>CM077876.1:49874951-54874951 GCA_039720435.1 Amazona ochrocephala
TCACTGCAATAGACTGCTTACTGGGTCAGATGCTGGCCGCTGCTGCGGAGCATGCCTGGCAGGGTGCTAGGCAAAGGCAGTCTGCAGCTCCCCTTTGCGCTCCCCTGATCATGATGTAGTCTCTGTGCAGAGCCATACCCCCTGCAAGGAACTGGAGTAGCCTAGAGGTGCTTTTTACTCTTTGTGGGCTACATACAGTGACAGGAGCTGAAAATGCATAATACAGATTTCTAGACGTCTGATTTTTCCTCCAGCCACCTCCCATTTTCCTGCCTCTTCAGACGATGGAAGCACAAGGGGTACCGAAGCCCCCCTGCCAGTGTTTTCTGGACCTTGGGTGGGTGATCTTTATTCAGGAGTAACCTTACTCACGCACCTTTTGGATCAGAAACTGGCACTGGTGTAACACACAGTCTGCCTCTGCAGTGTCCCTGGCCAACCTGTGTGGACAGAAATCCTGATCGTGAAACACGTTCCCTTGCCCTGCTCTTATCCTGACAAAATGAAGAAAGGAATACACTTGTTTCGTGGTGTGAATGACAGAAGCAGGAATGCGACAGGGGCCACGTTGCACTCATGCACAAACGCTTGCCGTGGGTATTTGCAGGCAGTTTGAGCTATTTTTTAAAAGGCCCTTTTAACTGAGCTGAGCTTTTGCGTTGTGCTTGGAATAGCTTTGTGACAGTGTCCTTCCCTCTTCCTCCCCCCGGTTTTACTTTCCTTTCCAAATTGTGTGTGTGTTTGCGCTGGAAGCCGTCGAGTCGAGCGGTGGCTGGAATGATGGCTGCAGAAGCTTTTGGAGGATTTCAGCCAATTAAAAATACAGAGTGGTTCTTTTTGGTGTCGTTTGGCAGAAAACTGTGAAATGGTGTTGCATGATAAGGAAGAGCCTTGGGTATGCAGCGTTTCTTGTGCACATGTGTTAGAATCACCACAACTCATAAATTCAAATTACTTTTAAAAGCTGGCCATGATACATTTGCTCATTAACCATATGGAAAATGGCACTCAGGAATTTTCTACAGCGCACTTTCAAAGAAAGAATCCAATTGCAGGCAGACATTCCTTAGTACAGTGTTTATGCAGCTGTACTTGTGATTAAATTACACCAACCCTGGCCCACATGTAGCCACAGATCCTATTAGTTTGAGTACAAAGCACCTTGTAAGAGTATGAGAACTCTCCTTGTGATGTTTTTTGGCCTCTTGGCCACTGTATCGAGCAAGCATCAAAAGTCATGCATGTGCTTAAAGGTCTCTGGAGGAGGAGCGGTGGGACAGAGCAGTGCGCTCACACTGCACAAGGAACTTTGACAGCCTACCAGGAGGGATTGTGGGATTGCTGCTGTCAGCAGTTCCAACAGTGCAAACAGTATGAAGAAGCTTCCACAGGGATTGAATTACTGAAGACTTCTGCTCCGTGTTTTTTGGTATAATTGAGAGCACAGAGGGAGCTTGATTTCTCTGTCTTATGATTTGAAGGTGAAGACAAGAGCCTGCAGGGCTCTGTCAGAGTTATGGGCATGCTCAACACAGACTTCAAAAAATCTAATTCCCATAAAACCTTACAAGGCTGAATTGCTTACCTGAATATAAAAGATTTACTTTCACTGAATCATTTAACACACAACCATATTAATTGCATTCTGAGATGGAAAAAATTATAATGGAATAAATCATAATGTGGAAATATCTTAACACTAGAATTTGCTTATGTATTTTAATACAGCGCAAGGACTTTGTGCAAAATACAGGAAAATATATGTTCTCTTAAACGTGTGTATGCATTGTGACTGTCCTCACAATAGCCCTTGGAAAGCTGAATTAACAAATTCCCACAGTAGCACCAGAACGAGAGGAGACAGGACCACATCGTTATGTACAGCATTAAATGATGTACATAATTTGATCACACTAATTTAAAGGGGGGCAGAATGGAGGGTAGAGATGTTTTAACTAATCTTTTAACACTTAATTTGGCCTGATCTGTGACCAGAGTTTTAAGCCAGGAATAGCATCCTGTTCTTCCCAAGTACGAGAGTGGGAGGCTGGGAGAGAGACCCTGGCTCTGAGTTGTTTGTGCCTGACAGCATTGCCAGCTCCCTGCTCCCTTCATAAGCACACCTTGACCTGAATGTTTCCCCTTTATGAGAAGAAGCAAAGCACGACAGGTATTTTTCCCCCCAGATGACAAGAAATCCTCCTGGGGTGTGTCCTGAAACAAAGGAGACGAGCATAACCCACCCCAGATTGCTTCTGAATTAGGCTGATAGGATACTACAGACAGATCTGCACTGATCTCCCTTCACTCCCCCTCCCTCCCCAGTCTTTGTTGTGTGCTACCAAGTAAATATGCAACCAAACTCTATGTAAATCATAACCTGCATGGAGCCACAGCTTGCCATCCAGACCCAGAATCCTACAGAGGTTTGTGAGGTGGAAAGACTGTGTCTTTCACACAAAGCGATGGCTATGCTCCCATCCTTTTACTTTCTGCTTAACCCTTTAGGCTGTGGTTGATGCCCTTCTTAACATCCTCCACCCCAGTGGCTCGTTCCTTTTTTATTTCTCCTTTCTCTCTCACATTTTTTTCCCTCCTTAAGCCTGACCTCAGTATCTGAAACCAAATAAACATACTGCAGGCAGAATGAAAGCTGCAAATTCTCATTTAACCCATGTACTTGATATTAACTATTGAAGTTTCAAATACAAATGAATGGCTAGAACAAGCGTAAAGCTGATACCCTTTTGAGGCAATTGATGTGTCCAACTGGGAAACAGGGCCAGCACAACTCTGCAATTTTTGTGGGAGAAAAAGGAAGCAAATGTTGTCTGCCATTCATCCATCCCACGTTCTTGCTTTCCTTGACTCCTACTCAGCCTTGACACAACCCCGTGGAATATGTGCACTGTCAGAGACACCAGCGAGGGACTCCTCCCTGCCCATCTTTTGGGGAGAAAGAGACTCTGCTGGTCTGCTGAAAAATGAGGCAACTTTTCCCACCTCTCTCCAAGGGCAAACCATGCCTTGGGTCTTAATGGGTTCCCCTGACCCACAGGCACAGCAGTAATATTGCGTGACCCTTCTGTGGTGGACACATCTCCACCCGTAGCCAGTTAAACCCCTCTTTTGGAATCCCTTTGTACATATCTGCGTAACTCTAGGTTAAAGATATCGTTACCTATATCTGACAAATGGACATTATGTGGATGGTATTACCCCGGGCACTCTGTTCCAAATGCATTGTGTCTAACAACAAAACCCCCCGTGAAACTCATAAAATTACCAATTTCACAGTTGACTTTCTTCCTGCTCTGCTCTGTAGCCTTCATACTCCTGGCCTGTCTCCACACACTGCAGGAGATGATGTCGGACCAAACCAGCAATGCTGCGTAAAAAAGGTTCTTGATATAAACAAGATCTATCTTGGTACTGATTAAAACGTCTGCAGATTTTTTTGCCTTATCTAGATAAATCCTTCTGATGTGCATCATCTGCCATTATGCAGTGCCAATCACCATGGTGTCCAAAGAAGGGCTTTGTAGCAGCTGATTTCATATTCCACCCCTGTAAACTGCATGCTCATGTACACAGAATATTGCCTTTCACAGGTTACATGTGAAGAATTACATCAAAGTCCATATTGGGGTTTGGCCTTTCCTGCTCTTGCGCATAGTTGGAGGTATAAACAGCATTACCAGCCACTGCTCTTCTCACCTGGAATCTCAGCATGTGGCAAAAAAATGAATTAAATCTCACAACAGGGCCCTGAGGACTCTTATTTTACAAAAGGGGGCTGAAAGTACAGGGAGAATAAAGGCTTTTCCACATAGGCAAGTTACTGCAAAACATTGGAGGGTGTTAATTTGCAAGGTACTAAGTATTTTACCCTGGCTTCCTCTGCAGATGCTCCTAGGGCACAGGAGTAGATTGCAGTGAAGAGAGCTAATGGGTGCCAGCCGCTCAGTAGGGGCATCCTTACAGGGAGTTGGTGTGTTGCAAAGTCACAGCCTGGGATACTATGCAGGTAGTTTCCCTGTGGTGACAAGCCCAAAGTAACTGAAATCAAATCACACAGCGAATTATCCAGGCCAGTTAAGAGCCTGGAGCTTGGTCTCCTTGTTATGTTTTCTGCTCCCTGGATCATCTCCATTTTCAGAGCAGTAAAGGGCTTTTGTTGTCTTTTTCTGTATCAATAGTTTTTGTGAACTTCTCTGCTACTCAGGCTTGCCTTGTACAGATGGCTGTTACTCTAATGATGTACCGCATCATCTACCTGTTTATCATTTGCCATTGTATGTTTTTTTCAATGTCCAACTTTTAAGGAAGAGGAGCAGAAGTATCCAACTGTACTATTCTGCATAGAAAATAGGCTTTGATGGTTTTTCTGCAGGCCAGTTTAAATGCCACAGGTGGCTTCAGTGTGAGTTCTGCCGTTCTTGCCAATCCTTTTAAAGACTACTTCATCGAGGATATGTCTAATCTACTACACTTCTTTCTTTCCTGTTTAGGACCACAAGTTTTTTCCTCCCAAAGGATGTCCTCAGTTTCATTTTTGTCCCTGTGCTCCTCTCTTGTAGTCTTTACTTACCCTGACATTTGCCATCTCTCTTTATCCTTGACATTGCAACTTCCCAGTGCCACCCACTGTTTCAAAACAATCTTATCTTTCAAGTGGGTCTCCTTCTTACATATCCCTCCCTGTTTTCTAGCTTTCATCTTCCTGTTTTCCTCAGCATGGTCCTCAGTGAAATATTTACTTGTTCATCTAGTTCAGATAGTAAGCTCTTCAGTACAGAAAACTTGGTGTTGAAGTATTGGTAAAACACAAGCCGTCAGTAATCATGAGGTGGCTCACTTTGACTTCCACTGCCACTAGGCAGAAACAAGAGTTAGCAAGTGAATAGTTGTTCCCTTTACACGTATCTGGCCATAAAGAATGCATCAGGCACTAAGCATAACAGAGTGCAGGCCCTGAGCAGCATTATCACAGGTCCCCAATAAGCTCAGTGCTTGTAGATTTGTGATAGAATCCAACAATCTTTAGCTATTTATCACAAATTACTTCTCCGGTACTGCAGATCCTGTGAAAAGCTCAAGCAATGCAACATTTCATGTCAAATCCATCTCTTCCTTCCTTTGTTCCAGCCATTCCATAGCACACAAAGAGCTGCCAACTGCTTTCTTTTCTGCACCCATAAATAACAGAAATTGCCTGATTTTTATAAATTTGGTATTAACATGAGCTGTTATGTAGCAGTTCCCCCAAAAGTGACTTTTAGTCCACCTGAATCTCCTGCTTAATGGCCCTAAAACTTCCCTAAAACATTGCCACTTTTCAAGGCCGTCTGCAAGAAACTAGGCGTGAGGAAGCCCCACACTGCCAAAATGGGATTAAGAGCAAAGTGGGTTAAATGACAGAGTGCTGACACAGGTTCATTTAGTTACCATTACAAGATCTGGCCACAAATATATTGTGCATTACTCTACTGTGAGTTATCATGGCTCTGACCCCTCTCGGGAGATCCCCATGCCACCACTGTATTAACGACTGCATCTGCTTCAGAATAACCTTATTAGCTTGCCACAGCTGAGCCAGTAATCTCGTAGGATTTTTGTCCCGGTCCCTTGCGGAGTGTGATTCTCTTCTCCTTGAATCCAGTTTGATGCCCAAAATTTAATAAGTTTTCCTGGACCCTCTGCTCTCCCTCTCCCTCCCCCTTTTATCATCTGCTGTAGGGACCATGAAATCCCTGGTAACCTCCCCAAATGCCATCAATAACTCCTGAAATGCCATGATGTTTGGTGCTTCCTTAGACAAAAAGCTATGTTAATTAGGTAGGAGGATTTTTCCATCCCTCTTTTTAATCCAGATTTTTGCCTATGCATCCACTATGGGGATGTACCAAGCACCTCAAGTAACTAGTGCAAAGCGACAGAACACATATGCATACCTTTATCTATGTAAATGTTGCCCTCGAGTCTGAAACCTTGAAGTGGCAAGCAAAATCTATCATGGTGTTCTGGTAACATGTGAGCAGCTCTGTGTGTGATGGGGGGCAGGGGCATGTGGCTCTGTGTGTCTCTCTCTACTTCCCATCTGACTGAACCCTCAGTCTGCTCTTCCTTGTAGTCTGCATCACTTGATCGAGAGGCACAAACGATACTGAACACAGCAAGGTGTCTATATAATCATTAACTCTCTCGCCCTCTGGATAGGACAAATGATATACAAGCCTAAACTCACCAGGGGTCTTCTCTGGGACTGTGTCCTGGGGGAATCTTCTCCTATGAGTTAATGGTGTATTCCTAAATGGGCTGGCTGCTTTCCTTCTGTGTGCCAGTTCTTTCCCAACTTTCCTTTCACAACCTCTGGCATCAAAAGCAAAGATATCGCATTCATAGCATGTGCTTTTTTTTCAAGACCCATGCAAGGAATAGCAAAGCCATTAACAAACACTTTGAATAGAAAAATCTGCTGTAACATGATCTGCAGTAGGCAAACATTTAACCACAATAGTGTTTAGATTAGCCATGCCAGAATGAAATAAATGCCTTTTAATTCTCTGTTGAACAATCCTTGACTTCTTTTCCCTTCCCTCTCTCCCTTTTTTGTTTTATTTTTACTGTGTTGTCCTATTTCTGGTAGTTTCCCCCCACGATACTGTGGGCTACACTTGTTTTGACTGCACAGCTGCCTTCCCACCCGCACTGGCTTTTGCATGCTCAACTTCCAGCATGCTCAACTTCCAGCCTGTAACATTTACAGCTTTTGAGGCTGATGTTAGGAGGAGAATCTGACAAGTCCATGGGTAAAACAGAAAGGGCACCAGGTGGGGAGTTGGAGCTGTTCCTAGCCTGCTACCTGCTTTGTTACCTTGGATGAGTTACGGCACCCTGGTGGTCGTAGTTCCCTCTCTGTAAAATAATTACTGTGATATTTAAATTCTGGTTGTAAGGAGCATTGAGATGTGCAGCTGAAAACATTCTCTAAATGTTGTTAAAATTGAATTGGCTTCTTTGGCTCCCTGACCACCCTAAGCTGTTTAGGTCATGGCTCTCCAGCTATTACAGCACTTTGTTGTGTCCCATCACCCTTATGAGTGGTCACCATCATTCCAGGGCTTCTCTTCCCAAAGCACTAAGTGAGACACTTGGGCAGTGTCTATAGAGTGGTGCTGCTGCTGTGCCATCACCACTTCAGTTACGTTCCTTTTTTGTTCAGAACCCCTTTCTTTCTCAGACTCCTGTTTGGCAGGCTCAGGATGAAATATATTTCACCAGCTCTCTTTGCCAGGTTGTTGTTGGTTTTTTTTTGCTACAGCTGTTAGGTGTACGTTTAATAAGAACAGGGGAACCCTAAAACGTCTTCTTGACCCTCATAGACTGTTTAGGCGAAGCCATTAGGTATTGTATTTGGTTCTGGAGAAAACAGTGTTTGGCAGTTGAGCAGGAAAACAGTGCAATGAATGAAATACATTTATTTCCTGTTTATAATCATGAAATACACCTTTCCCCACCACTGGAAGGTTTCTAGCAGTCAATAATGCTTTTTCTCACTGGTACAGACACAGAGTTTTCAGGTACTTCCCTAGCTTGTTTTCCAAATCCCTTTTCCCTGTTATTTCTTCTGTATTGTTTCAGTGCTTTCCCTTTGTTTATCTCTCATTATTCTTCCCTCTCTCATCAATTTTCCCTGCCAGTTTTTCCCCTCTTTGCATATTTTCTCCTCTGGTGATCCCATCTTCTTTCCCTAAAATAACCAGCCTCTTTCTTTTATTTTTGTCTGCCTCTCATTCTCTTGATTACTCTTTCCAGAGGTTGATAAATCTAGCTTGCTCTTGAAATATTTAAATATTTAATAACAGGATGACAGCTATTCCCAAGATACTTGTGTCAGCGGACAGACAAGAACCCCCTACCCTTCCAGTCTCCCAGCAGGCCTTTTATGCACTAACATATACCCCAGAAACAGGATTGCTGAGGGGAAGGAAAGGTTGCAGTTGAAATTAAGTCCCCTTGAGCCATCTCTAATTCCTAGTCGGCTGAATGAAAATATTCAGACATGTAATTCCTTCAGCGCCTTTGTTGCAGGTGAGAGTAGAGGCTTTTCCTTTGTGCCTGAGAGCCTCTTTTCATGACTGATCTGGCCCTATTACTAGCACACACGAGAGAGAGCTGAGGTTATTCTGTGCTTTGTTCCCTTGAGCTCTTTGACCCCACATAGCAATGGACATAGCTGGGACATCACTGGAAGTGACCTTCTCCCCAGCCTTTGCCTGACAAGACACCCAAACCTTCTCCTAAATAATAACTGGCTCTTCTCCTGTGCAATACACCTTCTGACTGTAAACTTTGGACTGTGCTTTGGCATCTTCCTTTAAGAATCCTGCGTTGTTTCCTCATGAAATTGACAGCAGTGGAATTGACACCTTTTCTGTCTTGTAGCATTTATCCCCATTTTTCCTTTTTTTGTGAAGAAGTTTGTCTTACATTGTTTCTGATATTCAGTGGGCTGATTCAGAGAACACGTGGCAGAGAAAGATAGACACTTGGATTTTTGTCTTAGGCAGTTTTGTTTCCTCTTCCCATCAGCGGAACTTTTTTTCCTGTGTAGTTCGTGTAATCCCCTGAGTTGTTTGAAGCTTGCCTTAATAATCTCACTGGTATTTCTCCACACTTATAGCTGTATTTCCCCTATTCTTTTGTTTTCTCATAGCTGATGACAGGAGAGGGAGGGATATTTTCAGTAAAATGCTTATGCCCATCACTAACTCACAGCTCAACCCAACTGATGAAAGGTCCCCTTTGAACTGCCAGACAAGTCTTTCTCTTCAGCCCAGGACAAGAGGGATGCCTAGGAGTTGTATCTAAGATAGCAAAACATGTCAAAATGGCAGCTGCTGAAAGAAGGCAAATCCCTTTTCTCCAGAATTATTTCCACATCTCCAGTCACATCTTTATGCATGTAGTTCTGTATCATCAGTACTCCTGCTCCCCTTTTGTCTGTTCTGGACTTCTGACTGTCCTCCGTTTTCCTTTCTTGATGGTTTCACCTCTGCACGTTAGACTAAGCACAGAACTTCCCGATGTTCCTAGGTGAAGTAGAGAAATCCTTTCACCCTTTCCTCCCCTTTCTACTTTCTTTTGCTTCACAGGCAATCTTTTGTATGTGATATTTGTTGAATAACGGACTTGTAAATGCCCTTCCCTGCCCTCCAAAAAGCCCCCAGCTCCCATACAAAGATACCCAGCCACCACATACATTGAGAAAATATGTAAGTTTCTGCGAATTGTTTGAAGAGATAAGTAGTCTCATCCTGTAGCATGTTTAAGTCCTTGAAGATGGGGAGTAGGAGAAACATGGTAAGAGTTTGGAATTTTCTTTAGCTACTCTAAAATTAAATGAATGACTTAGAAGTGTAGCCAAGGCTGCACATGCCTGGTCAGAACAAGAGCCAGGTGTGGCAAAGCAGCATTTGCATTAGGCATTCATTTTCTGCAGTTGTGTTAAACTCCTTCAGCCCCACATTCTGTTCCATTGCTTCAGCTAATGATTCTTGCCTGACTCCTTTAATTGGAAGGTGGAAGTCCCCTTCTGTACGCCCCACACAACATGTCAAGTTAAACACAAGTCACCTCTATTAGTGCCAGTGGGTGGGGGGAAGCACAAAGGAAAAACATAACAACATTTCTGCTCAAGCCTTTGAAGTGTTAGACGATCAATCTGTCTGCTTGAGTCTGATTCTGAGTCCCTCTTTAAAATGCATCAAATGTTTGAGCCTGAAGTTCCGTCCTGACAGCATCTGTGAGTCTCTGTGGAGACATCTGCTCCACAGTTTCACAGACGCTCTCTGTGTTCACATGAGAAGGGTTTGATCCAAAGGCCTAGCCGGAGTGAGGCTGTGCAGAGTTGAACTAGACAGGCAGTTTCAGCAGGGTCCTGTGGAGTCTCAGTAGTGAAGACTCTGTGGAGCTGGAATACGTGTTCTGCAGCAAGGGCCAGAGGTTTTTATTCGGGTTTTCTACCAGGCTGTTCTCCACCAAAACCAAAATAGCTACAGGGACATTTGCTGGGGAGAGGGGAAGCAGAGTGCCATAGCTTCTTGGATGCTTTAATGGCAAAGTTATACACCATGTCAGCAATAACGATTAAAACAAAACTCCAAATATTTATTATTGGAGAGCTAGGAGCATTTGGGTTTTCTGAAAGTAAGAATGGGAAATAACTCTGAAGAATTAGAAGAATTGCTTTCCTTTTACCATGGCTGTGTGGTTCCTATACTGTATTTGGCTGTTATCTCACAATTAATGTGAGAAGTAAACCAGAATTGCTTTTTCATCTTGTTCAAGCTTACATACACCATAGACTTCAGTACTCAGCAGCTGGGAATTGCCTTTTACTATGCTGTATGTATGTAGCTCCCTTAAAAAGAGAGACTGTAAAAAGTTCATGTTATGACTTAGCACCATATAGATTTTCCAGTAGCTTTCCTGGACAGTCTGCAGTGTCAGTAGCTTTTCCATCACAATGTTCCCAGAGACCATTTTAGGTGAGTAGTACTCTATAGCTGTGGGTTTTAGCAACAGCTTCGGTAATTGTACTGTTTTCACAAATGCCAGCAGCACATTAAAAATAGGCTGGGGCCATCTTTAAGGGTTATGAAATAATCTGAATTCACTCCTTGTGAAATTAAATGTGGACTAGTTCAGACCTATGGGTGGAACTGTAAGCAGTCTTCTGAGATGGCAGCTTGCTTTATAGGGCAGCCTTCTATTTACTGCATCACACAGCAAGATAATAGTTTGCTGAGCTGTCATTAGTGCTATCAATTTAAAAAAAACCCCAAACAACAAAACGAACAACAACCAACTCTCAGTGTGATTTCTGTGCCTTAGGAATCATGGTTGACAAACCCGAAAAAAACAGTGGCAATAAACTGTTAGCAGTAAATAAGATGCAACTTCTAATGGATCATGTATTTGAAAGAGCATCGGAAGGAGCGTGACCAGCAGGTCAACGGAGGTGCTCCTGCCCCTTTACTCTGCTCTCGTGAGACCTCACTTGGAGTATTGTGTGCAGTTCTGGTGTCCTCAGCATAAAAAGGACATGGAACTGTTGGAACAAGTGCAGAGGAGGGCCACGAGGATGATCAGGGGACTGGAGCACCTCTCGTATGAAGATAGGCTGAGAAAATTGGGGCTGTTCAGCCTGGAGAAGAGAAGGCTGCGTGGAGACCTCCTAGCAGCCTTCCAATACCTGAAGGGGGCCTATAGGGATGCTGGGGAGGGACTCTTCATTAGGGACTGTGGTGAGAGGACAAGGGGTAATGGGTTTAAACTTAAACAGGGGAAGTTTAGATTGGATCTGAGGAAGAAATTCTTTACTGTGAGGGGGGTGGGGCCCTGGAATGGGTTGCCCAGGGAGGTTGTGAATGCTTCATCCCTGGCGGCGTTCAAGGTGGGGTTGGACATAGCCTTGGATGGCATGGTTTAGTGGGAGGTGTCCCTGCCCATGGCGGGGGGGTTGGAACTCGATGATCTTGAGGTCCTTTCCAACCCTTACTATTCTATGATTCTATGATTCTATGAATATTTGTTGACCAGATTCATAACTCCTTTATCCATTCATGTTACCATGCCCTATGATCTGAAGTCACTTAGCGAACTGGTGAATTATTTCTTCACTGGATGCTTATTCAATAGGTAGCAAACTCAGGAAAATCGTTTTGCTTCATGTTTTTAGTGGTGGGCACAGCTGTAACCCAAATAAGTGGGACATTCAGTAGCATCCACATTCTTCTGTCTACACCTGCAAATCACTGCCTAGTCTGCTACCATTAGAAAATGGGGGTGGTGGTGGGTGGTGTTGTCTTCTAAAATTAGGATTAGGGGAAACAGCAATCAAACTCAAATAAATAAAAAATATGGTAGGAAAAGGTCTCCAAAAGTTGGGAGAGAGAGGTTTTGTTTGTATTTTCAGAAGGCAAGCATTTAAAAAACGCCCTTAGTTTTCCCTCAGTTTCTGCTTCTATGGTTCTGTGTTCTACTGCCCAGCTTTTGGTCTTATGCTGCCTACATCAAAACTTTTCCCCACACAACACTGGCTGCTTCCTTTTATTTTGCATACCAACCAGCAATGATTGGTGGACTTCTTCAAAATCAAGGCTCATGATGATCCCTGGCGGCGTTCATGGTGGGGTTGGACATAGCCTTGGATGGCATGGTTTAGTGGGAGGTGTCCCTGCCCATGGCAGGGGGGTTGGAACTCGATGATCTTGAGGTCCTTTCCAACCCTAACTATTCTATGATTCTATGATTCTATGATGAAGCAAAATGATGCCTTAGGCTGATGAGCTGGTATTTTCCATAGCCTGCTCCTGCTTAGCAGGGAAAACCGCAACCATTAAGGAGATCTGTTGGTAAACACTGACATGTAAAGCAGAAACCTTTCTCAGTCTCAAACACAGCAACACAAAGCACAGTATTTGAGGGGGAAAATGCAGTCTTTTCTGTAATGTTAATTTGGAAACTATAAATCTTAAGTAAGGGTGTTTCCTCTTAATAGTGCTTCCTCTTCATAAACATGCCTTACCATTAGGTACCACTGCAGCAGCAGTCAGTTCTGCATAGCCGGTCTCCTCCCCCAAACAGTTACAGACCACAAACAAAAGCAAATTTTTTTTGAAGCCCTAATTTCCTTCGAGGCTTCCTTTCACAGATCCTAGTTTTGGCACATCCTGAGCTGCAGTCAAGATGACTGGAGTCAAGCAGATTGTAGGTTTGAAGGAATACATTGGCTCCTCCAAAAGGCACATGGCTGGGAGGGCTGAGGGCTCCATGAGCGACTCTAACAGCCATTCTTCTGGTTAACATGGACAGCAGATTTTCATTTTATTTTCTTTTTTTTCCCCAGCACACACAAATGTCTACTTATTCCATTTGGGAATGGATATAATCCATAGAACTCAGTGCACATAAGCCAGATGGCAGATCTGAGGAAGTAGTGACCAAAAACTTTTGAACTTTAGCCCAGTTCCACACCAGTGGAAGATGTGTCCCCAGTGAATCCAGTATCTGTTCTCATTCGGCATAGCTAAGAAGGGCACAAATAAGTCCTGTGCAAATAATTATGTTGGACCAGTTTATGCCTAACATTTATATATAGCCGCCTAATTGAATTGAGTGTCTAATCCCAGGGTTCATTATCTATTTCCCTATCTAATTTTTTTTTTGCTGTTTGTGTTCAGCACCCAGCTGTCCCCTCCTCCAAATGGTCAGCCTTTGCCCTGTAAAAGACTTCACATCAGCCTCCAAAACCTGTATCATGGTGCAGCAATTTTCTCAAGCCAGGGGGCACTGGGAGTTGGGCCTGTCCCTGATGCTGGATGAAAGTAGTTAGGAGGAAAACCTCATGAAAGTGCAAAAGATGGAGCACGTTGTTCTCAAAGCCCTCCTTGACAGTTCTGCCAGAGAGAGTTTAGTATGATACTCAGTCAGGACATGGCACTGCTGCCTTTTGTAGTGATCAGAATAAAGCAATAAAAAGATCAGTTAAAATGCTTGCTGGAAGTTATTGATAAAAAAATTCTTTCTGCACGAAAGATTATAAACAGAGCTTTATCTGAGGATGGATTTGTTTTAATTTGGCATTGATGTATTTGATACCTGGTAGGATCAAAGAAAACAGAATCAAAGAGCAGAATACAAGCAGAACTGCTTCTCTGAATATTGGCCTCTTTTATAGATACAAAACCTCAGGACTGGAGTGCTCAAATTTATTTGTACTGATGTTTGTTTAAAGATCAATATTAAATAAATTGGTCTGGAAGCTATAGTCATAAAGCAGCTGTTGGACTAATGTAATCCCACAATGCTATTTTGTCTACTGCATGAAACCTGGTTAGCTTTGTACTTCTAATAACGTGGATATCTAGTGAAAAAGAAAATAGCTGAACTGGATTTGGTGTGCTTGGAGTAACTATGTATATATATCCATATATTTGAAAATTCAGCTTGCAGATCAGATTGTAAATCAAGGCTAACTTTCAGATTTTCATGATAAATTCCAGCTTGAATATAAGTAGTTGCAGAAAGAATTTTATGCTGTTCACGTTGAAAGTAGTGTGGGGAGATATAATTGTAAATCTGCCTGGTTTGGCTTTGGATGTGTAATAAATCTGCAGTGTCTAAATACATGCAGTTTATGTGTTTGATAGTAAACACAGAGTTGTTCGTGGCCATTCTTCTGTGATTCTGTTGACAATTTGAAGGGATTTTCTCTGTAATTTTCCTCAATGAAAACAAGAAGAAAGGAAATATTTCAAAATGCAGGGCTGCTTTGCATTAAGAGAATCACATGAAGGACCTCTGACAAGCCTAAGATTTCCATGTGTTTGAGAGGCTGTCAAAGACGCTCTGAGCCAAAATGAGATTTGTTTGTACATTGTAAACCAGTTTATCTAAAGGTCTGAGGGACACCTGAAAGCTTTGGATAAGCGCTTTTGGATGAAGCCAGGGCTTTCTAGAAGAGCCTGCCCTTCAGGTTCCCTGCACCAGTCAGGGCTGAAAAGGCAGCTGATGCCTCTTCACCGCTCTAAGGCTTTGGGAGCCTGCGACATGGCCCTGTTGACTTTGCCTGTCTGCACAAAAACTCCCCAGATTCCAGTACACTGTGCTTCAGAGGTTGCTTAGCTAGAAGCACCCCAACTACTTTTCCCATTTAGCACGCCTATGGCCCAGTACAGTCTTGTAAAGTCTCCTATGCTTGAAAGCCAGTATCAGCCTCATCCACTGGGACTGCACCTAAGGCCCCTCTGGTGATGCACAGAAGTGGGGAAAGGAGGTCTACGTTTTCTCTGCAGCCTTGGCTTTTCCAGTCCCTCCACCTTACCTACGTGCTTTAACGCTAATTTCATGAGTAGAGCTGAACTGCTGACGTTGTAAGTAATAGTAGGTGTCTTCTCCATTGTGTATTCAAGGGGAAACTGCTGGTATCCTGAAAGTTTCAACACCCTTATCTCAGCCGCATTGTGAGTGTATGGATGTGTCATCTCAGTGTCTCAGTGTTAACAAGTAGATAACTTCTCTGTCAGGATCATGATGTTCACCCTCCCACACCACAAACTCAGATGCATTTATGCACTCTTTTCCAGCTTTACTGGGTGTTTAGACACGTGTGTACATACAGATATTAGGATTCATTGGAATGAATGTCTGTAGGTGTAAAAAAGGACTTTTGTTTGGAGACACACCCTAAGGCACATTTGCCATCTGAAAACCATTTGTATTTAATTGTAAAAGAAGATGTGGTATGAATAAAATTATTTTTTCAGCAACTACAGCATATTTGAATCTTCCTCCCTCCTGAAGGGATTTTTACAGCAATTCCCACTGTCCAGGAGACCACTGCTGATAGCTTTGGGGAAAATGACCAACCCGTCCTCACTTACCTGTCCACAGCTTTCCTAGTAATTTCTTCTGTCTTCTTCGGTGAGTTACTTAATTGCTGTGAACCGCAGTTGGTCACAACATTAAAATGGGCACAGTGGTACTTACCCTTGGTGTGTAAAGCATTTTGGAAATCCTGTCTGAATATGACTTTTGCAGATTGTTTTGTGTGATGACGATGAAAAATACTACTGCACTGAAAATATGATGAGAGGGCATAGTACCCAGGCATGTCTGTGGGGAAAAACATGCATAAAGAAGAGCCCCGGATGACAGAACAGCCACCTGCAGCCGTGTAGCAGGCATGCTCTGGAACAGCCAAATCCTGTCACTGTGGCTTTAACATCATGATTTGCAGATGTCCAGCTGTATTGTGCAATTTATATAATGCTTACATAGCAGTGCCTACGTATCTGTAACCATGTATCTACAGATAGCAGAACCTTCTGTTTCTTGTCTTTTTTAGAGATTAATTCTAGTGCAGTACAGATGAGACATTACCCCAGTGCATTTCTCCCCTGTGGAAATTCAGAAAGGATGCTAGGTTATAACCTGGTCATAATCAGGAAAGGGCTTAACATGGGGAGTAGGGGAAATTGGAGGCAAAGGAGACAATCTTTTCTTTTAATAAAATAAATTCTGTAATGTAATTGATGTTTCTGCAGCAAGGAGCAAAATCCATTTTCCAACTATTTAGGACTTCTTGTCTCTAGAAGCCTCAACATTGGAAATGAGGGAACCTGTTTACTAACAGTGTGTGATGCTGCCACTCTGGCATGTTTTAAATGCTGCGAAATGAAATGAGATAGGCTATGAATTTGTAGCTGTATGACTGCATACTCTATGTATGGTTCCAATTTTTGTAACAAAGACATAAAACTTAAAGCAGAAATGTGGCTGATTGTGCTGAATTATTACTCCAAGATAGATTCATCAAATCTCCCAGCTGTATAAGACAGGGCTTACTAATGAAGTTCCCTATCAAAAAGAAAAGCCTAATTTTGATTTGGCTTAGGTAATGAACTTCTTTTTCCTGGTGTGATTATCTGCATGGGGTGGCTAAAAGAGTAGCAAGAGAGAGTGCGCTCACAGAAGCATTATGCAAAATGTCTTTTGTCTCTTTTTGCTGGGATATATTAAATTTTCAATGTAGTCTATGTAATATAAAATTATGATAATGACTTTTGGCCCACTGTGAAGGCAGCTTGCTGGTCCTGAGCATGTGTGTCTGGCTTGAGCACTAGGATACACTGTGGGAGTTGCCTTTTCTATTAACAAACCTCTAGATACCTAATGATGAATTTTCTTTCACCAAATGTTCTCCTTTTGTCTAAAATACAAGCATTTTCTAAATTGCTTTTGAGAAAAACAAGAGAGGCAGAGAGGTCTATGGCACTGACAAGGGATATTGAAACAAAGCAAGGAATTCAGTTAGCATCATTCTTGTAATTATAAGCTAACCAAAAGGTTGTTTCATGTAATAGTGAAAATATTTACTACCTTATTGAAATAAATGATGGCATTACATTAGTGAAGGAACAAATTGAGCAATTTGCTCATAAAATGTCAGTGCAAGTTCAGTGGCATGAAACTTGACAGTTGAATTTATTGCAGGTAATTGTAGCAACTTTCGCTACCCATAGTCTCTTCAGTAATTGTGAAATCTTTCTTCTCTTCCACCCTTTTTTCCCATTCCTCATCAAAAAAAAGGCCAGGCAATGAAAAAAGAGTTGTAGGCTTTCTTTTTTTATTACAATTTATTAAACAAGGCACAAAGTCAAAAATGAACGTATTTGAAATAGGGCAGCATAAGCTGAGTATAGTTCGTAGACATCTTGGAAAATCCTTTTCTATGTGAAAAAATTTATTAGCAGCCCAAGATGTAATTTCTCTGGTTTTCTACATTTCTCTGTTTTTTCCTTATTGCCAAAGACGCTGGGAGAGTGCTCAGAGTCCACACTGAGTTGTGCTTCCTACCTGAAATTACGGTCATCTCCTTGTAACATCACTGTTACGATTGTTATCATAGTGTCATACCCACGGGATTAAAATTTCAAGGGAAGAAAGAGCTGCAGCCATCCATTAATTGGCTGGACCATTTTCAGTCTGTTGCCATTAGCAAGAAAAGAAATGGAATGAAACATGTACTGAAAACGCAGGTCCGCTCCTGCCACCCAAACGTCCTTGTCTGCGCATAGAGGAGTAGGCTCCTGCAGATGTCCTTCCCAAGCAGAACTGCATGATCTGGCCCATATTGTTCAGGCCTGTCATGTTATTAAAGCGATTATTTTTCAAAGTTTCCCAGGAGAGCTGAGCTGCCCCCCGAGGCAGCTCCAGCCGGTAGCTTTCTGTGGCATGTGTCAGGGAAAGGGCAGTGCTGCGGGTATTTACATACCTGATGATCACAACATAATTCTCTCTGCCGTGTGCCTGTTTGCATGTAGTTGATTTTTCATTAGGTAAAACAGGTTAGTTACCAAGAAACCACTTAGCTTTTGCAGAATAATTAGGATCGCTTTATAGCCAGGTCTGAGGCAAAAAAATGAAGCAGAACACAGTGGAATAATAAAAATAAAAGCCTCATTTTTAATTTTCTGATACTACGGAGAGCCAACATAACGTTTAGTGGATTAAGAGCAAATCTCTCCAGAAATGGAATCAAGCCTTCTTCTCTTCTTCTAAGTAAGAATGTATTGTAAGTCCTGCATTGAATAAAGGCTCTGTGAATATCCAAGAACACATTAGTAGGTCTAAAGGTTGGGAATGTGTGCAATTTATTAATTAGATTATTATACAATATAGCTGGTAGCAGTGTAAGCCTGTGTTCCTTTGACCCTTCTCTCTCCTTAGCCCTTACCGCCTCAAATGAAGACATATAGGAATGATGCCTGCCTCTCTCTGGCATTAGTTTTAGCTTTCCTGGTGATACACATAATCAGAGTCTTTCTCCTACATCTGCAAATGTCCTACCTTTCAGCGGCACATAAAACCTCCCGGCGTCTGGCGTTTCTTCCTAGCTGCCAGTAATCTCTGACTGTAATCTTTATTAAATCAGTCCTCTAGTCTCTGTGAAAACCATTTCCTTACTATGTTTAGCTATTTAGATTTCATTTAAAAATAAATAATAAAACCTTCTGAGACATATGGCATTATACCACAGGTGTCATGCCCTTCGAGGCTGCCTTGTGCATAGCAATGGCCATGGATCAATGAGAGAGCTTGAAGGCTCTAAGAAATGAGTCTGCTGAAAGTTCGAAGGGTGGAAGTCTCCAGTATGTAATGAGGTTATGTCTGCCCTGTGCTCGCTTTCCTACTGGTCAGGAGGCGACATACTGCTCTGCTCGCGTGGCCAAAAAATATTGTTCTTTTGGTCACTACCCAAGCTTCCATATGTTCCCACTTTTGGGGATTTTTTTTAGATGCAGCACTTAGGTAAATGCTGAATGGATCAAACTACATGAGGTTATGTTCGAATGGCAGAAAGAACAATTCTTGGCAGCCACGTTCCATGTTTTTATCCTTAATTCTGCATCTGTGTTTTATCAGCTGAAGCAGACAGCAGCAGATGAGCAGAAACTTCCCTGCCTATGGACTTTAGGAAAGTAAAACCAGTCTTTTTAAGAGCAAATGGCTGTTCTGCAGTCGGAGCACCCTGGAAATGGCAAAGTGATTGTTTAAAATGTTTTTATCTGGTGGTGTCTCATTCCTACAAGAAACTGTGATTTCAGTCTGATTATTTTCTAATCGCATGGACACATTTTGGTGTTCAAAAGCCCCTTTTTCTTTCGGTTTGGTTCTTTTTCTTCCTTTTATTTTGTTCGCTCCTTGGTCAGTTTATTTTACTATGATATTGACTCAGTAGTTTTAGATCTTTCTTATTGCTTGGTCACAGATGGTTGCACAGCAAATATATCCATATCACATGATTCTTCATACAGAGATGGTTAGATCTATGTAACATGCTTTGCCTTTTCAGAATGCAGAGCTTCAAGTCGTTCTTAGCATTTACTTGTGTAAGGAGATTTCATAGTAGAGCGGGGGGGCGGGGGAGCTTTCACCCCGTTAACGTTTGGTTCATGCATTCACCAAGCAGACTTCTGGGGTTTTGTCTCTGAGTGGGATATTTTGCAGGAGATTCAGGTCTGCAAAGCTCTGGTCAAATCCTCGGGCTGGGGCATCACTGTATTTGTATTAATGTATCTCCTGTTCTTGTGAGTAAATGGCTGGCGTTCTGTTTTTGTTGATCTGCCAGCCAAACTATGAAGTGGTAATTGAGCCTGTTTTAAAGTGGAATGCTTTAGACAGTGCTTTAATTGTACTCGAGCCAGTTCCATAAATACGCACTCCAGTATTAAGTTATTTTCTACTATAAGCACTTATGCCGAATCCATTTGTGTTGTTTAGTAAGTTTGCTTCACTTGTCTTTAAAATGATTTTTTTTCTAAGGCTCCTTCCTCCCTCTCGCACGCTTTTAAATTACAAAGCAGGTGCACGTTTTTAAAAGTGATCTCGTTGTTCTTGTCAAAATGGTCCTGTCCCTCTCTGCTCCCTCTACCCATGTGTGGAAAACGTCGCATTTATTATCACACCCAGTTTTATGCATCTTCCAGATGATTTAACTGAACTGATGCTATGGAGGGTATGCTGACTGGCACTTTTCCCATGCCTAATGTGTTAACAAAAGCCAATAGTGTCAGTTTTAACAGTTTTAGTTAAATTCCCATGACGCTCTTAACAAACGTTGAAACCTCTGCCATGTCTTACCCTGACAGATTCCCTGCTGTCATTGCACACTTAAAATAAATGTCATCCCCAATCAAAAAGTTCACATTTTTTCTGACAATATAATTTGTTACTTTGTTCCTGTTTTATCTCTTTCTTCAGCACAATAATCCAAGGATGCGTATGTTACTTCTTTAAAGTGTTTTGTGCCATCTTCTATTGCTACAGCTGGAAGTGAGAAAGCAAGCTATGGAAATAGTCCCTTCATTTGACTCTCTACAAAAGGAAGGTTTCTTAGTGGGGCACATAGAGTATGAATTGTGCCTCCTATGGCTACCTGCGAGTAACCCAACATGTCTGGAAATGTGCTCAGTGGCAGCACGTACCCACCACATGTATAACACAGGGCTAGCTGTTAGTAATGTATTCCACATCTTTGGAGCGATGATTGTCAATCAAATATCACCCTATCTTTCCCATTATTGGCTTCACCACTTTCCCTCTTTCAAACACAGTTTTTGCAGCGGGTAGAGGAGAGAGAACCCTGCAGAACGGTACTCTTTGCAGGCTACCCTTGACTATATATTAGAGGTTTGAATTGGCTAGAATATTCTACCTGTGAGCGCACGTATTTATGCAAAGAGAAGCCCCTTTGTGAGCAGCAGCATCTCTTTGATCTAACCTGTGCAAGCCATTATGGTGAGATAGTAGGCAGAGGTTTTTTAATTATTGCTTTATAGGTACAATTGGCACCTCTCTCTCTTTTCCTCCCTCCCTCCCTCTCGCCGTGTCTGTCGCGCGTTCAGAGACGGAGCGAGGTGGCTTTCACAGCAGCTGGTTAATTTCCCTGGCTTCACACTACTGTTTAATGATCCGTTTCTCCTGTGCCACCTCTCTCATCTACTGAAAGATAGGTACAAATTGTACCTATAAAAATTATAATACAACTCTGGATTATCTTTGTTTTTCAAATTGTGATCATCTGAATTGAGGTTTTAATATTTTTTCCTTTCACAGTTCTTTAGAAGTAGCCAAGAATAAATCACTACATCCTACATGGAACATTTTGGTGTAAAGATTTTATATTTGGGGCATTTGGCAGCCTTTCATATGGCTGGTTGTTTTTGAAGGTGGAAGATAAATCCCATGGAAATATCATCCAAACAACCGTATGGCCACTGAGCCAGCCTGCAAACCATTGCAAATGGCCAGATCTGCTGGCAGGTCTGGCTATCAGACTGCATCTGTCTCTGGGCACCTCAGAAGACCTTGTAGCACTTGGCTCTGCTTGAAAGAGGTGGGTAACAAATAGCTGGGCAGGAAGGATGCAGAAAGAGTTAATCCTTCCGCAGGGCAGGGGGATCAAGGGAGAGATTTCTTAAAGTCCCTCTCAGGGTTATGATCCTATCAGTGGTGGGTAATATGAAGGGGGAAGTGTCACCCATGCCTAATGAAATGCTGCCTTATCTCTGGGAGTGGTCCAGATCTGGAATGACATCTTTTAGCAGAGAAGCCTAAGGAAGTTTACACCACTACTCATCCTTTGTTATGTCCCTTCCAGGGCTAAGCTTTACTCCCTAGATGTGAGTCCCTTGCTTTTGAAGAGTGCTCAAAATTATGTTAAAAAGTTTTTAGTGTATGGGAGAGTCTGTGATTTTTGTAAATTTAATTCTGTTTTTAATCCTGTCTCTTAACTGGAGGATATCAGGACTAGGTCCAATAACCAAGTAAATCTGTTTCAGCACAAAAACAGGGCAAATGTTGTGACTATGTTAAATGGTTGTCCAAAATAAATAATGGCTGGGGTGGGGGGAATCATCAACCCCAAACAAAGAGAAAACAGAGGAGTGTCAGTGCAGTTAAAGACTATACATTTGAAACTGCAGATTTTGATTCAGCAGGAATCCTTCTCTTGAGTATTATGACAGAGTTTAAAGGGACCTCCATAATGATTGATATTCAGTAGATTTTCATGTGTTTTCGAAGTTTCTTTCTTAAAGGAAAGCCATTCACATGCCTGATTAGTAAGCAGAGAGCGACCCTTCTTGAAAGCCATGCTAGGAAGCTGGGGAATTTGTGTAATTTAAAGAAACGTGTTGGACTGAGAGCTTTGGAAAGGGAGGTATACTGTCTTTCTAGGAGGAATGTACTAGAGAGTCCTCGTTCTGAATAATAGGCGCTGTATCTTCTGTTAAGACCACTGAATCACAGTTTGATGAATTTAGACACCGTGTTTGAAGTCTTCTAGCTAGCATGTTAGAGTCCATTTCTAAATGCCACTTTTGCAAACAAAGCAAAGGGAGAAGAAATTTCGGGCACCTAACCAAGAAGTGGCTTAGGAGGAAATGAAACTGGTTTTAGGTGTAACAGCCATCACAGTCGACAGGAGGAAAGAGAGGATGGGGATAGTGGAGGAAGAAGTTGAAAGAGAGCCAGAACCAATACCATTAGCCATAAAGCAACTGATGGTAGTAACCATTTTCGCAGAATTTTTTATCCCATTGTGAATTTCGTACTTGTCTTTCTCAGTTTCCTAGGGAAGATCTCACATGAGTCACTCCCCCTGCCCCCATCTTCTTTTTGCAGTGTGAGAGTAAGATAAAACCAGCTACAGCTCGTCCCTAGTGACCTCTCTTCTCAAGATGCCTTATTCTGCATACTCCTGCCATGAAAGCCAAGAACATTTCAGTTCTTCTGTTCCCCTGACAGCCCCTCCACCATACGTATCCCTTATTTCTTCTCAGAGCTGCACAGTGCATATAGAGGACTTTCTCTGTGCAACTGTTTCAGCCTGTGGCATGACTATTTGAAGTGGGAAAGCATGCTGCTACTGATCCCAAAGTTGGGACTGCCACTGGCATCAGGATTGAGCTTAAAAATGTCTCCTTCCCTCTTGGTCTGTGTGCATAAACAGGGCATACCTGCCCTGCTAATCAGCGAAGCCAAAACCAGAGCACTCTGCTTAATGAGAGCATTGTAAAGCTGAGAAGACCCTCTGTAGTCCAGCCAAATGAAAAATGCTGGGATAAAATTTGTTTGACTGGAACATTTATCAAAGGGTTGCAAATGATAAACACATACAAAATCCACCCTTAAAAAGTAATAGCCAGAAAAAAGAGAGAGAAACACTGAATGTGCTTTTCACTATGAATTGTTTCCCAGGTTCTGCTTGAGATTCAGGTTGTTTATAATCAACAATCCTTTTGGATCATTTTTTGAAGGAAGCATAGTGACTGGAGATTATTGTAAAGCCATATTTCCATGAATATCACTGTAAGTGTTTTTGACGTTCATAGGTCGTCTTTGTTTTGTGACTTTTTACCACAAGCTAGGCGGTGTTCCATAATCAAATGTATGCTTCAACTATGTCTTTAGCATTCAATGGCTATTCCAAGAGCACACAGGCCAATAGATACTTCATGGTCTTTACTACCTTTACACAGGTTCAGTCTTTGGAATAACTTGATTTCTGCATCCTGTAGTTCCTCCAAACACTTCAAATGTTTTCACATTGACTGGCAAATTACTACAGCCTCAGATGAGTGTTTGGCAACATCACTGCCCTTTTCCTGTAACTTCCTATCTGTTTTGAGCTGTGAATACGACTACACTTGGGTAAGAAACCTTCTTCACAGTTTCAGTGAGCTTATGGTTGCAACATATCAGTACAGTGTACCTTGTTTCTTTGATCAGCCATACACATGCTGTCTTGCAGCCGCTTCTGGTGTGCGAAACAGCAATCTCAGCAAGCACTCATAGTTTGCTAAGACTTATCTAGAGGGATGTCACAGCTTCTTTGTGTTTATTTACCTTTCTCATGCTCGACTTGTCTTTTCTCCTTGGTAAAAGTGAGGATTTTCAGTGATATGGGAGCATGTGGATGCTTTAATGAATAGAGAAAATAGCATACTGTGTGTTTCTTTTTCCAAATGCCAGCAATTTATGGTTATCTGTTATCAGTGTAATGATATTTTCAGTATTCCATCAGCCTAACTTTTCTCATCTGTATGATAACATAATTGCATATAGATCCCACGAAACAAAGATGTTCAAGAAGTGAATGCTTAGTCAAAGGCACATAGATACATGTTGTCTATAAACAGCATCATACAGAACATATATTACAGACATTGAACAGAGATGATTTTCAACCTATTGACTTGACTGCAAGAGAGGCACTTCAGCTCAGATATCCAGCTTCTGCTTGTAAGGCTATGTTCCAACCAGAATTACCAGTGATCTGGAAAGGGAAAATATCCTAGCATCCATAACAATGTATCTTGAAAATTCTGGCTGCTCTTCCTTTTTCCCCCTCTTTTTTTATTTTGTTTTCCTGATAAGTGCTCTGTATTTCTGGCTTTTCAAGCAGCAGGAAAGAAAAACATCTCCCATAATTTGGTCTGAGTTTTGCCTGAGTAACTAATGCATTCTGTCCTGTGATATCTATTAAAACCCTTCACACTTTTAAGACGACTGTGGAGAAGTATATTCACTCTACAGAGTATGGTTTTAACCACATATAGTGTATGTATGTATACACATGTATGCACTCTGTAGAGCAAATATGCATCTATACATTATTTTTTGAAAGTGCACAAGATTGGGGTTTTTTAGATAGATGAATTAAAAAAATTCACATGGAAAAAAGAAAATAAAACAGAGATAATATTTTGATACAGAAATTAAAGAATAATCTAGCAGAAACAGTCTTCTGGAGTCGGACGTTGCCTTTGCCTCCAACACTGCTACAAAACAAGGGAGCATGCTTTCTTTCCACCTTTCTGTCGGCTCTGCAATCAGCCAGGCCCTGTGGGGAGGGAGGGGGGCTCCCTACTGTATCTTCCTTCATCAACATGGCATCTCTCAAGGGGCCTGCACTGAATCTGTTAAGATTAGCTGTGTTCCACATTAGTGACAGGAGCTGCCTGTCTCTCTCAGGAGTACACGGTGGCATGGTACTGCTTCCTGTTTGAGCAAAATCAAGCCTTTAATTGCAGGGAATTTTTTTTCATTACCTGCTAATTGATAAATCATGCTCGCAGGTCTGTGAAACGAGCCACATTGTGAAGCTGTCTTCCAGGTTTCTCTTCCTCCTCCATTAGAATCAGGACATATGCAATACTGGGAGCAGAGCAGGGACCTCCCAGTACTGTCAGGGACCCCCCACCCCACCCCGCACCACCCCCATGAGCAGCTCTTAAACCTGGCAAAGCTGGCTTGGGAGCCTATGCCTTCCCTGATGTAGATCCTCAAGTGATGGAGGCTCAGCTGGGAGACCTTGCACCTCTCCCCTTCCATCCCAGGGTAAGAGCAAAGGTTTTGCAGCACCTCTCCCCTTCCATCCCAGGGTAAGAGCAAAGGTTTTGCAGCACCTCTCCCCTTCCATCCCAGGGTAAGAGCAAAGGTTTTGCAGCACCTCTCCCCTTCCATCCCAGGGTAAGAGCAAAGGTTTTGCAGCCCTGCTTCCCATGTTCATTCTGAGGAGTGTGGATTTTGAGCAGACCATAGGCTGCTGTAGCTTGCTGTGGGCTTGGCTAGAGACAGCAGCAGAACTGGAAGAGGGAAAGGTGAATTTTAAGTCACCTTCGTGCACCTGCATGGGTACATGCAGCTGTGTGCACACAGACGCAGCTTCTTTTGTGCACGTTAGCAATGCTACAGATCAGGCCTTTGGTCTAAAATCAACAACAAAAAATGAGCTGGGTGTTAAAGTCATTGTCTTCAGGAGGCACATAAAGCATGCATTTTTTTAAGATCTCTTTTGTCATTTCTCTCCTTTTATTCTTGCTTCTATTGCAAGTAGCAAGAGGCCACTGTCTTGGGAGGAACAGTAAAAATCCTGAGTATAGTGAAATAATTTAGCTGATAATTCCCCACTGTATAATTTTCTACGCTTCCTGCTAGCTGACCTTGTGGGCTCCTGTCAGGTTGCTAAGGGAAATCCAGCAGGACTCCTGATCTGCTCCTCTACTTTTAAAAAAGTGTTACAAGAAATGGAGGCATGTTTGTGTCAGCTTAGTTGTGTGCATATTTGATCAAGTGGCATTCTCTAACCCTTTTCCTTGCCTTTCTTTTTTCTTTCTCAGAATTGGGATGATAGCTCTGTAGGGAGGAGCTGTTCCTAGCTAATCAGCTGGCATTTTGAACATGAGAGGCATCACCAAAAAAGTAGGGAGCAGGCATGTGTGCATGCATGTCTGCAGGAGAGGTGAAAAAACATAACTGGTGTGTTTGAGGAAGCTGGTGGAATTGTGTCTGAAACTGCCTGTGTCTGGTGTCTTTATACAAAAGTAAGTACACCGTCTGCTCTAAACAGTAACAATGAGGGATGGGAGCATTAAGAATTTCCACTGCCAGGTCATACCACCTTGGTGGTGTGAGCACAGCTGTTAAGGTCTCCTAGACATTTGATGACTTGTGCACAAATGAGTTGATGTTCCCATTCCGGTTTTCAGCAGACAAATGTTCCCCACAAAAACACATCTGCCGTGGGTGGTGCTTTCACTGACTGCAGCACAGCAGAGAGGACACAGGCTGACTGCACAGAAATAGCTCTAGGTAATATGGAGACAGCTCTGCGCTGCTTCTAGGTGGTCCCTCTCAGGATGGAGGAGGCTTGGATGGGAACCACGGGCAGGAGGCTAGCACTGCTGCTGCCTGTGCTGTGCCTGGTGTGCAGAGAAATTGAAAATGTTGCTCGCCAGGGCTATCAATCTGGCACCTTTGACATCCCCCAAAAATAAATGAATCCATGGGAATGGATTTGGCTCATATTGCAGCTTTTACTGCCATGGTAGCTGTAAAAATGAAACTTCAGAGCTAGTCCGTGCCTGTGGTGCCATGTTGTGCTCAGGTTTGGAATTTCATGTTCTGGGGTTCAAGCTAGGTTCTTTTTATTTGTCAGCATCCTGTAGGTTTTCCAGCTTATAATGGCAGAGGTCCCTTAGGACCTGATGCCAGGCCAGAGGAACCAGGCTCATCTGAGGAACCCAGATTGTCCCTGTGGCCTCTAACCATATCACAGGAAATTCAAGGTTACTCATAAGGTGTTTTGGCGTGATAGGCACTGTAAGCAGGTGCAGCCATTGCCTCCACTGTGATTTTCCCTGACCTAGGAAAGTTTCCCTGTGAAACTTGTACAGGAAATAACAAACCATTGATTGGTGTCTGACTTGTTTGTAGGTAATTGTAGGCCATTGATCTAACCAAGCTGGAGCTATGGCACTGTATGCTGTGCAGCCCTCATTACTTTTGGCCTGGCGACTGCAGCATCAAGGCATTGGAAAGCTCATCCAGAAGGGAATTACATCTTAAGTTTTTATCTGCTGTAGAAAAAGCAAAGATGAAATGGTCATTTGTAAGTTTTAGTATGCTGCATGTGATAACTTTGCAGCCTGATATATGAAAGCGTACAGAATCTTTGGGACAAGTGAGCTACCTGTATTGTCCTGCTCTTTACAGGCCGGTGGCTTTAGAGGAGGAATTCATCTGGCTTGCATTGTGTCTCAGCTGTCACAGGGAGAAGGCAGTAATATTCATGATCAAGTGTCACCAGGCTATGGCACATTGCTGGGAACATGACATCTCTTTGGATCAGATCCTTTTAAAATTCAGCAAGTTATGTCTGCTATGGATTAAACACAAGCATTTTTTGATCTACATTCAATTGCACACCCCAGAATTTTTATCAATAAGTCTACGATTTATAGGCATTGATTTTGCAAGGCCTTTAACAGAATAAAAAGGGCCCTCAAGGATCGAACTCAAAAACTATTGCTCTTGCAAAAATCGGGTACTTTGTATTAGTGAAGGTGGCAAATCTTCGATCAAAACAAACAGCAGAGACAGTAAGTTGTCACAGAGATTATTTGGGGATGCTTGGTGCTTTTAATTAATGTGTTCTTTTGGAAAGAGTCAAACCCTTTAAGTAGTCACCTAACTTCCTTATCAGTTTGTCTGTTCTGTTCATCCCCTGTATACCCGCTCTCACAAACACATGGACAGACTGAAGTAGCCCTGTATAAACTATGGGGTTTTTCTTCCTGCAATTTCCCTGCTCTTCTGCATTAGGAGTTTTTGAACCAGAAGAGAAAACACGTAAAATATGTTTCTAAGAAAAAACCTTCACTTCATATCTCTCTTTTTTTTTTTCCCAGCACCTGCATTCATAAATAAAGGAAAGTATTGTACCTGCCAGGAAGCATTATAAGAGGCACTTTCTTTCATGTCAAATTCCATTATTTTGAACAGGTTGTGTAAGGGCATTCATCCTGCTGCATGGGAATATGCTGGGTGTGTTCACGCGGTTTATATTTGCGTCCAGTTTTGAATACATTTGATGTTAGCAGTGGATTTTTACGTTTGCTGCAGGATGATAGTATACCACAGATGACAGGACAGCAGAATTGCCTTGTAAGTCTAGCTGCTGGACCGTTGTTCAAAACACAGAGACATGTATTTACAAAACTGATGGGACATACAGTGCATTTAGTGAGGGACTATTTGGAACATGTTTTCCAATGACACCAAGTACAAGCAGCCCCCATAAACACAACCTCTAACAGAGCAGGTCAAGAGGTGAATTCTGCCTGGTCTAGTGAAAGGTGTCCCTGCCCATGGCAGGGGGGTTGGAACTAGATGGTCTTAAGGTCATTTACAACCCAAACCATTCTATGATCTGACATGCTTTACATCTGATACACTCTACACTGGTAACCGTTTTTACCAGAACAAATTACCAGTTGATTCTGTCTGGTAATGGGCTGAAATAGGTGATAGAAGTACCCCTGTGGACCATGACATTCTGTTTCATATCCACAGAAATATGATACAAATAGTAATGCACTTTTCTTTTGCTACACACTATTATGTGTATATTTTTCACTGACAGACAGGTGACTGATTCAGAGGGGCATAGATGGAGTAATTTATGCACCCATTTGGCATGTGCGTGTTTCCAGATCATGGCATTGTCTCCTTTTCTTGCAAGATAAGTTGAAACATTGACAGGCAGTGTGTTCACTTTTTCCTTTTATTACAGTAATTTATAAGATATTTTAGCTAACAGGAGAACGGCCCAAGGGGGCATTCTCATGTTAATTACCAAATGTGGGCTTGTCAAAATCAAATAGCTTCAGGAATAATGCAAGTAATACTGCATCATTATATTGTTTGGCCCTCAACCCCAATATTAGCTTTTAGAAGAAAGAAAAGAAAAAGCTTATTTGATTGGGCTTTTAAATTTAAAAAATCCCCAAGTCTGACCCATCAGAGACTGGAAGAGAAATACAAGGGAGAGCGTGTAGTTTAAGACTGAATGGAGTTCAAGTAATGCAGTGAGCTTTAAGTCTTTTTCTGTTTGTTTTTAATATTCAGCTAAAAACAAAAGAGCTGTCACAATGTTGATTGCCATTTTCTGACACTTCTTATACAGCTGAAAGTGGTTGTACCCTCTGTAATATACTGTCAGAGAATTCTGCTTCCAGTGCTGCGGCATAGGATTTGCAGCTGTTCTCGTTTCTCCCTGTGGAGGATCAATAGTGGCCCACCCAATGCCACTTCCTAACAAAATTGCTGCTCCTACCAAGCAGTGCCACTCTCCAAAACTCACCCACACCGTTCAGGTAGTCCAGGGTGTTGTCAATGAGAATCTGCCAACAACTGGAAGATAGGTTCAGAATATATACACAGACATTGATATTCATACAAACATTGCTGATACATATTGTCTCTTTATTTCTGAAGCCATCAGCAAGACCAATGGGGTTCCAACACAGTCATTAACAAGGTTTTATGCTGTGTTGTTGAGTTCTGATAACACACATGGTTTTGAGATGACCGGTCAATAATTGCATTTTCTCCTTTACATTGCAATTTTGCACAATTCACTTTAGTTCACCCTACAGGCTGTCTCTGCCATTTCAGAAACTAGCAAGGAGACCCTGTCATGCAATCTGCTGATTCCTCAGTGCTGTAAATACGGGTGAGGTGGATAAGGGAGGGTTCCTTCTTGCTAGGCTGTTCTGTCTTTCTGAAGTTTGACATTACTATTTTTATTTTACTTAACTTATTTTGTGCTGCCACCATGTTTCGTGGCATAAAAGTAGAATAAACTTCACTAAATCTTTAACAAACCCACATTTGTTTCCAGTTCCAGAATGTTACCCGGTCTAAGGCTTGTCCTACAGACCATTCCACATGGACCCCTCAAATTGCCAGTCTGATTCTTGTGAAAGGTCTTTTCCAAAAGCAATCAGATTCCATTCCTGTTGAACCATTTTGAGTAACAAAGTCCAAATCTGCAAATCCCTAAACAGAATCTCCTGGCATTAGTATTTGGCTGGTTGTGCCAAAATAGAGCTGGTGAGCTGTGCATTTCTGACCACAGTTGTCACTTTTTCTATGAAGAAAAATGCTGTCTCTCAGCTCAAACCAGCCAGGGCTTTACAGCTTAAGTCCAACAAGTTGAATTTTACCTAGACATCAGTAGACAGCCACTGTAGTTCTTCAAGGACTGTAGTCTGCAGTACCTGCAGTTACTGTGTGGTCCTGCAGTGAGACCCCCATAGGTACAAATATCTTACCTCCAAAGGCAAAGGCAGATAGCATCTCAATCAGCCCATACACCTGTGAAAATATAAGTCTTTCTGCTAAGCAAAAGTGTTAAGAAAATCTCCTAGTAGTCACTATTACCTGAATAGCTAACACAGACCATTATTCTCCAAATAAACAGGCTTAGAAAATAAGCCTTAATAATCCTTTCACCAATGTACTTCCACATATTTTTCCATGTTACTTAGTGTCCAGGATCCAACAGTAGCAGTCATTTTTCTCCTTCTTAGTAGCTGGTGCAGTGCTGTGTTTTTGACTTTCAGCCTGGGAACAGTGCTGATAACACTGATGTTTTTAGCTGCTGCTCAGTAATGTTTACTCTGACCAAGGACTTTCTGAGTCTCATGTTCTGCCAGGGAGGAGGGGAAGCCGGGAGGAAGCAGAGACAGGACACCTGACCCAAACTGACCAAAGAGGTATTCTGTACCACAGCACGTCATGCCCACTATATAAACTGGGGGCAGTTACCCAGAAGGATTAGATCACTGCTCGGGTCGGGCTGGGTATTGGTTGGTGGGTGGTGAGCGGTTGTATTCTCTTCCCTTATTACTTCCCTTATCATTATTATTATTGGTGGTAGCAGCACTGGTTTGTGTTATACCTCAGTTACTGGACTGTTCTTATCTCAACCCATGGGAGTTGCATTCTTTCAATTCTCCTCACCATCCCTCCAGGAGTGGGGGGGGAGGAGGGGAGTGAGAGAGAGGCTGTGTGGTTTCTGGGTTGCTGGCTGGGCTTAAGCCACGACACTTAGAAAAGCAGAATTATCATGGTTTATTTGGGAGAAGCTTTAACCTGGTATCTCTCCCCTGTCCCTCAGTACCGATGAGATGCTTAGGTAGAATACTTTTCCACTCCAAATCAGAAGGGATGGAGGTTTACAGGTGTGTCTATCCTGGTAGCTGAATAGGCTGTGATTCATGATGCTTTTCTTACATGTCTCCTGGTTCTCCCTTTACACTTTTACAACACTGATGACAAGGCAGAACCTTGCAGTGAAGATCTTTGTGACCTGGGGTGGGGGGGTATATCATCCTATGAATTCTCTCTAATAATACCCCAGAATTGAGGGTAAATTGCATAGGTGACAATGTTTTGAGCCAGTTTCCCTTTCCTCAGGCATTTGTAGGTCATTGGTATCATATATTGACAGAGCAGTTACATAGTCTATGTAGGAGACACTTAAATTTGACTCAGAGGTTTTGTTGTGCATCCTGTCACTCCCAGAAATTCAGGAAACATCACAGGCTGAAATTCAAGCAGAAAAGACTCATTATTCTTAGAGACTTTTACTCAAAACTTCATGATAAATCTTGCAAATTGACTCTGACAGGTAGCTATCAAACACCCCTATATCTCTGTTAAAGCTTGCACAGCCACAAGGTACCTATCTGGATCTGACTATATCCTGAAAACAATTCCTCACAGTCAGAAACACTTAACTCCATCACCTGAAGCAAACAACCTGGATTAACCAGCTTGTTAACCACCTGTTTTCTTTAACTCTTGCACACTTAAAGCAGATTTCAAATGTTCTTTTCCGTGTAATCAATACGTTCAGAACTGGGCTTAATCCACTGGCATTTTAGCCATCATCCTTTCTGCTTCGCTAGTTCGAGGTCATCTAAATTGTACAGCATAGCTGATCCTGCCTTAAGGCAGGGAGATGCTCTAGATGACCTTTTAAGGTCCCTTCCAGCTCTGTTTTCAATGATTCTATGATATGATGTGTCAAGACAATGTAAATGAGCAGGTATTTAGGGGTATTTAGGCTATATCTTCATCACTAATATGATTTGATACCTACGCAGTTTTCCTGCTTAGGTCCATAGCAGTTACTTTTGACTTTTTGGAGATGCTTTTTAAACACTGGTGGAAAATATCTGTGTGACTGTCAGATCCTGAAAAAAAATGTATATATAACCAGACAGGGACTGTTGGCATGTAACAAAGTCGCATCTCCTGCTCTACATCTGCCACTGCCACACAGCACAGATTAAAAGCGTGGCTTGCTATACAAGCAAACTACAGGCTACCAGGGACACATACATTAGGGATGTGGAATAAGAATCTGTTGGTGTGGAAACTGGAATTACATAGCCTGCTTACTGAAGATGACTTTACCATTGCAGTAAGGTGACCCGTACACAAATGGTAGTCACTAGGTCAAGCCTCGTATTTATAATGGACATTCTTTAACAAATGCAAGCTGGAAGTTGAAGATTTCCTATATTTAAGGCCAAGCATATACATCACGGACTCATTGTGTCCTTGAGCCTCTTTCTTAATTTATGCTGAGCAGTGTTCTCAGTTGTAGTGATTACCAAAGGTAGCTTTGATGGGGACTGCAGGAGGGAAATGAAGTCTCTTACAGGGTTTCCATGCAGCCAGTTCATGGTGATGCTGTTGTGTAGAGTCGGCAGAAGTCAGCAGGTCAAATACGGACTTCTACAGTCTGCTTATGGAGAAACTCCCTTGCTCTAAAGATTTAAATGGGAACACTGTCAGGTTTAGTGTTCCTGTTGAGCTCAATTTTCTTGGTGGACTGTAAGTGGAGAGAAAGTCTCAAATGCATCCCAACCCCAGGTCATTAGGGTCTTTAAAAGATTGCAGTCAGGACCTTGAATTATATCCAGTACTAGGAATAAATGGGCATTAGCAGAGTGTGTGGAGCTCATGATGGCTTGGTATAGTAATATCCCAAATACAAAAAAATTAAGAGTACCACTTAGATGAAAAATACTCCATTTGGTTGAAGGAAAGCAGGGAAGGGAAAAGGCAGTGGAAGAAAAACGCATGAAGTTTGTGTTCCTAAGCCAGTTAGCAAGCTAAGCTAGCTAATGGAAGACAGAGTCCTTCCCTTTAAATTAATAGAACAAATAAGATCTTACATGAATCTATTTGATGATAGTAGATTTTATGTTCAAAATGAGAATTCAACTCCTTGTAAATAAATAGCACCGAAATACCCATCTAGTATTTATGAAGGGGCTTGTTTTATCAGCAGTTTCAGCAGATAACCTTGAGATTTGAATGGGTTCAAAAACTGGAGTCCCTCTTACCGCTGAAATGATTTTTTGTAAACCAAAGCAGACAGAAAAGGGGACAAGGTAGAAAATCTCACACAACCACTTCTACTTTCCATCTTCTGTATCAAAGACTTTCAGTGTTCATTGTTGTCATTCCAGGAGACTGAGCAGCAGCTTACATTAGTTCTGGTTTACTCTGTCAGAATAAACAGTGTAAGATTCAAAAATGTCAAGTGTTTGCGATTAGTAATTTATTACATCTGTAGGTGCAGTAGCGTGATGCATTCATGTATTATCACACTCTCAGGCAGTAAAGGTACGCTAAGAGAACAGCAGCACAGCAATGAATGGGACATTCATGTGCTCAAAGTGCATGTGTGTGCAAAGGGAATGAACATCAGTTTACTGACCTACTGCTTGGTAGCTCTGTGGTTTCAGAAGATGCCTTCGCCATACTGAAATCTATCTGTATCTTTTGGGCTTCCATTATGTTGAAGGTGTAGAATTATTTGTCCACAAAGTTGTTTTAAGCTGTAATACTGGTTTGACCCAGGGACCCTGTGCAGCCTTATTTCATGCAGTCCTTAAAATCGACTGATCTTTGGGACAAAAGGTAGTTGCTGAAAAGGGTGTTGTAGCAGGAAAGGGGGGTATGTGGGCAGCTGTATTTCTAGCTAGCACTCAAGTCTCCTCCTTTTGGAGATCTGTGTTTTATTGACCCTGATTCATTTGTAGAAGAAAAATAAACAGAACTCCAGAACTTACATCTTCTTTCAAAACAGGGTTGAAGGATTTGAGCGGAGACTGACAGGAGCAGTTAACACTGTGGATATCTATATTCTGTCTTGCCAAAGGGTAAATAAAGGACATTCATTTTTTCATCAGCTTCCAAATCTCCTCTCCCCCCCCCACCTCCTGGAGAGGGGAGGGAAGAAAAAATAATTTGGAGAAGGGGTTCTGAATCCTTCGTATTCTATTTCGCCCATTTCTAACAGAGCCAGGCATGAACAATTAAATCTGGGGCTTCCCTGTGGTCTGTGAATAACAGAGCACTGTGCTAACCATCAGGGCACAAAGGCAGACAACAAAAGGGGCTTTTTTATTTTTTGTTTACCCTTCAGGACACTGTTTACCTTATCACTGAAGGGGAAGTTATAATCTCATCCCTTTTGGAAGTCATAGTGGGTTGATTCTGTACCTCCAGGTATCAGACTGGCTAGTGATGAAGTGGGCATGTCAGCTGGGGGTTAGTGAAGTCATACCAGGAGCTGTTGCGCTGTCTCACTCCCTCCGTCTTTCCCTCTGCCTCTTGCTCCTTCTCTGTCAAAGCATTTTCTCTCTCTCCCCTTCTTCCTCTCTCTCTTTCAGCCAGAATGATTTTTTTTCTCCTTCCCCCTCCCCTCTAAATTTACTTCACAGCAGATTGTCTTGTAATAAATCACCAAAAAACCCAAATAGCACTAAAGCATTCTGATACAACATTAGCATTTGCTTAACAAGCACAAGATAAACATTAAACAAAGAACTGCATTTCTTTATTAGAGGCTGCAAGATACATAATCCATGAGCACAAGAAACATGGGACCCAGTGGATATGCAGATGTGTGTTATTTCATTGGCGCTGGGCGGCCTTGTTAGAAAAGGTTTTCATCTGAAGGCTTGGGGGTGGATAGTTGACTGTCCCTGGTGGGGCTGTAACTAGATACGGAGACTGTTGCAAGCTAGGCTGGGCTCCCTGGTGGATGCGCTGATTGGACAGCCCGAGGAAAACTTGGGAAGCATCAGGAAGTGAACTCAATCACCTTGGGGATGAGAGGGGAGAACCAGATGAAGGCATTTGACTTCTTTTGTAACTCCCACTAAGGACAGATTGCCAGTGCGATCCAGCCTCCATAACTGCAAATCAGGCCCTTTCCCCTATGCCGATTTCATTAGAATGGCCAGCATGGTGCAAAGAGGAGGGAGAAAAAAAAGGTTAGACACAGTAATTTTACAGGCAGGCGGGTACAAAAAAAATCTGCATAATTAAGCAGTCAAGGCTGCTAATAGGGGAGTTTATATGCTCTGGGACCAGGCAAGGGCAGCACATATGGATATAGCACTGGATATTAAATCTACGGCATGCAGACTTACTTCAGGGCCCTTAGAGAAAAGGCTAATTATAGAGAGAGGAATTGTGTTTACTGGTCTGTCTTGGGCAAAGATGTTGAGAGAAGTGCAACCAAGTTTTGCAGTTAGACATGAACAGTCTGTTAATAGAGATATCAAAAATATGTGCTTGTGGTTGCTTCATACCTAATCAACAGGAAATCACAGATTCCGAGACCCCCTTCTCCCAGTTAAATGAGGAGGGGAAAACACATCCATATACATATTCCGGATGCAGGATGTGAATGTGTTCATTATTAAATTGCTGGAATTTAATCTGAACCAAGCTCTTTATCATCAATAAATTATATTTAGCAGTTTACCCTAGTTTAGCTGCTCCTGGTTAAAAATGTCAGTGCTTCTGGGTATAAGCTCCAAGTCAGCATTTAAATATAAATGGATAATATGAATGGAAGTTGCAACGGGCAAGACTGAGCAGTTATAGAAAGGGTATGTTTATGTAACAAGTCCTGACGTGGTGGACATTAACATTTCATAATGCAGATCAAAGGTATGGAGAAGACCCAAGAGCCCTCAGTCAGAGGCCCCTAGCAACTGTCTAGTATGTTCCATGAGATGATTTCTCCAAATTAGAAAGACTTAGACTTTTCTTTATCTATATAGATAGATAGAGATATATTTTTTTAATACTTTCGAAAGTGATTAGCCTTTTACTAACTCCCTGCCCACTCCACAAGGAAAGAAGTGTCTCATTTTACTGAAGGGCAAAGGCTATCAAGGCGTTATCATGAAACAGTGCATCATATCCATTAGTGTTAGAAGAGGCAAATATCCACTGCCTGTTTTGATTTAGTGTTTTGCTTCTTTAGGCTTTTGTCTACTTTTGTGTTTTGATGACACATACCAAGCTCTACTATCATGGATAGCCCTGTTCTGGAGTCCTGGAAAGCAAGAGTACCAATCAGAAGCCTGTTGCGAGGGCCTCATTCAGCAGGGTGTCAGAGCCATGTGTGAGATGATGGGTACCCACACCAGCACCTCAGGAATTCAGTGTGGTCATGAGGTGTTGTGTAGTATGCAGGAAGAAGCCCTTGGCTTGACTTCCTTTGTTGCATGGTTGGGGAAAAACAAACCATCATTCAGGGAATTTTGTGAAGTTTTGTGTGGAGTCCTGTACCAGCACCGCAATAACATGCAGTGATAATACAGAAAAAGCAGCCCCTACCCCAAATGTTTGCAAAGGCACTCTGAATGCTCACTTTGCAAAGGAAATAAAACTTGTCTCGTATGGTAAATAAGTGCAAGTTGTCCTTCTAACAGTGACTTCATTCCTAAGTCATACAGCAGATGAGCTCAATGGATGTCAGCCAGGCTGACCATGAAGAACATGTTCTGTTTTGGTGGGTCTGTACAGTAAAGTGAGGCATGGGGAGGAATGCTGGGGTCACCTGGGATCAGCCAGACTGCTCTGCACTGAGTGGGACTTGTAGCAGGTGGCAGCAGAGTGACAGTCATTGGGGCATCTGTGGGAAGAGAGAATTTCTCTTCCCCGTGTCTCACTAATGTGATAAGTAATTAAATTATATATATTTAGAACACTTATGTTTATGTTGCTCATAAGCCAGAAAGCCCAGAGTATGTATGAAACCCTGTTTCGTGAGGGTACCACGTTATGCAGGAGTCACATAGCCAAAGTACGTCTCTCCAGGTGTCAGTCTTCCCTGTTTTTTTTCCTATTGGACAGAAAGGGAAAGGACTCAAAGACAGCTGTGCTTCTATGCATTTTGGAGAATGCAGTTGAGGGGAGGACAGCAATCTGTATAATGTTCCCAGACGGAAAAAGTATATGCTGAGATTCAGCCCTTTGTAATTACAGATTCTGTAGTAGAGAACAGAAAAATGGGACCTGGGAGAGACCTTCCGCATGTACATTCTTGGACACAGAGTCGATCAACGGGGGAACACAAATCTGGAAAGAACAAGTCTTTCTTGCTTTCGGAATCATGCAGAATTGTTCTGTTGGTTTTAATCTTTGGGTCATTTGTGCTAATCTTCTCCTTCTGCTCAGCTGGGATGCTCTCACTGCACTACAGTTTCTTTCCTATGGAGAGCCATCTCACTTGTCTTTCAAATTCCCTACTCGTTTAGAATTATTAATTTGGCATGGAAACAAATACACGTGTGTGCATATGTGTGCACACACTCACTTTTCCACAGCTCACATGGCAGTTAAAAGGATTAATGAAAATCCTATTCCAGTGATTTTTCCATCTGTTGACAAGGAAATCTGCCTTAAAACATTTGCAGGGTGTCTGTAACGATGGTATTAAAGCATCAGGATTGCCCCTTGTGAAACACAGTTTGGGGACAGTTGTGTTACCAGTTTGGATGTAAATAATATAAAATTGTGGAAGATGCTTGTTTTGATGCCTGTTTCAAGAATAAGTTGCAATTGCCAAAAGACAGAATAACTTTTCACTAGTGAGGAGCAAGCAGATAACCTGTCAATAGTGATCATCTGATGGCAGTCTCCAAGCTGTGCTGTGTCATCAGCCAGCTGTCAATCCCACCAGCATGTCTCAAAAGCACTAATTGTTGTGATAGTATCAGTGTGAAAGCTGCTAAGAAAAAAAAAACACAGAGTTCCTTAGTGCTGCTTTGTCAAAGATAGGTTGAGAATCAAAGTTCAGCTTGGCTTGACTGGATTTCGTTCGCTTGCATAGCTACCTGTTAACACATTACTGAGCCCCTAATTGTAACGGGTTGCAGCTGCAGTTATTTTCCTGGTAAAAGACAACGATCAAGCTTACTGACTTCAGTCTTCTCCAGAAAAGGTATTTGCCATCTTCTCATGTAAAAGCATCTCCTCTTCTCCCATACCAGCCCCATTAGGCTTGGACCAGGGGAAAAATGCCTACTCCTTCTCATTCAGGCTGATATTAGAGGCTTGCTCTAGCTGTGGTGTAAGAAGTACTTCAAAATTTAAGGAGTAATCCTGCTTAGGTAGTAGCTCAAGCATCATTTCTATATGCAATTTGAAATGCACGTGCATCTTTTATTGATACACATGTCCATATTGCTGCTCTTCCACCTTTTCTTTCTCCAGTGAAGTTTATTCACTGCTTGACTGTTAAGTCCTAGAAAAGAGCAGAAAGTGTTTCTTCTTCTCTTTCCATTAGGAGCTTTAAAGACAGTAATAATATCTGTTTAGATAGTCTAATATAACACTGGCATCAAAAGAGATATAACTAGCAGACACCTGTCAGTAATGTTGTCTCAGCATTCCTCCGCTGTTATTTTTGGCTCCTTTTTGCTCCATTAATCCACACATTCCCATCTCCAAATCACACTGCTTTTTCCTTCTCATCATCTCAAGGGTCTTTCCATTTCTTTCCACTTCTACAGCCAGTTTTTTTATTAGAAGCCAAGATATGTTTCATTTTAGCCATGTTTCTTTTCCTCAGACTAGACAGCTACAGCTACCAAGTTGGTTCTGGATACTGATTGATGTGGTTTGCTTACAGTTACTTGAGCTACTCTTACTTCTTTATGACGTACAAGTGTCTTGTGATCATTTTCAAAGATTTCTACACAATCCTACTTATGGTCCCTTGTTGAGATTCCTGCATCCCTGTCTCTGTGCTCTTCTAGAGCTCACAGCTTTGAGCACCTATTTCTGGAGTGACGACCAATGTCCCATTATCTTCTGCCACAGGGCTCTTGTACTTTGAAGAAATGCTGTCAGGGCCCCTGCACAGCTCCACTTTGCCCAGCTTTGTGTCTTTCTCAACATCTGTTTGTTGCAGAAAAAAAAAAACCCAAATCTATGTGCCTTATTCAGTGTTCCTGGTCCTGTTATTTTCTGGCTGCTTGTCCTCACATAGGGAGGTTCTCTGGGCTGGGGCCATGCACCTGGAATATAGTGTGAGCTGCAGGGAACAGGTAACAAGGCCAGGTGACAGTATATTCTGCTTTTCTTCTCACTTCTTCAAACTCTGCCGGGTTATAGCCACAGAACCACTTACCTGACCATATCTCTTTTCTTCTCAGACATCTTCACATGGTATAGAAAAAAACCCACATTTTTAAGAATATTCAAGTGACTGGGCATTAGGATTTGACAAAGTTTAAGAAAGCAGGAGGATTTGGGATATTTTACAAAGCCTGGAGTATGGAGAGAGGCAAGAGAGGAGAGGCTATATTTATCCATGTAGGCAACACCAGGGACATGAAAACAATTGACCCCTTTGTTTCTATTTCTCCCCACTTTTGCAGAGCTGCCAAGCCTGATTTAGCATCTGTACTCACCTTCCCTGAAGGCAGTGCAGTCGTTTACTTGACTTGAAACTTTTCCCAGAAACCCATACGTCAGCTGGCATAGGGTGAGAGCTCTTGGAGAATGGGTGTGTGAGCTGGGGTTTGTGGTTCCTTAGTGTTGCTGTTGCTCCGCGTATACCTCAGGAGACTAACAGGCTGATGAATGCATTGTTCTAAAATGTCAAAAGGACCTCTGGGCACAAAGTGTCATGTCCTTCAGAACCACCCAACTCATGCAAAAGCAGCAGAGGTGCAGCCATAGGGAAAATGGCAAGCTGGGACTGAATAGCTGCAGGCGTCATTGCCATGAGTAAATAGGGTCATGCATTTGACCAAGGTAAAATGAATGCTAAAAATACAAGGTGCCCGTCCAGCTTTCCCATTCAGTGTTGCAACCCAGCTGCTGAGCCAGGGAGTTTTATCTGCATTTGTGACACATCCTGCATTGCAAATAAATAAATAAATGAATAAATCAGGGTACATACAGTAGATGCATTTTACTGCCAGACTGGAACTTCACAATCCTACCAGGGGACCTTTTTGTAATGTTTGTAATGTGCTGCTATCGTGCTTTAGCAAAGAAAAATATCACTGCTGGGCTTTATTTTTAACAGACTTTTTTAACATCAATTAATGCAAGCAAATTTAGTGAAGCAGATCTTTTTATTTATATTTGGGTGAAAGCAGTGAGGGGGCTCGGGGAATGGCATGTATGGGCAGGGGGTGAAGGGGGCAGAAAGGGAGTTTCTTCTGCAGTTTCACAGCAGAGAGGTGGATTTGCTTTTTGAAGGGGTGTAAATAAAGGTGGGCACCCCGCTTCCACTGGCAGTTGCTGTGTTTGAGAAATCAAGCTGCCTTTGAATATATCATTCATGCGGCATCTTAAAAAGATGCATTACAAAACAGGCAGCCTAAGTTATCCAGCGTGAAAGACTGTGCTCCATTGTTGTTCACTCAGCTAAAATCAGTTGATCCTCATGTGCGCTCTTTTATAGTAAGAGGTAAAATGTCCAGCTCACCCTAAGAAGTGACATTTGTTACTTTTTGCAGAACCCTATAGGAGATGCATCCTATTATGTTTCCCTCATACTTGAAACCATTATACTTGCAATGTTTACTAGCTTTCTTCTAGTTTCTCTAACACAAATGCAAACACACATGCAGGACTGTAGGCAAACTCTTCCCTTTCAACATTGATTTGTTTCGAACTGCTGAGAAGAGACATAACTGCCAACACTAGCCATGCAACATGCACTTCTTTCTTGTGGGCCTTTCATGAAACTAAGGGTGAAAGATACTTGTTATTTGGCAGGTATTTTTGACTTACCATGCTGTGACAGACTTCTGATGCAAGCACAGGGGGCACAGAACATATGATTCAAAGATAATGTACTGTGCATGTTGTAATATCTTACCAACACAGTGAACCAAGGGCAAAGCAACAACATCTTTAACTTGGAACTTTCCTGCTATTGCCACTTTTTGCTGAGGCCTTCAGAGAGGTTTATTTTCCAAGAAACGCTGGTGTTTCGGCATATCGGCCTACTTCCTGTTTGCTATAGCTCACTTTCAAGTTAGTTTTTTTCTCTCTTTATAGCCAGCTTGTCATTATTTTCTCGACTGGGGGAGAGGAAGGGTGTTGCCACTCACAAATATGAAATGATGGAAAGAGAAGGGGGTTGGTAGATGGTTTGTGAGTATGACTCTCAGTTCACTTGCCTCAGCTTAGTTTGCTTGCTGCTCTGCAGGTATTCTTCATCAGCTGTTATTTTCAGATCTGATCTTTGGCTTCTGGTGCCCAGCTGAACTAGAGAGGCTGACCACCTTTTCTGCAGTATAATTTTCAAGGATTTAGCATGGCAATTTTTCTTCCTCTCCTGTGCCATATCACATATCAAGTCCAGCAATCAAACAGAAATTAACATCCGCAAAATATGTTGGTTATTTGTAAAGGCATCATGGGATCACAATCTGTGTGCTTCACTCTTAGCAAATTGCCTTGCAAAATCTAACAGTGGGCTGTTGCTGGCTAGGTTGATAACATGGCATTGCAAGCACGTTAGCCCTCTTGCTTTCCTCCCATAGCTTTATTTCTATTTGACTTATAAAACGCCCCTGTTTTTCCAAATAGGACTAGAACGGGAACTCTCCTCCTTGACCTTATTTTCTGATGTTCAAATCCTGCCTAATGTTAAGTCCCTCCACTCACCTTCAGATTTAATAAATTAGAAGTGAGTGAGGTGAAGGAGGCAAGTTAAGGGACTGGTGGATATATTCTGTCTGCTTTACATCTTTGCATCTTGGATGCATGTTTTCCCCACTTGGTTTGGAGAAAGACTGACAAGTAAGGCATGAAGTGCTGGGTAAGGACAGAAACTTATTGCCTGCAAGGTCTGTGATGAAGATATTTTGTCTTAGACAGCACTGGGGCTTCCAAACAATGGCCCTCCCGCTTTCAAAAATAAAAGACCCGGCAAGTTAAATGCACATCTTGTACAATTCTGTTAAGAAATTGTTTTATTTTATTTCTTAATATCACCAAGAAGTTGATGATGGAAACAAAACCCTACGGAGCTGGCCTTCATCGTGTAATCAGGGTATGCGATATTTAAATGGTAACTTCAGTGAACTTGCTCAGGTCTTGGATAACTTGTCATAAAGTTAAGAAATTCAGACTCTGCCCACAGTGAAGATGTGGACAGCATCTTTATAATTCCACTTTTAAAACTTTTTTCTTCTTTTTTTTTTCTGTTGCTGGCAGTAATGCCTGGGATTGCTCTGTAGAAGGGACGCTGTATTCACTGACAGTCTTCTTTTCCCTGATGAAATGTGAAAAACCCCCTCTGGGTCCACAAGTACTGTGTGTGCCGCCTTCCATTCTTCTGCTTATTCTTCAGCTGTGCCAACAGTATGTGTGGATAAATAAAATATCATCAAGAATGCTGGTATCATCTTGCTTTTCCCCTTTCCCTCCTCTAACTTACAATAATGTGGGGCAAAGGTCTACTTAACATAACACAGTTACGATAACTAGTACATTTGTATTTCTGCTATGATGAGAGGTCTGCTGTAGTGAGACTCATCCACTGTTGCTGCTTCTTCTCAGCAGTGTTAATTATTCTTCAGGCTCGTGTAGCATGCGTATGGAAACACAAAATAAGCGATCAGGGAGTAGGATATTTTTGGTTTTATTTGTTGTGTCAGTGACACTTCCACTCTGACACAAACTCACAGCACAACACTCCTGATCTGTAATGAGGTTGTGTCCCAGGATGTGTATTAAAAGCACTAAATAGTCCCTTGCTTATTCAAAATCCTCATTTATCTGAATTAATTTTGTGTCCCCCATTTCATTTGGGTAAATTAGGTTTCACAATTTGATCACAAGTCTCACAATGTTCAATGCTTCTTTTTCAACCTAAGCCCCCAAAATGACAGTACTGCATCAAAATCTGAGTCTTCATTAAAGAAAAATAAAAAAATAAATCAAATATTTGCTCTTCTTGTTCAGAGAAAACCTCTGAGGGGAAACTGCCCAAACTTGAACGCCCAGTGCAGAATTTCAGGCATACACTCAGTTTAATCTCATAATTTTTAACACTTTTTCCTGATTTTGCTGCAAATTGCATTAAGAGGAGTTGATTCTGCCCCTCTACTCTGCTTTCATGAGGCCCCAGATGAAGTACTGTGTGCAGTTCTCATGTCCCCAACATAAGAAGGACATGGAACTGTTAGAGCAAATCCAGAGTAGGGCCACAAGGATGATAAGGGGCTGGAACACCTTCAATACAAACACGGTCTAAGAAAGCTGGGGCCGTTAAGCCTGGGGAAGAGAAGGCTGTGTGGAGACCTCATAGCAGCGTTTCAGTATCTGAAGGGGGCCTATAAGGATGCTGGAGAGGGACTCTTCATCAGGGACTGTAGCAATAGGACAAGATGTAATGGGTTCAAACTGAAACAGGCGAAGTTTAGGTTAGATATAAGGAAGAAGTTCTTTACTGTGAGGGTGGTGAGGCACTGGAGCAGGTTACCCAGAGAAGCTGTGGATGCCCCATCCCTGAAAGTGCTCAAGCCAGGTTGGACGGGGCTTTGAAAAACCTGGTCTAGTGGAAGGTGTCTCTGCCTGTGTCAGAGGGTTTGGAACTGGATGATCTTTAGGTCCCTTCCAACCCAAACCATTCTGTGATTCCGTGGTTTTGGCAACTGCTCGTTACCTTGGGCATGTACCCACTACGTACAGGGCTGGGCCTGGTTGGCTTTGAATAATGCATAGGGAACCACACAGGTACACAGGCAAGGAAAGAACAGTTCTGAGTCTGACTGGTTCATAGGGGGTAACTGAGTGGGGATTAGGACTCAGCTCCAGCCTCATGCTGTTTCACAAGGGATTTCGTTAGAGGTGTAACTGCTGGGGGTAACTCTAACATGTCCAGTTTCACCCTTTGCATACCTCGTGGCCCTACTGAGATATGGCTGGGGCCCAGTCCAGCCCTTGCAGCTGCAGAGAGCTCTGCCTACCAAGGGCATTACTGGTACAAACGGGGCTGCCGCAGGCTAGGGGTAAAGGAAATGTGTGGAGAAGTGCATTTCAGGGAGATGGGTGAAAGATGGGTGGGTGTGAAGGAGAAAGGGAATTTGGCACTTGCCCAAGCAAGGGGCCGGGAGAAAACCCAGCAAGCCCCCAGCAAACCCTCTGTCTCTTGACCGCCTCCATCCCACTCTGCTAAGTGTGGTTTAGCTAAGTGTGCTTTTCTTCTTGGGTTCTTCTTTTTTCTCCTACCTCTTCTTATTTAAACTCACACACAGTGAAAACTCAATGGGCTTTTTGGAGAATATTTCAGCCAACAAATGCAGCCTTGTAAGTTATTTATTAGAGTATGTCTTAGCAAAAGGCTATTGCCTTACAGTGGTCAGCCACCTCTCTCTTGCTGTTACAGGCATGTTTTTCATATCACATATCAGATTTCCTCAGAGTCTTACAAGTTTTTTTTGGTTTTTCACTGATGTTAATCACCTCATAGTCATTTAATGTCACGCCACATTTTTATGCAGCTGTATGTGTTATCTAGAGAGGATATACACTGACCTGACAGCCTATGCATTTATTTTTCTCATAATAGTGCTGTATTTTTGTCTTTTGGTAATACAGTTTGATGCCTGATACTTGTAACCTGCTGTTCTTTTTAATTGCTTACTGTTATTAATTATAGAGTGGTAACATTGTTGGCTTGAGACATTTGCCTGTAAAAATACATCTATCATTATTGCCATTGCAGCTGCATTAAATTACTCAAGCTCTGTCTGGAAATGTATGCTTTCTCTGCATTTCTTCAGTGAAATCTGAATGAGGGTTAAATCAAGGCTTGCTTGCACCTCTTAGCCTCCAGCTAGGTTTCATGCTCTGCTTCTGCTCACTTCTCCTCCATCAGACTTTTCAGCCTACCCCCTTTTTTCTGTATCACTGCCTGTTCTCTCTCCCCGACCAACCTTTGTGTGTCAGTGATACATCTCTTTTCAGCCACTTCTGTTTCTTCTACTCCATTAGTTTTCCTCTTTTTCCCTTGTTAGTTCATGCTTATAACTTTGCCATTCTGCTACCCAAAAGTTCACTGGAGCAGGGGGATGTTCTTAGGTACCACTCCTCAATTGGCAGCATAGTGGGAAATGGTATCTTTGCTTCAGTGAGGAATTAGGTTTGATGAAGAGTTGGAATATATCTGTAAAAGAGGGAATTAGAATTAAAGAAAAAACAAAAACCCAAACATGGAGCAAATAGAGGAAAAATACCTAATTGGCCCTCATTATTCTCTTACCCACAAACGAACAACTTTTAATATAGAAATCTCAGCAGCTGTTTGTTCAGCTCAGTGTGAAGTCTTAGTACCAGCAGAGAAAGTGGGAAGGAGAGTGGGGTAGGTTTAGAGTGAAGTCTGGTCCTTTTTTGATATGTGAGCCAAAAGCTGCTTGCTTGCTTTATAGCAGGATCAAAGAGAGACATAGGGAAAGGTTAGTGCAAACTAAAACTGGGCTTTCTCATAATTTTCTAAATAAAACAACAAACTTAAGTCAGGCGAGAAATAGAAATAATTCTTTACATTAAATAGAGCTTTATCATTTTAATACATTGCTGTACAAGCAAATCTTCCCTAACTGGCAAAGCAGTTTGCTCGGGTGAAAAGAATCTAATTAAATGCCCGGTTATCAGCATAGACCTGAGGGCCCTAACAGCCTGAACCACTTCTTCCTCCCTGATTTTCCTGAGGGCCTGGGTGAGGAGATGGAGGTTAAAAGGAAATAAAACAGGAAGCTGATACACCCCTAAATGAGCTTAAGAGCTGGATCAATATCTCAGCAATTGCTGCTCATTTAAAAGTGTCCCTCACCTACATAAGAAGATGCCAAATAATCTTTGACTCATATAATGGCGTTCAGATTTGGAAAAAAATATCAATAGTACCTTATGTATTAGGAAATATGAGAAGCACTGTTGTTTCTTCATTATATCAATTCAAATATCCAGTAATACAGGAAAGCCCTATCATTCCCTTCCCTTCTCTTCTGTCACATCCTATTCTATCCTACTGTATCCTACTCTTACTTTTTTCCTTCATTTTCCTTTTTTCTTCCCCTTCCTGTAAGAGTAAACAGGCAATTCATTGTACGTCTGATAAACAGCATTTCAGCATTTAGAGGCTTTATCTTCCAGGCACCTATTGGCTTCACGCCAAAAGAAGGAAGCAACTCTGACCCTTACTTTATATTCAGAACAAAAGAAATATCTGATGAGAGTTGTATACAAAACGTAAATTCTACTGCTGGTGCTCTGTGATGTAGTATTAATATTGACACTTTGATTATCTCCATGCAAGAAGATGTTTTCCCAGTACCTCTAAATTTAGAGCAGGTTACATTTAGCTTATGCAACATGAAATAGCCTCTTCTAGTTTAAGTCTGTGGTTTCTTAGTGCAAAACTTGGAAGTAGATATACCTATGCTTCCACCAGTTCTAGAAGTCCCAGATGAGTGGTCATTACTAGTAGGCATTTAACATCATATAGCAGAGAAACCTGGTTCTCCAACGGGAAAGCAAGAACAACAAAGAGTGACTGCAGCCTACACGGTGAACAGAAATATTGAAATTGAATGATCACTGCTAAAAAAGCCTAATGTTTTAGTTATATTTTACTGTTCCTGATTCTTCTGAATACAAATGTGACATTTTTATTAGCGTTTTTCCCCTACAGTTTGATTAAATAGTTAATAACCACTTCGCTCAGGCAATTTCTAAGCCATTCAAATTGTAATTTGACTTTACTAGGGAAGGTTTCGTCCAGAAAACTTTCTCCTTAGAAAGAAGCAGGCTAAAAGCTCATGGAAGAGAACAATGACAAACTCAATACTGACTTTAATTTTGACACTGTGCTCATAGTGATGGGCAGATTAATCAGGGCCTGATTCTTCATCCACTAGAATTTAGTGCGAGGGTATCGTTCTCTGCATGAGGTGGGAAGACACATTTCATAGCTCTGGGGTTTGGTTTATTTATCTGTAATATGCAGATGTAATGATAAACTGTGCAGTTGAAGGATGGGGGGTTTAACTTTGCACACTTTGGCAGAATTTAGTCCCACAAAAGGTCTAGGCAAGACCTAGTAAAGCAGGAGACCTGCTCCCCTGAGCTAGTCATGCCAGTATTTGAAGGATCAGTCTCCAAGTTTTTAATCAGCGCTCACTAAGTGCTTTTTTGAAAAGGTAAGCATTGAGCTGGATCATCTATCTACAAATAACTCACGCCACTCAGCTTATTCCTACCGGTTTGAATTTCTTTTTATATCCCATGGTAAAATTGTTTCCAAAATAAGCTCTATCACATGGGATTTTATTTCAGTGATGGAGTGTAACCTTGTAACATGTATAGCTACGTGATGCAACACAGGCCTTTTTTTTGCCCAAATTTTAATACTTACTTTTTCCGGGTGCAGTTACAGACAAGGAGTAGCAAATTATGCGTGTCCCATCAGTTGGTGAATAGCCCTGTTGCTGAATTCCTGAACTCTCTCCCAGTAGCCAGTTGTCCAGAAAATGCTGTTCTTTGATAGAGAGGGCATTTGCTGTATTTAAGTCATTCTTACTTGAGCTGAAAACATGACAGTTATTAAGAAATAGATGCTGCCAGTTGTCCTTCTTTTATTTTTCATCCAGCCTCACAGAAGCCAGACAATTTGTGGCTTTAATAGAACATACAAGGCACATGTGGTAAGAAGAGTTCACTTACAAGCAGCCAAAGTGAGTGCAACCAAGCAAAAAAGTGAACAGTTGGTGAAGTGAAATGCATCCCTTGCTTCAGACGAAAATACAGTGGAATGAAAGATGCAGTAGACTGGCTTTCCCTTAAGCAGATCTAATTTCAAAATCTGGCCCTGGAGAGATGAACTTTTGCTTTAATTGAGGAGGTGGATCCCAGCTCTTTGTCACTCCATCAATCAGCACCCTTTGCTGTCACTTTAGCAATCACTGCAGAAGGCTGTAGGATTTATTCCGTGTGTTGAATAAAGGTTCCTACCTGGCTGCTGGGAGCCAGTACAGATACCACTCTCTTCCTTCTGATGCTGGCAAGTACCTTTCAAGGCAGAGTCATGGCCTGGTCTCAGCTTTCCCATTGGGAGGCTACAGTTTCTGGTGACTCAAGAGTTTGGGATTGTTCCTTACATCTTGTCCACCTCCTTTCTCAGAACCTTGCCCAAAGATCATTTTGAGCTTGCTTTCTTTTTCTGCTTGAAAAAAACAAGGGGAGAGACCTTGCTCAGGTTGCAACCTGATGTTTTGAGTTTTCAAATCTCGAGCTAATATCATTATTTCAGTTAAAAGTGGCATTAAGAGTAAACACAGACTGCTGTGCAGCCCTGCCTACGTGAGTGGTAGTGTGTGGCATGAGAGGAAAATGCAGGAAATCTGTGCCAAGAGGGTGAGGAAGATAGTTTCTTTCCCTACCCTCCTGCTTTTAATGTGGTGATCTTCCCTGGACACTGCAGGTGTACTTCTGTCTTTCTGTGCAATCCTCCATCCTGTGTCATCAGGATTGAACCACTAGTTAGGACTTCAAAAAACCCTGGGTTTCCATGGCAAGTTCTTCTCATGGCTGTAAATTCCAGCTGTATTCTTTTTCCTGCTGCAAATTCCAGCTGTGTGCTTTGCCTTTACTACATCTCTTTCTTTATCACTATATTCCCATGTTTTGCATGTCAGCTTCCAAAATTAATACCATGGTGGATAGTGTTTTTCGTGGGGGGGGGGTGGGGGTGGGGTGATAATGTTTGAGAAATTGAAAATGACAGAAGCACTATTACAGTCAAGGAGAAATTATGAACATGGGGCTGGAGACTTCAGGCACAGCTTCCAGGCTTGGTCGAGGTGCTGTGTGTTCCTTAGCAGAGGAGGACGCTTGCTATAGTGGACCCTAAAGATTTTGAGCAGGAATGAGATTGTCTCTAGTGGCATGGAGAGGCTGATGAGTGTGTGTCCAGTAGAATTAAAAAGATGCAGATGAATGCAGCACTGTAAGCTAGGAAGCATGGATGGCTGTATACTGTGCAAATTGCAGTGTTGTACGCTGTATTTTGCCCTTCCCCATTTTCCAATGGGAGTAGCCAAGGGGGTATCTGTCGACCATGGTGTTTCTTCCATACTCCTCAGATCTCTGGCTTATAAATATGTGCTGTAAAATTAACTCGGGGAAGAGTGGAAGTAATGTGAAGGAGAAATTCGGTTAGGGGCATGGTTTGCTTGGGAAAAAAAATACAAAGAAAACACACTGAATGTGGAAGCTGTGCATGCTTTAGACCTGAAAACAATTCAGGGGCTGCAGGCCATTTCATTCGTGTGTTGTGTGTGGAGGGCAGAGTTTACACTACTTCTTAGCAGATGCTTTTAAGCATGGACCCAGCCTCGTGATGATTTACCAGGAGGACATCATCATCTTTGGACCTTTGCCTATAGATTTATTCAGAGTAAAAGGCAGAAGGACCCTTCTGGACAATCTCGAGGGTGAATAAGAGAAAGACTTACTTATAAACTCTCACAAATTGGCACTCGGTAATGGCTGTAGTGTTGATCAGACAATATAAGAGGGCCCCCAGTGGCTACCGACTTAACAGCTGCATGTAAGTCAGCCAGTGAACGCTTCCTTGTTGCTTCTCTAGCTTTGTTTTTATTGAAAAGCAAGAAGCATAAACATGGGACATGGTCTAGAGGCTGCTTAAAGGGTTGCACTTGTTTAAAGTGTGTATTGAAATGTCAGGATCTTCCATGAAATGAACAAGTTGTGAATTGAATTGGTTGCGCAAATTGGGCCAGGCCATCCAATGCATTGCCTCAAGTCACGCTGAGGGTGGGGGGATCTTGCCTGCCATACAAGTTATTCAAATACAGAGGATCCTCAAATGTGAGTGTATGCTTGGCACAAGGACTGATTCTGTTTGCTTTTATAGCTGGTTATCAAGTTAGTTGCTGAGGTGATGGGCTGAACCTCAATTAAAATCTACCTACCCCCACTGAAACATTTGATATTTGTGTAAATATTAAACATTTATATGAATATAAAATGCATTTATTTAAAATTGATTCATGTTTACATTTTCCCACTATCTGAATAAAGATTACAAATGGAAAGTAATTTACTTATGCAGAAATTCTGCATGCATCAAACTCATTTGTCTACCAGCAGTGGGTAAAGCATCCTCATCCATGTTCTGAGGTCTTAACCATGTCTAAACTCATATCCCAGCCATGTAAGAGCAGCATTAAGCAGCAGTTCTGTGCTGTACAGTGGGTACTTTGTTCTTGCCTTCCTTATGGAGTTGTTGGATCTGTAATGTGAAGGACGTGCTGACTTGTTTTACCATGTACCACATCAGGGAATGCAGTGCATAGTTTTCTGCTAGATTTGGAAAAGTTCAGCCTTTATATTAAAGGTTCATTTCTTTTCATCCTTCAGCTAATTCATTTGCACTGTAATGTATTTTCCTATTCCTCCTCCTGATAGTTGCTGCTTTTGTACCTATTTTGCAAGCCATATTGTCTAATCCATACAGCAGTTGTCTAAAATTCCATAGCCTTGCTTATTTCTTACCTATAACTCTTAATAAAAAATAGGGCTGTGCAACCCTATTATATCCTTAATAGAATATTCTAATGGTTATTAAATCAATTGACTCTGAATCTCACTTTAATAAATGAGTCAGACAGTATTTTCCAATTACTGTCAGCCGCCACCTTTCCAAAGAGCAGATTATTTTGATTGAATTTTTTAAAGCTGTTCAGCACTTTTTTTTTTTTTTTTACTATTTTTTTTAACCTGAGTTAGAGCAAAGAGCAGTAGCTCTGTTCTGCAGGGAAGGAGAGCCCCTTGGACTGTGTCTGACACTCCACTGCATTTCAGATTTATCCCAAATGGAAACTGAAAATGTGACATTTCACCGGCCCTTTATTTATTAATGATATCATACTTTGCACTTCCATAGTACCCTATCAAACTGTTTGCTAAACATGAAGAGCCAGATAGGGGCCAGCCTGTAAACAGAGCCTTTTGCATCCTCCTTCTTCATCTGGCACCTTTGCAAAAGCTGCCACACCCTGGCTCTTTCTTGCCAGTGGGAGATAAAATGTTGGCTCTGCTTTTAAATTCTCTATGGAGAGCAGAGCACGCAGACAAAGCCTTGTTCCATCATCCTTCTGCAGTGCTATGTGACCGAAGCAAGCAGGCAATTATATGCCCAGACATGTTATCTTAAAGCTTCTCAAAGGCAGATGGCAATGATTCTGGGTCTTCTGTGTATGGTAGGTAGTCCTGGACTCCCCTCAAGCTCCGTTGTCCCAGTTGTATTAAAAGTCTTAAGAGATACTAATTAGGTCAGCCTACTAAAGTAGAAATTAAAAATTAACACCTCTTCTTTAAAGATGGGTAGCCTGAGAAACAGAGGCAAACCTGTCATGGCCAAGGTGATAAGAGTAAGTCAGTGCCAGAGTTTGGAATGGAACCCAGCACTCCTGGCTCTTCTGCCACTACTGTAACCTTATCTGTCTCCCTTAAATTTAAATCATGCTGGACTCACGTTCTTGAATTCAAGGACTGGAACCTTGCCCTTTGTTCTGAGGACGTAGCACAGAGCAGGCGATGTGCACAAAATGGGTGGAAAAAAGTGTGATGGGAACGGTGACTGACAAGTGGGATTTAGGAATAATATTATTCTACTAGTTACACAAATGTAGTCATATTTTAAATGCAGTCTTTAGAACTAGGAGACTAAAAACATTTCATTTTCAAGAGAAAGTTTAGATTCTGCACAAATTGATGCCTTTTGCCTGGGGAAGTTTCCTATCTGCCCCAGGCGAGTGGGTGAGGGGATTTCTCAAACCCTGCTTATAAGCCTTTAGGAAAAGCAGATTTGCAACACACAGTAATCAAAGTGTTTTTGATGTTTCTGACCAGGATATTACCTCAGATCTGAGTGATATTGGAAATACAATAGGGTCACATTTGATGGGGTTCAGTTCTTCTTAAACAATAACAAATACTGTGTAGCTAAGATTAGTTTTGATTCAGCATCAGGAGTGCATGCCTTTCTTTCTACTTTTTCCTCATTAGCTAATGTAATGGAAAGACAAAAAAGGCATCTCTGTCTTCTGTAGCTCCATGTAAGAGTATTTCTTTTTAGGAAGTCTTTCTCCCTTGGAATGTTTGAAGAACTCCCCGTTCAGTGTTCCCACTCTCAAGAATGATTAGCGTTGTTCATTTACACTTTGCCAACAGTAAGTCTTTGACTTGAGAGCTGTCATCGATTATTTTCACCTTGACATGTGGAAGATCCTGAGATGGAGCTCCCTTTGTCCTAATCGCTTAGACTGCGTGTATCAGCACAAACAGTTTGATGAAGAAACTTTACCCTGCAGGCTGTCTAGCTCGTATTTACCCTTTGTGGGGACTTGCACTGTCTTCAGAACTATCTGTTTAGTAATGACCACAGCAATGATCTAGATGTAGGAGAAACGATATGATCACTTGTGGCAGTCTGTACATTCCTCATAACTGATTTGCAAGTTCAGGAAAGAAGAGGCATTTATCTATAGTTTGTTGAGCCTTTTGCCTCTTTTCAGTACACTGTTCTGCAGCTTTGCCCACAGCTGTGGGTTGCTGCCTGTGGGGTGAACACAGCACACAGCCCCCTCACTTAGATGTACAGACTGGTTCATGACAGCCAGGTTCTTTTCCCTGATACTCCTCTTGACAGTGCTCGTGCAGGCCATACTCTTCTTCTCTCAGCAGCAGGAGGAGCAGAACATACTTGAAGGGCTTGTCACTGATGGTGGAAAACCCCAAATCCAAGGCAGCTTTTGGAATCCACTGAAATTTTTCCTGTGAAGGGAATAGTTAGCATATATTTGATAAGTGGTTGCTAATTTATCCATGAAGAGTTACAAAAGGTGTCACCTACCCGATGAGAAGGTGTCACCTACCCCATTTCATGCTCCTGTGATAGATCTGCAGCATGTGGAGGTAGGCAGTAACATCGAGCACTGCTTTAATGAAGGATTGGGTAGAGGATGAGGGGAAGTCTATGGTTTGGTGTGTGAGCAGCGCTTGGCCATGTCTGTCTGTAGCTGGGGCATCATTCTGTTGCACTGACGGGAAGACAGGAGAGATAAAAAAATGGTCACACACCAATGTGGCCATTTTAAAGACCCCAGATGGGGTTCTATGTTCCTCTCACAGTCACTGCATGACAAGCACGGTTTTACAATGAAAGCCAATGGAGGTGCCGTATATATGAACATTATGAGAGCTGGGCATTTGGTGGAAAGAGAGCTCCCCAGTTGCTGACTGTTGTCAGGATAGAAATTTCTGCAGTCAGTGTATTTTTGCCTGTTTACTCCAAAGGAGACACCCACCACCCCAACCTGATTTTGTGTAAATCTTTTGGCTTTGTTGGTTTTCATCTGCCCCTTACTTTCTCATTATAAAGAGCTCCGACACTTCGTAGAATAAGCACATGACAATAGTTTCAAGTAGTCCCACCTTGCAGAACAGCCACCACTGTCTGGGCTAGCTTGCACTGTCTAAAGCCCACAAACTCCCACCCTTTGCTAAAGAGGCCATGACTTATATGAAGACTAAATTTAGCTTTAGGGCTAACAAGAAGTGAAAGCTGAGGGCTACCACTGAATTTATTTAAATTAAATTAAGATACTAGGGATCACTTTGAGCAGACGTGTGGCCCCGCTCGGCCACACAAGTACCACGTCTTGTTTTCTCTACATGGGTGGGAAGGATTGGAGCATGGAGCACAAAACATTGTCTCTGCTCTCATCGCCTTCAGCAACTGCCACACCTGTCATTACGGCCACTAGTCACTGCAGGCAGCATAAGCATTTAGGTGTTTGGGGTGGGCAGGGCACTCTCCTAAATCGTTCCTTTCCACCTGAGAAATGGCAGGGAGCTGTGCCAGTCGCCAAGCGTTTTGTTCCCCCTTGATTCTTAATAATCAGATACAGTATTTACCTGCGAGATCAATGCTACTCATGTAGCACACCGGTGACATACAGAAGGACCTTTTCTAAGCGGCGCTGTGGGAATTGAGGCCTCTGCAGCAGGGCTGGAAGCCACTTCTTACCTAGCAACAGTTTCTAAGTAGGACAGCCGTTGACTGCCCTCATGGAGGAGTGGATGAATCCTGCAGCACCCTCAGGAAGGGAACCTTGTGCCAGGCACCAGCCGGCCTTCAGAGGACAATGGGAGGAAGCGGAGGAACAAGCGGCGGGAAGCGGGAAGGGTTTTAAAGCTGCAGGACATTGACGGGAAAGCTGCGTCAGGAGGCACACAGGGACTTTTCTGAGCTGTTAAGAGGAGAAATGCAAATAAAGGGGGGAAAAAAAAATCTGGTATTGTCAGAAAGGGAACTGGGAAATCCTGCAGCTTGCAAAGTGTTTTGCGTATGCCCCTGGGGCTGGAAACATGGTTACGAGAAACCCCATGTCAGCCAGAGTGCCAAAAATGTGTGCGTTTGCAGTTCTTGCCCATGGTAGTTGAATGATGTGTGATCAGTGTTAAATTGTTCACGTGCTATTTTGCAAATGTACTTGGTTGTGATCGGGTGGCTTTACTAAGGAATGATGTTTCAGGTCCTATTTATCATTTCCTGCTGAAGCCTAATGCTCTACATTCCTGTTTGGTGCTAACTGTATGTAGAAAATATGGTTTTAATGTCCAGTTAAGCTTTGTACATTCCGAAACCTTCCAGGTGAGAAAACACTTCAGCAGCCGTAGGTGCTGAGGGACGTCCAGTTTTCCGAGCTTAGGAAATCAGAAAGTCTCTGATGTTCATAGATTGTATTGGGCTTGCTCTTTGGGCTGTGGCGAATTTCAGTTTTTCTTTGATTTCTCCATAGATGAAGGACTGAACCATGAATGCAAACTCTGCAATCAGACGTTCGACTCTCCTGCCAAGCTTCAGTGCCACCTGATCGAGCACAGCTTTGAAGGCATGGGGGGCACCTTCAAATGCCCAGTGTGCTTTACAGGTAGGAGGCCATCACTGCTTGTCCCTGTCATGCCCTTAGCTTGCACTTGCAGAACTCCATTTATCGCTATGTCATGTGCTAGCTTTAGGTCAGTTTTAGGAGGGAACATTACATTTGTGCTCATTAGTAATATTGATTACAAATCATTTAGGAAGCTGAGCTCCTTAGAAGGTCAGGTATCCATCTGTAAAAACTGCATTTCTAGGTCTTTATAGAAGTTTGCAGGTTTTATAATTACAGAAGTGATAGTCTGTTACCTTCCATGGTGTCATGTTCATTACCTTCATGTTCCAAACTTGCCAAGGTTAAAACTGCCCATAAATTTGTGCTTTAAAACTACAGATGTATCATCTAAAATGATATAACTCAGGGCAGAACTTGGCCCTGCGGGCAAGGGCTGCTAGGCATAGCCTGTGCACTGCAGCATTCTCCTCTGATCATGTAAGAAAGCCTGCTTGCATGTGTTTGTTGGCTTGTGGTGGGAAGAAACACCCTTGTAATGTGCTTTAGAAAGCAAACCATGCTGTCTTGCCACAAGTCAAGTTCTGCTCTCCCCTGACACAAGTCCAAGCGCAGAATAATCCTCCCCAAGTCAGTGGTGTTATGCAGTAGTAAAACCCAAGTGAGAAAATAACCTGACCCAGTGGGGCTAAGCACTGCAGTGTTTGGGCCATAATGAGGAACAGAAAAATGCTGTTGTTGGAAATGAAAACACATTAAAAGGATGCCTACAGAGTTGTTGTGACTTTTTTTAAGGGCTTCTTAATCAAACATTTCATAAAATGATAACCTAAAACATAAGTGTTAATATGTAGCTTACATGCCCAATTTTGCTTTACAAGATGAAAATCAAAGATAATCACAAACATGACAAAACACACTTTGGGTATTCTCGCATCAATGGCATGCTAATTCTGGAAGCCATTCAAGGTTTCTGTTCTCCATTAATGGGAGTGAAGGATTTTCATTGATAGGCAAATAGATCCTTTAATACCTTCATTTTACTCCTCTTTGTTTGGCAGCTCCCCTCCCAGTAAAACCTAAGTGCATGCTACAGAGGAAAATTAAAGTTGAATTTTTCATCTCTCAGATACAGTGGCTGGTGATGATTATTACCTCACTGTGTTCAGGTTTCACACATTTTTGTGGGTTATAAAATTAAAGAAATACATAGTTCATCTTCACTGCACAGCTTGTCATGGTAATGTCAGAGCATGGATAGTAGTACAGTAAACAGTTCGCCTGTTAGGTGTCTGTGTTCAATAATTTTTTCAGTCGGGCATTTTTTTGTTGTTTGTTCTTTTAGTTTTATTACTGATTCTACTGTTTTTCCCCCCTTTTCCTCTGGTCTTTGTGTGCACATTATGAGGTGATTTTTTTTAGCATAGTGCCATGGGTCTTCAGTTTCCAAGTTTGGGGGACTTGTAAATGCCATATAAAAACTGGCATATGTGAGGAGCACCCATTGACGGTTCTCCTTGTGAGCAAGATCCCTGATAAAACTAATCTCTAATTTTTAAGCCAGCAGCCTCGTGAAACGTGTTAAAGAGTATAGAGATAAGTCGATTCCAGTCTGTGTGAAACACTTGTCTTTTTGCTGATGGGGTAAATAGACATCAGGCGTTAATCATAAACAGTGGTGTTTTATTAGCAATATGCTATTAAATTATTTCAGCATGTCTTGCTAGAATAATAACAAGAAGTAAAAATCACCAATATAAGTTTTATATGGAAAATGGAATCTGATCTTTTTTTTCAGGGTAATGAGAAATGTGATTAAAATGTATGACTCAGAAGAACAATATTCTGATGGTTTTTGTTGCCTTGCAATTAGAATAATTTTAATGATTAGAAATGGAGTCAAAGTCAAATGCCAGCATCTTTAATAAATCCTTTCCCTGCCTATACAGATTAATATTGTAGATGCAAACTTTTTTAGGTCACAGTGCACCAGGCATCCATCAGAAGTCAGTGCTGCCAACCCAAACACTGCCTCTGGCATATACAATTTAATTATTAATAGTATGTCTCCTAGGTAAACTGTTACACAGTCTTAGGGCCTTGTTTTGTAGTCATTAAAATTGAACATGTTTATATTATTGAAACCCTTGCATTCAGTGTGTAGGCAGAGTTGATCTTAAAGTATCCAAAGAGAATTTACCTGCAGTTCTGTTTCACATTTATAGACATTGCCCCAGTATAGCTGTGGGATATAATTTTTAGCATTACCACATTTAAATACAGAGCTGTTTGTTAGCTTTAACTTTAGGCACACAGAATAAACAGGACTTTGGCATCTATGATTTTAAACCTGTTGGTTGCTAGGAAATAAGTTTTTGTGTATTCAATCAAAGTGCATTAAGCATGAAGAAATAATTCTGAAGAGAAAATGGCACTTTTAAATTCTTTAGGTTTGAAATCTTCATTGGTTGTTGGGTTAGAATCTTTTTTTTTCTTTTTTTAAACCAGGCATCTGTTTCAGTTCATACATTTTAGAAGAAGGATCACACTTTGTAGATAGTGTTCATTGATACCAGTTACAGTAACAGTGTAATGTGAAATCAGAGTGCACCAGCCTAGTTTTACTCCTTGGATTGCTGAGTGTTAATAAGAAATTGTTCATAAAAAACTCTTCACTTGCAATGCGAAATAGTGAAATGAGTGTTGTTTGTCTAATATTCCAGTGTTTGTCCAAGCAAACAAGTTGCAGCAGCATATCTTCTCAGCCCATGGACAAGAGGACAAGATCTATGACTGCACACAGTGCCCACAGAAGTTCTTCTTCCAAACGGAGCTGCAGGTACCACACTTGTTCCTGGGGGTTATAATAATGTTACCTGGGGATTATAACAGCATCATGTATTTGCTAGCTGAGTCCAAAGCTTTACTTGCCATGAACTTTTCTGATACTTGTTCATCATCATGATGCGAATGAGGGAAGGAAAAGAGAAATTACAGGTGATTCAACCCATGCCGCTTCAAAAAGGTACTGGTAGAAAGCTACCTCCTACAGACCTGAAAAATTTTGAGACCCACCTTTGAATTCGTGCTCTGTAGGTTGTTGCAGCTCAGGATATTCTTGAGGAGAGAGAAGTGGCATCTAGTCAAATGCTGCCATGCAGTGGTCAGGGACACCTTCCACTAAACCAGGTTGCTCAAAGCCCCATCCAACCTTAAACACTGAAAGAGATGGAGCATCCATGATTTCTCTGGGCAATCTGTTCCATTGCCTCACCACCCTCATAGTGAAGAATGCTGGCCATTTCCCGTAAATACGAACTTGATGGGAGAAAAAAATAATAGGGTCAGATGAATGGTACACTGTCCTCTTGCATGCTGTCAAACTTGTAGTGGTACTGTTTACTAATGGTAAACAGAAAGACAGAGAGGAAACAAATAAGTATTGAACAAGATCTGAAAACAATTGAATGAAGGAATTATTTACTACATACTAACATTCTGCACTGCTTGTCTCACAATGAGAAGTGATGGTGTGTTATTCCTGATGTGGTGTTATACTTTCAACCAGCAGCAGAAGATTTTTTCTGAACTATTTTAGTCTATATTAAAATATTAAGGTAGGTTGACAGAGATGAAATAATCAGGGTCTCTGGTGGTCTATAGGCATGGAACAAGAAGTATTTGTACAGTAAGGATTTTTATACACTGTCTGCCATGTGGTTTTTATTGCGCGTGAAGAGATTTTTCAGCACCTAAGGTTTTTTTCAGTTTTTTATAACATGGTTCCCCATCTTTAAGTCCTTTAACTGAGGTGTCCACAACAGAGGCAGAAAGCTAATGAGGCATGTGCACATGTATGCCCATTTAGTATTTCACTTACTGGAAGTTTTACATGCTGTAAACCTGATATTAATGTTTGGCATGATAATATGAAGTATTTCTTTGGAGAAAAACAAAATCAACATTTAAAGCATGCATGAATTCATTGTGTGAGAGATTGTTATTTATATCACAGAGCACTGCCTTTGCTCTTTCCCAGTTTCTTTCTGCATGAAAACAATATGGAATAAAATCTTTGTGATAGCCTTCCCTATCTCTTTCTTGGTGGACCCATAGGTCATGGGAGCTCCTGTAGTACCTGCAGTACCATACCTGTAATACTGCAAGGTTCCTGTGCAGTATTTCTCTCCTATTTTTAATAGAGCCAAATCTGTTCCATTTACTGCCTGTACCAGGCATTGTGTGCAAGCTCTGACCCGATGTGTAAGCACACGACAAGGAGAAGAAAACGAAAAGCTGGATGTTTAGGGAAAAAGACGCTCATACATAGTGATGGATAGAAAGAGGCAAGATTGAGTTTTGAAGTCAGCAAATGGTCTGGATTGCATATAAACTCATTGGACTTGTGGGGAAAATAAAGGAGAAACTGAGTGGAACGAGGAAAGGTCACAAACTGAGGTTGTTGTATGTGTTCCTTTCACAGCATGGTTTTTATGGAATCATTTCTTTGATTTTTTTTTTTCCAGAATACTTGGTGGGTTTTTTTGCAGTGTTTCCAATGAGGTGAAACTGCTGTTTCAGGAAAAAATATTTAAATCTTTTTGGCTTACTAGTTTCCACAAATTCTGTTGTTCATCACTGAGGAATCAAAATGAGGAAGTAAGAATAAGCAGGGGCATCAGCAGTTTCTGCAAGGAGAAAGGAGAGATTGTAAGAGAGAAAGACCAAAAGAAAGGAAAAAAAGAAAATAGAAAGAAGAACAAACCAAGCAAAACAAAAAACTCAGGAAGAGAAAAGGCACAGGTATGCAAAAGACAATTATGAAAGGAAAGAAACAGGAGCAAGGGGATAGAAATTATTTTAAACAGCAGAATTCAGACTGGATTTTAAAAAGGGAGAATAGGTAACTGAGTTCTGAAGATGCAAAATGCACAGAGGTCCAGGTGTCACTGTACCGCAATCACCTCCTGACTAGTCTGTCCCCTCTAAAATACGCTTCCATTTCAAAACATGGGAAATCCCAAGCAGCTGCCTTCAGCTTCTTTATTTTAATAACACCACATCTTTTTCCACTCAAAATTCATCCCTGCCCAAGACCGAGGGCATGATTTTTTTTTCTCCATCTAAGCCTAATTCATTAAAACTTAAGCATAACTGAGATACCTGGTTTTATAGGGAAGGGCTCAAAAAAGGATGTTGCTACGGAGAGACAAATTGTGCTCCGTGGTGGCTAGGTGACAATCAGTGTGTTGTTCCATGCTGCAGAAGGCTCTTTATAGAGCACATCTCCATCCCTTAGAGACAGCTTCTCCCTGGCTTATCTTCACATGCGAAAAGGAGAAGGTATTCATTTTCTTAATTAATTATGTTTATTATTTTAATTAACTTGGGTAGCCCCACCCCAGTTGAGAATGCATTATGTTTAAAAAAGTGCAGCAGCATCATGCCATTTGCATTTATCTGTTGGGATCACTGGCTTTCTGCTTTTACCTCCAGTTATCACCTACCAAGCCTGGTGAAAGGGCAGCAAAGCACTTAGGCAGAGCAGTAGGTACTGACCTTTGGAGCTGCTTTTGCTGAAAACACATTGATTTCAAACCCGTTCTCATTTAAAACCTGTTCTAGGAGGCATCACTTTGTTCAGGCTGTCTACTCGCTGAAGCAGCGAAGTCTTTGCCAATGAGCCTCCAGGTTTTGTTTCTCTATCCTTTCACATTACTGTGGTCTTTTTGGGGGCTTGCAGCATAACAGGGTATTTATTCTGTCAGGAATGGTTCCTTGCTTTTAATTTAAACATGCATCCAAAGTGCATTTCCCATGCATGAGAGATGCTTATCATCTCAGATTGGAACCCATGGACAGCAGTCCATGGCTGTAGGGCAGAGGAAGAACATGAACAAGGTAGAGCATAGCAGAACACAATAGGATTGAAACCCTATCCACACACATAGTACAGCTCATAATTAAAGGGAATGAATTCAAGGATACAGAAAATAAATGCATTATAGTGATGCTTAACTTGGTGTTTGGCCCAGTGTTATTCTTTGCTTAGCATTTTCTGACTCCTATTCCAGGAAGAGTAGGCTACAACAACATAAGAATACCCACATGCCATGTCCATCTCACCTTGGGCAAGTTATTATTACCTCATTACCAATCTTCTCAATGCAAAAAACAAGTCTCTTTAGAGGTTTCCACGATTTCACTCCACACTCCTGTTAGGAATGCAAGACAATCGCATAGGCCCGTATACTGGTGAGAATAGAGAGTAAATGACAAGTCATAGAATCATAGAATCATAGAATAGTAAGGGTTGGAAAGGACCTCAAGATCATTGAGTTCCAACCCCCCTGCCATGGGCAGGGACACCTCCCACTAAACCATGCCATCCAAGGCTATGTCCAACCCCACCTTGAACGCCAGCAGGGATGAAGCATTCACAACCTCCCTAGGCAACCCATTCCAGGGCCCCACCACCCTCACAGTAAAGAATTTCTTCCTCATATCCAATCTAAACTTCCCCTGTTTCAGTTTAAACCCATTACCCCTTGTCCTCTCACCACAGTCCCTAATGAAGAGTCCCTCCCCAGCATCCCTATAGGCCCCCTTCAGGTATTGGAAGGCTGCTCTGAGGTCTCCACGCAGCCTTCTCTTCTCCAGGCTGAACAGCCCCAATTTTCTCAGCCTATCTTCATACGAGAGGTGCTCCAGTCCCCTGATCATCCTCGTGGCCCTCCTCTGCACTTGTTCTAACAGTTCCATGTCCTTTTTATGTTGAGGACACCAGAACTGCACACAATACTCCAAGTGAGGTCTCACGAGAGCAGAGTAAAGGGGCAGGAGCACCTCCCTCGACCTGCTGGTCACACTCCTTTTGATGCAGCCCAGGATACGGTTGGCCTTCTGGGCTGCAAGCGCACACTGCCGGCTCATGTTCATTTTTTCATCAACCCACACCCCCAAGTCCTTCTCCGCAGGGCTGCTCTGAATCTCCTCCCCGCCCAATCTGTAGCTGTGCCTGGCATTGCTCCGACCCAGGTGGAGGACTTTGCATTTAGCATGGTTAAACTTCATTAGGCCTGAAAATCAAACTTGCAATGTATTAATAATGAGATTTTACAGGAGTTTGTTCTTTAAGATCAACTCCATAGCTCACCCATCTCCCACCTTTGACACATCATTTGAATCGCTTTTTGCTCCATAGCTATTGAATGAGCTATAAGGTTTTGGAGGTACTACCTCCATAGGAAGGAAGCAAATGGAGCCTTCTGTAACAGAAGTGTATGTTTTAAGAGTGTTCTTCCAGACTGTGAATTTTCATACTTCCATGTTCAAATGTCATGTGGTGTATTTACATTTCTGAAATGGAGTTTGAAAAATATGTCCCTAAAAATGTTTATTCTTTAGAATGGAAAGATTTTAATGTAACATGCTTAATATAATAAGAGCTTTTCAGAAATAAGCTTGTAACAACCTTTAAATCAGAAAAATATCCCATCTAGCTATCAGATAAGGAAGCTGCAACGTAGGTGTATTTACAGGGTGCCTAGATAGTGCCCAAAAGATGAAACTCTGCCAACTGAACACCTGGAGTATGACCATACAGTTCTCTGTACAGGATGGATATGACTAAATCTTCTTCATCCATCATCCATAATACTTAACTTACCAGTCCTAGTCTTACTTCCGTAGTCCACAAAATATATCATGGTGTTTGTGGGGAGGAGTGAGACACTTCTATGGGGTGTTACCCAGAATGAATGGATGCAGTTTAGATTTTTTTTCAGATGATGTGGGGTCAGAGAGGTACCAATGTCCAGTAGAACTGCTGAATAATCGTAGAGGTTTTATCAGTGCTTTATCAGTGAGGATAGTTCTGAAGATGATACTAGCCGAGATTACATGACCTCTCAGGGCTATTATGCCCAGTACAAAAATTATATCTTTAGTGAGTTAGAGCATTTAGTTCACATTTTGTGATAATAATTAGTTGCCCCTGTGGTAGTTAAGTGTCCCCACTTCACAGATATTGAAACTAGGGCAAGAAATAATTGGATCAGCAGTTGTTTCCCATCCTGTTCAAAAGGGACCTGGCCTCAGTGATTCACGCCCTTGCTGCTTCCCGTCTGGACTCCATCAGCGCAGAATACCTGGGCATGAAGCCATCATCCTGTAGGATGTTCCAGCTAATGCAGAGAGCTGCAGCACTGTTCCTCAGTAGCAAAGGAGACCAAGAGCATATTCAGCCTGCTCTCTTGCTGTCTGCACTGCTTTCCTCCATGTTTGTCCGATTGTCCTCTAAGACTCAATCCCTAATATCCTCAGCATATGTCAGAGATCACCTGAGAAGTTCTTCGCATTTGATAACAACACATGGTTGACAGCCCTTCTTTCTGAGTGCTTTTATCAAAATGCTGAAGCTTGTTTGCACATGAGCTAGAACTTTCTCACAGATAGGCCTGGGAGCATGGAAGAGACTTCCACAGCAGCTGAGTGTTACCATGAATGTCCTTAACTTAAGCTTTTAAGAACAGGGTTCACCTGGAGATGATGCTATAGGTCCCCTTTTCTCATATAGACATGTGCCTGCGTGTAGATTTCTAAACCTTCCCCCAAACCCCAACCCACAACAACAGAGCTCTTCCAAAGCAAAATACACAGTTCCTTCCCTAGGGAAATGATGAAAGAAAGAATGAAGCACTCATAGCAGATGTTATTCATGTCACTTGAAACAGCAGGAGAACATTCTCAGCTCCCGGTGCAAGCAGATGAAGCAGAGCGGGGTAGAGGCAGCATAGAAGAGTCTCCAGGAGTTTTGTGTAGCTTTATGTGTATTCCTCTCCAGATGCTCAGTTTTAAGATTTTCATGTTCCAAGGTTAACATTGTTGAAACAAATATTCCTGTTTCTTCTTCATTTCTTTAAGGGTTAAACTTTCCAAAGTTCTCTGCATTGTAAAATGCTCTCAAAGATCTCAACATTTTTAAGTGGCCTTAAAATACCCTTGACCTGAGCCAGAGCAGAACTAAGCAAGCTCTAGGCTATTTCAAGAAGTAAAAGACTTGACTGAGACCTTTGGTGGAGACAGTACCAGAGTTGGGATTCAAACACTATATTCTCTCATTTGGAGGTCAGCTAGAGAAAACTGCTAATTAACCTGGGCTGGGGTTGTCTCCTTGTGGCAGAGGCCTTCTGGGGCCAGCTGGGAAAGAGATTGGTGTGGGAATAGCATCATCCATAGCAGCAGTGGCACTCCTGCCTCCATATAGGATTGTTTTGCCAAGGCCCCCACAGTAGCTGAGTCTGTGTATCATGTAGGTCCCAATGGTGAGCCTTCCATGACAGCAGGGGAGGCAATGAATAATTTATACTCTTTACACAAAAACAGGGACAAAACTTTCAAACCTGCGGGTGAAGTTAGATTTTCAAGGATGTTTTCTTCACAAAGAAAAGGCCTCAAAACATTTTTAAGTGAAACTGGAGATTAGTTCTGGCATTTCTAGGTCCCCAAACTCTTGGGGTGAGGAGTGGAACATAGATGCTGGCTTTCTAGGCCCCAAAGGCCGGGAGCCAGCAGGGAATAACTTTGTCAGCTCTTCTTAAAAAGAAGCCTACCTGAAATCCAATTAACAATCAAAGCTTTAGGCCAACATTTTCAAACTCAGTGGCCTATTTCTGAGAGGGTGCTGAGCACCTCCAGATGCAGTCAAGGCCAGTGCAAGATGTTGGTGCTGAGTATATCACGAAATCAGGCCATAAGCGCCTGAAGTTAGGAACCTTGATAAAAGCATAGCTGCTGAGCAGCCATAGCCTCGTTTAACGTTCAGCAAAATACTTTTGATGCCTAAATACAGATGCCATGTTCAATAATGTTGGCCTTAGTGTTTAGCAGGCAATCGGGCTGCTTTTGACAGAGCAAATGCCTAGGAGTAGTAAGGAGACGCCTGGCTTCAGTTGCCAGGTCAAGTACTAACTGGCTCCACTTAACCATGTGTGCTCTCCATCTCAAGGGCGAGGATGATGGTGATAATGCGTGTGTGAGAGACACTAGGATTCTAATCAATGCTTATGTTTTGAGGAAACTAGATAGAGCTGCATGCATTGTAAGTATTATCAGGGACTTATATTATTAAGGCCTCAGTATTACAAAGTGTTATCAGGGACTGTAGTGATAGGGCAAGGGGTAACAGGTTAAAACTTAACCAGGAGAAGTTTAGATTGGATATGAGAAAGAAATTCTTTACTGTAAGGGTGGTGAGGCACTGGAATGGGTTGCCCAGGGAAGTTGTGAATGCTCCATCCCTGGCGGTGTTCAAGGCCAGGTTGGACAGAGCCTTGGGTGATATGGTTTAGTGTGAAGTGTCCCTGCCTATGGCCTGGGGTTGGAACCAGATGATCTTAAGGTCCTTTCCAACCCTAACTATTCTGTGATTCTGTGATTAGTTTGAATGTTTTTCTTCCTGAACCCCTGTGCTTTCTGTTTCAGATAGGTGTATGGATATTAGTGTGCACCAGTATGTTCACTGAGTTTTTTTCCATGTCTTCCAAGACTTAAAAAAAATCAGGCTTGTGTTCCTAAGACTTCAGACTTCTTTCCCTAGAAGGAAGAATTACTTTCTTTGCAAATTTTCTCATAGAAGCAATCATAAGAAGCGTGGTGGAAGCACTCATGCGTTAGCTCTTTCAGGACATACCTTCAAAGTGTTTTCCCGCAAGCCTTTTGTTTCAATGTCAAACAAAGTTTAAATAACAAAAAAAAAATACTTTGAATTCCCTTCCAGTGCCCTTTCCCTCCTGGGGCTTGAGGGATGTTACGGCCATATTAGGTTTTCATGCAGTAATTCTTTTCTAAGTAAGAAATTTTCAGGTTTGGGTCTTTTGAGTTCACCTGCCTTTGATTGGCCTATTCAAATGTAAACACTCCCTGTGGGTACTTCTTTAGTTCATGAATATTTATAGAACACTGCAAAGCCCACCAAGCCCAAAGTGCCAGTTTTTCAGCGACCATTTTGATTTCACTAAATAGTGCTTGGCAAAGGTGGACTTAGTATTAATGGTTCTTACTTGCATCCATATACTCCATGTACTTGTAATTCTACATGCAACCATCAACCTAGGAAATTTTCCACACTTTTCCCTGTAAAGAAGCAGGAAATAAAGCGTTCACAACATCCCATATTCATTCCCTGAGAGAAGGATCCTTAAATTTCTGGAGCAATTGAATCACAATTATGGGTTTATTTTCTCAGATGCTTGAGTAATATTGCTATGAAATTACAGAATGAATTGACAAAGACACTGTAGCACTTAAGTAATTAGCATTGCCTTTAAATGCACCATTTTAATCTTGAAAAGAAATTTAGACTTAAGGAACAGTAAACTGGCAAAAGTTTGGAAGCTATATGTCCTGTCCAAAATAAGTACTGAGCTACGCCCACAAGTACCATACAAAAATCAGCAGAAATGTCTCTTACCCAAATGTGTAAATGTTTGAATATATGTCCTTATTTTGCCTGCTCCTTCCTGTTTATGCCTGTGTATGCTTGGATTATTTTTGTAAAGTATGGGTAACTACTTTCAAAAAAATCAGTAGCAGCAAAAAGATCAAGCCATCCTTTGGATCTGTTCTCCTTATTGCCTTATACGGTCAACACTGAATAGATTCTGCAGAATCAGGTAATATGGTACAGTTCATAATCCTTGTGACTGCAAAGACCATGTCATGCAGTATGTTAAATGAAGTTTGTTATCTCTAGTCTGAAAACTGGCAAGAAACCATAGCAATCAGAAGATAAGCTCCACTGTTCCTTTGTCTTTTTAAGTGTTGACTCTGAAAAACATTATGTGTCAACATTAGCATGATTGTTTTGCAAATGGGACAGTGAGGTGTTCAAGATTTCAGCCTAAAGAAGCAAACCAGAAGTTGCTGCAGAAAGGAAAATGCACAGAAAGGCAGAAAGAGAAGGAAACAAAAGGCAGAGGAGTAGAAGTAGGAAGGAGATTATGGGGCAAAGAAAGAAACAAGCTAGAAATAACAGTGTTGGGAAGGCAAACATTTTTTCTGCTGAGTGATGCTGATAATAATGATAAGGCACTTGGAAAAATAAATCATGGTAATAATAAGGGGAAGTTCAGTTATTACATGAAGGCCAATTTCTACCCTCAGTCCTTGTAGAAACCTCTGTGATCATCAGGGAGTCCAGTTGTAGATTGAGGGCAGGGGAAGCAGTGAATGCATTCCCTGACCCACAAATAATCATTAGAAATGGAATTCTGCCCTTTGCAGAAAATGAGGCTTTATCATCTGTGCCCTGAATGTTTCAGCCTACACCTTGCCATTAGTCAGGTCAGTTGGCTTATATACCTGGAGTGAGCAGAAGAAATAAGCACTCCATTTGCGTTTGAATAGTTTCCCTGGTAGATCAGTTCTCTTAATTGTCCATCCATTAATTTCTTGCTAATATGGTTGATATCGATGACTGATTTTCTGCGCAAAACAGGAAGGCCCACTTCTTTATTCTAGGATGCATTCCTTCCTGCAACTGCCCTGCTGTTAGCTACCAGTAGCTGCTGTTATATTGTCTTTTGTCTGGCCCAGAGCTGACAACAGATGGCCATCTCCGGGACTGCCATCAGTGTGACTTTATGAAGCATCCAGCTATGGTGTACTGAGGAGCTTCATGGCCAGTTCTGCAAATCTGCCTCCCTTCCCCCAACCCTGCTGCTGGCCCCCCTCACTCCATCCCCATGAATAAGCTCCTCATTCCTGGCTCTACTCTCCACTGGTCCTGCACTTTCCCAATGAATGATGGCACAACATTATCTCTGAAAGTTTGCTGCTCAACGTCTGCCCCCTTTTCCCTCCGCAGCACTGGCAGACGGTTGCCATTGCCCCTGTATACCCCGGCATCCTCACCTCTCCATGGTTTTGTGTACCAAAGCATAGGTAGAGAGGCTCAGTAGCAGCAAACCTGCCACCTCTTAAGATCTGTAGTGTAAATCCTGGCTTCTTCCATCACAGAGTTTAGCCCAGTAGCCCTGCATCTCCTCAAGCTCCAGGGCTTTGTAAAGAGGGGGAATGTTTACTCTTTGTTTTTTTAATGTTCTATAAGATATGTTGCCAAGCCAAGATTGAGTATATTAAGTGTGAAGGAAGCTAAAATATCGATTAGAGACCCAAAGTGGAGAAAAGTATAAAATTTACAAGCATCCTGACTCCATTGACCCATTTGGAAAAGTTGTTTCAACTGAGTGGCTGCTGTGCATGTTGGAGAAAGACATATTGTTTGCTTCTGACAGAGTTTTCTAAAGCAAGGTATCTCCAGAGCTGAACCCATATTTTAAGAGAAATTCGCATTTGTATCCTTTATTGTGATATTTGTGACAGGTCTGCAGCTAGTAACAGTCTCTGCCCTCAAGCTATAAAGGAGTAAGGCTCCATTGTTGGAGAGAGAGCAGCCTTCTGTGTGAAAGGCTGAGGTGTGGTAGGCAAGATGAATAGTGCTTAAAAGCAGTGCTTGCGGTGCTGTCATTTAGAACAGGAGCACTGAGGATTTAAACGAAAGTGAAAGGCATGGTAAATGAATTCTTTAAAACTGGTCAAATTTTCAGCTGCCTAAAATAACAAGTTTTCTCTATTGATAGGTTCATTGAGTAGGAGGAAAGTTGGGAGGGGATGAATTTCCCCAGGGAAGAGGTACAGATAGTTTGTGAAAACAAGGTGTGGTCAGTGATTCATAAAGAGACACATCCAGGAAACTCCAGTAAACAGCAATCTTGGCTGAAAAGTGGTGACTTTCCTTATTTTTCTTTATATTTTTTTTTTTGTTCTCTTTCTCCCTTTTTTTTTTTTTAAGGGAAAAAAAAAAAATGTCATTACATTGCTCCAAACATTAGTCAAAAAAGACTCTGATGCAGATGGCTACACAACTGGAGCTGTTCATTACAAAACCCCAGCCAGGAGGAACAGCTTTTAGGTTTAGCTTTTCTACCTGTTACTGGGGTCAGGTTCACTGTGCCTTGATCAAATTGAGGCTGAAATACAATTTTGGATGGAAAAAGAGAAGAGTTTTTGCAAGCCCTTGTGATTTATTTTTTTTTTAAGCGGAGCTTTCTTTGTGTTCAAAGCTGAAATTGCATGTCCTCCACCCTGTTAACAAGGGAAGAGAGAAAGAGATGATTCAGTTCTCGTGAACCAGTACTGCTGAGTTACATTTCTACGTGCAGCTTTAGTTGTTTATCTGTATTGTTATAGTCTCATTTTGCAGCAGAATCGCTAGACACAGTCACTGATCATGGGTGTGTAAATCTGCTTGGGGATTCTCTGTGTCAGTGAATACCCTGCTTCTCCCCCATACTTAGATGTAGATGTGTGTAGATGTGTGCTATGTAACATAAAGAACCTGTGATATTGTTAAATATTAGCAGCGCATTTTGCTTTGCTTTGTGTTTGTAAAGGTGAAAGGTGATTGTGCAGGAAAATGGAACAGTATATTTGCTGTGAGACAGGCACTAAGAACTCACTCCCATGCTCAGTTATAATTCATGACTATACTGGTGGGAAGCCCTTATCCCTCCGTGGAGTTAATGCATCTCTACTGTAGCCTGCTGAGAGCACCCTGTGTCCCCTCCCACCATCTGTGCATTCACTTGCGTGCTTTCTTTCTCTCTCTTTACTGTGAGATCTCTGGGTGTTAAAACTGTCAGACTACTACTGCCTGGTAAAGGTGGCTTTATGATGTGTATTAATGTTGAATTGTCATTTAAAGGGTGAGAAGGTAGGAAAGGGATATGTTACCATGTGTTTTATGCTCTTGTTAGGAAATGCTGACGAGCAAATAGAAAGGTAGATTTGTTACTTCAAACAGCAAACAGCTTTGAACAGTATATAGAAATTGCCACAATGTAGGATAACAGCTACTGACAGCAAATGCATCTTCCTTCCAAATCTGGGCATATTTTGCTGTTTCTTGGTACAGTGGATCTGTGTTTCTCCATGTCAAGATCTGAACCAACAGCACCGTAAATTGAGTAATATTTATTTACCCATCAGCTGACTTAGCGGACAACTGTTTCACTTTCTACAAGTTGACCTCCTCTATTAGCTGAAAAGCTCTCTTGCAGGCTTCAAGTTAACTGCTTCTTTGCTGCCCGAGACTTGAAATTCATGTGACCAAGTGCTATAAGCTATTACAATCTTACTTAAATAGTGTACAAAGATTTCTCTTTATTATTATTTTTATTTTTATTGCTGCAAGGCGCTGTCAGAAGACCAGTGAGCCTGGCTAGCTTTGAAAGAACTGAACTCACAGAGGTTTTAGATGATTCTTTATCAACCTGGCACCTTTCCACAATATTGGACTCAGAATATGGTTAAAAGGCCATGTACTTGACTGTCACAGCAATATTAATTTGCAGTGTTTCACCGAATGTAATCTTATGTAGTCTGTTGTTTGTATTCCTTTAAAACTTATAAATCAAATCCAGACCTGGAATACCAGTGGTATGAACTTAACAGATGTGCTGCCATCAGGGACCTGCTAGCTTATAAACTGCAGAAATGATCTTTTTCTATTTCAGATTCCTAGCTTATTCCAGAGAGACTTAGGAATCACAGAAGTAGGGTGGAAGGTCACGCGTTAGGACGGTAGCACCCACCCAGCATTTGACGTTAGGTGTAATTGTCAGGAAATCCAGCTCTAATCATTTTATTATTCAGTCATAGCATCCTGCTGAAGCTCTTGAGCAAAAGTAGGGCAAGAATGACTCCAGTAGCTCTGTGTCCAGGTTTTCTTAGGTGAAAGATCACTTTGAGATGACACAGCTGAGTAGTCAGGCTGAAATCCTAGTTGGTATTTTATTAATTTTGCACCAAGATAAATCTTGAAATTCTGACAAACTCCATGACAGGTGAAATTCCTTCTTGCAGAATCTGCTCAGCAAGAGGCTGCTCATTTCGTTCTGTTCGGAGGCAGGCAACAGGAGGGCAGCTTTATAATCAGCCCTCAAAGGAGCCCCGGCCGCCCCAGAGCCTTGGACTGATTGAATAACTCCTGGGCCTCTTCCCCTAGGCCTCCATCAGCAGGGGTCCTGTGGAAAGCAATCTCCCGCAGACTGGCACTGAAGTGAGCTTTAAACTACTATTTTCTGCTCTCCAGAGGAGCCTGGAGTACTAAAAGATAGATGGACTGCAGATATTTTATGAGAAACTGTCAGAAGAAGAGCAGAGTAAATGTTTTTTTTTCCTCCTTCTTTGAGTCACACGCTGCATCACTGTAGAATTTCTTCCAGAATCTTTTACACTGAAAGTTTGAAATTAATTGGTTGCTAACCTTAATTTCCCCCCCCCTCCATCTTCTTCTTTTTCTCCCTTCCTTTTCTTCTTTTCCTTCTTTTCTTTTCTTTTTTTCCTTAAATATTCACTCGGAGGCCCTTTGCTTAACCACAGTTGCAGAAAATCAGTACCATTTGCGCTGAAATATTTATAATGACAGAATGAAAAATTGGATTCATTTTCTGGCCTGTAGCCGAACAGTCTGCAACTTTGCGCAGCATTGTTTAGCATCTCTCATTCCTTCCTTTCATTTGGGTCGTTTTCAGACACACACACACGCGCTGCCCGTGCTTCAGAGGAATGCTTAGCAAAACACAGAGCCATTTTTAATCTCAGCCTTGAGAAAACAAGTTGTCTCTAACCTTGCCACCATTTGTGGGGGGAAGCAAAGGGAGGGGTCCCTGGGAAGCGTGTAGTAATCTCTTACAGGAGAGATTATGGAGGATGACGTGCAGTAATCTGTCCTTTACAGCAAAGCAGTGTATGGTTGGAATTCAGCAAGGGGAGGCACAGTGGACTAGGACCAGGCGGGATAGCAGGGTGTCTCCAGTAATCCCTGTTCTGCCACCAATTCCCTCAGTGGCTTTAGGATGCGCATTTGGCCACAAAGGAGGAGGTTGTCCGTGCACTCCCTTTTGTGCATGAACACAGACTGTGCCTATAAAAATGCCCTGTGCTTCTTTGTACCTCCAGAAAACAGAGGATGCTGGAACTGTACATATTTACTTCCCTTGCAGCAATGGTGTGAAGGTGAAGTGGTTGATGTTTGCAAAGTGCTTTGAAAATGAAAGTGTGGATCCTCGGGCTCCAATTTGCATCCCCTGCCAGTATAAAAGGTACCTTAGTCAGACAGCCAAGGATTCCCTCAGTATGCAGCGATTCCTGTTTATTTTGCTAGCTGGTTCTGTATCGCTCCCTTTTGGCCCTCACAGGTGTGTCTCAGACTCTAATGAATTCCAGGGATTTTTAATTGATGTCACCATCCTATGGGGGCTGTTACAAGCTGACATGAGTTTAGGCAGCCTTATGAATGCTTTAACATGCACAGAGGATCATGATGGCCCAAGATTTGAATGTTTAGGTGTCCTGGGTTCAGCCGACATTAGGCCACATGGATTTGCAAAAATATACAGTGGCTGTATAGGAACTGGTCTGTAAAGGTACACAGTTTAGCAGAGAACGCTAAGTCTCTGCAGATGTTGGACTGTTGTGCAGAAACTAATAGGGAAATACACCTATGGAAAGTAGTGATTTCAAAACCCCTGGAAATTATTCTCTGGTGAGTTCTGTAGACTGTCTTGACAATTGTGTAAGCTTCTGGAAAAGCACTGTGGCCAAAATCTTAATTCCTAATGCCTGAAAAGGCTCCTTGAGACCGTGCTAGGTCCCCAGAGGAAGGGGGTTGTGTGTGGGGGTCAGATTCCACAAGGTACTGAGAATCTTCTGAAAATACAGGTGCCAGAAACTGCTTATCAAGGTCCAAAAATGTCATCTCACCGACTTCACCTGTATCAAATTTACAGCATAGCTCTACTGCTGATAGCAGGTGTGTGCGTACAGTACTAAATTCTGATCTCTGTTCCACATCAATCGTCTGAGCACAGATTTTTTATTTCTTCCATTTCTTCCGTGAGACCTTCAAAACTTTGCCTCACTCTCTGTGCTCTTAGGAGCACAGCCGGAGCAGGCAGGCCTATAAGCAGTAGGAAGGGATGCAGATCTGCTGTAAGCATCAGTACAAGCCCGTCAGCACTGCACAGTGTTCTGTGGTTTGAGACCAATGCATACTTTTTATCATTCAGAAGTTTTTTACCAACTTGCAGATTTGCCTTTTATCATGTTCCCCAAGATGCTTTGACAGGTCAGCCTGGAGTGATGAGGGTTCTGACACAAACTGCGCTGTGTCTTAGAAATCTTGCCTGCAGTTGTTTTACTGTAGTATTGCTTTGATTTGAAAAAGAAACTTTCGGCAAAGTGGTGTGTTTTAGGATATAACAAAAAAAAAAACCAAACCCCAAACATTATTGTGCTGTACATATTACAGACATTTTCTGCTCAACACTTATTATTGTTTTCAGGTTTTCTTCTTTTTCTTCATTGATGTAAGTGGAGAAGAATGTATTTTTTGTAATTTTCAACAATTACTGGGAAGTGAGAATAATAGAGACAAAAAAGAACGTGAGCTTTAATTGCAAATATTAAGTATGTTTTTAAGTTGACATTTTGAAAGCAGATTGCCCTGGCAATTTATTGACACCTTAAGAGAGCCTATATTCCCAGAGTAGACTGTTTCAAATCCAGAAGTATTTCTTTGGTGAGCTGACCAGAGCACAAATATACAGGTGTGCAGAATGCCTTAAGATGCTAAAACGATTTGCAGGGACAAAAGACTATAGACCACAGTGAAGTGACAATACAGATCTAATGGGATAGAGCAGAACTGTTACTGAACATGAGGGACTGTAAGAGTAGCCCCCAAACAAATGTTTTATCTCGTTGGTAAAGACAGTACCTTTCTGGGAAAACTGCTTTCTCTGCAGGCCTGAACCGTTGTGTTGGCTTTATTTTTCTGTTTGGAGTGCCAGTCTGTTTACTAAAGTTATTAGTTTATAAATTTTGCCAAGGTAAAGTAACTGTGAGAGCTTTAAATTAGAATAAGTGCCACTTCTGTGTGGCAGGTTCCTTTGAGGGCTGATTAGAAAGCAGGCCTCCTGTTGCCAGCCCCTTTATGCATGGCACTGTTGCTGTGGGTACTTGTTTATAGCTTTCCTTTGAATTTATAGAAGTGTGCACTGTGGTATGATGAATTGCTCTCCGATACTGAAGATTCTGCTTCTTTTTTTTTTCCGGGTTAAAGCTAATACTTCACTTTAAAGAGTTATTTTAATTAGGTGGGGTTTATTGTAATGAATTGAAATTAACTTGGAGTAGCAAATTGCATAAGACTGTGAGGTTTATAGATTAGCCTCACCATAGCTACAGCACATCTTTTCGTATCAGAGTTAAAGTTCCGTATTTCAGACACCTTGGCACTAAACACAGACAGCAAATGAGTGTAAGTGTTGTCTCCAGTTGTTTTCCTCCTAAATGTGATCCTTTCCACTCAATCAGAAGGTTGCCACACTAAAAAACAATCCTAATGGGCAACAAAGGGTGAAAGCAGCAGCTGCAGGAGGCTGGACCCCCCCTAGCAGGAGATAGCCTAGGGGAGAGGAGTGCCAAGGCATCTCAAGCCAAACACAGAGGTGAGGGAGAGCATTTCTTCTACTGTCAGTGCAGGGTCAAGACGGGATCTAATGACATGTCTAACTTGCAATGTGCCACTGGACAGCTGTGTGACAAGAAACAGAATGACCAACCTCAGAGAATGACATTTGGTAGGAGGATACTTCTTCCCTCACTGGGAGGAAGGAAAAAGGCGTAGAAGCATGCTTCTTTATGTAGTACTTCTTTTTTGGAGGGGAGAATATTTAAAAATAGGAGTGAGACTTTACTGTCTTTCCTCTTTGATAGTGTCTGAAAACAGGAGAAAGCCAGAGTAAAATTTGTCCCATTTAGCTGTGGTCACATTTCACACTTCTTGTACACAAATGCAAATGACAACAGAACAGAAGACAGTAGAGATTCCAGGCTTCTGGATTTTACAAGCAACAACCACAATGACAAACGTCAAATTTTATTGTCCTGGTACCATGTCAGTAAACACTCCAGATTTATTGATTTACAGTGAGTGTCCTTACAAAATTCAGAGAAGTAGTGACTTTGTTCTAAAGGGCAGTATAGCATTTTAGTGTCTCTAAAAGTCACCTTTACAATATGGAGTTTCTTGAACTGAAAAAGAGGGAACCCAGATGAGGTTGCTGTAAGAACAAAATGTCAGCATAGGGTTCTTAACTGTCTAACTGCTTACCAGCTATGAAGGCATAAAAATTGTCCTTATTTTCTTTTCCAGCAAGTAGCTTTGTAATTCACACACACACCACACCTGCCTCATAAGCAGTGTCCCAGTTCCCACTATTCCTTGTTTGAAAGCTGTAGGAATAAGGATTCTAAGATGTCCAAGATGGGCTGGCACTGTAACCAGTTGTGAAGGAAGTCAGAGAGTGAAAACCGTGGGGGCCTCTCCTTATCAGCTCAGAAATCTTTGGCCGTTAGCATCAAATCTGCTCAGTCTGGCTCTGCTTGCAAGCTGCCTTGAAGGAAGAAGAGGCGCCAATGTGCAACAGAGTTTGGGGCATTTAGAAGAGGAAAAGAGCTAACAGAACGTCCGTAGTTTTTCCTTTCCTTCCCTACACATTTTAAAATTGACATACCATAGACAAGGGGACATATTTCACTTGTGTTTCTAATGTTGGGATCAAAAATATGCACCAGTCCACTCACATGTTCTCTTAAACTGGGTGTATGTATGCTTACTGGCTGGATAACTACCCAATATGATTTTCATATATAAAAGCTAGGTTTGGTGATTTTAAAACTGGTCCGGTTTAGGGTTTGCTTTTAGCTAAGCGAAAGCAGTGTTAGTTGCTTTGAGTTAGTCTCAGGCTGATCCATAACCTCTTGTGTGCTGAGTGCTTTTGTACAAGGATCCACGCACTGGCTGGCAATGCGCAGGGAATCCGGATTCCAGGCTGTCCCTTTGTCACCTGGTAAGCACAATGCCCAGCCTTATGTCACGAGGCAGGGAGGTGAGCTCGGCAATCAATACAAATGTGGGATGCATCTGTCTGTATAATAAAAGTGAGGACAAGTCACAGCGCTTTTCTTTCAGGCTGTATCAAGAAACTTGTAATTTCACTTGTAATTTTGTTCAAAGGAATTCTTGTACATGCACCTGTGGCAAACTGGAAAGGATCATTGTTTGAAAGGTTGCCCTTTGCATATAAATCACAGCTCTGTGTGCTTCCCCATTTTAATTGGGTGACCTTTTGAATGCTATGGACAGGAGCTTAAATTCTGGACCTGCTGGTTGGTTTAAGATTTTAAATCAATTCATTTGAAATCAATTCATGATCTAGTAGTTGCACTGCTTTAAATTTGAGAAGAAGTTCTACTTGGAAGGTTCCTTCTCACATCTTCATTGCAGACCAAACAGATGTGTGTGAAATCCGGATTAATTTGTCAGTTTAGTTCCTGAAAAGACCTATAAGGATTCAGTGAGTGTGAGAGAAACAGGAGGAGCAATGTAATGTTTCCAACAGGACATTTCTGTGCAATTATCAACGTTAGCTTCCATTATTTGTCACTAATTATAGACTGAGATGTTAAATATTTAGTAGTAGTTTGTTTAATTGGATTTGACTTATAAGGGAATCTGGACACAGCATAGCTGCAGTTCTAGGAGCCAGTTCCTCACTCCCAGCTAGGCAAATTTGTATTCACATCTTGTCAGGCAAGGGTGTTTGTTTGTTTTTGTTGTTTGGGTTTGCTGCCTCTCTCTACCCTCCACCTCCTCCCCCCCCCCCCCCCCCCCCCCCCCCGGTTTATTTGTCTTTAAGGTATCTAAAGTTAGAGCATAAAGTAGGAGTGCTGCTTGTGGATGTAAAAAGGGAGAGAGGTCAAACTTAAATTTGTTTACAGGTACTGTAGTTTAGAAAGCACCAGCATGATAAATTAAACATAGCAAAGAAAAAATATAAAGCAGAACAACAACTAGCCCATGAACATGTCTGTAGAACCCTGGCTTAATCCCTGAATATCTTATTAGGCAGTATTGCCTATCAAAGCTTGTTGTCCCCTGTTACTCTGTTGTACAATAGCTGCAGATAAATCTGGATTTGTTCAGCTTTGGGTTCTGCTTGCTCTTTACCTGGCTGTGTCTGACAGGGTGAAGAGACTTCTGACTGTGGCCTCTGCAGAGGTTGTGCATGAATCAATCAGTACATGAGCAATATTCATTTTGTTTTAAACCCTGCAGGCCTGGCTATATTTGTACATGTCCTTATCTTGAAACTCCCATGATTTCAGAGGAGTTTCTCTTAATTTATACCAGGGTAATCATAACCATATTCTAAAGTAATAAGACTTTTGATATATTTCTCAGAAGTGCCTCCTTTTGCCTTTTTTGTTTAAGCTTTTATTTCTGCTTAATGAACAGTTTTCTTATTGGGGAAGGATGCTTGTGTATTAATTTCAAACATTTGCAGTATCACAAAGGCCTTGTTTTTCTACAAACCAGACATAAGCCTGGTTCCTGATTAGGAGTACAGCCCCTTTGCAGCATGAAAGGACAGAAAGGTTTCCCAGTTTCAGTGAACTGCTGTGAACATGTCCTAACCGTTGGCCTCTCTCCCCATCACCAACCATTATATTACTGTTTGTGGGCTAATATATGCACCTTGCCCATGTAGCCAGGCCACCTTGCCTGAAATGGAAGAGGTTGTTTTAAGTTCCACTGCATTTCAATAAAGAACAAACAGGGGAAGAGAGGCTTATGGGAGGCTATTGACTGGCACCATAGCTTAAGACAGCCTTGGAGCTACTCTGATTTATGTCAGAGGCTTAACCAGGAACCCCTTGCCAACACTCATAATGAGGCAGGCGCGAGGGTGGTGAAGAGACACCTGTGTTTGTGTCTGCTCTCTTCTGGTGACAATGATGAAAGTCTTATTTGCTGTACCTAGGAATATATGTCATTCTTTTCCATACAACAATTCTGTGATATATGTACTCACATATAATAATGAATCCAAAAGGAATCATTGACATTTTACTAGTGACTTACTGGAAGTCTCTGAAGAAAAATAGGTATCAGGGGGTTTGTTTAGGTTTGGGTTTGGTTTTAATTTTCAGTTTGCATCCCTGGGAACATGCTATGCAATTTGAGATTATTTTTTTTTATGGGTAGATTCTCTGTGGCCCAGCTGGAAATGCTTGAATAGAAGAACCAGAACACTGAGAGTTTTGCATAAATGCAATAAGGATTACGATCCGATTAGCAGTCATGCCATTTCAAAGACATCAATTTAATATCAAATCACGTAGCTTGGGTGAACTAATTTATATGAATAACTGCAATTCAGTGTAGACTTTCTTAAATTATCATTGTCAACAGTGGTCAGTCATGACCTAAGATGACCATTTAATTGATCATCATGTCTGAGAACAGACCTGGTTCTCAAAGGCTGGTAAACATCAGTTCACCACATATAAGTGGTACTTATGGGAACACAGATTCTCTTGGGATTTGGCCCCTTCTTTGTTGTGCAAACAGCGCTGGTTTAGTTCAGATCAAATCCTTATTTCCTTGGGAATCTCAGGTTTCAGAGACTGTATTTTGTTAGGTCTGTGCTGGTGATCAAACTTGCCCTGGATGAAACTTCTTGCCTACTTCAGTGCATTTAAAAATTCACTGGTGGTACTCCTGCTCTGCCAGCTGCACTGCAGTACTGGAGATACTGGTGGCAGTGACACCTTGCCCGGAATTTTTTCTTTCCAGAGCTCCTAAGTCTCCATTTGGTTTCCTGCTTTTCACCTATGAAAAACTATTAGACATCATCTGCTTTCCAGCTCCCTTGTTCACTCAGGATAAGTGTGGCCATTGAAATCTGAATATATATTCATTTTTATATCAGAAGCATTGTAATTCCAGGGATGAAGCACATCAGAAACATCTGCTAGTTCCAAGATTTTAGACACAACAGTTTAAGTTGATTTCTTGTAGGCTGTATTTTATGAAAGGAAGGGAGAAGCCTGGGAGGGAAAATAATCTATGGTCACATCATCTGTTAATGAGCTTCAACTGAAGTTACTCTTCTTGTATTTCACCTATGTGGAAAATACAGAAATGTTTACAATCTGAGAGTTCATAGATGCTCTGTCAGTGCAATTAAGGATTATAGCACAGGATGGACCTCAGTATGTCCCTAACCTTCAGCTGGTTCATTTGGTAGAGGCGGAATGTGGAAGTGGTTACCCTTCCTTTGGGACTGCAAATGCCACCTATGCTACATTTTTACCTGGCTGGCAACTGAGCCTGAGAAGCCCATGAAACAGAATCTTCTTAATTGCTTACAGCAGCAGTGGAGCCAAGGCCTTAATATTTTGGGCATTAAAAGGAAGTTTACTGCTTTCAGATGCTTTGAAATGGCCCAGATATTCTACTGAAACCAGCTCCTGACTGTGCAGATTTGGTTTCATGTGTGAGTCGGGCTGGCTGAGCCTCTTCCTCTCCTGGGATGAACATCAGGAAAAAAAATCATAACCCTGAGGTCTGTGAAGCTGTGAAACAGTCTCCCAAGAGCAGCATTGGAAGCTCTAATTAAAATTGGACTGGGCAAAACACTTGAAATTACACTATAGGCAATAATCCAACACTGGCAAGATGGGTGGAGAAACCGCCCTAATGGGTCTTTTCTGTCTTTAAATTCTGTTTCTTGTCTTTCACCTTTTTCTTTGATGGTGACACAGTGTCATCTAGGAAGTATTATAAGATGCCATTGTGAGCTGAGTAAGATGATGTTAAATGTCAAAAGAAATGCAACAGTTTCTCTGTAGGTTCACAGTGATTATATGAAGACAAGAGAAAGAGAAACTGACTGTGAGCGAGGGACATCAGTGCAGTGTTTCTGATCTGTAAGACAGTGGCAAATGTCTGCAATATGCATGTTTATCATTTTGACATTACATTTCATATTCCCTGCTCATGAAGAATAGCCACGTTCCACCTAACCTAACACAGGTGTGGAAAAGTCATTTACTTGTAACTGTGTTCATCACTCAGATTGCTGGAGACATCTTCAATCCCAATGTTTCAAATATCCCCAAGGACCTGGGGTGAATAATACCTTTTTGCAGCTTAATTTATAGTATGTTTTTAATCTGAGTATTTCACAAATCTAAATATCTCATCAATTTAGTATGGTGTATAATCATATTACAGTTTACCAGGAAAGGACCCTGGCATAGTGTAATGGGGCTTTGACAAGAGACTTTGTGCTGCAGTACAGAAGCAGGACAAGTTTGAAGAAAGGGTATAAAAATCAACCTTAAAGTCTGAGTAATTATATCTGAGTAAGTTTCATGTGTTTGGTTTTGGTGTTAGCACGTAATACCCCTCTTCTGTCCTCCTCTTGGCCTTTCCAATTGATGTGGGATTTCAGCAGTGTCCAGTGTAGGCGTTTTTGCATGAGAGGTCTTATGTCACGACAACCAGTTCAACAAAGCATCAGACTGAGGTTCTGGAAACCATGTTGACACTGTGAAGCTGCATTTTTGGTTCATTATTATTACCAGTGCACTTTAAGTTTTGCCAGGCTTGCCTTTTCCACAAACCTTTCTGTCTTCCCCTTTGGTTCTGCAAAATCCAACATCCTCTTGTTAGCTGCAGACAGTTGGAAAAGTATGGTACAGGGTAAGAAGTTGGAATAAAAAGAAGGGAAGAGAGGCAGAAAATCTTGATTAGAAAGTATAATTTAATAGAACGTGTATTGAACCAAATGTATTGATTAATGTGGAAGATATAGTACTTATATTGATTCAAACTAGAGATTTAGTACTAAAAGCTGTAAGCCAAAAAGCTGTTGCAGATTGCTACAAAAGTCAGTTTAATGCTGTCCTTGAGAATGCCTTCACAAAGAAATTCTTCTAATGTTTGAGGAGTAGGTAGAATGCGGTATATGTCAGTTTGATCCCGGAGGGTTTTATTTTGTACTCTAATAGCTGTTACGAGCCTACATTATATCCAAGGAGTAATTTTCCTTAGGGGTGCCCAGCTCGCTTTGTGTCAATATTCTAGCATTTTAAGTCACGTACAGTATATGCTTCTGGGAACAGTGCAGGAGCCAGCCAGACTCATAATGGTCTGCATTCATTAATAAAGGCAGAAGCTTCTGTCCCTCCATTGCCCACTGCAGGGATGCCTCCCTGGTCTTCAGGGACCCGTACAGACACATTTTAAAGAAAGCTTTATTTTGAGTGGGCAGGAGATGAAATGCAGGACTTGCAGGCATTTCCTAAGTCAGCTATATGCCCGAGCACAGGGGTGACCTTAATGGGTCAGAGAAGAATGCAGGTCAAAAGACTTATTATCCAGCCTGTTGGAAACCAATTGCTTTTGTTAAAAAAAAATAAAATGTAGTGCTTAAAGGTTGATAGTAATGTAGAGTTCTGTTTTACAACCTGGAACTGTACTGCAGTGCAGTGGGGTGCTGCTTTTCCTTCTCTAAATGCAAAAAATACAAGATGGTCTGTAATGTACATAGATAAAGGATTCCATGGAAGTGATAACATGGAGGGTACCATAATTACTTAATCAGTGATGACTGATTACTCATGTTTGTGTTCTTGAACTAAGGAAAAAATAACATGCTGCTGTGCCACTGTTACCATCTGTTGAAATAATGCATCTGCATTTCATCTTTATATTTCTTCACATGTACCCTCTTTGCACTGTCAGGTACAGCCATGTCTTGTTTCACCTAGTCATAAAAAAACAGAAGTCCCATTTAAATTGAACGCAATTGCAGTTCACTTTAAAGATTCTAATGGGCTAGTGAGTCTGTGGTTATCTGTGGATATTTTTTTCTTCATTAATTTTGATGCTGTGGGCAGGAACTTTTTGCTACCTAATACTTCCAATGTTCTATCTAAAACACAAAGACATACATCAAGCAACAAAAAGTATTATTTCCTCTTTTGTCTCGAGCATTTCTTCAAGGAAACCTTTCTTGCATTATTTTGCCAAGGAGATTCTCCCACCCAGTGTTATTGTGAAATCTTTGCATGTTTTTAACTCCTTAACACTAACAGCAGGGATATCTCAACGCATTTTCATCCGGAAAAGTGGTGTGATATAATTTTTCAGCAATTCACATAACATTTGGGATTCTGGATTCTGCTAGCAAAAATAATCATCTCTAGGAACAGGGAAAATGCATTTTAAGAGTTTATTTTGCTTGTGAAAGATATTGAATTCAGGTTTTCCTAGGTAATATAACTGCTTTCCAGATAATACTGAGATAGATAGAAAAATTGGGCATGTAGGAGTTTTCTTGGCTCAGTTTGTGTCTAATGCGGTAACAAATGCAGTGACACACACACCTCCTGCTTCACTGTTCCTCCATTTTGTGCATGCAAAGCTTGCATTTGTGTTTGCAAACTAGTTTCTCCTTATGAAATCACAGCACTTGGAAATGTTAACATAGCTATTGCTGAAGTCCTGGGAAGATTATGGTAAGAAAAACTATTTTTCCATTTCCACAGCTAAGTAGGAAATTGAAATTTTTGCTTCGTAGGGAGACTACCTCATAATTAAATAGACGTGGTTATGTGCAATCAAATTTAGGGGAGCCAAAGAAGGGGAGCATACGATATCTCCTGTACTTAGTTAAATGACTTCTCTTTGGCAAGTGGGTGTACTAATTGCTCCAAACTCAGGCAAACTAGTTCGAAGTTTCAGGAGGAGGTGTGTTTCAAGCTCGTAGTGAGTCTTCAGTGAAGGGCAACGTGCTCTCCAAGATGCACAGAGGATCTAGACTGTAATATTGTGCTCTCCCTGGCTGTCCCACAGTCCCGTGTCCCTGCCGTGTCCCTGCCGGCAGGAGCTCCAAATTCTGCTTTCCCTGCCTGAACTCCCACTGCCGGGAAGGCAGGAAACTCGCTGCACACAAAGCAAAGAGACTATCAGAGCCGAGATCTGCTGTGTGGATAATAGAGGAGAATTTTTGCCCTAAATTTTTAAACACAACTCCCCTCATAAAAACAACAACAGTTCATAACTGGGATTAATGTTTGCAATTTTCAGTCACTTAGACATGGGGTCTCCAATAGATGGCTTTTGGTGGAGTGGAATATGGCTCTCTGTGGGATTACAGAATTTTCTTCTTTTTCTTATCTCTCTCCTCCCACCCTTTGCCTGCTTGTCTTGTCAACATTCTGCTTCTGAAGTGCTTCCACTTTGAATTTTTTTGCCACTTAGCCAAATCGGTATTTTTCCCTAGTCCCTCATGTCTGGGGACCTTAATTACTTTGGAAACCATGATTTGTTTGGCTGTTTAAAATAAGTATAGTTGCTTTTTTAAGGCCTAAACTGCTCAAAGAACTTCCTCATGTTTGTATCCTGCCCTGTCTCATTTTTCTCTGCAACACTTGGGTTTTTCTATTATCTCTTTGTTATCTCTAGAGAACCTCATTTTGCACCAGGGCACAGGAGTCAGGGACACTGAGAGCAGGGGCAAATCAGTCCTTATGTTGTGTTTTCTTTTTGTCTCCTTCATATTTGGGCCTTCTTGTTTTTTTAATCAAAAATGTCGTTGCAGCCAGAACCACATTCCCAAAACACCTTTTGACTGCTTCATGTGCAACTGTTCATGTCCAGCTTCAAACTGATTAGTGCATTTTCACTTAGTGAAAAGAAATAAAAAATGGGTATGACTGACATGTTTGCTCTCAGTCGGTTAGACACCCCTCCCTCCCATAAGTCTCTGCAGTGTAACAACTGGTAAAATACGACTTCACCTACTCAGAAGCAGAAGAAAACTCAGAATTCAGGCTGCCACCCCATATTTAGCTTGTCCTGTTGTTTCTAGGTACTGCAGGGTCTCCAATAAGCCTGTGGTGTTATGCTGTAAATGCTGCAATAAATGGACACAACAGGATGACAAAAGGGCTGGCTGTCAGACTTAACTCTAAATTTCCTTGCTTTTGTGGTTTAGTCAGAGCCCATTACCTGTGAACAGCCAACATTCTCGGCTGCAGATATTGTTATTGCTTTGCAACATTTTGAAATGATTTTATGGGATAAGAAGCTAAATGCAATCAAGTGGTAGAGTATATTTTTTTAACACTCCTTGGCCCTGGGCAGTCTGGAATTCCTGCCATCAGCATTAAATCATTTTGTATTCACATCTGGAAATCGCATCTTTCAGTGTCACTGGGTCATTTTCCTTTAATCTTGAGAATGGCACTACATTAAAAATTCCTCAGTCTTTCTGTAAGAGCCTTTCCTTGCCAAATGTCCCATGTTTGTGTGCATGCACAGTTTAGGGAGAGAGGAGAAGGAAGGGAGGGAGAACTGTCAGGCTGGTCTGCAGTCATGCTGTATTTCACATCTGTTTGACCAAGGCTGCTTTTGTGTGCCTTTCCATGTGTGGCTCTGGAGGGTATGGTTCACTAGATGTTCACTTCGTTGAAAGTGATGACCATCTTTCAGGAATAGATTCATCCTGAACTGTTAGCCCAAAGGGGTTAAGACAGATTAACTTAATAAAGCAGAGTGAAAGGACTGGATGTGCTGGGAGCAAACCACGATGTGACTCCCCTGTCCTCAGGGTCACTGGCCCAAATCTGGCCTAGAGGACCAAGGGGAAAATTCCTCACTAATCAGTGGCTGCCCTCTTGTCTGAGAAGTAGTGGTCACAGTTATCTGTGGATCCAGTGTACATTGCAAAAGTCTTAACATGTATTACATTGGTACCTTGCTCTTAACTCAATGCTTATGAAGGATCTGAGCCAGTGCAGGAATTGAAATAGCATCTCTCATCCTTAAATGTGGTTGACTTGATTACTGCAGTGGTAGGAAAGAGGGTAAAACTTGTGTTTGCTGCTGGATTTGGTGATTACTTATGTAGAAAAGGAGAATTTCAGACTCCAAAGTCCACACTGTGTCACCTCACATAAGGCACTGCATTCACTTGAGGAAAAAAATACCTGTGGTTTTTGGTGACCAAAAGGAAGGTCTCTGGAAGCCCTTCCTTTTCTCATCAGTGTTTGAGCTCTCTGCTAGGCACAGAATGACTCTTATCAGAATACACTGTGCCACACTGTTTAGGAAGAAATAGGTTTTAATGCAGTAAAACATTTGGAGTGGTGCCACAGCCTAGGAAGCACAGTCCAATTAGCATTGGTCTTTTATGACAAATAAATTTACTTCTCATTTGCATAATGCATAAACCATGAACTATGTAAGTGGACACCCTAACCACTGACCTGGTGAGCAGTTTCACTGAGGCAGGTCAGCCCAAATCTACCTAGAGAGGGTGTGGTGCTCTTTCTATGGCACATGGGAAGAATAGCGGTGTGAAATAGCTGGGGAAAACAACTCTCTTTGATAATGACACCGCTTTTGACTGCTTTAAAACAAAAAGGGGTTGAGCATCTTCTCTTTCCAATCCATCATTTTGTGAGATATGTTGGGACAATTGTATTTGCATCCTTCTTTCACACAGAAGTGCCTGTCCTGTGACTAAGCTCTTTCTTTTATTTTTGTTACAGAATCATACGATGACCCAGCACAGCAGTTAGTGCAAGGCCCGTCTCTTCCAGAGAATTCTTTGTGGCACAAAAAGGGAACACGTTTTACTCTTTGCACGAAACTTTCATTGTTAATGTATATTATTCAGAAACATTGTATTGTACCATAAAACTTGTATTATCGAAACTGTTGGATGTTCATGTGTTTGAACTTTTGAGCACCGGATAGACTTCCTGTATATAAAGTGTTGCACATGTATTATGTTGTCTGATACTAAAATGGTCTTATAAAGACAAGTGGACTTGGGCCCTATTCAAGAAAGATACAAATAATAATAATACTGAGGGGAAAAAAAACAGCTGAAGAAAAAGTGTCATTTTCAAGGAGGAGGGAGAAGGTAACAGCTATGTTCCATTACAGCTCTGTTTGGCCTTCCTTTCATTTAAACTTCAGTCTAAAAATCTCTCTTTTGGTATACAAACGGACGAATCTAAGACTATTTTTTATTGCTGAAGATTCTCGCAGAAAAATATGAAGAGACTCTTTCTCACAGAGCAGGAACCCACAGTTGAATAAGGCCCGTATATATATTTGTAAGCCTTGCGATATGACAGATAGCATTACCATATATGCAATAGTTGTTATGTAGATTGTCAAAGAACTTTTTTTTTTCGGGATACCATTTGAAGCTTTGAGTGTTCAAGACTTTCCTTAATGATTTCACATGGCCAAATTCTTGAATCAGTTGAACTAACATGTATGTTACTGTTATTAATGTTTACTCTGCGGTCTGAACCTGGAGATTACTGGAATTGTTTTCCAAAAGGAAATAAATTCAGTTTACCATTATGTGTGAGCGTGCTCGTGTCTTGTCTTTTTCCTTAGAAAACAGCATTATTATTACTGCTCCTGTAGTACTTACAGGACCACCAGGGTCTGGAATTCCATTGCATCAGAACCTATACGCTGCTAAGCAGGAGTAGATCGCTTTTCTTGAAGCTAGGCATTTAAATAAATATAATGGTAGAAACAGATCTGCTGGCCCACTGCAAAGCAATGTGTGCTTGAGGGTAATATTCACTGTTCTCTGGGTTTCCTTGTTCCTTCTATTTGGCGCTCTCAACAATTTCATACCTGTACTCTTGACACAGTGGTTGCCAGAGGATTCAGTGCACATCTTCTGTGTATAATTATCATTGTATTTCAATGTGATATTATTTAGTGAGCTGGGTCTAGTGCTGGCAACCAGTAGCCACGGCAGCCCTGCCAGTAGCACTGTTAACCTCACACCCCTCACCTTTTCTTCAGAAATAGATTGCAGAATTGGAGGGGATGCACACCACGGGATGATGCTCAGCAGCACCATGGCCCTGTGGAGCTGTCACAAGACCTCACAGCTTTGCTTAGGTCTGAATTGGCTCCTGACTGCCTGCAGTTTCAAGAAGAAGAAAGATGGGGAATAAAACCTCTCCTTGCTTACCAGTATCCCCTACTACTCCAGCTCATCTATGAAAGATAGATAGCCAAAAGAACATTCTCCAGCTATTTCAGTATCTTATTCTATTGCTGGAATTGCTGGTTTTATGCCATGGAAACCAGTGTTGCTGAAGCACTGCAGTTAAAGAGTGAATGCCCAAAATGTCATGGACAAGTCCAAATGGCTTTAGCTGCTTGCCTAGTTCTGTCAGGATAGATATAAAGGGTGATTTCCAGTTTGCTGAGTGTCACATTTTGTCTGGTTACCAGATACTCCAAGAAAAAATGTGTCATGTTGAAGACTCCGGCTTTGAGGATATTGTGCATATTTTGCCAAATACAAAAAATGAATTTCTGGGGTTTGTATGAATATCTCATTTGTGCTGACAAAAGGATAAATACAGGCAGGAGCACTCAAGGCTTGTAAAATGCCAGTTCTATTTATAAGTCAGAAACTGTTCCCATTCTTACTCTCATTAATATATTACTCATCTCAGCCAAATTGAATGTGATGATATGTTTTTTATTTTTGACAGATACCTTAAAGGATATAAGACGTTTCAGCCTTCATGTGTGAAAGTGTGACATATTGGTTAAGACTGAAAAGAACATGTTTCTAGTAGAGTTCAAGTATATAAGAAATATTACACCCTACTGTTTTTGTAAATGCCAGAGTGCCACTGAGTTGAGACAGATGGTAGCTGGGAAAGATGCAATCTTATAATCAAAAGCTAAAATATGTCAAAAATATGTTAGCAAGCAAAACATAGCATATTACTAGCGTCTCATGTCATGACAGCTTGCAAAACATGCAAAGATGTTGAATATCTAGATATGTAAATACAGGAACAGTAAACAGAGCAACAGCAAATGTGATGAAGACTTTATGCATCGACTGTCCCTTCAGGTCGGTGGGGAGCAATAGAGGGGTCTTACGGCGACAGGCAGCCCCAGGTGGCTTCTGAGAGCTGGCTGCTGGTATCAAGTGCTGGAATCCTCTTACCTTTTCTGAAGTAGCAGGTTTCTCAGTGGTACCTAAATAGCTGTTTAAATAGATTATGGAAGACATCCGAACTTCCCAATGAGGACTGAGTATTGCTTGGGGAATTATCAGAGCATTTAGAAGAATCAACAGGAGAGGCAGATCATCCTGCCTGTTGGAAGAAGAGACGTGGTTCTCTGTGTGCATGTGTGCATTTCAGCTGGGGCATGCCTTTCTCCATCTTAGGTCAGCAAAAGCTAAGAGGAGCCCCTCCTCATACCCTTAACCTCATGTGAAAGAATAAATCTGTTCAAAGGGAGTATGGATGGATTGATGGACAAGGTATCCATTTACCTCTGAGACTGGCTTTATTCCCAGTATTTCAAGAGGACATGAGTTTTACTGTAAGTGATAGTTTAATGAAACAATTAGTCCTTCTGTTTGTTCACCAGAGCTGTGTTTAGGAAACATCACAGACCTGTAGCAGGTATAAATACGGAATTTATACTTCAGAAGTGAAGTGATCTACCCAGGTAGTATCCGAGCACTGGATTTATGAGGAAATGTACTTATTCTTCATCTGAACAAAAGATGATCCAGGAATAAATGTTCATTAGGCCTTATGACATTCAGCTACCCAAAATAGGAGGTTTTCCCGTTATATGCATTTTCACAGCTGGCTGCCTAAGTTAGACTTTCCAATCCAGTTTAGATGGTTCAGCTCACAGGGAGGGTATTAGAATTTCTTTGGTTCACTCCAGTGCTCTCACTGCTTTCCCTGACTTCCGAGTCACTCTACAGCACCCCAGAAGAATAGTTCAAGGGCTTTATCTGCTGAGGACACATTAATAGTTATCATTTCCTTCTTGATAGCACATGGAAAGCTGAAGTCCTCTCCATGTCTCAGTGACTGGGCTTTTATTAGTAATTCTGGCATGACCACTCACTTTGTTTCATTACCACTGTCCTCAACAACAGAAAAAGAGAGACATCCCTTCCTTACCAACATATGGCATTTTCTATTTATAACAAGATTAACAATTCATTCACACCTTGATTGAATCCCGCTTTATTGAGATGTCACAACAGATTCTCACAGCCTGCAAAGGGAAAGACTTACAAATGTTAATATTGTGACAACCAGGACACATAAAAGTAAATGAATTATAATTGGTGACAATTAAAAATAGCTCAGTGTGAAAACAGAATATTGGGCTGTGGTTGCAGCCGTGCCTGGGATGAGGCGATGTGAAGGACTCTGTAGAGTAAGACGGTCCATGAATTCAGAAATGTGGCCTTGGTTCCTGCCTAATGTGTTCAGTCAAACACTGATGCTCAATTATATGTTCACACGCCCTTTGCATCTTAGTGGGCAATGTGCCGTTCTCTTTCAGGTATTTGCTTCGCTGCTCTGTAGCAGCACAAAAGCAAACAAGTTCAGGCCTATTTTACCAATTCCATTTAATTCATCCATTTTCCCTCCCCATGTTGCTTCCCTTATTTGTATGCAAAAGATTTCTTTAATTATTGTTATTGTTGTTGCTGTTGTTATTAGTAGTAGTGAACTGTGAATGCTGCAGCAATGTGCTCCCCCAGGAACTGGGCAGTCCCTGGCCACCACCTCTTGTGTGCACATCTTCTTCTGTGTGTGGCACACAAAAGCCTGACAAGGTCTCACTCGTGTTTCAAAGCTGGCTCTCTTTTCAGAGCTATTTGTTATTGTCTCCACCATCACAAGTTTAAAAAAGGAAAGTTAATTAAATATGGAACAAGACTGAGCAACATGTTTTAAACCATCATGTCATTAGAATTGGATCCCTCTGAGAGCTGCTTAAAAGGGTTTTGAGAACAATGACTGTTCAACCAGATATTTATGGGCATAGTTATGTAAACACACTCTTTATTGTCTATGTATATTTAATATAATTATCAGTTTTGTACTCAGACTCTCAGGAGACCCAACAAATCACAGTGTTGCTTTGAAAATGTCAGCAGAAAAGACAATTATGTTGCAAGCAAATATTCATAAATTATATTAAAAAGTCCTGTGAAAATGTACCCCGTGTTGCAGAACTCCTTTTACACTAGCAGAATCATCACTGCCTCTCTTTGATTTAAACTCTTCTGTTAGTAACAGGGAAGTTGCTTGAAACAAACCTTTAAAGCTAAGAGCCTTCTGCTCCTGACTATGGGACAGTGTAAGTTGTAGACAGATTCAAAGGGTTGATTCATTTTATTATTAATATGTTGGGATCATTTTAGAGATTTCTAAATGAGGTTTATTGAAATCAAAGGTAAAAACTGCTTGCGCAGGAGTGCCTAGGTCACTTATTTTGCTTTTCTCCTTTTCTGAGATGAGTCCTGACAACTTGCCATGTTTTGCTTATGATGTATTAGAAAAAAAGAGTGGAGAACTGGGACAGTGTTCAGCAAATTAAATGTGCCACGCTTATGCTAAACCAATATGTGTGCTGGAGTTTGATAAACACCTAGTAAGTGCCTGCAAATCATCTCTACTGCAAGATATACAATCAGCATATCAACATCTTAATTAGCAGCTAATGACATTTGAATGGGAAGGTTAACTTTGAGCACACAAATGCAGTTTAGTAAAGGGTAAAATGAAATATACCAAGATATTTTAATCTTTATTTAGTTTGTAGTGTTAAACAGCTGGCTTTCGTAGTAAGCAATCATCTGTATAAGTAATACCCCAGTCCTTAGTTACGTTTTAGAATAAAATCTCCAAGACTGAAATGTCTTTTCTGGTGCGTCTGGATCTGGTACATCAATGGGAGCATTCCACATGTTGGACAAAGAGAAGGCACAATTCTGCTTTTCTGCAGGAAAATGCATTTCATCTATGCCATTATTTTTCTTTTGAGCACACAATTAGGTTTTAAGTATGTGCAAGATAGCTCAGGCTGGTTTGTGATGCTTCTCTCACTGTTTGCTAAGCATATGTTTTAAACAGCAAACTTTTATGGGTTGGTGCGAAGCAAAACACGTTCATGGCTGTTTCTGCTGCAGATCTCATGCTTGCTTGGGCAGGGATTTACTGGGTGTCCAAAGCAGAAGAGATGGGAATTGCTGAGCTGTTGGAGAAGAAACTGCTGCAGATATGGTGCTGTAGATGCCAGCGGCATGGGTTCCCACCGAGCATTGTACCAAACCATTACTTTTGTATGACAAGGGATGACAGGGAGCAACGTAGAGTGCTCACTTTAAGATTTAAGTGTGAACCAGTTCCAAGATGCTCGCAAGTAAAAATCTTTTGGCCATCCAGGCTACCGTGTTGGTTGCATCAAACAGGTGAGCCGATGTCTCTAATCTAATGATCTCTTTCTTGTTGGTTCGTTTAATTTTTGTGTGATGCTTGATCTCACACAACCTTCACCCGTGCTTATGGGACCAATGATCTGCTTGTTTAGAAAAGTGGCTAAAAGGTTAGTAACAAATTCATGCCACTTTGGTGGCCCAGCCACTTTTTGTCAAGATCAAATCATGCAGCCACATGATCAAGTGCAGCAAATCATGTAGCAACACCTCCTCAAGGTGAATTACATCCTTCTGTTCAAATAACAGGCAGAGAGTAAGTGGAACATAACTGTCTTTGCAGCCAGTGAGACAGAGATCAGCAGCATCTGGAAGCCAAAATCATACTAAGATATATTTAACTCAGGGAAATGCTCACCTTTCAGAGTCATTCATACCTTTGTTTTCCAGAAAACAGCAGTTAAATGTTTCCTTTTGACTTGACTGTCATGCTTTCCTCCTCTCGTTACTCCCCGTGCTTTAATTGTTTAATGATTGATGCAGAACTATTTTGATTTTCTTAATTACATTTGTGAACCCACATTTGATTTGGTGGCTAGGTCATCATTCCTGATGCATTTAAGATTTGTGTTGCTTCAGTTCATCCTTTGACATGTTTTATTTCCAAACACCTTTGTTCTTTTGGCTTAATTCAGTATAATTAATTTTCTGGCAAAAAATGAAAGATCATGGTTTTGATTAGACATCAGCTTCTTGGTGGGTTATTTGTAAATCTTTCAACCTTATCCACAGCTTTTCCTAATCAGTGTCTGACTTTTTTGACTTCTGCTTTCCTTCTTATAGTAACATCTGCACACAGGGCCATCTTCAAAGTCTTTCAGGCATTTTCTACTCATTGCAGAGTCTGTCTCCTTCAGAAACTCTTACTTCTCTTACAACATATGGAGGGTCATACGGGGTTTTAGAGCTTCTTTCAACAGTGCCTTGTTATTACAATATGTGTTGCTTTGGTATTCACAGGCTGTGGCATCAGCAGAAGAATGACTTGCCCATTTTCAGATATGACAGCTTATGTTTTTAGTGTTGTTTGAGGGGGGAAGTCTGAATTGACTTTTGACTTCCCATCAGTGAAAGCCAATCAGTCTTTCACCCTATTTACATCTGACTTTCAAATCCTAAGAGTCTCTCTTCTCTCTCTCAATGATAACATGTTTTCAGAATCTTTCAACACTTCCTTAATTGCTAAAATTTGCAAACAAGAGAAACACCCATGCCTAGCTGTCTGCCAGTACTTCCCTTGGTCTGGCTTTTTCAATCTGTTGTCTTCTAGTGCTTCCCTCCTCAGATTTTCAAGGGGAATGGCGGAGAAGATTAAAGGGTTATCCAGAGGTTACATTCAGCTGTTTGTTCATCAGATTCCTGGCTCACTTGGTTGTTTAAAGGAGTGCCTGAACATATGAATGATGTTGTTACATTACCCATATTTATTTAACACGCAGAGTTTCTCTGGGTTGGCTCCTGTCAGGCTGAGAAAGGCAACAGCCAGTTTGAAAACCTTCAAGCCTTTCTTGCAGGAACAACTGCTAATTGTCCTCCTTTCCTGAGTTTCCTTTTCTTGTTTGCTTGCTCTGAATATAGGGATGGTTTGGAGCTTTGGAAGCCTGACAAGTATCAATCAATCTGCTCAGCACACAGCACAACTCTTTGCTTATTTCACTTGCTAGATGTTACTTGGTTCTTCTGTAGTATTTGATTTACTAAGCAAGAGCTTTTGTTAAAGATCAAATATGCTTGTGCTATTCTATCCGTGGCAACAGACACTTGAGCTTTTCTCAGCATGAGATACCCAGTGCCTTGGAATCAGGGATGTATCTACTGTTACTTAATTTGGTCTGAGTCGGCCTAAACCATTGTCCAAGAAATGTTTTCTTTCTATGCCCTTTGTGGGCAATGTTATCATTGTTCTCAGTGTAAGCCCTGAACTGGTGGCATGTATTTTTATTGCAGAATAGGCCAAACCCAGCATGGAAAGATCACACAATTTTGCATTGTTATTTTTTCTGTGGTCATAGCCTTGGTGACTCTGCCTCTTTCAAGAACATGCCAAGTAGCTGAACCCTTTCAATGTTTTCACTTAACCACAAGAGGCTCCTTTGAGTTTGGAGAACACCCATGAGATTTAATACAAATACAACACAGTGACACCTGGGAAGAGCTCTGATGGGATAGACCAAAGATCCCTCTGAGCCAGGCCTGGCAACATCACTGGCCAGCAGGAGATGACTGGGAAAAAGTGTAAGAAAGATGAGTGCAGCAGTGTAGTGACTTTTCTTTGATATGGATTCCTGGCCTTGAGTGCCTGCTGCCCCAGAGCTTCTTAGCCAAAAGTGAATCTTGCCATCCGACAGCTTTGGGTGGCTTTTAACTTTATTATTTATTTGTGTAATTAGCTTTTTCAGCCTATATGAACGTCCAACACCCAGAGAATACTGGCACAGGAGTTTGATTTCTTAACTACATTGTTTAAAGGAATGATGCATTTTCTCTTTTTGAGCCTGTTTCATTTAATCCCATGACAGAAAAATAAATGACCTGTTTCTTCACCTTCTCCCTGCAATCCTGGAGGCTCACTCGACAGACTTCTGCTGCAGCCCTTTCACTCCTGTGGTCTTCCTCAATAAAGGAAAGAGGTTACTATTGAGCAACACTGACCATCCTTCCCACCAAATCCAATGGCCTACCCGTGTGGCACAGGGAGCACAGTGTGGCAGATCTCACTTTGGCTCACAGGGGGATGGTAAGTCCTCAAGGTGTGACACAGCACAATCCCATGCAGAGACACTACGTAGCATCCCCAAAGCAAAACAGGCAGGTTAGCACTGCCTCTCTCAAGGGCTAATTAACTCAGGACTAATTAATAACATCATACCACACTGACACAGCCATCCAGAGCTTGCTCTCTAGCTGCTTGCTTGGGGATCCCCTCACAGTGTGGGATTCGGTATAGATACATCCTCGGGACATTGCCTTGCATGTAGCCCAGAAGCTGGGGGGCTGTGACATTGTAGACTTGATTATCTACTCATTTACAGTACTTTTAGCTCTGGGCATCTCTCCTCAAGTTATTGGAGTCACAGTGGTTATCTTACCAGTGCAATACAGGAGAAAAATCAGGTACAAAAAGCATGTGGCATGTGCATGTGTATGCATACTTGTATGGGTTCATGTGTATGCAATGCATGGACTGCAAAATAACAACATTGTAGTCACAAATTCAATAAGCTAGAAGACTTATTTGCAACTGACTGTGTGTAGGATAAAGATGTCTCAGCTGTGTGTTCATGCACCCAAGTTTCTTCAGGACCACAGCCTCAGTGGGTGCTTAAGGAGGACATAGACCATACAATAGCCAGTAGCTTAATGTTTTCCTTTACTCTGGGTGCCAAGCTGGCAGGTGGAGCTGCCATTTGCTGCACACTGTTCAAACCCATCACCACTTCCACAGATGGAAGTATTAATTTCCCCCAGACCTGTGTTTGGTGCTGTTGCCCATGGGATTGGTGCAGTGCACAACTGGCACAAACAAATGATGTCATCTCCTGCATACTGGGAGCTGAGGGAGACAGCCTTAGCAGAGGCCACAGGTAGGCATTTTCAATTCCTTTTTGACTTGGGAACCACTAAATCCTTTCCCCTGGAGGAACAGATCATGTATAATGAATTTAAACCTACTGAAAATACGTCTGTTTCATTTTTGTATACCACTGGAATCCACCCGTTGACCCAACCAAACACAATCTCTCCTACCTGCTCTTTGCCCATTGTTTATCCTCACGTCCTACAGTCCAGGACCAGTTTCCAACTTCCAGAGCCTGCACATCTTTCCTAAGTACTATTTTCTTTTGCTCAGATGTTCCCAAGGTCATTTGAAAGCAGTGACCAAATGTGCTCTTCTAGCTTTAACCAATGTCCCAGTTTCCTATCCCAGGCATCCCTCCCATTACAAATACCCTTCTGACCTTATTTACACCCAGAGAACAGACACACACTGAAGTAATTTGCCAAATCGGGGCCATATGTTGGCCCCTTGCCGTGGTTTGGGGTGCCGCAGGTAGAGCTCGAAAACAACGTGGCCTGAGTGCAGCACAGTGCACCCCCACGACACTACTTCCCTGTACTGAGATGTTATATATTTAAACAATTTGAAGTTAATTAAGAGTATTGGCTTGGAACTAAATCCGGAATCTCACACATCTGTGTCCCCATCCTAGAAAAGAAGCAGTTTAAAGAATGCCTGAAGCTAAACACATTATTTCGTACCTTGCTAAAAAGTTGGATTTTTTGCTTCTCTTTTAACCTAGATGCCTATGAACATCTTTTTAAAATGCGGGGTGATTTTTTAACTGATAATGAAAATTATTATTTTGTATGCAGTTTAACTTCATTCTAACATCAGACTGCATAATTTAAAGAGAGTTTTCTTCATATACATAACATCATAACATTGCAAGACTCTAAAGTCTCTAGCGTATTTAAATGCCTGTTGGTGAGGGCTCACTTTAGATCCAAATCTCCAGCGTCCCAAGCATGCTATTTGAGCCTCATGATAGCAAAACTGGTTTCAATGGAATCTTCTCCAGCAGGCAGGTTAGGTTTTGCTTACCCTGTTTTAAATCAGATATGCTATGTTTTTATGTCTGCAATGAAAATGGCTTTGATCACGCCTTTTCATGTCACTTTCACCTAAGCACTTTCAGATGTTGCCAACCCCCAATGATTTGTTCAAAGGTCTTAAAGAATGGGGAAAAACTGCATCATCAGATTTTCAGACATACAATTGTCAGGTCTGATTTGCAATTTATACTTGACATCATATTCATTATGGGCCACTTCATTTTTGCTTACAAACCTGACATGTTTTGTTCCAAAATGAAAAAAAATATGGAGGCTTTCTTTTTCTTTTCTTAGCTTACAGTGGCACAAGTAATGCAGTACAGCGTTAATAGCATCTCGGTGAAGGAAAAACATGCTAACAGGTTTGACGCAAACAAAAGATGGTATTTCTCTACCCAAAATGTAGCTATGCTGTGTGGCTCCTTACCACAGGATATAGTGGAAAGTAAAAGGCTATGTGAGTTAAAAAAAAAAACATTAGGAAAATTCATATAACAAAATGATCAAGCATTAAATATGAAAGTACCAGCTCACTGAGGAGGTCCGTGAGCTAGAGAATGCTGCAGCTGGCAAAAGCCATCGGTCACCAATCAGTGTGTAAGGGACGTATGCTACACGAACCCTTCATCTAGCCAAACTAGCACTGTTCTCCTGTCCTTCTGATTCTAGGATAATGAAAGTGCGGTTTCAAGCCTGATCCATACAATGGTGAATTGGAAGAGTGGACTGAATTTTCAGATAAAATTTAAAATAAAATAATCAAGGAATCCTTTGCCTATATTGAAGCAGCACAGCAGCTATATGAACATGTAAGGATCTGAACAGCAAAAGCAAGCCCTCTAAAGTGCTTTCAGTGTGGAGGGAGCAAAGAGAGAACTGCATACACCTGACAGTGACACTGAGATGGTAAGCAAGCAAGAAGCTGCTAATGGCATACTCCTTGTGGGTGAGCAGGAGGAGTGGATGTGATTGAATTAGCAGAGCTGTAAGATACATAAAAATAAAACAAAACAAACACAGCACACTACAAATATCAACAGGGAATGCTTAATTCAAGCTTCTTTATTTCCCCAAGTGGGAAAAACTTCGCTGCAGTTCTGCATTTTGTCAGCACCCACACAACGAAGCTAAAGGGAATAATATTTGCTAGAGAAAGGAGGGAGCTGGATGAGGCAGGGCGCTGGAGGTTAGCAGGATGTGCAAAATGTCCGTTCTTTGGCCTATCTCTGCCATGTTTCATGCTGAAATTCCTCTCTCATCGCAACATGCTAATGGCATCTACATCTACAGTGGTAGTGGAGGCTGGAATGGGGCTGCTAAGAGCAAACTCAATATCATCTTTGTCCTTTTTCAGGGGAATCTGTTTGTAATAGATTCATGCTTAGTCTCACCTATCCTTTAGAAACCAATGTTCACAGCATCTTTGAAGAACAGTAATCATTTAGCAGATCTCTGCCGTGCTGCAGCTGCTTTGAAATACAATAAGTAATTGCAATTAACTAACAATGTATAAACATCTGTATAAAGAGATACACATCATTCATCACAGATGGATGAGGATATATTCCATTGTAGGTTATCTTTCCTGAAAGACTGGGCTACAAATAAAAAAAACGTTGTTCTCATGTTGTAACAAAAACTCCACAGAGACGACTCATCCTGCCCTATAGTGTGTGCCATTGACAGATATAAAACAGAGAAGCCAGAACAAAAAAGGATATTAAGATTCCCTGCAATGCTCTGATTTTGGTAGCAGGGTATCCATAATACCTGGGGAATGTTTAGGCTTGGTTGATGAATGTGCAAGGCAAGGATTTCAGATAAGGTTGCTCTGTATTAAAGCATGGTGAAAACAACTGGGTGTAGAGGTTCATATCACATGTAGTTGCTTGTACACAGCAGAGCTGCTCCTTCTTCCGCAAGACCCAGGTCTGGGAGGAGTGAGGGTAACTAGTTCATCAGGTGCATCCCACAGTGCAGTGAGGTGGCACTTTGCAACTAGAATGTTGCATCAACCCAAAGGTACTCTTTCCCTCATGGAAATTAGGAAGACTTGTGTGGAAAGGTGACTCCTCTCCAAACTGATGAGGCTGAGATGGAAGTGGAAGTCACCACATGCGAAGAGCCCAACACAGAGAGAAGATGCACAGTTCCTTTTCCTGTGAACCATTTGTCTAAACAGCATTGATCAGGATATTTCTATCCAAGGGCCATGATATGAAACTTGGAAAAAAAACCCATGGAGAATCACCTTTTGTGAGCTCACTTGCTTTACTTAAGTTGGTAGCGCTGTTTCCATCTCTCCAGCTACTGTTCGTAAATAGCCACTGTCATCAAGTACCTTGAATTCCTTGAAGACATGTGCTTTGGTGTTTGCTAAAGTTCAGCCACCTATGGCATTTGCTTATGTCTAAAACATTTACTCATACTCAGTGATTATAGCAAAGGTTCACTGCCAGCTATAAACACAATATGATCCTCTGTGAGCACGGACAACCAGCAGACTGCTTCATGACTGTGGATCTAGGCTGAAACGTAACTAATTTCGTGTGAAAACCTTTTCCAGACTTTTCAAGGCTGCAGCCACAGAGAAGTAGAATAAAACCGCATTATGATGGTGGCTGGCCGTTGTACTTACCGTGTCCCTATTCCACCAGCCACTAATTGCAAGCTATTCGTAACAGCATGGAAACAGGCATCCCTTGAGTGCATGAAGCTGAGCATCTGTTTCTGCAGCTGCCAGTCAGGCGGTGTCACCTGTGCATCATTCCTCTGGCTTCCACCAAGGAGCAGCCGCAGCAGAGGCAGGGGCTTTGCTCCCACTGAGGCTGGTGGGAGCTGCTGGTTCAACCCTTCACCAGTGTGATGAACTGGTTCATGGGCTGGCCCCAAACATGTGTGGAAAGAGGGTGAGTTGCTGCATGTGTTTATCACTAATTCTGTCATAGGCAGGCTCCTTCACAAAACTAATCACACAGGAGGGGAAAACAAAGTAATGGCTTACTGAAATCTTCTGCTGTACATTAAAAATATAGGGCACAAGAGTCACTAGCTTGAGTATTTCTCCCCCAGGTTTAAGACCAAAGCTCTCTGAGATGAAGGAAGGTGAGCTCTTGGCCTCTCCTGCACTCCCCAGCACCAGTAGCTGCACAAGAGGTCGGAGAGGTGCTTTGGCCAGTGGAGCTGGGATTTCAGCATCACTTATGCAAGCATGCATCTCATTCACATTAGACACTGCTGGGGATGAGCACAGACCCACTCTTGCAGCAGTACATGTGAGTATGCAGGTATCCTGGCCAGGCATGGAGAAACACATGTGAAGATGCTGCACAGCACTGCTCTTACAACCCATGACCCAACAGCATGGCTTGTGTTCCCAGCACGGAGCTGGCCCTAGTCATTGAATTTAGCAGCCTGCTGCCTCCACCCTCACAGACTTCAGCTGGCATCTGGGTCTCTGTGACTGCTCCCTGAAGGGGACCCCAAGCTTCTGGCTCAGTTTCTGTGCAGCTCAATTAATATTGCTAATTGCCATGGTCACTTTCCAAGGGAATCCAAGGAAACAAGTTGAACCCTAAAACAAGCAATAGTGCCTGCTTCATGGGACACAGAGGTTGAGCGGCAGAGCTCATCTGGTACAAATAGTCATTCCTTAGTGTCATTGACCTGGCCAGAGCTCCAGGAAAGAATGAGCTATAGTGGCTCCAAAAATAACCTTTAAAAAGTCTCCTGGTATCTGTAAAGAAAGTACAACAGAAATGTAGTGGTCTGGTCCTCCAAAAAATAAAATAGAAACTGAAGAAAGATGTGTTTCCTTTTTTTCTCTATTATTTCTCTCTTAAGCCTTTTTTGTCTTCTTCCATATTGAACTAGCCTATACTTACCAGAAATGAGTCATTCAGCAATATTTACCAGTCCATTGGATGGTCTATTCAATCTAACAAGTGGGAGCAGATCCCACAGGGTCAATCTACTCCATAGGGCCAGGGGCACACGTAAGCTAAGCTTCCAGGTCAGGGTACCCAGACACAGTCTTCAGGAAATGATTAGGAGCTCATCTCCTCCAACCAGGACCTCAATGTGGATGACAAGAAGGCCAGAGCTCATGGCCAAGCTAATAAGTATTGTATTCACAGCCTTAGGTAGACCACACTGTCCCCAAAAGCTGACCCTTTTTTAGGCAGTGTCTCTCTGAACATCCTATCTAACTACAGTGACAGCAGTTTTGCACACTGGGAAATGCTTTGTTTTCCAATGGATGATGCAGTAACATCTTCCCTTCAGAAATTTCACGTTATCCTGCTCATCCTAAATTTGTGTTTGTGATAAAAGAACCTGAATTGACTGGGTATTTGCTCTGGCCACTCAAATAGCTCTGGAAATCTCCTGATTTGTCAGTGAAATGGTTAACAAGCTGCAGGGGGTTTGGAACTAGATGATCTTAAGGTCCTTTCCAACCCTAACTAGGGGGCCTATAGGGATGCTGGGGAGGGACTCTTCGTTAGGGACTGTGGTGAGAGGACAAGGGGTAATGGGTTTAAACTTAAACAGGGGAGGTTTAGATTGGATATGAGGAAGAAATTCTTTACTGTGAGGGTGGTGGGGCCCTGGAATGGGTTGCCCAGGGAGGTTGTGAATGCTTCATCCCTGGCGGCGTTCAAGGTGGGGTTGGACATAGCCTTGGATGGCATGGTTTAGTGGGAGGTGTCCCTGCCCATGGCAGGGGGGTTGGAACTCGATGATCTTGAGGTCCTTTCCAACCCTTACTATTCTATGATTCTATGATTCTATATGTGGAAAGGGAAGAATTAGCCGTTGGAGTGAACTGCCAGTACAGGCAGGGGCAAGAGGAAAGGAAGGGGGACACAGGACTTCCTGCCTCCTCTTGTGCTTTGGAGCTTCAGGCTTCACTGTCCCCAGTCTCTTGCTGTCCCAGCCTGTGCCCCAGCAGCTAGCCTATTTTCTGGGCAGCAGACAATGGAAACCAGTCAGGGGAACTGCTGTAATCCCTAACTGACAGCTTCTGTCACCTCCATCATTTTCCCCTAGAATGACAGGTTGCTAGAGAGGGACATCTGCCAGTGTGAAATGATGGGGGGCTCTCACTCCAGACCTCATGCAGTTTGCTGGCCAGGGTCCCAAGGAGGCTGCAGCCTTTGCAGCCCTGCTGCAGCCACACGAGGTCTTGTCTCCCAAGTCGGATACGCAGCCGGCAGTGCTTCCTATGCTCCTTTTGTTCCACCCTCATTTCCTGGCCTGCAACGCTGTGCTCCGTGGGGACGCTGCACATATCAAAAATGCAGGGTGAAGTTGTCTAGAAATGGAGACAGGTTGTTTTTGGCAGGAGGCCCTTGAGCCAGAAACATTTTACCAGAAGAAATATGGTCGATATTTATGGAAAATAGGATTCAACTTTCAATGGGGCTTATGTTCATAAGTCACTTAAGGCCCTTCTGAAAATCCCACCAATAATTCTTAAATTAAACAAGTCAGCATTTCCATGCAAGCTGAAGAACGGAGCGCTGTGTCCCACTTATGGATCTGAGCTAAGCAACTGAAGAGCCAAAGAAATCTTCAGAGGCTTGGTATGATCACATGGAGTGCTTGTACATTTTTTTATGTGCAGTATGTGACATGCATCACTCAGAAGAGCCTAAAGAGCCATTGCATTCCAGGGAGCCCTGGAGAGACCTTGGCAAAATGTGTCATCTGGCCTCTTGTACTCACAATGCAAGATTTAATGACCACTGATTCATATTCAGGCTGGATTGCAGTAATTTTCAGAAAATGTCTGGAGTGATAAAGGGTTCTGCCATTAGAAATATATCTTCACAAGACTTGGTCCTAATCCCGGATGGTTCCTGTTTTCAACCAATGGTACAAAATATCCCATTAGAGTAGATTAAGTTTTCTTTGGGTATTTTTGCAGGATGTTACATCAAGCCCAGAGAATCCCAAGCCAAGCCAGATCAAGCCAATTACTAAAATCAGCTGTCAGACCACCACAGGCATATGCAAGACAGCAAAGGTGGCTGGGGACTGACTGCCTGCGGAGCAGCTCTGTCTAAAAGAACCTGGGGTTCCTGGTGGACCTCAGACTAACCATGAATGTGCAGTGCATGCTGGCAGCAAGGAAGGCAAACAACATCCTGGACTGTGCTAACAGGAGCATAGGAAGGGTGTCGGTGGAAACTATTACTCCCCTTTACTTGGTGCTTATTGGAGCACAGCTGAAACATGGCACATGATTTTGATGCCCACGCCCCATTGCAAGAAATATGGTGAACTGGAGAGAGATCAGTGGAGGCCACAAGGAGAGTCAGGGCTGGACCACTTGCTGTGGGAATGGAGCTGGTTCCACCTGTAGATGAGAGAGCTTTGGGAGCATCTAATAGCTGCCTGCCTACGCACTGAGCAATTGTAATAATCCCATATAGTCAAGAGCATTATCAGCTGCAATTGCATTATAAAAGCCCCTGAAATCTCAGACTAGAGTCACCCACCCAACCATTAATGGGGTAAATTTCAGGAAGCTGTCCCTGTTTGGTGGTAGACTGCTTAGTGAAACAACAGAGCTGCTCCTCCACTTAAGATACAAAGTGGAGAAAGTGATGGAAACAAATGCTTGCAATTATTACAGTTGGTAAAATGACTTCTTAGACCCCACAGAGCACAAAGTTTTTCAGAGTATGAGTTAAGGGGGCATGAAGCAAAGCTTTGAGGGTTCCCCTCAGCTTTGAGACCACCTCCAGTGGCAAACTGGGTTAATAGTGTTGTCCCAGAAGCACATAAAGGCAGTTAACGTGGAAGGTAGCATAACAGGATCCAGACTTCTGAAGAACATGAGAAAAACTTCCTCTGGCTCTTCTAATAATCGGTGGTGGTCAAATACTTAAAATACCTGCCAGATGTTTCAAACAATGAACAGAAGGGGATATTGAAGTCGGGAGCTGATGGACATAAATTAGCATTTGTAGCTGTATAAGAGTGCTCTCCAGTGGTAACAGTACTCTTTCCCTTGTGTAATTCAGACTGTGTATTAAGGAAGAAAGAGCCCACTGGTTGAACATGAGTGGCTTTGGTAATCTTGGCAAGAGTTGGCTGGATAAATAAACTCATGACTGTGGAACTATGGTCTAAAACAGCAAAGATTTGGAGATGCTTTACAAAAGGAAGCAAAAGGATTCAGATGGGAAAAAAAGGAAAGAATTAAGTTTAAAATTGGATATATTACTTTTGAAACTGAGACTGGGAAGCCAGAAAAGGTTTCAAATGAGAAAGATGTCTCAGTTCTAGAAAACAAAAGCTATAGAGAAGGTGACTTTTCAGATAGCATCTGTAGTACTACTGTGTAGCTTCCACACAACAAAAAACCCCACTGTAGTGCACATTGTCAGACCTTAGAGTACAAATGACAGAACATACCACCCAAAAGGCATAAACCAGAAAGCATGTGGCTGCAGGGAGAGTTGTTGCCCTTAGCTGTGACTACTGGGGATGTAAAAAAATTGAAGACTGCTCCACTAAGCTGCTAAGAAAGCAGAGATTCCCATTGAAATCTCAAGCCCACACCAATGAGCAAGAAGAAGAAACAATGGGAAGACAGAGAAAAAGAGACCCTGTGGATGTAGCACGTGGGACTTCAAGTCAATTAGTAACCAGCAGTTTAATAAAAGGGCAAGGAGGAAATGCATAGTATCTGTGGAGAAGGAGGAAAGAAATGGGGACTGCGGTTTTGGAATTTCTGGAATATTTTGAAGAACAGGAAGATGTACCCAGCAGAAAGGCTATACCAGGAACTGTATTCAGTGCAGCTGGCTATCACAGTCAGTAGAAAGGCAGGGCAATGCTATATTTTTCTCTCAGATTTGTTGCCCATGGGTTAGGGACACTACAGGACAAAGATAATGCCATAACTTGGAGCAGGTGAAATGAAAACTTCAAAGAGATTACCTGAGGCAAACAGGCCAGCAACAGATTAAGTCATGGGACATGCCACCACTCTATTCTGTATCCTCTTCTAACAAACTCATGTGATTCAATAATCACATTTACCCTTGCACTCAAATGAAAAGCAAAGCATAGCTAAGAGCAGAAAATAAAATCTTAGGAAAGTTTCCATTGGGATATTAGGTAAGGCAGGTATGGGCACTGCTCCTCATATCAGAACACTCTTTCTTTTTGGAGAGGGTTTGCTAGAATAAGACAAGGCTACAAAGTCTTAAGCGCCTACCTCAGACCTAGTGTGAATAGGGACATTTATGTGATAACAGTGGATTACACTAATAGTCTACCCCAGTGTTACAGGAAAGATAATTTCTCTTTGTAGGATGATTACCATCTCCATGTCCTAGATGACTGAAGTTTCTTTTAGGCCCTGATTGAGCAGGTCAGTTTACTTATATGCTAGCCTGCAATGACATACCTCTCTGTCCTGATGATCTGTAGCTGCAGTTTTTAATCACTTGCTAAATTAGACACTATATTGCCAGCCTTCTGTCCACTCCACATAGCCTTCAACTTTTAATATAGAAACCCAGGAATTTTTATCTCTTTTTATATTGCTGAAGAAGGCCAAGGCAGAGATTAGCCATTAGCTTCACTAAAGCCAAGGTTTAGTCAAAGAAATGCAGAAATTACAGATTCTTAATCCTTCCAAGAAGGGAGTTACATTATTCATATGACTGCTAAGTATATTGCTAAATATATTTTCCATTATTTTGTTCATGTGAATGCATTCTTGAACCACTCCACTCAAGATTTTTATCAGTTTCAGATGCAAAGGCATAGTATTAAAATACTTTAGTAGTAATTTAAATTGTCAAATAATTGCTGTAACGACAGCAATACTGCTGATACTGATTTGTGTGTTCTGTGTTTATTCTTTTCATACTGTTGTTTGAATTCCTACAAGCCACCCTGGGGGACAGCAAAGCAAACCAGAGTTTATCCAAAGGGTTAATAACAAGAAACTTGCTTCCCAAATGCTTCTCAGATTCTGAGGCACAACTGATGACTTAAAAGGATTTGGTAGACTGTGCCTGCTGTTAAGCCTAAGAAGAAAGATAATTTGTTATATTTTAAAATGTATTCAAGCCTATAAAACCACTGGTCTTCAGGGATGGGTGTTCTTCGTTTCAGATATCATGCCAAACTCTGACATTTGGGAAAGAGGCTGTCTGAGACGAAGTATAAATGAGAGGCTTTTGTGAGAGATACCAGATAGCCTTTAGCAGAGAAGTATGTCCACAATGCAGTGGAAATCTGGCTTTATGTGATGTTGTTGGTACTGCTACATCCTATGGTGTTATAATCTCCAGCAAGGGCAACAGAAGGATCTTTCCAGCTTTTGCCTTCGCTGGTGGAGCTGCCAGCCATGTCAAATTGCATAACGCTGTTGTATGTCTACTGCGTGCTGGGTGGAGACACCAAAGTTATGCTGCTTGTTTTGTTAGCCAGAAAGCTTCAGACAAAGCTATTTCCGTATAGAAACTATGTTATTATTGTAGTGATAGGTCAACCCCATGGATATATGTTACTAAAAACAGCACCAAAACACTTGTTTAGGAAGTAATCTGGAAAAATAAAATAAAAAAAAAAAAGTAAAATACAGGGGTTTGTAAAAATTTAAGGAAGTACTTTCAGAAAAGTTTAATGTCTGTGAGATATCATTCTATTGGGTTGAAGTCAAGAAACTGTGCAACACTCAATTGTCTCAAGCCTGGAGCCAGTGCAAATGCCAGCAGAACTGGGACAGGCCAGAAATAGGAGTGTTTCTGGGTTGCTGCAGTGCCTGCTCCTTCACCAGACTGTGTGGCACAGTGCTGAGGGAGGCTATCAGCATTTCGATGCTTTTTCTCAGAGCATTGCTGAAAGAAGATCACAGTGTCAGTCAAAACTCATTTCCACCTGCCATCTCCAAGCTACCAACATTGCTGCTGAGGCAAGCTGCCAACCAGAATGAACTTCAAGGGCAGCCAAAATATCTGATGGGCCCTTACGTGAGTAGGTTCTGGTCAGGTCCGTAGGGAAAACTCATGACGGTGACATCCCATCCCACCTCACACAGTTTAAAACCATGCAGCAAGGGGAGAGGGCAGTGATTTATTCTTAGTGACTCCCAGACATTTGGGTCCACACTGCACAGGGGTGGGCACCACCCATCTGACTGCAGCACAAGGGTGCCCCATGATACAGAGCTATGCACTGCAATATCAGCAGGGATGATAGCCCTTATTCCCCACCCTGTCCTCCATCACATTTCTGTTCAGTTATTCTAGACTTTAATTATAAAAACTCCTCTATTCAAGAAGAAACTGCTGGGTTTTGTAGCACTGGCTGAAATGGCCCTGTGAAGGCAGGATGTATGAGCTTTCACGTCAGGACTGTTGTGTGCCACCTTTGCTGATCTCCTGATCTCATCCTTAGCTGCCCAGACAGGGCTCCAGCAACTTGGAGATATTCAGACCATGCTCCTCTGTGAACTGAGAGAGAGGAAGTCACAAGACACAGCATGGAGGGTAAGATCCAACTGGATCACAGACTGATCTGGTATCTTCTCTTGCTCTCAAGAAAGCTCCTAAAACTGTTTTTCTCATTCACCAACAGTCTCCAAAGTCTCAGCTTTCTGGCCTTCCTCCCTGCTCCTTATGGCCAGAAACTGAGCCACCTCAGCTCCCTCTGTCAAGCACTCATGCCTTCATGTTTGCTCCTACCAGGAAATCCACTCTTCTCCCCTCTTCTCCCCAACAAGACCTCCCTGCTCCTTCCAACGAGCTCAGTCTCACCTTGCTCATACTGCTCTATCCTTTCCACTTACGTGGCTTAAATGCACTGTGAATAGATTAATCACCAGAGCTCTCCTACTAATCCTGCCATCCAAACTGCGCCAAACCAAACTGCTGCCATTGTTGGGAAATTATTGCCAGTCAATGGCCAGTCTTAACTATCACTTCCAGCTGGCAATGCTCCCTCTTCACCAGTTGCCCTGTTGTCATATATGCTTTAAGGGTACAGATTGACTTCTGAATGGGAATTGATCCTTCTCATCAGCATTAGGTTGGAGGCGTCAAATGAAACTAGCAGGAGGCAGGTTCAAAACAAACAAAATGAAGAGTTTTAGAGCTTCTTGCAGCAAGATGTGGCAGATTCGAGAAGTTCACATGGTTTTCTGGGGAGACTGCAATTTCATGGCAGACAAATGCAGTGAAACCCGAAATAAATCTGTGGAAGATTTATTCTTGGTCCAGGTAGTTCTGTGCCACTAAAGGCTGGAGGTCAGTTGGGACAGCACTCAGTGAAGATATCATTTTATACCCTTTCATGGGCTTTTGCTTTTGGCTACCAGCAGGAAGAGGACACTGGTCTGTACAGACCTTTGTTCTGATCCAGTGCAGCCTTTCCTATGTTCTTATGTTAATCTGTCCCAGAAACATGTAGTGAGACAGCAGGGAGCCTCGCAACACAACTGTTAGGCAAAGGACTTTATTTTCCAGTCCCTGTGCTCTGGGGGTTAGATTAGAAACAGATTACAGCTGAAGGATCCCTGAGCAGACACGAACTGTGCCAGCTTGGGAGCTGGGCACAGGGTATCTGTTGTGCCTAAAGTAATTATCCTGGAAGGGTTGGGCTGACAGGGCTAATAAATAAGAGATGTTTCAGCAAGCAGCTCTTTACAGTTTGCTTCATCTTCCTCCTCGCAGAGGAGTGATTTGGGCCGTACGGGCATGTCCTCAGTTGTTCTCACCACTTAGTCCTCCACCCTGGGGGATTTTGCACAGGAGTCCTTAGAAACACTCGCAGATGCAAAGTGGAAAGCATGACTTTCCATGGAAGTCCGCTCAGTCAGTGCCTCCCTAGGAAGCTCCAGAAGATTCTTAAGCTAACCAGTAAGGCTCCCTGCCTTCTTGCCACCCAGATGCTGCTGCCAGAAAGATGTACAGACAACCCAAGAAAAGCCCTTAGCCTCAGCATGAAAAAAACTTGCTGCCAGAGAGGAAGGAGACAAGAGCAGGTCTGAGGGAGGGTTTCAGAAGACAGGATTCAGAGATGAGATGCAGGAGTCGGACAAGGAGCTGAACTTTGTGACTCTGTTTTGAATAGAGGCAACCTGGGGAGAAAAGTTTGGCACAGCGCTGAGACCTTGCTTGTGATTTGCGGCATTGTGAGGGAAGGCTTGTCTCCATAAATAAGCCCCTCTTCTACTGCAGAGTAGACAGAAGTGAAGAGTGTCTTCCTTGCATATTGCTCAGTCAGGCAGCATTTCAACAGAGTAGAAAAACATCCTCTTTCTTTTTTTTTTTCCTATTTTTCTTTTTTTCCCCTTCATTCCCCTTCAAGAAGCAGCCTGAGTGTTTGAAAGTTCTGTGGTTTGGTTTGGAGTTCAGTCATCCCTACAGAGAACTTGTTCTGCCAATCTCTACATACATGTCAGCCTAAATAGCAACAGATGTACAGTACCTTAGATGTATAAAATTTTCATAAAATATAACAAACACTGTTTTTCCACTTGGGATGAGTCATTAACCATATGCACATGATACTGCTCTTTTCAGGGGAAGAGCTGAAGTCCGATGTTTGGGCTAGACAGAGCCCAGTCCTGGGAGGTTTCCCAAGAGCAAAGGAAAAGACCCCTTGTGCCCCAGTTTCCCTAAGGATCCCTGAGACCCCCCACACACAGAGAAGTCACAAGTCCAGTGCTTGCAGCTTCTTTGTAGGAGCAAGTTCTTCTCTGGGGTAGGCAATCCAGCCTACTGGTGAGGGAAGGGGAGCACCCCACTGCGGGTCTGCAAAAGCCTGCCAGAATGTGAGTGGACACACAGGGGACATTGTTCCAGGGGACATTCAAGCAGACACGGTCTCATTGTGCCTTCCGTGTTTCTGAAGGCAAGGAGAGTGTGCCCGAGGCACGGTGCTGCTTGGAGCACCCCTGGGAGAGCTGCAGATCTGCACACAGACCTCACTGTGGGCAGGGGCCTTACAGACCCAGTCATTTTGACTCTTTCTCCTCCTATGGGCAGTAGTTAATTGCAATGGTCTCAGATAATCTCTTTTTACACAAGTTTGGAGATGGTCCTGTCCTGCCTCCCACTGCAGCCAGCAGGAGTTTCCCCCACCTCAGCAGGAGTGGGAACAGCCTTTGCTGCTATGAATTTGTCCTCTCCTTCCAGGTTTGGTTTTTTCCTCACTGAACCTTCACTCCAGGTTAGCAGTATGTGCAAATAGGAGTTAATCCCTTGGCTAAATTATTATTTAAAGGCAGAACTTACTAAATGCTGCTCCACTGGGGTTTAAGGAGGTTATATTTTATCTCATCAGCAAAACCAGGGCTGAGCCTAGAAAAACAGCAAGCCATGATTATAAACAGGAAAGTGATAGTTGAACTTTGCCATGTATTCCAATCCCTCACATACAAGCTGTACAAATGTAACCATTTCTTTTTAATTGTATTAAGAACTCCAAATCTCAGTTCTATTCAGTACAACAAGAACATTATTGCAGTTCCCAATGAGCTGTACTAGCAAAACCAGCTATGACAGTTTCCCCCGGACCCTACGGGAGTTTCCCTCCTGGGTCTTCTTGGTATTAGCCTTCATTTACTCTTGGCATGTTCTGAGCAAATGGCCACTGAGAATTCAGTGGAGGAAGCACACACAAGCCTAGTAACTGGTTTTGTGCAATGAGGAGCATTGCCATGTCCATCCTGTCCATGCACAAAATTTACTTCAGTGTCTGGGGAAAGCCAGCGAACTGGAGAACAAAGATCTTTTCCCAAGATTCCAGATGTTGGCCCATGTGAATCAGAGACACAAAAGTGTTTAGTCCACAACAGCCAGGTCCATTTGGCAGCTATTAAGATGGACAAGACTGAAATGGTGCAGCACAGGTAAAGAGAGACCTCTCCCAGCAGTACATGGTATCAATCCTGGTTCTGGGAAATCCCTGCTTGCCAAATGGGAGGATTGTAAAACAGCTAGTGAGGTATCACCAGCCAGTGCAGGGGTTCACAGAGAGCTCTGCATATACCATAGCCTCTTTCTTCACAGGCAGTGCACAGGTTATGATTAAATCACTGCTGCATATTTGTGAACCCCATTTGACATGAGGACAGTTTCTCCTACCTTACAGCATCATGCCTCCAGAGTATGTAGGCTACAATCCACCTTCCTTTATCAACTCTAGCTCTGTTGTGCACTGTTGAATGCTGTAATCCAGACCATGCTTTATTATTAATGACCTCTTCTTATTTGTTTCAGTTATTGTGAGCACTTAGCACACACTCATCATTGTATATTGTGAGTTTGTTTTAGGGGGATTACGTCGAGTAATTATCATTCCAAGTAAGAGAAACAAACTGTCATGCTCCCCCACTGCCAGCAGCTTTTAATCTGACCAGACAGTGAGGAACCCAGGATTTCACAGTTTAAACAGATGGAAAGGTCTGGGCAAAGAGGTGTATCTTGCAGCTCTTTCTAAATGCGGCCAAGTTCATGCTGAAGCATATTTCTGTCAGGGGCATATTCCAGAGGTGTGAACCTGGAGTGCCCTGTGAGCATTCAGGTCCAGCTTCCAGCTAAGAATAGTTCGTACAGCAGATTGGAGGTAGCAAGGCTGTTCTTAAATATACAGCCTTTGGCTGTAGTGACCACAACCTTGAATTTCACCTCCCTATCTACTTCACAGAGAGCAGAGCATTGGCATAGTGTAAGGCTGGGGCAGCTCCTCCGGGTGCTTTTCCAGGGCCGTTATCAGGATTTGATGGATGCACTGTCAAAAAGTACCAAAAAGAGGACTAAGTGGTTGAGTGCAGGCTGTCCTGTTGGGGATTCTTGGGAAGAGTTGGAGGGCTTCCTTTAAACAGAGCTTTTGCACCAAACGAGGAGCATGCTCTCTTTATATTGTCTTACTCAGGAGCACAAAGAGAGCTCTGGGAACAGGGGCAGGGCCAGAAGCGTGAAGCTGGTAAGAGACATCTGAAGCTTGGACATGAAGAGAAAGAGAAAAGGGGCTCAGTGACCTGCCAGTCCTCAGACCTCTGGGTGTAGAGGTGGCACAATGCTGGGTTCCATGAGGTGGCAGACAGCTCCTCAGTGTGGACAGGTATGACACAGTGTTGACAATCAGCTGTTATTCCAGCTTCAGGTGTGGTCCGAGGGTTCAAAGCACACCACTGCTAGCATAGCCTTGGCCAGGGGACTGTGGGATCTCTGCTTTACTCTGAGTTGTAAAGTGATGCATACATCCTAGTTGAGTGGTGTTTAACTAGGTCAGAGGAGGTAGCTGTGGGACCAAGTTGGAAAAGTTTTAGTAGTAAAAGCAAAATGAGGCTAATGATGGAGCTCATCAGTGTCCCAAATTCTTTCTTTGAATACTGAAAGCCAGGCTTTGCTGGTAAGTAGAGGCCATGTGAGGGAAGGGGGAGATTTTACTGTCCTCTTTCAATGTACCCTGGACAATGCTAAGAGCAGGTTATGTGACAGTAGGAGGAGTCTTCCATATAGTTCAGGAGTCACTGAAGTGTTGCACAGTAATTCTCTGCATGGAAAGTAGAAGAGAGTGTTATGCAAAGCCAAATTCAGAGAAGGAAAAAGAAGCATAAAGTGTTATCTGAATGAAGGAGAGAAGTGCCACATGTATAATAATATGTCTGTTTGGACAAAGTCTCCTCTCCCACAAGCAAGTGACCCATGCCATGGTACTTAGCCTTACTTCTGCTAAAATAGTGAGCCTAACTCTCGTCCTGATGTGTGTGCCAGGCCAGTGAGGTCTTTGTGTGAGGTCCATACCCCACATTCTGCATGGAGAGAAAGAAAGGTGTACAAATGCAGTGCCACCTGACCTTTCCTGGAGCGGTCGGCCTCCTTCTAGTTTGAGATGACATTCAGAATGTGGAAAAAGGGGCTATGCTCAGGAGACTGGCAAAAATAGATCACAGTTTGACTAGGAGATCACACATAAATACATGTAGACTGTGCCCAGGCTGTCCCACAAGAGAAGAATTTGGCATGTGTTGAAGGTGGGCCAACACACAGGTATTGGATGGTTTCCAGGCATTATTGTTTCTGTAAGCAACACCAACAGAAAGATATTGGATCCCCAGCAGTTGTCATGCAAAATCATTCTCAATCCATTTTGTCCTCACGGGTGCTGTTGTCCTCCACCTCACCTTCACAAGAGGTGGCGATAGGAAGATCATGACCAGCTGGGCAGAGGTTTTTGACTCAAGCTGAGTTTTAGGAAAGGAGATATGTCAGATCAACATAGCCATACTGAAATGGCTTATGAACAGCGCTGCGCAGAGCGCTATACGCTAGAGATGCATAACTAAGAACTTTACTGAGTTTGAGCAGCGGCAAACACCATGCGGGAGGAAGGACACCATGTGTGGGAAAGGCAGAGGGAAGGGGAAAAGAGGTGGTTGGGCTGGTTTGTGAGTCCCTGCTACCCTGCACTCAGCATCTGCTTAAATTCTAATCAGACACAAGGAGCACAGCTCTCTATGAGAGCTGTTGTCCAAGCTGCTGTTCAGAAAGGAAACCTGAGCTGGAGAAGGGTCTGGTCTGAGCGCTTTGAAGTGAATTTTTTCAGTAAGGAAATAATTTCCTTTGTCTGTACATGCTCAGGAAAACTGCCTCATCAGAGACTGGTTCTCAGGACGTTTGGATCATAATTGTTTTGTCCAGAAAAGCTCCGTGATTGGAAATGAAAGAAAAAAACATATAAATGGTAGGGGAAAAAAAAGCTTGTGAATATATATCACATCCATATGCAGAGGGAGGAAGAAAGGAGCCAGGGCTCAGTTAAAACAACAGTCGAGAATTCATTCCGCTCTCAGCTACATTGGAGTTGCCCTGCTGAAAACACAGATGAGCTCTAACTAAAGAAACATGGGGGATACCTAGCTGCCCTCTCCCTGGAAGACACCAATGGGTTCGTTTGGTGCAGTGCCGTCCAGGGTTTCAAAATGCCACGTATTTTTGCAACACCTCTGCACTGCGAGGGGATTGGAAAGAGGCAGCAGAGATAAATATAGGACATATGTTTAGAGGTGTTTTACAGGGACAGAGAGGAGAAGCCATGGATGTAAAGAGGCAGCAGGCACTACCGGGGCTCGGGTTTCTTTTCTTTCCGGCTGGTTGATTCAACAAGCACTCTCACGTGCCCTGTCAGCAAGATGCCGGGAGCATTTCTTCCTTCTCTGTCCATCCCCATTTACAGGGTGCTGAGCAGCAGTCCTGTGCTGCAGCCAGGTCTGGGCTGCTAATGCCCTTCCCACTTGGGGCCCAACCTGGATCCCTTAATGTATGCGTAACTTCTACTGAAGTCGGTGCAAGTGTTATGTCTGCAGGATTAGCTGTGTCCCTGGGCAATTCCTAATATTTTCTTTCCTTCCGTTCTTCACGTTGGAAGGTTTAACAGTCACAGAGCTCTGGTGTCCAAGAGACCATTCCCTTCCAAAGCAGAATCTCTCCCTCTGGTACACTTGCCAGCATGCTGTCCAGTCCAATTTCAAGTGAGTCAAATGTTGGTGTTTCCATCGCTTGCCTGGAAGACAATTCCACTGCTCAAGCAGTCCAAGCCATTAGGAACATTTTCCTGATATTCGGCCTAAATGTTCCCTTTCTGAAATTCATCCCATTGCTCCAGGGATTCATGTTACTGGAGATGGGCTCATATTAAAATCTCTTGCTGTGCCTTTCCCTGGACAAATTCATTTAGTACTTTCATGGAGAAAGGAGGGAAGGGTGGAAGGATGGAGAGAATGAAGGCAGGCAGGCAGGAAGGGAAGAAGGAAGGAAGGAACAAATGAACATGCATGCCCACTGTACCATCCTGGAAGCAGAGAAATGTTTCTAGAGCTCTTACTTGTTTAAAAAAAAAACAAACAACTTTGACTCCTAAAAGGTGCTTGTTTCATACACTGGCACATGAAGTCCACTGTTTACATACAAAACAGGCACAACATTTGTAGCAATAATAAAAGCATCTTCCCATTCTGTTAAACCCTGCAACTGTATGTTAGAGAGATTGCATCTAACAAAGCTATTCTTTTTTGTATCTCATGCAGTCTTCACCTCAGCTGGTAGTGCTGAGCTAAACACAAATGGGTGACCACTGTGGTGACAATTTTGGTCCTATTCAGTAAAGCAAAAAGGCACATATTTAACACTGAGCTTAGATGAATCCAGGTTTTGTGCTTTGGACACTTGTCAAATTTGAAATGGCCAAAACTACCAGCACGCTTCATGCAGGTCACTAAACGGTGCTGTGGAGGTGAGGGTCTTATTCTCTGTGTTTGCCCTCCAGCCTGTGCTGAACAGCTACATTTCAATAGGTTGCAAGCGCTCCAAGTAACCATCTCATGTATGGGCGAAATAATGGAAAGACTGAAATCAGCTGCCTACTGCCCTAATCTCTCTGAAAGAGTCATTTGGAGTATGATTCCTAATGTGTATGTTTTAGTTTTTGATCAAGTGATTCACTGCCATTCAAAAATGTCAGCCTTGTACTCCAAGAAAACAACACATGGTCACTGGTTAATTGAAATCTTAGGCATTTGTGCCTCTTAAATGAATTATGGAGGTTGTGATCTCTACTTACTTCAGTCTTCTCTTCAGTTACTAAACCTATTCTATTTCCTCCCCTTTTCATCCTTTTACATTTGAAGAATAAATTACAAAACCTGATCAGATTATTTCTTCCCTTTAGGGAAACAAATGTGAGAGGGGCTCAGGCATCTTTCTTCTCAGGTATTACCAGCATTATCTAATAGAGAAAGCAGGTTTCTGCAGGCCCTATGTTCAAACCTGCTGGTTCCTTAGCAAATTCTGCTGCAAAATGGGATGCCAAAGCTGTTGGGTGCAGAAGGCATTTGTGCATCTCTGTCTCATCCCTAGACTCTGTATATTCTGAATGCACTGAAATCTCACTCCCAAAGGCTCTTCCTTTTGGGAGGAATGTTTTCTGTGGAGAGGAAGGAAACACAGCTGGATGTATGCACAACTGTGTCTTAAAAACTACTGCACATTTGTCTCTTTCATATAAAAGAAGCCTCTGATAACAGGCACTGGCTCCTATGATCACCAAATTAATTACTGGTTGTACTGCATGCTGCTAATAAATGCAAAAAAGCCAGCCTATATAGGAAGTGTTAGGTAGCTGTGCTGTCTGCAAACACAGCAGCCTAATGTTTGAACCCTTTGGGCTGGAATATGGCCTCTGAACTGTAACCAAGGAACATCATCACTGCCTGAGTTTACTGAGGTCAACAGCCTTCTTCAGATCCCACTTTGAAACCCCTGCCTCAGCTAATACCTCCAGGATAGGAAGGACAGAGTTAAGAGAACAGGGATGTAAGGGTGAAGCAGGGTTGTTGTTGCTAATTTTTTAATTATTATTGTTATTGTTGTTGTCATTATTTAATTAACGTTTAATTACAGTGTTCAAAATGCATACCTGATGAATAGCACTAGGCTGTTGTCTACCACTTAGCATCAGCAGATCTCCAAATCCTTCTAAAAAAATTCCATCATTATCCTCATTTTCCTGAGTGCTGGGGCTTTCAAAACAAAACAAGGTGTCTATGAGCCATTCAGGGAAAGTACAGGGAGATGGATGCTTTCGGAAGAGTATTTGTACTGCTGTGTTTTCCATGCATGTCCATTGGTCATGTCCTTGTCGCTGTGAAGGCCTGACCTCCAGATGTCCAGAAATTTTTGACAAAAGTCCAGTGTCTTTTTTCCCCTCTTTTTTCCCTGCCCAGGCAAACTTTCCAGTTGGAAACTGATGCCACAGCCCAGGAAAGCAAAACATATGGAAGTTTCACATTTTGCCGACAGGAAACACTCAGGGGACCAAAGGTCATTCACCAGGCTGGGGCAAAAGCCAGGGTTACAACCCACATTTCCTGACCTCTGAGGTAGTGCTAAACCCACTAAACCCCTTTGTCCTTCTCTATGCGCATTATATTTCCTCTACTCTTTCCATGGCTTTCAAGAGGACCTAAAGCCCCATGGACATGGTTTCTGCAGTGTGTGTTCAGCTGGCCGGCTAGCTGGTCCTCTGAAGCCTCAGGCATTGCTTTACTAGAAATATGTGGTAATAATAATGCAACCACCTGCCCTGCTTTGTCAGCTGCCTGGAGCTGTTGGCGAGCCCCAGCCACGGTACCTTTGCTGGCCTCCCTTTCTGCCAGCGGATGTTTGCTGTGTCCAGGTGCCTGTGTGGCCATGTCCTCCTCCCCGCATGTCAGCACATTGCAGAGCAGTGAGCACAGGCTGGGCTGGGATTGCTGGCATGTTGCTGAACTGCCTGTGTTGATTTCAACCTGTCCTGGTGTTTGTGCAGGAAGGTGTGGGGTGCTGGGGGGTTCAGGAGATGCCCTGGGTTGTTATGGCTTATTTGAGCAGGCTTCCTTCCTACCCTCCACCCCTTGCCTAACTGACAAACACTGCTCCTCTGCATTTGGCAGTAAAGCTCGTTGTTTTGGGCTAGGTCCTCTTTTATAGGGTCTTATACTGGCAGTTGGTCTCTTTCTCAGTTAGTTTGGATTCATAGTCAGTGCTTTGGGCCAAAACCAGCAAGACTGCTCTCCTTGAGACGGTCTTCTGACACCAGAAAGGACGTGGCAGACGGATGGAGGAAGATGAGCTGTTCCCTGTGTGAGCATGAGTAAGTTTTGTTTGGACAATAAAAATGTCCCTCCATGTTGATCTGCATAAGCCAGAGGTCAGCTCACACAAGGGTTTGGGACATCTACCTTATCTCGACTGATCTCCTACATATTTTCACTGAGGACTTTGCTTTTCCCATACCGTATTGCTTTGGAGGTGAAGTTTACAGCAAGAGGATACAAGGCTAATTTCAGGAACACAGTGGTAGCCCCAGGGGATTTGTTTATATTCAGTGTATGATCTCCACTTGAAGCTATACAAAAAGGTGAACAACAGTAAGGGGTGCATGCTTGTATGTGCATGTACGTTTGTGCTTGTGATGTTCCTTGAAAATGCCAAGCGATAAAATCTCTTTTTCACTCTTTTCCCCTCTCTGGACTGATTTATTAATAATTTGTCTTCCATTGCAAAAAATGGGCTTTTATGTGAATTGTACTGTGCCCTGAAATTGTTTTAGTGGCAGATCGTAACTTACTATTGAGGCTTCAGGAGTCAGTGCAGAGCACAATGCCATCTCCATATTCATATTTCAGATCTGTCAGGGCACCCGGATTGTTCATGTAATCAGATGGATTTCCATTTGAGTCCTTGAGAGACAAGAAAACTGGCCATCACAGAGAGATCCTTGGCAATTAAAATGAATAAGAGCTGCCACTCTCAGTGGATGTCTTCTGGGTTACCAGGGGGGGACAGAGATTGGTATGAGGTTTAATCAGGCACTAACAGCACCTTGCTGGGAACTTCATGGCTGATAAAGGCAGCAGCATCAGACCAAGTAGCTCCTCTCTTTTTAAAGGGAAAGCAGCCTTTTTTTCTTTTTTCCTTTTTTTTTTTTTTTTTAATATAATAAATCCCATGAAGTTTTGTAGTGTTTGATAGCAGAGAAGGGTTAAAGGGTTTGGGGTTACTTTTCTTCTCTTCCCCACAAATGAATCACCCCTTTTTGTTGGTTATAATCAAGTGAAACGTGCACACTGGATGCTCAGTACATTTGCAGGGTGGTTTTTAATTGCTTATATTTTGCTTGTGCTGTGGCTACTAAAGTGATATTTAGGTTTTATTAATTAATTTCACTGTGACTGTGGCTATTGAAGGGTGACAGATTGGCAGCCCAGAGTTGGAAATCCTTTACTTATCCCCAGAACAATTACAACGCAGGCAGCAGCAATGAAAGCATCCCCAGCCGGTGTGGAAGGCCCAGAACAAGGATGAAGGCAAAGCCTTCCCAGCCTCTCTGCTGAGACTGCTATTAAAGATACCAATTAGTGCCAAACTGTATTTTGTGATGGAGGAGGCACCGTTCCACTAGGACAGGATGCTAACTGCGGCACCTTTACTCCTCGGCTGGCTGCAACTTTCAGTCCTTAACAAAATGGCCTGAATTAGCACCCGCAGTCCTCCTGTCCTGACCCAGTACGGCCCTAAGCCTCAGATGAGCTGTGTGCTGGGCTATACCAAGGAGGGTCCGTGCATGCCAGCAGCACACAGAGCGATTCAGGGGTCAAGTTGCTGCCTCTGTAGCATCCGTTCTCACTGAACCTGCCTGTCACCCGCTCTTTGTTTAATGGGGTTTGCTGTGAAGCGAATGAAAGAGAAGGAAAATTTTCTGTTGTTGTGTTTTGCCCCCAAATGGGTGCACCCATAATTCCAGCACATCACCAAAAGCATTTGTGTGCTGGACCACAGAAATATTAAGGTTTTTTTCTTGTAAGGCTGAAGAGTCACAGCTTCATTTATACATACACAGTTCCTTGGCATGAAGTGGGTAATGGAGTGGGTTGTTTAAGGTACAGTATGCAGTGCTCAGAGCATGCCTGTATGCAAGAGTTTTCCTTCAAGAAGACTTGACGGTGACTGTACTGCATCTTAACTGTCAAGCTATTTTTTCCTTGCTAGGTTTCATTTGTGTTTTTCTTCACCTTTTGGAGACCCCTTACCTCTCGCCTCTTAAATCTAGGCTCACCACAGAGCAGACATAATCCCAGATTTTCAGTAAATCAACACTATATGCTCCCTACTGACTAAGAGAATTTGATACTGACAGATTGTTGCACCTAAAAGAAAAATACTGCCATAGTTTCTCTAACATGCTTTGCCTGCAATGCCGAGCAAGGATGGATGTGTGATATCCATTATGAATGTAACAATACAGGTAGCCTAGCATAATACAACTATTTTTAATTTATATTTCATGACGGAGAGCATGGGTGCAGCCATGAATCATTGTCCTCCTCTTCTAGCTCAGTAAAACCACACTGTCCATTATATTGCAGCCATACAATTAACTCCTTTCATCAGCAGCACTGCAGATTTTAGTCCTGTGCAAAGCCATTGTTTAATCCACACATGTACAGAAACCACCCTGTAGAACAGTAACATTTTGCATTTATATGACACACAACATCTGAGTATCTAGCTATGTGCTGGACAGATGTGTAATTAATGTTGCCTTTCAATCTCTCTGTTTGGTGGGCAAATTCTAGACTGGGAACAAAGTTATATTCAATCCTGGGATGTGATGCTGAGCATCAGCAATGCCTGTATGCTGTATAATTCTCCCATGTACTCAATGAAAGGATTAAATGCATCCCCTTTCCTCACCCTCATTTTTCCTAGACCCCTTAAAGGGCTACTACAGCCTACATAATCTTCATCCCTGAACTAAAATCCTTTGGATCCTCTGGGGCCCTTATTAACCAAATGTTTGCTATGCTCTGCCTAGAAATGGTCTTCAGTTTCCTTACTGTTTTGCAAAGACCATGCTATGGTTTACAAGCAAGTCCTTCCCTTTCATCTGCCCCTTATTAGCCCAGATGGACAGAAGTGCAGAGAACTCTCCTTTTAGCAGTAAGATCTCCGTTCAGTGAATTGCATAAAGATACCATACACAGAAGGGGTCTGACAAACTCCATCCTGCCCAGACCCACCTCAGGGTAACCCTCTCCAGCCTGGTTCTCCCTGAGGAGCAAAAGCACAAGCCTAACAAGCCTAGGCAGTTCCTGAAAACCTTGGAGCAGTGTTTCAGCTCCTGGGCAGATTCTTCCACCTCTTGTGACACAGAGATCTTTATAATCCGGCCTAGTTATTTAACCGCTCCTGAGAATTCCCCTGGGAATAAGCATGGACTTAGGGGTGCCAGGGAGGAATAGATGGTTGGAGGCTTTCCTTGACAACAACGGGTAAATTCCTCTCTGGAGGGAGAGAAGTAGTGGAACATCAAGGAAACAGTGTGCTGTCATAAGAAAGAAATCAAATTCTCCCCCTTCCCTGTATTTTCCTTTGAGCCACAGGAAGGTCTGATCTAGTTCCTTCTCTGTGGGAATCTGGCTTTGGGTGACTAGCTCAGTGTGCAAGAAAGGTTGGGGTACTCATATAGGTCAAAGGAGAGAGCAAAACTCCCCACTGGCACAGGTTCACTAGCTGAAGTGATGCACTAGCTCTCTCAGAAGAAATAAGAACTACCCAAGATGGGGAAAGGGGGTCTTTGGATCCCAGGGCAGATCTGGCAACAGCTGTCGCATAGCCCAGGGCTCAGCTATGCTGGAGAAGGTCTGCTTCTTTCCAAATACCCACAGGACTGAGGGTCCAAACACCAGGACTTGCACCGGGAAAAAAGAATTTAATCAAAGAGCAGTATTTCAAAAGAGAACACAATACTGGAATAGAAGGCAAACATTTTGTCGGTCCAGTTGGTTAGAGATTACACAGGCAAATTTATAGGTGTTAAATTGGACACCAGAGGGCTTCCATATTGTTCTGTGAATGAATGCATTGCAGAAGTAGCAATATTAAATGCAACAGAGGCAAAGCAGTGTTAAAAACCCCACATGTTCCATACTCTATGTTGTGATTAGCTGAGTTGACAGGCAAATTACAGCTGAAAAGAAGAAAGATTTTCTATGGTTTGGGTAGGATTCCTCTGAAATTTACCCATCAGCCAGTGATGACCCTCTCAGCAGTGCAGTGCAGTGCCATGGGACAGCATTTTAGAGCATCAATTAAGATTACTGAGGGCACTGGCTAAGGAAGGAAGAATGGCACCTACTGATACCCAAGCACCAACATGAATAGCACCCTGGGGCTTTCCTTCAAGGACTTCTGTCCACATACTAACCAGAACCAACCTCATTATCTTACATAGGATTTGACAAGACTACCACAGACCAAGGCAACCTGGCTACAGCCAGCAGTGCAGGGGGTGTTTCTTACTACCCTTACCCAGATAAGAGCAGATAAGCTGCAAATGGTAACATGCAAAACAATCAAAGAGTCAAGGCAGGGAAAAAAATAAGAGGATGAATCTAAAAAGTGGTTCTGGAGTGAGGCTTATGTGTTGGTGCAAGGGCTAAAAACATTCCCATGCTCCTCTAAAGCTCTTATTCAAGAAGAGTGAATGAATTTCAGAGCAGAACCAGTGCCTCTATAACCACTGCTTCTGGGATAGATTTACAGCATAAACCCTCTGGGACAGATTCAATGTTAGAGTGAGTGAACGTAACTCTATTGAAGTTAATGGGCTTGCACCCACTTATATTAAAGATGAATTCAGTCTATAGAGAAAGAAAATGGGATTTAACCTGCAAATCACCTGTTATAGAGACTAACAACATAATATCAGATGAAAAGACAAGCAAGAATTTGGGCGTTTGCTTAAAATGCTTCATTCTATGCTCATCTGAATAGACTGCATACCCTGCATTTTTAATTACGCAAAACCTTTTCTACTAGCTAGAACTGTGAAGAATAGTATTTAACATTCATATTATATTAGTAAACAGAGGTTCTATGAGGGTCCCATTACACTCAGTGCTCTACAAACACAAAAGCAAGCCTGGTCCCCGCTCCTAAGAACTTCCACTTTTTCCTGTGGATGTGGAGGCCAATTAGAGCTGCTGGAGTGAAAATTTAACACTGTGGGACTGATACTTGAGGAACAACAACTAGGAGACATATCCAATTCCAGCACAGTCAGTTTTAGGGAGATCAAGACTGAATACATGCACTCCAAATATTCAAATACCAGATTAAATTTTATTAATAGAATGAATAAGGGGACTGTCTACTGTATCTTTGTTAATGTCAATAGGGTAATAAATCAACAGGAGAGAAGACTGATACAGGAATAAATAATTACTACTTGCATATAAAACCTTGCATTGTGCCGTGTAAGTATTCTGAGTGACTTGGATGAAAGTAACTATCATTACCCTGTACTATTAAGGCTATTACTAATCATATTAATAACACCAATCCTGTTGACTTGTAATCTGAAAGTATCATCCTGGCTAGTGGATGATACAGCTGAGTAATGAAGTGATGGCAGGTGACCCAGGAATTTTTTCTCTTGGAGAAACTGTTTGTGAAGTGGTTACAGGCTCTGCTTGCACAGACACAAGGTAGTGATAGTCAGGAAAGCTAAAGCCCAGTTAGAATTGGATGTGGCCAGGGATATCAAGGGTAACATGAAGGGCTTCTATAGGTATGTTGCAAACAGAAGACAGACAAGGGCCCTCTCTGGAAGGAAACGGGAGAGCTGGCTACCCTGTATTAGGAGAAGGCTGCAATTCTCAATGATTTCTTTGCCTCAGTCTTCACTGGCAAATGCTCTGACCACACCACCCAAGTCGTGGAAGGCAGACGCAGGGACAGTGAGAATGAAGACCCTGGGCCCACTGTATGAGAGGATCTGGTTCAAGACCATCTTAAGAACCTGAATATGCACAAGTTCATGGGACCTGATGAAATCCATCCACAGATCCTGAAGGAGCTGGCAAATGAAGTTGCTAAGCCACAGTCCATCATATTTGAAAAATCATGGCAGTCAGGTGAAGTTCCCGATGACTGGAAAAAGCAAAATATAACCCCCATTTTCAAGAAGGGGAAGATGAATGACGCAGGGAATTACAGACCAGTCAGTCTCACCTCTGTGCCTGGCAAAATCTTGGAGCAGATTCTCCTGGAAGGCATGCTAAGGCACATGAAAACCAACAAGGTGCTTGGTGACAGCCAGCATGGCTTCACTAAGGGGAAATCCTGCCAGACCAATCTGGTGGCCTTCTACGATGGGGCTATGGAACTGATGGACCGGGGTAGAGCAGTTGATGTCATCTACCTTGACCTGTGCGTAGCATTCAACACTGTCCCACATGACATCCTTGTCTCTAAGTTGGAGAGACATCAATTTGATAGGTGGACCACTCGGTGGATAAAGAACTGGCTGGATGGCCGCACACAAAGAGTAGTGCTCAATGACTCAATGTCCAGCTGGAGACCAGTAACGAGTGGTGTCCCTCAGGGATGGGTGCTGAGACCGGTCTTGTTCAGCATCTTTGTCAGTGACATGGACAGTGGGATTGAGTGCGCCCTCAGCAAGTTTGCCGATAACACCAAGCTGTGTGGTTCGGTTGACACGTTGGAGGGAAGGAATGCCATCCAGAGGGACCTTGACATGCTTGTGAGGTGGGCTGATGCCAACCTAATGAAGTTTAACCATGCCAAGTGCAAGGTCCTACACCTGGGTCGGAGCAATGCCAGGCACAGCTACAGATTGGGCGGGGAGGAGATTGAGAGCAGCCTTGTGGAGAAGGACTTGGGGGTGTTGGTTGGTGAGAAACTTAACATGAGCCGGCAGTGTGCGCTTGCAGCCCAGAAAGCCAACTGTGTCCTGGGCTGCATCAAAAGGAGCGTGACCAGCAGGTCGAGGGAGGTGATCCTGCCCCTCTACTCTGCTCTTGTGAGACCTCCCTTGGAGTATTGTGTGCAGTTCTGGTGTCCTCAACATAAAAGGGACATGGAACTGTTGGAACAAGTCCAGAGGAGGGCCACGAGGATGATCAGGGGACTGGAGCACCTCCCATATGAAGATAGGTTGAGAAAGTTGGGGCTGTTCATCCTGGAGAAGAGAAGACCTCCTAGCAGCCTTCCAGTATCTGAAGGGGGGCTATAGGCATGCTGGGAAGGGACTATTCATTAGGGACTGTAGTGATAGGACAAGGGGTAATGGGTTCAGACTTAGTCAGGGGAAGTTTAGATTGGATATAAGCAAGAAATTCTTCACTGTGAGGGTAATGAGGCACTGGAACAGGTTGCCCAAAGAAGTGATAAATGCTTCATCCCTGGCAGTGTTCAAGGCTGGGTTGGACAGAGCCTTGGGTGACATGGTTTAGTGGGAGGTGTCCCTGCCCATGGTGGGGGAGTGTGAAACTTTCCAACCCTAACAATTCTATAATTCTATGTACTTACTCTGCCATGGCTGCATGCCAGCTCATAAGACAAGCTCACTCCCAGAGTATATATAAAACATTAAAACCAAGAAATTAACAAATTAGTTTAAACCTCATAAAATACTGCTTAAAAAAACACGAACAATCAAGCAGAGAAATATCTGTGACCAACACTTTCTTACACCACTGTCTCAGTAGACAGGTTTTCAAGCAGTTGTCTTAACTGGAGCAACTTCAAGCTGGATTATAGTGTGTGTAGATAGATAAATGGGTAGGTGTATGCAACAATCCCCCCCCTCAGCCTCTCCTCCTGCTTCTCCTCCAAGGTGGCATTTCAGAGGCATGCCAAGAAAGGGCAGCCCCAGAGGGACTGTCAAAAACCAGCACAACCCAGAGCAGCCCTGAGGCTGTTCTGGTTTGCACCAGGGGTTAAACCTGCCTCTAGCCAGCCTCAGGATTCGGGGTGTACATACAGGATGGCACAGCCCACTATCTCCCCACTCTGTGGTAAACTGACTGATACTCAAGGGCGTCTGAAAGCAAACTCAGTAGAGCTAGTCTGGATTCAGAGTGCTATAGCAGGGAGCAGAGCCTGGTCCTTCTCCCAGTCCTTTGACCAGAATAAAAGATCACTCAGATTCTGTCTCTCAGCCACCAAAGCCTATGCCAGAAGAGACTCCACAGTTTTTCCCAGGTGTGGCCTATACCCATGTTTGCGACATACAGAAGTAACTTCCTTTCCACAAATACATTCACTATGTCAGCACATGCTAACACTCCCAGCTCAAGTACAAGTAAGGAAAAGCATTGCATTCTTAAACAGGCATCTAGTGCTGGAGGATATATCCTTAGCTGTCCAGGACTGGAAAGCCTCTAACACTGGTTAATTATCTCCAAGATGGAGGGCTTAATTGGGAATGTCACAAGCTAAACTTTCTTCTCTTTGAAGAGCTGTCTACCTCACATGGTGCTCAGAGAAATTTTAGAGAGCAGACTCAGTTCAGTTTTCATTGTTTGCTTTCTGTTCTATAAAAATGAAAGCAGTCAGGGAAATGCTACCAAATGTGTCTTCTGTGCTTCCATCCACATACCCAGTACTGTGGTGCCACCCAAACTCAGACAAAAGAATGATGATGAAGGTCAAGTGTAGAGGAAGGAAACTCTAAACAATAATGGATGATTTATAGCATACAGTGAATCTTATCTGGGTCACGCTTTTGAAGGGCCCCATTTCTCAGATCTTCTAATTCTTAAATTAATTAATTTCTCATACCCGTTACTTTGTGTCTCTTTTGCTATGCAGCTTGACACACAGAGGTGACAGGCTGAGTGATACACTTCAGAACAGTGATTTTTCTTACACTATGTGATTCTTCTTGAGCTTTCAACAGTCAGCCTTGTCTCTCTGCAGCAACAGGACTTAGAGATACTCCTCGCTAAGGCTTCTTCAACCTTCCCCTCTGTTTATTCAGACCTCTTCCACATCTTCCTTAATAACCACTACCCAGATTTCACTTGTGTGGCCTATTGAATTGGAAGTCTTTCCTCCAATCGTGCTCATCCAAAGGGGATTAAGAGACTTCTTACAACCCCCAGGCATTTGTGATTATGTGGGATGATGGACTTTTTCCAAAGAGGAGACTACTGCAGGGAGGAGACACACTTATTCTCTCTGACGTTCTCATTGCTTGCATGGACCTCCTCCATCTTCCCGCATTGACATTCAGATTCTGCTGTTGCAAATGCAGTACAAGCACAAAGCTTGACAGAGGAATGAGGCAGCTGTCTCCTTACAGTATGATCTGCCACATTCTGTCCACAGAAGTCTTGATCTAACAGAGTTCCCCCTGAAGAGCATCCTCGGTGTGTCTTCTGCATGGGTAGCCCTCTGAGCTCTTTGTAGGCTGCAGTCTGAAAACCATAAGCTCAAGTTCGGAAAATTGCCTACCAGACTCCTGTGGCTCTGTGAGAAAAGAGAAAACAATAATAATAACAAAAATAAATCGTTAATGGCAATCAAAAATTAGCTCCGCAATAAATCTATATGCAATCTGTCCCCTGTACTCCTGTGTGTTTACTTATATTTATAAGATTTGTTTTATGAATGATTTGCTGTTAATGGAGAAAAGAGAGATTAAGAAACAAAAGCTGTAGCTTCAATCCATCATTAGGGAATTAATCAATTGGCAGCCTGTGCAGACAGCTATTTAGATCTGTGGCCTGAACAGCTTAATTGGGGGAAACATTTTAAAAAGGCTAGAATGATGTTCTAAGTAACATAAATTAGCCCATTTTGGACCTATCGCGTGTCCTAATTTAACAACTTCTATACCTCAGAGTTTGGCAAGTGATCACATCTCTTGAGCTTCTTTGCAGCTTCCTGTGCTGATGTGGCTGTAAAGTAGATCTCCATCTGAAAATGATTAACTATAAACTCTCAGCTAGTCAATAAAAGGAAAGGGGAAGGAGCCTTCTAGCCTGCACTGTAAAATATTGTCTCTCCCTATCCAGGTTTACCTTTCTCTGCTTAGGTGTTTGTAGCCATCATTACAAGTGAGGATAGAAGCAAGTCAAGGCCTTCTTCACTCTGGCAATCATCTGCCCCATAGGGTTGATGGTGCTGGGATGCTTTTTGTGCTCCTACGCTCACTAGTGATATGTGACTGGTTCCTATGTACCTAAAAAAAAAATAGGAAGCATTTCAGGGTTTCTTAGTTTCAATGTCGGTTTATAATGTGTTTTGGCTTCTGAGATGTAGTAAATAAAGGTGTTTGAATGCAATAAGGTCTGTGGGTTCAGACACATTCATTCTCTTTTACTAGGGACAAAAGAAAAGGCATAAACACAGGTTTCCCAGTTCAGCCTTTTTCTAGGATCTGGACTTTGAATTCAGCAGAAAGCCTGTTTATGATGGGCCCAACCAAATCCCCATGGGCTCCCTAACCTACTTGGGTACTTGAAACCTGGGACTGATCTCAGTGCTGAATTTCTTAGTCTCAGCATGCTGCTGCCACCAGTGCAATCAATGCCTATACTTCTGCTGTTCCCACAGTTGAGGTTATGCAGTTTTAGCTCATAGGGTTATTTTTGGTTACCATACATGGCATCAGAGAGATGCTGCCTGGGGACTTTCAAATGCCACCATTTGACTTTAGGGTACTAAATGTTTCAGTGTCTTTACCAGGCAGCACCCTGACAACCCAGCTAAACCAAACTAATCTTATACAATATATTGTACATGACGTTTGTTTTGGAGCAAACTTGTTGCCCTGCATTCCAGGCCTCTGGAGGCATCATGCCATCTTCTTTATTCATCAGGAGCATGCCCAAATCCCAGAGTTGGCTAATGTGCATGTATCCACATGCTTCCTGTCTCTGCAGGAAAACGCAGAATGCAGCATTGAGATGCAGTTCTAGGCACAGCTGTAGTCAGGCAGGCAGGTTTCAAATATGCTTGCTGACAGCACCATTGATAACTGTATGCCCTTTCAAGCTCTGGTAGAGACAGAATGGTACTGGTGCAATTCTAGGCCTGAATTTTCTCCTGATGGGTCAGAACAACTCAGTCTTTTGGTTTCAAGGAGTCAAAATGATTGTATATTCTACTTAAGCAGTGCTAAAATGGTCCGTTGTTGAGCATCCAGCTCTCATTTCAGGTCCCCTGGAGGTAAACCTGACTTTTTCTGATTTATTCTGAAGGGGGCCTATAGGGATGCTGGGGATGGACAATTTATTATGGACTGTAGTGATAGGACAAGGGGTAACGGGTTCAAACTTAAACAGGGGAAGTTTAGATTGGATATGAGGAAGAAATTCTTTACTGTAAGGGTGGTGAGGCACTGGAATGGGTTGCCAAGGGAACTTGTGAATGCTCCATCGCTGGCAGTGCTCAAGGCCAGGTTGGACAGAGCCTTGGGTTATATGGTTTAGTGCGAGGTGTCCCTGCCCATGGCAGTGGGGTTGGAACTAGATGATCTTAAGGTCCTTTCTAACCTTAACTATTCTATGATTCTATGATTCTATTCGGAGCTTTCAGTGGTATAAACGAGATCAGAATTTGGTAATCTTTTTCTACCAATTTTGCCTCTGTTAGATTGACATACCTGGCATCTTGTAAGAATGTTTTTATCCATTTACTCGCCACTAATTATTCACAAGTTTATACTTGTGACAGGTTTTGGTTCAGGGGATCTCTTCCATAGACCTCTGGGATACACAGATTGCATATTTTGATAACCAAACCACCACCCAAGGCAGGCTTCAATTTGAGGTGTATCACTCTTTATATCTCATTCTTTATCCCACTGGTATTAGCTTTAAAAATAGATTGTAGAAAAACATTCTTTCTTAAAAGCATGGTAAGAGGTACAAAGCAAAAGCAACACCAAAGTTGCTTCGAAGACTAAAGGTACAGGAGAAAGTGCTAATTTCAGAACATATTACCACAAAAAGACAAAGACTCAGAGCATCCCTCCATTTTGTCTCTCAAAACACCAGAACAACAGCAACTTGCAGCCCATGTCTGACAGAACCTAAAATGAAGACACAGATAATTCAAGATGAGGAATTTCCATGCATTACTTGAATATAATCCCAATCCAGTTCCAAACTACTTAATAACTGAGGCAGGGAGTGGCTCTGGAGGAAAAGTTGAGACCATGAGGTGTGTGACTACTAAGTGCTTCAGCTCAATGGCAGTTCAGATAGTGGCTAAAAATCTTCAGTACAGGACAAAAGTGGGAGTCCAGGAAGGCCACTTATCACCAGTTCCCTGAGTAGGAAGGACAAGATAATCTGTACCATTAGACATCTTTTACTGCACTGAACAGCTTTCTCAGCATTTGACACATTCTCCCCTAGCAGAAGCACTCTCATTCTGCTAGGAGATGTTCCCCTTGCATCTGCAAAGGCAGAGGCAAAATATCTCTGATAGTCACAGCATCCATCAGTATGGGAATACACAATACTTTCATATAGTTCTGCCTGCCATAACAGTATCAGCTGGCAAAGGAAGTCTAGTGCGGAAGCACAGGCTCTGTGTGGGAGCAAAGAAGTGGTGTTTTTGCTGCGCAGTGAATTATTTCAGGATAAATAAATAATACAGATGGGGCAAAACAGGGAGCAGAAAATTAATCTGTTTGTTCTTCCTTCAGCCCTGTATATAACACTGTGTGTTTGGCAGGGTACAAAGATTTCTCTTCGTTCTGTGTTTTAAAATACAATGTCTGATACTCAAAAATGTGGCCTTTTAAATTTTGCACATCGAACATATTCAGTGTTCAAAGGAAGGGAAAATGAAAAATAATTAATTAAAAGATAAAGGAAAAGAAAGAAGACATGATCTTACAACCTATGCAGTTAAAGCACATGTTCCTATACCTTGTAGAACTACACAGACAAATATATGTATTTCAAACTCCACTGGTTTTCAGAGCTTTTACCTTAGTATTTTCGTTACGTAAAACTTCATCTCAGGAAATAAAAGCAAAACGGAGAACCAGGACATGAACTGATGGAAAAGAATCACTTGCGTGGCATAAGAAATTTCTACCATTTTTAGCTAACCTGTTGCTTTCCCTTTTTCCTGATGATCCCATGAACTGAAATGTGCAAGACTAATGGAGTGTCAGCGAAGACCAGCTATTGGTGCTACCCAGGAGCTTACTGAACATGCTGGAGGAGAAGCAGTGGCACGTGAAAGAATGCTGCTGCCATACTTCTTACCTGTAAGAAATCTATCACTAATCTCATCAGCCTCCAGCAAAATCATTGCAAGAATTTTCCTATTGAATTTTACAAATCACAGTGTGCAATGTATGTTCCATGCATGTTTCCCCAATATACATAGTTTGCTTTCACAGTAAACTATAAAGAGGAATGTGAACCTGCCATTGTCTGAAAGATGTCTGTTTACATTTGCAAACTGGTTCACTTAAATTAAGTAGGGATGTTTTGCTTTTGAACTTCAAGTTACTGAAGGAAAAATCTGTCATGGTAATGGAGCTCATTGCTCAGTTTTGAATGGAGTGTATTTTTGCCACTCTTCCTGATTCCCATCTTCTTATTGCACTACTGCAAATATCTAGTTCTTTGAATAGCATTTTTGTTTGCTCTTAAAATGAGTTTCCACACTTCTCTAATTTTGTATGGCATGAGCAAGAAGTGTCTGAGTCTTGGAGCAGTACATCATTTATAATACTCCTGCTAATTGAAGAAATGTGGGCCAAATCTAAATAGTATGTCAACTTCAGCAGTTTTGGGAAAATTATATGTCAGATACCATTACACTCACAGGATATAGCAGAAGGAAATAGGCAGTAATCAACATGCTATATCACTGAGTTGGAATTGACTTCTACTTGGCAATGAACCACCAGTCTGTGTAGGCATACCAGCTCAGAAATGCTCTGAAAGCCATCTAGTTTTGCCTAGAAGCTTGGATAATAATAATTACAAGAACATTAAGTTAGGTAGTATTCAGATTGTCTCTTTTGTTTACTTACTTGTGAGTTAAGAGTTTTTTGTAACATTGTGTTCCAAACTGAAATGGATAAGAATGCAGGTTGACACAGGTCAGCATGCAAGTCTGTATCAAATAAATACAGGTTCATAACCCCTCTACCCCAAGCTATATTTCTATTCCACCACAGCAACCACTAAATTATTCCCAGCTAAACTCCTTTTCACCATGAATCATTTTACTAATGAGGCATGCCTTCTCACAAATCCAGAAACCAGGCCCCCCTGCTGTGGAGAGCTAACACCCCATCAGCTCTCATACCCCATGTCTAGCGCTGTATAATCCATGCTATGTGCCATGCATATTATGTGTATGCAGCCACTCTTCATCGGAGCTAATGCTACCAGGTTTTGGTTTGATTGGCTCAGATGGATGAAGCAAAGCAGCAGCTGGGAGGAGCTATTTGATTAATAATAAATAGATGTAAAGATTAATGATTAACATAGAACATCTTAATGATTTACCATGGCAATGAAACCAATAGGCTGATATTCCAATCCGATTTCTACAAATTTGTATAATCCTCAGGGTAAAACAATTTAATGTGCTGTCTCTTTTATAGTTACAAAAGGCCTTTCATATGATCAATTATACATAAGAGTATAATAAATGTAACTTTCTTCATACTAATCACATCTAACTTAAATTCTCTTGTCGGTCTTTGGAGTGTATGTAGCATTCCCCATAAAGTTTTTAGTCTCAGCTCTTAGCAAAAGTTAATATACCCAGAACTTCCAAATAAATCATCAGTACAAGGGTCTTCACACTAGTAAAATTGTTCAGACAATGCAGTTTATTAGCAAAGCACTCCCTCCTTCCAGTCAAGCCCCTTGCTTAACACAGTAAAATTGCGGCTTCCTCTCAGGGGGTTGTATGGAGGTTATGATGCTGGATCTTTAAAGTTTTGGTAAGGAGTATTGTCCCAGTGTCCTGACGCATGACAATGCAAGACTTTGCCGTGTGTCAGATAAAGATAACATAATAGGTATATTTTGCCCAGTAGGCAGTTCATGACTAGGAAACAGAACTGCATGAACTCATGCAGACAAGGAATCTCAAAAGCCATGTGGCTTATTAGAAGTTTCAAGTCAGCAGTACCATGTAATGTAATACTGGTTTCAAATTACAATAGAATTGCATTTCACTAAAAGAAAATTGCATGAAGTCTTTCCATCTAAAAGCAAAAGAGAGAGACAGAGATACAGGATGTACACCTTGCATGCACATTGAAAAATATTCTTGAAGTTACATACAGGGGACCATGGTAAATGTGACAGCAGACACCAAGAGCAATAGAAAGAGACTGTGGAAAAAATCTTCCTACTGCATTATAGCTACTTGTTTTGGTAAGCACAATGTTCTTCAGGATGCATAGCCACAGTATAAAATGTGTGTTCATTCATGATGAGACTTCCACAGGATATTCAAAGGGTAAGGAGTTGGAAAGTAGTTGAGATTACCTTAACAGGCTGGAAAGAGAAGACATGGCGCATGGCTGCAGGTTACTATAGCGAGACAAAGAAATCTATCAGAAACATTTCTTACAGGGAATTAGAGCCCTTCAAAATTTTGGCTTACTAGTAACACTTTGAGACCTCCCTTGAAACCAGTTACTGCAAGTGCATTGAAGACTTCTGATCTGATAGGGAACAGCCTGTATTCTGTGAAACTCTTTTCAGTTCAGAGGTGGGGAAGATGACAGAGAGACAATAGGTACAAGAAAGAGCCTTCAAGAGCAGGACTTCGGGATCTGTGTGTACAAATGCACACGCAAGAAGTGCATCCATGAATGTAATGCAATTAATAGCTTTGAAAAAAAGTGCAACTTAAATCCATTTGTAGTTCTTTTTTATATAACTTTCTCTACTTATATGTTATATATATATATGTATAGATATATCTTTTTGTGAGGTGCTAGATTCAGGTTCTCCTTTTTAACCACATGTGCCGAAACCTTATATTTTTCAAATGGGAGTTCCAGTTCTTCCCTATTCACCAGACTCCAGGAATGGCACTTTAGCAGCCCTCTTCCTCAGTGTTAAAGACTTAACAAAATCAAAGTTACTCGACTAGCATAAATAACATTGACTTAATTGCCTATCATACGGTTTTGTGGTATCTGTATGCACTGTCATTGGTGTACTGTTGTGAGTTGACCTGGCTTTTGAAAATACTGCCCTTAAAGTCTGGCACATATTTGGAACCAGGCTGTCAGTGAAGGAAAAATGAGCTGGAACATCATAATCTGCTTCAACCATAGCAAAGAGAGAGACATCTGGTAGGCCACTTGGCAGTCAGCCAGCAATGAAGACTTGAATTAAAATAATGAACATGTTCTCAGGAGTATGCCTCTGAGCTGAAGAAGTTATAAGTCTCGGCTGCTTCTTGAAAGTTGGCTGCAAGTGGTGGCAATGGGCCTTTGTCCTCACAGTGTACCACCTGTGTTCTAGTGTTCCAGAGGCCGTAAGATCACCATCTTAAATGCACCTGTAGAGGGTCAGAAATGAAATAAACAGTGAGTTAGGGGAGTAAGAGTTTAACAATTTCACACTTCCTAGAGCCATGTAGAGCCAGCCAAACTCCCTTGTCTAATGGAGCTGATCTAACTTCCCCAGTCAAGCCGGAAAAGCACCCCAAGGTCCTCAAGAGCTGGTCTTGCAGATGTCCTAGATAAGCCCAAGCTTTTCCTGGAAAATAGCTGAAAGTGTTCTGAGATTTCTGACTATAAAAGGCAGACAGAGCAGCCTATTTTACCTCCCAGCACAAGTCACCAGCTCCTACTGTCTTGGGTGTCTAACAAAGGGACAGGAATTTTGCTGGCCATCACTTCCCCAAAGAATTGCTAAAATAGAAATCAATGTCCCAGCTGCAAGCCCTTTCAGGAACAAGGCAGTGAGGAAGTAGAGCTGTATCAGGTGACAATAGAGCATAGAAGATTTCTGTTATTTTGGTTTCAAAGCAAATTCCTAGCTGTGATTTGGCTTATGGTCAGCGAGTGAATAAAATTCCAACAGTGGTGGCATCCAGATCTGGATGCCGCTAACCCAGCCCAGCTCTAACAAAATGTGCAGCTAGAGAAGATTCTCATCAGCCCATTTGTAGTGAAAAAAAAAAAAAAGAACTGCAATAAAATGCTAGCTCTGGCCCAATTTTGAAATTTAAAAGAGCAATGGATATCCGGTAGGTGTGCTGTGTTTAAATAAGAGGTTGGACGCAGCAAAATGTGTCACCTAATGAGGCAGCACAGAAGTTCCTACATAAGAACATTTGAATTTGTAATGGTAATTTCTTTATGGCATTGTGAGGTCATTGCAATTTGAGATTGAGATGGTCAAATTGTTGCAGGGAAAATCTTTGGAGACCATCTTACAAAACCATTATGAGGCAATACTGAATGCGCAATGTGATTTCAAAGCATGACTTGGAGAAGACCTCACTACAGTGCTCTTAGGGTAAAATTACATTGTGAAACTACAATAGGAAATAAGACTTCAGTGCAAGTCTGTGGAGATTAGACTCAATTATGATGTCAAAACAAACTGAAACAATGTCAATGCAAGTTATACCATTAAGGTTGAGACTTAAATCTAGGAAAGCAAGGAAATTCTGCATTAAACCTGCCACATTGCCTTTAAATCACACCCTTGCGCTAAGGTGTTGCAGCAGGTAGAGACCTCTGTTAAATTGTCTCACAGCTCTGGGTACTGTTACATACTGCAGATGATCTCTGTACAAAATCATTGTAGTTTCATTGCACAAACGTTTAAGTGATTAACCTGAAGTGTTTAACCTATAACTGAAGATTCAGAGAAAATTCAGGGTTGTAGGGAGAACTCCAGGTTAACAATTTATATCTCACTAGGTGCGTTGTGCCCAGATTTCATAGATGTGAAGGGCTTGATCCCTTGTAAAAATAAATTGAACAATTTAGGCACTCTGAGATGAGATAGAAGCTTCCAATGTCCTTGGGTTTTTTTAATAAGAACACAGAGAGAGTCAATGGGAATTATGTACCACTCTGCCCAGGCTGTGTACAAATATACCAGGGGATGTTCCTTCTCCTGACAGCTTAGAGCTTGGCTTGAACTGGGAGGTAAAGTGTGTGACAGACCACTGATTTTTTAAGTGTGCTTTGTGAGAAAGAACCCCTGCTGAGTGAAATGTAAGCACATATTGGGCCTGCCCATGTGCACATGCAGAAAAACAGAAGTTTGTGGCCAAAATGGAGAGTGGGAGGTTGGACCAAACAGAAATCCTCCACATTGATTCACTCAAGGAAGATACCAAATGACCACACAAGCTATTTGTTTCAGCTTTGTTCCTTTTGGACATTGGAACGATGAAAATGTGAATGATGTTGGGCTGGAGATGTAGCTTATGTGAGCTGTCCCCTCAAGTGACTTCAGTGGGGTTGCATCAATTTTTGTCAGCCTTGGAACTCTCCCCTAAAACCTGTGTGTTATTTCCTGGAGAGCGTATCAATTGACAGAGAGCTGATAGCCTGTGTGTTGACTTTGCTTTCCATACTTAGCACAGCTGCGTAAAACACCTTGGACTGACTTTGCAGGGCTTACACAGGCAGTTTATTTCTTCAGCTTTGTTTGGTTTGTGTTTGGCAATTTCTGAGGCCTGTTCTGAGATATAGCCTCAAACCAATACAACCCCCAAACCAGCTCCCTCTATATCAGCTAATTTGTAATCCCAAGTTTCATTCGGTGTTCATACATCTGTCCAAATCATAGCAAACAAATGATTCACCAAATTCACCTGGTTCAGCAAAACATCTGCAAGCTTTGGGTGAGCTTGTTTCAGGTTGAGGGGATTGTAACTGAGCCTCCTTGGCTTTTGCTACGGGATTTCCAGGCAGCTTTAAGTATGTATCCACTGTGTTGGTTTCTCTGCGACAGGTTCTTTCTGTTGTTTTATATTGGTGCTATCCACTGTGCTAATTATACCAGCATCACCATGTGCATATTGATATCATTAATTAGCGTAAAGATTCACTCCTCAAAAATACACGGCAGTGTCTCTCTGACTCATTTGCAGTGAGGGTAATATAAGTGAAGCACAACACCATAATATACCATATTTAGCTTTGAGCTACAATCATCTTTATTAATTGCTTAATGTAGCAAAGCCTACTGCAGGAAGTGCCATCCTGCAAGGTCCTGATCAGCTCCTCAGAGGTGCAAAATATCCACATCTCCCCTGGATATCGTGTGAGGAGACAGGCACTCAGGATCTTTGAGGGCAAGCTCTGAATTTTGCTGGTTCATGCCATTAGTGCAGTCTATGGCCCTAAATAAATACAGCCTACAACAAATGTGGATGCGTGTGCTGGGGGGAAGGTCTGCAGATGGCTGCTAGCAGCTATGGAGCAAAAGGAGGAGCTGCTCATGCCAGATAATCCTCAAGGTCCCAACAAAGAAAATGAGCCCTGGAACAAACAAACACCCACTCAGCACCTCAAAATACTTCTGGAAAGGGTTTGGGCCTTGCCTGTGCTCTCAGTGAAAACCCACGTTATTCTCAAGAGCAAAGTAAGGAGGCAATGAAAGAGAAAGAGAGGGATACAGCTTGGAGTGAAAAATGAAGGATGTAAAAAAAGGTTGAGGAAAGCAAAAGTAACTAAATGGGAGAGGAGGAGAATCCCCAGATACAATAGTGAGGGCCCAATAAAGACTCAGCATTGCTGTGAGGTGTCAGAGAAACTACAGGAAGGGGAAGAAGAAGAGTAAGAAAGAGTAGCGCAGAACAAGACTGGGAGGCAATAGAGAGCAAGTGGGGAAGGAAAAAGAGGAATGAGATAACAAAAATGTTCTGCCTTTGAAAGTTAACTCAAAGATATGACTGAAATTCTTTCCCGAGCTAATGTATGGGGCACCAGTCCTGGTTTTCAGTAGGCTCTTTCCAAAGTAGAATTGCTGGGAAGTGCTAAGCATTTCCAAAGACAATTCATTTGCTTATTACTGATGAATTGCTGCTTTGAAGGGGAAGCTGTATCTTTCAGTTTTCTCATGACCGTGTCAGTCATTGGTCAGACTGGAGGAGCTTATGCTGCTGAACACGTCTGGCTGTGCAAAGGCAGCCTGACTATAACAAAAATTAGCAGTATGTAACTAAATATAGCTATTTCCGCTTGATTAACTTGCCAGTGACTGGAAAGATGCTCCTTAAGCAGATGCTAGAAACAATGCAGATCTTCCAGTATCACGGGTCCCAGCGCCAAGGCGCATCTGACATGCTCAATAGAAAACTAATTTGAAATTTGACCCCAAAATTAGTGATCTGTCTGAGCAAGAAGAAAGTTTAAGTCATTCCCTTGTTTTGGGATGCGCAGGGGATATGCCAAAGAGCCATAGTGTGGAGATCAGCAGAGCATAGTCCTCTCATCTTGGTGTTGAATACACCCCCCAAATTCATGGGAAAAACAGTCCAAAACTCAAATTGACTTGAGCTGATGGCTATACCAAACAAGATTCAGAACAAACCTGAGAAAGCTAGATGAATTTTTAGGCCTGCATATATTTTATATATATTCCCAATGTATGCATGCTTGTACCCTTGGCAGCGTTTAGTCTACCCAGTACAAGAGATGTGGAGCTCCTGGAGCAAGTCCAGCAAAGGGCTAGTAGAATGATCAAGGGTCTGGAGCATCTCATATATGAGGAAAGGTTGAGGGAGCTCGGCCTGTTCAGCCTGAAGAACAGAAGGTTCAGGGGGGCATTTGGTCAATATATATAAGTACCTGAAGGGAGGGTGTCAGAAGGATGGGGCCAGACTCTTAGTAGTACCAGGTGATATGACAAAAGGCAGTAAGCATCAACTAAAACACAGCAAGTTCCTCATGAACATGAGGAAGAACTTCTTTAATGTGAGGGCGATGAGCATTGGAATAGGCTGCCCATAGAGGCTGTGGAGTCTCTTTCCCTGGAGATATTGAAGAGCCGTCTGGACACAATCCTGAGTAATATGCTCTACGTGACCCTGTTTGAACAGGGAGGTTGGACTAGATGACTTCCAGTGGTCCCTTCCAACCTCTATCATTCTGTGACTCCGTGAAGTCATAGTTAATGTTGATTGAAAAAACTTGAACTGTGACCTTTAGTGTCTGTAAGCGACTTTTACTTGATTAACTTATAGGTAGTCACATAGATACCTTTCTGGCCCATTTGAGAAGACGATCAAGTGAGATAAAGGTGACTGAAAATTCACTTTTTCATACACTCAGCCAAAGAGCTTGATGTCTACTATGTCATTAATGAGAGTCACATCAGGCTCTTATCCTCCCATGTTTGCTGTTGTGAGACAGCATTACTCCCCCTGACATGCAGCGTTAAGCTCACTCCTCTTTCTTCTGATACAGAAATGTCCTGGTTCCTTTGCACATAGGATAAACTGCCACGGACCCTGTACTAGAACCTGTAGATGCCACATGGCAAGGTGTCTGGTTTGTACTAGAGGAAGCGGCCTGAGAGCCCACATGCTCACAGCAAGGTCCAGTCATCCCTGCAGTAGAGCAAGCAATGAAAGGGAGACGTGCAGAATTATAGCACAAGGAGAAGCTATGTTAGTAACAGGCAGGCGAAAGCATGCAAGTCCCAGTACACCACTTTGAGATGCATCCTTACATGTCTTCTATCATTTTACTTAAGGTACCATTAACGTGGAATAAAATATATCTCCAAAGTAAAGAATTGCTTCTAAAACAATATCATGGTTAATGTTTCTATTATTGATCTGCATCCAGCTGTTCTATATACATCTATGGAGCCTCTTGCTGTTTCAGTTTGCTGCAGACTGCATCTGCTGTTGGCAAGTTATGAATTCACACACTTTAAGCAGCACTAATTTGAAGTGAATGCCTTATAAATAATCCACACAAACAATCTTTGACATTAATACACATTTAGTGATACTAAACCCAAGCAGATAAAGTTCAAGAAGAAGACCTACATCATTTGTGGCCTTTAAATCCCCCAAGGTCTTTAACAGTAGAGAGAAGCAGAGAGGCCATGTTCTTTATGCCACCTCCAATTACATTTCCTCCCCTGTTTATTTTTCTTCCCCTCCCTCTCCCAGTAAAAATATTCACTCTGATTTTACATGGGGGGAGTGGAAAATGAAGGAACGCTTTAGAAAAAGTCTTTTCATGTGTTCTGGAGGCTGGATTGGGCTGGATAGCTAGCGGCAGTTAAAATAAACATGAATTTAGGTTGATGCATTTAATCAGAGAGTATGGCTTAGGTTATAATTACATTGCTCAGGCACATAATTGATGGGTCTAAAAAATACAGGTGTACGGTACCGACTGAAAGACCTCTGTGGAGTACAAAGAGCTTGGTGATTCTTGAGATGTAGGCCTCAAGTGTTCTGTTTTCATTTGAACAGCTGTGTAAAGCATTTGCAATGCCACCAGTCTTCCTGCCCCTTCCAAACCAACTAACTTTCAAGTTTCGCTATAAATGCAAGAAGTTCAGACTTTTCTTACCGAATAGGTCATAAGCTTTGAGAGAGTGTCAGTTAGGTTATGGTTTTGCATCAAAATCATGATTTTAGAAAGTCCTGATGCAAAACCACATGATAAATGTGTGTAAATATATACAAATACATGCATATTTGTGTGTGTATATATATGCATATATTTGTCAATGTCTATATGCATATATATGTATATATTTTAACACAGCTGAGAGTTGAGAATTTGGGTTCATTTGAACATAAAGCTCAGAGCAGAATATGGGACATATAGTCCCACATGGATTGAAACAGAAGCCAATGCTTGTGAAATAAAACTGCTTATTTGCACACACCTCTGCTTGTTTGGTTGCTTCTGCCTGTCCCACAAAAGCTAGCAAAGCTGCTCATATTTGTGGAGTAAAGGAGTGTTAACCACTTTTGGAGACCTCATCCCATTGTACTCAGTGACACTTTAACTGTTGACCTCAATGATAGAGCTGAGAGAATTTGCAATGAATAATTAATCTGATGAATTTAGCCTACTTTTCTGCCTGCGGAATATCTGAGGGCAGATTGCACTGTCTTCAAACATATTTATTTGAAATTACTTAACACACTTCTTTAGACTGTGAATTTGTCAGGACTGATTCGCTGGGAGTATCGGTACTGAGCAGCATTCTTGGAAGTCTTTGTTCCCCACACAAGCTCTCCAAAAGCAGCCCACCATGGAGGGAGGTGTTAGTGATGTGAGGTACTATTTTGGTAGGTCCTGTGCAAACTGTGCTAATTTAGGCAACGTGCGCCTTGTTGCTTTTTTTGGTTGGCTGCGTTTTCAGGAATTCCACACGAAATTAAGCTATGTTTGTGTTTCTGAACTTCAAAGTGCAGACAAGTCAGACTTTCCAGTCAGATGTTTAGAGACTGCAGTTAGGCTTCAGTCTCATCTGGAGCCTACTTCTTTCTGGACACTACTTCTTTTTCTTTCTCTTTACTTCTCTCTCTCTTTTTCTCTGTTTTCCATTTTTCTGTACTTTGTAGACACTGAAAGTCATTTCTGCTCAATGTGCCACTATTTCATCACTGTTTACTCCTTGTTACAACTCTATAATATTGTCCAACTTGGGTTCTTTGCGTTGTCCAAGAAAATGCATAGTAGGGTTGGCAACTTCGTCCTCGCTGGCCACACTCAGATTTTCTCAGCCATCAGTGCTGTGGAAGGATGTGGAAAATCTCCTTTATTTGCATGGTTTGGTTTGTAAACATATTCCTCAAGCTGGTTTATTTACCCAGCTATTTGCATTTTCAATCATTTCCATGCATTTGCCTTCTCTTTCTATCATGTCCAAATCTTCTTATGACCTGGCGCTTCTGGTTATAACCACTCCTTAGCAAGGGTCATGGTGGCTGGAAGCAAAGCGGAGGGGGATCTTTTGTTGCTCTACCAGCTTGATATGTCCTCTGCACCCTGGAGTGTGCTTGAAACTGTTGCTGCACCATCAGTTGGAACTGCTGTATGAACATTACAAGCTCCTCACCCCATTTCTTTCTCTAAACACTCTCCACTTTCTATTTCCCTCTGCCAAAAAACAGAAGAGACATCACTGCTCACTCTTTGGTTTCCAGCCACAGCCAGGTCCACTTCTTTTTCCTGCAGTCTTGCCTGTTTGCTCCCTTCTCCATGAGTCTTTTATTCTCCCTGTATACACAGAACTTTCTTACTTTCTTTGGGTTTGGGTTTAGTGGGGTTTATTTTTCATTAGTGGGTTGAGCAGCTATCAGACCAGGCAACCAGTGTCTAAGTGGAACTCTTCTGAATACCGACTTACAGAATAGCTGCATGACTCCTCATGCCATCCTCAGCACAGGTTTGGTTGGATTCCTACCTGGACCATACCCTTACTATCCCTGTAGATCAACACCCCCTTGCTTTCTCTCTCCAACTTGTGATACACAGGTGCACACACGCACATCTAAAAGGTGTTAGTTAGGGGATAAAAATGCCTGAGAAAGGTTCCATTTGTAGAGCTGATCTGCTTGAGGCTGGTACTTGACAGCAGCAGGGGAGCTGTGTTTGCCCTGGTTCTAGGAAGGGTTTCCAGTAAAGAGATGGTACTCATTTATGAGGTAGTGTCTCAGTAGCACCTGTTGCCTAGGCCTTTTCAATGGCAACTGGCACTTAAATGGCCCTGAAAGCAAGTTTAGAAGAAACAGGATCATATCCCTGATTCCTCTCCATTTTCGTGCCTTGATAATGTTCATTCCTTCTCTCCATGATGAAAATGGGAAAGTATGAGGTTCCACATTTATGATCTTAATCTGCAATAACACTTGAAGGAGAATGGAAGCACCAGGTTTTTGTGGGTTATGGCAGTAAATACAGACTTGAACATGTTTTGTGTATAGATAGAGGTGGGGATCAGAGGCAGACCCTTAGCTCTCATGGCAAATATGTCTAGTTTCCTGCCATGTTCGTCCTCTTGCAGGCAGAACTGGGCATTTCCTAGCTCTACAGATTTGCACCATTTGAAATATCAAGTGGATCTCTATGGAGCTGGAGGTTCTTGCACACAACTGTTCAAATCTCATTCTCAAAATATGTACATGCCATGGAGATGTTGGGAACTGCAAGATGGTTGTGCTGCTTTGCCTCTCCAACCTTGACAAATTAAGAAAATAAAACTTTACCCAGGGCAATTTCATCAGCACCATTCCTCCCCTAGCATTTGCAATATCAGTTAAATAAACACGCTGCAAACTCACCTGCTTGTGACTGCCCTTGGAGAGAGTCTCTGATGATCAAACTGATGCAACGTGAGATCACAATTCCTTTTTGCCTAAGATTCATTGCAAATGGGGAAATTGTGTGATATAGGACTTTAAGATGATAATATGAATTTAAGATGTACAAATACATAAGATCGCTTGGAATTATACACTTTACATATTTGAATGAGAGAGTTCTGAGAGAATCAAGGAACATTTCAGGGAGATTACAGGGAACACAAGGGAAATTTTTACTTAAAAAATGTATATACAGAGCTGACTTTAGACACCTGCAGAATAACTATTAAAAATTAAATTGCTAAGCCTAAACTAACTAAAATGGCCTAATTCCCTTACCTGCTCCAAACCTTGATCAGCCAGTCAAGGTCCCATGGGTACTCAGCCTTCCGGAAGGTGACAGTGTATTTAAAGCACAGTAGTAATTATTCAGGACTCTACATTTAATGATATCCATGGCTGGCCCAGCACTTTGGCAGTGCAGTGCTACACCAGAGAGTGTATTTCAATCTCCAGACTCAGCCTCTCATTCCCCAAGCTTGCAGATCCAGGCGTGTTGCAATGAGGAGTATGTTTGAATGTGGGACAAACTGTTAGAGGAAGTGTTGCCCTAGTACATTCAGTCCCTGCCACGTTTCCTTGGGCCTCCGTCCTCTCCAAAACCCCACTCTGAATTTGGATTTGAGTCCCTGCTCATCTTGCAGAGACACATTACTAGGCCACAAGGAAACACTTTCTTATTCTCCCCTGTCTAGAGCGAACCATTGTCATTTTCAGTTGCTATTTGCTCAGAAAACAGTGGCTTCTGGATAACAAGGGCTGACGTGACCCAGTCTGCAAATACTGTATTGTGGCAGCCTGGAAGATAATGTGTGTTGCCGCTGAATTCACAGAGGGGAAAAACTTTGAAACATTTTAAAAATGCAGGTGCACAAATTACTCATGCCAGGAGCAGCAGTGGCATTTTGTAATAAAATCTTGTGTTTATTCTCCACTGTTGAATACACATACCTTACAGTTCCCAAGAGAGCATCGTCCTGTGGTGTCCAATGAACAATTTACAGATGGATTAAATACATGTGCAAAATGAAATAAAACTTGCAGATTTATAACAGGCATAGGTTATGCTTTCAGTTAGCAGAAAATTCTCATCTGTATGAATGGGCACTTGGTTCATTTTAGAATGTCAGATTTTTCCTTATTTTTCCTTTGTGTCAAATTTGAGGCTATTCTTTGAGGGTATTTGAATATTAAGAATACTACTGGGTTTCCAGTACAAAACTACATCCAAATTACCAGCAAGCACTAGCCATAGTATAGAGCTTTTAAGCATTTTTCACTTTGATTTCTTGGTCTTACAGAAATTTGCTTTGCTTGATAGCAGTAGTATATCTAGAGTAGAGAAGAAGTGGGCCAAGAGTCTGACAACGATTTGAAGAAGGTCTTTACTGAATGAGTGCTGAGTCTGTGGACTCCAGCAGTTATTAATATAAATAAGAAGGGTTACTGCAAACTCATTTATTGATCTGAAAAGTTCAGTCTCTCTCATGTGACAGTTATTGTCTAGACTCTACAAATTATTTTGAAATATATTTTTTCAATACAAATCATTTGCTCAAAACTTCTCTTGGAAAGGAGGCAGGTCAGGCTGCCTCAGCCTTTTGCAGCAGCTCCTCTGTATCAACATTTTGCCGTTCTTCCTCTTCGTTTGAAGCAACTCCTGATAGTAGCAGTCAGTATCTGCACCAGTTCTCAATCTGCCTTTTCTTCCTTGCTCTTTTCCCCAGCCTCTCACTGAAAAGCATAGCATTTACCCGAGTGGAGGGAACATAAATGTCCCAGGTTTTAAGTCCATGAGAATTTTACTTAAGTAAAAGATGTGGTCCCTGAAGCCAGTGGAGCTATATTTGCATTGCTATAAGCCAGAGGGCTCTTCTGCAAGGGGGGGAAAAAGGGGGAAGGGAAACATAAAAAGGAAACAAAAACATACCCTCCAGTATACTGCGAATATTTCTCTCCCCTAGTATCTGCTGCTGCTAACATCAAGCAATGGCAAGTGTAGATTGATCAGTCATTGTGAGCAGCATGCTGGGCTGATGGATCAGCAGTGGCATATGCGCAGCTGTGCAAGTCTGGTATCAAGGTGTGTCAGCCTGTCTCTGCTACTTCACTGCCCATCCAAGCCATCTTTTGTTTCTATTGTTGTAGTTCTATCAATCAGGCATGCGAAAAAGAGGAATTACAATTTTCTTCGTTGCAGGTCTGTCTCACTCACCCCAGCCCTTGGCAGTCACCAGCTCCCTCCAGCTAGAATGGGTTTTGGTTTTGCCTTCATGAGACCATTTGTATTTTGCTTTCAACCAGGCTTTCTTTTACCCAGTTCACTTTGGGGATCTTAATAATCAACTAGTAATTGGGGGAGCTTAATAATCAAACTTACTGATTATATTTGGAGACCTTGATTCTCTTCTCTCACCTATTTTACAAATGCGTAGCACCATTTGCATTATTCCTAATGATATTTAACCTCTGGAGAGATCCAGGACCTTAATGCAACCGAAGAGCATCAGCTGTGTCTTTTTCTGGTGCTTTTTTTTCTAGTGATGTCAGGCATCACAAGCTGGCATGCCTGGGAACAGAGAAATTCAGGTAACTGACAACACTGAGCAGAAATCCATCCATGCCCCTGGAGAGCTGGTATCCCCTGCAGATTGGCACATGGATAAGCACTGCTGCTCTGTGAGGAATATGCCGACACAAGGTGAAACATAAGCACACAGAGACTGCAGCACAGTTAAATCTGAGACAAGCTCTTTGCAGAATTTTTTCTTTCATGCGTGTTCTGATTGTAGTGACATTTAATTTGTAGCATGAATTAATGTTTTTGTCTATTGGCTTCTTTCACAAGTGTGCTTTTACACTAGGAGGATACCTGGTATGAGCTTCCATCTTTGTTACTACCAAAGAATGTGTAGTAGGTCAGTACTATTAGGCATATCACTTTCTGAAGCTTCTCACAAACTTTCCATCTTAGGAATCAGAAAATGTTTGTTTAAAGAAAAAAAGGGGCAAAAAATTCAACTAATGTAAAATATTCCAAATTTATTTCATCTGAAAACAAACCCACCAATACATTGGCTCTGCCATAGGGAAGCAGAAGAGAAAACCATGAGTTTTCTAACACCTGAACCAAAGCCCCTGTATTTTTCCAGTTCCAGTGTATGAGGCAATGGGCAGACAAAATGAAGTATCACCAAGACAAAAAGATAATACAAGGTCTCCAGGAGTGAGCAAACAGTGATTACCACTTGGAGCTGCTGGGCACATGCCCCACTGTAATTTAAATTTTCACTTTGCTCTGTAAGTTAATTTTTATCATTTAGTTTTAATTTTTCATAGGGAATAGTCCCAGAATAACTAAATTCACTGCATTGTCGTTTGGTGGATGCTGCTCACATCTAGCTCCCATTGACAACAGTACTGAGCAGGTACAGCAGGCTGTGGGAACACTTCCAAGATGTTCCTTTAGGAACAGGCTGTTCATCTGTAACCCAAGAGTTTACCCAGTGTAGAGCTGCTGGCTACTCTGCTCTACACAGAATATACAGATGCTTGGTTTTCTTGACATTCTCCCTTATGTAGCTTTACAGACATTTACTGAGCTACTTTGTGGAACAAAATCTTGGCCTTTAAACTTCCCTTGGGACTCAACTTGGTACGGTGTAATTTTTGTCATGAGTTTCAGACAACACTGCTGTAAATCCTCTTTGTGAATATTTATTTTTTTTGGTCAGATCTGTATTTACACACTTCAGAGTAATTGATTTAGTGATGTAGTGGGTGGAAATGTGTGCAATATTTGCAATATGTGTCGTAATTTTAATGACAGGTTTTACAGAGCTGATATAATTGTGATGCTCAATGATACTTGTGAATAGAGAGGGGGGAAAGTAGTCTTTCGTCATTTTTCCTTTTATTTAGATCACATTATACATAGAAATGCTGGATGTCTGAGGAGGAGAGACATGAAGGGTCAGAATGGCAACAGTTGGTTGACTTTGAAGCACAATTACAGTGAGACAGCTTTTCCCTCTCCTTCAGGAAAGGTCACAGAAATTGCTATTGGTTGGTGCCTCTGATATGCTGTGAGATGTAGTGCGTTTTGCTATCTACAGATGAGCACATCATGCAACATAAATGCACTCTGGAGTCCAGCCTCGTCAAACATATGCCCTTTTCCCCAAAAGCACCCTTGTTTCTTCCAGTGACATTGCTGTTTAGTTACATTGCAGTCTTCAGCCCTGCAAACTTACTTATTTTATGTGAGTAGCCCGAACCGTCTGAAGTTAGAGAGCAGGTTTGGCCATATCATGCCTTACGTTGGATTATTCAGACAATGCAGTCAGAAGCACAAGGAAATTCCACCTGTGGTTACTTCACAAATTCAAATGTTTTGTATGATCAAGTGATTAAAGTACTGAATCAGAGCTAGCTATTTTACACAGTAGTTATGCTATAAAATAAGAGACTGCACACAATTAGAAAAAAGCTTTAGGTACAAAATGTTATCCTACCTTAATATTATTCAGTTATACGGTCTTGCAGTACTTTAATATTGTATGTTCTGACCATACCTTTATTTCTGAATGATTGCAACATTTGAGGAAAAAAAATCCCTCTTAGCCATTGTGCCCTAAGGACATCAGGGTCACAGCACTGATTATAGAGATAACCTTTTTGTTCTGCTGCATGCATTACATGAATTGACAGCTTATTAATTGCAATGACTTCTCCCTTGAATTAAACTATTTTGTCATCCTGTGTTTCAAAAGTATTCGACACACACAATTTCTGATGCCTTGCTATTGCTCGGTGAATCTAATGCTTGCAACACCAGATCTGCTTTCGCATTTCTACTTGTTTAGGATGAATGTGAATATATTTCACCACAGACAGGAAAAGTGGCTAGGATTTGAGACAATTACAGCTGAAGTGTGTGGCAAATAGCCACCAACTGAGGTTCAAAAAGTTTCTTTTTAGTCCCTGAAGTGTATCATCCCCGTCGAACCAGGCTGCAATTGTGGCCATCACCCCTAAATACCATCAATTGGAGAAGTATGCAGCCTTCAACAAAATCAGCCTCCTCAGGACCATTTCTTCACTGTTTCCCAGACTAGAATACATCGTAGGACATAGGTCTCTTCAAAAAAAGCAAGGACCACCTACAATCTCTCCAGACCGTCTCCCACCAAATTAATCACAGAATCACAGAATGGTTTGGGTTGGAATGGACCTTAAAGACCATCCAGTTCCAACCCCCTGCCATGGGCAGGGACACCTTCCACAAGGCCAGGTTGAATGGGGCTTTGTGCAACCTTTGAGACCAAGGCTGCTCAAAGCCCCATTCAACCTGGCCTTGAACACTTCCAGGGATGGGGCAGCAGCAGCTCCCTGACTGAGACACAATTTTGCTATTTGCAGACAGCAATTGTGACAGAATCAAATCATCTTTTTTGATCATCCAAGAAGAGATTGTATATCATCAGCATCTACAAAGCTAAACTGAGATGTAGTCAGTCACCTTGTATCCAGCCAGTCTTTCATTTCCATAGCTGGGAAAACACATGCCTGTGTACTTACCAATTTCATCAACAGGTGTTATGGATAAATTAATCTGGTAACTGCTTTCAGGTCAGCCTAATGTCCCCATGCAATAACCTCCTCTGTGTTTTTTTTCACCATGTTGCTTTCAGTGGGAGACTTTCACAGACAGGTTTTTTGGGGGGGCTTAGAGGGCTAAAACCCTCCCATGAGCACTGTGTATTGTGCCACATTCCTCTGCAGACCCTGACAGGGAGATCTTGCATCATTGCAGAGAACTTGCCAAGAGTCTGCATTTGCCACTGAAAGATGCTCCATGGATACCTGCAGCTTTTTATGCAGCTCTTTCTGGATGCTAGTTGGGACTTGAAACCTGATTTACTTATAACTCCTCAGAATAAAATATATACTTTTATTACATACTTAATATCTGGACTAGTATGGCTGTACACTGTGAGTTCTGCCTTTAGAAACTATCAAAATACACATCAATGCACTAAAAACCAGAACCACATGGTTGATTTTAGTAGCACAGAGTGGGAGGTGTCTGGGTCAGCAGACTTTCTTGCAAGACTGGGGACAATGGTGGGCGAGGCTGTAGGTATCCTCTGCAACCAAATCAGAAAATGAGGCTCATTGCTGCTGCTTTGAGCAGCCCTGCTTCATGACAGAGAGGTTTTCCCAAAACCAGCAGTCCCTCTTACTACCTCAGAGCTCTTCAGTGCGAACAGAAACAATATCCCACATACAATTATTCCCATGAGAACTTTTTCCACGAAAGCCTTCAATTTTTCCTTGGAGATCACCGGTGAAGTAGGGGACATCAGTGCTGTAGCAACCTTTCCTCTCCAGAAAAGCTTCTGGTTGCACAGAATGGCCCCTGAGTCAGAGGGCTCAAACGGTAATCCTGGCACCTGGGAATGGGCAGATTTCCCCCTCACTCAGGGTTACTGTAGACACAACCCAGGCACCTTCTGCTCAGAAAGCCTTGTGTGAGGTGCCTGGCAGTTTTCTGGCATGATCTCCATGAAGCTGAGATGATGGGCAACCAGTCCAGCCAGAAAGGACAGAACCTGAAAGGACTGTCACTGAATTCAGAGAATAAGAGCTGGTGTGAATGAATCAGTGTGGTAAGGCAGCAGGGAAATCAGCCAGTTACATAAAGCGCAATATCTTCTTGACTAAGTATGGAGTTCACTAATTTCCTTCAGTTAATTCTAGCAATGTCCATAGCAGCTTCTCAGCTTTTAGCTCCAATAAATGTTCCAGGAGAAAACAAATAGATAAAAATTCCCTTCTTTACCATCAAAATCCAGGGTCAATCTTCAAATCTATTAGTCTTTTCCTAAAGACATTTTTCTTGAAACCAATAAGCATCCATTCCCTCTCCTCAAGCACCTTTCTTCATGAATAACCACTTACTATGAGAATTCCCTGTGGGGCTAATCATTCTGCTTACAAAAGGGAGCCTGCCTTAGATGCTCTGTGGATAGCCAGCCTTTGTAACTGCGAGAGAAATGCAGCTTCAGCTCTAAGATGGCTGTCCCTCCCTCTCATCAGCTCCACTCACACATGCACCCCTCCTCATATTAGTGTATTCTGCATTTTTTTCCTTTTAGATTATCTTCTCCTTGGGGCAGGGGTAGTGTCTTGGTATGTTTCTGTGAAGTTCATATAATCACATAGCTCTCATCTTGACTGGAGCCTCTTGGCACTATTGTAATATAAATATTATATATAACAGTTGAGGAAATACCACATTCTGACTTTTGGGAACTCTTCCCCTGCCCCCCACCCAGTATCTCACTGCCTTTGTTCTCAGAGGCAGTTGCTACTCTGTTTTATACGTACAAACATGTGCAGAAAGAGCAAGACATAGGCATTTTGTCTTGATTTTTTAGAAGAGTTGTTTGAAGCTGTTATGTGTGGCTCAGGGTGATATGAATTAGTGGACAATGTGTGGATAGAAGAGTGAAGGGGTGTGGTAAATGCCACTGACTGGTGTCTAGCTGTAGCTTATGTTATATATATTTATACCACAACCAAAAACATCCATTAAGAAAGAATACTCAGGTTGCAAAGCAAGCACCGAAGAGTCAGGAAATAAAAGAATTAAGCCTGTCTTCATCCAGTGCTCGTGAGAATTTGCACTATGAAATAAAACAAGGAATTTGAGAGGACAGAAAAAGGAAGCTCTCTTATTTCAGATTTGATCTTTTTTAACAGTTCCAGGAATGTTGTAGTCTTACTGTTTTTGCCCCTAGCCACAGTGACAGTCCCAAGACAATTCTCCTGCCATATCTGTTGCCTCCCACCTCCATGTAGCCAGGCATTGGTTTCTCCTTTAAAACTGGGAAAAAGCACCAACTTAGATTCCTTCCATCCAGCTCCATCCACATGTGGTTCTTGTTACCCACAATGCCCATAAAAAGCATTTGCTCTTTCTCCAGCAGTTCATGTTTCCTTCCTTTCCCCTGCCTTTCTTCAGAAACTGCTTTCTTCATTAGCTTCTTTCCTCTGTAAATACTCAGCTAGAAATGAAAGTACATAGGCACAGGATCCATGGCTGGGAGGTACTTCTGGAGACCCACTGTTTGGTCAAGTAAACCCTGGTGTAAATTGGAGAAGGTAAGGAATGCAGAGTAGCACCAATAAACAGCTGTGATGCTCTGCAGGGGGGAATCCAGCTACTGGGAGGCCTGAATTTCCAAGCAAAGAAACCACAGGAAAAGAGATGAACAGAGCCAGAACTGGAGCTGTACACAAAGACAGCTGTGGGGTGTAAAGGTGAGAATGGAGATGTAACACTGCCTTATTGCCTTACTGTGGAAAACCAGTAAGAGGGACACTATGGAAAATAACAGCTGAAACACTAGAACAAGTGACCCAGTGCTGAATGAGGTGGGAGAGGAAGAGAAAAGGAAACAGATACCAACAGGCTCTGCTCCAAGATGGACATTTTTTAAGCCAGTTTAAAAAGAGATAATAAGGAAGAGATTATTAAAATAAGTTTGTCTGTGTAATAGACTTAAGGAAATATTTCTGAGAAATAAAGACTTGAGGAAAGTGTAGAAAGAAAATGCACCCATATTATGGGACCAGTAAACAGGCTCATGCCAAAGGAGCTCCAGATCTGAGGCAGGGCAGGTCTCTCTGACGGAAGGAGAGGTTCTTTCAAGAGACCAGCCTCTCAATAGTGCCCTTTCTCTGGTTTTCTCCAGTGAGATCTTTTTTCAGAAGCACCCAGGGTATGTTCACCGTGAAGATTGCTGTGTCTTGGCTTTCTCCAGTGCCTTAGCTTTCCTGCAACATGAAGAAACCTCTTTGTGGTAATGTGGATTTAATGCTCTTCAGCTTACGTAAAGTTAAGGACACATTTGCTTTCCAACCAGTAGTCTAATGGCCTAATGCAACACTGTCTCCTGCTTCTAGGAGGTGTTCATTTGCCTGAGTCACTCTCCGCTTCCTCCTCTGTACTGCAAATATTGCCCTGACTCCTGTAAAGCTGGCAAACTGAAACACTTTCAAGTGATTTCTTGCATCTTGTCCCACCTCCTGGCCACTAGCTGGGCATGTGCCATTAGCCCAGCATGGGCAGCTTCCTGTGCTTCTTTACTGGACTCTTCAGACCTCCAGTTTCAGTTTTACAGTACTTCTGATTTTCTTTGTGTCGTGCCTGGTTTGCCATAAGAGAGTCCATCCTCTATAAGCTGTGCTGTGATGAATGCTAATGTTTTCTTAAAGGATTAATTTAAAATCTGCCAGTAATCACCTAGAGGTTGTTTTGATCACAGTCACAGTCTTATCAGGTCTCAGGTAGCCTCCAGAACTGTAAGACCTAGTCTTCAGCTTGAGCCCAGACACAAACACCCCTGTGATTTTTTTCCCTTCCTTTTCATTTTGTTTAATAACATTCCTCTCCTGTGTTTCATTCTTACATGAAGTACGGAAACTCCTCAAATTGCTAAAACACAGCTTCACAATCAGCCTTTGCTCTCTAACTTAACAGCAGTCTGGCAGACACAACCAGTTACTACTAGAAAAAAGGCTGCTTTGTGATTGTCCCCACCACTTGCAGGCACAGAAAGAAGCACTCTTCAAACCTTCTCCAATTGTACTCCGCATTCCCAAAGCATTTTAACTCTTACGGGACTTACCGCTGCCCCTTTTTTTTTTACACAGATGTTATTTTCCTTGTTGCTTTTGACTTCTGGTGCCACATGGCTTTGAGTGGCCTCTCTGCCCATACCACACAGCCCATGGCTGTGAATCAGGCACTTCAGGAGGCACAGCCTAGGTTACATGAAGCAGAGCTGTTTCGGTGCTTTCTGTTTACCTCAGGTACAGAGTGGACATGCTTTTGCTGAGTTGTTTTGTGTTGTTTGTTGTTTGATCCTAGGTGGCTGCATATAGCCACAAAGCCTTCTGCAATGCCCCATCTGGACTTCCTCATAGGGGAAGCTGAGCTCCACCAAGGCTTCATCTTCTGCAGCACACAGCATACTGCAAATATTTGGAGGTTTCAGCCGCAAAAGTTCTTTTATACACAAGACAGGTCATTTTTACTTGAAGTTCTGACCTTAAAGAGTATATAATTTAGCCAAAATCAGGCAGATTTATGTAGGGCACCACAAAAGCAGCTCTCAGTACTAGTTTTCAAGATTTTATGGCCAGCTGCCTTGGAATAACTTCTGGATTCTGTTTTGGATCATAAAGTGTTAGTAAGTGAATGTGGAGACTGTTCCCATAGCCCTTTCTGAACTACCTGTATGTGATTAATTATGGACAACTCTGAACGATTGTACCTCTCCGCCAACCTCCATGTTTGCGCAATGACTAACGTGGTGATGTCAGTTCTCACTAATGTATTTGCCAATTAGGAAGATTTAGTGTGGTGACTGAGGATAGCAGAGCGTTGGTGGCAAATCTGTAATTGTCCAAGTCAAATATCTGACAACTGGGCATTAGAAAAAGTGCTTTAGGTTTTACCTCCATGTGGGTCTGACTGTGCATCTTTCTGCAGCACTTCGGTTTGTATCACATCAGGACACATCAGTCACATCTTATTAAGTCACAGCAAATCACTTTCTGTCTCACCATAATACTTAATCGACAAATCCAGTGCCATGTGCCACACTCCAGAGCATCAGTCAAGCAAATGCAATCAAGAAAATGTCTTGATTTTCTCTGAATGCATGCGATGGACTGCCAGTATTAGTAGCACCTCAAAGCTTCAATAGGACAAGCATCCCATTACGCAAGACCCCTATAAATGCTGCAGGAGGCAGCCTCTCCCTCAACAAGCTTACAAACAGGAAGCAAAACAATTCGACCATGCATGCACACACACGCATCAGCACAGAACAGACCTCAGCCAACCTGACAGGCTCATGAACACTCAGTCTACCAAACCAGGCTGAGATATGTGCACCACTGCTGGTGTGTGAAATACTTCAAATGATACTCGGAGGTGGCAGGCTTCAGATGCCCATGTCAAGGCAGTAACCCTGTAGCTTGTGTAATTGCCTCTGTACAGGAGTTCGTGTTCAGCCGTACCACCCTCTGTGAAAAAGTTGAGCTGCAGGATAAGAGCTTTCACACAACCAGCTGCTGCCAAGCTGCAGATTAGCAGGTAATCAGTTGACTGGTGGTAACTTCGTCAGCTCCCAGAGTCTTACTGTGTGTCGAGGGGTGAATGGCTGAAGTGTCAAGGCAGGGGCACGAAGGGCAGAGGTAGATGGCTAAGGTATAAGGTTGAATCGTCTATGGAGTGAGAGGAATGGGTGCAGTGTGGCCCTGGGTCACTGGCTTTGGAGAGCAGTGGTGGGGAGGGGATGAAGGAGGTAGTAGCGTAATCTCAGTCTGAGGGAAAGTTCAGTAGAAAAGGAAGAGAGGCTTTCACACGCTTGTGCATGGCTCAGCCTCATACCAGTGCTACACACATGCATGTGAATAGATGAGAACTGCAATTTCCTTGGGCCCAGAATAATGCCAGGTATCCATGTAAGCCATCAGCAAGCTGTCTGATTCTCCTGCATGGATAAAAACAACAGCATCCCAGGCTGGCAGGCTGGCAGGTAGCAATGCCAAGTCCAACTGGCTTAAAAAAAGAACCAGCCATATCAAAGCTTCTGTGTAAGTTTTACTCCACTGCTTTTTAAAGTGCATGGTTTTATTTCCATCCAGTAGAAGACAGCTGTGAAGCTGTGAAGAAAACCTGAATCCCAGTAAGAGATATGGAATCCAACCTTTTTCATTTCAATACTGACATACACTCAGTGTACACACAATCACTGTGATGAGAGGCGGTCGCATATTTTGGCCACTTTATGCCAGCTACACAGACACAAAGAAACTGTCCAGGGAAATAACTTTGACAGAGAGGGGTTTATCTGACAGCATTTATCTAGCACTGTCTTTGCATTCCTTTTTCAGGACCTCCCCTCCTCTTCCACCCCCAGGATGATGGTGGAGGAAAGGATTAGGGAATAGAAGACCAGAAAGGAAATGTCATTGGGGAATACTAAGACTTCATCTATTCTCGGCCTGACAGTAGTCCCTCAGCACGAGGGATGAAAGCTTCAGCAGCCCTATGAAAAGGATAAACTGGCCCCTGTGAGGACCCAAGAGCAGAAAAATAAACCGACAACACCCAGCACTTCTGTGACATTCCTGAACTGTACAAATCACTTGCCCATGTCCTCACATATTGCCTCCCTCCTCCCTGCTATGCAGCACCGCCGCAACAAATCCATAGTGCTTGGACAGCTGGCGATGGCTGGGATTTGGCCCAATATGTGGATATTATTTGGGGGGTTTGCTGCATTTTTATGTTGACTCACTACATACAATGGGCCAATGTTGCCATCACCACATAACTGTCACAGAACTTCATTTTTTTTTTGCTATTATTGTATTTATTCCTTTCTTCCCCTGCCACCCTGTAACAAAGAAAGGAAAAACCAGAACAGGACATGTGTTATTTAATATCTGTGTCAATGTCAGAATGCAGGCATGCTTTTATTCTTTTGCCTTTTGCAATGAATGTGTGATACCTGATATATTAGGTATTAATAAAGCACACTGCTTTATGCTGTTTATATTGGTAATATGATTCTGGATCTTATCCCCGGCTGAGAGCAGTGGGAATGTAGATCTTTTCCTTCTATATTATTGGCCAGCCATGCCTAATCAAGTATACAATATATTCTGATTTTTGTGTATTGTTTTATTTTTGATTGACTTTAATTAGAACCAGCTCTCTATATAATAAGTAAGTATATAAAATGTGGCTGAGAAGGAGCAATGGCTAAAAGGCATAGAAAATGAGACAAAATAAAATCCAGCAAAGAAACCAACAGGATGGTGTTGTCTTGCACTTCACCAACAATTTTACAGCACTTCACCCATAATAGCCAGCACTAATCCCACCCATGCCGACAGCAGTGATCCGTCTCAGAGGCATTAGTACCACCTAGGGCTGAAGATCCCCATCTGAATTTACCAAGGGGTTAATGGGGAATTGCAAAGAAGGGTAATTGCAAAGCATGATAGCGTAGAATGGAAAACAATTTTTTTCTCTTGACTATGGGTAAACTGTGAAGTTTAGAGACATGAACCAGTTCAGATAAATAAGTCGCTCCTGAAGCTCTGACACACAACTTGAAATTACACATAAGAAGTTGTGTGCCTCCCTTTGTCTTTCCTTACACACACGCTTCCCAGTTTCTCTCAAGTTTTCTTCTGGATTATTTTTAAAGTCCCGCTATGACTATTGTCAGTGACAAAACTCAGATATTATCACGCACCTTCCCAGCAAGAGAAAATCCTCTTTGTTTGAATGTCCAGTTCTTCTCAAGGAACGGCTAATATTTCCATTAATTCAGTCAGCGCTGACCTTAATTTGCTTTCTCCTGGATAGGACATCTGATCACATAAACCATTTGCACAAACTCCTGGGTTTATCCTGCTGAGGAAAATAGTGGCTGGCCTGCCTAGTATCACAGCACTTGATGCCTGTTCTACAGGGCTTTTTGCATAACATCTGGGGAGCGCCTACTTCTAAGGAAGTTTGAAAATGGTCCCTTTCATCAGCATCAGATCCCATTGTATTCAATGAGAGCTGCAGGTGTTCTGTACCACTTGGGGCCAGGCCCTTCATCATAATAAAAAGGCCAGATTTGAGCTGGAAGCTCTGTCATTAAAACTGCCTACAGTGTATTAGTAATCTGCTGAACCTCCTAGAGGCCCAGAGAAACCTTCTGCTGCATTACTGTAACTCTTTGTGATTATCAGAACAGTGAGGATTTAAGAGGGGGTGCATTAAATTCATGTCACATCCCTTCTCTGAGTTACCCAAAGACTAATAGACCCAACAAAACCTTTCTTAGGAGCACAAAGTAAAAGGAGCTCTCTCTGTATGAGATAGCATTGACTATCAGAAGTGCCCACAATGTTGTTTAAGATGACTGACAGCCTCTTCCTCCATTTCATTTTACAGCTATTTTAATGCACTGAAAACCTGGAGATGCTTATGAGACTATCCAAACCAGTTTTTAGTGCCTCTGATCTGCACACCAAATTCATTTCCTGCTGCTGTCTTCTCAAGAAGAGAGCACCATTTCATGCAAGGATTTTAGCACAGGACATGGGAACACGTTTGCTTTGGCTGTACAAAATCTGCACACGGGAGGCTGAAATCCTGAAGGCACCCTGATGCCTTAAGTTCTTACTGGGTAAGATCAGGATAGAAACACTGGGAGAGACAAAGGAAGGGAGAGTTGACTGCATGGAGACCCACTCTAGCAGGTTCCCCTGGTGGGTAGAGCTGCTGTTAAGCACCATGTGGGTCATCTGCTACCAGCACAGTGACGTGGAAACACATGAAGCTAGGTCACAACACGGTCTTTCTCTACCGTTTTAAGAGCCATTGTCACCTGGCATGGATTGGAGTGGTACATTGGTATTGTGGGATCAGCTGGAGGGATGCACAGGAGGAGAAAGAGGGACTAAGTTTCTCAGGGAAGGCTAAATGCAATAAAGACTCTGGCTCTTCATGTCGTATTCATTAAAAGCAAATTACTGGATTGGAATGGCTGTTCAAATTGGTTCAGCCAAATATTAGGCTATGACCCAAATTTTCTGTCCAAGTGAACATATGCATACACTTTTCTGAAGCTCAAAAGATTTAGTCGGTCAAGACTTAAGAAAGGGGAGAGATCTGCTTCCTGGGTTAGGTACTTGTTTATTTTATATTTCAGTTTTAACATAAGTCGGTGCTTGCTGGAGTCAGCAAAGACCAGAAATTGTAACCCAACAGATCTGCATAGTGTCTTGGATAATCTTAAAATGAGGTTTGGAAAAGCTTCTGAGAAATTTCCAGGTATCTATAGCCAAACTTTCTAATATTTGCCAATCTCTGTTATTGGAATATTTCTCCCTGTCAAAAGCCATGACTTGCACAACTCAGAAAGTTCCACAGAGAGATTTTCATTCCTTTTTCTTTTGCATCTCATGAGATTCTTCATGTAATCTTATTATGAGCCAGAGGCCACATTACTGTGAGCTTCAAGAAACAATTAGGGTTGTGGTCACAGCAACTTGCAGAGAGTGTGATGCATTAATAGCGTCATGCTATAACTTGATAGTGATGCCATGTCACAAGTTTAGCATAGCATATCATGGAATATCTTGTACAGTAAAAATGGACCCAAAACAAACTCCAAAACAATCCCAGCCTCTGAGATTTGGCTCCCAGTATAACTCTTTGCAAAGCCAATTACTCTGTAACAGACTGTGCCAAAATTCTGCATCAGAAGCCTATCTATTTTGGGATCATATCCATCGAGATCCAAAACTTGTCAAAATGGGGCCCTGTCTTTGTTTCCAGGAGAGCTCAGCAGAGTGAAGATGCTAGCACAGACCTGCAGCAGCCCATTCTCTGCAGATAAGGGATGTGCAGTGCTCTCTTGGATTGGGTCTTTGCTTCCCATGGCCAGTGCTGTGAAAGCAGCCCCAGTCGTTGTGGTGAGTCTGACTGACGCTCCCACCCATAGGTCTGCCAAAAATGAGCTGTAACGCAAGTTCTACATGCTTGCACTCTACTGGTTATAGTCCTTTGAAGGATGGGAAAAGGTTTTAGGCTCCGGGTCTGGATTGCTCATGGTTGAAGGTTTGAATAGGCTATCCTACTACAACAAGCACCACTACTCACTTTGTCAACAAATCTTACTTAGCTTTAGTGACGTAGCATCTACTTTTGCATCCAAGAGCCGTCAGTTCAACACAAAGAAAGACAGACTTCTCATGTAGTCAAGATGTTAGGGCATCCAAAATACATAATATCACCACACATGAAAATACAGCTCTTCTTTTGTGGTTACAGCTCTTTTTTCTTGTGGTTATCTTCTTTGGCAATAGAACATAGTTTTTTCCCTTCACCCGTATGACTACAACTGAAAACTATTCTAAATGAACTTTTCAGGAATTTCTTTTCTTTATCTCATGCATTCAGTTCCTGCAAAAAGTCTTGGAACCAGGTGGTTAAACAAATGCTCCCTTCTCTTGCTCAGGTCTTAAAGGTTATTACCTGGTTTAGAAATCAGATACCTCTGTTACTACACTGTCATTTAGTGAACTTTCACTGGAGGTTCATCCAGGCTGGCAAGAGCACCCAGGCTGGCACTATCCAGGGAGGAATGAACAATTTCAGAGAGTGGGACAAGGGAGAACGTTCTTCTCTTGCACGTGCTGTATTTTCTTCTCCTTTGAAAATACAGAACAAGTGGTCTCAAGAACTGGATCTGCATTACAATACACCCGAGCTCTGGGGAAGGCTGAGTCCTGGGGTGGACTCTGGTGTCTTTCACAGCCATGCCCTACTCAGCACCCAGCGCTTTGTCTCCCTGCCCTCTCTCCTGTTGTCTTGTGGTCCGCGTGGCAATGCCGGTATATCAGTGTTAGTCCTTGGGTTGGACTTTGCTTCGTAAGATGTATGTCCATTTCCAAACACATTGACAGAAGACATGAATTACAAATATTACGATGCATTAAGCTGTGAAAAGACAATGGTTAAATAAGAAAGCTGTACGGCAGGGACCAAGGAAAAATAACTGGAATTCCGTCAAAAGGGAAGATGAATGAACAGAACTACACTGACATCTGCTGGTCCGTACATCAGCACTGGTATTGTTACTGACACCGAAAATTGTCGCGGTGGTGGGGAAAAATGACACATTAAACTCAATAAATCCTACAGAGATACCTGCCACTTCCACCACGTTTATCCACTACCTACTGTCCTGTGTACTTTCTGGTCATCTGAGCAGTATCTTGCAGGGAAGAAGTTTTTATATTTGGACAAGAGTAAGATTTATTTTTTCTTTCTTTTTTTTTCCTTTCTTGTTTTGTTTTGAAGCAGTGTTTCAGGTTACTGGAGCTCTGCATGGACTGCCGGACTTGCGGAGATCCTGCGCAGACAGCTGCCTCTATACAGTTGACACACCGAATCCCACACGTGGGACACCACACCAGCAGTGTGCGTGCACCCAGTAAATCTAGTAACTCATTGAACTTGCTGTGTAAGCGCTGATTGATTGTGCAGCACATGCACAGTAAGTCTGATGAGTCCTAGATGCTGCAAATCCATCATCTGGTTTTGTCCAGGAAATTTTGCAGATAAATATAGAAACAACTGCTTTTGGATTCTCAAATTTTGGCAGATAAAAAAAAAAAAAAAAAAAAAAAAGAACAAAACACATTTTTTAAATGAAGATAAATAATACTTAGCTGCTGTAAAGTAGAAGTTTGCACCTAGGGGAAGAAGAGTTATTGGGAAAGGAAGCTATTACACTTATCAGAAGATACATACACAAAAGGTCTGTGATTTGGGCTATTTTACTGCACATTCATCGACCTTTACAAATCTTTCAGGGACCTGGTTTGGCTTTTTTTCATATAATACTGAAGATGTGAAGGGTAAAATGGATGTGCCCAAAACCATTTGTCCATTTAGACTTATGTATGCTGGGAGAGCTGTGTGTGGGAAGAAGGAGGCTACAAAGACAATGGAGATTTTTTTTTTTCTATAAGTTCGGTAAGTTCTCTACACTTTATGCATTGTTAAACAATTAAAGCACAATCCTTCTAGCTCAAGCCAAAGCAAAGACTGCAATATTTTAATATATAAAAAGATCCATTTAGTTTCTTCGTAGAAAGACACCTCCTCAAAACAGTCTTTTCCCTTACATAGGAAGTTAACAATGATATTGCATTTCTTTCACTGAAAAATAGCAGTCTTTCGGAAAGCAACTGATTCAGTTGCAAATATGCAACCAGCACCTTTACTGTCTTAATCCTGATGACAAGGGGGTGGGGCTGGACCATCTGAAAAGGAGCTTTCCGTTTCCCTTCCAAATCACTGCTTTGGGATTTCTCTGGGTGGATTTTGATTGTTCTGCTTTTACTGCACGCAGAGCATCTTCTTTGCACATCTAAATGCAGAGGCGAAAAGATCTCGCTATTGAAAGAGTAAGGCAAAGAAGAGACTTGCATTCATACATGAAAACCCAGACATTTGTTGGAAGTCATTGTTCCTTAGCCATTTCCAAATAGTGAAAGGAAGCAGCTAGATGAAACAATCAAAATATATTCCAGAGCACAGATAAAAACTGTTTAGAACATTTTTGGCCTGTTGGCCTGTTCTAATTATTAGTAACATCAACTAAGTCAATTTCACAAAACACCCCTAAGAAAACAAGCTTTAGGCTTACATTAGCTGAGAAAATTCGTCCTCCTTTTACCCCCCCCCCTCCCCCCGTATGCCTCAAAGTCAGAAGACCTAGGAGGCTTCAGTAACTTAGCTTATCAAAAAGGAGGTTGAGGTAACTTGATCAAACGCTATTTTTATTTCATGGAGGAACACAGACCTGACAATACATTTTCAGTCCACTAGACAGAGGCATAACAACAGCAGAAGCCCATTACTAAACCTGGTAATAGAGACACTAACAGAGAAAAGGAGGCTGGATTGGATTGTCACCTGTCTTCAGAAGCTAACGCTGACCCAAATAATCAGAGGCAGAATGCAAATTCATTTTTCGAAGAGTGTTAGGGTTTGAAAGATTTTGTTTTAAGTTTCACCTCTTAATGGGAACATTTTCTGTATTGTGTTAGACATACAAATTTTAAGGCTGGAAAAAGACCACTAATCATCTGATATTCTGCATTACTTTGACCAGATGACTCACAAGTGTTAATTTCTACTTTGAGATCAACAGATGCTCTTGATTTAATTACATTGGTTTTTTCTTTTAAATTCAGTCTAGATCTGAAAACATCCAGCAATAGAAATTCCACTGAAATAACAATAAACTGGTTTAATGACCAATTACTGTTGCAGTTTAAAAAATTCACCTTATTTCCAGCTTGGCCTTTTCTGTTTTCTAGACTTACATTCTTGTTGTTTCTTTATCTGCCAGACTGCAAAGCTACATATTATTGTTTCTGTTTTGTAAGAATGAAGTTTTTGCTTCTCTCTTCTTTGACAAGCCAAAAGGCTTGAGCATCTTCAATCTTTCACTATAAAGATTTCCATCATTCCAAAGATTTTTTTTTTCCGAGACCTCTTCACATTTTCGGTATTATACCTGAAGTATTTTACTGTAGCAAATGATTAATGTAGACAGTTGACAGGACATAGCTGAATTGGGGTAGCTAGATAGGCCACAACAACTTACCCATCATTGGGTAGCCAATTCTGCATGGGTCAAAAGTGAGTGGTACTTCTAAAATACTGCAGTTTGTGCCATTTTTTAGTTTAACAAACAAGGTTTATCATCCAGACTTAATGAGTTGTGGAGATATTATCGAGCCAGCCTGGACAAATATGGTACTGTCACTTAGTAATCCTCACAAATGAAAATAAATCCTTAAGCATATGATGGTTCTGGAGGTGTGCCACACTTAGCCATGCAAATAACAGCTTGCACTAAAGTATAGCAACCAACATACAGATTTTCAAAACCAAGGCCATGTACCCCACACGAGTCTGTCAAGAGGTAACTGTTTCTACTGGCTCTCGAGACAAATGCTTCAGTCATTTCAGTTTTGAACATCGCAGTGATGCACTGTCCTTGGAAGCTTCCCAAAGACTTCAGCTAATGCAGATAATGGCCTTTTTTTTCATTTAGCAAAGGTATCCATGTCAAACGTGCAGCATCTTTTCTCTGTTACTCTGGCATTCTACATGCTTTTGAGTTCATTTCAAGAAGTTTATTTTTATCTACTGATGCCTGATCTCATTTGACTGCTGTATTCACAAAAATGTTCTGGTAGAGATGTGGACTCCTGATAACAGGTTGCTTTCCTTGCTTCCATTTGAAGAACCCATTAGATGTAGCCCCAAAGAGTCTTTGGGTGATGGGCTGAAAACCACTGTCTCCATGTTCTTGATAAGTGCATACACTGCCTATCATTATGATGCTATCATCTCAGAAGTTGAGATCAAGAATAGGCAAGCTGAAACCCTAATGAAAAGCTATTATGATGACTGAACTTGCTCATTTATCAGCGCAAGGGGCTGGTGACTTTCAAGGCACCCTGCATAGAGTGTTGCGTAAACAGGCTCCTTTCTGGAGGAAGGTTTGTTCTAAAATAACCCTACACTAAATCTGGGACGTGTTCTGCATTCCATTCAATTAAGACAATGATTGTGATTGTCAGCAAAGGGGATTTCCCAGAACATTTGGTACCTACTTTGTAATTAGTAAAATATTGAAATGATAAATATACTTGTGGATTTATGTATGAGAATAGGTCTTACATTGGCAGCTTTGATAAATGTTTCTAATAATAGAAAGAAAAAGAATCTCGTGTCCTGTGTTGACTCCACAAATGAAGAAATAACAAGGATATGATTAGAAACCTTTCCTAGCTCATTTGAACACTTGTCTCCAACTCAGAGCAGCACCACACCCTCAGTTTCTGGGAATAAATCCATTAATGAATGAGTGAAAATTTTAGCATGTAGCAAAGCCTGCATTCAGTAAAAAAGTGTGGCAGAGGTTGTCCTTTGTTGTACTTCTGGGCCCAAGTTATAACCAGAGTATAATAGGTGGGCTATAATGCTTGTAATGTAACAAAATACAAAATGCAATACCAAGTTCAGAAGAACAATGTGGACACTGCAGCAAGAAATGAGAACAGCAACACTACTTACATTCACACTCCCATAGCAAATACAGAGCAGTAGCTCTGTCTTCAGGGTTCCTGTTTCTCGTGCAGCTACCTTCTCGGGTTTGACACCAGTGGCATACATCATTCCAGTGAAAACACCCAAATAGTGCTTGGCAAGAGCCATGGTGAGACTTCACCTGTCCTTCATCACTTCCCGGACAACTAGCCTTAACACATAATAGTGTATGCTGGGAGCTGACCTTATTATACAGAATTAATCTGTCGCATGTGGGACACATCAACCATGCAGTACATATGCAGATCAGCTGAGAGGTACAAGCTTAATATGGCAGGCAGATGTTACATTGGATCACCTACTTTTGCTCCTTTCAGTGTTCTCAGAGCTGTTTAGACATTGCAACACGCTTTGCCACAAGATCAATGAGCTGCATAGCCATACAAAAGAGAAAACAAATGATGCTCCAGACAGTGACAAGTTGGGAATATCAGGAGAAGCTTTCTGGAAGGTAAGACCTGATTTTGATAAAATCTTAACAGTGCTGCAGGATGCTGAAATTCTTCAGTGAATGTGTCTGTGTGTCATCCAGTTAAGACAATAATCGGAAAAAGCAATTAAGTCTTTTCAAACCAACCTAAACCACATGGTCTCCAGTCTCAAATACATGATGCAGCCATGGAATCCTACTAGTTTTCCAAAAAGCAGGCTTTATTTGAATAGAGTATGTCATTTAAGCAGGTAACCTAGTCCTGTATACAACTCACACAGTATCTGTTCCATACAGTCAAAGAGACATTTAATGTCTGTTCTCTGATTTTGATATTATAACGAACCTGTCCTCATGCTGATACAGCAATTGAAGCATGCACACCTCAGTGGTCTGGTTTACATATGAAAACACACATCAGAGTGGCTGCAGGCTTTGTTCTTTTTATCATTCTGTTTTTCTCCCAAGGATAACTTAAGCAAAGTTAAAGGTCTGGAAAAAAAACAAACCAAAACAGAAACCACACAACTGTATATCCCTCTTAGAAATAAATAGCAGAGACATAGATAGCGTCCCTTCCTGTGCTCTTAAGATGCATTCATTTCCAGCCTCCAACACTTGCCCTTCAACAGGCAACTGACAAAGAAAAGGGACAAGATAAATCTGTTGTCCAGCAAAGTGGCATTCTGGGTCCTATAGATTCACTCTTCACCCTTTTCTTCTAATTTCCTCGGGGTAACAGTGAAGGTTGATGACGCTCTGGGCTCCTAGTTCATGGGCCAGTGGCTTTTCCTTCTGTCACCTGCTGAGCCTCTGTCATAATGAGAAGTTGCAGTTTTCAAGGGTAACATTTTACATGCCATAGCTGTCTTACTCTAGGTACAGGAAGGTCTGCACAAGAACTTACCCTGTAGAGGCACGGCATGTAGGTAAGAATCTCAAATAATAATAATAATAATAAAATTCTCCTCCGAAAGTATTAATTTATTACCAAAGAAAAACATATTGAAGTTTGGAGATGAAAATAAAATACACTCAAAATTCATAAGCAGTGTATGGCTAATTCCTTTTTTATGAAAACCATACAGCACAGATTTGCAGTACATTCACTTCTTCCATTGACACCAGTTGGAATTATTAGGTCAGTGCCTTTGGAAATCTTAAATCTGCAAAGAATATTTAACTTCCAATTAAACTGCTAGCTCTAGTTAATTAAAAGGACAGTCTAGTCAAAAAACATGCTTAAAATATTTTCCGTTCATCATGATATGTCTTTGAATCTCATAAAACAGAGTAAGAGTTGTTTTGAAAAGTGACCAGTCACAAAATTGTCAGTTTCCTTGAAATGGTTTATTAGTTTGCTGAAATTTTCCATGATATGTATCTTTGTTCTTTTCACAAATAAGAAAAGGAACATCTAACAGTTTTTTATGGTTTGGTTTTGTTTTGCTCTATTTTCCCCTTCCCTTTCTCCTCTGCAGTAACACAGAAAACAAAAAAGGGGGCAAAATGAAAGAATATGAAAATTATATTATGGCTTTAAAAAGACAAAGAAGGAACTAAAAAAAGCCATAGGAAAATGTTTTCATTTTGAAAAACAATCTCACAAAAATAAATCCATGTAAACAGTTACCTGAACCTTTTCAAAAGATGCCAATAATTTCATTTTTTAACATTTTCATGGAAAATATCATTAATAGGAACAACATTTTAGAATTAATACCAATAATTTCTATCAGCTTTCTAATGCTTTATGTGGATGTTATGAGAAAGAGAGACAGTATTTCACTGCATGTGAAAACAAAAGGGATGTCTGTGAAATAATTACCTTGCTTTTTTGCCTTTTTCTGTTTTGTTTTGGGGTTTTTTTGTTTTTTGGTTTTGTTTTTGCTTTCTTTTTTTTAGTTTGTTGGGGTTCTGTTTCGGTTTTTTGTTTATTTTTTAATACAGATAAATTATTTCCATATTTTTAAAAAAAATATTCTAAAACCTGACCAAAATTCAGAATGAATCAGTTATTCTTTGATGGTTAAAAACCAGTAGGAACAATGAATTCATCACAAGAATTCCCGCATAGTGTTTTATGCCCACAAGACATTAATATTGCAGATTATATCTGGAAAACAAGCTAAAGTCTGGGTGCCCCTTCAAGCCTATCAGAAATTGATTCATTCATTGTTAAAGGTTAATTAAAATAAAACAGCCAGTGTAGTCCTGAGTTAAGAATACCAGACCAAGAAGCAGAAGATCTGGATTTCGGACCCTTCCCTTCCATGCGCAGCATTATGTATTGTTTTTCCATGATTTATTTGTGTTGTGAGAGCTCCTAATGACCCCCTGGTGACACAGAAAGAGAGAAGGATTTGTCTACGACAGCGACAGCTCTGAAATGCTTGATCTTCTGAGTTTTTGTCCAGCGTTCAGAGAGACTACACTGCCTGTTTTAATTATTTCTGAAATGTTGATTTCCTGCTTCCATGTGCAGGATAATATTAAAACTGCAATTAAAGGCATTTAAAGAAGAAGACAAGAGACATTTGTGTCCCAGGAATTGCCATCCTGGGTATGGATAGGAAAATTCCAGATTCTCAGAGCAATCAGGTCGTTACACTGCTATGGATCCACATGTCCAGCATGAAACTGGTTTCCAAAACAGCCAGCCAGCCAGCCAGCTAGCTTTCTTTTTTCTCTTCCCTTCCCTTCCCTTCCCTTCCCTTCCCTTCCCTTCCCTTCCCTTCCCTTCCCCTTTTCATTTTCTTCCCCTTTTCATTTCCTTTGTCCAAATTTTTTTGCAGTGAATTCTCTTTTGTCACCTGCTTTTATCTCTAATATCCCCCATCGTTGTTCCTCAGCATTAGCGTGGGGTGGCTCTTACTCAACAAACAGTGTCTGAAGTCTAGATTCAGGCTCTACTTTCAGCTCTTCTCACACTCCGTGATTTCCATTATGCATACAAGTGCTCTGAAACAAGCTATTGAAAAGCCAGAGTGGCGAAAGGCTGCACACTGCATTTCTACAGATTCACTGCCTGAAGAAATATCAATTTGCAGCAACAAGATGTGGATGCCATAGTGCACTCCTTCAGAGGACAGTCTGGCTCTCTCCCAGTAGCTTTGGCTTTACCTGGAGGGAGGAGTAACCTCACGATGCTTTCTCATCCTGGCCTGGCTCCCCAATGCAGAGAGACTCGTAACTAATTACTGGGACTTCAATTCTTGACTTGACCAGCTGTGTCAAAGCAAGGACGCCATAGGCTCCCTAGTGCTGTAAGATCTATAATTCAACTTCCATATAAAAAAGTCAATATTGGACAAAAGAATGACATTTAAAAATCATAAAATAAGTAGCTTGGTATTTACCTATGTTACTCTTTTCTTCCCATAGTTTTATAAAACATGAAGTGGTCTGTTTATACTTCTGCTTTTTTCATGAGTGGAATGATTTTCCTTCAGTTTTAGAAGACGTCTGCACAAGTGAAGAATCACAGTCATCAAGGAAAGACAAGAGAGGATAGGCAACCTCTGGACACATTGAATTTTTTATGCTCTGAAAGAAGTTAGGACCCATGTAATTGTGGTTTTGTCTCTGGTTAAAACAGTGTTTTGAAGAAAAAGTCATTATTTGGACAGTGTAAAAAGAAAAAAATCAAATCAAACAAACCTAAGCAGAAGATAATACTCCTGGCTTCACTGCACCAACTCACATTGGTCCTGTGCAGGACAGCACATGAAGAATCACTCTAAATCTTATAGCAATAATTAACTTTGGCTGCAATCACAGGCTGCAGAAGCTGTGCACTGCTCCTCAGAGGCTCAGGCACCCATGCTGTATGTAACCCCAGCCTCTGGGAGTAGTTAGGGCTGCAAGATCAGTCTTTATGCCTGCTTGCCATGAAGATCTGAAGATAGTTTTCTTTGGTGAGTTCAGCGAGCCAAGTAAAAGCAGGACAGCTTTGTGCCAGCATATTATTTTTTCACCTGTCAGTGATAAAGGAAGGGTTAAAGAAAAATAACCAGGTTGATGTATATGGTGCGTTAAAACATCTCTTTACCAAAAAAAATGAGGAAAAATTGAAAGAAATTGAAAAAAAGAAAGTGTTCATGCATGAATGAAGTAACGTCAACCCAAAATCTGTCTAAAATGGGTGTCAATGGGGAAGGAATTACCTAGTGAGGTACAACGATGCACCAGCTGGGACACTGGAGCAAAGGAAAACAAATGGAGGCAAAATCTACCTGAAGTTAGTGAAGGTCAGTTGTTGTTTTGTTGGGCTTTGTTTTCCTTTCTTCTGTCTGTTGCTGCTGATCATTTATGTTTGTTTGTTGGCTACATTTTGTTGGGTTTTCTTTCATTTCTTTTCACCATTTTATCTTCAAATACTTTGTATTGGCCAGCTAATTCTGAAAAGCTGCTCCATGTCCACTTTGATCATTATCTGACTTTCTCTTTTTCCTTCCAGTTTTTAATTTTAGCTGCTGAAATGCCACAACAGAGGATACTGTTTTGCAGTGTAAAAAGAGCATTGTTTTCTACAGCCCCTGTTTCAAAGACCTCTTGCTTAATGACATTGAGAACTCAAGCAGAGAGGAAAGAGAGATGGTGTTTAAATGATTATTTTAAAGATCAGATCTTTCACAGCTACCCAAAGTGAGAGGCCAGGCTATTCAATTAGGCACTAAGCCATTTTCCATGGCTTGCAAATTAATTATTGGAACTGGAACCTACCACCAACTTATCTCTCCACACCTTTTGCTCAGATCCAGAATGAAGCTCAGCAACAGGGCCAGGTTCACCAGATTTCTCAGCCCTTGATGAGCTGAAAAAGTGGAAGAGGGAGAAACTTCCTGTGTGTGAACCTACCCAGCCCAGACTGGGGAAAGCATTTGCAGAAAGTAATCCTGCACTGGCCACATGCAGGACAAAAGTGACTTCAACACTTCTCTTGCTTCCCCAGCTCTAGGGCCACTGTGGATTGGGAATCTTGAGAGGTAAGAAGGAATTTTCTAAGAGATGGGAAGCAAAGTTGGTTTTGTTTTGTTTTTTAATAGCTATCCCCTGCCTTCTCCAACAGATGTGAGTTTTCTGCTAGATAGGCAAGCTTCCTGCTGGCTGATTGGAACCTTTTAAATGGGCATCAGCTAGCAGCACATTGCCTAGCCCAACAAATGCTGTGGCATGCTGACAGCCTTGAAATATTCTGATGGTCAGCATTTGCATTTGTACTGCCAGTGTATCTCTGATCTGCATTACCATTCTGACCCCTCTTTCCTGTTCATATGCACTGTGACTGACCTTCACAAAGATACAAATTCCAGTTTACTTCACTTCAAATGCAAGAGTGTGAGTCAGCCCCCTGAGGGAATACCAAGGAATTCATTATAGCAACACAAGAGAAAGATGTGGAGGAAGTAATGTGCTTTCTTTACACAACGGGACAAGAAATATAAGAGAGAGTACCAAGCAGAGCCCAAGAAATCTTGAGATGTAATCTGACATAGTGGTACTGGGCTCAATTCTTATTGTCTGTAGGTGCACGACCTTATTAGGGCTTAAGAAGTAAGCCAAGTCTTGTCTGATCCTTGCTGCAGCCTGCCAAGCAAAGCAACGGCTTCCAGAAGTGGAAATCTTCATGATCGATATAAAACCACTAGAGGTACCTCGCTGTTGTGGATGAGATCTTTCAGAGAAATAAAAAGCCAAAGTTCCCAAGTCACAGGAATTAGAAGAGAGTAAGACCTATTCTGTTGTGTTGTCTTGTCTAGCCCACTGTTGGTGTTCCCTTAGACATACCCACCATGTGCTACATCAGCATGATTGCTTTTTGAAAATGTCCTAAAAAGACATTTCCACTCTCATACAAGACCCTCCTGAAACCATGCAGCCAGTAAGAATCCAGTCAGCTTTTCCACAAAGACAAGGTATTGGCCCTGCTTCTCTTTCCAACTGAGTAAATTGCATTCTGATTATTCAAATTCTTTCCAAAACTACTTTGTACATTCATATCCTCCCCTTCGATTGCAGGGGTATAATGCCAGACAGTGTGACATTAAGCTAAAAGTCTGCCCTGTTCCACAAGAGACATGGCTGCATTTAGAAAAGTGTATCTCATCTGAGTTCCTTACCAATGAAAAGGGCCGTACAGGGACAAATTTTACCACCATCTTCTCAAAAAATAGTTGGAAAGAGCCAAAAGAACTCTAAAAACTGACAAGAAACCTGTGCATATTGGTGCAATGTGTACAGTGAAGATGAATCCAAATTACCTTCATCAGGAGTCCAGAAGCCTGTATTAGTGCACAGAGCATTTGTATTGGTAGGAATGGAAAGATCATGTGGATTTCAAAAAAGGTTTTTGTCTCTTATGACAAAAGACCCAATTAGCAGTAGTTACTGCCCAGTTAATTTTATTTACAATTAAAGGGAAAACCAAATTTAAATATTTTCTATTCTTAACACACTTTCAATTTTTCCAGCAAAATTTTTACCATAGGGATTTTGTGATCCAGACTTTTCCAAGAAGTAGCTGGAAATAATTGCAGGTTTGCCCATTTTGACTATTTGCTGTAATATTTTTTCCGTAAGCTGTGACCTACCGCTCATTTTTATTTGCTTTTCTAAGAATGCTTTCATCAAACTTGGAAATATCATCAAGAAGGAATACCCCACTAACACACAAAGTCCCAAACTGTGGCTAAAACCTTTACACAGAAAGAGATGATGTACATTTTTGTTATAGAAACATTCAGTAAGATTCACAAAGAGGAGCTAAATTCTCACTACAGTGCTCAGATGGACTTAATGGCTGTCACAAACCCTGATAAAATCTGGAAAAGACCAATATCCATTACTGAACTGGCCCAGAGCTCCTATTTCTCAGAAATTAGGTTGCTTCTTCCAAGCATGGAACTTGGATTAAACTTTCTGCTTAAATTGTTTTAAATACTTTTCAACTGTTTGCTTTTAACACAGCTGTTCTTTGATATGTTGGATTCAGAAGGGTACAGATTTTTACATGTTCTGCAGATTGCAGCAGTGTTTTCCTGCACAATTCCTATTCTCAGTCACTCAGTACCTTAACCTATATACAAGCATTTAAGGAAATTGAAGAAATGGAAGACAATATTAAATTCTTTGGCAGCTATGAGGATCCCACTCCTTGCCAAAACAGAAACAGGTACCACAGAGTATAATTCATAAAATCAAATAAGGTAGAGGTGGAAAAGACCTTACCTTGACCACTTTCCCAAGCATACATTCTCCCGTGTCATGCCTTAGTATTACCTGTCCCTGAGATTTGCTCTCTCTCTTATGCTACAGCTGTCTAATATGTCAGATTTTTTAACCGCTGGGAGTAATGAAAACCTGATAACGTTCAGGTCTGGGCAAATTTGATTCAGCCAGACTTGGCCAAAGTTTGGTAAGGTTTTAATCCCAAAAGATGTGGTTCCACCAAACTCCACAAACCTGAACCTCAGCCCCTCTTCTGGTTTCCTTTTTCTGGGAGACGTGTTATTCAGTTCCTCTTTGGATTTACAACTCGATATGAGCCCCAGACTGGCAGCCCCAAGGACTGATGACTGTTCCCATCTGAGTTATGTAGGCAGAGAGGGAAGAGAGAAGCTGCCCCTTGTAGGTGGAGAGCATGTGGGGCATTGCATGATCTCTACAGCACCTACTGCAGCTAAGGGCATGGATAGCCAAAAGCAGCCATGGCACAAGCTTCTGAACTTTAACTTCTCTACAGTGTATGTGGGGGACGCTTCCCATAGAGGCATACCCCAATGGCAAAATTTTCTGGAAGCCACTCCTGAGGACAGACTGTTGTATAATTGTTTCATATGGAGCCCCTGACCTCCCAACTAACGAGGCCAAACGGAAGGTTATTTGTACTCCAGCACAAGTGGTATGGACACAGGACTGCTAGGAAGCAGCTTAGATCGTTTCATATTGTATACACTACAGAACAAACAGCACATGCTCGCACCTTTCAGAAGTCTCCGGAGATCTGGGTCAGATTCTAATCAGCAACCTAGAGGTGAAAGTCTCTATACCAAATCCTGAGACATCCAGTCCCCCATGCACATATTAATAGTTGATCATTATGAATTCCATGTTGGGATAATTAATTACTGCATCTGAACTCTGCCTTAGGAATTATTAGATCATTTGGGGCCTGTAATTTATTTTATTTAGCACTGTATGAAAATTGCCACTTCTTTTTTTTATTATTAAAAAAGAACACAGCTATACTTTAGGCTTTGAGAAGTACATAGTGTTTTCTGCAAAACACAAACCACAAAACAAATATATCTCTTACTGGGCCTGGAGTCATCCTACAGGATTTGTTAGCAGGCTCTGATGATAGACACGAGCAGCCATGCATCCAGCTAATGAGCTGGCCCAAGGGATAAAGAGCACACCAAGCCACTAGCAATGGATGCGGGAAGAGAGCCAGGGGAATGGTAGAGCATGTTGCCAAATGATGAGTCTTAAAGGTGGTTTCCTATATGAAATTAAAGGGGTTTGCAAAAGTGAAATCTGTTTCTCTCATGCAAAAAATAAATCAGACAATAAGGCACATTCACTTCTGAAATGAATGTTCTCTCTGACTCCATTATGCTCTTAACAAGGTGGGCTCACTTAAAGAGAGCCAAATCCTGCAGATATGATTTAACCTGCACTTTCAGAGGCTTTGGTAGGTGTTTTGTAATGAGTCCTGAATAAAGACACAGTTGAGGACTGCAGAAATTCTGGTCCTTTGTGTATAGGAGTTAAAATTCCAGTGAAGTTGTGAGAAACCTATTCTATGCATAAGAGGATAAGGAAAAGTATCTCCACCCTTTTTCTGCAGACCCTGCTTGCTATTCTGTTCTTTGCTGCAGGGATTTGTCTTAGTTAGGTCTGAAATTCTCTTCAATCCAAGGGCCAGATTCTGCCCTTCAATACATGTGTGGAGTTTATTCCTCGAAATATGTATTTTATTTTCAGTACTGTAGACTAAAATATTGTCTATTGATTTTTTTTGCAGCAGACAAAATACTTTGTGCTGTTTTCACTTGTGTCAACAGTTGGTAAGCATCTAACTATAAGATGAAAAGTGTCTCAGGAGATGTAAAAATACAACCCAGGTTTGTTAACATTTGTAAGCCTCTATAATGCTTCAACCTGAGCAAGATCTATCTGCTTTATCCTAAATAATACTAAATGCAACTAATTTTATTTCCCCAAAAGCCTCAGGAAAACTAGCTGCATGAAACAGAAAATAGAAACACTGACGGCTTTGTTTTCTAAGGGCTTCTTTCTTCCATCGTCATTCAATCACCTGCTAGTAACTGACTGTGTAGTCCTAGAAAATTCTCGTGAATACTAAAATAAATATACTGGCATATCTAAGCCCCATACAAGACTCATGGAAAACCTCTGGTTTGTGTACTGCAAAAAATACTGGAAGAGGATTTGATCATAAATCACTAGCTTTAGGTATACTTAGTACTTACCTCCACCTCCTCTCGAATCAGGTCTCAACTCTGTGGGTTATGGACTATGCATGTTCAGCCTGTCCAGAAGGTTTACAGCCATGAAAGAACCACAAAATGGTGAACCTCTCAAATGTATTTCTGAGAGGAATTAGACATTAGTTTTGCACATCATGTGTAGATGTATATGCTAGTGTGGGGATGTTAATTCTTCTTTAGGGCGCACATGTTGCATTTCCTGTGCAGACACCTGAGATTTTTTTCCTGAAAGACACTGCTGGAGATATTCTCCACTGTTATTTTTGCAGTGGGAAGTTTAGATTTTGGGAAATCTCTATTTATTATATTGGGGTGGTGGAAGGAAGGTTTTGGCACGCAGAGACCCATGGTAATAAATGGAAGGACCATCAAACATAAATGATCTTGGCAAACTGGGGCTTCAACACACTAGCAAGCATAACATCCTGCAAACTATAGCATACACATTTGAGTAAGATAACTGTAGTTCAATATAAATAACTTGATCATACCCCCTGAAATACTGTGACCTCTTTTGCAAACAATGAATTCATAGTCATCCAAAGTTGCCCAGCAGCTCTGTCTAGCATTGTACTGCTGCTGATGACCGAGGAGAGATTAAGTTTCTGTTGCACAGGACACACAGATTACTCAGCTGCTGATTGGTATGGCTTTCCTTAATGTGAGAAAGCTGCCTGTCATGTCCACGTGATGGGATTTATACAGTTTAGGTATCAATGAGTTATATGATCACGTTACAAAGACTTCTAATAGATTTCAATCTGCTGTGCAAGAGAGAAGTTATCATCGCCACTACTGCTCGAAGTGTATTACATGATCCATTGATCCCAGTCACACTCCCATCAATTACTGATCCCATTTCCATCACATTTGTGATACATCTGTGCTTCTACATTTCTCACGCTAAGTGTCCTGGACTTTTTTGTGTAGCATTAAGACTTCTTAACCTTCTGGGATGAATTTAGGCTCTCTTTCGCAAGGCCTCTCAAAGATCATGATGACCTAACCCCAGGTGTGTCAGAAATTTAGATTACTTATATCCAACCTTCCCTATATTCTTTCAACCTGAAAAAAACAAGTCTAAAATCTAAAGATGACAAACCTTAGCACAGTCATACTGCTTTCTTTGAGCAAGCCTTGTAGAAAAAAAACCCAAACAACCAACCAGTCCTTTTTCAGTTTTGTAACTCTCATGGTTATTTGTTATAGAACTAGAAAGCTCTCAGGAGTTTTTGAAACATTAAGAAGATTAACCTTTCCCAGTCACCTTTCCCACCACTTTATTATGAAGCACAATACTCTGACCGCTCATCATCGTTGATCCAACTGGGGTTTCTGGACCATGGAGCCCAGAAGCTGTGGAGTCTAACATAGCTTCCCTTAACAAAGTAGAGACTTTCTGAGTGTGCATGGGGAGGGGAGATGTCATGTTTTCTGAGCTGGATGTCTACCCTGAATCCCATCTGCCATTAGTGTAGAGTTACATAAATTGATTTTTCAGACAGGGTGACACTCCAGAGCCAGGTGACAGGCCAGAACAGTGGCTAGACGATAAGATACTTAAGGAAGCTAACATGGGCTTTATAGAGCTCTAGAGGAGAGTGCTGAATAATACTCTTCAAGCCAAAATCATCTGTAGGACATAAGCGCTAAATTTTGTTTCCACTTCCCATACTGACAGGTCTCTGGAATCTGCAAGAATTCCCCACTCCTCAAAGGATATCAGAGCGCACAGTATGCAGCTTTCAGGGATTGGCAACCTTGCTTTTGTGATCTCTTGTAATGAAATTTTACCCATAATGCCATAAGAATACGGAAATATAGCATTAGAGACACTAAAACTATCAGCAGTTCCCTGCTCAGTGCCTGCGTAGCTCCTTCACCTGGCGAAAGATAATCACACATACATTGTTAAATTAAAACAGTTTGCTGATTTATACATTGACTTGTGAGGAAGTATTTCCAATTACTTTGGCATTCATACCTTGGACAGGCTGCTTTCTCAAATCACCCTGGCACTTAATAGCCTGCGCTGACTGGTAATTCATATGACCCTGGCACTATAAGCCCAACCTGGCTAGTGTTTCAATTTGCCATGGCACTAATGGTCTGGAAGTTGTTCTTGTTTTCCAGACTAGTGAGTACCCTAAAAGCTGCTCAAAATTGGAATAGAAAGAATGATTTCAAGGGGGAAAACTAAGGAGAGTTGGAGCTGCCCATTACCATTGTGCTCTTCCGTCATCTGCCTTTTCTTTGGCTGCCTACACAAGAATCATAAGAACACTGGTACTCCCACAAAGAAGCAACGTATGACCAGTGGCTCAGGGTGCCTACCACTGACACCTGACCCTAAAAGCCCCACAGGGATCCCCAGGAGGGAAGGATCTCTGCCATCAGAGTGCTGTGAGCAAGGAGAAATGGGAAAGGCCTCATTTGCACTTCCATTATGTGAAATACTTGAAGCCTTCCTGTCAACATCCAGCTGAAGATGGGAGTTGCTTAACCAACATTGTCCTCAGCAGGAGCTGAGAGCTGCATCTATATGCTCACAGGCCACCCTGAGCATCCCTATTACCTAATGGGCCATGGAAAGGCAACACAAACCAGGGCAAATGAAGGGCTCAACCCACTCTCTGAACACCAGCGCCTGGTCTCTTGAGGACCATGATTTAGCAGAGAGATTTAGAGGAGTGCCTCACCCTGTCCCTATCACATCTGAGTCCTCTGAGCACCATTCTTTTAAGAAGATGTGAGCAACCTAATTGAACTCTGGTCTTCACCTCCCCAGGGTGGTCTGCACAAGCAGGGATGGGGGAGTGCAGCAGAGGAAGAGAGGAGGGTATGTTGCAGGAGCATGCTGTTTTATTAGATGTTTTCATGGCATGAGGAGGGAATGACTCTTAACTTTATTGCCAAGGCTCCTTAACAAGTCTGAGGTTTCACCTGAATACATGCAGACACTGCCCAGTTATGATGGGCGTTCCAAAGTTTACTGCAAGTTCCACCTTTTTTTCTTCTTTGTGATTTAAAATGGCCTTTGTTGCTTGTTATCTTGAAGCAAACATGAGTAAAAAGGAAAGGGGGGATGAGAGGAAGAAAGAGAGAATATCACCCAGCCGCTGCAGAAGGGTTTTAGGAGATTTTACATCTCAGCAGTTTTCAACTTCACTATGCATATTCCATCATGTGTAATTATTGGTTCAATATGTATACTATGTTTTTTAAATCTAAGGGGGAAAAATTGACTAGCAGTTATGGGAGAAGGCAGAGCTGTCACAACATATTCTTGCAAAGCCATGATTTGTTTTGTGTTCAGTCACACATTGTTTGGATTTCAGCTCTTATTTCAGTCCTGGCCTTAGGGTTTTCCAAGCAGCGCTGAAAGTCAGATACACAGAGTGCTACACTGCATTTGGTATTCTGTATTTCTAGCACAAAAGATGGAATAAGAGAGTTGTATAGATGGAGGGGGAGACGCAGGACAAGTTAGTCCATCATCATTTACAGATAGGTAATCAGAAACAGCTTTGTAGCTATAGAAAATACCCACATGTGTGGTGGGTGGGAGGAAATATGTATGGCTTTCAGCAGGCTGGCTTCTCTCCCCAGCTGTCTCTGCTCCAGCCCTGAAGCCAGAGCTGCTCAGGGAAACCCCATGTGCCCACAGAGTCATGCAGGTGGGAGCAGCAGTCCAGGGAGGACCCAGTCAGCCCATCTGGGTCTCTCCATTCTCACTGCACCGCAGCTCTAACTGTCCCTAGGAACCTGCAGTCCTCATGTGCTCCTGCCCCGTGTTGGTGTCACACATCACATGCCGGAATCAGAATGAGATATATATATGTATATATATGTTTTCACATAACAAAAAGGCACTCAGCTAGTAAGCCTGACTGGACGATCCTAATGCCCAGATTTTGCTGGAGTATTCATTTATCATTAAAGTCTACACAAACATGAGCTGGCAGAGGAACATGGGCCAACCATGCAGTTACTGTTAATCTATGATGTTTATGAAATGAACATATAGTTGGTGATTCTGAGTCATTCTCAAAATCCACAAACAAAACAATTCTTTAGAGCGGTGATGAAACAAAAATGTCAACCCAGCTGCAGCTTTCCTAAGGGATCTGCCACAATGTGTCATCTCAACAGATAGATTATTTATTGTGCAGTGTATCTGTTCATAAAGAAAAGTGCTAGGAAACATGAAGGAAAGAAAAATATAAAACCGAGTTTTGGTAGCAGAAGAGGAAATGCAGTGGGAAGTGACCCCTCAATGCCCCTCTTCAGCTTTCAGGAAGAGATGGAGCATTGTCTTCGGGAAAGACACAGTGAGGTCTTTACCAAAAGTGCTGTGGTTGTCACAAAATAAAGCTTTGTTTGGTTTCAGTTCTTTTGTTCTAAGCACAAACTCAGTGTGTGCTGCTTCTAGATAGTCATCACCCTGTCTAGCAGCTAATGAAAATGAGAAAGAATATCCCAGTATGTTCTATCTCCTCCCATCTGCACTAAGCATACACTTAGCATACATTTGCTGAGCAAATGGACTCTCTTTTTGACATATTTTGAAAAGCCAAAGCAATAATAGATGTATCTTAAATATTCTTCTCTGGGTCTTTTTAGCTGTTGCCATTTAGACTTGCTGCCAACCTCCAAGGACCTTGTCTCTAAGTAGTTATTTTTTATTGCCAATGTCAATGAAATAGAATAGAGAGGAAAGAAGATGCTGTAGCAGTTACTAAATCTGCAGAGAGTAATTTCCATTGCTGGTGGCTTTTCTTGTCTTTTAATACTATTTTATACAGGTGGTACCTTCTGGGGAACAAAAGCCTTTTTGAAGGGAATGATCTGGAAATGTAATCATAATATAGCCGCAAGGTGACCTCCAAAGGTCCGTGCCAGGGCATCAATGTGAAGAAACCTGATCTTCCAGAAAAAGAGCAAAGAGCTTCCCGGCACTGTAGAGCACCATTCATAGTCTCACCTTGTGACTCTGATATGGCTGCAGTCAATTAAGGCACAGGAGACTTCCCAGAAGGCTCTGAAGTTGGCACAGGTGGTCATACCCTTGACCTTAACGGCCTCTGAATCAAATTTACAGAACTTCATTAATGTTAGGAAATTATTATTTCAGTCACGGAATCATAAACTGATATAAAACTGGGAGAACTTCTCCAAACCCGACCCATCTCAATCTAGTCTAAAGGAAACTCATCATAATAACTCGTATTTCGATATCATAAAATTATGTCACAAGTGAAAACTAAGTCACAGAGAATGAAAAAGCTCCCATAAACATAAAAATTATTTTCAGATAGTAACTCATACCCAGTTCAGGTTATGTATCACTTAGTTAAAGAGGAGTCTACTGCCAAATGAATCCCACATAACTTCCTAGCTTACAGGTGGATTTGGCACAGAAACTTTTCAAACCTTAAAAACCTTAGTTGCTTGAAGGGAAACTCCTGAACTGTAAAGAAGATAAAACTTGTCTGACCATCTCATTCCTTAAAAACAAGGCAGGAAACCTTACTGTAGCAGACTGACTTTTGGGAATTTGAATTAGCTTGCTCCTGATATGCAGAATTAAAAATTAGAAGTCTTGGAAGCTTCTTTGTCCAAGTGAAATGGGAAAATACACTGAGATGAAATAATCCCTCTACCAAAATCTCTGACGAGCCATGGTGCCTACTGTTATCCCTTGACTGCAATGGTAAAACCACCAAGCTGGAAAGCTAATCAATCCATTGAGAGACTGGAGGTAGGATGAGCGGAGCATCCTGATGGAAATTCAATGAAGTCTCACTAGTGCAAAAACCCTGGCTCACAACTTGCACCTTTGGTGGAGGTTTCATTTCTCAGTTGCTGTTCCTTTATATAATTTATACTGCTGCACAATACACTAATGAAGAAGATCTCAGTGCCTTTCTTCAGATGAGAAAGACACAAAGACAGAGATCCAAGGACAAGCTAAACCGGAGAGGTGAAATAGTAGCTATCAGTCATATCTCATTTTTCTGAAATGCAATTCATCCCAGAGTATGATACAAAATTTGCTAAGGCAGCCTCCAAAAACAAAGTCCCTCATCTGAAATACTTGGCTAGATTAGAGGTCTGTTTTGGCCATTAATTTAGCTTTCATTGTAGGTCTCTTCAGTTTTTAACAGTGTTCTATGGACTCTTTCAGGCCATCAAAAAGACACTTACAACAGGCTTCACAGTGAACTGATAGGAGTCTATCAGTCTGTTAGTCATCTCTGCAGAGCAGTGATGGCAAGAAACACATGTCATTTTGCACAGCTGAGTAGCAAAAAGTACTCCTCAAGGGCATCAGGGCAACCTCAGCTCTCAAACTACTGTAGGACTTCAATGTGCACAGAGGGTGAAAGAAATGATAACAAGGCTGCTACTGGTTTAAGACAAAGCAAAAAATTCATCCAACAACAGATCCATGCCATCTAAAAATCTCACAGCAAGCGACACAAATCATCTATTGTCTGTGTAACAGGGATGAAGACCTAAACTGATTTCGAAATGAACTGAGCTTATACTTGTAGCTGATCAAAATATTTCTAACCTGGTCCTTAGATGTTAATATAATTTCTGCTGAAAAACACAGTGATTGTTCTGTTTTTCTAATGCGTTCATCCCAAGGTTCACTTGTCCATCTGTTAAGTACTTTCATATGTTTTTTTTAGGGAATCACATGTGTGTGTAGGTGATGGGAAAATTTCTACTGGTAGTTTTATTGCTGTTGAAGCAGGTAATCATCTTTTCCTTAAAACAGCTGGCATGATTTATCACAAAGAGTGTTTTGTTTATTAATGAATGAGTCCTCACAATAGGGGAGCTTGATGCTCCTTTTTTTTTCAGACATACCTAAGTATGACTGAAAAAAATTTAATTGCTACAAACAGCTAAAACCAAGTTTGTGTCAATGAATAAAAATCGTTAGGTGATGAGTTACTACATATTAATGAACTCACAGCCATGTGAGACGGCTAATAATGGCTTAGGACCTTGATAGGAAAAACAAAACAAAACCCAAGCAAAGAAGTTACTCTGGTTTGTGAATACTTTTGAAGAAATCCGATTCTTAGGACAGCAACCGCATTCTAAAACATAGCAATGATTCCAGAATGACCTTAGTTTTCCCCGACAAAGTTCCAAGAAGGCCTTGGGGACATACACGAATAAGCTAACACAGTAGTGAGAAGAGGAGGGGAAGGAGATCTGCCTATTCAAGCATAAGGAAAGGTCCTTGCTGCCCAGGAGGCAGCAGGAAAGCTCTTCTCAATCTTGAAGCAAATAAGATAGTTGCCACTAGAGAGATTGAAACAACTGTGGGAAGGCAGTGGAAGGATATATGTCTGGCGCGGAAGACCACATTCTGGTTTTGAAGTTATTCTTCTTGAATAAGAAACTGCGCAATTTGAGGGGAAAACTCAGACCCTATAATATTGAGAACCACTTAGTAGCTACATGTTTGTGCCAGCAGATGAGAAACTCATTCCTCCCTGTGCCTTGGGAAGAACTGCTTGAGCAAGTTCTGCAACTGCACAACAGACACGGCTCTGGCTCTGCAGGGAGAGGACGTGATAAACTTTCCCGTGGAACAAAAAGAAAATGGGAAGCTTCACAGGAAATAAGAAAAGGGGCAGGAGCTTGGGAGTTCAATGGATGCAGCAGGAGTGGTCCTCTCCCCCCAGCAAGCGGAGGGAAAAAAGGGAAGGCAGGGAGGCTCTGTGATCCTCTTGACAGAGCAGTGAATCTAAACTAACAAGCAAAGAAGAAATTCTATCAGAGCACGTGCCGGTGCCTGCACCATTATTGTCCTAAGCTACCTCATGCTTTGCCAAAAAGCCTTTACCCTCATCTCCAGGAACTTTGTTCACACAGATAGCGTATAAATAAAATTCCTGGATAGACAAATATCTACTTTGTCCTCTGGTGACTTAAAATATGCCTTTTGTGCAAAGAAACCAACATTTTCTAAAGCTTTTTGGACCCATTCCTTCTGCAAACATAGAATACCTACTATGCTTTGTAGTACCGTTAGCTTGGTTAATGTTTTTTCATAAGGAATTCTAGCAGGAACCGCCATTACAGAAGGAACTTAGCTCTTTGAACTGCTCTAAATAATACAAGTTTCACTTTCATCCCAAGAAGTGTTAAGGATGCACAAAAACACACAGAGAATTTTGTGCTAGCACCACTGATCATATTACTTTCAAAAGAGAAATAAAATCTTACCCTGAAGCTCAGAATTATTAGAGGGAACAGCCAGAATCTATTATACTATAGAAATATCACACAGAGAGCATTCATGAAAGAATTTGCCAGACAACTTGGTGTAGTACAAAATCATTCATTTTGTACACATTGTCTCATTACTTACTTTCCTTCTTATTAATGATGAAGTCGTAATATGTGGGTAAATTAAAAGTCTTTCTGCTATAACAGAGAAAAAAAATGTTTCAAAAATCATCTGCTGGGTTTTAGCTACACTGCACTTTTGCAACAGATTTATGCTGGTGGACACGCAGGTGCCCCATGAAAGGTCAGCCCCTTTCTTCATACCAGCACTACCCCCACACTGCCATTACATGAGCCAGATTGATAAACTAATCTGGCTGAAAATGATTTTTATCCCTGACCTCCTTGTGCCGGATTAACTTGCACCCAGTTGGTTCCTTCACCCATCTCCTGTCAGTGCAAGGGAGGCCGCAGGAACATGCAGCTCGAAAGATGACTTTTATTGGGAGGTCCGCAGATTGACAGTACATTGACATAAAGAAATCATGAAACTCTTCAAGCCTGGAGAAATCAACAAAAGAGGATACTCATACCAGGGCAACTTGGAGAGCATCCTATGACTGTTAGCACTGACATCCAGTGCTTTCCTTACAACATGCCACCACTCTGAAGAGGCTGGACCGGACCTTTCTAAGAGACCAAAGTGCACTCCAGCACTTCTGAGGTCTCACCGCTTCCAAGCACTACATGCACTGTGTGCCCTTTTTACCCTTAAAACCTCCTCATCCAGGCAGGTCTATCACTTCCTTGCACAATGCATGAATTTTACTTTTTAATAAGTTGCATTAAAAATGTTACAGCTAACATGAAATGTGCTTTACTGTCACTGTCTCTGGGCAATCCTGCCCCAAGGACTGTGTGTCACTCTGCTCTGTCTGAGCTCCTTGTCACATTTCAAAGGAACATTTTCATTAGTTCCTGGGTGACTCAGGAACCTAATTCATGTTTTAAAAGAAACTTGGGAATTAAAATTTTAGCTAAAGTCCCATGAAATTTACTCCCAGTCACTTTGACACTTTTCCATTCATTCTCACAGAGTTTTTTCTTAATTTGCCTGGAATATAATAGAAGCAAATTAGGCATTAAGGAATTGTGCTTTATAGAGATGCTTACAACCTTATGGAGACTGTGTAAAAACAAATCAGGCTTCAAATTTTGTATTCCTCTAGGACAAATAAATCTGGGAGACATCATCTAAGAAACCCATTGTCTCTTTCCAAGTTCTAGGATCTGAGAGTACTTGCTAGGCACTAATGCATGTCTTGGCTCCACAACTGAACAAGATGCAGTCAGTTTTCCTTTCTTCCTTTTAATTGTAGGGAGAGCCTGGCACTCAGGCTGAAAAGGAGACCTGAAACTCTCTGTACAGCCCTCAAGAAAGGCACATTACAGCTAACATTCCCTTAGAATAATAGATAGAGCTTTGACAAATGCCGGACAGAAGTTGGTTTATAATTATTAGGCCAATTACATCCTTATCCTCTTTACAACATATCTGATTTGAACCTAGACAGTAAATCTTCCCATTGTCAGCTATGTTTTAAAACAGCAAAAACACGTTTCCATGTTCTTCAACTGCTCTGTTCTTTGTTAATTCTACCGTCTGTACATCTCATTGTTCAAAAAATTCCTATCAAAAGGAAAACACACACAAAAAATTCCTATCTGGACTTGAAGTGATTCCTCCTTTCAGTGCATGGCAGCTGACAAACTAATTTTTGTCTGTTTTCTTTTATTTTTTTTTTTGCAATTAGGAGAACAATCATCAAGTGCTCCAAAGGCTACTGAAGTCTGAATTCTTTTGCACCAACTTTGATGGGTTCAGATCAGCCTCAGAGCACTTAAATTCACGTTGTATTTTCAATTCTCTCCTGCCCAGGCTGCTTCTCATGTGGAGATGAGCTGAAATAGATGTAAGCCCATTAACTGATCTTCTTCCAGACCTCCTCAATACAGTCAGAACTTTGTCATGATTTTAAATAACACATTTGTGGCCCTGATCTACTTTTGTATTATTACTTAACCTTTTGGATGTGCCTGAGTTCACACAGTCAGGGACCTGCTCTTCAAAGATAAACAAATTGTTGGAGAACTAAGCAATACAGGAAATTCACGTGCTTCGCTACTGAATTAAAAGGTGGTAGGCCGAAAAAGTCATTAGTTTTAGTGACCACAGTGGGTTTTATATAGAAGAAAGGTTTCATTCCCTAAATTGGCTCACATGTTATTACTAATGAATGTCTAACAAAGATTCTTCTCTATAAAATGTGATCATTTTACACAGGAGATTTATCAGTCGAGTTCTTGGAGAGATTGAGGCATTGGAGTCTTTTAAAAGTCCATTTTTTAAGTCCCTACTCCACATATTACTTTTATGACCTAAAAAGCAAAGGGACTCCACATGCTGTAGGGTTCAATTGAAATTATTGTTGGAAGGTAGGAATACAACAGTAGGACTGCATTCATCACAAGAGTTACACTTTTTGTTGCTGGAGCTCAAGAAAAGTCCGTAAGGATCAGAGTTGCAAGCCAGCTCTTTCATTTGCTCATTCTTTGTGCCGCACTTTGTCTCTCCCTCTCTGGCGGTAAGAGGGTCACTTGGTGCAGGCAGCGCTCACATGCACTGGCCCTGCTAAAAGTTTTCTGGCAATCTGTTCAAAGGTTTCCATGTCTTGTTAAAATGCTAACGCACGTACGGCCAGGCTGCCACTCGTAAGCAGCAGCTCAGAGGGACATGAGATGCAGATGGGTGCGTCTGTGGGAAGGGGGAATTTACATCACCCACTTCTGGGCTTTAGGGTGGGTGCTGCTCTGAGCTACTGCAATCAGGGCTGTCAGTTCGCTTCACATTCAGTATAGAGAGGTGGATATTTCTGAAGGCAGGTCACATCATCTACATCAGATGCCTAAAGTTAGGAAAGGCAGCTATTCCTTCAGCACAGACAAAGTATAGGAAATCTTTTCCTTGACGGAAGACTGAATAAGCCTTTCAAAATCCCCTTGGCAGGCCACATTACTACAAGCTTTAGCATTATCCAACAATAATAAACACACAGACACACACACACATAAAAGAGAGATCATGTGGCCACAAGCCATATGAAATGAAGCAGTAGGCCATATCAGACCTCCTGCTGTATGCTCTCTATTGAGGCAGGAGAGGTATAAAAACCTTACTCTTCATGCAGCGTATTACAGCACTCTAGCAAAGGAGTCTTGGGTATTAACAAAAGGGTTGTGCTACCATCAATAATAGCAGCGGAGCGAGAAAAGAGGAAAAGGAGTAGACAAAAGAAATCATACTTGGATGCCAAATAATTGCAGTTGCACTCACTCAGGACTAGCACCTCTGTACCTTCAAAGCTACCCTGGGGAAAACAGCAGTTTGCAATTGCTGTAGTTATTAAGCAAAAGCCATTGGGGCATAGGGTTTCGTTTCCATGGGACACTGAGCCTGAACATACGTGCAGTCTTTAACAGCAATCCCGTCAACCACTCAGCATCCCAGCACACAAGTTTCAACACACATAGTTATCACGCAACCATGTGGAAGTGAAGGGAGCACTGACTAAGCACTGCAAGGGATGGTCAGGCAATCTGCACGCAGATTGAATGACTATAGGGCCACCACAGCCCCAGCTATGTGAGATCACAAAACATGTGCCTGTAGGTGCCTTCCAGCACTGCTCTAGCAGATATGAGCTGTTGCTGAGGGGACAGCAGGTCTCACCTTATGTCTCTAGCTGCAGCTCCATGTCTCACTTCCTCCATAACCCAGGAAAGGTACCAATTGTGGGTAGGATGCCCAGCTGCATTCATCACATAAAAGAGGATTAGGAGGGGATAGCCCTATGTCCTGGGTTCAGCAGTAGCAGTCATTTTTCTCCTTCTTAGTAGCTGGTGCAGTGCTGTGTTTTTGACTTTCAGTCTGGGAACTGCGCTGATAACACCGACGTTTTCAGTTGCTGCTCAGTAATATTTACTCTGACCAAGGACTTTCTGAGTCTTATGTTCTGCCAGGGAGGAGGGGAAGCTGGAAGGAACCAGAGACACCTGACCCAAACTGACCAAAGAGGTATTCCATACCACAGCACATCATGCCCAGTATATAAACTGGGGGGAGTTACCCGGAAGGGCTAGATCACTGCTGGGTCGGGCTGGGTATTGGTTGGTGGGTGGTGAGCGGTTGTATTCTCTTCCCTTATTATTATTATTGGTGGTAGCAACAGTGGTTTGTGTTATACCTTAGTTACTGGACTGTTCTTATCTCAACCCATGGAGTTACATTCTTTCGATTCTCCTCCCCATCCCTCCGGGAGTTCAGGGGGAAGAAGGGGGAGGACTGAGATAGTGGCTGCACGGTTCTGAGTTACGGCTGGGCTTAAACCATGACACCCTACAAACGCAAAGCCCCAGGTGTGTAAAGAGCTGGCCAGAGAAGCATGAGTGAGACTTTTAAATGAGCATTTTCTAGATAGGCATAATTCATGTTTCTGTCTTCTATTCCATTTAAGTGTAATATCGGTATTTATGCTTTGCAAAATCCATGAGATATTAAAAAAAAATGAAATTACTGCCTTCATATAATGCACTGCTATTAATCTTCAAATATGTCACCCCTGGTAACCAAAACTACTGCTCTGTGGCATGGAGGCACACCATGGAGTACAAGCCAGCCTGTGTCTATTCTCACTCTCCAGAGCAACTTGGCCTTCTGCAAACTAACACTGAAGAACTGCCTCTATGGTATCAAGTCCTAACCTGTGCCCAGCTACTGTTTGGGACCCCGATACAGGCCAAAACTAAGCCAGGCCTTCCTGACTCAATAGGACAGACAGTAAGACACATGTGGTATGCAGACCTCCTGTTGATACTTGCATTTACTGAAATTCCTTCCTCAGTAGTAGTACTTTTAGTACTATTCTGTTTTGTTTTGGCAGACACTACAACCAACCACTGTTTGCTAAACCATAACATCTGATTAGAAAAAAGAGTCACTACCATAAGCAAACATTCGTCTTCTTAACTTGCTGCTGTTTGCCTGGTCAGTTTTGCTGGATACCATTATGAGTCTTTGGATTACAGAAAGAGAGGCTAAGAGCAGAAGGCAGTTTAGTTTCAGAGACTTCTTCCAGACTGTATCCATTAGGGCCATAAGAGAGAAAAGGGGCTGTTGCTCGTGAGCACATTCTAAACACTTCGTTTTTTTTTGAAACAACTTACTTTGTAATCATTATCATGGCTCTGGCCCTCTCATTTAACCTCATCTGCCTGCCTCTAAATTCATGGAACAGATTTGTACTGCCTTGGACCTCGTGCAATTGGCTGCTGTAATATTCTTGGACTTTTTTTTATAAAAACATTTGATACCATTAATCATATTGCCATATGTAATAAATTGGCTGCTTGTGGTACATTGCCTCAAACTGTCACATGGTTCCAATCACAATTCTGCCAACTGAAAGTGGTTGTTGGAAACTCTGACTCTTCCTCTCTGAGCGCGCCGGTTGCGAGGTCCACGGGGCTCCGTCCTGTTTGTACTGTACATTAATGACCTGCTGGCTGCCTCACAGTACAGAGGCCAGGAGTTACAAGTACGCACATGCTTGTAAGTGCCGCTGTACATAAGCAATAATCTGTTTGATATCAAAGTCACATCATTACGGAGTCAGATTTTTGACAGCATTTGCGAGGTTTGAAGGCTAATTCAGTACATCTCTAATTTGCAGCTTAAATATCTGCCAGAGTGAAAGGTGGGGAAGCTGGGGGAAAGTATTAAATTTAGCTGCATAGAATAATTCAGAGAACAGGAACACTGCTCCTGTGATTTGACTTTTGCGACTGTCAGGGCTCTTGTCAAGTCACAGCTGGAATGCTGTGGATTTGTAAGAACAATAGAGTTATTTGGGAGAGGAGGTGGGGAGAAAGGAATAAAATGCTATTTGTAGCACTTCAGCTAACACTTTGACACAGGTTCTTTGGATCTTTCTCAGTAGGTGTGGACAGGCTGGCTTAAATAAGAAAAAAGCCCACAAAACACAACTCTTGATTCTTTACCAAAGTTTGCCTTGAATCTTTTCTCAGACCAAACTGTCTACTGACTTTAGAGCTGGGCCCAGAAAAACAGCACTAGCTTTTAATATTATGAAGTGTCTTTCCACATGGCAGCCAGACACAGGGAAGGGAAAGGAGGCTGCTGTAATGAAATAACTAACAAACACTTATATTGGAGCCCTAGTTATGGATCAGGGCATCACGGCATTAATTATGGTGAAAAGGCAGAACAAAGACAGCTCCTGTGCACAGGAGGTCTTAGTCTGGTCTCACTGACTTTGCTGTCCTCTCTCAAACCTTCTTATTCCTGCCAGCTCTTGAACAAAATACATAGATACGCCTGCAAATGTAAGCAAGGGGTAAAAGAGCACCATGGCAACAGCTGCTCTCAAGGACCCTGAGTGAGACCAAGAGAAGGAAGCCCTCTAAACCCAAATGGTGGGAAAAAAAGTACTAAAATCCTTGCAGAGAGTCAACAGTCTTCTCTGGTGTCCAGACACTTAAAACCTCTTGGCTGGACCAAGGAAGGGCTTCTGCAGTAGTAAAGATGAAGTGATGTAAAAGCTACCATGTACCAGTAACCAGAGCATATACATAGGACCCCAATTCATTTATATAGCAAGGTCTAGCCTGCTTTGTGCTACTTTGATTTTTGTCATAACCAATAGATAAAATAATCTTGTAATTTTATTGCTGTGAACAAATGATGAGTTCAGAAGAATGTAACCCTCATACTAGAAGAAACTGATAGTTTAGAGCTCACCAATATGAGAAAACTAGACTCATGGGAGCTGCTATTCCAGCCCTGGACTTCAGGCCTGAAGTCCTTGACTTTGCTTATATATACAAAAAAAGCACATAACTGTGAACTGAACTGGAAAGGAGAACAGAATTCAAGTTCTCAAAGAAAAAAAATGTATCTCATCTGAACCACTTTTTTCTAGAGATGGCTGATTCATTTTCCAAATTGCTCCTCAGCTTTGTTTGATCTATTTTTCTAAGAAGATCTTTCAAGTTAATGCCTCACAAGCTTTTCTTTCCTAGGAAGTTACTCTGACAGGACTTTTTTCTCAGAGGTCTTGATCTTTGATACCTTTATACCTGTGTTTAACTCAACATGTGATAAAAATCCAAGTTGTGGGGCCATTTGTGAAAGAGACAAGCATGCACAAAAATGCTCACAGGATCTCAGGTTCACAAGGAACAACTGCATAATTGTCTACCTGAAAACACACAATACTGAATCCATGCTGTCAAAAAGATGACACCTCTACAACGCTTGATATCTTACTACCTACTGGTGACATTTCTAGGAGGGTGTTTCAGAAAGAGAAAGATGTTTCAAGACTGCATAAAGCATTGCGAGTCTGACTTTGACAATCAACACTTTCCAAAACTCATATAATCAAGGGTACAATTTTAGAGGTGTTTATAGATGCTTTACAGTATTCCAGCTGTCACTACTAGGTAACAGTTTTAATTCTGCATCATACCGTGTAGCAGCTTCACATAGCAAGCTTGTCAGGTAAATTGGGCAATGTATGATTATAGTACTGTTCTGATGTAAGATAGAGGAAAGAGAAGACAGTATTAGTGTCAGATGAGAAAAAGCCTCTTTTTTTTTTTTGGTCTAGACTCATTAACCTTGAGGCATTTGAGCGCAGTAGCTCCAAGCTTTGCTGGAAATCACTAGTTATCAAACACCACACATAGTAGGAAGGAATAAGCAACCGCTGCTACACGAGGTAGTCCCAGTTTTATGTGAGTGCTCTGGAAAGCCAGGCAGCCATCACTCAGAGGAATGAGACTTAATTTGGGGTTTGGGGTGTGGGGAAGAGGAATTCACATTCACTATTCAAATGAACAAATAGAATTAACATTAGTTTCCAAGTATTTTGGCAAATGTTTGGAAAACAAGCATACAAAAACCTTTAATTTGCAGACTTAGTAAGACCTGTCTAAAGCATCAGCCCATTCTCAACTTGGACACTTGCTTAAATTAAAGCAGAAGTTGCATGAGCCACTCCAGGGTAACATCACACAATATGTAAAGTTAACTATATAGGGACTCTGCTGTGCAAGGAGAAGACTGACTCAACAAAAAATTAAGCACACAATTTATAAAAATTATAATTAAGCATAAAATTAGTTTTAAGCTCCTAGGCAGGTTAAGCAAGTCACCAAGACTTCTTCACAGGTTAAGCGTACAATTTCTTTGTACGTTGGATTAGGGTGCAAGCATTTGCAGTATCTTCATGACATTGTCTTTCTCCATATACACGCAACAGCACAGCTCACATGTATGATGGAGAGAACAGAGACAGCCACCATCCATTTCATTCTTCTCCTATTATCCAAAACAGAAGGCCCACTTTCTGCTTGCAGAAGCTTAAGAAAGCAATACACTGCAAATATGCGACAACATTGAAAAGGGTTATAGCAGAAGCTACACAAACCAAAGGAGCAACAATAGAGAGATGACTTAGATGGTTCTCTACCTACTAAAGTACAGAAAGAAAATCCATTTCTGAAATCTTGCTTCAGAAGAATATTTTAATTGTATCAAATATTTTAAGCCTGTCCATTGTAAATAGAGTCACCTCTGAGATGCAACCAAACCTTATCAATGGGTGCTTTTCCAAATAAAACGATCGATCAGGTTCCTGAAGTATGCTTGTTTTCCAGCAACCATGCACTCTAGTTTTATTGATGTGACTAAGCTGTATATCTGAAGTCTACTCATTGACTAAATAAAGTAATAATTTTTAAGTTGAAATTTCTTAGCAGATTTCTAAACTGAGAAAAACCAAAGTGACTAGAAAAATTTACAAGGTACTCAGAACAAAGAGAAAATTTATTAATTCATATGACAATTTATCCACAGCTTGAGGGTGTACATATCCTTTTCTTTTTTGAAGCCAGATATGCTTTAGCTGTCTCACATTATCATACATAGCTGTTTATATGTGAATAATCAAATATATGGAGTAGAATTTTTAGATGTAGATCAAGGAAAAAAAAACAACAAAAAAGTACTAAACCCTCTAGGCCTCTATAGAATAAATTAAAGCACTTAGTGAAAGGAAATACTGGCATATATGAGGACTTTGAATTTCAAATATCCTTCAAGAAGTTATTAAGAAGAGACTGCACTGCTGAGAAAGAGACAAAATACAACCATATTTCATAGTATACCCCTTACAATTGGAAAAGGGATAGTCATTATATTAGCTTAGACTCAGATATTTTTCCATTTTTAATGCCTTATAATTATTTCAGGTTTTTAAACTCCCGAAGAAGACAGCAACACATATGAAGGAGTTACTTGCATTTCACTTTTATCTTTCTAGCTGTCTGTCAATCTAAGAGCAAATACTGGGCCTTACACTATATGAACCTTTGTGGCTTTACTGCATGCTTAAGCCTGTATTGCCTATAAACTGTGCACATGAAGACTGGCATTTGCACTTCCAACAGATTTGCTTCCTAAATTCCTAACATCTATCCTGAAGCTCAGAGTTTCATAAAATAGTTTTCTACTTGCTGATCAAAACTCTGAGCAGAATATTTTTGTGTATTTAAAGGAACCAATGAGTACTCCTCTGCAAAACTCCTGGGAACATCATCACTTGTAACATTTCCTTGAGAGCTGGATGTCCCGGTGTCCCTGATGTTGCCATCATTGCTTTCATCCATTGAGATTAATTCCTCTCTTACCCAGTAGATCAAGCCATCTTCTTCACCTAGAAGGTGGTGTTGCAACAGATGTCTTCTAGAAGGATAACATGCTGCTGAGCAAGCCAGCCCAGTACAGTCTCTGATCCAACATGGAGCAGGTCCTTGCTGCTGCCAGTAGCTGGCAGACCTAGCCAGCATTCCCATAATCTCTCCATCTTCTGTCAGTTCAGGAGTCCTAGGGAGCCCCAAAGAGCATTTACCATTGCAGTGCAGGCTGGTAGATGGGGCACGACTCCTAAATCTGTAGACTGCAGAACAAAAAAATAAACCAAGCAGAAAAAAAAACAACTAAAGATCCAAAGCCAAGAAAAAGCTTTTGTCTCACTGTTTTCTACAACACTTAATCAGTAAAGACTTTATAGGTCTCTCATACTATTCCCCCCTTTCCCTCATGATAAGCATTTGATTAGGTGAATTAGTTATCACAATACTAATGTCATTTGTCCAAAGTCAGAGAGCCAAATCTTAACAAACTAAATGGTATATCGCACTTCATTTCAGCGGCTTGTACCATTATGAAAACAACCTTTCCTGTCTTTCTAGTAAAGGCAGAGAAATCTCATGCTCTGATAAGCTAGACCTGGAACTACACACAAGGACCATGGTCATAACGCTCTTAGGATTCCAGTGTTCCCCAATTCCATCCAAAGCACCACAACTGTCCTGCAATCCACTTAGCTTGCTAACTTCAATTGAGCCTTAAACCAGAAGGCTGGAGCCATACAAAAAAAAACAAACAAAAAAAAAAAAAAAAAAAAAAAAAAAAAAAACCTTGGAGGAAGGTAAAACTTAGCTACAACTCTCTCAAGCATAAAAGAGGACTCTTCATCAGGGTGTGTAACAATAGGACAAGGTGTAATGGGTTCAGACCTGCACAGGGCAGATTTAGGCTAGATATATGGAAGAAATTCTTTACTGCAAGAGTGGTGAAGCACTGTCACAGGCTGCCCAAGGAAGCTGTGAATGTTCCGTACATGGCAGTGAACCAAGGGCATGTTGGAGAGAGCTTTGAGGAACCTTATGGAAGTTGCTAGCAGAGGTGGAAGGGACACCCAGTGGGAGGTGTCCCTGCCCACGGCAGGGAGTTGGAACTAGGTGATCATAAGTTCCTTTCCAACCCAAACCATTCTGTGATTTTGCTTTCAATTCAATAGCTCAAATGATTTGATTTATTCCTAATGCTTTCCAACCCCTCTGCCCTGCCCAATATAACAATTTTTGGTTTCTATTTCTTTACGACCTTTCTCTCAGAGATACTCCCTTTCCCTGTTTCTGACCTTGAAATATTCCTAAACAATCTTTACCTACCCCTTACAAAAGGCCAAACTGTGCCCTTTGAAAGGGTTTTGTGTTGCACAATGAAGCCTGCTCCAGGCATAGAAAGGTGGTTGGAGTTCTTCATAAGTCACCCAGGATGATTATCACCTTGTGAGGACTCCATGCCTATATGATACATCTGCACTTTGGGAGGAGACTTCTTGCATATGTAAACTGGCCGTAAGCTCTAGAAGCTAACTGCCTGCCAGTTGTAACAAAGGCATTTGAAGCAACTTTGACTTGCAGATCTGCTACAGAGAAGTCTTTAGTCTTTTCAGGACAAAAAATATCAGATCACTAGGAAACTACTGTGCTGCTGCTTCTGTAACTCCACTTTACAGGGGGTAGGTGCAAACCCAATAGATCCTGATCACAATTTGTTCTTAGTGAGCTGCAGAGCTGATCTGCACAGTGAGAGGCTGGGAAGTAACTCCACTAAAAGTACAGGGAGCCAGCTTTAACTCCAAGTGGTGATGTTACGCAAAGAGTGCCTTGACTCAAGTTTCAAAGCCAGACATATTTCAGAAAAAAAAAAAAAAAAAAGGAGTTCTAGAACAAGTAGTCTAAGATCATGTTTTTCTGTTTGCTTCACAAATGGGAATCTTTAGGCCTTGGAGAAAGATCCACAGCAAGAAAGGCAAAGATACAAGACAACATTCTATAGGAATCAGATAATAGCAGCCCTGAAAAGAAGGTAACAGGACAGCCATAGAGGTGTCACCTGCACCTCTTGTTACCTTCAACCGCTTATTTCAAGGGCAGTGTATACACGCATGTGAGCAAGATACATAAGGAATTCAGTTTCAGTAGCTCCCATCTGCAACCAAAATGAAGTTAAACCCACTTTCCTCCTGACCCAACATTACCACCCCATTCTTGTTGACCACCTTGCAAGACCCTGGTTTGGCCTCCTTCTTGCAACTCTGAAGTCTCCTGTTTACACCTTCTTCTCTGGGATCTGGTTTGTTGCAGTCTACCACACTGCTGGTTTTGGCTGGATGCTGCAGTATCTTCTTCCCCAGGGGAATGGAAAGCTCTTAGTTTGTTCCAGTGAGCCATTTTATTAGAATCCCCCTAAAAGCTGAAAGTTAATGAACAGAGGACCAGTCAGGAAGCTACTGGCCTTAGAAAACAGTAGAACACAGGTTCTAAGAACTATAAAAGTCAGGTTTACCTCATACCCTATGGAGCAAAAAGGAAGCCACACAGAGGTGAATCAACACCAACAGCTCTTCCTAGACATGACAAGAACTTACCTTACAGCTTAGTTCCACCCCCTTCTAGAAAGAATCCCCTTTGCTTATTCCTAAGTAAGAATACAAAGATAACTCCACTAACATGGGAAGGTAGAAAGGACTAGTGCTATAAGAAGTAAATGAACCACTGGAGGAGGAGCTAACACAGCATCTTCCTGTTTGTAATCAGCAAAGCCTTTCCAGGCCTAATGAAATTGAGAAGAGAATCCACAAAAGCTGTGTATGGTGGTTGAGTCTTAGTGAAGTACATCATAGCAAAGCCTGTTTGGTCTTCAAAGAGGCAAAGGAGAAGGAAGGGTAAATCTTTGTCTTTGCTGAGGTATGCTCAGTACTGCAATAAGAGAATGGTAGGATAAATAGTTTTACTTGTTTGTAATATATAAGCATATTTTATTATACTGTTTTCTAAGGTTTTCTTTTAGTCTCACTCTGTGAAAGTGTCTGCTGCAGCAACTGGAGTAGCTGCTTTTTCTTCTCTTCCAAATAACCCTGTACTCCAAATCTGGTGAAAATATAGCCTTTCTTCTAGATTATCTGACCCTTGTATAGCCCCCCTCAGGTCCAAATAGTTTGTAGATTTTCACTAGCTTAAGCGTTAAACTTCTTCTAGCACTTTGTAAAATTCTACTGAGACTCTTTCACAATTCCTTGAGGACCATGACTCATAATCAAAAAACCCCCAGGCCTACAGTGGAGTGGAGGCAAATGGTTTTTTGCACGGCATTTTGTGTCCTAGGTGCTTTTCTCTTCAGAAAAAGACAGCTCTGAAAGAAAGGACTAAACCAAAGAAAGGCTTGTATGGTTTTCCTAAGCAAATGTCACTTTGTGTTTGAAAAAGCAGGACTGCTAATGTCTGTGAATGGCAGCCTGTCTGTCTGCAGACCCACAGACTAAGAGATAGTCCAAAGTGTATGCGTGTGGGTACATATTCTACAAGTACTGAAAGCTTGATGAACTTCTTGTGAACATGAGCTGTTTTGATAATTATGATTCTAATCATCACCTTAAAATAAAACAATGCTAAGCCCTGGGTTAGAAACACAACTGCGCTGGTAAATCTTGTTTTCTCCTTGTCATATTTCAGAAGCAGCTAATTGAATGCAGGCTTATTAAATGACTAGCACCAGACCACAGTTAGCTCTCTTAGTTTCTGGGCTCTGCTATGTACGTGTTCAGCAATAAAATGCTTCTTTCCCTCCTGATCTGTCAAAGCCAAGGGCATCGTATCATAAGTTACTGCTGGGGGAGGTGGGGGTGGGCAAGCAATGGTGGCCCAGAAGTTGAGGTGGGCAAAGGCTCGATGATCCAGCTCATATGACCTAATAGACTGTGTCACTGCCTTTGGGAAATACAAGCCTCCTGACACATGCCCTTGGCTGGAAGGTCAGAATAAAAAAGACCAAGCTCAGAAAATGAAGCCCTCCAGCTGAGAAAAATAATCCAACCATGGATTGGAGAAAGATTTATTTTTCCCCAACTTCTTTTTCTTTTTTTTTTTTTTTTCAAATTTTTAGACTTGATGTGTTGCTGTCGTGCACTTCACATCTGATTAAATTAGTCACATTGCATTATGCCATATCAAATGTGACATGTTGCAATGGAATGTGAGCAGCATATAAAGATGCACTGGCATCGCGGAACTGCTAACCTGCTTCTGACTCACATTGGTGTGTTAGCAGCAGGTAAGGGAGGCAAAGGTCCAAATCTTTCGTCGTTATTAAGTCATGCTTTTGCGGCTGGTCAGTAGCTTCTTGTAGTGTTGCTTAGCTTTGTATCAAATTAGTAATCAACTACTCCAAGAAACTCTTAACTACATTTCCTGAAATGCCCCACCCACCTGCTTGTGATAATACAGAAGGAAGTATGTGATTAGGATTCAGCCCATCCCTTACAAGCATACTAAAACAAACTAAAGACTAGCAAGATGTAGAGCACATAGATAATTGTAACAGACACAGAACAGGGTAGAGGCATTGTGCTATTTCTTACATACAGTGAGTATTATTCTTGGGACAGCAGGAATCAAGCATCAGGAAACCCTAAATTGTAGCTCATTGACTAAGCACCTCCTGTTAGTTTTTTATCAGCGCAGTTCTTGTGGGGCTGTGCAAGGAATTAAGCTACTACACCCATGTAAAGCACAGAGAAAGCATTAGTATGATACGCCACCTTACTTCGGGTAAATGCCCCCCCTCCCATCTCACACACCTCCCCCCCATGGACACATAGATAAATGGATTAGAGAAAATCTGTGCTAATTTGATCTGGACTAGGATGCTACAAATGCACAGCCCAATTTGTATTCTCTGTGGACTTGATGTTTTATCTGGGATTCTTGCAGGATACCTGGAAAGAGACAAGAACAGTTTCAGGAAGAAGATTTGTTGAACTATCTAACTGCCAAAAAGCCACTAGCTCATTGCTTTTTTATTTCCATGCTCCCTAGAAGTCAATAACAGTAGCCAATATGTTGCAAATAATAGAGTCTTCTTATGAAAGGACTACCTAAGAAGTTAGTAAAGCCATATGACTGGATAATCCACACTAAAAAACTAGGAAGGGGAAATGCAGAAGAGGTGAGGGTGCCTGTATTGCTGTCCCCACACATGAAAGCTGAAGAAATAGGATGGCATAGCTGGGAGTCTGCAGTAATTCAGTCTCAGCGAGTGTGGTTGCAATGCACATGCTCATTGCCTTGTGTTCCCCAGAGAAGTCCTGTTCTTTTTTGTGGTTCTTCTGTAATATTTGTCTTTCTTGTCCTGGAAGGGAATGGACAAGTTTTGACAACTTTTGTGGTACATCTCTCACAGTGGAAGTCCTATTGCCTGGGGTATCTGGGCACTGTGTCGTCAGATAAGTTCACAGTTACAATCCAGCTGTGAGCAGAGTAGTGTGCAGGTTACATGAATTAAAGTTGTTTTCAGTTTTTTAACCACAACTTATTTTATGTTTGATTTTCAGACACTGTCGTATCCAAAAGTGTTCAATCCAAACATGAATTCAGATTCATGTACTGAATTTCATGATGGCATTGTTCAGGATTCTTTTTCTCCCAGTTTCCAGTGTTAACTGAGGCCAGGTACCCCAGTAAGTGTGTTTGTGTGTGTGTGTGTGTAAGTCATGGTGCTCAATGACAAATTTGTTGGACTAAAATTTGAGTTTGGCTCGAGAGCATTGCTGTACAGTTAATAACAAGTTAATATACCAGAGTACCTAAACCCGCAGACCTTACAGAAAAAACCCAGCATAGGGGCTCTCTGAGGAGCAGAGCCCACTAAAGAATTCTAGGACCTGCTCTCCTTTGAAAGCTTTTCAAAGAAAGCTGTAACTGACATGGATATGTTTCTCTTTATTTTTCCCATTCCCTGTAACTGTCTAGTTTTGAATCTTTTCCAGTGTGTGGTCCAGAAAGGGAGGACCAGTCCCAGCCATAGTTTGTCCTGGCTTCCCTTTTCTGTTTGTCTTTCTATGGTTCCTCTTTCTTCTCATTCAAATTCATACGTATTTAGCAGATGAAATGAATAGCAAAAAGCAACTGTGTTGTAATTAATGCACATGCGTAAACCCAGTGCCTGCATAGCTGACCTTTCCATTTGTCTAAATTTGGCTGGGTATAAAAGAAACTTCCAGCACAATTTTCCATTGGTAATGACGTGTTTATGACTGTGTTGAACTGCAACACCTTCTATTTTCTGATGGACAAATAGAGTAAGGAGGGTGGTGATCACCAAACCAGCTCTGGATCTGAGGTAACCCAGAGCAGTACATCTCCAGAAGTCTGAATTAGTTCCAGGGTAACTAAGTTGTGCTGTCAACACTCCCTGGATTCAGCTGCCTGAGTAGTCCCTATTCTGGACTTTGAAAATTTGAAAGAAATGCATGAATGCTCAGTCATACACTCACGCTTGCAGCACATCTGATGGGAAGCAAAGGACTGATGTTTGAAGCAGGCTGACGAAGGACATGTCCTCAAAAGAGAATCTTTGGAGGAGGAAAGAGATTCCATATAACAATATCTGTGGGTTTAGAAAATACTGTTATCAGCTCCCTGTGAAGGTCAAGGCCCAGTTTAAGGCTGATAACAGGGGAGGAATCTGGAGCTGCAAAGCAGTGCTTCTGTAACCTGCTCTCTAGCTCAGACATGAGATTCCTCCAAACCATAGAGAGCTTGCACTGGAGCCATGCACAGCAAAAAAGGCACCACAGGCTGGACAGCATAGGTCAGATTGGTCCTGAATTAGAAACACTCTTGCCATGGAAGAACTTTCTTACCATACGGCATCATCAAAATGGAATGCCTCCCTGCTTACCCCTTTACTGCGTATATCCCTGGATGGAATAAATCCTATATAACAACCTAGGCAGACCTTTCTTGAGGCTTAGGAAGTAGGATGGTACACGAGTGGACTACCTGGACTTTGGCTGGTCATGACTCCACGAGAGCCTGGTATTTGAGCGACTGCAGTTTGTTTTGGAATTGCTATAATTTACACCAGAGATGATGCTGGCTCCAATCCAGGTCAAGATCTATGAGGAGCACAGCCGAGGCACAGCCTCTCTGATTCTCCTTGCTCATGAGACAGATCCAGCCAGTGAAAATGGGGAAATCTGACACTGCACCAGCAGTAAAGCTAGGATTTTAACTGCCATTCAACCATTTGATTTGTCTAGAGACCTGGTATGCATATCTCAGCAGTGGGGAAAATAGAGGAAATACAATTTAATACTGAAGTCGCTGGAGTGGAAAAGCTGTGACATCAAACTCCCTTTTCACCCACTTGCTTTAGTCTGATAAGGAAGGGGCTTCCAAAGGGCTTCCAGAAGCTCATCTGCACATGCAGACATGACGGTCACAGCATGGCCATTAACACAACAGGAGCTGTGTGAGTGGCTCCAGCCACCAACTAACCTTGTGCTGCAGAGGCACATATGGAGGGGCACACCAGGAAGCATCAGCCTCTGCCTATGTAGGAAGATTGGAAGGTTAAGAAAAAACTCTGTGAATTAAGACTACTACTGCTGCTGTAAAAACATAGGGAAACTAACGTTTGGTCATTCCTGAGTTGAGAAAACATGGACATCACCGGAGAGCGGGGCTGAATGAGGAGGAGAAGGAGGAATTGGAATTAAGTGTAGCTCATATGAGGCCACAAAATTAGGTGTGCATGCATCTTGGTCTTTCTACAGCCAAGAAATAAGAGAGTGGCTCCTCCAGGAGCCATTTCAAGCCCACTGAGATGTGAAGGGCCATTTGGGGTTTGTCTTTCTGCCCTAGGCTCATGGAGACCCCAGAGGCACCACACTAGTGATCTGGGCAATTTGAGTGAATCCAGGCCTTCGGGCTGAGACACGTTAATAAGTTTCTGCATGGCAACAGGGGACTATTAAAAAACAAACTCAGTGAATTTATGCTTCAGAAAGGCACCCAGATGTCTCCCTGTGTACAGCTAGTGCTCATCCCTCTTGGAGCTGCCTGCTGTTCCAGAAGCCCATGGAAGCTCCTTTGAGGACAAGTAAGGGCTAGCACCTGCTGTTTAGGGGCAAGAAAGCAGAGGCAAGGGGAGGCAAGGATGGCACAGGGCCACAAGGTGGGCCAGAGATGGGTTTAAGATTAAAGATTGGGTTTGATTATTTGTGTATTCCTACTCCTTAATTGGCAGACTCTGTTCTGAACCTGTCATTCAGAACAGAAACAAGGCAGGCAGATGCTTTGCTTATGGAGGAAGATGCCTGAGGGATTACCTTCATCTCCCTAGAGATGCCATTTGTGAAACAAGCATGGTTAAGCATATGATTTCCTTTGTAGCTGCTAGCATCTAATCTGAGGAGAACCCAGGAGTGCCCCTGAGCTCCCACAGCCAGGTGCTTGCCCCAGCTGTGCCCATGGGATCCACCATGCTCCAGCTCCTACAGGAAAAAAATCTGTGAGTGTCTGAACCTAATGCTAGAAAAGAGCCAAATTCTGGCACAAGATCTCAGCATCTTGACACATCCTCTTTCCCAAGAAAGATGGAGGGAAGGAAACCTGTCTCAGATTGCATTCTCTTGGTGTTTAGTGGAGCCTCTCTATGCTGCTACTGAAGCCTGGCAACCCCTCATCTGCTATTTTACACTTCATAGCCATGTATATAACAGCTTTGCTGGTAGATATTCCGCCAACATGTGAGGACATTTTTCAGTTATTCCCAGCTAGGCATCAAAACAGAGCTCAAGCTAGTCTGGTAGCTACTGAATTTGCATATATACAGGCTTTAATATCAAGTGAGATGCACTTCGTATGAACTCTGTAGCTCTTGTACAACGTTTTCAATTAATATCTGTTCACTGGTTTTAATAGGTTTCTCCTATAGTGTTTAGAAGACTGTATGGACTCTCTTTTTTGACTAATTAACACATATTTAAATTCCTTTGACTAAAGCTTTTCATTTTTTGATGAGCAATACTTTGATTTATCAGGCTTTAGATCCAATAATTTGGGGGAGGAGTCATATGTTCATTAAAAAATGATCTTTAATATTCTGTCCTCTCGTAGTAAGGCAATGCAGCAACTCTTCCACTATGCCTTTTTTAAAAGCTGCCATTTTATCTGTGCTTTGACTTTAATGGTGCCATTTCACTTTATGTGGGGAAACAGGGATAACTAATTTTGTCGAAGAATTGATGGTTCAGAAGGCTACACCTTCACTCCAAACCTGACTCTGCTAACAGGAAATACACAGAACCATGAAAACTTGTGTTGCCTTTGTCCCAGGAGGCTGGGCAGTGATTTCTGATGAAAATCATAGAGTGGTTTGGGTTGGAAGGGACCTTAAAGATCTACTAGTGACAACCCCCCTGCCATGGGCAAGGACACCTCCCGCTAGACCAGGTTGCTCATAGTCCCGTCCAGCCTGGCCTTGAACACTGCAAGGGGTGGGGCAGCCACAGCTTCTCTGGTCAGCCTCTTCCAATGGCTCACCACCCTCATTTTAAAGAACTCCTTTCATACATCTAATCTAAATCTACCCTCTAAAAATGATCTTTGCATAAAGCCTCCAGGAAAACAAAAAAAAAAACATGATAAAATCCTGTACCACCTACCACATCTTGTGTCACCAGAATTGCTGAAGAATTTGAGACCCAGTCTTCATACTAGAAAAAATACAGTCTTCACAAAAACAGTGCATTAAAAGCTGATGCCTTCAAACCAGAGCGTCGCACCACCGTGATTACAGAGTGAAACTACACCAGGTTTTCCTCCCAGGCATCCTTAGTATCGACCACATCTTTGATTTTCTCAAAGCGCGCTTGAGTGTCCTTCTTAGAGTGCTAGCTCTGGACTCCTGTCATCAGCCATGGACATCTGACTCTTTTCAGTTCCTCACTTCAGCACCTCTGTGCTATGATAAAAATATTACCCAAAAGAATAGTCGATCAAAGTGAATAGCATGGATCTTTGTAAGAGGAGACCTTTGGTTTAAGGAGTAATAAAAGCTTCATTAAAAAAAATGCACAACCAACATGTGATTTAGCAGCCTTTGAACTCATCAGCCTGAGTGTGGAAGTTCACAGTATACAGATATTTTTTCAGGTGGACACCGCTGACACTTGGGGATCATATTTTTCAGATTTTCTTTGCTATCATAACACTAAGAGGTTTCTTTTTAAACCAAGGAAAAATAAAGCTGACACTCCACAGAGAGCAAAGGGACAATCAGTCTCTTCTAATCCTGCGGGGGCTCTTGAGTTCAAATCCTGCAACATGGTGGATTCAGAATCTTCAGGAACAGATTTGAATATCAATATCCACTAGTGAGTTTATCACTACTAGGTAAATTGAAATAGATTCTGGGGGAAAAAAAAATCTAGTTTTCAATGCACTAAATGTTAAAGTGCTTACATACAAAAGTAAAAAAGCAGCCACAACACATACTAACTAACACTTTTTCATTGTTTCATTTCTATAGTGTAATTTACCTCCCCACATGGAAAAATAAAACAAATAGTTATATAGCTCCCTAAATATACTTTCCATAATGACCTTATAATAAGCAAAGCTGGTGGCCTCATGTGTTATACAGCTCTATTAAAAAAAGTAAGTGCCTGCTTATTAAGTTGCCATACCCAGCCATTTTTGCTGAAGTTCTCAGTGCCAGGTGTTTACCCAAGCTGACTGGGTTTAAAAATCTTTGCCAAATGTTTTCAGCCATTTCCTAAACTACATTAGAAAACCAATGAGGGCATTGTTCTTCCCAAATTAAAAATTCCGGTAGTCTGATCTTTGAGAGTTTTGAATGCCTTATGCTCCAAAACAGGGATTTGATATTTGGCAGGATGTGACCTTTTGAATGGGAGGTGGTTTACCATGCAAACCCTTCGAAACACGGTGAAGCACCAAACTTCTGAAGTGTAGGATTTTAGCAGTTTCATGTCTCAAGATCTGGTCCCCATCAGGCGTGGAAAAGCAACCAGGATTTTCTCAAAGCCTACAAATTTCTGGCAAGGACGGGTTGTGTCTGGGTAAAGGCTCGATGCAAGCTTCTGGGATCTGCTCCTTGTGTTCATAGTGAACTCCCACCAAGGCACTGGCAGGATGGCTCAGCTACGGTTGTTCTCCTGACACCTTCGGTTTTTTGTCCTCTTGGGAATATCAGAGCACTCAGAGCTGCTGAGGACACTAATAACAGCAGTCTTTTGAACAGAAGCAGTGCTTTGTGGAATATATGTGTACATATTCACCTATGCACACACCGTATGTAGAATGCGCATATCTTGAATTCTTTCAGTCTTTGTTTCGGTGTGCCTTTGTTCACCATTCATAAAACACAGACAGTAATCTTTCCTTATTTTATGTCAGTGTTATGAAAATAAGTTCCTTACTGTGTGAGGCCATCCAGTGAGGGATATCATAAACGTGTCCACAAGGAGATGAGGAATTCTGTCTTCTGAGCAGGGTTTGAATGTTGTGAGGTATATAAAACACGGCCACACACCATATAGCTAAAAGACAGCACTGCATAGTTGCTCATTGTTTCAGGCACTGAGTCCAAGGATCCCATGGAAGAAACAGAATTTGATCAGCTAATGAAGAATCTTATTTAAATATGTTATTGATTCAAGGGCAGTCTAAATTCTGGATTTGAGATCTTATAAGTGCTTGTTTATGCATCTTGTTTTGAATCTTGTATTTTGTAACATTCTTTTAGTTTTGTCTGTGTGATATAATCCAAAGCATGAAAGATCACTTTGGCAATCAAGCACTGCCATTAATCTGTACTACGGATTTATGTGTCTGCTGAAAACAAACTAGGATGAACATATTTCCTTCAAAGCGTGCCAGTGTAAAATGACATTTAACACAGAAGATATCTTCAATTTAAAAAAAAGTAATGCATCAGGGCAGAAATGAGCAAAAGAAACAGTATGCCCAAGGAAGTACTAATTTAGACTAGCAGAGGGCTAAGAAGAGCTATTGAACAGTTTCATTATCACATACTTTTCAAAGAAGGAAGACTCCTGCTTTCCTATTTCATGATAATTGGATGAAGAAATGTGGGTGGGAACACAATTCATTGCAGAATTTGATGAATTATTTACTAATTAAGAAGAGAAACAGGATAGTATGAGCCACATTACTTTGTTATGAATGTTCATTTTATTATATTATTTATACACATGCAATTGTTGCTTTTATTAACTAAGAGGTTAATCACTTGAATGGGATGCTTTGCATTCTTTACAATTATATACAGCAGCAAATTGGCTAATTTTATGTGAAAAAAAAAAAACAACCTGGCAATTTTTCTAGTACTTATCTGTATGGTGCAGTTTAATAACATTTTTGCGCTGTGTAAAATGAATAAACCAGCTGGTCTTGTGTGTTGGCAGCAGCACTGCACATTGCAACATGGCACACTCAGACTCAGGAGCCCTAGCTGGGATTTAGGCACACTGCAGAGGTGATGACACACAACTCCCCAAGGGGTGGAGGATGAACCTGATGACATACTGTGCCTATACAGACAGGCTTTTACAGGGCAGGCTTGAGGATGACTTCAAAGGTGGCTGCCTCATTTTATCTGCAGCTGGGAGTGCCGTTTTGTTCTAAGGATATCGTTTCTGTAGCAAACTGATCACTGTCTGGGCTGGATGAAGTTAAAACTGTCCTGCTGTGTGTGTTAAACCATGGTAGTGCAGCAGATGCAGAAAACGCCTCCTGCACTCAGCTCTCATGTTTCTGGAGGTGAAGGAATGATCCTGTCTGATGCACAAAGTTTCAGCATTTCTGCATGCAAAGCACTGGTGCCATTAAGTTGCCCATTCACCCCATGCCACCATCCATTGCCACCTTTGATGGTAATTCCACTCTGCCGCTGCTCCCCAGAAAGCATATCCAGGCCTCTGTGGCACTGGTGCTGCCCAGTTCAGATTAAAATAATGAAATGTGCCAGAAGGAAAAGGATTTTTCATCTGGGCATCTCTTCATACCTAGATCACCCTACCAGAACTCCAGAGGAGCCCACACTCCATGCCATATATGTATATTATTTATTACATACATGCTGGTTGTTAAAAAAATAACCTAACATATGGTCTCCAGACAGAAACACCTACCTCTATTTTAAATATATAAAAATATGAAAGAATCTCCACTTAGATTCCTCACTCACATGCCCCACCCTTACTTCCCTGATGCATATAAAGACATCGATACGTAAACTTCATTTGTTAGTCATTAGAAAAATAAGTAAAAGTACATGGTCTGGGTTGATGGTGTAATATACTATTTAATGATTTTCACTGGTTCAATGGAAAAGTATATCTCATTGTTCGCTAGAGATGGGGGATGGGAGGTTAATATATATTTTAGTTTAGATATGAATCATTTTGGGAACATTAATGGATTTTTTTTTTTTCAATTGTAACCACATGGGCTTTTATTAAATTTTTAAATGAAAAAAAATTGCAGATGGGGCAGCTCAGCCATCTAACTCACTTTTCACATCTTCATAACACACCACAGTGCAGCCAAACCAAGCATTCATGACTGCAGCCCTGGGAAGATCTGGGGAAACCCAAGCCCCGTGGTAGAGGAGGCCATTCTCCATTGCCAGGAATGGAAATTTTCTCCATTTACCAAACACTTCCCTGCTCAAGAGAGCACATGAGCACTCTGGACAGCACTATTGTTTTGTGTGAGCATTCTTCCTTTGACATACATTACTGGGGCACAACTGAATATGATCCAGGAGCCCTCAATAGGTGAGTTCAGGAAAAAAACATTCATAACTTGTCCAAGCCCGAGATGACTGAACTTCTCCACCTCTTGGCAGATGTATTATGAAAAAGACACAGGACAAACATAAATATCCAACGTGCCCTGAATGGAAATTAAGGGTAAGGAAATAATAATGATAGTAGGAGAAATAAAGATTGGAAAAAAACATGGAAATAATAATGATAGTAGTAGAAATAATGATTGGAGAGAAACATGGTCTGTGGTCTCCAGTTGTCCAAGGAAGAAAGCATCCTTACAGAACAGGAGCGTGACTGAACTTCAAATTGTTTAAGGCTTTGGCTGATTAAATCCACTTTTAGAGGATATCTCTGCACTTGGAAATAGTTGTTCCCAATGGACAAGTGGAACACACACATAAATAACGTATATTAATTAATACACTAAAAATTCTTGTGGAACAGTAGTGGAAAACCTTCCATTTTGTAACATCAAAACGTGCTAAGGAAAAATGTAAGAATAGTGCTGATTATACCAGGAACACCTTCCATGGATGTGAAATTAAAAGAAGTTACTGGAGTGAATTTTCTTTTACCTTGCTGAAATGCTTCATTTCCAGATAGATCACAGGAAAAACTCCATCAAAGCTGACATCTCTCTATTAAACATTTATTCATTAACAAATCTGCCTTCTTTTTTAAATGGAAAATCCATCAATCAAAACTTTTTTACTTGCTCCTACTTCTCTGTTGTTAAAAAAAATCAATCCCACAGCCTGGGCTGGTAACCAGCCCCTTGGTGCAGAGATGCACGAAAGGCTGTGTGGGGTACAGGGACCCCCAGGAACAAGCACCATCGAGTAGCAGAGTCAGGGAGGTCTTCATCCCCTCAGGCACCACTGCTGATATTGTGCACAAAGCTGTTTGCTGGGCTGGGGGCAGCAGCAGGCTGACCTTTCCTTCCCAGAGACTCAGCGTGAGGTATCACAGCATAGAGGTGGAAAGCAGGCGGAGGATTATGGCTGTTTCAGACCTGCCCCCCAGATATGCACAGATTTTCCTAAGAGAATGATCCAGACATGTAACTCTCAGATTTTGAAGGCTTATTCAATTCAAGGCATCCAGTCACAGGCTCAATCTGTAAAGAAGTGCTGAGCACTGCTGCTAACCCATAGCAAAGAGAGAAAACAGGACCCAGTTGTAACAGTCACCCAGCTTACAGGAATATCCTGAACCAGCTTTGCACTTAATTTTACCTCTTCTTGAAAAAGGGTGAGGCAAACAACTCAAGTGGATGAGGCATTCTTATATGAGGAAAATCAAGAAGGTAGTGTTTTCCAAGGGATGGACTCATATACTTTGAAGCCTGAGGATGCCATCTCATATTTTCCGCTGCCTTTCCTAGCTTTTTTGGTAGTCTTATATTTGCCTGGGTGCTGTATGAATGCTACACTGGTCAAGTGAACCCGTTGTAATGCTTCAGTATGGCTGAGCTAGCTATATCTGCACTTTTAAAAATGAAAATTTAACAACAGTCCATATGGTTATAATTAAAGAAAAATCCATTTACATTTTAAAATGCACACATTTTATTGAAAACAGCCTACATAAACACATCTGGAACGCAGCTTTAGATAAAAAGCATATGCAGGGTCTGATTCTGTTATTGCTTATGCTGGAGTAAGTCAAAAATGACTCCATCAAAGTCAGTTCACAGGTGTAAGGCCAATGGGAGATCAGAATCTGACCTAGGGGCCTTTCATTTCAACAAACAGAATATTGCCAAGTTCCACTTCAATCTTGCAACTTGGAAGAAAAGGGAACCAGAAGTTTATTGCCCATATGAAGAGTTATTGTATTACGAATAACTGAAGTTTATAGAAAAATTGTTTCCAGTGGTTAGACCTATGGATCCACTCTCCACAAAAGCAGATGGAAAAGTAGGCAGTCACCTCTCATCTTCAGCAGGTTTTTATTGACAGGTCTGTACTCTGGGCATTGTCCATGCTCTGCTACAAGTAGTCCATATTCCATTCTAGCTTCAGACTGCAAAAGAAATGTAACAGCAAATAACTGTGTCATATTTAAATGGGTATATCCTCCAAGTATTTTTCAATCTATTGATTTTTCCATGGCATTTTTCTATGGGCTTCCCTTCTATTTCAGGGATTTGCTCCATGCACAGATAAATGATGTGTACAGCCCCAAGTTCTCTCTAGATTAAGAACTCATAGAGAGGGCCTGAACACTTGCAGCATGTACTGAAATAAACAGACAGTACCGTCTTTCAGCTCTGTTCGAAATAGAACCTCAGCAGTGAGACACAAACCAGACAGATGGGTTCACTCATTTGGAATAGCAGGTACCTTGGGGTTAAATGTATTCCCTATTTAGCAGAATTACAAAAAAAGTCAAGCAAAACATTATGTCAGGATGTTAAACCTTCAGTGTATTGCATTATGGGACACAAAGCACATTCAAGATAAATACAGTCCTTCTTATTTTTGTCATGTATATGTTCTGCATCCAGCAGGGCAGTAAATTAAAAACACTTCACTGAGGTAATGGTAGATAATTTATTCTGCTTTTGCACACTGTTTTTAGCTTCCAGACATGGGAGGAATGGCTCTCCCTCTGCATCCAACGTTATCTCTTTTCCAGCGGGATTTGCTTCTCTGCTGACCAGCAAAGGCTCAGGATCTGTAAGATACTGGATTTATAATTTCATAAGTAAGTAAAAATTAAAACCTTGGAAGTCTGAGTGGGCTACGTGCTTTTGTGTGTGGTGTGTATGTGCATGCTACTGTGAAGAGACAGGCTCAGCCTCTGTCACGTTGTGACCAACAGGACAAACGTGTACTTGAACACTTCATTTAATCCACTGCTATAATGTTATGATTTCTGGGATAGAATGTGGCAACCAGCTAGCAGTCCACCACTGTATTAGGAACACTGAAGACAAACACTGTGTCTCATATTAAAAACTCAGGGCGAATGTCAAGGTGGAAAGAATTAGTTACTCATTAGTTACTAGAATTTGGTTGAGGTGAAAGCTACCACCTTCACCTTCTGAAGCATGCGATGGGATCTTTAATGACCACAGATGGTCGAGACCTCAGTTTTATGTCTCATCTTAGAGAGACAGAACAGCCTTTATAGATCTAGATACAGCTAACTGCTGGCAAAAGCTGAAACTTTTACATTTAATGAAGCTGAGAGCAAATAGCAACTATTGAACTTGTTATGGACAAACCCAGAGTCTGATTAAGTCCATGGAGCATTCACTCAAAAAGAGCAGCCCTTTGTGGTTTACATGTCAACTCTCTTTCACTGTTAAAGAAATTACTAAGTTCTCTGTGGTCTGTGGGCACAAAAAGGTGTCTGCTCTGTGTACCGGGACCAAAGACTGTGCTTCCAGTGAAGTCTGTAAGCTATGCTGGGAATGAACTCTTGTGGGACTGAGTATCTCAGCTCAATACTCACCTCGGAGAAACACAGCTCAAACCAAGACATTTGGCCTTTGCAATGCAATCACCTTGGTACTATCAGGAGCACAACATAGCCTGCTTTTGGAGCCTTACAGGGTGGGAAGCATAGACTAGAAGCTCCTAAGTGATGGATGATTTTTGAGACCCCCTCCACCAAAGGAGTCACACATCTTTCCCCTGGGATCTGTGAATTGCCTTTCATGCTGCAACAATAAGGTGTGTTATTTTAAACAGCCTTAGAGGGCAGGGTTGTGTGGCAAGTCTGACAATGCACAGAAATACTCCAGAGGAATAAATAGGGCTGTATTCTGTAAGCTTATTATCCCTAATAAAAAATAGCATTAGTATCCACTCTGGAATTTTTTTGGGTATAATTCAGGGGGTGCAGTTGGTACGATCTGAGGTGTTTCTTGTGAACTGGATGTGTTGAACTCAGCCCCACTGCGCTTGTGCAGTTTGCAGGCCACTCTACAGCTCTGTGATGTTTTTGTGGTTTGCAGTCATTTTCTGCTGCTCCGCTGCCAAGCTTCGCAATTAACTGGAATGTACAAACATTTCTCCTGGGCTTGACAGGAGCAGAGACCTGTCTGTATGCTGAAGGTCATGTGAGAAGTTTCGGCAGGGTGCACTGTCTGAAGCGACAGCCTCCTGACATCCCCTTGCAACCCAGTGTGATCATTCTAGATGTTTTTTGACCATAGTTTGGCTGCTCTCAGTGTTTATTTTGGAGCTGAAAACTATACCCAAAAGGAGAGCGGTGTTTTTACTGCCCTGCAGGAGGCTGAGCCTGTGAATCGGATCTGATCTGACTCACCACTGTAGGAGAGAAAACAAGTACATCCTGAGGCTCAATCCGAGTGTGGAGTCCTTACCTACACCCCCAGCCCCAGGGAACTCCAAAAGCTGGGTTTGGCAATCCGCGAATCTCTGAAGAGTTACCCAGGGACTTCTTCCCATGCAGTCAGTGTTTCAGTGAGGAGGCTTCCTATAGCAATATGGGAAGATAAGGATTACTGGGATTTTGCATAATTACATCTAGTCTGAAGTAGGGTTTTTAGTAAGCAGTGTTCCCCTTCTGGTTTGTTGTGTTTAAAGTACAGTTCTGTTTTATAATCTTTTTTAATTTTCCTAACTCATGAAAGCATACATTGGAGGATGTGTGATTTATGCTGACTGATCTTACAGGTCATTTAAAAGGTAAGATACTAGGAATTATTCATATTTAAGTTACACCTATATAAGGGCAGAACAACTGCAGTGGAAGACTTGATACTTGCTCATAGCAAAGGAGGTATGTGTGTACATGTGATACTAACTCATAGCAAAGGTGTGTCTTGGCTGCCAGGCCCTCCCTGGGAGGGCTAAGTTTGGAAATCTCAGCCTTAACTTCTGTGCATGTCTACCCTTTGTGCCGACAGCCTAAAAATAATTTCTCTGTCTTTGTTGAAGCAGTTTTACATCTACATATGAAAGTCACCATAAAATGTGAAGTATATTGTTACTGTTGAGTACAGATAATGTTGACTTTGAAAGCGAAGCCTATTCGCTTTTCACTGTTCAGAAAGATGATATTGAGAGAGAACTAAAACAGGGCTTAACTGAAGGTAACATGAAAGCTATGAAGGGGGCTCCAAGGGAAGTGCTGTGCTTTCCCCTCTGTTATGGACAAAGGTGAATGAAGGGAGCAGCACGATTAGCAGGAAGTCATATTTTAAAGCTGGAGACGTGAGATAAAGACTTGTCTGAAAACAAAGTCTGTAGTCAGCACGATGAATAAAATGCCAGGTTCCTTCAAAAAAAAAAAAGTTCCTTTAAAAATGAGTTCCCAATCATGGAAAAATAATAATGAAGCCTCTGTTTTTATTTCAATTTTCAGTCTTCTGCTCTTCTGAACATAGAAACTCAACTCTGTGTCAGCAGACAAGCTCTCCACTTATAATTAAAAGTGTAGGTTGATTCCAAGATGTGATATGACAGACGTGTGTAATATTGTGTAATATTGCGCAGGGGCTATTTTATCTTTCTAAGAGCTGTACTGTATAGTACTGAACTAGTTTTGCTAGTCCCTCTGATGGATACAAAGTGCAAAGTGGTATCCATATGGCCCTATGGAAGTATAACATCACATTCTTCTAGCTTATACAAGTTTAATGGCACTGAATTAGCATGGGCTGCCCTTTGGTGCTAATTCTTTCTGCACTCAGGGGGTTAAAGGAGCTTCATACTATCCAGATGTTCAGTGGCTCCTGCAAATGAAAGATTAGCAATTTTTGCAACTGCTGCTCTTTCTTCTGCTCCCTTTTTAAAGCTGATATTTTCCTTAAGAACTTGCTTAGTATCTGAATCAGAGGAATCTCTTCCCTGAGGTAAATCAATCAATAGGCTGCACAAGAAAAGGAATAGAATGTAGAAGAGGCAGGCCTGAGTTGTATTAATTTGTTTAGAGGAATTGCCTTCCAGGGACCAATATATTCGTCCCAGGGTTTCATCTTCCTCTGTGAAACAGGAATCAAACACAGAATTATTTCAGGGTATAAAAATAATAACAATAAAAAGGAGCCCAAATTTCTCCAAAAATGCCCATCTTTTTTAGTGCTAGTGAATAAGTGTCTCTCTTAATTTTTCATATTAGACTATAGGTAAGTGATGCAGGTATCAAAAATGCAGCTAGATCTCAGCTCCCACCTGCCACGAACAAGGCTTTATGGACAGAAATATGAAAAGTAGCCAAAATTAATTCCAATAAATGAATTCCAACTTAATATCTACCAAGTCTGTCTTTTGCATACAGAGGTTTACTCTGGTATTTGCTGCTGCAAGAGCTATCAAGCATGGAATAAGTAGAGTTCCAATGAGACAAAACCTTCTGCCTCAGCTGGCATTTAACAGCCTGTTTTTTTACTGCAGCTCAGCTAGAATTTTTCTAACCTTAATAGAATTGCTAGATTTCACATCTTGCTCTAATACATACTTTTCTAGTGCTTCGGTTATCATACAGGAAGCAATGAATCGTCTGAGGCAGAAAGTGATGTCGTATGTGTGTTACTTGCACTGTGTCTGTTCTTTGTGAAACCCCTAATGAAGACATGCACCAGGATGCTCTTGCTGTTCTTCCTCTGCCTTTCGTGGAGTCCAGAAATGTATTGTGCCTGGGAACAAACTCCTGCTTGTCTAGCTCCACTAGTTTCCATGGGTGACGATCCTAGCACCTTCTATTGGTAAAGATAATTGGGGGGGGGGATGCTGGTAATTAGTTACTTGAAGAAAGTACTGGCTAAAACTTGTAACTACTTGAATTAATTGATTATTGATAAGTTTTTTGACATATATTCTCAGGACCCTGAGGGCACTGCCAGCCTGACTGTCCATGCCCACCTGCCCCCAGCACACGCCCTGCCCCTGCCCATTCCTCCAAAACAGTGAAGGGTCCTAGTCTGCATAGTCTCTTTGTCTACAAGGGACATAGAACAGTTTAGGAGCACTGAGTGGGGTAAAAGGGAAGAGGCAGTTAGAGGAAAAGGGTTCTTCCACAGCAGATGTATCAGTTATGGACTTCCAAGGATTTCAGCATGGATGGCCCATCAGAGGTGCATCATTACAACCTGAGGCACACAGCTGCGTTCAGGACTAGCACAGACCATGTGCAAGGTGGGCCATAGCACATGTGGACAAATAGGTCACACATGCCCTTACCTGGTATTGCTCCAGGAGGAGAAGTTACTGGCAGGGACGCAGCTGTGTGCTGAGAACTCAGGGGCTCAGAGAAAATGAGCTGCAGAACAAGGCAAACAGGTGAAATGAATCCTCTTTACAGAAAAGCTCCAAACCTTATGAAAGATGAGAATTTCTCCTTTGCCTATATGCTTACAGAGGCAGTAACCACACCATTCTTTTTCACAAGAGAATAAAGGTTCTTGAAATCTGGAAATAAAGGGGAAAATGGAGGAAAAAAAATGGAAACTAAACTCCAAGGGTCTTCCAGCAACTTCATCAATGTGAGGATGTCAGGGGATGGAAGAGCTGATCCTCTAGGACTTCTCCTTAACTCTTGTCCCCTCCTATACCTCTTTGATATGTTAGTGATCTGCTATGCTTATATATTTTGAAGACATCCATAGAATTTTATTGTCGTGTGATCTATTTAGCAACAATTTTTATCACAGGTCAGATTTATAAGCAGTCATTGTCCAGCTGCATGTGTTTGCCCCTTGTAAGCAAATGTTTGATTTTAAATCTGGGAGGTACTAGATCCCCTATCAAACAAAAGCAAAATCTTAGTCATAGGAAGGCTAAACCTTAGCATGTTACTTTATTCTAGCATGGGAGATCCTAAAAGCTGCTTTGGTAAACTTCAGGTTTTGGGAAGGTGGAGGGAGCTCCAGTGGCTGGCTAAGAGATTCCTGTCTCTTACTATTCCAGCAGAAGTAGCAGTTTGTGTATGCAGCAGGAAAGAGTTACAGCAAAGGGGGCAAGCAACAGTGTAGAAAGTTAATGATCAGATAGGAGAATCCCACTCTTGAAAACTAATAGCATTACCTCTGTGTTAGTAAGGCCTACAAACTCAATCAGAGCATAGCAAGTGGGAGAGTGTGATATTTGGCACCACAACCTAATTCAGGAATTGTGCTCTACAGTGTTGAGATGCAGGTATTTGGAGGGCACTGCACCAGCAGCAATGGTAAACTCACTACAGAGGTTTTGCTGATCTATGGGACCAAAGCTGCTGGTGCCCAAGCAGCTACCTCAAAGCCAAGGCCCTGTGTATTTCCCACATTTCCTATTGGGGTGAGCAAATCATCACGCTCTACTATTTGGGTATAGTTCCTTTTATTTCACAGTAATGCATGAAACTTTGCTTCCCAGAACATGGGCAGAGAACCAGACACCAGGAGCCTGTTTCACTTTTTACAGCTCCTGCCTTCTTTTAGTCAGCATTCAGTCCCCAAACTCTCTCTCCAGGTAGCTGTTTTGTTTCAGGACCACATTACTAGTGTTCTTGCATCTGTCTTGGTTTACCTTACTGACTCTTCCCACAGTTGCTCTGGCCTTTCTGCTGTTTCTCAGAGACACTGAATTACAGACCTGTGTATGAGCCCACAGTTTGCTGTGCCAGCCACCAAGGATATTGACTGGTTTGTAACTAATGTGTCTTTGTGTAAATTTTTGCTTATTTTCTGTTTTGGGTAGTGACCCTTCTCTATTAGATCCCTGATGTCACAACAGGACACTTGTGACTTTCTATAGCTATCTGAAAACAAGGTGGAAGACTAGTTCCACCACTTGAAACGCAGTCCATCTCATGAGAGTTGTTTAAACTTGTGCACATTCACTTACTCATTTGTTTCTCTTCCAGCTGTCTAATGAAACAGGTCTCTTACCCCAATAGGAAACATGTACTTGAACCTCAAGCTACTGTCAGGGGATGACTTTATATCCACCACTACCTCGTAGGCTCCAAATGCAAATCAAAAATTTGCATGAGTGAATGTTCTCTCTACAAGACCAGATACCACATGAGCTCTATCCCTTATAACAAACCTGTGCAGTTCAGGAAATATCACTGAACAATTAAATTTGGACAAGGAAACAGTGGTCACTAGAAAATACCAAAACTTCACCTCTTCCCTACTCCTTCTTTCCTTCGTACAATGGGAAACCATTTTATCTCTCTGACAGTCCATCCCAATTTATGTTTTGCTTCTGCTACTCAGCTCAGCCATAATCCCACAGCACGCTGTGCTCCTTGTGTGAAGCTGCTTCTTTGAGTCTGGCTGGCTTTGGACCACACTGTCCGAGGCGTCAAATACCGGCGGATGCCTCAGGCCCCAGGACAAGAACAGCATCTCTGCTACATCAGAGGATTTACCATAATTTAGGCAATAAAACTGAAAGTACCAGTAAGGAAAGTCACCTTGGCTGTCCAGCTCCTTCTCTCCTTGAACTCCAGTGGCTCCTTGGCTTTTGAAATAATGTAGCACAGAAAGCTGGTCTCCCAGGCACTGAGTTTCTTCTGCTGGGCTCTAGCCAGCTGCTCTCTTCGCCTGCTTTCTCTCTTCATTGACAATTTATTGGCTGCCCTACACCTATTTTTTTTTTCCTCTTAAATTTTCTCTTTTCTGGGCAAGCCTTTTACTTGGCTCACCTGGCAGTATATTTCCTCTGCGCTTGAGCAAGAGCATGTCAACCACAAGGGAAAAAAAGAGCTGTCCCTCATTGAACCTGCCACAGTGCCATGGCCGTGCCTGTTAACATTAAAATGCAGCATGCTTGGGAAATGCAACTGCTTTTCCATTTCAATGCTACCTCCTGCTTGTACCTTTCTTTATACTTGGTTTATTTGGATCATCTCAGAGGGCTCTGGAGGATGGTCTCAAACATCCCTGCCTCCGACCTCACCAATGGCCTCTCCCTGTGCTAGGCTCCAAGCTCAGTTTCCCTATTCCTCCTTCCAGTTGCTATGACCAACAGCTCCCATGGGTATTCGTTTCTATGCTCCGCTTCAGAAAGCATGTTTAAAATCACTTTACATTTAAATTAGCTAAGGGCTGTACTGTTTGGATTATGACTAAAGAGCACGTGTGTTGTAACTCTTTCCTCTCCTTCAAAATTTAACATCTAGATTAAGGAAAGATGGATTTTTTTCCCTCTCTGGCTCTGTCTTCATCCTCCCTCCCAGCAGGTCCTCCTACCTAGCGTCAGTAGAAATAAACAGCTTGTCCATGCTTGGGACTAGTCAGGACTGGCCACAGGATGTCACTATTACTCCACAAACATAAGGAGAGTGAGGTGTTTGTTTATGGAAGGGCAGGGTCTGAGCTTTAATTATCTACAACTCATCTTGCACCAGCCTGCTCACTTCTGGTGTGGCGTTTCAGGAGACACGTCCTGATGCTCCTCAGCAGAGCCGCAATCCTGTGTAGAATTTGGCAATGTGAGTTAAGACGCAACTTGTGCGTACACAAGTGCGCTCACACATCAGCTTCAATTTGCCCTAAGTTTACACAGCCCTTGGATTTCACCTTGGATATGGGATTCAAACGACCGAAGCCAGCCAAGGATTGCTTTGTTTCAAGCCAAAATCACATTAAGCCGCTGAGTATCAAATGGTTCCCTGTAAAACCTTAAATCAGCCCAGGTCCCTCCAACTCAGCCTGGGCTTGTAAAACTTGTGGTAAAATTCAGTTTCAAGTTCATAACAAAACCCAAAGGCAGGTTTCAGGTTCACTTTTGGATGCTGTTCTGAATGTTTGCCTGGCTCTGCTCAATGCAAGGTCACACAGGCTGGACGGGGGAAGGCTTTTAAAAATGTTTCCATTCTCCAAAATAAGAGATAAGCACATGGCTGCGAGCTGGTGCAGCCGTGGGGTGAAAATTCAAATGTAGCAGATAGAAATGTCCATTCAAAAGTAAGCCTTCATAGACACAGACAGAAACCAGGCTAAGTAAAATGGTCAAAAGAAAACTTCCCCAACCTGGGAAGCTGACTAGCAATGTTTCAACATAAGGACACTTGCTCTCCTCTCCCTTTTGCCTCTTCAGCACCTTGTCCTTTCCTCCTGCTCTCCAAGATGTATGAGCTGCTGTGCCTTAACTCTGATGTCCTGGGGAATCTCCAGCTCCCTTGGACACTAATAAATTTTATGGTTCACATCTTGATCGCAAAACATCCCAATTCACAAAAAATGTATCCTCTGGTTTTATTTTATCCTTGATTTGCTGAATTCTGAGACCTTATTCCATGTTTACACCTTTCTGTATTGAATTCAAGAGGTTTATGGCCATTGGTACCAATTTTTTTTTTTCTGGAAAAGCATGACGAGCACTCAGATATTACTGACAACTCAGGAAAACCCCACACATATGTACAAATATTATTATGCTCTCAATTCGTGCTTCTTTCTGCAAAATTTGGGTGATGGACTGAGACTTCTCTTACAATTTGGGAACTGTTTTGGTAACACTGGCACAATTCTTACTCTTTGGATAATGAGGTAGCTAAACCACCAGAGGTAATCATATCCTGTTCCTTTATAAAACAGGTATTGGTTCAGAAATGCCTGTTCTACAGTGCTGATGCTGTGACAGGCAACTGGCAGCAGGTGACTCATTGGAAAGAGACTTCTACAACAGATCAATTCAGGCAGACCTAGCTAAAAATATACAACCTGGGCAGACTTTATCAAAATTAGGAACATTATTTTGGGATGATGTTGGTGGACCAAGATCAGTTGGACAAAGGCCATTCAAAAAATCCAGATCATTTCTTTGTTTTCTGTGCAGCAAAAATACAAAAAACTGTAAAAGTTGAGAGTTTGTAACTTGTCAGATGTGGAGTTGCCGCAACTCTTATTTTGTTGTTCTCTTTTTCTGTAGTCCGAATACCCTGTCATCAAGTCCCGTGTGTTTCAACAATAATACTCAGGCCTTGGCATTTGCTACATCTCATGTTTAACTTGGAGGACTCTGGATTTGAATTTTGCCTGTTTTTCTAATGCTTTTTGTTCTGTTTCCTGCTCACTAAGAGCAAGAAGGAAACACGCAGCTGGAAGACTTCCCTTCCACTTCCAGCTTCCAGCCGGAAGCTGACGGACCAGAGAGGAAGCTGCTACCTCTAGGGAGGAACTGCTTCTCCAGCCTGGCAGAATTAGAACTGTCCACCTGAATTTGGCTGTGGGCAAGCTTCCTTTTCAGCCTCCTCTCATTCTGTTACTTTGTATGTCTGCTCAGGCACACTGATTGAGCTATCAAAATAGCCGCAGTAGGTTGAGAAACCTTGAGCCAGGCTGGTCCAAAGCTACACAGGTAACGAGTTAAAGAAAGCAGCTGTTAGCACATTTAATGAGGTAGATATGAACCTTGTATTTTTCACATTATTATAGTTACCGTCAGTCTAGGAAAGAATTTGTAACATAGAGCTGGCTGGCTGAGCTAGTTTCAGTTACATTAAAACAGCAGAAGTGGCATAGCTTGCCCAAAAAGCTGGGTGAAAATATACTGACAAATACCTATACTGAACTGTGTGCTCCCATAGCTGTATTGCTACTAACACTGGAGACAGCAAGCTTAAAGCTAGCTGGAATATCTCATAATCTTGCTTGTCATGTCCTCAGCCAACCTCTTCTTTGTTCCAGAGAGGCAGCAATCTACTACAGGCCCATACAAATAGCAGTTTCTGTCCCCCCTACCCCAATACCAGTTCAGTGCTGAGAGAGAGAAAGGCTCCAGCCACCACAGCATCCTTCCCAACATTCTCTGCAGTTCATGGCACATCCCTGCAGAAAGGCACATACCATTCGCTCAACCCACAGCACACCCCTTCATTCTCTGTGCAGATACGGAAGGTCGAGGCAGGCCAGCACAAATAGGTTTGGCACACAAGCCAATTCTAACTTTCTATTGTTTAAGAAACTGATTTTCAGGCATACTTGTGGTTCAGTTAATAAGGTAGGTGTATGTCATGTTGCATTGTCATGAAACAATGACAAACGATTTCAAAGCCACAGCCACAGTGAGTTACATCATCTGATGAAAACAGAGCATCATTGGTGTAATCCACAAGCCTGATAGAGCAGGCTGCTCTATTTTTGTGTTTATCTCTCATTCTCTTCTGCAAGTACTTTCTGTGACAAGAATCTTCATCTAAGGAATCTGGCCCCCAGCTCTTGATCATACATTTTGCATTTAATACCATGTCCTTTATAGCTGAGCCACAGCTCTCAGAGCAACAAGATCATGCAAATGTATCCATCAGCTCCATTCCCTTTCTGCCTGTCCAGTTGCAGTGATCATTCCACACACTTAGATTAGACTCGGGAGTCATAATTTGCATGACTTACACTTGTTATTCTTGCATCGCACAAATAACACAGTGTACATAGAGGTACATCAGTATATCAAGATGCATCTGAGGCCTCATTCCTCCAGAGGCAAGCATGGCAGTTCAGGTTAGAAATCACTGTGCTGATTCCAGTAGGGTATAGCAGAGATATAACCAAAACTGGACTTGTGTATATATAAATATATATGTACAATATAGATAGATAGATATAGATATAACCAAAATTGTCCTTCCTTAGCAATTGTTGAGTTGTAACTACTACCCTGGGTATTTAGCATTGTGCATTTAGATACATACCATGATATTTGAGTTAGATGTCTTATTTCATCCATGTTTTGCACTAAAAATTGTCTTATAGATAATAATGTATGGCTGTGTGCTTGTATCCTGATACTAGGAGTCAATGAGGAACAAAGACCATTGTCAAATATGGTATTATCTGCCTCATCTTTAGTTTTGGGGCTAGCATTGATGCTTTGAGGTATCAGAAGAAAGCACAGCAACATTTTTTAAATTCAGTCTGAATGAATACATGGTCAGAGTGCTTTCAGGTGGCACTTTATCACATAAGAATTGAATTGATTTTCTTTGATTTAGCCATTCAAGTGGCAAAACAGGTTAAACACAAATGTAATAATTTTACTGTGTATCCACTAGATGGTAGCCTATCCTTACCCTTTCCGTTTACCAATTACATCAAGACATTTTGTATGATGACCAATGATCCATCTCAAGAAATCTCATTGTGTACATTTCCACTGTCGAAGCAATACTTGCCCAGTGGACCCTAACATATGAACAGGGAAGTGCAGCTCATAAAAATTCCACCTTGTCAGAAATGCTTTTGCCCACTGTCCCAGTTAAGATCTGATGCAGGTTTTAGTGATCCTTAGGAAATATCCAAGCAGTATAACATACATAATCCGGCCATCTGCAGTTACATTCTTGCCATTATTTCAAATTGAGAACAGTTATTTACATTGGCCAGCTCGGTGTTTTTCTGCTTACGCTGGTACCTAAAATCACATCATTTCTCATTTAAAACAGCTTTTCTAGAGCATGATTAGCCTCTACAAAGGTCACATTCTGTAGAGTCTAAGAGATTTACTGCATAATGTTTTGAAAGAGATAATCAATAGTCAGTCAATGTATAAGTCTTCCTCTGAGCCTTTCTGAAAAATATCTGGATAGTCATGAATTTTTGTGCCTCTTACACAAAATGCACTTCTTTGATCTATTTTTCCCAAAACAAATAAGAAAAGAGAAAGAGGAAGGGAGAAAAATACGTTAGTAAGTAGCATCATCCCTCTTCACAATGGTATCTATGTACCAACAAAGAGAAATATAATCGCCAAGGACTTTAAAGGAGAATTGAAAACAACACAGATTACAGTATTTTGTGTTGTGTGTGGCATACCCTGATTGAAATAAAAGCATGCCACACAGCATCGTTTCTCCTGTGCATGTCCCTAATCTGTGTTCTCGCAGCGCTGCGAGGCAGGACATCTCAGAGAGCAGCAGGTGTTTGAGAGACCTTTCACTTTAATGACGTTTTATCAACATGCCACAAAATGTCAAAGCTACCTCTGGTTAGCTGCACAAGTATTTTCTATTCATATACATATATATATATATATAAATATTTTCCCAGCAATTCCACTCCAAGCTTGTTCCACCAGCCCCTGTGAGGGAATGCAGATGTGTCTGAAGATCAAGGCTCTCCAAGGCAGTTGACAGGTCTTAAATACTGAGTTTGAAGGTATTCAGGTGAAAACCTGGGACAGAAGACATCTCAGAGAGCCAGCGTGATCCTTGACTTCTGTCCAACACAGGGAGGTGACCATCAACCATTACAGTGTGGCACAGACTGCAGGCTATTCTTGGCCTTGAAAAAGCACTGACTGGATACAAGGATATCTCTGGAGCAGTTGTGTCACAAATTTCTCTCCTCAAACTTTAAAAAATATTAATAAAAATTAACAGATTGGCAGGATTCCTATGTGCAGATCTGGAATTACATTTACACCCTAAATTGTTTCTACTCAGCAACTGAAAATGCTTCCCTAGTTTCTGCATCTCATTTGTATGATACACGGCAGTTACTAGAACACTTAGGAGAGTTATTAAAAATGCTCATTCCATACTATCTTTGCCATTTTTATATTATACCAAGGGGAGTGAAGCTCACTAATGCAACACTAAAGCCCTTCAGTGTTCTGACTACTGTACTTTTCCTGCTTGGCTCATATAGCATGAATTCACAATGTAGTCTGAATGAAAAGAAGAGAAATATAATAAGGAACGGTCTCCTCTGACTTAAACTTGTGCTTGGTCATTCAGTCAAGATAAGGTAGAGAGGAATCTGACCAGAAGCTGGCATGTCGTTCTATATTCATCTGTAGGAAGACAAATTTAGTTAAATATTGCAGATCAATGACAAGGTATTTGTTTGTTACCTGCTGCAGTGGGGTTGGCCTTGGCTGGCTGCTAGGTACCCACCCAGCTGCTCTCTCGCTCCCCCTCCTCAGCAGGACAGAGAAAGAAAATTAGATGAAAATCCCAAGGGTCAAAAATAAGGACAGGAAGATTGCCCAACAATTACAGTCATGGGTAAAACAGACTCATCTTGGGGAACATTAATGTAATTTATTGCCAATTAATAACAGAGTAGGCCAGTGAGAAATAAAAAATGAGACTAAACCCACCTTCTTTACATTGCCCTTCCCTCTACTGCCTTCTCTCCAGGCTCAGCTTCACTCCTGACTCTTCTACATCCTCCTCTCCTCTGATCAGTGCAAGGGAATGGGGATTGTGGCCAGTTCATAACACTTCATCTCTGCCACATTTTCCTCCTCACACTCTTCCCCTGCTTCAGCTCTTCAGCTTGTGGTCCCTCTCACAGGATACAATCCTTCATGAACTCCTCCAGTGTGAGTGCAGGGGGTGCAGCCCCTCAGGGTCTGTTCCACTGTGGGTCTGTCATGGTCTGTAGGCCCTGCCAAGAAAATGTGTTCTATATGGGTTCCCCTGTGTGGGCCTCAGGTTCTACCAGGAGTCTGATCCAGCTTGGACTTTCCATGGCCTGCAGCCTCCTGCAGGGCATGTCTGCTCCCTCCAGCATGGGGTCCTCCACATGCTGCAGGGTGGGTATCTGGTCCTTCATGCACCGCAGGGGAACAGCCTGCTTTATCATTGTCTACTCAGCCAACCGCAGGGGAATCTTTACTCCAGCACCAGGAGCACCTCCTGCCACTCCTTCCTTATGAGCTTCGGTATCTGCAGGACTGTTCCTCTCACACTTTTTTCCTTCTCCACTCTCACAGCTGTTGCAGTGTTTTTCACCCTTTCTTCAACACATCATCACAAAGGAGCAACCAATATTGTTAACAGGCTCAGCTTTGGGCAGCAGCAAGTCTATCTTGGAGCCAACTGGAACTAGCTTTCTCTGACACAGGGGAAGCTGCTGGTCTCTTCTCACAGAAGTCAACCCTGCAGCTTCCCTTTTACCAAAACCTTCCCGTGTAAACCCAATACATTCACCTTTTCACGACATCAATGAAACTCCACGTCTTCCTACCTTTAGGATACTGACAGAGTCATTCACTCTGCTGGAGCAAAAAGGATCCCTAGCGGTTTTCCTTCTCCTCTGCCTCTGATGCACAGACAGGCCTCATTGCTACTGCTGGATAATTCACAGTCTGAAGGACTGTCTCCTTCATTTCCTACATCCCCTGCCAGGGATGTCAAAGTCCCAGAAGAGAATAAAATGGAGAAATGCAGCCAATTGCAAAATGTGCTCATCAGTTGTTAAACTTTAAGTGCTAATATCCGACACAAGAAAATGGAGGACTGTGTAGAGCAATCTCAGGCATTTTGTACTGGCACATGAAGAATGCAGCTACGCTAATGTTTAAGTAGAAGTCCTCAACCAGCACTGTTGATCATTTAATGAAAAATTCTGCTCAGAGTTTAATTGCCTTTGAAAGAAAAATAGGTGAACACTATCCTGATTTTTAAAGAGAGGAAAAGAAAGTAGAGATTGCACAAGTCCAACAATAAGCATCAATCATGCTCATGATGCAGCTACAGCATTCTGTACATCCAGTTTTTGAAAGGATATGGCAGACACAGGAAACAAGATGAATAGGAGCCTGATGTGGCTTCTGTATGAAAGGAATTGAAGAGAATGGCATAGTTTAGCACAGAAAGGAGATGAGTAGGAACAGACAAACTGCTGTACTTAGAGTAGTATGTAATAAAGAAAGAAAATGAGATGCTCATAGTTATCATAGAGTACATTGAATTATTCTGAAAGGCTGGTAAAAGGAAATACCTTCTACATACCCTGCAATTAGTCTCGTTGTATCAAGAAAATATCAATGTAAATCCAAAAGAGGAATGATGCTTCTGAGTGCAGCTCCTGATCTGAATTTTTTAGCTAGAATGAACTTGAATGTATCTGTTAAAAAGTATAAAGACTTGTTAGAGAGATAATATGTTTTGCAGAAACAAGTGTACACAAATGACATCTGACTTTCAGGTTTATCTGCTTTCTGCACTATACACAAAGGCCATAGTTCCCATTTGACATGACATCACTTATCAATGAAGTCCTAAGAGAGAATGCCATTTCAAAGGAAACCTTTGACCTTGACACTGGCAGTGGCTGCAGAGGTAGCTGTAAATGTTTAAGGGCTTATTTTCCTAAGGAGGTCCTTAAGAGTAGAAGCTGTTCTTTAAATTTGTAACTTATTTCGTCCAAAATAAGGTAGAAGGGTCAGCAAGGCCTAAATATCAGTGCCTGTGCAAACCCTGATAAGTAGCAGGCAGCATCATGCAGTGCAGTGTGAACAGGGGCACCCTTGTGCTCATTACATGCTACCGATCACTCTTAAGGACCACCACAGGACCCACGTCAACAAAAATTTCCACCTTGGTAAACAGAAGGCCAGCCCCCCTTCCTTGGGTGATTTTCCACCCCAGTGTTAGCATGCCAGCAGGACTGCACGCGAACACCTTTCTACCAGAGCAAATCGTGAAAGATGCTGTGTAATCAGTAGTGATTTGGATTAGTGATAGCTACACTGGGGCAAAACCAAACCCCCATGGCAAACAAGCACCTGCTGAGATCTATGAGGCATTTAAAGTGGGCCAGGATTTTTTATTGGTGAGGCAGGTCAATCAACATGTAATTGATTTTAATTAGCACTCTGTTAAACTCTTCCCATGCAGCCAGCTGTTAGCTCCATTACCAGCAGGTGAGTTTCATAAGGAAAAGAATATGTACACGATGCTTTCCTGCAACATGAAAACTTGAAAGTAAATTATTTCTAAGCTGGTCTTTAGATGTAGAAACTATCACCAGTTGTTCATTAGTATGAAGGGCAAACAATCCAGCATCACTGGCAGATGGATTTTTAAGATAGGTTTTGATCCTTGGGGGGCTAATGATCATTAAATAATGACATATAAACCCAAGCCACATTGTGCTGGATAATTTTTCTGCAACCAGACAGTTATATCCACATAACACAGTGATGTGATTATTGATTACATTACAGCCTAACTCATGTCTATTTAATTAATTTCTGTTGAGGTTTGCTGGGTAATTTGCTGAGGAATGCTCTGCAGGAAGCACTGTGGCAGCTGCTGTATGTTGACTTCAGGACTGCTGACTCTGATAGTGACCAGCACCTGTTTCCCAGGAGACTGAGACCATGCTAGAAAATACAGGATCACTGCAGGACTTCAAGAGACATCTCATGTCTTGGTGCAGTCTGGGTAATATTTACTTACAGGCCAAATCAAGTTGAAAATTTGCTGTTGAGGTAGCTCTGATTTCAGCACTTATCTTCTGCCTGAAGTAGCTCCTTCTGGCCTCATCTTCTCTGATTCTCTCCTTCTTCCTAGTTTTGACCATCTCACATGCTTTCCTCACTTTCTGTTCCCACTGCATTCTGGAACTGCTATTCCATACAGCACTTCGTTATATACTTTCCTATATTACAGGTGAGAAAGTGATGCCCTAAAGTGAAGATGCCTAAGCATGTGCGTGTACCTCGGCCCTATTAATCACAACAAATTAAATGCATTTAAAAATTCATGCAAGGTTTTACAGCTGCAGCTATCAGTGCCAAAGTCCCTCAATTAGATCAGCCAGTCACCACCTCTCAGCTCCTGTCTCAAGCCCTTTAGGAGTTTTCTATACAGAATTGTCTACGTCTTCAGTTTTAACTTCATTAAGAGCCTTGAAGGGCTGCCCTCATGCACTTTACTCTTGACAGAGCTGAGCAGGTTGGCACCAGTTTCACGCATCATCCTGGCTGTTGCTCATGGAGTAGACACTTCACACCTCTCCTTTGCATGACTCAACACAAGAAGCACTCTAAGTGCTAGCCAGCAAGCTGGACACTACATAAAGGCCACTTAGAGAGCAGCATGGGGTGGTGAGGGCACTGTTTGCTGTGCTGCTTTTTTCAAGGTGTTTGCTGTCAGGGAGAGACAGAGGAATAATCTCTTCCTCTGCCAGAGGAAACCTGGAAGTATCATTGAGATGTCCAGGTGATGGCACAGGGAAAGGGAAGAGGAGCTCTCATTACCTCCTGGGGAAGCAGTCCCACTCAGTGTGGAGTTATTATGTGTGAAACAGGTCTCAGAGAGAGAGAAGAAATACTAGTCTTAAGGAGTGTCTCTAAAGGAGGGATGGCCCTGAATTAATGTCTTTTTTACAGAAAACACCTCACTAGTTGAGTTTATACAAAGGTACATCCAGTACAAAAGGGAGGGTCAGCAGCAGGATGGCAAGGGACCAGATGTACACAATCCCATGCACAGGGCACCACGCTGGGTGGTGAAAATCATCATTCATATCACCTCAGGCAGCCAAGGAAATAGTACAGAGAACACCCCCAGGGACACAAGCAGGATACCATCTGTGCTACACAAGAGGGAGCAGATTCTCACTGGTCTTCAGAGAGGCTCTAGAGCTCCATCGCAGGGAGCAATTGAGGATTTGGTTTCATAAGTGGGTGTAAAAATTCCTTGTAGAATGAATTAGCTTGTCTACATCAGGACATTGCCCTGATATCTCTTGATCAGAGGCCAACCCATGGCTGCAGACGTAGGACAGGGGGTGCTAAGGAAAAACATGCTGTCAGAGCATGAGTGCTTCTGCGCCCTCCCAGCAGGAACTTGGCTGCTTTGGACCTTCACTGGCAGATATTTGGGTGCTACAAAGAGCCACTACGACAGGTTCTGTAGATCTGTATCTGGGCCAAGAGCTGTGTACCTGGATCTCAAGGAGCTTCCCATGTCCTGGACGCATAAAGTCTGTGGTGGAGCTGGGGTTTGTCCTGAAACTCAAGCTGGAAATCTCTGAACCACTTTTCTTCCTTCTCAAGTCACTTGAGACAAAAGAAAAATGAGTTTCAGACTTGTCATTTAGTGCTCAGGTAACCCCTGAGTTGTCATAGATTTAATTTAGATACACACCACTAGTCCAAGACTAAATTGCATCAAATATCTAGGGCTACCAAGAAAAGGCAGCTGGTATTTTTTCACAGCTTTATACATGAAGAAAATACAAAATTCCACTGAAAAAAAACCCCAAACAACACATTTTTTTAAAGCTTTTCCTTTTCTTTAGAAGCAAAAAAATTTTGTTCATTTTCATTTGCCAAGTTCATCTTCTTGTTTTTTAATGCCACCCAGTAATGGATTATGCAGGCTTCATCCCAGGCATGCAATAATTACTCTGAGGATGAAGGATTTACAGTCAGGGCATTTAATCAGAAACTTTTCACATACCCTCATTTTCAAATACATAAATAAATAATCTCTGAAACAGCTAAAGTCAGTATTAGTAGCTGAATTAAACTTGCATATTTCTGAAGTTCACAGTCCTATTGCCTGAGGAAAGAGTAAGAGAGTGTGAAACACTATAAAGTGGCAGAGAAATACTGAATTGTTTGGAAAAGCTGCGTTTCCCCTTCTGGTACTAGCGCTTGCTGTGACAGTGCCCAGCAGAGCTTGGCTTTGGGAAGAATGGGATTAACATGTAACTGCTACGAAGGTGACCAGCCTGATACATGGACCTTTGTTGTGGATTTTTTCCCCTGAACATAAAAGAGTATCCCTTAACTGAACCAAGCTGAAGTGAAGATGCCACAGGCCATGGTCCAGGCCAGCTTGGAAGAAAGGATGAGATTAAAAAGCATGTTGTGTGAGATCCATTTTGCCGCTTTTTCCATTCACTTATCACCACCTACACAATGGCTAGTTAAATCCCCATGGGGATAACCACCACATAGATATTTTCCTGGCAGTTGAAGTGAAACTTTATTGATTTGACAGCATCTCAGAAAAATCAAATACAGTTACAGAATGCAAGATTTCCCTGAAAAACACCCACAGTTTGAAAGGAACTCATACAAGCCCATCAATAGCAACTGATACAGCTGAGTACGGAGGCGCAATGTATAAAGTGGTATAAAGCTTTTTTTGAGGAGTCAGAATGAACGTAAGAAATGTGACAAATGTAGATTTCAAAATGCCTCTAAATGTGATTGTGCATGGAAGTTGGCTGAAATAGTGAACAGGACCAGATTTGAAAATTCTAAGTTTCATTTCAGCAAGAAGTATTTGCTATTTGCTGTTTTGTTCAAAAGGATGAAGGAGAATGGCACAAGAAGTCCCCACAGAAATTTGGAAGAAAGTCTGAAAATAAGTTCTGGTGGTGCCAATATAGACTTTTATAAGTTTTGTATGAGGCTGTGCCAGGCCCAGAAAGGAAGACACCAGCACAATGGAATGGAGAAGATAGATAGCTCCTATCTGGAAGAGCTTACTCTGACCAAGTGGGTTTTGACTCATTTTTCTTTGTCATTTGGATTAATGATGTTTATAAATGTATAAAACAGCTCCACTGTTGCTACAATTATAGTAGTATCATAATTTACTATTTGATGTACAACTCTCACTCTACTACTGCTCCAAGAAATGATGCTGGAGTGGAAAAGCAGGCTGAGTATCTCACAGATGGTTTCCTCCCTGGAGCAAGTGTGTGACTGGAAGCCAGAATCAGCTGCTCGGTCTTCTCCCAGAGCAGACAGTTTAAACAGGCTTTGTGTATGGAAATAAATAACAGGTTTAGAAAGCTGGGAGTGGATCATGTCTAACTTCATCTGGTTTAGCCCACATTTCTATCAGACACTACTGTCTGAAAAGCCCATTCAGAAGCTCATCAAGTGCGATCTTCCAGTCTGGTGGGATTTTTGACATCAGTGTTAAAGGGCTGATCCAGAATCTAGTTTTGCTAAAGTCCTTCTTTGTGTTTAACTCCCTCCCAGCTTTCATTTTCTGAGCATAAGCAAGCCAAAATCTTCTAGTCCTCTCTACTGTAAACAGCTCCCGCACTCCTCATGCCATCATAGCATCCCTTCACAGCATGTTTTCTAGGTTAAGTTCACCCTTCTTGGACTGGGAGGACCCAAACTGTATGCAAAATTCCAGCTTAAAACCATTCCATTATTTATAAGCACTTATAAATAACAGTTTACCCAAATAACTATATGACTGGGAACATATGATACAGCCCCACCTCACAAAGGCTTCCAAGCCACCTCTTGCACTAAAACCACGCCCAATATATGGCAAGATCATTGGTGAATTATAATGCCCTCATTTCTTGGCCTTTGAGTTCGCATTTTGGTTAAGCTTATTTCTCATCAAAAAGGGGATATCAGGGTTTTTTCTGAGAATAAATCTATTTGTTCACAATTCTAAAATCATGTTTACACTCCCTTGATCTCTTTTTAATTTAATACGTGGACAAATGAGTGCTCTTTCTAGCCTTCTGAAATGATCAGGTATGTATGTCATTGCATGTATGTGTGTTTGTTCAACAGGCAAGATGAATCATAGAATCATAGAATAGTTCGGGTTGGAAAGGACCTTAAGATCATCTAGTTCCAAACCCCCTGCCAGGGGCAGGGACACCTCCCACTAAACCATGACACCCAAGGCTCTGTCCAACCCTGCCTTGAACACCACCAGCGATGGAGCATTCACAACTTCCCTGGGCAACCCATTCCAGTGCCTTACCACCCTTACAGTAAAGAACTTCTTCCTCATATCCAATATAAACTTCCCCTGTTGAAGTTTGAACCCATAACCCCTTGTCCTATCACTAAAGTCCCTGACGAAGACTCCCTCCCCAGCACCCCTATAGGCCCCCTTCAGATATTGGAAGGCTGCTATGAGGTCTCCACGCAGCCTTCTCTTCTGCAGGCTGAACAGCCCCAGCTTTCTCAGCCTGTCTTCGTATGAGAGGTGCTCCAGTCCCCTGATCATTCTCCTGGCCCTCCTCTGCACTTGTTCCAACAGTTCCATGTCCTTTATATGTTGAGGACACCAGAACTGCACACAATACTCCAAGTGAGGTCTCAGGAGAGCAGAGTAGAGGGGCAGGATCACCTCCCTCGACCTGCTGGTCATGCTCCTTTTGATGCAGCCCAGGATACGGTTGGCTTTCTGGGCTGCAAGCGCACGCTGCCGGCTCATGTTTATTTTCTCATCGACCTATGAAGGTGGAAAACTATTTGTTATGTCTGTATTTTTCAGGATAATGTTAGTTAGCCTTCAGGGAAAATTAATACCTTTTCTGCTTTCAGTACTCCCACACTGACACCATCTCAAATGTAGTAATAACTTATAACTGATGATAAAAGAAATACCAGCCATCTAGTGGGTGGTCTCTAAGCAGGGAACCAGAAGACAAACTATTCCTAGTTTGCTTGCTTGCCTTCTACATGAATAATGATTCCTTTACCTTCCAGTTGGTTTTGTGTGTGTATGTCTATTTTCTTCTTGCCTTGCCTCCTTGGATTTTAAGGTGATTTGGGCATAGCAAACTGCATTAGCAAGTAATTTGGCACAACAGGTATGTAACTGTAGAGGTGTTTCAGAAGTGGGAACCCAAACGCCACACTACTCATCTCTCATTTTATGTATCGCATATTAGTCTATTCATTTTATTCTAGCCTGGCACCCAGATTCATTAGCAGCCATAGCACCTATGTTTCTGGTTCAGTTTCATTCAAAAGCAATGCAATTTTCTTTCTCCAAAACCATTCCTTGATGCAAAACAGACTGTGGTAAGTAGAGGTAGTCAGAAGACTTGCTTGAAAACCATACTCATGCTCTGAGCTTTTTATAGTGTGCACCCATATGCTTTTTCATTGTATCGTGTATTGTAAATGATCACAGGCTGGAGCTTTCAAAATCTAAAGCAATATAAATAACTCAGAAAGCCAGCAAATAGCAGTACATGAACAGAAGAGGGATAGAATAGAGGTATGCTCCATATAGTGAAACCATATAGTTGCACAAAGCCAACCTTATTAATCAGAATATGTCCACTTGAGAATGTTTGCAATCTTGATGGAAAATGCTGGCACGCCTGAAATTTCAGTTTTCTGAGTTCTCCACTTTGTGATAATTAATTTGTTGTCCTTTGCTGGGACACAAACCCAAATATTCAAAAAACTAGCCACGGTTTCTCCTTTTCATTCATTAACAAGTCCCTATTTTCTAAAAATATACAGGCTGGACATTTTTAACATTTTCTACCAACCATTTTCTTATTTTAGATCGTAGCTTTTTATGAGCAAATAATTTTGGGCACAGCAGGACAAAAATTAGCATTTTGCGTCTTGCAACTCCAAAAGCAGGCCAGTAATTCAGAAGACAATGGCAAAAACTAGATCAGAAACAAGATCTTCAGAGGTCTCCTGTCCAGCACCAAAACCACCCTGACTACCAACACAGAATTTGATCACTAGGAATCAAATATCTCAGTAATGCAAGTTGCATCTCCTTCCTCCTTCTTCAAACATTGCAGAAACTTGTTGAAATTTTAGAATTAAGTAGGAGAAAGTTGGGCTGAAGAGTATCTTATTCCACAGAATTAACATAATTTACTTGAGATCCTTTGCTTTCCTTGGATTTGTTCACTTAAATGGTAACTTGTGACTCTATCTTATTCAGGTTGCCATTAGGTGTCGAATGCTTCTTGACAGCCACTCTCGCACAGGGCAAAGTCTGCATATACTAAATGGAGCCTTAGCAAACTGCGTATCATTCTCTACCCTGGAGAACCAAAAAATGATGATTCCTGATGCACACAGATGGCTTTTTATCTTCAGGGAAATACCAAGCAACTCTCTTTGCACCAGCCTCTGATGCTGTTAATGTTCATAATTACTGTATGTTTTCATAACAGCATATTAAGTTTTTCTCTTCTTCATGAGTGCTTTCATTTACCTTTGTTCATTTCGTAAAAAGAACCCAAGTTCGTTTTAGTTTGCTGCCACACTTTCTTAACTTTTCTTCACGCTTGTAATTACTTAAGAGTTAGTTACTTTATCTTAAGCTAAGCCTTGACAGGCTTAAGCTAAGGCCTCTTGAAGGCTAGGGACTGTTCAAGCAGGTCCTGCACTTGGGGAGATTTAGACTGGATATTAGGAAAATTTCTTCACCAAAAGGGTTGTCAAGCCCTGGAACCGGCTGTCCAGAGAAGTGGTGGGGTTACCAACCCTAGGAGTATTTAAAAGACATGTAGACCTGTTGCTTAGGGACACAATTTAGTGGTGGACTTCGCAGTGCTAGGAGAACAATTGGGCTCAATGATCTTAAAGGTCTTTTCCAACCTAAACGATTTTATGATTCTATGATTCTAAGTGTCTTCTGAATGGTACCTCATCCCTGCAGAGCAAGAGGGGCCAGAGATCTGCAGGTTGTAAGTTAGGTGTATTGCTTGCCAGAGTCAGGCACCCAGCAGCAGATAAAAGGTTCTGTGTAATCAATGGATGGGCAACGGGTGTCCAAAGATGATATCTGCACAAAAGGTTGATTGTTCTCAGAATCACTAGAGAACTGTCGGTATCTAGACTAATTTGTCTATAAAAAGAATATTAAAGAGTGAAAATAATCTCTTCTGAGGTATCTAGATGGAGGATGGATTTAGCTCATTGTCTTTGCACCATCAAGACTTCTCCAGCGGTATATCAGCACACCATGCACACACTTTTTGAAAGCCTCAAGAGTAATACAAACTGAGGAGCTTACATATGAAAGCAGCAGGAACATTCAGAAGGACAATATTTCAGCCTATCAGTCTTGATAAAGGCCCAGATGGGTAAAAATGTCAGTTTTATGTGTGTTCCAGCCACTCTCAATCAATCTACTTCTGTATGTAGGTTACTGAGTATGTCTTCCCCAAAGCCTTGAAGGCTTTAAATCTTGTGCCTGGAGTGATGCCATTATTTTCATGATAAAATTGATCCAGGCAGATATCAACTTCCGTTTTCCTGGTACCAGACTGGTGGGATTGTACTTTTCAGCTCAATAGTTCTAGAAATTCACATTGCAGTGGTGATTTATTAAATTGATTCCCCTTTGCTTTATATATCACTAGTGCTGCACAGGAGAGTGGGGGTCTTGCCCTTTCTGCCCACATTTGGTATGATGCAACTGAATTGCTCAAAACCCAGGGAATTTAATAATCTTTCCACAAGGTTTTATACTGTGTGCAATTAGTGTATTATAATTCAACCATTTAATTGTTAAATGCATTGAAAAGGATTCAGTGATGACAGGAGAAAAATAATATTTTAAGTCCTGATGTGTGGAATGCCTTTCATGTTTTCTTGTGTTTTCCCACGTCTAGTTCTGCCCCTTTGTTTCGTCTTGGAGCTTCTTCCTCCACTCCTATAGTTTCTACTGCTATCACATACTGTATTACTCATCTCATAAGTGCTTTTTTGTCCCCTTCCTATCTTTTCTCACTTCTCTCAAAACACTCCCTATGAACTCCCACCTCTTGGTCATACTGAGCAGTCTTTGGCAAGTTGTCCTGTCCTTGGGCTCTTCACCACCAGTACCTTGCCAAATCATTGTACAGTAGCATGGCTCTGGGCATTACAAGAGTGAACTACAGGAGTAAATCACTAAATGTCTTTACTGCACATAAGAAAATGGAAGCAAATCTGCAAGCAGGTACAACCTCTGTTCAAGGGAGCAGACACAAGGTTCAAGTACAGTGTTGTCCAGTTAGGTAGAGGGTTTCATAGTGTGAGGGCTCCTTAGCGCTCAAGCACCGTGCTGGGTTGGGAAAAGAACAAGACTGCTCTCAACACTATTGCACATCTCAAAACCTCTGAGGATTTTCAGGCCACTGGCCAGTTTTGCTTTTTATCTGTCTTCTTGTTAGTCATTGAAATAACCTTTTCTGTGACATACTCTGAACTTGAGGAATTTACCCACAGATTTAAACCTTCACTGATCTGTAGGGAGTTGGCCAGTGAGGGGTGTCTGTCACCTGCAATTCCATTCTATTTCACAGATTCCTTTTCAGAAAATAACTGCAAAATTAAATACATTTCAAGGTTTTGAAACTTTTCCTCAGCATTTTATGAGCACAAATGCATACCTCCATATTTATATGTGTCATAGCATCTCCATGCCTAAAATTAATATGTTTGTTCCAGGGAGAATAGCATTCTCCTTAAATCCCTGAGGCATAGAAAACATTTCCAGGGGATGCCTTTTGGTTTCTGTAGAACCCTGCTGCTTCCATCTCTATCAGTGATGCTTCTCCTGAGAATTTGCTTCTACAGAAACACAGGTGTTAATTCTCAGCAACTCTGCATGTCCAACCTGCTGTGAAAATTACAGAAACTCAGAGCTGTTCTAATTTATACTGTGCTTCCCACTGCCTCTGAGGAGCAGCACTCCAGCATTGTCCCATTTCTTCTCCCTATTTCCATCCCTGTTGTCTCTTGGACTTTACAAGGGAGATAGAAATCATAATGCTTGTATCTACCAAAAGTGGGCAGTCCCTGAGTGCAACAGCTACATCCTACTGTGAAGATCCACTGCCACTAAATCCCCTTAATCTAAGCAAGTTAATACAAATGTTCCCTAAAGTATTGGAGTCTCAAGTCCATTTACTTAGTAGAAATAATTGTTCAAGCAGCTTGTGGAAGTGGGAACAAATGTTGGTGTTAAATTCTGAAAGGGTAAGAAGAAAAATTTCTTTCCTTCCTGAGAAGTGTTTTAGCTATTCAGCAGCCCTTTTATGCTTACCTGAAATAGGGAGGAAGATTAGACTGTTATATACATTGCCCATGTCACTAGACTTGCACCGAGTTCCACAGCTAAACTTCCCCAGCCTAAGTCCATAACTTACGAAACACTGGAACATCAAAACAAATCCAGCTTTTCTTCCCATGACCACAAGAGGTCTTAAAGTCTGGATACAAACCCAAACAGCCCCAAAGTTCTGAGAAGCTCAAATGTGACCACACTATTGATTAAGGAGACTGTTTTCTCATGTAACTCCCTAAGCAGTAGGTGCTACCTAACACACAATAATTTTACCAGAAAGCTATCACATCAGGGGTGAGGTAAGCATAACTCATCATACTTGAAGCAATTCCATTGATTCTTGAGGCTTTTCAGGCCATTCTGGGTTACTACTATATGCCAATGGCTTCAACACCCACACCTTTCCCATCCTCTAGCCTAACTTCCTTTAGCTGTTAGACTTCTTTCTCACAGGCTTTTCTTTCATCCCAGTTTCCTTCAAAATTATCTCTCCTTTCCTTTTTCTTGTCTTTCACAACCTATTAAAAAGAAATTGAACTAGCATGAAATTTATTTATGAAACTAACATGAAATTTATTACTGTTGTGACATGTATCTTCAATGTGGAACACATCTCTTCTGAATACTGTCTCTGCACGGTTTTTATAGATTATGGTAGTAGATTTATAGATTTATCATATCCTGGGCTGCATCAAAAGGAGCGTGATCAGCAGGTCGAGGGAGGTGATCCTGCCCATCTACTCTGCTCTCCTGAGACCTCACTTGGAGTATTGTGTGCAGTTCTGGTGTCCTCAACATAAAAAGGACATGGAACTGTTAGAACAAGTGCAGAGGAGGGCCACGAGGATGATCAGGGGACTGGAGCACCTCCCGTATGAAGCTAGGCTGAGAAAGCTGGGGCTGTTCAGCCTGGAGAAGAGAAGTCTGCGTGGAGACCTCATAGCAGCCCTCCAGTATCTGAAGGGGGCATACAAGGATGCTGGGGAGGGACTGTTCATTAGAGACTGTAGTGATAGGACAAGGGGTTATGGGTTCAAACTTCAACAGGGGAAGTTTATATTGGATATAAGGAAGAAATCCTCTATTGTAAGGGTGGTGAGGCACTGGAATGGGTTGCCCAGGGAAGCAGTGAATGCCACATCGCTGGTGGTGTTCAAGGCGGGGCTGGACAGAGCCTTGGATGGCGTGGTTTAGTGGGAGGTGTCCCCACCCATGGCAGGGGGATTGGAACTAGATGATTTTAAGGTCATTTCCAACCCTGAATATTCTATGATTCTGTGGTACAGACTATATTCAGCTGAATATAGTTGTGTGGTATAACACAACAAGGACTGATTTTTCAGTTGAGCCTTATGAAATATGGACATTTATTACTTATGATTAACAATATTAAAATTTCTAAACAATATTAACATTTCTAGAGCATCCCTTCTCACTAAGTTCTTGATCCAATGATCACTGAAGCTGAAGAAAACAATGCTGGTGAGAATGGTCCTCCCATTAGATTTGGACACTGTGGTTGGTATAGACCAAAATGAGAACTCAACACTTGGGAAAACAGCGCACACTAAATCAAATCTTTGGAGGATGATTCATCACTATATTGGCTCTGCTCAGTGACATTTAATAATAGTGTTATGGATTTCCCAAAGTAGCCTTTTATATCTGCATAAAAAAGTAACGAAGCAAATACTGAATCAGCTTGTCGTATAATGAAGAGGGTAGAAATGTGCAGGTTTTACCACTGTGATTTTTTTTTATCTCCTTTCAATTTAACATTCAGAGTTGGTGCTTTTGAAACAGAAAGCAGCTTTCTTAAGGGATAACAACACTGCAGGGCTTGGAATTACACAACTGAATAAGAATATTGAGAAGGCTGCATATATCTCCCAGTCAAACACTTCCAAGTAACCATCACTGGTAACTGAACATAGTCCCCCAGCCCATCCTGATGTACATATGGTTTTCAGGAAGTACTGGCTCATGCAGCACTCTTGAAATAAAAATATTTATTTATAGACTTTTGATAGTTTTTCTACCACAGTTGCAAATTCTGACTTCATTCTCATTCCCTACTAGGGCATAATTTGCTTATGGAGAAAGTACAGAAATACAAAGGAAAACAACCCATTAGAAACAAAATATCCGTTTGATTTCATCACTTGCTATGTGGCTTTCCAAAGGAGGATGTAAAGCATCAAACCACAGCTGTCCAGTTTATCCTATAAGTTCTGGGCTTTCAGATGGACTGGTAGGTGCTAACTTCTCCCAAGACCATGACCTGCTGCTGGAACAGAAGTGCTGCTGAGAATCCCGAGGTCAGTTCTAGCAGGAGATGGAGCTTATTTGGCATTCTGTGAGGTTTTTGTTGCCAGTTGTGAACATGAGGTCTCTGCCTGATCAAGCACTGAGAAAAGAGACCTGGAAAGCGCTGTCAGGCCTTTTGTATAAGAGAGAGCCCAAAAGTAAGATTTCAGAAACATGCCAATATAGGAGAAAAATATGAAGCAGATGGGGAAAAGCGTTTTGTGGTGATGGAGTCACAAGAGCTCCACACTTCAGAATATCAATTAAAAAAATCCACAGTGAGGCACAGCCTAACTTGTTAATGTGAGACCGACTAGACCATTGTAAATGTATCCATGACTGTAAATAAATATTAGGAGTCTAGAAAAATAAGATGGACAAGCCTGATTTAAAATGAAAGCATTCCTATATTCACACTTACAGTTTAATGTAATAAGATGATCAGTGAGACATTGTAAACTATGATGCAAAAGAGGCTTGGTCAACAAGCTGATTTCATTTTTTGGAATACTGGGGAATATAAGATTAAATAATCATTTTAGAAATAACTTGGAATCTGGCTTGGAATTCCATGCACAAATTACAGGTGCAGAGTTCTAGTCTTCCACTACGCACTAAAGAAGGGAGATTAACAAATCTGTGAAGGCATACAACGATCAGGTGCTCCCACATAAACATATTACTTCTCTGAGTCAGTTGTGACACAAGGGCTAATTTTCTGACATGGGAAACAACTCCTCGGAGCAGCAAGTGTGAGCATTTGCAAGAAGAGTAAATTGTAGTTTTGCTTGGTTCTAAGGAGGATTTAAAAAAAGGTTCAAGATGCAAGCATGACCCTGTAATAGTGAATATACCACATTCATATTCAGTGTCTTTTCCTTTCACAGGATGTATTTTTAAAAATAACACTACATAACATTTGATTTTTAAAAGTAGAGGTACATAAAGATGCAGAAGTAATTTCAAACAGAATGAAGAGAGTTGCTAAAATAGATAAAATGCTTTCTGTTGTTGTGGAGGCTGTCTAAAGACTCCACATCAGAAGCTGTGGTTAAAGATACATTATTCCAAAAGATCAAAACACACCAGTATGACTAAATGTTAGAATAAAGACACTGTTATGAGTAAAAAGGCATTTGTCAAAATAGGGATATTTATGCATAGGTGAGGAAGACAAGAATATGAACTTGAAAATGTAAAATATGCATATGTAGATATGCATGTTAAAATATAATATAAACTAATGCAGGACAAGAAAGTCTGAGGAGCACCTGCCTCTACAGAAAGCCAAAAGCCTACAAGAAACCTTGTGGAATTGAAAATCAACAAAGGCAAGCACATTGCAAAAAGCTAACCAGCTGATTTGTATTAGCATGCACATCAGAAGACAGAAAGTTTTCACCAAAGTAACCCTACATGGGGAATGAGCTTGAATGATGTATTGCCAAAAAAAGTGTCAGTGAAGGTGTTTCAGAGAAAATTAGTAATTCAAATGGTAATGTATCAGGGTGGAGGTAGGATGGGCTTTTTTTACCCAAAACAACCAAGAGAACAGCTGCTAGGAAAGCCTTGCAGTGGCTATTCTGGGAACTGTAGACCAGTAAACATTGCTTCTGCACCAGAAAATGCTTAAAGCTATAATAATGAGTGGAATTGGCAGACACAGGAATAAATAAATTTGGGGGAAAGTCAACATCTATTAGTCCTCTTGAACCTATTTTGGAGAAGTCAGTGAGTGCACTGGTAAGTGGCATTCAGTTCACTTAGTAGGGTTTATTGGTGGCTACAAAGCATGATGAAACTTCCAGCTCACAAACCCACTAGGCTTTCAGTTGACAGAAGATGGATGTCCTCTCTGATTTTATAAGGCAGCACATGATGATTTCCCAGGGCTCTCAGTGATATCCCTGGTCCTACTCCACCAAAGCAAATGGAAGTCTTGTTAAGAGCAGGATGAGGCTGGGAGCTTTTAAGTTTTTTCTATTTTGGCTGTGTGTTTGTAGTGGCACATTTTCCCTCCCCTTGTAGTGCTTCCATATGCACTTTATTTATTATCTTTCTTGTCTTCATTTTAATGAGTTATTTTTATTTGAATTCTATTTTTCAGTTGCTTATCACCCCAAGTGCCTCTGCAGGAGAGTGGGGCATACTGTGCCCTTTATAAGTTAAGTATTAATTACATGATTAATTATTATTATGTTCAGCTCCCTGGAAGATTTTATACGAAGACAGTTAAAATGCATATATTCTCTAAGGTACGTCTGTACAGTGATTATGGACTTCAAGCTTGTACAAAGCTATTGATTTCTCTCATGTACTCTAGTCTATAATACCATGTTCTGTTCCAAATAGACACTATTTTAATACATTCCTCTTTATGATCAAGTATTGTATAAATTTTTATGGAAAGGAAAAAAAGAAATCTGCACAACTTCTCATGCATAGACAGAAACTTGTTTCCTGAAAAAAAAAAACCTGTTCCCTTGGGAGGCGGGAAAATTGTACTTAACCTTTGTTTTCATTACTTGCTCTATATTGCCATTTTGCTTCCATGCAATGCAATGACAACATTAATGAACCTTGCAGGCAGCAAAAGGATTTGCACTGGTAGGTGAACTCTTAAGAGTCCTTGCAGGTATTTTTAAGCAAGGTCTTCTCTGGCTGTGGTTGCCACCTCAAGAGCAGCCTTGGACTGTGGGCGATTTACACTCTGTAATTTATTTCAGAGGCTTTTGTAAACCCTTTTGGATTTTTGCTCCTCCCTGAAGCACAAAAGCTGAAGAGCAGCACCTGCATGTTGGAGGGTGAGTACAGCCCTCCCGGGGCTTGGGGGCACCCTGTCCTTTCCCCATCACTGGGAGTTCACAGCATTCAAAGGGAGAAAACTCCTGAACATTTTCTCCCATTCAGTAAAGTTATGAAGGTGGATGCTTATGAAAACCCCTAAAGACAAAGGTTAAGTGAGGGCCATGGAAATCCAGGGTGACAGAAGGGCACAGACAGCAGGGCTTGGAGACCCTTCTCCAAGGGGCTTCTCTGAGAGCAGTTCTCCTGCATGGCAACTCACACTCCTGGGGACCACAGACCACAGAAAATGGGGCTTCCTGCGCCAGGGAGGGATTGGTCTGCATCCTCCTTAGCTCTGACTTAAGCACTGTTCTGTTGTTCTTCCTCCTTCTGGTCATCCCACAATGGTTTTGAAGGGGAAATATATTAGTTAAAAAGATCAATTTGAGAAAGCAATTAATTCTCAGCAGTACCCAAAGTTTATCTAATCCTATCAAACCTCATTGCTACTGTCATAACATACATTCATCAGCCATAATCAAAACAATATGAAAACACACAACATCCCCTCCCTGGGGAGATGGATGTTCTGATAATAGAAATACTTTTTTAAAAGCCAAAGATTGTCATCAATTCCTCTAAATATGATTTTGCTGGACGACATGCAAGTAGAGAACTCTCTCCTCCTCATGTGAGAGTATGGATGCCATGAGCCTCACTGACAATTAACCCTCTGCCCTAGAAGGAGAAATTTGTCTATGTATGTGCGTCCTTGAAATCATTTGACACTGGTAAGCTTAGCTAAACCACCTTGTCAACTGGAGCCTGTGTACGATTCTTGTGGGCATCTTAGAAGCCATATTAAAACTTTATGCTGCCTCTCCTGGAGTCTTTGGCTATGGGTGATAGCAAGGGGATGGTCAAGCATACTATGGTGAACATTTGTACTGTCATTTTTGTTGTTCTTTTATTTTTTAAAAGATACTGTACAACTGTTGATTCTGCAGTAACATTTGATTAAATCACTCATTTTATTGCAAATCATGTAACTAAACATCTTCAGTTATTTACATATGTTTACATGCAAAATAATAGGCTATAATATTTTGCATGTAAAATAATACCTACAGTGTGGTAAGGCAGTGCTGTCTCTCTGAGTTGTCCTAGTGTCCCAGTGGTCAGTGCCTACCTCTTATCCACATTTTGTACATATTTACACCCTAGGACTATTTCTCACTGGAATACCCAGCTGGAAAAAGTGGTTGCCTCTTCCTATGCCTGCGCTCCCACTGAGACAAGTTAGAAGCAAGGGAGACAAGGCTGTCCTCTCATCCTAGCAGCAGGCTAACCACTGCCAGGCATCAGCCGGTGCTGAAATGTGGTACAGCGGGTAAGTAAGAGCAACCCTCCGTGAAACGATGAACTAGCACAATCCAGCTGTCACCACTGAGTTTGAAGTCCCATTAGAGAGATGGAAAAACACTGCTATAGAGCAACCAAGTCATACTTTAGGTACTCAGTAGACCAAGTAACCGTCGCCTGGAGAAAACATCTTCAGCTGACCTATTTGTGCAATGAGAGCTGGAATCCTGGTCTGGACTTGTGCAAGGAGCCAGAACAGAAACAAAACTTCTTCCTTCCCAGCAATTTTAACTCACGAACATGAGTGCTGCTGGAGGGGGATGCCTTCAGTCCACAGGTCACTCTGTCCAGCAAAGCCAGTGCAGGGAAGGAGGGGTGGCAGGAGGCACGAGCACTGGGGCTCAGGAGCTGAGCCAGCTGCCTTTTCCTGCCTCAGGTGCCTTGATTTGAAGCACTGTCTCATTACGTGTCCGGCAGTGCCACATGATGCACCATAGCAAAACACACTGTGTGTGCTCAACATGGTCACTGTAGGCGGAAAGTTACAGGAAAGGAAAGGTGTCACCAGCATCACAACAAGGGAGCAGGACCCACAGAGGACTACGTTGATGTGATACCAGCAATACCTTCACTGCCCACCCCTGGGGCCAAAGAGATCATCCTCAGCTCCCAGAGCTCAACCCTGGTGGCACTAAGTCAGCCCAGATCTCCTGCTCTAGCTCTGCACCTCATGCTGGGTCAGTGCTAGTGAGCCACTTCGCTGCAGTGCTGCTTAGCAGTGTGGCCACATACCTGCTCATGCTACCACCTCGGCAGCACATGCAGGAATGGCCACGGCCGATGGTAAGTAATGGTTGTAAAGCAGGGATGTTCACGGGCTCAAACTTTAAGCTCTGTCCCTAAAATGAATTGGAAGCATCTGGCTGTTTTGCTGTTGGTGGGTAATGATGCAGCCCCGTCGCAAGCCCAGATGTGATTCTACATTCCTGCAGCTGTTCTAGTGGGAGTTTCAACACCCAAAACATCTGCTATTGGGAATCAGAGGCACGTTACTTACATGATCTGTTAGGGCTGTTATTTTTGTATGTTTGCAATTTTGTTTTTTTCCTTTTTGGAAAATACATTTTATTTATGTAACATCATTTTCTATTTGTCCAGCAATGACCACTCCCCCAGTAAGAAGGGATCCCCACATAAACTTGTGCTGCATGTTTGCAGCACCAGGCATGAAACGCAGCAGATTCAGGGTGTCACAAATGAGATTTATGGGGGTTGACACTGCAGAACATTATGGTCTGTCATGTAAATATATATGTAGGGAGCTTCTAAAATTAATTCATTACTGTCTGCTGCACAAATAAGTGTTCGGACCATCTTAATAATGCAGAAATGCCTATCAGTTAGTTACATATTTAGACTGTGGGAGAAAAAGCTGTTCTGACGTCTAGTAGTTGCTTACATCCATTACAAAAAATAAATCATCAAGCAAAAGGGATGAGAAGACCATACTGTGACTTTACAAAGACAATAAGTGAAGGTGAACGTGTGCAGGGAAAAGTGAACTCTGAGGTGTGGGGACATGGTAAAGCCTTGTAATGCCCAGGCTGATCTACTGAATTCTGTAGGAGGGGGGGAAACACAGTCCAGCTGGGACCTCTAAATACCAGGAGTAATCCTGAAGTGAAAGTTTATATTACTCAAACACATTAGAAACAGACTTTCTAATGGAAATGCTGACTTTGCACTGTAACACAAGGAGTCAATATTATAATTTTTTATTTCCTGTTACTATAGACAGTTAATGCACTGAAAAGAAACAGAGGACCGGGAAAAATTACACTAGAGTCCACACTGTGCCATCTGTTACCATGCTGTTAATTACACTTTGATTCTCACTGCATGACTCGGGGCAGGCTCGATAACCCCTTTAATCTGGAAGCCATCCCCTGCCCTCCTTGCTCAGGCAGTTAATCCTACACCTTTAAGGTGCTACAGAGGACAAATATTCTGTGTGCCAATCAATTCCTAACACCCATGAAACTGATAAGCACTGACTTGGGTCCCCATGTTACCGTATGCAAGTGAGGTGCTGGGAGTCCGTGGTGGTGGTTGCAGGGCTGGTGGAAGGGTCATCCGCATGGGACTTTCAGGCAGCACCTCATGCACAGAAGAGTAGGAAAAGCCAGAATAGGTGATGAGAGAAGTTGGGGACACCAGGGACAAGGTAGTAGGGGTGGCAAGAGAATGAGGAAAAAGGAATGAGATGATAGGAAAGGTAGGTCAGAAAAAGGGAGGCAGTCTGGAAAAACTGCTTCTCCCAGAAACATCGTGTTATTTATGCATTGCATGGTAGAGCTGCCTGGAGAAATGCTGCTTCTGGACAGGGTAAGGGCCCCTGGGACAAACTGGGAAGCCCTGAATTATCCATCTCAGCATAGGGAAGCAATGAGGTAATGAAACTGAAGTGGAAGGAAGGGGAGTGGAGGGAAAGGTGCATCAAAGAGACCAAGCAGAAATATTATCTTCTTTTGCAGTAGGGGAGGAAGCCCCCGTTTAACTTTTCCATGTTTTCTTTGGATCGTTTTCAAGCGAGGCACCCTGGGTTGCATGCTACATCTCAGGCAAAGAAACTCCAGCAAAGCAAGCCCTGCTCCTCACTTCAGAATCACAGTCAGCAGTAATTTATATTGCTGTTCCTCCTTAATAAAATCCATCGTGCACTCCAAAAGAGTAACTAGGACACTTAGTTTTTATTCCACATGCATCTCATTTGTCTTCAGCAGGTTCTTCCATAATCTCATCATTATTGCAATCACCCTCTGAGGACAGCTGACTTGCATTAATCAGCTAGGCCTCTCATCCCTCACTAGGTTCTTTACAGTTTTACTGTGCCCTTGGGCATCCTAACTTTACTTGAAAAATTAATAAACCTCCCCTCTCTTATCTTACCTTATTAATGTCTGTCTTTGTAACCCATTATCCCTGCATCTCTTCGGTGACCATTTGAGGATGTGGTTACCACCAAAGGATTGTGCCCTGGTGAGCCAGCACACAAGAGTGCCCTATATAATTGGAAAAAAAAAATGGGGGGGGGGGGGGGAGGGGGTGATGAGAGAAAGAAGGAAAACAAAACCTGTAAAAACTTTCAAGTCCAACATTGTTTTTTGCAAGACAGAATAAAAATATGGGATTGCTAAGAACACAATGTAGACTATTAAGACTCATCAAATAGTTCCTTCTTGACCTATTCCCCTTTTCATGTAAGCAGCCTCTTGCCCTCTACACCCCCTACAAGCACACCCCAGCTCCCACCCATCTCTTCTCACTCCCTCTCCCCCTCCCTCTCACGCACCCTGTTAAACCTGAGTCATTCATTGTAGATGTTTAGAAATCCTGGTACATTAATCACTTGTGTTTGCACACACTTTATGTGGGTTGTTGGTCATGGTCTGTAGTTATACTGGCTGTCTCCCTTGCTTACTTAAAAGCACAATCCAATTGAAAATAAAGATTTTGCAGGTTTGCTCATTTCACACAGCGATAGCAGCTGGTAAGTGTCTTTTGCAATTCATCAGAGGCCTCCCAGACCACCTGCTCTTGGCATCCTGCAAACAGCTGGCTCTGTGTAAGTACCATAAGCTATTATCTTACTCAATAAATAATGAAATAAAGAAGCAAAGCAGGACAAAACCACATCTTTGTAAATAGCATACATTCATGACTACCCATCTCTTCTGCTCTGGAGAAGAAGAAAATCCAGTTAAAATCTTTTCCTGGATTTAGCCATACCTTATGATAGAAGATGGAGATAAATCAACACCAATACATAGGCTCTGTATGCTTTCTTTCTTTCTAAAACCTGCTCTATTTCTGAAAAGGCCATAGGGAGCTTTCATGAAACTTCAGCTAATATCACCAGATGTCCCACTATTGAGAGGTGACTCTCGGTCTTTGAAAGACTGCCCCACTTAGAGTTTTTTGAAATGAACTTGTGTCCTCTCTTTCTGGTCCCAAGAGTAGATGCGAGGTCACTTCTCCTCCCCAGCACTCTGCTGCCTGTAAGGCTGCTGCCAGGTCCCCTCTGGATGGGGGGAAGGGCTAAAAGCTTGTAAGGCAGCAGATAGGCTGGAGCTGACATCAGAAGGGCCACGGGCTGTCAGAGCTGGAGCACAAAACACATCTCTGTGACTGGGAAGAAACTTCAGAGGTGAAAATGAGGAAGATGATGATGGGGGAAACAATGCCAGAATTTCCTCTCTGAAGGCAAATAAAAGTCTTATAGGAAAGTGCTGCATTTTGGGCACAAAGCCTGTATCTCATAAGGATTTTTATTTTTTAATCTATGAATTCTACGAGGTGCCTTTGACAGATTTCTTGTACTGCAAACAAAAGCAATAAATAAATGCAATCTGTTGCATGAATGATTTATATCAGCACAATTTAAATTTTAGGTCTGATTTATCTTATTTCTTTTAATGGACTCCTCTTTTACGTTTGTCGTAAACTGAGGATGCAAGAGATGGCAGTTGGAGATCTGACTGCCTAAGCTAACTGAGAAATTCAGTGTCTGCCATGGTCTGCAGACACAGAGCCACTCTTTTTCTCACAGAGGAAAGCCTTCCTCAGCAGGCTGTCACATTCCCTTTAGTGGCAGTCTTCTGTTAGTAAGGTATTAATCACTGCAAGAAAGGGTGCCTGATCCCAGAGCCTGTTCTTGTAAGTGGGGACTGTGAGAGGAGTGTTTAAAAGCCAGCTTTCAACATCCTGTAAAAGAAGTATTTGTGATGGTTTTCAGAATGACTATTTTCTCCCTCTTGCCTTCCAACTACCGTATGGGATTTTGCTACTGAAGCTGCAGTCCAAGGTATCATTCCCTCTCCTTAAATCAGATGGAGCAGCTGACTCTGAAAGTGGGGTGGAAGGGAAAGAGCCCTCATTTGATCCCACCTGTACCAGGGAGCACAGCTGAGCTGGCACTGGGATGTTTTAGTTTATTCCTGTCATAGATCAGTGGTGAGTTAATACCTTTCTGACACAGCTTGTAGCCAGGAGGCGGGAAGGCAAGTATTCTGCCTCTGAGAGATGTCTCTGATGGGCCCCTTAAAATCCTGTGATTGACAGGGCCATGCCATGCACTTCTAATGAAGCATTTAAACACCCTGGTAAGTACAGCAAGTGCGCATGACATCCCTGCAAGTTTTTCTGTTTCATTTCAACCTTCCTGCCCTTTCCAGTCTCTCTCTCCTCTTGTTTCCAAGAGCAATCAATTCCAGGCACCAATTCACACATAAACATGAGATGCAAACAAGTCTGTCCAGCGCTTTCCTTTCCATAGATGCAGGGGTCAAACAGCCACAAGGAAAAGTCTTGGTGGTGTGAACAAAACCAGTGACTAGTTTCTGCTTTTCAGGACAGGCTTCCAAGCCTGTGACATGGCAGACCATCTCTTTGGGCATTACTACTCCAGCAGCAACGTGACCTGTTCAGGATGCTCACCCCAGCCTCTGTGGGCAGTGCTTTTCTGATTAAATAAGGTGAAGGAGCAACGGGCTTTGACAAGCGTCAAGCTGCTTTGATGAATCATGTGAGATTTCAGGAGAAAAATAGCAGAAGGGGTGGCAGCACCTCTGTGGGTGTCAATAGGATCTGCAGAGGATGAAGAGAAACATCTAAATTGGTCTCAGATACTGACTGTTTTGTGACTCCTCTCCTGTGGCATTTTTATACTTTTGCCATTTAGGAGATTAATACTGTCTTACTGAACATTACGTGTTTCGTCATTTCTTGTTCTTGCACTAAACTGGAGCCTGAAGCAAAAGCCCAAACCTAAATGTTCCTCTATTCTGTGTATCAGATATTCTTTATGCCATGTATCTTGCAGCTTTTTCTCTTTTTGCCACGAAGCATTTTCTGAAAGTTGTGGCTAGAAGCTATAGGTTTTATGATATTTTTAGTACAGTGCATGGTTGTTTAAAGTGCACCTTATAAAATTTCAGTCCTCAGTCAGCTCCCTATAAACTGGTTCTGTTTTACACCAACAGGCTTCAAACCTTCCTTCCCATTCCCCACCCTCCCCTTTTAATAATGAGGCAATCTATAGCAACAATTTCTCTTGCATGTGGTGATGCAGCCTACTCAGAATTCAAGACAGGAGGCTTTTACTTTATTATTTCACCAAGACTAAAATCCTCCAGATACTATTTTCATTTTTAAGAGCAGCCTGGGTAAACACTGAAGATGGAATTAAGAATTTTGCTCTTGACAGAAGGAAGATTGAATAAAATAAACATGGGACACAGCATAACCTAGCCAGGAACAAAAAAAAAACAGCTAGCAAAACAAAAAAGAAAAGAAAAAGCAAAATATATGTAGCGATTCATTATGAGTACAGGCTCACTCTACCATAACTCAGGCTCCAAAAATCCTGAAATACATTGGCAGCTCAGATCTCATTTCTGGTCTGGCCAAATCTGTGGCCAAACTGGTGTTTTGAAATTAATTTTGAAGAGTTTGGCCTTGCAGCCAGCAGCTTGTGTTTTTCTATAAGAAGCAATGATGGGCTAAGCTCAAAGGATATGAGCAATGGTTCACATCCCTCCTTTAATGACAAGGATATTTCTTCACATAGTTAAGTGAACTACTGCAAGATTCACAAAACTAGGTTAGAAACACCACTATTTTCCCAGTGATATTGACTGCTTCTTTTCCATCAGGCCAGAACTATGCAAGTATCTTTTCTGTGCGATACTGATGTCTCTTATTAATACCTTACCATACTTCTATTGAAGACTGCATGAAATACTCAGCCAAGGCCAGAACACCACTGCAGCAGGCACATGGTGTATATATACATATAATAAGAAGCTTAACGCTGTGAAAAAATAGCTGTCCATGAATCCCATTCATTACTTTTGCAGCAACCTCACTGGAGCTTCTTTTCTGCTTGGTTGGGGGCATGTGCTTGCAAAACTGAAACTTCATTAAATTAAGAATGCCAGAAAGGAAATATTATTACTTTCTCTATCATGGTCAATGTTATTATTTTGTTTCAGTGCTATTTTCAGTGAGGGAATGGAGTATCAAGCTCTCACTTGTGGAAGTTCTTCCTAGTCTCTTCTGAAGGTCATATTCCACTTCACCACTTCAGCTATTGCTTCCCTTTCTCCAAGCATTGTCATGCACAAGGCAATGTGTTTTTCATGCTGCCTGCAACCGTCGATGCAACTCCCATGCTTTAGTTAAAAACTAAAAGTAAATGGAGGATATGGAGTATCAATGGGAGGTAGCACTCAAGCTGATGGTGCAGCACTGTTAATTACAAAATACTTTTATTGAGCAATTCAGTGGTAATTCTTACTGCTGTTCCTCCTTAATAAGATCCATTGTGCACTATAAAATAGTAACTAGGACGCAGTTTGTATTCTACATGCATCTCATATCTCTTTAGCAGGTTCTTCCATATCCATAATCTCATCATTATTACTATTACCCTCAGAAGACAGTTGACTTGCATTAATCAGACAGGCTGCCATTCCCTTGCCAGATTTTCTGCAGTTTTATTGTGCTTTTGGACATTTTAATTAACTTGAAAAATTAATTAAAAATCTTACCTTATTAATATCTCCTACCTTCCCCCTACTCAGCAATCTATTATCACTGTTTATCATCACTGACCATTCAACTCCAGAATGGTCTTGCAATGGGAGAGCACACCAGAATGCCCAGGTAAAGCCAAAATAATAGGGTGACTCTGAGACATCTTAAAATGCTCAGTTTGGTCTTTCACTTAAAGTATACATGATAGCCACAGAAGTAAAATCAAACTGCTACAGGTCATTAAAGGCTATTCCAATTCCTACCCACTCACAGATCTTTATTCTGTTCTTGTGCAGTTGGCTGGAGATTGCCAGAGAATGCACTGAATGAAATGAAGGCCAAATCATTTACAGATGCTATGACGCATCCCTGAAACTTGGTCACCAATCAAATTAGGTAGAGTTTTACAATCTTCTTTATCAGGTATAGAAATGAATAAGTCCATGGAAACTACTCTTGAAACACATATTTTAATAGAGCAAAAAAGCTTTTCTACTGGTGTTTTTAAAACAAGCTACAGAACTTTGTAAAGAACTCCAACATGAAATTCTTTAGGGTGGTTAAATTCTCAAGAAGCTGTGACATTTTGTACAAAATGTTGAGAAGGACTCGGGGGTGTTGGTTGAGGGGAAACTTAACATGTGCTGGCAATGTGCGCTCACAGCCCAGAAAGCCAAGGTCAAAGGAGGTGATCCTGCCCCTCTACTCTGCTCTTATGAGACTTCACTTGGAGTATTGTGTGCAGTTCTGGTGTCCTCAACATATAAAGGACATGGAACTGTTAGAAGAAGTCCAGAGGAGGGCCACAAGATGATCAGGGTGATGGAGCACCTCCCATATGAAGACAGGATGAGAAAGTTGGGGCTGTTCAGCCTGGAGAAGAGAAGGCTGCGTGGAGACCTCATAGCAGCCCTCCAGTATCTGAAGGGGGCCTACAAGGATGCTGGGGAGGGACTCTTCATTAGGGACTATAGTGATAGGACAAGGGGTAACGGGTTCAAACTTAAACAGGGGAAGTTTAGATTGGATATAAGGAGGAAGTTCTTTACTGTGAGGGTGGTAAGGCACTGGAATGGGTTGCCCAGGGAAGTTGTGAATGCTCCATTGCTGGCAGTGTTCAAGGCCAGGTTGAACAGAGCCTTGGGTGAAGCATCCCTGCCCATGGCAGGGGGTTTGGAACTAGATGATCTTAAGGTCCTTTCCAACCCTAACTATTCTATGATTCTATGATTCTACAATGCTTGGCACAAAGGGTATTTTTCATGCGTTTTTATGCTTTCTGCCATGCTTCCCTGAGTTGCTCAGCGCTATTAATACGATTAAATCACGATTGCACTAACATAAGCAGTTCCACCAGAGCCAGCTAGACTAACAGCAAAGAAAAGCATACCATGCCGTAAGAGTGCACAGGCTTGCCCTCAACATTTCTGCTTCAGGTACCAGCTGGGATCTCACCTCTTTTCTCCAGCTCATACCAAGTTTGATGTCTGGACAGAAAGATTTGTAAATTAAACAGCAGATTATTTTATTTGGTGTGCCATTATTTTCAATTGTCTTTTTTTAGTGATCATCCAGCGATATGTCAGTGGAGCTTTTCCTCAACTTTTAAACTTCTTCAATGTTGTATCTTGGTCTTATGTTAAGAGAGCCAAGAAACACCTCAGCCATTTGTGAAGTTTCAGGAATAGGAGATCTCAAGCTGCTGAAGTGATAGATGGTCACTCCCTTGCAAGGGCTTATCTGCCTTTTCCCTGGGAAGGAAAGAGGCAGCACCTATTTCTGTAATCATCCACACAGGGTTTTTAAAGAGAAAAGAAAGAAATAAACCCAGATTCCTACAGACACTGCTTGTGATGCTGAACTTCCTTTAGAGAGAAATGGGACCTGCTGGAGACCTGGTGAGATTCAAGCTATCATTTCCTAATAATAAGGAAAGCTTGTCCCATGGTAAAGGCACTTGGCTCATGGCTTAGGAGATGTGAGTTAAATCCTACTTATGGGCAGCCTGTGCAAATAATTTGGACATTGTCTGTCCCTGTCCCTTACCTGTAATCACAGCCATGTGATTAGCTATAATCAACTACTACTCAGTGGAGAGAGCCAGCAGCAGGGGAAAAGTGGATTGATTACTGATAATTAAAAAAAAAAATAAAAAAATTAATTTTAAAGTTCCCAGCAGATAAAATACAAATATTCAGAGCAAGCACAGCGTGCTTGCAGCTTCTCGCAAACAGGACAATTCCAAGAGCTCTCCAGAAAGCAGGATAATCCAAGACATATCCCCACTGCCTGTGGGTTTAGTCTTTGCAAGAAGAAAGAATTTGTTTTTCAGTTGGTGCCAGAGTTTCACGCCTAAAGGCATTCACCAACTTTTCATCTGGGTAAACTCCCAGATCACCTGAAGACAAAGAAAAAAGAGTGACCAGTATATCTTAATTCCTAACAAAAAGCATTTTGAGGTAGTTTAAAGCTGTGCATCCTATCACAGCCAGGAGAGGAGCTTCTGAATTATTTAGTAACCTCAGGCCTTTCAAAAGGAGAAGAAACTCATTGCCCGGTTCCATGGGACTTAGATGAAGTTCTGTGGGTAGGAGTATTAGATACTTATTCACCATAGACTTTGATAAATAATGTACGGGTTCAACTGCAACTAACAAGATCTCTGAATGGTGAAATCTCTGCAGTAAGCAAATAGAAATGTTTCCTCTGTCGACTACAAAAGTGAGGTCCCAAACTCATCAAAAAGAAACCCAGGCTGCATTTTGTTAAAATCAACCAGCTAAACAGAAAGCTTCATGGCAGTGGACAAAAATATTCTGCTTCATAGTTCTCATTATGGACCCAGTCTTATCTGGTATACAGTGCATTCGGTAGTTTATTAATGTAATCCTGGACTACCAGATCAGAGGGGGCCCTCCGTGCAGTACCATAATGAGTGTCACTCAGCGTTGTGAGAGAAATGAGGAAATTGTCTTGTTCTTACAGTGAACAAGCAAAAAGCGTTTGAACCCTCCTGCTCAAAACCCAGACAGAGAATTTTCAGCCGAACATATAGAAAGGGAGTTTTCCACTAACACTGCTAAATGTACAGAAGCAGAATTTATGCGCATTCCTAAATAGTGTATCTTTCTCATCCTTTTTAAATAGATGGCCCAGAGGCCTTCTTTAAACCCCCTGTCCCGCTCTTCTTTTGAACCAACCCCATTTATACTTTTGCAGTTGCATGTGCGCAATGTCAAGCAACAGTGACATCAAGTGGTCTGGCTTAGCTGATGACTAGCATTTTTGTTTCCCCACTCATCCCAAGGGCAGATATTGATTGTCATCAATCCTTTGTGTAAACAGATCTGAAATAAATCCAGTATCAGACATTTATCCTGTTGAGGGTATTGCTCGTAAGCTTGATTTAAGTTATGTTTATATGTGAGTACAGTATGATTTACAAGAGACCTTCTAACATTTCACTGTATGGTAGTTGAAAAGTTCTCTATCAGAAATATACCTGTATAATCGTGACAGTAAGAAGATTAAAAGCCACCTTCTCCCATCTGATCTATAGCACAGGTAGACCAATGCAGCAGGAAGGAGTATTATTTATTGTTTGCATTTCTCGAATGCCTAGTATCCACCAGCAGAGACCAGGGCTCTGTTGTGCTAGACACTGCAAACACATGAGGAAAAATGTTCACAGTACCAAGAGACCTTGTAGTCTCCCTGATGAGAAATGAAAAAGGCAGAAACAGTCAGCAGATGGGAGAGCGCAAGACTATGAAGAGACAAAAGCAGCATAGCAATGTAGTCCTGCCCACCAGCTTCATAAGTAACAAGGAGGAAGCATAAAACCCTTTTATGGCTACACAGCCCATAAAAATATGAAGGCAATTGTGATGGCAAAAGCACCTCTGCTTGCTGAAGGTATCTGGTGAAGGAATGAACTGCTAAAAGAGATCCATTAAATCCAAGGTCTAACCACCCCCTGCAACCACAGCCAAACCTTCCCCTTTTCCTTAGCGATATCGTCAATGGCAGGTCCGTTTCTGCTTCTCAAAACCAGCACCTGAAATAGTATAGCCATCCCTCAAACCTACTAGCTCTTTGAAGATTTCAGAGATGTCCTACCTGATGAGTACAAACTATTGTAAAGATATTTGCAGCATATCCATACTGATATATTCAATTTGCGGTTTCTTGGGAGAATAGCTGCTTTCGAAAGGAGAATGTTTCCCTCCACATTCCTTCATCAGTGACCACGGTAGTGTATATGAAGTATACTTACCATCTTTCTGAGGTGTCTTTTTGTTCCAGCAGCAGTGACATGGCTGCAAAGCAAACTGGGGGAGGTGATATCATGAGCATGCCAGCTTCAACCTAGTAGTGTCAAGCATAAGATCATGGAAGACATGAGAGAACACACCTAAAAAGAATGAATGAGGATGGTAGAAGAAGAAAGGCGCATGGTCAGGGCTGCTTTTGCCTTCTACATTAAAGGTGGTGGTCAGAGCCGTATGACTGCACAGCCTCTCCAATCCGGCTGCAGCTGTCCAACCTCCAAGCTAGCCACCAGGAACATACCCAAGTTCCTGGTTGCCACTGGGTGTTGAAGCCTACACAGCGCACCTTCAGAGGTACTGGTAGTCATGCTGGCACCTGGCACTGATTTCTCTTCTTGTGCTAAAACCACACTTTCAGTTTGCTGTACATCCACGGCACCACATGGTTCCTCTGCATCAGAACCACAATATGAGGGAGACAGATTTCCCACTAGAGTAAAGTGTAAGGGCCTGGGTTGACCATGGTCTTGTCCCATATTTCTTTCCCATTTCCTAACATCGAAATAGCCAAACTCCCCCTTATATTTATAAGTTAGCTGGTTTTAATACCAATGTCTTATGGCAGAACCCTAGTATGGGTTCCCAAGACCCCAAGTACAGCTGAGCAAAATAATAGTGTCTCTTGGCACACAGCAACATGCTGCACACTCAGAGTGACCTGTATGGCACATGTGCAGCAAACCCAGTGCCACAGTGGGGAGGAAAGAAGCCTTTGGAGCTGGGAGGCCTAGATTACAGCCCCACTGCCCCATGTTTTAACACTGCCCAGTTACTGCTGAGTACAGATGCAAGTGAAAGAACATGTTCCTTATTATTAGCTATTCACCATGTGTGCTCCAACATTCATTAGTCTCCTGTTCAACTAGAGTTATTCAAGTAAGGAGCAGAGACAATGCCATATGACTTATGTGAACACACACACCGTGAATAATGAGTAGTGAATAGCCAAAGTGAACCTCTCCCTGTACTGGAAATGCTTTGTCCAAGCTGTTTAACAAATACTTAAGAATAATATTCCTATAGATAGAAATTTGATCTTGCTGAGGAATAACTGATGCACGCCCAGAAGAAAAGGAAAAAAAACAAACCACCTCACATCCCCGTAATTTACTGAATTTAATCACAGTGAATAATCTCAGTGAGATCTACTTTCCTGCAACTATGGGAATCCTCCCTTGGATCCACAAGAGGAGGAAATACAGTTTTATATATTTACACACAATATTTTTTTGTTGTTGCTGTTAAGGCTTTTTGTAGTTTTCTGACAGTAGCAATACTGAAATAATTTCCTCTGACAGCAGACTGTTAAGTGAAGCCACAGCAGAAAAACAGGACAATGTTGCAGCCAAGCAGGGGCTCATTCACCCTTTTGTGTTTTGAGGGGAAAGATGTTCCTTCCAATAGCAAGTTGCTATTGGATGCAGGGGCTATGCAAAATGAATGGAGATGCACAGACACAGACTTGCTCCGGCATTCAGGTGTGTCAGGGGATGACATTTACTCTGTCTTTCTTATGTTGGGCTGTCATGTTGTGTTGAATTCAGTACTCAACCCAGAAATGAGAGGTGGCAGGATCAGAGTGGTAAGACAGATAACAACCAAGATAACATGAGCCGGAAATTGTCTTTTACAAAGAAAAAAATAAAACTAAATCTAGCTGCATCTCCTGGTTATTATGCTAATGACAGGTAGGCTGGGCAGGTATGCACAGGCTATGCATGAACACATTGGGTAGCAGCTTGAAAACTGCTCCAATTGGCTTAAGGGAGCTACTGAGGAGACACTAATGTGTAAGACTTTTAAAGCAATCAAAAGCCTAACAGAGTCTGAAATGCATCTTCTGCATTGTGTTCTGCCACAAAGTGCTGCGAGCCTTGACTTAAATCACAGAGACACAGGCTGAAAGCGAGGAGCTGTAGCCACATCTTGATCCTGATGTAAAACTTATTCACCTCACCAGAAGAATCCAGGATAATTCTATAAGCCAAATTTTCACATCATCTGCACTCTGGCATAACGCATACCGTCATCCTCAGAAAGTATATATGCCCTACCATAAATAGAAATATATAGACCCAAGATGCTGAAAAAATTTGCCCTTTGCAATTGGGATCAACTTTTGTTCTTAACACACCTCTTTGGTCCATTTAATTTCATATTGCTCTGGTTTGGCTTTTTGCACAGGAGCCATGGGTAGTGCTGCAGATAGAGGGGAAAATCCCAGGGCTGTGTTAAAAAAATTCCAGATGTAAAGCAAAATGGATTAATACACTTTTCTACAAAGTGGTAAAATGAAAACACAGCTGATGGACTTCCACACGGTTTGCCTCAGGCAAAGAGCATTCCATTAAAATAAAAATACATTTGGTTAGAGCAAATTAAATGTTCCCAAGGAGGAATAGCTTGAGGTCAAAGGTCAAGCCACTTTACTTGCACACATGTTTTCAATCTGTTTGACCTCTGTGATCAGCAAGGCTCAGATGTGCAAAGGGGAAGAAGCTTGAAAGAGATTGGGAAGAATGAAAAATACAAAGAAATGCATAAATGAAGGGCCTAATACAGCTATAAATTCCTTGTACTGAGAGGAAAAGTTGAGAAGAGTTTTTCTGCGATCTTTCTCTGAGTAATAAAGGACTTGGAAGATCTTGACCGTATTGCAGAATAACATTGTTTTCTCATCAGCTGGGACAGAAAGAATCACTCTTAAGTTGTGGCTGGGATTTGTGCAGCTCATGGTGAGTGCTCTTTAAAAGATTCAAGGGAAGTGGATCATAAAGAAAAAATGTGCAAGTGAAAGACTTTCTGCCAAGCCAGTGTCCCGTTTCACGCACACTCCCTGCTGAATGTGCTCTAGAGGCTCTCTTACAGGCAGGCTTTTGGGGCAGGTTAGTGCCCAAGAAACCAGGGGGTTGGAGCAATCAGGCAGAGGACAGCACCTTGCCAGCGTGCCAGGTGACAGCTTCCAATGCAACCTTCACCATGGCTCAAATCCACTAGGGATGAGCAGTACCTGCCCTGACTCCTTTATGAGACTAACCTCACCTAATGTTTTATTCCTGCACTCTGGAGAGTTCTGGGAGGCAGAGGAAAAAGGGTGAGCTGGAGCAGGCAAAAGTGGGTTGTGTGTTTTGCTTCTCAGCTACCTCCCTTCTTCTCCTCTCTAAAAGATATCAAGAGTCAGGATCTTCATCAGCACGTGAATGGTTTGAACACAATATGTCCGAAGAAAAGCAAAGATACCAAACAAACCTCAGTTGAAGGCTCTTCCTAAGCTTGCTAACTTCAGCATACATATAGCCCAGAGTGCTACAAACTGCAGACCCTTTTATTGCCAGCACGGGTTTATGACGCCTGCTAATGTTGCACATTCATTGCCCTAGCAGACAGCGTTAGACTGGCTTTCCCCTGCTTCTGGTGCTTGAGAGAGGAGCCTCCCAGCAGTGACTGTTCCTTGCAGCCAAGCCATAATCAGGTCAACAAGAATGGATTTTGCTTCACACTCCCAATGAAAGGCTGTTGCATGAGCAGACTGGAAGGCCACAGATTCTTTGGTCAAACCAGACTTACCCAGGAGCCACATTTGGTCAGATTGCTGTTTTGAAGGCAGTCTGTCTAGCTACTTGGTATTTCACAACTAATCTGTTTGCTATGGGTTAGCAAAGCCATTGGCCACTCTCCATCTATGGCAGCTGTGTTATTGCCTGTATCACTGCAGGAAAAAAGAAAGATGCTTTACATCTTTCCCAGGTTATTACTGCGGGTTGATCCATGCAAAGTGCTGCAGCTGCAGGTTTCCTCCCTGGGGACTCACCACCCACCCCATATGCTTGCAGGCACCGGTGTGACCAGTGCATCTGCTATGCAGAGCCCTGGCCTCAGCTGGGGGCTTGGGGCTCATTTGTGCACCCACCAGGGATCAGAAGGTTCAAGTGGCATTTCCACCAGGACTTTCAAAGCTCTTTCATCTTCTCAGCTGCTCTAAAGCAGCAGATAACCACAAAGGCATTTTTCAAAAGGGGAGTGTGGCTGCATCTCTAATAGTTCCTGATCAAGAAAAACATCTTTGTGTTTGCCATAAATCCATGTTCTCAGTGGTCCTGAAATCCCAAAGCCAGGACCTCAGACAGCATGAATAAGAGGACCTGAATCAATTTCAGCTATATGATATGAGTTAAAATCCACCAAAAATCTGGAAGGCAGTGTTCAGTAAGTGCACAACAATCTAACGTGCTTCAGTTGCAAAACAACCACAAACTTCTGACCAAAATTCACCCTGCGTTGAGTCAGTCCCAAAACTCACATGCCAGAGCTTTAAGGAAGTGGGGATCCTGAAGTCAGGCTTGAATAATTTGCAAGATCAATGCTATTTACACCTTACCTGATGCAGCAACACATCCAGAAGGGGTTTTCTACACCTCTCTTGGAGTAGCTGGGATCTGTAAGGTCAGCTTTTTTATTAACAGGTAAGTCTGTGCCATGTGAGGAACAGCAGAATTTACACTTGCCATCTGCAAAATGAATTACGTGTTCCAGACATCTGCAGCTTCATAAATTATAACACAGTGTCAACAGTGCACCTGTGAGGAGATTTTAGACAACAGGAGCAAAGAAACTGCCAGTGCGCCAAGGGGATGCACAGGCATAAATGCTGGGAAGGCATTTGGCTGCTACCTGCTTTGGCTGGCTGAGTTTTTCCCTCCTGCATGCCCATCCACAAGCAGATTTGCACCATCAACGCCCAGAGTGCACCTTTTCATCAACCTTTTAAGGTTTAACTCTCTGTAATTAGGTGTGGTGATGAAGCTCTGTTCAGCGTTACTCTGTGGTCCCCGTTGAGCATCGCTGGTGTGGAGCCCCTAGGGAGAGGGGACAGACAGCGAGGCCTGGGGTTTTGCATATGAGATTAAGGACTGAAGATCCTGCTCATTTCTCTTTTATCTGTCTGTGTGCTGTAGCACTGAAGTCTCTGCTTTTCCTGTGTTATATTCAGTGTGCAGAGTGACTCATCTGCAAGCACAAATTACCTTGCTAAAGTATTCTTAGGAGAAATAATTAGCCACCAGCACCTCCTTTCCAGCCTCCTGTATGTGTCTCGGGGGACTGGGGCGCTTGACATAAATCATTTAGTCCCGAGCCCTAGCACACACCTTTCCCAAAGGACTCCATAATTGGCAAAGTAGTTGCCAACCGGGTTTAAAGTGATTTGAAATTGTTTTCCATACAGCCTTGCTGATAGCAAAAGGTTTCCCACTTTCCTCAAGCATGAGTTACAGTAACATGATTGGATGTAACCCGTTATTCAGTTCAAGCTGTGATTCTGATACGGTATAGACAATATAAATTCCCCAGAGCTCTGTGAGGCCACCTCAATGGTCCATTTAAGTCCAATTCAATTAGGCTCACTATAGTTCTTAGGATTTCTTAGGTATGTTTGCAGCAGCCTTGGGGTTTGAATGTGAGAACAGTATTCATCTAGGAGTTTTAAATTAGGTCTCAGGTGTCATCATTCTAAATGAATTATTACAGTGGTGTGTTCATGCCATTACAGGTAAGGTTATGTTAGTATCTCCACTCAGCCATATTAATGCACCGAGGTCTGGAGCCGGGTATGTAAGGTCCTTGCCTTACAGCGACTTTTTTAACCCCTTTTCAAAATAATCAGGATGCCAGGCACCGAGCTGTATTTAAAATGCATGTAAATAAGTTGTTTACTTTCAGCTTCTGTCAGCACTGTGGTTTAGGATATGCTGTTATGCCCATAGTAGCACTGCCAGTGTGCTCCCCTTCACAGTGAGATGGGGAGAAAAGTGTCCTTGTCCTGCTTGTCTCACCGTCATTTTGCCTACAGTAAATAGGTGGGCAGTGGGGAAGTGCAAAGTAATGGGAAAAGGAGTGGGAGCTGCTGTCCTGATCATGTCTTCCTTTCAGTCACTGGATTTTGGAGTCTTCTGGTTTTGTTTTATTTCCCTAGCCACAGCTGGTGGGGAGGGAAACATAAAGATGTGCTTTATTTTGCTTTCCACAGCTTTTCTCCATTTGTGTCTGAGTCTGATCTCTCTCTGGTATTTAACACTCCTCTCAGTGCTTTCAGGGATGACTGTGGTGAGGGGAGGAAAGTACTTTAGCAGTCCAAATGGCCCTTCTGTATTTTGTACCTACAGATGGACACCATTTGGTTCTTCTAACAAGACAATGCAAATGCCAGGTATGCAGATGAAGCTTACTTCAAAGAGGGAAGAAAGAAGGAGTGGAGAAGATGTTAGATTTTAAACAGGTAATTCTGGAAGCCTAACTGGCATTTGGATTGAATCTCAAGGCCAGTATTTAAAGGGCAAATGTACCACATCTTTATTGGCCTACATGGCATAATTGTCTTCATGATTTTACTCTGGTCCCATCTAGTGGCTCCAGCATAAAGTGAGACCCCCTTGGTCCATCACTGTATTAACAGGGAAAAGCACAGTCCTGCTAGGGCTAAAAAGAGAAGGGGCAGAGCATATTTCACAGGTGGAGGGCTGAGGAAGACAGCAGTCAGGTGGCTTACATAGTTTTACAGAGACTGCCAGGTCTCCTGGACCCAAGCCTCCTGAGACCCATGTAGTACTTTCTAGAAGAGCATCCTACCCCTGACAGCCATAACCTTTTCCTATTGCTTTTGTCCTAGAAATTTCACCTACTTTCTCTCGATTCAGATTTGGTACGTCCTGCCCTATGCTCCTGGGAGAAACATGCCAATATTTTGTCTGTGTTATGTGGGGGAATAATCGGAAGAAAAGACTCAAAATCTCTTTCCTCTGCTATCTGTCATATCTTTGCTAGGCCAGACTGGAGCCCTAAGGTCCTTCCAAGATCAAATAAATGCCTCCAGGAAGAAAAGATCAAAGAAGAATAAAGCTTAAGAAGTCTGTAGTCTGGGTATTTCCTTCTATTAGAGGGGCCCATCATGATTCAAGCAGTCTCTTGTGTTACAAAAATTAAGGGGCAAAGCACGCCTCTCCAGAGACACAGACCTCCAGGTGAGGGAGGGAATCCTTAGGGCACACCCAAACAGGCAGGACTCACTTCCCTTCTCCCAGCCATCTGGAAAAGAGTCAGACCTTATCCACAGGCCAAGTAGCAACATTAGTACTGATTGTTTCCGAGATTCACAGCAAGGCTTTTGAGCAGCACGCCTCCAGCACAGGCTTGGAGAACCACATACTTCTGATCACCTCTCTGCCTCTTTTGTCTGGCACAGCCAAGGTCCCATTCTGTCCGAGCACAGTGACATGGGGCCTGGGAAGGCCATGGTTCCTCCAGAAGCATTCAGAGGACACGCTGAGGAATGGCCCAGTTGTTTCTAGACTTGACCTGGGATATCCTGACTCTCTCATTATGCCATGTGAGTTTTTCCATGGGATTCACACTAAATGGGGATCTGTGCACTGAGCACAGATTAACAGTTTACCAAACATGTAAGGTGCTGGATGTTTTCCAGCCTTTCTCTGGTATCTCTTTCTAGTAATAGAACTTCAGAAATTCATTTTCTTTTAGCCAGCTTCATTCTTCCAATTTTAACTTTTGTTTCCTCACTCTTTTGTGGCCTCTTACTCACTCCTTTTAATACTGCTACTATTAAAGTACAATCAAGGTCACTGAAGGATGTCATTGATGGGACTGTTCTTTGTTTGCAGAATCCTAAGGAAATAGATACAAACGGCTTAAAGTTAGTCACATATGTAGATATCTTACTTGGTCAAGACTCCAACAAAAGGGAAAGTGTTAAAAGAAAACTAAGTGCCTCCTAAGGAATAACATTGCATTGCAACGTTTTACGTTGTTCATCAGAATGGTTTTTACTTCAGGTACAGTAAAAGCCTGTGCCTTCCTGAAGTTTTATGCAAGCAATTAGTTTGTACAAATGTATTTTCTTACCATTTAAGGCCTTCATCGTCCCAGGAAGCAAGTACAGGCTAGAGCTGAGGTACTCTTCCCAACCCATTTCCTGGCACCCTGCAGCTCGGCCCCCCCACTCGCTGGTCCCTGAGGTGCAGCCTGAGCAACACGGCTGGAGTCCCACTGCCCCCAGACCTCTGTGTGCAGGGGGAACTGAGTAGGTGAGTGGCCACAGGAGATGGCAGAGGCACCGTAAAGCTGCTGCTAGGGGATCCTCCCAGCTCTCTTGCCTGGACTGTTGTTGGAGAGGGACATTTTATGGCATGTAGTGATAAGAAAAGGGGGAATGGCTTTAAACCGAAAGACAGGAGGTTTAGATTAGATATTATTAAGAAGTTCTTTACTGTGAGGGTGGTGAGGCACTGGCACAGGTTACCCAGAGAAGCTGCGGTTGTCCCATCCCTGGCAGTGTTCAAGGCCAGGCTGGACAGGGGTTTGAGCAACCTGGTCTAGTGGAAGATGTCCCTGCCCTTGGCAGGGGGTTGGAACGAGAGTATCTTTAAGATCATTTCAACCCAAAACATTCTGTGATTCTAGATTCTAGGACTGGCTGAAAAGAGATTTGGGACAGAGATTTGTTGCCTCATTTCTTCACTCTTTGTGTCTCTTGCATTTTTGCAGGCTATGTGCCAGGCAGTGAAGAATCCTCTGAACCGGTTCTTGGCCCAAATGTGACACTCCAGGGATGCTCCTTCTGTCCTGTAACTCAGCTAATTTCATCATGTCTTAGTTTCTTTTCCCCAGCATCAATAAGAAACAGACTCTGCCACAAAAAACAGCACTGGCAGGGCACAGCCTGGGAGATCTCAAAATGTGGCACCCAGAGCATCCATACCCCATACCCAAAGCACCCACACGGACCCTTTGCGTGAGACAGGACTGCTCGGAGACACCTATATCAGTAGATACCGCAGAGGGTGCCAAAATCTGTTCTGCCCCCCGGCTTCCACCGTATCCAGCCTGTGTTTGCCAGGGGGATTCGGCAGAACAACAGTGACATCCAGTGGCCACCCGGCGCAGCCGTGTAATTCCTGCTGGAGGCGTTACTCGGGAGTATACAGGTGCTCTGCCTTCGTTTCGCGAAAAAAAAATGATGTGCAGAAGCGCTGCCAGGCTGTAAGACAGCAGCCTTACGGGAAACGCGGGTCTCGCTTTCCAGCAGCAAACCTGCGTGCTACTAAAGGCAACTGAAAAGGAAGAGTCGTCCCTGGCTTCAGATCAGAAACTACACAAACAATGCAAGCTAAAATACTTTGGTGAGCAGAGAGAGGTTATTTCTGGAAGGGGAAGGTGACCTCCATGCCTCTGGCCACACAAAAGCAGAGAAATGATGGAGTGTAGTCCCACATTAGTGAAACTGGCTTGGCGTTATTTTCTCTGTCTCCTCCTCGTTTCAAAAGTCATGACTGGCTATACATCTTCCAGCTGCAGCCAAGGGACTTATAAAAACCCACAAATGCTGTGATTCTCCTGATATCTGCCCATTGCTGGAACCTTGGCTCCAAAACAGTGAGTACCGGGAAACCGGCAAAATCAAAGGGTCATTGATGCTGCAACCTCTCTGACTTCTTTTCCCCGATAGTCCAGCTTTAGTGTAAATGATGACAAGAGCTACCCTTACAAAACTGACCTGAGGCTAAGCCTGCACTGGAAACCTCTATCTGTGGAACCACATTGGTTTAAGCAGTGACATTTTTATTCCTGTTTTTTATTCCTGGTAAATCCCTAGAGCAGGATTAGCTGTACTAGCAAAAGCTCCTGTAAAGGAGTGATGGGAGGCAAGTTAACAGGCAGTAGTCTCCACTCACTAGTGGTGCCTGGGGCAGCCCTAGTTCAGCCTCCATGTCCTTTCCTCCTCACCCTCCTCCTTCTGAACCACAGCCCATTGCCCATGAGCTGTGCCTGTGCTGGAGGGCTCTGCAGCTGCACCAGATCAGCTACAAAGCAGCCCTTCATTATCACCCTCGCCTGTAATGGTTATAAGATCACTTTTACAGCAACATCCCAGTATTTCCAAAAGTATTAATTTACTGGCAATAGTACTGATTACAAATGCTTCAAGGCAATCTACCACCTACACCAATCTTTCCTCTCGTAAGATCTATAATAGTAAAAATACTCATCAGGTGGAAAAATGCCATCATAAAGGAAGATGGGCTCTGTGCATCTGAGTCATTGCTTGTGTATTAAAGATCAAAGAGTGGAGTAACTACATGAGAATCCACTTCCCAATGTCATCATCCTTGGCTGCACTGTAGATACTATAGCTCTAACATTTAAATAAGTTATGTGGATGCTGAGAGAGGAATCCATGACCCATGGATGTCAAGAAGTAGCTTCTTTGTTCCTGAGAGGAAAGAAAACCAGATAATTAATTAAGGCACCTAGTAGCTTTGTTTCTATTTTGCAGTAGCTCCAGGGACATTCGGGGCTGTTGGTGAATTGGAAAAAAATCAATAATTAATTGAGAAATAAACATTTGCTGTTACAGGTCATCCCCTGCAACCTCAAGCAACAGAAGAGGAACCCTGTTCTCAAGATCTCCCTCCCTGGGGCTGGTTGAAGACATTGGCAGGACATTGGTATGGCCACCTCCCCCTGCCACATGGTAGATCTGAAGGACAGGTCCCCTTGGGGCCTCCTGCTAGAGCAGGAAGTTGCACTGTCACTCCAAGTCATTGCTTGCTTCTCCCATTTGTGTGCCACTCACACCGGTGCCTGGGACATCCCATTCCACACAGCCTTGCTCCAGCCCTGCTCCCACTGCCTAAGAATCGCCTTCTTTCTGGAAATCCTGGAGGTAGCTTCCTCACTATCAGTGAACATTTTGGGGATGCACCTGAGCAGAGCTGGACCTCTCATGGATGGGATGGCACCAACAGGTGACTGATGGCACAGGAGAGCCTGCTCAGGTGCCACTTGCAGACGTACGTCTGTGGATGCACTCCCAGGACATGGACAATTCCCTTTCCCAGGACACACCACACTTATCCTATGACAATAAAATGAGTTTTTAGCAATGTTGCTTTCATATCTGCCTTTGCTGGCTGCCCTGGCAGGCAGGCAGGCAGAGGGATATGCTCCTTGTCCTCATCAGGGAGCTATTCACATTGCAGGCACCCATGACTGCTGCATGTGTGGAGGGCGAGAAGAAGGATGGACTCTGCTTTTCCACTCCTCACTTAGCAGCTGCAGTGAAAGAGGGACTCACCCGAGCTGTAAGAAAAACTGAAGTCTCACCCAAGTCTCTTGTTTAACAGTGTTGGATACTGCTGCTGCCTTCCCCTCCCAGCCCATGGGAAATCAGCTGCTGCTAGGTGCACAGCAGCTCCAGCAAGGGTCCTGGGTCAGAGACAGTGGTGGGAACATGCCAGGCCTCCTGGAGCCAGGGTACAGCTGTCAGCACAAGAGGCGGGTGCCAGAATCACACCAGCACCTCATTAACCTGGAGAAGCAGCTCTGCACAGCGGAGGAGGCAGGGATAGCCGAGGAGGGGGAGTCCAAGCTGCTGCTCCAGCTTCAAAGCACAGGTAATAATTGACAGCTCCAGGCTGGCAGACAGCAGCAAAGTAGAAATCTGTAGACTTGTCCTCCCAATGTGAGGAGAGAGGCTCATGGTTCTCTAACAACCTTGCTTCAGCATCGCCTTCCTTTTCATGTGCGTAATAGCTACCAGCAGCAGCATCTCCTGTCAATTGCTGACAAAGGATCCCACCTGGCACTATGCAGATGCAGCCTCACGAACAACAGGCCACCAAGAGAGAGGTGTTGAGTGTTGGAAGATTTATAGGAATCAAACTCTTCTTTGTAAGAGAGAAAAAATGTGGGTGGCAAGAACAAAAAGGATGGGAATAGAAAAAAGACAGGGAGGAAAACCTGCTGTGAGGATGTACAAGGAAATAAACTATGGGAAAGAAAACAATGGCCAAGCCAGGCTGGTGCAGTGAATTGTAGTGCTGTGCTGATTTTGGTCCCCATCCTGGTGGTCCCATACTGATGCTGTATATTATCCCTGGGGACCAGAAGTGGGGCTGTGATGGGATTCTACTGCAATGCCAGTGAAGTTGCTTGCTTGTTGCCTTTGCCATCACGATCCTACTGACTCCTGGTATATTTAACCTATCAGTCCTTCACAAACTCGTGATGTCCCACTGAGGTTTGTGTCTGGAACTTGAACTATTTTGCTTATGTATACCATAACTTGTGATCCTTAAATAAGTCCATATTCAAGTTGGTTTGACACTGAGATGATGTTACAGCAGTTCTGTCCTCTCCCAAATCTCTGCAGCCAGAAAATCTGCAAATCTGCTGAATTCTACCTTGTTTTGTCTTTTGCTTTTAAACAGTATCAGGATCTTCAGTTGCAGATACTGCCTTCTAAATGGAGGTCTGAGTTTCCACAGATAGCTCCTACAACTCTAACATGAGTTTCTAGTAGTTGTCATATCCCTTCCTCCAGGAAGGGGCCAGTAGGTGAGAGGAAAGACCCGTGTTATGGCATTTTACCCAGAGACTTCTCCATCTTTCTCCTCATCAACTTAAGTTTCAAAAAGTGCTGAGGGCTTTTCCTCCTCTCTAACTGTCAGGAAGTGTTGATGCCAAGTAGCACTGCATCTATGGCCACAGACACAGCTCTGCAATATGTCTTCATTTTTCACCTTTTTGTTTTGCGGAGGCACAGCCCCTGTTGCTCACCTGGCAAACTGAGTCATCTGACATTACATTTGCACTTTCCCAGAGGCCAGCAGGCTTCAGCTACTAAGCCATCATCATCTAGCCTCCCCCTATGGGCATAATATGCTAATTTATACCCACAATCAAGCATCTGTGATACCATTTGTGCTGCAGATACTGTGGAGGGAATTGATGGTTATTCAGATCCTGTGTTAACTGAGGAAAAACTGATTTATTTCCCCACTGAGTGGAGCAGTTACTAAAACCAGTGTGGATGAACTCTCCTTTTTCAACGTGCCTTGGCTGCATGCTTATAGTTTGGAGTCTAGGTGACTCATTCATTGGAGAAACTTTGCTCTCTGAATTATTCACTTATTCAGCCTACTAAGCCAGATAATAGGAGATGGCAGAACCTTTCCTCATCTCTCAGAGGGTACATTAATATCTTTTAAACATTCATATTCTGCCCAAATATATATATTTCAAGACTTATTTGTGCCTGTGTTCTTTTTCTTTAGTTGATTTGGTACTCTTTTGTTCTAACTTTGCTTATATCACAAAGGTCTGGCTGGGAATAGAGTCACGTTTCCACACAAAGAAAGAAGACAGGTTTCCTTTTTTACACAGACATAGAATCATATTATCTGTGATGATACTCAACACTTATTCCCTAAGATGGAGAAAATCCTAACACCAGTGCTCTCTTTCCTGTCCTCTAGACATTGTCTGTATCTAAAAATAGCAGTTACTTCAAATTTAAAATACAAATATCTCTATAGGATTGAATCCTTCATTGTCATTTACATAGATTGCAGCAGCTTTTCTCTGAGATAAAATCCAAGATACACATTATTTCTTGTGTCTATTCAAAACAGATTTCACGACACCTTTGTAGTTCTCTTTTTCCTTATGCTGATCCCCATTTCAACTCCTGCCTCACAGTCCTTTGCTGCACCAGCAGCAAGCTTCCCAAACTGCAGATCTCTTCTCCCTGCCCTCCTTTTCCCAAGGGCCCTGCTTTTCTGTCTGCTTTGCCTCCCATTTGAGCTACAAGGAGCAAATGAACCTGCTTCTCTCTCCTCTCTCCTTTCCATGCCACCTTCTGCAAAATCCCACCTCCTGGAGCACGCTGTCTCCAACACAATGCTGGTCACTCACTGTTGGTCACTAAGTGTTCCCAGCTGCTCCAACAAAGATGAATCACTAAAGCCTTGCATTAGGAACATGAGCTTTAAGCAACCTGATTTGGAGGAAGGTGACCCTGCCCACAGCAGGGGGGTTTGGAACTAGATGATCTTTAAGGTACCTTCCGATACAAACCATTCTATGATTCTATGAAGACCCTGCACAATGGCAGGGATTTCAGCATTGCTATTGGTTTTATATATGTGTCACTGCACATTCATCTATTACCATATATTCTGTTAATGAGGAATAATACCTGAATCCAACAACAGACAAGATAAATCTGACCCACTATCCTTGGTCCCTCTTCAGGACTTAATTCTTCCAGGATCTCTGAAGGTTGAGAAGGAGTCACAGGTGGCTGAGATGCCCTTCATGTACTAATTTTAGTTTATTCTATTGTTTATCAAGGCTGTTAGCACTTCTTCAGGCAAGGACCGGATCATTCTGTGGTTATAGAATCATAGAATCCTATAATAGTTAGGGTTGGAAAGGACCTTAAGACCATCTAGTTCCAAACCCCCTGCCAGGGGCAGGGACACCTCACACTAAGCCATGCCATCCAAGCCTATGACCAACCGGGCCTTGAATACCACCAGCGATGGAACATTCACAACTTCCTTGGGCAACCCATTCCAGTGCCTCACCACCCTCGGAGTAAAGAATTTCTTCCTCATATCCAATATAAACTTCCCCTGTTTAAGCTTGAACCCATAACCCCTTGTCACAGAATCACAGAATAGTAAGGGCTGGAAAGGACCTCAAGATCATCGAGTTCCAACCCCCCTGCCATGGGCAGGGACACCTCCCACTAAACCATGCCATCCAAGGCTATGTCCAACCCCACCTTGAACGCCGCCAGGGATGAAGCATTCACAACTTCCCTGGGCAACCCATTCCAGGGCGTCACCACCCTCACAGTAAAGAATTTCTTCCTCAGATCCAATCTAAACCTCCCCTGTTTAAGTTTAAACCCATTACCCCTTGTCCTCTCACCACAGTCCCTAATGAAGAGTCCCTCCCCAGCATCCCTATAGGCCCCCTTCAGGTATTGGAAGGCTGCTAGGAGGTCTCCACGCAGCCTTCTCTTCTCCAGGCTGAACAGCCCCAACTTTCTCAGCCTATCCTCATACGAGAGGTGCTCCAGTCCCCTGATCATTTTCGTGGCCCTCCTCTGCACTTGTTCCAACAGTTCCATGTCCTTTTTATGTTGAGGACACCAGAACTGCACACAATACTACAAGTGAGGTCTCACGAGAGCAGAGTAGAGGGGCAGGATCACCTCCCTCGACCTGCTGGTCACACTCCTTTTGATGCAGCCCAGAATACGGTTGGCCTTCTGGGCTGCAAGCGCACACTGCCGGCTCATGTTCATTTTTTCATCAACCCACACCCCCAAGTCCTTCTCTGCAGGGCTGCTCTCAATCTCCTCCCCGCCCAACCTGTAGCTGTGCCTGGCATTGCTCCGACCCAGGTGTAGGACTTTGCATTTAGCATGGTTGAACTTCATCAGGTTGGCATCAGCCCACCTCACAAGCGTGTCAAGGTCCCTCTGGGTGGCATTCCTTCCCTCCAATGTATCAACCGAACCACACAGCTTGGTGTCATCGGCAAACTTGCTGAGGGCGCACTCAATCCCACTGTCCATGTCACCCACAAAGATGTTGAACAAGACCGGTCCCAACACCGATCCCTGGGGGACACCACTCGTTACTGGTCTCCAGCTGAACACTGAGCCACTGAGCACTACTCTTTGCGTGAGGCCATCCAGCCAGTTCCTTATCCACCGAGTGGTCCACCTATCAAATTGATGTCTCTCCAACTTAGAGAGAAGGATGTCATGGGAGACAGTGTCAAAGGCTTTACACAAGTCCAGGTAGATGACATCAACTGCTCTGCCCCTGTCCATCAGTTCCGTAGCCCCTTCATAGAAGGTCACCCTATCACTACAGTCCCTCATGAACAGTCCCTCCCCAGCATCCCTATAGGCCCCCTTCAGATACTGGAAGACTGCTATGAGGTCTCCATGCAACCTTCTCGTCTCCAGGCTGAACAGCCCCAATTTTCTCAGCCTGTCTTCATATGGGAGGTGCTTCAGTCACCTGATGATCCTCATGGCCCTCCTCTGGACTTGTTCCAACAGTTCCATGTCCTTTTTGTGTTGAGGACACCAGAACTGCACGCAATACTCCAAGGGAGGTCTCTTGAGAGCAGAGTAGAGGGGCAGGAGCACCTCCTTCGACATGCTGGTCACGCTCCTTTTGATGCAGCCCAGGATACGGTTGGCTTTCTGGGCTGCGAACACACACTGGTGGCTCATGTTCATTTTCTCATTGACCAACACCCCCAAGTCCTTCTCCACAGGGCTGCTCTGAATCTCTTCTCTGCCCAACCTGTAAAAATCTTGGTCTAGCTTGTCTGTCAACCTCCAGTTACATGAATCATCATAATATCTGATTGCATTCCTTAGTCCTTCCCTTGGAGCATCCAAGATGAGAAAATCAATCAGGGACCAAATCACTTTGTTGCACTGTCTATTGCAAAGGACTCCTGTCCCAAGTTCCTCTACAAAACTAAAAAAACATTAAAATATATAGGAAGTCTTCACTCATACTGTTTTTTTACCATTTACTCTAACAATAGAGTAACTGGAGAAGGTCACATGTAATGATAGTAATAATGTGATTAGGCATAATTTTTAACATATATGAAGACAGTTTCTGATCACCATAAGGTGAAATGTACCTTTTTTTTCCTACTGAGGCCTATTTGTTCTGAGCCATTATTTACCTCTGGCTCTTCATAACCCTGCTGTGCTAATACTATTTCAACAGAGATTTTTAACATTTAATGAAGGCACTATGTCAGATTTTAACCAACTGATTGCTATATTTTGCATTGCTCAACTTAATTTTTCCCCTTCACTTTTTTCAGGAAAAGCATTACATTTCTTTTCGACCAAGTCAGTCTCTGAACAAGCCAGATTTAAACGTGTGCAAATTTTCTTGTGCCTTCTCCACTTCAGGATAATAAAGGAGCACATGAAATGAATGTTTCTGAAGTTTAGATCTGAATGGCACATTGAGAAATAAATAACATGGACAGTAATGGTTGAGAGAAAGAAACAACATGTTGAGTGCTGTTTTAAGAATTAATACTTTCACAGAGGAGACAAAGGGAGACTGTGCCTGGCCCATGGATATGACCATGGGGGAGTCCCAAAGGAATTCCTTCTTGCAAGCCATAGCAGTGCCCTTTGCTTATGGTTGATCTTTGTAGAGTCGAGAAGGAGTGAAAAGCCAAGGCATATATAGAGACACTGGCAGAACCAAAACCTAAGATCTTCCTCAGAGGGATCCAGAGACCTATGAGTACATGCTGCTGTACTATCTAATGCAGAGCTATATGCCATCCTTTTACAACAGGTGAGTAAAGGAGAGACAGTGTTAAATTTTCTGGCATGTAGTTTAACACATCTTCCATTCTGGGACCTTAATTATATCCAGGTGGTGGTGTCCAGGTGCAGTTGTCTGGACTATCTCCATTGGGCACATTCTATAAGAATAGTGTGGTTGGTGGATTTGGGGCTTTGTTGTTTTAGAAAAATGTGTTCTCCTGGTCATTCATTACTGGCTTCCACTTTTCCCAAATTTTCCCTATGTCCCCAAACTGAGTAACAGCTAATCGAAGCCATAAATAAAAGAAGCCTGCTTTGACAACTGAGAACACTTCTCACATAGTTTATATGACATGCTTGGCCTCACTGATTTTTCTGAGATCCACAGCAAGGACATCTTTTAAAGCATGCAATATTATTCCTGAGATGAATCTAGCTGGAATTTTTTGTTGTTGTAGTCCTTGACATCACTGAACTTCACCACAAAATTTAAAAAATAACCTGGACATTCTGAGGCAGTTACATGAGAAGGAAGCCACAATAAGAAAGGAGGATAACACCAATACACAAGAAGAGCTTGACTGCAGAAGAAAAAATCCTTGTTTGGGGACAAAGGCATTTTCCAATGATCAGCTACTAAATTCCACCACCACATTTGTCTATGCCCAACAATCTCACTATGGTTGTTTAAGAGCTGTCAGAAATATTGTTATGGCAAACTATGACAGCCTAGATATAGGTTAGCAATCAAATGTTTCTAATGGTATTATGGTCTGACAATGCCATTAGCTGAGATGGCCAAGTATCTTCATCACTAGCAACCTTCATTCAACAAACATAGCCTAGACTTGGTTTGGTCCATATTAAAGGCAGTATACAAGAGATATGATCATAGAAAACATCTTTCACAAAGTTGTTACAAACTGATTCAGCTTAAATTAAATGGGAAACACAGCAAAAATATTTTGTAAGTTAGATCATTGATTTGAAAGAACAAAAGCACAGATAAGTCAGCCAAACTGATACTGATAAAAAGAAAATACACAGCTTCCCTAAGACAAAGAACATCAGCAGGCTCAAATAAGAAGAATGAGAAAATACCTTGCCTTAACTTAGGAAAGCTCAGCCACATGATTTTTCAAGTCTCCCAGCAAATCTCTTTGATAAACTGCTGCAGACAGTGCCACAGGACTCAGGAATGGTAAGGGTATGACCTGCAATTAAGAAGGTGAAAAAATTGACCCATATTTACAGATCTATTAGAGCCACTTGAATAGCTTGCTAGGCTTTAAAATAGTGTTCAGTGGGGAGTCTAATTAATGATGCAGAGGTAAAAGCAATATGGGATAAAATGCAACATGGGTTTACTAAAGGTAGACCTTGCCAGACTCACTCAATTTCCTTTTTTTTTGAAAAGGTATCTATGAGAGCAGCAGGGGACATATTTCCAGTAAAAATAGGGAAGCATTCATGTCTTTGTATGAGGCCCAGGTGATACCATATGGAAAACTGCATACAATTCTGGTCACCCACATTTCAGGGTGATACCTTCCAGCTGGAAGAGGCACATAGAGGTCAGCATGAAGGTTAGGAAAATGGATGTGAAACTTCTGGCTGTTCCGCCTAACGAGGGGGATGTGTCTGCAAAAAGCAGCCTGGGAAAAGGAGACCTCTCTAAAACAAAAGACAACACTGGCACAGAACCTATGCATACAAAGTGGTCGAGAGTAAATGTGGGTTGGAAGGAAAACAAGCTGCAAAAGCTTTGCAGCTCAGGCAAAGGTTTCCAAGAAGAGTTGTGAGACAGAAAGCTAATTACGTCTCAGGGTGAGCAGTGAGTATGTGAGAAAGGATGGCCCCACAAAGTGACCTGAGAGTAGGGAGCCATCAGATGCTCAGGGATTGTCTTTGTTTCCATAGCTCCTACTTTGTGCTTTTTGAAGACCATTGCTACATTTTTACATAAAACACATGCTCTGAACCAACTTTCAAAACAAATTATTCCAATTAGATCATGTTAAGAAATACAGCATAAAACTAGCATTGCGGTTAATTTTGCAAAATGGGAAATAAATGCAAGGTTACTTGAGAACCGATATAAGTGGGCCATTATAGCACTTCACTTAATTTGTATTTAAAAATTCCTGTATTTTAATGTCAGTGAATATTATCACACAATTATTTGTCACATCTGTAAGTTAATAAAATCAGGAATAGAAATAAAGCCCAGCATCAATACACTTGGTACAGGTATACCCTGGATGTTACTAGCCATTAATACAGGCTTCCTATGTGAGTAAGAGAAGATGCAAAGATTCTGTTTCCAGTTAAATCAGTTGGACAAGGGTCAAGCACTCTCCCACTCTTTGATTTCTGACCAATTTGTGACAGAAATATGATGGCTTACAGTGCTCTGTAGGTGCACAAAGTCTAGCAGACACAGACATAGAAAAGGAGGCAAAGCCCTGGGAAAAAGCAGAGAAACAAGTTGGTTTCATCGTATGTCTGCTACCACTGTCAGTATTTGCCATCCTTAATGTCCAGTTTTCACTAGACCTGGACCACATTATCACATAACCAGTCAGCAAAATAGGACCTGTCAGCAGCAGCAGGCAGGAGGTGGGGTGGCAGGAAGTATTGGTGGCTGCTGACTGTGCCCTGGACCTGTGAAAGTCTGTGTCTCACTCTGGTAGGGCAAGATGTGGTGGATGCCATGCATGGCAATTCCCATTTTCCTGCTTCAGAAACATTCCCTGCCATTTAAAATCTGTCTTTCTTTAGAACTCTGTTAAGAAGGAAAACAATTGAGAATTGTAGCGCGGTACTTTCTGTGCTCTCACTCCCTCAGAGAATCAGAACTAATACAGAGAAAGAAATGGGGAAAAAAGGTAAAACTCGTTTACACATTTGAAGTGTTCTCTCTTGAACTAAATGACCTTCACAGGTCCCTTCCAACCAAAATCATCCTGCAATTATATGAAGTGGTACTACTAGCCCCTTCAGCCTCTTCTCCCAGCCAACCATTCTCATGGAAGCTGGAAATGATGTGGAGCAGGAAGGCTCCATTCAGCATCAGGTACAGTCTACCTGTAAGGGTGACACTGCAAGGCCATAAGTCAACTGCTTACAGCATCGCTAAACTCATGAATGCTTGAGGGGAAAAAATTAAACCTTGGGTAACAGTCATTTCAGTGGCATAGATCACTTTGAGGGGAACATAACTGAGTCAGCTTTGAAACATGCTGGAGCTGGCACAAACCTTGTTGCATGAGGAAACATTATTTGTTTTTAAATATCTAAAGGATGGTCTGCAAAGCTGCAGCTAAGCTGTGTTAAAGGTTTAAAGACAATTTATTATTTTCTACTGATCTAAATCCTTAAATCACCTTAAAATCTTAGCTCACCTAAGACCTTAAAATAAAAGAACTTAAACTCCCTGTGTCACTGTATCAAGTATTAAACTGATCAATATTTATTAAACTTAAGTATGTAAATAAAACTATAAACTTCACGTTATTGAAAAGTTGTGAGGTTTTAGAAATGTCATGACTGAATGTGGATCTCAGCTAACTTCACAAAGTCAGTCTGCATTCATGTGGAGGTTCAAACTTCAGAGATAGTTTACTCTCTGTATTGCAGACATCCTTTAAGTTTGGGGATCCCCCTGCCACTTATGAGGTTGGAGACCACTATGAAAAGGAATAATAAAATGATAACATAGCATTTTTCTTTTATGACTAAGGCTTGTATGAGTAACTGCTCTCATCATTTTCACAGAATCACAGAGTCACAGCATACTTTGGGTTGGAAGGAACCTTGAAGGTCATTCAGTTCCAACCCCCTGCCATGGGCAGGGACACCTTCCGCTAGACCAGGCTGCTCCAAGCCCCGTCCAACCTGGCCTTGAACACTGCCAGGAATGGGGCAGCCACAGCTTCTCTGGGCAACCTATGCCAGCTCCTCACTACCCTCACAGTAATGAACTTCTTCATGTCTAATCTAAATCTTCCCTCATTCAGCATAAAGCCATTCCCCATTGTCCTGTGACTACATGTTCTTGTAAAAAGTCCCTGTCCAGCTTTCCTGTAGGCTGTTTCCCTTCAGTGGTGTTTTAGTCACACATTGCACGACAGTCATCAATACTGTGAAACATAAATAAGATTGCAGTTAGTCTTCTGCCTTCTTTTTCAAATTTTCCTTCATTTTCCAGAGAAACTTTACTTTCCCCACTCTGTGCTGAGTAGCTTTGTACTTCCTCCTATCACATCTTTTGTTGTAAGCAAGGGGTAGCTCTGCTTCCTCTTTCTGTTCCCTTAATAAAACCACACACATGGAGGGAGAATTTTGCTTTCCCTAGCACTGAAAAGATGTTCAGAGCAGTTAAGGATAAGAGAAGGAAAAGAAGGAAAGAAAAGAGGCTTTAAAGGACTAGCAGCTGAAATTACTGGAGCCACCCTAAATGCTCCAGTCCAGGGGCAATTCATGGCTCAGCAGGGAAAAAGGACTGCAGCACCTTCATACACCGCAATAGTGCAGGATGCAACCGAAGTGTGTGCTCAGCCAAAGGTCTTCCATGCTGGCCCTCAACTCTTTGCTTCACCTTTCACACAAACCCTCAACCACACTCCCTCTTTACTACTAAACAGATTATATCCTGTAAACTTCCTAAGACAGCATCTGTAGCTTAACTTGAGGTATTAAAGAGGAATAAATAAACTTTGGCTATAAATTGGAGCAGGAATTAAACAAGGGGGGGGGAGAATTTTTAAAGCCTGAAATTCATTGGAAAACAAAACAATCAACCCAGCTTTGGATTCACAAGCCCAGGGAAAATCATGAATCAGGCAAACCTGCTCTTGATGTTTGTTGTTACACACAAAAATCATTTAAAGTTGGAGCCCCTGCAGGCTGGGCTGTCCAGGTCCCCTCGCGCATGGTACCCAGCTCTTGAAAGTTGCCTTCTGGGCATGGTGTCATGTTGTCCACCTCACATCTCTGCCTCTTCTCTTTGAGGGAGGGCATGGCTTTCTCATTCACCTCATAGATTTGGAGCCCTTTTTCCCTATCAGAAAAGCTAAATTGGATGCCAAGTGCCTTGACTGTCAGCAAAACACAGCTGATGGCACCCACCACCAGGGATGGAGCATTCACAACTTCCTTGGGCAACCCATTCCAGTGCCTCACCACCCTTACAGTAAAGAATTTCTTCCTCATATCCAATCTAAACTTTCCCTGGTTAAGTTTAAACCTGTTACCCCTTGTCCTATCACTACAGTCCCTCATGAACAGTCCCTCCCCAGCATCCCTATAGCCCCCCTTCAGATACTGGAAGGCTGCTATGTGGTCTCCACGCAGCCTTCTCTTCTCTAGGCCGAACAGCCCCAACTTTCTCAGCCTATCATCATAGGGGAGGTGCTCCTGTCCCCTGATCATCCTCGTGGCCCTCCTCTGCACTTGTTCCAACAGTTCCATGTCCTTTTTATGTTGAGGACACCAGAACTGCATACAATACTCCAAGTAAGGTCTCAGGAGAGCAACTTAGAAGGCAACTAACTACTGCCCCTCACATTCCCCATTTGGTTCAGACTTTTCCTTTCTACCATTCAAGATCTGTGTGATCCAAACAGAAGTATGGCAATTCAACACATTAAATTTGAATATGCCAGCAGTCTACGTATGGGTTTGTATGTAGTCTATGGGTCTTTCAGTCATCCATAAAAACGAATATGTGTTTTTATCTATTGGAGCACTGGTATGTGAAATGCAGTTTATTGCTCAGTAATCAAGGTGGAAAGTCTAAAAAGGTAAACAATATTTTTGCCAAATTATGAGTAGCAAAACTCTCCCGATCTAATCATTAGTACTGGCTCAGCACCCCAGCGCAACAGGAATAAAATGCACCGTCACTCCTCAAACAGAGCTACAGTTTTAGTGTCATCCTCCTTCCACTTCCCAGTGTCACTGGAAGCCTGAATCCCTATCGGTATGACTGACAGTAAACCTACTGATTTCAGCCTGTGATCCCAATCAAATTAGACATGAATTTTTCCCTGATAAGTCCTGCCCCCCCAAATATAATGCAAATAATGTAAACAGTTAATTTTCAGAGGTGATACCTGTTAACTTCCATGCAATTTTCCAGAAATTAATTTGGCTCATGTCCTGTAACACAGGCATTTACACTGACATACTGTCTTTATATACACTTGAGGACTGACTCTACTTGCAGTTAGTTGTCAAAAGCAGCAGAATCAGTTCAATGTAAATGTCCCAGCAGGGAACTCCACTTATTTTAACAGTTACAGACAGTTTCCCCCATACAAAGGATAAAGACAGAGCTAAAGTTGCTAAGACCCTTAGCATGCCAGGGAAAGCAATAGAAGCAAGATCTGTCCTGCTGGGGAAGTCATCCATCCCCAAAAGCCTAACTGAGAGATCCCTTGAAGTTGTTCATGCAGATCAAGGGAAGGGCCTACTCCACTTCAGTTTGGCACAACTTTGCTGAAGTTGCTGGGAGTTTACCAAGACAGCCAAGCTAAAGCTCTGATCTCTAGAAAATGGTGCAGAAACATATCCAAATACTCACATACAAAGCTGAGCTGCAGCCTCAACATCGTAAGCTGACCCAAAAGTAAGCTGCTTACAAAGAGAGAAGTCTCAGCAATTCTGTTACACCAGGTGCTAGCAATTCCATGCTTGTGTGATAAGCTAGATAAGGTGCTTGCCCTAAACTAACCAACCAAGCAGAAAACCAGTTATTTTTTACCTGGATCAGTTCCTAGACTGAATATCCTGCATAGATGCACAAGCCCTCACTTAGAATGGCAGTGGGGCAGGGCCATGGTGCCAGGAGCAGCAGCAGGAAGGGTAGGAGAGGCAAATAGATATTTTAGCACCAACCCACTATTAAAATAGCTTAAAGCAAGCATGAGAGAAAAGCCTTTGATATCAGAGGAGAGGGCACATTTTTACAATGACTCAATGCTGAGGTCCTGCTCTCAGCTCAGTATGACTTGCTCTCCTTTTCCATGAGTGGTATAAGGCTCTGCTTTAAATGCAGAGCACAGGACAGTTTCTATGCATGACAATTTAGGACAAAGTCCTGCACTAATTTATGATTATCTGCATGACTAAAATCTTCCTTTCTTTGCCAAGGCAATAATCCCTTCCCTTAGTCTTTTCTGCAGCAGAGTAAATACGAGATGCAATATAACAGATCTGGTGGTGTTTTAGCAGAAAGTGCTGGTGTCAGATCATGCAGGATTGTACATATAAACGGCGCCTTTTGAAAGGATTTGCAAGGTTTAAGCATACCATGTAGCACTAGTGACATCTGCAGGAACATGCAGGTTGAAACAGCAAGAGGAAAAAAATCCCAAGAACGAGGTTTCTGTGAGAAGCTATCATAAGGAAAACTAGCAGATGCACTCACAGTGCCTGCCTTCACAAGCTTACGTGGGGATGAGCATGCCCTCTCAACTGCTGTCTTAAGGAGTGAAGTCAGGGGTTTAGCTCCTCTAAATAATGCTCTGGAGGAGCTTCTCACTTTGTTGGCAATGCAGGTGCTTGGGGAAAGCAGACCTCCTGTTTTAGAGGGCACCTACACAGCAGCGTGACTCTCCTCCTTCCTAGGAGTAAGAAATAAAAGCATTGTCTTTAGGGGGAGGTTGTGTTTCTTCCTTGGTCAGACCTAGGTAGGGCGTTCAAGATCCACCAGTGTGAAGAGGACAGACACAAATCATTGTACATTATCCCATAGAAAATGGGGCAAGTGTACTGCTGATTTTAAAAGCTCCACAGCTCAAGAGAGAACACATCAACGAAGAGTCACTATTGGTTATATTGAGTCTTCTTGCAACTTAGAAGTCTAACAAATACTCCTCTTTGATGATAGAATGACAAGGGAGAGCTAATCAGGGAGCAAGTACGCACATGAGTGAAGATCAGAGCACTGCGCAAACACTGGCAAGAAAGTCTGATCCAGCTTGAAGGATAGTAATCAGATCCTGAAAAAGGGGCTAGGGGGGAAAATTCTTGAGAGGGCAATCACTGGATTTGGTGATGTAAGGAAAGAGACAGCCTGCCTTTTTCTTTTCTCTTCCGTTCAAGAAAGCAATCCCTTTGCATAGAAAAAGTTGGACTTCACCTTCATCTTCTCTCCTTATATGATGCTGTTCCAGTTTTGCCATACAAAAATGCAGCCACTCTACTTTATAACACTTTACCCTATTTACACTAGGAAAGCTATTTCTAACTCACTTCATTAACACTGCTGATAAAACATTGCTTTTAAACTAAATGCACGCAGGTAAAAATCAAGACCAAGGAGGAACTGGATTTTTTTGTGGTCTGAATACATCTCTTAAGTTTCTTTGCTTAAAATGTCTGATATTAATTTCTGATATTTTTAAAAACTTTGCCTAAAATAAAAATTTTGCATTTTGCATCGTGGTTAGTTCAAGTTCCCAAAACCCATCTAAAATGGTGTGTCAGAACCTCCATACCAGCAGAGGGAATCAGCTATGATTGTTTACATTTATTAAGAATACAGGACATTAGGGTTTGGCATTTGTGAGATAAGGCAGCATTGTCATTTTAGAAATACCAGCAATGAGACCTGGTCTGACGTGATAATATGCAAGAGCTTTGTGTTCTATCCCAAAATCGCACTAGCCTAACAGCAGGAAGGCTAGGAATGGGAAAGTTTGTATACGGTAAGTGAAGGTATTTGTGGCTGTGCTAGACTGCTAACACATTACAATAGGTTTTACTCAGAGAATATTAAATTATGTGTAGATCTCTTAAAAAAAAAGAAAACATTTTCATGGTACAAGAAATGAGAAGGAAAACAGTAATGTAATTGAGAGTATGTTTAGTGAAAAAGCTGTCCCAATGTGCCTGGGGAGCAAGGCACACAGAAATATGTGCCACAGCAAATCTATCGGCAGTATGACAGTATGGAGGAACTACCTGTTGCAAAATGGGAAGCCAGGCACTACCGGAATACAAGAAATACAGTGAGGCTTCAAGGAAAAAAGAAAAAGCCAGCACTGGAGGATGCAATTGAAGGGAAATTGATATAACAATAAAGTATTAAGATAGCACTGATAAAAAAAATGAAAGGAAAGGCTTGGATCTAGAATTGTTTTGGGAGAAGAAGCACAGGAGACTCTTGGCAGTCAGAGCTGAGAATATACTGGGGAGCCCCTGATCAGACTGCATTTGCTCCATTTGCAAGATTTCTTCCCTGGAAGTGTTCAAAAACTGTGTAGATGAGGCCCTCAGTGACATGGTTTAGTGGTGGTCTTGGTAGTCCTGGGGTAATGGTTGGACTCGATAATCTTAAAGGTCTTTTCAAATCTAGTTGAGTCTATGATTCTATGACATCACAGATTATGCCACTGTGGACAACTTCGGTTCCCCAGGTATGGCTTGAGAGGAACACGACACCAACATGAGGTGACAAGCTGGGACAAGGTCAATCTCAGAAGTCCAGTTAAAACCTCAACAAAATGCAAAGGACAGAGCTGACAGCAACCTGCAGGCACTCATGTACCTCAGGTCACGACGACCCCAGTCTAACGGTGCTCCAGGGCCCAAGGTTTATGTCAGCGGTGGGGGTCCAAGTGAGGTTGGTCATGGCAGTTAAGGCCTTTTGGGTACCTACAAGGCCCTCACACAATAGCAATAAAACCAAATTGTCCTTACCAAGAGGCCAGCAAGAGGCCCTTCATCAGTTCTTTGCTTAAAGCCCAAGGATGTTTTATGCAGGACTATGCTGCTGTTCAGCAATTAAATGGAAATGCCATGTCTCCAGTATCCACACATTCCTCCTAAAAAGTGTAACACTGTCTTCTATTCAATTCTAGTTTTTGCACTTAGATACACACATTAATTTTGTTTGTAAAAGCTTTTTCTTCACACATTTTCATAACAATTTTCAAGTTCTGTACTTCGAAGCAGAGTTTTCCTCAGGTATTTTGAAACAGGTTCAGGTTATTTTGTTGTTATGGCATTTTTTTATGCATAAGAAAGACAGTAAGTTGTCTGGTCACTCTCACTTACCAAATAATACATGTGTGAAAAGTCCCATACAGTTCTGCCAATCCAAAGGAAAAGTGAAATTTGCATCTGACAGTGGTATCACTTTTCCCTTTAACCACCACCTTTTTTGATGACTTTCATCAGCATGAGCCCCATGCCATGTCTTTCAGGACCTGCACTAACCATGAGGTCAGAGCATGTGTAGGGAGAACTGCATGTCATCAGCACTTAGGTCAGTAATGCTGCTTACTTGTGCAACTTCCACGGGGACTCATGGTCCACAAGAACCTTCTTGGACTGAATCCTCCCTCTGACAGTTCCAAATGTTTCTGCTGCCTTGCTCAAGGATAAGTAGTACAATGTACCCCCTGTGCCCTTCTCTGCTGGAAATAACTTCTACTTCAGAAGAATAAAGAGACTAATCAAGACCCTCACATAAACCACGTCATTTTCCTTGCCCATCAGCTTCCGTCTGACTCCTCTGTCCTATTAACAATAGCTCAAAAAAGCAAGAGAGACAAGAGCAACTGGATTCCTAACTTATTTCCCAACACAGTACTGTAGCAATAAGTGACAAGTGGTGTTCCTCAGGGGTCAGTATTTGGACTGGTGCTATTCAACATCCCTGTCAGCAACATGGACAGTGGGATAGATTGTTTGTCAGCAAGCCTGCTGACTCCAAGCTGTGTGTTGTGGTCAACACACTGAAGGGAAGGGATGCCATCCAGAGAGACCTTGACACGCTTGTGAGGTGGGCCGATGCCGACCTCATGAAGTTCAACCAAGTGCAAGGTCCTACACCTGGGTTGGAGCAATCACAAACACAGGCTGGGCAGAGAATGGGTTGAGAGCAGCACTGAGGAGAAGGACTTGTGGGTGGTTGTTGATGAGAAACTTAACATGAGCTGGCAGTGTGCGCCCACAGCCCAGAAAGGCAACCATATCCTGGGCTGCATCAGAAGGAGCGTGACCAGCAGGTTGAAGGAGGTGAGACCTCACCCTCTACTCTGCTCTCTTAAGACCTCACTTGCAGTACTACATCAAGCTCTGGGGCCCCCAACATAAGGACATGGATCTGTGGGTGTGAGTCCAGAGAAGGCCATGGAGATGTTCAGGGGACTGAAGCACCTCTCCTATAGAGAAAGGCTGAGAGAGTTGGGCTTGTTCAGCCTGGAGAAGAGAAGGCTTCAGGGAGAGCTCGGAGCAGCTTCCAATACCTAAAAGGGGGCTACAGAAAAGCTGGAAAGTGAGTTTTTACAAGAGCAGGTAGTGACAGGACAAGCAGGAATGGCTTTAAACTGACAGAGGGGAGATTAGACTAGATATAAGGAAGAAGCTTTTTATTATGCAGGTGGTAAGACACTGGCACAGGCTGCCCAGAGAAGTTGTGGCTGCTCTATCCCTGGCAGTGTTCAAGGCCAGGTTGGACAGGACATTGAGCAATGAGGTCTAGTGGAAGGTGTGCCTGCCCGTGGCAGAGGGATGGAACTGGATGATCTTTAAGGTCCCTTCCAATGCAAACCACTCTATGATGTAAAGAGTTACACCTGTTTATTTAGTAAGGAATCTAGAACTTGGTAATTCCAGAGTTATGCAACTAAATCATATCCCTCATTCAGGTTCTCTTGAGCCTTTTTTTTTCTTTTTCAATCTAAACGTAGCCTGATCTCAATGTTGCAAACTTTCGGGGACATAGTATTTTCATGAAGGCCATTCGAAATCTCATATGACAGTGAGAGTAGAGAAATGGATTCAGAGAGGAACTGAACCACAAAAGCCAAAAGGTTATTTCATACAGGGACTTACGGATGCACTCTCTTTGGCAGGCCCCACGAATGATCATTAGTAAAGTGTATGGGGCCCAGCAAATGGCAAACACACAATTATGGCAAGTGACTTCGCTATTCTCTTGTCCTGCTGCAGTTTTGACCCAGACCTTGAGCAGAAAGAAATAGAAAAGTAATTTTCTGGCTTTACAGAATTGCCTCTGGTTGGAGATGTGCTCTCAGTTACCAAAGACTCTTTCTTCGGCCTCATGGAGGAAGAAACACGGTCCTCTGCTTCCAGTGGAGGAGAAAACACTCCTTGCCTCAGTGACAGTCAGGATCTCCAGGACAGGGTACTGGTCCTTGAATGTTCACAGTCCTGGGTGCTGCCGCCCCACTGGCACCTCTGGATGTTGTGGAAGATGTGCACATTGAAGTAGGTCACCAAGAGCAGCAGCATGAACAACTCCAGAGTGGATGCGCACAGGAGGAAGAGCCAGTTACTGAAGAACTCGGCATAGCACTGGTCCGCTGGTACCACGCTGTGTCCAGCCACGTGCTCCCTGAAGAGTATTGCTGGTCAGTAGAGGAGGAAGGCAAAGACCCATATGGCCACCATCTTGATGACAGGGTTGGATGTTATTCCCTGCTGGGTTCTGCAAGATACCTGCGAAGGCATTGAGAGGACTTTTTGCCTCATGTCCACAGGCAGTCGCTGCAGCTGGCCCCCCCTCTCTATCCTGCTTGTTTTTGCTCCTAATCTTCTCCAGGATTATTTGGGACCATATCCCAGGTCTAGACATTCTCACCAGTGTTCTTCGCTTCACTGCGTTAGCCTCAATGCCTTTTCCTCCCATGCCTGATTTTAGGTCCAAACCCAAGTCCAGTTTACTTTGAATTTCCCATTTTATTGTCCCCTTTTTATCCTACCTTACCCTTTTCACCCCTCAGCCTGCTCTCCCTCAAGTAGCAGCACAACAGCAATCTGCAGCAGAAATCATGCAAAAAGTTCTGCTCTGGGCTGGAGCATGCTCAATGCAGAACTTTCACCCCATCAAGCTGCAAATACCTAATAATCTCCACATGCCAATGTATTTTTGAGGGCTATTATCTCAACTAAATTTGAGCATATGCTCACCAACATGGCAAAGGTTGGTAAATAAAATCCTCCAGTGATCTTTTAAGAAAATCAGAGAAGCTATAAACAGGGTACTTACAGCTTTAGTAACTGATAGAAAACAATCATAGCTGATAAGAACAACGCTAAATACTGAAGCTGTGCACAGGAGATAGTCCATAACTAGCCAGAGCTTGCAGACGCCTCTTCCCAAGTGCCATTTCCCTATCAGGGATATAGAGAGACATGCAGAACACACCTATGGGAAGGAACCACAGAGACACCATTTGGTTGATATGGATTGAAAACTGTAGTCTTGGAAGCAGAGAGAGACAATATTCTGATATATGGTTAAAAAAAAATAAAAAATAAATATTAAATCTATTAAGGTGAATATGTAATTTATATACAGAAATACTTATATTCCCATGAAATCTGACAGTGTCTTTCTATGTATTAGATCTTGCTCCATTTATGCACACCAATTGTTGGGAATAAGTTCAAGACAAATCAGCAAAGAAGGATCTGCTGAATAAGTAAACTGCAGTCTAACTAACTTAGAATCTCTAAAGATACATAGTCGGTACTGCAGCATATATCCACTGTGGTTATGCTCTGACATGTAACCTCATCGCTGTATATCTTCTAGTCTTTTATCTGTGTTAGAGTTTTCCCCCAAACACATCTACAGATGTTGCTGATGTTGATTATTATTGTGAGATTGGTAAGCATTTGTAAGCTGCAGAACATATATAGGGCAGTCTGCATGGTGTCCAGAAACCTCTTCTACAAGAAATAGAGTAGACAAAGCAGAGGTATGAAACCTTTTCCCATTTTTTAACAGGTGTTTTAATCTCATACTGGTTCTCCAGCTAACCCTAGAAATCATTTTTTGTCCAAAAGGCCTTCTACTGAAGTGTTTTTATAAGAAAGTCATGTCTTAGTTTCATTTTTAAGCCCGTAACTTCTTCATTTTACCACTATTTTTCTTCAGAAGTGTGGTGTGATATCTGATGCTACATTCTTGAAAATGCTGATCTACCAGAGACAAACAAGCCTATATGCAGCTTCAAGATCATTTCAAGTTCCTCAGAATCTTCTATTCCTAAATATGTACATCAAGAGCTTAGAAGTTACTGAACATATCCAGGCTGATGAGGCCCACTGGCAGCTGATAGACTGTTAGCAACAGCAAAATGCACACAGAGGTTTCACTACTGATGATGTGTTTTAACACACACCTTAAACACAAGCAGCTTCCCTTTTGTACAAAATACTCATTTTTCATACTTGCTGATGACAGCTGCTGCTCTCATCAACTTCAATGGGATTGATGTTTGGCATCATGTCGAAAAGTAGCAACCACTTTTAGCTATAGATATGAATACAGATGGAAGAACCAGGCTTTAAGCACTTATATTTGAAACTATTCTCACTTTTACTAATTGGTAGATAGAAAAGATGTGAGTCACATGCCTAGAAAGATTTCAGGCTTCTAAGGAATTAAGAAAATATCACAGCAGCTTCAGAAAACTAAGCATTTTCTGACTGATCCCAAAGTCTTATGTTTAAAAGGTCTATAGGCCAGCATAATATTGATACAAATAGTTTCCTCTTGATTGATTTAAGACTCCATTGGGTACTAACCACAAACAAGAACTGATGTAGAAGGCAGGTATTTAAATCTCTTGACTAAACTGTAAGACAGGAGATGAAACAGACTTTTGCAGAAGACCTGAGCACTGAAATGGCAGCTCAAGCAAATTGTCTGGTGGAAGCAGGAAGCAAAGGCTCCAGCACACGCACTGTTTGGTTTCTGCTGCATGGGGTGAGCCCCAGAATTAGTTACCACAGATGATAAATGGCATAAATCACAGAATTTCTTAAAGGCTAAATACATACTTCATTACAGAGCACCAACAAACTGCAGTTAGGGGGGATGGTGTTGACAGAAGTGGAGTAGGTCAATGAGTGCTATTTCCCACCTTGTAATTCAGTGAATACTGGTCTCTGTGACTGTCTTAAGCACTTCTGCGAGAAACACCTCCTTGCTAGCCTCAAGTCCAGATGTTTGCTGGAACATCTGCCCCAAGACCACGGTTTTGTCAGGCTTTTTCTGCCACATGGGCTGTCTCCCTGGCTTGAACACTGAAGGCATTCATGCTCCCCACTTCTTTGCCTACCGTCGTGCACCACAGCTCCATCCATGGTACCTCCAGAGGCCAACTTTCCTGGACTTTTGTAATGACACTCTGGGAAGAGCGGACTAATAGAGAAAACAGATGGGAGATGCCAGCAGGATGTTGCTGCCATCAATCCATTTGATCTATAAGTTGCATTGCATTGAGTTAAAGCCAGTTTTAAACCATAGTCAAAGTGTTTTGTTGTAGAGCAACACACTCAAAAGCCATTAGTACTATATAGAGAAGCAACTAGTTTACCCAGAGGTACCAGAGGTAGCTGCATAAGAAAACAGTCACACTGTCAAATATAAGGATGTCCTGAAGTGTGTGATGAGCAATCTTACAGGAGGAGCATAGGTAAATTGTAAACTGTAGCAAACCACCCTTTCCTTCAAGTGGTATTCACATACAGTAGTTGCTCTTTTTTTCTGAAGCACCATTAAAAATATTTATATGAAAAAGGATGCATTTCTCATTCTAACGTATTTTGACACAGAGTAGGCTGTTAAAACACTTCATGGAGCTTCCACCATTCCTTACTCTCCCCTCAGACACACAGCTGGGAAACAGTTCTCCTAGAAGAAACCACCCACCCAGAAAATAAACCCCACTGCTTCTCCGAAGATTCCCAGGACAAAAGCAGTACCTGCCTCCACAGCTGTGACTTACCGACTGCAAAGTCAGAAATAGCAAGATTGAGAAAGTAATAGTTACTCCGATGCCTGAGGTTTCTGTCCATGATGAAAGCCAGGATCACCAGGGCGTTTCCAAGGATGGTCACCAAAGCAAGAAACACCATGAGGAAAGCCAGCAGCACCAACACACCCAGGGAAAACTCAGAGCTCCGTGACTGTGTGGACCGAGTCTCATTCCACATTCCAGCCATAAGCAGAGTTTCAGCAGTGCTGTTGTGCATGTTGCCTATCCAGGTCAGTTCAGTCTGGGAAGAAAGTCGTATCTGACAGAGTTATCCAAAAGGCTGAGATAAGTCCGCTAACAGGCTGAGATTAATACTGGCATATCCAAAGAAAAAGACCAGAATATAAAGGTAACGGAAGACAAGTCTTCAAGGCCTGGAGTCTCCAGTGCTCCTTGATCTGAATGTACCAACTGGCCTGAAAACAAAATCTTTAAAAAAACCCACCTTACAAGCAGCAACAAGTGCACACTTTAAAATATATTATCTCTTTCTCTCCCAAAGGTTGGCCCTTATCTACTGAGGTCAGAAGAGTTCGTCTGAAAACAACTCTCTTCACAGTCAAGCAGTTGCATATTAGCATTGTGTAAGCATTTTTACACAGCATTTTACTGAAGCTAAAAACAGACTTCATTTTTACTTCCACAGTGGTCCAAATTAAAGAAGGATTTAAATTATTACAATTCTATTTCTCTTACATTACAATGTAGGCACTGTTGCTGCTATGCCACTTGCTAGATTTTACATTTAAGAACAAATGTATATTTCTTAATGCTGCTGGTTAAAATCCAGTTATGCACGGCAAAAGTGTCACCTTTTCAGCTCATTCTAATCAGACACAAGTTTAGCCCTGGACGCAGCAAACCAAATACCTGGACTTTGGAGGACTTTATAAGCATGGCTTCCCACTCCACGAAGTGCGAAACCGTTAGTCCTTGTCAGGTGTGAGAAGACGTATCTCTTCCTCATCACAATTTTCACATTTGATTCTACGATTATCCCTTAAAAAAACACAAAACAAACCACTGTGTTATCCAAGCCATTGCCTATTGTGTGCAGAAAAGAGAAGCCATCCAGTTTTAAATGTTCATTTGGAACCATGGAAGAAATAAAGCCTACAGGAAACATTGAAGTATTGCAACAATAAACTGATTCCGTTTATTTTGCTAAAAGTACACAGAAGTTGGCAGTCTTGTTGACAGCCAACTGTGACTCATGCCTGCATCTCACCGTCTTCATAACACCATGGAACATCCTGCAACTGGCTTTTTTTGTTGCAGCCATAATGCTGTGTGCTTGAGAAGATACAGGGCAAGAAACAAGAGAAGAGGGGGTAGACAAGATGTGGGAAGGAGAGGTGCTGGTCTCTGGTCCTGTCTTAGGGGGACAAAAGGAAATCACAGAATCATAGAATGGTTTGGGTTGGAAAGGACCTTAAGATCATTTAGTTCCAACACCAATATATTGTAAAAGGTAGTTAAAGGGCAGGGGGGTTGGAACTAGATGATCTTAAGGTCCTTTCCAACCCTAACTATTCTATGATTCTATGTAGGGAAACAGGAACAAGAGAGACCTCGGGAATAATAAAATGTGGCAGACAGACACCTGCCTCAAGTGCATGCTCAAAGGCAGCCTGGGAAACACACAGGAGGGCCTAGAGCTCCCTGTGCAGTCTTAAATCCAGTCAACAAGACTCCTAGAGGGTGTCAGGAAGAACTCTCTGTTACAAGTACTGAAAGGGCCGATAAGAGTGACACACAGCTGGATCAGCCCTTCACTGGTAAAGAGGAGCTGGTTAGGGATGTGAAATCAATGGCAGCCTCGGCTGCAGTGACTCTGAGCAGAGGAGTTCAAGATGCTAAAGGGGGTGAGGGAGGAGAGTAGCAGTACAGGCAATGGACCAAAGGAACAGTCTTTGGTTCATTCAGGAAAGTGGTAGGTGGGATCCCATTGGAGGCAGCTCTGAAGTGGGAAGTTGCTTGGGGAACATGCAGGCCCCTAAGAACAGCAGCCTCCATGCACAAGAAAAGCCCATCCCTATTCTCAGGAAAACAAGTAGATATACCAGGACACTGGCTAACCAGGAAAGCTACAATGTGTAAAAGCAGAATGGAAGTTTGAAGCAGGGACAGACTACTGAGGAGGAATTTAGAAATGTTGCCTGGCCGATTAAGCATGATGCTAGGAAAGCCAAAGCTCACCTAGAGCTGATGTTTGTAGAAGAGCATCGAGGACAGCACAAAGAACTTCAGCCACCCCATTAGCTGTAAAATGCTAAGAAAAATGTCGATACTTTTTTGAATGGGGCCAGAGATGCAGTGAAAGCAGACTCAGGCAAAGCTGAGGTACCCAATGCTTTCTTTACTTCATTCTTCACTAACTAGGACTCCCTCCCTCTCCTCCATGTTTAGTGAATAGTTCAGGGAGGAGATCTGTCAGGACCAGGTGAAAATAAGGCAGGGATTACTTGACAGGACTTGACTCATAAGAAGAGCCCATGGGACCCAATGGGCTGCACCCAAGGCTGCTGAGAGAATCAGCTACCATCCTTGTAAGGACACTTTCTAAGGTCATGGAGATGAAGGGAGGTTCCCAGCAATTGAAGAAAGGCAAATGGTGCAACCATGTTCTAATGATGCCACAAGGATAAAAGTTCAGCCTCTTTTTGGTCCCTGGGAAAATAATGGAGCAAGTCCTCTTTAAAGGCATTTCTGAGAATGTGAAGGAGCAACAGGTGATTGGCTACAATCAGCACGGGTTTACCAAGGATACATCCTGCCTGAGAAACTCAGCTGTCTTCTTTGATAAAATGTCTAGATTAATGGACAAGGGGGGAAGAGTCATTTGCTTTTAAAAATTAGAGAATAAATCAATCCTGAAGTTTGAATCATAGGGACTGAGGAGGAAATTTATGTGGTCTGTCCATCCTTTCTGTGGAGGAAAACCTTAGCCTGACATAAAGAAGAGAGTCATTATGAGAATTGTCAGGGTTAAATACTCATCCAAGACATAAACAAACAAACAAATGATACCACAAGTTTTTCAGCATCTATGCTTTATTTGCTGCTTTTATTAAGATCTGAGAGGGTCAAGTTAGAAAAACACTCTTGAGGTTTCTGTTGAACCACAGAGTCATAGGCCTACTGTCACCATGTATTTACAAGACCTATTGGACAGCTGCAAAGACAGAAGAAAACTCAAGGGCGTGAAATGGTGAAATGGATGAGTGAGTGGACAGAGAGACTTGGCTTAGAAAGACTTGGCAAGCGAAGTCATTTGTGTCAGTGCACGAAAGGTATGACCAAGAACAAAGGCTGAATAAATATCTTATCATAACTCTGTAAAATGTCCGATGGGGAGAAGAATAAAGATGCAGCCTTGACCAAGGCAGCTTTAATGCTGTGAGCACAGCAACTAAGTACTTATTTACTCTAGGAGCACTAAGCAAAACTTTCAACAATTAGAAAAATACAACAAATTCTTGAAATACACAGGAGTGCTGTGATAAAACAGTTTGAACACTGTCTGTGTAACACATAACATCGAAAACATTGATTTCTAGTAGCTTCACTACTCTAGTAGCACAATGTGTGGTTTCAGATTAGGTTTACATTGTGCTTCCTGACAAACTCGCTTTCCATTAGTGCAAAATGTGGATACATTTTGCCAGCCAATAATTTTGTACGCCATTTTTCCAAAGTAAGTAACACAAAATGCAAACTGAATTTTTATACTAAAAAGCACAGGGATAGAAAAGCAGACAGCTCAAATATTTTCCCATTTTGGACCTACCTTCAGTTTCTCTGTTTAACAGATGCCTATTTAGTACACCAGTTATTCTATAAATGGGTGTGTTTGGGGTTTTTTAAGCCTCATAGAAAAACAAACACTACAAAGTCTATGCCAGCACCTTATCTCATGACAGTGAAAACAGCTGTGTTGGATCAATGACTTCCTCCTGAAGCTGCATCCTTCTTAACAATCAGGCTCAGAATCGATAACACTACCCATGTGAGGTAAGGAAATTTAATGAAAATGAATGGTGAAAGATGATCCTCCACCAGTGTGAAAACTGTTAAGAGAAGTCTTCAGTTCCAGACCTCTGAACAGAATGCTATTTTAGCTCCTCAAAGCCATCACTACAATTAGCTGCTCAGATGTGTTTTGAGTTGTGCTTGCAGAAAAGTACTCTGCTTTCGTAACACCTCTGCAGCCAATTTCAAATTAGATAAAAAATACTGTTTAAATTGACTATTGCTCTTCATTTTTCTGTGCATCAGATTTCTCTTTCCATATTTTATAAATTTCTGTACATGTACAAAGAGGAAAGAAAATTACATGAAAGAGAGAAAAAAAGTTAATCAGTGACTTTCACTTACCCATTAATTAAAGCCTGGGTGAGCTGCAACACCCAACATGAGCTAAGAAACTTTGGCACATGGAATGGCTTATAATCAAGCTTCATTGGCTTCTCCCAACACATCTGTGCATGCCTTCCAGCACTGCATATTCAACTGTTTTCTTTATTAACAGCTGTTTAAGACATCTCTGTATCAGCTTTCAGACCTCTGTGAAGCCCATTGTCAAGCACTGATAGAAACCATCTATCAGTGATAGAAAAAATCCAGTTTTATACTGGTCCAGCAGCAGAGAAAATCCATATAATGCCACAGTAACAGGACACAAAGAACTAATCTGGTATAAAAATCACCCTGCCAGTTCAAATTTGCTCCAGACATTTTGATGGAGTATCGTTGCACTTGCAAATCTTTACACCCAAAAGGGTATTGTCTATTCTCGCACAGCCAGCCAACATCATCAATCCAGTATGAACTTTGCATTGTTTGCTCTGCTAATCCAACAGGAATGTGACCATGTGCCCAAACCAGGCCAATCTTTTAGGTAACCAAATAGTGCACAAATCTGGTACTATATATTGTTTAAGCATGACCAAAGAAGCGGCCACTGTCGGGAAAAGAGACAGTACCGGGGAAAAGAGTAACAACTATTTATGCCTGTGACGATTTTAGATCACATGCGTTTAGAATCCTAAAATCAACTAGGTTGGAAAAGACCTTTAAGATTATAATCAATCTCAAAGTGCCATTACCATGGAAACTTTCATTCTCTGAAAATCATCCAGAATTACTAACTTAGGTGTCCTGTGTCCTGCAAGACCAGGTATGGACTATATCAAAACTAGAAAAGGACAGGTATGTCAGATTAGGCAGCTCACTCACTTGCATGTTGTTTACTATTTGAATTATAATGACTACAGGGCACAATCTTGTCTTTGTAATAGTTTTTAAACCAAAATTACACTGCTCCTGTGAGTATTTATACAACCTTCCAAAAATGTAGCAGAACTGTTTCTTCACTGAGAGCTTTGGGTTCACAAATAGGACATACATTTTAATTCAACGCACACACAAACAGGTATCTCCTTCCAATGAACCTCTACGGAGTTATTAATAGATAATTCTTTCATAGTACCAGCTCTATATTAAAAAACTCCAAAACAACCAAAAGTAAAACAAAAAGTACCTCAAACCCACAAACAACGAAGGACACGGGTGTCTACTGTTGCCCATGCAGGAAAGGAGGCTGCTAACCCAGGAAAGGAGGCTGCTAACCCAGGAAGCTGGGAAAAGGTAACAGAAAAAAACAACAAAAAAAGAAGGAAGGGGGTAATTAAAAGCAGGGGGCTTCCTCCGACATCTGTTGTCCCTACCCAGAACCGCTTTGCTGTCCTGCAGGGGGCTGATGAGCAACAGCGCTCTGCTATCCTGCAGGGGACTGATGAGCAACAGCGCTCCCACCAGGCGCAACCAGCTAGTGCACTGGTAAAGAAGGTCACTACTGGTGCTGCCAGGAAAAAGCGGCGGGTCGTAGTAGTCGGGGACTCTAATCTGAAAGGCACAGAGGCACCCATCTGCCGGCCTGACCCAGCCTCAAGGGAGGTGTGTTGCCTACCAGGGGCTCGGATCAGGGATGTGGCTGAGAAGCTGCCTGCTCTAGTCGGTCCCACTGACTATTACCCACTCCTGGTAATACATGTGGGCGCTACTGATATAGATAGCAGTAGCCTGGAGACTATAAAGAAGGACTACAGGGCTCTGGGAGAGGTGGTTAGGGGCTCTGGAGCTCAGATTGTCTTTTCGTCAATTCTCCAGGATACAGGGCAGGACCTTGAAAAGCCTAGGAGGATTGGGCAGGTTAATAAATGGTTAGAAGGGTGGTGCTATAGTCAGGGGTTTGGGTACCTTGACCATGGGACTCAATATAGTAGGCCAGGTCTCCTGGGGGCTGGTGGAGCTGGTCTGACAAACAAGGGGAAGAGTGGATTTGGTAGGAGGCTTGCCAGGCTGGTCAAGGATGCTTTAAACTAGATGTGTTGGGGGAGGGGGGCATCATTCCATCCCAACACACCCAGTCGGTTGGTAGCACTTATAGTAAACATTCGGAGCAATGTAGGGATATTCCAGCTGCTCCAGCCAATGACCCAACTTCAATTGGATCTCGGCTCAAATGCCTCTACACAAATGCCCGTAGTATGGGGAACAAACAAGAGGAATTAGAGATGTGTGCACATCTACGGGGGTATGATATCATAGGCATCACAGAAACATGGTGGGATGGCACCTATGACTGGTGTGTTGGAATGGAAGGTTACCGGCTCTTTAGGAAAGACAGGCCTGGCAGACGGGGAGGGGGAGTTGCTATTTATATTAGGGATAGGCTAGAGAGTATGGAACTCTGTCTGGGGACAGGTGAACAGTCGACAGAGAGTTTGTGGGTCAGGGTTAAAGGGAGAACAGTGATGGGTGACATTATTGTGGGGATCTGTTACAGACCGCCTGACCAAGGGGACTTGCTGGACGAAGCGCTCCATAGGCAGATAGGAGCAGCCTCACGCTTGCAGGCCCTTGTTCTCATGGGAGACTTCAACCACCCTGATATCTGTTGGAGGGATGGTACGGCCCGGTACAAGCAATCCAGGAGGTTCCTCGATTGTGTGGAAGACAACTTCCTTCTGCAAGTAATAGAGGAGCCGACAAGGAGAGGTGCCATGCTTGACCTCGTCCTCACCAACAGGGAAGGGCTGGTTGGGAACGTAACGCTCCAGGGCAGCCTTGATTGCAGCGATCATGAGATGGTCGAGTTTGAGATCCTCAGGACAGTGAGAAGAGCGTGCAGCAAGCTCACTGCCCTGGACTTCAAGAGAGCAGACTTTGGCCTCTTCAGGAACCTGCTCAGTAAGGTTCCATGGGATACAGCCCTAGAGGGCAGGGGGGCCCAAGACTGTTGGTTGATATTCAAGGATCACCTGCTGCGAGCTCGGGAGCGATGCATCCCAACTAGAAGGAAGTTCAGCAGGAGGGCCAGGAGACCTCCTTGGATGGATAAGGAGCTGCTGAGCAAAATTCGAAAGAAAAAAGAGGCTTATAAAAGGTGGAAGCAAGGTCAGGCGGCCTGGGGAGAATACAGGGATGTTGTCCGGGAAGCTAGGGACCAGGTTAGGAAAGCTAAGGCCCATTTAGAATTAAACTTGGCTAGGGATGTTAAGGATAACAGGAAGGGATTTTATAGGTACATTGCCGATAAGAGACAGGTTAGGGACACCGTGGGCCCTCTCCAGAAGCTATCGGGAGAATTGGCTACCCTGGATTTGGAGAAGGCTGAGGTTCTTAATGACTTCTTTGCCTCAGTCTTTACGGGCAAATGCTCTGACCACACCACCCAAGTCTTGGAAGGCAGACGCGGGGACGGTGAGGGTGGGGACCCTGGGCCCACTGTGGGGGAGGATATTGTTCGGGACCACCTTAGGAACCTGAATGTATACAAGTCCATGGGACCGGATGAAATCCATCCACGGGTCCTGAAGGAGCTGGCAAATGAAGTTGCTAAGCCACTGTCCATCATATTTGAAAAATCATGGCAGTCAGGTGAAGTTCCCGATGACTGGAAAAAGGGAAATATAACCCCCATTTTTAAGAAGGGAAAAATGGATGAGCCGGGGAATTACAGACCAGTCAGTCCCACCTCTGTGCCTGGCAAAATCTTGGAGCGGATTATCCTGGAAGCCATGCTAAGGCACATGAAAACCAACAAGGTTGTTGGTGACAGCCAGCATGGCTTCACTAAGGGGAAATCCTGCCTAACCAATCTGGTGACCTTTTATGAAGGGGCTACGGAACTGATGGACAGGGGCAGAGCAGTTGATGTCATCTACCTGGACTTGTGTAAAGCCTTTGACACTGTCTCCCATGACATCCTTCTCTCTAAGTTGGAGAGACATCAATTTGATAGGTGGACCACTCGGTGGATAAAGAACTGGCTGGATGGCCGCACGCAAAGAGTAGTGCTCAGTGGCTCAGTGTCCAGCTGGAGACCAGTAACGAGTGGTGTCCCCCAGGGATCGGTGTTGGGACCGGTCTTGTTCAACATCTTTGTGGGTGACATGGACAGTGGGATTGAGTGCGCCCTCAGCAAGTTTGCCGATGACACCAAGCTGTGTGGTTCGGTTGATACATTGGAGGGAAGGAATGCCATCCAGAGGGACCTTGACACGCTTGTGAGGTGGGCTGATGCCAACCTGATGAAGTTCAACCATGCTAAGTGCAAAGTCCTCCACCTGGGTCGGAGCAATGCCAGGCACAGCTACAGGTTGGGCGGGGAGGAGATTGAAAGCAGCCCTGCGGAGAAGGGCTTGGGGGTGTGGGTTGATGAAAAAATGAACATGAGCCGGCAGTGTGCGCTTGCAGCCCAGAAAGCCAACCGTATCCTGGGCTGCATCAAAAGGAGTGTGACCAGCAGGTCGAGGGAGGTGATCCTGCCCCTCTACTCTGCTCTCGTGAGACCTCACTTGGAGTATTGTGTGCAGTTCTGGTGTCCTCAACATAAAAAGGACATGGAAGTGTTAGAACAAGTCCAGAGGAGGGCCACGAAGATGATCAGGGGACTGGAGCACCTCTCGTATGAAGATAGGCTGAGAAAATTGGGGCTGTTCAGCCTGGAGAAGAGAAGGCTGCGTGGAGACCTCATAGCAGCCTTCCAATACCTGAAGGGGGCCTATAGGGATGCTGGGGAGGGACTCTTCATGAGGGACTGTAGTGATAGGACAAGGGGTAATGGGTTTAAACTTAAACAGGGGAGGTTTAGATTGGATCTGAGGAAGAAGTTCTATACTGTGAGGGTGGTGGGGCCCTGGAATGGGTTGCCCAGGGAAGTTGTGAATGCTTCATCCCTGGCGGCGTTCAAGGTGGGGTTGGACATAGCCTTGGATGGCATGGTTTAGTGGGAGGTGTCCCTGCCCATGGCGGGGGGGTTGGAACTCGATGATCTTGAGGTCCTTTCCAGCCCTTACTATTCTGTGATTCTGTGATTCTGTGACACCCAGCAAAAATTGTGATTCTTTTCCATGGACTGGATGGTGCTTAACCTGGTCTAATACCATCAAAAACAAAAACGAGAGCCTGAAAGCTAGCAAAATCAGGGCAAATGCATACCTCTCCCTCACTCTTTACCAATGCCATGAGTAAACAAAAGATTATTCTCTAGTTCTGCTTAAGATACTTATGAAAAAATAGTATTATATAAGAGAGGAACCTTATCTGTAAGTCATTTATTTTAACTTTCTAAAAAGAAGGTGTCTTAGGTGACCTCAATGTTGCAAACTTTCGGGGACATAGTATTTTCATGAAGGCCATTCGAAATCTCATATGACAGAGAGGGTAGAGAAACGGATTCAGAAAGGAATTGAGCCACAAAAGCCAAAAGGTTATTTCATACAGGGACTTATGGATGCACTCTCTTTGGCAGGCCCCACGAATGATCATTAGTAAAGTGTATGGGGCCCAGCAAATGGCAAACACACACACAATTATGGCAAGCGACTTCGCTATTCTCTTGTCCTGCTGCAGTTTTGACCCAGACCTTGAGCAGAAAGAAACAGAAAAGTCCTTTTTTAGAGCTGTGGAGCTGGTTTGTGTTGGAGACGAATAGTTAGTCGCCGCTGCTGGTCTCCATGGCCTTGTTAATGAAGAAATACTGTCCTCTGCTTCTGATGGAGGAGAAGATGCTGCTGAACTTGGCACGAGGCAGGATTTCCAGGACAGGGTACTAGTCCTAGGACACTCGCAGTTCTGGGTACTGCCACCCCGCTGACGCCTCTGGATGTTGTGGAAGATGTGCACATTGAAGTAGGTCACCAAGAGCAGCGGCACGAAGAACTCCAGGGTGGACGCACACAGGAGGAAGAGCCAGTTACTGAAGAACTCGGCATAGCACTGGTCCGCTGGTACCACGCTGTGTCCAGCCACATGCTCCCAGAAGAGGATTGCTGGGCAGTAGAGGAGGAAGGCGAAGACCCATATGGCCACCATCTTGATGACAGGGTTGGAAGTTATTCCCTGCTGGGTTCTGTAAGAAACCTGTGAAGGAAAAGGACAACAAATGTTTAGACAATATTTTGGAACAACTATCTTAAAAAAACATAGGCAGTTAAGTCAAATACAATATTTGTTCTGTAGTTCTCCAGACACCTAAAATAACTTCACTTACATAAGGTCCTGAAAAATACTATTAGTCTTCTTCATCAAATACTGTAGCTCTGTGATTGATTAATACTTAGGTTTGGAGAGGAGCAGAAATTGTGATGGCTAAACTACCATTTGGCTTCCAGGTATGAAAGGACATGGCTTGTTTTCATCATTACTATAGTAAGGTAGCAATAATGAATCAGTTTATGATTCATGAAATGCCCATGCTCAGAGTGAAAGCAGCTGTGGGACTTCTTTCCTCAACAGACAAAAGTAGAAGCTAGGTTGCCAGAAGTAGACAGGTTGCCATGTAAGACTGCAAACACTAGACAATGTCATTTTTAATACTGTTTCCTCTTGCCATAGCAAAAATATCTACCCCACATGTAAGCTTCAACATCCTTAACTTTATTGAAACATCACCTTGTAAACAGCTCATTGTCTTACTTGGAAATCTCAATGTTTTTGTGTCTACCCGGGTTGTATTAATTTATTTCACTCTCTAGCAGTAAATATCTACCTTTGAAAAAAATACTAAGAGTTAAAAGCATCCATTGTTAGGAAATATGAGAGTTAAAACTGCCCTTGTAATAGCCCAGCGAGTATGTACAATACATACTTGTAGCTCTTGGTCCCCTGCATCTTTCATAGCACAAGATGATGAAAATGAAAAGCTGGACAATGCTATTTCCTCCACACTGTTCAACATTTGTCATCCCAGGCTTTACTCCCACCCAGAAGCACTACCTTCCTCATCAGCTTCCGCTGCTGTTCATTAGGGTGGCACCCACATGCTATACAAATATTAATGAATGGTGTCTTCACAGCCACATGTGGCATGAGGGGCATTGTACCTATTTTACCAGTGAGTAACAGAGCACTAGTGCAGTGTTTTACACATTATTTTAGATTCTCTGTTTTAAACATTTGTGCCCTGAAGATTCAGACTTCCCTACATCTTAAAGCATAGTATCAGCTCAGAGCCCAACTCCAGTTCTGCAACAACTAACTTGCATCCCTTTGCAAGAGCACAAGCATTTCAGGTTAGTAGGCAGAAAACAGGAAGCTCGGCACAGCTTCACAAGCAGTTAAACCTGAAATGACCGGCTCCTGGCCACAAACTAGGTTTTCAACAAGAGGTAGAGGTGGATCCCAAGTCTGTGAAGAAGCATGATAACTTTTCTTTGGATAACAGCTGTATGTTACACTGTTTTGTACACACTCCCTCCTAATTACATAAACAAGAAAAGCGGAATATGATCACGTAAATGAAGACTAGCAACAGTGCGTAAGAACATGGAGCTGAGTTGTATTGCAGAGGTCTTTTTAATTTACATTTCTCACATTTTGAGTCCTGTAACTTGATGAATATTTTTCAGTATTACTGTTTCTTAAAAACAGGGATTTTCATACTTTATTGTTCAGCTTAAAAAAAAAAACCAACCAACCCTAAACCCACAACAGTGGGGAAGAAGAGAAAGAGGTTAGGCATTGTAACAGCACTTGCTAAAAAACAGCCTCCCAGACTAACACAGCCCATGTCACTTGAGCTAGCAGACTCATTAAAAGCAAATGACGTTGATTGTCTTCACCTGGACCAAACATCAGGTAGAGCTTAGTAATAGAAAATGATAATATTTACCACTGGATTCCTCAGGTATCTTCTTAAGCAGAAGAATGATAATACTCAAGAAGCACCTCTTACTTCTCTATGTATTTTGATTCCCTCTTTTTGCTTAAAGGGATTAGTTTCCACCCAGCTGCTTGTTATCAGCACATGTCAATCACACCCTGCGGTAATGAAGATCCTCAATCTGATCTTCAATCAGTCCATCCCACGCCTCTCTCCACACCTCTTTAAAAATTTATCCCAATACTAAGCACATATTTGACTCAACGTAGCTTTCATCACCACTAGTCTAATGACCAAAGTCCAAGTTCTCCACTCTCCCACTGCTCCTTTCCTGCCTTGACCTTCCCACCTCCTCTGTAGTGTAATTAAATCATTTCTAATCCAGGCAGCAAGAAGAAAACATTGAAATCATAGGCAAGACATTGTCCTATCTCAAAATCCCAATGCAACATTGAAACATTAACATTTCTGTAGAAAAAAATGGTACAATCATGAAGGACTATTTAGCTTCTAGTGTTAATTGTGAACTATCAGAGTTTAATAGAAATCTCAATACATATAAATCAATAATTAAAAAAGTTCTTCTTACAGCTTTTGTAACTGACAGGAAACGGTCGTAGCTGATAAGAACGATGTTAAACACCGAAGCTGAGCACAGGAGATAGTCCATAACTAGCCACGTCTTGCACAGGCCTCTTCCCAAGTGCCACGTCCCTGTCAGGGCATAAGGGATATACAAAGGAATACAGAACACACCTGTGGAAATGAAACAAACACACACATCAGTAAATACTGCAGCAGAGCTCATGAAAACAGAGACATTTCTGCAGTATCTGATAAAAGCATGATGCTGACTGGAACTGCCATATGAAGGCTTTGTATTCTCATGCAAACAATGAACACTGTACTACAAACTAGGCACCAGCAATATAATTAATACCTTTCTGAAAGGCATATAGTGCTTATTGTGTAACATTATTACTTCTGTTTATATCACCTGCTAAAGGAAGGAGCAGCTGACTTTTTAACCTGCTGAAGTAAACACTATTCTGTATTAACTAGTGACAGTAGAACAAAAACATCTTTCTCCCCAATGTAATTTACTAACTGCTTTCTACAATAAATTATCTAATTTTCATTATTCTATCCTCTTAGAAACATGATATGGTGTCTGAAAGTGTTCCAGAATTAACTTTCCTAGAAATACAATATGAATTTCAGACTAATCTTTAAAACTATAAGATCAAAAGGCTGACAAAACCTGCATAGTTAATTAAGTACATGCAGCCTAACATTTCTTGTCATCATAATTCTAGATCATAACCACTTTTCAGTGGTGAGCTGATAGGATATTATCTATGGGAGCACAACAAGCGGTGGGAATATACATGAGTGATCCGCACCCATGGATATCTCAATATAGGCTGTAAAACCCAGCTGTTGTGAAAGTGCCAATATGACCTCATTTTAATGAATTTCTAGGTCATCACGCTACACACACAGTCCCAATGCAGCCTCGTGAGGCTGAAGAGTTAACAGTATTGTTTGCAATGAAATGGAATCACTGCATCTACAGAGAAACTAACACTTGCTCTTTCAAGCAGAAGGTTATATTCTAGATTTTAGCATTCAGGAGGAATATTCTTAGAAATAGTTTGTTACTTTTGTTTACCTATACAAATACATATTTCTACAGCATGACTCTAGATAGAGCATGGACAGCAAAATGGTTAAAACTGCTATTCATTGCTATTTCATTACAAACTTCAGGTAATTATTTCATGAGAATAGAAATCTTGAAATAGAAGGTATCAACCATGTATGCAAGATCTGCCAGATAACGTATGCTGTATTCAGTTTGACTACCTAGACTTTAGTCAAGACCCTTCACAAACAACTCCCACTCTTTATTATTCTAAATATATTCGCAAACAGTAGTGTTTTTTCCTAAGTGATAACATTAAACATTACCTATTTACCTGACAAAGGATCCGTTTCTTTCTGAAAAATAATAGGCTGTTAAAACACTTCATGGAGCTTCCACCATTCCTTACTCTCCCTTCAGATAACCCCTGAGAAACTGTTCTCTTAGAAGAAACCACCCACCCAGAAAGTAAACCCCACTGCTTCTCCGAAGATTCCCAGGACAAAAGCAGTACCTGCCTCCACAGCTGTGACTTACCGACTGCAAAGTCAGAAATAGCAAGATTGAGAAAGTAATAGTTACTCCGATGCCTGAGGTTTCTGTCCATGATGAAAGCCAGGATCACCAGGGCGTTTCCAAGGATGGTCACCAAAGCAAGCAACACCATGAGGAAAGCCAGCAGCACCAACACACCCAGGGAAAACTCAGAGCTCCGTGACTGTGTGGACCGAGTCTCATTCCACATTCCAGCCATAAGCAGAGTTCCAGCAGTGCTGTTGTGCATGTTGCCTATCCAGGTCAGTTCAGTCTGGGAAGAAAGTTGCATCCGGAAGAGTTATCCAAAAGGTTGAAATTCATAAGGAATATAAACAGGATGGGTCAAAAATCCAACAAATATTAAAAAAAGAAATAGGAGGGTGAAAAATGAAAAGGTTCCGATGCTAGATAAATCCAGATTTCCTAAGATCTTTTAAAAGCATGAATATCTCTAGAAGAGTAACTAGTAAAAAATACAGTTTTCCCAAGCTCATATTTTAAAATGCAAGTTCTTGTTTATGCAACCTGATCCTTATCTGTGGAGATCAGGAAGGCTGATTTGAGATCCTCTCTTGCTTTCCTCCCTTCCTCTGTTGTTCCCTCCCTCTTAGAAGTGTTTTGCTTGCCAGCCTTACAGACAACAACTTTTTCTGAGATATTTTTCCTCAATCTTGGGTACACACCCTCATGAGGATTTAAACTACCTTCCATTTCATCCTTGTTTATATAGTCTCGTTGTATTTCAGCAAGTTTGTGGTCCCTCTCTATTGCGTTATAATTGTTTGTTGACCAAAGCCATGCTCAACTTGGTTGTTGCTGTGTTGTTCCTCTTTCCGTGGACCCTAGGGCTGAAAACTGATATGCTGTGCATAAGCATATATACAGTTACTTACCAGAGCAGTTAATGGCCCAATCCTCAGAGGTAAGTTACAAAACTCCCACTGAAATCAGTTTCAAAACTCCTAGTGGCAGCCCCAGTGACACAGCACTTCCCAAACCATGGGAACTAAATCCTGACTCCCTGAACATGAATGAGAGCTTGACAATTAGCTTTCATAGGACAAGGCTTTTCTTTCCACACTGGTGGGAGAAAACGTATGTCTTTCACAAGTGCTTGTATTTCGTATGAGTAACGAAGCCACTTGCAGAGATCTGAGTATTCCACAGTTGTAAAAATTCAGTCATTTTTATTATGGGCTCTAAAAACACTTTGGTGTCTAATCTTAGATACTTAAATTTGAAAAATATTGGCTGCCATGTCTGTGCTTCTGTTGTGGGAACAAATTCATTAGCATTTGCCAAATGCTTTCACTAAGTGTTTGTGTGGCAGCAGTACAATAAATGCAAAACTTTATTATTCATACAAATATCCTCACAGCATGTATGTCCATTACTGCTTTAAGCTTTATTTTGTTTCCAGGTAATGCTTGAAATGTAGAAAACACACCATAGCAACAATTCCTAAGTAATACCACTAGCCTTTCTTCTGCTAGCAATATTGAAGCTGATCTACATATAATTTTGGAGTTTAAAGCAACTATGTGGTTGAAAAGAAAATAAAGTGGTGAACAAATGTAAGGTCAAATTAAGGTTTTGTACAATCCTGTACTCCATCTGTCTCAACAGGCTGTAGTCTAAGGAACTGTGTAAGAACATAGCAAAATATACTGCTGCCTCCAGCAATTTGTGGGTCAAGGTGCCAATATGGCACTAGAAGTGACAGTCAATCATTTTCTTTACACTTCATCTCCTAAATAGTCACCTTCTTCCCCCAAGAATTTCTGCTTCTGCATTTTATTGATCATAAAAGATGTCACAGGGCTCCTATAGGCCTCCAAGGATGGCAACAGTCCTTCTGCCATTGCTTCCCTGCATTCAAATCCAGAGAATGGCATGAAAATTGCCATGGATACTGCCAAATCATGGATCCTATATAAGCAGTTAGCATGTCCCAGTTATACTTTTTTTTCCTCATACTTAACACAACTAATCCTTTGTGACAGGTCTCACCTTATCACGGAAGCAAGAGCTCACTCCTGTGCATTCAAAGTGGCAGTCCCTTGGTAAGAAGCACTGAATCTAGGGCAGCTTGTGTACACACACAGAGGCAGACACAATATGCCTGCTGCAAACCTTTGTCAGTGAGTGCCCAGAAACTGTGCTGAGTCACGTATCCTAAAGCAAAGTATGTAAAAGGTTTTCTTCTTTTAGACATGGGGCTGCTTGCCTTCAGTCAGGAAGGGGTCCTGGAATGGATATCCCCACCCCAGTAACACTCCCCTTTTCAACTGCAGAAAAGGGGTGAAGACCCAAGCTCTTCAGTATCCTTTTCTACTGGAAACCTTTGGGTGTCACTTTGATTCCTAACTTTGGCCAGAAATGCCAGCTTGAGCTCGCAGGCCTCCTACAGACAGGCACCTATGATGAATCAATGCACAGACACCAGTCTCAGAAGAGAATTTGTTACAATCTTCTGAAAGCCCCTTGAGGATGGAAAGGCTGAAAAATTCATATAAAACCAGAAAAATCATAGATCCAAACTGTGTTCCAAAAGAACATAATTTTGTAAAAAAAACCATGCTAATAGACAAGCCATGAGGCTGAAAGGCACTGTTTGTAGCAATCACAGTTAAAACTGGATCCTCTTAATAGCAAAGCCCTTACTCAAGTTCTATGCATTTTTGCTTGTGAGAATCCATGCTAAAATTATTAGAGCCACAGTGTCAGTAAAGATACTGATGTAATTTGCAACCGCTGCCTTAGAATGTTGCAATTACAGATTTTTGCAAAAGAGAGTACTGCTTTTGACCCTTTTCTTCTTTCTCAAACTGATTTACAAAGTACAAATAGAAAGGTTCTCATTGAATCTTAATGCAAAATCTTCAGTGCTGAGGAGGTGAATTAGAAGAGTATTAAGAGTATTAAACAAGGAGTCTATAACTATGATTAAACCAGCCTAGAACACGTCTAGCTAGAAAAATATCTGAAGTATATAATAAACTGCTGATTTCCTACTGCAGCAGTGTACAAGCTGTTCAATAATCCTATAAAAAGGTCCATAATTTTTATTCAAATAAATATGCCAGACAATAAATGCATAGCACAGATTAATATACCAAAAAAAGAGTCACAATGACAGGAGTTCTTTTCCATTGCTCAACTGTCTTGAATTCATTAAGGCTCTTCCATCTGAAGTCTCTGTTTTACAAACACCCAGCAGTTCTTTAGAAGGTGCTAACAAAATACTCCACTCAGAGACCAGGTATAAACTCTGGCTCTTGGTCATAGAATCATAGAATCATAGAATAGTAAGGGTTGGAAAGGACCTCAAGATCATCGAGTTCCAACCCCCCTGCCATGGGCAGGGACACCTCCCACTAAACCATGCCATCCAAGGCTATGTCCAACCCCACCTTGAATGCCGCCAGGGATGAAGCATTCACAACCTCCCTGGGCAACCCATTGCAGGGCCCCACCACCCTCACAGTAAAGAATTTCTTCCTCAGATCCAATCTAAACCTCCCCTCCAACCACTTCAATTTGAGCAGAAAAGAAGAAGAAATCATTCTGATACTAACTTGTAAGAGATTTCCGCCCTGTAATGGCTGATACGATTTCAGCCATACTTGTGATTTGTTTCTAGAAGAGCAAAGAAAAACAGTAGAAAAAAGACATAAGACAACTCTTCCACAAGTAGTGGATGTGTATACAGCTTATATTGCCTTAAATTTTGATAACAAAAACTGTTAAAACTGCTGCTTCATTTTAACATTGGATTTTCTACTAGGACATTCTTTTTAAAGTTAGAGTTGCTGCAAGGCATTTTTGTAATCTCTTTCCCTTGCTGGATCCCACTTGCTACTTCACATACACAGAATTTGTTTAATGCAATACGATTTCTTATCAGGTTGCATGATCAAGTTCTGGACTGAAGAACATTGATGCTCTATTCTGACTAAGTTGAGTGTCAATACATTTCTCTGATTCTTATCTATAAAACTTTTAACTGGATGGAAATATGAAACCATCATAGCTTACATTGATAAATAGCATTATTACATTGTTTATCAGTGCAAGTTTAGAATATCAGTATTTATAATAATGCACTTAGCAGTAGTACAGTGATTGTGTCCCCAATTTACGCAAAAGCAAAGGCTGATCGCACCCTTGTTACCTGGTAGGGGAGGAATCTAAACCTAAAGATCTCCTGTCAGCACACTTCAGGTAACAGAGTGCAAAAATTCCTTCCTTTCCTGCCATCAGGGGTCCTTTTGCTGATTCTGCTTAACTTCATTTTACCCCAGAAACCTGCAAATATGGCGAGACATATCTAACAGGAAAAGGCAAATCTTTCTCCCTTCTGCAGAGAAACATACTGAAGGCTACAACTTCTCTTAATATCTGTAAACTTCACACAAAAATAAGAAAGGATGACTTATGTCAGCAACAAACTAAATGGTCGTCAGTTATGAAAATGACAGGATTATTGGGATTACAAGTAGTTGTCTCTCTTGTTGTCATCACATTTTTCAATTAACAAAGGAATATCAATCAGAAATTACTATAGTTCAGAGACAAAAGATATCAGTACTTCCAGTCTGTTCAAGAGCAATACACTGTCTTCAGAGTAACATACTTCACAAGAACATACTTCAGCACACCCAAACCTCATCAGATAAGTCTATCCAACGTCAGACTACAGGAACCTGCAACTTCTACAGGTAATTTTACTTTTTCTAAGATATCTGCATATTTTTTTTTGAGCTATGGCTTATGGCCTCAGAGAAGGGACTCAGGAAGCGCGCCAGCTGCTTTTAAGACTAGGCTGACTGGTTTTCTTTCTCAGATTCTTTTCTCCACTGAGAACCAAAATGTTTATATCTGAGTTTCTAAGAATTTAGCCCTTGATTTCTTTGTTAACAAGCCAAATGCATTACCAGCAATGACAAAAATCAGAGCATCAAAATATATATATTGTGTGTCTGCTGCTGCTCTGCTCTACATGGCGAATAGGTTATTTGTATCCTTTGGTTATCAGTCTCAAGGACTTCAACTGCTAAATTTTTTGATCCTGACAGGCAATGACCACTGCCGCTCTAACATTTCTAAATTACAAAGAAGAAATAATTGTTCCACTTAAGTGATGGGATACAGCCTCCTTGAAGCAGAGCTAATAATCAAAGAGCAAGAATCACAGGTTCTTTCAAGCAGAGATATGACAGAGCATCACACCCAAAGGACAAAATCCTGTGTTGCAAAACTGCTGCAAAGCCACATGAAACCTTGTTCTTCGACAAAAAGGAAGTTTAAACTTACAAAATGCTTACAAACAAAAATAGGAAGAGAACGCAATTTCTCTAACCAAAAGTGTCCACAAAACATCTAGCCAGCACTTCACTTTATCTCTGAAAGAAATAGCATGAAAATACAAACATGTTTCCACTTTGATGGTCTGTTTCCAGCTGTTTTATGGGATAGGGGATTCATTTTGCTCACTGATTGAATGACGTATATGATCTATTTCATTTATGCAGCAAGTGGGTATCAACATTCTGTTTTGGGGGTTTAGATATTGCTAACACACAACACTGAAACACAGGATTCTTAGGGACAAGGATGAGTACTTTTTGGGAAAAAGAAAACATAATTAGAACAAAATTAACAATCAGGCACCTAGCCTTCACATACCTCACACTGAACACCCAGAAGTTCACACATTTAGAATTACTTGTTGATTCTGAGTGGTCACAGCTTAAAGTATAATGCTCTTTGGAAAAAAGAACATGCATTACCATGAATGGAATTGGGCAGCTGCAGCAGAACTTCTCACAATTCACCTGCTTCTCTTACTAAGTAATTGCTACAAATTCAAACTTCCATAAAAATAACAGAAACTTTGGAATACATAAGTCAATAAGGTACTGGGAGTGAATGGCAAAATTTTTACTTTAAAATAAAATAGACAAACCATGAGCAAGAAATACTTGTATGACACAAAATATGCCAGACTGTATTACTACACATTGTAACATATGGATCTCCTTTCCTGGGAGAAAGAACATTTTATTATCACAAGTACAGATGCTAAGGCTGAATCCAAAAGTTTTACTATGCATACAAAGTAATGTAACTGCATAAAATTGCTTCACTAAATCAATGTAGGACCTATCTGCCAAGAAATCAGTGGTAACTTTTAATTGGTATTTTTGATCACTTATTTTAGTGGTACTTTTGAAGTTACTGCAACTGTTAAGGACTCTCTCTGTTGATGTATCAAATTCTGGAGTAGCTACTTTGATTAGATAACACTTGCCTTGGGAAAGGTTTTCTGGTGTACCCATGCTGGAGAACTACAATGAGCAGTCCAGTGTAAGAATATATTGGAAAAATATTTATCATGACCTGGTGGTCAAATAAGCTAGTCTTACAAATACACCCTTAAACTATGTAAGTGCCACTGGAGAAACATCATTAGAAGTTATTAACATTACTATATAAGCAAAGTACATAGGTGTACCTGACCTAAGAAACCACCTGTGACTCACCTAGTGACTAATGGATCACGAAGTTTAGACATTAACTTGAAGAAAAAAACCCCTACATATCATGAAAGTCCATCCTCCCCAAGTGGAAGATAACAAGGGAATGTTAAAAAAATATCTAAATGTCACCTAAAGAGCAGTATGACAATTAACTGACCAAAAGTCCTTTCAATTTTTTTTGTTCTGCATTAAAGTCTGGAATCTATTACTAAGAGTGGAAAATTCAAACACTTGTCTTTTTCCCACTCTACACCAATGGAAGTCACTTCAGAAAGTTTACTTATGTTTACTACTAGCTGCATCAGTTTGATTTCAAAATCCTCATATTCTTTGTTGAAATTATTGCTTCCTTTAATTATGCAACAATTAATCCTTAGCTTTTCAACAGGATTCTAGATCCTGACAGTTACAGAATGATCCTCAAAGAAATTCTGAAGTGATTTCTTCACATTTTTAGCTCACCACCTATGCTTAGTCTTTCTCATGTCACCAAGCAGGCTATATCTAGCATGATCAAGAGCTGCACAGGCAGGACCAGGCTCTCCAAGGCAAGATAGCACTGAGCCACACACTCCCCTTTTAGGTAGAGAAAAGTCTAAAATTTCCTGTGCCCTGGTGACTCCAGTCTCACCCTCAATACAACAAACTAGGGCCTTCTATTCCTAATACAAGACGTGTTTGAGTTTGAACCCAGGAATGGAGAAGATAAATAATATACATTTTAAATTAGTCAACCATTGTCCAGGGGGAGGAGTTGGGATGGGGAAATTGTTCCAGATGTTGCTATGCTCTCATAACAAAGAACTGAAGTGTGGAAGAACACAGAAAACTTGTGCCTAAGCTCTACTTCAGAACAGCAGAAGAAATCACGGAAGACGAAAATATATCTATAGCTTTATTAAATTATCTTCTGAATACAAAATGTCTGTTGTATTGCATAAGGCCATAACTCTACATTTTCTTTGTATAAATATGTGCAAAATAATCTTTCATAGTTTTAAAAAATAAATTAGTGTTCTGTTCTCTTCTTATTGTCCTTCCTTGTCTTTTTGCTCTTTCCTGCTTGTTTAGATGACTCTTCCTGAAATGAAAAACAAGCATTTCAAAATTTAAACAACATTCTGATATACAGTGAGTATTCTCCCAGGATCACCCATGAGAATTATTTTTAATACGAACAGTGTTTACAGTTCACTGGGATTTATGAAAGTTTTGAGTTGTATAATATTAATCCACTCAGCTTTATTAATTTGTCTGCTTATGCTATTATTTAGAAAATTCAGCCTTCAGCAATGATAAAACATAGACACAGCTATGCCAACAGAAGCATATAATGTAAAAATAATCTAAGCCATTTCCACTCAAAGAAGAGGTTACCAATACAGGAATACTTCCACACTATACTGCAGAACTTCTATTGTGGATATGGCCTTATCAAGAGATAAGACTGTACACCAGTGCATTAAAACTGCTTCCCTAAGTAAAACAAACCTATTGTGGGAGAAACAACAGTCGTGCTGGATCAACACTGTGATAAACAGCATACTCTTGACTGACAGTTCTGAAAACCAAGACTTTTCTCCAGTAGGCATGCATTGCAAGCACTCCCCAAGAGGGTGAAAGAATCGGCCACTACATCTGACAGAACGCGAGACATTTTCATCGACTTTTTACCTTTTGCACATGAGAGGGAAATGGACCCTAACAGGATGTTTGAACTCTACTGTTCGGAAGAGAGTTAGCTGAAAAAATTCTCTTTTCAAGAGTCACATTTATGGTACTAGAATATTAATTACCACAAGTTCCATCTGTTATTATTCTGATGGACACTGGTAACAAAACCTGTTTGTTAATACACAATAAAGAAATACAGTCTGGTTTGTTAAAATAGGAAAAAAAAAAAAAAAGTAATTTTGTGGTACTAAACCTTCTCGTAACGGTAAATGCTTAAAAATCTTGTTAGTTTCCTTTTCCTTTGTAAGCAATGCTTTCAAATAAGAGAACACTGATAAACTGCCAAGAAGGTAAATCAGTAAGTATATACAAGCACCTCTAAAATGCAAAAAGTACATACCTAAAAGGTGCAGGGAAGGGAATGGGGAAGAATGCTCAACTTTCAGCCACAGCAATCTTAGATACTTCCATGCTCAAAGGAAAACTGACAGTCGCATACTTTTTCAATTATTCATTAGTAATTATTTCCTACTGTCTTAAACTTTCTATTGTTAGCAATTATCTATGATAGACATACCTAATATGCTGTTCTGAGGACAAAGAAATGTTGAAAAAAAGCAAGAATATTAGACGATTAAATGACCTAAGTCCCTTAAGAGGTAAAACACCATTTAAAGACATTTGGAACTTTCTCTCCTGAGTTATTTAAGCTCCCTTGAATCATTTTCCTATAATCTTTTCTCTAACAGTTAATGTTACTTTGAATTCTTCTAGTTTAGATTTTTTTTAATGGTGTCTATCATCTATAATTCTGAAAACTTCTTTGGGTCCAACAAAGCTTTTGATTTTCAAAATGCCTCCTAGAGTAATCCCCAAGTTCAGACTGCCTACACACTAGAACTGGTGACACAGTCAAGCATGAGGAGCAGCAGTTTCCAGTTTCTGAATACAAAGAAAGAGGTACTCCCCTTTCCCATCCTCCGCAACCGTCAAATTTGTGTTCTGAATCAATGTCCTCAAATGCTGCTACCTTTCAATTGCACATTTCACACTTACAAACCAGGTCGCTAACTTCTTTGGAAGTTCTTTGCGAGTGTTTGCACTGATACTATCAGTGCATCAAAGCAACCACGGGATGACACAAGTAGTATTACTTTACTTCTTGCTTCATCTAACAGTGACAATTTACTCGAGTTCATATACCAACTGCCTTCATTCCAAGCAGCAGAAACTTACCACTGAAGGTACATAGTTGTACTCCACAAGTACATTCCTTGCACAATTGTTTATATGCTTAAAACGATCTGGTCCCAAGAGAATACCTCCATACCAGCGGGACACCACAACTAACACATTGTGGACATTCAAAATCTGTTTGAAAACAGAAGAAAAAGGGAAGAAAAAATGTTGTTATTTTTTAAATTGAATTAGTTTTACTGTTGACACCATGTGAAACACAGAAGGAGTCTGCTATCTTAGATTTTTAACAACTTCCTGTCAGGTCTGTATCACACGTTATCAGAAGGTAACAAATAATGACAAGTCAGCAGTTGTGTGAAGTTTCCCTCTAAAGCTCACACCCAAAGATAAATTCAAAGTAAGAAGAGTCAATATATCCCTCAGAAAGGGTGCAAAGCTATGTCATGTGCACTACATTTGCTCATCTATGTGTCAAAAGCTTCAGGCATTACCTCAAGGGGAAATTACTGAGGTACATTTACTATTCTTTGATACGCTGAACTATTTATTTCCAGAGAACCTCTGTCACTAAGCGGACTATCTATCCACATTTTTGGAAGAGGAGGTGGATAAGGCCAATAACAGCCAGGGGAGAGGCATTATGCACATGGATACCTAAAATGCCATAAGCTAGTACTGTTGCCACGTGCAGGACTTCGCAACTTAGCAACTGAGCATGTAAGTAATACATATAAAACTGCATTTTCCAGCTTTGATTCCTAGTCACTTACAACCAAGCAGTTGCCTTCTGAATTCAAAAAAGGCATATATAAAGTTCACACAAGTTAAAATAATTGTATTAGCAGTTAGGACTGAAAGGAACTCAATGACCTTTATTAGCTTTTTTGAGACTGTAACAAAATCAAGTAGAGAGTTAAGCAGGAGTGAAAATTTCCTTTGCTGCGATTAAGGGCAAGAAACATGGAGGGGCTTCAACAGCTTTATTTTTCACAACATCTAAATGTGATTTGACTAGACCTGCAAACCACCGTGCATTCCGCCTTGCAGCAATTCCTTCCTCAAGATCTCCCCATCATTGGCAAACACTAGGAACACTGGGAATGCCAACTGCCTAGGTTTCAGAGAGACACACGCATCTTCGAGCAACCTGGTCTAGTGGAAGGTGTCCTTGCCCATGGCAGGGGGCTTGGAACTAGATAATCTTTAAGGTCCCTGTTCATAGTAAAAACAGCATGTCAAACACGGTTGGTAAAATTTTTAATTCTAAGTTTGAAAGAATTGATCTAAAATACTGTTTCTTGTAACCAGAAAGTGCTATCTTGACTGAAGTGTTAGATTTATCTGGAGCGAGATAAGACTTCTATTGCAAGAGAAGAACAGTAACTACAGCAACAATAAGTGTATTAAACTAACTACTTTTCATGCCCATATTGTATGTCATAACTGCTTATAACAGAAAAACTACAAGGCTTATGAACATATGCAAATCAGCCATAAATTACTTTAATCTTTTCCACAGGTGAAAACTGCACTTCTCTGATCCCTGTAGCAATACTCTTCCAAAACAAAATCACTCCCAGTAACTGGGACTACACATTGAGAGAGACGATCCCTACGATTTAGACACATTCACATTTGATAGGGGAAACCTGATGTCACTTTCTAAACTGGATTTTTATGGAATGCTAAGTGCCTGGACATTTTAAGCCTGACAGCTCTCAAAAGTGTACATTAACATGCTCTGAAAAAGCTGATATGCTCAGAACAAACTGAAGTACAGTAACTGCAAAACTGTTTCTCCACATTATTTTCATTACAATGTTTTCACACTTACAACATATACCTGCATATATTATACAACATAAGTTTTCCTTCCCAAGTTTGGTTTGAATTACTTAGGAAATTTCAAAAAGTTCTAAATGAAAAATCTCAAAATATTTCCGTCAATTACTTTTTTTTTTCATTTTCCAGAAAAAAAAACCTTTGAAATAAAAAAAAAATATTTAAAAAAAACCACTTTAATACAGTCTCCAGGAATAAGAGTACAACACATAAAGCAACAGAGAATGCAAACAAGCATAGGACAGGAAAAGAAAACTCCTGTTTGTGACAGGAACAGCAATTTAAAAATCAAAATTAATAACAATACTTAGTGTGCTGCCATAACTGACTTGAGGCATTGCATAAGATGCATCCAGCTGTCTCCTCTAATTATATTTATGTTTTTACTAGGGTTCACATCATGTCAATGAATCAAAATTTATCAATCTCGATTCACATTTAGTAGCAACTTTCTCAAATAAATATTATATCAACATTTGAAAACTAAAGTATATCTAAGTATGAAGGCTAAAGATCCAGAACTGGAACAAAGAAATAAGATGAAATTATCAAAACACCTTAAACCCTTCAATCTCACTACCTTTTGCATTTTAAGCTCCACTCTGCAAGTTCAAATGTAAGAGTCTGCTTATTACAAATATTTGAGGAAACTAAATGAAAGGCTGTGCATAGGTCAGCTCTCACATTCTGTCAATCAGCTTCTTCCAGTCTTCATTTTCTATATACCTTACACCACACAGCAAGCACAGGAATCAAAACTTATTTACCTTTTAAAACATCCAAACTATTACTACCACCACCTGTTTCTGATCCAAGACTTGGAAAGGCTGTGGGTTGGTTTTTTTTTTTCCACTTTTGAGAAAGAAATCATCTATTTGTCTACAAGCACAACAATAATTAAAATAATCATATACAAGTTTATTTACATTATGGTGTTTTTTAAAATCTGTTCAGGACCTCCAGAAGTGAAAGATTAATTTCTGTAACCTGCATAAGATGAAGAAGGCGTCCACCTGCTGCTGTCTCCCCATCATCTTCACAATCCTGTAAGAATGTCTGCTTATCTTCACAGTATATCCTTAAAAAAAGGAAGAAAAATAACAAAATAGATTCAAACAAATGTCAATCAACTAAATAACATTTTGGCATGATTAATGATGTATCAGAGATGATGAGGGTGGTGAGGCACTGGAACAGGTTGCCCAGAGAAGTTGTGGATGACCCATCCCTGGCAGTGTTGAAGGTTAGGTTGGATGGGGCTTTAAGCAACCTGGTCTAGTGGAAGGTGTCCCTGACCATGGCAGGTGGGCTGGAACTGGATGACCTTTAAGGTCCCTTCCAACTCAAACCATTCTATGATTTATGATCTTCCATACACATGTGTATCAATTCTATTTTTCTACTAAGGACACTTACATGAAAACAGGATGAGGCTTACGGTAAACCACAAATACTTACCTGTAGAGCAGAACAAGTTTTGAGAAGCCTTTATTTAGACTTTAGCTACTTCACATTTACAATGGTAAAGTTTATTTAGACAGCCTGAGTGAAAGAAGCCAGATAATAATCAGCAACAACAGAAATCCCTTCTTTTTAAAAACCTTTTGCTTAGGTAGATTTTAAAGTAAGCTTTCACCTGCTCTCAAGTCATGATTCATTAGGACTATGCCAGGATGCGTATGAATGGATCAGTCTATAAATGCTTTTTTAAATGGCTGGTTCTCCAGTAACGAAAGGGGTTCCTTTTACTGTCATTTACGCTCCTCAGAAAGCTTACATCACTATCTGGACTGAGATCAATTCATTTCACATAAGCTGTGCTCACAAAAGTTGCCAGAGACATACCACCACCAAACTAGTATTTATCTGTTTCTCATTTTCCCTGAAGTTTCCAGTATTTCAGCTGAAATTTCATACGCCAGATGTCTGCATCAGGCTTTATGTTTCAACTATCATTTCAACTAAAAACTTTAACCTATTTCTGAATATAAGGTTAGGGGGAAAAGAAGTGACTTCGCCCATGTAAAAACACATTTAGCTCAAGATGTTCAAGCATTTCCATATCCACACATAGAATCATAGAATCATAGAATAGTAAGGGTTGGAAAGGACCTCAAGATCATCGAGTTCTATGCAAAATTTAAAAACACATGTTCAAACCCACCTTTAGTCTTTTTTCTTCACTAATGCTGCTTCACTATCTTAACATACTTCCTTCTATATGTTTAACTTTCTTGACCTCAAATTCAAAATAGAGCCTAAAACTTTTACCATACAAACAAGAAACTCACTCCCATAAAGACTCAACAGCAAGGAATTATTTGATGAATTCATCTTTCCTCATGTTCTGCACTCCTTTATCAAAGAATGCCAAAAAAAAAGAAAAAAACAGCCCCCAAAAAACCAAACCACTCTTCATCTCTCACCTGTATGCATATATGTTGTGGGTAGCACTTGCAATTTTCTTATTCTCATATAATTTTTCAAGAACTCTCTTTACCTTTAAAAAAACACAAGTAAGATTCCTTTTAGAATGGGAATTTCATACACACCATCTCAACTCTATGATGCTATGGTTATCACTGCTAAACAAGTATCTCCTTCTTAATACCAAAAAGAAACATCTTTTTTTTGTTGTTTCTTTTACACTTCAATGTAAAATAAATATTCAGTGTTGTAACTCAAAAAGTGGCTTCTCAGTACTCTATTGCTAGCTTCAAATAATTTTTCTGTGATACTGAAAACAGATGTTTCTTGAAGGAATGCACCTTCAAAGGTCACCCAGTCCAACCCCCCTGTAATGAGCAGGGACATCTTCAACTAGATCAGGTTGTCCAGAACCACGTCCAGCCTGGCCTTGAACATCTCCAGGGGTGGCACATCCACCATCTTTCTGGGAAACCTGTGCCAGCTTTTTACCACCCTCATTATAAAGACTTTTTTTCCTCACATCTAGCCTGAATCTCCCCTCTTTTAGTTTAAAACCATTACCCCTCATCCTATCACAACAGGCCCTGCTAAAAATTCTCTCCCCATCTTTCTTGTAGGCTGCTTTTGCTGAAGATGTGGAAGTATCAAATCGCTTTACTTAACAAGAGAGGGTAAGACACAGGAAACATTTCTAATCAGTATGAAGTATCAATTACACCTGCTTTTTCTCAACTATAACACTAAGCTGTAAGCTGGAATACAACACAACTGCTTTCACCTATTTCATGAAAACGTGATGCTTAGAAAGCTCTACTACATTTTGAATTTCTCCTTTTTCCTCAAACATGTTTTTGTCCCCCAGAGTTTCCATTTCACAGGAAGAATAATGATTACAGAAAAGTTCCATTATCGGTCTGAAAGAGTCAGTATTTCCCAGAAAAGATATTCCCACCATGTTCTCCCCTCTGATCTTAAGAAGTACCAAATTCAAAACATTTATCAGTATTAGTTCATCTTAATTCATCTGATTTAAAAAGCTAGTAATTGTTCAACCCTTTCCAATTTGGTCTAGCAAAAAAGAAAGCTTTGATCAAGACACTGTTTTAGCGCACAATAGAAAAATCAGTATTACTTTGAGCAAAACATCATTGAAGTTGAGAAAGCTTGGTGAACAAATTGCCTTCCACTCCAGGAAAAAATGTCTCTGAGGAGCAATCAATATACATATTTAATTTCTGCCTTAGCTATACACTGCTATTTGCAATTCTTCTGGCAAAAATTCACAAATCTGCCATTACCAAAATCACCTCAGATATGAGACCTCTACAAAAAAACTCCTATTATTAACAGAGAATATTGCTTCAGACACCTATTTTTCCTTTCCCCATGCCCCCCAGTCCCCAAGGAGAATATTGAATAAAGGTAACATGTATTACTTAACACACATTCATAAGTATATTTCAATATATGGACTTAGGGTACTAAGCATATGAAACAATCATCACCTTTGACATTACCTACTTATTTGTCACCTACCAGGCTCCCAAAAGCATACCTTAATGATTCATTATGTGTATTAGCAATGAACCTCCCAGACAAGTATCTTACAGCTAAGCAATAGTTTATCCTTTTTCCCATTGTAGCTCCTGAGCCCTTTTTTTGTTTTTTCTTCTGTTCCAATCTCTACTATCCCTGCTTTAGGAAATTAAGGGATGCAATTCCTCACATGCCAATGAGGCATCTGCTCATAAAAGGTGCAAGATGCTCGAACAGACCAGTTCTTAGTCTCGCTTACTAAATCAATGTCAAGTCCAAGAACCACCTAACTTTTAAATGTCAGAATAAGCCAAACTGAGACAAGAAAAAGCAGTGGTACCAAATTATATCCTACTACCTGAAATAGCCTATCACTTTCTGTTGAACTCTAGCTAAGGTATCTAACCTACCAGTTAGAACTCTTCTGCAAAAGAGACTCACTGATGCAACGCCACCATCTCTAAAGTTCTCCATGAAGGATGCAGGGAACTAAAGACCAGCAAGTCTTATGTCCATACTAGGCAAGATAGCAAATGGGAAGCAAAACCCCAAAAAACCCCACAGACAGCTTAAAATGTTAAAGCTTTTGTATACAGAAATATACCTCAAAGCCCTGTCAATATGTTAATATTCTTTCAGGAACACTGAACATGCAGTAGATCTCGCTCACCTGGAATTTTTAAATGCATTTGACGAGATCCTTTACCAAAAATTCTTAAAATAAAAGCTAGAATTGTATAAAAGGAAACATTTTCTCAAGGTTTAACTGTCAGTCAATGACAAGAAAACGAGCAGATCAGTACTTTCCCTGCTAAATAGGGCTCATCAAATGAGACTGATGTTAATGAACGCAAAGTGATGTACAAAGTGACTTCAAACTAGTGTATTAGCATTTGCTAAAAGAGATCTTGGAGTTATAAAAGACATTTCTACGAAAACACCAGCTCAGCGCTCAGTAGAAATCAAAAAAGTAAACTGAAAGGTATTACTAGGGAAAAAACATGGAAAACAGAAAAACTCTTCAGGCCACTAATCACTTGGAGTGATTGCATCTTCAGTGCTGTGCATAGTTCTATTACGCATCTCAAAGTTAGAGCATGCATTATATGTACTGGGGGTCTTCAGCCTATAAAGCCAGAAAACTAAGGTAAGTGATAGATTTCTACAAAGTCCAACTGCACAGAGAAAGTAGAGAGGTGCAACAAAGTTTTGAGTGACTGGATCACAGCAAACATGGGAAGGCATATTTTCATGCAATGGTGTGGATTCTGAAAGTTAATTCTGGTGCTGGACGCAATGGGACAAATTCCACAAAGGATATAAAAAAAAAAAACCCAAATCAGTAATATTCTTACATCTAATGCAAGAAAATAGTACCTTTTTTTCACCTAATAGTAAAGAATAGCAGGATGCACTGCAGAGCTGATACGTAGAGCTATTTATCCAACAGTGACGGCAAGAAACTGATGGCCACTCAGACAATATTAGCACAGGAAGACGCGAAGACAAGACAGACTGACATATTTGGCTAATCCCAAGTATCTCAGTAATATTTTGTCAAGCTCAAAATACAGACAGAAAGAGTAGTATTGATCTCTACTAACTTGTCTGGGTGTCACCACAGGAGCCAGATGTGCCTGGAAAGTACTCCTTCGATCTGTAATTGGGTTTCCATGATGTATGGGTGGCAGCTCTTCATCTACTGACCACAAATAAGGAAGTGTTTGTTTTCTTTTAAGAGTACTGAAAAGATGTATATGGCTACATAAGTAAAGAATGTCTCAACTTTAAAAAAGGGATTTGTTGAAGTACACAAGATGATATACAGAACCACCAAAAATTATGTTGGTTTGTTTTCTTCTTACAATTGTTTTTAATCCTTAATATAATTTTCATGTTACTAATTTTACTCAAAAGCTGCATAGACAGCCAGAATCTTAAGGCCTCTCTTTTCTAAACTATTAATCAGAATTAACAAGGGCATATTCTTTTACCTTCTTGACTTCCAGATGTAATGTAATTTAACATTTTAACTGGATCTTCATGAATGGGCTGACAATCTAGGACAAAATCATCTCCATCGTCTTCATCAACTTCTTCACTGGTTTTCTTAATATCTGGTTCTGTTCAGATAAAAGTAGTAGAATTTATTACACATTTTTTGTGAGACAAAAATGCCTATGATGTGGTGTTGATGCAGTTTTTATAACAGAGGTATTTTCCATAAAAAAGCAGATTGGTGATATAGCATGTTCAAAAAGCCTAGAAAAATCATTAGATATATTAAGTAGAAGCCATAAGGTTGCTGACAAATAAGCAACAAATTTCCAATACTGTCAGGAAAATTTTCACTTCTCAGTATCCACTCCTTCAAGTTATGTCAATGCAAAATGACTTTTTAAATATCTGTGAGGGAGCAACAAAATGCACAGTTCATTGAAAACTAGACATTATCATGAAGCAGCACTGATTTTTTTCCACCCCCTCTTCAGTCTCTTATTCCTCACAGGACTGAGGTAACATCCATGACACAGAAAAACACTTCTATTTCCTTTTGCCACAAGTGCATGCATACGTGGCACTCATGCATTTCACAGCAATTTAGCATTTTAATGCACAAACCCCCAAACAAAAATAAACCCCACCACTTTCTGAAAGTAAAGCTGTGAATTTACACAAACTCTATCACAATAACAGTAACAGCAGAAGAATCACTGCAACTCTAATGATGATGTACTTCTCATTCCAATACAGTAAAATTCAATTAAAATGGAATACTTGGTCATTTGTCTGTATATTTCACTGATGTTTATCTTCTCTTGAGGCTAATCCAAATTCTCCAAGAGTACACTCAATAACAGAAATTAATTATTGATATGAATAATTCCTTTACAGAACAGAGGACAATGCATTATACCTCTACACAGCACTCTGCTTTCATGTAAGTAATTTAATTCCCAAGAGAACTAAGGACCTTGTTCTAGTTCAGGGAGGCAGCCCCTTTTGTCCCTACTGCTTTTTAAAAAGGGAAGCTATCACTGTAAAATAACAAGCCATGACACTGGAGACTTGTTTCATGTTATTTAGATCCAATACAATACTGGGCATAAAGCCTTAACTTGTAATGAAATCTTACTTTGCAGTTTAATAAAAAGTAAATTGAGAAAAACCATGTGTTTTCTGAAGTACCTGGACCTGATGACTGTGCCTTTTCAATCAGAACTTCTCGTATCTTCTCCACCCATAAATAAAGTATACTTTCACCAAGGTTCTGTCTGGAAGTTAAAACTCACAGTGAATGATAATAATTTTTGCAGATTTCATTTGGAAACACCACCAAATAACATACATGTTTCAGACATGTAGAAATGTAACAGTATAATCTAGTGAAATATAGAGCTTAGGCTTGTGGAAAGTCCTGTCTCAGTAGTTCACTAAGTGAAACACGTGATCCCCGCACCACTATATACTCTTTGTGGCTTGCTTTATTTTTATTTTTCTTTAACATTAAAAGCACCAATGCTGAAGGAAAACAGGCAACTAACAGAAGCTTTATGGCCATTAAGGAAAGGGAAAGCAACTGTGTAATTATAAAAAAAAGATGGACGGTCCTCAGTATTTTGAAAAGAATACTACGCTAGGATGCTATAGATCTTGCTCTGCATCAGTTTTCTCTACAAAGGGTACCAATATGCCAGTGGTGAGCTCCTTCAGCTTCTCTGTGGCTGTATGGGACTCTTTTCCCACATCTTTGGGAGAGGGCTCTTCTTCCAAAGATCTTTCTTCCAAAGAAGAGCCCTCTCACAAAATCTCTTCCCTTCTCTTCTCTTCCCCCTCAAGCAGTCAGTGCACACATAGCAGAGGTTGTTCTGTTAAGGCTGGACTATGATAGCAGGTCAGTGGCAGTAGACACAGTGGAACATTGGACTGATATGCTAGAGTATGGGTAACTAGCAGTCCTATAGGACAGGGAAGTAAAGTTTTCGGTCTAGCAGTCTTTAGTCAGGGGGCAGAGGTGTGTATTAAGGTACTGGGGAAAGATGGGATGCACATATTTTTTATGAGCACATTCAGAGTTAAGAAATGCTGCCTTTAGGTGCAGCAGGACCCTAACATCTCAAAATATATTTAAAATAGTACCCTGAAAAGTTGCCTTCATATTTTAATACGTTTATGAACTATGCATGTTTGTCTCAAAAACAAAACTAAAGATTTAGGACTGTAGGTAACTCCCACTTTCTCATTAATTTTATTCCTAATGCGATCATCTGGGGTACCACGCAAGTACATACTGGTGACAAAATTACCATAGAGCTTTCCACTTAAAATCCTCATGAATTTTTAACACTTTAAATTCAATTTTACTTGCTTATCTGTTGCTTAGTTAGAAAAGAAACCCAGTTAATCAATGTAACTGAGTAATTACATAAAAAAAAAAAAAACACAAACATGCAAACTAAGTGCTCTCTTTTTAACGGCATTAAAAAACATTTCTTATGTTCAGATTTCAGTATTTTGGGCAGTCATGAGAGTCATGCGCTTCCTTATGACATATTTTCATTTCATTTAGTTTATATTATCTTTGGGATCTGAAAGAATTAAATAAACCATATAAAATACCTAAATTTACTGTTCCAATTTCAGTGCAACTCAAAACTACGAAATTTGAGTACTTCTAAATGTTCCATTTATTCTCATGCATTCATTGTGCATTGTTGTTGGCTGTACACTGTGATAATAAACAGTCCACTATGTTACAGATCTAATTAATAGATTCTACATGAGTTTAATTTGCCTTAAAATCTACTTATCACTTAGCTATCTTTAAAGAAAGACTCTTCTGCCACTTACACTCTCAGACACAAATGTCCTACAGCTTAACTTCCAAATGCAAAAAAAGATGCAGGAATCTCATATTTCACAGCACCAATTCATAAGCAATCTCACAGATTCTAAAGGGAATCTATTCTATTAGGACTCAAAATGAAGACTTCTATCCTTACAGAACACCAGGTCTAACGAATATAAATTTGTCCGAGTTTAACACAATTTGTCCTTGCAAAAATGCTTAGTAAGTACACAACATCTTTAAATGTTAGATTTATAAAATAAACTTGCTGGTTTATGGCTATTGCAGCAATCACTTCACAAATACTAGTTCAGGTGGATACTTCAAAAGCATACACTGAGCAGGGCACGAAACTGAAAACACGTTGTCTCCTGACACTATATTCCACAGTCTCTAACTTACATATATATTTCTTCCAAGCTATTTGCTAGCTCCGTATAAGCTTGTCCTCGAAGCCAAGGAGCACTAGAATGAAAACAAATACAATGAAAATTGTGCCTATACATCGATTCCAACATCTCAATGAACATGCATTTTAAAGTAAATGTGATAAACACCTCAAAAAATCCACTGTCAATCATTGACACTGCCCAAGATTCCAGTTGCAAATGTCTTGGTAAAAGCATGATCACACAGTTCTTCTCCAAGACTCCTTGACTGGGCTGCTTTTTCTTTCTTCAGATGAAAAAACTAGACACATTTTTCATGGTAGACCACGGTGACTCCAGAGTCACTTTACATATTATTTGCTTACATTTTCCAACTCCTTCAGCACCCTTGAATCTATCACATTTAGAATGTCCTTTCAGTTCGGTATCTGTATCTTCCTGGTCTCATGTTAAACTATAAACTTTGCCTCAAGTTCACCAGTAATATTTTGTATTGCCTTGTCAATACTGATAACCAAAAGTCAGCAGATATGCTGTGTGTCATGTCCTGCATGTCCATCTGTCATCCACATCAGGGACTTGACTTACATATCTCCATTCCCATATCATGCACATGTCAGGAGACAATGAGAGACCAGGGAAGGAAAACAAGATGATGTACATGCCATGGCTCCATCCCAAAAAGAGTCAATACACAGGTGAAAAGCACATCTTTCAATCTGAAACAAGGACCCAAACAAGAGGGGTATACACAAGGAAGCGACAAGACATTGCTCCAACACAACAGGCCACAGTCACCACACCTCCACAGTCCGACTGCTACCTTGCCACAAAATAATCCTGCAAGAATTAGAGATGAGGGAAGAGAGCAACCTGCCGCAGGGTGCTCCATAATATGGCTAGCTCAGGAAAAAGGATAAAATATTCTTGCTGGAAACATCCCTCATCCCCACTACTTTAATTCAAGGAGTCAACTAAACTTCAATTTACACTGCAAGCAACTGAAAGTGGTAATTCAGAAAAGAAACACAAATGTTTGAAAGAAAACTTCACTTACTTTAGTTGATAAATAGGTGGCTCTGCAGCTGGATATCCTGGCGGCAAAATCACCTGACAAAAATTGAAGGTAAGTATTCACTCAACTACCCTCAGTTAGCTGAGCTCTACTGATGGACTCAGAGGTCGAGCACTAGGACTACAACTAGTGTTACAAATCAAGAAAACAGTTGGCTATGTTGTTGCAGAATGACAAGAAAACCTGGATATCTGTATTTGGGATTCCAGCGATGGTAATACATACAGACATTAAATTTCACGGTGCAATTTTTGTGGAACAAGTGCCATGCAAAATTAAGTGCAGAAGAAATTTTAAAGGAGCTGCACATGTGGTTACCGGACTTCTTTAAGTGGCAATACATTTTGGCATTTCTTCCACTATGTAAACTTACTGATTTCAGTCCACTAATCATAAAGTAGCAAGTTACTCAGTTAAGTTGATCTAAATTTTTTTTGCCTCCACGTTTTTTGTAAAGTGAATCTAGAAGCAACTGCAGCAGATTCACTGAGATGTCCAGCACAAAGTCAATATAAAAAATATTTTAGAAATTAGTCTTGGGAAAAAGACACTGAAATTCATTTTTGCCATGTGTGGAATTAGGATATATAACTACTAAAAATATCACAAGCATATTAATGTGTTATAGGAACAATCACTGAAGTCTATCACAGATTCCAATCAAAAGCTCCTTAATACATCTGAATAGATAATGTATCCTATTTAAAAGGGTTTCATGCAAGCACAAGACTTTGCCTGCATCAGTCAAATTCTGTGCCAAACTCCTTAACACTGCTTTACCTGAAGACAAAGGGTCCATTTTGGTTGATCCAGGCAATCATTAATCTTAATGCAATAGATTTTTTCATCTTCATCAACAACACACCAATCTTCACCATATATGGATGAAAGGGCTTCAATTTCATCAATCTAGAAAAAAGTATTATGCAAAAAATAAGTAACCTCTCCCAGCGGCCACAGCCTTGTGTGCCAGTCTCAGTTTTAAGTCTCGCTCTTCCGCAGCTTATTTACAGACCTGACATGATTTACTACACCGGAAGGCCATAAATACTGTGGATCCATTCCTGCCTCACAGTGTAAGTCACCTTTGCTCAGTTTTCTCATACACACAACAGCTTTTGTATTTCTATGGGTAATCCTGTAATTCTCAGCAATGACAAGGTGAACAAAGCCAGGTGGATCAGCTGCAACCAATCCCTGCACTTCCCAACCAGCGCTGCTCCTGGCTGGGCCATCCATCCCCAAGGCCTTCGTAACTTACTTCGTAACTCTTACTAAGTAACAGTGATTAAAGTTATCCAGCAAATTCTCACAGAAACAGAAGAGCCACTTTCCACCTGTAAATTAAACACCTGGCATAGGTCTTCAGTGCAAATGTGCGGTCACCCACTGGTGCTGAGCAGAGTCCCGCTGCCACTCGGAGAGCACCACGAGCCCTAGGCATGGAGCTCTTCCTCATAGAGCCAGAGCTCACCAGAAGCCACGGGAATCCACCGCTTCCGAGGCGGTGCTCACACTGCCCGGGCGAGGATGCGGTGGCATGGCAGGACCCGCGCTGCTCCCCGCAGCCCTGTCACCCTACCGCCGCTCACTTGCTGCTGAGCCGTCTCCGTGTCACTCGCCGCCATCGGTACCTGACGGGATCAGGGAAAGGGCATGCGCCGAAAGAGGAGGTTGCGCAGTGACGGTGGTGAAGCTGCCAGCCCTTCCTTCCGCCAGCACACGCTGCTCACCTCTTTGCGCCAGCTTCTGCTATGAAGTGCTCCCAAAGCTTCCGCGCCTCTGCGGCTTGGCTGCGCTTCTCCCGGAACTGGCTGTGCTTAACCCGTTCGTCCCAGCCTCCCTATGGCCTTACCTTCCCTGCCAACTGCCCGTGTTCCTTATGCATCTCAGGGAAGGACTGTTCTACGGTCTAAACCATCTCCTTTGGACACCAAAGCATAGCTACATGCGAGCTTGACTCCCCAATTGAAGTATCGTCTCCTTTTATTCTATCCCCAGCATACTGCCGTGCAGTTCCCTGACCCATTCTTGAATGTTGCTGAAAGAAGAGTGAACTCCAGTGATCTGTTTCTAGGTTAGGTTTAACTGCTGTCTCGGGTGAAGGAAACTTAATACATTCCTGAAGTAAGTACCAAAATACCGTGCTCAAGATGTAGCATTAATAAACTGTTACAAAATCTACTTCCGTTATGCATTGCCACAGAATCAACATTACCCTTGGTCAGGTGGTATTTTTTGCCTTATTCATTGCATTATTTTTAATTATTTTATTTTTAAGCAGTTATATTTCAGTGACAATTTTACAGTCATTTTTATCTTGCATTCATGTCACTCAAAATGAGCAGTTTGCATTCTTATAATTGCATCATTTCTTCTAAAAAAATGACTGACCAAAACCATAGGTTTTCCAAGCAGGTTCCATTAAAGTTATAGAAATGCAGTTAATTTATTTAACGTTGACAAGCTTTATTTATCTATCTCTTTTAGACAGCACTGATCTCTTTTGCTTGAGTGTAAAGTATGGGTGTCATCTTTTTTGCAGTTTGTAGTTCATATGGTTTTTTTTCCAGTGTGTTTTTATAGTTGTGAGGAATACAAAGTAAGGTTTGTTTTCCCTTTTCTCAAAAGCCGGAAGATTCTGTGCCTGCTCTGGAGAACAGGATTATTGTTCAGAATGATTGCAACAAATAAGTCATACGTTCTAAAACCAAAAAACAGCAATACAAAAAAAAAACCCTAGGATGCAACAGAGGAGAGACAAAATCAGCACTGTTACCTACTGCATATACTCAGGATGGAAAACTACTGGTTTCACAGCAGTTCCACAGAAACGGTTTGGGAGTTAATTCCAAGCTAAACATTTGCCAACAGTGCTGTGCTTTTGCTTAAAGAAGAACCATCATGCAAGGATGTCCAAACACATCTGAGGTGAAGTAAGACATGTGAGGTAATCCTGCTTTGTATGGAACCATTAAAGCCCCAGCTGGAATTCTATGTCCAGTTTTAGGACTGCACTTCAAGAAGGATGTGCACTAACTAAAGTCTGGATTAAAACAATGAAATCAGGCAAGCCTGAATTCTGAAAGAACTGGAGAGGAGTTTGTTAGTTCAAAGAGAAGGCCGAGAAACACAGGCGTCCTTAATATGCTACCAACTTCAGCAGAGATTACATTTTTCTTCCCTCTTGAATGCAGGAAAGATGTGAACGACAAAGGTTTAATTTTGAAGGTTGTGTAGAGATTCAAATCATGCTATGGAGAATTTGCCAACAATGAAGTCAGTCATCCTGAGTGAAGAGGGGTGGTGGTGTGATAATCATCCTTATTTACATACAAGCTGTTGCAAACATGGGCACAATACTATGTGCTGGTGAAGCAACATATTACCTTACATTACAGGAAGGAAGATTCAGATAATTAAGAGGAAAAGCTAAGCACTGAGGACTTATATTAAGATGTCATCTGTAAAAGGTCTAAAAAAGGTTAGGCCTGGAGAAAGATGATCTTGTATTGGGGCAAGAACATGCGATAGCTTGCTGTGAAAGCAGCAATTCCTAGAACAGTTATGCGAATGTATTCTTGGGCTTATAGTTCTATTGGAAATTAGATTACTGTTATTAACTATGACCCTAACTTGAGGGCTAAATTGCCTTATGAATTTAAAGAGAGAACTATGATACTGCAAGATAGTTTTAGCTTTCTGATAGCAACTTCTGTATAGTGCTTGTGCTTTTATAAGTTGCTAGCTTTGACTTAGCTGAACAAACAAGTTCACATGACTACACGTGTTATTTGTTATTAAATAACTTAAAGTTGTTATTGACATTTTTTATGACTGTTGTTGTCTATAATCCATATAAAAGCATTGATATGAAGGATTTCAGCAACCTCCCAGGAAAAAAAAACTGTACTGGATAAAAAGACACAGAAAATAAATCACTGTAAGTGTATGGACTGTAGACATCTCTGACAGATTTCTGAGGATTTGTAATGTTCTTTCATTGTCAGTCATATTTGTGATAAGTCTTACTAAATTGAAATGGAGATAAATGTAGTTAATGAATCTCCAACATGTTTATATATACTGAATTAAAAACAGAGTAGCTGAATTGATATGATGCAAAGGAGCATTTAACAGTTAACTAATTTGGCTGTATAAAATGAACATTCCTTTAAACCCAGGTATGAATTATCCAAAAGCTTTCAAACTGACAGCGTAATAGTGTAATGAAATATTTGGAGTCTTTTTTCAGTACCTAACTGAAACTTACTGTTCTTTATGGTGAGGTGTCACCCAAACTGATACTCTTCACAGCAGTCCATGAACTTTGATATTTAAAATGGTTACCAGATCTAACCTTTGGTCCTTCAGTTCTGGCTTTGTGAACTATAGATAGCAAACGAAAACACTTAAAGCTCAAAGCAGTTAAGCAAAATAAGACCCTGAAGGTCGGGAAGTAACCCAAATTACTACAGGGAATTCAAATTCTTTGTTCTGTCTTGTCAGGGCAAGATAATACACTGGGTAATTACTGATACCTTTCTGGAACCAGAATCTAATCCTAGAGCACAAAAAGCTTAAGCCAGATAGAAATAATATTCACATTGTTAAGGAAGCAATATTTTCACAGATGGCATAAATAAGGACGTTATTTATATGCAATGCATGTAAACGCTATCAATAATTTTAAAAGAAAAAATTCAAAATCAGAAATGCTTTTTGTTTTAATGAAATGCTGCTCACATTCTACTACCAAATTTGTCCAGAGGGGGGAGGTAAATAGCCATATTTTAATGTTACATACGGAAAAAAAAAAAATAAAGGAACTAGCAGAAAATGCTCATTCTCCCTGTGTATGTAACTTCAGCTCACGTGAGCTTTATTTGTAGCAGATTCTTTTCTCTCTGCTAGTCTTTTTTTTTAACTTTATGATCTGAAACTTAGAAACTTTAGATTTGTATAATAAACCAACATGTTACATACATGATGTTAGGAGGACAGTATAGAGTTTGACAGTACAAAGTAGATGCTGATTAGGAATAAAAAGCCACAATTGATGTGAGTGAAGAATTCTGATTTGTGACTAAGAATCACATGTGAAGCATACATCAGGAACACCAGAGCTGATGAGACGTTGACTATTAACTTTAATGGGGTCACAGAGTGTAAACACAGAAGGATAAATCAGGATTGATCACAAATCACAAATAAATTAAAGATATAGAACTAAGAAATACAGAAGAACTAAAACATCACCATAAAACATCAATAACACTGCTTGATTTTGCATACAACAGTTCAAGCAGAATGGTGCACTTGTGACTTCTCTTCTATAAATCAGAGAGCAAGATTAAGAACAAGTAAGGACAATGTCACGTTATGTACTACCTATTATTGCCCTCAGTTCTGTATTCTGGTTTTGAGCAGGATTTTCTTCTACTGAGACTCTGCCAGTACTGTAGCTTTATCTTAATAATAGCTTAATGAGAACATTAAGTAACTTACCAACAAAACAAATTTTCTCTGATGTTCCAATTCTACTTTATATATAATATAAATCTCAGTCTGAGTTATGCAATAAGGAGAATATATCCATTTAAACATAAAGTAGTTCAGCTGATTTCACTTTCATAAGGATACATTTTGCTACAGTGTGGTCTAAACTGACATAAATTAGCTATAAGGTTCATAGTTACTAGCTCTCCACATGCAGCTGATTTTTTGTTTTGGAACTAAAGCCAACCCAAATTGATTCAACCACAAGAACAAAAAAGTGCATTCAACAAGCCTAAATCCTGGTGTAAGACTACATGTCTGGTAGACTAAGGGGAAGTGTAAGTGACTTACACCTTGGTTAAGAACGTTTCTTCTCTTTCAGCCACAACCCAGTTGTATGCTGGCTATAACAGTGTACAGTTGTGTTCTGTAGAACTAGAGAAATCCAAAGAATTTTCCATCACGTAGTAAATGTTTGCAGGTTTTAAGAGCCTCCTGTCAGAAGACAACCAGTCTCACATTTTCTCGTGCCATACCAGTATTCAGATAAAAGGGGCATGTTAAAACGAACTCTTTTCTATTGCAGGGGTTTTATTTGTTTTTCTGCTGGAGGATACCTCCAGCAACTGCCTGAGCTTGCTCCAGCACTGCTTTGAGCAGCGAAAAGCAAGCATTCCTAATCTCAGCAGTTGATCTGGCTCATGCCATCTACAAATTAACCACATTACATGGTTATTTCCTTCAAAGTATGAAATAAATGTCAGCAACAGACTCACATCTGTAAAAATTCCTATTGAGTAGTTCAGAACAACATGAATATTCACTTTCATCGCTCACTGTATGTTGCTCTTGGTAATCCAAGAAGATCCACAGGAATCATGTCTAAGAATGAGAAAGGAGAAGGAGAAAGAAGAAAAACAGAGGAATAAAACCCAAGAAAGACAAGTTATACCTAATACCATTGCTCACCACCTGCCAGCTGATGCCAGCCTGTCCCCAAGTACTGCCTATTGGTACTCGACCAATTCCCCCTTGTTTATATACCAGGAATGACATGCTGTGGTATGGCCCCTTTGGCTAATTCAGGTCATGTGTCCTGTCTCTGCTTCCTACTCGCTTTTTGTGCCCCTCTTCACTGGCAGAGCCAAGGAGACTGAAAAGCCCTTGATCAGGGTAAGCACTACTTAGCAACAAATAAAACGTCAGTGTGTTATCAGCATTATTCTCATACTAAATCCAAAACACAGCACTGTACCAACTACTAAGAGGAAAACTATTCCAGCCAGAACCAGGACACCAGTATGCTCTAGTCTGAAGAGGAAGAAAACAGTGTCAGTGCAATAAAGAGTTGTTATATCATAAATAAAATTGTGACATTTCACCAGGGGTAGGACACAAATGCCAAGTAATTCTTAAATGTTTTCCAGAGGTTCTTCCTTAGTTCATCCCTGGATAAACCTCTAGCAATGTAGGTCAACTGTCTTAGTAGAAAGGGGATTAGGGAGGTGCTGCTTGTCTTCTCTCAGCTGCAAATGGTACATTGCAAAATGAGACATGATCAGCATCTTGTCTTGTATAGTTGCTAATGATGACATCAACCACGGTAGTGTGGTTTTGTTGGTTTTTTTTTTTTTCATGTAATAACAATGAAGAGTGGTATTATTTCAAAATTTCCATTTGAAATACTCCTAGTCATAGGGCTTGGTTGCCTGTAGCAATGAATTCAACTAGTTGATTACGTACAACGCCCAGAAGCTCCCTCCCTAGATAAGTTTCTCCTCAGGAAGTGCCATGGCCTTACAGCTTCAAATTCTGCAGTTAGGCTGCCCTATCACTTCATCCCTGAATAGAAGGGGATGTGAAATATACCAGTTCCATGAAAATCATTGACAGAACAGTTCAGTGAGTTCCGTGCAAGGCTGTTTGCCTGTGCATTCAGCCCTGATGTGGGAAGCATTTAATGCTTTCTGCATCACTAATTTCAGCATGTTATCTGAAAGAGGAAAGACATGAAAGAAAAAAAAAAAAGATAAACAAAATGATATGCTCAAAAGGGAAAGAAGCCTTGTTATCAGCAACACTATTTTTCTCATTTCCACTTCAAAGTCCAAACCACACTGGGTTATTACTCTGGGAAGTGCAAGGAGGCAAAACATCGGTGAAAAACAGATGCTCCTTGAAGATGCTGGAAGCAGGGGAGTGTAGTGATCCTGACCAGGACAGCACTGTACATCCATGGGTCACTGATCTGCAGCACAAGCAACCTGAGCAGGCACAGGTTTGTGCCAGGCTGCCTTCAGCCTGTGTGGTGGGGCTGAATTCCTTAGCTGCAGGATAAACTCCACCAGCTCCTTATCCCAGAAGAGCCTGCAGGCAACTCCAGCTTGGTGCAGGGCCTGCCTTGCCTTTATCTAGAACTGCAGTAAGAAGTCCTCATGTGAATACCTTTTATAAGGAGCTGGTTTTGTGCAAGAAAATTGAAAGAGCCCTAATGACCAAGGAGGAGCTTCCCTCCATAGATGCGATCTGTGCAGTGTGCTGTGGGAGAAGTCCATCCAGGGTCAAGCCAATGCTGCAGGAACATGGGGTTCACAGCACCTGAGGGGACATTAAGATTTACTCACAACGTGCATTACTCTTCTCTATTTTGTCTTTTTTAAACAGAAATTTTATTAAGCTATTTGTTGTCAGGCCTTTCTTACTGAGGTTCAGAGAAAAACCCTGCATTTGCTGGCTGAAGGATAAAGCTCGGCACTGTAAACTGTGCTGTGTTGCAATGTTACTAGAGTAGGGGGATGCCGATACTTCCATTTTATTACAAAAATGATAATAAATACGAAGAATATTATAAATATTTTAATACAGAATTTGTGTATGTAAAATAGAATACAAAATAAGAAAAGGGAGCTTGGTTTTATTGTGAGCAGTTATGGCATTATGAAAGATGGCTCAAAGCCAGTTGCAAGAGGAAGAAATAAAGGGAAGATAATTCAGACAGATTGATAACAATGGCCGAGAGCATAACAGAAGATATGAGCATGGGGATGAAACAGCTAGTGCTCTGAAACTAAGGACAGCAACTTGAAGACCTGCTCCTAAGGAAAGGCAGTGTGGCCCTTCACTGAAACCTCTCTGATGTCGTATACTTATTGCTGAACCATTCCTGGAAGCGGATCTCTTTAAGATAATGAAGTGCCTAAGCACAGTAAATGTGTGTTCTCTCTGCAGGTGTGGAGGTGTTCCTTTTCTTCTCTTGGTACTTTAGTCTTAAAGGAGCTATAAACAACACAGAAAGCATCGTGCCTCATTATTTATGTCTCAAGAGTTTCCCAAGAATTGCTCAGGTTTCAACTTGCCCACTTTTGGAGCAGGAGTTTCATCCTAATCTTTTGAGATAGTTTTTATGGCACCTGTGGCTCCTGCCCTGCCTTTTCATCTCCTTCAGCATATGACACAGACTCAGTCATGGCTCAACACCACAAAGCTTCCTTAATAAATTCCTGCAGGATTTCAAAGGCACAGTGGGAGTTTTCAAACTGCAAACCCCTTCTTAAGTGCTAAAGGCAGAAAAACAAGGTGCTGGCTATTGACATCAGGTGAAAGGTGCAGTAGAGAATAAATAAGGGCAGGACAAACAGGCAGAAAGGAGGGATGGACCAAAGGGTCTTGAAGGAAGGGAGTCCTTTATTTTTTTTGTGCAGCAGTACGCCATCTCTCACTCTTCCAGGTTGCTTTTGGCCGTGCTGCTCTTAGGAGCAGTGTGTGCATTCACAATCTGTTTTTGCTTGCACCACTTTCGCATAGGAGGCTGAAGCAATTCCCAATACGACCCTTTTTCCCTCTGGTACTATATCTTTTTCGAACTCTCAACAGTTCCCTTCTGAGGAGTTTTGCTCAACCCCTCCGCATGTCTCAGAACGCCTATCCATGCCTTCGCGTTCCCCGGTCTGGCGGCTCCCCTCAGCAGGGGCTGGGGCTCCATCAAGGAGTGCAGAGTGGAGCCCAGGCCATGCGGCCCTACTCCATCCTTCGCGGCTCTTCGGGCAGGCCCCTTCCCCCGAGGGCCAGCCTCCCCGCCCTGGAGGGGAGGAGCTGCGCTGAGGGGGCCGGGCGTCTGCCCCGCATCGCCCGCCCTGCGCGGCGGGTTGTGGGGGGAGCGGCCCGCGCCGCCGGGACGCTGCCAGCGGTCACGTGCGGGGCCGGTGCGTATAACAACGAGTGGGGGCGGCGATGGTGGGAGCTGCATGGAGCGGTGGTGGGGGTGAGGCCGGAGGTGGGTCAGTACATCCGCCACGGGGGGTGCGGGAGCGGCGGGGGCCGCGCCTTCTCGGTGCGGTGGTTGTGTTGTTGCTGCTGTTACTGCGCCTCACCCGTATCCGCAGGGCGGGAGGGAACGCCAACTTCAGCCGGGGCCGCCGGGCAGGGGGAGCTGAGGGGGGGAGGAAAAGGAGAGGGGCGAAGTACGCCCCTCGCCCTGGAGGACTCCAGTTCGGGGTCCGCTTCCCTTCTGCAGTCGCTCGGATCGTGCTTGGAGCTGGGGGTGCTGTTGCTTTCACGCTCAGATCTTCCCGCAGCGGGACACGGCAGGCCGCCCGCCGTGCGGCCCGGAGTAAGGCTCGGCTAGAGGCGGAGGAGCCGAAGCAGAGGCAGCCGGGGGGAGGTTGTGGCCTTCGGGAAGCGGCGTGAGCGCTTTTTGTGGGGAGCGGGTGGCCTTTCCTTCTCCTGCTCTCCTCAGTCTTGGAGCCTGGGTGTGAGCACACCTTCCCCCAGGCGAGAACCTGCCGCCTTAGAGAAGTGTTTAATTACCGGTACTGGAGCGAACTGCTCGGTTCCAGTAGGGAACTTGTAGGCTCTGCTGAAGTTGTTGCGTTCTCGGAACTGCCGTGCTTGTCTGCTGCTCCGGTGAGGGCTCGCACTAGCTGTGGTAAGCTTGTTCAGAGCTCCTGGGCTGAAAAGAAGTCTTTGACGTTACAGTTCTAAACAGTGCGTACAAAGCAGCCAGGAGGTGCCTAAGAACGGGGATTAGTTGAAATAGCTATTGCCTTCGCAATGGTGTCGAACAGATACTGTGTTACTGCACCTGTGTTCACTGTTACTGCATTAATTGCTGCGGAGCAGACGGTAACTTTAGATGGGTGATGCTTTCACCTGAGGCTGTGTCATAGAAGCATGTGCAGCTTCTAACTTCTAGATCTCTTTAGCTGAAGATTAAAAGAACTGCTATTAGATACCATCACTCGTGCTTCTAGTAGAGCAGCTCTTTACTCTTGGAGTTAGCTCCTGCCAGTGCAATGTGTTGTGTGGGTTTGTAGACAGGTTCTGTCTGTTTGTGCAGTTTGGTGCATTTTGTCCTCCTCCTTTACTAGCGTTGCATCGTAATGTGTGCACGCTGGGACATGCCAGAAGGCTTCCTGAGCAAGGATCATCCTTTCCTGTAGGAATCTAGTTTTAATTGCTAGAGGGAGATCTCTTGAAATACTAGTTGGTGCTGTGCTTTTTACCAGCCTTACTGTTTTGTCACAAGTAGAAAGCTTCCTATGCAATCAGTGGCAGCGGACTTGGAGCATTAAAGTTGAATTAGGCAGTGCCAGTACTGCTTCTGTGCTTGACTCTGCTTGTCAAGCTGCAGCAGAGTGAAAACCAGCCGTGTATTGCTTAGTGTGTGCTATTGCTGTTCCAGGCTGTGTACATAGCAAGGGGCCTCAGCAGAAGAAACTAACGCAAAAGCACATGGGTCTTATCAGTAGTGCTGCCCCGTGGCCGGGGTGGTTCTTTAGGTCTTTGTAGACTACTTTGTCAGAAAAGCAACTGGCTTTGCTTGGGCTTTTCCATAGCAGTTGGGTGAAGCTGATAGTTTATATGCCAGTAGTTAGGTAGACTTTTGTAGTTTAGTATTCTGCAGACCTCTGTTAAGCAGGCGTTCAGGCAGAGTGGTAAACTGGGCTCTCTACTCTGTGTTGGGAACAACCCCCATGTGAAGACAGATGCTGTAATAACATGAGAAGATCTCTCTGGGATAGGTCTTGTAGAGGATAGAAGTAGAACATCTCAAAGCTATTTTTTTATACCTTCTTAAAGGATAAAAGTCAATTAGCAGTCAAGTACTGCTCCAATAGTCTTAATGAGTTCAGCAGAAGTGCTCTGCAGTCACATCTCGGCTGTATAGGAGACATTAATCACTATCCTTGTTTTTTGTCATGGCATAGAATCATAGAATAGTTAGGGTTGGAAAGAACCTTAAGATCATCTAGTTCCAACCTCCCTGCCATGGGCAGGGACACCTCCCACTAAACCATGCCACCCAGGGCTCTGTCCAACCCGGCCTTGAACACTGCCAGCGATGGAGCATTCACAGCTTCCCTGGGCAACCCATTCCAGTGCCTCACCACCCTCACAGTAAAGAATTTCTTCCTCATATCCAACCTAAACTTCCCCTGTCTAAGTTTGAACCTGTTACCACTTGTCCTATCACTACAGTCTCTAATGAAGATTCCCTCCCCAGCATCCCTATAGCCCCCCTTCAGGTACTGGAAGGCTGCTATGAGGTCTCCACGCAGCCTTCTCTTCTCCAGGCTGAACAGCCCCAACTTTCTCAGTCTGCCTTCATATGGGAGGTGCTCCAGTCCCTTGATCATCCTCGTGGCCCTTCTCTGCACTTGTTCCAACAGTTCCATGTCCTTTTTATGTTGAGGACACCAGAACTGCACACAATACTCCAAGTGAGATCTCAGGAGAGCAGAGTAGAGGGGCAGGATCACCTCCCTCAACCTGCTGGTCATGCTCCTTTTGATGCAGCCCAGGATCCGGTTGGCTTTCTGGGCTGCAAGCGCACACTGCCGGCTCATGTTCATTTTCTCATCGAGCAACACCCCCAAGTCCTTCTCCGCAGGGCTGCTCTCAATCTCTTCTCTGCCCAACCTGTAGCTGTGCCTGGCATTGCTCCGACCCAGGTGTAGGACCTTGCACTTGGCATGGTTAAACTTCATCAGGTTGGCATCAGCCAACCTCACAAGTGTGTCCAGGGCCTTCTGGATGGCATCCCTTCCCTCCAGTGTATCAACCGAACTGCACAACTTGGTGTCATTGGCAAACTTGCTGAGGGTGCACTCAATCGCACTGTCCATGTCACTCATTACTGGTCTCCAGCTGGACATTGAGCCATTGAGCACTACTCTTTGCATGCGTCCATCCAGCCAGTTCTTTATCCACTGAGTGTTTCACCTATCAAATTGATGTCTCTCCAACTTTGAGACAAGGATGTCATGTGGAACAGTGTTGAACGCTTTGCACATGTCGACGTAGATGACATCAACTGCTCTACCCCTGTCCATCAGTTCCATAGCCCCATCATAGAAGGCCACCAGATTGGTCAGGCAGGATTTCCCCTTAGTGAAGCCATGCTGGCTGTCCCCAAGCACCTTGTTGTTTTTCATGTGCCTCAGCATGCCTTCCAGGAGAATCCGCTCCAAGATTTTGTCAGGCACAGAGGTGTTGCTGACTGATCTGTAGTTCCCTGGGTCATCCATTTTCCCCTTCTTGAAAATGGGGGTTATATTTTGCTTTTTCCAGTCATCGGGAACTTCACCTGACTGCCATGATTTTTCATACCAGTGATTGTAGAGGCTAGCATACAAGGCATAAAGCTGAGCTGCGAAAGGCAGTTTAACGTTTGTCAGTTGCCTAATGGAATAAAGTTATGGTGGCAACACCACTGACTGAACAGATGTCCGCTGTCTTTGAGTGGCTGTTAGCTTTGCATAATTCATATAGGCTAACCTGCTAGTAGTATTGTATGGCTAATAAATTCAAACTAAGCTTCTCCCTCAGTGCTGATGGTCTGGTTTGGTACCTCAAAACTGATGGGTGGGGATTTTGGGGCTCTCTTGGTAGTCGGTTTTATGACCAAATAAACTCCTGTCTCCTGGGAAGTGCTGCTTATGAAGTAGTTGCACGTGCTTAGTGTTTGAGTGCCTGTGTATGTATTTCTTTCCATACTCTTAAACTTGTGTCTCAGTCTTCTGTTGGTGGCTGCTCATCTCCATTATGGAGTAAATTCTGTTGCTTAAAACAGTAATTTCAAGATTATGCTCAACTCTTCTAAGAGCCCCTTTGCTGCCAGCTTCAGGCACTTCATTTAGCTTGTTTGCTAGAACTTTGTTCTGTATCGCTTGTCTGATGAGTAACTGCATGCAGATTTGCTTTCCAGCCCAAATTGTAGAAATATTTTCATGTGAATGATCCTTCTAACTATGATTAATAGTCAGAGAGTCATTCTTCTGCATCGCTGCATGCTTCAAGCTTACAAAGTCTGTTTGAAATAGGAGGGTTAGGCCATCAGCAAAGTCTTCGGGGACTAAACCAGTGAAGCAGAGAGGTCTTTCTTAGCCATGCTGTGATGCATGTCACTCTACTGCTAATATTTGCTTTAAAAATAAAAAAAAAAAAAAAATCAGTGATTTTAACCTAATGGCTATTTGTGGGGAGAAATATCCTGCAAGTAATTTTACAGTGATTCAGCTTTCCATATCTTGAACTATTTAAGATTCTGGTCACACGCATAGCTGGCCTTGCTGCACACAAGAGTTGTGCATTTGTATCAGCTTCTTGCTTCCCTTTCCAAGCAGTCTTTTCTTCTTTCTCATCAATATTAGATGGAAACTGCAGGTTTTAATGCGTTGAAGGTACATTGCAATGCGTACCAGCCATGTATGAATGATAAATGATATGGGGTAATGACAGGGGTTTGTTTCATCTGAGACATTTGAAAGTTTGCTAAAGAAATATTGTGTTGGGGGGGGGGGGGTAAAAATGAAGGATTGAGCTTTGCTTCTGCCCCTGTTCATTCCTGATGGGTAGGTCAGCAGAGTGAGCTCTAGCTATCCTCTTACCTTTTGTCTGTATAATTCTTAGTCATGCATTCTGTGCTCCCCTGAAGCACTATCACTTAGTTTCAGAGAACATGTTGCATACTGATACTAATACATGAACACATTTGATTTTGATCTTTTAGACTCTGGTAGAACTGATTCATGAAGGAAAATTATACCTGCCCCAGTAACAATGAACTGTCCTGTGTTACCTTGGACAAGTGGATAGACTCCTGCTTAAAGGAAAAGGTAGCTTCAGGGCTTGAAGGACTGCTACAAGAACTAGTACTGTTTTGCTTTTCTAGTAGTACTGAAAAGCAGGTGCAAACAAGAGTATTGTCTGTCTACTGCTGGATAAGGCATTTGTATCCTGTATCTGTGGTAAATTGCAGGTGATAGGTCCAGTCTGTTCTGAAACATGGTAGAAAGGGCTTGCTTGGTGTCTCTGTCAAATTCTTTGAAAACAGATTCCTTCTTTCCCTTTCCTGATTGAGCGAAAGGTAGGGGAAAACTCTTCTCTGTGTTGTTAGTGCTTTGGTAGTCTATCCTAGAAGTTCTAGACTTCTCAGTTTTGTATACTGCAAGATCTGTCACTGTTACAGGAATTTTGTTGCTTACTCAGTGATCTTGCTGGCTTGCCTCTTGCTGAGTGGCTTCTCATTTTAAGTGATTGAAGAGCTCCCTGCTTCTGTTGTAGCTATGAGTGTGTGTGGTGCAGTCAAGCTGCCTGTTCAATGCAGCAGAGCATAAACAGTTCGTGGGATCAATCAAAACCTCTGTTAGTATAGGAAGGCTATCTTTGCAAGGCCAGTAATGTTCTCTGTAATCATTAACTGACTGTAGAAATCCAGATTCTGCAGGATCTGGTAAACCCATTGTCAGGTGAATATGCCAAACTGCAAACACTAAATATGGACAACCTCTGCTTTTACTGTTGTTTTTAGCAGCAATAAACTGTGTGTTGCAGTACAGCCTTTCTGAGGCTGCTTTTACAATTGCTTCTTGGCACCTCTTAAAAGCAGTGTATTTAAATAGGGCATTAAAATTGTTTTTTGCCTGTGCTGAGCTGCATCTGGGTCCTAGTTGTTGCAATGACACTTTGGGGAGGGGGGGGAGGGGGCAACACAAAGATTGTGATTCTGTCAGTGTAGGAGGGGATTGGTTAGGACATCTCATAGTAACTGTGTTTTGCAGGAGTCCTAGTAGATAGCAGTGTCACTTGCCCAAAAGTCTAAGGCTCACTGTCTAGTAGAGAGTTATAAAAATAGCTGTGATAACAGGTTTTGTTTTCTCCCTTCTTTGAAAGATGTAAATACTCTTTTTTTCGTAGTTCAAGAGTAATTGTGAGATGAGAATTGGCTAGTGATGTGCTATAGTTAACATGTAATTTCTTATTACTGCACTGTTCTTTCTTAAAGATAAGGTCAAATCTACAAAGTTGTTTTGAGTATCTGACCCCTCTTCAAGTCAAGGTTGGAGGGAGTCAAGTACCTGAGTGCAAGATTTGATAGTACCAGTCACTGATGGGTATCTGGGACCTCCATGTGAACAGGCTGTTCTGCAGGGGTGGCAGCCAAAATAAGACTCAGATAACTCTGAAGAAATATTTGAGCTAATAGATGTATAATTATCCTTTTTTTTTTTTTTTTTTTTTTTTTTTCCCCCTTATTGCCTCTGGAAATCTTAAGAGGGAAAGATGAAAATTTTACAAAGAAAAAGTAAATGCTTACTGATTATGCTTTTAGGAAAGCTTGCCTTGTTTGTGGCATGCAGTTCCAACTCCCAAGCCACACTTAGAACCAAGAAAACGTGTGTTTTGTTACAAATTGCTTTGTACGAGGAATTTTAATGCCTCTTAGTGGCATGACTGAGTCTGGACTGTTGAAAACAGCCTGCACATGGATTTGTGTTCCAGCGAGGAAATAATCATCTTTTTCATAGCAGTGTTAGTATTAAATAAGGGAGAAAAGTGACATAATAGTAAGGCGTAAGTTACAGCAGCATAAAAAATTGCGAAATTGGTTCTTTCATGTCTTTATTAGAGATGAGTACTGAAGCAGAACAGCAGCTTCTCCATGATGCTAGAAATGGAAATGCTGAAGAAGTTAAACAGCTGTTGGATACCATGGACAAAGGAGAAATAAGTTTTGATATCAACTGTAAAGGTTAGTAGCCTACCTCAAATGTCTGTAATCTTACTGTTGAAGCCACATATAGTGAAACTGTTACCGACAGCATTATCTTACTTTCTTTGGAGTGCTCAATAGAGTAATAAAACCCACATAAACAACTGCTTTTACCCCGTGACTTAAGGCCATACTTGCATAGGGGAGAGATCATAAAAGCAGAGCACACACAGTGGTAATGCACAGAAAACCTCAGAGTAATTTGCTAAGTGTCAACACACCAAAGAATCAGTATCTCATTTTGCCTGTGTTTATGCTTATGCCAACTTTGGAACTTTATAATGCTGAACAAAACAGACTGTGGTGCCAGGGGATAGTTCAGGGAGGTAAGGAGCCTCTATCAGGGCTGCAGAGATAAGGTCATTTGTTTGTGCTCTACTAAGTATGATTTTTTTTTTATTTTTTTATTTTTTATTTTCCTTAAAGACCCGTGTTTCATTATGTAGTATCAGCAGCTACATCTTTTGCTACTTGCAGGAATGGCTGGGACAAATCATAGGCTCATAGAATGGTTTGGGTTGGAAGGGACCTTAAAGATCATGTAGTTCCAGCCCCCCGTCACGTGTGGAAGGTATCCCTACTAGACCGGGTTGCTTACAGCTGTATCCAGCCTGGCCCTGAACACTTATTTTTGTATTCATTTAGTAGCATTGTATTTCTTTTTATTTACATGAGTGTATTTCTGCTTGCTTCACTCTTTCTGCACAGACTGGTGTTTCTTTGTCATTGTTTAACTGTTAAGCAGCACTGAGAAAAGGATGCTGCAAAGGGGGAGGGGAGAGAGCAGCTATGCTTCCTGTCAGCCTTGACAGAGGGAACGCATTGCCCTAAGGAGCAGAGAAGCCTGGTACCTGAACAAGCTCTATCCCTTTCCCAAGTCTCCATTCTTAATCATCAGTTTACTCATCCTTTTGTTTGACGACCCAGCCATGTTTGTGTTTTCCCAATAGTTAATGTAATCACCTCAGAAAAACAAGTTGTAAAATGCAAACCCTTGCTACTTCATCTTCAGGGAACTAGTTCATAATTTAAAGGGGAACCAGACAGAAGTTGATAGAGCTGAAGTTCTCCACCCTTACAAGTATGTCCTTTGCAAATATTCAAGACACTGTGTGTAGTGCCTAAACAGTTGGAAAAAAAGTAGTTTAAGGTTCATGCAACAGTACCCATAAATAAGTTGCTGAAGTCTCTTATTGTTAGAAGAGATTTCAGAGCTTCTCAGGTATGTTCCTGTACATAATCTGAAGTCAAGAAAGCATAATGGCATAACCTGCAGACCTGTATTATATCAAGCAAACTGGTCTCTGGTCAGCATTCCTACTCAAAGTCAGATGTTAATCTTGTGCAAGTGTGCAGACTCACCTAATGAAGGAAAAGATGGAGTTTAGCTGTTATCCTTCCAGTTTAGCACTACATGGCTAGCTAATTAGTACATGCTTGCCAATAGGAGGTCTAGGAAGCTAGGGCAAATGTGCTGGTGATAGTTCATGTTAAAATAATTCTGAATGTGGAATCTCTACACAGTCAAATACCTGCTTTCTAAATTCTGATTTGTTCTACTTCCCTATCCTTGTACCTTCCCCAGAGCAATGCTGTCCTGTTTTAAAATAGTAATAATCAAATAAAAAGCAAGCACTTGTGATCACTTTAACAGAGGTAACAAACTCCTCAAGAGCTTAAGGAGTAACTGCTCATCTAACATCAGAAATGCAAACATTTAGAGTGGATGCAGAACAAGGGCCTCTGGCATTTTATTCAGAGAACTACAGATCTGGACAGGTTCCTGATTTTTTGGTCATGACTGAAATCGCTGACAGCAGCACTGCCTTGTCAGTCCTGTAACTCATGACTTCCTTCGGTTAACTGTATGTATTCAGTGCAACTTGGACCTTTTCTGTATTCTTTCAAAGAATCTTCTTCCCTACTAGACTGAGGGATGAATGATGTCCACGTAGTATGTTATCCAGAATAAAGAGCCTCAGAGTTAGTGATCCATACAATATTTATCTTCCATGGTACTTAATTTCCTCAGTCATGTAGGGCAGGAGCCCTGTTATAGGCCAGACTGAGATGAGGGAAGATACTAAATCTGGGGATGAAACAACAGAAAGAGTTAAGAAGAAAGAGAAATCAAATAACAAAAGAAGTAGCCAATGAAGGGCAGAAATGTTTAGCTTGAAACAGTTACAAGAAATGGGAAGATACTTCATCTGTGAACCACATTCTAGTGTTAATTTGTAATACAATGACAGAAAGAATTATGAACTTGCAAGACCAGCAGTTCTCTTTTTTTCTTTGTGCTAATGGCTTGTCTCCTCAGGGTAAACTTACGTAGTGTTCCAAGCCTTAGTGCTTGGAGATACACAAAAGGGAAAAACTTAATGGTGGCAGTAATTTCAAAATAATTTCCAATGCCTCACTTTCACTTTGCTTCCAAATACAAAATGACAACTTCTAGGTGGCACTTGGAATGCTGTGGGTCTGTTGCTTAGTGAAAACAAAGCACAAATCAGCTTCACTTACTACAGTTATGATTGGAAAGTAACATGAGTTATTAAAGTAGTAATCTCTAATGCTTTAATATCTTGCTTTTAAAGAAGTGATTGTAGGATAGTTTGTAAATTTCATTTATACAGCCAGTCCTCCACAGCGTGCTTTAAATGCTCTTTAAAGCATAAAGAATAGCTTCCTTTGCATGGTCACTTCAGTGCCTGCTTCCTGCCTGCACTTATAATCCCTGCAGAGACGTGGTACATGAGTTCTACACTGCAAAGCTTTCAAATCATAATACTTGCTAAGGCTATCCTTATTAAAAATGAGTACAAGCACAAGGTAACAAAACCCCCCTAACATTAGGTCATCACTCCTGTTTTCATTTGAATCCTCATTTTGGAAGATGGGTTGTCCTACCTCATATTTGTGTGCAGGAAATAAAATAAGGTAAACTTTTATATATATACAAGATAAATGTGTACTTGCATGTGCTGTTTTCATAGTGAATGGAAGTAACTGAAGCTGCTGTTGAACAAGAAGATATTACACAGAAGAAAAGTTTTATTCTCCATTATCCTACATGACTTTCTCGTTTCAGAAAGTTTTTATAGGTTTTGATCTGATACTGTCAGACTGCATTACAGTTTATTAATTCAGATGATATGAATAGTATTGATGCTTCCAGCCTCCTTGCTCCTCTGTTACTGTGGAGAATGACCATCCATGCCAACCTCCGAGCACATGACAAGATCTTTCTTGTATTGTGACCAGAACTTAATTTACCTGTTTTGTCTTTTAGGCAGAAGTAAATCCAATATGGGTTGGACACCACTTCACCTTGCATGCTACTTTGGGCATGCTGTTGTAGTAGAGGATTTGCTGAAGGTATGTTTCTACTTGCTTCTGTGTGAAGGCAGAAAATCCTTTGTTCTTGAAGCAGTTAATATTTATTCAGCTTTTTGTGATAGAAGAAAGGCAGCTCTGTAGAGAGGCAGAGTCACTCCTACAGTTTATCTGCATGTAATGTAGGGATAAATGATTGTTAAAACTAAGGAATGAAATAATTGCAGTATGGGTCAGCCCAGTTTACAAGGACCCAAAATAGTGACAGTGAAAGTCTATACAGTGGTATACAGTTACACTGAATAGTTTTTACGTTAATACTTAGTTAACTTTCTCATGAGTATGTGTTTGTATAACCATCTGATTGTAGGAATTAAAGATGTATAGTACGTAAGTATGCACTCATAAAAGCTTCAGCCTTTTTCAAGCTTAGTGGATATCTGCATATAATAAGCCAGCATCTGACACTTGTAATGCAAATGCTTCAAAGGCCTGTCTAGCTTACTGTGACACATAAAGTATATAGCTTAGGCAATTACAGTTACTGAGTTGTGGGAAAGGCTAAAGTAAAAAAAAAAAACAATCTGTTATCTCATTGTATGTTGTGCATTGAAGTGTGTCCCGGATTCTGTGCCAAGTAACCTGTTTATGTTTCTTCCCAGGTGCAGGCTCACATAGTATCATTTTTTTTCCAACGTCATTGAAATAGCGAATGCATGGTGAACTTCAAATGATGAACCTCTGTTATCAAAGCTGACCTATTTGTATCGTGGGGGCCATATCTGCACTGCATTTGCAGTTGTTTCTGGCTGAATTTATTTTTTTACCCTCAGCCCCCAGGGTAGTTTCAACTAATCCTAATCATATTTATACCCTATTCATGTTGGAAAAAATTTGCTGTAGATGGCAAGAACATGCTAAGCAGCCTCAAATACTTGAATTTCATTCCAAATGAAGGCTGCCAGCCATACTCATGACTCTAAAGGAGGAAACAAAATTGGGATTTCTTTGAGAAGTTCTTCTCTAGCCTGCACACTTACTTAGATACTGCTGTTCTCAATCCAAGAAAGCTGCTTTCTTCTTTGCCCACAGGGCTCTTGAAAGAGTATTATTTAAAGAATAAGCTAGTTAAAGAAATGGTAAAGGAGGCTGTGCACCTCTGAAAGCTAGGCATATATAGGTGTGTCTGTGTACTTGTGCCTAGATTTTGTGCTTAAAGAGCAAGGGAATGAGGAATTACCAGAAAAATACCCCTGGAACTAGCCAGGTTCATCAGTTAACTTTAGGCAGGTAGCAGTGACCTGGGTAAATGACTTGATTTTAAACATATGTGACAAAGTTAAGTAAGTTCTGCCCTCTTTCTGACCTTTTGAGGTTAGGTAAAGCAGTGCAGAAGAAACCCTTAAAGAAAGGATAGGATTTCTTGCTTTCCTGGAATAGTGCTTGTGCAGTGTGGCAGGCAATCTTCCTTTCAGAAAAAAGGTATGAGATGGAGAAATTGTCTGATAAGAGGAAGGGACATTCAAGCCAAAGACTGTAGAAGAGAAAAATGAGAAAAATTCACTTCAAGTGAAAAAAACAGCAATAGGTTCCTGGAGGGAACACCACTTGTTAAATCAGGAGCACCAGGAGGCTGGTACTACTCTGTGCCTCTGTAATGATACATATATGTGTTATACAGTAGCACTGCAGTTCTTTCACTAAGTTGTTTGGGTTTTTTTCCAGCACCTACACCCCCAGCCCTCATAAATACCCCCAAAACAAACCAACAGTGCCCCCATTTGTTGTGTTAAACTTATTTTCCATATACCTTCTGCAAAGTGAGAGGCTTGGAAAACATGCAGGAAGAATTTCCTTTTGAAGCAGTTTATAGAATACTGGTTATAAATTTTATGTATGTAGTTTATCTTTGCTTTCCGGGATGGCTATATTACAGTTCTGATCTAATTTGCTATGAGGCCTACATTAGTGTACTGTCCTCCCCTTCCCCCCAAGTCAGAGGGAATAGCTATGTAGTTCTTGCTGGAAGGACGTTCAGTTGTCTCTGGGTCTTGCTGTTTAGGCTGGTGCAGATGTGAATGTGCTGAATGACATGGGGGACACTCCTCTCCATCGTGCAGCTTTCACTGGGCGTAAGGTAAAGTATGTTGGCTTTTTTAAGCTTCAGTTGTAGAATTGGGGAAACGCTAGCAATAAGATCACTTTGTAAAGATGTTTTTACAGTGTCTAAAAATGACTTACCTGTTTTAGTACAGTCCATTCAAAAGGACTAGGCATATTGTCTAGCTGCTGTAACTCTATCCAAAACAAAACCATGGTACAAAAATCATTATTTTGAAAATGGGAGAACATTGGTCCATGGCTTCCCTTGGTATACTTTATGTCCTTTTTTATCTTTCTGTTGTAAAGATTTTGCTGGCAGACAGAAAAAGAAATAATAGTTGCCTTCACCTGTAGCACTGCGCATTAGTTGTGTAACTAACTTACATTGCTTCTGTTCTGCTTATTCTGTGTGTCAGACAATGCTGAAGCATAGCACTACCTCTAGTGGCAGGTTCTAATTCCTGTGTAAAAGCCAGTATAAAGATCTCTCATCTACTATTGAAGTACAACAGGTTAATTCATGTTTGTGTCTGGTATGTTTGATGCAGTAAAAGGATTAGGGATTGTTCCTCCTAACTAATTGCATATTTACGCAGACAATAACCGCATTGTTTTAATCTTAGTGGCTTTTGGAGTGGGAAAAATGAAAATTAGGACACATTGGTCCATTTGGTCTCTGGGAGTGCTGTTTCTTCATAGAAAAGTAGAATTAAAGAGTTTTTTATAGGCCTGTAATGTCAGACTAGTTTGATTGTTTCCCACAAGCCACTATCATTCCCAAAGTAGTACTGCCCCTATGGATAACTTCTTGGCCCTTCAGGAGGGACTACATAGGTGCTCATCAGAAGAGCTGTTCTTTCTATTTTCATCTGTCAAATTCAGCATTCACTTCAGGTACACCAGCTTTTAAATCTGAGCAGGTCTGTTCAGCTAAAACAGATCTGTTGGTTCTTTCAGCCTGACTCGTGTGAGAGGGAGCTTGCAGTTAGTCCTACTCTCCAATCTCTCTAAAAGATCCCTTCCTGTTTTTGTAAGTCAGCCGTGGTGAGAAGCCGTTACATAGCGCATCTCACAGGATGTTAGTAGCTGCAAAGCCCGAATGTGGCCTTGCCGTAGCAGAGAGATAAGCAGTGTTTTTCAAATTGTTTTCCAGGAGGTGGTGATGTTACTCTTGCAGCATAATGCTGATACTTCTATCATTAATGGGAGTGGAGAGACTGCAAAAGAAGTTACTCAAGATAAAGACATAAGGAATATGTTGGAAGGTAACTTTAATAGGCCATAGCCTGTTTTGTTTTTTCCAACACTTGTATGTTCTAAAAGCCGACTCTTCTCCTGCAAGTTACAGAAGCTCAATTGATTTTATTTTTTTTTCTTCCTAATGACCAAATTTAAAGGGAAGTCATAGTTAATGTCTGTAAGGAACTTGGAGAATTAAGTGTTGTGAATGCCAATGGCATTATTAAAGTAACTATTTCAGCCCTGCTGGGTAATCGTTACCACAGCTCTGAATGGTACATGGCAATCAAAGCCTTAGTTCACTGTAAGAGGAAGAGCTCAAGTCAAAAGAGCTAAGTGACTTTGTGCCAGTGAAATAATTAACAAGCAAATTTTTGGACAGCTTGCAAAGGTGACCCAGTTTGGATCAGATTTAGAACTTGCTATTCCAGTGTCAGAAGTTACGTCAAAAAGAGGAAAAAAATGTTAAACCCCCCTTTGTTTCCTCCATTGCCTCACAGGTGTTGACAGTGAGGTAGGTGGTGTCCAAATACTTACATAGGCTCACTGCTTATAGTTCTGGAGAGTTCAAGAGCTGTTGCTTCCTGGGGTTATGTGATATGCCTAAATGCTGCTGAAGGTCTGTGTCTAGTACATGTATGTGTGAAAAGTGTTCTCTTCTGATTCTATATGTAAGTGCTGCTTATCTGCTGGATTGTTAAAGACTAAAATTTCTGTAGGATAATAGGAAGAGTAGAAGAGAAACTGAAAAGATCACAGGAAAGATCTGATGGGAGTGTCACATAGTTCTACTGTTTCCCTTTTACTACGGAGTGGGTTATGTTTAAAAAAAAAAAAAAAACAACAAATATACATATATATGTTGTTTTTTGCACTCATACATCTTTTTAAATATTACATGGCTTTGTTCTGACACAGACTTCTGTAAATAAATGTTCCATTTATACCTGTTCCAAATAAATAATACTGGAAACTTCTGCTTTTCTAGGCTTGTTTTGATATAGTTTCTTGAGCACTGTACTTTATATGTAGTAGACTTGCTACCTTATTGAGACTGAACTTAAACTTGTGTGGCTTTCTTTTTTTTAATAGCAGTGGAAAGAACACAAGAAAGGAAACTGGAAGAAGAACTCTTGGGAGCAGCAAGAGAGGGGGAAACAGGGAAGCTGACTGCTTTGGTAAGAATTCAAGTTCCTGTAATAATTTTATGTCAAGTGGTTCAAGCCATAATGCTAATGTAATGACATATGACATTAGGCCTTGCATTTCTAAGTGCTGCGACTTCAGATTATTAGTGCTGTGCACCTCATTACCTTGGTAAGGTGCTGAACCTTCAAGGGTTTTCCAGTCTCCTTGTTGTTAGCTGCAAAATAATGCTTTTTCAGCTTCTTTCATGTTTCTAAATACTCTTTGTTGTAACTAGCAGTGTAATGGTTCTAGGTCTACTGGCTTAAGCTTATGTTTTGTGGATACCTTAATTAGTCATGGATGTCTAGGTTTTCACCACAACATGGTGTATTTGAAATCTTGAAAGCAACCTTTTGTTGTTATCTGTTGCAGCTGAAGTATCTGCTTTTTAATGGACAGTCACCTGCATAGCACAATTTCATGCTGAGTAGGAACTGAAAACTCTGTGTGTGCACACAGTCATAGTAACTCAAGCTGAGTAATACCATGGCATGGTGAGTCTAGTGGAGAAGCAAAATGCTGAAGAATTAAGATTGGAAGGTGTCTCTTGAAATTATCTAGTCCAACTCTTATTCACAGAACAGAATAAAATAGAGCAGGTTACCCAGGACCATACCCAGTTGGGTTTTATTTTTTACATATCCAGGGTCTCAATGCTTGAAGTAAAGCTTTTGAGAGTCCTGAAGATTTTATTGGAAGTAAAACATGCAGTATCTAACACTTTCTACCTGGTTAGCATCTTGATTTCTAAGTCATGAGAGCAGTCTGAGTACATCCATATACTTCTAATGGAAAATTCACAAGCCTGAGACTTGTATAATGAGAAATTTGACTTTTTCATCTGCCTAGATGCCACAGTGGATGCCTATTCAAAATCTGTTTCCATCCTCTAAATTCTTTCTTCTGGTCTGAAGCAGCCTTGTCCTAACTCCTTGCATGAAAACTGTTTTAAAGTCTTTGGTCATCCTTGTAATTTTTATTTGTACTTTTTGTACTGTCCTCTTTGAAATGGAGAGGGAACCAGAGCTTGCACTCAAGATCTGGAAGAACGGTGCATTAATACACTGTCATGATTGTATTATTTGTAATTAAAACGCTGGCATAAGTGATCTGTTCTTGAGTCTGGTAATTTTTAACACTTGCAGCATTTGATGCTGCATGCCTGCTGACTAAGCTTTAAACTGACATAGAAAAAGACAGCTCCGCATAGAAATTTGTCATTTAAAGAACTGCTTTCTCTTATGTGCCATGTAACCATGTAACTCTTGCATGCACATGTAACTCTTCCTATAAAATTTTAATTTCTAAATGATTTTTTAAAGTATTTAGTATCATTGAGCTCTGTGTGAGAATGACTATATGTTGATCTCTAAACCTTTTCAAAGTACGTGCCACATGTTTGACCCTGATGCAGTTTTTTAGGTCAAGTCATCACTGATGTTTCTTGGAATTGTTTGGTGAGTGCTTGGACCTCTCCCCATTGAATTACAATTTTAAAACTCATGATGACTCTTGAGGAAGTCCAAAGAACTTTCTCTACTTACAGTTCTATGGTGTAAACCTCCTTGACTTTCCTACCCTTAGGTTAATACATCTTTGGAGGATTTGTGTAGCTGTTCTGAACTGCCCTTTATCTTAAGAATTCCTCATACTTTGCCTACTGATTTTTCAGGCCTTTCTGCTCCTACGGTATTATTTAATCTTTATTAGCTATTATGCTCATGAATAGCTGCTTACATCTACTTTTACTGTGAGATCTAACACACTGGAACTTGTTCCCTACTGCCCTGCTTTTACATCAGAGTGCTGCTTCCATGAAAGATACTATTTTATTACTAGCTTTCATGTTTCTTGATTATTTTCACCAGAAAAGACCATACTGTGTCTTGTAACACAATTTTCTGGAAGAGATAGTTTAATGGGGCAGTTTATCTAAACGTTCTAATTGGACTTCAGTCCACTTATTTTTCTCCCTTTCCTGCACACACTTCAACTTTATAACTGCTCTTTCTGTGGAAGCTTCTTGAAGTCAAATGGTAGTGGTGGCTTTGTGCTCCCCTGTCAAGATTATCATCACGTCACAGTATGCTTTGCTACTAAAAGCTAGACCTTCAGTAGCTGAATCTTAACCCAGGCTTTTTAGTCTACTTGAGGCAAAACCAGTATGTTTTTCCTGTGGGTTCTCAAACATACCATACGCTTACTGAAATTACTAGACAGCTTTTTATCTCAATTAGTTGATGCATGAAACTTTCTTCAAAATGTTGCCTCGTAACAAGGTGTGAGCTGCTGAAAGCTCAGGCTTAAAAGGTGTGGAGGCAAGAAGTCAGGAGGCAGAGATAACACAGATGTAAACCAGCTGATTGGAAAGAGGTAAAACCTAGAAATCCTTGGCTCTCAAGTATTTGACCTCAGTGTTAATGAGGTTATAATTCTACAAGCTATTTCTTTTGGAGTTGTATTCTTTTTTTCAGTTCAGCTGTAAATAACAGCTGTAGCAGTTTACAGGACTATTTCTGAAGCACATTTATGGTGGTTACTGTTAATACTAACTTAAATTGCTGCTCTGGAATCCTGTTATTATGGAGCAATTTCTCTAAGATAGCATTTGGCCAATGCAGAAGGCTTAAACTGAGTTTCTCTAAAACTGGTGTCATGCATTTGTGACTCTAGTCTCCTAAGACTGCTTAAACTATAATGGCTGATTATTGTGTAGAATGGCTTGGGTAGGAAAAGACCTGTAAAGATCATCTGGTCCAACCCTGATGTGCGCATCCAATACTGATGTAAAGAAGTGCAGTGGTATTTTAGGATGGTTAGTATTGTTATGCATAATGACCATTCTCTTTGATGGGAGGGACTCTTCATGAGGGACTGTAGTGAGAGGACAAGGGGTAACGGGTTCAAACTTAAACAGGGGAAGTTTAGATTGGATATGAGGAAGAAATTCTTTACTGTAAGGGTGGTGAGGCACTGGAATGGGTTGCCCAGGGAAGTTGTGAATGCTCCATCGCTGGCGGGGTTGGACATAGCCTTGGATGGCACAGTTTAGTGTGAGGTGTCCCTGCCCATGGCAGGGGGGTTGGAACTAGATGATCTTAAGGTCCTTTCCAACCCTAACTATTCTATGATTCTATGATGTTGTCAATTTCTCGAAACATGTTGTGTCCAAGAAATACTCAGGGTTTTTCTTTTTTTTTTTTTTTTTTTTTTTGTTTCTCTGTAACATTAGAGCAGCTATGTAAAGTTCACACAGTAGTTACACTTCAGAACATAGCTAAACTGTAATTGTGTAACAGACTGCCTATACTGAGAGTTTCTAAATGGCCTAGGATAGCTCCGTCACTGAGACTGGCACGCCTGCTGCTTTTCCATACAAACTTTTTACTCTCTGAAACAGAGTGGTTGCACAAACTTGTTGTGGATTTAGCACCAGCCCTGTGCTAACTTGCAGGCTGTGCCTGGGAGTCTTCTACAGGGAACTGTAGATTTTGATAGTAGGATCTAACAGGGCCATTCTAGCAATGTAAGTGACTGAACTGCAATGCTGTGCAGCTCTATCTGGAACTGTGCAATTGTGCAGGATAAATGTTTCCATGTTGTGCAGTAGAGGTGAAAAGGGTACAGCAAACAAAAAACCTGAAGTTTGTTACTCTGTCTGAACATGTTGATTGTTGTAGCTCTTGCCCTTCTCTTAACACTTGCTACATGCCCTCTTTGTTGCCAGATCTACACTGAAGCATCCTAGTTAGGAACAGCTAACTTGAAAATACGCGTGGCATTTGGCAAGGGATCAAAACTGATAAGTAAGCACAACTTTGTTTTTTCCAGTTGAACAGGCCCAAACCACCTTACATCAACTGTACAGATCAGATGGGGAACACACCATTGCATTGTGCAGCATACCGTGCCCATAAGCACTGTGCATTGAAACTTCTAAAAAATGGGGCAGATCCTAAAATAAGAAACAAAAACGGTGAGTAGCAAATGCAAGCACACAAGGTATTAAGAGGAGACAGAAATTCAACAACATCTATAAGCCATGTTACTTACCACTCAGTGTTCAGGGAAAATCTGGCGGTGCTTTACAAGCTGTGTATCACTAATAAAGGAAGTCTAACCCTGTCTAAATTGCAGGAGACTTAAGAACTGTAGCAAAATACTTATATATGCTTTTATTTTTCAAGCTTACTTGTTTCTGAAAAATTTAGCTGCTGTCTGTCTTAATTATGAAATGTGCCTGGCTTTTGTTTTCTTGATGCTAAATGGTGACTACGGGTAACAAAAAAAGAGTGGTAAGATTGAAGATGTGGGCCAGACAAAGTGACTCTTAAGAAGGCAGCTTCTAAGGAGAGCAAATCCAGGAAAACTTTATGCAGATGTTGTGCAAACTGTGCACTTCTTATCTGATTGAAGATGCCTCTATCTTGTGATCCGTGAAACTTCTGTACTGTATAGCTAAAGAGCTAAAACCAAGTAAGAGCAAAGGCCTCTCTGTGGCTAGTAGAACTCTGAAGTTCTACTAGTTCAGTTCTAGTTCAGTGCACTAGAGTTTAGAGCCTTTTTAGTCTTCTGCCCCTGAGGAGCTTATGTTCCCCGATTCCAAGTAAACATAGACGCTTGTAGGACTAAACTTTGATTGATAAACAGTGTCAGAATATTTTTAATATTTTTAACCTAGATAGGTTTGTTTGCATCAAATTCTCATGCTTTGTCTTGGTTACTAAACAGATCAGACACCCCTTGATCTAGCCCAAGGTGCAGAAATGAAATTGATACTGGGAGGTAAAACTGGAAAGGTAGGAATTTTTTTATCCATTTAAAATGCCAAGGCTGTTTAGTTGAAGCTATTCCTACATGAACTTCAATTTCTATGCAGGTCATCAACAAACCCTTGAGACGATATGAAGGTCTCCTATGGAAGGTATGTCTCACTTGCTTTTCCAAAACAGCTTGCAAGACCACAAAGTATGTCCTTTTCTGTAGTAGGAATTACTGTACGAGGGAGCTTTTCAATAATACATTTGTTAAATGACTTTAGTCTAGTGGATAAATCATAGATAGGTTGGCTGGGTGGAGCAGTTACTAGATTTGTGGCACTTTAATCTTAACCTCAGTTCCTAAAAACTGTCTTAATTTTAATTGTTTTTTTCTTTCTTTCCTGAATGGATGTCTTTGACAACGTATGACTGATATATTGCCACAAGTTCAATGCCTTCAAGAAATCTTAAAACCTAGACGACAGATGTCAGTCAAACAGTTGTTTAAAGCTTGTTTTGCTCTGATACTGAAGTGAATGTTTTTTCCCTTTTTTAAAAAAAAAAAAGTCTCAATATTAGATGAATGCTTAGGTTTCATATTCCTTAATGAAATCTTTGAGGTTTGCTTCGGTGTAAATTTTTGCTGTTCACTCGCTATTGTTATATAAGGAATGGATTTAAAACCAGAACTATGTACTGAAGTTTGTGAAAGGTAAAATGTTGTAGTGGGTATCTCAGAGTGTTTTCTTTTAATCTGATTTTATAGAGTAGAATTGCCTGGTGATTGTCAATCCTTATATTAAAAAATACAGTATTTTAATACTTCAGTTTGTACTGAATAGCAGCCTCAACAAAACTTTTGTCTTTAAGGTGTTTCTGAAAAAGAAAGTATCACTGTATGTTCTCAGGTTGCTGTGATCACCAACATGTGTGAAACAGAAAATGTCTTCCTCATGACTGCCAGTTTTCTGTAATAGCCTTCAAGCTATCACGCTTACTAGGAATAATAACCTTTCCTCTGTTAGCCTTACCTTGTCTATTTTGTTCTGTGAGGGGTTTTTTTTTGTTTATTTTGTTTAATTATTTGTTTTTTTTTTTTTTTTAGAGCTCACGATTTTTTGGCTGGAAACTCTATTGGATAGTTCTAGAACATGGAGTCCTTTCCTGGTATCGGAGACAGTAAGTTCTGTGTTTCAATTTCTGAAAAGCAATTTAAATAATTCCCATCTTCACTTTACTGAATCTTTTTCTTTCAAAGAGCTGACGCAGTGAATAATGATCATCGTCAGGGATGCAAGCATCTAACACAAGCTGTCTGCACGGTAGGAAGTGAAATTACTTGTAACTACTGTTGGGGGGGAGGTGTTTATGTGATGGTGATCCAAACACATAGACAGTGAAATTTGAGGGAGGTTGGTAAGCATGTTTTTTCAAGAAGCAATGGTTCTTGTGAACCAAATTATTCGTACATGGAAATCATCCATAAATCTTAAATATCCTATACTTATTTCCAAAGTCTTGAAGATTCAAACAAACATAAGGCTTCCTAACAGGATGCTTTTTCAGTTGTGCAAAACAGCTGTTTATATCATGTGATGAAGAATAGCAAAGCTCTAGTTCCTCCTGTAGCTGTCAATGGTGACTTGTGACCGATTGTGTAACTTCAGCTGATCTCAGTTGGAGAACTGATCAATTCTGAAGGTGACTTTTGGAAAACTTCCTTAAATTCTGTTATACCTGTGTGAATCCCTTTTGGAAGGGGTGAACAGAGGAAAAACAGGTCAGGTGTCATAAAGATGAAATGCTTAAGGAAAATGCATTTAAGTTAATTTCAGTACTTTTTCTTCTATAACTAACTTGTCCTATCTCTACAGATTGGCCCACAGGTTCTGCTAAACTATAGTTGCTCTCTTACTATATGAAAAGTGACTTCTGCTTTTCTATATCTACAAATTCCTTAATATTGGTGGTCTTATGCCATTGCTGAGACTTTGTCTGAATCAAGTGATGCGAATATATACTATTTTGACATAAACCCCTCCTAAATTATCATTCACGATGCAAAGTGCAAGACAGCATGTTTTGTAAAACTGTTCTGACCAAGCTTTTTTGCTAACTATAGTTGTTTTGCATGAAAACTGAGGCAAAACCAGTTCTGAGTCAAGAGGATTTTTCTGCCTTGCTTAGTCTTAATTTTTTTCTTTTCTTACTGATACATTATACTAATTTTGTGTTTTCTTCTCATTGCTTTAGGTAAAATCTACAGATAGTTGCTTCTTTTCTGTTAGATGTTTTGATGACACTGTTCATCGTTTCAAGATTCCTAAAAACAGCCTTCCATCTCAAACCAGAGAGGTAAGAATAACTCTTTATCGAAGGCTTAAAATGTAATAACTTCTGTAATTAATAATTTGCATGCTACTCACCATAGATGCATTAGTAGCAGGTTCAGTATCTTGAGCATCAGGACTTGGTAACATAAGTGCAGATAACTGAATCTTGTAGCCTGACTACAGACTAAATAGCAAAAATGGACAGATTGTCATTAAAATTAGTGTCACCTTATTTTCCAGCTCTGTGCCTATATTATGCTCTGCAGTCTAACTTCCTCTTTTTAACTTCTCCATGTGGTAAATTCCTATTGCAGCTTCCGTTGAACTTTCATGGTTCATTATCCCAAACGAATGCTTAATGGTACATTCTTCTCTTAGCCATTCTCCCAGATGACCTAATAACTTGTATTTTCCTCAAAGGTGGGTCTGAAACAAGAGTCACTTTTTTTTTTTAACAGCTATTTGTACTGTAGTTGCTTAATGTACTTCTGTAGGTGTGTTAGCTAGAGGTGAAGTAAGGGTGCAGGCAGCTGGAGTACTGTGTCCACTTCTGGGCTCCCTGCTGAGAGAGACATGAACATACTGAAGAGAGCCCAACAAAAGGCAGCTAAGGTGATTAAAGGAGCCAGAGGATCTCCTATATTGAGAAAGGCTGAGAGAGCTGGGGCTGCCTGAAGAAGGGAAGGGTTGGGGAATCTTGTCAATGTATGTAAATACTTGAAGAGAAGGTGCAAAGAGGGATGGAGCCAGGCTCTCTTCAGTGTGTGTCCATTGCCCATGCAGAGGCAATGGGCACACACTGAAATACAGAAGGTTCCCTCTGAACATAAGAAGAAACATAAGGGTGACTGGGCACTGGCAGAGGTTGGTAAGAAAGGTTGTGGAACCTCAATCCTTGGAGAAATTCAGAAGCCACTGGGATGTGGTCCTGGGCAACCATCTCTAGGTGGCCCTCCTTGAGCTGGGGGGTTAGACCAGATGACCACTAAAGGTCCCTGCCAACCTTGACCGTTCTGTGATTTGATGAACAGGAAAAGAATCTGCCTCAATTTTGATAGTGCTTGAGGTTTTGCACACAGAGTTTGTCACGCATAAGGCAGCAGACTTTGTCACAGGGACCTTGCTGTCTGAACAGAAACCCAGAGATGCAAAATACATTCCCTAAAGGCTTAATCGATGTGACTTTTTTGTGACCTTGGATAGACTGAGGGGTGGGTTACATTTGTGTTTGAACTTTTAATCAAGTCTGTAGCACTCTTAACATACTAAAGATAGTCTGTAGTCAATTTAAAACAATCTATTTTCTGCTTATTAAGGTGTCTCAATTTACTAATGAATGCCACATCAACAGAAAACTTTAATTTGTTCTTTTGTATGTATGCATGTATGGGCATTTGTATGAATGCAATGTTTTTTTTTCTTTTTTCCACTCAGAGTTGGCTGGAAGCAATAGAAGACCACTCTGCATATAGCACACACTACTGCACACAGGAACAGTTGAGTAGTGATGATGATGATGATGCAGTACCTGTTACATACCTACAGGATACTCTGAAAGTATGTACTGAATATGGCTCATGCATCTAGGTGGCTGCAGATTAGTCCTGTTTTGAAATACTTTAGTGTACTTTTAGCTAAAAGTAATAATTTTTTTCCTCCCATGGATGTATAAATGTCACTTGTATTTGCACTGCTTACTTCAGATTGTATGTGGAAGATGACATGTTTATCATAGCTACAAGGCTGTGATTTTCAGTTTTACTAGCCCTACTGCAAGGTAGAAAGTTGCTTGACTCTTCAGCCAGGAGAGGGAGCCTTGTGTACTGTACTTGGTGACAGAGACTGGAAGATAACAAAGCTAACCTTTAGTGAGCTCTACCTCTATAAAAACGACAATGAAATGGCTTAGAAATCACTCTTTTAACATCTCAGGTCATATTAGATGTGTTGTAACACTGACTGTTCAGACCTGCAATGAAAGTGAGTCTTCCTTGATAATTCTAGTATTCAGTCTGTGATTCGTGCTTTTTGCCATATATAAACTTCTGAAACGTTTTACTTTAAGTGAAAGTTGACACTGTAATGCAAAAATCTTCATGTGGCTGAACTCCATATGGCTTGTGTCACACCTTATGGTACAAGAACTCAAAGTAGCCTTTGGCAGGATACAGAAGATAACTGGTGGTGGCAGTTCTCAGCAGCCTACAGAAGAAGACTGTATTATAGATAACTGTCTCCAAATTCAAACACTGTCTTGGAATATGATCTTGGGCTGGATTCTTGCAAGTTGCTGTACTTGCCATACATCAGCCAACCTATGCATTTGCTTATTTTGGCTTTAGGTTTGTCAAAGAACAAGCAAAGGCTCTTCCTGGGTTTTCAAACTTCTTAGTAAGAAAGAGGTGGAAATGCAAAAGAGATACATACAACACAGCTTTGGGGCTTGGTTTGCTATGCTAATTTAAAGAGAAACCAGTCAGCAATATAATGTGCAGCAAACTTCTGTTTTGTACTTAAAGGTACTTAAAGTAATTTCTTTTAGCTTTAATATATCTGTCACTGGCAGTCTTTGTTAAGATCTAATGCTCTCCAAAGTTAAAAATTTCAGTATAGTTAAGAGAGTTCTTAGAACAAGGCACTTCTGAACTAGCTCTCCTTGCTGTCTTTCAGAAAGCACAAGCTTGCCAGCAAAGACTCAGTAAAGAGATTTCAGACTTTCTTGCAATGGTTAAATCTTTGGATGCTACAAAAGGTAAAACTTACTCTTGTAAAATTCATTTTGTTACCAGGCAACTAATTTTCTCTTTTTAAGCAGCACATGCTTTAATTTCACTGAAATTAAATTTTTGGGAGCTTGAAAAGATACACTGTTTTCCTCATTAAGAAGATTCTAATAAAGTAACATTATAGTAATTGCTAAGAACTAAGATTTCAGAGAAGCAACTAAGAAGTAGTTTGAAAGAAATTTTATTAGTGGATGTAAATGTAGTGAAAGTGCCTTTAGATACAATGCCTACTGAGTAGTATCATAGGAATATAACACAGCGGTTCACTTCCAAGGTTTTAAAACATCTGTGGTTGGTAGCTTACTGCAGAGCATAAGTGTCCAGGGAGAGATACAACTTGCTAGGTGTCTTAGTCTAGCTTTCCCCTCAAAAATCGACTTGTCTTGTAGTAAGTAGAAACACAATGGAATCTGAGATATGATAAAGGGATGATACAGAGCGGCATGTTTCAGGAAACTCTGGGCATTGTGTGATGGGGTACATTCCACAGACTTCTGCCTTGAGTTTCATGCCAGATTTGAACTTGTTGGGCTTCATTTTAAATAATAACTCTTAAGTTAACATGTACCTGGATTTCTGCACCAAAAATAAAAGTACAGGAATCAAGCTCTTGAGATTAGAATATTTCATTTAATGCCTTAAACACATACAGAAGTTGCTCACATACTAAACACACAAAGGAGTTCTGTAAGAACTGTTGCTCCTTTCAGCTTGAGTCTTAGTTACATATTGTGACTGAAATTTATGAAGCTTAAACTAGAGAAGTTGTTCATTTGTACAAATAATCTATAGTCTATACTAGAATAATGGTTTTGGGAGGAGAAGAGTTCTTCCTTTTCCATCCCTGTGCTTTCTCAGAGGAGTCTAAAATGCAGCTTTTTGTTTTCCCCATATGCTACTGGGGTAAGTTACTGTGTGACGTTGACCCATCTTGCACTAAATGAATTTTTATTTCACAAAGAAAAGTAAGGTTTCGTAATGGATATTTTACTGGGAAGCCTTAATAATACAGTGAAACTGAATTTTTCACAAAAAAAAAAAAAAAAAAAAAAAAAACAACAAAAAACAACAGTTTGAAAATTAGCATGTGGGGGTAAGTTCCCTTTGGTAGATGTGGGGGCAGTTTCTCCAAGCCAGTACCGCTGACCTGAAGAACCAGTAAGGGCATTTGATTTTTTTTTTTTTTTTTTTTTAACTGATATACAACTTGAGTAACCAAAACCTATAGCAAAGCAAACACGGGTAATCTCTCTTTCCTAGAAGCTGCTAGTCTTGGCTGATAGCAGTAATAAGTTCCTATTTTCCTCCCAATGAATGTTTAATTTGATGAGACAGTGAACTGTTTCCAGGCTCATGTGTAACCTCCAAGTCTCAACAGGAAGAAACTGCTACAGTTCTCCTAGTTCTCACACAGGGCTTATGTGATATCTTTGAAGTATTTGAGTCCTCTGGCTCCAGAAGAATGCAGAATTGAGTTACAAGTCTTTCTATGTGGAACTTCTCCTAAAAGCTTCTGAGTAATATAAAAATTGTTGTCTTGGCACCTGATGCTTAAACTGCTCTCCCTAAATGTCTCAATATGGTATTATAATGTATCTTTAAGATACATGCATCTTATATATTACAAATAAAGATTTATCCTGCTTCTGCACTCAGCATGCTGCCCCTTGCTAGATGTTGTTGATAGCTGCTCTAAGTAGAGACTCCTAATTCCAGTGGAGTAGTGAACTTTAGTATCAAAGACAACAATTAATCTGTGGTTATGTACTGCATCTTGTCATGCGCAAGCAGTACAAGTCACAAAATTCAAGAACTATCACTGTCAGACCTCTTTAATCTTGGTGTGACATCAGCTTGAAGCAGCTGAGTTACTAAGTGGTGTCAACTGATCCTGGAGTCTGTGGCCACTAAATGAACACCAATTTTAATTGCAATAAGTATGCTTTTCTGAGAGAATGGCTTGCTTGATTTCTGAGGAATTGGTGTAAATCACGGAACTTCGAAGATGAACTCAAATTTTTACTAGCTGTTTGGGTTATAATGATTTCCTACTGGTTCTAGACATGTAGCCCCTTTTATAAATGGTCATGGAAGTTAGGATGTAAGGTAGCATTGCCCTGTATTACTTACCCGGAAGATGAGTCCGTGAAAGTAAGAACTTCTCCTTCATTTATTGATCAGTGTCTTTGTAAATCCCCATCTATTTTTTCAAACCTAAATCTCCAGCTGCACCATGGTAAGCTTTTTCTCTACGTTTCTCACTTTAACTTATATTAAATCAGTGCTGTGTCCTTCATATTTAAGTTGTCATGTGGCAACTCAGCCTTTTAAATCTAGAAAGTGGTTGAAAGGACATTGCTGCTAGTCACTTTTGCAGTATCTTGCTGACATAGCTTATTCCCTGTGCTTTCTAAGCCATGCCGAAAGAGAAACTCAATCCATTAATATGCCATTTATGCCAGCACTAGAGAAAGGATGCAAAAGAAAGAGCATACATTCCCTCAGTGCTACTTTTGCTTGCCCTTTCCTCATACAGATCTTGCAGTGCACCAGCCTTCCTGTAGAATATGAATGCTATGTCTGTATTACTTAAAAGAAAAAAAAATAATTTGGAGTCATGGTGTTTACAGTGCCCCCTAACACTACTGATCTTTGGTGTTTCAGGAATATCTTCTCCCATCCTGCAAAAAGTTGATGTGGTCTCTGAAGTATCCCAGAGAACATGTGAGGCCCTGGCTGACTGTCTCAACCTATTTACAAAGCAAGAAGGGGTATGTAGTGTGCTGTGTGGGTTTATAAAGGGTTGAACAGCTTAGTGTGTTTTGCTAGTTCCCTACTTAGCTCTTACAAAAGTAAATACACAGACCCATAGAACTTCATACTGTTGGTAAGCTGTCCTTTCACATACTGAATGTGATGAAAACTTATGCTTCTAGAGTAGCAAAGTTCCTCTACAAAAGCATATCTTGGTATAGGTGTTCGGAAGAGGCACAGACTTTTTCCTACAAACTGCTGCCTGCAATGTTCAAACTGAATGCTTGAATTCAATGAAGTGGTTGCTTATCTGAAGGTTGAAATATTGAGAAAATTCATCCTTTTTTTTTTTTTTTTCTTAACTGGGTAACTGAAGTGTTGAACAATATTCTGAATTTATTTTTCAGACCATGTGCTTAGTGGGTGTGCGAATGCTATGTATTGAACTTCTGGCTTTCCCAGTGACAAATATCTTTCATGGTGTTAAACATAATGCAGATGCTTCAATTTGGGAATATATGTCAAACTCATTAATTCCTGGAGTGTGGGAGGTCTGGTATTTTTCTTCCTTCTCGAAGATACCATAGTACCATGGAATAAACTTGCCTTCCTGTATTATGGTAACAGTAATCCCTCAGTTAGCCTCTTGCTGTCATCAGTAGGCTGTGTTTCAAAATGAGGTTTATGTTGGTGCCATTAGTCTTCCAGTTATTTAAGTGAGCTGCAAACACTGGCTTCATTGTCTAGGTTTGGTTTAAGATCTTTCACACCCCCCCCCCCATTCCTTTCCAAGCCTTTTTGTCTCCAGTCACGAGTCTCCTAGACTCGAGTCAAGCTCTAGCAGAGTGGAACAAGCATTGCTTTTTTATGCTGAATTTTTCCTTTAAGAAAATCTAATATTAAAGTTGCCAGTGCCATTTGTGGATGTGGGGGAAATTGTTACACCAGTGGGTGTATAGTGCTAGTTAGTATTCCTTAATTGTGTTGGCATCTTGCTTCAAGCCAGACTAAAATAGCTTTCCAGAGTGGAGTATTACAAAACATATGGTGAAATTGTATTTCACCTTGCTTGAACTTGGATAATCTCAGTAGGTGTTACAGAGGCCTTATTTTAATCTGGAAGCACATAGATTTGGGCAGAGGGATAGGCTGAGGTGTGAACTTGAATTTCCACCACAGCTACTGAAATCAGTCGGTCATGACAGGAAGATGTGATCCTGCAGAGTTTTGTGACTTGGTATTTTTAAACTTCAAACTGCTGCAATTCCAGAATATAATGCAGGCTTTTAAAGATGCCATAAGCTTATAAGGAAATTTGGCAGTCTCTTCCTGAGACTTGAACCTTTCCAAAATGTTCCTTGAGGGTTGATGTCCTTAAACCCACCACACTTGGTTTTGTTTTCTTCTGTAAGATGTTGCCCTGCTCTTTGCCGTTCAGTGTTGATTTCTAGACTGTAATTCTGTTGGTGTTACAGAAGCAATATATTGGGTTCTGCATTAGCAAGTGATAGGATCCTGATTAAATGCTTTAATGTTCCTTCCAAGTATATTGAATGGTAAAGCATAACCCTAATGTATCAAGCTCTAATATAAAACACTTGTCTAAAATACTCTAAGAAAAAGGTCTTTTTTTTCCCAGTGTTTCTGTCCTGCTCATGGTGGCAATAATGAAGGCTTAGGTGCTGCACACGTTTGGGAACAATTGCCATGAATGCCCAGCCCAGGCAGAAATTGGCTGCTGTGAACTTAAAACTGCCAAACCACCTTCACAGAATCCTAGAATACTGGGTTGGAAGGACCTCAAGGATCATCTGGTCCAAATTTTCTTAGTGAAGCATGACCTAGACTAGATTGCCTAGTACCATGTCCAGCCAAATCTTGAGAGTGTCCACCACTGGAGAATCCACCTTCAGACAGGATAACGCTACAACTGTTAAGAGCTTCTTTCCTGCATGTCTTCTTGTTCCTCTGCTTCTCTTGTTGTCAGCTGGACCGTTTGACTGCAACTTGTCTTGGGGGGAGTCCCAGAGAGGCCTTCTGCTGACTAGAGAGGAATTAATTGCTCCACAGTGCCTTTCAACTGTATTGTGCATGTCCCAGGAAATCAGGTTCTCTCTAGAACTGTTTTCTCAAGCTTGGTACATTATCTTGCCTCTTTAAGGAACATTCTTTTCTCTGACTTAAACTGTCAGCATACCAGCAGCTACTGCTTGACTAATGTGGAGAGGCTGCAAACTTAAGTAAGGAGAACTACAGCGCATGCACTCTTTGCCTTTTAGAGAAAAGTTCGTGTTTGGTATTACCCATCTGTGCGCTGTGTAAGCCGAAGCATAACTGCAGCAATCACCACATGCAACCACTAATCTAGCACTGAGGAAAAAACCGATATAAAGGTTCAGCTCTCCACCGCTCCCGTTAGAAATGTGCGTGAGCGTGAACCCTGAACGCTCCAGCTGTCCGCCACTTCTCCCTTTTCCCCGGTGCCACCGGGAGGGGCGGGCGCTGGCCCTGCCCCGGGTCGGTGGTGGCGGAGCGGGGCAGGTTCCTCACTGTCCCCGGCGGGGCCGGCGCGGCCCGCTGCGGTGCCGGCTCCGGGAGAAGGCGTGACCTCACGGCTCCGCACAGCGCGAGCTGCCGAGACGCCATAGAGGGGAGCGGGGGAGCGTCCAAAAATAACTTATTGCGGCTGTGGCGGGGCCCCGTGCGGGGCGGCCCCGGCGGCCTCAGGGACCCGCGTACCGGAGGGGGTGAGCGCAGGGCGGGCGCCCCTGCCCCGGCGGCGGGGCGGGGCGCGGCGGAGGCAGCGGCGACAGCGCCCGGCCTGTCAGGCTGTGTTTACCCGTGCTGGGAGCGGCCTCGCCGCCCCGCCGGTTGGGGTTGGTGTTCTTGCCGCTGCCCCTGACGGTGCGCGCAACCGGGACGCGGAGCGGTACGGCGCGCGACTCCTCCGCCCTGCGCAGCGCTGCGCCGTACCGCACCGGGGCATCCGCCCGAGTCCGCGGCGTGGTGCAAGGTGAAGGGGCCGGGCTGTCAGGTGCTGCTGCTGCCGCCGGCGCTGCAACCAGCGGCCGGGTCTGTGAGCGTCTGCTTGGCCGCCCGACATCGGCTCCGCGGTACGTAGTGTGTGCGGCGCGCTGGGGCTGGGTTTTTTTCTTTCCTGACATTGGGATGAACCCTTCGGTGCCGCGGGTTCTTGTCGGAACGGATAGTTCTTGTGGAACGATCGAAACATGTGAGGGGAAACCGGAGATAATTTGATTGCTTTAATCCGAGTGCATATTGAGGCGTTTGTGTTGGAAGTAATGCAACTTGAACCGTTTTCTGCAGTGACTTTGGCACAAGGTTAGTATGTATTGTTTCAAAGCAGGACTTCCCTCGTACCATTTCCAGCAGATACCAGGACCTGCATTCCAGAAACAGTTTGATTCTAGTGGTTTTGTATCCTAAGGTATTTTTATGTAGTTGTAGAAGTTTAACTTACACTGGTATGCAAAGAATCTTATCTGCTGCATTTTCTGGGTGAGTTTAAAACTTACCTCCAGTACTCGAGCTGCGTGCACTGAAGCTGTATGGAACTGGTAGGAAAGGTACTCTCTAAAGAGATCAGCTTTATTTTCAAGTTTGCATCTTCATTAACCAGTTTTTGGTAAAGTGGGCTGATGAGTCTCTTGGCTCTCCTAAGACTTGATTTTACCATCAAAGGTTATATCAAACAGTAAATTAAGAGCTTGTTTGAGTTTAAAGCAAATGGTAGCTATAAGCTGACTTCATTTATAGGCCGTGGCTTTGATCTTCTTCCTTTGTTTGTAGGTGTTGTCATTCTTCCTAGGTTTCTGGTGGTGGATGGTTTTTTGTGGGGTTTGTTTTGATTTGTTTTTGGGGTTTTGTATTTTTCTTTTTTTCTTTTTGGAAGGGGATTTGTTTACAAGCTGATGAAAACCCTTAGCTGATGAGGTAAGGGAGTTAGAAATGTTTCTTCATAGCTTGGTTTAAAAAGTTGCATACTCAGCTAGGTAGACTTCATAACAAATTAAGCTTGCCATTTTTACAGAGACGTGCAGGTCAGAATGCTGGGGTCATTGTCCTTGAAGTCAGTTAACTTTGCCACAGCATGATGTGCTCTCTTGTATTTGTATCTGACGTCCTGTAAATAAAAAAATGCACACACAGTTCGACTAGCAATCTCTACAAGTTCAGTGTACTGCCTTAGTTTTTCTTGTATTTCTTGGAAGCATAACAGAGTGTCTGAGGGCTGGATGTGTCTGTGTGTGTTCTTGGCATGCATGCCTTTTGGGATCCACATAGTTGTCTTTAATGCGTGTCTGGTTTGTGGTCTGGAAGACATGTATGAGCATGGCTGTTACCACTTAAACCTACAGCCCTACTGGATTGTGGATGGAGAAGGTGCCTATAAGCTGTGTGCAGGCGGCATCTTAATGGGATTTTTTTATTATCTGTCTCCTTGTGGGGCTGGAGGTGAGGGGAGCAGTGATAGTCTGCAGTCAAGGGAGAAAACTACTGATACGGGCACCTGCGCAAATCTGTCTAAGAAAGTCCTGGAGTAGACTCTATCAGCAGTCTTTTTCTGCCACCTGGTTATATAGTTAGCTACACTGACCTCTGCAAGGTGTTGGGAGCTGTTGGTGTGGGGTGGGAGAGGTGAAGAGGGAGTGAGTCAAAATCAGGAAGCTAAGGAAGAGGTTAATTTTATGTTTTTTTGAGTTAGGTTTTTGGGGAGGGGACTGTGAATTGGTTGGTTGTTGACTAGGTTGTTCCACCTAGAGCTGTGGAATCCTTAACCCCTTAAGTCATGAAACCAGTGCCTGTGTTTCTCTGCTCTTTTCTCCTTGGGCTTTGAAACAGGTGACAGCCCTGTTTTTTGCTTCTTCCTTTCAAGCACTGGAGCAGATCGTTTCTGTTGTCCATTCTGTCCTGGGGCTCTCGCCAGTCGTGAAAATATTCAGTCGTGGAAATCAAGGCAAGACCTCAGTCTGTCAAGGCCTGTAGGCAATGCCCCAAATAATTGAAATGCTGTGCAGCTTTTAAGTCTTGGTAAGAGAGGAGAGTAGTTTTCAGATAGTTGGGCGCTCTCTTGTGTTGAGAGGCTTGAGGTGTGTCTGCATCAAGAAAACCTTTATTGGCTGTATTGAGTCTCTAACTGACTTGACCCTATTTCTATCTCTCTTCTCCAAATAAGTAGAAATGTACAAGAAATGCTTAGTGCAGCTTGAATCCTGATTGAAAGAAACAAATTCATGGGAAGGTTCTCTGTGCTCAGACAGGTGCCTAAGTAAAGACTGGTGTGTTTTCCCTTATGCAGAAGAGCATGGGATATAATTGTTGTGGAGTTATGTGTAGGCATGGCATACAGGAGAACAAAGTTACTGACAGGTAAGTCATTTGGCAGGTTGTTCCTCCTGTTAGAACATTGGCAGTTTTAATCATGCCTTGATGCTTCTTGCTGTACTAATTTTTGGGTGCTGTGTATGTGTATGTCTTTCACCTGTGCCAAAGCCCTAAGGGGATCTTCAAATCGGGGGAGTTAGATAAGTCAAATATTTGTGGATGGCATAGTGTTCTACCTCTGGAAGCATCTTTTTTTCCTGCCATTGTGCTGCAGCCTAGCAGATAGAAGGCTGACTACAGTTCTGTGAAGACAGAGTCCGTATCAGTACATTGTAAAGGAAGCAGTTCAGTGAGTGCAACATACGTAGGAGATAGGGGAGTTATGTTCTTTAACTTTTCTCAGAGGCTTTCCTTGAGCAGCCAAGATTGAATAGGTCACCAGAGTGGGTAGAGAAGCTAAGCAGCAGCCCAGACAGAAGCTTGTTAAAGTAATAAATATTGGGACTCTGTTCAGGGAAAAGATAAGTAAGTATTACCCCTTTTCTTCTTATAAAAGGATATTAAGTGTGTTGACAGAATGTGTGAATTTTCAAGTAGCTGATAAGATCCTTGGTCAAATGTCGCTTAGGAAAGGCTTCTGGGTGGCAGACAGTCCTGGCTGACAGAAGGGTGCTTGGATGTTACTGTAGGACTAAATGATGAATGGGACTGGTCTTTATAGTACAGCCCAGTCCAACTTTTTGCTCGTTTTAGTTGTTTATTGCCTTTTTTTTTTCTTTTTAAAAGCATGCACTTCAAAAGTTAACTTTTTTCTTTGTAATCTGGGATATCTTTGAATAAAATAAGGCAGTGACATCCTAATTTCTGGTGACAGAGAAACTGTTCCGGACTTGTAGCTGTACGGGCCTATGTGAAAGCTTGCTCACACAACTTGTCTGAGAGCATTCTCCTCTTGGTACTGTACCACCCAACTCAAAGCACATTGCTAACATGCTCTTGCACTTTCCAGCATGGATTAATGCTTTTTCAAAGCTTGGCTTGTAGATTTTCCCTTTTTCTTGGCAGTTGTTAAGCAGCCTTGTGTAACCATAACTTGGAATCCATTCATGGGCCTCTGGGGAAACACAGCGTAAAAACATGTTAGTTTGAAATGAGACTTCTCCTCACTGTTTCTGCAGCTCCCACTCAGAGGTTTACTTCTGAGATCTTGTCTGTGACTTGTTTGGGAATTTTTTAATACAAAACATGGAGAAAAGGGGCTTTGCTGAAGCTGTGATAGGGAATGATCCAGCAGCAGTCAAGTTTAAAGGGATGGTATTTAATAAAACAAACTTCTCAAAAACGAATCGGCAGTTCTGTTTTCTGTGAATGTATTTGAAAATGGTGCTCTTGCCTGTAAGCTGATAGAGAAGAAAGAAATATATAATGTGAAAATTTTCTTTCTGTGTTCTTGCTGCTTACTGCTATGATATTGCTTGTTTTCCTCTCCATTGTGCTTGGAAAACAAACTGGAGTGAGAAGGGTTCACACTTCTATTGTCACTGTGATTTCATAGTGGGATATAAAGCTGATCAGCCTGTTATCAGAGTTCTGGCTTAAGGTGTATCCAATGTGTTTTGGAAGAATGGATGAACAGCATTGTTCTAAAACTTCCTTGCTCCCAATGTATTGTCAGCTAAGGACTGGTAACATTTCAGGAAAAAAATGAAGCAGCAAAAAATAGGATTTAAGGCTGAATAGCACCTTACTTGTTAACTTTGTTTGCTGGGATTTTGCATGCAAGTGTGTGAGATACTTGACTGCAGCAGCAGTCTGGCTAGGCGCTCTGGTTTTGGTTCTCAGCTGCTTAAAACATCAGAATGCTGAACTGGGTAACTGCAGTCACACACGTTTGCTAGTTTTCTGGAGGAGTATTTTCTCTCTAGACCTTGTTTTCTTTAAACGTAGGGTTTTTATAATGTCTTTTTTTTCCCTCTAAAGCTGGTAAAAGCTAGTTCCTTAGAATTAATAATTAAAAATATTTCTACACAAACAAATTTAAAACAAATTTTAATTTTAAACTAATTAAATGTAGCCTGTCCGGTACTGGATATTAACATGTTCTTTGAGGGAGACATGATGTTTAACTTTTTTATTACTCATGTGTTGTTCTAAAGGTATTGTCTCTGAGTAGCATAAGTAACTTAAGGCTTCATGTCATTAACTGTTGTCAGATCATCATAAATATGCCGTGTGGTGGCATTTTTAGCATGCTTTAATTGGCTTCCTTTAATGTCAGTGATTTCAAATGTCTTGCCTTATGGCCTGGTAGGCTGTCCATGCGCCGTTGTGAGGTTGAATGTAAAATTACTTTCCTGGTGTTCTTTGCAGTGTTTTTAGTTGGTGTATTTTAGTCACTTCTAGCTCCATGTGGGGTTCTTCTTTGTTTGATTGCTTTGTTGTTGTTTTTTTTAAAACTTAAACTTTACCTGTCTGCAGTCATGCCTTTCAACCCAAAGTGCCTGTTTTTCCACTTTTTTATTCAATGACACCTTAGAGCTGATAACCATTTTTAGAACAGAGGTAAGGCATAGTGGAATTTGACCTCATCTGATTTCTTTTTTTTTTAATCTCATGTACTTGTTGGCCTCCCTCTTCCCCCCTAGGCAGCCAGTGACTTTAAAAGCTTTTTTGGTTTTATTGTTAATATTCTGAAATGTATTACCTATGCTTGTTATGCTGTCCAGTGAAGAAATACATCATTGTAATGCTGACTGCTGAGTCACTGGGGTTATCACCAGAATTAGTAAAAGGGCTGTGTTTAAAAAGTGTTTATGTACTGAAAATAAATCACTGCTCTTACAGTTTTTCTTGAAGATACATGCCAGGCCTGGTCAACAAGGAATGTTAACAACCTTTTTGTCCAGTGTCTGTATTGCTTTTGACATCACCCCCTTTTAAACACATCAATAATATCCTTTGAAAATAAATGTATTAGATACAAATGGGAAATGCAGGCCTATGCTATCCTATAAGAATAGTTGATAGGCACATACAAAGCAAATGATGATTCATTTATAGTAAAGAGCTGAGCTGAATGTTGCTGCAAAGGAGTGGTAAGGTAGAGAGCCTCTTATGAATAAAGTTATTTGTTGTTTCGAATATCCTGAAGAGTCCAGTATAAGAGGATGCCCAGCTTTGATGTAATCGTAGCCCTCATCTGAATATCTCATCTTTGTAGAACACAGTTGGGAGCGACACCCATGCTACACTTACTTTGCATAGTTTTATGTTAAGCTACTAGTAAGATAACTGTGGACTCAGTCAGTGATTTTGATTAGGAATACTTTCCCCCTCTCATACTTGTAACTGCTACATTATTAATGTTAAAACTTGGACATCAATGTAATAACTCTGGGATCCATAGGTACACTAGGAGACTTACAGAATGGCTTTAAAACATGCCTATTTGAAGGAAGTGTGCAGCATACATTGTAATATAGGGGTACTCTTTAGCTTAGAATAGTTGCAGAAGCAAGCTATGAACTTCATCTGCTTTGGAGAATTTTGTGCTGCCAAATCTACACTGCTTCCACGGCGTAAGCTTGTTCAGGTATGTTGTTTGACCTTTGAACAGAAATATAGTTTCCTGCTAATCTTGAACTAATGGTGTTGCTATTGCAGATCCCTTTTTTGAGTTGAGAACTATGGTGAGAGAAAAGGTAGGGAGAACAAAACAGTTCTTGCCTTGTCTGGAAGCATTTAGTTTAGCTAGTCAGAGCACCAGCTTCCAAGCCTTGTACAGGTCTATTGTAGCAGAAAAGTGTCTGCGGGAGCTTAGAGGGTAAACTGAGAGACGTGAACTAATGGGACATAATCATACATGCGAATTTTATCATCATGGTAGGGAATAATCTCAAATTGTCAAGATAATGGTATAGCTCCTCTAGATAATGTGGTAATCCATGTATGTTAGTAGCTTATACCTTTCTGGAAATGCCAAGAAGGTTATTAATTGTGCAGATATTCCATGCTATGAATGCAAATTGGATTGTCTGTTGCTCCAGAGAAACACCTTGCTGCAAGGTCAGACAAATGAAATTGAGTTGAAAATGAGCTGGCTGAGCCTTTTAGACAGCTTGAAACCTAAGACAGTTGCATCTGTGCCTTATGGATATCAGAAATCCAGTTTTGTCTGACCTGTATCTCTTCCAGCCACATTTCAAGCTAAGGGCTAAACACTAACCTCATGCAAGGTTCCCAGTGTGGAGCTTGTGACACAGACAACTAGCTTCAGAAGTGTTAATATTTTAATAGGAAGCTGCTTTCACTCTGAGTCAACAACGCATCCAGTTGTGTAGCAGCACTAGTAAGCCAGTAAGAGCCAATAAAAACGTAGCAAAAACGTGACAGTTGCTTCAAAAGAGAAAAGATTAGTACATGTATTCACTGTGATCCAACTGAGAAGTAGTTTGGGGAGGGGATACAAAGAGGTTGATCAAAGTAATCAGTGGTGTATGCCGAAAAATACTTAAGGGAAGTAGTTAGATCAAAACTGCCTTAAGATCTAATTTCAAAACAGTCCTCAAGTATAAAAAGGAAATGTTTCCTGTGTGTGTTCTTAAGAACCCTTACATCTTTAAGTCTGGTCTCCCTGTTTGTGAGACTAGGCAAACTTCAAAGATGTCCAGAAGGGAAACGACGTCAGAAAAAAAGACCCTGCCAAATATGAAAACACGCAGTGCTCTACTAGTCTAGTCCTGTTAGCATCAGTATAATGTGGCAGCTTAAATAAGACCCTTAGTTCAGGTAAGGTTACTTGTGGCGCATGCCTGTGAGGTAACAGAACCTTAATCTCACTAGAGCAGCAAAACATCTTTGGGATGTGGTGGCGGGTTGTTTGTTTGTTTGTTTTTTCTTTTTTTTTTTAATCTTTTCCTGGTGATCTTTTAGCTCTGCAACTTGAAATGAGCTTCTCCAACATGTACAGCACTGCTGATGTCATTCAGTCCTGGCTTGTTTTGGCCTAAGTGGTTGGCAGATGTGAATAGCAGCCATTTTTAATTTCAGCTTTACTCGGAATAGAAACAATACTTAACAGAAAAATGACAAAATCAGAAGGCTTTTGTTTGGACTCTTGAGGCTTGACTTGTTGTTGTTATAATACTGGAACGCAAGTAGGGACAGAATGCGCTCTGAAAACTGGGAACCTCTGCAGCTCTCAAACATAAGTAGATTTCATGAGATTCATCATTTTACAGGCAAGTCGTCTAATTAAAATGTAAGATACTTTTGAGAGGAAGACTTGGAATTGCCATTATCTCACTTTAGAAACAAACCAGAACAAGCTCTTTTAATTCTTGACTGGTGCAGGATCGCTTTGAAGAAAGCAGTTTTTCTGATAAAAAAAGCTTAAACCCAGGCTTTTGAGCTAAAACCATCTTTCTAATCTGCCTTCAGAAATTAAGTATTTGCAGTTTGCTCTTGCATTCCTAGATGGGTTTTTGGCTCAGAACTGCAACGTTCTCAGCTGGTTAAAACTGCTGTGCTTCATCAGTCTCTGAATAAACAAGCTTCGACATAGCTAAATGTGGAAATGGGAGAGGGAAAGGAAGGCAGCAAGGTCCATGTTGAGGAGGGAAGCGTCAGTGCCTTTGTAGGCAGTCGTTGTCCCTAGCATGTGGACAGTTGAGAAAGCATTAATCTAGGTGGTCTGGAATTATGAATTTTTATGACAGGCTTGTATGTTGGACAGAGGGTGATGACTGCTCTCGGCATCTCCAGCTCTTCTCTCGAATAACAGTTCTCTTACTGCCTTGGTTTCTGTATGTGTTGACATGATCCTGCCGAAGTCTTTGAGTTTCTTGTGTGTGGATAATAGCTTGGCTCTTGCTTCTAGCAGTGGTTCCGCTGTCTTTTTCTAAGTTTTGTGATTATGTGTAGTCCTTTCCTTCATTAGCAGAATTTTATTATTTTAATAAGTATAGGAAAATATTATAACTGTACTCAGGAAAAATGAGGTGTAGTCTTTCCAAATCAGCCATGCTAAAATCCTTCTCTTGAATTTTTGAGGTGAACATATGTAGTTGACTGACAATGATTCTGTGTGTTCATCTGGGGAAGGATTGAGGCAGAGTCTTATAACTTGATTTACAAAGTCTTTGGTTTCTTCTATAGGCTTTGAGTTGGGGTATAAGTGGAGAGATTACCAGTCAAATGGGTATGTATGGGGTTTGCTTGTGTGTGGGGGGTCTTTCAAACTTTGTACAAAAAGGAACTTTATTGGCAGTTTCCTATATATATGTCTGAAAGAAAGCAAAATATTATGTTAGCCTTCTGGGTTTTTTTTATCTTTTGAATTTAGTGATCTTTGTCAGATATGGTACTCTGATGCTCTAGCTGTAGAGTCAGCCTGCCAGGCTTCTGAGATGAAGACTGACGCTGTCTTGTGATACAGTAAGTAACCCTTTACCTATCATCAGTGAGCTCAGCTTACCTCCTTGATTAACCGATCACATCTTGTTTTGCATTTCAGTAGTTGCAGTAGCAGTAGTTCAGGTCACTGGCAAGTGCTATCTAACCATTCTATTTTTAACTGGAGATCTGATAGATCCCTGAAGTTGGGTAAATGGTAAGCTTATAGCACAGAGAGAGAAAACCTGAGCAAGAAACAATAGTTAAAGTAAAGCATGACTTTTTTGGATCAGTCCTCTGTACCTTGGAGTGAGACAAGGCTATAAGGAAGTTTACAAGAGCTAGTTTACTCCAGCAAATTAAGTTACCATACAAGGCCTTAACATATGTTAAGGTAGCAGATGTTTGTTGCAAGTTTCTTGAGTTGATGGTGATGCTTGGTGGTGAATCATAGGGGGAGTGTGTGGAAAGGCCTATGTGTAAACAGATAAGAACTCTAAAAATTTTATATAAAATATTTACATGTTTTAAGGCTTTAGGAGTCTAGTGAAGTGTTCATGAAGCTGACTGCATCTGTTTGGGAACACTTTGTTTTTGCTTTAGCATGAGCTGTCACACTTGCAGTTTTAGGATGTGTCATAGGAATATTCATAAAGCATTTGTTCCTTTCTCTAATACCTCAGATACCTGAGGTGTGCTTGCAAAGAAACATACTGAAACTGTTCCTGTTTTGGGGGGCTGGAGGGAGGGTTAGGAGAAAAGCAGAATTATACTTATTCACATCATGCACTAATGCCTGCTTAGTGGGAGTTAAGTCCCATGAGTAGAAGTAAAAATCAAGCCTGTCTTAAAATTTATTGTCTTTCTGGAAAACTTCCTCTGTTGAAGCTCAAATGTGGCTAAGATTATGAGGACTGTACATGAGAGAAACTGGTTTCAGTTCTCACTTCGCTAGCAGCTTAAGCAATAACTTATCCCTGCCTTAGGTGGCAAAAATCTAAAAGCACTTTTTTATAGATGCATATACTGTAGAATTAGTGCTGCGGTAGCATGCTTCAGAATTAGCTAGCAAAATGTGTAGAAGTTCTCAGTTTCCTTGAGGAAGATACTCAGAATCTTTCACATTTCTTCCATGATGAAAAGGCAGATTTTGTTCAAGATGTGGAGGCAGACCTGACTCTTCTTGAAACTACGTAGTTCTCATTCTACATTAAATGCCAAAGAATAAAAGATTTACTCAGCACTAGTTTAAACTGGTCGCTACAAAGAACTGGCTTGTGCACAGAGGCACTAGAAATAGGGTCTGTATTGTACTAACAGTAAAATTGCAACTATGTGAGCTTGTCCGTTAGAATAGACAAACAGTGTACGTATCAAACTGTGCATTGAGGCTGTGATTTGCACTGTTAGCCTCAGAGTTTTTTGGTAGGGGTTTTTGTTTGGTGTGAAGATCACAGAATAAGGGAAGGGATCCTTGCATTGGATTCCAGTGCTTGCTGTATTTTTCCTTAGTGTAATGTGTTACAACGCAGAGCTTCGTAGGTTCTGTCTTTCAGGTGGTGTGTCCTGTTGGGAGTAGCTCACCCTGGAAACTAGCAGTTTCATATAAACAGATGTAGTGTGAAAGAAATGACAGATTTTATTAGCATGTACTTTATTACAGAAAGCAGGATTACAGTTCCTAATGTCAGGAGAAGTCCCCAGAAAACTGTCAGTTCTACTATAGCAGCATTTTCATTGGTTACATGTTAATTTTCAGCCAGGTGTTAGACTAGCCCTTAGCTTGCTACTGAAATTTGTGACTTGAGTCTGTGCTTGGTAGCAAATGTCCCATAAGCAGTGACGCTTCTGGGAGGATGGAATTTCTGCGGCAGTTGGACAAAGTCATTCATTTTTGAAAACCAAAACCCCACTTCCGAGCAGCCGGAAACACTGGCGAGGCAGTGTCACAGGCTGCACTCTGCACTCGGCTTACTGCAGAGCAGAACTGGTACGTGGTGTACTGACAATACATCAGAATCTGGCTTCAGATCCCCTGGTGGTTGCTATGTGAAAGAGGTGGTTCTTCCTTCCTACACAGCTCGAAAGTCTGCATATTTGGGCATTCTTATTCCTTACACTGAAGTTGAGTGGAAAGTAAAATGCAACTAAATCACACCGCAGTGTTGTGAAGTCTGTGTTCTCTCTCTCAATTCAGGAGAGCCTAGAGCTCTAAGGTATGTTGTCTTTTAATTTACTAGTCTAATCTTGAAGGCAGGTAGCTGTACATATTGTTGAGGTGTCTCTATTTGTTGTATGCCTTGCTTGCTATGTGTTGCTTTTAGGGTTTACTTGCAGCTGCAGTAGCATGTAGCTGAGATGATCGTTTATTAGCTGGGCATGCAGTGGTGTGACCCTTTTCTACCCCACAAAAGTGCCTCTGTTGTTGGGCATTAAATTAAAAACATCCAGCGCCAAACAAAGCAAGTATTTTGTGTATTGTGCTGAGATGTCTTCAGGATGGACGGAGAAGCCTTGGTTACAGCCTGTGCCGGTAAAGTTCACAACTTCAGGCTTTAAAAAAACAGGGTGGGGGTGAGGGAAATAGTGGTTTGGTGCAATTACTGGTCTCTCACCTACCTCGTGGATGCTAGGGGTACAGAAAGGAATGGGTCTGGTGTTTGTTATACACAGATAAGCTGTTTGATATTTTGGAATAGGCGTGTGAACTTTCTGCTAGTAATACACAGTGAAGGAGTTAACGTTTAAAACATCCTCTTGTGATTAGCAGGATTTCTAATGGCATGGCAAGACAATAGAAGTGCTGCAAATAGCTTGTTGCTTTTCTTTAGAAAAAAATAAAATAGAGGTCTGGCTGCTAAAACAATTATGCTACTTAAGCTCCCACTTCAGTGGTTACAGCCTGAAGGACTCAATTTATGGGAAGCTGTTGGAAAGAGATTCCCATTCAGTTAAACCAGAAGTGAAACCAGAACTTGGATATCAAACCCCTTCAGCTGGAGAAGTGGTTTTTTATAAATTGTTGCACTGACCTAGATCCTGAAGTCTTGGTGGTTCTGTGTTAGTGTATCAGGTTATAGCTGAGTCTGTAGCTGTAAGGTTAACGATCGAATGATTGTTTACTTCTGTGAGACAAAGTTAGAAAGTTTCCATCAATAATTATGAATCTGAAGTTTCACTGTAATAATAATCTCTTTAGAGATTAAGAAGACCGATCTTAACTGTCATTGTCTAACAATGCAAGCACAAGCCGGACTTTATTGGTAACTGTAATTATACTTGTGCAGAATAGCTCCTGACAAGGATCAGGTAGGAAACCTGACCAGCTGAACATTGGGGACTTGGCTGGGCTCATGCCAGCCTTGCTAGAGAGCTCTGTGCTTCTATCCCTGTAGAGCTCAGTGGGAAGCTTGTGATGCTGATGGTGTTACTGGCGTTGTGGGGACCAACAACAGGGATCAAAAAGAAAACAGCTATTCCATAGCTGGAGGATGAGGACTGAACCCAATATGATGTGAACTGCCATCTGTCTCAGCTCAGGCACCGCTACTAAAGGTACAGAAACCATGACTGTATCACAAGCTGTGCCTTATTCAGGTTGCAGTAAAATGTCTTTTCTGATATTTTCCTGTATATGCTCAGATTGGATTTCCAGAGCTGTGTATTAGGATACCTGCATCATTTTGGTGTGGTATTTACTAGCTTGTACAAATATTTGTGTCACTCTGTGCAATAGTGTCATATTCAAGTAATGCAACTTCACAAAATTGTCTGATATTCCACTGAACAATGTTGGTCTGTCTGTGTCCAGTTCAATAGATGGTAGTGTGTATGTTTCTGAAAGCAGGTGTTTTCTTTATTGTTTTATGTTAATCTTTCTTCTTTGTATATAGATCCTAAGGATTCTGTGTTAGTAAACATTTCCAAAACTAGTTTTGAAGTTCCTTCTGTAATCTTGCTGTTGTTTTTCTATTGAACACTGAAGAAAGACAGGATAGGGAAGAAAAAACTTCTAGAGAAGGGATAAAGCTGAAGTGTCGTATCAAAAAATGGTGGTGAAGTAGCCAGGAAGATGAAATAGTTCACCTCAGAACTTAATCATTGGCTATGTCTTGTGAATGCAAAATAGAGTATGGCAAAATTATGCATAATGGCAATCTACATGCATTTTGAAAAAACCTGTCACTCAGCTGTTCAATCCTGTTGTTCAATAAACCTGTGCTTTGAAAATAGTGACAATCTGCCTGTATATTCCTTGCTAAGCTTTAATTATTATTTATTTATTTATAGTTCTCACATTGACACTGTGGAACTGTTATGATACTTAAGGACACAGTATAGGTACGCAAAGTATTTCCAGACAGCTACCTTCAAAGAGCTGCTACTGTAAACTCTTACCCTTCACCAGGTACTGAGCAATAGAGGTTTGCAAGCCCACCCCTGGGCTCTCTGAATGTATGGGTCCATCCCACAAGCTCAGTAGTGTTGGCAGAAGTTTTATACTGGTCTTCAACCTCCAGCCCCCAAGTACTGAATTAAGGTTGCTTTAAAACCAGTTTGTTCAGATAGGAATTAGTATCCCAGAGGTTACAAGCAACAAAGTTAAGCACGTTTCCTTTTTTCCTTAGCCTCTGGCTAGCATCCTGCTGCTTATGTAACAGATGAAAAGCTTTTTTTCTTTACCAACTAGTAGTGCGTAATTGCTGTACTAGTAAGTGTTTGGCAGCTAGGAAGCCTGGAAGTGCACAGATAAGTCAACCTTATGGTAAAGCTGGCTATTTATTTTCCAAAAAACTGGCTTTATTTCTAGTACACCTGCAATTCTACACAGCTCTACATTATAATAGGGCAGAGGAGCCTTCAAGTCGGTAAAAGATTTCTGGGGGGGGAGGCGTGGTATCTTAAGCCTGTGTCTGTTGTTGCTACTTTAGTCACACTGCTGTGCTTTTAGAGGATGCAAACAAAGGATCATCTGGGTTTTGTTAGATAGATCTTTATTTATTTTTTTTCAGTTAGCTGTTAAATAACATTAAAAATAGCTTTAGGTAGAGCTTTAAATCACTTAATTTATGAAACCCAAAATATTAGAGCATAAGGCATCTAATTCAGTACTGCAAATAAATTTGCAAATTCTGTTTTCATAACTCACTTTACTTTGCTGTTTAATGAGCGAAAAGTATCATTTCATTTTGTCTTCCACTCTCCATCTTGGGAGGGTGAAATACTGATGCTCTTTGTCTAAATGGGCAGTTTCTTGACTGTTTGTTAGCATACAAAAGGTAAGCCCTGCAGAAGGGCTTAGTAACAGGTTTTTGCATGTCTGATTTGTATGAAACATTGCAGTAATTGACTTGGTTGGTAGTGTCAGAGTGAACTTTAAATGAAAGTGACAGTAACTAGTCCAAACCATTTCTTTCATTTTGTTCAGGGTAAAACTATTGGACAATAAGTGGCTTACTGGTTTTATTGTTTTCAATGAGCAATCCAATTTTATACTCTTTTAATTAGAATTTAATTGCATTGCTCCCTTATACTCAGAGCCTGGCAGCCAAACCAGCTGCTTTAGTGTTTGACACGACTAAGGGGTGAAAATTTCTTCCATAAATCTTTCTCCAGAGGGTATGTTGCTGCCAGCATAGAAACTCTTCTCTGTAAGTGGCAAATCTGCTTTAATATCTCTTTTCAAGCCTCTGAATTTGTGCCTGACTGTGCATCTGCTATTTGAGTGGTTGTTATAACTGAGGGGGCTGAAGCCTCCAAAGTAAAGCTTTAATGTAAAATGTAACCAGATAGGACATAAGAACAGATCTCAAATTAGATTCAAAAAAGTAATGTTGGTATATGTGTAAGTTGTCCCTGTAACTGTTCCAAGAGATTAATTATCATGCCCTTGCGTGCTCTTAGTGAAGGGGGATTTAGCATTGTAAACTGACCTTTGAGAATAAACCAGAGGACAAGGCAGAGGTTGGGGATGCTTTTTAAAAAGGAACTGGAAAGGAGGATGAAAGAGAAAGGGGAAAGAATCAGTGGTTTAGGGACTGAAGTAGTAGCACATGGAAGTGTTGCTTGGCTGGGAGAAGAGGCCCTTCAGTTACAGCCCTCTTCCCTTCCCTGGCAGAAAGAGGAGGTGGGAAAGCACCACCAAAAAAAAAGCCCCAAGGAGGAAATAGGAAGGACATGTTGCTCTCCCGTTACTAGTCCTGGGCTCAAAGTGTGGATAACATCATCCTTCCTGTAGCCAATTGCATGTGTGGGCTTAAAAAAGCTGTCCACCGTCTGGTGGCTGGGCTGCTTTTTTTGTCAGCTTCTGGCTCCTCTGTAAACTGTTTTGGGAGTGGGGAGGGAGAGGTGTTTATATTGATGTTAAATCAGTAGGGGAATCTCTTTTTTACGTCCTGTAATCCTCAGGGTTAAATGTTTTCAGCTCATTGTTCAGTTGCAGTTATTTGTAGCTGGCATTCACATTTGCTCTGTAATTCAATTTAGATGATGCTGCTTGGCCCAAATTAGAGCAGACTAGTACAAGGAGCTTGGTGCGTGTGGAAAACGATCATTAACTGTGTAGTTAAGGTCATCCAAGTAGAGCAGTAAATATTTCTCTTCAGTTTTAAGGTATGGTTTTCTGGTTTGAATGCGCATGTGGAATTGTGATTTATACTGTCAGCTGAGAAATCTGACATAAGATCTACTGAAAATGCTGAGCAATGCCCTTACTGTCGTCACAAAAATACTGTAACATTCTCATTAATCTGTGTGGTTTCAGTTCCAGCTGTTTGCCAGTTATTTATTTATTTGAGTCTATTTTCTGAATAGCTTCTAGCTGCACATTTTTCAGAGAGATGAGATTTTATTCATACATGTATCTACTTATAGGTGAGGAATTTGAAACTGGAGCATGAGCAGGAGAAAAACAAGATCTTGTCAGAAGCATTAGAGACACTAGCTACTGAACACCATGAACTAGAGCAGTCGCTGGTTAAGGGATCTCCGCCTCTCAGCATCATCAGTGAGGAGCAGTTCTATGATGCTGTTTCAGGTAAGTAGGGATGTCCAGAATGCGAGTGCATAGCCGGAACGTGTGTGGTGAATGCGTTGCGGGGAGGTGAGGGGTGGGGAGAGTCCCACTTTCAGTGAAGTCTCTGCCTTTCTAATGTGAAACTAATTTTAGGAGAATGCTTCATGTGCTGCTTTTAGCAGCCCACTAAAAATCTGCTGCGTTCACCTGTAGAATTGTGTTGTTTCACCTTAGCATGACAAAAAAAAGCCCATGAAAACCACAGGGCAGTCATGAAAGGTCTGATTGCTTGGGTGTCTACGCCCTTTTTTAAAATAGCAAAACTCAAGGCTCCTATTTTAGATGTAACTGTATCTGGTAGTCTTCTGACTTGCTTTCTCCATCATGGTGGGGTTTTTTTTCTTTTGTTTTGTTAAGATCAGTCCATAAAAATCCCTGCTTTTGAGGGATAATGAGGTTAATAAAAGCTTGTACTATTTTTATTTTGTGTACCGTATCATAGATGGAATAAAAGGATGAATCAAAGTCCTTAGTGCATTTCTGAAATAGCTTTTCTTTCCCCGTCTGCTCTTCAGTTTAGTATCTTTCATATTTGCATGTGCAGACCAAGGAAATAGTGATTTTAGAAAACTCTGAACTGCGTAAGAGAATTACAGCATGCAGTTTTATGGAGTTGCTGTACAGTATAGCTTGGTAATAGCTGTACTGTTTACATCTCTGTAAGTGGGTGATCTTAGAGCACACAGCTGTCTGCAACTATGAAGGACCTGGAAGAGCTTGGGAGTGAACATAATCTGACTGTAGTAGATAATTATGCTGTGATGGCATACATCACAAGTGAGTATGGAGTTACTTTTTCTGCGATTCACACTGTCTGATGCTTCTGACAGGTAAAACAGTGTTCCCAGACTCCTTGATAGGTGTTCTGCAGTGCACAGCTTGGAGAATAAAAACAGGCAAAGTGGAATCTGTGCTCAAGTATAGCACTAACACAGAAATGCAGTGAATCAATAGCAGACTTTGCTGCTTGGCATGGTAAGAAATTTGTCAAGCCTTCAAGGAGGAGAAGAGACTAAAGAACACTCACTAGAAACAGGTTCTTCAACCAGAACCAAAAGAGCAGTTCTGCTGGAAGGCCTCAGGCTCTTTTGCTTGTCTCAACAAAGCAGAGAATAGTTGTTTCTCTGATGCTGCTGGAATGTAGTCTCTCCAGCCAGGCTTGCTTTGTGTATGTGAAAGAATATTCAGTTTTAAAGATCTGTTAGTCTTTGTATCTCATAACTGACCCGGTCTCTAAAGCTTTCTTAAATGAAAGTGTCCAAAACTGCCTCTCTAGCTGAGAAGCTCCAAACAAATCACATTGAGTGGATTTGTATAACTGTGAAACTTGTTAAGCATATATATACACATATAAAAATCCTCTCTCCTTTGGGAGAAGTCATTTGACATAATTCATCTTGATTGCAATTTAAATAATTTTCCAGGACAGGCTCACTTTCTTGACTGCCTGTCGACTTCATCAACTTGTGTTAGATTCTCTTCTCTAGGTTGTTCACATTCACATTCAGTGCTTCGCAGTGATTAGGGTCCTCTGTCTCTGAAGGCACGTGTCTGGGGGAAGGGCACTGTTTTCTGTATTTTTTGGGAGGGGGGACATGGATGGGGGGACTAGAGAGAGGGAGATGTGTCATCTTTTCCTGGCTTCTTGATACATGTTATGACTTCCACCATAAACACAAAAGGAATTAGTGTTTTGTAGGTGTGGTTTGGGGTGGGTTTTTTGCTCATCACTAGGATCCTGGTAATGCTTTCTAACTTGCTTTTCTGCCGTATCTGTGGAGTCTCAACTAAAAGGCTTCTTGCGTCTGTGTGACAAGAATACAATGAGAGCAGAGGATATTTGGCAGTGGCTCAGAGTTTGGGCATGTGGGTCTTCTTTCTTGGGTTAATGAGAGAAAGGATATGGTGGTAAATGTGATCATAACAGAGAACAGAGACTAGGCCTAATTGCCAGAAAATTAAAATTTCTATCTCCATGAACTCTAACATATTAAGACTTTGTTTTCATAGCTTTTGCTAAACCTTATTTTCAGTCTGATAGGATTTTAAGTTAAATGATTTTGGATAAATAGACATATTCATGGCTTAGTAGGCTGTACAGGAGATTGAGCAAACACTGATGTATTTTAACAGGGATGTGACAAGTCATAATGTCTATCAGTGGAAAAATGCCACTACCTCGAGAGTATTTTTTCTATTAGAATCTTTTTATAATTCCAAATCTCCACCACAGAAGTGATTTTAGAAGTGAGAGTATTGCGTAACTCTTTGGCTTGCATTTTGAGCTGAAGAGTTGTTAGCTTTGACTTGACAGGTTCAAAGAAAAAGCCACTGCTGCTTTTTGGTTTTGTTTTTTAAAAGAATGTTATCCGCATATTGGACACTTTTGCTTGTTTACTCTCAACAAATTATAACTAGCTGTGACAATTCAGAGCAATGCAAGACTTTTAATCAGGTTTTTGAACAAGAAGCATATTAGAAAGGGTATGTTCACAGCAGCAGCTACTTGTCCCCATTTACGATGCTCTGATTCACATTGTAGAGGAATCTGATTGCATGAACCTGATTCCTGAACAAAGCTGATTTGGAAGATGCAGGCTGGTTGCTATTGGACACTCAGTGCATGGTAGGAGAGTAGAGCTAATCTGAAGAGAACACCACCAGAAATGTTTCTTAGTTCAAGTGTCAAGTCCTCAGCACCATCTGTTTGGCTTGCAAATCTGCTCCAATTGAGCCATGCTACCTGCTGATGTTGGCATACACCACATTGGTCACTGATAAGTCTGTGTTGCATAGTTTTGCTTGTGAAAATTGTGGCACAATTACAGAAACATCTTTCTTTTCTAAAACTGCAGTGAGGAAGATGTTTGAGATGTGGTAGGATTGCTTACTGAGGCAGTAGTTTATTTGCTGAAGTCTTGCTTCCTTTTAAGTGATATGCTGTTACCAATGCTTCCTGACTGTTGAGGTAAATCCCAAATCCCTGCAATTGGAGAACAGTAGACACTGAACATGAAAGGAAGAACCTACAGGAAATGGGATTTATTTGTGTAACTGGAGTATGATATCCAGTGTTAAGAACAGCCAAGTTAAGGGTGTTATTAATCTGAACTCTGATGGCAATAGGTCAGTTACTAGCATTCCTCGGTGTGCTGATGGTGTGCTGATCCTCTCACCATGGGAGTGGTGGAAATGTGTAATTAAACTTGATAGCACATGGAGTGCTGGAGCTCTCAGTTTCAGGATTGAATGCTATGTTTAAAGCACAGTGAGGTGGGGAGGGGGGAGTTTGGGGAAGGGAAGCAGCACTAAACAAATAGCAAAATTTAATCAGACCAGTGGCATCTCCTAGAGAACTGGAGAAGTTATTAGCCTTGATTAAGTATATAGACCTCAGGAAGCTTGTGAAAGCAGAATACAAATGCAGAGTCTGTCCACAGTGCTGAAAAATGGCTAAGCAGGCCAAGAATTAAAAAGTACTTGATTTTTGCCTTGCAGATTAGATTCCCTGATTATATGCAGATTGCACACTTGATTTGGGAAAAACTTAGAACTATCCTGAATTTTTCTTTAACTGATTTTATCTGAGAAGTGGGGGTTTTCTGCAAACACAGCTTTGTGTGTGTTGAGTTGGGTATTGATGTTTTTACATTGATGGAATCTTACTATAAAAGCAGTTATTTAGCTGCAGGAATATTTAGATTATACTAAAGCTAGCCCTTAATAGTACAGCTTCAGCTGTTATGTACCACTAATGGGTGCTGTGTTTATGAATAATGCTTCTAAATATACAAGAAGTAGTAGGGCAGTTCTGTTGCCTCTGCTCACTTCCTAGTTTGTCACCAGTTACCAGCTTGCTTTAAAACTGTACAAAAAGCACAGAAACTTTCTGCCCTTCCTTCCATTTTTAGGGTAGTTTGTCAAGTGTCTTTTTTGGATTGTATACCAAAAACACTGCACAACTTCTGGGAGAACACTGCTTTCTGTGTTTAACTATATTCTTGCCTTGAATATAATTAAAAGAATGAATTCAGGTGTTTCAGGGAGTGATGGGAAACACCTGGTCAGAATTCAAACCCAACTTTGCCAGTGGTTAAACACTACCTTTCTTAGGTGTATTTATTAACTAAATACATTGGCCAATCTTTTTTTATCTGGAACTGAAGTTACCAGTTGTTGCAATAGATTAACTTGCCTTAAGTTTCTTCCGCCATTGCTTCTGCTGTTTCCCCCTGTTCTCCCACTCTTGCAAAATGTAGCTGGTGTTTTTACTGTTACCTTGGCACTTCAGGTTTCATGAGCTGGAGAGCTTCCTGCTCTCGTCTCAAAGATCAGTTAAAAATCTTGGCTTCTGAACAGGCACTCTTATTCCTTCTCCCCCCACTTCAGCCCACACCCCCTTAAGTTCAACAGAGAAAAAACCTCATTTTTCTCCTAGTCATCTGTTTGACAGCTGCTCTGTAGCAACTTGTGAATATAGATCTTTTTTTGCAGTGACGGGGGAGTATGCAAATCTTAATTCAGAAAAGAGTTAGCTGCAAGTACACAGCGAAAAGCTCAGTCTGAGTTAGTTGCCTATTGATCTGTGCTCATGATACAATACTAGGCTTGCTCATTCCGATGCCTAAACAAGCACTCGAGGCTTGTGAAGCTAATTAGGTCAAAAAAGGTTGCCGAAGTTAAGGGGTTGACGATTGAGATGTTTGGCAGGAGCTGTTGTAGTCATACTTTCTCAATGAGAGCCATTTTGCAGGAAAATGGGAGAGATGTCTCTGGAGAGTAATTTCTTGTAATGGTGTCTGGTTTCTTTCTTCTACTGTTCTTCATTGTATAGCATGCTCTTGCATTAAGCAAGGCACATGCCCTGGAGAGGGGTGGCTGGTCATTGTCTACAGCTCTGGGAAGGTTTGCAGGTGCTGAGCTCAGTCCCGCATAATTGTGTCTCTGCACAGCATTAGGAGAGCTGATCAGGTGCAGTGTTTAAAAATCCTTGTTATACTGAGAAGCATATCAGAGAATGGTCAGTGGTTCTGATCAAGCTTACCTGTTCTTCCCTTTCCACCTCTGGAGTCCTAGGTCTGTTTCAGAAACTTAAATTGAGGGCATTTGTCTTGTGACTCTTGTACCATCCAGGACTGTCTTGTTTGCAGACAGAAGAAAGGAGCTGTACAAAAGGCGGACTCTGCTTTATGTTATGGATTTGCTTCATGGTTTTCTTGTCACAGTAACTGTTGGCACAATTGAGCAGCTCTTTCAATAGAGGTAGAATACTTACCTTGAAGGGATTTATAGCTTCTCATACAGTCAGGATACTGAAGCTCAAGTTGTGTTACACTGCTAGAGTGTCCCTTCCTCTGTGATATTTGGATATGCAGAGTGTTTTTCTGGCTACCTGAGCCTATGATCTCTGGAAAAATCTGTATTTTATGTAACAGATTTGTCCACAAGTAAAAATGCTTCTCCTTATCCTACTTGTTATATATAGTACCCACCAAACTAATGCTTTGATATGTTATACCATAATTTGGCACAGAACCAGACAGACAAATTTGGGGAAACTTGTGAGAAGATTCTCTGGAGTGCCAGTCCACTTTTTTAGCATATCCTTAGCACCAGCTGGCAGTTCTTTTCATTCCCTAGCAACTGGCTTAATTTCAGTACTGTCTTGATGAGGAATAGGGATAGATATTTTTAATGAAGGAAAAGATCTCCTTTATGTTTCTAGATCTCACTCTGTGTAGAGGGGATTGAGACATTGTGGTACAGCCCATCCATTCATCAGGATTTTGTCATCTTCTTGACCCTTCTGTAATCTGGCTGTAGTAGAAAGTGCTCTTGTCACTGTCCACCAAAGCAACATGCAATTTACACGTTCAGGAAAAGCTGCTGGCATAGTTTTCATAAGAGAAAACAAGAAAGCACCTGGCAGTGGACATCTGTGACTGAGATATTCTTTTGAATGGGCTACTACTTCAGCAGGTTTTCATTACTACTTTTGAATTAGAATCAGTGTGTGAGAGATGACTAATCTTGCAATTATTTCTCTGGGTATTTGCAGCCAAGAGCAGTAGCATATGCTGAAAGAAGTACATGGCAGGAATGGTGTCTACTACAGTTTGGGTGTGCCTTTTTTTTTCTTTTCGGAAGCGGTGGGGCTTGCATGAAGCTCTTTGCCATTCAATATTGTACCTAGTTTCTTATAAAGGATTTCCCAAATGGGATAGAAATCAGTGCATCATTACTTGTCTTGAGCTGTTCCCTTGCTTCCTGGAACTTGCAATTGGATAATCCTTTGATAGACTTGTCAGGTTTGAAGCAAAAACCTGAAGCAAAAATACAACTTTTTGCCAGGGAAATTTTATTTTCTGATTTGAGGCAAGACTGTCCCTTCTCCAGAGGTAGTCAAGCCCTGCCTAACCAAAGCACTGGTTGGAAATAATGTGGTGTGTTGATATTTTTTATTTTAGATGTGATACGGATTGTACTATTAACCTGCCTTCCAGAGTACAACGTTTATCTTATTGATTGGTGAGCTTATCGTTTAGACTTTGCTGGGACTTACGTGGCTAATACAATCCACTGCATACAATATCTCCTTCTGTTCTTTGATTCTTGTTCAGTAAGTTGGGAAGTGAAGGTTGTGGGCAGCCCTGAGTGTCCAGGAATTCAGACCAAACTTAAATCTTATCTAGAAGAAGGAGTCAATGCTTGAATGTTGAGGTAACTTAGGTAAGGTACTGGCATTTGTGTGACACTTTCCCTGAGCAAGTTGTAGTAGCTTCAATTTAATAACAGCGTCAAATTTTGTCTCTGATAGAGGATTTTTAATGTTCTTGCTTATCTTGCAATCTCTTTGTATCTGGATACAGAGCTGCAGCAGTCAGTGGCAATACTAGTTACTTACCAAATGGATGGCTGTCATTAGGGCACAGCAGCCTACTTAGGTTTCAGTTTTGTACAAAGAGGGAAGATCTGCTAGTGACTGAAGTCTAGCACAGGCAGTAGATTCATTAACATGCACCTGCTCTTTTGCAGATTCAGAATCTGAAAAATCATTAAGTGTGTTTGAAACAACGTCCTACTCACTGGAGGACATGGATTCAAAAGATACAATAACTTCAGACGTGCCTGAAGAAAAGGTCTGTGGCAGTGGGGAGTCGCTGTCCAACGGGATCAAGAAACACAGGTAAGATGTTGTCTATTCTTAATGGTGAATGAAAGACAACAGGAATCTCTGAAAAGCGAACTGTGAAAACTTTTTAAACTTTGTTAGGGATGATTGACAAATGGTTGGTAGTGCTATGGTTTTATAAAGACCATTTTTCCAAGGCTGGTGTGCTACTTTGCATTTGTTTTTTGATGATCAAATTTGAATAAGAATAAATAAAATAGAATGTGCTATATAAAAATGGCCACACTTGTTTTTTAATGGATCTTAGTGAAATCTATGTGGATTTTAATTCCTTCATGTATCTTTAATGATCTATGCCTCCTATTGCCTCTTTACTTTCCAGACACTTGATCCTCCTGTTGGTATGGGGAATGAATGAAAAATATTGTTAGCCTGGCATCAGAATCTCAAATGTGAACAAAGGGAGTCTTATTCCAAAAGTCTCATCCATGTTTTATGTGCTTATTTTGTGTTGTCAAATGATCCATTTTTGTTTGTTTCCTTGCCGATAACGGAGGACAATAGGTCTGGAGTTAATGAGGTGTAATAGACACCACTACGCTCGAGTTTCAGTGAAAGGGCAATATAATGTTTATGCTAGAAATCAAGCCAGACTTAAGCATGTTTTCAAAAAGACTACTTTGGAAATGTTTTGGATATGCAGAATGATCATGTAGATTCCAGATTTGTGTAAAACCAGGAAATTATTATTTAATTTTACGGAAGCAAGCAAGCCTGCTGTAATTACTTGGTATCCTAAATAGTTAAATTGCACTGACTGTTGAAGTATGTGGTAATGTCAGAGACCTGGTGTTTCAAGGTTCAACCTCTGCATGTGTATCCCTCCCACGCTAGGTAAAGACTAAGGCAAATAAGGGCTTGGGTGGAGTAATGGAGTGATTTGGGAAGGTAACATAAAGCAGCTGACTAAGCGTGTTGCTCTGTGCTCCTGTGCTATTACCAAGGTGGTATTTATGGCCTTGGCTAAGTGCATTTACTAATTAGAGCAGGAAGTTCAGGGTTGGGGGAAAGTGCTAGGTAAAGGTGGACATCTGAATTGCATTTATTGCCTTGGAAACTGTGAGGAGAAAGGAGGCAATTCACAATCAACCTGAAAATGTTGACATGCCTTGTCTTGAAGAGTTTTAACAGGAATCAATCTTTTACTATATATCATTTACTATACAAAAGAAATAATTTGGCCAAGTTTCCATAACACTGCATTATGCTGTAGAACTGTAGGGAGCAGATGACTGAAGAAGCATTTAAGATCTGGTGGTCTTATAAAGGGGAATGAAAAGCAATAAACAAGAAATCTGGAGAGGGACTTTTTACAAGGGCATGTAGTGATAGGACAAAGGGTAATGGCTTTAAACTGAAATAGAGGAGATTTAGATTAGGTATTAGGAAAAGGATTCTTCATTATGAGGGTGGTGAGGCACTGGAACAGGTTGCCCAGAGAAGTTTTGACTGCCTCATCCCTGGGGGGACAGGTTGGATGAGCAACCTGGTCTAGTGGAAGGTGTCCCTGACCATGGCAGGGGAGTTAAAACTAGATGGCCTTTAAGGTCCCTTCCAACCCAAACCATTCTGTGATCTCTGCTTATGTTGTTTCTGAGTTGTGTGTCTTTTAGCAGCAAAGAGAGTAGAGGGTGTTGGAGTAAAATGAGTCTCTGGCTAATAATGAATTGCTGAACAGAAGTGAAAACTATGATAAAGTAGAAATTTTTGCATATAGATAAGAATGTATATTTTAGCTTTTTTATGTGACATCTTGGTGACACATAGGGACTTGTCCACAGAAATACTGACGCAAACTGTTTCTCCCCAGAGCTCAGCCAGTTTAAACTTAACCTCTGAGATAACCCTCTCAGCCGGTGGCAGTTGTGTGGTATTTCTGGCCTTGTTTCTGAGGCTATTGGTGGCAGTGGTGTTTGGCCTGGTACAAGATCTGTTTGACAGGACTTCAGGACTGTTGCTTACCTGGAGCTGCTGGCTTCTTCAGTTTGTGCCTTTTGGTTTTGAGGCTAGTTAGAGGGCATGTGGTCAAATATTCGTTGCCTGTGATGTTACCTGTGTCCTTTGCGGAGCAGAAACCTTAACTTCTTGATGCTTGCAAAGAGAGAGGGTCCAAATGTTTTGACAACTGTTATTTCCACCTCTACACCCTTGGGCTTCCTGTAACTTGTTTGCTTAACTTGCATTTGCATTAACCACGTGGAAACAAGTCACTTGGAGAACAGACCTGATTAAGTTCTTTTGCTTAAAATCTTGGCAACTTCCCGTAGTGCCTCAGATGAACTGCAGCTGCATTTGGGTTGCACATGACAGTATCTACACTGTTTAGCAGTCAGAATCATACAATAGGGTTGGAAAGAACCTTAAGATCATCACATTCCAGCCCCCTTGCCATGGGCAGGGGCACCTCCTACTAAACTGTGTCACCCAAGGCTCTGTCCAACCTGGCCTTGAACACTGCCAGCGATGGAGCATTCACAACTTCCGTGGGCAACCCATTCCAGTGCCTCACCACCCTTACAGTAAAGAACTTCCTCCTTGTAGCCAATCTAAACTTTCCCTGTCTAAGTTTGAACCCGTTACCCCTTGTTCTATCACTACGGTCCCTACTGAAGAGTCCCTCCCCAGCATCCCTATAGACCCCCTTCAGATATTGGAAGGCTGCTATGAGGTCTCCACGCAGCCTTCTCTTCTCCAGGCTGAACAGCCCCAACTTTCTCAGCCTGTCTTCATACGGGAGGTGCTCCAGTCCCCTGATCATCCTTGTGGCCCTCCTCTGCACTTGTTCCAACAGTTCCATGTCCTTTTTATGTTGAGGACACCAGAACTGCACATAATACTCCAAGTGAGGTCTCAGGAGAGCAGAGTAGAGGGGCAGGATCACCTCCCTTGACCTGCTGGTCACACTCCTTTTGATGCAGCCCAGGATACGGTTGGCTTTCTGGGCTGCAAGCGTGCACTGCCGGCTCATGTTCATTTTCTCATCGACCCACACCCCCAAGTCCTTCTCTGCAGGACTGCTCTGAATCTCTTCTCTGCCCAACCTGTAGCTGTGCCTGGGATTGCTCTGACTCAGGTGTAGGACCTTGCACTTGGCATGGTTGTGCTTCGTAAGGTGGGCATCAGCCCACCTCACAAGCATGTCAAGGTCCCTCTGGATGGCATCCCTTCCCTCCAGTGTATCAACCGAACTGCACAGCTTGGTGTCATTGGCAAACTTGCTGAGGGTGCACTCAGTCGCACTGTCCTTGTCACTCATTACTGGTCTCCAGCTGGACATTGAGCCATTGAGCACAATTCTTTGCATGCAGCCATCCAGCCTGTTCTTTATCCACCGAGTGGTCCACCTATCAAATTGATGTCTCTCCAACTTAGAGACAAGGATGTCGTGTGGGACAGTGTCGAATGCTTTGCACAAGTCCAGGTAGATGACATCAACTGCTCTACCCCTGTCCCTCAGTTCCATAGCCCCATCATAGAAGGCCACCAGATTGGTCAGGCAGGATTTCCCCTTAGTGAAGCCATGCTGGGTGTCACCAAGCACCTTGTTGTTTTTCATGTGCCTCAGCATGCCTTCCAGGAGAATCTGCTCCAAGATTTTGGCAGGCACAGAGGTGAGGCTGAGTGGTCTGTAGTTCCCCGGCTCATCCATTTTCCCCTTCTTGAAAATGGGGGTTATATTTCCCTCTTTCCAGTCGTCGCGAACTTCACCTGACTGCCATGATTTTTCAAATATGAAGTCAGTATAAGTATTTACTACCTTTATCTAGAAAGCCTGAGTTCTAATCTGCCTCTCCCATTTGAGTGGTGAGGATTTTGCACAGGGTGGTGGAGATCAGTTTTTGACTGGAGGGAGCATTTGGTTTAGTTTTGGAGACGTAGGAATAAATCTCTTGGTTCCGAGGAATTCAGAGTGTTGGGATGTACGTACAAATATAGGTGAAGCCCTCTTTATTATAGTGCCACTTCTAATCTGATATTCTGATTTTTTTAATGTAGTTTCCATCCTACTGATTGCTCATAGAGTGTTTTGATAGAGGACTTAATTCTTGAAAGCTTTTTGGGGGATGGTTTGAGAGATAGGAGAGTAGTACATGAAATAATCTGAAAGTATTCTAATCACCTCTATTTAAGAGGGAAACCTTTAATCTGAGCCAGACTTTAAAAAACAAAATCTAAGAAAACTCTCCCAAAAAAGCCCACAACAAAACCCCAAGAATAAACATCCCCTTCCAAGCCCAGCCAACCAAAACCCAAAAAAACCCTTGTGCAAAAATGAAGCATCAGTCTTAATAAAGGCGTTTCAGTAGCAGATAAGTATTGGAGGTAACACAGCAAGTAGGAATACCAAAACTAACATCTTAGCCTGAATAGACTACATTTGACATCGAGTTGTCACTGCTGTTTCCCTCTTATTGCTGAGGTTTTTTTGTCAGGTTCCCTTTGGTCCCCTCATAGGGGGCATTTCAGAATGCAGATGTGTTTGTGCATAGCTTTGGGAGCCAGGACTTTGCTCAGGTTTACATGACGAGCAAGCTAAACATGCCTTTTTTCGTACCATGTGTCTCCTTCCCCACAAGATTCCTGTAGTAGCTGGTCTACTATAGGTAATGCTTTGGACAAATGTTTTTGTTTAAGTGAATGATCTTAAATACATCTTATCTGTTCTACTGCACAGAGATTTCCAGCAGATGTTTTTGTCACTTAAAGCTAAAGTTAACTTCCTGAGTTCTTTCTAAAATTGACCTCTGGAAGGAAATTTTTGCATTCATAAACCTTTCCCTTAATCACAGGGAGTGTGTCAAGGTTGGTGGGCCTCAGGTCTTGGCTGCCTGTCATTTTTCCACATGTCCTCACTTGTCCCTGGGATCTTTCTTGGTGGCTTAAAACTGGTTTGTTTTCTGACTCCCATATCAGGTTTGGCTGATGTAGGTAAGAAGCATGGGTAAATATGCCTGAAACTGACTGCTGAGTTTCAAGTAATTAAACAAATTGGACAGGATAACTTTAATGAAAAGGTAAGTTTTTGTATGCAGGGGAAAAAAGCAGTCACTGTATATAGTTTAGCAAACTAGAGGCATGTGAAGGGCTTACTCAAAACACAAATACCAGGTTGGCTAACTGCCTTCATTAAAGAATATATAGAAAAAGATAAGTAATCACTAGAAATGAAGGTAAGACCGACTACTTGATGGACACTGTCCTCTCCTGGACATTTGTATCAAAGCATCTACAGAAGTATTTTATACTTAATATTATTTATGATAATCTGTTGCACAAAATATTTTTGTATCAGTGGAATGTTAGAATATGGAAAGAGTGATATCATGTTGGTCAATTAAAATAAATCCTCCTACCCACTCATCCCTTGCATGGGAGCCGAGTGGAACAAGTCAGTGTTAGGCTGTTAGCTACTTGCTAACAAAATGTAGTTTGCTACTGTGAGGAGTTCAGGCATATGACTTGGGTTTTTATTAGATAGGGTTGCTTGTATTTTAAGGAGCATTTGTTTTGGTTTTGTTTGTTCTGAAAACTGAAGCATAAGCCCGGGTAAAGGAGGTATTTCAGTAGCAGGTAAGTATGGGAGGTAACACAGCAAATAGGGCTACTGAAACTAAAATCTTGGCCTGAATAGAATTTGTTTTAATTTCTTCTTTTGGCACTCTGTTTACCAGAGAAGAGGCGTGGAGGAGGCAGCTACAGCCTGTTCGCACTCTAAAAATGGTACTGGTTTAGCTAATTTGAGGGGAAACAAAACCTTCTTGGTTAGAAGGGCGACACGATCATTTAGGTAGAGTTAGCTAAACTTTGAAATTCAAATAGGTCATTCATTTTGAGTGTACTGGAGGTAATAAATACCTTTTGATAATTTTTCTCATTGGTAGTAGCTTCATTATCCAAACACAAATTTTAGTAGTGTTGTGGACAAAGAGCTTCAACCTACATTTATGCTTTCCTGTAGGTAGATGGGATTAATAATAGAGCTGGTGAGTAGCAGTATGAAAACTGAACAAAATCTGTACCTGATTTCTTGCAAAGCTGAGGAATACAGGCTGTGTTATACAGGCTTAATGTTGGTTTTGAAAGTATGTTTAAGATTCACTTCAGGATATGTCAGCCCCCTGTAGAGCAGGCTGCTGTGTGTTCTGTTCTTTAATGATGCTGATTCTTCTGTTGTACCTGGAGGCTGATCTTAATATAGGCACTAAATGTCATGGCCCTTCATTGTCAGTGTTCAGGTGACTAGCAAGAAACCAACTTTACTCCTTAACTCTCAAATCTGTTCAGATATAGTGAACATACTTAGAAAGAACTTACACTGTTCTAATAACCGATGTAGAAATTCTCTTCCACTACTGTTATGCACAATGAAAAGAATGGAATTGTTCTGGTTTTAGAGAAATTCAGGTTTCTGTGCAGGTAAAACAGTTTAAGTGCTCCAAAAACCCCTTGGGTTTTTTAATTTAAAAATTGGAAAACTTACTTTCAAAGAAGAGTATTTGGGTTTCTTAGTCATGGTTAGTCGTGGAAAACTTTTCTTACTTCTGCTTTCTTCCCTGTTCCTTTCTGCAGAACAAGCTTGCCATCTCCGATGTTTTCCAGAAATGACTTCAGTATCTGGAGTATCTTAAGAAAATGCATTGGAATGGTAAGTAATCAAAAAGCTATGATAAAAGATGGGAAGTGATTGTTTCACTTGAGGCCCAAAAGGGACCTTTTCCATTTGCTTCTTATTTGCTTTCACAACTCAAGAAGGTAAGACCTTGTCAGAGCAATATTCCTTCAGTGAAAGCATTTTCTCTTGATTTTTAAGATTTTAATTACTTGATGTTTAACTACTTTAATTTTGCTCTTCTCCCTTCCCTTTATTACCTCAGTCTTTCCCCTGCCCCCATGGTGTTTACTAGCCGGATGGTTGCCAGACCACCAGGGGTTACCTGGTTGGCACCTAATCTGCTTCCATCTAAGGGTGGATTGAGAAGAGTTCTTTCCATTAGATCCCTGCAGTAGGCTGAAAATACTGCTGATAAAACCTCTGCCACCCTGTAATGTATGTTTAGTCACTGGTTTTCTCCTCATCCCCTTTCTGTAGTTATAAACAGCACCAAGCAGTGAGATGTGGAAGTGCTGGGGAATACCTGTATCAGCAGCTCCAAGTCTCCTGAGTGGTTGTGAAGAGTCTGAGCCTTGTCACAGTGGCTTTAGTGGAATAGTGTTACAACCTTAAAATACAAAGAGCAAATTGAAAGCCTGTCTTGCGTAAGGTGTGTGCAGGAAAAAAACACCATAAGGACCTTAATTCTGCTTTGCAGAAATGCTGCATAGAAGTTGGTAGGGGGAGTGGAACTTAGCGTGGATTGTACTAAAGCGTCTGACAAAGCTGTTAGTGCCATATGCTGCTATTATGGTTAAGAACAGTGCTGTTTACCATGCACATTGCCAGTGGTCATACTACATGCTTCTTTGCAGGCAGCTTAAAACGTTGCTGTTGTGCCTTTAGAGGGCATGCTTTTTCAAAATGGGAAGGAGAATAAACTGCATCAGAACTGTTGGACCTCTGTTGTACTTTTATTCCTTTTACAAAAATTACCTTTTTCTTCTGCATACAGAATCCCGATTTCCACTCCTATGCCACCATGTTTCTCTGTCCTTTCTCATTCTCCTTCTCCCCCTGCCTGCCTACCTGCCTCTAAAGAAGATAATATGTTTAAGTAATTAGATGGCCTATATCTATTTTTAAAGTAATACATAATTCAGTCTTTAGAAGGGTCCTTAATACACCATTCCATTGTTTCATCTCACCTTCTTAATGCATTTTTTGATATTAAGTTTATTTGATTGATGTTTTGGTTTCTGTTTTAAAAGTAGCCTTAATGTCAACACAGGCTTATCAGGCTCATAAGGGATGTACAGGGCTTTTTCCTTTCGGCATTAGCAGAGCCAGGTCAAGCACATGGCATTAGCAGTTAAGAGCATCATTTATTTTTGTTTCATAAGCCAGTTACGCTTCGGTCACTGCAGGTCTGTGTATCTAGTCATTTGGTTTTTAACACAAGTTTCACTTGTGCATCAGGAGTTGTCGAAGATCACAATGCCGGTTATCTTCAATGAGCCGCTGAGCTTTCTACAGCGACTTACAGAGTACATGGAGCATACATACCTCATCCACAAAGCCAGCTCACTTTCCAGCACAACCGAGCGAATGCAGGTACTTTGGGTGTGGTAACTTCTGCAATTTAGCTCTTGATGAATGGGTTGGGATTTTTCTTCTTTGTAGATAGTCTCGTCGTAGGTGGAACACCCATAATTTGCTGCGTGTTGGATTCTCTTATTCATTAACCCGTTTTGCTGATTGTCCTGGTTTCAGCTGGGATAGTTAATTTTCTTCTTAGCAGCTGGTACAGTGCTGTATTTGGGGTGAGATATTGATAATACATAGATGTTGTTGCTAAGAAGTGTTTACACTAAGTCCAAGGACTTTTGAGCTTCTTGTACCACCCCACCAGCAAGTAGGCTATGGGGGGCACAAGAAACTGGGAGAAGGCACAGCTAAGACAGTGGTCATCTCCAGCAGTTGGGAATTTCACCCCTGAACAAATGCATAGTTTGGAAAAACTGGTAAAATACTTAGGAAGGTGTGCTGTCACCCTGGGAATTGCAGAGGTACACAAATCACTGCAACGTGGGGCTGGCCCTTGTCTTCTGAGCCTTCAATGCTTCAGTACCCTCAAGGGGAAGAGAAGGTGTCTGGATCTGAAGACAAAACAACAGGCAGCTACTCTAAGCCCTGCAACTGGCACTGCAGCTGAACAAAAGAAACAACCCATGCCAGTATCAATTGCCTCTATACACAATAAGAAATAGGGGAAGCTGAAGTCAGCTGGTTTAGTAAAGGAATAAGGGGGTTCTTCTAAAAGGAGGCAGGCAGAAGTAGTGGACAAGGCAGACTGCTTTGAAGGAGGGTCATCATGAGAACGGGAGGAGGGAGAGGGGTGGCACTGACCTGGGAGGAGGAAGAATTCACAAATGATCATTCATAAATGATCTGTATCTGTGCGTGAGCCACAAGATACATGAAAAGATTTCAGCTTCATCCCGGTCAGCACATTATCACCTGGCTGCTCAGATGCTGGGATACCAGGGCCAGTAGCCTGGAATTGGAGGCTAAGGAAGTCAAACAGCTGGAATCCCTTTCTGGAGAAGAGGGCAGTGACAAGGTGTTTTGAAAAGTGGCACAAATTCTCAGCCTCTGGAGGTGACTCCTGTCAGGCATGAAGGAAATGTGTCCCTTCAAGGAAGGTGTTTTATGTCACCCAGGCAAGTGAGCCACCATGCAGAAAGGTATCCAGTACCTGAAGGAATTAGCCATGCTGGAGGTAATTTATGATGACCTAGTCAACAGGCAGGTTACTCAAAGATCCAGATGAAGTCAGGTGCATTCAAACCATGTGGCCAGGACTGTCATGGTTTAACCTGGCAGACAATTAAGGTAGCTAAACACCACACAGCTGCTTGCTTACTCCCGCAAGATGGGAGGGGATTGGGAAAAAGAAGTAAAATTTGTGGGCTGAGATAAAGACAGTTTAATAGAAAAGGAAGTGAAAATGATGATAGTAAAAGAATTAGAATATACAAGTGATAATGCAGTTGCTCACCACCTGCCAAGCGATGCCCAGCCAGTTCCTGAGCAGGGGTCCCCAGCCAGCTTTCCCTGTAGTTTGTATACTAAGCATGACACCATATGGTCTGGAATATCCTTGTGGTCAGTGAGGGTCAGCTGTCCCACCTATGCCACCTCCCAGTGTCTTGTGCACCTCCAGCCTGCTTCTTGAGGGGATGGGGTGAGGAGCAGAAAAGGACTTGACTCAGTTCTAAGTGCTCCTCAGCAGTAACTGAATATCGCTGGGTTACCAACTTTATTCTCATCCTAAATCCAAAACACAGCACTGTACCAGCTACTAGGAAGAAAATTATTCTATTCCAGCTGAAACCAGGATGCTTATCCAGGAAAATGTTTTGGTTTTCCTAAAACTTGGGGATTTTTAGCCTTTTGATGAAAACTTTATTCTCCTGCCTTGCAAACAGAACTTTGCTAAGCTATTGCAGAAGATTCATTCTGTAATACCATGACTGTGGTTGGTAAAGACTAAGATACAGGAGATTAACTGTGTGCTGTCTTTTGAATAGTGTGTTGCTGCATTTGCTGTGTCTGCTGTGGCCTCACAGTGGGAACGTACAGGGAAGCCGTTCAACCCATTGCTTGGAGAGACGTATGAATTGATCAGGTAAAAAACAGAAGATGCACTGAAGAGTTATATTCAGTGTACCTGATGTCTTATTAGACTTGTCAGGTGGCTTGCAGAATGCTCTTCAGCTTGCAGGATTCCACCCATTCTCCTAGTAGCTGCTGGAGTTGCTTGCATTACATGTTGGTGTTCAGCAATACACCTTCCAATGGAGGGAGGCTGCTTAACTTTTCAACTCATATCTGGCAAATGAAATTTGTTAGGCTTAAAAGCAAGTTTTATTTACAAAGATGACTTTTTTTCTCTGAAACCGTCCAGATGAAAAGATGCATGGTACATGAGGAAGGTGTTACAATTGTAATATTCATTATATGATTGCCCAGAATACAAATAGGCAATTTTAGTCTGTTAATGTGCAGCTGCACTTAAGGTAATTTTTTCTCTCGGGTAAGGTTTTAGCCTATGTTTGTGTGAAAGTTTAAGAAGAGGTCATTATCAAAAGTAAACATGGCGGCTGATCGGATTTGGTAATCCTTGTAACCTTTTTACATTAGCATAGAACCACAGAATGGTTTGGGTTGGAAGGGACCTCAAGGATCATCTAGTTCCAATATCCCTGCCATGAGCAGGGACACCTTCCACTAGACCATGTTGCTCAAAGCCTTGTCCAGTCTGTCCTCAGTTATTTAGAATGAGGATGTTCTGTGTATTAGTTGATCTTTTTGTTTTATCCTAGGGTTGTAACTAACTCTTGCACTGAGTACAACAACTATGCATGGGCCCAACAGTCTGTTTTACCCTGGGGAAAATAGCTGCAACTTCACTACACTGATTACATAGATCTGTGCTTTTGGTTATCTTTATTTTGCAGAGATGATCTTGGATTTAGACTTCTCTCAGAGCAAGTTAGCCATCATCCACCAATCAGTGCTTTCTATGCTGAAGGTTTAAATAATGATTTTGTGTTTCATGGATCAATTTATCCTAAACTCAAATTCTGGGGCAAGAGCGTGGAAGCAGAACCAAAAGGCACAATGACTTTGGAGCTTCTTGAGTAAGTTGATAAGTAATAATTGCAGAGGCACAGTGGCCACATTCATGATGATTAGTGTGCATTAGAGTCTCATGAACTTAACACCCACATACTAATGTTTGATGGCATATTGCTTTGTGGGGAGGAGTGTCTGAGAAGATGAAAAGAACTGCCATCGTGTCTCCTAATACACAGCATAGTAATAGTAGTAGTAGTTGGAGCTTGTGTCTGTATGTTCTGCAGATTCCTGGACATCAGTCCTACTAAGACTAGCATGCCTGAGTCCTGTTTATGTCGTTCAGTGCTAACAGTGACTGCACTGAAGTGGCTGTTTTAAATAATTGATAAAATCTGTAGCAAGAGGATAATAAATTTCTTGGGTTTCCTGACTTACTACCATGTCCATTTCAAGACTTGGTGCAATATATAGATGATGGCTGGTTGCAACAGCGACGTCCAGTACAAAGATGCAGTATTTCAGTTTTTATTTCCCTCCTTTAGACACAATGAAGCCTACACGTGGACAAATCCTACATGCTGTGTGCATAACATTATTGTGGGCAAACTTTGGATTGAGCAGTATGGAAACGTAGAAATAACAAATCATAAGTAAGTTAAGAGTGTGAGTGCTTTCACTTGCTATAAGTTGAAAAAGAAAAGTATTTGGGAGTAATTAATGCCCTCTTGTTCTGCCTTCAGAACTGGTGAGAAATGTATACTGAACTTTAAACCCTGCGGCCTCTTTGGGAAGGAGTTGCACAAAGTTGAAGGCTACATTCAGGACAAAAGGTAACAGCTTCACTTCTAATAGGGAATAAATGGCTGTCCTCTGTTTCTGATGGGAGCTTTACAACTGAATGCCTTTTAACACAGTCTGTCAAAGGCATGAACCTGCAACAGCAAGTGCGTGAATTGTGCAACATCAATAATGGAGTTTTAAGAGTTGCTCGCAAAAGTTCTCCTTTCAGATGTTTTTGCCTGAAATGATGAAAAATCTCTTTAAGTTCCTTTGTAAACTTAGTCTTTTTTTTTTAACAGCAAAAAGAAGCTTTGTGCGCTGTATGGGAAGTGGACTGAGTGTTTGTACAGCGTTGACCCAGCTACATTTGATGCTTACAAAAAAATTGACAAGAAAAATACAGAAGAGAAGAAAAGTGGTAAACAGGTATTAATCACATAAAGCATCTCAAAAGCATAAGGCAGCTAAAATAATTTTTAGTAGCATTTTAGACCATTAGGATTTATTTCACTTACTCTTTCCTCATAGGTTACAAAACGTATTGGATGAGTACCAGCATTAAGGGATGAAATACTTTCTTTTTCAAGGATTTGTATTCAAACTATCCAAACCTTGAAGTGATCTAAATAGTGGCTGGTTCATTACCAGCATCTTTCTCTCAAGTCGCATGGAGAAAATATCGTATCTATTAGTTGGACCATGGTTCTAATCATACATGATAGCACTGATATTCTAATTGGAGGATTCTGACCTCTAGAGGCAGGATAGTCTAGTTTCTCATCTTGATAGAAGATCGTATTGTACAGCTTTCAGAGTAAACAGAAAACCCTTGTAAAAGAAAAACAAACCCAACCCCTCATTCTTAATTCCTCCAGATTTCTGGTCAGCAGTATGCTTTTTGTTTAAGGTGAGAATGGTGATGTGACAACATACAGCTTGATGAAGAATAACACTCATAGTAGCTTTAAACAGGGCTTGCTACCCTTTGACTGGAGCCAGATTTTTTTTGTTGGTTTGGGTGTTGGTAGGTTTTTTCTTATGAAAAAAGAGAGAACTCTGAAAGTAATTGTTTCTGTGCAGGTTCAGATTGTTGCTGTACCTGATATTGCACCAGTGCTTGTCATCAGGAGAGCACTAAAGCACTGGGGATTACTGCTTCTCTTCGAGTCTGACCCTGTGAGTGCTAGGGAGAAGGAGCAGAGAAAAACAAACCATGTGTCTTTGTTCAGCTACTACTTTGCATTTCCCAACAATGCTAAAGACTGTTACTTCAAAATGAAGCTGCAGTGAGGCTCCGGCACCAGAAAAGCAGGCTTTTCCTACTCATTCAGCAGAACTATTTCGTGTAGAAAACTGAAAGCTTTGTAATGCACACTACGAATCAGGCAGTCTGCTGAATGTGTATTCCCACTGCCCCCTTGCGTTTGAGGAGTTGATACTATTTATGGGTTTTGAGCATCTATGTGAGCCAAGTTTCATGTATCATGTCTGGATGTGGTTTGTCCCTTCATAGTAGTGAAAGATTCATTCAAGTATGAAAGTACCTGGTCTTTGAAACTTCTCTTAATTAGAATTTTCAGATTTAGTTACATTCCAGCTATTGTTCCATGCTGCATTGCTACAAATGAGGAATCGCTTCTGTTTCCCTGTAGGGGACCTAATTCAATGTGAGTCCTTCTGCAAATTTCCCCCGAATCTCTCTGATTATTTTTTTTAATAGGGATAAAATTTAAGGAAAAGTAATTTTGCAAGAAGCAAGGCAAACCCTCATGCATGCAGAAGTGACGTTTTGCCAGCATCAGAAGAGTTATAGAGCTGGGGTTAGACCAGAGTGATTCTGTTCTGAATGAACTAGAGCCTATTTTAAATCAGGATAAAGCACTTTGTGCAGGATTTCCAGTGCAAGTATATGGAAGAGCATCATGTAAAGCAACAGCACCTGCTCTCGTTTACAGACACCAGAAGTCTTGCTTTGGCGCAGTCTATTACTACCCTTCTAGCAATATACTGAGAGCACATGAAAATCCACTTTTTAACTAATTCTCTGTAATTCTTACAACATTATGTATCCACCAGGGCACAAATGGCACTGTGCGTTGTAGGCTTTCTATGGAAGCTGGTTTGGAGTTGGACAGTGTGGTATTGAAGTGTCTTTGTTTTGATATAAGGATACCTTACTCATCTGTTCTGCTTCAAATTCGTGACTTCTGCAGGATTGACTGGTGTCCTTTGAAGGACAGAATGTCAGATTGCAAGCACAGTTGAGATATGGTTAGCTAAACCCCTTGTTTATCTTCCTAATAGCTGAGGCACAGAACCTGGTGTGCATGTTGTTCTGATTACTTTCCAAAGTGTTCACTATTAAAAGCACTGTATCCAAGTGCTCCACAGTGAAACAGAATCCTTAATTTTCTCAGAGGCGTGACACATGAATCATCTCAGAGGACAGTTGAGTCTAGTTTGGGTACTGGATTTTTTTTGCACTAAAACATTGGTCTGTATTATCTGACGCAACCATCAGAAAGCAAAGCTTGTTAGCAGCAGGATTAAAGCTGTTGGCATGTAGCCAATGTATTTAAAGTATTAGTTGCCTTTAAATTCAGCTTTAATCTCCAGTGCTGGTTTTAATCCAGTTAGGTTTTAATCTCTTAAAACATACTGCTGGTTTTAGCTGTGATAGTGACACCAAGTTTTCTTGGTAGAGCCACATTCATTGTCAAGCTGGCTTTAGTGTTCAGTATTGTCACATAGCTTTGTGTGGCAGAATTGGTGTCAGCAGCATTGGACCCCACCTGCTTTAAAGCGGTGCATAAAATGGGTGATGCTTTAGAACTAGTTCACATCACATCTACACCAGTTGTTCTCTACTGCCCTAGTAACCCTGGGTGAAGTTTTTCCCTTTCTGGGAGAAGTATTTCACAGTGCTGTGGCTGCTCCTGCCTCAGGCCGTATGTGTCAGCCTTCATAGCATACCCTTCCCAGAAGAAGTAGCTAATCTAGGATATTCATTTAATGTTTGCATTTTGCCACTGTAGTAGTGTAGTGGTGAATAGAAAGGTTCCTCTGAGCAAAGAGCACTAGCGTAGGACTTTGTTGTGTGCAAGCTGAAGACAGCTTTTGCATCATGTGCTGGTGTTTCTCTGATGTGGAAGGATGAGTAATGTGACTTCTGTGCTTAAACTTTAATGAAGTGATAGTGGAGCTAAATACCAGGCATGGAAGTGCTTTTATTTGAGGAAACGGGGCATCTCTATGGTAGGAAAATTGACATTTCTTAAAGCTTGGAACATCCAGCTTATATATAAGAGATGTTGATGCAAGAAACTGTTGATAGTCTTCCACTGGGAGGGAACTGGGAGTATGTGTACTCTTAATGCTGCTATCCTTTTTGACAAGCATTTAGAAAAGTCTTTTGTGGCTGAAATTACTTACTTTTGGTCAAGGAAATAATTTTATGTAAGTTCCAGTGTTGGAATGAATGGGTCTAAATGGTTTATAGTTCATATAACTCCTCCTCTTTTGTGTGCTGCTTTCAGATGGGCAATGCTGAGGAACCAGATGAGATGCCATTGCCAGATTCGGAGAGTGTGTATGTTATTCCTGGAAGTATTTTGCTGTGGAAGATAACTCCAAGACCTCCAAATTCAGCCCAGGTCAGCTGTGCTTCTGCTCATTGAAAGTGTGTGCTGTCCTGTTATTCTCTGTCTTCAACACAAAGCAAATCCCTATGTTGTCTTTTCATTAACAAGTCTGGATTTGCGTGTTTATTGCAACAAACTTTCCACTACAACTGTAACTCTGTAACGTGGGGTTGGATGGACAGACATTTCCCAGGACATGCTTGCAAAGTCTGCATAGCTTGAGTTGGTGCGTGCAGGGGCTGTGGAGCTGGAGAGCCAGTGGGCAGAATGAAAGGGTATGTGTGCAATTGGAAAGACTGAGAATTGGAACACAGAAAGGTGCCTTCAGTGAGTTTATCAAGGAGGAAATCTCTCTACAGAGATAGGGAAAATACCAGTAGGACTGGAAAAAGAAGATAAGAGAGAAATAGTGCACTGAGTAATTGGATGCTTGCCTGCTTAAACACAACTACCGCAGATCACCTACACTGCCTGACAGTGCATTTTTGCTGGTGTCTTGAGTGTTCCTATCTTGAGTGACTGAACAATAAGAAAAGCACTTAGCTGCTGTCTAAAAACATCATAAAAACGTAAACATATTAAAATCTTTCTTGCGTATTAAGACTAGCTGCTGGAGCCATTGTAAACTCACCTTTTATCTTTGTCTCTGAATTTCAGATGTATAATTTTACTAGCTTTGCTATGGCTTTGAATGAGCTGGACAAAGAAATGGAGAGTGTCATCCCCAAAACTGACTGCCGGCTACGACCAGATATCAGAGCCATGGAAAATGGAGAAATAGGTAACTTCAGTTATTGGCAAAGGTGTTTTTATTTTTGTTAAAACTGAGGGACTATAAAAAAGTAAATTCCGTATTCAAGTTTTTAGATAAATTGTGAATAAGTAGATACCCATAAAGATATATTCCTCCATGCTGCAGACAGTAATAATACAATACAGCCTTCTGCAGGCTGTGGTATACTTCCAGTGAAAATCTGTCACCCACTGCTACTGGGGCTGCTTGGGATAGAGTTAATTTCCTTCATAGCAGCCCATATATGATGCTGTGTTTTAGACTGGTGACCAAAGTAGCGTTGATAACACATCGGTGTTTTGGTTATTGCTGAACAACATGCGCACAGTGTTAAGACCACCTCTGTTTCTGGAGTTGGCAAGAGGCTGGCAGGGGACACAGCCAGGACAGCTGACCCAAACTGACCGAAGGGGGATATTCCATGCCATGTAACATCATGCTGAGCAATAAATTGTATATGTCAGGGGAAGTAGCTGTGGCTTGCAGACTGGCTGCATATGCAGTTCTGCTGGGGGAAGGTAGTAAGTGGTTGCCTTTGCATCACTTCCATCCTTTTTTTTGTTTCCCTTCACTTATTAAACCGTCTTTATGTCAATCTGTGAGTTTTTTTTGGGTTTTCTGCTTTTGTTCCTTGATTCTCTCCCTTAACCCATTGGGGTGGATAGGAGTGAATAAGTGGCTTATGGGCACTTAGTTGCTGGCCAAGAACCCACCACATCCCCTGCTTGTTTATGTTCTTCCATATAAGCAAGAATCTTAAACTTCACAGTGCTATGCTTTTTATTTAGCTTTAGGCCCTCTGCTGCCAAACACTGCCTGTCTATGCTCCATAATAAACCTTGTAATTAGAAACTAGTCTGAGGAGACAAACCGAGCATCAAAAAACAGCTTTCATGAACTTTTCAGTTTTCTGTTTCCATATGCCTGATGCAAAAGGAGTATTTTGATGTGCCGATTCTGAGAAATGCAGTCAAACTGTTTTAAGTGAATCTTTAAAACCAAAAAATACACTTGATGCAAAATTATTCTTCATTGAGAGTTGAACATTTCTGTTGTTTTAGAACGGTGAATCAGAAATACGTTATTGAAGCTTTCAGCGAGTAGAAAGTGTGCTTTTTAGAAGTGTCATGGAGACTGTTACTGTAGATACCATAGAGTGAAAAGTGTCTTTTAGTCTTCTGGCATTTGGTTCCTCTGGCCCTCTTTTTGCTCCTTTTTCTTTGGCATTTTGCATGTTAAAGCAGGGTGCTCAGCTTTGTAAACTAAAAGCATTGGGGCTCTTGCTTTCTCTGGATTGCTAAGTGATTGGGCTAAGTCATGAAACCTCTGATCCAGTTTCAGCTGTGTAGTAGGGCAATGGCTGTAACTGCTTCCCATAAACAGTCCAAGATCTGGCTATGAAAAAAAAGCAGTGACACAGGTGTAATACAGTACAGCTGAACTATGCAGTTTTTTCTCAGGAGCTGAAAACCACCTCTTTGAGGCTTTTAAAAGGCAGATCAGTGAATTCCCACAACCAGTCTCTCCTGCCTGTATGATTCTTTTGTGGCCATCACGATGGATGTACTTGGTTCAGACATCCCCAGTAGTTTGTCTAAGTTTGAAGTGCAAAAACTATGCAGTTATCAACAGACCATATTCTGTAACTATACTAACAGCATAAAGTTTGTCTAGCAGATAGGCTGGTAATATGTAGTATGTTAAGAGCTGGCAGGGTAACTGGGAATGTCTTCCAAAAATGAACTTCCAAAAGACTACTTATTTCTAAAATGTTAATGAAATGCTTTCTGAGGATTCAAAAAGGTAGGAAAGAGATCAGCCTTCACCTGATCTCCTTCTTAGTATGACTCAGACTTTGTCACCATCCTTTCTGTCAAACAGAAGCAACTGTTCTGCTTGTTTAGGACCATGAGGCGTGCTACCTTAGTGTGTTAAAAAACGAAGGGTGCTGCAGAGTGACAATTCTTTGTGGCTTGGAAATGAATATTCCAACCCCCTGTTGATCAGGAACTAGGCGCTAGTAACAGTTTATCCCAAACCTTAAAAGAAGTAGGCGGCCAGGCTTCTGAAATAAATCCAGCATATCTTAAACAGTTTCCCTACTGAAATAAATGGTAGGTGTGCCACCTCCCCTAGCTCACATTTGGTGTCACATAAACATGTTTTCAGGGCCCTCAGGTGATGGGCAAACATGTGTTTAGCAGTCTTAAAGACGGGAATTTCATTGACTGTTCTCGTGCCACAGCTGGCCTGGCTTTGCTCTTAGACAACCAGAAGCGTTTCTGTGTTTTAAATGGACAACGTTTACTGCTTCCCTTATTTGCTGGGTCAGATGGTAATGTCCATCTTACATTGTGCTTTAACATCTTCTGTATTTTTAATTGTGTGTTCTTGTTATTTCAAGACCTAGCTAGTGAAGAAAAGAAGAGGCTAGAAGAAAAACAAAGGACTGCCCGCAAAAATCGTTCAAAGTCAGAGGAAGACTGGAAAACAAGGTCAGTGTGTGCTTGCCTCTGTGTGTGTGTAAAGTTATGTAAAGGTTCTGGACATTCAGGTTAACTGCCAGTCCATGCTGCTGATGTGCAGTGCTATGTCAGCATGAAGAGCTGACATCATCAGGTTTGGTAGTGCCACCGTTCTATTTGCAGACTTGGTCCCTGCAGGCTATAGTGCTTCCAGAGAGAAGTGCCAGGTTTGGTCTCACTCCTTTCCCTCTCGCTGCTTGCACACACCCATATTCAAATCAAATTGTGCTGTCTTTTCTGAGCACCTCTTGGCTCTGACACGAAGAGGTGTTGCCACTGATAGCTGCTTGTAAGGACTGTTGTTGCTAATTAATTTATAATCACCTCAAATTTGCATGCTTGGCCAAAGAGAGGAGGAAATGCTTCCTCCAGTGAACTTGATAGCTTATTGCCCATGACTTCTCAGATCGGTTGCTTTGTGCTGGCAATACTGTATTCCCACTGCATATAGTTATTCTCAAAACTAGTGAAATGACTGTATCACCCAGCTATCAAAATTATGCTCTTCTTTCTGAAAGGGTTACTAACTGCTAAAGTTAGAAGAGCTAAGGGAAAAGTTAGCTTACAAGGATGTTTGTTTGCTTTTTTACTTCAAGATGAGAGGGGTCATTTGGGAACCCTTACCCACATGCTAAAGTAGAAACCGAAAAAAGGACCAAATGAGTCTAGTTTGACCAGACAAGGTCTGTTTAAAAGAATAGTTATAAATTGGTGGTCTCTCCACAGGAAAAAAAGGTAGGGCTAAAGTCTCTGAAAGTGAGCAAGCTTCGTCTTTTCTCTATTAACAAGCTATTAATACACCCAGACACTGTGGATTAAATCTTTCAAATGCCTGTTTATAACTATAAATCACTTTTTTCTTTTTTTCAAATGAAGTCACCCATCATCCCAGAGTCCCAGGTTTGGACATGTCTGCCTTTGTCTTTTTCCTGTGCCTGCTCTCCTGAAGTGTTTGGGTTTGTTTGCCCTGAGACTGGTGGAAAATAACATCTTTGTAATGCTTCCAAGTAAACGTGTTAAGTGCTGGACAGTCTTGCACCTCCTGCTTCCTTTCCTGAATTCAGAGTGCTTGTAGCTCTTGCCAAGTGTTTTCCAAGCAAGGGATAGTCATATTCTGTTCTTCCAGGTGCCTGATGTAGCTTAAGGTATGGATAGCTCAAAGCACCTGAATTTGGTATGGGAAATTGGGGAATTCCCAGGGGGCAACTCAGAGCAGTGGTTTTCAAGGTATATAATTAGTGCAGAAACCATTCATAAGGTTCTTTCTTCAGTTGCTGTTGTGGAGGTACCATAGACCTGCTCAGCACTGGTCCTGCAATATTCTTCATTTTCCAGGATCGTTCTTTCTAAAGCTTTAGCAGAAAATTCCTAGTCTCTGATCTCTTTAGTGGGAATGCCAGGTGTGATGGACCAAAGGATGAACATAAAGCCTGTAAAGGAAGCGTTGTGCTTAGGGGGTGGGAAAATGCATACTGTGAAGGAGAATTCTCTTATTCCCAGGTCACTGTAGGTCTTATCTGCAGCGTAATATAAACTCTGGTGTGAACTAGTGCAGTTTCCTTGCCTCAGAAAAGCAGGCTTCTTACTCTGGCTAGTAGAGTTCCTTCCTTGTAAGACAGTTCTCCAAAGTGCCTAGTGATTTTCCTTCAATTATTTTGAATCCATTTAGAAGGGGGGGTCTTGGTGTTTCTGAAGAAGTGATTCATATTGAACACTGAATGCTTTAGAGGCTGACCAGTAGTCTCAAGACTTGAGTAGAAGACCAATTCTGACACTAGATTATCTGATTGGTCCTGGTCTCCTTTGTCTCTTGGACTTGGTTCTTCCTATTGCTTTTCCCCATTCTATTGAAGTAGGTGGTTGCTGGAGGAGGGACACATTGACCTGACCTGTACAAGTACTGAAGACACAGTAGTGAGGTATTGGGATGGTAGAATGCATTCTTTAATCTGAGAGATGAGGTAATTTATGGCCCTGCTTCCCAGCAAATGCTTGGGTTTGTGCTCCGGCGTGAGCTGCTGCTACTACCTGTGAACTAGACATATGCACACACTTCGGAATAGCTGAGTCATCTTCTGTGGAGATGATGCAGCAGTTAACCATGGACAGTACTGGGGTGAATGACGTCTTTTGACTCCAGTTCACTTAACCAGGACAGCAGGAGAACTGCTGAAGTGTGCTGCAACTGTTCAGTTCACCACCATGAAGATGGTGCAAGGCATTTCTTGTGATACACATCTCAAGTCTTTTGTGCCAAGCAAGACTTGCCCGTTAGCTGCCCTGCTTTGTAACATAACTCTGCAATACTGGTGGCCATTACGCTGTTGCTTTTTGAAGAGATCAAGTCATATTTTGTCCAAATGTGCTTTAACTTCTGTTCTGAAACCTTGCGGTACCCTAGAAAGGATGAGTTAAAATGGGCTGCCTTGCACATACATGATTTGAGTGTGTTTGCTGCAGCGAGGGATATGAAGGAAGTACTGGCTTTTGTGGCCAATGAGGAGGTGAAAGGAAGCTGTGGAGCCTGTTAACCACAGAAACAGCTTCTAGCAAGCTGACTTGTGCCATAAACACAGCTTAACAAAATACAGCAAGAAGTTAAAATGCTGGAGGTCTGGTACTGTGCAGTGTGTGCTGTTGAGGCAGAAGCTTGAGTAACTGGGCCCCAGCAGAAAGTGGTGTTCAGTAACAGCTGCAGGAGTGCCAGAAACAGTGTAGGAGAGGAGGAAGAAGAACAAACTTCTGTGCCATGATGATTTGACAGGGTCATTACTCCCTATTGGGGGATACTTGCTGGTAGTGTGGCCTTGTAAGTGAACCTTATTTTACAGATAGTCTTCCAAGCAAAAGGCTTTATACGCATGCAGGTGCAACGTGTGAACCTCCATATTAGGTAAGAGGAGAGAGGGGAGTCAAAAAAGAAAGAAGGTGCTAAACTTCAGTACTTCTACCCACAAGCATCTTAGCAAGTGCTTGCAAGTAACTTCCTACAAATGGAATCAGCTTTCTGGGCATTCAGATCAGGCTCCCAGCACTAATGGTGTAATGCAACACAGTGATGTTACAATAAGATGTTCCTGCAGCCTGTGGGTGATGCTTCACCTACGCTGAGGGTAACAGGCACACTTGTTCCGAGCGAAGTGCGTTGCAAAACAAGGCTGTAAAAAAACAAGGGGCAGTCTAGATCCCTGGGAAATAATGTTTTCCTGTTTTCAGGACTGCAGTGCTTGTGGTGTTTACATGTCTTGCAAAAAACGTTACTGCTTATGCATGCCAAAATGGTTGTTCACAACTGCTTTGAAGTAAAACTGTACCTGCCTTTTATATGTGATAGTCTGGGCTGCTTGGAGTGACAAAATACTGGTGTCAGTAACTCTACCTGGGAGGCACTTTAAGCTGTGTGATGAATGGGGAGATCCACCCACTGAAGATGACTTTAAATTCACTTACAAATTTCAATGCAAGAGAGCTCCTGTAATCACAACAATTACTTTGAACAATAAACTGCTGAAGCAGCAGCAAAGCAGTTCTGAACTTTTATAAAAGTGTGTGTTAAGAACTTCACTTACATGCTCTATGTTTCCTTGCAGATGGTTCCACCAAGGTCCCAATCCCTACACTGGTGCACAGGACTGGCTCTATTCTGGCAGCTACTGGGACAGAAACTACTTTAACTTGCCTGATATTTATTAAAATGCAATAAGGAGCCTGTGACTGATACAAATAAGTCTTAATCTGTTTTAATGTTTTCCTTGTTTTACTTATCTCCTGAAAAAACCTGACAAGTTATCAAGAAGATTATTAAGCATCTCTCCACAGTAAATCTGGTGGTATATGATCTGCGGTCCCATAGGTAGGGGAATAATTTTTCTGGCTGATGGTGGGTCCTGTGTGGACAGAGTCACCATGGTTTCAAGCTGCCCTGTTTGCCGAATACACCTATATTAGGTTGTGGTGTATGAGGAGTAGAACACCTTTGGCTGTTCTGTGAATACTTTCTTTTGTAGAGAACATTGGCACAAGTAAAACTGGTTTTATTTATTGTGACATGGGAATGCTTAAAAGCACACAGAGGAACTGCAATATTCTGTTCTTAGGTGAAGAAGGACGTGTCACTTTTGTAAAGATGTAATTTTTCATTCTTTTACTAAAGTAACTCCCTTAATCTGAGCTCTGGTCAGAGATTCCAGAAGCATTTTGGTCTCTGGAGCATTAATGCAGTTGTTTAAGCTGGTAGCATTACTCAGAGGTATTTATTCAATGTTTTGTGCAGTGTGTTCTGAATTTTGCTCTCCTGTTTTGCTACCAACCTTAAGGTTTAAGGAATTAAGAGCCATTCAAGTATCTACAGATCTGATTTGAACTGCACACTAGCAACAGGTTTGAAAAGAATCTGTTTCATGCACTAAAAGTTCTGGTGCCCAGCACCACTGTATAAAGACAAGAACCTCATCAGTCCAGGACCCAGTGGAACATGGTGGGGAGGGACAGGACCTGTGTCTGTACTGTACAAACTCCCTGCGAGGAAGCCTTGTGCATTTCAAAGGTAGTACAAGCACCTCCGTGAGGCCTCCTGTGCACAGCTGCTTTACCCCTTTTCAGTGGGGTGCATTCAATCTTAGCATGTAAGTTTATATTGAACTGTGTACAGAGCTTCTAGAGGGCAAGCTGCTCTTTGTACAATATTTTAACTGCTGCCTGGAGGTTAGTGTTAATTGAATAATTTAATTGCTGGTAAATAAAGGCTTCAAACTTTCTTGCATCAAGTCTGAAGTGAGTGGTGTTTGACAGTGCTGATGCTTTCTGAGCAAGCCTACCCCAAAGGCTGCTGCAATGAAGTTGCAGAGTGCGTGTCCCTGGGGTTAGGTGGGGTGGGGATGGTTGAGGAAACAAGAGCATCCTCCTTCAACAGGCAGGCTGCAGCGCTTGCTTTGATGGTGGACTGCTGAAACTGTTAATGAGACAGGGAGCTGCTTTCTATTTTTAGGCTATGCACTACTAGGATTACCCAGGTAGCGATGCTGAGACATATCTGCATAGATAAGGGAAAGCCTCTTCTTTGGCAGCCTTTCGTGAGAGGGCCCAGTTCTCAGTGACCTGTATCTCTGAGGCTTATACATACAGTGAAGAAGCTGGGCCACTGCTGTGAAATTCACACAAAGCTAACATTCAGGATGTGCCATGCTAGGAAAGTATAAAATGAATGAGAATGCTATGCCAGTTGCTAGCTTTATTGGAGCATTTGCATGATGCATTACAGTGTGGCCTTCAGGAAGAATGGAGTCTAAACAGCCTGTTTAAAAAAATAACATGGACTTAGTGCCCACAGGAGGGCAGGAGTCCTAGCCAAATCACTTGAATAGGTGTCAGTGAGATCTAACATGTGCATGGGAGCCAAGCAAAGCATATTGGTACAGTAGTTTCTTAGAAGTCATCTCTACCCTGCATTGTACTGACACAGGTGCTTTCCATTTACTGACCACTGATGAAGCTGTAGAGCTGGAAGCTGAAACAAGAAGATGACACAAAGACCCACACTTTCTTACCTGACAAGGCATGAGCTTGCGCAGGTGATTCCACTTCTGCTGTAGATTCGATTCTCTCAGAATGGCACAATAAATTGCCTACAGATGGGCCTAAGGTTGTAGTACTTGAGCCCTGCATGTAAGTGCTGCTCAGCCCTTAACAGGTCTACAAAGGGAACAGTTATTTTCTATGGAAACTGCTCTACATAAGGTGGAATAAGGTGATATGACCTCAGTGGCTGAGATAACCTCAGCTTTGCTGCAGGAAAGCACAGCCTACAGTGGATTGTTAGGAGCAGGTGACCATGGTGGTTCTTCCCACCTTAATTTACATCATTTGCTGCATCGGCAGCACCTTCTACTAGTGTTAATTCATTCTCTGAGGTCTGAGTCTTCACAAACAATCTGCAGACTGGTTGCCACTTGCCTCACATAAAGAATCACTGCTATCTAGGACATGGGCAGCAAGCTGCATAGGCTCAGCAGGGACATACACCAACAGTTCAGGTTCCTCGGGGGAGGAAGCCCCATCAGATCCAGGGTGGGATTTGCTTTCTGCAATGGAACTACCAGTTGATGGGTGTCGAGTTTGTTGGAGCTCTATTAAATACCATGTTCTTCAAGGAGCTGGTCTGCCTCTATGTCAGTACACTTGCCCCTTTGCTTGGGCTCCGCAGAAAGCAAAGCATCTGTGTACTCTCATGTCTTCTCTTCCAGTTTCCTCTGCAGTGGGAGTGTGGTTGGGGTGACAGCAAACTAGGGAACCACAATGTAAATTTCAAAGCCATGCCCTGAATTCACCTTTTTAAAGATAAACCCCACCAAAGCACCCTGTGGTAAGTGTAATGTGCTCAGTCTTGGGTTACTTGATGCAACCCAACACTGTAGTGTGCAGAAAGCAGAACGGCTGAGTGACTGACATAACAGACTCTAAAATACACCTGAGAAGTGATGTTCCATGGTGACCTCTGCCAGAAGCTCAGAGCAAACAGCTAGGGACTGTAACCTCTTCAGCCATAGCAGTATGTGAAAAGAGCAACAAGATTATTCCTTAATACAGCTCTGTTCGTACTGTAGAACTTTATGGTTGCAAGGGCAACACCTGAAACAAACCTCAACAGCCCCAGGGACAGCATTTGCTTTCCAGTTCACGTTTCCAGTGGATACACACAAGATCATTTTCTGTTTCAATAAAACAACCCCCCAGAAAAATAACTTGTGTAGTGCTGTAACTTCAAGGCTACAACTAAATGCATTTATAACAATCATGAAGGCAGGAAGATTGTAGGGGCAAGCTGTGATCAGAGGAGTCTGCTGCAGGATAAAAACTTATTCATCAACAGTGGTACAGTCTTCATCAAAGTTGTAAAGCCATCATCTACCTACCTGATCTTGCACTGCTGGATGTCTACGTCTCTAAAAATCCCCAGGCGAATTCCAGCAGCACTGAAGATTTCAGACTCAACTGTCATTGCTGTTAAAGTATTCAGACTATCTATAGGAACTTACTTTAATAAGTAACATATCTGCAAGAGGTCATTCAAACTTAGCAGAGTATTATATGGCTTTCAATTTGGTTCACTGGAAAGTAGTTAATGGTAAACTTACCACAGAACACTTCTTTCATCAAAGAATCCTTAGAAAGCAATTTCTCATTAAGAAAACTTCTCACATGACAGCTCATCCGTCCTGGAGAGTGACAATGCAGACCATAATATTAAAAAGTTAGATATGAATATGCTGCGGACTTACAAAATCAGTAAGAATAGCTTTCCTGTAGAAAGAATAATACATACTTCAAGAATATATATGAAGACTAGAAAATCATAGAATCATAGAATAGTTAGGGTTGGAAAGGACCTCAAGATCGAGTTCCAACTCCCCTGCCATGGGCAGGGACACCTCACACTAAACCATGCCATCCAAGGCTATGTCCAACCCCACCTTGAATGCTGCCAGGGATGAAGCATTCACAACTTCCCCGGGCAACCCATTCCAGTGCCTCACCACCCTCACAGTAAAGAATTTCTTCCTCAGATCCAATCTAAACTTCCCCTGTTTAAGTTTAAACCCATTATCCCTTGTCCTCTCACCACAGTCCCTAATGAAGAGTCCCTCCCCAGCATCCCTATAGGCCCCCTTCAGGTACTGGAAGGCTGCTATGAGGTCTCCACGCAGCCTTCTCTTCTCCAGGCTGAATAGCCCCAATTTTCTCAGCCTATCTTCATACGAGAGGTGCTCCAGTCCCCTGATCATCCTCGTGGCCCTCCTCTGCACTTGTTCTAACAGTTCCATGTCCTTTTTATGTTGAGGACACTGAGGGGTAGATTTCCATATGGAAAAATATATGGAAGCAACAGGATTTCATAAAGCCATTCAACATACCTGGGTACAGAGGCAGTCACTTTGAGACCATCCTCAATGAACACAGATGTAGAAGGTAACTTGTAAACTTGCTTCTCCTGAAGACTGTCAAAATTGTAGGTCTGCAAAGCTTTGTATAGCAAAAGCCTCAAACACGTTTAAGTACAGACATCATAAACCACAGAAAAAGTTATTATCACAGGTAACAGAAGTATGAACCTACTTAAATATTTAAGTATTCAGCCCCTAACACAGAAGTGTGTGTGCCAAACTTAAGAGCTATCAGGAAAAACACATCTGATCCCAAACTGAAAAGCCAGTCGGCCTAAGAACAGTTTGCCCAACTGAAGGCAATCACCTTCTCCTACCATGCTTTGCCCCACCTCAAAAGCAATGGCTTCCAGGCACCACTAGAGTCCTAGAAATTGGACAGAAGTTCAGCAAATCAAAGTCCTAAATAAGCTGTTTTTCTGCAAAACCAGGCTGAGATCATTCACTAACTCTTCATTAGACAGTTCACAAACAGGTTAATGAATCACACTGCTTGGTGACACATGCGGCATGCTCAGTTTTCAGTTTTTAACTTGAAATCTCTTTCAAAGCTTCAGATAAATAGGCAGAAGAGGACTCGCATTATTCACAAGCACCATCTTTGTTTCTACCTGCCAGAGACTGCAGTAAAATTCTAAGTGGGAGTTTGTATTCATATACAAAGAATCTCCATGAAAACCTTCCTGCTTTTCATGCCAAAGGTACAAAATAATGTTTTTATTTAAAGTGTCTTTATGTGTTCCTCTTTTCATCAGTACAAAGTCGAGGCCTTTGCTACAAGTGGGGAAAAGTGTATGTCCCAGCAGTACAATTACCTTTTCAATACAGTAAACATCATAATGCTTTTAGTGAAAGACTGGGAGGCATTTGTATTGTAAATGGTTTTGCTCTGCGAAGCCTGACAATCTCTCTCCCTCTTCCCCTCTCAAACATTCAACTCAAACAAACTGCTTTTTTCTCTCAGCCTCTTCACCTGGGAGCCCTTCTGGGCATCTCCTATACATAAGCACAGCTTGCCAAAAATGACTGAAAACTGCCAAAGACGAGACAGTCGTGCTGAGCTTAACAGATTACTTGATGGGGAAAAGTCACACTAAAGATAAACAGTGTTCTGGAAAAAGCAGCAATGAAAAAGTTAGGGGTAATGGTAAGACAACTGTACATGAACTCCCTGTGGCTGAAACACGCTGGTGGGTAGAACACAGAGACTAAAGAGGTCTTTAAAATCTGTGGTGACCAAGCAAAGATTCCGAGCAGAAACAAGGAGGCAAGATTCAGCTCTAATATGCACCTACCCTGGTACCCTACCCTGAGTCCAGTTTGGGGGCCTCAATATACATTAAAAAAAGAAAAGTGGTCAAAACTAGAAATAATTCAACACATAATGCTGGAAAGCCTGTCTCAAGCTGAATTTCTCACTGGCTCAAAAGAAACAGTAGTTTTGGCTGCTTTAACACTACTTGTTTGGGATTGCACAATTTTTCATGAAAGTGATTGCTGACACTGTTAGTATTTTGTAATGAAGACAGGAAAGGGAATTTTGAGAGCTGTTTATGGGCTCCCCTGCTTTTGACTACACTGGTAGGTTCAACTGGACCTTCATCACACCACGGATAGCCCTATGCAGCCTAACACTTGCTCCCATTCAAACTTCAGTTACATAGCAATTTTTAAACACTAGCAGGATCAGTTGTTGGAAAGACAATCACATTACTGTAAACTGAAAAGCAAATCAATACAACATTTGGGATATTTTATTTAAGAACAAAGTGTAAGTAAGTGGATTATGAAACCAACATTCAAAGTCAGAGAGAAGAAATTAAAGTGCTTTCTTTAGAGTAAATCAAACATTTGTCAAAGGTGTAGGAATACAACAAATACAATTGTGTGTGGTTCTTTCTCTTTAATGAAGAACAAGTAAATCTGATGTCTTAAAAACACATCCTAAATCTTGTTCACTCTATGGCTGATCTCAACATGACACATGTAACTCACTTTCTAAACCAGAAGACTGTAATTATACTGGAAGAACAAATGCTGAGGTAATTGCTGACTAGAAACCTTTGTTACAGAGTCACTTGACATCGCAGTTTTCCCAATGCTTGCTATCATTTTGTTCAGGAGGCCACCAATTAAGAGACAAATTTGAGGAGCGAGGTAACAAAACTCATGTCCACGTTTCTTTTCGTTTTACCCAGAAATATAAAAGTGCAAGTTCTGTAAATTAACAACATTTACAGTACATCACATTAAATATGTCACCTTGTGACATCTAAAACCTCTAGTTATTTGAAATGTCATACTGAGATAAAACCTGCATCCACATCAACAAAAATACCTGACCCAGTAAAGATAAGTTTTGACATATTAGCTAGCAAGATGCATATTCCATTATTGCTATTAGACCATGCCTCCGAGTTCCAAAGTATAAAAACTTAGCAGTTTACATAAAATACTGTTGAAATTTCTCTCATCACAGGCACAATCTAACACATAAAATAAATGTTGACATTTACAATGCAGGAGATTCTCCTACAAGGGGAGGGGGGAAAAAATAATACAGAAACAGTTCTATTCCAGTGATGATTCGCTAAATCCACAGAAAAGCCGCAATTTGCACAGAGTTAAACTGTTGTATGACTATATAGTGTCTTTACACACCCACTCCTGGCCTGGCGAGAACAAAAGGCTTTCCAGTACATTTACCACAACTTGCTAGCTATCTCCGAGTATGCAGACCTCAGATATCCCAACACAAATCACATGCAGGTGCTTTGTGTCCTGAACAGCCTAGTCTCGCATTATACTTAAGCAGTGCATTTAAAAGGAATTTTGTCTGTAGCTGTATCCTTTCTAACTGTGTCTCTGATTGCAAAACATTAGAAGTCAGATAGGACAAAATAAGATTTCAAGTACATTAAAGCCCATTTTTAAAATCATTACTGAATTCTAAGTAGTCACTATATATACACAATATATTGTTTTCTAGTCAGTACTTATTTGGATTGACCAAATAAGGTTGAACACCCATTTACGACTAAGTATTACTGTCAAAGTTGAATAAAAAATCCCAGTGCACCATCTGTAACACATCTAGATTATAGAAAAATAAAACTGCTTTTGTAAGAGTTAAGAGACTCTCCTCTCCTTCTGGAACTGTAACAGAAGCATTTAACTGCTCTAGGAATGCCTTTCATAGCAGGAACTGTGTATTTCTAGACAAAAATAGAAGTGTCTCAACCACTTCATCCAGCCCACCAAATAGGATATTACTTTTCTCCTCCATGTCAGTCTTGCTTTAGATGCAACCTCAAAAGCAAATCAATGAAGGTTAGGTGTGGGCAAGGTCTAAGACTTTGGCAACATATTCTACAAAAAGTTAAGGGAAAAAGAAAAAAGTTTAAGCTAAGGAATTGTTTAAGGCAACCTGACCAAAGTAAATATAAGGCTTTTGGATAAGTGCTTCCAAGAATATTCATTTATCTTAGCTTTGCAAAGGAACATAATTCCACTAACTTTCTGGTCAGATTTCCATTCATATGCTTCTTTAAAAAAATATTTACCTTCCTAAAATATGATATTAACTGAATATAAAACATAAGGAGATACTACATATTACACACAAAGGTAAAATGAAAAAAGCTAAAAATGAGCACGCAGATGGCCAGGCATTAAGAATTAAATGGTCATGATAAAAGATCCAAGCTCTCTGAGGTATTTCAGTATCTTAACACCACAAGTTTGGAACACCACAGGTCTATCACATAGAGACCTCGTATTTTCTCATGAGACCCCACCTGGAGTACTGTGTGCAGTTCTGGTATTCTCAACACAGGACATGGAGCTGTTGGAACAAGTCCACAGGAGGGCCATGAGGACGATCAGGGGACTGGAGCACCTCCCATATGAAGATAGGATGAGAAAGTTGGGGCTGTTCAGCCTGGAGAACAGAAAGCTGTGTGGAGACCTCATAGCAGCCTTCCAATATCTGAAGGGGACCTATAGGCATGCTGAGGAGGGACTCTTCATTAGGGACTGTAGTGACAGGACAAGGGGTAATGAGTTCAAACTTAAACAGGGGAAGTTTAGATTGGCTACAAGGAGGAAGTTCTTTACTGTAAGGGTGGTGAGGGACTGGAACGGGTTGCCCAGGGAAGTTGTGAATGCTTCATCGCTGGTGGTGTTCAAGGCCAGGTTAGACGGAGTCTTGGGTGACATGGTTTAGTGTGAGGTGTGAGGTGCCTCTGCCCATGGGCAGGGGGTTGGAACTAGATGGTCTTAAGATCCTTTCCAACCCTAACTATTCTATGATTCTATGATATTGTGGTATTCGTGTAACTATCAAAGTAGATTTTGGGGTTTCTGTTTTGTTTGCGGTTTTTTATACTTTAAGAGGTCACTGCTATAAAGATTCAGCAGCTTGAATGAAAAACATGTAAAACTACTGTATCTGTCCCATATATTTTAATGCAATATTCAGAATATTAAAAGCAGAAATAAGAACTGCCCATACCATAACTGCATGTCAAACAAAGTAAGTATTTGGCTGGAATGTACCAGAAGCAGGGATCCTAAATATTGGCATCATTTATATCACAATTACGAGCTGGACTGGGAGGGAGGAATGAAGAATGGAAAGGGATGTGAAGTTTAAAATTCACAGATTAGTCACCATGTAGTCACTGACATAAGCCACTAAAATTTAGTACGATCTGCTTTTTGTGGCTGAACAGTTTTTGTCCTTTTTTGTACTGGCTAACACTTGAGGGAAAAAAATAAAGTGTTCTAACCATTCCCAACTTCAACATTTATACCAGTTATTTTTATTGTATTATTCTAATGAAACCAGAAGTGCTCCCCTTTCATTTTAGATCTAGATCTATTTTAAAAGGTAAAAATCACACCTCCTAATATTGTTGAAATAAATCATGTGTGCTTATTTAGGCTAACCCACAATGTTACAAGCAATTGCGTTCAGCTTGGTTTAAACAAAATAAACCTGAAGAGTTAAAAACACAAGGTCACTTAACCTTCTTCCTGGTTGATTTACTTTTAGTTAAAATCATTATGTTTTACTAAGCCATACCAACCCTGACCATACTAGGAAAGTGTCTCTGGCACAAGTGGTTTTCAGAAGAAAAGCTGGTCTTCCCAACAGCTTTTTCTTCTGCTTCATCTTAAAGTGCAGAAACTGTGGGAAAGGATAACAAGACTTCCTGTCCGTCACTGTGGAACTACTTCCCTTAGAGAGGCTAAAGCTGCGTGTATGCGGACGTGCAATCTGTTCTCAAAGTCATAGCCAGTAAATTCCTCCTGGAGGGTGAAAAAAAGAGAAAAGCATGTAACTGTTCACCTCCTTCACTGTAAGACATGAAGATAATTTTACTACTAAATGCTTAAGAAGTCATGTTACAAAAGAGACTGAAGAAAAGAGGAACTGGAGACTGCACGTTGCCATTACCGAAAGCAACAGAATTATTACAGAAATTCCAAGTTGGTGAAGAGACCAGAAAGCTTCCATTTCCAACACGCTGTTTGGATCCCATGTACTTGAACAGCACCTGAAAGGCTCTGCAAGTCCAAAAGCTCTAGAAAATCCCAACATGCCCAAGGCAGGAACCAGTTGGAAGAGACAAGGAGTGGAGAGTTGTCATTCTCAAACTTTCTGCAGCCAAATCTTAGCTGAAATACTTGGCAAGGTTCTAACACTCCAGGAGAGGTCACTAATGAGGGCTTTCCTGGAGCGCTCTCATGTGCTATGACTGACCTAGAAATACACACCTACATAACATACATAAATGTATATTTTATACATTAACGTATATCTACATGATAGTGTTGTGTTGTAGATTATAGGTAAGGGACACCAACACTCAACATCCACACACCCTGCCCCAAACTCCCCAAAACACAATCTCCCAAATACCCTTATCTCAGAAAGATACATTTGAAAGTGTCTTAGTTTTTACCTTGGCTTGAAGAAGTAAGGTTTTGCCTCTTGGCACAGTCTACAAAAAGACAAACATTCCATTAGAAACACATTGCAGATGTTACAGAATATAACTTCAGCATAAGGCCTGGTCAGTCTGGAATAGTACCTCTATCTTGAAAACAAGGTATCGAGCAAACAAAACCCTCTCAAATCCTCAAATTCAGAAATACTAATGAAGCACCCAAGAAATGCAGTATTACATGGTTTTAGTCTTCTACAGAAAATAAGAAGATTAAAGCTTTAAATGCAAGTTACTACTGGCAATGATGAGCCAGTAGTACAGATAAATGGCTAACCAATCAATATGTAGATTTTGTTTCTTGACCAAATTTCAAGCCATTTCTTTAAAAAACAAGCTACTGGATTTTGCTCATTAAAGTGCTTTTGAAATCTCAATTTCAAGCTCTTATGGAAAAAAATATATTTTCAGGTTAATATTTACTGCTGAAAAGCTCATGTTTCATTTCTTCTCATACAATAACTTTTTATTCTAAGCCTTACAAATAAACAATCAGCTGCCTAATAAGACACAAAAAATAGGTTCTTATTCAAATAGATCCAAGTATAAACATATTTACTTAGACATTGAATTTAACCAACATAAGACATTTACAAGGAAAAAAAAAATTTGTAAACTTCTTGACATAACCATATTAAAATCTTAAAGAACTTGATTAGAATTAAGTTTAAAATACCAGAGATGTTTCATTTACCACATTATCTGACTCATGTAATGACAATAATTTTAACATGAAGTAAATTTAACAGCATACTTTTTATACTAAAATGCATATTCATATCAATACATGTTGTTCAGGTCTTTAATATGCTCAGCCTCTCAGGTGAATGTGATTTATAAAATCCTATTCCCTTCTGTTTCTTAGCCATTACAGAACTCTCACATGACACCTCAGCTAGTAAATGGAATTTTCTATAAACGGCATCCACTCACCTCTAATTCTAGCTCTTGCTTTTCCCCACCCCACCCTATTCAAGTCAAGCATCATTTACCTCCTTCATTATCCAAGCGCCACAAGAGGGAGTTTCCTGCACGCGCTTCCCATACTAAGCTCAACCATAGCTCCTAGGTACAACTACAAGCCAAGGCTTCCCTCGGTCCTCAACACCCAACATGAACCACATTCGGTTACTGTGTGCAGTACTACATGCAAAGCAGGGAGGAAGGAAGGACGGCTCCCACATTCTCAAAGTCTTCAGATAACCCACCACACAGTTGTGAGACACTTCATCAAATTCAAATATGAACTTTGGAAAAAAAGGCAGTAGGAATATTACTGGACTCAGAGCCATGCTTCCCCCCCGGCTTCAAGGCCCGGTTCTAAGTTGTAGGGCAGCAGGGTTTTCCAAAAGAAAAAATATTTTTAAAAGCATTTTCTAGTTTTGTCCTTTGTCATTATAATGATTTCTATCGAAAGACTTTCCTTCCCTCTCTAAGTGGAAGATTCAGCTCAGATGATTAAATCTTCCGAGATTAACAACAACAACTGAAACCACAGTCTTAACATGAGACACTATGAGCCCAACTACTTCATACACTACATAAAGTGATGGGTGGGATCAGGTCATTATCCTTCAACTGCTTCCCCTAACTTAAAACCCGATTCAGAAAGCACTACGCAAAGTGGCATAAACTCCAAGTAGAGGTGTTACACGTTTGAGGAAGGAAGCAGCACCAAGCGTGGTGCAGAAGAAGCCACCCTAGTTTAGGATTCTCTGCGCTCCCTAGGAGATGGGGTACATGCAAAGACCTGAACAATCAAGTGCATCATCAGCCAAACCATTTGTACAGTCTGAAGGCCAGCTGGATAATTTTCCTCTTGATCCTGAACAACAAAACTTCACTACTCAGAGTGAAAGACAAAATGCTAACTCAAATAAATACTTTAACAGAATTTGAATGACCGGCATCCCTTTACTTCTAATCCCCTGCAATGAAATGCTACAAAGGTATGCATGCTCTCAGTTCAGCTAGGTTTCCAAGATGCACTTATGTGCAAGATTAGGAAGATACCTGGTTCTACGAGTGCGGATAAATAATCCCAAAGTAAAAAGACTTCTGACAAATAACATTTTTCCAAATAAAAGTTTGATCCCCAAAACATGGAGTTATTTTAGGAAGGCATCAAATGCTACTTGGAGAAGACAGCTACAGGTAAACTTTTAAGATTGTACAGCATCCCACAGAAAATTAAATATGTAAGGATACTATGCATTCATCACACTATATACCAGCTGCAGGCAACAAATCCCTGCCTACCCAAGGCATTATTGTCAGGTCTCTGCTGCTATCAGCAGCAGGAACACTAAGGCAAGTGAAAGGGGAAAGAGGTCTTTCAGTCTGGAGGGGTGACAAAGTATTTCCATATACCATTATTTAGATACAGTTTCTGTATGGGACGTATGAAAAACTGAGCATCATGGCATGATCAAAGAGATGAAAACCAAAGCCTCTGTGGTGCTCTCTGAGGCAAAGTACTAATTAAAATAATCAAAACAATGTGGTTCTACACTCAAAATTCTTTCCCTACTGCTTGCTGCAGGTTTGCAGATATGTTCATTTTGCTGTTACAGACATAAGTAATGGTCAGGAATGTAACAAGTGGCCTGAAAAATCCCAGAGATTGCCAGGCTCTGTTTGTTTATTGATTCATTTAAAGTAAGTTTCTTTATGGAAGATATAAAACAAATTTGTAAAACTTAGTATACATTATCATCTATAAACTTTAATATATCATCTATAAACTTTAATAGTTTGTATAGTGGTATGTTGATTCCCCAACCTCATTTTAAGAGTTTAAAAATAGGTTATTACCTCTGGATTGTCTAACAGAAGACAGCCAAGTTCATAGCAAGCATATGGCTGGACATAAAAGTTGTTTTGACGGCACAGTTCATCTTTAGCAGCTCGCTGAAAGAACTATAAAAATTGAATAAAAAAAAAAACAAACGAAAAGACTGCAGTAATACATTAAAATTGACTGTTTGATACTTCAAAAAATAACCCAGACACAACTACCACGCATTCAACTTTAAGCGCTAGATATCAGCCCAAGGTTAAAATGAGAACACATTAAAAATTTCCAATGACGGACATTCTTCAAGCAAGGACCCAGACATTTTTACCAATGCTACTGTATATAAAGGCAGTAAAATCCAAACAAACAATTCTAAGTAACATATTGACTGTTTCAAGACTACTTCAGCTTCATACTGAAAAACATTAGCTCTAACACGGGTCCTTAACATTAAAGTACCTGGATTACTTAAAAAAAAAAAAAAAGAGTTAAATTTTCTGTGTTGAATAAACTAAATCCCACAGAGGAAGGCCTTTTCCATTGTTCTTTGAGCTTCCTCTTAACTCTTGCTGCTAACGAGCCACTTTAGCTGCCATGTTCATTTGACAGTTGGAATTCAACAAAACAGAATGATCAATAGCACTGCCTTCAACAGAATAGCTCATAAAATAGGATTAATGGTGGAAAATATAACTTAACAACCTACCTGAACAGCATCTTCAGAATTTCCTAAGCATTTATGTATGGCACCAAGAAGCAAATTCCTCAAACCAACGGCCGATGTATCATCAACATCCTGACAAGCTTAATGAAAAGATTCCAGTAAACAAACAAGACGGACTGAAATCCTTCCTTAGACAAGAATTGTGGTCTATAGTGACTTTTAGTCTGATGATTAAAATTAACCAGAAAAAGGAGATGCCAGTAAACTTCATATAAATCAAAGTCATTTGGTTCATTTTAAATAGAACCAATTTTTTATGAACCACATCAAGCAATCTGTCACTCATGAGTATAATTCTTAACCTGAATGAATGGGCTGATGTCAAATGGCAGTTGGTGTTCTTGTCACAAGAAGAGAATCTATTTCTCTGCTGGTCTTTGAAATACACACTAAAAGGTAAAGTTAAGATATAACTACCTCTTTCTAGTGTTATGGGAAACTGGTTTGTCCCAGATATTGGAACGAAAATACACAGTCCAAGTTACAAGGAGCACAGGGCAAGAAGTTCAGACAAAGCTGATTTGTTCTGAACTGAAGCCAAGTGACAGATGCACAAAAATCTATATTGGACTTAAAACCCCAGACTAGGATAGTTTTGCATCACAATTCTCAATGCTGATGAAAGGATAATGTTTATCTGTCACAACTTAGCTGGTCCACAATCTAGGGACAGACTGTGCCTCAGCTGAGGAGTAGTGCTCCGTTTCCAGGAAGAACGGAATCATGATGCACATAACGGTCTCTAGATGAATTTGGCTCCATCTTGATCAAGCTTATTAGCACGAGTTCTGTTAAATCAAGGCTAGTCCCATGAGGAGGCATTTGTATTTGTCTGCACTGCTGCCTCCCAGAAAGTACTGGGAGGCCTGCAGGGCTCTTCATCCCATCAGAAGGGACTGAACTACTGTGCCTGGAGCAATAGAACTCCTTTAACTTCACATTTAGCCTCATCTCAAACCCTGCCAGATCTTAACTAGCTCTGCATTCACAACACAGTTAATCCACAACCCAAACCTACCTATGAACAACTAAGAGTTGGCATGAAGAGCAGCAAGAAGTACTTGGACATTACACAATACATAATGCTGTCAACTCTTGGCTCCTCCTGCAAGTCTCAAGTTACTTAGCATTTTACTTACAAAGATACTTGTGGATACAAATTAATTCCTTTAAGTCAACTTTTAGCCCTGAGGAAAAGCATGGAAAATCCCCCCTGCACATTCCACTCCCATTGTTCAAGAGAAGAGGAAGCAAAATAAAATCCCCTCTCATCATTCTTAAGATACACATGTGGCACAGCAATAACACTCTCATTGCAGAGAAAATCTTCAACCAAGGATCACTGATGCAGACACATTTGTCAGTGTCATACAAGAAGGGTATCTCTGAATTGTAGTCTGTACTGCGATTTCACTGCGATTTCACATTGAACCACTGGCTAGAAGCTTATACAAGGAGGACCTGCACTGCTTTTGAGTGTGTGGGACAGAAGTACATTCTCTTTACAACTTCTAAAGCTGATTGTTCTGAAGGCAAATGACACACGGAAAAGAGATCAAACTCATTTTTACCTTACAAAATCTAATTTTAAAGCCTTCACCATTATCTTTGGGACTCGAAAACTAGGGATCTGAATATAACACTTTGCTATCCAATTTTAATGAAGAAACTACCTTAAATTAAAACCAGACCAAAACTTCACTACTAGGCCTGACTCTCAACTTAAAGACTGGTAGTTTTGCAGCTTAACATGAAATCCCCAAAGTGAATCTTGGTGGCAGAGGTTTTGGTTTTATTTTCCCAGTGAGCAGATAACAACCTGAAACTCAGGTTTCGGAATGTTTACAGAATGTAAACATGAAATGTAAACCAGACTGACTGCAGAATGGAGGGTGGAGTATGAAAAACTTCACTATCAATACAGCTATCATAAGCTTCATATGACAGACATCAAAAGACATCTGGAGACTAAGAAAGAGCCAACCACAAAATGCTCCTTTCACCACTAAGATGGTCCCAGCAGCCAAGATAAACAGAACCCTTATGTCATAGACAACCTCAGAAGCTATGCATTTCCTCCTGGAAGAAAACTGACATGCAGAAATGAATTGGCAGTTTTATTTTGCAGCTAGGTTTAAATAAGTTAAATTTTGCTTAATGACTTTGAGCAACAACTATGACACTATTGTTTCATTTTAAACAATGGGCAAATGCAACTGATTAAAAAACAACTATATGCAGCGGGCAGTAAAACTCTCAAAACTTACAAAAATGGTAAAAATGAACTATTAAGCTGAATCTTAAAATGAGTTGTTATTCTTTTGTTACTCAAATTGTTTTGCTATGACGTATGCACAGAAGTTTAAGTTTTCATGCTACAACAATCAGCTCACACATCAGAGGAAAATGATACACCTCCTCAAAAAAAGTAAATAAAGAAATCAAGAAACCATATTATACCTTGGCTCATGTGCTGCAGGTTCGAGAGGGAACAGTTTGGAAGGGCTTTCCATAAGTACAATACTTCAATAGATGCCAGGACACACAGTTCTTTGGTTGGCATTTGCTTTCTAAATCTATCTGCCTGTAAAGTGGAGAAAAAGAGGGAAGAGAGATCTGTCATCTGTCCTTTTACAGGGAACATAATATTCACAAACAATATATCACAAACAGTAATTCTGTTCCATCAAAGCATCCAACAATTTTATGAAAATAAAGTCAGTGGCAACTTAAAGACTTTAGGACTGAAGAGCAAAATCTTTCAATTAATTTAAGGGCTTACATACTGATCAAAATTAAAGCCTCCTTGTATGCAGCCTGATTTGTTTTATTGTGTTTCACAGCCCCAAGTACACACTGGCTGGATGCTGAAAGAGTAAGATCTGCAAGATCATCAGTTGGGAGCTATTTCCTAGATAATTCCTAGCATTCAAAAAGAACTAAGGCTTTGACAAACAAGGCAAGATAAAAATGAGTAAGAAAGGCAAAGACAGAAGGAAATTTCCAAAGCAACTACAGCATTATGTATTTTTATCTTCAATAATTACTTCGGTTCAAAGCAAATCACTAATTCACATTTCCTTTGCTAGGTCCTTAAAATATATGATACTATTATTTTTCCACAGATGCAACAGACCAAAAAAACAGATACATCCTTCAAAAATAAAGACTGGTAAAGAATCCAATAAAATTATCAAGTGTAATTACTGTACCGAAATAAGTCAGCCTATGCTAAAAAACAAACCTTTTTCACTGAAAATTGTTCAATCTGATTGTTTTTCCTTTTGAAAAGCTTCTGAACTTCCTTGAACACATTCTGAGCACCATTGACATCACCAGTGGCTCCTTGACATACTAAAGAACACAAACAAAAAACGTGCCAACACTACTGGGATATGAAACAGGAAACAAAGATTAGGTATTACACAGTCACAGGAAAACACACACTCACTTCCGAAAAGGATCCAGACCTGAGATTTGACAAATATGCAAAAATCCAACTCTCCCAAGTGATCATTAACAAGTCGGCACTTTTTTGTATCCATTAAAAGAACTAACACCCCTGAATCTCAAAGGATTTATTTATTAAATCTTCGTAATACAGTTATATGACCTGTCATATACTGACCTGTAATATGACCTGTCACTACACTGACAATCGTAACTACTACTGGGGGGGAAATGTATGCACACGCCTGTACATGCATGTTTATGCAAGTGTACATATGTTTATAAAACCCCCAAAATTAAGTCTGGCATAAAGGTGCATAAGCAGCAGGCAGTGTGGAAGACACTATGTGCACTAGTTTAATACCCCAAAACAAAAGTGCCAAAACCTTATCACATCACTGATTTATCACTCATCCAACACATTGATTATTATACTCACCCGCTGTTAAATAAGCATAGTAGCACTGGGACCACCTGGATTCATTTTTTAGCCTTTCAAAGGATTCAAATGCATCTTTAAAATTCATCTCTATCATGCTGCACCAACCTAAAAGCAAAATTAATTTAACTTCAGAGAAAGCACAGTAAATCAAATTTGGTGTCAGTGTTACTGCAACATACCGCCTGCTACAAGAGCTGGAGCTAGTTCAACATTTATAGCAGTAACCGGAAAAGTTATACCCAAAACAAATCAATGAAACACTTAAAGCCTGGTTTAAATTTACTGGGAAATGTTGAATTATAAGATTCCATATGAATGAATCCCCTTCAGAGGGACAACAAATCTATACGGACAACAAAAGCTTTTTTTTATTATTTATTTAAATACCATATTTTGTAGGATGCTGAAACTTACAAAGCTACCACTTGCTCTCTTGTTCTTCCCCACTGTGAGAAGACCTCTTAACAAAACACATTTATAGCTTGAAGCAACATTATCTTCATCAAAGGCTTGTATGCAAATTGAGAACATACTGCTATTGATAGAAGGAAATGAACATGAAATATAGGTCCTGCAAGCTGTGAAGCTTCACTAGACCGATCTGGTTTTGGCACAGAAATTCTGATTCTACAGACAAATCAGATTAATTAATTAATCCTTCTAAATAATATTCTGGAAGTGAACAGTTTGCCCTTGATTCTACTTGTTGAATTTACTTGCCTGAACCAGACAGAGTCATTACCACAGTCCAGCCAAGGCAAAAGGCAGTATTCTAAAACCTTTTTTAAAATCCTAATAAAAATAATCCAATTTATATATTGAAGTTGCTAGCCTAGACTTGAAAGCGAGTGTAAACATATCCAACTTACCTATTTCATATAAGCAGACATGCTGAATCTCCCTTTGGTCTGTTGCAAGTTCCAAAGCGGTATGAAATGAGGTCAAGGCACTATTGATTTGACACTGAAAATGAAATAAATAAATTAAAAAAAAATAAATTAAACAGATGTCTGAAATTTGTTGGATACTTTGATGTCGATAAAACATTCAGGTTTCTATCAATAGGTATTTTAAAATAACTAATGTTAAAAATATTAACATTGAAGTGTCTCAGACTACAGACTGATTTGATTTGGGAGTCACAACATCCCATTGAAAGGAAAACCTCCAAATTCATTTCAGACACCACATTATTTTAAATTAGCTAAAATCCACCACAGAGCTAACAGTTTGGAAAATAGCCAATATTAATTCAATATACCAGCTCCACACTGCAATTCCTTTGGCAAAATTCCCTTCTCCCAGCTCTCTCAACCTGATCACTGCTGAATGGACGTCTGGGCAAATTATGACAAAGTCTTTATTTGCAATAGGAAATGAGCACCTTAAAGAGGTCCCATAATGAGCAGATTTTCCCATGTATTTTGTATGCATAGAATCATAGAATAGTTAGGGTTGGAAAGGACCTCAAGATCATCGAGTTCCAACCCCCCTGCCATGGGCAGGGACACCTCCCACTCAACCATGCCATCCAAGGCTCTGTCCATCCCCGCCTTGAACACTGCCAGAGATGAAGCATTCACAACTTCCCCGGGCAACCCATTCCAGGGCCTCACCACCCTCACAGTAAAGAATTTCTTCCTCATATCCAATCTAAACTTCCCCCGTTTATGTTTGAACCCATTACCCCTTGTCCTCTCACTACAGTCCCTCATGAAGAGTCCCTCCCCAGCATCCCTATAGGACACCTTCAGATATTGGAAGGCTGTTAGGAGGTCTCCACGCAGCCTTCTCTTCTCCAGGCTGAACAGCCCCAACTTTCTCATCCTGTCTTCATATGGGAGGTGCTCCAGTCCCCTGATCATCCTCGTGGCCCTCCTCTGCACTTGTTTCAACAGTTCCATGTCCTTTTTATGCTGAGGACACCAGAACTGCACACAATACTCCAAGTGAGGTCCCACAAGAGCAGAGTAGAGGGGCAGGATCACCTCCCTCAACCTGCTGGTCATGCTCCTTTTGATGCAGCCCAGGATCCAGTTGGCTTTCTGGGCTGCGAGCGCACACTGCCTCAAAACACTTGGGAACATTACTTACAGGTAAGCCAGTTAATCAGCATACTACTTGGTATCTCAAACACCCATAAACCAAACCTCATGTATTTCACAAAGTTGGTCTTTTGGGTATACCTGCAATCCACAGTTTGCTGGTATTTAATATTAACAGTAGCAAAAGGTTAACCTGTGCCAAGACAAAAAGGTTGACACATTGCTTTTGAGGGTATTGTTTTAATAAGACATTTATTTCTCCTCAAATCTGTTAGCTAATGAGGCCTAATAGAAAAAAAAACTCACTTTTGGATGACTTCATAATTAACATGTCTTAGTAAACGTGGAGGTCAGAACTCCCCTCTGAAAAGCTCATTTAGCTAGTTTGGACATTTCAGTTAACATATAACTAAACAGCATCAAGTCACCTGTGCCTGCAAAGTATCCAGGGTAGGAACTGGTAGAGAGAACTGGAATCCCTGGTGGATAGCCGAGGCAGAACCCTAACAGGGCATCTAATGGTAATTAACACAAGCATCCCATGAGCAGTTTCTGTTTCTGACACTAGCACTTCATGCTTTTTCTTTCAGAGGCCAACTTATCCTGGCTGCACACACAGCAGGGGTCAGAACTCATATTCCCTCATGTCTCCAGCTCTATGTTTGGTCTGGTGGAATGGTGGTCAGCATGTCTTGCAAGAGACCAAGCTTACAGTTTGGCTTTCACCTTTTCAGCAAGGGCTCAGTATCCCCAAACTATGACAAACGTAACTGATTAACTTCTGACAGACTAGCTTCTGGTTAGCTCACGGCAGACTGATTTCATAAGTTAAGAAAAAAAAACAGCTAAGATCCAAATTGGTATCCTCTTTACAAAATGGTAGGAGTAGAAGTAAAGAAGTTCATGAAAGGAAACATCATATAAAAGCCAAATTATAAGAGACAAGGGAAGTAAGAATTACTAATACAAAGCAACTTAGTTTTATATTTAAATGAAACTTTGGATAAGAATGCAATGTTTGCGCTTGCAAGGTTCTAATAATGAGTTCCACCAGGTACAGCAGTAAAAATTTAAGACATACAGTATGGAACCTGCACTCTGAAAGTCATATGAGAAGTACAGAACACTACAGAGTTTAAAAAGGCTGGGAGAGGGATAGTAGAAAAGTTTAATACTGTAATAATGAACACCAATAATTTACAGATCAAATTTACAATTTCAAGATCATCTCTCAACCTTAAAAAACAGTGGCTGTATTCCTTCTAGTTGCTATTATGTTTGAAATTGGTTTTGTGCAGTAAACTTTTGAGTAATTTCACTTCTACACTTATGAGTCATTCCACCTTTAAAAGTCATATTTTTAGCATTTGCTATTTTTCCCCAGTGTAGGATGGGACTTCACTATACTAATCATCACAAAGGGAGTTTTATTAGTTTCATACACAGACACACTATTTATCCTGCTTTAGCAGTGTTCCCGTATTTATTCTCACATACAATTATAATAATTTATATAACAGAAAACTCTTTAAGCCACACTCTGCTGGCTAAGCATGTAGGTGAAAGAAACCCTTGAAAAAGTAAACCTGTCATCATACACAAGCATAACTGAATTCAATAATTCCTGCAAAAATCTGCAGCATCATATCTTAAGACCACACACACACACAGAGCTCTGGAGTGATTTTATTAGATTTTGCTATCTGTCTCATCAGGGAAAACTGTTTTAGTTGCTAAGAAACAATTTAACCATAAATCATATATATCGCATCAAGAGAGCAGAACTGACAGCAAATGGAACCACAGCTGTACCAATATAAACATTGTGAAAATGTGTAAATAGTGATTAGACTAAGATGCTTGCTGGCATCATGACGGAAGAATAGACTATACAAAAAGACAGGCAAGTTGTATTTGCTGCCAAAGTAACCAGGGAGCCTGCACAATGTACACCTTGTTTACTTTTGTAGCAGGACGTTCTCTCCACTACATATTACCCCACTGATGCTACAACGCGCAATATAGAATCACAGAATCATAGAATAGTAAGGGTTGGAAAGGACCTCAAGATCATCGAGTTCCAACCCCCCTGCCATGGGCAGGGACACCTCCCACTAAACCATGCCATCCAAGGCTATGTCCAACCCCACCTTGAACGCCGCCAGGGATGAAGCATTCACAACCTCCCTGGGCAACCCATTCCAGGGCCCCACCACCCTCACAGTAAAGAATTTCCTCCTCACATCCAATCTAAACCTCCCCTGTTTAAGTTTAAACCCATTACCCCTTGTCCTCTCACCACAGTCCCTAATGAAGAGTCCCTCCCCAGCATCCCTATAGGCCCCCTTCAGGTATTGGAAGGCTGTTAGGAGGTCTCCACGCAGCCTTCTCTTCTCCAGGCTGAACAGCCCCACCTTTCTCAGCCTATCTTCATACGAGAGGTGCTCCAGTCCCCTGATCATCCTTGTGGCCCTCCTCTGCACTTGTTCTAACAGTTCCATGTCCTTTTTATGTTGAGGACACCAGAACTGCACACAATACTCCAAGTGAGGTCTCACGAGAGCAGAGTAAAGGGGCAGGAGCACCTCCCTTGACCTGCTGGTCACACTCCTTTTTATGACTACCTCGAACCTGTTACAAGCCCCGTCTTACAGATACAATAAAACAGCTCAGTAAACCTGATTTGAATGCCTCTGAGAGGGAAAAGAAAAAAGAAAATCTAAATATTTAGTCCTCTGTGAAGATACTTTGCCTTCTAAAAAACTTAACAATTTGAACTACTTATTTGTAAGGCATGTTATTCTACACAGTGACTAACGGCAATTACATCACTGCCTCCAATGTCATACACCAGCCTGGGGCAGCACATGAAATACTGACCACCTAGTATTATGCAAGCCTGGTTAGTTGAATATCCAATCTTCTACAATTTATTTCTCTGACTAAATCTCTCAAGTGTTTTGACATCTGCTTAAGTTTTCCTTAAGCATCAAGCTCAGTAATTGTGTTGCTCAGTAAGTATATTTCAGAGATATTCCTTAATAATTCAAGTTTCAATCATCTCCAGGGACTGTAACATGCTGGAATATGAATTTCCACTCCTAGCGTTAATTCTTAAAATAAATTACCACCAGTTTACTGTTTCAGAGAATAAGCAGAATTACAATGTCCCAAGAGTCTGCATGTATAACATCACAGCTGACACTTGAAATCCATGCTCTTGAGATTTAAACATACATACATACATATATCTATATACACACACACATGTAATTCCTTCAACAGGCATCACTTGTTCCCTTCTTGGACATAATACAAAGACAAAAACACAGTTAATCCATAAAACGTACAATATACAGAACTACATAACCATAAACAGGATTATTAAAGCTAGTGTCGGAACTTTAACCTTACATTTTGTGACTTCAAATTAAAACTAAAACTAAGCATCTATGGAGTTTACTGAGCCAAAGCGGCTTCCTGAGCCAACACGTTTCCCCACAGAGTTCAGAAATCTCAGGGCACTTTCCCTCTCCCAGGTCCTCTCTATTCTTGATCAGCACTATGAACTTGTAAGGCTTTTAAGAAGTCATGCTCAGTTTTAAGGGGAAACCAGCAAACTATATCTAAAAGGGGACAATGTGCACTGGGGGATACCATGGGAATTTCAGTCTGTATTTTCTGTTCCCTAACACACATATGCCCCAGACACCCCCTCGCCCTTTTTTCCTTAGACACACCAGAAAATCAAAATAGAGTAAAACTAGGATTCTGTCCTTTATAGCCAAGAACAAACAACTAGAGAGGCCCACACAATTGCTGAAAATAAACTTTGACATTCATCACGCAAGCTCTGAAAATTTCTTCACTTAACACATTGCTGAGACTTTATAACAGAAAACTCATGTAAGACTCTTCAATGCTTATTATTACTCTTGCTCTCAGACTACTTTTCTGTGCCACATCTCCCACTCCTAAATAAGAATGATACCACTGATGCTGAGATGCCTACAAAAGGCAACTGAAATACAGGAGTACTTGTCAGCATTACATTTAAGCCTGCAACACCACTGCACATTTTCACAAGCCTGCAAATCAGTGTACGCCCAAATGTACCACTGGTGTTTTGCCCATCAGCTGGAGTACCTGGTACTTTTCCCTCCACAATCTTAACATACACTTATACCAACTGACCTCTATAGACCAAGCCTCAGAACCCAGGTTTTTTGTCCTAGCCCTAGAGATTTGTTGTTGTTTATACATACACAGCTGGAGTCTGTTCCCAATCAAAGAAAAGCAACCTTGCCCAGTTCATGATTTTGCCAAACAGTATTTTTGCTTTATACCCTTACCACTCTCCACATGAAGCTATCAATCTATTTAACTATATCTGAGTAGGGTGATTAGTATTGTTTAAAAAATTACATCAAGATTTTTTTTTTAATTATGCTGATTGGGGCGGGGGGGAGAAGAAGAAAGCAAAGCTGCAAGCTGAAAGGCAGAAATAGGTAAGAATTCAGAACACCACCTTTTACTCCTGCCACCATATGCCCATCTTTCACTACTGGCCACAATATCACACTTGAATAGTCCAAGTCACAAGTAAATTGGTATTTATTAATATAATTATAATATAAGACAATGCAAATTTAGCAAATGGATGGCAATATTTTTATTTTCACAGTAATAAGAAAGGCCCAAGGGTACAGCCAGAAACTCTGAATTTCAGACCAGCAGCTATTATACTAATTACATTTTTAGTACCCTTTAGGCACAAGTACAAAACATTATTCTCACTTGGTTTTAATAGCTTAAGCTTAAATGAAACATCATTGTCAGCTTCAGTGGAAAATATTTCAAAAACAGAAATATTTGAAGCTGGAATACATAGTATACCATCATGTCCTTCCAATATCTCAAGGGGGCCTATAGGGATGCTGAGGAGGGACTCTTCATTAGGGACTGTAGTGAGAGGATAAGGGGTAACGGGTTCAAACTTAACCAGGGGAAGTTTAGATTGGATATGAGGAAGAAATTCTTTACCGTGATGGTGGTGAGGCCCTGGAATGGGTTGCCCAGGAAGTTGTGAATGCTTCATCTCTGGCAGTGCTCAAGGTGGGGCTGGACAGAGCCTTGGATGGCATGGTTTAGTGTGAGGTGTCCCTGCCCATGGCAGGGGGGTTGGAACTAGATGATCTTAAGGTCCTTTCCAACCCTAACTATTCTATGATTCTGTGATTCTATGAATTTGGTCCGTATTTATAGTACCTGTAAGGCTACTTCTTAGAAAACCAAAATCTGTTGAGGCTTTTATTGACTAATAATGGCACATGCTTTTTGGTGCATGAAGCATTAGAGTCCCATGTTCTTCATTTGTCTTTCACAGTACTGTCACTGCAAAATCTTCCTTTCTTCTCAACTGTCTCCCTTGGCAATTTTCTCCTTTGTGAGATTTGTGTCTCACTGTCCAGTCTTGCATTACTGCTTTTGCTTTTTCAACAGTTTCCCTGCCTACAGGGGTCCATGGCTGCACTAGGTTCCTTACTGGCTTTTTTTCCTCCATAGAAAAGAAAAAAATGCACACGTACAGATCTATAGGTGTATGCAGACTTGCTAGCGGGAGCAGAATACCATCAGCTGAAATGCAGGACTGAAGGCTATAAAACAAGACCAAATGGTCTGAGTGCTAACAGGCTGTAATAGAAAGCCTATAATGATCGCTACTGATCAGTACTTATAGAACACACAAGCTTTTTTGTATAGCAACATCTAAGCTGCCTTTCATCCGTGCACAATTAAATTTTATCGCAGAGCTGTTAAAAGATGCTAGATGTGATGTTGAAGACCATAAAGTAAGCTTCATCTCAAGGTATACTTTTAAGTGCATGTAGGTTAAAGCACAGACTTCCCAATTTCAGTAAGCCACCTGAAAATAGTATTTCTGTACCAGCTGGCAAGTGTTTGAACCCACCTGTGCATAAACAATTTCAAGGAAGGCCATAAAAGTACTTCCCAGGCTTTGCACAAGCTCTCCTCACCTGTCTTGGAAATTATGTGAACATTACAACTCAACGTATCAGTTTGTAATCTAAGAATTCATGTGCACTTCTGGTACAGAATGTATAAATTTGAGACAGATGTAACCACGAGTGCATCATGCAGGAATCCAGTACAGCTCCCTGTGCCATTGCCACCAGATACAAATCTACCTTCACTATAATGTCAACAATATTTGAGCAAATTAAGCTTGCAAATTCCTAGCATCTACAGAAAAGCCTGAGACATTTAACAAAAACATTTAGACACAGCAAAGCCTGAGTGATACAGTACCACTTAGAACAAAGATATGTGGGGCAGGCAGGGCAAGGGGGAAGAGGCTGCTGAATGGAAAAGTTCTCATGCAGACATACACATGAATAGCAAGGGACATTTTAATTCCTGTTAGCAACCATTAAGCCTTCTGCTGACTAAGGGCATGGCTACAGAGCACAATGCACAGCATTCTGCCTGCCTAAGCTAACTGATTTCATTAATATGGCCAGGCTGCCTCTGGCACAAACTATTTCACTTGGAGATAAACTTTGGTATCTATATCCTCCATCATTTAATGCACAAACACTATAGGATAACATGTAAAAAAAACCCCTCCTCTGAAACATAGAATCATAGAATAGTTAGGGTTGGAAAGGACCTCAAGATCATCGAGTTCCAAACATAACTATGCTCCAGAAAGGGACTGACTACACAAAACTGACAATCATCCCAAACCTATCCTATTTACATATAAAAACATATACTCGGCTTGCTTACAACTTACATTTGAACTTTTGCCCTGCTTGCCCTGAAAGTCAGAAGAATCAACTGTATTTTATTCATTACAATAAACATGAAATTGAAGGGAGGGTGGGGACTTGTAAATACCAAGTCATACTCTGACAATCAACATATTTATATTCGTAACTGCACTTGCATTCATTGTGTAGCCAGTCTTAACATATTTGACTTTTACCTCTAGAATGTAATAATCACATAATTAAAAAGACCATTAATGTCTTTCCACTCAGAAAACAGCCATACTTCTAAAGACTGACAGCTTGCCCACGACAGTGTAACTCCCCCCCGCCAAAAAAAAAATCAATATCCAAATCCCATGCAAGAATGAAGCCTGCCCTTCTGTTTTGTTATTGTTCCCTGTCATGGTTTAAGCCTCTATAAACTCATGCAGTCGCTCTCTCACTTGCTTCCCACTCTTTCTTTCCCCAGTCCCGGGGGAATGGGGAGGAGAATCAAAAGAATGCAACTCCCACAGGTTGAGATAAGAACAGTTTAGTAACTAAGGTATAACACAAACCACTACCTGCTACCACCAATAATAATAATGACAAGGGAAATACAAGGAAAGAATACAATAGCTCACCATCAATCCCAATCTGATCAAACAGTGCACCCCCCACAGTGCACCCCCACCACTCTTCCGGGTCTCTGCTCTCCGTTTTTACATCCTGGACAGGACGTGCTGTGGTATGGAATAACCTCTTTGGTCAGTTTGCGTCAGGTGTCCTGTCTCCTTCCTCCCGGCTTCCCCTCCTCCCTAGCAGACCATGAGACTCAGCAAGTCCTTGGTCAGACCAAAACATCACCAAGCAGTAACTGAAAACACTGGTGTTATCAGCACTGTTCCCAGGCCAAAAGCCAAAAACACAGCGCTGCACCAGCTACCAAGAAGGAGAAAAAATGATTGCTACTGCTGAACCCAGGACATTACCTCTCTCAAAATATTAAGCTGTATTTGAGAGTTAACTGCAAGCCCTAGCAAAGAATCATAGAATAGTTAGGGTTGGAAAGGACCTTAAGACCATCTAGTTCCAAACCCCCTACCATGGGCAGGAACACCTCACAATAAACCATGTCACCCAAGGCTCTGTCCAACCCCGCCTTGAACACCACCAAGGAGGGAGCATTCACAGTTTCCCTGGGAAACCCATTCCAGTGCCTCACCACCCTTACAGTAAAGAACTTCTTCCTTATATCCAATCTAAACTTCCCCTGTTTAAGTTTGAACCCGTTGACCACCAACATTAAGAACTGGACTAGCTCTTGCAATTATGACATTGAGATGAAAGGTCTGAACATTCTGGGTTTGTGCTCTTGTATTGGCTTTTCTTGTTAGTGTGACTGCACTATAAATACCTTAGTTTGCTAAAAGCAGCAGCTGAGAGTTGCCTACTTTAAAGTACTCACCACCATCTTCTATTATCACAGATTCTTACAAGAATTACTCAGCCAAAACCCATGATTGCTACTGCAGTGTTTGAATAACACACTGCAACAGCATTCACAAATACATTTTCAGTGAATGCATTCCTGCTTGGGTCCAAGCTCAAACTTTGCAACAGAAAACATCGTGGGTTGACCTCCTAAAAGCAAAAGCAGTCATCTGAGGGCAATTACTGCAGAGAATTATCTGTATATGAACAGTACATAAGAATGAAAAGGGGAAGAGAAATGCTCTCTACTCAGCAGATACATACTCAGATTTTAGCTTGACAAGCAAAACTGAAAGAGTTATTTATACGACAAGAAACTCATGAGTGACCAAAAGCAATTCCTTTTAGCCTCCTTTATACTTTCCAAATGTATCAAACAGCTGGAAAAGAATTTCAAAGTGCCATTAATTCAGACAAAAGTAGAGGAAGAGCAGGTTTGGCATGTGAAATTGAAACTGGAAAGAGTTACTCCTTTCTTCTTATCTTTCCATGTTATCTGTTTCTTTAGTCACAATTTGCTGAACCTTGTACAGGTCATTCACATCAGAAAAACATAAAATAATGAAGGGTGGGGAACAGAAATAGGTCAAAAGGAAGACAACCTACAATACCTCTAATCGCTGTATCCTTCCCTTGAAGAACATGAACAGAGAAGAATTTGGATAAGCAGATTCTTTTTTTGCAAGAATTTCTTTTGCCTCTTTCAATCCTGCCTTGTTATCGCTTCCATCAAGGGCAAAAAAGGGACGAACAACTGTGTGGTACCACAACAGAGCTAACCTAAAAGAAACATAAGGGTAAAAAGGATTACAGCTCATAAACAGACATGTAAGGGTAACATTCTACACAGTAGAACATTATACAATTAAAATTTTTACATGATCCTGAAAGAAAGTTAGATATGAATCTTTTCCTATACAACCTGGCTTTAGAACAAACACAATACTATTGCCACATATCAATGTTCTTCTAAACTGCACCTGAACATACAATGCAGTGCACGTTATTCAGAAGTAAGTAACAAGCTCATACCATCAAAGTAGTTAAGCCTTTAGAACTCTAGATTCTAAAAAAGAAAAGCCCACAGGAAAACTTCAAAGATGAGTTGTTAATTAAAGGAAAAAAAAAACAACAAAACAACAACCCAAACTAAACAAAATCAACAAAGCTAAACATACATCAGCCGACACACTTGAAATCAACGTCAAAAAGAAATACATCCATTGTTCAGAAGAGCAGACATCTACGTGACCTACATTGCTCCTGGAAACAAGGGCAGAGCACAAAGAATTCCAAGACCATTGGAAGGAGGAAACACCCTGAAAAATACGATTTTTCTTTCCCAAAAAGGAGAAAGAACACATCAACAGGGGCATTTAATCTTAAGCTTTCTTAAACAATCAGAAATCCAACCCTTCTCCTCAAAGAAGAGGCATGAGCTCTGCTGTCAATGTTTCAAAAGTGACACCTGATGGTACCTGCAGTAGGTCCCATCATAAAACCATTAATTTAGAGATAATGGAATAACAAACCCATTTATGGGCGTAGTTTAAATTAGGTCTGGCTAACCCTTCATGTTGAAAAAACCTGAATGCAGTACGAATGCTTAGGAAAAAGAACAGTACAGAAAAGAATACTCCTCTAAAAATACTGTAAGGGAGCATCCCATTTTACCCAGATGCTAAAATTAAAAATAAACTGGAAAAGATCTTTGGCTAATAGTAAGGATAAACAGCTAAGTGAGCTCACTGACTCATACAAAATAGTATACTCTCCATAGTGGAGAATATAACTTGGGTAAATTTACTCAGCCTTCAGGGAGTGCTTTCACTTACTCTGCTGGCACGTAAATTACTAGACATTAGAACAGCAGGTACTGACGAATACAGCAAAATACTGACAAACCTCAAATATATGTAAATAACTAACAGCAGAGAGATCTTACACACTAGGAAGTGACAAATTTATTAAACCATGGCATGTTAAACAACAAACAAGTTTATTTTACCTGCTGTTGTTTTCTTTAAAGCAACATGACTTTTTGCTTTTGACTTTTTTCCAGTTACTTACTTCTAGTACTATGTTATCTACCAAAGCATTTCAATATAGCTACTCACGTAGCTAAAGGGGCCTTCATGTCCTTACTTTCACTTGCATACATCAGTGAAGAAAGCCCCTGTAGGCGGTCTCCAGGAAAACCCAGCAGGTTGATGATTTTGAGCAGGTTTGGGGGCACCATGGATATGCAAAGATGAAAAAGTCCATATCCAAAGCTAACAGCACCTTTCAGTCTGTTTAGCGAATCCTCCGTTACACCTTCTGCAGCAATATGATTATCATTTGCAGCATCAGAAGTCAAGGATTCCTGAGTTGTTTTCTTCTGATATATTTCCTGAAGTGTATTAATGTCCGTATAGCACTTATTGTAAATTTTCCAGGCTTTTCGGAGTATCCACCCACCTTTTATGTATGCTAAAAAATAAATAAATAAATAAATAAAATCAAACCAAGGGAAAACTGTTTAAAGGATATACTTCAAAAGTGGAACATGGTGAGTAGTAAATGTTATTTCAGAAATCCTAAGATGTTCTATTTGCATTAACTTATAACTTATAAAGGATTCTACCACAGCTACTGGCCTCTCAAAGAGCTCTTTCATACTGGGCACTACAAACGCAAGTGCTTTTCAACCAGAGACTTAAAACCAGCCTGCAATACAAAGAGACTTCCCCTCAGCTATGTAGCAATACAACTGTCAGAAAGAAATAGAGAAATCAAAGAATTTCATGCTGGATTCTGCTTCACTATAGAGTGGAGATGAAATGGCTGCTTGGCAAACAGATAAGCAAAACTCAGAGAAGAGATTACACCACTTGAATCCAAAAGATGTTAACAAGACAGTTGATGGGAAAATACTAAGAAACCCCTTCCTTCAGACTAGATAATCGGATTTTCAACACTGCTTTCTTACTCCTCATATGAACACAGTGCCTTGTAATTAAGAAAAAAAAAAAAACATAGAAAAAAAAGAATGCATAAATTTTATGGTTTAAAAACATTTTTCAGTTACCTGATTTTCTCAATTCCAAATGCAAACTGGGTACCTAAATTTCAAAAGAATCTGGTCTCAGTTGAGAATGAGAGAATTTTCAGTCTCATTACCCTCTATATAGGAGGGTAAAGAAAGGCATGACACCAAAAGATGAAGATGTCTGGTTTGCCTATTTACACAGCATTCATCTTGGTTATAGCACATCCTTGGATAATGACAAGTGGTAAAGAGATAGCAAACACAGAATACACTTGTACACATTAACTGTAAAAGCAAATACCAACATTTTGTCTGTGATTAGAGCACTGAGAGTTTGGAATTGTAGTGACAAAGGAGTTAACTAAAAATCAGAGAAAACAAAAGCAAGGATATGGCAGCAGCATTCTAAACAGATTATCAAATTTACAGGGATCGGTGTTATAAGTGATGCCAGAATTAGATCATAACAGATGGGGTGTTTCAACGAAAAGGAGAACACCATTAATACCAAACCACTCCTTTTAAGCCTTTGACATCTTTGACAAAATCCTTCCAATTAAAAACCAAAACCATTTCTAGAGAAAGCACCATCACAGACCAGACTACCTATTTTTGGATTCTTCTTGTATGAAGAGGGAGTGAAGCTAGTTTGACATTCTCAAGAAATTGCATGAGAAAAAATGCAAAATTTGTATTCTCAGTTGTGACAGGAGGGTTCTCTCAACATGAACCTAAAGTATTAAAAAAAAAATCCTGTCTTGAGTTCCATATTAAAGTGTTATAATAAAAAAAATGTAACCCCCTGTCATAATTCAGCTGCATTACAAGACTAACGTTACTTCAGTTTTAAGGAATTAGGTCACTTTCTCGCTGCACAGAATACTTTAAGAGTGATGTGGTTTACCACAAGATGAATGTTCATACAATCATGCATAGCAATGCAGCAGACGAATAAGGGAAAACCCCACATTCTACTTATCCTACAGATAGTGTTTCTGCTAATAGCTAATTCCTGTGCTTAGATGCATGCATCAAATGTAAAGGGTACAATGTGAAAAAAAGAAGCATAGTTTTAAGCTTTACTTCTGTAATTGTCATTGCCATTAGCAGCTCACTAACAGCATAACCCCAACAGATTTGATATACTGAAATAAAACAATCTAACAAACTAAAATAATGTATTTTTTTAAACATAAAAAATTAAAACAAGCCCAACCAGTGAGCTGATTTCCCACCATGGTGGGAAAGTGGTCAGGCCCATGAGAGCGGTGGCAAGTATCAAGAAAAGATAGCCCAATATTGCTGCGGGAAGCTAATGTAAGTTGCTGTGTTACTAATTTTATGATGAAACTATCTGTAATACATCCATGAGGGCGGAAAAGAAAATCTAAAATGTGTTAGGCACATGACAAAGCAGCCTGCATGTCATCATATGCTTCTTGTCAAACTGCTCCTGCAAGAAAAACAAAAAACATTTCACCCATCCACTGATCAGAAATATTTGTCTGCCTCTGAAGAATGTATTTTGGTTTTCGTAGAATCATAGAATAGTAAGGGTTGGAAAGGACCTCAAGATCATCGAGTTCCAACCCCCCTGCCATGGGCAGGGACACCTCCCACTAAACCATGCCATCCAAGGCTATGTTTGGGGAGTTTCTTTTTTGTTTTTTTTTTTGGGGGGGGGTTTTGGTGGGTTTTGGGTTTGTTTTTTTTTTTTAAATCACACTCATTTCAATAATCTGGTTGCTATTTTGGTACAGGAACTCGATAAAAAAAAAAAAGATGTTTTATACATAATCAGAAAGAGAGTATAGTCAAAAAATTGAAATAATGGATTGAATAGCTCAGTAATGGCAGTAAATAGCAGTTGCTGAAGTGGTATTTAACATCTTGGAATTTTAACTACAAATTTCAGGTATACTTTTTTACTAAGTAGAGCAACCCAAATACACCACACATCCTGCAGTACTCTGCTACCCATTTCAGTTCTCTAAGCAGCAGAGGAGAAAGGGAACAGACATCACCCTCAGTTACAGCATCCAACCCAGTTATGCAGCTGCAGAATACATACGGAAATAAGAAAACAACTTCAAGTGAGAGGCCCCCCCAAAACACAACCCAAAATAAAATCCCAACCAAAAGAACCAAACAAACCACCACCAAAAAAAAAAAAAAAAAATAACAAAACCAAACCAAATCCCAAACACAAATGAAAACCCAGAACTGCACCAGAACAGTAAGAAAACCTCCCTGCAGCACTACACATGCAGCAGACGGATAAACCCACTGAATTTCTACTAGCTAGAACCAGTCGCTTTCTTGATGGTTTGGAAGAAACCAAGTCTGCACATCACAGAAAGCATTATGCCCTTAACTGAAGATCTTAAGTGTTATTTTAAATAATCAGAATGTTATTTCCCCAATTCCTTTCAGCGGGGTTTTCACTGTCAATCTGGTCTGACAAAATTTATTTGTTAAGAACCTGGGAATGTGCTCACTTTGTATATGACCCTGACCTCATTTTCTATAAACTAATGGATGAAGGCATATTTTAAGATTGTGCAAGAAATTCAGTAATGCAAGAGAACATTAGAAACAGATTTGCAGCAGAGACAAGAGGTTTGTATTCAACATGACAGGATTAACCTCTTGGGGATGCAAGGACACACTTTGGTGACCAGAGAATAAGAACCAATTCAGCAGGTTCCATCTTCATCATACTCCATTTAAGATTACTTTCACTGGCAGTTTGTCACCGCCCTGAGTTGTCACAAACAGAATGCATATGGAACATTAGGATTTTCCCAGTGGCCTGGACTTGCAGCCTCTTTTATCTTATAGGCCACATGAAGCACACAGATGCTACCCATCTTCATACCAACTCCTCAAATGCTTCTATGGGAACATGCAAGGGACTCCAGCCTATCTAAGGAGAATAGGTTGTATATGATTACTGATGTGAAAAAAAGCAGAAATCTGTAATCTGTAGTAATACAACTCATGATACTACTACTTACACATAGGTAGGTAGTACATCTGCAAGTGTACCAATCTTGGAATGTTTCAAATGGAACTGCTCTTTCTCACAAAAAAATCACCTTTACTGACAGTCATATTGCCACTTTATGATCAAACTTTATCAAAAAGACATCATGCGAAAGAAAGTATCTAAACCTCAAAGCCCCAGCACACCTGATAACTCTTGTTTTACAAATGAGAGCACAGCCAAGTAGACTTGACAGTCTGCTACAATTATCTGTCTTTGTAGACGATCTATCATGGATAGAGTGGATTTTCGTCCATCAACCTGTTTGGAATACACAAACACAGAGCACAGAAAAATTTTAACAAAGATGATACAGAATGCTAGTCAATCTAAAAAATTAACAAAATACAGAATTAACTTTAAGTGGTACTATTGCTACTAATTTAACTCAGCATTCTCAAGTGCAAAAGTTTCTTTGACAGGTCATCAAGCAAGATCCTACTTAAACAGGGAAATCTTACATATATACTACTAAATATTTTTCTTAAGATTCTACAAATACTCAGAACAGATTTAAATTTCATTTCATTATTACTAACAGCATCAGACATGCAACTAAAAGATGTCAGACAGGAAGAGCACAGAAAGGGGTATATGATATGTGGCAGAGAAAATGCAGTGCCTCTAAAGAGCACAGAATTAACTGCATCCAGTACTTTTTACTAAGTAAACTAAATATTGAAGAGAAATGGCTGCTGCTTCTGCTGTAGATCTATGTCACAGTAGGCAGGCCACTCACTGGACATTTCTGTACAACTACTTCAACTAGTTCTCAATCTGCATGCTTTATTCTTACTTAGAATGAAAAGTCTAAAAAAGGAAAGAAAATTCCCTAGGAATATGCCTGGCGCACAGCACTAAGCAGCCTCAACATCACAACTTTTGACTGTTACTAGAGCATGCGTGAATTAAAGTTAATCTCAATTAGATGGGCTACAAGCTTTCTGATATAATTCCAGCAGGACACTAATTTGATGTGTTAAAAAAATTACTAATATCAACACAACCTGCTGCTTTAGAAGACAGATTACTGACTCTGAGTATTTTATGATAATTAGGAAATCCAAGCAGAATATTTTAATTTCTAAATTTACTGTTTATTATTTACAACTGCTCTTCACATATCAAAAATCATCAATTCAAAATACAAAGAGAACAGAAGGAAGTTCCAGAAATTTTTATCCACTACACAGTTCCATGTCTTACAAATAATATTCTTACATTCTTTTTAATTTTATTCTTGATTGTTTCTATAACTCCAGCTTCTTCGCTTTCACAAAGTTTCTCTGTTGCCTTTAAATCATCACAAGCCAGCTGCATTTTTTCTTCTTCAAATGTCATCATGGCACTCTACCAAAACAGGAACACATTTGAATTATAAAAATCACAAATATTTTCATTTCTATAAAAGCTATAGGATAGTAGAAGTTTGTATGAAAACTTGACATTAAAACGTACTAGTAAGAAAATAGTATTAATACACACAGATCAGTACACATACTTCTACACAGAAAAAATGAACTAGAGATTTGAGAGTATTTCACCAAAATTCCAAGACAAATCAGAACATATTAAGTCCTAACCCTTTGTTTTACAGCTTCATACATAGTCAAACTGAATGCACTGTCATATTACATTAATCAGAAGAAAAATTAATATAAATTAATTTTTAATTATGTTTTCTAAGGCACGAGTTGCATCTGTGCAGGTACTGCTTTTATATAATTCATCCACATAACAGGTCTCCAAAGCCAGTAACAAGTAACAGCTATTTCAAATAACAACCACAGTTCCTACACATGAATGAAGGAAAAACCCGTATCCGACTGCAGCTACTGCTGAACCAATTTCAAAAGAATTTCAGGACAACTAACTTCTTTCCCTGATGCCTTATTAAACGAAAGCTCTGAATGACACCAGCACAGAAAGCACTGCTGCTATGTTTAGAACAGTAGCTAAGCAAGACATTTCCAAGATCTACTGATGCTGCACTGTGATGTTACACTGGTTCAGCACATGAATTCAGATAAGCAAGCCTGAGACTTTCCCTCTTTCCTTTCTCCATGGACTTAAAAGCATATCCTTATGCCCCAGGTTTCCTAACCAACAGATTTTTTTCCATGTTGCATAGTCTACAAACATTAGAGAAAAAACAAAGTAATTTCATTTACAACTTACCTATTTGTGGCATATTATAATAAACCCTTGTCCTTAAAAAAACGTAATATTACCATAGATGATTTCTGGTGTTACCTAAATTAAGCACCAAAGTCAGGGTAAGGACAGTCTGAAAACCAAGATCTAAACATTTTCTAATACAACTTCTCATTTTTTATACAAGATATTCTCATTTTTAATACATTAAAAAAGAAAAGCATTGAACACCTCATTATGATGACTCTTTCTTCATGGCTTGAAAGAAACCAAGTCTGCACATCACAAAAGCATTAACAGGCCCATTACGACTCTTCAGTCAGTCAATATTCTCAGTTCTACTCTATTCTATGAAGCAATGCAAACAGACTGAACTAGCAACTTTCACTAGGCAGTATGGATGGAGAAATTTTCAACAGCAAAAGCTATGAAGAAAATGGCATTTATGAGTATTATTTTAATAAAACCTCTAGTGCTCACTTAACAGAGGGCTTTATTATGGCATTTTTAATGGAACACAAATATTTCATATATTTGAGAAGCTGAATCACAGAACCTTTATATTTAAAACACATGAATAAACAAGTTTTATATAATGATTTGTTTTATAGCTACATTTAATCTAAAAATTCAAAAACAGCCTCATAAAAAGAAACAAAGTATCAACCGTTATGAACACATGCATACACATAAACATTAACCAAAAAAAAAGAAGAGGTTTATACTGTCTCCTCTCAGCTACTCACCAAAAAACTGACAAAACTGGCTCCAAAACTCATTAATGGGCTATGGTTTCTGTAAAGAAAACAAAACATAGTTATTATATTTACACATATTTCCTATCGTAAAGGCAGATATTGGATTTCTTGATTTTAACTTTACATCTGTAAATAAATCTTGGGGGTTTGTATCAAGTTACAAACAAATATATTCTACAAGATATAAAGGAAATGGAAAGCCAAAAGCATCATCATTTTTATTAAATGGAATTTATCTTTAAAAAAAAAAGTAAAAAGCAGGTATTAAGACATAGACGTTAAGAGAAACCACCACCATCAAAACATATTCAGTGCAAGTAATAAAAAAGCTGCAGAAAATTAAATATCTGCAAATTCTACTCTCCTTTTGTGACCCATCACTATAATTTTGACCTAGCAGACACACATTATTTGGTTCCATTAAGTGATTCCCACTTCCTCCTGTTCCAATGAATCTAAGTTAATCTACCCAGAATCAAAAAAAAAATGCATATGCCATCTAACATAAATTGTTGTAAATGCAAAGTTCTGACAAGATTTATGGGTTTATAGCTGTACTGCTTCAAGTCCAGAATACGTATCTTACGTATCCACAAAAACCATTTGGAATAGTTTTTAAGATGCTTCACCTATTCTGTTTGTGGGAGTATTCCAAAAGGGTGAAATCAACTGCTAGATAAAAATATGCAAGCAAGCAAAATCTTGGTAATATGTGGGACAGGTTGTAAGCTGCAGGACTATCGTAGTCATACAGACCACAGGGCTCCAGCAGTGTCACACAGAAGGCACTTAAAACAAAACAATGATTTCAGGATCTCAGTGGTACTACTGACCTACACTGCTCAGCAGTGGGCTGCCAGGTTATATAAAACACTGACTTCCAAGATCTAAGAATAGGTAACATTTATGCTACAGGTACATATACTGCTATAGTACAGGATTTAATATTGCTTCCAACTTAATTCTGCAAGTTTCAGATTAAAATGGCCTCTCAAAATAGAACAGGCACTTGAAAAACATGGAGAAAGTTGCATATCGTTTATTGCAACACAGATTTCCAGTAATAAACCCATATTACTATACAAGAAGTTTGTTAAAAAAAGAAAAACAAGGAAAAAAAACCAACAAACACTACAACCTAAGTACTTACAATTATTATAACTCAATAGTAAAGTCAACAATTCACCCCCCAACCTTTTCTCATTTTTTGATTTAGCATAAACACCCAAAGCAAGCACATGAACAAAAGAAAAGGAAAGATAATAGCGAATGTAAGCAATGCAAATTAGAACAGAAAAGCTTTCCTTTTTTGTATGTACATCCAGAACTAAGGAATGTGTATAGATACAAGATCAACATAACTTGCCACATTTTTTCATTATTTTTTCAAAAGAAAAACAGGTTAGGTATTTTCCCCTGTGTTGGCAGGCTATCAAAGAACAACTGCCAGCAAATGCTTCAGCTATTCAGTACCTGGACTGTTCTCTACCAACATCTGTGTTACACAGAGCAGGAGAAATCAGCTACTCAAGTTAGACTTCTGCAACTGGCATTTTGAACATTAACTCTTGCTGCAGAAGGCACATGGCTATCTCCTAATCCAGTTTTCAACTCACGAGGTATATAGGACCCTGTTCAACAGCCAGTCTTACCACCATACTGCACAGCACATAACCATACCTACAAGGTCATACGTACTGCACTATCAATACCAATGAATATAAAACTGCAGAACAGATCAGTATAAGCAATTTTATGTCCTAATGTAAAAACCTACACTTGCATCATACTTTCAAGGAAGCTCAAAATTAAACCAAGTGTTTCATTTTGTTTCATTATTAAATGTTTCAGTAGGCATCTCTAGATAATGTCTTTCGTACTGAAGGCCATTCGGAAGAGAAAACTGGCAGACAAATACTGCTTATCGGAGTGAATTAAGCCAGTCACAAGAGTATTTGAATATAACCAGAAAAAAATACATGACCTAAGAAATAGTTAATTAGATTTGCACTTCCCAGTAAGATCCTCAGAACACACATAGAATCATAGAACAGTTAGGGTTGGAAAGGACCTCAAGATCATCTAGTTCCAACCCCCCTGCCATGGGCAGGGACACCTCCCACTAAACCATGCCATCCAAGGCTATGTCCAACACCGCCTTGAATGCCGCCAGGGATGAAGCATTCACAACGTCCCCGGGCAACCCATTCCAGGGCCTCACCACCCGTACAGCAGAGAATTTCTTCCTCATATCCAATCTAAACTTCACCTGGTTAAGTTTGAACCCATTACCCCTTGTCCTCTCACTACAGTCCCTCAATGAAGAGTCCCTCCCCAGCATCCCTATAGGACACCTTCAGATATTGGAAGGCTGCTAGGAGGTCTCCATGCAGCCTTCTCTTCTCCAGGCTGAACAAGCCCAACTTTCTCAGCCTATCTTCATACAGGAGGTGCTCCAGTCCCTTGATCATCCTCGTGGCCCTCCTTTGGACTTGTTCCAACAGTTCCATGTCCTTTTTATGTTGAGGACACCAGAACTGCACACAATACTCCAAGTGAGGTCTCACGAGAGCAGAGTAGAGGGGCAGGATCACCTCCCTCCACCTGCTGGTCACACTCCTTTTGATGCTGCCCAGGATACAGTTGGCTTTCTGGCCTGCAAGCACACACTGCCAGCTCATGTTCATTTTCTCATCGACTAACACCCCCAAGTCCTTCTCCACAGGGCTGCTCTGAATCTCTTCTCTGCCCAACCTGTAGCTGTGCCTGGGATTGCTCCAACCCAGGTGTAGGACCTTGCACTTGTCATGGTTAAACTTCATCAGGCTGGCATCTTGAATATTAAGTTTCCATCCACACTGACAGTGTTACTTCACTACCATGCATGGGTCCAAAGAAACTATATTATAATCATAGAATCACAGAACAGTTAGAGTTGGAAAGGACCTTAAGATCATCTAGTTCCAACCCCCCTGCCATGGGCAGGGACACCTCCCACTAAACCATGTCACCCAAGGCTCTGTCCAACCCCACCTTGAACGCCGCCAGGGATAGAACATTCACAACTTCCCTGGACAACCCATTCCAGTGCCTCACCACCCTTACAGTAAAGAATTTCTTCCTTAGATCCAATCTAAACTTCCTCTGTTTAAGTTTGAACCCATTACCCCTTGTCCTATCACTACAGTCCCCAAAGAAGGGTCCCTCGAGCATCTGAACATCTACAGAAAAGATTTACTTTTAAATTTCATGTTACACTTTAATCAAGACTTTGCACAGCAGTACCAAGATTTTTACGCACCTTCCCCCTCCCCCCCCCCCCCCCCGTGAAATGTGCATCAGAAAAATCAAACAAACCTAGTAACATACGCATTTGGCTCTCAGAAGTAGCATCCAGGCATTCCTTAGAACTTGGCAAGAAAGACGTGTTTCATTAACAATCTATAAATATTGAGGAATTATAGAATAAATAGCAAAAGTGCTGCATATGAAAACATCTTAAGTTCCAGACCACTTTTTATTTTTATGAATTTCTAGAAAAAGATCCTCCTGTTGTTGAAATACTTACCGAGGCTTAAAAAATAAAAATAAAAAATAATAAAATCAGCTTTAGAGGCAAACTAATTCCCTGTCTATGGAAACAATATTTTCAAATAGGGCAACTTGAATAATGGCCGTATTTGAGAGTGAAACTACTAAAATGGAACAAACGGGAACACAGTTGAAAAAATCAAACTGCAAATATATACTGCTGTTTCCATGGCTCAATATACATGCTAATTCAAGCATAGTATTCAGACATTTTTAAAAAGTAGGTTTTCTTTTCAGGACTGCAGGAGCCTGTTTCTGAGTGTCCCCAAAGAACTGGTAAATGCGCCATCCAACATCCAAATGTAGGTAACATCTGGCAGTGCTCAAGGCCAGGCTGGACAGAGTCTTGAGTGACATGTTCTATAGTGCAAGGCATCCCTGCCCATGGCAAGGGGGTTGGAACTATATATGATCTTAAGGTCCTTTCCAACCCTAACCATTCTACAATTCTATGGGTGTGAAGGTATCAGCATTTAAATAAGCATTTTGAAAGGTTTTATATTTCATTTTGGTAAATTTTAATACAATGTTCAGACAGGCAGCTAGTTACAGTTGAGAGCCAATCGCTCTTCCAAAATTACAAAAGATACTGAAGTACTTACTGCGAGCAATGAAAATTTGTCCAAGTACTTTTACATATATTTGTCCAAGTGAAGCAAAGTTTCTTCACCAAATACTTATTTTTTCAATTGATCTTTCAAAACTGCTTCACTTGCTTGCACTCTGACACTCATGACTCACTTTGCTAACAGCTCAGCCCCTACAAAGATGACAGAAAACCGGGGAGCTACATTATTCTGATGTTATCGCCAGCTGCAATACATGAGCTAAAACATTGCACATTACTTCTTTTTAATTTTCAATCACTCCATCTATAAAAAGCATTGTCACTACAGCATATATAGGCTGTAGCACATAAGGACCCTGAAGTAAGAAAACATGATGCATAATATTACACTGTGTCTGGGAGATGCTTTTGCTGAGACCATGGAGTTCAGGAAACAAAACATGAGAACTTTACCACAGGAGCTCCTCACAAAGTTTTTGTGCCATCACTAAAGAAAATAAGAGACACTTCCACCATATTCCTGCATAGTCACTGGGTAGAGACTATAGTTGCAGCTTTATGGAAGTTCATTTATTAAGGTAACTTCAGCATTTAGAATCTGTTTTAAACAACTACTGTGTTTAGTGCTCAATCTTTGCCAATATTCTGCTGGCTGACAAATTCTTCAACAGTTTAGGGTTATCTTTTCCTCGAGAGCTAGGAAAAAACACTTTGCAACAGCACAGAACTGTCCCAGTAAACACTAAGGCATGACTAATTATGACAGTAAGCTTCTCAGAAAAGCACAATTCCATGAAAACAACTCTCAGCTCAAAGTCCTTCTAAGTGACCTTCAGCATCAGACATGATTTTACATCTTTTGACAGATTCCAAAAAGTTAAGATACAGAAAAAATGAGGCCTCACTTGAGAAAATACTAACGGCAACCCAAAGGCCATATTGATGTTGACAGGAGTTATGGAACTGAATACAAATGAACACTGGGGCACTGCACTACCCAAGTTGTCCACAATACTTTGAAGCAGTAAGGTCCATTAAGAAAAATCTCAAGGCTTTTAATCAGCTCAAAGATGAAGAAAAATTATCTCCAGACATATTTGTAAAATACTGTTTGCACCTCATCTATGAAACAAGGACCCAGAAGATATCTTTATTATAAGAAACTGTGCTATTAACACAATTTCCACAAGATACCACAGTAAAAGGTTGTACGCATCAATAAAGTTGGCATGTACAACTATGCTAGAGTCAGAAGTCATCAGCTTAAGAGCGCTGAAGCAGATCTTTCTCCCAGGTATATGAACTGGTATTATATTGGTCCTCACAATAAACCCTGACTAATTCACCTCATTTCATGGCACATCTCCGAGACAGTAATTCACTGTCAGAAGAAAGGTTTTTGCTGTGCCCCATTTTCATACCCACAGAATCATAGAATCAACTAGGCTGGAAAAGACCACAATGGTAACATTCAGAAGTTTTAAGCCCTGGTATAAGGCTGAGCTCATACAGCCCAATTTTACCATTAAAAAAACAGAACTGAAGCACACCGAAAGAAAAAAAGTCAATTACTCCTCAGTATCTTCTTTTTTCTGCAGCCATTCCCTTTATAGTATTCCACTTACAAATACACCACTTCTAAAGCTACTACAGCCTAGCTCAGGTTTGAATTTACATAATGTAATTAACCTGGTAACATTTCCTCCTTGCTCTTCTAAGCACTGCTATATTAAACACAGTCCGCTAAGAATTCCAGTCATCATACTCACGGTGATGCTAAATTTGAAACAAAACAAGTTATTTTCCTCCAAAGCATGAGAGCAAAGCATAATGAAAAATGAAGAATTCATGTAAGTTCACAGATAAATATAGAAGCAGCTACTGAATATTTTAGAACAAGCAGAAATACATATAACCTATATACCAAGGTTAAGTAATTTACTGCAACAACATACAAATCCTTTGGTCCTTATTCCATCACAGATTATTCTAGAATATAGTCTAAAAAAATATTTGTGAGACTACAAACAGAAGACAGACATTTACACAAGTACACAACCAATACTGGTATATGAAATCACTAAGGCAATATATATGTCATGAAAGCATTACAGTATTAAGATACATTGAGAACTGCAAATGTCAGATCTAGGGTTAGTTTCTATTTCATAATCAGACCAAATTTGTTTTAACTGTTAGATGAACCCTTAGCATACACTTCTTTTTTCACTAGAAACACACAAGTAGAAGAGAAATTCAGTAATATAAAGAGAATAACTCTGTGGCCCTGTTCCATCCAGTTCTTACATGATTTGTCTTTTCTTTCTGTAAATTAACAAGGAATTGCTTAGCTTTAACTTCAGGCCGTTGAGATGCACAAGAATATCAAAACACTGGGAATTACGAAAAGGATTTTAAATTGGACCTTTACTTTGAAAAGTAGTTACAAAGCTGATACACCACCTGTTTATATCAACTGACTTGTACTAACTGTCCAATTACACACTCTTTAATCCATAAGAATTATGGACTTTTCCAAAACATTTTTCCACTGTAGGTTCAACTAACCTAACCAAAATTGCTTTCCAGGACAAACTATAGTAACTTAACTGACATCATGTATACTTCTTAACATCTTCGAGCTCCTGAAGTGTATTAGAACAAAAAAATTTCCATCCCATCACAGTAACCTGAAATAATTTACTAGGAGATCAAAGAATGGGTGACTAGGAAGCCCGAAGAGTCTTTACCATATCTGTATCATTCACAGAGTTAAAATAAGGTCTACTTGGTATCACACCTCTTCTACCATCTCCACCAAATCTGACCTCTAACTTCTGAGTTACAAACTCAGATTTTGGGTTAGCTTTCTGTCATCTTCCCTTGGACTTCTAGCCACCAGATTTTGGTCCGTATGGAAGATCCAAATGGATCTCCCAATCTCCCTCTACCCTTTGTATCACTTTTTTTTGGCAATAACACCCATGTCTGCCATTAGAGTCACAAAACTAAGCGCCACATTCAATGCAATCATCTCTGTGTACCCTATGTCTGGAAGATTTAAACTGTAGAACACTCAAAATTTTTCTAATTTATCCACATAACTGGAAAATTGGAGCTGGTTTTATCTGCCTCACTATTACTTTAGTGTGCTCTGCACAGCCTTGAGCAATGAAATCTTACCTTACTTAAGGTACCTATTTATTACACATCTAGAATATTGCTGATAAAAATCACTTCCCACATGCATAACTCTCCTTTCTATACATCCATCTAACAACTGCTTATCTGCCTATCACTGCAATAAAAAAAAAAAAGCAGCAAGCAGGGAGGCTACGAGGGTACATGACTCAATTCTCACACTGCTGATCAAGATGCCATCATCCTTCTCTCAACTGACTTATGTCAGTTCCCACCCTGCAGTCCTTTTCAGAAGCTACCAAAACATCTACTAAACTACTACATTTTGTTCTTATGGTTCCTTTGCTAAACTACATAAATAAGAATTTCAACAGCAGTCTGACTGCCCACACACTGGCCATAATCTACCTCCTGATCAATACTGGCCTAATGTCATCTTGTCTCAACTTGTATTAGGGCCAAAAGTATTTTGGCCACAGACATCAATTTAAATTGCTAGTATTAGGTTCAATCACCCCTAATGGGATTTCTAATGTTTGTATGTCTGTTAATATGTATACTGTAACAGAGAATCATAGAATAGTTAGGGTTGGAAAGGACCTTAAGATCATCTAGTTTCAACCCCCGTCATAACTTTAAAAATGTCAGGTTTTTAAAGTAACTATACTAAGCTTTTTTCCACTCCTTTCCCATTTCCTTCAACTGTCCATTCTTCTCCATGTCCTGCTTTACCCTAGCAGGTTGTACAGTGTGTTTTCCTACACTGACACCATTCTTCGAATCTTTACACATTTTGTCTTAAAGTCATATCTCCTCTACATCATCCCAATTTTCTTCTTTGAAGATGACCTTATTATATACATTATACTTATCCATCTTGTACCATTTCTCCTTTCATTCAGATTTAACCTGAAGACTCTATCAAGCCTTCTCAGAAGTAAAAGTCATTCATGAAAGAATCAAATGTTTCCCTGGGAAGAGACAGAATATTGTTGGATTTCTTGTAAGATGATATCCCTGATTTTATGCTTTATGTTGTGAGTCAACATTCAGCTACAAAGCTCCTGTTTTATTTGACACTGTTTTCTCTCCTCTTTGCTGGAGGAAGTTTTCAAATCATTTCTGAATTGCAAATGCTCTTAAAAATACATTCTTTTGACAGTTTCTTCCTTTCTTCAATGTTTAGGCATCCACAAAGCTAGAAGGGGAAAAACAACACTCCAATTCCAGCTTTCTTGCTAGTGTCAGGGTTGCTCACCAAAATTACACCATCCCATAGGCTGACGGTGGGCTCCATCTCTAGTGGCAATGCCCTTAGTCAACCTTCACATCTCTTACAGCTTTCACAGGTACTCAAAGTTTAAACTGATGAGGACTGGTACAGTGTCAATATTGCTCAAGCTGAATAGAAAGATCGATACTCGACAGTTCCAAATACGAATTAGCAGTGTGGGGACCTGAGACAGCTACAAGCATTAAAGACAGTGGTGCTCTCACTGATTCATGAAAACATTACATCCATTGGTATTTGGTTCACGTTCAGAACATTGTTACCACTAGTAGGTGTAGGATCTGGACTTCTTAAAAAAAATACACCTAAAAAAAAAAAAGCATGCTGATGCTACTTGCAGATGGTTTTTCAAACCCTGACATCTTCCCTCATAGCGTAAGTTAAAACAAGTCATAAACTACACCTGACAAATCATTAACTGCTTTACAGAGGCACAACACGTAGTTGCAACTGCATTGAGTACCTGACATATAACAGACACATTCATCTGACTTCTTCAGGTTCTAAATAAATATACACGAGCTCTAAATACCAAAAGACAAAACACTCTTCTCCCATGACCAGCACAGAAACAACGGTTCTTTAGCCCATAACTTCAAAGTACCACCACTCTTCAAAGTACCACAACGCTTCATAGGCAACACTTTACTGGTGTGGTTATACATATGAAACACGGCTGCAATTTCTACCTTGGTTTTCTCAAGGACTGTATTATTATCAGCTTTCAAATATAACTGATTTTGGCTCATCAGCCAGCCTTCTAGAAGAGGCAAAAATGCAGAATAAGAAAGCAAGCATTCCTTCTTTGGAATGGCAGCTGTCCTTCAGCTCATCAAGGCTGTCTACTGGCCCACAGAGAGAGCAGCATTAATACAAATTAACTTTTCACAAGATCCTTCAGGTGGCATTTGGAGAAAAAAAAATCAAATAAAAAGCAGAAGCAAAACAAGTAGTTTCTAAGGTACAGTTATAACTAGTTTAAATAATGTGGTTAATGAAACTGATGTTCTGATGAATACTTGAGTTTCCACAGAGACTTGCAGGTTCTTGAACAGTTTCCTTAAGAAAAAATAAATAAATATCATTCCTCCCTTCCCTGCTAGGATTCATTTGACAGCTGTTTAGGTTCTGAAACAGAGCTAAACTACCTGCTTAGGCAGTAGTCTAGAATTAACACTTTCTATAAGAAAGTTCATTCAAAATACAGCACTGGCTCACACTGAGTTCAAAAAGCTGTATTTCATCAGACATCTCTGAGCTCTAGTGCTGCAAAATTGTGAATGCTCCATCCGCGGCGGTGTTCAAGGCCAGGTTGGACAGAGCCTTGGGTGGTGTGGTTTAGTGGGAGGTGTCCCTGCCCATGGCAGGGGGGTTGGAACTACATGATCTTAAGGTCCTGTCATTCACAACTTCCCTGGGCAGCTCATTCCAGTGCCTCACCACCCTCACAGTAAAGAATTTCCTCCTTATATCCAATCTAAACTTCACTTGGTTAAGTTTGAACCTGCTACCCTTTGTCCTGTCACTACAGTCCCTAATGAATAGCCCCTTCCCAGCATCCCTATAGCCCCCCTTCAGATATTGGAAGGCTGCTATGAGGTCTCCATGCAGCCTTCTCTTCTCCAGGCTGAACAGCCCCAACTTTCTCATCATATCTTCATATGGGAGGTGCTCCAGTCCCCTGATCATCCTCTTGGCCCTCCTCTGGACTTGTTCCAACAGTTCCATGTCCTTTTTATGTTGAGGACACCAGAACTGTACACAATACTCCAAGCGAGGTCTCACGAGAGCTATGAAATTACAAACATCCACATTAAACTATGCAGAGCTCCCAAAAGCTAATCATTCGGCTCACCAGTCCCATTTAGGATGGGTTCTGCTTCGTATTGTCAAGCATGTACCAACAAAAATATACTCATTTAAGATTGTATGCAAAGAAACATTAACAACTTTGCTCAAGTCCTTGAAGAAAGAATACATCCAAGAATGGAACCAAAAACCATGAGGAAAAAGAAGTTGACCTCACTGCACAGCTCCAAAAATCCTGATTTATAGGAAGCTGAGCATACTTTGCTGTATCTTCTCTCATGTCTAAAGCAAAGTTTCAACATACAGCTAATCTGCCATTCAATAAAAGTCTATTAGTTCACAGAAAGAACAACCCTGCTATGAATTCTGGGATGAGGTAGATGGGGCTGGAGATTTTCATAACTAAGTTTTCAAAAACTAAGACAGCAATTATCAATTTATGAATCATAAAAACTATTTCATCTAATGAAGGAATTCCTATTTACTCCTGGTAGGTAGTGTCAAGATCAAACTGAACTCAGAGGCACTTCTTGATAAAAACTGAACAAAGAAAAACTCACACCTGAGGGGGGAAGAAGATAAGTGCCTGCATTTAAAAAATCATAAGTAATAAATCTTCTAGATAACCAAGAGAACAACTTGCAGAAAAGATCATTATTCATCCTTTCAAGGAAGGACTGCATTTTGAAAATAGGAATCTTAATAACTTCACTCCCTAGCACTATCATACAATGTAAGAAGCATCACATATTTAGAATTCCTAAACTACTTCCATATTCATACTACTGAGAGAAAGCAACGGCACAATACAACCAGAAACTGGAGAAGAGGAAACCTCATCAAGTGCTCCTTAACTAGCACCATAAAAAAATACACAAAAGCAAACAACCAAAACCAACAGGCTCCTTAGATATGTAGAACAATTGAGGATGCCAACAGACTCAAGAAATAAGTAAAGGTACAACTCCATATGAACGTGAGCTGCATGTTATGCAAATGAGGAATGCAGAATAGAGACCCGAGTTGTCACCTGCAATGTTGCAGCTAGTTCCACGCAACTATATTGCGTATGTAACGCAGCAATATATATTAAAAACAGAATGCCATCCTTAATATGAGATTGTGGCAGGTACACAGTTAAGTTATGATTCCATTATTATTAAGGGGGGCTTTGTTAATTTGCTTCACTGCCCTCACTCTACATCCAGACATCCTTTCTGCAAGTAAGACTTAAGTACATAAATACACCATGGCTATGATGCGCTATTTTAAGTCCAAGTCTTTTTTAATCACACAGACAACAACAGCATAGTACATATGAATTATTCACAACGTATGCGCAATTACAGCAGCTCAAGCTTGGTGGAACACGTTAGTCCTCAGAAAAAAAGCAAGGACCGGTATGGAGATCTCTTCTTTAAAACTGACTTACACAGTTGTGTTAAAGCCATTCATACTGGATAACTGCTTAACACACAAATCTTGATACGACGTACGTAGGGGTTATAAACATAACCTTACAGCCTGAAGAGAATCACAGCAGCGTTCACGGACCAGATCACACATGAGCACCGGAGCGAAACTCCCCTTTCTCCACCCCGATCCGTCTCCAGGCACACGTGTGTGTTTACTCACGGTCGTTAGCGAAACGCGGGCGCTGTCACTGAGAGACCCGCCGACCGACCACTGCCGGGCCCTTTCTTCCCCCGCCCTTCCACAGGGCGACACCGCAGATCCTGCAGCGCGGAGCTGCAGCCTCTCACCCACCGCCACGACGGCGAATCGCGCGTGCCCCTTCCCCACAGAGAGCGCCGGCTAAGGCGGCAACAGTGCACAACAACCCTCCCCGTTCCGAGGAGCTGCGCAGGGCGAAGCTGCCCGCGCCAAGACGCCTGCCCCGGGATAAAGGAACGGGGCGGGGGGGCGGGAGCCTGCGAGCCTCATGTCCCCGCCGAGGAGCGGAGGCCGTCTGAGGCTAGAGAGCGGGGTCGGCGCGGTCGCGCAGGTGGGTGGCGGAGACAGGTGCGCCGAGGCCGTGCTGGCGGACTGCGCCCGGGGAAAAGAGGAAGGGAGCGATTGGCCAGCGGAGGGGCGGTCGGGGCTACCTGTATTTCTTGAAGAGCTGGTCGGACTCGCGGAAGCCGTTGTTCAGCAGCATGTTGATGCCGGCCAGCGCCAGCTCCGCGTCTTCGATGGGCAGCGGCGCTTCCTCATCCTCCCGCCGCGGCGGCGGCTGCTCCGAGCCGGCCATAACGATGAGGAGGCAGCGAGACCCAGCCGGCTCTCCTCTACCTACCTACCCACCTATCTATTTATCTATCTACCTGCCCGCCCCTTCCCGGTGCCGCTTCACCGTGCCTGAAGGGAGGAACCGGGGGCGCCCAACGCCCGCCACCGGGCCGTGCTCCCCTCACCCAACCGCGCTGCACCGACTCGCCAACCGCCTCGCGCCCGCAAGCCCTCCAAAAGCAGCGGCGCTCGCCTCGCTCCCCAGCACGCAGGCGCCGAGGGGCCGCGCAAGCGCGAGAAGGCAGCGCGGAGGGTTGCGAAAGGGGAGGCGGTGGTGGTGCCCCGGTTTACCGGCCCGCGGGGCTCTGACCTGCCCTTGGTCGGCCGCTGCCTCGGGCGCCATCCGTCTGGCACCGACCCGAGCCGGGCGCTGGTTGCGCGGCTTTGGGGGAGGCTTGTGTGTGGAGTTTTCTTGTTTTGTCCCGTCCCCCGTTTGGGTTTTCCCCGTCCGTAAGCGCGCCTTTCCTCACCGGCCCGGCACGGGTGGGGGTGTGGGTGGCTGCCGGCTCTCTCCACTCCCCTGAGGCTTCTTGCAAAACCAACTGGGGTTTTTCATGGGTGGGAAGCGGAGGCTGGGGCTACAGCAGGGGCTTGGGTGTGAATGGGCGGAAAATGGGTTGAGAGCAGCGCTAAGGAGAAGGACTTGGGGGTGTTGGTTGATGAGAAATTGAACTTGAGCCGGCGGTGTGTGCTTGCAACCCATAAACCAACCGTGTGCTAGGCTGCATCAAAAGGAGCATGGCCAGCAGGTCGAAGGAGGTGATGAGGTGATTCTCCCCCTCTACTCTGCTTTCGTGAGGCCCTACCTGCAGTAATGCATCCTGCTCTGGGGCCACCAACGCAAGAGGGATGTGTTGGAGCAAGTCCAGAGGAGACCACGAAGACAATCAGAGTTGATTCAGCACCTTTCCTATGAAGGCAGGCTGAGAGAACTGGTGGTGTTCCGAGAAGAGAAGGCTCCGGGGAGACCTTAGAGCAGCTTCCAGTGCCTAAAGGGGCTACAAGAAAGATAGAGAAGAACTTTTTACAAGGGCATGTAGTGATAGGACAAGGGGGAATGGCTTTAAACTGAAAGAGTTGAGTTAGATTATATATTAGGAAGCTCTTCCCTGTGGAAGTGATGAGGCACTCGCTGGTGCACGTTGTTCAGAGAAGCTGTGGCTGCCCCATCCCTGGCGGTGTTCAAGGCCAGGTTGGACAGGGCTTTGAGCTACCCGGTCTAGTGGAAGGTGTTCCGGCCCATGACAGGGGTTTGGAACTGGATGACCTTTAAGGTGCCTTCCAACCCACACCATTTGTCTTTCTATGAAGCAATGAAGGCCTCCACTGATAATGGCAACTTTCCCTTTTCCAAGGCATATTTTTTTTAAGTGATTTCAGTCAGTGAAACTGACTTTCTAGCACAGAGACTAGAGTTCCTCATTTGTACAACAGTGACTTTGTGACTTCTTAAATGCAAGTCTGGGAAACAGGAGTTTGTAGGAATTTACTCCCTAGTTCTTGACACCTACCTCCATTAGTAGCAATGTAAACTTGCCTGTGATGCTGACAGCAAAAATTGGTGTTTCCTAGGTTTGGTTCGCATACAGGCTAATCTGGTATGTGTTTGTAAACACAGGATGGGTGAGAAAAGTACACATGCATAAATGTATTCATTCCAACCCAAAATGGCCAAGTACCTGGACACCGAAAACACACCCACATTGTTTTCACCCTCCTTTGCAGGAAGGGACTTTCTTTGCTGTGCTTAAATTTCGTTGAAGACAAAGGCAATTACCAGGTTGTATTACCTACAACCTGGTCTTGTTTCCTTTCAGGACAGTGCTACAGCTGCTTTTGTGAGAATTTAAGGATCAGACTTCCCCTCCCTTAGTAGTATATGAAAGAATGGGACCACACTCTACTTTTAGGAGCTGCCCCTCTTCCCTGTCAAGAAAAAACACGTGTCTTCCTCTGAATCAAGTAGTGTTATTTCTGTGCATGTCTTACAGGAATTGCTGCCACCGCCTCGGGAAATACTCTACCAAAAACCTCTTGAGATGATGCTTTCTGAAAGGTAAGGATTGTGTAATGCTGGGAAGGTTCTGAAATCTGTCAGGTGTGAATCAGACTCTTTGGCTGATTCCCAGCCCTGCTGCTTTACTGAGCAGAGCTGGGTACTCAGAGGGGTTTTGAAGAGAACATGCCTTCTGTTACAGTGCCCGTCTCCAAAACAGCATGATTTGTGTAGCCTAGAAGTCCTCAAGGGCTTCTAGGAAGTCAGCACAGCGTGAACAGAGAATGACATGCTCTTCCATGTGTGTATAGGTTACTTGTGAAATTTGGGCTCCAGAAATGCAAGCACCCTCTGCTAAAAGGACGTTGCAGGTTGCACTTTCACCACCTTTGGTGTGTTTCAGGCATGTGCAAGACACTGCATTCCGGATGAAAAAAAAATTGCTTCTGTAAGGTTATCTCCCACACAGGGTTCAGTGGGCAGGGATTCATGGTGGAGCAGTTTATAATAGCCTTTCCCTTAGTCATGTGTAATAGATTCGATCAAGAAGCAATGAATCTTCTTGTGGATTCGCCAAGACTTTATCAGAGAGAAGGCTAACTCCTACCCCCAAGTACCATTTCTGAGAAGCAGAAATGAAACACCTACTCCTTTGTGAAACACCTACTCCATTTCTTCAAAGCCAGACTCCTATTTCCTAGACCCTGTGTTTGAGTAGTAGTGTAGCAGGGCTACGTGCTTGCTGCAGGTTTTTGGCCCTATGCCCAAGGAGCTAGAATTCTTTTGAGATATTTCTAGCACCCAGTTGCCCCAGACATTGCTCAGAGCGGGCACTGATAATCCATTTCCGGTAACAGATGCTTTTTTAACTATCCAGTAGGTAGCTATTAAATTTGAAACTCAAGACATTAATAGGTAGATCGACTATGCAGAAACATGGCTGTAAATCTACAGAAAAAATTGGCAGCATGAAACTGCATCTCAACTGCTTAAGCAGAGAAATAATGCATTTGAACACCAGTAATGAAGCAGTATGATATCTGCAGGTTGACTTCAACAGCTGAGTAGTAGCAGTTTTTTAGTGCCCATGTTGTGAACTGCACCAGAACCACGTTGTCCTGCAGAACTGGATTTAAAACCGGCAGGACTGTAAATCTCCCTGTCTGCCATGTAACGGTAGATGAGGTCTTGTGATGGGTTACAGTTAGTTTGATTCACAAGGAGGATGTGGTACTGCTGATTCAGCCAGCTAAAAATGGCTAGGGGAATGAGGAAACCACAGTGAACAGAGCTACATGGATGACTTGTACTTGCTAATTAAATCTCGTATTTACTTTCCAATCTACCAACACTCTAAATGTCTTCTTTTGTTGCTTTGAAATTGTTGGTAGCATACTGCCATCAGCCAGCAATTTCAGCAGAGTGGCTAGTCAGTGGCCAGCTTTCCTCTTGCCTTACAGCTCACTGCATTGCTGTATAGAATAACCCATGCTACTGTGGCCTATGTTACTTTGTATGAAAACAGGTTGTGGTGACTGGTTTATAATTACTCAAGGACAATAAAGTTACTGATGGTGAGCTAGAATTGTTCTTTTAATAAATTAACTGGCCTAAAAATTCCCAGACCTTTACTCTGGTTTCCCAGAAGTTGTTAGATTGGTAAAAGACAAAGTGGCTAGAATATTCACATCCTGTAAGAGATACAGAATTGCAATGGTTTTATAGTCATTCATGGTTTTCCTCTGTAAGTCTAATTGGAATTTAGACCTACTATAAGCTTCATGAGCTAGAGAATGACAAAAATTGAAATAGCAGGGAATAAATTATTACAGAAACACATATTAGAATCATAGAATAGTTAGGGTTGGAAAGGACCTCAAGATCATCTAGTTCCAACCCCCCTGCCATGGGCAGGGACACCTCCCACTAAACCATGACACCCAAGGCTCTGTCCAACCCCACCTTGAACACTGCCAGGGATGGAGCATTCACAACTTCCCGGGGCAACCCATTCCAGTGCCTCACCACCCTCACAGTAAAGAATTTCTTCCTCATATCCAATCTAAACTTCCCCTGTTTAAGTTTGAACCCGTCATCCCTTGTCCTCTCACCACAGTCCCTAATGAAGAGTCCCTCCCCAGCATCCTTATAGCCCCCCTTCAGATACTGGAAGGCTGCTATGTGGTCTCCATGCAGCCTTCTCTTCTCCAGGCTAAACAGCCCCAACTTTCTCAGCCTATCTTCACATGGGAGGTGCTCCACTCCCCTGATCATCCTCGTGGCCCTCCTTTGGACTTGTTCCAACAGTTCCATGTCCTTTTTATGTTAAGAACGCCAGAACTGTACTTAATATTATCAGTACTAGCTGTTAATAACATGTAAAGTGCACCATTTTGACAGAAAGAATGAAATCTTGTCCCGTAGCTGTCAAGAAGAGTTTTTTCATGAATTTCAATGGGACCAGTATTTCACTGTAGGACTAAAGTACTAGCTGCAACTCTTGCTCAATGTCTACTATCAAAAAGCAGAGCAGATTCATAGCAGTCAATGAGCATGTACTGAAAAAGTACCATAATTAAGCTAATGAAGCTCTAGCATAATTATAATGTAACAAGCAAATATGTTTGTCAAATGGTTCTTTTTTAGTATATATATTTCATGTAAGTTCATAACTATCTCTTTAGATTTCATGCTTATTTTTATTCACTTGGTTTCAGAGTACATCTATTGGTTGATGATAAGTCGGAATTCACATCAGTTGACTCTCCCAGAGCACGGGCATTAATCGAACCTATGAAGTTTGGTGGAGATGATTTTGAAGGTTGCATCTCAAACATCTTTATAAGAAGGTATTTGACATAGAAAGAATTTTGTTTGGGGTATTAGAATCATAGAGTCAACTAGGTTGTAAAATACCTTTAAGGTCTCCACGCAGCCTTTTCTTCTCCAGGCTGAACAGCCCCAACTTTCTTGGCCTATCTTCATACGGGAGGTGCTCCAGTCCCCTGATCATCCTTGTGGCCCTTCTCTGGACTTGTTCCAACAGTTCCATGTCCTTTATATGTTGAGGACACCAGAACTGCACACAATACTCCAAGTGAGATCTCACGAGAGCGGGGTAGAGGGGCAGGATCACCTCCTTCAACCTGCTGGTACTGCTCTTTTTGATGCATATTGATTTATCTAAAGCATTAGAGAGAAAAGAATTCAAAAAAAGGACAGGCCACTATGCATATTTTCTTTAATATCTTTTTCATACTCTAAATTAGGTCCTACTTGTCCCAGGCCCCTTCTCCACTGTGTCTGGATGAAGAAATCTAACCCCTTGTTTCTGTCTCAGAGTGCTCTAAATCTGATTTGCTGGGTTTCTTTTTACCTATCTTGTTCCAAAACTCTTCCTCTGTCCTAGAGCACCTCAATCAGCCTGGTACAATTTAAACTTTTTAAGATGGAGATGAAATTTCAGCAGTGGATTTAGAATATTTGATCATTAGCAGTTAAGTTTGAATCACTGCTCATGTAAGCAGAGAGAAGTAAAATCCTTCGAAATGGAATTAAATTTTTTCCTCTGTTCCAGAAAGTGTGACTGAATGTGTATGCAAAGTGTTGAAAATGCTAGTTAGAATCATAAAGACATCTCCCACACTTTTTCAGTCTCAGACACAAACCTGCAAAATCCGCTCCTGTAAGTTTGAACTCCTTTTGAGGATTCCCTAGTCAAGTTAAGTGTCAGGTGCAGTCCCACTGTTGATTATGAAGGAGTGTTAGAATCTGGGCTATGGCTGTTTTTTCCACACTAGCTGTAAGAGGGATCTTATCTGTGTCCGTGACTGCCAATAATGGCTAGTGAATACAGGAATGGGAGTTTTGGTAAGAAAAAAATACCAAGTTCACAAGTACATTTGTAAGGAAATGCACTTTTTCAAGTAGCTAAAGCCACTTGTTCTTGGGCTTTGTGCCTTGCCCTGTGCCTCTGAGCTCTGCAACAGTGAAGGTGCCTGTCTATTGTGTCTTGTCACTTGAATATTTATGAGTGGTGAGCTCTACATCAGTTATCATCATGTGTTTTCCATACAGCACTGCAACTAAGCAATTCTACAAAGCCAAGCTAATCTTCAGGGATGGCTAAACCCTGCCTGAGGACACACATGAAATGAATATCGAAATGATTTGTCTGTTCTGTGAAGAGATAAGGAATATGCATACATATCCTGGTAAAACAAAACAGGCTCAATGAGCCTCTTCATCCAGAGTATTCCAAGGATACTGAAATTGAGTCTCTTGATCCTTTCCTCTGATGTAAGAGTGTTACAGTAATAACAATAGAAGGATAACCACCATTTGTTGCAGTGGACTCCTGAATCAACTACTCCTTCCTCTCTCAAGCTTTCTGTTTTCCCTGCCTGTTTTTCATGGGAAGCCTTTTGTTTATGGAGAGCTATCAGATGGAAGGGAACTGATCTCTTGATCCTGGTCTCTTGAGCACTCATTCATGGCTGCTCTAATCTAGTCTATAAAAAGGGCTGTGCTGTGGCATTTCTGCACAGAGAAATCACAGAGATGGCTGGGTAAGAGCATATAAAGTTTGTGGAAATCCAAAAAGGAAAGTGAAAGATGAAACAGAGGATCTAAGGGCAATTTCATATGGGTTTTTTCCTATATTGATTATGCTTGATAGCGTTTATTTTTATCCACACTTATGGTTGCTCTGGACCTACTATATAATTAGGACAAATTCATGTGCAGTCACACAGAGTTATTTTTACTGAAACATACAAAGGTGTGTAATTTTTGCTATATAAAGGATGCTAAATGACAGGGCTTTTAGTGTCGGGGTGTTTTTTTCCCAGAATGTGCTAATGACCAAACATATGCACAATGTTCTGAAGAAAACAAAGGAATACTCAAGTATTAAATACTAGCAGCTGCTCTGTTCAGGCAGCAGCCACATGCTGGCCTGTTTTATGAAAATTAATTGAAAAAACTTCCACACAAAATAATCGTCCTACTTGAATTTTTAAGAGCCAATTTAAAATGTATTACTTTCAGAAGAATGACTTCCTGCAGAGTTCAGATCTACGTTGTTGTAGAAATAGCTGCACTATATTGCCAGAGAGCATGAAATGTAAAGCTCAAAGTGATTGCCAGAAATCCATCCGTTCTAACCCAGTCCTTTCTGGAGAGTCAAAACAAATTAATGTAGATCATAAAGGATAAATCTTTGTCTAAATATTCCTAAAATCTTTTCAGTATGGAGAACTTGCAAATTAATTTTCCTTCTTGTTCTTGCTCCAGTGTTCAAGGAAAAAGGTTTTATCTTTGTTATAGAAGCAGGGGGGTACTTGCAAATTAGAACAGATGAGCTTAATGGATTTGTATATGGAGAATGAGGTAGGCTATCTTGCCCAAACTGGAAAATATAAACATTATTTGTCCCATGCAATATCCTTCTTTCTACGTTATGGGATCTTGATTGTGTCCCTATTAATCTTTCACTTTTTAGAACAAATAATAACCCATTCACATTGACCTTTCACAAGCAGACCATAAATTTTAAACTAATAATTTTTGCTCATCTGCTTTAGAGAGTACCTTCAGTTCTCCTGCATTTTTCAGTTGTGTATGAAGCCTTTTCATAGACCAGATGCATTTGTGAAGGATCTTTCTCTCTTGTGAAGGATTTTTCTCTTTATGTTTCTCTATATGCATGAATGTGTATCTAACCATAGGTATAACATTCACCAACAAATCATTTGCCCAGTTACTGAGGATATGCCTTTGTATTTTTAAGATTAAGATGAAAATGAGTAGTCAGCAAGGACATAGATTAACTGTGGCAAACATATCAGCTTCAATAAGGACGCTTTGTGTTAGTGCTCCCCACCTCCCCCTCACCCCCCCCCCCCCCCCCAGTCCTTGTAATTCAAAAGAATCAAAAATCCTTTTGCGATGTATTTTGAAATCTTTGGAACATAATAATATATTGCTAAGGCTTATTTTCCTTTTACTAGTTTAGCAGTAAATACTTTCTCACAGGTGTCAAGCAGCTTGATGCATAATGTGATTTGAAATGAGATTATTTAAAGATTATTTGTCAGCAACATTTGTACTTTCTCCCTCCATTTGAGACTTTTGGCATTATATGTGGTTTATATTTAGCATCTTAACATTTTTTACTAGCTCATTCTTCAGTCCTTCACTACAAAAATGGAATGGCCTCTATTGAGCTAGAGGTTTTATTTTGGCCATGTTAGATGTCATGTTTGCTTTTCAGTTTTGAAATCTGCACTTCTTATTCCCCTTTTTTTCCTAGGCTTAGAGCAGGGGGTATCTTGTTTAGAATTCTAGTGGCAAGAAAAGTCAGCAAACCCCACTGACAACAGGTTTTTTGTGACACAAAACACAAGTTTAATGTTGACACATTGTCCAGGTAATCATGTAGAGGAGACTAGGTAAAGCTATGTGACCTAGCTTTACACTGTTTGCTTTGAATAATAATCACAGCTGCAATGACCCATAGTTGAGGTTAACAGAAAGGAACATATGCAAGAAAGACCTGGTGGGCTGGCAGTTGGGTAGTGAAGGCAGCTGAGATCTCAGCTTGAGAGGCAAAGGGAAGCTATGAAGCAGCCATGGCAGAGCTGTGAATCTCCCTCTCCTGGTATTAGTAAAAGCTGCAAACAATGGATTCTTGTGCAGATATCCCTTTTATACTGTTCTCACATTTTCTTGTTGCTGTAGTCTTATTAATGGGAGTTCCATTCAAGGTCTAAGAAACCATTGCCATCTGATAGTCATGTCACTCACATATGAGGAGACCTTGCCTCACCTGTGTCTTTTCAGCAAGCCACTTAAATTGACATGTGTTGATTCTCATATCTACTGATTGGATTGTAATGCACAGGAGTTTTGTGTGTTAACAATGGTGGCTATGCAATATCAAGGCATTCACTAGCCTACAACTGCCTCAAACTAAAGAATCTTGACTTTCTGTAAGTGGAATAGACCACACAAAGCATGTTCATTTGATCAGCTCTTTCAGAAGTGTATATGTCTACAAAGATGGTGAGATTCTTCCCATGCGTATGCACTGTCTTAGCTATTGATATCTGTCCCTGATTATTTCAGTTCCTTATGTTTTGGGCATTTAATCTTGTCTTCTGGAACATAGTGCTCTGTTCTTTACAAAACTCTTCTCTGAGGCTTGCATACATAGACGTAGCAACTGGCTTTTAAAAGAAGCAGTATGATTTGCAGCATATATCATAAGGCAGAAAAAAACCCTAAAAAACATATTGAGAGACAGATGCTACCCCAGATATCAAAGTTTTTATTTCTGGATACTAGCTTTTTAATCTGTGAAACTTGTGCTTTGGTCTGAACACTTGCTGCTCACTCAAGAAAATAACTGGTTGTACCATTTAATTTAGGGAACCATTCAATTTGGGAAAAAAGTCATTGTGTCTGTTCATACGAACTGAAGGTGAAAGGATTGTCTTCTATTAAGGACTTGTTCAGGCAGTATGTATTTTTACGTACATCAGGTTCCAGCATTATCTTGACAACAGCTAAACAGAGCCATGTGCTTAAATAATCTTCATTCTAGTCTTCTTTGCCTTAATTTGTTGTTCTATAGTCATGAACATTAGTTTATGTGAATGGACTGTCAGTATGTATGAATGGAAGATTCTTCACATTTTGATGTGTTGAACTAGAAAGCAGATGTTAGAAATATACGTTTGTCATTTGGTGAGAGTGTTTTCTGTATCCAACATTTAATTCAAAGGAGAACTTAAGGGACTGGAGGCTGATGCTTGACCAAACAGATTTTGAGTTGGCTGTTCCATAATGGAATTAAGGAAAACCAGGAATGCCTGTATTATCTCCTGGTACTTAATGAAATAAGCAGCATGCAGCTGGCCGAGGTTTCTATTCTAAAGTAAGAAGTGATTTCTCTTTTTCCTTACCTTTAGGATTTCCCATTCTTCCACTTACTTCTGGAGACTTGCACCATTTCTTTGGCATACATGCCCTGTCCAAATTGGTTTATAAAATATTACTATCTGGTCACTTGTACATCAAGGTGTGTGAACTGGGGAACACTCTTGAGAATTAAAGATTCTTCCAAGCAGCGACTACCAGCATCAGTTCCCACTATGGGAAATGGCAGTTCTGCAAGTGAAAGGCTGCATTGCAGATGAAGGGAGATGGCAGAGTCAAGATTCTGTGTGCGTGAATGGTAACCACAGGAGTGACTTACAAATCTTAATACGCAACAAGATTTTTATTAAAGTAACAGCAGAATAACACATTTAATAACCCTTCTTTTTTTTAAAGTGTATTTGGATTCTGAAAGCACTCCTGCCCTTAAACAGCGCACTGCCTTTTAAACCCACATATTGAGTGACTTTGTACTGACTCACTATTTATTGTTCTACCCATAGCATTTTCTGAGGCTGAGAGCTACGTACCAGGCAAGCATCTTAAATCGAGTTGCATAATTTTAGCTATTATGAGTTACGCACAGCAATAACCAGGGCAATAAATGCGGTGAGAAAAGCTATGCTTTTACTGCAGGCCATTCTTTTCTGAGTTCTTTTTCCAGACATAGTGCAAGGAGAAATAATCTGTTATTTTCTCAGCACACTTTCCCATTTTTCATTCCATTAGCATTTTTCTCAAATGCCTTTTTTCTACCACAATTCATCCAGCAAACATTCCTCCCTCTTTCCTGCTATTCCTTTCATTTTAATCTCTCTTGCACTTATCTATTTTTAGGGGGTTATACATACAGAAGCACATGTAAATACATATTGTAGCACACCTCTTTTTATTTTGTATGCCTTTCAGTGGGGGTTCAGCCTACATTTTCTTCTTAGGTTCTCAAGCTTCAAATCATGCAAAGCATGGAGAAAAATTGTTGATATGTGTTATGTAGGAACTAGGAAGAAATATAGGAGCCCATCATGTGTGCATCACATAAGCAGTGAGTTCAGTAGAAATTTATTCCAGTGGTAGCACCAAGACACTGAAAAATAAGAAGGTGAAGAAATGCGGGCAAATCTAGTGTCGTAGATTCAAGTACTGTGTTATCATCATGATGAATCACAGCATCGAAATATGGAGATGCCAGGAGCAAACCACACTATGTTTGCATAACTCTATACTGGAAAGGATGAGTGACAAAAGCATTTATAATGGCAATTTTCTACTGTAATTGTAAGCAAGAGATAATTCCCTGTGGTGTGTTCCCTTCTTTACTGAGCCCTGCTGACAACACTGCACAACGGCATTTCTATAGCTAGGTTGTTAACGTGGTCTAATTATTCCTGAGGACTAAAGTGTAATCAAGTGCTGCATCAATCCTCAGGGAATTAGTTCAGAAGGTTTCTTGCTCAGAGCCCAGAGCTATGTCAGTTGCTGCCACGTCCTGTTATGGCATATGTGTAAGATGGTGTGTGGGTGTATTTTTGCTTGGGGATAACTAACACCCCTCCATTGATTATAGAAGGAGAGCCTAGAATAGATAACCAACTTTTATACCACTGGAGTTATGGGATGAGTAACCATACTACTCCACAAATGCTATGGGGTCTTACTGAAGTCAGGTAGGTGTTATATAACAAGTACCAGTGTTACTCGCCAGTTTCAGACAAGAATCTGTCTAGCAATTCTGTTTGCTTAAAAAATCAAGTAGGTCGAAGTATTTTTAACTTTCTGTGGGTCCCAAATGAAAAATAATGAGTTCACCTACCCTAATAGTAAAAGCGTTAACATTTTTGTGTGGATTTGGTGGTGGAATGTGCTCCCATAAGCACAGTTATGCCTGAAATGCAGATGCATGTGACAGTGTTAAAATGCTTGTTGGTGCCAGCCAGGGTTGTTTTGTGCATTGCTGTTACAGGACATTCATAAGAAACCCTACACTGGTGTTCCCCACTGAAACACAGGAGACTTCATTTTGCCTATACAAAAAGCAAACTTTTGTTTTCAAATAGGTCTCTGTTCCTTAATAAGTTTCTGAAAGCAGCAGTTATGTTTTTCAAATGGCTACTTGATACAGTATTCCTTAGTTTGTGTGAATTTTTTATAACTGGAAATGTCCACATACTATTAACATAATCATGTAAATCCAGTGGAAACATTGCAATTTATACCCAAGAACGTTATTTCAGACATGCACAGGAATTCTTCAGCAGAGATCATGTATGTACGAGACTCTTACCTCAACAAAAGCCCCAGTCAGGCAGCTCAGTTATACAATGGCCACGTGGAATAATCACTGTTGTCCAGATTGTGAAGCCATTTCATTGAATCTAATCTCTGCTTGAGGCACGGCATTCCCTTTGATCACACTCCAGCCCTTTCTTCTCCAACTCTCACCTCCACTAGCTGAAGCCCACCCTATTACTACACTCCATTTTAGCATGCAGAAAAATTAAAAGATAGGATGCCAGAGGCTGAAATTTAGAAATATGCCAGGCAGGCTTTGGTTTTCACCAAACTAGGAATTTGCTGTGCTTTGTGAATGACTCTAAACTGTACCTCTTGGTTGCAGCTCTGAGCAACTTCTGTTTTACTCATCCAGAAAATTTGACTCTATTACAGGCGAAATGAGGACTCCTATCCTAGATGACAAAATGCCACCTGTGCTCATTTCCAGGGAACTCTCTACAACCGAAAAGACAGGCATAGGATGTATGTATTTACTTGACATGATAAGATTTTATAACATGCCATTCACAGGCCTGGGGTGGAAACTGTAGGGTTATTGTAAACTTCTTTATAGCTGCAGAGAGTAGAGAAGACAGCATTTGCCTTGGGCAACTGTAGAGAGGCAAGGGTCAGCCATAGGAAATATTAGCACTCAGAAATGACTTTCCAGACCTCAGTTTCCTCAGATCCAAGAGGAGGAACTAGGAACAAAACCTGCTTGTAGCCCCAGCTAAGCCAGGATGCAGGCACAAGTGTTTGGCTTTGGGTCACTTTGCATCATGTCTCATGCAGAAAGCAGTTTCCTCTAGAAATTGGTGCATCAGAGGAAGTTCATCCTAGCCAAAGGTAGGTTGGAGGGTTTAAGCTCCTCAGCTGTACTACTGTCTTCACAAGTGAAAAGGAGGCAGTGCTCAGTGCCTGTCAGAGATGTACGTGCTTGTGAGAGTGCCCTCTGAGGGGAAGAGAAGAATGAGCAGGAAGGGGAGTGGAAAGCTATCTTACGACTAATTGCTGTTTGCAGCTGCAGATAGGCACGTGCTTAATTATCTGCTATATGCATGCAAATTCGGCTTGCTGTCACCAAGGTCCAGATGTTCCCTTCCATTATACTAAGTACAACAAACAAAAGAGGAAGGGTCAGAGGGCAAAATAAAAGGGGCTGGGAATGGCAGCTTCATGCTATTTTCCTTCCCGTCATACACTCAGCCTGGACTACCATTTTTCTGAACCCCTAGTCACAGACAGAGATTTGTGAGTTCAGAGCATCTGGTCAGAGAGGAAGTGAAGCCTCAGAAGAGTTGTTCCCCCCAGCTTTCCTCCTGGGGCAACACTGGGGAAAGGATGCAAGAGGGACACAGCCCCATAGCAGGCAGAGCCAGTCATGGAGGGGCTGGGGGACCTGGGATGCCATGCAGGCACACAGGAGCTGCCCAGGAGTGCATTGGGTCTTGCGTTGGAAGGGAGCAGTGGCTGGGCTCCTTGCCACAGCCACACTGCTCAAAATTGTCCAATCAAGCTAACAGTTGTCACAGTTTCTTGCTAGCTTGTCTGCTGTAGACATTTCCCTTGGGAGGGGTAAGTCCTCTCTGAGCAGTCTTAAGGCTTACTCTTTCTTATGTACCTTTCCTTATTCAATTGTAAAGTCTTTTTTCTTTCTGTCCATCCTCTATGGTCATGTCTGGTTTTTAGGCATTTTTTTGTACCATTAAAATAATGCAGCATTTTTTTTTTCACAGAAAGTGATGGAACATTCTTCATTTTAACTTGTTGTAGCAAAGTCCTTTTTCATAAGATTATACATCGTGTTTCTAACATTTAAGAGCAATAAGCTACGAAACCACAACTGGATCCTTTTATCAGTCCAAATCTAGGAGCAATAGAGCTATGTTGATTTATGCCAATCATGCACCTGGCCTTTATTCTGTTTGATAGCATTCAGTGTCTCTTTGGAAGATTTAACCTATTCTTTCCATTTTAATTAAATAACCATGATCATTGGTGGGTTTGTGGTGTCTGTTTTGAATTAAATTTGTTCTGAGTATGTACGTCATGTTGACTCGTTTTATCTTTTGTGATATATGCAATACACATAGATCAGTGATCACATGTCCTCTTAAGTGGCTCAGCAGAGGGAACATTTCCTTCCTTTAGCATGGCAATATCAAGTTACAAGAATCTGACTAAATACAACTTATCAATCCAAAACTCAGTCCTACTCTTCTGCATGCAGGGATAATGAGATTCCCAAAAGAGTTTTTCTTTTCCTTGAGCCTGGTAAAGGCATAGTGGAGTGACTGTGTAGTTTCCTTGCTTCGACCCCTATTGTTGATACGAATGCCCTCTCTGTTAGTGTAAAGCTTCCATTTATGTACATTTGCATTAAAGGGTTATCTTAGGTTTCTTGGAGACTTGTGTCCTGCCCTTCATTACGTAACAAACAGGTTTTATCTGCAACAAGAATCTCTATAAACCTTGGCAATATCTTAGAATACAGTTTCTAGAAATTGTATGAGACTTGCTGCATGTTTTAATAAGGTGTGTGAGGCAAAGTCCTCTGAAGTGGTTAGATTTTTGCACTGAGCCACTGAACTTTGGATCACACCTACGTGTTTTCTTGGAGAACTGCCCAGAGTGCCTTTAGGTTTTTCACTACTTATGTTACTGTCCCCAGGGGTATGTCACTACCTTTGATTTCACTGTAAAGGTGAAGTTAGAGCTTTATTATTGATTTGACACGTTCTTCTGTGATAAATTGTCAGTTGCAACCCTTGCCTTAGGCAGAGTAGTGGGTATTCAGGTGTATTACTGGCCCTCTAGGTTTGTAGCATAGACGGTATTCTGATCAGAAAGTAGTCAGAAGGATCTAGAATTAAGATTTGTGGCAGGTGCTGTTACCTAACAATAGAAATCCTCTATTAAGTAATATCTCAAGCTGACAGACTTTTGCTCAATGTTATTTACACACTGTTAATAAAAACTGTGCCGGCAAGAGCAGGACACAGCACCATTTATTTCGTATCTTTTAAAATTGTTTTCTTCATTATGTCTTCAGGCTTCAGAAATCAGATCTGAATAGTTCTTTTTGGATTGAAATTCTAACAATCTTCTTCCAGATTCATTTATAAATTACTGACATACCTATGAATGTAATTATTCATTCTTACAGTGCACAGTCATCCTGTGACAGGAATCTTAGACATAGGCTTCTGCACAATACAGAAATCTGTTGCTGTTCCCAATTTAAATATAACTGAACAGAGACAAAAGATCATGATGCCAATTATCTCTCTTTATTCCATGTAATAATGCAGCAGTGCTTAATCTTTATCAATGAGCTGGTGATATCTTAACAAAGAAGCTGCTTCTCATGGAACACATGCCTCACATTCTGAACAACCCGTAGGAATCAGAGTAATTGGCTGAGGTGTAAAGTAATGACAGGAGTGTGTTTAAAAAAAATCTTATATATTTTGAATGCTGTCAGCTGCAAACCAGGAGACACAGTATCATATGAACAACACATCATTGCTACAGTGGATCTCCAAAATTGACAAAGAGAACATAAAGACGCATTGGTTGTTTAGCTTGCAATTCTTTGTACTCAGAGAATGCTTCATTCCAGCTCTGGCAATGACCAGCCTCTTGCAGATTTGAGATGTCTGGGCCAGCTGCACAATGCCTTGCAGTCTTAATGCCTTCAGTGATGCTGTAACATTGTATTATGGCACTATCCACTTTAATGTAAAGTAGTTATTTTTGCCAGGGACATCTGTTTTATGTATTTTTAGAAAATACAGGCAGATTTACAGATGACTGCACCATTGTGCCCTAAATTTTCTTACATCATTAGAAAAGATGCAGGGTTTTTTTAAACAGGGAAACCACAAGGAGAGAGGCAAAAAGCATGGCAAGAGTTTATTACAAAGCCATAATGCGCTTGAATAATTTTCAGTAAGACCACATTTTCCAGGCTATTTTATGAGGGACAGAAAGGAAGCAGAAGGGAGAAAAAAACCCCAAATAATTCACAGAGGACTTTGGAAGAAGCAAAACTACTAGCAGGAGAGAGAGCTAAAATGAAATGGCTCACAAGTGACTCCAAAGAAGTGGTTACAAAACTGGAGGAAGTTAACTCACCCAAATCATTTTGCTGCTGACAGAGTGAAAGGTCAATGGCTCCATGTTTTACATGAAACCTCCACAGTTATAAAAGCACAGACCTTTAAACTCAGATACAGGATGACTGTTAAGAAGTTTTAATCGGAAGATTTTGTTATTAGAAACTAAGTTACAATATCATTTATAAGCAGTGAAAAGGAAAAAAAAATGTATACTTTTCTTTACAATGAATGTATTTCCTTCCACAGTGCCCTGCGATCTATTTCATTTTATTTGCCTGCAGTTCTCAGTGTTAAGCTTCCAAACTGTCTTTCAGCTCCCATTAATCTGGCTGTGTTTTGTAGGTGTAATAAATGGGAACTCAGACCTTGGTGTCATCCACCTCAGATAACATGATCCTATTAAATCTAATCCATGTTAACTAGAGGAGAACCTTTTGCCCTTGATACTTATATGGACGAGAGATTTGGCAGCAGCAATACCAATGTGGTTTAGTCTAGAGAGGAAATCTTCTACTCTACTTATGTAATTGATTTGGGATTCAGATGAACTTGGAGTATTGTGTGCAGTTCTGGTGTCCTCAACATAAAAAGGACATGGAAGTGTTAGAACAAGTGCAGAGGAGGGCCACGAGGATGATCAGGGGACTGGAGCACCTCTCGTATGAAGATAGGCTGAGAAAATTGGGGCTGTTCAGCCTGGAGAAGAGAAGGCTGCGTGGAGACCTCCTAGCAGCCTTCCAATACCTGAAGGGGGCCTATAGGGATGCTGGGGAGGGACTCTTCATTAGGGACTGTGGTGAGAGGACAAGGGGTAATGGGTTTAAACTTAAACAGGGGAGGTTTAGATTGGATCTGAGGAAGAAATTCTTTACTGTAAGGGTGGTGGGGCCCTGGAATGGGTTGCCCAGGGAAGTTGTGAATGCTTCATCCCTGGCGGCGTTCAAGGTGGGGTTGGACATAGCCTTGGATGGCATGGTTTAGTGGGAGGTGTCCCTGCCCATGGCGGGGGGGTTGGAACTCGATGATCTTGAGGTCCTTTCCAACCCTTACTATTCTATGATTCTATGATTCTATGAACCATTATGGCAATCTAAACACACCGTTCAAGAGTGTGGGCTTTTTAGCCATGACTTTCTGTGTATTGAACACAGTATTTGATCCTTTTTCATTAAAGTTTTCAAAACTTTCCTCAGGAGCCTGCATTTCAAGAGGTATAAACCTTATAGTAAAATCTTGCCAGCAGAGATTACCATATGCATTTCTGTGGTTATTACTTCTAATTTTAAGGTGAATGAAGCAAAATGCAAGCTGTAAAACTTTTGTACCCTTGAACACAAGCAATAGTAACAATGCAAGCTCAGAAAGGATGACTGGAATTGAGAGGTTTTTACCATTGAAAATATTAATATTACTGGAAGACTCGAATAGCAAATAGTAATGATAACTAGACAATACAAAATTACAGGGAAAGTCTCTCCTATGGGAGGTACTTCAGTTCTAACACGGGGACTGATAGATTTGGGAGCCCACCTGAATTTCAAAGGAGGTTAATAATCCATGGAAGTTACTGTCAAATGGCAACACTCAGATCATAGAATCATAGAATAGTAAGGGTTGAAAAGGACCTCAAGATCATTGAGTTCCAACCCCCCTGCCATGGGCAGGGCACCTCCCACTAAACCATGCCATCCAAGGCTATGTCCAACCCCACCTTGAGTGCCGCCAGGGATGAAGCATCCACAACCTCCCTGGGCAACCCATTCCAGGGCCCCACCACCCTCACAGTAAAGAATTTCTTCCTCATATCCAATCTAAACCTCCCCTGTTTAAGTTTAAACCCATTACCCCTTGTCCTCTCACCACAGTCCCTAATGAAGAGTCCCTCCCCAGCATCCCTATAGGCCCCCTTCAGGTATTGGAAGGCTGCTATGAGGTCTCCACTCAGCCTTCTCTTCTCCAGGCTGAACAGCCCCACCTTTCTCAGCCTATCTTCATACGAGAGGTGCTCCAGTCCCCTGATCATCCTCGTGGCCCTCCTCTGCACTTGTTCCAACAGTTCCATGTCCTTTTTATGTTGAGGACACCAGAACTGCACACAATACTCCAAGTGAGGTCTCACGAGAGCATGATGAAAGCCTTGGGACCACTACTTAGAACATTAAAAATACCCAAAAACCAAACATGACATGGTGTTTACCCAAAGCTAACATTACCATTTATTCTCATAGCATTTCATCTTACTGCAAGATTTAGTCACTTCCTGTCTGATATAAAATGTACTGGGGAAATTGTTTACTTTGATTCGAACAAAGATTTTTCCTGGTGAACCTGGAGAAAATAAAACTTTACAGTTGAAATTATGTCTGCTATTCATAGCTTAAAATATTTTAAAATTCAGGCTCTTGTTTTCCAGAAGTTGTTTCCCATGTGAGAAAATTCAGAATATTTTAAGCACAGAATGGACCACGTGTGAAATACAGTTCAGTGTCCACACTGATTTCTTCAATAATAATTCTTCATCAGACTAATCTAAACAAGACAACTTCTTTCCTTATGTAAAGATTATCCACTGGATCTTCAGGATCAAAAAGCTTTTTACTAGGTGCTTATTAGCCTGGTATAGATTTAGCTATGTTAAAGTAGAAAACCAATTCTTGTTGGCTTTTATTGATTGTCCCAACAATGTGTGACAGTTGTCACAGCCTGACCTTACTGAAGCAAAACAACTGAAGAAATTGGGGGAGGGGAGGGAAACAACCTTAAAATCAGAGTGATTTTTCTACTTTTATTTTATTTTGTTCTGCATTAGGGTTGTACTGGAATTATTATTTCCTAACCATTGTAACATACAGTTACTCAAATCTTTCATTTCTGCTTGTCAGCATTAAAACTACATCTGATAAAATAGAATCAGATGGAAGAGAACTGAAATCCAGGTTGCGACACAAAAATCTTCACCATGTTTGCTTTTTCTGAAGGGGGAAGGGAATAAGCAAAAGGCTTTTTTGTGGTTAGGGAAAATCTGCTTCAGAGAGCAGTCTGGTGGGCATGAGATACAAAACGTTGCTAGAGAATTGAATGATAAAGTTCAACTGTTCTTCCTTTCTCCTTGTGGAAATGTTCAGTGCCAACTAAGGGCAGTAAATCAATTGAGTATTTCCACAGTTTTTGTCACCTGAATATTTAACAATCTACTTCAAAGGCAGGTGGCCTTATGCATAGAAAGGATTCATTTTTTGCTATCCAAAAGGATGATTTCTGAATCCCATGACCTCCAGGCCAATGGGTGTTTCTGTCCCATGAGGCAGACAGCCATAGAGGAGAAGCTGTTTTTCCAGAGATGGCTCTGCCATTACATGCTAATCCTTTGTTCCCTCAGAGGCCTCAACCCTGGCATGTTTTCACTACATCCCATTTCCCCCAAAACTTGCTCTACAGCTGAGAAACCTCTGCATGGACATAGATTTGCCTGTAACAGAGTTGCCACGAAAGATGAAGGAACGTAAGATTTGGTGTGATCAGCTTTCTGACACTTTGGTCACCCTGCAAAGCTGCAAAGGATCTGCAAAGCTGCAAAAATTTGATAAGAGATCAATGACCAAAGCCATAAGGACTATTGATCTGGCATCTTCTTCTACTGATCCAGCTAGTACCTTACTCCAAACACACTGAGGACATGCTGCTGCACTTTAAGCAAGAAGGCAGTTGAAAGTGAGAACAAGCCATGTCAAGTCTATTCAGTCCAGCCCTGTATTCAGAATAAAGCAAACTGGACCCCGCTGTTCTCCACCATTTGTCAGGATCAGGTACAAAGTAAAGATCTGAATGTCAAAGGAAACTGTTTTGCTGGTTTAGTCCTGCAATTCATGCTGCAGAGCTGTAGCAGGTACAACTGCTGTTCCTAATGTAACTTGTCTTCATTTACTCAAGAAAAAAAGCTTATGGAGGAGACTTTCTGGCTCTGAAGAGTACAAGAAAAATTACTCTCCGAGTTTCTTATATAACCACATTCTAACAAGCAGAGATGATGGACTCTTGCTTACTCAGGCAATTCAGCTCCTTGAAGCTACAGAAATGCTTGCATAAAGCAAGCACGATTTTGCAGCCTGTGAAAAACACATAAAAGAAATAGCAGGTTAAAATAACCAAACAAGAAAATTGATGGTTTTGAGAATATACAGCATTTATTTGGCCCCAGCATTCCTAGCATTGTAACAAACTCCCAAAGTTTCAATCCTTAAAGTGCTTCAAACTCCATTTATATTATTATTATTACTTTTAACATTAATGTACATTTCTGCATAAACATCAATCCAAAGACATTTATATTTTTATAAAATTCTTTATATTAGTGGATCAAATTTGCTCTCAAGATGACCAGCATTAAGGCAAATCACTAAAATTAATACCCTGGAGTTATTCAAGTTGATGCTGTTGTGGGTGAGAGCAGAATTTGGCCCAGTAGGGTATATACAATTATATTTTCTGCATATATTTCAGATGGCACAATTGATTACCTTGGAAATCAATAACATTGAAAAGAGAGTTTATCAAAGCAAATACTTTTAATTTGCTTTGGCACAGTCCACATCCAGAGGATGCATTTGCTCACCAACTGTTCTGAATAACCAGCCTGGTGACAGTGACGTGGTGATCAGCAAAGACAGAACACATGTTGCATGAATTCATGCAGTACTTCAGCAGACGCAGCCTGATGTGGGTACAACTATTGGAACAGCAAAGTTACTTCACTGGACAGCCATGCAAACTCACTGCACCATGAACCTCTGAAATTCTCCTGATGGAGACATGTTTGTCATTGATGCTAATATTCCGAAGACAGCCAAAAAATGGGTCTTTAACTGGAAGCCACGGTGTGTCCAAATTTGCTACAAAAAACAAGGTAGACAGAGCAAGTTAATAAAATGAGAATGATTTGAAAGAACATTAATTATTGCAAGGTTTCAAAAGAGAGGGAATGATATAGGACTATATGCATGAACAGGAGCCTTGTCATGGAAATGAAAAAAAGTCAGTAGGTACATAAAAAATAAGAAGCAATAATATTACCTGGAATTTTGCCAAAGTAGAGTGGCTGATGCACATGCCTAGGAGGAGAAAGTGGAAGTCCAGTAGTATAGTTACTTTGTGTGCCCACCTCTAGCTGCATTGTGTTCTCCTCCTGAGAGACTGCAAAGAAAGAGGTAAATGAGTGCTCTTTCTCAACCTTAGTGAAGGATCAACTACATAAGGAACTATTTTTAAATAGCATCTGTGTTGAAATTTAGCTTGCAGGGAAAATATATTTTATCTTAATTCAAAGTCAGATTGATACATCTAGTGAGACTTGGGCTAAATATAGCCCAAACCCCCTGCCTTACGTAAAGCCTTGAATTAACACAAGACACTTACATTGTTCTAAAGAGCATTCTCAGAATATACAGAAGTGAAATGATAAATAAAAATCTAGTCTTCTGTGCCCACTGTCCTTTCAAATTTTCAGGTATGTACAATGTACCTGCAATAGTATGCCACTGTCCATCAAACAGATGTTGCTTAGGTGTGACTGATGTCTGGAATTCACCAGCACCACTATTTCCAGCAGCAATGACCTGTAAAAAAGTTATCGTTTAAGTTACTGTGGCAAAGAGCAACAGAAAAATACAGTACTTTAAGTAATTTACTGAACTTGTGATGGCTGGGTTTCACCTAGTTTTAAGTGTCACAGACATTGTATACATATTTCAGACATTTTCCTCTCCAACAGGAAAGTGAATTTACCTAATAGCATCCCAGGAGAGGATATCTGACTAATTTTACAAGCATAGATACATATCTTTGCCTCTCCCTCTCAATCTTGGAAAATAATGTTTATTCTTTTGACATAAACTCTCTGAGACAAGGTCTTTCCTAAAGCAGTCATCTACATGCTTGGCATCTCCTGAGAGAATTTCTGCAATACATTTCTCTGGCCTTTCATACACTTTTGGACTACTTGTAATCCACTCATGAATTTTGCAGCCTATTTGTGACATTTTGAACAAGCACCTCCTTGTGCGTTCTCACTTCTTGCTTCTCATTCTGTGTGAGTGCATCATGTTGTTTCAACATCTTCCACTCAAACTCTCTTTTGGTGTGGTGGTTCCAACAAACTTTGTAATGGTCAGATAACTGATACGCTTGAGTCCACTTTTTATCAGGCTGATTGATGGTGTCCCATTGACCTTTTATTCCTTCCTGTGGCACCCTGTCCGCACTGAGAGACGGCATTAATCTAAGTTACTGCTGAAAAAAAGTGGTCAGTCTTGCCTCCAAGGAGTCCCTAGCTGTCGATGCCCCTGCTCCTATATGCTGGTTGTATCTTGAAACATATCTGGGGAAACTAACGACAAAATGATAAATAATAAAACAAGGTTCCCTAATCTGGGAAGAGAAGAGCAAAACTGAACTTTCTGAAGTTAGGCAGACTCATGCTGGCTTAACCTGTATCATGAGACAGCAGGTTCTGTGGAGCACTGACATCTGTGAAGCACTGGCATCTTTCTATTTGATGTCTCTCCAGCAGCAACCCACAACAGTGTTGTAGTCCAAGATTCATATTCTGAAGCTGTTACATTATGAAAAAGTGACAGTGACAATAATCACAACCATGATAAACCCATAAACTGAAGAAGACGCTAACACAAAGCAAGACTGCTCAAGTTCTATAACAGACATGATTATGGAGCTACACCAGTACAGCCATATGATGACTAACGTAGGAGCGGGAATAAACCACAGGTTTCTGCAGCCTTTGGGCAAAACCCCAGTGGAAGCCTGAGGAAATTAAGACTGTCCTGCTGCTGACCACCTGGAGAAAGCACGTGCAAACTGATGTGCACACAATGGAATCTGCTAACAGAGACAGGCTCAGTTTCCTGTGTGATGGTTTTAAATAACTAAGGAAGTTATTTAACATTATACCTATAGACAAATGTTGTGACACATAAGTCCAGAGTTCAAGGTCAGAATTTCCTCTGCTGAATAAGGACTCTACAGCTGAAGTGGAAACACAACCTATATTTACCTTTCCTTCTTCCATGTAAATAGTCAAGTAGTTGTCTCGCTTGCTTCCAGTGTGCAGAAGTATACCTGTTGAGCTCCTTGATCGAATGGTAAATACAATCCTAAAATTCAAGCCCATCAACAAATGACCTGTGGATAATTAAAAAGTGGGTGGAGGAATGATATTAGGAGAAGTTAATTGGAAAACCGCGTTAAAATAAATTTAAAAATCCTTACACATACACACTTAAGACATAATCTACACATCTTACCAATAGTGATATATCCTCCTTTATTAGAGAAATAAATCCCCGTATCCATGGGAACATCCAGACATGGAAGTACACCATTATTTTGCTGAGGTGCATTCATGACTTCTCCATTCATCTTAAAGTTCTTCAGGCAACCCTTGAAACTGTTCACTGGTATATTCTGAAAACAGATTTTCACACTAAAATAAATACTAAAGCATGATGGCAATTTTTTAGTAAGAATACCCCTAAGTTCTTCTGTACTGTTGGACTGAAAAAACCAACTGGCACTAAAGGCACCTAAATCTCATCTCTGATGCACTGAAAAAGTATTCACAAGTTTTTAAAAAGAGCTTAAAACCAAAAGTAACAGTTGGTTTTCAGTTAACATAACTTCTGTTTGCAGAAACGATGCTTCCCAAAGATATGTCAAAAAGACAAAACAATAAGAGCTGTGAAATCGCAGATATACCCTTCCCTTTCTAATAGGCTGTTTATTTAAATCTGATTTTATAAAATGCCCTGCATCATTAATTGTCCGATTTTTAAAGTGATAGGCACCACACATATTTCAGGTTAAGCTCCAGTTCTACATTCACAATTCTTTAATGCTTCCTTTAATTCTTTAATGCTTCTTAATGATTTGTTTGCTTCTCCACAGGTTATTGCTTAGTCCGCTAAGGTAAATACTCTCCTAGAAGAGGGTATTCCTGGAATTACAGATGTGTCTTTGGTCTTTTCTGTTTTCTTAAGAAATTAAAACAGTACATGGCTGTTATCCGTGTCTCAGCAACAACCACTGACAACATGGGTCCAGCGGAGAGCTGGGTGGACAGGCGAGGAAGATGATCTGTAATGAGCAGCTGCAAACAGCAGTCACAGATGGTGCTCACTGGCTGCTTGGAAATATCCCACAAACTTTTACAACATGGAAATCCTGCACATTAACATTTTCACATGTAGTTAGTGCAGAATGGGGTGTGTGTGGAGGGGGATGTGTCAATTACCTGTGTTTTCAGTGATGGCAGCCCTCCCACGTAGATTGGTGGCTTAATGCTGATGGCAGAATTTGTTGCTAATTTTCTGTGCTGGGCCCTTAGACCATCAACAACAAGGCGGATGCTCTCCGCATCTGTGCTGAAGACAACCTTTGCAGGGTACAAGAATAGCACAGTGAGAAACCCTAAGGCAAATTAAAGCCACTGAAGATTTTTTTTTCTTTAACTTAAACACCATATTGTTGTAATATCTAAACTGAAAATAATATGTTGGGACCCTCAGTCTCTATAAGCTGTCTCATAACAGAGACCTGACAACCACATGAACTTTCAGGCATAGGACTTACCTTCAGATAACCAGAATCAAATTTCTGGTACCTTAAAAATTCAATAGGCGGTGCCTGCTGAATAATAGCTGTGGTTTCACCATGGTTCCTGTGCCATACTTACAGTGTGCCATTGCCCATCATTGTATTTAATACTGGTTTTGAGTTTGACTTGTGTTCCTCCAGAGCCAAGTGAAAAGACAAAACGTCCTTTTGAAATGTGGAGAGCCATATAGGAGTCCTCAGGCCTTTCCTCCATGAAAACTATTAATCCTCTTGATGATCGAGTCCGTACATCAACAGAAAAATGTAACCTGTAGTGGAAAGTAAGCAAAGGTCTGTTTTGTTAGTTGTATTCTTTCTGTTCTCCAGAAAAATGCCAGTGAAACTCCATTTGTGAAACACAGAAAAGCTTTTGGGTGGGATCATGGTGTTCTACATTGCCGCATTTCTGAATGTGAATGAAAGTGGACATATTCAGGCTTAGGACTTGGCATCAATATGCACTGTAATTGTCTACCACATCCAAGTCGATCTACCTAGTCCGGGTAAATGTTAACATGCTAAAAAAAAATGCCTGAACCTTTAGAACCATTCTTCTGTTATGCCCCAAGACATACTCAAGAAGAAAATCCTAATTCCTAGCACCCAAATATTCAAGCAGCTTTGACAATTCCAAGTATTAAAAGGAGAACAGAGAACATTTGTATTACCTGTCTGTAGATGACAGTGGAGGAAACATGTAGGATATAAAACTGTTGGGGATGTTTCCAAAGAGATATGCTTCACTGCTGACATTCAACTGATTTGGTAAAGTGTGGGTTTGCACATTAGCAGCTTTCAAATACCCAAGGTATTTTTCATTCTGTACCTGTTAAGACAGAATTGAAACATTTACTATGCATGCACATGAAGAAAACCCATCATTTCAAGCTAGACATTTAAGAGTTTCCACCTGAGGCAGTCAATAGCCTTCTCTAAATGGCAGAGAAGCTGTTGTCATTCTGAACAGGAATGGGTTTAGCATGGAACTTCAAGAAGCAACTTGCTTCAGATGTGAGATGGAAGTAGAATAGTACCAACTGAATCTGAGCTCTATAAACTACGGCTGTGCAGACAAAGCCTGGACTTCAATATAGAGCAAAGATTACAATAAAAATAAGCATACCTTGAGCATCTTAAGAGGATTTTTAAATTCCTTCAGCAGCACTGGTTCAAGGTTCTCATACTTGCGGCAAGCTCCAAGGGACACACCAGTCTTCGCAGTATAATTAACAAGATTCTGAACCTCAGGGAGCTGACCTGCCCTGGAGTGATGAAAGCAGTAAATGCCATGACACAGCATTCCTTTGCTTTAGTGTAATCAACAACATATTGTAAAACTGTGTTCTGTACAAAATAGATTTCCCAGTGATCTGATGTTAAACTACCAATTTTCATTTTTCAATGAAAAATGCAAGTTCAATGATGTAAAAAGTATTCCTGTTTGTCCTGGGTTTGCCTGTTTCTTTTTGTCTATGGAAAAACTGATGTTTTGCTCTGATCTCTTCTAAACAAATTGATTTTTGCTAAAAGCTGTATATTTATAACAAACATTGCCATTGAAAAAAGAGGGGAAAATGACAGCAGCCTTGTTTGAATAAGATATCTGGCTCAGACTACAAAACTTTGCTGGTTAATTATGCATAACCAGTGGCAGATCAAGAGAAAATGGCAACAACAGATCCTGCTAACTCAATGATTCACTCTCTCCTAAGACATTCTAATGAGATTTGTCAAGGGGCAAAGCCCATCCTGACTTGATATATAGCTTTAATATTATAGCAAAATTATCAAAAGGCTGTCAAAATCAAGTTCCTGTGTGTAAAAAGATAGTAACGCTATCCACTATCATTTTGTATGTTGTGCAGAGCATCTCTGATTGGTAAATTACAAAACACTTTACAACTAAGAAAAGCGACAAAGTTCCTTGTCCCTGGATTTTTATTAGAGGAGTGGTAGAATTGGGAGCAAAGTCTGAACTTCTTTGATTCTGGTCCAGTTCACCATTCACTTGATCAGACTAGCTACAGTATTAACTCTTAATCTATTTTTGTACTACAAGCAATTTTCCAAGTTTGTTTTCTGATGGGGAGGTTAATACACAGGTTACTTCATTGCCTTGCAGTGCTCTAAATGAAGATACAATTTGAGCAACCTGGTCTAGTAGAAGGTGTCTGCCCATGGCAGGGGAGCTGGACTAGGTAACCATTAAAGGTCCCTTCCAACAAACCATTCTGTGGTTCTATAATACTAAAATCAATACACAATGTCGTTTTGTAAATTCTATACATGTATAAATATTCATCAAAACTTAGCTAAAATAAAAAGTCCCACTGGGACACCACTTGTGACTCAAGGAATGCTTTTCTTTAAAGAACATACTTCTGCACATTTTTTGTCTTAAATTTTCCCTACAAGATGCTCTAATAATCAGAGAAACACGTGAAAAAGAGACAACATAAATCACACACATGATTTCTATACATAAGCTCTCATTTTTTTGTGTAACTGTTTTGGTTCCATCAGTGAGCTTTGCTCATTTCATTACTTGGCTTCCAGTGTAGCTAAAATGATGCAATCTAGCAGACCTTCTTGGATGCCTTGGTGGGACACTTGCAATTCACAAAATTGAGGTCAGTCTTTTATTAAAACACTACTAAACAAGTATGATTCAGACTAAGATTCCATTACATCTGAACGGCAGAATTAACTACAACTTGATACCATGTGTTATGTACCTGAATAAAAGAATATCTGGGGGCAGCAAAGTTACACATTCATGAAGGCTTCATGTATGTGGAAGAAAAATAACTTTAACAAAAAGTTATTGTAATATAAAGAAGGAAAGCAGGCCAAAATGTAAGAAATATTTGAACACCAGAGCAGGCTTCCCCGGAAAGTGGTGGAAGCACTGTCCCTGGAAGTGTTCAAAAACTGTATAGAGGAGGCCCTCAGTGATATGGTTTAGTGGTGGTCTTGACAGTCCTGGGGTAATGGTTGGACTTGATGATCTTAAAGGTATTTTACAACCTAGTTGACTCTATGATTCTAAGACCCCAAACAAAATTCTTTCTATGTCAAATACCTTTTTATAAAGATGTTTGAGATGCAACCTTCAAAATCATCTCCACCAAACTTCATAGGTTCGATTAATGCCCGTGCTCTGGGAGAGTCAACTGATGTGAATTCCGACTTATCATCAACCAATAGATGTACTCTGAAACCAAGTGAATAAAAATAAGCATGAAATCTAAAGAGATAGTTATGAACTTAAATGAAATATATATATTAAAAAAGAACCATTTGACAAACATATTTGCTTGTTACATTATAATTATGCTAGAGCTTCATTAGCTTAATTATAGTACTTTTTCAGTACATGCTCATTGACTGCTATGAATCTGCTCTGCTTTTTGATAGTAGACATTGAGCAAGAGTTGCAGCTAGTACTTTAGTCCTACAGTGAAATACTGGTCCCATTGAAATTCATGAAAAAACTCTTCTTGACAGCTATGGGACAAGATTTCATTCTTTCTGTCAAAATGGTGCACTTTACATGTTATTAACAGCTAGTACTGATAATATTAAGTACAGTTCTGGCGTTCTTAACATAAAAAAGACATGGAACTGTTGGAACAAGTCCAAAGGAGGGCCATGAGGATGATCAGGGGACTGGAGCACCTCCCATGTGAAGATAGGCTGAGAAAGTTGGGGCTGTTCAGCCTGCAGAAGAGAAGGCTGCGTGGAGACCTCATACCAGCCTTCCAGTATCTGAAGGGGGGCTATAAGGATGCTGGGGAGGGACTCTTCATTAGGGACTGTAGTGAGAGGACAAGAGATGACGGGTTCAAACTTAAACAGGGGAAGTTTAGATTGCATATGAGGAGGAAATTCTTTACTGTGAGGGTGGTGAGGCCCTGGAATGGGTTGCCCAGGGAAGTTGTGAATGCTCCATCGCTGGCGGTGTTCAAGGCCGGGTTGGACAGAGCCTTGGGTGACATGGTTGAGTGGGAGGTGTCCCTGCCCATGGCAGGGGGTTGGAACTAGATGATCTTAAGGTCCTTTCCAACTCTAACTATTCTATGATTCTATAATTACCTGAAGTTATAGCCATTTTCCACTTTAACACTTATATCATTTTATGTGTTCTACAGAAATCAATATTATTCAGGAGCTTCTAAGTAAGTTGTCTTTCCTGCTATCTGCATTAAAGATAATTATGGAAAGAGCAGACAAAATATTAGCTTCTTCCCTGGGCCTTTAACCACTTATGTTACAGTGACATATGTAAAGGGTATGGGAATAGGAAGAGCTCCAAAGCTCCAGCTTGACAAGCATTCAAAATTCACACCATCTATAAAACACATGCATAGTAGCGTACAGCTGAAACATCATAGCTATCAGCATGCACATTCATCGACCAAAAATCTCCTTTTGCTTCATTATTCCAGCCTCCTTTGCTAGCAGAGGCCACTTTTAATTGTGTACCAAAAAAATAAGTCACACAAAATTTTAACCTTCTTTCTTCAACCAAAACATAAAAGAACTAGGTAAAGAACTTAACTCACATGTTGTTTGCTTTTTTGACTGTCACGTAATGCATTGACCCATCTTCGTATTTCTTTTCCAATTTGATTTCTTTCTCTCCCATTTTTGCAATTACAAAGCCAGGTGTCAGAAAGATGGTAAGAATATTAGGCTATAAAAGAATCCAATAAAATGATCAGGTAAATGCAAGTGCCTTTAGTTCTCCTTGATATTGCATTTGTACGGTTCTCAGTGGTCTCTTGCGGAAAAGAAATTTTCTTACACTAAATCTGCTTTTCTCAGTCCTGGATGCTACAGCAAATTCTGCACAATTAGCATGGCTCCTGCTTGAAAATACCTCTGCACTCTGAATAACAGTTATTTAAAATGTGTTTTCAAAGTATTTTTACAAAAGCAGAGGATTCAGTTCTCCACCTCTCAAATGCCTGGTGTGCACTCATTTCTTAATTCCTTCAGCCAGCAAGAATGGGGTTCTGCTTGAACCTCCCTGCTTTCTGAGGGAACAGAGCAAAATCAACCCCTTTCCTCTGCATATTTGATTATGGTAACATTCTGTAGGCAGAATGCCATCTTTTTCAGCAAACTGTATTAGGCAACAGCTATCTTACTGAGGTAGTGGTGATACATTGTGTATGAGCTACTCTGCAGAAGGCTCAGGTTCGAAGCCCAGTTACTCATCACACTACTGGTTGGTTAAGTGAAGAAATTGCCAGGATGTGTTTTTCTGGCCTGACATGCAAGATGCCATGCTCAAAAAAGGATTATAATAGCCATTTCTTGCCTTAGGATACAGGAATCTACATGAGATTCATGACACAAACAGATGCCAAACTGGCAGTCACAGAGACGTGACTGATCCAGAAATAAAACCAATCACATATTCTAAGTTGAAAATGTTTCATACCCATAGATTGTAATTTAGGAGTGTTCCAGTCGATTCCATGGTCTGGAATCCAAAGCCAACTTGAAAATCCTTGGGAAATGGGAAACCCACTGCACTCAGGCTCAGTGTTCCCTTCTTAGAGAAAGCTGCAGATCTGATGAGCTGAAAGAGAGACAATGCTTTCAGCTATTTTACTTTCAATCAGAAGAAATGGCAACATGGGACAACAACTGCCCTACTCAACATAATTGTGACTGACTCCAGCCAAAATGAAGCACAAGGCAAACTGCAAGTAACATTTCAGTACAGAAGAGACTTAACGAATTGGTTTCACCAGCATTAACTATGATCTGAGAAACTCTACAGGGAGATGAGGCTTGCTGCGTATAATGAGCTGCTCTTCTCTAGCTACTCTTTGCATTGACATGATGGCTTTGAAAGTTTTCGCATTCGAGCATGCAAAAGTAAGCATCTGAAGGAATAGCTTGTAAAGTACGGAGCTTTGCAGATGAGCTATGTAACTGAAACTGTGTGAGTCATAAGACAGAATATTCCTGGGCCTTTTTGAACAAAACTTATTTTAATACATGAGAAGTTATACAGATACAGACAGAGAATGAAAGTCAGATCCTCTGCGTAGGAAAACAACCTGCAAAGAAATTGCTCTGTGAAAGGTTTATATGCCACAAAGAGAAATCAGATGAGAAGAAACATTAAAGGCAATGCCACATTAAAAAGGGCAAATGGGATCATGCACCATGTAAGCATCAGTAGGTAGAAGCAGAAGGGTAGTTTTCATCTCTCCATGCAGCACTGGTTAAGCCAACACTGAAATGTCACATTTTCCCATTTTAAAAAGAACATGGCAGAACTCAAATGTGGACAGAAAATAATTATAAAACAAACAGATGGGTAGAGCAATATCCTTACAATGAGAGACCTTGGTGGAAGTAGAGTCTGCTTAGCACTTTCAAGAAAAAAGGTTGAGAGACCATTTAATTAACGCTAGTTGATTCTATGATTCTAATTAGGAAGGAAAAGCACCTTGGTGAAAGGAAAGATCCTGAGTAGTATTAAGTAAGTATTCCAGCCTAATGAATAACAGAAACTGGAAGCGAAATTTATATGGTAAATATAAATTCTTAATTGTACACAGTATTAACTAAAAGGGTGGGCTACTCCCTGGAGCAAGGTACCACAGTAGGGTGAAGACCCCTTGCTTTCGTATCTTCATACCAACCCCAGGTTCTTTTAATATTATCACATGTTAACCAAGTAAAATTTTTGACCCGAGTAAAACATAATGATCTGGGATTTACAGACAAACCAGAATCTGTAAACTCCAACAGGAAGTTTTTAAGGAACTTTGTTAGTTACCTTCCAGTCATCTGAACATTTCTTGCTGACACCAACAGTCTCATCAAATATAACAGATGCAGTGTTAGGGTTTTTTACATTCTTCATGCAGCCTCGGAATGGAGGTGTGGATATATTAAAGCTGGTTTCAGGAAAAGAAAGGAAAAAGAATTCAGTAGCCTGGTATTTCAAAGCACACAGCAGTATAGTAGCCTGTAAATGTTGACAATATAAGAAATAGAAAAACAGAATAAGAGCAATCTTTCTTGTACACACATACTTCATGCTGATCAAACACAATCTTCAGGATACACTGCAACAAAGATCCCACCACTAGCCAAAAATTACAGATTACGATCATCTATTATTTTCATATTATATGAGAGACCCAATACAGAGTGTGAAAGAAATAGCTTAAGGGAAGAATTTAGATGGATTTTCCATACAAAGCCTATGTATTACACTGTTTTTATAGTTACTTACCGCTCCCGTAGAGAAGATGGAATTCCACCTAGGTAGTACTTTGTGAAAAGGAAGACATTTATGTTGGCTTTAATATCAGGGCTGACATGAACAGTATTCCTGCTTCGGGCAAGCACCAAATGAATCTGAAATAGGTGAATAAAGAGAATTGCTTCACTTAGCAGAACAAAAATTATTTATCAGATTAAAAGTATTCCCACAGAGAAGGATACAACGTGAGCTTCTTTTTCCCCCTTCGCTTGTTTATTAGTGACTTAAATCCAGAACAACTGCAGTAGTTTAAAAGGACTTTGCAAAATCTGGTCATTTAGCCAAAGAAAATGCCTAAGACAAATGCTCTACTATCTAAATATAACGTGAGGTTTTATTTTCTTCAGGAAGATTACCCTAAAATACACCTTGCCTAAGATTCAGATACTGCCTTCTGTTTGCAGTTGAAGATCCAGGAGCTGCTGCCTGACAAAAAGACTAGCTCAGTCAGCTGGCTGGAGGTAACTTGACAGAGAATGGCACAAAGATTCCTTCCAGCAGACCCTGCGACCTACGCTGTTTAGTTGGAGAGGAAGTAAGGGGAAAGAGAGAATGTATCAACATTGCAATCAAAGGTTTTAACAATATCTTTACAATTTTACTCTGGCAGCACTGAAGCCAAGCAGACAAGCAACAACAAGAAGACTACAAAAGAGGAATCTCTGTAAAGGTCAGCCTGGCCTGAAGAAATAAACCCTTAGGTGGTAAAACCACTGATCTAGTTATTAAACTGATGTTAATAATAGCAATGTACACACCTCTATTTAAATAAAGCATTTCTCTGTCAAAATTCCCTTCTTTGGCGCTTTTTCTGTTAAAACTGAACTTATTCACCAGAAAACACAACAGTAGAAAGATTAATATTCTCATGTCCAAAGTAATCCCCAGAAGCTTGATACCCTCAAGACAAAAGGAAATCTTCACAACTAAACTTCACAACAGGATGTTTAGTTTCAGTTAAAAGAGTATTTTTACAAACAATGATCACTTGATTGTTTAAAATTACATACTTGTTTATATGTTCCATCATTCAGAGTTGAGTTGGTTTCTATTTCTTTTGGAGGCTCAGAGCCAACTTTGTATTTAAAAACTGTATGACCATCTTTAATAAGTACACTGATGAACTGATCCTGCAATAAAAAAACAACAAAACACAACACAATCAAACTGCCAACATTTCTTATATTTCACTGTCATGTGAATAATTTTAGTGAAGCTACCTAGTTGCTTCAATAGTGCTTTTGGTGGAAAAGGTAACACAAAGCAGACTAAAACTTACAATAACCAACCATAATTACTTTAAACTGTTATAAACAGATCTGGTATCAGCTCCAGATGTATTCTCCAAGTCTCTAGAGGACTTTTTGTAATTTCAGGGTGTCTATTGACTTTTTATAGCATTGAGAAATTATCCAGAACATGTTGCAGTGATTGCGAACATGTCTATAATATTATTAGATAAGTAGCATCAATGCCGTTCTGAGCACCTTTACAGGTAGAAGTCAGCATGTGACTCTAGTTTTCGTTCCTCTGGTACCACCCATATCTATATTTGGGAAGAATACACTTCCACTTTTGGAGGATTTCAGCATTTCAAAATTGGCTTGATTCAAATTACATCCTCCCTGCCTGCCCCCAGTTCTGAATTCTCTGAGTGGCCTAATGGAGAAGCTACTTGGAATGACTTTTTCTCAGCCTTGAGAAAGGGAGTATTCAGCAGCCATTATAGAATCATAGAATATCTCAAGTTGGAAGGGACCCATAAGGATCATTGAGTCCCTCTCCCTGCTCCTTGCAGTACTACCTAAAACTAAACGGTGCAACACTAACAATACAGCAGAATCTACTAATCTACCACACAGACAAAAATAATTCTTTTACAACATTTCCTTACAGTAGTTACTAAATCTAACATGTTCTCAAGTGAAGTTTCTAAAAATGTTCTTGGACCCAAAACCAGACAGAAGCATTCCACAAATTTACCCCATCTGCTGCGAAAAAGACAATGCCTTCATCTGCAGTAGTCTCAATTGTCTGCTCATAGCGTACTCGGCTGTGGGTATTTAGTTCTTTCAATGTGACGCTTGCATAACCAGTGCCTTCAAAATAGCTTTGGTCAGTCTCTTCTTTATACCTGTAATAATTCGATGGCACAGATGTGAGAGCACAAAGTATTACCACATAGACTTACTGCCCTTATAATTTAAAAAAAAAGCTTAAGCTAAAGCATTTGGTACAAGTCCACAAATGAGCCAAACTCGGATCTAACCCAAGTAAAAAGAAAACCTTCCACTGGTTTCTATTAGATTCGCATATGATCTTCAGAGAGGAAGTCATAGTGACCAACTTTTTTGTACTTAATGTAATATTTACTTTAAAAGGAGCTGAATAATTAGTCCATGAGTTGTGTGTGGGTATTATAACACTTCAATTGTTGGCCAGTGGACTGAGATTGCCATACATGTGAACATGCCAACACCGAGGATTTTTTCTAAGAAATGCAGTAATGACAAAAAATTAGACAAAAATCACCAGTTTAGCCACAGTAGTTACTCTTCTGGATGTGAAAAGACAAGAATTCATAATGATAAAATCACAGAACTGTGAAACATGTTTATGCCATACCTTCTGCAGGGTTGCACTTCAGTGGTATTGAGATTAAATGTCCCCTTGAAGTTGTAAAGGCTGATAATATGCTCATTTATGTTGTCTAATTCAATGCAGCCTTCATAATGAGGATAGTCTAGCTTACGTGGCGGCTGCAAAACAGTGCCACCAAAAACATTCCATCAATATCAAGCTGGCAATATTTTATAATAACATGTAACCACTAAGACTATTAGTAATAGTATGCAAATATTAGTAAGACACAGAAGATGACATTCTAAATATCATAAAATTATTATTTCTTTGTATATAATATCCAAACCATCTGATACCACCCCAGGAGTACTGCAGCACAGTTTCAAGTGGAGTCATATGGATGTACTGGGAATTGTACTTAGCAGGGCTGAACAGGTTTCATGCTTTCCTTAGCAAATGAAATACCATCATGCTCCCTTCTTTGAATTTTAGCATACGACACATCAGGCACCTTCTGTAGCAACTAGCGTCTCTTTACATCCTGTCTATTCCTATTGATATGGATAAACTTTTACAGAGCCCTTGAGTGGCTGCTAGTTCCGATCTTTACTTGTAAGAACAACAGAATGATTAACATGGACATCTCTTTAAAAAAATTAAGCAACAATTTGTACCCTAAAATCTGGTGGGTATCCTCCAACGTAAAAGACAACAGTGCTGGGATCAAGATTTAGAAGCACATCATTTCCTCCACTGCTTGCAGTCAAAGGGCTTTCATACTCTGGAGAAGCTGATGTTGCTGCTTTGATGTAATTCAGCTTTACATACTGGTAAATCCTAAAACCAAAAGAGACAGGCAAAATACCACATCACACTATTAAAAGATGTTCTTAGCAGTTTTTGGAATAGACTGTTGTGCACCTGTGAGTGTTATACCTTTCAAACTTTACTTGATCCATAACAGCTTCCTCAGTTTCGCTTTGAGTCACAAATCGCTGCACATCTATTTCTACATCACCATCTCCCAGGTTATAAACACAAGTAAGGTGACCATCTTTCAGAGCCATACCAATATAGTCCTTGGAAGCCTAAGAATAGCAAAGCAAATAATAATAATTAATGAATGATTAATGTTAATGAATGTAAAATACAACAGCACTTCCTCAGAGACATCATCATACTGTGCATGAGTCATAAGACATCCACCCACCTAATAATGAGAATTGCTATTAAGTTTAGCAGCTCTGTGAAGAAAAAGTTGTAATCTTATATGTTGGAGTGATTCGATGAGTAATGTGTTGCATTGGTTCAGCAAATACAGCTATAAATGAACTGAAAAGTACTCTGTGGCTTTTTATAATAATAGTAGCTAAATGATTTTCACATTTGTAACATCTCTCAGCTAACGCCATGAAAACATGGCATCTTTCCTAAAAATTAGGCTCAACACCTGCGAAATAAAAAAGACGTTTGGAGTGAGACTCAGTCAGGACAATGGTTCCTACTGAGTTAACTGAAAGCAGTCATTTCCCCAAACAATTCACATTTTATTTCTTCAACATACCATATTTTACAAGTAACAATTAAAATGCTATCAACAGATATCCTGGGATAAAATCCCAGATATTGAGGGGATAAAAAGATGAAATCCAATGTAGAACAACTACCTTTAAGCTGCTTTCTGAGTATGCACAAGACTCACTAAAGATATGGCTGCTATCAGATAACAAGACTTAAAATACATAGTTAGGAATCACATGCAGGAAATTTTTGAAGTGTTTGGTGGTTCTTGAGCAAGCCTGACTGAACAAGCAGGTCTGGTTTATTCTGCATATTCAGAAGAGAAAGAATTTTAAAACTGAAATGATCACTTTTTATTTACCAATGGAGAAACTCACAGAGACTTGTATTGTGAAACGAGTCAAAACATTGAGGCAGGATTTAGGCTGAGTTTGTGCTGACTGCTGCAGAAACTGTCAGTTCTGACAAGACAGTGTGATGGTATCCATGACAGAGAAGTAACTTCTAAAGCATCAAAACAGCAAAGCATCAAAGGGCAAAGCAGTCAGTCATCCAACAGGTTATGTTGTCAGTGGAGGAATGAAAAAACACTGCTGCCCCCACATAATGGCAATCATGAAGAAATGGGCCAACTGTAGCCATGAACTTCAGTCAACATAAATAATCTCCCATCTGTTTCTCAAGTATGTTGTCTGTTCTAAAGACCAGATTGAGTATCAAAATATACCTACATTTTTATTACCCAGGTACAGTACAAACTTATTTGATGCCCTCTGGGGATTGTCTAATCTTGTCTGAGGTCTTTGGAGGAAGAAAGAAAGTGAAGTATAGCCTTTCAGATCTTCAAGGTTGCTCGGAGGTCGAACTTCCACACCAGAGCTGCCATTGAACCTCATAGGAATAGCAACCTGTTAAGAAATAAAATATTCAGTATAATTATCTTTTGCTACTATAACAACTATGACTACCTGTTACTACTCCTACTTAGTTCAGTGTTACATTTAATTGCAAAGTAACCTATTACATATCCTAGTCATTGTACAGCCATCAATTACTACAGATTTGGACCGATCCTACCAAACAATATAATTAGAAACAGGCTGGATAATACAGCATTCTGTATTGTCAATCCTTATAACTTAACACAGTACTTTTTTACTACCAACATCAATTAATCAACCCTTATCATGTCTCTGTCAAGTAATTGTTACCTTAAATACACGGACAGGGAAGAATGTGCCCTGCAGCTCTATAGAGAAAACCTATAAATTATTTAGATATCTACATACAGATCCTGATGCTTCATTTAGATGGACTGAACTAGCTGTTGGAAATTATAATGCACTTCTGATGTTAACAAAGACACATCCTATTACAGTTATTTACACCACAGTCACAGATTTCTCTTATTCACTGTGACTGTAGGTTATTTTTGATGACCTTAGGGATGCTTCTCAGGGACCTGAGGCCATGCTATCCCTTCAGCAACTACAGTAGTTGCTTAAACTGAGAAATGGCAGTATAATAAGAAGATGCTAGTAGCCAACTCCTGACATCTTTGCGGCAGCTGAGACATAGGGGCACTGGGCTATACAACTTCTTTGGCAGTGTCAGCATTCAGCTGGCCATGCATGGTGGACAGCCCTGCCATTAAGCTACAGAGCTGACTCTATCTGGCTGCCAAAGCCACCACAATACCTTGGAACGCAAGAGACTATTGTACAAATAAGTATCAGAGATGCCCTGGAAAAAGCCCTAGGGGAGGAGGATGAAGCAGAATGCTATTGCATCGACTCAGTTTTATGTACAAATTATTGTGCTTCCCATCACCACAGTTACTTTAAGTGCTGGGTGGTGCTGTTGAATTAAATTTATGTCTGGTCTTTCACATACATTAAAAAAAAATGTTTTAGAAAGATAAAGCAGATCAAAGCACTGCTGTGTGTCCAAACCACTGAGATCAAGCACAATTGCAGTGTTCAGGACAGACCTTGTTTGCAGCATCTCTTGCCTGCTGAATTAGCTCTCTTATGCGATTTACATTCTCAGAGATATTGCTTGTTGGCATTAGCTGTTGGTTGATACTCTCGATCTTGCTGAACAGATCCGGAAGTTTGTTTGTCAATTTTTTTACTGCAATGAAAGAAAAAAACATCATTGATGATGGAAAGGAGGAGGAAAACAGATGCAAAAATATGATAGCACTACACAACTATCAGAATAGCAGTGAGCAGGGTGATGACAGAACTGTTTTCATTAATTCTACAATATTAAGAAGCCCTTACTGAAACTAGCAGTTTAAACAGAGGTTATGGTACTCTGGGAATTTGTGGCCAAAGGTATTTGCAGATGCAGACAGAATCAGCACTTTCAAGAACATATTAGATAAATTCAGGTCCAGAAAAAAATATTAAATAGGACAGGATATTCTCTCTAACATTATTATCAAGTGACTGGGGACGCTAAGGGAGAATGAGGATAACGGACAACAGACAGGGGTCAGGCTTATGTGCATTCCCTGAGTAACATCATCTGCAGCTGTTGAAGAGTGAATACAGGGATAGGCAGACTGCTGGCCTGACTGAGTAGGGCACGCCTTGGCGTCAGGGCTGGCAGTCATCACAATTCAGTAGTGGGCCTTACATACCCGGGCAGGTTTATTTCAGGAGAAAAGGAGCTAATATGAGAACTTAAACTTTCATTAAAATGGGAAACAATTTTTCATCTCCTATGATTGAGGAAAAAAAAAAAGAAAGCCTTTAAATATTAGCGGACTGCAACCCTGTGATGCAGAAGGCAAATAAAGAGAAATTAAGACCTATTATTTTTCTAAACATGACTTCTAAGCAGGTCTTGTAACTGCAGGGATGACTTATGACTGCAATAACATATGGGCCTAGCTCTTGTATTTGTCTTCTTTAATGTTTACTCTCACTTGACTTTGTCAGACAAAGTTGCTGAAATGATGAAAAAGAGATGCTGTTTGTGATTGTGCCTTATTTTGTATTCAACACAGGCTCTATGCAGTCCATTTCACTTAATTTCAGCCAACAGACATCTAGCCTAAGCTAGATCTACCTAGGTCCCTTATCTAGTCAGTGTAGAAATAAAATCACAGATTCACAGAGCTGCTGAGGTTGGAAGGGACCCCTGCAGACCATCTTATCCAACCCCTATGCTCAACCAGGGTCAGTTGCCCAAAATCTTGTCTAGATGGCTTTTGAATATCACCAAGGATGGAGACTCTACAACCTCCCTAGACAACCTGTGCCAGTGCTAGGTCACCCTCACAGTAAAAGAGCACTTCCTGATGTTGGCAGCCAGGTGAAGTTCCCGATGACTGGAAAAAGGGAAATATAACCCCCATTTTCAAGAAGGGGAAAATGGATGAGCTGGGAAACTACAGATCAGTCAATCTCACCTCTGTGCCTGGCAAAATCTTGGAGCAGATTCTCCTGGAAGACATACCGAGGCACATGAAAAACAACAAGGTGCTTGGTGACAGCCAGCATGGCTTCACTAAGGGCAAATCCTGCCTGACCGATTTGGTGACCTTCTATGGTGGGGCTACGGAACTGATGGACAGGGGTAGAGCAGTTGATGTCATCTACCTGGACTTGTGCAAAGTGTTCGACACTGTCCCACACGACATCTTTATCTCTAAGTTGGACAGACATCAATTTGATAGGTGGACCACTCGGTGGATAAAGAACTGGCTGGATGGCCGCACGCAAAGAGTTGTGCTCAATGGCTCAATGTCCAGCTGGAGACCAGTAACGAGTGGTGTCCCTCAGGGATCGGTGTTGGGACTGGCCTTGTTCAACACCTTTGTTGGTGACACAGCCAGTGGAATAGAGTGCACCCTCAGCAAGTTTGCCAATGACACCAAGCTGTGTGGTTCGGTTGATACACTAGAGGGAAGGAATGCCATCCAGAGGGACCTTGACACGCTTGTGAGGTGGGCTGCTGCCAACCTGATGAAGTTTAACAATGCTAAATGCAAGGTCCTACATCTGAGTTGGAGCAATGCCAGGCACAGCTACAGGTTGGGCAGAGAAGAGATTCAGAGCAGCCCTGTGGAGAAGGACTTGGGGGTGTTGGTCAATAAGAAACTGAACATGAGCTGGCTTCAGTGTGTGCTCGCATCCCAGAAAGCCAACCGTATCCTGGGCTGCATCAAAAGGAGCATGACCAGCAGGTCGAGGGAGGTGCTCCTGCCCCTTTACTCTGCTCTCGTGAGACCTCACTTGAAGTATTGTGTGCAGTTCTGGTGTCCTCAACATAAAAAGGACATGGAACTGTTGGAACAAGTGCAGAGGACAGCCACAAGGATGATCAGGGGACTGGAGCACCTCCTATATGAAGACAGGCTGAGAAAGTTGAGGCTGTTCAGCCTGGAGAAGAGAAGGCTGCGTGGAGACCTCATCGCAGCCTTCCAGTATCTGAAGGGGGCCTAAAGGGATGCTGGGGAGAGACTCTTCATGAGGGACTGTAGTGATAGGACAAGGGGTAATGGGTTCAAACTTAAACAGGGGAAGTTTAGATTGGATATGAGGAAGAAATTCTTTACTGTGAGGGTGGTGAGGCACTGGAATGGGTTGCCCAGGGAAGTTGTGAATGCTCCATCTCTGGCGGTGTTCAAGGCCGGGTTGGACATAGCCTTGGGTGGCATAGTTTAGTGGGAGGTGCCCCTGCCCATGGCAGGGGGGTTGGAACTAGATGATCTTAAGGTCCTTTCCAACCTGAACTATTCTATGATTCTATGATTCTATGAGGTTCAGAGGGAATCTCCTGTGTTTCAGTGTTTTCATCAAGGGCACATTGCTGGCTCATGTTCAACTTGGTGCCCACCAGGACCCACAAGTCCTTCTCTGCAAAGCTGCTTTCCAGCTTAGCCACCCCGTAGCATATACTGTGCACTGAGGGTTTTCTCCTCCAGTACAGGACTTCTCCTTGTTGAAGTTCATGAGGTTCCTGTCAGCCTATTTCTGCAACCTGTCTGGATGGCAGCATGGCCCTCTAATGTATCATCAATTCCTCACAGTTTTGTGTCATCAGAAAACTTGCTGAGGGCACACTCTGCCCCATCATCCAGATCATTAAGATGTTAAAAAGGATTGGACCTAGTACTAAAGCCTGGGACATCCTGCTAATAACTGATCTCCAAATCTTTAGAGATCAGCCATCTTTTAACACGTTCCACAGAATGGCCTTCATCATGTTCTGCTCTACCTGTCCCTTTCTACTGTTAATAAATAAAGTTCAGAATACTAGTTTACGCTAGATGCTTAACTTTTGGATGCCTGAAATTTCTGCTGCAAAACTGACCATGTTCACCTAACAGTGACTTGGCAGGTCCCAGGAAGCACCTGCAGTACCTGAATTGTTTGCCTCCATCAATGCTTTATTGAAGCCAGCACTCTGTGTGCTTCCATAGGTGCTCTTCATTTTTTCCACATCTTCTTGAATTGGGAGCAGTTCATCCAATACATTGGTTGTGGCATCCTCGGCACTTTTTACCATGTTCTTTGCACCGGTGATGATGCTGTCAATGTCATCTGAAACACACACACAAATGCATGTGCAGATTCTTATCGTAATAGATGAAAGAGGCAAACAGGAGTGATCAGTAAATAACTAACCTCTGTTTATCCCATTGAGATTATTTTGAAGAGTAACAAGATCAACTTGCAGTGTATTCGTCTTCCCATCAGTGACATCAAGTCTTTGCTTTATGTCTTCAAGGGTTGGACCAATGGCTGAAAAACAGTGAATGTCTTGCATGAATTTTCAACCAAAATACCACCTTTCTGTTGGACAGGTGATGCCACAGCACCAGCCTCCACTCTTCCATAGCTCGTGTTGCCACGGAGTATTGAACGCACTGCTAAAGAAACATAAGGCAAAAGATTTGCTGGACAGGAGTACTGCAAAGGTGTATAGCATAAGCAGATGTAGGAAATCTACTTTCTTGCCTCTTTACCATTGTAAATAACCACAACAAGATGTCTCATCATAACCAGCCTCTTCTGGGTCAATATGTGCTGCACAGCTTTTCTGAACTCTGAAAATTTATAGTTCAGTGAAAGCTTCTGATGTCGTGCCAATATTTTTACAGTCGCTTTCTTTCTTGGTACCTTTCAATGTCTTTTCAGTCTCCTGTGCTTGATTCAGGAGTGTAGTGCTCTCAGTTTTTAACCTTGCAGCTTTTCCTGATAGGTCTTCCCTCTTCACAGTCTAATAATAAAGAGAAGCATGGTACTGTAAGATTGCTTTAATAAATATACTAACATTTAAAGAGTAAAAGGGAGAGCCCAATCCATCTTAAAAAAGCAACTACATAAGGGTAGAGTTTTCACCTGAAGAACACCACCTTTATCAACAATTGTTGGAATTAATTTAAGCATAATACAACTTCGGTCTTTAACAAACTTCTGATTTTGGAGTATTAGGAAGAAATTAATAGCACATGCCTGTTAAATGCTACTCCTCTGTTGAAGAGATTGTGGGTATTACTGCTGCAAAGTAAAAGTGAATTTCCTGAAATCACCTTCAGTGATTACAGGGCTTGCCTTATGCAGATCTCTATTTTGTGCTGAAAGGAGCAATTAGTATTTATATGGACAGCCTGATCAGAAAGGCATTAACTAGTACTTTAGCATCTTTAGTGCTGAATCAAGAGAAAAAGAGTACTATCTAGTTGTAACAAGTTTACTGGCATTTGGCCACTTAACGGATACTTACTGATAAAGCTGAGTCAGCTGCATTCCCAGCTTTTTTGGCTGCTTCCTCTGCTGCTTTGATGGCATTAATAATACTGTCATAGGCAGTAGAAGCTTCCACAGCACAGCCTACCAACTCGTCCTTCCTGGCACTGTTCTTTATTCTGTGGGAAACACGGTGAAAAATTCAGTCTTCTGCAAAGACTGTGGACTTCAAAAAGTATTCCAAATAGATCTGAACTCAGTACTTTCAAAGTAATGCTAATACAGAAAATAATACACAGAAGCGCTGCATACAGTTCAGTTAGATCTGTAATTTCATTCTGAAAAAAATGTCAGTCCTGGAGGCAGACCAATATGATTCTTCAAGATTCTTCAGAATAAGAGTATAAGCTCCTGCATTTGGAAAACACTACTGTGGGCCTCCAAAGAAGTCTTTAAATGATAGGGAGAATTCACCAAGGCACAAGGTCAACAAGTCACCCCGATCACAGCCATCTAAATACAATTCGGTTTAGAGAGCTGCAGCTTCCAGATCATCTCTGGCTGTTCTAGCATCCTACAGGAGTGGCAGATGGAGTACAAGATGGAGCAACTGCAAGACCTCTTGTATTTTCCCCAAGAACCAATATGACAGCTCAGGAACTAGAAACAACAGACAAAATCTCTTCTACCCACTCCCCATGAGCTACGCTATTGCCCTGTGTTAGCTGCCCTGTATTTGTGAGAACAGCGCCTTCTTAGCTGAAAAAAATCACACTGGAAACTATATTTTTTAAAGCAAGAATTTTCCAGCCGAGTTAGGTATTTTTGAGTTTTACTTTTTGAGTTTCTACTTGGATTAATGACAAAATGCAAACAATTTGCACAGGAAAACAATATGAATTGGGATACCACTTTTTCCATTTTGTTCTGATGACCATAAAAGGTCCCCAAAGCCTCAGCCATAATTCCAAGGTGAAGTACAAATAATGGCAAGTAATGGAGAGGGAAATACTTGATTCACATTAAGTTAATAATTTTTTTGCCTTCCTAGAAGATTCCTTGAAGGATGAGAAAGTCATAAGAAATCTTTTCCTCACTAATGCTTTGTGTCCGAAGACTGACAAGATAGCATCTCTTCCAAGTATTTCCCCCAATTCGTTGATATAATAGAAGTATCCCTGAGTACAGGTACAGTAAGTAACACTACAAAAAAGATATTCTAAACATCTTCCCACTCTATACATGAGGATTTTCTCTTTGGTAAGAAGTCAATGAAGTGTTAGTGCAGTAATATAAAACTGTATAATGGAACCCCCCACTTCAGGGAAAAGGAAAAAGTCAGGAAAAATACAGAAGGACCTGATTTGTGGAGAAAAAAGGAAAAAAATCATCCGTACCTCATGAAGAAGCAGAAAAAGAAACCAAATTTCTAACTTTGCAAATAGTCATCAAAGCAAGTGAAGTTACAGACAGAGCATGCAACCATGGATGTGTACATTGTGTAAATTTTGTATGTAAATACAAAAATTGCTCATTTACAGGAATGGCAACATACTCTTCCAGTTGTTTTGCCAAGTCTTGCAAAGATTTGGCATGTTCCTCTGCCTTCACCACCAATGGTTCTTTGCTTGCTGATAAGGAGCTATTTGTCAGCTTTTCGTTCATATCCTTCCTTGCTCCATCCAGCTGAGCAGCCAGGCTTTCATATTCCTATGGGTTTATATAGACAAAATTTTATTTGTATTCATACACGTTTGATTTTGTCTTTGTCTCCTTCAGCGATACACATACCTTGCACCTGACAAGACCAAGGGGAAAAGCATTTCCTTACAAATTATTCTGCAGATTACTGGAAACAACTGCTAGTCATTACATTATCCTTCCAGGCCCACTAGGTAAAAACCGAGTCAGACCCTTGTAGCCCAGTGCCCTGTCTTTGACAGTGGCTAAAAGCTATTGCCCAGAAAGAAATACAAGAATAACATAATCGTATAATGGTATTTCTCACAGATATTCTCCCACATTCTGATATCTGCAGCTCAGACACATCACAACCCTCCACAAGCTTCTCTTACACTAGCTTCTTTTGCCACTGAACTATGCTACCCATTATAGTGACAGCAAGACATTGGGGGGTCTGACCATAAGAAAGTTAATAATACCTCTTTGCTCTTTTGCAGTAATCCAAGTACACTGTTAGCTTGTGTCAGGGAAGATCGGGCAGAGCTTAGAATATCCAAGATACCATTCTGTTGTACATTAGTCTCCTTAATCCGTTTCTGAGGAAAAATGTGACTGGGTTAAAAATGAGAGACAGGGAAAACCATATCTACCTAATCTAGTCTGCAGTAGGATTTACCAAAGGTACTATCGCTCTGTTAACCAGATGTCTATACTGTTTAAAGACTAATGCTATCCTACTGATTCGAAGTGTGAGAAAACTCAGGAGTCTGCAGGAACATAGAACAGCATGGGGCACCAGGCTACAATAGTTCAGTTATGAGACTCAAAGTAAAAGTACTAAGGGTCATCTGAGATGAACCGTCAGGACAGGTCATCTAAGTGTCTGACCTCTCAAACCTGGAAACTTCAAACCAGCTCCCTGGTGACTATCCTAATCTTTTTCATTCTCTCAAAGTCAGAAATGAAATAATTGCAGTAACCCTTCATCTGGGGATCTTATCAGAAAGGGGGTGAGAAACCTCCCCACCTTATCCTCTTGAAAGCTGTGAGAGGAATGAAGCTCTTTGGTCTAGAGCAATCCTGTGACAATCCACAGTGTAGATCCATGGCAATGGCATACCACAAACCCAGCCAGACAAGTGGTGTTGCAGGTAAGGATGTGTTACCTTTACTTGGCTGGGTTTCTTTCATTGCAACTTGTTCTATCTCTACCAGATAAGTGTATCATTAGCAGACGCACTTGTACAGATGCATCGATCATTAAACACAACTGTGAATACTTACTTGCCAATCGTATTGTACAGTCAGTGCACATGAAGGTACAACTAAATATCAAAAGGGACAGTTGAATGTCGAAAGTCTTTTGTTCAAGCAGTGTTAGCAAACCAGATGGACATGAGTGTGCTAAACCAGTGTCATATTCTAGCAAAACCACATTTAATTTAAAAGAATGAGTCCTGCAGCACACCCTTATTTCTTGTACTACTTCACCAGCTCTAAAAATCAAGCACTCTCAGGAATGCAGCTGTTTCTTGTTTCCTTTCTGGTGAGACCTCAGAAAAAGTTCTGTAGAATACTAATCCCAAATAATTTAACAGTATTGCACGCATTATTGCTCCCATCTTTCATGACTGATAAGACCAAATACTTTAAAGTAACAATTTCCTATAAAAAAATACATCAGGAATTTGGTCTCTAATAGGAAAAAACCAAAAGGCTAGTGGCAGCTGAAGAGAAGTGCTAGAGAAGAGACTCTTTCACTTGTCAGAGCTAGTCTTGGTCACACTGCCCCAGTCACATAGAGAGACCACAAGTGGGAGTAGACTATATTTATAGCTGACCATACATACACCAAAAGATGGAAAAAGACCTTGAAGAAAGTCTAAAGAATTAGTGCTACTTGGCTTTGCAAGGTTAAAAGCACTTCTTATCTCCTGAGGTTTAACTTTGTTCTCCCAAGCCTTGACATTACCTTAATGTCTTCCAGCAGAACTCCATTATCTCTGTTTAAGTTTTCAGCCTGCTTGATTTGTCCCGTTGCCTTATTCAGAGCTTCACGAAGGTCAGTGATTTTTGATTCATAGTCATTCAATGACTCCCTCACAGTTTTAATAAGCGCGTGGTTTTCTTGGTGGTACTTTTGTAGTTCATTCTTAATACGTGCCAGTACTGCAGTATCAGGACCAGAAAGAAAACTTTTGTTCAGAGAGTGAACCAGAACAAACTTCCTTCAAAAGGGCTTGACATTTAGGATTAGAAAGTTGTGGTTGTGAGAAATACTAAGCACCCTCTGCAGTGCTAATTTCAGTGTTACTGTAGCAGAGATGCTATTCAGCATCGCACTGGGTCAAATATGCTCGCTAGTTTGCTGTTGCAGACACAGAGCACAAATAATTGCATTTATTTGGCAATTTCTAAATTAATAACAAAAATCTGCAAAAACTGACTTGGTTTTTATTTATATGCAACTAACAATTTCATCATCAATTTCATCTACAATGTAGATAGCTACATCTGCGCCAGTCACCAAAGCTTCCTCCGTAACCACTGGAGAGATATCAGTATATTCGACCTCAAAGAAGTTAGAAACATAGAAGAGGTCAAATGAATCACACTCTTAAGAGTGCTTATTTCACTGCCTACAAGACAGGATACAGAAGAGCTTCTCTGAGGTAGGTATCAAACTCCAAAATTAGGGAAAATTACTACCACTTGTAAAGGTCTTTCAAATTCCTCAACTATGCCCCCGCTTAGGAGATAAGCCTGTGACTTTGATGTACGTGCTGTCTCTAATGTCTGGAATCAGGTTTCTGAATGTCCCATTCAAATACATGCAGAGAATATATAAGGGCGTACAGCAAGTGCAACCAGAACTTCTGAACTTCCTTATCTCTGTATGATCTGGCCTTTCAACCATTCTGGCAGCTAATGAAAATCTGTTGTTAAATTACACCTGTAGTTCCTCTAAAATAGCTGCATGTACCATAGTCAATGTATTATAATACACAGAAGCACTCCATAAGTATATCAGGATCAGCTATGTCTTAATTTTACTGAGATAAACCTTGTTATGAAGGAAGGATCTACTGTGTCTCTTTCCCAGCTCAACTCAGTTTCTTCCATAACAAACTAAAAATGCCTTTAAATCCGCCCCAGAGCTACCACTTTCCTATTGACTAATGACCGCTACTGATCCCAGGGATACACTGCAAAATGTGCTTCCCTGCACTACCTCCCAAACAATCAGTAACACTTCAGATTTCAGATCGATCTTTCCAGAGAGTAAGAAGCTAAGAGAACAAGCTCTTACGCAGCTGAGCCTCTGTTCGCTCCTTCTCTGCCTCTGCTTGAAGTTGGCCAAAGTTGCGGTTTCGCATCTCCATCATCATGCGTTGAGCTTCGGCCAGTTCTTTGGCAGCATCTCCCAAGGGTAGGTTATTACCTTCTGCATTCGTACCAGCTACTTGTTCCAAGAGCACTGAAAAAAAGTACTGTCAAAGTCAAAGAGGGGATGCACTTAAGACTACGCAAAGGACAAAAATGACAGGCTTTTGTGAAAAAGACATGCCTATTCTATAATTCCTTAATGAAGCAGATCCATTTTGCATTAACTGTATTAAGCTGAAAAGTATACTATGTTACACAATGGGAGCTAGTAAGATGGCATTGGGATTGGAATTTGTCCTAACTCACCGACTTCACAGCAACAATTTTAAGGTTCTAACTTAAAAGAGCCTGTGAGAGTCCTGACTAAAGTCAGAGATTGTGAGAGTCCTGACTAAAGTTGGACTAAAGTCAGGATAGTCATTTATAGCTCCAAATGTGTCTATGCTAAATCCTCTCTATCCCTATTCACTACACAGAGAAGGTAGGCTCCTAAACTGACATATATTATATTTCTAACAGGAAGAGTGAATTTCACAGCTATGTCTAAGTTCTGATTTATGAAGTTGTTTTCAAAGAAAACATCTATGCTTAATTAAGAATATTGTAAACAAACTTGAAAAGATTCTATAAAACAAAAGATATTATGGAGTTAAAAATTGGTTTTACCTTGTATATTATTGACAACTATTTGTATTTGCGAAACCAAATCCTTTCCTTTCTGATGAGTTTGGCCAAAATTATTAAATAATATCTCAGCTGCTTTGTAGTTCATTTCAGCCTAGCAAGGGCAAAACATTATTAGATTAAAAATATCTGGATACAGCATACTAATATGTAGTAAAGAAATGTGTATTTTTAAATTGATTTGGTAAGTCACCTTTTCCTGGAGAGCATTTACATCATGATTTAGGTTAAAGAATTCTGTTTCCAATTCATCTACCTTTGAACCCTGATTGCGTACAACAGAACGGTAGTTGTTCAATAAGCCCTGAAATGAAAGAAAAAAAAAATCCAATGAATTACTCCTACACAGGAGACACAAAAGCAAAAATCCACTGGGTTAGATCTTTATCCAAGGTAAATAAAAGCAGCATTACCGACATGAAGGCTAACCAGTTGCTGCCCAAACCCTGGGCTTTGTTATCTGTGAGTATAGCAACTACTATTCCAACCAAGAAATTTTTTTTAGGATGAATTTTGGTATTGGCGATTGGAATGCTAAGGATTTTTGGTAATGCAGAGGTATAAGTGCTGGAAAAGGACAGAGCTATAGGGAAATCTTGGAGATACAGCTTTCAAGGTGAGCAAGCCTCAGAAAAAGCAGAGATACTGATTCTTTTTGACACTGATTCTCTTTCAGAGAATGACATGGAAACAACAACTGTCCTCTAACAGTTGAAGCCCAGTGCTGTTAGCATCTGGTATCTGAAATCAAGAGTTGATGTATGTTTCCTTGCAAGGTGACAAAAAGATGAAGTTCCTAGGTTCAGCTCTTATCAGCTTAATCTGAAATCTGCTTCTCTGTATATGTGTACTTACCTTTAAGTCCTTGATGCGTGTTTCCAAACGTCTCATCTGCTCCAGTGTGTGGCTACTTGCATGGACATTTTGCAGCTGAGACTTAGTCAGCTGAAGCTCATCACCTATTGTGCTCAAATCCTTCAGCAGTGTCATTACACAGCTATCGCAAGCTGGAGGGTGCATGAGCAAATGAAAGCAATATTTGTTATTAGTATTCGGTGCAAAGAATATTTCACTGATTATATCAATAAATAAGATGCAATGGAAACACTTTGATACTTGTCATCTAGTACTTCCTGAACAACAAACGCAACAACAAAGCCCAGAGTATTAAGGAGAGTGACCAGAGCCAGAAATATAAGGAGGAGGCCCCATTTACATCTGGCTAATTGACCACATCTCTCATATTTTATTCCAAGTGTTTCATTGAATGTTTGTTTTCAGAAGATTCATTACAGGACACCTCCAGTCCTTTTTAAAGTGTGTCCCCCTTAAGGAGTCATTGGTATGTACCCAAAGCCAGCAGAAGGCAATCCAAGTCCAGTTCTACTTTATTACTTACGGTCACAATCTTCATTGGGATCCACATCTTTTGGTTCATTATTGAAACATTCTGAAATCACAAGAGTCTCATTAGTAATCAAAGTTTTCTTATGGAAATACTAGTATTGCATTTTTGCCCTCACTTTTCATGGTTGGCAGCCATGCAAAATATGGTGCTGCCATTTCATAAATCCATACCCACTGTGAACAAGCTGAAACTCCCAGAAGGTGTGAGCATGCCAAAACATTCAGCTCCCACCTATGTCTTGCTGAGATCAACACCTTTTTCATCCTTCAGAGAAAACTGACCATAACCCCAACCAGTATACGATACTTGGGTAGCAGCAAGAGGCTCTCTCACATCAAGTGGGCAGAATGCTCTGCCAGAATTTGCCTAGAATAACACCAGCAGGACTGGAGCCAAGACTATGTTACAAGCATTAAGGCATTTTACCCAGGACATAGGTTCAAATAAATCCCTTTGCTTTAGCATCCATGTTCAAACCACAGATTCTGATTCCTCAAAGGATGCCTTACCCACAGGGAACTGGGAAATATTTATGGACTACCTGTCACAGCTTGTGAGATTAAGGGATTAATCAAGCTTGAGAGAAATCCACAGTTATGCATGGAAGGAGGCCCTGTATGTAACCCAAGGCATGGAGCTTGGACCAGAGACACAAGTGGTATATAACGAACATTGCCATCAGACTTTCCAAGAAGCTAGCACAAGTGGCTGCCTGTCCAGTGTGCTGATTCAGTTAGTTTACTTGCTTTACAAACCCCTTTATAAGAAACTTAGGACTCTCCAGGTGCATGTGGGCTTGTGACATCCTGGGATCCTAATTTCTTGGAGTCAGGATGGGAAATGGCTCCTAAAAATGCCATCATATAGGATAGGAATCTTCCCCATCTTGATGCCCAAGTTTCTCTTAGAGGTTTAGTCCTACTGCCAAACTCTCATCTCCTCTTGAAAATGAAATGTGCATATCTTTGGCAGAAAAGGATGCACTCAGGGTATAGGCTGCTGCTGTCAAGAGTCAACAAGAGCTTGAGACTGTGAGAGGTTATAGTGATAAAATCGGACCTGAACTTTAGCAGCAGCATGAAACAGCATGGAACCAATTGCATAGCTGTGCCATTTCCTTTGGCACTTGCACATTAAGTCGTCAGGAAGCTAAATGGGATTGGAAGTGAGTGCTGCCGCCAAAAGGAGACAAGTCACAAAGAATATATCTGTAAGAGAATGAAGGGAATTGTTCTGAAATCCAAATACCCATCCAGTTTGGCTGTTGTGTAATTCAGCTAACACCAGACACATTTCAGCTGTCACTGTGAAGTACCAATTAAAGAAAACTATTACTACAGCTTCTGCACAAACAACATCAGCCAAGAAATGGTGAAATCAGAAAGTCTGGCCAAGTGCCGAACATCACTCACAAGAAACCTGCTAGAACATGCTGTGCTCATGATCACAGAGGGTTTTCTTCCTCATGGAGAGAAAGAGAGGGCTAATCAGAATACATAGCTCGAGACAAACTGAAAACAGACTTGTTGAATTTTGCCCTGCAGATTAGTTAGTCCTAGCAAACTCTAGCTTCAAGAAGAAAGGAATGAGAAAAGATCAAACACTGCTTGGATCTGTTCCACACAGGTATAAATACAATAAAGATGTATTACTTCAATGATGAAATACAAAATGAGAACTAGCTATTGAAAAATTGCACCAGCTGCCAACAGCAGTTCACATATACTTGCTGGTTTTCTATGACCAAGGAAAGATAAGGTAATCCTTGCAGTCACTAGAATGTTGTATGAACAGCAGTGCAGAGAAATTAAGAGTGTGGAAATAGTAGGAGTTATTAGTTTGACATTTCACTGACATCTGAGGAGGAAAAGCTGTCTACGGGGAAAGAAAATTGTAATTTTATTGGGGAATGGAAATATGGGAGAATAAGGTCCTTTTCAGGAGCAGTGACTTATGTGCTTCTGAATAGAAATGTGTATCCCAAGGAACTGAGATGAATCGAGGTAAAGACAGCCTGAAGAATGTAGGATCAGCCCCTTTAGAATTGTAACAGATAAAGCAAACATATGCTAGCAGCATAATAATCTTATTAAGAGCTTACTAGTACAGGAGTACATGTGTGACAGATTCTGGGAAAATCATGGATGTCTTAGGCTGCAGCACGGTGTATAGGAGGATTTATAAAGCAGCCTCCTAAGTCCGGTCCTAACTTTCACTGTAAACACAGTTAGCTTGGATATCTAAGGCAGAGCCTGATTCAGGCTCTGAAGATATCACTAATCTGCCCCAAATACATTTTAAAAAGGCATGTTGAGACTGCCCAGTTTCCTAAGTCCATAATGCAGACTGGCAAGATATGACTTAATCATGTCAGCAGAAAAACCACAATGCATTTAAAAACATATCCGTGAAACAGAACAACAAAATAAAATCGCCAATATTAATGAAGGGAAATACACAATAATATAGCTTACGAAGGTGAATTCGATAACTCAGAACAAGCCACAATGTTATGTTTTAGAAAATCTTAAATTTTGTTAAAATTGATCTACATTTCTTACAAGCCTAGATCTTTCCTTCAGTTCAACTCAGATAAGTACCTTCTTTCTTTGCTTCCCAGACAGAAAACAACACTCACTTCCATTTTAACAAGCTCTCACGTACCTCCAGTCAGGTGGTCACAGCTAGCCAGCTGTCCATTATTATTACAATTACATTTCTGACAGTAGCCTCCATATTTCTGTGGATTTCCAAAATATCCTGGAGCACAGCTAGGGAAAGAGATACAAGTAATTTTTATTAAGTAGTTGAGCTACTTTTGTGAAATATACTTTCCCTTGACAAACCCCCCCCAGTTATTCTCCTGAAGAAACTTTCAAGAACTTTTGATTTCATGTCTTAGACAAAAAGGGTTTATTTTTAGTTTACAGTATCCTCTGCACTATGCTAAAAATATCTTTCCAAGTACTGCAGAATTTTTTTCTATAAATAGAAGAACTCCCACAATGCATGTATAGGAATAAATCACTTAGTCTGAAAAAACCCACAATACACACAGATACATACATACACAGAGAATTTGACAAGGCTTAACCCAGCAAATCACGCCATTCTGATTAGTGATCCCACCAGAAAACACATACTAAGGAGGATCATCTTGCAAGCACAGGTTGAGATTTCAAACAGCAATGGCACTGAATGACATTATCACCCTTGTGATGGGTGATACCTCCTCTGCCAGCTGCTAGCAAAGCAGCCTGTCTGTGAGAAAATATTTTATAGGTAAAACACACTGCTCAGATGGCTAGATAATAATCCTAAAAGTCACTCTATTGTAAGATTGACAGAGGCGGCAATATGGGATCAAAGGGCCACGATGAGCAGCTGAGGTACATCATGAAGCTAGATCTGGAAGAGAAAACTTGTCTATAACCTGAAGCTTAGATATCAAAGGTAAGAGTCTTGAAGCATCAGACAAAGTGATACTGGAGGTACTATCTTCAGGACAGACATCATGATGTTATTGGCCTCAACTTTCTAAACCAGACAACACTATTCTATTACAATTAAATTCCCCTGGATTTAAAACTCAGTGATATTGCTTCCTTTGCCTTCCTGAAACTGCCATGCTGTGTCACTTGTGTTTTGTCAAACTGCTGCAATGTTCCAGCAAAAGAGATGGTTCCAACGTTGTGTTTCTGTGCTCCACATGTGCAGCACATCGGAATGAGTTGAGATGAAGGGTATCATAGAATCATGGGTTGGAAAAGACCTTAAAGATCATCTAGCTCCAAACCCCCTGACACGGGCAGGGACACCTTCCACTAGACCAGATTGCTCAAAGCCCCATCTAATCTGGGTTAGAACACTTTCAAGGTATGGCATTGAATGTTATCTGGTTGCTGTTGGAATGTTGTATGTTTCTTTGGGGAGAGTTGGGTTTACACCTAGAATTACACTATAGCACTACACTACAGCAGCTGTTCATACAAATAGATAATCCTTAAGTATGTGCACCCTATGCATGTGTACGTCCATATACTACCCAATGCAAACGTACCTGCTTTTATGGTGTTTCTCAGAAACCTTGGTCTTGAGAAACAAATCACTTACCGTTCACAACGAACTCCAGTATAGCCTTCTTTGCACAGACACTGGATTTCTTCACCATTTGCCACACAGCCAGTTGCAAATCTTTGAGAAGAAGCAAGAATATTATTGTGACCAAGTCATCAAATAGATTTTACTCTCTAGAGGCTAAGCTCAGTTAAATGATTTTCAGATTAAAAAGTTTTTATCCCACTGAATTACTTCTCAGCTAATTTAATTGCCTCTGGATAAATTGTTGTGATTAATTCTATGATGTTTCATATTTTTCATTGAAATTCTTTCCTTAGACTAAAAAAATAATTGCTTCCTGACCCTCCAGACTGAGCATAATAGCTCACTGCCCTAAGGAATTCCTAGAGAAAACCTTAATAGTGATGTTGTAAAATAAAACGAGTCTGGGTAGCTATTTTATCTTACTAGGGCAAGAATCAATAGCCTGTGTGAGACAACATTTCCTCCTGTTTGGATAACTTCTTTTTTTTACTATTTATTTTTCATAGATGGAAACATTGGAGGACATTTTATGTAGCTCATATTGCTTGGGGTTTGGTTTTGGTTGTTTGTTTTTTTTTAACCAAGGCAAAATACAGCTGTGCATCATTTTGGGGAGCTCTAGCATATATCTGATTAACACAATGAATATTTTTGCTTGCTCTTTCCAGCAGACTCATCTAGATTTAAATTTCTCTGGGAGAAAAATTAGTTTTATGGCCACTGTTTGGGAAAGAGAGGCAGGAGGTGAAGCAAGGATGGCCATGTTTGCTGTTTTCGTTTGCTAATCTATGAAAGTTGCATAAAGCAAGTCTGGGTATCAAAGACAGAGGTCTGCACAAATAATTACATCTAATTTGACTAGGTGGAAAATTGTTAACCCCAATAATGGCAGGTAGGGTGCATTTCCTATGTCAGAAATGGTATTTACTGCCCTAATGTGCAACTATGAAACTGCACAGGTTTACTGTCTCTATAGGTATTTCAGCACTCTTAAAAGAAAAGATGACTTAAAGTATGTTCAGTCAGCCTCAGGCAAGCACCTGCAGAAGAGGCCAATGCTGTCAAAATCAGATCTATTAGAGTTCTCTGATAAATGAATAACCTGTCTATTGTCTGGTAGTGTAAATCTCTTAAGGCTACTTGGTGTTTGCTAGTGCACCTGGCAAATATTATGTGATGCCTTTAGCAATCTATACGTTAGCTTGTTGTTTGGGGTTTTTTTTTAATATTTGTTTTTATTTAACACATTTCACATTTCAGTAAAATTTGGCAATTTACAGCCCAATTTTAAAAGCCTGGCAACCTTATTAGGTCCAAGGAATTTTTTTTTTAGCTCAGTACATTTGCACTTCAAATGGAGCTTCCACCTGAAGAGCAACCATACTCTTTCAGGAATCAGATATATGCTTAAGAGCTTTAATGCTTTTATGTTATTTTTGCATCTTACTAAATTTTCTGAATTCATATAAAAGCCTCATTTCATTATTGTCATTTATCTCATAGCCAGAGTAATGGTGCTAAACCTGAGACTAAAGACAACTTACACCTTGCATTTCAGCAAACAAGAAATATTCTGGATATGCCCAGGAAGCATAAAGACTCCTATCCTATATTTTTCACTATGAATCAATGACTACTGGTTTTGTACATAAGACATTGTAACTGCCTGGGGCTCCCCCAGGTGATGAGCAGCATGTCTTTATGGCTCAGGAACTGAATTGGAATACTTACCTTATTAAAAAAGATAATGCCATGAGACAGACCACCAAGTTACTGCTGGTCTGACGTGCCTCAAACAGGTCTGATGCCCGACTGTGTTGGACAATATGAAAGTACAGAAAAGGGTCATTATCTTCCCATGGTAGCAGCATTTGGGGCTTCGGTTGTTATTTGTGTTTGTTTTTATTTTTTCCCCTCCTCAGCATGATTTCTTACGATGTTCTACTGTACCTGTTTGTATAGGGGCAAGGACACACCCGGCAGGAACCTTGAGTGGCATCTCCAAAATAACCATCTTTGCAGCGCTCACATTTCTCCCCAGCAGTGTTATATTGACAGTTCTTCAAAACAAGCCAGACAGTTAACAGTGCTTTATCACTCAATATGGCTTTACTATTATTAAAAAATATATAGCTAATCTATTCAGAGGGTATGATCTTTCCCTTCCACATAATCAAACATTTATTGCCAAACTTCCTTCCCAGGCAGAATAGATTGGTTTCAGTCATTCTCTAATTGTAGAAATCACAATTCACTCACTATTGTGGAAAACCAATAGATAAATAAGCAGCATTAAACATAATTTAAAAGAAATTCAATCAGATGCACAGTTTGTTAAGGAACATTTCATTAATGCGCTCTGTCTTGATATTTCAGTCAAAAATCACTAGGTTTAAATGGAACTTTAAATTCTGCATCTTAATTAGAAGGCAGATATCATTTAAAAGCATGCAATTAATTGAGCCCAAGTACATCCTTAAAAAATCCCATGAAGTTAATATAAAAGTATTTCTTTTAGTAGATCAAGATCAGAGTTTAATTTCATGTGCTTTCTCTAGTGCATGTCATTTGTATCTACCTGGAGTAACTGGAATAAATAATGAAAAATAAAGGCTGGGAAAGCAATTGAAATTGATACAACTGAACCACTTTTTCCATTATAAAACTGTTGGGAATTATATCTTATTTTAGAAACATTCCTGGTGCTGTCTAATTGTCATGCACATTTATACATTACAGGGAGAGAAAAGCAAGTTGCTTTGCATTACCTAAAGTGATGCTAATTTAAAATAGAAGTTCAAATACATTTTGGGGCAACCATAAAAATTCTGTGTGATCCATACTCAACAGACATTCATACTCCCAAGTTCTACAACTGTTGTCCAGCAGACTGATCCAGTGTCCCACAGAGCTGAGGGTGTACCAATAAAGTAAAAGGTGGAAACAGAAGGTGGGAAATTGCCTGGAAGCAGTCACTAGGCAAATTATACTTCCATTTCAGGGACCTTGATGGCTTAGGGCTATGGTAAGGCCCTAGTACTGTGACTTGCAGCAGAGGGGCATTTTTCCCTACCCATGAGAAACAGTTCTATCTCTTCCACCTTGTCTTATACTCCATTCTCCTCCACATACTTCACGCTCACATTCCCTCAACCACATCAACGGTGCTTCCCTCAGCCTCTTGCGCATCGTAACCCTAATTTGTTTTTATTTTGGTTAAAGAACTAAATTTGTGGTTCACCTGGGAAAGAACAGGAAATGCTCCAGTTCCCATATAGGACATTTAACTAGAGAAGCTAAAGTTACATGAAGAGACTATACTGTTTATAAAAGGAAACATTTTAAAATGCAGCCTCTCCAAAGCTGGTGCATATTTTCCTGCAAAAATCTCATGGAAAATTCAGACTGTTTTTGTATAATTACTGACAATATTTATAATCCTGAAGAAAAAATTAAACTGCAAAAAGAGTAAAAGAGAAGTACTTAAAAATATTTGTGTTGGTTTCATCTTGGAGCAGCCTCCCATCCCTAAGTCCATCTGCTGGTTTTTATTTTGCTCACTTTATCTAAAGAAACTGAACTAATTCCATAACTGCAAAGAAAGTTTCAGATATTTGACATATAAGCCACTCTAAATGTGCCATGCTGTTCTAGCTATGTGGCGTATAAGAACTGGAACCCTCAAGGCACAGTGGAATTAAACCAGAGCAGCAGCTCTTGAGTCTTCCTTCAAGTTTCACAGGGCCAGAGACACCTCTGAAGGTATGGCATCTCCAAACCATGAAGTATTGCGAACTCTGAAGGGAAAACTCTCAGCTGATTTCATATGCACACATATGGTGCAAGAAGGAAAACCAGAGTAGAGTGGATTAGGGCCTCAACAGAAACACCTACGAACATGGGGTTATGTGACATGAAACAACATGTCATGGGATGGACAAGTCTCAGCACTGTTCTGCTGCTGAGAGAACCTGTGTTTTAGCAGGAAGGGCAGGGAGCACAAGGACACAAAGCCTGATTAATGGCAAAGGGTCAGCTTTTCCCTACACATTAGAGCCAGTTCTGTCTTCTCCACCTCCTCCTGCACTCTCTTCTCCTCCACTCTCAGCAGCGCAGCACTGCATTCCTCTCTTCTCATCAGCATACAATGGGCTAGGTATTGCCAGAACTGGGGAGCATTGCACTGCTGCCACAAGGAAAGGGTCTCACAAGGAAAGCTTTCTCTGGAGGCTACCACTGGAGAGAAGCTGGCATGTGAAGGTGATGTGCTCCTGGCAAGGAGCAGGAAGAAGGACGCCAAGTGAGGTGAGCAGGCATTGCACTTTGGGTATGAAACTCAACAACTCCACATTGGGAAGCAAGCCTCCTTGTTTTCTCTGCACCACTATAGGTCTTTGTAATATGGCTCTTCTACAGAGAGACAAACTTCCTCGTTATAAAGTGGAGGCTCATGGTGGAAATATGGGCCCTCTGAGCTGTCGCTTTTTACCACATTATTCTGGATGACTTTGAATGCCCTAAATTTTGTCTGAGGGTCAAGAATAGATACAGCTGTATCTATCTGAAAGTTTATCCAGCTGTGAGAAGAAGGGGATAAAGAGAAACCTAGATCACACACTTCATGAGGTAAAAGTGAAATTTGTATTTTTATTTTCTTTTCCCTTACAATTTTCCATCTGAAGTAAAACCTCCTCATCTCTATAGCTCTGCTGCAGCATTTTCCTGTCATGGCCTGCCCTGCCTTTCCAAAGCAGCAGCCTGTAAGTCATCCCCCAGAATGTGCTGAATTGGTTTATAGTTTTTATTGGAGCAAGAGGGTTGGTTGAGACAAAGTCAGGGGAATGACATAACGCACAGGAATGCACCGCAGGCAGAGCGGATGCAGCATGAACAAGGAAGAAATAACAGAAGACAGACCATGAAAGATGTTGGCAAGGTTCTTGTTTACACAGTAAGTGAAATATTAGTGAAAAGTTTTTAAGTGGGATTTTTCAGAACAAACTGTTCAAAGCAGCAGCATGGATATAAACTGGAGAAGCACAGTCGGCCAAATGTCACACTTTTGTTGCTACAAGGGATGATCTACTCCAATGAGGTTGCTTAGGGCTTAATGTGGTGTGCCAGGGAGCAACATCTGCACCACCGTATCTTCTATAACTGCTGAAATTTTTCTAATTACTTTAACTTTTTCCCCCTTCAGCTCATCTTATTTATTGGAATATTTTTTAATCCATCTAGCTCTAGATTAAGATTAGTGGAGATTTACCTATGCTGATTAAATTAGATTTTTCAAAGGCTATGCTATGCATGAAAGTGGTAGTTGTCAGCATTGGCAAACCCTGGTATATATGTTTAAAACTAAAGATGGCATATGCCAGGATAAGACACATATTTACTAAAAATAACTGAAAACACTTACATATGCACTAATTTAGTGACTTTGTATGGCATGAACTAACAAAAGTGTCAGGAGAAAGAAGAAAACAAAAACAAGGACGTGAATTATTCTAATCACCCACAGTTAAATTAATGTACATGTAAGTGTATGCAACTTACTTATGCTCATTAACAGTACAAGATACAGAGACTTGTACTAGATCTATATCTAGATATAGATATGCAAGGACTATTTATCCTTATTTGATTAGAATTTAACCCGACTGTATAGTCCATACTGAAGTAAGGTTTCTTTTTTCTTTTCTCAGTTGATTTCTTGAATGCTAGTAGTTACTTACAATGCATTTTCCAGTACCATCTTGACATCTATTTGAATTGCCATTGCAGTTACAGGGGACACAGCGTCCAGTAAAATATCCTTTATTCTCACGATAAAATCCAAGGCTGCATTCCTACACAGTAAGCAGAGAGAAAAAACAATAGTGAGTGCTGGTGGAAAGCAAGTTTTACAGGTGATGGAAAGTGTATTTTGAAATTGTTTGTGATTTCTAAGGAGAAGTGTGGGTGTACGTTTCCTTGAAAGCTCTTCTAAGCCCATATTGTTGTTTAAATGTTTTAATGCAGTGAAGAGAAATGAGTGGAGCTGAACAGATTTCATCTGAACACTGTGCTCTACACTTTGTGGCAGTGGGGATTTCACCATTTTGAGTCTAACCTCTGAGAAGAACGTATTTCCTGTGGCTGTGTACAAAGGTGTAGAATATAACTCTTAAACCACAGAAAAAGATCTGAATATAGATTCACACTACAGCGTTCTCAAAAAAGAACTTATGGAAATCTCACATAGTAGCTAGTGGTTATATTAAATCTTAATTCAACTACAGTGTGATCCTTGGAAATACTTCTAATGAGATATCTTTTACATGAACTCATCATGACTTCCACAGTAAGTCTACCTAAAGCTACACAAAGCCATGCTAAAACAGAGCTAGGTGATTTAACAAAACATACAGCGGTCTCATTTCTGAGTACAGGCTTGCCCTAGAGACCCAGGAAGCATGAGAAGAATGTTCAGCTATTGAGGGCACAGAAATGGGAGCACAGCCTGTCAGATCAAAGTTGGATTTAAATTGGGAGCTGAAACAGAGGAGCATTATAAATGAATCAAGAGACATGAAGTTTGTTAGCCTATACCAGGGAGGTAGTAATAATCTGTTAAAACCAAGTTCTTGCATGGTATGGACAATGAAAGCACAAGGGTGAGGAAAGTGCAAGGAATTCCTCCCAGGCAAAAAGCCTTCCCATACATAGAACAATTAAAAAACTGGTGTCCACTTCTCTGCTCAGCATCCTGGCACACCAACCACAACAAAAGTAGGCGGACATAAGTTTATCCCTTATATTCCTTAGCTCCTTTCCACTAGTCACCAAGCTGGTGTGGTGCTGGTGCAAGGAAGATTAGTGGTTGTACAGAAGCAGGAAAGAAACTGTGCTCCCCACGAAGCCAACACCTCCCACGTTCCTGCCTCTGGCAATGTATTTCTGCACTATACTTATACCTCGCCTCTACCTCACAGTTAAGGGCGGGCTTCAATGATATTCAGAAAACAAGTGACACTTGAACTTTAAAGCCATAAATCCCTTCTCCTAGCAATTGCACCACTGAGACTGATGGGACTAATCTGAAGAGCAAAGGGTTTGTGGGATGATGTCTCAAATCATGTTCCGATGGTTTGAGCTGTAAGTAGTGAATTTATCAATCATGTAACTACCAGAGAGGGAAAAAAGAATCACCTCTCCCGGAGCAGATCTCCAAAGGAATATTGATTTATTGCCGTTTAAATAACAGTTGCTAGCGGCATGTTCGCCTTCTTTACATGTGGGATGAAAATGAAAAGAAAAAAAGCATGCAGGATACTAATATCATGAGTCAGTTTAATACTGACTCCAGTGAGAGCAAGGACTGAATTTAGAAGAGGCACTTGAAATTTTTCAACTACGTTTTTAAAAGGGTGCATATATTCACTGAACAGGAAGCCAATATACACAGCTTCTGAAGAAAGAGTGCCTGAAATACACTAAACAGCATGACTAAGTAAAATATAGGTTCTAATGCATATAAATTCTATTTAGTGAAAACGTTTTTTTGGAGAGCAGAATGAATCACTCATTTTAAAAATACATCCAAATGCATTTGGAAAATATGCAGCTTTTTGTTTTTCTATTTATGCTGCCTTAAAAACAACATCTTTGGAGTACGTGGGCACTTAGCTTTTGAAACAGTGTTTGTAGTAGTGAGAAATTGATTCCACACAAAGATGTGCTTTTAAGTGCTCAGGAGTTCAGGCTGATTGTTCTCAAGTAAACAGCAATTTATAAGAAACTTCTCTTTACACACTGTTGTTAGCAAAGTACTTTGAGACACAAGAAGATTAGCCTTCTGATTACTTTTTTATTGAGCAATGTAGAAGTTGTTATCAAATTAGCTCATCTAAAAATGAAGAGAAGAAAGGAAGCAAGCAAGGAAAGGGAAATGAACAAATTACCTCTCTCAGGTAGAAGTCCCTTTGAACTTGTTGCTGCTGACTCCCCTGCTGAAGATGAGGATACAACAGCCTCTGCTGCATACCTTGTGCTAAACAATGCCCCAGGGCTACTAATGTGACAACCAGCCATGGTACATTCCTTGGCCTCTGTGTTTGGGGCATCATTTTTAGCTCCAGTTTGAATAGATGCTGCTATCCTTTCAGTGCTTGCCCGTTCTATTATACTCTTCTTTCTTCTCCAGCTTCTGACTCAGATTAATGAGGCTCCGTGCTGCGACGGGCCCCACCTCTAAACTTCATACGTGAGTCAAGTTGTACGGCATGTATTACTGCTCCTGAGGTTAACAAGTAACCTTGCAGTTCCTGTAGCTCAATATATACCTAAGTCAGGGTGTGGCAGGTATCACCTCCTCCCCACCTAAGGCAGCCAGACAGAGTGAGGTGATTCGAGCAGTAAATCACTGCCTGAGTAATACTGCATAAACATACGGGGCTTATGAACTACCCAGCTGAGTGTCTTGATCACTTCCTTTGGCTATACATTTCCACCAGGTTATATAAAAAACACCCAGCAGCTTAGTTTTTCAAGGCAGTCTGCTGAAAGCTATGGGACGGCAGTAAGAATTTCAGTCAATGCTCACTGGTGTGCATGTGACACAGAGCATAAAAAGTGTGAAAAAATCAGTTTCTAGAAATATTTCCAAAATGGTTATTTAACAGATGATGAATAGTGCCCTGAGAAGCGGACGCACACATGAAACATAAGCCAGCCATAAATCTTTTTCTTAGTCTCTTTGCTCTGGTCTAGATATTACTCTTTGATTCTCATTTCAAAAATGTTTGCAAGGCTATTACAGCAATTGTAACCCTTAATCATTTTCTGAGAGAATAATTCCTCCCATTTTGTGCACTTTGTACACCTTATCTCTCTAGTACTTTATTCTGCTGCATATATGAACAGTCAATCTCTAAGCTAAGCAAAGTGACATCCAAAAGAATTACAGCTACAGGAACAGCATATACAACTGCAGCTAGGATTTCGCTATTTTTCAGGAAACAGTATTACTTTGCAATGTTTACATTATCTTTCATAAAAATATCTCCAAAATTTTTTTTTGCAAATACATTAACTTCAGCTTTCAAACATTTTCTTATAAAGCAGGGAAGTATCTAGAATTATCTAGATTCAGGCTACTTCCCTTGAGCCCTGCTAAAATAAGGAACACCAGGGATCTTCTCCCCTCTGCAGGGCCTCACAGACTTTGATCAAATCAATTTTGACCTTCCCCTCCATTGAAGCAGCTTATTCAGCCTTTCATAGGCATCACAGAAGAGCCCCTCACTGTAGTGCCTCGCACATGTAAAATGACATCCACAACACCACAAAAGCAATCATAGTTGAATAACGCTACAGTGCTTCTTAGACAGTGAAAGTATTTGAGCAATTGTACGAGCTCACGCTTACAAGACGTGCATTTAATTACTTTAATAACCAGCCTGTTGCCTTTAAGTAAACCAGTATGCATAGCTGTAGGCAAGACAGGAGATAGTGGTTACAGGATGGTGGCAAACGCTTCCTACCTGACATGAGTCACCAGTGTACTCTGGAGGGCAGGAGCATGTCTCTACCCTGTACGCGATGCTGCCGCTTCCTGTGCTGGTGGCTTCTTCCAGCCCAACCTCACCAAGAGTTAATCGCTGGGTCTCCGTGAAGTAAAGGCCTCTGATGTGTAAACCATCTAGTCTAGACAGGATTATCATCAGTTCTTCTCTGGATACAAGGTTATTGCTGCTGGCATGCCTGAAGTTTCCCTGCACGTGAAGGGTACAAAATGAGTACGACCTTGCAGCTTCTTAAAAAGAGTATCTGCAAAGAAGAAAGGATGACAGAAAAAGGGAGAAGACCCCCACAGAACAGACCCCTACAGTGCCAGTTGATGTGGGGTGAAATAGAGGTCAGAAAAAGAAATACAATGAATGTAAACACAGGATAGGTAGAAAATGGTACAATGAGCATCAAAAGGAATGTACCCTTTACTTTGCAAGGTACATATATATGGCTCTGAGGTATTGAAAAGTGAAACATGTAGGTCTTCTTTAGTCATCCAAACTTCTCTGAGGTATCACCCACCAAACCATAAAAGGGTGGAGGAAACTGCTTTGATTTTTAAGAATAGGCAAAGTCCTAGAAATCCAATCTTTGAGGGCTGCTTTCGCATACTTTCTTGGTGATATTAGATACAACATTACTGAAAATGAAATCTGGCTTGAAGAAATATTTTCTTTTTGCCTGCATATGAGATAGAAATAAATAGCCTAGTTTGATATTCCAAGCACAGGTCTGAGGTAGGAATAATCCCTGCTAAGTTTGCCTGCCTGAGTGTTGGACACCCATTCTTAACTAGGTAGCCAGACATCAAAGGAAAACAGATAACAGTTCATTCCATCATTAAGTATGATCTGGAGCTGCAGTGAATCATCTTCCATTGATGACTAGCTCAGTATTACTCCACTAGCCCTGGAGGGAGTGCAAAGGGCTAAATTGGACAAGATGCCTAATTCAGAGGTGCTAAAATTAGGTGGCATGAACCAGAACCTAGGTTCAATGTGGCAGTAAAGAGAGACAAATAATGTCTATAATGAGAGTCTATAGTATTTCAGCTTAAATTCATTAATATTATCAAGTATTTGGCATTTCTGCACATTTTAGCTCAGTATTTTTTATGTGCCACTGGGAAGAAAGGAAAGGCCATTCCATTCGCATTTCTTACCTCAATGAGCTGCACACGGCCATAATATTGACGGTCAGGTAGTGGGTCATTGGGATCCATATAAACAACTTTCATTTGCTGGCCCTGTGTGAGAATGAGAATGTAACATTGCTGTTTCCCTACTTTTTATAGTAAAGTGTTCAGATGCAGCAAAATTTAGTGAAGCACATTAATCCTGTTCTTCGGGGGGTAAAAACTAAGTAATACTAGGAAAACTGTAAGTCATTTTGCCAGCAAAGTGGTATAGCAGGCATTGTATTCTAGAGTCAGCAGGTTTTTCACTGCGATTGCCTATTAAAATCCTTGCTTTCAAATAAAAGACCCAGAGAATTAAATTAATGCTGACCAATTTCCATAGGAGTTAGATATTAATTTTGAGTAAAAATGTTTTTGTATTTTCATATACTCTCCTTTGTGTCCTGGTACACAAATGACTTTGGATACTACTGCAGTACTTTACGAGGCATGTTTCCCACTGAGAATCCTAGAATAATGAATTAGTATTTCTGACGGTCTGAAGAAACAAAACCATCCTCTTGGGAATTTCAACAAACAGTAGAAGATTTCAATTCTGGCCCTACAGTGGTTAAATTAAAAAACTGTTAACATAAAATGCATTTTTATTTCATTCCCCTGAAGCCTCAGAACTAGGTTTAATTTTATGCTAAAGAAAAGTCTTACAGAAAATGAGATAACACATGGACATGGGCATATTTTGCAGAGTTGAAGCCATACTTGTTGACAAGTGTACAAGGCTTTAATTATTTTTATTCCACAGGTGTATTTCACAGAGAAAATACTGTTTTATCTTTTTATTTGCTCTCAAGTCAGTTATGCTTAATAATATATTACTTTGGCAACAGAGATAGCTGTGTTGATGGCTTTAAGCAAAATGCAATAAAATAGAAATGCAGCAAGTTACTATAAAAGTAAAGCACGCTATAGGAGCAAAATTTGATATAGTTGTCAGGTAACATAAAAATAATGGCATTGGTATTGCTTGGAAGAGAAAATATTTCAAAACTTACTGTTAGTTGTATATCAGGTCTCTTACCCAGAAGAACCATGCCCTCACTAGGCAAGCCAAAAGATTTCACTTGGTAACTTAGGAAGCCACCATATGAAGAAAGCTGTAACAAAATACATAAGACCAGAGATACTTTACTGCACAATTGCTTGATATTAATATAACTTTATAGTCTAGTTTACCCTATCTTCTAGCACTATACATGACATTTTTACTCTTTATTCTTTAGGCAAAATTTGAAAATATGGGTTGCTTGGAAGAAATAACTTTGTTTTGTTTACTTTCATGTATGTGACATCACTTTTTGAGCAGTACTGTTCTCTGGAAGGTTACCAGCATCACTTTGCCTGGGACCACACAACCTGTATCATGGAGAAATCACATGCTCACACAAATGTTGTTCTTTCCCTGACTCTACAAAAATTTGGCTCATCAAAGGAAGATGTCACACTGACAACGGATGTGGTAATGAGACCCATGAAAAGCCATGGATAAAAAAGAAGTCAGACTAAGCATTTTAGATGCGGCTTTCATAGGCCACATTTTCTAGGCTTACTACAAACATAAATCTAACCAGGAAACCTTTTCTCCGCCTTCTGCAGAATGGGACTTCTACCCGTATCAGCTGGTACCAGCTCTTTTGCTGTGAACAGACTGTTGCTGTAGGTTGAACTGAAACCAGACTTCCGGCTCAACTACAGGTGACCACAGGCAGCCTCAAACCCAAACAAATACATACACTGCTGCCCAGAACAAAGACTGAGTTAAGTACGTTTGAATCATCTGACAAACAGCTTCCCTGGGTTGTGTATGAGTGACTCAGTTCAAAACATATTGAAAGGAAAGGAAGCTCCAGGCACAGCTTAGAAGCCTAGGAAGAAGGTTTGTGGGCACTAGGGGAAATCAGGTGTTTTGCACAGATTCACTACTTTGTTTTGCAACCCTTGCTGTTTTCCCTTTATAGCTTATGCTTGGTTTTGACATGGGAGGAAGAACTGCTTTGTCAGGTTTTGGTGTTCTACAGGTAAGCACCAGCCTTCAGCCTATCCCTTTCCATATACTTTGATGAATTACAAACAAAATACATGTATCCCAGTACTAAACTTGTTCTTTGGATCACAGGGCCATAATTAATCCTATTATCTTCAGCCAATTGCATTTTCAAAAGCATCATTTAGAATGTTTACTATATTTTGCCAACACAAAACAACTGTGAAAACAATGGTATATACATTTTTATTATTTGTATTATTTCCAGAAATATAAGAAAACTCAGGTTATGCCTCTAACATCCTATTTAACACACACTTTAGGACTGCACGATATGAAAGGCTGTTATGCTCTGCTTTTTCATTCAATTTTTTTAAATGGGAAAATATTTGTATCATAAACTACCTTCTATATGTACAGTACTTATTTGCTAACATTAAGAGTTCTCCATTAAATAGAATGCTAAAATAGAAAAGAGCAGAATATGGGGATAATGGGATCTGTATTTCTCAGTGACTGTTAGATTCTGCACTGCTGTAGATTATACATTTGAATCCCCTTTAACCTGATAAACAAAAGAAAGAGGAAAGAAATTATAATCTGCTAAATATTAATGCTCAGTGGAACTAATTAAAAGGTTTACCATAATGGAGAGTAGTATTTATACCCTCATCATAGGATGTGGACTGATCTTGTTCACATTTTCTGAAAGAGGTGCTATCACTAGAAGTAGACCAAAACCTGACATTTCAAAATACAATAATAATGTGACTAATTGGCAAATTTATGAGCTTGTAAAACTAGCAGCAAGATAGCATTTAGGGTAGGGGGGACACTTCCACTACTGCAGTATCGCCTGTGCTATAATATACACTTACACACAGTGTACAGTAAAAGCAGGAACAAAAGCAGAACTGTTTTATTTACAGTGTTGTCATTGTACATAAAAGCAAGTCATGGCATGCCTAGCTAGATACTGCGACATGCAACATAAAACTCACAGCAATGTTCTCAATAGCTCTGTTCAAAAAGGGTTATTGCCTGCTTTGTATTGTGTTATGGGAACAACAAAATCCTTTTGGTTTAACACTGTAGTAGATAACATGTGCTCTAATGTGAAATTTCTTTGAAAAGTGACTTGTAGACATTGAAACAAGAACGTCTATTACATTAACAAAAAGCACCCTACCTAAACATGCTGTGCACCTGAGAGATATGTACCTCTGAGTGCAGGACAGCATGATGAAAAATACTGCTCTAGTCTTTAAAATGATGACTAAGGGGAACTACAAAAATTGTACCACATTTAATGCAGTGGTGTCTATTCCCTTTGTGTTCAGCTGTGTGACAGTAGGGTTGCCTCTGAAAAGCCTTTGTGTCCTACAACCGGCTAGCTACTATTGACACTGTCGGAGATTCAAACAGGAATAACCTGGGGCTCTGGGCCTGGAAGCCCCCTAGCAAAGGCCCCCTGTCAGTGTGATCCCCAGGCTGAAATGCCAATAGGTATTAACTGTGAGCAAAAGACTGCTCTGATGCATGAGTAGAAATAGGAGCAAGCAGTTCCAAGAACAAAAAGGTTAGAAAACCAGGTGTTGCTCTTCCCAAGCGACATGTCAAAAGCAAAAGGCTGGGTTTTTTGCATACACTGAGCACATAATCATATTTTATTCTTTTGGACATCTGCCCAGGAGGTACTTCAGGGAGTATAAAGGATACTTGGGCACATTGGTAAGCTCCACATGTTCTGGGTTTCAGAAAAGCAGATGAAAGTACCAGCTCTCTGAACCATAGCTCCTGAACATGCTGTTCACATAAAGACCTCCCTGGCACCAAGCAAGATGATTAATTCTGTATTACTGGTTATAATTTTAACTTTGTACTCAGAAGTAAAACATTGTGATTCTTGGCATGACAGGCAAGAGAGATCAGAATCTCATGAGGAAGAGTGAGAAATGTATCTAAGAAAAACAGTGAGACTCTATCAATGATGCTAGAAAAAATGAATACATGTTGTAAAAACAGATAAGTTAGGTGCCATTTACCTTCTCTCCCAGGTAAGATGGTGGTGCCTTCCAGTACAAACTATGCACTGAAGCAGGCAATTCTTGAACATCAGCCACTACACTATTACTGACTGGATTGAAAGTGACTGGAATGTCAATATTTTCATCCACTGCCTCCAAGCTCCAGTTTCTCATGTCCACAAACTAACAAAAATACATAAAGGAAATAAAAGCTTGTTTCATCCTTTATTAAACTTCACCAGCACCAAGTAATGAGATAAAATCTTTTAGCCTCTATAATTCCCTTAGCATGAAATTCAACCCCTTCAGAGCCAGCCTAAAGTCTCTGAGCAACAGATGTTGCAAGGAACTCAAAAGACGATGGACGTGGGACAGATGTGCCAAAGGTTCTTGGGATTCAGGTATTTGGACTGTCACCTCTAGAATTTGTCAAATATTTCTTAGGTTTCAAAATGTGTCAAAGATATAGACATTTAAAATGAAATGTGCTTATCAAAGCATACTTGAAGGAGACCATTGACTTCAATGAAGAACTACTGCCTGAAGATAAAGCAATTGAAGTTCAGCCCAACTTCAGTACAGCTAGTGAACTATAAGCAAACAGGTGGAAAGGGCCATTTCTGCTGAAAGGCGCTTTCAGACTACATTAAGTCTTATCAAGGCTGCACTAAATCTGCGCTATTGATTGCAGAATATTTCTCATCCTTAGAAACTAATAAAACATATTGTCATTTTTGGAAGAAATCTGGCATTTCCTTAATAGAATAAATGTAGGTTCATGGTAGCAAAGAAAACCACTATTGGATACACCTTGGTTCTACGGTGATTTGTGCTGCGACAGTTGCGGGTTGCTCCAAAACAAAAGCAAGAGGTGCATCCCCTGGGATTAGAAGGGTCCAGATAAAAGGATCCTGGCCGGCAAGTATCACATTCTGCACCTTCAACATTCTCCTGTTAAGGCATAATTGAAAAAGACCTCAGGACTTTCCTTTTGGTTTTGGTAAGGGCCCCCAAACCCTCTGCACACAAACCAAACTTTCTGAAAGAATGCTTATTTAAATATAACGAAACATGAATGAAAATGTGTCATTGTCTTGAATACACTGTGCTCCAAATGCAAACAAAAATGACTTCTCAAAGACTATCTTAGGAGCTTTCCAGTTTATAAAGTGAACCACTGAGTAATAAATATTAGTCAGAGACAGCTGGTAACTTCCCTGCCAAAACCCTCCTCCTGGCTTTTTGAAACCTGCAATGTAAAAGGTCACTTGTGAAAGTTCACATTTATCACATTTAATTATGCAGATCAGAACAAAAGAGGATTTCCTGGACATAATGATGTGGTGAAATGTCAATTGACATACTATGGCTAAAAAAAGCATGGGACCTGGTTAACATCCAAAAGCCGAGATGCAGATGCATAAAGCAGACCTGTGCAGAGTACGGATTGCTTCAGTGAAGCAATGGACATCTACTCTGCAGTTCTGTAACATCCCACAAAGCCTAAGACCACCAATTCAAATGGCAGATACTGAACTCATTAAAAATGGCATTTAACTGCTACCATGATAACCTGCGCATACTGCAAGGTGTGGTAATTTTGTACAGCTGCATTTAATTTTTACTGAAAACTTGATGATAAACTCACTTCATTCACCCCATTAAATACAAAATAGTCACTGATGTGCAAATGATGCTCGAGAATGCAGAAGTAATATGATTTATCTGACCTTGCAGAGACAAATTCCTGTCTGGGGATCACAAACATCTGGTTCTGTTCCGTCCCTGGTACAGTTACATGGCATGCAGTTTGGGAAACCATAAGTTCCAGGAGCACACTGATCACACTGCCGTCCTCTTATTCCTGGTTTGCACCTTTATCAACAAACAAACACAGAGGAGGGAGTAAACAGGGGAAGCAGGAACATAGCAAGGGTGGGAAGATTAAAACAAAAGGCGGGTGGATCTTTGAAGCGATTGCATGGCTATGACACAACTTTATAATTTCCACAGAGAAACAGCAGCAGGATAATACTGTTATCAGATTTTAATAGTGACACATTTTAAGACATTGTGGAACTGATTAGGAACGGACTTGATTTTGAAGGCTATAAAATGCTCACAATAAAATTAGACTTCTGCAGCTATTCAATGCAAAACCACTCTCTGTACATCAAAGTGTGAAATATGGATAAGCAGAACTGGAAGATTTATAGCTGGAGGATGTGACTGGGCATTATTCAAGGCACTCACCTGCTAAGAAAAAGGTGAATCATCCCAGGTATATGAATAATTATGGGGCCTTCAACCTGCCAAAAGGCTCAGGTTACTTTACAACAGTTCACAAAGGATAAAATCCACTTTGCTCACGCTGAAGGCTGAGGGCCTTGAATTTGTTTAGGTGAAGCACAGCAGATGCAAAAACCAACACCAAACTATGAACAGGGCTTGAGATAAGAAAGGACGTCCTTCTGTGGCGGCAGCTACTTCATCCTACTTTTACAACAAACTTGCACAGTCTGATAAAACTAGTGACAGATAGATCTGATTATTCTTCTTCCTCCTGTTTATGCTGGTAAACTGTGTGTACCAGCCCCAAGAAACCAGGTTTCAGAAGAGTAAGGATCTGTTATTAATGTATGCCACCACCCCCCCCCACATCTTCACATTTTACTTGTGATAAGATAATTTTTAGAAGTGTCAGCAATTTGAAGGAGTCGCCTTTGGCTCTCAGCACCAAATTCGTATGTGCACTAACATGGTGATTTTAATGGAAATAGTTAAAAGTATGAGGCCAAGATAGACTACACTTGAGTAACTGCTTTCATATATTACATGAATTCACAAAACGACGGGTGAGGTTTCTCAAAGTCTCCCTGAATACATTACCCCCATACACAGATAACTGGAGCTGGATGGGGATTTCGAACTTCATGTAATCCACAGAAGGAAAAGTATTAATCAGAATGTAGTAGTTAGACATATCTCTCAGCAATCAGTCTTAAAGTACTTGCTAAATGTCAAATTTTGCTGTCATTTCTTTGATATTTCCAACTAGGCTGCATGTGAAAAGTATCACCATTATAATGAGCCAACACAGCTTTTCCCTGAAATAGAAAAATGTGACTATTTCTACAAAAATTATCCTCAATTTTACTCAAGTATAAATGTGATGAGACCTTTCAATAAAGTTATTTGATTGAATGATTTATTTGATTTATTTTTGTGTATTATTTATTTTGATTCTTATTTTGTATTCTATGGGGAAAATCAAAGCAGAAACTAATCAGATTGAGAGTGCACCAGGAGACACAGAATATGCTACACTTCAATACTGAGCCCTGACTTCTAAATATGAAAAGAGAATCCTGTTTTGCTCTTGGGATATGGCCATTATTCACTTCATATGAAAAGGACAGACTTAGGAAAAAAATTAAATTCGGGAAGCAATATGATCATTCTCTGAAAATTCATATTCTCTACCTATATGTCTCATATAGTACATTATCTATGATATTACAGGCTTAATGGCGGAGTACGAAGGACAAATTTCTCTTTGTCAGGAGCATAACATAGCAGAACCAATCAAACTGAAGCACTCCTGGCCTCACACAACCTACTTGCTATCAAGTATTTGTACTTGCTATTCGAGGACTCAATCCCTCCAAGAAAATAAATTTTCAACTATACTAATAAGACAGCATTTGAATTTAAGATCATTCCTTATGGTTGTGGCTGTATGCTATACCAATTTTAGAAGATGTAAATAAGAGAATAAAGAATTTATCCTCATCTCAGTGTGCTGAGTTACAGAAAAATAACTGTATGTCGTACAGAAAGTACAATTTGAAGGGGAATTATCACCTGTGACTCCAACTGAACCATAACCATATATTTACAAACATTCAAGCTTTACAGTACTTAAAAGCATCATTAGACTTAAACCCAGACCTCAGACTGTGGAAGGTCTACTGTGTAGTTTCAAGAATTTGGGAACTAATGTACACCATTACAAATGACACGTGCATCCAGAAGTCATGAGCTCTGACCTGAAGTCTGCTACTGACATTGGATAAGTCATATGAGCTGGACAGAGATTTGACGACTTCCTGGGAGTGATACGGCACATCACTTGCAAACAGAATGCAAGCCCAGGAACCCCAAATCCCACCATTAGACACCTACGCAACCAAGTTTCCTCTAAAACATTGCAGGTCCTTGAAACAGGACTCCTCATTATTGCTAAGCACTGCTTAAATCCCTACTGACTATGACCAAGGTTTCCCACATCCCCTCAAAATACCTGAAAAGGACAGTAAAACAAACCACTAGAGCCCTGATTATGACACACGTATCCTAAACTTACGTGCACTGCCCGTTGTTCTTTTCACATTCTGGGCTTGCCGCATTAATGATTCCTCTTTCTGAACAGCTGCAGCTCTCGCAGCCAACAAGAGGGTGGTAGCTGAAGTAATTTTTCTTGCACACTTCACATTTTGGTTTCACAGTCCGTGGGGGGCAAATGCATTTACCGGTCACGTCATCACAAAGACGCTGCCCGCAGTTGCATACTAGGTCAGAGAAAATGTTCTACAAATCAATCACATCTCAACGTACAACAGTCAACTTTTACTGAACTTGGACATGAAACAAACACACACAACATTTATGTTTCTCTCTTTCACTAGTTTTAAGCTCAGGGTCATGGAAACCAACTGTGTGACTGTAACAGTAGTTTTAAAGATTAACTTCAGTGCCTGGCTCTTTTCCACAGATTGTTTGCTTAACTTCACTGCAGACATTATTAATGACTTCCCCAAACTGCCAAGGATTAAATGACAAACAGTTTTGGTGTTAAGGGCACCACTTTTACAAGACATTTATAAACATCAAGTGTAATATCTGGGAAGGCAGCTGAGGACCGGTCTATAAATCTGTTAATGTTTATAAAAATGACATCAGAATATGAGGAATTAGGAATGCTATGTCACTGATTATCGATGGAAAACAGATACGGGGTAAACTGGGATACAACAGGAATAACTTGGAAATGATTTAGCAGTCAGTGCAGAAAAATCCATGTGGCTGAATGTGGCAATATGGATTTTAAGCAGTTTAACTGTAGCCCTGTACACCTGATCAAACAACACATGTGAAGGCACAGTCTATCATGAACTAGGCGTGCTTTAAGGGAATGAGGTTATTTCTGCCTCAAATTGGAAGTTATGCTATGCTAAACCTAAGACTGGCTCAACCAGCTTCTCTTAGAATCAAGTCCTATAAAGAAAAGTGACATACAATGCAATAAAATCAGAGAATTGAATAAATCAGAGAATTGGGCCAGGTGATGAGTAAGTCTAAGCTTGTACTTACACTTGCAGAATGGGAATCCATAGTAGCCAGTCTGGCATTGGCTGCACCTACGACCAATGACATTAGGTCTGCAAATACACTGTCCTCCCACAGGGTTGCAAGTAGGGCTCATAGCACCTGCGCTATGGCAATTGCATGGTAGGGCTCCATTGTTGTAGAAAGCCACTAGCGATCTCGCAGAGTCCTTACAGAAGGCCGACGATCCTTCTGGGCTATTTAAAATTGAAATATAAATCATGTAAGTACCGGCACTTGGGAATTGCTATGAGGGTGCTTTGCAGTGGTTCAGTAAATTAGGGTTCTGTCTTCAAAAAGTTCTTTAACATAAGGATGGCATCAGTACACATGCAAGAATATACTTATTAAATTAGTGGTGAATGGCTTTGAATAGGCAGGTAAGAGATATTTTTTCAAAGAAAGTGCATATTAGTCATATAATTAGTTCAGACATGCCAAGCAAAATACTGAATACCAAAGATGGAAATACCAGAGAGAGAAAGACGACATACATCTACGTCTTTTGTACCATGAGCAATAAAGCCCTACCTTTACATTTCATTTACAATAGAAAGTCATGGAAAAATGACTCACAGAAATTTAGTGAGCCAGCATAAGCCATGAAAAGCATTCTAATGTAGCGCAGTGATTGGGATTTTATACATGTCTTTAATACAGAGTAAAAGTAACATGAATTCCTAGCTGCTGTCAATGTTCAGGTTTTTAGAAAGCAATGCTTACTCAATGTAAAAACTGTTTCCTCCACATTGGTTGATAAAATCATATGACTTGTCCACTGTCTTTTTGTCAAGAATTTTGTAACTGTAGGTGTCTGCTGGAACAACTAAGACTTTTTCCTTAAAACAACAAGAAAGCTAAATTGTACATTTCTGAGAAAGGCAAAAGACAGAATCTAAGGCATTTATATATTTAAATGTTGCTTCATTATGCACTCTGGATTTTCTCAAAACCCGTAACATTTTAACTTAAAAAAAATAGGAATATATGCTTATCTTCCCCCCAGGGTTGTGATGCTATAAGCAGTGTAAAATAAAAACAATGTAGAGTATCTTAAAGTTTCAAAGTAAAACACAAACAGTGCACAAAATCCTAAAAATATGGAACACAACATTAAAAAAATAATCTTTCTTTTTTTGGCTTTCATCTATCGCTAAATGAATGGTGAAACTGAGAACAACATTTCCAAGTACATTCATGTAATAAACATACCAGAAACAGCATTCTTCCGTCAGGTATCATCACTGTAACAGAGATCTCAGGTTCAGAAATGTCAAGCTCAATTCGGTTTTCTGCAATCACCTGATCCCGACAGCCAGAGAGATGAGGGCAGAATGAAGCATTGAAGGAACCTAGAAGAAAAAAACATACTGGATTTGTCTAGCAAGGTTTTGGTAGTGGGGGGGCTACAAGGGTGGCTTCTGTGAGAAGCAGCTAGAAGCTTCCCCTATGTCCAATGGAGCCAGCTGGCTCCAAGACAAACCCACAGGCCAAGGCCCATCAGCAAAGGTGGCAACATCTTTCTGATAAAGTATTTAAGAAGGGGGAAAACATTGCTTGTACAACAGCAGCTGCAGCTGAAGAGAGAAGTGAGAATCTATGGGAGAAACACCCCTGCAGACAGCCAGGTCAGTGAGGAAGAAGGGCAGGAGGTGCTCCAGACACTGGATCAGAGATTCCCCTGCAGCCTGTGGTGCAGACCATGTCAAGTCTGTTTCACCCACGACAGTAATTGGTGAGTGGTCTCTTCCTGTCCTTATGTCCCACAACCTTTTGTTGTATTTTCTCTCCCCTGTCCAGCTGAAGAGGGAAGTAATAGAGCAGTTTGAGTGGGCACCTGACATCTAACCAGGGTCAACCCACCACAGCTCCATGTGCCAAAATGCTGAGAAATGAAAGGTGTTAGATCAAATTCAGATGCTTACCTGACCACACACGTCCCACATTCACACGCACTTGCACAGAGAACAGTGGATGTGCTGGCTGATAAAAATGTACCACAAACACATATCTGCCCATACGGTGCACTCTGCCATTCAAGGTAATTTGGTTCTGCAGAAACAAGAACAGCTCTGATAGTGTATTTGTTTCATTAAATATTCCCGGGTTTATGAGCTGTGCTTTGTGCCGCCTACCTGCAATGAAAGAGGGGAGGCTTAGCATCTCTAAGCAAGTTAAACATCTTTGAAGAGTATGGCATTACAACTGCATGCTGCTATCTGTTTTCATGACAAGCACACCTAATGCTCTTCTGCAGTCTGTGAAACTACTGTGTAGTTTAGAAAGAAGCTGGCAGTTTTGTTTCCCTTTCTGTATATTGTCTTTGTGGCTTACTCAGTCTGCGACATTTTGATCATATCACATAATTCAGTTTTGATTCTCCTAAGGTGTTTCATCTGTTTAGCCTTGTGAAGAACATACTTCGTGACTTAGAAAATGAAGTTTTCAAAATATGAGATACCTGTAACGGTGTCAAGGTGACTCCATTAACTGAGCCAGAAGGTAAAGGGGCACGCAGTGGATCGTAGAGTATATTTCTCTGTACTTCAGAAATGCTCCCATCCTTCAGTGCATTCAAAACCAAAGCTGCTGGTGGAGTTTCATACACTGAGGGTATGCATGTTGCACTAAACACAGAATTATAGTCATTGCTCTAGGACCCAGGAAAATTTCTTAAGCATCACAAAAGGAAAAGCAGTTGACATATTAGACTGTATTACAGTTGATAATGCAATTAGCAACCCCTGTTAATCTTTAGATTCTATGTAAATCATCAGAAAGTAAATGAAAACAAGAGGTATGGATTAAACTTTCAAAAATGAAAACATATATTAACTGATTTTATTCACTCAGAATTTCTATAACCTGAAGAATTTCAATGGAAAGAGTTTGCTAAGGAAGATGAAAACTAAGAGAACCAAGAATGCTAAAAAAAACAAAATAAATTTCAGTTAATCCAGTTAGTAACATTCACTGGAGTCTGTACTAATACTGAATTCTCAGTTCCAATAGCTGAAGGGGGCCTATAGGGATGCTGGGGAGGGACTCTTCATTAGGGACTGTGGTGATAGGAAAAGGGGTAATGGGTTTAAACTTAAACAGGGGAAGTTTAGATTGGATATGAGGAAGAAATTCTTTACTGTGAGGGTGGTGGGGCCCTGGAGTGGGTTGCCCAGGGAGGTTGTGGATGCTTCATCCCTGGCGGCGTTCAAGGTGGGGTTGGACATAGCCTTGGATGGCATGGTTTAGTGGGAGGTGTCCCTGCCCATGGCAGGGGGGTTGGAACTCGATGATCTTGAGGTCCTTTCCAACCCTAACTATTCTATTATTCTATGATTCTACAAGTATTTACATAGCTGTATCCTTTAAACATGCAAGTTTCCCCACTGAAGTCAATGAGACTACTAAAGTACTTAGAAGTTAAGTATACCCTCAAATATTTGTACAATTGGAGTCAAAATAAAAAACAGTGATCCTTGAAAGCATCCTTATTCATTCACTACTGTGTTTGACTATTTCTTCCTTGGTGTATTTGATTCTGAAGAACTTGACTGAGAGAAGTATTTTCCAAGACTGCAGGAGAAAACATTTTTTGGGGGGGAAGAGGGGGTGGTTTCCTGCCAGTATTCATTCACTTCTCATAAGCACTCAACAGAACAGACAATGATTAATCTTTGCTCAAGACAGGCCCAGAACTGGAATGACAAGTATGTTTCAGGGCCAGGACTGAGATGTATTTGCCAAGCCTGTGTGGGAAATTACATGTGGCATCTGCTTATAAAACTGTTCAACTGAGCCAAGATGCTGCATCTTTCGACTTGATGAATACAAAACACTTTCAGGAAAGCAAAAATGTGACAGCCAGCACAATGGTCCTAATAACAGAACATAAAAGATACAGTAAACTATGCAAGTATAACAAGAGATTACAAACACAACCCACATCACAAAAGTAAAATGTAAAAATGTCTACATTTGCTTTATTTTAAATGCCAGTTTTTGCCCAGCCTTTCCTCCATTCAATTCAGAATATAAATGCTCAGGAATGCAAAATACCTTCTGTGAAGGACAAGTATCCAGTCTTATAAAGCTGCTCTCAGTTGTAACGCTCCAAGCAGGAGAATTAAAGCTGCAATTCAATGCTATGCATGCTTGGAAGCCAAGTGCAGTCACATGCTTTTATCTAATTTGCTACCCAAATTTTTCTGCTTTCTGTTTCAATTCAAGCATTATATTTGAAGCTACTGTCTGGAAAACTATTAGACCTAGTCACCAACTCTTTCTGCCTCTGAAGTTCTGCAAATGACATCTACTTCCCATTGCCAGAGCAGTAGGAAGAAAGCTTTAGGAGCAGTATCACGAGGGACATCCTGTGGAGTGCAACAGGAAATTAAATGTGGGTCTCCCTAATTTGGAAGCTGCAGTGATAATTCCTTTCTGGTCCAGAGAACAAAACATGTGGAAAGGGGAAGAGCTTCAACAGGGCAGACCAAACGCTCTGCAGAACCCAAACCTGATTACTCGGGAAGTGAAAATTCAGGTTCAGATCTTGGCAGCAAGAGAAGAGCCATCAGCTTGAGTCAATCAAGCTGTAGATGAACATTCTAATTATGGGTCCTATACAAGTATAATGGAGGAGAAGGATCACTTGGCATTGCTGTATGCGGTGAACACTGAGGGGACACCTACCATATGGGTCACACAATGAGATGGATAAAGAAATCGCTTGTTTCTGAAGCAGGTTTACATGTTGATTAGCTTGATGCTGCCAAGTTGAGCTGGTGGATTGGTGCCTGAAAGGGCAGTCATAGGCCCTACCTAACGACAAATTAAAGCCATTTCAGAACAGCTGGAGCAGTAATGTGCAGGATGAAACTCCAGACAGAGCAGTAAGCATTTCAGGCCACCAAAGTAGCAATATATCTCCAGCTTGGACACCTATCAAAATGCACAGTGTATGAAAGTGTGTGTATCAGTGTTTTCTAATGCGTCAGCACTGAGTAGTTCAGATGGGACAGGGAGAGGCTATTCTTAACAAAATCCTGCGCAAAGCAGATTAATACTAACACTTCAGCATTTTTACAAATGCTACATTGCAAAAGTGGCCTACATATAACTTCTGAGTCACTGAGCAAAGGATAATTCCGAAGAATTAAAATTCCATTCTGTCTGCCTTTCAAAGTCATCTTCAGAAAATACAGAGGATGAAACCAAGCACATTACCTTGCATCATGGGCACTCCTGTAAACAGCTATGCACTGTACTTTAGGAGCCACATATTCTGGAGAAAATTCTTCAGCTGATACAACACAAACCTTGTGCTGAAAAATAAGGACAAGGCACAATTAAATAACAATATAATAAATAAACAACAGGTCCAGGACTGAATGGGAATGATGAAGTCTAATTTTAGCATGAGGAAACCTGAGCCTAAAGCTGTAGGACCTTGCTATATACCTGAAGCTCTTCTTTTCCCCAGAAGACTTCTGAATAGAAACTTCCACATGTGGAGATACAGACTAATAATACCATCTTCTGAATATGGATCTTGTTAGCATAGCAATAGCTGCAGGCAGCTAAGATACAATCTAAACAGTGTTTGTTCACATTGAACACTGCCTCATGAAATGAAGAAAGCATATATCAGTTATTAATCCTAATAGTACCATGAAACTACCCTATGTTTACAGCTGTGTTGCAACTAATATTTTAACCAGCTGTGTAATTTGCCTTTTTAAAATGGAAAACAGAAACAACATAGAAGAAAATTCTGTGTCCAGAAAAACGCATTCCTGGTGTGGCCAAAAGAGGTCAGTGAAGGCTTTTTATTCAAAGTATTTAAAAGTTGCATGACTAATGAATGCATCTGTTACCTGAAATGAATCCATTTCTTACCTGAATTTTGTAAGAGACCCAGGAAATTCCTACATGGGTTTTGAGGATTTAAAAAAAGTTAAGGAAAGAAAATTATGAAGTATAAAAGCTACCAGAAGGTTTTTCATTTACAGCGTACATGTAGAAGAGAGACGGGAACTGAAATAAAGCACAAGAGAGCTGGAAAAACCCTTATCAAGAAAGGCAAATTTCTGTTTATCTTTGGAACTAAGCAAGTTTGCCTCAATACAAACAAACATCTTCAAGCATCTAACATACATCATTTCACACATTACCACACAGCATGTGAACACAGGGAGAGAAGTATCTCTCTCTACCCCCAGGGAATACTTTACACTCAGGGAACAAGTATCACAAAAGGGGTAAGAAAATGGAAACTTACCAGAAGAAAATTAATTGATGATGCCTTGAGATGTATCTTTGTATCTGATAGTAGGTCATAGGCTGCAATGCGATTGCTGTCGTCAACTACAACGCTGCGACAAAGGAAACTGAGACAGAAAGCAGGATTAAAAATGAGCCTGTGGTTTTGCCAAGTTGTTTAGGCTATTGCCTACCTCAGCTGCCTAGTTTTTGGCTAGCCTCACCACTGGTGCCTAGCCGTTCTGCTGCATCACAAGTAATAGCTATCTGGCCAGTGGTAAATCTGCAGTATCCTCACTAGTGAGATGAAGGAGGCACCACATACAAGATACTGCTTGTCCTTTGTGGGTTGACCTATTCAGAGCCCAGACATCAGACCTCAGCTCAGATATGTATTTGAGCTACTGCTTTAAGTAGGATATGGACAGACACACATGCATGCTATCTGTGCAACATGGTGTGTAACTAAGTCTGTGACGGGGCCGTGCTCCTTGAGGTGCCAGCACACATCAGCTGCTGTTTTCCACTACAGCCGTGTGCCACTTATGATGTGGATCAGCAGCTCTCACCCACACAATGGCAACTGTCCAAGTCTTGATTTTAGGAAGCTATTCTGGACGCTGGGATACTCACCAGTACAAGTGAAAAAAAAAAGTAGGTTTCCCTTTCACTGACTACCTTCAACTAGCAGCACTTCTATGTTAAAGACAAGTACATACTAAGAGGAAGAGTCTTGCTAAAGCCATTGAGCTCTGCCTTGTTCAGGGAGAATGACCCCTGCAACTTGCCGAAAGTAGCAATAGCTCCCTTATGCTAAAGAGAAGTCACATAAAGATCTTGTTTCTTCCTTCCGCACTTCTGCTCAGCTAGGCCAGCCAGCATGCCATGGGTGAGAAGCTACAACCACCATAAAACCACTTCTCTATTTCTTCTCTGTTAAGCAGAGAATGTGGAAATTTCACTCTCGTTTGGAGCACAGCTCAAAAATAAGGTCATCTCAGGGTTAAGGACATTGAAGGATAGAGAAATATAGGTCCCTTATTTGTGATTTGCTAGAAGCTTGCAATGTTTTATTCTCTTTTGATGTTTTATTGGGATTAAGCAGTAGAGCTGAAAGAAGGCCTGGAACAATATATTCCTAATTCTACAAGTTCATTTTATCTGCATATATCTCACTATGTCATTTCTTGATTTATTTTTGAACAGAAGATACTTGTAGCTTCCTGCTCAAGAAAAGATGACACAGCAACACACTTGCAATGCGACCATTAGCTTCAAGCACAATGATCGCGGAAGGGATTTACTGCATTGCTGTATTGAAGTTGCAAGAGCTTTACTTGTATTTTCATCAGCGAGTTCTTAGTGTATCATATGAACCAACAAGAATGCTCAAAATTAGCCCATAAAATGTGCTGGGGGGGTGGGAGGGAAATACCAATAAAATGGTAGATTTATATCAGGTCGTTTGGGGCTCAAAGTGTTATATAACAGGCTAAAAATAAGAGCCTTCCCCAGCAATAACCTCACAAGGTCATTGCTCTTCATACTTCTGCTCTGCACCGCAAACATGCTGATGAAAATGATTTTTCTTACTGGGGAATTTCACCCTGAATGCAAACCTAAGCCCAAGCCTTCAATCTGTCAAACTCTTGGCTCATGGGAAAAATGGATGCATGTCTGTAGTCTCCTGGCACTGGGTAGCATCTCCCAAGGGCACAAACATCTGCAGGACCACAATCCTAAATTGAGGCACACACTGAAATGCCCAGGTGTTAAAGACAATCTTGCTCAGGACAGACAAAATCTCTTGTGCAGAAACATCTGCAGTAACCTCAGTAGTTAACAAGGATAAATAAGCACCCAGCTGAAGACCTTGCCTACAGCCAAACAGCCAGATGATGGCTACGCTCAGAATTTCAGAGGCCTTTATACTTCTGCTTCAGCAGATCTTGTTAGAAGCAGTCAGAATACTCTTGTAAGACTGGCTGATGTATTTTTTATAGCCAAAGCCCTTGGACACACTTTCAAATTGACACACTTTTAGCTGAATAAAAACAGTGCAGGCATCTGCAGCCAACACTGATGCTTTTCTACCAGACTCAGAGAATAATAGTTTATAAGGGCTTATGAATGTGCATTAAAAAAATAACCCTTTTTATAGGAAAACATTTCATTGAAGCAGTAGAAATATTTAATGAGCTGATTAGACAGAGAGAATTATACCCATAGAATCATGGACTTGCTTTTAAATCAACCTATAATATTCAAACAATCTACTTAGTAAAATAGTTTACAATATACAGAAAGTATAATTATATCCCAAATGCTTATTTAATCATTTACTGATTACTTCAGAAATTCTTACCTGTATTTACAACTATATATTCTCACTCTGCCTTCAGTGACAAGTCCAGGACTATGTATTGTTACCATGGCAGTGTAAAACTGGTCATCTTCATTGGCATATTCAAAAACCAGAACATAGCGACCAACTTGAGGAACATTTATGGTCATCTGTAAGTTGACCTAGGTCAAGATCATTGAAAAAGAAAAAAGCTGTTAGATTTCCCACTCCCTTTCTTGCAGGAATCTCTCTTTTCCTGCCTTATAAGAGAACCCGTCAGCATCAGTCCAGGGACAGTCTTGTAATGTCACAGCATAAGACAACCAACAGAACGGAAGCAATGCTTATAAATATCAGTTTGTCCACTAGTAAGAGTCAACCAAGTTTAAGATAGAGCTGCCACTATAACAGTTCAAGGAAGGCTGTAAAATAAGCCTAGGAAATGATCATATTATTATTTCTCTTCTCCCCAGGAGAAAGTATCAGTGAGGAAACTTTAACAATCCTACATAATTGTCACCGCCATCTCTAAAGTATCTTTAGTAACATAAAAATTGAGTCTACTTCTCCACTGAAAACAAAATTTCCAGGAACACAATTCCTACTGCAGATTCCTTACAAAGAGTGAAAGCATTTTCTCCAGGCAACAGCCAATACCACTTTCTGAAGCATCAAGTTTTTCTTTCAGTTTACTTGAACAAATTGGTTAATGCAATATTTGATTCAAAATAGTTTGAAGTAGCTGCATGGAAAGTGCTGTGGTTGCAGAACTTTTTGCTGCAGTTGGCTATGTAATTATTTACAAATTTAAACTCTTTTTTCTCAATATTTCCTTAAGCTACAAACACTTAAACGTGTAATTAATTCCATCAACAGCCCTCTTGACTTCACTGCAATCACTCATACCAGTACAGCTTTGCACATGCATCAGTCATGAAGCACCAGGGCCTGTGGCATATAAATATTCTTGTTGCACTTGGTATTTTTAAAAGCAATATCCAAGCACAGTAGTAGAGGGCATAATCACTTTACATGTAATTATCATGTAATTGATAAAACACCTTATTTTCAAACACACTTCCAATATAACTTTTCATTTCAGAAAACATACATTTCTCTTTCAATAGAGCTACAGCAGAGGCATAGTTGCTTCTGCTTTTTTGTTTATTAAAGCAAATATTTTATGTAAGTATAGCTAATTAAGGGTGAAACTAAGATTAATTTATAGTGATGTATGTACACCATTTCTGCTGACAAACCATTATGCCACTTACGTTGCAATTAAACAGTATTCTGACCAAGCCAGTATGCCTAAAGCAGAAGGATCTTTATTTAAAAAACTACTTGCGTCAGAGTGAAATGTCTACTCTGGTCACAGTTATAAATCTGCCTACACTGATCCGTTTACACAGTTCTGTATAAAATGCAGAACCTGGCACAGCGTCTGTTTTAGGGATGTGTTACATATCTGCAAATCCTAAACTGTAACCTGCAAGTGTTTCAGTGCAGTAAGTTTACAGTCAACATGCAGACGGGACTGCAATTAGGAGCAGGAATCTGACCTCTCTTCCACTGATATGGGTCATCACTGGTTGATCAGGAGTTGGCTGCCACACAGGCATTCTTCTGTATTCTCCCCCATGTCTGAAATACACTGCCTCTGAACCAAGGACACAGGAAAATCTGCCCAATGGCAAATGCTGATAGAGCAAGCAGCTTATATAAAAACAAACAAACACAGGATTGTTATTGTTTTCAAGTGCAATGGGATACTAATAAAATAATCCAAGGCACTGGTTTACTCCGTAGCATATATACTGACTGCTCTGTTGAAGCATGTCCTGAATAGGTGCAAGGCTCTGTAACTCGTATCTGCAAGATGGATGCTTCGTAGTAATCACTGGGTAACAGCACCATATAATCCTAAGAACAAAGAATACAACAAATGCAAGACTATGCAGAAAATTAAAGGAACAAAAAGTAACATCTCTAGACTTTATCAATGTAGCAATGAAAGAAACCAACCACATAAATAATTTTTACAGAGTATATCCACAAGACATGAAAGTTTTTTGCTGTTATATGGGCCAGTAACATCAGAATCTATCTCCCTAACTCTGTTTCTGCCTTCACAGAGATGGGATGAAGGCAGCTGCTCTATGAGCAAGGAAGCTGTGAGGCCACTCCCATCACATGTTGTCCAAGATAGCGCTCAAGAAGCAGCTTCTCCACAGCTGGGTAACACACAGGCGGCTGCATGCAGTTTTCAGCCATGAGTGCAATCCTCATGTGCAGAACTCAACTGTGTGCATCTCCACAAGGGAGATTCATGTAGCCCAGGTGACTTCATTAAAATAGTCCATGCAATCTATTAAGCTGTGCTTCAGAAGTTGGTGTATTTTTGTTCTGACTACTTAAATTAATATATTCGAGTTTTTATACAACCTGTTACAGTGAGAACATGCTGGGCTAAGGTCATTAATAAATTCCTTTTCAAAGGTATTAGTAAAAAAACCACACACAAATAAGTACTGTCACTTTCAGCAAGAAATATGTTTGCAAGCTCTTTAGTAACATTTTACGTGGTATTCCATAAATTTAACAGAGCCCCAGGCTTAATGACTAAAGACACAGACTTCTTGTTAACCCTATACATTATACATATGAATTCAGTATGCTGTCTTTGTGATCATGCATGTTTAAGGTTTTTCTTAGATTATGACCTAAAACAATTTCTGGTTCTGTGGCAATTTCTCGGAACTGCTGTTAGAAAGTTTTTCAGTTTTTCAATGAGAGAAAGAGGAGACATGATGGAAGGATAAAAAGCATTCAGAAAATAACCTACTAATCATGCAGCCCATTTCATTACAGTCTTCTGAAGAATCTTTGTCAAGAAACTAAGGCCTTGGTCATCTGTGGCAAGCATTAGATATGATATCTGACAGGTAAGAACTATTAATTTCTGTGAGCATTTCTGCTCAACCAGTTGTGCTGTATGTTAATATTTCTCTAGCCTTTGAAGCAAAAAGTCCAGATAAAGTATGCAAGCTCAAGAAAAATTAGAGCTGATGAAAGTCAGAGAAGAAGAAAAAATGAAATAAGCAGTGGGACTGTAAATTTTCATAATGATATTTTGCTGCTGTACTCTTTTCACTAGTGCTGAATTTCAATTGCTTTCCTGGTTCTTCTTGGTAAATAAGTCCGGAGCAATACCATCATGACAGCCTTCAAGCACTCTGGAGCAATACTATCATGACAGCCTTCAAGCACTTGTTTTCCTCAATTGTTTTCTTACCAAGAGGACTTCCTCTGCCATTATACTGACAGTCCACGTGCCTGGAACCAGTGAGAAAGGCTCTGTGGAGCTTTTTCCTGGGATTGTGACAAAAGTTGGCTCCTTGCTGGGTGGGAAGACAAACTCTTTGCTCTGAGCAGCCCCTGCCAGCAAAACAAAACCAAGTAAAAATATAAGAGACTGTGAAAAATGTCTCTATTTGCTTAGTGTGCTGGACTAATGATTTAATCCATTCAAACGGGTCTAACAGGAGCTGATCAATGCTTTTCTTAAAGGCATTACACTAATCAATGTGCATTCGTGCACACAATGATCGACAGAGCTACACAGTGATTATTGTCTTTGCTTTTATTAGTCTTGAGCAAGTTGGTTCAGAAAAGCAGGGCTCTGCCCCTGTGATGGCCAGTTTCACAATATTCTGAAGTGCTCACTACTTCACTTTTCCATTATTTTCTGTTCAGCCTGTCTTTACACTGACCCACAATATGTTCAGCTGACACAAGTTCTGTCCTCATGTGACTCTCAGCCAAATATTTCAGATACTGGAGGTTCTCAGCAGCATCCAAAATGTTTAGTTACAGATAGTAACAGGTCTGGGCAGAGATGATGTACTACGTGCAGAGATGATGTACAACATAAATGTAGCTGCGGCGTGCTTTATCAAAAAGTTGTGAGGTGCAATTGTTATAGATATTACAGATTTCTTCTTTGAAGCCGAGACAAAACCTGGTTCCCTGTTTCCCATCCAATAAAAGACAGAAATAACCATGAACTGCTGCCACTCTGCTGAGTGATATCTGTGAAGTCTTCAGTTTTGTCTCCTTGGAATTACTAAAAAGTCTATGACTAAACTCCACTAGCTGCCATAAGTATGCTGAGGTTAGGCATTATAAGATAAAATTCTCCATACAGGCTTGGTATCCTTCTATTCAAAGGATATGGAGTACTTATCTTTTATCAGGGCCCAAAAGGCATCACATGCTGTTAAGGTCTGTAATCAGAGCTAACTTGGTAGATTGGATTCATCACTAAATAAATGTTATTCATGGAATGAAGGCAGAAACCACTTTTAAACTGAAATATTAAAGGCAACTAAACCAATATAAATGCTGTTTTCCCTTCTTTAAAAGCTTCATTAAACACAGTTCAGAGCTTCCAAGTGCAAACTGAAAGTACTGAGTTTGGCAAACATTTGAAAGAACAAATGTTGATTACTACTGTAAGTAGGGATTTCATGCAAACACAGCCACATCAATTACACAGCAAAATATACTAGAAAAAGCACAAAAGCACTGCCACTGTTAAAAGTGATGCATTTTAAGCAACATTACAAATCTCACTTAGGTGCACCTTGAAAAGACTCCTCCAATCTAATATTCTGACCTGTTGCACCACTGAGTTGCACCTACCTGTTTCAGGCGGAGATTGACAAGCAGATAAACGACCAGACAATGTTTCACCTCCACGGTTAATATACCTCAGGATAATGCGAAATAAGTTTGATTTTTCCACATTCAAAGTTATCTTCACTTCATTCTGAAAAATGGAAGTTAATAAACAAAAACAGCCATAAAGTGCTGAATAGAGGAAGTTAAAAGCCATGCAAGCACCATACTAAACTCCTACAAGAAAAATGCACATGCAGACAAGTATATACCGGAATGGCAATGTTGGTGTATGACAGAGGAAGACAGGCAAGCCTAGTGAGAAAATTAATTCACTTACAAGTGTAATTAGTGCCAAAATGTTTTCCCTCAGCAACTGAGATCTTCCCTTTAGAGCTTTTTGAGCCCAGGCTGACATAGCGGAGGACTAGATGGAAGAGCTTAGGGGAAGCCACAGTGATAGGCACAACCACCTCTGGCTGCGAAAAATAAAAACAAGGGGGAAAAGGAGGAAAGGAAAGTATATTATTTGTTACTAGCACCCAGAAAAAGAAAAACCATTTGGCAAAGACAAACTGTAACAGAAAAGAAAGGCTCAGACAGTCACAAAAGAACACAGAACAAAAACTCCTGTGAAATAAAACTCTTGTTAAATACTAGCTTATCCAGAAAGACACAGAAGGGCTGAACTAACATGTGCGTTAACATTGTACCTTGATATATGGGAGTATTTTACAGTTATTCTCCCCTTCCATGTCCTAAAGGAGGCTTATGGTATCAAGGGCTGTCCATATTCCTAGCTTCCCAAAGAACAGGCCAGAATCAACAGTCCCACTCTGAGATCACACAACACACTTCACAGCAGACAGACATCTCAGACTGTCGCTGAAACTTTTGCTTCTCCACCAGGTCCTGTGGTTTCTTAGAGATGCTATACCATGCATGACTCTTTGCCCTGGCGCTGAACTGACTCCTTTGGAGCCATGCAGTTCTCAACCCCACAGGAGGCTGCTCACTGACAGCCCCCATTATTCAGTTTGCAGAGCAACAGAATCAGCAGAGACATGTTCAAATGGTGATGGTGGATTAGGAAAAGATAGGATTGGTACAACCTCAAGTGTTGGCTTCCTTCTTTCCATCCTAAAACTCCCCTTGTAATCCAGCTCCCACCAGCTCACCCATCACAATCCACTTGCTGTCCCTTTCCAAGACTCTTGCTGTACGGTGACCACCCCACCGCTGTGGTCCATTCTGCTTCCGCAAATGTACACAAGTTTTCTCTGTTCCATACATTTGGGAACAGAGCACAAAGCCTCATCTTCTCTTACGCCTAAAAGTTACAATAAATGCAAAATTGTCAGCTTTCATATGCTGCTCTGAATGTATATTCCTCAATTTGTCATAACCAGACACTTTCACCTTCTTAATAGAAATTCAAAGCAGAAAGCAAAGATAGACATGCCACAGATAGCAGGGCTGAGAAATCTAGAGACTTGATAGCTAAAATCTAGGTGATTGCAGAAGGGTAATGGGGAAAGGTTTTGCAAGAGTTGTTTTAAGTGGAGAAGGATGACTTCTGAAAGATAATACATGGGTAAGACAGGCACTAAGGGAATATTTGAAAAATAGATATAAACAAAAAAGAAAAGGCAAACGAAATAGAAAAGCATGCTTCAGGAGATTTATCAAAATGGTTTCTAAGCTTTTATGGAAAATCTAGAAGACACAGTGAAGGGAGAGAAAGAAGACATGTAAGGAATGAGGGAGGAAGAGATGCCAGCCCCTGGCCTCAAGCAAAGGCAGGGAGTGGGGAGAAATTATTCTTTGAGCTCTGTCACAAACTTAGGCAACTCTGGACAGTGCTTTAAAATCTAAGCTTGACTGCCAGCTGCTCAGTCTATAATGGAACACTCATGTTGGCAGCTTGACAGTAGTCTCCACTGATGCCACACACAGCTTATTTATTTCACCTCAAGAATTTTTCATTGTATTGAAATAGTTTCTTTTCACACAAAGATGTTACAATTGCCTTTTGTGTGGTAGATATGGTAACATTTGTCTTCTACAAAATAAGTGTCAGGAGGATTATTTCAGGGTCCTGCAAGACACAGAAACACTATGTTGAAATTAGGAAAGTTCCTTGAAATGCAGAACATAATTTCCTCCAGTTAGATCCTTGCATAACTGAGAATATCAGTTGCTTTCCTTTATGAAAGTGGAGCAATTCTGAAGATCCAACGAATGTGAGCTGCAGGATAAAAGAAACAAACAACAAAAAGAACGAAGAGGAAAGAGTGAAAAATGAAGAGCAGAAAGGAAATCACTATGCTTGTGCAATAATTATGTGCTTGCATCTCAGCCTATAGTGATCCATTAATCCTTGGACACAACCGCACCAGAGTACTACCTTTAAGAAGAGTGAGAAAATCCTTTTTATTGCTCAAATCTACTGCTTCAAAATCCTGGTTCACTTGGTCAGCACTTCAGTTCAAAGTCAGGCAGGTCCCTTCTAACACTTACTGGTGACTTTCTTTCTGTGATTTACTTATAAACTGCTGTTGCTTAGTTTATTCTTGGGCTGTCATGAGACTAAAATGAATGTTGCCAATATGCTCCTGCTCACAGCTTCCTTTACTGAGCCACACCTTTTCCTGTTTGCTGTGAAGTTATCATTGCTAACAAAAGTTGGCACCTTTCTCTTTTTCACCCAATGTAATTTGCAAGTGTAAAATACTTCAGAGACAGCCCTGTGATGGTACCTGAAAACCTTGTGGATACAGACTGCCATGGAATTGTGTAATTCAAATTATTTGGCCAAGCATCAACCTTCTGCTATTTCCACTGTCCTTGACATGACAAGAACTTCTGCACTTAGTATTATAGACTTTAAAGCTGCTAGTTCTTTTTTTTTTTACACCCATCTCAAAATGTGTACCTCCCACAAAAAAACAAACAAAAAATACCCCAAAAAACCCCAACCTCAAAGAACATTTCTGAAGAACAAATGCTGGCAAAAGCAATGACCATACTAATAATACCAACACTCACTAATCTAAACAGTGATACGGTGCCAAAGGGTTCAGCTTAGTGATATCCTGTCTTTTTTTTCCAGTTTTTCTATGACCCTCCACACACATAGCGGCACTATAGATACATACATACCATGCACCTATGTTTTCACCCCAAAGCCCTGAGCAAAATACCAGCTTACTTGTATAGATGACATCTGAGCATATCCTCTCCAACTGAAGCCAGGGAATTCCTGAGGATCATAGCCAAAACGAATTTCCCTTCCCTTGACAGTAGTACCATCTTCAATCTCAAACTTCATGTGGTGCAGATCAGGGAAAAAGTAGTTTTTTTCAGGCCTTTCAAGGAAAAAAACCACACCAAACAACAAAGTGTCACCAATTGCTATATGATCTGTATCTAAAAGCACAAAGCAGTGGAAGGGAAGTGACCTACTGATGACTGAGGAATCCTGGTAGCAGCTAGTAAATTCAAGACAGCTGATAAAGATGGGTGTAATGAGAGTTCTCTTTCCAGAAGCTTTTACAGCTTACATACCTTTTATTATATAACTCTTGATACGTATATAGATGCCTATGCAATACTATTGCACAACTGGTATTGCTTATTTAAGGAAATAAGTTTTAAACATCAGAAGAAGACTTCCCAGCAAAATTAATATCAACAACTAATACAAAAGCAAGTGACTTGAAGGCAGTTTCAAAAGAACTATGCTTAAGCAGGAGCTAGTAGGAGCAACAGTCAGACTCACTCCTGACAGGCTGTCCCCACGACATGGGCCCTGCACTGGCAGCCACCCAAGGGCTCAGCACATGCCGGGCTGAGGGATCCTCCAACATCACACTGGCAGCCTGTTGGGGAAAGAGCAGAAACCAAATATCCCATCAGAAAAGAAGTGACAGAAGCTATCAGAAAACACACCTCGATTCCACTAATTAAGCACTATTAACGATTCATTTCCTCCTTCCAGAGCCCTTCAGACTCCCTTCAGACTCTTTCAAACATGTGTTAACACACGTGCATGTGCTGCAACTATTTCTGGCTTCTGAAGTTTGTGGTTGTTTGCTTTATCTTCACCTTGGAATGTGACAAAAGCCACTTAAAAAAACCCAAATCATGAGCAATAAGCCATGCCACATTACTAAATGCAGGACTACAGCTCTGCAGAGCTGTCATTGAAATGTTTTGCTAGTAAGTCAGAATTTCTACAACAACATCATGATGAATAATTATTTTAAAAACCCCACACACAAAATAAACAAACAATATCCCCCACACCAAAACAAACCCAAAACCCTAACTTAAAAAGATTGTAAGATGCTAATTTTTCAGAGCTGTTAATTTCTCTTACAAAAATTGGACACGACAAGAACATGTGTTCATATAATAGTGTATGCCTATTTTTAACCAATACTGGACAACTATACTGAATGATTTTCTACAGGAAACAGGAATTGTGGCACAAACTAAATTACAGCTCTAGTAAGGAGGTATAATATATTGTACTAAGGAACAGCTTTGTCTAGGCTAAAAATTTCAAGCTGAATTGAAAGGTTGAAAGTTCCTAAATATGTACTTATGTCATAGTGTAAAAGCCTCCTGTTTCCCAAGGCATCATAAGTACTTCTAATCCTTTGACACCTTTGTGAAACCAGATCCCATTCATTATCTCCTTGGTTAGACATTAAGTATAAAAGCTTTGTTGGATACAGTACCTGTTATTTTTAACTTCGCACATATTAAATGATTGTTAAATTACTTCAATGCATTAAAAATACATCTTTTGCATCAACCCCAAACAGATGTAAAGCACACTGAAATCAGTAAATGTGCTTTCAATAATTTTAACAAACCTACATCTACGGCGGGGGACAAGGAGGGAAGGGAATCAGTGCAGTAGCTCTACATGACTCAAAACACATGACAAAGCATGTATCCTTCAGAAGAAGAACCACGTTCTCCGCATCACAGCTACATCTGGCTCTGCTTCAAAACATATTGAGGCCTGGACTAAAGAAACGCATGAATATACCTGCAGAAACACCCACTGAGCTACTATCTGTTGTAACATTTTAAGTTCTTACTGTAGCAGCAGACCTTAGAAAACTGCTAAGCGAAACAGGCAGCTACTGCTCTTCCAAGTAACTCTTGGAGGAAAATCAAACATCCCTAGCTCCACAACTTGGGAGAAGGAATGAGAGGAGGAATGATTGTCAACTATCTTGCTTGGTAAGATAACAGCTTCAGCTGCGCACAAGTGATTCGACAAATATATTCACACTTAAAAAATACAACCTAGGGGATTCTAAAGACTTTTCTGCTAAGTGCAAATCTGCTACTGGAAATGTCCTTTATTCATTTTACCTCTGCAGCCAAAATAGTTCTTGTTTTCGAGAGCATAATAACCAGCTTCACAAGTGTCACAGGAATCTCCACAAACATTAGATTTGCAGTAACAATGCCCATTTTCCTGGAGGGGAAGGCAAAACAGACAATTTCATCAAAAATGTTTCTGCACCTTTTTGGGAATTTTAACATCCAATATTCCAAATTCCCTCTAATTCTAAAGAGAAAAAACATTTTCATCTCCACACAAAATACAATCTGGACATAACCTCTCTCACGTACCATCTTCAAAGAACAGACTAGAAAATATATAAACTCAAGATGATGAGAAATTTTCAGACCTTTCATACAGCCCTAGGATGTATAAAACTTCTGTATAAGACTGCTTCTCCATTGTATAAAACTGCTTCTCCACTGTATAAAACTAGCCACTTTTTGTGTAAAAGCAATAATTGCTACCAAGTCTTCTACCTTACCAAATGTCATAACAATTTATCTTTACAAAAATCAATTTCATTAATGTCTTTCTTTTAATTTCACTTTACCTGCTGACATTCTCCGACTCCACTTAGTGTTCCACTCACATCACACTGGCATGCTGCACAGATGAAAAAAAGACAATCTGCATTTCATCTTTCCAAGATACTTTGCGGGAAAAAAACCCCACCACCCTGAATCTGCCATTTTGAGTCATAGTGCCACAAGGTGGGTTTTACTCTAGAAGGTTCAGAACAGCAGAGAGACACTGGCGCAAGGTGAGGGGAAAAAGAAAAGGGGAAAGAAAGAAGACTTCAGTGTATGTGTGATTTACTGGTGTGTTTAAAATGTTTTAACTTGTATTTAACAAAAACAGTCCTGAGTTTGGATTTAAAATTATTTTCTTTTTTTTAGAAACATTCAGGAAATTGATGCAAATCAGTGACCAGCCTGACTTGCACGTTTTATTTTGCAGTGCTACTTTGAGACCAGTTCAACTCTCCATATGAACGAACAACAATGACTTCCAAAAGAATTCAATACATTCCATAAGCCCAAAGAAATATGTCATGAAGTTATACCTGTGCATCCTTCAGGGTTTTCTTTGGCCAGGTTCCAGTATAATGGTTTGCATTTACTACAGGTAGGACCTTCAACATGCTGAAGACACTGACAATAGCCCTAATGACAGAAAGGAGTTAATATGGCTTCATCTGTTTCATATAAACATACTGGTCTTTAGTGCTAAGAAAATCCTAGTATTATTAACAGCTCATGCAGTTTACTGACTTCTACAGATGCATGGAATTGAGGCCGATTCAGACTTACTTACATTTTTCTCTCTCATATTGTCAGCACAGGATTGTTCCACACTGCGCATTTTTTCCACATCTAATTTATTCTAAATGTTTCAATAGATGTACTTTCCAATTCTTTTATAGCCCTATTAGGACTGCTCTAAAGTATTAACTGTTTTGCAAAAAAGTTTAAAAAACAAATTTACTTAAAAATAATAATTCATTTCCAAATTTACTCCTTCCTTTATTGGTGGAAAACACACTTAGCTGTACAAACGAACCTACATAGATATCTCTTCCGTTAGTCAGACTTACCTTCTAGGTCTTCATTGCTACACATTTAGCAATGACTGTGATTTCTGCTAAATATGCTGTTATCAATAACCATCACTGTATTAATAACAATAAAAGTGGAATAGTAACAGTTACAAAGAGATAATAATTTTTCTCAAGAATAATTTGATGCTGAAATGGCCTGTTGCAACCCAAATCTACAAGGTCTGTGGGACATGCATAGGCTTATATGCATGCACTGTAAGTATTAGAGTTTTAGCACACCAAGAAGACATAAGCAGTATGCATATTCTATATATAAAAGATGAAAAAAACACTCTCAGCAGCTGATTGCACTAGCATGATCAAAGAACAAAACACAAAGTTTATTTCCACTCCTCACGACGTGAGCAATGAAGTGAATGTGTTCAGCAAAGGCACACGAGTTATTAACACACACTATTAGCTGTGATAGGAGAATACTTACGGAATGAGAACCAATGCTGCCCAAAGGATCACATTCACTGTTGGCACCTTTATGAAATTAAAAAACAAAGTCATTGAAAGATCTTTTGAAAACAGAGCTGCGGAATGTAGTAGTGCAGAAGCACAATGTAACAGGTGTGAGTTTGAAAAGGGTTTTTAATGTGGTTACCTGGGAGGGACTGAAATGATTTAAGCTTCAAGACCAACAGAAACCTTTAATAATGATTTTTCAAATGTGTATTTATCCTCGTTTAGATTATTTGGTTTGATATGCAAAGTAGTGGCTTGGAAACATAGTGCACCAACCTATAGAATTGAGAGATGTTTTCTTAAAGTTCCTGTGCCATCATCTAAAACCACTTAAATCTTCTAGTATTTACTTCATGAAATAACATACAGAATGACAGATAAGCTCATCTGATATGTGCTCCTGATGCATCCCTCCCTCTGTCCCCATGCTTCAAGGAGTTTCCATAAAATTTTGCATGCAGCAGGCTGCCCTGGAGAACCCTGCACTAAAAATGGGGTGATTCAAATCAGAATGTAGGATTTTCCCTTAGAAGTGTTACCTTCGCAGTAGGGGAAACTGTCAGCTGCAGAAAGGCACCTGTCACACCATTGCCCTGCGATGCCCATTTGACACTCACACTGCCAGAATGTGGGCTCACATGTGCAGTGCTGGGAACCGTAAGGAGAGCACTGGCAAGCTACAGAACAACAAACATAGGCAGTGGTGGGAAAGTTCATCCTGTAGGTACCAAGCAACAACCTTCCAAAACTTTGGTACTGCAGAGGTTTTGAATTCTATTTGTCTATTTGCTCTTTTTTCTTTCCAATAAATAGCTCACAAGATTCTCCTGCAACTCACAGGCTCCTCACCCCTGCTTGGAACCTGTGAGTTTGAGGTGACATGTACCACATTGACATGGCATTCTTCCTCTGCTCTTGGTAGAAACAGTAAGATTATCTGGAACTATAATAAAACTCTCCCCCTTAAATTCTTTGTCCCATCCAAAGAGCAGGCTTGATTTCCTTTCTTGATCTTCTTACGGTTATAGAAAGCACAGAGCAAATTCTGCAATTAGACTTGCTGTTAAACATATGGTGGCGAAATCTAGAATACAAAATTGTACGCCCTCACACCTTAGACCTGAGAGCAGGGGAAGCCAGAAAAAGCTTTGAAATACACCATGCAACAGTCTTATAATTTCAGGTCCCAATGTAAGGTCTCAGCTATGCAATGATTTACACACATGGGGTAAATAAGAATAACGCCACAAAAAATTACAATGTTGCTGAAGCCCGGGGACTCATCTTTGGGCAGATAGAGTCTAAAGGAGAAATAGTTAATGACAATTATTTTAGCCAAGTAGTAGCCAGTCTCCTAAAGAGAGAGAACAAACCTGCCAGATTACTTTTTGCTGTGGTTGTGGTGATTAGCTGTATCAGAATTCTGGATACACCCCTTCTTCAGCACTAACAATCTTTTGATTTCTAGGAAAGCGCACTCCTGTTCATTATGATCAAGTAGCTTGCTGATTTTAATGACAGAGCCTGCAGGTTTCCCCCTGCTTGATGTGAAAACCCTATAAACACAGTCTGTGCCTGATCAACTGATCCACATGGGCAGGAAAAATTGTTGATATCATGGAAGATTTGTAAAGTCAAGCCCTTCTAGGCTAGGATTTACTGTGAAATGTTGGCACATGTCAAGAGCACATGCTAATGCACTTAGAGTTTGCAGCACAGTGTATCAAATGTTAAGAAGCCCAAGCCAGCTGAAACACAGCTTATGTTCTGTAACCCAAGTGAGACCGATCTCATGAAGGTAAATACCCATTGCCCTTAAGATTTAACATTTCAGGAGAGATCCAACTGCACCAAAGGCAAGCACTGCCATGCTCACATTAATCCAACTAGCACAGGAACAGCAATCGTGCTAGGGAGGGCTACCTGCTCCTGCTAGGAGCATGCCCCTGCCAGGAAGCCTGGCCACTGCCCGGATCTTCAGTGTTGTTTCTGCCAGCTTTGGATGGAACAAAACCATCATGGTTACATAGGTAGTTTTAGATGGAAAAATACTTCAGAAAATTTTTTTCTTCTCTATTGCAGAAATAAGAAGGGAAAACACAGTAAAAGGAGAAAAGGCTTTTACTCACGCAAGCATCTGGGATAGCTGTTATAACCCAGAGCGCACTGGTCACATCTAAGTCCAGCGTAGTTACTGTGGCACAGGCACTGACCTCTTGGACCACATGTATTCTCCACTGACCCAACAGCATCACAGTTACATTCTACACAGAGAAAAGGAATAATTATTATCCTTACAGATACATGTCTATGTAGTTATTGAAACCAGAATTTGCCATAAAGTTACCTTTGAACGTAAAGCAATCATGAGGAAACCAAATGAACTATAATTTTACCACCAAAAATAAACACCCTGAAATAGATGCTTGTACTGCAACTGCCTTCTCAACCACTGAGAATGAGGTTCTTAGTGCAATTTTATAACGTGCAGTTTAGAGATTTAGTTTGATGCCTCGCGAAACACATGTAAGGGACAGAAATCCATTTTACAGTGAAAAGAACATCACAGGAGAGAAGTACTTAAAAAATAACCTCTCTAAAAAATAACTTCTGAGAAATGGCATCCACAAAGCTAAGCTGTCTCATGGTTAACAAGAAGCTTATTGGTAATGAGGCACAAGCACAAGTTCACGATGTGCAAATAAATGATGCACAAGGTAAAATCTGCTGACGTTTCAATTCTTCGAGCTGGCAAGCACTGCATTGCAGGAATCTGCTTATAATACAAAAGGCACATTGTCAGACTACAACAAAAGCTGCTATCAGGCTATAATAAGAAATTTCTGTTGGAGTTACCACTATTTTAGGCTAACAGGTCTATTGCAGATAAGCCCTGACATTTTTTGGAACAATGCTGGGCTTTACATAGGGTCGTCACAGAGTTTATGGGTGCATGATCTGGGAATCCCAGCTGCCCCAGGTACAAGCAGTTAACCACTTGGATTTTATGACTGACAGAAATGGCTGACTGGCAGAAATATACAACAAACACTTTCTGTTCCATGTTCATGTTCCTGGTTGCCCCTTTCGGTTCCTCTTCTCTTCTGCAGTCAAGGACATCTGACTTTGTTGTGTTTACATCCAGGATGCCTGGAAGGATTCAGGGCTTGCTAGGAAGCCAGAAAGTTATGGATCTACCTCCCTTCTGAAAATGATAACCCCAAACAGGAGTAGCAGGCTGGGCTGCTCACTTTCTACCACAGTTTGCAGCATGCCGCATTAGTTTAAATTTAAACCCATGGCAGCTTATTTTACAGAACAAGCTGTGAATGGCAGCAGTTTTGCGTAATCCCACTGACTGTTTTCAACTATTTTTAGAAGTCTTTCACAATTTGCTTTTGAATGCTCTTTTAAGTTTTTATGTCTCTTTCAGAGTGCGGTGCATACTCAACACAGGTTTGGTTTGCTTTATGATTGCTACCTGATTCGGTTCTAAGAAAAAAAGAAGGACAGAATATTTTAAACCCACTGAACAGTGTGTACCAACACAGAATTCTGGTTTTATGTTTTTCATTAAAAAATGCTAATCTATTCCAAACCATAAAGACACAGTCATGTGTCTTCTCTTTATTCCACCCACTGTGATGGTAACACAATATAATATATCTTTGCAATGGCATAAAGAATTCTGCTGTCTATTCGTAGGAGACAAGCAAGAATATAAGCCCAAAGCTTGCTATGGTCAACAACCAAAAATAGTGAGATGGAAAAAAGTAAATGATGATGCTCTACATGAATCTTGTTAAGCTGTAAAGAAAAGTACATACCAGAATTTGGCAATATCCTATATTCTTTCTCAGTGTAAAATTTACTAAGGATTGAGGGCCTCTCTTAATCACTGCAAAAGCAGACAAAATCTAGGGGCCAGATAGGACTTAATGGATTACTCATACACACACAAGAGCATCATGATATTCAAGGTTATACTTCATTGATTTCCCTCTCTTGTAAAAAGCAGACTGCTCCTTGGTGGCAGGTACACAGGCCAAACCCCATATAGATCTTTTGTGTTTCACGATTACATGGGCAGAAATTGGCTCAGTGTCTCTCAGATGATCTTAAAATGATCATCATGAGAAATCACGCTGAAGGGCAAAATGGGAGATTCTAATTTTCAGATTCACAGAGCATATTTACCACACATTTTTACCACACAAGACCCTCTGCAAATGTACATGAGCGCTTCACAGCTCTGCTATGCCAGTTCCTTAGCAGTCACTTGCGCTCTATTGCGGTAGGCCTCCATGGGAGAACACAACCAAATTCTTTGGCTACTAGGAAGACAGCTGTGCTGACTGAGGCTTTATCAAACAATCTGACCATGCAAAAAGGAAAATAAGCCTATGAGAAAACAGACTATATAATTCTCCCCTACTGTGGAAACACACCTCTAAACAGAGAATTAGAATATATGAGGATTCTACTCTAGAGCACAAGACTGCCTTGCCCATTTACAGCTGTGGACTTCAGCCACTGCAAAAACAGTACCTGAAAAGCACTCCTGTCTGCCTTTTTGGGGGCCTCTTTGATGCTGTGTATGCAATCAGGAGCCTTACCTTGACAGGCAGGGAAGGAGTGGTGGCCAGGCTGACAGCCATCACACTGAAGTCCGGCTACCCCTGAGCGACAAAGACACCTCCCAAGGAAATCACAGACTTCGGGCTGGGTACCTGCTGGGTTACATTCGCATGCTGCAAATGAAAACAGACATTTCAGAGGCAGCCTCTGCACAAGCTCTCTTTTTCTATCTTTCTTGAAATAAAAACTAAAAAGCAACTCCCTGATCCTCGACCAGGCCAAAATCTTCCCATTGGATTTATTGTGATTCATAGCAGCTTTTATTGATTGCATCAATAATAATTCAGCATCAAGGGAGACATTAATGAAAGAACAAAATAAGTCTGTCTCACAGTAACTGCTAAGTTCAATATCAGTGTAGGAGCACTGGCTACACTTGGCCTGTCCCCAGTCAGTCTTATTTATTGATCCCGTAATGCCAACTACTGAAACTAGTCCCATCTTTTTTAAGAATAAAATGAAAAGAATAAGGTTTGGATTTACAATCTCAGGTGGGAGGCATTAGCAAAATGCCTAAATAGGCACAGAGGTGCCTTATAAAGTTTAAAATCAATCAGATTTCTAGTATTGGTTAGAAAGAGCAGCTTAGTGCATCAAAGTGAGGTTGCAAAATCAAATCACACAGTATTTTCTTTTAAGAAAAGCAAAGATATGTAAAAGAAATGTTCCCAAAGGTATTCTAAATTTCATCAATGTTAGTAAATCCAGCTCCAAATTGGAGTGTGACAGCTGCATCACACAATAGCCAGCAATCAAGGAAACGGGCATTTTTAGATGGAATTCTCCCCTCATCACATTTTATTTCTTTGACTCCTGTGAATTTTGGGAGAGCCCCTTAAGAACACATCTGCATGGCAAAAGTACTTCATCCCTCAGTATAAAACTTGTCGGTATTTTGGATACACTCAACAAAAGGGAACGTTTGGCTTTTCCCAGCAGAAGGGGTAATGAAAATACCCAGCTGCATAGGTGCCACAGGAAAAAGAAACAAGTCCAGTTCAACATCTGCACTGTTCGGTATTGCCATCGCAGTCACAGGCCAGCACTTTTGTGCCATGGCACTGACACGATGAAGAGCACATTTGTAAAGAAATCATCTGCGTCTTTATGATCTTAAAGTTCCTATTTCACTTGGAAGCCAAAGCCTGGCATTTACACTGGAGCACAGGCTCCAAGCATCAAAGAAAGTATGGCACTTACGAAGGCACGGGGAGCCAAAATACCCTGGTTTGCAGCCACCCTCTAGTTACAACAGGAAAGGGAAAGGAAGAAAGGAACATAGTTAGTGCATAAAATCACGCAACTCTTCATATTTTTGCAGAGAAAAACAAACCAGTGCTAGTAATTATTACTCTTGAACTCGCAAACCTATTTGTACAGCCCTGACACGTAAATCTCATTAAAAAATAATAACCTGTAACTGCGTCTAGTCTGTCAGCACAAGTTTACAATTTCCACAGTAACAGAAGCTTCCCATTAGAGGCAGCGGCCTTTCTTATGCTTTCAGACCCAGATACTACTTGTTGAAAATGTAAATAGATCAAGACCTGCTTTCTGCTCTTTATTCCTTTTTCCCATTGGAGTTTTCCTTCTTCCCTTTAGAAATATGTGAGAGAAGGGGATATATGGCAGAGCACACCCAGAGGCTTACCACAGCAATTATTCTGGATGCTATATGAAGGAGATAAGTAGTACTGAAGATATAAGAGACTGAAGCTTTGTGGGCTGTTACAGCAACTGCAGATGCTTTCAAGAAAACAATTGGGATTTATGAATATGTACATGGATTTGTACTGCCTGCTTATGTCAAAGTGTTTGCTACATTCACAGAAGAAAACACTTCTTCATTTGCCAGCATAAACTCCAGTTCTATTGAAGCTAACAGAAATAAAGGGGAAGCATGCTGATTTTAGGATATGAAAAAGATTGCAAGGTTTTTAAAAGGTATTAACCATGAAGAGCATTACAAGTGTGTTAGGCCGGGCTGGACAGAGACTTGGGTGGCATGGTTTAGTGGGAGGTGTCCCTGCCCATGGCGGGGGAGTTGGAACTAGATGATCTTAAGGTCCTTTCCAACCCTATCTATTCTATGATTCTATGGTTCTATGTGATTCAGCACTAGCTGGGATGATGTCTCTGTTCTGCACTATGATAACATATACTAAAAAATATAATCCCAGTGAGGGAATCATCATATGAATTTCAGGCAGCTTTGCAGAGGGCTAAAGTAAAATACATAGCTCTCTTAAAATTCAAAGTCTTCACTGACAAAGGCAATGTACAATTTTCCAGGTGTGAGAGGACAGACAGTCCAGAAGCAGAGGCCAGTTAGCCTAAACAAAGAGATTTACACTGCAAAGCAGTGGTTGTTGTGTCAGAAAGTCTTGATGGATCTACTCAGAAGAGCACCAAACTAGATGGTCAGCCTCTTCTGCAGATGTTTGCCTGAGGCTGGTCAAATTTGTTTTGATCCATAACTCTTTCTGGAGCCAGCCCACTAAAATGTTTAATTTGAACATGACAACATGATGAACTTTTGGAAAGAACAAAGGCTCTCTGACAAATAAATACCAACAGTGGCAGAATTACTACATAAATCTCCATGAAAGCAGGCACCACTGAAACAGTGAAAATAGCAACACTGCGAAAAATAGAAAAATAGAAAAATAGAAAAATAGAAAAACACCAGGAACTTGCCTATTATGTCACCAGCCATAGCATCTTTCGGATTTGGAGAAGTAAAAGGCATATCTTTAAAACAAAAGAAACAATGACGTGTATTTGAAACAAACACATTAATTTCATTAAAAATCATGGCAAACAATGAAGTCATCTCCTGCCACTACAGAGAGCATGATACTCACATGATTCTAGTAAACAACTTCAGCTTAGTTTTCTTTCAGTTAGGAACAGAATAAGAAACATTTTGCGTCTGATTTTCAGTTCAAGTACAAACATTCCTTCTTGAAACAACAGTATGAAAGGCCAGACACCATTTGGAAAGCTACTAGCTTGCTTTCCTTCTTCCTTATGATAGACACTGTTATGAGAGCTATCTAGGGAGCTCCCTATTCATTTCACATTTTCTACTTGCAGCTGGAGGCCCATCTCCTGCTATGTCGCACTACCACTCACTCCCTGAACTTACAGAATTCATGACATGCATGGTACATGCATTTTTAGAGTCTATTCATGGAGCCACAAGATTTTATGCAGCAAACACAGTCCTGATGTTACATTTCCTTCTTATTGTATCTATCATTTGTTTATGGGGAAAGCATTTAATTTTCTGAATTTCCAACGCTTTAATTTAATTTACTATACATTACTTATTGTAAAGTAAAAATCTAATTTTCAATGCATTAGATAACATTCTAGTACCATTTTCAATAAATGGAAGCACTCAGCAGTTCTGTGCCAAATCTGTTTTCCGAATATATTTCTTTTCTTTGGATGTACAAACACCTTTCCTTCAACCACTTTGTATGAAATCTGGAACAAACTGGAACCCTTCATTCAACCATGTAACTGCAACTAACTGTAGTCCAGCAAAAATAAGAGATCGTGGCTGAGAGTTCTGCCAGGAGAGCCTTTCCAACACTATGCAGCTGCCATTTTTGAATTATTTTCATTTACTCTAAATCCTCCAAAAACCCACATGCCTTTTTTATCAAGTATGTGAGTTTCAAATCCTAGGAGGTGTCAAGGAGAACACAGAACCATTTTCTCCCCTCTCTCTCACTACAGTCATGTTTCGCATCCCAGTCCAAGTGGTCTTTATACCTGAAGACCCGAAGACATGTTTAAACAGTTTATGCAGGGCTTTAGGACTGGCGTTCATGACTTATTGAGAGACAGGCAGTAGCCTTGAGGACGCTGTTTTACATGAACTCAGAATTGTGAGAATGCAGCACAATTTATTTGATTGTCAAGAAACCATCATTTTGTAAACTAAAACAGACGCTCTTCAGTATTATGATAGCTGATTTATCAGAACAGGTAAACATGTGAAGCTAAAGTGCCAGATGTTTTAATGAAGTCAAGTGTAATGAAAACTGTTAATTCTTTAATGTAGGTGTAAGATACAGGAAAAGAAGCATTTTTATTTGCATACTTACGGACACAAAACGGATAACCATAGAATCCATCAGCACAGTGCTCACAGCTTTCTCCCTGGAAGTTCTGCTTACAGAAGCAGCGGCCAGACCCTTCCTCACAGCCCTCTGCATGCTCCAAGTTACAACTGCAAGCTAAATAAGTATTAGCAATTAGGCATTCTTTAGAAAAGAATTCATTTTCCTTTTACAGCAGTGCACTATGGTATTGTAACAGTAAATGCAGTTGTGAATGCCTCATTATTTAAAGAATTAACATTTGCATGCCATTACATATTTTCCAAGTACTTTATATCACCAATCAATCTTTCTGATACACCTTAGAAGTTATTCTCTTAGAGTGATGAGGTTTTTTAATTCAGAAAGCTGCATGTTATTACTCCACAGAACTGCAGCAACTATCTCTTCTGTGGTGTCTGCTCATCTCTTTCTATGGTCTAGGCAAAGCACCGTGCTCCATCTGCCTTCCCTTACACACCACGTGCAATATCATGGCAGCACGCCACAGCTCTGTTGACTTCCCATTCATTTCAGCACCCACACACAATAAGCCATAGCTTTGTCCTACCTGTCACAAGGCTCCTTCAGCCTGCCTGTAATTCAGTCCTCATCTCTTAACTATACTCAGTTCTTCTTTTTGAAATGTATTAATAATTATCCTATTGGATCATATATTAGTCATTAGGTTCAGCATTGCAAAAAATAGGAGTAGTGATCCTTGTGACCTTTTGAGCTATAGAATAAACTTTTCAAGTGACCAAGAGCCAAAGCATACCTCATATGTACATCAGAGAGCTAAGAGAAGCATGATGGTGAGGGCAGGAGATGAGAATGGCTTCCTAGAGGTTATGCCTTCTTGCTGTGGTGTATATAGCAGTACCCAGGCTTACATGACCCTGTCCCCTCAGTAGCCCTTTCTGCCTTACTTCCTTTTACTGTCCTGCTGCTGGTCTGAAGTTCTAGGTTCATATGGCACAAAAGTTGTGAAGAATATCATTAAAAGGGTCTAAAGCAACACAGAAAGTCATTTGCAGTTGTTCTCCAACATCTTTTGGCCACTTTTGCACTTTTCCTCTCAAAAAAAATGCATCCCATGCCTTGATTATAGTCAAAAAAATACCGCAAGCCACGACCATGAGAAGATATTGAATAGAGAAGGACTCACGTATGCAGCCATCGGTAGCTCTCACTGGAACACCATGAGGACGATAGTAACCTTCTGCACACTTTTCACAGTTAATACCAGCTGTGTTATGCTATGTGAAATAAAACAAAAGGAGAATATGAGATAAAAAAGGGAACTTGGAAGAATTAAGAAACAATAACAACATCCTTTCCACTTTTTCTATGTACACCTAAGAAAGGATCAGCACCGAAAAAAAGAAAATTGAATACAGCGGAGAAAGACAACGTTCATCATCCGGTGTTATTTAACCACCTGTTCTCTATAGATTTCTGCATCATGGTGTTCTTATACAAAACAGCTGAATTCTATCTTTGAAGCATTATAAAAGGAGCTATTTAAAAAAATGTCCTGGGGAAAAAATCTCTTTTCCCTATCACATGATACCGCTTTTGATGCTACTCTCTTATCATAACATATATCATTCAGGCAACTGCAGCATGATTTTTTCCTCATACTATATATTACTTTTTTGAATACCTTATGTCTAAGATCAGCAACACCAAAATAAAACAAAACCTTACCAATCAGGTCAGCACAAAGCAGATCTTCCATTAGAAAAGTATATGTCTCCATAAACATGTGATTTAGGCACACAGGAAAAAAAAAAGTAAGTAATTTGAACTGCAGCAAAAATACATAACTCCCCAGTGAACACAGTCCTATATGTATTTTAACTTGTGCAGCAAAGCTGTCCCCTGCAGTGGGGCAGCAGGAGTGTGCAGCTGCAGTGGCATGCACCAGTCAAGTAAATCACTGTCATGAGGCATCCTGGCAAGCCCTCATGAGCAAAGAACTGGAGGGAGAAGCTTTGCCCTAGAGCAAACCAAAGCAGCTTCCCCCAGCTCCCACTCACCGTTAAGTTCCTCCTTAGGGAGTGTTGCAATTGAGGGCTGAGCAGGGACCCAGGATTTGATGGAAGGACTGGTGGGCACATGAGCACCCAGGATGCTGCTGGGGCTGCCATTTATGGCTGGCACTCTCAGTTCATGCAGCAGATTAGGGTTCTGCTTCCAGCTTTGCTGGGAGCCTCCTCCAGCAGCTTCAGATGTGAGCTACTGCTGGGAAAGGCTGACACTGGATCAGTGCAATCTGATACAACTTTGATCAATCCTTGGTTTGAGTGGACCACTAGTCCAGATGATTTCCAGAGGCCCCTTTCATGATTCTGTGCTTTTTCAATACCTATAAGCTTCCTTCTTTGTATAGCCTATGCCCTCCTTTAGCTCTGCTGATCAGGGAGACCCCTCTGTTTTGTTACAGTAAGGAACCAGATGGCCTGAACCGGAATTTTATTTGGTAAGTTTTACTTCCTTCTGTTACGCACGGATATGACAGAGTTTGTAATCACAGGAGAGGGAATTTTTGTGGTTGATTTAATTATTGCGTTGTGTGACTTTGTTTCAATCTCACAAGACTGAGCATAAATACAATTTATATGTCTTTTATACACCAACAAGCAATGTCGTATAATGTAAATTATTTTCAAACACCTTTTTCCCTGCCTTGAATACAAGTAACACCACCAGAGAAATGGAGCTACTCAGACTGGTCAGACTCCAAACAATTGGTGTGGACACAGTCCCTCTTCAGTAGCCTTTACTCAAATGCCATCTACTTAAAGTGACCAAAATGACTTCATTACCTGGCAGTTAATGCAGACTCCTCCTCCTTCATAATGCCCATGGATGTTTAAGCTTTCTCGACGCTGATCAACACTCGCATCATAGTAACAATCAGTGGCATGTCCATGGCAATTGCATGCTGAAAAAGTATTATTCCAAGTCAGCTTTCTTTATAATGCTGGAATTCAGTTACACAGCAGAGGTTAAAAAGCTTAGATTTTTTTATGTATACATACACTCAGGTATGTTGGAGTATGTTTAAATGCACATATTTATCTATGAAAAACTAGACTTTCATACCAGAAACATGGTTAGATCATAAAGACACAAAGAGAACATATGCTGCTAGGCTTATCAGAGGAGGCAACAGTTGTACCATCTCAGAACTATGTTTATGCATAAATGTGAACCAGGAAGCTCCAGAAGAATGGTCTCAGGAGTTTATAAAAATTATCAAAAACATGTTCAAATGTTTATTCTATTTTTATGTGCCTAAAAACTACTCCTGTGTGCACTAAAGTGTCATTTAGATAAACAATTACAGATAAGCTATAAACATTTGAATAATACTGCACTAAAGAACTCTTATACTCAGCCATAGACAAAGATACACCAACAAACTTGGTTATACATTTCCCTAACTGTTGTCTTATGAACGAAGAAGTTTTAAGTACAAGTTCATTTTACTTCCTCAGAACTGTGGATTCAAAAAGAAGCATGGTTTAAAGAAGTATGGTATGAAGAACAATGATACCACTACCAATAATAGTACATTATTATAATCTAGAAAAGGATAAAATTAGGTGACTGAGATAACTCACTTCTCCTCTGTATGGTTGTTTATAGTCCCAACTGTGGTAATTTTTACCTTGAGTGGTTTGTGGTTAGCTCTTTTCCTTTACTTTTCCCTTCTGTTAAGCCAAATAAAGGCAACAGCTGAATTCACAGTGGTTCTGTATCCATCTCTACATACACATTCTGCTCTACTTATAACTCTTTCTAAAAGAGGTGAATATTGCAGGGCTCAGAAGAGATAAAGAGATAACTGTGAGGCTTTGCTTGCAGACACATCAGTCTCACAGATGCCTTGGCCTAGTAAGTTCATCTATGGAACACATCTGAAATAAATACATACTGTCATATCCACCAGTGGCCTACTCTGTTTTAGCTTTGGCAAAATGATCTAGCAATATAAATCCCAGAGCCAGCCCAATGTTCATGCCTTGCTCACAGAAGAGAATTAGCCTGAAATATAGTTACACATTTCAACTAGTTCCTACAAATACAGTTATAGTAAGGGGTGATGGATTTACCCAGGAAATAATTTGTGTAATTTTCTATAGATCAGTTATGTGTGTCTCACCTGAGTTAAAACTAATCTCTTCCCGTTGGCCACGTAAAACTCTGCCTGTCTTCACTGAAATCTTACAGTTATAATTCTGAATAGGGATCAACCATAATAGCAAGCAAACAAAAAATCAAAGGGCAGGGCCATGGTTTTGCCATAAACTCATCCTACATCTATTTTTTTTTTCAATTATCTGATCCTATTTCCTTGCTGGAAAGGAACAAGAGGAATTTTTATTGCTTTTTTGAAAGAACACAGGAAGCAAGAAAGGCTTCCCTGGGCATCTGGGTGCTAAGTGAGCTTTCAATTGTTCCATTGCTCCAGGGCAACCTTTCCAGGAAATTACTGAAGTTTTGACTTCATAAAGCTATGTCTTCATGTTTAAGGAAATCCTCTCTTCATCTGGACTAGGGGAGAAGATACTCTGAAAAGCAATGGGTTCCTGAAAGCACCTCAAAAAAGAAGGGCCCTGACCCTACTTTTTTCACAGGAGGGAAGTGTATGGGAAGTAATCCTTCCAAGTACCTGGCACAACTGACAGCATGACTCAGGGACAACTGATTCTCCATGCCTTGCTACATGATCAAACAGGCAAGAGAAAGGAAACTGGACCATTCTCTGTATCTCCTCTACATCTTTTTATCTGAACAGCTTTGGACAAGGAAACCTTTTCCTAGAAACTACCAACAACACAGCTGAGGTGGTAGCCTGCCATCAGGTTCCCTTATGGTCTGATGAGAGAAGCAACACTGGTTGAGAGTGGGTTTCCTGGCCAGGTTGTGATAGGCTGTGAAGAAGATCTTTGGGGGTTTCTATTCATATATTTCTTCAAGAAAATAAAACATTGCACAAATAGATAAGAAGAGAACATTAAAAAAAATATATACTTACAAGGTAAATAAATAAGTAAAAGCTCCTTGCCTCTAGGGCCAAACCATGCATGAGCTCACAAGCATGTCTTCTAACACTCACAGGAAATTATTTGCTCTGATTACAGTACTAGCATTTACTCTCACAGGGGAATAAAAACACCTTCTAGCTCATCAAGATCTTCTCACAGCTTTGGGCCACTTGCTGATCCATTCAGTACTGGGTAACTCATAGCAAAAGGTTGGGCTTATCCCTACAGGCTCCCACCAACCTTTTTCAATCAGTTTCTCTCAAGGGACCTCAGGCTTCTGAGAAGCTTAACAAGGTTACTTTAATTCCTTCACTACTGGCTGCCAGGAAAAGAGGTCTGCACCTGGCAAATGCTCTTAACAAATCACCTCAAACAGCTAGGAGCAATCCATACTAAAAAGGGTATTTTTTCAGGGGTAGTTAGAAGCAAAGTCATTTTGGCTCAAAATCTTGTTGATGATCTCCTATAAACTCATTCTTTTAAGAACATGACATTATTTATGCTCTTTGTATATCTCTTTCTTGGCAGAAAATGTTTTCCTTTCAAAGAGGAGAATTTAAATGAGGTTTCAAATCTTGTCTAAAAAAATGCGTCCCAACGTGCCTATCTCCTATTAAACGTTTTAATCATTGCCCCTGCCCCCACCGACACTCAGTGTTTTGGTACTGCAGTTTTATTAAACAAGCCATCTCTTTATTCCTCAAACTAATTATATAGGTGCATCTCTTTGGCTTTCAAATAAGGTTCCTCTCTTAACAGTTTGTACCCACTGGCTACGCTACTCTCAGGAAAGGCAGATGAGGAATCGGGTCAGACACAAAGGAAAGTGCAGGCTGCCAACATATTTGTTCAGAATAAGATGTGCACAGAGATGGCAACACTGTCTATATCACACTCACTGGTTTCTGGCCAGAAGGATGCAAAACACCCACGTGTAACAGCAGGTACCCCTCCACCAAAAGAGGGTCCATGCACCATTTTCTTTAACAGAAGTATGAAACATGGGAGAAGTGGGAGAAGGGTCCATAGGCTTCACCAGCTTGACTGCTCAGCCTGTGCGGCTAAAGCACTCCAAACTCCCAGCTACAAACATGGGTAACAGTGCAAGTGTGGAATTGCCAGAATTCCCCAGCAGGAACACCTTTGTGCCCCTTGGTCACCAAGGGGCAACCATTAGCAGGAGAAGGGAGGGCAGCTCAAGCACCTGCATGCAGTGGCAGCCTTGAGTATTTCTCTGCAATCTGAACACCAAGAGGCTGTGTGACAGGAAGGCAAATTTTGAAGATGTATAAGATGCCTATGGTCTCTGCTCTGAGGAGGGAACCCACGCAATCTGTCAGCAGACAGCTATGACTGGGGAAAGATGCTGACTCTATGTAAGCAGGAAGGCTTCAAATTTTGTCATGTAATATTCTCACAGATTACTATTTTCATCATTAAATAAGATTGAAGAGCGTAAGTAATATTCACTACATCATCTATTCCTGATTGCTGTATGGAAAGAAATTTCTCAGTAAAGAGAAAAGGTGTTAAAACAAGCAATGCTCCAATTAAGTTCCATGAACACATCTGCTACAGCTAATTCATACCCTCTTATCAACGTCCCTTTTAGCCCAGCATCTCTTAGGCTACTCACGTTCACATGTGTTTGTGCTCCCAGATGTTGCAGGTTGCCATTGTTTCTGGTTATATCCAGGGCAGCAGTGATCACAAGTTTCCCCACAAGTGTTATGCTGACATTCACACTGAAACCTACAGAAAGGAGAGGCTCTTATTCTACTGAAGCTGTATTTTTTCTTTCTTTTTAATTTTATCACAGTCCAAGACTTACACAGAGTGTGAAAAGGACAGGACATAAGGTCACATATAAAGAAGTCAAAGAGTAATACCAGAACATTTTTGAATTTTCCTAAAATTCTTCATGATTTACTACTTTAACCGTGTGATTATGAGTTTATCTGCACAAATTACTTATGAAAAACATTTATAGAACATTTGATAGACTGGATTATGAAATTTTATTCTAGCGTATTAAATCAAGGCGATATATAGCAGTTTAGGATGCATCCTTTTTTAAATTCATTCTGAGGCTCAAGCTTTGGCCTAGAGTAAATCAAAATATTTATCACCTTTGTATGCATGTGTTCATCATTTATCATTATGCTTTCTTTACGATAACTTTATTAGTGTTTTTAATAAACCAAGATCATAATTTCACATTGTTATTTTTAAAACAGAGCACGCTGATCATCAACAAAATGTAGGGTTTTGTTTTGTTGTTTGTTTTTTTTTAATTTAGCTGTATAGCCTATTTAAAGTGCAGGCTCTCATTATAGTCTAGCTCTTACTATCGTGCATAGTAGCTGAATCACAGAAGGAACAAAGAACTTGAGACTGGAGAAGCCTTTTCCAACATTCCTCTCTAATCTGTGTAGTCTAATGGCCACAGTGCAATAAAAATTTTGAGTATAACCATCCTATTCCCTTAGATTTCACACTTTTTGTACTTAATTCTCTCTAACACAGGCATCTAGAAGAGAAGCACCAATCTCCCCACTTACTCCTCATTAAAACACAACTGAAAATATTGCATTGCCCTGATAAAAGCTTGTTTCAGTGCCATCATGGATATTTAAAATATGTTTTAGACAGCCTAATTATTCACAGTCACTTCCCTGTAGCAGATGAGACAAGAAGCCTCGTGACAACACTAATTCCTAATTCCTTCTGACAACACTTGACACTTGTCATTCCTAATTGCTTGTGACTAATTCCTTGTGACAACACTATGGAGATCATAAACTTCACAGAGAAAGAGAATAGTTCATTTAGGTTGGTTTTATTTTTTCTGGTAACGATTGAGAGCCATTGGATCTTGGCTGAGCTCAGTATTTCAAGAATGATGAGTATTTCAAGGAAGCGCACTAACTTTCTTCTTCAGTTGAGCCTCTAATTCCTACTGCTGGAAGGTGCTACCAAGCCCATGTTTTCTAAAAAGAACTAAAGGTTTCTAAGAAATTTTTCAATCTGCCAAACTCTTATTTCAATTTAAAAGAAAAAAAACCAAGACTTTTTACTATTATATTTCATATACAGTTGCTCTTGATGTATTTTCTTGTCAATCATTACCAGAGTCTAGGATTTTTTTAAATACAGTGAAAAATCCCTATAAGACTATATAATGCTATAATAGAAAAGGTAATTTGAAAACATTGATGTATTGTTTTTCTCATATTAAATAAATATTATGCTCACTTTACTTACTGGTATTGGTTTTCAGTACTCTTTGCATGACACACTTCAGCATGGCCATGGCAAACACATCGACCACCAATACTGATGTCCTTTATACTGTAGTAATACTATGGAACAAGCACAAGAAGTACATATAAGTCTTTTTGCTTACTCGTATTACGTCAGAAATATCAACAACAGATTGTTAAATCTTGCTTGTCAGAATTTTAAAGGCATGAGAACATTCACTGGGGAGCTTCTTAATGTGTGTATAATGAAAACACATTATTCTGATATACTTACGGTATGAAAATGGCATGCGCAGTAAAAAGTAAAAGCTTTCAGTGTTTTCACCACAGGTAGAAATGATCACTGTGACTCTTGACAACCTATTTGACAGTGGATTTTGGTATAACAGTCTTCACAACTCAGTTTATAGTTTCATACAGCTTTGCAGAGCTACACGTTACTACTAAAAGTAAATATACTGTCACTGGTCAGTAGTAAGTCAAATTAGCAATAGGCCAAAGGGATTAATAAGCCAAACTGCCACAGTGTAGACATGAAACATAATCTATGTAATTCATTGTGTCATGAACTCAAACCTGTAACAGGGGAAGGGGAGCTATAGGGTTGCTGGGGAGGGACTCTTCGTTAGGGACTGTAGTGAGAGGACAAGGGGTAATGGGTTCAAACTTAAACAGGGGAAGTTTAGATTGGATATGAGGAAGAAATTCTTTACTGTAAGGGTGGTGAGGCACTGGAATGGGTTGCCCAGGGAAGTTGTGAATGCTTCATCCCTGGCGGCATTCAAGGCGGGGTTGGACATAACCTTGGATGGCATGGTTGAGTGGGAGGTGTCCCTGCCCATGGCAGGGGGTTTGGAACTAGATGATCTTAAGGTCCTTTCCAACCCTAACTATACTATGATTCTGTGGTTCTATGGAGACAGGCTTCCCCTTGGAAGTGGGGGATAGCAGAAGAGAACTGGTTTTCATAAGTTTCTACAGTAAGTTTAATACAAAGACTCTCCTTAAGAATATTTACTATTTCCTAGACTTGGAAGGTCTCTACAATAAAATTTTGCACTTTCTTATAACAATTCGATAAAACACTTGACATTTTGTTCTTTCAGCTATCCTACATCTCATGACTATGATAACATCAGAAGTTCCTCACACTAAAGCTGTGCTGCTTGCCAAGTAAGCTAAATACTGCATTTACATCTGCCTGTGAGCAACATCTTAAAATTTACTTAAGGCAATAAAGGTAATTAATGGAAGTGCTAACAAGTAACTGGAATAGCTTTATGGTTTTTGATGCAGAAACCCTCACACACATTTGTGCAGTGCCTCACCCCAGGGTTTCCTCCAATTGTTATTGAATCTTCATTTTAAATTAAAAGGTTAAAAATAGCAATACAATATAAAGTCTGCAATCTCTCCAAGTATATGAATTCCTATGCGGTGTTCCCTTGAGGGAGCTGAGTTTCCTTGAATTTCCCCAGTGAATGGGAGTGGGACTTTGGCTTTCAAGCTCTTGGATAGCCCTAAATCCACTGAAAACACCTAGGCATCTTGGAAGATTTGTAGAAGACAGCAACTTTGGAGCACACACTTTGATTCCTGCTCCTTCAGAAACTCAGGTACTGCTTCTTGAAAGTTTTTCTTTGAATAAACACAGGAAATTAGTGTCAAATAATGCTGAAGAGATTTAGTTCCTCAGTTCTGTATAAGATAGTTCAAAAGATTTCCACTTTGGCTCGTTATAGCTCCCATAATGCACCCAACTTCCTTTCATACCCAAAAGAGGGAAAGAAGACTGTTAGAAAATCATTAATCATTACTTCCCCCTCACAAATCTGTGCTGACCTAGTTAGCTTCTTGTCTCAAACAAACCTGAAGAAAATATGGGGATTTAAAGGTGGGTCACTGCAAATTTTGATTGTTAGGATATTGCACATTGAAAACATTCAGGTCACTTTCTCATCTCTAACCTGTTGAATACGATTGTCGAGTGTATTTCAGCAAAAGCAATACTTACTCTACGGGTTACAGTGGGGTCTCGTTGAGCTTTCGATATCAAGTGTCCAAGAAGTGTATTTGTTCTGAGGAAATGAAGGCGGATGTTTGTTGCTTTTGTGAATTCTCGAAGACTAGGGGAGTAAGTGAAGTTTTTTGCTCCAGGGCGGCCATTTACCAAAGATACTACAATCTAACACAGAAGTAAGCATATTTGTGTTAAAATATATCAACTGCAAGTGTCAGCAGCAGCACAGAGCAAAATCAGTAAAAGAATCCAAAACCACGCTATTGTTTCTGAACATATTTGTAGTAACAACTACACATTTCATACCAAAGCCAGGACATTGGGAAAAATAGTGATGTTGGTCTTGGACCCTCCTGAATTCTCATCACCCACATGGCACATCAGGAAGAAAAAAAAGCTCCTTCATCTGTTTTGAAAACAGCTATAACACACAGAAAGTACACGCTTCAATAGGAAAAAACAATAGGAATAGTTGCAAGCAGTTATATTAACAGTGGATAGTGTCAATGGGAGTTTTGCCTGAATAAAAACATCAGGTTTTGGCTGTTTCCCAAAGCACATTTATTTTTGGGTTAAGGCACAAACGTTCCTGGAAAATATTATTGTTACCAGGTCCAGTGCTGGGAGAGTATTAATGGTCTTTTGGAAGAAAGTACACAGTGTAGCTTTAGAAAATCCCCTCACATGGAAGGAGGTTTATCTGACTTTCAAAACAAGGGCGACAGTACTTTTTTATTTTTTAAAGAAACAGATGCAGGCAATCTAGCAATCATGAACCTCTACTAAACTAACAATCCAATATGCATGTACAGGACTGAGTTAGAGACTTTCATTGGCAACAGCAGTGTTCCTCTACGGAAACTATTCTTTACAAGATTTTATTAGGAAGATTTTATAGATATTTTAATAAACAAATTCTACTTTAAAAGGCAACTACAGTCCCAGTCGTATATGCTCAAAACCCTGGATAACTCCTGAAGAGCTCAGATCAAGATTCTAGCTATGCCAGCATAAAAGGAGAATGTCAGCAGGAGCCAAAGCCAGGAGTTTAAAATTCATTCAAATAATACAAGCCACAGTTCTGCATAGCAAGAAACAATGGCTAAAATCAGAACATTTTCCAAACATCTATTATATTATAAACATGTAGCATTTTATAATTTTTTTTCTTAAATAGCTAGTTATTCTCAAATTGCAATTGTCTGTTTCTACAGTCTTTATTTCCATGAGCAATTGCAATGCAGTAAGTTCTGCTATGTACATGGGAAACATTCAGAAAATGCGGTCAACACCTTCAAATGCATATGGCTAAAATGAAGTGTATAAATCAATACAGGTGACTCTGAGCAGCATCTACCGCCACAAGGAATGGTGAAAGTTAGGAGGAGCCAGCTCACCCTCCAAAAATCTCACCAGCTACTTCAGTGCTTGGTTACGGACTTATTACTGTAGATTCAAGCTGTCATAGCTGAAACATTCCTTCTAGTTTAGGTTTTTATTAAAACAGCAAACTTCTAAAACTGATGCTGTTTGCTTCCAGCATTACACACTGCTTTCCTACAAGCACTTACCTCTCCATTTTCAAGAGGCAGAATGCGAGAGTACTCTGTGGTGCAAAGGACATCATCGTCCCTCCTCACCGGAAGATTGGCTTCCCTTCCGAAGTGCTGCAAGCAGTCTGCTTTGGAGTCTAGTCAAGCGAGAACAAAATTATTTTTACATGTGAAAATAAACACTATTGTTCTAATTTAAAATAATGAAGAAGTATCCCCTGTGTATTGAGGTAAATTGTCCTCTGTAATTGAATAATAACAGCAACTGTGTTGGTCATCACAGAAAAATGGAGATTCCTAAAACAAAATAATTTCTCATCCTAATCAATTCAGTGGTGCCTGACAAGACATGACACAATATTTCTCATATCATCACAAGAAAGAAGCTATAGCCTGTATTCCAAGATTTTGAGTTTGTAATTCACTTTGATTTTTGCAAGGAACTAGAGGGTCCCATGGGATGAAGGTACTGAGGTTCTGACATAGCCAAAAACCAAGACAAACAAAACAACAGAAGAACTCCTAACAGACTGAAAAATATTCATGGTCTGAGTTACTTTCAAAATAGATTCAATTTTAGTTACATTCTTGTCACTAATTCATTGTGGATAACTGAGACAACAGAAATGTATTTGACATTCATGTCTTCACTGCAGTTGAAAACATTAGCAAGCCCAAGGTCCGATTTTGCTGCTTTTGAGTGAATGATTAAATAAACTTGTTCACAAAAGAGCAGTGACACAAGGATTGATACTCACGAGCAAAATATTGCCAAGGAGTGAAAGTTCTTCCAAAGTCCACTGATCTTTCTAAGATCCAGAGATCTGGACGAGGAGAATTTGCAAACTTGATAAGGATATAGGCAACATGGAAGAGCTGGTAACAGAATATACACAGATCTTATCAGCAGCTTTTTGAACTCTATGAAAGTACCAGAATACTAAAACTAAGGCGAATAAACACATTTTCTTTAGTGTACAGTGAGAAGGTTATCCTCTGTAGTTTTATTGCCATTAAAATAACAGGCCAGATTCTCAGCTGGCTACCTCATCTGGCAATATGTTCCAATACATTAGGAAAGCTGAAATAATACTGCGTTAAATGCCATCTCTTTCATTTCAGAACAGCTCTGCTTTGCACGATTGATTGTTTGGGTGTGTTAAGGGTACCATAGCTGGAATTTCACCTGCCAACTTAACGCAGCCTGACAAGCACTGAGTTCACCTCTTGTCATACTAAATAAGCTACCTAAATAACCAGACAGTATCTACACATGGAAAAATGACTTACTACACAACAGTATCATGCAAAGTAAGTGGCAGACATCCTGTTAACAGAATCAGGTCAGAGTCCAGAACTACACACAATGACTGCACAGGTGGAGTAATGTGCTTGAATTACCAATGGAAAGTCTCTACACTGTTTATCAGAAATAAGTGAATACTTTGGGGGCTGTGGCAAGATTTGTTTTTTACTGATTTTCTGATACTTTTTGTCGAAGTAACTTCCTCTACTTGACTGGCAAGTTTCAGAGTCGGGATATTGGCCATACAGACATTACATGTCATCCAGTATGGCCATTCAGTGCAAAGACTGGTATCCTGCCAGGAAGGCATAGTAGTTCTGAAATCCGAAAGACAGTGCTTCATGCTCTTCCTCTTGGCCAGCTGAATCGCTCAAGGGGTATTGCCCAGTTCAAACCTTGCACTGGAAAGGCAACTATCCATTAATAGTCTTGCTTCCGCTATGTTTTAAGGTCTTTGGGAATCCCATCCTTACATATATGTTAGCAAGTGTAGATAACACTCTGTGTGTTGGTTGATACAAATTTCATCGTGACAAATGGTATAGAAATCTCAAAAGGAAACATAGGAAGCACACAGAAAAGGCTCTGCCTTCTTCAGGGACCCGCTGCCTACAGTGGTGTTGTGGAATCATTATAACAATGACCTTCTACCTACTCCCCAGAAAAGCAGATGACATCTGCTTCAGCTTGTCATACAGTTATTATATTCTTCTACACAGATGCTACTCAGAGTGCTGACACAGCCAGTTTTGTCCAGTCTCTGATAACAGGTGATTCCTTCTCATTAGCATGAGCAAAATAGTAGCAGTAAATTCTATTTCCACAGTGCTTCTACACTGCTGAAGAAATATGAGACAAGCTTACTAATATCAGTGTTAACCTGGACTATAAGCTTTAGATAACAGTCTAAGGAAAAAAGTGGCCAAAATGAAGGCACAGAATCATAGAATCATAGAAGAAAAAGACCTTTAAGATCATCAGGTCCAACCATTACCCCAAGACTACCAAGACCACCACCAAACTATATCACTGAGGGCTTCACCTACATGGTTTTTGGACACTTCCAGGAATGGTGATTCCACCACTTTCTTGGGAAGCTTGCTCAATACCTCATTACTCTCTCTGTAAAGAATCTTTTCCTAATATCCAATCTAAACCTCTCCTGGCTGCAAGCAAATACACTTATGTTAAATTTATAGTCGAGTTTCCCTCCCCCACTCCCCAATAAAAGTACTCATTTGGACATTACATTCCATTGTATCCCTTTAATTTACAACCGTGACTATTAATATCACTACATAAAAGCTATTCAACATATTAGCGCACAAGGCTTCACTGAGCCTGAATCTTTCAGCACTACATTATTGCCATAAAAGCACAATAAAAAACCCACAAACCAACACTTTTTGAAGCGCAACAGACACTTCTTTTTCATCCTAGACTATCATGCTATCCTGAAACTTCATTTCCTTCTGAAGACAGAGTTCAGAAAAATACCTGGGGGAGTATTACTGTAAAACCAGCTGAGCATTAAGCAAGCCAAAGATGAGGGAACGCCTGCTAAAATTAGGCAATCCAAAGAGTCAGGGGAAGGGCAATAAGCTTCAGTCAGACATCCTGCATTCAGAAGTTGAAAACATGTTAAAAAGTACGTTGGAAAAATCAGGACCAATTAAAGGAATAAATGAGACTTCATTTGATCCAAATATTTTAAACAAGTTGGAAACAGCCACTGCATAAGCAGGTCTGTTAACAGGACAGGCACTGCCTCAGGGATCAACACTATGATTATCCAGAACTGTGATTGATTAGAAATGTAAATATAGTACAGAAAGACAGGGAAGTAAACCAGGGCTTTTGCTTTAAGGTTCTTTGCTTTTTGTCATATTACAAAGCATAGCAAAATAAGCATATTTCTAGAAGAAATTTGACATCCCAAAGGGATTTTGACTTTGAAATTCACCCTTAGCCCTTGTGCAACAGAAGCAGCAGCAGATCGGTGATCTGTTCCAGCTCTATGGTAGTGAGCACTCAAACTTCCATCATAGTGCAACTATTCAATTAAATATTGTCATCAGAACACAGCAAAGGCTCCACTGGGACTCTGCCCTCAGTCTTGAAGATGTAATGGCAGGAATGCAGCAATTAAAAGCTATTGACACTGCTAAGTTCTGCTTCCTCTGATTGTGAATATTTGATGACCAACTTACAACTCATTGTTTCCCTGCACACGTATGTACCTTACTTTTTGTCATGTTTTGCACATGCAAAAATAATTCCATATTTTGTTTGAAGAAAGAAGGTGTATTATGTAAAAACAAAGAACAAGATGACTGCTCAAAGAGGAAAACTACACCCCTGCTATATTTTCAGTATAACAGCCTGTGGTTCTGCAAGGTATTTAGGCACGCTTCTAACTCTAAGAACACTTCTTCTTCCTTAAAAGCCAAAACCTCCATTTCAGCTCACTTGAGGATGAACTGCATTCTGAAAATGTCTGTCTCTCTCAACTACTGAGAAAGTCTGCATGACTAACATACACTAAGCTCTTCATTTTTATGACCCTGATATAAGGTAAGGTGAATTGGGGTTTCAGTGTTTATCTGTTCACTTGAATAGATTTACTCTGCCACAGCACTTAACTTTCTTCTTCATTATTAGTATTGCGCTCTACTGTATGAAAATGGGCTACAAAAATACTAGGCAAAATGTCAAAAGTAAATCTCAAGTTCAAACAAACCCAAAGATTAAGCTTTAACTGGCTGAATGCAGATATGAGATAATGTCTGTGAAGTGGAAAAAACAACCCAAACCAACAACGTAGGAATACTACTAAACCCTCATCCATCCACCATCTAAAATGATCCCTTCCTGATATCGGGACCTGAAGTCATTTTGTCCTTTGTCTTGGGTTTCCCTCATTTCCAAGTAAGGGAAGTCAGAGTCGCCTTTTCAAGAGGTACCAGAATAAAAAGAAACACACAGCCTCACGCTAAGAAATCCTTTAATAACTACAAGAATTCTAGCACATAGTGGTTGGTCTCCAAGGAGTCCCAGGAGAAGATGGCTAATATGACTTAGTTCATATCCTTCCTCTGAAGGAAGGAGGTCTTTCAGAATTTTACTCAACATATAAAAGATAAGGTGTCTGTCAGTAGGTTCTCCAAAGTAGCTAACAAGTACACAGTGGGAATAGGAGTTTTAGATGGAGCAATGTGTTACACAAGTGGATGATGATGCACAAGTGTTGGTCACAAATACGCTGAACTACACAGCAAGACAAATTGCAGCCTGAGACCCAAACCTGCATCTTGCAGAGACCATGACTGATGCAAGCAGCTCAGAAAGTAAGGTCAGCTTTACTGGAAGGTGATTGCCTTCCCATGTCTATTCATAATACCCTGCTCTGCATTCAGTGTTCCTACTCTGTATGTCCAGCCTGAAAAGCACACTTCCCTACAGTTTCCTGGGAAAGAATGACTGAGAAATTTGGTTCACAGGAGCACAAAGCACAAAGGGATGCAGCACTACTCAACTCTACAGTAAGAAAAAGGGCAACAGAACTCAGAGAAAGGTCCAAAAACTGTGTGCTAAGCTAATGTGGACACTGGCCTAAGAATTCATCAACTTCTACATGGCTCCCCCTTCTTTTGTGGTACAGTGGAGAAAAGGAATCAAGAAAACAGGCATGCTATTAATTTAATTAGTAGAAATGCAAATTCAAAAATCACGGCAGTTTAGTTTAACTACTGATATTCTCCATCTCAAGTTGTCTGGTCATTCTGCACTGCTCCTTTACTGGATCCAAAAACTCTGAATTAAGGTATCCTCAAACTGAGAACCATCCCAGTCATGTGAGTGACAAGAGCATTAAGATCCCATGAAACAGAAGATGTAAAATAATTTGCACATGTACTCCCAAAAATAATGCACCCGAGTCTCATAGAGAAACATTTTCTTTAGTAATTCTTCCACCTGCAGTCAACTCAATTGAATGCCTATTCAAAAAATCCTGTCTTATATAAACAGTCAACAGTTACTGCTGTCCAAAACATACATGCATATGTACACATGTATTTTGCAGTCCCCAGCATATATTTATAGTCATATGTTTTCAGCTGGTGTGAACTGAAGAGCATAACTAATTTCACTGCATGAGAGCCCAATTATGACAGCTGAGAATCTGTCCCTATGACTTAAAATACAGATGCAGAGGCTTTACTGTTAGCTACTTGCCTATTGCCTGCACAGGAAATACGGGTGTTCATGCTACTGTCACATTATTAATCCAAGTTACACCGGCTTTGCTGTCCCTTTCCTTTTAGACCATGTTATCAGCATTTTTCTGTGTATCTGGAAGATCTTCCTGGATGATACAAAAACCGGAAGGACCCCTAAGGCAAAAGCAGACTCCAAACATTATTCTCAAAATGTGTATATGGTAAGAGATCGTGAATGCTTTTTCTCTCTCTGTGCCCATGAAAAAAGAGAATATGAAATGGAATCTGGAGTCCCAGTATCATCCGAGCAGTCTCCTGTAACCCCAGGTTAAAGAGTGACAGGGCCTGTGCAAGAACACACACAGTCATTAAATCTGTGTGATACCAGTGGCAAGATCCCACATTATCAAAATTCCTGAAAGAAAATTATCATTTTCTTACAGTTTACTTAAATTAAAGAAGCAAAAAATTTCAGAACATAAACCAGACAAAACAGCTGTGGTGCTGGAATTTAAAATCGTCAGTTCAAACACCTCTCCCAATTATAGATCAATGCAAGATATGATCAAGCCTTACCCAATAGCTCATGCACTTACCTGTCCCAGATCTAAAGTGACATTGACTTCGTTGTACTTCAAGCCCATAGAAAGAGGAGGACTTTGCCACCAGCGCTCCGTGCCATCAATTGCATTGGTTACAGGGTGAGCCTTATTGGGATCAGCAGCATTACAATAATCACAAAACTGTCCCTGTAAAACAATAAGGTAAAAAGATGGTCTCAGCTGAAAACTTATGCACTGCAGGTGCATGCTGTTGTTAATTGAGATTCTGAACTAGAACATTGACTAAAAATTGAGTTATTTTGGTTTTCTTATTATATAGAGTAATTTTCAATATATAAACAATTTCCCTGATGATTAAATTACACACTTATACCCTGAAACACACTGATTTTTATGTTAAAAACTAAAATTTCTGAATTCTCTGTAAGTAAACTGCATGGTCTTTATTAATGAATTTATTGATATTTTGGTGAAATTACCTATATTACATCTGCAGGGGTGTCTGCAGGAAATGAATGAAACCAAGCTCCTTAAAACTGGATTAAACCCATCAAACAGATTTTCTTCAATTCTCCTAAAAGACTGTGAAATATCCACATATATAGGCTGGTATTAATAGAACCATACAAAATACTCTGTTACTTATCTATAAGTTTGGTGCTACAATTTTACAATGCTGCTTTGATTTTATTCATGCCATTATAACACATTCTGAATCAGAGAATTCTGAGCAATATGCACTTATGGAAAATGCAATGGACCCTACAGACTGTTTGCTTAAAGTTTCCCCTTAAAGTATCCCATTGTATCTTCATTTGCAGAAGTTACCACACAATTTCCAGTCCACAAACACAACCATTATCTGGAGCTGCCCTGACAATCTGTCTTTGGTAGTCTGTAAAGCTTTTTGTACTCTTCTGTGCAATTATGATGAATAAACCTCAGGAAACTTAATTGCCTTTTAATTTGGTATCCTGGCTTGCCCCACAAGCAGTATTTTTGTCTTCAAGAAACTGCATTTTACAGTCTACCAACATAAGTGCTGAAGCATGATGACTAGTTATTAGGGGATCCTTCTAGCATCCCATTCACTTCTCAATCCAGTCACCGGCTGGAAATGATCAATAAAAATGCTAAATTGTGCCAGGCACAGATCTTTGTACAACCCCAACAGGAGAAAAAGGCATTTTAATTGAATGGCAGTACCCCTTTAATGGTTACTGCAGCTGGTCAGTTCCTTAATCCATTCAGCCTGAGGTGCTGACACTGCGTTGGGCTCCTGTTTTAAATAAGGCAACATTTGCACCATTCTCTTTATCAACTAAGCACATTTTCATCAAAGAGATGTGACAAATCTTCTGTTGTTTCCACAACCCATGTGGCCTGGCATGAAGTGGATTCCCACATTTCAAGTATTAACGGAATCCCATATAACTGCCATTATTTTGTTTGTCACTGCTGTCAAACTAACCAGTGTAAAGTAACTGGAGCAATCATACTTGTCCACTTTTAATAAGGGAGTAACATTAGGGCTCTCACATTCTTGCTGGGTACAGTCTTGCAAGCTTGGTGAATTTAAGATGTTTATCTCTAGCAGAATTTGTTTAACACAGGCCATAGCTACTAACAGTTTGGGAACTACTTTGTTATTCTCATGTGACACAAATACACCATCTTGTGTCTTCCAAATACAAAACATAGATGTTCACCAAATATTTCTGCATCAGTAGCAATAATTTCAGCATGTGCATCAAGCAGTGGCCCATCCTCACCCTGCTCCTTTGGAAAGCCCAGAATATGATGTTTCCAAGAAGATACAGCTACCTTTAGCTATACTGATCCAGCACTGCAAGTGTCAACCTGGCTGAGGGTTAACTCTTGAGAATTCAAAGAGCTGTATGGAGACTTACTAAATCCTCAAGTACATAGGTTGGTTAACTATGTCTGGTGGTGTGTTATAATGCAATTCTCCTCCATCTCTCTTAAAGAACGTGGTTTGGCTGACGTTCATGCAAACTACAATATGCCAGGACATGGCTGGATTCAGGTACAGTTTGCTGCGGCAGACACCACATCAGTCCATGTTAGCTACAGGCAGTGTTGCCAATTTTTGCAGTGACGATAAAGAACATTATGTCACTATCTGCAAAATCCATACACTGAGAAATCAATCTGCGCACCAGTAACTGCAGTTACCACCACATCAAAGCATCTTTCCTGACAAATGTGTACTTGGAGTTCTGACATATATATGTTACAACAGTTCAAGCTTCCCCAGATGGCTTTATGATGTGCATGAAACATGGTCTTTGGATTTATATTCACATCCACAATGATCAGGATAGGAACACACAGGAAACAGTTGCTGCTACAGCAGTTTCAGCTCTGATCTGGAAGCAGCCTCAAAGAAAGGCTAAATGAGCAGCAAACGGTGGTGAGTATTAAATACAAGGGTTACATTGACATGTACCTATGTAATTTCAGCATACCAGAGCACTTGATCTGAACTCAAGAGACCATCTTTTTCTTTTGGGGCATGTAATTCAAAGAATTTCATTGCAACAGCTGGAGTTTCGGCTACTTAAAGTACATTCCAGCAATGCTGCCAACAAGGCAGCAAAAGGAAAAATGAAAGAAAAGAAATTATTGGACAGAGCAGCCTTCCCTGGTTCCCACTGGCAGTATTTCAGGCACACCATGCTCAGTGCATCTGCTATAGGACATGTCTCCATTCCAGGAGACTGTGCCCCTAGATTTTGTTTGATTTTGGCTGCAGTTCATCAGTAGGCAGGTGTGCATTTGCTGGTGACCTTGTTACCCTCCTTTCCCCTGGTTCTCCTGAGTGAAGGAGAAAACTGGAACTGCATGAAGGAGTTTGCCCAAATATGCCAGTGTGGACCAGAGACATCCAGGGATGACAATATCTCACCTGTAAGTTACAGAATATGACAACAATGAAGGATTTGTTCACTATTTAATACCTAGCAGTTCTGTGCCCACTGGCAGGGCAGGACAGGAATGCAGTTAAACTTTAATTCACACCCGGACACCGCTGCACACAGATTGGCAGACAAAACCAAGCATGCCATTAATCTATCTGCTGCTGAAATATTCTACAGTGCCATGCATCTCTTCACTTAACACTGTTCTGATTAAGTTATTGTCCCACCTGCCAATGTGATAAACGATGAAAACACACTGCTTTCCACAGCATACACTGCCTCAAGAGCCTCACAGGTTGAGCTGCTCATGAAGGGACTGTCCACCCCACTGGTCCCCTTGCAGAAGAGTTTTAAATGACCTCTAAGCTCTCTTTCTGGATTTGATGAGTACTACAGGCTTCATGAAAAGATACATCACCAAATGACAAGCTAGATGAGACAAGCCAATGGCAGAACAGTGAAAATAAAGCTGGTGCTTCTTTTCCTGTCTTTGCCTTATTTTCAGTGTTTGGGATAGCACTGGCAACAGGACTGTTTGCTCCCTTTATCAGAATGAGGATCCCCCTTCACACCTTCCCAGTTTTGTTGCTCTTAGAGCAACAGCCACAGTCCAGCCTTATAGAGACACCAGAAATTAGTGACTCATGTCTGTGGAAATGCTTTAACTTGAACTGGCCTGACATAGTGGATATTACACCTATCACTTCATGTAAGTGTCTGACCTTCCCTCAGGCTCATAAGAAACAACACATGAATACTTACACTGATTTAAAATCCTTCAGTGTAAGCTCAGCTTCTGTGCTCAACGCACTTCATCTCTCATTTTCCAGGAAAGAAGAGATTCTCTTTATCTATACTGTCTTTGGACTTGCGAGGTGAAGCAGCTTGAGAATACCTACATTGCGCTGTAATCGCATGTTCTGTAGCTGGATTTCCCTGACCTTTTGAAAGACTTTCCAACCCTTCTCGAACCACAACGACTATTGGTAAACCACAGGAGTATTCATGTTATGTATCTCAATGGGGCTTTGTTAAAACTGGAAAGAGTCGCACCTGTATCCATGCTTACACAAATGCTGTAAGAGGCACAACATGCTTCCTTGTGCCAAGGCTCAGCTATCAGTAGTCCTGGGAACTTGAATCAGGCATGAACCATAGCTGCCCTCTAACCTAGGACCTGTAAGGCAGATGTTTAACAAGAAGAACACACACACATCCCTTTTTACCCCCTTCCTACATATAACATATATAACAAGTCCTCATTTCCACTGTTAGTATATAAAGGAAACAATTACAAAAACCATTAATGGCAATGTGCATCACACAAGAGGCTTCTTTCTGCTTGCCTGACACATTTATTTGATGTTTGCTTTGGCTGATTTTTGTTATACTGTGATTTCTGATATCCCAAGGCATGTTAGTATGAGATTTCGCTGCAGCAGTGGTTTATAGTGTGTTGATGAGAGATTATTAGGCTTGCTTGAATAGCTTGAATCACCTGATGGCATAGTTGTTTCAGGCAACTTTAAACATTGGTGGCATGTTCAGAATGAAGGGATGGGTGTCTAAACTTCAAAGGTGGGTTAGAAACAGAGAAACAAGCGGTTTTCTGATCATTACAACCTTCGTTTGTAACTTTAGTTTAAGCCTGTAGTACCCGTGACCCAGTCTTCCTATTAGTAAAACAGTACATTACTCAGCCTGTAAGCACCTCCAAAGCACTTCAAGCTTTTTATGATGGAGGGCACTACACAGATGTACAGTAAACTGAGATCCCATGGTGAGGCAGGGAGGCATGGCAGAGAGGAGTTCAGGGCAAAGCACACTGCTGGCTGTGATCAACGAACTGCAAAGCCAGGCTGTGTGGTAGTCCATGCTCCCTTCTGGCACATGACAAGGAGTACATAAGCTGCACCTTCTTAGTCCTCTCCCCCTCTCTTGAGCAACTCTCCCCATTAAAAAATGAGAAGGAAAACTTTGTTATCCACAGCAACCTCTTCTTAAACCAGATATTAGGGGTTATTTCACTACTAAAACATACAAACACTTCATAAGACTTCAAAAGACTAATTTTTCTTGCAAGATGCTAAAAATTTACTTGCATTCTTTCTCTATTGCCATGAGTCATAAAGTGGACCTTCAAGCTTTTGAATTCTCTTTCAATTTGCAGTTTCATTCTGGCTCTCTTCTCCTCCCACCAAGAAAGAATACAATTGGAAGGTCTGAGGCTTTAGGAAAGTCCCCCCTTTAACAAAGTTCTGATCAAACTGATACTGAACATCCATCAAGTACATCACAGAGTTTGGTGCATTTGTTGCTCCTTCCTTACCCTCTCACAGACATGTTTATACAAGTTTCTACCAAAGGAAAAACGTATTTCCATTAACCCTTTGCCAGGAGTTTAACCATTTACTGTTGTCTCTTGTGCCTGGCACAAAGTGCGCGTAATGATCTTATGCTATGAGAGAAGAGAACGTTGGCATCCTCACTGCCCTGTGTGCTTGCATTCTCTGTCAGACTCCCAAGGAATCTCTATCTTCCTCCCACAACCAGTGCAAGCCACAGGCAATGGGCCTCACACTCAGTGCTTGTAAAATCCCCCCAAGCCACCTGGCTAAAACCGCAGCTCTTCTCCTGCCACTCCCCGGAAAAGATGCCCGCTCTCCAGGGAGAGGCTACCACTGCAGGACGTCCCCATCCATAGCCCCGTAGGCTCGCTACTTTACTCCCAGAGGCATCACGCTGCTCACTGCAGCCAAGCGCTGGGGCCACAAACACCTCTCGCCTTCAGTCCCTCCAGGCGGGACTAGCGGCTCACTCAGCACAGGGAGCGGCCGGAGCAGCGGGGCCGGAGCAGGGGTAGAGTAGGGAGGAGTAGGGAGGATAGGAGAGGTAAGGGGCATAAGAGGCTGCCGGGACACCTGACGGCAGATGCGCGGGCAGAAGCGCCGCTGCCCGACTCTATTCCTGCCCAGCGCTCCCCTGCGTGGGGTTCCGCTGGCCCATGCTCCACTTCTCTCCCTTATGAGAAAAGGGGACTACGCACCCGACGGTAACACCAGCACCCCTGGAGGACCCCCAAAAGGCGTCATACACCCGGACACACACACAAACACCCTCCGTCACTCCGCAGCGCCGGGACGGGGAGCCGGGTGTGAGGGAAAGGGTGCCCTGGCGCCGCGACCGTCCTCCATCCCGCCCAGTTACCTGGATGGCTTGCCCGAGGGGGGCGGCAGCCGGCCCCCCCACCAGCTTGCAGTACAGCTCCGAGCGGCTGCCGCCCGCCGCCTCTCCGCAGGTGGCCGTCGCCCAGATGCTGGCTGCGGCGGCCAGGTTGAAGTACGGCGGGTGGAGGCTGCTCTCCGGCCCGCGGAACCCGGGAGGCTCCGGCTGCGCGGGGCAGAGGGCGAGGAACGGCGGGAGGAGCGCCCAGAGAAGCGGGGTGCCCGGCGGCGCGGCCATCCTGCGCCGGGCGCTGCCCCACCGCCCCGGGGCGGCCCGCCTGCGGCGGTGGGCGGGCGGGACGGGACGGGACGGGACGAGAGGCGGCAGTAGGAGGCAGGGGCTGCCCGTGCTCTGCCCGCGCCTCTCCGCCTGCTGCCTGACTGCGGGTAGCGGGATGGGGCGGAGCGAGAGGCAGCCCCTGGGCCGTTCCTTCGGAGAGTGGGGGAAAGGAAAGGAAGGGTCTCCGGGCCGCTGGTGTTGCCCCAGGGATGTGCCCTGAATCCCAGCTCCCCGAACATGCCGAGAGGTAACACTCCTCACTCCCCCGGTCACGGCACGGCTTAGCAGGAGCTTTCTGATCCTGCCCTTCCTCCGTAAGTGTGCGGGGTCGTATTGGTGACAGATCGTGAAGAAACCTCAGAGCAGCCCACCTTCGTAAGCCTGTCAAGTCACATACAAGCAGTGAAGTTAAGGTTTCCCAGCCTTCTCCTCGTGCAGGGATGTCTCTACAGAAGGTACATATACCCTGCTTCTATCAGCAGGTCCTTGAAAAGGTACCCTGCGTACCTGTGCTGCAGGAATCGCAACTCCTCTTCCCTTGTTCAGTGCTCTGAGGCTGCTGGAAACCGTGCAGTCCAAGCCACCCAGCTGCAATGCTCAGCCACTGCCCTCAGGTCCTTGTGAAATGGGTGTTCCTGCTCATACAGGGCAGACAATGAGCTTTGTGAAGGTATTTGGCATGGGCTTTGGATAACACAGAAGCTGGCGGGAACGTTGGGGAGGGAGAAGGGAGCCTAAGAACATCAGGAGTTGCACTGCTTAGTAGCATTGCTATCCAAAGTTTCATACCCATTCACATTTCCAAACCACCACATGCTCACGCATCAGCTGTTCAGTTACCTCAATACAATTTGCAGGATTCAGGTACATAGATATGGTTAGATACCTATAATATTTTAATAGTGATTCATGTGAGTAGCAAAGTATTTCATAACTTTATGAGGGCTTTGCTACATGGCACACGGCACTAGCAAGGGAGATCCCTGGTGTACTGTTTCAGGAAGCACCAGCCGCAAGCTATTGATTTTTGTCTGCAAGAATATGTCACCACCCTTGGTTTTGTGCCACTATGGCTTTAGCACACCACAGAGACATATTTGTGGGAGACAATTTTTGTGTCCTCCATACTTGGCTTTCATAAATGTAGCATGCTGCCAATTCAAATCTATCAGATTTGGCTTTTCTAGCCGTAAGTGCTTTCAATTTCTAGAGCAACTGAAAAATATTCTCCTTTTCCAATTGTGATATTGTGGAAAATAAATCGTCTCACTGCCCGTGTCCATCATATTGCTTCTTGCAATACTTTGTACTTCATTTAACTATGAGAAGTCTGAATACAGAGAAGAATGCCATCTTCAGATGTTCCATTAAACAAAATGTGTGCTATCAGGTAGGATATTCACTGGTCTTTTCAACCTATTGCTTGAAAATCATAAGTATAACCTGGAGTATATAATTTTTTACAAATGGAAATCTCAAAGTACATGATGTAAGTAGCTTTTAAGTCCAGAGCAAGCAAACTTTTATAAAGGCCTGCCATTGGTTCACTCGCTGAGTTTAAAATCACAGAATCAAAGCATCACAGAATAGTTTCTCTGTCCTCTCTTTTGTTAGAGGAATTAAATCAAATTGAATAAAAGCTGAGCAAAGCATGTTCCTGGTAGAAGAGAACTGCTTGGGTACTTTAAGGGAAGTCCATTATAAAGTACAATATTAAGAGAAACTGATGAAGATTACAATTATGAAGATTAGAAAATCATCTCAATCTCTTTAAAAGTAATCAGATTATCTCCAAGCTGGACATTCAGTCAGCAACCTGCTCCTGCTCCTGGTTATTTCCAACAAGCCATTAAAGATTTTCTCATCTTCAGCAAGAAACTCATTGTCTTGCACAATATTTGGGGAAATTTATTTACTCCAGTTATCCTGTATATTCCTACAAACTCAACTCAATGTTGATTTTAATGACAAGGCATCTTTTGTTATGATTACTTCAAATGCAAAAGAAATAACCTTTAGTGTGTTTGGACACACTTCTTGCACAAAGCCCTGCATCTGCATGTGTGGGGACTGTAAGCAGCACTACCATGTTTTGAGACTTGAACTCTTCTGCACCTCTCTCCCTGGTTTCCACAGTAGGAAGGGTTTTCTGAGAAGCATAAGCCTAGAATAAGGATAAGCAGAACATAAACCAGGTGATCCAAATACATCTGATGAAGCTTTAAAAAAAAAAACCAAACAACAAAATTCACACAACATATTATGAATGCATAGAAAATAAGGCTCAGTCAACTACGAGTTTGAGGTCTTGTGTCTACTAGAATCTCCAAATTTTCTTTGCCTCCGCTTGTGTGGAGTAATACCTGACAAATATTTTCCTGGAGTAGTTCCGAAGGTAGCTCAAGTAAGGAATCCAGCTCATGAGATTCTTTGTAATCCCACTATAGAGAGAAGAGAGCTGTTTGGTATGTTGCATAGCACACAAGGCAGCCCTTGCTCACAAGAGATGTCCTTTCTCAAACAGGGCCTCTCAGTGAATTTATTGGGAAGTATCACATGAGAAAACACAGCTTATGTGAGCAAGAACCTAATATTTAGTAAAATAATGACAAGTTCTTGGATCTGGTTTCCTAAAAGTTGATAACTTCACACACATTCAGAAAATCAGCCCATCAGATAGAAAAAGAGAGGAAGAAATCTTCCCTCCCTCATAAAATTATGTACGTTTTGCTTAATGCGTATCTAGATCTGAAAAGACTTCATTGACCTCTTATGTGACTTTTTTGTCCTTTTATTAAACATTTATGCCAAAAAAGCTTTTTTGGTTTAGTGTGTTCTCTAGAAATGGGGACTAAAATGCCACCTTTGAAATTTGCTTGAAAAATCCCTAGATATACCTGAAGATGTGGGCAGATTTTAGGGAAAATGTTGATGACAACTTTTGCCTTTCACTCAAAACTGTTGGAAAAAGTGTGTATAATGGCATTCCGAACACAGGAACTCAGCAACTTGATTCACATCAAAAATCTAAGTAACCAAGAGTTTTATGTAGAAACCCCGGAGCTATGTAAAGCCAGAGTGAATTATGTATGTGAGGAAGTAGACAGGAGCAGGTGTGTACATGGGGATGGTAACAGCATGGCCTGTCACTAGCAGATGTAAAACTGAATGTTTTCAGTGCTATCCCGATCTGCCAGTACTGTGCAGGCTGTGGTGTGACCACACACAGGCATGAGTCTCGCCTGGCTTCTGCAGGGTTTTAGGACCACAAAAAGGAAGAGTAGAGTGAGGAGAATGGAGGAGTGGGGTTTTTTCTTGAAAGCAACTCTCCACATTTCTAAACTCCTTATCTCTTCATTTTTTAATCTATTTTAAGCCAAATGCAAAGCCAGTGGAACACACAGCAAAGCATTTATGACTTTGTTGAGCTTTGGCTCACCCTAACTAATGTAGAACATCCTGTAAAAAGGTCAGTATCAATAATTCATGGAATGATACTTCGTCTTCTCTTCATGTCATCTTTTGTTGCAACTACAGGTTCCAGAAACACAGATAAGATTTTATTAGCTGGCAGCTCTCAGCAATCGGCGTTTTTAAGACAGTGGCTCCCTGTGGAAAACACTCTTCTCCAGCTACCTGCTGTTTTGTCCTCCCAGCTAATCTTCTCATTTTTTCTTCAGCCTTCATGAGGTGTGCTTTCCTTGCCTCTTCCTGTCTGCAAGGAGTAGACATTGTTATTTGATGGATGTCAAGCAATATATGAATAAAGGTAGGCAATTGAAAATGTTTCTGAATCTGTATTATTTTGATGTAAACCAATCACATTACATTAGTAGGTATTTACACTGCTGTGATTACAGATCATTGTTTGTGCTTGTGCTTTCTATTTTAAAAGATGCTCATTTAAAAATGGATTTAAAACTTCAAGTCCAGAGTGCTTGCACAACTAGTAACAAACTATAGTAGAGCCTTTTCCAAGTCCTTGAGAGGTTAAGTGAAATTTTTTGTATCTTTTGGTCTCTTTTGAAATGTTCTAGCTACAAACATCTTACTTGTGAGTGCCCCTGACTTGATAGGATTGTGAAAAAACCTTAATGTCTGCTTTGGTACTTCAGACCCTCTTGTTGCAAAGAAGTACTAAGCCAAAAAGAGGAGGGAAGGTGAATGTTTGATGCTTTACAACATTTTCAGGAGAAGGCAAATCGCCGTTTCAAGCAAAACCACGAGTCCTCATCAGTAGTCAGAGTGTAGAGGTCATGCCAGTTCCTTCCAGTCTTGATCTTTGTATGTTTACCCACTGAGTATCCTAGGGGCTAGGGCAATGCTGGAAGTGAGACAACTTCTTTGCCTTCCAGTTCCAACGAATAAGTCAGGAGGAGCACTCCGGAGAATGCAGCTAAAGGTATAGCTATCTTAAGACTCCCTAAGCAAATTACACTTGGTAGTGCAGTCATCGCCAGCTAGTAGGAATTCAGGTGTCAAGCCTCCCAGTGCACCCAGGTGACACTGCCATGGGCATCAACAGATTACTTTCCCAGTGAAAACCGTTTTTAGGCTTTGTGTAAACTTCTGAGCACATCGAAGCCTAAGGCATCCTAGTCGTTCTTGTTTCTGGGTCATCAGCTGCTGTTTATGTGCTATCAGTCCCGGACAAGTTAGTGGGTAAATGACAGATACTACTTTGTCCCTTTAGTAAATCATTGGCAGACATGGGTCAGCATTTTGAGATGTTAGGGACATGGTTAAGTGGTGCAGTTGGCAGTATTTGTTTACAGCTGGACTTGATGACCTTGAAGATTTTTTTCAACCTAAATGATTCTATGATTCTCCACTATATTGACATTTGAAGAAACTTCCTAATGGGCAGTATTAAAATCCATCCACCTTATTTTTTTTCTTCTTAATGGTTTTCCTGTTTGTTCTTGGCTTTCTGTACTTTTTTATAGAGTTGCTCATGGACTTAAAGTTCAAAAAGAAGAAAACGAGTCTTAGTCATATAATGGCACATTCTTCGTGAAGATGCATGTGCTCCATTTGGTCAGTCCTGATGACTCGTCAGTCAAACATCAATTTTTGTATCTGTGTCCAGCAAAGGTTTTGTATTTTTAGGTAATGTTACTCTCACATGTTGTTGTTGTTCTATTTTTTAATAACAGTTAGTGTTAGCCATGTTAATTATCGGACACTTCATTAGGAGATGTGATAGTGCTAGCTTTTGAGCTCTGCTGCAATATTATTTTGTCATTTGGGTATTTTATCATACAGTCATATCCCTATGTTCTTTAGCCAAGTTCTTTCTTTTCAATTAGAGGACTGATTTTCTGCCAGGAGGGCATAAGACAGAGAACCTGAACAGACTGAGCTGTAGCCAGTAACTCAAATTTTGCACCTGGCAAGGTAAGTAGTCTCCCTCTCTCATGTATAGAGATAACACCTATCGAACTTGCTTATGCCCTGTCACCCTTACCCTCAGCCTAAGGTCCGAAGTCCCTTCCTTTGAGGACCTCAACTCCCTCCAAGTGAGGATGAAATCAATCTCCCAGATCAGTTTTAATAAGTAGGGTAAATTCCTACAGAGCCATCTGGACCCTGAAAGTTATGCTCTGCAATGGCTTCTGTTTTCCTTGGACAAGGCTTTTGGGACACAGAAGAAATCACCCATACAGTTCTGCTGATCAGAATGTCTCATGTGAATGCAACATCATGAATGTTACGCTTCTGTGCTTAACACTGAGCAGTTTTGTAGTTCTTGTGCAGCATTAACGAGCGTTGTTCCCCTTCAACAAATCTGTTTACTTAGGCTTAAAGTATAGCTAAAATTTTGTCCAATTTCTTACACTGAGGTTTTTCTATCTTTGTTAATGAACATATGCAAATCTTCTACTTACAAGAATAAGTCAATTATATTCTGTGGGGAAAAAATAGCAAACTCTGGATAATCTGTTGGTTTTCCTACCTATAGTAGCATATGGGATACACCACTCATTGTTCTCACACTCCTATGATATGTATGTTCTCAGACCCACATCACAGCCTCCAGTAGAATTATATACAATAATATATAAGCAATGCCCAAGAAAAAAAATGGGCACAATATGATTTTATTTGAATATGCCTTTATATTTCAAGAACTTCATTGCCTATCAAGTTCAGATTCTCCATGGACTCAGGCGGTCATTTTCATTATCTGCACCAGTATCAGCCAGGAGTTAAGTGGAATTAGAAAGCCTGCAAACCCATAGTACCTGAAGGCATGCTCACCGGCTTCTCTCTGCCTGAGCAGACGGAAAATAGATAAACAATTAACTTCAGACTGAGTCATAAAATCAACATAATACAGAGGGTAAGCAGGGAAACGAAATGACAGATGAAGAAAATATAGTTACAATCTGTACATGCTGTCTTAAAGCAATAAAACTTCAGGAGAGCAAAATTCCAAGACTGGGAGGAGAAGGATAACAAATTTTAAAGCATGATGTACAGATACTTACATAGAGATGTTTAAGTGCGGGTTTTGAAGGCTGAAAGGTGTTTGGACTAAAGTGGCAATGGCATGCTGGTGCTTATACTGGACTGGAAATTGGTCTTAGATGGCAGTTGTAGTCCTCTCATTGACTAGATGACCCAAAGATCGAGGAAAGAGAAGTTTTAGAGTTGCTCTCTTACTGTGTGTTGATATTGAATCTTGCTGACAAAAAACAATGTGCAAAAACCTTAGGCTGATGCTTTCAAAAGAGGACTTTGTCCTGTGTGTCTGCATTTTGAGTTACAAGGCAAGAGAATGGCTGTATGTCGATAGTGTTGATGCATTTGCTTCCAATATCACCTCTATAAAGTGCTGACATTTCTAAATGTGTATCTGCTTGTTCATTGCTATTTTTAAAAGCAAGTAGAAATGAATGTAGTATTTGCCTAAGTACTTGTAGATGTTTGGATTGAGATCATAGAATCACAGAATGGTTTTGGTGGGAAGGGGACTTAAAGATCATCTATTTCCAATCCCCTGCCATAAGCAGGGACACTTTTCACTCAACCAGGTTGTTCAAAGCCTTGAACACTGGCAAGGATGGGGCATGTCCAAATGAATGTTTTGGATAACCCAAAATTCGTGCCACTTCTCTTAATTTTCATAGAATCATAGAATCATAGAATAGTAAGGGTTGGAAAGGACCTCAAGATCATCGAGTTCCAACCCCCCTGCCATGGGCAGGGACACCTCACACTAAACCATGCCATCCAAGGCTATGTCCAACCCCACCTTGAACTCCGCCAGGGATGAAGCATCCACAACCTCCCTGGGCAACCCATTCCAGGGCCCCACCACCCTCACAGTAAAGAATTTCTTCCTCAGATCCAATCTAAACCTCCCCTGTTTAAGGTAAACCCATTACCCCTTGTCCTCTCACCACAGCCCCTAATGAAGAGTCCCTCCCCAGCATCCCTATAGGCCCCCTTCAGGTATTGGAAGGCTGCTATGAGGTCTCCACGCAGCCTTCTCTTCTCCAGGCTGAACAGCCCCAATTTTCTCAGCCTATCTTCATATGGGAGGTGCTCCAGTCCCCTGATCATCCTCGTGGCCCTCCTCTGCACTTGTTCTAACAGTTCCATGTCCTTTTTATGTTGAGGACACCAGAACTGCACACAATACTCCAAGTGAGGTCTCACGAGAGCAGAGTAAAGGGGCAGGAGCACTTCCCTTGACCTGCTGGTCACACTCCTTTTGATGCAGCCCAGGATACGGTTGGCCTTCCGGGCTGCAAGCACACACTGCCGGCTCATGTTCATTTTTTCATCAACCCACACCCCCAAGTCCTTCTCCGCAGGGCTGCTCTCAATCTCCTCCCCGCCCAATCTGTAGCTGTGCCTGGCATTGTGGAGGACTTTGCATTTAGCATGGTTAAACTTCATCAGGTTGGCATCAGTCCACCTCACAGGTGTGTCAAGGTCCCTCTGGATGGCATTCCTTCCCTCCAACTTATCAACCGAACCACACAGCTTGGTGTCATCGGCAAACTTGCTGAGGGCGCACTCAATCCCACTGTCCATGTCACCCACAAAGATGTTGAACAAGACCGGTCCCAACACCGATCCCTGGGGGACACCACTCGTTACTGGTCTCCAGCTGGACATTGAGCCACTGAGCACTACTCTTTGCGTGCGGCCATCCAGCCAGTTCTTTATCCACTGAGTGGTCCACCTATCAAATTGATGTCTCTCCAACTTAGAGACAAGGATGTCATGGGAGACAGTGTCAAAGGCTTTACACAAGTCCAGGTAGATGACATCAACTGCTCTGCCCCTGTCCATCAGTTCCGTAGCCCCTTCATAGAAGGTCACCAGATTGGTCAGGCAGGATTTCCCCTTAGTGAAGCCATGCTGGCTGTCACCAAGCACCTTGTTGGTTTTCATGTGCCTTAGCATGCCTTCCAGGATAATCCGCTCCAAGATTTTGCCAGGCACAGAGGTGAGACTGACTGGTCTGTAATTCCCTGGGTCATCCATTTTCCCCTTCTTAAAAATGGGGGTTATATTTCCCTTTTTCCAGTCATCGGGAACTTCACCTGACTGCCATGATTTTTCAAATATGATGGACAGTGGCTTAGCAACTTCATTTGCCAGCTCCTTCAGGACCCACGGATGGATTTCATCCGGTCCCATGGACTTGTATACATTCAGGTTCCTAAGGTGGTCCCGAACAAGATCCTCCCCCACAGTGGGCCCAGGGTCCTCACCCTCACCGTCCCCGCGTCTGCCTTCCAAGACTTGGGTGGTGTGGTCAGAGCATTTGCCGGTAAAGACTGAGGCAAAGAAGTCATTAAGAACCTCAGCCTTCTCCAAATCCAGGGTAGCCAGTTCTCCCGATAGCTTCTGGAGAGGGCCCACGGTGTCCCTAACCTGTCTTTTATTGGCAATGTACCTATAAAATCCCTTCCTGTTATCCTTAACATCCCTAGCCAAGTTTAATTCTAAGTGGGCCTTAGCTTTCCTAATCTGGTCCCTAGCTTCCCGGACAACATCCCTGTATTCTTCCCAGGCCGCCTGACCTTGCTTCCACCTTTTATAAGCCTCTTTTTTCCTTTGAATTTTGCTCAGCAGCTCCTTATCCATCCAAGGAGGTCTCCTGGCCCTCCTGCTGAACTTCCTTCTAGTTGGGATGCATCGCTCCTGAGCTTGCAGCAGGTGATCCTTGAATATCAACCAACAGTCTTGGGCCCCCCTGCCCTCTAGGGCTGTATCCCATGGAACCTTACTGAGCAGGTTCCTGAAGAGGCCAAAGTCTGCTCTCTTGAAGTCCAGGGCAGTGAGCTTGCTGCACGCTCTTCTCACTGTCCTGAGGATCTCAAACTCGACCATCTCATGATCGCTGCAATCAAGGCTGCCCTGGAGCGTTACATTCCCAACCAGCCCTTCCCTGTTGGTGAGGACGAGGTCAAGCATGGCACCTCTCCTTGTCGGCTCCTCTATTACTTGCAGAAGGAAGTTGTCTTCCACGCAATCGAGGAACCTTCTGGATTGCTTGTGCCGGGCCGTACCATCCCTCCAACAGATATCAGGGTGGTTGAAGTCTCCCATGAGAACAAGGGCCTGCAAGCGTGAGGCTGCTCCTATCTGCCTATGGAGCGCTTCATCCAGCAAGTCCCCTTGGTCAGGCGGTCTGTAACAGATCCCCACAATAATATCACCCATCGCTCTTCTCCCTTTAACCCTGACCCACAAACTCCATGTATAGCTGTGCCTGAACTGTTCCGGTTTAGGGGAGCTTTGTCTGTAACTTAAAGGCTTTTGTCTGTGGTTTCCTTTGTTCCAGCAATTCATTTTAGGTAGCCTTCAGATTTGTACAAAACAACATGACTCAGGACATTTGAAATAACCACTGTGATGAAATATTAGGTGATAGGAATGCAGCCTGCTGTCCTGCAGATGAATTCTGCCAAATAGATAACAAATCCCAACCAGTTCAAATACCTTGCAATCTTACATATCCTGCCAAGAATCAAAAATAGGGGAGATGTGGGTAGTGTGACCGCATAGCCCTAAAATGCAGTATTCGCAGTGCACTGAGTTTCCAAGGCTTGTCAGGACTGAGGCTTGTCAAGCTTGCTCTCTTTAAACCTTTCTTGACCTCCCCTCAACTTTGTTTTACATGGTTTAGCTGTAACACCAGTTTCTCTAAGTGACCAAGTGTCTACAAGTAACTGGTTTTACTTTTGTCTTCCTTTGTGCAGTATCACCATGGCTTTATACCACCAGCATGATGGTGCAGTTTTAGCTGTACTATTATTAGTGTTGATTGGTTTTCTCCATTGAAGTATTTTTTTCTTTTTCTGCAATAATTATATATGCTTTAGTAGTGATTCTTGGATTACTGCTAAGATTCAGTTATACTAATTATAAACTCTTGGATTTTTATATACATGAGATGTGTTTCCCCTTTGCCCATATCAAGATTTTGAGTGTAACAATAGACAGAGATACATACCATAAAAGGTAGTTTCTAAATGCTTTCTGGGATTGTCATGGTTTAAGTCCAGTCATCCAAGCAGCTCACTCGCTCACTCCTCCCCCTTTCTCTCCCCGTGCTCCTGGAGGGATGGGGAGGAGAATCGAAAGAATGTAACTCCCATGGGTTGAGATAAGAACAGTTTAGTAACTAAGGTATAACACAAACCACTGCTGCTACCACCAATAATAATAATGATAAGGGAAATAACAAGGGAAGAGAATACAACCACCCACTACCTGCTCGACCGAGCAGTGACCTAACCCTTCTGGGTAACTGCTCCCATTTCATATAGTGGGCATGATGTGCTGTGGTATGAAATACCTCTTTGGTCAGTTTGGGTCAGGTGTCCTGTCTCTGCTTCCTCCCGGCTTCCCCTCCTCCCTGGCAGAACATGAGACTCGGAAAGTCCTTGGTCAGAGTAAACATTACTGAGCAGCAGCTGAAAACATTGGTGTTATCAGCGCTGTTCCCAGGCCAAAAGTGAAAAACACAGCACTGCACCAGCTACTAAGAAGGAGAAAAATGACTGCTACTGCTGAACACCGGACAGGGGTAAACCCTCAAAGGGTCACCAAAGAGGAACATACCTTACATACGTATTTTTTTATTCATAGAGTCATAGAACAGTTAGGTTTGGAAAGGACCTTAAGATCATCTAGTTCCACCCCCTCCGCCATGAGCAGGGACACCTCACACTAGACCATGCTGCCCAAAGCTCTGTCCAACCTGACCTTTCTGACGAATTATTAAAGCTGGATATGAAAGCAGCAAAATCACAGGAGACCATGTACAGTTGAAAATAGGTGCAGTTTCAGAGTTTGTGGGCAAATTAAGAAAGGCATTTCAAAATTTATTTCTTGATATGTGAAATAAATACAGACCAAAACCCCCCTGTACTGCCCTAGTCTGATTTTTGTTGTTCATCTAGGGAATCCATTGTTTTTATTTGTCAGAAAATTTAACATTCAGAGTGATGAATGTGAAAAGCTTGCCATGCTATTCACAATAGATTGAATAAATACAGGGATTTTCCAGGGGTGAGGCAGGGAGTGTGTACCAAGTAGTAATACTTTCCTCTATCCGCAGGCAAGCACCGCTGTGTGACTGATCAGAGTAAGGATGACTCTAAACAATGCAATCTACTGTGTTTATTCAGTATTTTCAAGTTTCATTAAAAATCAGAATGATCACCCATGTTTGTATGATCTTAGTAATGAAGGCGAGGTTCACGCCAGGCCATACATTCTGAGATGAGCTTATGCTATTAGCAGCTTTCATCTGCTTGCCTGCAGTTTGCATTACTGTATGCACAGATGAATATTGCCTCAGGAAAAAAACCTGCAGAAAATCCTCCACTTGCAGATTTGTGAAATAAACTAATTGGATCTCAGTGCAAGTATTTTCTCTCAATGCACACGCATAATTTTCTCGTCAGTGGCATTTATGTGTGCACATCAAAAGAAGAAAATCCCTAAGGGCTCAGTTAAAACCAACAATAGCAAATAAATTCAGGAATCTCCCACCAGAGCATGCCCCGTTTTGCCTACTTTATATCACTCAGACTTTGAATGAAATCTGCAGCAGCCAGGCAGAACAGGACATGCATTGGCTTTATGGCTGTTCATTTCTGAAGGCTTAAAATTAAGCCCTTAAGAACTTACTGTCTTCTTCATGAGAGCACATGGCCCATGGGAGGTAGTGTCACAAACATACATGCAAGGTGAAAGAACTCTCCTCCCTACGTGCTTGTGCAGTTGTGTATACTTACGATGATCCCTTTTAACAGGTTTTTTCCTAGATATGAAGGGAAAAGGCTGTGAAATACAAAAGAGGTGCCATGGAGGTGACATTAGGTCAGTGATGAGACTCAGGCTGGGGTGCCGGGGTTTGGACCATTTTCCTTCTTTTTCTGAGTGATAGGTGGTCTGAACCAGAAGCGGCTGAGCAGTGTGTGTTCCCACTGTGGGGCCCTACTGCTTGCTGTGGGATGCTGCTGCTGGAGCAAGGATACAGAAAAGTAATGATGATAATAATGATAACAACAATAATAATAACAATAATAATAACGTCAACAATCATAGAATAATAATACAATAGCAGTACAAGAATAATAATAGTAATACAAATAATAATTATACAATCCCATACTCCCAAAGAAAACCTTTAAAGAGGAAACCCAACCAGAAACTCACAGGCATAAAGTGATGCAGGAGGGAGGCGCTGGCCCCACGCCCCGCCCCGGCCCCGCGCAGCCCCGGGGCGCGGAGCGGCGCGGATGGGCGCGGAGGCGGAGCGCTGAGATGCGATGCGCAGCATGTCGTTCAAGGTGAGCCGGGAGTCGGGGAGAGGGGCGGGGGGACGAGCGTTTGTCTTCCCGCTTTGTGCCGGCAGCCCGTGGAGTGCTCCGTCATATTCTTGGATGTGGGGATTGATTTATTGTGTTTTTCTTTAGGAAATAAGGAGGTTGTTTGGCGCGGAAGGAAAGAAACCAGCAGCGTCCTTCCCGGGCTGTGGGCTGCTGCGGTGGCAGCTGGCGGAGCGGTGCTTTCCACCGCAGACATCCCCCCAGGAGAATGCCTGGTTAGCGTTACATAAACTGCGAGCCTCCATGGAGCTTCACGCTGGCTTTAGGGTGGCCACGCTCAGCGCGGTGGCGTTTGGTGCAGTCAGGACCTTTTCTGGTCATCTTTGCTAGTGCTGGTTGTGTAAGAGTTAGGAGGCAGCCTTTATTCTTGCTATTTGTTTTGGGTTACAGTGGCCACTGAAGCTGGGCTGGTTTGTCCCCTTTTCTTTCTGTGACTCCTGTCACTTTTTGTACTTTTTCCATCCAAAATGATGCAAGAGCAGTCATTTTAAAAGATCACCTGAAATAAGTTTGTGTTGTTTTTTTTTAAAATCTGAGGCTAGGTTTAGTGAAATCGATTGGCAAAGAGGGAAGCAAACAGCAACTTACTGATGACAAGAGATAATATTTCTATTAGATGTACATCTTCTCAGTTATGCACTTTCTGGATGCTGCGCTTGCCCTTCTCTTATTGATCATCAGCTCTGTGCCAGACCCTTGCCATATCACCTGTGTTGCATTGCTTTACTTGTTGAATTATTCCCTGTGCTTGCCTCTCACTCCTGCCAAGGTGTCTCCCTGCTGGGATTGCTGCTGCTGCTGCTGCAGTGGCACCATGTCAGTTCCGTGGTAGTGCAGCAGGTGGTTTCCACCTGCACTTAAAGCCCTAATGGGGCAGGAAGCAGGGTACCTTTACTCACAGTGCAGCTCAGCCTTAGCCTTACCCTGGATGGTGAGATCTCTGTGGTCATCCTCTGTTTGGTCCCACACTGGTCTCACACCTGCATTTTTTTCTTAGTCTCTTCTGTTGCTCCATTCTGTGTCCATGAGTGTTTTCCCACCTTTGTTCCCCACAGGAATCCACCCTGAAGGATGCTAGTCACATGCTGCTGGTGGTGCTGTCCACTTCTTGCCTCGTTTTTCTATCCTCCTTTTTTAGCTTTGTCCTTCAGGTTTTCTTTTCTGTTCTGTTCCCATCAGCTCCTTTTCTGTGCCATATTTCTCACTTCCTATTCCCTCAAGTACCCCTGTTCAAGGCAGCTCACTCACTGCCAGCTCTCTCTCCCTCTGGAGAACTTCAGCCCCCACGTCCCTCCGCTTTTTCTTCCTTTTATGTGTCTTTTTTAGTTGGCATTTTCACTTTCTCTCAGAAGACTCTGTACTTGGATTCCTGACATCTCTGTTTGCCACTGTTTATTCATGTTTTTCATTTGATTATCCTACTTACTCATGAGGTAGCGTTTATCTTGCTTTCTCACTGTCTACTCACATGAATATCCCCTCTTCTTCTACTAGCTTTTGCCTGTCTAAACTTACGTTTATATCTTGAACTACTTTTCTTTTTTATCAGCATCCTTCATGTAAGATATATTGTTATCTAATAAATTCCTCTCTCTTTCCTCCCCAGGTCCACTAACATTTTCCATTCTATCATGCTTGACCCTGATTTCCAGTTCTTCTTCTTCAAACTTTTTACTCAATTTCTCCTTTCCATTAGGAATTGTTTAGAAACTGAGAAAGAAAAGGGAATTTTCTGTGTTTCGACAGTCCAAGGAACAGCCACCAGGCCAGTGTTCTCCTCATCTCCTTTCTCTTTGCCTGTGCCTCTTTTCTTTCATCTTTAAGATCACTGTCTAAAAATGGTACTGTTCTTAATCAGTTGTTACCCCACTCTGACCTGCCTCTTCTCTGCAAACAGCAAGTCAAAGGTAGGGCAGGGAGCAGGAGCTGCTGATCACAGCACTTAAATGATGCTTTCCCCCTCAATATTCTTAAGATGACATATACAGATACATAAGTGCATTTTAATTTTTTCTGTATTCCTGCATAGAAATGGTCTTGCCAGATTTATAATGTGTATCTTCCTCTGGGCCATTTTCGAATGGTCCAAAGGAGTCCACAAGTCCCGAGGAGGGCCACAAGAAAGCTGGGCTTGCTCCGCCTGGAGAAGAGAAGGCTTCAGGGAAACCATACAGCAATCTTCCAGTACCTAAAGGGGGCATACAAGAAAGATGGACAGGGACTTTTTATCAGGGCATGTAGGGACAGGACAAAGGGGAATGGCTTTAAATTGAAAGAGGGGAGATTGAGATTATGTATTAGGAAGAAATTGTTCACTGAGGGTGGTGAGGCACTGGCACAGGTTGTGCAGAGAAGCTGTGGATTCCCAATCCCTGGCAGTGTTCAAGGCCAGGCTGGACGAGGCTTTGAGCAACCTGGTCTTGTGGAAGGTATGCCTGCCCGTGGCAGGCGGTTGGAAACAAATGATCTTTAAGGTCCCTTCCAACCCAAGGCAATATGATTCTATGAGTTTATGGTTCTGTGATTCTATGAATAAGTATTTTTGCTTGATGTCAGTACACATGAATATAATGCCAGTTTTTCACCTTTGGGCCCTCATAAAAGTATATAAAAAATAGAAATGAGTAGCACAGCCAGTTTGAAATAATGCTCTGGAGATCTTGATGAGGTAGATGAAATTGTACCCTGAAAGTTGCTGATGCTGGAGCAAATGACATTATGAAACATGTCATTTTCACCAAAGCCATTAGCTAATCGCTTTTCAAACATTTATTACATTCTGTTCCCAGACTGTCAATGCTGAGAATCAATCATTTACTTTAAGGCGGCTTTAGGAGCAGACTAGCTTTGCAATAAGAATTGCGTGGAAGTTGTATCCATTTAAGCTCTTGAAATTCAGCAATACCTCTCCCTAAGTATCTGATGAGGCAGGATCGAATCCATAACTGAAAAACAGCAGTCAAGGCTTATGTCGCATACTGCTATTTAAAACCCGTTTATTGCTCAAAAATTATTAATCAGCTTAGTAATCCCGAAGTAGTACCTGACATTTGGCCTACCAGTGATGTCAGTATTGCTGGTATCACCTGAAAATGAAGAGCAGCAAGGTATAAATCTTTGGTTTGAAAGCAGAAAAGAAATGCCACATGGTACTCTTTGAGGCTGTCCTTGTAGTGGGCGCGGATCACCTGAATGATTTTGCAAATTCCATTCATCTTAGCAAGTAAAATAGCTCAGATTTGTGTTTGCTTTTTTTATCTAATCACAGTATGGTTGATGGTCTGAGCATGTTGTTTACTCTATTTTTATACAAGGAAGTGGGGGCACAAGGGGAAATACGAGTACTGATAGCAGTTGTTCCAAACTGGGTCAAAAGCACCACTGGGAAAAACCTGATTCATATCCTTGATGCACAGGAGAATTCTTCCAATCCTTGGGTCTGATCCAAAGTATGAAGACGACTTTGCTGGAGAGCTACTTTAGTAATTACAAGGGGGAAAAAAAGAGGTAGGAATTTATGATTTTGGACTTTTTCTTCCAGACTAAGGAAGCACTGGCAACTTAGCTCTCTCCTCATGTAAACTAATTAAAGCAGGTGAAGAGTTCCTGAATATTGGTTCTGGCTCCTGCCTATCTGATAAATAAAGGTGATATTGTACGGTGGGCATAATAAAACACAGTCACATTGCTACTGTGCCCTCTTTTAGAAAACCTGGCTGGATGAAATAAATCTTTCCTTGTATGGATATATTGCCATATCATAAAGTTTTCTCAAAGTTTAAAGGATAGATAGAGTGAGGTATAAAAAGAACAGATACATAGATATAGATACAGATAGAGATAGAGATATATGAAGGACTTTGATTTCCCATTCAGAAAGGTCTAAATAGAATTCTTTGCAATAGCTTTCCACTTAATATCATAATAAAGTAAGACAATATTTCTAACTACCAGCTCTGTAATTAAATAGCTGCCTAATAAATCAGAGCAAAAAGGGCAACATGGGCCACTGTGTGTTTAGGTCAATTGTTTGTTTTTACATAAAACTTTAGTGGTTAAAAATGTGAAGACCGGAAAACACTACTGCGTTGCCAGCAAGGGTATAAACTGCTAGCTTTACTTTGATTGACATTATCTACAGATTCACCTGGGAAAATGTATTAGCTGTAAAAGGAAGATCAGAATTTGATCTTGCTGTATATCGTTCTTACTATATTTTTCAGACTCCTGCCCCTGCATGTGCTGGCACAAGAACTATTGCTATCAATTTATAGGAAGTGTCGTATAATTTATTGAGTGGTTGAAACTTCTCTCATCTCAAGCAACTGCCAGTTTTCTAATCTATGAATATTAAAAATACAACTCATGGAAAGTGATCAATGTGACAGAACTGTGGTAGATTCATACAGGATTTGCCTTGTGTCTGCTGGTTTCTGAGAGGTCTATTACCTCTGCATCAGTGAAGGAAGCAATTCAAACTCTCATCTATGTGTGCATTTTAAGCATCAAACATAAAACCATTCAGTCCTGATTCTCTACCTCATTACACGTGTCTGCTGACATTTAGACATGGAGAAGCATGTATTACATTTTCTGAAGCTGAATGATTGACTTTTCTATCCGCTGTGCATTCTGTTTCCGTTATCCTGAAGGCAGGATTCACTGGCGAGCAAGACCCCCAGCTATTTTTAACACTGTTTTTGTCTAAGATGACTGTCAGTGAAAAGGTGCTTACCGAACTGTTGGTGGTTTTAGGCCTTATGAAAAAACTGCAGCATGAGCCTGCTTTAGGATACATCCTGTTGCCATCACAGTGCTGTTTTGCCTCCATAATTCACCCGTCACAGTGCTTATCTGTCACGGCAGCATTTGGCAGCTGCGTGCATGGAACTGATAAAGAGGCCAGGTGCAAAGCCTGTGTCTTTTTCTGCTGTCCTCCTCCTATGCTGAGGCAGTGATAATTTGCTTCTACCCAGAAGAAGTCACACTGTGGCATTGTTTCTAAGACTAAGCAAGCCTCAAAAGAGTATTATATTATTACCAATTTGTTTAACAGTGGACTGTGTTATCTAGACTTCAGAGTTTCCTAATTTTGACTTACATATTGCCCTGTATACCTAGTAAATGAATTTGTAAGTCTACAGACAGAAAGATTTTATCCTTTTCTTTTTCCTGGCATCACTCAGGAGATATTTCATGTGCCCACAGCTACAGGGTGTCAATTCCAGGGAGTAGGCAGACCAAACAGTATGAGAAATGCATGAGCAATACTTTTTGCCGCGGTGGGACTTGAAAAGACAAAAAAGAAGGAGACAGCAGAGAGCCAGCATGAAACCTGGGAGGATGTCTTGCAGCAGGACATGTCAGCAGGATGATTCAGCCTCTCTAGCTGCGCCCAGCCCCACCACCGATGCAGACAGTACAGGTGCTAGTTAGCACATTGTTTTCTGCAGTGTTTCCCTGTGGATCAGGACTAGCATCATCAACTCTCATTACAGAGCAAGCTAAGAGGTGCAGGCTGCCATGGACACAGGGAAAACCTGAATCAACATGAGGTAGTATGGAGAGGCTGATTTCTTTAATTGCACAAAGAAATTAAATTAGCTTCTCTTTCATGCTCTGGTTTTGAAAGAACAGCACACTGAGCTGAAACATGCCTGGCTTGAATACAGAATTCGCATGTGTGTGTTTGTCCAATGTATCTTCCAAAGTGTTTCCTTTCTTTCTTTTCTTTCTTTTTTCACCAGAAAGAAACACCACTCGCCAATGCTGCATTTTGGGCTGCGAGAAAAGGAAACCTGGCTCTCCTCCAGCTGCTGATGAACAGTGGGCGAGTAGATGTGGACTGCAAAGATAGCGTATGCACATAATGCATCTACACCCTGGACACTGATTTTACATCACTTTCCATAGCCCGCTGTTCAGAGGGTGTGGCAGGGATCTAACAATAGGCATATAAGAGTCTTACGGCACTTAGGGATGATTTAAAACCTTTTCTTGTCAGAAAGCAAGTTTGAAGCTCAAGATAAAATAGCATGATGATTTACATCAATGGCAAGGGGTTAGGAATTTGCCAGCACTCAAAAATGTATCTTACACAGTTATTTGTGGTGCTGACATTAAAAGCACAGATCCTAACACCTCGGGCTTCTCTTTGCAAGGAAATGTCATTATAGTAATAGATCACAGTGAAGACTCAACTCAGCTAAGCCCAGGTAGCAATGATTCTGTCAGCTTGCAAAGCTCCTCATAATTAGAAGAATTATTGGCTTCTAACTGCTGATCCTCCCCCACCCCAGTATCTCCTGGACTTGGCACCAAGGCCAAGCAAAGAGTAGCCCAGTCACATGGGAGATAGATTTCATGGGGATTTCCTTACCGTAATTTGCAGGGGTTGAAATCAGTTTTGAGATTAGAAATAGGGTGAAAACACAGATACATCTTGCTATTCTGCCTACAGTATATGGAGAGGTACTTGATTGTACCAAGCTGTGGCAAAGAGCAGGGGAAAGCTGACGTTGAGAATTTCCCAGGTTTCTATTGTTTGGAGTTGGGCCTGACTTATTGAGAGCTGTGTCTGTGCTGTACAGGATTGTTGTTCACATTTCCAGCCTGAAACATGAACCTGCTACAACCTCTCTTTCTTTGAATATCTTAAAAGTGCAAAAGATTTTCTAAGCCCATTGACTTCAACCTATCTTTTAATTTTAATTTCATTTTCACCCTGTAGGCAAGTGTTTGCCCTGCAGTACTTCTGGAGCTGATGCTATGACTGTCTTTCTGACAGGGAGGGAAGGATGTTCAGATGGGGAATGAAGTAAGCAGGACAGATCAATGTAAAATAATAAGGTCCATTACTCCTTGATCTTTCTCAAAAGAAGGCTAAATTTAGTATAGAATTTTTACAATGCACTGTAAAGTATCCTGACTTACTCATTATATCAGGCATACACATTTTCTATACTATAATATTCTGGTATGATTAAGGCTGCATGCTTCTTTCTTGAAACATCATACATTCCTTCTATACATTGAACTGGTATGTGTGAATGTTTTAGAGGATAAGTTTCATCCCTAGGCATGTGGTTTCTGTGAGTTGTCTGTACACCACATACATATAACCTAAATCTTACCTGGTTCACTGGAGTAGTGACTTTATGGTGTACTGTGGGAACTTCAACACCTAGTTCTCGTATGGAAAGTTCCCTCATATAAAGTGAAAAGATTATTCTTACAATTTGGATAGGGAATTAGTATTCAAATCACCCAGACCTAGCTCCTAACTATGACTCAGAATTAAGTGACTCAGCTAAGTCACTCTGCTCCTATGTCTAAGTTTATTCTCCTGGAAATGATGCAAAGATCTTTGGGATTCTCTGATAAAAATGCTGTGCATAAACCAAAAACATTCTTGTTGCCCTTGTTTCACTTATTTTGGGACAACAAGGCAAAGTCATTGCATATGTATTTGTTGAATGGTCAGGCCTTAGCACTGCAGACAAGTCTGTAATGTTTTTGCTTTAACACCTGCTAGTTACTCATTTTCAAGTATTCTTGATAGCAAGCTTTAAATGATAGCAAGTTTTTCAATTATCATACGCTTCTTTCAGCTTTTCAGAAGAGGTGCTGCTGTCTCTTCCATTCAGCCTGATTCATTGCTGAAGGTGTCTGTAGAAGGTACTGACTTGTTTTTCCTTATTCTCAGCTTGGCACAACAGCTCTGATGGTAGCATCTTACTATGGCCACATAGACTGTGTACGGGAATTGGTGTTGCAAGGAGCAGATATCAATCTGCAGAGAGAGGTAGGAGAAGTTCTGCATTCAAACAGGGTTTAAGTGATCGTTGGTTTATTACAAATAATAAGAGTGCTGTAGTGTTGTCTGCTGCTTTTTTTGCCAATTGCTTCTGTGTTACTTGCATGTATAAACAGGGTCTGTTCTGAGGACATCAAGGAATCAGATGTCTGGATTTTATAATAGGAAATGAGATGCCAGAGGAGCATTTATAAATAATTCATCAAACATGTCCAGCACATCTGGTTGGTGAGGGGCAGTTACATCTGAGATGTAACTCCAGGATTACACCATTATGCATCTGCAGTTTTCCTTGTCAGCACAGTAACTTACAGCTCTTTGGATGAGATATCCTTTACCATTTGATTTGCAGAGTCCAGTCATTAAAATGGAATGATGCCATTGCTAGCCTGGGGATTATTTTGGCTCACTATGCTTTGGAGTTTCTGCCTTTTAGTCTGAGCCAACTCATCTCGAACAATCTCACAGCTTGATCACCTGTACCCTTCCTTGCAATTTTGCTTTGCCTTCAAGGCATCTCTCGCACCATGCTTGCTTGTGGCGGGCTTTGGGAAGCTGCCTTCCCCTCATACTCCACACAGATGTTTGTAAGGAGTACCTGAAGCTGCTCTGGTCTGTGTGCCGGATATGCAGAAAGCAGAATTGCTCTGAGACAACAGCTGTACTGGTCCTAAGAGCAGAGCAGTTTAAGGAGGGCATGCAGTAACATGGGATGGTGTCAGGCAGTGCAGGACAGCAGTATGTTGCTTTAACAATGCAAGCCAATGTTTCTCACTTTCCTTGGAAACCTGGAACCAGAGAATTAATCTCATGCTGACACCTGCAAGTTACTGAGTCAGTGAATGCTGTGTTCAATGACAGAAGTGTCTTTGCACTTACTGGCCTAAACTTGCTCTAACCATGCATGTCAGTGTCTTTCAGTGGGATCCTGTTCCAACAAAACTGGTATTTAAACATGTCCCTTCCCTTAGGTAAACACTGCTTGAAAAGCAGGGACAAAAGGAAAAGTTGAGAACAGTTTTATGGGGCTGCTCTGGAGTATTGCTGAGGACATACTGATTCAGCAAACCGACAAAAAGAAACCCTGAAGTCCTCCAAAATTACTCTGCTGCAAAGAAGAAGCAACAAATGGCACTGTTTTGAAACTAAATTCAACCAGTAGCTCAACCAGTGCTCTTGTACTCTGAAGGTGTTGTGAAGCTTGGGGAAGTGAAAGCCCCATAAATGTGTCTGGAAGAGGAGGCACTGAAATGGTGTCAAGAGACCTATTGTAAAGGCACTGGACACTGGAGTGAATTTCATGTGGAATAGATGTTGGGTTCAAATTAGCTGTTCCTCTGTTATGCAGGACTGTTCTCACTCTGGGCTTTTTTTCCCTATCTGGCGACTGGGTAGAAGTTACTAAATCCTAAGAGGCCTATATTAGAAACTGTGTAGAAGCCCCTTACGAAACTTGGATTTTATTCAAACATATGATGTTGGACAGATTTCTCAGTGCAATAGGAATAAAACTGACCTAAGATACCTGGTGTCCTCAGAAGTCCTCAAAACCATCCTGTCTTTTCGGCTGGTACGCAACAGATTGTGAATACTTTTAGATTTGAAATTTATATACTTCAGTCAAGTGTATTATGTGTTTGGGGTTTTTTTAATCCATTTTATTCCTTACAGTCAGGTGCAACTCCTCTGTTCTTTGCTGCACAGCAAGGCCACAACGATGTAGTGAAGTTTCTCTTTGAATTTGGAGCCTCAACTGAATTTAGGAATAAAGTAAGATGATGGGTCTGGTTTTGCATGCTGACACATTCCAACAATCAAGGCTTTTTTTCCTATTCACATGAAACATGGCATGACAGCAGGAGGATGATAAGAGGGTTCCTCACTTGAACATTTTCTGAGTAATATGTGTAATGCAACATATTGTGAAAATATTAACTTGGGACTAGCTTTTGTTACCTAGACTTAATGGCTTAAGTTGTTCAAAGGTTAGTCCCTTGATAGTGATAGTTGATAGTCTTTATTCTCAAGCCATCCTACAGTACAAGAGGAAAGAGTCTTTTTATACATGTTAGGTAGGATCCCAGTTTAGGTGTATATGTACTTCACAGAATGGAATTTCATCTATTTTGGGATGTCTCTGGGTGTTACCATAGGATACGTAAAAGCATAATGGCTTCAGTCTCCCTAAATTCCTCTTTACCCATCTGTGCCAGGATGGAATGCACCTCAGAGCGTCTATTTATTTGTTCAGGTCAATCCTTTTACAAGATCTTCTCAGAATAGCCAGAAGCACAGATGGTAGAGCCTGGGTTGGTTCATCGCCTGTCGTGGGGTGAACAACTTCAGTTCGTCACTGACACCAGTGTATCAATTCAGTTTCTTTGTCCAAAGCAGTTCTAGAACCTCTGCTTTCAGCAAACAGAACCAACCCCAGCATATTTTCATTACATATGCTTGTCCTTGATACACTGGCCACATTTTGGAGCATTCCAATAATCTGCGAGGACGCTTGCCACTCACTTAGCCTGGGATCCATAGCAGTGTGTTTAAAGAAGGAATAGTTCTTTACCCCACAGCAACCAATCCTTAAAGATGTTATAGTCTGTGATTTGAATGACTCCTTGAAATTGTTTGATCTTTCATGACAATGTATGATCTTCATGAAGCATGCAAAATATACTGACGTGAGTCAGTAGGGCAGATAAAAGGGAGTAAAGATCTAAATTAAAATAAAATATTCCTGCATTCAGATACTCCTAATGGCTTCAGGTTTTGGGAAAATGTGGGTTTGGGCTCTATTGTTGCTCACCTTGAAACTTTTCTCCCAGCCCCCATATTCCTATCTGCCTCTTCTGAATTTATACCTGACATGGCCCATGTGCGAGTCCTAAGTATCTTTTAAAATACTTTTTAAGCACTCAAAGTATGACACAAGCTATTGTGCCTGAAAAAGCTCTTAGTATCTCAACCAAAGGATAGCTGAGTTAAAATAATCTGTGCAAGATTAAAGTGACACTGGTTTAACAAGTTGAGGTTAGCTATCGTGTCATGCCCTCTTTACTGAAAGGATCTGCTTTCTCTCACCAGTAACATGAGAGCTGTGCTAGATTCATCATTAATGCTGGGATCTGTCCTGGAAATTGTCATGTTCATATTTTCACTCATTCCTTGATTAAGGACTGCAGCTTTTCTTCTGAAGTAAGGATCTAGACACCAGAATACAAATACTTAGAGCTTCCAGACTTGGCTTTGGTAACCCATTGAAGTTTTAGACTGAGGCTTGGTGGGAAACTAACTTGTACTTCGTGCAGCAGCGTGTACCTGAGCAGGAGGCTCCACGGAGAAGGTGTGCATTGAGGGTGTGCATTGACAGCATGCACGTTCCACTGGCCTTCGAGTGTGGTTTTGTATCTGTTCAATTTTTCTGTTTAATAATGTGGGTTTCATAGCTTGGAATTATTCCATCAAACCATCCTTCTGTTAAAAGGTGACTAAGATAAAAGGCTCCTCCATCCCCTCCAAACCCAGAAACAATATAGTTGACAAAATATGACTTTTCAGGTTAGACATAAGGCATATTCTGATTAAAGTGCTCAGCTAAGAGCAGTGCTGGAAAAGATATGGCTGATCCTGGCTGGTTTTGAAGGGCACTGCAATCAATCAGTCTGCAAAGAACTTTCTATTGTAAATGAAGACATGGAATGGAAATAAGGAAATGAATGTAATCTAGGAAACAGACTTTAAAGGAAGGAAATGCAAAGCCCAATATTTTCTTTCTCGTGTGCCTCTCTGTAAATTGTAATTACTACATTTATTACTTGTATACAAGAGCACTGGAGAGCTATCTTAATACAGGCATTCAATTTTTGTTATACCTTGTATCATTAGAGTTGGAATTCACTACAGCAGGCAAAGCAAACATCCTAAAACAGTGTAATAAAATAATTATCAATAATTGCTAATGTTATAGAGAGAATAAATAGTAATATTGAAGGTTATTCTATATATATTATAAAATCCATATTATTCAATAATATTATTCTGCATTGTCTCAGTCTGACACCCCTAGAAGTATGCATCATAAATAGAAATATGTTCTCTTTCCTTACTCTGAGACATGTAATAAGCATGTGGGTTCTTACAAGGGTTTGCATGGTGGCATGTTTTCTGAGCAATAGTGCATGTTCAGTGGTACGTCAGAGGCTATTTTTCAGCAGGTAGTGATTGCAGAAGATCAGTTCCCCTCCCTTGTAGTATATTTCAGGGATAATAAAATACCATATTAATTCTAAGTTACTTTCAGGCAATAGGGAAAATAGGGAATTCTACACCAGATAACATGGTCTTATTGGGTGCTACTCTTCCAAGCATTTACATGAGAGGTTGGCATCTGCTGTATGTGCCATCTGTAGGGATGACAGACTGTGTGGGGATAAGAAAAACTGTTCCAGAGAAAGAATTGCAGAGGCAGCTGAGAGAACAGAGAGAACTGGCTCTTATCTGAGCTGGAAGGGTTTGCAGTGAAGGATTAATAGAAGCTACACTGTGTCAGTAAAACAGGATATGAGCAAGAAATAAACCCAAGGCGATGTGCATTCTCTAGGCTGTACCACCAGCCCCTGACTGCTGCAGAAGGGTGACTGCCCCAGAAGTGCCTCTATGGTTGCTCACGTGTCCTTGCTCCCACTTTCTGCCCTGCTCTGAGAGTTTCCAAGAGGCTTGCCTGTACCAAAGATGCTGCTTCAGCTTTTTACTCGTCTCAGCTAAAGCAAAAAAGGAAAGAGGGTATCGCATGGCTGAAAGGGATGTTAAAACTCTGTCATTTACTTTTTTTTTGGTTTTATTCATAACTCATCTGTCTCCCCTATGGCCTATAAAACACTGGGGTCTCCAGACAGAGTTTGCTGGAGGAAAGTGTGAGGTAAAGCAAGATGGAAGTTTGATATGGGGGAGAAGGGGCTGAATTTCCTTCCAGGAAACCATGCGCCTTCGTACTGTTTGACGGTTGACTTTTCTGGGTGCTGTCTTACCGCATGGTCAGTGGAAAAGGTTCCTGGCTTTGACTACCCTTTCTTGCAGAAAGACCTTTATCATAGTGGCACCCTCACCCAGAGTGTGCAAAAAAAATCACAGTCTTTTCTGTTGAATGTATTCAACTTCATAGGAGACATGCGGTAGGGCAGGTCTTAGATACCAACAAGCTGTTACTTACTTCTTTCTGACCCAGTAAATATTTGATTCAGGGTGGACGGGTGGAACTGGGGACCACTCAAAGGTTTTTTCTGATCCCCAACCTCTAATCGGGGTGATGGAGAAAACTTGGTTGCTCTAGTCTGAAAGACCTAAATGGATATATTTTGGAAATGTGTTATTCTTTCAAAAAATGTATCTATCTAAAACTGTCCAATGGATTCAACCAAACACTTGGTTAGGATTGCCATTTTGAGACACCAAATATATCCTGTGAGAAGTGTCTTCCTTCTTAAACCTCAGGCTGTATAGTTTCTCAAAGTGGGATCACACAATTGGACTCCCAAGTGTTGGGCTTCAGCTCTGCTGTGCTAACTGTGGTTAGCTTTGCAGGCCTGCCTTTTGTTTGGGACCTGTTATTTGGTTCCTTCCAGAACTCACGTTAATAGCCAAGCAATCTTCTTAAAATAACAGGAATTTTCTGTGAACACATTAATTTTTAGAAAGCAAAAACTAGACAATAAAGCAATTAACAAACTATTTGCATGTGCAGCTGAGTGTGTCTACCCTCCATAGAGGGAGCCTCAATATTTTTAAGTTTCCTAAAAATCATCTTTCCCTGCTTCTCCACAGAGGACCTCCAGTCTGGATAGCACAGTTTCTCTTCTTAACTCACTGACCTTTCTCTCCCCATTTCATTCAGGGAAAGAGTCTTTGAAAATGTCTTTCTATTTTGTTTGTAGCCCTTTGATCTGGTAACTCACTACTTGAGCAAAGTGTCTTTCAGCTGGTTGGAGACAGGATATAGGTTTCACGAAGCTATTAGTTTTTGACATTGTCTTTAAGTGTGTATAAGGTGTTTCTTTAATTCAGAAACCTCTGTGATTGCTTGTGTGTTTTGTTTCAGCAGTACCTATTAAATTAGGTTATTCAATTTGACAGGAAAGTCTAATGACTCATTGTAGCTACAGAGTAATTTAACTCCATCAACCTGATTACACATTATATTTACTCAAATAATTTAGAATATGCAATTCTTAGATTGTCGTGTAACAGCTTCATATCGGTGACTGCTGACATTCAAGCCTCGTTTGCTTTTCAGCGCCTCAGGGAAGGAAGGATGAATTTGAGAGCAGTTATATACAGTCCCCATGGGTTATCTCAATCATGTCAGGGCTTGAGTTTTTATGAGGTTATTGTAGGCATTAAATAGCACCACAGATTAATAAATTTGATTGGCACTACCCATCATAAAAGATCAATTTGACGGTTCAAGCTGTAACTTCTCTTGTGGATATCTGTCTGTGTGGAAAATTTCAGACAAAACGTTGGAGCTGTTTCAGAGAACAAAGCTGAGGGAAAACACAGTCTTCTGCCTACATTAATAACAGCTCCAGAAACCATTTTTCTGAAATACTTCAGATAGCTTGTCTTGTGGAGGAGGGCCTTGAGGTTGGGAGAAGGCAGGGAAGGAGAGAAGACCTCTGGTGAGGACGACTAGGGGTGTGCCTCATCTTTGCACGATGGTATGATGCCATCCCAGGCAGAAGATAAGAACTTCCTCTCCATATTAGTGTTAGAAATACTGGTAAATTTTGAGTGGGGAACAGTGCACTTCAGATGGCAAGACCCACATTTGCTATCTATCTCAGTTGTTTCAGCTGGCCCTTCTCAGATGGCTCCCAAGGGGGCATGTCTACAAGCAGAATTCAATGCATGTGCCTAGGTCTCCCTTTAGTGGTGATGTGCAGCAATAAAACTGCCTGGGATTGATTCTACCTGCAGGGATCTCACTTCTTCAGCACAAGTAACGTGGCTTTCACTGGTGATCGTGTGTTTAGTCTGACTTTGGTCTGGTTAGCTAGCATGCTTCAAAATGCACCCTCCCTACTCTTCCTCAGGCCAACAATCAATAGGTTAGAGGCAGGAAACGACAGGGAATTGAGGTTCTAAAGAAGAGTAGATGATCGGTAGGCTTGGAGCAGAGGAAAGGTGTGCTGTCCTTTAGTAGGTGGAAGAGCCTGGCAGGAGTGCAGGATTTGGCTGTAAAGGGAAGAGACATGGAGGAGTTGTGAAGGAAATAAAACAAAGTTTCTAGTGGGAAAGCAGAAGACGAGGAACAAAAAGCAGAACAAAAAGCACTATAAAAAATCTCAGGAGAAAACAGTTTATAGTGACAGAGCCAAGTTTAAAGATTTGCATGGCAAGACTTGGTACTAAACTTACGAAACATTCAGCAGCTAGTCACTACAGAACTGCTGTGAGCCAAATTCTGAAAAGCTGTAAAATCTGCTTTTCTTTTTGTATGGTGATGTGTAGTCCAGCACCTGCCCTCTTACCTGACTGTACCCCTTCTTTGCTTTTTCACAGGATGGAGGTACTGCACTTCTAGCTGCTTGTCAGTATGGGCATGCAAAAGTAGTGGAAACGCTGTTGAAGCATGGTGCCAACATTCATGATCAACTTTATGTGAGTTATTTGATACAGATAATATTGACAACACTGGTGATGGAACAAATGCGCTGTTGGTTGGACAACAGCAGATGATCTGACTCCAGCACAGAGAAGCATTTGCCAGATGTGGTTTTATAGTACTCTTCTAAGATGTGAATTCTGTTAACTCTCTGCTTTTCATGATCCTGGGAGAAGTAGTACGAAATCTGAAATATGTTTTGGATGTCTTTTGATTTGTTATCTCTATGAAGGATCAAATCTGGACTAGATTTGCATAATCCATTAGCCTTTAACAAAAGGCCATGTCATGTCCTACCAATGATTTTCATTGCAGACAAAAGAGTGAATAGCAGTACAGCCCCTGAGGTATTAGAGAATCAGATCATCATTTTTATGCCAGAAAGAGTAGTAAAAGTTAAAATATTTGAATCTTTAAATATCTGTAAATTATTTTTTAAAATATTAATTAAAATTATGTTATTTGGTATTGGTGTATCTCTAGCTTGACAGTGTTTGCCCTCCAGGGCAAAGGATGGTTAAAATGGCTGAACTGATGTTGTTTAGTTGACTTTTCAGAAAGCTGGATTGAGCAGATGAAGCACTGGATTTAATTTACTCCAAATGAGACACAGAAACATTGAGCTTTTCAGCATTCAACAGAAACAAATGGTAGATTTTCTTTCCACTTCCCACTGCTCGTTCCTACCCTGGGGCACTCAAAACTGACAAAGAAGTTGTTCCACAGGGATATAAGTTTTTTCAGCTTTTTCCAGGGGCTTTGTATCTGCAGGATGCCATTGCAGTCTTAGCTCCCACAAGTCTGCATGAGAGCTAAGTGCTGGTGACTGCAGAGGCCACTGGGGCTGTTCTAGTTGCGTAGGGGATCTCCACCTCTTTGCAGCCACCACCCTATATTTATAAAGAAAGGTGTTCCACCTGCACTGCTGTGCAAATAGCAGTTGCCTTTCTAATCTGAAGGCAGTGATTCATATCTCTGCATGGTAATCCCAGGGTTTACCACTCAGTTTAAAAATAGCCATGCTGCCACACCTGCAGACACTTACCTAGAAGTGAAGGCAGTAAAATAACTTCCTTATTGTCTGTCTTGGAAATGACCAATATGTGCAATTGCCTCTAGAGGTGTATTTTTATTGCTTACAGCCATTGGGCAAAACTAGGCAGAAAAGTCTGCTTAATAAAACAAGAACACAATCTCTTGAAAATGAGTGTTAGCTTGGCTGCTTTTGTGGGATGTTGCCAAGCTGCATTTGAAAAGCGGTAACTGGCTGGCAGGTTCACTGGCAGACAACAAAATGGGAGGGATTTTGAGCATGCATTTGGGTAGTCCTCCAAAAACCATCAAGATAGATATCTTAATCTTAAATTTACCCATGTGAGGGGTAAAGGAGAAGATGAGAGAATACCATAACTCAACAGTATGTCTTTCAGAAATATGCTATAGCCTTTAAAACAGCTTTCTCATTACAGCATCAATTCAAGTAGGTGATAAGGAACCCAAGGTCCTCCATCTTTACTGATGCTACAATAAAAAGCTCTTTTAATATTACACAATCTTGTTTGCTTTCTAAATGGAAGAGTTATTATTACACTTGTCTCTGGCGGAAGCCTGCAAAGGACCTAATAGCATCCTGTTAGTTCATATACTCTCATAGCAACCAGAGAAAACAGCCCCTCAGAGAGCCCAGGGGTGTGTGTTTGTAGTGCCAGCAGACACCTCTTTTGTTTGCCAGGACATTTGTCTTGAAATCAAAGCCGAACATTCTAAATTCAGTCCCTGGGGCGCTATATTCAGCTCATGCATCACTAAGTCTGTGCTGAGTTTTGCAGAAAGAAGAGTAGCTATGCAGTATCTCTTAGCAGACAAGAATTTGGTCCCAACATAGTGATATGCCAACAAGGGCAACAACAGACTTCTACTAAAATGCACTGTAGTTTGCATATGCATGAGATGACATGAGCTCTGTATTTGCATATCTGAGATGCAGTGAAGGGATGTCTCTATTTAAAGTAAAAGAGTCCCACCTTCTGAGAAAACTTGCCCTAGCATGCTCTGTGCTGAGTGCAGTGGTTATAGGATGGGTAAACACCTGTCCTACCCTCAGTGCAGATTTCTACTTCTAGTTTGTTGGAAGGATGATAATGCTGTTTGAAATTTTTTCATCAAAAAAAACTTTATGAAATATGATGTTTAAGTTCTTTTCCTGAGGAAGAAGTTCCTGTGAAGTCAAATTCTGAGAACACCTGCACATGAAAGACATGTTGAGGAAAAAGTAAAACCCCAGATTTGTTTACAATCTTTGTTCTTCAAAAGCTTTGTTCTTCCACAAGCTTTTGCAAGAAAATGCTGGTTTCTGATAGGGCTATGACACAGTTTGTCTTACATGTTCTACTTTTACATTATTATATTACAGGTGAAGTCTCTTTTACAAGGTGTGCCAGAGAAGTGGCATGGTAGCTGTTAGGGTGGCCCAGTAGTATGGCAGAGTACTTACTCATTTAGCCTCAGGGGCAGACTTCAGTGCTGGAGCCTCCAGTCTTGCAAAGTGCTTAAATATGTTTTCACCATGTGTCTATGTAACAGAACACTTCTGCATGAACATACAAAAGCTAAATGAAACTACATTGATATACAGGATGGATTTCTTGTTATGTAGAACAATGCTTCAATGAATCAGACTCTTGGGATTCCAGAACCAGGATTTAATTCTTGGTTTGATACGTGACGGGAGCCAGCTCTTGCACATACAGAATGAAAATGTTACCACAGTTTGTTATGAGCTAGACTGTGGATTTTGGCAATTATTTCCTGAGCATGGCTGTATACCTGCTGTTACATGGCATAATGGCTTAAGAACGAGAACTTGATTAGTTTGGTTTGGTTTTGCGAGGAAAAATGGCATCACTTCAACACAGTGTAAGATGGATGTATTTGTTCTTAGGATGGAGCTTCTGCAATTTTCCTGGCAGCACAAGGAGGCTATCTGGATGTCATCCGATTGCTACTTTCTTCAGGAGCAAAGGTTAACCAGCCACGGCAGGTAAGCTCAATACTTGAGGGCAGAACTGGGATATAATTTTTTACAGTTACAAAAAATTAACACTGGAATTTTCTCCAAGCATCATATTCCCATGGAGGTATTTCACTGGAAGGCAGATTGTGGGGTCTCAGAAGAATGGAGTAGAGGGGGAGAATCACCTCCCTCGACCTGTTGATCACGCTTCTTTTGATGCAGCCCTAATCCTGCAAAAACATACAATCAGTGGTAACCATAATCATGAGATTAGCTCCTCTGCAGGCAGTGGGGCTGCTGTTTGATCATTAAATGATCAAACATTGATCATTTGAGTTAGATTTGTGGCTGGTTCAGAGGTCCCTGCTGGGAGCTAAAGGTTAGATCCACCTTACATCACTGTATGCTGGTGTTAGGTAAGGGTGCAAGAGACTTCCTAGGTGTCAAACTATCTATGGGATACATAGCATACATGATGTACAGATAAAAATAAACACTCTCTTGGTTTCCAAAAAAGGATTCCTTAATTGTTCAGCTGTTTCTTGACTCTAAAATCAGTGCTTAAACAGCACATTTAATACGCTGCTTTGAGTCGCCAGATGTGGGAATTGCACAGCTAGCTTTACTCCCAACACGTAGAATTGTCTGGTTACAGACAGGGCTTCCCAGGAATCTTTGCCTGCTTAAAGAAAGCCTCCCGTGTGGTCTGCTGAAACCCTGCAGGCAAGGTTGCTGTCCTGGGTCTTCACTGCACATTTTAAATTGATGGGATAAGGTCTTGTCCTTGCAATCAGTCACGTATGTCTGCCAGGTGGCTATGATCACTGACTTGCAGCAACTGAAAAATCATCAGGCAAGAGCAAATGAATGTGAAAACTCTAATAACAGTGGACAGAGTGGCATGTGACAAGCTTTGTCAGGCATTTTCAGTATTTCCTTTTGCCTACACCAAAAGCCTGACAAATCATAGCCTGGCAGCAGAGATTGATCTATACGACTTATACTGCATCTGTAGGTCTGTGTAGCCTACTTTCTGCTCCTGTAGTGTAAGGAAACTAGATTAGCACTTTATGTGCTCAAACTAAAGTAATTTTCCTGCTGCCCCCTCCTGCACCTCTCCAGCGCTGGAATTATGCTGGCAGCTACTCCCTGAACTGATGCTTTAGCTGCTCCTAGGCTTCCACTACACTGTCTCCCAAGATCAAGATTAAAAACTGTTAAAAGCTGTTAATTAACACAGCCTAAAAGATCAGTGGAGTAGGATTGACCAAGGTGTGCATTAATGCCTTTTGAGCTGGTTAAAATAAAGTTGGGGCGCCTTAGATTTAGCTGAACCGTGTTGCCATAAAAATTGTATCCTGCTAACCATAATTATAATGCACCAGCTAATTCTTCTGACAATATTTTTTTAGTTCTCTAATCCAATTTCTACAACAGAATGTTTCATGAGGCATTTTTAAATCTTAGTTGAGGCAAAGACTTGACTCTGTGTGAATGCTCCTCCTGGCTCTGTTTCATCTCTGGCAGGATGGGCTTACTTTGCTTCAGGGTACTTCCAATCCCTGCTAAGATTATGCCTGGATAAGTCTGTGGCATTTATATTTGGGCCCACTGTAATCGGAAACATTTCCTTAACAAATGGAACATTTTTACTGTTTAATTAGTAAAGTAATGGTTGGAGGGACTTCGGTCTCTCACCAACAAACAAATTTGTACTTTGAAGGTGGCATGCTGGTCATGAGGAATGTAGCTCTAGATGGAGCAGTTTCGATGCCAGATGACCTACTGTCAGTTACAAGCTACATTGCTCTCGCTGCCGTAGGAAACTTTTCTAAGCAACATAACATTGAATACAGGGCTGCAGAGTGCCAGGTGTGAGTTCATGCTTCTCCTTCCTCATGGTGTCCAAGTTTTCTTCTCTACCTTCTGAATTTGGGAGCTTCATTCATGTGCCTGAGTGCTTGAATCTGCCCTGTATGTCTCCTCCTGCTGCTGCAGCGGGTACCAGTTCCTCTTCAGGCTCATGTCCCATCTCCCAGTTCCATGGGGGTGCTCATGACACCATAGAGCGTCTCGGATGGCTCTGGCTGTCTGTGTCCAGGCCCTTCAGCTCGGCTCTCACAAGACTTAGTAGTGAAGCTTCTTGGCGAGTTTCTTTCCTGACAATGTATTTTCTATTGGATTCTAGCTGCCTTCTGTTCTTCCTAACATTGCAGAGCCAGGTAGGAATTCTTTTGTCATCTTTTTGTCTAGACAGAGCTGGGGCAGTGTCTGAAACCTGGTGTTTCTTTACTTCTTCAATTCAAAGCAAGAAGATTATTTGCCAATGACTTCTACACTGTTTTGGCAGCCTGTGTCCCAGCAAGCTCTAGTCTGACTGGCTAAGCAAGTTCCAAATACTCTGAAAATTAATGATTTTTTTTTTTCTTAACAAATGATATGCAATTACACATATATGTAAGCCAGTAAATGTAAAGAGTATAGACTTAAGGCAAGCAAGCAATTTGCCATTAGCAAGAATTCAAATGGTGTAGTGGTGCAAGTAGACTGATGGGCAGAACAGTGGAGGAGATGATGCTGAGTATCCTGAGAGTAGGGGCTCTGTGTACCTGGAAGTCCTTACTGGGAATTTGAGGAGTATTTTTACTTCTCCCCCTAATATGGCCCTTTCTAAAACTCCAAGCCACAAGCAAATGTTGAGATTCATAACTGCAAGGCAAAGTCATTAGCTAATGGATAAGATAAAGAGCATTGGAAATTTTGGTTAGAGTATGTTTGGAACCGCTGGCTGCTGGATATAGTGAGAGGTAGTCCGTATACAATAGCTTGTAATCAAATGCAGAAATAAGCACAGCTTAAAAACATATGGGGTATTTAACACTGTTCTAGGAATGTAGTGGTTTGCAGTCTGCTGGGTGGGTAGAGGGACAAGGAAAGGCAAACAGTTTTTGAACTGTGTCTTTCCCTATTCTCACTTTCTTTCTGACTTGTCTCTAAGCCCTAATGTCTGTTTACACAGGAATTCTCATGTGACCTTTTAGTACAATGTAATATCTCTTTTACACCATATAGCAACATGAAAATGGACAGAAAATTAATTTACTCCATATAAATTTTATATGCATTTGCATAAATCTGCATATTAGATGCTATTTGCTTAAGAGAGAAAAGCTGACAATGGTCAGTATGAGCACACCATCAACTTCATCATTCTTCTCTTCAGGCTAAATCCTCCAACACAGTCATCCTTTTTCACAGTGTCTTTTCGCCTTTAGCCAATAGCTGAGATACTGAGGTTGATGTTACCCAACACTTCTGTTCCTTTTCATTCATACCTGAAAATATGAGTTGTTCTTACAAACTTCACTGCAGGAAAAAGAAAGCTGTTATGCAATCCATGCTGCGCTTGTGCTAGCATTTCATGTATAAACGGAAGTGTGGATTTGCACAGCATTGGTTCTTTATGCAGATTCAATTATGTGGGCAAATTCAACTGCTCTCTTTTCCAAGTTTTGTAGGCTTTTTCAGTACCCCTATTGCTATTTACTAGAGCCCTCTGGTGGGGAGAGATTAGAAAAAAATGAAGTACGGCAGGGAAAAAGGTATAAACTGGAGAGGGACAGTTTTTGCCATCATACTAACATCACATACACTGTATACAAGAGAGCCTTTGTTATTTTAGAATCGGAAAGAACACTCGTATTAACAGGATACATACTAGAATGAGGTCAGTCACTAATTTAAATTAATTAATCTATAGAGAAATGATGCAAGAGTGGGCAAAGATCCTGTTCCTCACCATTTGAGAAGACCAAAGATCTCAGAATGTGCATTTGCTCTTTCTCAGAATCAGAAATAGGGAAACTCAGAATATCATATCAAAGAAAGAAATAACTTTTCTGTTTCTTTGAAAGGATTAAGTCACTAGCCCATAGAAAGCAGAGAACTTGCTCAACAGTGGTTTTTTGGACTGCATGGGCAAGTCATGTGAATCTTCAGCCAGCGCTAAGGAGAGAGATTTCTTCTTTAATTAAGGTGGAAATACCTTATTTAAAGTAAAAAGTTGTTTTCTCCTGAAACTTCACATTAAGGCTCTTTTGGAAGCCCCTGTATTATTTGTCTTCCTTTTTCCTGCCAAGTCTTCAGGCTGCTGTGGGTGGTGAGCGAAACTGTCAACTGCTGAAGGCAGAAGCAGGCACCCTGCTACACGAGGCTTCACTTTTATGTTAAAGTCCATACAGGAAAAGCCTTTTGTTAAGGGCCCACAAGAATCAGTTTGGCACCACAAACTGCTGGAGTCCTGTAGTCTGGAGAATCAGGCCATTTAGAAGCAAAGGAGGAAAAGACATAAAACTAAATTCTAATCACAGTGAGAAACACTTCCAGTGCTCCAGTACACCTTTGCCTTTGGGATGAAAATCAATCACAAAGTTTAGCTTATTCTGAATGTGCATTTTATTTTCTGAAGTTTTCTGCTCAAGTAATGATTGCACAGGACATATTTTCTGAAACAGATTATTTAATGTTGGATTCCTTCCTAATTTTCTTGTTTTCTAGTGGAGTTTTTGAACATAAAATTTGTGAAACACTCACCACCAGTGTAAGGCAAGATGTTTTCAGCAGATTCCCTGAGGACAGGAAACGTAACTTAATGTTGAAAGCTGGTGATCATCTTCCATTGCTCCTTAACTTCTATAAACAACCTCTACTCCACATGTACAGAGACCCAGCTGCAGAATCTCCCCATGCATGCTGATATTTGCCTGTATCTTCTGTCACATCTAGCCACCTAGAGTTCAAAGTACACTTTGGCCTTTACATTTCAGACTTCCACACGTATTTTAGGTACAGCTGGTAAGACAAAGTGCCTTTTAGTTGTTCAGACAGGAATGCACGTTTCAGGACAACTATGTAAGAGAAAGCAGCTAAGGATGGCTCCAGTCCATAACTGGAACAGTTTTGTTTTGACTTGTTGCACCAAGCTCCTACGTGCTTCTGGAAGCAAATCTGCATGTCTTTCTGTGATGAGGGATTTAATTGGGGTTGAAGTATATCCAATCCAGTAGGCAGACTTGGGTGGTAAAATACCAGGGAGCACAGGATCTCAATGTGAAACCATTAGCAGTCTTATTCTGTTTGCAGGATGGGACAGCTCCCTTGTGGATTGCATCACAGATGGGTCACAGTGAAGTGGTACGAGTGATGCTGCTTCGTGGAGCTGAGCGAGATGCTGCCCGGGATGTGAGTAGACTTCTTCCTGTGCTCTGTCTGCAGTTTAACACCTCCTAGCTTTTTCTGAGGCTGAAAGTCTGCCTGGTGTCCCCAGAGTCTGTCCTGTTCGCCACGTTGTAAAGTCCCAACATGGGCTCCCTTTTTCCCATTGTGTCTAGGACAACTTCCTGGAGGGACCTTCTGGAATAAGGGAATGGAAATGTCTGTATAAAGATGATCTATGGTGTCACTGGTTCATTTTAGCCTGAAGTTTTCACCTGCCAAAGCAACAATCCTCCTGATGCTCTAAAACCACAGCATATGCTGTGGAGTTGTCTCCTCAAAACTTTTGAGCAGTGAAGACCCTCTTCTCAGAGGTGTGGGGGAAAGCTGGTGTTTCCCTCCAGCAAAGGGGAATGCAGGTAAAGCATTGGTAACAACTGGACTGACCTTCCTGTCTCCTTCAAAGGATGGTACGACTGCTTTACTGAAGGCTGCCATTAAGGGGTACAATAATGTGATAGAAGAGTTGCTGAAATTCTCTCCCACTCTTGGCCTGCTGAAGGTTAGTAGTGAAACACATGGAGGTTTAGACAGGAACTCAAGAAGGCAAAGGGTCTGATGAAAGATTTGATGTTTGTGACTATGACAGAGGAAGGTTACAAGGAGCTTGAGCCCCCAAAAAAATCAAGAGAAAAATTAAATTATCTTATTTAGCCTTTAATGCCACACACAAATTAATCTTTTCAAACAAAATTGTGTTTGGTTTGTGGAATAAGGAAGAATAGAAGTCATAGAAGGAATTTTTCTGCTTTTCATCATTTGATTTTATTCTTACTGTAAATGGATTGCTCTTAACAGTGCAGTTAGCACTGTATGTGGCCTTCTATTGCATTTTGTCAGCAAAATAGTATCCTAAGAGATCTGTTGTGAGCAGATTCTCTACTTATTTTTGTTTTCATCTGAAGTCAGAAAGTGACTTGAAAAATAACATATTTGGAAGCTACTTTATAATAGCTTATCTAATTATATGTATCTCTAAATCACGTATTTTGATAGCCTCTGGGCATGCAACATTGGGAATTTTGATCCAGGTGGCATTAACTTAGTTGTTAATTACAAGTATGAAATAGCTTCCACTCTTATTTGAACTGTCAATTTGCAGCCACAGACAAAAGGCCAGCCATAAAAAAAAACCCCATTCAGCTGTCTGACACTGAGACCATTAATCATCAGAGAAAGAAGATAAAATGCACAGATGGTTTCCATTACTGCTTGCACTTCTGTTTTCACTTGCTAATGGCTGGTTTTGCCAGGCAGAAGCAAGTGCTGTGTCCATTTCACCTCTAATCTATTGACAAGGGTAATTTTTAAAAGGAAATACTGCTGTGGTGAAGTGAATTTGACTCTCGTTTTTATTAAAGCATTTAAAATCACCTCCTTCATAGCCTGCTAGCCTACCAAGCACCCTGTCTAAATCAGACACTGTACTTTTAATGACCTAATTTCTTCCGTGTTACTTCTTTCTTGTTCATAGGTTTGGTCTCTGAAAACATTTGTGTTTCACTGCCTTTTGTTTCCTTCCCATGCATGGTACAAACGTCTCCATTGGTATTTTCTAGAACGGGACCTCTGCTCTCCACGCGGCTGTCCTGAGTGGCAATGTGAGGACAGTGGCACTGCTCCTTGAAGCAGGAGCAGACCCATGCCTGAGGAACAAGGTATGTCCTGGCACACTATCCCGGGCAAGGAGCAGGTGGAAAGCACTGAGCGATGGAGCCATGTGTGCCATGGAGGCAGTGGCAGCCCATGTTTCTGTGTTAGACGACAGTTGCCTCCTGTTCCTCTTCTGAAGCATCACTGTTTAGTCCATTCATTCATTGCTGTATACAGGCATCTGTATATGTGCTGGGCAGTGCCACTGGTGATGCTGGTTCTTGTGAAGTAACATCAGTCTAAGAATATCCAAACCATGCACTCATCACTCAAGCACCACTAATTGTTAACTGTAACTACTCATGGGCTAGCTAGGTTGCATTTCAGGAAAAAAACCCATATGTTATGCTCTCATAAGTCATAAGTTACACCGTATCTCTGTATGGTCGTGTAAGAATGATATTTCTGCAGCAAAAGAAATGTGTTTCTGGGTGCCTCTGATAAGAAAACTTGGTTAGAATTCAACACATTTCTAATACAAAGAAATCCTGCATTACATGTATCTTTACCATATCTTACTGTAAATCTGTTAGTTTAGTGAAATGGTTTCATATTTGCTTTATAACAGCCACTTTTCTGCAGAAAAAAATGGTCTTGGTTTTTGTCTGTAAAGTATTTTAACATTGCATGTTTGTTAATTTCCATGAAAATGTCTTCCTCTGACCTGTGTTTATGAACTATTTGTCTCGAGTTTTTGAGATCTAGCTGGGTTTGCTAAGCTATGCATGGGTGGTCTGGTATTTACTTCTTGTTTATGACTGGGTGAATGACAGTTTGCAATACAAGTAACCCAGCATATACCTTCTGAATGTTTTGGTCATTTAATATAAAATCTGTGCCTGTTATTTCTGTATCTTTCCACTTGATGGCAGCAAAGTTAACGACTCTCATACAGTAGTTCGCATTAACCGGCATTTTGATTTGCCACTATCACCCAAACAGCACACAAGATTTTTCTGCTACTGATGGTGATTTGAGTACATTTTCTGGACAGAACTCCTCATTTTCAGAAGTAGCTTCATTATAAATACAGTATGTTACCAAATTTGTATTCAATACACACAAAAGACCAAACTCTGATGTTCTATTACCAATCCTACAGAAAAGCACGGATTATTTCATAGCAATTAAAGTATTCTCTCAGATCTTTGTGGACTTTTTTTGGACTTTGGTATTTAAAGACCTGCCTCATCTCCTAAAAATATCAGTACTCTGTGGCAGAAGCATAGGGAGCCCAAGGGGTACCATCTAACCTGGACAGTCAGCACAAAATAAGATGACCACTCAGAACACACACGGGGATTATTTTTAAGATTTAAGTGGGACTTGCATGCTGAAAGGTGATTTCTTAAGATATATCCAACAGTGGTGGGACAACATTGGAATAAACCAGTCATTATAATGCCCAGTAGTGTCTTCTCTAAAGTTGAATGCTTTTAAACCATGTTTTGGAAATACTTGTTCATTTCTGCTAACCCAAGGGTTTTTTCATTCCAGGCAAATGAACTTCCAGAAGAACTAACTAAAAATGAACGCATCCTCCGACTCCTCCGCATGAAGGAAAAGCAAGGGAAAAGCTAATGCAGCCCTGTAGCAAATATGGTTTGTTAGAGATGCACCCTGACCACAGTAGCATGACTGTAAACCTAGGTTGCCCAAGAAGGGCTTGTTGGAACAGTTTGCAGAACTGATTAGCCTCTCCAGTACACGCTCCCTGAATGCATGAGGCCCTTGCCGTGGGGTCACCATGGGCTAGGACCTCTGCCCGGCATTGCTGAACACAGGACTGCGACGAGAGCAGGGGTTGGCCTGGGAGCTGCCTTTGCACTGCAGCCCCATGGTGCTGCTGCCCTCCCTTTGCTGACAGTGCTAGCTCAGACCATTCCTCTCTACCTCCAAGTGCCACATGGGGCTAGAGGTGAGATCCCACCGGTGACATCACAACAGAAAAAGTCCTCCTGCCAGCCCAGCGCTTTGGTAACATTTTGGCTACTACATGAAGCTCCATAAAAGATGATTCAGAGAGTTACAAATGATGCCAAAAGCTACCAACCAAACAATAAGCAAGGAGATGTCCTCCTCAGTTGTAGCATCTTGATCTGTCAATCTGTCCAGCAACAGGAACACAGCAGAGCAGTTGATAGCATTTTGCAATGTGTACACAGTGCCATGGGGATCCATCCCGAACCCTGCTGTCTACATATAGGGATAGGGGAGGACCAGTTACTGAGCAAACCAACCAGGACATATCATTCATTGGTGCAAGTCCATCAGAAATTCAACTGCTAGGCACAACAGCACAGATGTTGTACAAGTGGTAGATATATATGTATGTTCTGCACGTGCATATATATGTGACACTATGGTTTACTACCCACAGCTACTATGCAATGCACTTGTTCCCCAGGTCTGTGAAAGGAGTTAAGGGAGAATCGCACAGTGTACAGGTCTTTCAGCAGTTAGTCAGAGGGCTACACATAGCCACATGCAAACAGGATCACTAATTGATGCAGGCATGGAAAATGAACTCTCAACAGCAGTTTTGGCTTTTGTTGTGGTTGGGACACTTAGACACGCTACCAGTGCCTGTGTGGGGAAGGCAGTGCAAATTGTAGATAGTTTGTTAAGAGCTATGTTTTAACCATGTTGCTGAAAGATATCCCATTAAACCGCAGCCATTTTTGTAGTATAAATAGTATATACTACATCTTGTTGGCCAAAAAAAAATATAAAAAAATAGAGTTTATTTTGCAGTGAGTTGAGATATAAAGTTAGCTCAGTACATAAATCCAGGCACTTCAGCTGCCTTCAAAACTTGACAAACTACTGAAAAATTGATTTAAAAGCAGAAGACAGGGAAGATTGTAAAGAAACCAAATATTCCCTGCTTAAGAGACATCTGCCTAGGATTCAGTTGAACCGTTGCACTTTTGCTTCAGTGAGTTAAAAAAAACCCCACATTATTTTAGTGAGCCAGCACAAAGTAATGTAATTTACTTAGTGCAAATTAGCCATATGTCTTACCAATCATAAAGTTATTCTTTTTGTAAGTTAGGTAAGAAGTCATGGTTCTGTTGAAGAGAACGGAAGTGAGCGTACCTTTGCTTGTAAGCTGGAATTGTTATTCAATTTCTATTCAGCATTAGAAAGGAAAGCTTTAATTTTTCCAACAATTTAAGAAGACACCAGAGAAATCTATTTGTTTAGGTAATTCATGCTGCTGTATTTTTAAATTAAAATAATGTTGTGCCTAACAGAAACTTGCAGACTAACTGGTACAGAACCAAAGAATTATGCAAGATGCTTTGAGCATGACTGTATCCAGGGGTAAGTTCTGCAAAGACTAAAAATTACTATATATGCAGCAATCTCAAGAGCCTTATTGGGAACTTAAATTCCACAAGCATTACATGGGACTGGACTCTAACTTCTTTAATAAGCAACACTGGAGAGGATAGGTTTATTCACAGCCCCCACTGGGTTGAAGATGAACATACTGTTTTGGAGAACACTAGAGGGACTCCAGGCAGGCCAGCCTCAATACTGACCTTTCTCCCTAAACTTTCCTCAGATCAACAGCTGGGGACAACCACACTCTTACAGTGAAAAGCCCTTTCACAGTTGTAAAGGAGGAGGATGGTCATCAGGTCTTCAGTAGTGAGCAGTCATACTGGGTGAGCAATATATATCAGACAGGCTGTAATGATCAAGCAGTCTTGCTAAAAAATGTGGAAGCATCCGCTGTTGGTAAGGGTCTCCTACTTTTTCCTAATAGCAGAGCATAGGAGTGAGGACAGGGCAAGCCAACAGTGGTCCTGTGACAGCTGGAGTAAGCAAGCTGAGACAACAATATGCAGGTGCTCAGTATCTGCAGGTAGCCTCTCCTTTCTGCCAGATGTATTTCTTTGTGAGAGTGGTCTCACCCCAAAGGTGGCAGCTACTCAGCAAAGAGCTGCTTCTGGAACTATGCCTGTCCATGGGAAGATGCATGTCTGCTCCCCACCATTTAGAGTAGGACTTTCCAAGTTGTGTGTCCAGCTGCCTCTGTGACTAGGCACTGCAGCTGGGGCTGTCATGCAACATGAGAAGAACGGGGTGCTATGCCCGGCACAGAGCATCTTCTGACCACCTTCTGAGAGGGTGAAGTTAGCAGGTCCTCTTCTTATAAGTGATATTGGGCTATAACTGACTTTTCTTATTTCTAAACAAAATTCAACGTGGGGCTAGCACAGGTTGATGGAATAGGCTTGTAGCTCCCTCCTTGCTCTCACTAGTAGGCTGATATGCCTACGAGCTCTGTGCAGCGAGCTCCATAGTGGACAAATGGCAGCAAAGTCTTTGTCTGCCCCATCCAGGCTGAAGTTGAATCTAACTTCAGCAAAGATACTATTCAGCCAACACGAGACTTTTAGGCATGGAAACCTTCCCACTGGGAGCATGTTTCATCTCTGACCTTTTGGATAGTAGGCTGCTGAAAGTTTTGGGTTCCCTATAACAAAAAGGTGCTTATTCTGCCTGTAGATGGGCCTGAGAGATGCAGTACTGTTTCTCACCACACAGTTGACCTTTTCACAAAGAAACCTTAATAATTCTTAGCGCTCATGTAGCTGCTGTTATCTTTAAAGTGCTCAGTAAATATTGCTGTGGTTTGTTTGTTGTTCTAAAACGGAAACCTACTTTCCCTTTGTGGCTAAAGTGATTCACTAATATTGACAGTAGTTCTTTGCATAGTTGTTGTGCCTTTTGTGTAAGGCTTTCAAAGTGCTCTGCAGACACTATTACCTTTGTAAGTTCCAAAATGCACTGCTGGGGAAGGCAGCAAAATAGATTATTTCATTCACACACCAGTGAAATGCAGCAGCTGTTTATCAGTACATGTCAATAGACAAGAGTAAATTTAGACTAGAAATTAAGGGGCAGTAAATCCATTTCACAGTTGGCAGGATGAAGCTTGGTACCACATAATGATATGAAATAGAACTGGGACCAGCCCAAATTGTTTTTTTGGGTTGGGTTTTGGGGTTTTGTTCCCCCCAAAAGTGCCAGATATATATTCCATCTTACACTCTCAAAAAGTCAGCTCCACTAGCATACTGCTTTTAGGATTGCCTCTCTGCACACTTGGATCCAGGAGCCCAGCATGCTGGGATTTATGCAGGTGCTACAGCCTGGTGACTTCCCATCAGCTGCAAGTGAGCACAAAGGATGTGCCACCAAGAACAGGCTACACAAATGAATCAAGGAAAGGTATAGGGCATCTTTCTTTAATTTCACTAGTATTAAGCCATTGTAGAATGGGGATGAGCACAAGGAAAGGCCCATGTTGTATAGAGAGAAGTAACATCCCAACAGTGACATGGTCATGGCGTAGCCTCAGATGTCCTAAATACATGGACCTCTTCATTTAAGATGATCACTGCAGTGTATTGTGCAGGGACATCTATTTAGTAATGATGCAAAAGGAATGTTGTACCTCCTGACTTGTACATGTGTTCTCTTGGAGCAAAACCATGTCACTATTGATCCACCCACCTTTGTTTAGTTTAGAAGAGCTAAGAGGATTAGAGCACCAGATCAAACAGCTGCAGGTCATATTTAATGCACTTGTAACAACGAGAGTTATTTGCCTCAGAGTTGGAGCCTAATTGCAAGAATAATTCATGCTTCTTTATTCAGACAGTCATGGTGACTAGTGGGAAATCTGCAAGTAAACCAAATCTCATGTTGTCTCAGAAATTTCAGAATTGGTGTACAGAAAATGAGGTAGCACAAACCCCAGCCCATTTGTACTTTACTTAAATTGAACACTGAACAGACAAAATACTATCTTTGTCTGGATCCCTTGAGTCAGCAGTGTTAAAATGTTAATGCTTACTACAAGTCCAACCAAAGATTATACACAAGGCTCTGTTTTTCAGAACCAGAATATTGTGGTGCACACAGAGGACTAAATGGAGTTGTGCCTTCTTACAGTGGCTCTGCACTTGGTCCTTGGTAATATCACAGTAGTTTCACAGTTTTCTGAATTCCACAGTTTGTTTTGACATGCCATTTTATGCATTTGATGAAACTTATATACATTTGTATAACTCCATGTAAGACTAACAACAGAGATGTTGTTGCTTTGCTAAAACACTTTTTTCCATACCATCATTTCAATAAAACTTAATATACTACTCAGATTATCCTGTCTGCATACTTCAATATTTCTTTCCTTTCTTCTGTATTCTACTCTTTCTCTTTGTAGAATACCAGAATTAATTTCCTGTTTAAGTAAAGACCACTTTGTTCTATCCCATTTGATTGATTAGACTTCTATTATTTTCCAAGTCTTTACAGATGAGATAGCATTCACAGAACAAATAAAGCCAATGTCCTGGCTTGAGAAACAGGAAAACTTAATTTAGCATGATATAATGAGGTTTGTTTCAAAGATCCAGACATCACTGACAGACTCCCCTTGACATTAACATCCATTAGGTCAGACCTGAAGGGAAGATTATAAAAAGCAACTTAGGAACCAAGACAATACTTCCATTTATTTTGTCAAACATGTCTTGGTGGTTCTGTCACTATTCCAAAATCTAAAACTGGCCCTTACACTGATCTGACCTATTTCAGTTAAAAAAAAGTCAATAGCCTCCTGGTATCCTTATTATGGTATGCTGTGGATTATGTGTGCTATAAAAGGGGAAAAGAGTCTACACTGAAAGCCACATTTTTGATCTTATGTTTGGCATCCCAGGCTTTTTGCCTTATTCCTACAATTTTCTATTGTGATGAGCTACATTTTGAATCATTGTCAAAAATTCCTAAAGTCGTAACTCAGTAGAGCACCTCCATCTATTCAGAGAATGTAAAGAGAAAGTGCTGTGACTTGTTCATGGCTTAAATCACTATGAAGGATGATTTCTGGTAGCAGAAAACTCCTTAAATTTGCACATGAAAGCATAACAAAACAGTGTCAAGAAGCTGAAACTAGACAAATTCATGCTTCAAGCTGTGGATTTTCAAGAATGAGGATAATTATGTATTGGAACAAACTGCTGAAATGACACCTTCATCATTTGAGGGCTTTTTAAAAGATCATTACTTTTCATCCTGAAAGAGTCATCTCACCTGAAACATTTTGTGGTTGATGCAGGAACTAACATCACGTAATCATAATAGTCTCCTTGTTCTGAAAATATATGAATCAATACATTTTTTGCTTACTCTCCTGAGTGATTTAAAGAGATGCTAACTCTCATGAGATCAATAACAAGACCGTATGCCTAGCAACTGTGGCTGTAGCTGAACGGCATGGCAAAATGAATTCTGAGACACATACGTAAGTTGTCTCTAAATCCATTTCGCTCTCACAACGTTGACAAGGCATTTAACTGGGCTAATGCTTTAATGTCCTGCTTTTAATATTAAGTTCTCTCTGAGCTGGCACAAGGGCTGCATAGCACTGCACCTTGCCAGAAAGCAGGGATGAGCAGAGCAATCTGGGATGTGACAGTGGGGAACACAGCTAAGCCAGGAAGGGAAAAGGGATGGAACCTTTTGCTAAGGCAAACGTTTCACTGGCTTGGATGCACAGGTGGAGCACAACATTAACCTACAACACAGACTTGAAGCAGACTGCAATTTTGTATGTACTGCACAGATTTATTTTTATGTGGTATATATGTTACATGTATGCATACACACTTTGTATCCAGCATATGGGTATAATTCCGTTGGAAAAGTGATCTCAGAATCTTGTGATCTTCCTGTCCAGACTACATCATACGAAGAGGCAGAAAAACTATTTCACTTTCTGAAGACTCCCAGAACAGTCCCTGCAGGCACTCCCTTGGCCATACTACATCGACCCTACTAACTGGGACAAACTGTTATAAAACTGACAAAAGGTCTCCAAGTCCAGCCATAAACAGGGTGTTCCTCAGGTCAGTTCTGGCTCATAAACCTGTCTCCTGTCTTTCCTGCCAAGTCAGATTTTGGTAGTGCCCTCAGGGACTTTCCTGTGACAGTTCTGCCCATACTCCAACAGCAATCCTGAGTTACTCACCATGTGAGCAGCATGGTGCTCACAGGGCCTTAGTAAATTCACATTAACGAAACCCAGAAGCATTCATTATACACAGTCATTAATAGGTCAAACCTTGAATTTGTTATCATATCAGTGCTTATGCACAGTACCTGGCTCAAGTACACCCTGCACCTCTTTGGTCACAGTAACAAGTGCAGCATGTCTCCAGACTGCTGCAATAATAAACTGCATTTCTAAAGCATTTTCCTTCAACAGCTCACTGGCTGACACCTGGGTTTGGAGCTCTTGGGCCACACGCTGCCATGCAATTGACATCACTTTACAAAAGAGAAAATTGCACTGGAGAGGTTGGGACCTGCCCAGATTGTCCAACAAATCTTTAGCAAAATTGGAACAATCTTTGAACAATTTGAATTCAAGTCCCAAGCTTTTGCTACTAGGCAATAAATAACTTTGCCTAATTGTAATAAAAATTAACAAGCTTCCATGCCTTCAGAGATAAATACAGAAAGGATGTGATGTTAAAGAGTAATTATATGATTTTCTAAGGTTACGTAGGGACACACTGGCACAGTTTGGTAGAGGAGCCATCAAAATACATTAGGGCAGATACAAAGACGAAAAGATAAAAAGACTTGATTCAGCCTCACTTGGTATACCACATGTATATTTAAGTAGGTACTGGCAACATCAAGCAGATTGCTGTCAGTCCCCTCATCCGGATTTGATCCTACATGGGAAGTTTGAAGCCAAGAGCATCTGACCAAAGTAATAGGTATTGTGGCGTATATAATTAAAAGGCAAGCAGGCTTCCACAGGTGAGGAAGGCTGACAAATGAGAGCTCCTTACAACACCAAATAGGAAATACCAGCTTTGCTTAGTACAAGTATTATTCTGGTTTAGCTGGAAAAATAGGCTTGGAACAAGCTAGAGTGGTTTGGACTGGCTCTACAAAAAAAATGGAGGTGTGAGAAGCTGGGTGAAACTTCTCACTCACCTGTTGCAGCTTGTCTTCACACAGATTGCAAGACATCCAAGGAGAATATCCTACTTTCCCATGTGCTTGCACACGGTGTTGCTTAACATAGCTCCCACTTCTTGGAAGTGTCTCTGGGTGTTATCGCAATAGAAATAATAAAGGCTAGTAATAAATTATGGAGAATAAACAGTGATGGACAGTTTAATTGGTTTTGCAGCAAAGCAATCACATACTGCGCTTCCATTTGCATGCAGCAGTAATTCTTCAGACAGATTGCCATCTAGACATTGCAAGGTCATTACTACTAAGTGCTTGAGTTTCTAGTAGAAGCAGCAACACCAGTTTCATTTCTGCAATGGATAAAACGATGGATGTACAGTAAGGCCTACACACCCCTGAAGGTGATGCTGAGGGCTTTCTGTCAAAGGTGTAGAACAGAACAAAGCAGGCAGCTATTTTACACAAGCTTCCGGGCAGGCACTTTTACACCATTCACAGTATCCAGTGAGGAAAATAGCTGATTTAATCCTAACAGACAATTAAAGGACTTGTTTGGTGCCATGAAGTCATCAAGATACACCCTGAGTGATGAATGAACGATGAAAATATTGGTCTTTTCTTCAAGGCAGCAAAATTTAGTTTTGCATATGCTGCTGAGAACCAGAGTAAATATTTCCCATTAGTCTTCCAAGCGGACAGTCCCTAACAGCTATGCATAATCCTGGGTTTAATTCCAGGGTTAAATCCTTTCACTAGAGCAGCTATGAATGGGGATGGTCTCTTTTGGGCCATGTTTACCACAGAAAAGGCAATGAGCTGCTAGCAGCACTGATCTGGGTTAACTATTCAGGGCTACTTTTCCCCTGCCGAGAAGAAAAGAGATATCTTTAAGATGACACAATCAACAATGCCAACTTGATCACTGATAACACTTATGCAACTACACTTACATGCCTGGGAGCTGTTAGACATAGCTCTGCATCATCACCCGCTCTTACTGTTCCCTGCAGCTACCAAATAGGAGGATGTGGAGGAAGGGAGCTACACACTTCTCAGGCAAAGAGGCACAGATTAAAGACGGAACATGGAAACAGCTCTTTAGATACAAGAAAAAAACAAAAAAACCCAACCAAACCAAAATATTTTACTCTAACTGTGGTCAAAGAGTGGAACAGTATGTCCAAAGAGGTTGTGAAATCTCCATCTCTGAAGCTATTCATAACACAACCAGACAATTCTCTGAGCCACCTGGTCTAACTGGATTCTGCTTTCAGCAGAATGCTGGACTACATGACCTTCCACAGGTCCCTGCCCATCGCATTTGCCTGTGAGATTATGACACCAAGACTAGTCTGCATTTTTGTCAGCAGATGGCAATACCAGCTAAATTACATATTTTATTCCAGCAGCGCACTGTGCATTACCCTGCCATGAAAGCAATAAAGCGGCAGGGAAATCAGAGGCTGCATGGGAATGTGTCCCACCCCACTTTTAGTGTGCCTCCTCCCAGCCAGATCCCAAACAAACTGATCCCAAACAAACAGATCCCAAGCACAGTGGCAGAGTGCCATCAGCACTCCCGAAACTGATTGCAACACCAGTCAGGCCACCTGATATCAACCCACAGCTCTTCCAGCAGCCAGAACTCCAGCAAAGTGCTCTTCTACCAGGTAGCCTGATCAGCCTCGCAAGGGAGTATTTATTTACATCATTTATATTTAACGGAATAACAGAGTCATACAGTGGTTTGTGCAGAAAGAGACCTTAAAGGTTATGGAGTTCCACCCCCTCTGCCACAGGCAGACACCTTCCACTGTACCAGGCTGCTCAAAACCTGGTCCAACCTGACCTTGAACACTGCCAGGGATGTGGCAGCCACATCTTCTCTGGGCAACCTGTGCCAGTGACTTGCCATCCTCTCAGGGAAGAATTTCTTCCCATTACCTAATCAAAATCTCCCCTCTTTCAGTTTACAGCCATTCCCCACTATCTTACCACTACCTTCCCTTGTAAAACGCCCCTCTCCAGATTTCCTGTAACTCCTTTAGGTACTGGAAGCCGCTCTAAGGTCTCCCTGGAGCCTTTTCTCCAGGCTGAACAAGCCCAGCTCTCCCAGTCTGTCTCAATAGCAGAGGTGCTCCAGTCCTCTGATAATCTCTTGAGGCCTCCTCTAGACTCGCTAGAACAGGTCCACATCCCTCTTGTGTCAGTAGCCCTAGAGCTGGGTGCAGTACTGCAGGTGGCATCTCATGACAGCAGAGTAAAGGGTGGAAACCATCTCCCTTGACCTGCTGGTCACACTTATTCATACGATTTATTGCAGCTGCACAGTAATACTACGCGGGATTGCGAGACTAATGCTTGGAAATCGTGGATTACCAATTTTGAAGCAAAATTAAGACGCTTTTGTTAAAGCCAGGATTTCTACAGCGCCTTTGATATTTGCAAACTACGTGGTTCATCACTGCTGAGCCAGCATGAAGCCGCTGACCGCCTGCCCATGGCGCCCGCACTCAGAGGCGCAGCCCCCCACGGCACCGGCCCGCGCTTCCCGCCGCCGCTGACGCACGGAGAGGCGCCGCCCGTGAGGCCGTGGCGTGAGGCGCGGGTCCGCCCCGCCGCCGGGGGAGGTGGTGCCCGGGGCTGGGGCGGCGGCGGTGGTTGGCGGGGGCGCCCCCCCCGCCTCTCGAAGGGGCTGGCGGCGGGGCTGATAGCACCGCCCGGCCTAGCGAGAGAGGCCCTTCCGGACCTGCGCCGGCGCGGCTGCCAGCCTCCCCGCCCTTCTTCTTCTCCGCCTCCTGTCTCCACCTCACCGTCTCTCGGTGCTGCGGCGGCCGAGAACCCTGCCGGCTCCCCGCACCCCTGCTCGCGTAGCTATGGGGAGCCCGCAAGGCAGCCCCGGGCGGGGCGGCCTCGGCCTGCTCGTTCTCTTCCTCCTCTTGCTTCTGTCGCCTGTGCGGGTGAGTCCCTCCCGGGGTGGGCGCCGTAGGGCGGCTGTGCCAGCTGGGGTGGGGGGTCGGCGGGCTGGGCCTCCTGGCACCGTCAGGAGGAGGGGGACGGCGAGCCCCTTTCCCCCTCCCCCCCTGCGGTTGTTGCCGTAAGGCTGAGGGGAGCCGCTGTGATTCCCAGCGCAGCCTGAAGCCGGGCGTCTCCCGGGCGGCGGGACCGGCTGGTGTGAGGGTTAGGTCGCTGGGCTCAAGCAGTGCAAAGTTGCACCTGGTACCGGGGTGTCCCCTCCTTATCCCCGGCGAGGCTCCCCCTCCACTTTCTCTCACTTCGGCTCGCTGTCGGCTGTACGGAGGCGAGGGACGGCAGGCCCGCCTGGGATTACCAGCGGCGGGACAGTGGGCGTGCTTGGGCTTAGCCGCCTTCAACCCGTGCCCGGTCCCCTGGTATTGGGCCCAGCAGCAGTGCCCGGGGTGCCGCGGTCCTGCGGTGTGCCCTGGTTATGCAATGCCCCGTGCATGTGAGTAGCCACGCAGTCACATGCTCGTGTAGGGGCTTGCATATGTCCTCAGTGTCTGCTTCGGTTTGCTTAGGGTATTTCGTATGCTACGAGACAGCTTCCTGGAAGTAATAGCCTGTGTGTATTATGATCTTGCTGTTTACCGATGTGCTACATGTTTCCTTACAATTAAGGATTAGACTAAGTTGGACTTTCTGATGCTTTAGGAAAAAATCCTGTACCACCTTCACTTGTGTCTTTGTTATGTTTTATGCTGTAGTCCAAGATAGAAGTAAGGTACTCTGACTTACTCTGGGGAAACAAGGAGTGTTTTTTGAGCCTTAGTGTTTTGTTTGTGGGTTTTTTCTCTCTAACCGACTTGAAGCATACTTTCTATGTCAAGTTTTATGGTTCACTGTTTCCAAAGTCATAAGTTTGTCATCCTGTGTGTGGGCTGAGGTTCCCTTGTTCTCTCATATTTCTTCAACCTCTGAAGCACTTGAACAGAAAACTAGGAATTTGTTCTTCAGCTTCTCCAGTGGTAACAGATTGTTTAGTACTAAGTCATGACCTCTGGGTGGGTAGGTAATGGACCTCACACCTTACCAACACTTCTTTACGTAAGTTTTTGGGGAGGGAGGTGCCATCTTGTAGCAGTGACGTGTGTTCTAGGTTGGTAAGTAGCATTATGCTGCTGTTTAGGTGACAGAAAAATACTGCTTGAAACAAGTTCCCCTAAGACTTAGGGGATCCTTGTAGAGGATGTGGCTTTGTGGTACATTAGAAGTAAACATTGCAAAATTATTTTAACCATGCAGGTTTCAGTTTCCTAATGAATTTGAATCTTTGTACTATTAACTTATTTATAGCCTAACACGCACGTCTCAAAATTGTTCTTGCTCTTTTCTGAACATCCTAATGTGCTGGATGGTATCTTGTGTGCTTTAAGCAACCTGTTTCAGTTGATCCTTGTATAATTATACTAAAACAGAAGCTGTCAGATTGGTAAGTGGGGCAAGGTGGGACACAGGTTTCATATCAGCAACTGGAATCCCAAGCTGTAGGATATATTCTGTGTTTCTGAAATCCTATGGGAAGATGTTAATGGCAGATGCTGTTCTGTCTCAAACTTACCAAGTGGCTTGCAGTGTGATGTTACCTGACCTCTGAAATGTCTGTGTGGAGCAGCTTGTTTGGCAGGGATGGGGATGTGGCTTTAGGATGAGACAGTAACCTCTTAAGTTAGTTCCTGGAAAATAAGGAGTGACTTCTTCACTTTTCATCCAAGAAGACTTTGAATAAGTCTTCCTCTTAGAAGAGGAGAGATGACTGAAGGGAATGACTGGTAGAACTGAGTAGTACTTTGCTGTGCAGTAGACAAAACAACCTGTGTTGTGCAGTATTATTACTATTCCCCTGCAGGGTATGGGAGGTATTTTGGTACAGGTGGCCTTAGTTGCAGGCAGCTGCTAGTTAGGGGCCCTGTGCTTTCTGATCATGCATGTATTGAGTGTGTATTTTCTTAATAAATCATTGTCAGCCAACATGAGTTTGCTCCCACAGATACTGAGCTACTCCCAATGTTAGAACTTTCTTTTCCTGCTTGACTTTGACTTTCTTGTGACATCTGAAGTGTGCTTGGATAATTCCAGAACTGTGGCTTGCTTTGCCGTACCAGAAGTAGCTAATGATTTTTCTGTCTGAAAGGGAACAGTTCCTTACTATGAGCAAAAGAACAAGAGGAGCTTGGCAGACAAAGCTTGTCCCTGAATTGGCTGCCTCTGAACAAGTTACTGAAAGAGACAAAATAAGACTAACAATTAAACATGTAAAGTTTCCCTTAGTCCGTGGGCCTTCCCCCCTCCAGGGGGCTGTGAGGTAATGTGCAAATCCTGGGGCAGATCTGCAAACTTGACCTTATCACCTGCTTCCATAAACCAGCCTTGCCATTTGTTAAGGGTACTATGATATTGTGTTTCCCTAGAACTCAATTTCTTAAGCTAGTGAGCAGTATCAGGTATCAGTTGTGATGTGGACTAGATAGTATGGAAGGGGAGGGGATGACACAGGGAGGGAAACAGGATTCCTTTGCTTGGAATCTTTCTTTTTACCCTGCAAGATCATAGATCTGCCATCGTAGATGAAGGAAGGGGAAACAGCTGTATCTGAAGCTGTTGCCTTTTCCGTATATTAGTAATCTGAATTTGGAGAGCCAAACAATGTTCACTTGTGATGTGGTATTTACAAGGCTACAAGTAGTTGCTGTTTCTGTATAAAACCTATCATTGTTCTTTGCTTAACAGCTACATATTCATTGTTGGTGATGGCTAATGTTGCTGGAAGCATTGAAGATTATCGATTTGTTTCAACATGCAATTGAAGAAACTTACACTGAAGTAAATGTTTTTATGATCTATTGGAACACCAGTTCTATTGCAAATGATAGTGCCTGCAAACCAAAAAGCTGTAGCAGAACCTCTGTAGAATGTTAATAGTCATGAAATGCCCATACTTGCTTGTGTGCAAGTTGTTTATTAGGGCTCCTGGAACTCTGACCTGAGGTGAAACTTTTCTTCAAACAGGTAAAGTTGACCAGAAGTAGGGATACACTTTTCTGAACTATGAGGATGTAGTGAAGTATAGTGTTAGTGTACTGCCAGATGGTTTCTAAAGTGTGCTGGGGGCAGGAGAGAACAGCCTTAATCTGAAGTAATGTTGCTGTTGCTTTACAAAGTACTTAGTCCCATTTTAAAATACAGAGCACTCATTAGTGTGATGAAGGGGAAAAAAAAAAAACCACAGAAAACCCCCAACCAAACAAAAAAATCTGTTGGTGTTAGTCCTATGGAGTATTTTATCTTATTTAGAAGGCAGTTGGTTTCAACACTGCATTTCTCTGTTACTTTGGGGGCTAAGGGCTTTCACCCGTTTAAGATGATTGTTCACCCAAATTTTAAATGACCTGAAAGTCTCACTCTGCAAGCAGTAGCTTTGTTAAACCTTGGTTTGTTGACAACCGCACTTCGTCATCTCCATCTGTTCCAAGTGGTGTAGGAGTGTTCTGAAAGAGTAAAAAGAGCAAAGTGCTTGTCCTATTCTGTAACTTGATCTAGTTTTTACTAGAGAGTTTCTTGGGGAAGAACTTCCAGCTATATCTTATCGGTGGTAACAGAGTAGTTACTTAGTGACTTGCAGCATCCTGAATACTGTCTGAACCCTAGGAGGTCAGCCCTCTCCCATATTTTGTGGCTGACTCAGTGATGAGCTATTGACTTGTTAATGTCTGAGGGTTGTACTGGTGACTTGCTGCTGGCTTTGATTTAATGGGTTTTAGGCTTTAGTTCAACCCCTGCAAACCAAGGATCACCAAAGCTTAGCTGTCCAGGGAGTAAATTCACATTTTTATTAGTGAGATCTTGCTAGGTCATGGCATAAATATCTAATCCCGTATTGTTTCTGAAATTGCATTCTTGGTGTTAATACTGCAATAGAGTATTAAAGTTCTAGGTCTAAGTGTTCTAGTAGTTAGAAGTGACTGATCTGTTCAGCTTTTCTAAAGAAGCTGAAATTGAGTAGTAAGCTTTTTTCTTTTTCTCACTGTAGGTCTTATCAATGTGGGACTTCAGGAATGTGGTTCCAAATTCTGTATTCAAATTACTAGTGTAAACTAACAGTAGGCTGAGACACCTCATCTTGCTTTATTTTTTTGTGTGTTTAGCTGAATACTTTTTGGTGAGTGACCAAGTGTCATGTGTGAGTAAACTGCTTTGTCCTGAAAATGATAGCAAAATGCCTGGTGGGTAAATTTAGACAAAACACAGCTTGTATTTTTATTTTGTATTTGTATATTTATAATAAAGGAAGTGTTACCTTGAAATGCAGATAACATTTTTAAAACAATAGAGTTACCAGTCAGCCTGATGTGGTAACTGAAGTTTACTTTACAACACAAGTTTTTCTATGTAGGAAGTGCCCTGATAAGTTTGTTTTTTTGCAACTGGTACCTGATTACCACTTTTCCCACCTTCCACTCAGGAAGAAGCTAGTCTTTCTGAAAAGAGTAGGTTGATAATTTTGTGGGTTTTAAAATTAGAAAGTGTTAGATGACAAGACCTAATGAAACACAAAGTTTCATAAAAGTATGATTACAAACCATTCTAGGCTAATCATGGAAGCCAGCCTGATACTGAAGAAATGCCTAATTCTGTTCTCACAGGCAGTAGTAAGCAGCTCAGAATTCTTTGCCCTTTTGCAAAAGTAGCGTTGAATCTGTGCTGCTTCTTGAAGAGATTGTCACTTCTGACACTGGTACATACAGACACTAAACCATCTTTCCTCATTAGCTGATTGTTTGCTATTAAAACTGGAGTATACAAGTGTGAGGAAGCAGAGGTGAAGACAGTGACTTCTAATTTTGCATCAAAGAAACATTGACTTCTTAATTTGATGTATGAACACATTAGCAGTATAGTTTCTGTAAATAAACTCCAATTTATGGAAATTTTGGCTCATGCTGGTGTTAATATTTAGTGTTTACAAGTGCCATCTTAAGGGGTGGCTTCCAACTTGTATATAAGAATATGGTGATACTTAGCAGCTGGTGACAGGTTTAGCTAGAAGAAATGCTAGAGTAGACAAATGAAATAGTGATCTGGATGGGTGGTACTTAAACTGATTCTTGGACCTGGCTTCTAGTGGGTAATTTTAATTGGGCCATGTTCTCTAGGTTGAGGTAAAAGAAAACAGTTCCAACAGGGTTAGGTAAATTGGTGATAGCTATTGTCCCTGATTTAAAACCTAATAATTACTTACATACTTTTTGAGGAACTGTCGGTGTTGGCACAAAAATGTGTGTTGCAGAGGCATTGTAATTCTGGGTAGCTCTTGGGTATTATGAATACAGCCTTTCAGGGGCCTCTCTTGTCAGTAAACAACATTATTCATGGTCAAGCACAGAGCACAGCAGTCTGCCCTTGCATTGTAAACATATGGTGTTTCTGCAAATGCTAGTTCAAGGTTGTTCAGGAGATAAAACTAGGTCAGTTATGTCTCAGATTGTGCCATTCAAACTTCTGATCAGAGCTGGCAGAAGTGCAGTAAGTGTTTGTGCAGTCTGCTTTTTGTTTGCAGCCCAGGTGCATAGGGAAATCTTGGAGCTGTCTTAAAGAATTTTTTGTGAATAACTTGTTATTACATTAAATATTTTTCAGAATATTTTGGTTTAGCATTTCAGAGGTCTCAGTGTCAGTACCACTGAAGGCTTCCAGGGTGCCGATTACCCTTTTTCCGTTTCCCTTATGCACATAAAAAAGGACCAGTTAATCAATTTTGCTAGTCCTTTAACTGTAAGCATCTCTAAAATGAGACTTGAAGTTTTCTACATGTCACTTAGATGTTGCATGCTTAGGCTTGAAAGTGGTGATGAAGAGCATCCTTTGAGATTGTGACAATATATGGCATTCCATGGCTAGTGCAGAGCCATGAAGTTCTGTTTTGGTGTCCTCTTTATGCTTCTACTTCCTCAGTCTGTCAGTGTAAGTGACTTGAGTTCGCAAGAAGGATTAAAAGGTGTCAGGAGGAACTGAAATACTTCATGTAAGCAGTATGCTTCTCTCCATGTACACTGACTCGTGCTCTGAAGTGACAGTTTAATCCACTTGCATGAACAGATTGTTTTCTACATGACCTTATATTTGGAGATGCTTTTGAAGTATTGTTGTAGGTTTTTCTTAATTCTTATACTTGATCTTAACTATAGACAGTGCACTTCCTGTTACTTGACTGGGTGAGACAGGTGAGGAGCCGAGGTGGAGGTTGGTAGTGGTGTGCACATGCCAAAAACATGCTGTTGTTAGTGGGTGTTTTATTTGGTACAAGCTGATGTTTAAATTAGTAGAAAGTTAATCTGGATTGTAAATGAGTTTAGGAGTGTTGGCAGATAAACTCAAATAAATGAGGAATTTGGCAACTATTCCTTGCAGTTAATCAGTTATGTTGTATTGATTAGGTACTTCCACAATCCTGTGTCTGGTATGGAGAGTGTGGAGTTGCTTCTGGAGACAAGAGGTACAACTGTGCTTATGATGGACCGCCAATAGCACTACCAGAAGATGGCTATGATGTAATGCAGGTGAGATTCTTTTGGAGGTCTGCTGCTAAAAAACTATTCTCCTACACTTTGGAATTCTGTATTGGATTCTGTTGGACCTGCACTATGGTGCTTTTTAGCCTAAACTGATAAGAAAATGAGCAGATTATTTCTGATTTCTCAGGAGTAGCTCATAGCCCAAACAGTTCCTGTCAGAGATAGGAGAAGTCTTCAAAACATGTGATTACAGGCTTTCACAAACATAACAGGAAATATGGGATTGGTTCGCTTGCCTGCATATTTTCCTCAGTGGCATAAGCACTATTTTTTTAGAACTCTTCCAAACTACAATACATTCTGCAGTTGCACCCTTCCAGTCTCTAAGGACAAGACTAAGCTATGTTTCCCATCAGATGATTGTTCCTGATCTCTTCTTTAAATAAGGATGCAGTAGCTGACACTCATTCAAATGGAGCAAACTTGGCCGAAGTTCAGTTTAGCTGAACTTAGCTGTACCTAACGCGAGGCCATATTTCCTTTTCTGGGCTTTAGCTGTCAAAGTGAACAAAATCACAGTCAAAATAGAGCTTGTGTGTTTGAAACACAGTGTAGGATGATACTGCCAGACTTGCTTTCTGACAGATGATAGTTCAAAGCTTTGAAGTGTGAAATAGCTATAGAGTTAAACAGTGGTTTGGCTGATGACAGGAGTGACTTAAATATGCAGCTGAGCTAACTACTGTTTTGTGTTGCTTCTGAAGACCTAGTGTACGGGTCTTGTATGTTATTATAAATTATACTTGTATTAAATGGGTGTATATCTTCTATAAACTGGACATGAAAGAACTCTGCCAGTTAATGAATTATTTTTATGGTTTGTGGCTTGCCTTCTGAGACTCTAGAATCTGATACTATCCAGAAGGTATCCTAGAGGATAAGCTGCAGGAATACTTTGAACTCGGATAAACATACTTTGTTGTATTACTAATAGACTTTCAAATGCCATTATCATTCTATATATAGACCCTGGTGACTAAAGATCATCTGAAGGAGCTTTCTAAAAGGAAGTGATGAATGAAACTGAATGAAAGAAGTGATTCTTCTCCCTATTCTCCAAAAAATCTTACTGGCTAGACTGATTTTTTTATTTATTTTTTTTCTATACATTTCCCAGAGCAGCAGCTACTGTCTTCTAAAATATGCTGAAGTAGAACCCATGATTCTCATGAGTTCTGGAGTCTTAAACATTCTTTTCTTTCTTTCCCCTAATCTCAATACTGTTTTTATTTAAGGAACTTTGTCCAGGTTTATTCTTCGGCAATGTAAGCACTTGCTGTGATGTTCGTCAACTTCAGACTTTGAAAAACAACTTGCAGCTGCCTCTACAGTTTCTCTCCAGGTATGCTAACGAATGGTAGAGCAAATAGAGCTTTTTAACATGAACATGTCTTAGTGTGCTTTTTTAAGTTGAGTGTAGAAAAGGTAGTAACTTTATTCTGAGGCTTATTGGAGCAAGCTCTTGGCGTGACTTCCTAATCTGTATAAGGAGGCTTTAATTTCATTAAACTACTTGCAGTCTGGATAGAGTTAGTTGGTAGAATAGACATTACCTTGGTTTGCCTCAAGCTACTGTATTTATAATGAAGCCTTCAGAAGAGGGTGACATAAAGTACTTTTCAGTCTTTCTGTTCTAACAGAAGCCATCCTACTAGCAGCAGTTAAGTTTTTCCTCCAAATTCTGCTTGTATCTGCTATTTGAGGTTGGAAATTTTGATAGTGAATGATGTTGATGGTACTGATAAGTATTGCGCAGTGTTAAGCACCAGCTAATGTTGTATTGCTGATTAGAAACTTGCAGAATTTAAACATTTTATTCTGTTGTTTCTAGCAGAATGTTTATGCTTGCTCTGTAGGTTAAATCGGATGTGTTGCATCTTTACCTTTTAATCTGATTGCTGTTCACTGATTTTCCTACCCAGATGTCCATCTTGCTTTTACAACTTGATAAACCTCTTCTGTGAACTGACTTGCAGTCCTAATCAGTCTGACTTTTTGAACGTTACAAGTACCATACCCTATTATGATCCAATTTTAAAAGAGAACAAAAGTAGCATTACAGAGCTGCAGTACTTTATTGGAGACAGCTTTGCAAATGGTGAGTAAACAGCCTGTTAATTTGTCTTGGCTTTTGTCAAGGTAACAAGACCAGTGCTTAAGAAAGCAGGGAAGAACTGGGAGGGGAAACCATCTCTTTGACTATCTTTTGAAGCTTGAGACATCAAATTGGTACTGGTAGTCCCCCTTAAAACAGCTGGAATGCTAACTTCTGCCTGGGTAGGAGACATCGTAATGACACTGTTAATACCACTGTTTGGAAGACTCAGCTTAGCCTGGACATCTGTACAAATGGTTAAAAGCTGATAATCCTGATGTCTTTAACTTCAGAAAAAGCAAGTTGTTCACAAATATTGAATGTTCAAAGCCGGTCTGATACTGAAGCTATCCACCAAGTATGATGGTCAGGTTTGTACGGAGTGCACTGGAATGGTTCTGTAAGAGGCACTCATTCCTCTTGAAATGGACTGTTCTAGTCCTTTAGGTCTTAATTTTTTTTTTTTCTAACAATAAATTTAAAATACAACCCAAATTTATAGCAAGCTTGAAGCATTAATTCAGTCTTTGTACCCTTTGTGCAGTAACCTTTAATCAAGTTGAGACCCTTGTAAGTCATATATGGCCTAGAGGTTGAAACTACCTTAAATATTTGTTGTAACTTTCACTGAAAGGAACTTAATAGTAAGCCCTGTTGCATCTCGAATAGTAAAGTAGGTTCTAGCATAAAGCAGATTCAGATGGCCTACTTGGAGGAAGATAGCTGTAACAAAGCATCACAACTTTGAATACTGTAAATAAAACTGAAAGCATTGCTTAACAATCTTAGTATGTTTCTTCTTGAAATTGAGTCTATAATTATTGGAAGTACTCACTCAAACAATAACATTGGTCTAATAAATATTCTGTCTTCATGCATTCTTCCTAGCAATGTATAATGCCTGCAAAGATGTGGAGGCTCCATCAAGTAATGTTAAAGCACTGGGGCTGCTATGTGGGAAGGACGTCAAGGACTGCAATGCAACCAACTGGATTGAGTACATGTTTAGTAAAGACAATGGACAAACTCCTTTCAGCATTATTCCTATCTTTTCAGGTGAGAAACTGATTAGTCCTTGCCTTTGAAGCTTCTGTCAAAGGCTGATTGCTAGTATACTGATTTGTTAAACAGCTGCCCAGCAATGAGTGTCTGCAGTTGAAGGCTTTCAAAGCAATGTAAGAAACAGATTATCTTTTCTGATATTTGCTTGGAAGTCACACTTCGCACTTGCTTTGTATGCTGCTTCTTGCTGTACAGATCTCAAACTCATTAAGCAATGGACTGAATATAGACAACTGGATAGCTTGTATTCTTTGGGGAAATGAGGGTGGTACCCTAATCCTTCAGGATTTCTTTGTAAAGAAATTGTTATCCATTTTTCAGTCTGAACAGATGAAGGGGGAGACATTGCTGGGATGATAGCAGTATGTCCTTACTGGTTTTACAGAACGAAATGTTCCAAAACATGACCAGTCATTTAGTTAGTAGACAACTGTAAATAATTGGTACCTGCTATGGAAATGGTAGTGACTTCTTCGGCTCTAAGACCAAGAAAAGCTACCCTGCATAGAGGGTAGGGGTTTTTGTATAAAGCCTTAACTAATTTAACTGAGAAGCTTTTGTTATGAAGGGCTGAATTTTTACATGGGAGTGAATTGTCTCTGCAACTTGTAATTTGGCAGATGTTCCTGTCCATGGAATGAATCCTATGAACAATGCTACCAAAGGCTGTAATGAATCTGTGGATGATTCGACAGCACCATGCAGCTGTCAGGACTGTTCCATTGTTTGTGGTCCAAAACCTCAACCCCCTCCATTGCCTGCTCCTTGGCTTTTATTTGGGTTGGATGCTGTGTATGTCATCATGTGGATCTCCTACATGGGATTTCTGCTCATATTTTTTGCACTAGTTTTTGGAGTCTGGTGTTACAGGTAAAGCATTCAAAATGCTCAGCTCTGACGGTCACTTGCTTTTTCCCTGAGAGCTTCCTTTGCCCAGGACAGAATGCTTATGCCTGTTTCTTTACTCAACCAGAAGTCATGTTCTGTGGCAGATAGTTGTATTTACAGGGAGTGTCCTAACACCTAAAACTCACATGGTAGAAAGTAAGTGTGGAAGTTGGTTTAGGTGATGCACAACTCTCATAGCATCCCTAGCAATGGGATCAAATATATAAAGCTACAACTTTTATAAGCAAGAGTGTGCAGAAGTCTAGGAAAATGCATATATCAGTTTCATTTAACTGACATTAAGCCTCTGTAGTAGATAGTAAAGTCTCAGTTGAACTTTGTTCTTGAATGTTATGTATTAAGATACCAGAGCACTGCCTTCCAGGAGCAGTGAACTGCCTTCGTACTCAATGTCAAACTTCTCTGGAAGCTGTGGGGTTTTACAATGCTTAAGACAAGGTCAGTACATGAATAAACTCATATCATGGAGAACCCATATGACTAAGTAAAAATGCAATCCCATTCTCTTCCTCCAGTCAACTTGTTCCTTTAAGTTGGAACATTCTTGTAGGTGGAATGAGCTGAAAAATTCCAGTGATGGAGAAATCTGTTTGCCACATGCGGTGTTTCTTTAAAAACTCCATTACTTTTGGCTGTTGTTACATGTGCAAGAAAGTGTTTAACCTGGTCAGGAGATGTGGTTAAGGGGGAGAGAATCACTAAAAGTTTGACTTAAATGTAATGAGATTATTGTAACTCAGTTTGGGATCATTGGCAGCCAGATGCAATTGTAACATTGTTTTCTTGCAGACTAATACTTGTAACAAAACAATCCATACCCTACTGCACATTAGGTCTTGAGTACTTCTCCTTAGTCTCCTGAAAAAACAAGACAAAAGCTGACCTTCCAGTAATTATAGCATTTTGTAAAGTAAGGGGCAGCAGGCTAGCTTCTGTGCTATGTGATACTTGCTAGTAAAGTTCACAAGTAGCTGTAGATATAAATGCTTTGTGGGTGTGCTAGCAATGCAGAGCGCTGGAAACTTATTAATATTTCTTAATAGAATTTTCCAGAGGCTTCTACTATTTAATATCTTGGAGTATGGTGGTACTCTTCAGTTTAACTTTCATATTGTTCAGCTATGACCGGGAACCTGAAATTGCTGTATAATAACAAATCTGTGTGGAAAAGGATAATGGGTACAACAAGGTTATGACATGCTTAGCAGCCTTAGTTTAGTAGGCAACATGCAGAGTAAGATACATGAAATAAGGGTGAAATGTCTGGTATATAGACCAAAACATTCTGCCGTAACTGGAGGTTTAACTAGCTCACTATGAGGAGGCTATTGAACTTGGCTTCTGCTCTGGGTATTGGGAATGAGTGTAAGCAATATAGGTCTATTTTAAGTGTTCTGTGCTATAACTTGCCTGTCTTCAGGACAGGAAGAAAGTAGCTTCCTTTCCTTTTTCCTTCCACATTTCTTCAGGCTAAGTAGGTGTAACTTAATCAGTTTGACTAATCAAGTTACATATTTCTAACATAGAGATCTCTTGCAAATGTTCTCACTCTAAATTATAATCAATTTAAAGATATTCTCTGTATTGGTAATGCTACTGGCCTTCTAAATATGCATGAGGAACGTGTGCTTGATCCAAGCTGGAAAAGCTTATTAAGACAGCTGATGTGGCTGTTGGTTGTTCTAAAGGAACATAAAACTGGAGGTTGATGTTCTTGAATGGATGGGTGTAGAGGGAACATGAGATGCCTGTAAATTCTGGAGGAGTCAAATATCAAATTTTTTACTAGCACTAGACTATTTTTACTGTACAAACCGCAAAAGATACCTTTTTGGGGGAGCAGGGTAATGTAGGCTTTTGTCTTGCAGGAGACAGCACTTTGTCTCGGAGTACACACCAATTGACAGCAATATAATGTTTCCTGTGAACTCTCATCGTGACAATGGTATGTCCTGGATAAAAGTAATAGATTTATTAAAACTCACTGTAAATGCATCCCCTTCCTGTGGATGGGTTCTGGAATTTTAGTTTGCTTAGGCCATATAATCCATTCTTGTGAGAAGGATTTATTTCAGGTTTTCTGGACAGTATTTTCTTTTTAGGGTAGAACTTAATCCTGTTTTGCTGGATGCTGAAAGCTCTGGGTGCACAGTTTATGAATTTAGCTATGCTAATAGGAAGTTCTGGAGTGTTTTGTAGCTGGGGCGGGGGTGTGGGCAACATGATGCTAATACAGTTTTATCATGTTCTGACCCATCTGTGTATCCATTCAAAGTATATCATGAGAGAACTGTAGTTTGTGTAGCAGCTGAGATAGCTCATTTTAATGCTTATGTATCTCTTAACTGCTTCCTACCATTATTTGCTGTGCCGCCTTCTGCCAAAGACAATCTTACATTAGAAGGGGCAGTGTTAGGTACAACCTGATTTCTTCCCCCCTTAACCTCAGTCAGAGATTGGTCCCTGGGTCTGACCATAAATGTAGGCATGGCTTCTGGTGTGTACTACAAACAGAGCTAGAACAAAATTTGATCTCTCCTACTGGACTTTAAGAAAATGCTGCTTAACTGACTTCTCAAACATTAACTCTTTAATTCTTGCTCTTACAGGGAAAATTACTTGTGGTGAAAGGCTTGGTGAAAGGTTTGAGAATGGCCTAAGGATGACGTTCACATCATGGGGGGCATTTTGTGTCAGAAATCCACGTCCTGTTATCCTTTTCTCCGTGGTATTCATTGCAATGTGCTGCTCGGGCTTTGTATATATTAAAGCAACTACAAACCCTGTGGATCTCTGGTCGGCCCCAAGCAGCCAAGCTCGCAAGGAGAAGGAGTACTTTGACACACACTTCGGGCCTTTCTTTCGTACTGAACAAATTATTATTCAAGCACCAAACAGTCATCCACACACCTATTCACCTGTTCCATCGGGAGCAGATGTCTCTTTTGGGCCTCCTCTTGCCAAAGAGATTCTTCATCAGGTAACTAGAACTTTCCAAGAGGAAAGACCTAAACAAACCTAATGGGTATAATCATATGGAGTTGGCTTCCATCTGTAGTGCTATGTATCCATCAAAACAATTGCTAGATATTGATATTGAAAGTCCTAGTCTTGCTATAAACTTTTTGCTGAAAACCTTTTGTTAGAAGTAGGCTTGCAAGCGAAGTCCAACTAAGTATTCTTAGTGTGAACATGGGAATAATAGGTTTAGTAATGTGCTGCTATTGGTGTGCCACTATCTCTGGAAACTTACTGGAGTGCAGCATGTACTTCAGTCCTGTCTTGCAAGGGAAATGCTTTCTTGTGCTGCTGCTACTCTATGGTTTGGTTTGTTTGTTTTTTTTTTCAAGGTACTGGATTTGCAGGATGCTATTGTCAACATAACTGCTTCTTTTGACAATGAGACTGTAATGCTGAAAGACATTTGCCTGGCTCCTCTTGCTCCCTACAACAACAACTGCACTATCCTGAGTGTACTCAACTACTTTCAGAACAGTCACTCTGTTCTAGATCACACTATTAGGGACGAGTTCTTTGTCTATGCTGACTACCACAGTCACTTCTTATACTGTGTTCGGTAAGCAGTATGGTTACATGGCTTTTTCAAACTGTAGGCCAGCTAGGTCTTTGTCTTGCTGGCAAACAAAATTAGCTAGTTTTCACTGCCCTCTTGAACCTTTTCTTACCCATTTATAAACTCAATACTATGTGGAACTGCAGATTGGTATAGGTTGCTTGTGTTTCTGTGTCTTAGTACTTAAGCAGGAGCTACAGAAATGGATCAGGTTTCTAGTTAAGCTTGGTTTGGTTTACCAAGCCAAGATGCGGGCTTTGGTTTACCTTAAACATATTTCAGTTATTTTGGAGAAATAAGGTTCTACAGAAACTGTCTTCTCTTCAGCTTTCAGTTCAGTTGGGTAGAAGCTACTCCTCAGCTATAAGGAGGACACCTTTAAAATTGCATTTAAATTCAAAGCAAACGTAGCACAAGAGCAATGTATCACTAGCAGTCTTATTTCATTTCTCTCCTGATATATCATCAGTTATAACACAACAGCTCTCAGCTGTCTACTTTTTTTTGTCCTGTGGTGCTGTGCCTCAGTTGTCAAGCAGAAGCTAACACTTACTGCTGGTGATTTCTTTAGGGCTCCCGCTTCACTGAATGACACAAGCTTGCTTCATGATCCCTGCTTAGGAACATTTGGTGGACCTGTATTTCCATGGCTGGTGTTGGGAGGATATGATGGTAGGTTGGCAAAACAGTATTGCAGTTTAACTCTTGACAGTACATATTTTTGTGCTGTCTTTGACACTAAAAGTGCCTTCTCATTTAACACAGATGTTTAAATATACTCCAGAGAAACTGGAGTTTTGTTAAACTTTCAGTAAGTAAGGGTACTTAGTTTTCCAGTAGATCCATGCTGAGACTGTAGGCAGACTACTCTGGAAATACAAAATGTAAACAGTCTATTGCTTTAACATACTTGTCAACAAGACAAGTATGCAAATGTTCAGTCTGCTTTGGGCCTGCTAAAGGATCTCTGGTTTCTAGAGGCTAAGTAAAGACATGAAGTATCTCAGGTTGACGTACTGGAACGTGCATGTATTTTGTCTTTTAAGGTAGATTAAAGTTTTGTGTCACTGCTCTGACGAAGCAATTAAGAATAAATTGAGGTGTTTGCAAAAGGAATCCTCCCATAATTATTCTGAAGCTAGAATTTTGTTCAAGCAGTTTATCCAATTAAACATAACTTGATAGATACACCAAACAAATATACTAAAACAGCCTCTGAAGGCATGCACTTGATGAAACTGTAGAGGTTTTATACTTGCTTTGAATAATATTTAAGTATACAAGAGGCACAGCATTTAGGAAACCACATCCTGTTCCTTAGATGGAAGGTCATAAACATTAGTTATATAGTAGCCCCTTGTCTAATCATGCAACAAATTAATGTTGGAGTGCCATGAACATAGTAAATAACGTACTATTGAATACAACCTGGAATGCTTATCTGCTTCTGTTGTCATTTCAGTAATGTGTTTGAGAACTTGGTCTTGTTAGATTGTTTTTAATGGAGTTGTAGAGATAGGATTGCTTTGAACAATACTAATTTTAAACTTAACTGTACCAGCCTGTTCTGAAATGTGAGCTCCACTTATAATGCCTGACTTTTTTTTTTCCTTACTCTAGGTGATAACTATAATAATGCTACAGCTCTTGTTATTACTTTTCCTGTCAGTAACTACTACAATGACTCAAGAAAGCTAATGAAAGCCTTGGCGTGGGAAAAAGAGTAAGTAGGCATTCCTGTATTCTGGAATGCATACATTACTTAGAGCAGCTCAGCTGTAGAAATGTGAAAAACACCTGTGCTGTACTGCTTCTCTGTACAACTACAGAAGTGTTTTGAGAGGCAACAGAACTAGTCAGGGACAAACTGTGCTGGTCATAAAACTTCCATTTTATGTGGTGTATTTCACTTGGTTTGAGGAGATAGGATCTAATCTTGTTAGTGACCATCTAGTACAGTAGTTCTCGTTGATAAGTACCTTCAGAAAGGATTTGATAAACTTTGGCTGGAGTCACACAGGTATTCTCTTCAGTCAGCTGGAGTGTTAACTCCCAGCGGAGACGTCTGGATTATCCTGTGATTCTTGAACTCCAATATTTTCAAAAAAACATCTTCCAGATGAGGGTCTAAAGCTTTCCTCCCCTTCACCATCTTGAAGAGCTGATGTTAGCTTGCACAGGCCAGCTGCATAGTGCAGATAAACTACTGTACTAGGAGGTCTAAATATGTGCTAGTACAACCAGCATCTGTGTCACAAGCACCTCCCTTCAGTTGGGGGAACTGGAGTAGAACTTAGCCCTTAAGTACTGTAAGCAATCTGGGTATTTCTGGATCTAAGTTAGAGGAAGGTTGCACTTACACTTTGGAATAGCTTATGCAAGATGTGTGATTGTCCTCAAACTCTGGAGAGAACATGGAAAGTATTTCAACATAGTGTATTTATGGTGCTTGGAGTAGAGTTCTAGAGATGTGTAGCCAGCACCCCTCTTACAGATGAGGAAGATCCCTCAAAGTACTGTCTGGCCACAGCGCAGTCTTGTACCACACAGATGATTCAAATTTGCTTTCAACCAACTGTATTCCTAGTACAAGATGTTTTGGTGACTTTTTTTTTTTATTTAGGTTTATTAACTTTTTGAAGAACTATGATAATCCAAACTTAACCATTTCATTTTCTGCTGAACGGAGTATTGAAGATGAAATTGATCGCGAAAGCAACAGTGATATCGGCATTGTGTTGATAAGCTATACTGTAATGTTTGTGTACATCTCTATGGCTTTGGGACATATCCAGAGCTGCAGAAGACTGCTGGTATGTGTGTAGTTCTCATTGCTATAAACACTGACTAGCTTTACTTGGCTTTAAGTGACTTAAATATCTTTGCAGAATGCTCATACTCAAGATTGTCTTAAAGCATGGAGTCTGCCTTGGGCAGGAACTAGGGGTAGCATTATCCTTATCATACTTAATACTTGTGTGCTTCTTAGCCTTAAGTAAGTATTTTCACTTGATGTGCACTCAACTTCAGCTTTAAGGCTTTTAGCTTGAAGGTTCTTTGTGTATTATTTTGGCTTTTTTTTTTTAATTATTTTTATTTTAATTTCTGGATCTTCACAAGAACCAGAAAAGCAGCTTTCTAGTAAGTACACTTAAAGCAAAAACATGGCTTTTACAGTTGCTATAATCTGTCCTGTGCGATGATGCTGATTTGGCTGACGGTCATTACAACTTTTTTAGGTGGATTCAAAGATATCCCTGGGCATTGCAGGCATCCTGATTGTACTGAGCTCAGTAGCATGTTCTATAGGCATTTTCAGCTACTTCGGAATCCCACTGACACTGATTGTGATAGAAGTAATTCCCTTCTTGGTGCTGGCTATTGGGGTGGATAACATTTTCATCATGGTCCAGACACTTCAGGTATGTATTCTCATACACACTAATAGTGGGGAGCTCACCAGGAGGAGGGGGTGACCCACAGGACCTGGGGGTTGTGCAGGTTTGTGGATTGCCTGTGGGTTGTGGCAGCGGTACAGCAGAGGGACTGGGGGAAGAAGGAAGATAAGCAGGCTGTCAGTGCAGATCGGACTGGTAATGGAGCACCAAGCACTGTGAGGCTCTTTGTTGCAGTGCCTCTTTCGTACCTGCTTTTACAGGGCCTCCTGCTATTCATGGATGCTATCCATCATCGTTTCCATCCCAGGAAAATGGTGGAATCGCCATCCCTGGAACTGTTCACAAAACGTGTAGATGAGGCCCTCAGAGATACGCTTTAGCAGTGCACTTGGCAATCCTGGGGTAATGGTTGGACTTGATGATCTTAAAGGTCTTTTCCAACCTGTTTGATTCTGTGGTTCTAATATAAACATGCCTGTAGTCTTTGGAAGGCTGTTAACTTGGAGCAGCGTCTTCTGCATTCCAGTGCTCAGTAGAGTCTGAGCAGCTGTCTCACAGGAGTGATCTTGGAGAGCCATATGTATGTTTTGCCTCAACAAACACACCTCCTCCCAACTGTAATCTCTACTTTTTCTTACTGCTGGCTGATAACAAGATTACTTAAATTCTTGTCCACATACTGGTGATGTACATAAGAATAATATCTTTAACATCATTCTCTGGTAGATGTAGAACTTGACTCCTATTTTGATTACTTGTATCTTTAGTGTATTGTGAGCAGTAATCACAGACTAAACTACATGCTTCAGACCAGAGACTTCTGACGCCAAGTCAGTGGGTAATCGGCTTTCTAATTTGACAGGCTCAGTAACCTACTGCAACTGGCACTGCCGCTAGCAAGTGTGTCATTTTGGCTGAATTACTGAACTTAAAATACAATACTAAATTAAGTTTCAAGCAAGGCAACAAAGGATGTTCATGCTGGTTTTATTATTTTGGAGAATCTCTGCTTTTTTTATTTAACTTATGTTAATGCAGTAAAAACAATAAAAGAATTTGGTGTGTTTTAAGTTGTTTTTTTTTTTTTTTTAAGCCATATGAAATCACTTTCTAAATTGCATGATTCCTAATTATAATAAATCATCTTGAAACAGAGAGATGAGCGCCTTCAGGGTGAAACTCTGGATAAACAGATTGGCAGAGTCTTGGGAGATGTGGCACCCAGTATGTTTCTCTCGTCTTTTTCGGAGACTGTGGCATTCTTTCTTGGTAAGACTTCTTTAACCCTTGAAGATGAGGGCCTTATACCTGCATGTTGCAAAAATCAATAAAAACTAAAATATGAAAACAAAGCAAGAATTTGTAGAGGAAGCTGAGCTTAGTTGTTCATTGCTATAATCAAGTTTAATTTGAGCTCTGCTGAGGATAAGCATTGTAGTACTTCAGGAGACTAGCACAGTTAAAAAGAACTAATTCTGAATGTTGATCTCTTTGGGCTGGAGCATTTTACTGATCTGTAGTGACTGACAAGTCTAAATTTGACCTTAGTACACCCTGACATCTGATCTATTACTAACTCCTATGTTGTATTCAGTCATCTTGCTACTGCTTGGAAAAGTGCCCCTTTTCACTCTCACAATATTTTTCAGAGACATATCTTATGTTGTTACTTTCCAAGTATAAATTGGCCTTTTTCATAATGAACTTGTTTACCTGGAGTGTAATTTGCCATTGGTTCATCTTGCATTGAGTGGCTTAATATTGAAGTCAGACCTTGCTTACCAGTGCTCTTTAACAACCCTCTTATGCAGTCTGCGCAAGACTAATCAGTTTAGAATGGAGAAATGTCTTGAAGCCAGTCACTTCTTTGCACGGCCTTAAAGGTGTCAAACAGGTCAAAGACAGCAGTTGTAGCCAGGCTCATCTCAGCTCTTTTTATTACTTAACAGAAAGAGTCTTTGTCCTGTTGTGAGGCTAGCAGTTAATTTGGCTATCTGTCTAGAAAATGCTCATGCATTTCTAAGAGAAGGGAGCGTGCTTTAACAAACTGGATCGCTTTCAGGGACACTGTCTACGATGCCAGCAGTTCGCACGTTCTCCCTGTTTGCTGGAATGGCTGTGCTCATAGACTTCATTCTTCAAGTTACTTGCTTTGTAAGTCTCCTGGGATTGGATATTAGGCGTCAAGAGGTGAGTATAAATGCACCTGTAACTGCAGCGTAATAGGATGGCATCTTCTGCAAGCACTGTACTAAATATGGCATTTAATCCCTTTTTAGAGGAATAGACTGGATATTCTGTGCTGCATCAAGAGCAGTGAAGAAACGGGTGGAGTCCAGCATTCTGATAGCATCTTATTTCTGTTCTTCAAAAATCTATATTCTCCATATCTGCTTAAGGATTGGATGAGACCAATAGTAGTATGTATATTCTGTTTAAAGTAAGCAGTCGTCTAAACTTGGAACAAAAGTGGTAGTGAGCCTTAAGGTCTTAATACTGAAGAAAAATCTTCACCACAACAAAACAAATAAACTTTCTAGTGTTTTTGCTTTCAACATTAGGAATGGAATAAGCTTTTATAACTGGAAGAGTATTTCTAGTAATTAGAGGCCTGACCAAAGCCCAGATTTAAGAGCTGCGTTACTGACAGTCGAATCATTTTAGGTGTATGTTAAAAGTCAGCACATGGTTGGCTCCTGCACTGTATTAATCTTGAGTGTCATTGAATCTGTGATTCCAATTGAGATTACTGTGCTTATTTATGAAGTGTTTGGCATACCTTTTACTGCTGCCTTCTAAGTATAAATTTTCCTTTATGGCTCCAAAGGGAGCTCTGAGTGACAGTAAAACATAGCTACTGTTGTACTAAGCCTGGGTAGCATACTTAAATTAAAGCCTCTTTGCATGCTTCCTATTAACTTAACAAATTACTTCTACTGCTTGTTGTTTCTGTATAGTTCTTGCTTCCATGAATTTGCTTTTTTTGCAGATAGCAGTGTTTGTGGGTGTTCTGTCATTCAGTACAGCAGTTATGCACAATGTAGAGATTGGACTGGATCAGTCTCTCTCAATGCCAGATGTAAGTCTTAAGATTATGTTGCTCTTCAGCAATTTGTGACTTAATTGAAACCTTTATCTTGTGCTACCTCAACATCATAACCCAAGCATTTCCCTTTTAGGACTCCTATGTAATAGATTACTTCAGCCACATCAGCAAGTACTTGCATGCAGGTCCTCCTGTCTACTTTGTCCTAGAAGAAGGGCACAACTACACCTCTTTGGAAGGGCAGAATATGGTGTGTGGTGGAATGGGATGTAATAATGATTCACTTGTCCAGCAAGTCTTCAATGCTGCAGAAATTGGTAGCTAGTAAGTCTCTTGCTTTTCTCTGCATAGTCACACTGAAGAGATGTAGTTGACCAGTGTGTCCTTTAATTTAGTTCAGGCCAGCTTGTACAGCTATCATTATTGTACTTGCTTTATACTGTGGTTTGGGAGGGAGGAAGGGAAGAAGCTGTGGTAATCTCCTGGCATGAGAATAAAACTGTCTGGATCTGTGGGATATATTGATGTACTTGGGTTTAGAAAAACAGCTTGATCCTTTAAGGAATCGGGGAATAGTAGGAAGAACTCATGAAAACTTCTTGGTGTGGTTAAGCTCTCCTGGAAAATTATTTGCATGCTCAGCTTCTAAACTTGGTGGGTGAACTGGTCTAGCCAAGAAAGGCTAAGCAGGAATTGTATTTGAAATTCAGTAGCTAATAACTGAAGAAAGTCTCTTCCTGATTCAGTGGTTTCACTTCAGCCTAACTGAAGGAGGAGCCTTGCTTGAAAACTGAGGCAACAATATCTGGAATAGGATGGGGCACAGAGTGGATAGGGGAATGGAAAGCTGAGCATTCAAGTGGAAATTGAATGTGGGGAAGAAGCTCCTCTTGCTTGATAACCACGGTCTTGAGAGCAAGACTGGCTGTTGAATAGGGAACTGGAATAGGGGACTACCTGAAGGGTTAAGTAGCTTAGACCAGAATGAGATGATGTGGGGTAAGTCAGCATTGGAAGAGATCAAGGAATGTGTTCTGGAATGAAACACAGAAATACTGATGATGGATATGTTGCATTATTTTATTAGCACAAGGATAGGTTATGCCCCATCATCCTGGATTGATGACTACTTTGACTGGGTGAAGCCACAGTCATCCTGTTGCAGAGTCTACAATACCACTGGACAGTTTTGCAATGCTTCAGGTATTGGCATCCATCTTGTTGCTAGGGGATTAGTTTGGTTTATAAGTTTCACAGACAAACATCATTATGATATAAGTCAGGTGAATAGCCTTTTTTGCTGTGAGCAGACGCTTCTTGAGTTGTCCTCTCTTTGAATTGCTGTTTGAGTGAATGTTAACATTCTACTGGAATGCTGCAGGCTGAAGACAGCCTACCTGCACAGCCATTGTAATGACTGTTCAAAAAATAACTTGATCCTTCTGCTGGTTTCAGTAGAGCACACAAGCCTAGTGCTGTGGTTTTGTTCAGGTCCTTCAGTTTGGTATAGTTCTCATTGGGTCCAATGTAGGTAGTGCACAAGTTACTGAGTTCCCTGATAGGCCTTGACTTAGTAGTAGTAAATAAAAATAAAGGACTACAAACTTTGTACAGAATTTCAGGGCTGATGAGTTATTTCATCAGTGAAAGTGCTTTTTAAGCAACTGTATCCTGTAGTATTGCAAGTCAGAAGTTACTAGTGTTAGGACAAATAATTGATCCTGTAGTTGACTACCTTTGTGTATTCTTTCAGTTACTGATCCATCCTGCACCCACTGTCGACCACTGACTCAAGAAGGCAAGCAGAGACCACAGGGCAAAGACTTCATGATGTTTTTGCCAATGTTCCTATCAGACAACCCTAACCCTAAGTGTGGCAAAGGGTAAGAGCCATATTTGATGTATCTTACTTACCCCAGTGTGTTGAAGTTACTTGCTGTGGAAGTGTATGTCTGCAAGGCTGGGTATTTAATGTCTTTCTGAAAGGCAGACAGACATTGAAATTTTGGCTGTACCGTAATTATCTTCTAAAGCAAAACTGGGAAAACAAATGCATCATCAATTAAATGGAAAGCTGCTTCTCCCTGTACAAAGAGAAACAATTTCTGTAGTCAGTCTGTCCTAGCATATCCTGTGCAGTCTTCAAATGTGTTGTGCTCCAAAGCTTCTGTCAGTTTTGGGAAATCTTAAAACCAGGATTTGAAGTTATAAAAGCTAGTAAGTTTGAATGGTGGTCACTGACATTGACATCTACAATGTTACTATGTTTATGTAGAGGACATGCTGCATATAGTTCTGCTGTCAACTTTATAAACAACAAATCTGATGTTGGAGCTACTTACTTTATGTCTTACCATACTGTACTGAAAACATCATCTGATTTTATTGATGCTATGAAGAAAGCTCGGGTTATAGCAGATAACATCACTGAAACCATGGGCATCAAAGAGAAGAACTACAGGGTGTTTCCTTACAGGTATGCTTACATCTTTCTTGCCTTAGTGATAAATGCTCAACTTGAGCAACTAGGAAAAGGTACTGGCTAGTAACATCTTAGGGACTTGAGTCTTGAGTTTTGTTCAACAGAAGGTAATACAGAGATTCTGGAATTTATACTAAAATCACAAATATAACTTACATCCATAGCACTAACTCTATCAACTGTAGTTCGTAACTAACTTAAATCAACCTGCCCTTCACTACAAAGGTAGCTCTGGCTCCATTTCAGTCTCTTCCTAGCTTTTGTAGTAGGGTTGAATAGTTCCAGTTTGAACAGATCTGTTGATCTAGGTAGTCACAAGCTGTAATGTGAATGTATTGACTTAAAGCTTCAATTATTTAAGTCTAAAGCAAAGGCACCAGTGTTGCCAAGTATAGCTTATCTAATGCTCGTATGATTAACATACTAAAGACTGTGGAAGAGTACCACAATGAAATTGAGTTGGAATTGGTATCTGTACAGCTGATCTCTTTGAGTCAAAGAATCCTATCCATCCTTGCGGTCTCACTCTGCAATGAATCTGTTCAAGGCTCTGTGCAGTAGTTTCTGCAGATACCTCAATTGATCTGAGGAGCTGCCTTCTGGCAGCTGCTGGAGCTGGGAATCTGGAGTGTGGGAATCACTCTGACTTCCAGATATAGCCTTTATTTGAAGTGTTAGTGAGGAGCTGTCATGTAACAGCCAGCATTTCCATAGGAGTTATTCCACTGATGCTAAAAAGCCAGTTTCTGTTGCTGAACCCTGTTAGGAGGGAAGGACTTTATCTGTAGTACAGAAGCTAATCTAATATTGGCATGTAACAAGGAAGATGGTTAAATATAACTTCTCTTCTTTCCACAGTGTGTTTTATGTCTTCTATGAACAGTACTTGACAATTGTGCACGATGCTGTCTTTAACCTCTGCATCTCCTTGGGATCGATATTTTTGGTGACAACTGTGCTACTTAGTTTTGAAGTATGGGCTGCTGTTGTAGTTTCAATAACTATTGCTATGATCATCATCAACATGTTTGGGGTGATGTGGCTCTGGGGCATCAGCTTGAATGCAGTTTCATTAGTAAACCTTGTCATGGTAAGTTAGCAAGACATCTCTCTGCTTCTGTTGCCAAGTCTTAAACAATTCTGTGTCTTACTGCTCAGTATAATGAATATACATGTATCTTCTACTAAATTTTGACAGGCATTTGAACAGTAGTGGAACTATCTAATACTCCTAGATGGTCTGTAGAAAACAGGCTTATTCTAACAACTAGTCTTAGTACTGATAATATAAAGCCATTGAACTGTCAGCTGTACTGCAGCTGGTGGTGGTGTAGTCTGCTCTGTAGCAAGCTGTATTGCTACTATATAGACAGGGGTGCTGTTGCACATCAACAGAAGCTGTTCATGCCTAAGGCAAGGATATATAGCTTAGTGTTAGGGCTTCTGCTGTATTTATCTTCTAAAGAGTAGATCTGTGATGTGCTAGCACCAGTGTTGTTCCTGCATAAATGGATGAAACCACTCGGGCAGAGAGTGCTTTGGTGAAACATTCCAGAACTTAGTAACTAACAGCTGAGTGTTAGAGTTCTGCTTACCTTGCTTTCCAGAGATTTGTGGCAAATCTGAGGAAGTTATGGGAGTAAATGGTTGCCCCGTGTTACAACTAGGCATATGTTCACACAAGTCCACCTGCCAGACAGATCTAAGATTTGCCAGCAGTTCAGTATTGTTAAATGACTAATCAGCTGAACTACTATGGTATCAGCGTGAATACTCAGTGTTGTTCTAAAGCAGTGTTATTGCAGGTAGTATCTGTAAGCCGAGTTTAGTGTTCAGGGTTCACTGTGCACACCTTGTTGAAGCCAGCTTTGTTCAGTATTAAGAAACTTTTGTTCTCCAAAATGATCTCATGTTCTGATTACTGTTTAATCAGATTGTCTGTTAGTAATAACTGGTGGTAAAATGCTGTACAATACTTGCAACAGCCCCTAGAAAGCAAGTAATGCTGAGCTTGTTATGTTCAAAAGACATTAACCCTGGGAACTGATCACAGCTGCCAGAACTTTTCTAGCCTGTCTAGAGTTCTGAGTAGAGACATTATCATCATTTTAGATGAGCACTCTGTTTTCATACATGTTTCTTTTCACTCCCTAGAGTTGTGGTATTGCTGTGGAATTCTGCAGCCATGTAACAAGAGCGTTCACTGTTAGTACTAAGGGCAGTAGAGTAGAGCGTGCAGAAGAAGCTCTGTCTCACATGGGCAGCTCAGTAAGTATCTACTGTATGGGGGGGGAAGGGGTAACCAAGTTACAAACTATGCCGGTATCAAGTCGTAAGGATGGCCTCTTTGTCTTGTCTTCTTGGAATGCTTAAAACTCTTCTTAGACTTCTACTAGTAATAGGGGTGATAAAGACTCCCATTTTCAGTCTGTTACTACTACCTCAGCTAAAAGTTTTAGCTGAACTAGTACGTTAAGTTAACCTTGAATTGTTCCATTAGGATTAAGTGCTTCTCTCTTCCAGATACTCAGAGGTGACTAGGAAAGATTGTTCTGAATATGGGATGCAACTGGAGCTTTGGGAATGCAAGCAGGGCTCAGTATTTAGGCAGTACTGTCATATCTTTTAGTCTAAGTGACGTGGTTGGGGCTGGAACACTGCTCTGGTAATGCATGCACTGGGCCTTCTCTGGAATGTGAGTTATTTCAAGTGATAGTTTTCATCTGTATCTGCCCAAAGTAAAAAAATGAACTAGGTGGCTGTACAGATAATGGGTTTTTAACCATACTGAGCCAGTCCTGTGGTGTCAGTTTCTAGTGGGACCAAGAATTGGAACTTTTCTCTTGAGTGAGGTTTTGGATTTGGTTCTGAGGACTAATGGGGAGGGAGGTATGCTGTGTGTAGGAGCCTCAAACTACATAAAATACTTTAGCAAATGTTAAATGCCTTAAGCAAATGGATTATATAGAGCCCTACTTAGCACTTTAATACTTTTTTTTTTTTTATTGACAGGTTTTCAGTGGTATCACACTGACCAAATTTGGAGGAATTGTAGTACTGGCTTTCTCCAAATCTCAAATCTTCAAGATATTCTACTTCAAGATGTATCTAGCTATGGTTCTGCTGGGAGCAACACATGGATTGATATTTCTTCCAGTTCTGCTTAGTTACATAGGTAAGATGTGACGGTTCCAAAACATGCTTCAAACAGAAACAGCTGGCTGCCTCTGTACACTTTTCTTCCCCATGAATTGAAAGGTTTGTGAAGGTACAAAAGCAGTACTTGAATGTGCCTCACTTACCCAAGTAGGCTGGCTTTGGAAAGCAAGGGCTGACTGGTGGCAGTGCAGGTTCACTGTTTGGGCATGCTGAGGTGAAGCAGATGCAGCCTTGCCCTGTGCTGGTTTCCGTGGAGATGGCTGCTAGGCCCATGTGGCCTAGCAGACAGTAGCATCATTTATTGGTATCTCAGCCTGGGGACAGGATGGTAGGGGGAAGCAACAAACCTGCTGTGGGATGCTGGATGGTCCAAACACTGTCCTCCTGAATCTGGGAATTCATGCATATAGTGAAGCTCTTCAAAGCAGACTTTAATTCAGCCTTACTTAAGGGGGTTAAGACTGATGGAGATTCACCTACTGCCCTTGCTGCTGCTGCTGCCAGCTATTAACAGCTGAGCAGAAGTATGTTTTTGAAGTCTCATCCATGTTAAGCTAGACTTTGACTGTTAGCTCACACATGCTTCTTGATCACCTGCAGTGCTGAGACTTCAGAATTAACTGTTTTCTCTCTCTCAGGCCCATCAGTAAATAAAGCTAAAACTCGTGCTGCACAAGAGAGGACCAGAGGTACAGAACGGGAGCGACTCCTCTACTTCTAGTTTTTAAACAGTGTTCAGTGGACTACATGAACTGTGGCTTAGGCCCAGCTCTTCTTAAGAACTGAAGCGCAGCAATGTTCTATGACTATCACACTGTAACCACCACTGACTTGACTCCTGCACAGATTCAACTAAAAGATCAGCTGCGGCTTTGGACATAGCTTTAAACTCAGGAAATGCTACGTGTGGCTCATGTAACAGTATTACTAAAACTAGATGTGTTAAGATTACTAAACACTTCTGTTGTCAAGAGGTTGCATCTTTTTCTTCTAGAGACCTAAACCAGCTGTGTTGAGATTTGAATAGCTTATTTTGTCAATGGAATGGAGGTGATGTGTAGGAGAATGGACTGCTAAACCACTGACACTGATTTTTAAATGCAGGTCAATGCAATTTTTGTCTCTATTTTTAGGGGGAAGCCATCACAAGTTGTAATATTTTTAGTACTATTTGCCAAAATGTCTTGTATATACTTTATTATAAAATAGCAATTTTGTAGTTCAAAAATCTACTTAAATGCAATAAATTAAGTTTATACATTTCAGTGGAAGAGTCTTTCAGAGTGTTGTGGGCTTCATGAGAGCTTGCTCTCCAAAAACTTGTTTGAAGAAGGTGACATGTTCTTCACAGTGCTCGCCTAAGGAGGGGAGGGGAAATAGACATTAACTTTAAAACTTAAAAACAAGACTGTAGTTTTACTTACCTCAGTTCATAAGTACTAATTTTTATCTTTAATGCCTTTAAAGGAGTTTAGTAATTTTAAAGCAGAACACTGAGCCACCTCCTGTTCTGTGACAAGGATTCTTGTGGTAAAGCAGATGTTTGATCTAGTTCCAGTATTTAACTAGCAGATTCATATCCACAAGTTCTTTACTGCCAAGGTATAAGATCTTGGAGTGGGATTCTGCACCTACAGGCTCTCTGGTGACAACTGTGTTGCTGGTGCAAGCCAGTATAACTTGTTTTTTCAATAGGAACTGTAGTACAAACCGAGCCTTCAATTTTTTTCATCTGTGGAAACAACCAACTGAACTCAAAAGTTTCCTGACCCAGTTTCTGGCTTCAGGAGAAAGTGCTAATCAGAGATAATGACTCAGCTAAGCTTAGAAGTGCAAGCCACTGCAGGCCAAACAGGTTAGCTTAATCTGCAAATTCCTGTTTGGCTCAGCCTTTTTACTCCTGGGTGCAATACATAATGGGATATGACAAGTTAATTTTGGAGCTATGCTTGAAAGCAAGTCTAAAATACAGACAAGAATGCACCAAGAGGTTTATCTTGTAATTCAGACTTGACTGGAAGTGAAACAAGTCTTAGTTCTACTTGCACAACTGAGTATCTGATTGCTTATTGCTTACCTGGTGTAAAACTAGGGTTTCCTCGTAACCGCTGATTTCTCTGTTCAAAGAATCGGAATATAGTGTAGAAAAGCATGTCATCTTCTGCTTGTTTTGCTGCATCAAGGAATTTGCGGGCTGAAATGCTGTCATGACCTCCAATGCCCCTGATGAATCTCAAGGCAGCCAAAACTTGGTGTTTGGACAACAGAACTTCCACTATTTCATCATTTGCTGTGGAAAGTCTCTGTGAAGTCAATCATAGCTGTAAGACTATGCTTCTAACACGTGACTGAGATGCTAGCTAGTCACTTCAAGCTTGGTCAGGTAAGTTGTTTGATAAGTTAACCCACATGTGACATGGAGTTACGATAGTCTGAAATGCTTACTTTTAACATGTCCAGAGAGAGCTGGTGTGCAGGAGGGTAAATGCTTTCCAGGGACAGTAACAGACAAGCCTAGGCCAAAAGCAGAAATAACCTTAAGATTCTGAAGACCTCCCATCTCTATCACTAGCTTATTGAAATAACTTGTCTTACATACCAAAGGCTTTGAGTCACTAAGCACATGGTACTGTAGAAACTGATGGAGCATGTAGAACAAGTTGTGTTGAACAAGGGTTTTGATGACTAGCTCGTACAAGTAGTGCTGTGAATGCAGGAAGACCACCATCAAAGGTATGTCTCAATACCAGTTTTTACAGTCTAGAAGGTAGCATTCTATAGGACTTGGACATATGACCAGGACTGGTCAGAAACTCCATGTCATTTAATGAAGTAAGGTGATACACAGAGCATGTATAAGTACTTTACCTGGACTGCAATCTGGAACTGGTTAAGGGAGCGAATGTATTCCATCAGGACTGCTATAGTGAATTTATGAGGTTCTTCCTGAACAAGAAAAAAGTGTTTGGTGGAACTTGCATAGCTTCCCCTTTTAATGACAGCCCCATAAGGATGGGCATCAAAATACCTAATCCTGACAATAAAACCTTCTGCATGCTAACACTTTTAACTTACCTTCTTCTCTGTAAATACAGATAAAACGTGTGTGTACATGTCAGACTGGTCAATAACAGCTTGAGTGCGAACTGGACGTTTCAGGAGTGGATTACTTCTACTCAGACCTGCTTCTACCACCTGCAAGAAGAAAGCCCTTTTAAAAGAAAACTGCAGTGTTGCACAGTTTTAGTCAATCTTATCTGTACAGAGATCATTCTCCACTGGAAACATAACTATAAACATGTTTTGTTACTGAGCAAGTTCACATCTGTGGTCACATTATACAGAATGCATTCTGTTCCGTAGGGGCTTCTCTATTCAATTTATAACTGCTCTTAGAAGTAATGTAAACTTAGTTGCTGTAGTATGCCTCAAAGCAAAGAGATGAATCAAACTTCCTGTGACATATGCCCTGGACTTTTAAAAAGATTTTCAGTATGTGGCTGTACTATGGGAGTTAGTGCTTGACCTTGGTGTTTTAAGAGAAGCATCAGGGCTGCACGTATTGGGCAATGGTATAGTGTGCTATAAAATCACTGGTTTGGAAACTACTTCAGAAGTTATGTATTCCAAGCTGCTTTTTAAGCTTCTACCCTCTTTTGCTTTCAAACACTGGGGTGTGTTACTTGTCAGTCTGGAGATGAGCTCTGCATTGCCTGCCACAAGGGAGTGATAAGTGGGGGTAGTGCACCTTGCATGGTAGACCTCCTGTAAGCCTGGGGCAGCCAGGACCTTAGGGTAGACCTGAATTTCCTAAGTTGAAAAGAGCATGCCTTCACCATGATGCAACCTGAAATGCAAACAGCATTGTCCTATCTTTGTAAGCTGCTGTAGCTAACATGGTTTACCATAGTATAGCTTTGCTCAGCTTCCAAGTACTTCTTATATTCATGATTCAGTTTGTCAAAAACAGTTGCAATCACAGACAGTGATCCCCTTTCTGGCTCACTGAGCACTGAAAAGATAAAAAGAAAAAAAGAACTATGAGGAGAAATAACCAGGGCCTTTAATGTTGCCATTTTCAAAAGGTGATCTCTGCTCTCAGCTTGATTCTAAACTTAAAAAGCACTTTCAGACATGTTAGATTTTAACTAACTGGGGAGTGGGTTGAATTCTTCCATGCTGCTAATTCAAATTAACTAACCTACTGAGGGTAGTCTAGGCAAATTACATCTTCTAGGACCAAGCTAGCTTCAGAGGTAATGTCATATCTAAGAAGAGCCCAGCTAACTTGTGTCAGTATTTATGAATGAGCAGAACTGTACTTTCAAGATACAGACAAAGCACTTGAACTTACTTTGGGAGCATACAGATAGGATAACCATTTTGCATTCTTTCCTTTGGAGAAGGAAATCCATTAGTTTTCCTTTATCTAGTAAGAGGTTAACTACAGGTTCAAGTTTCACTTGAAGACTCCAGAGGTAACCTTGATTTGAAGGAGTAAAACAAAAAGTTAATTGCTGTGTATAGCATAGCCCAGACATCCAACTTCTCAATCTCTAAACTTCTAAATCTCACATCTGGATTATAAGTTATTTGCCTTCCCAAGTTTGTTTTAGAGCAGCATTACCCCTGAAAAGTTGTAGTAAAAATGTGGTTAATCTCAGTTACTACTAGTGACAGTAGACATCTTACTAGGTACATCTGCTTAGTTGCTCTGTTTTTAAGCTGCTCTGTGCACTGAAGGTATAAACCATATGCCCTTTGATACTGAGTACAGCAGAGTGAGACAGCTCACTGCTTACCTTCACTTGCACTGATGATAATATCAGGTTGAAAGACAATCCAAGAAGAAGAATCTGAATGTTAAAGTTCTAACATCAGTCGTTAACATTTGATTCTACACTGTTGCTACTATTCACATTACTGTACTGATGCAGATCCCATTAATGTACTTCCATTTACTGTCATCTTATCTTGGAAGTCTTGAACTCTATTCTTGGAATTATATCTTCGATTCCATAGTGTACCTATCAGTAATTTAATACATATATCTCAAATGAGCAAGTATAGTAGTATACTAGATTTCCATAATTATAGTTCTATGAAAGCATTAGTCTCTTACAAAGCATACTTTAGCTGATTATACTTCAAGACAAAGCTGGATTTAATGGGTCAATCATACATAGAATAAGGCTTCAGAAAGCCGCTTACAGTTGTAGAGTAGTTAAAGGATACAGAGTTTACATGGAACAGGAGACTGACTAGTCACAGAGGCTGGACCTGCAGGAAAAAATAAGATCAGGTGAAGAACAGTAGTTCTCTGGCAGCTCTCCTACACTAACAAAATACAAATTTTAATCTTACACTGAAAAGCACACATAGATTATAACACACCTAGCAGTCCTACAGCACACAGACAAAAAAAGATACTCCCATTCATGTTAGCCAGATCGTCTACAAAGTCTGATACTGAGAAGGGAAACAAATTCTTCAGAACAGATAAGTGTCACCATTCACGCACAAGTATCCTATCTCTAGTACTACACTTCCACATACATAGATCCCATCTGCTGTATTTATGTAAGAATTGTAAGAAGGAAGACTGGTCTCATCCTAACCTTTGTTTAATACAAACCTCCACCTACAGATTTGTCAGTCATACTTGCTATAAGTGACTTAAACTCAGATGCTTAAGGTGCAATCATTCCTCCAGAAGCTCTTTAAAAGCATCTTTCTCTTATATAAAGAGAACTATCCTGCTTTGCCCTGTGCTAGTGGAACTATGCTCAGACTATTTCTAGCTATTTCAGCTACTTCCAGCTTGAGAGTAATTATCTGCTACACTTCTAGGACAGGAGAACAGAAAAGTGATCAAAGAAGAATCTAAGTGTTGAAGTCTTAATGTTGACTACTTTTCTGTAGTAGGCATAAGCTTGGAACACAGGTTTATGCTCAATTCCTTCTTAACTTCTTTCCTCCCTCACCCTCTCCTAAATACGTATCATAAAAATATTAGTAACCAACATCCTAAAAGCTGAAGCACTGGTGTGCCAGCTGTTACATTTAGATAATCTTGATAACAGTGTTAGATACTTATTATATAGTAATATCAGTAATACCTGCTACAGGTATTTGATAGGGTTGTATTGATCGAGGCGGAAGTACAAACTGATGGACAGTAGTAGACCCATCAAATTCTCCTTTTAGCTTGATGTCAAATATAACTGAAGTCTGCAATTGAGAAGAAAAAATTAGTATTCACAAGTGTGAATTACTCCCCATTTATGTGTATTCAGGCTGATTTTTCATCTTATATTCTCCATTAGAGATTGGAAGAGATGTGCTGTGAGAGGGACACATTCCATTAGACCACGTTGCTCAAAGCAGCACCTCTGGGGATGGGGCATCCACAACTTCCCTGGAGAACCTGTTCCAGAGCATCACTGCTGTCACTGTAAAAAATTTTTCGCTTGTATCCAATCTAAATCTTCCCTTCAGTTTGAAATCATTCCCCCTTAAACTGTCACTACAGGCCACACTATATGTCATTCTGTCTGTCTTGTACATCCCCTTGCAAGAGATTCATGTCGAATTCCCTGCTTAGTTATGGACACTAGAAACTGAGGAAAATTCTGCATCTTCCTAGGATACCCTCATACATCTACCATTCGGTCTTGTTCAACTCAGGTCACTAACACTTCCACCCAGTATGTACCACATTCTCAGCCTTGCACAGTGAAAATTAGCTGTACTATCAGTGCTAATGAAATATGACTTCCATTACTACCATCTACCTTATTTGTAGATGTAGGGTAAAATATAAACCTACCCTGGTTTTGTTCTCTATGTTTGTATAGCCATAGCTCAACCAATAATGCTGGAGAAAAAGCACTCTAGGTTAAATGTGTAGAATTAACATGAATTATAGCTGAAACATCAACTAACCATCCTAATGAGATAAGATGCATTATCTTCTCTTGGGCAGTTTCAGGAACAGGGACAAGAAGCCAAAGCCTTTCCTCAAGTTAAGAGCAAAATACCACTCTAGCCTCATCACTGATCAAGCCTTGCTCCTGAGACTACAGACAAACAAGTTCTACCCACACTACCATATGCATAAGATCACTTGAGTCCATGTAAGTTTTTTGCAGAGCTGGGCCTTCAAACTCAAGAAGCATATGTTTGTGTCATATAACATTAAAATGTTTGCAATATGAGAAGTTCCCAGGTTTCATAATTTAGTATCCAATTTAACTCTACTTCTTCATATGCTGCCTTAAAAGCCTACACAGTACAGCATGAGAGTACCATAGGAGATTAACGGGAAGAAAAAAGAAAGTATAAACCCCAGGAATTAACAACAGCCCTGATTAAATGTTAGCCCAGCAAGCTAAAAGGGTAACTTTGAATCTCTTCTACCTTCATGGGTTTGTTCCTTCAAATACTCTGGCTTTTTGCAAAGCTAAGCACATGCAAAAGCATTTCTAGAGCTAACAGGCACTGTTATTAAAGTCTGCCTGTGACTTTCAAAAGTTAAGGCACAATATGGCAACCCCATGGCAGGGGGGTTGGAACTTGATGATCTTAAGGTCTTTTCCAACCCGAACTATTCTATGATTCTATGAACATAATATAAATAAATCAGACCTCAGTATCCTGATGATGGACTACCACCAAATTATCCACAACATTCAGTGCAAACTTCCCAGTTCTGTTCAGCTTTAAAATGTGCGTCTTCTTAGAGGAGCCCTCTCTATGGAAACAAACACGCATGAGAGCTGGTCAGTAAGCCTGTTTAAACTGGAAAACAATATGTCTCTTATATGTGAATCACCATGAGTGTTCTGCATTCTATTCTTACCTGGGTAAGTGATAGAGGACTACTTCTGCTCCTGTACTATTGGAAGTCCTTGAGTGATGCCTCAAATAGAGAACATAAAGCTGTCCATATCTAACAAGACAACAGGATTACAGCATTATTTTCAAATAAGAGCTCTAACCAGTCTACCAGAGCCATACATTTTATCCTAAAATATGTGAGATTACCCAAGTCAGGTAATCTATTAATCAAGACTAAACCAGCACTTGATAAGTCACATGGCACAGCCTAGACTCATGCAAGTTGGACGGCATGGTTTAGTGGGAGGTGTCCCTGCCCATGGCAGGGGGGTTGGAACTAGATGATCTTAAGGTCCTTTCCAACCCTAACTATTCTATGATTCTATGATCTGTGACCAACTCTATAAACACACCAGTTAAAGAAATAAACATTTTCAAACTTTCTGTACAAATAACAACAGTTTAATGTAAACCATCTCTAGGATACTGTTTAGAGGCTTTGTTCATGGCAGTAACTGAAGCACTTTAATGCAGTAGTACTGCTAGAACAAGAAACAAATGCAACCAAGTTAATACTCTTATCTTCTCTCAGCATTCCCTGAACTGTCACACTTTTCCAAGGAAGGCTTAATTAGTTAGATACCTACATTGTAGCCATAGCAATATCTCTTTCAGAAAGGCTGAGCTTGGACGACTTGGGTGCTGCAGGTAACTCAATTTCAAATTTTGATAGTTTTGACATTGTTCCGCTCTGTTAAGCAGGAAAAAATAAATACTTATTAAGACATAAACCAGAGGTCTCAAGCAACCGTTAATCAAATGCTGTATCAACAGCACTCCCAGGAGGCCAAGAATGGCAATGGCAGAAAAGAAGAAAGGCATTTACACAAAGTGCGTGACTCAACACGTGCTTGTACTGTTATAATTTTAGCAGCTTTATCATCTTGATTTTATAACGTCAGCTTCAGCTAGAAAAACCTTTCAATTTTTGTAAGTCAAGACAAATGTCTACACAAATCCCATTTACAACTGACCTAGGTTTCTCAAATAGCAGCTCTCTTCCTTCCTTTCTCTCTTCCAGCAAAGTATATGCTCCAAGTCATGAATAACTGCTTACTGGAAAGGGGAAACATCAGTACCTCCTACCAGTCACAGTTTCCTTTAGTTCCTGCTAAATGTACAATCTACCTTAGAGCCTATCCCTGCTTCTGCATAACGGTTCCTCTCTCCTCTTTACTATGGGATTCACATTTAAACAAGTTTTTAGAGTTTTCAAAGCTTCGACTGAAATTCACTTCCCATTCCCTTTCATTCATTCTTGAGTGTGAAGTGTGAACGCTACAGCAATACCTCTTTTGCTAGAGCTCTATTTTCAAAGATTATTTCAGCACAGTACCTTTCTCAGAAGACCTTTAAAGATTACCTTCTGAACACAAAACAAGAATTATTTAGCTTCAAGCTGCAACTCAACACAAAATGTTAAGGAGGGGAAAGCAGGGCGTAAGCCCTTAAAAAGAAAACTGTGAGAGGCTAGTAAGTTCTACCAGCCACCTAGGAGAATGTCATTTCAGGATGCAGTACACATAATCAACACAAACCAGGAAACCATTTGAATAAACTGCTTTTTAATCTCTTTCCTTAGACTACCACAGAAATCTTACTAATCCTTTGACAGAAGCAAGACAAAAGCTGCAATTCTTCACCTTATGATTACTGCGTGATTAACTTAGAACAGATTCTAGCTTTCACTAAACACCTTTTCAAGACAGCAAGAAAAATATTTTCCTAGTAAGCTTAAGCATTGCCCACAGGGAAGAACACCAACAGAAATAAATACTGCAAACAAACCATCTCATGCTTGGGACAGTAATTGTTCCTTATGTGCTACTTCTTCTTTTTCAAAATCATCCCCTCACATTTGGAAGGTTGTAATTACAATCACAAGTGAAAGGCCCTTATTTGTCATTACCGTACTACAGAGTGCCAAAGCTCAAATCAGAAGTAAATAATATATACTTAAGTGAAAAAAGATCTCTTGAAATATATTTAAGTTGTCAAACATTGTGTCACTATTTTTTTTACTCCATTTTGAAGGTCCAACAGTAGCTGGACAGACCTCTTTCCAAAGAGAACATAACAAAGAGCAAATTACTTAATTCTAAGCCATCGCCTTGGAACTACCTCATAGATTTTTGTTTTGTCCTTTGCTTATAGTCATACAAGAATGTGAATACATGCACCTCTTGTAAGAAGCACAGGAAAAACAATAGAATATTTGAATGAAGAAGCAGTCTAAAAAGCAGCACACAAAATGAAAAGTTTGAAATACATCCCTTTACCTTGAAATAGAATGGCTGCAGGACATTGCCAAGGACAGTGGTTGAAAGAAGAATAACAGAGCTCTCTGGACAATACATGTACCAGTTGACATTAATACTCTGATTCTTCAGAAGTTTTAAACTTCGTTTCTCTGGTAATACCTGAAAAACCAGGATATCAGCATTGTATTACTGTCAGTATTCCAACAATGTAAGTGGTACTACAGAATTGCTAGGAATGTTAAGTGAGAAACTGTTAAGTGTAAGGGCATTTACGGTGTTAGAATTAAACCTCAGAAACCTGACAATTACAGCTTAGGCCGCAGTTTACTGTAGCTAAGGAAACGCACATCAAATCCTCTTCAGATCCTAACAAGCTGAAAGGTGCTGTGGTTTCCCCTTATCCAGGTCTAGATATAAGTTCTGTCCATAATGGAGAAAACACACCTAGCTTGACACAACTAGTGAAGTTTAAATAAAAAGTTATTACAGTATCTTTGCTACCTGCACTCCCCAGCTTCCTTAATCTTATATTTTAAGAACTAAGACGTATATAAATTCTTTTCATTTTAAGGGCTTAAATAACTTTTCCTTAAAAACACACTTACTTGATTCAGCCCTTTTATTTGCAGGGTTGACATTCACTATCTCTTAGGTGTCAAATATATTTTCCCCCTCAATCAGCAGTAAATGCTGCTGCTTTTTCTGTTACTTTCTTTACTGTTAGTTATTAGTAATTATGTGAGACACCATGTCTTAGCTCCAGGACTGGAACTATTGCGAAGTGCACAACTTCAGAGGACATTCATAACATTCCTCATCATGAATGTCAGAAAGGGCTATTTATTCATTAGATTTCTTCAAAAACATATGCAAAGGTAAATACACATAACACAGAGGAATTCAGACAATGAGATCAATGTAGGAGAAAACTGCCCTTTTGCAGGTGGGTATCAGTATCTAGTCAATTATTTGTTCTTTGCTGCATTTTAAGCATGCACACATCCTCCCTAATGCTGACTTGTTTTGCATGAAGTGGTATTTCACATTTGATTTAAATATACATATATGTATACATGAATACTACATGCAAGCCAAGAGCATCTATTATTAATCTAGAGTTCCCAAGGCTTAACCAAGTACTCCTTCATACAAGGTCTTTGTTAGCCGTGCTAAATAGCCTGTTGATAACAAATTCCCTCTGCCTCAAAAATGTATTCCTCGCAAAGAAAAATAATCATAGTCTGCAAACAAAATGGCAGAATTTTATTGCTTTGGTAGCGTGCTTTCTCAATGAGAGCGCTAGGGAAAGCAATTCAAATAAACCATCGCAAATTTACATTTTCAATTCTCTAGATATGTCCTGCAGGAGTTATTTGTATTACCTGGTAGAATTCAATTCCTTGATCTGTGATGAAGACAATTTCTGTTGAGCTTGTCCAGCAGAATCCTAGAATATTGGCGTTCTTTGTCTTTTAACAAACAAGCAAACAGACTCTCTTTTACTTGGAATAATTAACTATTCAGATAAGTTAATATCACTAAATGAAGAACACGAGACCAAAGGCAATTTAGTTACTGAATCACTGGAGTTAATACTTTGAGTCAACTGGAGACCCTGCATCATGTATGTACTTATGTACTCATCATCATCATGTACTTACGTAAAAACTTCCAAAACAATGATTGAACACAACTACTCTATGACCTGAATTTTTGGCAGCATGTGAGACTTACAAGTTTATTACACAGTCTAACTTTCTTTTTGCCCTAAATACAACCAAATTCTACTGGTTCAAACCATACTGCAAATTCAACCAATTTCTGCCATGAAAAGCAGGTTCCTTATGTTCACAGAAATTAAGAGCTAAGTGGAAGTATTTGCCATGACTTCACTCAGAACACTACCATAAATGCTTTGCTAGAATGATTTACTCAAACACATGATTCTAAATAATGAATCAGACTGCTTCAGCTTTGAAGTCTACAGGAATAAAGTGATCTGTGCAAACCAGATGTTTAAAAATTCACTTTAGAATACCCCAAAATGTAACTTATCTTAGTTAAAAACTGCAAAGTACCACGCAACGTTTCTGGTAAAATAATAAAAAAAAAATAACAAGGGTTGTTTAAAAATACCAAACAGCACACAAACTAGCAATAGCTTACTAACACTGATCAGTGAAATTAGGGTAAAGCAGCCACATTAACCTATCTGGCATTAATATAATTACTGTCTGCTGTTTCTCTATCATCAGCACTTTGTCTCTTCTCTTTCCCAAACCCTGACATTTGTTGCCTCAGCATTTGTTGTCATAGCATTTCCAGTCCCTTCTAGGAAAGAATTATAGTGACTGGATCATAAAGGTTTTTCGGGTATTGTTAATACCTGTTTGTTTACTTTAATTCAGATAGGCAGTAGTGGCTACATATTTATTTAATGTTAGTGTTTGGGAGGTATCTCAATTAGTTCTCTTGTAGAGTAGAGGCCACCAATATAGTAGAGATTCACCTAGGCATATAAGCTTGGCATCTTTAACTTACCTTACATTCCTGTGTATACTCTAGCTGAGGGCTATCTGGAATAAAATTCAAAAAATCCTGCAAAAACACCCATGAAGTGTATTAGCAATGACAAAGCACACAGAAGATACATGCATAGGTACAAGAGAATAGTTATTCATTTTTCAAATTCTTCTGGATATACTGAAGATAAACATGACTTATTATATTCCACTTCACCCCTGATATGGAAGTCCTTATAGAAGTTGGCTCCCCCCACATCTTTTCTTAAAGGATGACACTAGCAAGACAACAGTGTTGTCTGCTCAGCCTCTCAGGATGATAGAGGAATTTCCACTGCAGCTGTTGTTAGCCACCAGACCTCTTGAACATTTGTCTGAGCTTCTACTCGGGTACTGCAAGTAGACTTTCAGCTCCAATTCCCTATCTGTACGGCACAGGTTTCTTACCACACTCTTTAAAGTTCTCTGTACAGCCAGTATCTTGTTCCCCAAGGAAAACTTGATGCACTTCACTTCTCCTTTGTCTTCCATCCTACAGAGAAAGAAGTTACGGAAACACTGTCTAAAATAGTTTCTTACAGATCTCTGTAATATACCCTCAAAAAGAGAGAGGAAAAAAAGTGTAACGCAAATGGTTTTGAATACAATTTATGAGCATTGCCTGACAAGTACAGGATTCAAAATTCAGATTGGAAGAAAACAGCAGTCCACTCTTCAGAAGTCCTGAATTAGCACCTGAAGTTACCTACAAATGTTCAGCCCTGTTGGCCTATGATGAGGAGTTGGACAACTGTGGGAGCATTCAAACCCGAGTTCTCAGTTGTGTCCCAGTAAGTCTGGAGTCCTGTGACACTCGCCAACATCCTGCAGTCAGCTCCTTTACTTCCAGAGCTACCACTAACTGACACAAGCCTACGTGCCTCCCCATTAGGACACACTGTCTAGAAGAATTTCTGATGTTAGAGGGAGAGTGAAGCTGTTTTCATACCGCTAAAAAAAAAAATAATGTATTCTTACCAAACAAGTATCAGTACAATTGGCATGAATGAGGCAGCTCTACTTCCAGTATGTGTTATTAAGTCCAGACAGAGAGCTAGTGAAGCAGGAAAACTGTGGAACCTCCTGAAGTTCACTGAGTATTTTCAGCTCTCAGGATTTGTGACAAGGGTAGTCAAATAAAAACGTCAAATAAAAACGGCAACTCTCAAGACAGTCCCTATGTAATTCCTGACAGACCGCGGTAAACACACCTTGACTACAAATTGCTTCATCCATATCTGAACTAACCTGCAAGTGAAAGAATAATTCCTTACATATGGACAGAGATCAAAGAGCTACTGCTCTTAAAGGCATATATAAAACAGTCTTCTAAAGGCAAAAGTTTCACTGAAAGTACTGATGGTCAGATTCTGCAAAATAAAATGCTTCCACAAGAAATGGAAGACATTAAAAAAGCCAATTTAGGTTAAACAAGAAAAAGGATGCAAGAAACCTACATGTTGGAAACACCGTGCTTGAATCACAGGCATGAAATTCAGAAATTATGGTCTCTATACATTTAAGTTTATTTCATTTTGTTTAATTTGCATCCTTGGATAAGTCACTGCTGTTGTAGGAATCCCCGCACTCTCTCACATATATAGCATGTCTTACTAAAACACTGCTGTTTAAAAAAGGAAGCCATGGCCTAATAACCTCCAGTCTTCTACCCCACCCCACACATACAGAAGACTAAAAATTCACGAGGGCAGAGCATGCCATCTTAATTGCAAGATTACGTTGAAGAACAAAAAATCAAAAGATGACCACAACTAACTTACAAGTTTTATGCCTGAATTACAGTAGATCGGGCTTAAGTACCACACAATTTTAAGACTGCAGAACTCCATCCCACGGCAGCAAAGATGAAGGTGTCTTACCTGAAAGAAATAGGGTTTCTATCCTCCAAACCTTTAACGACAACTCCTGTAGCTCCACCAGATCTAACCGCAAAAACCTATGAAAAAGTTGTGAACATATTTGTAGCTTATTCCAATTCATAACCTTAACACGCTGTCTTTTCTATAAGCCATACTTTCATTTTTTTTGTACTACACACGATTTCTGTTCTTACACAGATCTGTCAGTTCACACAGAGTTTCAGTAAATAATAATTCCTTTCTCTGGAGCTACAAGTTTACCTAGAATTGATGGGTTTCCAATGGTACTGTAACAGTCTTGTAGGCATATTCTGAACCACTCGGCATGTTAAAACAGTAAAGGTCTGTGTAAGCTTTTCTCTCCTTTTTTTTAATATATTAATATAGAATCATAGAACAGTCAGGGTTGGAAAGGACCTTAAGATCATCTAGTTCCAACCCCCTGCCATGGGCAGGGACACCTCACACTAAACCATGCGATCCAAGGCTCTGTCCAACCCGGCCTTGAACACCGCCAGCGATGAAGCATTCACAACTTCCCTGGGCAACCCATTCCAGGGCCCCACCACCCTTACAGTAAAGAATTTCTTCCTCATATCCAATCTAAACTTCCCCTGTTTAAGTTTGAACCCATAACCCCTTGTCCTATCACTACAGTCCCTCATGAAGAGTCCCTCCCCAGCATTCCTATAGGCCCCCTTCAGATACTGGAAGGCTGCTATGAGGTCTCCAAGCAGCCTTCTCTTCTCCAGGCTGAACAGCCCCAACTTTCTCATCCTAAGTTGGGGACTAGCAAAAGTATCTGAGACATGAGGACACTTTAAAACAAAAAGGAAATCAGCTTGGGGATTGGGAAGAGAAGCAACTCTATGACCCAGAAGCTTGATCTTGTCTGAACATGTTATTAGACTGTAAGAGTTTAATGGTAATCTGTGGTTTGGCATGTACGTAAGAAGTTTCAGCCGACTTGCACTGACAACTTAAAGAATTCCCTTAGCATAACTGCACATACGCACGTATAAAACCTGTTACAGCTATACTGCTTATTGAGCCAGAATAAGATAACATTAAAAAATAAATAAAATAATCCATGCTGTTACAAAGTTTAACTACCTTAGAAAGTCAGAGAGTGCCTTATTTGGGCTTATTGTATGCGTAGAATCACCAGACACACTGATCAGGTCTCAGAATAACAGATATGTGTGTATGTGTATATATATATCTGTGTGTATATATACACACACACCCACAGGGGAAGTTTAGATTGGATCTGAGGAAGAAATTCTTTACTGTAAGGGTGGTGAGGCACTGGAATGGGTTGCCCAGGGAAGTTGTGAATGCTCCATCGCTGGTGGTGTTCAAGGCCAGGTTGGACAGAGCCTTGGGTGGCATGGTTTAGTGGGAGGTGTCCCTGCTCAAGGCAGGGGGGTTGGAACTAGATGATCTTAAGGTCCTTTCCAACCCTAACTATTCTATGATTCTGTATTATGATTGGTTATCAGAACAGGCTTCCCAGGAAACGTGGTGGAATCACTGTCCCTGAAGTGTTCAAAAACCATGCAGATGAGGCCCTTACTGACATGGTTTAGTAATGGTCTTGGCAGTCTTAGTGTAATGGTTGGACTTGATGGTCCTGAAGGTCTTTTCCAACCTAGTTGATTCTATGCTTCTATATTATTTTGTAATATTAGCCATGCTACTGGTGCAGTATGCTCATTTGACAAGACTAAACCGTAGGCAAGTCTACAGCCTTACTAGAATTGTAAATACTTAGTGATTTTTAGTATTGATATAGATAAAAAATGAAGGCAACACTCTTAATCTTTGTGAGATGAGAAGACAGCAAGGACAGATCTCTTTGAGGGCCATTCATGCAGGAAACTGGCATTGAAACGCTGGTTACGAGTGATTTAAAGATACACTGCAAATTAAGCAATTTTAGAGTAGCAAAAAAAAAACATGCAGAATTTAGATTACAGTTGAAAATAAGTTTCTTTCAAGTGAGCTCTTAACAACCAGTTTCTGCATAGTTACATCACACCTGCACTGAGATACAGTGTCTCCTGACAAACACATGTAAGAGATCTTATTTCAACAGACCCTCAAAATATAAGCAAAGCACCACTGTTTATAAAGAGAAAGGATACCAGTAATTCCAAACAGAGTGCAACAGCAAGAAACACATCCCAAAAATACTCTCCCATCTCCAAATATGCCACTGACGGTGTCCATGCCGCACATGGCAAATCATAACATTTATACAGGGAAGAAAGCCTGAACATGTCAATTCTGTGAATGGCAAGATCACAGAATGGTTATGGGAATGAAGACCATGGAAGACACCCACATCTATATAAGCCTCATGACAGACTACGGATCTTCTAGCTATAATGAGCTTAATACTCAGAAGCCCATAGGAACATTAACGACAAACGCATTTAAAAGAACCAAAGCCAAGAAACTGAAAGCAAAGTGCCCATTCAGGTCTGAGCCACAAGTGAAGCTACAAGTCTTAGTTTTCATAAATATACAGAGAAATTAAGCCAACAGTCAAGTGACAAAGTTCAGCAGTAATGCTGGGACATTCGAAATTGAAAGAAAAAAGGCTGACTGAAAAATCCCAGAAGTCCTTACAGAAGTAAAAGTAAAAGCAGGTGAAATTCAACCTAACATACCTATGTAGAGGCACTTTGGAACAATACTGCTGTCTCTACTCAAGATGACAGGTCCTGAACCAGGCCCCCAGCAGCAAGACCTTAAGCCACAGCAGTCCCACAGAATCATAGATGGCTTGGTTTGGAAGGGACCTTCAAACTCACCTGCCAAGGGCAGGGACACCTTCCACTAGACCAAGTTGCTCAAAGCCCTGTCCAACCTGGCCTTGAACACTGAAAGGGATGGGGCACACACAGCTTCTCTGGGCAACCTATGCCAGTGTCTCACCACCCTCATTATAAGGAACTTCTTCCTTGTACCTAGTCTAACCAGAGCCACGCTCAGCACCCCAGGGAAAAGGACAGAACCAAACCCAGGCATGAGAGCCTCCACCCCGCTCTGTCAGAGAGGCAGCGGAGCAGCAGCGGGAAAGGCTGAGGCGACAGGCCCGAAGCCGCGGCCCCGCCTGCAGAGCCCCGCGAGGCATGGCGGGGGTGCCCGGGATCCGCCCGCCGGTCTGTCAGTACGGAGGAGCGCGGCCTCCCACCGCCGCCGTCCCCACCTGCTTGTTGGCCTCATCGAAGAAGACGCAGTTGACGGGGTTGGCCTTCTCGAAGTGCACGGGCCGCGCGCACAGCGCCAGGTAGCAACCGCCCTCCGCGGCCCTCGGCCTCCCGTCTGCTCCTTCCCCTCCTCCTCCTCCTCCTCCTCCTCCTCCTCCTCCCGCCGCCTCTTCCTCGCCCGGCGGCGGCGGCTCGCGGCTCATGGCGGCGGCGGCACGAGTCACTCAGCACCAGCAGCCCCCGGCGAGCCCTCCCGGCTCGGCCGCTTCCTGTTTACACTCCCCTCAGCCCGTGACGCGAGACCGGCCAGCCTTAAAGGCGCCGCGCACCCAGGCACTGGCGGGCGGAGGGCTGAGCGCTTCCCACACCGACCTCCTGAGACGCCACCCGTCCCGCCGCGCTGCTTCGGAGTTCTGCCTCGGTAAGTCCCTGCTCCACCACCGGGAACAGGCGCTATCGCTACTGCTTTGGCACATGAAATCGCTATAGGCTGGCTAGCTGTAAAATATATCAGAAAGGGGATTTATGTCCTGAAATAGCCCTTATGTCGGGAACAATATTAATAGAATAGTGGTAAAATGTTTGAGCTATTCAGCCTGGAGAAGGCTCAGGGGAGACCTTACAGCAGCCTTCCAGTACCAAAAGAGGGCCTACAAGAAATACGGAGAGGGACTCTTCATCACAGACTGTACCAATAGGTTTAAACTGAAGAAGGAAAGAGTCTGATTAGATATTAGAAAAAAAAGTTCTTCCCTGGCACAGAGACACTGGCACAGGTTGCCCAGAGAAGCTGTGGCTGCCCCATCCCTGGCAGTGATCAAGGCCAGGTTGGATGGGGCTTGGAGCAACCTGGTGTAGTGGAAGGCATCCCTGCCTGTGGCAGAGAGGGTGGTAGTGGATGATCTTTAAGGTCTCTTCCCACCCAAACCATTCTGTGATTCTATGAAAACCTCGTTTAAGTTAAAGTCAGTGGTGTTTCTCAGCCTTTGCATTTCTTGTATTTTAGCTGGACAATAAACCAGCAGTGGGGGTTTACCAGTTGATGCTCTGGCTAATGCCTTAGTTTACTAATTGCAAAACCTACAGTATGATGTAGAAATCATGTGAGAACATGAGCTGTATTTGCTTATTAATTGAGAAAGGGAAATAAAAACTTAAGGGGGAAATGAAAAAAGCCTGAAGTCTTATCAATTTAGAAGTTTTCAGATTAGACCAGAGTGACACCAGAGGAGAAACTGAAGTATATCAGACACTAACATGGTATAATGTGAACAACTGCTTGCTAACTTGCAACCCAGTTAGTCCAACTGGGACATCAGACAAGAGAAACTAAAGTCACAATAAGGACTTAACCACAAGTTATTTGTTCTGCAGGGCCCTTCTGAGTCATTGCACAATTCTATTCTAACTAGAGAGGACAAGTATTTCTGAAGCATTTAAAGTACCTTAAAGTTTATCAATCTTTACAAAATAATTATAATCATAATTAAAAAAATCTTTTGCGTTTTAGCCAAAAGTTAGTTAATCCAAGGCCAAAATTTAAGGAATTCTACTGACCTTTAACCTTCTCCTACTTCCCAACAGGACAGCAAGCACTTTCTGCAATTGCAATAGGAATATTAAGATTCAAAATTGAGGTACACAGGGTGAAGGGGAAGGTGGTGCCTCAGTTTGAAGTGACAGCTCAAAAAAACACCTTCCCCTCACTTCTTTCCTCTGTCTTCTTCTCACTTGATGCAAAAATCCTTAACAACGAGCATCTTTCCTAGGCAAGTATGTTGTAAGGTACTAGCAACTGCTTTATATTTTTTTTGCTAAGAAATTAAACTTGTAGTAAGCCTAGAATAGGACTGTCCTTTTCACTTTAAAAGCCACCTCTGAAGGAGAAGAATTTATTATATTTGGCAGCAGCAGCTTTTAGTCTTCCAGAAGGGCTTTGATAACTGTAACATCTTCCTCTCGGTACCTATTCTGTTCTTTCCCCAGTACCTTTACTTCGTGCAACTGTTTCACTGAGCAATCTGGAATGGACTTAAGTCTCCAAAAGACCTAAGTTCCTTTCTTTCAAAAGTGAGGGGCAAGTGCAAGACAACTGTCTCATCTAGAAAGGGGAAGAGTATCCAAGTACTGGGATGAAACTGGCATAAATATCAAGGCTGTTCACTGTTTATGTAGTAGTTGTTAGGATGCATTAGTGCAGTCCTACCCTAACACACTGAGGAATCCTTGAAGGCCTGTACAATGCCAAGAACCATGCAAGAATACCACCACAAAATGTTTTTACTTCACCATCAATTTTCCAACAGAAAAAAAAACCAAAGAAATCATTTTCACAGCACGCTGTGAGAATGCCACTGTATCCACACTATATTCTGCTCTTGGTAAAGAGCAGCAGCAGAAACAGTCATCAGTTAAAAAGAAGCTGATCAGAATTTCTTAGTTTCAAACCATCCCACTACATCAGTTCATCTTTAAGTGCACTGGAGAGAAACATTGCTAGGTTTTTAGAACCTGCTAAAATAAAAGGACTGACATTAAGGATAAAAGCATGAAAAAGACAAAAATGAGTATTTCTTTTGTACTTGTAAGCAAAAAGCTTAGTTTAAAAATAACAATGATCAACATTTAGTTTTCATGGTCTATGACTGTCTTTATGGTAAGAATGATTGATGATCTATCCAGAATGTCACTTTAGAGATAGGAATATTATCAAGAATTGACTACTTGGAACCATCTGTATATCAAGCATGAAGCTAACTGATCTCACTCCGCTATGCAACTTGCAAGCAGCTCTCAGCATTTCATCACCAAGGAAATCCTCTGCTGGTTGAATTCAGAACTGTTTCTCTTGTAACACCCAGTTGTATTTACAGATACGATCAGAGCCACATTCCATGTACTTCAAATTAAAAGGTCCAGACTTTTGCATTTATAAAGAAAGTGGTTTGTTAAATGAACACTTTCATGTAACTGCAGTGCATAGTTTTCATTTTGCCCTTGTTGGAGAAGGATGAAAGATTCACCTACATTGTGTCCATACACAATTTTTAGTTTTACAAGTAGCAATAGGAAGAAAAGAGGGACTGTCCTAGTGTGCCTTCCCACTAAGTATTTTAGACTATCTAGATGATTTTTAAAGGGTTTTTTGTTTGTTTTTTAAACTAGAACATATAAGCTCTCAATCATGCAAAATATGACCGCCTTGGCTACATTCATCTAATGAAACTGGGCAGTTGGTGAAGTTGTCAGACCGTCTGAAGAGGTAGTGACGGTCCATTCTCACAGTGCCAGCCTGACGTGGGCTAAGTTAAGAAATAAAACCACTGAGGCATCACCATATGCTTGCTGTGTTTTCCATTTTGGCATTCGCAGTCAACCACACTCTCTCTTGACACAGGTAGTTGGCATTTACCCCTGCACCAACACAGAAGCAGTAAACTTGTGTTTTGTTACAGTAGCAGCTATACAGTCAGTGCTATTCATCATATATAGGTGGGTCTCCACTGCTTGAAAACCTCGACAGTCTCTTTCCATGATTTTGCACATGATCTTCATTCCTCTTCTCCAAGGCTTCAATCTAGAGAGACAAAAATAAATCCATGCTGAAAGCATAAAACCATGCCTGCACCAGAATGGTTCTAAATTGTGTTAAAAGGTAGCTTGAGGTGACTGATCAGGTATAGACAGTACTGCTATTTCAAAAACTTGGTCACATGTAGGGAGCAATATACTTTGGAAGTACAGCTGGAAACATCTGTTTTCAACAAGGTCCTAAAACCTCTTTACAGTTTCTCATGCTATGTAACTGAAATCAGAATCATAGAATGGTTTGGGTTGGAAGGGACCTTAAAGATCATTCAGCTCCAACCCCTGCCATGGGCAACTACTAGACAGGTTGCTCAAAGCCACATCCAGCCCGGCCTTGAACACTGCCAGAGACAGGAGTTGCAAGGAGGACTGAATGATTCTTAAGACTTCAGCTATATTCCCCAGAGTTTTTCCAACTCTGAACACCTCTACTGTAACTCAGCCAATCCATCAGCACTAGAGAAATTTCAAGTAATACCAAGGTTACAAATCCACTGTAATAATTTTTAGTGGTGAAAGCTGAAGGGAGTTATACCCTATGTTTTGTACAGTCAAAGTAACACAGTACAGTAGCTTATTTTGATCTTGTTATGTTTGAATTACTTCCTTTTATACTCCAGGGAGATAATTTTAGTTACTCACAGCTAAGTTAGTCTGAAGTTTAAGGCTGGGCTGCTCAAATTCACCTTTATGTAAACAGCAGTGTAAGTCCTTCCCATAAAACTTACATGTACAAAAGATGATACAAAACAACAACAAAAAAAACCCCACCCACACCCCAGTGCTCATGACACAGTCAGTGAGGGAACTGGTTTTTGCTGATACATAAGGACTGTGGAACAGTGGCACTGTGTTCCCTTTACCTTTTCCTCACTTTGAGGACCTATCCCAGGAGTTAACTAGTTCCAGATTCCCACCTACTACATGCTGGAACCTACACTGGCATTAGGAACTGAGTAGAACTGCCATGTTGCCCTTACTTTAATTAATAAATATAGAATGATCACTTATTTTTTAAATGTCTGATACCGGGAAACATGCCTTGATGAGTTACAGCCAAAATCTGAAAGTTAAAAGCCAAAGGTGACCGAGAATTCCTAGTCCATATTTATGTCAGCATGATTCTAGGCTTGAAAATTGAAAATGCTAGCCTAAAATTTGAATTCAAGACAGGTAAAATCTAAACCATGAAAACTAAGCAGTAGAATTATTATTTTAACCCAGCTTTCCTTTCTCTGCACAGCCTTTAACAGATGTAAGGGAAGACATCAAAGCTAGCTTTTAAACTAAAACAGGTCACTAAATTTTTCTTAACACTGAAAGCAACAGTTGTATGCAACATGAAGCCTTTTATACTTGGGAGCAGGGGAAACAGGAAAGGGGGTGGAGAGGTCTGTCAATTTGATCTTCTGAAAAGATTTGAGCTAGGTTGAAAGAAACTTTGAAAAAGAGATGCAGACTGATTGCTGAAATTATACTCACACACACTAATCATACAAACTACATGTGTAAAGTTATTAGAACGGCTGCTATGAGCTAATCAAATTGAAATGTTAAGACACAGAAAGCTATACCTCTTCTTGGAAGTCTACTTCGTTGTCAGCTGTAATATTTAAACCTGAGACAGCATTGAAGAGTTCACGCTCATTAAGTGCTTCTGCCACACCTCCTTTCTGGAAGAACTAGGCAATATAAAAAAGACACATTAAACACTTTACTACACTAAACAAAACATTAATTTCCTTCCTGACATCACAATTACACTAATTAGTCAAAATGACACTTTTGCTTTTGTTGAACTAAAGACAAATAACTGAAAGTTTTAAGTTCTAGCTGTACCACTTCATTCTTGCACACTTTTTTTCTCCATTTGGAGAAGAGAACAATCAGTACAAAAAATACACGAGTAATCATATACATGCGTTTGACACTGTCCGACAGTGTTGGACACTGTTTGACATATATATTGTGTTAGACACTGTCCCACATGACATCCTTGTCTCTAAATTGGAGAGACATCAATTTGATAGGTAGACCACTCAGTGGATAAAGAACTGGCTGTCTTACTGCACGCAAAGAGTTGTGCTCAATGGCTCAATGTCCAGCTGGAGACCAGTAACGAGCGGTGTCCCCCAGGGATCGGTGCTGGGACCGGTCTTGTTCAACATCTTTCAGTGACATGGACAGTGGCATTGAGTACGCCCTCAACAAGTTTGCCGATGACCCCAAGCTGTGTTGTTCAGTTGATACTCTGGAGGGAAGGAATGCCATCCAGAGGGACCCTGACACACTTGTGAGGTGGGCTGATGCCAACCTTACGAAGTATAACCATGCCAAGTACAAGGCCCTACACCTGGGTCGGAGCAATCCCAGGCACAGCTACAGGTTGGGCAGAGAAGAGATTCAGAGCAGCCCTGCGAAGAAGGACTTGGGGGTGTTGGTAAATGAGAAAATGAACATGAGCCGGCAGTGTGTGCTTGCAGCCCAGAAAGCCAGCTGTATCCTGAGCTGCATTAAAGGAGCATGACCAGCAGGTCGAGGGAGGTGATCCTGCCCCTCTACTCTGCTCTCATGAGACCTCACTTGGAGTACTGTGTGCAGTTCTGGTGTCCTCAACATAAAAAGGACATGGAACTGCTGGAACAAGTCCAGAGGATGGCCACAAGGATGATCAGGGGACTGGAGCACCTCCTGCATGAAGATAGGATGAGAAAGTTGGGGCTGTTCAGCCTGGAGAAGAGAAGGCTGCTTGGAGACCTCATAGCAGCCTTCCAGTATCTGAAGGGGGCCTATAGGGATGCTGGGGAAGGACTCTTCATTAGGGACTGTAGTGAGAGGACAAGGGGTTATGGGTTCAAACTTAAACAGGGGAAGTTTAAATTGGATATAAGGAAGAAGTTCTTTACTGTAAGGGTGGTGAGGCACTGGAATGGGTTGCCCAAAGAAGCTGTGAATGCTCCATCCCTGGTGGTGTTCAAGGCCAGGTTGGACAGAGCCTTGGGTGGCATGGTTTAGTGGGAGGTGTCCTTGCCCATGGCAGGGGGGTTGGAACTAGATGATCTTAAGGTCCTTTCCAACCGTAACTATACTATGATTCTATTCTACATATATGATTATACCATACATATATATAGTGACCATATATATATGTGGTTATATTATCTTTTATTTATATAAATATATATGGTGACCATTTTATATATTATTCACCATATATATATATGGTGACCATTTTTCAGTGGAGTTGTATTGGTTATTAGTTAGCTCCAAATTGACTTTATCTTGGAAAATATTCCGCTTAAGAGAAGATAGTCAGTTGAAGAGGTCCTTCCTACCTGTGAAACATTCCTACAGTCTCTGAACAGAAACTCAAGTCCATGAGGATGGGTTGGCTCCACAGACTGGCTGACATCAATTAGCCACACCTGTAGTCACAGGGAGATAGCAATTCACTTGGTATTAACATTTTACATTAGATGAAACCTTTCCTATCCATACTGAGGATAAGCTCACCTTCCCATCATGCCAAAGCATGTTATATTCACTCAGATCGGCATGGACCAGGTTGCACTCCTTATACAACTGCTGCATCATCTGCAAGGAATCAAAATAATGAATGAAGTATGCTATACTCCAAATAAATATCTTTTGCATAATTATTTCCCCAGTCACCCACCCAATTTACACCTTGGATTTTTTTTCCTCTAAGTCTTCAGTAAAGTTCCATACAGGGAATTGCAGATTTGGCAAACTGCCAGCAAACTAAGCTTTTATCACTGTGTTTAGCTTTGGCATGTCAGGAGAATCAGTCTGGTAAACTCACATCAGCTCTGCCAACCAGTCCACATGCATGAGACAGATAAACACGTTCTCAAAATATATCTGTCCTCACCCCTATCAGACAGGAAATGAGTCTCACAGTTTTAGATACTGAATCCTAACTAGTATGCATATTCACTTAGAACATGGCCATGTTGCTGTATTCGTCCCAAGATTTGGGGCACAGACCATCTGTATTATCAAGCTGCTGGGATGAATGGTTGGCTTGTTTAGTCAGTTTGATTTGGTCTATAAAGCAATTGCAAGTGGACAGTTAGCAAGTACATGTTTGAAACAATTACAGCAGGTAATAGGAAATTAAAGTATCTACCATACAATATTCTGATTCATTCTCTGATTCCTATATTTGCTAAAAAGCAGGCTGGGGAAGGGCTATCCACTGGAGAGTGCTTAAGCACTGTAAATTAAGTATTTGGTATGCCCTGACAGATTTCAGAGAACCTTCTAAACCACATATTGCTTCTATAAAAGGAGGACTACTTGCTCATAATTCCTCTGCTGCTAAATATTTGTTTGTCATCAAGTTCCAGCACATCTTCCACTGGGATTAAGTTTAAATTTATTTGGCTTAAGGGCATAATTTCTTATTTATTTTGAGTAACACATTAAACAGATGCAAAATAAGCCTTTGGACTCTGTATCTTGGAAGTGGTGCAAGCATCCTAAAAAATAAATAAATGCTGATTTGTCCTTTAAGGTATTCCCCAAAAAGAAAACACAACTCAGAACTGGAGGATAAATCAGCATTGTCTTACATTAAGAATCAGATGGTAGGCCTTTTTCATATCTTCACTACTAAGTGTTACATCCTTTAGTTTAGGAGCTGGGACTTGATCCTGGCCAATGAAAGACATAACCAAGACGTGTTTCTTAAGGAGAACCACTTTAGGACAAGGAATTCCTGCATTTTGCATTCTGTGGATCAGAAAATTGACACTGATTAAGAAAAACAATACAAAACCCCCCAGACCCTACAGTTCTAGTTCCTACTTGCTCATTTTCAGTCCTAGAGGGCTGAGTGAGAAACTCGATCCAGAGGCAAAAAGCCATTGAGACAGGCCAACTGAAACCTGAATAAATATATTTCAGAGTATTTCACATAGGAAAATTCAAATGTTAAAGTCCCAAGTAGGTCTTAAAAAATAAAAATCATTTTTATAGCTACAGCCTAACTTCATGGGCTTGTACATTCTGTTACTAAATCACCGGAAATGCTGCCAATTCATTAAACTGTAAGAAACCAACAGCTTATTCAATCTGTGCCAGGTTGTATATTATTTAGCCTAAAATCAAATCAAACCTTCTACCCAGACATATTTTCCTTAAAACAGAAAATGGGAAACTGACAGGTATTTGGCAGCTACACCATTTTTTTTCCTTACCTTGTTAAGTTATGCATTTCTTTCTCAGCCCACATACGAATAATCTTTCGTGGATTCAATCTACCAAAGCGGTCTTTAAATCTGTAGTCATCCTTAATGTACTTGTCACGGTTCTTGAATTCATTAAGAGTTGTTTTAAACACTTTGATGGCACATTCTGGAGGTATAACTTTATCTTCAGTTGCGCTTCTTATGGAAAAAGTCCAACATACAACAAATATAACTACTGACATCTTCACAAACTAATGCAAGGGTTTCTTTTCTTATTTTTTTAAATATGTCAAGATAAAGCAATATTTAAGATCTGCTTTTCTACAACATTTAGAACCAAATTCTAGTGAAGTTTCTAAGAGTTATATAATTAAGCTTATATACACATTTGGGTTTTAGCATTTTTATTACATGTTGCTTATCAAATAGGTTCCATCTCCTAATCTGTTAATACTTTTTTTAAATGGCATAGCTAAGAAGAGCTCTATTAATGGATGCACTTGCTTCAAGAAATTATGTGTGAAAAAAAATCCTGCATTAAAAAAAAATAATGGAAGTATCACTATGTTTGTTAAGCACCACAAAGACACGGTGCATCTTTTCTCCCCACCCCCAACTTACCCTCTCTTAACATCCCTTGATTACCTGTATTTGGGGTTTCTTAGTTCTTTCTGAAACACCACTATTTTGAAGTGAGTTAAATGCACTGCAATCACTACCAACATACCACAGTCCCTCCAGCATGGTAGTCTTTAAAACAGGACTCTTGCACGACTTGCAAAGTGAACAGCACTCAACACTATTCTCAAGGTAACCCAAAACTAAAAGCAGCACCTCCACTGGACTGCACAGATGGAGCTGGTAATTCAGCAGTCTGCATGGAAAGACAATCTTCAGGCAGCCCAAGATGATCATGACAGCTCTGCAGGCTGGGGCAGGTCAGTGGAAAGCGTTCCTCAGAATTTCCAGACGTCTTTCTTACAAAAGAAGTGTGTATTTTTCAATTTGTCCCTGTCCATTAAATGGTCTCCACGGTCTCCAAAGTGGGATTATTTTTACTTTATGGCTGGTACCATTTGGTTTTCAGATTCTTCTTATTTGCAAGCACATTGATAAAACTTTAAGTATTTTTGTGATTTCTTGTTTTAAAACCATCTCTGGTACTTAAAGCTACTGTTAGTAACAAACAATATACTTACTCTCCTCCATATGCATGAAAAACCACAGATTCTTTTCCTGTGCTGATGCAGCCTGTGATGGTCTCCAGCATCCCAGAATTGATCATCTTGTACATAAGTAAACGTGTTTTAGGATCCACTGCTTTCTCCTACAGACAAGAAATGAATATTCATTAACATAATTCTTTGCTTTACAGTGGGTTTAGAGTATTTATATACTGCAAGTGTTCAACTAGGTGGAAAGAATAACATATTAAGAGCATTCTCTCAATTGACAGTGAGGGGAAAAAACCTAAACAAAAAACCACAACAAACAAACCAACAAACAAACTACAACAACAAAACCAAACCAAGCAGATGAAACAAAACCAAACTGCTCCAGCACTGTCATCTTAAGACTTAATACTCTCAGGTACCTTATCAGTTGTGTTCCATATACAGTATTTTAGCAATTCTTCATAAAGTACAGACTGTAGCTCAAGAGCACTTTCTACAGGACTTTCAAGAAGTCTTTAGAAATCATGAATCAAAATATCCCAAGTGTTATATTCTTCATATATCAAAAACAATAAAGCAAAACACCCAAATTTAAAGTCCACAGCAGGCATTACTGGAGGCTCTGCTCTAAACTCACCCATAAAGCATATCAACTTATTAAGTCAGTTTATTTGGACACCTCATCTTCCTGAAACTTGCTATGAAGACATATTTGGATCCACATGGTTCAGCTGTAGAGAATTAGCCCTCTGGATGGTTTCTATAAATAATTTCTAGCCAATTTATTCATTGTAGCTATTAAGAGACAAGTTTAGAAAAACAAAGAGAAAAAAATAGAAGCAGCTTGATCTTTCTTTGATCTGGTTCTCACAGTAATGCAGCTTAAGTAAAGACAGCCTTTTACTAGTAGGACCTGGCTAATACAATTCCTCCAGTAATGTTTAACTGCTTTACTAAAAATGGAATGTTTCAAGAAATTACTCAAACTATGTTCAGCTATTACAGCAGATAAAAAGTATAGAGAAAGACTTGATTAAAAACATACTGCAGTGGAATGCTCCTTCTTTTCATGGAGTCTTGCGCTTCGACGCTCCTCAGAGTACGCATGTTGCTTTAATGCATTGAAGACTTGATTTGACAGCTTTAAGTCCATCCCAATTCCATCTCCAACTTGGAATTCAGGTGCAAACTACAAGTAGAAATAATAGAAATTGAAGCACTGTTCCTAGCAGACACCAAAAGTTGCTACAAGGAGAAAATTCTCATTCTAATTTGGAAAAAAAACGAGGGTAGATTAGGACCCTGTGAAACCCACTTTGTGTAATGCTACCACTCCATTAAAAACTGTACTGATCTAAACTCAGAACTTGAAGTTCTGCCTAAATTGATATGAGATTACCTAACATCCTGTAAAAACAGCGCTTTCAGTATTTTCTTATTTGCAGAAGTTGCACCTGTTACATTAAAGAAAACAAAATGTTTATACTATGAAAAGCTGCAAGTTGAACAATTGACTGAAAATTAGTTAGTTGTCTCATCAGGCAAAATGAATTTTAAAAAGCATAAAACTTAGGTTACGCAACAGTTGTGTTTTTCAAAAATAACCTTGGTGTTTAATTTGCCAATACCAAACTTGCTGATAGTTGTTTTGCCAAAACAGTTCTGTGCAAGTTCTTGAATCATGGTCATTTACAAACTATTATTAAACAAAACTGTACAACTGGAACTTCATATTTGAGTAACTGATCCAAACATTAGTTCTTTGGTTGAATTACAGCATTCCAGTTTCACACACAAAGTAAGTTTCCCCAGGTTTTTGCTTACATTTTCCATGCGAGCAGTGTTCTTTCTTCCACATACTACTTCATCATGTTTAGTAGTAATGTCTTTTCCTTTTCCTATGAAGCCCCTTCTAGGTGTAGTAGTAGGTTTATCTGGCAGCAGGGAGAAAAATAAATCAAACTTTACATATAAAAAACACATTAATGAATGCCCACAAAGTAACAATTTTATTTATTAAATGGAATAAAAGACTTCAATTGTATGATCTTAATGCAGTCTTCTCTTATTGTAAGCATGGCAGCTGCTTTTGCTATGTAATGACTTCTGTCTTCTCTGGGGTGTCAGACACACTTTTGGTGTGTTAAAGACAGGAATATTCAATATGTGCAGATACCCCAGCCAAATGTACATGACAGATATGCATATCCCAGCAGTACTTGCCACATGCAATAGTTGTTTCGCCAGATTCAGCCACCGAAGCCAGTATACTGGCAGACAGAAATCTGAAGTTACCCTCCTGACTTCCTCCATAATACCTCCCAATTAGGTGACCTGATTTTATATGAAACTGGAATGTCTCCTTATGTTCAAAAAAATGAATTTAATTATGTCATATTCTTAGGTCTATTAACTGAAGAAAGTGTGGTGTTAAAAACCACCACATACCTGCTCTATAAGGATCATGACGGGTATCCTGCCAATCAACCTCATCCTCCGAGCTGTCACTGTCATAGGGATGCACCTTCCGATAGTTTTCAAAGGATATGGAGACTTGAGAAACAAGAGAAGTATGTCCATGATTATCAGGGGTTTGCTACTTCCTCACAGCTCTGTCAACTTAAGCAGAATGCCAAGAATATCTCCAAAGCAAAAATATTTCTTCTAATGAGGGTACCTTTGCTATCTCCATTGATCTTCTTCTCTTCACGCCGAAGCTGTGCATCATATTCCCTGTCAAATTCCATCTGCAGCATCTGAGCTAGCATTAGGTCACTAGAAGTGTCAGTATTTTCCCCTGTAATAAATGGTCCTTCAGCAACACTATGTAAAATTAAGCAGAAATTTTAAAAGTTAGACACAGTAATCTAAACAGACACACTGCTTTATACCCTTTCGAAGACCATTTATACCATTTTCGTACCAAAGACTTCATGCACAGCTGCACAGAAATTAATAAGCCAACACTAAATAGTAATACAGCATGACTTAATTTCTCTTTGCTACTCCCTTACAATGCAAATACAACTTAAACTTCTAGTTGTTTACCATTCTATACAAAGCATTAGACTCTATTCTTAAGGTGCCCTTCATGAAATTGAAAGAAAGCATACAGGGATATATATATGTGTGTGCATATTTTATAAACAAACATATAAAAGCAAATTTTAAAATAAACAGAAAGTATTGCTTTGCTTTGTTTCACAGAAAAGACTATAAGCAAAACATGTATGAGTTTAAAACTAGTAAGCTCTTGGCCTGTATGTTTAGAACATCCAAGTATTAGGGGGTACAGGTGATACACCTGACAGTTCTTGAACTAATTTTGTACACTGTTAACAAGTCTCTGAAATGGAAAAAAAAAAACTTCAAGCAACAACATTCCTGACAACATCTCTCAAAATGAGCCTACAGAGACTGGCGTAAAGCACCCAAAACAATACAAAGAAAGCATCAGGAAAGAAGGAAGTGTGACAGAGGAGAACCTAAGGAAGAGTTCTAACTGGGAAGCCATCTTCATTGAAGACAACCTGAAGAAACAGAGTTAACAGGCAAAGAATTTACTATATCACAACACATTAAACACGTGGTAGGAAAGAGCACAAGAGACAGAAGATGGCTTCATAACTACAGAAATCACTAACTCAGGACTTAAAACTTACGCAACCACTTCAGGAAAAGCAGCATTTTCTTCTTCCAGCTGCAGCTCTTTTGCCAGCTGTTCACTCATTACATCAGCAAAGGAACATGATATTGATGTTGTATTAGGGGCTCCCCATGGGCACTGTAAATGAACAAACATTTTCAAGTAAGCAAGAAATCCAGTGGCAACCCAGTAATGAGGATAATTATGATAATTAGGTGTCACTGGCTCTAAAATAAGCTCATGTAACCTTTTAAGAGCTTGCCTGCTACAGGTACTTAGGGAAGTATGATGAACTAAAGTACATAAAATACCTGAAAGAGAGTTTCTTAAACTCAAGAGGGAGAACAGAGATTGAAAGCATGTTCATGGTCACTTACTAATGGGAGGTGGGGGAGGAAGTCAGTATGTCAGTACCCGTTGAAGACAGAGGCAAAGCCTTTCCATAAAGTTTGCTTACAGAGTCTATATAAAACTTATCTTGGAATACCACAACAGTAATGGCTCACGCATAGCTTCCTCTTCCATTTCTGGAGCCGTGAAAGAACAGCCATCATTACCATTCCCTCAAAATTGCCAGAGCATGCACACAACTTCGCTTGGAGAGGCAGGGGTTGAGGAATGAGGACTCGTAGTTGTGACTCACTGTCTACCGCCTTGATAACCAAATTCACTGGGATCCAATTCCCTGCTTACCATCTGAGTTTGGCAAGAAGCACATTTATCGGGTTTTAACAGCAGCTCTCTCCACCAAGGAGATAATCGCTAGCCGCAGCGAGCCACGCCGTATCTTGTCCAGCGAGCCTCACTCGCTTGAGCAGTGGAGTCAAGCCCTCAGTTTCACAAATAACTGCAGCCCTGGCTTTACTGACACCGCTGCACGTCCTCTCCACGGCCTCTGCCGCTCCAAGGAAAGCGGGCGGGAGACGTGCGGCCGCAAAGCGGAGCGACCTGCGTGCCGTCTCCCTGCGCGGGCCAGAGACAAGAGTCCGGTGCCCCAGCTTGACTTTATCCTCCGGATCCGGATCCGCCTCCCAGGAATCAGGCCAGCGGCGACCGTACCTCTATGGCCCCGGAGAGTCGAGATGCGGACGTGAGGTGCCGGACGAGGCTCCGGGGGGCGACGGGGACGGCGGCGGCGCCGCCGCCGCCGCCTCCTCCTCCTCCTCCTCCTCCGCCGCCGCCACCGCCGCCGCCGCCGCCGCCACCGCCGCCATTAAGGCCCGGTCGGGCCTGCGCCCTTTTCTCCCCTCCCATCCCTATAGCCCGGCCAAGACCGGCCCTCACCTTGCTCCGCCAGGCAGAGCCCGGCCCTGCGTCCGCGGCAACTCCGACAGAGTCCATTTGCACACACAAGGGTGGGCGAGGGTGTGCTGCAGGGAGCCCTCCGCAGGCAGCAACACTCCGATTACAGAAACCTTCCGGGTTCTCCCCAGTTGTCTCCGCTCGTCACCTGCCGTCAGGCTTCCCATTGGCCGGCGGCCCGCTACCTCACCCGCCTTTCCGGTGATGTCAGAGGGGCGGCTCGGGGGGTGTTATCGGTGAACCTTGGAGCACCCCTCGGTGCCGGCGGCGGGAGGAAAAGCGGGGAGATCCTCCGCACCCTGGAGCGAGGGACTGGCTTGGAGTTCGAGGGCAACGGCACCTGCCCGAGGGCCGGTGCTGACAGCGGGGCACGCAGCGCCAAGTTGGAGCGTGATGTTCGCGTTTAGCTGAGAAGTAAACGAGGGGAAAAAAAAAAAAAAACAGAAACGGCCATAAGTGAATAAATTAATTTGGTCCTGATTCCACAGCGCGCTGTAAATACAAAATTAAATAACTTCTTATGTGATCTGACACCTGTTATGCCTCAATTTTATACTTACCGGTAGTCTGTAAAATAGTACTGTGACTAAGCCCCCCTAAGTGCCAAGCGCGAGGTCCTGCACCTGGGTTGAGGCAATGCCAAGCACAAACACAGGCTGAGCAGAGAATGGGTTGAGAGCAGCCCTGAGAAGGACTCGTGAGTGTTGGTTGATGAGAAACTCAATGTGAGCCAGCTATGTGTGCTGGCAGCCCAGAAAGCCAACCATGTGCTGGGCTGCATCAGAAGGAGCATGACCAGCAGGTCAAGGGAGGTAACTCTGCCTCTCTGCTCTCGCGAGACCCCACCTACAGTACTGCATTCAGCTTAGGGGCCACCAACACGAGGGATGTGGACCTGCTGGAGCAAGTCCAGAGGAGGCCACGAAGATGAGAGGGCTGGAGTATCTCTCCTATCAAGACAGGCTGAGAGAGCTGGGCTTGTTTAGGCTGAAGAGAAGGTTCCAGGGAGACTTTAGAGCAGCTTCCAAAGCATAAAGGGAGGATACAAGAATTACGGAGAGGGACTTTTTACAAGGGCAGGTAGTGACAGAAGAAGAGGGAATGGCTTTAAACTGAAAGTGGGTAGATTTAGATTAGATATTGGGAAGAAATTCTTCACTATGAGTGTGATGAGACACTGGCACAGGTTGCCCAGAGAAGCTGTGGCTGCTCCATCCCTGGCAGTGTTCAAGGCCAGGTTGGATGGGGCTTGGAGCAACCTGGTCTAGCGGAAAGTATCCCTGCCTGTGGCAGAGGGGTTGGCATGAGGTGATCTTTAAGGTCCCTTCTAACCCAAAGCAATCTATGGTTCAGTGATTCTATTTCCAGGACAGGGGAGACGGGATGGTGTTTTGCTACAATACAGTAACCATTTTACATCTGTTTCAGGATGTTCCCCAACAGGAAGGAAGTGATGCATAGAAATCTCCTCAGGCCTGGTTCACCACCAGCTATTAGAGGTACCTGCAAACACAGACAAATGTGCCATCACAGCTGCTGTTCATAACCAGCAGACCAGCCTGGCAAAGCTGCCTGGTTGCAGGAGCAGGAGAGGTGTTAAGAGGTTGCGCAGGCCCTGCAGCATCCCCCAACCTTCTCCAAGTAACTTCCCTATTACTCAGCTAGCAAAGTCCATACTCCAGGCCCAGTAAAAGCCACTCTCATTGACAGTCATGCATGAATCAGCTTTGTTGGCCAAAGTTCATCTGATTTGTCTTTAACAACCTGCAATAATGTTAAAATATGATCTTCCAGGACGATCTGTTCCAGTGTTAATTACTGCAGAAAGTCCCCAACAAAGGGGCAGACTGCCTGGAAGAGGTTGGGCATAACACAACTTGCAGGCACAACACAGGTGTGAGCCAAAGAGCATTAGCATGCCTTTGTCTGGTGATGGTGTACCAGGGTGGTTCCTATCCTCTCTGCTCCTAGCCCTGGAGGAAGCAGATTATTTGTTTCCCTTTGCAGCTGCCTTTTGGGGTGTGAAGATTGGTGCCATGCCCCCTTCAATCTTTGGCTAAATTTATTAGTTTTATAAATGAGCAGAATGTCAAAGGAATGTCCTGCTGTCCTGAAAACATAATTTCTCTAGCACAGCTGTACAAGCAGTGATTAAAGAAGCACTGCTTAATCTGGTGTGTTTGATTCAAAAAGACTTTCACAATGACTTAATATTCCTATGTCTTTTTATTCAGGTTTCAATTTTCAGAAATGAAGTTTCTATATTAGTTTCTAAATATTACCTGATTAGGCTTTGATCCCATGACCTCTTACATGAACAGATCAGGCTTGGAACTGAATTATATGAAGAAGAAATGTTCTGTAAAATGGCAAGTAAACGAAGTAATTTGCCACACAGTCACCTAATAATTCATCTCCTAATAAAAATAGTTAAAAATCTAGATAGAGCAGAAACTTCAATTAATATTACTCAAAATAATTCCAAAGCTGTATAGCAATTACTTAAGATGTAATTCAAATTAGTCATGATAAACAATACTGGCAGAAATTTATATCTTCATTCATAATCTCTTACTGTAAGTGGCTTACAAGAATGCAAACCTGCCTCTGCAGTTTGCTGTAGGAAGATCCATCATCTTTGCCCAAGTCTCACACTTTTAACAAGAAATGCTGCAAGAAGCACAAAGAGAGAAATCACTGTAGTATTTTCCATTAAAATGACATGTCAGTAAAATAAAAAGTCAAAAGTATTCTTATCACTTGCTTACTTTGTAGCTACTTCGTAGATACCTGTAAACTTTTCTTACTCTTTTTTACAGCTTTACAGGCTGAATATTTGGCACGATGCCTATTCCCTTGTTTGCAAAATACACTTTTGACATGTTTACATAAACACATGCTCTGCAAAGTGGAAATGCTGTATCACCCACCACACCATCTTTGTTGCATCCATTACAGTGGCACATCAGTGATCTCTGTAGTCCCCAGTGGACCAAACTTCTCAGCACTGGAAATCTGATGTCTGTTTCGGGCCACCTCCTTCCAGTCCATATGGGATTGTGTCTGTGCATGGAGAAGTTTAGATTGGATATTAGGAAAAATTTATTCACAGGAAGGGTTGTCAAGCACTGAAACAGTGTTCCTAGGGAAATGGTGGAGTCACCACCCCTGGAGATATTTGACATGTAAGTGTGGTTCTCAGGGACATGGTTCAGTGGTCGATGGGGAGAATCACCTCCTTCGACCTGCAGGTCACGCTCCTTTTGATGCAGCTCAGCGCACGGTTGGTTTCCGGGCTGCTAGCGCACACTGCCGGGTCATGTCCAACTTTCCATGTCTAGAATCCCAAAGCCTTTCTCCGCAGGGGCGCTGCGAGGCGGCAGCACCGGCCCTTTAAGGAGGCGGTGGCAGCCGGCGGAATCCCGATTCCCGTTGGTGCTACGTGTCGCTGCGATGGCCGCCGCCGCCAGCCGGGCCTGTGTACTGGGGTGTCCTCGGCGGGGCGGGCGGTGACAGATGTATCTGAAGAGGCCGGCGGGTGGCCTCGCCTTCTGCCTCTTCTACCTGGCGTCCTGCTTCACCAACAAGGTGAGGCCGGGCCGGGAGCTGCCCCCTTCTCCCCAGCATCGGAGGGACCAGGGCGGGGCGAGGCGAGGCGAGGCGGAGGGGATGCGAGGCGTTAGGCAGTCGGTCCGCTGTAGCGATTGTAGGGGGCTGCGTCTGAGGTCAGTGATGGGACACGGAAGAAGGAGGAGGAAAAGAAGGAGGGACTGTGTCCTCTTCTTGCCCTGCCCTCCTCAGGGGGAGCCGGGGGAGGAGGGCTACCCCCCAGAGAAGCCTTCCCCCTGGCACCTCAGCCCAGAGGCGCACCCGAGTGTGCACTCCAAGTTGAGAAGTGGCATGTTTAGGGGAGAAAAGGGGGTAATATTATTATTCAAACGGATGAAATGTTCGCTATAGAGCCTGAAATTACTCTTCTTTGAAAGCGGTGATGAGGCTGGATAGTTACTACAGCTACTGAAAGCGCAGCCGTTCCGCAAGAGATCTATTAACAATAATACCAAGTATACAACAGAAAAATGTGAAATACTCAAATTGTTATAGCAGCAGTGAAACAAATGTTAACTTCCACAGACCGTTTTACGGTTTAATTAACCTGCAAATTAAGGACAAGGAATCTTGTTTTCCACTGTGCAACTTAATTGCCTACTGGTATTGCTGAAATTTCTAAGTGGGAGAAGTAGGCTGAAGATGGCCACATTGTGGATAAAGTTGCATGGTTTAAACATAGCCATGGAGTGAAGTAGTTTTTTCACCCTGGGAGGAGAAGATAAAGTAATAACCACTCCTCGCTGTCCTATTTATCAGAGTGTGTGTCTGTGTTTCTGGTGCAGATTTCTGAAAGAAAAGATGTTTTTGAAGCAGTCAGGGTATGGATTTTCTGCGGGAGAGTTAGAAAACAGTAGTATTTCAGAGGTGAAAATCTTATGTGAGCATTGGCCACTGGTTTCTGTACCAAGGTAGGCTTGCCATTAAAGACACCCAGAGGTAGGCTGAAGTCCAGACATGAAGCAAAGTTTCTAGGGAGAGGTAGCACACTTGATTTGACAGACTGCTAGGAGCAGTGATTAGTTAAACAGAGAGAGGCTAGAAAAGCTGCCGGATTGCATTGCGCATTGGGAAAGGTTTAACTACACTCAAGAGGAAATTGAAAGGACTTTGACTTAGGGCCTCCATTTTCAAACCTGAATGGAGGTTTTACTGTAATAAAGTTAAAAATAGCCAGAATGTAGACCGTTCAGTTTTTGCAGGTGGCTTGTAAATACAAGAACGAGTATGAACATGCTCAGATGCATTGTCCTGATTTAAAACCCAGGTGGTAGTTCTGCCAAATGTATGTATAATATGATCCGTTGTGAACTAGCCACCCTTATCTCTGTATATTGATGCCAGCTTTTTAGTGACACTACCCACACCTAAAAGCTGGATCATGCAAGGTGCTCAGCACAGTTTCTTTGTTGAAAGCTTTCAGCTTCTCCTTTCACTGTTGACAACTTCTGCTGGATCCTGGAAGGGATGGCAGGTACCTTTCCTTTCCTCTGAAGAAGCTTCAGTCATTCTTCTCCTTTACAGAAAAAGTATTTATATACTTCATTATGAAAAGTTGTTAGATCCTGATACACATATAGAAAGGCATATGTATTTCTGCCTCATATTTGCATATATACCTATGTAGTGGGAAAATACACTAGTACCCATATGCACAGACCCTGACAAAGCATGCTAAAGCAATGACAGAGAGGCTTTGCTTCTTTCCTCCCATATATTACATCTCCAAAGGGCTTTTTGGACTCAGTATTTTACACAAAATAGTGTGTGAACAGAGTGTCACATCTGTAAGATAAATTAATCAGAAGGAGACAAATATGTTAAGACTGATTTTGCCAAAGGTTGCCTCTGTGGTATGATATGATTTTAGTTGGAAACTGCTTGTGTCTTTTTGTTCCTGTTAATCATTTTCCCATTCAGTGTGATGCGTGGAGCGTGCTCAGAAAGAGCATTTCAGAAGGTAGCCTTCTCTCTGTCATTCAGTGTGTCTGCGCTATACCCATGTTCTTTGGTGTCTGCTGCTTTCCACAGTGACTAGGGTGGCATCCAGCGCTTCTGGCATTGGAAGAGAAATAACTGATTTTTTGTTTTGTCTTTTTATTTTAGTAAAAACTGTTCTTTTTGTTGCTCTTGTGATTGTTGATGTTATAAGCTGGAGGTGTTTGATGTCCATTAATTTGGTATTTGTTTTCCAGTATGTCCTGTCTGTCCTGCAATTTACCTACCCTACCCTTTTTCAAGGGTAAGTATCGTTTTGAGAGTACAGTTGTTTGGAGAATTAATCAGTAAATATCTTGCTGTTCCGTGCTGAAGCTAACTTTATTGCCTCTCGTCATTACTGGCTTTTACTGTCTAGAGAACATACTTCATGAAGCCTTAGTATTCATTGATGTGTCCTGGTTAGTTTTTAAACACCACAATGGCGATGTTATAAGATAGACTTTCTCGTTTCCTGTTTAGTGGCAAGCAACTTCTTTATGGTATCTGTGTTACCACAGTTACTTCCTTTTTCTGTTATTTGGAAATGCTTCTCGGCATCTTAGTATTTTTCAATGAGTTCTGGCTTTTAAAAGTGATCTTTCCTTAATAATTGTCTCAGCTGCACTTTCATTTAGAGCTGTGACAGATGAACGAAGGAGGAAAAGAATGGTTTTCTCAGTTCATGCTGCTACTCTTCATTGCCATTGTTTTTGTTCCCTGTGTGTTCTAAGAGTATATTGCATAGTGCTAAGCAGCTGGAACTTCAACTTCTGTCCTTAAAACCTGAGACAAGAGGAAATCCTTCACAGTAGAGTTGATGGGAATTCCATCGCTGGCTTGGTTTAGTGCATAGTCAAGCCTGCAGCCAGCATCAAAGATACCTGGCTTTTAAGCTCTTGTATGCTCCTCATCTAAAAATGTGAAGTGAGTTGTGATAGTAGCATTGAATATTCATTACACCCATGTGGACAATGAGCTTGCTCTTCTCTGACACTGTCCAACTGTACGTAATACAACATAGAGTGAATGTTTATTTGCATATATGTGGGTTTTTGAATAATTGCTTAAGTACATTGCAATGAATGGGAACAATAAATAAACCCACTTCTACACTTATCACAAATATTGATGTGATTTAATACTGTAATACAGTATCTGTGTCTGAACTATGCTAGATGTTGAAGGATTTTTACCCAAGAAGCATGCAACACCTCTCTGAACACCACTGGCTTAAGGAAGAAGCAAGCTAATAACTTATTTTAAAGATTTAAAAAAAATTATCAGTATGCATCACCAGTCATTTTAAGTTTTCTGCAAGCATTTCTAAGGACTCAAATATTTCCACAATAGATTAAGGAACACCTTCATGGTAGGATAAATCATTATATAGACAAGTCAATGCAGAATGTATGTAATTGTTTTATACCTTCCCAATGATAACACCTCAGTGTTGTGGTTTACATGCAAGGTTTTCTGGCTGTAAAGTTTTCTCTAGAGGTTCTGAATCAGAGGCTCATGCAGCATAGTGATGTTATTGGTGATGACACTTGACTTAGTGCTTGCTGCACAAGATGTGTCTGTGGAGGGAAAGCAAGCTGAGTTGGAGGGATTTTGTAATCTAAGACCATGTGAAGTCATAGAGCTAATGTTTGAAACTACTAGGACTATACATGTCATCCTTGAGGCTTATTACTTCAGCAGAAGTGAGTCTTTGAAGCCTGAAATCATGTTTATTTGTTCTGACAGAAAGAGTTTATGTCTAAAAGATAGTTATCTCTTGTCACACTTAAATCTTCAGATCAAGATCATGGCTCTAACATCACTATTATTATTGTAAACCTTGTGTGGGAAGAGATGATAAATTCAGTAACATGACTAAGGTAATTGTGGTGAATTTACAAAACATTTGAAACAGGAGGTGGAAGCATCTGAGTATTATAAAATTTGGAGGAAACGAAGGCCCAGAAAAATGGAAGATGCAGAGGGGAATTGTGACATCCCTGGCAACCTAGAGAAACAGCAAATAACTGGAGTCATGGTGTGCTGTGGGAAATTCTGTGGATTCTAGGGTCATGCTCTATGTGGATAAAAAAAAAGCAAACAATTCAGAGGTGCTGTTTTGTTTTTATTTCAGGTGGCAGACATTAGTGGGTGGACTTCTGCTTCATGTCTCCTGGAAGCTGGGCTGGGTGGAGATAAACTTGTGTTCAAGGTACTGTGGGGTTTTCAGTATCTGCTAAATACTTATTTTCTGTAGCTGGGTTATGGCATAGTTAAGTTGGTTATGGAAGTTACTAACTTGCTAAAATAGAAGTCGGGAGGTGTATGTGTGTTCTGCTTCACAGGCGTAGGAGAGATTTTATGTTTTAGTTTAATGAATGTTCAATGACACACACCTCAAAAGATTACTACTGTAAAGTGGATTCAGTTTAGCCTTGGTAAGAAAAAGATAAAGCCTTGGTCAAAAAAGCCCAGCCATTAGTGAAAACTATAAAGATAACTTATCCAACCGCCTGTCCACATGTCTCCCCTGGATTATTTATAGTATTGTAAGAGAAACATTGGTTGAGAGCATACCCTTTCCCAAAACTTCAGTGCAGTGAAGTCCATAAATGCGGTCTGCCTTTTTCTCCAAGAGCTGTGTTCCATCATTCACTCTTGCCTAACTCTAGCATATATTACTGCACAGCAAGAGCAGCCGCTGCAGTACAGGATGGATATAATAATCAAACTCCAAATTAAAAGGTGCTTTATAGCAAAGATCATCTGCTCGAACTGTGACAACTCAGAAGAGTCATCCAGCATACTGTACTCTGCTTGGGTGGATCCATTCTGTGGTACGGAATGTAGTGTATCTTTTTAATTTTGCAGAAATAGTATAATTTAGAAGGTGTATGCCCACAGCAATTGTTGAATCACCATCTCTGGGGATATATAAATACTTTACTAGACAATGACCTGAGTAACGTGACTTGATTCTGAAGCTGGGGTGGTGATTGGACTAGATGGCTGCCAGAGTTGCCTTCTAAATAACTTTTTTCGGTGATTCTGTGTTAGCAACTGATGGATTTTCTGTTTGGGATTCTGACAATTGTCTTGCAAAACTCGATCTCCTGATTTGTGATTAAATCTACGTGTATTTCAGAAGAACCAGGCTATGTTCTGTTTTCATGTTCATGCAAGTGACTACATCACCACTGAAACTTAAGTGAAGTTGTAAATAGAAACAGAATTTTACTTCTTATCTTTTTCCTTTAGTGCAGATAAAATGAGGATATTGATGTAAAAGCTGCCAGTGGTATTGGTAGAGTCAGGATTAGGGTCCAACCCTTGCTTTAGTGGCAGTTACTGAGATACATATTATTATCAAATTCATATTGTTTATGCAGATTTTGGCTTCGACAGAACAGTCTAAAAGAGTACAGCCATCAGTAATGTCCGTTCTAGTTCAACTTTTCATCACTATTTTTGCTTTAAACTATGAAATTGAAAAAGTTAAATCTTTTTTCAGATTCAGAAGATATTTTATTTTTATCAAAACTTGGAAGACATTGAAGGAAATAGTGGACAAGAAGAAATTTTTTACTGTTGAGGAGGATGTCTTTATTTGAGAAAAGTTTTTGTGAAAAATGTTTGTTTTGACAGTGGAGACTTCAGGCCACTAGATGTCAGTACACTGTAGGAAAAGCGATTAAAATACATCTTGAGAAATCTCCTTGTTAGTTTAGCCAATACAGAATTCCTGTTCTAGGACAGAGTGAATGAAATTACCAGAATTAATTGACATGTTTTGGCTGTAATTCAACCAAATACATAAGCAGGGGTTTAAACCCATCTTTATTCAAAAGAATTAGGATCATGCTTTAATGCTTTGCTGAACCGGACTTGTAGTATGTATCTGCGGTTTAGAAACTGAAAAACAATCACCGAAACCCAACAACCAAACCCCCTAAAAACCAACTAAACAATAAAATTCCCAACAAACAAGCAAACATAATGTCTCAAAGCTTCTATTTATCACTCCCTCTCAACTCCTTCCCTTCCAAAGGTGATTTTTCTTAGAACTACCACTGGGATAAGGACATTTCCAACCCCTCCTTAGTGAATATCGGTCTCTGAATCTATCTGCTCATTTGGATTTTGTAGAGGATTTTTGTGTATCTGCTGGATACTTACGATATCTGGTCCCCAGTCTTGTCATGCTTCAAATAAGAAACTGTCACCCATTTATTTATTTCCACAAACCGTCAGCGTTTTTGTCATGTGGACTGATCTCATGTTCTTCTTGAGCCAGTTCAGGTTATCTCAGTGCCTCAGCGGAATTATTTTATCACCTGGAGATCATCACCCTTTGTCTAAAGTCTGGAATACCAGCTTCACAATAAAAACCAAATTAAAACATATTACTTAGAGTAATTTCTCTTAGGTCTTGTGGATATCCTGGTTTTCATCTGTTTCCCCCCGTCCTCTCAGCTGTAAGGGACTGTCACCATCATTGTTGCTTCTAAAGGCTGAATGGTGACCGTCTGCGAAACTTTTATCCAAAATAAGGGCACTGTGGACCTTAGAGGAATAAGTGTAGCATCTGCATAATGCTTCTAGTGCCACAATCTGCTGCCCTAATCTTTGTAAGGCATGTTAGTCTTAGGTGTTCTGGTTGGCATTTCTTGTAGTGCTGAATTTCCCCCCTGGCTAAGCAGCAGCTCAGAGCCTTGCTTGAACGGAAGCTCTAAAGTGTGGTTTAGGAGAACCTATCCATTGACTTTAGTGGCTTTTGAATCTAACCCTGCAACCACAGCTCGTCAGTTCTCTTATGTCACTGTGCTTTTCTGTTTTGCATGTACATGGCTGAATTGCCAACATAAGAAACTACTAATTGGTTTACATACAAAGACAGATTGTTGGTGCTGACACATTACATCAAACATCCATGCATTCTTTTTCAGTCCTTAAATTCCCACTTGGCAGCATAAAATTCTACCCTTACATCATGGAAAAAGCATCTGAAATCTTTTTCCATGACACTTCACAGTATTGCATTGGAAATGAAGACATGTTTGGGATTCCTAGAATTTAGTGGTTGGGAACATGAAAGAGTGATATTTTCATGTTCTAAATGAAAATTCAGTTTTCAGTGTGTGTTCATTTCATCTTCCCAGCCCTTCTTTCTTTTCTTCCATCCTCTTTTCTTCATTTGTGGAAGTTCCAATAAGGTGTAAGTATTCTGTTGGTGCCTTACTTGAACTTGCTGGTAATGAGGTGTGACAGTCTTAGATCCCGGTTTTAGTGAAATTCAAGTTGAAGTCAATAACCTTGAAAGGAACAATATAAAAAATTATGATGGCTACCCAAAAAACTCCCAGAACAATTATCTATGCCAGTGAACACATCTAAAGATTACTCTATTTTTGTGACCCTGGGTTTTTGATCAAGTGTCTTAGAAAATTATGTATTAAAAGGAAAAACAAAATGTGGTATTTAGTTTTTTTTTTTCCTTGTCTGTGTTTACATTAATTTTTGAGTGTGTTTTATCTTCATCCAGACTGTTCTTATTTCATTGTTTAGTGGTCTATTTTTCTTGTATTCTGAAGTATGGTAGTGTAGCAGTAGCTGTATTTACATTTTAAGTCTTACTCTAGTTGGAAGTATAGTCGAAATTAAGGAATTACAAAGCAGTTTGGTTTCATTTTGAGAACCGGTATTATTCACTGATGTTTTCTTTACTTCAGTTTAAAGCTTGGGAAGAGTGAATAGAGGTAGCAGTGTCTTCAGTCCTGAGAAACGTTTGGATCAGGCCTTTAGATCATTGCTACTGCTTTCTTCCCTTGCTCAAAATCTTACATTATTCTGTCTGAAATTTACCACCCACCTGATCCCTCTCTCCCCTTAAGTACCAAGATCAAAAAACAAAAAGTGCAAATTCTGAAGCTCCTTCTCAGAACTGAGAGCTGACCCTGCTGCAGTAACCATGGATTAAAAATATAACAATAATAATCAGATCAATCTGATGACTTCATCCCACCATTAGTTGTCAAACTGCCTTTAGGGGTTTGGCTTAGCTGAAGGAGCATCATTAGGAAATCTCAAGAGATATGCTTCCACAGAGACAATCTGATCTTTAGGAAGAATCTCTTTTCAAATCTGGCTGAAAAATGAATGTGTGGGTGGGCGAGTGTATTTCTACATAGCGAAAATGTGTGCTGTCTGTGCAAGTGCACTGTTTTATGCCTTCATTTGTCAGGGGTTTTTTTCCTTTTACAGCACAGCAAGGCAATTAGTTGAAATTTCTGTCCCTTAAAACCAATAGGAATAATTGCTATGAAACAAGCAATTTTACAGGGAGAGAAGCCAGGGAAAGAGTAAAAGAAAGAAAATATATCTGTAAAGAGCTCTTATCCAGTGTTAGATGAAGTGATTCATTTCTGTCTCAGGATTCTTTAGTAAATGGGAGGAATACTGAACACTCAGACGATGAATTTAATATGCACATCTTTTAAATTCATGTACATATGTATGTCTTATATTCCTTACAAGCAACTGTTTCTGGCTGTATGTAAACAGAATGTGGTGAAGTAATGGGATTTTAATTGTTTCCACAGGTCTGAAATCCTGTCATGGCTTCCTGCTTCAGTACTTTTTGTGGGCATTATTTATGCTGGCTCTAGGGCACTGTCTAGATTGGTAAGAAACACACAAGTAGGAGTCAGTTCTTTATTACTTCTAATTTATGAGCAAAGAACATTCCCTTCATACAAGGTGTTTTGTGCTGTTCCTCTGTTGGGGGGAAAGAAGGAAGGAGGGGTTGAAGTAATACATACACTGTTAATGGTGCTAGAGCAGTGATCCCGTCCTGCAAAGTGCAGAGCAGTATCAAAAAACACCTCTGTGATGGTCCATAGCACTCAGCATCTCTCCAGAGTACTTGGTGTTTTGCAGAGTAGATCATCAGTTGTATGAATTGTGCAAGTGGGGAAGAAGCTGAAGTTACTAGCTGTAAGTTTTCAAGAGGGGGACTGGGGCTGTGGGATCTGGAGGAAATCCTTCCGGAAGGATGAAGACCATTTCAGTGATTTTGATGCTTTACAGGATTTGAAAAAATAAATTGAAAATTCAAAAGGTATTTGGGGAAGGGTTAGATTAATCAGGTTGATGATCCATTTGAATCACAGTAACCTACTAAATGTTCAGTGGGTATCAAATCTGCTTTCATTGAAGTTGAATGCTTTTTACTTAAATAATATATTCTTTATGCAAAAAAAAATGGTGACATAAATTTTAAAAAACAAGCAATTTTTTACTGCTGTTATGCAGTCTGCAAGGCCAGATTCTGCACTAGTTCCCTTCTGCATTCTGTCAGTGCATCTTAATCTAATTCCAGAGCCAGCTTGCTCTTGCTAGCTCCTAAACCCCAAGGAGGATCAAAAGGGAATTTTTGCTGATATTTTGCTTGAACTTCCCAGTGGAGAGATAGGGCAGAAAAGGACAGGAGGTCTTTGTCCTCACAAACAAGTCTGGAGGCCTCATCGTGGACCCAAGTGGTCTTCAGAAATCACAGGCATATACTCAGTAGCCCCATGCCTCCAGATTAGCTTTGCTTCAGGGCGATTGCATTTACTTCCTCTTGGTTCCTTGTCAAAGCAAGTTCCATTGGGCTTCTCTGATGTAAACTGAGCAAAGATCCCTAACAAGAGCCCTGCCTGGAAACAGCAGTAAAACCTTGGCAGCAGCATCTTTTCTGCCTGCTCACCTGGGAGGTGGAGGAGGGATGAATCACATCTTCTCTGCTATTTCTTCTTATTTCCTAGTCATCCCTTAAGTTACCTGTCTCCCTCCTGCCCCTGCTCAGGTCATTCAAGAGTGAGATGTACTGGAGTTGCAGAGGGGCTGTGAATGGTTTTGACTTATATCCCAAACCTTTCTTAAGGAGGTTATATCCCAAACCTTTTTTAAGGAGCATCTTCGATTTCTGAATGGCTTTTTGTTGTACATGAATAGGGTTTTAGAGGCCTAATTCTGTGGCCGTTTTAGGAGGAAAGTCAAAAGCACAAGTCATCTTAGGCTGTAGTCAAGTAATGCCTTGTACTGGGGCTAAATTCAATCCTGCAGATAAGCTTTAATTACAGTAACTTTGTGTACAACAATTTTGTGACACAGTGAAAAGGAAAATGGACTTTCCCAGTTTTGCACCTGAATAGGTTCACCTCTGCAGCATATTTTTGAATTAAGTGGGTTTATTGCTAAAGCAGAAATTATGTGTACTTTTTTGATCAAATCCAGGGAGGCCCACCTTCAGGCATTCCTGTACACTGGCAGGGCTGCAGTCTTAATCTCTGTTTGTGCCTCTCCCTAGAGGTGCTGGCAGTGTCCCCTGCCCAGGAGTTTAGCGATGGAACTGGAGGAGTGCTTAGCTCTGGACTGTGATGCACTAAGAAAAGTATGCAGAGCTGTGATGGGAGGTTTGTACAGAGTCTATTCTCCCTACCTGCCCAACCAGTAAACCTTTCTTTTTGTAAGCATTAAGCCCACTCACAAATTTAAGAAATACTCACATCAAAGGCAACAGACATATGGAGAAGGTTAACTAGGCTGCACAAACTGGAGCCATTGTTGGCTTCAAAACACATTTGGAAGAGCCAAAAGCAAGGGGGAGGAAAATAAACCCCAACAAACTGGCTGCACAAAAGGAAGAATGTAAATTCTTCTGTCGACTTTCCTTGGGTATGGTTATTTCTTGTATTTCCTATTACTGTATCAGGCTCAGGGTCCTTACGTTACATACTTCTGGGTTTATGTTCTTAGTCATCCAGCAGCAGGATTGGGAATTGGTTTTCAGAACCAGTGAAGCTGGGGCTGACAACTTCATGCCAGCTGTGTTTGTGTGATTTCCTTGCTAATTTAGAGGTGTTAAAAGTTATCTTGGTGCAACTGTTGTGTTTATGGGTCCACCCCAGTTGTCTTTAAACTTAAAATGTTTAATTAGTGATGCTTATCTGGCTTTATGGGAAAGAAAGGAAAAATCCAGAAAATACAGATTTCAGAATGCATAGCCAAATTTAAGAGGTATTTGCTGCTTGTACTGCCTGAAAAGGCATGGACATCACTGAGAAATTAACTCATTCTCTACTCATATAATTTAAATAATGTACACAAGTGGGGAAATAGTGCTTCCTAAAACTGCATCTTTATATTATCTTAACAGGAGCAGAGAATTGCTTGTTTCAACTATTTGAGAGACCATGGATCTAATTTGGAGGAAGTATTATGAACCAGTAATTCTGGTTGGGTTTGCCTGAGGCAATGGGTGGTTGATTCATTATTGTTATCACTGAGGTTTGTTTCTTAATGATTTCATGTTGGGATGGTGCCCAGATACCTCAGTGAGCAGAATTTTGCCATCACTTGTGTATGAACTATTATATTTCTACTCTAATTTTGGGCAGCTCTTCCTAGCAGTAACTGAAAGCAATTACCTAAAATCATCTTGCCCATAATTCTGTTGCTAGGAGTCAGACTGTATTCTTAGGAGCAGTAGACAGAGATGGGAAAACTAATAAGAACCGCTTACTGTGGAGGCTGCAGATATTTGAACAGAGAGGCAAAACTAGAGGCAGAAACCTGGAGCAAATCTCACTGTGAGGTAGTTGCATACAAGCAAAGTGACTGAGCACTCTGAAGTGGGAGAAGCAGCAAGCAGGGTCTGTGTTTATAAAGATGCCTGTGCCATGTAATAGTGTTTGGAATGTGTCTCAGTCCCTTTCGGGAGATGTGGTGTGGGTTTACAGCTCAAAAAACTAAAACAACCCCAAAATCACAAGCATGTGGGACAGCTGTCCCTTAGAGGAGTGCCTCTTCCTGTGTGTGTGACTGTTGTGGTTTGATTTGGGCATTTTTCTTCTCTCCCAATGGCAGCCAATCCCAATGTTCCTCACTGTGCACAACGCGTCAGAAGTTATAACCTATGGGTTCCAGAAGTTCGTGCAGAAAGAGGTAACTGATCTATTAATTGACACATTCATGGTGTCCCCTGTGATGTAACTGCCTTATAACAAAACATGTAGTTTCTTTTAATATGGGCATTAATGCCATGTGCTTTTCTAATCTTGCAATGATAGCTAGTCATTAATGAGACCCAGAGAGAGCTTTGCTCTTGACAAGTATTTCTGTTGATGTTTTCTTTTCCCCTTTGGTTGAGGAAACTCTGCAAATGCATATCAACAGTTTGATCTGTATTTTTAAGACTGGCTTGGTCCTGCTTGTTTTTCCCTTTTGAAAATTAATATCCACCCTCTCTCATGCCCCATATAAGGTTATCATTGAGCTGAGAGGGAGAAGGCCTGGGTCTCTAGATCTAGCCACTATATCTAGTGTATTGTATGATTGTAGATAGATCACATCTCTACATGAAATGCAGGAATAACAGCGCCTTTCTAGATTTGTTTTGAATGCTTCAGAATCTGTCGCAAGTCTTAAATCTCTCTTAAAGTTAGGAGAATAATTCCTGCGCCCTGTAGTAAAAGACTGGTTTCTTTCTCACAAACGGCATTGAGAATCCTTTTCTTTGGCTATGAAATGCTTTTCTAGTTGACCAGAGAGCTGCTGTGTGAGGTAGCTCTGAGAAATCATTAATCACAAAGTCTTTTCTACAGTGGCCTCTGGCTTGCTGTGGAAGGGATTTTCCAATCATTACATCTGTTGTGTATACAGAAGACAAATAAATGGACCATGTTTGCTACTCCTAACAAACTGAAGAGGTCACTAAGGTTATGCCTAAGGGACATAGCAGTGTGTACTGTGGCATGTCCCTATGTCATTGTCCTCTGATTATTGTCCCTGACAAAGTGTTTCATATTTTCCTGGTTATGACTCCTCTTTTTAAAAACAAAAGCACTATGAGCAAGGATAATGCAAACACAGATCTTACCAGAAAGCTTCTGGGGACTAATTTTGGACTAAAGGATTGGGAAACTCTCAGGAGTTTAGACCTCTGGTTGTACCTAGTAAGAATACTTGATATTTGAGTACATAAAATACACAGTTTTGGTATAGTTCAAGTTAAGTTTAAGGATCAAGTGTAACGTCATGTCTGGTTTTAGGTTTGCCTGCTGGTAAGTAATCTGAAAATGTAAATAAAGTTGAAGTAGGCTAATCTGTAATCCTGGTTCTTCTTTTCAAGTTACATTTGCTGAGCAGTGCTTAAACATAATGCACTGTTGAGTGTTGGTGACAGGATTTTCAATGTGTTTGGTGCAATAAGATCAGCTGTCATCATTTTCCTGGTTTTGGAAGGAGAAAGCACTATTTCACCCTTTTTTAGTTTTAAATTTTAATTTTTTGTTCATACTTTCGTTTTTACAGCAGACCTCTCATCTGAAAGTCTGTAGGTAAGCTTTTAAAAGTGCTCACATTCAGATTCAGACTTGTTTTGGCTCCAGCTTCTGTATTTGCTTCAGATAATGGCACACCAAAACAATGAAGAATGAAAGGCACTTTCCCGTGGGCGGTGAGCCTAAATTGCAACATTGGAATAATGAAATAGTTTTAAAAGTATTTTCCTTTTTCTTTTTCTTTCTTTTTTTTTTTTTTTTTTTTTCCAAACCACTGCTTAAATAGATACCTTTTTTTCTCCTTATAAAAATAAAAAAGGCCTGGCTTCCTGAATAACAAAGCAGTGCTTGTAGGAATGTTTCTGGAAACATGGAAGCCAGGTTTGATGTTCCATTAATCTTAAATGTAATCTTAAGCAGTAAGAGAAAGATAATTAATGTGATAGAAAATAGCTAAAAGTGCCTTTCCTAAGAAAGAAAGAGTAAATGATACCCAGTTCTGCTAGAATCACTCATATTAAGCTACACAACCTACCAGCCCTGGTTGACCCTAGTTATTTTGGCTCCAAAAAGGAGATAGAAAGGGAAAAAGAGAAGTCAGCCAGTCATGTAGTAAAAGTTTTATTCTACCCTGTCCATCTCCATCCCCTTGAAGAATGCATGTTTGCTGTCCAGCACATTCTGTAATCTTTTAGTGGTACTTAGAGTAGATAATGTTGGGTTATTATTTAGTGTACATAGAGGCACCATCTTCCTAATTTCTTCCTGTTGTTTCCATTATCTTACTGTGGCCTTGGTTTAACCACTGGATTATTGTCAAGGATGGCAGGTTTTTTATCATCTTTATTCTGTATTTTCCTATGCTCCTGGAAAGCAGGAAAATAAGCTGCAAAAGCAAATATTTGTTATTATTAAAAGTAGCAGTCCACAGAAATTCCACATCAGAGTATTCAGTGTAGCTTGTAGAAATACTCAACCACAGGTTAAGAATTTACTTAGTCCAAGTCAGAGGACTAGAGGAGGACTGGTGCTGTCCTTAATCCATTTCTAGTGTAATACCACTCACTCCCACTTTGCTCTGTGTTCTGGAGTTGCATCATAACTTTTAATGGAATCACCTTTGCTGGAATTGTTGTAATAGGCAATTCACCTTAAGGAAAGAACTTTGGTAGCCATTCACGGCCAGAAATTTGTTGATTTTGGCTTTCTGAAGCAACCTAGGGAAGCCAGATGGCAAGTGAAGAATAATATTCCTTACCAAAAAGCTTGTTTTCATCACTGCTGAGGTGTTTTGTGCTGCTTTTATACAAGTTTGCTGTGTATGAGTTAGAAGAGTGCATGATGTAAAAACTTTGGTGGCAGAAATTACTTTTTAAATATGGAATAAAAATTAAACAAATTAAATGTCAGTGTAAAATTGGGTGGAATTGCCTATACTTTGCTGAGAGTACAAATCCAGGTTACAAGGGTTTGGTCCTGTTTGTTTTTTCTCTTCTCCACAGTGTGCTGTGCCTCCTGGTAGCAGCAGCGTGCCTTCCTTTATGTGACACACAGGTGAGCTCTGCTTTGTGAAGCAGCTCAAGTTAGATCTTGATGTTTGACATCTTGTTAGTGTATGAGGGTTGTAGCTTTTACTTGTAAGCTAGAGTGGAATTACTGTGAAGGAACTGAAAATGTTGTCTATTGCTGTGTTGTAGTCTTGCTGGTGTTAATGTGTTTGCATCATGATAAAACCTCTGAGCAGACAAACATCAGTGAAGATGATCGGTGGGGAAACCATGGTTTAACTTCCTATAGGCTTAGAGTGAATGACTTACATTTGGATTAATTGCACATACTTTCAGGAGGTACCTGAATTAGCTTTATAATAACTCTGTAGCTACTGGAGAAAGAAAGGAGGTACCTCCAGAGAGTGCTTAGTCCAGTAAAGATCTATTCCTTGGAGGTGCTTTTCTGGAGTCTTAGGAAGGCTGCTTCCTTGTTTTAGATACCTTAGTTAAGATGTGAAGTCAGGTAGGATGAATCTGGGAACTTGTCTGGATGCATCTGATCAAATGTAGTCATCAGAATTGTTGCACCTGCACTAGCTCCCCTTGTAGTCTGTGGGGCAGAGCAGGAATTTCTGGTGTATCATTCATCTCCTCAGAAAGCAGACATCTAAAATATGTCAGGTGAATTCCTTTTGAAAATGTTTATTTTTCCCTATTGATGAAGAGAACCTGGCTTGCTCAGAGACAGTTGTCTGTGTAAAGCACTCTTTTGGATACTCTGTGGTTAGTTGGAGCCTTGGGGGGAGATCCTGTTAAGCTGCTGCAGGGGCTGAGAGGGAAAAGGAAACAAGGGAAGAAAAACCTTAGTGATGTTCCTCTGATCTTTTTGCCCCTCCCTGACTGCCAAGACAAGACTAGACAGACTGGGGTCTACATGCTCAGATTGTTTAAGATGGTGTACATATCTGAAAGAAATAGAGCTGTTCTTGCCAAGACTAGCTGAAAGCCTGGGTAATGGGCATATGCCAAGTCTCTAAGTGGGACAGGAAAAACTTTAGTCTTCCTAGTCTTCTTTCATCATCTTCTCTTTCTTTGTAGCATAGCTCCTACTGACTGTACTTGCTTTGTGTAGCTAGAGGCAGGGAAATAGCAATAAGTATGTTTACATGAATGTGCTTTTATTTATGTAGATATGCTTTTATTTATGTAGATGTTCTTTATTGCAGTTTGATCCAAATGGTTATTTATGGGCTCTAATTCACTTGATCTGTGTTGGTAAGTAATTTCTTTCAGAAATAGAATTAGAAAGGCTGAATGTGTTGAAGAAATCAGCTTTATTGTGAAGTTACTGATATTTAAAGTTCTTGATGTAAAAAACACTTGGAAAGAATGAAGAAGTTCAATAAATATAAGAAATGCATTCCTTTTACATCTCTTACGTTGAAAACAACAACAGCATAAGCTAGCTATTGCAGTCAGTTAACATTGAATGAGAAAATGCACATACAATTTTAATCAGCACTAAGCTTTTCTGGGAGTTTTTGATGGTTGCGTACTAAGAGATGCTTCTTTCTGAGGGGAAAAGAAACATGAAAAAAAAAACCAAGCAAGAACTTGTAGCTGGAGCTTTATTGCACGCACTGATTTTATTTAAAAGCTGACAGAAATATTCTAAAATACCATGGAATGTGCTCCCAGAGGAAGGATGTTGAAATGTTGGGATTTTTTATGCAATCATATGCATTTAAAAAAGAATTTTAACAATTAGTTGCATAACCTGTCAGGTTTTCTTTTGTCTGTTTCAGACTAAACATTGACTTGGATAAATCGCACTTCTTCCCTGAAAAGCTAGAAACAGACAGACCCAGAAAATCTGGAGAAAGAGAGAGTAGTACTTTTTAACTAGGAGATTTGTGTCTTTTGGAGCGTTAGGCTGGATAATAAGGGACTTCTATTTGGTTCTTAGCTGTCCCATAGTCTTAGTGAGTGATTCATTCGTATGTTAAGTCTTGTCTGCAAATTAGGGAAGTTTCCTTCTTTATTGTGTCTATCCATACTGTAAATTTTTCAGGGCAGAGGTAATGTATTTATATGTATTTGGGTCTAGGGAGGTCTAGAGATCTCATTCTAAAATGTTGTTAACATATGAATAAGAAATAGTTTTCCTTTTTTTTTTTTCTTTAGGAAATGTTATATGGTAAACAGTTGCTCTTAGAGAAAACAAAAAGCGAAGGATTTTTCACTTCACATACTCATTTGCTGTGACGGGTGATGTTATTGCTTTCTTAAAGCCAAGAGGTCTCATTTGTGAAACAGTGCTAGGCTTGGAGGTGGAAAACTGCTTAGAGAGTCTTCAGGAGGTCCCTTCTGTGTGTTTGAAACATGTAGGAAGTGCCAACATAATGTTTATGCTCAAAATATAACTTGTTTCCATTTCTCTTGTTTTGGAGAGAAAGTTGTTGATACACCCGTTGGGGGGTTTCGTGTAATTGGATTTCCTATCAACCGACACAGATTAAAGATGCTACAAGGAAGGGCAAACAGATGAATTAACTTGTTGCACAGCTAATCAAGACAGAGCATTAGAGAAAGGACATGTGTTCTACGCTTTGGCTTGTCTAATGGAGACAGAATTGCAGGCTTGCATTCCATAGTATTCTACTGAATTTGCTTTTCATTTTCTGTTTCTCTTTGTGAGTAAAAAAACCAATACAACCAAAGCCTTGAAGAAAGGGTCTAAGAAAAACAGAGCTTGAAGCCATATTGTTCCTTTCTTGAGTGCCTAAAGCTTTTCCCAGAATAGAAATGAGAGCCAAAAGATGGGTAGGTCAAGTAACTAAAGAACCTGGAGACCCTAGAGCCGGGAGAACTCTGAACAGGAAAGATGGCTCAGAGCCAACAGCTGTAGGGATCTACATAGGTAAACACATCATAGAAGGTACCCAAAAATGGGGTGGGCTGAAGAAACCATTCTGTGACACTTTTCTGTATGTATTCACATACACGCACAGAGCTATGAGTTTTCTTCAGAACTAGAAGCAGCACATAGCATGACAGTACTCTGAGATTATAATGCTTTGAAAACCATTAATTAAAAGTGATAGGTTCATTTTACTCATGGTTTAGGTATCCTTTGTGCCATGTTGCTAGACTGTAATTCAGAGGGATTCCCTATCTGCCAGTATCACGGCCAAATAAGCATGGTTTGTCAGAGTGATTGCATGTTACAGCAATTACACATGTCATTTCAATTACAGGGGCTTACAAAGTATTTCACAAGTTGTGGAAACCTAACTCTTTAAGGTAATGTGTTTTCATATTCTTTTAAACAGAAAGAGATTGTTATCAAAGAGGGTTAGAGGCACATCCGTGTAGCAGTCCAGTAAACTGTAGGTATTTCTGTGTTATCAGTGTGAACTGAGCCATTCCTGGTTAATCATTAATGACTTCTCTTGCAAGAGGAGCCTTATTTATTGTTGGTAACAATAGCATGTGGTTATTGATAGTCATATGCCTAACTCAAACACTGAATTAGTTTTAAACAGTGTATTATCAAAGGGTGATGACTCAGTTCTGAAAGAAGGTCCTCTAGTTACTGGCGCAGGCATTAAAAGGAAATGTTAGTTTGTGTTAGCCTTGAAAGCTGGATGGTTTGAATCTGTCAGTGTCTTACTTTGAGGCACAGTCTCGAAAGCATTTAACAGCTGGTGACTTCCCACAGGACTGGGATGGCTGAGTACCTTAAAAACCTTACACTAATCCCATGTGCATGTTAGATAAACATGCCAGACAATAGTTGTATTGAAATCAGGTGACATTACATGTTTACAGTGTCTATCATCTGCAGTTCTCTGTATCAAAGGAGATAGATATGTTACCACTGCATAATATGTATATGTACATAATACATGTGTATAAAATATGACTAAGCTCATTTATTTCAAAACCATTTTCCAGCTCTGCTTAAAAGGTTTAAATTTTAGTTGGTCTCACTTTATCTTCACTTTAAATGAGGTTCTCACTGACATTGTAACAACAGAAATAATGTGCAAATGATGTGTTAGTATGTAATTTATATGTGTGAATTAATATGATTCATATATTGATAATGTAAATAGTTTGTTGTTAGCATGTATCTAATTATAATATAATGTTAGTATTACGTAATTATAATGTGTGATATATAATATTATATGATATTACAATGTTATAATACTATTTAATATACTGATCTCTTACACCAAGTAAACTGTGGTACTAAAAGAACACCTTTTTTTCTTTCCCTCCTCTCCCAGTGATCTGGACCAACAGTACATCAACTATGTATTCAGGTAAAATGAATAAGTCTTTGATACACCATAGCTGGCTTTATGTGGTATCTGTTTTTATTTTCAACCATGGCTTGCTTAGGAAACACATAGCTACCACTACTTAAATGTATGTATTTAGCAGGACATTCACAGAAAGAAAGTGCTAGGCTGAATGGTTTAGCAGCTGAATTTTTTTGGCTCAGGTTATAGGTGTACATGCCAATATATACCTGGGGAGGTAACGAGGTGTTAATTATGAATTTTTTAATCACCATGTGCACAAATAATCTATCATTTCCAGTAATAATATTTACAGGGCAACTCCCTGGCAATAACACGCTTCAAAAAATAAAACTTGAACAAAATTGCCAGAAGGAGAGATAGTGATTACAAAAGTATGACGTGCAAAGAACACGAGCATAAGTGATTGTTCAGAGTGCTGTTAGTGGGATTGAGTAATTCAGACTTTCAGTTGTTTTTCTGATTTGGAGATACAAAAGTGGCTTGTTATTTTGTAGTTAGTGAAAGAGCCTGAGTCACTGACCAGACTTCCCTGTGGGTTTTTTATATATAAAGAAGAGTCAGTCTTTCCTCAAAGAGCCATATAAGCCAAAGCATTTGATGTGCATTGGCTTCTGCTAGATTTTTGTGAGGCTTTATTAGGGTCTCCTCCATCCATAATCACATCTTGTATATGTTGACTTATTTTCTTGGAATGGTAGCTAAAGTTGTATGGGGGAATACTGTGGAGTGCAGATACTAAGTTCTAAGAAAGGATAGTCAAAAAGAATGAAAGAGAGAACAGAGGTTAGGAATAAGCATAACAAAGGTGAATTTGTGTTTGCCATTTGATTGGATGGGTGTGTGCTCTTGTTTATCACATTAAAGATCCTTGATAGGATCACGGCAGGGACACCAATGTAGGACAGTTACTTCAATTCCCATTTATCTTGTGAGCATCAACATGATAATACTGTGTATCTTCTTTTATCTTAGTTCAGTCAAATGTTGTACTTCCATAAGTAAGTCATGCAGGCCTCTGATTTTGCATTTCTATGATTCCAGTGTCTCTTCAGCAGGGCCCTATGCATTGACAATATCTGAATACCAGTTTGCTTGAAGTAGGCTCTTGTTTAAGTCAGTTGTTGTTTTCCACCTACTATGAAGTGGGAGCAAATATTACTCAAAGAAGGTAGTTGGGTTTGTTGAAACTGTTTTGAAGAATTAGTCATGGAACTTGCAAGCATGTTGCTGTGTGCAAAAATAACTCATGAAGTTTTGAATGAGCTGTAGCTATTTGTTTCACGTTGAATCATGAAATAAGCAGTAAAATCAATTGATTTTTCATTCGGCACCTGCCTGGCTATGGCTCTCAGTTGTCATTTTAGTTTAAAAGAGGGCCTGAACCTTTAAATTCAGGTTTTTCACTAAAGGTCTTAATTTTGCAGCTTTGATAGAAAAGTTAGGGTTGGGTTCCTGCTCTGTTAGTTGATAGTAGCCCTTGCCTATGAAGTTGTGTCCAGCAGAGAGCAGGAGTTCCACGTTACATGGCAAGTGTAGTTATTGATTTAGAGGCTTTTGACAAAGAGAAATTTCTCGTTAAGGAACTGTGAGGCTCAGGGGTATGTATTTTAAAAACAAAAAACCAACAATGGAATTGTGCAGATTGGAAGATGGCTATTTTTAACATCTGCTTAAAAGCAAAAATGTGTAATCAAATCTTGCAGAGATTTTCATCATTAAGGGGCTTGAGGGTCAGTGTAGCTTCTAAGATGATGGTACAAAGCAGTAGCTGGAAAACAGATGGCTTAGAGGAGGTAGAAGGCAGGATATTTATTTGTTTGGCTTGGGTCAGTGTATCTCTGTATGTGTATGTATTTATATATGTATTTATGTATATATTTCTGTGTGTTAGAGGAGCTCATAGTCCATAGCATTTGGATCTCATCTTGTCTAGGGAAAACAAACAGTGCCATGGTCAATGGAATAAGTGACATCTGATTTCTTTTAGAGTTTTGTTTTGCTGTAATAGCTGATGATGTTTGAGAGGGTGTGAAATTTGGCAGAAGTTATCTCCTTGTTTGCAACCTCCACAATGTGCCACTGCTGCGAAGGTCCTCCAGTGTCTAACGGGCCTGAAATCTTTCTGCTGCAGAAGGCACTGGCAGGGTTTGTCACTTCGTGAGACCTCTGGGCATGTGGTTAGCTTGGAAACACTGCCACTTCCCAAATTTGGATGAAGCTGGTCAGCGTGTTTGAGAGCTATGCAGAGCTATGAATGTATGTGTACACACAGCTTTATTGCACAAGCTTAATTTCTGTGGAAAGCAGTCAAAGGTATTTTTAAATCACCCTGAATAGAGGGTATTTTACTCTGAACATTCTCTGAATGAGTGCTAACTCCTCATGGGCAGTTCTGGGTCAGAATTACTGTAAATGTGCTTATCCATTGGAGGGTGCCCAGCACTAAATTTTGTGACTTAGCAGGCAGGTATATATGCTGCTTCCTCTATTCAGGGCTTTTCAAGGGCTGTTTTGGCCATGAGAGGATCCCAGTTCCACCTCCAGAGCAGAACAGTCTAATGTGTACTGGTGGTCTTGTCTGTACAAGCATGATTCTATGATTTATGAAGGAACTTCATAGTGTGGTGTCAGTGCAACTTTCTCCCCTTGATACTGTTACCAATGGCCTTTATAGCTCCTTATTTCTAACCTAGATCAGACAGCTGAAAGGTACAGGGAAAAGAAAGAAGCCAGGTAGTGTTTAGAATTGTAGAATTATAGAATCAGTTAGATTGGAAAAGAACCTTAAGATCAAATCTAACCATTAACCCAGCACTGCCAAGTCCACCCCTGAACCATCCCTTAGCGCCATATCTACACGTCTTTTAAATACCTCCCGTGTGGTGACTCAGCCACTACTCTGGGCAGCCTGTTCCCGTGCTTGACAACCCGTTTGAACAAAATTTTTCCCAATAAAGAGGAGATTACAGGAAAATATATAGGTTTGTTATAACAGCATCTGTTCAAAGCATTTCTGTTCGGTATGAAAGCACAGTTGTACTCTGTGTGTAGAGACTGCCTGGATAGAGCAGATTAAAAGTTCTGCCCCAAGCTACTGGATGTTAGAATGTACTGATATGTTAGATTAAAAAAATATATATTCAGATTAAAAAGAAACATTAACTGTATTGGCTTTGTTGGAGCCAGTGCAGCTGAAATTAGCTAAGTCTCCTAACATATTCTGCCCCTACATGCCATGTACTGTTTCTTGTTTTAACATCTGGAACAATTTGGGAGGGTAGAGCGTCATAAGCAAATGTACATGAACAGGAACTTTCCAGAACCAAACAGATTTGAAGAAATATTTGCTTATGTTCAAAGTGTGGCGTTCTTCTCACTTCATCACTTATAGCATGATTATTCAATGGCTTTTAAAAAGGAAGCCAGACCAGAAGCAAGTATAAGAGGGAAAGCAGAGCTCTACTATACAGGGAAGGAAGGGGTGATGATGTTGCTTCTCAGTGCCCAAACCGCATGCTGTTCATCTGTTTAGACACGTGGGGCAGGCGGGTGGAGGAACAGGTCAAATGTACTTCAAGAACCTCTCTATAATCCTCTGGTCTTATTCCCACTACCTTTTCCTGTTTTGCATTTCCCTGTACTCCAACTTCTGCATTAGTGTTCTATTTCCTAGTGGGTTTTCCAGTAATCTTGCATTTTCTTTTATTCCTTTCCAGATCCCCACTTTTATCAAGGAGGAAGCCAGATTTCTTCCCTCTATCTAGCTGGCAAGGGGTAGCATGAGGGGAAGGAGCAGTAATTTTACCTGGCATGTTGAGGGATACGTAACGTGTCTTAGAAGTGGGTCAGAACTCATGTTGGGCTTTTTCCTGTGCTAGGGCAGGTAGAGATATGTTACTTCTTGTAGAAAACTTGGAAGAAAATTTCTGGACAGGCTGAGAAAGTTGGGGCTGTTCAGCCTGCAGAAGAGAAGTCTGCGTGGAGACCTCATAGCAGCCTTCCAGTGTCTGAAGGGGGCCTGTAAGGATGCTGGGGAGGGACTCTTCATTAGGGACTGTAGTGAGAGGACAAGGGGTAATGGGTTTAAACTTAAACAGGGGAAGTTTAGATTGGATCTGAGGAAGAAATTCTTTACTGTAAGGGTGGTGAGGCCCTGGAATGGGTTGCCCAGGGAAGTTGTGAATGCTTCATCCCTGGCGGTGTTCAAGGCCGGGTTGGACACAGCCTTGGGTGGCATGGTTTAGTGGGAGGTGTCCCTGCCCATGGCAGGGGGGTTGGAACTAGATGATCTTAAGGTCCTTTCCAATCCTAACTATTCTATGATTCTATGATTCTACATCCCCCTATCTGTCACTGTCTGATGCTTGTTCAGAAAGGCACGGTGAAGGAGAAAACAAAAACGTGTAGCAGGAGAGTTTCAAATGGTGAATAAATGGCACTGACAAAGGTGTGAGGTGAAGGCTCTGTTCTGTGCAGCTACACTCAATGTGGCTTCTGGAAATGCTTCTAATCTGTCACTTTTGAAAATAAAAAAGCTGCAGTAGATTTCCTGCAATAGGGAAGGGCAGCTTTGCAGGCATAAATTGCTGTTGTTGCTGACAAAACCTCTTTTTAGCCAGAAAGAAAACCACAGGTGGCCCAGCCCTCAGTACTGAGTACAGGGGAAAAAACAGAGGAGCAGAGAAATCCAGCACAGGGGTATTGGTTTTGCTGCAGCCTGGTGTCCAGGCTGTGCTGCTGGAAACCTCTGGATCCCTAACATGGTTTTACAACATCATTGTGTCTTTTCTACTGGTGTTCTGTTTGGAGCAGAGCTGGAGTACAACTTTAATGCCATCTAACCCATTTGCTTTAACCTGGTTCATACTTCACAAAGGTTTTGTTCTCATCCTATGTTATTTTTGGATTGAAGCCTGTGATGTCTGGAAGGGTGGTTATCAGTTCCTCTTGCTTAAAGAAGGGAGTTTCTCTCTAAGCATTTCCCAATCTCACTGGGGTTTTTTGTTTAAAAACTAATAATGCAAAAAGCAAAAGTGGAGAAATACATCTTAGTCAAAATTCTCATAACTGTTGGTACAGTTCTACTTGCCCTGCCAGTCTGCTTTTTCCTCTCTTTTTTATTCAGTCGAAAGCAATAGACCTTTGCTTCTTTTTCTCTCTTTACAAGGAAACTGAGGAATTGGAACTGTTTGTTGTGAATCCTTGCACAGAGAGGAATTTGGGCAGTTTTCTATAGATTCTGTCTTAGTGGTGTCACCGTCTGGCTTAACAGCAGGTCCGTTGAAAATGACTTATGGGTAAATACTGAGATCTATACAGGGCAGTAGTATATGATCACAGCAAATTAAGACAAACCATATATTTGGCCATCAGATCGAGAGAAGTTGTTACGAGCATTGCTGAAGTTGTAGCTGGAATACTCTATTCAGTTTTAGGCCTCCCAGTTAGAGAAAGACGCTGAGAAACTGAAAATCTTGCAGAGGGCTAGTGACATTGTTAGGGAGTGAGAGCACATGGCTGGCTCCAAAGAGAGTTTGAAGGAGGTGGTCTTGTTGAGACTGGCAATGTGGAGGCCAAGGTACAACCTAAGCACTGTCTGCACCTTCTTGAAAGGGAGTTACTATGATGACAGAACCAGACTTTTCTAAGAAGTAGCAGATGGTATGGATCACAAATTGCATGAACCATAAATTGCAGCTTTGATGGTTAAAAATGGGACATCAGGAAAAACTTCTAGGAGAGTAGAATGGCCCTGGGACAAGTTACCCAGAGAGGTGTGGAACCTCCATGCTAGAGGTTTCTGAGACCTGTATTTTTGAGACAGAGCCATAGAGGATTTGATTAAATATTGGTGGTAGTCCTTCCTCAGGTGAGAGATTGTATGGGGTGACCCCAGAGATTCCTTCCCAACCATTTTTTTCTTTCATAATTGATACTTACACCTCAGTTATTCTGCTTACTTGGAATAAGTTTGACCCTGAACAAACACACACAAAACTTTTATTTATAATGTTCAGGCCATGTCATAAATTCTGTAGTAGCAAATTATTTTTCTTTTTATTTTATTTTTTTTTAGTGTGGTGCTGTTGGCCTCTGCATCCCATCCAGCAGGTAAAGTGCGTAGAGTTGTTCCTTTTTTAGGTTTCCATGTTGCCTTTCCTTTCCCTGCATGTTTTTAGAGGCCAGACTCTAGAGTCCTGTAATTTAACAGGAATATGAATATTATATCCTGTAGGAAGAGGAGAGGAGGGTATATAACACTCTGTAATTTACGTATTTACTAATACCTTTCTTAGCTTCCATTTACAAAGAAGCAGCATGAGACTGACAACAAAGAATGGGTTTTGAGGTGGCGCATGGATTCCCTAGGTGAACATGTCCTTTTCAGGGCAGTGTCTCAGCAGTCCATACAGTTTCCTTCTCTGCACTGCCCTCAGTGCTATGCAGAGATTTATCTTTGTTGTTTTCATAAGTTGTATCCCATCAGTTGAGCCCATGGCAGGATTTGAAGTAGCAAAAGATCAAAAGGTTAGCAGTGGAGAAACTGAATATTTGATGGTGGCTAATATTCCTGCCATACTGTTTTTTAAGAGTTAGAAGGTTAAAGATGATCATTTGTTGCTTTCACTAGACATTTGCTCAGTCAGAAAAACAAAGGAAGAAGCATTTAAATAAAAGTTTGCCCTGTTGCTTGGTGGTGCATCTTGTGTATGTAGGCGTTCCCCTAGCAGAGTAGACAGACACATTAAGCAAAAGTGTTCTGCATTTCAAAAAAGGAAAGATAGAGCTTCTTCCAAATCTGTAGAGCCTCAAGGCTGGAAAATTCCTGGGAATTGTTGCTACTAAGAGCAACCAGGGCCCAAGTTCCTGGAAATACAAGTACTCGAGAGTTCTACTTGGATGTGGGAGAACTTTTTTAAACCTCCCAACTAGCTCTGTGTGACAGAGTTCAAATGCCAGAGGGGGAAGCAGCCAGCATATGTCTCTGTTTTGTGACTATCATGAGCTCTGTAATAAAAGAAGTGGTTATGATACATGTCCATCCACTGGCAACTGTTGCTTAAGCAGGATCCTCTGTAGATGAGCAAAGAATACTCTCATGTATCCCTTTCCCCTTTTTCAACCAAAGGCAGGAACTGGCTAGAGTCGAGGTCAGAGAGAAATCATTAAACACACTAGAAATGTGGAAAGTGTCCTAAATGAAAAGCCAGCCAGCTGTAAAGGCTTAAAGGAATGTAAAACTGGTAATGTTCATGTAATTGCTGTTCCCCTGCTTGTAACAGTGAGTAATTTTTTCCCCCTGTGTTCCACTGAGTATATTGCTTTGTCCCTCAGGTGATCTCTTCAGTGCCTTGGACTTCCCATCCCTGTACTTCTACAGGTTTCATAGCAGCTGCTGTGCCAGGTAAATTCTCTATAATAGGACATGTGAGTGTTTTCAAAATAAGAGATCTATTGACTCTCAGTTAAAAATTTCAGAGCATTCAAAACCTTAGTTATGCTAGTTTCTGTTGACATAAGCCAGTAAAACTGCAGAGAACATGTGTCTGTGCGTATCTGTGAGTATGCATTTGAAGGCCTGACATCCAAATGTGCTGGAAGTATACGTGTTTATTTGAATGAGTACATTCTGATCAAGGAAATTTCCAGCCACTAATGAAATAATTTTTACCTAATGTAGCACAGCTTTGATACATAGGGTCTCTTAAATGCTTCTCAAGTCAGATTAGCCCTTGTAAAACTTGCTGTTTGGAGAGATTACAAAGTATTAGTCTTTAGCAGTATATGGGTGTACATGGATTTATTTGTCTGTACATCTTGTTATTTGGCAGAATGCTTTTTTAGGGTAAAAGGGAAAAGCTTTAACAAGTGTTCCTTTATTTTGAGTAGCAAAAGTTCACTGACCAATAGTGTAATTCTCACAGGATGATGTAAATATGATTCTTGTAAGTCTTAATCATAAAAACAAAAAAATTATTCCAGTCTTTTGCCAAATGGAAGTATTTTCTTTTTAGAAGGGAAAAATATTTTCATGCAAACTCATGGCAAAAATATTTCCTGATTGTTAGGGATTTTCTTGCTTATCTCTGTTTTTTTCATTAGAAGTGGATATTAAAAATGATGAAGTAATTTCCCTATGTATATATTTTTTTGCATGAAAGTGGCTTTTTTCAAGGGGGGACTATCCACACTATAAGTTACTTGCAGTTAGGTATTAATGAATAAATAGTTCCATGGTAGGTAGGTGAAATCTATTTCTTCTTGAGGGTAAGGTCTAACTCCAGGCACTAATGGGCATCTTTCTAGCCCAGATGTCTTTCTTTTTCAGTTTGTTAGAACTTTACCACTGTTGTAGCCTCCCACTTCTGTTTCATTGCCCTGGCTTCAGTACATGTATAGTAGATAGCACTGTATACTACAGCAAGTGGAAAGGAATAGTTAGATGGAGAAACAAACATTTTGGTTGCTCTGCTACATCTTGTAGTGTCTCCATAGACATAAAGGATTTGAAGGAAAACTTATACAACGTTAAGTAAATGTAAGTGATGTAGCTAAATCTGCTACCTCTGCAGGATGTCTGAAGCAGAAGTAAGGTGCAAAGTGTTCTATTTATTTAATGAAATTAACTGGTGTTAATTGTGATATCAGTATTTGAGGTATTAAAATTAGCTGTTTCACTTTTTATTTTTGAATTGCACGAAACAGCTTCATATCACTCTTGATTAAAAGCCCTTCTCAGCAGGGCAGAAGGTGTGGAATAAACCCACTTTCAGAAGTTTGGGCAATGCTGCTTTATTAAATGCACAAGTTTCTGAGTGGAGTGCTCTACTGCTCAGTACTTCATCCTCTGCAACAAGGAAGGTTTGAGTTTGAGCCTGTCTTTTATCATCAAAGCAGCATCTGCTTTCTGGGCTTCAGGCACAGTTGGTAGTCCTTTAGGGTTTCGTGTTATGGCTTGGTGTAAGAAATCGTAGTACCTCCTACTCCTGGGCAGTTATCTTACCCTATTCTACTGACGTGGTTGACACGCAACTCTGCCACAGCTACTGAGCAGGGAACAGCGCTTGGCTGAGGTGCTGGAGCCCACCGTGGAACTTCTGACATGAGGAGCCACCATCTTCCACCCTCCCTGCTATTGCAGAGAGGGGACCAACTGCATTGAGTAACTATCCAGAACAGCGTAGCCTCTTCGAATACCAAGGCACTTTTTACCCCACCATCTGTATGCTGGGTTGATCCTATCTCCTTTCTGATGCAGCTTCCCACAGCACTTTGTAATCCCATTCCTCTCAACCAGCCACACAGTAATTTGTGCCTTACATGTTTGAAGTCCTTTTTTGTTCCCTGCTTGCTGGTTTATGCTTTTTCACTGGTTCACAACCAGTGGGTTGTATATCACAAGTGAAACAAAATCCAGAGCCAAATCTTGTAATCTCTATGACGTCCAGTGAGATGTGGAACAGCTTCCTTGAGAGTAGTCTTGGCTTCAGGAGCATTGGAGACTACTGTCCTATAGGGCTTGAGAATCAAAATTCCCTTAATTGTCAGCAGAGAGCTTTGGGGTATTCTTTTCCCAGCACTACTGAGTCATCTGTCTATTTGTTATACAGTAGAGATGTATTTGACTTCCTAATTGGAATTAGGCTTCATGAAGTTTAAACAGCTTGAAAGCTTCAGGCAGAAACTTTCCAGTGGTTACGTTTTTTTCAGTTCAAGGCTATGCGGAGGTTGAAGTGAGTTAGTTGCCAAACATGTGTGGCTCCTGTTGAAATTAGCGTTGCCTTTATTCAGAGCCATTTCAATGCCTGAAGTTAATATTTAACCTCATGTTTCCAATAATCTCTACTTTTCTGATTATGCAAGTGCATTAGAGACCAGCCATAAGAGTGTCAGACTTACTTTACTCAGACTCTAGTCACTGACTGAACAAAACCTGGAGTGTACTGGACGTCATGTAAGCTCTTTGTCCACCAGCTTGCTTTCTCCAAATGGATTTAACACTGCAGTTCTGCATTAAGCAAACCAAGATGCCTGTAAAAGGTTGCTTAGTTGAAATTAAGAGACATTATTAACAAGCTTTCCCCATCCCTTGCAGTGGTCTGTTGGGATTCTTTCTGATGTTGCATACAGCGAAGCTAAAAAGCAGCACAGCCTCAGGGCAATATGCAGCATGGAGTTTCCTTGCAAAGGTAAGAGAAAGACTGTCCCAGGAACACAGTGGATCTGTGCTTCTCCCAGGGGAGCTGAGGAATTTCTGCATCTCTGTTGCTATTCCTGTTTGACGCTCCTAGTGCCTGTCTGTGCAACCTACAAGTAGACTTGAGGTAACAAAAATAATAAGCCAGGATTGTTAGCTGAGATGAACTACTGTACATAGACTGAGGTTTAATGGAACTGGGCTGGTTACTGCAGCTAAGGTTCTGGCCTACTGAATCGCAATAATACAGATCTATACTTTCCAAAGGTGTCTTGGAGAATACTCCTTCTGAGAGTGTGTGCACCAGCCACTGCTTCCAGTGTGTCTCCCCAGAGCCAAGAATTAAAACTGGTTCCCAGAAGTTCAGTACCAGAACTCTCACTGTTACCATTGCAGCGGAGAGTGATGGATGTCATTTGCCTTGACATTAACAAGGCTTTTGACAGCATCTCTCACAATGATCTTATACCCAAATTAGACTGTTATAAACAATTAGATGGGTAAAAAAAGTGGTTGGATGATCAGGCTCAGAAGATGGAGGTTAATGATTCCTACTCTGATTGGAGGCTTGTGACAATTAGAGTAGCAAGGGATCTGTCCTGCGTCCTGTCTTGTTTAACATCTTCATTGAAGAATCAGAGGTGATAGAGTGTACTCACTTTTGGAAGGGACACCAAACTGGGAGGACCAGTTGATAGTGCTGAAGGAGAGGACTGCCTTTCAGAGGGACCTGGACAGGCTGGAGGGATGGACCAACAGAAATCTTACCAAGATTAAAATGGACAGATGTGAAGCCCTGTACATGGGAAGGAAGATCAATAATACAGGCTAGGAAGAGCGCCTGGCAATAATACAGGCTGGGGATTGGATGGCTGAGAAACTGTTCTGCAGAAAAGATTGGGGATTTTGGTAGACAGCAAGCCAATCATGAGCCAGCAGTGTGCCCTGGCAGCTAAGAAGGCCAGAAGTATCCTGGGCTGTACTAAGTTTGCTTAGTTGTACTGCATAGGCAGTACATAGGCAATAAATTAATGGAAATAATCATGCACCTCTACTCAGCACTTGTTTGACCACATCTGGAGTAGGGAGCCTTTTTTTGGGCACCTCAGTGCAGGAAGACATGGATAAACTGAAGCAAATTCAGCAGAGGGCTGCCAAGAAAGGCAGAGGGCTGCCAAGAAAGTCAGGGGGCTGGAGCATTTGCCTTATGAGGAGTGGCTGCCAGACCAGGCTTGTTCGGCCTGGAAGAGAGACAGTTTTGGGAGCACCTAACAAACAACAGCCACCCACTAGCTATGGAGAAATTACCAAGAAGACAGATCCAGGCTATTCAGAGCGCCGTGTGGGAGGGGGTGTGTAAGATAAGAAGCATAAATTGTAACAAGAGAGGTTCAGATTGGGCATAAGGAAAAGCTGCTTCACCCTGACGACAAGTCAGGGAGAGCAGAGGTTTCCCAGGGAGGCTTCTATCTTCAGAGGTTTTCAAGACCCAACTGGACAAAGCCCTGAGCCAACCAGGAATCTGTGATCTGTGGATCTGGTGTCTGGCTGTACTTAGGTTTCAGTTATTAATAGCTGATTTGTTAAATTATCAGTGGTAAAGGCAGTTAGAAGAGCTTGTCAGACTCCTTTTCCCTGGTTAGATCTACTCCTTTTCTCTGGTTAAATTTTACCTAGTTTCACCATTCATGGCTAGGTCATCTGAAAGGCACAACCTTCCCATGTAGTTCTTGCTACAATGAAACTGTTACCTTACCAGGAAAAAAAAAAAGAAAGTAGGATTGCATAATAATATGCCTCTTTAGAAACTGGAATCAAATGAATGTTTGGTTTTCCTGGGGATAACAAGAAGAGAATGATGGGGCTTGTTTTGTACTTTGCAAGCTGTTACACACTATACAAGTCCCATAGATTTTTCTCACCAGTTTGAATTTCTTCCAAGCATTCTGAGTGTGCATATTTTAGTTCCATGGCTTTCTTCTTGCTCCTTGGTAGCAAGTCTGAGCTGGATCAAAGCTTTCCCAAGTTTCTAGATTTGTATGGGTTTGGCCAACTCTAGACATAAGTTAGACAAAGTTTGTTCTAGCCACTGCTGTCAATGAAATTACATGCCTTTATATCGACTGAAAATTTGTCCCTGTGCCACTGTGACAATTTAATCTGTTGTTCAGCCTTGAGAGTCTGTGTTTGTTAATGTGTGTAGTTTAATTATCTTGCTTGGGAAGGTTTTTTTTAACAGGACAAATTAGTCCTTTTCCTGTTGTTGCTTCTAAACCAGTGCTCCAATTGTATGTCTTGTCTTGAGTTCAAAGAGGAGAATAAGTAATAAGGACATGAGATCTGTCTGTAGCACTTACAATTTTAGCAGAACTAGCAGTTTCCCTAATGTCTTTCACCAGTGTTTTAAAGCTTGCTGTAAGAATGATTTTAGGGCTCAGTCGCACCCATCTGAGACAGCATGAGGAGCATGGAGGAACTGCTGCTCCAAGTGCTGAAATGCAGCTGATTTGGGGTTAGAAGTCAGCAAATTCTTGAAAAATTCTGAAACACTGTAGATCAGTTTTAGAAGAGGAATCAAAAGAGACTGCAGAGACAGACATGGATAGGCAGAGAGTAGGAGCTGAACTGGAGCTTGCCTGCAAGGGTGCGGGGCTGATCTACCAGCTCCTGCAAAATTGTCACAAGCTATCTTGTGACTGTAGGGAGCTATAAATCTTCGTATGGAGTAGTTAAGAAGAGTCCTATCTATCTGATCAGTAATGCTGCTTCCTGCAGGTGTTTGGAAGTGTTTAAACTACATACTAATCCAGCTCAACGTTGCCAGGGTATGAGGGCTGTCTCAGTCACATCTTAAATCAACATACGTGCAGAAAGGCAGTATTTAACTAGCACTTTAACAGCCCGTTTGAATCCAAGTCTGTGACTCCCTTTAGAAAAAAGGAAGGAAGTTAATGTGGATAAAGAATAAAGATAGAAAGTATTTGAATCTGGACTTGCAGAATGAAATCCAGTGGAAAAAAAAAAAACCTCTGGTCACAACAATGGCTTTGCGTTCCCACATGAGCATTTTTCTTGGATTAAGTAGTGCCCTAGATCATTTTCTTAATATCTCAAACTGACTGGAGTTTTCACCAGCAGTTGGAAAGGAGCAGCATTTGAGGCCAGAATATGTTTATCTTGCAAATGAGCCAAGAAAGGAGAATGCTGTAGTCCTCAGACAGCAGCACAGGCCTCTGGGGAGGTGCAGAGAATTAGAAAATCTATTTTCCATTTGGATGCTTTGTACCTATGTGACTGATGAGCTGGGGCTGAGATTGTTGCCACCGCTTCATTCTTGTTAAGTGCCAATAGACCAATAAACTAAGCATGAGATCTGATCGGGCCTGCTTTGCAGATTCAAGAAGACATTCTTTCTGAAGCCCACATATTTGGCCTTCCTGCCCTCTAATTTTTCATTCACTTAAAAACTGGAGCTGGGTCGTAGCTTGTTTTTATGATACTTTGGCTGTGGCAGCTTAATCGGTGTATGAGGTTTTTAATTCTTCCCTGTAATGATTTCTGACAGCTTTCATGTCAAAGCTTTGCTTTGTGCAGAGACAGACAAAACACAGGTTTCATCTGTGTATATAGTCCTGTGTGAGATTTAGAGTGACAAATGCTCTCTGCACTTTTGCTGTGAAAGCAAATATTGTGTGTGGTAGTCATAACGGTATAGATTCATGAGAATTGCCAAAAAATCACTAAAGTGATCTCTAAAACAACAACAAAAAATGCTTTTAAGAAGCCCAAGAAATTTGGAATACTTTGTCATAGCACATATTTAATCCCCAGAAGAGCAAGGATTTGAAGCTGTGCTGAGATTTCTTGTTTTAATTTGAAAGCTATGCTAGTATCATGGGTCATGTACTGGAAAGAAAAACTGGAGATGCTCATGTATACAGATAGAAGCATCTGGTGAGAATGCTAATGAGTTCTAACAGTGTTGTCAGGGAATTTGTTTAGATTAAGGCTGCCAATCTGTATCTGGTGATGAAATCTGTTAGGGGCTCTAGAAGTTAAGCAGCAGAAATAATTTAAATCATGAACAGAAGGGAAAAATGGTATTTCATAACTTTTCTTCAGCAACATACTAGTTACTTATGGATTAATATTCCTGTATCATGTTTAGTGTTATCCCAATAAACTTTGTAGTAGGGAATTCAGCTTGTTTTCAATGCGAACCTGTTGAGATAGCTTGTTATGAAAAGCAAGAATAAATAAGAAGGTCAGTGGATATTTTATTCCCTCTTTCTTACTCTCATATCTGAAGAAATGAAGTTGGATAACTGAAACCAAGTTTCATTGAGTTTTGCATTGTTTTTCTTATGGCTGGAAGACAATTCAGTTAATGTGATCAGGAACATGCAACTCTTATATATGGCCATCCCATGTACTTTTATGTAGCCTACAGTGTATCTGAACAGTGTTGAAGGCTCCATGATACATAAAAGCATTTCCTGACAGCTGGTTTGTTCCTTTGTTTGTTAACTTTAGAAGAGTTTGCCTCAGATCACCCTATATTTAATGATGGCTGCCAGATACTGTGAAAGTAATTTTGCGCAAGCATGTGAAAGAGTATCTTATCAATGGGTCCCATGTGCCTAACTGTAGCCCAGTGCACTTACACCCCAGCAGTTTTAGTCTTCTCCCAAAATATATAATGGCTATTCAGAATGCTTCCAGTAGTCTTTGATTTTTGTATTTTGTGTCTGTGTATCTGCTTCTTTGGTCCCCATGGTGTCTTGAAGAGTATGGATAAATTAGATCCATCTTCATGTCAGCACAAAAAATGGATGATACCGCTCTTAAAGTCTGGAAAAGTACCGATGGTTTTTATTAAAGCGGAAATTATCTTTTTCCTCCTTCTCATAAAATGGAGAGGCCACAACTACGAGTCTTCTGGGGCTCCTCGCCTGGTTATACTCACTGCATCTCTCTTCACGATAGCAGTTCACATGAGAATTTTATCTGCTTTAATTCCAGGGGCAAACCAAGCAAGAGAAATGTATGCTTTTACACATTTTTGTAGTCTTAAAGCTTCTGCTTAAGCATGTGCTCCCATTTGTATACCTCTTAACTCTTCTGTCACTGCTGCTTAGTGTGTAAGTGCTATAAAAGGTTTTAGTCCAGAATGTTCATGACTTCTGCCGAGGGTTATTTACTTGCAGAAATAAGTGCTACTCTAAGACGAGTCCTGCCATTGGTATCTTCTGAAGCAAATGGCTCTCCTTGTTCACCTCTGCCCTGATGGGAAAGGGTTCTGGATTTTAAAACAACTGTTCAATATCTGTGTATCATAACTAGAAAAAGAATGTGTTTGGTTATCTGGCACTTGCTCACTCGGTTATATTGTAGACTGAGGTAGCGTCATCTTTGCATGCTGCTGTGCTGTGCTCAGGCAAAAGTGACAGTGAGATTCTTGGCTGAAAATCACATTGCTTTCTTAGCTTGAACCTCATAAAGCTTTATGCAGAAATGTTATAAACGCCCACTGGAGTTCCATAAACGCAGTGTGTTTTCATTCGGCAAAGATCCTGCACTGCATGCAAGGCTGTCTCAAGACAGCTCACCCCACCTGAAAAAACTGCAGCTGCAAGCTCAACCCCTGGGGGAGAGGGAAAACTGTGTGCTAGACCTGGCTGGACTCTGCTGGTAGGTGTTCTCTGTGGCATTACTGTGGTTTGAAGTGCATCTGAGAGAGGGAGTTTCCATGACCCTAAAGCTTCCAATTATGCCAAGAAGGGGGAGTTCATAAGAGTAGAAGTGAGCTTCTTCCATCTCCACACCTTGTGTACTCTTATGCATGTGAATGTGTGCATAAAGTTAATTAAAAATGGTAAAAAATCCTTATCAATTTGTGGTTGGTCCTCATTGTATGAAATATGTACATTTAGTCTTGATTCCTGTGAGTCACCATGGGGGCAATGTGTTGATAACTTGGAAAAGAAAATGTGTTTCTTAGCTCAGCTTGACAAGCAGATAAGGCAATCACTGCGCTCTTAACTGCATCTTAAGGGTCTAGAAAAAAGACCAGTTGCTGAAACCTTAGAAGTATAGGTATTTGGGTAGTTTCCATGGAGACAGCTTGATAGTTACTTTGTAGCATCCAACACTAATTATACTATATAATTGTTGGGAAGACACCAGTCTCCATAACAACTCCCTCCATTATGGGTGAGGACCACTGAGATTAAGTGGCACAGGCTCCTCGAGGCACTAACGCAATTTAAGAAAGATGTCTTGGAAGAATAGCTGAGACTTGTTGGAGATTTTGAATCTCTGAGTAATGGAAAAAAATAATACGTGCATTCAGAGGCATTGTATAGAGTTGCAGTTGTGTATCTGTTGAACAGGGCAGCTCCACAGCTTTTGAGCATGACATGGTCACACAAGTAAGTACATAAAGTTATGTGTTGGGACTTGCGGGTAGTATCGCAGCACAGTTTTCATCTACGCCTGATACAGTAAATCCAGTCTCAGCAATGTCTAATGGATATTGATTCCTTGAGCCCTAAGATGCTCTGAATTAGTTTGTTTCCTTTTTTCCATCATGATATCCATGTGAAGTATATCATGTACATTTGATATTGCCATTCTCTTGAACATAAAGCTAACTTCACTAACCTGGAGTACTGTTTTTGGAATTTAGAAGGTACTTTTTCACCATTACCCTTGACAAACAGTCTCTATATACTCGACAATAGAAAAATTAGTTTAAAAATCTAACAAGTCTGTCAAGTCTAACATAATTTTGAATTGCAAAGGATGCAGGTTCATTGGTTCCTCTGCAAAATAAATTCCTAGTCTCCCATATTTTTATTTGGTCTCATGGGGTTGCTTACATGTGGAAGGGCTGGGAGGTCAATCTTATGTGTGACAAAGGAACAAGAACTGTTTTGGAAATCATTTCCATTGCTAACATGCTGGTGTAAATGCTGAAATTATATGGAAGAACCGTGCACTATATAACACACTAATGTAGAAGGTTGCAAATCTAGCTAATGCTAGGCTTCCAAAAATGAGCAAAAATAGCCACATTCTTCTCCCTTACTGGTTCCCTGTTCCTGTCAGGTTTGGGATCACTAGCTGCCTTTTGATTCTTAAAGCCCTCCATGGGTGAAATTTCTCCAGACTGCCTCACAAATCTTGAGCTTCATCATTTACCTCTCTGATAGGTGCTTGGTTTCACACTCCAGGTTGCTTTCTTTCTCATGTTAGTGAACAGCTGCTGTCTGAAATGGGGCTCCCTGTCTTTGTTTCTCTCCCCAACTCAGAACCAATCTTTACGAAATCTAAAGAGCTCTCATTTCTTAACCCCACTCTGTACACACCAGTTCAAGGATTAGATTTGACTTTCAACAAAGGTCAGCAAACAGCCATAGTGCTCTGGGGGAGGCAGTCTGAGTGGCTAGTATCCTGTCTCTGAAATATGTGGTGCTCAGGGAAATCACGTAGTCCTCCAACAACCTTAGGAGATGACTGTGAGCTGTTTTTGTCCTATCCATGGCCAGCACACGAAGAGGGCAGAGTCCAGCTTTTCTTTCCGTGCATGGGTGGTTTCTCTCCGTTTCTATGGGTGGTTGTCCTAAGGGCGCAGAAGGGAATGAGTCTTCTTGCAGAGGCTTCCCCACCCTATCTGAGGGAATGAGATGCCAAAGACTGTAATCGACTATGACTGCAGTCACTCTGTCACTGTCTTCCAATGCACGGGGCCACTGAGGCCCACAGTGTGTAACCTCGTGACATTGCTCATAAAAGGCATCATTCAAAATGGATTGGTTGTGTTAATGCTTTAAAACACATTTTTTCAAGTATCATGTTTTGTAAGATTTCTGATGGAATATTTTGACCTTTTGTAACTGTGAATGGTTAGACAGCCCTGGAAAGACTTGTTTTTGAATGGAAAAATAAAACCTGAAAGAATACCAATTCTTCCTTGCAGTCCTTAGCATAATAATACTAGCATGTCAATTTCTTTCCATTACATCATTGCTAAAACAGCATAAACACACAAAAGAATGGCAATGCAAGGACTGTGTCTCTGTTGTTATTGTCGGGTTGTATGGAAAGGGGTCAGCAGGGAGATTTAGTTATTTGGTCTGGGAATTGTTTGTTTATGAATTAGGTTTTCCCAAAGGAGTCGTGAGATGGGAAATACAATAGGAAATGGACTTTATACATGAACAGAAATACCAAAACTGTAAGTGTCACTGGGGAGAGAGGTTGATGGAAACTTGCTATTTTTGTTAATAGATTTTTAAAAAGCACTTGATTATGCATCCTGAAGTTTCCTATGCTATTTTGATACTAGTGATATCCTCCACAGAGTTCTGAGTTAGTCATTACAGAAAAGTGTTTTAATCTGATAATGCCGACAAACAGCATAAGCACTTCAGATGTTTCTGTAGATTTTAACAATGGGAAAATGCATTTTACTGCTTTTGACTAAAATTAAGCTTGGCATACTCGTTGGTTCTCACAATGTCTTGAACCCTTTCAGCAACATTTGTGCTTTTCATGTATAAGTAAAGCAGCATGTATGTGTAGGATTTGTTCTCTTATAGTAGTTACACTGGATGCAAAAAGAGGTTTGAAGACACGCTCAAAAAACCACGCAGTTCTTGACTGACAATGATCTCAATCTGCAGTATTCAACCTGAGACCTTTGGGTAGTCTCACATGGAAGGAGCAGTCACTGAGAATGTGTGCACTATCCTACTCAGCACGCCACCTCTACAGCAAGGTACTCCAGATACAGTCAGTCTTGGCACAATGGGCCAATCCCCATCTGGGTCATTTGAGCCACTTGTAGAGATGGCCTCAGAGTACACAGGTAGCTGGGTGTTCACCTACCTGATGTCTGTGTGGAAAAGAAAAGTTCACTGTTGGCTTCTCAGGCTGCTGAGGGGATATAGAATCACAGAATGGTTTGGGTTGGAAAGGACCTTAAACTCATCCAGTTCCAGCCCCCCTGCCATGGGCAGGGACACCTTGCACTAGACCATGTTGCTCAAGGCCCCATCCAACCTGGCCTTGAACACTGCCAGGGATGGGACAGCCGCAACTTCCTTGGGCAGCCCCTTCCAGTGCTTGACCACTGTCACAGTAAAGAACTTCTTCCTTATATCCAACCTAAATCTCTCCTGTTTAAGTTTAAACCTTTTACCCCTTGTCCTGTCACTACAGTCCCTATTTCTGCTCTCAATCTTCTGGTCTTCTTTGGAAAGGTATTCTAGGGCAACAACTAAGCACCTAAGCACCTGGCTTTGGACTGAGTGTTGACTTTCAAAAAGACATTCAGTTCTTGTGACAGGTGGAAACACATTGATGTAGCCTGTAACATATCTGCCTTTGGTTCCATTTTTTGCCTTAGTTGCCTCACTGTTGATGTTCTCTTTCAGAAGTCATGTTTCCATGAACTATGTTCTTTTGCTCTTTGAGAGAGAACAAACCGACAGGGGTTGAAAGTACCAGTGTGGTTAATTTGGACTTTGGTAATAATTATGAAATGGTGTACATAAAGTAGCTAGCTGCTGAAGAAAGTTATCACAGCCACTAAGTGGTCTATTCTTAAAAACATTGTCTTCCACTGCAGTGCCAATGTATTCTGCGTCTAGGAAACTCAAGTCCATTTTCCTTGTGTTCATGGGCCCCAGCTGCCAGGAATTTTACACTTTGGCTGCTGCAACCAGCTTTTTTATTCTCATGGATGCCAGTGGAGCCGTCACTGAGCCACTGCTGTGGGAGGTCATGGTCCACCTGTGAAGAGTTTGGAATTGCATCCTCTTCTGCCTTTAGTCAGAAGTCCTGATACTGCAAGGCAGTTAATAGTAACAGTTCCTGCCTGATCTGGCTACTGGCCCACACAATGGCATCTAGCGCTTGGGAGGAAGATAGACATAGGCAGATGGCTGAGCTCGGTCTTTCCCAAGGAGCCAACTCCTTTTGTGCCAGATCCATGTAGCAAACTGTCAGTTTGCCTGTTGAATTCACCACTGAAGTGTGACCATAAAAAGCAGGGTCATCTTATCGGAGTTATCTGTCTTCTCTGTCCCTTTACAGTAACCTCTATTTCATGATCCCATAAGGGTTAGATGAGCTGAAGAATAACTTGGTATGCCAGAAAGCTAGCTCTTGCTGAGCTTAACATAAGATAAAGTGTATTTTATTGCGGTATTTTACAGCGGCAGAGATTTAGGACAGCTGGCTGCTCCCCAGAATTGAAAACCAATACTTCTCAAATCAGATAGAAAAAATAATTCTTTAACACTGTGTACCATATTACTGACCAGTAAAATGCAGGGCTTCAAACGGAAGTTAATACTGAGACAATTGACTGAGTGAAAGTGAAGAGAAATGTGTATTTTTTACAGGGCCAGATCTGCTCAAAAGATTTTAGTCTGGGTCACTAGTAATTTCAGCAGAAGCAGATATTATCCTTCTAGGACAGATGTGCAAAGATTAATAAACTGCATGCCATGGGATGTGAGTTTTATATCAACTGAGGTCAAGATGAAAATCCCTTCTTTGATGTGTATATCAACTGCAGACATGCTGCATTAGAGGAGGATCATATATTTATCTGAATTCTCTGCCACCAACCAATACTTGATTAAGCAAACCCTCAGTCCACTCCAGTTGGTGTCTGTGATCCTAATAGGTAGAACACTGTTGTTGTTGCTGTTGCAATACTTATTCCATTTTACAAATACTTAATAATTCATAAAAGAAGAACAAGATGATGGCTCACATTGCCCTTTCAGCTTCTGAGCTCAGAGGTTTCAGGGGAGAGACTAAATGGCAGGAGCAGTTCAAGGTCTTTGCAGCGTTAGGGCAGCATATAAGGAAAGAAGGTTCCTTGACAGTCTGCAGCAACAGAGGAAAAGTACGGTTAAGCATTGTAATGCAGGAAGCATTTAAAGGAAGCAGGAGGCACTGTGTTTTAAGTTTGGTGTAACTTGGAATCACAAATATATTTCAGCTTTTGGTCAAATATACGTCATGATATAAGCATCGATAGTTAATCTTGTAACAGTGAGAGTGGACAAAGCCCTGCTTGGCAAAGTCAAAGAAAATCAAAGGTATTTGGCTTAAAGAAGCCTTCTTATATCCCTTGTTAGATGACTTTTATTGTCCTTGCTTGACAGAGCTTCAGCTGCATGGATGGTGCCTCTCATTTGCAGAACTGAATTGAACAGATGCTGTTAATATGCTGTATGTATGTACACACACCTGTTTGAATCATGATTGATAGTATTTCCATATCAGCAAAGCATGTGGCAGGGAAAATGTACATGAATTATGGAAGGTTTTCACTTTGTCTCCTTAATACAGAACCGGAATACTGAGAGTAATAACAGTATCTGGATTACATTTTCAGTGGTCACATTTAAGAGAAATATTTGAATATGAACAGAGGTACTGTTAAAATTGAGCTCTGTACTATAACCACTCTACAGTTTATAGGCTGAAGGCTGGTGGCACTTCCCCAGCTATCTCATTAGTCATAGGAAGGGGAAATGTATGTTTTGGCCATTATCTCCAGTAGCAGAGGGCAATTGCTTCTTGTTTTGGCTTTCTCTTTGTTATGACAGAAAGCCTGATGTCTGTGTTCGAGTGAAGGTAGGGTGGAGTGCCTACTTGATGTTCAAAAAAGAAATACCTACCATAATTTTCAACCCAGTCTAGTATTTTCCAAGAGGCAAAGAGTTTTGGTTTTCTTGAAAAGTCTCAGGATATCTTTTACTCTTTGTAGGAAAGCAAAATAAGTTATAATGTGCTTGTAATAGTTTGCTCTTATCAGTGAGGTATGTTTATATACTTCTACGCTATATATAATATGTGTTTATATATGAATGCATATATAGATATATGTTTATACATTGATAGATGTAGGCATTTTTGAGAAGTCTTATCTTGTTCGTGTCAGATCATTTTAAATATAACCATAATACTCTGTTTCTTACAAGAGCATTTTCTTACACTTATTCTATTAATTGCACTCAGTAACCCACATATCCTTCTTTAGTTTCTGTACTTAACTATTATAAGGTGTCTCTGCAACATAAAATAATTGCTGTATCTTCCTCAGGAGTGGCTCTTGTAAGGTTTAAATGAAGAAAGAAACTCTGCAGAACCAAGGAAATTAAGGTACTGCCGAGAGTCAGGAAGGCTATTCATTAGCTATACATGAAACCTTTCTATGTCTGAGAGCTGTGAGACAAGTACCACATACCTTAAAAAGGTGTAGGCAGAGGATTCTGTAGAAGTAATTCAGAGGCAAGAGAGAGATGGGCTTTTCTGAGCCCTTTCTGCATAGTAGAATGGGGCTGGGCACGCAGCTGGGTTCCAGAATGACCTAGTAACCACAGTTTATTCTCCCACAGCCAAACTACTAACGAGATGCATACAGCGCAAGAACAATAGCTTGGCCACCTTTGTCTTATAAGGAATAAAAGAATTCAAAAATTCAAAAGTTGGACAACAATTCAGTGGATCTTTTGGCATTCACATGATGCTTGGGGTTAAAAAATAGTTACTGTAGCATATTGATCTAAATAAATATATATTAATTGTATTAATATATAATATATATTAATCCTTGTCAGTATATTAGTCTGAAAAGACAAGATGCTCAGAGACTGATACAACAACATTCTGCTTCAGCCTTGCGCTTGCAGGATTGGTGTCTTGGTTGTATCAGTCTTCAGATCCTGAAAACAAGAAGAAGATAAGAAACACAGCCCTGAGAAAAGTCTTCATAAATGCAACAGAAATTAGAGGATGGATATCTTAATTCTGTAAATACTGGAACTGCATATGAGTATCTAGCCATAGAAATGCAGAGGATTATCTGCCCTCTGAATGCATACTTGGGATAACTAAGAAATCTATTTTCTTACAGCAGTTGAAAAGATGACTATAGAAACACTCCTCTGTGATACAGAAATTATTGATTTGGGTATTGATAAGATAAAAACCCAAAACAAAACACCACTTTAAAATACCTAATGATTTTGCTAGAGATAAGCATTCATACTGCTGCTGTCCTGAAAACATTTTAGAGGGCAAGTAGCTGATTGTGTTTGTCATTTGATCTACCCCTTCCCTTTTTGTTTAGTATATTTTAAATGCAACATGTAGATGATTTTAAGGTGGGTCAGAAGTTAATTGTTATGAAAACCAACTAGATTAATTTACACTATTTTTTATCATTATCATCAGGCATTTGACTGCTCAGGCATGTTTAAACACTGGCTGCTTTTGAGTCAATACAGGGAGCTAATTGTGTTCTTAAAGAACCCCTGGAGTTTACCATCATTGTTTGAATAATGCTCAGAAAAATAAAGAGGAATAAAATATAAGGAAAGGGCAGAAGAGAGTGACCAAAACTTCGTCTGAGAAAAATATGCCTTAAGGAAGCTGGAGATCAGTGCAGACATTTAGGCAAATACGAAACAAAGGATCTCAAGGAAATCTACAGCAGCTGGTAAAACTCCTGTGTGGCTGGATCTGAGCTGTGTGGATCATGAAGTTGCTGACTCTGGCACTGTTGCCATGGTGCCACCGTTGCCATGGTGCCACCATCGCCAGGCTGTCCTTTAGGTAACAACGTGTGTATCTCTCAGAGAGTTAAAGGGTTTTCTTCCTTCAGGAGACCTGAGCAGAGTCCACCTATGAGCAGTGTGTATGTAAGTATGCTCACATGAACAAACTCATTGCACTGTCTACTGATTTTGTAGACTGACAGTCTCCAGTGAGTCTGTCAGGGAATGAAAACCCTTAGGGCATGTCTGCACTTTGGTTAGGCTGTTAGTGCAATGCAGTAGACATGCTCAAGTTAGCTTTAAACTAATGAGCAGAATCGAGAGCGAAACCTGTTTTGCGTTCCCCTTCCTCCAATGTATTTCCCTTTGGATTGTTTCTCTTGTTTAGGCTCAGCTTTTCAGGCAGGATCATGGCATTGCTATTTCCTTTGTGAAGAGCCATTATTTTGGTGGTTCAAGACTAAAGCTTTATTTTTTCCTTGTAAAAATCTGTGTCTCTGCTTAAAATCCTTCCTTGTTGGTGGATTTTTGAGTAATGCTCCTTCAGAGGACTGCATTATCACCTGAAGGTGTTAGGTTAAACAGCATATTTTGTCTTGCCTTTTGATTGGTAACAACAGATCCTCAGAACAAAGTGAAAACTTCCACAAGTCTTTTAAATGTGTTGATGGGTACAGCTGAACCAATATTTAGGGGAAGGAGGCTTTACAGAAGAGTTGGGTAGAGAAATTTTGCCTGCATTTCCTGTATATCTTTTAACCAGAAATTGGCTTTGGCACTTTAAGCTTCTAGAAATTACCCAGATTACACAGAAAACCTTCTCATTGCAATGGGCAGTATGTTCTAAAGCTTCCAGGGAAGTTTTTATTTCCATAGTAGATCATCCCCAAAGCTGACTTGAAGTTAAACAGTTAATGCTAGTTTGACTTTGGTCTGGTCCTGCATGCAAGATTCATTCAGACACTGTGCAGGATGGAGGAGGTCTCCTGTGCATGGTATCTGCAGCTGTTAATGGTGCTTTATTTTGATTGATGGCCATGGGAGAAAAATAGTATTTTTTTTTTTACATTTTCTTTGTATTTCATTTTCCCCTGCCCTATTTAGAAGCAATCTGGCTGTACTTAGTACTTTAGTTCTAGTCCCATCCCATCTTTTCTTGTGAGGGAGGTTGTGTACCACATTTGTCATCTTTAACAGGGATTTTTGCTGCTGATTTGTGGCAGGTTTCCAGTAACTGCACCAACCTTCCACAGCCGGTGAGTTACTGGCAGTCATTGGTGCTTCTTGTTCATTGCTGACTTTCTGCAGTTTGTGAAACTTCACAGTCAGCACCTACTCTACCATTCTAAGGATGGAGTATTTCAAAAAGTCTCGTCAGTACATGCTGGACCACTTTAGTCAGGGTTTAGACATGGGAGATCCAAGTCCTTGGTGTGCTTCCATGTATTTGGCTGTTCCAGTCAATGCCTTGATCATTTATTTCTGTAGTTGCTGGATCTTTCTGAATCATAGTATTCATATTAAGGTGCAGAGAAGTTACCCTTCTGGCATCTTTGGTTGCCTTAAATTTGGATGTAGCAAAGCAGAGGAGAACTAGATAGAAATGGCCTGTGGTCCAGCTGAGATGAAAAATGTATGTAAACAAGGAGGAATGGTATTAATAGCTTAGAAAATTCATATGAATTTCCAAATATGTAAGGTGACATTGAAAGATTAACTGTTCCTTTTTTCCTATTCTAAAAGGTTTTGCTTCATTTTTGCTAGATCTCCATACCTACCATTACATTTGTATGCACATATGTACAAATGCTTACTCTCAGGTAAACACACAGACAAAAGAGATGCAACTCTGAAATCTGGGAGGTTATTCCAGTGGCTCTCCCTCAAGAAATAAAAGAATATGTGTCGTTACTGGTGTTTGTCTGCTGTAAATTTTGCCTTTTTAGTGCTACTGGATTATCTTAATGTAGCTGTTTTCAGTGGCACAAACAGTGATCCATTTCCCTGGCGATTTTTGATGATTGTCTTAGCAGCTGGTTGAAACATGCAGAAGAGGGACAAAACAAATATTATGTCTATAAAAAGCTTGACATTGCTTTAATTCCATCAGTAGAATGAAAACAAAGGTTACCTACATCAGAAGCTTTTTCCTGATGTTTTGAGAAGATGACCTGATGATAAATAGAATGATCTATTTTGAACAGTGAGTGAACTCGATGAGCCATTTCAAAACACTGTCTTTGGAAAAAATACGCGTTTTTGTAAGGACAGAGGTTTTGGCAGTTTGGGGAAGCGAGGTTACAAGGATTGCCTCTGTGTACACAAACTAAGGAAAACTTTTGTAAAGTATTCTGTGTTAACTTACAGCAAAAGCTGACATTTAACTTTCTAGCAGTTTAACAGTGAATCAGAGGAAGTATACTTTTTATATGGTATGTACAAGCATAGTTGTATGTAACAAATCATGGTCATGTCTGGACTAAATCCTCCATATCTTTCCATTCCAGATAGGAAGATTAAATCAGAATCTAAATTTTGAAAATGTCCTCATCGGCATTCTTGGCTGTATAAACAACATGTTCATGAGCACCTCAGAAATGTTAGATATCCAAAATCTACAGCCAGCTTTAGCAGCTTGAAAATCTTTCTCTAAATAATTGTAAAGTTAGGGATGGAAGGGAAAATCTTTCTCTAAGGTAATTATAAAGTCAGGGATGGAAGGGATCAATGATAGCTTGGTCAAGAATGACACATTGATCTAGCCAGTGCTTGCTGGTTTGAATTGATTAAGAATTGACACCATATAGGCTGTGGGATAACCACAATATGATCAGTGGAGAAAGCAAGGTAGCAAAGAATGCAGAGTCCTGCATATCTGTATCTGCCAGGACCAAAGTTTCTGCTGTGTGAAGGACCAGGAACCCTTATGATGTCATCTTCTCTGTTCAAGCCACATGTCAGATTTACCATCATTTTCTAATGTTATGTGGCAAAGAAATGGATCTAATGGGGAAGCTGGCTCAGCAGGGATCTTGCCTGTTCTTAAAGTCATTCAGCAGAGAATTCTCCAAGCAGTCTTTATTTTTCATTTGTTTATCTATAAAACTGAATTAATTTTTGATTCTATTTTTTTTGTTCTATTTTAAAAAAACCCACAACTTTTGTGAAACAAATTTTGCTTTCTCTTCTGTATGTTTTTTTTCTTGTCTGACCATAATGTGATTAGGAGAAAGGAGAGATCATTCATATCAGGAGCTGTGTAGTGGTCTGTCTGTCACAGTGCCTTAGGAGCTCTTTAAAGCTAATGGCAATAGTGCCTTCCTCCACTCACGAATCACTAAAGCAGATTTACAAATGCAGGTGCATGAGAGCACATTCCTTCCTATGCCTCCTATTTGCTTGTACAAGGATGATTTTATGTGCTGGATTTGTCCCTAATATGTAACAAGTTCTTCCGCACATTAGGATATTTCTGCTTTATGAATCTCAGTCTGTTAGCCCTTCAACAACAGCTTTTTTTTGTTGTTGTTGTTGCTGACAATTCAGCCTGTAGAGAAACAAACTCTGGATGTGTGGAATTGACTCCCTTCTTCTCTTTGGATACTGAAGTAGGGCACTGTGTTGTCCTTCAGAGCAGTTGGAGGGACTCTTCATTAGGGACTGTGGTGAGAGGACAAGGGGTAATGGGTTTAAACTTAAACAGGGGAGGTTTAGATTGGATCTGAGGAAGAAATTCTTTACTGTGAGGGTGGTGGGGCCCTGGAATGGGTTGCCCAGGGAGGTTGTGGATGCTTCATCCCTGGCGGCGTTCAAGGTGGGGTTGGACATAGCCTTGGATGGTGTGGTTTAGTGGGAGGTGTCCCTGCCCATGGCAGGGGGGTTGGAACTAGATGATCTTGAGGTCCTTTCCAACCCTTACTATTCTATGATTCTATGATTCTATGACAGTATATATAGTGTGTAGGATGTTGTATGGCATCCAGGCCCATCTTTGGTTCCCAAATGATGAAAATGCCAGAAGTTTTCACCTCTGGTTAGTTATCTTTGGTGGTAATGAATTCTCTGATGCACAAACCCTAGAGCTTTCACATGTCTTTGGTCACAAGGCACAACGAGTTCAGCCTCATCTGTTTCTGTTTCAGTGTTTCAGCATGTCTTTCGTATCACTGAATCTCCTTCAAATATGTATGTCGCTCCTATTCAGAAACTGGAGCAGGAATCTCACAACCTTTGTTTCCCTCTTTGGGGACCAGGTTGTAAGGTGATGAATGAGTCTGTTTCTCTGCTGTCCCACCCTTTCTAGGTGGATCCAACCCCACTTCTGGTACAAACTTGTAAAAGGGCTGCTGTTTTAAGACCGTTCTCTGTGACACAATCCAGCCACAGGGCTGTTTTGCCCTCTGTTTTCTCTCCTGGCTCTTGTTCACTCCCTGAACTAGACTATTTGTGTAAAGAAGTCCCATCTGTTCTATTTCATTATCTAACTATTCAGGCCCAGTCTTTGTTCTGGCAGTCCTGCAGTGTTCTCCCTGTCGTTGAGGTGATGCTGCACTAATCTTTGTTCTCCTTCCTTGTGAAGCTCCAAGCTCAAACAGGCTATTTGCATTACCATAGAGCCGTTTCATCTAGAGTGAGCTGTGCCAGACGGATGAACTCCACAAGTTGTGTCCTCTAGGGGTGGAGGAGATGAATCTGCTCTCCTCTTATGCACTGACCTCGTCCCAGATAAGTATCCATCACAAGGATGCACTTATTTCCTTTGATGCTGATATACATTTTAAAGAGCTAGAACTATTTTTGACTGAGATAACAAGTACAGTCTGAAACGCCACAATTTTTGTTTATAAAATTATTTGTAAATAACTCAGTGATCTGAACTATAGGAATAGTTGAGGTTGAGGCAAATAGGTGTTAATAAAGTGTTCCTTTAAATGGGTCTTGTTTGCACTGTCCAGTGAAGTGACACATTACATTCAGTGATTTATTTTAAGAAGCAATCTTTCTACCCTTTGTTTTTTTTCATGCAAGGAAGGGTTTGAAATGATTTCTCAGGAATCATTTCAGCTCGCATGAAAAAGTTTTGTTAAATGGTGCTACACTTGGGTGTTTTTCCTGATCACTGAAAGCTGCGTCAGTTTTGTAGAAATGCTCTCAGTAGGAATGTCTTTAAAAATAGCTTTTGCAGTACTGCCTGGTCGCAGTTCCTTTAAGCAAGTAAATAGGCAGAGTCTATGGAGCTCTTCCTGTTTCTGAAAGTGTTGGGCTCCAACCATCCAGTCTATATCTTTTGGTAGAATTAATGACTGTATTTCAAAATCTTGGGGACTTTTGTACAAAATAGGCTGGTTATAGCTAGTTAAAATTTTCCATGTCCTACTTTTACAGATTCAGCACCAAAATCTATTTGGAAATCATTAACTTTAGTTTGTCGTTTTTCTTACTTTCTTTTGTCTTGCAGGTTCATTCCTTTTCCTAAGGCATCTGAATGCCTAGGAGGACAACTGTGACCTTTGAAGTGAAGAGAGATTATGGCATTTAGCATGTTGTAGTTTTGGGGTTTTTTTAAAGAACATTCAGAACATCAGTGTAGGTGGTTTGTTTTAAAGTGAAATGTGCACTTAAAAAAGTCTTTGGAAAAATGCTGAAATGTACTTTCAGGAAAATAAGGAAAATTGCCTTCTGGACTATGTCCCTAGACTTTCGATTCTTCCTCTGGAGCAAATTATATGGTTAGCTTCCTGGAAAACGTGCTGTTCATTTTAAAATGTAGTCCTCTTTTAAACAATTAAAGGTGGGCATTTTAGCAATGTTCTTTCCTTTTGTTTTGTGGTGGGTTGTTTTCCTTATACACACTTACTTCATGTGCTCCTCCAACCCGCATTTTGTTTCTTTTTGGCACTGAGAGTCTCTTACATAATTTTTCAAAAATACAGCAGTGTTCTGCTGTAATAGCCCAAAAGGCTGCAGCCTGCATTTTTGCAGAGGTTTGGGATGATCGCAGTAGACTGGTGTATTGTTTTTGATAAGGCCTGTGTTTTGGAGGGTTCTAATGCCTGTTTCTCTGCCGCTGGCCTCTTCTCAAGTTTCTAATAAACAGGACTCTGCAAGGGAGTGGGTGACTTAACTTCAACTTGTGTCACTTCTGAAATACTGCACTTCAGTTTCTTTCAGGAGAACAGTTTAAAGAAAAGAATGCTCTGCAGATAGCGTATGTGCCGTCCTTTATTAATCCCTGTTTATATGCTCGGTAATGACTATCGTATATTTTTATTTAATAAATTAACATTAGCCTAAGATAAGCTCAGTGCAGTTAATTCTACAATCACTAACACTGATGTAAATAAGAACTAGTTCCTTGTAGGTCAGTACAGCTGCTGCAGGGTGTGTAAGGGGAGAACCCAGCCTGCAAGAACAAGATGTGGATGTACTTTAAAGCACTACATTTGAACTAATTGATATCCAGCCTAGGAGCTGTATTTAGGTACAGTACATGAAAGAGTCAGCTCCTGAATCATTAAATTCCGCTGTTTGGAGTGGATGTCAGCTCTCTCCAGCTGCAAATGACTATGAGACAAGCCAAGGTGTGGCCTGAATGTGGACAGTTGCAATATCATTTGCTTGAGTTTTGAAGAATAACTCTCAGTTTGTGACTTGCCTGTCTCCTCTCACAGCCACTTTTGGATGCATCTATTTAGTCATATGCTTGCTTGTATGTATACATACAAGCCTATAGTAGTAGGGCCGATATGTATCTTTGATTTTCCCCTAGAGTGGGAGCTCACTTTTTCTATTAGCTTCAAGCTTTACAGCCTTGTCCATGTAGTATGCTGCTGTGGTAGGCAGCATGCAAATACTTAAGTCAGATGAAGTTTGTATCAGATTATGTGTCTGTGGTTCTATTGATACTAGCAATTTGATTGCTGTGCAGGAATGGAGTGGATTTGCAGTCTCATGGTATCCTTCCTGGATCAAGTCCATGTCTTGCATCATTCCTTCTGCAAAGTGCCTGCGCTGTAGGCAAATGGAGAACAGTCAGGGTGTGATTTATGGCAACGTCTATGAAGAGAAAAGAAATCTGCATGCCTGAATCACCCTCAAGTAGAGAACATCCCCAAACAAGCCAAAGGAGGCACTCACCGTATAGTCCCTGTGGAGCGCCACAACTCATGTGTGGTATTTACTGCCATCGCCTGGTCTCACTGCTAGCTTTAGATTATTGTCCCCTCTCCAGCTAACTCTTAGAGTGGAGCTGGGGAAATGGCATACAGCCATCTCTTCTTCATCCACTGCTGCTCATGAGCCTGCACTGATAACACTCCAGGCAGGTTCAAAACCCTGCCTTTTAAAATGCAGACATAACAAGTGTAGTGAGTATTGACTAACAAACTGTTAGTGCAAGCTCTGGTGCAGACAACCTACTCTAAAATGGCATTTGCTTCTCTACTGCACATGTAGTAGTGTTTTAACAAGTAATAGAATGCAGAGTGAGGTTTCTGCTTCTCCCCTGGGAGTCAACTAGACAAACAATGATTAGGAAATCTTAGCTGATAATTGTTTAAATGTTTTGTTTCTTAATTTCATCTTCTTCCTTGGGCAATTTTGCATTATCATAAATAGTTCCATTCATTCCTCAGTATTTGTAAATCACTACCAAATCTTCCTTTCCCACAGGCATTGCTTATTCTAACTGTTGACTGAAAATCAGTCCCTCCTCTAATGACTCTGTCACTGTTCTCTGAACTCTTTCCATTTTACACTGTCCATCTGGCAACAGGATGTCCAAAACTGCACACAGGCTGCAGATGTGGTAGCTCCATAGCTGCTAAGGCAGGGGTCTGTTACAAACCATTATATGTTGGGATGTAGTTGTTTCTGGGATCAGTACTAGAGAATAGAAAGTCATTTGCCCCTAGCTTCGCTGCCCAGGACACCTTGGTGTAGTGAGAGATTGGTAATATAAACCTACTGAAGTTGTGTTGTCTGTTGGGTCTTTTTCTGCTGTTTCTGGCCTGCCTCCCACTGGCCAGAGGAGAAAGGAGGTACCTAGATGTAGTCTCTACTTACATAGGGTGAAAGGTTGGGCAGAACTGTTTAGTATAGACTCATTGGGTTTCTCCTGTCTATTGACTATCTATGCATAATGCTTCTAACGCTTAAGAAAACAAAGGAAAAAAGGAAAGAAAATGTAACTGCACATCCAGAAATATAATTTCAGAAAAGCTATTCCAGTTTTCATTTGTGATATCACAAGTTCACAGCGTGTTGTTTTTTTTTTTCCTTTTAATTTAACAGCTTATCACTGCTAGCTTATCACCGTTCTTCTTTGTCATGACTGCCAATGTGCTAACAATTTCTTGGTAAGTGGCTGCATGAGCTTTTTTCTTAAGAGTAAAAATTTATTTCCACACAGTGTGTGGAAATACTTTTCATGTGGAAATGCTTTTTAAATGTCAAGTTCTGTTAGTGCCAGTAATATTTTGCATGTAAGGAGAACCAGGTGTGCAATGGTGGTAATATAAATAGAAGGGAGTTTCTTGTGCCTCTGTGGGAGAACATGAATAATTTGGACATTAGGCCTCACCACAATTCACTCAGCATGTTTTACAGCTAGATAAATGGATGCAATAGGCAAATAAATGATCCATTCAGAGTCATGCTATACATTAGTGATGGAGCTGGAAATAAAACACAGGAGTCATGATTTGGTGACAGCATCTTTTTAACTAATAGAGTACATTCAAGTTTCCTTAACCCAGCATGTACTGTGAATGCGTAAAATGAAATTAGTATAAAAATAATGATAATCAACTTTTTCCAAAGGTGTATCTGGACTTGGTAATGTGTGGCTACATGTTATGAATCACCTAACCTGAATTTTTTAGGTGGTAAGATTGGGGTGCATACTTCTTTTGTCAAAGACAATGGATTTGATCTGTGTAGAACACCCAGTGAAAAGGAATCCCAGCCTATGGCTGGTGCTCCTAAATGCTTCTGCCATGCAAATAACAACAAAATACAGGGTTAGGCATATATCTCTGAGGATGGATTTGTTATTGGAAATAAAAATCTGCTTATTTTTTAAAAGCTTTAAGCTTCCTTTTTCCCCCTTGCAGTTTGATTGCCATCCTAAGAGATTCAGCTCTGCACTGAATGGAATTAGCATATTCTTTTTCCAGGCTTAATAAAGAAGTTAAAGGAAGGTGAATCTCAGTTTAAACTAGCCCCACGTACATACGTGTGAATATGCATCCTCATACGTATGTTAGGCACATGTAATCTCAAGTACTAGAATATGTAATGTATTTTTTTAGCTCTAGGAATACATTTATGTGACCTGTGTGTGTAAGAGATTAAACTATTATCCGTACACCGATCACATTCCTAGTCTAGGCCTTTAACTTGCTGCTTTCACCATGTTTTGCATGTGTTTGTGCAGGTCTATCATGTGCGTGCTAGAGGTAGGCTTTTATAATATCTATGTGTATTCACTGACACATATACTAAAGAAACACATGTATCTGTTAATGTGAGCACATGGACCCATATAGTTGCACACATACTTCATGCCCTATATGCACTGTAATATAAATGATGAGCATATCTGTATCTTTAAAAGAAACTTTGCTTTAGCCCTTGGGCCCCTGTTGCACTTCGATTGTCATAATTCAAAAAGATAACCACTTCATTTATTTGTTTATTTGAGTTCTGTTTCGGCTTGTGCATCAGCAGTGCCTCAGCTTATCAGCAAAGCTCTGGAAATAGTTTGTTAGATGACAGCAGCTGCAAAGCCACTCACAGGATCATTAATCACTGATTTTTTTAGTGTTGCTCCAGTGTTGTCATGGACAATATCATATGTTATTTTCTGAGTGATGGGCAAATGCAGTTAGCTGTCATTCCACAATAAACAGAAGCTGAAGGATTTGCCAGATGGTAAATTGAAGGTAAATCAAGAGTTGGCATTTAGCCACGTTTTTCGCTCTGCTTCATCTTGAAGTTACAATGATGGCTTCTGTTGGCCTAGTCATCTGGATTGCATGGGCATGTGGATACCTGAGATTTCAAATCTTTCAGAAAGGGATTTTTCCTCTCTGGTGGAAGACTGAAGATATTAAAGAATAATGTAGATGCAGGCACCATTTACAAAACAGGACTGTGTAGTTTGCTATCTCGTGTATAGAACTGCCAGTCTGATCTTTAGGATGATACATCAGGGATAGGTTTGGGGTTTTTTTTAAGTCTCTGTTAAAAATGTTGTAGAAAACAACACATCTATAACACACACACACACACACACAAACACACAAAAATTGAGACATTCTGAAGCTCTGTTGAGTGTAGGTCTTCTATATGCAGTGGGTTATTTTCTTTAGGATAAACAATACATTATCCAGCCTTAGCTTCTGAAAGAATTAATGCAGAGAGTATGTTTATAATTGGAGCTGGAGAGGGTTAACCCTCTCCAGAGAAAAGTGCTCTGAGGGTGTTGGTGATTACAGGCGAGCAGATTCACGTGGTTTAGATCTTTTCAAAAAGCTTGCAAGCCTTGCAGCCCTTTGCTCCTTGTTCGTGATTCCACGCCCAGAGGTATTCTGTCTCCACAGTGGACTGTCTACAGACTGTCTGCAGCACCTACTTTCCAGGGCTGTTGTACTGTTGTTATACAATGTTTATTCCTCTTGGGAACAAGGGCACTAATGTGATTTTTAAAACAGCTCACCAAAGCTAAGATTTAAGTGAATGTAATGCTATTACAGAATGGAGAGCCTTCAGCTTTACATGCCTTCTTTTTTTCCAAGAAAAAAAAGAGTCCCTCTTACAGTTGAACTAACAGAAGTTTGTTTTGTTTATAAAGTTCATTAAGGAGCTTTTCTGTTTCATAAGCTAACTAAACCATGGAGCTAAGATGAAAGGTCAGTGCACTTAGCTTTTCACTGTTACAAAAGGGGAGAAGAGTCAGTATCCTACCATATTCCTGTCAGCTGTGGTAGATATCAGAGGAGATTTGGGGATTATTAACTATTACACAGATTGAGTGGGTTGATAGTGTATTTCAATGAATGGTTTTGTTTGTAAAAACCTTCATCCTGATTTGGAGCCCGCCTCTGGACTGAGTCTCGGAGAGAAGTGTTAGTGCCACCACTGCGCTGTGAGCAGCACAGGAAGGAAGCGATTGGGCACATATGCCGTTTCAGCAGGGGCAGGTTCTTTCACCACATTCCTCACAAAGAAAAGCAAACATGGGAATTTATACCAGCTTCGCTACAGTAGTGGAATCCCCCCAGACCAAAATTCTTTCTCCCAATTTATTCAGTCTCCCAAAACCCAGGCTTTCCTTGTTTTACAGCTCCTCCTGACTTTATCAGTGGCAAGTCTTCAGGACAGAATTGCAAGGGGAAATGATTAACTTAATGAAGTTAAAACTCTCGTGCCTTCCTTTCTGATTCTTACTAGTGTATGGATGTGCAGCTATTTTAACTAGGTGCAGCCTTCTCTATCTAGATTTCTGTCTGTGGATTTTCATGTGAAAATCCACCAGCCCTAAAATATAGGAAGGGTAGTTTCTGTTGAGATCAGTTAAATAAGACATTCCTGGTTTCAGCCTTTTCTTAGCTAAATTAATGAAAACAATCACCTGGGTTACTGTCTCTAGGTTGAAATGTGGTTAGACAAAATAATACCTTTCTCTCAATGTTATGCTGCTTGGCATTGTATCCAGTAGAAGGACTTGCATGATGCTAAATTGGTGGTATATTTTGTTTACAGCCTTGTGACCAGTGGAATTGGAGAAGCTTTGCTTGTTTACAGTGAAAGGACAGGCGCATAAAGAGGAACCAGATCTAACCAGATGGAAAAGAGCTGACTTGCAGCCTGGAGATCGTGTCATGAATAAAATGCGGCAGCAGGAATGAAGAAGTTCAACCAAACATGAGGAAAAAGACCTTTTTTTTATTATTAAGAAAGAAAAACTATGCTATTATTAGTGCTGGTAAGACAGCAGCATAGTTGGCAGGATGGTTAGGAGCCTTTGTCTCAAAGCACAAGACGCACTATTTCTGATTGATGTGGTAAAGGAAAAACTGCACTGTCTCATGCTGGTGGCTCTGTGTGAGAACCTCTCAGTAGCAGCTTCTTGCAGAGGTAACTGAATTCAGGAAAAGCAGCATCCCCACTGGATGCCTTCAGTTCTTTTGTTGGAAGCTGACAGCAGATTGTACTGTCAGACTCCAGATCCTGCCATGAATTCGGGATCAGGAAGGATGGATTTTGTCTCCAACTGTTCTGTAAGCAGCAAACTGTCACACACAGGTCTCTAGTCGTGTCGCTTGAACTGGCACAGTGACTGAGGCCATGGGGCTTCTGGAGATAATCCCATCCTGGAACTGCGGCAGTTTGACAGCTTTGCAGAATGGGGAATCAGCAATAAACCTCAGTATCTGTAGTGATTGCTTTTGTGCATTTTTTCCCTCTCCCATTCTCCAAGTTTTCTTTTGAACACTACAGTTTTTTGTCAGCTGGAGGGGGTGGGGGGATGCATATTCTTCCCAGCAGTGTTTTGTCTCTTAAATTATTGCAAGAGGCAACAAAGATTATGAACTTGAATGAATGTCATAAAGAGCGTATGCAATTCATCTCAAGAGTTCTTATAATAATTTCATTTCTGGTTGCTTAATGGGTGTTAGAAATCAGTCTTGATATATTAGTGCCTGGGAAAGCAATCTACATAATAGTAATCATAGAATCATGGAATCATAGAATAGTTAGGGTTGGAAAGGACCTTAAGATCATCTAGTTCCAACCCCCCAGACACCTCCCACTAAACCATGCCATCCAAGGCTATGTCCAATCCCACCTTGAACGCCGCCAGGGATGAAGCATTCACAACTTCCCTGGGCAACCCATTCCAGGGCCTCACCACCCTTACAGTAAAGAATTTCTTCCTCAGATCCAATCTAAACTTCTGTTGTTTGAGTTTGAACCCGTTACCCCTTGTCCTCTCACTACAGTCCCTCATGAAGAGTCCCTCCCCAGCATCCCTATAGGCCCCCTTCAGGTATTGGAAGGCTGCTATGAGGTCTCCACGCAGCCTTCTCTTCTGTAGGCTGAACAGCCCCAATTTTCTCAGCCTATCTTCATATGGGAGGTGCTGCACACAATACTCCAAGCGAGGTCTCACAAGAGCAGAGTAAAGGGGCAGGAGCACCTCCGTCGACCTGCTGGTCACACTCCTTTTGATGTAGCCCAGGATACGGTTGGCTTTCTGGGCTGCAAGCGCACACTGCCGGCTCATGTTCATTTTTTCATCAACCCACACCCCCAAGTCCTTCTCCACAGGGCTGCTCTGAATCTCCTCCCTGCCCAACCTGTAGCTGTGCCTGGCATTGCTCCAACCCAGGTGTAGGACCTTGCACTTGGCATGGTTAAACTTCATCAGGTTGGCATCAGTCCACCTCACAAGCGTGTCAAGGTCCCTCTGGATGGCATTCCTTCCCTCCAACATATCAACTGAACCACGCAGCTTGGTGTCATCGGCAAACTTGCTGAGGGCGCCCTCAATCCCACTGTCCATGTCACCCACGAAGATGTTGAACAAGACCGGTCCCAACACCGATCCCTGGGGGACACCACTCGTTACTGGTCTCCAGCTGGACACTGAGCCACTGAGCACTACTCTTTGCGTGTGGCCATCCAGCCAGTTCTTTATCCACCGAGTGGTCCACCTATCAAGTTGATGTCTCTCCAACTTAAAGAGAAGGATGTCATGTGAGACAGTGTCAAAGGCTTTACATACTAAATGCTAGTTGGTAATATTGTGAGGAAGGTCTACATGGTAAAAGGAGTTTGATAACAAATCTTCAGTGAGGAGAGGGACTTGTCTCACATGACATTAGATATCTGAAGTGTAGTCCCTAAATCTAAGCTGACAGAATTTCTGTTGTAGTCAATGGAAGGAGAGGGGTGCCTGCACAGAAGTGATTCTTCTTGACTAGATCACTGTGTTTATGTGACTGGAAGACCCTCTGGAAGTGCTTGTCTCTATGTAGATGGAAATAAGGTGTCTAGCCAAGACAAGACATATGGCTTTTAGAAGACTACAGTTAGCAGAGGCTTACTGTCCATGTATGTTGGGTCACACTTTGGCTTGAGTCTGAAGTGAGCCATTTTTTTGCCAGGTGGTAAAACTCAGGTTTGGGAAGAAATGGGGAGAAAGGGATATGCATGAAAGAAACGTGCTTGAGTGCTAGTCTTGAAACCAGCATAAGCCACATGGCACAGGGAGTTGAGCCGATACTGATGCCCAGCAATGATCCAAGATACTTTCCAACCCTTACTATTCTATGATTCTATGATACAGCCAGCCATGGACCCTCATGGCCTTCCAGTCTGTAAATTCAGATGGTGCTGGGAGTGATGGCTCCAGCACACTGGCTTTTCCCCAGGCAACTAGCTCTGCCAGCCAGCAAGCTGTGGCAATATGGTTGGATCCTTGCCACACCACCTTCCTGCTGGTTTTGAAGTGACTAGTGACCCTGGGAGACCTTGTGAAGAATGAGGTTTTGCAATCATAGCTGGAACACTTGCTGTGGGAAAAGCTCATTGTGTACCTCTCTTCTTGCATAACTTTCAAGGGTAGGCTGCAGTCTGAATTACTCTTCTTCCTCTCTCTTATATGTGCTGTACCACTAGCAATGTACCAAAACCCAGAACACCCATTTGCTTTCTTGATGGTGGTCTCAGTGGAAAGCCAGTGGTCAAATCAGTAGCCATGGTTGCTGTAGTATTTTAATTGCAGAGGGCATGCTTGGGAAGGTTAGTTGGATGCAACAGGAATTGTGTTGTCTGGGCTCTGGGGGAATTCAGTCTCTGCAGCTGCTCAATTAGCATCTCCCTGCATAGTAAGTCCACTACCTTTTTCTTTAGCTTCATGCATGTTAAACAACACTGAGCTGTTTGCTTCTGCTTTCATTTTTGTGCCTTAGCACAATGTGTTTGCATTTCTAAGACTGCTTGGTATAAGCAAAATACTGCAGGTTTAAATTGAGTGCCACATAAGCAAAAGGAAGCAGAGTTAACGGTGAAGTTGGGCTCTTCTGTCAAATGTGGCTGGGAAGAAAAAGTACCCTCGGAACTGACCTAACCTGCTTCAGGTGAGGATGACTGCTGTGGACCAGCATGAGGCTTGTCAGTCTTGCTGAAAACTCAAGAGTAGGGTAGAGGTAGAGCCTGAGGGCCTTTAAAACCCATCTTTGCATGTTGTCTCAAGGTGCTGAAGGCATAGCTCTCTTCCTTCTTCCCCAGGCTGTGGCAGAGGTGACAGCAGAGACAGGGTCCAGTGTGGCAGCCACCCTTGTGGGAGTATCTGTGGGTAAAGGGTTGCTTAAGCATTGCTAGCAGTGAGCTGTTGGAGGGTTAGTCCTGCTGTAGGGCAAGAGATTGTGGAGAAAGAGCCCTTGGGAGGGATTCTGGCTGTTGGAACAAGTGATGCCTTTGTCAGTGCATATGTGCTAACTTTGGTATGTCAGCCTGGACACAATGAGCTGCAGCAGCTGGGAAACCCTGAGATGGCATCTCAGTTGAAAGCAGGCCTGCCATACAAACGTAAAGATGGGCTGTGGGAGGGCACCTGCAGGAAGACCCTGTCTCCCCACCCCTGCCTTTGGGAAGGAGTGCATTCCCACCAGCAGCACCCAGGGATCAGGAGACAGGCGCCAGTTGAGCTCCTTGTTTGCACTAGTTCCAGGCAGAGAGGAGATGACAGCCTAAGGGAAACCTGGGGAACGTGGGCATGAATGGACCATTTGTGAAGGCTGGCAACTGGAGGGGATGGGGCAGAGTAAACCTTGTGATTCCTGAGGAAGTAGTGGCCTGATCTTTAACTTGGCCTGGCCTCAGAAAGCAGGATACTGCATGGTAAAATAAACACTCCAGAGTTGTTATAATGATCTTCAAAGCAGGAAACCTCAGAAATTCAAGCTTAAGGTGGCTCTTACAAGACTAATGAGCAGCTTTGGTCAGTAATTTAGAGAAGGCATTTGCAAGGGTGATTATTTATATCTAATTGACCTTTTTTCCAGTTGGTCAAAGATAGAAATCAACAAACACCCAGCTCTGATCAAGGAGGAGTTCCTTTGTCTTGCAAAGATGCAGTGACACCATTTAATGCCTGAATGCAAAGCAATGGACCTGTAGCTCAGCTGGTGGAAGAACCTCTGGTTTTATTAGTATCTGTCCTTTAAGGAACTTAACATCTGCAGGCTCCCCAGTTCTTGGTCCATTGGCTCCTGAGACTAGAGGGCGAAACCAGAGTGTGCTGGTCTTTCTGAGGGGCAGCAGGTCCCTGGAGGCTTTCCCATCACATACTGGTTTTGATCAAACCACTCGGACAGAGATGGTTGTGAATCATGTTGCATGTTCGAATCATAGAATCATAGAATGGTTAGGGTTGGAAAGGACCTTAAGGTCATCTAGTTCCAACGCCCCTGCCATGGGCAGGGACACCTCCCACTAAACCATGCCACCCAAGGCTCTGTCCAACCCGGCCTTGAACACCACCAGTGATATGTTCTTGATCTTCTCTTGCTTACACTTTCATTTTCCAAATTTTTATTTTATTATTGTGTTTTTCTCCCAGAGTAATTGGTCTGGGGCAAGACTTGTGTTATCTGCTGCAGGGGCACAGCTCATGCATGTGGCTGGCCTCCATGATAAAGCGTCTCTACTTAAAGCAAAGTGCTATCAAAAGAAGACTGAAAGAGTAAAGCTGCTGGATGTAGGTTACTGTGTGGGTTACTAAAATGCAGGCAAAAGAGATGCTGTTTTGAAACAATCTTCTGGATCTGGCGTGTGTGACACCACATAGCTTCCAGCAGAAACTGCTATTAAATGAATCAAATGAACCTGATGCTTACCACTGAATTGGTTCTGCTTTTGCTTATTGCTGCGTGGCTGTTGTGCTTTGTGTTGGAAGAGAATCTATGCCAATCTTTCAGTACCAGTTTAATACTGAAGCTGAAAATCTGCAGAGCAAGTGATCATAGCAAAAAGCAGTAGGAAAAGCTCTTTAAATTGTTTTTTAAAAAGCAATGAACCCATTAAAATGCTTGGTAAGAGACAGAATTCCAGTTTACTATTGCTCTTTTAAACAGTGGTGGTGGATGAGTGTGTGTATGTATATGTATTTATGTTCTTGTTTCCTATTCTTAAACAAAAAGATCTGAAGAATTCGAGAAATGTGATGTCAACATGGGGCATGTTTTGAAAAGGATGCTGTTACTAAGTACTCTAGAAAAGTTACTTGCTGGGAGCTATATAGAGTGCTGAGGAAAGGTTTTCTCCACTTCATTTTACCTGTAAGCTGAAGGGGATGGTGGGATGAAGAAAACTCCATAGCAAATTTGTCTTGCCCAGAGCAGAAGCTGAATGAACAGCTTTCAAATGGATCATCTGCAGCTGTGAGCCAGGCAACAGGCTCAGTGCGAAACTTTAATCCTGTTCCAGAGGATAGACACAGGGACAGGCTCATTTTGTTTGGAAAATAAAGGCATGGGTGAGGGAAAGGAGACGGGGGGCATTGAAGGAGATCATTGGAAAAAATTGAGGCCAAAATACTTTTGTACCAGGAGATAAAATGGGAAGAGATTTGCTTCTGAAAAATGTGTTGCTTATTCATAGGTTGTTTTGGGTTTTTTTTTTATTAAGGTATATTACAAATACATGTCTGTTTAGTCCTAAAAAGGAATTAGAGGAGCCCATGAAGGTTGTGTAACCATTTCCATATTAATTGCCTTGTTTGAGAAGCTTAACCCTTTTCTAACTATGCTTTGGAAGTGACATTGTGTAAACCTTGATTTTTGCTAGAAAACTGACTTGGTTTTGGAAAGAGTGCTGGTGAAAAAGTTGTGCTATCTCTTCTTGATCACCAAGGTGGGGAGTGTACCTCCTCCTTACTATCTGGGATAGGAAGCAGTCACAGTGTTCTTCTACATTTTAATAGATGTCTTGGCTTTCAGAATAGGTAGGGATAGCCAGTTGGCATGTTAAATTATTGATGGTATACAAAATCTCCTTGAAGAACACACTGAGATCGTGCTTAGTATATTTTGTCTTATGCTCTGTCATCAAGATTTAAAAACATGTAGCTCAGAACTTGTTCAATTGCCAGCATGGTGCCTATATAGAAAAGCCTGTATACAGAAGAATATAGTAAAATGAATGTGAGCCACTCTGAACACATGGCAGTAGATGAAATCCCGTAACTGCATTCACAGACATGACTGTAGATAATATCAGGAACTGAGAGTGTTCAAGCTTTTCTTTCTGCTGTTTGCCATCAGCAGTCTCAGACCTTTCATGATTCCCCACAAACATTATTTTGAGAGAGAGGCAAGCTTGCAAATGAGGCTCGTGAAAATGTGATTGTTTGCCCCAAGGCTTATGTTGGTTCAAGTAGTTGATGTCAATACACCTTGGGAAGCAGATGTAAAGCCCATTTTCCTGTAGGATTCTGATCATAGAATCATAGAACTGTAGAATCACAGAATGGTTTGTGTTGGAAGGGACCTAGTTCCAACCCGCTGCCATGGGCAGGGACACCTTCAACTAGACCAGATTGCTCAAAGCCCCGTCCAACCTGGCCCTGAACACTGCCAGGGATGGGGCAGCCACAGCTTCTCTGGGCAACCTGTGCCAGTGCATCACAACCCTCATGGGAAAGAATTTATTCTTTACACCTAATTAAATCTCACTTCTTTCAGCTTAAAGCCATTTCCTCTTGTCCCATCCCTACATGACCTTGTAAAAAGTCCCTCTCCAGCTTTCTTGTTGGCTCCTTTAGGTACTGGAAGGCAGCTATAAGTTCTCTCCTGAGTGTTCTTCAGGCTGATCCATGTTTACATGTAATCTTCTGATTTCTGTGCCCCTTACTGATGAGGAAAGCTGGTACACCAGTAAGTTTGGTTATGTCAGAGTTGCAGGCATCCAGTGCCTTGCAATATTGTGTAAGAACAACGCCTGCCTGAAGGAAGCTGCCTGAATAAAACAAGCTTCCAGCACAACCCCTTCAAAACTGGTAAGGAGAAAGGCTGATGTTATTTGGAGGAAATGGGTATTCAGATTGAGAAGCTGGTAGTTTGGTGTTATGCTCCTTAAGTCATTAGGCAAGAAAGAGGGAAAGGAAAGGTGGAGAGCTGGGGATGCCATTTGACATGCCTAAGTGCAGAAGGAGTATCACTAAAACCAGACAGATTAACAAGAGGGTTAAAATGTCTGCTAAGAGGACTATGATTCAAGCATGAAGTTGTTGTTAAGCAGAAATGTTTTGGAGATTTGTGAATGCCCGCTGTAAGAACTGTGCTGCTGTAATTAGCAGTCACATTGCAAAAGCAGGAAACATTTGTTGACAGGGGTGAGAAACACCACAAGGCAAATACTTCTTAGACCTTCTTTTGAAAGCTGTAGAGACTAAGCCAATCTGGCTAATCGCCCCCTCTGGTCCTGGCTAGAGATGGGAGACAGAAGGGATTTTTGCTGTTCCTCTGTCACGCAGCTTCTGGGACACCAAGGGATGAGCTTTGGCTTCAAACAAGGCATGGAAAACTTCTCTCAAGTCACCTCTCCCTTCCTGGCGCATAGGAATCAGTTTGTTCTTTGCCTTCTCAGGGAAGGGGTCCCTGTGCCTCCACACCAGTTACCTCCACAAGTTAGCAAGTGAAGTTCATTCAGATTGCAGCAGTCAGAAGAAATCTTGATCAAGACCTTCAATCTCAAATGTCTGCAACTCTGTGGGCAGTCCAATGCCAGCAAAAAGATTATCAGCCTGTTGGCAGGGGTGCTCAGCCTGATCAGCCCTTGCAGTTAATGTTATTCATTTAAGCTGAATGACAGAAGTGCCAACCCCATTCTGGTGTCGTTGGAGATCAAGCTGGAGGTAAAGCTGTATGTGACTCTCTGCACTGCCCTGAATGACCCGATCTGCTTATGTAACATACTTCAGCAGTTAGTGGAGAACACCGCAATAGCTGTAGTGTAAGAGACACAATCAATTTTAGTAGGCAGAAGAAACCAGCACCCAAGTTCTTCTCTTTGCCATCCTGCTTCTGGCTGTCCCAGTGCTAAAGACTGGGATCTGCAGATCAGTCCAGCGATGGCCACTCAGAAAATGGAGTTCAACTTTCTTTCAATATTAATGCTTCTTCAGGGCAAAGTTAATTGTTCTCTCATCTAATGAGAGTCTCCAGTTATAGTGAAAGAATTAGGATGTAGGGTAGGCACAGAAGCTAAAAACGTCAGCCAGGCAGCTTTTATTTCTTTATTATCCTTGTCTGTTCATCCTGTCTTCAGCCTGGGCACTCCTTGGGCTTATTACTGATGATGAATAAGAACAGGCTGTGTGGAGATTAACACAGATGGTCGTAGCCCCAAGACTTGATGGGCTGTAACCAAAGAAAATAAATCTCTACTTTCAAGGAGAGCCTTACACAACAGAATTTCATGTGGCTCAGCTGTATTCAAAGTGGAATATTAAAATTGCTGAGCAAAGAATTGAATGGCTCATGTTGTGAATAGCCGTGTTGTATGGGTAAGTTGCTTACCACAGCCTCTCAGATGAAAAAAACTCAACTATGTTGTTTTCTTTTGGGTTAAAACAAACAAACAAGCCCATAAAACAAACCTGCTGCGATTCAGAAATCTTTGGGAAAAAAGCTGCAGTTCACCACAGCAAATGGTGAATTGCAGAGGCAGCGCCTCTGGAAGTTTGGCAGAGAAACCCTTAACCTCTTGCTACAGGAACTGGTGTAAAAGCTAGAAAGTAACTTCTCCTTTCCCTTCAAAGTGTCTTTCATGCTTTGTACTCTTCTCTCTTCTGAAAACGTGACACAAGAGCACTAGTATGGTCCAAACTCCTCTGCGAAACCATGGAAAGTCAGTTTTAAAGCAGCAAGTGCAGAGGAAAACAGCTGAGATGATTGTGTAACCTCTTGCTGCGAGCATCTGGGGCTTCAACAGCTCATGGGAAAACAGAGACAGTCTTCTAGACTAGAGGAAATTTGGGTCTATTGCCATGTTCTGCACTGTGAGTTAATAAATCGTATCTTCTTTTAAACTGATGCAAATTAAATCTCCTTATCAATCAGTCATGATACTCTAAGTCACTTTGTATGGGTGTCAGGCTACATACAGCTCCCTTAAACAGATGGTTGAGCCAATGGGAATGTCTTAAGCTGTGACTTCCACTGGGAGGAGGAAAATAATGGAGTGTTATATTGCACCAGCTCCCAGTCCACTCAATCATACAGTCCAAAGGTAAAGACTGGAAGGGTTTTTATGTTTATTAGGGAAAGGAGGGAAGGGAACATACTCTCAAAGAGCCAATATCTTTCATGTTGGTCTCTCTGAGGGACTCCATGACCTCACTTCATGACAAATTCTTTCCTGGGCTGGAGATTCGGCTATGTTGCCTTAATAGGAAGGTACAAATACTCTGAAATATTTTTGAGCACTCCAAAAATATATTTCTGCTATAGAATTCTATCGTTTTTCATGTAATGGTATAAAAACAAACAACAAAGCAAGACGATGCCATGGGATTTCAACGTTCTTGAAAGTTTTGGAGTTTCGCGGGCTTTTTTTGGTGTAGAAACCATTAAGTTTCCATGCCATCATACTGGTTTCTTCTCCTCCTATGTTCTATAGTAGTCTTCTATAAATAACCATAGTTACAGTTACACTAAAAATAAATATTACTTTTACTTCATTGCTCTACTGCAAAAAAAAAGTCATGAGGACATGTTATTGAATCAACCAGTAGGTTTTAGAGCAGCCATTCTGCTTGTTTTTCTAGCTTTTTATTTATCTATTTTCCCCATTAAGAATTCCATTGCTAGGATCTAAGCTCAGTTGCTCTTTGAAAAGCCTGTTCACTGATTTACTGGCTTTTGCTCAGTGGACAGCAGCATTCCAGCTGTAGATATGTTTCCATGTGTCTTGATGGGCTTCTCCAATGTCTGATCAGGTCTTCAGTAACGACTGCTTCTCTCTACTCAGCTTCTTGTCTTAATGAAACCACAGATTGATGTCCCTAAGACTCCTACCGCTTTCTCAAGCCTAGTGATGAGTAACAAAGTGAGGAGAAGAGGCTCGTGTGTGTCAGATCTTTAAGAAATTAAGGAGAGAATAGCCTGAATGGTTAACAAATTTAGTGTCACAGTGATAGATGTCCTATCATATACGTTCAAAAGACCTATTTTACAAAGTGTCTGAACTTCCTGCTGGTAAGGAATATTTCAGTTTCTCAGCCCTGTGGCCTTGCAGGCTTTCATGCTACTCTCCTTTATCTTTCTAACAGGGGCTCTGCTTTGGGTTATAGACTGTCATTTCTTTAATATTTGTAATAATTGCGCTGCCACCATCAATTAAATTCACCAGATATTTTGCTTCCTGGCCTCCTGCAGCTTTAATCTGAAACTTTCCATTTTCCTGTCCATGGACACCATCGCAGCCTGAACAGAGTCCAATTTTCCATTAATGGACACAGCAGGCTTTTAAAATAAATCAGACGAAGGGTGGAGTCTGCAGCTCCGGCTGCCCCGTGTGAAAGAGTCAGCCAGACCCAACTGCCGGCACCACACCAGTTTCTTGCTGCTTTTCTTTCCATTTACTGAAATAATAAAAGGTGAACCCAAAAAGACATCTAAACAGCAGTAGCCAAGTGAAATGCGCCGAACAAGGAATGAAAGAGGAAACGGGATCTCATGGTTCTTAATCCATCTACATGATCCGTAATTTAAACTGTGTTATCTGAGATGTGCCTCAGTGAGTATCTCTGTGTTCCACTGACTGGTAGTGCTCTAACTTGACATGACGTTAGAGGAGATGAAAGATAGATTGGGTACTGTACAAAAAGAGGGTAATTTTTTCTTCTATGCCTTAATTCAACTCCAGTCTGTACAGAAAGGAGATGTTGCACAGGTCACCCTGGAACACAGATGACAGCTTGCAGAGTCTTGGATTCAGAAAACATTAATGAACCCTCTCAGTCTGTCATGGGAGATGAGCACTTTGCAGTTCCAGTGTTGGCTGTGTGTGCATTATAATCTTTGCCCATGCAAATACCCTAGGTGCTGATTGGCGTCCAGTCTGCTGCTGTCCAGATAGCCTGGAAGATGTTGCTCTGGAAGAAGGGATTAAATACTGAGCTTTCAAAAAGCATAGTATGCTTTTGAAAGATGTGCATGAAAATGTTCTATGATTGCTTATAAGCTTAAATTGGTCTAGTTTTGGCTAGAAAAAATGCTTACTAGAAGAGACTGAAACTGGAGCAACCTACTAATGTTTGGAAGTGTGTTGGGCTTTGTTCATCTAAAATGTCTTTAAAATGATTTATAATGCCCAGATGTTTCATTAAAATTCTTGTGCTCCATGAGGAGCTACAGTGCAGTTAGCCTGTGGGTTGCATCACGAGAGGTCAGAGCAGAGACCTAGCCCTCTTTGAATAGCAGCTCACTTCTGGCCTTGAAGGCAGAAGGAATGTTGCTAATGGTTGCATTTCAACCATGCTGTTCAGCGCCCTTCTAGTCCTTTCACAGCTAGTGGAAAAGAGGTCATTTTCTTAAGAAGCGATGATGATGATGACCTTGACAGTGATGATGTAGAATATGATGACCATGACAATGATGTTAACGACGAATGGGTAGTCATTGCTTCAGTTCTCCTTTCTTTAGGTGGACATACCTTTTAACATGCCTCAATTCTCCTTTCTTCCTTCTCAGTTCACCCTTTTCCTCTAGGGGTGCTCACATGGACGGCCCCTTGCTCCCCTTCTTGCTGGTGTTGTGGGTTTCCTTTTAAAGGGAAGCTGAATGTGTGGGTGCACAGACAGGTCTTACCCCAACATACAACCAAGAGGTAGTCAATGTGTACAGGTGGGAGCCAGACCCACTGTGCGCTCCTGCCCTGCCCTGAAGACAGAGCTAATATCCTTCCCAATTAAAAAGGACTGCATATGGCAGTTTAATTGGCAGGAGCCGATTGCCTCGCAGGCTGTGCTTTCACCCACAGATACAGGACAGTGTGACGAAGGTGTCTGGGGGGTTAGGCCTCTGATTAGGGTGCTCACATGTGCATCGTGCTGGAGGGACATCTACCCACTGGCAAGTGGGGAAGGACTGAGCAAGCAGCATGCTCTAGAGCGTTAAACCAACTCAAATGGTAACAATTCAGTCATTTTTGCTCTGAGTGGGATGAGAGCAGTTTAGAAATAAAAGCCTTTTATCCATCTATTTAGAACTCTGCAGCTACTATGTTTCTACATTAGGTTTTCATCTTTTTAAAAACAAAACAATGAGGCTGCTTTGGTTGCCAGCAGAAAATACCACTGGAAACCACAGGCTCCCATTGTTTTCTGCGCATTTATGATGTCATGACCCCTTCCTCCTTCCCTCACACAGGCTGCTGAGCCCTGTAATTCTTCTGAATCTGTTCCTGGTGTGTTATCTTCCCTCTCCATCCACAGGGGCTGTTAAGTCAAGATGGCATTGAGGCATGGAGGGGTGGAAGAGGCTGTCATGAGTGTGCTGCTTTGCCAGCCAGGGACTGCCATTGCCATGCACGCTTCTTGCAAGGAAGGGAATAAACCAGCACATAGCACATCTCTTGTGCTTACCATTTGGTAAGCTTCTTGTTCGGCATTCTATAAACATGTTGAGATTTGCCATCTTAACTACTTTTTATTTTAATTAGTGTGTGTGTAATGATTGGCTAAGTGTGAGAGAAGGGGAAAGAGCTGAGACCTGTGTGCTCTCAGGGACAAACAAGAGGACAGAAATTTAGGGACCAGAATAGAGAACCATTTATTTTCTGGTGTGAGACACTAAAAGCTGACGATGTGCCCATAGTTCTCATGCTGCAACGCATTGCCTTTATCCTTTCTAAACCGAAACACAATGCAGCCATGCAGGCAACGTATAATTGGTGTGGCAACAGAGGAGAAGCAGGTGGCTTGAGGTAGTCTAGATGTCTCCAAGCCTTTCCTAGCTGTAAGGCTCCAGCCTGAAGAAAAGCTTGTCTAAAGCTCAGTCTAAAAACTAAAGGAAAATCCCAGTATACCCTGACAATACTGACTTATAAATTAGTCACCAGTGAAATTTGACTGCAAACTAGGAGGCTTCTTCTGGTGTGAGGGATTAAGTCCTGAAGCATGTCTGAACAGTGTAGCAGAGACAAGGGTCCTAGCTGGTTTAGAATGCTGCTCAGCAAAATTATGGAAAGGGGTGTATGCATAGAAAGGGCAAATTAATTTATGATAATAGCCAATATTTAGTTCTCACTAACAAAAGGAAGCATTTGATTGCTCAAGTCAACAGTACCTTCTTGGTCCCCTCCACCTTGCTTTGAAGGTACACAAACCTCTCACTGTTGGTCCTGGTATTTCCTGTTGGGATCTGGGCAAGGTTTCTAGTGACTGAAAAACTCTCCTCTGAGCCTATCTGGACCAGCAGGCCCCAGGCTAAGGCAGGGAGTCTGCGGCTCTATGAGCTCACAGTGAACCATAGACTCATAGAATCACAGAATGGTTTGGGTTGCAAAGGACCTTAAGATCATGTGGTTCCAACCCCCCTGTCATGGGCAGGGACACTTCTCACTAGACCCAAGGTTCTGTCCAACCTAGCCTTGAACACCATCAGGGATGGAGCATTCACCACTTCTTCGGGCAACCTGTTTCAGTGCTTCACTGCCCTCACAGTAGAGAACTTCTTCCTTATATCTAACCTGAACCATTTTGCTTGTGTGCAACTTTCTTTGAAGCAATAGCACCTGAAGTTTCTTTTCCCTCTTCTTTCCCTTACTCTCCCTCTTCACTACAAAGTTTACAATGTAAGACATTCAATTTAGGTTCAAGTCTGCCTCCCACACTTCTTCCTTCCCTTCCCAAAGGTGCAACTTGGGACAGATTTCAGTCTCGGTTAGTGACGTTGGCATTGTTGGTGTAATTGCTCAGTCTCTCACCTCGCTAAACTGCTTCTACCCCTTTTAATTTGGACGTTTAATGTGGGGGCTGGTGCCAAAATCCGTTAGCATGGTGGGAAGGTGTTACCATCTCCTAACAAGTTACTCCTCATTGCTTCCAGGGAAGGCTTATGCCGTGGTCTCTGCATTTTAGAGGGCTGGAACAACTAGCTGAAGTTCATTCAAAGACATTGCAGACTATTCCAAAGAAGCCATTGCCTGTTTGTGAGTACTTTTGGAAAATGATTAGTAAAGCATTTTTGGTGTATTTGTGTGTTCTGCGGTCTTTGTAAATCCAGCTGATGTTTGTAGTGCCACAAACAGGATTTACAGCTGAGGGTCTCCAGGGAACCCAGTGATGGGTGGAGGTAGGGAGCCAAGCCTTTGGCAGAACTTCACTGATGTGGAATGAAAATGGGTGTTGTTTGGTGAGAGCACCTAGGTAGGCGTTGAGTTTAGGGGGTGTCATGCCAATATGTGGTGGATAATTGGGGGTGTGACCACGTATGTTCAAACCTGAATTTTCAACCTCCCAGGCAGAAGCTGCTGCTTGTGAACTGCAACTGCTAAGGGAGCAGCTGTAAAGTTTACTACCACCTGGAGTAAACTCCACACTCCCCAGTGAACGGGGGGTTGCAGGACACAAGAAATGCTGGGGAGCCTGCTTGTGCCTTGTCCTTCAGCACACCAACGGTTTGGGCTGGGAGAACCAGGCCTTGGCAGCAGGAGGAGGAGCCGGTGCCAAAAAGGTCTTAAAAAAACACCAACAAACCCAGAACAGTGGTCTGGGAAGAAGAAGATTAAGATCGTAGCTGGAGGAAAGATCCTGGAAGTGAGGGCTCTTCAGGAAGATGAGTGTCAGGAGATGGCGAGGGCCCTTGGGCAATCCCACCACTGGCCTATTAATTAGTATCTTTATGCTCCAGAGGCAGACAAAGCCAAAACCATTGAACACATACAGGTGAGAGAACAGAGTCACTTTACATACTGTCACTGGTGGAAAAGAGTCTGGGATTTTCAACTTTTTTAAAACTTTTATTTTTTTAGAAAAGGAATAAACTCTGCATGGTAGAGAGTACGCTATCATTTCAGAACAGAACAAGTGATATGGAATGGATTATTTTCCCAAACTATGTAAAGTTGAACCTAAAATCATCCGTAAATCAACACGCATTACCATGTAAGACAAAGGAAAACAATCAACATGGGTTTTGTTTGGTACAGATTTCCTCTACCACTTCAGCCTGAATTTTCCCAAGGTTGGGGAGGAAAGGGGGGCAAATACCGCCCATTGTCCTAACCAGAATTGTACTGACCAAGCTTTGTGCTCTGAGATCTAGCATCATATGGCTTTATATATGTTCCTAAGTGAACAGTGCAACATCATCACCATCTTAAGTGTTTATTCCACATTCAAACTGTAACTGAGCATCATTCTGAAACCCTTTTCCATCCCCAAAACAAAAACAACGAAAAGCAGAAAGTCTCCAGCAATCAGATTTCATCCCAGAAATCTGTGTAAACTGTAGATCGGGGTTGGGTAGCAGCACAGAAGACAAAAGATGTGACAGCGTGATTCAATAGTGTCTCTAAAGACTACTGTAAGACTGTCATTCTTTAGTCTGCACCTTGCAATCACAATTTGCTTCTTCCCTGCAAATACTATAAAGCAATGTAAGAAAAAACAGACTCAAAACAAAAGGTAGAAGCCTTTACAGAAAGGTAAAGCTTCTGCTTAGCCTTGAGTGGTTGCTATTAGAAACAGATCGCTGCTATCAGAAGCAAATCTTGGAAGTATATACACTATTTTGGTGGAAAGTGATGCAGCCAAGGATGGGAGCCCTCCTAGCAGACCCGCAGGCCTGCAGGTCAACACTGCGCTGCCTTTTTGAGCTGAATAAACAGGTAGGGCAGATAGAGGCATTAGGTGTGCTCCAAACTCTTGGCTCCTCCGTTCCTTGGCTGCATGTGGGCTGGGAGGAGCAGGAGGAGGAAGCAGGAGCACTGCAAGGCCCTCCCTCCCCTCGCTCCGCAGCTGGGTGAGTGGCACATGGGTTTCAGTGACGAGGGCCATTGCACCAGGGAGGTTAAGTGCGTGCTTTTCTCTTTACCCCCTCTTATAGAATAGTTAGGGTTGGAAAGGACCTTAAGATTATCTAGTTCCAAGGTAAGTATTAATAGTAACTGTAAGCTAGCATAGTCACCCTCCCCTTTAAAATGGAGGGAGAGCAACAGCATCCAACAAATTCCCGTTTGTCCTGACATGTGTAACCTTTCTAGATTCTATAGAGCAAGCATATGCAGGCATTTTTCATACTAGAGTTTAAAGGAGTCAAAGCTGGTAAAGAAACTGGATGTTTCCTGGCCTAACTGAAGGAAACAATAAAACTGATTGAAGCCAGAGTGAAAGAAAGTAAGCATTAGTGTGTTTACATCTGGTATGTCCCACTTCCCTATGGTCTGCTCACAAGCCTTTTCCATACTCTGAGCAAGCACTCCCAAACTTACAGAGGTCAGGCTTCAGCTAATACCTCATAGTTGAGATTATCATTTATTTTACAGGATTACCATAAATGTAAGTATTTGACTTTGCCAGATACATGTGGGCCATGTGAAGAGCAAGGTTAAGTGAACCAGCACAGGAGAAGATTGGACAGGGGTGTAATCCCACAGGATTAACGGCAATCAAATGATGTCCATCAACACAGCATTAGCTTAGTGTGTATGTAGCATCGGGGGCTTGGATGAAACCCTCCAGATTTCTGGGTGTCCAGTCAGAACCAGGGAAGCTGCAAGAAGTTTTACTGTAAAACTCCAGTACTGAAATGTCTAAAGGAGCTGGACCTCTAACTTCAATGGGCACTGATTTTAGGTTCCGCACAATCAATTCTAGTTAAAACCCAAACCTTCAATAGCTGATGGCCCTGGTGTTGGAGCCTTAAGACACCTGTTATACTGCTGAGCCCTACTCTTTTTGCTTTTTTTTTTAATAAAACACTGTTTTAAGATAGAGCACAATAAATGTGCTTATTACGCACTCTAACATAGAGCACAGAAATACAACACTACAGAGTGCAAGTCTAACCATCTCCACAGTGGGAAAAGTGCGAAGGTTAAAAATATGCATGTGGCTTAACACAAGATAGTTTTAAAAAACATGACATGGAAATCTCATACTAATGCTTTCATCACCATCACAAACATGTCTGAAAACTTAAGGTCAGTTGCTGATCCTTCTCTCATAGTAGTAGTGTAATCCTTCCAAAGGTTCAATGTGTGAAAGATCAGAGAATAAAAAAAACCCAAGTGTCCAAAAAATGATCCCATTTACCACTTTTCCAGTAGTTATGTTTTTAAAGAAGTAAACACATAAGGTCACCTTGATCTTCGCCATCGGTAACTCAGACACTTGGAAACAGCTAAGCCAACCACCTGGACTGAGATCAGTTTGGTGTCGCACACACACACGAGTACACACACAAACACCCCACAGGAAAAAGTGCACTTTCAATTGCTGATACAAAAATAGATTGGCACATTCTTTTTGACACAGTGAAGATATCCTCTTTAAAAGCTTTTTCACTTTGAGAAGTCCTCTGGGAAGTTGCAGCAGGCTGGTAGAAAAAGCGCTATGAGAATGCACTCACGTGGGTTTGTGTGATGGAGAGAGGGGTGGTCATGGAGGCTGCCCTTCTAATTTTTGCCTACTTTTACAGCTGTAGTCCCCACAGATAGGGCCAGTCACCACGCAGTTTCAGCATGTTAACCATTTACCAACAGCTCAGTCTTCACCTGCCTTGAGAAACTAATGGTAACGTAAGTTGGTCAAAGCTGAAAGTCTCGAGTCAATGCAGTATCTCCTATACATTGTCGGAAAAACTGTTTTGGGGAGAGAGAGAGCGAAGTGTCAGGAGTCTGATTTTGCATTTCCAGTAGTAACTGCGGCTCAGGAGAGCCAAGCGGGAACAGTCGGGAGCCCCTGCCCTGCAGGGCAGCCAGCGCTAGGAGTTCTGCACCAAGCGTCTGTAGTGTGGCATCACTTCATGCTCGGGAAGGTGAAGAGCAAACTCCAAGGCCACCAGCACTGGGAACTCAAAGGCAATCAGCTCTCGCCTGTTCAGCCGGAACTTCTCTTCCAGTTTCTGCCAGGACAGCCGAGGAAACAGAACAAAATCTTTGTGAGTATGTGACTTTCTCGCAGATGCCATGATTCAAAACATGCATGCTGCTGTCATTAACCCTCTGTCCCACTGGACTTCCATGGCTCTAGGTTTAGAAAATGAGAGCAGAATGAACTGGATGTACTGATTCTTTAATGTAAAGGTGAACTCACAAAGCCCAGCCAGCCATGCTATTTCTGACATGTTCATCATTTTGCTCATTCCACCTCCAGCAGCTACATCTTCTAATGATCACAGTGATTACCACTGCAGGAAGAGGAAACTCCTGCCTTCATGCACTGAAATTACTTGTGTAATGGAAGACGTGCATCTGCCCACAAACTTCCTGCACTGCTTGAAATCACTAATTTTCCTTTCAGCATCACTGTGTTACAACACCCTATTGGGAAAATTATTTCTGCTACAATTAGATACATTTGATCTCAATACCTCAGTTGTCATCTGCACCAACCATAAGAACAGCAAGTAATAAAAACTACTATTCTCAAGGGAGATGAGATGGGCTTCCTAGTTGGCTTTCTGCTGTAATGTACTAAACCTCCCATCTGCTCTGCTGTTCTCACTGGATTTGGATGCTAAAAGTAGGCAGCCAGACGTTTAGGGATATTTCCCACTCCCTTCTTATGATCTCCCTGGCTTGCTACTTCTCTGTGCCCACTGTGTTTTGGAAAACCTCAATGTGTCTTAAGGATGGATCAATGTTTCAGGGCAGCAAGAGAGGCCAGATCTTCCAACTCCCACTCGGTTGATTCTTTTCCCTGGTTATTCAGAGGGGTTTATAACAAACTGACTGTCAACCCAACTCTGTGATTGTGGCAGAAGGGCATGAATCCAGTCCTGCCCCCCAGCCAAGTTCCCACATCTCTTCAACTGAGTTGGTTGTAGCCAGGTACCCAGCTATGTGCCCAACTTTCTGTAGTATTAAATCAGATTGGTATCTCGGTGCTTGCAAAAGATTAGGCAATAACGCTCCCTCTGTTAACATTTTCACATGGAGTGGGTGGAAGAAGAAACACCTTACTCTACAAAAACCCGGTTGGGGTGAGATATTCTGATGGGAACACTTCTTTAGGTTTTCTTGCCCAAAAGCTTAACTTGATGAAAGAAATAAAAACTTGTTAGTCTATTAGACTCCCTTTGAAATTAGTATCTACATTTATCTCTCAAAGGAGAGTCCTGTTGACACTCTTGAAAACATAATAAAAGGCAAAATGAATTTCCTGAGGGTTAACTTTTGACTTGTATTGACAGAACGGTGGTCAGATACCATTCAGACCTCACAGTACCTGACACCAGGGTTTTCAATCACATCAAATGAGCTTCCCACACCTCTGCAGTGACATTGATCACTACTACTTCCACATAAATGTATAACAAGAAAAGGTATCTAGCTGTGTGTACAGCTGGAAACCTAAAGGACAGCATGACCACTGGCAAGATGGCTTGAATAGACCACATACTAGCATTTCATGTAGAAGGAACACTGGAAACCTATGATACGTACATCTATAAGATGCTTGACTTCATGTTTTCTGAGGTCACTGCCAATTTTGGCTGCTAAAAGAACACAGGCTCCAGCACAAAGCTTTCTATTCTGCTTGTTCAGCTTCCCCTTGAGAGCGAGCTTCTCAAAGTAGACAAAGGCCATGGCCACTGTGGGCTCTTCAAAACCACATTCTTCTTGAGCAAGCTTGCGCATTTCTCTCTTCAAGCTGAGTAAAGAGATCAGACAAGTATGCTGTGAACTGTGTTTTAAAGCATTTCTCGTTTTACACTAAGAATCATCCTTTCAGAGGTTCCTGATTAGTCACATGGAGGGGGAAAGGAAAAGGTAATTTACTGGGCAGATACCTTTATACTCTATTTTGGGGACACATTTTATGGCATGTTTTGAACTCATCCTTCCCCCTCACTGCCCCCAGAAGGTTGTGTCAAACTGTAAAAGCAACTGAAAAGCTTTGATATTTCCAGCAACAGTATTTCATCAGAGGTCTTAAGCTGCATACAATTTATTTAGCATTAGTAACAGCAGGTTGATTGCTTGTGCTGTATATACAACTTTGCCGCAGGTTATGGTTGGTCAAATCCAAACCAACAGTCTTCCCATGTACTGCAGTACTGTCTGGTTACAGAGCTACACAACTCAGTGTCCTTCTGGCCACTACAGTCAAATGAAATTATCATTACTTCAGTGAAGCAGTATGTCTAGCTTGCTACACTGGAAACAGTGATGAAATAATACAACTTTGCTGTGAAACTGATCATCTGTTTTGCTTCTAACCATGCTCTTGGACAAGCACAAAAGTCAGCATTTCTCTTTCCTCAGTCTCTTTTCAAGCTAACTGCTGTGAGCTTAAGAGACTCTGAGTTATTTTTCTGGGTATTTTAGTTTACTGCATACCCAGATCACATCCTCATCCCTTTAGATGTTGTGATTCCCTGATCTTCTTTACTCAGCCCACTAATCAAAGCAATCATCTCACTTGTTCTGCACCTCTGCTGGTCACTGCTCCTGGAAGATCAACCACTGCTGTGCTTTCCCTCATGTACAGCAGCAATTGCACTGACATATGAGACAGCTGCATCATGTTGCTGCCTTGCCAAGCTTTGCAACGTACCTTCTTATTTTACTGAGGGTTAACTTAATGTGAGGGAACTTCTCCTTAAAGGTTTCATTCATGTCCTTCTTGAGATCTGATGGCTTCACATAGTCGATGACTGTGGTCTGTAACATATGGCCAAGACAGAATTCTCTTTTAGTTTGTAACAAATGAGATCGCTCAATTCCCAAAAGCAAGGAATACCAAACAAGTGCCAGTCAGTCCCAATGCTTTCAGTAGAGGGGCAAATTAAGTCTGAATTAAGGTGACAATTTGTTAGTGACTGCTCCATCAGAACAAGTGACGTGGAGTCTGAGATAACTGTTCAGCACAAGCCTTGAACAATACATACCTTATAAGGGTCCTCCAGGTATTGCTAAGAGTGAGTTTAAGCTAAATATGGGTGGACAAAACCTGGCTGAGAAGTCTTGTTAAACCAAAAAAGACCATCACAGTAAGTGATTTGATGACCAGGTTTTGTATGCATATATGCCCAGAAAGCCAACTGCATCCTGAGCTGCATCAAAAGGAACGTGACCAGCAGGTCGAGGGAGGTGATCCTGCCCCTCTACTCTGCTCTTATGAGACCTCACTTGGAGTATTGTGCGCAGTTCTGGTGTCCTCAGCATAAAAAGGACATGGAACTGTTGGAACAAGTCCAAAGGAGGGCCACGAGGATGATCAGGGGGCTGGAGCACCTCCCATATGAAGATAGGCTGAGAAAGTTGTGTCTGTTCAGCCTGGAGAAGAGAGGGCTGCGTGGAGACCTCATAGCAGCCTTCCAGTATCAGAAGAGGGGTTATAGGGATGCTGGGGATGGACTATTCATTAGGGACTGTAGCAATAGGACAAGGGGTAATGGGTTCAAACTTAACCAGGGGAAGTTTAGATTGGATATGAGGAAGAAATTCTTTACTGTAAGGGTGGTGAGGCACTGGAACGGGTTGCCCAGGGAAGTTGTGAATGCTCCATCGTTGGCGGTGTTCAAAGCCGGACTGGACATAGCCTTGGGTGGCATGGTTTAGTGGGAGGTGCCCCTGCCCATGGCAGGGGGGTTGGAACTAGATGATCTTAAGGTCCTTTCCAACCCTAACTATTCTACGATTCTATGCCCATGTGGTTCTGAGACATACTGTGAGTTTCTCTCACATTGATTCTTCAGAGGAAATGGTGGTACAAATTATTGACCCCCACAGCATACATTTGCTTGCAGGTTTTTTCAATAATTAAAATAGTGTATGCGAAGGCTTGGGGAGGAGACAGAGTGATGGCTCTGGAGAGCAATCAGACAACTCTTGTCAACCAACTATGTTCTTGTCTGGTTCTGAAGTGATCATGAAGAGGAGTAAAACACACCTAACTTTTCCTGCACCTTATGTAGGAGATACAGTACTGAAATAATTGATAATTAAAGCAATTAAAAGAAAGCAGAACATGTGTTTCCCCTGAACAACACACACCAGGATCTGAGGTATACATACAGAGGAAAAAACCAGCTTCTTGCCATGGGGTGTTGTTAGTGTCGTACATGTTTTAAAATGTGGGCCATTCTGCTACCTGATTTGCAGTATGAGAACCATCATCTGTCCCGGTAAATTGCTCCCCACTGCATCCTGGCAGGTAATTCTCTTGTGCATCTGTGGTCCTAAGTATAAATGCTTGTGAGCCCTCTCCAACACAGGTACGTGTTAAGCATTAGTCCAAATTTACTCAGTGAAGAGGTTAATTTCTTAAGAAAATTCACTCCTATTAAGGAAAGCTTCCAGTTGTAAGGAATTGTCAAAAAGGAGAAAGACACATCAACCCTCTTCAGCTACTCCTGCTGCTCTGCATGCATACAGATGAGCTCGAGCGCCGATCTGGCAGACACTGCAGTGCCACTGAGGTTAAATATTCATATGCTGCCTAATGCTGAGGCAGGCAACGCAGTACCATGCCTGAATAAAAAAGAGAGGAAAAGATAGGGAAAAGAAACCTTGCCCTACTCAGGGACAGAGGGAAAGGCTTCAACTTAATAGTGTGTCTGCCTGGTTTTAATCTTGATGAGGTTAGAAGGATATACTCATGCACCCATGCAGCCGGACTCTCTGTTGCAGAAAGCTTCTCCTGTGGCAGGGCTCAGCCCTCTGAAGCAGGAGAATTAAGATCTTACTGATTACTCCTTTCTTTCTCTGTGACATCGCTGCCTGCCCTCCTGCTCCTTGGTTTTGCTGTCAGAAGATCATCAGCAAGTTGGGTGCTCTGACACACAGATACACTGGGAGTTTTATGTGGTTTTAAGAGAGTTCATCTTAGTATTGCTGTAAAAGGACTATTGAAACAAGCCACGTAACATAATTCAGACCAGTGCCATCTGCTACTCAATACACCGAAACATCAGTCCATGCTGCTCTTACTTACAGAGTCAAGAGGCACTGAGCACATGAAGGTTACATGCTACTAAATCCAAAGATGATTTCGGTTACTAAATCCAAAGTTGATTTCAGCTGCTACCAGCAATTTTTGGCTGTCTTGGGCAATCCTAGAAAGAGTGAGCTCTCTGTTACTGTGCAAAGCTACACAACACCTTATTCCATGCTTTACTGCAAACCTAACTGCCCATTGTTTGCTTTCCATTACCGTGGAGCTCCTTAGTTTTATCTTCATTATCTCCCTCAAAGTGATTACGTTTTCTTCTGGCAGCCTCGCCTTTGGCTCTCTGCAGGTAATCATCCTCCCTTGTACAGAGGAAGATGCAATCATGCACCAACCTTGTGCGCACAACAGAAGCCAGTTCACAGCAGACAGGGCTCAGCAACGAAGGGAGGGCCTGGCCATCCTCTGGACACAGCTGAAGGGCTGCACACAAATCATGCTGGGCAGCACGTTTCAGTTGCTTTCACCTCTAGCAAGCAGGTGCCAGTGTGACCCCAGCTCTGTGGACAATGGTGCAGAGGAGGAGTGAGCCCTGGGCTCTGTTACACAGCAGCAGCAGCCGCCCCCCGGGGGTGCACCCTTCCCCGCAGCCGCTCTGCAGGCACAGTCTGCTTTACCTGGGGCTCCTCCAGCCCATGGGAGGTTTGCCAGAATTCAGCTGAAATTGTCTTTAGAAGGAGAAAACCCCTTTGTTAAAGCTGTATTTAAAGCAAAGCACTCCAAGGCTTGACAATAAGCAGGGGGCTTAAAACTGAAAACGGTAAGGAGGTATGGCTATTTTTAAACAGGGAGATTTGTCAATTTTGCCCTGGTGATAACAACCTCCCCCATCCAGTACTCTGAATATTGCTGCTTCCTGCGAGACAACAGTCTCTATGACATAAATCACAATAATGAAATCCAGATGAAAGCTGGTGCGTGCTGGTTTTGATTCATGTAACAGGATAACGGCAGCATGTTTGAACACACTGGCTCTAAGGCAGCTGCCTCAGCCTGTCAGTGCCATGCTGGAGAGTGTAGCCAACTGCCCTTATTCTCAAGAAAAGGAATTGTGCAGCGTCTTTTTTCTGTTTTTTTGTTTTGTTTTTTTTTTCATTTTCCCTTGACTTTTTTTTCATAACTGCTGGAGAAGCCCGACTTGGTTTGGGCAGAGGGATGCTCTTTGCCCATAGAAATGCACGCATGTGGGACCCTGCCCACTAGAGAGGCAGGCAGCGCAAAAGACCCCAAACAGGTTATCTGTTAACAGGTAATTTAAAATCAGTCCTGAATTACTGTCTGTTGAGCTATAGAAGCAGTTACCCCTTCTAATGGGGTACCCAAGCACCCCTCTCACTGTCACACCATGGCTGGGGCACAGCACTCACGAGGCTACATAGAAATCCTAGTCCCAGACTCTGCTCCTGCCTTGGACGTCTCCTGCACCCCCCTCACTGCCAACCCTGGCCATGAGGAATGGACTGGAGGAAACCACTAGGGTGGCCCAGTGACCCACAGGGACCAGGTGGAATCTGACATGGGGAGGCTCTGACCTAACAGTATCCTTCGCTGCCTACTCTCTGCTCAGCATTTACGCTTTTCTTCTCTTAGGGCATTTCATTGTGCTTGAGTGCCTGCAAGTCCCAAATGCCATGTTGAGGAGAAGACATGACCGCTAACAATGTGGATTTTTGTCCGTCCAGAACAATGCTCGTATTGCCCATGTAGGAGCACCCTTCCAAGACAGATGCCCCAAATTTTATGAAGGATTTGCAAGTATTTCCCTGAAAGTAACACAGCCTTTTTCTATCCAAACATTCTTTCTTATACAAAATGTTATTCCCTGCCAGGCAGGCACTCTGCACTCCCAGAGCTGTCAGATGCACAAGCAAGGCACTGGGAACTACCAAACTGTCTCTCTCATACTCCAATCGTGAATGTCTGTAACTTCTGTCATCCAGAAACATCTGCCTCGTTTCTCACAGCTTATTTGCACAAAATGCATTTCACTTCAGTATTCAGCAGTCCTCCTTCCTGAGCTCTGATCATGTTCTCTGTATACAAATCTGTATATTTTAGTTTGGAGATGGAAGTTGCACAAGACAAATGAATGCCTTGATATATGGTAGCTGACAGATGCCTGGACAACTTGATGAATGCTTTGGCTGGAATCTGTACTCTGCACACTTTTTGCACGGCTGGCAGTTTTGAACTTGGAGGTTAGCTTGTGTGTTATCCACAAGCATTTTCAAGCAGCTGCTTTCTCATAGGAAAGCTGTATATATAGCTTCATAAATATGGGAGGGGGGAGGATGCCTGAAACGGTTGGAAAGACTGGCAAGATGAAATACTGTTGAAAATAAATCCTACTTTGGCATGCTACCAATAAAAGATGATCTAGCCTTGGATGCCTCTATCTCCTGCTTAAGAAGGATAAAATGAGAATAAAATAGGTGAATAAAATGAAAGATACATGATAGGCTCTCTTCAGCTGTCACTACTATGTACCCCCGATTAATCTACTTCACAGACAGCAGAGGGCTGATACCTTTAACAGACTTTCAGTAGGTCAATGGTAAATTCTCAACCACATAACAAATGAAAAGAAGTCAATGACTGTGCACTGCTTACACACTACAAGTGACCAGCTATGTACCTATAAACTGTCAGCAACCAACTTCATATACTTAGGCTGAAGATGCATATATATGGAAAATCCTGACAGAGCTTAGAACAGTGATAGAAAACTGGAGTGATTCCTTATGCATAACTAAAGCAAAAAGAACCACAAAAGGAAAAAAAGGAAAGGGGAGACTAAAGATGTTTCTGTTGTTAGATAGTTATTAACATTCAAGGCTCATAAACTAAACGATTTTGAACTTGACAATCTCAAAACTGCCTCTTTGAATTAAAGTACATGGAAGGGCACCAGTTTATTTTATGCAGTTAACACACTGGAACCATTCTCAATTAACGCAGTGTGTCATTGTTACGAAGCAGTTGTTTATTGGAGTCTCAGCCAAATCTAGCGCCAAATGCATAGAGCACAGGGTTTAAATACGACTATGCACCACTACTGCAGTCCCCTGCTCCGTGAGACTTTCGGGTACAAGGTCAGCAGCTGATAAAAATGCAATTTGGAGAAGCTTAATTTACAGCTACGGAAGCAGCTTGAAGAACAGGGTGACGGCACTGAAGGACACGGTCAGTAGCCGATTACTCCTGACCTTGATGCTGCTTGTGAAAGACAGAACAGGGGAGCAAGAGACTGAATGCGCTGTATCATCATGCAGGGCTTTTGTGAGACTGAACAGCCAGGGCAGAAAGCAGCTCTAATTTTAAAATCATGCTGAAGGACTAATCTGCAGAAACACAGCCTGGCTGTGCTTGACACTAGTGCAGTACCTGGCAAATGCAGGCTGACAAGAGCTGTAAGAGCACTGCAGACCTTTGCTACAAGCTTTTCTGATTAGCGGGGTAGAGATGTCGGTTTATTTTGACATATTTAAACCAATATACTGAAATTGTAGTGAAGTACCCAAACCAATTTCCAAGTGTACCCCTTAGGCACGGATAGATGGATATCGCAGGGATGTTATTACACACGGGTCGCTCGAAGTCAAGATGCTACTGATCTGGGCTTTTCTTCTTTTGCTGGAAGTGTTGGCAGTGCACAGCAGCCAGCTAACACACCCCTGTGTTTCTGTGTTGCCAACAAAAGCTGGAGTGCAGGGTCAGCCTCATACCTGCTGCAGAGCAAGTATCCTGCACATAAAGAGTATTCTTTCTGCTGGTAAGAACACAGGGAGGCAGGGAGGCACTGGTGAGTCTGGATGTATGCTAGTCAACATGAGGCTCTAGCAAAGAAATTACTGCTCTGTCTGGTAGATAAAATTCCTGTTCTAGACAGATTTGAGAATCTGCAAGAATTCCTGGTTCAGTGCTACCAGCCAGGAAGACATCTGTTAACCATGACATGATGCTTCCCTCCTCCTCCTGCCCCCAGCATGAAATTTTTCTACTTCTCACTGTTTATATTGTGGCAGAGACTGTAGACTCTGCTACAAAGACAACACCAAGCGGAGCAATTTCTCGAGGACAGACCAGAATTCAAGTGTTACTAATACAGTAAACAGAAGCCACAGTTTGTGTTGGTAAAGTACTGAAGCTGCTTTTTCACCCAGACAGGCTGTTTGTGCTAGAAAAGCGACAGGGAAGTGGACATCCTTTCAAGCCAGGAACTTCACTGCAGAAAAAAACAGACCAAATCAAAAGCATTTCTCCTTCCAGAGGACTTACAGTTAAAAGTCCTCTGCAAGTTGGGACTAATTTAGCTCAGTAAAATTACAGGACCATAAAGTCTATGTCACTGATGATAAACTTGGGCTCCGCAAAAATGGATGGAACTGTAAGTTGAGTGCTAACTGCACGTATTTCAGAGTAAAACCCAAGCCAGACCACACATCTTGCCCATCTTATGCCTCAGGATAAGGCCTGCAGTGTTTACGGATGTGGCATTCACTGAGACCTCAACAGCGTTTTACCAGCAGGGAAATGCTGGCCTACAAAGCACGAGCCAGGCTCCCAGGAGTAATACCCCAGGAGCATGTAGCTCTATCCCACTGTCACAGCATATAGCTATATAGCATAGCATCTAGCATAATATCCCAGGAGCACAGCATATCCTGCATGCTGCAGCCCAGCATCCAGACTTGCTCATCCACACACCATGTGTTCCCATTCCTCTCGCACACCTTCCCCCCATTAATTGCTCTGATACCCATAAGAAGGAGGCACATGGAATATCTACAAGCTTGCAGCTGCCAAGCATTAATGCTAAACGCTGGCCAAGTAAGGAAACTTTAATTACAAGCTGCAACTCTCTGCACACAACAAAATGTTTGGTGCTGACATCAGAGCTGCTCTCAGCTGCTCCAGCACTTGCAAAAAGCAGCAATTACTATTATGAGCTACATTCTGCTCAGGACCAGAGACTGGTTTCAATCCGTGTACAGCAGCTCCACAGCTCCGTGTCATTTGGCAGAGCTCTGTCACTACCTCGATGGCTGAGCTCAGTCAGGGAAAAACACAGGTTTCTCACTGGCCTCAGACTGCAATTTGCTTTAATTGCTGATTTTTATATTTGGGAAAGAAAATTACTTGAAATTACAGCCTATTATGCTCCTGTTCACATTCACTGGAACTGCGGGGAGAGGGATTACCAGCTGAGTCAGGAAAGTCTAAGATGGATGCAAGTGAAGTCTCCTACACAGCTAATATAGCCCTATATTCACTAGCTCATTGCACAAGCCCTCCTTATCCACAGCCCGAGTTGCAAAATCCTATTTAACCTGCAAGCTCCCAGGACACACTGGCACTACCTTCTCTCCCTTCTCTCGGCTGAAGGAAGTACCAGCCCCTTGAGAAATCTCAGCAGAGCACTGGAGAACAACCACAGACTCTCTCGTTTCTTACAAAGGTGTGCAGCTCCTGCATGGCATTGCAGCTATCCCGCTTCAACCAGGGGCAGGCAAAATCCTTCAGTAAGAGAGCTCCTGGCACGTGCCTGCGATTCCCACCAACAAAAGAAACACAGCACTTAATATCCTTCAGACCCTTCTCAGATCAGTGCCTGTCTTCAGAAAGAAGGGAGTGCTGCAAAAACCTCAGGCAGCGATGACGAAGTGACGTCCGAAAGGCAAATTCAGGCAAAAAATACCCAAAATGTCAAATAAGGCATAAGCAGTAATTAACCCCTAGAGAAAATGAAAAAGCTGGGAGAACCCTATCAATTCAGATATATTGTTGATAACAATGATATTAACAATTGCCCTTTAGGCCCATTTTTCACCTTTGAAGTATCCAATTGTACCTCTGTCGCAGTGGAAATTCCCAGTTACCTCCTTTTTGCAACAGAAGTACAAATATGGACCTCAACATTCTGTGGTTAGCTAGTGTATGGAAAAGAGGGGCATTAAACACCCCCTCCTGGGTGGAAATCTCCCCTGCAGGATGCTATCCTGGCTGCCCTATTTTGACTCACCCAATCATATCCATCTCAACACCAAGTTGAAAAGGGATCAAAGATCCCAGGTGATCCTACAGGACTCATTGCCTGGTGCACATTCACTGCCTAGGGAAAGTTAGAAACACAACCATGACTGCTAAAGCTATGTTCACTTTGTATGCTGGTCAACAATGTCTTTCTCTTTGAGGGAAGACAGTTCCCTCTTCATGACAATAACCGTATCAAAACCTAACAAATATTTTCCTGCCCAGATGCAGTTGCCATAAAAGGTTGAAAGTTTGTGAGTTGGCAGCCAAAAATGACTTGCCAACTGGCTGAAAGTAAGCAGACAACATACTGGACTCCCCATTTGAAAACTCAGCACAAACAATCTCAGAGCTCAATTCAACCTCTCTGTGCAAAAGGCAAAACACTCCTGCCAGCAAGGAGGTAACCTTCAATCTACATAAAACACTTCAAATCCATTTATTTTGAAGAAGTAGCACCCAAGAGCCCTACTATCACATAAAGATCAGGTTGGGGGGGGCAGAAGAGAACCTACAAAGACTGTATCTTTACATACATTAGCAGTTTCTTAAATAACATCTTCTGTTCCAAGTTAGGTGAGGACATGGACGACAATTTAGATCTCAGTGTTTCAAATCTTATCCTATTTGTATATAGGTAAGAGTACTAGGTGACCACTTTGGAAAAAAAAATGTTTTTCCCTGTTGTCTACTACTACTTTGGGTGTATAATTCAGACAGATAGATGCTCACTCACATACAATGGCACTACATCTTGCCACGGTCCTGCCAAAATAGCACACTAAAGTCTACAGACATGGTGCGATTAAAACAAGCCTACAGAAGTCTCTCACCACAGAAACCACTGAGCTAGAGGACAGACCAAGGAACAGTCACGTGCCTGTATTGTTATGGGTTTGGACAGAATGAAAAACATACAGGCTCTGCTCATAATTGCTGAAATTAGAGGAAGAATTATCCCATGGTGAAATAAATACCTAGGAAACAAAGGCTCTACTAGACACCATAGTGCTGTTCCGAGGAGTGAAGGATAAGCATCAAAACACAATGTGGCTGCATGACTTCAGAAAAACCCTAATGGCATCCTCCTATTTTGTCATAGATGCCAATTAGAGGAAGTATAAATTTTCCTCTGAACGCGAGAGAATGAACACATTGTTCTGACAAGCCTTTCATCTAAAGCATTTATGAAATACAGTGGCAACGCTAGCATTTACTTTTGTAATACCTCCATGAGTTTGTTTTTACATGTCTTGGTAAGTGTCATTTAGAACAAAGCATTCCAAACAGCTGTTATTAGTAGATTAAAAATAATAATAATCTTCTCAAAATACAGCCAAATTTAACCTCAGCCTTCAAAATATTGTTACCAAAATTTATCTATGCTACACCTATTACTGCATATTACTTACCATATATGAAGGAAATATTAAAACCCGCTTATGTTTGCCACATGGCCACTGGGGATCATCTAAAAGATTTGGGTCGTATTCAACAAAGTCTCCCAGGTCACTACCTATAAAACAAAGGTAAATATAAGAAAGAAATTCATTATATCAAGAAATCTGTGGACTTAACAGAAGAGGCAAATGACTTAACAGATAATGTACAAGAAATCTTCATGGAAGATTTTTGAGAGTTAGAAAGTTACCCTAAATCTTGAAAACTCTAAGTATCTCAACACTAACAGAGATACAGAGGACCTACAGCTTATGAATTACCTAGTGAATGTGAAATTAGGGTTCACAGAACTGCAAAACTATGCAAAGCATCACAATGACTTCCTGGCAACAAGTTTTCATCTGTTTATGCAGATGTTTTGATTTGTTTCATTTAACATGCCAAAATATCTTAAGCATACAGTGCTTTGGCTTATGTTTTGCGTCCAGCTTTGTAAACACAGCCCTTCCCAGCCTAATAAAGGTCACAAGTATGATTTACACTTTCAGCTACCGTGTTGTTACTGCAAATTTTCCATAGCAAAGGAAGGCAATGATGAGCCTGATGCAGGAGGAACAAACAACGCCAGTGACAGGAGGAGGCACACTGAATGTCATCAGGGCTGTCAATACAACCAGCAGTTTTGTTTACTTAACTGTCCATAATCTGCAAGCCAGCTTTGCTAAACAAACAGTGAATGAGCTGCACTTCACCCAACATGAGATTACATTATGCTTAATTTAAGCGAATAGAAGGGGTTAAAATATGTCCATCCTCCACAATAACTGCCTATCAACAGGATACCCAAGGATATTAAAATAAGCTTCTTGAGAAGTTACCTGCATCAATGCTCCCCTGGGTGCTGTTAGCTCTTGCCAAAGAAAGGCTACGATGGCTTGCATTGCGAAATTGGGAGAAGGACGAGGTGGAGTCTATCGTGTTTCTCCGAGTTCCCAGAGCATTGGTGGGAAACAGGAATTGTGTATAAGAAACCGTCTAAAAGGAAATTCAGAAGAGACAGTTACTCTTAGCCCAGCTCAGTCACAGCAGGATGCAAGGGAAGCCAAATTAGCAGAGGATTTTCTAGATTTAATAGTTAGGTATAAATGAACAAACAGCAGTCACCTACATGTGCTTCAGTGCAGTCAGTTTATCCATGCAAAAAAAAAAGCATTTGCAAAGGCGTTAGCTCTTCAACGAAACCACACACAGGCAGGCTCTAATATACTGGATTTACAAAATCCTATTCAAGGATCAGATTTAGAAGTATCATAGAATCATAGAATCATAGAATAGTAAGGGTTGGAAAGGACCTCAAGATCATCGAGTTCCAACCCCCCTGCCATGGGCAGGGACGGCTGAGAAAACTGGGGCTGTTCAGCCTGGAGAAGAGAAGGCTGCGTGGAGACCTCATAGCAGCCTTCCAATACCTGAAGAGGGCCTATAGGGATGCTGGGGAGGGACTCTTCATTAGGGACTGTGGTGAGAGGACAAGGGGTAATGGGTTTAAACTTAAAACAGGGGAGGTTTAGATTGGATCTGAGGAAGAAATTCTTTACTGTAAGAGTGGTGGGGCCCTGGAATGGGTTGCCCAGGGAGGTTGTGGATGCTTCATCCCTGGCGGCGTTCAAGGTGGGGTTGGACATAGCCTTGGATGGCATGGTTTAGTGGGAGGTATGTCTGTTTGGTTGCGTTTTGGCTGGGTTTTTTCTGTGGGCCTCCCCTGTAGCAGATTTCAGCTGCTTCTTTACTGGAACAGCATCATTCATATGGGTCCCTCAGCACAGATGTGCCAGAGGCAAACCAACTGAATGCTGCTGAAATTAAGCACTTTCTCTGGTATTTTTCTCCTTCAGTATTTTGCCTGGCAGAGTCTGACTGGTGTCGTAAGTGAGCTCCAGTTTATAGCAATGGTTGCAGGAGATCATTTGCTGCCTCTCAACATGGACTAAGTGTGAATGAAGAACTTGTGACAAAATTATTTTTAGAGCACACTGCTTCTCTGCCTGTATCCCTGGCCAGGAATAGGCAAAGCCTTGCTTCTCGTAGGCTTGTTCTCCAAAAATAACATTATTGGAAGAAAAAAAATGAGTCTCAGGCTCTGGAGTGGTTTACGACGAGGTCAGAACAGGTACCAAATAAAACATGTGAGCTTTCATTCATTTATAAGCAGACAGATTGTCCTCAGGAATTTACAGCCTGTGGTCTGGCCTGACACCTGGTTAGGTGAGCACACCATGTGTAGCAGCATTGACCGAGGGCCTCTAAATCCACGTATGACAGCAGACTGGGTAAATTGAACTATAAAAAGTAAATCAGGCTTTCAGCAAAAACTGTTTTCATGTATGAGTTCTTTCAAATGGATCATTTTCCTTAAAGATTCGTAATTGCTTATTCTGTTCAAGTGAATGAACTCCTGGATTTTTAAATACTCATCAGATTTGTACTACCGTCTTCCTGCTCTTTGGGAAAATGTACCCTTAAGCTGAAGTTATTTTATTAAACAGAATTGAGAGCAAACAAAATTACAGCTTACAACTCTCAACAGAAATTATTTTCAAGCTCCTGACAATATACTCTGCAGTGATACCTCCTGCTACATCCAGGGGAGGGCTGCACAATTCAGCAATGCTTTACAGACTCAGGTGTTGCCAGAGGCAAATTTCTTCAAGGAGACAGAGTTGTCCACACTGACAGCTTGGGCAGTCCTGAATTTCTGCTAAGCCTATTTACAGTTTGCACGTGCTGTGCTTAAACTACTGTGTTACACTGCATGTTATAACCTAGGTTTATATTTGTGCCTGTTATTAGTTAAGCTATTTTCACCCTTATTGCATAAACTCTAATAGAGCAGGAACAGAAGCATCCCCACCTTCCCATCCGCTCCGAGCTCCACACCTTCAAGACCAATTATCTCTTTCAGACACACTCCAGTAGAATGGCACTGGCGTCCACCATCCAGCTTCATATCCCTGGGAGACAGAAACCAGAGCAGAAACAGCTCTTAATACAGATGCCTTGTTCACCTTCCACCACCCAATGCTGAAATGAGGTAGCAGCATTAATCCAAACATGCCCATGCAAAGCACAGACCAGATACCTTTTCCTACCAGAAGCACTTGTTACATTACATACATTATAGAGAAAACCCCCACTTTGCTCCAGGCTGCATCTCTTACCCCACCTATGGTGCAGATCAACATTCCCCACTGCTGGGTGCCTCTGACAAAACCTGGCATTGGGAAGGAAGTGAAGTCATACACACTTCAGGTGAGATCCAGCAACTGAGACTGAACACTTGACTAGCAGATGGATGCTCCCAGAGTACAACCCACATCCCCCTACGCTGTTGGACAGAGGTAACTGTCCATGAAAGCCTCCGGGAGGGATTCCTGCTCCTCCAAGTGCAGGACAGTGTCCAAAGCCCTGTGACCTGCCAGCAGAAGAAACCCAGCACTCCATTGCCTGGGATGGAAGCTTGGGATCTACTTGAGAAGGACTGACCCACTTGGCACCTTAGTCTTGGAAGTAAATGATATGACCAAGGCAACAAAGTTGTATCCCATGCTTTAGCCTCAAGATCAGAATGTGATGAAGGCAAGAAAGACTTTGAGCAAACCTGTGCTCTGTGAGTGACAGCCGTATACAAGTCCAAAGTATTTATCTCGCAATATTTTCCTGGCTGATTTACGTTGAGGTCTAACTATGTGTTTAAAAATCTGTGTGGAAGACATGCTGACACTGAGGCAGGGAGAAGCCCTGCAGGCTCTTCACCCAACTGCAGGGACGGGCTGTCTCATAGTGTCTCTGCACATCCTGTTCCTTGTCCTTCTTTTCCAACCTGTCACTCACTTTATTTATCCGAAATACAGCAATTGGTGAGTCCCCAATAAATCATGTACCTCACTGCTGGAAAAATCCAACCCATCTATCTTCTGGAAAACATACTCCTGTGACAAAGGAAAAGACTGTATCAAGTTTCTAATCCCAACAAAGTCATCTTAGTTCTTTGATTGGGGTTCACTTAGCTCAGTGCCACATTATCATTCCTGTTTCCTGATATCATGTTACTGAGGAGCTGGACAAATAATTACACAAAAATAACCCTCTGTCAGAGGCACAGGATTAGCCTCTCTGCTCTGGGGCAGAACATGTTTAAAGGAACTATTTCTCATAGAGATAAATGTCACACGGTAACCATTTCAGCAGGTTTTATCCACAAAACAAACACACAACCTGAGGACACCCCCAAAACCCCAAAATGAAAACAAATTAACTAAATTAACTGAAATAGAACAGAACAATTTAGTTTCCTTGCACTCAAACCCTTACGGACACAGAGTAAGAAGTGATGCCGTTACGACTTTGGCAGCAAGTCAGAGAGAAATTTCCCCATGCAATTAGCAGGCAAGGATAGACAACTCTGTAATTCATCAAATGAAAATCCGGCACCCTTTGAAGAGTCAGCACAGCAGCTTTAAAAACAAAAAAGAGCATCTCCTGGGACTGAATCACTGCTCTGGGAGCAGGGTGAGCTGGCACATGTGAGCACACACGGGAATGATTCCTGGGCATTAGCTGAAGATCGACAGGCATTAATGCCTCCATTTTCCCATCTTTCTGATGTTTCAGGGCCCTGTGAAACAACACTGCAGTCATTCTCCCTCATCCTAGGTGTTTTGCAAGGGCTACTTAAGGTCTTTCCCTCCTCTACATATGCTCTGTATTTGAAGGTAGCATATGATTGCTTGTGTTGTAAAACAGAGTAATAAAATATTACAGTTTGGAGAGAAACCTGTCCATAAACCAGAATTAACCTCCTTCTCCTGAGGAAAATCAGTACTAAACAATGTGCGGTTTCTTACTGGTGTATAAATGGAAAGGCTCATTCTAGCTTTTACACATCCTTCCTCTCACTGGTAAATGATCTCAGTGAACACCTAATATGAGATTACTAGGTGACTTTACTGTAGCCTTTCTGAGTTCCCTGTCACTATGATCAACATCAAGCTAGTCAAGTTTTTGCAGGACAAGCCTTGATCTTTTTTCCCTCCCTTCTACTACAGACAGAAGTTCATGAATGCCTCAGCAAAACTCTTGCAGGGAGACCAAGCCCAGGGACTGCCACTCTGCAGCTAGGGGAGCCCCAGCACTGCTGCTTCCTTCCCACACCCCCAAAATCCCAAGAGCAACTAGGAAAGACCTGCAGGATGCCTCCACTTTGCCCTCTCCAAATGGATAAGTCGTGCCTGGGGAACAGTCAGGACGGCTGTTTAGGTGCCAGTGCTGGCAACCACTGCCACACAGCTGTTCTTCAGGACACATGGCATGGCACCACAGTCAGTGGGCCCCAAGAGGCAGAAGCATATGGAGGATAGGCAATTCATATAAAAAAATCAAGCTTTCACTGTGTTTAAGTTAATTAGGTTACCGATGGGACTGAGAAAGTGCACAAACCAATATCCAGGAGTAAAAGGTGCTTACAAAATGCAGCGTAGGAAAGATGGTCCTTGCCAAAGAGGCTTTTAAAGGATGAAAAGTTTCCTCTTCCTCATTTTCGATTTTCCTGTTTTATTTTCCAAGAGTTTTGCTTTTTAACATAGGCTTCAAGGGATTCAAGCAGACACCAAAAAGCAAAACTAAATCATGAGAACTTAATCCTACCACCTTAACTTCATTTGAGTAGGGAAAGCTTGAGGAACTTAGAAGATCAGGGATGACATTTCCTTAGAAGGCAAAAAACCAGATCCCAGTTTCTGACACAGTTTGGGGAGTTACCTTGATTTACACCAAGCCTACTCTACCCGTGCATACCATTTACAGAAAGCTGAGCAGAGTTATAAATTACACTCAAAAATAAGCATATTGTTTCAGTTATCCAGGACTGCAGGAAAAAAAAAGGCTTCTCCCTCTACGAGTCCATAGATTTTATCGCAACAGCACCAGGTGACTTGGGATCCCAAATCTGTTGTGGGACGGTGAAAAGCTTTACTGAGCAGAGAGATAAGAATCAAAGCCGGAAATCTCACTGCACCTTTTATTAGCCAGGCCAGGATTAACAGAATAGAAATTGGATGCTATTGCCTTTGGAAGTATAGCATTTCTTTAATGAATCAAATGTTACACTTTGACATGATCTCCAAAGCCCTGTGCAAGACTCCTGCTGGGTACTTGCTCTTTCAATGACAGCAACAGTTGAACACTTTAACCTGTGAATAATTTAGGAGCCTATTAAGTATTAAATAGATTTTAAGGTACATGAAAAAGCCTTCTGCTTATTGCAAGATGGAATCTGATAATTATTTAGAGATGTAAACCTTTCGTGCCTGTATCTTATGATTAACGATTCCTGACTGTAAAGGTTTATTCTGAAGCAAAAGTAGTTCATGAGACATCAGGAAAAGATATTGTTCTTACCCATGATAGTAAACAATTTCTACTTACTGTCTTTGTATGGACAAGGACAATGACAGCTTTGGAAAAGACATGCTGCCAGCCAGTCCAGCAGTGGATCGCCTGCTGCCTAAGACTGCCTGCTTTAATTGACCAAGGGCTACCAGATCCTAATGATATAAAAATTCCAACGGGGAAGAATAGCAAGGAATTTGGTAACAAATCTAAGGACCTAGCAGGGTATTCTGCTTTGCTGTGAGCTTACTGCTACAACCCCTATGGCCATTTACATGTCTCCTGTAAATATGCCATTAGTACTGCTAGAACAACAACTCCAGTGACAATTTACAGGGAGAGGAGGAGGAAAAACCCCTGGAAAGATTGCTTTAATGGGCCAGTATCATTTTTCCCTCTCCATATTCAGTTGTCAGCATGTCAGTGCCTGACCTGATGTTTTGCCCAATGCAGAGTAAAAGTTCAAAATTTAAACCTATCAGGTTTTGGAGACTCACTGCTTCATTTCAATCTAAGGGAACAGGGCAACTCACAAAAATGAGCAATGGTGGTTCTATAAAATTCATACATGAGATGATTACTTTCGAAGTGCCTTGTTGGGGGAAAAAAAGGAAAAAATGGATTTATATCCCTTTCTGTAAAGCTAATATGCACTTGGTTTTTTTGTTCAATTTAGGAGAAGAAGGGAAAATGGGCAATGGTAAAGAAAAGCAGAAATATTTCAGTTTCTCTATTATCGGCTAAACCCAGATAGTTATTTTTCCCCAGGCCTATGGAATGATAAAAGCTCAGGAAAAGCACTTGAGATTAATGACTTAATCAAAACTGCCTCGCATACAAAAATTCCACTGGAGAAGAATAGCAAGGAACTTATAACAAATCTAAAGACCTAAGAGAGTATTCTGCTTTGCTGTGTGATTACGGCTACCACCGCTACAGCCATTTAGATTTCTCTTGAAAATATTCCAGTTCTCGACACTCACTAAAATGTTTGTTACCTGATTTGCCAAATAACTGATGGCAGGAGTGCAGCATGCAAGACAACCTTACCTAAATGCTTCTTCTTGCCTCATTTTGCATATGGCTTTCTTACCCAGTTCAAACACTGGAGATGAACAAAGATGGCAGAGTTTAGATAATAACGAAGACTGCTAGGAATACCTGGAGTCGAACAACAATCAAACTCATTGGTTGTTGTGGCTACATGTTATTTGGAGTGATGGCATTGAAAATTTCTTGCTCTCAGCATCACTGAACTCATTAGTGTTCTGGCCAGAATTTCATTAAATTCAAAGTTAAATTCAGCAGTGATTTATCTTTGGAAACTGGATGAAGCTGTTTTGTAGCTTTTCTGAGAAGGATGCAAATTCTTTTTTAAGTAACATCTTTCTGCTTTAATTCAGAAAACTGGTCAATTTCCTGGGCTTCAATACATTTAATTACTCATATTGCATTATTTCCCTTAACTGGAGGCAAGTTTAGTCAAACGAATACCTACATTCTTGTCAAGACAGAAATATTCAGCATTAGTCCTGCTCCAGGTGAGCTTCTAACCACTTAATGAATTCAATGACATGAAGAATAAAAGATGAGGTGGACTGGACAGTTTCATAAAAACATGCACTATCTGATGCTCTGGATTTTCTGTCCTGTTGTTCACCAGCCCCACTGGCAGGTCAGCCACTGTGAGACCAGTGGCACGACACCACCAGCTTTCCTCCTCCCCCAGGTCCTCTAGATTCATCTTCTGGGCAGGACTGGAAGCTCTTAAAAGATTCTTACGATACTACAAAATAAAATATCATCAGAATAGGTACGACTGTAATCTGTGAATTAACAAAAACAAGCCTAAAAAGTCCCTTTTCAGAAACATGGGTTTTAACTGTGAACCATACTGACATGTGCCAAAGGAAAAATCCAACAACACAACAGAACTATAAACCCGTCTAACTGCACCTTGTGTAGGGTCTAATGACTTTGGGCTGTAACACTGAAGGAAGCCGGGGGCCAAGGGCAAGACGCTCAGTGCCTCTTTCAGCTCCTGACTTGCAGTATAGACTTCCTTACCTTGCTTTCATGCAGCTATGTCTGCTCTCACAGCTGCTCTGCTTGTCTAGATGGGGGAAGAAAAAAGCAAGCTCTGGTCCTGTCCATTACCCTGCTCTTGGCCATGGAAACAGATGAAGCTGTGCCTGTCTTCACACCACCACCAAAGATGCCAGCAATCTTAATGCAGCCAGACCTAGACAGAATTTATAGCCCAGATCCATAAAAGTACCTGCCCCTCAGTGGCTCCAGCAGGAGATAAAGACATCTCAAAGCCTCTGTCAATTCAGTTTTAATTTTCCCCCTTCCCCTTACACAAAAGCGCTATAAGCTAAAGCACTAAGTTTCCATCTGATACAAGGTACAGACAAAATTTCAAGGACAGAAAGTTTTAGTGATTACTTCTGTTTATGACTTTTGTCCTCCCCATCACATCACTCTCAGCTTTGTGCTTTCCATTTCTCTTCAGCAAAACAAAGAAAACTAGAGAAAGTAATTCCCCTGGTACACAGTGTCCTTCATTTTCAGCCCTAGCAAGTACCACCAAATTGGCCTTTTGAAACTACAACAGAAAACCCTATCACTCTGGAGTATGTTTCTCCAGAAGCCTGCTGCCAGCTGCACTCTGGTGAGGCTGCCCAGGAGGGGGATTTGGGAAACATTTTCCAGGGGATAGCTCAAACCTCATCCTCTCATGTACTCTCACGGCTCTCCTCCCCTCACCCCCCAGACCTCCATGTGTATTTGTACAACCCTTTAAAAACACAGCTTGGGGGTTTGGGGAGGGCTCTTGGTATTGCAGCTTGACCTCAGCACGGAGGGTGGGCAAGCAAGGGCTGCAGCGTGGAGTACACTGCTTGCATGTTGTTAGCAGGGGGCAATGCTGTCTCATCCACCCCAGCCAAGTACGCAGAGTTCAGCTGTGATGGCAGGAACTGCCTTTCAGACAGGTTTTTTAAATGAATCTGTTAGCGCAGCTTAGCTGCCAGCATCGATACAGTAGCGCTCTTCTGTGCTGCCTACAATGTCAGGGGGACCGGCAGCCTCCTCAAAACACAGCTGTGCTTGCACATCTTCTTGCTGGCCTCACTGCCCGTGAGTCAGAGCAGAGGTGGAGAAGCAGCAGCAGCTCCACCGTGTGCTCCTCTCACATGGAACAGTTCCCCCAGCATGCACATTCACCCTGCTCTCCTGCTCCTGCCAGGGCTCACCCCAGTCTCATTGCAGATGTGCCCATGGTTCCCTGCATCGATTTATGTTCCTAAACCATTCAGTAATGCTTGCAGAAAATAAACCAGTTCAGACATCTTGCCCAGAACAGACATCAGCAATCCAGAGGTTCAGAGAAGGCAAAGGCCAAAGGATGCTGTCACCACAGAACTTCAAAAGGGTACCAGTGTCTCCCCCCATTCCTACTACACATCCAAAATGCGCAATGGAGTGAGCAAGCACTGTGCAGCCTGAACAGAGTGGCTACAGTTTATGCTATACTGCCTCATCTGTTCTTTGCACCAGCTGTTCCTAGAAGGAGGTGCCACTGAGTTGTTTCTCTCTTCCTCTGATGCTATGGAAGAAAGACAGAGGGCATTTTTTTCAGTCTTGTGGGGTTTTTCAGCAAAGGGCTGGATTGTTTTGTACTGGCACTCGCTACCTTCTCGGCCCATTCCTTCTTGCTGCGCGAGCATGGTACAAGATCTTACATGCTGAAATAATACTTAGGTTTACAGCTTCCCTTGTTACTGCTGTAATTCAGAAGGTGTAACTAGTCATCAGCATTTCAAAATACATTCACTTTTCAATAGAGGCAAGTTCCACCGGGCAATGACCATAAATGAATGACAATATACCCAAAAAGAGCGAGCAAAGCCACCAGTCTGTCAAGAATTTGCCTGATGAGTCATCCCAGTTTAATTAAGAGAAAAAATTTACTTTGACAGAAGAGCAAGTCGACTCTCCTACAAAGGTGCCTCCTTTCAGTTCTGCATTAAAAACAATCTCCCTTTGTTTTGAATTAGTGATGCACAAGCAGCCTGTGGCAAACAATTCTCCAGAATTAAACAGAGCTGCTAATAAATATGAAGCCAAATTCATCCTTTATGCACTTGATGAATTTGAATCTAGATAATTTATGGGTCTTTCAAACCCGCCTCAGTGTATTAACTATTTCCCCCCAATTCTGTTCCCTATGGGTGCTGAGCCAATCCAACTACAGGTAACTCTCAGCTGCCCACTGAGTGGCTGTGGTGGCCAGGCTTTACTCCTCTGCCCCAGGGGCACAGAGCTGCCACACACAGGCACTGCCCTTCCCAGGCTTGCACTGTGTCTCTGAAGGCACCCAACAAGCTGTGCCCCAGAGCCTGCCAGGCAATGACCCCCAGCTAAATCCAGTTTCTTCTACTTCTGCAGTTTCAATGGCAGAGCAAAAAGTCTTCTCAGTCTTCAATACAAATAGTCTTTCAATCAGAGGTCTGGCTGAGCTCCATGGATGTTGCTTATACCAGCTAACCTCTATGGTATTATGGCCAACACAATCTGTTTTCAATGACTGAACGATATGACCAATGGCCAAATGTACAATGAAAAGGTATTATGTTTAAATCCAAATATTTCTCTATAGTTCTGGAAATCTAGATACCACAACACCACATTTGCTTCGGAGAATAAGAAATCGAAGACTGCTTATAAAAAATGTGCTGTCTAGAGTACTTGTTTTGTCAAAGATGAGTGAAGTCAGAAGAGAAAATAAAAACAGCGCATTTTTCAAGAACATTTATTTCAGGGGAGCAGTTTCTTCCAGTTTCATAATCAAAGACACCACAACACATATAAATAAACTGGGGACTGAAAGCTGTAGTTTTAATCTGGTAATGTTTCACAAGGCAAATATATCTAAGTGCATTTATTTCTACTCAGAGCAGATACGTAAAACCAATAGCCTCCATCATGCTGTTGTCCATTATCAGGTCTACATGCAGGCCCAGAAAGACTATGTAGTACACGTATAAATATACATACCCGACTTGGGTACAGTCTCGATATGGCAGCACTGAAAATATGCTACAGAAGGATCTTCTGCTGCTGATAAGGACTATTCTAAAATATAAAAGAAAATAAAAGAAATCAAAGACTAAAATTTAAAAAAATCCCACCACAATAAGCAAAGCAACAGATGTTATCATTGAGGAATTCATAATCATAAAGCTTCCACGACGGATAATTTCTCCCTCCTCTTTTTTATCTTAGGAGCACAAGGGTATTATGCTACTGAGTCTTTACAGAAGTGCTGAAACCTGTGCCATACCTTACACAGTGAATGAGCAGCGCAGTTCCATCCCCTCTACAAGCTTTCTAGAAAGACTATCTTGACTACATTGCTTAGAACCTAGGATAGATGTTTTTCTAGTGAAAGGAGTTCTAGAGACAGGAGTCCACCCAGAGAAGCAAGGAGTCACTCTCACAACTCACCACTACAGCCGAAACTAAACAGACAAATACAGCAACTCAGGTGATACACACCACCACTCTTGTGGTTGACCTGGAGTCTGCTTTTATTGAAAGAGAATTTCCAGCGGCTGGTCATGAACTTTCTCTGCTTAATCAAAGGACTCCCTTGATTTTCAGCTTCAGATGATTCATGGATGAAGTCAAAGGCTGCTATTATCATAAGCTTTCAGATCCTTTCACTGTTTTCTAGGTTCCTCCATGAGTCTTCTCCAGCTTTTCCCCATCACCCTTCTTGATCTCAGGGCAGCATCACTAGCCTCAGCAGTTGCACAGATGGCAGATATGAACATCGCATCTTTTAGTCTTACCTTAAGATCAGTGTCTAGCCCTGATGACTCACAAGCGCCTGTGCTCAATAATCACAATAGCCTTCTTGGTTATGATACTGCATGACTGATCCAACAGCTCCTTGCCCCTTCTCCTCCACTGCCACGTCCATCTCAGTCACTAACTGTCAGTGCTGAACCCCTCCTCCTATAAGCATGGCATGTCTTTATTCCTTATAGGCAAGTAGTTCCAAGATTTGGCTACATGAAATCATACACTCTCTGCCTGCTCAGAGATTATCTCGGAATCCAGACCACTGTTCCAACAAACACCTTGTATTTTTAATCATTGTCCAAATCTCTGCATCATCTGCAAAGTCACCGTATAGTATTAAATCAAACACCTTAGACCAGCCCATGTCATACAGCCACATCATTGGCTTTAGCCATCAAGCTCTGATGTATCATTAAACAACATCAAAACCACTCTGAGTCAAGAACCACCTTCCATAAAACTGCATGGACTGCCAATAGTTATATTATTATAGTTTTGGGAGATGCAGATTGGCAAGAAGCTAAAAGAAGCTTGACTGAGATGTAAGATAAAGAATGCCAATAAATAACAGATTGTTTATAAATATACCCTCTTTCTTTATTACCTTCAGGACACCAACAACTGTACAACTGTGCACTGCACACTGAAAAGGCCCTTTTTCTTTCTAAAGTTGGCCAGCAGGCTGCATCACCTCGAATTCCTCTAAGACACAGTGATGGCCATTTGTGCCATCTTCTAATGTGACTGGTGTTAATTTTATGTTTCTAAAAATCTCCACTTGTGGTCCAAATGCTAGAACATACTGCTAGGTTGTTTGTCAGGGCTATTGTAGATCTGTGCTCTGCTCTCCAGCACTGATTTCACGACATTGTGTGCCACAGGTCTGTATGTGAGCGTTTCAGCTCAATTTTTCATCCTTTGTCCTACACTGGTCAGAGTTAGACAACAAACCCTAGCAAGCTATTTTGTTCTTTACTGACTGAAAACCACCATATGCACCCATAAATCTTGTACCAGTTATGCTGTAATTAAAACACTGTTTCCTTAAGGGACCAGCTTAGTCATCATTCTTGGAAAAGACTTAGAACCCCAAGAGAGATGCTGCATGTAATGCTTGGAAAAATGAAGAATGATCAATTTTCTTCCTCCTGGATCATTCCGTTACAGCAATCCTATCTTCTTCCTTGAAAGCATGTTTGAAAGCAAAGGAGTATTTACCCTTTACTAAATAAAGGGTTTCTAATAATAAACATGCATACAGCACCAGAAGAAGTTCTCCTGCCACAGCAGAAGTATGATTTCATTGTTTGTCTGAATGCTGTATCACCCCTTACCTATGGTAAATATCTCAGATGCTGTAAGACAGTCTCCTGGTGCAGCAGTAAGTTACAGAGCGGAGGGGGGAAATAATTTTTAACATTCGAGAAAGGCAATCCACAAGCAAAAAAACCAAGCATGTGATTAATTTCGTGCTTGCCACTGTTTATTGCTGAATGGCTGGCTACTCACAACAGCTTGCTTGTTCCCTGGAAGCCTTGTTTGCTGATGTATGAAACTTGGCACAGACTTCGAGGCTGACATCAGAAAGTATCTTTGAATTTGGAAAACCATGGTATCCACTAAGTACATTTCCCCCACTCCCTCTGGTTCCTTCTGGAAATACAGCTCTTCCACCAATGCCCTACAAGTCCCCAGAAAAACCCCCAACTCTTAATACTTAAAGAGAATATTCTGCTTCCATGTTGAGAAGCAGACACAACGGTGGGAAGTTACCGTAGAAGACTTGCTGTATCAGAAGAAATCAGACCAGAAAGGAAATAAGGAGCACCAGCCCAGCCTCTGTTCTTTCTCAGACCCTCTTCCCTTGGGACCCAAGTATTGCCTTTCTTTCCATAAACTGGGGCTCTCTTTGCATACAGATCTCCCAGGCAGAGCAGGAGAGAAGCCCATGGCCTCCACTGCCAGGATGACACAAAACTTCACCTGCACGGCTGCGGAAGGGGGGTGGTACAAAAAAGCCTTAGCAGCTGGACTGGAGGAGAAGCAGGGAAGGCAGCGGTCAGAAGCTCATCACTGAGGGATAAAATGGCATTTTATTTAGAGGTCTGGTGATATACACAGAAAACAAATCCTGAGGGCCTGCAATGGTTTGCTGGGGCAGAAAGTCCAGAAACTTGTCAAGAGGTCTGCTTTGGAGAAGGTGTGGTGGAAGCCCATTGCTGTTCAGGAAAAATGAATCATTTTTATGGGAGAAAAGCATTTTTCTGAATTTCAGCTCTTCAACAAAGGGCATTTACAGTCCAGCGCAGCTCTGAATAAGACATCAGAAGCAGTTTGAGCCAGAGAGGGTTTATGTGCCCTGATTGCCATTGTGCCACATAGACGTGTTTAAAATTACTTCATGAAAAGGTTTTCATCCCCTAATTCTCACATTTCACCAAGAAGTTGTACTAATTACTATGATTCAGAGCAACCATCAGTTTGCAAGAGAGCTCTGACAATGTCCAACTTCTGAGACTGTAAAAGCTAATCTTCCAATTTCTTTCATGAGGTGTATGCTATGAAACTATAAAACCTTAGCGAGCACAAGGCTCTTGACAGAATCTGTAATCCACTTGATGTGAAGAAGAATAATGTCTGCTTTCTTTAGTACCTGTCCAGATTTGACTGTGTTGCACCAAATGGTTGAGATCAGACAATGGGATACACATGGTATGTACCATTCATCTGTGAAATACCATAGCCTCTTTTCTTATACCTGATATATGATGTTTGACTACAAGGGCTTTGCTACCCTACATGCAAAGGTGAACACACAAACCATGGATGCTGTCTGGGTAGCAGCAATCATTTTGGAGTCTCCCAGGTTCAAGATGGGGTTATTGGAAGGTGTCTGAAAGTAATTATGAACTGTGAGGATGCTGCAAATAGTGAGCCTCTTAGACTGCATGTGTGTGCATTTCCACAATAGAAGAACATTAGGAGACCTTTCACAGCCTATGGATGCTATTTGGCCTTGGCTTAGATCTGTATACTAACAAAAAATTGGAGAAAGCAATAGTATGGGGGTGGGAGAGGAGCACTGTTTTACTGCTTTTTTATCTGCTACACAGAATGACTCCAGAAATCTTGTCTCATTCTCACCAGGTATTGTTTGTTCAGCTGGCTCAGGTTGCTGTTTTGGTGGCCTGTTTCTGCTGGATAGGAAATCTCCTTCACAGCTTATGGAAGATGCCACCAACAAACCGGCTGAGTAATGTGGGTGAAACCACACACTGATGGATATCTGTGCTAATTTGTATGTTCAGGTTGACTTTATTTTGTCTAGTAATGTGAAAATTTATTCTGTGCTATTTGACAAGACTGCTTTTTGATAACATAGTCTGGGAAACCTAATTTTCCAGCCCCTTTACTTAGTCATATCCTATAAATCCGAAGAAACCCGCTTAACCAGTACACAGAACTGCCAACAGGAAGCTTTACAGGGACTAGCTGATAAGATGCGGTCTGTGTATTGGTATTTTTTCTCTGCGCTAAATAGCTGAACTCTTATTTTAACCACAGCCAGTCCTGTGAAGATGCGTTTTGCATTACAACAGATTCAATGGTAACAGTCCTTCTGTCATTAACATCTAAGAATGATCAACAGAAAGAAGTTGCCTGGTACATCTTTAAGTTTGTCCAAGTTTAAGTTTTTCCAGTTTCTTTTATGTAACTTTTCAGACCTAAGCCCTTGCATAGGATGCATTTTTTAAGGAAACACCATCCATTTTGTGGAGGAGGAAAGCGAGAAGGTTCCCATTTTTAAACACTTTTTGCAACTTTTCATCAGATCTTAGTACTCACCTGATCTGAGATACAATATGAGGAAAGTAACTTTTTGCAGCTTTCAGTGCTACAGTGAAATTCTATTTTGGCTGATCAACTGAAGCATCTTTCATGCCCCTCTACCCTGCTCTTCTGAGACCTCACTTGGAGTATTGTGTGCAGTTCTGGTGTCCTCAACATAAAAAGGACATGGAACTGTTGGAACAAGTCCAGAAAAGGGCCATGAGGATGATCAGGGGACTGGAGCACCTCCTGCATGAAGATAGGCCAAGAAAGTTGGGGCTGTTCAGCCTGGAGAAGAGAAGGCTGCGTGGAGACCTCATAGCAGCCTTCCAGTATCTGAAGGGGGGCTATAGGGATGCTGGGATGGACTCTTCATTAGGGACTGTGGTGAGAGGACAAGGGGTAATGGGTTTAAACTTAAGCAGGGGAAGTTTAGACTGGATATGAGGAAGAATCTCTTTACTGTAAGGGTGGTGAGGCACTGGAATGGGTTGCCCAGGGAAGCTGTGAATGCTCCTTTGCTGGCGGTGTTCAAGGCCAGGTTGGACATAGCCTTGGGTGGCATGGTTTAGCGTGAGGTGTCCCTGCCCATGGCAGGAGGGTTGGAACTAGATGATCTTAAGGTCCTTTCCAACCCTAACTATTCTATGATTCTACCTTGCCACTGGATCGCCAAAGGCTGGACACAGAGCATCACCACTCGCCATGTGCCATTCCCAGGGTTGAGAGAGGAAAAGCATTCAGTGCCACAGGACAAGGACACGTCACTTTACAGGTTGAGAGCCACAAATAAGGGCAGTCAGCAGAGGAAGGAGCCCTGAGCTATCATCCACACTGCAGTTTGCTGTGACAGTCACAAGCCACTGAAACAGTTATTGAAAGTACTACCCATTTTAATGCCCAGCTATCAAATTCTCCACTCACAAATGTATTCTGTATAGATGTTTTCAAAGCTGTTTCCTCAAGTTAAGTGAAAATCTAACATGCTGTGACAGAAGGGTTAGAGGTTTCACAGAGAACCCAACTCCAGCCTGGTTCAGCACCCGCATCCTGCATGACCATGCATGAGCCACCTGGGATGAAGCCCTAGGCATGGGAAGGAGCCCCAGGAAAATTTTCTATCCACTGCAATAACTATGTTCCTCTTTGGCATACGGAACTGGGGAGGACACAAACTGTAAAGGTCTCAACGTACTCAGAAACTGTTGATTTTACAATGAACACATAAAGTGGATCCAATGCCTATTACTTTCCCACTAACTTCAGTGACTGCAACAGAATCCAGACCCCTCAGAGAAACAGTGCATGAGCCCAGATTACTTACTGCTAGACGGAGCTGACCATGGAGGCAATACAAAGTGTTGACTTTGCATTTTATTTTTAGCCAATATCGCTGTGGTTCTTTGCCCATAGGACAAAAAGCATTTTCAAAACTGTGTACCTTATTCTTACTGTGTCTGTGGTCCAGATCTTCATTATGATTATGGAAATGCTCTGGAAAACTGTGCTGATGAAGATAAGCCAGCTGAATAACAGAAGCTTACTCACTGTTTTCTTAGCAAATGATCTATGAATTAAGATAAAATGCTGAAAATATCCTACAAATTTTTTTTTTCAAATAAAGAGAAAACAGCTTACCAATCAAATATTTATTCATTTTTTCACAGGTCACAGTCCTATCAAATTTATGCATGTATTTTACCTACCCATCTCAGAAAGCACTCGTTATCTGTGGAATTTGCATAATACCTTATGAATAAGTATTTTTTTGCTGTAAGAAATTCCCAGAGCACACATCTATTATGCACAAAACAGACTAAAATTAGAGGTCTGCTTTTCAGTGTTTGATTCCACATGTATTTGTTGTAAAGACAATGATCAGCTGCCAGCTAGGCAGTAGTCAACAGTTCTTCATGTGTTTGTTTGCTACAAAAGCTGTTTCTAAAAAGCTGCCATTCCTCGGAGCCACCTTCTGCAGTGTTTCTGTTGATTACTGCCTTTCACTGCATTTAATTGTCTGCATGAGAATAAACACGAGGACAATTTTGCTTGAGCCAAGTAACACCCACCAGAATTCAACGCATAAAACCTGTGGTTCAATGTGATGTCAGAATTTCTATTGACCTGCTCCCACATTTGATGGAAACCATAGGCACAAATCAGTCTGCAGGAATGTATGCTGTTCTCACCCACTGCAGTTTTGTAAGAACAGGTATACGCAAGGGTCAACTCTCAGTGTGGGACTACACGTGGCTCCTAAGCAACCTCTTCAGATAGCCTGTTTCAAACCTTTCATGTTTGGAAGGGCAAGAATAAAATCATGAGGCACACAGGGAAAAACACCAGAGAGGGCAGCTGTCTTCTTTATAAGCAGGGAGGAGCTAGTTTCACTTCTGAGCTGGATGATACTGCAATAAAGAACCTATTTTGCTGATGGGAACATCACAACAGGGGCCATGCCTCTGCTGTAAGGGAAGTCGTCTGACCACAGACGTCAGGTCAGACGGTGCCTACGGCAGCAGTTTGGGCAGTGCACATTCCAGCTAAGGCTACACCCCTCACACATCCAATGGGAGCCCCTCTGCCTGCATCTGCCTTGAAGACATGGACCCCACTCCTCACCTTGCCACAACCATCCTTAGTTGTGTGCTTACCAACCAGCACTTTGTATCCAACTGATAGATGTTGAAATATCATCCAGACAGTGCTAAACTTGACCCAGCAGGTTTGGCCATGTGACCCTCTCACACTTTGCGCTACCCTCGAAGAAATGCAACCAGATTATCCCCAGTTTACTCCAACAAGAACACAGATTTTCCTTTTATACAGGTTGCTTGTATTAAGGAGACACAGGTCTTAAAAATGTATGGGCTAGCACTTCCATTGACTCGTGCATCACGCAAGGAAGACTGCACTGCAGCCTGCACCTTCACAGGCTATTTTAAAGGCCATTACTATGTATGTGGTAAGTGCCATTGGCACACTGTGCTCTTGCACCGGGATGCTGATCCTGCCCTTCCCCTCACACCCCATGGATCGCCATTGCAGAAGCAGCCTCTGCGTGCACAGTACCTGCCGTTTCTGGTATCGTGCTGCCGCATGTTCTTGATAAAATGAACCTTCTTAAAGTTCTTTGGTCTGGGTGATCCTGAGAGTGTCCGACATCTGAAAAACAAATCAGTTGGAGGGAGAGGGAAGGGAGGAAGAAAAAGTGCTCAGTTCCCTGCTGTACGGCCAAGAAGTCTACACAAAGGCAGGAAGGAAAGACGAGACAAATGATTCAAGTCACCCTGTGTTAGGAATGGGCAAGAACAATAAGGACAATAAGTCTGGAAACGCGACAGCTCAAATAAAAAAAAGATACTAGAAATAATAATAAGAAAAGGCACCACCCCCCCATGCAAAAAAACACATCATAAAAAAAGCTGAGCAAAATAAAACTTCCTGTAATCTGCTGTGACAGCTCAGCCACCGCTTTCAGAGGAGAAAACAAATTAAACCAAAATCTGCTAAATATGTGATTTTCCCACTTACACCAACCCCAAACTTTTGCGTCCCATCCTCCTCAGTTATTGGTAAAGGAGCTACTGAGGAAAGTTCTTTCTTCTTTTAATTTTAGAAAGATTTAAAATCTCTAATTTGAAAGGACAATTCCTATTTGCTTTGAACTCTAAATATTAATTTTCACGTTCCTGACAGCATACAAGCCAACTGAAAATGAAATAAATTACCTCAGGAAAAAAATACCATTCTTCTTAACATTAATCCTTCAATCTATTTTACATCTGAACGTACTTTTTAAATTGCAGTTACAGGAAGAAATAGCCCGAGGGAAGACAGATGAGACAAACAGCAATATTCCCCACCCTCTTCCAGCCTTGCTCTTTTTAATCAGCTAAAACCACAGCACATGTGAAAGCTTTCTCTGTTTCATCTCCAGGCTGTTTTGTTACAAGGCACGGCATGGCGCACAGACACTGGAGATAACTGCGCACTGCCTGGCCAGGGCTGCTGCATCCTCTGTGGGAGCTAAGGGACAGGCACAGAACTATAGGATGGTTTGGGTCTGAAGGGACCTTAAGGATCATCCAGTTTCAACCCCTCTGCCATGGGCAGGGACACCTTCCACTAGACCAGGTTACTCCAAGCCCCATCCAACTTAGCCTTGAACACTGCCAGGGATGGGGCAGCCACAGCTTCTCTGGGCAGCCTGTTCCAATGCCTCACCACTCTCATAATGAAGAATTTCTTCTTTCTTTACTAAGTACAAGCAATCCTCAAAAAAGCATGCACCAAATGCACCACCAACACACAGGACCAGCACAGTACCTCTGTATTGAGCCTCCCTAACCTACTTTTCCCATCCACTCCTATGCACTGGCAGAGCTCACCAGCTTCCCAAGCCCAAGAGGTCCTTTTGTTTGACTGAAATCACAGACCACTGGTCCCAAGCCACTCTGTTGTAGAAACCAAACCAAACTGCCAGTCCCTGTTGTACCAAACGCCATCACTGTGCACAGGCACACATCGCTTGGCCATTTCTTCCTTCCTCCTACTAGTAAAATCCTTGAGATTCCCTCACCCTCTGTTTGCAATTAGCCTTGTTAGCTTCTTCACAGGAAAATACTGTCGAGAGAGAGGATCCACCACCAATTCTGCAAATTAGCAAGTAAAAATACTGCCTCGCAAACCACACTTTGTTTATATCTTTCGCCAATTATATGTGTTTGAATTATTTATGAGAATGCTTCATAACATGCTGGTAAGCACTCAATGGTAAGCTTTGTAAAAATAATCAAGCCTTGGTAATAGGCCAGTTGGTACAGCCTCTGCTATTAAGTCTTTGCTTTGAGGTGTGGAAGAGACAGCTGATCTACATGTGGATAAACAACGTCATAGGCTAAGCACTGATACAAACCAGCTGAATTACAGGTCCCAAGATAAAGAGACATTGAAAATTCAGCTGCCCCCTTGCAGAACAGCTGACCTGGAAGTATACCACGCACTGGTCAGATTACTGATCAGCCTGCTTCTGAACTGTTAAGCAGTTGTTTCATTTCCCGTCACCCCAGAGCACTCCCTAGACTAATTACTGCAGCCCCATAGAAGCTGTGGTCTCCTGGATGCAGAAATAAAACCGCACTGAAGCTGCTGACATAACAAGGATAGGGGCAGTTTTATTAGTGAGGTGGCAGTCACAAACATACCTGCCAACATGCAAACACAGTAATGCTGGCTACCGAAACAAGATTGCATGTGCTGAGTGAACAAATGATAAAAATCCATAAGAAAATGAGAATACTGAAAATACTGGCCTTCAGAAGCTTACTTTATCAAACCAGCTGTACTCACTTGTTAAAAGTACTACTTACACTAGGGGCTAGTTATGTTAGTGACAACTAACCTTTTTTATTACTTGAATCTGACTTTTAATTTCCTGACATTTTATTCAAATACTGACTTTTTGTTTAATAGCCTAAAGCCAGGGAATGTGTAATTTATGTCACCTACCACCTTGCATTGTGCGTGAGGTTTCAATACCTTTACTCACTATGAAGAACATCTGAATGCAAACACCCAGGTGCTTTTCGACATGGGAACAGACAGCAGGTCTGTCCACGCATGTGCCTTACAGACAAGTGACCAGAGAGAAAGTGAATAAAAAGACCTCCGCAGTGGGGCATTTTCCTCGATGTCCTCCAGAGTCTCCAGAGAAGATCGCTGGGAGATCAGCCGACGCCTGCAGAGAAAACAGAACACAAAACATCACCACTGGTTAGAGGGCACGAGGCAGTCCCCAGAGCTGTTCTTCAGTAAAGCTCACAAACCACCATTCACCAGCCAACCCATACCTTTAGGTAGTAATAAATTTTGATCCATCCTGCTTATCTCACTGAATCTATTTGGTGCCAAAGCAAACTTACTCCATACAAGCTTCTATAGCAAAACAAAGGTTGACACTTTCCAATAGCTCCTCCTCAGTTTGTGTTTTCAGATTTTCCTTCCTTCAAGGGTTTAACACCAACATACCACCAGTCCCACATTTGCTGCGGTATAGTTCGCAATGCTACGAGTATAGTTCTCTGATAAAATAATGAAGACATAGAGCTACAGAGACTGCCTGTCATTTGCACAGCCACAGGCGACAGCTCTCTTTGCCCCTTGCCCTTTTTACCAAATAAATGCCACTCGTTTCTCAGTGATATCCATCTCATCACTCCAATGAGGAATGACTGAAGAGAGGTGAAAGATAACGGAGCCAGCAGCACTGGGCACAAACCAGCAGTTTCGAAGGAAGCTCTGACCATCCCTGTGAGTAGCACAGATGAGTTTAGTCCTGTTTTAACCGGTTTTCTGTGGCTGAGACAGATCCCTCCTCCAATTCAGTGAAATGAAGTAAGGAATTCTTAGTATTTCAAGTTTTCTGACTGTTCAGAAAACGGGCAGGGAAGAAGCCCTGAAACAGGTTTGGGTTTAGCAGCAATTGCTGCTGCACATCCTCCAAACACCCATTTTGTGCAGCACAAAATGAGGAGCTGCACCCAGCCCCCCAAAAGCCACTGTAAATACAAAACCAAATGTGTAAGATACAGCCTACACAATAAAAAATTAAGCTAGCAATCATCAAAATGACCCTACTGGCGGATGTGAGAGCCACAGCACCCACCTAGCACGAGGAATGTCAGAACCCATCACTCCAAGGGGCCATTGCTGAGGTGCACATACCTCACCAGTGATTTTATGAGTATGAACTTAAATGATAAGTCTCCATAGACTACCATTATTTTTCTCCATTTACCTATCAATAATATTATTTGCATGTATATAATATATCCATTATTTTAATAATTATTACTCAATTATCTTTCCCACCAAACTGCTTTCCTGCCTTGATCTGCAAGTAAAGGGTTTCCAGAATCTCAGGGTGTTATGAGCACCTATGCTTTCAAGGGTGCTCAATGATTTATTCCTAGGCTGTAGTTTCACATTAAATTGTTGTCTCTGATGCCAGTATAAGCAGTTTCTAATCCCTCTTGCAATTTGCTAGCCACTCCAGTTGTGCTGCTACAACTGTTCTGCAGCCGTGATACAAATCTGATTACCAAAATGTTTTTCAGTTCAAAATAACCCTGAGGCTCAGTAATTCAGTTTGCTACTAGTTCAAACACCACATTTCCATCACTAACCCCCAGACAACACGTTCCAGGACAGTTTGAATGTGCATGCAGGTTTTCATGTACTTAGAAAATCATGAAAAAAACTCTCAATTTATACAGCAACTAAGTGTGAAATGTAATCCTCTTAGGAAAATATGCAAACCTAAATCCTCTCAGGCTTTGTCTAAACTAGAATTTTAGACATGGTGAAAGATAGGATACACCTTCAAAACGCAAACAGAAAATAAAGTCTGCATTTCAGCGTGTGCTGAATTTGCTGGGATGGAGAAGGAAGAAGAGATCAACTATCTGTCTGCTGTACCCATGGGTGCTCCCTCAGCTCCATTAACAATCAGAAGACACAGAGATGCTCTTACAGGGAGAAACTCAGATCAGGAGGAGCTCCCCCTCTATTTTCAGTTACACTGGCCTATAAACAAAGTTGGAAGGGTCAACTACCAGCACCACTGATGTAGCAGATGATTGCTGTTGCTTTTTAGTACCTCTTTATATGTCATTAGTTTAATAACATGCTTAAATGATAGTACCATCCCATCTTGTGGTATTACACCACCAAAAGCATACTTGGCATGTTGTTAGTCTAAGGGAGATGAACAACAGTACAACTGTGCCACCTTCTTTGTGTTAAATTTATCAGATTAGTCACACAGTATTGCCTGTAGATACCTGTTAGATGTCATAAGGCGCTTGTACAACACCAGATGCATATTCTGGCCACCACTGCAACCCTCCTCCAAGTCTCTCCTCACCCAAAGTTATGCATCATCCTCAATTTCATTGCCAATGGCTCAGCAGAGATGGGTTTGAAGATCCTACATTTGCATCTGTTACTAAGGCAGATGCATTGGTTGGCTGAAAAACACACAACTGCATTTCATCAGCTGGTCATCCAGTTGCCTGGTGACTGGTCTCAACTTCTTAAACCCAGAACCAGGAATCCTGACTCCTGGCTTTTGCTTGCTAACACTGAAGGCAACACAGGCTGGGTAATAATTGCTGCCACCCCTGTTGGCACTGAAGCTCACAATGATCTTCATCAGTAGTGATTTTGCATTATTCTAGGGTCCTAACATGGCAAGGGAGTCTGAACGGAGAAGAGGAGAAGCTCTTTGCTCACCCAAGGTTGTGAGAGGAGCACTGATACCTGAGCTCCTTTTCAACTAGTGTGAACATAAGCACGACTCTGGATAAATTCATCCAGGAAGGAAGAAAGCAGATAGCTCCCCTCTCCCACCAAAATCACCAGCAGTGAAGAAGCACGGGTCACACAGAAGCCTGCAGTGATATAAACAGAGGCGGGCCCAGCCGAATCCGCTCCCTGTGCTGGCATTGTGAGGGGAAGGATATCCAGTCCAGAATCCAACCCACCTAAAAACTGCCACATCTTTCACCTCTTCCCAAAATCAGTAGTTTTAACCGGTTTAGCTCCCTGCACAGTCACAGGAGTACCAGGGAGGCAGATCTGCAGCAACTCTGCTGAAATCAGTTCATACTTCCTGTACCCTCTTTTCAATGAAGAAGCTCAGCCACAATGAATTATGTGCAATTGTTCCACTTTATCTTCAATCTTTATTTTGAGGCCTAATTAAGATGACCTAAATACCAATATTTTATAAGCTTTCCACAGCTGGATATCATACCAGAAATGCCGGCTAATTAATCTACCTGCTGTGAACCAAGTCACATCCTGTGCCACACGCACAGGAAAAACACAATTCTGGCAAAGCAAAGCTTTTGAAAGTATGTACCAGGGAATATGCCCATGGCAGGGGGGTTGGAACTAGATGATCTTAAGGTCCTTTCCAACCCTAACTGTTCTGTGATTCTATGATTCTACAAGCAAAACCAGTTTTCCATTGTCTTCATTAAAAATTAATCGCCTCAACTGGTGTTTAATATTCAGATTAATTTATCATCTTTCCTCAGGCAAGCAGTCAGGGATTGTCTATACAGCTTCTAAAAGGGTTCTTTTTCAAAAATCAATTGATGTGCTCCAGCAGCTGGTGTATGTAGACACCTGCACTGAAATAAAGTGGTTTATATCACACCCCACCATCATTCTTAAATAAAGCCAGGCTGATACTTACTTTATAATTAAAAATGTCCTATGTCAATAATGATTAGGGGAAAATCCTTCTATTATTAAGGAACAGTATATGCAGACCAAAACAAAATAGCACTATGAGAATCACACAGAATTCAGGCTTTGGGATAAGTCTGTAGGCGGATGCATTTTCAATGTAAAATGCTTTAAAACTTGTGCAGAGTAAATGTCAGCCAGTTAACACATATAACTGCCCTTAATAACAAAATGAAGATGTTTCAGTAAAAACGTTTATTTCTCCTAGTTCACAGACTCATAGAATCATAGACTAGTAAGCCTTCAAAAAACTCCTCCTAGTTTAGCTACCACATCCGAGGTATACCAAACTCACCCCTCTCCCCAAACCCCCATGCATGCAGAAGAAAGCAGTTCAGCTCTGGGAAGATAATGACCTCCCAGTTCTATCTATCATCAGCTCCCGTAGAACACTGTCAGTCACAGTCTCGTGCAACTTAAGGACTCTTTTTGTTTTAAAATCATGGAATACCACTTCCCCTTAAACATCTACCTTAATTTTTGTTGCTGTTTCTTTCTTGTTCCCTGTGTAATCATTACATAAGCCCAGAAATTACCAATACCCAACAATCAATTTCGAAGCCCAGTTTAAAGCAAGAGACTAAAGAGATACTTGATGCCTTGGTCTTTTAAACGGTTTTCTGAGATATTCATGACCCTGTCTGCATCCTGCATTTATCTTTGACCATCTGTCTAAATCTCTTTGGAAGTTTCTTAAAACCTACATTTTCCGTCTCCAAAGTCAGATTAACATGTGGCTTAATGGCAAAAAAAAAAGTAAAACACAAGGACAAATAAAATAAAGGAGAGCTGTAATCAGAACAGCAAATTGTCAAAGTGAGTAGACTGCAAAAAAATTCACTGTAACCAGCCCATCAATCGGTGGAAAATTATCTTCACTGTCTATTGCTGCAAAATACTCAGCTCAGTTATGCTAAACATACAAAATCTTAAGCCCCTCAGACAGGAGGTGATCAAAAAATTAAGCTGTAATCAGAACACTGGATAAATTCATTCATTCAGGAAGGAAGGAAGCCGATGGTAATCCAAGAGATAAGGAAAAATAAATCCATGTGTAATGACTTTCTAGCACAGCCACAAAGCTTGGAAGAAAGGCTGCATTTTAAATACACCTAATTTTTGTGAAAGCTGTGGGTGTAGATCACCTCTGCTTCTGCAAAGATTATAAATCTACAATGGCTGAAGCCAGTAGCATAGGTGCCACTGGCTCCCAGAACAAAAGCATCCATCAGGACAAGCTTCTCCACTTTGCCTGGGACAACTGCATCCCTTCAGAGATGCAGTGACGATGGGACATGAGTGCTAATCATCTGAACATCTGCTGACTGAATTAACACTGATGGGGGAACTTGGGAGGGCAAAGATGTTTCAGCAGCTGAAGATGTTAGTAGCTCACACGCCTACTGGACCACCTTCTCCCTTGAGGTGGCCAGGGAAAATGGATGTGCATCAACAAGAGCCATGGGGCAGAAACATCAGGGTTAGTACCTTCTATGTGGTCACAACCATGTTTCTAATATTGTGGCTTGGGAGCATCAGAGAAGCACAAGACTGCCTGGCACTTGGAAAATACTGAATTCCTTATTTTCACAGTACCTTCATCACAAAAGATGTATCCCACCCTCAGAAAGACTACTCTAGGTATGTACGTAAGGGGAATGGAAAGAAAGCCATTATAAGACTTGCAGCAATGGGGAATGAGATCAGGATACCCCAAGGCTTGCCTAGAGGCATAAATAAGTGGAGGATTTCCCTCTACCATCCATCCACCCTTCTCAAAGGTACAGGGTCCAGACTCAAAGAGGAGTTCTTGCTTAAAAGCCAACCTACTGTTGCCCAAAAGCCAACATAGTCCTTTGCAAACATTTCCTGGGGATTTACCAAAACATCTCTGGATATGCAACTCCCACAGGTCTAACCAGGCAGAGCATCACCTTGATCCTACCTCTAAAGGAACAGCAACCCTAGGACTGTTTTTTTCATTGTGCTTCACATCGTTCCCTCCAGCACCAAAATAGTTTGAAACAGTAAAACAAGGAGAGTATGTAATGAGAGTTAAGATCAGGCTTCAAGGTGCTAGAATGGAAGAAGTCTAAAGTCAATACATGTATTATATTTTACAAGTAAATTTATATACATGGTTTAGTGGTGGACTTGGCAGTCCTGGGGTAACGGTTGGACTTACTGATCTCAAAGGTCTTTTCCAACCTAGTTAATTATATATATATATACATACACACACACACAATTCTGGTCTATAGACCACAACAAACCCTGTCTGTTCAGTATTTCAGTTCTTTCAGCACGTGCTGGCCACAAACACATCTTCCAAGCAAGTCTGAGTTTCGAGTAAGGTACATGTACCACTCTCCTCCCTAACTCCCTTGGAGTTAGGATTTGGGAACAAACAGAAACGCAGCTGCCGGCTCTCCTGGGACAGGGGAGCAGGCAGGCAGCAGATACAAGCAATGACCTGTCCCCAGCAGCCCCAGCCCCTTCATCACCCTGGGGAAACAGCTGAATGCCTCTGCCTGAGCTCCCAGGCTAAGCTGCTGTCAATTAATACACTCTTCTGAAATATTATACAAGACATCAGCTGTGTACAAATCCCCATTCACTTCCTGACCCCTGACTTCAAGACCCAGCATGAACCCAGATGAAAGACCCGCTAATGAGTCACCTCTCACCCTCCCTCGGAAGCTTTTACAGGGATTCCTATGTCCCAGCTCATTTTCTTCCTATCTTTTGCCAATACCGCAGGAAGACAAACCCAGGAAAAACAAACCCTGAGACTATTAAAATTATTATGGGAAACAGAGTTTCCAGGAGCTGCCCGAACTGATATAAAGGGGGTTTTAATTGCATACTATCATAATTATGCAGCGGAGCCAGTCTCTGCAAAGAACATCAAACTCCATTCACGACTTCCAAGCTGCAGTGTATTGGCAAGGCTGCCCACAACAGGAGCTAAAAGCATCTGGTGCATGCTGAAAACGGGTTATCTTGTTAATTCAGCAGCCCAACCCAAATATACAGAGAGCATACACCAAGAGACCTCCATTTAGCTATCACCTATGTGTGGGCAGGATGCAAGTGTGGTTTAAGACCACAGCCTTCTGCAGTGAGCTCCAATGGAAAGTCTCAGACACAGAAACCCTGAGCTAGCAGGACCCCCAACAACCTGCTCCTCTTGGGATGTGTACTGCAAGGAGAGAGACCTTCAAACCTTAGGCTAGCAATAATGAGGAGAATGACATGCCTCCTTGCTCTCCATCAACCTTTCAGGGGTAAGCAGGAAGATGGGCAGAAAACAAAAGGACAAGGAGAGAGCTATAACATGAACGTGTCCCCATGTTAGACTCTTCCCAAACCAGATGTCTTTCCTGCACTCGGTATCCTATCTGCATTGCCATCCAACTTGTTTCTCATCCTCCCACAACACCCAAGGCAGAAGCCTCAAAATACACAAGGCAAAAGCCTCAAATTGGTGTGTAGGCAGCCAGGGCTGACCTATCTGCACATAACGTCTCAGCGTAAAAAATACCTACACTGCCACCCCAAAGGTAGGATATTTATTTTTTGTAGTGTACAAATCATACTGATGTCAAATACAGGGTACAAACCAGAAGAATTAAGAAAGAGTGAAAGCCATCAACATGACACCACTTAAGTATCCCACTGACCTTTCTTTCGTAGTGTGACAATTCAACATAATGCTTTGTTCACAAATTATGATGAGCTTTACACACGTGATCCTTGAAAGGGCACACAAAATTCTAGCATGGCTCTATCCCAATGTCCCAGAGGTCTGGTTGTATCAAATATAAAAACAAGAGTACCAGCAAAGCGAAGAGACAGGGGACTTACACTAAAACTGCAGAGAAGCAAGCTGTTCACTGACAAAACATTTATATAGTGTGAATATGTATATGCATGTGCACAGAAAAACAGAAGATATGGTAGAACTAGTTTTGGGGGGGGTTTATAGCATCTTGCACAATTCATCTTGATATATTAATTACTAGTCTTGCTAGAAGACATTATTCTGGGAGGAAGCGCATTCAAAATTGGGCATTGATATGAAATCTCTAGTGAAGGAAAAAAATGTGGTTGAGTCTAAGGAGACTGGAAGAGCAATCACCACATGTTGCTGATTCTGGAGGCCCTTTCATTTTTCCTTCCCCAGCTGAATTCCCAATTCACCAAAGATAGATCTTGTTTGAAACCCACCACCTTCCCTCTGCAGGCAGCTGCCTTTGCACCCAATTCTCCTACTGCTGGCTCTACCCAAGCCATAACGAGGAGCTGCAGCTGCAGTTCAGTAAGATTAGTCTAAAGACTGCAGAACGTTCACAGATTCTAAAATCTACATCCTCTATTATCAGTAACCAGTGATTTACAGATTCACTGCCTTCACTTTACTGACTCTGCAGCAATGTGATAGCTTTCAGAAGGCTTGTGCACAGTGATTTATTTTGAGTATGCCCACACACTGCCACAGCTGCATTTTTGAGAACAGCCATTGCCTCACAACCTAACACATATTATCATGGTATAACATCAATGGGCATCAGCTTAATTAAAGACACTCAAATCTAGCAAAGGAGCAAATAAGATTAATCATCTGTCCTCATGAAAACAAGGATGCTTGCCAAAGCAGATACAATGACACTGTAAAGAACATACAAATTCTCCATCTTTTTGTCCTTTATCTACAGTAAATCCCACACCATAATAGTCTTTGCCCGATCAACATTAATCTCACAGATTCTTCACGTGTCATTTCTGCCTGACAAACTCTGTGTGTTGTAAAATGATTAATATTTAGGTCTGTCCCAAAGTAACATTGCTCCTTGCAAGTCACATCCTAAGGATACCTACTCCTAAGAAAGCAAAGGAAGAATTCAACTTGTAAACAAAGTTCTTGAGTAAGACGCACTGCAAAACCAGTCCTTGAAGTATCAAATCCCATGATGTTGTACTTCAGAGCAGCCAAAGTTCAGGAATTAAGTAAGAAATTCACTTGCAAGTCAAGGCTATATGCTATAGATACATGACACACATGCACTGCTAAGTCATCTGAAAAAAAGACTTCAATTCTAGCCTGCATACATGACTGTGCAATTAAAACTGCTGCTTTTTCCTGTTTGTCTTCCTTTATTTCATCTGTGGTATTTCTTAGATTACCTACAGCCCAACCTCATATCCCCCTCTTGCCTCCAGATGCAAGGGAAAACATACTCCCCCATCTCAACATTCGACATAGAAGAAGAGATCTGAACAGTCACTTGATAAGCCTCACTGCTTAAAAAATGTATCCTAGACACTGTAAATTGCCTGGATAAAGTTCTTTTGATGGAAAAGATGTGTCCTGCCCCTCTATGTGAGCAGGACACAAATACCAAACCAAACAAGTGATAGCTAGCATGAGGCATTTCACGCATGAGATATGAATGCTGGCATAGGTGGTGGCAATCAGACTGTTTACTGATGCACACTTTGGATTTAGTTCTGGGCACATGTGCTACAAATTTCAGGCACTTTTCCCACCATCCCCCTACATAACCAAGAATCAATGACCTCCTTTCCCTGGCCATGCATTGCTAAAACCCAAGCCAACTTATACGGTTCAGGGAAATCAAATATTGGATAGCTTAGATATCTAATACCAAGTATACTTTTGGATATCTGGGATAACACAAGACAGTTCAGTGCCATAATTTTAAATATTATTACATCCACAGGGATTAATGCCTTCTTGCCTCACACACAGAGTTTAATGTGTTAGTTCATACACAGTTTAATGCCAAAGATATTTGAGTAAAAAAAAAAGATGTATTTACTTAAATACTGCATTTGTTTATGCCTTTCTTAAAACATATTTGCAGTATGTTATAACAAGATCCATAATAGGTTAACCATAGAATGGTTTGGGTTGGAAAGGACCTTAAGATCATCGAGTTCCAACCCACCTGCCATGGGCAGCGGCACCTCACAGTAGACCATGCCGCCCAAGGCTCTGCCCAACCTGGCCTTGAACACTGCCAGGGATGGAGCATTCACAACTTCCCTGGGCAACCCATTCCAGTGCCTCACCACCCTTACAGTAAAGAACTTCTTCCTTATATCTAACCTGAACTTCCCCTATTCAAGTTTAAACCCATTACTCCTTGTCCTATCACTACAGTCCCTAACGAAGAGTCCCTCTCCAGCATCTTTTAGAACCCCTAATACTGGTAACGTGGTTCTGCAGCTGTATCATTTGCTCACTGTTGATGTATGGTGACACAGTAGTGTCCAATATTTAGAGAAGCTTGCCAAGAAGCCTCCCCACCTGTTTGCACAACAGAGAGTACCCAGCAGACACTCAAATGAGCTTTTCACTGGCTTGGCAAATGCAACCTGTATCTGCAGGCTGAGGAACTGCCTCTCCCAGGATCAATACTTCCCCAGAAGCGTATGCCACAACTAGCATAGGCTGGAGGCCGAGAAAGCATCTCCCCTACTCTTTACTGTGCACAGCCTCTTCCAAGCACACCACTCCCACTCACTCAAACGACAAACACTGCTCTACCACCCAGAAACAGGTGGATGTGAAGACCTGCAAGGGTCCCAGATTTATGGCCCTTTATATTCATATGTTCCCCACACACTGCCATAAGTGTTGGGTTATTAGATGTACAGAAATACTGCTTGTTCTGGTAATCTGAGCAGTCTCCTACTTAGTAAATTACTTGTTTATTAGAGAACTGAATTTTTCTGGGTGCCAACTAGTTGGTTGTTCAGCAGACACCCAGAACTGAGATATCAGTTTTCAACCAGTTTGCTGGGGGGGAGAGGGGAGGGATAAAGCCAAGAAATTTGGACAATGCCCTTAACAACATGCTTTAACTTTTGGTCAGCCCTGAAGTAGTCAAGCAGTTGGACTACGTGATCATTGCAAGTTGCCTGGATCTGAAATATTTATTCTGTCTTATCCTAAAAGCAGACTCAACAACACACCAGAAGTGAGGAAAGCCTCCAGAGCACTCTGCTAGACTGGGTCTACCAATATTTGAGCAATAAAAAGCATCTCATGGTGACAAATCTGGCCAAAAAAGTGGAATTTAGAGGGCTGGTTTGAGACCAGAATTATTATAAGGCAGCCCAAGACCCATATTTCAAGTTTACATACTTGGCAAGCTTCCCCACCTTGGTTCACCCATGTCAGTGCTGTGTGCACATCTCCATGTACAGCCAAGCCGTGCTGTGCCAGAACCAGAGGCAGCAGCTCAGGCTGCCCAGTTAAACCACACTGATTGCTGCAACAAATAACTCCAGTGATGATTCCTGACATGTTCAGCCTCCCCCCGGCACACCCAAAACATACGTTACATTCATATTATGCAAAGAAGAAGGGAAGAAGTTAGCTGACCTAATTCTAATGTCACAGTGACCCGCTTCAAATGTTTCATGAGCCCTTGACCTGATCTAATCTGCAAAGCATGTAAGAAAACAAATAGATATAGAAACCATTAATAATATAGTTGCAACCTATCTTCTGGTAGAGATGATTAACTGAGAACAGGTTCACGCCTTGACTTTACCGGAAGTCTGGGAGTGATCCAGCTCTTCTCATCACAAACAAATTGTTAACACAAATGTTATGCTGCTTATGGTGAGTTTACATACCCTGTACATTACTTCAGATGGGGGCCTATATACATAGGAGATGGGGTCAAAAAGTCTAAAAATAACAGTAAAGTTCCAATTGTTAGTGGATCTCCCACCTCTGCTTCCCAGGCTTAGCAGAGGCAAGGATGGCTTCCAGAGTTCTGTGTTGGACAACGGAACTCCCCTTTGTCAAAAAGGATTGCCATAAGCTTTACCAACAAAAGTTTTAGAAGGGTGTAAGACACTACTCAACATTTCCAAATCTTCCCAGCAGTCAAAGCTGGCTGCCTGAGTTGCCTATCTCCAAATGCCTGGGAAGCACAGGAGCAAATAACAGCACGAGACTGCAGAAACACCTAACATAGGAACCTGAGCTGACGCAGCTGGTCCTCTCAAAGCTGAGGTGCCATACCCTGACTTAGTATGAATGATTTCCAGGGTCTGGCAGGAGAAGTGTTGTAGTTAGAACTGTAGCTACGCTAAGTACAACCCGAGGCAGAGTAACAGACCTTCATATGGCAAATGCCATGACTATACATGCGAAAATTATTTAGCTCTTCTTTAGCTGAGACCTGGAGGTTTTGGGGTATTTTTCCTGGTTGGTGTTTCATTTGTTTATATACATGCACTTTTTAGAGTCTTAGTTTGAGAAAGCAAAAATACTAAGCCAATGCAAAAATTGATATATTTGATATTTTAGGCTTTGCCTATCTGCCTGGAATGAATTAATCACATTGCCACTTCCCCAGGGTGAGCAGGAATAGGGATAAAACCTCTACAGATGTAAGCTAACAAAGATTTCCTGGTTTATGCATCTTGCCCTTCCTTTCTCTTCTCAAAGTTACTGCACTTCCACCAGCACTCTTTAAAGACAAGGGGCCCAAGACTTTTTCTGGAGCTGTACTATTGCCTAGTCCTCCATCAATCAATAGCTTTTTCTTGATAACATAAGGCACTTTGTCATCTGACTCAAAAGAAATTTTAAAGCTCTGCAATGAATTGCAATAAACTTGCAGCTCATTAGCAATGAATTAAGTTGATGAAAGGTTACAAGGAACCAAGGACAACTTTTACAGAGAATCATCATGCAGTTTTCCCAGGCCATCAGCTCTCTTTTGCTGCCTAAGGAACAGAAGTACATCCTGCACGCTTTAGAAAGTCAAACTTCTCTTTCCCCATGAAAAAATCACAAAATATTGCCTAATGAAACACACAAAGAGTCCTTCTCGTGCTACGGGAACATATTCAGGATTCTGCTCACATGTTTGACTCGTGGATGCTTTGATGTAATAGCATGGGAGAGAAACTTCGAAGGATTTACAGATTAATCAGCCAGAGCATCGATGTGGGTTAGGACTGCTAGAAATGTGCTCCTCTGGGATACTGTCGGCAGCTCAACTTACAGCAGATGAAACGAACACGCTTTGGGAATGCAAATGAATTAGGATGTCACAAAAAAGTAATTCAGCTTCGACCAGCGGGGCTTTAAATTTGGTTAGTTACCTACAAGATCTTTATTTAACTGTAAACCTGGCACATTAGCTAGCATGATCACCGACTTGGACTTCATTTTACTGCTACTTTAAAAATTAGGCTTCATAACTCATTCTAACAGGTTTTCAGGTCACATCTATAATATATGTATGTATCTATGCACTTGCACACTTTTGCATGCTCTGTAACAGATTTGAAGAACAGCGGGATCCTTCCTACACATAAAACCAAGGGTAAGATATTAATTCATATCACAGTGTGGAAGAGATAAGTGGAACAAGACTGCTAATTAGTCATGTTCCATTTCAATCCTCAGTAACCACAAAGAGAGCTTGTTTTTTTACTGCAGGCATTGTCTTACATCAAACAATTTGTAGATAAGAAAAATCAGTTCTCTTCCTGAAGGCACGTAAGTATTTTGATAGAAAAGATGAAACAGCATTAGAAATTAACTGTAACACTTCTTCCCCTCCCTAGCCACTGGAGTATGTCCACTAGGATGCATTGCTAATATATAACTATATTATCTAGACTGACAAATTTGGTGCAGTCTGCTGTTTTGGTACTACAGAGCACAAGCCAGTAATAGCTGACTGCCTCATTCAGATGAAACAAGACAATTACCAGCTGTAACTTACACAATTAATACTACTGCTGCCAGCATTTTCAGCAGAGATTTGGTTGTTTTATAGCTCATTTGAAGTCTTTAGAGAACGTGTTATTAGTACATCTGTCCTGCTGTAAACATAATTATCATGCAAAATCCCATTTATCATGCTGATCAGGAAGCACTTTCTATCAGCCTTTCAGGCCCAGAACACTGATAAACAGGCAAGGGAATTGACTGCCCCAGCTAGCCAGAACCATTCTCACCACCAGGAGCATTTCTGTTGCTTTCCAGCAGAGCATGTGGCAGTTTTCTGAATAGGCACGAGGCTTATGCCAACCTCTGAGCTTGGGATATAGAATCACAGAATCATAGAATAGTTAGGGCTGGAAAGGACCTTAAGATCATCTAGTTCCAACCCCCCTGCCATGGGCAGGGACACCTCACTCTAAACCATGCCACCCAAGGCTCTGTCCAACCCAGCCTTGAACACCGCCAGCGATGGAGAATTCACAACTTCCTTGGGCAACCCATTCCAGTGCCTCACCACCCTCACAGTAAAGAATTTCTTCCTCATACCCAATATAAACTCCCCCTGTGTAAGTTTGAACCCGTTACCCCTTGTCCTATCACTACAGCCCCTATTTGAGCTTGGGGTATACCATATTTGACACTGCTTGTTCATATCATTAGTTGATCTCACATTCTCCCATAATTCCCTGCTCCTCAGTCCTCTCAAAGACCGAGCAAATGCCCTGTAGATGTCCAGGCTAATGGAGCTGCTGCAGAGGGAGCAGGCAGCAACTGGATTTGCCATGATCATGACACTTCATTGGTACCAGAAATCACATCCACATCATAAACAACAGGCCAACACCTACCTCAATAAAGCATTACTTTTAATAAACAAAAATGGGCTTGGGCCAGATGTAAACAAACATCAGTTAAAAAAACACCAATCCACACTCTGAATTTTGTCTAAGATGGGTATGAGGCTTTAAAAAGTGAACACCATTAGAACTTACCAAACTGTGGCACCCTACGTGCAGAACAGCCCGCAGCTGGAGGCTTGATGCGCACAGAAACTGTCCTTGTGGACAACTTAACCTTCAAAGACCTACAGAACATCCTGACACCAAACTAAGATTAAATGAAATAAAAGGTCAACCCCCACACAAATGTCCTGAAAACTACAGCTTCATAATTGGTTTAAAGCAGTCTCATTTACGTTAATAACCTTATGACAAAAAATCACTATGCTGCTTCAGTCACCAACCCACTCCCCACACCATGCCAGCATGTCTGCAGCCAATCAAGCATGGGAATCAATCCTACTAACAAGCACACAAGTGGGGAAAAAAGCCCAAACCAAACCAAAACTCAAAAACAATTAGTGACCAGCTTTGACTGGGTTTTCTCAGAGAAGACCTGCTGCCTTCAATGGGATGAGCCCCTAACAATCCTCAAATCACAGCTACAGACTTGCTATTGTTGCATCCTTGGAGGCTCCCATAGCTCCTGTCTGTCCCCAGGCCTTCCTTCGCTGTAGCTACAGGTCTCACTTTCCACTCAGTCAGTTACTGGGCATCTAAAGCAGTCACGAGTAGCAGGTTTAGGCTGGACTCCTTCAAGCTTGACAGACAGAGGCGCCAAACAGGCCTATGGCCAATACTGATCCGACTGAATCTTTCAGTACCCAACAGCACAGCTCCAGCAGCTTTTCTGCTGGATGCAAACGAAAGAAAACACATTACAGCAGCAACATGAGAACCTGATTATTCTTCTTTATCAGGTCAAATATCATTCTTTCTTTTCCTGATGTCTAAAAACTGCCTGGCAGGATGTAAAGGACTCACAGGATGCCCTGAGGTTGATGAAATCACACTGCTGGGCAGAGAAGAAGGAGACCAATTTCCCATGATATCAGAATGAAAATGTTGTTTTAAAGATAAGTTATTTTACTGCTGATAAATGTGTGATAAAGTGTATGAAGTATTTTTTTAAATGTGGGAGGAATTCATAAATCTAAACCAAGACAACTGCTTCTGCATGCTGATATTGGTACATGCACAACAAATGCATGTTCACAGAAACTACTAAATTCTCTATGTTGATACGCTGACCCATTATGGATCGTATTTTAGGCAACTTATTCCCAGATCATTCTGATGTTTAATTCTGTTAAGACAGGGTGGCTGTGAGAAATGAGCTAGCACAGTGGTTCAGTCAATTATGCTGTTTAAATTCAAGAACTGTGCATATCCAGACTATTTAATTTCTATGATACATCTGCATTTGCACATCTTTCTTCTCTGAAGAGCTTTCAAAAGCTCAAGTTTTAATGAGAGTACTATTTTTGATCCTAATTTTTCCAAGCTGCAGTAAAGCTGCTTCATGACCTAATCTGGTGGCAAATGTACCATCATTATACAGCGGTTTCAAACCAGTTGTACAATAACTAATGTCTTATTTTTAATCACTTATACACCGGGTGCCTTGTGCCCAATTAGAGTTACCAGGCTGCAGACATCATTTTAACTGAGGTCAGCAAATGACTTGTTGAAGCAAGCGCTGCTTGGTGTGAACAACACAAATTGCAGAACAGTGTCTGCACATCAACCCCCCTGGCCATACCCCAGTACACAAACACTGCGAGCAAAGACAGACCTGCTTTCCCCCACATCAGAATTCTGCTAACAGAAATGAGGAGGCCAAAGGGACACCTTTAGGTTCATATCAGCAAACAAAAGAATTTTGTCTCTAAAAACATGTCTCTAAGGGCAAAATTTTCAGGCTGAAAATGCCAAACAGCTCCAGCAATCAGAAACATGGACTCCAGCACTGGGGGGCAAGGGTACCAAGAGTCATTGCGTGCAGGGTTTTGATTCAATTACAAGAAAACAAAACAAAAAACCTGTTTTCACGTCAGGCACTATTCTCAACAAAATAAATACCCTCAGATTTTGCAGGGAACAGAGCATTTTGAGTTGCCTGAAGCCAATGTTTTACTCTGATATTATTTTTTCTTATGATATATACACACATCTATATTCATCTGCATACGATATAAAAGACTCATACTCAGGAAAACAAAATACTCCCCACTGTGTGAACGTGTCACCTTTCTGAAGAATTCTGCTTCCCGAAAAAAGCTCAGAATTTCCTCTGGTTTGGCTTAACAGCATTAAAGGCTGTGTTTCCAGGCAGGTGGGAAATCTGGCTTACCCACAGCTTCCCCCTTCTTCTCCGCATTTAACAGTTCGTTGTCGTGGCCACAAGAAAGACAGCAACCACCGCTAGAACTTTAACACCCCCCTCTCCCAATGTCATAATCTTTATGCAGCAAATATAATGAGCTTTCTCAGTGACACACTGCAACAATGCCGAACAGGACTGCATAAGCAAAGTTATAATTAAATCCACTGAAAATGCAACTCGATTCTCCCAGAGTCTGCTCATGATTAGTGACAGATTTTATTAATATTCACATATCCACTTGTTTTTTTGCTTGTAGGTGTGTGCCCCACTAACACATGGACAGCGGAGAAGAAATATCTTCTATTCGAGAAGCTCTGTCAGGCATCACAGATAACATACGAAGTGCGGCCATGCTGTTCGCTATTACTCCTCAATTTTATTCTCTAGCAGCTCTTTCAGCAGCTACTTCCAGGCTGTAACCACAAGAGGAGCAGGAGGATTCTGCAACGTGTGTCAGGCAAGCCAGCAGAGGATGGGAAAGTAAAAAGAACCCAACGACTTTCAAAGTACTTTGTAAAGCTGCCCATGAGTATCTGGGAGGAGATATGACCTTGTTTCAGTCTACATACTGTAGCGACAACTGGAGAGAAATTCTTAAAAACAAGGGTCACAAATACAAGGGGCAGCTCTCATCCCAAATTATGCACTGTGACGATTTTACAGAGCCACTTCTTGGTTTTCAAGCTACTTTCACCATTGCAGTAATTCTGTTATTGCCAAAAACTGTTAAGTCATCCAAACACAGGTATTTTAATCACACACTTCATGGCTGGCTTCATACCCCATAGGCAGGATTGTGGGCAGCAGTCAGGCCCATAGCCACCATAATCCAAGTGAGAGGCTGCTGTCGGGACTAGTTTCATCAAGAGCCAGTGATGAGCTACTCACAAGCACCGCCTTTGGTGTGACCATAAAATACCATTACGAAACCCATATTCATGCAAAACAGGTCAATTCTGAAAAAGCTCAGAGCTGGATTTGAACATCTTAGTCTAGCAGGAGGTGACACCCTGTCTCATGACAGGTTAACAACTTGCTGGGGATTAAGCATGCCCCAGAGCAGACAGGTTTTGTTGAGACAGGCAACACTGCCACCGGGTCACGTCCACAGGTGAAAGGCATTTTGGAAACAGGAGGCAACTGCCTTGCAGGAAAAGAAAACCATCAGCAGTAACATAAAAGTTAAACCAAAAGTCCCTCCTGACTGGGTTCAGTATCAGAGGTTTCTGGGAGGAGACAACAAAAGGGGTCCCCATACCCAGACCGTTCCCATAGATGCCACTTGAGGGGCAAGGACATCAGAAGAAAGTTGAATAGTCAGAAGGATCCCTTGCATTTCTCTACACCTCCTCTGGTAAACACAGGTACTGCACTGCTGGCCACAGAATCACAGAAAGGTTTGGGTTGGAAGGGACCTTAAAGATCAGCTGGCTCCAACTCCCTGCCACAGGCAGGGACACCTTCCACTAGATCGAGCTGCTCCAAGCCCCGTCCAGCCTGGCCTTGATGGGGCAGGGATGGGGCAGCCACAACTTCTCTGGGCAACCTGTGCCTGTGCCTCACCAGCCTCACAGTAAAGAACTTCCTAATATCTAATCTAAATATCCTCTCTTTCAGTTTGAAGCCATTCCCCCTTGTCCTGTCATGTCACTTCATGCCCTTGTAAAAAGTCCCTCTCCATCTTTCTTGTAGGCCCCCTTATGGAAGGCTGCCATAAGGCCTTCCCAGAGCCTTCTCTTCTGTCAGTGTGTGTCGGCTTGTTTTCCAGCTTGACATCTGCCTTACCCTGGCTCCTGTTACAGGAGAGGTTAGCTGAGAGGCAGTTCACCAGGCTGTCCTACTCCTGGCGAATCCTTCAGAATGGAGGTGCTGGAGCTGCCCCAACCCATCTGCACTGTGTCTACATCTGCCTCAGAAGATGCATCTTTCCCCGACCAGCAGTGCCAAGGCCAAAGCTAAAAGCAACATCACGATGGGGACACTCGTTACCACTTCCATGGCGTTATTCAGCATTTTTTGAAGAGCCTTACCTCCATGAAAAAAATAGAGGCAAGGACTCTACATGTGTAGATGGTGTCTCCAGTATTCATGGCGGATTCTCCAAAAGCAGAAGGCACAAGAAACCTGTGATTCTGTATTACCTGCTTAAAGAACAAATACAAAGCTAAAACATATTAAAAATTCATGAATTTCTGTGAATCCTTAAAGATTCTTATTTTTGCCTTTTGGTATGTACATGTTTAAGGCTGCATCTTTTAAAAGCTTTTTTTGATCTTGGAAGTTAGGAACTTTGCCAAAAAGACAGAATACAGGAGATTAAACTGAGCATCTCCACCCCATCCAAACAGTCCAGAAACTTTAAAAAGCCTCTACCATACAGAGCAAGACTTCAAAGTTGCCAATATCGGAGTCATTTGCTCTGCAACAAAGGCAGAGAGGAGACATGGGACCCATTATTGGATCATGTGATTTAGAAATGTTGCTAGCGCTTCCAACCACCATGAAAAAACATACCAAAAATCTTACAAACCACTACACTGCGGCTCAGAGTATCTGTTGTTTGCTCCTCCATTTCCCCAAGCCAGGAGCGTGATGTGCATGCATATGCTACCTTTCAAACATGATTACTGACTTCTGCTGGAGGCACTTGCATATGCAGAAAGAAAAAGCCCCTGAAAAGAGACGCAGTGGATCTGGCTCTCCTACTCCATTCAATCTAAAAAGCTACGTATTTCTGAAAGCTAAAAAACCTATATATGGGCTAGTGTGACAGTACTGTGCTAGCTTAAACCAGCAGCTACTTCACTTTAGCTGCTGGTTTAAGTGATACTTCAGGTTGTGAAATAAAATGTTGGAATTGTGAGCATATCTATTTGCTTCAGCCTCTGCTTTGGGGCCAGTAATCTATTTAATTGCCCTAAATCACCTAGCAGCACCTCCAGGCAGAAAAGCCTTTGCTCTATAAGCAGCATTGGACAGACAACAGAAAACTTAAACCAGAAAACCAGCTGGAGGAAAAACCTGAGAGCAGCTCATCATGTCTCCTTAGAAGACTAAGAATTTAAAGGAGACTATGAAGCGTGAAATGACTTCAAAAAATCTCATTTTGCCACCACTTTGGATAAAAATCAGCTTTTGTCAGAGAGTTCGCTGATTTAGCCTCCAGTATTCTCCCAGGTTGCAATATGTTACATGCAGCTTTCAATATTACAAGAGCTAATTCCACATATTCATTTACAGAAGCATCTTAAAGGCAACCACTGAAAACCCATTCTCTCCAAGATTTTAAAATATGCCAGGTTAATAACTGGAAAAAAAGTCATTTTATACCAATAATTTGATCTGAACCTGCAAAAACTCATACACTTCAGCACCTCTAACAAAGGTATTAACTGCATGACTAATGATGCACCTCAGCTGATGGGGCTCATGCTCCAATGAAACTACAAAACTGCTCATTTTGTGTTAAGCAATGACTTCATAAGCCAAAGGCAGCAAGCTACCTGGGAGAGTAAGACCGAACGTATCTGCAAGTGTTTGTAGGATCGGGCTCTATTTTCAAAGAGCCCTTTATCAATAACAAAAGCTAATTTAGAAATACTTGTTTCAAAGCAATTGCCTCTCGAAAGATGTGACTAAACATAATGCAAGGAAGATTGGCTTTAGAACAGCCTTGGGGGGTGTGAAAACACACAAAAATATATCTTCTAAAAAGGATATTCAGATGGCATAGACATTAAATGCAGACCTGACAACTCCAGAACAGATTTTAAATTACTATCACGTGAAATGGCTAACCTTACCATATCGCACATCTTAGATCATCTGACTTGTGTGTCTGCCTGCACAGTCAGCATCACAACCCAAGGCGGAAAAATCACAGAGAGAGAAGAAAGAGATTCTTGTTTCCTGGTAAAGCTTCTTGCATTAAAGAAGTGAAAGCAGGGCAAAAGGCCCATTCAAAAATGTGTCACAAAACACTTCACCGCAGACCTAGGAGCTTTGTTGGGAGAGGGTGAAGGGAAAAAAAAGGATTCTGAACAACAGTATTGCCTAATGGGATTACGTATACACAGCAGTTTCCCATTTACAATACCCTATCAGGGATTTGAACACAAGCTCAAGTTTTACCTGCACCAGTACCAGTTACATCATTGATGATAGATATTAAGCAAACAGGGTATAGATCACAAAGCTGCTACCAAAAATACTTGATCTCCCAAGGAGGGTATCAACAGGCAATTAAAGAAACAATACTCCTCCCCAAGACAATACATTTTATTATCTGTAAATACACGTATCTTTCTTTTCAAGCAGGAGCTCAGGAAGCATATGCTTTTATAGCACATTTTTGGTAACATAAAGCTTTCATAGAATAGTTAGGGTTGGAAAGGACCTTAAGATATCTAGTTCCAACCCCCCTGCCATGGGCAGGGACACCCCCCACTAAACCATGCCACCCAAGGCTCTGACCAATCCGGCCTTGAACACTGCCAGCGATGGAGCATTCACAACTTCCCTGGGCAACCCATTCCAGTGCTTCACCACCCTCACAGTAAAGAATTTCTTCCTCAGATCCAATCTAAACTTACCCTGGTTAAGTTTGAACCCATTACCCCTTGTCCTCTCATTACAGTCCCTCATGAAGAGTCCCTCCTCAGCATCCCTATAGGCCCCCTTCAGATACTGGAAGGCTGCTATGAGGTCTCCACGCAGCCTTCTCTTCTCCAGGCTCAACAGCCCCAATTTTCTCAGCCTATCTTCATACGGGAGGTGCTCCAGTCCCCTGATCATCCTCGTGGCCCTCCTCTGCACTTGTTCCAACAGTTCCATGTCCTTTTTATGTTGAGGACACCAGAACTGCACACAATACTCCAAGTGAGGTCTCACAAGAGCAGAGTAGAGGGGCAGGAGCACCTCCCTCGACCTGCTGGTCACGCTTCGTTTGATGCAGCCCAGGATACGGTTGGCTTCCTGGGCTGCAAGCGCACACTGCCAGCTCACATAAAGCAGTGTCTGGGTAAGTAAGTAATACACGGAAAATAGTATCCTGATGACAATACTACAATGTATGAAGAAAAACTAGTTAGCATTCTTTTGAACTTACTTGCATACAAAAATTTCTCTGTATTTATATTAGCCAGAGGGGTACAGAAAAAGAGGCCCTAAGACTGAGTATTTCCCCTTCCAAATTCCTTCCCTTGTTTTTTTTTTACATCTGAACTAATTTTGTACCTAACCACTACAAGCATACTATGCTTTGAAGGTTTTTAAGAAAAAAAGAAATTTGAAAACCAAATTTGGGAACAGAACTGCTGCAGTTCCACACAGGGAAGAAAACGTGGTTTTGCAACAAGAAAAACCTACCCCTGCACCTCACAAAGAATAAATACAGCTATCAATACAGAATAAACATCTTTGCTTGTACTAGTCAGAACAAATATAATGTGGACATACAGCTATGGTTTGAAGTAAAGCACATCTAAAGCCTTCACAGTGACAGTTCCAGCCACCCCACCAGGCTCCAACAGGCACTACACAGCCACACAGGCTGCAAGAACAGTGTCAGCAGGGAAACGGATGGTCATGTAATCCATGCTCTTGTGGTGAAGCTTCCCAGGGCAAGAATATATAAGGAGGATGCAGCGGAGCAGAGGGGAGAGGTCCAGGGGTTTGCAGCTGATGTTCAGGTTCTCCCACAGGTGCCGTCACAGGACAGCCAATGGTGCTCCTGGTAGCAGTAATCAGGATACTCTCATTCCCAACAGCAAGAAACCATCTGCTCAAGTTCAAAAAGTAAAATGGGGGATGCGAGTGCTAATAGAGCAGCATTCAGCTACCTGTGACAGTGCGAGAAGGGGAACTGTGAATACTTCCTCTCCTGGGCAGGATCTGCTAACAGCTTTTTGGAAAACAGGAGATTCATATGTCTTTAATTTTCTCTTGGAAGCAGCAGCACCTTACAAAGAACCCATCCAGTGAAGGAACCACAAATACACTTCTGCGGCCATCTCTCCAACTGCCCAAGCACCCACAGCATCTTCCTTCCTCCCCACCCCACAAGCCTCTGCAGAGGAAGAAGTTTTAACTAAGTGCAGCTATACGAGGGCCATGCCCCACAGAGCAACAGAAAAGAAAATAAACTATACAAAACTTGCACTGTTTTGTTTCTGTCATCCTTTGCATCCTCCGACCTGAACAACAATGAGCTTGTCTAACATGAAGGGGAAAGTGGAATGGCTTTGCTCTTGTATGGGTCAGAACAGATAGATACATAGATGTGCTTACCAAATGCTGCCTGCACCTGGCTGTGAAAGGGAAGAAGCACAAACATGCAGGTGAGGCGCTGAAGGCAACATAGCCAGAGAAGTGTTAACCCTCGACCTCCGTGCAAACCCCTGGTGCAGTTTCCCTTTGCTAACCTGGGTGGGACCCAACACGAAGGCTCATTTGGTACCTATTTACACAGAAGTCAAAGGCAAAATTTTGCCTTACTGCTTCCACTGAAAGCAAAATTAGTTATACATTGTATAGAAGTGGGTTTATTTTCTTTCTTTTAATGAAACAAATGAACCCTCCTCCGCTGACCTCAAGAACAGAAAACCACTACTTCCTCAACAGCTGCATGTTCGCATCTAAAAACAGCATGGGGCAAGGGTAAAGCCATACTGGGTACGACATTAGACTGTGATGATCAAGCTCACAAACCACCACCAACATGTGATATAGAATTTGAAATTTGCGGTTTCCTGCTTCACCTTTTCCACTAAACAAACGGGAAAGATGTCTGTTAATGGGAATAACGGTAATAAAAAAATCCATTTTCACAGAATCTACCACTTCAGGAAGTGAAGATTTAGAAAGCCTACCACTGACCAGTAAAAAAGAAAAACCAAACCAGATGCACCAGCGCTCTGATTCAACAAATAAGAAAAAAACATTTTCCCCAGAAGAAAGAGGGAAGTCAGCGATTTCCAATGGAAATTACTAAGGAAAGACATCTGAGTTCACAGGGTCAAACAAAAAGTGCATTATCCCAAGTGGAAGGAAGGGTGTGAGAAATTTAGATTAGTTTAATATAAATCCTTTTGCCCCAGAGGGACAACAGCAGAGAACTGAGACTTTCTGGGCATATCTCTTATGTTTGATTCTGGCTCAGAAGCACACTTTGAAGCAGGTGTCCTGACCACATTCGCTCATGACACAGAATACTCTGCATCATGGACTAGCCTTGGAGCATGAAAGCCTCTCCTTGAATGGCAGGAAGCAAGGTGACACATTGCCGGAGCACAGCACTGTGCACAGTGAACAGGAGCACCATCCTCAAACTACTGCTGGGTGTCCAGCCCACAGGTCCAGGCTAGAGCTGGTCAGCATCTCCAAAGTGTGGACATCTGGTCATCAGTACCAAGCTCCTGGACCTACCAATTTGCTCCTGATGGATCATGCTGCTTGTTGACACAGACACTGCCCTTCTGTACAAAGACAGTCTAATACTCTTGCAAACGCCCCAGGTTTAAATAATACATAGAGGCAGTGTTTCTTGTTTAGCTTTGTTTCAGCACATGGGATGTTTAGACAGCTTGTGCAAAACAAGAAACAGTGCAGCCTGGTGTGATTGACCATCACTCCACAGCATGGCACAGGCACATCATGTGAGGAGCGGACCAAGCCTTTGAGATGCCTCTTTATACCAATTTTGCTCTCAGTCTGACCTTGTGGAAACAATAGCTTGAAGAGCAATCTGAGAACTACGATCACATTGCTTTAGGAAAGTACCTCAGTTTTCTGCTTCTTATGGCCCACACATAACTCCCCACAGGCTGAGACGCAAAGGACTGGTAGCGCTGTGGCCTCCAAAGTCACATTTCAAGCTTTATAAAGAACATTTGTGTTCATTTCTACTAGTGTGCCAGCACAAAGCAAGCTCTCTGACCCGCTGAGTAAACCAGAGGTGTGCTGTTAAGTTCAGTAAGAGCAGCACCACAATTATAGTCTGCAACAATGCCATCCGCTCCCCAGAAAAATGCCTGGGAGGACACATGTAAAACGGGAGCGGGTCTGGACAGTGTGGTAAGCAACTGGTGAAAACCCATAAAGAAAGAAGCACATGCTGTGTTTTCAGAGTGAGACTGTCAAAGGAGCTCAGAGAGTTCCTCAAACTTCATGGTTCAGAGGCTCCTGCAAAAGTCACAGCTTGAACTGCTCAACTGCCCTGCTCTCTTTAGCTGGAATAACACAAGACAGACATCTAATTCAGAACAAACACTGGAGAAGTGAAGACAAGTCTTTATTACCATAACTCCACATCTCGGGAAAGTGGATGTGAGGGTCAAGAGCCTCTCAAAAGCTGCATTTCTTCTAACATATGTAAATCACACACACACACACACACACACAAAACCCCATACAAGACCATGTTGAAATATTCCTGGGGATCATACAAAACACAGAACTCAACAACTGCAAGACAACTGACAGTTACAGGAAAGACTGTGCCACCCTCAACTGCTGATACCGCATTTGTTTATCCTATAAGATATCTGAGTTATGCAATTGCTCAACAGGTTGGAAATATTACCGCTGCACCTAAAATAGAAAAGACAGGCCTAATCCTATTCTCATTTATACCTGAGCAACCCTGCAATTAAACCAGAGTCAGTTCATTTTCAGATGCCTCGACCTTTGCAAACACACCGTGGTTCATGAGGGCTTTTTCACTCCAGCCTCTTTGCTCCCACCCCACCCTCCCCAAGGGAGTGAATTCCAGTTAAAACCCACACAAAACAGTTCATGGGCTTGGGGCTTAGCTCCTAAGGGATATGGAGGAGTCATGGCATTTTGTACAGCACTGAGCACAGCAGCAATACCACACATAAAAAAGTCCTTGCTCCTGCTGCAAGGCTACATCCTTCCAGAAGGAAGCTCACAAGCTCACAATGCAAGAAAATACATGTTTCCATTCATATCAACCATAAAACCTTCACACAGAGCATGAGGACAGCAACAGAAAATACCACCCTGAAAGTACCTAATTAATTAAGGGTGCTGGCAAATTCATGCCATTTGCACTTTTTGCTTTTAAAGGCATTTGCTCAAACCCTGCTCCCTGTTACACCCCAGCACTGTCTTTGACTTGAATAGCTTTACATCAATAAGGAAGCTAATGAACAAACAAGAAACCAATATTTATAATAATCCCTTTAAGACAAACAAAAGCAAAAAAACCTGGACAATGAAATCTGTTCCTTAAAATAAATGTTTGCGGGCACTTACTATTGGTGAAGCTGCTCTCAAGTCCTGCAGTACCTGTAGTGCCTTCTAAAATAGAGAAGCATTTTATCTTGAGGTGAGTCATGCACATGGAAAAATGCGGATTTTACAAATCCATCTCAAAGGTCATGCTGGAAGCACTTGACAGTGGCGTTTTCACAGATTTGTTAGGGCCGGAAGGGACCTCTGGAGAACATCTAGTCCAACCGGTAAATAATTCTGCCTTTTTAAGCAGCCTCCTCTTAACTGACACTTCTCCTGGATTAGGCTGCGCTAAAAGATGGCATTCTACAAAACAGTAAACACCACCGCTTAAAAATCAAACCCAGTTTTGCTTTAATTAAGAAAACAGCCCCATAAGATAAAGAAGGCTCCCAGGACACACAATGGCTTGAAGACAGGAGGTTATGTGAGTTCCATTTTAGAAAACACAATTACCACTTTGTCTTTTAAAGACCACTGTTCCAGATGGTGAGCATTGCACACCTTTTTGTATAACCGGCTGCAGCACGACCCAAGCAATTAAATCGTACTTTGCTCTGGAGCATCTGAAAGCTGGCTCTCCTTTCTTCCTATTACCCCAAAAACACCTCTGTGTTTTACAATCTGAAATCGTATCATGCACGTCAGTGCACTTGGAAAACTACAAAGCTGGCTTGAAATTACCAAACCTGCTCAACCCTGCCCCTGTCCCAGGTAGCACGAGGAGTCTTTGTTTTCAAGTAGCTCGCTATCACTTAAAGAGGACTTCACTCCCTGCTGCGCAAGTCCACCACACCTCACAGACACGTGGGTGATCCTCCTGTCACCCCGCATTAGCCTGGGCGTAGCTGACTGCAAACTCAACTGAGAAAGGAGGAAATTAATCTCAGAAAATACAACTTTTGTCTGTAGAGGCCTTAAACAGACAAAACACAAGAAATAAAGTTGGTGAGTGGAAAAAAAAGCACGAGAAGTTTTCAAGACACATTTCAGAACATACAGCTGACGATGTCTAGCTTCTGCTTTCTGTTACATCCTTCAGACAGGCTGGGCACAGTGGGGTGGGAAGTTCAGGTTCCTCATGCATGCCAGCATGAACAAGGAGTAGCAAGCACTTCTTGAACTGTAGGTATGGACTGTATTTGTGTACACCCAAATGTATGCATGTGATCCAAGCAGGCCTGAAGGCAAAAGGCCTTATGTGATATTTATCTCCAGGTTCCCTTTTCTCCATCCCTACATGTGCTGGGGGTACTGGATGAAATGAGACATTCCTCCAGGTGACACAATGGTCCTCCCTGGGTGCCAAAGGCATCTGAGTCCTTGGGGAGGTGAGGCTCTGTTCCCCCCTCCTCCAGCACCACGTACCCAGGAAATTAAAATTCAGCAGGTCTCCCTCTGAAGTAGGCTGGTGAAGCTGTGCTGCTTGCACCCTTCAAAGGGCACACCACCTCGCTGGGGTTACAACCCGCTTCTCTGCTAGCAGCCGCAACGGGGAATGGGCTGCTCCAGCGCTGTCAGTTATCCCTGTAAAAAGCAATTACATCTGACCCTTTCACTGTGATAAAACTAAAATCCATGCCACAGTGCCAGCAGGTACCCCCCTCCTGTCAGACAAGGAGACAGCTCAGTTCGGGGTCTCTCACCTCCTCCTCTTCCCTTCTGGCATATTAACATCTGTGTGATCCAACCTCGTTGGAGGGCTGGGACCTCTCACTGCACTTCTGCCCATGGCAGACCCACCAGAAAGAATGATGCCGGGAATGCTGCAGCCTCCCACATGTTTCCCCACTCATTTCCCTTACTGGGAGTTGCTGACCCCATACCTGCAGTGGCTCTTTCTCCATCCTGAAATGGAAAAGGAAATGATGCCCTGAAAAGAAGAGAAGGCAGAGAGTGACCCATCATCAGCATTCCCACACTGCAGTCTCTTGTGTCTAAGCAAAAAGCATGGGCAGTTATGTCCAGTATGGTCATGGGTGAGGCCACACACAGCAGATGGCACATGGATGGCTGAAAAAAATAATTACCTGCAGGCAGGCTGCAAACCAAGTGGCTCTACTGACTTCTTGGTGCTCAACATCCTACTCAAGGCCCAGAGAATGGGAAAAGCTAGCTGAAGAGCTTCATCCCTGTTCATTCCATGCATCTCTGTTCCAGCTGCACGATGTGGTGCAGAATGAAGTCAGCAGAATGTCGCCTTACAGATTTTCCTGTTATACAAAATCAGGGGATTTCTTTTTTCTTTGCAGGAAAATTTATGCTTCTTTTGAACGCCTTTACCCATAAACTGATGTGCCTATGTCTGATTTGCTGTGACAGCATTTAGATTTGAAAACCTAATCATATTTACCTTGGTAATATGATTATACGTTGGAGCACCCAAACGCAATCCATTGTTGTCTGAAAAATACTATAAAGTTATCTAGCTTCTATTTTTTAATCCCACCAATATTATACAGTAAAATCCCTGATATTGCAAAAAATTGCTTACTAGCATAACTTCATACACTGGCAGTTGATTATACTGAGTAATCTTATACATATGCAAATGTACAGTTCAGGCTTCGCTAGATCCTGGGTCAGAAAGGAAATACCTTCTTTCCTCTCCTATCCAAGACAAGCAGGGGAAAACACATTTCAGGCATGGTGAGTGAAGCTTTTTCCCCCCAAGCCTCAATTTCATTAAATTGCTGGCCTGATCTATAACAACATGAAGGAAAAGACAACTGCTTGCTAAGAACATGTGCTTGTCCTTTATTTACAGGCTTTTTCAAAAGAAGTACTTCTAGAGAGGAAGGTAAAGTTTGCTTCACTTCCCGTTCACTTCTAAATTTTGCACAGTAGAAAACCTTCCTTAGGCAAACACTGAAATGCAGCTGCTAAGAGCAGTGTTGACTTTGATATACATCATAAGAACAGAAGATCTATTTAGCATTCATGACAGGAAAGCAGTTGCTACAAATATAACAGTATATTCAGTATGCAGTAGCCCCTCTAAAGAAACCTCACAGTTCCTTTAAATACGTACTCCTCTAAATCCATGTATTTCAGCCTGAAAAGCAAACCCTGAGAGTCCTAGAAGTTTCCCTACTGGCACATTGTGTTTTCTTCAACCACCAGTGAAGTTTTCTTCTCCAACTGATCTGCTGAGCTTTTTACCCCACCCTTACAGCAAACAAAACTTCTGCAAAGCCCTTCTTATGAAGCCAAATACCATTCCTTAAATTTCTCAGTGTGTTATTTGCTAACTGTAGGCCGGCAGAGAGATGCTCCTCATATGCCAAATTATGTCATTTCCATTTTCTAGGAGTAATACTTCTTACAGCAAACTGGCAATGGGTTTTCTAGTTGGCGTATGAAAGAGCCAGCTCTGTATTTTGCTGCACCTGCTGTGTTGCTAAGCCTACTGTCTGGTGGCACCCCCACAGCCATCAATAGCAATTCTAGGTGTGGAAGAAAGAGTTTGTCAGAAAGGTCTGATTACATCCTCAGAGGTATGAAGGAGTGGATTTTATGTATAGATTTCTGTAGACAACAGCTTGTCCTATTTGCAGATAGAATCTGATTTCCCACACTTATCATGGGAGAAGATGGTGTCTCCAGAAGTTTCAGGGTACAGAAGTTCCAACATGTAAACCCAAACTTATGTATTTTCAGGTTGAATCATGAAGATGAACCTTTACGTTCATGTAGTGGAGAACCTTCCTGAGAGACTATGAATGGATGAAATCAGGGAGGAAAAAAGTAATTAAAAAAATAAACCAAGATTTGGCTCTGTTTCTCATCTTTACCTCCTATCATATCCCTTCTCTACACAGCCTCTGGGCAGCCCACCTGCCATTTATTACTTTGAAATGAGGAAGTCACAGATTACTAGAGAACTGCGGTTCTCTGCTTTCAGAGGGCACACTTGGGAACCTCGTATTTGTGTCTTAGCTGTTTTGAATTGTTTCAAGCTATGTCCTCCACCAGAAGAGTTCTCAAAGTCATAATAATTACAGATTAAAGAACACTTCCTATCCAAAAGCCGTCAACAAATGATGATCTGTCATTATCTTATCTATCTACCACTGAACTGGCTTTGTGATGGTTTGGAGGGCTGCTGACTCATGTGGTTGCAACCGATCTTCATCATTTCAAGATGCCTGCAGCAGAAAGCTGTGTAGCAACTCCTAAGAGAAAGGGCCGGTATGGCTGCCTGCACAGAACCTTTGGTGGCAAAGAGAACGGTCAAAAGAAAGATCAAGTAACGGGAAAGCACTAACCACACAAACAAACCTGCTGAAATGTCTCACTCTTCTGCAATCCTGAAGCATAATGAGGGTTCACAGCACAACAGCACCTGCACGGTATAACCACGGGCCTTCCCAAAGCAGGGCTGGACCTAGAAAGCTGTGAATTGGTGGCCAGTGAAGATACCAACACAAACACAACTTTTCACGTTACCAGCTGAGGTTTTCTCACAGGGGTTAATAAGCATCCATCTAGGAAGCGCGCTCTCACCCATCCAGATCTAAGGTTATCTCACTGCAAAACCTGCAGTCCTGAGGCTTTGGCAGATGCAGCTCCCTCTTAGCCTCTTCCCTCTGTGAAGGTACCTAATTAAATCCCTAGTACTCATGAACACTACGTTCTGTCCCAGTCCCTCTTCAGAACTGACAGCAAAGGGTTTTTTCCTTGTCTGATGAATATTACTTTCTTCATCTGTCACAGACACTTGCTAAGTAGTGAATAGCCTAAAACATGCCAGAAGAAACTTCTGTGGAACTTGTTTTTAAAAGGTTTGTGTATTAAGAGAACAAGGCTGATGCATCTAGGCTGTCCATCTGTCTGGGCATCTTTGTATTGCAGTTGTTTCTGAACTACTGGTCAACTTCAGCTAATACCTGGAAGATGACCACACTTCCACAAGTTTCAAAGGAAGCAACAGAATGAGGCACAAACCTCTGCCCTGAACAAGGGAAAAGGCCAGCAGAGACCAACAGTGATGGATGCTGGTCAGTGTGATGTGGGGCTTGCCGTGCTCAGCACATGCACAGATCACAAAGCCCACCAGCAGTCCATGATCACTCCTGCACAGCTCAAAGTGACCATGAGGAACCAGCCTCTCAGAGTGATCATGCTAAAGGACATGAGTTCACTCAGTCCTTACAGGAGTTCTGGAAGAGCTTGCAAGCTGTGTGCATGGGAACCACAAGCCCTTTCTTGGGCTGGGGGGGGGAGCCCTCAGGAACTGCATTAAAAACTTACACAGAGCCTGTAAGCACTTAAAACAGGCTGAGAGGGACTCGCACCAAAAGATGCAGCAGGATGCTGGTGCAGTGACTAAAACAGCCCTTACAACCTGCATCTTAACCCTGTTGTTGAACATCCCCTCGTCAGGGTGGCACAAAGAGCCATGTAGCCTCCTGAAGTGACAGCTGAAGTCAGTAAGCATCCCCTCCTTTAGAGGCAGAAACCATCAGTGGTATACAAGGTCACACACCTATGTAAAGATTTCGTTCAGCATATGTACTTCCCATTCACTTCTCAGAACATTAAATCGCTGTTTTCACGCTATTCTTTTATACATCATTCTGAAACTCAGGCTGCCTGAAGGGCTTTAGGTTCAGTGAATAGCAAAGCCTCCATCATACACAAAAGTTCTCACGTGCTTCCAGCAGCTCACAAGCCGGGTTTTGATCCTGGGATGACCCCGCAGGGTGGACAGTGCCCCCAGTTCTTTGTTTTGCTCCTCTTTCAGGACCCTGCCTGTAAGACACTTGTTTCTGAGAGATTCTTCTTTCGTCTCCAGCGTGTTTAGTTTGGAGGCATCTTCTGTGGTAGGCTGAGCCTGTACTGCATGCACAGCCAAGGCCACGGAGGATCAGGCTCTGACATCTCAGCCTTCTACCATGAAAGTAAACAGCAGAATTCAGCTCTTCTGCAACATCCTGGAGGCATTGTGAGACTGTTGTTAACTGTTCCAGCATCCCCCTTCACTGCATCTCTGCCCATCCCGGGAATTGCTCAAGGCCAGGCTGGACAGGCCTTTGAGCAACCTGGTCTAGTGGAAGGTGTCCCTGCCCATGGCAGGGGATTGGAACCGGATGATCTTTAAGGTCCCTTCCAACCCAAACCATCCTGCGATCCTGTGATCTCTCTAGAAGATGAATATGGAGGCCATAAGCAGCTCTGCGTTTTCTAATAGGCAGAAACAAATCTTCACAAGCTTTACTAATCAAAAATTAATTTTTGAGTTACTCAGGAAATGAGATTTGTCTTGTAAGTCAACACATTCCGAAGAAACATCTGTTTGGACCATGACAATTTCAATGTCCTTTTGACTGAACCTCCCCCCACCAATTACTCAGCAGATACTCCTTTCTGTTCCCTTCCCAGCACCACCTGCTTCCAGAAGGAATTCTCCTGCTCACCATCTGCCTTCAAGCCTGACAGTGACACAGACATGCAACTGTAAGTGATATTTAAACTCCAAATCCAATCCCTGATTTGCTTCCTTAGGAAAAAAAGGAAAAAACAAACAAACAAACAAACAAAACAAAATACAATACAAAAAATAACTGCTTGCATCTAACCACCTGCCCAGTGGAAGAGGCCAATGTAGAGAAGGAAAATTCATGTATGTAAACAGCAGTATTTTTCTCAAAGAAAACTATGGTAACAAGGATTCAAGGCATATACAAAAACAAATAACTGGGACCATCACCTGATCTACAGGATCTGAAATGATTTTAAAGCAGCGCTGCTGAAATCCTGTTCCAGAGAGCTCCTCACTGATTTAAGACAAAGCTATTAAAAGGAATTATAATTTGACATGAAGGGAAACCTGGCAGAACCTGGCCCTACTTTCCAGCAGCCTCATGTCCTCAGCCACTCATTCACCACAAAACTGAAACAAACTTCTACTGCACTGGACAGGAACCTTTGGCATCAACAAGCTGACTTCTGGACAAGCATATTCTTTTCTCTTTACATATAATTATATGCTAGCCTCCGAGCAGCTAGAAGCTCCATGTTCTCTTTTTTGTATCATGTGCTTCTTGTGAATACACATAAGAGCGCAAACCCAAACCACATTAATGATAACCTTGTTAAATATAAACTAGTACGCAATTATATAAACTGCTAACACAAACAAAAAAGCCAGGAAACTCTGATTATATGCTTACAATGGCTTCTGAAAACTAAATAAAAACAACACCATAAGGCAGCCTGTCTTGCCTGATACTGTAACAGAAAACGGTTTCATGTTGTAATTAACACGTCTCAGCACAGAAGACTGGTCTATCAAATGAGGCATCAAACTCAATTTGAAGCCCCCAGCAAGGAGAGGGGAAGGATGGGAGGAGAGACAACAGGTGCACACATGAACTACAAAAACCATCTGATCTTCCGCTCTGCTTCCCTGCATCCTCCTTCAGGTGAGATAATGCCTGCTGCTGGGCTGCTGCTGTGACTTCCACCCTATCGCACTGAGAGGGCAGGCCATGCGCTGGGCTTCTGGCTCCTTCCTCTCCATTAAGAGAGCAGCAGAAGGTCTGCTCAAACCCTCTGTTCTTGGGCTTGCGCCAGCTCGGTGCATGCCTGTGATTTATCCTCTGTGCAGCCAACTGTGAACTCAGCAATCGGAGCCCCTACCACATCTTTTCACTGAGATGATGAGGAGCCAATGCTCCATGCAACCTCTGTGGTCTGCAGCTGTCTGTTCCTGATGTTTAAAAATATATACCTTTTCCAGAACAGAAACAAATCCATTGAAGGCAGGCCAAAGTTTGCCCCAGGCTGCATGCGCGCAGCATCACGGCAGCCAGCAAAGCCAGGGGCATAACCCGGAGCTCTCCTGCACCAGCTGTAATGGAGAGGTTCACACTTGTCAGTGGAGCAACGCAAGGTCTCCACCACAGATGAATCTAGCTCTCAAGAAGACAAAAGAGCACGAGAAAACCAGCATTTTCCTTACATCTTACACCGCAAGAAAATACACAGTCCAAAGGAAGGCCATTATAGGACTGGAGGAGCATCCTGACAAGGTTTCCTTGGGTGACTTCCCTTGCCATGGACCTGAGCTATCCCTCAGCCTGCTTGCATGCTAGCAGCACAGCTGGACTTTCACGACACTGGATTTCTAGGTTGCAAATAAGAACAGTAATTACCTTTCCCTCTAAAGCACCAAACTGTTCTCATGTGACTAAAACCAAAAAGCACTGGTTGTGGAAGGAAGAATTCAGATAGCAAGAGACAGGGGCAAGGGAAAACAAAGAGGAAGGGCTGAGCAAACAAGTGATACAGGTGAGATTTGAGCATCCTTCCCAAGACTGAGCGCAGGATCAAAGCATGCAAGCAAGGAAAACCAAGGAGGATCCTTGGGAATCCAGAAAGGTAACACAGGAATCTTGCATCAATAATGAACTCCCTAACTGGAAGTCAAAGGAGAATCCAGTCTCTTGAACAGTAAGATAATACTGCCGAGCGCATTAGTTTAAGAGTAGAAAAGCAATTCCCAAATCATAGCCTGTTGGGTCACTTCTCACCCTCAAGCATTGCTTAGAACCATGCCACAAACTAGAACACACAAGCGTGTGTGTGTCACGCTTCTGTGCTGGTGATCCATGGCACAATGAGACAGTTGTCACTGCAGGAACTGTTTTGAGACAAGACTGGGAGAAGATGGGTGGTAACCCACCAGCAGGCATTTTACTTGGGAAGGTGGCGGTCCCCTACCACAGCACCTGAAAAGAGGCTCGAAAAGCCACCAATACAATCCAGATGGAATACAGGAAAGCCAGCAGTGATGGGGCACACAGCTAAGACAACTTTCTCCGGGAATACCTCCAATTTCTCCAAGCTGGTTGGTTTTGAAAGGGACTTTTCTACAGGTGTCTATTTTCAATTACCCTTACAAACCCTTGCAGTATCATGTGACTCAAAGTCTACCTATTTGTCCAAGGGAGAAATGAGAAAAGAGCGTGGCAAATGGGGAATGTGGGAGTGGTGAGCACTGTGGGCTTAGGAAGCAGTCACTTCCTCCAGCTTCTACCCTGGTTGTCTCCCCCAACCCCAGCCTTTGATATCCGAGTGTGTCGTTGAAGAAGTGAAGGAAGATGGGTTTTTTATCCGAGGAGCAACTATTCCACATGCATTTGCACATTTTTACATATTTGCTACCTTCTTAGCCAAAAGTCTCTGATTTTCGAGCAGGTGAGGTTATTTCTCTGGGAATTAAAAAGGCGAAAGAGTAGCCGGCGGCAATGAACAGCCCAGAGGAACATTAAGTGCTTGCAGATAAAGAGCTTATTTAGGGAGATAGCAAGATGTTGGTTACACCATGCGCATACACCGTAATCGTCGGACAGCGATGCAAAGGTTTCCTTCCCCTCCACGGGCTGCAGATCTGGCTGCAGCACACACGGCTCGGGGCTGGCTCCCTGCCTGTCAGACAGGCAGCACAGCGGGCTCAGTCCGTCACCAGCCACGAGAAAGTGGGGACAACCACCCCGGCTGCGGGGAGGGACGGCGGCACACGGCTGCCTTGCTTGGCAGGACCAAAACTTCGCGCTACTCACACCCAGAAGCGGAGAACCACCGTGGCCGGGCGGCTCGGCCACCGCCGCGCACCGACCTGCCCTGCCCGCCCGCACACCCCCGCCACTGCCGCGGCCCACACCCCGGGCGAGCTCGCCGCTCGCCCTTCCCGCGCATCTCCCGCGCATCACCCTCGCACCCGCCGTCCCCGCGGCGCGCCTTACCGGGACCGCTGCAGCTCGAAGGCGGCGGCGGAACAGCTCTGCCCCAGCTCTCCGCTGCCGCTGCCGGGGCCCTGGGGGCTGGTGCGGCCGAAGGGCGCCGGCAGCACCCCTGCCGTGAAGGAGTTGAGGCGGCCCCGGCTGCCCGCCGCCGCGGCGCCCAGGAAGGCGGCGGCCGGCACCTGCACCGCGGCGAAGGCGTCCTCCTCCTCTTCCTCCTCTTCCTCCTCCTCCTGGGCCCGGGGGGTCTCGGCGGGCACAGCCGGAGGGCTGCCCAGCCGCGGCGGCGGCGGTGGCTGCGGGGCCTGGCGGGGCCTGGCGGCAGAGCCGTCGTTGCCCGGCGGTGGGGGCCGCCCGTCGAGGGAGATGCTGGTGAGGAAGGAGAGCGCGGCCTGCCTACGGCGCGGGTCGCTGCGCGCCGGCGGCGGCTGCAGCGGCCCCGGCGGCGGCGGCCCCTTCCTGGGGCATGGCTCCGGCGGTGGCAGGGGCCCGGCGGCGGGACTGCCGGGGCTGGCGGCGGTGGCGGCCGCCGCCATTGTCGGCAGGCTCCCCCTCCCCTCCTCTCTGGCCGGGCTCTCGCTCTGGCTGCCTGCCCCTTAGGCGGGCGGGCGGCGGGGCATGGGTGCTGTCTGCCCGCCGGGGTGCATGAGGTTGTCGCGGGGCTACCCTCCGCCCAGCCGCGCCGCGCTGTCCCAGGCCCCCGCTGCCCGCCCGCTTCGTATTTATAGGTGCAGCCGCGCCGCCGAGCGCCCTGTGCAATAACACGGCAATCACGTGTGGGAAACGGGGAGCTGGAGGAAAACAAAAGCCCGGCCAGCAGCCCGGAGGAGGAGGGAGAAGGGTGGGTCTCGGCGAGCTCTCTCCTTTCAACCTCTCTCTTTTTTTTTTCCCTTTCACCCCCTTCCCTCCTCCTCCTTCTCCTCCTCCTCCTCCTCCTTTTCCCTTCCTGGATGCGTGGGGGCGGGCGGGAGCCGGGGAAGGTGGAGTCTGTGCCCGTAGTGCACGGCACATGGCCTTCGGAGGCTGGCACCGGCCGCGGTGGACCAGCGGGCTGCGGCTCGGCCCGGCTGCTGGAGAGGTACCGGGCTACAGCCGTGCACTCGGCAGCGGCCCGGGTGCTGTCCCGCTGGTTTCCCGGGCGGGGGCCGTTGCCCCGGGGCGGTCGCAGGCGCCCCAGGGATGCGCTTGGCTGCCGGCAGCGCATCCCCCGGTACGGCAAGCCTGGCCTGCCTCAGCTCGTATAGGCGGCCTGCTGCAATGTAAGGCATGTGTATGTAAGTCACATCTAAGGAGTTCCCCAGACCATTAAAGTAACCCCCTCCCCAACCTTTCCTTCTCTCCAGCACAGGAGAAAGTGCAGTTACTTAGTTTGCCCTCTCCTACGTAGCCCAAACCTCAAATGTCTATATCCACTGTCTTCCCTGAAGTGATGTTTGTTGTGCAGCTGACTGCAGGTCTGCACCCTCCCTCCTCCTTGCAGCTGCAGCTCAGGAGGGCGAGCAGCCAGTCCAGCTCAACAAAAAAGCTCCTTCATTCCTTCATTGCTTAATTTTGATCAAATCAACCATGCTACAAGTGTTCTTGCCCTGTAATGATAATTTCATCAATGGCTTATGTAAGGGCTGGATAAAAGATATATACAAACAGCAGAACATATGGTTGTTGCAAGATAGCAACGTCTGCCTTCTTCATAAAGCATTACAATGACTTGTATTATATTCTAGTTATAGTTGGTAGATGATTTACAAGCCATCCCAAACTGTCACAAATACTGTAATGTTCCCTCCAATTTTATCAAAGACTTGCTAATTTGGTTAAAAAAATTAGATTGACCAGAGAGGTGAACCTAATCCTAAGAATCATAGAATCACAGAATGATTTGTGTTGGAAGGGACTTAAAAGATCATCTAGTTCCAACCCCCCCTTGCCATGGGCAGGGACACCTTCCACTGGACCAAGTTGCTTCCATTCCCCATCCAACCTGTCCTTGAACACTGCCAGGGATGGGGCAGCCACAGCTTCTCTGGGCAACCTGTGCCAGTGCCTCACCACTCTCATAGCAAAGAATGTTTTCCTAATACCTAATCTAAATATCCTATTGCTGGAGAAAGCTATGGACCCAGGTTTACATTCATCTCAGAACCGACCTTTTGAGCATTCAGTGACTTTAGAATCAAGCTCTGTGACTTGGACTGATTTCTGAACGTTTGGCTTTTACTGACATTGAGCACCACAAAACCTGAACTTCAAGGGGTCAAGTCCCTAGGGGTGTGCTCCTCATGTAGTAGGAATGCTATCCAGCAACAGGAAGTTGTGAGCAAGGGAAGGGGAAATGATGGAGGAAAGGGAAGTTTCCCAGATCCCACATTCTTAGAGAAGTAAGTGCTATTTTGAGATGGACATTCTCATTTCAGACTGTTTTCTTGAGGTTTACCCTGATGCTGTCTTTCTTAACAGACGTCACTGTCGTGCCTGTCCCTGTAGCACATCAAGGGTGGATCATTTGGATAGAAAGGACTGAGTGCTAGACTTACCTCCCCAGAGAAGAGCCCAGCTGGCGCCTTCCACCTGCTGGGAGGATGCTCTGTATTTCCGTGCTTGCAAAGTGTTCCTTCAAACTTCTGTTTTGGAAAGGAAGACTGAGGAATTGCAGGCCTGCCGCCGTCCTTTGATGGGGCAGGCAATTTCTGTGTCTGACCAGAGGCCCCATATCTGCAGTGGGAACTAGCAAGGTATGGGGTGTTGGGGCACTGATGCACTTGGCTCCCGTGGAGGGGCTCCATGCTCCTCTCGAGACAGTACTGCTTTTAAAAGAATTCAGGACTTTTTGGAGGAGGGCTCCTCAGCCACAGAGAAATGTCACAGCTTTGTAGCTTGGTAGTTAGCATGTCCATTGAATGCTGACCTCTGCTCCAGGAACTACTACTAGGTGGTAGATCGGTCATTAAACACAGGCCTCCCACATTACAGCTGAGTAAGGTGTACACTGGGAGGTTTTTTTCTCCTCTTGCGTTTCTGAGGGGAAGCAGCCACAGCATGTATTTTTCTCTGGAGCTCAAAAGCTTGCTATGGCAACTGAGTCCTGTAGTGTATTTTCCAAATCCAGCCTGTCACAAGACACAAGTCTGGGAAAGGACCACCTCCAAAACACCAGGTGGGGTTCCAAAGGATGGTCTAGCCTGGGACAGTTTTTGTGAGTGCAGAAGTGTGCATTCCTTTCACAGAATTACTCTTGTGCTGGGATAAATCACTCTGTTGCTGCATTATTTTAAATGGAGCCACAACCACTGCTCTAGAGCTCCTCTAGAGCTGTCCCACAGGAAAGCATTCCCCCTCCCTTGTCCACATGTGCATCCAGATGCTTTCAAGCACATTGAAACCAGGACAGTGGGTTCAAACATCCCTTCCACTGCATGTGAGAATAAACCCGTTTGAGAAAGCCACATACAAGAAGAAAAGCTTGAATTTCTCAGTCTGAAATGGAGCTATATTTAATAATGAGTGGGGTACGACAGTAAAGGATAATTGGCATGTCAGAAATATCAGGTTCTCTAGACCTATTTATACATTTAGTAGCAAGTTTAAATGAACGTGCACAACCTAAGGTAAATGTTGTTTTATAGTTACTTTTGTCTTTTGATCTTTGCTTAGCAAAACTATAGATGATTACATGTGCCATAGTAGTCCTGTCTGCTGGAGGATACACGGAAATATTAAACTGACTTTGCTGGTTGGAGGTTATTCTTTGATAGGGAGCCAGTGGTTGGGTAGAGGAAATAGCAAAGTTGAAAGGAAAACCAAAAAGACACTCTGGAAGCTTGCTTCTGTGGCTGTTTTTTCAATCATCTCCCTCTCTTGAGTTCTCTTCCAAACAACCAGCTCTACCCAAGTGCTAGCAAACTGGTTTTGTTTCAGAGGTCACAGGCTTATGTAAGTGATTGGATGGCAAGTGGTAATAAGAGTGGTAGAGCATGATGGCTTTTTCACCCAGTGCATCAAGAGCTGGCATAAAGACTCGTCAGTTGTGGGTGTTCAGAGACAACATGGAATTTGGGGGGCCCATTAACAGGTGAGTGGAGAGTCTGGCTTTGAAGAGGTTGAAGACAGTGGAGAGAGTGTGGACAAAAATGAAAGCACAGCAATTTAATAGTCTAAGAAATGAGATTGGAGAAACGGCCTCTGCATACCTGCCTTCAGAGGAAAGTTGACCCACGTGTGGAAGCCTCACACTGTCTTGGGTGTCCTTTAGCTAGCATGAGGGTAGTCCTGCTGCAATGGGAGCCAGCAGGATGTGAAGACACAGTCTGAAAGGCCACAGACCTTGATCTAAAGCTGGGCTCCTGAGTGGCTGGCTAAAAGCTCTTTGCAGGTGAATTGAAAACTTCACCAGGAATTTGAGTTAGAGGCAAGATTCGTATTATTCTGAGAGTTACCTCTGCAGGAATAACTGGTCCTGAGTCACAGCGTGAGTCACCAGGCCAGTTCCTGAGTGGCCTCAGCACAGTTTACCTGCTTTAATGACAAAGCCAAGTTTACTGTTGTCATTGATACCTGTTGGAGCTGCAGGAAGCTAGGGGAAGAAAAACTAAATGCAGTTGTCTCCTGTAAATTCAACAAGTTTGTTTTCTGGCTGCCAGGACCAGTCAGGTGATGCTGTTATGAAAAGCTCAGCAAAGATGTAGTCTGCAGATATCACTTCTGAGTTCCAGTAGTTGAGAACAGATATTATTATTGGTGGTCATGGATATCACTATCAGATCCCAACAGTCAGGCAGATTTCCCATATTCTGTGAGGATTCTTGCCGTGCAAGATTTTGTAGAAGCAAAAAATATGCAATCTTTATAAATGCTTTCTTCTTTCCTTCCCAGAATCCCTTTTCAGAAGAAAACTGCACTTCAAAAGAGGAAAGCAGCTGTAACATTGGAGAAAGACTTGAAGTATGAATTTAATGATCTTTCTGCTTAGAAGGAGTGCCTGGCAGAAAAAAGTAGAGGGAGTTTGAACATATTGCATTGAGAGCCATAGTTAAGAATGGAAATTGGATAAAGACAGTACAAATTCTTTACAAAAGACTAATACTGCATCTGGATAGCAAGGCCTGTTTTGGTGCCAGGCCCTAACCTTCAGTCTGTTGCAAATTTAGCCTGATTCTCAGAAATACTAAGTACTTGTGCTTCCTATTAGTGATTTTTCAGGAGCCAGAGGGTTTTACTTGTGGAGGGCCACCTTTCCTAATTGAAATATAAAAGCTTAACAGTAGTATGAGTGTCACCTTTGGAGAGCAGCATTCCTTGGGTAGGTGTAGGTCCACACTTGCCTGTCTGAGAAGAACCTAACTTTGTTTGTGTCATTCCAATGTAGGTACCAACATTGCCAAGTTAACATCAAACCAAATTCATATATGGCATTGTAGCCACCTAACATTGTGGTTGGAGTAGTGTGTGTGACTGTGAGGCAAGATGTGCAGAAGCCAATGTCCTCAGCAAAGATGAAACAGATTGCTGAGTTGTGGATAGTCAGGACACCCAACCTGCCAGTTATTTTGGATGTCAGAGGTGTGGCATGTATGTGCATTGAAATGTTCTTGAGATCTGCATTAAGCCAGTAGTGTACATGTGGGTGGTAGAGCCAATTTGATAGTCATTTGTCTCTCAGAAATTAAGGCAGTCTAGATAGGTCGTAAATGGCATCTGTATCATTACTCCAACTTGTAGTTCCTTTAGGTGAGGCTCACGGCAATAGCCATTTATTAAGAATAATTACTATTTTCCATTGCTAGATCCAATTAGGCCAAAGATTTCATGGAAAACTTTGGTCAGAATGGTTATGCCAGCACTAAAGGCAAGACCATGAGAAACACATCGCTTTACCTGCAGTAGAAGTTCTTGTGACCTTCCCTTTGACATTTCCCTTGTGGCTTTTCCCTTTCCAACCCTAACTATTCTATGATTCTATAGACTTGGGTGACATGGTTTAGTGTGAGGTGTCCCTGCCCATGGAAGGGGGGTTGGAACTAGATGATCTTAAGGTCCTTTCCAACCCTAACTATTCTATGATTCTGTGATTCTATACTCCAGCATCCCTGCACTGAGACAAGAATTCAAGAGGTGGGCTTCTGTCTTTGTGGTGGGGCCGGCAAAGGAGAAGGGGGTGCCCTTCCTGCCAAAATCCACCCAACTCTGTTGAATTTGAAACCTTTGAATCATAGTTCACATGTGCTGCCTAGGGACTCATGACCTATCAGCTAAAACTGCCAGTGAGGATGTATCTTCATGGAGCAAACTTCAGCCTCCTGCATTTGCTGAACAGACTGAGCACATGCAGCGCCCAGACCTACAGAAGCCTTGGGAGGGATGTTCCCAGCTATTCTGGGGCATGGTGGAGGCAGCTGCTGGACCATGGGTGCAAAGCAGGCAAGCGGAGCGGAGGAGGGAGCAGCCTGTGTGGATTTGAAGGTGGAAGGAGCTGCAGGAGGGAAAAATACCATCCTTGGATTTGATGCATACACATGAGAATGGGGGGCTGAGGGCTTGCACATCCAGCATGAGTTCCTCCACAATTGAATTTTTAAAGTTCTTCATTCAACTTAAACTGGCTTTGATGTTTTTTGTTGTTGCTGCTATTGTTTGTTCACTCTGTATGCTAATGAATCCCTTAAATACCCATACTAAACTGGGAGTTCCTATTTACTGGGTGCTGCTGAAGTGCTCTCCCATGCCTCAGTGAGCTTGCAGGCTGACTAGACAAAACAAGGAAGGTGGCCATGTAGGAACTGCAACTGGAATGTGGCTGTTGCTGGCTCCTACTGGAGTGATTGAAAGGGAGCAGGGCCACATAGCTCCTCCCTCCCTTGAAAAACAAAAACTGTGGGCACTTGTACAGAAAGCAACCCCTGTCTCTGTCCTTGTCTTGCTGCAGTTCTGATCTGTGAAATCAGACTTTCTTTCTTTTTGCGGTATCACAATGTTAATGTGGACATGAAGTTCAAAATGCAGTAGTCTTTATTGAAACAAGGAGTGAGCAAATGTCCTCTCTGCCTGGAAATGAGATTAAGCAGTGGTGTAAATAAAGGGCGACTGGTAACTGCAAGAGAACAAAACAACTGGTCACTAAAAAGAGCTTTTTTTAAGGTTTTCATTAAGCAACAGCTGTGATTTATCCAGTTCTTTACTATTTTGAGACAGTTTGGAATCAAGTTCAGAATCACTGAACATTAAGGTTTCAAGGGAAGCGGGGAAGAACATCCGTCCTCATCACGGTGACTGTTAATTTTTAATCACCTCAGGATAATTTTAAAACAGGCTGCAGGTTTCTGAAGCATTCATGTGAGAGCATCCTTTGGTTTGCCGGGGGTAGGAAAATCCTCCAGTTCACAGGACAGTCAGGCTGAGGAGCTGGGTGCGAGTGAAAACGCTGTTGACACCTTCTCAGACATGGTCTTCAATGAGTAAAAACATGAAATAAATAGAACCTGAAGTTCCCGGAGGGATGTGCTGGTGGAGTGTTTCACTTCAGAGGCTCTCCTATGAGTTCAGTTTGACTGGAAATGTTTACTATCCAAGAAAAAGTCAGAAAAAAGGTTCAAAGGACTTTTTTTTTTCTCTTCTTGAAAATATGAAATTCAGGGAGTGTGACTCCAAAGGGAATGAAGGAGGCAAATGGAAAACTTCTTGGCAGCGGGAGCTGAGGTTTTGCATTCAGCTCAATGGCATTTTTCGGTCTGTGTGCAATGTGATATCCTGTGAGCGCCACACTTGGTTCGCTCTGAAATTTCAGGGAAGGTTTCAGATCCCTTTTAACTTTGCTAGATCCTCAGTGGGCAGTACTCATTGCAGGCTGCCTGGAGGAGAAATGAAACCTCCGCCTGCACCCTTGTGTCCTGTCGCCTCGGGCCACCTCATGTATTATTTGCAAGTCCTATTTAGAATGCTTTATGTGCATAAACTATAAGCAGCAGCTATCAGGGATTGTAAAAATCCAATCCAAAACATATTCAGCCTTTATGCTGGCTGCCCAAGTGGCATGATTGGTTGCAAATGTTCCAAGACCCCTTTCTGGTTATAAGCATGCTTTATATAACCTAAATGATGCTCAGGTGATTTGCATTTGCTTCATTTGGGCTGTGTGCTCCCAGGGTGATCAGGGGTCTGTGGGGTCTATAGCCACTTCTCCTTGCACTCAGGAGGGGGCACAGGTCTGTATCCTCCAAGCAATACTTCCAGGTAAATATTTGCCACTGGCAAATTTGCAGTGTAATAAACCCCTCAGTCCCAGGGTGTCCAAAAAACTGGCACAAGAGACTGAACTGTTGAGAAGGAAGGCAAAATGGTGGCAAGCTTTGTGGCAGGGGATATGGGGCCAGCCTCCGCTGCAGGCTGGGTGGGAGAAGGATGGCTCGCAGGTCCTATCCCCGAAAACCTCTGAGCTGCCAAAGGCTGCACACATCCGATGCTGGTGTGAGCCCGGCCACAGGGTCTTATCATGAGCTGGATCACATTGTGGACCTCCCACCAGTATACAGGTCTTTCATGGCTCCCTGCAGCCCTGAGCTATTGTCTATGCTTGCCAAGTCCTCCTGTTTGCCTTTATGCCAGGAGGGGAGAGACTCCAGCCCCCTAATCAGAGAACAGCAAATTCACCTGCAGGGGAATGGCCGTGGGTGCCCTAGCTCTGCGCTGGGGTCTGCCAGGACAACTGCCTGCACATGGGGTGGGGAACGGCTTCCTGCCACTGGGGGGAAACCAGCAGCTCAGCACTACCCTGAATAAACATAACTTGTCGCATGCACGTTTATAGAGCCCAATAGACATTAAAGCTGCTAAGAATCGGTCTAAACAGGCTACATTTCTCCCCTGAATGTTTTGGCAGGAAAGTCTTGTAAGCAGCAAATGGAAATGACATAAAGGAAAAAGCCATTCCCTGGCAAGACAGATCCAAAGTCTTCTGCTGTCTCTGCTCAAATTGAATAGCACCTCGGTGTAATAATCTTCATGTTGAGATCAATGAGGCTGTTTAAATAAATGAAGCATTCAAGCGTAGTCTTCTAAAGTAAGGCAAGAGAGATGGCATTCAAATCAAAAGGCTAAAATTCAAGCCTCCTTGAGCCCCAAGGAAAGGATAAATCCTTTAAGCTAGCTGTGAAGAAATAAGAGCTGGAAAGAGTCTGTCAGATCCATTCTGAAACTTCTTACAAAATAAAAATTAGGGGCCAAAAAGCAAGCTTACTAACAAGATTTTGGCTGTGTGTATGTGTGTACGCTCTGTGTGTGTGTGTGTGTGTATGTATGTACATATATATATATTTCTCTTTGCCCTGCGGGAATGTAACGCAATTAGATATAATGCGGCATAATACATATGCTCAAACTAGAGCAGTAAAAGGAATACATGGCAAAATTATTCTGCTGTCTGGTTTTGGAAATGATTTAGCCATCTCCATGGTGTCAGCGTGACTGTGTTCCTATGGGAACAAGCTGCTTCAAAGCAAGAGGCTTCTATACAAGAGTAGGTAAATCCTGGCTAAAAACTTGGGGTTTAGCGCAGAACTAAATATTCTGTAAAGATCAAATATTCTGCCATATTCCGGTTAAATTCACTCATTTTCAAAAGTCATTGGAAGGGTTCTTTTTTACTCTGCCAATGAAGTAAGATGCAATCAGCTATGTTCAAACCATCCTTAGGACTGGCTAGTAGATACTCAGTAGTAAAAAGCTTGTTTGCACCCTCCTTGCAACCATGATGTTACTTCCCAGAGCTGCACTCTGATGATGATATCCCTTTTGAAAAGCACCATACCACAGGAGTAATCCCAAAGGCTTTAGTAGGACTTCTGCTGGATTAAAGTACTGTTCTTTGTGATGGAGCATATTAGAATCTGGCTTTATATTAACATTTGCCTTAAATGCATATCTCCTCTGAAAAAACAGTCTCGTGGTGTATATTGTGAGGGGTTTATGTTGCCCTAATGTTAACGTGCAGCAGGAGCAATGCTTGCAGAACAAAACCCTGGAACTTCAAAGCTCTCTTGAGTATGCTGTGAAAAGAAAGAATTCTGAGGAAGAAAAGCATTGATCTGACCAGTCAGTCAGAAACCAGACTGCTGCAGCTAGCCAAAGACATCTTTCAATCAATATTCTGAGCGGTCATTCCCCTAACTGAAGCTGATCAAATGTATCTGTGCTTTATTTTTAACTCCAAGCTGTTAAAATCACCATCAAACTGGTTGTCATGCCCATAAAATATGAAGGAGACGGACCTTAACCTGAAGTTCTCTGCCAGCAGGTAATGAATGAATGGGCTGGAAATTACAGGAAGGCTGGGACTCAAATTTCAAGGCAGGATTGTAAATTGGGGGAAGTGGAGTCAGACGTGCTGTACATCAACAGTACAGATGTAAGCAGAACCTCAAGGGTGGGCCCATCTGGTACTGCAAGTCCATGAATACCAGTTTTCTAGAGGAAAGAAATGAAACAAGGATGCTGGAGTTGTATATTCCAGTCCTGGTCTTATCCTTCCTGTAAACCCTGCTGAAATGTCTTCGTTAGCTCTGTTCTCAGTGCTGATTCATTCATATCTTGTCTCTGCTGTTATAGTCCTGTCTTCCCTTCCTGATGCTCTAACATCTGTACAAGTCCCCTTGTTCCCTCGCTTGAGGCACAGAGGGTGGCTAGGGTGAGACATCCACATGCTAAAGGCATAGGGACCATTTGTGTGTTCCGTTTCCCCTGTCATCCTTAGGGCAGATGATGGTGAGATGGCCCTAAGAAGAAATCCTAAAGGTGTCTAAGACACCTTTAGTTTTAGGGCGCCAGTAAAAAACTCCAAGAAAAGGTCTTGATGGTAATATGGTGGCATTGACTCTCGGTGTTGAGAAAGCGCATTTCAGAAGAGATCTGTTGCCTGCCCTGGTTCGTGCAGTACTGGTGTTATGGGCCATCTCAGCAGCTTGCAAGGGTCCACAATGTCCCACCTCCCCATACAGTTTTACCTTGTTAATTATTGGGGGTAGAAAGCATGTTTGTGAGAAAAATAAGTGAAGAGGAAGAGGCTGTAGAGAAAGGTTTAAAAATTGCAGAACTTCAATTAATGTTGAATTCCGCTTTCTAATCTCAAGACAATTCCTGGTTTAAATTTTGTGCTGCTCTAAACAGCAACGGCACATTGTCGCCTCTCCCTACTTTTTGTTCTTAAGGAGGTACAGGAATCTTAGACAGCTAATCAGCATTTCAGGGGACTAGGTGTAATATCTGATAATATATCATGAAGCATACTGTGCCCTTGGAAACAGCGTTTTGCAGTTTCTGTCTGTAGAACCTTTAAGGCTCACAGGAGAACCACACAGTGAAAACATGGGTGTGTTAATCCTTTGTAGGCTTGAATTTGCTGCTCCTTTGTAGATGTGAATTTGTTTAAAAAGCCATCTGCTGGTCTTGAGCCTTTAGTATTTGCTTGCCAATCAGAATGATGTAGGTGGGGAGTATGTTGCTGTTATTGCTCTGTACAAGGCATACCTGGACTGCAGAGAAAAGCAGGAGGACGATGGCCCATAAAGGTAACAGGATGATAAATGCAGGTAAGGTCATTTGTCCGAGAACTTCAAGTGCTCAAATTCAGTATGCAATTGTTTCCAAAGTGGATATTTTAAAAGGGCATCATGCAAAGTAATTTCAGGCCACATACATGGCTATTTAGGGAAATACATTACAAGGCATTAAAGGCAACTCCCATGAAAAATCATTTTAATTGTGCCCAAATCTGTGCAGTTGGTTTCTCAGTTCAGAGCCAGAGGACACGGTGAGGCAGGACACCATAATCCTCAGTGCCAAACAGACTGAGGGCCAGGGCTCTGAAAGGGGCACATCATGTTCATGGAGGAGATTTCTTTTCCCTTTCCACTTTGAATATTCCCTTGCAAGTGTTGTGTTATTAAATGTGAATACAATAGCCTTGTGTGGATGAAACCTAGAAAGAGCATCTCCCTGTGTGAAATGTGCCAGCTCTGTTCACTATTTGCAGGATAAACCCTGTTTCCTGCCAGGGTGTCCCACTTTGAACAGGGAGTTTCCTCTCCCCAAACAATAGCGGCATGGGTCAGCATTGCCCTGAGGGCGAGTGGTTTTATGGGGCAGGAGGTGCGCAGGTGGAAGAGAAATGGTTTGCAATAGAAGCAGGACTGATTTTTCCATGACTGCACCAGGATGGTGCTATGCCAACTGTCCTTGGCATGGGGTTTGCTGGTTTTCCACCTACCATGTGGACAAAGAGGCTTTCCTCTAGACATGGATGTGGTCCCTGACCTGGGCAGCGCTCCCTGCTCATCCCTCTGCCCTCCTGCAGCATCTCCTCTGGAAGCAGAGCAGCATCGCCTGTGCAACTGATGATTTCTGCAGGCTGAAGCCCATCAAAGCGATCTAAAGATTCTTTAAATCACAGTGTGAACAACTTAGAGGCTGTTTTTTCCTTTTGAATTAGCTTCATGAGGAGGAAAGCACATCGGACATGGGACATAGCAATGCTTTGTCTTGCGCTGGAGCACGGGTGCTTCAGCAGGACGGGCTGCCAGAGGAACATAATCTCTGCCTGCACTCTTCCTGACCAGGGCTGATGGAGCTGTTTTTTCCAGTGAATTTCCAGCTAGGCTATTAAAATAAACTTCTCACTGAAAGGTTCTGCCTTGAAGCAGCCACCCTGCCTCTGTATTTGCCTCTGTTCTATAACTCTGTGTGCTGTTGAATGAGGGTCTCCTCTCCCAGGCTATCTCCTGTGCAGCTGCAGTTGACACCTAACCAATCCTACGGAGCATTAATACCCACTATTTAAGGACTTAAAAGCATCCTGCCCTGTGATAAGTTATCCAAATGCTATACGTCAACTGTATCGCAACCTGAAGTGAACTGGATGTTGTGCTGTGCCTTGCTCATGTTTTGTCATGAAGCCATTAGGCAAGAGGGTTGGGGTTTGTCTGCTTTTATTCTGTTTTGTTTGTGTTTTAATAATCATTATTTGCAGCCAAATTCTAAAGTCCATGGTTAGGGCCCCTATGGTCAAATTTCCCTTAACTCTTGTTAGGGGAGGGAAAAATTGAGTCAGGACCTTATGATCTGAACATAAGCAAACAATCTGTTGTGGCAAACTCATGGGGGGATAAAAATATATGATGATTCAAGGCAACAATATGCTCATCCTGAGATCATCATTTTCACAAAGGCAGGGGGTAACAGCTGTCTGTTCCTCAGAGGATTATATCTTCCTGCTGTTGCTTCCGTGACCCTAAATAAAACCTCTAATGCCAGTGCAGCAGTGTAGCCAGAGAACACAGCAATAGCAGGAACAAATCCCTCCCTACTGCTCCAGGGAGGTTTCTGTGGATGGAGTTGTCTTTATGGAGTCTTTACTAAATTATTTTTCCTGTTAGGTCCAGAAAGTGGAGATTCAAATAATCTCCCTCCTTCTAAAACCACCCTCTCTCCCTTCTGACACCATAGGTGAGGAGTCCCCATCCTGATGAAGACGAAACTGAAAGACGTATAAAGTACAGTGTTTAATTCCAGGATTTTCCCGTATTCTAGTTAAGAACTCGCTGGATTCTGAAGCTTAGATTGTGCTAGATTTAAAAACACATGTGCATCCAAGAGCACAACACGAATGAATACAAGCATTAAATTCTGCTGACCATTCACTTCAACATTTTTCCACCGCATGTGATTCCAGGACAAATATTGATTGAATAACCTCTCTGTGTGTGAAGTGTGGTCTGACACCCACAGTGACCTTTCTCTTCCGTGTCTAATCACCAGAGATAGCTGTAAGCTTCCTTTTGTACCAAAAATCTTGTTTCATAACGCAGCTCCCCTGCTCTTTGGAACCTGAGTTTCTCCGTTTGTTTGTTCAGCCAATTGAGGTCTGCTGGGCTCTTGCTCTGTTTGATTTGCCTGTTAGCTTTGTCACTGGCTGAAATGGCCCCAGGGCTGGTTTGTTCAAGGCTTTTTTTCCTCTGGAAGAGGTGGTGGAGGGTTTTGTTCTCCACAAGTTGTATGGCATCACTGCACGTGAGGTTTGCCTTGCTGCCAGCTGCTCATCCACCCAAGCAGATGACACGGTGTACATGCTCACACATGGACACCAAGCATCTGCCCAGCCTCTGATGGGTTTTATCCAGTGGGCCTCCCTTTTATCTATAAAAGCACCAGCTGATGGTATTAGATCTGAGTTTTTAGGATGCAAGGTGACAACAGCATTTCTTATAGAGATGATGAGCCCTTGGGGCAGGTGGAGAGGGGAGGACATTGGGACTGGTGTTTTGCGTACTGGCTCAGCCAAAGCTGGGGAAATACAGGGTGTAGCAGAGCAAAGAAGATTGAATGAGATCTCCTCTCTCTCTTACAGTTGCTTTTTATTACAGGGAAAGAAGACAAATATTATAATTGACCTTATAATTGCTTTCACAAACACAGAGTGCAGTGTATCAGGCTCCTATAGAGCCCATAGGCCCCCTGAAGGTTTCCCTTGGGTGCCTGGGCTCCCCCACACCCTATCCATACCCAGCTGCCCCCCATGTCTTCAGGACATGTGCTAAGATATATGGTGATGGGTGCTGGGACCTGAGTTTTTATTCATCTTTCACTGATGCCATCACCAAAATTGCTAATATCCAGGCCTCCAGCTCCCAGCAAAGACGTGCACATTTGTGGAGCACACATAGCCCTCTTCTAGCCTCAGCCTTCTTCTCATGTTAACTAAAAATACTCATAATGGTTTCCTGTGAGATTATGATTCTTGATTCTCTCTATAAATATACATATAGAAACACACCCACACTATGTATATCAGTAAATGCATATATACATACATACATATATATATCCCTGCCCTCCCCTTTCCTTCTCTTCTCACAGGCTGAGTAGTCCCAGCGAGAGGACAGTAACTTTCCATCACAAATGCTTTTCCTGTGGCTGTTTTTTGTTTTCTAAGCCTGTGAAAATATTTTCATTTTGGTTGTCTATAAATAAATAGAAATTTGCCTTCCAGAATGTGTTACTAGAGCAAATCAAGTGCTAGGATTGATGCCTTTTAAACAAATACTCTCATGATTTACATGCAGATAAAGCCCTAGTGTAAAAAGTACCATGATGATGAACTGAGATCTCTGTTACACAGTGGTTAATTATAGCAGTTTCAGTTTTGGTTGCTCTATTAGATAGTCATACTTCAAGCCAATATGCTCACATCTCTTTGTTACAGCATCTTAAAGACACAATGGAAACCAAATCTCAGTCTTCATAGATCTAAGCCTGTGTGTGAAGCCATGCACATGCTGAACCAAGGGGACAAACAGATGCAGGAAGCCTTCTTCCTCCCCTACCTGGCTTAACCTAGCAAGTACAGACTCATGCACAGACTTCAGCTGCCAGCAGAAATGATTGCATCCTCCTCCTCATCCTCCTCCTCAGCATAATAGGAGAAGGTTGCTTTCCCTGATGATTGCTCCTCCATGGAGGGTGTAAGCTATATGTCCAAACAATTGCCCAGACATAGCCTCTGATGCAGGAAATCTCCAAACTGGGGAAGCTGGGATGCTGTGTCACATTGGCTTGCTATACTTTACCTGTGTCTTTTTCTATACTCTTTCTTTAAGTCACAGCTGTGGTTTAGTGGACCTCTGCTCCTACTAGATGTGCTGCTCTTCGCATAGCTATCTTTTAGACATATGGACCAAGCCTTGCAGCTGCTTTTCCATTTTGAAGTTTCATTATAAGGGAAAGGGGAGCTTTGTCAGGATCTGGCCCTTGGTGGGGAGGCCCATCCATGCAGCATGCATGAATCTTTGGTGCACTGATGTGGAACAGATTGTGCCAGACCATTTTGCATTTGGGTCACTGTATCGACTGCTCACTTTGACCTGCATGTTTCACTGTCCGTTTCCCTGGTACATGCTTTGGAAAGCCCTGCTCCAGAAATGTCCTACTGCTGAGTGAGCAGGTGGAGGCCAGGAAGATCCTTGCTTCTTCAGATATGCATGGTCAGCAGGTATGGTAGGTTGACCCTAGTTGAACATCAGGTGCCCACCAAAGCTGCTCTACCACTCCCCCTTAGCTGAACGGGGGATAGGAAATATAACAAAAGGCTCATGGGTCGAGATAAGGTCAGGGAGAGATCACTCACCAATTATTGTCATGGGCAAAACAGACTCAACTTGGGGAAATCTGCTTAATTTGTTACCAATCAAATCAGAGTGGGGTAATGAGAAATAAAATATAAATCTCAAAACACCTTCCACCCACCCCTTCGTTCTTCCCAGACTCAACTTCCCTCCTGAATCTCCACCTCTTCCCTGTTCAACTCTAGGACAAGGAGTCAGTGGTTTAGGGCAGGGATGCCTGCATTGTTAACTCTGATTTCCACACTGATCTAATCCTTCCGGGCACCGCAAATTTACCTGACGGCAGAGGCTGCACCATAGAAGGGGTATCAGGAATCCTGTGGGCTTTCTCCTGTGTTGGTCTCCTTGGAAGCTACAAGTGCTGCGTACCTCTGTACAGCACCTTCCTCCCTTCCTTTCTCTGTCTCCTGTGACTCGCTGACACCGTGTTCATGGTGGCTCTGCTGTCTCAAGGAACTTATCCAAGGAGAGCAAACCGCATGTCTGGGCATGCAAGAGAGACAAGGGACCACAGGTCTTTTCTCTTCCCCCAGTCCCAGAGGAGAGAGATCATGCAAGGTAGGAATGCTCTGGCTTTAGAGAGGAGACTGGGAATACAGGCGCAAGCCAGGGGGATGGCTGCCTTGGAAAAAGGGGGGGGCAGGCCAAGGAAGACTTCCAAGGAAATTCACATGGTAGTAGTGGCACCTGGCAATATTGTTTCAGGCTGGGAATGCTGCTGTACTGTACTCCATGGAGCTGGTGCATTACCCGCTCTTCCTTGTTACGACTTTTAAATTAGCATATTCCTCTAAGTTTTAATCTTTTTCTCATCACAAGACTATTGGGTAGAATTAAATCCTAACTCACATCCATCTGGGAGCTGAAAATGTCAGTGGAGGCTGAAAAGTAGTCTCTGCTCAGGGACCATCATGTTGAGATGTGCTCCACACTCCTGCTCGTACAGCTCGTTGAGGCGGAGGATGCTCCTGCTTTGTGGCAGCAACGGTCATACCCACATGTGGGAGGTGGATGTCAGTATGGTGTGATGAAGACAGGTTGGATGCCTGTCTACATCCTATAGGCAGGACCCTGACCAAGTGAGCTTTCTGCCTCTTGAAGCACTTGCAGCAGCACAGCTTGGAAGAAAATGAGAGATGACAATACAGAGAAAAAGAGGAGGCCCAATGATGTCTGACCAACTTGCAAGCATCCCCTGATAAACCCAAGCTTGTCCCCAAAGACACCTCCACAGCGGCTGTCTGGAATTGTTTATTGCCTGTTATTGTTTTTTCCCCTTTTTCTTTTTTTTTGTTCAATTCTTTTTGCCATCACCTCATTCGTGGAAAGCAGTGGAAATCAGGAAGGATTTTCAGCCTAGTGCTGCACTCGAAGCCTTCAGCGCAGGACGGTGTCAGGGCCCCAGCTGTGCAGGCACCTCATGTGACAGGACTGCCTCATATCAATGCATGCCTTAAAAAAGATTACTTAAAAAAGCTACTTTGCGGGGGAAAGTGAGAGTGTGGACCAGCTATTCACACTTAGCAATGCTTGCGAAGTGAAATCATCTCACTTGGGACCAAAGGGCAGACAAGTGAACAAGGCTGAGCTGCTTGCACTCTTTCTGTTTGCTTGGTGGGAGGATGCAAGGTACCACCTGTGAAGTTTGCCATCTCTGCTCATTTGTCTGGTGGGCCAGTTGTCCCAGCAGTGTCACAGCCAACCCAGACAGTCATCCTGGAGAGTGCTGAGGCAACGTTCCCGCTTGATACCACGGCTCAGGAATTTTAAAGGATCTTGGGAATTTTAAGGGGTTTGAAAGCTTTCCATTGCTCTGCTTTCGCAAGAAGGTTTTCCCTGTGCTTGTCTGTGGTTTTGATGCTCAGAACAAACAGATGCTCATTTAGAAACGGGTCAAAATTCCCAGACTCATCAGAAATACTCTCTGCTTTATTTTGCACTGTTCAGTACTGGAAACTAAGCATGAAAACTGTCCCTGTGAATAATCTCAGCCATTCCCCCATTCCAGGCACTTGTTGCTCATGCTGCGAGCTCTCCCATAGCATAAGTGGTTGGAGACCATCCATGTACAAGCTGGAGAAACTTATGTAAATATTGGTGCTTTGGGGCTGTTATTTAGAAGGTGCTGGGCTAAATGATATATTCGTGTGCTCAGGGCTGATGCTGAGAGGGTTCTTCTCAGGTTGGCTTTTATCACTGACACCTCCTTACAGGGTTGCATTTACTGCAAAATTCCTGGTAACTGGATAGTGGGAGGGACCTGCAGCCCCGGGTCACGTAGCTGATGATCTTGCGCTTGAAGCTGTGTAATACTTCACAAAGAACAAAACCCATGGGCACGGAGGCATGGCCCTGTGACAGTGAAATCCTATGGGAGAAGCTGCAGCCTCTGCACTAGTTCTAGCTCAGTTTCTCCCTCTGTAGTTTCTGTGTTTTGTTTTTGTGCAGCTGCTGAATTAGAGGTGCCAGGGCAGCAGTCAGAAGTTACTTCTCCCTGTACAGTCCCTGAGCAGAGACCGGCTGACACGGTGTGTCTGTAAGCCTTCCTCAATTAAGGGAAATCATAGAATCATAGAATAGTTAGGGTTGGAAAAGACCTTAAGATCATCGAGTTCCAACCCCCCTGCCATGGGCAGGGACACCTCCCACTAAACCATGCCATCCAAGGCTATGTCCAACCTGGCCTTGAACACCTCCAGGGATGGAGCATTCACTGCTTCTTCTAAGCCCTGCACAACTGCTCACTTCCTCCACCACTGACTGAAATGGGGGAGAGAATCAGAAGGGTGAAAGTGAGAAAACTCATAGGTTGAGATAAAGACAGTTTAACAGGTAGAGCAAAAGCCATGCATGCAAGGAAAACATGGTAAAGAGTTCATTCACCACTTACCCTGGTCAGGAAGGTGTTCAGCCATCTCCAGGACAGCAGGCCTCCATCATGTGTGACGGTTACTGGGAAGACAAGCGGCATCACTCCCAACATCCTCCCTTCCTTCTCCACCCAGCTCTGTATGCTGATCATGACACCATATGGTATGGAGCATCCTTGTGGTCAGTTGGGGTCAGCTGTCCTGGCTGTGTCCCCCACCCAACTTCTTGTGTACCCCCAGTCTGCTTGCTGGGGTGGTGCGAGGAGCAGAAAAGGCCTTGGCTCTGTGTAAGCACTGCTCAGCAGTAATGAAAACATCCTGTATTATCAACACTGTTTTCATGACAAATCCAAAAGATAGCTCCATACAAGCTACTATGGAAAAAATTAACTACCCCAGTCAAAATCAGCACGCGTAGAAAACAAAGCACTCACACAAGCAGCACAAACAGCTTTAGTCTTGTCCCCCTCAGCGTGTGATCAAGATGAAGGTCCATTGGTAGGAAACACCTACATACGCACCATGTGGACAGCAGCTGCCTTCATACATCCAAACTATCCAGTAGGTGCTGGCACCTGGGGGCACACAAGCCCCTGAGGGTCCCAGCCCACTCCAGTTGCAGGCACAGACCCCCTTGAGCATGCACACACACACAGAGGCTGTGGACCCCTCCAGTAACCAGCAGTGGACACTTAGTCTCCCTTGTGGCTGAGCCTGGCTGCTCACATCTCCCTTTGCACAGACACACATACGTGCGCAGATGGGTCATGCAGTGAACCCCAAACTCCACATTCTCCCCCCATGGTGGGCCTGGCTCCTGTGGCCCTGCCAGCAGCCGACTCCTTCAGCTGTCTCACGAGCAGGGGGACACACGCTCCTGGCCTGGGTGTATCTCTGCTTTGGTACCTGGGTGCCCATGCACCTATCCCACTTGCCTGCCGGCAACAGTAGCCCCTCCACTCCTACCCAGGGAAACAGAGATGGAGTTTAATGAACAGACAGCACAGACAGCAGCAATGAGATGTGGGGCATGGCCAGACAAGTACACTGACCAGCCACTGTTGATGTGCACTGACCCCTCTTAACCCTTAATTTTCCCCCACTCATTATTCCCCAAACCACTATGATCATTTCTTGTTGCTGCTTTTGGTTCCTCATAACATCCTATCAGTTTGTGCAATCCCAAGATGCTGTTCCCCTGTGACCCATAACGTGCTACCTGCCCTCAGACCGAGGTGCTTGGGAGAGCATTTCTCATTGTCTTGCTGTGATGGATGTCATCCCCAGCCCATGGGGCTGAGGCTGCTCTGGGACAGCTCCATGAGGGACTTGTGTCCCCAGTGAGGTTATTGGGGTCTCTCCATACGTTGTCATGCCTCTGCACTACTCTGCCAGGGGATGAGCTTGTTGTCCCATAACTTAACAACATTAGGTCTGACATACGGAAAACTTTTTGATCTCCCAAGTTATTTTGAAAGCTTTGCTTAAAAAAAAAGCTGAAATTTATGCAATCACTTGATTGTAGGGGCTGGAGCTTTAGTGATGCAACAACCGTGGGCTAGGCGGTGAGATCATGACCCTCAAAAGCATTGCAGCAATGAAAATGGGGAAGTGGAAAGGCCTGAAAATGCAGCTGAAATACCTAAATGCACACATAAGTAGCAGAAGAGAAAGAGCTCAGGAGGGCTGTCAATAGGTCAGGAAAATCCTGGAATGCCACGTGTTGAAAATTCATCAAACCTCCTTGATATGAAATTATGTACAGGGCACTTCTGAACAATAAACGAGTCTCTGTTATCTCAAAGCCGTAAGAAATTGAATCGGATAGTGAGTGAGCCATTCAGAAATCCTCTCTGGAAAATTCTCCCTTTCGGCATCGGCCATGGCCAGGGAACATCAGGTCTTTCATGTTGTAGCTTTATTTCACCTTTCAAAAGAATGGGAGATGTGCAGAGCAGCAGGTATTCTGCTTGAGGTCTGCAGGGGCAGCAGCCACAGACATAATCACATCCTTTCATTTTTCTACGCCCTGCTCCCCGTATTTTTCTGCTTGCATGATTTATTCTTGGTTTGTATATAGCATAAATGTATTAATAACATGCAGTTCCCTCTGCCTGAGGGATACAGAAATACAGAAAAAGGTGACTAAGATTTAAATATGGTAAGCTAATTTGACATATTTGATTCAATAGGCACCAGTTGTGTAAGTCTCAAGGCAAGCCACCTGGGTAGGTTATCCAGATTGGTGAGTTTTGAAAGTGGATGTAGAATAGGCCAGGATCTGACAGAAAGGTCTTGGCCATCCTTATGTTCATGTGCTTCTCAAACTCTGGGGAAACAGAATATTTCGACACAAAACCCCCTCCACATGGGATTCCCTCTGCCAGTGTCCCAACCTACAGCCAAGCTTCTGCAATGGGATGTGAATTACTGCTCCTTGTTTTCTAATTGCTGAACTCCATCATGTTTCATAGCATCTTAAGGCTTTTTCCTTCAAAACAAGATCCCTTTTGAAAACATTTCCAGTTAGTCTGAGCCAAAAGCCTGAATGCAGTGTGGTGAGAGAGATGGGAAATTGCTGTGGAAAATGCCATGAGGAGTGAAGGTGATGATCCTTGGCAGGCAAGCATCAGTTTTCTTCTTAAAATGGTATGTACACCTAGGCCTTGGAGCAGTTGAGCAGATTAAAGCAGGGTGCTACCTAAAGGTAGCAAATTAGAGTGGCTGACAGAAGAAGTGATTAGTTTTAGGGGACTCTTGAGAGTCTTGTAACTCTATGTTGAAGGCAGTTCCTCTAGGAGAACGACTCAGTGCTTACTACAGCTTGTGGGTGTCTTTGCCTGGTGTAAAAAGAGCTACCACAGGTTAAGAGACATAGGGGAGAGCCCCTAGAGTAGGTCATGTCAAGCTTACATACCCATTTGCAATAATCACTTGTGGTCTATTGATACTAAATGCCTTAGGTCTTAGTGTTCATATTCTCATAGTCCTTTCCAGTTCAGTCTTAGGATAAACAGATTCTGCAGACATTTTCTTCTGAGAAAGCTTGCAAAATCCATTTTTATATATACTGAATTGGAAACAGTTTTCATCACAAAGAGAAATGTGGGTTTAAAAATATTGTTTCAGTGCTAGTTCACATTTGCTTTAATGAGAACATAATGCCTTTATAAATAAACCCCTTTCTGTGAGGAGGTCATATGTGCAGTAACTTTGAACAGCTGGCATAGCCTGGAGTCCACTAGTGTCCACAGCATGTCATTTTCAAGAAGTGCTGATCATATATAATGATTTATGAAATCTTAGTTTCCACAATGCTGTGTTAGAACTGTTTTTTCATCTAATGTCTTGACAAAATTATCACATAAGCCTCCTTTGCTTATTCTTAGTGTGAAGAAGAGCCTTAACAAAGTCTTGCTGAGTGCAGTTTCACCAGCAAGCACCACTAACCCAAGACTCCCCCGGCTTCATGGTCTCCATTAACTAAGAGAGAAGATGAAGCAGATGGGACATACATGCAATTCCTTTCTCAGGAATGCATAATACCTTTCAAGAGTCACAAAGAAAATACTCTCTGTTAATACTCAGAGGATGAGGAATAGAAAAGGCCTTTTGACTGGTTGCCTTCAACCAGTTAATTTAACACGGGCTTGGGAAGAACAGAGTCATATTTCCAATGATTTCATGTGCTTATCTATTATACACTGAAGGAGAAGGAAGTGTGGCTAAAACCGTCTTCTTTGCAACTTTGTATATTTCCTTTTTTCCCTTGCTTAAGTGTCAAATTATTAGGACTGAATTTCAAAAGTCTCATTGGTTTGTCTGAATGATTTGCCAAGCACTTAACAAATTATTAGCAATTAAGAGAGTGCATTTGGCAGGCTGGCAAACTCAAAAGTATTCGGTTGATACCCAGCAAGTAAAACACTTCTGAAATGCAAAGAAAGAGCACAGTGATTTCAAGAGAGGGTTGTCATGATGAGTTTGAGTTTCTTGCCTGCTTCTATTAATTTGACAGCAATGGTATACAGTGAATTGCATTAGGATAGAGTGAAATACTTCAAGAAGTTGAATATTTCAAACCCAGTTCTTTCAGATATAATTCTGTGGAAAATTGGGGCTTTTTGTTCCATAGTGGAATGCTACTGCAATTTGAGATACCGTATGTTTCCATGGGATAGAAATAGGAAATCACCTTTTTGGATTTGCAATTAGTAGTGTTTTGGTTCTAGTTATGTTAATCCTTCTACTTGTGTGAAGGAGTACCTGTATTTTTGCAAACTGGCTTAAATAAAAGAAAATTTGAATTAAAATATTTGCCTCTTCTAGGACATCTGCTCAACATTAAGAGACTATCAACTCATTATTTGATACACATTATCCAAGATAATGTTAGCTGGGGTTTTTATTTTTCATTTTATGCTTCTTTTCAATTGCAGCTTAAATTCCCAAGCTCTTTGAAATGGTGAGTCATTAGGAATGTCATTTCAAAGACTGTATTTAATCTCTTTATCTTTTTCCCACAACTGATTTACCCAAGAGCACAAGTAAAGCGCATGTAACAGACTCCCAAAGGCCCTCAAATCGTTATTTCTGTCTTATCTAGCCTTATTTTATTCTCACTTTATTTAAAACTGCCCTAAAAAGACTCATCGAGTTGGTAATTTTGACTGTGAGGGAACTGAGTGCTTTTTTAGCGCCGCACAGATTTGAGCTGATGACTGGATCTGAATTTTGTCTCCTATGCTTCCTGTTTCACATGGGTCTGATCTGCAGCACAGACTCCTGTCTGTTTCTACTGATTTTGCAATACACGCATATAAAGGTCTTTTCTATCACTATGTTTGGGGTTTTTTTTAAAGCCTTCTCCACATGACTGGTTGCTAAGTATAAACAACACCAGGGGAAGTGTTAAGGTAGTGAAAAAGTATTAATTCAAAACAGTTATTAAAGTTGGTGAACATAAAGCACAAAAAATCAAAGACCAAACTGATCTCTACTCTGAAGTTTAAAATCCTCGGTAAGAACATTAGGGATGTTCTACATAAACTACTCAGAAATAATAATAAGAAAAAAAAAGGGACATCTTCTCTACCTTTCCAAATTGTTGTGAAGATTATATTTATTCTGGTACAGTAGTTGAAATATATTAATATGTGACACCAACACTCAGCCGTGGTATCTTCTGAGACAACATGGATGGAATAGAGGCAGACATAGGACTCTTCCAACAGTTATTTCTGGGGCTATTGTCTTACTTTTCTTGTATGACTATCTCATATCTGTCACCAGATTGTATTTAAAACTGTTTAGGCATTGGCTAATTCCAAGTATAGCCACTTATTGGTGTAGAAGGCATGTACTAAATGTTACTGATGTAATCTGGTAACATATTCTAATTTGAGGATGCCTTCCCAAGAAATACGTGCTTTTAAGCTTAAATCAGCTTTCCTGCCTGCAATGAAAAGCTTTTCTTACATGTTGACCTTAAGCTCCAACTAATTTTCTAAACAAGATGTTAAAAAGGAGCCTTGGGTACAAACGAGACACTGATTACTCTTGCTCATGATTGCAGCTGGAATGCAGACAAAAACCACCCAAGGACAAGAGCTCTTCAAGTGCCCTTCTCAAAGTTCCTGCTGGGCAAGGTTGTCTCCCACCCTTGACAAGTGCGGGAGACAGACGTTGATGCCCTTGACAGGAAACTTCCAGTGCCTCTCTTCACAATGAATCATAGAATGGTTTAGGTTGGAAGGAACTTTAAAGGTCATCCAGTTCCAACCCCCCCTTGCCATGGGCAGGGACACCTTCCACTGGACCAGGTTGCTCCAAGCCCCATCCAACCTGGCCTTAAACACTGCCAGGGATGGGGCAGCCACAGCTTCTCTGAGCAACCTGTGCCAGTGTCTCACCACTTTCACAGTAAAGAATTTCTTCCTAATATCTAACCTAGATCTCCCCGCTGCCAGTGTAAAGCCATTCCCCCTTGTCCTGTCACTACCTGCCTTGTAAAAGGTCCCTCTCCTGTAGCCCCCCTTTAGGCACTGGAAGCTGCTCTAAAGTCTCCCTGCAGCCTTCTTTTTTCCAGCTCTCTCAGCCTGTCTCCATAGCAGAGGTGCTTCAGCTCTATGATCACCTTTATGGTTCTCCTCTGGACTCACTAAAACAGCTCCATGTCCCTCTTGTGTTGGGGTCCCAAACCTGGGTGCAGTACTGCAGGTGGGGCCTCACCAGAGCAGAGTAGATGGGGACAATCACCTCCCTTGACCTGCTGGCCATCCTCCTTTTGATGCAGCTCAGCACATGGCTGGTTTCTGGGCTGTGAGCGCACACTGCCGGGTCATTTGAGCTTTTTGTTAACCAACACCCCTAAGTTCTTCTCCTCTCTCAGTCCAGTCTCTGCCCAGTCTGTATGATGCAGGAACATGATGCAGAAACTCCTCGCAGCCACCTGGAAGTCCATGTGGCTCTGCTGCGACGACACTTGCACCTCAAGCGCTGTGCCCAGGATGCCTAATGTCTAGCCACATGTGTATCCTAGAAGAATTCTAAAGAGGAGAAGCAGATTTAAAAGTGTGGGAGATAGAATACAATTGTATCCCAGGAACAATCTTACGTCAATATGACCATCGAGGTGAGAAGAAATTTATCTACATTTACAGCATTCATAATTTCAAAGTGCATTGTGTATCTTCATACAAGACACAGCCACCCAACCTGTAAAATAACTCACAGAAGACAACACTGTTTATATCCTCTGCAGCACGTAATTTTTCCATGTGCTGACATACAGGAACACAAATTATCCTTCCAGACTGCACTCAAAGCACAGACAAAGGAATTAAGAGGAATGCTGAGGAAAAAGCTTTACTTTTCAGTTTTTATCCAGTGAAAATTCTCTACATGGACATGAGGCAAGACTGGGCCATCTTCCATCGGGTCGAATTTTGGGCTTATTTCTGCACTGCCTTGCTCCCTCCCTTGGTAGTTAGTTGTTCACACTTGTACAGAGAATGCGCCTAGAAATTTTATGCTCACTCTGTGCAGGAACAAAGCAAAGACTGAACCTGTTCAGATCAAGCAGTCTTTCTGCACTAAGACACTTAAAGAAAGGTATCGCCAGTTCGTTGTTCAAAATGCTTTACAAGTGATTTATTTGAATACAGCAAAGCCCTTTGTTTGAGGATCAGGGCTGATGAGGCCAGGCTGATTTTAATGTTGATTATTTCTAAGAAGAGTCCACTGATACCCTGTAACCTATCAACAATGAACACCTCACGGCACTCTTCCCCTCCCTCCTCTTCTTCCTCTGCTCTTTCCCCCCCTGTAATTTTGTTCTCTTGTATTGTTTATTTTTGACAGGAGTTTCCATTAATCAGCAGACAGACACTGTTTTCCTCCTGCTTCAGCAGGGACAAGCTATTCATCCTTTCTGCGTGAGAAAGGCAAAGTTCAAAAGCACAACTAATTAGAAACAGCTAATGACCAAGTTGGCCTTGCAGGCGGTGCAGGAAACACAGCTTGCCTGTGGACATTTTATCAACAATCTGTCTGACTTCTGGGCTCCAAGCAGCCCAAGAAATGGTTTATGAACAATGGTTTCCTTCTCAAGCTGGGAACATTTTGCAGACTGGACAGATAGCGCCTGAGATGTGCTAAAGCCATGAACTTGCCATCTTTATGTTTTTGGGAATGACATTAAGCCACCTACTTGAAGGCTTTTCAATCATTGGGCCCATGCCAGTGTCTGAACATCACAAACTTGAACACATGCTAGAAGCACTAGGAATACAGTAGGCCACAAGAAGCTCTGCTGGAACCCCTGAGTGTTACCTTGGATACAAGTTAAGATATATTGGCTTTCAGAAACCACTTTAACCCATTCCAACAGGGGTAATTTCTGATGATGTAAAACAGATGAGGGTTTAGATATTACTGTCTCTTTATGGACTGCTACTATGCAAACATCAAGTCCTCAAGTTCTTCTGGTCATGGCTAATGGAAAATTGTTAGATATCTACATATCTGTTAAAAAGATGCACAAATCCTAGCAGCAGTGATGCCAAGTTCTCCCTTATCTCATAAAATGAGAAGAGGCAGCATGAATCCTAAGATACCATCACAAACAAGGAAAGGAAACTAGAAGACAGTTGTGGCTGTCTTGGCAGGAGTGCCCAGTGGTTGTGGTGTGACCCAACAGGCACTGCTATTCAGATACAGAGACCCCTACTTGGACACTCATACTTGAATACACTTGAAGAGATTTCTACCCCCTCTCTCAATTTGCGAGTATTTGCTTCATGTAAGAAAGTATATGAATGCCTGGGTCATAAACACTGGTTTTAGTCAGTTGTCCCAATAACCTCCAAAGGCACAAGCCTACTTCAGCTTACAGGTTATATCCAAAATTCTCTTTCTTTTTCACTGTTTACAGATGTGTAAAAAACCAGCTCATCAAAGAACACAGTCCACTCCTCCCACAGCACAGCTGACTGCGATCACAGCACACTGCCATGCTATAAAGCAAGCAAAGATGGCTAATGCTAATTATGAATGTAACAATCTTTAAAGCTGTGTTTTTAACAGACTTTCCTTGCTGGGTGTGACTGGCTCCCTTTTTCCTTCCATTTCCTCTGGAAAAAAGTACACAATATTGCAAGATGGGGGCTTGGAACTAGATGATGTTAAGGTCCTTTCCAACCCTAACCAGTCTATGATTCTATGATTTTTCTAAAAAATACAGGTAAGCTGTAATTAGAAATTGCAATTAGAAATCTTTAACTGAATTTCTCAAATTTATACATTTCACTCATCTTTTTTGGTACACAAAAATTGCTCAGACTTCTGGTATTTTTTTTAGGAATTTCTCTTGCTTTTTGAAGGGAAATCAGTTGGGTTCTATTTTTGTTTCTAGATTTTAAACCACTGATCTCTTGTCAAGATGAAGTCTGGTTCTCAATAGTGCAGATTTTTTCTGGCATTAGAACAGCTAAGCAAGGCATCTAGAATTTTGGAAGCAACTGAAGCCTTAAGAACTGGTGAAATAAAGAGGAAAGAGTAGTTCTCACACTGCTGTATGCACAAAAGCAGTTCCTTACTGTCCTCTAGTGGAGTAGTAATAGCCTCACAGACACCAACTGGTTGGTAACTAAACCTGTTTCCCTTTAGTGAGCAGCCCTTCCTATTTACTGCTTCCACACTTGCTAACTTTAATGGCATCTGTCCCATTCCTTCTTCTGTGCAAAGGGATTGAATCTTACCTTCTGCTTTGTGAATTCTCCCCTTCTCTTCTATATTCCAGGTCTACTTTAACCGTGAATAATTTAACCATCTTTCGACTTTGCCCTCTATCCTTTCTCAAAACACAAACAGGCTGAATGTAAAGGGGTCCTAGTAGAACTCTACTGTAATTTCCTTCTGCTGTGGTGATTCATGTACTTTTACATGGGTGTAATCCAGAAGAGAACTTCTTTCATACCATGACAGGCTGGTTCTACTATGAGCTTCCAGGTGAATCATGGTTTGACATCTTCAAAGAGTCTAAAAGTCTGTATTAGAGTGACTTGCTTTAAAAAGCAACAACTTCTCACATATTTATCCCTAGACCTGAAAACCTCATTATACTCTTATCAATAATCCCACTGTTTCAAATACTCCATTAAAGCTCATCAGGATGCAGATCCACTACACTCTACTCCTTGGAGTCTTCTTTTTTTCTGAAGTCTGATGGCACAATTGTCATTTTATACACCTTGACCATCAAAGCTGCTTTAAATGACAAGTTCTGACCTATAGTAAGGAGGAGAGTTAGCAGTTTCTTCTCTCACTCTCAATTCTGTGGGAGTGTGCTCCACTCCTGGCCGCTCGCTGCCACCCATTTCATTGACCTTTTCTGCCATTTCAGTTTACAACAGCTCTGCCCATCAACCCACCCTGCAAAGAAAGGTTCTTGGGCATCATAATGAACGACAGTGCAAAAATCCAAACTTTTCTTGTCATGTTACTTTTAAGTATTCCCATTACACTTTAATAGCTTATCTCTACCAACTTACTGTGAAGCTTGCTCTTTCTGACATTTCTTAAAAGTAGGATTTCTAATCGATTTTTAAAGAAACTTTTTCATGTAGCCTACTTCATAACATTAGATGGGTTACAATATGCCTCCACTTCCCTTTTCAGCAGCCTCCTACCTTACTTTCTTTATCAAAAGTTTGGTGTTTTTTTTTGTTTTTTTTTTGAATGATAAATATTTATTCAGAGCATGTAACAGTTGTCTTGAAACAAGTTGCAAGATACCTGCAAGAATTCCACCTTTCTGGCAGCACCTATTAACTTTCTTTAAAGTTTTCTCATTTTCAGGAAACCAGACTTACCTTGGCATTGATTCTTTGACCACCCAAGAAATGAACTATAATGTGTAAACATTTATTGTCAGCAAGTATTAGTATTTATGGGAATGACTAAAGATTTTAATGGTTATTTGGCTTTATGCCTTTGCCATTGCTTTGGATATATCCCTTTGAAATGCTAAAGCCAACTAATCAAGTAAGTAGGTAGGATGGGAGCAGTGCCTGGTGATACTCCACCTCCTGTTTTTCTTCAAGGCCTGTGATTCCAATCTAAGAGGATTTTGTGTTACTTAGTGTTAAATTAATCACTTTTTTCAAGCTTTCTTTTTAGGCATATGCCATAACCTCTCCACCAGCAGAACCTACTGCAACTGCTGTACAAATATACCTGGAATTAAATGCTCCAGTCCACCAAGTTTTTAAATATATATTTTTCTTATACACACACACACATATATACGCATATGAAATACAAGAACAGAAAGTACAGATACTTTTATATATATATATATATATTTTTTCCTCAGAAGTATCTATACTTTCTGTTCTTTTAAATAGTTACTTGGTTTATGACCTCTTTTTAGACAGAACTCTCACTGGTTGAGCCTAACTCTGATTGTATGCTGCTTGAATATTTGATTCTCTCCTAGAATGCTACTTTATTCCTAAGTATCTTTCAGTAGCTTGCCTACCTATGAGAAAGCATTACCCTGCCTCTGTGATATGTATGCTCTTACTCTCCAAATTCAAGTATGAAACTATATTGCCTGCTACAAAAGATTTATTTACAATATCCCTGGCGAATACTTCTTGACCTAGTGGACAGCAATGATCACCTAAGAGAACTCCACGTAATCCAGATTTAGAAAAAATAACAACACTTATCTCTTCATCAATAAATGAGACATAGAGAAGATCCAAATTAAAGACAAAACCAAAAATATCCTGGATATTCTAATTTAAACTGAAAAAAACCATGGTGCTATACATTTAACACAAAATTTAAGACACTTAGACCATGCTTTTCATACCTCCAAAACATTAACAGTAGATACATTTCATATTTAATAGAGCTTTATTACAAGTTGATATAACCATTATTGCCAAAAGACAAAGGCTAAATTAAAAAATCCAGTGCAAAATAAAAGCACCCTACAAAAGTACATTTCTGTTCCCACTGACAAACATTTAGACCTTGCAAGAACAATTGATTTCAGTTACTTCAAAGCACTTACCGACATGAAGTTTAGAAAGGAATTGCTGGAATTTTAGCTGTTGACTTAAAAAAGGAAAATAAAAAAGGGAGACTCATTGTCTGACAGGTGCAAAAATTGATACAAAATGTATTAATACAATATGAAACAAACATACATTAAATAGTTTTGTTTCCTGGTACATCAGATTTTCAAATGAATTTTATAAAATTTACATATTTAATGAAACTATTTATCTATCATTGTGGAAAATACAGTTCTTTATTTCAAGTTTATATTAACTATAAATATCTAAGGGCAGGAAAGATACTCTTCAAGTTGGTGTGCCTTACTTCCCCATCCTTTATGTCTTCTGCTCTTTGCCTTTTGGAGAAAACATCATGGCATAAGGCTGCCGTCTTTTTGGACGTTGACAGGGAGCAAGATCCTCTTTAATGTATCCTTTAAAGAGCAAGAATAACTCTGAGATAAGATACGTACCATAAGGAAACATGCATAACTTTAGTTTCATTTTTTGTTTACCCTCAAAAAATGAATTGTGATTTTTTTTTTTCCCCGTTGTGGCAACCGATTCTCACTTGGGAAAAAAGGGTAGAGATCCCAGGGTGCAGTATCATTAATGTGAACACTCAGCTGCTTTCTAGTAGATGACTGCATAGTAATGCAGTACAACAGACAGATAATATTAAAGAGTGGACATTGTTCATCTATAAATGGAATTGTTCATCTATTGAAAACAAAATTGCATTCTTCATTGTCTTTTCTACGGAAGATCTTACATAAAAGTAACAAAGTATGTAAGTACTGCAAATTCGGTTGACTAATAAAGTTACTTTTTAAAATGTATTTCCTAGTCATACAGAGGAAACTTCAGGCACAGGTGCTTTGTGGGTCTAAATAGTACAGCCCTCTGTTTTGAGGTAATTTATTAAAAACTTGTCCATCTGGAAAAACTCAAACATAAATCTATGGATTAAACATACCCTGAAAGCTTTCTGATAAGAAACACACAGAAAATTCCTATAATGCGCCCAATTCAGCTAATACTGATAGTAAGCAGACATTTTATGCAAATCAGTTATAGCACCTGGCTTTTGTCAGACCCTTACTGTTTATCAGCACTAATATCCGCTGAAGTGAGAGTAATAGATTCCTACTTCATAGTTAAAAATACCCGCTGTCTATGCAACTCAAGTTACTTAAAGAAAACACCACAAACCACAGTTGGTTCAAGTTACCAATAAGAAGTAGAACATACATCCTTTGTACCCCACTACTCTGGAGTGACAGCTGCAACTGTTCAGCATGGGAACTCTCTGGCATTTTGATGTTCTTGTTGCAGTCTTGTATGACTTTTTTACTAAGCAAGGCTTGAGCTAAAGTCTACCTCTGATAGTCAGTTGAAGACCATTGACAATTGAACAGCTCTTACCCTAGCAGACAAGGAGATAGCCAAGAAGCTCATTGTAATGAGGTTGCAAGCAGATTACAAATGGGTAGTAACAAAGAATCTCCCTAACAGGCTATCTCAATCACATGAAGTTATAAACAGACATAGAATCATAGAATCATAGAATAGTAAGGGTTGGAAAGGACCTCAAGATCATAGAGTTCCAACCCCCCTGCCATGGGCAGGGACACCTCCCACTAAACCATGCCATCCAAGGCTATGTCCAACCCCACCTTGAACGCCGCCAGGGATGAAGCATTCACAACCTCCTTGGGCAACCCATTCCAGGGCCCCACCACCCTCACAGTAAAGAATTTCTTCCTCAGATCCAATCTAAACCTCCCCTGTTTAAGTTTAAACCCATTACCCCTTGTCCTCTCACCACAGTCCCTAATGAAGAGTCCCTCCCCAGCATCCCTATAGGCCCCCTTCAGGTATTGGAAGGCTGCTATGAGGTCTCCACGCAGCCTTCTCTTCTCCAGGCTGAACAGCCCCAATTTTCTCAGCCTATCTTCATACGAGAGGTGCTCCAGTCCCCTGATCATCCTCGTGGCCCTCCTCTGCACTTGTTCTAACAGTTCCATGTCCTTTTTATGTTGAGGACACCAGAACTGCACACAATACTCCAAGTGAGGTCTCACGAGAGCAGAGTAGAGGGGCAGGAGCACCTCCCTCGACCTGCTGGTCACACTCCTTTTGATGCAGCCCAGAATACGGTTGGCCTTCTGGGCTGCAAGCGCACACTGCCGGCTCATGTTCATTTTTTCATCAACCCACACCCCCAAGTCCTTCTCCGCAGGGCTGCTCTGAATCTCCTCCCCGCCCAATCTGTAGCTGTGCCGTCTAGTTTAGACCAGATTTCTCAACGACTGGAACAGATAAGAGGCAACCAGGTTAGAAAAGGAAGCACTATGATTTGTTCGTCTTTAAAGATAATGATCAAGAGCCAAAGGTGTTTTTGGAGTGATGAGAACTCCTATTGCTTAGGGTAAAGGAGAAATGGATTAGCCTCAGCCAAGCCCCATCTAACTGGGTACACAAGAGAGGAAAGAGACTAGTCACAAAGGAACAATGATTCCGCATTCCTGAGGTGCTGGCTAGCCACACTGAGGGATTTACTTTTCCTTATGTGATACCAAAGATGAATTGCTGGAAAAACAAGAACCATCCTCCTGAAGTCTAACCAAGCCAAAGAAGCTTAATGGCTTGAAAATTCTGTGACTAGCTTAGCCCTTTGCAGTGGATGGGAGAACTCGAAGGGAGCTTCAAGAGCAAATGTGACATTTGTCCCTCACAATGAAAGGGGAGAGGGAGAGGCTTTAAGTTCTAAACATACACATATTTCTTGGAAATACAGCTTCAAATTCAAATGAACTTTACTCAATATATCTTGATTAAGGAATATGATTTGCACTACAAAAGTTATGCAAGTCCCTAAAAATCAAGGGTCCCTCTTATGAAAGAGTAAGGATGAAACAAGTCCAGAGGAGGGGAACGAGGATGGTCAGGGGACTGGAGCGCCTCCCATATGAAGATAGGCTGAGAAAGTTGGGGCTGTTCAGCCTGGAGAAGAGAAGGCTGCATGGAGACCTCATAGCAGCCTTCCAGTATCCGAAGGGGGCCTATAGGGATGCTGGGGAGGGACTCTTCATGAGGGACTGTAGCAGTAAGACAAGGGGTAATGGGTTCAAACTTAACCAGGGTAAGTTTAGATTGGATATGAGGAAGAAATTCTTTACTGTGAGAGTGGTGAGGCACTGCAATGGGTTGCCCAGGGAAGTTGTGAATGCTCCTTTGCTGGCGGTGTTCAAGGCTGGGTTGCACAGAGCCTTGGGTGGCATGGTTTAGTGGGAGGTGTCCCTGCCCATGGCATGGGGGTTGGAACTCGATGATCTTAAGGTCCTTTCAAACCCTAACTATTCTATGATTCTATGATTCTGTGATAACCGCAGCACTATCACACAAGAACACATACACATCTTTGACTACGTTTTCCAATGCCTGACCTGAAACTGTTATGGGAACTAATAAAAATACATTAAGATTAATGCTCCACAGCTAATAACATACACGCAAATAAAGATATAAGTTACTCAAAGAGAGTTCATGTAGCCTCCTTATCCTTACCTTGGAGATTCACCACTTCTGAAGAAACGTACAGATAGTACACTACAAACTCACTACATCTGAACATCATGAGTAAAAACTCATTTTATATCAAGCTCTAGGATCTGGAAGACTTATTTAGGAAAGAACCATCTTCTGTGTAAAGAGACATTGAAAAAAAAAAAAGACCAAAAAACCAAAAGCTCGAACTCCACAGTTTTACAGTGCCACTAATGAACAGGGTATATGTATTAAGACTATTTAATCACACCTTATCTTCAACATTTCCATTATCATGTGGTATTATGGGGCTCTAAAGATAACAAAGGACATCAACAATGCTGCCTGTCCTCCTCAGTAAGCACCACCTTTTAGCCTTTGCCTCTGAAAATTATGACCCAAATCTTCATTTGTTTCAAAGACATGTAGGGTTTTAATTAAATTCTACGAAAATCCAATTACTTCTGCCTTCTCTATCTAGGCTCTAAGAAAGTTTCCTTATATTCCATTCTTAGTAATAGGAGCTACTAAAAAGATAAGACAGTATTTATTCAAAATAGAAAAGATAGAGAAGAGAGAAGAGAAGGGCTGCTTTATGAATTAGAGATAGTATTAGGAAACTATTGCAGGGAAAAAAAGAAAATTCAGCTTTTAGAAGTGCTTTGTAAGCCTTTTCTGCACAAACCTCTTTCCACACAAGTTTGGGTAGAAGGAAAACCAACTTCCCAGAAATTTTCAGGAGTATTTGGAGGAATGTAGTGAAATCTGTGTCTTGAACAGGAAGCGAGTTTCTTCTCTCTCTCTTCTTCTGGAATGTCTGCATAATACTGAAGGTTAGAAAAAAAAAATCCAAGTTAACAAATTTGTACATATAGAACAACTACTTTACACAATGACATTGTCAATCACTGTTCATTAACACAGTTATCTAAAAATAATGGTGAGGCAAGCCAGAAATTATCCGAATGACAAGCACCTGGCCATTATCTTAAAAGCTTACTGAATTTACAGATTAAATATAACCTTATGGTGGCAAATTTGTTAGTTTTATATCTTTTAACATACCACAGGTACAAGGTTTAGGCATGTGTACAATTACTTATGTCAACAGTTTTACTGACTGCTTTTACAAGGCTAAGTAGCACAGGTGTTGAAATAGAGGGAATTTTCTAATAAATTAAGTTTTAGTTCCCATTTGCAAATTAAATAAAAAAGTGGGAAAACACACTACAAAAATCCATGCTGCAGAATTATTTCCTGTGTCGAAATTTACAGAAGTAGCAGCAAATTAAGTCAAAATGCTTCCTACTTAATTACCCTCAAATGAGGGGTAAACAAAGAGCTAGTTTGACTGGCTGACTGACACTGGGACTCCAGAAACTCTCTGCCAGCTGGGCATTCTCTAGAGCATATAGTAAATCAGCTACTTTTTCATGCCTGTCAGCTGTACTGGAAGCCGCAATGAGAAAAGTATATACACTCTTCAAACTTTTTCCTGTGTGATCCCATGAGTAGAATCATAGAAAGATATGTTGGGTTTTTTTCAGGCAGTTTTCTACTGGTTTAGTTTGCAATGCTAGCTAGCATCTCCTAAAAACAGCAATCTGGCACTTTGATATCAAAGTGCCAAAATACTTTCCAAAGCAAACACGCTGTTTGATTCAAGTGGTAAGACAACAGACACAGTCTGGATTGCACAAGAGACCTGCCCCTCATAAAAGTGATAAAACAATTCTACTGAAATGATACTGTCACAATTCAAAAAGGTAAACTAAAGTTTAAAACCTCATTCAGTCACCTGGAAAGTGATCTAGACTGGGGGAAATCAGGAAAGGAACAGAATACCTGTCAATAGAAACTTCCTGTCACCATCTACTGGCAGGATTTTGGAAAACCCACTACTTGGAAAACTACACTAATAAGTTCCCTTTTTTCCTTATTAGATGGCAGACAAAGCATAAAATAGGCATAAAAATCCTCCTCCAGAAAATCATGTGATACTTATATTGATGACTCTATTAAAAAAAAAAAAAAAGTAATCACAGCTCTGAAAATGCCAGTGACAAAACTGCATGTACTAGTAAAAGTAGATTTGTTCCACTTAGTGATTCAGTAGTCTGTAAGAATGACAACCCTGGCTGAAACAGAGGTACATTTTCTCCCCAACCTCCAATCAATTCAGATTTCTTGCCATTATACGAAGTGTGAGACCTGAACATATTCTGGTCTCAAAGACGTTATTAGTAAGGAATCTGACCTAGTAACATGTAGGTCTCCTGGTCAATGACAGAGATTCATATTGTTAGCAGGTTGCACCCAAAATTTCAGATTACTGGTCTGTGTACTACAAGATCCTGATATGCGGGACAGAATAAACTGCCAGTTCTTCAGTGCAAAAGAATTGTTTACGGAACTCTGCAACTTGCAGCCTCAGAAAGAGAACCCTTAAAATGTCCCTCTCATTAGTTTAGCACAAAGTTACTTACAATTTTTGCAATCTAAGTGTATGTAAAACATCTGTCTGATTCTCCCATTTATCTAAAGTGTAGCTAGACTTAACAACCACACTAACAAATGTTACTTTTACAAGCTACTAGTAATTTATACATACAATCTTTCTCTGATTGCATTGCAAAATCATAACAAACCAAAACAAGACCTTTTATCAAATGTTCTATATTGTAAAGTGAATGAGATGCTTCCACAAAGTTTTAAGATAATAGAGAAGAGAAGGCTGCATGGAGACCTCATAGCAGCCTTCCAATACCTGAAGGGGGCCTATAGGGATGCTGGGGAGGGACTCTTCATTAGGGATTGTGGTGAGAGGACAAGGGGTAATGGGTTTAAACTTAAACAGGGGAAGTTTAGATTGGATCTGAGGAAGAAATTCTTTACTGTGAGGGTGGTGAGGCCCTGGAATGGGTTGCCCAGGGAGGTTGTGGATGCTTCATCCCTGGCGGCGTTCAAGGTGGGGCTGGACATAGCCTTGGATGGCATGGTTTAGTGGGAGGTGTCCCTGCCCATGGCAGGGGGGTTGGAACTCGATGATCTTGAGGTCCTTTCCAACCCTAACTATTCTATGATTCTATGACTTACAAAGGCCTTTGATATCAGTCTGTTATGGCACATGCAGAAGTTAAATCTCTCACATCATCTCAGAATGACAAGTAACTCTTCCCACTCACACTGCTTGCAACGCACGGCCAGAAACAATTTACTGATTTCTAGACACTCTGCAAATATTTCCTTAGACTTTGGAGACTTTTCAAACCCATATGACTAATAAGTAAGCCAAGACTTTTTTAAAAAGCATCATTTATCTCTAATACTCCCTTCTTCCATAGGCATTTCACTCAAAGCTAGTTTTATTATGGTGCAATGACACAGCCAAGCATTCCACACATTCCAAGACATTAATCTTGAATGGCACAGACTTAAAAAAATAACCAAACCAAAACCAACGAACCCAAAAGTTTAATGTAGAAACTTAATATAGTAAACTTGGAGCTGTAAATGTTTCTAAAACACCATAGTTACCACTCTAACTTGCCAGACAGAAACAAGAACTGGATTTGCTGGGAGGAGAAGATATCAGTAGCTTACAGAGACAGCAAGTTAAAACTCAGCGCATGGCTCTATGCAAAGAAATAGACTGAAGGTTTGGGATTTTATTTTTGGTTTTGTTTTGTTTTTTTTCATTCCCCAAAATTTTATTTTCTTTCAAAGTCTTTGAATCAAATATATATTTGAAAAGGGTATTTACAAGTGACTGTAAAACTTAATTATTTGTATTTAAGAAGTTTTACTAAAGCTATTTTTCAGGAATATGTCTTTGTTAAAAATATACCCTAATAAATTTCTTCAACTAAGTAAATGCGACTTGTCTATAAAGTGAACAGCAGGAGAATCTATGAAACATGTTGCTTCGATATGGGTGTGGAAATTAAAGTGAAGATATTCCAGAGAATCCATCATTCTGTCATTAATCCACACTTCTGGCCAGTATTAGATGTATTAGCTCATCGCCTAATTAACTCCAGCCTGAAAGTCTATTACTGACCAAATGAAATATATCCTTATTACACATGTAATTACTTCAATATTTTATCTCTGTATCAAGTATCTGAAAGCAGTTTAGCAATTCGAAAGGGAGGAAAAACTGTAACATTAAACCTAAAATTTGATACATTTTAACCTGCTAATGTAAGTATTTTTGTGCGCATTTGCACATATCTTTGCACACATCAGCATCTATGCTGGTACAATAGCCTGAAAATGCAGACACCCCAGAAACCAAGTTAAACAAAAAAACCCAACCAAACAACAAACAGATCAAGATATACCTATAAATGATCTTAAGGTCCTTTCCAACCCTGACTATTCTATGATTCTAGGATTCTATGATAAATGCACAAGTAGAACAGGATAGAAAACTTACTTATTCCAGTACCTGTAAATTTCAGTAGAGCTTTTGAGCTAAAGTTTAGAAGCTCGCAATCATTCTTTAAAATTGATTGAACCAGTGATGAAAAAGCATTACTGGAGTAGAAGGGAAACAGCAAGACAAGTAAAAGAAGGCAAGTAAAAGTAAAAAAGATAAGCCAAATGGCAAAGGAAAAGTTGCTTAAAATAAAAAATGCTGTGAAATTATCAGTAGAACCTAGGATAGGGAGAAGAAAGGGAGCAAGTAATCTGCAGCCAAAAACTGGTGTTTCCCGTAAGAGTCGCTCTGCTGTACAGCTCCTATGCCAACTTCCATTATACATCCCATATCTGTTTGATGACTTACTGGAATCTTACTTTAACTATAATGTGAGATATTTCTATCATACAGATACACATACACACATACACAGAGAAAGACTAAGTTATATGCAGTTACTAAGGTAAAAAAAACCCAGTTCACTCAAAACTTGGTAAAACAACTTTGATAAACACTTACTTGTCTGCTACTGTAAGTACTGATGATGATGCAACCAAATTCATAATTTCAACAGCACTTTAACACTTAGATATTAGCAGAGTTAGGATAATGGAAGACTGACCAAATTTTAACATACTACTTACCATTTCACATTCCTTACAAGTATGGCCTGGCAATTTTCTTCTTTCTTCTTTTTTTCGAATAACCTCAATATGAGGAAAATCTAACACAGTATTCTTTCTGAAAAACAAAAATGTTTTCACATGATAGTACATTTATTTCTTCTACACGTCTGGAAATTTCCAGTCTTCAGAACACAGTGAAGAAAAAGACACCAGATTCTCAAGAAAAAAATACCAGAAAATGCCTGCAAAACCTAATCATACTGCATTTCATAGCTGAACAGGACTATTTTTGTAACTAAAACAGTTCCAGGATTGTTTAAATGTAACATGATCTTTTTATAACCAGAAATGTACATCTCATTATTATGTATTTTTGTAGTATGCAAATAATTAGTAATTTTTTTATTTCAAAATTAAATCTACATCTTCTGTAGCATATTTATTTTGTTTAGACACAGTTGCCCTTGCACTGATTTCTGCAAGAGAAATTTATTGGGGTTCAAAAGAACAAAGTCTGAAAAGAATCTTGCCTGCTCACAAAACACTAAACAAGTTTTCCTCAACGAAGAATACATATGCTGAGGTAAAAAACCCAAAAACTAACAAATATTTAACCAAAGGGCTTGGTATCATTATGAAATGAAGATTCAGGCTACCAGACTACAGAAATGCAATAGAGGAAATGCTAAGAGGTACAGTTGTTGAACATTACTCGTTTATTGCCTAGAGGAAGAGGCAAAAATGCCAGAGAAGGAAAGTTTTTTATCTGTACAAGCAACCCATAAGCTCTTTGCTCATAAACTCATGCATGACAACATGCCTATAAGAAACATTACAAAATACTGCATTCAATAAATTTATAAAAAGCAGAAGAGACAATCCCCTCTCTTCAGCAGATGTAACAGGCATCTCAATGTGCTTATTTCTTCCCCTACTGCAGCTTTTATGTAAGGCTTTTATCTAATTCAGTAAATCTTTTATCTGTGTATCTTCAGCTGCTAATATGTTATGCACAAACATGTTTATTTTATGGAAGAACAAGTTTGCTTTAGGGAGGATATAAAGAGCCTTAAAATGCCTATACAGAACAAACTATATTACCTTTCATCACTTTTGAAATATGGCTCCACAAAAGCTTTCTGCTTGGCTTTATCTTGTTTATCCTCATGTTCTGTAAATATACATGCAAACCAAAAACTTACATGTCATATAGGTTAGCAGACTGCCTGGAAAAACATCTGTCTTATTAGCTAACTATTAAGAAATACAAAAATGCCATGTACATTCAGTCTAAGACAACAGATTCAAACAGATAATAGAAATATTATAAAATTGATTGAACCAGTGATGAAAAAGCATTACTGGAGTAGAAGGAAAACAGCAAGACAAGTAAAAGAAGGCAAGTAAAAGTAAAAAAGATAAGCCAAATGGCAAAGGGAAGGTTGCTTAAAATAAAAATTGCTGTGAAATCATCAGTAGAACCTAGGACAGGGAGAAGAAAGGGAGCAAGTAATCTGCAGCCAAAAACTGGCGCTTCCTGTAAGTCACTCTGCTGTACAGCTCCTATGCCAACTTCCATTATACATCCCATATTTGTTTGATGGCAATATAAATAAACTACCAAAATAATTTTCATATTGTTTGATGTTATGCACTTACAATAACTAAATTTCCCCATGAATTTATAAAAAAAAAAAATGAAGCAATAGTTTATTTGGCGTATATGTTCGTAGAGAACAGAGCATGATTTCAAATCAACTTTTCTAGTTTAAGCAGGCTAATAAAGACAAAACAAATTATATCCCACTCTTTAGTTTCTTGCTTGCTGCTGTTATTCCCTTATCCTGCTCTTCATCATGAAGAATTTCTTTTTCATCACATGCAGAAGGACTGTCTTCTGGTAGGCAGGATTCATATTCTTCATGGGTTGTCCGATCAAACATCTCTGTTAAGGTATCATTAATTTTTTTTTCTCCTCCTATTATAAAAAGCATAATGAACATCCAAATCAATCTCAACAATTTAAATCAAGAAAGTATATTTTTATTGCAAGTGTATCAGAAAACCTAACATTTACTCCCTGCTCTAGTACTGATTAACTCAACACCAGCTTTACATTTATTCTTTCTGCAACTTTCAAATGTGGCCAATGCTCATTTATTTTTCATAAAGATACCTTGATCCCATTTCTAAAATTTGATTAATTGCTAAATCACTTCTATGTACCTTTAACCTTAATACTGGATACATACAATTTTTGTTCTTGTAATTATGGAGTTGTCCAAGCAGAAGGAAATACTTTCTGTGCATAGGAGATAAAACTATGGATAAGTGATCAAGTTGCAACAGCTTAAAAAACAAGCACACATCATTAAAAGTCACTGTTCAGCAACAATGATTCATCACATATATTAAATGTGATATAAACACATTTGGATTACTTTAAATATACCACTTATATGTCATTTAAAAATGAAATTTAAAAAATACTTTCCCATAGAAAGTCTAGTATGATTACACGGCAAACTTTCAAAGCTGTCTGCTGTTAAGAGTTGACAGTTGCAGGCAAGATCGGAACTATTAAATGGTTAAGTATTTAACTCTTCAGACACTGTAAAAGCACAGCTACTGGTTCTACCTCAGCACAAATTCTACCATTTTCTTAATCCAAGTTAAAAAAGACATTAACAACCACCACTGATTCTACTAGGAAACAAGACTGAATTTGGAGGCTACAAAAATTTATCAGTGCTTTTGTACTGCAAACTACCTTCAACTATCTATTCATACAGAGGAAAGAATAGCCTTTGCTCTTTCCTCCTCCTGCATCAAAGAAAAAGGCAAATTAAAGGGCAGGGAGTGGGGAGAGAAAAAAAACAAACAAACAAACACAAACAAACCAACCAAACAAAAGCCTTACTTGGACTGCTTTCTTGGTTTTGCTCTTGAGTTTGAATTTTTAATAGCACACTTTCACTAACATATGTATAATCCATATCAACAACTTCCCCTTCAACTCTTGACTGAGAACCACCCTAAGTAAAAAAAGCAAACATGACAATTGCACTCAAAAGCAACTGGTATAAGCAGTGTCATTGGTGTATATCTGAAACACTTTCACAATGGCTACTGGCATCTTTTTGGACACTTTGTCTTCTTTCTTTCTGCAGTACTGTCTGCATGATAAAGACATAAAATCTAGGTAAGAGAATAATGTTTTGAAAATCAAATGTGACACACTTATCTGGTAAGTTATACCACCTGATGGGCAACAAATGCCTTTAAAGTTTTTATGTTAAATTCTACAAAAAGTAACAATGTAATATACAGAAATGAAAACCTGCTCAAATTAATAGATTTTATGATAGCCTTTAAGTGAGACAAAACAAAGACTTCAGGAAAATACTCAGGGATCCTAATAACCAACCTGTACCCAACTCAAAGAAAGACAATAGTCATTATCTGCATATTTTCTATGACTTAACATAAAGAGAGCATTTTCAGAGAAAAATTATGAGGTTGGTCTTTTTTTTTTTTTGTGTCTTAAAAGAAACCCCAAACCACTCCAAATACATCAGTTTCATACTAAGTAGCCACCTGGATGACTTTGTCGAATACAAGCAGACAATGGTGCAATAGGTGCTTTAGGAGACCTGTAGTGTAATATGCATGAACAACCATTTTAGGACTGCAAACATATCAAAGAAGTTGAATTTAGATCTTTTGTTAGAAAGTGGTTTTGGCCTGCCCAGAATAAAGTACACAATACTACTTTTGTAAGCTTTTTTCAATATCATAGAACATGCAGCCATGTTATGCAAGTTTACCTCTGCATCAATCACAGTGATGTCCATTTTGTATTGTGAAAGGTTAGCTCCTGGGTCTATGCTCCACTGGAGGTTTTCTAAAGGTTTTTCTTTCAGGTCTGGATGCAGAGAATATGAGAAAAAAGAGAAATAATTGGAAGTAAATTCTGACGACAGCATCCTGTAGTGTGCAAATTATAAGGCAGCTTTCTGTATATCAAAAAAAGTATATTAATTCATCTTTGGATTTAGGGATTGATTTTTCTTAAAAATAAACATGCTCATTTGGTTTAAGTCAAACTTTGTCTAAAGAGTTAGATCTTTAAGTTTTTTGTTACATTCAGAGAGCATGCCACTCCTTTGTGTTTGTATAAGGTATGTAATACAAAATACTCTGGCAGGTAAAATCTCTGTTTCTGTAAATCAGGCAGTATTAATGCCAGGCAGAAGACATTCACAGAATAGTTTAGGTCGGAAAAGTTGTAGAGTCACATGGCCTCCCCTGAGCTTCCTTTTTTCCAGGCTAAACAATCGCAGTTCCCTTGGCCGCTCCTCCTAAGATTTGTTCTCCAGATACTTCACCACCTTTATCACCCTTCTTTAGATACAACACAGCATATATCCCAGTGTCTTTCTTGTAGCAAGGGGCCCAAAACTGAACACAGCATTTAAGATGCAGTCCCACCAGTGCCAAGTGCAGGAGGATGATCACTTCCCTAGCCCTGGTGGCCACACGATTTTTGAAACACACCAGGACACTGTTGGCCTTCTTGGCCACCTGGGCATACTGTTGGCTCACATTCAGCTGGCTGTTGACCGACACCTCAGGGCCTGTTCCGTCAGGCAGCTTTGCCCTTCAGGACTGCCTCCCAGGGGACTCAACCAGACTTCTAAACAGGCCCAAGCCTGCCCTCTGGAAGTCCAAGGCAGCAGTTCTGCTGAACCCCCTCCTTACTCCTCTGAGAATTGAAAACTATCATTTCATGATTGCTATGCCCAAGTCAGCCTCCAACCATCACATCACCCACAAGTCCTTCTCTACTGGCAAACAACAGGTCCAGCAGGGTACTTTCCTTGTTGGCTCACTATTGACATTAGATTAGTAAGAATACAAAAGCCAGGTCTTCGAATATAAATGAGTACAAAAGCGTCTGATCATTGTTCCAGAGATGGCTCTTATTTTATCTGTGAAGTAGAGGTTTAGATCCCAGTCTACCTGGCCACAGCAACTACTGACAGATATGTTTTTTACATTCATAATGCAAGTATTTCTAATTAAAGTAGGCAGTGTAACAGCTCAGCGAAAAGGTACAGAAACAGTGATTCTACAATCCCCGTTAGAAAAATGAGTTTTCAAACTGGGACCACTTAATAGGAAAGAAGACACAACTTCTAGGAAGAGTATTTGGTAACAGCTGTTCATTATCATTAAAGGTACAATTTTCTTTAACAGCTCATCAGGAATCACAAAAAATATTAACTAAATAGCTCACCCTTACACTTAAGTACAGTTTTCAAGCATTTGATATAGATAAACTTCCCAAGATTTTATTTTAGTATCTGTCATTGACATGCTACAGTGCACAACAATGCTAAATAAATGAGAAAGAAACAAGATTCCCAGCCTGTTGGGTTTACACCTGAATGCCAATGATATTTTTTATTCTGTATAATATGTATAAAAAAAGAATATTTATCATGTACAAAAGACATTAATTATATAGTGGCAAAAGAATGCCACGAAGATGCACACTGGAAATGTGGGGATGATCTTAAGTCTTGAATAGAATGAGACTGAGTTTAAAGCACAGAGAAAGTGATTAAAGTAGAAGATATGAAAAATTCTGTTCAACCACAGCACAGGCTGGAGGGTAAGGGAACAATAAAAGGAACATTATCATCAAGTTACCTTGCTCATTTTGCAGCGCTTTATTTTTTGGTAGTCTGCAAGGGTTTGGTTGCAGTACAGATGCTGGTTCAGACTCTCCATGTCCTGTCCTTATTTTCTTCCTGTTTGGCACATGGCCACTGGCAACCTAACAACATATTTCAAACTTACTATTTCCCAAAACTTAAATATTTCTAAGGAGAAGCAAAAAGTCACAAAAGCATACCTTCACATCATCAAAAAGTTCCTCTGTCTCTGCAGAACTTGGCAGTGGTACAATTTTGAAGGGAGGAACTATTTCTTTCATTTGTATCTGGTTTTTCTTATCTGGGAATGTTTTTCCCAGCATTGCTTCTTGTACATAGGATCCCTCTTGTAAATCTCTGCCAAACAAACAGTTCTCATTGCTGGCATTTGGAATGGATGAGGAGCCTTCAGGCATGGGCTTCCCTAGGTGTGAAAAAATGTCATGCAGAGTCACCTGTTTCAGTCTATTTTTACAGGTGTCCTCAATTCCTTGTTTTTTCTCTTGACAACGAACTCCAGAGAAGCGATCAGAGAGATCCAAGGGCTTATCAACTGTATGCTCCTCATTGACATGATGAACATCTGATTGAAAGGGCACAGAGTTCTCTTTGTTGAAGGATGTTTTTTCACAGCTAACTGCATGCTCATCATCAGTTTTCTTCCTCTTAGCACACTTGCTTTCTAGTTGCTTCTGGTGTACGATAAGGAAATCACTCCTGATCACCTCATTCTTAGCTGCACAAGTGTTTCCAACACAGGTTACAACCTCACTAGTATTCTTTTTCATAACCATTTGCCTATTCATAGAGGCCTGGCTGATAATAGAGTTGATTTCTGTTCCAAGATTCAGTGGTGCAACAAAAGCAACATCTTCAGATTTTGATCTACTTTTATGAGACCTGGAACTAGAAGAATTGTTGAAGAGGTTGCTTTTGAGATTAGGCTTCAATCCTGAATCTAAAATACAGGCGGCATGAGTTGTACTTGAGTTGTTCTTCACATTACTAGAAGCTCCAAAAACAGGAGAAGCTACTCGAGAATCCCACTCAACATGTGGTGGAGTGTTCTGAGACGGTTCTGAAAGACTGAATACAATGAAAGACAAAATTATTTTTTTCTGGTGTACACAGGGGGCTGGGAGGAGAAAATGGGATACACAAAAGTTACAAGTTTCCTGTCAGTGATCTGCTTTGAAGCTGTCAGAGTTGCTATTATTAACTGAAACAGAAGGAAAAAGAAAAGGGAACTTTTTGGTCTAGAAGTAAGTATTGCTGTACTTAGAGCTGTAAAAGGCAAACAAATCACAGACCCTGTCCTTCCTTTTAGTATGGTGTGAAATGCTGTTCCACATTCAACTGGGAACCAAGGACAGAATTAATCTAGGCTCTTGTACAGATCTTATAACCATGACAAAAGGTTCTCAAAGCTTCTGCAAGTAAAGGAAAAATATGCAAGCTTCTTTCAGGTATGCTGTTTTTTAAATGTATGTTTTATTGATGACATGTAAGATGACAAATAGGGACTAAAAATGTTTTCAGTTTAGACCACAACATCCTGAGGAGAGTCGGAAAGGCACTTGTCAACTTGTATGACATCTAGTCATCAGAAAGGTTTTACAGTAATTTTCCTACCTCCACTCCAGGCCTCTTACTCCCAGGCTTACAGGCCTCAGAAGACACCTCACAATAACAACAGGTCAGTGAGTGAGGGAATGTGCACATAGAAAGCCTGATTCATAAGTCTGAGAATGAATTCTATCAGTTCTTTTGCTTCTAATGTTATTTACTTGAAAGAAGCCTGTACAATATGAAAATACTTATTTCCATGTCTGTACCTTTAAAGCAAACTGCTGTAAGGTTTTAAATTCTACTAAACCCAGAACTTTGTATAAGCCTGCTTAAAACAATATTATTAGAACCAAGTGGAAACACACCCTAAATTGTTGTCATCATCTCTTGATTCAGAAACTGGATGTTTTCTTGAGTCTTCACACTGCATGCTCTCTGAGGCCTGGCTCATAACAGTGTTAGTGCGGGGAGGACTCAGTACACTTTGGGACTCCTTGCAAGTAGTGAAGGAAAACAAAGAAAGGAAGTGTGAGAAGCTATTAGGATTAAAAATTAGAAATATGTTAGGTGTGCACACAAACACCATGAAAACCCATTCAAATTGAACCATTCAAAACTCTGTAAAAAAATAAAAGTTAAACGATAACTGAAATTTTGACCAAATTTACAGAAATCTTAGAGAAATTAAAAATAAAAATAAAAATCAAATACACACAGACACGAAACCCCCTCAGTCTGCATACCATCATTTTCACTGTAGTTACCGATCAAGTAATCTCACCTGAGTCACCAGTCTCATCAACAAAGAATCTTTTTTAGTGTGTTAGACTCAATTATTGCACTACGGGAGTTGGCCAGACCAAAGGATGTAGCCCACTGTCTTAGTTTAACTTGAAAGTTGTATACATAACAGGAACTGCACCCCTACCCTTCTCCCCAACCCCCAGACACGTCAGCATAGTTATCTCTCTGCCTGCTAGAGCAATTCTGTAATGAGAAAGCAAAAGCAAACCAAAGCGAGCTTAGTGCAACTCTGAATACCTTTGCAAAATTTTAACGTAAAAGAGAAAAATACTGGGTTTGAAAACAACCGGTATAAAAGCTGATTATGTAAGAAATTTGGGAACACTACTTACAGATTCCTCTTGAATAGCAAGTCCAATTGTTTCTGCGACAACTGCAGCCAAGTTAAAAGATGGCTTTGGAACAGGATAGCCTCCCATCCTTGGTTTATCTTTATGAATAGAAAGAAGTTCACAGTAAGTCACATAGGCATTATAGTATCTTACTCTACTCACACAGATGGTACTAACACAGAACTAAAAGGATCACAAATCTAGTAATTATGTAAATAGTTTGACTTGTGTCAGATAAAAATTGAACCTGAAGTGGGAAGTTGAGATGGGAGGCAAAAGAAGAATTTCTAATGAGAGTAAACTACTATTTCATCGGAGAAATATGTTTCCAAGTCGTATGCAGCTCCCCAAACTTAAAATACAAAGACAAGTCAATGTAAAAGTTGCTTTTCAAACTCCCAGGGCATGAATAGTCTGAGAAAAGCACGTAGAACAATGATAATGTATATTTGTAGTAAAACGCTTGTGTTGCATATTTCCTAGGTGACAGTCATAATTATTATTATTGTGTTTTTATTAGGAAAACAAACAGATGAGTTTCCCTTCTTTCAGGGGTTTAACATTATTTCAGCTTATTAAACCAGGGCAAGGTACTATGATAGGAGGAATGTACAAGAACCACAACCCTGACTTCCACCAATTATTCTAGAATGCTGATTCTTGCAGTCATTTATAGTTAAACACTTCACAGAAAAAGAAATCAGGGACACGGAAAGTTCTTGTCAAAGAACCCTTTATGCACACGGGCATATGACTTGTACCAATTCACAAAAAAGGGAATAATAAATAGTAGCATTTCTAAACATTACATATTTATGTCAGACAGAAAGTGCAATTCTTAAAATATTTTCTCTCCTGTACAGATGGAAAATCAAATGTAAGACAGTTGGATAAGTTACCTAACATATCTGCAGTAAGAGCTGCACTGAGCTTCTCTATTTCTTGATTCTGAGCCCTCATGCTATGCCACCAGATTACGTACCTAGCGGCATACGCAAAGGCGCTACAAGATAGGCATTTCAACAGCAATTTTGTGATTAACCCCAAAATCCTTATTCTAGCTCCTTTGTTGAAAGAGATGAACCCTCAGTTCTGCAACATTTTTGCCTTATTTTGAATGGAACTGAAATTAAATCTACTAATACACTTACTTGGTATAGGGGACAGTTCTGCATCACAGGTGTCTGCCACAAGTATCTCTTCTCTGTGGGGACTGTTCACTTGTGTGGAATACAGTGGAATTTTTCCAGTCTCTAGAAGATGCAGAAACATTTTCACATGGTGAAACGGGGTATCTTGTGATAATTTCATGTAGACACAGACCATGATCCTGATCTTAAAAGCACCTGAACATGAGGTTTTGATATGTCAGTAGATCCAGTAATTTAACCACATCTGTTTGTTTTTATTCTGAGGTATCACCATATGACAAATTAGTCATAAATATTACATATTAATCCTTTCTCACATAAGCATGAGCCCAGTCAGCCATAAAACAATACTGACACATAATTACATCACTTTCTGTACTGACCACATAAAAGGTATGCATTCAATCTACATTTGTCCTGTTAATATGGCAACAAATCTATTACAGAGTAAACCATCCAAGGGAATAATTTCATGCATCAACTAAGGTAACGAAAAGGAGAAAAACCTGAGATTTGAATCATGACCAACTCTGTGTCATGTTGTCTTTTCTATCTGGACACCAACAGCTTTCCACAGCCAGTATCTGTGATTGGTTTTTACACCTTTTCTCACATATTTAACTTCAGTTTCATTTAGTAGCTGAATTTTTTATTTTTTCTAGAAAATGGAGAGAAGTAGGTACGTTTAGAAACGAGAAACTATTATAGCACTAAAGTTAGATATGCAAAATAAAAGGCATAAATAACAAAGCCACTCCCTTCATCCCACAGTTATGCTGTTTTTATTTTTGGACAGAGGCTTTTAGTTAAGACTCATATTTAGGTGTATTTATATATTATTTAAAACACTTTTCTGTTTTTTAATTCCACAAGATAACATATTACGAGCACCTGAATTATTTATCATCTTTCCCGTCTATCTTTAAAATACAAGCACAAGCCCCCTTATTTCATAAAAAATATTTCTATATTTGTGAGAGCTATTACAGGACAAATTTTAGAAATTAAGTGTGCACAATACTTCTGGACTCTGACAAAAAACAAATGCAAGTGTATCAGTAACAGCAAAAGTACGATCATGTGGCTGCTAGAACTAGGTTTCTATCAGTTTCAGCAGTACTACTTTCATCGCAGAATAATTGCTGAATGCGGGAGAACATGTCACTCTCCACTAGGTGGTGACAGAGCTGTACACACAGTCAAACCCAAGTTTGCATTTACAGGAGAGAGACGAGTTGGAAAAATGTTACCTTTGCAATCAAATTTATACATCATCTTTTTCTGTAGCCCTTAAAAGACGTATTTTAAAATTAATTAAAAAATATAAAATACAGTACTCATACCACTGTTGCTTTTTGCAAGTTCCAAGTCTGAGTGTGTATGTTCTGTGTATCGGATGTGCCTATTCTCTCTTTTTCTTCTCATACGATTAACCACAGAGAACGAAGAAGTCGGAACTGGAGAATCTGGAATGACTCCTTCTTCTAATTCCACTTCTTGCTGCTTTTGCTTCCTAGAGACCAAATTGGGTGGTCAAATAAAACCCAAAGTCAGCAAGATGAAGAGCTTTCATCTCTGGGAGCTGGCTAATCATAGAATCATAGAATCATAGAATAGTTAGGGTTGGAAAGGACCTCAAGATCATCGAGTTCCAACCCCCCTGCCATGGGCAGGGACACCTCCCACTAAACCATGCCATCCAAGGCTATGTCCAACCCCACCCTGAACGCCGCTAGGGATGAAGCATCCACAACCTCCCTGGGCAACCCATTCCAGTGCCTCACCACCCTCACAGTAAAGAATTTCTTCCTCATATCCAATCTAAATCTCCCCTGTTTCAGTTTAAACCCATTACCCCTTGTCCTCTCACCACAGTCCCTAATGAAGAGTCCCTCCCCAGCATCCCTATAGGCCCCCTTCAGGTATTGGAAGGCTGCTATGAGGTCTCCACGCAGCCTTCTCTTCTCCAGGCTGAACAGCCCCATCATACGGCTCAAGTAAGAAACAATTTAGAAAATACAGCCATCTCAGTAATATCAGAGATTAAAAAAGTACTAGGATCCAGGTTTTAGATACATTAAATAACAAATTCACAATTGCTCCATCACACCCAAGAACAGCATACAACCTCCTAGCTCTTCACATTTTAAGTTAACATTTAACCACTGCACTATGGAAGGCTTTTTCCCAGGAAGAAACTAGGAATTGTAGAATTTCTAGCTTGTCCTCAGAAGCTTGTGCTACTTGGATGAAAGAATGCTGAAATGGGTGAGCTAGTGTTTCTCCCCCTGTATGGAAGTTCCTGCATATCCCAATAATATTAACTGTCTTAAATACAAAAGCTTTTTGTCAATTTTACATAGTAATGAACAGTACTACACTCAGAGCAATCCTCCAGAACATTGGCTATTACCCCTTGCCTCACAAAGGTCTCTAGAGAGAAGTGTAAAAAGCAACACAAACCACATAAAGAGAGTAACATAAAACATGAGTTATGAAGTTTATTTTCTGTCATGCTGTAAGCTCTAACAGCATCTTGCAGTCAGTATATAAAAGTTAGCGTACCAAGTAACTATGCCTTTGCTCTCCAAAAGATCTATCTAGACATAACAAGGAAGCAACAACAAAAAGGCACTAATTTCAGCTCTGGTAACATAAATTCAAGTATTTTTAGTACTTAATAAGGGCATTGCTACCTGCTGTATTGAGGTGGTAGTGAGAAATAGAAGTGGCAATAAAAGGAAAACCACAAGGAAATCTAACTTGGCTTGCTTGGTCATCTTTCTGCAGTAACGCTTTTCCTTACGACTCTCAAGAGAAAACTTAGGCTGAAAGACCATTTCCTAACTACACAGAGAAGGATGTAAGGTTTTGATCTAAGCGAAGAGAAGGAAATACAGATATATTTCTGCTTGCACTGAAATGAACCACAAGATCTTATATAAAACAAGTTAATGGAAAACTGTAGAAAGCTGCGTGGCTTGAGAGGAAAGAGCATTTTTGCAATTGGGCTTTTTGCCATGACTAACTGAACATTTAATGACAAACACCGATGCACTGCTGTTCTGAAGTCTTGATGAATTCTATTCTGTCACTTCATAATTCCTCTCTCCGAACATATTTACAAAAGAAGCACCGAAATCCAGCATCATCTATGAACAACACCTTAAGAAATAAATCAAAACAAACAGCAAACCAATATATTTATTCAGTTACTTTGTAAATTTATACGTACATCATATAGATGCAATAAATAAATTCTGAATCATGGAAACATTTATCTGAAACTTAATGTTTCCACTCCTGGATAATGAAATCCTTATCTGATAAAAGCCCAGATAATTCAATTCTTCTAAAATTTCACAGAATTCCATTTTATAGAGGATTCTATAAAATTATACATTGGGAAGAACACAGGAATTTGTTACTACTTGGTATTATAAAAAAGAGTACTCACAGGGTCATGAAATATGTTAACTCTGAGAAGATTAAATGCATAAAGAAAAAGAAAGGAGTATTAAGGTGCAAACAAGAAATACAAAGGAATAGGACTACAGTAATTTTGAACTAAACTCTAAGCTGTTTTACTCCTCTACCAAAACTTTCCGAAAAAGACAATTAAAGATGACATGCAGACAAAGCCTGACAGATCAAGTCCACGCATCCTGTCCCATTCCTCCCATGCACATACACAACTTGCTCACAGATTGTCAAAACTCAAGTAAGATGATGGCAAACCATAGGTACACAAGAAAGAATGCCTTGCATAGTGCACCATATTAGCACATTAACCACACCACTATTTGGCATATTCTTGCTATCATATCAGATTACAATTTGACACTCAATTTGTAGCTCATTATTTTCATGGCTCTCTTTTGAAAATAAGTTTATTTAAAAATTTTATTACAAGATTCTGATATTTTTTGCCTAGCTGTAAAACCACTTTTCTAAAGTCTTAATGTAGGAGAAAGAAATTCGTAAAAAGTCAACAGAGGAATAGAAGAATGAGACATAATGCTTTGCTATGCACTGTGACCAAAACCATCTCAAACAATCATGAAGTCAAACTGAATTTCTATGACAAATTTCTTTCTCTCAGTTTAAACAAAGATGTACAGTTAAAAGAAAGCAAAAAAATCTGCACAATACAAAGCTGCTAGTTTTATGTTGTTGTAGTGGCAGTAGACTACCTTTTCACAATCTATTAAAAAAGAAGAAGTTTTTAAGATATTTATATTCCCAGGCAATACTACTGAGGAATGGAGGGAGGAAGGGGAATATCCAAAAAACCCTCAAAACTTACTCCAATTCTTTCTGTAAATGCTGGAATTGTTCAGTTATCTTTTTATTTTCATCCTGTAAGTTGTTTTTTTCATTCACTGCAATTTATATTGAAAAAAAGAAAGAGGGAAAAAAAAAATAAAAATCAATGCACACATGTTAACATGGTATATATCACATCTAATTTTGTCAGGTCCTTTAAGGAAACAGAACCAATTCTGTAACATTATACCACACACCCTCTCTGTGGCTTAGCAAAATTAATTTTCAAGCTAGTAATTAAAAAGGTTGTAAAATAATGTGCTGGAAAACATAAAAGTGTCACAATTACCAGATCCTAATACTAGTTCTGCACCATCATTTGTTACTTTTTTCTATGTACATACAAGTAAGACTGTGTCGTAAAGATTAATTAATTGCTCACACAGCTCCATGGAAAAAAACTGCTTCCTTAGGTTGAAGACAGCCTACATAGCATAAAGTATTCAGAATTTGGTTTTAGCCACTGCAGCGACCAGACAGTTGGAGAGAACAGGAAAAAAAACAAAAAACAATTTCTTAAAACTCAGTTAAATGTTTTGGAATTTAAGAGAGACTGGTCAGATTTTTTTCTACTTTACTTTTCTTAATTTCCAACCTGTTCAGCCTGTACTTCACACAAGCTTACTGCACCATATTTAGCCTTTCTACCACATTGTCTCAAACTAATACAATGATAGCTCCCAACTTCTCTGTTTACTTTTATTTTTCTTCTGTTGTGTTTTTTTTTTTTTTTTTTTTTTTTTTGTTTTGTTTTGTTTTTTTTTTTTTTGTTGGTGCACATTTTACCTCTGGATTATTCTTGACTGACCTTTTTTGCTGATTGCAGGAAACACAATTGTCATATAGCTCTCAAGCCTAACCCATGGAAGACTACTGCTCTATCAGAGAGTGATCACGATTTGTACCTAATTGGCCTTGCCTTGATTTTCAAGGCTCAGTGTTTCAATTAAAGATTGGCTGTACTCTGTTTGTTGTTAATCATTAAACTCGAAGATTCAGAATATTTTTTATTTAAATATCCTATATTAAAAACCCTTGAAAAAAATCATGCATTTTATAGTAGTAAAGAAACTAATATTTCTACAGTTTAATAAAGCACTGAAAAGCTACTTTGTGCATCTGGCATTTCCTATATTTGAGATCTTGCTGAATGTCTGCTTGTTCTTGTTCAAGCGAGACAACTAAATGATACAAAATAATTAATCAATGGTAAAAATACCATTAATATTTTAAAATTCTGCCCTATATCATTTAGCACTTTATACAACCAATCCCAATCTTTTCAAACCCTTTTATAAAGAGATTTGTTGTGCCCTGTCTTCATGTCACCTACAGCAAACAGGTTTATTTTTTTTCCTGTCCCATACATACTTCCTGATTTCAAAATGAGCTGGCTACAAGACGCCTGGTGTAAAGCAACTCTTGTGGCTTCAGAGGGCTATGTGAAGGGTATAGGCTTACTGCAGTTAAACTCCAAGACCAACTACAGGATCCTAGCTGGACCCAGGTAACTTTTGTTTGAACTTGCTACTTTCTGATCACCAGTTATTTCTGAAGTCAGGGTTGCCTTAGGAAAGCTGGCAATCAGTCATTCTCTGCCTTAGCCCTAGAATAAACAGAAGCAGCCACATTTCATCTAAAGTAGCCACTTTACACTGTAAGATTTTCCAGCTCACTTTCAGTATCAACACTTCAATCTAAGACAGTGGGTCAAATGACTAGTAATTGGTATGTTGAATATTTTCAGGCTGTAGAGTTAAGTATCCCCCAAATGAACTTCTTGGGCTTACACCATACATAAATTACATCAAATTACAGGAATTCATGAAGAACTAGTTTACAAAATAGTGTGTTTTGTCTTGAGACTCATGGATAAAACTCACTAAGTTCAGTGATAAGTTTAAGATTCTGCTGACGGATATTTTCAAACTCTTGCTGCTTCTTTCTCATATGTTCTTCTGTTACAGCACAACGATCACATAATCCCGCTCTTAACCTACAATAAAATTAAGAAGAGTCCCTCTGTTAAGAAAATACTGCCATACACGAAGTATATCCACATTTACCTTGCTTTTTGAACAATGAATCCCACAAAATTTCTGACAATGATGCAGAACACTGCTAAGTACTGTGGTTTTGTATGTTGACATAGCAGTATTTTGAGATTTCAGAATGACCTAATACTACACGCTCCAACGTTCACATAAATGGCTGTAGGTACTGAATACTTCTCAAGTAACATGTGTTCTTATTTAATAAAGTGGAGCTCACTACACCTTGCCACCGAAAGCCTTTGTGATATGTCCTACTAAGAACACTGTGAGATAAAAATTATCATTCATTATTAATTCAAGCAAATAGACATAAGCAAATAATTTCAATAATTGCTACTTCATCCAGGACAGATATATATTTGCCATTAAAAAAAGCAATCAAATAAAAAGGACAAATAGTATGTTTACACTGTAACAAATACTAAGCAAATACAAAATCCTTTATCTAGACAGCAATGATTAGAAGTGGATCCAGAAGGGCATGTGAGGCATTGCCTCCACTGTTTCTAACAGTTTAGATCAGCTGTTTAAAGCATATCTGCTATCAAAAAAGGACTTGCTATGGGTCACTCCATCTTGACACATTCATTCATGCAATGAAATGAGTGTTCATTTTCCAGGTGATAAATGAAGTGTATTTCTGATACACATCAAAAAGCCAGAAGCATTACCAAAGTGAAAACCAGATTCTCTTTTGTCTGATAAATAAGAGATCAATTAGTTAAGAGTTCTGCGTTGCTGCTGCTAGCAAATGAAGTATACAATAAATAACGGCATAAAATTAAAACAAACCAAAACTCACATTTCCAATTCCACAGTTAACACTGGAAGTTAAAGCCATCCTGGTTTATGCGTATTTTAGTATTGTGGAATTATGGAAAGAGTAAAATACTGAAATGCCTTTTCATAGTAGCTTATCTGACTGTGTAATAAACACATTATCATCTCCTTGTATTAAACCACTTGAAATACTCTTTTAGTTTTCCACAATGCAAGTACTTCATCTGCTAAGGGATTTGAAAGGTCCATTCACTCTGCAAATGTCTCTCTGCCTCTGTGGTGTGAAAGTTTATTACCCGCAGAGTTACAAATTTATCCCTAATGCCTTTCACAGAAAAACAGAATTCAAAGCAAAATTTGAGTATCATGGCTCTAAAATTTAAAACAACACAGGCATGTGGGAAAATAATTTAGAATGTAATGCTCTCTTGTTCCCACAAAGCTTCTGAGAGCCTATTAGTAGCAAATTCAACATACACTTTCCAAAACAAGTATAATTTTTAAAGATGAAAAAAATGCACTGTAATTCCACATCTATTGGTTTTGCTTTGCTACACCAGATTAAACAGGAACACATAAGAGAAAGGCAGACTGTCAAAAAGTGATCAGAACGTCTAAGTCCAAAAGAAGGCAAAAGACAGAACCTGCGATTAGATTATGTAGAACAGACAACTGGTAAAAAAGACCCCCTTATATCTGAAAGATTTCATAGTGATATTCCTAGTTATTTCCTGAACTTCCAACTATATAATAGTTTACAGAATTCTGTGCTTTGTTCTGCATGTCATGCCATTTGGATTGTATTGGAAAGGGTCTGGTTTACTAAAAACAAAACCAAAACAACAAAACCATCACCAAAACAGAAAGAGACAAACAAAACAACAAAATAAAAATAAACCACCCAACTTACAGAGTAGCCCTGGATACTTTGCAAAAGCAAACCACAACAAACCCAAAAACTAAAAGGCACTACTTCACCTGTCTTCTAAAACTTTGATAGTGTCATGAAGTGCTTTTTGCTGTTCTCTGAGCTGTTGGTTCTTAGTATAAAACTCTTCAAGCCTCTCAGCATCCCTAAAATCAAACAGAGAAAAAATTAGTTCAAGCTTTAAATTACAGATCTTAGTTTTTTAATACAGAATTCTATCTAGCATGTTTCTTTCTTATTCTTGGGAAATGTGATTATTGTAAGCCCAAATACTAAGCTGAAGATAAACTAAGAAAGTGCTTCTGACTAATGGTAGTTTAGAAATGCTCTGAGTTAGGAAAGCAGCAGCTAGTTTCTAATTCGTCTGAGCTTCTGTTGATAAATTTGATTTTTCTGAGGACAAAAATTAGGTTGATGACACTCAGGACATAAAAGCTAACAGTATTCAAGCAACAACTCCAGGGAACTTAAGGTCAAGCACTTTTCTTATTTTACTGTGTTGCAGAATTGTTGGGAAGCTAACTGGGGGCTTTCACCATCTGGTTTTTTTGACCGTAACTTAGCAGCGAGTGAATCTTGCGGTGCGGCAAACCACAGTAGGTTTGCAAAGCTCACAAGCCATTAGAGGTTTAGTTCCTCAAAAAGCAATTCTCAGAGTCCGCAGAAAGTGGATTCCCATAATATGAATACAGAGAACTTTCTGTCCAAGAACTTCAGAAACAGAAGATATTGGATAAAGTACTTTCTCTAAAAGCCAGGACTATTCAATTAACAAAGAACATTTCCTCCTCAAAAGAGCCAAGGAAAAAGCAGCAACATTAACTTCTCAATTTTAGCTCCCCTTCACTTTAATTATCAGATCACACCACCACTTAAAGATAGAAAGAAGGTATGAGTAACAAGGACACAATTTTTTTCTGTGAGGAAATTAACTTTCAGTAAAAGTTGAGCAGCTGAATCTCTGTAACATGGCAATGACTAATATCAGAAAATCAGTTCTCAGCTCTTCCTTTTACCATGAGACCCTTTGTATATTCCATGAAAGTAAGTGTGTGTTTTCAGTGTGCCTGTGATGGATAATTTGAGGAAGCCACAAAATTGGCTCACAAAAAGCTAAGCACACACACAACAGGAAACAAAACCACATTTACTAACTTGCTGATACAATTCTTTTACACAGACATATTTTTAAGTTGGCACTACCCCTTTAAGACACATTAAGTAAAACACATTTCCATACTACTGGCATATACACTAATACAAGAAATTAACAGTCATAGGTCATAAAGCGAATGGGACAGCTGGAAGCCTCCAGAGTACAATCAGACATACAACTCTGAAATTTAAGACATTTTATTTTTCTATACTACCACCCAGACAAATATTGTCCTTTTCAGCTGCATATGCAACATACAAAACAATTACATGCGAACAGCATCAGGGACCATTAAGGACTCCTGCTTTCACCTGGGGAGGACAGTGTTAAAGTTAAATTAACTTAATTCATTAACCAAGTACAGCCAAATTTGAAGTTTGACTAAAGCAGCCTGTATTTCTCTGATGCTTATGGCATTAAAAAAAATAATTAAACAAACAAACAAACAAACAACAAATCCAAACAACAAAACCACATTTTTTATGCAACTTACAGAAGGCAGAAAATATCAAATATAAAAATATTTTCTCCAGCTACCTTTAAGTCATTCTATGGCATTGAGTTATTTGTAAACAAATAAATAAATAAATTAACATATGCTAATACTCCATGCCTTCCACCTATCCTCCACTCCCATCTGTGCACTTGATAAATATGACAGACATTTTTGGCTAAGAAGGCACTGTGCATAATGAACAGCCTCTGACCTAGCATTTACAAGTCATTAGCTCCACTGCTGAAGTGGGATACAAAATAAGGCGCTCATTGTCAGCTGATTACCAGATCTGAAATACTAAACCTCAGGTATTCAGATGCTCCAAGGAGAACAAGACCTCCTATGTAACAGTACTGTATCGACAATGTGGTAATTGTAGAAAGATTCCAACAATAATTAAGCCATTTGGTATGTGTTCTGTCACGTCACGGATAATATTCATCAACTAGAGCATGAACTGATCATTTCAGAAATGGAAGCAATTCACAATACACCAGGTTAATACCAGCAGCAAAAGATAATTTCATCCTTTTTGTACATCTGAAGGAATAATCCATAAAACCTTAATTGATTTTACAAGAATTACAGCTTGTTTAATAAATTAGATCATCAGGGTGAGTACTTACAAGCATCTTTCCTTTTTCAACTTAGATATTTTCAGTTGTAAGCCTGAAAAGCAGAAAAAAAGAAAATACATGTTATAGAAATCTGATTTAAAAAAAAGAGTAATGATAATGAAATAAACCAACTCTCCTTTTGCCAATGTCATCTGCAAAAGAGAAAGAAAATGGTTCATTCTGGATTTCTTGAGCATGTTCCACAGGGTCCTGAAAACAAATACAGCTATTATGATCTCTAGGAAGTAGAGACTTCTTAAACAAACACGCAGATTCCCACTTAAACAGGTATAAAACCACCTTTGTAAAAAAACCACACATGAATACTAGGCACTGTCAATATATTTTCATTGACTATGACTACATAAGTAGCATAAAGTGTTCTGTGTACACATAAACGTGTAACACTACACTTGAAATGTAGCACCCAACCACTGAACTGAAAGATGTATTACAATGTATACACATAAAGGAAGCATTACAAAATGCATGATTGGAGGCTTTAAAACACAAAAGGCCAACATACTCTTGGAGGTGTGCTACTAGATCCTCTCAGCAAAAGCTGCTTTGGAATATTTTGGAGTGATATTTTATCTGTGGCCTTTCTCCCACTACAGCCCACGCACGCATAAACATATGTTACATGCGGAAGTAGAAAGGTTTGCAAATACAACTGATGCTCTTGGCAGGAGTGGCCAGCTGAGAGCCCAGGGGCTAGACAGCAGCCCAGCCAATCTGCTTGCATGGTTTTGGGTGCATGCATATGTGTGCAGGGGCAGTAAGATAGAGGTGCTTTAAGTACAGCACAGCTTAACAAGTGGGATGAAGTGCTATGAAATTTATGTGATACTATTGCTACACAAGATGGCCATTCCTATTCTAAACAAATGGTCAGAAGTGATCAGACTCCAATGGTATAACATCTTCCTAAGTACAAACACAATAGAAATTTTTGTATGACATAAGAAAGTAATGTAACTATTTTTCCACAAGGCCATATTTTCTTCAAACTATGGAAAAGTTGTAACCAACTTCAGGCTGAATATTCATGTGTCTTGTAAAAGCATTACCCATTTAGGATAATAGTATAAACTTGCAAAACAAAAGCATTTTTAAAGAAAAATTCTGACAATTTTGAATTTAAATCAAAACATATACCCGCACTATACCTTACTATAGAAAATATAGGTTAAGGCAGCTAACAGACTTTTTTTCTTTTCCCAACCACTCTCAAGTGGGAACAGCTCAAAGGGGAAAAATACTTGCTGGAGAAGGTTCACTCTTCAGGCTACTTAAAGTATAATAGTCAGACCAGCCTGAACCTCAGTGAACCCATGCCACAGACAAGGTGCCAGTGAGACAATGAGATAAAACTGCACAGAGACTACTTAAAAAAATCCAACAAAACAGTTCTTAAGAAATACAGCAAGATTTCTTTTATCTCTTCAGTATTCAACACCTGTGAGACGTTGTGTTCTATCATGCAGATCAGCATAGAAAGAGGGTTTATTTTTCTTAAGTAGCTGCTATTCATCAAGTCAATTAGGCATCTGCAATTATAACCCCTATAAAGCGTGCTTTAATGCTGCTCCACGCCCATTGGAAGGAATGAAACTGCACAACAATGCATCTCCTGTATGAACAGGTAGTCTGTTCAGCAAGTATTTAGGCTTGTAACATTGGCAACCTGAGCCACAAATTGAAGAGGCAGCACTCAAAAGGCCCAGTACTGTGCTACAGGTAACACTATCTCACCTCTCACCTGAATACAGGAGGAACCAAAGTAGTTACTTAAAGGTTGCATTTTTTTCTTAATTCAAATGACTGCAATGAGAAAGCAGGAAACCAGTTTGCTACATTTAACCAAGAGCATTGAATTTCTACATTAGGTGTAATCTCTGTTTTTTGCTTTTCCAGAGCACTGGGAGGTTTTAAGCATACTTATTTAAAGAGCTTAGCTTTTTCAGGTTTCCTTATTTAACACATTAGTCAGCATATAAACTTACGTGGAACTACACTATGTATATTCCCAATTCAATTTTATATTTTACATAATATTTCTACGGAACAGATAAGCTGCAGACTATACAAACCTACTTCACATAAAGCTTTTAAGTGCTTTAGTAAATGACACACTGTCCCCATTATATTAATGTAGACTTTCAAGCTATCATTGGGCAGATTAATTACACGCACAACACTTTTATGAAACCTGCAACTTGATTAGACTATGTATCTGTAATATTTCAATTAATGGCTATGACAATTTCCATTCTGATGGATTTTTAAATGTATGAAATGCACTTTCTTAAAACTGACAGTGCCTAGGAAGACTGCAGTGTCTTTATAGCTGAAGTTTTCTCAGAACGGGTTGGACAAGCTTCTGTCAGCAATGACACAGACATAATCCTACCTTAAGGGTATACAGATGGACCAGATGACCTTCTAAAAGATCCCTTCCAGCCCTGTTTTCTATAATTATTTACTTTTGAGGAACTTTGAGCCATTTCCTTTCCTATAGCAATCTATTAACGAGATTGCGTTCCTCAATTTTCTCTGCTTCTATGACTAGAGGTTTTTCCCCTATTGATAACTTCTGCTTTTCAGAGGAAAGAAATTACTGGAAAAAAAATTGGCTATTCTTGTACACAAAACTCTCCTCATGTTTCAATGCTGAAATACGTTTTAGTATAGAACTTTAGACTTGAATTTATCCTCAGGAACCATGTTGGTAAGACACAGCTGCAACAAGTATCCATGTAATTATTTTGAGTAGAAATTAGTCACTTTATCAACACCATTATTAAATTCTTGCTAATTTGTAAGCACTATGCAAGTATCCAACACAATCAACAGCTAGAAAATAAGAGTAAATACAGTTTCAATAACTACTTTTCTGAGTCGCTGAGGCCTTCTGAACTCACAAAAAGCCAACTGGCATTAACCATGCCCAACATCTTTGGAAATCCTACCAATCATATTAAAAGAATAAGCAGCTGGGTTTGTTTAGTTAACATGGTGGAAAAAAACACACTCTGCAATACAGTAATATAAAGATTCTATCAAATCCATTTCAAACTCCATGACTTTGAAGTATTCTCTAGTCTATATTCTATAGATCTATAAATATTATAACTTGCATAAAATGGCTCACCATTTCAAGCTCATGTGTTACAGATCCTACTTTTCATAGATTTGTAATACATAATTAGAATTCCACCATCACAGCGTCCGGTACAATGTGCACTGTACATGCAAAAAGCTTGTACTCCAACTAACTTTCCCTTAATCCACCTTCCACCATCTTTAAAATAAATTTCGCTGACATTTAGATTGGAAACTCATGAGTCAATTTTAATTCTTATTTACAGACTTCAGAAACAAGTAAAGTCCAGGCAAGCCTGTGTTTGATGTTTCTAAAATATCTCCCAGTACCATTTTCTATAAGAGGATCCCCACCTTTTGAAAAAATTAACTATCCTTCAGGCATGTCTTTGATGTTATCATGGAAGACCTAATTTTACCTAACATAGTGCGGGACATACTGACAAAGGGCTAGGCATGAAAAAGATTGCCTAGTGGCAAAATTATATGGCCACACCCAGAATGCATTCTAAAGAGTATCTTCACTTGCATAATGAAAACCAAAACTTGAAAAATCACGTGCTGCACATCCCAAGAAACTAGAGAAGGGGTCACTTAACATTACCCTCTATATTAGAGCTTTTTGCCTATTCGGTTTTTGTTGTTCAGACATGCCATAGACTGCCAGATCCCATTCTGTCAGTACTTCCACATTTATCCGCAGTTGACATCACACCCACTCTGAAAAGAACCACCAAGAATTACATAAAAAGAAAAAATAAAAAGAAAAAAGTAACAAAAAATAAAGAAGATTTTTTTTTTATGTTTTGGGACACAATATAAAATTGTATTTAAAGTCTTTACACATACTTCTTTTTTTCCTCCATGTAACAAAATGCTACTATCTGGTACATTTTCCCTTTCAGCTGCCAAACGGAAAGATTTTTTTGTTTGGTTGCCTTTTGGTTTAAGTTACTAACACAAACTGTCAAGGCCCAATGTTGCAAATTGTTGCATCAAGATTTTCAATGGGAGGTATGAAACATCTATATATTATAAAACACCTTCCACCCCCCACCCCTCCCTCCAGCTTTTGAAATTAAGACGGGATAATATAACTAGACCCAAATAGACAGACCTGGAATTGTTTTGAGGCTGGTGGGAACAAAGAAGGCCACTGGAATAGTCTAGCTACAAAGTTCCACTTGTATGACTAAAATTCTAATTCACAAAACTCACCTGCTTTTATTCCAACCTAATATAAATTGTTTCATGCATAAGGATATACTCATTGGAATTTTCAGTCAAATACTGTTCCAATTCCATCCAAAAGAATGGATCATGTAACTTAGTATTACCAGAACAAAATGTTAACTTCTTATGATGGATTTAGAGCAAAACATTTTATGAACACTACTTATAAAACAATAAGAATACACACATACAGTGTATAATTCATCTTTGATTGCCAATTTCTTGCACTGCTGAAGAATAAACAGACATTAACAGTCAACTCATAGTAAAACTAAAATCATGGGTTATAAAATACAGTGAAAGAATAAGCAACTATCACAACTTCCGTTGAGAAAATTTAGGACACTAAAAACTGAAGAAATACTTTTCACTTCAGTAATATTAACCTGCAGTGGTATTTTGCATAAGTTAGGGGAAATATACAAAGCAAACCATTTTAATGTATCTGAAGTAACTAAACCTAAATGTAAAAGAAAAAAATAAATCCACTGAATAACTTGATTTGGAAACCTTGAATCATAATTCATTTAAGTAGCATTTAAATATTTCCTAAGCAAACACAGATCACATGCAACATTGTGTTACTTTTTCTTCACTGACCTATGTCATGATTTAAGCCCAGCCAGTAACTCAGAACCAGGCAGCTGCTCGCTCATTCCTGAGCCCAGGACAACCTAGCAAATCATTTATAATCGTTGATAGTTTAAATCTAATCCCATTAAGCCAGGTTTAGGTGGTAAATCTGTAAGAATTGTTTGCAATCATCCAGTCCGACTTTCCACATAACATAAGACATTAAAAATCTATCTAGTACTCTGGTTCAAAGTTTCCCTGTGGTAAGAGAGAGCCTTCTGCGAACCCAAACATTAACAATTTACCTTGTACTTCTTTATCATGACATTCTTTCAGTTTGGACCATAATTCCTTGAAGAAATCTCCTGTAGGCTCTGCAGAACTAGGGCTCCCACAGCTTCCTCCAGATGCATTCATCTTGCTCTTTTCTGCTCCCAACTTCGTTGACTTATTTGCAGAACTGGCTCACTCTCACACTTAAAGTCTTAAATTACATAGTTATAAAGCTGTTTCTGAAGACAGGTGTATGCCTGTAATGACAGATCGACAACACTTACTTTTGCATTTATCAGAGTATAACTTGCAGCCATGGATTAAATACAAAGTTTACTGCCTATCCTTGTCAAGTTGTACTTACACACTGACAGTCACCCTGAACATCTGGAAGATGCTAAGAATTCTGCTACAAGTAATTATAAACTAAAAGAATACTCCCCCTCAAACCAACTATAAACTTAAAATTAAATGAATGTGCCTAGGAGTCTTTATTCTTTTCCCATATAAAGCTACATTTAAACAGAAACTGTGATTTCCAAAAGTAACCCATGCTTCCATGGCTGTGATCAAAAACATTTGTCAGAAGTTTAACCAGAGGTGCATTTGTGTACATATATCTTCTAAATAAACATGGATTAAAACGACATCCTTCTGCAAAAATAAGCTCACACCCCCTTCAAGTCTTTGTGATTCTACACTGAAATAATTCCCACTCCCTGATGAAAAGGATTTAGGGAGTAATCTCAAAATTCATAGATGTCCAAAACATTAGTATTTGAGGAGAACTATCAAGGTCAGACAGCTCTGTCTTAAAAGCCTGACTGCCTACACAATTCAGAACAATCTGATATACAATTCTTATTTTAAGTGTTTCTTAGCACAGACAACGCCCTCGGGTAAAGCACAGGGGAAGCATGGTACTTAGACCTGTGTCTGAGCCAACGCAAGATTCAATTCAACTGTCACTGGGTGTCCAGTATTGAAATACTCAAGTAATCTCTCTGACCTTCAGTTCCCTGTGTGTGAAACTAAGTTTTCTTAACGTTTTCCTAGAAAACATTCTAATTCCCATTTTTATGTGGTCAATTTTAAACAAACATTTTTGAACTGGGACGGTGTTATTAATTACCAGTTGGACGTAGCTACCTCTGTAATTACTCTGCAATATAAATTATAATAAGAAAAGAAATCTTAAGGTTATTTGCCTAAAGCAGAAGCCCAAGGAAGCAAGCCACAACGTCTATATAAATAAAAGGAGCAATTCCCTCTCAAATTTTTGAGGCACAAGTTACAGTTGTAGTTTAGATGACAGAAGGTCTACAATTAGTCAAGCTGCATTCCCTATCTTGAGAGCCTTCAAGCAACTTAGAATATCTGAGTGCAGCTACTGGTTTAGCTGGTCCTCTATATTCACCATGATAAAATGTTTAGTTCAGTGGTCAGTAACCTGGTATAGAGGCTGGAAGCCTTCATTCTAGTCTTCTTTCTCATACCTCTGTGCACAGCCTTGAGTGAGTCACTTCTCTTTCAGACTGGCTGTATTTAAAGTGGAATAAAAATAACAGAATAAACAGAACAAAGGCTGACCAACAGAGCAACAGAACAAAACTGAACAACACAGAAACGCTTGAACTGTGCATTTTCTATAGTATAAGGATACTTATATGGAGCTGACAGTATTTGGTAATCATTAGATAGCTTCATGTTTGCTTTAACACACTTTGTCCATAGAAAACTCAGTTCCTATTTCAGCACCTGGTTTCAAGTAAGTTAGCCTCTTATTTACACTAAGGTAAGTCCTTGATAGAAAATAAAATCACCTTTCCAAATTAGCAATAGGTACAACTCTCAAGTGGAAGCTGAACAGTAATCTGCCTGCATCTTTGCAGCTGAAGTGCTCCACTTTGTGTGCACTCACATTATGTTACAACACTTCGTCTCTGTGGAACCACTTGCCTAGTGACATCAGAAATGCCTTTTAAACTCTTATTTTTCTACCTTCAACACAGATATCTCGGAGACCATGTTTTTCTTTTTAGGGCAGTGAAATCAACAAACTTGCTCTCACTGTCTTAGATTTCAGTATGCCCGATGTAGGGGAAGTTTAGATTGGATATGAGGAAGAAATTCTTTACTGTAAGGGTGGTGAGGCACTGGAATCGGTTGCCCAGAGAAGTTGTGAATGCTTCATGCCTGGTGGCGTTCAAGTCAGGGTTGGACATAGCCTTGGGTGGCATGGTTTAGTGGGAGGTGTCCCTGCCCATGGCAGGGGGGTTGGAACTAGATGATCTTAAGGTCCTTTCCAACCCTAACTATTCTATGATTCTATGATCATGGTTAAGAAAAGGGAGACTGACTCTAGAATTAGTAATGGCTGTCCCCAGTGTTTTGTTGTTTTTTTTTTTCCTCCAAAGATGACCAAGAAAAAAAAATGTACAAAACTTGTTCAGAGTTTCTGCAAAGGATCAGTACATCAACTGAATAGAAAAAAAAGGGGGGGGGGGGGGGGAGAGAAAGAGCATTTTCCTAAGTTTAACCTACTTCAGCATCCCAAAATGCTTTCACACTGCTTTCCACAGGTGCTCAGCTTCCTTCAAATAGAGGGCCCCCGCAAGAGTTCACATAGAATCTTTGACAGATCTGGGCAATCGCACAGGTGTAAAAGGCATTCAGTGATGTCAGCTCCTCAACTCAGTCTCCAGCCCTAAGAATAACTCTCCAGTCCTCAGGTGAAACAGAACACCTGAGCTGACAGTTGCAGGCAGGGAGGGAGGGAGGGAGCTGGAAGGTCTCTGAGGAGGGAGGGAAGCACAATGCCAGCCCCTCTCCTGAGCACTCTGCTGCTGTCGGCAGGCAGGAAGCAGGGCCGCTCTGTTAAACGGGGCTTTCCTCCTATCCTCCCGATAACCCTTTCACAGGACAACCTAAATATTTCTACTTCCCTGTTCTTCCAACCACCAACTCCCTCCGGCATTAACTTCGCACAGCTCCATAAACGACTGCCTTCCCACACACGACTTCATCAGCACTGGCAGCTACCACCGATAAAGCACTGACACTGTTTATTTATACTTCGCTGACAGGAACACATTCCCTCTCTGCGATTCTGGAGAGCACAAAGCCTCCTGAACCCCTGACTCCCACCAAAAACCCTGAGCACCAGCTGCTCCTACAAACTGAACTCTCCTGTACCTCCTTTCCTTTTCTTTCTTTCCTTTCCCTTTGCAGAAGCACTGCACAGAAAACTCACTCATCTCAAGACACGTCGGGATGCTCTGAGAAATCCTGCCATGACCAGCGCCTGAGCGACAGCTCTCCAGGCGGGAGCAAGCACCCACGCCTCAGCTTCCCGCCAGGCTTCCGTCACACCCAAGAGCTCGGACAGCGAAGGAGAGGTTGGGCATGTCCCACACGTCCCTTCTCCCCGGGGGCACCAAGGCCGGCGGGAGTCTCCGAAACGGAGCGAGCGGGCGGGCAAGCGCGGCCCGCAACCCCACACCCCGGGGACTGCCGGCGGGAGGAGCGACAGCGCCCGCAACGTGCCCCGCGGGGCTCGGGGCCGGGTGAAGGGGAGGCCCTGCAGCGGAGCCCGTCCCGGGAGCGGCCGTTACCAGGCGGCGGCGGTGTGAACCCCGCGCGCCGTTACCTGGTTGGCTCCCAGCGGCTCCACGCGCAACGGCGGGAAATGGGAAAACAGCCGCGCCGAGCTCTTCCCCTGAGGTAGGAGTGGGAGGGGTCTGCCCAGTTCTCGCGAGGCTTCAGCTCTGCCCTCGCGAGAGTGGGCTGTGAGGGTCCGCTGACCGGCTGATTTCGCGCCGTGGTCGGACGGTGCCATGGGTTGGGCCGTCCGTGGGTGTTGTCCCAGCGCTCTCCTCAGCCTGTCTCTGGTCTAGTTTCTGGAATTTCCACAGAGAGCATCCAGAAAAAGCCAAGGGGGTGAGCACCTTGTTAGGTGCCACGGTGAAGCATGGCAGCAGGCACATAACACTGGAAAAGCAAAGTCTTTTTGAGTGAGAGCCTTCAGTAAAACAAATGCTACCTGCACAAGGGAGAGCCTACCTGAAAAAAGTGCTTGTAGGTTTAGAGTCGGAGGGGATTTTTGGGATGTACTGGCCTTTGTAGTATTCAGGCTGTGCTGCCACGTCTACCCTTCTCAGGATTTTTAGTCTTCTGGGGTTTACACACGGAAGATGTATTTGCAGCGCTTTCTCCTCTTTGATCTTAACAGGATCCATGGGTTTGTCATTTTAGCATAAACCAGAACAGTGTAGGGTGTATTTTAATGTTTTCTGTGAGTATAAAAACTGGTAGGCTTATATAATTGGTATGGCGTAAGGCAGCTGAACTTTTGAGTCAGTTTTGCCGACTTTTTTTTGCCCAAATTGCGTATCAATGTTCTCTTGTTCACTGGGACCAAACTTACTGTCTGCCATGAGCTAAACCCTTTGATTTTTAGTTCATAGTTCTTACTAGTAATGAAAGAGAAACTAAACATAGCTTTTCACTATTACTATTCTGCCTCCATGTGATTCCACTGAGCCATTTTGATATACCATATATACCTATTTGGTGTATAGGAACACTTGCAGAAACAGCTTAGTGGCATGATTAGGAGAAGCAATGGTGATCAGTTTGCAAAGGCCAGTGCTGCAAATGCATACTTTCTACTTTATTAATAGCAGTATGAAAAAATTAGGTGTTTGATCATTTAAGTTGTTAGTAGCTGTTCCATCTTATTCTTGTTATGTTACTCAGCTGTCCAGAAAGTATAAATACGGAGCTGCAGAGTAAATAAAACTGGATCTGAAATATAATTTCAAGATTTCTGCAGTATTTTGACATACTGTCAGATGGGCATCCAAGGCATGATTGAGCAGGCTTTAAATCTATTGTTCTCCTGGGTTTGCCATCAATTATGTACCTTAAATGTTGAAGTATTTTGAAAGCTCTTGTAATTAATTTTTCTGCTCATTCCTCAAGTTGTTTGACCACTTTTTAACTAATATAAAATAAATCCATTGTTCAGTAGCTCAGCAGCAGATTGCTTATATCATAAATTTGATCCATTGTTATATTGGTGCACATGTGGTAGAACTAAAATTAGATACGTGTTACAGAAGAAATGGCCATAACAAGTTGTGATAGACACTCCAGTCCTCTTGAATAGTGCTTGTTGGCAGATTTTTATTCTGCTTTTGCAACTTCTGTAATCTAAAAGTTTGTGATGTAGGAAAATAACCATTTCATCAGAGTTGAGAGAAACAGATATCTTAAATATATACAGAGATCTGATAAGTAGCAGTAAAATATCCCTCTTGCTGATTGTGGAGTTATTTTACCATCAACTGGACCTTTTTTTTTCTATTTATAGGAAGATCTCTGGAACTTAATTATGTCTTCCATTTTATTTCCCAATAAACTGTGAGCAGTTTATTCTTATATGCTGTGATGTTGAATTTTACAGCGATATAAATCCATTGACTTCTACAGTGTTATTCTTATCCATTCAACAATAGGTGATAATGGATTAAGACCAGCAGTTGAACTTTACCTATATCTGTCTTCCAGATTTATTTGATTTTATGTATCCCATAATCACATACTTGGCCACCAATTAGTGGATAGATCCCTCACTCATTAAAACTACTAGGAAACTACTGAGGTGTCTGGTATTCCACATTCACTTATATTGAGTGTCTTAAGCTAACTAGTCTAACTGGAACTGCATCTCATTCACCTCAGAAGAGTAAACACACACACCTAGACAATAAAACTGTGGGAAAAATGCTTCACCGTTGTTGCGCTTGAACAGATATGAAACTTTCTGTGGTGGCATGGCTCATGTCCAGGTTTCAAAATAACCCTTAATATGGCACATTAAATGAGGTGACAGAATACTCATCCATGAGCAGCTCTGCAAAAATGAAATCTGATTTAATCCTAGCCCATTTTAGACCTGGCTGATCTGAAAGGTTTAATCTTACTAATGGTATGTGAAGCTGTTGATTTTCAATTATGCTTTAGTGGTAATGCCTTTCTTTTTGATGACTGGACTATTTACCAGCAAGTCAACTAATGACTGGATTTCTATTGTACTGCAATTTTGCAGCACAGATAAAACAAAAAATATCCTTTAATTCACACACACGCCCTTTTTAGGGGGTATTGCAGTGGGTGCATCAGTGTTTCTAACCATTCAGGTAGCAGAAGGTGGCCTAGCTCACCGCATATGCCCACAGAATAGGGTTAAAAGTGATTAGCAGAAAGCTTGCATTCTTTGTTTCTATTGCCTTAACTTTGTATGTAAAGATTAAAATTTGAATTATACTGGGGAACTCCAATTTAAGTCTTTTAATTGCTTTAAACACAGTGGTATACATATCACTCTTTTCCTGTGTATTTAGATATATATATGCATATATATATATAATAGTGAAGTAATTTCTTTGCATGATATTTAGTGGATTACAGATGTACATACAAGGCCAGTGAGCTCACAACTTCCTTCATTTGCAGATCTGCACTGAGGGATAAATATATTGCTTAACTTTCTACTCATGTTCATTTAATGGACTTCATGTTGCAGTTGCCAATAAAGAAATCAAAGGAGCACAACTTCAGATGCAGCAAATAAGAGTGTGTGGCACTGTTCAGCTGCTACCTAAACGGAATTCGAACTGGGAGTGTAGAAACTGGCAGTCCCCTGATTGGTGTGATTTCTTACAGCTGGTAGGGCACACAGAGCACACCACTGCTGTCTAGCACTGGTAGTTGCTTTCTCTGGAAAAACAGGGAGGATCCACTCCATCACCCCTGTTAGTTGAATTTGATTCTTCCCAAGATGCTTGGGTAGCCACTTTTCAAATGGAGCTGAGATCAAACTCCCTGATGCCGGTAACATTGTTCACTTTGAGAAACAAACCCTCTTTAATATGACTCAGAAAAAGCCAGGATTCATTGAACTGAAACTCTTAGGGCTTTTAGAGAGCCTTGATGGAGTGAAAGAAAGAGCAGCCTGAGGGATGCTGTTGCATGACCCAAGCGTTCCTGATCCTCAGACTCTAAGCAGCTGCATCTATTTGTGTTAGCTGCATGCAGAAATGTTTTGTTCCTACTGATGTTTCTAAGGTTAACATGGATAGTCTGAGTAGTTATGCATATTTATCTCAACCTTGGAAGGCTGAAGTAAAAGTTTACAGAACTATGTAGAAAATCATGCCACCTACCTTTTACTGTGGTGAACGGCAAGAATTCAGGACAGGAAAACAGGCGAAAAAGAAACAACATACGGGAAATAATATTTTACTTACCTTTTGAGAAACAAAAATCCCCAGACAATGGCTCCTGCCCTTCCTGGCCCCTAAAAGAAAAAAAGGCAGCTGATGAAAACCCAGATAAAACAGAATACATAAACTGGAGAGAGAGAGGATGGCAAGTGCTATTTTGAAAAACTGATTTATTTGGTTTGAATTTTCAAAATGCATTATGTTAAAACCCTGTGGCTTTAGAACTCAAAGCTCTCTTGCAGCATTTATTGGCTCTACAGAGTCTCTGTGCAAGCCATACAGTTCAGCCAGCTATAGTTTTTTTTTGTTTTTTTTTTTTTTTTTTTTTTTAATGGTTTATTCCTTAGCAACTTTTCCTTTTGTATTTGACTGCAAAATCAGTGGAGATGATAAAAATGAAATATGTTGGGTTTTTTCCCCCCTGACAGATATCTTAGCCTCTGTGAGAGTATGAAACTTGGTTATTATCCATTTTCCCACAATTTGAAGAAAAATTTTTATATGCAGACACAACACTGCTAATGAGAAGGTCATTTCAATCTGCTGTTCACTGAGTTTGTAGGCTGCTCAGAAGGCCTTTTTATTGGCACTCTACAGAAGAATAATAATGTTAATTTTTGCATCAATCAGGAAATAGCTGGCAGTGAAGACCTCTATAATTGAAGCTTCCTGTTGTGTGACTTAAAGTCTTACATAATCCTGTATAGATATTTTTGCATCTAGTGGGTTATGTCTACTGGGGACTCTGATATATTTTTTTACATCATGAAAGAGAACAGTAGTTGATTCACTTAAAGGTAGGCAAAATTAAGATATCAGGGAGATGGAAGTAGCCATATGATGGTTTTCAAAAATGTAGTTACACAGATGCAAGAAGATTCCCATTTACTTAAGTTAAAGAGTTATTTTGTCCTAATAGGCATGACAAAACCTGTCTTCATTCCTTTCTGTTCAGCTCAGCAAGTACTTCTGAGCTCCAGTAGTTAATCAGTTACCAGATCCTACAGCTTTTTTCACGCTGTTTAATTTTTCTTATTTGACACAGAACCTGTGAATGAATTCTGTTGCAGATACAGGTACAACTTTCAGGTTTGCCTGCTCTTTATGATTAGGACTGCTTTTTGTTACCACTGCCACCACCGTTACTCATTCTAAACAGGTACATTTCTAATAAATATGTAGAAAGAAAGCAATAAGAATGACAAGTATGTTTTCTATCTTACCATGAAGCCAATTCTGACTATGTAAATCTGGGTTTAATTAACTCCATAAAATTGAACAATTAAAAAAGTCTGGCAAGAATTAGTAACCACACACATTAATGGCGCTGTGACAGTACTGTTATGAGACAGTGATTATAAAAACACTGTACAAATGAGAAGACCAATAGGCAATACTTAAGTGACCTCCTCAAAATACTAAAGTCACTGGTAGTGGAGCTTCCATCTCTCAGTCCTGTGCTCAGTTCATTGAACTGTCTCTCCAGTAAATACTCTTGCAGTCAGAGCAGATGATGCTGAGATGCACACAGAAGGGTCAAAAAGCTGCACTCACAAAAAATCCTGTCAACCGGCACCATAGAGACTGGCAGTACTCAGACACATTAAGGAGATAGCCATTATACCACTTCAAGCATAAGAGAAATTTTTGCTTAAGGTTATCTTAAATGAATTTTAAAGAAAGACTTTCAAAACTCACCCTTCTGTCTGAATTGTCAAAAGTTCTGTTCTTGATCGGGGTGATAAATATTTACTATTGACTTCCCCTCCAGCTATAAACCTCAAGTGTAAGTGAGATGAGGAAGCCACTGTGGACCACACTAGAGAATGCCGAGGAGATCTGCTGCACCTAAGATATATACAATGTGCAATGGATAACCTAATATGCCTTTCATTTAACTGGCTGGGCAGGTTTCTGCATTCTGGAGAGCATGGAATCATACCAGAATTTGTTGGCATAACAGGCCCGTCAGACCGGTTCCCGGGGCGCCCAGGAACCTGCCCAACCAGTCTGCATCAAAGGCCAGCCCAGCAAGCTGCAGCTCAGCTCGGCTAGGGGAGGCTTCATACACAGTGAATTATTCACGCCTCTGTCAACTCCCAACATACTACTCAGAGAGAATGATGTAGCCTCCAGCAAAATAATTTACTGAGGGGTGGGGGAGTGATACATCCTTGTTAAGTGTAGCAAGATCTTATTGTTATAATTTTTCTTTCATTTTATATGCAGATGCACTGGGCTAGAGGGCTTGCCCAGCAGAAGTACAAAGAGAAACAGGAAAGAAAATACCTTTTTTCTTATAACACTAACCATACAGACTTATTATGATCAAATAACACCAAATTTTTTTTAGTGTAACCAGCTAAAGAAAAACCCCAAATTATGCTTTAATTCAGTTTTATTTCCAGTCCTGCTCTAAGTGTTTATACCTACTGTATGTGTAGTATTCAGCATAGATCTGTTACAAGTGGGAGACGGGGCACTAGGAGCTTGGAATATTACATGGAATATTCACGGTGTGACTTTGGTGCAAGCTCACTCTTCATTACTGTGCAGGATATTTAAAGGTGAAACAGGTCAGAGAACATGGAGTGTATGGGACATGCTTCCATAACTGCGAGCAACTACCTGTGAGGCAACACCATCCTTCTCCGAAGGATACAGCAGCTGCCCTGTTACAATAGCACATGGGCTGCAGCAGCAGCTGCACTGCTTCTTGTTCATGGCTGGGGGGCAAGAATACTTGCACATCAGTCCTGCATATAGCATAGCTATTCAAGCTGTAGGCAGAGATCAGATTATGCCCTGACAGAAGCCTGCATTTGTGTAAACTTACTACTTTTTTTTTTTCAAATGTAAACACAGACCATAATTTTCAGTTTCCATGCTGTGATTGTTAGACACGTTCACTAAAATCAGTAGGAGCTGCAGAAGTTTAATGCCTCTGGAAAGGTGATCATGAGTACATGCAATCAGTCTGCTAAACCTATGCTTAGGCAGGTTCCTTTATTTTTTATTTAAGCACATTAATTCAAATGCTTAAACTTGAAAAATATTGGTTCTATTAAATGTTATCAAAGATTCTGAGTAACTGTAGAGGCCTGTGTTTGTTCATAAAATGATCCCACTGAGGAACCATTTCAGCCTGGAAAAGAGAAGAAAACTCCAGGGGACTTTATAGCAATCTTCCAATACCTAAAGGGGGCCAACAAGAAATCTGGAAAGGGACGTTTTACAAGGGAATGTAGTGACAGGACAAGGGGGAATGGCTTTAAACTGTGAAAGAGAGGAGATTGAGATTAGATATTAGGAATCAATTTTCACAATGAGTGTAGTGAGACACTGGCACAGGTTGCTCAGAGAAGCTGAGGCTACCCCATCCCTGGCAGTGTTCAAGGCCAGGCTGGATGGGGCCTTGAGCAGCCTGGTCTAGTGGAAAGTGTCCCTGCCCATGTCAGGGGGTTGGAACATGATGATCTTTAAGGTCCATTCCAGCTCAAACCATTCAATGATTCTATAATGATTTATCAATCTTTAGATCTTTTATTATTTACCCACTTTAATAATAGTTACTAGGCAGCTAATGATCAGAACAGGAAGTTACCATGAAATTCAACCAGTGTTGTGCAACATGGACAGTTTTTTTCATTATTGACCAGAATACATGAAAGAAGAAATACTGTTGTTTGAATATACTCTACTCAGATAATTTTACTACAGGAAAGTAACTCTTCCTATAAGACAACATTTTATGACAGCCTTGAAAGGAAGGCTTATTTCTGAAGAAGGCAACTGGATTACTAACTGAGCCGAAATGACAGATTGTACACTGTTTGTGCTTGCAGTCACACCACCTTAGGCTATGATTTCATACAGTTAAGCAAGGCTGGGCTTGGTCAGTACTTGGATAAGAGAGTTACAAAAAGTCCGCTGCAGGAAGTGGTTTTGGTGATTCAGTAGGGTATACTGAATAATTGGGCTTCAGTGCCAAATGTGATGGAGACACTGGTTTCTGTGTGTCTCGTTCCTATGCCACAGTCTTGGTGCCATACAAAATTGAAGTTTTTAAAGACTCCAAAGCTATTTCCATGAGCACAAATCTTGAACATTAAATCCCTGTCCAATGTGAATGTACTATGTCTGCCTACAGTTTGTTTTTATGAGTGTCGCATAATTGGATAAACCACATAGTTGATTAGTACTGGTAAATTACCACCCCAAACAGCTGTTAAACTATACAATGTGAAAAAGGTTCTGCTTGCGTAATAGACTTAAAGAAAGCTGGTGTGCTTCAAAGCTGGTCTACTTCTTCCAGCTATGGCAGTTGGCCTCATAAAAGATAACATCTGAGATTTTACATTCTGCATCCTGAGCTCATCATTAAACCTGGAGCCTTATGGCGGATCTGATAGTGGGCTTTTAAAAGACATTTAACTGTTCACTGGAGTATGAAAAGCATGGGGATAAAAGGGATCTTTACTACCTCTTCCTTTGACTTGATAGCTTAAAGAAGAGGTTGAACACCTTTTGTCCTCTCCAGCCTATTGCTCCCCCAAACCAAAACCACTGTGTACACACACACCCCCCACTTAGACATTCAGTAGGGGCTTCTCATCAGTTAGGGCTTCTCATACAGGGTTGCTGGCGGGGCTGAGACCTTGAATTAGGCTTTTATATTAATTTCCCATGAATTACAGAAATTTAGTTTTTCATAAGAGCAAAGGTATAGGGCAAAGAAGTCATTGTATATATCAATACATTCTTGGATAAACATCACTTGGCTGCTGTTCTCATCTTTGTAACTCATGACAGTTCTAAAAATACATATACCACAGAAATAAATATTGTACTATCAGACTTGCTTGGAATTCTCTGTGGGAGAGATTGCCTTTCCTCCTAAAGAAGGCAGTATAATAATCTGAAATACTGAATCCTCTTATTTCGAATATAATTTGCAATAAAAGGCTCTTACAGATGAATGTTTTCTCAAATCAAAACTATTATTAAATGCTTTTCAAATAGAGAATAAATTACAAGTTTTTTTTTCGTCTCCAGCTTTAGTCAAGAAAAGCTGCATAATACTTATCTGTGAACTCTTCCAATTTATACAATGATCACATAAAATCTTCAGGAGAAGAAGCTCAGAGAGTTGCAATTCTGAAAAGTAAAACAATCTAAATGGTGCAGGCTTTAACTTGTTCTTATAGTGAAGGTATGTACAAACATTCATGTCTACAAGTATTCATTACAGAGAGTTTACAACATACCTCCCCGTAGCTATCAAAAGCTGCTCAGTACTTTCACAAACAAATTCAGATAGCACACATGCCCCCACACCCCTATCAGAGTTAGGTAATATCTCTCTCCTCTTGACTGGTTGTGTAGCAGTGTAAGTCAGGGAGACTGTTGGTTCATAAAGGGCGCCCTCAAAAGTAGGCCAAGTCCTACCTTGAATAGAGAGGAGAGGTAGCAGCAGTTAATTTCTGACCTAGAGGCTAGCTAGAGAAAAATATCTCCAAGTTGAGCCAAAGGATGCAACCTAAAGCATTCTTTGATGCTTTTCTGAGCATGAACAGAGTTAGCATTTGTTGCAATTAATTTGCTGATGATGACAAATTCTCCTTTACCTCCACTGAGACAGCAGGGCTGGGCATTGGCAAGATATAAAAATATAAAATCGCAGGAGAACTGTCACTATTCTCGCAACAAAAGTAAGCCTGGTGTAAAAGCTTGGCTGTTTTTGTCTGAGATCAAAAAGCCTTGAAATGTTAACGTTCTTGGTGCCAGTCTACCTTTCTCCACAATTCTTAAGACTGTCTTTAAGAGTTGGTCCAGTTCAGTAATTCAAGAAAGAAAAGCAGGTTTGTGAACTTTGGGGTGTAGAGAGGTCTCACTATGAGCTATAATGCTCCAGGAATGTTGTGAGGAAATGTAAGAGAAGAATTAATTGCTAGGAAATTCCAGCAGTCTCTTCCCCTCTCAGAAAGGAGGAGGGAAAGAAAGGAAATGCAAACAGAAAGTAGCTGAAGCACCTCAGACCATTACACTGGAGTGACTACTCTGGAATGGGATTGCACAAATACCTGGAACCTCAGTTTTTGTCTAATTCAAAGAAGTGCTCCCTACAAATAGTCTTTTCCAGTTCTCTCATATAGAGTGTGATTGGATATTACTTATTTCAGAAAAGACTGCCACAGACTAAAGTGTCAACATCCCTTGTCATTGGATTTTCTTATCCATTGTCCGTATTTGACCCGGTTTTAATTATTATTATGAATTATTGCAGCATATCCTTTTACAAACATTTAGGAATACTTTACCTTTTTTGTTTGGTGGAGATTAATCTTTACAGAAGAATGAGTATTCTCTATAAAGAGAATTATAAAGTGGGAACCAGAAGTGGCATTGGTGTAATTGTTTGGGGGTCCGAATAATAAATATTTTCTGTACTTGTTTTCTTTTTCAGATGATACTATATTAAGCAACAGGCTTCCTATGTGGAAACATAGAAGCAAGGGATGTCAGAGACCTCACAGTTACCTTTTCCCATGTTGAAATTGGATATTTTATTTCTCCATTTTGTCTTCTGCATCTTCACTTTTTTAAACGAGAGAACTGTTTTCCCACCTCAGGGTGATTTAGCTTGTACTTGGAGCCTCTTCTGCTGTCCTTTATCAAAGACCTTGGATATGGCTATATAGAATCATAGAATCATAGAATAGTAAGGGTTGGAAAGGATCCTTAATGTATCTGCAGATAATTTTATTAAGCTACAGTTTTCTATTGCAGGAGGCTTGCTGAAATAGTCTTGACGTATTAGGTTTCTGTCTTTCATATTGCAATAGTTTAAATCAAGCTGTTACTGAAGAAAGACTCATGAAAATTTTCAAGACTATTCACTAAGTTTATTAAAAAATTTAAAAACAACCCTATTTGCTGCTTTCCAGTTTTTTTTGAGTATTAGTGAAAAATATAATTTTGGTTTTAAACCTGTTGTTAGTGAGAAAGTATCATTTGTTAGAAACTTAAAATGACACTTTGTTATTGAGCATCTTCAGAATTCAAAACATAAGAGAAACCCAGCTACTCTTATGTTATGTAAATTCTAACTTCTGTTATAGGGTTTTCTCTTCTAATGACTGAAGCTTTGTCTCTCTTGTTTCTTGTATTTAGAAACAGCAAGAGCAGGAGTGTATTGGGAATATACTAGATGGAAGTAAGTATAGGTTCCAGCTTTTCGAAATAAAAGTGGACTTTCACAATTAATATTTCAGGTAAAATTCGGAACTTCAAAAGTTAGAAGGAGCTTTGCTAATGACTTTATTGAAGCTAGATTTTTAATCCTCTTATACTACCTTTCTTGTATGATAAAATAATCAAACAATCTTTTGAAAACATTACTGTTCCAGTATATGTTTCTTGCTTGAGCTGTTAAGGGAGCTGTTTACTTTTTGATCCAAGGGGGAAAGATAAACTTGAACAGCCGTTTCCCCTGTGGTGCTAGTCGCTACACAGCATACAGGACCATGCTCATTGAAACCTGAGAATCCCTTCCAGGCCGTGCGTGAGAAAAGCAGCAAACCAAGACACAGACCCATCAAGCCTCCAGCTTTGACCTTCAGCCTGTGACTTGACCCATAAGTATGCTTGTATCAGTCCAGCATATCATCCAGCAGATCACAAACTGGCTGTAATCCAATGACCATCTACCTCTAGTGAATTTGATTCTGTGGAAGAGGTCTAGCAGCATCCCATTACAATAAGCAGGGAAGAATACTGCTTAACACTGCCTTGTGGTCAGATAAAACCATTAAGTGGCAGAATCCCAGTAGGTTTTTTCCATCATTTCTCTTGCCTGCCAAGTAATACCATGTGTCAGATGTGTCCTTTGTCTTGGTGGAGGACATTGTTGAAATAATCTGGTAAAAAAAATACATACTTTAGCAAAAGGAACTTTTAAACCAGAATCATTAGTGTAATACCACAAACCCTCCATTAGGGTAGCTGAAGTACTGGCAAACCTCATCAGGAAAAGCAAAAGTGGTGGGCCCACAAAAGCCAAACAAAAAAACTCTTAAACTATGTTTCATTTTAAAACAAAGCCATCAGTGGTAGCCTGTCTGAGGGGGCACATGCTCAGACCTTTTCAGTAGATGAAAGGGATCAAACTTTTGGGAAACTAGCACATGCACAGTAACCAAAACCTTATTTAATATGATACGAATGCTGTGCAAGCCTCAGTTTCATGAGGAAACTGTATAATGAACTTAGAGCTACAAGGTAAGTGCATTCCTGGACTAATTCTAGAATTGACACAATACATTTTCCTCATTCCCACTTGTTTATCACTGAAGAGATTGTTTATCAAACTTGTTTATCAACTGAAAAAAAAAAAAGATAAAAGAACAAACACAGAAAAGGTAGTTGTGATTTAACAATGTCTTTTGTGTCAATTTTATTTTTCTCCCTCAGGAAAGCTGCATAGCTAAAACATAAACTCTTCACCTGCACAGGAAAGATTTAAACTTTGAAGTGATTCTTCGGTACATGATGCCTGTCAAGTTTCTTTTTGCACTGTGGTTACTGTGCTGTGCATAATGCCACAGTATTTTCAATGCTGTAGTGATCAAAAAAAAAGAAGTACAACAACAGACACAATGTAAGTATTGTTATTTCTGTGAGTACTTATGAGCTTCTGAAAATTCCAAGGGAAGTGGGAATTTCCCTCAAGGGAAGTGTATTTTTTCTGGTACTTCCATAAGCTCCTCAGAGAAGGTGGTTGTGTCAGGAGTAATGGTTCAAATCATCTTTATCCAAGCCTACACCAGAGACAAGAGCAGAATCCGGCTGACAGCTCATCAGGATTCTGAATCATGCTGCCTGAGAAAACAGATACTACAGGATTTCAGTGTGGAAGGCATTTTTAAATGATTCAGTTAAGCTAGAGCAAATGCAGGCACTTACAATGATTTCCATTCCTAATCAGCTAAACTGAGTCAGGAAGCATAGTTCGAATGTGAACAGACAACTTTTTGTATTTCCTCAGTGCAATAAGTTTAAAGTCTCATCTTTCATCACTGTGTCTGACATAGGAAAATTAAAGAGAAGCAAACTAAGGCGTGAATTTATGGCAGTCTGACTGCTTTGCCTTTGTCCCTTTTCAGCAAACACTTGTAATAAATGTAAGTGTATCCTACTTTCAAAGTGGACTAATTAGTGAACTCTGAAGGCATTCCCTAGTCCATTTGGCGGTGGTTACCTCTGCGTAGCTAGTCTGTTGAAACTTGCTCACATCCCATGTGCAAGATTCATTTGTATTCTTTCGTGGTTAGTACAAAGTGGGCAGAAATGCCAGCAAGCTTGATGTGGAGTACCTCCTCTAAACCTGGTGCTTGTACAGATAAAGTGTGTAGGGTGCTATGTGATTCAGGTATCTAAAAGAAATTGTCCTACTATCCTGTGTGAAAGTTCTCTCAGTATTTTCTTCTTTACGAAACAAATCGTATTTAACCGATGCTTTCTCAAAAGTAAAGTAATTGGAAATTGAGCTAGAGTTATGCCGTGTGGAGGTCTTGGGTGTTTCTATTTGCAAATCAGCAATGTGGTTTTGTTCTTATGTAAGTATCTAGAAATGCAAAATCAGAACACACTGGTGAAGCCATTCTTTCTTTGCCCCAACACCAAGAAATAACTGTGTTACACCCTCTGCAATTAATGACATTTATGAAGGACGCCCTCTCCTCCTTTCCCCCCAGTCTACTTCTAGCCAAAACTAACTGGGTAACAACCATTGCTCCTCTTAGCTGGCCCAAATGCAGACTCTCCACCTACATTCTTATAACTGGGCTGACTCATACACAGTCAGGACCAGACAGTATGATCTGTAAAATGGCAGCAAATAGAAACTTAAAAGACAACGAAGAATACTGCCTAACAAACCCATTTTGAACTCAGTAAATGAAAATGTGTGAGCTAATTGAAAATCCAAGAGAACACCTTCCCCCACCCTGGGCAATTTAAAGTATGTATGGAGTAGTGAACAAACAGTGTATATGTCCGGTCATATATTTCTTCTGACACTCATGTCTGTAGTTCAGTCCTGGCTCATATTCAAGCAAATACAGTAATACGATTAGTTCTAAGAACACATATCAGGGACTCATATTTGAGTTACGCTTCAAAAGGCACTGAAACAAAAGCATAAAGTGTTAAACCACATCTGAAGTATTGATCTAGACTCTGCTACCATTTGGGCAGGCTTCCTCATTATATATTAAGGTACAAAATATTTCACTAATGAAGTACATAAAATTGTTTTCCAGCCTGAAATGGGTGATCTGACTGTAGGTGAGGAAAGAATTGTGCTTTTTCCTTTCAATGATTGTTTGCTCTTTAGGTTTTGTGTTTTAGGGTTCTTCCAAGAATAGTCTCCATTTATTCTGTGGGGGCATACAGAACCAATGGATAAAATAGGTTCTATAAAATGGGCTGTCAAGGATCCTGCTGCCTAAATGTCTGTGCTGGAAGGGACAGGGAGTGTTTGTTGTCCAAGCAGACAATTGCGGCTCCCCCTGTGCAGCTAGATACCTAGCTGCTCCTCAGTAAAAGCCAGCAAAACAGATGGCTGGTGTCTATTTTGGGGGGAGAGCAGAGGGAAGGGAGAGGTTATATCTCCTTGCAGGAGCAATCTAGTACTTCCACTTTCTTCACTGCAGCAGCAGGGGTTAAACCCTCAGCTCTTCAGTTTTGTCTGCACATGTGAGTTACTTTATCCTCTCTTTTTGGGTGCCAAGATCCAATCTACATGCTGAGATGCTGTAGGACAGCCCGGTGTCAGCAATGCTGGTTTTCTAAGAATTCTGCACACTTATATACTTACTGCTCAGATGATATCTTTGTTGTTTTTCCAGTCGTGTCTGCCTCCTATATTTTAAGCACAAAGCAGTACAAGGATTAGTGCAAGTGGAATGTGCATACTGGAACATGGCCTGTTTGTTACAGGAAACTATTGTCACGCGTTGCTGACAATCTGACATAGGCTTGATTGCCTGAATTGTGGCGTAAACAGGGAAACTTACCTTTGAGGAAACATAAACCATTTATCAATGGCTAATCTCCAGGTTCTTTTCTTAACGTCAGTGAGAAACAATAATTCAGTGACAGAAATAAGTTGTTTTTTTATCACAGGTACTCTACCCATCAGCAATACCAGGTGGATTTTCTTCAGGAAATATTTTTGCAATGCTAGAGGAGTACCACAAAAAACAAAACAAAACAAAACAAAACAAAAACAACAACAAAACATTCCGGTATCAGTGAATTTCATGGGGTACTGGAATTAGTTTAAAAACTGGGAACAGTCACTTTGGTTTCTCCCTGTCTCCCTTTTGGAAGTTTCTAGACCATGTTCAGTCCATTCTTGGGCTGTGAAAGAAAGAGAAAGCTCAAGCATGCCCTAGCTTCCTACTGCCTTGTTGGCTTAAAACCTAGTCAGGATCTGGCCCAGCCTTGTCATTCAGATCAAAATACCCTTTTTAACATAAGAAGAAGTTTATTGGTGGGACAAAAATTACTGCATTGAATTGCCCTGTGAAGTTTCTTTTAAGGGACACCAGAATTACTGAGAATCGAGCTAGTATTTAGTTTCAGTAAAACCATGGGAGTTTCTCGCTGCCATAGGCATGACACAGAAGTTAGACTGAGCCCCTGGGAGTGAGGCTGTTAGGAGTGATCAAGGGCAGGAAAGCTGGGCAAGATGCTACATTTTATTTTGCTTGAGGCTTATGAAAGCACTGTTGCACTGCTGCCTGGGGGCTTGGCACCTTCTCTTTTTCAGCTTGCCTAATGAAATAGTCGCCTCTTCTTCTGAATGCACATGTATGTGTTGTAGGAAGAGAAGGAGCATTGACAGCCCTGAAAATCCCACAGGGGACCACAGACCACGCTCCAAAGCGCTTGGCTGATGCACTGCAGCCTGTAGGGCAGCACCCTGTGCTGAGGTTGCTAACAAGTATTGTTGAGGCCAGGGTTGGAGGAGGCAGCAGCTGATACCAGGGGTAGTGTTCAGCCTGTGAAGAGGAAGGAGGGCATGGGGAACAGCAGGGATGACAGCTGATACAGCAACTGAAGTATGAACAGGGTGCAGGAAAGGGGGAAGGATTTCAGACAAGAACGCTGATAACTTGGATTTGAGTTTGAAAGTTTTTTTTCTTGTGAAAGTAAATGCCTGCTGCTCCTTACTCTAAATATACTCACTTTCAGGAGGCTATATACTGTTAACCAACTATTTATGAAGCATTTCACCAGTACTGGTCAGAAGCAATCTGCATATTTTTTGAAGATAACTTAATCTTGTTTGCATAGAAGAAGTGATTAGCACTTTTGCTGAGCATATTGCAGTCCTCGGAGAAGCAACACAATTCTAACATCTGAAAAACAGTAACCTGAGTGTTTCCAATCATCAGCATTTGCAACAGTATCAGTCAAGCAGCATGCTTCAGGAAACCGGAAAACATCTTTATCCAAGCAACATTTTCCTGTTTCTGCTCTGGTTCAGATTTTTCTCTGATTCAACTCCAAAATAATCACCTTATGGCAATTGTTAGAAAGGCTGGAAGAGTTAAACCAGGGAGAATATGGCCCTTTAGCTTGTTCTATCTGTACTTTTTGTACTCTAAAACCAGCGGTGACACTTGATATTGTACTTAGCCAAAGCCTTTCAAGCAGTGCTCTGTATCAGATTAATGATGGTCTGAGTTAGGCAGCAAATCAACCAAATCAATACCCATGCAATAGTTCAGGTGGCTTGTTTCAAAAGAATGAAGGACTTGCTGTGACAACAACACCGGAAAGAGAAATATGTGGGCAGATGGCAGTAGGGCCTCGTTTGGACAAGCGAGCAGCCTGAACTATTGTCATCTCACCTGGCATGTGACCTGAGAGAATTTGGCTCTCTGTTCTTTCCTCTCTTTTGTATGGCCCTTTGTTAACTGTCTTTCAGCAGTGACTGATGTTTGAAATACATATGCTATTGCTGCTTACAGAGCTCTAGCACCAGAGGAAAGCAACCTGAGCTTTAGAGACACTTCAAAAGCAAAAGGACATAGTACCCGTCTTGGGACAGCCATTTAGGCAGGTCTTTTTAAGAAGTTCTGTGCCTGGGAACATGATGATTGCCTAATTTTGAGCAGCCATTTCCTTACCTTTAGTTTTGAGGGATGACTCAGCTCAGTTGAGACCTTTGCATTTCCATCAGGGAGACTAGCCATCTCCACACCTAAGGACAAATTGATGTGTGAAATACTTTTCAGAAAATCCTGATGCTAGGGGAAAAAACCTACCCATTTTTATGTAAATGGTTTGGTCAGAACAGGAGGAAGGATTCTGTTGGTAGCCTGAAGAGTTTGCCTCTGGAAGGTCAGACTACAAGCCTTTCAGAAAAATCCCAGTGAGATTGTTGTTACAAATGCTAGTTCATCTTTTCTGTTCTTTTTATTATTTTTTTTCCTATTAGTTTATCTTGTTTTATAATGCAGGAAGATCAAAAGACATTCAGGTACTGTGAAAGAAAGCTAGGAAAATGGGCAAGTGCCGAGAACCTGGGGAAAAGATTACCAGGTGAGTGAGATCAGGGAGGCTCAGCTGGCTTTTGGCTGGGTCTGAGGTTCCAGGGTTAAACTGAGTGAGATACTTGTGCTGGCCACTTAGGAAAGGCAGATGCACAACAAGTGGAATTTTATTTCTATGCTTCTTGTCCCTCTGTAGCTGGAAGACATCTAACAGCAGAAATGCTGTTGCCTCCGATCCCTACAGGAGGAGATGGTTCTGTAAGGCAGAACATGCATGAGGAAAGATGCTAGCTTTCTATTCTGTGGTACTTTCCGTGATTTGTCGCACAGCATGACAAATAGATCATAGTTCTATGATCTATTTGTCACTTCCATGATATTTATATGTTTTGGAATACACGCTAGTAGTAGAATCAATGCCAAGTGCCAAGATAGTTAATTAATTCCACTTTCCTGAGTTGCCCATATGGTTTAAGTTAGGTATGGCAATTACATCCTTTAAACTGTTAAGTGTGCAGAAAACAGTTATTGCATGTTGCCTTTCTACCTGCACCATGGCAGGGGCAGTGAACCTTGCTATACATTTGCTCACAGGGTGACACAGAAATGCTGCTCACCTTCCTGCTGCTGTGAGAGCTGTGGCGAGCTGCACCACCAGCCCTGTGGTGCTGGGCTGTGTGCATGCACGCAACTGCCAGCAACTCACTGCCTGAGGAGTTGAGGCAGAAAAGGGTAAGGCACTGGTGTATCATCATTATGGCTGTTATACAGAGGAGGAGAAAAGACAGACGAGGTGGCTGGCCCAAGGTCACCCTGAGGAGCTGGAGCAACCGTAAGGGACTGGATCCACCATTTAACTTACATCTCCATCCTACAGTGCTCTGTGTTAAATAACACACGTTTTGCAGATTTATTTTACAGTTTAATTTCCTCAGGCTGCTAGAACAATGCCAGTCTCTGGCCATGCTTGCTCCATGTAACTTCAAGGGCTCTGACAACTTGGGCAAACAAGGAAAACCACAATCAAAGGTCAAAACATGCTACTCCTTGCTCAGACTTCTAGCTTTTTTCTTTCTGCTGAAGGTGGCTCGTTGCTTTTCAATTATCATGATCTGATTAGCCTTCACAGGACCTATTGTATAATAATGAACCTAAACTCAAACATAATAGTCTGAGACTGCTGTGTGACTCCATAGGGTGATATAGTACCTCCTGATCTGCTTGCAGGACACATTAGAGGGCCTCTGTACTGAAGCTGGTGGGCTTAATTGGTTCTGGTGTTTTATGCCAGTGAATTATCAGATGTCCTGAAGCAAGTCCCATGGTCCTGACAGAGCTCCTGAAGCCACGTGTACAGACTTCACTGCATGGGGCCCATGTACTTGAGTCTGCTTTAGGCTGCTTGGTTTGCTTCAGTGGTTCCTTCCTGGGCTTCCTGGCACACTTTGAGACACAGCTGTCTGTCAGTTTACAGGATAAAGCTGATGTATCTGACACATATTTAATAGTTATACCACCATCCATCCCAGCAATCCGTAGTGAGTAGGCACAATCAGAGGACAGTGTACAAGCAGGTGATGAATTTCCACTCCTTCCCAAAGACCTGAGCAGGGAGGAGGGGGCGTTCTCCAGACCACAGCTTTCACTGTTGGTCCGGGGAGCCACAGCAAAGTGGGGTGGTAGGAATCAAGCTCAAAATTTATACAATTGGGGTCCATGGCTAGGGATATTGCTATAAAAATGCCCACTCTTAGCCTACTAAGAAAATAAAATACTTAATGGTGAAAAATTAGGGTGTTTTTACAACTGCATTTAAAGCCCTAGGGGAGCCTGTAATGGGCTAAATGGACTATTTAGAGAAAAGCCCACGTTTTCCTCTTTTTTGTGTGTGTGTTTTAATTTACTGTATATAGCTGCCATTATCCATAACCCAAAACTTACGACTCTGTTACAACAGGAGAAGAGAACACTTTATTGTCTGCTGTTGGCAGATCACCCAAAGTCCCCTCCCAACTTAACAAGCATTAAGCTTCAATAAGACACAAGACACTTCAGAAAAAAACATCGCCACAAGGCTAATGATGACAACAGCTGCCAGCAAACTTTCCATTGCAAGCAAGTAAAGACTTGAAACAAATTTTAGCTTAAGTTTTGTTTTAGTAGCATCAGTGACATGTCTGTACCGGCAAAGGCTCAAATTGCATTCCTTAACACTAGGACTGTAGACCTATCTCCTGGAGTCATTACATTGCAACAGCCTGGCAGTCATGAGTAGAGTTGAGAAGTCTTTAATGAATCTGACCTTTTTCTTCTTTTAAGAGGTATTCATGCCCTAAAAGGCCGGTGAGACAAGTCACTGGAGTCTCATACAAATGAGAATTTCTGCATGCCAAAGAAAGTTAAGGTGCCTTTTATGTTTAGAGGAGGTCATGAGAAAGAGGTTATGGGTCTCAGCAAGGCTGGAGAGTCAAGAACTTCGTAATTCTGTTTACTTTTCTGATACTAATTTTCTTCTCAGCAAGTGACTGGAAGTCCTGTCTTCATCAGTGAACTTACCTACGTGAATAAGAGCTCTGTGCAGTATGAGTAGGTGAGGTCTGGCCTCCTTTCATTTTTCCAGTCTATAGATCTGTGCCAATTTTACTCATATACCTCTCCCAACTGGGTGGATAATGAAGTTGCTCTATATAGAATCATAGAATCATAGAATAGTTATGGTTGGAAAGGACCTTAAGATCATCTAGTTCCAACCCCCCTGCCATGGGCAGGACCACCTCCCACTAAGCCATGCCACCTAAGGCTCTGTCCAACCCAGCCTTGAACACTACCAGCGATTGAGCATTCACAACTTCCCTGGGCAAGTTGCTCTATAAAGAAAACCTTGAAGAAAATTAGATTAAAACAATCCCAAACACTTGGTAACAGCAAAATGTCTGAACAACATAGCTGCATCATGGTACAATACAGACAGTGAGTACTGGTTGGTAGGAAGAGGAGTTTGCACTGTCTGTTGTTTACGCACTCTGCCTTCTCAGAACAAGTGTTGCCATTTTGCTCAGCATCTTCAGGAGCCGCAAGGAAATAATGAACAGGAGCAGGCTGGAAAGCTCTTCTGACATCCTGGCTAATGTTTCTGTCTTATGCAAAGGATAATCATAAAATGGGGACTGCCTTGCAGAGGTGGAATTAGCCATTGGGTAGAAATGGAATTTACTTGAATCTGCTCCCTGATTGTGCCACAATCGGGAACATTTTCATGTCAGTTGTCTGACTGAAGTACAGGTTTGCTATGGGTAATCTAAGACAGGGATTGTATTTGTTCTAAGAAGACTCAGGAACTTCTGGGACAGATAGGCTGCATCTCCTTTACTTGCTGGAGCACTGCATTTCTTTTTCTTGCTGGAGCACAGGCCAGGAAGCTGCTTGAAATGACATGTACTTTCTCCTCTGTGTGACTGCAGTTCTGTCTCTAAATACAGTTCATCAGTCTACATATCCTATACTGTTTTGCTGCAGACAACAGCGTTTTTAGAAGGCTCCTAGGCTGGCTTATCTGCATTGTACTGACCATGTAATTTTGCAGCATGGATATAAGAGCAGGTAATTTGACATGAGGTAACATAGCCTATGGGTTGGCACATACTTGAATCTGGGGTAAGGAATAGTGTAGCTCCAAATTTCTGCTTGTTTGAAGCTCCTGCATTTTGGATATTAGTACTCAAATATTTAGATGTGAAACGAATTTGAGCTTAAGCATGTGGTGGGACCCAAGCTTGAAATGCAGTCAGGAAGTAACCATGGTGGTGTCCATGCCCATGCAAACTACAGTGCAAAGTCCTGTTACTGAAGCTGCATAGAGGCATCATGATGTGAAGCTTCGTCTTTTGCTTCTTTATGGTGTCACCAGTAAAATACTGGGCTAATATAGCTTGGCCGTTATGTCCTATATTAAATTTGTACTGCATGAGGTTAGAAAAACACCTTTAAGAAAACTTAAACCAAGAATATTTGTTAAGTCACTAAGTGATCATAAACATCAAGCCCCATGTTACTATTTTAGCATTTTTCAGACCATTACTGTACTATACTATTTGCACCTGGCCAGTGTACAGAACAATATTTAAGCAATTGCCAGGTCCACCAAGTTAAAGCTCTTTCTTACCCTGCAAACATAGAGAACTTCTAAGGGGCTGCTACAAAGATGTTTTATGTATGTAGCCCTTTCATCAGCATACGAAGAATAGGACAGCAAAAGGAGTGTGTTGTTAAGGGGCTTACACTGGCTAAAGTGAAAAAAAAAAAAAAGCTAACTATAAAAAGTAAAGAATACTGTACTTGAGAATTTCTTCTGAGTATTTTGTATCAAACCCCTGATATTAAAGCTGTGAAAAATCCTCATCCGTATTTTAGGGATGTAGTCCTGGTTGCTTATATACAAAACATTTGCCAACCTTGATAATTTAGGATATATTTCTTATATTTATTTCTTTTAGAATAGAACAAGACCAAATTCCTCCCACATTTGGCCTAAATGAAACTGACTTGGCTTATCTTTTATTTATTTTCTATGGAACACGTGTGGTATTAATTTAGGCAGGACACTCCGCATTGTTTTCTCTGGCTAGTCCTGTTTAGAACATGGATCCACATTACACTATCCTAATGATGAATTTGGAGTGAGTAATCAGATCTGAAAGAAGAGAGAACCTGATTTTGGAAATCTGTTATTTTTTGTTCATACTTGACTTTAAAAAGAGAAGAAAGAGACAAAGTTCAGTCTGAATTGTGCCACACGAAAGCAGCACTTTCATATTGCTGAGAAAGAAAATTAATTTTGAAAAAAAAAAAATGGGGGAAAAAACCCTTGAATTGTATCCTCCCACGGGGACATTTAATTTAATAAAGCATCCTCCTCAGGATTGCTTCACTGTTGCTTAGGCGCCTCAGGGGGAGGATTCTTCCTTATGAGGGGGAGGACCTTGGCTGGGCATAAGGGAGATGCTAAGGCTGGGTGTTAGGGAGTGGATTTGTCCCTGAGGGCAACCTTCCCCTTTCCAAACAGCTGTATGGATTTCTAATGCAAATTTTGTCTTCATTATGTGGATGAGAGGATTCATTTTAGGTAGGTCAACTGTTTCGCACTCCTTTCTGAATTCCCCTGGCTAGCCTACTTGGTCTGGCCGTTTGCAGAGCTGCCCACCTTATGACCTAGTGTATACCTGCCACCCCCCTTCATCCTTTCCCCGAGGCAATGGGGTGTAGGATGATAATGGTGTAATTGAATTGTTGGCGAGTTGTACAAGGATAGCCTGAGTTTTGGCTTTGGTGTGCCACTGTCAGTAATGCCAGCAAGAACAAGTTAGCTGTCCTGCCTTTCAGGGTGGACTCCTTGTCACACCACTTTGGCAATTTCTTGTTTCAGCATCAGTTTACAAAGTAGAAGCACAAGACAAAGAGTCTACTGTATGGTCCTAAACAAGTGAAAGGGAACTTTCTTTGTCAACCTCAGCAGGAGCAAGCCTGAAATGAAGCCCCCTTCCTCAGCTTTTACAGTAGTGCAAAAGTCTCTTTCAAAATGTGAAATGGATGCTTGCTCAGTGTATTCCTGTCACACACTGCTTCCAAACCAGCAATGGATGCTGTCCAGGAAATGGCAGAGCAGAATCTGGAGTTTTACATACGCAAATAATACACTCTTCTATCTAGGAGGAACATTCTATGGACATGAAATAAGATGTTACTTGTTACTAAAATATTTTAGGCCAAACAAGCTAAGAAAAGTGTCAGGAATGAGCAGGTTTTCAACAAACTTGCGTGGGAGAAAACCCTTGCTAGGTCATCAGCATTCTTGTGCAGCATCTTGAAGGATGATTAAATACTTTCCTGGCTTTGGGGAATATTGGAAAGGACCAATCCTTTGCTGTTTCTATTTTTTCCTCTTTTTCTTTTTTTTTTGGGTGGGTGGGGTAAGGTTGGAAGACTGTATGGGTATGTGACTGTGTGCCTTTGATATTCTTTGTGCTCTTGCCTCCTATGGCAGTCTTTCAGGTTTGTCCTGCCTATTTGATTGAGTTTTCAGAAGGAAACATGAAGGAGGAGAAGCCAAAGAGCTATGGAAAAAAGGGCATTGAAGTGCTCTTACATCCAGCAGCAGGATTGCATTTGGCAACACGTGCATGCCTGTAAGCCAAACTTTCTCTGATTAAACGTTTTTGGCCAAAAATCAGAATTGGTAATTATATTGCATATTGAACTCCTTTCCAAAACCATAATGAAAAAGGGGGGGGAATACTATTGAGTTTAGAAAAACCTCGATGGCACTGTATTTTGATACCTAGTTACTGAAAAACGTGGGAAGTGGTGGTTGACAGTGTCAGGGCCACCTAACCAGACTTTGCAGGGAAAAGTCCGCAATACCACCAGGTGGCGCGTAAAGCCTAAAATAACTCTCAAGCTACCCAAACCGCAGGGCTTTCAGTGCCATCTAGCGCCGCCACCCGCCGCCGGCTTGGGGCGAGGAACGTCCCATTCAAGAAAGGCCCCCAGGATGGATGCCTTCTGAAGGAGCAGGTTATGCTGTCTGTGTGCAGCATGTGCAGCATATGTAGTGGTTTGAGATGAGGAGTGTGTCCAGAGGAGGTATTACTATCTTGTAGTACTCTGACTCTCTTCTTGCACATTTCCCTAAACATCTGACCCTTATGGACAGGGTGCTTTGGCTGTTCTTGTGGTAATTTTAACAGCATTGACATTTACTGCAAAAACTCATCAGTTGCAAGTAATACCTGCAAGTAGAAAGGGGTGGGCTGTGAGAAAATAAATGCGCCTTCTTCAGTCTCCCTTTCAGAGTGATACTTTTCATGCTTACAAGCCTCCAATAGAAGTTTACATTAATGAGTTATTATTATACCTGTTGCCATTGTACTTAGTTTTCTTGCCTTTATCCTGTAACAGTGAAGCAAACAGAAGGGAATGACTGTAGGCAGTAATTTTCAAGGATTCATTTTGAACAACAAGTCATCTGTTCCTTCTGCTCTGCTGCTGAGCTTGCAAATACTCACTGGCAATCTCTGTTGTTCATCACAGGGGAAAATTTTTAAAGCAAATGAACATCAAAGAAGTAGTGAGAGGAGAAGGATTGGCAGTCTCCACATTAGACTATCCTATGAAAAAAAAAAGAAAGAAAGAAAAGTTGTTTTATCTCTGAATGGATGGGACTAACTCATCTCTCCACAGCTGCCTGCTTTACACACTCCTGCAGCTTGCCTGAGCATGCATGTTTTCTGAGTGGGAAACTTCCTGTCCTGTTATGTCAGCTCCTTTTCCCTTAAAAAGAAGAGCTAGCAGCAACATTCTTCTCTTGTGGAGCGGTGATTTTCTACATTTATCTGCTTCATTGCACACTGAACACTTGCCATTTCCAACAGAATTAAAACCTTCCTAGTAGTTGAAACAGGTTAATTGCAATTAATTAATACAACAAATGCTTACAGACATTGCCTATAAAGTCAATATTTTGCATAGCAGTCTGTTGGTCTTATGATGTTGTTCCTTCATCTGTGCCAGTTCTCTATTCCTCCCATGGATCACAATCATTTACTCACGAGGAATAGGCAAATACAGGCATTGTCGTGTTTTCAGGTAGCTTTTTCCACTCAATCGGAGAGATTGCGGTGTGCTTTGGTCTGTAAAGGACACCTGAGCCACCTAGAGGGCTGAGGGTGAGGAGCCTTCCTGGAGGAAGGTCAGTGAAGGAGTGAGAAAGGTTTTCTGTCCACCATGAGCGCCCCAGGGGCTCACTAATTCTTCCTGGTTTAAGGGACACACAGAGACCCAGCTGGAGTCTCATGAGCCAACTGAGTAATGTCTTGCTCTGTGTTTTGAGTATGTAACCAAAGGAGGAAGCATATTTCTAATTAGCTCACCTTGAAAAAGGGTGGGGAAAATAAGTCTTTCTTGCTGCTATATATATATATTTAATATTTGTTATACAATTAGTATGCATTTTTTGGCTCTTGGTGTCAAAAGTAAGTGCCATGTGCAGGTCTCAGGCCCCAGTTTAGGAGAAGACAGAAACAGAGCACTTCTGCTAGCTTCAGTGGAACAGCTTCTCAAAATTAAATGCATGCTAGAGATTTGGCGGTTTAAGCACTTCTGTTGAGTGAGGTCCCTGATGAAGTATTTTGCTGAGTCAAGACCTGGGACACATGTAAGCAAGGACATCCAGTAGAGTAGAAGCATGACTAAGTATGTACTCCCTCGAAGATGCTTGGAATGGATACTTGTGCCTGCGGTAAAGATTGTCTGATGCTTCCCAGTGAGAGAATGGGGACAGAGTAAGTGGGAACAGATGTGGGGACGGAGAGAGGAGCCAGGGAGAACAAGAACAACAGAGTTTTCAAAAAAACCCCCAAAATTACAATTTTCTTCTGTGATTGAACTGTGCTTTCCCAGCTTTCATCTGTCATTTGCTGTCTACCAAATAATAGCTTTGAAATGTACTTGGTAAATATCTGTCTCATGTCCTTCCCATGGCTGGGTATAGACAATAGTCTTCTACTCTGTCACTAAGTGCTCAAGCATATTAGGGCAATCGCAGGCTGTGGTGTGGATCTAAGTTTTTGGGACCTGATGACTGCTTATGAAGTTTTCCAGTACTCTCCCTTAGTTTTTTTCTTTAGTGGAATTGAATGTAAAAAATACGTAATTTAACTTGCAAGTGAAGCACTAGAAAAGAACAAAATATCAGAAATAAATTTTATGTGTTGCATAAATTTGCCTCTTCCTTCTGTGTCCATGACATTTACGTGATTTTTTCCCACAGGGTCCTTAACCATATAGGATGGGCTGTATTCTCAGAACAAATCAAGATTCTGTCAGTCTCATCTCTGGGAAAATGAAACGATGAACCCAAAGCAACAGTCTGAGCCACTCAAAGGTTGCAGTTTGCTATAGTAGCTGTGTTAAAATCCAGCTAATGTAGAAATTAATATATGCTAGAAGCAAAAGAAAACAAATGCTTACTGTTTTTTCATCTTCCTTCTCTTTTTGAAACTTATAAAACAATGTGGTTTTGCTTATGCTTTTTGAAGCAGGCAGGTGGTGAATTCTCAAGTGGATTGTGTGTTGCCTGAAAGCTCTGCTGTTTGATTTGGCTGGTAATTAAAATCTCAGGTAAATTACATGGAAAATTTGTGCTGACTGAGTCCTCTCATGGCTTGGGTAGTCCAGGTAGATCAAGCAGGGAGGAAGAGGCAGGGGCTTCTAGTCAGATGAGAACCATCAAAGCGTATGGAGGTTGGCACTGGTGCTTTGCTTGTTCTTTGCAGACAGCAGATGAAAAGCAGAGCCCTTCAGGTGCTCATTTCAACAAATGGGATTAAAACCTCAATGGGAGCTATGCAAAAAGATTAAGTTTTATTCATGACCTTTCTGGGCCAGTGGGGCCACATAGGTTTAAGTAGGTGATATTTAAAAGATCCCATTTGGTCTTCCCTGTTGGAGATACTAGAAGACGTGGTTATCTCAGAAAGTATCAAGTGCTGTAACAGACACTCTTTAGAGGTTTCTGAATGGAGACCCAAGGCCCACCTGAGATTCCTTGGAGAGAGGATTTGCATGCCTAAATGCAAATGCTTCTCATACCCAGGAACAGAGCCTGACTTTGCGACCTTGGGTTTCAAACTTGTCATGGCAGACTTTCCTTAACTCATTAGATTCCTGCTTCTCAGAGAAAGCTGGACAGAAAAGAGTCGAGCTGAAGACTAGAGCTTTGTATTTCTGCTGGGCTACTTCTGCATCCCTGTGTAAACTAATTCTGGCTTAAGGATTCATCTTAAGGACTTTCACATATGCCTACCTCCCAGCCAGATGCCAAGAGCCAACAGTCCAAGAAATGGTCTCCCTAGAAAACGATGAAGAGAGGGATGTGAAGGATAATTGGTTTTACTGGCTGAGGTAAACCATAGTTGCAATATGCATGACCTCTAGTGCTTTTTCTGGGGAACATAGCCAAAATCTGTTACTCAGTTAATTGTGGAAACTCTTATGGCAAACATATTCTTTCAAGTTTGCTAATCCTTCCCTATTGTAAAAGTTTGTCTCAGCAGATGAAATACATCTTTAAATTCATCAGATGACTTTAATTTTTAAAGCATATACTAAATCAATGTTTGAGTAGGCAAATAGGACCCTGGTGCTGCTTTGTCTTGTCATGGAAGGTCTTTGTGGCCTCATTCACACTCAGTAGATTTATAATCACCCTCAGGGTGATCTGGCAGAGACAAGAGCATGGGGGCAGTGCCACTGCTGCCCTGCAATAGCAGAGGAACTGCTGGCAAGGTTTGGCTGTACAGCCTTTACCCTTGCTGTAGAGATGTTTTACTGAAGTACTTTTAGAAATGAATGCAGCCATTTGTCTTTTTGCATGCTCTTCTTTGTAGTGGATGTAAATACATTTCAGGCAAAAGCTGAGCAAGGAGAAATTTTTTGTCAAGACAAAAAATGCTGAGGTGATGACTTCAATATCACTTCAATATAGACATAAGGAAAGGGAGAAGATTTGTCCTTCATTATCCCTTTTGTCATTTCCCTGAAGACCTTGTTCTCCACTGAAGGAGAGTTCACATAAAGCATGAGAGAGCCCCTGAAGAGTGAGGAATTAAGATTTATGTATTTGAGACCTTATTTTTGCTGATGAAGGTTATCCCAGGATATTCAGCAGATAGGAAGCTAGAAAGTTGGTACAGTGGCGGTTGGCTCAAAGATAGGGCTTAGAGTTCATATAAGGAAAACAAAATCTCTTCATATTGTGAATAAACCATCAAGGCACTACTCCTGTACTCCTTTCAGATCATAGGTTTCCTGCTGCCAGTAAAGTACATCAGCATATCTTATAAAAACTGTCTGCTTAACCTTGTTACCAGAATTGCCTGCACTCAGTAGCAGTTTCACAGATATTTTACTGTCCTCTGTTGACCTACCTATGCTGGATTTCTTTCCCCCACTACCACTACAGGATTTCTTACTTATAAAAAGAACATGTCTTGTATACAAATCTGCATATGGGGGAAAACTTGGTCTGGGACAAAAAAGTGCACCCATGATACTTACACTTTCAACCTGCTTTCATACAGAAATGCATGTTATCATCATGCTGCCTATGCGCCTATCTTTCAGTGCTCTATAGCTTGGATTTGATGACTATTTGATGAGGGAAGCTTGACATTAATGTCTTCTGTGTTTAGTGCAAATTAGTAGCCAAGCAGAGTTGAGTGGCCCTACTTATTTTTCTGCTGAAAGAATCATAGATCATAGAATAGTTAGGGTTGGAATGGACCTTAGCGAAACATTATTACTGGACATCAGAAAATCCTCATGAGAGAGAAAAGGAGCTGATAGATGCCTCAACCACAGGAAAAGCTTCAATCAGAGCTTGCATCTTATTAGACACAGTTATAATTTGACCACAGGACACAAAGCCACAGGAAACTGGACTTCATTTTCTGTAGCTACTTTTTTTCTTAAATCAGAATGTTTGGGGTTTTACTCTCTCTTCACTTCCAGAGAATTATTACTGCTCTGTGATCCTGGGCTTTGAACTTGCAGCATCTTTATTTTTCAACTGTAGCTCCCTTTCTATTAGTTTGTTAAACCCCATTAATGTGAAAGTTAATTGCATAAAATGTGGATAGCAAGTCTGAGTACTAAGAATGTATTTGTGAAGTCTGTCTGATGATTAAATATAGAGCTTCATTATGCTTAAAAATAGCAAGTAAAAGTACTTGTCCAAGGACTGTTTTCATTTTCCAAACAATAATATCTGTGCAACTTATTTATAGTAGATGCTATGATTATGATTACATCAAGATTTTACTATAGCTATCAGCTTACAATTCCTTGAGAAAAAAACTACACTTTTGAGTTAAATTGTCGATAATTGTTTAAAGCCTGGAGGCTTTATTTATGTTTGGAGCTTTGTTATTGTTTATTTTTTAATATTATTTATTTAGTGAGAACTGTTTGCACTGTTGGCTTACATATGGGAGGAAAAATGTCAATCTGAAAGTAGAAACATGATATTAAATGTTATTTATATATGTATTTCTTCATTTCAGCGTCTGCATTATTTCCTAAAAGAGGCAAGAAGGAAAAGGGGAAGGCTTCCTTCCAGGCTATTATCTGTGAGAAATACTCAATTTACTCCATCTTCTTTTTCTTTTCTTTTTTTTTTTAATTCCTTGTAGCCAGCAGGTTAGTGCATGGCATGCTTCTTTGTTTGGTAAATCCAATTCAGTCCAGTTCAAATCATCATCCAGTTCAGTACTGCCACTTAATACTGAAATAACAAGTTCCTAGTCATCCCCAAAGGAAGCAATGTAGTTAAATTAAGCTGTCTCCAGCCTGAAGAGTTATTGTGAAATAATGAATATTCCATAATCAGGAAATGTCAGACTGAAGCAGGCAAATCTTTGGTTCCTCATGAAGTTTTGGAATTAGCATCTGTATCAAAATCTAATTAATGTTTCCTTTCTAAATTAATTTTCCATCTAATTGGCCAAGCTTTGATTGGTAACTGGAAATGTCATCCAAAAATATTTCCTCTTACAAGACTACTCTAAACAGAACGTTTGTAGACTGTCATTATATTCCCTGTTCTGCGTTTTCCTCCTTTAAGGATTTCAGCTATAGTCACTGTATTGAAATAGCTTCATCTGGGCAAATTTTCAGTCCAAACTAAATTGTAAACTGGACTTTATTTTGGGTCAACGTAACTCAAATAAAACAAATGGCTCCCTGTGCTCAGTATCAGTGCTACATGTGCAAGTGAAGGATTTAGACTGGTGGAGTTAAGCTCCCTTCCCACCACGCAGGCAAAGCCATGGTTCAACTCCTAGCTTTGGTGAACCATAAACCAGAGACAACCTTGTTTAACATATCACTGCATCTGATTGATATGTTAATATCATCCAAGTTCAAAGCAACACGTCCTGGCAAGATAAATGCTATTTTTTTCTTGTAATTTACCATTTCCTTCTTCCGTAAATCCAGCAGACAAAATAACAATGGAGAGGGGGAAGGGGCTGTGTCGGACCGATCATTTTAAAAACTAAGAATGCTTTGGCAAAGTCTCTCTAACCTGTTACTGTAAACATCAGCAGTCCTGTCACTGTCTCGGCCCATATAAATATGTTCATGGTGCCCCGCCTGAATCAGTGAAATATGTACATAGTTCAGACATACAAGTTAAATCCCAGGCAGCAACAATAAAGAGTAGGAACCCGAGGTCTTTTCCCAGGTTTTATCTTTTGCAGGCATCAGTGCTGAGAGCGTAGTAATGCCGTTACTAAATCCTTCTCAGCCCGAATCCTGCTTCCTCTGTTTGTGTGGCACTTCCTCCAAGTGTTGTGGCTGGGGCAGTGGAGCTGGGCCGAACACAATAGTCCTGGGCCAAGAGTGTTGTCACCTGTCCTTTTTTGTCTCTTGGTTTTCAACCTAATACACCTAGGCTTCAATAGGAAAGCCCATGGGCAACTTCTCCTTTAAAAGAGAAAAGAGATAAATTGGATTTTCTTGATGTTAAAAAGCAAAGTCCTGCTCTGTGCAGTCAGACCTATGCTCATTCTCCCCTTGAAATCAAACTTCTCCGAGGTTTGTGTTGCCTGAGACATGACCAATTTCCACTGTGCTGCTTGAGAAATCCTTTGGTCAGGCAGTGCTTATTGTATCAGTGGCTATTTTAGTACTGTGGGAGAGAAGTGTTTGAAACAAGGCCCTCTTAGACTTCAAAGGTGCTGCTGGCGTGATTAGGGGTTAGCACGCATTTAAAGCCTCCTCCTTGAACTGGGCTAGCAGTTGAGGGATGAGGACTGGGATGAGAAACCAGGCTGAAGTCCAGTTGTCTTGGGCTTCTTGAGGGGGCTGAAAAACAGCTCTTACTCATACAGAAGATATTTTGCACTGATAGATTTCAAGCTGAGAAGGCAACAGGGAAAGTTCAGTCAACACTTTGTCAGAGTGCCTGCTTATGCTTTGTTGTAAGGTGTTATGAATCATTTAGGGGCTCCATGGCACTGCTCAAGTCACTTTCCAGATTTCACCTGGATTTTTTGAATGTGAGGAGACAGCATTAGGTGATCAGCATGATGGATTGACAGTAAGTTGTAAAGCAGTGTGAGGTGCCAAAGTAGTACTTTGGACAATATTAAGGATTGGACTTAATTACACAGCAGTACACTCCCAGGTCCCACCTATGGACAGTTCTGCAGTGGTGTTGGCCATTCCCAGGCGGGGATGCTCTATTCTGCAGCAGATGAGGCTCTTCTGGCCCCAGCCAGGACTGGACCCATCATGATAAACTGTATTAATTGGTGTGGAAGATGGTGGGGTGCAGGGTCACTCTGCCAAGATCCATGCTTGAAAAGGAGTGCAGGTGTTCCACAGTATCGACTGTCCGGCTCCCCTGGGCACCGACAGCCCTACCATGCTACGGCTCTCACCCCAACTCAGGCCAAGCACCTGTCTGGGGAATCTTCCTTGGAAGCAGAGTGGTGGAGGAGTTCCTGCAGCACTTCCAGCATCTCCTCTTGCCCGGGGCTGGCACCAGGCGAACTGAGGAAAGGCTTTACTTTGTGCTTGGTACAAGGACGCTGCCGAAGCACTGCTGACAGCTGAGCTGCTGCCACCTCCTGAGCTTTCATGGCGTCTTCTTCCAGATGTAGAAATGGGTGGGATGTTTGGATTTATCGGTTGAGTCCCGGCCTGAACCCAGAGTAGGCATAAGTACTGATGCCTTATCTGCTAGCTCGCGAGGAGGAGGTTCAGTGCAGTGGGAATGACTGGCAGCTCTGTTTTATTAATGCTCAGATGACATTTTGTGTTCCTTACAGTGGAGGGCACAGTTTCTTCTTGGAGAGAAACACTGGCAATTTATCCTGCTTTGGAAAAATGTAAATAATTAAAAATTTCCATCCTACTGTCCAAAACCAGCATCATTTTATACATTTGTTTTGGTGCATTACAATTATAATTGCTATTCTGGAATGTTATTGGAAAAGTTATTGTTCTTTCTAAAATGTTAAGTTTGTTTAATGACTAAAAAGTTAATAAGAGTCCTGTTGTTCTCATTATTCATTTATGATCCGATTACTTTACAAAATTGGATCTGAAAATGTAACATGTATTTTTATGGAATAACAAACACTACAGTTAAGTTTTAAAGAGTAGATTGTTTTGAAATTCCTGTGGAGGATATTGAAACTGAATTAAAAATATTAAAAATGGCATCTGAAAATGAACAAGAGCATTAGAATGAAAACAAAGCAAAACAAAACAAAAAAGGAATGAAAGTAAGTTAATAACATTGTTGATAGTACATGGGCAGGGAAACATTAACCTTTTCATCACCGCAGCTGAAAATGTTCACTGTCCCGATGTTCCCAAGGAGCTGACCTGCCCCCCTTAGCTGTCTAAGTCACCTCTTACTCATGGTTATCCACTTCAGGACTCTGCAGAATTGAACCAGCCCAGATCTGGTTCTGATCTCACATGGCTGTAAAACTGAAGCAACTATTGTTATCACTGGAGCTGCTCTGGTGAAGAACTGGGTTCACTGCATGTAATCATTAAGTCAAAATTTAATGCACTTTACAGTTACTTGCCTTTCTTTTATGTGTGCCATGAATTTCCATTTAAATGGATCTAATTCTATGTACAGATGGAATTTTTTTGTATTGCTAGTCTGCAAGAAGTGAAAGAAAATAAGCATATTGATGTTTCTATGATGAAGTGGAATCAGTTCCTTTTCCCTCAAGTGACTGGGAACCAAAGTCAAGATCCTACTGTAAACAACTTGCTGTCTTGCATCTTGTACAAGACTGTGTCCTGCTGGGCTCCATCAGCCACTATATATTTAGCAGTTGAATTTACCTCTGCCATTTCGGTAATCACAGCAGCAAAAGGCAGTAAGATGCCTGATATGGGGAGTATAGCACTCAGTTATAATAAGCTGAAATCTCCTGTATGTATCTGAGCAAATAATTTGAGAAAACTGTTTTGTTAAGATTCATATCTCTCTCTTAGGAATTTTTGTGAAAAGGTGATCTTTTTTCCATCATTTGAAATTATTTGTCAAGCTTCTTCATGAAACTGCCTGCCTAAAAGGCAGTTTGCAAACAATGAATGGTCCATATGTGATAGTGAAATGCTGCATGCAGTCACTGTCAGTTAATTATGTAGGTTAAGTTGGTAGAAAGGGTACAAAATCCACAAAAGAAAGAATGGTTTTTGAACCATGAATTTTAGCTGACAGTCCATGTCCCTTGTTTGCCAGCAGCTTGTTCCAATTTAGTACTTGGTTTTCATAGTATTCAGGAAAGGAGAAAAAAAAAAGACAGCGTTATTAGAAACGCAATGCAACACATAGATAACTGTGAAAATATTTGAAATTAAATTTGACTTTGGATTCAAATATGAACATTTTTCTGAGCCCATTAGCGTACCAGGATTTCTAAAACTTCACAAGGTAGTTTAAATTAATGGAGCTAAACTCACTAATGATCTTGTTCTTGACCTTATATTCTTTAAGTATTTGCACTGAAGGGCGAGATGATTTCTTTCTATTCATGATTATGTTTATTAAATCTTTTAATATTAATGGAAATTCATAGTCACAAAGGGGACTGCCCAGATTTGCATGTGTATAAGTTTGCAAGTCCTTTTTATTCCAAATGCATTGCTTTTACAACTACAATGCCTTTTACTAACATTTTATTTTCCTTCAAAAATTACTGGCATTTGAATGAATACAAAATTCCTTCTAAGCTAAATTTTAATGTGATTAAGTTCATGTCTGGCTAAAAGCTACTTTGTCATTCATAATATGGTAACTCTTTATTGTTTCATGCTCTGGTGGCAGCTGAATAATTATATGCTAAAAAATATGGCCCTATCTTCTGTAGAAGCCACCAGCACTGTAACATTGTCTACATGAACAAAACCTTTCCATTGGCTCACTGGTATTTCATTCTGCCAGCATATGGGCGTATAAAGTTAGACATTTCCCAGTAGGGCAGGAGATAAAGAATCCCAAGTTAAAAAGGACAAGGAACTCAAGAGAAAATCTTGGTTTGTATCTCATTATAACTTCTTTATTACAAGGATGCCTTGCACAGTGATGTATTAAAAACCGTTGCCAGCTAATAAATTTGCAATAGCATACAACATTGTGACAGAACTAGCTATAAATAGGGTAGGTAGATTTTTTTTGTTCAAAATTCTGAGCCTAATCCAAAGTTAAAACATAATTTATCCATTCTCTCTACAGCTGTTTTCACATACTTCTGGTAAACTACACGAAAAATGTGCCATTCTGTGACCTTTAGCTGCTTTCCCCTGGTATTTCCTCTTGTCTTTCGTGAAAATGGAGGTTAATGTTTTGCAGTCTGTATTCAGAAGGACAACTTGCTTCTAGTTCCTCTTAGCCCACCCTCCTTTCTCCCCTATTAAAAGGACTTGGTGAAATAACGATCCAAATGAGCCCGTGCGTAAGAGATCACTGAAAGATTATGAAAACACACAGAAAGGATGAAGACGCGAGAGGAATTAGAGAAGGTTTGAAATCCTTTTACTCACCCTGGGTGAATCCAGAAATGTCACTGTACTATTCATCAAGGAATAACTTCCATTTTCAGTAGTGCTGAACACAAGTTGCTCTACTTTAATTATGGGACTTACTCTCTGACCAGATCATGGAGACTAGGATACCCTCTCTCAGCTAATTGAGTTCCCTCATGTTCTTTCTGATCAAATGCTCAGATGCCCAGATAATGAATTCTGTGGTTTTCTTACAAAAACAATGCCACAAAACATCCCGCAATCCCCTGCTGCCACAGGGGAAGAAATGGCTTCAAATTATTCAACTCTGTTTTCATTAGTTCTTCATCAGCTGGTTGCTGAAACTCTATGAAACAGTTGTCAAAATGCTAATAAATACCTGCACTTGTAAAACCCTCTTTCCTCAGCTCTTTGTCCATCCACTAGAAGAACAGAGTGTGCTAACAATACAGGTTGTACTGCCTTGCACAATGACAACAGATGTGTATAGCATACAACCCTCACTTCCTAAAAATAGTCTGGCCTGGTGAACAAAATAAACTTTCCATTGCTCTGAGATCCCCAAGTGCCATCTGAAGGACACAGAGCTGTTGCCTGGATTCCCACTAGCTCTTCGTAGTGCAGTTTTCCACCTGCTGACAGCATTTGCTCAGGATAGTGTTATTCAGCTTTGTACAAACTTATCCAGACTTATGCAGACCCCCCTCAGTTATCACAGACCAAGTATTTTCCTTAGAAACATTCTTTCCCTTGGTGTTTTCAAAAAACACTGGATTTCGGCATGTTAAAACCTTTCTTTAGCAGGGATGTCTGCCTGATCCTCAGCCTGACATACATGCAATCCATTTCCCAGACCAAAACACTCAGTTCCACTGTGTCCATACTGCACAATGCTTTCTGACACTGCAAGCTTAAGCTGCACAGAACTTCATGTCAATTGCAGCTCCCTTCATCCCAAATCCTTCCCCGAATTTTAGCATCGCCACAAGCTCAGCTTCTTCTTTCAAGCTACCCTTTGGTCTGGGGGTTCAAACCAAGAGCAAACTTGTTGCAGGTCAATAAAGCAGCTGAGTGCTGTCAGTAGTCCCTCCATCTTTTCGGAATAACTTTTGTATCACAGTTTAAATAAACTCCCTGGAGGAACTGGGTCTCCGCCAGTCTCACCCTCAGCTTGACAGGAAATAGAAGAGAGCATTTTCTCCCACTCACACTCTCTCATACACACATTGTAGTTTCTATCATATTACTCAGTCCCTGATGAGACCATTTTCCCATGTTGTACAGCAGGTCTGTTTTCATCCAACAAACAAGAGGGAAGGGTATAAGCAGTATAAACACGCTCTATTAATCAAATGTCTGAAATTGAAGCAAAACATCACTTAGCTCCAAACAACACACTATGATTCAAGAAATCGCCAGCCCAGACTTGACCAAGAGTATGCTTTTAAAGCAAGCTGAAGGCAGCATAAACTCTATTTTGCTGTAAGACATACCCTGGTCAGGAAGGCACTAAGCAAGATTTTCTCCATCTTACCTTAGCATTGTCTCTCATTTACACGTTGAAGATAGTTCTTGTTCAGACAAACCAGTGAACCTGGACAGCAACTATTCCCTTTATCTGAAAACCAAATGATTCAGCCTTTTGCCACTGAAAAATTTAAAAATCCAGTGCAGACCTCTTTTTGATCCAGGTAATGTCTCAGAACTCTCAGCAGCGATAATGGAAGCAAAAACTTTCCAGTTCATTGTTTGAATATCTCCTGCGCACGAGTGAAATTTGCTGCAGGGACTGATCTTTATTCTCCCCTAGGTATGAATTTAGAGGAAGTTTGATTAGCAAAGGAATCACATGAGACAGTATGTAAAGACTTACCAAGAGAGATTGATATGCAGAAATGATACCCAAGATAAAAAACAAGTCTTTGCCTCTGCGGTGGTTTAACCTAGCTAGCAAGTAGACCCCGCGCAGCCACTCGCTCAGTCCTCTCACAATGGGATGGGGGTGAGAACTGGAAGTGTGAAAGTGAGAAAACTCGTAAGCTGAGACAGAGACAGTTTAATAGGTAAAGCAAAAACTGCACACACAACCAAAGCAAAACAAGGAATTTGTTCATGACTTCCTACTGCCAGGCAGGCTCGGCCGTCTTCAGGACAGCAGGACCCCATCATGCATAACAGCTGCTTGGGAAAACAAATGCCATCACTCTGACACCCCTCTTTCCCCCTTTCTTCTCTCTCCAGCTCTATATGCTGAGCATGACACCATATGGTATGGGATATCCCTGTGGTCAGTTGGGTCGGCTGTAGGCATATGCTCTCACAACTTCCTGTTCACTCCCAACCTAATCACTGGCAGGGTGGTGTGAGGAGCAGAAAAGGCCTTGACTCTGTGTAATCACTACTCAGCAACAACAAAAACATCTCTGTATTATCAACATTGTTTTCAGCACAAATCAAAAACATAGCCTTCTACTAGCTACTCTAAGAAAATTAACTCTACCCCAGCCAAAACCAGCACTTTTTAGACTTCTAGAAGCTAAAATAACATTTGGCTTTTGTCTGTAATATTATTACTAATTTTCAGAAACTGAGTCAAAGTGTTTAGTTTTAAGTAAATAAATGTTAAGGAACTTGTAGTCCCAGTTCTGTAGAATTCAAAGAAAAATAATTACTAATCCCCCTACTTTCTTTGGAGAACAGTAGGTAGCTTTGAAACATGGTAGATTATTGGCCACATGGACTTAAAATGGCTCTAGAGGTGCAGCTATTGAGCAGTCAAATAACCAGTTTCACTTTGTCACCCCTGGAATATTGCTTTGTGTTACCAGTCATGTGTACAATACACAGGTTGTCTTGTTCATGCTTACAGGTTTTGTAAGCTGTAGTGGTGAATCTACGATGATGGCAAATGTTAAGAAGAGTTATGCACATTCACACTATCTATTAAGCAACTATACAGCTTGGATAATCGGAAAGAGCTGAGCTGGCCTGCTATTATTTCTGTGTTAAAGATACCATGAAATAGGCTGTTGAGGCATACTTTGCTGGGAGGGGATCTTGGATCTTTGAGAGATGACTTAAACATCCAGAAATATATAATGGGACCTGAATATTTTCCATTTTGACTGACTAGTATTAATTTCTATGATTTTGCTATAATGTTTTTTATGCTATTCTTAAGTAGAAGTGGGTTTGCCTCAACTGCTGTTTGCCAACAGTAACTGTAGCTGGAGGTGGCCCTGAATCAATGTCTGGGTGAGGGTCTTAAAAAAGTACATGTTGAAAGTCAGGGAAACTCAACATGTGAAGAATATAAGGATCAGCCAGTGAACCTTTCAAAATGCACAGATATCAGTCAATGCATTACATTCTTTGTCCCTGAGGTTCTTGTTCTTCATAGCTACCAGAGCAGACAGGTGTCCGCTCTCAACAGAGATACTACAAGCTGCTTTTAAGCACTATTATTTTTGGCTATGTGGAGCCCAGCTAACTAATTGGCAGGTTTTTATGGTAATTCTGCTAACAGTCTCTATTTCAATCACACAACCATCCCTGATGATTAAGAAGCAGCTGCTTTCTACTGGAGTAGAGAAGAGTTGGAATGAACCACCTTCTCCTTTCTTAATACAGTTAATGGATTTGAATGAATAATGGTGCATTTTTTTCCTCTGGAATATGCTATTACCCAACTTACTAGTTTTTGCTTATTCAGCATTTCCATAGTAAGAGAGGTTGGAGACATCACTAGTGCATTTCATATAATAATCCTCCCCGATGGGAGTCAGTTATATGATCTTTCAAATTACTGATGCTCCTCAACTGCATGCACTTCTGTTTACACTAGCACTAAAATTCACCCCATCTTCCTCAGCAGATGAGGGAAGGACAAGAATCACAGAATCACGGGATGGTTTGGGTTGGGAGGGACCTTAAAGATCGTCTCATTCCAAGCCCCCTGTATGGGCAGGGAAACCTTCCACTAGACCAGGTTGCTCAAAAAGAAGTTTTTACCCGTGGGTCCTTAGATGAATGCCTGCTCTAAAGTGCACTGATGTCACTGGAAAGCTCCTGTTGGCTGAGCAGGTTTTGGGAACCTCTTGGATGACAGAAATACAGAGGCCACACATTACATTGTCTTGGGGTCTGATTGACTTAGAGACCATATCTTTTCTTTCTGCACAGAAGTTTCCAAAATGGAGCAATATGCATTTGTTTTGAACTTTCTCTTTCAAAAGACAGCTTTAGAGTCTGAAGTCCTGATCCTGTGAGGGGATTTACTAATGATGTCTTCTCCACCTGCAGAAATTTCTGATTTGAAAATCATATAGAAAGATGGACCCAAAGCAATACATTTTGTTGTTTGTGTCCTGCCAAAGGAGATAGGATGAGACATCTCCAGAGCCTCTGAGGACAAGATTTCTCTCTCCAAGTGTTCTTTCTTGGGTGTGTTTCAGTTAAGGTGAGACTTATTTAAATATTAATGAAGAATAACACCTAGCTGCAAATTCTAAGGTCAAGATTTTAAACTTCTTGCTCAATCAAGAAGATATTTTAAACTAAAATCAGTGGAGAGACATTTGGATGCAAGGAGCTGCCTCACACCTCATACTGTAGGGATAAAAAGTACATTTTAAATACATTGGCACTTTTCAGTGTATCCAATGGAAAGAACACCATCCTACCTTCCCTTAGACAGCTTGTTTTACATTATTAGACTGTGGACCCCCTCACATACTCCTTAGCAACCAGAACTTGTAGTACTCACGAATGACGTTTCAGGAAACATTAAATAGAGCAAAGCAGCATGGTTGTGCAATTCCCTTGATTGAGTGCACACGGATAGGAAGCCACGCCAACCCCCCCTTCCCTGTCGGCCTGAAACCCACAGAGCAGACAGAACTCCCTCTTCATGCAGCGTCTCCAGATTCCCAGGCCTGGTTGAAAGCCGCCTTCTGATTTATGAATAATGAGCCTGCTGGTGATTTCTAAGAAGCAAGCTTCCAAACAGAAGTGCTGATGGGCACTGCACTGTATCATATAAGCTAGACAACACCTCGGCAGACGCTCAAAGGATGCTTTCATTGGGATGAGAAACTATATGGTGATTGAGTGCCCTCCTGTCACTGTCTTCCCTCACTTTGCACAGCGTTTAACCTTCAGATACTGTTAAATTCAGACTTTTTTTTAAGTTTTTGTTTTTAAGAGCTTGTCTGCAATCACAGCACAGAAATGTATGATGCCTAGTGGTGAAGGTGCCGCTGAGACTGATTGATGCTAAAGTCAGGTTTTGAGAAGGGGAGGAGGGGAGAGCAGATTCCTTCAGTTCTGCTTAAAAGAAACAAACTTAAAAACAAGACAAGAAAGTTGAGTGGAAGCTGAGAGGTTGAATGCAAGCTCTGCCAAGATTTGAAAAGTTACAAGCTAATGCTGGTATTGCATGTTTTCTTAGTGATCGAGGAGTCAATCAGTTTTGTACATGGAGCTCCCAACACAGAGACAGTGTAAGTTAAGGGTCTTTTAAAGTCAGGGAAGTGATTAAGAAAAGTATTTGCTATCAGTATTTCAACCGAAGATGTAGAGGAAAGAAAGTCCTAAGGCATATCTTTACTGAAATATTCTCGGTCAAAACTGTTGCTTAACTGAACTCCAGAGAAGTCTGTCCAAGTTCTGCTTATTACAAGCTGATTTTAGTTTTTGAGCGCAAGACTGAGATTTAGGTTGCAGCTCTACTACCTAACTGCATCCTGCAGTTGCATACATGTGTGCATCTCTAACAAACCTGCCAAAACACAGTCTTAGACCTTGCTCCTGTAAAGTCTGTTTGTCTTAATGGGCTTTTGCACTTGTACCCACTTGGATGTTAAAGTAGCTCTCACAAAATCTTGTTCATCCAAAAGGAAGCGAAAGACTCAAGGTTAAATAATCATGAGTCTGACTCTTAATGTGAAGTATGCTTAGGCCAAAACCTACTTCTTGAAAGAAGTTAAAACTTTGTCCAAATCTTGAGTAAGACTTGAAGTATGGTTTAGCTCTATCTTTTAGAAGTATAAAATGTAACAGGAAACTACAAATGGGACTGCTGTTATCCTTATGAAAAAGGGAAAAAAAGGAAAAAAAAAAGAAAACTAAATCCCCAGGATTTTGGAAAAGGGAACATCTGTGAAGTAGGGAGATAAAAAGTTACTTTCAGAAAAGACATCCAGAAACTGATCTCTTCTTGGAGGCCTTCAGGGCTGTGCCTAGCCTCCCGTGACCACTCCAGGAACCTCTCTGTTGCTGTAACCAACTGACTGTGGCCAGTTTGGAGGAAGAGATATTGCGCTCATTTCCTCTCCTTCTTCATTCTGTTGGGGCTGTAGCTCTGTTGTCTGCATGCTTTCTAAGCGTGAGACATTGCTCACTGAAGCTGTGACTCACATTTCTACAGGGTCACCAAAAGGGTCCTGCTAGGTTGGATTATTGCTAATGGCTTTGTCTTTGGCCTTGGGAACAGAAGGGCAAACAAAATTAAGACAAATAAAATTCTTTCCCTCTTCTCATGGCCCACGAGGTCAGATGACTCTGGATGCACGTGCACCTCACAGGGTATCACTGCTCAGAGACAACCAGGTGGCTCTGATAAAGCTGAGATGTCTCAGTTTGGAGATATACCCCATGGAGATGCTAGCTGATGGTCAGGATTGCTAGATTCCAACAGCAGAAGTATGGTGCAAGCTGTCACCCTCTACCTGCACTGTACAGCTCAGAGCAGGCCCTGACCTGAGCAGAATTTGCAGCTATTTCAGATACCTGCGCAGGACACTGTATTTCTTGGGGCAGTGTAGCATGCTGTCCTCAGCCACGCTTGTCCACTAGAGTGGTTAACTTCAGCTGTCAAAGCAGCTGACTTTTATGCCAGACTTGGGAGACAGTTTTAGCTGTTTGTGCTGCTAATGGATTATCAGGATTGGCTTTTGGTATGCTTTATGTCTGTGCTCATGGCAGAGGGGTTGGAACTAGATGATCTTTAAGGTCCCTTCCAACCCAAGCCATTCTATGGTTCTGTGATTCTAAGATTCATAAGCTGGTCTGGAGGCAATGTTTTTCTTCAAATTATTTCTTTTTTTAAATAAATTGTTTGTAGTTCAGATGAAGTTGTTCCTCCTCCAGGCCATATATCAGTGCCTCCCTATGTACCAGTTACTCCCTTAATTTACAAGCTGTGGTAGTCATTGTGTGTTGCTATGTTTTTCATTTATTTATCTGGGAAAGATCCACTCAGAGTCAGTGTCTTTCCTCCCTCGCTTCTTACCAAGATCCTGCTTTTTGTACAGATAACGACTGGAGTATAAAGCAGTCAAAGCGACATGCCCACTTTTTTGAAGCACTTGCCTTCCATCAAAAGTTCACCCAGAAGAGGGCCCAAAGGAGTCATGTGAAATACCATGCTGCTGAACACGCTTGTGCAGTTAGCACTTTTGCAAAGGAGCACTCGGTATTTAACTTCATGTTGGCTGATCTGAGTTAACCCTGTGGTTTCTACAGGGTTTGATAGCTTCCATCTAACAGGCTTTTAATTTCTTACCTCCATTTATACTGATCAGATAGATAGAAGTATTTTAATGTCATATTTAACACTGCTTTTCACAGCCATGTCATAAAATGCGCATCATTTCTAATGAAGACTTACTACTGTCTGTTCTAAGGACAAACCCAGGTTTCAAACAGCTCTGTGAAATCCATGGTGTTTGCTGTTGGTGCTAACCCAAAGCCTGACTCCTTCTGAACCTTCCACTACCTGATTGATTCTGGCAGGTTTTTAAGTTGTTAGGGGTTTTATCTGTTCCCAAGAAAAGCAGCATTTCTGCGTGGAGGGGGTGACCCACGCCAGGACTCCTTATTCTCATTTCAAGAACACAATATGCCCTTTGATGTGCACTTACTTGGCAGTGCAAGAGGTAAAGCTGGCTGACCTCTTGTTTTGTGCACAGGTAATTTATGCGCTGCCTCTGGGAGCACACAAATGACAGGACTTACGTGTGTGAACCCCATTTGTGCACAAAATCAAGTGCAAATTTAGAGCAGATGGGGTTTTGACTCATAAGTGATAGAATTTATGGCCAAGATTTAAACAAAAAGAAAAAAAACAAGCCTGAAGTTAGTTTTCCAAATATGTTCTTAGGTGCCCAAGGACCTGATTTGCAAAAGTGAGGAGCAACCTACAGCTCCACTGAACTTAAGCAGGATATACATAGGGTGTATACATATATATGTATATACTGGATACATACAGGATGTATAGGTGGTGCATAGCAGCTCTTGAAAAGCAGGCTGCTTATTTGGGTGCTAGTTATGTGCCCAACTCGATGGCTTTCTTTAAATGTAGATGACCAAGTTGCCTTCTAATACAAGCCATTTAGTTTGATATTAGGAAAAATGTCTTTACTGGAAGAGCTGTCAATCATTGGAACAGGCTGCCCAGGGAAGTATCTGAATAACCATCCCTGGAGGTATTCAAAAGACATATAGATGTGGTACTTAGTGACATGGTTTAGAAGTGGATTTGACAGTGCTATGTTAACAGTTGGACTTCATGATCTTAAAGGTCTTTTCCAACTTGAATGATTCTATGATTCTATGATTATCTGACCAGTGAGCTGATGTTGCTTAAGTGAGAGGAGGGATCAGCTGTGGAGAGAGGTGGGCACAGACACTTACCTAAACAGAAGACTGGGGAGCCAAGGGGCAAAGGTGGAGGCGGCTGGAGGAAGGGACTACCGCAAGCATTGTTCTCCACCTTAAAAGGCTGTTATATGTGACAAGATAGACTTCATGGTACAGGGCTGCACATTTCCACTGTAATTTTAGCCTGTACAGAGACTTGTTTCTGCTGGACTCCCCTTGACTGAGTGCTTGTTGGTGTGAGCACAACCCTCATCGCATCCACAAACAATTATGAGCTATATATATGTATAAAGATATATATATATACATATAGAATCAAACCCTTTCTACTCTTAAAATCAGACAGGCAGACTGGTCAGACTTAAACACTGTGGCTGCCCCACTCTATGTCTGTTTCGTGTTGTACCCCCTTGTCAAGCACTTGGCCAGCCTTTGGTGCGTGCCACTGCTGATGATGGGGTGCAATCGTAAAGCAGCGTAGCAGTATTGGTAAGAGACGTTAACCACCCTTAATTGGTGCAGCTCCCCAGCAAAGGCTCTTCAGGTAGAATGGTTCTTCAAAGAAAGTTGAACCTTCTTTGCAATTTCCTTCAACTTAATGGATGACTGTCTCTATAAGTGTTGGAAACCAGATTTTTTTATCATAAGCAAAACATGCGCATAGGGTGTACTCCCAAAGCCAGTGTCCAAAAAGCATGAGGAGTTTTAACTTCTCCACTCTTACCAGTTACCTTCTGATTCCTTCTTTCTCTACCCGGTCTATCCACAACTGAGCAAGGTGTTCTGCTGCTGGCTTTCTTTTCTGGGCTCTTGCATCATTAGCTGTCCTCCAGAACCTGATCACAAGCAGTGATGCAGCTGGCCAGGAGAGCTTTGTGACTCTTATTCCTCCTACATAGTTTATGGCTTCTCTCAAGCCTGGGGAAATGTTTCTTGGGAGAGACAACTCCATGGCATGCTGGATGTCTGTCCACTGAGGGAGCCCTGCCATGGTTATTGATGATGCTTTATTTGTAAAAATCCATCATAAGGGTGGAACAAGGCAGTCCTGCTTGTGTTGCTGACTCAAGAACGTTTGGCATGTATGTAGTGAAACTGGTACATAATAAAGACTTCAAAACTGAATGCTGCGTGAACAGTAATGCTTGGTATATCTAAAGGCTGTTTTTTTTTTCACTTAAGCTCCAGTCTATCAGTCTTTTTTTGACCATGGCTTCTCATGGCAACTGAGAAGATTTTACGCTATTTTGAAAATAAACCATACATCTAAAAACCAAGCAGGCTTCTTTTTGCAGGACACAACGTGGCTCCCTGTTGCAGTAAGAACTCACAGATGTGAGTAAAGAGTTCGGAAGGTTATGAATATTGTACAAATCGCTAAGGGAAAACCAGGGTTTTGTAAGTCCAAAGACATAAGGCTATTTAAAAATTCCAGTCTGAAGGATTCATAGCCATGAAGTTCAAGGCATAACTATCCAAAGTGCAATCCTGTTATCTTTGCTGCTCCCTCCCTTTGCGTGTAACACCAATTTGGTGTATCTTGCATGAAATTACAGCAAGCGCTTCGGGCCAAGGCTACATCTTCCTATGCATTGCTTTAGAAGAAAACTTTGGTTTAACAAAAAAACTACTGGTCCTCATATCACTGCTATGATCACTCGTGGTTTAACACCATCTGGCAACTGAACATCAGGAATTCAATCACCACTTCCCATTGACAGGCAGATTAAGCCATCTCCATCACATGTAACAGTTACTTGGGAGGACAAATGCCGTCACTCTGATTTACCCCTTTCCTTCTTCTCCCCCAAGCCCTGTATGCTGATCAAGGCATCATATGGTGTGGAATATCCCTGTGGTCAGCAAGGGTCAGCTGTTCTGGCTCTGTCCCATCCCAACTTCTTGTGTACCTCCAGCCTGCTCACTATTGTGGTGGTGTGAGGAGCAGAAAAGGCCTTGACTCTGTGCAAGCACCATTCAGCGATAATGGAAACGTCTCTGTATTATCAACATTGTTTTCAGCCCAAATCCAAACCATAGCCTTCTCCTGGTTACTATGAAGAAAATTGACTCAACCACAGCCAAACTCAGCACCTCCACTTATTCCATACCATTTATGTTCTATTCAGGTCCTACACTATCCAATACATCCTCATTAACTACCATGCCCTTTTCCATCCTTTGCAATGATACACATATATCATTGTTAGTCTATGGAGCACCTCTGTGAAATGCCTGTAAAATGTCTATAAATGTCCACAAAATGTCCCCTGAGTTCATTTAGTCCATGACTGTGGGCTGCATCTGTTCTGGTGGTCACTCAGAACAGGAGAGATGATGTGTTGTGTGAAGCTACTGGGCACAAAGCCAGCTCAAGTTGGGTCACTTGCTGCACTTTCGCTGCTTTCTGTAAGGGTGGTCCTCCATTGGTTCATATGGTTCCTGCTATAGTAATTCCTATAACATATAATCCAAATGATGGGTTCCAACAACTTAAAGGTATTTCCATTATAATAGCCACCCCTGGTCCCTTTGGACCAGAATATAGGGTTTAACATTGCAATGAACTCCAACCCTTGCCCCTGCTCTGGCTTGGACTGATCCACAGACTGTAGTCCCTTAGGGGTGTACCTGCTTCAAGTGGAGGCTTATCTAGGAGCCACAGTCTCTTCAGGGGTATACTTACTGTGGCATAGACTGATCCACAGCAACAGTTGCTTTGTGGTGCACCCGCTCCAGCATCACCTTTTCAATGGGTCACAGTGTCTTCAGAGAGATTACCTGTGTGACCTTACCCACAGCTACAATCCCTCCAAAAGTAACCCTGCTCCAACATGTCCTTACCCATGGCTGCTGTCTTTCTAGGGGTGTACCTGCTCTGTTGTCATGGTTTAAGCCCAGCCAGTAACTCAGAACTATGCAGCTGCTTGCTCACTCCCCACCCGCTTCCGCTCTTATCCACAGCCAGTAATACTTCTGTGTGTCCTGCTCCCACATGGACTCATCCACAGGGTGCTGTCCCTTTGACTGGAGTCTCTGTTGGAGTTCCAGCCTGTTCAGTACAGAGCACAGAACACAGCGATGCCATGGCCATCAGCCAGCCCAGGCACATGGCCATTGCTGTTACAAAAATGTTCCAAGGCACAGGAGAATAAGACGATCAGCAGTACAGCACTACAGCAAACAGCAAAAGCAAAAAGCAGCCACTAATGAGCGCTAGACTTTAATATACAGAGGGGCAGGCAAGCACAGGAGCAAGAACAGGTATAAATTCAGTTTAGCACATTCCAGTCAAACCTGTTGTTACCTTGAACACTTTGCGCCCCATGGTGGGCACCGATAAGGACTGTAATAGCTAAAACATCAGCGTGTTATCAACATTATTCTCATCCCAAATCCAAAACACAGCACAATACTAGCTACTATGAAGAAAACTTTGCACAGAATTTTGGAAAGAGAAGAGTCGCCAGAAAGAATGCCCTTCCCAGAACCGACGTTGCCCCTTTCTCCTGAGCACTTGGTTGGCTCAGTATTGTTAATGATGTAATTCCCAGTCGTGCTAAGGGTGCTTTGCCTTCTCCTTGTCTTGTTTCCTGCAGCATGGCCTCTGCTCACAGCTCCCTACGTCTGTCTCTTGTGTGACTGACACCCAGCAAATTGCTATGGAGACAGAAACAGAAAGGTGAAAGCCTGCTGGTGGACTGCCAGGTACTCTGGTGGCTTAGGTGCAGCTGTCTGCAGAAATCATTCCGTCTCTTCTTTTAAAGAATTATGAATTGAAAAGTATCTACCTTAATGCCAATACTTGTCACCTGACTGCGCCTGCTCTGGCAACCACCTGGGAAGAGGAGTCCTGTGTTATGCGTTGCGGTGAGGGCAGAGTGACTGCGTGTGCTGACCTCTGCCTCTGCAGGCTGGCAAGGATTGTGTCTGAAGGGAAAAAATTAGGCTAAACTTGTTGACCACGTGGGTGTGCTGCTGGCTCAAGGCTATTGCAAGCAGAGGGACAAAGAGCTGTAAATGGCTTCTTGTCCCCCTCCCCTTTCTTCCAGGTAATTATCCCCAGCAGCACTCAGAGATTCTGAAATCAAAACTTGAAATCAGTGGTGTAAAAAACATCCCGAAACCTAAGCTAAAGCTAGATGTGGCTTTTCTTTGCCATCTGGCACGTGAGCAGCTTCATAGTTGATGCTTTGTGGCTGATCTTCACAGCTGAAAGAGACAGAGCTATTTTCTGGTTTCTTCATAAAGCTGACGTTTTCAGGTAGCCAAATCAAGTGACTCCAGGAGCCAAAGCTTACAGAAAGCACCAAATATTAGTGAAACTTATGATGAAATTGCAGCACCAGGAAGTCTCACAAAGTCTCAGCCCAGGACAGAGTTTGACTTTAAAACTGGATAGATGACAAAGGTCTACTTTGCTTCATGCATACGAAAAAGCTCAATAAAAGTGTGAACCATTTCTGTGCTTTTGTTAGTGACAGAGTCCCATAGCAATTTCCGGGACTGTAAAAACATCCTAATAAATTTCCAGTGTTTCCTCAAGTTGAATGAATCATGGAAATGCTGCTAGCCTGGAATAAGTTTAGCATTCACATCAACTGCTCAATAGAAGAATCAGCTGAATCATGGTGCAGCTAGAAATGGGTTGTAAATCATGGTTACAGGCTACATGGTATGGAGGATCAGCACCACCAGCGATAAATTTTCTTCATGGTGGAAGCAAAGACTTCATCCACAATGGTAAATGAATGGGTAAAGCAAAGGAAAGACCTCACCCTCTCACTGGACTTAGTGTGAGTGACAGAAGTTTAGGTAGGCCTTGGTGAGACAAGAAATAACCCTAAGGATTGGGCAGGTTGCCCCTCTAATTTAGAAGCAAAACATCAGTGTGTAATGCCATGCACAGGAAGCACAAATCTGGTGAACAGCTCTCCTATAGGACTGGCAATTCACCCCAACCACCCATCATCCAGTTCCCTGCTGGAAGCAGCTGAGCTTGAAAATACTTAACTACTGTGATACAAGCCAGGGGAACTAGAGCAAGAGGATCAAACTGGAGCAGTAATTTATCTAACCGTAACTAGTAAAACTATACTGGGATGCCTGGGAGGTCTAATTTGGATTGCAGTATTTGAGACCAACTTTGGCATCTCCTCAGGATACCTGTCCTCTTTGTATTGGTGGTAAGAAGAAGATAAATGCTTTTTGGCAAGAACGTCATGTCTTTTCAGTGTTTCCTTTCAGATGCTGTAATGACACAGGGTGGACCTTGGGAGAAGTGTTAGGTTGAGCCTTTTGCTGTTTCAGCTAAAACAGGACAATTGTGGGACATGAGATTCCTGAGGGTGATGGGAATTGGTAGAGGAAGTCCTTTTGTGGGTAAGAGCAGCCCTTTCCTCCGAGGCCAAAGCAGGAGCATGAGCTACAAGGCAGGAAGCAAAGCCAGTGGTTGCCGGCTTTCCGGAGAGACCTGTCAGGCCCAGGTCAAGGCAGGGAGACCCAGAGGAGGAAATGCAGATGGGTTACTACGGGGGATTCCAGCAGGGAAGCATACGAGGGGATCACAGGTAGGGATCCCAGCTTGTACAGTGGAGGTTGCAGTCCCAGGGGGTGGGTGGACGGACAGAGAGCAGAGAACTTGGCATGGCCAAGTCTTTCCTGCAGGAGCTATGTGAGCTTGAGCAGGAGCTCCTGCCTGATCGAGGGGGAAGGCTGCAATAGCAGCAGCAAGCACTAAGCCTGCTAAAAATGTGCTAATCCAGAAGGGCTTTCTCAGAACCAGGGAAAAAAGAAGGCATCCCAGGTATTCCATGGTGTGAGCGTTTGCCAGCGCAGCCAGTCCTCATTGCCCATCTCCCATGCACTCCCCACTAGATGCCAGTATAGGAGCACATCACTGCACATACGCTCAGAGGAGGGAGAAGACAGGCAGCGCAGTCAAGGCTTTTCAAATGTAAGTATTTATATGTACTGTTCTCAGCTTACACTTAATTCTGAATATACAATATGCATGGGGTCACCAGTAGTGACTATAGGCACACCCACAGATAATAATGCTATTAAATTGTTTGATGCAGCAGGACACAGGGCACCAGGCTGCTGTGGCCTTCAGGAAATCCCCATTGCCCCTGGGCATGGAAAGCCCGAAACGGTCTGGCATGGACACAGCCTGCCTGCACCCAAACTGCAGGAAAGTTGCTCAAAACAACTGCATCACATATTAATACTCTCTGCTAGAAGAATATTTAATTGTCAGATCATGGGGTTTATCAGAAAACAACAGAGAGTTTTGGATTTTTTAGTTTAATTCACCTGGAAACGGGTACAGGGAAACTCCTACTGAGCATAAACCATTTCATCAATTGCTTCTGCACTTTGCTGTAGTGCATTTGCAGTATAAAGCAGGATCACACTCGGGATGGAGGATGCCTGGTGGACACCTGACCAAGCCTCAGAATTGAGCAGTAGGATCACAAAATGCACACATTTCAGGTACTTTGCAAGCCTTTCTTGAAGGAATCTATTGCTGCGTATCCTGCATACCCCCTCTGCGTGTTCTCCGCGCTGAGTGAATAAAGCAATAAGCAGGACAATACTCTGTTACAACCCACCTTGGGAACAAACAATCTGACAAAGCTCCGATGCCTGTCAAATCTTAATGAAAAGAGGTTAAGTCTTTTGCCTTGGTTTCTCTGTTACCTGTGCCAAAATAAATAGAATGTGCTCAACTGAAGAAAACAAATACTTGAAAATAACGAAAAATCAATAGTACCCTTGTTATTCGGTAGCAGGTATACAGATCTAATCTGACAGACTGCATCAAAAGTGTAAACTGAACGCTCGCACACATGTATTAACAATGTCAAGATGAAATGTTAGCTTAAATCTTATCAATGCAGTTTATAGGACAGGGAGGAATTACTGAAGTGTATTTTACCTGCAAACCTCTCCCATTTTGGAAAGGGTGGCTTTCAATACAGTGTGTATTTATGTGTGTCTAAAAGCATTTGGATTTCAGGTACCCTTCTTCATTACCGTGAAGGGTTTAGCATTGCCTCAACCTGTCAACCTCTCCAGCCAGGAAGAAATACTAACAGCAAGCCTATTTGCATGGTGAAATTTAAAGGAGTCTTTCATTCTTGGCCTGATATCATTATTCCCATGGGCAGAGGACAAAGAAATATACAGCTAAGGAACAATTTCACATAAAAATACATCCCTTTGTCCAAAAGCCCTGCAATGTGTCATGCTGTTATGGAGTGCATACAGGAACTGCCTCTGCCCTTTTGTACAGAGCTGGCCTTTAGGCTCCATGCAGTCTGCAGCCACCGGCCCCACTCATCTGAGGGAACTATGAATTTAAAGAGATTCCCAGCTTTCGTTTTCCAAATGTGTGTATTTCTAGACCTTTTCCACAGAAAATGGAAATATCTCAGGGAAGCAGTGTTTTTTCTTTTGCTAGAATTAAAAAGGAAAGAAAAAGAGTAAAATGCAGTCCTCTGTGGTGGCAACATGGGCAAGGAAGAGCATAGCGGTACAGGGATGAAGGGAAGTCTTGCTCCAGTAGGTTGGATCTGCCCTCCAGCAGCCCAGGAGGCCTCCAGCAGTGGTCAGTACAAGCTGCTTTGGGGGGAAGTGCAAGATGAACATATTTTCACTGCTCCGCTGTTTAAACTGAGAAAACAGCTTGCAAGACTGCAAATATTAGAGGAGGAATCAGTCCTATTATTTTTGGAGCAGCATCCTTTCTGAAGAGTGCAAGTCATCAGAACAGAATGAACCTAGCGATGAGTATTTTCAGCAACGAAAAGAATGACTCACCAGAAGGTTTGGGGGCAGTCACAAGAAGGGACAGGACCTTATTTTTGATAGTGTAGGTGGTGTCTTGCACTCTTCTGGTCATGGCAGAGTGTGGGTTGTCACTTGGGAGGAGGTTGTGTAGTATGGTGTGCCAATGGAAACAAAGTGGGAGAGACTTGACCATGTCACCTCCATTTCCAAGATGCTCTTTTGGGTTGTCCAAAATGACCCAGTGGAGCTCAGGTTTTCCCTGTGGGACACAGAGCTGACGAGGGTCTGGGCGCAGAAGGAGGTGGTGTTGGCAAGGAAAAGAACAAACCCCATGTGTTTCTGCCAGGAACCTGTAGGAACACGGAAATGGCTGTACTATCCCTCAGTATGGCACAGAACAGCTCTTCTGTGCCTCTTTTGGAAAGGTGGCCCAGGCACATCAGTGCTCTGATCATACCACAACCAGCACTGGCAAACTTTCAGAGAGCCCTGGCTTACTTCTGAAGGTGCAGATAATAAGCATGCACGTTGCTTAATGGCAGGCACTTCGTCTGGGTGGCTAATTTAGGACTGTTGTCCTTGATTAAGGAGGGTTTTTCTTCTAAGGGTCTCTATCTCATCACATTGAGGATTTAAGTTATACGGATGCTACCTCTCTTGAGTACTCAGAGAGTGTAAGGAGTGTCACCATCACAGTTAACTCTTCTTACAGATCTCCACCAAAACAGGGGTTCACAGAGTGTGCTTCCACTTTATAAACAGTGCAGGAAAGTTTCTGAACTTCTTGCAATCAGGCTTGCCTGATTTGGAGCCCTTTGGCTTTGTTTTAGTGAAGCTTAGCAAACTGCTATTCTTACTTGTAGCAAGTAGTTCCCAGTGAAGAACTGTTTTGAGTGCCAGGGAGTCATCCTGTTTGCAAAGAGGATGACTAGGTTATTGGAGGCTATTGGACTCTCCAGCCTCACTTAGTGGAAACAAAATGTTACCTAGCTCAAGGTACCTTTAACTAGCTGTTGATGCATGGAAGCGCTTCACAGTGAGATGTGAATACCAAAACCACCATATCCATTGCTTTTAGTAACGGACAGCACTGCCTTTGCCACTTTCGCCATCCCCTTTGGTATTTCTTGTCCTCCTGGGGAACATACTCTGCTCTTTATTGACTCAGTTCTGCACTGCTGTGGTGGGCTAGGCACAGGCTCTCCCTCTAATCCGCTCTGGGGAAATGGCATTACCCTTTGTATGTGTGTGTGAACACCCTACTCTGGAATTTTCATAGAATAGAAAATGGGTTAAATCAATTAGAGCGACACAAACTGCAATTGGTTTTGCATGAATCGATTGGCAAAATAAGAATTATCTTCACTCCTCCTCCTTGTGAACAGTAACTGACAACATTACACCCCTTCTTAAATGCTTTTTGATAGGTTAATGGGCCCATTTTGAGAGAATATAATGCAGCAGTTTTGGTTCAAGAGCTGATGTGATGGATTACGTCCCTCTTGATGCTTGGGGTTGGGATACAATGCAGAGAGACTGCCTGGACCCTCTGGTGCCAGAGGGCTTAACACAGTATTGACAGGGCTGTACATATTAAATCCAGATCAACCTTCTGAATGAACACAGGCACATCTGAACTTACACGGCTGGAAATCTCCTTCCACAGTCTTAAAGGAGTTATTTTTAGTAAAGATTGTAGAGAAAAAGAAAGAAAAAAGCTCATACCCCTACTTACTGCTGAGATATGAGCTGAAGGAAACTCTCCTGTCAGATCTGTTTCATATACGTTACAAGAACAGCAAAACAGAAAAGTTCAGCAGGGCATTATTTTGTTTTCCTTTTTTTTAAATTTCTTTTAAATTTGTGGGATCTGACAAACCAGTCTGGAGGGTGCCACGTCCAAAGGAGTCTAGAGGTATCCCTCAACATTGGGTGATAGCTGCTGATGAGTTTGGCAGAAATGGTTTCCTGATGCTCTGCAAACGAAAATTAACAAACTCCATGGCTGTCTTGAACAAAACAAAGCAGCATCATTTCTCACTTTAAAGGTCCATGCTGGATTACTCTCCCTGGCTCCGCTTGTGTAGCTCTGCTGGGTACTACTGCACACACTGACTCTTCTCTTTGGAATGAGCCAGGATCTTCCCAGAGCCAGGTACGAAGCAGTGCAGGGTGGGGTGGGTGATGCTTTCTTCTTCTTGCACAGCTGCCAATTTCCAAAGAAATTAACTTTTTTTCCCTTTCCATGAGTTGTAAACTACTTTTTTAAATGCACTGTAATGTTAAAAGCAATTGAAAGCACGTAAGCGAGAGAGTGCCTAAGACAGCCTTTCATCTTGCAAGCCTGCATGGCGCTGAGCACGTTTGTCATTTAAGAGACCTGATACCACATCCTACTGTTCCTGGTACAAAGCTTCCCAAACCTGTCAGCAAATTTTTCACTCCCACCTGGCCCCTTCCTATGTGGCCCTTCATGAACACATTGGGGGGCTTGACACAAGTCCAGCTTATATAAAGGGAATTGTTTTGAAGGTTCCCCAGTGGGTGTCATGTGATATTTTGCCATTTCACTAATTCTTCAGGCAATTTGGTTTGCTTTTCTTTTTGTAGTGAAGACATTCCTACCAGAACAAAGTTAATGCCCTAATGACACCCTTCCCTTGATTCAGATAGCCTGAAGTATTTTGCAGACTTGTCCATTTCAGTGACTTTCTTGTCAAGAGTACAGCTCATGTCTTCCTCAGGGTCCTCTCCTAGGAGTTGGTAGAAACAGGCTCAAGACCTCAAGAAACTTGGTGCAGGTAAAGGTTCAGAATACGGGTATCTCTCACATCTCAGTTCAGTTCCCTCAGTTTTGGGGTAGGTGATTACCTCATGACACATCTTCAAGGTCTTCCTTGTATTCCACTCCAGAAGCCCAAATTTCAGAACTTCAGAATTATTTGCAAGATTAAATTGGTGCTTTTCAGTTGTGCCTGATGCGTGCAGTTAATAAGTATTGGGACTAAAAGCGTGCTGGGGTATTGCAGTGTGCTGGCACAAACCAGGATGCTATTCATGATTCATTATTTTTTTGCATTAAATATGCAGAAGTAACTTAGGATAAAATAAAGGTCAATTTCGGGATGGGGAAAACACTGAGACCAGTTATTTCTGGGCTTCAAAAGCAGAGTTATCAACAATTCCCCATAAAATACATTTTCAGAAGCTGTGAATCTGTTTTCCAGTTAAAACGTATAACATAGTGCAAGACACCCACTCACTCCTCATTTCCTTTAATGTGGGCTGTTTGAAACCCTGTTTGCCTGGTTGGAATTTCCAGTTTACAAAATCCTGGAGAGTCCATACCAGAGGGAGCCATGCCACTTCTTGCTCTTTAGTGTTTCTGTAAGTAGTCAAAAGTAGGAAATTCTGAAAATGGTTATGAAAAGTTTAGTTTCAGTTCTGTGCAGTCCTTTTCCATCCAGACCTTCTGACATCAGCACAAGTGTTTCACTTATCTCTAACCTGTTCCGCTGCTGCTTGTGATCTCCAAAGTTGCATTTGAAGAAATTAACCACACCACAGATGCCAGCTATGCGAAGTAGGATAGCTCAAAGGTTTGTTTGACTATCTCACTGACATTAAGGGATGCGAGTCTTCTTTGGAGGATACAGGAAATGGTCCTCTGCAATGGAGAGTCGGTGCTCTTGCTCAGATACAAGAAGACAATCTTAAATTGATGCTTGTCTTGAAGAAATAAAATATTCCTTTTTATAGCTGGTAATAGGCAATAATGGCTCTCACTGTGACTTAATGTTTCAGAGCAGCAAGATACACATGCTTGAATTTGATATTGTATTGAGTTGTTGCTCAAGGTGTGTTAAATGTTGTTGCTTGAGTATTGTATTAAAACAACACTCTCCTTAACATGCCCCCAGATGACTCCTCACCTTGTGGGGTGAGATATGAAGCTATTCTCATGGGTAAAGGATGCCTTCCTCTCCATGTTAAGATGGGATCACTTCTACTGAGTTTTACTTTGTTTCCCTCTGTCCCTCCTGCCCCTCAGGATCTTGCAATAGGTCTACTGTGTGCTCTTTTATTCTGATTGAAGAAGAAGGTTGTCACCTGAAAGCTTGGCTAATGGCACACTGCTTCTCTTTTGCAGAGTAGTAAAGTTTGCTGACAGATGTTGTCTAACTTGAGCGATCTCTGGTGACTGAGACCTTACAGACTCCCCCAGCGTGTATTTGAACATTGTTGCCCTTTTTCCTCTCCTCCCCAATCTTTTTCCGCCTTCAGTTCAAGCGGCTTTCCTTTGCTGATCCGCGTTTTCAGGATCTCTGACCATTCTTTTTCCTGCACTCTCCACAGTTGATCCACTTTTTTCTTTAAGTGTAATACACAAGACTCAACATACTACTTCTGGCAAACACTTCTCATGTCTTTTAAGCTACAATTCTCTTCATGTATCACAGAGTGGGACTTCAACTTTGTTGCGATATGCCTGTTCTTTAGCCCCCCAAGTTTGCTACGTGGCCAGGTTAATTCTTTTAAACCATGCAGCATTTATTTCCTAGCATGGATTGTACTAAATATGCAGTTAAATAATAATAAAAAATAAATAATACCTAACATGCAGTTTAAGTTCTGGTAACTGTAAGCTGACAGGACATGCTTGCTAGAGCTTTGATTTTGTATCTAAAGAAAGCAAGGGTGATAAAGGGCCATTGCTCTGGAGATTTTCGTATTTGTTGAGTTAAACATTGTTGAACAGCCTAGCATCCCCACCCTCATCATGAATGAATCTGAAAGGAATGAGTTTGAAGTCTTGCTCGGGTTGACTATAAACCTTTATTATATGTGGGATGTTCCTTGTGGAGAGGGGGAGGCAGTCGCCTCCCAGACGAAATAAGAAGAATTCATCAGCTTACTCACTGCCCCACCAAGCAGGGCGTGATGGGAGTAATTCAGGGTGCCTGGCACCTGCTGGAGCAGGGAGGCTTGCTGGCAACCATAAACCCACAATCAACCTTGGTGACTGCCCTCAGTGCAGACTGTAAATAACAAAGGCATTTATTTTATTTTTCCTATGGGGATGGGAACAGTGGTGAGGGTAAACAGAAGGAATTAAAACCACCAGCTTGCTGTAAACAGGTAGTGGCATGCCCTGGGCTGCCACCTCTTTCTTGTACTCAAGGAAAGCTGGCTTATGTCTTCTCCCCTTGACTTTGTCCTCACTGCAAGAAGCAATGGGTATATGAGCAAATCTTTACAGAAAACAAAGTGAACAGAGAATTGCAGAGACTGACATGATCACTTAAATGCTGTTGACTGCATAGGACCACCTCCTGCTCCCCTCCTTTTCCATTTTTTCCTCCTTTCACAGCTATGTCAAGGGATCTGACCATGGATGTTGTCACAACTTCACTGAAAGTTTGTTTTACCTTTAACATTGTTTTTATGACATGTTCCTGTAACTGGTACTTTGTTAGCAGTTCAACCCGTTAGCCAGGATCCGTAGTCTCTTTATTTTTCAGCCGTAAGGGGTGTGTACTTGAGTTATGGGGAAATAATCCTCAGTCAGGTTGTTACTGACTACAAAGGATATCATTAAATGCTCACCAAAGAAGTCACGCATGCAGCGTCATCATCACAGTCGGAAATTTCTGGTCTTTGCAGAAACTGCTGGAGTCACACAGCTCCAAGAGAGAGGGCAAGGGGTTGATGACTGTATCACTGTGACGTAGTGTCTCGTCCTGTGAGAGATTTGGTCACGTTGTCATACTGGGCTGAATCCACTCATCTTTTGTGAACTTGGAAAGTATGTGAGTGGTCCTTTTTCATCCTTGCATAGACAGTGGTTTGAAAGCTCAGCTGCTGTAGATGCAAGCTAAGGAGTCAAGGACACCAACTCTGGTAGTGCTGGACTGGGGAAACCCAGGGGTTGCAGGCTCAGACTCCATTGGTTCTATGGATGTGCACTGAAGGTTTCAAACTGTTTGTGAGCCTTATTTTCCAGAGCTGATATACTGGAATATTTCTGAAAGCTATTGGATGGACAAAGGAGGAGAGCCTTCACCTCTGAGTCTCTTGATGTCGTATTTTTATATACAGAGACTATTTCTCTGTGGACAGTCACAGAACTCTAAATCATCACATGCAACTGTCCAGAAACCAACAGGAATATGTCAGATAAATGACATGTGAGATCAGGACGACAGTGCCTGAGGGCAGAAAATTAAGCTTCAATTCACTGAAGTTCCTTTCCCCTGATTAGATTTTGAAGAGCTGTGATTTGTAACCTGTATGTATTTGTATGATGCTTACTTGCCTGGGTGTGACCAGCCCTGCACTGCAAACTCAGCTCTTCTGGTTAAATGCTTCAGCTCCTACAATGTTTGGAGTTTGTACTGTAGAATGCTCAAAAGGCATATTCATGTTACAGTTAAAAAAGAAAAAGAAAACAAAAAGGCAACCCAAAACAAAACCAAACAACAAGAAAATGTATATAAAATGTGGCTGTTCATAAGGGTAGAATTCATGTTTAAAAGTACTTTTATGGAGAAGTGATTATCTTCCCATAAAAGAGAGGCGCTAGATGGGTGTACAATGAATTCTCACTTATCCACAAGCAGTTTATCCAGGTTGTGAATTAACTGCGCTGCAGAGGCTCTGACACTTTGCTGGCACTGTGCAGGGGGGTCCATCTGTACTCCTGTGTTCAAGCACAGTGTTCCAGGATTGAGTCCAAAGCTTTAGTGAACTCTGTGTGGCAACACCTAAGTATGCCCCGTCTCCAGCAAAATTTATCCTTGTGGTTGCAGTGTTGCAAACATACCCTGGATTGCATATTAGCTAATATGCCCTCTTGGAGCAGAGTGCAGAAACACCTAAGAGATTGTGCAAACGGCAGGTTATATCTGGCAAAGCCATTGCTGAACTAGAGCTAAGAAGTCTGGCTAAACTTAAGTTGACTCTATCTGGAGTCAATCACAAAGTTGACCAGTCTTCACTTTCAATATATGCAATGTGCTAAAAGATATACAGGCTGTGTCTAAACTGTGTGCTTGGGACTGACTCTACACTTCCAGCCTCTGGATGCCTCCCAGAGCTTGTTCCAAGCACCTACTGAGTTGAAACCTGGAAAAGCAACAATCCCTTTCTCCCTCTTTTCTCTTTCTCTGAGCGGAAAAATGGCCATGTTCCCCAGGTGAGGTCCAGTAACAGCTCAAAGTGCTAGTGTTGCTTTATCTGTGACACCACAGCAATTAAAACTAGACACACAGTGGATGACGTGGTGCATTTGAAGTGTGGTTGTCACACATAAATGGAAGTGACCATCTAGTGTAAGTATTTTCCATTTCTGCCATCACCAACCAGCATATTACTGCAATGAAGTCCATGCCATTGGGTAAGTCCATGAGTGCAGGACGATTTGACCCAGCAGTTTGCTAAAGTTAAAAACATGTCTTTGTCTAACTGCCTTAAGTTAGCACTTTTTCACCTTTTCTGCTGAAACTCGCCCTCTTTATATGGTAATGAAGGAAGTGACTATGTCATAAAAACCTCAGAGAGAAAAAAGCCATAGATGAGTCACTGAAAATATTGGTAAGATCACTGATATGGAGCTGATCCACAGCTTCCAGCCTTCCTGTTTTTCTATGCCCGCTCCTCTTGCAGCTTCTCAGGCCCAGCTATGCACCTCCTCAGTGTTCGGAGGGGGGCCAGAGGGATTTCTTCACCTCCCTGTAGCGAGGATATATGCCAGAGTTGCAGAGTCCCTTCCTTGCCATGCCAGGATGTCACAAAGTCTTTAGCACCTACGACAACCCCTGAAAATCCTCAGAGCTACTTATAACAGCAATCAAAAAATGTCTTATCACACCCCTGTCTTGGTGACAAATTAAAACTGCAATTTGATTATTAGCATCTTTCAAAACAAGGGCTGGATCTCAATTCCCCTGCCACTGACTGCAAAACTGGACTTCAGTGGAGGCAGATCTGGCCTCAGGGAATGTTTAGAGAAAGTAAGTAGCAGCTCTTTTCTGAGTGTTTATTTTACATTTCAGGTTGAGGCATTTGCAAGTGTGGTTTCTGCTGGACTTTGTATAGCTGGGGTTGTGACTAACAATAATAACAGGCAAAGCTGTGACTTTGCCCCAGCCCCGGAACAAGAGGCCGCCCTGTCCCCAGAGTCATGCAGAAGGCACATGGTGACTCACGCCCTCGTAATCCTTCTCCTGGGTTTCCCCTCGCCCAGCAGGAAAGGAACTTTTTCTTGCCTCTCTATAGTTGGCACTGCACATGACCCCAGCCGTGCTGGTCCCACAGTCACGAAGTGAGTTGTGAGTGGAACTGCACCGAAACCCACAGGTCAGAGGGTTTAGCACCTGGGGGAAGGTAAGCACTAAACTTCCTAGTTTAGTGGGAAACTAGGCTCCATTTTATTGTGCCTGGAGCACAAACCAATCATCCTTCATGGTGGAAGGCAGCACAGGGGGGTAAGGGCTCCATTCTGCTACAGCAGATGGGTAGCCTAAGCAATGCCTTCAAGGTGTACTGTGATTTCCATCCACTCCTTTAGTTTCCATCTGATGGTGCATGGTCCATATGTTGGTCAACTGACTACACAAGGTGTCACTGGGCCTTTATTCTACAGCATTCATTAGTCCCATTCATTAGCTTTATTTGTTCATTAATCAAGCTATCTCCTTCCTTGCAGAGCTACCATCCTCAGGTGATGCTGTCCAACAGAACCTAGCACATGCATGTGTTGTCTTCTTGTGAGAGTGTAACCAGAGCATTCGTGCGAGGGCAATCTGGGGAGTATCGGTGTGACTAGTGATGTTTGGAGGCTTGGAAAACTCTGGAATATTCGACAGCTTCTGCCAATGCAGCCTGGCTATGTCATTCCCCTGTGTCATATCCAAAATAATTTATGCTTGTCAAGACAACAAATACAAAGGACTTTCTTGGGCATTGCCTTCTTCCAAGCCAAGAAATGGTAATGGAGCTTCTGCTTCCTTCATACAGTCCACTGCTCATCAGATCCGCTTTTGTTTCTGTCTTTGCAGTTGCATGAGATTCCTTCCAAAGCTCTAGGAATCTAGTTTTGGGGGGCACTTGTATTTTGCTCACATTAAAGTTCTATGTTTTCTCACCAAAATGTACCTGTTCTCATCAAGTGACAGAGTCTCAAAGAGCCAGCCATGTGCAGGTCTTTCACTGTGGCAAACCGATGCTTCGAGATGGCACAGGACTTCAAGGAGATCCTCTTCTCACAACTGAAGACCAATCAAGATTTAAGCCAAATCTAATCAAAGAAGATATGGATTCTGGAAAATACTCAACTGAGAGAGGAATGTTGACTGTTTTGGCAGTTTTGGTTTAGGTTCTTAGAACTGTTACTTATGCTAATTTCTGAACATCACATCATTTGGAAATTATGCCTCTACTGTTGCTACTCAGCTAGGAAACGTAATGTGTTGGACAGAGAATGTCTCTACCATTCAGTCACAGCAACGACTGCTGTAGCACATATGTACCTGAGACAGACAGCTACGTATACCTGAAACTGAAGCACATTTCTACACCTGCTTGCAGGAAGCAAAAGTAGCCTTTATGTGATTAATAAAACCCTCCCTGCGTACTTACAGTGCTCCCCCTATACAAGTAAGCAAAACAATCTTACGCAGCCGCACTCTTTAACTCACTAAGTGTGTGCATGGTTCATGTATTGGTGGTCTGTGTTACAACTCAGCATCCAGTGATTATGGTTTTCTGCATGAAAGGCTCACCCACAGGCACAGGACATAGACATCTTTTCTGAGCCGTGCCACCAATGAACAAATGCATCGTTCCTGTCCTTCATGCCCATTGCTGGCTTCCCACGCAGCTTCAGCTCAGTCTCTGAAAAAGCTTGGTAACTCCACTCTGAGAGTGAGGGCATATTTTAATCTGCTCTCCAGAAAAGAAGTATCAATGCATTTATTTGGGAAAATACCCATCATCTAAATCCCTAGGACTAATTCAGTGTAGTGGATCATACAGACACACTTTGGAAGTCCTTAAACATGGTTTGTGTGGGAATTTACTGGGAGATCGGTCTTGTGCCTGCACCCTGAGTAGGTGTATGCTTTTTTTCCACACAGAAAATTTGACTGTGTAGCCTGTCAGAACTGGGATTAGATTGCAAGTAAAAAAATTCCCAAGTTCTGTGATTAACTCCCACGGGAAGCCAATGGTTCTATGCACTTAAATCAATTTTTCGGGGAAAAAATTGGTCCCCAAAGTCCACAAATTCAACGTGACCTTGTGTGAAACTCTTTCACTGTCCAGGCTTTTTTGGCTGCCCATTTCATGTTTTGACCATATCTTCCCCGATGAAAGAAGCACCCAGTGGTCCCTGCTGTCTGACGGGAGCAGGCAATGGAGGGGCTGCAGCTCTACAGCAGCGCTGGGGCTGTGAGAGCCAGCCCAGCTCTGCTGCTGAGGGCAGTGTTGGCTCACAGCGCATGTTATCTTCCTTCGGAGCTCCTTCTCCCAGTACATAAACAAATTTGTTTTTGTTTAAAGACTTTCCCACACGACTGTCTGCCAAGTTCAGAGGACTGCTCTTTGAGATTGATCTTGAGGGTTTCTGGAACGGGAGATGAGATTATATAATAAATTCAGTTAGTCTCAGTGAGGCGGTTGGGAGATGCTGTTTCAGACTGCGATGTAACAGCCAAAGGGATTGAGGACAATAAAAGAATCCATAGAGTGTCAGTGGGGGAGGAGCTCGATTTTCAATTTAGTGAGTCTAATTGGGAAACAGATTCACAGAGGGATCATCTGCACACCAGAGGATGGAGGGAACATTCTCAAAGCAGTAAACCTGAGTAGGTTGATTTCTCTTAGAGTAATCAGCATGCCTGTTTTTAATGCACAGCTTGCATTAAAACACTATCTATGATACAGTGGTTTTCACATAATGGTCAGCTGGTGACTTAGAGAATTATCACCCGCATTATTGCTGTGACAGTGTTGAAATTCCTGTTGTTTTCCAAGTAGCTAGGCATCCTGGTGCTTCTTGTCCAGTTCGGGTCTTGCTCTTGTAAACAATTAAACACCCCAAATGCAATGGTCAGAAGCAGAAAGATACCTTCGTCCTATTGAAAATTCTCTATTTCCACGTGGTACAGGACTTTTTGGATTTTAGCTCAGTAATGCAAGATTTTCAGGGAAATAGAAGTTTAAAAAGCCCTGCGCAGGCAAGGAGCTGGCCTGGCACTGTGACCACATGGAGGCTGTCTGCCCATCGTGGGCTCTCTCGGTGTTTTTGGTGGAATTGATGCAGTCAGATGAACTAGCACTTTCTCATGGAAGTGCTGCTGGCAATGAGACTGAAACAGGAGGGAGAGCTGTCAGAGCAGCATCCCGAGAGAGAGGTAGTTGCTCATATACTCTCCATCTCTATCTCTCCTGAGTAATGTCTCTCATGGCCAGTGAGGGTAGGTATTCCTCTGCACTGGGAGAATCTATGACAAAATGTACAGAAAATACCAAAATTGTACCATTTATTGGGTATCCTTCTGTCTCATTCATGCTGTCTTAATGTTTCTCCCATGACCAGCTTGTCCTGTCATCTGTAAAGCACGCAGAGAATTAGTAGAGCAGCAGTAGTGGCAGGAAGGCATTTTTGTCTTCAGAAGTAGTCCTCTATAAATAAATCCAACAACAAAAAAATCATTATGGCACATCTAAGAGGTCCACAGGAAAATAAATTCATCTTTTATTGTGAGAATTCAATAAACTGTACTTGTGCTCTGAACAGGGAACTACACCAGTTTACAGTTGCCTCCTAGTTATTTCTTAAAATAGCACTTGATTCTGACTGCAAAAACTGTAAAGACTCTTGGGAGATAAAAGATCTTTCAAAACAATTTATGGACCATATAACAAGTAGCTTTTTTTGAATGTCTAGCTCAAGTTTTTAGAGAGATAATGTCAAGTTTTCTCCTCTTCCCCACACAACTGAGCTTGTTTTCGTTTATGTGAGATCTTTAATTCTTACTGATGGTCCAGGCTGGAAAGTGTTTGAAAGAGTATGTCTCTGTAAGTTCTTTTCATTAGATTGTAAGTTTTCCATATAAACCTAAAGCAAATCAGCTTTATTCTGAAAGATAAAAATGAAGACACGTTCGCTATATGAATCTCCCATTTACTACGGTTTCATTTGGTAGGAGAAGTGGTTTGAGATGAATGTGACAGTGACACCTGCCCTTTTTATTTAAAACAAAAAAGACAAGATATTTATTGTGCAAGGTGGGTGGGAAGGTGGTTGGTGTGTTCTGGCCACCAGGCCTCCTGACAGGCGTGAGATGACTGGAGAGGCAGGAACCAGGGAGGAAGGATGAGGAGGGTAATCCACCTGAGAAGAAGATGCCAACATCCATGCCATCGCTGTAGCAGATTTTATTTTCAAATCTCTTTTCCCCCAGGGTCATGCTGAGTCTCACCTCTCCCATGGTTAGATATCCCAACTTCAGAGCATGCCAGCCGTCTTCTGGACTTACTAAAGTGTAAAGAAACTTTACATTCTCCTTTGAGCATCTGCAGTCACAGGAGTTTTCAGCCACGCCACCGGCCTCTCCTAACCTGCTGCTGGGCTCCCATTGGGGTAGTAGGGTTTGCTGCCCAGGCTGGGCACACAGTAGGGCCTTCATACCCTGAGGATGCTGCTGCAGCACTGGTCTAGGTCCTCGTGCCCCTGCTGATCTTCATTCCCTTGCCTGCAGGCCACCCACTGATGGACTCAGACACCATTCCTCAGGTGGGGACACATTCTCCTCATATCTGAAAAGGGAGCAGAAAAGATTCCTGGGAGACCACAGAGGACTTATACATTTATGTCCTTCAAGATGTGGGGTTGATTACTCAGGAGGAGTTTTTTAGTTTCTTCTGAGTCACTGCTGAATAAGTAACTGGTCCAGCACATCACTGGGAAGGACTGTGGGGCTCTGGTGCTGCCTTTTGCACAAGCCTTTATATCAGAGGTCCTGTCTGCATTTTCTCATGCAAAGCCAGTCTGATCCTGAGAAACTTGGTGAGCGGCAAATGCAGCCAGCCATGCTTATCTTCCACAGCTTCGTTTAGCTCTGTTAGCCGTACCTTCTTGTCTTCAGCTGCTCTGTGGTGTCACCAAGCATTTTAAACAGGGGGGACAAGGTTCATTCGGCAGGAGAGCTATGCCCTCTATATCGCTGTGCTATATAGTCCACAGCTACCTCTTAAGGATGTTTTCAAGCTGACTCAAACCAGTCAGCTTCTGAGAGACTGTTAGCTGAGGGCTCGTACCACATGTATGCAATGTGAAAACAAAGATTAGTGTTAGGGTGAATGGGTGTGTGCAGTTCTGTAAGACACTGGTGAACAACTTCTGCTCTGTCACTTCATAAAGGAGAGAAAATCCACTTCCTCCACATATTAGGTACAATTTAAATCTAATGGTCAAGACAGGTAGCCCTTCAATTACTTCTTTTTCTAAGGAGACATTGCGCATCCTTTAGATGCATAAATTTATCTGGAGACTGCTAAAAAATACATAGAAAATATGAAAAGCAAGACAGGCAATGAACTCCTTTCCACTTTTGCCCTTTTTGTGTGGTTAAAGAAAGCATTTTATAGCATCTGTTTCCCAAACTGCAAGTCAATCTGGTCCAGTTGTAAAAACTTACTGTGTTATGCATCATCCCCTGGAATCAGAGCTAATGAAACCTGACACAATAATATGATTAAATACAGCTCCAATGAATAAAACTATTGCTTTTCTCAGAATGGTTACTCCAAGAAAACAAAGCCTAAAAGTTCATGCCCTAGTTTTCTTCTGAACTCTGTACAACAGGAATGTTCAGAAGATGCTTTTAAAGATTGCTCCTGCTTCCTGAACAGCCCTCCTACTGCAGACTCACAGGCAGGACCGGACGATATACTGCAGTGTCATGAAAAGGCACTTCGAGAGGAATTTACATCCTCATGCTTTTAACCGTCCCTGGAATTTATTAGTTAACAGATCATGACTTCCTGCCATCACTTCTGGAAGTCTCAGTCTTTTGATCATGCCATCGTGTTCCTGAAATGCATAAGAAAATGGAGGCTCTGCATGCCTGCTTAGTTTGATGAGTACCGCAGCTCTGAAGCAATACAGTCCAAACCATCCATCGGTTTTGGCTTGCTCACCTTGAAACAGGCTTGCTGTTCAGGCAAATGTTACCGTACAAGGTGTCAGCGCACCAGATCTAGCTCTGAGATCCCAGCAATCAATCTCAGAAGTGACATGGTGCAAGTCAATGGGGCTGATGCTCCTGCTCCTCTGATGTTCTGGTCCACAGAGTCCACTGAATTACATGGAGTTACTTGTGATCTGTATGAACAAAAAATGAGGGATGAATATTTGCTTTTACTCGAGCCTGTTAGTTAAGCAGAGCTCGAATGACACTTATGCTAGCAATGGTGCCACAGCTGTGTATCTCACAAAAGAATTTAGTTCTGAGAAACACAGATTTAGGCAGCATCAAGTATTAATTAAAAGATTGATTGATTGATTCATTGATTAATTGATTGATTGATTAAAAAATTTATTTGAGAGCAGCCCTGTAGGAAAGGACATAGGGATACTGGTGGATCAAAAACTGGACATGAACCAGCAGTGAGAGCTCGCAGCCCAGAAAGCCAGCCGTGTGTTGGGCTGCATTAAGTGTGACCAGCAGGTCAAGGGAGGTGATTCTGCCCTTCCACTCCACCCTCATGAGACCCCAACTGCAGTACTGTGTCCAGCTCTGAGTTTCACAGTGCAAGAAAGACATGGAGCCATTAGAGTGGATCCAGAGGAGTGCCACGAAGATGATCAAGGGATGGAGCACCTCTCCTTTGAAGAAAAGCTGAGAGGACTGGGCTTGTTCAGCCTGGAGAAGAGAAGGCTGGAGGGAGAGCTTGGAGCAGCTTCGAGTACCTAAAGGGGGCTTATAAGAAAGATGGAGACAGACTTTTTACCACTGCCTGTGGTGACGGGACTAGGGGCAGTGGTTTTAAACTGAAAATGATAGGTTTAGATTTAGATTGCACGTAAGAAAAACATTTTTCACAATGAGGGTGGTGAGACACTGGCACAGGGTGCCCGAGAAGCTGTGGATGCCTCATCGCTGGAAATGTTCAAGGCCAGGTTGGACGGGGCTTTGAGCAACCTGGTCTAGTGGAAGGCATCCCTGCCTTTGGCAGGGAGGTTGGACTAGATTGTCTCTGAAGGTCCCTCCCAACACAAACTATGATTCTAAGTATCTTGCTTCCTCAGGTCTGGCTTGCTCACTTCTTGGAGATGCAGCCCCTGGCCCTGTGCTAAAGGTATGGTTGCTGAACAGCTCCCAGATGACTCCCTGCATCCTTGAAATATTGAGAAAAATCAAGATAGAAAAAAAAAAGTTGTTTCTCTTGAAGAGTTCTGAAGTGCTTGTGAATTGCCAAAAAGAGAGAGAAAATGTTGCCAATGCAATAAATATCTAATATCTTGTGACCTGGCCAGAGCTCTTGCACCACAGTCCCTGTCAGAGGATATAAATCTGCAGTTCCTCCTAAAAACCTACCACTGCTACAGCATCGTCGACCAGATTTCTGCTCAGCACCAAACTTTATATAAACAACTGCTAGGGGAACCTGAAATGGAGTGAAAGGCAGGGAAGCTTTCTTCTTCTCCTTGAATCAGTATTATTGCATTTTGACAGTTGGAGCCTATAAGATTTTTGGATTAGGAATAGAAAATATAGTCTTGTATGTCAGATTTATTCCTAGTTTTTGCAGTGATGCTCGGATAGTTTCAATATAATTTCCTAGGCTTTTTCATATGAAGTGTAACTTTTTATTTGCTTTTCTATCAAATTCCCACTGAATGGAAGTTTTCACATGCTGTTGCACCTCCTCCATTCCATCCCTCCAGTTCATGAGCAAGTTTACTGAACTCCCCAGCAGCTCATGTTTATTTTCTTATCTTAAGTTAGAGTGTGAAATTAAAACACTTGATTTGTCCTTGGCAAGTCAAAATGCATATTATTTATACAGCACTGTAGGGGTCTGTAGCTCTTTGTGAACAAAAAGAAACTGAAATACCGTGGCATGGGGCAAGGCACTGCCAAGGGCTGGATCTGACAGACACTCAAACCAAGCACGATGGAGTACATAGAGGAACAGCTTGCTTAGCTTCACTCGGTGCTTTGAGGTTGTGTGCTCTACTCCTCATATGTGGTCTGCCTAAGCAGGAGGTTTCACTGGAAACACATTGGTACCATTTTGCTATCTAGGGAGACTTTGCAGAACACCTTTGTGCTGGGTGCATTTCTGGCATCAGGTCACACAAATGTTGCCAGCCAAGTTTTATGACACCTCATTTGGGTATTACTGGCAGTTAGCTTACAGCGTCATTGACCTCCAGGTAGAAAATCTGCCTATATTCACCTTTGCAGGTTGGTTTTTACAATCCTCATGAAGCCCCATGTAGCTCTACCGGTGTTTGTAGCTGAGGCAAATAGAACTAGGGTAGTTCACCACACCAACGATTCAACATGATTATTATAAACCTGTAATATGTTATTTAAAATGCTGTTACATATTTCTAAACATTCCCATATAGCTTAGCTATTAGTTACTAAGACAACTTATAAAGTACTTATGTAGGCAATGAAATTACCTTTACCCTTACTGAAGTTCAGCCTAAAAGCACACATTCAGCAGGCTTCGGCAGTCTCTCCTAGTCCATTAACAGAGAAAAAATTCTTGCCACTACTGAATTTAAAGCAGGAATGGGCATAATAAATCGTATGAGTTTTAAGAAACAGAGAAGTAGTAAGCGAAAGTAGAACATTGCACCACTTCTTTCTTCACAATTCTTAGAGTATGTACACACATACTCATGAATGTCTCAATGCAAAGTATTTCTCATAAAAATATGCAGTCCCCAGCCTCTTGTCAAGTGTTACCCCTTTATCAATGCCTGCGGTTTCCTGAAAAATCAGTACAGTTTCCAAAGAATAAAGTCTAAATCAAGATAGAGCAATTTCGTGAAGGTGGAGTGTAAAGTCAGGCATTTTTGAGCTGAAGCACTACTGTGAATGAAATTCTGTCCCGTTTTTCCTCCTCTGCTAGGATATGAGGTGATAGTTATCTTTATGCACAAATAATTTGCCATCAACTGTTGAAACTTATCCTATAGTTTTATGCCATAAAGTTTAACATATCCAAAATCATATTGTTCCAGTTTTAAACCTGTCATGAAAACATTAAGCCTGTTTTACAGGAGACGTGGAAGAAGTATTCAGTCACTTAAATGTCTCTTCATTCTCTGCCCATTCCCACAAAAAAGGGCAAGTGAGAAATGCTCACCTAATACACAAAAGTAATATCTAGTAACTGGAAAAGGTCTGAAGATTCTTTCAACCTGCAGGTTATGAAGATGGTTGTCTCTGGGAGGACATTCCTCATCTTTTCTGTATGTTCAAAATAAACCGTCTTCTGTGATTCTGAAGCTCCCTTGGCAGGAGAGGAAAAGTGTTGAAATATTGTGTTTCACAATTTTCCAGACCAAATGCTAACTTATCTGAAAGATACATTACTATATTATGCAGTACGTAAGCTCACCAGTCCTCTGAAAGTCGATGATCATTTTCATTTTGCATTATAGTCAGAGAAGTATCTAGCAGAGTTATCATAAACATTATCAGTGCAAACAGTGATACGGAGCCAACGACCTGTGTGATTATAGCACGCTTTTTGCTTGTATGGAGTATTTTAATGCAGCCTCAGTGCCTCAATAATCTGTCATCTGCAGGCCAGCAGATGACAGATTATTCCCCTCTCATCTGTTTAGTGAGCAACAGCTTTTCGAATCATTTTGGTAGCGCAATGGTGGAGAAGTCATTTGCCACAAAGTAAAATTTGTTCTTTTTAGCAAAGCTTTAATTCTTAGGTTATTTGAAAAAAGTGATACGGTCAGCAGCATTTGGTGCTAGCATGCAAAGAAGCTTTTGTCCTATGTGACTTTAGCTATGAGTAAATCTTGGGAAACCACGTAATTTAATTTTCACCATTTCTTTGTGCACAAGTCTTGCAGTATGTACGCAAATATTCATGAACCACTCAGTACAAAATAGTCCTCAAAAAATAAGCTGTTCACAATAAATGCACCTCCCTAAGTGAGCACAGGTAACATTTTGGTACAAACTTGCTGCTTCATTAGCAGCCATCTTGTTTTTTTCTGTGATTCCACAGGTTTTAAGAATGAAGAACATTTCAAGAGCTTTGTTCTTAGAAACTGTTTTAGATCTTTTTCACGATTCACACTTTTTCCATGCTGTCTTATCGTGAGCAATCCAGAAACTTCTGCATAAGTGGCCATGAGCTGTCTGACACTTACTGCCTTCTCTACTGCTCCAAACCAGATCATTTCTATACGTATTTGGGAAAGCTGAAAAAATCTTCTTTTTTCTATTTTTTTTCCTTTTCCTTTAAGGGAGGGGTTTTCTTGACATTTTAATGGAACAGTATCAGCTTAGTTGTTGTCATAGTCCTGATCCATGGAGGGGTGTAACTTGAGCAAATGAAAGTATGCAAGTAAAACTTAAACTAGCCTTTAAATCACAATGATTTTGTCAGCTTTGAAAACCTTGTGTACTAGGCTGACTGATCCCATAGTCTGTACATAGTACAGACAGTATTTGGTCCATGACACATACAAGATAAAGTCACTATACATACCAAACCTTTTCCCTATCTAGATTCGCTTTAGCAGCAGCGCCTTTGGTAGTTAGATGACTTTGGAAATTATATTCATGCACTTTCTTGCTTTTCATCCACAATGGAATTTGCTGTTGTGCAAATTTTTAAACAAAATTTAGGACCCTTTGTTGCTAAAAATGTTGCATAAGAGCCATATATTATCGTTTAGGATCAGAAATGCAAGACTTTGTCTGAAAAAGGAGGTGTGGAAAAGCCTGCGGAGGTTCCTACAACAGGATCTTAATTTATGAAGGACTCATCAGAGAAGCTGTCTCTAAATGAAGTGCTGGTGGAAGAGGTTATGGGCTCCTTACGCACAATGAGCAATGCCAAGTCATCAGGACCAGATGGTATTTACTCAACGGCAGTAGAGGAATCCAAGGATGAAATAACTGAACTGTGATGTTTAAACTCACACTTAAAACTCGCAAAGTAACTGAAGTCGAGTAGTTGACAACTAACACCAAATTATTATTGTGTTAACCAAAAAAGACCTTTGTTCAAGGGGATGTTGGGGGAACTACAGGCCAATGATCCCGATGTCTACGCTTAGGCAAATCAATAGAAACAATAATGAGGAACACAATTAATAAACATGGATAAATACACTGTAATGTGGAAAAGTCAACATGATGTTTGTAAAGGGAGCTCTAGCATTAAAATTCTATAAAAACCTTACTTATTAAATCCTATTTTTCTGGAGGAATGAGCCAATATGTAAGGATATTCCATTGATTCAGTCTATTGAATTCTTTCCACAAGATCACAAAAGCCACTCTTAGATAAAAGACTGAAAAATCATGGGATAGAAGGCACTTGTATGCACAAATAATTGCTCAAAAGATGGGAAGCAGAGAGCAGAAAACATAGTCTATTTTCATGGTGGATTGTCATCAGTTAAGTTCCAGATCTGTGCTAACATGTTTGTTCTGAATATTTATATGGGATATTGAAAGAGGCTTAATAGAGAGATAATACTCGGGATTCTATTAGGTTGTTCAGGATAGTAAGATGATCATAGAATCATAGAACTGTAGAATGGTTTGGGGGGGAAGGGACCTTAAAGATCATCTAGTTACAAGCCCCCTGCCATGGGCAGGGACACCTTCCGCTAGACTAAGTTGCTCGAAGGCCCATCCAACCTGGCCTTCAACACTGCCAGGGATGGGGGAGCCTTAACTCCTTTGGGGAACCTGTGCCAGTGCACCACCACCCTGGTAGTGAAGAATTTCTTCCCAATATCTCATCTAAACCTCCCCTCTGTCAGTTAAAACCATTCCCCCTTTTCCTGTCACTACCTGCCCCGGTAAAAAAGTCCCTCTCTTGATTTCTTGCAGGCCCCCTTTAGGCACTGGAAGCTGCTCTAAGGTCTCCCTGAAGCCTTCTCTTCTCCAGGCTGAACAAGCCCAGCTCTCTCAGCCTGTCTTCACAGGAGAGGTGCTCAAGCCCGCTGATTGTCTTCATGTCCTTCCTCTGGCCCATATCCCTCTTATGTTGGGCACCTCAGAGCTGAGCACAGTATTCCAGATGGGGTCTCATGGCTAGATGTAAAAAACTGCAGAGGGTTTTGCAAGACTGAGTGACCAGATGGTAAAATTCCACGTAAATAAACATAAGGTGATGCACATGGAAGAAAATTATCTAGAAATGAAATGCAAAATGCTGAGGACCAGGTTGCTTTCAAGATCACTTTCAAACAAGATCTTGGGGCTACAATAGTTTTATGAAAAGTCAGTCCTGGGCTCAGTAGCAATCAAAGGAGCAAATCAGTTGTTAGGGAGCATTAAAAAAAGGATACAGAACAAACCAGTGACCATCATGATGCCACCACCACATAGACCCGTGGTTTCCTTGAACTTGGAGTAGCGTGAAATCTCCCTCCATCCAAGAATGGCAGAGGAAGTGGCTGAAGGGATGGAAGAGACTTCCACACACGCAGTGAGTGTGCGAGCAAAGTTTTTCAGCTTAGAAAGTAAATCACCATGGGAGAGCAGCAGCCAGAGTCTGCATGGTCCTGAGTGGCAAGGTATGGGGGAACAGAGACGGACTGATCATTGCCTTTTTCAGCTTGAGACATAGCAACCAACCAGTCTAGCAAGACCAGCTTCAAACAAAAGAAGGTGTATTTTTAGTGCACAGTCTTCATATAATTTTGCTTCTTAGCCCCAGTCATTGGTCTGAAACCTTGTTACTTTGAAGCCCAGCATAGCATCTTAAAGGATAGTAGTGGCATGGTATGGAGATGCCCTCCAGATCTCAGCTCCTCCTCTAACAGGCTGCTGAGCCTGGATGAAAATTCCCAGTGCGATATTTCCACTTAAAAACTTCTAACCTCTGCCAGAAAGATATGGCTTGATATAATGCTTCAAAGCAATATCACCCACTATGTGCTTACTGAACCTTTTCCAAAAGCATATTATGGCTTATGGCCTATATGTAGGAAGCCTTTACTGTTTACATGATCGCTAGTTAACATTTTCTGATCTCTTCATATTAAATTACCAGGGTTAGAAATGCAGAAAATAGAGGCAAAAATTTAAAATTTCATTTTTAACAGAAAAAGTCTCAAGCATAAAGACATTGCCATGTATTTTTTTTATTTAAATTTCAGATGTATGAAAATTTTTCTTCCTGAGATCAAATTTAGTATTTACTTAAAGGTAAGGATGAAGCCTATGAGGAAAAAAAGATGATTGCCTGATCAACATTCTTATTCACTTATTCATTGTGTCTCCCACTTCCTCATGTGACCAGTGAGTGCAATAAGGTGTAGCTGGGTCAGCCCAAGCCAACAAGCAAAGAAAGGTGGCTGAGGGTGTAGAAAGTACACAGAGGAGATAGTACTCCTGGGGAAAAAGTCAGGAGATAGCTCGTGGGAAGAAGAACCCTCTAAGGGCACTAAAGCAGACGAGCATGGCAGTAGTTGTATTTCTATACAATACACTCATCTGGGTCTCAGGTATGATTTATACCAGCACCCTGGACTCTAATGTTGTGCTAGTTCTAGTTCCTTTCCTTTTTATTTTTCCATTTTTATTTCCCATCCTAAACCAGACATTGCGAACTCCCTGGGGCAAAGACTTTATGTTGTGTGGCTTAAACAGTGCCTAGCACAGAGTGTCCCTGACCTCATCACCAGGATGTGCTTTTGCAAATAAAATCCAGTAAGAGAGGGTGGTTGGAGATGAAAACCTGAAATCAGGCCTTGATGCTTAGGAAAGATGCTTCTTTGCATTTGTTTCTATTATTATTCTAATTCATTTAAGTAAACAAAAGCATTAGTTCACCTCATTAAAATCGAAGAGAAAAATCTGAGAAATGTAGTTCAGCAGCCAAAGTCTCAAAATCCACCTTGAAATCTTATTGGCTATCTTCTCGAGGGAGGTGTAAATCTTCCTTTCCTTGGCTTTTATTCCCGAATCTGGCTCTGCTCCTGGAAATCTTCCCTGAGAGGCCTCCACTTGCTATAAATGTTGCAAATGAAGCCTTGCTATTTCTAATGCTGTTCTAATTTTTATATCCTTTTTTGCTTATTTTTTTGATGGGCCAAGAGTTGCCTTGTGGCCATGTCGAGAGAGCCTTGTTTCTGTATTTCTAATTCATCTTTTTGAATCATTCTGGACATCAAGCTCTCCCTGCCAAACAAAACAGCTGTCCATCTCAGTGTCGTGGCATTAGTCTGTTCGTGTCCCTGCAAACTGAACTGAAGATTTCCATCTGATGGTTGTGATGCAACGCAGCTGATTCCTTGCTAGGAAGGAAACAGGAAAAAGAGACTCAAAGAAAAGAGAAACGGAGATGAAGGGAGGCTTGACCATAGGAGCCCAGGAAGAGTGGTTGTAACTGTTCTTTACCTTGTGCTCTTCTTCTGGGATCTCACTCTAACAGGGGTCTGTACTCTAGTTTTAGAAGAAGACCAGCTGTCCACTGCACTCATTTCTACAGCAATGGAAGGATTCTGGAGGAAACACAGTGATTTTTTAATGGGTATCTATCTCTACTTGGATAAGTAGATGGCCTGGGGGTGCTTTTGAGAAAGAAACGCTGACAGGAAAACACACCAAGGGCTCAGTGTCTCACAGTGAATCAGATCATTTTGCAGTAACAAGGCAGGAAGCTCAAGCCAGACAGCTAGAAGAAGTAATCCAGAAAAAAATAATAAAATTAAAACAAAAAATGCAGTAGAGCTCCAATACAATTGTTTGTTTTGCTCTGAAGTTTGCACGGAGCACAGTCCAGCTTGCAGGCACCACAGAGGCTGATAAATGAATGAATTTCATGGGGTAGGCAAGGCTGATGCCAACTTGAGTGGGTGCAGCTATAAGACTGTGCTGTAACCTTTGAGCTCTGGCTGCAATGAAATATTGTGCAGCCCTGTGCGATACTATCACAAGGCTTACCAGCCAGGGCCAAAGAGGAGGGAAGGGAGGAGAAAAGGGGCAAATAACACCATGACTTACTTTGGTTTTAGTTCAACATTTATCTTCAAATATTTTTTTTCCCTCTGAATTAGTTTCAATAAAACGTGCATCGCTCGTGGAGCTCCTTCAATAAAAAAGTCACTGTTTGTTAGACGATAACACTGAACAGGCTCCAGGCACTCCATTTTCTTATCTTAGATATACAGTGGAGCATAACTCAAGCAAAGGGGAGAAGTTAATGCATCTGTAACACTAGGTAACAGAAGCAGCAGTAGCATGTTAGTGTAGTAATAACTCTCACATGTGGAATATCTGAAGATGGGTTTTATTGAATTCAGTTTATTTAACCAGGATAAACCCTTGAGATATGGATCTCATTTACAAGATGATGTTGGCAAGAAGGCAGATTATTACAAGCACATGTGGAAGATAAGTATAAAACAAAAAAGTGAAAGACCTGTTTATATTTTTAATTAGAATCTTTTTATCACTAAAAATGTTAAGTGAAAAGGAAAGCATTAGATAAAACTATTACTTGTTGATATTGTAGCAATAGTCCTTCCTACTTATATAGCACATATCTTTCCTGGGTATCTTAACGATGAACAAAATAAAGGCAAAATGTCCTCCATTGATGCACATCAGTCCTGGTTCAGCCTGGTTTGTTCAGGGGCTTTTCATAGGCTCCCATGAAATGTTCCACAAGGACCCAGTAATTGTGTCAGAAGAGGGAACAGGAGCAGCACAGAACCATGTGGCATGGAGACGTCTGGGGTGAAGAGTCCCGCGATTGAGTGTGCTACTGAAATGAGGTCATATCTAGGTAACACTGACACATTAGGGCAAAAGGCAAGCAGAACATAATGTACAATTGAAATTCAGGAGAATTAAAGTAGGCAGAGTGTAAGTATTCAAAATGGAATTTGACCAGGATTAACCCCTTTAATCTAGCTAAAAATAATACATGTTCTTTCACAAGCACAGGCATTCAAGACTCAATTTTTGCATTTCACACCAAAGGCATTAAAACTTATGTTTATATGAATGCATTTTTTGAAATAGTTACCTTTTAAGTGACCTGTAAACAGATACTGACCACATTAAAGTTATATGTGGTATGCTGGCACTCAAGGCTGCGAGGTGATGGAGTGCTTTTCTTTTCACAAGGCAATTTTGCTCGATAATCAAATGTCTCTGGTAGGTAAATAAAAAACCTCTCTCCTCTATTACAGAGTTATTATGTTGTGTTTACAATGTATTCTTTTGGTCTGTAGTTAACATACTTTAAATACTCTTAAAGGTAAGTGGCTGCCTTCCAGCCAATGACATTTTTGGGCTATCGAGTTGCATATTTTGCTCAGAAGTGTGGTGCTGAGTCTGCTCTCTGCTTTCCCTCTGCACTTCAGGTTTCCCCCTCCCTGTGAAGAGAGCTCCAAGCGGCCAAGTCCAATGTCTTTTTCATCTCTGGAACAGAAAGAAGACCAGACCTCTCCAGCCATACTGGGGTACGGCAACTGCTGGGATAAATACAACAGCACATGACACCATTACAAAAGAATGTGGGCCAATGAAAAAAAAAAAGCCTTTTCTGAGTGGGACCCTCCACAATTTGCTGGTGAATATTCACCTAAGCAGTGGATCCTCAGCTGCGGCCTCCATAGCAAAACTGTACCTTTTACTTTAGTAAGATGTCCACAATGGAAACTAGCTGTTGGGTTACAACTGCAAAAACATTTACAAGCTACAAGGGGGTCATGTGCCATACTTTACTTTGCTAACCAACTCTAAGAAGCAGCAGCAGTAGAAGCTCCTCCCCCCTACTTGTCTGTTGTAATTTTCTCCTGGTTTTGTGTCAAGACACAGCTATGTAAACAAGGATATTCAGGTGGACCTTACCTATCAACCATGTATCCATAAGCAAGACTGTCCCATTTGCAGGAGAGATTTAATGATGGGCGGCAAATGCTGGCTGCCTCTGCAGTTGTCCCCCATAACCAAGTCTTATGTCTTACTGGTGGCAAAGTGGCTGTGAAGGGCTCACCGGGGCTCCCAGCTCCTCAGATCTTAGGCATTTGCTTGCCATTTAATTTGCACAGGCAGTTCCCTCTGAGTCACTGTCTGCAGCCATTTGATGGAAAAGCAATATGTTGCCAGGTGGTATCTGCTTAAATTAATTTGCTTTGGCTATATATGCACCTTTGTGTATTTGTTTCCCATTTGAACAATGACATTTATTGACACAAACGTGTTATGGAAAGCCAATTTGGGGAGAAATGTCAATATTTGCTCTGAAGAACAACCAGACCCCAATTCGAAAACATACTTACCAACTTTAAGTACATGAATGTGTCTCACTGACCTTGTTGAATGAAACCTGATGCTGGGAACAGAAGCAACGCCATGAGCTTTCACTGACCAATTAAGACAAATCGGTCATTGCTCAGCCTAACATTGTTCAGGATCTATCCTCACTATACTGAATTTGAAGAGATAAAACACATGCCGGCGGTTCAAACACATTAGGGCAAAACATAGCTCTATCGTGACTGCACAGAAAGGGGCAATGTTATTGATATGGGTAACTGTCGCAGCGCTAAGTCTCTGCAAAGGCTGCAGTGAAAAGAGAATCTGAAAAGAATATGACTGTTGAAAATAGTCTAGACTGCTAAAAATAATGCTGAATAGTCATGATTTGGGAGTCATATCCCCTACTAGGTCTTTACAGGTGTGTGGGTAAAACAGATCAGGACTGCAGGGGCAGAACCATGGCTTTTACATAATCTGTAGTTTTCTAAACATATCCACTTCAGTGAATTTTGGCTGCAGAAGCGATTGGGGTCCTTGCAGTCTTTGCTATAAGTAGATTGTGGGTTTTTCTGGCATTTACTATGTAAATTATAGCCTCTATGGGGAAATGTGCTTGCTTGAGGCTCCTGTCCTATAAGAACAGCTCCAAGGAAGTAGTATCAGGGTCAAGGCTGAAGCCATCGTGTCAAATTAAGCCACAATAACAAAGGGTTAATATAGGAGAACCAAAAGTTCCTGCATTAAAGTTTCCTAACCTTTCTCATTATGAAAAAAATCCAATAATTTTTCTTTTGCAGAGCTTTAACATAGCTTGCAGCAAGCAAATGATGAAATTCGTCAAGGGGCAAATTTGTAGTTAGGAAGGCGCTGCTTGCTGCCTCTGATGAAAATATTGTCCAGGGTGGTATGGACCCTGCAATGTAAAAAAACCCAAATCCATCCTTTGTCTTTTATCATAATTTACAGAATGTGTCTGGAGTTTCTGAGCGTGCGATGACAGCTGAGCACACCCCAGCCCCTTCAAGGACTTCACCCAAGGGAATGGGCTGCCTGGGTCTCTTTACTAAGGACAAATCCTGGAGAAACAGGGTAAGGAGGCTGATGGCTGCCCCCAGAAACACCTGTGAGATTTCCTAAGAGCGATGAACCAGAGTTCAGGGGGTTAAGTTATTTGTGGAGACTAAGAAATTCCTGATCCAACCCATGGACAACCCTTGCTGAATTCAGCTTCAGCTTCAGACTACCCCTAACTCTGTGTCTGGTGGGGTTTTACAGGCACATTGCTGGAAGCAGGCACTCGATCTCAAAAGGGTGCGTTAGGTGGCTGCAGTGACTTCACAGCCTGGTCTGGTTGCATGGTTTACCTCTTGTTTTGGACATGGTTGAATCATATCCTCCATCTTGATTTTCAGCTGAAATGTGATTTCCTTGCTTGTTTCTTAAAATACAACATCCCCCTTCCCCTCCTTCTCCCCCTACTCCCAAGCACATAGAATTGGATATCATGTAGTTCAGATTTACACCTACAGCCAAGTTCAACAAATTAGCAGCCAGAAATTTTAATCAGATATTTAATCTTTCAACCATGTAAGTGAGATTTTGTGTTTACAGTGGCAGCTGGCCAGCTTAACCTCAGAGAAGAAAGATTGTTAGTAGTGTCCTTGAAGCTGAGGAGCCATAGAGCAGTGACTCCACTGAGCAGGTCCGTCTGACCTGTGGCTCAGAGGCAGCTGCAATCAGATCAGTATATACAGTTCTTGTACACTTTCTAAGCACTGGAAAGCCAAGGAAGTTTTTATCCTCTTAGGAATATTGCTAGTAACTGCTCTGTGCATCCAAAATTACTTAGAACAGTAAAGAAATGAACAAAGCTTTGGTGACAGGAGGCCACTGCAGATGAACTTGCAACACTCCCAGCTCCTGAATTTTTCAAATCGGGGTGGAATGGGCAACATCTTCCCGGATCAGACAAATGCCAATAGCAAAGTTAATGAATCTTTCTGTTTCAGTGGTGGCTTACACAGATGCATGCCTAAGTAGGCATATGCATGTGATTCATTCGCCATGCCCTGTCTGTAAGGCTTCCACCTGTTGCTCAAAGCAACCAATGAACGAAATTGGTTCTCATAGAGTAATTCTCTGGAAACCATGTTATGAAGTAGAATTTGTGAAGTGCTTTTCAGTCATACTTGGTGACCACCTTTATGACTGGAACCTAGACATCCAGTATTTTGATGCTTTTGCTGCGCATGGTCACTGAGGGTTTATATTCAAAATGTTCTCATGTTACAGCTAAGGGCTGAATACTTTAGAAGTATGGGAGTGTTTGGTTGTCATCAGGGTCTAGGTGTGCTGGTATAGTATCATTTTCTGATTTGCCCCAAGTACAAACCTAAGCTCACTGTAGCTGCTAGGCAACCTCAGATTAGGACAGGAAACTTGACTTCGCCACTCAGACTTCTCACATAGAAATACAAAACCCTTTGAGGGACAAAAGTCTGTTTCCTCAGTGCAGATGTGTTTACAATCAGTGGCCCATGACAGCCTATCAGTATTCCCAGTGGTGAAATAGCAGTTTGGGAAACATTACCATTCCATACAGTGAGTCTAAAAATTATTTAACTTAGCTATTTGGTGAGCATTTTACTGTTAGCCATATGAGAAGTTGATGCTCAGAGATACATTTGGACTGTTTGCACCTCATTAGGGTCTGGAGAGTGTATCCCACTGCGTACCAGGGTCAAGTTTTTAGTATCTTCTGAACTCTCTGACTCTTCATTGGAGTTGGACAACTTCTGCCTGACACAGGGCTACTTTTTAGGAAGGACGTGTATATAGTTCCTGTCTTACAGATTGACACAACCTTTGCGATTTCTAAGTAAAACATACCACTTTATGGTCTTCCAAAATGTAAATGCTTCCTATGTCTTTGATTGCTACAGTTTAATTGTGGTTGTTGTTCACATGCCTTGTTTAATGTGATTAATGTCATAACAAGTCTGCGGACATTCCTCAGTTCGTTACCTTGACAGTGGAATAACACTGGTGACAAAGTGCAGGTTAGGGCATAATGGATCTCTCTTTTTTTAAGGAATTACCTAAGAGTGCTTACAAAGATTTCAGCCTTGGCATTCTGTTATTGGACAATTTTAATTGTCTTTATTTCCTACAGGGTATTTCAATTTCACTCTAAAACTATGACAAATGTTGCTTGTGAATTAAGCTGTGCACACACATATGCTATATAAAAAAAGCTATCCAATGGGGAAAAAAAAGTATATTATATATTGACTGTAGGCATCCTGTAGATCAGAATAGATGTCCTATTTCTCAGGCCAGTATCTGATGGGAAAATGAAATATAGCCTGTACACTTACATGTAGCAGAGATATTAATTAGAATGAAACATGGTGCAATTTGGATTGAGATCAGAACACTGAACTGAAGCCACTTTAGTGGCACTGATGGATGATCTTGCCTTGTCAATAGATAGAAAACAACCATCCATTTTCATCCTTCTGGATCTTTCTTCAACATTTTACACTCTTGATCTGAAAATACTCCTATTTCACTTGAGGGTGTTAACGGAGGCCAGGGTAGTATACGAAATGGATAGGTTCCTCTTAGAGGGATGTCAGTGGCTATTAGAAAGCTATATTTCTGTTGTTGTACCTTGTATTTATCTTGCTATTCAATATCTTCCTTCCAGTCTGTTGACATGTGCTCTTGGCAATAGTTCTGATCCACCTTCTTGCTGTATGGTCCTACTGCTTGGCAGATGTGACCAAGATAACTTTATCCGGATGACAGCAATGCATCAATTAAGGCTATTTGCTAAAATGTAAAGTCAGTGATACTGACAGAATAAAGGATTTTTGAAGAGTTGATATCAGATGCACCCCCGTTGGCAAGAGGCATGGTCAGTCACTCCCATGGATTAAGGGTGCTCTTGTGCTCCTCACTGTCTGGAGAACTGTAGGGATCACTGAACTGAAAGGTATCAATTTCGTGATTTGCCTGCAAGAGAGGAACACTCAAATTATTCTTGGTCATCAATAGTCCAAAGTAATTTTATCAGTCTGTGCCAGCATTTAACTCCCCTTGTCATTAGAAAATTTCAGCTCTCATTTTCTATCTGCAATGGACAAAAAGAACTTTCTTTTACATTATTTTCTTTGCAGCTGCATTTCATATATTTGAGAAGTATAATCACATCTCCCCTCTGGACTAAGCACCTCATTTTTTTCATTCTTTCTCTTTAAGTCATGTTGTCTGAACCTCTGATCATCCTTGACTTTCCTCAGTTAGCCCAAGTCGTTTATGAAGTGTCTGTTCAATATGGACACGGTCCTTTGTGGAATGCCTTCTAGGTGCTGAGCAGAGTGGAAAGATTTCTTTGAGTTAAATAAAATGTTCCTTTGTAAAAACCCAGTAATTTTGAGGAACTCCTTTGCATTAGTATCATTGAATTGACTCACCCTCAATGTGTGGTCCCCCACATTCTCTAGCTCATATTTGGAAGAGCTGTTTCCTTATTCAGTTCTTCCCCTCCACTTTCATGTTGACAGCTGAGAATGCCTTTCTAGCTGTAGTGCTTTTCTGCAGTCTGTACTGATATTATTTTTAATACAGTTTCTTCAATGTGTAAAGATCTTTTGAATTATATTCCAGCCTCTTCTAAGAAGTGAGAAATTCTTCTGACGTTCTCCAAGTTTTTAATAAAAATGTTGACCCAAGATGGACCCCTGTGGAAGTGCAGTCAAAGAAATTTTCCAGCCTGACAATGACCAATTTCCAGCTATGTTCTGAGTAGAGTTTTCCAAGTGGCTGAGCACCTGCCTTATAACAGTTTTGACTAGCTCATGCTTTCTTACAATATCCTTAGGAAACTGTCATACAAGGCAGTGTCAAAGCCTTTGTGATATCAACTCACAAAGACCCATGTCCTGTTGGGGAGGAAAATCAGGTTGGACTTAACAAAACTGGTGTTTGTTTGACAAAGCCATGTTTCTCTGCAGCTGTTACCTCCCAAGTAGTTTGATTGTCATCTGATGGTCTGGCTATAATATTTTGCTCTATTTTTTTTTTCCTGGAAATAAAAATCAAGAAGACAGGTATGGTTCATGGGCTTGTCTGTATTAAAAAATAGTACTATAGTTGCTCTTTTCTAGTACTCTACAACTTCTCCCGTCTATCAGGAGTTTTCGGATGACTGAGATTGACTCTAAATTTGTTGAAGTGCATTTCATCAGGTGAACCCGTTTGACAGTATCTAACTGCATAGGGGTAACAATCTGCCATTTTCTATTTTACCCTTGACTAATTGGGTACTAAAGACTTTTGACCAATGAGATTTTTGCCAGCAGAGTTAACTGTATTCAACATTTGATCACACTTTATTCTTTCAATGAAGGCTGAAATAAAAAAAAGTCTGGATCAAAATACTTGCAGAAGAATGTCTCATTCTTATTTTACATCCCTTGGAAGATGTGCTATACCTTAACATTTCTGATTTTCTCTCTGCGGCACATGATGCTCCTTATAGTTATCCTCAGTAATGTGCTATGGTTTTCACTTTTTTATTTTGGAAATTAGGGTCATTAAAGAAGTTTAGCAAGAGTAATGCCCACTTCTATCTGGAGCTGGTCAAGATATTTTTTCACACTCTGACAATCAGTGGCCGGGCTCCAGTTATTCATCTTTGTGCCATTTCCTGACCAGGCTACAGCAATGCAATATATAGAAAGCCTTTGGAGAATCAACATGTGTAGAAACTGGTCCTGTGTTTTCTCAGTGGCTGAGGCTAATCCAGATTTGTCATATTTATACTCTACTCCTTTGAATGGCCTCCCATCAGGATTTGAGTCAAGTTTAGGGTCTTGTTAACTATCTCCATGTTCTCCTGGCCTGAGAGGAGAATCTAAAAAGCTTGCGTAGAAGCTCTGGGATGAAAGTTGCGGTCAAAGGTCCTCTACTCTAGCAGCACTCTTCATAGGAAAGGGAAAACTGTCTGCAAAGAATGTGTAGACTTTTCAGGGCTTGACCTGGCAGGGAATGAAATAATCTTTCCAAGAGCTGAGCTTACTGCTCTCCATAGTTGGTACCAGTGACACTTTACATATTGTGTCCGTGTTTGTCTAATAGTAGATTACTTTCTTTTGTGCACTTTCGGCTGCTGGAAGAGGGAGACATTTCTTAGTACATCCTTGCAAGAAGCTCACATACTCCTATGACAAATGTAATTTTGGAGAGTGTACAGAATCAAATAGGATAAATAAACCATAACCCAAGCATTTTAGCGTGCATATAACTTTGTGTTATTATACACAGCAATTGTCATATTGTGAATAATTTGGGGAAAGTGGAAAAATTCTCAGATTATTAGTTTAATCTTGGTACTTTGCCACAAGACTGCTGGGAATTTAGGGGGTTTGTTCTGGGAACGGGAATGGTGGGCGGGCGTAGGAGGGTATTATGAGGAATCAAGGACTTATTGGGTAAAAAAAGAGATTAAGATTAGAGGTTTATGACACATGGTGATTCTCAGACACATTTCAATTTCTCTTTGATTTTTCTTTTTGTCAGTATTTAAATGGCAAGAACACCAAGAGCTTCATTATGTGGCTATCAAAATTCTCAGACTCCTGCAACAGAGCTTTTGCAGATAGCTACCGTGGATCCTTCCTGGATTCTGTGCCTGTATGGATCCAGCAATCTGAGATGCTGGGAGAAAGCATATAGCATCACTGCCATTCCCAAATGTGCATTAGTTGCTGCAAAGCCCATCCAGAAACCCAACCAGCCAGCTCCATGTGGGTGACAGCCCTGAGGATCACCAACACCTTGGGGAGTACACCGAACACACCATGTCAGACCAAAACAAACTGTACACTACATTGCCTAGGTCTTGTGTAGTGTACACCAAGCTGTCGCTTCTATCTGAAGACTTCCCCAGAAAAAAGAGAGGACAAATTGTACTAAGGACAAGAAAACATCGTAGGGAACTTTTCCCTAGCACAATGCCTGTCCTTTGATTCAGTTGCTCTGCGACCAGTAACATCTCCCTTGTTGTCATTGCTGAACAGACAAAAGAGCCGCAGCTCCAAAGATTTTAAAGGATTTTTTTTTTTTTTTTTTTGAGAATAAGCTGGACACAGGACCCAAATAATCATCCTTAGAGGTTTACGTCATCGTCTGGTGTTTTGCCCATCAAAATAGAGCCTGCTTCAAAGAAATGACATAGCCCTCTCGATGGCAAAGTGCACACACTGGGAGAGAGCTCTTGGATTTCTGACTCCTTCACAACACAAGTCCTTGCCTCAGAGAAATTTAAGTTTACCAGAAGCCCTTCAATTATTTTTTGTTTCGTTTCCCCAATGCCCTCCAGATTAGAACACAGCTTGGCAATGTCACTAAAAGAAAGAGAATGAGAAAAGAAAACAGCAAAACCCCAGCTGCCAATGTTTCAGCTACAAACGTGATTGGAAGGGTTTGTGAAACTTGCCATAAAAGTACTTCAGACAGAAATGCTCTTTTCTTTGTATGATTTTTGGCAAGTTTCAGATTTCAGCTGGTACTGTGTGCAAAACCAACAGGTTTATTCAAATACATCTGGGTTAAGATTGGCAGCTGGGGAATGCTGTCAAGCCCCTGTCAGAGCCAAGGTGATCTCCGCTGTGTGTGTACCAATGGAAGAACTCCTCCTCTTGCTTGACAAAGATAACGATCTTTTATAATAAAATGAAAACAAGGAATCAGTCTTCTAGTATCTCATCCTGTGTGTGACTTGATCAAGGGATATTCATGACTCCCAGTGTCATAGACAGGATGGGAAGGGAATGTGTGGGCTGCTCATTTTACTCCCTTGCAACCGCCTGCGATCGTAAGGAGATGAACTTTCATGGACATTCGTGACTTCACAAAAAATGGTGCCAGGTAACATAGTATTCCTAACTTCAAACTGTGACATTCTCTTAAACACCAAGAGATTCTTCAGTATTGTTAGAATGGTCCTATTTCCCTGCATCCTTATGTAGTGACCCACAGGCACATATTTTCAAGATTCCCATTGCAAATATGAAGATGGAAAAGTTGAGATTGTCATATAATCACATGATTCTGGGAGGCACAGCTTTTGATTTTATAGAATTAAAAATAGAGTCTAACTGGAGTTTTGATTTAACTGGGGGAATGGGCAGTGTTGGCACTGCACATTTTCAGTAATGTTTATACTCGGTCTATCTTGAACATACAAATATCTATATACATCTCCATATTTTAATTATATCACTGACCCTAGTTGCTATTTGTCCAAAGCTTATTGTAGGCTCAAATACATGGAAACAGCTATATAAAACAGGCAACATTGTTAGCTCTATTTTGCTGCTCTTTCTTAACAATAATTATTTGCATCAAGCGGCTGTAAAGATATGTCCTACACATAACATTGTGCCTATTACTTGGCAGTGATTTTTGGCTTAGAAAGACTGGCAGAAGGACTGCATGATGTTCAGTGAGAAAACAAAGAGCTATTTTGGAATCTTTTCTGGATTTTCAGGAGAGGAGCACCCAAGTGACGCTAGTTCAAACTCAGTTGTATGTGATTAAATCTGTTCTTTGACTCATTCTAGTGGTTTTCAGAGAGAAACATGTCTGCCTGGACTCCAAGCTGATAATTTCCTTCTATTTCTGTTCTGGCTCTGGGTATCCATCGCCCTCCACCCCTGTTCCTGCCCATCTGTAAAACTCGTAAGGCCGGATTTAAACACAGTAACATACACAGGCAAATGATGATTTGGAAGTGCTTGAAGGAAGGGATGCGTTTCAGGACTCGTGTTTATGTTGTCCTCGGGAGAAAACACTCACAATGGGATTCGTTCACATGGAGAAAAGTCATCAGCTTTTCCACAGAAAATCCCAACACTGGGGAGGGACTCTTCATTAGGGACTGTGGTGAGAGGACAAGGGGTAATGGGTTTAAACTTAAACAGGGGAAGTTTAGATTGGATCTGAGGAAGAAATTCTTTACTGTAAGGGTGGTGAGGCCCTGGAAAGGGTTGCCCAAGGAAGTTGTGAATGCTTCATCCCTGGCGGCGTTCAAGGTGGGGTTGGACATAGCCTTGGATGGCATGGTTTAGTGGGAGGTGTCCCTGCCCATGGCAGGGGGGTTGGAACTTGATGATCTTGAGGTCCTTTCCAACCCTAACTATTCTATGATTCTATGATATTATGTTATCACCTCTAGAACAAAATGCAGAAAAACATGGGGAGGTTTCATCTCGATGTGATGACTGAGCCATACTTAAAAATTTAAGTTGACAAGAAAAGCATGAATTTGTAAGAGATCAGTGAGTTCTCAGTTAAAATGGGGCAAACAGCACAGTCTGCAGCACAGTGACTTTCACAGATATCACATCAAGCCTTAGGATCTTCACTAAGCCTGGAGTAGTTCTGGAGAATTAAAGTCTTCCCACTGCCATCTGACCTTCAGATTTCTTCATGCTCATATCTACAAAGATCAGAGATGGATGGATTCCATCCTGATTAATTCATCTGTACTTAGAGTATTTATTACCAATGTGAAAGCTGGGGGGTAATGCAGTTTTTCTGGGAATATCAAAGGAATTTTTCCCTATCTATGCAAACAAGTGAAATACTTGTTCACTCCAGCAAGGCTGAGACCAAATCATCATAGGAGGTAGAAGACAAATATTGCCAGTAGAGAAAAGGCAGTAGCTGGAGAACTGGAAACATGAGAAACTTTCATTTGGTATTTAATGAAACATCCATTGGTGAATGTTTTGATAATTTTTTATTTGTATAACCAGTGAGGGACCTAAATCAGGAGGAAAAGTCAGCTACTGTCATGGTATAAAGGTGAAGAGAGAAAGGGGGTGTCTGCCCAGTGGTCATAAAACTGGCCTGAAGTAGCAAAACCGGGGTCCAGTGCTTGGTACAAGAAATACTCTGCATAAAAATGCCTAAATATCCAGAGTGAAGACTCCGAAAATGGTTTTGCTGTTTTCACTGCCAGCACGCTTTCTAAAAATGGACAGCCTTCAGATAACGGCTTTCATCGTTCAGATGAATATAGAATCTTCCCTTCAGCTGTGGCTTAATATCTCCAGGTGCTTAACATGTAGAGCTGAAGTCAAAGTCTTTTCCTGAGCATCTTTTCCAAACCAGCTGAGGTAGCTCTACAACTGAGGTGCTTATCTCCCTGCACGCCTCATAGAGATGCTGTAGGCACCTAACTTTGAGCAGCTGGATGCTTAGGAAGTCAGTGGACCTTAGAACCAGCCAGGCCACCAGACACCTTTTTGGTGTCTCCCAACAAGGATGGAGTTTCCTTTGAAACGATGTTGGTATTCCAGACAGAGCATGCAAAAGAGCTTGAAAATATGTCCCTGAAATTCCTCGGTGCGTAAAGACTGCCTTCACCTGCGCACAGCCATAGACATTAGCTCTGAAACAAAATCTTCATGTTCCCCTTATGTGTGAAATCTACTGTAATCCTGTTAGCTGAAAGCCACTGTTGGGATCCAGGTGTGGCTGTTAGGATGCAGTGGGATGTCCTGAGATCAACAGATTGGTTCTGAACACCAGGGAAAGATGTGTGAATATGTTTTCTACATTTTTTACGAACAACCAGAGGCACTGCAATATCCCTTGCCACACAGACCATATGCTTCATTGGCAGGCAGTTTACACATCTTCCTTTCCCACATGCAAATAGGCAGAGTCACCCATCTTATCTGCAAAGTAACCAAGCAACTGACAGTGCTGAATTGCTCAGTCTGCTCATGATGGTTATAGAAAGAGCCTGTGCAAGCTCTTTGTGGAGAGGAGCACTTGAGGCGTCACAGAACTGCTGCTGCATGCAGCAGGCTGTGGTTAGAGCAGATGGCTCTGCTGCTGCTCTTCTGTCTTGCCAAAGAACTTTACCATATACACTGCTCTTATCTCCATCTTCTGTCAAGCGCAGTGGAAGGCATGGAGTCTTGAATTAAAGACCCGTAGTGTGGCAAGGGTAGAAACACAATGCTCAGTGTTAACTTCTTAACGATGTTTGGAGTGGGTATGTGCTGGCCTCTTTCTTTGCTCCACTGCATTTGACAGGTCAGCAGGAAATACAGGTCTTCTATTTCACAGTTACTGCTCTGTATTGTGTCCCTTGATTTGGGATTGTTCATTTTGTCACAGGTTCACATTGCTAAAAGGTGACCTCTGGGGAGTACAAGAGCCAGGATATACGTCCTGTAACCACAACCCTAATCTTCTTATTTTGAGTAGCTTAAATCTCACTAAGAGCATTGGGGGCATAACAAAATTGCCCATCATTTTCCTCACAGTCAGCATCATGCATACTAACTACACCAGTGTTACTAGCCTGAGAAGTACATATAAAGCATGCAGGGGGATGTGGGAAGTGTGCGGTGAGGATCAAGCCAATAACTACTAAGAAGACACAGCTTTTCAATCCTTGTGAAGAAGAAAGGTAATTTGTAGTTGTTAGCATTCCCGTGACAGTTCAAGAGTTTGTAATTGGCTTTCCTATACAACCTGTTACAACAGCAGCTCTCTGCAGGTACCAAAGCAAACTATCTGATTAGAGCTATTCTGGAAATCTTTTTTTGCTGTATGAGGGGGCACACTTTCTGATATTGTTGCAAATATTTCTTTTTTCTCCTATTTCCTAACAGCAGTTAGGTTGGCAGCTCAACTCTTTCTGGATGAACTGATGGAAGTACAGGCTGCTGGACCACATGGTCTTTGCCACTGCTGCTGTTTGCTTTCAATGTTTTGATGGGCTTCATAATGGTAATGGGCAAGGTGCCGTGCTTGACCTCATCCTCACCAACAGGGAAGGGCTGGCTGGAAATGTGAAGCACCAGGGCAGCCTTGATTGCAGTGATCATGAGATGGTCGAATTCGAGATCCTCAGGACAGTGAGAAGAGCGTGCAGCAAGCTCACTGCCCTGGACTTCAAGAGAGCAGACTTTGGCCTCTTCAGGAACCTGCTCAGTAAGGTTCCATGGAATATAGCCCTAGAGGGCAGGGGTGCCCAAGACTGTTGTTTGGTATTCAAGGATCACCTGCTGCAAGCTCAGGAGCGATACATCCCCACTAGAAGGAAGTGCTGCAGGAAGGCCAGAAGACCTCCTTGGATGGATAAGGACTTGCTGAGGAAAAATCAAAGGAAAAAGAAGCTTATAAAAGGCAGAAGCAAGGACAGGAGGCCTGGGAAGAATACAGGGATGTTGTCCGGGAAGCTAGGGACCAGGTTAGGAAAGCTAAGGCCCACTTCAAATGAAACTTGGATAGGGATCTTAAGGATAACAGGAAGGGATTTTATAGGTACATTGCCAATAAAAGACAGGCTAGGGACAACATGGGTCCTCTCCAGAAGCTATCGGGAGAACTGGCTACCCTGGATTTGGAGAAGGCTGAGGTTCTTAATGACTTCTTTGCCTCAGTCTTCACCGGCAAATGCTCTGACCACACCACCCAAGTATTGGAAGGCAGATGCAGGGACAGTGAGAATAAAGACCCTGGGCCCACTGTAGGATAGGATATGGTTCAAGACCATCTTAGGAACCTGAACATATATAAGTCCATGGGACCTGATGAAATCCATCTGCGGGTCCTGAAGGAGCTGGCAAATGAAGTTGCTAAGCCACTGTCCATCATATTTGAAAAATCATGGCAGTCAGGTGAAGTTCCCGACGACTGGAAAAAGGGAAATATAACCCCCATTTTCAAGAAGGGGAAAATGGATGAGCCGCGGAATTACAGACCAGACAGTCTCACCTCTGTGCCTGGCAAAATCCTGGAGCAGATTCTCCTGGAAGCCATGCTAAGGCACATGAAAACCAACAAGGTGCTTGGGGACAGCCAGCATGGCTTCACTAAGGGGAAATCCTGCCTGACCAATCTGGTGGCCTTCTATGATGGGGCTATGGAACTGATGGACAGGAGCAGAGCAGTTGATGTCATCTACCTGGACTTGTGCAAAGCCTTTGACACTGTCTCCCATGACATCCTTCTCTCTAAGTTGGAGAGACATCAATTTGATAGGTGGACCACTCGGTGGATAAAGAACTGGCTGGATGGCCGCACGCAAAGAGTAGTGCTCAATGTCTCAATGTCCAGCTGGAGACCAGTAATGAGTGGTGTCCCTCAGGGATCGCTGTTGGGACCGGTCTTGTTCAACATCTTTGTTGGTAACATGGACAGTGGATTGAGTGCGCCCTCAGCAAGTTTGCCGATGACACCAAGCTGTGTGGTTCGGTTGATATGTTGGAGGGAAGGAATGCCATCCAGAGGGACCTTGACACGCTTGTAAGGTGGGCTGATGCCAACCTGACGAAGTTTAACCACGCCAAGTGCAAGGTCCTACACCTGAGTTGGAGCAATGCCAAGCACAGCTACAGGTTGGGCGGGGAGGAGATTCAGAGCAGCCCTGCAGAGAAGGACTTGGGGGTGTTGGTCAATGAAAAAATGAACATCAGCCAGCAGTGTGCGCTTGCAGCCCAGAAAGCCAACCATATCCTGGGCTGCATCAAAAGGAGCGTGACCAGCAGGTCGAGGGAGGCGCTCCTGCCCCTCTACTCTGCTCTCGTGAGACCTCACTTGGAGTATTGTGTGCAGTTCTGGTGTCCTCAACATAAAAAGGACATGGAACTGTTGGAGCAAGTCCAACGGGGGGCCACGAGGACGATCAGTGGACTGGAGCACCTCCCGCGTGGAGACAGGCTGAGAAAGCTGGGGCTGTTCATCCTGGAGAAGAGAAGTCTGCATGGAGACCTAATAGCAGCCTTCTAGTATCTGAAGGGGGCCTATAGGGATGCTGGGGAGGGACTCTTCATTAGGGACTGCAGTGAGAGGACAAGGGGTAACAGATTCAAACTTAGACAGGGGAAGTTTAGATTGGATATGAGGAAGAAATTCTTTACTGTAAGCGTGGTGAAGCACTGGAATGGGTTGCCCAGGGAAGCTATGAATGCTCCATTGCTGGCAGTGTTCAAGGCCGGGTTGGACATAGCCTTGGGTGGCATGGTTTAGTGCGGGGTGTCCCTGCCCATGGCAGGGGGGTTGGAACTAGATGATCTTAAGGTCCTTTCCAACCCTAACTATTCTATGATTCTATGATTCTAACTTTGCCTGACCTAGTCAAAGACAAGTAGGACAGGTGTAGTAGCAAATTTGAAAAAGGGTATAGTGGGCAGAGTTTGCATCATCATTTGTGATTTCCAATAAGGATTCAGTGATTCACAAGGGGATAATCAAATAAAAAGTGAGTCTGAATGTAATGGCCCCCCAAAATTTCAAAATCAGAGGAATCTCCTTAGTGTTGCTGGACAATTAAATGTGTTCAGTTGTGCATTTGGGGATGATAGAGTAATTCATCATGTGGATGTCAGGGAAATACTCTGCTTCATAGCAAAAAGTGTTGCCCAGAGGAAGACTCAGACGGTGCCTCCACGCATGCTTGTCACCACCCACAGATACTTGTCTCCTCAGGTTAAGAGTGAATTTGCCATGATAACATCATACCTGCATGTTATCATCCCTCCAAGCCAATAAATTAAGGATTGACAACCCGGCCAGGCCACAGAAATCTGTAACCCAGTGGGAAGAATCTGCCTCCTGCATGAGAAGGCTGCTTTCTTGCACGGGAGGAAGGGAAGGAAGGATAGGGAAAGAGACCTGTGGGAGCTGCAAGTAACAAATAACCATTTGAACTGTTGCAGCAACAGCAGAATAAAACCAGGGAGGAGAGTCAGTGTGGGGAGCTTACAACCAAGTGCCTGGTTTCCAGTGGCCGCCTGGCTCCCCTCTCCCCAGGGCGCATGGGGCCACTGGGGACATGGGGTTCACAGGGGTGCGTATGGGTGATGCCGGCGGGGCTGGGCGAGTGGCCGCCGGCTCCACGGCGCGGCTTGTTGTTGTTGGTCCGGCGCAGGAACTTGGCAGGGGAGCGTAGCCGGTCCCCGCTCCGGGTCCCACAGGCAGGAAAAGTCTCCCAGCCTGCGGAGGAGACAGCCTGGCTGAAAAAGCCCCGCCAACTCTGCTGCAGATAAGTTAATGTACACAGAAGGGACGTAAATTACCACGACCCTCAGCAGCAGGACATTGGCCAGGGCCTGTCAGGAGGAGGACAAGCGTCGGCAGGCTCCGCGCCTCGCTGACATTTACCTCCAGATAGAGCCGCCGCTGCCTGGCGAGGAAGGACCTGGTGGAGCCAGGGCTTCCTTGAAAACAGCTGCCTGTCCCCGACACCTACAAACTAATGCGGTTTTAATCAGGGGAATTAACGGAAGGCAGCGCTCTGTTTTTCCCAAACGATTTGCATGGGGACGGCAGCCTTGCTCCCCCTCTTCCCCCGCCGCCTCCTCTGTGGCTCCACTGCCATTTCCCTTATGTTTCTTTATCTGCGCTGATTTTTTTTCCTACTCCCCCCTCCGGGGAGCCAGACGTGCCTTCATCTCCACCCCTGAGCCCTGACGACACTCACCTCCCTGTTTACACACTGACATCACGCTGCAGCCTCCCTCCAGCCCAGAAATAACCCCCGGGAATAAAGCAAACTGGAAAAGGCCACCGCCGTTGTTGCCTCCTTCGCAGCTACAGCTACATCTCCCCTTCAGGGGCTGCACCCGCACAGAGCAATGCACAGGCGGTGGGATCCTCTCCAGCCCTGTGTCCCTGGGGCTACACATGTTGCGACATGAAGTCACACATGACGCCTGACTCCCAGTCTCCATTTGGCAGATGGATGGAGCTGAGGTGGGACAACTGCATGTAGATAACAAGAGGAGTAAGAGGGAGGGCCAACGCTAGAGACCAAGTCTTCCAGACTTACACTTTAGCCATTACACCATGGTTCCCCATATAAATACATTCTCCTCTCTCTTTCTCCACCCCTGCGTTTCATTTTCTCTCGTGGAGAGGCACAGTTAAGCTTAAAGCCAGGTGTACTGAATAGACAATGTGAACAACAATGGGAAAATGTCTGCAAGGTCACCCCTGGTTATTCCAAATAGCGTGTTGTAGTCCACGCACAGCCTATTAATTTCAGCAGGACTCCTTGTGTGGTAACCGCCTACCCAAGTTGTGTGTGGGAGGCACATTTGGGCCCATGGAGATTTCGTTATTATTGTAAGCTCCAGTGTTAGAAGGCTCCGGGGGACAGTACTTTGCTCTCCCTCTTAGGGAAAAGCCAGACTTAGTCAGGCTAACTTCTGTGTCTTAACGTATTGTTTGCCCTTACTTTCATGAGCTCTGCTCTCTTGTGTTTGCTATATGCTCTGTCTGCATACCTGGCAGAAGACCACTACCAGGGCTGTGCTCACTAGAATTATGCTGGATCTGTTAGGATACACAAATGTCCCTACATGCCTAGGCTGTTTTCTCTGGCTTTGGAAAGGCAATTACAGTTCAGCAAGGGATGGGTAAATTTATGGAGGCCAGAGAACAGGTGCTGTGCCCAGAAGAGCCTTTTTGCTTGCTGTTTTTTCCCTGGAGATGCTGGGGAAGCTCTGGGACCAGACCTGTCTGAATCCATGGTTGTTTTATGCAGTTGGCTTTACAGGCATGTCTGCAAATGGAGTAGGAGAGAGCAAGCACAGAGAACTCTTGCCCAAAGCCTTTATAACCTACGTTAGAGGCAAGAAGTATGTACAAAAGTCACACAAAAAGATTGTTATTCCGATAATTAGATTAAAAAAAAGTAAATAAATAGGCTTACTGTATTCAGGATTTCCAAGGGCTCTCCATGAGTACCAAGGGCTTTCCATAAGTAGCATTCCCATCCACTTTTTGAAAGACAGAAACTGTGTATGATCATGGCTTTCCTCTCTATAAGTCTGCATCCTGAAGGGTGACTTGGGAACATTGATTATGGAGTAATGGAGCAGATCATCTTGAGTACCATCATGCAACATGTCCCATGCTCAGAGGACACATTATTGCTCTCTACAACTACCTGAAAGGAGGTTGTAGCAAGGTAGCTGCCAGTCTATTTTCCCAAGTAACAAGAGATAGGACAGAAAGAAATGACCTCAAGTTGTAGATGTGGCACTCAGTGACATGGTTTAGTGGTGGACTTGGTAATCCTGGGGCGATGGTTGGACTTGATGATCTTAAAGGGTTTTTTCCAACCTAAACGATTCTATGATTGTTGGGACATCGTTTTCTCCAGAGCAATAGGAGGTGCTGTCTTTCCCACATCACTTTCTAAGCAGGAAACTGGTCAGAGGGCTGATTCTCTTTCCTATACGTGCAACGTCCTGGGACCGAAAAGAGAGTATCTCCTAGAGAAGAAAAGTGCTCCAGTAACAAAGTACTTTAATTATTATTTTTGTTGTTTTTGTTGTTGTTCTGCATTGTAAGTAAAAGGAAAACTAACAATAAGATAAAGAAGTAGGCTGATAACCAGGTATATATTTAAAAGACAGCAATGACCTCGCTTCTCTTCTAACTTGAACATCCTGGGAAAGGGATAGAAATATCTTTGTCCTTGGTGGGATTATTAAGGCATCACATGTTATAATAGCTTTTCTAGGGACACACAGTCAGCCTACTGAATTGATAGATGCTTTTTTCCTTGAGGGCTTTCATGTTGTAGGGTCAAAGTGTGATCAACATGTAAGGGTTTGGTTGTGGTAACACCCATTCTTCTCAGGAAAGCGTTAGGGTAGGTCCCCATGGGAGTCCAAGAGTGCACATGGCTGGATGGCCAAATCCTCTTTTATCCCCAAGAACTGCTCAACATCCATATTTTCAAAAGAGATGGAGGTGGGGTCTGTCTTCCAATGTGTTGCTTCAGCTCCTGAAGGACAGAGGAGTACACACCGCTCTGCTGCAAGACAAAGAAACAAATGATAGCCGCAGCCATTCTCTCTGTGCATGTGCCAAGGACAGGACTCTCTGGTGGCTCCCTCCCTCCATCTGAAGATGTAGCTTCCCCAGACAGCCAGTGTGTGTGTGCTGTGGCACTGGCAGGCTCCACAGGCTGACGCATGTTTTCATCTGTTCTCACACAGAATGCCCCCCGTGTTTTCTTCCAAAATATATTCACGTTCCTGGCACTGGAAATCTTTATCTTTAGGTGTTGTTTTAAGCACACCCACTGCTTCCTGACTTAAAGCAGTTAGAGCACAGACAGAGATTTACTGACATCAGATAGTGGTTTTCTTAAGGCTGCTTTAAGGCAGATTGATCTTCTGGTGGACAGGACACAACTGGGCTTCATGTGGATGGAAAATAAATATCAGTTTTTCCTAAGTGAACATGTTTGGAGCAGGAAACCAAACGATGAATGAACATATCTTGAATGCTGAAGGGCTAATGGGAAGGGTTGGAGTAATTGTAGTTCAAACAAATGCTGGTTTTGGTTCCAGAGGGGCTGAAATGTGCTTCTAATTCAGGCGCAGCCTAAATGTGAATGCCTAGTTTCATGGGGCAGGTGCCAGGGACTTCAAACCAGGACCAGAAACTCTCGAAATGTGTGCAGAAATAGCTCCAAACAGCACTTTCTCAGTCCATCCATAATGTCAGAAGTGAGGAGGAAGACAGATGCTACACAAGTTTCCTGCTGCGCCCAGCTCCTACAGTTGCTTCACTCTTAATCCAGTGCTCCCAGAGCCAGTCGCAGCAGAGGACCCCCCCACAAGGGCTGCTGCTCAGCTGGACTCCCGCAGGCTGGAGAATCCGGCCTCACATTTTTATGTGATCTGTTGCTGTGTTCACACCTCTTCAGTGCATTTCATTTCAAAACTATGATCATGCTTATTTTCAAATGTGACTTCCGTAGTGAGTCACCTCTAAAGTACCAGGTGGTATGTAAACATACTGGAGCTCTCCTGAAAGAAGGAATCCCAGTTTTTCATTCTGCCGCAAACACTCTGACGAGATGCTGACCCATCTGTATCTCTAAATGTCCAGGTATGTTGCTTCAGGATGCACGGGCTGGGGTCTGACTTCTTACTAATACAAATGCAGACTTTGACACACAGGTGCTGAGGGATTTGGGGAGGTATCTCTGATTCAGAAGGAAAAAAGGATTGTTTGACTGCACATAGAGGGCCTCTGGCTTCCTTCAAGGATGTTCCCTTTTTTCCCCAGCCTCATGCTTTGAATAAGCATCCAGAGGCTTGGGAGCTTATCCAGACTTATCCAAATCTCTTTGAAGGGATGGATTAAGGCAGGAACCCTGGGACCCAGGCCAAGAAACCTCAACAACACAATAAGTCAGTGAGAAACCAAGAGTCTGTCCATGGGAGCTGGCTAAGGAAAAATGAAGAAGTCCATCCCAGGGAGGTGATAGGAAGGGATCGTCTGTCTGGGGAAGAAGGGCTCCGAGGGGGGCTGAGCAGGGGGAATGAGAGAGGGAGGAGGGTGCGAGCTGGACTGGGAGGGCTTTGAGAAGGCCCCACTGTGGTAGGCTGAGGCCCCAGCTGCCTTAAGCCAAGCCTGCCTTATGGGTCTGTGACCCAGGCTGCAAACTGTGCAAAGAAATTATGATGGGAGGCTTCTCTCTGGCACCAGCTGCATCAGCAACGCCAGTGGAGCAGGCTGTTATCTCAGCACAGATTACCTTGTGAAGGACATAAATAATGGAAGCATGAGGAAATCATATGAAATAATACATAGTCCCAAGGAAGAAGACCAGGAGGTTTCTATTGACCTTGTTCCACACAAAGGACAAGATCACATTTAATAAAATACTGAAATATGGCAAAATAAGAACCGATGAAGGGAAATCCCTGTTCAGACATCATAGTCTAACCTGGTGTCATTGTCTGATAGAAGACACTTAGTCTGCAAGTCCTGAGAGACTGAATAGAGAGCAAGATACATGGACAAGTAGCAGGGTTTTATCTGTCTGTGGTATTAAGGATCAGTAAAGGTGCTGGGATTGCCTGCTGGTTTGTTACAGCTTTTGCTGCTTGGTTTGAGGTTGTGTGTGTGTTTTTTTGTTGTTTGTTTATTTGTTTATTTGTTTTCCTGGGAAGACCAAAGCACCGCCAGTAGAGGAATGCTTGTGCTGTGAAGGACAGATTAAACACCCCAAAACATGGTGGGGGACACCAGTGGTGCAGGAAGAGCAGAGGGGAGGAAGCAGGAAAGGGGGATGGTGGTCGCCTCCACTGTCCTGCAGACCAGCAGCCCAGAGCCACAGGGCCTCCATCCTGCTGTGGGCTGAGGCACGGCCTCGACCACCCAGAACGAGTCCTGGAGCAGGAGTTACCCTTTTCCAGCCACCTAGTTTGTTGTTGTCAATGTTTGTTTGTCTTTGGTTTTATCTCAGTTTGTTTCATTCATCTTTACTTTTGGTGGTTTATTTTTGCTACTCAAATTAACCAAACAACAAGCAATTAGGCTGTTTTACTGAATAAAATATATGCACATCCCATGTTCTGGGCTTCCAAAAGTGGGTGGGAGCAGAAGGAGCACCACTGATTTACAGATTTTTTTTAATGATTGATGGTGGTGTGACTGAGGTTGGAGACTGTCTTGAAGCAGAAAAGCTGAAGTAATCTCATAGCAGAGTTGGAGCTCAACAGCATGTCTCCACATAAAAAAAGGTGAATCGATACAAAGGTAAAATAGGCATTCAGCTTTGAAGGCAGGGACTATTTTTTGTTTTTCAGTGCTTTCCTAACCAATATGAAGACCCTTTAACCACCTAAGCTGCACAACACCCTCCCATCTGCCCCAGTTGACTCATACTGTAGGATAAATCTCAAATTCTCAGGGGCAGTGGTTATGCCTGAGTGAAGCTTGTGGGTCAAGCAGGAAAAAGACATCTGCTAAAATCTGTGCATCAAACTCACACAGTGTTCTTAAAGCTCAGATAATCCTTCACCACATTCTCCAGTTCATACCTGTAGCTTTTTTCCTCTCTTCACTCCCCACATGAAGAAGGAAGAGGGTGCACATAACTGAACCCCTGTCTCAGCTATGAAACAGGGGTTCATAGCTGAAACCCTGTGCATGTTGATGGGGGGCTCCTCTCTCAGCTGAGCTTCTTGGTATGTGAGAAAGGCCAGAAACTGTTAACATAAAGCTAATCAAGCAAGAGCTTGCACCCAGCTCAAAGACCTCTCTGGTTCATAGTGGGAAGGGAGTAGTCCATGATGTGGTGGTACAAGTGCTTATTGCACTCACCAAGTGTTAGGAACTGCAGTATAACAGTAATATGGGGGGAGGAAGGGTGGTAAGAGGTGAAGTGACAAGTTACTTCCAAATATAAAGGGAAAAAACATTCAAAATGTTTGTCTTGAACTATTTTTCTGGTTAATGTTTAACCTTCCACTTTTCCAAAGTAACATTCTTGTTATCAGCTCCATTGCTGAAGGTCACATATAGAATAAAAGTTGTATCTTAAACGTGAATAAATAACACAAGCAGAAATTAATTGAGTGCAAGTGACTCATGTGACATTTAAGGTTTTCTTTACCTACCAATGTAAGCAAATGGTGTAAGCATGTCCCTTTTTGTTCCATGAGCTGAAAAGAAAGCAAGTGAGCCAGAAATGACCTATTGTGCCACAAATGCACTTCAGCTCCATTAGAAAGGCACTCATCCTCAAATCTAGCTATACTAGGAAGCAAACAACTACAGGACAAGAGGATATCTGTGCCCCGGCAGGGGACATGCTCAGGGGGTAGGGGAAGGCTTGCTGCTAATGGGGAGCACTGGGAAAGCATGTGAGTTGCACTGTGCTGTAGTGAGTGACAGCTGCGATTTTGACTGATGTTAGGAGCTCTCTGATAAGAACCCAAGGGATAGAACCAAATGCTTTTGAGGAATTTGTGACCAATAAATCAATCATTTAATTGAAGCGAACAAATTCAATGCATATGGTTTACCTCCTGTGTTTTGGGATCTCAGAAGCTTTAAATGCATGGGGGTTCATCTACTAAGAGGTTTTGTTCTTATGGAGGGGAAATTAACTGGAATCAGCAGTGTCATTCAGATTTTCTTTGTGGTAAATCCCTAACTGTGTTTATTTATGGTTTGAAATAGCCAAGCTGTTTCATAAGGGAGCAACAGGGATACAAAAGAAGCAAATGCTGCCACATAAGGATTTACAACAAAGACACCTGGCTCATTGATGTGCTTCATAAATACATGTTTGTACTGCACTGTCCAAGAAATATCCAGATATTGAGAAACTTTCCTTTCATGCGAAGTTACAAATTTTTCATCCAAGATACAGACACTAGGAAGAAGAGGCTCTGCTTTATAATGCCTAAGGTGTAGTTCTCCTGTTAGTTTCAATTATTTGTACATTCCAGGGGGAAAAATGGAGCAAGACCTCTGATATTGAGCAGACAGCTGTTTTCTGTAGAAGGCATAGAGGCAGTGACTGCTTGCTTTGCAAATTTGAGTGGATCTGAACCATTTCTAAGATTACTGCTGAGATAATTCTTATTGTAATTGTCAGTATTATATTGGATTTATTTATCCAGGTCCTTTAGTACTCTCTATTGTGCTCTCCTCAGCTGATAAAAACAGGCAGTTTTAAGGAAAAAAGAAAGGAGAAAGCAGTATCGTCCAGGCAATCTGATTTCTAGGTGATTTATGAACTACTGCCCATGATTAAGTTTTGATGGTCTTACTCTCTGCTTTTTACTTATGGTGGTTTTCAGGGGATCTGTGGATGATACTGCTTTTTCCTGAATTGAATGAAAAAACTTGTGTATTGGAGTTCCCGGCTTATGAACAGCCTCAGGGGGAAATGTCAGTGGATATTTGTAGGTCATTCTGGGCACTACTCTCATTTTAAGTCCCACCATTGTAACACCTGGGAAATAGGAACGTAACTTGCTTTGCTGCTGGGATGAAGACTGTTCTCACTTGCACACTGCAGTCATGGCCTAGTCTGCCAGTCTCTCGAAGGGTACAAGTGGCTGAGCATTAAGAGTTCGTAAAGGCCTTTCGAAGGGGCTTGGAAATAGAGTGTCAGAGCACTCAAATAGCCCATATGCTTCTTAATAGTGATTATCATTTTTCCAAAGGAGTCTCATTTTACTTGACCTTTTGCTCTGTGCACTGCAAAGTTAAGTCAATAAATTAAAATCCAGCTTTGATGTCGAAGAGTCACCGTATACCCCTGGAAATGAAAGTAGCTGTCACAAACAGCATATTCTGTATTTATTTATTTATTTATTTATATTTCTTTGTTAGGAAATAAACACTGGTAAACAGACAGATGAGTTGCTCTATTTCTCCTAACAATAGCGATACTGGTGCAAAGTCTCAGAAACATAAACCCCAAAGAAACAACAGCCCTTTCTTTTGTGATAACTCTCACCATGTCGCAGTCAACATTTGGACTCCTGTGACAAGCTTGAAAGTTGGAGGACTGGAGAAATGGGATGCTTTGTATTTCTGAGACCACTGCCAAGCCTGCGCTAAAGCACACCACAGAGAACCACCCTTACCAGCACACCAGCGTTTTTCTTTCTGAATAGGAGATTCAGTATTGGTTTTGCCTACCCCAACTCTCAGACAAGTTTTATTTCCTCCCTCTTCCAAGAATTTTTACTCTGTTTTCTAGACCATGATCTAGAAATACAGCTTCTTCTGGCATAGTCTCTGATTTCTGAAGAGAAAGGGGCTGTTTAGAGTTGATGCTGTGGTCCAAGTCACTGTCTATCACACTTCCCTGCTCTATTTTCACTTTTCTCATGTAACATCACATCATCTCACTTAATACATTTGTTTCTGATTACAGGCTGTGTATAATGGCCCAGCACAATGCTTTACAGTATGCTATGGCTTCATGCCATGGGAAAACATATTCATAATTCTTATGACCCCAGAACAGCAATGATGCATTTTTTAAAAAACAGAAGAACATACAAAGGAATTATTTTGTAGCAGGATTAAGCATCATTACTCACAGCAGACATACACATTGGAACTCATTAAGCCTTTGCTTTGTTATTCTTGGTATTTCAGGACATGGCTGTATGCGTCTCTTGCTTCTTTCCAATTCTGCTGCATAAAATCTCTTAAAATTAGGCAGGACTAGGCCATAAAGCTCCTGATCTCAGATGCTGGGGCCAGATTTTTCCCTCCTTGTCAATCTGGAGTGAATCTGCAGGCAAGGAATTTTTTTCTTTTTCAGCTTTAGATGGTCCAAAAAATGTTGAAGGAATGATAAGAAAGGTGGCAAGGAACAGCAGCATGTGTGGATTGCAGCAAATAAGTACACGCAGCAAACAGTTCACTTTTGCCTTTCCATACTATTAAAAAAAGGCAAAAAATTAAAACTGAGAAGAGTCTGGGTGGACAGATGGATGGGGTGGGGAAGAAAATGTCAGAGCAAGCCCCTGGCTATTTCTCATTTTATTTCACTCAGTGGCAATATGTCAAAAACAGGGAGAAGAAAAAGAGGACATTGAAATTTGAGGGAGGGGAAGGATGTGTGTGAAAAAAACCATAAAATGTGGTTCCATTTTAAACCCTTCTGCACAGAAACAACTGCAACATTTTAATGAGTTTTTCCCCTTATTTTTTAATCCTTTCTGCAAGGCAGTGGTCTCAGAGGAAATAGGCCAAAATACTGCAAATTACTCTCAGAGTTGTGGTACCCAGTGTTTAACTCCAGAAAACCTGTTGGCAATGAGAAATGGGGATCAACCTCAGCCTTGGTGTAATTCCACTGACATCATCAGGGCCATGCTATGGCAGAAGTTATTCTCCTGAGAGGAAGTTCTCTATTTTAAGATTAAAAGGATACAGAAGCAAAACGAGAAGCAGAATCCAGTAAATGCCTCCATTCATGAGGATGGAAAGTTTTGGTACTGAACCCTGAATTGTCACTGCTCCTTTTTCTCATTGGCCTCTGTCTTGGAGAGGTTTTGGAAGAAGAGGTCATTCCACACACACAACTAATTCCCCACTCAACATACCAGTGGCATTACCCGCCTCTGGCCTCCCACACGCTGTCATACCCTTATCAGGACACTCACACACATGCTAGCACCAGGACCCTTTGGTAGCTTCATAAAAAAGCAAAGCCAGCCTTATGAGTCAGGATCTGGTAATGCTAAGTGCTGGAGAAAATGTGCACAGATAGATAAGCATGAGGCTAAGGATAGTGCCTGCCTCATGGGACTGCCTCTGCTTTAATGTCATCCAGAAGACAAGTTGAGAACATGAAGATCTCCGTGGGCTACTTTTACTTGTCTGGAATCCCTAGGGCTTCATAAGATGACTGGGATGGAAGCTTTGAACTGAATCTGTCCAGCGGATCTCCCACATTTCTTTAAACACCTCCATAATTATGAGTGTTAAAGCTCTTTGTATATGAGTTGACTTTCGGTTGCTCAAAAGCCATTCAGTGAAATCCTTGCTTCCCATGTGGTGAGAGGAAATCAGATGTGCTCAATCACATTTCTGCTCCACCAGCCTTCTCTTGAGGTTCATCTTACCATTTTCACCACTTCATACATGTGGCTCAAGCTGTTTGAGCACTCAGCTTTTTCACATATCCCAGATAAAATCTGCTCTGTGTGTAAGGGTTTTCAGGTAAAAACTACATGCAAATTTGAAAGTTGGCTCTGGAAATTTAGCCTAGGAAAAGAGATTCTGTCCTAACAGGGCTGGCTTAACCAGGATGAGGAGTGTTTCTTCTGCACTCTGACAGAACAATTTTTCCCGGGAATAGATGTCCTCTGCAGAGGTTCACACAGTGAATGTGATTTGGGCAGACAAATAATATTCTGATACAATCATTGCCTCTTGTGGGCTAAAAAATGAAAATACTGGATAAGATCCCACCTCCTGGCTTTGCACTTGTCAAGAGTAGGATCTATTAGTCTTTAAAAGAAATAACAATAGAACGTAGTAACCAAGAAGCACTATGTGAACTGGCATATAATCAATGTTTCATGGAGGGGTTTTTTCCTACTTCATCATTTTGAAATTCTCAGAACTGTCATTAGCAAACCAGACTTTACTGTTCCAAGCTTTCCTCACCTTCTCATGCAGGAACCCTTGAGTCCTCTGGATGGATTTGCTTTCTTCTTCTTAGGATAATGGTCTTTACCAAAATGGACTCCCAGAACAACAGCGTGCAAGAGCTGGGAAGCTTTCTTGCCTACCCTAGAAGGCTGGAAGTGTCAGAACCCCTCTGATTTTTTTGTCTTTAAAGTTATCTCCCTGCATCCTCCAACCACTCTTACAAAGCACCTTCAAGCAACACCAACAGATACTACTCCCCAGTTACTTCACAGCTTGTGCAGTCATTTTCCAACGCTCATTTACAACAGTCATTTTAAAACATCAGGTGTTTCACATCAGTTTTCCTCTGTTTGCAGCAGTGTAAACTACTACATGAGGTGATGAGCAAGCTCTGACTTCTTCGTTTTTCAGTGATGGCATGAACAGTTTTAGACTGTTCCTGAACTTTAGAACTCAAGCCTCCGAAAATCATGTCCCAAGGTTAATTTGTTTTCAGCCCAAGTTTTGGGCATGAGGCACTTCTGCATGGCACACCTGGAACAGTGCTTAAAAAATATGCCTTTTTCGTGTGACTAGTGTATCATGACAGCAAAGAGGCTGCTGTTATAGGCCGGTCCTTATAGCCTAGTCAACTATATCATACTGTGGAAGCAGGTATGGCTGGTACCTCACCTGCTTTCTGGGCCCCCTGCCATTTCCCAAGTAGGGACAGGAGTCTTGCTACGAGTGCAGCCTCTTGCACCAGGGCTGGCCCAATATCCTTCCAACCTAACATACCTGAGCTGAACCCTGGAGAACTATGGCAGTTTGGAAAGCCACTTAGGGATGGAGTTGTTTTATCATGTGTGAACTGACAGTGCCACTGTCTGTGCCTAAGTCCTTAAAGAAGCAGGAGTCAGTTGTCACCTGGGTTAAAGCCAGGTTTCTGACTGTTTTCATTTGCATGTGCCTAATTTCCTTGCTATTGCTGATGGTCATTTTTAGAGTTTCGATAGGTAATACTTCACCCGGGCTCAAAGAAAAAGTATGTTCCTTCAAGAGCCTGGAATGACACCTATTTCTATAGCACAGTATATATTCCAAGGAAAACATTATATTACAGCCACAAAAGACTGTTTTGTCTGTGCAGAAGCAGCTCATGCAGCTATTTCTCCTCTATATGATCTAGGGGCATCTGCTGGATTACTGGAAATGAAAGCACATAAAACCGCAGCAGAGATGCTAACTGCCCCTTCAAGTCTTCACCCATATTGGCACCAGCAAAGAGTATGAGGATTCACTTGTGTGCCTATATATATATGTATAATATGTGTGTATGCATACGAGTGTTCTATAAATATGTGTGTGTTCTATCTATACATCAATATATAAGACACATGCAGGCATGTTAGTATGTGCATGTGAGAGAGAGAAGAGGAAAGAACAGAAGAGTTCCAGTGTTTGTCCTCTATTAACCAGGTCATCTTTCAGACAAGAAAAAATGCCGTGACCAAGCCAAGGCTCCTGCTCAATGAGTTAATGCAAAGCCAGAAAATTATGGCAGTAACTTCTGTCTGAGCATGACCAGAATTCGAACTGCTTAGTATGTGTGTATTGCTGCACACTGTATTTCCAAATAAGATGCATTTATAGTTTTGGGTATTGCTGTGGGGAAGGGGGCTGCTTGAAGTCCTGAGCCATCAACTTATGTTTTTTTTTCCTGTAAAAGAGTGACAAATATCTGGAAAATAGAAACAGCCACCCAAAAATGCCTTCGTTTTTTTTTTGGTGCCGAAAAATATCACATGACATCAGAATGTAGTTCACGCTATAGTGAAGGGTAATAAGAGAGAAAGAAACCAGTAAAGAGATAGTGAAATGTTACATTTAAGCAACAATTTTAAAAGGTTAGACCACAGATGGATAGATCCTAAGCACATAGACTTTTCATTAGTTACTTGGAGGCAGCAGTTGCTTCTGGGGACAGCAGACTGAGATAATTGCAAATACTTGCATGTCCAGCGGCTGAACTGGATCTGATCTTAGTGTGAGAAAATCCCTTTGCTAACAACAAGCAGGTCCTCCACAGTGGGTGACTGAAGTCTTGCACATGTGGCTCTCCCTCCACACTCCCCAAAAGCCTGTATCTCCTTCAGCAGCAGGAGGTCTGGCATGGCCTTTTTCCTGCTCCATGATCCCTGAGCTGAGGTTGCGCGTGATGTGTCCTCCCCAAAGTGCCATCAAAAAGGTCTTTCCCCACGCTCAAAGGATGGTTAGATGGCTCAGACCTGGGCAGTGTGCTCATATGGCCTAGCTGTGTCCTTCCACTCTGGCAGAACTTGTTTCATGGGGTCTTTCACCTTAGGAAACTGTGGAATTGAAGCAATTCATGATGTGGGAGCAGACACCTTTTTTCCAATGATGTGCCTCCATTCCTCTTAGACTCTTCCTGACCTGTTTGCCAGCTTCTCTGTCAACCATTAATCTTTCATCTTCAACACATTTGTTTGGTGCATCACATTTAGCACCTACACAATTCATTGGATTTGATCTTCAGTAATCTTCAGTCTTCAATACATGTATCAAAAAACTAATTTGTAATTATTTTGATATCCTCCTCCCAGTCCTTCACCTCTTTGCCTGGATGTTTGTCTTCTCTGTCAGCTGGTTAGTACTGGTGGTATTGTTTGCTAGTTAGCTGTTCAAGTGAAGCACTGCAACCTTTATGTATTTAAGGGCTTTAAAAATTTACAAGTAGACTGGCCAGAAAATAACTGTCCTCTCTATTATTAAATGCTTAAACATATTATATGCTTAAATATGTTAAATGCTTAAATATATTAAATGCTTAAATATATGCTGATTATTAAATGCTTAAATATATTGTCCCAGACAAGGAAGACTGAAATGGAAACTCCAGCAGAGAACTTCTGAAGGAGTTTGGCATTTGGCATGCCATGCCATGTCAAACTCCTTGCTCAGATCCTGGGATAGCAAAGGGGCAGACAATGCTTTTGAGACAAGATTGCTGGGTTATAGCATTGAAGATATTATTCAAGCATTGAACAGACACCTGGAAGAAAAAAGGAACATTGGGTGTGACAGTGACAACTGCAGGGACTGAAATCTCAATACACAGCTCTCAGGCAATTGCCAATGGAAAGCAGAAACATGCTTTATGAAGAACATCTTTTCTTATTAGCTAAAACCCAGCTTATTTCAGAAGATTTTTCACTGGAAAAGTCTTTACCAGCCCTACAAAAAACACGATGCTTCTCTCCAAAATGTTTTTAAGAAGACAGATATGTGTAAACTCAAGTATGAAGTATAATAGAAAGCAATAAATAACATGTAAGAGGTCCAGGATTTTTGGTTGAGTTTGCAGACACGAAGTGTAGCAGTAGGGTCTTGAAAGGATGAAAAAAATGCAGAAAAGAGATGCACATATTTAGAAATCGGGTTTTTTAAACAATGGATCAAACTGAGAGCATGGAGATCTCAAAGCCAAACTCTCGATCGATATAAAAGCAGTTGTAAGCCACATGTCAGGCTCAAGTAGATCAGAGAGTTGGCCTGACTCTGCTTTCCTTGCGCTGACATGAAGCAGGAGTAACTACACTGAAGCCAGTAAACAGGTTTTAGAAGAGTGTCCGAGCAGCGTGTGCAGATTTAAGATTTTTTAAGAGATAATGGTTCTTGGAGCAGTTTCGGCTCTGGTAGCTGCAGAGTATGATGGTAGCCTATGTGTCAAAAGGACAAAAGCAAGGGTGTATCAAGAAAGCAGTTAACAGCAGGGAATTAAATAAAGTAAGGGGAGGACCACCTTCATTCTGCACTCTCCTTTTGTCCATGTTCTGGACTAATTACACTTTCTTTTCCTTTCCAGTGACTGCTGTGTTAATGTACGTAACATCAGCAGTGGTACATGAACTTGTAACATCAGTAGTGGCGTAAACACTGTTTGGTTTGGCCCAAATTACATGACCTTGAAAAGCAAAGTGAAAAGGAAGGACTGCTCTTTTTTTCTCAATGCAGTATTAATTGCTTTCCCCCCCAGTATGTTCTGGAGAGTCCCTCTTGCAAAGCGCAGGATTAAATTTTATGTTCGCAGTTGTCCTAAACCAAGATACTACCCTTCGACTTCTATATTTTTTATTCTTGCTGGACATATCAAAGCATTTTGATCAGGCCAAGTCACTGAGCAGAGGAATGCCAAAGTAAATAGAAAAGTTTAAATTACTACAGCAAAGGGACCAAAATTTCAGCCAGGACCCGACTTACGGGGATTTTCAAGCTATTCTATAGGGCTCCAGTATATAAATTTTCTAGATTTGACTTACCTATCAATTTTGATTATCCTGCTGATTTATTTCTGATTTCCAAGGTCATCTCCACATTTAAAAGGCAATTTATCTTGTCAGAAATGTTACTGATGGGGTTTTTCAGAGACTCAGGCCAGCCTCCAGCTCTCGCTGCTTCAGAGTTGCTGGCAGGGAGCCTGCCAGTCCCTGAAGCACCAGGCAAATCCCCAGGGGTCTGCTGAGACCCACAAATGCCCACATAAACCCTGCTCTCTGGACAAGCTCCACAGGCTGGTGCCTGCTAGAAATCGTTGGCAAGCACCACCAGCTTGTACCCCAGAACTACCCTAAATGAGCCTGGGAGTGACAGCTAAGCAGAATCCCATGACAGCAAGGCTTTTTCCATCCCAATCCAACAGCACATGTGGAGCTGTGTGACACTGGCTTGCACATTATTCCCTCCTGACTGGTCAAGAGGTTTTGTTTTTGCACCAAAACATTCATTACATGATGTAAAATAGGCAAGGTTTAGCTTATTTGTTTCCTCACACTTCAGGCAATGGGGTCTTTATCTGAATGTGTTCATTACCCAATCTAATAAATGTTTCTAACATAAAGCATTACCTCCTTTGGATTTTGAAAACAAAGCAAAATAACCCCCCCAAAAAAAACCACAAGAAATAAATGTATCAATTTCCTATTGTTGGTTTGGAGATATGTTAGGGACCATCTTCATTTTTAACAGTGACTTTTTCCCCTTATCCAGCAGTGCAAAAAAAAAATAGGAGCCAACAAGAAAGCACAGGCAACAGCAGGGAAACGTCTATTTTTTGTAACTGCATATCTAACTTTTCTCTAGGTTGAAAATTGTAAACAAACAAGCAAACAAACACCCCAGGCCAAAGTTGGGGGGAAAAAGGAACAATCCTGAAACAAGAAAGAAAAAGGTCACATGGAAATTTGAAAACCAAAGTGTTTTCTAGAAAATGATGTTAAGAGAGATCAGAAACCTTGTGAGAAGAAAGGTTTAGGAAAAAAGATTCCCTTAGAATCAGGGGAAAAAAGGAATAAAGTCTGGTTCTGGAGGCATGAGCAACCAGAGTTTCACCAATGCATGGAGGTCATGGAGACATTTAATCAGCCAGATGAAGTAGCACAGCATCTCCAGTTCATATCTGTACCTGCAGGTACAAGTGTAAAGGTGGAGCTATGCTCTTCACAAAACCCAGTCACTTGCTGAGAAGTCGAGGTCATTCCCGTGGGACAAAAGAGGGACATCTGAAACGGGCAAGCCAGAACATTGTCACCTGTGCTGACAAGGAAAAATCCCATATGAAATGTGAGCCCAATTCTTACAAGACATGTTAGCAACAAGCTGAGCTGCAGGTGGACATGAACAGGAGCTGAATAGTGGTTACCAGCCAGACACTAAGGAATGACTGCCCTGGTAGAAGAAAAGCATCAGACATGATCTATAGTCACTTACTCATGAGATGGCCATAAAAGTGTGGCAGAGCCAGAAAACCCTGATCCCAATACTACCCTCCATGGGTAAACAATGGGGGACTTTGTATCACTTTCTCCTTCTTGGGAACAACATCCAGAGGAAAACTAAATCTCTGCTTGGCTGCAGAGATGGCTCACAACATGTTTGAAAATGTCGTTAGGAAATTCATGGTAAGGAATGGACAGAATAAGTGTTATTTGTTCTGGTAATTGGTTGTGTCCCCATTTGCCCAGTTGCAGCCCAGTTTATGGGTTTGCAAGATTGTTGAAGTGCTGGCTGTTTACTCTGCCTGACTAAAAGGGATTTTCCATGCTTTTAGGAAGAAGATTGGACCTTAAAACTATTTGAATAGATAATATTTTGAAACAGATATTGTTTTCTTAATGTGGTGTGTGTTTCCTCCTTCACTGTTCTCTGTTCTTTGCCTGCCTGTGGAACAAGCAAGAGGAGGTTACTAACAAACATGCCTAGTAAAGGGTTAAGAGAGCAGTTCGCATGATTTCCCCCTTTGTCTATAGAGAGGAGGGACTGGTCTCTGAGTACAGCTTCCTCCCCAGGATTTCCAACAGTGTATCAGGACCTTCACTCCCAAAAGTGCAAAGGGTTTCAAGACCTTTTCCCATTGCACAAACCCTATTTTCCTTCCCTGAAGGAAAGTGCCGTTCTCCAGTCCCTGAATGCTTTTGGCCCTTGTGTGATATGAACCACAAGGTACAAAGAGCATGTAGGCTGATAGGGAACGGAGGTGATAAATACAACTTCATTTCATCAAGAAATTAGGATGCAATGCCCATAATCAATACAAGGCAATACTTCTTCATGGTTCTATTTAGTGTCAAAGAGCAGGAGAGATCAAGTGAGTAAGCAAGTAAGAGGGAGATTAACGAAAACAATATACAGGAGCCTAAATTGAAACATCATTTTTCACAGGAAGAAGGCTTTGGCAGGGCTCATGCTGTTTCTGATGTAGTGTCTCCAGTCGGCCCCAGGAAAAGTTGGCTGCAGTTTCTCAGAACCTGCCTTTTGAGACTCAGCGACTGCTTTTCTTCCCACAGATCTGATTAAGCTAATTGCACATTTTCTTTAATTAGAAGAACGGAGATCATTTATCTGCAAATGGCCTAAAAAAAAGGATGTTGTTTTAATGCGGCTTTTTTTTCCTTAATCCTTGCTTTTACTAAGGTGTTCGGCTTCTTTTCACTCTCCTGCTTTCAGCTACCCCATTTTGTGAGGGCTAGGCATGCTGGACCTGGCATCCCAAAAAATTCTTAGGGAGCTTATGAGTCTGTTTTATGGGATCCAGTCATGGGGTTTTATACCGTGAGGAAAACCTAGAGCTGAAGAGATCCTCCTCCAGCCATGGCCTGAACCAAATCATAAGTGAACAGAGACTCTGGGTATTTGTGTTTTGTTCAGCCTGGCCTGCTGAACAAAGCACATGGATGCCACATCAAAGAGGGTCTGTAGGATAAAAAATGGGGTGAGGGGGACTCAGATCCTGGGTGCCCTCCAGGCTGCAGGGACTCTGAACTCAAATGTGAACCATTGGGGGTATCTTGCTACCACTATTTGACACAGAAAACCCCCCCTGAAAATAGGTAGACGGCAGCACCTTCAAACTCTCACAGAAGCTTCACGCCAAAGGTAAAGTTGTGTATGGTCTTAAATCTGCCTTGAAGACAAGCTGTTAGACCCAAACGTTTTACAGAGTTGGTGGACCTGGCAGTCACAGAGCTATGTGTGAGTCAGAACCAGGGGTATGGAAAAAAGAAAGTGCATTTCAGTGATTCCTCAACTTCTGCACGTTCAAAATATCAGTCTCAAGAAGGCTGTCAAGAGCAGATCTTCCATCACATTATCCTATTTATTCTGTAAACCAAATAAAAAGGGCATGCTGAACATTCAGGGCAAAAAGTCCTTCTCATCACTCAAGTCAGTGAAAAATGCTCAAAAAAGGCAAGGAATTAGTGTAGGGGGGTGAGATGGGTGAGGAGAAGGGAAGCTGCTAGAGCTGTGGTTTAGGGGATTTCCTTGAGCAGTGGACAACTCATCCAGATCTCTGCAATGTCTGGTATGTACACCATATACTGCAAACGGCAGAGACTTTGAAGACCTGGACACAATCAGGGGAGCAATCAGCACCAACATGTGCGACACTGTACCTGCTGCTAATGAACACCACAGAGTACTTATTTAGTGTTAAATCACCTTGTTATCCTGTGTTCATTGGCTCTCCATCCCAGTGAGGTGTCAATGTGGCAAGAAACAAGCACAATGAAGATTCCTTTCAGGCTTGGAAGGCAACAATGACTATTCTGTTAGTTGTTCCTCCCTCTGTGCCAGGAGATGGGCTCTTCGATGTAATTACTGGCTAGTTGCCCATCAAGTGACCGAGGTGAAGACCGCACAAGGCTTGGGGACACTAAAAAAGGAGGGATGGGGAAACTAATCCGGATTTTCACAGCAGCAGCAACACACCCAGCTGCCCTCACCTCCCTGCTCACCACCAGGGACCCCTGGGCCTCTGCACAGCTATCCCCCCTTTCCTCTTGGGATTGCTCTTAATACTGTGCTCCTGCCTCTGATGATTTCAGCAAGCACCAAAGAAGATGTCGTGGTTTTAATACTTCAAAGTGGTGTCAAACAGCTAAAGAAACGGTGTCTATCACACAGGGTTTGCCACAGACTAAAATAGTGACATCTGTTAGCAGTGCCTGACCACTGCTGCATCTGGTTGCCTCCCAGAGTGACAAGAGCAGCCTTCCCAGAGGAAGTAGCCAAGCTCAGCTGGACCTGGGAAGTCCTAGCCACTGGGATTAATCCACAGGGGTTCATTCACCCTTTGGTGAGTCCTTGTTTGGCTCTGTGTATGTGTAAACTATGAGGAGTTATGGGATGGAAGTGGACATAGCCTGTCTGTGCCTACCCAGTGCATTGTCAGACAATGTTCCCACATGGGTAGAGCAATTATTAGTTATTAATTATTATACCCCCTTTGTGTTATCCACAGCCTCTCCAAAGTCTCTGTGCCCTTGGTGCCCCATGTCAACTGTTAGGCTGGCTGAGATACACTGTAAGCTTGTCTCTATAATCACATTTTCACACATTTCTGGCCTGGGCACTGGTGGCAGGTTAGGCACATGCATATGCACCCATCTGTGTTCATAACATCCCCTCTCTCCTCTTTCCCTCTCCGTGCCCTCCTGCAAAGACATGCCATGTGCTTTTCTGACTGACCTTTGGAAAGGTGCTCAGGAAAAAGAAATTAAAACCCCTCTCCCCAGAGGAAAGGCAGAGTCAGCATCCTGCAGCAGCTGAGTTTTTCAAGCCAGTTTTTGGAACTAGGCGGGGAGGTGAAGCTGTACTGGCATTTGCCCTTCTTGCCCATGGTGTGTGATGGGCACTGAGACCCTACTGGTGCATACCCTAGGGAAGGCAGACATGGCAGCAGGGGCTAGCAGGGAAGAGATTAATCACAGAACCAGGCAGAAGAGGCCACTGGGCAAAAGATGTTGCTGTCTCATGTCTGGATGTTTTAGCGTAGAGCTGTCGTGAAGCCTCGCAGAGCTGAGGGGTCCCTCAGTGGTTCCTATGGCTTTAAAGTGCATGGGATGATTTAGTGGAAGGGAGGGATTCCTGATCAGAGAAGTGCCTATTACTCTTTTTTCCTTTTCTTTCCTTTTTTTTTTTTTCTTTTTAAACATGTCGCTGATCAAAGCGGTGCCAGGGAGGCTAGGAAGAGCAGGATCCTAATGGATCAGCTGTGTAAAACATGTCAGCAGACAAGCCCCAGTTCTCAATGTGTCTCTTAGGGAACAGCTCGCAGATTAGAAAGAAAACACACACACGCACACACACACGCACGAACCCTGCTGCTGACCTTGTGTCAAGGAGTTAAGTGTTATTTGGAAGTGATCGCAATCAGCTTTTTTCTGTCCTCTCTTATAAAGCCCCCAAAAATATTTTTTCAAAATATCCAGCAATAATTCAAAAAGTAATAGAAAGATTTATATGAGTTAGACAATGACTTATTGAGGCAAACTAAAAACATTTGGTAGAAATGAGCAGTGGAGTCTATTGTTATCCGAAAGAATCATACCCCCCACTTACAGACAGGCTTGTCTCCCCACTACCCGTACAGCCATGACATATCTGGATGTACATGACCCTGCCACTGTTTCATTTTGGACAACTTTTGGCAAGGTGTGGAAAAAATATTTTATATATTTTTTAGCAGGCAACCCATTTAAAAGGCAACCTCTTGTTCTAGAGGGGAAAAAGCAATGTGAAAATTACATTAACTGGAGATAGAAGGAAGTACTTCTTGAGTGGGGCAGTAAGAAGAGTAGCAATTGGATATATACATACATGAAAGGTGGTTTTGTATAAACATTGATAAAAATGGTGTAAGATTGCCCTGATAGTGCTTATTAATCCCTTGTTTAAAATAGGCTTCAGAGTTCTGTAGGAATTGTACTTGTTTCATGGAAGAATTGAGCTCCAATTCTGTAAGACTTCCTCTGTAACCTGCCTGGAAAGGACACGTCTGTTAGCTGGGAGGGCAGCAAAAACCATAAATGCCCACTGTACTCAGAGCATCTCTTACGTTGGTTTGGCCCATTGCACCCACCCTGTTGTTAATTATGGGTCCATACTGAGCTGAATCCAGTAAAGTTGTGAACAGAGGACAACCTGCCTAGGGAGTAGGCCCAGGAGAATGGACAGTTTCAGATCACCTTCAGCAATGCAGATGTTTTGCTCAAACACACAGGTCCTCCTTGCTAGTGCATAAGTGACATGGTGGCAATGAAAAGCAAAATCTCCTTCTTAGCCACTGCAAAGGTATGAAAGGAACATGTCTTCTCCTGCTTCAGGAGGTCATGCTGTGCTACATCACAAGGTAGGGTGAGTAGGATAGGCTAGGATAGGCTAGAATAGGCTAGAATAGGCTAGACTAGGCTAGGATAGGCTAGAATAGGGTAGCGTAGCATTTAATGGAATAGTTCCATCTGAAGCGACCTACAACCATTATCTAGTCTAACTGCCAGACCACTTCACGGCTGACCAAAAATCAAAGCATATTATTAAGGGTATTGTCTTTTCAGAGAGAAAGCATTCTACAAATGAGAGTCTTTAACTGAACCACCCCTTCCCCTTTCTTCCTTTGCGGGAGATTTATCTCACAGACCAACACCACAGAATTTGCCACCTTTAGAGACAGGAACCCTCTGAGGGCATTTTAGCTGCTTTAATATCCCCCTAACAACATGCCTGTTGTATCATCCTGACTAACTAGAGCTGTGGAGCAAAGCTAAGGTTTTCTGCCAACCAGCAAATACGAAGAGGTAGTTATTTGATAAAGTAGCTGAAAACCCAGGGTTACATAAACAAAGAAAGAGTTCACTTCACACAAACATCAGCATTTCCACTAGAATAAATCTGTAACGCTAGCTTTCATCTCAGGCTGAGAGAGAAAAAAAAACCCAAACCAAAACAGCCTGTAGAAATATACACTGATATGTAATTATTTGCTTCATATTTTGTACACATTAAGTTATAGCAAGATTTCTTATGAGGTGTATATTGATTTATGGTTATGTCTTTCAGTGTATCTTATATCTCCATACAGTTTATAGGTTTCTTTTTTTACAGCTTTCCTGTAATTTAGTATATTTTGATGAGTTATGAACCCAGTTTTATCTGAGGAATGTTCTCCAAGGAGTGTAAGAGGCAAATATCCTCCTCTGCCTGGCCAGGCTGGGTGCAGGGGCAAGGATGGCTACATCAGGCTGCCCTGCAGCAGATACCAGCTCTTGGGGACAGAGAGGATGACCATGGGGGATGCTCAGGTCCTGGGCTGTCCTGAGCTAAGCTTTCTCTCAGGTCACAGTATTTCCTTGTGGATGCAGGTTTGGAGCCAGGGTTCCATGCAATAAAACATCCTGTCCATCCTACTCTCTGGGGTGTGGGGACAGCAAGGACGAGCGGCCACTTCGCTTATAGTCACTACTCCTAGTGAGTGTGCTTCAGTCTCCCACCATGTAGAGGTGTTAGAAGCTTTTCCATCACAGGGTAGGACTATGGTGCCTGGAGAAGAGGAGAGTTGGGAAAGAAGAGTTCTGCCAAGGAGAAATGTCTCCTCTGGAGCTTCAGTTTTCAGCAGTGAGGCCTTGCCTGTAATGTGAGAGTCTGCATCCCTGAGCAAATGCCAGAGACAGTGATGGCCAATACATCTCTGTGTACTGGTGCCTCTTTGGGGAACAACTTTGGCCCCGCCACAGGGAGGGGTGACAGGGTGGTGATGGGGCCAAAAGTATCAGGTACCAGGGACACCCTCCTAGAGGGATTTGGGAGGACAGGTTGGCAAAATCCTAGGAAGCCTGAGCAGCAGCATGGGGAAGAAGAGGCAGATCAGCCAACAGGTTTTTGCTTTGGTCTTTTGGATCTTTGAGAAGATCATTTTTGAAGAAATGGTGGGGTTTCCCCAACAGAAGATATTTTCCTATCATTTGGATAATCTACTTTTGATGCGATTATTGGCAGTGTATGCTATGTGTGAACATTGTACTCTAACTGGAAACTAATTCACCAACCACAATTCTCTATTTAAAATGCAGCTTTATCACCGTAGCAAAAATATTGACTGGAAGTGATCACCATGAACAAATAAAAAGACAGATGCTCCCTGTTTCATCTCTCTCTAGTCCTGTTTACACTTCAACCAGTTTGCCACTTGATCTTCAACCTCTGAATAACAATGCTAACCTCAGTATTTCCTACTTAGCTAAAAATAAAGCTGCACGCCTTTCTAGTGCATATGATATTAATGATCACTTTCATCACTCATCTAAAGCATTTGCCTGCTCAAAGCATGTTTGCCAAAAACTTACTTCATTTATCAGAGGACTGCCTGGATCTATTGCTCAAAAGAAGTTGACATGGTGGCCCTCCTACCAAGTAGGATCTAGAATGGGCAAGTTCCTGAAGGTCTGCGAGTTTGGTTTGGTGAAGATCATGGTAGGAGAGTTTGGATGAGCTGGGTTTGGGTTTGGCCTCTGGAGATGGCACAATTAGCTTGAGAGGCTCAGGCCATGGTGATGAGGACACTGCTTCTGGGAGGGGGTGGCAGCAGTAACCCTGCCTCTGGGAACTGGCCTTTCTTTTCTGAGGCATTGATTGCAGCAGAGGCAGCAGTGATTTACAGCAGCCTGTGTGAGAGGAGAACAAGGATATGCATCTGCAAATAAACGCTAATGAGATGTTAAGATTAAGAAAAGCCAGGAAATTCCAGAAGTTGGGGATGCTACATCATCATTAGTTCTCCTGCAACATTGTGCATATCCGGCAGGGAGGAGGCCTAGGGGGGCTCCCAGCCAGACTAGTGCCACTGTGCTAGATTCAGACTGCGTATGTGATCAATTGCTTCCCTGCAACTGAAGGAACTACCCCTTTGCTGAGCAAAATGACACTCCTCATGGGACGGAGCTGTGACAGAGAAGCGGAGGCTGTGCATCACCCCAGACGAAGCACTAGGAAGTTGTATGACTGGTGGGGACAGGGAGATGCAGTGAACAGCAGCCTTCACCTCATCTTCAAAAGGCTATAATGAAAGTCTTGCTGGTTGTGATCCCTATCATTGCAGAACTGCATCAGCAACCAAATTTTCATCACTTTCAGCATGTGATCCCTTGTGGCGGGGGCAAGAGGAAGGAGGAAGGCCTATCAGCCATCACAGTGATTGCAGCAACGAAATTTCTGGCTGTGTTGCCACAATGGGCAGGGACACACAGGGCACATGCCACATTCAGTGGCACAGTTTTGGTGCAGGATGATGGTGAAACTGCTTGGGGCTGCAGCAATTGGTCTGCGGGGATGAGAGATGGAGATGTGGCGACTGACTGGGCAAAAGGTCCCTTAATTCCAGGCCCCATTATCACGCTAAGAGTGGGGTCATCCTAGATTTGCCTGGGTGTCGGGGTTTGCAACCTGCCACTTTCTGTGCAAACCTGGCAAGCAAGCCTTTGGTTTCAAAATCAACCCAAATTCTGGATGGCAATGGTGTTGGCGAGAAGGCTAATGTTCAGCCTCAGCCAATGATCATCCCAGTGGAGGGGACACAGCCTCAGGCCATAACTTCCTTCTCCTCTGGTTCCACATAGTCTCTTAGAGAAGAAATACTGCATCCTACAAGACCTTCCCCTGACATTCTGTTAACCTGTAAGCCAGGCTTGGTTGAAGACCAACTTTGTGTCCAAGAAGAAAAATAGCTCAGCAGCCATAGGGGTCTCTGTTGTCTGCAAAACACTGCATGGAAATATTTGACTTAACCTGACCCACAAATTGAAAGAGCATCCTGAAAACAAAAGCTGGAACTAAAAATATACAATCCCATTGATGCATTACTTTTCTCTCTGTGCAGGAGAAATTGCTTGCATCCTGAGCTTTTGCTTTTTTGGGTTGGGATAATTTGTTCACATAGGTAAGGGTAGGAGAATGTGCATGTAAGAGAATTGACTCCCCTTCCTTTCTTTTTTCTTGTGGATAAGCATAAATGGCAGCTGAAGGACCGAAAGATATGTGTACGACTATTTCTATTGGCAGAGATTACTGACACATTGCAGAGCTGGATATTTTACAATGTTTGTCCAAACCAGTTCAGCCCCTGGTGTAAACTGACTTCACCAACTGGGACAGGACTCACCCCAACTCCGGAAGCGTTACCTCCACTAAGGTCCAGATCACTAGGGACAACTCTTAAAAACACCATAGAAATACCCGCTCTAAACCACCAAACACAATTTTCTGGTGTACATAGGCACTCTTCCTTCCTAAGCGCTTGACCTGAAGCACACCAGAGAGTAAACTGCCCATGAAAACATCATGGGCATTGGATGCAGGGGGAAGGGGCATCTCAAAGGGGTTTTGTTAACAGCTGACCAGCTGCTGTACAGCTAAAATGATACTGGTGCCTTTTTATTGATGTGGGAATAAGAGCAGCATGTGATTTTAGGATGATCTGGCCTCCCAGTCCTGGTTAATGCTGCAGCAGAACAGGAGAAGGCATAGAGGCAGTTAGAGGCTGAAAGTATGTTAAAATACCATTCAAACAGAAGCGACTGGGTAATAAAAGCTAGCAAAGTCGCACAAAGAAACAAGATCCAAACAGAGACTAATTCAATATTGTATGAAAACAATATTGAAACCTGACAAGATGTTTCTCTTAAGACACTAATAACTGAATATTATTTGGGAAGAAACATCTTACTAGGATGGCCCAAGGAGATTTGAGCTAGTACAAAGCATTTAAGCATTCATGATGAAATGTTGTTAGGAACAGGAAAGTTAAATTAGCAGATGCTGCAGTGAGGAGCTGCAGGGGAGATAAGCCTTACAGAGCATTTTTCCTGGGATATGGGGTTGGGTAGGGACCCCCACTCTGTATGTGGGTGACCAGGGAGCAGTGAGTGCTTTCTGAATTACATATTCAGCTAAGCCCCACAAGGTGGAGGGCTGAAGTACCTCAGCAGGTCTAGCAGGACCAGCCAGAGTACAGGATGGAACTTTGTGTGCCTAGAAATGCTGAGGAACAAGCCTTCAGGCAAACCTTCACCCATCCATCCCCCACACCATGCTTCCATCTGTCCCTGAGTTATTCACGTCCAACAATGCGAAAAGGCTGTTTGGCTGTGGCTCAGCAGATTACCACTACATTTAATAGCTGTCTTTGGTATGACGTTGTTTGCCTTATCTCTTCTCTCCTTTGATTCGGCCTTTGAACACTAATCCACCTTCTAGAGCAGCCTGCACCCGGCTTCTTGATCTTTGTTTGCCATGTATGCATACGGCTCCAAGGATTTTAGGAGCAGTGCCTTTGCTGCTTGGGTCCATGCTGCTGCAGCACAGAAGACCTGTGGATGTGCTAGCTCCCATAGCTTGCTCCTGGGTTCATGAATTAAATGGGTCAAAGTTTTCCTTCCAAGAGCCAGGTTCCAGCTTTAAACTTTGATTTAGACCCTTTTTCTTTCTTTTTCAACTTTTATGTCTTTTTATGTATGGGTATTTATTTGCAATAGGCAGATTTCAGGCAGTGCAGTATCTGAAAAGTGTAGAGAGTGTGAAAGTCTTTCCATATATACCCCCAGCACATATTGTATTTACTCTCCCTTCCCTTGCGCATACATGCGCACACACGCACTGGAGCAGAGTTCAATATCCCAATCCTACCGGCCTTTAAAGTGACTTGGCCTCTTTTAAGCCTTGAAATAAAATTTGTGTGTCATGTGTGTGGTTGTTGGGCTTTTTTCGTCTTTACCCCACTTCTTAGGAAGGAAAGCAAACGTTTCTGGCACTCCACTGCTGGATTGCTTGCATATTTGCTTGAGGAAAAAGAATTATAAAAGATGTTTGGCATAGTTTTCATTCAAAAAGGAATCCAGTGCCAGATCCAAGCATTGAAAACAAATGTGTAGCTTAACTGTCATTTACTCACGGATCATGGGAACCACTGCCTGGTTTTCCCAATGAGCTAACATGCTCTCCCGCAGTATATGAAGTGTGCTGACTTGACCAGCTTGGTGCAGCTTGAACATCACGGCTACACCTCCAGGTGACAGCCTGGGTGCTGATTCAGTGGAGCCACATTTTCACCGCCATCCCTGCCACCAAGCTGTCACACATATCTTATGCTGGTGAGAAATTCTCCCCTTGCCCTTTGCTGTGCTATGACCAGACAAAGTGTATTTGTCCTAATAATGTGAAGAGCTCTCCTGGCTGATGACACTGGTGGAGCGTCATCTTGGTGCTGCTAGCATTTGGCTGACATATCATTTTCGAGGTGACATAAGTGATGGGAAACCCCTGATGTCACCCAAATCCCCACCTCCCTGTAGTGCACAGGTGCTCTCACAGCAGGTCTCAGCTTTGCTGCCATCAGCACTGGTTCCAAGCAGCTCCTTCATTGGAGAGGGGCATCCCAGTCCTGTGTGGTATCCTCCTCCCTGATGTCTTCCCCAGCCCCTCAGCATAATGCATTTCATGGTGGAGGGGGTAGCTCACCCCAGCCTCCACCAGAGGGGCAATGAAAGACAATCTGAAACCGTCATGAAGTGCACTTTCTCTATCTTTACCTACAAGCCGTGGCCAGAATCAGCTCAAAGCTCAGATCCTCAGGGTTACCTGCATGAGTCATGCCATGGTGCCATGGTCCCACAGCAGCATCACTCCTTGGGGTACAGAGGCACCTGGCCAGGTGCACCCTGAAGTTCAGTGTCTGTCCCCTGCACTCAAATCAAAGAGAGCTGCTCTGGATTTCTCCAGCGTTCAGTCTGTGAGACACACATATACTCCTCTGGCAGCCGCCAGCTCTGCTGTAATGCCCAGCTTTTATTGACTATGTGTGGCACGCGGCAAGGACCTGAGCTCTTATCCAAGGGCAGTGAAGCAGGAGCCAGCTTTAGAGACATGGTGATAAAATAGAAAATTATGTACAAAGTAAAAGGGTCAAACCCCTAATCTGAAGTGCTCTAGTCAGCTTGCCATGCTGGGTGTTCCTCCTGGATGGGAGATAACCCCCCTTTCCAAAGAGTTTGGGAGAAGAAGTTCAGCAGAAAGTAAAAAAGAAACCTAACAAAAAAATCAAAACCCTAAAAAAAAATCCCAACCCACAAAACCAGAACAGAGGCAGCGATTCCAGAAAGCAGCTCTTAGTCTGTCTGTTCCAGTCTGAAATAAAGTCATCCCTCTTAATTCCCAGCGCATATTGTTCCTACCAAAGAGCAAAACCTTAGGAGGAAATCACATCAGTGAAGGGAACGCCAGCTCCTTTGTACTATTTTTCAACCCTGCCTTGGGAGCCAATAATCTGTCATCCCTTGAATAAACAAGCACCTTATCGTATCACAAACATTTATTTAACCCTTTTCTCCTGAGCTTTTACCAGCCAAGTAAAGTGGCTGGGGGGGTGGGGGGGTAGCCCTATCCCTAGGCCGCTCTGGCAGAAAGGACAAATTTCCTGTGTATTACACCCAATCTGTAAAGTGTCAGGCCGCCCTTCTTCAGACTGCATGAAAAGCAGCAGCTTGAATCCCTGCATTCCACATAGCACAATCGAATTTTCCTGTCCCCCTCATCCCTCCTCCGGTACATTAACACCTCCCTCCCTGGAGACGTACCCTCAGTTCCATCCGAAGGTCCATTAAATGGAGCCAGATTTAATTTCTGGAAGGTGAGGGTGGGGGGGTGGCAAGGGGGAGTGCTTACATTTCTTCTTTTAACAAGAGGCTGTGATGAACAGAGCTTTTGATTCCAAGTTGCCAAGGTTGGGGTTTTTTTGTAGAGATATTCTTTGACTCTGACATCATCAGAAAATGGAATCAGCAAAGTATGTGCATTTCCTCAGCTCCCACAATATCCATTTTCTCTCAGTGGATGTTTCTTGTTTTTCTTTTCCAGTGTTGCTCCCACACAATGGGGCCAATTTTTGTTCAGGACAAAGAAAATATAAACAGAGCATGGATTTGGAATATGAGCAAGGTCTCCAAGCTTACAGAAATCTTCAGCCATGGGGGAGGGCTACATTATATTAACTGTCTGCCAAGAAAGCCTGGCTATCCAAGTGCTGGCCAGTATCTCCAGTTGCTTTGCTGGTGCCTCTAGAAGGCTGCAAATACTGATGGCTAAGACTGGTGCTACGAATTAAGCCCTTGATTTAGACTCAGTGGAGCCCCTGAGCATTTGAAGTGCATGCCTTGCAGGTGTGTCCAGCTGACCTGACCATATGGGCAGGTGAAGCTTTTTCTCCTCACCACAGTAGGGTATCATAAATACTGAGCTCACCAGCCAAAGTCCAGCCATTAGAGGTGAATGGCCCCACACAGAAGAACCAAGCACTGGAGAGTCAAACTGGCCTTCCAGTGGGACTTGGCATGTTAGCCTCCTAGAAGCTGGTGAATGAATATGTGATATTAAAAACCAAAATTACTCCCCTCACCAAATCCTCTTCTGGCTTTAAACAAAGATTAATGTCTAGTTTTCAGTTATAAATAATTCAGGAATAAAAGCTGCTCTTCCAAACAGCTTGGGAAGCCCATGCTTCGAAAGGCAGCTATCATTCTAGCCAAATTAGCTGCGTCTGCTGCTTGCAGGTAAACCGCAGCATGTGAAAGTGTCCCCTCATGCAGCTCCACAAGTGACTTGCTTATGCTGGCCTAGACACCAGTCAGTCCCTAGAAGAGAAAGGCAGCTCACTGTGCGCTACCAGAGACGAGTTCTGCTGCATTCACCCTGGGACAGGGGCTGGAGCAGGTCCCCAGAAGCACCTGCATTTTCATGGGAGAGTCTTCATGCCAGCAAGTCACCCAGGTCTGCACACATGATGGCACAATGCTGTGACAAGCTGATTTACGCTACAAGATTTGATTTACGATGGGTGATATAAACCAACTGCAATAAGGGCCTCATATCTCTGGGCTTACTAACTGCAGCTCAGAAGCTGCTGGGAAACGCCCTGTGAAACATTTATCTAGATAAAATAATGTTCAGCCGTCAGCAGATAAACTTCACTGACATCCTCTGAATCCACAGCTTGACAGACCTTGTACTGAGCAGCAGAAACACAGGCTGGCTTGTTAAAAGTCTGAAGTCTACAGACAAACCCTGCCCCCACTGAAATAACTAGGACTGTGGTTAACTTGGTCTATTATGGGTGTTCTCTGGTCTTACAACCTTGTCTACTGAGGCCAACAGGTTGGGATGAGAACTGACCCAGGGGAAAAGGAACAAACATAACAACAAGGAAAAAGGAATAAATATATCAACAACTCAACTTCCAAAGGCTGCTTTTATTAACATTATTAAAATGGTGTCTTTTAGCTCTTCCTGTCACCTAATGAAGAGCATGAGAATGAGTTATTTGCAAGTTCTCATTTTGCCTGAAATGTTTTGATCCGGATGCTTCCAGTTGTTAGCAAAATCAGTAGCCCTGCAGACAACCAAGACCCAGAGGTGCCCACAGCAAAGAACAGAGCAAGCGAAAACCACATTTGGATGAAGCTGACTGACTGCCTATGGGATGCATGAGCTTCCCATGGATGCCCAGCAGCTCCAAGACTGGGCTCCATGGCATCATGGAAGCATTTGCATCCCTCACCATTTTTGAGTCAGCTGGCCTGAATATCTGGTTGGCAAATGCAAACATGGAGAGGAATTCTGAAAAAGAAACATCCTGTGAGGTCACCAGATGACATCAACAGGCAGTCCTAAAGAAAAGAAAGCAAGCAAGCCTAGGATAAAGTGAGGATTTGGACCAGGAGCATCAGACAGAGGTTACAGAAAGGCTGGGTGGGTTCTGCTCACAAAATGCTGGGAATTAAAAGGAGAAATATACTTTTTTTCATAGGAAGCTGTTCAGCTCTCAAAACTCCAGGGTGGCTCATGATCACTAAACCCTGCAACAGAAGCACTCCCAGAGCCAAATCCATCCTTAGCAAAACAAGAATTAACTTAAACTTTTACTCAAAGAAATAAAGCCAGCACCTATCAGAGGCTGAAGAGATGCATTGGCTTCTCAAAGTCCTTCCCCCACCTGCAGCAGGGAGAAGGTTTTGATGTTAAAAGGAAGGCAGAGACGAGCGCCTGGCTGGCAGGCTGCGGTTTTGCTTCCATTCTCACAGCTGTGCCTGCAGGATACACAGTATGGAGCTGGCTCCTTGTAACCATGGGGAGAAAGGATAAATGGATTATTTTGGAGTGATATGCACATAGAACTCATGCCACTGGAGAATGCAGCCAGGCTATTTTTAATATGCTGCTTCATTTTGCACCTGCTACCATTACAGAGTTGTTTTTGTTTCCATTAGAGCCACTCGTCTTGAGGAGTTTATAACTCCTATGAAGTGTGTAGTTCTGGCCTGGATCTTCATCCTTAGTTGGGAACAAAGTATTTATCATTTAAAAACAGAAGAAGGTTAGCATGGCAGCATTAAGAATATATGAAGGGGTGTTTTGAATAATTTTACAGGGTTTTCATAATTTCAATTCCTGAAGGACAGATTAATATAACCTCTTTCATTCATTCCTAAATGGAGCAACACAGGCTACAAAGACCTGTCCCTAAGGAGCTTGCAAAACCAAAATTGCATGCAGAATCATTCTCAAGCACTTAATCAGCCACAATATTGCAATAAAATTATGAAATAAGAGATAAGAAACCTCGGCCCTTTTTCCCACTCCCACCACGCAGAGAGTCAAGTGGAGCTCAGCATCTCTTTGAGAGGTTGGAGGCTGGTGCCTGGTGCGAAGCTGCGTTGCCTTAGATCACACACTCCCAAATACCATCCCCAGGGAGGAAGCTCTCACTTCAGCACTCTGACAGAGCCCACAAAGGAAGCCAGTGTAGAAACACCACATTGTCTGCTGCTTGCCCTCTGCCACCTTCTGTGAAAAACACCTAAAGTGTTTTGTTAAAAATTGTGCTCATGTTGCAGCATGGTCCCACTGAGAATGACTGTGGGCACACCAAAGTCCCTAACACATGGATATCTGCAGCCTTTTGTGGTATCTCCCTGGGTAATGCCAAGGCAAGGGCTCTGCACATGCTGCCTTTGGCCCAGTCCTGTACCGTAGGTGATCCCCCATTTGGACAACCATCTGAGCGTAGCCATGCTCTCTCCACTAAGCAGAGACAGCAGTAAGAGGATTATTTGCAGTTGTTTCCTCCTGCCATAGGAAGCTGATGCCTTGGCAGTCTGCTAAATGGCTTTGATGCATGGTGTGCTTTTCTAGGCCAGCAATGAAAGGTGTGTGGGCAATGACCAGCACCCACAAGGCACCAGCAGTGTTGTAGAGCACCCACCAAGCCTTTTGGACAGATGTACTTTCCGTGGTAAGCTTCCCAGAGGCCCTCTCAGCCTCAGCCCTCAGAACACTGTCCTACTCAAGACCATCTGCCTGTTCTCCTTACCATGTTCAAGCTGTTGACCGGGTAATTTTGCAGTCAGGATAATAATGGGGAAGGTCCCATATATCACCTCCATTATTAATAGTCCCTATGAAGTCTCCCTGTCCCACACATTCTTGTGTAAAACCAGGAACCAGGGCAGGCATGAAGTGGGGTAGCAGTTTGCTCAGCCCTGCACTGGTACCAGCAGCCTTCAGGGGAGAGTTTCATCCCAGGTTCCCATGAAAATAAGGTCTGGGGGTGATTTTTGCGCTGTGTGGCCTAGAAGAAGTCGGAAATAACAGTGCAAAACCTCAGTTCCAAAAATATTCAAGACAACTGGCCCCATGTCTTCATAAATCATGCTGAATCCATTAATCCAAAGCATTCTGAATTAAAGTCATGGTTTGGATCCTTTATCTATATTCATTTGGAGAATAAAAATGCATAATTCTCCCCCCTTCCCCCAAACATGTTACTCCCGTTAATTCAGACTCCTAGACCAAATTTATTTCAACAGCCCTTGCACATTTTCTCCTTGGCTTTCTGCAAGCTCCTGACCAGTGACTTTGCCAGCAGTCAACTTGCCTGGAACAGAAGCGTGAGTGCTTAACCATCTAATTGCAACAATTTCTGTCAGGAAATCACAATTAATTATGTGGGCAATTGGAAGTTTGCACACATTTGGAGTTTGCAAATGTTTCATCCAAAGCACGTTAACCTAATGAGATGCCACGGGCGCCAGCCAAGGGGGGCTGCAGGCTCCACTCCTAGTAAGGGAATCCTCACACTGCAGCAGTCCCACTGGGAGGATCAGACTCAGGCCACTGAGTCCTTATCACGGCTGCCTGCCAAATTCTTCTTAGGAATAAGTGTCACTTTGTGGTACCTCTATTTTCCTTACCAATAAAATAATAATTTGGCAGTGCCTGAGATGATGATAGTAAATCAGTGTAAGACAGCAAAGGTTACCAATAAATTCAACCTATTTATCAAGCCATGTCACTCAGCTATGTTAGCTGCAAGAAGACGTAGGCTACTGTGCTCTTAAAGTGGTTTGCCTCAGAAAACAAAGTAGGTAATATTCTCAGGAAAACAGGGAAACATGACCTCTCTTCATCCCAGGAGAGGACTACCAGAGGCTGACCTGCCTTTGCTGTATTAGCATTGCATGTTGGGGCTGAGCCACGGCTACCAGTCCTCATGTAGCAGTGTGACCATCTCCTGGACCAGCTACAGCCCATGTAAGGAAAAACGGGCATCCACCACACTCTTTCTAGTACAACAACAAGTTTTGCACCCCCTGACATCATCTGTTGCCCAGCACCCAGAGGTATTTGGAGCCTTTCAGAGTTTCAGGGACAAGTCAGTATGGAGGTCAGACAGTCCTGCCCATGGGTTGATGCAGAAGAACCTCACAAGTTGGTACTAGCAGATAGTTCCACTGCTGTGCTACTGAAGGACAGCAAGGATGAGCATCCTCTACCTCTGTCTCCTATGACGGTTTTCATCTCCTTTTGGTCCTGCAGCAACACCCACTTGATGAACCCCTATTCCCACAGTGAAATCACAGCACCATGATGAAAATCCTATTAGAAGTAAAACCTACAGTCTAAATTATATGTGCAAATCATCCCTTCTGTATGAGTTTTACAATGTAGAAAAGCAAAATTTTCCTTGAACTTGGGATTGCAATTTTATCACATATCCTCCTCTTCCGTTTATATCTTTTTTTTGCTTCTTGCATTTTCCCACTGTATTGCAGTGCTTTTCAAAGAGGGAACTGACAGGTTATCTCAAGAATAGACCACAGACTTGAAATCTGCCCTCTGTTTTCATAGAAAATAAAAGATTTTCAGGAGGATAATCATATTCGGAAATGATGTGACTGAATGTTATCAGGTTGTCATGGTGATTGCAGTCTTTTAAAAAATGTCTGTATTGTGGTTCACTAATGAGCAATATATTAACTAAACCAAACACTATTTGTCTTTTCAAGTATTATTCATATGCCCTACTGAATTAAATATCTCTCTTTTTTGCTTTTTTACTTCTGCTAGTAGAAAACTGTTCTTTGTCTCATAAATACTGGAACTGAATTCAGGCAATAAACAAGAGCAGAGATAACTTTGTCACCTTTGCTATATTTCATATCACTGTGTCAAGCTGAGCCTCACACTAACCAGTCTGCAGTAGTAGATACTGAGCCTAAGATTGCCAGCAAAATTACTTGCATAAGGTAGAACTTCAGACCTGTAGTTTCTGGCACTGGAAATGTTGTCAGTCTCAGTTCTAGTGTAAAACCCATCATATATCTCTCCAGTGTCAAAGTTTACGTTTGTGTGACATGCAGAAGACAAGCCAGAATGCTGAAGCAATGCACAAGCTGAAGCAGGGCACAAGTCCTGCTGATTCTGAATTTGACCATCCACTACCAGCTCAAACCTTTAAAATTCACCTTCCAAGTCACCTAGACTCCTGTGGTGCCTGAGGAAGCTTTCCTTGTCGTAAAAGGGCATGGAAATAGTAGAGATTAAAGTGCCCTTTAGCACTCATGTACTTGTCAAGGCATGGTCTGCATTTCAGAAACTCTTTGGACTTTAGAGTTCTCGCAACCAGCTACACTAAAACCTCTCCCAGAATGAATATCCCTCAACTCCAGAGGACACAGTTTGATAGGGGAGAAGACATATGAAGATACCCTAAAAGAAGCAGTGAAAGCTATTGAGAATGTGGAGGTCTTTCAACACTGAAACTGTGCCATCGCAGGCTCAGACTTGAACGAGAACTTCACTACCCTCTGAGCACCCTAAAAATGCTTCAGTGCTACTGGAAGCAGCTCCAATTGATGCAGAAGATAAGACAGAGCTGAGCCCTGTCCAGGTGGATATCAATCATAAATGACACCTTTGCAAGACAATTTCAGGTGGTACTCTGTTATTTTTCTGAAATGAAAACTGTGTTTATGCTCCTGAGTCTTTTGACACAAGCTAAGATGAAAATCCCAACTCCTTCTGTCTTCCCTGGAGTCTGTTTCTGCCCCAGATTTGCAGGAAACCCATGATTTTAGCTATATCTCCTTCCAAAGCACATTTGTCAGTAGGAGATGAGGAAGCTGAAAGCATCTCATTCAGATGTTTCACGTTCTCTGGAGAAGAGATGACATTATCACATGCACTTAGCCCTTGTATTACATGTTCTTCCTCTGCAGTTCACACTAAACTCCCATTGGTATCCCATTAGTTTTTCAAGTCTGCTAGAGGAAGACCACACTAACTGGAATATAATTGAATTAGTTAAGCCTTCCCAGGCATTCTGCAACTTTTGTTTATAGGGTTGTTTAATATCATGACTCACTCACTTTATTTTTGTTCAGTGAGTAATATTTGGTACTTTCACATGTTCTCTTTTCCTAACATGCGCAGCCTTGTAACATGTCTTTTGAACACAGAATCTCTCGTTTCAACTTTGCTCTACTTAGAATTTAAACACTCAAACACTGCTGTTGAAAACTCATCATTAATTAATTATGCCTAACTACTCTCCACATAGGTTTTGTGTGTCAAAAGAGTCATCCTGCCTCTCCCCCTCCCCACAATATTTCCTCTTCTTCCCTCCACCGATGCAAGGCTATATTTAGTTGGAGATTCAGGTTGATCAGCAACTCCCACTGCAAATTCCTTTCTATCAGCAACTGCAGCCAGAAGGTCTGAATAAGGGAAAGGTTTGAACTTCAAGAGGCTTCCTGTTTCCCTGGATTTTCAGGTTTGCTACTGTTTGTAGAGTGAGGCTGGTACTAGGCTCTGCAGACTAAGTGGCTGCTAACTCATCCCTGTTTCTGGCACTGGCATCAGACTCGGGTGCAAAACATTGTCTGGTTGATGGCCCTTCCAGAAATATAGGCAGTGAAAGCAAGGAAAGCATGTCTGATACTGAAATATTTCCAGAGAAAGGTGTCTGAGAGGATAATGCTGACAGGACTGGCAATCTCTCCGAGAAGGAGAATGAAGTAGAGGGGAGCAGTCTGTAAATCACTGTGGAGGAAAGTGCAGCATGGGGAGAGCTCTGTGTGTAGAGGACTGAAACACTCAGCCCTGCTTCAAATGCAGATGGGGAAAACATAAAGAAAAATATTATATACTTATGTGAGGTTTTCTCTCAGCTTTCCAACAGTTCTTCTTCCATAATACCTGGCCTTGGTCATGCCCTACCCTACAATCCTTCTCCCTGTGCTTTAACCTAAAGTGAAAAGAAGCTGTAAGATGCAGCCTTTGCTTCTTCCAGGACCCTCAGTACAGAGCCTGTGTGCTTTTCTTCCTAAAGAGCAGCCCAGCCTGGGATGAGACCTTGCCTGGGGGCTTTTGAGACCAGGGTTCAACCATCTCCGAACCACAAATGTCATGGGCAGAGCCTGACACCTGGAAAATGCATTCCTTTTATTCACCTACCTCCTGGGCATGTTGAGAGGATAAATAATTTAAAGCTCAAATGTTATGGTCCTGGGAAGCATGTATTTCAGGAGATTAGTAGGGTTTGCTACCTTATTCCTCTCCAGACTCTAAGATTTCCATTTTGCTAACCATTTCACACAGTTCATGTTCATGTTTTTACCCACTGTTGAATTCTCAAGAAATAACCAGTCTGGATACTTTCAGTTTCAGCTGCATTTTAACACTTTAACATTTCTTAAAATGAAGCCAAACACTTGCCTACCTAGTTTGGATGATGTCAGTGTATGTGTAAAATGAATATGATAAAGAGTGTTGTCTGGAGTGTATCCAATAGCTGATATTTTTGTCAACCAAGAGAAACAAGTGACTGTATAACAAAGTTATCCCTAGAAGAAGAATGAAGGCTGAAACACGGCGAAAAGATCAGATGCACTTTTTTGCCTACGAAACCTTGCTTTGTGGTATTAAATTCTCATCAATAATTATAATAATTACAATTATCTCTAAGCCTGAACAAAAGCTGGATGATGTTGATAAAGTCTTTGATGGAGTTCAGTAGGCTCAAGAGCATGTTTTACATTTATAACTTTTTTGCCCTGGCTTAACATTTGCAGGCTTGGGGCCAAACTTTTCAAGTGTTTATCACAAGAAGCCAAATTTTCTATTAATGTCGCCAAAGAACATCCACACTGCTGACCAAAAGAGCTCACTTGCCATAGGCCCAAGCATGAAGGGCCCTTTGAAATAATGACTCCAAGTGTCAGACCTACCTCATATTTCCACAGGGCTGCCTCTGGCTTCCATCTCTCAATATTTTCTGCTTTCTCTTTCAGTCCTTCTGTTGTCTCTTATCATTTTCCTATTTTGGGTCACCTAAAGTTGTATAATCTATAGTTTATACCTCAATGATGTGGAGTGGTGTTGCCACAGATACTCACACATGTGAATCAATATATACGGAACATGCTTTTTGCTGTCACGTTCATTATACTAAACAAACAGTTTTGACAGAGTTCTTCTGTTTATAACTATATACTTCCAAATATCAAACAATATTTTCTCAAATGTCTCATAATTGCAACAAGTATAGCTAATTGCCATTGCTCTTGATCTTGCCCCAAACTTCCTGTGTTAGCAGAATGTATTTATAGCAGCTAAGTAATAAGTGCACTGTGCTGATTGAAATGTTGGATGTGTTTCAGTTATTGTTTATGCTTTACTATTTCTTCTTTCTTCATAAATCAGAGACTCTGAAAAGTGTTGGGGGTTCAGCCTGATGCAGTGAAGGTGACTTCCTAATGTTAATTTCTCTTTTTATAATGTCAATATCCACTGTTCAGGTTAATAGTAGCAGTGACAGGCCCTTTCCAAAATGATGGAGCCAAGCACTTTCAAACCATGGAGAAATTTGGTCCTGATTCAAACTTCACAGCTTGGACTTATCTTCATAGTGAACTGAACCAACACCCAAGATACAAACAGCCTTAAACTCAGATCCCAGATAAGGATGTCGTGTGCAAATTCTTCCCTCAAAGCTCAGACTCATGATCTTTTCAGAAAGCGGGTTTCCTAATTTTAGATGTTACTGCCTATCTCTTCTTTGGATGTGAGGTTACCATGTCCTCAGCTGAGCCAAGTGAATGGACTTGATGAGCTAATCAGCCTCAGCGCAAAGTCAGCGAAGTTACTTTGAGCTGCTGCAGAAGGTGAATTGAGCCACACTGGTGGCTCTGCTGGGACGTGATTTCCATTGGCACAATCAGACCCTGCTGTGATAATGGTAACCCCCAGTGCAGAGACAGTGGATAATGGCTTCTTTCTCTAGCTGCTTCAGCTGCACCTACAAGAACACCTCTACCTCCAGCCCTCCATGGTACTCAAAACTAAGCCATCGACTTACACCAAAGCAGAATGTTGTCCTGTCTGCAACTGACAGGGGGCTGATTGACAAAGCCCAGTCTATTTGTATCCCAGTATATTTGCATGATTCCTTTGTGGATACTTTCTGCATGAGTCAGCTTCTGCAAAAGGAAAAACACTGGTTTCACCAAAAAAATACAAAGACTTGTTTTCAATACCATAAAATGTCTCTCAACTTAATTATTTCTGAAAAGCTCAGACATATGAATAAAGTGCCTAATAAGGAGCTGCTGGAGCTGGCACATCCCTGGGACCACTCTTTATTTACAATAAAGCAAGTAGGATCAGGATTTGACCTGATGGCATAACTGCTAGCATTCCTGTAAATTCCAGTTGCAATTCCTCTTTCACATGTAACTTTGCTTTTCCCAAAGAAGCCTGTCTGGTGTTTTATTTTTATGTTTGGGCAGACTGGCGTGTTGTCTCTGGCTTTGTGAGGAATGCCGAGGTGGAACAGACAGAACATCAGCTCTAGGGGAAAAAGAAATGGCCATTGCTTTGGCGTAACCTTCCTGCCTTTCGTCAGCTAATGTCCTACCTCTGGTAGAGAGGCATTTTTTCCCACCCACTTTGGTCTTGATGGAAACTAAAGGAAAACAAAATAGATTGGTATATACCTGGTCTGCAGATCATCGTGCCCTTCCTCGACTTAGTAAATGTTTCTTTAATTGGCTTAGTTAGCCCCTCTCACCTTTCAGCACTTCAGGAATGACTCTTTGAAGAGAGCCATGTACAGAGATTTAGTTGACATTTAGTGACGCTAGGCTCTGCAGTCTCCAAAATATGACTGATGTCACTTGTTATGTTCCCTTGGGTCTCTGGGGACAAAGTCACTCTTACCCTGAAACATGCATTGACAATCTCAAGATAACACTTCTTTGACAGAGTCAGGGGCCCTGTTCCAGGGTCTAATGTAATCTTTAGAGAGTTTCCAATCTGGGCATTGTTTGTTATTTATATTTCATATCTGGGGTTTGTGTTTGTCTTGCTGTGATTTTACTATGAAAGCTGCTAATAAGATCAAAAATTCTTACCTTTTTCTGCCAAATGGGTGTGCTGTCAGGTCTACGTCTAGATGGAAGAAATCTTATTCAAGGTGAACAAATTCAAACGAACTGAGGTAAATAATCACAACCTGTGTTCTTATTCTGCAAACAAAGCCACTGGCACTGAGAATGGAGCTGAGGTGTGAATGAAACTGAACCTTACTGTAACTAAATTCATCTATTAAGCCCATCTTCTTGGGTAGATACCCTTCACAGCTCCAGAAGAGGTGTTTGTAAGCAAGAGCAAGATACTTTTTGGTTTATTCCTTAGCAGTGGAGAGAGGGATGTATTTATTTGCACTTTATTTTGATGGCTTATCCATGACTTGGCTTAACTATATTTTCTTTGCCCAGACACAAATAAACAGAGGCAGGGGCGAGTTACTGATGTCCCCGCTCACAGTAACGCTTTGATGCCAGCTCCTCCTGTTGGATGGCTTGTTAAGATGCTCCCGTCTCAGACTCCCCTCTTCATGGGGACCCGAAGAAGCGGAGGCCCTGGGGGTACAGCGGGACCCGTGTCACGGTGCCCATCAGCGGCGGGCGCGGCCGGCACACGAGGGCGCTCGCCGCAGCTCTGAGCCCTGGCCCGCCGGCATTGCCCGGCACCGCTTCCCCCTCCCTGGGCTTCTACCTCCCTGGGCTTCTTTCCCTGAGCTTCTCCCTCCCTGGGCTTCTCCCTCTCTGGACTTTTCCTTTCCCTGGACATCTCCCTTCCCCGGGTTTCTCCGTTCCCTGGACTTCTCCCTGGACCTGCCATACACGATCTTTTTTCTACCGCCAACTTAAGTATTATTTCTTAAGAGGAGTGAAATAATAGCGTGTCTGTCACAGAGCAAAGGCTAAACCAACTGATAAAATTCAGCTGCTGCTGCCTGGGATACACGCAGCTGAAAGTGCCAAAACAATCCTGACCTCCCTTCCTGCATGCGTGCACCAAAGGGTTCCACGAGGAACCCAGCACTCAGTGAAGCAGGGCTGGCACTGGGGGAAAGGAGGGGATGTGCAATGAGGAAATGGTGCTTCAACAACTAGCCCATGTTTACTGCTTTAGTGCTCTCTTTTAAGTATTAATTTAATCATCAAGGTTAATAATTTATGGGTGGCAGCGAGAACTTGAAAATGAAGGTTTTTATTCTTTTTTATTCTGCTCTGCCTTTGGTGAAACTGCAGGTTTGCAACTGCCCTCCCCTGTCCCGCTGTCCTCTGGATAGCATCACAGCCTGTGTGCTCCTCTGTGGAAGTACAGTGCTGGGCTTTGGTTCATAGAATCATATCATCATAGACTGGTTTGGGTTAGAAGAGACCTTGAAGATCATCTAGTTCCAACCCCTCTGCCACTGTCAGGGACGCTTTTCACTGGACATGGCTGCTTTCAGACACAGCAGTTATTGGCCTATAACCACTGACCTCTCAGCAAAACACCAGAGAGCAATTGAAGGTCATTGAGAGTCCACTGATCAGAAACCTGAAATCCTCTTGCTTTTTACGATTTTTTTCAGACAAAGAAAGTAATGGAGCAGCCTGGGATAGAGAGAGGGGCATGCATGGAAAAGCAAGACACTAAACGAAGTCTATCCCTGCTGCTGCCAGAAGACACTGCTAGGTTAAAATTGGTTCTGTGTTGTAATATATAAAATTACCCTATTTTCTGTCTGTTGTACCTAAGCCTAAGGTCTGCCTAAGTCAGATTCTTCAAGTAATATGAAGTAGCACTGACAGACTGGGGGCAAAGGCAGTGTTAGAAACAGTTCTTGGGTGTGCTGCCTGAGGTGCTCAGGTGGGCTACTGCAAGGCAGGTTATTTGAGGCATTGCTGTGGGGAGACCACAACATTATCTTATCAGACATCCCCCAAGGCGAGTATCAGTCATACCTGGGCTTGGTGATAAAGGCTTCCTATGTGAATGTGAACTTATGCTCAACCCCCATGAGATTTTGGGGAAAGACAGGGGCAACTTGTTCCTGCCACCTTTATTTCCTTGGGTACTCCTCAGATCCAGGCAGTAACTAGGGCTGCAGGTAAGGAGAGGCCTCTGCCCTACCATTTGCTCATGATCAGGTCAATGTTCCCATATGTTGGGTCTACAGCATGTGGCCATATATGTTGTACTGGGAGGTAGGTCTGGGCAGATAACCATGGAGAATCTTAGCCCTCCCTGCCACTGGACCTGGAAAAGTGTATCACTGCACATTTAAAGTGCCACATCAGGTGTGAAAAGTAAGGTGTGTGCATTGGATGACACGAAAACAAATGCAGTTGGTGCAGATTCATGGGCACTACAGTGTCTCTTCTGCTTTCCCTTGAGTATGGAATCAGTGCCTGGTGCCCCTGTGTAATAAAAGGGGGCACACACATATGCAATAAAGTTTCCAGAACAGACTTGAGTGTGCACCTAAGCAAAGAGTGAAGTGAAGCAAGAAGCAGGTCTTGACTGTGTGGTATGGGCTACTTGGTCAGAGATGGCACCTTCCCCATCTTAAATTTCTGAGGCTGAGATCCTCCTGAAGACTAAGACTGGTCTACTGCTTAAGTAGGACATCCCTATTTTCCACGCTGTGAATCGGAACTGGAGGAGAGAGGACAGCTAGTATGAATGGATGCACTGGCTGAGAACACAGAAAACATCAGAAATTTCCTAGAGGTTTTTACAGGATGGCTTTTGCATGAAGGTGCCTTTGTGTCACCTGAAATGAAGAAAGACATCACTGACATCATCTGCTCGGGCTTGTGCAAATTATTTGACACTGTCCTGATAACATCTTTGTCTCTAAACTGGAGAGGCATGCATTTGACAGATGGACCACTTGGTGGATAAGGAATTGGCTGAATGGTTGTATTCAAAGAGTTGCAGTCAACAGCTGAATGACCAAGTGGAGACCAGTGACAAGTGGTGCTCCTCAGGGGTCAGTATTGGAACTGGTGCTGTTTAATGTCTTTGTCAGCAACATGGACTGCAAAGAGAAAAGCTCCAGGGAGACCTTACAGCAGCCTTTCCAGTACCTAAAGGAAACCTACAAGAAATCTGGAGAGGGACTTTTTATAAGAGCAAGTAGTGAGAGGGCAAAGCAAATTACTTTAAACTGAAAGAGGGGAGATTCAGATTAGATATTAAGAAAAGTATCTTTACTATGAGGATGTTGAGACACTGGAATATGTAACCCAGAGAAGCTGTGATGCCCCAGCCCTGGCAGTGCTCAAGGCCAGGTTGGACGGGGCTTTGAGAAACCTGGTCTAGTGCAAGGTGTCCCTGCCCATTGCAAGGGGGTTGGAACTGCGTGACCCTTAAGGTACCTTCCAACCCAAACCATTCTATGAAGACAAGTGACATAAGCGGCATGAAGGTATCTAAGAGATCTGGACATCTGCAGCGTTTGACAGCAGCTGGGATGCAGCAGTCTCTCGAGCCACCAAGGTATTTTCCACAGGTACTGAAGAGGCAGGTAGGTGTCACCTTTGTAGTTCTAGGCTTTAACTTTCCAAGTCAGGATTCCAATGATAACTCTGTCATGGGAGCAGCTCACATCCACTTGCAGCAAGCCTGTGTGCCTAGCATGACTTGATTTTTGTGATTGTCATGGCTATCCATTCTCTGTCATTTCACAAGCACTAGTTTTGCATTTCCTCTCTTTCCAAAGCACCCAGGCTCAGTGTCTGGAGCTGATATTGCACATGCATATAGCTGGCCATTAGTAGATGAAAGTCCCTCTGTTCTCTATGCACGTTAGACCTTTGGGTGTATAGGATGGGCAGAATATCTGGGGAAAAGAAATTTAATAATACTTTGGAGAAAAATGATTTCCCACTGCAAAAATAGATATTTTTTTTTTTTCACAAGGAATTCAGGGCTGCCTCTCCCAGAGATGAATGCATAAACTGTGAACATTCTTTCACTTGCCTATTGCCACATCAAAGAGGCAGTGGGAAAGAATTCCCAGTCTGGTTCAAGTAAAATTAAAATATATTCCAGTAAGGTGTCTCTGAGTGTATTTTTTATTTCTAAGTTACAGTGTTCCCACTGTTACTGAAAGACACCTCACTTGTAAATAAAAAGATTCGCAGCCTTGCTCCATTGCTTTCTATGGACACATCTGTCAGGGGTTGCATTTCTGTCAGGAACACTCCTCCTATTACACTCTGTGGTTGTTTCATAAGAAATCTATTACTCATAGCATGTTGATCTTAGAAGGATTCTTCACATTTTCTGGTAAACACAGCACATCATTCTTGTATGATCCTGAAATTAATGTTTGTAAATTGTTTGGGAGATAAACCAAACTGTCATTTTTAGGTGCTGTCATGATAACAATCCGTAATGTCAAAACACTGTCAATCTCTCATCATGTACAAAAAGAAACTGTGCAATAGTATTGATATAACCGTCTTTGTTGAGTAGACCACCACCTATCTTGATAGTTCCCAAAGGGAGGCCTTTGAAAAATGCCTTTTAACATTGGGTTTTAATGATGCTTTATGTGCCAGGAGGATTTACACCTAGGGCCGAACCAACAGAGTGATCACGCTGTCCTCAGTGCCACATCTAGAACAAGACAGCAAGCTGTGTTGGTTAATCTCAAAGCCATATATTTATTCATATATTAAAATTTAGTGAGGTCATGATCAGTCTCCATCACTCATGATGAAGGGAAAAAATAGGATGCTGAAAGGCTTAAAGTCAGCAACAGAGAGCTGCTGGTTGCTGTGTGCAAAGTCTACCATATGCCAAGAGGGATGTGCAGGCTGTGAAGTGAGGAGATGCAAAACTCACTTCATCCTTGGAGATCAAGCAGTCAGTGCATCTGGACTTCACAATGACTCTGAAGTTGACCCTATCATGTTGGCCTAGTCTGAGCTACTCAAGGTCTGGTCCTACTGGAGGGAAAGCCATCAGGAGTGGCATTACCCCTTGTCTAAAAAGATTTTCTCCTTTCATGGTGTTTACTTCATGCATTTATATGCAAATGCCTCCCCTCTCAGACTTTCTCCTGCTGGGCTAAGTAAGCTCATTAAGTCTTCCCTCTAAATAAATGTTCTCTATTTCCTGATTGCTCTCCTTGCCTTTCTTTGCCTTCCTCATTTTGAGTGTGTCTTTCTGTCCCTGGAGACGAAACATGTAGAAAGGACTTTTCATTGAAGTCCTACAAATGCCCTGTTCAATAGCATTAATATTTTACTATCTCGACTTAAAATATGTCCCCAGCTGCAAGCTAGATGGACATTTGATATTTTCATGTCAGCATTGCAATCTCAATGCACAGTCAGCCCAGAAAACCTACCAATATGGACACTACAGCCGCTCACATGCCCTTTGTCTCGATACACAGACTTTATGCTGATAAAGTCTTTTCATGACACTTTTCAAAATGTCAACTTAACCCTGGATGCAGCTCGGCATCGTTCAAAAGTTAGTAGAGGATAGGTGAATATGGATAATTTTCCATCTTGGGATGAAAATAAATTGTTATGCCTGGGAATGATGCGGATACAAATTCTAGAGGCCTCTGAAAAGCTGTCTTTGTCAATAACTCTGCAGGTAGCATTTCTTCCCCTCACACAAGTACACGGACAGGCCATGGCCAGGCCACTAGGTACTTCAAAAGGCAGATATTAACATCCAGGCTCAAAGCAGGTTCAAAGTTGGCAAGGTGGATTCCCTGTCGGGAGCGCCCATTCAGTGTGAGTTCTTCAGTGACAAGCAGCGGAGATACCATGTACGGACTCGCTGAGAATTACCCGTGGCTTCAGCACCCGCCAGTACTGAAAGGTGAGGACAGATGTGAAAGAACATCATAAACTGATCTAGGCTCTGTTAAGCAAAGCCTGCTTTGAAGTGTTGACTACCTACTGTAAAATTGCTTACTCAAATTGTTAGCAGCTGAAACCACACTGAAGGTCTTCGTAATCTGATGTCCAAAAGACTCAGTGTCATTAGAAATATCATGCTACTGAACTTCTGGATATGCAAGGAAGGATCTTTCGTAGACTGGAGAATCAGAGATGATGCAATGAGAAGGGTGGAAGATAGAACTTGGTTATTTCTGATCTTTGTATGGCTAAGTCCCAGGAACTGATTTCTGGGGTACACACATACTTTATTTTCTCACATCCATTCATTTTTAATCCATCATTTTCAGTCTTGAGAACACAGAAGTAAAATTGCCTCATGAAACATCACTAAAAGAGTCCCTTAGGTACTGCATTTGAAAGGCAGCCCTTATACGCATTTTGAGGATAATCATAAATTCAGTGGACAGCTGGTGCTGAAGATATGGAAGTCCTGCTTCCTTTCTGTTCTCTCAGAGGAGAAGCATGAGAGGATTGGAGGAAGGGAGGTAAGCAGAAGACCAGGAAGGCTTCAGTAAACTTCTGAAACTCTAATCTTGCTGCAGGAAAGTAATTGTTCGTGGGCACAATGAAAGCATCTAAAATGTTGGTATCTCACCTTTCTGCTTTGTCTTCCACATTGTGGCATTACGCATGAAATCACAGCCATATGCCCAGATAGCCAGTGTATGGCAAGAGGAAAAGGTAGTGAGTACTTCTGGGTACTGTCCCCGGCAGCAAGCAAATCCTTTCAGGTGTTAACTCTATAGTGAATGGAGGACTGACCTGGATTTGTCCCACAGTCACTTTCTAAATATACAGTGTTGACAAGATTTTATTTTCAAGGTCTTATCTATGAGTAATTCATTTTCTGTGTCTTGCAAAAAGCATATTATTAATAGGCAACAATAGTGCAGGAGTGAATCATAGGGCACCAGGCTACAGCCAAGTTTGGTCTATCAGCAGCCTAGTCTCTGCTTGTAGTTTCTGCTTTACCCCAACATAGTCATGTAGGCAGGGGTATCCCAAAAGAGAGATGCTGACAGCTAGCTAAGGGACACTGGCAGGTGTCAGCTGTAGAAGTGGTGAGCATAGACTTCAGCAGAAGCCAAAGCTTGAGATACCCACTTGCTGTTCATTCTTGTTGCTGTCTGTAGCCTGGGTCCACTCCATGTGACTGCATTTTGCTGGGCCTAGCAGCAGCTGAGGTCAGGACACGGGATGAAGGAATAAGCTATAAAGGCTGGTGGAGCTAGGTTGTTTGAGAAAAGAGTAAGTCCAGCCCCAACGTATCAAGCAGACTTGGGCTCTCTTTTTTGAATACTTTGGAATGTATTGGTTTGTCAGCATAATCTTGGAGACACAGAATGCTAAGTGTAGTTGAATCTGATTTTGGGGATGAGCTTAGAAATACACTAAGCTAACATGACAGACATGTTCTGGCAGTTTATTTCGTCAGGGAACAAATTATAGCTGATGTGAATCCATAAAAGTATGTATCCTCCAAATAGGGGTGACTTTCAGAATGACACAAGGATATTTCATTTTAATGCATTTTTAACCATTAGACGTCGAAGTCTTGGCAAATGGAAGACTGTTTGCCTGATAAAACTACCAGGTCTGTGACATCAGCAGGACCAAAGATATTGAATGAAATGGTCTACCAAAACTCATTTATGGAGTCATGAATAACATGCTATATATTATTTGGCAGACTGAGAAGTAGAGTACAAAAAACCAAGGAGGAGTGTCAGCTTTTGGGGAAAAGAAACCAATGAGCAGGAGGCAGTAGAGACCTCCATATGTGAGATAAGATAAATTCAGCCTCGGGAGCAAGAAGTGTAGCCAACTGGGAACCCAAGCAAGAGTTTAGGACTCAGTGGGGAATAACTACATTAGGAGCTATACATAATGAATTTTAGACCCAGAAAACTTTGGAAGACCCCCAGCAAAGCAAGGGAGAGTCATCATATTTCAGATTCAAGATGGGAGCCTGAATCATGATGTAGTTTTAAGCCTGAAGGGGAAGCAGCTGAACCAAGGAGGAATTTCAAATTTCCTGTTAACCGAATAGTTAACCAAATGCTAAGCTTCAGGAATCCTGAGAGTTTTTTAGAATCTCTGATTTCTTTGGTTCAGGGTTCATTTGGTTTTTGAAGGTCCTGGAAGCATAACTTCAGCTCATTATAAGGCGTTAAATGCAGATTTCTTCAAGTATTCTTCTTCATGTTCTTCAAGTAAGCATCATGACTACAGAATGGGACAGAGCCATGAGTGTGTGCATCGTGATACTTTCTGTCATTCAGAGGTAGTAGCCCTGACATTGAGATAGGAGTTGCAGGTGAACGAAAACTACCAGTTTTCCAAATGCATGCTTAAAAAAAAGGCTGGGTGCATTTGAGTCATCAGGGAGCTGAACTTCCAGGTCAGGAAAAAGAAGAGCCCTCTGGGAATTCCAGATATGGGATCAGAACTACATGAACCATGGTGTGTTGTTGGGAATTTCTAGCTCAGCAAACTGTCTGCAGCCTGGAGGGAGTATCAGGGCCAGCAGCAGAGGGGGAGTGAGGAGAGCGTGAGTCATCTGGGACTGCAGACAGGAGAGGGCAGCTGCCAAGTGAGTGGGTGCCCTTCGGGAGGTCTGCATTTTGCAGGTCTCTCACAGCTGAAGTCAGGGGTGCTTGGTACAAGCAAGAGCACTTTCCTGTGCCTGAACGTTAATATTTCAGAGACACACAATGGGAACCCCACAGAAAAGCTGCCCACCTTGCCAGCTATTAAGGCCTTATCCTGCAAACGTTTATAGGGAAGACAGTATCTACTGAGGCCACAGGGATTAATAAAGCTACTCCCTTGTCCATTGGAGGTGAGGTGTCCCAGCAAACCCCATGCATTTCTTATGGACTCTGCTGGCTTTATGGTTGTTTGTGTTCAGAGATAAATGTTCCCCGTCTGTTCTGTGCTCAAAGATGCTTGTGATCATCTGGAACAACTCCACCCATTAAAGATGGCATAAGAAGCCTCAGCTTTGAATATTCTTCCCTTGTTTTCTGTTTTAATACTTGATTATCTTTGCCTGGCCATCAGCATGATAACAGTATACCAATTTATTCAGTAAATATTTTTTCATCTTCCCAAAGAGCACTCATTATTTATGACTAGCAAGAAAACCTTTGCCTCCAATGGCAGAAGGAGAATGTCTCTTTGTTTAATTACCATGTATAGTTAGCTGCATGGTGATTGGAATAAAATAATTCACTTTCTATTCCCAGAAGAGTCTTCCTAAGTGCCTTGGGAGGCGAGGGGGAGGCTGGCAGATGAGTGTAATCTCAAGAAGCACACTGTAGTGGAATCCAGCACTAGGAGCCAGATGGCAAGTTTGCACTGAATAGCACATTTTTTTTAATAGCTGTGAAAGTTCTCTGTCTGCACATGGCTTTGGTGAATGACAGCAGAGAGCACTTCTAATTTATCTGGTGTTACACTTAGGTTATTCCTTCAGAAGGTTTCGCTTGTTTTTCACATAAGATCAGGGCCCGGTTTCAGTACTAAAGCCAATGTTTAAGTATCTGTGAGAGTTCAGAAAGCAAAGAGGGCAAAGGTGTGGGAGGAGAAAGACTGAAAACAAAAATTAAAAGAGAAAAGATTAATTTAGGACAGTGCTAACAGCAAGCAGCACCCTGACCTTGCTCTGTACAGCCCTCTGAAAAATGGCTCCGTTGTACAGTTCACATGCAACATCCATTGAGTGTGTTGGGATTTGCACACATATTTCCAAGGGTGGGGATGAGAACCTGAGGCAGATAATAATTTCCCATCTTGCTTTAAAATATAGTTGCAGTCATAAATGCTGTGTAAAGAATGTTGCCGTGGCAGAATATACATAGCAGCTTTGTGTTAGCTTGATTCTGAGAGCTTCTTTATAGTATTGAAGTATAAAATGTATTTTCTATCTATGTAATGATGATTTGGCCCCAGATTTTGAGTATTCTGACTCCATTCAAACATACAAAGTCTCAAAAAAAACCCATAAATTAACACGGGCTGTGCAAGTCCAGTTCACCCACAAATGCCCCTTCAAAAATGTAAAATCACTTGAGGCAATACATGGAATATGAGAGAAACCCTGCCCCTGTTTTCAGGCACCCACCTAACTGGTAATGCTCTTCTGGGTAAAGATGACGGCAGAATTTGCAGACTGTGGAGAAAAAGCACAAATTGAGAAGCCTGGGGCAGTCCTGTGGGCTTTCACAATGTGCTATAAAGCAGCTAAAAAGGACTAGACTCAGACCTTGTAAGAATCAACAGATATATTAGATACCTCATGGAGTGGACATACTTGCCATACACCCCTGCAAATCTGGCCTGCTGTGATAGTTGTGTATTGCTCTGAATGTTTCTGGTACATACAGTGAATTTCTTTTCCTGAAGTCAGAGAGCCCTTGCAGCTCATGTGATTTTGGCCACAAAAGCATGGCCCACTTCTTTCCGTGGTGCAGAGCCCTGCATTCTGTCCTGCTCATGTAACCTGGATGAACATGGGAAATGAAGAAATGAGTCTGCCTTTGATAGCTGATGTGCTTGGAGACCTGGTAATAGACGTGTGACTCTAAACCACACTCCTTACCATTTGCCAAGCACATCTGTCAGCACAAACCACTAAGTCTGTGAGAATTCAGAAACTTCTGAAATACAGTTTTGGACTTACAGCAACTAAAACAAAAACCATGTGTCTCCTATGGTCTAAGTCTGCTGCTTTTCATTCTGTCACTGAATACCGACTGCCCTGCTCTTACAGAAAACAACACAAAAGACATATGCCATTTTTCCATATTGAACATATATTCTAAACTTTCCCACTTTATAAACATAAAGGCCATTAAAAACCTGCAAGCAAAGCTTTGCTTCACTGATATGGTTTGCTCCATACCCAGCAGAATGGGCCCCAAATCAAATCCTTGATAAGCACTGCAAAATAGGAAAGAGCATCTTCAGCCATAACATGGCTGCTAAGACAGCACTACAATGTCTGCCTCATTCTAGATAGTGCTGTCTATTTAAACAATGGAAGTCATCCTTTGCCTAAAAACAAGATCTGCTGTGTCTTATTTGAGTCACAGATGTAGCTTTGTCTTTCTGCATGAGGGTCAAGCCTACAAAGTTATCGCTAGAACAGGCTGAAATGTTTTTGTATAGTTTTTGCAGAGTAGTGCCTGTAAGTAAAACATGCGAAGTAAAATATTTGTTTCTTCCAGCATTTCAGGGCATTTACCAATGACATACATCGCTTCTGTTTTCTCTTTTCACCTTTTTTCAGTTTCTGTATTTTCTTCACTTTTGTTTCTCATCTTTTGTGCATTTCCCCATGGGAATGTGGAGGAAAGGCAGATTTATTTTCTGTGATGTTTCCAGCAGTCTTTTTCCTTATCTGAGTCAACATTTTCCTTTCAGGATGATATTTAATTCTTCTAAGATGGGAGTTATTTTCCTTAAAAAAACCCTCAAACCTTTAACAACAACAACAGAAGAGATAATTGGATTAGCTCAGTACAGCTACACATGGTGATAGCCAGACCAATGATGATGTAAAATCATCTTTTTCCTCCTCTGTTTGAAGATTGCATATCCAAGTCATACTTCATTGACAATCAATAAACAAGTATTTTACTGCTGTCAGCACTATGGAGTTGATGCAGCACCGAGAGAGGGAGTTGATAGCTGTACTGACTCAGCCACTCGTCACACAACACTCAATTAATTTCTGAGCTCAGAACCGTTCTATAACACTGAGAGATGAAATAAGGAACCCCACTAACCTGCTTTCACAGATTTTCATCACGTTTTCAGGTTTCTTGTCAGCCAATCCCAATTCAGATGTACAAATAATCACAAGCTGAGCTCAATAACTTCTCGTCTGACACACAACCTTTCTGAAAGATGTCCAGCCTTGATCTAATGACATCAAGCTTTGGAGCATTCACCATTTCCCAGAGTAAAGCATTCCAGTGACTAATCATGCATGCTCTTGATAATTTGTTTCACTAACTCAGGGTGATTTTAAAGAACGTTTTTTTCTGATTCCCCAGATAGCACAAAACCAAACCAAGTCGTATGAAATAGCCCAGCTACATCTGAGGGTGCATTTCTGAGGATCCTGACTTGAAAGGATCTTCTCTTGCACATCTGACATTTTTCTATGGGGACAGAATTTACCATTTATAAATTGTCAGCTTCTTAGCTAGCTGATTGCACCTACAGCTCAGGTCTAATTGCTTCTATTCTTGCTCAGAGGCACAGAAAAATTGCATCAAGATAAGTACCCTAAGAAATGTTTAAATGATCCTAATGCACATGGTCAAAACGGCCCCACTTTCAGACAGAGATAATCTAGCTGTCATAGACTAATGAACTGCAACCTGGAATTCTGGTTGATCCTGTCACCCTTGGCCAAAATAATCCAAGAAGGGATGTGACGTGTGTTAAAATCTTGCTTTGAGAACTGGGCATTCAGATGTCTTCCAGGACAGCTCTCAAGGTTGTGTTGCACTCACAATAAAATTGTTTGGGTAATTTAGAAAAATCTAATGATGAGGGATTATTGCCTGGGCTCCACTGTGAACAAAAATATGTCCTAACTGCAGAGGCATTTCATATCCATTGAGAAGAATCCATTTAGATCTGGGCTTCACTGCTACAGTGTGAGATATCCTGTTGTTTTACAGCCCTTCTACAGGCCTACTTTTCTGCTTTATTTTAAGCATATGCTCTTGTTTCGTTTCCTTTTCCATTGTCTGTGTAATCAAATGTGTCAGATTTTAGTGTTTATTTGCCTGAAAGTGTTGTTTGTTTTTTTCAAGAGGCATTTTCCATTTACTTTAGTATTTCTTCTCCCCGGAAGCAACATTTGGAACCATCCAGGAAATAATATTTTAACAGGCATTAAGCTGCCATCTTGGAGAGTACAGAAAGAAGCTGGTGGAGGATGGAGAAAAAGTGGTTGTGGTGCACCATCCTCCAGTGCAGTTTGTAACAGCACTTATCCTGCCCCCCCGAAAGAGTAATTCTCATATTTCTCTAAATAAAACCCCCAGGAACGATAGGTTCAAATCAAGCAAACTGTCATTAAAAGCACCAGAAGTCACTAAAAATGAGTGAAAACTGAGTTTAAATCTAAATTCCCACCTGTCATTCCTGGTGCATCACAGCGAAGCAGCGGTGTGCCACAGTTCGATCAGATACCACTTTTTGCCAGCTTGCCCTATGTGCAAGGGAGTTTGTGACTGAAAAGCTACGCTGTAGAGCAGCAAGAAGAGCTTTCAGTTTGGTAGGAAACAGCCCCAGAGCCAATTCTGGGACATATTCCTGCTTCCCAGGGCTGTATGTTTGGTCTGCCGCCCATGAGGGAAGTTCAGAAGGAGACATCACCTCTGAGTGCTGCTAGCATATGACATTTACCTGCTTTCCACGAAGGAGTGAAAACACTTTAGCTAGCTAAAATGCTAAAACAGACTTAGATGCAAGCAAAATAATTTTACACGTAAAAAATCATGAGCTTGTGAGAGGAAGGGTGACCACCAAGAGGGGGTCCATGCGCTAGCGTTTGCAGCCCAGGTAACACCTCAGAGACAAATCTTGGATAGGAGCAGTTTCAGTGAGTAACTTACCATCCCTAGCAGGGCAGCTGAATCAGAATTCACAGCTCCCCAGGCAGGGCTGTCTTTCAGACAGGAGCAGCTCCTGGTGCTGTGATGCCTGGGGCTATCACAAGCATCTGTATTGAGGGAATCAGCCAGCAGCTGCTTTTCTAAGTGCTTGGGAGCTGCCTGTCCTGAAAAGTACTGATTATCACCGTATAATGGGGAAATGTGGGGCATCTAACAACTGTTAAACCACTGATTAGGTCTTGCCAGACATTTCAGTAGAAAATCCAGACCTGGGCCCAAAGGTCTGACTTCAGACAACGGTGTCACAATACCAAATGATTGCCCTGACAGGTGATGCTAATGAAAATAAAAGAAACCTATTGCCACCTCCAAAGTGCACAGGAATTTCGCCAGCATCAGTGACATCACCACCTCATATTTCCACTCTGAGCCTGATGAGTCTGACACCAGAGCAGAGAACCATTTTAGGGGTAAAACAAAGCATAAATATTAGGAAGAAAGCTGTACTTAGCAATTGCACCAAAGTGGTGAATTCAGCAATTCACCAAAAAGTAAAACTGAACGTAATGCCTGAGTGTGCCTTTTGGCATGCTTTGAGTGCCAAAACAGGAGCAACTAAGCACGTCTGTCTTTGAGAAAAACACTCCGTTACTGAGATTTGCTCTCTGCAGAGAGCTCCTGAGAATGGCTGTCACTTCAGGACATCCGTCTGTAACACACAGCTTTCCCGCTTATATCTGAGCACTGAAACTGGCTCTGCATCTGCAGGTAAACACAGAGAAAGCCTGTCATCCAGATCTGCAAAGCACACACACTGGTATTATGGATGCTGCACTACTTCCTCCTGCCTTAAAGCAGAAGTGACTTTATCTCAAATCCTGCTCTGAGATGCTGGCAAGCAGATATGGAAAAGTAGACTTTTTCTCTCCCTGCTACTTTCAGGTTTTTAACTTACACATGAGATATGCTGCACCATATTCCCAAGGTTTGCATTTGATACTTGCTGAGTAAACACAATGCAGTGACATTATTTCAGCGATATAAACAGCCATTATCACAGGGGCTGATTGTAGCTGATGATATATATTATATAGGCTAACAATGCCTTACTACATGGTTTCTTCTGGCCTTAAATTCTACACATAGTTTGAATTGCTTTGTCACCTTCCCCTTTAGGAAAGAATTGCATCTTGGAGTCATAGGGTCAGACCTTCAGTCCTTTTGTTCTTAGTGGAGCCCACACCTCACATGGCACCTATAGGTCTGTGGTGCTGCTGCAGTACTGCTGAGGGAGAACTTGATGCTGCCCTGGGCTCCCTCTGCCAGCTCAACAGCTGCAGGATACACAGCACTGGGGACCCCAGCCCAGAGGAACCCCACATCTGGATGCCAAGCGGTGCAGATGCGAGGGACCACAAAGACATGAGCATCTTCAGGGAGCGTGATGTTTGAGCATCCAGAGACATGGGAAAGGCAGAGGTTTTCAGTCCATGAATGAATGCTCACTGATCTTGTCATGACAAGCAAGCTGTTAAACAGTGTATGATTTGGCTTTTCAGGCTACAGCACACATGGTTGTAGTGTTGGAGCTGCGAATGGACAGCCCCACTGGAAGCAGCACAAAGGATAAGAGGGAGGTGGGACCACAATGTAGGCACGTCTAGTAATTGTGGTGATGCTCAGCAGTTCGACTTATCAAAGCTAATTGAAGCCATTGAACTGTTTACATGGGTAGAATTAAGCTTTTTGTTGGATCACTATGAAACACTCAAAACAATGTGAAGAGCAGTTCAAAAAACAGTAGTTACATTGTATAATTTAGTGCCAGGAAGAAAGGTCCTGAAAATAAACAGTTTATGTAATTGTAATCAGGAAATGTTAAAATAAAATGTACATGCAGCAAACCACAAATAGCTGGTGATTTTGCAATTACCAAAGGCTTACAAAGGACACAAAGGGAAAATTGCACTACAGCCCCTCTGCAGTTGACACTGGTGTGGAGGAATTTGTCACTGGAAGGCAACTCTCTGAATGAGAGTTTGTAGGTTTTCATATATCCATAGAAACAATTATGTTTCATAATTGATATTTATTCATATAATTTTCAAATGTTCCATTGTAGTTCTTGAATGTTCTATCATTTTTATGTTCCTTAAGCTATGTGCTGGTAGCTAGCCTTGGGAAAATCCTGCTTAGCTCTTTACAATTTACTTTGTGGCCAGCACAATAAGTCTGCCCACAAGACTTTTCATCTCTAGAGCTCAAAATCCAAGTAATCCATGACTGTGCACTTTAAAAATACTGCTTGAGGAGGAGGAGGAAGAGAACTAGGTCCGAGCAAAGAATTTATTACAAATAATTTATCTAGAGGGACTGCCTTATTCTGTTTGCAAGCAGTTGGCAAACAAGTTCGGAGCTTTTTAAGAGCCTTTGTTCAAAATTATTTTCTGTATGATTTTAAGAAACTTTGGTCTGCACAAATGTTAACAAACTGTTGCTTATATGTGGTTCTACTACAGGTCCAAGATTAGATCTCATTAGTTCTTGCTAGAGATTTACAGTTTATTACACTGAGCCAGGATTAGGAAAAAGTAAATACTGTTGCTTCATTTTTACGTGATTGTCAGCATGTGTGAATTAGAAATTGTCTTTCTATCAGTCCTATCTCAAAAAAATTACTGTTTCAGTATAGCCTTCTACTAATTAACTCTTTGTTAATTACACAATTAACTGTTCAGCTATTAACACTGAATAAATGCAGAAGCCACAAAAAAAAAAAGTGAACAGAGGGTAACCCCCCCTTTTTATTTACTCAAGATAATTTTTAGCTCCAGTGATAAAAATGAGGCACATTGTTTCTCTATGATGTCATGCATGGATGCCTGGCACTGAAAAACTGGCATCTTATCATTGCTGTGAAAGCATTCAGCTTGTGGGATTCCTCAGTGGGCTGAATGATCTGACACCAACAGTGGGATGTGCAATAGCCAGGTTAATAAAGTCACTCTGCATGCCCTAGCAGGGAAGGAAACCATCTGGTCTTACAAAACATATGTTTTCAAATCATACATTCTCGTAACTTCAGCATTATCTACATAATTAATGTATGCTGGAATTACTGCATTTATCCTTTAGGAATATCTTACACCAAATAAATCACAGATTTGGGTGCATGAGGACAGATCCTCCAAACCTGGAAATGGGCATTTCCTCCTCTGCAGTTAGACAACTGCACTTTGAGATCTTCACTTTCACTTATTTGGAAAATGGGAATCATATGAATTCAACAAACACCTTTGGATTCATTAAACTGTTTTTTTGTGCTTAATCAATTTTCTTAGGGGTTTGTTGTTTGTTTGGATTTTTTTTTCCCTATGCTTATTGAAAGGCTCCAGTTTTTCATCTCTAGCTGAGAAATGTGGATTCCTAACTCCTTCAATACTTGTTCATGATTTGGGCTCCAGGTCTATTGGTCCCTCAACTGCAATCACATGGCATATAAATGTATTCAAAGAATGAAGGCTAGATTCTCAGGCGCTGGAAAAATTACAACTTGGTTTAACCTCTGACTTTTAACACCTATTAAGCAAAATGCTCTCCTTAGTTACCCAGTTGCCTCTCTAAAACAGAGGGCTTGAAGGCCACGAAATAACTCCAGATACATCGGTAGAGTCAAAAGCAAAACTCCTTCAGAGTAGCAGCCTGCTATCTCGCAGGCGTGGTTTTTCCATTTCACAAAACCATACTTGCGTGAAGACCTGTTAAAAACCTCTCATACCCTTGATACAAATGACTCCAGTTTGCTTAGGGAAATACAGCATCCTAGATGCACAAATCTTCCTGATTATGAGAGTGGGAATAAGGAGCTAAATGCTCTGACACACCCCTACCAGGCTACTGAGCTGATGAATTGGAGGAATTGGCTGGGGAGTGAGAGGGTTTCTGCCCACACCCTCATCTTGGAGTTTTGTGGAAAGCAGGTTTGAGGCACAAAAAGAAAACACTGAAGGAGAAAAAGGAAAGACTACCCAGTGCAGTCTGACTAATGGGTGTGCGCTGTAGCACACGCCATGCGTGCTCTTGTGGAGGAGAAGAAGCTGATGCCAGCCAACTGTTTGCCAGCTTTGTGTTAGCAGCAGAATCAGCACCTCTCAGCTTAGCAGCCCCACAGCAGAGCTGCCTGCTCATGCAACGGAGGACAGCTAGGGACAAAAGGGTCAGGACCAACATCAGTGAATGGCCTTAACCGCACAGCCTCCGGCTGTTCCTATGACTCCATACGCAGATAAAAAGAGGCAAAAGCAAATGTAACCAGAAGCAAAAAGAGAAAGCCTTGGAACTGTGAGATTCCAGCGGGTCTCTTGAACAAAACTGCCTTTGGGATGTAGGGCTTATCAAAATTAGCTAAGTCTCACCACAAAGGTTTGCGAGGACTCCTGCACGGTGTGCAGAGATTGCTGCCTTCTCCTGGTGAGCTGGGCAAAGCACAAGCTGGAGAAAGCACAAGAGCCCAGCACAGCCGAGAGTCTTGACCTGAGAGTCTCCCAGACTCCCTTGCCCTTAACATTATCCCATTTTCATGTTTTCTGTAAAAAGCCTACTACCTCCAAATCTGAAATATTAAAATCAGTTGCAGGGACCTCACTGGTTTTATTGCTGCTATACAGAGAAGACCCCACTAAGTTTCCTCCTCCCCAGAAAGTGACTACGGTGTGGGAAGCAACTAATACCTACCAAGGCATCAAGGCAAACAAAATGAAGAGGGCTTTGGAAGGAGAAGGGTGTGGATGTCTGCTGGTTACTGAAGTGCTGTCTTGCTGCCAGGGCAAACAGACAGAAAGGGGAAGTGGATGAGGGAAGTTTCTCTGCTGGAGCTCCCTACTTGCCATGACTGCTCCTGGAGATAAGCAGCGGATCAAGAGAGATAGCACGCTTGGCTCAGCTCTGCTGGGCTCTGCTCTGCTCTGTGGAGCCTGGCCAAGCCTAGCGTGTGCACAGCTCCCTGCATGGAGTAACCACACCGGCAACCAGGCACCCCAGAGACTGCAGAATTTAGGGAAAGAAGAAATTATAGCATTTTTTCCTACATGTACTCTGGGGATGAGACTTTTCACCGACAGCCTTGCCTCACTTGGAGCACCTGGGCTCCTCTGGAGAGCCCTACTGAAGGCCAGGGCACCCCGAGGCACCTCCAGCTCATCCCATCCTGCCCATGGTGAGGTCACGGGACCTGCCCTCACACCACAGCCCACAGGCATGCCCAGCCACCCTCAGGGAGACCCTCACCCATGCCTGTCTCCAGTGGGATTCTGCTGCCAAGACTGGTTTTTCCTTTGAGAGAGATCAAAGGAGAATAAACATCTCCATCTTCTCTCCGAACATATCCAGCCTAATATGCGTGGTATTTTTATTGTGGAAGGGAGCGATTTGTAAGAAGAAATGAAAATCTCCAGCGTGTCAGCTCATAGGAGCTAATGATGTTTACACAGACATACCACACTGATGGAATAGTCCCAACATCCCCTTCTCTGCGAGGGGGGGGGCGAGGGAAAAAAAAAAAAAGGGGGAGGGGGTGGATGAAGAAAAGGGGTGGGGGGCTACAAAAAAGGGGGAAAAGAGAAAGGAGAGACAGCGGAGAGAGGAGTGACCCAGGCTCCCCTCCCCCGGCTCTTTCCTGCTCAGCAACCTGTACTTGACCCTCCCGAGCCTGGCTCTGCTCAGTCCCCATCCCGCCCCGCCGGAGCCGCAGCGCTGATACCAGGCAGCTGATGCGCTGCCTCATCCAAAACACACACTTGGGGGAGGCGGAGCGCTCACGCAGCGCTCCGGGGGGACACGGGGGGGGGACACGAGAGAGGACCGGCACCCACCTTCCCTCCTCCCTCCTTCGCTCCCTCCCTCCCTGCCGCCCCAGCCGGGCCGGGCTGGGCCGGGATGTGCCGCTGTTTGCCAAGCACTACAAGTGGCGGGAGAAACTGGTCCACTTCAGGGTGGAAATATTTCAAATGCTTCGCGGGATGAGAGGGAAGGAGGGGAGGGAGCCTCCCCGGCCGAAATTTGCGTGAGGAGAGACCGGCTGCCCCTGCCCGCCCCCCCCCCCCCCCCCCCCCCCCGGCGTGTTTCCCACTCCCTTCTGAAAGACAATTTCACACAGTTTTGGGTGGGGGACGCAGCTGCTGCACCCTGGGCACTGGAAGCAATGGGTGCCACTGGCCTCTTCACATGCCGGGTATCCTGCTAGAGGACAGTTGTCTTCCAGGGATGAGGGGCGCTGGAAAGGGGTCCCAGAAGCCCATACACGCTTGTAAAAGGCAAAGGAAACAGAAGGTGAAAGGTCTTGGAGCTCAGGAAAAAAAAAAAAAAAACAAAACTGTCCTTTATGAGTCAAATTTTCATGTTGTCAGAATCTTTCAGCCTTGCTGTTCCAAGTTGTTGCAGTGTTGTCTGATCCCTGCTGTCCATGTTTCTGCGGCTGCTCCAGAGTGTTACGAGCTGGAGTGGCCGCCCTCTACCTGCCCCGACTGTGTGTTTTCCTCCGTCTTTGTGCTGGGGAACAACTATTAAAACGCATTTCCATGAGTCACAAATTCCACTGTTACAGATTTCTTTTTAAATGCCTGCAGTGTACACAGTTTCCCTGAGTTTTTCCACAGATTTCCCAGGGAATCCTAGAGCGAAGCAGTGTTAGAAATCTTTCTTTCCTTCTTCCTCTTTTTTTTTTTCCCGGCCTGGTTATTTCCTGAAGTACAGGCTTGCTTTTAGCAACAGACCAGGTTGCGCTGGACTGACTTATTTCCTACGGAGCTGATTCAAAGCCCCTGGCTGGGTCAGGGCACCAATGGAAATTTCAGACTGTGCACAAAACAGAGGCTGCAGGGAAGCCAAAGTGACAATGAGTTTATTCTTAAAATAACACTATGGGTAAAACTGCATGTAGTAGTTCCTCGGCTGCAGAACTTTACATGTACGTGTAAGGTAGCTACTGAATCCTTATACATAGGTGAAGATAGCATTGCTGCTCCAAGCAGCTCAGTTTGGAAGCTGTTCACAGGCCCACCTTTTGAATGGCACTGCTGGTAAAGAAATTGATCGGAAGGGATGTGTTTATGTACAGACCTGTGATGATTTCATCCAGAAAGCCTCTTTTATCTGAGCTAGCTTGCAGGATGCAGTGTAAGAGCATCAACTGTGTGAGTGGGAGATAGCTGCTTTTCCACGCTGAGAGCTGGGATGGTTGCCAGCCTCATGAGCTTTGGAGCTGGGCATTATTTAATTTCTCTCTCTCTCTCAGCTTCTATAGAAAACAGACTTACAATCCACTCTGTCTTGAGTTACCATTGTCTCAGTGCATCCCTGGAGACAGCACAAGTGAAATGTGATGGAACAAATAGCTGCAGAGACTCTTGCTGTGGTGTACTCAGTGTCCTCCTGTGTGGCCATGAGCAAGTGGCTGTGAAAATAGCTGTTGAGGGAATTGCTCAATGTACCTAGTTTTTAGGGTAAGACTGAATGATTCAATTTTCTCTGAAACCAAGAAATTGCCCTCAGAATTCAAGCATGTCCTATGTGTTTAAGACAGTGCTGCTGAAGGCTGGTAACCACATAGGGACTCTCAGTTGTGAAATACCACAGAGGCACAGGGTGCTGAGTTTCAGTTTCAGTGCGGGACATGCAACTGTGGTAGCTTTACCCTGGTAGGTTGTCCGTTACTTTTTCTAATTTACCTAGCCAGTGCCCCTGCACACATTGCTGGGGAAAAGCTCTAGAGCCTGGCTCAGGACAAAAGAGCAAACTCATCTGCCACAGCAAAAGAATGAAGCTATTATTTTTCTGCTCAGGAAATGTAAGCAAATATGTGCCAAATGCCCAATTCTGTGATTGCAACCATTATGTTCATGAATGCTCTTACAGAACTAATGCGGTTACTGGTATCCAGACCTCTGTCTGTGATTTAGTGTCCTGTAGCTGGGCCTTGCACCTCTCTACAGTTCCCCTTACCCACAAGCCTTCCAGATTTTCCAGATTTCTAAGCAAATACACTCCAGAGTAAAAAAATGTCAAGTAGCCCTATTAGAAGGCAGACCCTCAGTAAAACCCACTCAACAGCAGATAAATTGAAGTGCTCTGATTTAAATCAGTTCACAAGGCTCCCGATTCTCCTATCCTTAGGGACGCTGTATGGCATCTACTCATGCGTGGTGTCCAGGTGTTGCTCTCATCAGTGAATAGCCTTGATTTTGTACTGGAAACAGGTAATATCACTACACCTTTTCTCATGTAAGATGACATCATCCTGAACAAGGAATATGGAAACAGACAAAAAGCTCCTTATTAGAGAAAAATACTCACATATCTAATTTCTCTCCTGACAAAGACCTTGTTTTCAGTGAGTAATCTGATGCTGATTGGTGCGTGGATTATTGTAATGGCTGCATGCAAAAGTTGAGGAGTACCTTGTTCTTGCATTTCCCCCTCCCCAGTTTTTCCTCACTTTTACCTTTGTCTTATCTTCCTTTTGCTGCAAGTTCAGAAGCTCAATTGTGGCTTACACTGTTGACATTACATGTTTGCCAAGTTTTGGTATTCCAGCTTTCATTCAGCTTCAGTTTCATTCAGTTTTCCCTATGTGCTTTATCCCTTTTATCTTTGGCCTTATTAATGCAATTGCTCTGTGACAACAGGTGCTGGAAGATGTACAAGAGGGCTGGAGCAACCCGTGTTTCCCAGTGGCTGCTGAATGCTGCCTTTGTAGCAATACCGTACCCAAAGAGGATAGAGCACAAGAGCCTGTGCTGCTGCTCTGCCCACTCCCGATGCAGTTATCTAGCTCAGCTACGCTTCTGGCAGGGAGATGAGTGTCTTCCCTTGGCAACTCAGACAGCCCGGCTCAGGATACCCCAAAGCATCCCAGCAAAGCAGACTGTTCATTAAATAGCAAGTGGGCAGGTTTGTCTTCTATTTATTTCTCCTTTATCCTGCTAGCGAGGGGTCATCAATATGCAGACAGTATCTAACACTCCTAGATAAACTGCATCTGTACAGGCTCATTCAGACACAGGCTATAAATACCCGCCGCCTGTACACAGACTGCTGCCACGCTCCCTGGGCGCCTCTTCCAGGGCACACTTTCCAAAGGGCATTTGGAAAGATCCTTGTGTGGTGCCCAGACCACCCTGTGCCAAGACCTGAGAACTGTGATTAGCAGCGTGTGAATGCTGCTATGGCAGAGGCACCAACCATTTACCTTCTCCATTTTATGCCTATATGGTTACAGTGCTGTGATTTAAGTAGGTTCCCCATCAACTGGGACATAAATTACAGCCAGCACTCTGGCATGGCACTCTGGAGCCATTCAGGGCATTTCCCTTTCTAGACATTTGTTTCCTCTGGTGTAACTTGCTAACGTAATGCCTTCCTCCTTCCCACTGCCCTCGACTTTGTGTTAAAGACACTGTTAACCTGGTGCTGCCCTTCTCTTAATCCTGACATAATAAAACAGAACACCACGTGAAGGAAGAGTTAAATAATTAATCTAGAGGTATCTAATTTTCAAAATCTTGCCTAATCTGGCTTTCCAGTTTAGCATTCATTTTCCCCACCCTTTGTATATACCAGTTTCAGCCCTTTATCTCTCCCACTTCTAAATATTTTACTGGGGTTTTGTTTTATACAGCTGAGAGGAATGCTGTTCTGATAAAACAGGGCTATAATCTCCTCAGGCTGCATTTCCTTAGTTCCCACTCTTCATCTGCAGCTTTTAAACAAAAAATCTTTACTAGATGAAAATAAAGACGGTGAATTTCAGTGGTACATTTAATAATTCATAAATCAAATGAAGTTCAAACAGGTTCAAAGTTTAAAAGTTTAAAAGTTTTGCTGAAGCTTTAAAGTTTAAACTGTCAGAGACTTTGACAAAAAACTTTTCCTGTCTGGAATATTTAAGATTGTTAAACTATATTGCATGCATGGCTATTGCCACATCTTTTTAACCAAAAAGTTGTCTTCTAAAAGAATATCGGTTTTATGTTTTCTTTAAACAACTATTCCATATGCAGCATAAGGAAGCATATTAGAAGGGTAACGAAGATCACAGCTATATAACCTGCATATTATACATACTTTTTTTCAGGCCAACTTGCTATCGCCCACAAGCAATCACTTGATTTATTAATGCTGCTACATGCTAGAGGGGTAGAAAAGGTCTCCTTTTAATGGCTTGGCCATTATGAAAGAAGAATTCAGATGAGTGTACACAGCTACAAAGTCTGAAAAGTATTAAGCTTTATGAATTTGTGCTTCCAAACTTTGGAAAACACCGAGGACTTGATTCTGTTCTTGCTTATACCAGTATCAATACCGAAGTCAGAAATAATGCCACCAAAACCAGTGAATTTGTATGATGCTGTTTATGCTGACTTGATTTCATTAACGGGTTCAAGGATCTCTTTATTAATTTTTTTAATCATTCCCAAAGAATTCAAAGTATTTTCAGAAATATGTTCATTTCATTCATTGCATTTCTGAATACAATTCTAGTGCTAAACAAGATTCTGTGAAATAAATGTTATAAATAGCACATTAGGCAGATGCATGTACTTAAAAAGCAGAAAAAAATTCCCTTGGGGAAGAAGTGGCATGGCATCAGAGGAGCATCACCTGCATGCAGTGGTTGCAACCCAGGCACAGCTATAAGCACCACCAGTATGCCTAGAATTAGACTTTTTTGCTTCAGTATAAACACTGCATGCTCTGTCATTATTATCCTCTGAAATTAATTCAGTTTTCATGAATGAGCTCAAAAAGTAAGCTATTTGTTATAGTAAAAGCAGAAACATTAATAGCTTTAAATGGCTTGGACTGATAATACTCTGATAGATGGGGTAAATGGAAATTGGCATTCTATGTCCTTTAGTTTCTCAGGGAAATCAGTATTGGAGAGAATGAAGTGAGGGAGAAAGGCAATCTGTGGTTCCTGATGTAGCATAGGGTGGCAGTAAGAAATGTATTTCTCAGGCCACTTCTGAAACAGAATTATTTTTGACTCCCAAACACAGACCAGTTGCAATGCAGAGTTCAGCAGAGAGCAGAGTCATGTTCTTCCATCAGTCAGGAATCCCTTACTCCTTCTAATAAGCACAAATTTTTTTCCATGGAGAAACAGCGAATGTTATGTACATGTCACAAGACTTTCCTCCAGCGTCTTGGACTACCCCACCCGCGTTGAAGTTAACAGTGAATAAAGGACATTTTCCCAGCATCCTACTGCAGTGGATTTTTTTTCCCCCCTAGGGCCCATTGGAATAGCGTGTGAATTGTGGTGTGAATAATCTGCAATATATGCTTACAATGTGTCGTTTGGCCTGCCAGGAGATCATTTGCAAAAAGTCAATAAAGGAGAGACGCAAAACTGGCCAAATAAAGTTATTTAAAAATATGCAGTTGTGGGATAGTGTTCACTCAATGCAATTAAGAAACCTTAGGAAGCACCCATCAAAGGGCTAGGGCCCGCAAGTAAAGCGTGTGTAATGGGTAGTAGAGGCAGAACTCCAAATGCAGCTTTAAGGGTTAAGACTGAATCTTTCTATCACGTAGGAAGAGGGCTAGGTACTTCCTAAGGACAGTCCAAAAAACATCCATGCTGAGCTGGAATCCCTCTGTGAGCAGGAAGCATTCATACAAGGTAGATCCAAACACTGATTCACCACCTGTCAGCTAAATACATGTCTCTTATCTCACAATTTTGGGCTCAAATGCTTGAGGTCCCTGTATGTTCATTTTGGAGCTGTCATTTAAGCATAATGACATGGCAGTGTCTTGGCTGTACTGCAGTTTTATCTCATTTCCATGATATTTTAGCATCATCAACTTAGAACTGACTTACTTTGCTATCCTAAATGCCATCAGAGTGCTGAATGACTCTTTAATAACTTGCCGTCTGGGAAGAGGCAGTGGTCATCTTATGACAAGAGTATAAATAAATCATAATTTGTGATTTCTGTCAGGTAAAGCAGTCAACATAAATAGGTTGTATGGGGCTTTTTATTTCAGGGACTCCTAACTGGTATGGCCACTACCCCAGCTTCTGCTTTCTGGTTGTGTTAAACAAAAAGCCTCCACAAGACCTGAGGCGAAGGGAAATCCAGAAGAAACAATGCTGCAAGATATCTTCTGCCTAATTTCCTGGCCACAGCTCTTTGGGGACCACTCTGCATTCTTCTGGTGGCTTTCATCTTTGGTACCCTCCCTGCTCTCCTTGTCTGGTGAGAAAAAGGGCTCATCCTACACAAAAAAAAGTGGGTAGAGCCACCCCAGAAGGGACATTTCTACCAACAGACATAGAATCATAGAATCGTAGAATAGTAAGGGCTGGAAAGGACCTCAAGATCATCGAGTTCCAACCCCCCCGCCATGGGCAGGGACACCTCCCACTAAACCATGCCATCTAAGGCTATGTCCAACCCCACCTTGAACGCCGCCAGGGATGAAGCATTCACAACTTCCCTGGACATCTTTCCTTGTTGGAAGAGGGAACCGCTATATTCCTTACAGCTTATTTGATTTCTGTGTTTAGAGATTATAGGCAACTTGTGACCAAGGCTGAACAAGAAAAGGGCCACTTAGTCCTGTGAAAGGTCCAGCACCAGAGAGCATAGAAAACATGAAAATGGCTCTAATCAGAAAGAAGTTCTGGCAACATCATTTGGCATGTCTGGGCCTCTTCCTTGTGTATATTCATTGCCAGCTCAGACAGGGCTCTCAGGCAGGTCAGGATACAGATCCAGTAAGGTTTGGGTTAGCAGTTTAGAGATAAGTAAAAGGCTCACCCCAAGAGCTGTTGCACAAATGACTTTCTTTCAGCATTTTGGATGAGAAGACTACTCTGGTCAAGCCTAGAAGAATAAATAAGAATAGCTTCTTGTGTACTAGCCAGCACCCTGGTACCAGGCTGCAGAAAAGAAAAAGAAAACACCTGTCTTCTAGCCCTCAGAAGCACTTAGTTCTCTCAGGGAGGTGTTCTCCAAGAAGCCTGAAATCTCCTTAATTGCACACTCCCTGCTTTTAATGCTGGTAGCATCCATCTAATGGAGCACGAGGAGAACACGACCTAGCCATCCTTCTGGTCTACTGCTCCCCGCCTATCTGAAAGCAACCTCCAGACCTGGCAGCTTGCAGCAGATCCCTTGCCTACATGTGGCAATAGTTTTGCAATGTTTTTTCCCCAGTCACTGCTGTAGCAGGAGTGCAGGAGCGCAGGAGCACTGGGAGACTGAGCAAGGAGCCAAAGTGGTCCTTGAGTGGGTATTTTTGAGGAATTCTCCTCAACGCTCCTCTACTCACAGTCGCTGCTGCTGGAGTGAGTCTGGGAATGTTCCTGTGGTCAGGCAAGGAGCAGGAGGAGCTCAGCTTTGCACTTGCTAACTTCACAACACCGAACTTTTAGCTGACTCCTGGCATGTAAAAGAGCCCAGGGATGGCACTGTTCCAAACTAATGGGGCTGTTTGAATGTCCCATGAATGGGTCGCATTACCCTAATGTCCCAGCAGATGCTGGCAAACTAACAAGTGTATCTAATGTAGGCTTTGGAGCACTATTGTCTTTTTTGCACCATGTGTTGAGCTAGGGCTGTGCCTTCTGACTACTTTTAATGAAACAAATATCTGATGTCCTGTTTTGCAAATGCTTAGCCCACCTTAATATATCACAGTGACACAGTTGGAGCCTCTGAATTTTTAAGACAAAAAGATAGGTTTCCTGGAGAGAGTTTTGGTTTTACTGGCCTTCTCAAAGGAAATGAATTCTGTAGTTTGTAGCAATCATCACCACTATACTTAGGTGACAAAAACAAACAAAAACAACCCCCCCAAGCATTCAGAAAAATCCATCAAATCTGAGAGACAAAGAAGAATACAATGACAGAGTTTTCTGGATCTGCCCCTCAATGACTATAAATCATGAAGTGCCTTGTTATACAAGCTTAGCCCATTGTATTTTAGCAAGGAAATTGGCATTAGGAAATGCATTAGGTTACAGGGTTTTTTATACTGTATGACTACTACAGTGAAACCCTACACATACCCAAAGACCCCTATCTCATGAGATATAGGGTAAAGCTACATTAAGGAAAAAAAACTGCATTCTTCTGATACAGTGAATTTCTGTGCATGCTTCACTAGACCGAGCCATCAGAGTGAAAAAGGAGATAGAGATGGTGCGCAAAGCAGTGTCCGACTCTCCTGCCAGCAGCCCCCCAGCCTGTCACCATAGGGGCTGGGAGGTGATGCACAGGGAACAGCAGACCTCTTGTGAAGCCATCCTTTCCCAGCACAACTTCTCAGCTTTCAGAAGTTGACTGCTGGATGGGTCCTCCCTGAATCTCTTTAACAGACCTGTAGAATACATCCCTCCGTTACATGCTGGGGAGAACAAGTGCCACCATTTCATTCTGCATTTCTGCATGAGAAAAGGATCTCCTTTTGTTTGTTTGATGTTTGACTTCAAACCGAGTGTGTTTGACAAGGGGTTTGCACTGCCAGCTGCTTGGGGGGTTCGTTACCTGCTGCAGAAGGGCAGGCAGGTTCCACCAGTGCCAAGTGAGGAGGGGGTCACACACCAGGGCTGTGCCCTGCCTATCTGCCTGGCCCCAGCCTCAGCCACATGCAAGCTCAGGAGGTGCTCATCCAGCTCCATGCTCAGCTGCTTCATGAAGCTAGACCAGTAGGATACAATTCACATTATTTGATTTCCAGCCTAGTAGGAGAAGACAGGATGGCCAAGGCCTGTCTTAGGGCAGTTTGCTGCTGTGGAAATGTAACTTTCATTATAGGAATGTGATAGTTATCCCCTATTCACTTTTTTTCACGCCAGCCACTTTTCTGTAGTCTAATACAATCTCTGTCTCACTTGCCTGTGTTCCCACTGGATGCAAATAGATTTGCAAACAAAATTCTTCTGAAGGCACATTGCTGGTTTAACCTCAGTACAGCACTGCCAATTTTAGTGACCTTTGGTCCCACATGCTGAAAATAGCCTCCTGAAATCAATGGGATTCCCTGCAGAGTCGTGCTTTCTCCAGCCTGAATCAAGATCTTGCTTGCAAGTGCTACAAGCAACCCCAGACATCTGACTGCGTGACCTCACTGAAGGCAGTGACACAGAAATAGGGGTGAGCCCTGAAGCATGCTGCAGCCTTTTCTGTCATCGTTGGTGCGGTGCTGTGAGGCCGCATCACGGCTGCTCCAGGGAGAGTTTGAAGATTGGGTGTCGCACGTGTGCAAGAAGCCTTTGGACAGCAGGCACTATTTCCAAGTATAGGAGCTAGAAAGAGCCCAGATGGTTCTTGGTATCATTTTTGAGCCTGCAGTAACTTCACTATCCTTTCCTCCACCTTTTAAATTACCAAAAGACAATATCTGCTGTGGAGGAAACCCCTTTTCAAAATCACAGTGTGACTTCCCAGATTTCCCAGTCTTTCTCTGCAGTAACTGTGCCCCATTTCTCAGGGCAGCTGGATGGAGAGGAACTTCATGAACTCCACGTGTAAGAGACCCCCCTGAAGCCTGTGTATCCCCATAGTCTAGCCCTGTTTTTTTTTCGGGAGAGTTTTGCCAGATCTCCTGGGTCAGGGCCTGTGGTTTTGGAAGAGGAAACATTATTTGTCTCATAATACAGACATCAAATACAAACAAGGGAGCTGCAGTTCCTGGCATGAAAGCTTTTTGAAGCAATTTACTATCCAACATCCTTATAATTAATGAGGGCTATAACCACTATTTTTAGTACAGCTAAAATGAACTAAAAGTTATTGGAGAAAGCCATGTTGTGTAATATGTGACTAATGTATCATTTTACCAAGAATTTGTATTAGATTGCTGAAAATTGCAGGGAAATGATTTCCAGTCTTCCAACTGCTCTGAATGCTCTTTGAACATACAGTCGAATGCAGTCTACAGCTTAGCTGGCCTGACTGGCTAATTATGTCAAAGCATTCATAAAACTAAAGTATTATAATGTAAATCCAGCCTACATATGGCAAGAAAGTTGTGGCCAAATGTATTTTAGGTGTGACAAGATTGAAATCACTGAAATGAATCGGGGCAAGAGGTGGAAAATGGAAATGAGGGAAGATTGCCAATGGCAGAATTGGTTAAATAAGATGTTTCCTTTAATGAGGGGATCAGTCTGGGTGTTAAAGCCTGTCTAGGGCAGGGCAGGGTGGTGTGGGCAGGAGCCCTGCACTCCCCCCTGCAGCATCCAGCCTTTCGCTAGGCATCTGTGAGCCTGGGAGGCATGGGTAGCAGGGAAGGAAGCTGCTGAGAGGGCTGCGGGGTGCTGGTGTCTGTACCTGGAGAAAGCCACAGTTGCACAGCATAGGGTTTCCTCTCCCAACCACTGCTGAAGTAGCCAAGTATCTCACGGAGTTTGCCTTTTATCTGCCTTTGCTCAACTGCTCTGTCACACATTATTCAGCATCAAGTGCCGATCTTGGTAAATGGACAGCCAGAATCCAGCTCTCTGGATGTCTGACCCATCATTGCAGCACCAGCTTCCCAGATAGATGTCAAAAGAACCCCAACCAAAAGCCCACACATCACTCCCTCTTCTCCCAAGTAACACCCTTCTTTTAAAACAAGTAGCGTAAAAACTTTTTCCTCTTCTTTTGAGATGGGGCACATTCTTTCCTACATAATGATGTTGTTTTCTTGTCTGGCAATGTTGTACACACTGTCACAGCTATTTGCCATGCAATTCAATTCATAAAAGTCAGCAACCTGTTGAAGTGATTAGCCATATTTGTTTAAGAGATGCCCAGTACTGGAATTGCTGGGAGAGTGCATTACAGGTCAGAGTTATAATATTGACCAAGATCTGGGGGGAAGCTTGTGCAATCACATTAGCCATTCCTATTTCTGACTCCTAAACTAGTTAACCTGAACACAACCACTCCTAGGAGATACAGGTAGGAAGTAACTGTGCGTAAACTGTATGCTGTATAAAGTTTATGTGCAGCCAAGTTGAAGATGGAAAGATGGGGGAATGGATCCTCTAGATGCAGATTACTTCAGCTGCTAGGCAAAAGTGCTGGCGCTGGCTGGAGGATCAGGTGTCGCAGCCCAGACATCAATATGTTGTTGAAGGAGTGCTCCAGCAAGAAGTATAAGGTCACCAGTGCTGGCTTGGTGCGTCGCTGCTTAAAGGATTTCCATCTGTGCCTGGAGGATTTTCATCTGCATCTTCTGGGTGCTTCCCAGCCAGGTGGCACAATGTGAGGCCAGAGCACAAGTGTAAGAAGCAAAACATGCAGGGAATCTATGTGGCTCTACCTTCAATGGAAAGTAAGGCAAAGGTAGAAAGACCAGATATTCATTATGGGTGAAATAAAAAGTCCCTGTGATATAGCACAGCTATCAGAGCACAAAGTGGACAACGGAAACAGCAGTGGGGTTTTTCAAAGCTTGAAAGTAGCTTAGCAACATGTATTTATTTCCTGTTTTAGAAAAGGTGCTATGAAGGCATGGATTCCTAGGAGGTGAATCATATACAAACGACATGCATTGTTTAGCTTTGAAATTGCATGCGGAATACCAGTGAGATAATTCAGCATATGTTCTTCTCCATTCATGAAGACCTGGCATGTTGGTCACCTAGCCCGTGTGCATCCAAATGCAGTAGAAAGCTGGGAAGTCCTGAGAAAGAGCGTTTAATGCCTTTCCCCTTACATTTCTGTTAGTGGCATGACAAATAGCAGACAGATGCATCTTACAGAAAAGTAAATCCTGTCCAAGATATTGTACTGGACATGAGAAAATTAGAGTTAGAAGTTTCCTCTGTGTTCCTAGTTTAGTAAGTACTCATGTAATAACTTACTTCCAGGAGTCCCAAATCTAAAGAAGATGCTTATTACAGTGTTGTTTCTACTTGGGAAAATATAAAGCTCAATGGTTCAGGAGTTAAGTTCCAGTGAAATCAAAAGAAAATCAAACTTTACTAAGAAAATTGCCAGCTTTTTATTGCATGAAAATGCTTCTGCTTTCACAGTGACCTTCAATTTTCAAAACCAGCAAAAAACCAAGTCCGAATGAGCGTAGTTTTACAGGTTGCATTGGTGACATTTATTGTTCAGCTATAAGCAGATCTTTAATAGCCTTGAGCAAGCTAAACTCTATGGCTCTGTCCATAACCATACAAATATTGTTCCACCCGTGTTGAAAGATATTTATTGACGCTTAGCAATTTATATGCGGTCATTGACCTTTCAAACAGGTCTCTTGTTGAAAATTTTATTGCCGTGTTACATTGCTTGACTAAAAATAATTAACTTTCTACAACATTATTTAATGACAGAGCCAAACTACCAGCAATAGGGTGAAACAGAAATGTGAGAGCTTAGAAAATTCTGCTCCTGCTCATTGAGCTTTTCCTTGAAAAACAAAAGCAATTTTTTTAAAATCCATGCACGTAAAAAAATGTCCTAGTTGTATTCCTGAGGGATTTGTATGGTTCAGTAGCTTCAGTATCCACACCACCTCCTAATCTTTAATAGATTTGTCCTCCCAACACTTTTGTGAGAGAGTGAAAGGACTTTCCTTCTTTCAACAGACAGCTAGCTATCAACATAAAAAGGACATGGAACTGTTGGAACAAGTCCCAAGGAGGGCCATGAGAATGATCAGGGGACTGGAGCACCTCCTGTATGAAGATAGGCTGAGAACATTGGGGCTGTTCAGCCTGGAGAAGAGAAAGGCTGCATGGAGTCCTCATAAGAGCCTTCCGGTATCTGAAGGGGGCTTATAAGGATGCTGGGGAGGGACTATTCATTAGGGACTGTAGTGATAGGACGAGGGGTAACGGGTTCAAACTTAAACAGGGGAAGTTTAGATTGGATATAAGGAAGAAGTTCTTTACTTTGAGGGTGGTGAGGAACTGGAATGGGTTGCCCAGGGCAGCTGTGAATGCTCCATCCCTGGCGTTGTTCAAGGCCGGGTTGGACAGAGGCTTGTGTGGCATGGTTTAGTGGGAGATGTCCCTGCCCATGGCAGGGGGGTTGGAACTAGATGATCCTAAGGTCCTTTCCAACCCTAACTATTCTATGATTCTATGATTCTATCTGAGACACGGAGTAAATAGGAGTGGACATGGCATGGACTGAACTGGGAGATGCTGCAGGCATTAGTATAGGTAAGCAAGAAAGTCTAGAAAAAAATTTTGCAGCAAAATCATAGAATCATAGAATCATAGAATAGTCGTGTAAGTAGTTTTCCACCCCGCAGGCAGTAGTGAAGGCAACTCTTGATAATTACCCATTGCTAAGTGACTTGTTTTTCTCTTTGCAGTGATTATTTAAAAAAATCATCTGTCCACCCTTGCAGCTCCCTATACGTGGGTGTATCCAGGGACACCTTTTGTCCTCTCACACCGTGCTGTCTATGGCATCATGAAGGGAAAATTCCCTGTAGCAAGCACTTGCTGGAGCTTTGCTGGAAAAGTCAAACACTGCAACCTAGCAGGTAAATTATGAAGGAAGGAGCACAGCCAGCAGTAAGGCTATGCTCGTGAATTTGAGCAATTGATAAAGAATAGATATGGTAGATGACAGCTGAGTGAAGGTGTGGAATAATGCTCCTTTCAAGATCTCCCAGATGATTCAGCCTCATTAGCTGCCTTGAAATGCATGAGAAAAAGAGATCTTTTCACCTTCTCCCAGTCCTTATAATTTTCTTTGATAAACATGTACTTAAAATGAAAATAGGAACTTGGCCTCTCTTTTATATTTACCTTCTCAGTTGCAGAATTAGCAGCCTGGTCTTAAATGACAAAAACTCATCCCTCTACAACACCTTCAGTCTTCCCTTTCCTAGCAGAAGGTGGGAGACAGTTCAGCCGAGGGCAGAGCCATGAGTGAGGGCTGGGAAAGAAGGCTGGCTATTTCTCTTGTCTCCTTCCTTACACCAGGCCCCACACCAGCCCTGTGTGTTGGTGTCTCTGTATCCAGCAAAAGCTCCACAGCTATCTAGAAAATCAGTTCCCAGGGTTTCTGGTTCACTCAGTTCTCTGCAAGTTAATGTGCACACAATTTCACAGCTAATTTCAACCCAAGCCACTAATCATGGTCTTCCAGTGATATTAAGTCAGATGCAATTGGGTATTTCAAAGAAACAAGAGGAATGGGACAGATCAGATCTATGAAAGTATGAGATTAAATTCCTCTTTCACTCATAGCAGCCCTGTTTGACTATCAGAACAGGTGTCTGTGTACTATTGATTGATGTATGTCCATATTTACCAGCAAATTGAATATCTGCGCAGGTATGTAATAGACCTCATTATTTTTAAAAGCAGATTTTGCTTGTTCTCAAAGGAAAAGAGAATTCATCGCTCTGTTCACACACGTGCCAGAGGCAGCAGCAAGCACTTTGCTTCAGAGGTGTTCTTCACTGTGCCCGTGCCCATTACCAAAAGGACACTTGCAAAGTGAAAGTTTCTCTTTCTGGCTGAGTTTAAGGGGAGATAAAATCCAAACAAATGCTTTACACGTGTTCACAGGAGATAGACATCACTGCCTTGCCTGTAAAGAAGGCTCTGAACGAAAGGGAAGGCAATGTGTGTGTGTTGGGTCAGGTATTAGAACTGATTAAAACTGACTTTTGGGTGTTCTGGAGACATTCTGTGCCTCCTTACCCTGCCTGCCTATGCCAGGAGCCGCTTCCCAGTGGTCAGACGCTACCTTCTGAATAATAACCACAGAGACCCCAAAGCCTGTGCATCTCCCAAGGAATAAAGCATGACTGACACAAGAAAAGGAAACAAGAACAAATTGCATGCTAACTTCAGGGCTGACAGGATTTTGCCTGAAAGTTACAAAGACAACAGTCACTGAAATAAAAGCATGAACCATTTAGAAGATGTTAATGGAAGCATTTGTTCCCATGAGCCAAGTCAGGTGATGGTATTGCATTTTGAAGGGAATGGCTAATATGACAGACTTCAAAAATACTGATCACTGTGCAAAGGGCATTTTCTGTGGCAAAAGCTAATCCCACCAGGTGTCAGGAAAGCCCTGCATAGTACCTAATGCCTATGTTCATTTCAGACAGTAATACTTTAGACTCACAAAGTCATCCAGACTCGAAGGGAGCCATGGAGGGTGCATGGCCCAACCTCATGCCCAAAACAGGGCCACTGAAGCATGGACGCAAAGAGTAGTGCTCAGTGGCTCAGTGTCCAGCTGGAGACCAGTAACGAGTGGTGTCCCCCAGGGATCGGTGTTGGGACCGGTCTTGTTCAACATCTTTGTGGGTGACATGGACAGTGGGATTGAGTGCGCCCTCAGCAAGTTTGCCGATGACACCAAGCTGTGTGGTTCGGTTGATACATTGGAGGGAAGGAATGCCATCCAGAGGGACCTTGACACGCTTGTGAGGTGGGCTGATGCCAACCTGATGAAGTTCAACCATGCTAAGTGCAAAGTCCTCCACCTGGGTCGGAGCAATGCCAGGCACAGCTACAGGTTGGGCGGGGAGGAGATTGAGAGCAGCCCTGCGGAGAAGGACTTGGGGGTGTGGGTTGATGAAAAAATGAACATGAGCCGGCAGTGTGCGCTTGCAGCCCAGAAGGCCAACCGTATCCTGGGCTGCATCAAAAGGAGTGTGACCAGCAGGTCGAGGGAGGTGCTCCTGCCCCTCTACTCTGCTCTCGTGAGACCTCACTTGGAGTATTGTGTGCAGTTCTGGTGTCCTCAACATAAAAAGGACATGGAAGTGTTAGAACAAGTCCAGAGGAGGGCCACGAAGATGATCAGGGGACTGGAGCACCTCTCGTATGAAGATAGGCTGAGAAAATTGGGGCTGTTCAGCCTGGAGAAGAGAAGGCTGCATGGAGACCTCATAGCAGCCTTCCAATACCTGAAGGGGGCCTATAGGGATGCTGGGGAGGGACTCTTCATTAGGGACTGTGGTGAGAGGACAAGGGGTAATGGGTTTAAACTTAAACAGGGGAGGTTTAGATTGGATCTGAGGAAGAAGTTCTATACTGTGAGGGTGGTGGGGCCCTGGAATGGGTTGCCCAGGGAAGTTGTGAATGCTTCATCCCTGGCGGCGTTCAAGGTGGGGTTGGACATAGCCTTGGATGGCATGGTTTAGTGGGAGGTGTCCCTGCCCATGGCGGGGGGGTTGGAACTCGATGATCTTGAGGTCCTTTCCAGCCCTTACTATTCTGTGATTCTGTGATTCTGTGACCTGTATGTAGGAATCAAGACTTGACAGACCAATAGCTTGTTCCACTGAGGGTCTTAGAAGAATTAATAGAAATGGCAAATACAGCATGATAGTAAATTATATTATTTATTAGAATAATTTAAATTATTCTAAATGAGTGAAAGTTGGGAATTACTGAGCATTACTAGGCTGAAAAATAAATGGATTAGTAAGGCTGGTTGTTGCTTGACTGTTGCTGATGCTGTACATCAGGCACGAAGATATCATGTGCTCCTCTACACCAGCATGCTGCCCAGGTCTGAGACTCCACTGCCTGTAAAAAAACACATGAAGAATGAAAATGCCTAAACAAATGTCCCATGTGACTGCTCTAGAAGTCTGCATGACAGTAAGTCAGAGCAATTACTTTCAGACGAACTGGCTGTCTCATCTAAAGGTAAGTCATACCATCACCAAGCTGCTTTAATGCTCAAGATTAGGAACTATTTGAAAGAGTGTCACAGAAGAAAGAGAAGTTTCAACAATGGAGTCTAGACCATCCCCTGTTGAATCCATTATAACATCCCAAGTGGGAAGGACTTACCATCGCTTACATTTTCTTTCAAACAAGGATACTGTCTGAGGACTCCAGATAGAGCTCAGCAAAAAATCTGAATTCCTCTAAAGGAAACTTATCCCAAGGGAGTCTTTTAGCAGGTCAATGTCATATTCTAAATATCTGCTCAGCACCTCATAAGTTTTTATCATTTCAAATGTGTTGAAATTATAGGAAGAAAAGCTAGAAATTGTACATCTATAAGTGGGGGTTTCATTTTAACACTGATTTTGTATGGCATACACATATATTTGCATTACTGAAGTCCAAGGGCACATAGATTGATTTGTGTCTGGGACACAAATCCTGCCAGGTCCTATGCTGAATGCAGACTGGGTAAAATTTTGGCGTTTCAAGAAAAAAAACAACTGTAAGGTTGATTTCTTAAAAGACTGAAAGTTTTGTTCGTCTTCCTTCAGCATGAGCTGCTCTAGCCAAGAATATTAATCAAAGTAACAAAAGGGATGGCTGAAGGGGAAGTGCAAGATGAGGCTTAACATCCTCCAGGCCTGAACCTAAAGTACTTTCTGCCACTGAAGCTGCTATTGTTGCTGAAGCGCTTGTCAGTTCAGGGGCACAGGAGCAAGCCTGCCTATATTACTTGAAATTCAAGGAGAGCAAATTACTAGAGTTACAGTATGAAAAGAAGACCTGCAAGTGTAATTGCCCTGGCGTTGGACTGTAAGCGCGCTTGTCTCAGGATGCACCCATGACTGCCAGGCAGGGACCCACTGATGCCCTGGCTGCAATGCTGAACACTTCTGGGGCTGCTCTTGAACATGCTGATATGGGAAAAGTGGTGATTCACACAAGAAATAGCTAGCCCTCTGGTCAAAAGAACCAGTGGTTACCAGGCGTGAATAGGCAACCTTATGCACACATTTTTCCCATGCACCAAAGAAGTGATTTAAGGCTCAGAGAGTGTTTCCCATGGAGGCAGAGGCCGGTGTGTTAGTGGCTTCCTTCCTTGCTGGGCTGCAGGCTGTGGGGCTCCCTTGGTCCTGCAGTGGCAGGGGACAATGAAAGAAGGAAGCAGATAACACTCGCCTGTCCTGCACACACCGGGGGGCATGAAGGAAGAGTTAGAGGTTGTGAGCTGTGAATATCCGGGTTGAAGAATGAAAGCCAGGTGATACCAATCTCCAGATGGGGCCTGAGATCCCCCCCAGTGCCACTGCTGGGTGTGAGAATTGCTCAGGAGCTGAGACCATCCTGCACCTCCCAGGCAGCGCCTGGCGTCCTGCTTTCCTGCTGTCCTGCTGTTCTTTCTGTCCCGCTATCCTACCATGGGCAGAGCATGTGGGCCACGGAAAACTATGTGGCAAGTCCAGCCAAGGTTTAAGCAGACCCCTGGAGGCAGCGGGGTGGCTCATTTGGTCTTGCGATGGGAATAACACAATTAGACAAAAGATGATCTTCCCCTCACGCCCAAAAAAATAAAAATCAGAATAACCCTCAAGACAATAGTTGTATCCAACCTGGCCTTGAACATAGAATCATAGAATGGTTAGGATTGGAAAGGACCTTAAGAGCATCAAGTTCCACCCCCTGTGCCATTGGCAGGGGACACCTCACACTAAACCATGTCACCCAAGGCTTCATCCAACCTGGCCTTGAACACTGCCAGGAGTAGAGCATTTACCACTTCTTTGGGCAACCCATTCCAGAGCCTCACCACCCTCACAGTAAAGAACGTCTCCTTATATCTAACCTGAACTTCCTCTGTTTAAGTTTGAACCCGTTACCCCTTGTCCTATCACTACAGTCCCTAATGAAAAGCCCCTCTCCAGGATCCCTGTAGCCCCCTTCAGATACTGGAAGGCTGCTATGAGGTCTCCACACAGCCTTCTCTTTTCCACGCTAAATATTTCCAACTTTCTCAGCCTATCTTCACACGGGAGGTGCTCCAGTCCCCTGATCATCCTCATGTCCCTCCTCTGGACTTGCTCCAAGTATCCACATTGGTTTTCACTCTGTCTATGATTATGTACCTATTACCTATCTTAAAACCAAGTAGTGTTGCCAGAACAATGTACCTGGCAATTTATTTTGTTCTATACATAACCTTGCTTCTATTTTCAGCCTTACTATTAAACAAGTAGGAAAGCAGCAGTCACTGGTGTTGGTGGGCAGCATATATTACCAGTACTACAGTTTGCTTTATGTCTTAAATAATACAGAGAATAGGAAAAACACAATGCCCACAAAAAATGCAGTGAAAATTACAACCTCAATATTATTCCAGTATCTAATTACATTGAAATCTGAAGGAAATGAGGTAACATCTAGGTCAGGTGAATTCATCAACAAAACTCTCATTCATTCTTGTGGCAGGTCTTTCCCAAAAAGCATACCAGATCAACTAAAGGATTAAAAGCAAGGATTAGGAAGAAAAGAAAGTGGGTAAAAGTGGCTGTAAATGAGCAAACAAAGTAAAGATAGTAAGGTCTTGTGCTTAAACAGAGCCATCCACCAGGCCACAGTCTGATGTGAAAGAGATTGAGAATCCTTTTTTTGTGTGTTATTCATGTGGCTCATGGTTAAAAGATAAAACACTGGAAACATCTGTGCTCTGCTCTGCCCTATTTAAATCACTTCAGGACAAATGCAGCTCTCTTGTCAGTGGGTGTAACTCTGTTCAAGCCAGTGGAGTTGCACCTGCTTACACTAAGGCAAAATTTGGCTCTGCTTGGATCCAAATTAACTCAACATTTGGAAATCAAAATGAGAAGCTTGGCATATTCCAGCATTTCATCTGGAATCTCATAAAGCCTGAGATTAGTTTATCTAATAGATTTACAGCTTGAAAAATATTTTATTCTGCTATCAACTCATTCCAAAAATCTCCCTCTCCCTGCTCCGTTCATCATTCCTCCCTCCTCTCCCTAGGCAGAAGGATCAGTCCTGCCTCGGCCCATGTTGGCCTGATGCAGCTTGTGGGGAGCACAGCTAATAACAGCACATCCTTTTTGATCTCCAAACTGCTCCACAGGAGCAGACAGATTGTTCCTGTTGGTAAGGCTGGCCCTGCTGCACTCATCTGCTAGCTTCTCCTCAGACCATGGGGATGTGTTTGTGGATGAGGGACGCTTCCTGCATCGGCACTGCCAAGGACTGGGCCAGCAATGTCTGGCATCGCTGGGAAGGAGGAAGTTTGGCTTCCTCTCTTAATTACTAAAGAACTGGTACAGAGGCTTGTGTGGGGAGGAGAGTAAATTCTTGGAGAGTTTTTTTAATTAGTTTTGCAGCTTTGTACATCTACCATGTCTCTTTAGGAGTCTTAAGGGACAAGTCATTAAGCCTGGAAACTGGTGAGTATTTAAGGGGTATCTCTCAGTGAAATGAAAGCACAAGGAAACGTCGAAGATCCTCCACACCAAGCCCACCTGCTCAGAAAAAGCCTGAGTAAATAGATAGCCTATGCAGTGCGTTGGGAAAGTCAACAAACTCAGGCTCTCTCACACGAAGGGGGAAGTGAATTCCTGAATCAAGGATTCTGTCCTGAGAGACCCTGCCTACAACCCAGGGAAGTACAGAGTTCCAGCCTGTTAATGTGATTTCTTGCTTAGCCCTCCAGAAAGAGTAGTCCAAGAAATCACCCTGGAGCCTAAGGGAATCTGGCTCAACAGAGCACTCACTTGCATTACACTTGGAAATGCGCTGCAAGACAGATTAGTCTTTGCATTACACATTCATTATGTTCGAACATTGTTATATGTGCATAGATAAGCATATGATGCCCCTGCCTTTCAGGAACAACCAAGTGAGCACACTGTCACGATCCAAGAAGAGGTCTAAAACCACCAGTAAGTAATGCTTGCAAAATTAGTAGGTGGTAGGAAACATTCCTTGGAGAGGAAAAATACACACAGCTCAGCTGGGAAGGTAATGGCCTCTTGGATTAGGTACCTGCAGAATCACAGAAGGGACCTGTGCTGGTTTGTTGGGGTAGAGTTAGTTTTCTCCATAGTAGCTAGTATGAGGCTTGGCTTTTCTGAAGGAAACTGTCAAAAGTTGCTGTGAAAGCTGTTTGAAAGAAACCACTATTTGCTTATAACAATTTAATCAGCGATGAAGAACCTACTTTCAAACTACGAATAGCAATCATCTCACCTTTCAGGTCCTTCTTAAGTTTTCCTATTTAAAGCACAATGGATTATTTCCTAGCAAATGCAGAGCTTGGATCAACAATAAGCTAGAGAAGAGCACAAGGAAACAGAGGACTACACCACCCAGACAAGGGCAGCAAGAACCAAGAAAGCTTTTATTAAAGTAGACATAAATTCCTGTTTGGTGACAGTGGGGATTTTGCCGTTCAGTTCAAATGGCTGCAGTCTGATCCATACGAGTTTGATTCTAAATGCAAAAAATACGGCATTAACTCTTTGGACACTGAGGAGAACAAGATAAGTTAGCTGGTTGGCAGAAATGAGATATTACATCTTTTCTGTCTTTGGGATCTTTTGGTGGTAAGAACTTTTGTAACTCTATATTTTACTTTATGCAGGAAACGAGATAGTTTTATGTTTGTCCTTCAAATGTTCAAAAGTGATTTTTATACTCAGTAAGTTTGCATAGAGAAGGTATGAAGACTCAAGTCTGTTGTCGTGCGCCTTGGACAGAAGATTAGCAAGGATCAGCAAAAAAGCTTTTAAAGAACATAATCAGGTTGTTAGTTTTATGATAATTCATAACTGGGAGCTAACTCCTGCCATCAAGAAATCAAGAAGTACCTCTTATTATCAAGATTGTAGTTATCTCTGTTTTTATTCCCTATCACATAGACTGGTGGCAAGATCCAGCCAGTGTAACTCGTAACAGTGACAACCTGTGTCACACTTCTTTATTGATATTTAAAATCTATAAAAGAATTTGACCATCTTGGCTTCTGATAACACTTGTGTCAGTCTTGCGGTCTAGCTGGAGTTTAGGAATTTTTTAATATTTCACCGCGATGTGAAATAGAGGCACCAGGTTTCTCCTGCCACTGGGGTCCAGCATCCATTGAAACCACATATCTCCAAGTCTGGAATTTACAGAGAAAGCACGAGTATTTTTGGTTTTCTTGGAGATGCCTGTGGGACAAGCCTAGCAATCCGTATAGTTGATTGCGATTCCACATGCTTGTAAAAATGAGCAATTCTCACAGTTGTTGATAGCAGTTACTTGCTTTGTTTTGGCTTGCTCTATTACTTATTTTCTTTAGTCTCACAGTCGAAGAAAAACAAAATTGCTGATTAGCAGTACTACTGCGTGATATAATGTATTTGGAGCTGTGAATGAAAGAAGCTGAGAGGGAGGGGGAAATAACAGAGGGTAGTTTTATCACATCTCTTTGACCCGAAGCAATAATAAATGTGAAGCCTGTATGATCGCGGGTGATGTTTTTATATATGTATCATATTTTAGATTGGTTTGGGAGAGAAGCACATAAAATTGATTGACTGATGATGTGGCAGTAATTATGCAAATAGAGCAATGTGACCATAAAACACTTTAAAGGGGAGAAGGTAGCTCAGTAACAAGTAAGCATAAAAAAAATGTGGTTATTTTATCTGTCCTGACGCCCTGACATCTCTCCTGCCAAAGCATGAAAGGAATGGATGTTGTGTAACAAAATTAAAGCTTTATAAAATGTCAGATGAAGGTCATAAATAACTTGTCCTTATAAAAAGCATGTCTTTAATTGTCGACTGTGTCTTTCTTACAACTTTGTTCAGTCTTGGGCAAAGTTCAGTTTTATGAGACTAACCTTGTGCAGCAAACACACCTTTGCTCTGCTACTTTACTGCAGCGTTAATGGTTCATTTGCCTTTGGGGGTAGGGAAAGGTGAGCGCTGCTGTTCTAGCCTTTACCTTGTGCTGCTGAAATGAGAACCTTGAGGTAATACTAGTTCATTGAACCATTCCATGAGTTATTCTCAGTGGCTGTGATAGCAAGTAACAGCTATGTCCCCCCCCTGCCCACTGCACAGTCTTTGTATTTTTGCAGCTGGATGAGTCAAAAGTGATGCAAAATGTTTGATGCTTGAGAAGGGGAACAGAAAAGGAATGATGCACATTTTCATCCTGATCCCAAATGAAGCCTGAATAAAAGTGCTGTCCTTTTTTTTTCTTTCTTGACACTCACTTTCTTGCACCCAAGATATTTTGACACTACTTCAAGCCACATGTGTCTCTATATGTCACCATGACCCCAGACAAACTCAACACCAGTCTGCATCAAATGCCTGCAGCCCTTCCAGCCTTCCTCAGCATTCACCATGTGCTACTGACTTTCCCCTTGGGGAGGAAGGTTTAACCAGCAGCCACATTTCTGGCTGATCCATACTTATACGTGCAATCAAACAGTTACTCCATTTCTATGGGCTTACTATATTTGTATTTGCCCCAGTCCTACAGGTCAGGCAGCTGGTCAGAGCCTGAGGCATCTCTACACTTCAGCAAAGAGCTTGGACTCTCTTTGAATCAAAAGCAGGGGACAGGGATGGAAGAATGATCGTCTGAGCATGGATTTTACCTTAATCTGGCCTAGACTTGGGATGTGGGGGAAGAACTCTCCGATACCTGGGAAATCAGAGACATTCATCTGACGGCAGCCATGGCATTAAATACAGCAAAGCAGAAACTGTCTGCAAGGTCAGACTGGTGAGCAGTAAGCTGAGGAGTCCTACAAGCATACAACACAACAGAGAGAGTGGAGACTATATCCCAACACATACTTGTACCTAAGCAGATCTATCAGCAGATAGCTGAGTATCCTGGAGAGATCCTCTATTTTCAGCTAGTACTTTGTCCAGGCAGAGCTTGAGCTTCTCCCACGCCAGCTATGGCGTGCCCTCGGCCAACTGCTCTCCTCAGCAGCGAGTCCAGTGCCTTTGGGAAGGTTCAGTGAGAGGGACAGTCACAGTGCGCCTGTGCTCTTGGCCTGATGCTTTTGGATGTCCCTGAGAGATGCACTATGCATAAACAGGCAAGTTCTGCAGCACAAGCTGCCTTCTGGACAAAACCACTTTTCTCCATTTTGCTGAACCCATGACACTCTCCCAAGCTGAGTGTGGACTTTGTGTGTCCCCCTCTGGAGGATGACATAACACTGCATAAAGGCAACCATACTCCTTGCAAATACCAGAAAGCATTTTCAACATGATGTGGACAGCATGCTGTTTGGGGATCCGAGTTTTGAGATATTAGAAACAGTCATTTATCACAAGTGGCTTGACAGGGTGTCCAAGTATCTTCAAAAAATTAACTATGGACCATCAAATTAAGATAGTAAGAACTGGGCTTGTTCTTACAAGAACAGGCCTCCGAAGGGGCCTGTCATGCAGCAGGTGCTAGATGTCTGTAGTTTCTTGTCAAAAGGCCCTGTGGATGCATACAGGTTATGTGGCTCAGGGAGGAGCAGCACAAGCCCTGGACAAGTTTCACTACAAGCTGCAATGAAAACAAACAAACAAACAAAATGAACAAACAAAAAACCAAAATGAAACAAACTGCAGTGGCTAGGAAGGTCCAAAATGTTCTGAGCTGAAAATGGACAGTGTTAAAGAGAATTAAAGGAAAACATATGCATTTGCCCTCTTCTCACACTCTCCAAGCATGGGACCAGTTTTTTGTAATCAGTTTTAGAGACAGAGTATTGGGCTGGAAGGATCCTTGGTCTGACTCATTATGTTGTCTGAATCAGTACATTTACATGGAGGTTTTCCTTACAATTAGACTGCTAAATGCTTTTTTGCTGCCTAGGTAGGACATAATAATTTGCGTTATTTTTTTAAAGGGATTAAATCTTGAACCGTTTACTCCCTTGAGCATAAAGTCACTCCCACCCCCATTATTTCACAGCTAGTTATGGAGGCTAGCTGAAACCAAGACTGAAAAGGTGAAGATGAGGAATCTCAGCTGCTCTCAGCCATGTTACAAAGCAAGACCATAACCATGCAAGACATTGTCATGATCGTATAGTCCATTACTCAACACGAAATCAATGGATGCTGATTTCTCCCATGTGTAGAAACAGTGATTTTCATACTGCATGAGAAGATCAGTAGGTTATCAAGCAACAGACACCATGTCATGACATGTGAAGGTCTATCTGCTCTGGGAAAACAGGACCTCCTGCTCTGTACAGCTTTCATGGTGACTGTGCACATGGGGCATTTTTTGGTTTGTTTTTAATTCCTCTTTGGTATTGTGCAGATTTCTTCAGCCCTTATCAGCATTTAATCTTACGGACAGACAGCCACAATGGTAACAACTTCCATGGCTCCAGTAAAGACAGTAGCTTAGTGTTACCAGGTGAGATGAACAGGACTTGGTAAAGCCATGGTTTTTAGGCCCAGTGCTGTCATCTGCATTTAGTCCAGTCTCCAGCTGGACTAACACAGAATTAGCTAGAGATAGGAAAGATATATTTATTCTTTAACACCAACAGCTGGTATACCCAGGAGACAGTCCTTCAACACAGGATACATTGGACACCAAAGAAAAGGAAACATTTCAGCCCATGTCCTGCAGCTAGTCCAAACACAGAAGCATAAATCCTGTTGAGGTCATTTAGCACTTAAAGGTAACTAGTAGGCAAGTGAGAAAAAAAAAAAGCCCATCTCTGATTTAAAAGCAATGCTTGAACCTGGTACAGCAGAAACAATAGGCTGTTTCCCAAGTGGAGATCAGGTATGTTTATTTTACTGAAATATATGGGTTTGTGACAATCAAAAGCAGATGTTCATTAACAGGCAGAGATGTAGGTAGGTTTCCAAGGCATAAAGCATGAGGAGGACAAAGAGGCAAAACATTCGATCTCCTGCACCTGAATCAGATCAGCCCCTTAAATCAGTTTTCAGCAGTGCTTTCTGATTTTCATGTTTTTAAGTAACAGCTATGGAGATGCTGCCCCTGATAGCAGAACAGGTACTTTAGATCATTTTGATTCCTATTTCAGGATATTTCTCCTTTATTCGCCTTTAACTTAACCCGGGATCTGGAACAAGATTTGAAATCTCATGTCTGAAGATGTGCAGAGCGAAGGATTCTTTTATAAACCCACTGCAACTTTCAGTGTGGAGCTGAGTTCCTTTAAAGCCTGCATGTGCTCAGGTCCCATGGTCAGTACAGAGGGATCCCTGTGAATATATTACTCTTTATATAGCACTTACATGTCTCCTAGCAGTTTGAAACTCCCTTGCTGGAGGTGAGTGATGTTGCACCAGACCAGGGCAACCTTATTTCAAGGAGGAACTGTCAGCAGAATCAGTGCAAGGTCAGCCACTCTGGTTGTTCCTTTCAGGAAACTACTCCTACAGACACCTTTACACTAAACAAACCCCCTTAAATACGTGTGCTGAGGCATTCCTCCGTTCGCTGGCGTCATGAAGACTGGCAAAAAATGCCATGGCAGCAAATGCTAGCAGGCTGCCAGACCGAATCAAGCCAAATTTACCCTTGTACAAGGACAACTCCAAGATAACTTAGCAGTTGGCTGAGTTTTCTGCTTCCAAGCAGTGCGGCAGAGTATCAGCAAAAGAAAGCCTCAGGAGTGTTTCTGCCAGGGCAATTGAGTGATGGGACCTGAAACTGAACTCAATACACCAGCAAAAGATTATTTTTATCAGCCAGCCCTGAGCAGGCCTATAAGATGCTGAGTTTTAATTTTTGCCTATGAGCATGTCTGACCTTCAGTTCCAAACCAAACTGAGGTCTACATAGTGCAGATCAGTCACTTGAGTACTTTAAAAACAGACAAAAGAAACAGGGTAGATATTGACCCATGGAAATTCCCCAAATGGCACTCTGCATTCACTTCCATTCATCAAAAGTCCTGAGACACATCTGTCCACCCATCCATGTGGTTCACACTCCCACAACACAATGCGCTCTCAGACCATGATGTTGGTTGCCCACTACACTATGTGGGCTACAAGTTCTCCTCAGTGGAAATGCTCACAAACCCACCTTGCAAAAAAGCTCTGAAGGGGCCAGGGCCCAGCTTCTCAGCAACTGCATTTCAGAGGTAGTGGTCACAGTAACAGAATCCAAATACCAATTCCTGGAAAAAACTTCCAGGTATGCAATTATACAGCATATGATACCTCTGACATAGAAGATAGTCTATCATCCACATCCACAAGAGATGCAGGAGCTGGAGTCTGAGCCACAGAGAGGTCTGTGCATCCTTGGCTCTGCTCTGCTTCCACTGCCTTAATCCCTGTGCTGCAGACCATGGGACGGGGATAACAAAGTTAAAACAGGTATTTGACACCACAGACCTTATTTCACTGTGTTATGAAAAGTCACATAGGGCAGTCTGTATTTCCAAGGCTCAGCATTCAGAGCAAACACGCTGCTGGTAATCTTTAGCAAATACATTTTTGCTTGCACAATAAATCTGTTCAGAAATCACACATTTCCATTCAAACTGGTCACTAAAGAGTCACGTGTTGGGGCCTATCTCTGCTTTGTGCTGACACTACATAGGTAGATAATCACGTGCCTTCCTGAAGAAATATTCCCAGTCTTAAGGTAGGACTTGGCTCAGGGTCACATAAGACTCATCCACGTTTCATATCGTGTTTCCTCTTCTTTTCTCACTAACCAGTCCTGAAATATGTCACTTCTGTGCAAGCAGACTGACACACACCACAAACACACAACAAGTAGCTGTATCTATGCTGGGAAATACAATGGGCCAGGGAACAGTTAGAGGATGAGTACTGCAAAGCACAGCCTATGTCCCTCCAGGTAAATTCTCTTGCCCTCCAAAGCAGTGCAGCAGCAATCCAAACTGGGAGCAGCTGCTATTCCCTAACCATGGGCAGCAGCTGGGAAAGTGCTAGGTGATCCTGGCCAAAACCACAAGAAGTCATTTGCATGACCTGTCACACAGCATTGCCCAGGTCCTGGTGAGGTACTGCCAGAGTCCACAGGCTGGGGCATTGCCTGGGACATACAAAGGGGCTCAGTAAATGTCTTCTCTACAAATCACTCCTGTGACATTTTTGGAAAACTGTAGAGGCTTTCTCATCCCTGTTAATCCATAACATGGGGATAATAAACCTCACTGTATATCTCAGCAGTGGAGGTAGGACAGAGCATTTCCCAGCTTGGATAGTAATGGGAAAGCATATGAGTACCCTGGCTGTACACTGTGTTTGGCTTATTGTGTTTGATAATTTTCATTTAAGCAGAGAGTAAATACTGACTTAAGTCAGTCTAGTTCATAAATCAGAACAGAATTTTGGCCACTGCTTTAAATTACAAATGAAATTAGTCATCTGCATTAGAAACAGGCATGTGTGAGATAAACAGGAATGTATCTTTAAAATATGTAGTTAAAAATATTTTGCCATATTATGAAATGAAGTGGTTTGTATTTTATTTCCTATTGGTGCCTATCTTTTTTTCTTTTTTTCATTTGTGTGAGTGAAAGATCATTATCCATTCTATTTTTGATACCTACTTATTGCTATCATCTGGAATGATACCTGAACTTCCGTAAATAGAGGCTGCCACTTCCCTATACTGAGGAACCCAGTAAGTGGAGTGGAAAAAACTCAGGAAGTGGTTTTATTCAGTGCTGTGGATTTAAAGATTTTTCCAATCCCACTATTGTCCAGAAATATATGGGAGAAAGCCCTGTAGCTGGGAAGAAACAAAACTAAATTCACAGAATGAAACAGAGGAAGAAAGGGAGAAAGAGAAAAAATAGGGAAGGAGAAGAAGGAAGGAGAGAAAGCGATCAAGAAGAGGGAATAACCTGGGCTGATGTTCCCTTGTTCAGTCACACACCCACATGCCACCACAGCATTTACAAGCCTGCATCTCTGCTGGATGCAAAGTACCCCCAGTTTTCATGCTTCAGTGCTGAAGATCCTCCAAATGTTGTCCCCCATAATTAGAGCTAAATAGAGATAATATGCTTGAAATGTACAGTTCTTCTGACCTACCTGGCCTTCCCCTTATACACACAACAAATAGATCTCCATTGGAAACCTGCAAGGTATATACACCACCTATGTTGCCCAGCCAGAAGCTGTATTTCCGCTTTCAGAGAGGTATAAGTGCAAAGGAAGCATGTTGGAAAGCTGTTATTTTCTGAAGAGGTTACCACCCCCATCAGGGCTTTACCTCTGGGTAATGTAGGTTACATAGGTGTAGGATCTCCTTTGAAACTCATACATGAGACTGTTCTAAGAAAAAGTTCTGCTCAGCAGTGAGGCTTTTGAGAAGGCTGGTGTATGGAAGACTTTCAAATGCATGTACTCCATGGGTGTGGGAAGCCAGAAATGCACAGCTACATCCTCTGCTCCTGTGGGTTCACAAAACTGCAGTGATGCTGCTAGATGAAGAACCAGGTGAGGGTCAGCTGCAAAATATCTGGTTTTCCATGTGGAAGAGTTAACTGGAATGACAGTTAAAGAATAATATTCCATGACGTCAGTGGTGTTTATGACATGCCCTTTAGTTACCCTGACCAGTAAATCAGTGTGTGCACTTTAGTACCTCAGAATAGGGCATACTTCAACGGAAATAATAGCTTTGTTGATTAGGTAATGAATATGCTATCAGAGAAGTCAAGAAGCCTTTTCACTATTGCTCACTCTAAATAATAAAGCTAATTAAAAATACACTGCATGCCTTGGGTCCACTTCTCAAATTCTGAAATAATGACACTCTCACATTCATTCTTTCAATTATCTGCTATGTATTTATTAATAGAAGGATACTGTCCTATTCCCTGCCTACACATTAAATTCATAGAAGCACAATAGTACACACAGAACAGAGAACTGAATCTAATCATATCTATGGTTGGAAAATGAACTCCACTTCTCCATATGGTTGGGGAAGCCCTCTCTGCAAGCACTCTGTCCAATCCTACTGTCTGAGACGCAGCCTTGGCATTCACATATCAGATGCCATCCTGACACTGCAGAAATACAGAGCTGGCTGCTTCCTCTTTCCCCCATTCAGTCATAGAACCATTATAGAATGGTTTGGGTCAGAAAAGCCCATAAAGATCATCTAGTTTCAACCCTCTGTCGTGGGCAGAGACACCTTCCACTGGACAAGGTTGCTCAAAGCCCCATCCAGTCTGGCCTTTAACACTGCCAGGGATGGAGCATTTACCACTTCTCTGGGCAACCTGTGCCAGTGCCTCATCACCTTCAAAGTGAAGAATTTCTTCCCGATATCTAATTTAAAGCTATCTTCTTTCAGTTTAAAAAAGCCATTCCCCCTGGTCCTGTCACTACATGCCCTTATAAAAAGTTCTTATCCATCTTTCTTGTAGCCCCCTTTCAGGCACCGGTGTCCCTGGAGCCTTCTGTTCTCCAGGCTGAACAAGTTCAGCTCTTTCAGTCTGTCTTCATAGCAGAAATTCTCCAGCCCCCTGATTGTCTCCATGTCCCTCCTCTGGACTTGCTCCAACAGCTCCATGTCCTTCTTATGTTGAGGACACCAGAACTGCATACAGTACTTCAGGTAGGGTCTCACAAGAGCGGAGGGGCAGGATCACCTCCTTTGACCTGCCGGTCACACTCCTTTTGATACAGCCCAGCACAGAGCTGGTTTTCTGGGCTGTGAGTGCTTATTGCCAAGTCATTTTAACATTCACCTGCTGATGAGGCTGAAGACAACATGGCTGATGAGGTTAGGTGATTAAGAGACATCAGGTAGTCACTGCTTTCTCTTCCTAATGCTTTTGCTTTGTCTGCTTCCACAGTGAGGTCACCTCTCTGGTTTTGCTTTAAAGATCCATTTGATCTGGGCTATTTCCATCTACATATCTCTAAACTAATATAACTAATAAATTTGGCAAATTATAAATTTTCCTTAGCCCCACTAAGAAGTTTGCTGCTGGAAAATGTACAATGTAGGAATATAACCAAAAATTCTAGAGCCTTTTCTCAACCAAGAAGATTCTGCAAAGTGGTTGTATTCCTATCAAAGAAGCCTGGTTGTGTTGAAAATATTAAGAAAAAAAAACAAATAGTTTTAACTCATGAATTGAGAACAATAAACAGAACCTCTTCAAAAACCTTTGCTGGAAAGAGTTCACCTTCTGATCACATTATAGCTTCTGGCTCACCCTGCTTTTCTCTTGTGCTGCAGCTATCCTTAATCTTAAGTCTTCTCCCTGAAAAGGTATGTTCCCACTGCCTTCTGTTGCAATGCTTTTTTATTAGCAGAGCCCCATCTGACTTTTAGTACCTTGATTCTCTCCCATCATATTGAGAAATAGCACACACTCATTCTTTTAACCACAGGGAGTATTCATTCTCCTTTAAACAGGTAATTTTTGCTCCAGACAAAATTTCTAGGTCCAAAGTAGAAGTTCTCTCAGCAGCATCCCAGATGGGCGCTGCTCTCCTGCACCACCACTTAGGTCATGGAGATTGGACCATGATGTCTGATGCCTCAACAACATGGGGTTAACATGCCCTCCCCAAGATAAAAGTGGAAGCCTGGGCTTTTTGTGACAAAGATTGCCTAATAGCTCCAGCACCTGGCAAGCCCCTGACCCACAAGCTGTCTGGGAAAGCTAGATGCAGCCTGCCCTGAATTCCTCTGCCTTTTATTAGGCTCCTCACAGTGGCTGGGGCTTGATCTAGGTGGCTGCCTCATTAATTGCAAAGGTGTCAAACACATACTCCTTGCCTTTGTAGCTAACACAGCTTTCAGATCGAACAGACAACTTGCTGCTTCCCATGTGTTTGTCTGCTTCAGCTGGTCATAGTTTAGGGCTGGGCTCATCTCTTTAGAAGGTCCTTATAAATCAGAGTTCACCTCTGCCACTGAGCTGTGAGGAGTTTTGCTCTTGACTGCAAGTGGAGCAAGTGCAGGACTGGGGCTGGGAGAGATATGGAAGATCTTAGTGTAAGTGTGCAGGGATAGAAAGACAAGGTTAAGATTTCTCAGAACCACATATGTCAGAACCCTCAAAGTTAATGTTTCACTTCCATAGACTTCCCCATCAATGGAGTACATTGAATTATAAGTGAAGCATCCTAACCAGCTTTTAGGTTGCCTGGAACATGGAAAGCAGAATGTGCATCACTATCATAGTGCTTTGGTACGTAACAGGTGTGAAATATGAGTTTCTTTCAGCTTTTAACTGAGTTTTTGGTCTGTGGCTTATTTCAGAAGTGCTAATCCTTTGCTTTAGATAAAAAAGGGTTTTGCTGTGTGACAGATTTCACCCTGTTGCACAATCCTCAAGAAAGCAAGCCAGCTCACACCCCTATCTACCTGCACAAGGGAAAACTGCATGCACTGTCAAAGGCAGCAGGATCAGGACTGGTTTACACCGAAGATGGGATATGGTGCAGAGCTGTCAGTACCTATCCAAGTCTTCCCTGATGAACTCAGCCACAGAGAATTGGTAAGATCAATGTATTGTTTACAAAGCCCAAGTCTGCTGGGATCTGTGCTTGAAGTTTCTTACTTTTGTTGTAAACTGATCATGGAGACTCAGAAAGACAAGCTGTTTTTCCTGAACTTCCTGCTTATACAAAGCTTCCATTTAGTCCCAGGAATTTTATCACTACTGTGAGCAAAGCATAAGACTGGGTAATAAAGTGGGAGCTCTAAATTTAAAGACACCATTGGCCTCCCTCTTCTTAGTACAGAGTTAATCCTAATAGAACTCTGGGAGAAGTTGCCTTTTTTAACTTTTTGAGAATTACTTAAGTATAATTTCTCCGTGCCTATTCTGAGAGTAGCCGCAATTCTTTTAAAACCCCTGAAGGAATCACTTGGTGCTTGCAATAAAGAATAAATGTTTTGTTGGTCAAACTTTTAAGTAATACCTTTTTTTTTCCATTGGGTATAATAACAACGTTATTTCCAGTCTCCATCTGAAAAAAAAAATCAAAGAAACCAAGGCAAATCAAAGTTACTGGAAAATACAGGGCATCATCATGTTATAAGCAAGGGAGCATTACTGCCTTTGGGAGCCTGTTCCAGGCTGAAATGCTCCTAGCAGTTTAAAACAAAATAAATTAAATGAATCTTGTGACATACTTCACTCGTCACTGACCTGAAGATGGCCCATCATGCCACTCTTTTCTTTAATTAACTTGGATTCAGGCAAAATGGAACAACTGTAGGTGAGTGTCAGTTATGGCAGAAGGACAAAAGAGTAAAATATCAATTTGAAGAAAAGGAAGGTATGTGCGCACACACACACATGCAGAAGGTGGGTGTCCCCACTCTGCCAGGTGTCCTTGCAGGCTTGCTAAAGGCCAGCTTCAGCTTCTCTATCCTCACGCACCTCAAGTCACACTGAGCAGGGGCTGCCCACAAGCAGCTCCTCGTGATGCTGCTACAGCCCCTTCACTGGAGCTGAGGCACAGCAGCTCTCCCCTCCCCAGGCCGAATACACACATCCTCTCAGGACAATGAGGCTACTTCAGCTTCTGGTGCAGGAGGCAGGGGAGGCACATCTGCCAAGCCTGTGCCGAACCCCTTCAGAGTGTGAACACCCACCAGGATCTGCCTGGCTGGTTTGGGGCTCCTCTGTACTGCAAAGAGGTCAGATAAAATAGACAAGGTACATCCTCTCCCTCTCATACCACAGGTCTGGGTTCTGCATAAGTGAGGCACAAAAAGCAGCTTTTTTGGTTTGGATTTTACTATTATTTATTCACATGAGAAGAACAAGTAGGATTTGGATCACAGCTGGGGTTCTTCACACCACAGAAACCTACCATTGCACTGTCTTTTTTTGAATCACACCACTTGTAAGATGATCCACACTCCTCTGTTCATTCTTCAGGCTGTGGTCTTCACAGCATCAGAAAGTCACAGACAGAAGACCTGCAGACTGCAGTCTTCAGAGGAGACTTCCTTCCTGCTCCTTCAAGAGCAACAGGCTGCTTAGCAGCCTCTGCCTGTGTGTCATGCCGTAAAAGGTGGCAGATTTTCAGCTCTTGTTTGTTCAACTTCGAAACACAGCCTTTTCTTCTGTGGAACTCAGGATGTATCTAACAGGAAACAATAAAGATACAGAACTGTTCTGGAGAGGAAGTAGGACATTTTAGGTTGGCAAAAAATAATTACTTATGCTGAAACTGGGTCAAAATACTACAGTGTCTACCACGGCTCTCGGGAAGAGTGCCATGGGGTTTTTAATAATGAGAAAAATTCAAGATCTCAGCGTTGGGTCCCATCCCAACAAGTAATACAGTTTCAGACCAAATGGAAACTAATCTAGCCTGTAAATTACAATGCAGCAGATGTAACCAGCTCACTACTGAGCCCAGTCACTTTTGGTCTGCTAAAGATGATCTTCCAGCCAGCTTTGTTACAAAGGCATCAAGAGGTTGAGCATTCATCTTCATCCCTTGCTGTTGCTCCCGCTGTTGTTTGTATTCACTGTTTCAGATGAATTTCTCTTTTGACTTAATCCAGCTTCACCTTCTGGCTGACAGAGTTTTTATGTCTTTCTTTGCAAGGTCAGAGACCTGTTAGCACCTACCATTTTTACCCTGTCAAGGGGCTTACTACACCAGTCACCTTTTAGTCTCTTTTTGGGTACTCTAAGTGGAATGTGGTCTTTAAATTGGTCAAAGCCAGATATTTTCCCCAGTCCTTAAATCATTTCTGTGGTTCTTTTCCCTATCCTCCCCAATTTTTCAACATCCTTTTCAAATGTGGATGCCAGTTCTGGCTGCAGCACCCCAAAGTAAAATTACCTCCTCGCTCCTACTCAGTATTCTACTAATTATTCATTCAAATAGTGCATTAGCACTTCTGGTTACTACATTGCTCTAACTACTCTTGTTTGACTGCATGTCCACCCAAGCACCTAAATCCTCCATTCTCCTGTAAATTATACCAACTTTCATCTGATATTTTTAAGGAAAGGTTAAGAAATGATTCCAAAACACATTACAAACATCTAATGAAGACATCAAGCTTTTTGCAACATGTGGAGCAGAAGACACTTGAAACTGCTGCTCAAGCCCACAGTTTCCTTCTCGCTGGCCCATTGTAGTAACTCTTGTAGTAACCATTATTTTAATACTGGATTCAGTGTGTTTGACGCAACCCTGGAATGTCCAGTGTATACAGCTTTAGGAACTAGAGGATCTGTGAGGAATGAAGTTCAGGACAGCTAGAAAAGGAAGATCTGGAGCTGTGAGCACACCGGAAGAGTTTAAGTCCATTTTGGGTTTCTTCAGTCTGTGCTTAACTAAGGCTCATGATTGCAGGGACATGGTGTTGCTCCTAAACCCCTTCTTCTCTTGGAAAGGAGCTGAAGTGGTACTATTTTTATGCAGGAACAGACATTAAATTACCCACATTCTATATGGCAAAGTTACAGGTCCGGTGCATGGCTCTGTCCAGCTTTGCAGCAAGAAAATCAAACCAAATCAGCCACTTGGGCTCCTCACTTCACACCCAGGTCCTTGCCTTCACATCATCCACATGAAACAAAACCTACCTGTGGTTCAGGAAACAGCCAGGACCTCTTACTCCCTTTGGGTGACCTGCTCAAGGCTGGTTCTCTCCCCTTTACCTTGATTCCCAACAAAGCCCAGCAGCAGTTGCCCCCTCACATACCTCCACAGCCCTAGCACCACATCAGTAAACACCCTCAATGCCATGCTGAATAATACCTCTGGACCATGGCATGGATCTCAACTTATGTCAAGCACTTTGAACAGAAAAAAATATTATTATGGGTGAGGGTGGCAGGAGCATTACTAAAACAGAACCTGGGACCTAGGGAAGCCTGGAGCCCAGGGTAACACAAGTGACCAGGAGCAGTCTGCTCTTGAGGGGCCACCCAAGCAAATAAAAGCCTTCTGGCATTGTTAAGTGGGGGAGCCTGAAGCAGATGCTTTGAGTCATTGGCTATTTAATTTTGGCTGTTTCCAGAGAAAAGGTGCTAAGGTGACAAATAAAAATACACGCTCCCCCCCCCCCCCAAATGTCAGCTCTGAAGCTTCATTATGGTACTACAGAGGCGCTCCAGGATAACTGTGACTTGTTCAGCCTCATTTGCAACTGAAACCAGCGGTCAAACTCTCTTTGTTCTTTCTCAGCCCATCCTAGGGGCTGTCACTGAAGAGAAACAGGGATAAGTGAGAAAAGCATCTGGCCAGCCTGTCCATCAGTATCAGTGCCATTGATGATGAGCCAGAGCAAAGTCCAGCTCATGCACTCAGAGCCATGCTGGCTCAGCACAACTAAAAGGCAGAATTTTTATTGATTTTTTTTAAACCAAACAACTTTATTTTGTTGAGCAGTAGCGGCTCCAACAATCAGTACACTCAGGGAGCACTTTTGGTCAGTAGGGAGGTTCTGTTCTTACAGTCTTTTTCTATGTAAAATCATAACACAGAACCTAGCTTTGAGCTCCTCAACATCTATACAGTAAGGCAACATGGTACTGCACACCCCCACCCCACCCCCTGCCTCTTTCAGGGGGATGAAAACCTGATTTAGCTCTGCTTCTGGTCCAAGAAAGCAAAGTATTTCATTCTTGATGTTTTTGCTGATAAGAAGTAATGGGAAACACCTTCCCTATGAAATACTGGGTTTTCTATTTTCTTTTTTTTTTTCCTGATACAGCCTAAAAAAGCATTTTCAGCCTCAGATCCAAGAGGAGTCTTTTCGCACAAGGCATCTCTTTATGCCCCCTGAAATAGTTATTACCTGCAGGAACAACCACAAGCCAGACCCTGGGCTATGGTGTTGCTGAGAAGAGAGCAGGGCCTCCCAGGAGCCTTCTTCAATTGTGCTGCAGGGTTTCAAAGAAACAGGCTGCTGGCAAGTGTCAGCAACCAGCTGATTTTTAATGCTGGGTCAGCAGCCCAGAACTGGGACATGCTGGTGTAAACCTCCTGGTTTATGGTAACTCAGAGCAGCAGAGCTCTGACATACCTGGCAGTGAGTTTTGCACTAGGCTTTTCAGAAGTGGCACACCAAACTTCACCCCTGGCAAGGCAAAAAGGAACAGAAAGAATGCCAACCCCAGCTAAGGCTGAACACACTTCAATACATTAGCAACAGCTTTTTTTGTCCATTTAAGAGTTAGCATTGGAAAATCACAGAAAACAGTGTTTTAGCCAGCAAGTGTTTCAAAAGGAAAGATATTCACCCTCTTCTCCACATTTTTTTCTTCTTTAACCCAGTGTTTCTCTGCATGGCTCACTTTGCACATAGATAATGTTTTCTTTTAGTCAATCGAAAGATCCAAGCCCACATGGCCCCAAGGCTAGCAGGGATGGAGTACCCAACCATGTCAACTCCCAGGGAGCAAAGATAGGAGGGGGCCCAGCACCAAGCCTGGCATGATGGCCCCACCAGGAATGGAAAAGGGTCCCTACTCCTGGCTGGCCAGAACAGCCCAAACCCCAGCCTGATCCGCTTTTGCTAGAAGCCATTCCCCTCCAAGGGCTGTGCTGCACCACTGTTCCGCAGTCCTCACAACACCCCCAGGATAAGGCAGTGGCCTTGACTGATGGCAGTTGGAAAACCAAGGGGCAGATTCTCAGCTGGTGCAAATCAGCGTAGCTTCACAGAAGGCCAAGGAGCTAATCCAGTTCAGCCCAAATGAAGGTCTGGCTCAGAGGGGTGAAGAGACGTGTTGCAGCCACTCCATGGGTCACTGAGTACAGAGGTTGGGCATCCAAGCTTCCTGGTCTGACAATACTGCCAGTGTAGCTGGAAATCACACCCGGAGGTAAGTCTTGCTCTGATCAGCTGAGCAATGCAGAGGACCAGTCCTCAGAGCCAGGAAAAGGTTGTGCCTTCAATTCACTGTGCTCTCTTTTCAGCAGCAGCACCTTCAGTTTTTGCTGCCCTACACCTTTGGCCACCAGAGGATGCCAGCAGGCATGCAACAACTCTGCCGCCCAGCTGGCCTTAAGCAGTTACATCTACAGCGGTGTCGGGCAGACATTTGGGCACACAGGGGACCTGAGTGAAACCCTTTAGCTATGGTGTGAAGGCTGAGGAAATCCATGACAGTCCTCAGAAAGCATTGGATCAGTTCCCTGGGCTTTCATCAGAAAACCCTCCCATGCGCCCGTGAGGGGGTTGTGTTGGTAGGTAGAGGCCCTAGTTTTACCTATCATCAGAAGGCGCAGTGAAGGGAGCTGCAGAAATGCCACACACAATGCAAACTTAGCTAGACAGAGGCTAGACTTCAGCGGGAGACCTTCCATGCAGCCATGAGACAAGCCGCCTATATCAGGTACATTTCCATAGCTTTTAATATAGCTTAACAGTTGCATTGGAGACAAAGGAGAGGCACAGTGTACAGGAAAAAAGAAATATCCCAAAATGATACCCTTTTATTTGTAAAGCTCTGATGAAATAACATTCCAAATGACATCCCACTTGAAGACCAATGGAAACCAACCTAACTATGCATCAGTCATACTATACAGATTGCATCTTACATTTTCAAGATGCCTAAATATCTTATGGAGTATTTACATATGTATCAGTTAGGTAGTAAAATTTCATCATGATTTGTTTCTTTCCAGCACACACTTATTCGATGGCAAGAAAAGAAAAATACCTGGGATGCATTTGCCTTTTTGTACAACACTCCGGAGCAAATGGCAATTTTCCTGAGAGAAGGCTTGTTCTTTGAAACTCTTGCTTCGACAACTGGAAATACAGAAAGTGGGTGGGGTTTTGTTGCACTAAAAAGCCTAAAGATGCCTACTTAAGTTTTTCTTTTAAATTATTTACGTACCATTAAGTTAAAATGTTTACATTCATTCATTCGTATAAAAAACGTTGTTAAATCTTATGCAAATGATTTAACACTGATTGCTGCAACGCAAATTGCACTTCTTTAAAAAAATTATTGTATATATGGAAGAAAAATATCTGATTGCTACCCTGTTTACAAATCTCGACTGACTTGATACAGTTCAGCCAGAAAATACAAACTTTCATGAACCTCAGTCACAGTGTACTTTAAAAGTTACATCGCAGTCTTGGCAAAGTGAGTAAATATTTTAAACCAAAAGAAACCCCACCAACCCCAAAATCTCCTTAACCAGCTGGACCTTGAGAGGCTTGTACCAAACGTGGGTTCTTCCAGGGGCATAACTGGGCTCTGAAGAGCAGAGTAAGGCACACTGAAGATGGAGAGCACAGGGGAGAGGACCGACAGGGGAAAGACATCAAATGTATGGCATGAGACGTCTGCGCCGACTCAAGCATTACCCACTTCTGATGCTCGTTAAAATGTATCTTGCTATCTCTGGTAATTAAAGCCTTTGTTACTCCCTCTCTGACACTGGCCGCTTCTGCCAGATTCTTGGAGGAGAAGGCGATGAGAGAGTGAAAACAACTATACAATCAGAAAGGCAGCACTGCTGGGTAGGTCGAGGATGTACTTCAGGAATCTATCGATAGATCTAGATTTCTCTCTTCTTTTTTTTTTCATTTTATTTTTTTCTTTTTTTTTTTTTTTTTTTTCTTCTTGAGAGTGTAAGGCTTCATTAGCTACATTAACTGTCCCCCAGTGGGCATTTGCTTTCCATATATTTTTCTTGCATAGATGAGGAACTGGATAGTTTGGCAGAGTCTCTTTTGGAGGATGAGAAACACCTCTGCCGCCAAGGCACAAAAATGGTTTCAGAGGAATAGTCTTTGCCAGCATTCTCGCTGCCACTGCAACTGCTCCGCAGAAGAAACCATGCACCAACGTCTGGGGGCTGCTGCACAGTGCCAATATCCAGCTTCCTTCATGCCAGGTCATGCCAGAGCCAGGGCACACCAGGGATCTTGTCTCACGGATGCCGTCACTTCAGCTGTGGAGGTCAGGCTGACTCCTGTGTACAGCCCATCTTGACCTGAATACTTAAGGTTGCTGCTTTCGGGACTGGTGCTCTCTCCTGGGCCAGACATCACCGACGAGCTCGCCTGGAGAGGGAGAAGAGTAAAGAGAGATTTTATTGAGCGGGTAAGCTTTGCACACACTAAGGTGTTGCATTAAGGAGTTGGAGTGTGGTGGGCTCAGGGCACAGCCACTATCCCAGGATTTCTGTGGGTAGTCAGGGTTTGTCCTCTGCTTGCCTCCGTGCCTCAAAATCCCGAAACTGAAAACATGTCTCAGAGTCAGCCCACTAGTTTGGTAAGCCCCGCTGATGGGAACAGTGTCTGTATTTGGAGATGGGGACATGGTTGTATTCACAGCAAGGTGGAAAAGAAAGTCTGGGATGTGCAGAAAAAACTGGAAATCAAACCATGATGAGGAAAGTAATGTGCATGTGTCCCGCTGCCCCCCCTAACTGAAGGGACACAGATGCCAACACCAAAAAGGTGATCCAGGAGAACCTATAGTTTTGCTTCCCCAGTATATCCCAATGGCCTAGCAGCAGATGTGGAGCACCTCCTGGAAATCAGCCTTCTTTGGGACCCTCAGACTTTGAAGTGCCTAAAAATCATTCCTTGCCCTTCAAAATGCTAGCCACAACCTTCATCCCTGTAAGACTGGCCACTAAAGGAGACGATTTTTTCCTCTCAAGTAGAGAAACACTATGCCTTTGAACCAGGAGCCTTTTGTTCCCCCACCTACACTTACAAGACAACACACAGGGGAGCCCTGGTAGGCACAAAGATGAATCCCTGAACCACACTGGAACCAGTCCATTTATTTTAAGAGAGAAATGGAGAGTTACAAAGACAAAGAAACCATCACTTTTTCCATGAGGCTAAGCAGATCCATTAAAGAGGAAAAATTTGCAGTGCCAGACAGTGAAGGGGCAATGTTTTCACCTGATAAAGGAAATGTTTAAGAGCTGACTTCATGCAAAATTAACTCTTGGATATGTCAACTTTAAAACCTTAATTTACTTGTTAATGGATAGTCTTCAGACGAGATTCCTAAAAAAGAAAAAACGAAGGAAAAAACTATCTTAAACTGTGATTGCAGGAGCTTCCCGCCTGCTGTTTAAGTGAAAAGTATCCGTATTTAATCGTTTTACAAGAGTAGAGGTCTTAGCTCTCCTGGAGCCTTGCCAACCTAGCAGCCCTGACATAGGAAAAGCTCAGCTTCATTTATTCAAAGGTAATTTCCAAATGGTGCTGTGCAGGGTTCTTGTTGCCATGCTTAACCGAGGGAAAACCTCCCCTTCTGAAAGAGCTACTCACTGCCAGTTGTCACTCTCATCTGAAAGAACCTGGACTCCAGTATTTTCTTTAGTTTTTATTAAAATGGTTGATGGCCACTATTCTTCCACCTAGTCATCAGCCAGGATTCGGCTCTATCAGGCGCTACCCAGAAATGCAGAGAGGGAAGGAAAACTGCTTGTCCCCCCAAACCAGCCAAAATAGCTCTAGTCCTAAGAAATATGATTTACCACTCTTTCAAATACACAATTATCAATCAGTGACAATGAATCTCCGTACCCTCTTTCCCTGTGACTACAGATGGCAAATTCAATGAGGCAGGTTTCATGTTAACCTCTGGGTCCAGTTTTGGTCTTGCATCAGCCTACTTTTTCAAAAAGGCATTTTTAATTACTAACACATCAAATAAACTCCTCATATCATAAAAGACATAATTTTTAAGAGCCTGAGGCTCTCCGCAGTAGAAGAAGGGTTTGAATTAAAGCTGAGCAGTGTTTGCTTAACCTGAGCTAAAAATACTGCGAACTGCTTTGAAAGGTTCCCGTTTACCCATATTTGCTGCTGTTGTTCCGGTAGGCAAGTATCTTATCACTACTTGTTTTTTCTGGGCTTGGAAAGTGTAATTCACCCTTTTCCTGATTCAGCCCTACAAAGGTGGGGCACAGGGACCCATGGTTTCCATGTGGTGTTATCAGCTACCCCTCCCTCCAACACCCCAGAAGGGAGGACACGGAGGCACGTCCTGTTTGAAGACTGCCCATCCCTGCCCTACCAAGGCCGGATCCTGGCTCCATTGAGCCAGGGCGGGCAGGTCCTGGGTAGTACTGCTGGGCTTGGAAACCCCACCCCAGTAATGTCATGACAAATTCAGGCAGCTCCCAAAGTGAGACATGGAAAACAAACTTCAGCTCATGAAAAGGACGGGGCTGAATCACAGCTCCACTCCGAGCCTGCCTATCTCTGGTCTTACTTCTCCAGCATGAAAGATGACAGAAGTTACAACTAGCTATTAAAGGACATCTGTCAGCTGGAATAAATAATCTGAACAATGCTGCTCAAGTCACAGAGCCCTTCTAATTCACAACAGCTGGCTCTATCAATAAAAAGGTAATGGATTTATTTTTATTGCTGAAATCTGATAATAGGATAGATAATCAACTGAAGGTCAGCTTCCTGAGGAAAAAATGAATGAAGCCTGTAGAGAAGAGTTTGCCTCCCAAATGAGCAGTGGAAGTTTGTGTTTGTATCTGCAAATATATCTGTTTGTATCTTTTTACCCAAACCAGCAGAAGCTGGTCATGGGGCATCCCCAGGCAGGTTTTCTGAATAGGAGATGGTCTTTCTGTAGAGTACATGCCCACCATGCTCACAGGGAGGCCTCAGTCAAAGCACAGAGAGACTTAGACATCTACATTGTACCCAAACCTGTTGTCAGAACCCTGGAGCCAAATTCGCCCCCTTTAAACCTGGTTCAGATCAAACCAGCACTTGAGGAGCAGCATCAGCATCTCTGGCTGAAGAACTGCTTTCTTCCACCCCTCCTGCACTGTCTTCCCATCACAAACAGTGGGGAGAGGGGAGGGATACCCCCCTTTATCTTTTCCCCACACCTCTGCAGGGAGGAGGCAAAAGCTCTGGGTGAGTAGTGGTGCTAACAGCTGGAGGGAGTGGTGAAGGGCCTTGATCTAGACCTTTGCTCTATCAGATAGACCTTTGCACTACCCACTGCACAGGTTCAAAATACTCCATGAATTTTGGACATTACACTGAGTCCGTATTAAGCTGAGTCTCAGCTAACACGCTGTTCCTCTTTGGTTAGCCTAGTTTAGTTTTGCTGTGCTTAAATGGCAGCTATAGTCAGCTGAAACACACTGCAAAGATTTCTTTCGCATATAACCATGTTGTGACAAACTGTGGTGGAGTCCTTAATTTTCCGCTGTCACTCCCTGATTTCTGAAGGGCAAGTCTCAGCACTGCAAAACCACGGCCTTTTTTGATTTCATGACCCTCTTAGTATGCAAAATGGTCATTTCTTGCCAATTCAATTGATCCTCTTGTTTATATTGCAGATGTGTAAGCTTACATATCTTCTAATCTCTCCTTTGTATTATAGCAACATAAATCTGCAGTTAATACTGCATTAATTTCCTAAGGGAGGCAATTTCCAGCGTGGCTTGGGAAAGCAGATGACCCCACTGCTGTCCAGGGCTGTACGAGTAATTGGCTTTATTGCTTTGGCAATGAAACAAAACAGAGCAAAATGTATGTGTCTGTATGCATACAGAACTCCAGGGTAGAACCAAAACCTCTTTTTTATCTTGGTTTTCCCCATTGAAACAAAAAAGCTGGATTGCTTCATTCTGCTGGCTACGAAACGAAATTATCTCTTTCAGATACGTGTACAAGGAGCAAAGAAAATAAACGACTGAATGCATGAAACTGACTGTGGAAGAGGAACTAGCATCCTATTTTGTCCAGTAGTGAGGACTACTGCAGAAGAGGTGGGAGACCAAGAGGTTTAAACTGGAGTATCAGATCTCCCAGCATAATGCCCTGACTCCCAGACTATTTGGTATTTTAGGTTGCCATGTTCCTCAAGCCTCCTGTTGATTTTATTCCACCTGGTTTAGATAAATATTTACTCATACCAGGACTGAGGCACTGTGTTCCCATTTTCCAGGTGAAAGTCCTACCAACCATGCTGGTGAGCCTTTCTCATGGAAACTCTGTCCTGACAGCTATGAAACTACTCTATACCAACTGAAATACTATCATCAAATCTTCTGAAGAACCCTGAAACATTCAACTTTCCAATATCCAGGTGAATAGAAGATCTTTTTTTAGGAGGTCCAGTCTCTGGTTCATCCAGGCTCTGGGAGACTGTATGGAGTCTGATCCCCCGTAGCCTGCATGAATGTCCTACCTATCTGCTACCTAAACAGGAGCAAACACCACCACCTCTAACTATCTCTCAAACCCTCTTTTGAAGACAAAATAAAGCAAACACAGGAGACACTCTTCAGAAAATTCAGTCCAGGTTTTCAGGCATTTTGGGGATGGTTTGAACTGCATTTTCCTGCTGGCTCAGCACCTGCTAAGGCCATTTAAGTCAGCCCTCTCACTTTCCACTCTACAACACTGAAGATCCTGAACCACTTCTCAAAGTAAATCTCCATGGGAACTAAGCACTGGTTTTGCCTGCAAGACAACTGTCCTAAGTTATTCTATGGTGTGTGATTACAGTACTTCTGAGAAAGCTCCAAACTGGAGAAAAAGGGCACAGAAGAGGAGTCTTCTGAAAGAAGAGCTCCCCTGGTGCTGCTGAGCCTTTACTGACACCAGCCCTGGCTCAAGGAGCCTCCATGTCCTGCCATAAAAAGCAGATTTTACAGCAGTTTTCATACTGCATTTTATCCTAATAAGGGAATAAAGTCCTTCTAGTAATCACAGTAGTTGGAGCCCCTGTATGTAAATGGATGGGTGTGCGCTACAGACCGTGCCCGTTGTTTAGCAACATATTCTGCATTGCTTTTCCCTGTACAGTTTCAGCAGCATCAAAGAGAAAGCAGGTATAGCTGCAGATGCAGGCCGTCTGAAACCTTCAAATCTTCTTTTTATGGGGATGTAAGGCAACTTCATATATCATGCAGCTGGACCTTTTCCATGTTAGTAACACAGGACGCCCAGTACTTATACTGCTTAAAAAAACAGAAATAGGCCTAAATCCTAGATCCAGATGTGAATTTGGCAAATAGCCCCTTTACAATGGGGCAATGAAATATCTCTGATCCAAACACTTCTACATTTTGGGATGTCTGAAATCAACTTTGCACCCACAGCAATTCATTAATCATCTTTTAAATGTTTAAACTTCAGCTAGAACATAAAATCAACATTAAAGGTTCTCGCTAATTTGTCTCAAAATTGGCATCATAGAAGATTCCCTTCATGAAACAGATAGTCTCAAAGACATTTCCAAGAGTAATTGCCACCCTTCTCTTTTTCTGCCCTCCCTTCTTTGTTTTACTTTAGAAGAGATAAGGAAAGGCAGGGCAAAAAGTGAATATTACTGACACAAATGAATTCTGCTGAATTTCATTTCCATTAGATTTCTACATAACTGGGAACTCTTTTGGCAGCCTCCCATAAAAAGCATAATAAATTGCTTTTGTACCAGTAGAGGAATTCATTTTCTCTGTTTCATTTAGCAACAACATTGCTGTGAATTTCACACAACAGTTTCTAAAACGTCATCAAATTTCTCTGCCTAATGTCTGTTTGGCATTTTTCCCCTTTTCATGGAATAAAGGCTGCAGAAGTAGAAACAGAGCAAAACACAAGCAAGTTGCCATGCCAGTTGTGTAACACATGGGGAACGAGCCAGGTCACTCTTTCAGCAGGTGTCCATGTTTCTGCAACATCACCAGCACCGCTTGCAGGAATTGATGCCATTCCCCTTAAAGCGACCAAAGATTACAGAGCCTGGATTAATCCATCTCAGGGGTTTTTCCCTCCTGAGATGGCCCAGAGAAGTTTGTTCTCCTTATGCAAAGCCATTGCCTGTTCTAAGAATAAATACAAACCTTCAGGCTATCAATGGGTCAACTCAAGTGGGAAAAGAAAAAATAATCAAGGACCAGAACTCTAGCAAAGTATCTTTGCTTCAGCATGCGATCAGATTACAGGCTGCCTTGCTCCAGAATGCTGACATCCCTCCACTCTTGATAACTTCAATGGGCCTTATGAGCACTCAGACCTTCCCATGGGATTTAGGCCTGTAAGAAATTACTTCACTTCCTTTGTAGCTAGTGATCATGTTCCCAAATGATGTCTGGGGCAACAGGAGCCAGTCTTAACATCCACTGCTTTCCAGTTTCAACCTCCAGTCTCCCCAGAACTTATCCCATAGAATTGCTGATGCTTGGGCAAAGCCAGGGAGGATGTGGCCATGCCCATGATGTGTTCTGACAACTGCTCCTGCTCCTTGCAAACCCTACCCTCATCTCTACACATATGGGGCTGGGGTGCACTAGCCCTTCATGGGGAGGGAGGGTCAGGGTATGCCCGACTGTCTGGTCTCTGCTGCTTCAGCGTGTTTCACAGCCTCTCTCCATCACTTCCTTTCACTGAAATTTTTCACAAGAGGTAATTTGCAAGTGCCTTGCATATGCAGGGCACATCTGATCAAATCATGGTAGTGAAGAGGCTGTGCAGATATTACTGTACTGCCTGCTGGATACAAGAAGACAGGCTTCCCCAGCCTTTGTGCAGGTGCCCTCTCCCAGCCTGATCTGCTACAGAAAAATCAGTGAGAACTGAAGTCCTGGCACTGGAGGATGCTGTTGTGTAATTTAAGAGCACTCTCAGGGTCCCTGGGAGTTGCTCTTAGTTGCAAGCAGCTCTCAACCAGCCTCTTGGCTCACAAACTGTGTCCCTACCTCGCTCTTCTCTGGTACCCACACAACTCCACTTGGCAAAATCATATTACAAATGGTACTATTAATATTATAACACAAAGATTATTAATAACGGGTCTGTATGGCCTCTCCTTCCCTGATCAGCACACGGGTGTCCTGCCTACAGCTTACACCACTGCCTCCACCTCAACTGGGACTGTGCTTCTAATTCTGTCCATTATATAAATCTCACAACATTCCTCAGAATCAGTAATCCTGCTTAAGGCAATGTAACAACATTTTACGGGGAAACTGGCTGCATTTTTCCGTTTGCAAATATTAGATGAGAGCCTAAAAGAGTACATAGTAGTTCACTGGGGGGACTCTGAAACCCAGTAACAGTTCACTTTTTGCTTAGTGTTTCTCCTTTTTTTGATGTGATCTGTTTATTTTATTGGAGTGACAGGATTTTCTCCTGTCAAAGACAAGCCCTTTTAGTAATATCCTTGTCTGGCAGCATTCAAACCCAAAACCCGATGCCTCTGAAACTGGGTGGCCCTGTCAGTCCATGAGCAGTCACATTTGCTAAAAATGTTTTTTTTCTTCCCCTTGTACAATGAAACTTTGTGCATCGAGAATTAAATATTGAAATGAGTTTGTGCGTTGAGAATGCTGAGATATTGAAAAATAGTTATTATAAACAATGTCTCCTTATCATTAATAAAGGAGTAGAGAAAGCCACATTAGGAAAGCTTTTCAAAGACATAATGAGGCACAGTAAAGGATACAGAAGGCCCAAAGAGTGAGTGTGGATATAGTTATGTATAGCCAAGGGGTTAGAAATTAATCTACATTAAGCTTCACAACTTTAGCAGTAGTGTTTGTTATCACACAGGCTGTGTGAAGAAAGGAAGTTCGAGTTGATTTTGACTACATGATGTAAAATAAGGATCAAAACTAAAGGGGCTGATCAGCATTCCTCTCATGCTCCTCTGGAGATCAGTGCTGCCAGACGCTGAGCATCTGGTCCCAGAGGAACCCTCTGCGAGGAAAGGGCCAACCTCTTATGCACTGCAACTAGCAGGGCACCCCAGTCTGGTTTCATCTGGTTCTGTGTCATGGTTTAAGTGTGTATCTTAGTTTAAAACAAAAGCCTTTATGTTTCCTTTCAAACAGTAGCATAACATTTTGATGGGGTTTATCAGCAATTTGGGAAAATGCATAAAAATGCATATATATATATTAAACAGCTTTCGGAAAACATAACAGCAGCAGTGCCTTGAATTATAAATTCTTATCAGATCACTTCAGAAGAAGAGGGGTACATGCGCAATTGTTTCTTGAAAGGATCAATCTGGCATGATTTATTGTCTTTGCTCCAAAAAGAAAACCTTTGAAATGGACCAACCTGAACGTTTCAAAACAAAATGTCTGGGGTTAAGCTGTGGTTAACTTAATCATAAAGGTTATATAGATCTTAATTAAGAGGTTTGTAAAGTACTTCAGCTTGTCGTTCTGTTTACAGCTATATGTAATATCCTCCGAAAATCTTGTTCCAGTATCAGCTAACAAAACTGAAAAGTTTGTTTAGATTATTGTTCTGCCAGATAAGATAAAAGCTGTGATAACACTGCACAGTGATCAGCCTGCTAACAGATACGGACACCCGCTTATGGCTTACCCCAGAGGCTGCAGTCTGTGTGCCAGGAGAAGTGGTTTTGCTACAGTCATCTGAGTTATTAGAAGACGTGGATGTTGGAGTCATAGGAACCGCAGTAGTACTGTTACCTGAAAGATAGGGAATTGGTATTTAAAACAAATATTTTCCACCAGGGGAAAAAACCTCTTGCAGCTCAACTGTCTTATCTTTTTATATTTACCAGAGCATGCCTTTGACTTATTTATGTTCTTAGGTTTTCGCTTCCTGGTCTGAATTCCTTCTTTTTTCATAGCAAGAGGTCGGGGAACCTGAAAAAATTAGATTTGCACAATAATCACAGAGTTGTATACGTACTTTAATATCAAAAACCAAAACGCACTACAAGGTCAAATGGTGATATTCAAAATGCCTGTACAGCGCATCAACTTTTTCTGTTATAACACCGACTCCAAAAAAACTTTGCCTTTTATTTGGGCAAAGCAGTGGGTTGTTTCAGGAGGCATTTTAGCTAAATAACAAAAGCAGGGAAACTTTTTATTTCATGTGAACTGAACAGTTTTTCTAAAACCTCAGTCAGACCACAGATAAAAAGCACACTTTCAGAGGAAAACAGCATTACTGCATTACTTGGCCCACAGGTGTTATGAAATTAAGTTGGACAGGGTGTATCTGAATCCTGATTCCTTATTCCAATCATTTAGGAATTATCTTCGGTGACTGATTCTGGAAACCAGGAATGAATACGAGAGGAAAAAAAATTCCTCTCCCAGTGGACCAGCTAAACAAACTGGATCATCGCCCATAAGTGTCTTAGGGAAGAAGCTTCAGGCCATATTTGTTTTCATAAGCAGTTCAGCCCATAATATGGCTTTATATCATCCAAATTTATATTTATAGGGAAAATGTGCTCCAAAATCAGATTTGTATTCTGTGTCTCCACAAATACAATCATTGTAAGAAAACATTGATTTAAAAAATGTTTTAACTTAGTGATGATGTGAGTTTGCGGAAAAGCAATTCAGGCATATGCATACTATCATTATAATGTTTAAACCCGCAATATAATTTACTTTTTTCTTGAGGACTAGAACAAGCCCCAAACACTCCTAATGCCCATGCTCTTTAAACACTTGTGCTTGACTGTAACTTAACCCACTGAGGCATAACAGGATCTGAGTTTCACACAAAACGTACTCCATCACATTCAGGATACAGCTATTTTCTTTTTCTATTATTGCCTAGCAAAGGCTGAAATCACATTTAAATTTTTGCTGGCATAGCTATATTTGCCCATGAAAAATGGTCTTATTGAAAGTCTAGGAGTTTTTCTTCCCCACTGATGAGCTGTTTTAAATCCCATTGGCAAAAACACCTCTGCCGCTCATCTGTTTCTTTGTACAGATCTGTCAGGAAAGCTACAACGGCAAACATAACTTGTCACAGGCATAACTTGCTAAAATGGTTCAACTATTTTCTAATGCCATGCATTTTTTGGTCATTTTATTCATTTTGTTTACTGTTTTTCAACTCCACAGCCCCAACTATGAGCCGAGACCATTAGCATTAGCTGAAACATTGCCCCAGCTTAAGGAACCCCGACACTGCTCCTCAAAGCCACCAGGTACCAGCTGGCGGGAAGACCACCACTTCCCCAAAGGAGGTTCAGAGCCTGTGGGGAATGTCTCTAGGCAAAGAAGCAGCCACTTACCCCGTGGAGCTTCATGTAGAGGCCGCAGGCGTTACAGACTGGCTCACCCTCCGCGTTCCTCCGCCACAGGGTGGTGGTCGTGGTGTGGCAGTTAGCGCAGGACAAGCCCAGCCGCCGCGAGGAGGGCTAGAGGCAAGAACAGGCAAACACGGGCATCAACAGGCAGGCAGAAGCAAATAAGCGATGTCTTTACAGTTTATGAAAAGTAATGTAACACACAGTGGGGACAGTAGAAGCTTTTTTTATAGCATCTATCAGTGACATGCCAGAATTAAAATGAGATTAACACCATTTCAGAGATGGGAAAGCTGATGTGAAGAGCTACTGTCAGACTGCAGCTCTGGGCAGTCCACAGCAGAGGCTGCTGACGCATGAGCCTCTGCCCAGACTACTGGGCACTGACTTTTCCTCCAGCAGGACAGCTAGGATGTCCTCCATTCAGCTGAGGAGAAGGCACAACACTCTTGTGCCATCTCTCCAGCCGGTTCAATGCCCTCTCCCTTGTGTGACAGGCAGTGAGGTCCTTTCCAACACTAACTGTTCTATGATTCTATGAGGCAGCTCTGAACCTGCCAGCAATAATTCCTACTCATCAGAAAAATAAACCCCTTTAGCCACCTGCCCTCAGCAGCACCACAAGTAGAGAAAACTTTCCTGGGCACCCCAGGGGTAACATGTACAACAGCGGCATCTTTGTAAAATATCCTTTTATCAGCATCCCTTTTATCCTTGCATGAAAAAGCAACATGTCCTGGGAGCATGTTTTACAGAGCAGAGCTCCCCCTTGGCCAGCAGAAAAGCCGGTGGGTGACAACAAGGTCCCCACTGCAAACAAGCCATTTATGACACTCTTCCGTGGAGTTTGGAGCCAAGATGAAGCAACCTTGTATCAGAAATAACTGTATAACCTGGAGCTTTATGGCTGCAGGCTGTATATCATAAGTGAAGGCAGTCCTCATAAACATGTGAAACGAAGGTGAATGGGTTATAAAAGTCCCTGTAACAAGTGATCTCTTTTACGTTCATCATAAGCAAAGAATTCCAGCTACATCATAAATCTAGTCTTTTTCAAAGTATTGCATTGTCAAAAAAAATAGAAAAAAAATCTGTGCCTAGCTCTGTGTCTGGCAGCTGAACAAGTTTACACGGAGAAGTCAGTTTTAGAGGATTGCATTAATCTTACTCTGACTATAAAGCACCCATAACCGAAATTACTAACTTAAGGGTACAATGCCCTTCCTCTTGAATCATTTACTGCTGGGTTGTTAGAGGTAACTCGGTCACCTTTGATACCGCAGAGCTGCCTGCCACTTGGGAAAGCGATAAAAATGTTGTGAGAATGAAGAATATTCCAGAGCAATAACCCAGCTTTGCGAATTTTACTCATTTGGGTTTCTTTAGCAATAAGCCTTCGTCTTATGCCGCAGCTCAGAAAGAAATCTAGACTAAATATGAATTCTGTAACTTTGAATCAGTAACCCATCATTAATTACACAGCAAAAGAAAGGCAGCCCAGCCAAGAGTAATCTAGGCTGAAGTATACACATATGCTTTTTAATCTTAAAAACACAGGTCTCATGAAAACAGATTTTTTTACCTCATTATTAAATATGTATGCATATAGCATCTAATTAAATTAAGACTTGATTAAACGCAAGTTTTACATATATTGGGTAAAAAAGTTGATCTTAACACATATGATTAATTTTCTTTCTTTGCATGTAAAATGCCATCAGATATTTCATTCTATTAAATCTTCCTTTTGTATGCAGTCTGGTATAAACCTTCATATATTTTATTTTGATAGCTTTCGCTCATTCCCATATCTAAACAGACAGTGAGTTTGCGCACATTTTGAGGCTAAAATGACTTTCTACTGCAGGAATTTTATCAGCAACTTCGAGGAAATCTAAACATGTTTAGCATTTTCAAAACATTTTGCCTTCTCACCTACATATTTCCAGCTATGAATACACAGTCGTGTTTGATTTATAGTTATGGGCAGTGAACTCAGTACGGATTGTTACGCAGAGCTATCTCAGAGTTATTTCACCAAGGTGTCAGGCTGAAATCAGGCTGTGGTTTGACTCTGGTTTAGTCTCCTCATCCCCAATCACCCTCCAAAAAGCAGGAGGAACACAGAAATGCCAGAGCTGGGTATCAGCTACTTGAAATCTGCATTGGGCCAGGGTGCCATGGCCAGGCGAGCTCTGACACTTCAGACAAGTGGCAGATCTGACCCGTCTGCTGCATTTGCCCCCAGCAATGAGATAACACCTTGTGTTGTGAAATGTAGTGAACCACCAGATAGAAAAAATGGGCAGCCAACAGTAATTAACATCTGGCTTACAGTTAAATTAACTCTTTGGCTTAAAGAAAGGTGGTGTGTGCTCTTGAACGTTTACTGTCTGCTCTGATCATTGCTCATTTGGTTTTTGCTCCCCTCCCTGCTCCTGTAAGGGCATTAAATTGAAACAGTTCTGAAATAAAGACCGGGATGTGTTTTAACGCTAAGAAATCTGGCACGGAGCAAAGCAGCTGTCGACTGAAAGGGGCTTGAAAGGCCAGTGGGTTTGATACACTGTCCCCATACACAAGGGTCCGAACATCAGCTTGGATTATACCAGGGTGATTTATTGTGGCTCGCTCAGTAACAGCCATTACTGAAGAACGTATTCTTTCTCTCTGCTGACCTCCACCCAGATTTGCTAAACATAATGTGCAGTTCCCACTTGTTAAATTTTCTCCTTGCCTATTCAGTGCCAGCCTGAGTTATAAACAGGGGTTCTGGTTTGTACTATTTATTTCCCCCCCTAGTTTTAGGAGGATATTTTTAGAAAAATTGCCGCTCATTTCTTAGGAGTGAAACAAAACAAAGGCTATTATCATTGTTTAAACAATTGGTTTTCTTTGAATTATATACAAAACTTGCTTACATTCCCAAGGATCGAGCTCTCAGCAAACAAAGCAGGTCTGGAGAAATTCCGAGCCCTCTGAACAAACACTTTCCAACCTTGACTTTTTTTTTTCGTTGGAAACGTCCAACATCAGCAGCACAAATTTATTCCAAGCCACCGATGCCCCCTCACCAACAGAGTCCATCAACTCAAACAGCCAGGCCCGCCCGTGCCCCATGTGTGGCTCACAGGGAGCAGAGGGAGATTTTGCCAGCATAAGGCTCAGAGGTGGGCCCAGATGACTAGCAGCTCTGTCGCCCTTCACTATGACCACTTTGGCCTGACAACCTGGTCAGGAGCCTGGGGGATCGCAGGACTAACACACCCCGTTTGCTCCTGTTTTCCCCCTAGCAAGCGTTGACTGGGGATCCCGCGGAGCACAGTTCTTCCCCCCGCTCCATCCCCACTCACCACTCTCTTCTGGGGCTTGATGAGGGGCCGGCTGAGGCCGTTCATTTTGGTGTACAACCCGCAGGCGTTGCACAGGTAGTTCCCGGTGCCGTCCCTCCGCCACAGCGGGGTCTGGATGGAGCCGCAGTTGACGCACTCCCGGCTCTCGGACAGGTCTTCCAGCAGCTCTGTGGGGGCAGAAGCAGAGGAGATAGGAGGTGGGGCTCGGATCTCAGGGGATCTCCCCGGAGCGCTTCCCCGACCCCGCCGCACTGGGAGATTGGCCCCTGGCGGGCAAGCGGCCGGCGCTGCTCAGCCCTCGAAAAAGCAATTCCCCGGGAGTGACCGCTACCACGAGATATTTAAAAAAAAAAAAAAAAAAAAAAAAAAAAAAAAGCCAACAAACAAACAAACCCACCAAAAAAAAAAAAAAAAGTCCTCTTTTTCTTTCCTTTTTTTTTTTTTTTATTTCTGTCAATGCAGCAGACTCGCTGCCGGACCCAGCGCAATTTTTGCTTCACAAACCGGAGCCGGTGCTCCCCGGGACAGGCTGGGGAAGGTGGAAAGGGGGTGCGTGACCGGCCATATGGAGCAGAGACCGCCGGCACCCCGCACTCCCGTCGGGATGCGGCCCCGGAGCTACCCGGGGTGCGCTCGAGGGGTGCAACCCTCGTCGGGGTGCTCACCGAGTGCGGGGTACCTGCCTTTTGAGGGGGCAGAGAGAGGTACGTGACAACCAGAATAGCTGCTTCCCGGATTGTAGGGACGGGGTGTAAGGACATAAATATGTAAGGATATAGGGGGTTATATATATATATGTATATTTTTATATATATAAATATAAGAGTATATATATGTATAAATATAAGGATATAATGAATATAAATAATAAAATATAAATACAAGAATATAAGGACAGGAATATACAAGGACATAGGGAGTGGTGGCCTTGCCCAATATTCCCCCAGGCTATGGCTGGGCAAGGAGTTTTTACAACGACTCTCATTTTAAATGCCTTGCAACTAGTATAAGTTAAAATTTAGAGACAATGTTTGGGACTCTGGTATGTCAAAGGTGGTGACGGGGAGCAAGCAGTTCGCCTGGGCTATTTGATCAAATTCGAGCTGGTTTGTAGGAAAAGGAGTAAATGGGAAATATGCGGTATTCTGCCTCCTGCTCTCGTAGCTACCGAACACTGAGGATAAAGGGTCTAAAAGCACTGCAAAAAATAAAGAGAACCCAGCTATGAAAGCAAACAGCTTCACCCCTGCGAATCCTTATGTTCTTGTTCTGACTCATATAACCGTATTTCGGGGAGGCGGAAATAAATTCGGATATTACAAATAGAAATAATAAAAAGAGGTGTCTATATTTCTGCAGCAGCTTTCGAGTCGAGGCTGGGAAAATCTGTTTCAGACTCACAGCTTCTCCTCTGATGTATGTGCTCCCTCCATCCACCCCGCTACCTGCTTTAATTCATCCCTGGGTTAGAGTTTTCCTTTTCACTCACTAGCTGTGAAGGGAAAGAGCTCGCTAACCTCAGGCAGCTCTGGGACAGTGCTGCGGTGACACGGAGGGCACCTAGACGGGACAGAAGGGGCCCAGACGCCCGAACCCACCGAAATCCATTTCTCATCTCCCTTCGTTTGGAAATTATTAGGCGCTAAACAGGAATGGGCACACGGCAGAGTCCAGAGAGCACAGTTCAGCTTACGTTGTCAGCCCCTAGCTCATAGCGAAGATTTATTAATCTTTGCACTAAAAGCGCCATTGAGGACTGTAATCAGGAAAATGCTTAAGGCTTCAAGGACGCTGGAAGTTAAACAGCTATTTGTCTCGGCTATTTGCTTTATAACGTTACCTCCACGCCTTCAAAAAGAAATCCTGCCGTGACAATACTTCCCAAGCATTTAAAAATATTTTTTGATTCCCTTAAGTGCGCGAGAAATAGATTTATCTCCAAGGAAAGCAAATTAAAGTTTTAATTCTACATACGGTTTTAGTAATGGTGAGAATTCTGCATCAAACTGCCTAATATTTAGCCGATATATATATATATATATGTATCACGGCTATACTTTTCCTGACTGCTGACAGCATAACTGGAAAGGAGGAAGCAAGGAATCCGTCCCAGGGCCACGGCTGCTCGCTCTGCCTCTACTCTCTGCGCTGCCTGCTCCTTCCCAGCCGGGCCGGGGTTCAGCAGCTCCAGAGGCACTAGGGAGGACGTGAGACGCCCCCAGAAGCAAGTGAAAGTTCCATGCCCCCAATCTCGGAAGGCTTGGCATTCCCGCCCCAGCCTCCTCCTGCGCCCTGTTCGCTCCCTCCTCTGCCGCTTCTGCCTCATCCTTCTCCCCTCCCTCCCTTCAGATTCTGCAACTTCACCTCTCTCCCGAAAAGAAAAAAAAATATCCGCAACAAGGTTATTTTTTCCCCCTCCATCACCTATTTTTGCACCGTAACTCTCTGAAATTGGGTTAAAACATCAACTTTCATATCGCCCCGAGATACGGCTTCTTAGGTTTGCTCTGCCCTTCTTCTACCACCACTACAACTGAGTCGTCTTCCCTCTCTCATGTTAGTAAACACCAAGTGGGAGGCTTAAAATGCCTAAATCTACCGGGGTATTGTCGAGAAACAGGAGGAGGGAGCATCGTATACACTCCTACAGGGAGGTTAAAAGCCATCGAGTAATTTTCTGCAACACTACTGAAAGAGAAAGTCACAGTGTATAGAAAATACACCTACCTGGTGGGTAGTTTATGATTAGAGCAAATGCTGATCAAATGTGTGTGTGTGTGTATACATACGCATATATAAGTATATATAAATATGCATAAATACATGCAAATATATACCTATAAATACACCTAGATAAATACACAAACACACACACACCCCTCTATATACGTCCATATTTATATATACATACATGCATTCTAAAGCTGAAGAGACTTTAAAGCTGAAGATCGTTAATCTTTCTACCTCTGATTAAATCTCGACCTCCACTGCTACGGCTGATTTAATGAAACTGCGAATTTCCTAAACTAAAAAAAAAGAGGGACGGGACACCTCGGAAGCAAAAGTAAAATCCCATCAGGAGGTGCCATGTGTTAATAGCAGTTTATAAACGGGCGTTCTCGTTCACATCCGAGGTTTTGCTTTGCTCCTTTTCATTTATAACAGAACAGCGAAGCTGTTTGAAGTTGAAATAATGCAAAATGGCTAAGCAAGCCCCTCTGCTTCCCCTCTAGGCTACAAGAAATGTTAATTCGCAATGATTATGTCACCGTTCCGTGATTAGATTGCCGCATTTAGGGAAAGGGGGAATGTACAGAGTTACGAAAATTACAAGCACGGCTTACACTGGGCCATTCATTTTGTGAACGGCAGTTTGCAACCCAAACTGCCAGAGTCTAAACAACGCCGTTCGCATTTTGGGTTTTGTTTGGTTTTGGTGGCTTTTTTTGGTTTGGTTTGGTTTTTTTGTGCGTGTGTGTGTTTTGGTTTTTTGGTTGTTTTTTTTTTTTTTTTTTTTTTTTGTAGTGGGTTTTTGGGGGGGCTCTTTTGGGGTTTTTTTTGTTTGTTTTTTGGTTGTGTTTTTGTTTTGTTTTGGGGGGGGGGTGCTGTGGAGGCTGCGTACTCCCACCCAGACCATCGCTAACGACGAAAGCTACCTCCACTCCACGAAAGACACGGTCTCGGGATCGCCGTCCCGCCGCCGCATCACGCAGCCCTCGAACGCCGAGCCGGAACGGCCCTCTCGTCCCCTCCCCGCTCCCCCCTGGGTCCCGGCACTGGGCAGCCCCGACGTGCGGCGGCCGCCCTTCCTGCCCACTCTGTCCTGCCCCCCCCCCCCCGCGTCCGGCGAGGGGTCTTACCTGCGCTGGGAGCTCGGACGGGGATGGGGGCAGCTCGGCCCTGGAGGCAGTGCAGCATGGAGTTCTCGAAGGGCGCCGTGGGCCAGGCCGGCGTGAGCTGCGGCCCCACGTAGGACGTGTAGGGCCCCGGGTAGGAGCCGTTGAGCGGCCGGGCCAGGGGGCTGTACTGGTCCCTCGCACCCAGGCTGTTGCTGTAGGCGCCGGGCTCCCGGGAGGCCCCGTTGGCCACCGGCGGGCTGGGGGAGTAGGGGAAGCGGCCCGAGGGGTGGGAGCCGCCGCCGGTGCTGTACGAGGGGCTCTCTGCGGCCGGCTGGGACCAGACGGCGTGGCCGCCACCCGGGTGGCTGGGCTGGGCCGCCCCGCTGCCCTGCAAGTACGGCAGAGTGGGCAGCATGGAGCCCACGCGGGTCGTGGGCACGTAGACCGGTGAGCTAGGCGTGGAGTGCATGAAACCGCCCGGAGATCCGTCGTAAGGTGTGGGGCCCTGGGCGGCAGAGATTGCCAGGGTCTGGTACATCTCCTCGGGCTGCTCGGCGCCGAGGGCGCTTAGCTTGGGGCCGCGGCTGGACCAGATCAGCTTATTGGTTTGGTCTAAATCCGCGAAGAGCAGGATGTCCTCCCAGCTGGGCAGGCCGGAGTGGTGGGCGGCCCCGAAGGGCACGTAGGGAGCGAGCAGCGACCTGCCCTCGGTGGCGGTGGGCGGCAGAGGGGCCGGCCGGTGGCTGCCGTCGGGCTCCGGCAGAGGAGTCTTGGAGGAGCCCCCTGAGGAGGAGGACGACGAGGAGGAAGGGGGCGAAGGAGGAGACGGGCGCTGCTCCCTGGTCGCGAAGGGGCAGGAGGAACTGCTGGCGTCCGCAGCGCACAGCTTCACCGTGCACCAGCCGACTTCAGCCACGGCCATCCAGGTCCCCTTCAACCGCTGGGTGTGGATAGGGAAGGGGAGGAGGGGAGGCGGAGGAAGAACGGGGGGGATCCGCAGGGCAGGGAGGGGAAGGAGGACACAAAAGGGCGGGGGGGTGGGGGTGAGACAAATAATAATAACAAAGTTTGCAAACAGGACAGCCCGTCTCACTCCCTTAATGAGATTCATCAGGGTTTATCTGGACCCTCTAAGCGCTTTAATCAGTCATGTCGCCTCTGCGCTAGTGTCCCCTGCCCCGGCGGAATGGGATCAGGGATCCCAGGTCAACACGTGCTCCGCCAGCCACGGAGCACGGTCCCGCGGGGCCAGGGCTGCGGGATGCGGGGCGCTCCCCGCGCCGCCGGGAGCTGCTCCCTGCCCCCCGTCCCGCCTTCCCTGCTACGGATTTGAACGTGAAGCGCGCTGGGGGGAAGGAAGGTGAGCGAGAAGACATGGAGAGAGAGGGGACAGAGAGGGAAGAGGGGTATTTTCCCCTGTCTGTGCCCAACCGCCTTCCTTGGCTGCTATGGTTGTTATTATTTTGGTTATTTCAATGAATGAGTCATTTGACTCGGTTCCACCGAGAAAACAATCAGTAAGGAGATCCCTTTAAGGTTACTTCTCTAGAGAGCGATGTTAGCCTTTCTGCGCATTGTCTCGCTTGTTTGCTGATTTCCAGCCCAAGGTCACGAAAAGAAGGAGGAAGAGGAGGAAAAAGCACACAGAAGCAGGGAGATGCGCACCGGCCGGGCCCCGACGTGTGCACGGGGGCGCCGGGGCCGGGGCAAGGGCCGGGTGGGCTGTGCCCGGAGGAAGACAAGCTGGCAGCCCGGACTGTGGGCCTGCCCCGAGCCCCGGCGGCGCACTTTCGGGGGGGAGGCATCCGTCCCGCAGCCAGCCGCGGCGTCGGGACCCCCGCCGAGACCGATCGCGGTCCGGAGCCGCCGGCATGAGAGAGGCAGGACCGACAGACAGAGTCCCCGGTGCCCAGCCACCGGCAGAAGGGGCAGAAAGCGAAAGGCGACCAGAGAAATGACAGCAAGAGAAGCGGGCGGTGAGGTCTCCGCTCCCAGCCCACTTCGAGGTTCTCCAGATAACCATAGGTACATGAAAACAGAACACACACACAGCCCCCTCACGCATAGGCACCAAATACGTCTCTCCCTCCTGCGAGATAACTGGGAGATAAGGCTCCGGCAGATAAGGGCTCCAGGCACCGGCATCGGATGTTTGCCCACAAAGTCCCCCTCGGGCTTCCCCAACCAGGCACAGCCGCCGCCGCCGCGCCGCTTTCCTCCCGGGGCGGCCGATAGGCGGGAAAGAGGAGAAGAAAATGAGAAATCGCGGCGGAAGGGGAGAAAGAAGAGAAGCGAGGAGCCAAACCTGCTGCCGGTGTCCCGCATGGGGCCGGGGCGCGGGGCCGCTGCGGGCGGTAAATCCAGTGCAGCGGGAGCGAGAGGCGACGGCGAGTCCAGCGGCTGCTGTCGGAGGCTCATGTATAAAAAGGAGAGAGGAGGCGCCTCTCGCAGCCCTGCCGGAAAACTGCAGGCAGCCGGCCCTGATTGGGTTCTGCGAGCCCTAAACAAACACGCAGCTCCACAGGGGTGCCAGTCCCGCGGCCAGCCGGCAAGCAGCTGGGGGCGGGGGAGTGCGCAGTCGGGGGGGGGGGGGGGGGTCGGGAGACAGGGAGATGGCATCTCGGGGTGCCTGCAGCGGGGGGGGGCGGCCGGACCCCCTGCTCGGGGAAGAGCAGAAGGGGACTCCCTCTCCCAGATGCCCAGTCTTTTTCCACTTCTTTTTGTTTAAAACCTCGTACATAATACATACGCACACATATCTTCTTTAAGGTGACTATTCCCCTTCTATAAGCGTTTTTCCTCGCGCCTCTCGGCCTCGCAGAGGACAGCCCCTGGCATCGGCCTGGGAGGATGCATGCCTGTCTCTCAGCCTAAGCAACCAGGTGAATGTCTCATTAAAAAAAAACAAAACAAACCCTCTCCTTAGTTTTACTCGTTAAAGAGAGAGCTAACCGAGGGGAAAAACTGTGGCTCCTCCTAGAGTTGCCTGAACCGTCAGGTGAAGCCAAAGAGAGCTGTGGGATGTGTCCACCCCAGAAGCAGGCAGTAGGCATTTTTCCTGTTTCTTTCTTATTCTTCTCTTCCCCCCACCCCTCCCCAGCCCTCTTATCTCAGCTGTGTACAAACTGATATGGTACTTAGCAGGAAAGTGACTGGAAATTAAAATAACTTCGTTCACCAGAGGTTATCAGCTGGATATCTGTCATCATCAGTTTGTACAGAAAGAGTCATCTGCGGCGAAGGGCTGGACTAGAACAGAGCCCGGCTCTCGGCAGCCGGCAAGACATGAGCCCTCCAGGCAGAACCCGAGCCCAAAGCTGCTGGCGCGCGGTGCTGTCGCTCCTGGGGTAGGCACGGCTTTTCTTTCCGTCTTTCCAGGCAAGATGAATGGGAGGTGAAGAATCCGCAGTGCCGGGGGTACGGTAGAACCCCGGCTACAGCCATCCGCTCTGGTGGCGGGGGGGGAACGGTTGCGACCTCCAAGTTTTATTGTGCTCGTGAATTTTTGTGCTGTTGCGGGGAGGTTTGATCAGGAAAGAACCACTTGCCCCAGAAACTGTTTCTCCATTAAATTGTATGATTAAAGGCGCTACTTCTTTCTTGTCAGTTCTCTGTAAATAATATCGTTCTTTTGGTCACCCTGCCAGGCTGAAGCGAAATTTTTTTTCTTTGTTATTTTTAGATGGATTTTAGTGCGCGTAATATTAAATAGAAAATAAACTTTTGCAAGCGAGGGCAGCCGCTCGTTTTCTGTAAAAGCCCTGCGTGCCTTCCGACCCGAACTTACAATGTAAGACATCCCGTGGGGTTTTTTTACTTGGAAAAACGCGGCAAAAGCAGGGGAAGTCACGGGTGTCGATGCCCAAGGCACTTCTCCCCTGCCTGGGGACCTGCTTGCCACTTTAAATTTCTGTGCTGAAAAGCGCAGACCGATCGGCTCTAAACTCCGCGTTTCCTCTAAGTCTTTTGGATGCCCCTTCTCGAGTTAAACCCCGGGATATTTCAAACACGTGTAAGGGTGGATATAGCACCAGAAATGCGGTTGTTTGGTTTTGTTTTGAAGCGACCGGATTTACTGGCTGGCAGGGGGGTGTCAGTGTCCCTGCCCAGGAGATGAGGATGGTGGAGAGGAAGAGTGGCCGCACTGGCCTGGCAGGCGCCTCTTTCCCTGTCTCCAAAGTGACCAGTGTTTTACACTTCAGGCGCCTCGGGTTTTTTTCTTTCGCCGCTGATTAGCCTGTTTACGTTACAGCCAGCCTACAAGTTTCATTTTATTTCCTCCGATACACCCGATAAGAAAACCCAGCTTGAACTGGAACCACCGTGGGAAACCATTCCCAATCACCCCTCTCCGCTCCTTTTCGGGTCAGGTTTGCTCTCGAACCGCTCACACCATATAGTCTTCAGCCCCTACCTCTTCATGACGTCACTCCCTTCCCAAATCCCGCTTTTCTAATATAACTTTCACCCCAGGGCTCCGGGAGCCCCTCGGGTACCTTCTGCCCCGGGGCCGGGGTAGGCACCCGGGGAGCATCTGCCGCGGGAAGCGCAAAGGTGGTTTTGCAGCGAAAAGCCGGGCCGGGAATGCTCAGTGGGGAAAGGCGCCGCTGGGGACGTGGTCACGGTGAAGTAACTATCGCTCCTGTTCCCTGCGGCCAAAAGGGGAAGGAGGCAGATCGAGGGGAAAAAGAAGTGAATTTGTATCTGGTTAAGGCAAATTCCCTCCCTGGGCACTTGGACACTTCAGTCTCAAAGGAAAGGGTTGGGAGGAAACCGTGTGCAGAGGCGGTGTGGTTGCTCCATCATTCACTCCCGGGTCTCTGCAAATATGATCCCAGGGTTGCATTAGGCAGGAGGGGAAGGGTCCGGTCCGACCGCATCTCCGCCTCTCTTCCGACCCAGACAGCCCAGGAGCAGCGGGTATCACCCGGGGCCTGGCACCGGTGCCCCCGGGGAGCTGCGGCCGTGGAGGCTTGGCTGGCTCCGGTGAGAGGCGGAATGAGGGGTCACTTTGGAGACTATCGCAGGATGGAGTGTATTCTTTTCCGAGTCATGTTTATGTAACTTAATGTACTTTAGAAACTGCTGGGTAGTTTAGGCCGGGCTGATAAGCGTAGCGGTTATTAGAGGAGACGTGCCGGCAGCTCTCTCCCTCTCTTCTCCAGTTCGCTTATCTGCGCTACTTAAAATACACTTTTATCAAGGCCACCCCACGATACGGAGTGTTTCCATTCCCCAGCGGCTGTGACATTGAAGCGGACTTACCTATCTGGATACCGGCAGCGTTCAGCGGAGCTGCCCTCCTGGCGGTTCCAAGCTTCCCAGCTGCCTGCTGCTGCCCGCCACACAAGGCTCAAGCCCCGCCGCAGGCACGGCGGCCGAAGCCTGCTGGGCGGTCCGCGTCAGCCGGGAAAAGGGGGCTCTCAGCAGCAGCCGAGAGAGAGGGGCCTTTGTCACCGCCCATCACCTCCCTTTCGGGCCGGGCGGGCCAGCCTCGGGAGCTAGGGCAGCGATTAGTGAAACTCGCGCCCCAAAGCAGTCCGGTCCTATACACTCCAGACCAAGGGAGGGAGGGGGGCATGCTGGAGATGCCTTTTGTCAGAGATGAGATGTGTCCTGTGTGAAGGAGGGAGCCTCCACATCTCAAGGATGAGGAGGGAATATTTTGTCTTTCTCCAAAACTCCTATCGAAGCGCTGCCGGGTGCCCAGAGGCCGGGCTTGAGCTCCAGCCTTTCTTGCTGGTTGCAGACGGTAGGCTCCGGGCCCCCCCGTTGTCCCCGTCCAGGACAGGGCACCCTGCCCCGGCTCCGGAGAAAATTCACTGCTCCCCCTTTGCCTGAGGCCGCGCCCGGCGGTAGGCAGCACAACAGGAGGTTATTCCCCCCTGCAGCAAGCGACCTCCCCGTCACTGGTGACCTGCTGCTGCCGTGATTTTGGGTGACTTCCACCTTGTCTTTCAACCCAGCAGAGAGCCTGCACGGATTTTTAATGACCCCCGTTTTCTTTTATTTGCCCTCCCTCCCCCCTCCGAGGCTCCCCTGGTTAATGATTTCAGCCTCAAAAAAATAAAAAATAAAAAAATAAAAAGGGATTTAAATCAACAAAACACGCGGAGGAGAGGCTCCTGTTGCCGCGAAACCTGACTCCCGGAGCCGGAGCTTCGCCGTACTGGCAGATTGAGCCGCAGCCGGGCGGGCAGGGCCACGGCGATGTCCCCCAGCTTTCGGGGTGGCCGGGGGGCAGCTGGGACCCACGCAGCACCCCAAGAAACATGGTTACCATTTAGTTGCTTCTGTCCAATAGGCTCATAGGCGCTTTATCTCTTTCCAACACATACACAGAGGCTTTGAAAATGAGGAGCTAAGGTTTGGGTTTATTGCTGCTCTGCGTTTTTAAAGGTTTGTAACGGCCTGTAACTAAAATGGCCTAATTTTGATGCTTTATCAAAGGATCCCTCAATGCCTTTGCTAGGAAGCGATGGGACAGTGTTTCATGTATTCCTTGCGGTGACGAATATGGTATTATATGCGGTGTTTAATTGCAGGGTGAGGCCAGAAGGGAAGTCTCCTTCCCCCAGGGTCCCGCCGCCTTGCTGCAGGGGACAGGGCCGCTGGTGGGAGCCGCCGCCGCTCGGGGAGACCCTTGGGGACCACCCAATATCCCTGTCCGCTCCTGTCTGGGTACCGGGGAAGGCTTTCAGGAGGGCTTTCTGCTGGATCTGACACTGAAAACCCGGGGGAAAGTTTCTCGGGCTCCTTGCTGCTGGAGCTCCTTGTGGGAGAGAGAGCACTGGATGCGGAGGAACGCACTTCTCCCCACCGCATCAGAGCAGGTCTTCTCATCCCTCACGGTTCTTAGCACAGATGTTAGGCAATCTCAAAACCGATTCGCAATTAGCTATCCTACCTCCGCCCTCATCCCCACAGAAGAGTTTGCGAAGACTCAGCTCTTTTTTTACTTACTACTCCCCCCCTCCCCCCCCCGGGCATAACCCCATATCACCAAATATGTCCCTGGACGGTTGTCTCCAGTACTGCACACAGGGAAGGAAATACCGTTTTCTGCATCGAAAACTGCCCTGCAACCCCCTTTCTGCTCATCGTTGTCTTATTTCTGTGCCCAGGGAGTAAAATCAACTATCAGAACCGGTCAAAACGGAATGTTTTCAACAGGACAAAATGAATCCGTCCTCCTGGGGGTATTTGGCTGGGGTAGCTCCGTTTCACGCGTGCTCACGCCGAGCTTTGGCGGAGCTGCTCCGTCTCTCTTGGCATCTTGGCAACCCCTCGCCTTCCCTTTGGAGACCGTTTTCCTTGCCATTTACCTGCCTTATCGACATGTCGGAGACCAAGCGCCGCATAAACCAAACGAGATTCTTAATCTTAGTTAAGAAAAATGCTTCCCTTGATCCGAACTAAAAATATTTTCAGGTGCTGCTCTCGTTCAGAAATGTCAAAAATTGGGGATTTTGTTCCTGCTTGGAATGAAAGTTAATTTTAAAACGTTAAAATAATATCTCAGAGCGAGTCTGACCAGTTCTGTAAACGCAAGTCCTACTAGATTGGAAAATAAACCCCAACAAATCAAAACAACCACATCACAGGTATAGAGACTTCAGAGTTAACAGCTTGGAAGGATCCGCGAAGGCAGGTCCCGGCCGGGTGGGTCCCATCCCAACCGGCCCCTGGGTAAGATGCTGCTAGTTCACCTCCGGGGAGGAGACGCCTTCCTGCTCTATATGCTTTTCTTACCCTTTTTTGTTGTTTTATTCTGTTTATCCCTCCTCGGTGTTAATGGCTTGGGGGACACAGCCCTCTACTTGCAGTGAAAAGTATGAATATATACTTTCGCAGTGTGAATACCGCACTTCGTTCATGTAATCACTGACAGTGTTTATCCATCTCGCTTAAGCCCCCAGGACCAAACGGGCTGTGCAAATAGTTCGCACATTTCGATTGCGTTAGGAAAAGGTGTTTTTGTGAAGCCATTATGGCTTCTCCAGCTGAATTTATGATTCATTATTAAAGGACATCAGTATTTTCAAGCAATAAAAAGAACGATTGAAAAGCCGATTGCCCCAAAAGATGCTTATAACTAGGTGGCTATCACCTATTGTTCCACTACGGTTATTGTCTCGTTTTAAAAGGTCACAGATGATTGAATTTTAGGGAGTCATCTTAAGCGAATTTTAAGGACTTTATCTAAACTCCAAGTAGCTGAATACGAACAAGAAGTAGCGTAATCTGACACACGAAAGGATTCTTTTTTTTTTTTTCTCTTTTTAAGATGCAATAATTTCTTACGCTTTAAACATACATTTTACATACAGAATTCTTAATTTAACGTCCCTGATGGGCACAATAGTTTTAGCATTTAAAGGTGTAACACAGTAGTGGTGAAGTAGATGGGAGTAACCCAGTGTTCCTGGGTTTTTTCCTTTTCGTTATTCATAATAAGGATAAAGTTACCATCCTTTTGTCTGAAATAACCAATTCTCACAGTAAATCAATACTGTGGCAGACTGTACAGTGACTACTACTTCAAAGAAAAATCAAAAGGCACCTAGGTATTTTCAATGAACTCTGACCAAAATACAGTGAAACAGAATTACAGGGTAACTCCGGGGATTTGCTGCTAACACCCATCAGTAACCAGGACCATATTTGGATCATGCGCTTAGCATTTACTGATGACAATTACACAATTAAGTTTAGCCACACACAGCTGTAATATTCACCCGTGAAATAACAACAATAATAATAAAAGAAAAAAGTTTTATTGGAAGTTTATGTACATTATTTGCTTTGCAGGAGCATGTTTTCCTTGTGATATTGCTGTAGGTTGTTTTTTCTGGTATGGAATCACACATTGATTCGAGTGCCTGTGAACCAGCACTTACGAAAAAGCCTGCTTCCATGTCACTGCTTATTTATCCAGTTCCTAAGGTGGTCTGAGGTTACTCATTCTGCTGGAATTTGTCCTCATTCATGATGACCAAAGCAAGAAGAGCCAGCTCAACAGACTTCCATGGAAAAACCTGGTGAAGCAATAAATGGATCAGTTTTTAGGCTAGCAACAAGAATTGCCACTTAGCCCTTCAAGTCATGGCTGCAGCTTAACTAAACTGGCCCTAAGCAGATCCTGTCCAAAACCCGGATGAATATTTGGACAGCTAATGCAGAGTTTTCTGCTGTTACAGCCTGGGAGCTGTTGGTTGCAAACAAACCCAATCAGCACTAACTCAGCACCTCCTGTAGTTCCTCTAATGAACTTAATAATAGTGAAGATAATGCAGATGCTCTCTGTCTCCCAGATGCCCTAATGTGACACCCTATACAGCACCACTCCCTGCAGACCACCACCCCCTCTATAGTGACCACAGCTTTAGGTAACATTACATAAATCAAAGTGTTTCAGCTTCTGAAATTAGCCAAACTCTCTCCAAAATGCTCATATCAGCCAAAACATTTCCTTTTACGCAAAATAAAGCTTTTCATACTGTTTTTGAATTATTTAAAGAAAAAGATCAACTTAGACACAATTTAGCAGCAAAGTTCATCTTGAGATTGCAGACAAAGTGTTTTGCATTTTCCTCTCTTTCAGTTTGGTAATGGTCTTACACCATAGGTATCAGGAAAGGTTTCTCACTCCTGGACCAGAAGCTAAAATCTCAGCACCTCATCCCTGCACAGCCACCAGAAACTGGTCTGCAAGGTACAGAGAAAACAGCAGCCCCCGAACTGGCTTAGACTTCAGTCTGCGCTTTGGGTTTAATGTTTTAAACATTTTTTTAACTGGAAAAAGTAGGGGCTAACATGAATATACTCCAAGATATTTCATTCACAGAACTGGAGGGGGGAGTAATTCAGCCTAAACCCAGAATTTAAACTATACTTTTATTCTAGTTCTTACTGCCTACAAGAATAATTAGTACTCATTTACAAAATGTCTGTGACCTGTGCTAAGTTTTCAAATCTGTTTGGTTTCACTTTTGATAGCTTCAATAGAATTGTTCAATGACATTTGCTTTAGCAGGACTTCTCCAAAGAAATGAACTTAATTTCTGTTTGCAAAAAATAGAAAGAGCATATTTTGCTAGTGCCTGCTTGGAATTATATGTGTTTCTGAGGTCCAGAAGTTGACCCATCTTCCACAAGTATTTCCTCCAGTAAGTACAGAGAGAAGAAACTAATGGTTGTGAGCTGTAGCCACTAAAGGTTGAAAATATTCTGTACTCAAAAACTTGCTAACCATAGCTCAGCATTTGCACTTGTGGAGCATAGAGCTGACTAGGATGAATCTATGGACAGAATGGGAAAGGAAACAATTAAATATCAACTGGAAAAGGAAGTCATCTGAATTTAATGGGGTTGGACCAAATGGGCAGGACTGGCCCTAGAAGAGCTTGGCTGAATGCTTAATGTATTTTGGTTGAATTCTTCATGTTGTCTGGGAATTTTGAATACAGCCAGCATTATTACAGCAAAAGCAGAATACGTTGCTTATTTCATTATGAATGAGAGTAGAATCAGAGAGGAATGCTAAGTGGTCAGGAAGTGAGGGACTGATGGGGACAATTTCATTCAGGACCATGACTGTTTTTAAGCAAACAGAAGAAATACAAGTTTGGAGTCAGGAAGTCATTGCACCAGGACAGAGCTGCAGTAACAGGAGGGTGCCATTGCCCAGGTGTGATGCAAGGGAATAAGGACCTAGCCACCTCCTTGCAGCCTGGAAGAGGGTATGTGCATCCCAGCCCCTATGTGTCAGTATGGCAACAGGGCCCAGGAGGCATCAAGATGTGCTCTTCATCAGCAAAAGGAAGAAGTGCCACCCTGGGTCCATAACCCGAAAGAAGGCACAGAGCTATGGCCAGCAACCCCATGGAGTTTCAGAGCTGCCTTGAACCCACCCAAATCTTTGCATAAAAGCAGAATCCAGCACACTTGGAACTACACTTTACTAAAAGGAATAATGATGCACATCCTTTATGGTATTCAACATTATCAAAGAATCATAGGAAGGTTTGGGTTGGAAGTGACCTCAAAGATCATCTAGTTCCAACCCTCATTATGATGATTCCCACTATCAGTCTGAATGTCAGTAATACACCATTTAATGGATTAAATTATTTTATCAGTCCTCTACTTGGAAAGCAGAAACCTGCTGCAAGAAGCTCAAGGAGTAAATAAAGTCTAAGAATGAAGGACCAGACTCCAGTGTGAGTTTTGCTAGAGAAAGGCCTACACGAGCTGACTTATTTAATCAAACTGCAATTTCCTTTACATCATTACACCCAAGTGTCAATCTTTGAATCACAAATTTGCTAAAAACCGAGCAAAGTGGTTACCTTTTGGTAAAAAAAAAAAGGAAAGGCAAAAAAATTATTTCAAGGAAATATGTTAATAATTAAAAATAAATGTAATGGTCTAAATGAAGAGTACTGACAGTACTAACAACAGTAATGACTTAATTATTTTTGTTGATGTCAGTTATTAATTTGTGGACCATGGAGCTATAAACCAGGGTAATTTATTGACTGCAATATAAACTGGATATGAGCCATATTATTCAAGAAAAACAATACACTGCAAAAACAATACAGAGAAGAGGTAATTTGTACAGAGTTCATGAGACAATTATATCATCCAATTACGAAACTGGCTCACTATGCCCTTGGCTCTATTTATTAGAAGAGAATTGAAGGACATACTAAACATACTCAGAGCCTACTAATTTAAATTTAAACCCTGCCTGTACACCCAAGTATCCAGGAACTAGTGTGATCCAGCACACGGATCAGGAGTCCTGAAGGATACTACTCATGATACTACTTCATTTTTCCATGCACAGGAAATTAAACTACTTTCCCATTTTGCCAAAAAGTGCTTTGAAACTCAGCCAGTACCACAGCAAACATATAATGCGGTTAATCACACACACAACATTCTAATTATTTATTTTGAGATGTGACAGCAGTTTGAAAGTTGTCTGTATTTTAGGTACTTCACTGATGCAGCGTCTCTTTGCAGTAATGCAGTAGAAGCATTTGGATGCAAGTGAACGTGTTTCATGCTCAAACGGAAGCAAACCACTGAGGTGCCTGAACCATAAGATATAATCAAGCATCTGCACATAAAACTCACTTGCTCATGGTGAAGCTCATCAAAGCACAGAAATGACCAAGACCAAAACTAAAACAAGTAGCTGAGTTATTCTGCGAATTCCCAAATTGTAGCTGCATTGCAACCTTTTAAATTATTTTCAAATGTTTTTCCTTGAACGTTTAATGCTCTTTAAAGAATATACAAATATTTTCTTTGTTGAACATGTAACAAACTTCATTAAATAAAATAGTTTCTTTTGCATCTCTTCTGATACTTTTTTATTCACAGTTAACTGTGCAGTTTGTATCTGAATTGATTTTAATGGGTGATGTCTAGCCATACTATAGCAAAATGTGGAGGAGGCTAATATTCAGAATTACTATAAGGAGTATTTGTTTATAAAACAGGAAGAAACCTCAGCCTCTCTTTATTTTTTTTTTTATTAATAATAATGTTGGCTTGCATACAATAATTTTAAAATTAATGCTATGAGGATCTGGAGGACAGAATAGCAAATGGAGACCCTGAGAGACTCGGTTCTGAGTTTGACCCAGGGAGGGAAGTCATAATTCTGCACATAGGAAGGTACAGTTCTACAGCGTGTTTGTCTTGGTGCAATCCTGGCTTAAGAAATCCTCTCCTTTTGCCAGAAGGACTCTTCTGCCTGGAGGATTAACTGCAGTGCCAGCACAGCAATCCATTGCTCTCTCCCACTTGTTAATGAAATTCCTTGTGGGACCACACTGGAAGAAAGACCATTGAAATGATTACAATTAAAAATAGCTCTCCCTCTCCCACAAACAGTTTATTTTTAACTTCCACCATTTCAACGCTCTGACTTAAGCACTGCTCTGCTCACAGTTGTTTCGGCACAGCTGAGGAGGTGACAATCTGCAGGCCAGAGGTGGGAAAAAGCATCTGGGGCAGGAGATGGTTGCAGCAGCTTAGCTGCCAAAGGCAGTGTATCATGGGACTATGGTGTGATAGTTCATTGTATGAACTTAAACTTTGCCTTTCCTGACTGCTTTCCTAGCCATGTAGCATCTCTGCTGCATATCCCTAGTAGAGAAATGCTGGACCACGGTTGCTTTCTTACAGCTTGGTTCACTTACATTAGAGGTTGGCCGTCCCTTGAGTTATATCACGGAGAAACACAGTGTAGCCAAAGCCTCAGCTGAACCATGGGGCCTATATCCTTAAAGACATTCATTTACATGTCTAACTTTCAGTCAGTGGAAGGCTTAAATGTACAGGGTTAGGAACAGGCATATAATCAAGGATGGCACCCTAACAGCCACATAACATGCTTCAGCTGTGCTCACTTGAAGGCCTCTGATCACAGACTTGCAAGCTTTGCTTACAGGCTAAGGATCAAGCTGTATATCTGATTCAGGACTGAGTAAGAACTGCTGGGTCATTTGGCCAGGATTTGGTGTTCTTACATCTTTTCTTAAGGCACAGGCCATGAGTCACTTGCTGAAATCTCCTTTCTTATCTCTCCAACTTCCTGCCACTCCATGGATCTCAGGCAATGGGGGCCCTTTGATTTATTCTGTCCTCTGCTTGTGATATTTGTCTCTTAAGGATTAAAAAGCTATAACCTAATTTGAATTTTTGCACACAGCTATGTAAGCACTTGGACAAACTTGCATAGCCTTCGGCATGCAGAAAGTTAGATAACATCTAATCTTCTCACCATTAGGGTAAAAGTGTGTCCCTAGCACATTATTAATCATTGCATTCTAGAGTAGAACATCACAGGACATCATATAACCCATCTGACAGCTCCCTGTATTAAAAGCAATCATCTGACTTTTTCACGTGTCAGCATCACAGCATGGCATCACCCAGAACCCACTGAAGAAAATTTCAATGAACGAAATACCAATTCAGGTGGATTTGGACCTCTCCTTTAATGTGTCAGGTAACTCACACATCACAATCTGCGTTTTGAGCCTCCACTGTGTTCATCAGCCATTATTTTTCCTTCCAATCTTGTCCTAGACTAAGGACCTAGAGGATTTTTCTACTCCTGATTCATACTTTTGGCAGATTGAAGACCTCAGCATCAAACTTTTCAGTAAGACCTTGTTTACCTGCACAAGCATATTGCTTCTCTTCTGCTCCACACACACTGTTCCAGTCCTCCTTGAGGTTAGTAGGGTTCTTGCAACGCAAATAAATTATAAATTAAAAACAAAATAACATCACAATGGCTCTAAAGGAATACTTCCCTGGCACTCTACTGTATTTTGGTGGCATAAACAAAATACCTAATGAAAAGTCACCCTTGAATATCATCTAGCTCACCAAAATGTAACTTTGTGATGTAATAGGGTGTCCCAAGCTTGGCTGGACCAGGTTGGACCACACGGACCTGCAACCCTTTAAGAGCTCTGTGGAGCCTTAGTCCTTCACTGTCTGCAGAATTAGCCCTGGAACCATTCCTTCAAACCATGGTGAGATATAAACTTCCTATCTGTTCAGCTACTTCATCCTTATCCACCATTTCCTAATTCCTTCCCGTCACGCAGGAACAATAGGCTCTCTCTGACTTCAGTGGCTTTACCTGCAATGGAGCATTTTTCTGTTTGTGAACCTCATTCATGCCTTTTGTGCACTCATTTCTCAGAGGTGAAGCATCAGACAACACATACAGAGTGTACAGAACCTACACACTTACTCTGGAGGCTGCAGTATATGGTAGGTAACCATTTATTTTTTCCTAAATCATGTGGTTTCCTAGTAAACCTCATGTATCCATCAAGCTGGCTGTTACTGCAGAGAAGACTCATGCTACTCACAAAAAGCCATTCTCAAAATTTGCCAAAATTTCAAGTAAAAAATAGAAAGGCAGGCAGGTAACTAACCCATTTTTGAGCTGTCAGGTTGTGACCTGAGGCATGCTTTCAGAGGAAATGCAAAAATCATTTTCTTTCTCAAATGAGGTACAGTATGATGATTTAAATATGAAAGGCTAAATAATGAGCATACAGCTGCTGCCTGCACAGAGAGCATTCCCAAGAAGAGGACTGATTTGACACAGTCATTACAAGCTGCCAGACAGGCAGTACTGACTCAGAGCTCCCTTTCCTGTGCTTGCTTTCCTGGCTGTAGCTTATGTAAAAGACAAGAAAGAAGGAAAACCCATGGAATAATGAAGATGAATGCCATAAATATACCTGAGCCTGTCTACTTGTTTTAGTAGTTAATGCCACTAGAGAAACCCTGCAGGGCTTTAAGCAATTCTTTGTGATGAAGATTTATGAAGCCCTTCTAAAAACTTCATTAAGGGGTCAGAGAGATTTAAGTGGCCTCACAAGCTCTGCAGTGAGCCAAGAGATTCACTTTGCAGAAAGTCAGCCAGAGGCAGTGAGGGGAGACCTGGCTTGCAAAGACGGTTCAGCCACTTGGGCCTGGGAGCAATGATGCCAGGTACACTATGGATCTGGGCAGTACAGCATGTTGCCAAAGTCCCAGGCAGGGTTGTGGCACATAAGATGGTTAAAGAAAGATGTTTAGCAAAAGGAATCATGGTGTATAGTGTTAAGACCAGCATACCAAGCTTGTAAGCAAGCCAAATCTGCGTACAGCGCCCACACAGGTCTCTTCTTCCAGCTTCTCCCAGTTTGTCAAAAATATGGTAAAGAATTTTTGTAGTTTAGATGTGTTGTTTTCCTTCTGATGACAAGCACTGCCTGAATCCCTTCAAATCATAGTGCAGAATCTCACCTTCCATACTGACGCCTCCCAGCAGTTGTTTAGGACTGTGATTATTTATATACAAATGGCAGTGCTCATTAATCTAGTAATCACCTACTCCTAGCTATGAAAATGCAAATTGGGTTGGTTTGTTTGTGTTTTCCAGAGAGAGAAGCTAGTTGCAGTAGGTGGGAATGGGAATTATTCCCCAGGTGCTGCTGTTACCACCTTTTTGTCTCTCTGTGAGCCAGGGAGCGTTTCATCTGCACCCTGCAGAGCTTTGCTGGGCTCTGTCCCACCACCACTGTGGTGGGTGTGCATCATGTGCATCTTGTAAAGGTGGTTCATGGACAACCCCATACAAAAACAGATCCTTGGCTGTCTTGTTTGTTTGATTGTTTAGTTTTTAAATAGGTGTGCAACATAATAAGCTCTGGTAGCTGGCAAAACCAGCAAGCCTTGACAGACCGAGAGATGAAGGCTGCTCTGACAGCATCACAGGCAAAACTACCATTCCCTCTGGCTCACTGAAGCTGTCTGGCCATCAGGGGACAGCCATGATGGAGCAGACAGCATGAGCTGTTCTAAAATTCAGTATAAACCAGATCTCCTCTAGAAGCTGTGTTTCAGATTGACTGCCTGCCTGAAGTAAACACCCTTTGCTAGATGGCTTATAACTCAATACAAAGTGCTTCCAGTGAAGTGCGGGAGGCACTACACAGCTTCAGTGCCTGGCAAGGAGGCAAGGAACTCCCCTGGAGCTAGAAGGAAGGAATGCAAAAAGAGAGACAGCAGAGGATGGAAAAGGGAAGAGACCTGAGAAATCTGCAGTAAGAAGAGAAATGCTGGACCTCTTTGGGTGACAGAACTGTCTGGCACTTCTTTAGCATCTGTTAGAAACAGGGCTGGCTAGAGAGTCTTCAAATCAAGCCGCAGCAATACTTCCAGTTACTCAATATTCATGAATAGCATAAGGAAGTTTATCTACCATTACCTCCACCCTGCAGAGGTTCCTGAAGGAGAAAGGAGCCTTACCTTGTTACTTTCATTTGAATACAATAATTTCTGATGCATTCCTGAAGCTAGCAACAAAGACAGGAGGTGTCCTCCCATCTGCAGGAGCAAGCAGAGACTCTGTAATGAGCCGATTACGGCTGGCTTTCAGGAAGGAGAAGCCTTCCTCATGACACTGAGTCATGAGATCTCCGCGTTGACAAGGAGAACTACTACAGAAGAGCCAATTGCATAATATCCCAAAGAAGAGCAATTAAGTGGCTTCATTGATACAAGTTTTGCATGAGCTACATGCTACAAATAGCAACTTCATTCAAGCCATTTCAATGACACATGCTAGAGATAGGAAGAGCCAAGATAATAATGTTTTGCCACCACATTTTGGGAAACTGGGGATCAGGAATTTTTCCAGGGCGGGAAGCTCACTGCTGACTGTGCACTGTTGCCACATTTTTTAGATAGCTTTTTTATTGCTCTCCCGACTGTAGGGCACAGGGAGATTTCTGCGGTAGACAAAAGTCTTCTTTGAGGCATATGCTATAACAGTGGAAGGAATCTGTTCTAGACCTTCCATAAATACAGTGTTAGCTCACTGAATCTAAGTGCCTCTACATCAGGAGTATTGTTCTTGCATACCCTATAGAGACTAGGGATATAGGATGACAAAGATAAGCTGCGGATGGCTTAGGCACCCTCTGTCTGAGTTCCTGGGTGCCAGTGTCAGCCCTGGGTGCTGACAGTTGCCTCCACAGCCTGAGGTGCAGTACATTGCGGCTTGGGTGCAACAGGCTGGCTGCCACCACTTATAAGATGTTGCAATACTCAGCTAGAAGAGCAAAGCTGTCCTAGGGACAGCTACGCTTAAGCCTATGTCACACCAGTAGGCAAAATGCTGGCCTGTATTAGGGTAACAGCAACTGTAGAGAGTAAAAGCACTTGGAGGGCTTAATGATAGCTCCAGAAAACAAATTCATAGTGAAGTGGGCCCTGATCCTTCATCTGGAGACTTATTCATAGGCTGACAAAGTAGGAAATGTCTGAGGTGACAGGAATTAATGAATCAGGGGCCCATTTGCCATTGTTTTTTTTGGGGGGGAGGTTGTGTTGTTATTTTCTATTTTTTTCCTTTCCATTTTCCATGCACAAAACAATACAGATCGTCATAAAATTATTTAGGGGCTTGTGCTGGTCCCCAGTTAGCACTCCTAAACCTTCTGCTCACTTCAGGGTTGTGAGCAAAACGAAAGCTAAACCAAAGCACAATGCAGCCCTGCTTTCCCAAGAGCCAGCGGGAACTTTGCCAGCACTTGATTTTTTAAATCTGGTTTCCTCAGCTAATTTAGCCATGCAAAATTAGCGACCTCAAAAAGGAAAGTGTAAGTGTGTGTGCTTCTCCTGTTATACCCAAAAGTGAGTTATGTTTCCCACCAGTTCCCTCAAGCAAAACCTGTACACCTGCAAAGCTCTGTACTTTTCGTATGTTTTCCCTCTGTGGTGAGACTTTAGCAACAAGCGAGTAGCAATGTTTGTTGCAAACCTTCTTTTTTTGGGCTTTGGGTGAGTGCTGCCCTGGCTTTTACCTGGGAGCTGTCAGCCCAGCTGCCACATCCTCTTTCTGCAGAGGGGAAGGAGTGCATTACTGTTTCCTTTCCCTTCCATGTGGTAAAAAGCCACAGGGAATCGCAGAGCTGCATCATCCTGAATTGCCGCGACCAGATTTGCCAGGGAGCCTTTCCTACTTGAAAGCAGAACTGCTGCAACTGCTCATTTGCTCATGCATGTTTCTTGGGTTGTGTGTAGGAAACGGAGTGGGCAGAATGGCTCCTGCCCATTGCAATGCTGCGCATGGTCCCAAAGCGTGGAGCAAGAGCAGAAGTGAGCGCATCTGGCAGTGGCAGCCACCTCAAAACTGCTGTGAGATCCCACCTGCTGCATCATCTGGAATGACACTGAATAGTCTGGGGCTGCCTCATTCAATGAAGGTAGAAGTCAGTGGGTCTACAGATAACGGGCTTCAAATATATAAATTAGGCTGTTGTAAAAAGAAAAGGAATATATTTTTGTCTCCATTGGCAGATGGAAGGTAAAGGCAATATTAAAGGTCCACCATAGAAGACTGGAGAATCCCTATCATCTGTGCTCTTAAGAGGAGGTTAAATACCTTAGTGGAAGGCATAACATAGGAAAAAAAGGGCTGGGCTGCCCTCAGAGGTCATCCCCAACAGAATACCTCTGTGGCTCTGCAAATGAGCAATTATCCACATCTGCCGATGGACAATGCAGTTGCAGTGGAGAAAAGCTGCATTCCTCAAATAAATGATTCATTGGAAACCACCAACTAGCTCCAGGAACAGCCCACTATCAGTGTTTTGCCTCAAACTTAGTCATGAAACCAAGAGGAGTTAAAAAAGGAATGGCTGTGGCGCAGCAATGCACCAACAATTAAACTCCACCAATAAATACTGGTGAGTGCTGGAACAAACCTTTAGTTCTCAAAATGATTTTAGCTTAGTGGAAAATATAAACCGTGTCTTCCCTGCAGACACAGCCAAAACTAATCAAAATACTCCTCGTAACACAAAGGAAATACCTCTGGGCTGCGATAAGGGATATGAATGTAGTTCTTTTACGTCTCCACTAGCTAATAACAATAAGATGGGCCGGTGGCACTGTTTTCAACACGGAGATTAATAGTCAGGGAGAAACTGAGAAGGAGAAAGTACACTTTCAGTTTTCTTTCCGATGGCTAATTAAAAAGCCCATATCTGAGAGGAAACGCTGTGGAAATGAGAGCTATTTGGATGTGCCTTCCCCCATATACTATCATTCTGCTTTGTGAGGAATGCTTTATTAATGCTAATCTCATCCTTGTGCTTTGACAGAAGTTACAGTTTCCTTCCTTTGCAGCCGCTAAGGCTCAGTTCTATTACAGGGTTTGTTTAATGGGTGCTTTATTATTTTACTAAATTACCTCATCTTCTGGGAACAAACTTAACCTTGAACTATGAAGCTAAATGGCTTTTTAATGATGCAAGCCTGTTTGGAAACTGTGCTTTGATGACTCGAAATTTTCTTCATTCTGCATGTTTAATATGTGCAATATATACAAAAAAGTGACTAATTTCTGCAGACTTTCCTGAGTCACTCTTTAAAAATCAATTTGCTGCAATTATTAGGGTTAAGACAAATGGGAGTAAACATTCTTCATGCTATTCAGGCACCAGTGAGGAGCCCCTCGCACTAATAGGGAACCCGTCTTCAGTATGTTGGGAAAGCATACAGCACTGATGCTTAAATACTCAACATTGAAATGTTAAATTCTAAGATGATTTGAATACCACACCTGGGCGCTTTCTGGGATGGAGCCTTCTTGTGCTGCCAGGACACTCAATGGGAAACTGAGAAGCAACAAGAAACCCAAATGATACAGTGATTAGATCCAGAGTTTGTAGTCAGGCCAAGTGAACATGATTTTCTAGGATGAGCTATGTGATGGTAGATCTATCTGATGCCAGTGAAACTAGGCTTCTGCTTGCAGGGTGGTTGCCTAAGCATAGAGGGTGGAACTCGGTACAGGGCTGCTTGTTAAGATCTGATATACACTAGAGGAATTACTGTGTTGGTTCCTGGCTGATTCCCTTCCAAATGCCTGTACATCACTGCAAACCCACACAAAAGACTTCTTGACTCCAGAAAAATGTGTGTCTATGTTTAGGGTGTGTGCAATTTGGGTACTTCTGAGACTATTGCCCAGAGGTCACCTTTGGGCTAAGTGGGGGGCAGTGTGTTTTGTTTGTGTCAGACTTGAGTGGGAAGCAACATACAAAAATCAAACAGAAGTATGCTGTTTACTAATGGAGTAGCTACACTGTGATGACCTATCTATTAAGGAATATTGTTAAAGCTTGTGAACTTCTTTCTGTGTCTCCCCTCAGAAAAGTCCTGGACTTTCCTGCAGAAAGAACGGAGAGTTCCTCACTGCCTCCCCTTCCTCATCAAACTGCCAGACCTCACCACAGGTACAGTACGTCCTGTGCTTTCCAGAGGCACTGAGGTACTCCAGACCTCACACATGTCCCTTGCCTGTTGCCTGGAAAAACGGTGCAACCATCTGCATCAGTGATGGTTAGGGAGCAAGCATTGGGAAGGCTGATCCTTCGGGGAAGCGGCCCTGGAAAAAACTGCAACTGTGGGCAGGTTGCAACACTAGAATAGCTCATCTGGGGTGCCAAGAAGTTCCCATGAGAAAAAGCTAGCAGGGCCAGGGGACAGGCTGGACAAATTGTCCTGAGGGCTCCAGGCAGCCCTTGCCCACATTAAACTTCTAATTTTGCCTCACAGTGCTGAGGAATTAAAAGCAGCGCTGTCGTGAGCAGATCATGTTTTCATTCTATCTTTCTCACCCTACAAAACAGTACTGGCACGTCAAGTGAAAACAGGTATTTTTAATGACAGCATCAGAATTGGCACTAGTTATTTCATCTGTTGCTAGACGCCCAAAATCAGCTAAAGATCATTCAGAAGAGAAACCAACAGTTTCGATACCTAGTTTCTTGGTCCTCAGAAGTTACAAATCTGCTGTCTGAGCTTTGCGCTAAAGTTAAGAGCAGAGCTTCTTTCCTTGGATGCTCTCATGAAGTAACCAAATCCTCTATTATAATGCATCCAAATCACTCTAGATCAAACTCTCATCTGTTTTTGGTGCCATCCCAGTAAAATCACCTCTCATTCTCTTACTCCAGCTTTTTATACAAAAACCTCTGCACTTGCCAGAGGTGGTTAGTTGACCTAAAGAGAACTCAACCAACCAAGTGCCTCCCAGTCACAAACTTTCTATTCCCTCCAGCACCCCCATTCCTGTAATAGTCTCGGGTTCCTGCATTGTTATGAGTCTCAAAACTCTTGCCCTACAAAGCAAGATGGCTAACTTTCCCCCAGGCAAACTTTCATAGCTATGTGTCACAATCTTTTCCAGGTGAGAGCTGTAGGACAACACAACGTCACTAGCATCAGAAAGCTGAGGGAGGAGTACTGGTAGAAGTCATTATCCGGGGACAGCAGCAATTTTGCACTACTTTCCTATGAGGTGGGGATGATCTGGATGTGGACTCCGTTGTGAGATTGTTTAGCCATGTTAGTTCCAGTATACTGTCCCACCACCACCTAGGATTGACTAGGAGCACAATGCCAGCACAGCCCCAGTGTATCTCTGGGCTGAGCATGGGAAGAGCACCTGCCCTGCGCGAGGGCTCCTTGTGCCTTAAAAACTGCAGCTTGACCACTTCTGCTTTATTCCATCTTTATTGCCTGTAGCTTGAAGACAAAATGCCCTGCAAAAAGCCACTGAAAGTAAAAATCTGCATTTCCTGAAGATTCTTTACATGCTAAAAACCATATTTTCATATTCTCCCACAAACACATTGGTTAGGTGCAAGTTCTACTACCATAAATCCATGGCATTGCTTGGAAATTCAGTTGACAGACAAGGTCCTGCTGTGCTACTAAACATAAACATTTCACCTTCTTGTTGTGTTAAGCCTTGGCAGGGTATTTTTTCTCACCAATGTTATTTTTTTTCCAAATGGGAATGCAAGCAGCTGAAGCCCAGTGAGAAAACATGAAAATAGATTTCTAGGAAAGCAACCAAAAGGGCCTTAGCAGCAGGACAACTTGCTTATCAAGAACTATTTTAGGAACGTGAGGAAATGAAACTTGGACAACAGTGTTCCAAGAGGGAAGATTTACTGAGGAGCTGAGGGTTCAAAGAGGGATGACAGCACTGCTATCAGGAAACCTTCTCTGCACCTGTTTCTGCATCAGCTGCCTGACTCCACCAGCTGCCTGTACTCCCCTCCTATCTGCCGGCAGCTGCGCGGCCCAGAGCTGCATCCCCCTTTGTACTAATCCGCTTCACCGTCTGTCTGGAAATGTTTGCCAGTCACTTCATACCCTCCTCCTCCTGACCGCAGACAGAAGACGCGGTTTCTGATTTTAATGCCCAGCTGTGCTCCAGAGACCTTGTATAAATCCAAGTCACGCTCTCAGAAAACAAGGTTGCAGCACACCTCAGTTTCCCATCTATTCGAGGGAAATATGTTACAGCTTTCCTTCCTTCTTGTGTGTATTACCTAGTGAGGTTTGCGCTCCTCAGGCTGGGAGCTGCTTCTTTCAGAGGCTATGTCCAGCATTTAACTCCAAGGGAGACACCTCAGTTTCAGCTTACATAGAATCATAGAATGATTTAAGTTAGAAAGGATCTTAAGATCATCTAGTTCCAAACCCCTGCCATGGGCAGGGACACCTCACACTAAACCATGTCACCCAAGGCTCTGTCCAGCCTGGCCTTGAACACTGCCAGGAGTGGAGCATTTACCTCTTCTTTGGGCAACCTGTTCCAGTGCCTCACCACCCTCACAGTAAAGAACTTCTTCCTGATATCTAATCTAAACTTACCCTGTTCAAGTTTGAACTCGTTACCCCTTGTCCTATCACATGATGCTGTTGTGATTTAAGGGTGCCTGAAGCATTTCTGTTATGGCCCCTTGGTGCAAAATTATTGTAGATCAAAGGCATTTTATGCATGGAGATAAAGTCTAGTCTTCCCCTGTGACACCGCTTTGCACATGGACACTTTGTGCAGGTCTCCTCCAAGCTGTGTGTCTGAGCTGTTGGTTTCACAAATATGAGTCTCTCCTTCCTCCTGCACACTCCTCCCCTGGAGAAGTGCCCCAAAACTCTCTCTTGCTACACCACATCCTGGGATCCCAGAACATTGCAGTTCTGCACCTGTACTATGATGAGACAGCAGGAACTTGCTGAAGTCAGCAGAGCATCGTACAACATCTTGGTTTCACATGTGATTTTGGACTCAGTTTAGGATAATGAAGTTAGACATTTCAGGACACAGGCGCCAAAACAGACTCACACCCTTTTTGTGTCAACAAATGATGCTAACATCTAGATGAAAGAAACTGGGAGTTCTTCAACCAAGCTGCAGCTCTACACCAGACTGAATTAGGCTTGCACTGGCTGCAGCACTGTCCAGCCTTGTCCATTTCTAAGCTTTCCAGGAAGGGGAAGTTTGGCCCAACATGGCCCAACAGGCTTCTTGCCTGCAAGCTCAGGGCAGGGTAACACAGTCTGGTGATCCCTGATAGGCAGGTCCAGGAGCATCCTCAGATGCGTTCTCATAGCTGCGCGGTAGCGGACCAAACTGCAGCATGAGGCACAGTGGTCAGCAAAGCCTCAGTCAGTAAAACTTGCCAAGTAAACACGGCTGCAGATACCACCTGCATCCCTTGCAAGGAAGCTGCTCTCTGATCTCTTGATGCCTGCACACATAAGGCACGTGCCAGGCCAGTGACAGATGCAAGGCAGTGTAAATAACCTGCCACAGCCCAGCCCCTGGCTGCTGTCTTGTCATAACTGGCGGAGCACAGGGGATATGAATAGGTCCTTGGGCACCTGCTCCTGCAAAGACCTGGCCAGCTGTTTGAGTGCTCTTGTCTGAGTGTTGTTCTTGCTCACTCCTGGTGCATGCATGCATTTTCAAGAAGGCTGCTGGCTCTCAGGCAGCACTGGAGAGGCTGAACTCAATACATGGCACATGGGAAGACACAGACTGACCCAAGTCATGGTGACGAAGAGTCAAGGCAACTTGCAGAGGAAGGAAGACTGTCCCAGAGGCCTTGGTGGGGCATCCACTCCTCAGCCACAGTGCAGGGACACCAGGACACCTCCACTTTGAGTGACAAGAACTTTTCAGAGACCTTTCTTTGAAGCATGAGCCCATTGTTTTGATGCCATATATCACAGCAGGTGAAGAGGGCATATTCGGCTCCAGATGAGCATGGCCCAGGGAGTCAAGGAGAAGACAGGATACTGCTCTCAGAAAAGTGCTATCCCCTCTGAACTCGAACTATATCTTATAATGATAGATTTCAAGTAAAGGGCAGTCCATTTAACATGTAGCTGAGGAGCCTGTACGAAATTCCCAAGCTTCTCTTCCTCCTTAACAATGAGAAAATTAGATCTAATACATCTTATATATCAAGCTCATGACCTCATTAAAGCAAATTATTCTTGTTTTAGCATCCGTGGCTGAAAAGTCTTGGCAGTGTATGAGCAGTATTGAGGACAGAGCTGCCTCCATCACATTAAGCTCCACTTTATATCTGCTTTTTTTTTGCCCTTTTCCACCCATGTCTCCTTTTGCGAGCTTTGCCCTGATTGTTGGCTGCTGTAGCAGATGATTGTAGAAGAAAGGCAAGTCACAGGCTATGCACATGGAAGCTTCAGTCATATGTGTGTTTTTTTTGGTGTACAAATGCTACTGCGATTTGCAGTAAACTGATGGGATTGTTGCCCCAGTCATTGTTATTGTTGTTATCTCAGGCTCACGTGGAGGATTCATCCCAAGTCCCAGGCCTTTTGAATTAAGGAGAGAGGTACAGGAGCTACAAGAGCTCCCAGTATGAGTTATATGCATAGTGCACAAAAATGTGTGCCAGTCAGATGTATATAGATACATATGCACACACATTTTTTTATGCATGTGTATTTTACGTATGAGTGTGTGTATGTATACACATATATATACACACATGTATGGATGTCTTCTACCACTATACAGCCCTCTAGGAAGTAGCACTGTGTTCTCAGTGCCTACCCACAGAGAGCAATTTTTCAGTGTCCCTGTTATATTTACAGCCAGAAGCAGACAACCTGTGAACTCCCTAAACTGGTCTCACAACTAGTCTTCCCATATAGACTGCATATCCAAGGGCTGGTTGATCTTCTTGGAGTCTTTGGGCCTCTTTTCTGCCTGGGCAGGGAGCTCAGCTTGGACTACAGCCTGCTCCAGGCACCACAGTGCATGTCTTTGAGGCATCTTGCAAGCAGCAAGGCTGTGTTTCAAGCTGAAGAGGCAGACAGCACAGAGTAGATACTAGTCATGTCCTCCATAGAGAACTCATGGGAGAGTGAGACCAAGCCTTGAAGCTTTCACTCAACAAGCTTTTACCCCTTTGGAAAAGGTTGCCTTTTCCCTCTTTCCTTCCACTTCTTTCAGCAAAACGGCTGAGCTTATGCCAGTCCTGTGGCATCAGTGCACTGTGCCACTCCACCACAGCCACTCTGTGACAGGCTGGCAGGGTTGTTAGGCATTTGTGGCTGAGAGGAAACCCAGCACCTTTGCACATTGGAGCCATTCACAATGACTTTTGTTGCTGATAGCGCATGTTTGGTTGTACTTGTTAAATCTTGTTAAACAGGAAGCAGGTTTCGAGGCGAGAGGGTCCCTTAGAGTTCAAGCTCCTGCTTTCAAATGTTCTTACAAGATGCACAATTGGCACTGACTTACAGGAAACATTTAATTGGAGTCGGAAGGCGCTGGCTCCACCGACCTTGTATTACATTCCTCTGCGTGCTCCTTTCACAGTGATTTTCACCTATAGCTTAAATCAATGATTTATTTATACTAGCCAATGGTGATTTCAGCAGCATCGAGGGGACAAGCAGACCACAGGGATGCAGTGAGAAAAAAGGAGGAGCAAGCAGCAAGGAGCAGTGTTACAAAGAAGGGGCTGTCACAAACCCGAGAGTGACATATTTATGAGTCCAGTATCGGTTGCCTGCACTGATAAGCCACAGTCATTAAAGGAAGGAAAAGTCACCTTTGTGTATATAAAATATACAAGATTCATAGTCTAAAAAGACTTGACAGGAAAGCATTAGGTAAATAAAGGATATCCCATAAAGCATAATGTGAAAATTAAATTACCTCATAAGGGAGGAAGGCTGTCTGTCCCAGCAGCGAAAGTGAGGAAAAATGAAATTCCTGTATTCCATCCCAAAGCTGATTTGGCTTTGGGGTTTTGGGTGGATCTAGACACATTGTTACTGCTGCCTATAAAGAAAAGCATTAAAACCCATTAGGTTAGACTGGAAACACTGCAGCCTCCCAGAAATTTTCACGGTATGTTCACAAGGTAGTGCGAAGCATCCTATGCCCTGCTGCTCATGGTGGCCAAAGAACAGAAGCGCCCTTTCAGGGGCAAGCTGGACTTCTGACATTTGCAGTTTGCAGGTCTCAGCAGATTTCCTTTTCAACTGATTTTGGAAGCTGTACTTGTGAAATACTTGGAAAAGTTTTCTTTCCTTGTCTCTGGACTTCTTTTCTGGTGTGTGAAATATATCCAGGATCCACCTATTTTAATTTAACTGGTCAATGTGCTTCCAAAACTAAGGAAACATTGAATCATCAGGGAGAGGCAAAAGGAGGGAAATTGAAAGAGTTCACTTGTTGGGCTGTCCAGCAAAAGAGGTAATGGGGGGGGGGGGGGGGGGGGGAAGAAAAGAGAAAGAGGAAAAGCAATAGATAATCCAGTATTTCAAATTTTAAGAAAGCAATTTTTAAAATTCTTTCCTTTTTTCTTTACTTTCTTTTCTTTTCTTTTTTTTTTTTCTTTTTCTCAAAATGAACAATTTCACCAGTGAGGGGTCTTTTAGATGTTGACAGTGTGGAAGGCATGCACAGCCCCAGCCTTGCATGCGGGTGACTAACCTGTGAGCAGTGTATAGCATTGCAGCCTCTGTACTGAGTCCCTGTGGGTACAGCCCTCAGCCCCTTCAAAGCTGTTAACTGAAAGCCTCACTGATGCCCAGGGTCATGGCATGGTGCTTTTCAGCTGGGGAGGAATTGATTCAACCCGAATCAAGCCAATCTCCCTTTTTATTGCAAACCTCCATCCTGGAGGCACAGTCCCCACAGTGTTTAAATAGGTCCAAATAGCAGTTTGTAGCCACTGTTAAGGTCAGATTTTCCTCCTCCAGCAGAAATAATGGATCAGCATCTATTTAAAACTGTACCTGTCTACTCTGGTGCTCTCCCTGTGTGCAAAAAGCCTGGGGGAAGCCACTTCCTTGGTGTGCTGAGGGATTTTTGAAGGATAACTTAAGCAAAGAGCTCAGCACCAGTTCCTTGGTTCTCAGGGACATGTGCCACAGTTGCTGCTCCAACTGAAAAACATGTTTGGCTTCTCTAACGCATCACACAAGCAAATCAAGTGGCTCTGGTGCCCAGGCAGGGGTCCAGGCAGGAGAGAGGCACTTACTTAGCACAGGTGGCTTTTTGCCATGGGGTTTGCACCAATACCTCTTCCCACTACTCTTCTTCTCCAGATAGTCACAGGTCTGGGTCATGTTGCTGATGCATCTCATTCTGCCTGTGAAGCCCTTTGCTCCTCAAGAGCTGGCAGTTTCCTCTCCAGAGCATCTCAGGCTTCTGATTAGTAATGAGCATTAATATGGGTGACTTGAAAAACAGAAAAGAAGAAAGCAAGCAAGCAAGAAACCTATTCTGGGCAAATTGAATTGAATCAACGAGGACGAAACGTAGCTATCTTTGCAGACCAGTAATCTAATGGCATCATTTTTGCACATCAGTACAGCCATTAAAGGGTCACGGTAAACAGCTCCTCTCCCATTTTTGAAATTTCTACTGTATAGACCCATGGTGTTAAACTTAGAAGTTTCTTTGTCAAGTCAAATCAAACCCTGAACCTGGCTTTCTGTTCTTGGCAATCAACGCTGCTCCAGTGGCCTCCATCAACCCAGCTTTTACCAGACAGGCTGACACTCTTCTGGAGCTGCCTTCTCCTTTCAAGTGCATGGGAGGAGGTCCCTTATTTTTATCACATATCTTCAAGTTGAAAGGTGCCTCTGAGTGAGGCAATCAATCTCACAGTCAGGTTTGCGCCTAGGAAACTGTGACTAAAGAAACAATAAAACACTGATTTGCCACCTCTGAAAACACAGTTTAATCCAACTCTGCCATTTTTATCCTCTGCCCTTGGGGACATTTCTTTATTTGTAAGGGGTTTACTTTCAAACCTCTGCACTTGAACTCCCACTGGATAAATAAGGTGTAATCCAGAAATGAGAAATGGGAGATCAGCTTTGTGAGAAGCTTTCTAGATGAAGCAGCTTCATTTCATTTGATTTGTGACTTTTATTCACTCTTTCACCCTTTGCTGATGTCTCAGCTCCCTCTCTAATAAATAACTAGTCCACATCACTAAACCTCTACACATAACTCAGAGCAATTTGTTACTGTTGGCAATGTCTGTGCAGCAGGGGCCCAGGAACAGGCCAGCATGGAAGCAGTAATACCTCCCACTCTTCAGGAGCATGATTTCTGCCTGATTACGGAAGGGGTCATTGGTAGGACAATGCAGAGAAGGTCATATACAACTGTCTTCATGCAAACTGTTTGTGCTGCATGATCCGCGCGTGAGCTACTTTACCCAAGAGTATCTGTCAGAAGAGATCAATCCTGCGATAGCTACACCACAGATGCGTCAGGATGTTGAAAAAAGTAGTACATATTCATAATCACCGGAATTCAATGAAAGTGTCTGAGCATTTTATATAGTCCTGGGCCCAGAGGATAGTTTAAAATACAGAAATTCCTCTAGAAACAATGATACAATAAATCCACTAGGCCTAGGGTACTTCCAAAGGTAAGACTATAAACACAGCCTCCAAATGCTTGGTGAAGCTGCAACATTAAAAGCTGTGTACAGTTTTAAAAAGAAATGAGGAAGGACTACGCATGTTTTTTTTCCCTTGACTCCCATTTGCCTGTTCTTCATGAAATCGATGCAAAGAAGGCGCCTTCTCACAGTGCGATCACTTTGATGGTGCCCTCCACAAAATGATTACTTTGGAGTCAAGCCACAGGGAAAGAGAGAGTTTCAGGGTCTTGCCTGGAGCAAGAAAGCTCAGCTGTCCTCTGCCTGCACAAAGGTTTCAGGGTTAGCTAAGGGCACATGGCACTATGCAGATGAGGCACCTTCTTCTTCCCAGAAAGCTCATGAGGGCTGATGGAGAGGAACAGCAGCTCCTGGTCTTTGAGGAAAAAAAAACGAGCTCACTCTAGTACATGCAGGTTGCTTCAGTTCAGTGGGGTCTTTCTCAGCTTCCTTTTGCCTACACACTTCAGAGCATATATAGTCTCTAATACACCTTTCTCATTATTGCATCTTCCTTAAGAGCCCTTTTAGATACCAAGACATGGAGGTAGGAAGCAGAGGGAACACAGTTTCTATGCACACTCTGATCTCTCGTTGCCAATTAGCTAGTCTCTGGATGTTAGTACTCGAGCCTGGAAACCTCAGGGCTCAACGGAAGAGCATCAAATGGAAGGCGAAAACTAAGTCAGCAGAGCAACTGGAGGACAACTGCAGTTTACCTGGGCTGTAACATCTGGGCTCAGCTGCACTGTGTGCTTTCCAATTTCAAAGTCTTTTTATTCGTTTCTGTGGGAATTTGGGGGAAGTTTGTTATTCAGTGTTGGTTTTGTGTTTCTGTTTTGCTTTTTAACAAAGCACCTCTAGAAAGAGTATGCTTTCCAAAAAGGCATTGCTTAAGGTAATAATACAAGAGGGAAAATGGGGGATGAGGGGGAAGGCAGGGGAGAAGCAAAGCAGAAAGAAAATCTCATCAGTTGCTCTCAGGAGGAAAACACTGGGTCAGTAGGATGTGAGGACTGAAAACAGAGAAGGCCTCCTGGAATTTTTCAGAAACATTAATTCTGGGGGGAAAAAAAAAAAAAAAAAAAGCTTCATTTTCCTCTTGAAATATTATTTTGCCATTTAAGACCATGGGAGACCCAAGCAAGGCAGAATACCGAATTCCCAGAGCTCTCATGCGCAAAGCAGAGAGAGTGTGGCAAATAAGTTTTGGCTATTGCTGCGCTAATGACCAAAGTAAGGGCCATGGTGACCATTTTTCAGAGGGAGTTACAGGAGTCTTGAATAAAAGCCTCAGATTGCCCAGAATCCTCACTTACAGCCTCCATTACTTGCTCTTTGGCAGAACTGGGTTGCCCATTTCTGAAGAGGTAAAGACAACTGGAAGAGAAAAGTGGTATAATTCCAATTAGGTAAACAGAAGTGGTTTGAACTGCTGAGCTCCAAATACAAGAGGAAGTAGCAAAGGGAAGGTGAGGGATCCTGAAGGAAGGCCAGGGCACAGAGGAGCCCAGCATCCTATGGCTCCAGTCCATGGCCACAAGGGCAGATTTTCTGTCCTAAATGCCACCACTTTGGCGGATTTTAGGAAAATCAAGATCATAAAAGGTGGCCCTGCAGGTGATGGGCACTGTCTACATCATTCATCTGAGGGGGAGATACTACCTCTGGCATCAGACAGAAAGAGAAACTTGGTAGAAGGGACAGGCAGAAGGTTATCTCTTTCCCCATCCCTTTTAAGTTTACCCTTGGCCAGTTGATGATTAATGCTAATGTGCAGGTACCTCAAATAATGCACAAGGTTCAGATAGGCCTGCTGGTTACCAATTAATTGTTTGAAAGCAGTAACAAATTATTCATGAGAGATTGATATTAAACTAAAATCACTAGTTTTACTTGCCTAACTTACATTAGTGGTATCACATTGGGCAAAAGGGTGAATTTAGGCAGCTCGCAGTGATAATGAATTTCACAAGATGGTGGCGTTCACCTCGTTCTGGATGCTTCACAGACACCTGGGTACCTAATAAGGTCACACAAGGGAAGGTTTTCATGGGGTATCTCTCCATCTGTGTAACACTTGGTGTAACACTGAGCCTCTGCACTAGGCCCACGAAAATCCAAGAGCCACTCCCACGCTTTGAAGTCAGACACAGCTACTTGTCTTCCTGAATCAAGAGCAAACGTCTTGTGTCTCCAAAATGGAACTATAAATCCACTGCAAGTTCTCATATGACTTCCAGTGTTTCCCATTTCAAGGCAGGCTACAACTCTTGCCTGAACACTTCACAATGCTACGCCTTGCAAGCCAATTCTGGTCAGACCACCAATGACACCTCCCGCCTTCCTTACAATGGAAAATAGTTTATGTAAAATATCTACGCACGTTCAAACTTCCAGTTTCAATGTCAGGTTCGTTCAAGTCTGGGCTTTTAGATTTAACTCTGCCTACTTACTTATTTTTAAGCTGCATTCATTTGCCTTTGCCTAACACACTTTCTGTCATGCTTATGGTTCCCTGCTCTAGCCCAGCATTTCCGAACCTGCTACATCTGCACCTTTTACCTGACTTATTTCTCTGAAAAGAACAAGCCCCTCCTCCTGCCTCCCCCTTATCCCTGTGTAAGTAACATTCATCACTGTATCAGCACCTGTCTGAGCAGCCCTAGGGAAGGGTCAAGGTATTATTTCCTACCCTTGACAGGTGTTAAAACAACAGTGAGCCACCCCAGCTTATGAAAGTTTCCATTCTGCAAATTGCTGCACGTACTTTTCTTCCTGCTATTCCATCCTCCCTGGAGGCTTCTTGGTTTTGCTCATGCCAAGGTACAAAGCCACTCAAGCTTCCGTGAATGCAGTGAATGCAAAAGCAAAGAGACAGATTTTCCCTGTATTGAATGGTGTCGAGAAGAGTCAGGGCACATGTGAGCAGCCTCAGGGGTCTTCTGTGATGGCCTTGGCTGGAATTGCTCCTCCTGGGTCAGGCTTTGTCTGAGGCACAGTGCTGGGAAACCTCCCACCAAGTAGGGCCATGCTTGGGCTGAAATAGGAGACCCAGAGGAGCAAAATAACCACACAGAGGCACAGAAATGCATCTCAGTCACCAAATAGTTAGTTCTTGTCCATGGAGGGGGTCAACCCATGCATGTAGTTACATAGCTTACCTACACAAGCGACGTTATAACCAGACCTAGGAAAACAGGACAAGGATCGGGCCTGACTGTAATAGGCAATGGGCAGGTAACACAGAAATTGAGCTCTTGGGATGCCAATTTGGTTGCAGCAGGAAAAAAAAGTGGAGGACTTATTAAAACACCAGTGCTGAGTAGAAGTGCGGGCACACACAGCATAAGCGCTCTGGAATGCTCTTCAGAGAGATGAAGATTCCTCTTCTCATTCTGCATTCCTCACTCTCCTTTTCTGCCTCCTGTGGAGGAGCACAGTATATGCACCGTCACACTCACTGTACGTGAATAAGCTTTCTGCACTCTCCCTTTTGTAACATCGAGAAAGTAAGAACAGTTTAAGGAACAAATGATCAGTTAAAGCCATGCAATGTGTGAGAAATCTGAAATATTTGGACTATGTATTCTTAGCCATGCAAACATTACACAGCTAAGCAAAGTTGCTGTCTTTTATATCTGGAAATAGGCATCCTTTCAAGGTGATCTGTTTCATTCCAGCATAAATGCCCAGACTAAATGAGGTTAAATCACTCCTTGCCATGAAATCTTTCTATCAGTTAATCCAGACAATTAGCTGAAATTAAACATCTAACTTTCAGCTAAGTGGGATGAATCCCCTCCCTTGTGTCCCAGCTGCTTAGGTGTCATTCAGAATTTCTTGTCTTCTACAAGATGCATTTCCCATTAGCTTGAAGTTCAGAGAAAAAACAGAAAACGATTTTTCAGCCAAGGAAAAGAGGAGCTTCTTGCAGCAGCTGCTTTTCAGGGAACCCTGCCCTCCATGTCAGGTACACCCTTCCCTTTTAGCAGCAACATATTCCATCCTCATGCAAGAAAAGCCATTACTGCCGTGCACACTGGTGTCCAGGCATGAAGATTATGCCCGGTCATTTCTCCAGGAAATGCAAGGAAATATGTGTATCCGATAACGGCGCTAGGAGAGGGCATAAAAGAAGGCTGCAGGGAAGGGGAGAAATTTTATTATTATTTAAACAATTAATATTATTATGTATTAGTCTGCATCCTCCATTTTGCGTGGGTTTGGTTGTTTTGTTGAGTGTTTTTTCCCCAAAAAAGAAGTGCTGTACTTAAGCGGTAACTAGCTACATCTTCTTTAATTCAGTTCCTGATTACTGCTGTGGAAAAGCTGCAGACTTCCAGCCTCAAGAACACCCAAATAGTTCAAGATTGACTGGACCTGTTCAGAGAAGGATAGACAGTATTTCTGGCATCCTGATCCACAACACAGCAGCAAGCATTAATTATTTCTACATTCCACTTGGACTCTTAGAGAGGTGGAATAAGAGACATTACAGCAGCCTTTGCCCATCAAAGGCATCCCCCAAACAGAGTAATCCTTGCAAAGACCACCTTCTTTTTTGTTGCTGTTGTTTTCAGTCTAATTCATTCCTGAATTATGATTGTTTTACTTAGTTTGGAAATAAATCATAAAGCAAGCTCAGGGATTTATCCAGCAGAGACATGCGCAGCTTCTTTGGCACACCAGTGGCACTGAATCTCCTGAATCACTGAAAAGTGCTTTCAGTAAGACCCGGAAAAAGAAACTGCAAAAACAAACGAGAAATCAAGTAATACCATGCGCAGAGGATAAAGAAAAGGCTCAAGTCAGCATTTTATCTGACAGTCTGTCTTCAGGAAATGCCTGTGAAAACAGTTTTGGAAAGTAATAGCTGATCTGGCTGCAGATATCCCGTGAAATAAGAAAGGTGTAAAATCCTGCTGCTATTTCTTTTTTAAAGAAAACAAAGTATTTCTCACCAGGAGAAGAGCATTCTGCCACCCCATGAAAGGCAGAGTGCCTTATTATGGGTAAAGTATTAGAAGATACAAAGCTGCCAGAAGAAGGATTCATATACTTGTAAGAACAAAAGGAAATAGCTCTGCATGAAAAATGAGTGAATGGAAAGGGATAGTCAAACACAGAGGAGGCAGCTATGGTGATGAAGTGTTTACCTAGCTAGGCTCTTTCTGAATCTCTGTGTGCCATCATCATAGTTTTCCTCATTCTTGGAATTTTTTATATGGGTTTTTTTTTGGTTTTTAATTGTCAGGCAATTGTACCCATGAAAATCTGAACCCTAGTCCGCCTTGCTTCATACCTTCTCTTCTTCACTCACATGATGGCATGTATTCTGCAAGAGAGAGAAACAAACAGAGAGCTGGCAGGTATCATACTCCCATTAAAGACAAGAAATGCAGCCACAAAGGTCTTTTTACTGTTATAACATCCTGCCTAACCACTCCAGTTAAGCAAGGCACTGTAGTGTTGTTCCTAAAAGTGAGCTCCCCTTCTTTCTTCACACTCACGCTCATTCAAAACAGGCATGCCTCTTGCGATGGCAGTAGAATTAATCTCACTCTGTCAGTACCTTTTTCCAGGGACAGAAGTTGAGTGCAATGCAGAGAAGCCACACATCTGCAATGCAAATGATATCCTAAACGTGTCACCAGAAAATAGGAGCATAGCACATGGGAGCTCTGGCAGATGTCCTGTCCTGAAATCTGGTAGCAGCATGAGTAACATCAACCTCACTGTTATCACCCAGCGTCCTGGGGCAACACTACTGTGGGGGCACACTTGTTTGGGGGGATGCTTTACACGTAAGCTGGCATCACTGCCTTCATTTTATGGTTTATTCTGCATTCCTTTAAAGACCGCAGGAAGCTTCCAAGGCTGAGACATGGGAGGTGCCCCTGTGCCTGGAGCTGGAGGAGTGGTTTGTAAGGTAAGTGGTTTGTGGTGGATGCTGCACTGCCTGGAATACTTGACTGAAATGGCAACTCACACCTCCGTGCTTCCCTCAGTTGTAGTTTATGGTTTCTTTGGAGGAGGGGGTCTCTAAGGAAAATGGGGAACCTGATGCTATAAAACAGCAAGGCTGTAAGTCAAATGTTGGCTTTTATGGCCAGTGTGAGTATTCACAGAAGTTGCTTCCAGGTTGCCGGAGCTGTTGGGCAGTGGGACAGCTCTTACTGAGCCAGGCAATACTGGGGTTGTGCAAGCAGTGTAGTGAAAGCAGGACATGAGACACATGACAGACAATACTAGGGTTGGGATCAGAGGGGACAGATCAAGGTGGGTGCTGTGGGACTGTAGAAGTATGTGCCTTTTAGTCAGCTGTGACCAGCTGCCATCTCCAGCTATAACTACTGGTTCCAGGTGAGGGAATGCAGAGCAGCACTCAATAGCTGTGGGAAAAACAGAGATGATCAACAGGATTGTTATACCTGGGGGAGTCCTTCCCAGTGCCCCTGTGTCTGGCATATTAAATGATAGTGAGCTCAGGTAGTAGATGTAGCATACCTGGAAACTGGGTGATAGAAATGAAGCGGCAGCCTGCCACCCAAGCCAGCCACACCAGTGTCCACCTCTTCCTCACATCTAGTGCCAGGATCAATCAGCCGATCCAGATCCTGATCTGATAAAGCTGCTACTAGCCTGGAAATGGGAAGGGAACTATCCCAAACAATATCAGCAACGTGAATATCTCTTTAGAAACTGCTAAAGCAAACAGACTCAATAACCTAATCCATCCAAAAATAAAAATGATGCCTCTGAACAGCAGCAAGTGGAAGATAAGAACTAGTCTTTTATTGAGTCCAGGGACCTCCTGGACAGAAGGAAAAACAAGTGGAAGATCAAATGGATTGTGGGTCAAGTAAAGCACTAAGCAAAGAGGTTTGAAGCCAAACCACAGGACACATTTGTCAAGCTCTCAAAAAAATAGAAATGCAGGATCAAAGCAGAAGCACTTTGCAAATATTAACATTTGTCACCTACTTTTACTTTTGATGTACTCCATTTTGAAGACATTTCTCCCTTTTCTCTCTCTCACTCTCTTTTTTTAACAGGATAATCTAATCTTTCGGTACACACACTTGCCTCCTTCAAAAGAAACACAATGACAATATTACAGAAACATGGAAGACTTTAATAAGAACAGATTAAAAGAACCAACATGTGGAAAACAAATAATAAAAGTATATTAAGCAGCAGTCCAGGGAAATGTTGTTGACACTGTTGTCAAATGTTATAATGTAAAGGTTTTGGTAGTTTTCCCAACAAAACATATATGAAACAATAACTCTTTGTATTACCTCACATATGAGTGGAGGAAGAACATTCCTGTAGCACTTGAGTCAGCAACAAGTAATCAAAGAAAATCGCATTCGCACCAAATGGACCACATTCATTGCTGATGTGTATGTATTGTTTTGGAGATGCTACCCATTGAGGAGCAGGATGAAAATATGTATTAAAAAAGAGAAACAACAACAACAACAAAAAAGCTTGAAACCTTTTTCTGGAGCATTTTCAGCTGTGTGTTTGTCTCTACTACACCAGCTCTGCAGCTCATGTCCTTCAGACAAGGACAGTGGACAAAGCCCTAACTCAATGGTGGGATGATGTTCTTGAAAGGCCCGGTGAAAGTTTTGTTTTCTTCCTCCCTTTCAGTCAGAAGGTTTTCATGCCTCTGCTGACATCCTGAGCCACAGCACTGCAGAGGGAAGCAGCATTGGAGGACCTTCAGTTTGCACCAAGAGCGACCTTCTGCATGCTGCAGCCAAGGTACTGTTTTGCACGGCACAAGATACATAACTAGAACAATATCTCAGGCTGAATTTAGGAAATTCGGTAATTGTCAAGTGTGGTCAATCATCTTTAAAGCAAACACTCTTAAAAGCGGAGAGATAAAGTTCTTTCCCCTGTGACGAGGTGGTAGCGAGGAATACTGCGTGGCTGTGGGCAGGGTTTCAAAGCAGCCCGTCACATTGGGCGAGATACTGCCACCGGCTCCCGACAGGACCTCTGAGACTGCTGGCACCAGGGTGACAAGCCGGTAATCGTTAACAGGGGAAGTCTGTCTGGTGCCTGCTCTTTGTTCCAGCCCCACTTTCATATTTGAGAACCCTTGTGGTATACTTTCTATTCACAGCAATGTCTTAGCCTGTCGCAAGTGTGGCCCCAGTGATTATAGTTAGGCAAATACACCAAGAACCCACACATGCTTGAGCCCTTCAAAGTATCTTTTTTTCCCCTCAGTTTCCATGTGTTAATATTTGACTGAGTCTGCAGTTTGAACAAGTACTTCCCAAATATATTTCAGCTTTCAAAGAAAAAAAGTATATATATAAAAGGCACCAAACATTTACGGTGCTCGCAGCATTTATGGCTGAAACTCGTTTGGCAGGTTCAGCCATCTGTCCTGCCCATCCTTGCACAACCATACTCTTGTAAAATGTGACCGGTTGTCTTATTAGGGAACTTGCAACGCCCCTGGCACCACATTTGGTTGCTGGATATCTCAGCAGGATGACTTCTTGGAAACAGAAAGATGCTAGGAAGATGTGGCTCAAAATGCTTACAGCTGCAAGATGGAAGTAGGCATTGGAATGCAAATAATAATCTCTCTAGGGATCCACCTGAAGGAAGGACATACCCAAAATGAGGGATTATGATCATGTCCAGAGAAAAACGATGATGGGACACATGCTTCTGAATACATTAAGGTGAATTGCAGTATCAATAGGAACAGCAGAGCTGGGCCAATATGATTATTACTCAGATTACCAAGGGGAGTGATCACCATTGCTAACTACTATCCACATAGAAGAGCTCATCATTCTTGATCTATTCTTGTTGTTCATGGTTGGAGAAGTGTACCTGGAATTTCACAGAAGTTGGAATAAACTGCGTCCCATCAACTCCAGCATCTGCTCTTTCAAGCACTCATGCAGGTCTATGCAATTTTAGCACAGATGACTCGTTTTACACAAAGACTTCTTCATTCTGCTTCTGGCAACATAAATCTTTTTAAAGAGGGTTTCAGTAGACCGTTCTGATGGAAGTTATAACAATTGTTCTTATGTGAACCTGTTCATCTATTTTAATTCTCCTTAATCCTATGCCAGGACAAATGTGAAATCGGAGAATTTTACATCCCCAGGTCTTTTTTTTCGGTTATGCATGTGTATCAGTCCTGGATTTTATATTTCTGTACACAAGGCTATTCTCTGTATGGTGATATTGTTTGTATGCCAAGATGGGGAAACAAGGACGCTGCAATAATAATAACAACAAGGAAGCCCATTTTCCCTTTGAAGAAAAGGTCTTTGTTGGTTTGGTTTTTTTAAACCTTTATGGTAGAGGTAAACAACTGTGTGTTCTTAGAAATTATAGGTAATTTTTAACATGTCAATATAACATTATTGTAATAACCTTCAGCAAACCTGAAAGGGCTTTCACATAAGCAAAGGAGGAGGCTGTGGGGATCATGTTAAGGTTTGTCTAATTACACAGACTTACAGGAATCACAAAAATAAGGTGGAAAATGCACTGCATGACAGCCATTCCACTTTCATGTCGTCTTTCTTTTAACTGGGACAAAGTTATTTTAGGTAACTACCATAGGAAACCCCCAACCCATTACTGTCCACCCTGATGCTATTCAGTGCTGGTGAAACCACACCATCTCACACTGTCCCTGCAGAAGTCCTGGGTGAAGGCCCAGTTCTGTTGAGCTGGGTTTTATGTGGACACTTAAGCAACTATCAATTGGTTTCTTCCCATTCTTGTCCCAGGCCATGGATGCTGCCTCTCTTTTTCCATTTCCCAGACTGTAGATGTTAACGCTGCAACTCCATCTCCTCTCCTCTCTTACCCCTTTTCCCAGGGGAAACCATGCCTCTGTAGATGTTTGTTCTACTATACCTTCAAATCTTCTAATTTACCACTGGGAAATCACAGTTGGAGCTGTCTTGTCATTTCCTCCCTAGAAGACACCACTTTTGCTGTAGCACATGGAAAGATCATGGCTTTCCTTTCAGTAATACTATCTTACCAGCTCAAGCAGATAAGCAGAGGCAACCTTCAAACTTTTGTCTGTAGGGTCTATGGTTGCTTCCAGACAACCCCTCTCTGCAGCACTTCTTCTTCCTAGAAATGCAGCCATGGAGCAGTTGACATTTTCAAAGTGTAAATTAGGCTCATATCTTGGATGCAACTGGTACAGTTAGAGCATGGGTTGTTTAAATCAGGTCAGAAAGTGAAAACCAAATAATGAATGGGCACAGAAAATTAGCTTGGCAAAACTCCACCACAATGATGTTTTCCAAAGTGCAGCTGATTTACAGATTTGAGGCCTCCATTGGTGCTCTCTGGGTTTAAAGTAAGATATTTCAACAAAAATTATAGCTGAAGAGCAGTTTTGCTTATCCATGAAATGTTGTGAGGGTGACAGTAAACACTTAAGGTATGTGTAAGAAGGGTATATCCCAGCCAGTAGTTAAACATCTGCACAAAGCAGCCAAACAAGCCAAGTTCCTAAATTTATTGGCCTTTCAGACCCCTGTCCTTCCCCGCTACCCCAACAGGCCAGGAGCAGGTTGAGCCAGATTCCTGTGCATTCCCACCAAAAAGGACACCTTTGGCTGGAACAGGCACTCAGAAGCTTGGCTGCTTCTGCATAGCTCTCAGCTACCCACCACCAAAACCATCACTTCCCATGGGGGCAAGGTGATTCCAGAGACAGTTTGTGTGCTGAGGCTGCACTCACTGCCCAGCCTGGCCATAGATCACAGGGTCAGAGCATTCAATTTTAAAGTGGCCTCTTTTTCCCCAGCAGCTTTGCTTGTTACTGCTTGCAATGACCTGGGCACTGGCTGAGCGTGATGCAGACCTTGCAATGGGTCCCTCACCCCTGCCAAGATGCAGAGGACAGAAGAAAGCCTTCAAGAGATAAAACGTGTAAGAGCCCTTGGAGGAGACAAATACTAAACAAGCTGCTTCCATGGGCCTGCTGTGGTTTTTCTTACACTGATAATAAAGGGAGAACAAGATATCCATATCCTATCTGCTTTCCACCCTCAACGTTTAACAGACATCAAATTCTTGAGCAAGGAACTATCAGTCCTTGGAGAGACTGACGTACACACTTTGTCTTAGCAATGGAATTTATATCTCTTTAATAAACTGGAAAGTGACTCTTTTTTGATGATGGAGGCTCTGGTAGCTGACATCAAGTGGAACACATGGCCTCATGCCTGCCATCCTTGGGAAGATGACCACAGGCATTTAGGAGTTCTCCAGGATGGATCTTTTAATTTTTTTACTGCAGCATCCACTTAGACAATGGAAATTTAAACTAGCTTAAGACACAACAAAGTACTCATCGGAGATTATATAAGCAGTACAACCCTATTAATATCAGTGTCCTGAGCAAAAGAATTTCTACCCCTCATAAAATCATAGAATCATAGAATCACAGAGTCACAGAATGGTTTGGGTTGGAAGGCACCTTAAAGATCATCTCATTCCAACCCCCCTGCCATGGGTAGGGACACCTTTCACTAGACCAGGTTGCTCAAAGCCCCGTCCAACCTGGCCTTGAGCACTGCCAGGGATGGGACAGCCACAGCTTCTCTGGACAACCTGTGCCAGGGCCTCAGCGCCCTCATAGTGAAGAATTTTTTCCTAATATCTAAATTAAAAGAAAAATTGTCATGTCAAAAAGACCTCATTTCAATTAAATTGTGTCATTTTAAAAAGCAAAACCAAAGCACGATGCAAACTCAACAGGATGGATTGTGCCCTCACTTCCACTCCTATACTGTAATTAAGTCAGCTGGCTTACTGATGTGAGTAAGAGGGATAATTTGTCTTTTAGATGATGTGACATATTAGCTTGGAAAGAAATGTGAATGTTGACTAACAGCTTCCTTACTAATAAAAATAGGAATAAGGGTTCATTAAACATTAAAGCTTTTAAAGAAGACAAATGCAAGCAGCTATTCCACATATGATGCGAAGAATGAAAAGAGAGAGCTCTTCCAACATGGGGAGAAAGATTTCTTTGGAAAGAGAAGCTAAAATTTCTACCACAATATATATCTTCATGACCAGAAAAAACAAGGGTTACTAAACCATCCTCAGGGAGCTGTGAGAGGCTTTAAGAAATAAAGCTTTCAAAGGACAGGACAGAAACTGGAAGGAGATGCACTCAAATTATGCAGAAATGACTTGGCTGCAAGAGGGGCTAGTCAGAAATCTAAATTCAGAGTTACAGGCATAAGATTTTCAAAGTGGCTTCATGATGCCTTACACAACACTATCTGGACCTCTGTGGCATGTAGATTTGAATGGTGTAAATCCAGAAGTGTATGGGGCATCCTCTCCAATGAACCAATAGAGAGGTGGGTGCTGCAGAAAGCCCCATCCTGATGACAGGACATTCCTGCTGAATGGACAGGGAACAATAACGCTTAGGGGAATCCAGGAAATGTGGCCTTCACCGGTCCAGTTGGGTAAACAGGGTTCAACCCGCACCCTTCCCACCACCTGCCCAGCAAGGTGTTTCGGGGTTAGGAGTGGGGGTTTCAGCTTTTTCTTAGGAAAAAAAGAAAATTTTGCTCATTTTCAGGTCTATTGTTTGTTTCTGTTTGGTTCACTTTCTGTCTCTGGCCTCTTTCATGCTATGAGTTCTTCCCGTTTGTGTCCTCTCCATGACTTCCTTTTTCACACAAACAAAAGTGGAAAAAACAAAAGAAAATTAGAAGGGAGCAGAGAAAGGTAATAAACCAAAAGGGAAAAAAACCCCTCTAGTTTCAATGTCATATTTATAAACACAGGAAAGTGCTGGGGGAATAACAGAAATTTCTCAGAAAATCTTTTGTTCTGAAGATAAATTCTGAAATGTCTTTTTCTCTTTATTTTCTTTTACAAATTTTCAACCTTGTTGTTTTCTGCGTCTGTAAAGTAGCCTTGGAGAGACTTAATAACTCCTAAGGGTATGTGAAACTAAACTCACACACCACCCTGAGACTTCAATCCTCAAGGCAGTATTCAGCAATGCAAAGCATGAGACTATTACTTCTTGTATTTGCACATCATCATTACCTAATTGAAACTGTAGCTGAAGGAGAGAGAGGAAAAACCACAGGGCTGACTACAGGTGGCTACCAGAGAAACTTTTTAATTGCCTTTATGTGGATAATATTGTTTTTCCATCAGTGCTTCCAGGGTACAATGAAGGGGCAGCTCGGCGCTGCCATCCGCAGAGTGGATGTTGGTGGTATGAGTAGAAGTGTGGGTGTTTCTTTTACTTTTGCAAGTTCTTCACTTTTTTTTTTCCAATAGTTGAGGACAAAGTTTTGTGTAATTTTCCAGTGACCTTGATTATGCAATTGTGTATGACTGCTGCCCTGGACAACATCAAAGATGCCACTCTTGTTATCAGGTGGCCAGCAGCCCCAACTAAGTGAGGGACACCTTGAGGGCACCCGGCATTGCCAGGGCAGATGACCCTTCCTGCCTGCCTTGCTTAACAAGCTTCTCCTGGGGAAGCTTTTATCGCTTCTATTCTGTTTTGTTGTTTTTTGTTTTTTTTTTGGGGGGGGGGGAGTTTACAGAGCTGGCAGTCATAAAACACACTGAGGCATCATCAAGGAGATGATGATATATCGTAAATAAACTGAATCTATTTATTTCCACTTCCAAGCAGAGAAAGGGTGGTTCCAATCCAGCAACAGCACATGCTTAACCCCAACCAGGGGCTCAAACCCGACTGAAGTCAAAGGGTTAACTTCATCTCCCTTTGAAGTCAACAAGGGCAACCCTTCATCTCAATAGGGACAGTGCCTCCTCCCATCGCTAAACGCTTTGATGAATCTGCACTGTAACACCCAAACGAGCTGCAAAGCAGCAGCATCTCTTCCAGGATCCCTCCCCATCACAGGCATAACCCTTTTGAGTGAGGCTGGAGCCAGGGCTGGGGCATGGCCCTTCCACCCTTTCTCCTATAGACGATAAGGAACATTCGTGGGAAACCCCCCAGTATGCCCCCTCTCCTCTCCACAGCCTGGCCATGGGCTGACAGGGAAGGGTGATGATCCTGTGGGGACAATGGAGAGAAGGAAGTAGAAATAGCACTCCCCAACCCTCTCTTTGTCATGGGTGTCTCTGATCTTGCTCAGTAAACCTCCTTGACAACCTCACAGGTACAGAGAAAACCGACTACAGACTCAAACTGCAAAAATGTGGCCAATGTTACCCAAAAAGACTCCTATCACTCTTTCAGTATTACCATAATTTAACCCTCCCCCCAAAACAGATGAAAGCCACCTACACCCAATTTTTCAGGCAGCTGGATGTTAGTGATCTTTATGGTAGGACCTGTAAAACTAACCTGTGAGAGGTTTCTACTTGCTCCTCTTTGAATACTACTCTCCTTTTGGTTCCTTCCACACAATTTCTTTTCCCTGCAAACCTGGGAGGGAGGTTTTAGCAACAGGTAATCTGTCTCCCAAGCGCTCTTGACATATCGAGGCAAAGAGGAATGAAAATTGCCCATTAATCCCTGGGTTTTCAGAAAGTTTTGCATCACGTTTCCTGCTATACTGGGTAAGAATTTTCTGATCAAAGGAAGTCCCTTCCAAAGGAGAGCAGAAAATGGAGTGAAAAATAAGAAGGAAGAAAAAAGAAAAGATAAGCTCTGGTCAATCAAGCCCTAGGTCTCTTGTCTCCAGTTTGTGATATGTTTTATGGTCACAGACACAACAGATTGTGAGCCTGCAATGTTTGGAAATGGTAGATGATTAAACCTTCTGGCCAGGTGTAAATGCAACCTTTGTCTTCTGATGACTGTGAGAATTACCTTCCTTCTCAAAGTCCCCGGCTGGCCCTGCTCTCTTCACTGTTGCAAACGTTCCCTGCTTGGAGCTGCAACCACAATGTGCTTCCACTTTATTTCTCATCTATCCAAGCACCGATGTAATCCATATCACTCCAACTGTCCCAAGGTATAGCAATAAAAAAGAACACCCCAAAATGCTGAGCAAGCTACTAAAAATGAGAAAGAATGTGGCCTGTGACTTTTCCTACTGCTTCTGCAGGGGGGATTTTGTACCAGGCAAATAATAAAAAATGTGTAATGATTGACTAGGCTTTTAAACCTGAGCTGAAGGTAAGTTTGCCTTGCTGTTCCAGTTAAATATTCTCACTAGCCCCCTTCTCTTTCCCCAGCTGATCATGACACGAAATTCCCTTCAGCCTGATTCATTCTTTATTCTTTAGAAATTTAGGCAACAGTCAAATCTGACCTTTAGAGTTATAAACAAATTAAATTGTTTCACAACCAACTAATATGAAACAATATTGAATGGCTAGGCTTCCGCTGAGTTTCCTCTTAAAGAGAAAGCCCTGAAACAGTACAGACATGGGAGATGATAGAGGGAGAGGGGTGGAGGATAAGAAGTGCTGACACTCTACACAGCAATGAGACAGTGAAGCACTGGGGTCTGGCTCCAGATTGACAGATATCAGCACTTTGAAGATGCTGAGAGGCCTTTATTAATTATTTACTCTTTCGGGAGCAGAGTGCTCCCCCAGAGGCATACCCCACTGCAAACCTGTTGCTGCAGAGGCACCGGTGCTGACCGAACCCCACACTCTGGCTACAGGTCAAGGTGACACCCAGAGGTGGCCAAAGTGGCCTTTGTGCCACTGAGCTGGAGACCATTCCTCCTCTCCCCTCTGTTTACCTGAACTTTGGCTGCGCGTGGTCCAGCCTCCCTGCACACACAGCACCCACTGCCACACATGGTCCCGCTGACACGGATGCAGGGCAGGGCCGTGTCACCTGCTGCTGCCTCTGTGGGGACATCCTTGAGAGCAGGGCTGTTCACTTGGGCTTGGGTGCCTGCCCAGAGGCTCTCACATCCTGAGGTGGCAAGCGGTGGGGAGATGAGATGCTGTAGGGTTCAGCACATTTGCAGAGCATTGCTGGAATGTGAAGCATCTGGGGCAGATGGGGAGTTGTGATAAGGCTTCTTGCTGTCCTTAAAAACACTATGAAGTGGCCAGGTAGGCATTCCCCTGCAAAGGGGGATTCCCCGCCTGGCATCAAGCTGATCCCAGTCGCCTTCAAGGTTCTAGGACCACCACAGGCAGCCCAGCCTCAGGCCCTGATGGAGATCCCCTGTGGACCCCTGCTGCGGCTGGCAGGGCAGCACTCAGGCGCCTGTTCACCCCATCCCTTTTTCCCAACTGGGCCACCCTTCCTCCTCTCTTGCTGTGCAGTAGGTTATGTATAAAAGCACCAGATGGAGATAGAAACAGCAATAAACAGTGCCCTGGGCTGACTCCAGCAATGCAGCACAACAGCTATAGGGGAAAGTGGCAACCGCTGTACCCTTGCTGCTACACCATGGCTGGTGGAGGCATCCGTGGCCTCTAGACGCCCACTGGCATGACACTGGCCTATGGAGTACCACTCCGCATGTGCGTTGGCACCAGGACGACATGCTGCTGTACCATGCCAACACTGAGCCTAAGGAAATACATCATCCTCATCCCTGCTGCAAGGGACAGCTCCAGAATGGAGAAGCAGTCATGGTCTGGGCATCAGGGACACACACCATATTGGTGTGACCTGCACTTACACAGCAACACTCTGAGAGTGGTGCACTCGTACTTAGTATAAAGAGATCCAAACCACGATAATTATTCCCATACGTGATGTCTGCACACACAACACTGTTTATAGGAGGCATATGAACAGCACTCATAGCTGCTGCTTTTCTCCCAGCCTGGACACTCAGCTACAGATGTGTTGTGGATGGTCATCAACAGCCGAAACTGCTATTACTGTCACTGATATGAAAAGCCTTTTATTATCTACAGGTTTGTGACATTTATGAAGTGGAAGCCAACAGAAGTGAAGCACATTTGGATGCCTTAATCAACTTGAAGAATTATGAAGCCATGCCTGTAACTGAAATACAGTTTTGCCTCCTGTAAACCATTTGATATAAGAATGATGAGGCTGAGAACTAGATGTAGGAATACATCTAAATATTTATACTCTGTTCATTACACCATTATCTGAGCATAAGTTTATGTTGTAACCTCCACTTCTACATCCGTTAAGTTTGCTGTGCTGTATAACCCATGCTACGTATTACATGGTGCCAGGGGTGCCCTCCTTGCAGAGACTGTCTTCATCTGGGATGATGCAGGTTAAACCCCTTTCATTGGGCAATGTATTTCCCATGCTCTCAGTGCAAGACTTCCTGAGGCTTTGAAACCAGGACACTGAATTGAACAGACTCCTTACCTAAATCAGGCTGGTAACCCCTATCTATAGCCCCAACACACTAAACCCCTCACGTCATATTTCAAAGTCCTCTGACACAGAGCTCCAGCCACCACATTTCATTACAGCAAGGAAATGCTGTGGCAGGGATCCAGTAGCTGCTGTCATCGAAATGCTGACAGAAACTGAGGTTAAAGGTACTAAATATTTCGCTGTTAATGAAGCCAATGCAATGATGTTTTGCTATTAACAAAGCCAGTGTAATGTGCTTTTGTGAGGAGGAAAGGAGGACGCGGCGAGCAGCGATCATGAGATACATGCAGAGCTGTGAAAATAACTTCAAATGAGATTTTATAAATCTTCTAATTAAAATATATGTGCATTTCAATATAGCATTTTGCTCTCCCTTTAATGATTTCCCCCCCCCTTGAAATATTAGCCAATAAATGAAGAAAACTAATTTTGAAACAAAAACATCAACATGCTTTATTTTGAATGGTTCAAAGCAGAACTTGTTATGCCTTGGCATTTTGCTCCTAAAATACATTTTCTAGTAAATGAATCATCCAGAATAATCCATATAATTCTACATTCATTACAGTGAAAAGCAATGTTAGCAATTCAACACACACACACACTCACACAGGAGTTCACCTTTCTTTTTTGCCCATGGAACAGAGCTGCAAGCACTGCAGGCAGAAGTTTTGACCAAAGGGTGTTTTGGAGCTTTTGTTTCAGAAAGCTAAACGCTTTGACAGGGTATTTCTAATTTTTCCTATTAGACCCTATGACACTTGCTCCTTGTCCCATTCCAGAAGATCTCTTTTACAGTCAGCATCTTCAAGGAGGTGGTTTCCCTCAGCATCCTCCACTCTGCCTTACCAGCCCTCTTCTTTTGCTACCCCAATTACCAGATACGAGCATCCAAGGTGTGATCAGGGTCTCAACACATGACAATTCTCAGACTGGACCAGTCATTTAACACCATCACTTTGCTTCTACTGAGCTATTTTAAAAAGGGCATTTCATTTTCACGAACACATGGAAATGTGTTCTTTACACATGCACGTGCACTAATGTCACCAGTCAGTGAAATTAGTGCCCTCAGCGTGGCACTGGGCAGTAGCAGTTCCCTTGCCATCCTCCTTGAAGAGAGAGTGCTGCTTTGCAAGAGAGAGTTTTTGCCTGCAGGATGGAGAGGAGGAGTACCATGCTGTTCTGAGCAGCCGCATCCCATGGGGAACAGGTGGGGGATGCCGGCCAGCATTGGGAGCAGAGCCTGGGAGAGCCAGCTTAGTTAGAGGGATTTGCCCCCTCCACATGCTGCTGGGGGCAGCAGCCTCACATTTGCACTGCAGGGGCATCTCTCACCTCCATTCCCATATCTAATAGCAACTCTGGTTTCTGGGACTCAGCCCCAGACTGTTTCATCCTATTTCTGTTTCATTCACCTGCTATTATCATCTGCTGTTTTTCAGAAATTACTGCCAAATTCTGCTGCTCTTATTCCTGCCCCCCCCTTTCCATCAGTAATTTCTTTTCTAGGGTGGAGAGCTTCCCAGATCACCCTCCACCCACTTACACACATGCACGCACACACACTTTATAGAAAGTGTTTACTTATGCGGGGGCAATAGTTTAAAAGGTAAATGAAATAGAGGACGCAGCCTGGATTGGCTTAGCAACACAAACAGCGCCAGCAGGTAAAGGGCCCAGGCCTGTTCTTTCCCACCTCAGAATTGTTTTAAAATGACACCCCTTCATAATTAATTGTACAGCACCTGATTAGTCACTATTGACTGACCTGGAGCCAATTGACTCTTTTTTTTCCTTCTGTTTCATTTTTTTTTTATCTGGCTGGGGGAAATATGAAGTGCCTGTAGCCACACATACAATATACCTCCTGGTGATTACATCAGGCAGCTGAGCAATTAGCGCCAGTAGTATCAGCTCAGGAGCTGGAGGCTACAGTAGCAGGATCACAGCCCAGCCTTAGCCTTTAATATGAAAATGAAGAAGGGAAGCATCAAAATCCCATAAACCATAGAAGTCAAACAAAGCCAACTGGGAGTTCGTTTGTTGATAAGGCGAAGGAAGAAACGCAGCTGATAAAACAGAGTGCTGCTTCTGCTCTTCTGGTCTCTATCGTGGGTGAGGAGGATTAAAATACTCAGGAGGCAGCCTGAATCCACCCAAGTGGGAAAACAACCCCAGTGGCAGAAAACGTGTGTGTGCTTCATTAGCAACAGAGTTGGGTCAGAAGGGATGGGTTTGTAGCCCTTTCCACTTCTAGGCATCTGTGAGTGCTTTGCAAAGCAAATGAGTTTGCTCCAGGACAGGGCAAGGACGCATCACACTAGGGGAAGGTATCGGCAGCTTTTACTCACCTTGATCTGAAATAGCAATCATTATATTGCTGGAAGCTTTGAAAGAACAAAGTCAGTCTCCATTACCAAGAATGCAGTTGAGGTCCTCCAGATCTCCAGCAGCCCCGCTTCCAGACATGCTGCTTTCATGCACCTCAGCACTGTATCGGTTTAACTCAGCCATTGTACAACCCAGTAACGCTGAGTCCTGCCGCTGTGCAAACACTTTACTCTCAAAGAAGAGGATCCGTACAAGACCTTAGCCAACTTCAGAGTACTTCTGAGTAAGGTATTAAGCCAATATCAGTGCCTACATTAGGTGCTTGTTCCAGTGTGAGTTAATCAGTTTAAACCCATACCTTTAGGTAAATACTTGTGTTCAGGCAGACAATGACTTGGGATTTGACTAAAGCTCAGTGAATACAATGTGAATGAATGTGTGCTCTGAATAAATAAATAATTAAAGAGCCACCTAGTTCAGGCTTCTCTGTGTCCATTCTTCTGGCAGAAGAGGCACCCTATGGAGAAAACCTCAGGATCAGCTATAAGGCAGATTACATGAATTTGGCAAAGGATCTGGTGTTCTGGAAGCTGCGGAGCTCATTAGGAATATGTTGCTCTGGAAAACCTCTCCTTTGTGGAAAGGTCTCCACATAACCCAAGTTTAAATGTGACACATGTGGTTTTACATCCCAGTTGCAGCGGCTTCCAAACTTAGGACCAGAAGTACAGGAGGCTGCAGAACAGAGATCCCAGAGTTGACTGATATGAACCATCTTGGCTCCAAACCACAATGGATCCAAGGTGACATGGACCTTATAAACATGCCTAACCTAACCCTGGACTGGGTTAATATGCATGGTCCAAATGTGCTTGGAGTTACTTTCTCAGTTTAAATCAATATAAAATGCAGTATATGGTTAGTAGAAATTGGACTAGTTAAACTAGAACCAGATCACAGCTATTTATAATTACAGTTTAGGGTCTGGTTCACCTTGGAAGTATGTAAATACTGTACCATTTGATGTCCTCACAGCCCATAGATGAACCCTGGGATCAGGACCATATGTGTCCTTCTGCGCTGTTCACAGCTATTCAACATTTATGGCCCAAAAGAATGCTGCAAGGACTTTGGAAAAAAGAAACTGAGCCCCACCTTTGCTTTTAACTGGAATCAAAACAGTTTTATTTCTGTAAAACCATTATGAGCCTTAACTATCATTTGTTTTCAGGAACCAAGACACAGGCTCTGTCTGAAAATGTCGTTTTCTCAAGAAACACGCTGGAAATGCAACTGCTCACACCACTAAACTTGCAGAACCACTAAATGTGCTGAACAAGGGCCTATGCAGAGGCAAGGAGTCACAAGAAAGTATTAGAGCATAGCCAAGCCTACAGTGTGAAGCAGCATATCGGTATCGCAGTGGCAAGACAACATAGCTTCAGAGAAGCATGCATGAATCTCACTTTGGTTGCAGATTTTTTCTTCTGGTTCATTTTTAGGCCATAAATCATGTTACAGTCTAGCTCGGCCTCTTGTTTTTCAGGGAAGGATCTTACACCAGTTCTAAGTTCCTGTTTTCTCATTCCTTACCAATTTCTGCAAGGAGCAGGTTTTCCACATTTTCCACTCCAGAAATCTCTCACAGGATTTGGCCCTGCAGTTGATGTTGTAACCAGATGATGGTTACAACATCATCTCATGTTTTATCCTATGCCTGCTGAAATAAACCACAGAGCTCCTGCTCCAGCCAAGGGGACATGTAATTGGATGACAGCTCAAAAGATGTGCACCCAAAGCTACATACGGAAAGAATACCTGAACTAATTTTCATAGATCAGAAGTTCAGAATCCAAAATGCTCTTTTGGTAGCATAGATAGGTAACCACACTGAAATTCAGACTCTTGGAGTCAATTTGCAACCCATTTAACATGGCACTGTTTAAACACTGAGTCAGAAGCTTACAACCAGTTTCCTCTGACCCACCACTAAGCTATGCAGCCAATGCCTAACTCACAGTCTTTACTTCCAAAAAGAACACTTATACTCTTTCACCCAAACAAGTCTTGCTCTCTAGGTCCTTGCTTAACTCCTACAGATACTTTGCAAAAATGGCTTTTATCTTTAGCAGCAAAGCATGCTCACTGAACCCAGTAACTACCTGGATTGCCTGGCCTTAGTGACTTTTGACAACAAAATGGAGTCTGTTCCGGCTGAAGAAGAGTAGGATAGTCTTTGAGGGATTTCAGTCCCCAGGTTTTGTTAAGAAAACAATGCTCTTGCCTATACGTGTCTACACAACAACTCCAGATTTCTCTCTTAAATGTCTTCTGAGACATGTAGCTTTACACACAGGCTTTGTCCTCCTGGTTTGAAATTGTTTCCCTGACCTGTTACCCAGCCCAGCCAGTTGTCTTTCCCTCCTCATCCACATAGAGACTTTCCTCTCTGATTCCCACAGCTGCTTCTCTTTTGCAAGACCTGTCTCCACACAGCTGTGCTAACAGGTCTCTGCGGGATCCTACCTGGTCCCCAGGGTCCCTCACTGGCTCTCCAGCTGCCTGGTGTCAGGAGGTTAATCCTAGCACATGCAGGCAGGCAGGTCCCACACGACCTGTTTAGGCATTCCTCATCACCTCTCCATCCATCCCACTCCATTTTGCTCTGCTATGGTCTCACTCAACATAAGGGTGACTTAGCAGGTTTTCGGTTTCCTGCCCGATGTCCTCCTGACCTTCCTGCTGGAGTCACCCACTGCTGAGCCTGCTCCATCAGGACCCCCAGTGTTCTCTGTTTCCAACCAGGTTGTCTCTCTTCTCACCTCTTCCATCTTCCTTGTGAAAATGAAAGCCATATCTCACAGCTATTACTGCAGAAAGAGTGCTCTGGACTTCCCTATCTGAAAGGCACTGGCATAGGAGGAGAGGAAGGACAGGCACAAGGAGCTACAAACATAGGGTCATCAGATAGCAGAAATCCCTACTAACAGTGATGGTATCCCTGCCTTCAGTAATGCCTGAAGAAAATAAAGAAGTCATTAATTTCTGGAAGCAATCAAAAGACAAGGTGTTCTAGATGGGATTTGGGAAGGCACTAAGGAATAGATGGGCCTCATGATTCAGACATTGTCATGGGAGTGTGGAAACTCTGGTCCTGCTGCTCATCTCTACATCTGACCAGCCTTGAGGATTTCACAAGCTCACTTGCCTCTATCCTATGGTACCTACTTAGATAACAAGGATCCAAGAGGTTGTGATGCTGCCTTTGTGTGTGTGAATGTGTGACAGTGAGACCAACAGATGCCCAGCTCTCAAGGTGTGGCAGCGACATGGCCGGTCCTCACAAGAGGAGTGAGAGGCTGTGAAGTCCTGCTTCCTCAGGTCCCAGGCAGCTGAAATCCATTACAGATGACATTGTAATAAATGCTATCATTATTCGTTAGTGAGGGAGAAGTGTTTGGGGGTGGGAGAGCAATGTTTTCATGCTGAGCATTTCAAGCTGGACACTGAGGAAATGCTGGCAAACCTGGATGGTCTGAGCACAGAGGACACCTTTCAAATCTTCTTGTGAGTCCCACCTTGCTCATCAGGAAAGACCTACCAGTGAGTTTGTACTCATAGGGTTATTTATCCCTGACACTCTCATGCCTGCTCTGGCTGTATTTTTTTCAGCTTTTGAATTTGGAAGAATGTGAGGAGGAGAGAAGAGAGGGAGACTAAGGGTCCTGCAGATCAGGGTGGCTTTGCCTCTACAGGTTTGAAGCCATACACATGTACAGAAGAGATGTGTCTATACCCATATCAGCAGATATGCATTTGACAGGCATTAATTATTGTTCTTTCTCATTAGTAGCAGTTAGAAATCATAATTTCTCTCCTGCAGATTATTCTGCCATTGCAAAATTTCACACCATTTTGACACCAAAGTATAAACCTGAATTGCTTTCTTATTTTAAAGTACAGAATGGATATCCTGGAGGGCTTTGTTGGGATAATTCCAGGAAACTTCACTTTACCAAAGATGATTCAGTGGTTGAATGGAACCTGCAGCTACTTAGAGAACAATGCTGAAATAACGTATTTCAATTTCATCATCCACACAAAATGCACCAGGTTTGGTGATTTGTTTCAATACATTCAGTGACATCAGAACTGGATTTTTTTTTGCATGAAATGCTTAGAAATTTCAAAATGAATAATTATTCCACCCAGGCTTTATTCTATCCTGCAGTTATAGCAAGTGGCACAGTTGCTAGTTTGTGTGTTTCTTATTCTTCTATCTTTCCTTTGCCTGTGGGCATTAGTACACAGGTACTAATATTCAAGAAGCAGGGCCCAGAGGAAGATAATTTAAAAGACTTAGTAATCCATGAATAAACTATGTCTGTCTAGGAGGAGCTGGAATTTTTGCCACAGCGGTCCAGCTCTGCTGACAGGATGCTCCACTGGACTCCCACCACTACATTATTCCAGAGGACCATCTGGTTGTGCCAACTTTTCCTTGGTCTTCAGTACACGTTTGACCAGGAGTTTTTTTCCAACTATGGAATAATACCCAGACAATACCTGCACATTGGTAATGTTTGCTGTTTAACTTTTGCAGTGTCATCTTCTGTTGTCTTCAAGCAATTGAGTAAAGGTACAGGAACTGCACCACTGGGACAGGGGCAATGTGCCTCAAGTTGTGACTGATAAATGTTTGATCAGAGAAGCATCATGTTGATCTGAACCTGTCAGAAAGAGAAAATTTGCTAGATGGCTTATTTCCAAAGAAAATCTGATCAGCTTAAAACTTTGTCAATCTCCTTCCAGCAGCAGTCAGGACCCAGTGTTTAGAGAAAAAAGGTTGAAAAAGTAAAACCACAATGCACCGGGAGAATAGTGCATTCTTGTTCCAGAGAACAAAGCTTTACCTCTGTCCCTACTGCTTCTGGTTGTTAAGGGTATAATGGGGTTCCACCAAGTAGGGGCAGGGAAGTGGAGAATGCACTAGTGGGTTACTGGCTCCTGGTTTGCTGTCTACACTTCCAAAACCACCAAAAAATGCAGGGAATATTCAGAAAAATACAGATGAAAGGCAGTGTCTCTCAGTGTTCAGCTTTTAAAAGAAGGCTGAGTTGACTTGCTGATGGTACCATTTCATTTATAAGGAAATGGTGTCACTTGGCAAAACCCACTTCTCTTTGGTAGAGAAAGACACAACGCAAAGAGCTGGAAGTTGAAGCCAGGTATTAAACAGAAAAAGAGCTTTGTGAGAATTAAGAGCTGTAAGAAGAGAGAACTAAGAGCTGTAAGAGCTAAGAGCTCATTCCTACTAGTGAGGATGAACAGTACACCAGCACAGGGTGGGAGCCTTGCTGGTAGATATGTTTCAGCCAAAGGCAAGCTGCTGGGCTCACCATGGGAATGAAATGGAGGGAGGAGCTGTGAGGCCATTGCTGGGCAGGAGGCCCATAGAGCTGCACTGCTGGCGCCTTCCAAGCTTTCACAAATAACATAGGAAGGACTAAAACTACTAACACTTGTGTTTAGCTGCTGCTGTCAGTAGCCACCTGTTACACGATTTTTCCTGATTTCCATCTTTCACAATCATTTCTATTCCTGGAGGAAAATCTTTGGAACCTCATGAACATCTTTATCCACTTACTTCAGCACACGTATAACTTTTCACAGCGCAGACCACCCCCGTCCACTTTCTAACCCCTTAGCTTTCCCAGATTGTTGCATTCCCAGATGCTAAACACTAATCACCAAGCAGGGAGGTGTGTAGAACCACCAGAAATAGATCTTTTCCATCCTACATTGTGTCAGGAGGAATGATTTGCCGTTAATGAATTTTACCAGGACTAGCAGGGTGGCGGCCACAGGTGTGGTTTTGAGATCCCAGCAGCAGCTATTTGAGGTACAACAGCCACAGAGACTCCAGCAGGAGTGTGTGCAATGGTCCGACCTGAGAAGCATCCAAATGACAGGCGTGAAGACATGCAAGAGGCAGTGTGTTCTGAATTCAGCTTAGGCTGCCACTACTTGAAAAAATCCAAGCTATATGAGACATTTATTGAGTAAGAGTACTTCTTTCTACTTTTCTACTTTCTTTTTTTAATGCACTTTCACCTATCACATGCCTTATTCTTTGTTTTCCCACAGTTCTCCCAGTCCTTTTCCCATAGTTCCTCTACCCACTCCTGGCCTATGATTTCTCCACTGCTAAGGAAGTGCACCTCAAGCTGAGGCTGCACTGGTGGGGTCATTACATGTCAGTGCTCCACAGAGTCATTTCAGAGCTGGCTCTGCACTTCCTGAGGGTGGAGTGGAGCCACATCCCAGGGCTTTCAGTAGCACCATCGATGGCACCACGCACCCTGGCTGGATGTGCTGCAGCTTCTGAGCCCAAGGGATGGTGGCAGAGGCGAAGCTTCCTGATGTTTGCACAGAGCTGCTTATCTCCTCAGCCCCTTCACCCAGCTTTGATAAGAGACATCTTCATGGCCAGACATCACATATTATGACTACGACAAAAGGCCACAGATTTAGACAGTTTGTGTACGGTTTGAAATTATTCAGCTGTTTTAATGAGAAGAAAGACCTTGAGGCCTGTGATGTCAGAGATAAGAAAGTGTGGAAAGCAGCAAATGTGTGACCTTGCCACTCTCCTGTTGCTTTCTCCTTTGTCTTGTGTGCTGCAGCTCTTCAAGGTTTTAATACTGGGAAAGGGTGAGGGGAAGGCAAGATGCAGGTTTCACAGTAACTCAAATTCCTATCTTGTAGAGCAGCTCACTAGCTCTTAATACAAGCCACGAATGGTAACCAAAATCCAGCAGCTGCTCAAGAATCATGACCTTACAGGCTGCAGCCCTTTCCAGTACCTGGTTATTGGTTCTCATGGTGAATTAGGATAAAAGTTGTCAGTATTTAGTATTTTAATGGACAGAAAAGTTTTACAAAATAAAAGTATAAGTTCATGGACACTGAAAGCCTTTCTCATGCAGAAGAGCATCTCCAAACACATGAACATGATTGGCTGAAATATTACAGTTTGATGTACTTTCGTGCCTATTAGTGCCCTTGGCCTATCAGGGAGATCTGCACTGAGAGCTGGAGCCAGCAAACAGGCATGGCACCTAAACCAAACCTCAACAGTCCCAGAGGCACTTAAGTACATAGGCTGGGTGCTCCACTTCTCTGCCCAAGCGCACTTCAGACACCTGGGATATACCTGGCTTCTTCAGGCATAGCCAAGCCGAGTTGTGAAACACCTAAACCGTGCATCTGTCTGTGACAAGATTTCCTTCTTGCTGCCTTGCCAGAAGCATCTTCTTTGCCCAGCACAGTCTTGAGGTAGGGTTGGTGCTGCCTCACATGCCTTCGAAGCTGAATCACATATCTTCAATCAGAATAGAGAAATACAGTTTCAATGCAAAAGTGGTTGGACAACCTAGTCCAAGGAGCAGCTGTTCATGGTTCATGGTTGACAAGTGTAGAGACACAGAAAGGGACACAGGCTTGGTGCCTGGCTCTACCTGGAATCATTTGTCAAAGCATGAGGGAATGTGGATTGCGACCACCAACCTGGCAGGTGTTCAGGATAGAGGATCAGAATTTAAAATTTAAGACAAGGCAAAAAAGGGAAGACAGATACATTGTTTTGACAATTCAGAGGGATGGTGTGACACAACTCGGTGGGGAGGAGTTCAAGGATCTACAGTTAGGTGGGAATAATCAGCTGAACAAATACCAGGTGGAAACGGCTGGTTAAGCAGCAGTTCTGCAGAAAAGACTCTGAATCACACTTTTACCAAACCCCAAACTAATAAATCAAATATCATATTGGGAGGAATAATAAGAAACATTGCACTTTTGAGGAAATTACCCTTTTGTTCAACCCAGTCCTGGTATGCTGCTGCTGCTATAGGGTAGCCAGTTTTAGGCAGTGCACCTCAGGAAAGACGTGGACCCTTTGGAGAGAGTCCAAAGATAACAGACGTCTGGGAAACATGACCTGTATGGGAGGGCTGAAAGAACCGGATGGCTTAGGTGCAAAAACGTACTGATGGGGGTGCAGTAACAAAACTCATGAAATAGCTCATAGATGAGAGGGAGAACAAGTCTTCTCCCCTCTTCCTATTGGATGGATGAAAAACCTTTCTAGTGGAGACAAAGGTCCTCAGAAATAATGTAAGAGGATCTTTCACAACACAACATGTGTGTAGTTGGTCACTTCTTGAGCAGAGAGATGCTTTTGTAGACCTCTTCCAATCCCTCTGTCCACTACTGTGCTCCAGGCAAAGGATCCCCCATTGCATGCACACAGGCAGGCAGCCACCCTTATGTACCCAGCACCAAATAAACATCCTCAACCCCCACCTTCAGGAATGGCTGCTTTTGACATTTTTCCACTTGGCACAGAAGGTGCCATTTGTCAAGAGACAGAGACGATGCTTGCCTGGCCCAGTCCTTGCAGGTCTGGTAGGAGCAGTGTGGATTGGAAAAGGTTGTCACAGCTGCTGGTCCCTGAGGTGGCCAGCCAGATACCCTGGGGCATCGATGGGAAAGATAGGCCTATTTGAAGGGCATTTAGAGCATCTGTGTTACCCCTGAAATTACTTCCTGAGGGAGTTTCTCTCCCTTCCTTAACTATAGAGGTAGCTAGGGTGATCAAGGAGCTACATAAATAACTAGGTGCATTGGCTTATATAATCTTCCCTTCCCCTAAAATACCCTGCTTGGAAAAAGCGTCATTTTTGCATGCATTCCTCGAGATATTTAATTACTCTAGTAAGTAATTCCATTTCTCTAGTAAGATGTTGACCCTTGAACTTGAGATTAGATATTTAAAGCATTAGCAGGATGTCATATTTACTTTTCAAATTAAAATCCCACAGTAGCTCCCTATTGATTGCAGCTGGAAATCACCATGACAGTCTATCCTCACTTGCAAACATTTTGCCTTACATGTCAGTGGACAACAGCGCCAAGCAAGCTGTGCTAGCCACAACGCTGAGGTAAATGGTGCTGGCCCCCAGAACTCATCCTGTGCCTGTGAGGGGACCACCACCTCTCCCCCAGCCCTGGTGCTGTCAAAGGGATGAAGCAGAGGGAAAGGTGCAACCCTATGCTATGATATTGAGAGCTGTTCTTGTACCCACCTTTACCTGTCTGCTATACTTACCAAGGCAACTTTCTGGGACTGGGTGGTACACACATGCTGCCTGCAGCAATGCTGTGCCCACCAGATACCCCTATTACAGATGAGTGACAGCTTTTTTCCATTGAACTCCCACAGCTTCCCCAAGAACCCCTCCTGCTATACATTTAAACAATACAAGAAACCAAGGAGGGTGCATTGAGCCATCCTGCATGGCAGGGTGTGGGATAGGGGTGAGTATGGATCAGAGGCAGCTCCATGGCCACCCTCCCCTGCCCCATAGAGCAGATAGGCAGTCAGGAGGGTGCTCCCCACTGGCGGCCCCCAAGCACCCCATTGTAACTCTTATCTGGCTGATGCACATTTTTTGTTCAAGGTGGCAAAACGCCCGGGGCTGCCAGGTTGCCAAGCCTCCTGCTAAAAATACCCTTCAGACACATTTCACCCTGGGTTCATTAAAGAAAAGATCGAGCGCATTCTGGTTGCAATGGAAACGATGTGGACTAAGGCAGGGGATGAAAGGGAGAGGGAGGCAGAGGGAATGAGATGAGATGAGCTGCCCATGGCAAGTCAAAGCGAGGCTGAGCCTGAGGGAGGTGATGGTCCAGCTGTATGCATGTATGTATATCCCTTCTCATGCTGTAGAACAGGCATGTTCTTGCCATGCTTGCTGCATGTGGTACTACTGATGTGACAGTGGAAAAGGGAGCAGCCACTGGGCTGTCCCCCATCAGTGCTGCAGGCAGGCAGAGACCTGGCCTGAGGGAGAAGGGGACTAAGGTGAAGGCAGGAGAAAGCCCAAGAGACCAAAGGGAGTCAGGACAGTCAGGACAAAGGTGATCTGATATGGAAATGGAGGAGGCTCAGAGAAAAAGCTTTGGAAAACACACAGGACAGTGGGAACAGAGCATGGGAGAGGACTGAAAGCAAAGGGAGGGTGATGCTGAGCAGGCAGCAAGAGAAAGGGAGAAGGAAAAGGTAGAAGAAGAGGAAAAGAAGAGCAAAAGATGGTAAAACACTCTAAGCATTAAAATCTACTGGCCTCATTCTCTGTCAAATGACATGCCATTATCTTGAAGATCCCCAGGGAGATCCCTGTTTAGATGGAGGTATGTTTTGGGAGCCCTGCGTGGTGGCAGGTTGTTCACTGATTTTTGCCGCCTTCATCAAAGTTAACCTCCATTAAACTGATTATGTTTTAGCAATACTCCAAATGAACGAGCAATTTCAGTGTGTGTGTGTTTGGGAGGGTGTTTGGGTTTGTGAGAGTCAGAACCAAGTAACACATTCTGCTTTTCTTCTTACTTTGAACATACACCTTTGTGTTTAAACTGCAGGAGAACTGAAGAACCCACTAGTCCACCACATACAGGCTGTACTTCTTCTGACCTTGCAGATAACCATGAACCAAAACACGCAGCCCCCTAATTGCTGTTCCTGTTCCTGATGGCACTTCACAAGCTTGTGCTAAATTTATCCAGGAGGATCAGGCTGAAAACATTTCCAAACGCTTCTTTCCTGCAGCAAGGGGGAAGGATTGGAGGTGCAGGGGGAGTCCCTGTGTGCCTCCTGTGGAGGGCAACAAAAGTGCAAGAGATACAGAAATAGCCAGAGGGCCCAACCTCGCTGTATGGAGCTAATCCAACCCGAGTCTGGAGTTTGCATGCACATGTATCAGCATTTGTACAACATATAGAATCATAGAACCATAGATAGTTTGAGTTGGAAGGGACCTTCAAGGGTCATTTAATCTGTCCCCCTGCAATGAGCAGGGACATCTTCAACTAGATCAAGCTGCCCAGAACCTCATCCAGCCTGGCCTTGAACATCTCCAGGGGTGGCACATCCACCACCTCCCTGGGCAGCCTATTACAATATTTTACCACCCTCATTGTAAAGAATGTTTTCTTCACATCCAGCCTGAATCTCTTCTCTTTTAGTTTGAACTTATTGCCCCTCATACTACCACAACAGGCCCTGCTATATCCTTAAAAAATATAATCCCAGGTTCCTGTGTCACCAAAAACAGTCCCTGTGCTCCACGTCCCGACACATGCACCCATGTGGTAGATAGGACAGGACCTGAGGCACAAGTAGCTGCTCCTTCACCAGGGGTCCTCCTGCCTTTCCAGCATGATGGAAAGGACACGAGGCAGGGTCCACAAGGATGATGTGCGGCTCCCGGGAGGCTGAGTGCCAGCCAGCATGACATTCATGGTGTGTAGGCATGCACACACCCATGCTGGGCCAGCCTGGGCGCCAGGACATACCACTGACACGATGTCTCTGTGAAGGCTATTTTCTTTATAATTCTAGGACTATGATATTTTCCCGGTTCTGTCCCTTCTGGCACGGCATGTTCCATGCTTGTCATATTTCAGGGAAGCAGATGTTGCTCCAACCACAGCAATTGCCACAGTGTTTTGTTTTATTAGGCTCCTAGGCAAAAGAATCTCAGCACCTTTCATAAGCTGTGTATGCCAGCCTGAGAGTTTCAGGTGACGCCAGAGAAATGCCACAGCTCAGGTGGATCACAGTGTGTCCATGGGAAGACCTTATAACCAAGAGACATCAGATCAGCTTGAAATTCCCTGCTTATTGAGTTAGTGCTGCAGCAAAGGAAAAAATACAAACCCAGAGTTCCTAGAAATACGCACAAAATACAATAAAATAAATGCCAGTGTCAAAATATGGTTTCAAATGTCCACTGATCAAGTAGAAGGGGCTATAAAAATCTCTTTAGAGTTGGTGTCTGGTTCAGTGGGCAACTGGAGTGCCCTTCATGAGTAGGATCCTGGATTTGATTACTCCTCGCTCTGGCCCCCCATGCCTCCTCTCCCTGCCTCTGTCTTGCCAAACAGGGCTTCAAGTTCCTCAGGCCAGGGACTGTTTCTCACTGGAGTTTTACATATTTCCAGAGCACTGAAGCTGCAGCCAAGTTTCCCCAGTTGAGCAGTGGCAGCATGAGCAGCAGCAGCAGCAAACCAAACCTTTGGGCACAGCCAATGCTGACAAGTACCACTGGTGACTGTGTTGACGGAGAGGAGACTTTGTACTGCATCAGAACCCAAGCTGTTGTGTCTTTTCCAATTGTATTGTATTGTTTGGCTTTGGAAAAGAGGAGAAACACAAAACTTGCAAGGACAAGGGAGATTCTCCCATGTTCCTACTGCATATTTCAGTCAAGCAAAATTAACCTCTTCACAGGAGGCAAAGATTTACTGTGGGCAGAATTATGGTGAGCGTGGTGGATACGGCTAGGAGGAACAGAGTGGAAACAAATCACTTCACAGACAGAGGAAGCATAAAAAAGCTGCTGCAGTTGATATAGTACAAAAAAATATGGACCAGCTGCAGAGAGCTACCTCAGCTGGAAAAGAGACTCAACAGCCTGTGCGGTACATGACAGATGAGAATCCAAACCAGTCGGAAGGACTAGACAGTCACATCCTTGTAGGAACATACAGCCAGATGTGACCATGCTAGTGGCAGAAGTCACTTCAGCCTCTCAAGAAATATTCAGAGGAGTTTGGTGTTTTCCAGAGAGTGAGGGACAAGGGCATGAAGGACATACTGAGGGAAAGGGCTATGGTTGAGCTTCACATGGGAGAGGAGCATTTAATAATACTTGCTTGTGTTGCAAAGATCTTGTTACCCATTTATTTTTCCCAAAAGAGCATTCAGCCTTAAAATAGAGTAGGAAGCACCAATTAAGGCAAACACCCACACTCCTGCAAAGCAAGGAAACAGGCTGTCAGTAGTTACAGTACCTGCGCTATGTTTTCTCCCAGAGGCTGTTGTGTTAAACCATCCAGCTAAAAACCCGACTCCTGCCCCAGCGTGCCAGGCATTTTCCCACCTTCCCTTCCTGCCTGAGCGTGCCCGGGTGTGCGGCTGCCATCCAGATGCCACAGCATGGGGAGAGGATATGAGCAGGAGCCCAGGATGGTGATCCCAGGGTGCTGATGTAATGCACCAAGAATTAGGCAAAATATCTGACCTCATCATGAACACTTTAAGGAATAAGCAACGCAAGGATTCAGGTCTATAAAGTCCCACAGGTCTTTCCTGTCTCTAGCCATACTGGATGTGCCAGGATGCAGTACCCGACAGAGCCTATGTGAATGTCTGGTTTAATTTCTGCTGCAATACAGGCTGCAGCAGCCGCTCCTTTCATCTTGGGTGGTGGACTGGGAAACAGCAATATCGGCACAGTTTGACCAAACTAAGACCTTAGAACCAAACTTCTCTTTTCAAAGCTCTTTACATCTGTTTGTATTCCATCCTTTCCTTGCCAGCCCTGGGTCTAAAGCTGGCTGCTGCGGAAACCTGAAGAAACTCCAACTCTAGTGCAAGCAGTGGTGGGAATTCACACCCAGAATTAACCGGCTAATAATAATCTTTACAGTTTTCCAAACTGCCATGTTCCAGGCACTTGAATTAACAATTCACCGAGCATGTTCCTTTGAATGGCTGCATTGAAATCAGCACAAACTCAAACAGAAGCCCTATAAAAAGCCAAAGCTTTATCATGTACTTGGTGGTGGCAGCAAGAAAGCCTGTGGGAAGGAAACAATACCCGTCTGAGTGGAGCTAGGGTTTATCTGCTTGCCATCAGAACAGTCCAGTCATGTTGTTTTTCCGTCCGTTCACCATGTGAGCAGGCTCTGGTGTACAGTACCAGGCTGAGCAAAAGCCCACGGCTGGGTCCTTCTGTTTGTAGGGCTTGCTGACATAAGGTGGAGTTGAGGTTATTGTGGTGTGGGACGTTTCCTGCCCTGGCCGCTGATAACAGCAAATCCCAGCAACCTCACAGGCTCCCTTTGTCAGCCGGTCCAGGACCTGAGCTATGTATAGCCCATGCTCGTCCAGCCCAAGGCGGGTGCGCTCTCATCCCTGTGACTGAGGATGCTTCACCACACACTGACCATTTCCCCAGCAAGTTGGGGATGCTGAAAACCCTTCAGCAAGCAGAGTCAAGCTGAACTTTTTACCTCCAGCAGCAAAGAGGAGGCTAAGGAGGGTCTGTGTGGGGCAGCCCCAGCCGTTGAGCACACATTCCTTCACACCAGAAGTAAAAGGATTAAATTGACTGCTAAAACCTGGCGTCATTTATACCAGCTGAGGTGTAAATGAAGGCCTTGCCATGGAAACTGCATTAAGCTGACTTTGCATTGTCTGTCTCAGTGTCAGTGTGGATGGTGGGCAGCAGGGTGACACCTCTATGTTAGTGTGTGTTCTCTGCCCGTCCCCCTGCCTAAGTGGTCAGTGTTGTCCTGCCAGCCAATGCGTGTGATGACGTGGCTCTGTGTACTGCTCTCGTGAGCAGAAAAGCAGTGCAGGGGATGTGTTTTCATAAAGAGGTGATACAAGAGTAGGTGTGGACAGTCTGTCAGGAGAAGAATGAAGTGTGGGGATGAGGGAGAGGGTAGCACAGGGACGGGAAGGTTTAAAAACCAGCTCCCGGGACATAGGCAGCACAAAGCTGCTGCAGGAAGCAGTGCAGATGGAGAAGGACCGCTCTGGGAAGACAGTGAAACAGCAAAGGGTAATACCCAACTCAGTGTAAACCCAAAGAGTGTGGAGCCCTGAAAGAGTTTCCCTGAAGCCAGGGCTCTCTCCCAAGCCATGCTGCCTGGGATTACCCCAGGGACTGAGCTCTGCCTAGAGCCGAGCGTGCACTGCAGCAGAGAAGTAAAGGATGGTGACATCTCTGTCAGTAAACAAAATGCTGCAGGGCTATTCCCCAGCTATGAAGCCTACTAGACCAGTGCAGTTCACAGCCAGCCCTCAGGCCTCCCAAAGCAGACTTGCCACAACCCATGTGTTCATTGGGCACAGGTATCGCAAACACATGAAACCCCTCATCTCAGCGAGGGTGGTAACTGGCATGTGCCAAAACCGTACAGGTACAGTGCTAACAATTCCATGATACAGAACATCTACATCCTGGCCTCATTTAATTTATTGGTGTAGATATCGTTGATGGCATGGAAGCCTTACCTGATAGCATGGAATAAATACCTCTTTTTTGATCCTTCATGTGTGGGTGACATCCCAGACAGGATGCTCCCCAAGCTGCCCTGATTCTTTCCATGTTCAGACCCACTAACCAAAGCACAAAGACTATCACTCCCACTATCACACTTCCCTGACCGCTCCTGCCAGGTTCATGAAAGCCAAGGCTGATGCTAAAGAGGTCAGCTGGATCTGGTTAACTGCTGTGGTGCAAGGTGGGGGGGCAGAGTCCCTCCCACCAGTAAGGCATTGGGACCGTGTTGTGGGGAGCACCAGTCACAAGGCAAGCAGAGGCACACACCTTGAAGACTGACAAGCCCCTGCTTTCACTGTGGGTGCTGATACTTTGCAGGGAGATGTTAAGAAGACGCTTTTTATTACCTGGACTCACATGAAGCCCTGTGGCTACACTGTACTGCTGAAGCAAATGGCAGTCTCCCCAAGCACCCTGGGGGGCTTACAAGGGGTACCTGGTGCTGTCCCTTCTCCCAGCATGGAGAGCTCCTCCTCCTCAGCCCACCCAGTAAACAGATCAACTTTGCAAGGAGGATGAGTCTGCCCAATGGCACCTGCAGAGAGGATGGCAGTGATACTGCTGGCTCCCTGTCCTTCGCTCCACCACTCTGGCTGCTCACTAAAAATCTGGCCATGTGATGGCTTCAGTGTGGGCCTGAGCATGACAGGGCTGAGAGTGTGGTAGGGGCAATTAATTCAAACCAGATCTTGAGGGTCTTGGTGGCTAGACCTTACTATGCATGAGATATGAAAAGCTTACTGTTATTGGCAGCTCCTGTTCCTGCCAGTATGGAGTTACAAGCTGTAGGATGCTACATTCATCCCTCAGCAAGCCAAGCTGGTGTTCCCTCCACATAAAGCACTGAAGACTTTCACTTTTATGCAGCATTTGCTCTACTGCATTCGCACCAGCTTGGGAAAACAGTATTAATGCTATCAGCTACCGGTGTCTGTCTCCCATAATCAAATATCCTGCTCCCCATGAAACTCAGACACTGAGCACCAACACTGCTACTCCCACAGGGCTGCAAGGCAGGAAGATCCCCCATCTTCTGAGCAAATTCAAATGAGAAAAGAACCTGAGTAAAGAGTCCTGATTGCCTCTCTCTGCAGCCTCAGTGCCTCACACTCACAGATTACCTAGCCGTGGGAATCAGACCAGATCCCATTTAACATGAAAGTTCATTTATCAGGTGTTTCATCTCTCTCAAATGTTCATTTCAGCACTGTTTGATCAGGCAACATTCATGTCTTCCATTTGCTTCAGTCTCTCCCCACCCCCTTAAATGCTCAGGCCTCTAACTCTTCTTTTTTCACTTTGTCAGCCAGAAAGTTCACCCTATCCAGGCACTGCTGTCCTCTCCAAAATGCCTCTTTACCCCTCATGGAGACAGACCCATCTGCCCCAGGGTGCTGCTTTACACGTGGTGGCGAGCCTGGTGGCAGAGGCTGGAAGAGGCGTTAGGAAAAGGATGTGGCAAACACAGCTAGGGCAAAGCTGCTCTTGTGTGAAGTCTGTAACACTAATGCTGTTCTAAATCAGGTCTTGGAGACTCCTCTCACTGTGCAGCCATTCCTCATACCACGGCAGTGGCCAAGCCATTGCCTGGGCAGAGGTTTCTTCCCCATTTCTTTCCATCATCGCCCTTCTCCATCAGCCATGGGGGGTTTCAGTGAGCATTTTGCATGGAGCAAAGGCTCTTTGATCCCCACTTGAAGAGACAGTTTTGTCAGTGTTATCACACCAGTGAGGGGACACCCTCCAGCCACATTTGAGGTAGAGCTTTTGCCTCATGTTTGTTGAAGCCCAGTTAGCTCCTCTGACCAGCTGGCCTGCTCATGAACCACTGAAGGTATAAACCAGCCCATAGAAAAAAGAGGCAGAACATGGAGGGCTGGGAATGTATGGGCTGAGACTGGAGCAGATCCATTGGCTGTGTGTGGTTGGGTTGGCTGTGCTGGTAAGAGGGGGCACAGGTTCAATGCTGCAGAGCAATGAAAGACTGGGAGGGAGAGGACTTGGATTAAATCACGTTGGAAGGGAGGGAGGCTGGGTACAATAGGCAATACTCTGGGTGACATCTCAATCAAGGCCAAAGTCTCCATCCAACTCACTGTGCTAGTCACTGGAGGCAAATCTTGCTCTCTGTGAATATTCCCCCTGGCTCCCCCAACTCACCCTGGATAATGCCATTTCTATTCAAGTTGCTTAAACTAACAGCAGCACAATTCACAGCCAGTGGCTTCGGCTGCTTTGTGTTCATTTGCTCAATCCACATTCACCCCCTGGTAACTGACTCAGGGAAAACTGTCACTGCAGACAATGGGCTGGCAGTTAACAGCAGCCGTCTTGTGTCTGAATGCTTGCAGACGCTGGGGTGAAATGTCTCAAACCAGATTTAAAAGGACAGTCACTTCCCCTCGGTGCACCAGGCTGCGGAGGCAGCAACAAGATGAGGGTGACTTTCCTTCATCCCTGTCCCTGTGCTGGGAAGGTCGCAGGAAGGCATCTCCTGGTGAAGCGTGACCTCCCTTCTTCCCCTGCGCTGCCGATGGGCAGCTCTCTCAGAAGGACACAGCTCTGCTTCGAAACAGTGAGGCAAACACCTGCGCTGCCCCGGCTCCTGCCACAAGCTGCTCCTTGGCATCGACTCCCGGACCTCAGAACTCCATGAGAATAATTTGCCTCCCTCTTTGCGGCTCACTTAAAACATTTATTTTGACAATGAAAGAGATCCTTAATTCACCCATTGATTTATTTCTCCTAAAAGCCCATTGTTAGCGCATGATAACTTGCCTTTTGAGATACCAGTAAGTGGTTTATAGACTTCGCGGCCAGAAAAAGCCATGTCAATTTATAAATGGGCTGGCTAATGTGGCTCCCCTGTGGCACTGTCCTTATTTCGCTTTGACAGCAAAGCTTCATGTTGTTTAAACTTGAGACAAATCATTACTTACTCAAATTGATATGATTTTCTTTTGGAGCTGAGACCTAGCACCTCCTTGTTTTGATCATGCCGTGCAAGTACTATACATCAGCAGATTATCCAGAAGCTACTGTTGAATAACAGGCTCTTTCTCATCTTTCTAACAAAGATAAGGTCTTGAAATATTGTCAGGCATTCTATGACCATGACAGAGAACAGATCAAATATTACGTAGCAATAAATGCTTTCAGTATAACTGCTTCAGACATTTATGTGTGTGTGCCTGTAGAAATTCCCCAACCCTTTCCCTCCAGGCTGTAACTCTAAGCAAGCTGCAACAAACAGTCATTCCTATCCCCAACACAGCTTTTTGTGTCCCTCGGTTCCCTCCCTACTCTCGTCTGGCACCATATTAAAGCTCTGAGGACTACTTATTTTCTCTAGGTGGATGTATGGGTCATTTCTTTTTCATCTCTCTTTGCCAGCCTTCCTCTGAATCTGACTGGGAAGCCCCATGGAGTAGAGAAGAACTGTCTCCAATAAGTGTGTGAGCCAAGAGAACAAAGTGACATTCATGAGATATTCACCACATATGTCATGGGGCATCCACCACATGCATATCTTTGCTGTACTGTCCACCAAAATCATGGTAATAACTGGAGAAAGTACCGGCTCCCTTCGTAGCCACCATGCCCCAAACAGTCCAAGAGCTGTCCCTGGAGTATTTGGGTGCAGCTGCAGTGTTGCCAGTTGTCAGCTCTTTGTGGGCACCAAGATTCCATAAGGATTTTATTGGAGCCCTTTCGACAAATATCTCTATGTTGGTGTCTTGGCGAAAAAGGCATTTCTGGCCTTCCTGGCTGCACAGCAAAGCTTGACAGAGAGATCTTCCGAAGACTGAAATCTCAGGCAGAGAAAAATGAGGAGCGCCTTGGACTTTTCTCTGTTTCTTCAGATTTGCAAGAGTCTCCAGCTCTTTAAGCCAGACCTGATTGCTTCATGTGTGAGGCTCTGGCAGCACAACGTGGCAGCCTGGGCTCCTGTCAGGTGATGAGGCTCCAGGCTTTACATAGCTTGAGGAAACCATGTCTGTTTTTTACCACCAGCATTCGCCACACAGCATACACTAAAACGAAAGTTGTGAGACTGTGACAGCACAAATCACCCTGTGCACCTTCTGCCCGCTCACAGATGCGCAGAGACCATGCCTGCCCCAAGAGCTATCACCCTTCACAGGCCCTCTCCCTCCTTCTCCCCAGTCACACCACCAAGACCTTGCTCTGCCGGGGGTCTTTCCCTGGGGATGTCGCCCCCCGGATTGGCTGGCAGATTGATCCCAGCTCCATGACCTGGAGCGGGGAGCCCTCCAACGCACCATGCATTTTGGGAAGGTAAATACACAACCCAAATATCCAAGCTGCAGGGCGGCTTGACCTTCGAGCGACCCTTAGCCTGACCTAACGCTGGTCACTCTCACCAGCAGATTTGTTTATCTTGGGACCGTGAGCCTCCTGGCCCGAAAGCACCGGGTTGTCTCCCGGCTCCAAGGCCTCCCCGCGCTGGCTGCCAGCCCCGGTTAGGAGAAGCAGGCTTTGCTTTTAGCTGAGTCCCCAAGACCTCACACTAGGCACACAGCCGCGATCCTGCCCTGAAAGCTTCAGCGGGCTAAATCAGAGCCTGAGCCCCTTCCCCAGCCTGTGGAGCAGCTGTGGGCATCCACTTGGGAAATGGCTCTAAGGGGGGCTTTTCCTTTCTTCAAAGCACACAGGAAATTTTCCCCCCAAGGTTTCCCCTCTTTTGGCTGGAGATCTGCAGCAGGGACACAGGGACAGGGAAGCAGTTAGGGCAGCAGACGCAGAAATGGGGGAAGACTTTCTCTTACCGTAAGAGAGCAGGATGCAGGGGGTGGGGGGCGGCAGCAGGCCGCATCGTTTTGGGAATGTCTGCTATCCCAGAAGTGAGTGGAAACAACCCATCTGAAATATGCAGAGCCATTATCAGGCCAGGGCTTAAATAAACTTTACTGTCCATTCAGTGATCAACCTCCCTGGGAGCCACTGGCTCCATTCATCACTGTCACCTTTTCAAAGTGACTGTGATGACAGTTCATGATCATTAACTAGTAATGGTGTGCTTTGCATTAACAGGAGGGCACATCAAACGAGCAGGCTCACAGCTCCAAAGTTAACTAAATTATATAATAAACATTCTCCAGCTAACCATGTACAGATGGTGACAAAAGGTGGGACAAAGTGGCAGGCAAGAGAAAGCAGGGGCAGGGCTGGGGGTGTCAAGAGAAGCAGCGCTTCGATACAGTACCAACTGTGCCACTGTCCCATCCCTTCACTTGCTATTAATTAGGAATAACGAAACATGGCTCTCCAGCCAGAGGGACCAGAGCCACTTGCTGAGGTTGCAGAAGTCTTACTGTCAGCAAAGCTGCCTTAAGATTTCACAGATCTGCCATGTCTGTGGGCTTTTTTCCTGCATTTTGTCTTCTTTTGCTCAAGCGGCATTCACTGTGGGCAGAGCTGAGGCGCTCCGGGCACAGCTTGGATGGGAAGGATTGGAAGTTGAAAAGAAGAGGACATGAGGAGGGGGATTTCAAACATGTCCTTCCTTCATCTCAGAGGGCTGGGACGGCTCGTCACCACTTCCTCCTGGCACAGAGCACCAGCAATGGGCTCCTGTTCATCCTCGGTGCGTGCTGGGAGCCAGAAGTGTCCATGCTTGAGTGGGCCCACCAGCTCAGCCAGCTCAGGGAAAACAGCCTTGTTTGAAGAATAGCTTGGGAGGCAAGAGCTCCTAGCATGATTCCCAGAGCAATCCCTACTGACTGAGAAACATAAAAAAAAAATTAAAAAATCAGATTTTTTCCATCTATTCACTGGCAAAAAAGGCAAAAAAGCCATAAATCTTTTTTGGTACAATTTATTATATTATACTTGTAACAAGATCTTTCGCACAAACAAAAACGGTGCCTAGAGTTGGGTTCTTACATGCATAATTCAGCACTTGGGGGAACTGGAAAAATATTTCAACTGGGACTTTGGTGGGAGCTGCCAGATACTCATGGCAGAGCAAAAGTCCAGCAAACCCACTGCAGCAAAGGGGTCTCCTGCCACAGACTTTAGCAGCCTCACTACTGAAATGCTTAATTATAGATTTAAGGGGTTTAAATTTAGGCACCCATTTTTTAGCTGCTCATCTCCATGTTTTAGATTAGTGCACGGACACTTTGTGTTTCTCATGACTTGGAAATTAAGAAGAAATCATCAGTCACTGACAATATGTCTTCCTTAACTTCCCCACACCTCAGCCCCTTTAGCAATCTCTCAGATTACATAGTTTTCAATCATTTACCCGCCTTTTGTATCAAAGTCTTCACAGTAAAAAGTCCCAGGAAAGGTAACTTTGACTCAGCTTTTATCCTGACTGAATGGTCGCTTGAGGGGAGGAGAGGGAAGGAAGCCGGTCTGATTTTTGCAGTATCTCTCCCAACAGCACTTCAATCTGTGCTTGAAGGGCCGACACCCCTCAGTGATGCAGGGAATATTTTTGAACATGTATTTTCAAACCCCATCAATTGTTCAATGCTAAAATTACCTATGGGGGGCATTGATTCTTCTCTGCGCATGTAACTGCCTGCCTCTGAGCACTATGGAGCATCGTGACTTTCCCACCAGTTCACTGTGGCTGTGGGGAAAGTTGTTAGAACTCAGATTTTCAAAAGAGTCTTTGAAATTTGGGTCATTCTCTGCTTGGGTGCATAACTGTAAAAGCCTGTGGCTTGACTTTTTGAGGAACCCAGGGCTCCCAATCATGTTAGGGACAAAACCTAACAGGTTGGTGGGAATGCCGTGGGGACTAGGCCACTCGTGCTCACAGGGAGCCAAAAGACACACAGGCAGAAAGTCCAACTGAAGTGTTTGAGCAGACAGAATGGCAATTCAAAGCATGATCATCTGCTGTTGCCACCTTTCCAGTCCAGAGGTTGTTGTGTTTCTGCACTGGGGCAGCAGCAGGAGGACATGAACTGTGCCATCAAGGGGCACAGAAGAGCAAATTAAACAGTTGTCAGACACTAAGGCAAAACATCATATGAAGTCAACAATTTAAGTGAAGAGGCAGAATGTATGGCAACACTCCCCTTTCAAGGCTAAGGAAATGAGAGACACCTAACTTCCCATAGAGCTGCCCTTTCTCCTTTAAGCTTCAGGAAAAGAAGTGACAGTGTTCAAACACCAGCAAGCCAGCAAGGAAACCCATTGTCCTTCATCCCTCCTCTCATGCCCTGCCAGGATCCCAGTTGGGCTCCACCATCTGCCCAGCACAGCGTTTCTGCTCAGGAGCATGTAGGATGCATACACCATCCTACAAGAGCTGAAAGCCTTTCAGAAACCAGATAGGATGAAGAAGCCTCATTATTTTCTCAGGAGATTTAAACTGCTCATGGGATATTGCCTAACAAATCTTTCTGTCCCTCTTCCTTGGTCCTAAAACAATGTTTCTGACAGAACAGAAAGGCAGAAAACTCCAATTTGTTTCTGGTTTGTTCTTTTATACATGCAGATGTTTCACAAACATTTAAAATAACAAACCACCCTGGGAACATAATGAGTAAGAGACGCAACATGGACAAGGATTTCTGGGTCCTAGTCCTGGCCCCATCAGTTGTGTCATCTCACCCAAGTCACTGCAGGATTACTTTGTGCCTCCTTCTCCTGCCCCTTTTCCTGCTACATTTCATTAGATGGTGAGCACGTCTCTGGACAGGAGCTGTTCCTTTTATAATTCTAGTACAGTGCCCAAAATAATGAGAACCCTCTGTACAACTGTCTTGCGAATGAGAAGCTTTGTATTTTAGTGGTGGCACAGTCTTTCAGGCAGCCCTACAGATGATATTGAATGGGAGCTGGTGGACTCAGATGTACTTAAAGCAAAAACAAACAAACAAACAAAAAAGAGCTAAGACACAGTGTAATATTAACTATGTGCCCCACATGGGATTGACGGAGATTTTGCACTTATTCCTGAAGGCCTGTGCTGGGCTGAAAGTTACCATATGCTGTAGGAACACTTTGCAAACACTAGTGAGTGGCCATGAGAGTTGAAAACTTGAAGTTACTGTACAGTCAAAGGTGGTTAATAGCACCTTCTACAACCTGTTTGCCCAGGAATATAGAGCATTCAACTGCTTGGTTACAAGGGATGTTAGCTTCTCTCCTCACACATGACTGACTAATTTTCTACACAACATTTAAAAGAAAATGCAAATACAAGTGGTTTTCAAACAGAACAGGATTTCTTCTCCAGTGTGGCCTCTACAAACCTTTCTGAGTTCTATAGCAACTGGTCAGGAAGAGAAGATCAAGAGCCTGAGTGACTTAGAAAGGAAAGGGAATGGAGTTTTAAGCAGGAAAAGCAAACTCTAATATTGCCAGGAACTGTTTTCTGCTTATGCTGTAAGGTCTCCATCTATTTTGCAAGCAGTTAACCCCTTCCACACACCTCATCCGTAAGGCAACTTCCCTTGGTCTCTGATGTGGGCAAAGGCATGTGTTAAAGACTGTATTTCCCAGAAGTGTTCAACTCTTTACAGTGCTATGAACATTCCTTCCTAAATAAAAAGCAAGAATACAGATGGGCATCAAGGAAACATGGATCCACGAAGGCTACATTTATACTGACAAATGGTGATTGTCATTCTTCCAGGACTGTGAAAGCAGGAGCAAGAGAAGTGGGGCAGGCAAGCACATCAGAAACGTGAGCAAGATCAGGTTCATATCACTGTATTGTGGGACCCAACTATGATCAACAGAAATTGAATGAAAATAGTTATATTGGTCCTTCAGTATCACCCAGGTGGAGCTGTGTTCAAACTGAGTGACTGGCATGGCTCAAGCTGCAGTGGAAGATGCTCCTCTGCAGGAAAGTGTTTCCTTATTCACAGAAACTATATGAAGGAACATGCTGAGATGAGAAATACCAGGCTAAAAAGCAATAAGAAAGTGCCCCAAAGGCACATATGAGACTTCCTCTGCCACTTCAAAGTGTAAACTCGAGAACACAAATTATGGAATATTTGGGGGTGTAAAACCCACTGGAAATCAGTCTGACAGGGAGGTGGAAGGCGGAGTGGGTATTAGGACTTCCAACCACATAATCCAGCCATTTTCCCATGGTGTTGGTTCAAATGTTCAAATTCAGGTGGTGATTTAGGTTCTTAACTGCACCAGTGTCCATTGGAGCACCTCTGTCCTCACTGCCTAAACAGCTGCATAATCTGTAGCAAAATGCTGCCCTGGTATGTCAGCAAAGAGCTACTCCATGCAGCTGCTTTCTTTGGGAACATTTGCCTCCATCCACAGTTTATTCCTACTTCACAAATAGAAGAGCCAAACCCCCAGGAAAACAAAAACTGGCAAAGCCATTCCCACCTAGTAGAAGATGTGAGAGACATTGCTGGTAAAGTGACTTGAGGAGGAAGGCATGTCAAAACTGATTTTATTAATCCAGATAGAATGGAGAAGACGGAGTGCAGAATTCTGATGCTATGCTTTCCCCTAAAGATATGGGAAATATATGCTGCAACTGAGCAAAAAGGAAAACAGAAGAAACCCTAAACATTGAAGGCTGAAAGGAAGTGTTTCCCACCATGCTCAGTTGCAGACTGGACCACTGCAGCTGGATTCCTACTTCCTACTTTCAGGAAAAACTCTCCAAAAAGACAAAATGGCAAGCTCGGTGCTAGCTAGGGAGCAGGTCTGGTTAACATTATGAAAGGAACTTAATTTCCCTTCCCCCAGCCTCTTCCAGGGCCAGAGATTTGTGTGCAAAATAGCTTGAGTTTTTCCCTGTGGTCAGAGACTGGTGTTTTATTTATTTGCAGTCAGTACCGTTGGACTTCTGTCGTATTTTGTCATGGTACTCTATTACTTGACAAAGTCCCAGGGACACTGGCCAATGCCTTTGCTTGACAGGGACTACTTTCTGCCATTGCACCTGGCCAACAGGATCCTTTATTTATTGAGAGAGGAGGGGAATTAAAGGTACAACAAGAAATTGGTTTATAGCCCAAAGGAAAGGGAGTTGTCAACTCTCACACCCTTGTTTTTTTTCTTAATGTGTTAGATGAATACAGCTGCTTGTGGCACAGAGCCCTTGTGGGTATATATCAAGCTGCTTTTAAATCCTTCTAAAAAGTGCATGCCTCAGTGATTTCCCCTTGTGACCAGAGCAATAATGTGCCCAGACACTGCTCAAGAAAACATTGGGGCTATCTTTTCTAAGAGTCAGGAGCAAGACACCTCAAACAGCTCCTCACTCCCCTGTCCCAGGAAGGCAACTCAGCTCTGCAGTGCCCTGTGCTGATAGCCATCCATCGTAGTCAGATTTTAGAGCCTTTCCTCAAGGCAAGGACTCTGACTGCTGCTCACTGCCAGCCTAGGGCCTTTGCTCCCATCCTGCAGACCTGAATCTTGACCAGTATTAGACTTTTAGGATGGATGCATAATGCAGTGACACCATAACACCAGTCCTGCTACTGCGGGGATGAACACAGTGAGAAAACAGGGACCTCTCTGCCTTCTTAGTGAGAATGTTTCAAGGCAGCAGCTACTAGGCCTGGGAAAATAAACTAGGGGAATTAGACAAGAGAAAATTATAAACTGTTGAAGTTCTGGAGTACTTCCAGGTATTCAAACAGGTAATAGATTTGTTTAAATAACTGGAAATAGTTTCAAAGCGTCAACTTTGCCACATTGTCTAGCTTCTCTTTTCTGGTCCAGCTCCAGTCTGGGAGGTTTCTTCATGCATGAGCTCAGAGAAAAGCATCTACTGCAGAAGGAGCAAAACCCGACAGCATTTCAGCAGGGGATTTTCAGCTGGCACATATCTAATGTTTTTGTGGGCAGATAGTTTTGGGGAAACGCTTATATGACCTGCTGCCCAAATAGCATCAAGAAACTATCTACAAGACTAAAGAAGCAAGCTAAATCAATGTAACGCTTGTTATGCTCCTTGTTGCCAGAGTCCTCAAGGCTGTTGGGTTCTGGATAACCCAAACACAAGCTTAAGCCAAAACTTTACAGCTAGTTTCAATTTAGGTGGCACAAAAGAGCAGTGGCCCATTAAACTCCACACAGTTTATTTCAAGATCTTTTTACCTTATTGATATCCAACATGAATTCGGGACAAAAACTGTTATTTGAATCTTTCAAAAACTGTTCTTTTTCTCTGCCACCCTGGCTAGGATAATAATAATATATCCATGATGTACAACTATCTACCTGTAAATATCTTGTAAATGTGAATGGATGATAACTTCAGCACCTCTGAGGTTCTGTAGATATTGTCCTTGATACGGAGGTATGGGAAAACAAGGCAGATGGTAATAACTGGTTACCCACGAGAACTGTTGCTGGTTAGGGGATGACACAGATCTCCCAATTCTCATTAGTGTTCAAAGACTTCAAGAAAATCCCCCTTATTTATGTTAATGATCACAAATCAGCCGTAAGACTGACACCATTTTGTATTTAGCTCAGCATGCCATGGAACTGAAACTTGGGCAAACTGAATGTAACAAACACAAAGCTACCAGGTTCAATGAAGCCTGAGAAAAATATACAGCTCCAAAAAAGGGAAGAACAAGGGGGTGAGTGGGAGACCAGTGTGGTTCACCGATGGAGCAGCCGAAGCATGGAGAATCCACTCTGGTGAAAGCTGATGAAAATCTGACTCATTTCACTTCATTGCTCCGGGAGCGACTTGTTCCTCCATATGCTCCATAACAAAGCACTCTTGATGTCAGTAACATGTGGAGAAAGCAAATGTTTCTCAATTGCAAATGATTCATTGACTCAATAAGCATCTGGCCTACACATCTGATATATATTTAAAATTCCATTTATTTCCTAAAAAAAATAATTAAAAATATTCCTTACTTTTTGAGTGATCAAAACCAAACGACAACAGTAAAAGAGGTAACAGGATAGTCTTTTTTGATGACATCCATGATCAGAGGCAAAAGCTGTTTACCATTGGTGTGGACCAGATTGGGAGCAATTCTTTGCTAAAGCCCTTCAGCTGCTCCTTTCTCAAGCAGAAGAAACTGAACACGTGCATGTAACTCTAGGTAGTTAGTGACCAGCGATGCTGCTGGGGTCTGCTTCAGCAGGGGAGGGTGTGCTGATAACATTCCTGTGCCGAGAGCTATTCCCAAAGGCAATTAGTGACTCATGCTGCCACTCGCACACCCACCCCAGGAGGACATGGCTCCGGCTCCAAGTCGCACCCTTCACTGCTGGTCCCTATCAGATGACTTTTGCCACACATGGGAACCAGTGTAAGTTACAGATCAATTTATCACTTTCGGAGCTGGATCAAACACCAGCCCTCCAGGTCACAGCGGCTCCAGCCATACATGAATCAACATTTAATATGGCATTAAAATTCTCTCGTGATTGCTTTCAACTTCTGCGCAGTGTGTGCTTAGGGGGTTCTGTGCAGCCAAATGACTGTTTTGTAGGCCAGCTACAGCTGTGTGTCCAGCATTACATTCCTCCTCTCCTGGATGGTCCAGAGCAAGAGACTTCAGCTCCATGCACCCATTTCCCCTCTTCTCCCTACCTAGAAGCAAAGCTTGGTCAGAGGGATTGCTCCACGCATCATCCCTCTGTGGCATGCAGCACAGTTGGGATATGAAGGAGTATGAAACAAGGGCAAATTGTTACCATTCTCTCCTCCAGCATTTTAACTTCTTTTCTTTTTTTCTCCAGTTTTGCTGGATTAAGCTTTTCTAACACAACAGGGCTGACTCTGGGTGTCTGGGCTAGATTTAAGTTCAATGAGGTTCTTTATGTTCCAGGAAAACACTCTTCCTTCCTCTCCTTCCATGATTGTTCCCACACATTGGAGAGATTCGTGTCGGGACTTTTTTTCTCCCTTTCTGATCTTGACCTTTGTGCAGTTGCTCTTTTAGCAAGACTCTTGTGGGTCTCACAGGAGGTTTCAATGTGGTTGTGCTCCCAGTCTGAACAGGGACTTAGCTGGACAGATTGCAAATCTCAGAGCTCCCATCATGGGTTCAACCAGCGCTTGGTTCTCACCTTACTCCACATGTAGATTTACACCTCCCAGCAGATGGCACAAGAGCTGTTGCTCTCATCAGCTCATGAGCTCATTCTTGCCCCTGCCTACCACAAGTAAGATTACTACATGAAAGGCAATGGGGTTTTCCTTTGTTTTGCAAATTTTCAGACAGAACTTCAGGGAACTGAAGTCCCGGATGGAGGAAGGAATACCTTCCTTGCCCAGACATATCAAGGCTTTCCATGAAACCTATATATGTGTGTGTATATGCACGTGTAAAATAACGAAGAAATAAAATCTGCTGCCTTTCTCCATCACTTCCCACAAGTCTCTCTTCTCCACCACCAGGTAAGTGGTTAACATCTAGCAAACTTGACTACATTTATTCTGAACTGCGTAACACCACTGTCCTGGCAGAGAAGGCAAAACCTCAGACAAGTATTATCTGCCCTAAAGCCTCCACATCTTTTCCGTCCTTCCAGCACAGTTCATCTGGCTCATGACTGCTTCTGTCCTAAGGACCTTCAAAGATAGACCACCGTTACAATGAATATTGCCCTGCCTGCTGCCAGCTTGATTGCCTGCTCTCTTTGCCAATCTGATAAGGCATATATTAAACACTTCAGATATTCTTCTGGTTGTCTAAGCTGCTCATCTTGGAAGGCTTATCCACAACCTCACTGCTCAAATGGTGGGAATTTCCTCTTAAACCTACAGCCTATACTACTTAAATCTACAGCTCATCGCTCTCTATACCGATTTATACTCATGTATGCTCTTTATACTCACCCATACTAAGTTTTTCTTCTACTCACTGTCCTTAAGCTCCAGTTACTCCTCTTTGCACACTTCTGTAGTTACAGAGTGTGAGTGAAGCTGGTTCAGCCTCCCACCAGACGGGTTTTACAGCCTCCTAGTTATGCTCAGCCCTATGCTGCCCTTACTTTCAGCACAGACTGGGTTTTTATTTCATTCTTCTCATGAAGGCAGCTGCCCAGAGCCATACCCAACATTTCACATGAGGTCTTTCTCAAGCACCTGGCTGGGCAGTATGACTCCAATGCTCCCCTCTTCCCTGAAAAGGGTTGCAGTGATAGCACATCCAACTCAAACTTCCTGTGACTCACTATAGCGCCCCGGCTTTCACCTCCTCTGAACCCTTTGTCTTCAGTTCATTGCCAACATGTTTATTATTTCTCCCTAAACGCTGCAAGATCTTATCTTCTGCAGTATTACATTTCATGTCACTTCTGCTACTGTGATTATTTCATTCTCCTGGTGGAGACCCAAATCCCACTGTTTATGAATGATGTTTCTCAACTCCAGGTCATCAACATACACCTGCATTGACACTCAGTGAAAAAATTAATGCAGCTTGGTTGCCAGATTTATTTTTATGAAACTCTGCCAAGAAAACTGCCTCAAATATATTCTTTCTTTTCCCCACATAACTCACTGCTGTTGCCTTATTAACTAGTTCATTTCCCATGTTAAATAATTGTAGCAGAATTGAAATATGATTAAAAATAAAAAATAGAAATGCCCAATAAAGTTGGGAAAGATCAAAAAAATGTGTATTTTCTATCTATGAATACAGTTACTTTACAAAAGGGAACAACCCTGCTTGTCTGTCACAAGTCGTTGTTGCTGGTTTGGGCTGTTTTTTCTCTTGGTCTTGGCCTGCATCTATTTAATAATTCTTTCCCTCAAAATCTGTACTGAATATTTTTTAGTATTTGAGGCTGGATTGACGAGGGGGTAGGTATTAAAATCCCAAAACACTGCCTTCTTAAATATAGGTGCTTACATTTGCTTTTCATTAACAACACATTGAATTCCCAAATGCAATAGCTTGAATCAAAGTTCTAATAAAAATCATGACCAAGAATTTCATGTGTGGGTTTTTCTTAGTTTTGTGAGACAGAAACAAAGATGAAACAGCTTCCTTCTATAACTCTTCTATTGGTGTTACACGTGCCAGCTCTGCCTTCATTAACCAAAGCAAAAGGAACAGCTGAGGTAAAAACCTGTGTTTAAAGAAGTAATCAATATTATAAATCATAAAGATATTTATGAGAGTGGGTTTTAAGTTCTAATAACTCATTTCCAACAGTCCTTAATTAAATCTGCTAACAGACACAAAACCAGTATCCATTGCTTGGCTAGACTTCACTTTGAGCTGATGCTGCATGCTCCTGTAGCGAGGAGATGACCTAAGACCAGCAATGTCTAACTGAAACCCTCCAAGTCTTTCACACAGCCTGCCTGGCACATTTGGTCCATGACTGCTCCTACCCCTCTCTCCAAATAATCCCTTAAATACAAGTTTCATGAATTGCTTTGCCAGATGCCAGATGCAATTTCTCCTGGGAAACACACAGGGTGATGTTAATCTCCTGCGACATTGGGAGATTACAAATCTAATCCCTCTGGGGATGAACAAATTAACCAACAGAAAACATCCTGATTTTCCTCTTCTATCCTCATATAAAGCTGGTTACATGGAAGAGAGCACCCCATAGGTCTGCTGCCTTCTGACATATGTTTGTTCAATCCTCCTTCTGCATCAAGTTACTCCGTATTTGTGACTCTACAGCTATGTATTGCGCATGTTTTCTCCATTCCCAAACAGGCTCATGGGTTTGGAGACATCTTACTGAGTAAATACAGCAAGAAAAATCTTATTTCCATCTCTTTGGACCAGATCTAATGCTGGGAACTAAAAAAGCAGGTAGGAAAGACAGAGAAGCTGCAGCAACTGAGGACAAAACTCCAATTCAGGATTACCCAATACGACCACAAGCGATTCTGTTAAACTAATAAAATCTGCATGAATGCTAGGCAAGGCAAAGGACTCACACAACTCATCAGTCAATGCGTTGGCATCAGTCCACCTCCTTAGTAATCCACCATACAACCTTCTTCAAGCTCCCAGTCCACTGTCAGAGCAACGCGGTGGACAAGGGCACTTGGGCCCTTCTCTATTCTCACTGGTCTCTCACGATGGCCTCATCAGCCAGGAGAGGAATCTTAAAGGTGGGCACACGCATGCTCGGCTGCCAATATTCATTAGCAAGGACTCAACACACTTGCAAAGCAAGAAAAACCAGGGTCACTGAGCTCAGCACCCTTTCTTGGGGTGCTCAATGCCTCTGAAGATCAGATTCTCGGGTACTTGCCGCATGGAGACATGACTAGATCTTTCTCTCTGTCCTAACGGGAGACACTGGCAGCATTGTTAAAGCACAAGCAGGACCAAGTCTAACGTGGCTGAAAATCTGGCAGCTCTGCGCTGGCCTTTTTGGTTCAGTGTGATCAAACGGCAGCATTGCTCACAGAGTGTGCAGGGCATGAAAGGATTAGCCGCCTTCCCCCACCAAGCAGGTGAGCCCAAACCCTTTCCAGTTTGCTACATGTCAGTTTACAAGTAAAACATAAGGTATAAATGCAGCTATTGTTAAGGTGAAGCAGCCATCCTGACTGGGGAGTTAGATTAGCAATTTACCCTTTGTAAAAGGATTAGCAGAGCCCTATTGTTTCAGTGTTTATTTATCAATTTGCATTTTTAAAAGGGGGCATTTATCTGACAAAGGCCCACATTCTCCTTCTCCTTGTACCCTGGGCCACACGGTTTTCTTCCAGTTCTCCACTGCCAAAACCTATCAGGGCATTTCGCAGACCAGAAATCGAGAAGAAACCAACTTCTTGGCGCTGCTGCTGCTCACACAACAACATTTTGCCGGGCTGGCCAGCAGTCGTGAGTCTTTTGCTGAAAGCAACTGCCGGGCATGTAGATCCAAACACCAGGGCCGGCTTCCCACTTTTCCTCAGGTAGCTGAGCTGAATACGCAGCTACTTACAGTCCATTTACTGCAAGTAATGAGCACTTGGGGCGCAGCATCCACTCTGTTGCAGGTCTCTCCCTTACACGGAACTCAGGCTCGAAAGCAACGAAGCCTTAGGATGAAGCGCCTCTGTAACTAGCACTGATTCCACGCTTCCAGTTTTCAAAGCCCCTTGGATAATTCACACAGCTTTCACTTGGCTCACAAAAGCCTGTTTTTTCATTCGATAGTGAAGGAATTACTCGGCCCATTAAGCACAGAGTTTAGCACCAGCGCAGCAAATCTTGGCATCCCAGCATCTCCAGCGGGTCCTCAGCTTGGGTTGTATTGGGCGCTTACCAGGTCTTTGGGCACCTTGTAAATGAGCATATATTGCTGCGAGGACTAGCTCAGAGCCTGCACGCCGCAGGGACTCTCACTGGAGTTCAAGTTGAGGGAAGAGATTTCACACAGAGCTGTTCGCAGCATGGGAGCAAGGGAAGCGCCGCTCGCCCCGGCGCGCTCCTCCGCCAGGAGCACGGGCTGGCCATTTGGCAGACAGCAGCTGCTCACTTGGATTAGGTAAAAATTCCTTCGGTGGAGGGAACGGGGATGTTGTGGAAGGTGAGTGAGAGAGCAGGGCTTTAATTAAAGTGATGCCAGCGCAGCCCCGCATCCCGCTCTTTTGTAAGACAGAGATTTAAGAAGCTGCTCTTTTAAACCGCAAAAAGCAGTTTAGAGGACGAACAAGCATCCAGCTGTGCTAAATTACCTTCCTACTCCCTCAGGACCCAGCAGCAAACTATAGCATGTATTTTACAGGCATATGATTTATTTACATGGAGTAACGTACAGGTATTGGGTTTGACCCATAAAATCCCTCTACGGCTGGGGGCCTACACACCCAAAAGCCTTCTCCCAGCCCAGGCTCTACCACCACAGCTGTGTTGGAGCAGGACCTCCATTCAGGAGAGGGGGAGAAACAAGCGCAGGGTGTTCTCTGGCTTTTTGTAACTCCCTCCACCCACCCATTGCTTTTCCTCTTTCCCAAACAATTCGAGCTTGTTGATCATCAGGCATTTCACACAGGCAATTCATTCTTCCTGGTCATAGGGGAAATGAGGAGGCTCTGGTGGGACATGCTGTAAAGAGCTTAAAATATGTTCTGCGCTGCTGGCTTATTGCAGATACTCTGATTCATGGTCGAAAAGGGAGGACACGAGTGGTCTCGATTAAAGGACATGAATTTAGGAATCATCAAGGAGCACATAAGGCAAGCGATAGGCACTTAGCTCTGGGGATCGTGCGCAAACATTTAATAAAATAAAATTAGCTCCCCCCCATACCTAAAAGGAAGGCAGAGTGCTGTTTCAAATGCAAGGGGCAGACCCTGTCCCACAGAGCTTACAATTTACATTTAGATTAGCACAAGTAGCAGTAACATTGGAGGGAAGGCGGATAAGGGTTACAACAACAAAACCTTGTGGCTGGCCTGCATTGTAACTTCACTAATTAGGAAAAATGAAATGTTTCTAGTTAATAAATCAGTGCTATTGACATTTCCATAAATTTGAGGAAGGTACACAAATACCTGTGGGATAAACTCTTTGATTGGATTTAGCTGTTCTACTCTCTAGAGTAATGGCTTTCAATCAACAGCGTTTGAGATCTGCTTTAAAGATATGTGAAAGGTATCTTAAGACAAAACAAGCCTATTCCCTAAACTTACATTCACTTTATATCCCTGAATATTTCTGGTGGGCAGGAAAGAATAAACCATGTAATATTGCAAGCAATTGCTCTAAAATGACAGATGGGGAAAATATTTCTTCCTCTTCTTTCTCAACTGAGAAAATTGATTACTACAGCCTCATGGACTAGGGCTGGCAATCTCCCAGAGCATGGAGCTACTAACCTCTCTATGGGAGCTGGACTAACCAAGCTGGCCATTGGTGAGCCCTTGAGTGCCTGTAAACACCAACCTACATAGGAACTTGCAAGCAAGTCTTCGTATCAGATCTCCAGAGGCCTCAGCCATCTTTTAGACCGGACTAGCATGGCTGTTACCAGCAAATGTCTAATCACACCTCAACATAGCAGCAGCCCACACACATTCACCTATCACCAGGTGCCATGGCTACAACACAACACACTGCAGCAAAGCAATGGCACCACCACTGCTTCTATCGTGCTGTACGCACCTCCCTTCACAAGGCAGCAGCATGCTCTGGGAAGGCAGTGGTGCTGGTGCACACAATTAGTCACAGCTCTTCCCCCAACATAGTCCCTCTTTCTTTTGATTTGCCAAGGTTTCCCTCTCAATATGGAACGGGAGAAGTGATTGCAACCCTCAGATACCTCTTGACACTCCTCCAAAGGATGATGATAGCAGCCTAAGTTCCCTCTGTGAAGACAACTGCCAATGCCAAGAACAGTAGTGAAGCCTAGTTTCTGTCCAGCTTGACGTACATGGTTTGATACTGTATGTGGAATGACTACCAGGCATGGCTGAAATGAGAGCTATGTAAACACGACTGAATATGCTGCCTGATCCAAATAAGAACAAAAGGGAAAAAGTCAATTACTTAGCACTGAGAATGTCTTCCCACTCAGCCAGCTAGAAACAAGAGGTTGAGAACCACTTTTTCTTTAGTTTTTAAGCAAGCAGAGGGAAGAGATATTGTTAGAACAAAACAAAAAGAAAAATCACAGAAAAGGATGATAGAAAATCTTAGACAGGAATAAAGGTTTCCTAGAGATACCCAAATCAGAGGATGGAGTTGTCCAAATAAGTTTCCTTCAGAACAGCAGGTAGGTAGATGACATTGCTGTGTACAGTCTTCAGCAAAACCTATTTCCTTGTTATTTGTCTGCACAGTATGTTAGCAAAGTGGACTCTCAATCTCCTTCTGGAGCCCACAGATGTTCTGCAGTGACAATAAGGAACATAGAAAGCAGAGTGTTGTCCTCATGAAGCACTAAGGTGCAAGACCTAAAGGCCACACTCGAGTCCACTCTGCTATATTCCAGGGATCTTGTCAGCACAAAATATCAGTTCTGCTTCCAAAAATACTGTACTACTGGATGACCAGAGAGTATTTCATGGTCAAGGCTAAATGGACACCAGTGCAACAGGCAAAATAACTTCATCCCAGGCAAATATTCTGGAGAGCATTGTGACTACTGTTTAAAGGCAAACAGAGTGAATTGATAAGGCAGGGCTCAACAATTGGTTCTGATATAAAACATTTCACAAAAGGCAGACCAGATCATGCTACAGTAACTTTTATTGCAGGGATCAGTAGGCCAGCACAGCTATTCATAGGTATTATACATACACAAGTACTTCATGCTTAGGCCAGCCAGCATAGCACTAAAATGGAAGCATATAGCAAATTAGTGTTAATAAGCAAACAATCATTGGAAGTGTTAACAAGTGATGGTGGAGAGGCTCTGTTTTTCACTTTATTACTGATCTCTAGTAAGTGTTATTACCCTCATAGAATAACATTTTATTATGAAATGCACATGCACACCATTAAAGCCACTGATAGCGCAATGCTTGCCAGTGGCAGCAAATTTGTAAATGATGTGAAAGAATCATACCCGAAATGCCAACGGCCATCAGTATTCACAATGTTTATAGGATGCAGAGAGCGCTAATATGCTGCAGCGTAAATAACAGGTATTTACTGTGACCTGGGGATCTAAGGAATCAATAGAATATTCAGTTTGTCATTTTTTCTAAAGAGCCTAAACATACATGCTTAATCTCCATTGATTTGTGCCTGAACTAGGGTCTTCAGCCTGCTAGATATTTTCAATTCTTTTAGCCACTAGATTCCTTCAACATTTCCCTCTTTCATAATACAGCAAACAGCTGCAACTAATAATTTTTCGTTATGGTTTTGTATGGGTTTTTTTTCCACAATACATTTTACTTAAATGACAAAAATGCATTTGAGCAACTTCTGTTCACTGAAGAACTGAGATTTTTCTGAAGATCGGAAGAATTGGACATGGTGCCAGATCCAGCCAGGACAATGCATTTATTTTAAATATCACTCAGAAAAGGACATAGGTTGAGAGAAAAAAAACACACTCTGTAATGAAGGAGCTTAGAGGACAAGACAAAAAAGAAAGGCTTAATCCTTGCCTGCTTTCTATTACTGTTCATCACAACCAGACAACCTGAAAATTACTGATGCATTTTATAAGATTATCTATTTATTTATCGCAATTTCTTCATGGCTGACGCACAACCAAAACAACACAATGAGGCTTACATTTCTGTGTTGTAAGTATGCAGGCTCCATCCATCAGGAAAAATGACAACATGGGCTCTATCTATAACATCCTGTACAATTGCCAAATACCACCAGCCCCTCCTAAGCTACCTTCAGCAGCAACACGACACAGCAGATAAAGTGCACATAAGTCCCTTTACTGCCACGCGTAAGCTAACTTAGGAAAGTTTACTGAATTATTAAATAAGCAATCCTGATAACGTAAGATATTAAATACAGATAGGGTTGTGTCAACCAAGCTATTAACTGGGTTTGGGTTTAATTCTTCCCTGCAGGAGCACTAGACATACTTCAGTAAGCACGATGCCTTCCATTCCATTATGTACCTCCCTCTTCAGAAGATAGCTAAAAATCAGTGAAGAAAGAAAGACAGAAAAAGAACATAATATAGCAAAGTCCTACTGCGGAATAGGGTTTTAATGAACATGCAAAGCAACTAGGTGACATCTTTATCAGCCCTCATAAACCTTGATTGAATACACAGCGATAAGGCCTGTTTAAACTGTCATCCTCATGATAACACAGGCAGAGACAACGCGGGCCTTAGCAACGACCTGTGTAAGAGAGGGCCTTCCAAAAGTGCAGGCACCGTTAGGTAATGTATATCATGTAAACAGTTCAATGCTTGCATGGCTGGTTTGTTTGTGCGATGGTGGGAGGTGGAGGGCTGGCCCAGAGGGTACATGCACATCTTCTCACAGCACCAGCTTGAAAGGGCATTTGCTTCAGAGCTAGTCTGGTTTTGGGAATGGTGAGCAGTCTGGGGAAGGTGGGAGCTCTGAGTCAGTGACCTTTAGCACTTCGATCACCAAGAATTCCATATAAGTGATTTTAAAGGATTTAAGGAAAGCCTGCTCCGATTTCTTTCTTTTTTTGCCATTTTTATGGATAAACATCATCATCCATGAGGTGAATAACATTCAGCTTTAGGCAGCAAGTGGGCATCTGAGGCCAGCATGACTATGGAAGTTGGCAGTGACATGACTTCTATCAGACAATCTAGCCTTGGCCATTTGGGATACTTCTTAAAATAATTCAAACCCTTTGCAAGCATCTCCAAGAAACATCTTGGCAACTGCACGCTTAGTAGGCAAGGATTTAGTTTATCTATTTTTCCATATTTATTTCCAGCTTAAAGAAAAAAAAAATACAATTTACACTTGAACTTTTATTCTTTCTCCCCCAAACTGTTCTTCCCTCACTCCAATGCTTGCAGTGACACCCACTGGCTGTGGCAAGTCTCGTTTCAGTCATCACTAAAATGCTTCAATTCAGTGACAAGATCGCTGAGAAACTCCAAAAAACATTGCCAGCAAAAAGCTGCTGTTTTGTCGCTCACTTAATACTGTAACTCAATACCTATATCCTATACAGCTTCCTTCCATCAAAGCTTTAATAAGTACATAATGACCCATGGTTACTTAAGTATAATAAAATACACATTTAAATAGAATTACTAGCTAATTAATAATTCCCACTGCTTGGGCAATGGAACATAGTAGTTCATTTTATGCTTATGTGTTCTTCATCAAGACTATGAAGTAGCACTAGTATTTAGTTTTTCATAAGGAAACACTGAACTGAGCTGGTACACCACTGCATGCCTAGCTGCTAGGAGAGGCATTTCAACCTTTTAACTGCTCAGGAACTAATTAATGGTTCTGTAGGCTTCTGTATATACACAAGCAGATTTCTTTTAGTACCCCCAAGCAGGTTTTTTTTTCTCATTTTACACATATGAGGAAGGGGAAGCAGAACTAAGTGACTTGAGTAAATGCATCAGAAACTAAATCTAACAAACCCCAGTCTAAGAGCCTCAACTGGAAGATGACTTGTTTCTTTAACTCCATTAGAGAAATTTCTCTATAACACGTGTAGGTTTTATTGTTTAAACAAAATTATCCAAGTTTAAGCTGGAACACAAATAGCTCCTGTTACACTGTTCACCAGAAGAAAAGGCTACGTGTTAATTTAACTACAACCCAATGGCTTAGAAAGGATAAAGGGGAATGTTAGAAATACTTGGAATGAAAAAAAAAAGAAAGGAAGAAAGAAAAAAGAACTACTTTTAGCCCGCCCTATGGCACGAGCCAAGACCAAATAGCTCCTGGCTGTGAGCACACAAGGTATGTTTGCTGACCAAGTCCAATTAAAAGCATTTTAGTCAACTTTACATTATTTCCCGCATCTACGGCCACTGACATTCTCTCCAGAGGAGTGTCAGAAGCAGGACTATTACATTCACGGAAAACACATTTATACAGGACTTCCCCCAGAGCTGAAAAAAAGTGTTTGTTACCCAACAGCTTCCCAGCCAAACTTCCCCCCGAAGAGAAAAATCCTTCCTTTGATAAGAAAGCTGTGTCAGACCACAGTCATCCCTGACAAACTGCTCTCCCTCAGCTTGCTCTTTTGACAGCCATGCTCAGCAGAACCATGCTGCTCTTCCCAGCTAGTCACCACACTTAACAGAGACGCCAGCTTACCTTTGACCTGAACAATGAAATGAAAATGAACTGCGCATAAGCAAGCAGTTGCTGTGGGTAACACTACCCACCTCAGCTCCAAGGCAGGCATTCTCCTCTGGGTTAGAAATTCCATCAATAACCTGTCATTAAAGACCTCTCTTCTCCCACCCCCCCTTATTTTTCTTTGCCTGCCCAGACTCACAGCTTTCTTCAGTGCTGCATATACACAGTTCATAGCAAAACAAGCCAGGCTTGCTAGTTTACCTTCTTACCTCAGATGTTCTGTTTCTCAAGAGAAAATAAATTATTGAAGGGTTGTGGGGAGGGTCACTTTCACTCAAACACTAAAAGTTGGTGCCTTTTAGATACTCTTGTTTCTAATCCACTGATGACAAGAGCAAGGAAACACACAGCTGCTTAGCAACCTGGTTCTAGAGTTTTGGGTTACGTGCACCATGAGGTGGTCCAAGTCCAGGTTCCCTGCGGTACTACTGACCTCTTCTCTCAGGCTACCCTTCATGAAAAGCCAGATGTACTAACTCATGAAGAATATTGTGTTATCGTGGATGACTGCACTTCTGCTCTCACTGCTAGACAGTACTTGCATAGCATTGTGCCATGAAGACATCTTAAGCCATACCTACCCTTCAAGCAAAGGTGTAACACTGCAGCTCGCACAGCACTGCCCAACTTTGCATTTGGCCATGACAGGGAAGAGCATAACCTAGGATATGCCAAGACTTTATCTATCTTCCCTAGAAAAACCTGCCAGCCCCCAGCCATCTCTATTAATACTCGTACGAGCATTCAAGCTGGCTAGCTTAACGGTTAAACATCTGGACCTGATAAATCAGGCTTAATTTTGTAGGAAAGGACAGGCCAAATAAAAAAATTCCAGTGATGTTCCCTTTGATTTCATCTCAAAATGACATGCCATCTGAAAAAGATAAGTCAGTCCTGCATTTGATAATTGAAGATGGACAGAAAGAAAAAGACCAGACCAAATCAACATGAGAGAATAAAGGCCTTTCCTTGTCCAGCAAAGCTAAGAGGATAACACTAGCTCTCTTACAGACCCACAAGTGCACCCTCACACCCTGTGGAAGGACATTCTGGGGAGAAGTAAAGTAGCAGTGGTGAAGAGATGCGACAGACACACGTGGGATATGTTTGCTTACACCCAATCCAGACAGCAAGTAGTAATTATGGCAGCATTTTTTTGCCAAATGAAAACTGGCATGGGAAATGAAAGCTAGGCACAGCTCCCATCCAGAACAGGACAGCAGAAAAAAGAAATAAAACCACTTCCCATGTTAAATCCTCCTGTCTTAATTTTCTTCTTCTCTTCTGAAGACTATTTGAGTACCTCCTCAAAGTTGAGAAACTCCTGCAAAAGCAAAACTATGAAATCAGCCAATGATTTACACTTCCTGAAGTGCTCAACAATGGCTTGCCAAATCTTGGTGTCACCATTTGATTCAGCATAGCAAATAAAGCCTAAAATTAAATGTCTGGTATCCCAGCCTTGTTAATGAAGATATGCTTTTCATATTGAATTCATTTCCATGTTACTTACCAACAAAGCAATGTCAGCTCAGGACAAGGAGATTCCCAGAAGGCTTGGCCCACTCAACCCTATTTGGCTGCAACACTTTAGAAGTGTAAGTGGCCTCCAACTACTGTCTGCTGCAAGGCAAGCGCCTCACACAGCTCAGTATTGGGCAGTTGATCTGCAGGAGCTTTTTCACACCACTTCCTGTTCACAGTTAGACACAGTTCACAGTAAATCCAAGCCACAATCACTTAGCCCTTCAGATCCTCCATGTGCATCATGGGAAGAGAATTGTATTAGGTAGAACCACAGATCCGTAACTCGCCCACCTTCCCTCTCCACCCATGGAATAGTTACAGAACCTGTAACTCCAAGGAGATTTGGTGTGGAGGGATCATGACAGGGAGAAAAACAGCCAACCAACCCACCAAACAAAAATACCCACAAAACCAAAACCAAACAACCATGAAATATTTTGTTTCTGATTTTCCCCATATGATGGAGAACACCTGCAACTAGACCAAAATGAAGCGCCCTTCCTCCTTCCTCAGGTGGTAGCCAAAACTTCTTTCTTAAGCTGCCAACATGCAGAGATAAGAGATGTCTATAACTTCATATGAAATTTTCCTATGACTGAATTCAGGAATTCCTCACGTCAGTAAATGCTATTAAGAGTGGAGGTAGGCACAAGGACAGGGTCACACTGTGCTTATGCCAAAGCTTTGTGACAATGACTCAGTGTAACGAAGAAACTACATTGAGAAGGGGCAGATCAAGAAGGAAGGGACACAGTTATGATACCAAAGAAGAGACACAAAGAATTGGAATGGAGCCCTTGAGTACTGGGGGATAGAAGCACTGAAGACTTGAAACACAAAAACGTAACAGATGCGAAACAGAGAATAACAAGAGTTGCAAGCATGAAGGTAAGGAAGGCCCCTTGTCAATTCAGCAAGTGTTAAGGAAGAACCTGTGCCAATCTGAATGACATTGACATATTAGATTCCTATTAGTGAAATATGGTTTTGGTACAAGGGCTGGAAATTTCTTTCTAGGGAATAGCTGTCTGGTCTGTTCAGCCTCTTGGTAGAAAGATAATGAGTTACTTCAAACTTCTGTCTCCAAGAAACTTGCATGCTCCAGGAAGCCTTGAGAAGCTGGACATTCCTTCCACTGAGTAGGCTGATAGGCTTCAAAGCATATTTAACTATGTTACTATAGGGTGAAAAATATTAATCAGCTCTAGCCATCTAGGGAGACTGTGGTTATCATTAAGAATATGTGGGACACTTACAAGAATTCTTTTCCCCTGACTGCTGGACAAGCTGTCTCATATAGTTTATCTGCTCCAACTGCATGCTTTTGAAAAAGACCTAGACTAAATGAATACTTTCAACTAGAGCTAAAGGTAAACACTCCACTGGAACTTTGCCCTAATCAATAGTAGCAATGCTCATGTCACATGAGAGTCAGAGGATAGAATATGGTGCTTACTGAAGTCAGCAAATAAGCTAATTATACTTACCCTGCTTGAAGAAGGGGACAAGTGAGGTCTGGTCCACCCACATATTAATGCAATCATCATTATCCTTATCCCTTGTTTGCTTTGTGCTTATAGTACAAAAACCCTTGTCACAGATGGAGGGTGCTACTGACCCCGTGTGGAAGAAATACTCATGCAACACAGGATGCACAAGTGTCACAGGGGAAACGGGCTCAGATTTAAGTTTGTCTACTTACCTCCTGCAGATTTATTTTTAAGGAAAACTCAGCAAAATGCTGTTCTATAATGTTGCAAGGGGTCAGTATAGTCTCACAAGTGTATTTTCCTAATTTTAGTCGATTTTGCAGAAATTGAGGTTTTTACTAACTTCTTTAGGGCAGTTAAGCATCAACAAATCCTAACTGTAAGAAATAGGCTTTGTACTAAATTTTCTGTAAGTTGAAAATGTGCATTGTTGCAAAATAACATTAATATATTATCAACTGGCAATTCATCATAGCATCACTCGGTACAGACTGCTTTTAAAAACAAAACTTTATTAACCCCTAGAGAGCCTGGACATCATACTCTCATTACTGCAAAGGGAACAAAATATTTAAATTCCTAAAATACTTCTTCAGCCAAAACCTCCTGGTAAGTATTAAGAACAGTTGCTAGGCTTCATTCTTTCAAGTAAAAGCCTTCTAAGTCATGCTACTTTGTTGACTTTAATATGGCTGCACAAAGCACAAGATCTTCAATGATACTGTTTCTGACTAACTGAAACCCCCTTTCCATACTATGAAAAGGAAGAATATAGCTTTTTATTGAAATACTGCTATTAATTTTTCTTTCCTAAAATAAAACAGAGTACACCCATGAAGAATCACCCTCTGCACTTAATGAAATGTCAAACCCAAAATAAATCTTCAGGGAACTTCATCATCATTGTCCAAATGGAGGGCTACATAGTGGATGCAGCTGGGATTAGCTAGAACAGGAAAGTGCATTATACAGAAATCAATTACAAAATAAAATATTAAACATTAATAATACAATATTATTTTAATTATTAATATTATGGTTAAGATGATAATTATATTAATTGCATTGTACAGTATGAAGCAGCCTTCTCAAAATCTGAAAACTTCAATATCAAATACTACCAAACCCAGCATTTTTCACTGTAACCAACAGTAGGGGTTGAAACCCGACAGCTCACAGAAACCAAGTCTTAAACTTATGCCAATGCTGCTCCCCATCACTTTCAATGAACAGGTATGGAGAGGTGTGTGAACAGCTTCTAAGTCCCAAAGCAAAGATCATGTGGCTACTTATAATGTATTTGACAATTTGCATCAATTGTTTTTAAATAGAACATAAAAGGGATCTGAAAATATGGTTTCATAAAAAAAACAGTGGAAGTTTAGACTGGATATAAGGAAGAAATCCTTTACTGTAAGGGTGGTGAGGCAGTGGAATGGGCTGCCCCGGGAAGTTGTGAATGCTCCTTCACTGGCGGTGTTCAAGGCCAGGTTGGACAGAGCCTTGGGCGGCATGGTTTAGTGGGAGGTGTCCCTGCCCATGGCAGGGGGGTTGGAACTAGATGATCTTGAGGTCCTTTCCAACCCTGACTATTCTATGATTCTAAGTATCATATAAACCAAAGCTGAAGAAATCTTGAAAAATGAAACAGAGAAAGAGAGCAACAAACGTTTTATTTTGTCAATTCATTTTTCAACTGTACACTATGACAAATTAAAACACTAAGCCATTAAAGTCTGGTTGGTTTTGTTTCCTTTCATTACACAGATACATAGTTCTTAATGCATCCATTAAATTGAATTCTAAAAGTATAAACAATGATGCAGCAACTGTTGTCTCAGAATATAAAAGTCACTGTATCTGGCAGGAGATTTTCAGATGATCACATTCCCATAGCCAGATCTGTAAAGGCCATTCAATTGTAAGTAACCAGGAGTCTTAACAAAAACTTAGCAGCTTCAATCACTATTATGAACTGCATATTTGCATAAAAAAATTGCAATATACACAACAGATGAAAATTTTAAATCAATCTTTTTGTTGTTGCAACATAATCCACTTTTCACTTCTACACTGCTGCTTACACAATATTTGAGTATCTGGGGGATTCAAAGGCACGTAGAATTTCTGAGGTTGCTACAAACTCACTTTCCAGGGACACATTATAAAGAACCAGAATTTTTTTTTGAAGCTTGGAGTGCAAACTTTCTCAATAAACAAACTCTGGTGTGCTTTTGAACACTGCACGTCAGGAACTAACAGACTTACCAAACATTTGCTTCAGGTGTATGATCTTCTAATTCTGTGGTGACATCAAACATCATTACAGCTAAGGAGGAGGAAGTCAAAGGAGCCACAGCTCCCTTCCCAATGATGCATACACAAAAACCAGTATTAATTCAAGTCCAATTACACTTTTAAACAAAAGCTTTTGAAAAAGTCAGTATATATCACGTTTTATTAACCATACAGTACATTAGCATTTCCTTTGAAAAGCTTAGACCTTGCTAAGCAGTTTTAATTAAAGCAATTATATAATGCTATCTGCATACAGAAATCCACTACATTCACACAGACAACCTTAATTTTTTCCCAATAAACAGCGATGTCAAAATCTACAATTTACTGAAAATACAAAGTTGTTTTCAACAAAAGCAGAGATGTTCCTCTGGTTCAGTCAAACCTCTTTCCTAGCATGAACAGTCTGCATTCATAAGGACACTAAAGCTTGGGACAAAGAAAGTATTTCCTAGAAGCTCAAAATGAGACTTAAACTTTTGTAACTACGAAATGGCATGCAAATATATAGATTTGTTGCAATTATTTGTAATGATTTGTTTGCAATTATTAAAGACTTACTGGGCCAGAGTAAAGCAGGTGTTTTTACGTGTCTGCTTATACAATGACCTCCCCCCTCACACTAAAGATGTCACATACAGAACATTTTATCAGCTGTCTTTGCCACAAATACTGCTTCTGTAAAACCGGCTATGCCCTTCAGGCCCCCATGACTGGTGCAACAAACAACTTTCAGTAAGCTTAACAATACTCAAGGCTTGCCAGTTTTCCTTTAGAGGAAGTATATACAAGTTTATAAATCCATGGCAGGGTTATTACAATTATATTATCAACTCATTAACTGGATTCAAAAGATACGTGCATTCTGTAAGGACTCTATGGCTGCTGCCCATTCAATAGTTCTATCAAGGCACTGTACAGTCATTAAACCTCCAACGTTCTCCAAGATGTGCTGAAGAATATTCTGAACTTTTAAGCTGTTAAAAAGCCCTGAGTCAGAACTTTCATATTTACCACAGGCTTAGCTATAAAAATGGCACACACTAACACTTCTGCAGTTAACAGTTTTGCTTTGTCAACAGAAATGATGAAATACGTAAAAATACAATAATACAAATTCCAGAAACTTACACAAGAATGAAATACAATGTACATTGTGGCAAATCACACACTTCTATCGCACGTAGTTTATACAGTCACTAAAAAAAAAAAAACAAACAACCTTCACACCGTATTCAGACATCAAAACTGATGAAGCCAACCAAAACTGACGTGTTTTGCCATCCCTTCCTAAAGACACAGAACAACTAGAGAAGAATTCAGTACTTCGACAGAAAGGAGGTAGCACTGCTAAAAGTTAGGCTTAGTGTCGTTGGGTTTTTTTGTTTAAGTGAAAACTTGACCCATGCAGCACAAAGAACAGGACAGGCTCTTCAGTTCACCAGCTACTACCGAAAGAGTAAAATGAAGTTTCTGACATTTAATTTTGCAGAGGAAGCTTAGATCACTAGCTCAAAGCAGCTTCTTCAAACAATTTAGTTTTTACACAAACTGCAATTAATACTGCTAAAAATAATGAGGCATACATAAAACTCCATCTCTAGAAAATATCTACACAATAAGTACTTGGATTATTTTTAAAAGACCATTTCATGTCTTTGAAAGAAGATAAAATACCAACTGTAAGACTACGCTAACAAGGCACAAGTACTTGTGCAAATCTGCTATATCCTCACCTAGTCCAAGTTAAGAACACCACCTCCTCATCAAACTTGGATATTTACAAAAAAAAAAAAACCAACCTTGTTTATTCTCTTGACAGAGTAATTTTCAGTACCTACTCCAGCAAAATGTGATTTGTCCGAACTCCAACATGCAAGTGCACAGTGTTTCAACAAATGGGAAGTAGGCAATAGTAGCCCAAATTTTGAGAAGTGCCATATGAGCTTGGAGTATAGTAAGCGATAGCCAGTTGGTTTGGGGAAAAAATGTCAAATATCATTATACAGAAGTGAACAAGCTACAGCTATTTAGCATATATTGATAGCCTCTAAGGTAGCCTATATACTTCAAATCACTGTGTACAGATGTGACCGTTAACATATTTTATTAAATGAAAAAAAACCCAAACCAAACATCTGAGCATACCTCACACCTGAAAAATATGTATTATTAGATGCCTTCTTCATGATTTCAAGAAACAAACTGCTAGTAAGTACTGGGAGATAATAAACAAAACTCGCAAATTTTACATAATAATGATATTTACACTTTGAACTTTTGCTGAATACAGAGGCTCAATGACAAAGTCTTAACTCTCCTACTTGTTATTATACCCTTTGGCTTGCAGCTGAGCTGCTTCTGTTTTTCATCATTTGACTATTTGTTATCCAACTAAATTGCACTATGTGCAAGTTGCACATACGATGCCAGGCTAAACTGAGTGAATGAACTTGATAGTTTCCTCAACACTAGTTCACCTTCTGCATCAGAATCCAAAGACAGTGTGTGAATCTAAATATCTATTCCCATAAATGATACAGATTTGCAAATATTTTTCTTCATTAAGTGTTTTGAAAGGCAAGTGCTGTGTAGCCTTCCCAACACAAGACACAGCTCTTTTACCTGTCAATAAGAGGGCTGTATTACTAATTCAAGCATCTTGGTTAGCTCACCTAGTTCTTCTAATTCAGCTGTTTCTCTTGGTACCATTAAGTTGACATACTTTAATTCCAACTGGCACACAACATTTTTGAATGAGTCCAATCACAAACTTGCATGCAGTCACATACATCTAGTGTGACCACAGTATAGAAGACTAAAGCTCCTCCTATAGCAATACCCTTGGTCACTGTCTCTACTCCCACAGGACTGCAATGGTATCCAAGTATTAGGAGTGTTAGAAAGTAACTTGCAGCTTCTCCGTTGAAAAGTACATGCCTAACAGAGCACATACCTCTATCTATGCTACAATATATGCCTCCTGCAGACAAGAAAACATTCAACTCCAGTTTCCCATCTAGGATGCTGGACATCAATTCTTGCTCAGCTGAATTATTCAACTGATGCTAACCTGCAATACTTTCAAGTAGTTTTGGCTTGTTCCGGTGAAAAAGAATTAGGAAGATGCCAATTGCTATGTTGAGTTTTCAGTTTTGAGCTGTGCCATCAAGAAGAAATCCACCCTGTCTTCAGGCTGATGACAGTTTATAGAGGTCCCCTTGAAGAATAAATAGGACACAATATTCCAAACATGTCTACCAGAACCAGAGGAAACCCAGGTAAAGATCTCATGCTTACAGACTAAAACTCAGAATGGATTGTCAAATGGCACATCCTATTATAGAATTATTTTTAGGAGAAGACTGACAGGAAACCAAAGCCTACTACAGAAAGATCAGTTGCCAAACATGCCACCAGAAAAAGTCAGACTTTGTGACATGCATACTGGCCAAATGAAAATTGCAGTGAAGACTCAGGTGCACTCAGAACTTAAGTGGAGACAGTGAAATGCTGACCTAAAAAACAGCCTTATATCAAAAAACTTTCCAAAGCTCCTCAAAACTTTGATGTTTTAGAATAAGGACTAAAGAAGCAAGAAAATAGAGGGCTATTTCATTCGGCCAAGATGACAGATACACAGGTTATCTGAGAACAGATGACTACTATATTGAATCCAGATTGAGACTGTGTCTAGTGAATGATGAACATCTGAAATTCCAGATCAGGCTTAAAGAAGGCTATAGAAAGGCTACATATTACATCACCTTGCTATGTTAAAAGTCACTTTACATACATTTTTCCAATATATCACTGTAGCTGTTTCTTGGAAAACTCTATCCAGTATTTAAAACTTACTGGTTAAGAGTTCACCTGTTTCTACAGTTTACTAGCAGCACTCTTCTGAGACTTTTGCCAACGTTTGCACAATTCAGGCATATCAACATAAGCTTCAAAAGACTGAGGTTGATTTATCTGTAGAGATCACAGTTTCATGCCTTCATCCTTACTGGGACCTTTTCCTGAACTATTCCTTTTTCCACATTTTTGACATATACAATTAGAATTAAATAAGAAGTTAACCTCAGCTGCAAGTAAGGCACCTAAGTGACTCCAGTATGGATTTCCTTCTTGTTCTGCAAGAGCACATCTAAATGCACAATAGCAAAGGGGTACATAAACTATGTACTCAAAAATTTGCCAAATCACTTAGGAGTAAGCACACATTCCTTTTAGCTACAAGATCATTAAATCAGCATACATTCTTCCATCCAAAAAAGATAGAAGGATGTACTCGTTATCAAATTGTTAACAGTTTGCAGTTCCTGACAGCAGCATTTTTAGGGTCCAGAACACCTGTTCCTCACATCAGTGACAGCTAACTCCTTAAGCCAACTTCAACTCACCTAAGCATGGCTCACAAAATCCACTGCTCTGTCAGCAATATCTTCATTTGCAGTATTACCCAGTAATGTTCACAGGTAAGTTCTGGTATTAACACCCTGCTCAGAAGAATAAGCATAGTTAAATCTTCTCTTTTGCTGTTGACACTGTTTGCCTGGAGATAATAAAACTAATTTAAGCAAGGAAATCTTGCAAACATCTCTTACTTTTCCTAATTCTTAAACCCACAATTTTTAAATGGCCCTGCGTAAGTATATGTGTTCCTTTACAACTGATCAAATTCACCCATCTGAAATGGATAACTAACCAGTTGCTCAAATATTTTCCTTTTCAGTTAAGTAAAAAGTAATTCCGTATAAAATTATGTGGCTAGCAGAATTAAGAAGTTGACTATTTAAGTTAGCTTGAACCTGATAGACTAAAGTGCAGTTTTGGGAACATAATGTTTCTAAACTAGTTTTTTTCTTTTTACTGTTTCCTTCCCAACCCATCCTCAGCAATGAAGGGCACGATAAAGTAAGAATTACCTTAACATTGTATTTTGAGACCTGATCTTAGGGGACTATTATATTTATTATTCTTGTGTATACACTTTGTATTGATTTTGCAATATTGTATATTTCAAGACAGGAATTATTGTGAATCATAAACGTCACAGAAAATGCCAAAGTTCTCCAGAAAAGCATTAAACAAAAAAAATCCTAAATATTTATATTTGATATTAACTGACAATAAAACAAACAAAAAAAACCCCAAAAAAGCACCAACCCAAAAAACCCTTACATCACTTGCACCTGATGCATACATTAAAAAAAAAAAAAAACAATTGAATGAAAATAAAATAAGACTGTTCCTTTAAGCTTTAAGGAGGAGGCAACAGAAAGAAAGAAACAAAACAAAACCCCAAAAAAGATTGCTTTAAATTAGCTTCAGGCTTAGATGTTTAAGAGTAAAGTTCAAATACTGTTTTCTTATTTGGTGTGTTCACAGTCTTTAAACAATTACCATGTAATGAACCTGTGCTACAGTATTAGAAATGTTTTCATTAGAACCCTTCACTACCTTTCAAACTTACAGATTCAAACCATCAAAATGTCCTTACTATTTCATAAGCTAATAAAAGACACCGGTTCCGCTACTTAATACAAAAGGATCCTTCGTTCAATTGCCTTGCGGCATATGGGACATTCACTCATTCGGTCTCCACAAAGCTGACATGTTCCATGGCCACAGAGAAAGATCATATTCTTCAGACGGTCCAGACAGACAGGACACATAGTCTGCAAAAGATTTTGACAGGTTACACAGTCAATGTCAGCAGTGACGCAGTATGAAATATGCAACATATATATTAATAAGTAAATCTTAAGCATAGCAGATCGCTGCCATAGCACAACCCAGAGATTAACCTGAAAACTTAGTATTTTTTTTAAGTAACATTTTTACTTCATATTGACTTAAAGTGTGTGGACTTTCCTATCCCACCATGACACAAAAAATAAGTAGCTTTTTCTCCAAATATGAGCTAAGTAAGACAATCCAGTATTAAGCTGACATCACATTTTCAGCATCATTATCCAAGATTGCAACATTAAGATGTATTTCGGAAACATCTCCCTTTATGTCATGTAATCTTCCAGGGAACAAATAATACAAACAGCTCTATGCGTGCTCTAATAGATGGATAAACAGCTTTATGTGTGCTCTAATAGATGGATTATCAAACATGGCCTCTTGATTATTTTTTTTTAACCTGTATATAGAAGACATACAAGCCACATCACACACAAAAGTTATTGGTTATTTACTTAAAACTGAAGCACTTCAACATGTTATTCTGGTTTAAATAACAGAAGATGCATTGGCTTTTTCAATTATTTCACTGGTCAATAAAACTTGTATCCAGGACCTTTACCTGTTCCTTGATGTCCTGTAACTGTTGTTGCAGCTTCTGTACATCCGCATTGACGTTGGTGTTGTCTTTGTCTTTCTGCAAAACTGGAATGTTTCCACTTGCTGTAATTTAGACAAAATAAGGATATGTGATTATGCATCAATCCAGTGAAACAGGAATAATCATTTCCAGTGTACTGACTGTAGTTTGTCCATTATCTGAAGTAACGTTACTCAAACATATTTGATAATCTAATTAAATTCCCTGTGACATCACTGCAGCTCAATTCATAGAGAACCTCTTTGCATTTAGCAGCCACACTTCTTTGACAAGTATTTTCTCAATAATGATGATTAACATGCCTGTAGCTCCTTAATGTTCTCAGAGTTCTTATCTGCCAGTGAAGTTCTTGGAATAAATTTCTTTGCACGTCAAAAATAAAACCAAATCCTTTCAAACTGAAAAGACTTTTTGTCTACATAGCTAATTCTCTTTGGGGAACTGCACAAGCATCTCGGAAGTAGTTTGCTCAAAATTCAAACAAGCTCAGATCAACATCCCTATATTTGACTGATCTGGGAAGCAATACTACTATAAGACAAGAGAAGTATTTCAAATGACAAATTTTAAATTTCCATGTGAGTATTAAAAACCTGATTTAAAAGATTATTCTTACATTTATTTATCTAGGAACAGTATGACAAGAATGATCTAATATTCCAATTCACATAAAATCAATTCAAACACTGCATACTACACATACAGAAGAAATACAAATAATATATAGAAATTGAGAGATGTCACGGAAAGTTTAAAAACTAGTCAAGGCAGAAGATGTAAAACTGAACAATCTGACATGAAAGTTGCTTGTACGTAGATGCAAAATATTTACTACTCCTTTATCAATTAAGAGAGTTCCAGAAGTAAAAAGGATATGTTTATTTGCTCATTTGCACAACTACTGGCTACTTTCAGCTTTTCCTTCATTAATAAGCATCCAAAAGTCATATACGTTTCAGTTTCTACTCCAGATGTTAGAAGCAATCCTTTTAGTGTAGTGACTAGTTGTTACCATTGCATCTGCTGCTACCAAGGTAGAAAGCAGTGCAAACAGCAAACTGGTTTAACGCTGTTTTCATTAAACTTCTCTTTAAAAAGGAGAGAAAAAATTTAGGTCATTTAAAAGAACACAAAGCTGGTGGGGGAATGTGAAAGAGAATGGGTTTTGGAGTCACTCACAAATATCATCAGTGGTATCTTCTGTACCTTTCCCTCCGCAGCACATTATGAAAGGCACTCTTCGCTCAACCACTGCCCGACACTGTACACATTTCTTCATCAAGCTTGCACAGTCTGAGAGGACAGAGAAATGAACCAACTCTGAATCCCACTACTTCATTTTTATTCCTTCCTATCATAACTTATTTATTCACAATAACTATACAGCAATGCCATAATAAATGTTTATAATACAAATAATTACTTCTGTTCATCTTCACATAATTTTATGCAAAATCACACCTATAAACAATGTCTTGTTTGGGAATCAAATTAAGCCTATTCTGTTTATCTTATTCTAATATAGTTTAAGCGAGCAGGCTCCTGTTTCTCCAAATGGATGTCTACTCCACAAGAATAACAGGAATTAAGTAAAATCACACACATTTGAAACCAAAGTTTCCAAGAATGTCATCACTACCTGCTTTTTCCTTTAGAGCAAAGGATCTCCTTTACTGTCCTAATGCTCCAGGGGTAAACAGGTATGGCTTCTTAAAGAGCAAACCTGTATCTTTTGATATAAACCTAGAAAGGAGGCTGTAATTCTACAAATGGCAAATGATCATCTCAGACATGATGACGGTTACTGTGAATCAGTAGAGTGGGTCCTATGAACTACACAAATTTGGACACTCTTTCCCATCCTACTTGAATAAGATGTCCACAAAATTATCTGACCTGAAGTCAGATTACTAATGAACTTTAAGCAATGTAATTAATTCCATCAAGTTTACTTACTCTCACAGGCACACATATGACCACAAGGCTGGAAAAGCACTGCTGCCTTTTTGTCTGAACACACTACACATTCTTCAATCTGTAAAAAGAACAATGACCATACATATGAGAGTTTATCTCCTGCTCCCTAATTTGCTTTTACATTTTTTTGGCAAGGCATGTAGACTGTAAGAAGCTCCAACCAGTGTTATTTTAACTGATTCAGCACCTCAAAATGCAATTCTGAGGACCTGTGCAGGGAGGACATGAGTACAGGCAAACAGAAGAGAGTAACCTATAATGTTGGAATATGATAGGATTATAATGCAAAATTAGCTTCAACCAGTGAGACACCTGTAACGCAAAATAGTGCTTAAAACATACTACACTTTCCCTTGACCTCTTTGTTTTACTTTTCCATTAAAACCAGCAAGAGAACCAATAGATTTGGGAAGTTTTTACCTTTGTCCTAGACTGAACTTGTTCTTTACAGATGAGGCATTTTTTCACCCGTGGTGAACACAGAGAACATGTGGCAATGTGTCCACATGGGCCAAACAGAGTATCTCTCTTCATATCTGAGCACACCATACATTCTTCCAAGGTTTCAGAATCATTGTTGATCATAGATGGACTTCGAGAACCAACTTGGCCACTATAAAGAAACCTGCAGTCAAACTCATTTTAAGAAACATCAACTGGCTGTATCTATATATTCCTATGCATTCAGGCATCACTGTATCACCATAAACCAATGTGAACTGCATTTTCCCAAATGTACAGCTGGCACCAGAGTGCAAGGTCACACACTCATATAAAGACATTGAACAGAAATAGGCCACATAAGTTAGAATAACGTCTTGTGAATGTAGAGAACCATTCCCTCCCATCCGAAGGATTTATGCTATTGAGATACATACCCTGTAGATTCAGAACTGCACCTTAATCCTGAATACACTTCCAATACTTAGCAAAGTACAGGCTTGTAGAAGAACCCCCAAAACTCGCACGGTGTCTTCACCTCGGATCTTTGTCCTATGCCGCTGCTCATCCAGCAGAGGGAGCACGTGTTGAACCTAACCAGCTCATTCCTACAGCCCTCACAAGCCCATAAAAGGTGGCAAGAAAGAACAGCCAGAGAGGGACAAGGCAAAGACAGCCAGACAGACAGAAAGACCCTGAGGAAAATAAGCACCTTAAACACCAGGGCAGCATTAACAAAAATGGTATCTGTGCCAGTCCTGATTTCCACAGTGGGATTAAGGAGGAGAATCACGTAAGCCACATAAGATTCACAACTAGGAACACAACTAGGACAGCAAGCTGAAACTTCTCATGCTATATGCACTTGATAACATAACACCTCTAGGAATAATGATTTCAATGAAAAGTGCTTCTGAGACACCAGAATTATCTCCCCCCTCTTTTTACAGAATCACATTTGTGCAGATTGACAGGTACTCAGGTCACCAGCTCAAAGCAGAGTCAAGAGTTAATTCACACGAAGTTATACTGGGCTTTGCCTGTTTGAGTCTCCAAAATCTGCATGGACAGAGGTTTCACAACCTACCCTGTTGCAGTGCTTATTCTTTCAGTGATTTCCACCACCAACCCCACCCCCTGCCCTTTTCTGGGACAGCCTGAAGTTCTACCAACCTCCACCTGCACATTTGTCCCCTTCCCATTCTCTTCCCTCCCATCTTAACATGCATGAAAGTCCTGTAAGACTTGTGAAAGTTTCTGCTAATGTATTTGTAAACAGCATTCAATGTATCATAGAAAAGAAAGACTTCACTGAAAGGCAAGAGAAAGCTTGTATGTTTTAACACTATTGCTAAAAAGACACACATTTTAAATACATCACAGTGAATCTGTGGAAAGCAGAGAATTGGAAACTGCATATTTTACATACACAAATATACAAACCTGACTTTTTCTTTGTGACATTTAGCCAATGCTTTGCAGAGACTAGGATCAGGGCAGAGATCAAGAGGAGACTGACCCTTCTTGTTACGAATGCTGAGGTCAGCTCCGTTGGCTGCCAGGAAGCAGGCAATAGATGCTGCACTCTTCTTCTCTGCTCCCTGAGTGCCAAGTCCCATTATTAACTGGAAGAAAACAAATATGCAAGCAATTTGAGAGACACTCTTAACAGTTAGGAATAGTCTGGCTAAAGGAAAACTACTTAACATGCACACATGTATAAATCTGTAAGCCCAAGGAGGAGTCACAAAGCAGTCATGAGGTTGCTTAGTACTGAGTCCATTATACTGGAGTTTCCTTTAAGGAACTAAAATTCAGTAAGGAATAGTTCAGCTACTGAATCATTCAATCTCCTGCACACCTATACTCACTTGTGAAGTTGCTGTCCTTCTACATGAGCACTGTAAAGTCCCACTGGGCATATCAAGAATACATTTTTAAGTACACTGAAACTGTTGAGTTCAGCTACAATCACCACACTTGGACTGAAAACATAGTTGGGCACAAAAACAAATGTGCACTTATTTTTAATCTAGTGAGTAAAGCACCTGCCCCAGAAAGACTTGATTTCAGTTGTCTTCTCAGCCTGGAGGGGTTTAAATTCACATACCTGTCCTCCCATCCTAATAATGTAAAGCTCCTTTGCCCTTTTATAACTACTACTACATTTCTTTATCAGTGTATCTATTACACACCATTCACAGGGACCAGCAGAAAAATGAAAAGGCTCACTACCATAGCCAAGCAAGGAGAGGATTCACCTACTCTGGAGCATAATGGGCCTGCTCGCGTAAGCGTAATGCAGACTATATATAATATGAAACTTTTGGCAACTGCTATGAATCTCTCAGCAAACTACAGGAAACTACATTCAAAGGAACAGCTTTGGCACAGCTGGGACAGCTCCAGTTCAGGGGGTTTTAAGTGCTAAATTCCAGAATTGTAAAGGCTTCGACACTAGGATAGAGGCAGGATTTTGCATGCACCTCTTTCCCATTAATTGGTATCAGTGCTCAACTTGACTGACATACATGTTTCTATGCCACTTTCAGTTTGTACAATCTATCCCTGCAGCTGGTCTTCTGAAAGCTGGGTATCAAATATTAACCCTAAAAATTAAGTAATATGGGCTTGATTAACCACCATTTAGTATTTAAATAACTAGATATGCTAGGTAGAGCAACATAAAGGAATAAATTTAAATACCAGATACCTGTCACTGTAGCCTGAAAGGCTACATATTTTGAAGTCTGAACTACGAAGAAAACAGTTTCCAAAACTTCTCTATTATTTCCCCCATCCCTCAGAGGTGACTTATGAAGAAAAAGGCTTGGTTTGGGTCCATGTCTTGCAGCACATGAAGCATGTATTAGAAGTCTTTACCCTGCCTTGATAACTGCAAGATTATTCTTCTCAACATACAGCCACAGAGTTTCCCAGTGAAGCATTTTTTTTTTTTAAACCTCAGTCTACATGCTTTTTTTCAGTTAGAAGTTCTTACGTTAATAAGCATTACTGAGGTGCTCCGAGACTCTTGAAGGTCACCTCATGAATTCAGATACTCATGGTCCTTTTGATGTACTCTTATGATCAGGTAAGAACAGTACAGCTTGTAAGACTTCATATGAGGAAAACCTCTAAGTTATGGAGAGAAATTATTTTTTGGTGTGCAGATCACAGAACATTTTTGTTTATAAATTCAGACCATTTTTCTGCACCTCAGTTTACAGCACTGACTGAAACGAAGCAGCGATTTTATCCAGCTTCAGTTCAAGTACCTTGTACCATGTCAGTGATCCAGCCTAGGCAGTGCAAGGCTCAGCAAAAGCCTATTTGCCATCAGCCTGGCAGAGTAGCCATTTTTTTTAAGGCATGGTTATACCAAACAATTTGCTATAGTCCTTTCTTATTTGCTGGGACAAGAGTTCTCTTGCCGTCCATACTTGCACCTTATGGGTTCCAAGGTGTCCCTGAATGAAACCACTACTGTGTCTTCACGAGGAAAATTACACTCAAATCACCTTCTTCACTTGGAGCGCACATACATGATGCCAAGACTGGCTCCTCCATCCCTAACAGTCATCAACATTATTCAAGAAAATCTTGAGTCCTAAAATGCCTCTGAATGCTGAACGCTTTGAGAACACGAGGGCAATATTGCATCCCATGACGCTGCTCTGGTAGTCTACAATATTTCAGGTGCACAAAATGAAAAAACCCAACAAGCCATGCACAAAGCAAACCATTACATCTTAGTGCCTAGTATGGCTGCAACCTTCCCCTGGAGGGTGCTAGCCTTGACAGGCACCAAAGCAAGTCAGCAGATTCTACTAATAAGATGGGCAACAGAGAAACCTATTTACGAAATGCAGAATCAGAGAAAAAGAATTTATCTCCCGTTCACTCATTTCACAATTACATACATGCACATAAAGTGTTCTGACCACTTCTCAGAGTCCATTTCAGATCATGAAAATAACTGAGCTGTAATCGCTTTCCTCCTCTCACTTAAAAGGACACAAATGTTTTCTTATGTATGCCAGCCATATTTTAAATCTCTTTTCAAAGAATATTCCAGTGTATTTCAGTGAGATGAAGTAACCTGTCTGAACACATTTATTGTACAGTGGAATTATTGTTTTGAACAAAGCCTTTTTAATAGGTGGTCGGTTTATTTTTTTTTTTTTAAATAAAATGCAAAAATCTTACCACCCACAGTTAAAATTAGAAAAAAAATATTACAACACTGATAACTAATGATTCAGCAAATCTGATCCTCTAATATTTAAAGAAAAAGAAACAAAAGACACAAATGTTGCTTATTTTTCTCAATCCAAATCACTTCAGAATTTTATTTGTCCTTTGCCTTTCAGCAAAACTATAAATTTAATCTTTTCATATGGGGTTCACACATATGAAAGTGAGCATTTCTTTCAAGACAACACTTTGACCTCTGTTACTTGGAGTTTCTTTGACTGTTTCCTTATTATGGCACAATTTCTGAAATGAACTCCGTCAGAAAGATACATAACAATGAACATATAAAGATTAGAATACCTTGTTCTAACAGAATAAACTTTCAGAATGTTATAGACGTAGCTAAATAATTAAAGCTACAAAGACATCATGCAAGATGTTGAATACCAGAAAATAATTTTAGTCTTATTCTGTACTGTAATACTGTTTATTTCTCTTACCCAAAAAGATACTTTCAATTTTTTGGCAGGCTGTTCACTATGGAAGAGAGATTTGTAGATATCTTTTGAATTAAATAACCCTATTTTTCTTTAACAAAGATAATGACCACATGTGAAAAGCCACATATAACAATGTGATTTCTGCCTACAATGCAGATTAATTCAGAATGTCGATGTAAACTTACGCTGCCGAAAAACAGTTCAACAGTACAGAACTAGACAAATAAAACAGACAAATTTACAGAAAAAAAGGAATAAATAAATGCATTTTATTTACTGTGTTCTTTGACGGCTCCCAAGCAGTATCTACCTTGCCCACATCTTGCATGTCTTGGAGTTGGCGGAGCTGTGACAGGGTGTGGTGTCTCAGGGCTTCATGCAGGGGAGTATCCCCATCTTTATCCTGAATATCCAGTTTAGCACCTGCACGGACTAAGAGCTGAAAAGAGAGAGAAACCAGTTTAAAACCAAAAAAAAAGGCTATTTATTCCTTTTAAAACTGTTTTCAAGAAACTATGGTTTACGATGCTCCAGGAGGTCCTAAAGGGTTATTCTTTCATCTTGCACCAATTCACAGCTGAGTTTTTTAAAATTAATTTTCCATACTTTGAACTTAGCCTCAAATGATGCATTCATCTCTTTCAAATATCAAGCTTATTTCAGCAGAAAATGCTTGCCTGTTCTCTTAGTGCTACAAGTTGCTATTTCAGAGGATTCTTCCTACAGTCCAAAACCTCCAATTCTCACAAGATAGCCTACAAACAACGTAGTATATTACAGTAATATATCAGAAACAGAACAAGGGGGCAACACTTTCAGTATGTTTATATTCTTAACTATTAGGTTTCAATTACCTCAAAAAGCTACCACGCTAAACACAATTTACAGTATCCTCCCATTCGCAAAGTAGTTCAGCATGCACTTAGGTTTATCCTTATTCAGCACAAGACATAAAACCCTATGTCATTATTAAATACTAAATCAGAACACTTTGGAAGGTAATGAACTGTAGGACTCATCTTTAAGGCTATTTTAGGCACATGGTCCAGGTCACATGACATGAAAGCAAGTGTAAGGCTGCATGGGCCCTCCTATTCATATTCCCTCTGCATCCAGCCCTCCCATAATTTGATGCACCAGAACTTTCCAAAACACACTGTTAAAACACAACAAATCACACATGCTGTCAAGTAACAATTGCCCCTAAAAATCTAATTCCCTCACTGTTGCTATTCAGAAACCTGTAGTTAGTAGCTGAGGTTTTAACTTTAGTTTTGAGCTTTTGCTACTCTGCAAAATTCAGATCAGCAGCAGAGACAAAAGGCACAGCCTAGAAACAGGAATACACGGAGGGGAATCTCCCTCTTCAGAACCCATGTGCTTACAAGGATCTCAGCCCCTCAGAACCAAAGAATCTTGGACTTTACAGAAGGCTAAAAGGAAAAAAGCTTAAAAGGAATTCAGAACTTATTTTTCAAGGAAATACTTGCCTGCAGTTCACTGCAATTTACCATTTTTCCTAACCTTTTCTTCTACAAGTGAAACCAAGGAAAGCAGCTAATAGTTCCAACAGTCTTCCCCCAACTTCTTACATTTTCTAGACGGACTTACTCTGGCCCAAATTTTCTTTCCTATATTCCTATCTTGTGTCTGCAACTAGCTATTTACTGCTTAGAAGTTTCTCCTGGAAGAAAACCTGTGAGAGAACTCTTTTCAGAGCAACCTGGAAATCCTTGGCTACTTGGAAATTCAATGCCCCTGTAGATGTTAAAAAAGGAAAAAGAAATAAATAAAAAAGTAAATGAAAAAAAGCCAACCATCAGCCCTTGTCATGGCAGCAGGGCTTTTAAAAGAACCCTGCTACCTTTGACCACTATTCCACAGATGCCTGAGGGTACAACCCAGCCCTGGAAGGTATCCAATAGGAATTAATTTTGAAATATGGAGCCAACATGATCTTTGCATGGCTGCATGAGTTATTTTAGGACTTCTCAAAGTTAATCCAACACTGAAATATGGATACTCTACAGGGTCATTCACTTAAACATTCTCTGATATAGGCATGTTGGTCCAATACATATACTAGTCTTTCTACATGCCTACCTTCCTGCTCATCTGCTACTTTAGTACTATATTCCTAGGTACCATGTTCATTTCAGAATGACACAAGAGCTTACCAAATACAGCTGCCAAATAGCTGGCAGGATGCAAGTGACACTAACTGTAGGAAACCATTCTTTTGGTAGCAAGCAGTTCCAGGTATAGGGCCGTATCACATATTTCGCTGTAACGGGATCACACCCATCAGCTCTTACAGATGGAGAAATGTTATGGCAAAATATCACTAAACAGAACTGCAGATATAGGTTTGCATAGGGAAGACAGCTCTCTGCAGGCCTGCATAAGAGACAGCTTTTAATATGACTATCACTCTACAACAACAAATTCAAAACAGTTATACAGAGGGCCAATGCCAGACTGATGGATTCACTCATAGGCAACATCATATACAGCACTGAGCACTCTCTCCGAGGCTAAACAGCCCGTGCTAGCAACCCAAACACTGAGTCACATAGGTCCCTTATGGACACAGCGCACAAGCCAGAACAGGTAAGCTGTGCCAAACTCCAGCCTCCTGTGCCAGTAACACAGTTTTGTTGAGTTAGGAGCATTAGCTTTTGCACTGCGCAAGCAAAAAAAACAGAAATAGCATTACTTTCACTTGTAAGGTATTTCTGTTACTGCTTACTGCTCTACCAAGCTAACAACAGGGAGTGACACTTATCAGAAGACTGAAAAGTAGCTAAACTTGTGAAAAGATGTTTCACTTTTGCAATTTGCAAAAGCTACAAGCAAGAACAATTACTCAGACAGCAAGAGGCATCAAAAATACTATTTGAGGGTCTCATTACAGCACCACAAGACTCAGATAAGTGACAGAGGATTCTCCCTTACTCAACAAGGAGGGATGCTGAAATTGGCAACTGTGTAAAGGAAACCATAATGAACATGTACAAAAATTCAGCATTCCTGAAATGTCCTTCACATTGCTGGCTGACCTTCTGTGCAAGCTGGCAGGTTTCTGAACTGATGAAAATTAATCATACAAGCATTCAATGGCTACATGCTGTTAAATCATTTTTTAAATGCTCATGAGCTACCCATGTTTTAACAGCTACTATCAGTTCGAGTCAAGTACCATTAACCATATGGCTTATTGCAAGTAAGATACTTACCCTAACAATCTGTGTATGCTGTCGTTCAACAGCAAGGTGCAGAGCAGTTTGCTGGTTAACATTCTGGATATCCAGGTTAGCATTGCCCTGAAAGATATTCAAAGCATTAAAGCATTATCATCCCAACAATTCATCTACAGGCAAGGCAGTCCACTAGAGCACTGAATACGACCCTGAATATGATACCTAATTTGGAGATTTGAGAGCAGAAGTGATTAAATACTTTTAAATACTGTACAGATGTTGATCTGTTGAATCAAACTGCTGATCTGGTATCAAATTCTTCAGTCCCTCTGCACCATTAGGCCACTGTAATGGTCTCAAAGGAAAGCCTGACCTTTAGAGCTCATCACGTGTCCTTCCCTGCCCCATTGCTTCTGCATTGCGATTGCAGCAAACTATTTTCACATCAGATGGTTAACTGAAGTGTGACATTTAAATCCTCCTGAGGAAAGAGTCCTACCTGATGCACCAAAAGTTCAGCCACTTCTACATGATTATTGAGAGCTGCCAGATGCAACGCAGTGTATCCATCATCTTTTTTCTCATCAACAATCCATGGTCGTGGTAACTTCGACAACAATACACGCATTGCACTGAAATAAAACATGCAGAGATGGACTAAATGCAACCATAATTTACTTGTTGAATGAGAATAGGACAACAATAAATCCATACTAATTCTCAGAACTACAAAGTAGTAGTAGCTAAAACATTAGTATTTTTTTAAAAGATAACATGGGTGAAAAGCTATACTAACAGTTCCAAAGCATAGTAATTTCATGTTCAGTTCCTTCTACTTAAAGCATACGAACAAACCATACAATACACAAGAGTGTATGAATCAGACTCTTTTTTCCCAGAAAAATGTTATCTAACAGTAAAGATTACCTAAAAAAAAAAATTTCACAAAAATTCTGCAACATAGATGACAGAATTGTTCTCCCTCATAGCATCCTGTATTTAATCGACAAGTTCCACTACATTAGATTTCTTTAAAATCAACACTTTATAAACTGCTGCCATAGGCTTTAACAGCTAAGATTTTCAATTTCTGAGATAAAAGGGGACTAAGACCTCTCAGACACAAAAAAAAATAAATGCTGAATCTGTAAAGCAAGTATTAGTGGAATATTTTCATAACAGATAGCGGCTGAATATAATATACCATGGCAGTGTTTAGTACTCCACCACACTTCTGTGTACTGACCAAGATGCCTACCAAAAGAAGGGGATTTATTATCTTAAACCTCAAATTCAAGGGTTACAAAAAGCAACTTAATTACTAGAGTATTAAAACAGACTAAAATCCATGAAGTCCAAAGACTGTAGTGTTGTTAAGTAATTAATAACACAACACAAGATAAACAAATGACTCAATCTTGTGTTCTGTTAGAAACTCACTTTTCTTAAGTACGCATGTCTTTCGGAATAGGTAAGTAACCAAACTTAATTCCCTTATTGCCTTATCTTTATAAACAATGCATGCAGCTCCCTTATGACAGCTCCTCAGAGACAAACAGAAAACCAGAAACTGCCACAATCTTGTGCCAGGAAACCTCTTCTGCCATTTATCTTTCCCTCCTGTTGAAGCAACAGGTTATTTAGAGGAGAAACAGAGCTTCTTCACAAAATTCAAAAATCCATCTAGTCCTAGCTAATGCAAGTGGAACCACTCAGTCACAGAATGCATCGCAAGGCAGACAGTATTACTGAATTAAACAGTTCTTCATTAGCGACCTGATATTGAAAGCATGGGATCCCAATAAACCTCAGAAATGCCATCATTAAATAAGCCTCTCAGCTTTTACTTAAAACTATTCTCAAAAGATCGCAGTAAGATGACTGCACTATCAAGTAATAACTGAGCTCCTAATTGATTCCAATAATCAGTTACCTTGAACATCCAAACTGCATAAATGCTGTTCACTCCTAAATGATCTTTTAGAGTAAGCCAACAAGTTTCCTACAAAACAAACAAAAACCTGGCTCTGGGGATAACTCACTCCAATCAGCCCTCCTGAAAAAGAGAAGCCAGAGCCCATGAGGGAGATCAGACCATGAAGTACCAGTAAGAAAATGCACTCCTTCCCACACACTGCTTGGATGCTATCTTAACAGACCCTGATCTCTTTGTTCTCCTGCTACTGCACTCAGAATGCAATGCAAATCCTCAGTTTTACACTTAATACAGTCCTGACAATTGCAGTATAACTGTTCCTTTTCTTCCCAGATTCAGAGTGTCTGAAGAAACCACAACTAAGCAACTACATCTTCAGCCACAGGACAACATAGGCCCACAGGAGATCCGTGACAAACTGTTACATGGAGCATTCACAGCCAGGCTGCTCTGGAGGTTTATCTCTCACAGAGCGGGCATAAGCACTTGGCCAGGAACTGAATGCATTTTGCTGTCTGTGGATTCTCTCAGTCCTTTTAGATTCCATCTGACCAGTTTTCCCAAGGTAAGCAAATAAGAAACAATTCTCAGCCTCTTAGGATTTTGTGTTTTCCTGGCAGGACTAAGCTTCTCACTTCTTCACAGTCCAAATCACTTGCAATACAGCAAAATAAAACAACACTTAACAGATTGTACATTGCTCATTGTGTGACATTGCTCAGCTTCTAATCATAACACCTTCTACAGCTCTGTCACATGCCAGGAAAAAAGACTAAAATATTTGGTGGGGGGAGCTGGGGACGAGCACAACATTAATTGTTTCAGAGATCCACTTATGCAGGAGTTTCCAAAATTAAGGATAAAATTTAGTAAAAGACAAAGTTACCAAAGCTTTATGAAATGTAGCAACGTAAACAAATATTAGTTCCATTGACAAATATAGTATTTTGTAATCAAATGATGTATTTTCAAACTCTGGATATAGGTACATTTCAGGTTTACATCAGACCTGTTTCTAGCTGCCTTAGGGAGCAAGTCTGGAACACTGTGGTTCACAACATATCTGGACTGTACCTGGGCAAACCACCATCAGCTCTTCAGAAAACTGGCTGATAAAGAGGAGCACACAATACCAACAGCACAAGCTGGTCTACTTGCTACAGTGGCTTCCCACTCAGTGCTTCTAAAGACTCCATGAAGCTCCAGAATATCTACTGATGATCATCGAAAAAGCACAACAAAAATCATCTTAAAATTCATGACTGGCATAAGCAATATGACCACTGTGAGCATCCAGTAAAACGTGGAGCTACAATAGGCTGCAAAAAAACCCCAGGCACAAGAAATGTTTTTTACAACTGCAAGTATAACTTGAGGAACGCTGTGGGAAGGTACCAACACTCAAATCTCTAATTATAGCCAGCTTGTTTCCAAAGTAGCTCTAGTCACTAAACAAGGAACTGTCCTAACCAACTCAGATGATATTTTATATTATTTTCTTCAGTAAGGAAATAAGGAAACCGCCAACATCACAGATAAATAAAGTAAAATTTAAAGTACATTCACACACTTTAACAGATGCATCGAGAAGCAAATATACTTCAGAAACATAACTGCTGCCATTTCTTCAACACCTCTCATCTCTGAAAGAGAAGTAGGAAATCAATTGACTTAGTATTTCATATGCTATGAAAAAAATCACTAATCCTAATATTTGCAAAAGCTCTAGCCTTACTAGATCCTCTTTCAAATATTTTCCTACTTAGTTTGCTGTTAAATACCAGGAAAGTTTTCATCTGAAGTTCAAATGTCAAATATTTGGGTCCATCTTGCTTTCATATAAATGAGATGCCTGCTAGATTTTTGGATGCTTTTAGAATGCATTGATCCTACTGAAAAAAACAGAAGGACAAACAAAAGAAACAAACAGCTTCTATGTGTAATAGATTTTTACCTTCTCAAAGTGAAGCATCAGACAGCCAGTAACTACCCCTCAGTTGCTTCTGCCTATCCAAGTAGAGACTACATATCTCCCTCTTCCAGACTGCACTAAGTTACTGGAGAGCAGGATGTTCCACAAACGTAACACCTTAAAATTCTTCAAGTTATTAATATGTTACAAATGACAAATACTTCTATGATGCTCAGTGCTGCATCTTCCTCCTCATTAGCTGAGAGGTAGTTTCTTTCAATGCAGAAGATCCTGTTCCCTCGCACTGCAGCCTTCCTTCCTACAGCTACCCTATTTTGCAGGATTTTCTAGAGCTGCTGCCAAAATTTTGACAGCGAAGTGACTACCATTCAGAATAGTGCTCGCTGGAACAGGAACACATTGTATCATAAGAAGTGATATTAGTGAATTAATGTTGCATGCCAATTACACAGTAATTCCTGATTCACTTTTCCACACAAAGTATTAAAGAAGCTGCCAAGTTGTACCACTCCATTTTCAGGATTACAACACTGATGTGGTCATGAAAACTTGGTTTCATCTTGTATACATTAAATGAGACCACAGACCTTCACTGTAACTGTACTGAAAAGATCAAGAAATCAGGAGGTCTAACGGTAGCCCTGACCATGCAATCAGCTGAAGAACACTCTTCAGACTATCATCCAATGTATCAAGTGTTACAGATCACATGGCTGAGTGGATGCAAAGATTATTGGTAAATTAACATCATCACTATGCTGATTTAAAGGTTATTACTAAAGCACTACTAATGAAAAAAAAATGAAATGGTAACAGGCAAGCTTTGGCGTTTGTTGGTCTGCCGTATTTTCAGGTTAGCAGGAAGCTGATACGACTTTGGGCCTTTTTGAGTTGGATGATCTTTTGCAAGTTCTGAAATTTTCTAGATGTGACAATGAAGAAAAACTCCAGTGAAATTTCTGAGGAAATTGCCTGTAAGGTTTTGAAGCAAAGGAGGAAGCTAGTTCTTCTTTCACAGGAGCTAATCAGTGAAAAGGGTAACAGGAAAGCACTGTGGGTATAGGGTGCTGAGATCAAGACACCTGTTGCTTTCCCAGACCCAGCTGTTGGTGGTACCACTGACCTGTGAAGTCCACCATAACTTATATAATTCATTCCCATAAAATGACAGTCCAAGCTCTAGTAGTTATAAATGATTTGGTAGAAGGAACACCCACTTATACTGTGTTACATTTGAGATGCAGAACAACAACAAATGCTGCTGCATGCACCTTTAATTTGACCTTGCCACACAAATATTTCTTTTTCTTAAAAAAAAAAAAAAAAAAAATTAAAAAAATGGGTTTTTAGAGAGTCTGGAACCACAGCCTAATATATATAAATGATACATTCAAATTATAAATAGTAGCAGAATGAGAATTCAACAGCATGAATTTTATGTTTGCAACATAAAATAAAATGCATCACAGATCTGAACAATGACTAATCCATTCTTAGCCACACAGAGCAGTTGTTTCAACACCAGTTAACATTAGACATACCAAATGTTATGACCAAAAGTTTTAATATGGTATATTATTATCAGCCTACATACAAAGTCTCTTTACTCATGCAGTATTTTACTCACAGAATCTTTACAGACGCTCATGAACATTACCTGAGAATGCCACATACAATGATGTAGTTACTAGAAAAATCTTACAGATAAACGTACTTGCAAGCAAGATGAAACTAATACCTCGTTGTATAAAAAAGGTTCAATACTAAGCATTAGCTTCTCCATCCTTCTCTGCTACTAACTGCAATTTGACTACAGAGTTATTTAAACGCAGAAGGCTGGCGGTTTGTGGGATGATGGTGGGGTGGTTTCGTTCCTATGGCCTTTTGGTTGTTTTTTTGGGTTTTGTTGGTTTGCTTTTGTTTGGTTGGTTTGGTTTTGGGGGTGGGATGTTTGCCTTTTTTTTTTTTTTTTTTTTGAACAGATACTTAAGCATTAAAAAAAACAACAATAGAGGACCTACTTCATGATTGGCATGAGCACATTTAACTTCAATTGCTCCCAAAAGACACAATCCCACTTTTCCCTGCACTCCAATCCCTTCATTACATTGTCCCTGCACTCCAGTTCCCGCATTATGTTGTCTCTACAGACACATCACTGTCTACTGAGTGAAGCAACCTGCCAGATTCTTGATTTGGCAAGTTTGCTTTCAGACAGATCAATGAGATAATCCAATTTACCCTGAGACTTTATGATCACTAGAAACGATAGTTACATGGAAATGGTGGAGCTACAGTTGCAGGGAGGGCAGACTGCCTCTTCCAGACACAGCATCTTAGATCAGCATAAACTTATCAGGAATCATACCTCCAGGGATTGTAATGATTCAGTGCACTTCCTACTACAAGTTTCTCTACTCCCCTGACTCTCTACTCCTTCTCGTCTCTCAGGTCAGCTTTCCACTGTCTCAGTGGGACATGGTTTCTAAATATAAGATATTTAACAGCAGTCCTGGCTTGAAGTATTCCCCATTCTGCACCAACCCCACCCACCACTGGCTTATTCCCACCCCTGGCTCAGCTAAATCTGTTCACCTGTTCCCTGTTGCATCCTCAAGCAGTTGAAGGAACAGATCAGATTTAGCAACAGCTTTCACTGCAACGTTTTCTGTTAAGGCTACATGGCCTGACATGTATTTTACAGCACCATAGAATCAAGACTACTATCACCTCTGCTCAACCAACCACTCTCCCATCCTCTCCCCTCTTCCCCAAAAGAAAAGTGATCCCAACACAGCATGTAAAGTGTCACCCCTTAGTGTTGGATTATTTTCACAGTAGCCCCAGAGAATAGTACTCTGAGCCTGCTCACTGCGAAGCCAGAGAAATATTTGTACCAACATAGTGCAAGAAGTAACACAGGAGCAGGACAGTGCTATTTTTGGCAACGATATGATCTGAAGTGCACGTCAGCACACAACTTCAAGCCAAACCAGTTCCCTGATCTGGATCACTCCACACTCGCTGTGCAATACAGGGAGTTAACACTGGAAGAATGAAGAAGGAAGTACATCCCTCAGGAACAAGTAATAAAGAATAGATTAATACCTTAAGCTAGTATTACCGAGCACACTGTATCCTGAAATTAGACTTTAGTATTTCATATGTGACGGATGGCTAAGAACAAATTTAAGTAGGTAGGCTGTTTGTTTCTTTTTGACTCAGATTTTCAAGTATCTCTTGGCATTTGAAAAGTCAATTTCAATATACATGAAGCTAAAGAAATAATGAGGCATATACATTTACATGGAATTCACAGAAATATATTCTGTATTAGGAATTCACAGAAATATATTCTGTATTAGCCGAGATCTTACACAACAATTTTGCCTTCTATGTATGATTATGAAATTGAAGAAAGTAAAAAAACCATGACTTCTACCAGAAAGCTATACTGCAACACAAGTCAGGGGTAAGCAGCTACCACACACAGGACAAAGTCAACACAAAAAGAGGAAGAAAGGAAAGTATAAATCCAAGACAGCCATATGCTTATGACTCTACTCTCTACCCTACAATACTGAAGTAGGGTAGTATATTTAGTGTATTAGTAACTACTAATCACATCAATATTTATTGAGATGACATGATTAAACTGAGATACTTTAATCTTTTTCATTCCTCTTGGTCCTGAGCAATATAAAGAATTTTGTCTGGAAAAATAAAGGGAAAGTCCTGAAGTATTTGGGTTCCTGGCTATTTTATTTCTATGTTTCAATTTCAGTATTCTTTTCTGAAGGAAACACTGTACATACTTCCTCTGAATATGAACATCCTTCTTCTCATATTTTGAATGTGTTGTTATAGGCCAATTCTGTACACATGAAAGTCAGATGAATGGACCAGGCTGCTCATCCGATTTTTATCCTTCTAAAACATCTGACTTTTTTCAAAGAACAGTAGCACCTAATTTACAGGTGTATTTCATTTTTAACAAGTAACTTCATGGCTAAGCATTATAAACAAAACACTGCAATTATTAAACACAATAGTATGCAATTATATGGATTTACTAATTAAAGGTTTTTCAAATGACTTCTAACTTCATTTGAATACGTAAAAGTGGGGCCACAGATCAGCACCAATTTCTTATTTATAAAATGACAAATCAGTACCCACTTCTTATTTATAAAATAACAGTGTTTTTTAGTTGAAAACTTAAAACTAGATGTAGAACAAGGCCACTTAGACCTCAGGCTGATCAGCACATTGTTTCGCATGGCATTTGTCACTGAGCAAGAAACCAGGTTACACAACCTGCCGTGGCAGCGCAGGATATTTATTGTTCCCTATCTGCGTGAAGTCCTTGCCTTGCTACTAGCAGGGCTGCCTTCCTTTTTTTTTTCTCCTCCTCTCTCTTTCTCTCCTCTCCCCCCCTCAACATTTCTAAGTATAGTGACAACCTCACCAGGGTTTACTAGTAGCAGCGCAAGCTCAGTGAAAACCTGGGAAATCTAACTGGAAACACGAGAGAGCGCTTTATTTGGCAGTGCTAAAAAAACCTGGGGACAAATGGCTAAGCGGCAGTGGAAGTGCAGGCTGCACAATCAATAGGCAGAGAGCTGGATAGAGGCTCCCTTTGCTGCTGGATCGACAATCGACAGCTGAGAGACTATTTTTTGCAATGGTTGACTAAATATGGTCAGGGAAGAGAGAGGCACAAGAGAGCCTGTTTGCCTGGGAGTGCATGTTTCAAATGCTTAGCTGCCTATAAAGCTGTAACAGTTTTGCTCGTGCCCTCTAAGTGGGAAATATGGTTAGTGCCTTCTGTAGTGTGCGTGCAGGAGCCCTGACCTCGCTAGCAGACTTGACCTCTGAAGATGGAAAGTAGCTTCAACAAAGACCTGCCTACAGTTAAGCCTGGAAACATAACCTCAAGCAAGAAACGATGCAGTGCAATATCTAAGGAACTAGAAGAAACCAATATTTGCCAGGGGAGGGGGGAGACGATTGCTTTTTTCCGTGTGCCTTTTTTTTTTTTTTGGAAGCAACTCCAACTTTTGGGGGCTTGGTTTTTTTTTTTTTTTTTTGGGTTTTCATTTTTCTTTTTGCCTGTGATTATTTTCATCTGGCAGTGGGCTAAGTTCACCTTCTCTTGGCTTCCTAGCATCTATCCTTGGAGTCTTAACTCTCAGTCCAGCAGACATAAGGTATAATTTCTATACAACACCATCCATATTTCAGCATTCCAAGAAAGGCAGCAGGTGCCAATCAGGCACCCGTCTTCATGCCTCTGTTGTGTTTTTTTTTTTTTTCTTTTAAGTTTTATCTATTCAAGGTGGTGAGGTATTGTATGCACCGACATTCACCCCCCCTTGCTTCCCCCTCCCATGTAATGAAGAGCTGATTCAGCGAATAGAATGAGAGAGCACTCAGGATGAGATGGCTGCTGCTGATGTGTCTCTAGGTCATTACCTCTCTTCCAACTGCAAATGCTGCATGATACTAAGCTTACAGGTAATAGAACATCAGGAGACCTGCATTATTCTGCACGTTTAAAGGATGCCTATGACTTTCTGCATGTATATCTTATTTACTAGAATGTCTTTTTTATTGTTATATTAATCCCTCTACTCTGGGAACAGCTTAATTTTGAGTGTGTTAAAGTATCAAGCATTTGTAGTGTAAAGAGCAGGTTGAAAGAAAACAACATTAGTCCAAATTTCATAGCAAAAACCCCAACTTGCTTGGTAGACAATTCTTTTAAAGGAAGATAAACTCAGAAATTGCATTGCCATGAAGTGGTTGTTCATTTCAGGGAAATACAGTCTTATCTTCCTATGCAAAACTAAAAACAAATATGACCAACTTTAAAAAGAAAATCTAATACACAATGTGGTACCGCAGTGCTGAGTTCTTAAGTAGGTCTAAGCAAAATTTTCAAGGTGCTTTATCTCAGATGTACACGAAAACAACCTACTTAAAAACTAGAATGTGACTGCTGTGATTCTAATGCTGCATTGCTGTTTCTCCTTGTAGTACTGTGCTAGCTACTGCTACACTCTGATTTGCTCTCTATCAGCTGCACTAGGTTTTTGTCATGAGCTGCAGAAATTCTTACTTCCTCTGCTCTCAGCTTTCCTTACGACAATTACATATACTAATTGTTAAGCTTATTTCAAATATATCTTCTAATGTTGTAAAGACAAAGCTTACTTTTTACTGTAACCCAAATCAACTTCTGAAATACAAATTAAGCAACCATAAGCTGCATCTGACAGCCTTTAGAAGTCAAACCCACACTGCACATCAAATAATTTAACTACCATTCCAAACTAAGACACACAGGATCTTATGAAAGAGGGTTAAACTTGGGGTTTGTTTCTTTGAGGGTTTGTGGTGGGGTTTTGTGGGGTTTTTTTTAGTTATCGTAACTATTTCGAGTATGGACAAAATTTTGACTGAAGCAGGTGAGTGCCAATTTTAAAAAATGAGAAAAGCTGCTTGCAGAAGTATTGAATAGGTATTAGCTTTCTATGTGACCTTCGGCCTAAAAACCCAAATCCTGTCACAGCAGTTAGAGGTTGTTTTCTTAATTCAGTGTCATCATCTTTACCATAAGCAGGATCACTGCTGGCATGTGCTGGTTTTTATTTTAAATCACTCTGAGCTACAGCAGAAATAAGCACAAGCCTGAGGAGCGTTTGCAGAATACTGGATAGGATGCAAAAAGCATGGAAATGGGACTGGACAGGGTAGGAAAATAAAGTCTGTAACTGACATATTAGACAAGTCTGTACTCCCCTTCAGGACACTAGAAGCAAACCGTACACCAGCATGGAAATCTGCTACAAGACCTGGGAGTAAGCTCAAGTTTTCACAGTGGAATACAACTATGAATCCCAAGAAGACATGTTGCAGAGCTACCAGCAATTCAACTCTCCACTCAGACTTGGTCACTCAGAATGAACAGCAAGAAGCTGCAAAAATCTGGAAAAGCACTTCTCATGTCCATGCCATCCCTGAGCAATGAACTAAAACCGGCTTTAAGCCACTGTGCAGGTAAATTGCATTGTAAAGTTCAGTCAGAATACTAAGTTTATTTTCTAACAAAAGTCAGTCACAATATTGGTCTACCAAAGAAGTGTCAGGCTGAGTTTTATCTAATGACAGCCAACAGAAAGCAGCAAAATACTTCCCAGGTTCATCTGACAGGTAGTCGAGCAACTCTGTGTGTACCTGCTCAGAGTACATACTTCTTTATGTACCCATATGAACATACAATGCTATGGAATGTAAAGAAGTATGTATTTTTGGCAGGCAAGGAACGACCAGTAAGAGGAAACTAAACAGCTGTTGGAAGAAACAGGTTTCCCTCTTGTTTGAATGACATTCATGTGACAAATTGGCTTGCTAAGGGTCAGCTGGTATTGCCAAAATAACTCATACTTGTTAGTAACAAATCACAAAACATCAAATTAAGTGACTATAAAAGTGGGTAGGAAGAATTGTTAACAGCTGATAAGCAGAACATTAGTTGTAAATAAACAATTCAAAACAAGGCTGGAAATGAATCGTCTGCACTGATTAAGACTCCAGCATAGCTGCACAATTTATCATTACTAGTACTCCTCATTTAATAGATCCTAAACTAATCTTAAAAGCCTGATTATCAAAATATATCTCGTTAAAACCCAAGCCATTGTTCTATTAATCACAGCCAGTTTTGTGCACTTAAGATGGTAGTAGTTAAATTTACATATACTATATTTAATCTACAGGCTGCAACTAAGGCAAGTAGAAACAGCTAAGAAATTAAGACTGTGATTTAAAGAAAAGCATAGCCAAAATAATTGAGTAGGGTAACTTCTGAAATTTAATATGAGACTTAAGTTAGAATTTTCTCCAAATCAGCACTTACTATGCTCACAGAGCTCTTCACTACAAAGTGCAGTGTCAGGTTTATGCACAGAAAGTGACAATACAGAGATTTCTAGGCTGCAATTGCTAGTCAGCAGATTAAAGCTATTGACAGATTCCTAAATGAAAACACAAATGACAACTACAACCTAAAAGGTAAGTTACATTAACAACTATTTTCAAATAAGCTGAATTTATTGTAAATCCAAATTTAAGAAACTTGGCCATGAAAATATAACTCTTTAGCATCCAGAATATTGTAAGAACTAAATGAGAAATAGGCTTGCAACAGTTTCAAGTTCTGGAAATGGTAGTAATTAAAATATACCAACATTTATCATCCCTAAATAAAGACACTCAATATCAAATACAGGAACAAGGAAAAATAAGACAAAAGACCCCCTGGCTCATCAATCCAACTATTCCTATTCATGACAGCAGCCTTCTAAAAGCAGTTATTAAATAGGATATGTCCAGAATAAGTAGGCACATATGGCCCAGGTTAAAAGATTCTAACTGTACCCCTGTGCTTACCAAAACATCTGAGAGGAAAAAACACACAACAGAAAAAATTAAAAAAGGCAAGGCATGACTTTCAGATGGAGAATCGTATCTTTACACACTCTCAGAAAACTAATACTATACATAGCCTGCTATTTTTATTACCTGAAACTACAAAATAACATATATACAAGAATAAACATTATCTTATCAGAAACATTTTAAGTAAAATAGTATTTGTCTTAAGGCTATTTCTCTTATGAGCAGATATTTTGGCATGAGGAGTACAGTGTCTTAACATCTAAATTAAAACCTGGTTGATACTGGGAAACAAATCAAATTGTAAGTAGTAGCTTCTCTAATCAGAGCAATGCTACTGAACTTGACCACGGCTCACAGAAGCAATTTTGTATTAGCAACAGCTTTACAGAGGGGTTAATTGCTACGTGCCTATCCTTTTTCCTGAAGGGCTGCTGTCCTCGTGACTAACTGAATTGGCTTCCACTATATAATAAGACCAACTTTTTAACAGTTTAAAGTTATTTTGAAAGTGTTTTGGTAACAATTCATTATGTTGTGTTCTTTCTTGTCTTCTTTGTATAACATTGCAATGCTATTCCAAAACAAAATGACAGTTCAGTGTGATACAAAAGTTAAAATTATATGTTGACATTGCTTCCTGCTAGTTCATGTTAGCATATCTCTAAGAATACATACCCAGTCACTCTAAAATGTCACATCCATCACTTAGATCAGCTGTTCAATTTTAACCGAGCACACGTTGAACTTTGGGCATCTGCTGACACAGTTGCAACTCAAACATTTCAACTGTGTGACTGACAGGGATAACAGATGCTGACATTATCAAATGCTACACGGCTTTTTTTTCCACGGCCGTTTTTTGTCCCGATATGGCCAGTACATGAAACTGTATTGCCATCCAAAAGCGCACTTGAGCAGCTGTATCTGTAAAACAGTTCCTGTATAACCGGTAAAAATAGAAACCAATTTTAAAGCCATCTTAATGCTTAAGTCCAAGTGACACACCTGCTATGTTTCTATTAGGATACATGGTGTTGGGAATATATTTACATAAATCTTCTCACCAGCATCAGGCTATGCAACAAACAGATGTAGATTATACTTGACATACTAGTGAATGGCTTGAACTAAGGTTGCCCCTTACTTCCCACTGCAGTCAAAGCTCAAACAGAATTCAGCATACAACAAAAATCTATGTGAGCATGCACAAATGTATTAAGGACCTTAACTCAGAAGAAATCAGATGCAACCCCAGATAATTCATTAAAAGACTTATTTTTCTGGCATTAAACATGTTTACATATAAAATCAGGGTTAAAAAAATAATCTATCCTGCTAATTTTATACAACCATTCCTACATCATTAATACTAAGCAGAGATATAGAATTGAAAACACTTAACATTTGTGCTTGTGCTAACCAACTACAACATGAAAGCAGCTGCAAAAGGGAACATGGCAGCAAATGAATGCGGAGGGAGGACAGGGGGGAAACTAAAACCTTCTTCCCTAGTAAAGTTTAACACAAAGAGGGAAGGGAGTTCTATGTGAGTAGAAATTCTAATACTACAATGTCTGGTCACTATTCTAGAATTTAATTTTTGCAGACAGAAAAACAGTTGTAATTATAAATACAATTTGATTTGAGATTCATCCACAGATCCTCAAGGAAATAATTGAGGAAGGAACAAATCTGGATACTGTACAGGCCATTCTAGTATACAGCTTTCCATTCTGCTGCTTCCAAATTAGTGAAGGAATTTGTGCTGACTAGAAACAAGGTGTGTAACACAGAAGCAAGCCACACATTCACTGTGAATTGTTCATGTACTTAAAAATGTGTTACTGCATTATAACCTTCCTGCACTCCAATGCTTTGCTAAAGCTGGTAAAATGGAACCAAATCACCTCTTCAATGGATTTGGTCCCCTTCAACCAGCTGTAGCTATGCATTGATCACTACAAGATTTCTCGTATTTTAAAATCGGACACTAAGTCTGCTCAGCAATTACGCAGTCCTCTCTGCAGCTGAGTTCAGTTATTCTAGGCAGCTTGAACACTGGAGCTAACAAGGAGTGCAGCACATTCTGTATTCCAAAATTTCAGGGTTGTGTTTGTAAATAAATAGCTACTGGTGGTTTAACATTCTGTCCATATTCAGTGAAAACTGATCCTTACAACATCTATAAAGAAGACAGGTCAACAGTGAAATAAACACATTTTCCAATGATTTATTGTCTCTTGCATTTTTCCTCACATCTGCTGCCCTCTGTAGCAGACCTAACAAAAACCACTGATCAAAAGGAACAGTACTGATAATGTAAGGCAGGTCTACCCCTCTTCCCTGCCCCCTCCCCTCCTCCTCCTCCCTCTTTTAATTGTACAAGGGAGGAAACTCCACAGGGTAGGAACCGTATTTGCCATCTTGTACATGGTGGGCATATTATTTACCATTTAAAGATAATAAATGTGCCACTGACCTCAACAGCTACAGGCTAATCTGACATCTAATTATAGGTCTGCTCATGGAGATTATATTCTTTCTCTAAACCAATCTGAACAAAAGTATTATTTTAAAGCATTTTCTGACTTAATACTTTAATAAGAGGTTTTAGGAACATGCTTTTTTTTGCACTTAGCTTGAACTAAGCTTCAACCTACACTTACTGTCAGAACTGCAAATATGAAAGCAAAAAATCACTTTTATCAGTTTACAAAATTGTACAACTCTTCAATTACCTCACAAATTGTCCCTTTGTGGACCTCCATGACAACACAGCACATAAACCCCTGAGACACTCATTAACACTAAGTAGAGGTGAGAAACCCCACCTCTCAAATAAATCCTTAGTTAAAAATTCCCACTGCCAACCACTTCAAACCATCTGTGAACTCAAAAACAAGGAGGCATCTACTAAATAAGACAACCATGAGGAAAAATTACGATTTCATTTTAAACCACGATCTCCTACTTCCTAGTTTATGAACGTAAAGATGACACATTTCTTGGTATTGGACGGCAATATATGAAAACTGCAACTTATCCTGAGATTTTAATTTTTTGATTTAAAGTACAGCAGAACTTATCGCTCTGAAGAATTAGTTGTACACATGTGCAAAGTCAGGTCAGCTCTAAAAGCAGCCTTTATTTAAGATGCTAGCTGCAGTGTGAATAAAGCTCTCTTCACGAGATACAATGCAAATCTAAAACTAACTGGGGCAACGGATATAAAATACGCCTACACTTCACAGCACTGTCTTCAGCTCAAAAATCTGAAGTCACAGGTATGCGAAGAGATCAAACATAACCAAGTGTTGATGCCATGGCAAAAATAACCAATCTGTACAGTATTTTCAAATTCTACTCTCCTTCTTTCTGCCTGAAAAATCTCATTAATACTGAAGAGGCAAAGTCTGACAAGCTTTGAGGTACACAGTACTTTGCAAGAAGTCCAAAATAAATGTGCTGTTAGTATGGATGACCCAAAAAAATAATGAAAAAAAAAAAAGCCATGTATTAAATAAAATTTTAACTTCCCCACACTTCATTTAAAATTTATTTTTACTTCTACCTTCCATGCACAAGTTTAAACCTACCTATAGCATAAACTGAGAAACATCCATTCTACATTTCAACATTATGCCTTAACATGAAAAACAGAAGTTCTGTTTCTGTGCCAAGCGACAAGGCATGACGAAAAGCAAATTATTAGAAAGAGAAATATTCCACTAACGATAGGATGCTTTCCAAAACACACTATACCTTGACTTCAGGAAAACACTGCCAAAATGTCATGGAAGATTAACTGCAGAGAAAAATCTAAGCTATTTGACATACATTGTTATCTTTCTTATAATATTTATCTAATATTCACATGTCTAAAATAGAACGTATTTATTTTAATATGAAAAATGAAAAACTTCCAAATGTTTTTCTCAGCATAGTTTGTGAGAGTTTGCTTCTTGGAGATCTACCTTCCTACTGATAGTAAAGGTCAGAACACCAGCAAGCAGCAGAATAGGCTTTGCACCAAAAACGAAATGAGTTCCAAATACCTACTTGGTATTAACTGAAAAAGAAAATCTACAGAAATCTAGTACACTTTGTGGTATCTAAACATTTAACACATGCATTTATTTTATTATCATTAACAAGGAAGATGGATGTGGACTTCATCAATACTTGCATGCCTAGTAAGTATTTTAGTTTAGGAAGTAATTACAAACACATGCATATACGCTTATATATGTTAACATGAGTTTTTAACTTTTATAAAATGTATTATAAAATAACATCTATGAAATAATATATTTATACATTTGACCTTAAGGGGAATTCAGTGCACTGTATTCCACACAAGGCATCACAGCCTGAAGCTACAAAAACTCCAGTTTAGGTGGAAGAGGAAGTCTTAGATTAGGATTAAGTAAGCTTTCAAGCAGAACATATTCTGTACTGCTCGTGACCCATACCAGCTACAAGCTAAAGTTCAGGGGGTTATTTTTAACAGTGTTTTAAATAGCTTCTGCTTAGTGCATTTAACAGATTAAGTAATATCCATTGTTGTGCACAAGATTAGAAAAAAACAAACTGGCAAACATCATACCTTTAGTTTCATTCAGAAATATGCCAGTGGTAGAACTACAGAATTAACAATGAAATAAATTATAATAATGAACTGGGTGGGGAGGGAATAGAAGCTTTTCAAAATAGATTTCTTTTGGTTTCATTTTCATTACTTTCCTCCCAGGTGGATGTGAAAAATATGTTGTGAACAAATGAAACTACTACTACTTCTGTGATGGAGACAACATTCTCTCTTTTTACATGCTTCAGAAGTGCTCTGATACAACTGCATCCAAAAAAGTATATATCTAAGCTTTAGACATCTAACTGTTTTAGAGGAAAGTGAAACCCCATATATGGAGGGAACCTACACAGGGTTCAAATCACCAATATTGGAAATATTTTCCTATTTTTCCAATAAAAACTTCTGTAAAGCAGAGAGGATTCTGGGAAAAACAATACTACTACTATTCACATTCTACCAACCAGTTGACTGGTTTACAAAATCAGAATCGTTTTCTGAATGCCAAAAATAAGTTCCCTCCACTAGGTCCCTGACATGTTCTCCTACAGAACTTTTATGAGTACTGTAGAAAACAGTAAACACATTTTTTGCTTCTTTCAACACTTCTAACTACTACTTTTACTTTGTGAAGTATTATTCCATTCCATATCCATATACAAATACTTAAGTTTACTGCTTAATTATCAGTCCTGAAAGCTATGTTCTAACAGACTAACCCAGATTTTACTCCCATTAGCACATAGCCTTATTTGCCCAACTTCACTCAACTGAAAAGTAGAATTTAGTAGTAAAGTTCCACAACTAAACACAGACATTTCTTATTTTGTGTAAACTATACTGAATTCTCCACCACCATATGATAGACCATTACTGAACTCTTGCTAGAATGACACTCCGAAGAATACCATTTATCCACAACGTAATAAGCAACCAGCAATGCATAAAATTTTCCATTAATTTCTATCCATGTCACATAGTTTTTGAAAGCTATCTTAAGGTTCAATGTAGGTATGTCAGTGTGCAGCTAGCATAAAACAAATTCTGCCTTAAAACTAACTTCTCTAAATTGGAGGGACATCAATTTGATAGGTGGACCACTCGGTAGATAAAGAACTGGCTGGACGGCCGCACGCAAAGAGTAGTGCTCGATGTCCAGCTGGAGACCAGTAATGAGTGGTGTCCCTCAGAGATCACTGTTGGGACCTGTCTTGTTCAACATCTTTGTGGGTGACATGGACAGTGGGACTGAGTGCACCCTCAGCAAGTTTGCAGATGACACCAAGCTGTGTGGTTTGGTTGATAAGTTGGAGGGAAGGAATGCCATCCAGAGGGACCTTGACACACTTGTGAGGTGGGCTGATGCCAACCTGATGAAGTTTAACCATGCCAAGTGCAAGGTCCTACACCTGGGTGGGAGCAATACCAGGCACAGCTACAGGTTGGGCAAAGAGGTTCAGAGCAGTCCTGCGGAGAAGGACTTGGGGGTGTTGGTCGATGAAAAAATGAACATGAGCCGGCAGTGGGCGCTTGCAGCCCAGAAAGCCAACCGTATCCTGGGCTGCATCAAAAGGAGTGTGACCAGCAGGGTAGAGGGAGGTGATCCTGCCCCTTTACTCTGCTCTCGTGAGACCTCACTTGGAGTATTGTGTGCAGTTCTGGTGTCCTCAACATAAAAAGGACATGGAACTGTTGGAACAAGTCCAGAGGAGGGCCACGAGGATGATCAGGGGACTGGAGCAACCTCCCTTATGAAGATAGGATGAGAAAATTGGGGCTGTTCAGCCTGGAGAAGAGAAGGCTGCGTGGAGACCTCATAGCAGCCTTCCAATACCTGAAGGGGGCCTATAGGGATGCTGGGGAGTGACTCTTCATGAGGGACTGTAGTGACAGGACAAGGGGTAACGGGTTCAAACTTAAACAGGGGAAGTTTAGATTGGATATGAGGAAGAAATTCTTTACTGTAAGGGTGGTGAGGCACTGGAATGGGTTGCCCAGGAAAGTTGTGAATGCTCCACTGCTGGCGGTGCTCAAGGCCAGGCTGGACATAGCCTTGGGTGGCATGGTTTAGTGTGAGGTGTCCCTGCCCACGGCAGGGGGGTTGGAACTAGATGATCTTAAGGTCCTTTTCAAGCCTAACTATTCTATGATTCTATATAAGCTGATGTATAAAAGCTGAAATAAGAGATGCCTTCTATCACACATCCAAGAAAACAAAATTAAGTGCTTCTTATACTAATAAAAGTGACTTAACATAACAATCCTAAGATCACTTTATAACTACATGGTATCTTTAATAATTATTCAAAGTAAGTGTTCCTTAAAAACTTAAACCCCTTTCCCAATTCCAATATCCAAGAATGGAAACATTTTTTACAAATCTTAAGATCCCATCTTCAGATCTTATATCAAAATGTTAGCATTTACAGCCCCCACAAAAAATTCCCTATTTGGAGTTACCTAAATACAGCATTAAACTGAACTAGTAGCTTAATTCTAATAATGGCTTCCAAAGTACTAGAAAAAATACATAAAGAGCTTCAAAATTTAACAAATATAATTGCATGCAAGTTAAAGGATCTTTTGAAAGAATACCCCAATTCTACCCTCCCATGCACTTGTTTTCCTTTACAAATGATAAAATGATCTTTAAAAATGTATCTTTACCTAGGGTTTCCTCTTAGTGCAGCGTGGTGAAGAGCATTAAACCCATTGTTGTTGGTGATAGTAACATCTGCTCCAGCTTCTAACAATACTGCAAGGATGTCATCACGCTTCTTACTTATAGCATCGTGAAGTGGAGTGTCACCTTCAGAATCCTAAAACCAGAAACAGTTTACATCAGTTTTCACATGCATCCACAGTGAAGAAAAGAGATGCTTAAATATCACTAAGAAAAACTGACTACACAGGCAGCTCTTCATATCCAAAAGCGTAGCTATACTGCAGAGTTCAGAGCAAGCTTGCTCTGTTTTTGCAAGTGCTTCAGTGGGTAATCCTACTCAAGGCTCCAGCATTCTATGATTATAATACTACGAGAACTCAAACTCAGAGCTCAAGCATGCCTTGCATCTCATAGTACTGAAGAAACTGGTGCAAACATCAACTTTTCTGTGCTTCACATCCAGATGGGAGATGAAGTCCACGGTACCATTTATGAGTTACAGGACAGCAACAAATGCTAACACAGACAGGAAACTAGTCCATCAGAAAGAGGCAGGGAATTCTGAGTAATGAACACTAAGACTGAGCCAGCAATTAACTGTGTAAAAGACAATACCGAAAATACAGTGTGAAATAAAAGCATAGGCAAATCAAAATAAAAAATGCAGTCCAAGTAATAAACTTAGGCACATCTGTTGTTTTATAGAATCATAGAATCTGAAGCAAATAATTTCCTATGAAGCAAAGGCTAATGTCAAAAGCAATCTTGAGCTTCTAAACTTGTTATGGCTAATACCAGATTACATTACACAAGGTACATGAAAATATTTCAGTGCATAATTGAATAGCAGGCAAAGAATTTATATTTTTAGCTTGATGTTTTATTTTTCAAATATTCCAAATAAAGGAAAAATACTTCTTACTCCTAAAAGGATTTTCTACATTACTTATTCAAGGACCCAAATGGTTGGGCTGAAAAGGAATGTTCTAGACTAACAGTGAGAAAACACATCCATTTAAGCTTATTTGCTGCTATATAGGCAAACTCTCTAGATTTATGCTTCCAGTAAAATTCTAACACCATATAAGTCAGGAAGTCTTTTGTCGCTGACACTGACTCAAGTGCAAACTGACTAACACAGAAACTGAACATTTTAGCAATAAGCTAATATGGAAATAGCTTTTACAGAGATAATGAAAAAGTGCCAGAATATGGAAACACTCAAACCTGTGTGAACCAGTTTGCCAAAACTAAATTACATAACTTTTATTTGGTTTAATTGATCCCATTTCCTGAATTTACTGTTTACAGGCTAACGTATGTTCCTGTTTACACAGTGAATTGGCTTGAGGAGTAGACTGCTAGCCAGCTAAATTCTAGTCATGCCTCAGTCCAACTCCCTTGTACTCTCATCCACCAAATCAATCACCTACTCACATTTGTACATCAAAGTTCCTCAGTACACACACTGGATCCAGAAGTTAATTTTCAATGACAACTGTATTTTCCAGATGGAGTTTCATAGTACCATTCTAATGAATTTTTCAATTAAAAATGACTTCTATAATTTAAAGTCAGGCATATCCACTTTGGCTACTCATACATCATCCCATGATACACAGTCACCCTTTATTGTACTCAACACATCAGATTCGTTATGCCTACTGTTCAAAGAATACCAAACAGGGTCTGAACGGACACTAGCTGGATAACAACCTCAGCAAGATCAAGACAGTACCTACAAAGCCAGGTGGAAGCAAATAAAAAACCCAGTTGCTATATTTACTAATGTCAAGTAAGTTTGCTCATGTTTTTTATTTGGATACACAGCTTCAAAAAAATCACTGATTATTGACACGCAAAACAAGGAGGTAAATGTTATTACTGTTTATCTTGATTTGCCCAGACAATACAGCTTTTTCTTCTGTTGCAAACCTCTTTAAAATAAATCAGAATGATTAAGTTTGATCATCCACTGCACATGGTTGCATTCAGCTCATGCAGAATCTGGATGCCTGCTTATGCGATGGCAGGCTTCTACTCCACCTTCTCAACAGGACATTACACTCAGATGTTACAGCTTCCGCCACATTCGTTATAGATGAAATTCCCTGTGAATTATTGCGCTTGAGGCCCTATGCATGAAGGCTTTTTAGATAAAAGGCTAAACATGTAAAAAAGAATCTAGCTAAATAGTTAATACTAATGATAGGCCAATTCTGGGAGAAAAAAAAAAAAGAAGAAAAAAAAAGATGTTAATAAAACAGTATCAAGTATCAACAGCCAAAAAATTTAAAGCTGTAGCTTGCAGAAGGAACAAATAGCTGTGGATTAAATAGAGGAGGAATTAATCTGGAGAGAAAGTTAACAGTTACAGGTAACTACAGTCTGTGAAAATACCAGTTACCATCAACTGGCTAGAACAAATCAGGTGCTTGTGTAGCTGCCAAGACAACAAACAGATTTAACAGCATTTTTATTACAGCTGATCATACGTTGGGATGGAGTTTGGGACAGATAAACTTCACAAGGTCCATTCCTTTCAATCCCATTTTTCAGAATTCTCCCGTCACCTACACACAGCAGATCATAAAATTCAATAGCTAAAAAGTGAATCTACATTAATATTTACTTTACCTGGAGACTAGGATGGCAGCCAAAGTCCAGTAAAGTCTTCACAACTTGCAGATGACCTTTGTTGACTGCAATATGAAGTGGGGTCTGCCTGCGTTTGTTGCGAGCATTCAAATCTGCACTGCCGCGGTGTAAAACCTCTATCACAGCACCCTCATCACCAAAGGCTGCATGATGGACAGCCCTGTCTCCATCTTTGTCCTGAAGTGGAAACACTAATTTTACTCAGTATATTCCACATCTCCTTTACATTTAAACAAGAAGACTATCTCTCTTAAAACTTACATTTAGATATAAATCTAAATATTAAAAGCACTATATTTCTATATATGCCAATAAAATAATTTTGGCAGTACTGTCAACATAATAACTGATACCTATTAAGGTCTGCAGACTAGAAAGCTTGGTATTTTTACTATGTAGTATCTACGTCAGGCTTTTTGAGTTCTGTCAGTAACACTGTTTCCTGACTAAACAGAGGCCACTTGTACACTACGTTAAACAGACAGTGCCATAAGCACAGACAAGAATGTGCGGGCATCCCCAGGAAATGGCATCATTAATGTACATACTCTGCAGCAGTGACTGTAAGTGAAATATATGCAACTTAGCTATAAAGCAGGCTAAGTAAGGATTTTTATCCACTGCTTCCACACAACAGACCACAACAGTGAAGTAAACTGACTAAATTTTTGTTCCCTGCTAATGGAATGACTCTGCTGGGTCTTAGTATCACTGATCTATAAACAGCTGACAATTTTTAAAGCATAAAACACATGATCATTAACCTAATATTATATATGATTAATAGGATAGCAATTAATGCAATTACACAGTTAAGTAGGAATACCACCTTCACTTAACTCAAAGTTACATGAAAAGGCTTGAAAACTCAAAATCCCTGAAAATTTTTTAATACTAATGTTATACTTCTGAAGCCTCAGCAAACAAACATAAAAAATTGTTAACAATTCTACTGCTAGCAGATTATTAGGTGGTTTATATTGAAGCTGTTTAAGCAGCACTTCTACTTCCCCCTTTTAATGCTTCTAACCCTTCTTTATGCCAGAGAAGAAAGCATCAGTCCACCACTTTATTAACATAGCATCTTTGATCCCACAGTACAGATAAAAAGCAGCTTAGTCTTATTTATAACAGTAAATGCTATGTACTGCAGCAAAAGCACTACTTCTAAAATGAAGCTACGTCACAGACATCAAACCACAGCAAACACACATTGCAAAGATGGCATACGTTCGATGCAATTTTGCAGAAAACCTTTATGAAGTAATGGTACATCTGTGAATATGAAAATAATTTTATTTCCAAGAATCTGAAACTGAATTGTTTCATGACATCCTTCTATCTAAGTTGGAGAGACATCAATTTGATAGGTGGACCACTCGGTGGATAAAGAACTGGCTGGATGGCCGCACGCAAAGAGTAGTGCTCAGTGGCTCAGTGTCCAGCTGCAGACCAGTAACGAGTGGTGTCCCCCAGGGATCGCTGTTGGGACCGGTCTTGTTCAACATCTTTGTGGGTGACATGGACAGTGGGACTGAGTGCACCCTCAGCAAGTTTGCAGATGACACCAAGCTGTGTGGTTCGGTTGATACATTGGAGGGAAGGAATGCCATCCAGAGGGACCTTGACACGCTTGTGAGGTGGGCTGATGCCAACCTGATGAAGTTTAACCATGCCAAGTGCAAAGTCCTCCACCTGGGTCGGAGCAATGCCAGGCACAGCTACAGGTTGGGCAGAGAAGAGATCCAGAGCAGCCCTGCGGAGAAGGACTTGGGGGTGTTGGTCGATGAAAAAATGAACATGAGCCGGCAGTGTGCGCTTGCAGCCCAGAAGGCCAACCGTATCCTGGGCTGCATCAAAAGGAGTGTGACCAGCAGGTAGAGGGAGGTGATCCTGCCCCTTTACTCTGCTCTCATGAGACCTCACTTGGAGTATTGTGTGCAGTTCTGGTGTCCTCAACATAAAAAGGACATGGAACTGTTAGAACAAGTGCAGAGGAGGGCCACAAGGATGATCAGGGGACTGGAGCACCTCTTGTATGAAGATAGGCTGAGAAAATTGGGGCTGTTCAGCCTGGAGAAGAGAAGGCTGCGTGGAGACCTCATAGCAGCCTTCCAATACCTGAAGGGGGCCTATAGGGATGCTGGGGAGGGACTCTTCATTAGGGACTGTGGTGAGAGGACAAGGAGTAATGGGTTTAAACTTAAACAGGGGAAGTTTAGATTGGATCTGAGGAAGAAATTCTTTACTGTGAGGGTGGTGAGGCACTGGAATGGGTTGCCCAGGGAGGTTGTGGATGCTTCATCCCTGGCGGCGTTCAAGGTGGGTCTGGACATAGCCTTGGGTGGCATGGTTTAGTGGGAGGTGTCCCTGCCCATGGCAGGGGGGTTGGAACTCGATGATCTTGAGGTCCTTTCCAACCCTTACTATTCTATGATTCTATGATTAACATTTTAATGTACTATAACTTTGGTATATCAAATACAATAGAACACTAAATGCCCTAGCATGCAAAGTTATTTTTCTGTTCTGCAAACAATGACTGGGCACACTATTAACTTCTAAGCATTCTGTTCGGCTTTAACTTATATTCTTAATACCAGAAATCTGAAAGATCCTTCTTGTGCTTCACAGAACAATATCAGCACATTCTGTGTAAGTGAAGGCAAAATCAAAAACGCAAATATCACAGTATACCGATAGATAATTTTCTTACAAACAATAGTTCTAAAACACCTAAACAAGAGAAATCCTTTCATTTTCAGAGAAGTTAAAAAAAAACAAACCAAAACACAACCTGAAAAAATTGAAGCAGACTTGGCAATTCCTACCCAAAGACACTGTTGTTACTTCTGACTCGAACTTGCTTTAATTAAGAATGGAAAACTTTCTTCTAATTGAAAAGTGTACATAAAAAGAATGGCAAGTAACTGAAGTTGGAGGTACAGCATCTGACATCTTTTTCTCTGAATGCACAAGCAGTGTTCTAGCCTATTGCATTCCACTGTTGAAATAAAGGCAAGAAGGGTGCTCATCTACTACAGTCATGTACTAGCTTACACAGCTCTTTTATATTAGCGTTATATTTCACTTAGAGGTGCTAAAGAATAAAATATTGACCTTGCGTAATACTGTTAACAGGAGGCTTATTTGAGAACATAACCACAGTACGAAAAGTAGTTTTTCCCACTCACTCTGACTTAAGGGAAGGTAATTGCAACAGAATTGTTATTTCTGTATGTAGCAAAGTTTAAAACTTAACAACACACAAACTGTATTTTGAAAAATTTAGGTTACCTCTGCTTCCACGTCCACATTCTGTTTCAGAAGCAACTTCAAAATGTCAACATGGCCATTCTGACTAGCAGCTTGCATAGCTGTGTGTCCAGCACATTGGCCATTCACCTGGAAGCATATCAATACCTTGAGATAAGTTGCAAGATACACAAACCTATGAGACACTTTAGAAGTATACATGTAAGTGTATTAGAAAACTTAAAGCAACTGCATGCATATGACAGTAGCAAATAAACAGTTTTTAGACAGCTGCCTTTCTAGCACATACACATGATCTCCTAGGTCTTCTCTATTTCTATAGTGTTACCTACATTGAAGGAAAGGAGCAAGAAATTGATTTATTTCAAACATTAAGACCTTAACAATAGCTGGATTAGAAACTTTGTCTTTGGGCTACTGTAAAGGCAAGATTTTGAGAACAGATCTCAGAATGATACCAGTCCTCTGCTCAACAGTCTAATTCATGGCAACAGGAGTCAGCCTGAATTTTGCAAAATCTTGAGCTACAAATCAATCCTCAGAACTGAAGGAAGTTTAGTCTCTTATCTGCAAGAATTACTACTTCTCTAGTGAGAAAACATCTGATTGTGATCTTCCCTGAACCTGCAATTCTTAAGCATTTTCTTTTTGACTTGTCAGTACTAAGTGACAAGTTGGTAAAAGAAATCTGACAGATTAGATGATCTACCTTGTGAGTTAAAAACAAAACAAATCCCAACACAACAGCCAAAAAAACCCCCAAAGCTACCCCCTTCCCCTCCCATCCCCCTGCAAACAAAAGAAGTTGAAGACCCTTCACTAATTGTGAGTCTTTGGTTGTCTGCTCCAACTCTGGCAGAGGCTGGAAGGTATTTTAATTCACAGCAGATAACAGAACACAAAATCTGTCAAAAAAGGGTGTAAAACACTACTTTCACACATTCCCAAGACACTTCATAGGACAACAAATGGGAGAAGAGGCACTGGAAACAGTTGTAGTACTTCTACACAGATACTCCCTGTCAGCCAGTAGTGTATCTAGGACAGCTTCACTTCCTTTAGTATTACAGGTCCCCAGAACACGTCCTCCCAAAACGCAACACTCACATCTACATCTGGTCTCTTCAGCAAGTCTTCCACTTTAGCAACATCTCCATTGGCAGCAGCTTTAACCAATTCTTCATTGAGATCACCAGATTCTTGGGTTTCAAATAATTTCTTCAATAATTGGGACAATCTCTCTGTAATTATTAAACAAAGAATAACAATTTTAATCACAAAGTAACAGAAAAATAACAGTTAAACCTGTCATGTTTCTACGGGCATGTAGATACTAATACACAAACCACCATGAAATGGCAGCTCTAAGTTATTATTCAGTTCTAAGTGCTGCATTCCAATACCCTTTAGACAGCAAAAACTTTCACATTAGACACTTCAGAGTTGACTGAACCACAAATAGCTTGTCTACCACAAAATAGATAAGGGCGGGGACAAGGTAAAAAACTTGAATTTACGTATTGATATGAGGCTTTTTAGCCTTCTACGCTATATCCTGCCCTCTGATCTCAAGCACTATGTCATATTACTCTTCTAGCTAGTTTTATGGTCGCTGTGACTTTGTCTTTATTGCAGAAAAGGCTGCACATATGTCTCCCTAAGAAAAAGTCTAAAAAACTATGTAGAAAGGTTTCTTGGCATTAAAGCAAGTATGTGAAAAGGAAAAAACAACTAGCTATGACCAAAAAGAGGAAAAGCATTCTAGTTTGATTGACCTGTGAAACAGCTAACAGAATATAAAAGTCTTTCTGCCTTGTTATTAGATGAATGAGAGCAGGTTAAACAGAATTAAAGTATGATTACATAAACACAAATAAAAAAGTCCCACTGCAATTGGTCAAAGGATATCTGGCTAAATTTTAAGACAAAAACTTAAAGGAAATATTATTACCCTGAGTAACTGCTTGCAACAGATCCCTCGCTTATGCTTGCTATCCCACACTACCTATTAAACCAAGGGTCTGCTTGCTACAGCCAGCAACACTCTCTTCATGCCTTAGTCTCTATTCTAGGCACATGAAGCCAATCATTTCAATGCTGAAGTTCTTGGAGACCTCCAAAGACATATCTGCACTGCGGTTAAACAGAAACCCAACTTCAGTTTGGAGTGTTTACATCTTATCACAGTAACAACAACCAACGTCTCCATACCAAATGCATGCTTTTTCTTTTATCTTTCTCAAAGGCATAATATAAATTAGCCAAACTCCAAGTCTGAGTATTATTAACCTTGCATACAAACTATTTGCTGGTACTTATTTATTTTTTAACACAAATACTTGATTATTCTTCAAACTTACCACCAGATGCATTACTTATAGCAGATCCTGCTGATGCCACCTTTGAGACAGCCGCTGGATTGTAAGTCCAAGATGTCCCACAGACCTCTACCTTTAAGTCGCTATCTGAATAAATCTGCTGGACACGACCAACTTTACCTAAAGTCTGCATGAAAGAAAATATCAAATGCAAATAATATTAAAAATATTATAAAACATTCGGATTTCTAAATATTTTAAGTCACAAGTTTTATGAAGTCTGCTGTTTAACAGTACAGTCACTAATACCTTTAGCTAAATTTCATCAGGCTAAGCAGATTACTACATCTGAGCAAGCATGTAGCTATCACCATGTTTGATGAAATACACTTTCTCTAGCTTAGAGGCAAATCAATTTGACCTTCATAACTTTCAGGTATTATTATAAATCATAATTAGAAATATTATACAAGTTCTACCATTTTATGAGTCAAACCATACAACTACTTACCGGAAGCATTGCTTCAGCCCACTCTCCATGACCTCTTTGAAGAAGCTTTATTCGCTCTAAATCATAGCATACTTGAACAAGGTCACCCACTTGAAACTGAGAGGTACCTCCTTCTGCACCTTGAGCAGCATCTCCACTTCGGACAACATTGGCTTTGGTGAGAACAGCTGGATTAAATGTCCACCTAGACAGTGAATCATTTAAAATACATTGAAACAAGCAAAGCTAAATATGTGTTTTAAAAGTATCTGTTGGACAAGATTCTGCATGCATGCTTTCAAGCTTTCTGCAACTGGATGCTACGGCACAGTTTTCATTAACTATTTTTGTCCAGAATATTGTTTGTGGCTCATTAGTTGAATATTTCCAGGGGAATCTTCAGAGATTTACATTTGTAAAAGCAACAAGGAAACATCCTAAGTGGAAGCAAGTGAACTGCAATGTAATAGTCCTGAAAGCAGCTACACAATTTGTTTAATTTTTCCAAGGAGAGAAGGAGACAACTCTGGTTGAAAAGGTAAAGATCCAACCTGCCCCACAAAGAACTGGACTGTCAGGAAACAACATGGAATTTTGCCTTCTTCTCCCTAGGTCAAAAGCTGCAACACTTAGTTATAAAAATTCTCTTCAATTAAATGGTCTAGATACGCTTTGATTTTTAACCAAGCTACCCTTATTTCTACTATAAATTTCACCATTTTAGAGGAATTTAGCTGGTTTTATGCTGAGTTATATTCTAATATATAATATACCGTGATATCTCCTTTATGTGCCATTCGGTCAGGGGTTGACTTTCATTCAGTTATCTGATCTAGTTGAGAAGCACCAGATAATCTCCATGAAGGACAAAGTCAGGGAGGAAGCCAAAAGACAGAGCAGCTCCTCTCACTGGCTCTGCAGTTATGACTTTCAGAAGAAAAGACACTTGCATCCCACCCCTTTCAGCTTGTGCTGGCTGGGAAAACAGCTGTAGTTTGCATTACTTTGCAAAATTTTCACCATGTGAGAGAGGCAACAAGCTTCCCTTTCCTACTAAAGGTAAGTCCTCCTTACACGTTATTGAAGGACTATAAAAATTCTCAAGGAAGTCTTAACAGACAGAAAAGGAGAACAGAACATTTCTGGCCTTAAGTGATCACTCGCAAGTGCTGAAGAAAGTTTGTGAGAATCAATGATTAAGGCTATATAACAAACCTGTTGCCACTTGGATATTGTACTACAATGTCATGATCCTCATCAATGCCACAAACTGTTCCAGTTGTTGTTAAAGTTTCAAACATGCCATCAGTCCATCCTCCATGGCCATGCTGCAAGGACTGTACAATTTCCAAGTCCAGGTCAATGTTTACAAGGTCACCTATTTGCAACCCACCAGGGTTTCTGTTACCATTTTGCTCACCTGAAACAGAGTAAGTAGAAAACGTTTACGAGACCACACTAATTTTTCATGCAATTAAAAGAACAGAAGTTTATTTCTGAGACTCAATGTCTGCAACTGTAGTGGCCCATACGTAAAAGGAAGTGAACAGGTAAAAAAAGAACTCTGAACCTCTGGCTGTGGAAATATGTGTTTCTTGCCAAATTTTCAAGGCAAACAGCAGTGACACTGGCAAATGCTAAATACTCGCGAGAGGCTCCGCTTTGGGCTCTTACTGGTATGACAGTAGTTATCACATAGCATTAGACATCTAGATACACAAAGCTCTGATAATTTTGAGTGTCATACACAAAGTGCCACCTATCAGTCACTCAGAGGCTGAAAGATAAGCAGAAGGCCCACAGAAAGCGGTTCTGAATTGGTCCAGTCCTTGAATTTGGAGAAAGCACTGGCAAAAGAACACCTCCAAAATTACCAACAATGACTAAAAACAATCCCCTCCCCCCCCTCCCCAATTTACAATTAAAAAGTTCTTGGACAATGCCTGCTTTCAAAAGATGTGCCATAGCAAAAAGTCATTAGCTGGAGGGAAACTCCATACACTGACACATACTAAGCTCTGTTAGTTAACATAACTAACTGTTAACATAACTAAGCTGTTAACTGATGAGAGAACACAGCTGTGGACTTCCTCACTGCCAGAAACAGAGGATGGTATCTGACGCCATCCACAGAACAGTGAAGAGTATGACAACTCCTGAAATCACATCGCTTCAGTTCAATGGCAGCATGGGTGGCAAGTGACAGGGAGAGCAGAGTTCTGTCAGTAATATTGCCATCTCTAAGTGGGAGAGGGGTAGGGGTGTTTTGTAGAATGCTTTGGGTTGGAAGGGACCTTAAAGCTCATCCAGTTCCAACCCCTTGCCGTGGTAAGGGACACCTTCCACTAGAACAGGTTGCTCCAAGCCTCATCCAACCTGGCCTTGGACACTGCCAGGGATGGGCAGCCACAGCTTCTGTGGGCAACCTGTGCCAGGGCCAAACCACCCTCCCAGTAAAGAATTTTTTTTTCCTATTCCAAGCAAGAAGTAATAATGAAGAAGACCCCCTGCAACATAATAATGAAGAAGTACAAATAGCCTGACACAGAGGAAAAAAACAAACAAAAAAAAAAACACTATTTGGAGGGTGACTAATTCCAGAGCCTGAAAGTTACACCAGATGTTGGCAGCACCAGTTGCAGTGCTAAAAATCTCCAGGTTACAGAATGGCAAAAAAGAGAATCGGATACTACTGAAAAAGAAGCTGCTGAGAAAGAAAACATGGCCATACGTAAATAAATCCTCATGTTCAATAGACTTTGACTTCTATGACCATCCAGTGACTTCTTCCTGTTCTTGTCTTAGTTTAAGGGACCTATGGATGGAATGTTATTTTCAGTCTGCACCCTTGACCTTCAAAGTAACATAGACATAACATGGAAAACAGCCACTTCTGCAGAGGACAAAGTCAGAGATTAATTATTCAGAAAAGCTACTGATACAGAACTCACTGGATATAAAACTTAGACAGCAAACATCCCAGACACAGCTTTGATGAGACAGGGAAGTCTAAGAAAGTAAGAGATATAAACCAGCAAAGAACTGTAGAAGACCCCACTACATCCTACTCCATATTATTAGTTAGGCCCCTGCTGGAGTATTATTTGCACTCTACTTCAAATATCACAAAGTTTCAAAAATAACCTTCTAGGTTATTAATGCAAGCATACATTGAAATTCACAGCATGAACATATCTCTGAACTATGTTCAGAAGACAAATAAAAGGGACAGATGTTCTAACAAAGAGTAAGACTGAGAAGATGGAGAATAATGTGGCAAGAACGATGAACTGAGCTCATCGTCATCCATTAAGAGCTACTTACTATAGTGGAAGGGGAAGAATTTAACAAAGAATAGTCTCCTGCTACCTTTAGTGATTAATATTCATGCATTCAAATATGGTACCACCCTAAAAGTAAGCTATGTGCAGAAAACACAGACCTGTATTTTTAAAGCAAGAACCAAAACAAATAAAGTATCTCTGAATACTTGAGTCTTCTAAGAATGCACAGCTGTGCCCCTTCAGAAATATGGTGAAAACGTGACAAAATTTATTACTCGGTCAACACTTAACAGCTCCCTTGCCATTCACTTGGCACGGATACCAAATACTTTTTGAAAAGCATTACAATTTATCATTAATGCAGAGAAATGCTACCATTTACATTTCACTAGTAAGTGACATTCACACGCCACTTTCAGGTGACATTTAAAAAAGAAAGAAATCCAGACTAAGTATAATTAACACACAGCAACATAAGTTGGCTTTATCTTCCACTCACCTAACACAGGACAATGGTCCCTGTAGAAAGAGCCTCCTTTTGCATCTTGGACACATTTCAGGTCAGACTACGGAGAGAGATTGAGACAACTTTAGTCCTCACTGACTCAGTCTCCAGGTTAACATAAGTCAATGAAACTAGAATTTAAACGTACTCAATTAAGAAAAGCTGAAAATTATGTGTACAAACAACCCTATGTCACTCTGTCAGTGCTGCCCCTCTCTTCCCAGCCCTGTTTGACAGATACATGTTCAACTTGGAGAAGAAAACCTGGTACCCAGACTCTACAAAATGAAGAATTTCCAAATAAGAATACGCAAACCACAAGGATATTACATTTAAAAAAACCTCAAACAACATGCTGAGCTAAACATGGTCTCTTTAAAGAGAAGGGTTCTAAAGCTCACCCTTTCATTTTATCAGAGAAACAAACGTTTCAAGTGTGATAACCAATTATTCATAAAGTCAGCAGTTACTGTAATTCTCTTTTCCTCTATTTTTCCCCGCCCCGTGTAATCCTTAAAGCCAAATGGCTACCATCTGTTATTGCTCCTTATGGAACAATTCTCACTAAGCTAAGGGCATTTCATATGTCTGATGAGTTGGGAAGGAGATGGGAAACTGTTTGCAAAATATGTCAGAGGAGTCTATGGGATGGGGGAGGAAACAGAGGACAGGTGGTGGTTATGATATGATCAACCAGAACCAAACACTTTAACAATCACTTCTTCCCCATACCCAAGACTTGTCAGGCTGTGTTCCTGCAAAAGGATTAAAAATTAAAGCTCTCGAATGCTACAAAGCATCAAGACACTGCCAAACACAATACGACCCTCAGTGACCTCTAACTGCTAAGCAGCCAGAAACAATACATAACTCAGTGTTCATCCTGATCTACAAAGAATGTACCTCCACCGTCTGAAAAAGTGATGAAAACAGCCAGACGACAATAACGAGATTTAGCCGCTCTCCAAACCCTGAGACATGAGAAAGTCTGCTCAGCCCAGCAGCAGCAGGCCTGCGACAAAATGCTGCCACCCGGTGGGCAGGTGCCGGGCTTAACGCGGCCAACACAAAGGGGCTGCGCTGATCGTCCCAGATGGCAACCTCATTCATTCCTCCAGACCAACAGAGATTTAATGTGCCCGGGAGCACTCGGTCTCACCCACTGAATACAAACTCTTCGTGTCATGCAACAACCAGCTGTCTGTGCAGGAGTCAAAAAGGGGTATACAGGCAAGAACTCTTCCACATTTTTCACAGCATTAAGCTAGAGCATAGGAGGGTCCTAAATGATTCTCCCAGCCCAGCAAAATGGGGGGGTGGGGGTGGGGGTGGGGAACCACCTGCACTACAGCAAGTGCTAATGTACAAAGCAGGCTGACGGCTAAAAGCTAGCAGAAGAAATAAAATACTAACTAAAAGGCTAATTTAATTACTATCTTGCAGCAGAAATTATTGGGAAGCATGTTAAAATACCTTAAATTGTACAAGGGGAAACAAACAAACAAACCCCCCCAAAAAAAACAAGAAACCCCCAAACAACCAACAAACAGAAACCAACAAACCTGCACTCCCTTCTTACCCTGCCTGTACTGTGCCCTGAAGAGTTTATTTTTGGAGCATAATGATATACAACATTGTAAAACTAAGTGGTAGCTTGATGCTCAACCTCAGCTTCACATCTATCTTTCCTTCACGTACATAATGCAGTGAATGTTAGATTGCTAAGGAGTAAAACAAGATTCTGATCTACAGTGCCACAGAAAAGCAGTGCAACATGTTTACTGAGGACACAAAACACACAGAAGGATGAAGCACTGACATAGATAAGGCAGTATAAAACTCATATACACTGTATATACAGCAAAGAGTTCTTTCAGCAACTCTGCAAAAAGCACTACTAAGTAACATCAACGTGACAAAGGTCTGCAGATGTTTTAAAGAAACATAACCAAACACTGGAGGTTAAAGATAGGAAGCTGTATTTAGTTGTTCTTCAGTACCACAAAAGCTGGGTAAGCAACTGTAATTCTGCTTCTAGCACTCCGCTACTCTGTTTACCAGAAAAAAAGCTTTCTTTTGCCCAAGTAGTTTAAGCTAAATATTGGGTGGTGGTAAGCTACTGGTCATCCTCCCCTGAAGACAGCGTGGCAAGAGCCCCCCCCTAGTGAAATGGAACACAGACATCCGCTGCTGCCAGCTTTCCTGCTCGCTCGGCAACCTCTACTGTACCACACTTAAGAGAAACTCACCGGGATTTTTACAAGTTATATTTGTCTCCCTGAGTCTTGTAAACGGATTGAAACAGCAGACTGCTTGGAGATGAGAGATACAGGTGCAAAAGGGAATGTACAGAAGCACAAAAGAGGTTGAAAGTGCAAGTTTTAAACTCAAGGTGACACTATGCGTGGAAGAAGAACAACTGTGAGGCTGGGTGGAAACAAATGTGCAAAGTGAAAACAAAACAAGGTTTTATACAGTAACTTGATGGAAAAATCATTCAATAAACCCTGAAGAGGATTCTTTCAAGAAACAGAAAAAGAAGTTGTAGATTTTGAGGAATTTGTGTATAGTTAGAGAAGAGATTGAGGCCCCAATCAAGGAGGGAATCATTGTAATGAAAACTCAAGGAACAGCATGAGCATAAAACGTTGCACAGCAGGACTTTCAGACCAGTACAAACAGCTGATGCACATGAGCAGTGGGTAATAATGTGTTCTGCCCACATGGAGAACTTTGTTCTTCTAGCATCTACCTTCTGACTTGCTGGAAAACTCTTTGCATTCCAGCTGTATGTGACTGGCTTTCATAAAGATCTGCTCAGTCAAATGAGAAATGTAAGTTTGCTCAGACTTGCCATCTAATTGTATACCATTAGAAATCAGCAACAATTTCATCCCCATGAAAACTTCAGAGAAGAAAAAAAAAAGTATATTACAGCAATGTCAGCAGTGTTGGCAGATGACGTAAAAGTGCTATCACCCCTGACCTCAAAGAGAAAAACAAGGCTGAAGGAGCAGCTGCCTACTGGAGCTACTATGCTTATTCAAATCAATATGGAATGCCATTCATTAAAACCAGGGAGTCTACATGCTTGGTAAGAAAAATAGGTGTGGTGCTGCGAAAAAGAAGAACGTTTGATCCAGATGCACTGAAACAGCATCTGACACTAGCAGCAAACACCAGGAGAGAAATTAATACAGATCTTAGATACACCAGCAGGAACTGTGCCACAGCTGCAGGTGTTTGAGGTAGCAACAAATACACCCATTAAAGATCATTTTAACTCTTTCGAACTCTCAATAGCTTTTGGCAAGGAAATAAGCCTAGTGCATGTTGCTTTCTCACCTGGCTAGGACAACAAGGAATGGGATAAATCTGTAAGTTTAGCTAAAAGGTTTATAAGAAATGCTGTATTTCAAATTTAATGAACTCAAAAAATTTTCAATTTCAAGAAATTGAGAAAAGTGAAAGCAATAATAGGAGAAAGTAGAAGATGGTGTAGAAAGTGACTGAAATGACAGAGGTGAGGTATAGAATCTAAGCAACAGCCTCCCACAGAGGAAATCAGACCTCAGACAAATCCTGAGTGAAGTACTTATAACCTTATGATCTATTGATGATAGTTACTTATAAAGCCTTTCCATGCGTAACTTTTTTAAGGAGGATCATTTTAAAGTCTTCCTTGTGTGTTAATACTGTAAATAACAACACTGGAAAGGATCACCAAGTACATTTCTGCTTAACAGAAATATGTTTCTAAGCAACTCAGTTATAGAGAGATGAAAAACTTGGCTTGGTTGCAACCATAGGAGAAATGTAAAGAAATAAGACTACGCAAACAAGACAAAAACAAGGTCTGCGGACAAGAGCAAATAAATGCACACAGTATACATAAATATCTAATTCGGCACTGGATTTCCAAACAACTAACTACCTAACTATGGCCACACTGCAAGTAATGTAATAAAAAAACCCCTGCTGCATTGTCTAAAAAGTGGCCAAAATTCACATCTGTGTTTTAAACCAGTTTAGATTAGCTCCTGGAAGCAACAGAAGGACACTAAACTAAAAAGATAATGAAAATTCCTGTTCTTTCCTAAACCCCTCATTTTGAGTATACAGGGGACAAACTAGAAGACTAGAGAGCTGAAGATTTAACTTATATTTCAGATCTGACAATTGAAACTGCAGCAGAAAGTATCCTTCTATATGCCTCATAACACCTGCAATGCCTGGTATGCTAAGACATCTACCTTGGTTTTATTTAAAAAAGAGTTTTAGTAAATCATTCTTAAAATCCTCTTGAGCAATTTCAAGGGTTATCTTTCTGGGTGACCGAAATAAATGCTGATGAACAGACATTAGTTGTCAATCAGGAAAAGAAAGCTTAAAGTAACATCAAAAACACCAGGGGAAGGAATCTTCTCGATTTCCCTTATGCACTCAACTATTCAAAATTCATGGAAAAGAAGTACACAAACACAGATGGCTTACAGATTACTGTGACAATGATGGATGATAACTACAGCTACTTCAGAGACTTCACAGAGAAAGCAAGATCCCTCATAATAAAAAACAAGATGAGGAGGTTAATGACAGCAAAAAAAAAAAAAAAAGGCAAGTGGTACAGGGCAAAAAAAAAATTGGTAGCAAAAAACCAATTCCTAAATAATTAAATTGATTGAGAGCACATCTGCCGATGGAACTGTTACTTGAAGTACTTATAGCAAAATTGTCCTATTACTAAGTAGCAGACTACAACATTTATTGAAAACCAACGGAAGTTACCAGCTGTACATCCTCTATTGTGTGATATGAAAAAATAAAAACCAGAAACAAGTCCAAAAAGCTAAATCACAATCTTCTCATTGACCCTCCAGTTCCAACATAGTGTATCTTTTTATTGCAAAAGGCCATGTACACACATTTCTAAAGCAGCCAAGGTGGCTAACAGCTCAGTCTGGCTCTAGAATCCAAATACATATAGAAATTAAATGCAAGCAGCATCAGTAACCATATTAGCCAACAATTTATTCCCACTACGGATGCAGCAAACATGCTATTCAACCTACCAGCACCATAAACACAGGTTTTAATTTGGGAAACTGTGGCCTTGTGGCAGAAGAAAGTCTCGGATTTAAATGCCAGGCTTCATAAAGAAAGGCAAGATACACCTCTATCAACCACTTCATATGTAAACACAGCAACAACAAACTCAGATAAAAACTCTAAACATCCAACCACAAATAAATGCAAGTTTCCAGCCAGCACCTGCTGCCAACCAGCCAATTCTCATCTCTCCCAGAGAAAAGCTGTCAGGCCAGATAGATTAATTTTGAGGACCAGATGCAGCCTGTCAGCTATCAAACAAGCAACCCCAATTTACAATAATGAGCTGTGTTTCTTTAATCAACTCCATTTGCATGAGTCAAGTGTTATTCATTTGCAAGTAAGGGGTCTCTTCCCAGCTGTATTTACATGGGTACACACTCTCAGTATTGTTGATTCCACATTCTCCTGACATTCTTAACCAATTTGTAAGTCCCAAAACAAGTTTGCCTCAACTTTATGTGAACTTTGTGACAGTCTATTACTCAGTTTTACATAACAGCACATAAATAGCAGTAAATAATCATAATGAATTGTACACATAGCCAGCAATTAATCAGTTACAAAATTCAGTATTACATTTAAATGACTATTTGTCACAGAGATCCAAGAACCCATTTTGTCTGGAGTGAAAATGGCGTTTGATAAAAGTCCCTGACAAAGATAAAATTATTGTAGGAATGGATTACAATTAGGTGAACACTACATATAAAGCATCAAGTTACCCTTTTATACATACGTATGCATATTACTTATATATTACCCTATATATAACATATATGTAGTTTCACACACATTTCAGAAATTTTCTGTTGTTAACTAAATGACTGACCTAATACTTTTATTTGTACAAATCTCGTGGGAAGAATCACCCTTATCCATTGAAATTTACAGCAGCAGAAATAAATCAAGCAGTCTAGAAATGTTTAACATTTCCTTGTGTGGCAAGTTTGGCAACAGAATATTGTTGGATTTACAAATAATAAAAACATTTTTTATTATTAAGGGAATATATATTCAGAACAGAGTTTAACTTATCTTAAACGGATTTTTTTCTGAGGCCAAAAGGAATCTCTAATGATTCCACAGAACTCCTACTTACACAGCCCACGGATTTTAACACAGTAACTGAAATTACAGCAACAAAAAGTCAATCTGTATCACATTCTATCTACATTTTGTAATCGTGTTCCTTTTCCATGCATCACAGACAAATACAAGGCAGAAGATACCAACAACTGGTTTAATATTATTACACTACAAAATACTATATACAACTTTCTTTCCTTTTTGCCAGTATTTAAGGAATTTTCTTCAGCACTTGGAGGGGGGAAGGAGGTCATGAAGCGCATAATTCAATATTGACTTATATCTTATCCTTAGCATCTTCACTCATCAGAGAAGCTGACCTGCACTAAAGATGCCTATTTTTTTTTCAACCTGATGCTAAAATATGTATTCATTGCAAAAGTGGTATTGAGTATTTATTTTTACTGTAAAAATAAATTCTGTTTCAAGTAAGGCTACAAGGCACAGTAAGCTGACTAGCCATTGTTTAACATTTTTTTACTATACACAGACAAGATGACAGTTCAATGTTAACATGATTTTCTTCTGCAAAATCAAACAAAAATCATGCAAAGAAAATGCTAATTAAGATGCTGTAAAGCAGTTGATAATCAAAGTAACCTTTCCCTGACCCACATTAGGATAAGAAAACCCTGCAACAGAAGGCACTTAAGCTACAGTCTGACCCATTTTCTCTCTAAAGCTGTAGAAGTAGCTGTAGAAGCTAGGAAGTGGAAAAGAAAAATATAGTGCTTAAGCAAATTTAGATTGTAACTTAATTCAACACCTTTCCACTGACAAAACAAAAAAAATGCTCTCAAGAGGGTTCTTAGTGTTGCCAGTAATTTAAAATACTGCAAATACTGCAGTAATCACACCAAATTTTGAAGTGAAATGAAGAGCTTAGGAATTAAATAAATAGGGTCTTTAAAGACTTCATAACTAAACTTCTTTTCCTTTTCTGAATTTTAAGCACAACAGTAGCACAGTAAGATAATCATGCATGCAATATAAACATTAACCATACTCCAGCAGAAAGCAGCCCTTAACTTAAAGTTATTCACAGGTCTGATAAATTCCAAGATCAGACTTCCTTACTAATACATATGCATGATCCATACAGCTGTATTCACAATGACCTGACTAATGGTATGCAAACTGACAAAGGATATTACAAAAGCAGGATAATAAAGCACAATGAGTTATTCTTACTTCCCTTCCCCCACCATGCATTTTTACCCTTTGTGTTCTTTATACTTACCATGCCCTCAAAGCCAACTCTGTAAAGGTTTTTAGCTCCATTGTCCCAAAGAACATATGCTGCGCTATGTGGGCTTGACGCACTCCAATCCTGGATTTCAGTTACCTATTCAGTTTTAAAAATAAGAAAATTGCTTCTAGAATAAAGACTTAGAAACACAATCTGGACTTAAAACCTCATTCATCTCTCCAGAATACTTCAGGATACAGCAGTTCCAGTGAATTTAATACAACTTATTCCGAAGCTGGTTTCTGTTTGATACAAGTATTCTCATCTTAAGAAGATGGCAGCCTGTATACGTATTTTATAGGCCTATTTCTGTCTTGCATATTTGGTAGGCCATCTAACTCCATAAGTAGAAAACAAAATACGAACTGTAAAAATCTATTTCATGATGCTTCTTATTAGAACCAGCACTTAACTATCAAAACGAGGACAAAAACTATTTTAACTGCTTCAATTCATCTAGTTTAACCTACATTAGCCTGGTGGTGGTGCGCTATATCAGAAGACAAGGTTTTTTTCCAGAGCCAACCTGTTCAACAGTACAAAAGAGTGAAAAGGACTTTCCCTGACATTTCTGATATCATAAGGCCATGCACCAAATTATGAAAAACCTTCCATTATTAAAAAAAAATGAAAAAGCATTTCCAGAATTTGTCTTCATTCTTATCTGTATTTATTTAAAAGCTTTTCCAGTTACCCACTATCTGCTTCTCCTCTTTGCAAACATTTATATGCATTTATACATATTTTCAGCTTGCAAACAATTCAAGTCCAATATATAAATCAGACAATGAAGTATAAGACTCATTTTGCAAAGTTTCACAGATCTCAAAATATCTCACCCAATTCAAGGGCACAAGCAAGGGGTAAATAATCAAGATGGAATAAAAGCTGCCTCTAAAGGGCCTGCTCCAAGAGATTTAAATTTATTATTTCCTCTCAATAAAATCCAAAATGAAATCCCCAAAATTCCTAACGCTTCTGTGAATATCGAGGCTATAAAACAGGCTACGTCTCTTATCCAGGAACTTCTGACCTTTTAAATGCTGCTTAAGTGTTCTAAAACCAAATGCAACAAAACCCCCAAGTTCACCAACATACAAGGGCATCCAATTCACCTGGAACATCCCATATTTGGTAATAAAAGTCACAGTATATTTTACACATATTTACACAAGTAAGTTCATACTTGTAACAAACCTCAAGGTAAATGAAAGTTATAAATGGAAAAAATTTACAAATGTTATGATCAGCAACATATCATTCCATGCAATATTCAATAAATCCAAATACTTTTTATTATACAACTATATTGAAACCACTCATATAATGCCCTAAGCCAGTAATAGAATATCCACATCCAATACTTGCAAAACTTTTGATTTAAACTGGAAAAGTCCATATGATTATTAAGTTCAGAAAAACCCCAAAATCTGTGCTGCAAGCATTGAAAACCAAAAGCAAGAGTTATACAAATGTCCTGACTCACAAGCAATAAGACTACAGAATGAGGTCATGATCAGAAAGGGATATTGATAGTTATGGCTCTATACTAGCTATTAATGCTGAAATATGCCAAAGTTCTTAATGTTGTTACAAACAACTCTTAAATAAAACCACCGAGACACAAATTTAGTAGTTTGAAAAATTTTGTGCTGGCACTGTAAAAATGTGCATTTAAATTAAAAAAACAAACAAACAAAAAAAAACAGTCGCAGTATACATCCCCTCTTCTTTCTAAACACTTGAGCATTACAGAAGATTAAAAAATGCCCAGCAAATTAAAATACTAACATAAAAGTTAGTTAATAAAATCATATATAATCATAAAAGATTATGTTTTTACTCTACAATTAGAAAGGCCACTGAGACCATTACATGAACCTGCAGAAATGCATCTTCTTATTTAAACCAGTTTTAATTTTACCTTTCCTCTACGCCCATTGCCACCATCTTGATCTTCCCATTGCCAGTCAACTCCTCGCACCACTCTGGCACCTGCAAAGATTCCTCTTGCTGTAATTTTCTTTGATTTACGGCGAGACTCCAACAATACCCTGAAGTTATTAAAAGAAGAACCCACAAGTGTCAAGATAACAAAAAAAAGTCCAAAACGGTCTTTGGGGACAGGAAGAAAGGAGAGCATCTTGAAACAAAAGAAACAAACAACCCCACAAACAGACTTCAGCCAGTGAATCCCATTCATTCGATTCTCAACTTGACCAGCAGCCCACAGGATAAAGTCACAATCTTCCTAAATCTCATTTACTGTATGTTTATACTTAGTTTTTAATTCTAATGATATTTTTTCTCCAAACTTCCTACTACCAGTAATAATCTTGTAAAGACTTACATATAGATCTATACTCATATTATTAAAATCATTAAAGAAACCTAGAGAATCATATAAACAACACATTTCTGTTTCTCTTACATGCACCCTAGGCCAATATTACTGTCCTGCAATTGCCCTGACACTTTTACACCTCTTTCCCCTCCATGCCTCAATTTATTTTCCATATACTCATAGTCTATCTTGGCAAATTTTATTCAATATCTTGGAACCCCTTTTTTCAGTCATAATATGTCATTTTTCTAAAGTAAACCTCTTTCTCTCTGACTTCAACACAGCTTAAGCAGATAATCCCAAACCAAACAATTCATGAGTATTTAACTTGCAAATAGCAACAAAGAGACACTTTCCTACCTTTTCAGCCAACTCAAAAGCTACCAATTTGCACGTAACTAGATTTCGTACTTCATGCCAGGAAAATGCTGCCTGACAAAAGCATTCTTCCAGCTGAAATTCTGAATGTTTCCTGACCTCTTCAGGAAGTGTAATCACTCTCCTGCTAAGCTTTTAACATCCAGCAGATGGCAGACAAGGAAAAATTTTAATTGCTACAATCAATGCAAAGAGCACATGAAAATATTTGCCATTTTTATCTAAGTAATACGAAAGAGTGATAGGAAACAGTAAGACACTCCGTTTATAGAAGCATTTTAGAAAGTCCTCAACACCTACAAAACTGAGACAAAAACCAGCATGCATTTGTTTCACATGCTACCTGTATGATATCCCAGGCTCAAGAATTAAGTAGGTAGAGCTTATACTTTTCTTCATCGAAACGTCCTTAGATGCCTCTTGCCATTTTTCCTATTTTGAAATATCCCTCAATTTTGGCAGCATTGCTTTGCCCTTTTCTCCTCCCTCAGTTAACTTCAAACAACTTTTCTCAGCTAAACTTGATTCAATAGAAACAGTTCCTTGGCAGATGAAGCTGCCTTCTAGATAGAGTTGCAAAACAGAGCTCATGGGAGAAAGTGACAAGATACAAAAGACTTCCTGCAATTCTATACCTCATGTACAGTCTATCTCCAAAAATAAAACTTATCTTTATATACCATAACAGACAACTTAATTACACTAAGCCAGCACTTTCTAATCTTGGATCTAACTTCTAAGTCTCATCCTGCACTAAACATTATAATTGAGACTCTAAGCTCATTATATCTCTTTGGTACCTAGATCTGCTGGCATCAATCTCAAAAAACCCAGATGCTAATTTTTGATAAAGCCACTGACCTGGGCATTCAAGCCATAGTTAAACTTCCAGGCAAACATTTGAGAAAATAAACACAGTCTCTACGAAACACCATATGAGAACTGTTAGTGTGTTCCAACCACTTCCCTTTACTGTAAAAGCACTGATAAAGCACATCACTGAATTACAACATATTTGTAAACATTACTTCTCCAAGAAGGGGAAATAAATGTTGTTCTACACACACACATTTAACTGAGTATCATATCTAATAAAAAAGCTTCCAATAATTTTATGAAAGAACATTCTGGAGAGTCATCACAGAGGTGATAGCACAGCATATACCTTTACCCAATGTTTTATCACAGTACTCCAAGCATTTAGCAACAGGCAAGTATTACTGTCCTCACTTAATTGGTTGATAAACCTTGACAGAGAACGGCTATGGATTTAGACAAGTCATTTAAAGCCAAGAACACAAGAATAGCTATGCAAGGACAGACTAAAAGACCATTCTGCTCAGTTCTTTGCGGGGAGACAAGCACAGATGCTTAACAAAGAACATGAAAACCCAGTCAAGGGTAGAGCCACCTGCACAGCACCTTTTCTCTGCTTTCTGCAGTGCGCAGTTTAAACAATTCAAGTAAAAGGTTTTGTCTCCAGATCATTCTGTTTTTCATAGCCCACAGGTTATTTTCCCCTCAATCTGTCTACACCATTTTTTTGAGCCTAATTAAACTTTCACCTCCAGGAATTCATGGACAAATCATTTTGTGATTATATATTGCGTAAAGATAACTGCCTTTGTTTTAAAGCTGCTATGTGATAACACAAGAACTAGGATGACTGCAATGAGATCAAAAGAAACTGAATAATCATATCCTTTTTCCTTTACTCCATTCTTTTCAAAATTTCTGTGTTTTCCAAGCTACAAAGATCTGTCCTAGCTACCCTGCTTCAAAAAGAGGCAGAACCAGTAACAGAATCTACACCTCAAGCCACTATCTTACCTAAACCAAATTTCACTAACAAAATCTGCAGTTTAATACTAAACACAATTAAGTGTTCTTATTTCATGGGGGAAAAAATTATGGTTTACCTTTCACTTCCTGGTGTGGTAATTCTGTAAAAACGATGCCTCAAGTGATGTTTGTCCCCATGATAGCAAACAGTGCACAAATCATAATTTGTGCATTCAGCACATTTCCATCGGATGCCAATGATGGGTTGTTGTCGGCAAGTATCACACATAGTCCCATCATGCTTGATACCTGTGGGGAGGAAAAGAAAAAGAAGAGATTAACAACTCTTCTATAGCACAACACAGATTTCTCTTGTGCACCTTTATAATTTGTAATCATACACTAAGAAGTTAATAGAGAAAGGCTGCTACCGATACCCCATCAGCCTACACAACAGAGGAAATGACAATGAACTCTGCATCCTATCTCCAGTTCAGTCTGTTCCTGAAATGTTCTCCTAGCAACAAAAGCCAAGCAGACTGTGTTTGTTTTCTTTCATCTATACAAATCAGAGAAAGAAAATGAGAAATCCTTTAACAACAAGCTAAAGAGTCAGAAACGCATATCAAAATACATAGGCGATCTGGAATTTTCATTCTGGATTAAGACTATCAACGTACCTTTTACCACAAAGTTTACTGCGTTTAACTGTGTGCAGCAGTTTGAAATTCACTGGTTTGACTTACACACTTTGTACAATGGAAAAGATAAGTGCATATCTCTATTCTTTTTTATATAGGAAAAAATTCAGCTCTCCAGGATAGATGCCATTAGCTTCCTGAAAATGGTATCACTTTCAAAAATTATACTGCTTCATATACTGCTTCTTTTCCAAAAAGAACGTGCCACAAACAGATGTAACCCACCAGAATGTGCACTACCCAGGCTTCCATGAAAACTGAGTTCTCAATACTTACTCCTACAGGTTTGCCAAGCTACAGCAGTGAAAGTGATCAGTTGCTGTTTCCAACCATGTATTCCGAACATAGTGAATAGCCACAGGTTAATTAAAAAATAGAATAAAATATCAAAATCTGCTGCTGCTTGCGGAAAAAAAAGAAAAAAGAGCAATAGAAGAGAGAAGCACTGGCATACAGTCTGTAGCAGAAGATAAAAATGAGCACTAGAAGGTTGGAATAACATAGATTTTTCCCAGTCACTCACCCTTACAAAAAAAAAAATGAAATAAATAAAAAAAAAAAAAGCCAAAAAAACCCAGATCACACTGAAATTAGTGAGGAAAAAGAATAGGTTTTGCCCTCTCCAGAAGGGATGCTTTTGGAAATGACTGATAAATTCACTAGAAACCTATTAGTCACTTGCGTCCAACAGCTGAGTCACCTGCAGTGAAGAATAATCAACAGTTGGAGAGGCAAAACTGAAGGAAATGCCTTCTTGTCTGATCATTTCACAGAATCACATGATAGCTGAGGTTGGAAGTAACCTCTGGAAATTGTCTACTCCAACCACCACTGCTCAGAGCTGGGTAAACTAGAGTCAGCTGCTCAGGGCCATAACCAGTCAAGTTTTGAGCACCCCCAAGAACACAGATTCCACAACACAGTTCCAGGGTTCAATCATCCCTATAGCAAAAATCTTTCTTCTTATGCTTAAGTAGAAGTTACTGCATTGCTATTTGTACCTGTTGCCTCTTGTCCTATCACCTGACACCACTGAAAAGAGCCTGGCTCTGTCCTCTTTACCACCTCTATCAGGTATTCATATGCACTCTTAAGATTCCCCTGCCCCAAGCCTTCTTTTCTCCATGCTAAACATCACCAGATCCCTCAGCCTCTCCTCATACCAGACGCCTTAAGATCTGTTAAAACACATTTGCAGCCCTTCACTTGACATACTGTCCTGGGTTCAGCAGTAGCAGTCATTTTTTCTCCTCCTTAGTAGCTGGTGCAGTGCTGTGGTTTTGACTTTCAGCCTGGGAACAGCGCTGATAACACCGATGTTTTCAGCTGCTGCCCAATAATGTTTAGTTTGACCAGGGACTTTCTGAGTCTCATGTTCTGCCAGGGAGGAGGGGAAGCCAGCAGGAAGCAGAGACAGGACATCTGACCCAAACTGACCAAAGAGATATTCCATACCACAGCACATCATGCCCACTATATAAAATGGGAGCAGTTACCCAGAAGGGTTAGATCACTGCTCAGTCAGGCTGGGTATCAGTCGGTGGGTGGTGAGCAGTTGTATTCTCTTCCCTTGTTATGTCCCTTATCATTATTATTATTGGTGGTAGCAGCACTGGTTTGTGTTATACCTCAGTTACTGGACTGTTCTTATCTCAACCCATGGGAGTTACATTCTTTCGATTCTCCTCCCCATCCCTCTGGGAGCCGAGGAAGGAAGGAGAGGGAGTGAGAGAGCGGCTCTGTGGTTCTGAGTTATGGCTAGGCTTAAATCACAACACATACTCAGTATGTCCATGTCTCTCTCTCACTGGAGAGTGCAGAACTGGACCCAGTACTCTAGGTGTGGTCGCACCAGTGCTAAATAGAAGGAAAGGATCACTTCCCTCAACCAACTGTCAACGCTTCCAATGCAGCCCAAGATATCACTGGCCTTCATTGCCACAAGGGCGCATTGCTGGCTCATGGTTACTTGGCTGTCCATGGGGACCCCCAGGTCCTTCCTGGCAAAGCTGCTTTCCAGCCAGTTGTCCCCAGCTTGTACTTGTGCAGAACGCCGCCTTTCCCCCTGTTGAATTACAGAAGATTACTGTTGGCCCATTTCTCCAGCTGGTCAAGGTCTCTCTGAATCCCAACAAAATAACTTTGTGTTCATGTCTCCTAACCAAGAAGGCTTCTCATTACAGACCCTCTTCCAGCCTTGATTATAAATGTATTTAGAAAGATTTCTGGCCACACGATTAAAAAAAAAATCCTGATGCATGAGCACTGAAATAAATACTTAGGTATGGCTGGAAAAAACAACACGTTTGGAGCAAAGACTGCACATACTACTGCACAGACCTGAGCAGCCCTTCAAGGCATCAAGGATAGCCTTTGGTGTCAACAAAAAGCCTGAAACTGCTGACATTGTACTAGATGACACTGTAATTCCTGGAGCAGTTGATGAATAAGGTGGCATCCATACCTTGACCACAAAGTCTGTGCTGAAATTCCTAAGGTCTGGCACAAGCAAGTCCTATAACCCGTACTGTTATTTGCTGACTCCAAGTGCCAGGCAACACACCTCTTACACCATAATTGTTCTTTCTAACTGATCTCCTATATTTAAAAAGTATTTGTTGCCTGGCAACAACTAAAAATGCTATTTTTCTACAAAACACGAACTTGGAAATCAGCCATACATTTTCTCCCACACACAACTCCATCAATGACCTTCTTCTCAACATGGAGGGTTAATATCAAGAAGAAAGCTATCCTTCTTGTCATGTAAATTGAAATAAAAACTAAACATTTCTATTCAGGGAGGCAAAAGTTGCTGCAGAAAAAAAGAAAAATTTCATAAGGAAAGATCAAGGGGAAAAAAAACCGTATTTGACTCGAAAGTCATTTCACTGACCATAGTGTCTGGAACTCAGAAAGAGAACAAGTATATGTCTCTATTTGGAGTCTCTGACTGAGAGTCACATCTCTACCTCACAGACCTCTAAACACCATCCTGATAGAGCCTGTCTTCATCCATTCCCTGATACATGATTCCAGCAGCAACACCCACTTCAGTGCATGCCTCACCTGCCCATGCTGCTCCACTCATTCCATTATGTCAGCAAAAGGCTTTTGCAAAGTTGAGATATAAACTGGATAAGAGAGATACTCAGCTGGAAAACAGCCAGGAGGAAAAATATTCATCTGGATCAGCTTCCCAATCGTGTTCTTCATGGTGCTGCTCAACACTGCTGGCATGACAAAGCATTGCAGGGCATGAGCAGGAAAGTAATCCTTTTACAGAATACTCAGCCACCGCACTAGAGAACTGAAGGAAGAAGTAGATTTGTATGCCTCTAGTGAGAGTGGACTAAGAGTGTTTTAACTTCATCTGCTAAACAAGGTGTTACTACTGGATCACAAAATGCGATAGCTAAATTCTTATTCGTGTTCCTAATACAAACAAAATGAACTACTTGATGTTTTTTAAAAAATAATATAATTCTTTCAACCTTCTTTAAGTTGAAACATGTATTTTAGGTACACAGTATGCTGGGCTGGCCTTGGCTGGCTGGCTGCCAGACACACCCACCTAGCCACTCTCTTGTTCTCATTTTTCAATAGGATGGAGAGTGGAAGCAAAATGAAAGAGCTTGTAGGTCAAGACAGAACTGAGATGACCTACCAGTTGCCATTACAAGTAAAACAGACTTGAGCTGGGGAAATTAAATTTATAGCAAATTTAAAGAAAAACATAAAAGAAAAAAAAAGGTGAGAAAGACAAGAACTAAACCACCTTCTCCCTATAATCCCCTTTCTTCCCACACACAACTTCATTCCTTCATTCCCAACTCCTTCACCTCTCTGCTTCTCCCCATGGGGAGATAGCATCATAGAATAATTTGGCTTGGAAAAGTCCCTTAAGATCACCGAGTCTAACCATTAACCTGCCACTTCCAAGCCCGCCCCTAAACCATTTCCCTAAGCACCATGTGTCTACATGTCTTTGAAACACCTGCAGGGATGATGACTTCACTACTTTTCAGAGCAGTGTGTTCCAGTACTTGGTAACTCTACTGGTGAAGAACTTCTGGTGAGGATGGGGAACGGCAGGTTATGGTCAGTCCATAATAGCATCTCACACTTCTTTGCCCCAGCATCAGTCCTCTTCATGGACTACAATCCTTTAGGCAAACACTGCCCAAGCACAGGCACTCCATGGGCTGCAGCTTCCTTCAGGGCATGTCCACCTGCTCCAGCCTCCCACAGGCTGCAGTGTGGATACCTGCTCCACTGTGGCCCTCCATGGGCTGCAGAGGGGACAACCTGCCTGAGCATGGCCTCCATCTACTCACCAAAATTCAGCGCTGAGGATCTGATGTTGGCACTACACACTTTCAGGGAGGAAAGAAGAAATTATTTTTGATGTTTCAGAGTAGCTCTGCTCTAGCCCAGTGAACTGAATGCTCAGTAACACCGAGATTGTATCTTTCAATTTACCAGAAAAGGAAACGAGTTTGTGCGCTCCAAACCCACTCCATGCTGTACATCGAACAGGAACAACTAGAACACTGGGTCAAGTGGTTCTGGAGACAAACTGAAATCCTGACCAAAACACAACGTGTATCTGTCACAAACCACTTTTGTTCTTCAAAGGAAGGCTGTTTAAAAAAAGTTGAGAAACATAACCTGTACAAAGTTTATATTAGGAAAGAACAACTTAATTAAACTACTGGAATATACTAAAGTGCCATAAAAACTTCAAAATTCAAACATCAGCCCTGCAGCCGGCCAGTTGTGAATCAGAAAAGCACTTTAGCTCCAAAGTGAGATAATGCAAGAACTAAACCTCTATATAGCCTTGAAAATTCCCTGTGAGCAGGTTATTTCAAAATGAGCTGGGTTTTGTGTCATACTCCATACTGCACTGAAAAAAACCCACAAAAGAAACCAGGTAACAAGAAGGGTATTTTCAACATGCCTAATTACTTTTAAATAGCTGCAATTTCCTAATGTCCCTCCAACCTTAATACACCATAAAATCCAGTATCCCTGATCTCTACTTGTCATTAATGTTTTTACTAGTTGCATTTCCTATTAGTTTTCTACCATTATGTCCCTGCCACAGTTATTTTCAGTTTTGTCATATACTCTCAAATCTTCCCTACATTACCTAGCCCACCATTCCTCCATCAACACTGATTTATACATCAATTTTACAGCCTTTGCCTACAAGTTTTTAAAAGCCATGCTCAATCTTAAAGCTGTGGAAGGAAACAGAAGCAGTGTTGCTCAAATTGCTATTTGAATTTGTAACAAATATTTTTTGTACTAATTAGGTGGCAAGACACAGCTGTCCAAGACAGTAAAATAAAATGTACAAGGGGGATTCATATCACTCACTGTTAAGAGCAGCAGAAGTCATTAGCAATTTCAATTATGTCTCAGAACCAACAAATTCTGGTTTCCAATGGACTCATTATTCTCTAACAGAACTCTAATATGCCCAAATCCTTTCATATCATAATGACATAGTACCACCAGGCAAGGGATACCACAAAGAAAACCAATATGTTTACACCCTAATTTAAAGAGCAACAGCAATGTTTTGTTCTTCCCATTCTCCCACTCTACGTAATTTTCACACCATGAAAAGACTCCAGGCAAATTGAAATAAAAAAGTTTTTAGAGATAAATCAGATTCTGACAAATTGTGTAAAAACTCAGATCAGTGTCCCCACAAATGTAACTTATCTATCAAATACACTGTCTGGCAGCAACCAGCTGACCAACTATTGTATACAAGAGATGCCACACTTGCCAAAGCATATGCCAGGTCTGGTAAGAGTATCACAAGATACATGAGGAGGGAGACGATTATTGTGTAGGAGACATGGGGGAAGGGCAGGAAGAACAAAGGACATGTTTATTAAAAAAGCAGGCTTCCAATACTACTACTCATGAAGCTACTGGACTTTTTACTTACGAGGGGTTTTGTAACTAAGTAGAAATAGCCACTAAAAAAAATCATGACTAAGACAATTTGCATTGAATTACACTTGATGCGCTAAAAGCAAGAACAAAAATACGTAGGATAAATCACCTGATGTTGTCTACCTTTTAAAACGTGCTGACATGCAGGACTTCATGGTGATTTATGCAACTCTTCAGGTTACAAAAAGCTATCACTACAAGTGCAGAAAGCCTGTGCTTGATCTCCAACAGAGAACACCTCTATTTACAATATTAACAGAATACAGCACATACAGCTTTCTATGCTGCTCAGATGCTTACTCTAGCTGCAGGATAATTCCATGTCAAGTTTCTATTTCCTGACCCCAGCCCCTCCATCACCTACCCTTATTCAAACACAACTGGGTAAACATTTCAAAAGCAGGAAAATAACACTTTTACTTTGAACCAACCATATAAAAGAGGAAATGGATGATAAATGCATTTTTGCCTGAGCTCTGTAGAAAGCAAATCTTCTTTTGCTCTCTACAAAGAGAACAAACACAGCAAGTTTCTGTAATGATCATGAGTATCAGGTGAACATAGTCAAAAGTGCTCTCTGCAAACACACTACTGTATGGCCTTTTCCTCTGGCAAAAGACTGCCTTCCCTTCCAAATATAAAGCTTGGGTTTATAAACTTTGAGCTTCTATTCAGCAACTCAGAAAACTACTCCTTTCTGTCTCTTTTCCACAGCACTACCACAAAAAGGAGACTGTCAAATACTTTAGATCCTGGCAAAAGGCTACTTTACAGAAAGAAGAGGATTTATTTGCAAGTAATTGGGCAATCACGCTGCACTGCTAATTATCACATCCCACTACTTATTCCATTTAGAAGCCCACTACACAGGACCTATTCTAGGTTTACTAATCTCTCTAGATCACTCTGTCTTGCTAAAGAAATGCTAGCCCTATAAATACGATCACCAAGGGGCTATCTACCACAGTTAGCTTGGTAGATATGGCCTAAAAACAAAACAAAGCTTCATACACAAGTCTTTCATTACCCAGATGACATCACATGGCTTACAAGAGATACCAACAATCACCAACGAATTTTTACTTTAAATAAGACCGTCCTAAAATCTTAGTACCAAGACTACTTAAGTTTTTTATAAAAGTTAACATAGTCTTCCAATGCTGGTAATAGCCCACAACCATTAAACACAAGACCAGTAAGTACATCATTAAGACTATGAAGCATTGTTCTGGCATCAAAGGAAAGGCATATACATATATATGCACATATATGTATCAAACTCAGGTTTGCATTTGTTTTGGGTTGGTTGTTTATTTTTACTAGAACAAGCTTCAAACATTACTCTGAAACACAACAGGTTCCTGATGCATCACTGCCATTTCTGGCTGCACAGGCCTATGAACTCATCAAAGCAGCAACTCTGGCTGCAATCACCGCTTTTTAAGGACTTCTAACCAAGTCCGGTTTTGAATACCTAATGAGAAGAACTCCCAGCAACAAATAACTTAATTCTGCTTTCTACTGCCGTGTTCTTATATTTATTCTCACTACAGACTTACAATAATGTTGTGCCTGTAAATTTATGAACCAGAGAAATTAGTTTTCATTTTAAACTCTAAAAGCCATGATTTAACACCGTACTACGTATCATCAAACCAAACCTCACACCATATTTTATAACACTTCTTTGCTCAACAGCGTAATCTATTTCCATTACAAATTCCTGTCACCTAATCCCACTTTTCCCATAATTATTTATTGCAAAGTTTTCTAAATGCTCCTAGAGATAGTGTCAAAGTATCATCCAAAGACAAAAGCACCTTATTCTAAGCAATGGATAGTCATTACCATGGAGAAAAAGAAGCAATTACAAAAAGGTGGAACACTGAAGAAGGGAAGCGCTTTGCCCAAGACTACAAAGTGAATCACTAGTAAAACCAGGACTTCAGTCCAAAATCACAGCATCCTAATTCCAATTCCATTAACTTTGCCCTTTTGCTGCTACTACTTTACAGATTATTTTTTTTTCTCTTTCTCTCCCTGTCTCCAGGGAATCACGACCTCAAAAGTAACTCCGTCTAGCAAAGGGCAACCCTGGGTAGTTCCATGCAACAGTTCCACGCGGATGATGCACGCGCTGACTGAAAACCTCAGGAAGATAAATACCATCTTGCAAAGACTGAAAAAGCCAGTGTTTATGAGTTTTTCCCACAGCAGTATACATACTACTACCTGAAGCAGAAATTATTATACAAAAATATAAACATAACTGAAAATTAGAAGGAATAAAGCAGCAAAACAAACAAAAGCAACAATACCCCACCAAAACCATAGACTGAGCATTAAGTCTAAGCTTCCAGATGCAGTTAAGAGGATACTGTCAGCTTGCAAACATGTCATGCAGAGCTAGAATAATGAGCATTCAAGGCTCATATTCAACACTTTAAGCACACACTTCAGTTTTAAGCAGAAACAGTCCCACTGGTCTTCATGACATCAAACGCAGGTAAAGTTTTAAAGCATTAACATCTGCAAGACAAGGACTGACAACTTGAAAGACTACTCTTCAATACTTGTTCCAAAGTCCATTTCAAAAAGATTTTCAGCTCATTTTAACAGCAGCTACCCTCCAAAACAGCAACCGAAAAAACACCCCAACCATGAAGCCATGAGAGAGGAAGGTACCCAGACTCAGAAAAGTTAAATCCACCTCAAAGGCTCACCATGCAGTGTGTTGGGCTTTAGCCCTTAGCAATATGTTTGTAACTAATTACAATGGATTCCATGATTCTGTCTCTTCAAACGTATTTGCACTTCCTTTCTGCAACACTACACGTAGCTGGCTCAAAGATGGTCTCTCCATCATATTCTAAATGAAAGATACGTTACAAAAGCAGCACATCCATGCACCCCAATAAACTGGCCCAATCACTTCATTATTGAGGCAATCCTGCCCAGCCTCAAGTCACCTCACTGTATTTCTGACGAAACATGAACAATATAATTTTCTTTATGAGTTTTTACTGTGAAAACAGGTGCTAATATGAACATTTCCCTGCAGTGTCTGCAACACTAACACTGCCGCATAATGTCAGTGCAGACCTAAATCCATTGTCCAAACTGACTGAATTTAAAGCATAAGTATCAAGAGGCCAAAAAACTGAAAGAATGAACAAATGCATTTTTGTTTTCCTCCCAGTGCCTTCACTGTTTTACAGAAGGTCTGGCAACACAGATAAGAGACAATACGCAGATTACAAGACAAAACAGCATTTCAGCCACTCAATGTAATCTTCAGTAAAAGGTGTTACATGCTTTTCCTGCAGTCCTCCCTATACTCGATTCAGAATGACTGTCACAATTTTACAAAACAGTTATGAAATAAAAATTCGGATAAATGAGGGGGTGAGGGAGGATAAAAACAAAACCAGACCTTGAGGTACGATTCTCTCGGTCCCCATCTTTCACTCCCCACAGCATACCACCAGCCTGCTCTCTATGGAAGATCACTTTTGCTTTGCTTTCCCCAACAAAAACCGAGGGCAACTTCCCCTCTCCCCACTGTCACACACCATGTATTTATTCAAAGTTAAGGAATACATACACACATGCCCCCACACCTATAGACACCCACGAGCAGGCATGCAAAGGGAGAAAGATAGCTGCCTCCCCCCCCCAGCGAGGCGCACCCCTACAAAGGCAAGGAGCGGGGCAACCCACCCCTCGGGTGCTGCTCACCACAGCTCGCCCCTTCCCGGCCCCGGCCGCCGCTCACCGGTGGGCGCGCTGTCTAGAATGCGGAGGTCGTAGGCCCCGGAGCAGCGGTAGTTGGCGGCGGTGCCGTTGTCCCACACCACGACCACCTCCTCGGGGCTCTCGAAGCTGCGGACGGTGCCCACATGGCCCTCGCCGCCATCCTGCTTCCCCCACTTCCAGTCCGGGCCCCGGACCACCCGGGCCCCAACTCCCTCCACCATCACTCGGTTGTTCCGCGAGCTGCTCATCCCGGCGACGCCCCACGGGGCCGAGCCCCGGGGCGGCTGGAGGGGGCGCGCAGCCCGCAGGCGGCGGAGGGGGACCCCGATGGGGACGGCTGCTTCGGACGCGGCGAGGGCGGGCACGGGCCGCGGATGCCGGTGCGGCGAGGAAGGCCGAGGGGCCGCGGGCAGGGAGGCAATCCTGACGCGACGGTGAGCAGGGGGAAGAGCGAAAGGGGCCCTTCCAAAGGGCCGTGGGACTCGACCGGGGTGGTGGGAGGCTCCGGCCGACTCTTCTCCTCGCTTCTTTCCTCTCTCCCTGTCTACCTACCTAAGCGCCCATGCCCAGCGCCGCAGCAGCGTCCCCGCGGCGCCCACCCGCACCCTACAGCGGCAAACCCCCGCCAGCCCCGCGCACCCGCCGCTACATCCGGGAACTGCGTCCGCGACGGCGGCAGCACCAGGGAGACCAGCAGCCGCCACCAGCGTCCGCCTCCGCGCACCGCGCATGCGTATGTGCCCGTTCCGCCGCCACCGCGCAGCCGCGGCTCCGCGGGGCCTGGGCCAGGCGGTGCGGCGCTAGGGCGCCCCCTGCAGAGCCGCGGTATGCACTGCTCGGCTGCCCGTGCTGCTCAGCCGCAGCCGCTGTCCCATTCGCCGGGCGGATCGCAGGCCTGTGCCGGTGGAAATGGAAGGAAGCAGAGAATGGAACAGGGATTTATTTATTCCTGCCCTGAGCGGAGCTGCCTGGAGTTCCTCCGAGTCACCAGTCTGACGGTCCCTCCTAGCGACGTTGAGCCTCCCTGGCGGGCTGCGGCCTCGCTCTGCCCAGCGCTGAAGTGATTTGGGCGGTGGGGGCCAGGTTTCTGAATCGCCCTTTCCATCCAGGAGAAGCTGCTGCTATCGCCTTTCTGTTAGTGACAGGGGAATTAGATATAAGGAAGAAATTCTTCCCTGTGAGGATGATAAGGCACTGGCACAGTTTGTCCAGAGAAGCTGTGCTTGCCCCATCCCTGACAGTGCTCAAGGCCAGACTGGATGGGGCCTTGAGCAGCCTGGTCTAGTGAAAGGTGTCCCTGCCCATGGCAGGAGGTTGGAACAAGATGAGCTTTAAGGTCCCTTCCAACCCAAACCATTCTATGATTATAAATTCTATCAACTAAGTCTTGCACGATCTAGCTTAGGTAAATCTGTATTGCATTTCCCTTGTTTTTGAGTTCCTTCCGTGCCCTGAAATGCCGTTTTCTTTTCAAATTGTGGACGTGATTCTTGCATGCTATTGAGGTGAGCCTAGTGGGGATGTACTTCTGTAGCCCAGCTTTTTTAGCTGGTATTCAGGTGCTCCAGTCAGCAAAAGGGGGAATTTGTTCCCCCTTCCCTCCTTGGGGCATCCCTCAAGGAGGATGTACCTACTCAAACTCTGAGCACATAACCTACCGTGGAATTCTTCATAAACTACATTCTTTGTTAGCAGTTTTATGACACTAAAGGATTTCCTTTAACTCCACACATCCTGGCTAATCTGATATAGAATGTGATTTTTCATTTTTAAAATGGTCCTCCAATTGGTTTTGTCTCTCTCTAATCATGCTCTGTGCCAACTTTTTAAATGCATCTATCATAAAGGACAGACAAGTCTGAACTAGACAAAAGAATACTATTTCTTAGTCAACAGGGAAATGGTTGATACAAGACAGCCCTTGTGTCCAGGGTATTTTTACAGTTTCTGTGCTTCCTTCCACCTTTGTAGTTATTAATATGGCTAGAAGAGTCTATGAGATCACTTCCTGACTTCTTTTGTGCTGTTTTCTCACAGTATGTATAGCAGATCACAATAACATGAACACGTAACCACCAGACTACCACCACATTCCTCACATAAGTCATTCCTTCCTAACCCGTGGTAAGGCTGAAGAATGTTGCCTTAACCATGAAATTGTGTCCTGACAATAGGCACTCCCAAGCAGCATCTGGTTTCTACTTCTGGAGTGGAAACCTCTAACAGATACCACGCTAGGAAAGTGTGCCATTGTCAGGCAGTTTGGGTTTTCTTGCAGATGCTTGTCCCTATACAAAAGCTACCCAAGCTTGTACTAGCTTATTACATTTGGTATATGGCAGAATATCCCAGAAATTCTGGAGAGTTCTTGACCTATTGAAGGATCTAGCTAGGCTCTATTTATGGTCAAAATGTTCCCCTCTGCCTGGATCTACTTCTTTTGCTTTGACAGTTATGGGCAAGTATAAGGTCCATGCATATCTAAGGACAAGCTGGAGCACATTTTCCTGTTACTCTTTGATAGGGTTGCATAAAAAAGGCTTTTTGCAACCAAGAAATGTGTACCAGGAAAACCAAAGAAGTCTGAGATCAGAATTAGTTCTCCTAGAAGAGCTTATCCCTTATATTTATTTTTCCAAGAAGGCCATCTTCTACATTGTAGATCTTAAGGGAGTGTGCTGCTGCAGTTCAGCAGCAATGTGTGTAGACAGATATTATCCTGGAGTTTCTTCTCTCTTGATAATCCTTCTCCTGACCACTCCTGCTCTGTCCATCCCAATAGCCCCTGCCCCTCCTTTGTCTGACCTGCTTTTTCTATCAGATGATTTACTTGCCACAAACAGCCACTCCTCTCCCAGTCTATACAGGTGCAGAACCCAGCATTTGGACTTGTTAAATGTCATCCCATAAATCATTGCCCAATGCTCCAATCGATCTATATCTCTCTCCAAGTTGTCTTATCCCTCAAGAGGGACCTCCCAGTTTTGGTATCATCAACGAACTTGCTAACGCATTCAGCAACCCCTTCATCCCGATCACTCATGAAAATAGTGAACAGAACTGGTTCCTGCTCCTCAGCAGGAACACCACTGCTGCCCACTCACCAGTCAGGTGTAGCCCCATTCACCACAACCCTTTGAGCTCTGCTTTCCAGACAGTGCTTCACCCAGTGCACTGTGAATACCATAGTGTTCATCCCATAGCTGGACAACTTGTGAGGGACAGTATAAAAAGCCTTACTGAAATTCAGAAAAACTACATCCACTGCCTTCCCTTCCTCTACTGGGCAGGTGACCTTATCATAAAAGAATATCAAATCTGTTAAACAGGACTTTCTTTCCCTTGTGAACCAATGTGCTCATACTCCAGGTAATTTAATCTGTCAGTCCTCAAACTGTGGGGGAAAATGCCATCTAAAACCTCACTACTGGACTTGGCAGAAGGTTTGTTTCTTTGCTTTTTGTGTCTACAATCTAGAAATCGTACTCACTTGTAACCCTCCTCAAACTCAGCACCAGCAGAGGAATGGGACTATGGCTTTTTTCTTCCATTCCCGTTATGGGAGGAGACCATCAGAGCAGGCTGGCAGAGCAGTAATGCCTTAAACTACTGCAGCAGATGCAACCAAAGCTCATCTGCCAAAGGCCTTATTTACCTGGACAGTGCTACTATAATTAAGCACTGCTGCCTAGCTTGTGAGGCAGTGCTCACTTTGAATACCTCAGGTAGTCATGACAGAGCAGTTAAATCACAGACTGGAGCAAGGGAATCCACACTGCTTTAGGCATACTCATCTACAATTGCAAAGACTTATTAATATGCATTCAGTGCAGGAATCTGGATGCACAAAAAGAGCTACAGAACGAGTTCCCTTCTGGCTACCTAAAATTATGTGTATTGCTGAGTCACACCCTCCTCCCGCTGCTGATTATGGTCTTCCTCACTACTTCCTGCCATATTAGAGCAATCCAGTGAGGGGCCATGAGAGAAGACCTCTGATATATGCAGAATTCAGCACTGTACATAACCTAATGACATCCCTTTAAATTCCTTGTTGTTGGAGAGCATACTGGCCTTTTGTAAGAGCAGCTGCTGCCCTCTTAGAAGATAAAACAACTTTCAAGACAAGCTTCATAGAGTTACAGGAAATAGAACTTTGGGGCTCATCCAGCCTATGCTCCTGTTCATCTAAACCGTTCCAGAGAGCTCCTCACTGAGACTCTGCCTGGTTGCCTTTCGGTTCTGCAAAATGTCACGCTCTGGCAGGGAATCCTAATAGAAGTATTTGCATGGATTGTAAAGAGACTGATAGAAGTTTTTCTGGACTGTCTGGTTTGATTAAAGCTGAACTTGCACTGTAGGATCTGGAACATGCAATGCAGAAAGGAGACTGTGCCTATTTCAGGAGAGAATCCCATGTGAAAACCATTTCATACAGCTTTTATATAGTTCAGAAGAAAAAAATCCCAAATTCTTGGAAAGACAGTCATTAATTCATGGAGTTTTGAGGTTTTGTTTACTATCTTGCATGAATCCTGAGCTCTCAGAATTTGTTACATAAAGGATATGTATAGATAGCTTTATAGGAGTTCAGAAACAGCATCCAGTTTACGGACGTGTAGTTTTCCTTTTAAAAACAAGGTAGAGTTTATTAATGTATACCAATCTGAGATCAAAAAATCAGCTTTCTCAGTTCAAGACTCTGTATTAGAACAAGCAGTTTTCTTACACCCCCTCTTAAAAATTTTAATTTTCTGTTTTTCCCCAAGGCGGGAGGGAGAGTGTGTTATAATGCATTTTTTTCCTGTGGACATAAGTATTAGGAAAAAGAATTGGGAAAAAGTAGGCAACTGCCTTGGTTTCATCGAAATACACCTACTCTTCTGAGTGGAACTAACTCAGCTAACTGAGGTACAAAGATGGAAGTATTGGCAAATGAGAAGAAAGCTACCGTTTTAATGAAAAAAGTTTTTCCCAAATGTAACTCTTTTTTTTGTCTTTTAATGAAAAGTATGTAATCATTCTCCACAGGAACTTCTGGTCTGATGAACATGCCACGTCTTTTTAAGTGAAAATATGCATAATGTATGTTTTCGAGAACCTGAAGAACCAGTTAGGAACTTCAGGGCCTATCCTGTTCGTCCGTAGTTTAATGTAGAAAACACCCTAATTCCTCAGCCTCTACTGCCATCAGGTGGCCATGTACCATATCTTATCAGTGCTAAAACACACCTATCCTGTTAACTTGTTGACGCTGTATTTCCGCTGCTTTATTTATGAGATTCATTATCCATAACATAATCCAATTCCTTCCTCAAATTTCAGAAATGTCATGAATACTTAGCATTGAGATGTCATGAATAATTGGCACTGATTTTTCCCCTAGTTTCTGCAGATTACAACAATATTTTTTAATGCCAGATAGTGAGCAAGCTGTCATACAACACAGCAAATTGCTGTGGTGGGTTTGGTTTTCACTGTGCAACTGCCATCCTGTATGACAAAAACTGTTAATATTAACCCACAGTGGCCATGCTGCTGTCTCTTTCCCTACGATGTTCCAGCTGTTACTTCTTTTCTAGGAAGGACAAACAGCTGAGCAGATAATAGATTACAAATATGTCACTTTATTTTCCTGCTGTGAAACAAAACTAATCCCATGGAGATCTGCTAAAAAGAAGGAATCCCAGACAAAACTAGGACACTGTGTCTGACTAAAAACTTTAGCAAGCGTTTTAGGATTAGGAAGATTACCTTTCCCTAACAGAAGCATCCTAGAATCTTTCTCCCTTGGTTAAGGTTTTAAGTTTTACGAGGCTGAACTCTATTGAGTAGAGAGAAAAAAACAACCCCAAAACCAAACATAAACTGTGAAGTTAAGCTTGAAGTTTTAAATATTCAAATACAAAATAAGGAAAAATCTGTAGCAATCTGGGCCATACACATGACAATACCATGTACTCGTATTTGCATGCCTATACGAATTCTTCTACTTCAGCATATCTCAAAGCATTAAAAAATGTAGACCTGCCTGATATTTCCAAATGTTTATCCACATATTGGTGTTTTATTCATAGGCAATTTTTAAAGTAGTTGATGCAATGGAAGGATGGATTAATTTTTTCCTGGCATTTAATTTTCTGATCGTAAAGAAAGCACTTGAAATTCTCAGGTGTTGTCAGAACCAGGTAGGCCATATTTTTAGACTGTCAGGAAAATAAACTGTCTCCATGGGTCATGAAGATATTTTAAGAATGTTCCTAATTCATACCTGAAAGGAGGTTGTAGTGAGGTGAGGGTGTTTCTTCTCCCAAGTAACAAGCAACAGGACAAGAGGTAATAGCCTCAAGCTGTGCCAAGGGAGGTTTAGGTTGGATATTAGGACAAATTTCTTCACAGAGAGGGTAATTACATCTTGGAACAGACTGCCCAGTGAAGTGGTGGAATCACCGTCCCTGGAAGCGTTCAAAAACCGTGTAGATGAGGCCCTCAACGATATGGTTTACTGGTGGTCTTGGTAGTCCTGGGGTAATGGTTGGACTTGATGATCTTAAAGGTCTTTTCCAACCTAATTGATTCTATAATTCTATGTGCATGGTCATTTTTCTTGCAATCAGTTGGTCTAATCATGTGTTTACAGTCAAGTACAGGTCTTTCTTGTATTACAATGGCACATAATACGCAAAGTAATGCCTGAAAGATGACTTAAGCACTGAATAATATCTATGTTAAATTTTAATAATCCATTAAAATAGTAACAAACATTGAGTAACTTAGGCAAAATCCAAGCATTGTATGTTTTGTCATAAGAAAACAGTCCCAGTAGCAACATTATATAATCCTAAATTCTATGAAGATTTCCAGTACACTCTGATGGACTTTTTGAAATCTGTATTTATTAAAAACACAACTAGAAATATTCAAAAATAACAACAAAACATGTTGCTAAACAAGGCTTTGTATAAAGTAAATATTTTTAACACACATCTCATTTAAGATTGTGCCTAATGCTTATAAATAAATTTCATAGTTAACATGCTAAAGAAAAATCCAAGAAATTGCCTAAAGGAAAAAGACTCATTGGACATTTTTGTGACTGCTGAGTTCAGCTAGAACCGTACTCTTGATGTGGGTAGGACAAGAGCTGACCAAATGTACATGGAAGTTGTTTGGAGGTTTGGGGTTTTGTTTGGGGTTTTTTTACATTATTATTATAAAACAGTCTAAAATGGTTTGGGTTTAAGTTTGAAATTCAAAATGCAATTTTTATCAACTTTGAAGTGTTTATAAAGGGGTGAAAATAGGTAAATAAAAATGAAAATGTTTCACTTGAAGCTATAATAAAGATTCCTTGGATCCAGGAGGACATTTAACCTAGATTCAACACCCAGCTTTGCTGTAGTCTTGTAAAAATTCTCCAAGTTCTGTAACAGCTTCTGTTAACATTTTTGATGAAAGAATTAATTTGACCAAGAGAAATATCCTTCCTATATTTGCTCACTTTCAACTTATCTTAGACTGTACTGTCTCATATTCTCAGTTTTCAGCATGCTGTGGATTGTCATCTTTGGTTTCTGAACCAAACAATCAGTTTTAAGTTAACTCACATATCTGTGAACTATATTCAGCTGTATATATCACAGAATTTTAACCTTTATTTTAACTCTTCTGTGAACATTTTGGATGACACAAAGATTCATCAGCATGATTTAACATTATGGTGAGTCAAATTGATCTGATCCTCTACTAAACACAACTTTGTAGTTGTCAGTTTGCTGTATTCAAAAGCAGGGGACTGGTTTCATGTAGACTAGATCCCACAAGAGTCATTCCAAGGGAGACAAATACTGGGCAGTCTTCATGTTGCAGCAGCAGTTGAAGGTATCTTCAACCACCCAGAGAGCGAAATAGTAAGAGATTATGTGCTTGCATTTGTCATCAGGATACCTGCTACACCTGCTGAACTGAAATGGAAGGAAATGGAGGTAAAGAAAGGTAAATCAAATAACAGTCCTTTTGAATCCTATGTATGTTCTTTGCAACTTTACCACTGGAAAGGGCTAATATATACTTCATGAGGGACTGAAGAGATGCATAGAAGAAAAAGATATGGATATATGAATGTATGGTAATATGGAAATAAAAGCAGCAAAGCTCCAGAAGGGGGAAAAAAGTAGCAGCTATTCCTAGTGCCACAATCATTGATTTTTTTCATGAGCACCAAGAGTACAAACATAAACACAGCCTGGCTGTTTCCTCTGACATTTGAAGAGCCTCCAACAAGGAGCATTTACATTGACTTCATTAATTCTCTACTTCATTCACACTTTAAGGAAAGAAAAGTATATAATACACATGAGGAAGGCTTAAGAAATGCTGACTTGAATTTTTCAAATGCACTTTTTTCCCCCTATTCCCCTGACAATTAATAGCAGGAACAGTAAATGCCCTGCACTGATAGAAACCTTTTCAGATATTTGATACATAGACTTAACGCTTTTTAAGTATTCCCAAGATAGGTCAGGCTGACACAAAGACACTTTTCCCATTTTGTTAGATAATTGCTAAATTTAAACAAATGCTAAAAGAGTATAAACAAACAGAACCTTGAATTTAAAACTCTGAGTTTTAAAGTCACTTTGTCCCTCCTCAGAGGGCAAACTGTTTGAAATCAGTTCCGTGAGCGGGGCTGCAGAAAACTGTGCTGATACCAGCTTGCAATTGCCCACTGAAACATCAACCAGAACATAATAACTCCTCTCCAAACCCAGAATAACCACAGAACCACCTCCCCTAACAACAAATAAAATAAAGACAATAGAGCATGAGTGTAACCTCTCAGTTAAAAACATAAAACAATCTGTGACCAACAGATTGCTTCTGTAAATAATTATCTGTTGCTTAAATGAAATAAATTGGAAGACAGTACAAAAGCACAGTCCTGTGCCCTTTCCTTTCTGCCTATTCTATAATCCATTAGAACAACCCTGTGCCCTTTCCTTTCTGCCTATTCTATAATCCATTAGAACAACCCTGTGCCCTTTCCTTTCTGCGTAATCTATAATCCATTAGAGGTGAGTTGATGCAATCATTTTATGAAGCACTTAGAGAGCAGAAAGCATAGTGCAAAACACAAAGTCTTTCTGGGAATGTAAGACTATCTTCCTCTGAAAAAATAAGGTAAGAGTTCACAGCACCATAGTGACCACCTTTTTTCCTTCCCCCACACACAATCTGCAATCACTAAATTGCTTGGAAGCATTTGTAATATGAGCAGAATGCAGCCTTTTCTTCTTCAGCTCTGCAAATGGGTTTAGGCCGAAGGAAAGCCTTTTAAAGGCTGGAAAAAAACCCAGCACTGGAACTGGTGGTTCTGACGGGGAAGGCTTTAAACAGAAGGAAGTTATTAACATTAGTGACAGTGTAGCAACATGCTTACTCAGCAACAAAACCCCCTCAGCCCTTCTTGGCAGGTTTAATTTGTTTCGGTTTGCCTGTAGGATGTCATATATGCCTGACACTGTTAATATTCCCATGAGTAATCAACACAGGGTAATGATCAAAGACCAGATAAACCTTCGTCTGATATCTTTTGTGCATTCAATCTCTCTAGATTTTCAAGTCATTAAACTGCTGGCTTTGTATGCCTCTGAAGGGTTTCTCTAACCATCAGCAGCCATGCCTTCCACTTTTTCAGCTGAATGTGTGTATATGTGCATTTATAAACTTCCTAGCTGCATGGACAAATTCCTTTCTCAGCCATTTGGGATTTTTATTTCCTTCAGTTTTTGGGTAGCTCAAGGATTCTTCAGCTTCATGGGGATAGGGCTTGAATGCAGGACAACAGTCTGTTGTAAGCAACAACCAGTTTCATTTTCTGGAAGTAGCAGGTTCTGCTGCATCCTGAAGTCCAGTCCTCATTTCAGCCATGTTAGCGTCTCTGAAGATTCCTAGGTTCATATTATTGATGAAGCCTACATGTTCTCAGAATTAAGCTATCTACTCCAGCTGCTCACACTGGAGTGTTCCTTCATGATGAATCCTTTCATCTGGGATGTACAACACACATTCCCACCAAGTCAGGACCAAGACCTGGGTATGGCTGTTTTCTGTAAGCAGAAGCAGAAGAAGTGCAGTGCTGATGACAATAGGTTTTCCAACCATCCAGTTTTCTTTTTCTACAACAGCTGCCAGGAAAAGGAACAACCCCCAGATCCTTTCTGGCCTCTGTTTACCCATTCCCACACTGTTTTCAGTGGCTGCAGCTGCTCTGCCACCATGTCCTGGGAAAATCTGGGCAGCTGACTGCATAGGAAGAATAGCCATTTTTACATTTCTTCAGAATTTTGCAATACACTCTTATTAGTTTACCTTTCTTAATACACTATCAATTAATTACTTTGCATACTTTTATCACTCTGATTCTTAAATGAAAAATTCTTAACACTGTACAAGCTGCTTTAACTTGAGAAGAAAAAGAAGGTGACAAGCAGAGGATTTTTGTTTGTCAGCCTGAATGGTAAAATCTGCTTGATGTTTCCAAATTCCATATTCAACTTAGCAATGTGATCAGAAACAAGCATCTGATTGCGAAGTCTGTAGATGTTACAGTGGGGTTTCATGATAGTTGTTAAAGCAGGACTGGAATCCACCCTTGCTGCACCAAAGCAAGAGTGTTTGATCGCACAGCATGAACATGGAGCACTTTACAGGATGCAAAACTAAAGTCTCTTTCAGTATTACTCCTAAGTTAAACTGGCCCAATATCCAAGAGCTTGCCACCACTATTTCATGGTGAACAAGAAAAAGTTGGGCCCAGAAGCAGAATCTCTCTGGTAAGACCTGTCCAAGTAAGGAGAAGAAATTGAAATAGGTAACATTTCATTTTATGCACTTGCATTCTGGTGGTTATGGTCCCCAATTCAATTAGATTTTAAAATCTGGATATAGCAAGAAAACATGTATGAAGTGAAGAGTCTCACCAAGCTAAGTCTGTCTTCTCACAACAGGTCATGGAGCTGAGGCACAAAATAAGGAGAAAGAATGTATTTCTGTGTCCTGTGGTGTACATACCCATCTGAAACAGCAGATGCTCAGCTCCAGGATCTTTGTGTTATCAGCTGCACTCCCAGGACTTTGCCAAGGAAAACACACAGATACTATGCATCTTTTTCTGAAGCTGGAGGGGGAAGCACCTCACTTAGCAAACACATGAGGGCCACCATGCAACAATCCACACAGCCAAAAAGGGAGCATGTAGAATTTCTCATGGGAGTTACAGAATACATCTGCTCCTCTCTGATCCTCACTAACATCTTGCAACAGCAGCAAGAGTGGAAAAGCAGTTCAGTTCACTTAAAATATTTAGACAGGCACTGCTGACTAACCAGCGCTGTTCTGGAAGCACCGGTGTCTCCTCTTCCTCCTGCACGACACAGGACTTGTATCCTGTACAACTACCACTGTTTGGGAAGGGGACACACTGCTCGTCCAGGAGCGACTGGGTTTCCACGAGCCCGCATCACCTGCTCTTCACGGTCCCTTTCCTACCTGACCCCGCACTCGTTGCCTGAGGGACAGCGCAGGGGTGAGGGGACACGAAGCGCTCCAGGAAGGCACCTGCCGTGCCGCGAAGGCGCCGGCCCTGCCGCCAGGCCGGCTGAGGTGCCCCAGGCCGCGCACCTCCGCTTTGCTCAAGCTTTCCTCCCCTGCGTAGCCAGACCCAGCCCGGCCCGGTTCCGCCCGGCACCCACTGCAGAGGCCGTCCCGCCAGCAGCCTGCCCCTCCGCTCCGCGCCTGGCCCAGGTCCCGGTCTCGGGTCCCCTCCCGGCGAGGCCTGCGGGGGGGCGGCGCTACAGCCCGGAGCAGTCCGCGGAAGCGGCAGGGGGAGCCGAACGACAGCGCCTTCTGCGCCTCCTTCCTTCATCCCTCCCTCCGGGCAGCGGTGGGCTCGGCTGCGGCAGCCGGGCTGCGCTGCGCTTCATGCTCGGCTCTGCCGAGCGATGGACTGGCAGGTGCTGACCAGGGAGCTGTCCCTCTACCTGGAGAGCCAGGTCCGAGTGGGGCTCTTCGGCTCCGGAGTAGGCTTGTCCTTGGTGCTGGGCTTCGGCGTCGCCTACGCCTGCTACTACCTCAGCAGCATAGCCAAGGTGAGTGAGAGGGCGGCGGGGAGGGCTCCGCAGGTGTCCCGCCAAGGGGGAGCCGTCCCGCGAAGGTCACCGCGACCCTCCCGCTCAGGGCAGAAATGGCCGTGCGAAGGCAGGGAGCTCGCCCTCGCCCTCGCAGCCATTCCCGAGGAGGTGCTGTGCCCGGTCCCAGCTGGACGAAACCCCGCGCACCCCCCACGCAGGCCGGTGCCCGCCGCCGGGCCGGGCCCACAGCCCCCACCGCTGAGGCGTTTCCTCCGGGGCCGGCCGGCCTGAGGGAGCGCTCGCCTGATCGTGCCCAGCCGAGGAGGGGAAGGGGGCTCCTGCTGCGAGCGTCCCCGAAGTGCATCTGTACCAGAGGGAGAGCTTGGCTGGGGGCGACGGTTTGAAAAGGAAGGTCAGGAGCCCCCCGTTCACAACAAAACCCCGACCTCTTTGGTTTACTAGCAGGGCAGGTGATAAAGTACTTCGCTGTCTTTCTGTTTGCCTTCAGTACCGCTGTAAATACCTTTGTGACCGCTATCGCAGTGTTTTGGGGGCTAGGACACTCCTGTACATCTTCTCCTCAGCAGTGGTTTCACAGAGGAATTAGGCATTAGCGAATTACTTGGGTACAGTGAACCCGACCTGATCTAAAGTGGCCCTGTGGTAAGAATACCTCGTTGAATGCTTAATTGGCTGAAAATATGCATAACAGAAGATCTGTGGTTGTTGAAGGCATGTGTGTTGCCACTGTCCTTCAGAGAGCCACTGAGAACATAGCTTTCCTCTTCATCAGAAGAGTACTTAATCTTGGTCAGAGGAGGAAGATGATGGGAGGATGTGCCACTGCTGCTGTGTATGTGTAACCATTTCTTCCAAAGCATCTGTTATTGTCCTATTAATGCTTGCATGTTGGAAAGTCAGCATAAAAGAGAAGTTCAAGGAATGCAGTTGCTGAAACATGAGGGTTTTGGTACGCAGGGATTTACATGTTAAGTGGTCTACGAATGGAAGGTGCAAGAAAAATCTGGGTATGCAGGATGTTATTAGAGTAACCAGCACAGTTCTGTACTGTAGTATGAGATGGGAGGTGAGTCCTACCAGGTAAAAATAGGTACTGCAAGCGCACAAAGTACGCAGATTAAGCATCAGTTCTGTGCAGTACAAGAAAATGGATTCAATAAACTTTTTTGGGTCGTTTTGGTGGGTTTGTTTGTTTGTTTGTTTTTTTGTTGTTGTTGTTTGGTTGGGTTTTTTGTTTGTTTTTTTCCTACTGTAAGTATGGTTTTGATTTCTCAGTGAAAGTTACAATGCTGGTGAAAGTAGAGCTAGAATAGCATGTTATTAGAAATAAAGAATCCATTAGGTTTAATGGGTTTCACTTTTCAGTTGGACATTTCGGGATTCTGCTCGGTTTTCATTTCTCTATCTCTTCAGCATGAAAGGAGAGGCTTTAAATAAGTTTTTCTTTATTTATCTGTTTGCCAGGGGTTTTTATATGAATGCCCATGCCTGACTGTAGTCTCTCTTCCTAGAAACCCCAGCTGGTGGCCACCAACGACAGCTTCTGCCACTTTCTCGAGGAATATTGCCCAGTTGTGACAGAAACTTACTATCCCACGATTTGGTGCTGGGAAGGTCGGATGCAAACACTCCTGCGTCCCTTTATCACCTCTAGACCCCAAGTACAGTACAGGAAGTAAGTGCCTTTATTCTGGAAAGTGACTGATTTGGTAGCCAGCAGTTACCTTGCTCTGACGGTGTCCCATCTACCATCATTGCTCAGGTTCATGCATGGTTTTTTGCTTTATGCCTGCTTTTACATCTCCCATCATAGGCTTGGAATCATGTCTAACCTGGATTCAATACATAGTAGATTTAAAAGGTCAAGGTTCCCAAATGGCTCTGTTTTAGCTTCAGACAGGCATTAAATATTGGTGACAATATAGGAACTGATGTGGTTGTATGTTCACAGAATCACACAATGGTTGAGGTTGGAAGGGACCTCTGGAGGTCACCTTGTCCAACCTCCCTGCTCAAGGAGGGACACCTAGAGCCAGTTGTCCCAGACTATGTCCAGACAGCTTTTGAATGTGCCTAGAGATGGCAACTCTATGTCATCCCTGGGCAACCTGTGCCAGCGCTGGGTTACCCTCACAGCGAAAAAGTGTTTCTTGATGTTCAGAGGGAACCTTCTGTATTGCAGGTTGTGCTTTGTACACGATGTTCCTGTCAACACATTTCTCCAGCCTTTTGAGGTCTTTCTAGATGGCAGCACAGTCTAGATGGCAGCACAGGTGTATCAAACATTATGGTGTTTGAATGCCATCGCTTTGCAAAGATCATGCAATCACTGTATCTTGTCCCTTGAACCAACGTGTTATACCTTAACCATAGCATGGCCACTTCAGCCTTGTTTTGACTATAGAAAACTTCTGGGATTTTCACAGCAACTTTTACCTGTGGATTTCATGTTGTATTCTTTGATGCCTAAATTCTAAGAGGGAAAAAACTTAGATTTAGTGTTTGTCCTCAGCTGATCTCTCTCACATATAAATGAGACTTAGTCTGGCAAATGAGGCATTTGGCACAAGACCTAAGAAGAAGTACTTTTATGCGCCGGAACCTGGATGCAGCACAAGTTGTTTCAGCTCTGTTTGCATGGTAGAATAGATTTAGCATTTAAGAGCTTCCCTTAGTTTTAGTAACTAGGAAACATTTCAATGGAACGGTTGTGTCCACTTTTTCTAGCCCTTCTTGTATACTCTCTGTTTCAAGGTTTGTGAGGGAAGAAACATAGTTCCATGGGGCAATGCTTATTCTGCACCATTGGAGATTATGTTGGCAGTACACACCAGTATTGCATCTATTTCCCATTACTGAAAAAGGGCAAAGCTGAGCTAATGCATCCAACAAGGCTGAGGAGCTTTAAAATCTGGAGTAGGTTCTTTCAAGACTTTCAAATGAAAAATCAAGTGCAAGGTAGGCTTACATTTTGGTAGTTCCTACAGAAACTGTCTTGTACAATGTCTTCAGTGCCAGGAAAAGTGAATATGCTGTATGTTTCTAAAAAAAGAATGAAACCTTCTTGTCATTGTTTAATGCATGCCTAGCATCTTGTGATATTATAAGTTTTGTTACATTCTGAAGATGTATGCTTTGAGAGTGCATTCTAGCAAAGTTTGTAAAGATACAGGGTGAAAGATATAGTAGTGTGTGTGTCTGTGTTCCATGTTTTAAACATAACAAGGTGCCATCCATTATACCTGCTGCTCCTTTGGATAAAGAGAAAAAATGTGATAAATATTTAACACATTGTCCCATGTACTATGAAAAGATTCTTAGATGATCCAAAGGAAATCTGCAGTATGCAAACCTATATAGAATAGAAGGCAGTGCCAAAAATCACATTTACAAGCTTTCAGTGCATCAGCAGCAATTCATGAGAGGCCAGGTCTTTATTTACTGTAAATGGGAATTATGCCACAAATTGACAGTACTAACTTATGTCAGCTGTAGATGTGGCTCTTTCTGAATGGTAAACATGTAAACAAACATAGGTGGCACTTTGGGTATTAAAACATAACTAAAATGCAGAATTCATACCTGGTAATTTGTACACTGTAAGCAGTATGCATGTATTTTTCAATCTAATCAGTGTTGTCTTGAAATGTGCCTTTCAGTGAGCTCATTAAAACAGCAGATGGAGGACAGATTTCATTGGATTGGTTTGATAATAATGACAGCTTATACTATCCGGATGCCAGCACAAGACCCACTGTCCTGTTGTTGCCTGGCCTGACAGGAACGAGCAAGGAATCCTACATTCTTCACATGATCCATCAAAGTGAAATGCTGGGATATAGGTACTGTTGTATTTCATTGATAGTATCTTGCTTCTTCTAATAAGATCAAATATAAGTATGTGTATGTATAAGATGCTTTTCCTAAGGCAAATGAGGTCTAAATGAATTAGTTTATGTAAGAAAGTATTAGTAATAATAATAATATTAGAATTATGTAACAGCAGTACATTCAGAAGGGCTGTTATAGTATCTACAGATGTGCTTCAGAGATTGCAGGGAGAGCAAGCTAAGTCTACATAGGCCTTTGCTGCTGCTTTATAAATTATAATATCAGTATTCATGTTACCTTTACACTTGCTAGAGAAGGGTTTTCTATTCATCTCCAAGAAGGCTTGTGGAGATGGGTTGCTGGCAGCAGGCCTTGGAGATCAGCTTCTGAATGCCAAGATTGCTTGATTCAGCAGCCTCAAATTCATGACTGCAAAAGGGAGAGCTAGCCTACACTTACTGGTGGTGGTGAAGGGAGAGGTTCATCACATCTTAATTGTCGCTGCTTAATTAGGTTTGTTATTAAGGCTTCTAGTCAGAGCTGGGTAAAATAGGCAGATTACTCGATGGGTAGATTCCTTTATATAATCATATTGCTTCTGCTGTGCTTTAAAATAAGTTGTCATTGTTCCAGGATCTGTATTTGGAATATTACGTTTTGTCTTTGCAGATTGGCTTCTGGTACTGACTATAATAACTTCTTCAAATATGTATACATGAGCTTTTATCTGCATGTCTGACTACCTCTTTTCTGTTTGGAGGTTTGGATAACTCCTTTACTAAATTATGAAAGTAAAGTAGCAGTTCAAAGTACTTTTAAAACCACTTTAAAACTTACCAGTAAAAAATATCAGAGGAGAAAAGCCCTCAAATCCACAACTTCTTACTATTAATTTTTTAAATATTCCCGGAAGAAATATCTGCATTTGATCACCTAAAAAAAGAAGGTATAGCATTAAAAAGGAGAGCTTTAGGTCAGATTTCAACAGAATGCTATAAACTTGTTTTTAAACAGCAACATCTGAGAAAAATACAAAAATAAGTACATTTTTTTTTAACCCATCTAAAATTATATATATATTATTTAACAAAATTTTATAGTTGGAAATGGTAGAAGAGCAATAGAAATGTAAGATCTATTAAGAAAACATAGATCCTTAAATCACAGTAATGCTGCTAGAAAATTCGGAGACTCCCACCAGCATAAGAAGAGCAGAAACTTCTGCTATACCAGCTGAAAAAAAATTCCCATCCCCAAGACACTTCAGATGCAACTGTCATTATAATTTTTTTGGGCACATTTTGTGCTACTTAATGCAGTTGCATAGCTTTGGAGGACGTCTACGCGTGGATCTCTGACGTTCTCTTTCAGAGTCAGCCCTGCACTGGCAGAGCTTATGGCTCATATTTGGCCAGCTCAGAGTGCAGGCAGAACAAGATGCAGCTACCACCTTCAGGTAAAAGCTTGGAGCTCTCATCCCACATCTGACCTTAACTGGCAAATCACAGAGCTCATATGGAATCCCACTGACTTCAGTAAACTCCATTTTGGTACAAAGGTTGTTCTAAATGGATCAGGATGGGTTTAGGATCTGTAGGACTGTAAATATTTATATGTTGAACTTATTCGTAGAACTGGCTCATTTTTCTTAATGCATTTTCGAGGGGTTTTGTGTGTTTATCTTTTTTTAGTGGGATGACCAATGTGTATAATTGAATTTACTGTCTCAATTTTTAGATGCGTGGTTTTTAACAATCGCGGAATTGCTGGCGAGGAGCTATTGGTAAGGATGACTTCTAAGATAAACATCTCTCACAAGCAGTATATATGGAATCATTGGTGTGTATTTGTACAATTGGATTTAAATGAAACTCATGTTGAAAATGCAGAGAAGAGAATCTAGTCTGATACATCAATCATGTGCCAATATTAATCTTTTATTTTAAAACTCAAAGAGGTCAACTGGTCAACACACAATTTCTGTGAATGTCTCATTTTAGGAAATAATTTAAATTATTAATATATGTAATATTAAAATGAGCAATCCTTACACTTTTCTTTCAAAAAATACTACAGCATTTAAAATGGACACATCCAAAAAATACTATTCAATCAATGTAATTTTCTCCCATTATTTTAACGTACAGATCCAAACATAAGAAATTGTAATTACTTTCCCAATTGCTAATATTAGTCTAAAATAGATTTTGATATGGTTAAAAAGTTGCACCATTAAAATTGATCCATATTATGTGTTACTGAATTAATGAACCAGATTTATATGGATAGCCGTATCCTGAAAGTTAAATATGTTCCTGTATTTTTCCTCAGCAATTATGCCAAATTTGGCTACATTTTTTGTCTTCGGGATAGACATACCATGTTTGCTTGGAAACTGAACTAGCAAAATGGCAAAAGTCTCGAAGCTAAGTATTTTCTGCAGCTAGGGACAAGGCATGATGAATTATTGCTGAATAAGCTTTGTTTCTTCAGATGCGTTTTGCTGACAGCTCTGCAGCTGGAATAAATGTGCATAGTACTCGGTATTGTTTTGTATTTTTTTAATACCCTGGTCTCAACTTTAAAAAGCTCAGAATATTTTCCCATAATCAGATAAAGCATTTCAATGTACATATTGCCATGTTAGGAGGAGTTTTCAGCATACTTTTAGAGATGGATCTACAAAGCAGTTTTATGATGCACAGAGTCCTTATTGATGTATTTCTGAACTGCTGAGAGAAAAGATCTCTTGTTTGGATTCATTGTGTGTATTTTACTGTAATCAGATTTACATTTTTAAGCTTTATAAGATCTTACTGTGAGGCAAACCAGCTGAAACGACCACATTTTCTGCAAAGGTGGTGGTGGGGAATTCTACAATTCAACATAAGATCCCTAGTTAAAGATTTTGAGTCATAGTTGAGCACCACAGTAGAAATTACTCATGCAAGTAGTTCTCTTTCTAGGCTCCTTAAAAATAGGTTCAAATTTACACCAAATGATAGCTATTTAAAGAATCAGTTTTAAAATGCTGTTCTCATTGGTTATTGAAAGTGACTGTGAAATATTTTTATGGAATACTCAAATATTAGATTGACTACAGCCAACGTGAGCTAAGATGGTGTTGTAAAATATCTTCACACAGTGAGCAGACAGATAGACATTGAAGTGTCAGGAGTTAAATGAAGTTAAAATGCAGGATATCTCTCTAGTTTTAGAAACTTCGTAAAATACACTTTCATTTGGAATACATTAGACCCTAGTTACCAAAAATAATTTCTTTTTCCTTGTAAATTTGACAATTTAATTAAAATAAACCACATTCACACTGGTTTTAATTAATTGAGTGTAAAACAGTGAAGTGTAATTCATGTGCATGAGACCTGGAAATGCAACATAAGTAGAAATTAAGCCCATCTTCAGTTTTAATTATCCAGATTTAGCAGATTTTCCTTTTTTTTTTTTTTTTTTAATCTTTGACTTCAACATTTCAATATTCTTGTTAAGTATATTTTAAGTAATTAGTTTCCTCCAAAGAGACTAGTTAAAATTGCCCCAAAATACCCTGGCTTTTTAACTGAAAGCAATTTAAAAAAAACCCCTCGTTATAAGACATTGCTTCAGGCAACAAATAAATTCAATTAACTCATAATTAAGTATTTTTCTGTTTAGTTTAATGTTCATACTGAATTTTGGCAGGCCAGCTGCTTCCTATAGTTCAGTGAAAGTCATTAACATGTTAGTAAAAACTGTGTAGTTAAAGCTCTGCTTTCCTGTAGATGAAATCTAGAAAATTAGGAAAAATACCCCTCACTTTACTGTGATTCTTATGGTTCCTAAAAGGATTTATCTCTCTCATACTGCTTCAAATAGTCCCCTAGATTGTGGCCTATAGCAGGTGTCTGTGGAGGTGAGGCTCAAAAGCTGTGCTTATCCTGTAAAAGCATGGAAGGGGTTACCCAAATCTCAGTGATGCAGTGGAAATCATTCCAAGTTTTGATTCAGGATTTGAAGAGACTGATGGTAGATAGAGACAGGATCAGACATATTGTAGAATCAAAGAATCATAGAATAGTTAGGGTTGGAAAGGACCTTAAGATCATCTAGTTCCAGCCCCCCTGCCATGGGGGTGTTATTTCTCTGTGTACAGATTTTGTCTAATGACCTGGAGGTTGCAGATACTGAAGATATTTGTCACTTGTTTTACTTTGTAATGACGGCAAGTACAACTCCCCTCCACCTCCTTGTGAAGTGCTTTGGGTTTATATTTGCCATTTAGTACAGCTTCACGATAAATGCTAAATTTATCCTGTTGTAAAAATGATACACTGCTCAGATTGTTTTGTCCTTAAAGGGTAATACAAAAGCTTATGATGACATTTTTTCCTTCTGACTCCTTACAGACACCAAGGACCTACTGTGCCTCTAACACAGAGGATTTGGAGGCTGTTATTCATCATATACACAGCTTGCACCCCTCAGCTCCATTCATAGCAGCAGGTGTTTCAATGGGAGGGTAAGGTATTATGTTACATGAATCTCAGCTTAACTATGATTGCAAAATAAGTCTGTTGTGATCTGATTGTAAATTACTGCTCTGCAATACTTGCATCACTCACTGAACTGCAACTAACTCAGGTCTCCCTCCAGCAGTTCATGTTCAGAAGACCTGTAGAAACTTCATATCTTTGAGGCTTTCAGCTCCCTGTTAGGGAAGGTTGAATTTGGCCAAAAGTTGAAGGGGGGTGGCAGGGAACTCTGACAGACAGATTGACTTCCCAACAGGTGGGCAATACAATCTTTGAGAGCTATGGAAGCTGCTGTGTGTGGAACAGAGGGATTAAAAAAAAGGAACTAGAGCTATCATACGATGTTTCTTAGCAACCTCTGGAAATGACAAGATTTATCCTCACTCTGTTTGGGTTCTACAGTGTGTGGATGAGTTAGGCTGGGAGAGGTGTGGGTATCTGCTCTGTCTGGCTCTGAAGCAAGAAGTAGTATTGTTGTTGAAACCAGTATGGGTTGATAACAGCATGTGGTATTGAGACTTACTGTGTCTTGGCTTCTCTCCAGGAAGCACATCTAGAACAGACAATGATAGCACAGTTTCTTGGACAAATCACTGCTAGAAGCTAGAAGAAATGTTAAGACAGCCTCTTTGATGAAAATCACAAGAGAGGAGAGCTTACCTTAGTAATACTGCAGACACAGGGGTAATTTCCTGAGACTTCCCCTTTCTGATAAATTTGCTGGAGGGTGGGCAGATACAACGTTATATATTGGCATTAATCTGCTAACAACTTGTAGGAGCTTTGGAGTAAATACAGACTTGTTCAAACAATACATTTAGTGATTATCAAATAAGTAACTTGGAAGCTTTTTTAATCAAGCCAATGTTTTTCCATTTGTGGTGTTGGGATTTTGCCAGTGTCTTCAGGATAAAGACATGTGAATCTCTCCACTATGTCAGCATCTGGGAAGCCCAAAACTGGGCACAGTACTCCACATACAATCTCATCTCCTAACTGCCAAATACAAACAATAATAATTCCCTTAAATCTGCTTGTTTTGCTCTCACTAACAAAGCATATAGCATGTCACCAGTCGTCCTCATTGCTGTAAGGGTGTTTTGCTGAGTCACGTTCCATTTGCCCATGCCTTTCTTAGCTGCTTCCTACCCAGTCATCAGTCTGCCCTAGGTGCAGGACTTTTGCCTTTGTTGAACTTCATGAGGTTTCTGCCAGGCCATTTCTCCAGCCTGCTGAGGTCCCTCAGCATGGCAGGCCTGTCTTCCCATTCACCAGTCACTCCCCACAGTGTGACTTGTAAGCTTATTAAGGGTGTGTTCCATCTCATCATGTGGTTAACGAAGATGATACACAGTACTGACCCCTTTATTGACTCCTGAGGAACATTGCTAGTATCTGGTCCAGCCACTCCAGTTAGACTTCAAGTTCCTGGCCACAGCTCTCTGAGCTTAGTAGTCTGGTCAGTTTTCCATGAATGCTGCAGGTCACCTATTCAAACTGTGTCCCTCCAGTTTGGCTACATGGAGGCCATGGCAGACTGTCAAAAGCTGAACTAAAGTGAGAGCAACATCCACTCCTTTCCCCTAATCAATGAAGGCAGTCAGCTTATTATAGAAGGCAACCAGGTTGATCAGACATGCTTTGTCCTTGGTAAATCCGTGCTGGCTGTGACCAGTCACCTTCTTCACATTTACGTACTTGGAAATGGCTTCCAGAGGATATTCCCAAAGCGCTAAGGTTAGGTTGATCAGCCTGTATTTCTTCTTCCATGCTTTCTTGTAGATGGCATCAGAAATAGGCCATAGTTGCTGCAGCCTTTCTAAAGTCATAGAAAGCAGTCTTACAATGACATTGGCTGCCTCCTCTGGAGCTTTGGTGCACCTCACCATGTCCCATTGACATGCCTATGCCCAGTTTGCATAACTGGGTCCTAACTTGATCTTCCTCTGCCATGAGTAATATTTCATTCTTCCATACTCTGCCACTAGGCACAGGGACCATTAGGCCTGAGAACAGACCTCTTCAGTGAAGACAGGTAGCTTCTACTTTTTACGAATCTTTTGTCACTGGGTTCCCTGCTCTGTTCAGTAGTGGTCCCACGAGGGAATAAAGTCTGGTCAGCCTAACTTCAGTTCTTTGAGAAGATCCTCTGGAAGCCATTTGCAAGCATATGAAGCTTAAGAAGGTGACTGGATTCATTGGGGACAAAGCATGCCCAAGTGATCTGATTGCCTTCTATGACAAGAGATGACTGGCTTCACTGATGAGGGGAAAGGAGTGGTTGTTGTTTGCTCTGAGCCTTTTTTTTGGTACCAATGTATTTACAGAAGCCTTTCTTGTTGCAAGAGCCTTTTTCTTGTTGTCCTGCATATCCCTTGCTAGTTCCAAGTCCAGCTGAACTCTATAGTTTTCCTAACTGCATCCCTGCATTACTGGACAGTGACTGTTTCTCCCAGGCAGCCCACCCTCCTTCCACCTTCAGGATGCTTCCTTGAAGTCAGTTAAGAGTTTTTTGTTCCTCCATGTGTTCTTTAACCACTCTTGCTCAACTTCCTGTACATCAGGATGTGCCACACTTGTGCTTTTTATGTTCAGTTATCCTTCAGGTCAAACAGTTCTCCCAGACCCCTTTGCCCATCAGGCCATCTCACATGGGATCCTACCAACCAGATCACTGACCAAATTAAATCCAGCTCTCTCCAGTGTTGTAATTTTGCTGCTTACCTTCCTCACTTACTCTTGATCTTTAAAATCCACCACTGAATAATCTTAGCAGCCAAGAAAATTCTGCACCTTCCCATACCTGACGAATTCTTCCTTACGTGTGAGTAGCAGATCCATAGAACATTTTCCCCATTTGGGTCACTGATTGTGTATCAAAATACTGTCTTCAGTACTCTCCAGAAATCTGGTCTGCTTGTGCCCTGCTTTGGCAATTGATGTCAGGGTGGTTACAGTCCCCTGTGCCCAGTGATTATGAAGTCTCTCTTAGCTTGGATTCTCTAATTCTGTCTCTTGATCAGGAGATCTATAGCAAATGCCCACCATAATATCCCCTTTCTTAGCCTCCTGTCTGATTTTGGCCTATTAGCTCTGAATTGGCTTATAGCCTGCACCAGGGAAAAGTTCTGTGCATTTAAATGGCTTCTTTGCAAATATGCAAGCCCTCCTTGTCTTCAAGACCTTCATGAAGAGTCTGCATCCATCATAGCGCAGTTTTGTCTGCTTGTGAGTCCTCCACGTCTCTGTGGATCTAATGAACTCGTTATGTCGCTATGCACAGACTTCTGATTCCTCATATTTTTCCTATTCTGGGTGTCATGTCATGGCATGTGCTGTCAGTTGAAATGATCTGCAGTCATGATGCTCTCTGAGGGAAGTGTGAAAGCCTCCTCTGTCATGCTGTCCCTTCACCAAGGCCTGCCAGGCCTTCACTTCTCTTCAGGCTTTGTTCTCCATTCCTTGACAAACCTAGTTTTAAACCCTTCTTCACAAGGTTAGCAAGCCTGTTGACTCTTATCTCACTTAGCTGCTATCTCTCCCCAGCTTAGACTGTTTTGCATGCAAAACATGAAATAACATGATGTATTGTAAAAACATGTTTCACTGGAAATGGTGAAAGCCAAAGAAGCATCTGCAGTAGAGACTTGTTTCGACGATGAGATACAGATTGAAAGCACAGTAGGTTCTTCATGGGTAGGTTCATGTATGGTGCAGTGTTATTCTAGAACTAAGAGGGCTGGGGTGCAATAGATGAAGAACCAGGTTTTCAGGGCTGAAGATGCATTAGAAGCTATCTGTTATGTGACTGGTACAAAAGACCAATTCAGCCCTTAGTGTCATTTCTGTCCTTGACTTAACTTAGTTATCGTATCCTAAATAGGGGTGAAGTCTGTTAGTGTGGTGCAGAGGATTTGTGTTGTGTTCCTGGCTTTTAACTTGCTGCCACTGCTGGGTGATTTTAGGCAAGGTGTTCTACCTTCCTCCTCCAGTCTGTTTTTAAAGTCCCAAATCACAAACAGAAAGCGTATGCTTAATTGTACAGAAAACTGGAAGAGTCTAATCATCCACGCAGGGATTGTTTCCACACTTAAAAATTAATTGGAGCACTTGTATGTTTAAAATTAAGCAGGAGCAGAGATCTCACCAGAGGCATATTGTGACTATCATCCACTTGTCGTAATGATCTCTCCCTTTTCAGAACTTAATAGCCAGTTAATCTATATAGGACACAGTTGCCCAGCTAAGAAGAAGAATAAGCATTCACTTCACAGATGTGTAAATGTAAATGAAAGTCTGTTTGTTCTATTGATCTTCAGTATGTATTTTTTTGGAAAGAGACTTGGTTTTCTAACGAAGATTCCTAAACCTTCTTTCTACTGCGTACATTCTGTGAGTTCTGTTAGAGAACTTGCTGCTTTACTACTGCAACTATTTTTTATCGGTTTATGGTTCTTACGGTATATAGACTGGTGACTCACAGGTTCCTTCTCTTCTGTGGGTGAGAGGGAACATAGCTACCAAATTCCAGTATGTGCCACAAGTGACTTTTCTTATTGGGTTTAACTGTGTGAGCTGATGGCAGGAGCCCACTCCCAAGTGCTGTTCACTGTTCTTTTCTTGCTGGCTCCTACCAAATGGCAAGTCTTTTCTAATACCAAAAACTGGTTTCCCTTTTGCACTGCTGTCCTATGATCTGGTAGGTGGTGCACAGGGGAAAAGTCTCTGTGATAGCAACCTGGTTCATGGTGCTTTGCTAAAGATTGCTAAAGGTCTCCTGAAGCATGGTAGATGATGCCGAGGTACACAGTGCTGGTGACTCAGGAAGCTGTGCTAAGTTGTGAAACTTGTAATGTTTTGAGTTAAAGGCTTGGTATTAAGGTGCTGGTTGTAAACTTTGGGGCCTCAGGCAGTAAAGCAAGACTTACAGCTTTCCTGTTAGTATTTTTCTTTTACTCTCTTCTTGCTATTTGAATTTTTCAGCAATTGAGGGGCTAGGTGTTGGTGAACTCTCCCCTTTTTTCCACTCAACTATACGTCAGCAATAGAGACTGTAATTTGCAGTTGGTCAGAAAGGCAAGATGTAAGCCATCTATTTGGCTCATAATTTTGTTTTGCTACTTTTATTCATTATCCAGCGCTTCATTCTTTGCATACTTTGTGCTCAAGAACAGCTATGTTCTCTCATGTGTGTGAGGTGGGTTAAAGGCTTTGCCTTCAACTCAAAAGACAGCTTCATAGTGAGGCAGGCGTGCCAGGGGCAGCTTGCATTTGTCAGGCACACTAATCAGATTTATCAGATCAGGAAGACTGAGCGCTTGTAAAATGGCAAGACTTACTAATAACTCAGGAGTACCTGTTGCATGAGTAAGATACATTTATTTGACCTCTGACTCCCTTTTAGTGATATAAGTAAGGGTAGTACATCTCTATTTCTAAAGGCACTCCTTCTTACGTCCTACGCAGTGCACTCTGCTTTTCTCTGACAGCAGAGGGAGAAAGCAAACTTCATGAGTCATATGTTGATGACACTGACTATCTTTTTCAAATATTAGGCACAACTGTAGGGCTGATAATAAGAAACTGTTGAAAACCAGACAAAAAGATGGCTGATTGTTTTATCTGCTTTAAATTGAAGCCAACAATTTGATAGTATATATGTTTCTGTTTTTCATTTCTGTTTGTAGCATGCTTCTTTTAAATTACCTGGGCAAAACTGGCAGAGACACTCCTTTAATGGCAGCTGCAATTTTCTCTGCGGGTTGGAATGTTTTTGAATCTGTAGAATCTCTGGAGAAGCCACTAAACTGGCTTCTTTTCAACTATTACTTGACTACTTGTCTACAATCCTCTATCAGCAGGTGAGTTGCATCATGAACTATTTAGCAAGATGGAAGGATGTTAGCATGAGATCTACAGCAGGTATAATAATAGTGGCAAAATGAATGCTGTAGCAGCACTTTCCATAGCTGTGCTGTGTGCATTTTTCTGTAAGTTTGGAAATCTAAAGGATCTTTGCAGGAAAGACTAAATTTCTCTGTTCCTCAAGGAACTTGGCACGAGACCAGCGGACTTCTGTATTTATGGATGAAGTGAATGGATTTTTAGAGTATTTTAGACATGCACATACTGACTTTGAGTACATATATATCTACACCTATTCTTTTAAGTCGGCATTGATTGCAAAAGCATGGAAAGGACTAGTTCATCCTTTGCTTTATAAAATTAGGATGTATTTTTTATTCCCAAATAATTAGTTCTCTTATCTTTGGCATCTTTCTCGTGGCTTATGGAGATTTTTTACTATGTTGCTGGATGTGCCTGCATATGAATGAACAATTCTTCTGCTCTTGGATTCCAGAAAGATTTTAATATGATAAAAAATTAAAACCCAAGCGTGTTATCATTAGGGATTTGTTTTCATGAATATATCTGTAAAGCAGACTAGTTTTACATCTGTTTCTATAACAAAAAACAAGCTCTTCAATTTTCTTTTTAGGCATCGACAAATGTTGGAGAAATTATTTGATATGGATCTCGTGATGAAGGTACGTGAAAATGTTACTTCTGCTTTAGCTGGATGCTGTTTTCCAAATGCTGACATAGTTCCCTATTTGAATTCTGTACTTTAGGCTAGAACTGTTAGAGAATTTGATAAGCAGTTCACTTCAGTCATGTTTGGCTACCGTACAATTGACGATTACTATGAAGATGCTAGCCCATGTCGCAAGCTGAAGTCAGTAGGAATTCCAGTGTTATGTCTAAACTCTATGGATGATGTTTTCTCACCAGGTCATGGTAAGTTTAGGCTTTTTAAAATATGTATTCCTGTATATGTGATCATTAAGACAAACTACATAGGTCTGAGAATGAGCCTGTGTGTAGAGGTGTGTTTAAATGTTATTTGTACGTGGGATTGAAAACCTCCAGAGATGGATCAGTCTTGCAATTTAATTACAGTGTAAGATACATATAAAAGACACAGACATATATAAACCAGCTGATAATGGAGAGACCTGATTACTACAGAATGCAGAAACATATGGGGTGGCAATCGTTAGCATTAGTAGGCTCTTTACAGTCAAAAGAAATAAATATGCACATTTAGAGTGAGTTATCTCAATGTAAGAATGATACCAGACATACTGCCCTCTCTTAGAAGCACCCACTTCTATTTGCCAAGTACAGAGAGACCCTATGATGAGGAACTGTGCTTCAGATGTCTTGACTGTAGACATTCAGAGCTCAATTAAAGTGAAAAGTATTTTGTTAGTTGCCATTCTTCATCCAGTCCCTAAAAGGAATGTCTGGGAGTTGCTGATGTTTCATGTGACTTGAAATCCTCAGCTGCTGATCTCAGTGCAACCTCCAGTGCCTGAAAATTAAATGTAAGAAAACATGTAAGCAAGCATGTAGGACAAAATCTAGGGTAAGGGAAGCAATAGAGACAAGGTGAGCTCCTAGAAGGATGCACACTGAAATTAGTAAGACTCTAACTAGAAGATGAAACAGGAGTATCAACTAGTAACAGATATGCTGAAAGCTCTGTTTTCTCCCTGTTTTCTGCCAAACACGTCATTATGAACATCTTGCTTTTCCTCTGAAGGCCAAAACTCTTTTGCTTAAAAAGATATGCTTTTTCCTACGGTCTGTGTATTAGTTATGGTATTTGAGTAGAGAGGAAGAACAAAAGCTAATGTAGAGGAAAACCGCTGTAATGTACAGCTGGTTGTGGGGACAGCCTTCAGCAGTGTACACGTGACACATTTAAAGATGAAGTTTATACACTTGATTTATTTCAGGGGAGTTTTCTTCTGCCACCACAAGTCAAGTGAGATTCTTGCAGAAGGAGTCATGAAACCAGAGTGAGCAGGCAAACAGATTAGAACAACAAACAGAAAAATGAAGGGATTGGAAGAGACTCTGTATGTGTGTGTACTGTTTATCTGTGCAGAGATGTACAACACATACAGAAACATGCACAGACATTATGGTTTGAAGACCTGTTAGAAACAAATGTGACATGAAGAAGAAAGGGCCTACTGAAGTTTAGTGCAGTAGGAGTCCGATTTCTTCTCCTCTTGAATAAAAACCATCCATGTTATGCATGAACAATATGAAGAGGCGACAGCCACCTAATATGAGGGGGAAAACGGTGACTCCAGATTTGCCAAAATGCCTGTCCTTTACATTGGCTAAAACAAAGGCTTAAAGTAAAAACTGGGCAAACATGTCAACATTCTTCCAGAATACTGCACCTACCTTTAAAAATTTGCTGTTCAGGGACTTTCTGAGAGAGAATTAGTCTCTTTGTATTTACTAGCCTCTGTCGCTGTTTGGTTATTTCCTTGTAATTAGCCAGTTGCTGTTTCTGTTATGAGCATGTAATGTGCTGGAAATGAGAATGGGTGCGGTTGTGACCCTAAAATCTGTGTCCAAATGTAAAATCTGGCTATGCATCATGATAAAGGGATTGTTTCTACCCAGTAAGAAGGTATTCTCCCACACTAGAGAGTCTCAAGACACACTTTTATGGGTGCTATGACCCTGGGGATGGCTTTACCTGTCGCCCTGCAAGATGGGTCATCTGCTGTGTCATACTTCTGCCATTAAGTATTTTAGAGAGGGAACAATGACTTCACCTCTGTGTTTAGCTCTAGCTCACTTAGTGGTTTCTGTTCTGAAGTGCAGTAGTAACTGTGGAAGGAGTAAGCTAGCTAGCTAGCAAAAGTAACAACAGCAGTGAACCAGACAGTGTGCCTCTGACCCTGGAGGATTTGTTAACCTTTTCCAGCATAGTATCACAGGAACTGGGACCTGTATTAGCTGGATTAAAGCTAATGCATATACTCAATCCCCTTATCTCTTCATTTCAGAATATAACCTCCTGCTCTCAAGAGCCAATCATTGATTCAGACCCCATGAAATCCAATCTGAACACAAGAAAACACTTATTTTTTTTAACTGTGAGAGTTAAAACATGGGCAAAGAGAGGTTGTGGGGTCTCTGTCTCCATAGATGGATCAAAACCTGACTGGGTGGAGTCCTGGGCAACCTGCTATAGGTAACCCTGCTTCAGCAGGGGGGTTGGACTAGATGATCTCAAGAGGTCTCTTACAGCCTCAACAATTCTGTGGTTGTGTAGATCAGCTAGCCACAAGTACTCCCCTAGAGTACAGCTGTATTAGATCTCCCTTGAATCTGGTTTTTAAAAGAAGCACAGCTCTTGGTCAGCAGTGTATTATAGGGATGGTCTCTTGTGTAAGGTAAAGTATCAAACCTGCTACAATGCGTTAGAAGTTTTGCAGTATAGGGGAATTTGAGGTAGTGCACCAGTACTTCTGAAACAAGAAGTGTTAGAGTCTGTTGTAGTAACTGTCCATGCTCCCTTAAACTCTGACTCTAAACTCTCTCCCTTCTCCGTGGGAGTGTTTGGGTGAATAGGCATTCATTTATTCCTTGTTCACAGAGTGAATGCTGTTGGCTCTCAACCACTGTCCTTGTGGTGACAAGTTTACCCTATAAAGGGCCACCAGGACAATATTGATTTACAGTTGACAGCATGACTCTTATGTGTATCTATCCTTGGCTCCTCTTTTGTTTGTTCTGTGCACCCTCAATGTGGAGCATTGCACTGTCAGGAGTCACAGGGCACCCTGGTTAGCAGCTTAGAAATCATGGCTGGTGCCATCAGTTACTGAAGTTTATTCATCTTGACACTTTTGCAGGCTGTTTTATGTTAGCGCATATAAGGGGCTGGTGTTAGTCTGGGAAATGACTTTGTTCTGGTAACTGGCTTGTTTTTTCTGACTTGAAAGTGTGTGGACACATGTAAGCCTGTGGCAACCACGGGCAGTTTCCACTCACAACTGTGTAATGGATTCAAAGCCACAACATTTCTTCTCCTCCAGGCTGCAGCCTTTATTGATTTTGGGGACTGATTATTTCATGTCTCATCTGTCCCAGTAATACTTACCAGCTTTTAAGCTACTTTCCACCTCTGCTGTAGATAGCTGTAGCTTCCAACAGCTGTGAAACAGGCCTAGAAAACTCATTAGGGAGAAAACTGCCAGGATTCCTTTGTGTTTAAATATACTTTATCAAGCCAGCCATATCTATCTTCCTGTAACAGAGTTTGGGGGATACAACCCCAAGTCTGTTTTGACACTATACAATATGGACCTATAGAGAGACTTCCCTTAAAAAGTGCAGATGCTGTCTCTGTTGCCTTTTGCTACCTGATCATTTCTCCTCATGTGACTTTCTGGTACACTTTGTACTTCCCAGCAATTACTGTTTAATATATTGTGAAAATGTGCCCTTTGATCTCAATCCAGTATTAGAAAGAACAATTCATCTGCAGTCCTTCCTTAACGTTGCTGTTTAAAGTTCATAGAGCTTGGCAGCAGATGCATCTGTAGTAGGTTAATTCTAGGATGCAGTCCCTGTACTGCGTAATACTAACTAATGAAAACAAATGCTTTCTTCATTGCATGGCACTTCTCTCGCCTAATTTAAATGTGCCATTGCTTCAGGGAAGACGTAATATAACCTTTTACTTTGTGTGAAAAAGGAATCAAGAAGATGGAATGACAGCATTCATTATCAGCCTCACGTCTAACTTTTCATCTGAAGTGGCATTTTTCTCCTCGAAGACTTAAAGCAGTATATAGGCATCCAACTTAAATTGCGCTATACTAATGCTTAGCTAATTGCCGCTGGTGAGTGTTGTGCCCAGGCTAAAAGACTGCCCTAGAGGCCAGGTAACATGTTGGCTGATCCACTCCTGATCCACTGTGCCAAGTAAGTGCATGTCTGAAGCTCAGCTTTACAGTTTTTATTGAACTCTTTAAACCTTTTCTGTCCCTCTGAATCCAAACTTAGAGTAATAGCTCTTAGGTGTTATTTTGCCTCCTCTTTGTAAACAGCACAGTTAAGTTGGCTGGAGAGGCCAAATGGCCAAGGAATGGCCAGGCTGAAAACAGTTACGGTGAGAGTTTAAGGAACAGGGAGAAATCAGTCAATGGAACAGAAGTTCTGAAACCAGTGACTTATTTAAGCTGATGCTGTTTCACATGTATGCTTTTCTGTTGTTCCATTTTAAACAATGCTTTTTGCAAAGAATGTACAACAGATTGGGGTTTGAACAAGGAGACTGCCCCATCCCTGGCAGTGTTCAAGGTCAGGTTGGATGGGGCTTTGAGCAACCTGGTCTAGTGGAAAGTGTCCCTGCCCATGACAGCAGGGTTGGAACTAGGTGGTCTTTAAACCATTCTATGATTCTATAATTCCATGACATAATTTTGCACATACATATTTACATTGTGGTTCTGCGATCACAAATAACAAGGCTGTGCCTGCTGGATTAAACCGCAGTACACGTTTTGGTCAATAGACACATGTACAAGATTACACACGATAAAAATGAGCACTAGTATCTTTTGGCATGCCATCCTATATCCTACGGTGCATTATACCCAGTGCTCCATTCATCTGCCCTTTACATTGCAGAATTTGCTCTCTTGCATTGTAGGTTTATTTGTGGATGGTTAGCAGCCCCTAGAACAGCCTTGAGAAAAGTCCTGCGTGACTACCAAGGAGCATTTGCATTTTAGCACTGGAGAGCAGCACAACACCCTCAGTTCTCTCCTGAGAAGCTGCAGAGCAAAGAAACACTACTGGGGATGAATCATACAACTGTATCAAGACAGACTGTGCAAGGGCAGGCTCTCCTGTTCACCATGGGGGAGGTGAGAGCAGAGGGGTGACAGCAGGTCAAACTTGGCACCTATGAAAAATCCTCACTGCAGATGGAAGCAGATGACTGCATATTCAGCACAGTGCTGCAGCTTGTGTGATGAGAGCAATGATCTGTGGCAGAATTCTGCTGTAAACGCGTGTCAGTTACAGCAGGGAGAAATTCAGGATGGGAAGATGACGTCCATACAGAGCAGTGCGTGGCTTACACCTTACCTAGCACAGAGATAACCAGCATCCTAGTGCCGGTAGGCTTCTAGGAGAGAGCTGCTGTAGCTGTTTAGAGGCAGGCAGCGCATTGCACCCACTGTAGTATTACCCATCGGTTTGGGAATGAATAATTTACCACCAGTAAACTGATTTGGGAGGCATCATTATGCTGGGAACCTCTGAAAGCAGAGGAAAGTGAGCACTGCCTGCAAGGGCTTCCCCAGCTGGGTTGGCACTGCAGAGGAGACATTTATGGTTATCTCCCTTCCATACCCCTAGCAAAGCACTTTCTTACCAGTAAAGGATGCTTCTCTCTATGCTTTGATACTAATCTGACAAAAGTGAGTGACCATCATGTTTTTGCACAATCTCAGCTAGTGAAGAGGTGTGTTTGGGGCAGTACACAGCTGATCCAGAATCCATTAGGATTGATGGAGTTCTCATGCTATCTCTGAGTCTTGGAGAACAAGTCTGTTTCTCCTCACACATTCCTCCCCATTCCCTTGCATATAGGCCTATTCATTAGTCCCCTCAGTGACCAGGGAGACAGATGTGATTCATTGCCTGAAGTAGGAACGGGGGACTCAGGCTTGAGTCTGATCCCCAGTTTCTCTCATGGTTCTCTTTAACATGGCCCACATGCTACTGGAGGGAAGACGAGCAAACTGCTTGGTAGAGATACATAGGCAAATTCCCATGAAGCCGGCAGAAGCTGACATGAATCGTAGTCACTGTCTTTGTACGTGGCAGTGTACATCTACAGCATCCAAGGGAGCCAGAGCAGAGATTGCTGGGCAGATTAACTCAGGCAAAACTCCAGACAAGCGTTTGCTGAGTTTGGAGTCTGAAAATGATGCATCTGTTGGATTGCAAGAAATAACACCTTGTTTTCTGCATCTCTCGTTTTCACCCTGCTCTGTTCCCCAGTCCAGGCTGACAGGCTGTAAGCTTTTATTTCATTGACTTTTCTTTTTAGTCTTCCTCAGTATTGCTTTAAAGGGCCTGGGTAATGCATATAGCATTTTCAGTTTTCCAGCTGAACAAAGGAAAAGTCAAGGACTTCTTGTAGAGACAGTGAGAAGCACAGTTTCTTCAACCTAGTAAAGAATCACTTACTAAATGCTGGAACCTATGAACTACTTAACATGCACACAACTGTGAAAGAAGAGAAATAGTGGAAGAAATTAGTATCACCAAGTAGCAACAAAGTACACATACTCCGCCTTGACAATCCACCTTGCTCTTTGGAGCTCAGTCTGTGCTCTGTTCAGGGAACAGTCAAGTACCTTATGTTATGGGCAGGAAACCTTGTAACACATTATCAAAAGACACTTAACCTGCTGGATGCCTTGGTTTAGCATCCATGCTGAGGCCCTGGAGCGGAACAGAACACATTGTTCAGGCACTGTAATGACTTCAGAGGGGCAGACTGCTCTCCTGACCCTGATCTATTTTAAGTTGCACATCTGTTCACCACAGTCATTGCATTCAAGATCTCCTGTGACTTAACTCTGGCTGGGGGTTGTTCTTCGGTAAGGAATGGGTGCCATGCCCTTACTCTAGTGGCTGAAAACAAAGGCAAATAGGCATCTGAAGCACACAGCAACAGCTCTGCCAGAATCCAAATCAAAGTAAGGAACTTGCCTATAAGGGAAGCAGTGATGTTCAGGGATGATGGATATTTGAAATAGCAAATGTATAAAGGGGTAAAGAAGAGCAGAATCCTTGGGGGGGGGGGGGGGGTGGGGGGTGGGATATGCATCTGAGGGAAGTTCAGTCAGAAGGGGATGTGGACAACTGACACCTCCTACCTCCCCCTGTATCTATAATATCAGCTGATAGGATATCTTACAGGCAAAAATCTTAACTACATTAAAGGGTTTGTGTTTGCAGTCTCCTACAAAAAGAATGGGATTCACAATTAGGCTTCCAGTTTCTCAGTTTTTCCAAAGCTGAATGTTGCAACACAGGTTGAAGGCTACAGGCTTCATTGTCCTTTCACTTATACTGTTTATACCAAATCATGAACGTGAGTGCTGTTCCATCAGTGAGACTGAATGAAAGTTGAAGCTGGAACTGTTATAACAGCCAGAAAAATTACCCACAGAAGGCGAGTAAATGGCAAAGGTTTTTAATACAGATATGGTTCTATGTCCTGTGGTACATTTAAGCATATGTAAATGTGCATATTTAGTCATATATATTACAAGAAACATTTAATAGAAATTATTCAGTGGCCAGCACTTCTTAGAAGGATAAGGACTTAAAACTTTCTTTCCCTCCTCTTTTAGCTATACCAGTAGAAACTGCCAAACAAAACGCAAACATTGCTTTGGTTCTGACTTCGTGCGGAGGCCATATCGGTTTTCTGGAAGGAATATGGCCAAGGAAGTGCACTTATATGGACAGAGTCTTCAAGCAGTTTGTGCAAGCTATGTTCGAGCATGGAAATAAAATCTTTAGCATGTAGATTTGGACTACTATTCTAGCTCAGTGGCACGTTCTGATAAGGGCAGTTAAGCTTAATGCACAGATTTTAACTCCTGTAAGCCAGCAAATGGATAAAGTCCATTACTACATGCAAAACTATTTTTGCCTAAGATTTTGTAGCAAGAGACTAAATATTATGTCGTCACTTTTATATTTATTTTTAATATGCCTTACTAAGAATGATCTTAAATGAAACAGCATTCCACATGCATCAAGTTGCATTTAACCAAACCCACCAAGTAGACAGATTATAATTCCTATGGATTTTAATTTAAACCAGTACATATTTAGGAGACTTAATTTAGATGGCTTTTAATATTGGAATGGCAACACTCGAAATAGCATGTATTATCCTGTCACGCATAGTACAAGTTGGCCTGTTCCTTAGGGCACTAATTATGAAAATCTTAAAATAGGAAAACAAAAGGAGGAGGGAAAACAAAGCAGCACTGATTCTTCAAATAAGACAAAATTTCAGCATGTTATTCCATAGGATTAGACTGATAACCTGCTTTTGCTCTTCTGCCCCAAAAGTATTCAGATTTAGGGCTAGCTATTGTTTTTTAAACTGTGTCAATGTCATACTTGTCTTAAATGTTTATTTTTAAACAGCTAATTTATAGTGTTTACATATAACCAAAAGATTCCTTTCAACCAGTACTGTAATAACTTCTGTAATTAAAAGGCATCTTCTTGCATTTCTAAGTTCAGGTAAAGCTTGTGTTGTCATATATGTAATACATACTTCATAACTGGTAAGCTGTGATTCCATCTGTTATGTTTATATTACCCTGCAATAACATTTCAGTTTTAAAGAAGAAATATTAGAAAAATCAAGAAATTATGAGATAATCTGCTTAAAAAAGAAAAAAAAGAAAAAGAAAAAAGAGAGCTATCAGAACCCTCTGCCTCTGCTGTTGTTTCATGCAACCTCTAAAAAGAATGTAACAGACTGCTTAAAGAAAGCGGGAGCTGGGATGGGGGTCAGAGCCCCATCTCTTTGGTTTGTTCATTTGATAATTTGTCAGCACTTCACCAATAGGCTGTCAATCATTGAAGCCTCTGCAAAGTGATTTCTGCCCTAGAGGCTTAAGAGTTTGTGAGACTGACCTGGATGTCACTGAGCTCCTCAGCCTTGAAACAGAGTGAGAGCCAGCATGGACCTTGGAGCAGAAGGGGCAGTTGGACAGAATGTATTCTGAAGTGGATGGGAAGTCCAAATTTAGGGCATACTGAAATCACAAAAAAGGCTTTTAAGCAGCTTCTGTGGAGCTCCCACTTCGTGCCGATCACTGATCTGGCCCAGCCACACAACTTAAGTCAGTAAAGATGCCTTTGCATTTTTATTTTTATCTTTTGAGTGGGGTCAGTATGAGAAGAAAACATGGATATAAAAAGCCAGTCGGGTCTTTTGTCTCAAGCAGTACATGAACAGCCCTTTTTTGCCAGGCATGTCTCCTAGTAACAGCCAGGGAAGAACAAAAATACTTTTTGCCTTTAGAAAAAGAAACTGGGACATGCTACATGAAAGCTGGTTTTGTAAGGTGGGAGGTTACATTAAAAAATCAGAAAGGGCTTTCAAGTTTTGACTTTTCAGACAGGCACCGGCCCTTGCCCAAGTAACAAAGTCTGACTTCTTTTTTCTCTAATAAGGAAAATGAGACAAGAGACTTGTAAAAGCAAAATGGCATTTTGTGCGTGTTACTGCAGTACATGAAATCAGTGTATTAGTAGGGTGCCTTATTTATTCCTACATTAATTTCCAGTTTTTATGTTCATACAGAAACAATGAGCAATAAACAATGTGTTGAGCATTATATTTGTTAAATGTTTGAGTACAGTACTGTTCAAAACTCAGCATCAAGTATTAACAAAAATAAAACCACTTATGCACATCTTGCTGTTCAAATAAAAGTAACATCATTAATGGCAGAAGTTCTATTTGCAGTCTTATTTCATTTAGGTCTAATCCCACCCACAAATCCCTGAAAGACATTTCTCTTTAAAGCAACACCTAGCAAATGTCTGTAAAGTTGGGGTGGTTTTTTGCACAAATGTGGAGTGTTTTTTATTACACTCCATTAGCGAAAACACATTGTTCAAAGCACAGTGTGCGAAGTGACAACAAGCAAATTTTGCTACGGATATGCTCAAGCTTTCCCTGTCAGATTTTCTGGAACATATAATTCAGACACCTCAGTTCCTGTGGGGGGGAGACATGCTAGCAAGAAGTGCCATAAACATTTTTGCTGTGTGGTATCTTTGTACCTTCTACACAGAGTTGCACCAGTGAGCCACAGTTCAGAATATGCCCTCTGTTTAAAAAACCGTGTGAACTCACAGGGTCTTGATTTGGCTTTTCATGGGGATCCGGGTATCCAGGCAGCAACAGGGATATGAAATGTTGCACATGGGAGAAAATTGTTAGTTAGCAATATACTCATTGGAAATATGGAGTGTAATGAAAATGAAAATCCAACTCACAAAGGTTGCAGGCACCTCCTAAAGAAAACCCTCTTCCCAGTGCAGAATCAGTAGTTAAATTTGGAGGGAGCATCTAGAGAATCCCCCTGCTCTACAGAGGACATATTACATGTATGCCCCAGAACATCCACCTCTTCTCCATTTGCTCTTGGAGTCAATGCAAGGTACTGTTATTTTTATCTGTGCAGCCTTCAGTCACCCAAGAGCCACCTTAGCTGTCTTAGTACTGGATCATAAAGACCTTAAACAGTAATTTATAATGTCCACTCTTGGCAAATAGACTTTAGAAAAACTGAAAATTTCGAATAGAAAAATCTGGTTCTATGAATGCAGAGAAACTAACCCATGGTATACGTTTCACATTGAACAGAAGAAGGATTAATGCTCTTTTTAGAAACCAAGACATACAACAGTGCTGTTTACCAGACTTAGCAGAATGGGCTGTGGAGGACAGTCTACAATTCTGCAGGAGCTGGTGTCAAGAAAATGTCAATAAAGTGATGATGACGCTAGGCAGGTCGACATGGTCCTATCAATATGGCACAGTATCACGTTTCAGACATCAATGTGCTCATTGTTGCAGAGTGCCATCACTCCGAGGCCTAGATTGACCATTACAGAGATCAGAAAAGGCCCCATTTTCAAGAATTACTCCCCAGTAATTAAGGTTTAGGAAGCTGCTCCTTACCTCCTCCCTGCTGCAAGCTGCCATTTCCAACTGAGATAAAGTAGTCAACTGCTTCAGCCCTTCAAGTCAACAGAATGGAGCAGCTTGCTTATCTCAGCAGTTCCCAAATGTTTCAGACAACAGCCCCCTTCCGTTTTACTGTAATTGCCTGGACCCCTATGCACCACCCACATACATACCTATCCACTGTCTGGCCTGGCCCCAAATCTCTGCAAACCAACTGTCAGCCTTCCCTCCAGCTGTAGGGATCTGCAGTGCTTTCTATCCCTACTCCTCTCACACCCCCCAAAAAAATTTCACATTTGAACACACAAGCAAACTGGACAAGTCCCAGCCCAGGTTTTTCCTGCCTCCCTGGAAAAACACCAAATCAAAACCAAAACCAACCCACTTCCCTTCCCTGCTTCCTTGGCTAGATCCCTTATAAAGCTCTTTAGCTCTGGTCAGAGCACCCTCCAATCCCTGCTGTCCCATGTGCCACCTACACAGGAATTTCTGCCTCTTTCACTTGCAGCTCCTATAGCTACCTGGCTCTCACCAGTGACTCAAACCTGGCAGGAAGAGAGATGACTTTCAGCCCCGACGAGGTGTCATGAGCAAGCACACTATGCTCTCCCCACGCCGTTTCAGCTCAACACACTATCATCCTGCAAAAAAAATAAGAGGAAACATTTGGTCACTGAGTCACTGAGCTGCTGTCATGCATGGCTACCCTTGAGCCTGAGCCATGTGCTGTGGTTCTCATCCCAAGATGCCAGCTGGTGAAAAAGAGCCTTGGAATGGCCAAGGTAATGAAGAAGGAGGGTATAAGAAAGCCCAAAAGAATCTCTGTAGGGACTTGCCACACACCTCCAGCACATATGTTGGATCCCCTCCCTTCAATAGGCTAGTGGTGCTTCTTAGCAGCCAGCAATATAACTCCTGCAGCCAATCTGCTGTAGAATATCCCAGCCATGCATGCGGGGTTTTACATTTTCATTCCAACACTAGAAAAGGTACTACCTGCCAAATGCACCAGCAGCCACAACAGCCAGTGGTTCTTCATTGGCAAACATCTCTTCCTCTGATGGATCCAATGTTCCTGTCTCTTTCTGAAAGTCTACTGGAGACACAAAAATCAGCCTCTCCCTTCTTCCTGGATGAGGGTACAGAGACCTTCTGAACCTGCTAAATGTATGGAAATCAAGACCCTGTGCTGTCCCAGATGTTTCTTCAGTTCCTTAAAGGATCTAGGTATTTAGTGGTTATAAACCCACTAGTTTAAATCAGCTCCATATGTGGCCTTAGCTAACCCATCTGAGGCATTCTTCCAGTGCCCCAGGAGCGCCTGTAGGGTTAATGACAGCTGAGGGGTTTAAGCAGCTACTACCTCTTGGTTGTCAGCCACGACTTCCTAGCTCAGACAAGATGCCTGATATGCAGTAGAGCAGGTTGGGAGTGTATTAGCACATCAAATGGGGCTGTGTTTGCAGGACTGCTGTGATTGAGGTTGGGATCAAGAGCTCAAGCCTCTAACTACATAGCCTGCCCTAAGGCTGCAGTTTCACAAGCAGCCGTCAATGTTAACAGCTGCCTCATGCCAGAAGGGGAAGCCTTGCTCCTCCGCCTCCCCTGCCTTTTCTTATCCTCCCTGATTCCAGTCCTCAGCCTTGCCCTGGCAGACTATGATCCATTCTTTCCACTGAGTTAACTTTTTGCCAGCTCAGTAAATTAAATTTGCTTGCCTATGGGAGTCCCTCAGGTGTTAGATGGAGGGTGGCATGAGGTAAGCACACTGCTGAGAGTGGGGAATGAGGAGACAATAGTGGGAAAGGCTTCCCCTTTTTGGTGACAGTCAGGTGTTACACAGTTCACTGCATCACTTTGGGCCGTAGGCTAACAGGGCACTATCTGCAATTACTGGGATGATCCTTATGTCGGCTGAGTTATTGCTCCTGTGAAAAAAAGGCATAGCCTAGAAGCAAGTCGCTTTTCATTTGGCTCCAGACAAGAGGCAATCCAGCAGTATTACAGCAGAAGTAAGCAGGGCTAAATTAAATCCTTCTGGGGTTAAATCTGTCCTATCCAAATTCTCCACCTACGTGAATGGAGTTCCTCCTCCCCCCCTCCCCAGCTCCCCTGGGTCTACAGCAAATCCATGCCCGATCCTGTTCATATTCACCGCAGCTTCTCAGGAGAGTAAATTTCGGTTAAGTTTGTGTTCCATCAGCGACATTTGCTAGCAAGTTCCCACCGACATCAGCGCTTCAAAATGCTGCCACCTTCTGTGGAAAACTGGAAACCTACTCACATTCTTCTACCTCGTGATTTTTCCCCAAGTTTTGGATTGTACTGCTTTATAAGAATGCTTGCTTCTTCACTACTTCCCTGCTGTACAGCAAATTAATATTCCACGGAAGGATGGGAGAAAAGTCTAGTTTTACCCCCTTCATGTTCCTAAGAAAGTGGGGTGGGAAAACATCATGTCATATTTACAAAGCTAGTGATAACATGAAGAAATGCTTTTATCATTCTCCAAAAGTTTACAAGCAACCCAGTCATTAAAATATCCCTCCTCTGGAAAGTATCTTACAGATTACAGTAGAAGAGCAGGAGACCACATGTTGTTGCGTTTATTGTAAAGTCACAGCAGACTATCCGGCATTAAAGGAGAGCTGCTACAGGGAGTTATAAATAACATCGCCTCCTATCAGCTTTTTTAAAACCTGCAGCTGCTGAAAATTTCCATTTGCCGAGGACAAACTGTGCTTCAGTGAAGCGTGGCCAGAAAAAGGACTTCTAAAGGAAGGCAGTTCCTTGGGTCAGTTAATAGAGAAAGAAAACTTTGCAGGAAGAACAAAGTATCTCCAAGTAATTTGATTTATAGCTGAAATATTTTACACTGTTCAGCAACTTGCCTGCAATTTCCAGAAATTAATCCCATAAATGCAATAGCTATAGAAATGAATCAAATGTGTGGAAAATCATAAAAAAAGACCTAAAATGTTCATTATAAAAAACAAGATAACCACTTGTAAATGCTTCAAACATTAACAAAAGAGCATTTGCAGAACATCTGTGCTGTGTAACTTCCAATGGCCAAAATACTTGCGTGGTCTCTGTTAGATCAGCAAACTGAAACCAGAAATCTGTACGGGAAATCAGAAATCTCTGGGAGAAACCCTGTCACATGCTACCATTCAAACCCTCTTCTAACATTTCTTGGTTGGCTAATGGCAAGATTCACCATGCTGTTCTCCAATCATTCTGACACAACGATGTACACACGTCGCTATGCAAATTTAGAGTCAAAGTGAGACTGTGTCTGTGCTAGCAAGTAGAACATACCAATAGGAGTAGATGTGTACAGCAAAGCTACTTAATATTAAGATTCTGACACATGCACTCTATGCATTTCAGGTAGGACATACTTCAGGTTCGCCCTTGCCCAGTAATCTGGAGGGAGTGTGCTGGACACACAGGAGGTATCTCTACATTAGTATTCTAGTTAGGATGAGCAGCACCCCTTTTGAAACCTCCTGACTTCTCCCACCTGACAGGCAGGGTCTTGGAGTGTGCGTAACGGATTCCTTTTGAAGGGGCTCTGAGCAATCTGGTCTAGTGGAAGGTGTCCCTGCCTGTGGCAGAGGGGTTGGAACTAGATGAGCCTTAAGGTCCCTTCCAATCCTAACCATCTGTAATTCTATGAAACCAAGGTCACAGATACATATGCAGAACACCCCCCCCCCAACACATTCCAACCCTTGTGGTCACTGCATCCTCATGACAAGGCTAAAGCTGGTCTAGCACGGCACCTCAGTGGTATGGATGTCAGATCCTCAGCTCCCCTTCTTTCACTCAGAACTTCTGCTTACAAATGCAGACAAAGGCCCAGATGCGGAAACATCCTGTGGCAATGAAGCCACAATATAAGGCTGGATGAGGCAAAATCCATTACCTGGTATTACAAGCACCGAAATACCTCAGCCAATGGAAAAAAAAACCAAAGATCACAAATACATGTTTATGCTATAGAATGAATTGTGAAACACAGTGCAGAACACAACCTGTAAAACAGCTAGCACCAGCACCTGCAGGGTCACTACTGAACCGAGGAAAGCAAACCTCACTGGACACATAAAGGCAGCTCACCGGGTGAACTCATTGGTGTGGAGAGGCAGGCACTGCACAGCACCAGGACACATCCAACGAGCCTCTTTAGTCTTGGACACAGACAAGTGCCTGTCGTGCTTCTGAGCGATGTACCCTGGCACAGCACTGCACCTGCGCCGAGGAGACTGACTGCTGCCTGTGCACCTAAAGCAAAGCTCATAGCAGGAAACCCACAGCAACCCCAAAACATACCCCCATACCCTCAGAGAAGTTTCTAAAGGTGATGTTAGCGGAGACCGCTCCTACTGCAGCACCAAACCCATCTGCAGCGGGATTTCCAAGCACACTTTCGAGCACAGGCCTACGCACACTTAGCAAACGCTGACGCTGCAGTAACACCACCACCACCAGGCAGCGCATCACTCGGGGGAGGTTTCACACTTTGCGTTTAGCAGCGACTGCTAGTTATGAAGCATCACTGAGACACCGCGTACGCCACTCCATCACCAGCGCCCCGCCAGCACGCCGCGCTGCTGTCTCCCTCGCTTTCGGCAGGCGGGAAGCCTAACGGCAGGAGACGACGCTCAACAAGCAACGCGGGCCCGAGCCGCTCCGGTGTGAGGCCGCCACACCAGGGGCAGCACCGAGCACCGGCTGCAGCTGCGGGGACAAACCCCTCACCCCAGAAACAGCCTCCAATTCCGCGCACCCCCCACACCACCCGGAGGCAGACGGCTACCACCACCCGCCAGAAGCGCCCCACCTCCGCGGGGAGGAGAAGCGGGGGCGGGGCGGGGCGGCGCTGCTGCGGTGCCCGGATGTGAGCGGGCTCGCGGCTCTGGCGTGCCGCCGCGCGCGCGGGCACAGGCAGGGGGCGCGCGCCGCGCCGACCGGGCCGCTGCAGCCTGCGCGCGCCTCCGCCCCGCCTCCGCCCTCCCTCTGCTCCCCTTCCTTCACACCCCCCCCCGCAGCAGCTGTCGAACCGGGCTCGCGCTGCCGGCGCGCCACTGCCGCTCGCGCGAGGTAAGCGGCCGCCTCGCGCCGGAGGAAAGGAGGTGGGAGGGTGCGGGCGGAGGGGGCGAGGAAGTTGTTCCGCGTAACACCCCCGCCGTGTGCCGGCAGTGCCTGACAGCCGCGCGGCCGCGCTCCGCCCCGGCTCCGTGACCTGCAGCCCGTCCTTGCGCGGGGAGCTGCCATCTGCCCCCCCGCCTCGGGACCGAAAGGCCGGCCTCTCCTCCTCCTCGGGCCTGCGTCGCCGGCCGCGGCCCGCGCCCCGCTCCCGGGCCTGTCCCCGCGATGGCGGTGGGAGTGAGCGGGAGCTAGGGACCCCCTCGCCGGCTGCCTGCGCTGCGGTGCACGGCTGCTTCTCCGCCGACCCCGCCTTGCCCCTCGGCGGAGCCTGCCTTGGCCGGGGGAGTTCCTGGCCGGGGTTAGGGGCTCCCTGCCAGGTCCCGGTCTAGAAGGGTTGTCACGGCGGGGCGCTGAGGCGGATGACACTGGGCCACGCTTGGAGGCCTTCCCTTTTCTGTCTGTCTCCCGAGTTCCGTCGTGGTGGCTCAGCCGGGAGTGAAAGCGCGGGGGGCTGCCGGGGGCACAGCAGGCTGTGGGGAGGCTCATCGTGAGACCCCAGCGCCCTGTCCAGCAGGTGGGCCTCCAGCCTCAGCAGCGACCGAGGGGCTCGGCCGTGCTTTTGGGACTTGAGGGTGTGGGAGTTGTGTTTTCCTGTTTTTCTTCTCCTTCTTGCGCAGAGCCTTTGATTGGTGTGTTGTTTGCTCTGTGTCTTCCCTTCTTTCCATAATCGTGCTTTTACCAGGGGGAACTTCTTCAGGGCAGAAGCTGCCAGTACTTGAACGTCTGGAAAAGTCCTTGTTTTGCTGTGCAAAGTATTAGTAGGAAAGAGATGACTAATAACCAGCTAGCTCTCTCTGTAGGACGAGAGTGTATTTGTCAGCGTCCTGAGAAGCAATACCTGAAAGGGAAGGATTGCATGTTCTGTTTTGTACTTGAAAGTCTTTCCTGAGAATGCCGGGTGATATGGCTGGCAGTGATGTCTGTTTATGCCTAAAACAATCCAAGCAATTCTAGGTGTATGCAGTATGCGTTGTGGTGCGCTGAAATTCTGAGTCAACGTTGTGCTCTAAACTGAGTGAATATGAGACCAATGACTTACTCAGCAACTAGAGCTGTTATTTTTGAGGTGAGTGGCTGTACCACGGCTCTGATGGATAAACTTTGACTAGTAGAAACCTTTAGGCTTGATAAATGTCATAGCGCTCATGAGCTATTACAAGTGAGGCTTACAAATTCTGTTGCCTTCTCTGTCGGGAGAGGCGTGGAAGTAAGACCATGAAAAGTGCTATTACAGATTTCTTCCCTGGATAGAATTAAGAAACATATCTCAAATATGGGTCACTGGTTATGCAGCTTCTTTAGAGGAGAAAGTCAGGGGACAGCACTGGTGTCTGGAATTTGAGCGTTATCCATCTTGCATGTTTAGCAGTATTTTCAGAGAAGAGCAGATAAATGGAAATGAGGTTAAGGGCATTAAAGTCTGAAAAAAAAAAAAGAAAAAAAAAAAGAAAAAGTGCCGCTCTCTTTCCTTTTGGATAATGAATAGCTATTAAATGGAGCTAGTGTAAGTATCTTTCAGATTGTTGGAGAAAGGCATGCGTCTGTCAATACTGAAAGGCTTACTGTAGTTGTAATGAAATGAAGGTACCTGCTCTGTGTTACACAGCTTGTAACTTAAAGTTCCTGTTTAACCTTAAAATCTGTCACGTGTAACAATGGATTAGTTAAGGTTTGAAAAGTAATGTTATTTTGTTACAGACATATTTCTTTGTCAGTCTGTCAGTGGCAAAAATTAATCGATAATTCTTGACCTAAAAGGTGATATGGAAATTATGAGCACTGAGTCTTGAAAAGATGTTAATGAAACTCTTAATTACTGTTTTTTTAAACCATTTATTACTTTTATTTGAAACAATTGTACTTATGCCATAATGCAAAACCAGTGTCTTTGAATAAGATAACTTAAAAGTTTCAGAAGGCACAAATAGTTGTGAAACCAAACCCATGAAGACTTTTTATTGAGGACCTATGCTAGCTTTCAGACTCTTGTACAGATGAACTTTGGCACCGTTGACATAATTTCGTTTCTCATAAAGGCATCATCTTTAGCTGCCCAAGGCAAATGTCTCAAATAATGCTGTTTTCTAGGCTTCCTGTCATTGATTTGGAGCTTAAGTTGTATTAGAAGGAGCAGGTATAGGTGGTTGCTGATGTCTATGAAGTTCTGTAGTAGCAGCCACAAAATTTAGTAGAGTCTGATGCATTTATTCACTGTTGCTGTGAAGCACAGGATTGACAGCAGGCTCACTTCCCTTGTGGGCCGTGAAGGAGAGCAGCATATTTACTGGAAAAAATGCAAAAGGCGGAGAAATTTCCTTTCAGATAGTACCATTATCTGCAGGTGTTTCTTTTTTTTTTTTTTTTTAATTGATTAATAAAGAAACTTTAAAGTTCAGCATTGTTTGAAGCGATGGAAGAGGGTGGGAATGCCAAATTCGGAGTCTGAAAAGGAAGTTAAAAAAGTACTTACTGCATGAATGTGTTATGTTCTTCATAGGTGGCATGAAACATCCTGTTCGTAAGCATATATATGAGGAATGCTCTTGGCACACCTTGATAAGTTACTTTGGCCTAAACATCGATTGCCTCTTTTAAAAACCTGTAAGTAAAATAAATGTGATTTGATTTGAGATTGCTTTGATGATTTGCTTTCTGATCACAGTTAGTATGATCTGCCTTTAAAAGGAAATGTCGGTTACTTTGTTTTGTAAAATGGGCAAATCTTCTATTATATTAGCTGACGCCGTAACAACAGTTGACAAAGACTCTAAAAGCTGAATCAATTATTGTGTTTTACAGAAATGGCAGCTCAGAAAAGGAAGTCTGTGTTAGTAGATCCTTCTGCTAAGCGTCCAAAACTGGACAAGAACAGCAAACCATCATCAAAGAAGGAAAAAGAGGTGTCAGATACAAAACATGTCTCAAATAAATTAAAGCCTAATCGGTGTGCAGTGCAGGAGAAAACTGTACTCAAAACCTCTGTCAAATCAAACAGGTTAGTGACAAAAAATTAGGTAATTGTCCTAGGTTGTCTTCATAGACTAAATAAGTGCAGAAGCAATTTAAGCAGAATGAATTTGAGTTAAAGATACAGCTAAATAGTGAAATTGTACTATCGGTAAGATCAGCCATAAGTCATTAAGTATATTATATGCTACATGATCTTTCTCTGGAAAAGAGTGTGTCTTGAAATCCAGAAAGATTTCCTCCAAAAAAGTTTTTGAAGCAAAAATAAATCTAATACTATTTAAGTTAACACTTCATCTGAAAGCCGCTAATGTCAAAAATTACAAACTGCTGGGGTTGTTAAAAAGCATTCATCTGAGGTTCATAGTTCAGGCTTGCCATGCATAAAGAACATTAAGTACTCCACTCAAGAGTGACCAGGTGGAAGTGAAGTTTTTATAGAATGATTCTAGAGATAATTCTTCTTAAAGTATTGAGGATGTATAATGTCCAGTGTTTTAAAAACGAAAAGAAAAAAAAGAGGCAGAGGTTAGTAGGAATGAGAGGAGTCTTATGACAAATTCTACTTTCTGGATGATAGAAAATAATTATTTGAATCTTTCAGTGACAACATCAATGACTTTGAACTAGGAACACGCATGACTACTAGATCTTTGGCGCTGAACTCGAACAATAAAACTGCACCTGACAAAAAGGTCCAACAGCAGCCTAAATCTACAAAAAATAAGGAGGTATGCCAGAAAAAATCCGTGCAAGAAATTCCTACGTCAAAATGCCTAATTGTGCCAAATGAGACAGTAATGAGGAGATCACAGAGACTGCAGCAATTAACACATGTACATGTACCAGCAAGATCCTTGCGCAGCAGAGAAGTTAAAGAAGAAAAAACTTTGGAAGTTAAACAGAGTAGCCAGACAAAAAGACACACCCGGAGTGTTGCGGCAAAAGCCCTTAAATCTGCTGGAGAGAAAACGGAGCAGAAAAACAAAAAAAGTAAGCCAAACAATACAAAAGAAGATAAAGAGATACATGTAGAAGTGACCAGCTCTCTGAAAGAGAAAAAAAGTAAAGCAGACAATAAAAATGGTAATTCCAACAGCTTTCAGCAAAACCTTCAGGGGTCATCATTATGTCCTGATGAAAGTCTGGAGGAAGTTAAGAAGGACCAAATGGGCCCTGTATCTCCTATTCCTAGCAATGCAAAGAAAGTGGAAGCAGACTCTCTTAAGCCAAATTCCAAGACAGCAACTAAGGAAAAACAACAAATGCATCAGAACATAAAAAGCAGTACAAAACCAAAAAAGATTTCGCAGCCCTCTGTAAGTGAAACAAATGTGGCTGATCCACCAGAGAACGATGCAAAATCCAAAAGGGTAAGCATCCTTGAACTCTGTGAAGAAATTGCAGGTGAAATCGAGTCAGATACAGTGGAGGTGAAAAAAGATTCCCCTAATGCCAAGTACAATAAAACAGAAGAAAGGCATGCCGACATGCAGCTTCAACAAAGCGAAATGCTTACTCTGACAGAACCTAGTCAAAGTACACAATGCAAACGGTTTTTCCCTAGCAAAAAAGGAATGCCTGTCAAATGCACTCTGAATGGTAGAAATAATGCCTCAAACAAAAACTCTAAATGGACCAAAATTAAATTACTGAAAGCTAGTAACATGAAGCAAAGTAACTTAAATTCTGCAAATGCCCCCAAGCTTTCTTTGTTAAAGGATTACCCTGAAGTTTCAGAGGCAAGTCAAATAGCTACAGAAGTAGAGCTCTCGAAAGCACAAGGCAAACTGTCAATAACAGGACTCTTTGAGAATGAAAGTGTAACTTGTGTGCAGGAGAAATCAGATCCATCATCTGAAAGAGCTGGAGCTAAAGAAGTGACATTAGAAATAAAACAACCCACAAAGAAAGGTGCAGAAAATGGTTTGTTGCATAATTTGACAAAACATTTATGTGAACCAAGGCCAGATGAGGTAAGTCATTTTAATTATGGTGTATGGTGGGAGGGTGTTCTAAATCTGTTCTGTTTTCTGGGAATGCCATGCTCAGAAAGTTTGTTTTAACAATAACTTCCTTTCACAGTAGCTTAAAATTTTCAAATTTATTAAAGATCCTTTACTGGTGTGTTGTCATAGATGGGATAACTGTAAGCTGGAAAATGAATCTGTTCCACCCTCCTAAGTTCTGTGTTTCACTAAGTATCCATAAATAAAATTTCCTGCTGGAGCCAGAGTTTGTAGAGATTCATATGGACACTTTCTAATGACTTAAGCTCACATAGCTATTCTGAAAAGGTGTAATGAATGGGAGAATAAAGTGTTCTCTATCTGAATGAATTTCTATTAAAATTTAAGATTTCAAGGGCTAAAGTGTTCTCTACAAAGTATTTTGCAAGCTTATACATAAAATGAAAAAGGTATTTTGAAAAATGAATACCACAAACTTCAATATGGACTAGCTAATCAGTTGCATTTTGTTTGCTTCTAAGAACACAGGAATTGAAGAACTGGTTCTGTATTTAAGGCGTTAATACTTAGTGTAACTCGGTGAATTTGTTCGTAAGTTAGAGGCATTAATTAGTTCATATTTCTTTTTTTTTAATGTGTTCTGTTTTGTTTAGGCCTTCCAATTACATTTGGAATCAAGTCCAGAAAGTTCTCCAGTAAAGTATGTTACAGCTGCTAAACCACCTAAACAATTAAAAAAAGAACCTGGAGAAAGTGAATCTCGAGGTAATTGTCTACTACTATTTTTTTCCTCTTCTTCTGATGAGTTATTTGGGAAGCATAGGTCTTCCTTTCAGGGAAGTGTTTCACAGAATGAACTGCTCAAGGTGCAGAACTAAACTGGAATTGAAATTGTTCACCAGGGCTTCTGTATTTCTTTGTGTCGCAGTCATGGCCACTTTAAGTAGCAGCAAAATGCCCTTTTATCTCTGGGTTGTGTAGTAGGAGAGAAAGGTGTTTGTTTTTCTACCCTGCTCCTCTTTTAATGCGTCTTTGTGCTTTATGCATTAATATTTTAAGGCTTAAATATGCTCCATTTGAGGAAAGGTGAAGTGACAACTTTTAAAACAAAGAAGAAACCCCCAAACCAAATCTTTCCCTTTTCCATGTAATAAAGTATTGAACCTTCCGTATTTCAATTGGGTTCTTCTGTCATATTGGTTTCTGTTAAGAATTCTGTTGGTTATGGCTTCCTTTGAATAAATAATTATCTGCACTTCTTTCTCCAGAATTGTTCTACTTGATCTTGACCAAATTGTTCACAGAGTAATCACTCTTCTGTTTTTATTATGTAGTCTTCATTTATTAGCCAGTGAATGCAGTTTGTCAAACCTTATGTTGAGAGTTATGTGAATATTTTGACTGAAGCACATTTGACAAAGAAATTTTATTGATTGATCCCCAATGTAGCTCTTCATTAACTTCCCTCTTAATATTTTGATATTAAATCCTTTTGCTTCGGGGTTATGTATTGTTGGGGTTTTTGGTTGGTTTGAGGTTTGGGTTTTTTTGTGTTGGTTTTTGTTGGTTGGTTGGTGACTTTTGTGTTTTTTCAATCTGAACCCAATTTTTAGTGCACTGCTTAACTATTCAGCTTTTCTAAATAGTTGTGGGGTTTTTCACTGCCATTATAAGGTGGTTTTGAAGGGCAAAATACTCCAATTATACTATTAGAGAATGTAAAAATTTGTTTTCTTTCTTTCACTATTCTTGATTGTTTCTTTTTCTTGAGTGTTACAGAGCATGCCTCAGATGGGGGCATACTATACATTTAGGATTCTTACACTCTACATAGAACTATTTATATGGGTGTTGGTATAACCAGATTTAAACTTCTGTGTAGTTTCACTGCTGGCCTTGTTAAGCTGCTGGCAAACTGCTCAGCAGAATTCCTGTGGAAATGTTGAGGAAAACTGCCTATTTTTTTGAAATACATGTGGAGAAACACCTGAATACTGCCGCAAAGTTCTGTCCTTTTTTATTGGCCATGAACAGATTACAGCATTGTCTTGTCTGTGTTTTTGCAGATAACTATTTTTGTAGCTTAAATTTCCTTTGCAAATAAAAACTTTATTAATAAAGTTATAATCTTTGATTAATTGTAGGTTTGGCTCCCAAGCAGTTGACACAAGCTTCACTGACAAATCAAACTTCTGAAACTGAGAACAGGTACAACGTTTCATACATTATGAAATTGCAGTAATGTTCCATGGAGTTATGAGAGGGTTTATTCTAAGACTTAACTGTTCTGTTGTTCCCCACCCTCACCTTTCAGCTTCAAATAAGTGACTTGTCTTTTATAAAAATAGACTTTCAGTTTACCAGTTATTAAGGAATGTTTCTATTTTGTTAAGAAAATTATGAAGCAAGATATTTGTAACTGCACAGTTATCTTAAAAAGTAGAATTTAACAGTATTGGAAGAACATTCCTAATCTTCCTCAAGTAGTATGATAAGCAGAGATTATGGGAAGGGAACGCGATGATCTTGAGGTCCTTTCCAACCCTTACTATTCTATGATTCTATGATATACCACATGATTTTCACTTAGTGAATTATTTAACTTCTGGAAGAGTTTTCTAACTCTTAAGTTATGGGACTCTTTGTATATATGAAACCTTCTTAGGTGCGGAAGAGGGGATTTGATTTAGGATTGTTTTGTGATTGCTGCAAAATGAAGGTGTCAGCAGCCATATAAAAAAAATGTTTCATGTTCTTGCTACTAACTAAATTGTTCTTACTGCTACTAATGGTTCAGATTTGTGTTTTATCCTTGATCACATTGACTGTTGTAGTTTTTGAATAATTCTGGTATAGTCTCTGGTTTTAGCCAATTGCAAGCTAAAGGCAATAATTCCTTTATACCTGATATGTTGAATAGCAACATAGTTGGCACAGTGGTTGGTATATTGGTACTGTTTTCTATATTCATAATGGAGATAAGAAGAAATGATGCACTTAATTTTCAGTGCATCTGTCTGAGGCCAAGTTAACAATTCTGACTAACCAGCCCTTTTCTACATGTTGAAAAAAACTCTACTACAATGGAATTTCACAGAAGATGGGTGGTAAGGCAGATTGAAAACTAGTTAAATAAATCTTTTCTTTTTTTTCAATAAGTGTTACAATAACTTCAGTAACTTTGCCGTAAATTTTTATTCTCAACTGCCAAATAGCTTTACGGTATCTACTCAAATTTATTAGCTGAACAACCCCATACTGCTTTGCTGTTATTTTGATAAGTATTTTTCTTGAGAGCGCTTTCTTACCCTGCTTTCCTTATGTTAGCCAGGATTTAAGGCATCATTCTTTCCGTAGTACTCCTGCCATAACGCACAGTAATGTGCATATCTGAAGTGTAGCTCTCTGTAGCGCTCTGTGAGAAGAGGTTGCAGTGGGAATAGGCAAACCATGAAGTAGCTACTTACTACAAATTTTGGGGCCCATGACAGGAATAAAAAAATAGGTCTGATTTAGCACAAAAAATGCTGTTTTAACCATATCTGTCAAGAGGTTTTATTTTTGAAAAATCTCTCTGAATTAACCTGCTATGTTAATGAGCTAACCTGCAGTGGCTGCTACAATTAAGTGTTTGGTCCTATGTCCTCAGTTTGCTCAGAAAAAGAAAATACATAAAACTTAGTTAAAGTGCATATATTCTTGTGTGTATTTTTCTTCGGCGATCTTCACAAATTTTATCCAAACCTTGAATTAAGGTTTTTGTTTTGTTTTGTTGGTTTTTGTTTTGTTTTGATTCCCTTGAATATAGCAGCAAGTTCATAGAATAATTTTATTGTTGAGGTACTGTAGTACTTCCCAATGTTTCTTTCAGTTGTGAAAAGGGGAAACTTAAACTGAGTGAGAGAGATCCTAGGGATATCCAGCCATTTGCTCCTTGGATCCTCTTCTCTCCTTCTCTTCACTGCCAGCCATTAGAAGAGAATAAGTTTCAATTGAATTTGAGAGATTTAGAACATCTGTTTTATACTGATGGCTTATATTTGTGAGAATATTTACATGGTCTGCTTTAGCAGTAGCCTGATGTATGATACCTAAAAATTAGAAAGCTAAACCTTACATAGGAAATGTATAGCGTTAGGCAGCATCAGTTATGCTCTGAAAATGCCTCAGTTAAATGCTTGGGTTGATGCTTGTGTCTTACCTACCCCACTTGATTATAATTTTATTTTCATTAAAAAAACCTCACTTCTATTTAGGCTAGTCACAAATTGTATTTTTTTGGTTAATCCTTTTATTTTGTTGTTTTTCCATTTGAATTACAACTTAGAATATATAGGACTATGTTAAATTGGATTTGCATCTTGTTAGAGTTTAGTTGTACTGATTACAGTATCTAGGGTGACATGTATAAGCAGTCCCTTTTTTAACATGAAATATATTTGTATTTCAAGGGCTCCATTGTCAAATCCTTCATTAGCATCAAAATGCAATAACTTCATACCATCTGAGGAACATATTCAGAAGCTAAAAGAAGCAGGAAAAGATGTTGACAAGCAGCTGATCATAGTAAGTATTACCCTTTCAGTAAGGCTTATATATTCTCAAGTAAATTACTTGTGAATTTGCAGTGCTGTGTTTTTATGAACTTGCCTAAAAATTGTTACTTATACAGCTATTACCACTATAAATGACTTGTGAAAGGAGAACCTATACTAGATTCATGCAGTGTTGTTGGAAAAATGGTGGCAGGCAGATTTAATGTTTAAAGCTGATTCTTGTTAAACCAAATTCCTTGTATTTTTTTAATAGAATAGCTATTCAGTGAACATGCAGTTGTTTCAAGGAGAGTGAATTTGCCTTTTATGTACATGCAAAATCTCAGTTTTCTTAACATTTCAGAATTATGGGGGGCAGTCACCTGACAGATTGTGTACAAAATTAGTATCAACTTGCAGCCCAGAAAGCCAACTGTATCCTGGGCTGCATCAAAAGCAGTGTGACCAGCAGGTTGAGGGGGGTGATCCTGCCCCTCTACTCTGCTCTCGTGAGACCTCACTTGGAGTATTGTGTGCAGTTCTGGTGTCCTCAACATAAAAAGGACATGGAACTGTTAGAACAAGTGCAGAGGAGGGCCACGAGGATGATCAGGGGACTGGAGCACCTCCCATATGAAGATAGGATGAGAAAATTGGGGCTGTTCAGCCTGGAGAAGAGAAGGCTGCATGGAGACCTCATAGCAGCCTTCCAATACCTGAAGGGGGCCTATAGGGATGCTGGGGAAGGACTCTTCATTAGGGACTGTGGTGATAGGACAAGGGGTAACAGGTTCAAACTTAAACAGGGGAAGTTTAGATTGGATATGAGGAAGAAATTCTTTACTGTAAGGGTGGTGAGGCCCTGGAATGGGTTGCCCAGGGAGGTTGTGAATGCTTCATCCCTAGCGGCGTTCAAGGTGGGGTTGGACATAGCCTTGGATGGCATGGTTTAGTGGGAGGTGTCCCTGCCCATGTCAGGGGGGTTGGAACTAGATGATCTTAAGGTCCTTTCCAACCCTAACTATTCTATGATTCTATGATTCCTGCATCAGTCAAATGTCTATTGTTCTGAGAAAATCTTAAAGATTTTCCCGTGCATCCGCTCATTTTCACCATAATATTGAAGCAGCAATACTATTTTATTTGTTCTTACCTTTTTTTGTTATTAGCTACCAGATGTGCAGGCATCTCTTTTTAAACAAGAAAATACAAAATGAGAAGAAAGAGTGGCACACAGTCATTCTTCTAGTGTAGAATTGTGCAACTTGATAGTGAAACAGTTGGCGTTTTTGGTTGTGTTTCATTTTGTCTTTTTAATAATCCACACATCAGATAATCCTTGAGAAATGGAAGGCTGGAGCTGGGGAGGTACAAAGTGGGAGGAATCCAGGCCATTAGGGAAAGAGGACTCTAGTAAGCTTCTTATGAAATTACCCCTCTTACATACATAACTGGTGGTGTTGCTATATTGCATTTTTCTTTATGCCATACATGGATCATACACGTGAAAATATTACCTAAAATAGAACCAGGTGAATTCTGAACACTCTCATATCCATACTGAAGTATTTTAAAATCAGAGCTTCCGAAAATTGAATCGATAAACATATCCTTGATTTGCTTAAAATTATACAAATCTAGGCACTTAAATGCCCAGTCATGGGATGATGCATGAACTGTATCCAACATTAAGATATTTCAGCTATTGCCTTCTTGAAATTCATTTTACCAGCTGAGTTAAAATGCATGATTAAATACCTTCACTATATTAAAAGGACTATAAGAATATTCCTTTTCATTTCAGTAAAGCTGACAATTTTTGCTGATACAGTAGTAGAACTTAACTGAAGAGTTGCTAAGATCATTGACAAGGAGAAATACGTGACTTTCTGCTTAGCTACTGAAGAGGGATTATGTAGTTTTCCTCTACTGTATTGATATAAAATGATTTTTTGCAACTTATTGACTATGCTGGTAGTATTCTTGTGTTCAGCCCAAATTACAAGAGCAAGATTTCCCTCCCACCCCCAGATATTCACCATTGAAAGTTTTTAAATTATTTATCTAGCAAAATTTTAGAATACAAACAGTGGGTCATCAAAGAAGAACAGTAGGGAAAAGGAGAGAGACCTAGTTTCTTGTTTTCTGAGTGCATTTCTAGAAGATGCAAATAAGCACTGTTTAATTTTTAAATGTGAAAGTAACAGCTTCATAGTATCTAAAGTATTTCTGCACTTCATACAAGTGTGGTTCAGTTGGATTGCATTTAGTTCAGAGTTTTGTTGAAATAGAAGGGCATTTTGGTAATGCCTGTAGTTCACTTTACCAAGAAAGCCTTAAGTACAGTATTGCTCAGTTATTCTTTTAGCTGGGGAAAAACTGCTTTTAGGATAGTCAAAATATTTGTTAACCCATTTTGTAAAATACTGTTCTTAACATTAGTTGCTGTGGAGATGAGACTTAGTTATGTCTAGAATAATTTGTGCTAGCATCTGCAGGGGAAAAATCATTAGACTTTTAAAGTACCAGACAAATACTCAAAAGATTGGGATTAAATGCATATAATAAATAAGGTACGTTTTGTAATTAATAGTAGTGATCCTCTGAAAACAGAGAAAAGATTAATTTGGCTTAAAAGCTGTTCAGATTGAAGCTCCTTCTATACAGGGAGTGGTCATACTACACACAGTCAAATCACTTAAATGAGCATTCATAGCATCTGTAAAAATTTTTATAGTTAATAGCTAGAAATAATTTTTATTTCAATTTCTGGCTTCTATTAAGAGCAGCAGTTTTGTTATCTTCTTTGCCTTGAGCAAAGTTGGGAAATGGTGCTTTTATTCTTAGCAGGGAACATTTAACTTCTTCTTTGCTACATTTGTTACACCTGAAAGGTGAAATTTTATGCTGTCTACTGTGAGATCTGATTCTTATGGAGATCTGTCAAACCATTCTGTCTTAATATATGTACACAATCCTTTTTTCTTTTTCATAACCAAAGCAGAAAAACTAATAGCGCTTAGTTTGGCTCGCCACATGATACACTATCTTTGTTTTGCTGGGTTTTTTTGCTACTGAAGCTTCATAGTCTTTTGTATTTAATTTTTACATCTGTCCTTTTTAATTGTCTTTATGATATCTGAAGCTCAGAGTCTGAGGTGTTACAATATCATCTTTGTATTCTAACCTTCCTGCTTCCTGAGCTATATTTAGAGAGGTGTTGCATAGCTATCATTTAAACTTGCTGTTTTCTTTCTTAAACTGGTATAGTCCAGTTAGCAATTTCTCTGAAGAACTCAAGAATGGCTTTAGGGCAGTCTTTTGTTATTCATGTTAGTTAAGTACTGTCTCTTTTCTTTCTCATAATCCCAGTAAAAGCCAAGGCGGTTACTGCGTGGTTGTGGAGGGAGTTTGATAGTTGAAGGCTGTCACTAGTCCTTTCCTTCCACACAAATCTTATCCCTGGGGACAGCTCTGCTCTTAGAGGGACAGTAATGGCCATGCTTTCTTACTGCTCCTTCCCATTTCTACTTAGCTTTTTCTAAATTCAGATGGGTTGTGTTCTGTGTCCTTTGTCCTGAAGGTGGAAATGTTTTGTAAGGTTAGCTGGGGACATGACACAGGAATTTGGGCATCAAGGCTACTAACATTGTCTTGTGGGTTAACCCTGGTAGGCAACTAAGCACCGTGCGGCTGCTTTCTTGTTCCCAACAAATGGGATGGGTAGAAGACTTGTAAAGCAAAGAAAAATAAGGAGTTCATTCACTACTCCCCATCAGCTTGCAGGTGTTAAGCCATCTCCAGAAAAGCAGACTTACATTGTGTGTAACAATTGGGAAGACAAATGCCGTAACTCCAAATGTCTTCCCCTTCCTCCTTCCTTTAGCTTTTATTGCTCAGAATGATGTCATATGGCATGGGATACTGCTCTGGTCAGTTGTTCCAGCTGTATCCCCTCCCAGCTTCTTGCGCACCCTCAGCCTGCTCACTGGCACAGCAGCATGAGAAACAGAAAAGCTAAAACATCCCTGTGCTATCAGTGCTGTTTTGGTCACAAATCTAAAACGTAGCCGCATAGCAGCTGCTCTGAAGGAAATTAGCCTTATCCCAGCTAAAACCAGTGCACATTGGAACACTCTCTGTAATACACTTGAATAATGTGTTTATATAGTTGGGAACGGACTAATTGTCATTGTAAATATTGTGCAGATTTGTTTCTGAACTTTGTATCTTTTTCATATTGCTTTAGCTAATGAGCAGTGAGGATATCATTTCATGAAGGATAATGACCCTCCATTTTAATTTTTCAAATATATTAAATAAAATTAGGTACATCGCAGTACTGAGTGTTTCAAGTTGCCTTATATCTTTTGACTAAAATAGCATTCCAAAAAGTTGGGTACTGGCGATGGAGGGGTTTTGGATTGGGTTATTTTTGGATTTTTTTTGTTTGGCGTGGTTTTGGTTGGTTGGTTGTTTGTTTGTTTTGTTAAATTCCACTGTCTTCAATTTGAAGTGAAAGTTGTTTCTGAGTTGGGTCACGTCTTCTGATTCTCCTGGACAGCAAGGGGATCTACCCATCAGCTTCAGCCTTGAATGCTTCTTTCGCTGAAATAGCATTCTTTGACCTTTCAATTTCTGTGGAGAGCCCAAAAATCTTTGTGGTGTTCCTTCCTGCTCAGCTTGTATTTCCTTTCCAGCCCTCCTGTTTCTATGGCTGGGTTTTATTCTTTGTTCTGTGAAAAGACTAGAGGAAAAAATAATCTTCCTCTTAACTAACACTAGGTAATGAGGAACAAAGTGACCTAATCTGTGCTTAAAGAGAGAGAAAAGAGAATAAATAAAAAGGGCCCCTTTCATCTCCTACAGAGGCACCAAATGCCTTTTTTGCTTGCAGGGCTCCTTATTGCACATATGGAGGATCAGCAGACATGCACCTTCTCAAAGAAGATATTGGTAAGACTTTTCTTTCTGTCTAACGCAGAATTAAGAAACCCTCTAGACAGTAGGACAACATTGTCACAATGTTTCAATTGCAGTTAGTCTTGAAACAGTTGGATCTCATATATCCTGTGCCTGTATTATTGTGGATTGCCTGAGATGTCAGGATTCTTAATTGCCATCTACTTGTGCTGAATTTGCTTAGGAAATAGGAAGTATCCTTGTTCTTTATTGGTGCGGTTTAGAAAATTGCATTTTAAATAGAGTAACACATTTTTCTGCCTGCAACCCCACATTTTCTTAAATACTGCTCTGAAAAACATTTCTCTAAACCTCTTCATCTTTTTCTGGTTGTGACAAGGTTTATTCTCCAGTACGCAGTATATGCTGAGAAATAACTTCTCCCATCCCAGTTTAAAGTTTTTATTTACTCTCATATGTAGTGCATAAGGTGTTCTTAGGTTGCAGGGGAGCATTTTTTTGCCTCTTGATGCATCATCCCCTTTCCACTTTTGGTTATGCAGTGACATCAGGTTAAAAATAGTCAGATTCTGTAGATGTTTTGTTAAAAAACCACAAATGCATTCTTTGTAATTCCTGACTTTATTTTGCATGTCCTGTGTGTTTTTTTTCGTTGTTCTTGTCTGCATTGATTTACAAAGCTGCCTTTTTTTTTTTTTCTTCTTTATTTTTTAACTCTGAAGCAGTAAGTTCTGTTGTGTGGCTTTGAAATAGTACTTCAGTTATGCAAGAAGGTCTATCTTCTTTACTGTCCTCAGGATACCGTAAAGTATTTGCTAAAAAATATAGTCGGCATTTGTTAGGGCTGCAGAGTTCGAAAGATTGCTTTAGGTACTACAATGTGATTTTTCTGATAATTCACAAAATACGTTTTTAATATTAACCTCTGTGTGTAGCCCATCGATACAACTGACTGCCTGTAAAGATAGTAATATCAGTGAAATCCTTAAAAAGCAAACAAACAAAAAAATCCAAACAAAAAATGCCCCCCAAAACCCAAACCCACTGATACCAGCAGCATCCAAGAAAGCCAGTGTGGAATACAATATGGCAGTACTATTCCAGGGAAATAATCTGGTCCTGGAAACTTGCAAAATAGCATTTGGTTTTGCAAGGCAAGATGGGAAGAGCTAAGGGTATCCTTGCCCCGAATTTTTGGATGACTACTTCGGTAGTAAATTAATACATGCTTTAGCTGAAATACCTTCAGCTTCTTGATCATTTGGACAGAAATTGTTTCATGAGACTTAACTGCAGTACTCATGTGTGTTTAGTATTTTAAGAGTTGCTTTGTGTAGCTGATTTTCTAGTTTACATGTCGTATTTTTTGAAGTATATTCCAAGAATCAAAGTAGAATTCCTCTTCACTTATTTTACCCTAGATACAGGGGATATGTTCTCCATTTTGAAGATGGGAATTACTAAATTCAGTTCATCTTAGTAAGATAATTGCCATACATCGTCCTTCCTGCTGAACTATCTTTTTTCGTCTTCCATGTATAAGTCCTTAAAATGCAGTATATTTTGGTGGCTAGCTGGGTACTTCCTTTTGAACTATATTACTACTTTAAAGGAGGTCTGCAGGTAAAATAAAATGTGTTGGATTCCATTTTTACACCTTTAGAAACTTCATCTTATTCTGACATTGCAAATCTAAGCTCTGGATTTTTCTTTCCTTTTTCCTTCAGAAAAATAATGTTCTCTTTTTCCTTCTTATACAGTAGGAATGTATAAATCGACGTACCCTTAAAGCAATGACTTCTCAGATTCAGCTTCTTTCTTTGGCTGAGTTCCATAGGGGTACTCTTAAAGAGAAGTTCAACTGATTTTGTTTGCCAGTTTAACCTTTAGTTTCATCTTGGAAAGAAACAGATACCTATGGTTCAGGTTTCACTAATGACTGCTTGAAATAAGTTGCTGTTGTGTGTAGAACTGAGCTGTCATCAATTTGTGCACACAGATCAATTTCCTACTAAAAAACACCCTCAAGTAGTCTTTTGCTTATATAGCATCCTATTTTAGAGTATAAAGTGATTTTTGTTTCTCTGTTAATTGTGATATATATTAAAATAGATTAAAGGTGACATTTATTGCTGCTTACATAAGCGCCATTTCCAAATGTAGTTAAAAAAAGTATTTAAACATGAAGTGGTAATTTTAAAACATGCCTTTTTGGCTGGAGACTTTGCTCCAACTGGTGTTCTTTCTTATTCTTTGCAGACGCAACCTTTACACCTGACAATTCACTCTTTAGCAGGCGCTGACTCCTTAATCTGAGTATATTTCCAATTTCCTAACACTTTTTATGTATAAATAGCTAAGCAATAAGTACGGAGTAGTGCCCTTAATTTGGTAATAGTTATAGAGTAGGAGGGCAACCTAAAGGGTCATGAGTAAAATCATGTGATTTTCTGTTTGTATTGTAGCTGCTATAGAGTGACTGTAAAATGAAACTAATGAACCCTGTGCAATTAAGATAGCATGTCAGAGATGGTAGTTAGCTATTACCAATTAAGAGTTAAGACTTAAGTCCTGAGAGTATAGTCAATGACAAGAGGGGTAAAAACCCCATAATGCTATTTGATTGCCTTTAAATATTTGGTTTTCCAAAGTACGTAAAAGCACAATCAGTGATTGTAGATATATTGCTGATCTTAACAAAAATATCAGTGTAACTTCTGGAGGATTTTAATAATATCCTTCCAGATATTGAGGAAAATGGCCCACCTTTGGCCCACCTCGAAGCAGCTCAAAACCAAAAGACAGGCAGCCGCAGAACTGTAGGGAAAGCTAGATAGCGTGAGGTTGGATGTGGGAATTTTCTTTGTTGAAGATGATTATATTTACTGCAAATAGGGTAATGAAGGAAGAATTCTCTGTTCTTTGTTTTGAAAAAAATTATAAGTCATTTGTTCAAAACCAACGGGGGTGGAGCTAATTTTAACGTTAGGTAGAGTTTGCTCTGTGATTGAGGCTGTGTGGGTTTTTGAAAGCTGGAATTCTACATTCTGTACTTGTTCTTTCTCCTATTAAACTCCATTTTAGCTTCTGTGTTGAGTTTCCAGAAGATAAGTTATACAAGACATGTCTGATTAGATGAGACTTCTGTTGAACTGATTTACTGTGTTTACAATTGACAAATTATTATTATTATTATTATTATTATTATTATTATTATTATTATTATTATTATTATTTTAAATAGGATGCAGGACAGAAGAGGTTTGGTGCTATTTCCTGTAATATTTGTGGAATGCTTTACACTGCGTCAAATCCAGAGGATGAAACCCAACATCTGCTGTTTCATAACCAGTTCATAAGTGCTGTAAAATATGTGGTAAGAAAGCCTTGTCTTTTTAAAGGCATAAGCATTATATTTTATTTGGTGTGTATTAGTTACAATTTGTATTACATTAAGTTGTATTTTAATAAATGAGTATCACAGTAGGCCATAAAAAACCCACTTTGGGAAATAAATGTTTTTAAAAGCCGTGTTAGACAGGTTATATGTAATGTATAAAAATAGTAGAATACTGGTGTTTCATTGCCATTGTATTCTTTCTGTTACAATTCCCTAATCTTAGGCGGGGGTGAGGGTGGTGATAGGAAAACAAAGGAACGTCACTGCTCTGAAAGTGCTAAATACAGGTTTCAGTACAACTGGTGTTTGCAGTGGTTGGCTTAATAGTTAAAGAGCTGATTGTACTGTTTTTGTAATTGTATAATTTTAGATGACTTGTAAATTACTTTTTGTTAATTACGTGTAATTTGAAGAGAGAATGCCTAAGAATCCAGCTAAACAACTTCATAGTATTTTGAAACTTCACTGAATTTATAGAGTAATTGTAAACTTTATATTTAAAGTCCCAAGTATTATTCCATAACTTCTTTATATGTGCTGTGTCTAACTCTCATATTAAAGCTCGGATTTGAAAAACATTGTATAATTTAAAGTATATTGTAAAATCAGCTACTTCACACTAGCTGGTGTTACAAGGCTTCTAGGAAATACCTGTTCACATCTGAAATCCAGAATAGAATCCACAAGGTGTATTTTCTTTGTCACACATGTTACCTTCAGTACTCTACACTCGAGTAGATAAGACCTCCAGGATAACTGAACTGAGGCCACCAATTCATTTCATGTAGGTACCAAATGGCTGTTGGGACTACTCTTAAATCCAAAGCTCAATTTTTTCCCAGTGCTTACAAATGAACAGATACATCTTCATAGCTGAAGTGTTTTGAAACCATCTGGTAGATAGTTCTGATATTTCTTCTCTTTGTGATTAGTTTTTTTCTGAATGATCCAGACATCTTGAAAAGTCTCTTCTGATACATATTAGCTATATTGTAGGGTGAGACTGAGCAGAAAGTGTGGTGATGGAATGCAGTACCTTCTGATGGCAGCATGTAATGTTTCCTCATTTTATTCCTGTTTGTGTCCGTGAGTCCTCCCCCCAGCCCAGTACTTTCAGTTCTTGAATATTACCAAAGATATAAATGTAACGGAAGATGGTGTTAGTTCTTTTGCACAGGAGCTGGCAAATGAGTTCAGTAGTTACTTAAAGCTGCCATGTTCACATAGTTAGGAAGCTGCGCTGAAGTCTGACTATTTTGGAAATTGAAAGAGCTGAAATTTCTCGCTTCTGTGTATGTCCAGAATAACAAGTGGATGAGCAGACTGCCTTAAACCAGATGCAAATAACAATGTATAAAGTTAGGTATTTTTTTAATTTGAGAAAAACTTTGTTTTCTCTGTTGCTAGGCATTTTTTTAAAAACTTCACATGATGTGCACTCAAATTATTTGTATTGTCAGTTCACAGAGTAAACAGTAATATCTCTGTAAACTTTGACCCTGGTTATGTTTTGTGACACTGTAGACAGCTATAGAGTGGTAATTTAGATGGTTATCCTGAGACAGAAACTGTAGCATAAGAGGCAAAGGAAGGACTCTTATGAGTCTTCGCATCCCCCTGCAGTGTATTTTTTTTTTTTTTTTTTCCTCGTCACAATTTGACACTGTTTTCTGCATGGATAAAAAACTTTTGCTATGCTAAATAGTTAAGTCTTTAACACCAGTCATTTGACTCATAGTCACTGGTTCTTGGTTAATTATATTGTGGCAATGTCCATGACAGAAACATCCTCACCTCCTCTTACAAAAGAATTTGAATTTTGCATAAGCCTTCTTGACTGCACATTAGTACACCAAGTCTCTATTTGTTAATTCTTAGTCATCCAGAAATACCAGAAGAATAATTGCTAGTTATCCTAGTTTCGCTAAAAGGTTTCTAGTGGGGATTGTTGGGACGATGGCTCAGAGGTGTGATACATTTGGTTTCTAGGTATTTGTATGTAGTTACTCTGTTGATACTATAAGTACCTTCCTTTCCCTGACAGAAAGTCTTAACTGGACGGGGAGCATCATGGGATTAAGAAATATGTGCTGAAGTCTTGGTAACTTCTTGTTTAGATTTTTGTGGTCCAGGGACATCTGGTCTTGATGACCTTGATGTGTTACTTTATTAGCTCTCCAGATGCTATATGTTTGTTGTTTTTTTTTTTAATGTAGCTAATATATTTGGCATTACTGATCATTTGGAGGCAATTCTAATGTATCTTTTAGAAGGTTTTTTCTTTCTCTTGTCATTCACATTCTTCATGCCATATGATGCAGTCCCAGTCTGACTTGAGAAGACTCTTCTCCGTTTTTTGTTCCTTTTCAATGTGTCTTGATAAATGCCTTGTAGTTCTATTGCTGATTGATTTCACAGAATCACAGAAAGAAGGTCTCTATACATTGTCATGCTAGAGCTTCTTGCTGTGAACTGTGAAAATGGACTTAATTGTTAGTATCTTGCCAACCTGCATGCAGCTGCTTTGTGGGTTTTTTAAAAGTACTGAAGCCAGAAGGTAGTTTGCATGTAAATAATAAATTAATTATTGTTTCCAACTAAATATAATTTTGATTGGGTTTTGGTATTCTTTTAAATGCCTGTCTTGGTTTGTTAGTAAAAATTTCTTTTTAGGTCTCTCTAGAAAGATGGATCTCTGTCCATGATGCCCCCAGAAGTAGGACAGTCTGACAAGGAGATGGTGTTGGGATAGTTGTTTTGTCGTGGATGCCTAGTAGAGACAATAAGGAAATTACAGGCCTTGTGTGGAGAGAGGAAGTTTGCCGAGTTCAGTGCCCTTTTGTAGGTTTGAGGAATAGAAGATTGGCAAGGTCTGATAAGGGTTTTCTGAAGGGTGCCATTTGCTTTTAAGGTTGCAAATTGAATAAGCAAGAAGGCAAGGCAGTCAAGGATAGTACTGGGGTAGGAATAGATTAGTGTGAGAGATGTCCCCTACTGCAGACAGGCGTAGGAATCTGTCTCTCTGTCCTTCTGGTTTCAGGCATCTGAAAGTCTCCAGAAAAAAATATGCCATTCTAGTATGTGTGTACAGTAAGTGATGACATGTACATCAAGTGTTAACTCCAGTGGGATGGATGATTTTGTGGAATGGATACATGGTTTAGTTTTATAAAATCCTCTACCTGTGACATCAGAGTATCAACTTAGTCTTCTGCACATTTTTTTTTAAAAGCAAGACATTATTTTAATGATGGTTTTAAGCGGTAAAGCCAAAACCTTCAATTAAGCAATGCCCGTGGATTCAGGTACCTGACGTGAATGCAGTTAATGTTTGTATTTCAAGCTCATCCTCTTAGCTAAGAGTATCTTGAGCTGAAGAAAGCAGAAGAAGCTGTTATTTGAGCTGATGTCTAATCTGTTAAGTTTTAAATAGCCATTTTTCTGTAACTGCATCCAAGCCCTATCTGTGAGGTTCTTATGGTTTTCAGATTAAAAAAAAAAAAAAAAGGCAAGCAACATTTGCCTTCTTGGGACCTAAGGTTAATAGGTTATCGGGATTGAAGATGCTAATGAACTTCATGTCATCTTAGAAAGATTTCATGCCTGCCTTGATCTGCATGAATTCCGAAAGTGATACATCTGTACAATATAAGACTTAGTAGTATTTCACATAAAAGTTCATACCATTAGCTATCTTCTGTGAGAATCTCAGTTTTAACAGCACTTAGGCTTTTTTAACAGTACTATTTAGTAGTTATATCCAAGGAAGGATCTTCATGTGTTCTACCTTCAAAACCTCATTCTCTGTATTATGTTCATAGGACAGAGAGGCAGAATATCTGTAATTTGATGAAGGAGTCAGAAAGAAAAATGCAGTAGACCCATCTCTCTGCTACAAATTATTCAGGGTAAAAGTGCACAAAATTTCATATTGAACTTGATTATGAGGGGAAAATTTCATAAATCCTTCTCTTAGTGAAGACTAAAAAAATATACAGCATTAACCACATTTTCCTTACTACCTCAGTATTTCTGAGGAAAAAACAGTGTAAGAAAAAAACATCACTGATTTTCATATATTTGTATTCATTTGTGAAGTAGGGAGTACAGACAAGCCAGAAGTGACATCTGGAAAGATACTGGTTTTGCTGTCCCATTTCTTACTCTTAGATAAAACTTTTAAAGCATGAGGAAATGCATGGGAAACAGTCTATTATGTCTTCTAACTTGCACTTTTAAAACCAAATCTACATCATAAATTATTTTAAACTATAAGCAGAAGATCGTTCATGTGAAATTGAGCGCTGAACATTTCATGAACATGCTGTTTATGCTGGAGCCATTGTTATAACTGCATTCTACATCATTCATTATATATGTATATAATGTCCCGTGAAAGTAATGCACTACACAATATGGTGGTAATTACTGTCTGTACTATTTCATGATGTTTTCATGGTTTCTTTCTTTTGTAATTCTATTGCCATTGCACCTTAATAAGCAAGTAGAAGCTCTCTTTAATCTTGTTTGAATTGGGAGAAAAAGGTAGATGAAAAATTAATTCATGGTGCATTGCAGAGCTGCCTTATGTTCTCAAATTATTACAAATGCTCTTAGGATAAATAGCTGTAGCATGGAGGGGAGGAGGGTGTGGCAACAGTTACTGCACGCTGGTGGGACACAGTACAGCACCAGTCTGCTCAACTGTGGTGATTAGGCTGTGTGTGCCTTGCTGCTACTGGCTATAAGTAATCTGTTGTTGGACATAGACTTCCAATATGAGGAAGGAGTGGTACAATTCTGGCATAATCATGTTTCTTTACTCCAGGCCTTACAGAATATGTACCCTGGTGGGAACAACAGCTTTCAAGTTCTTTAGTCATCACAAGCAATGTCTGTCAGTGCTTGGTCATCTGATTCAGTCAATAAGTCTTAGTGCCCTAAAGTAATGTCAATTAAAAGGAGAGGAAAAGCAATTTTTCTGACATTGTGGTAGAGTATTTTAAAGTATATTGCAGACATAATGGTTTTATTTCTTGCTATAGTAAGGTGTTCTTGCCTTCATCCTGAGTGAAGGAGTCCTACATTAGTTTTCAGTGACTGAAATACGTAATATTGTATCACTGCTGTTTACTGCCCTTTGTATTCATACCATAATGTATTTATATCCAAATAGGATATATTCGTATCCAAATAGGATCTTCACTTGTGTTAGTATTTAGTACAGCTTCTAGCGGCAGGATTAAAGTGGCATCTGTGTTGCAACCATTGCTGTGCTGAGTGTTAACCTCATAAATAGTTTTAGGGCTACCAGGAAGTAGATGAATGTCTAAAATTATTCTCTTCATGGCTTGTTTGGGGTAAAGGAGTAAAATCGGCATGACTAAAATGAGATACAGAACAAGTGTTATAACACTTAAGTTTGTCAATTTTTGTGATAGTGCATATGGCATTTATTCAGTGCCAAATTCCATTGTTTGGTCTTTAGTTGAACGTTATTTTATGGGAAGGTAAATGAGATTTCAATGAGAATTATTCCATCAAAATTGTTTCCTCAGAGGCTTTTTTATTTAAAGTTGCTTTGAGTAAGACTTGTAGATCAGCCTTTTTAATGGCTGAAGTTACTTCTGCATTCAGTATTTTTAGGTCCCATCAAAGCAACTTGAGTTCTAATATCTACCAGTCCCATCTTACTAGATTTAAGTGGCTTTTTTTGTTTTGTTTTTTTCCATGCAGGTACTGCTCATTATTCACCACGAGTGTGGATCTGAAGAAGAGTTAATTACCTCTATTTTTTTGAGTATGTTTATACTTCAGATACACACAACGTAGCCTCCTTCCCCATTAGATTCTTAGAAGGTAGTTATAATTTTTTTTCTAGTATCCTTCTTGTGGCTTTAACAGTTATGATCAGTAACAAAATAAACTATTCCTTACATTTTGGGCAACTGCATGCCAATCAGTTCACTTAGAACCTCCTGGAGGTCTTTCGCATGCCAAACTTTAAAACTGAGTGTGTATTTGTGGAGGTAACTATGTTAAAAAGAAATCTTTTATTAAAACTTAGGGGTTTTCTCGTTCACTGGACTTCGGAGATTAAGTATTCCATAGGTTTGGAAATCAGTTATGTGAGCCGAGTTTGCTTCTTCTGTTTTAAAATTCAGTTTGCACTGCAGTCCTGGGGGAAAAAAAATCTAGTTGGGAAATTATAAGACACTTTCACAAATAATTTCTAGATATAGCTAGGCTATTGTATAAATTATTGTGCAAATAAGATTGTATTATATCTGTTGTGCTCATTTCTAAAAGCTAGCCGAAGTTTCCTTCTCTAGCAAAGCAACTGCTAAATAGTGTGAAGTCTCTGCATAAACTCACTGTCTAGAACAATAATATGCAATTTCTGTTTGTTAAAGTACATCTTGTGTATGGTTTAGATAAGTGTTTGTTTTATTTAGGGTTGGAAAAAGGAGAGAATTTTGGCTGAATATCCTGATGGAAAGATAATAATGGTTCTTCCTGATGACCCAAAGTATGCACTTAAAAAGGTATGGTGGAAAGGACTAGACTTGTATATCTCAGTTTGATGTTTTCATGTAAGTAATGAGAATGTTCATGGTAAAGTTTATGTAACTTGTGTGTGAACACTTAAAGTTGTATTCAGAACTGCAGAGAGTCTGTAGCTTATTCAACAAACAGGTCTGACATCTCATATGCACTGTTACTCTCTTCATAGAGGGTATGGGTCTGAGCAGGAGTGGAAGGCGGGGGTGGAAATAGCAGCAACCAACTGATGGGTTTTTTGTTTGGTTGGTTTTGGTTTTTTTACTATACTTGCTGAAGGTCTGCTAGATAGTTTATGTAATATAAACTTCCTACTATATTTGAACAAACTGAGAAGTATTGACTTTATTGCACAGCACAAATATGGCATCATTCTCCAAAAGATTTTTGGGTAAAAACAGATTTAGGTAGCAAGTGGCCTCAAAGTCATCTGGTCCATTCTCATGTCCAGAGCAGGATCAGCTCTGGTTGTGATGCATCTGACAACTTTCTAAAGCTTCTACCACTGGAAGTTTTTCTGACCTCTTCAGGCTGTTACAGTGTTTCACTATTCATAACATTAGGAAGCTTTCTCTCAGTGTACTGTAGAATCTGTGTACTGCAATTTAAGCTCACTAGGGTTAGCCATACTGCCATAGTCGTACAAAACAACTGTCTTTTCCTCTTTGCAACAACTTTTATTTGTGCCTGAACAAACTCTTATTGTTTCACTTAAGGAGATGGATGGAATGTGCCTTTATTTATTTTTTTTTTTAACTTATTTTTAGTTTATACTCCTAAATAATGTTTTATGGAACTCTGGCCATTGTCACTCTGTCCTCTAGATTATTTCTATTTGTGTCATGTCTCCTGTCTCTCTTGAAACTCTTTATCTCAACCTGGGCACAGTACACTAGTGGAGACTCAGAGCAGCAAGCTACTTCAGTGTCCTGCTGGGTAGCTTGTGTTCATACATCTTAATATGTCATAGAATCATAGAGTAGTTAGGGTTGGAAAGGACCTTAAGATCATCTAGTTCCAACCCCCCTCCCATGGGCAGGGACACCTCACACTAAACCATGCCATCCAAGGCTATGTCCAACCCAGCCTTGAACGCCGCCAGTGATGGAGCATTCACAGCTTCCCTGGGCAGCCCATTCCAGGGCCTCACCACCCTTACAGTAAAGAATGTCATTACATTTGTTTTTTTCAGTAACAGTGGCATTGATTCCTTTCAGCTGGGGATTTGCTGTGGCTAACAGGTGCTTTTTTACAGCACCACTGTCACAGGATCATAGAATGATTGAGGTTGGAAGGGACCTCTGGAAGCTGAATTGATGCTCAAGACAGCTCTTTCCGATGCACTGACTGTAGTGGGCTTTCTTTAGGCTAACACAGAATTTTAAGTTACTGAATTGTAAAGGAAATTTTGTAGTTTATTTTCAGTATTTAATGGTGATAATTTTATTAGGTTTTGTTTCTCTGGTGGTATTATCTTCATTTTAGTACATTTTAATTGCATATTCACTTTTTACTAAAATGGCTGACGAAAAAATTACTTGAAAATACCTGAGTGGGGCAGGGTAAAGAAAGATGGTTGCAAAAGGAATAATTTAGGATAGAGTTCTCTGTAGTTCTGTGCACTTAAAGTTCAGAGAATTTACAGCTGTTACCACTGTGGATGACTGACTTCAAGACTGGTTACTTAGTGTTTCAAATTGGCTAATTGGACTCGTCTTTAAAAGAACGGTAGCTGGAGGTTATATGAGAAAGTAGAGAGTAACCAATACCATGTCTTTTAAAAGTTATTTTAAAAGCAATTTTTAATACAATCTTCATTTGATCAGTACTAACTTCATATATTCGTAACATTCCTAGTAATCCTAGGTTTGCTCTACTAATGTACCACATAGGAAAGGCCACCTTATTTCTGTCTCTCATGAGATAATAGAGGGGTGATAGAGGCTAATTCGTTGCCCAGTTGTAGATACAAGAACCCCTCAGTAAAATCTCGGCTCGTGCATAACCTTTTGTGTATGTTCATGCTGGAGTTGATTATTTCTTCTGAACTTACTAACATTAAACATTATTTTGATTGAAGTTTGGACTTAATGGAAGCTGACTTAGAGGTCTCTACTCTTCGTATTTCAGCTAGGTATTATTTAAGGAACATTTATGTGGAGCGATGTGTTGCAGGTTATGTAAGGTAATCCTTAACTTCTGGAATAGCTTTCAGTGTTCTGGATAACTCTGCATTTTTGAAAATGTGCAATGTTTATGTAAATTTATACAGATGTACATTTACATGTGTTTCTTATACAGCATTTAAACTTATTTTGGCAGGTTGAAGAAATTAGAGAAATGGTAGACAATGACTTGGGATTCCAGCAAGCTCCTCTCATGTGTTACTCTAGAACTAAAACTCTCCTTTTTATTTCTAATGACAAAAAAGTTATCGGCTGTTTAATTGCAGAACATATCCAGTGGGTAAGTGATTGAATTGGAGAAAGGCAGTCTGGGTCAGTGCTTCGTAACTCTGTTATTCAGACATGCTGAAGCTATAGAATTACCTCAGATTCTAAATCTGGTCATTTAGCAAATAAGTATTCTGTGTATGCCTTTTCCACAGAGGAGGAGTTTTTTGGTGGTAGACCATTCTGAAATGTAGTTACTCATTTTTGTGTAGTTGACACTGAGCTGAGACATGTGTATGGTGTCATACTTGGCTCAGACCTGCTCATCAAAGAGCTTGCTACAGCTGAAGGGTGGAATTTTTCTTCTCTGCTATTTGTATGCTAGCTATGGCTCTCCTCTTGCTTGTTGACAAGCAGATTGATCTCCCAGCCAAGTGGAAATCCCACGTGGATGAAAAAGTGGGTATTCTGTAGGATTGATTTGAATGAACATGGGGTCAAACAGCTCCACAATGAACAGAAGGGGAAGGCAGAACTGTACAGTGGAGAGCAAGACAAGAAGTCATAGTTTTTAGTTGCCATACTAAAAACTGATGTCACAACTTTGTTGAATATTCTGTCTATTCCCTTGTAAACTGTGGTGTTTTCTACCCTGCCTTGGGAGTAGCAGACAAGATCATAGTCAAAGTCAGAAGTTTACTGAAGCACTTGAATACAAGTGGTTATAAGAATTGGGTTATTTGTTTCTCTTTCTTAAAATTGGATAAGCTTTAGGGGATTTTTTGGTTTAATCTCTTATCATCTGTTCAAATTGTGAAACTGTGAAGAGAATTTTAGACAGAAATATATAGTCTTTTTGATACGGCATTTTAGCCAATAAGTATTATTAACTGAAATAAATTGTACACAAATTATCTTGTTCAGTCATTAGTGATGCTTTTATAAATTGACAAATATTTTTACATCACCTGCAGGGCTATCGAGTTATAGAGGAGAAGGTTCCAGAAGTCAGTTCAGAAAATGAGAAAGTCATATTTGAAAGACAGAAAGCATGGTGCTGTTCCACTTCTCCAGAGCCTGCTATTTGTGGGATTAGTCGAATATGGGTATTCAGCATGATGCGTCGAAAGAAGATTGCTTCTCGGATGATAGAGTGTCTTAGGTAATGCCAAAGAAGTTCCTCAGTTACCTATGTTTTAGATAGAACTCAGACCAAGACATTTATTACGTTGTGTATCTCAAGCCTGTGTTTTTAAGCTGCTGGTGTTCTGAAGATGTAGAGTTGAATGCTGTTGACAGTTCCAGTATTGCATGGAGTTCCATGGCTAATGTCGGTATTCTGTGATAGCTTCTCTTTAACAGAAATCTTTCTGCTAAGCGCAGTTGTAATGAGTCACCCCTACAGAATGTTGATAAACTTGGGTAAATTCCTCTGAGGTAATTAGGAGTGAAGTTGATGAGACTCTCTTTGGTCAAAGTATGAGATTACCCAAGTGTTAAGGACTGGGACCTAACCATTGGCTGAAATGTCTGTTCCTTAGGGGTAGAGAGCACAGAGACAAGTGCACCAAACTATTTGATGTAGTCTGGATGCTTCCAACTGTGTTTTGGGGTGTTTTTTTCTGCTTTAGTCAGCTGCACCGAGCTTATGAGATATTTTCAATTTCCGTGGAGCTTTAGTAGCTAGTGATGAGAGTATTCAGCTGAATACTAAGTGCACTCCATAAAAAGACTCAAAAGAGTGACACTACTGTTTAGACATTAAAATATTGACTCTCCAAACTTTAGGTTTCTTCCACTGACATTTCCTAGAAGTTTAAATGCCTTTCCTGAGTAATGCCAAGAACTACCCAAATCTTCTTGTTGCTGGGCTGTAAGGTTTGTGCCAGGTGCTTGGCTAGCCCTATCTTGTTGGTGTTTGTGGCACAGGTACTGCTTTGTCTGCCAGTCTTCTCCCCTCCTGGGTATTTGGAAAGCTTACCAAAGCTAGTGTGCTCTGCAGAATGCATCTTGCCTGGCTGGGGAAACAACTAGAAAGTTCTTCCTGGATCATGTTCTGTCTGAACTATCAACTGTAAAGGTGTATTCAGCTAAGCACATTAACTTAATGATTTGGTTATATTTTTGGCTGACAGAATCACAGAACCATAGAATATTGGGTTGGAAGGGACCGTCAAAGGTGATCTAGTTCCAGCCCCCATGCAATGAGCAGTGATATCTTCAACTAGATCAGGTTGCCCAGAACTGCGTCCAGCCTGGCCTTGGATGTCTCCAGGGATGGCACATCCGCCACCTCTCTAGGCAGCCTGTGCCAGTGTTTTACCAGCCTCATCAGAAAGAAATTTTTCCTCGCATCCAGCCTGAAAAAGAAAAATATATTTTTAATTGTGTATTCAGTAGTTCCCTAGAAACTGTTTATAAAGGAAAGAGTTCTTCCCCAGAGTGATGCTGGAGTTGATCCCTCAGATCCAGCGCTAAGGGATCTTTAAAATCAATTTTAATGGTTCGTTGCAGCTATTGAGGTCTGTTTTTCTCTTAGCTGTGTGCTGCATCTTACCTTTTTCTGTGCTTTGGTGCTTGTTGGCCTTCCATTAGCTCACAGCTAAGTTAGTAGAAAACAGGTTCACCAAGAAGAGCTTTGTGTTAATTCTAGTGGTTTGTAGGAAGGACTGATGAGCTCTGGAACTGGTGTAAATGAGGGAGCCCAAAAGGCTGCAGAAGGCAAAGGAGAGGAGACTTGCTTTTTGAGGGCAGTAAGTGGTTAGATCTGCTCAGCTGAGAGAAACTTCAGTGTAAATGTCTTTCATAGCAAAGGGTAGTTTGGACAGGATGATTCTGGCAGCTCAGTCCTGACTTCAGAATGTTGAAGGTGTCCTAGCAGACTTTTAAGTCCCTTTTGAGAATGTCTGCCCTGCTTCACTCAAGCTTTCACAGCTGACCTGGTGTCACAAAACTGAAGTCTTGAGAACCTTGCAAAATCATCTTCCTAAATACACTAAAGAGAAGGGAATAAAGCTGGATTTTGTTCCTTCCCTCAAGATTTAATGGAAATACCCATATGATTGAAGTTCATACTTGCTCTGCAAGTACGTAAGTTTATTTTACAGGAATTAAAAAAATTAACTTAATGGGAGTTTCTTCTGTTTCCAAGGATGAACGTCACCTCCTCCTTCCGCTGATCAAGGTCTCAAAGCTTGAGATCAGTTTTCTAGCTTTGCTCACACAGCCACCCAGAAAAGCTCAATGGCATCCTTGGTTCTTTTTCTTCAAAGAGAATAAAACATACATAAAATATTTTCAGGAGGAAGTTAAGCAAACTGAGCCTTCATTTTCATGTAGTTATTACTGAAAGTGTGAATTATGCCTTGAGATTGTGTTCTGAGATGTTCTAAATTAACCCAAGATGTGCTCACATCCAAATGTCAAGTGTTTCTTTCAGACAGGGGACTTGCAATTTCATCAGGTCCTTTGAGCCCCTACTAATAAGCAGCCCAATTTGTGTTTCCGTTCCTAGTGACTGTAGTCGTAGTCTCAGAAGTCTCTCTTCTATGAAGAAGTAGTTGGACTGAATTCAGGCTTTGTTTTTTTTAAACTCTGAAATTGAACTGTTGATGCAACTCACAAGTAATTGCTCTGTACAAATCTTTCTTCTAAATGCCAAACCTCATAAAAACCCTTCCAGAGCAAGTGATCCTCCTTGCCCTTTGGAAGGAGGAGATTGATATAAATGGAGCAGTCTCCTCCTAATAGAGCTTCTTTCTTTTGAATGTCCATGACAATTAACAGTTTGTGGTCTAGTAGTATAAATATTCCTGTGTTATTCCCTGAGGGTAATGTCTTTTTCTTTTTTCTTCTCTTTTTAAACAGGAGCAACTTCATCTACGGCTCATACTTAAGTAAAGAAGAAATCGCTTTCTCTGACCCCACTCCTGATGGAAAACTCTTTGCAACACAGTACTGTGGCACCGGCCAGTTCCTGGTATACAACTTCCTCAATGGACAGCACCAGACTTAACCGCTCCCGAAGGAATTTTGTTTTTATCGGGAGACTTCTGCCGAACGCACTGGGTGGGTGCCGACCTTCAGCAGAAGCCAGGGCCATTTTTACTACAGTGAACTCAGGACTGGTAACAACCGAAAGGTTGTACTATTTTATTAAAATTGTAAACAATGCAGTAATAGGCTTTGTTTTTCTAAAAGAAAGATATTTTATTAACTTTTGCAAAAGTTTGATTGTATTTTATCTAGTTAGTCATGTTTACATGCAGCAGAAAACTGTTCATAGTGGACTGTAAGCTAATGCAAAGACTCTAGCCTCCTTGATGAGTACATGCTGAAGTTCTTAATGTGGTGATATACCAGTATGTGTCGGTGCTGTAGCGCTGGTCTGCTGCCACCCTTCCAGCAGGGGTTGCTGGCTGGACAGAGCTGGAGGATATACTCAATTGCCTTGAGGCAAGAAGCCTTCCAGTGCAGTCCCTGTGGGTGACAACCCTCAGAGACTACACGATGGTTCCTGGGATGTGTGCTGGGCCCAACTGGGTGTGAGGGGGCCTGTGAGGTGACAGCAGCATTGGAAACTTGTTCTACCCCACCTTGCCCCTTCTCCCCCAGATGAGCTGTAGGGTGAAAGGCAGATGAAATCCCCAGGGACTGATGTAATCGTCATTTTCCTCCAAGTTCTGTACTGGGTATATCCCTTTGTTAGTGGACTTCACTTTGATACTTGTCACTCATTCAAAAATCTCCTCTTTTAAAGGGTTTGTATGTTGAAAAACTGCTGTGGCCTTTCTTGATCTGTACATAATGTAGATAGGTTAAAAATAAAATACTTGATAGCTTTTTTTCAAGTTACTTTGGACGGTACTAAGTGTGAATGAATCTTCAGTGTATTTCTTACATTTGCCTGTGAAATATTCCCTTAGCAGCTAATGGCAGCATGTGTTTTGAAGCAGTCTCTGGAGAACACAGAATTCCCTTTGTGACAGTGCATTTGCTGGTCAGTGCCCCAGGAGCCCAATGGCAGTACTTACAGTAAGGTGAGAGGTGATGCTTTCAGCCTTGAATAACAGCTTAAAACCCTGCTGAGAAAGGTTCAACTAAATTTAAACTTACAGTTTAATTTTGAAACCCATGTACAGTTCAGGTATGCTTGTTCATGCTGTGCTGTCCTTAACCTTGGCCTAGAGGTGAAGCAAAGAGCTCACACCACCTCCATATCGCTACTCAGAGTACTTACACCTGCAGTAGCAGAACAGTGGTGAATTGTCATTCTCAAGAGGGTTGTGAGGAGACCCTGAAGGGCTTTGTTAAAAAAGTTATGCAGGTTCACCAACAGTCCAATGGCGACCCTGTCTAGAGGGCTCGGAAAGCAGGTGCACGAGTTAAGAGAGAGGCAGTCTTAACTGGTAACTTAATATATTCAAATTTAATGAAAGCACATTATAAACATACCATAGCCACAACTTCAGACGGTTTCAGTTCATAAACAATGACATGAGGTAGACTGACTAGTGAAGCTAAATTCACCAAGTTTTTGGTTAAGAAAACTTTACACTAGGAAAGCAACATTTTTAACCCTCTTCCAAAAGTCACAAAAAGCAATTACATAATTTAAGCAAAAAAGCATCTGCATATGATTCTTTAAATCTTAGTTTACATTCAGATTTAACCTGTGAATAGACAAGAACATCTACAGGTAAAGTATAACGCTGGCCAGTTGAATACATTCATAGGGAAGGCCATGAGGGTGAGGCATAAAACCAAACTGGAATAGCGATGAGCTAGGTGTCAAATAATGCTGGAGCATGTTGGGGGGACAAGCCTCCCCCTCCAGTCCTGGCTCAGGGTGCCCTAGCCAGAGTGTTATCCAAACTCCTCACGTCCACACAGGGGAGAGTTAAGGAGATGGGTTTACTAGTAGCTGGTAAAGGCAGGCAAATACACTGCCTGACTGGCGGCGTTCTCAGCCTGGGGGACAATTTTGCACTGCTTCACCAGAGGGCTAACTCCTCGGAGTAGTTTCAGCACCTGGAATTTTAAGAACTTAGTGCAAACATCAAATAGACAAACAAAAAGGAAACTATTTGTGAACACATAATACCTGATGCTTCTACACCACACTAAGATTTGGGGTTGGCCCTAAGCCCTTCTGGCAAAACCAGAACTACTGGAATACATTCAGGTGTGTATCAAAAGCTTCAAGAAGCATCTTTGATATTCCTCCTTCTTCCGAGTGTTAAAACGGGTAAGGCAGGCTGTGTCTGAAGGAAAATTAAAAATACATTTACAGAAATGGGTTGCCCATCAGAAATTTGCTAAATTTACAGCATCAGAGTGAAGCTACGTTAACACAGACATATGCAAACCATTTTCCTTTGGCCTCTGGCAAATATATTATGCTTTTTCATCTGTAAACATCTCTTTCCACAAGATAAAAAAAGTCGCTTAGTTAACACTATGCTTAAAAAAACACCAAGTATGACAACATCCGTCCTAATTTCATTGCTTTCGGGGCAGTCAACTGATCTTCCTGAAATGCTGTTCAGAATAGGCTGAGGTTTTATTTTTAATAAAGGGGTCATGATGTGCAGGATTTTTTTTGTGCAGGATGATTATTTTTTCTGGATGGAAACCTCAGCGGGGTAGCTCATTCTAACAGCATGAACAGAAGAGTACCGTTACAATTGAACCCTGCAACCAAATGCTGCTGCACTGCATTCGTTCCAGAACAACTTCAAAGGATCAGCAGCACTGTTGTAGGATAGCTTCTGGTTCACTCAGATCCAGCTCAGGCACGTTGCCCTCCTTTGCACATCTCTTGTTATGCTGCTTCACAAATAGGTACAGCTTGACAGACCCAGTCTTGCTGCTGCAGCCAGGTGGAGTTGAGCAAAAAGGACATGGTGAGTGAGCTGCATATGGCCCACCAGTGCACAGGAGGACTCATTTCCATATGCAAAGGAGAACAGCCCTCAGAATGCTTGAGGAGAGTGAGGAATGGTGAGTTGCTGGTGAGTTACTCTAACTGGGGTGGGAGCAGCTATGAGGAGCCTTTTGCTTTGTCCCCAGAGCTGAGGAGGGCATGCCTAATGGAGTGACTAAGGTTGCTAAGGAGAACTGGGGTGCCCGGTGCCCGCCACACGTTTGCTGATTTGTTCAGGTTCAAGTAGTAAACTTTGAACACCTGTGGAAATTTTGCCAAGGACAGTCTCAATACATACACAATTACAAATTTTCAGCTAACACTGCACAGAGAACAAGACTATTCCTTTTAATACAAATATCTATGTTATAGTTTCAAACCCCTGAGTATTCCTGTACCACAGCACGGAGCTGAAGAGACATGGTGGGCTCTCCTCCATACAGCTTCAATAAATGCCACGTGCTGGGTTGCATTTCATGTAACATTCAAGCTAGCAGCTGCCTGGAGCAGCTTCTTCTTCCCCTACCTCAGCTGAATATAAAAAGGATTCTTCTTCAACCAAATTATGTCCTCTTTTCAGATCCTACGTCTTGGCTGGCTGTGTGATCAGGGTCAGCGGTTGTGGCTGACATGAAAATAACTGGAATCCAGGATCCTTGAAAGCAGAACTGATGTGGTGAATTTAGCCTTAGGACTAAAGCCTACTTCAGAATTGTGGGGAATCCTTTCGAGCAGTCTAGATAAATATTGGTTGCACTTTGCTCCACAGTGATTGTACTTGTTTTAAAAACAAAAGGTTCTTTTTCCTTTGTTAGTGGTGTCTTAGCGTAGCTTATATATGGCGTCCAGTAAGAAAATAGAGAGGTTCATCATCACTACTGTTAGCAGTTTGAAACTCATCTCGAAGTCGGAACTGCCACTCGTCCTCCAGCTCCAGCCGGACTATCGTCTGCCGTAATGAGCTTCTGTCTTGACATATGACACACAAGGTGGCACCTTCAAGTGAAAAGCACATGAGATTCTCAGGATACAATAACAAGTCTCTGATCTTTTTCCAGTAATCTTCCTAAGTTATTTTAAAGAAATCTGGTCTAGTGGAAGTTGTCCCTGCCCATGGCAGGGGAGGTTAATTAAGACTAGGTGATTGTTAAGGTCCTTTCCAACCCAAACCATTCTGTGATTCAATTACCTGCACTTACTACTGACAGGAACAGAAATTTTATACAGTCCCAAAAGAAACACTGCACCTATTTCTTTTGAAAACAAGGGCAGCATTAACTGTGAAAGTTACGGACCTGTTAAATGAAGCTGGTTATGCCTCTACCTTCCCCTTTTTCTCCGTGCTATTACTTGTCAGGAAGGCACCCAGACAGCTCAGCAAAGCCAGAAGATTACCTTTCAGAAACCTGAATCGCTTGAGGAGGTCTGCGCCAACAAAGGAGTCGCAGAGATAGAGCAGCAGGCCGCTGAAGAACACCCCTTCACAGTTGACATTGACTGAGTGCGGGCGGGAACTAATATAGCATATGGCCACCTGAAACAGAAGGGGAAAAGACTTACTTCTGGGTGAGAAAGGATGACTTTAAGTGGAATGGAAGATAACTTAGCGATAACAGGCAAGTCAGCTAGGGCTGGTCAAAACATAATCCAACGAGAATGTACTAATGAGCAAACGTCACCTGGGACATAACACATGGGACAAACTTCTAGATTCAACTTGGTCACCGAAACATGTTGTTTCAGGGTTCTCTGTAATTCAGTTTGCTCTTCTGCTTCTATATGAATTATAACAACTGTTAAGATTATTGAGGTTGTTCTAATAAGGAGACATTTGCCACAGTAAACAATTTTGTGAGTACTGCAACTGCTGAGGCTTGAGCTTATCCATGCTGGCACACGTCTTCTCTTGCTGACTGCAAGCATCACCTAAGTGGTTCCCAGCATTGGTGTGCTCCTGTGTTTCAGTGCTGTGATGGTTGTTCTGCAAAGGGGTTTTTTCCTGTATCTTGTCACTGACCTCCATAAAATTTCCCAGAACAAAGCCCTTGTTAGGCTTTCATCCCACTTCAGAGTCAGTTCAAACTGGCTGCCCTACCTACAGACATCTAAGACGTACTTGCATGCTTTTTGCTAGAAACCCAGGTTCATAAAAGGAAAGGCATCTGAAAGGAGGGCTGCGTGACAAAGGGTGAGCTTTACAATAGCGAGTCAAGGATTGCATCAGAAACTCTCTCAGCCAAACCAAGTTTGTTACAAGGACAAATCAAACATAGATAATAAAAAGCTGTATGCTAGGACAGTGACCTAAAAAATTGTGGGGATAGTTTTTGTACAGACTACGCAGCACACCGAGTTCTATCAAGAACAGCATCACTGCGGGGGTTTTGTATCATATGAAATATTATTTCAGACAGATGTGTCCAACTCCTTTGCAAATCACATCGATCCATCGCAGACCACTGGTCTCTACCCACACCAGCCAGCTAGGAGGCTTTATCCCCAGCTCTTCCAGTGGAGTTAGTCCTTTAGCTCAACAGCAGTCTCACTGTTTGAGACCAGTCTTTAAACACTACCCTGGCTGCTGAGGATTTGTAAAAGATGAGGTTTTCAACAGCAGAAGGGTGCTGAAGTAAAGGTTTGCATTGACTTGTCCCCATCATCCCTTCAAGTATTTTGTACCTCAAGCCCGATGTTCAGGTAGCAGTCAATGGCCAACACCGGGTTCTTGAAGTTATGAACGGCCTTTGGGAAGAGTTTGTAGGTTGCATGTTGAAGGAATTTCTCCAGGAGGAACTGAGATGGGGCTGCCAACAAGGTATGCTCACTGTCAGGGGCGCAGACATACTGAAGAGGCATTATTGGTGCCAGGTTGTCCGAAACCTGCAAGGAAAGGAGAGCCCCTTTTAACCCACCTGCTCAGTGTACCTTCTCTGCAGGAGATCCTCTAGCTGGGGAAGGGATCGCCATGACATGTCAAGTGCAAGGACTGAAAGTCACAAACCAGAAAACACTGGAAACTTGTGGCTGTGCTTAAATTTATAAACCCGGGTCCAATACAACTTGCCTGTGGTATGTCAGCTGTCAAATAAACACAGTAAATCTAAAAAGCTAAAGAATTTGTTATTCCGAGGGGAAACACGTCCTGATTTTACCCTTTCCATATGACAGAGCATAGACTCATACTCACCATGATTTTTGGCTTAACGACAAAGTCCTTTTGTCCTCCAACCTGAATATGTTTCTTCATGACACTGAAGTTGTTGAAGCGGCAGATGAGGAGGCCACTGCTGTTCGTCCGCAGATTGAAATCTACATCTTCACAGAAATACCTGGACATTAAACACAAGATCATCACTAAACCAGCAGCGTGGCTGCTGCATGTGAACATTCACACTACTGGTGCTGAAATGCACTGGAATGGCCTCAGCAGAGGCATTTGGAGACTGTCTGATATGGTGCCTATACAAATTCTCTATATGGCTCTGAAGACTCATTCCTTCAGTGTAGGAAAGCAGCAGTGGTAATCTTAAAATCAAACCAATTTTCACTTTCCAGTGTGTCTGTATGCTTCTCCCTCATATACCAAGCCTGTCTCACCCTCTCATCCTCATCATGTGCTGACATCAATCATTTCCTCCCCCCTTTCCTTTTTTTTCCCTTTCTTTTTAACGCTTCTTTTAATGGATATTTTAGAACTGAGAGCAGCTCTGAAGTGACCAAACTCCATTTTTGAACAAGCCAGTTTTATATAACGTAATTTTTGATGAACTGGAATTGGGATAAATGTAGCTTTGACAAACATTTGGCTATGGGAAACAAAGCAGCTGAGAAGTAACATTTATCCTGCGCTATTCCTAATGTAATTGCTCACTTGTGTGGGCTGATTCCCACCTCATGATTCAACTGGCCAGAGAATGTGAAATCAGGAGCTCTAGAAACCACGCCAGACACCAGCTTATCGCAGAATGCTTTGGGTTGGAAAGAACATTAAACCTCTTCCAGTTCCAATCCATTACCATGGGCAGGGACACCTTCCACTAGACCAGGTTGCTCCAAGCCCCATCCAGCCTGATCTTGAACACTGCAAACGACGGGGCAGTCACAGCTTCTCTGGGCAACTTCTTCCATTGTCGCACCGCCCTCACAGTAAAGAACTTCCAAATATCTAATCTAAATCTCTCCTCTTTCAGTTTAAAGTCATGTCCCCTTGTCCTGTCACTATATGCCCTTGTCCTAAACTTTTTATAGGCCCTCTTTAGGTACTGGAAGGCTTGCACTGACACTCAAATATATATCTATACTGCTTACCTGTTCAGATCATATTGCACATTCTGGGTCAGGTCTATGTTGAGCAGTATAAAATCATGCACGTGGCACCTGGAGAACGGAGCCTTTGCTTTCCTGGCATTCAGCTTGCTGTTCCATTTTTGAACACCCAGTATTGCATAATGAACAATTTTGGGGGTGGCTTCAATGTGTTGGAGGACACTCTTCAGCGACACATTCTTGCTGGAACCCCCAGGCTCCAGTGACTGGCTGCAAAACATGATCATACACCACATACAAACCATGGTTATGATTTTTATATAACATACACTGTGTATATATATACACAGACATTTAGTGTATACAAAGAAACAAGAAATTCCATTAACAGTTGAGAGTGTTTAGATACTGTAAAAATATATATATTAATGCAGATCTGTTAAAAAATAGCCAACAAATCTTACCCATCAATTTAGTCACTATAAGAAAATGGGCCTTTCAGCAGAATAAGGTCTTACACAGCAATGTAGGAAGGGAAAAGGAATTGCTTTATGCACCATTTCTGGAAGGCTATTTTCTCCATAATGGACAGCACACATGCTGAGAAGGGCAGGAGTTTAATGCCTTCTACAAAGCTAAAGCTCCAAAAATAAACTATTTTCATTGAGAAACACAAATTGAATCAAACCAAATCATGGAAGTAACATATTGAGAAATCACTCAAATAGCCACTAAAAGCAAGAATGGTTTTAAACAAAGAGCAAGCACAAGCAGAGGTTTGTGATGGTTTGGCTTGTGGGACATGGATGTAAGACTAGAGCCAGGTGGAAGTGTTCAACAGCAAGAGGTTGGATGTTGGTGGTCAACAAGACAAATCTACAGCCTTCCTACTGCTCTAAGTGAAAGAGCTGATTTTGTGCATTTTAGACAATACAACTAATGTCCAAGTGTACAGTTTCTGAGCTATCCAAGTCACAAGTGAATTAATAATGTCTTCTGTTAGGCCCTCTGGACAGGCAGCCTGGTGTTACTACATCAAAGCCACTACCAAAAGCTGCTTTTGCTTCGCAATATTTCAAGTACATTATCAGCAGCTCCAGCAGCCTGATTTTCCCAGTCACCTGGTCTTTTATACCTTGTCAGATGCTAGAAAGAAGCCTAAGTTGCAGGTGTGCTGCTCTTTGCTCAGTCAGAGCAGGGAGCCCAAAAAGCCAACCGTATCCTGGGCTGCATCAAAAGGAGTGTGACCAGCAGGTCAAGGGAGGTGCTCCTGCCCCTCTACTCTGCTCTTGTGAGACCTCACTTGGAGTATTGTGTGCAGTTCTCGTGTCCTCAACATAAAAAGGACATGGAACTGTTAGAACAAGTGCAGAGGAGGGCCACGAGGATGATCAGGGGACTGGAGCACCTCCCGTATGAAGATAGGCTGAGAAAGTTGGGGCTGTTCAGCCTGGAGAAGAGAAGGCTGCGTGGAGACCTCATAGCAGCCTTCCAATACCTGAAGGGGGCCTACAGGAATGCTGGGGAGGGACTCTTCATTAGGGACTGTGGTGATAGGACAAGGGGTAACGGGTTCAAACTTAGGGGAAGTTTAGATTGGTTATGAGGAAGAAATTCTTTACTGTAAGGGTGGTGAGGCACTGGAATGGGTTGCCCAGGGAAGTTGTGAATGCTTCATCCCTGGTGGCATTCAAGGCGGGGTTGGACATAGCCTTGGATGGCATGGTTTAGTGGGAGGTGTCCCTGCCCATGTCAGGGGGGTTGGAACTCGATCATCTTAAGGTCCTTTCCAACCCTAACTATTCTATGATTCTATGACTCTATGACCCCAGCGCTGGGTAGTTACTTACCTCGACTGTTCGTGGGCACTGTGCATGTTCCACAAGACGCAGGAGTCATCCATGACCACGATGAACGGCCACACACACTGGCGCTTGACTCCCAGTTCCTCCAAGCGGTTCCGTTCTAGTTCTAGATTGTGGTAGGAAAGTTCCTTAATAAGAAACCTTGCAGCACCTGAGAAAATACCAACAGGAGATCTTTATTAGACTTTATCACTCTGTCTTCCCAGAGAAAGGTTATATCAACATCTGCAGTCATTACCCTCTATGAATCATAGAACGGTTTGGGTTGGAAGGAACTTTGAAGATCATCCAGTTCCAACTACTTGCCATAGGCAGGGACACCCTCCACTAGACCAGGCTGCTCAAAGGCCCATCCAGCCCGGCCTTGAACTGCCAGGGATGAGGCAGCCACAGCTTCTCTGGGCAACCTGTGCCAGTGCCTCACCACCCTCACAGTAGAGAAATTCTCCCTAATATCAAATCTAAATCTCCCCTCTGTCAGCTTAAAGCCATTCCCCCTTGTCCTGTCCCTAAATGCCCTTGTAAAAAGTCCCTCTCCAGATTTCTTCTATTTTTAAAATAAATCAATATGTCTCTTTTTCAACGTGAGTAAATCTAGCAGGCAGACACCAAGAAGACTCGACATTTTAAAGAGACTGCACAGAACATGATTTTATGGGCATTAATACAGTAACTTGAACCAGGAAGGGCCTGAGATTCTAAAACTGAAGCTACTTAAAAGTTCTTGCAGGAAAAACTCAGCATCCATGAAAATGAAGTCCAAAGTTCAAGTTCTCAGTGTTCAGCTGTAGTTAATATTTAGCTTCAGCTAACTACAGGAGTTAGAATCCGAAAAAATCACATGTAAACTGTCTAGAATAAGCATTCACACAGCAGGGCTGAGTAAAATGAATGAATGTGGCCTATAAACCATGAGATTTTAAACTGAGAAGGCAGTGATCAATGCAATCATATATTCCACATCCCTAACAGCAGTTCTTACACATCATTGAATTTTGCACTGATACTGCTGCTGTTACCACAGCACAAATGTGAGGACCTGCTGCAATGTTTCCTTCAGCCACATGATCCACATTGTCCAACATGGACTTTGATACCTTCACAGCAATGCATTGATGGTGTTTCTTACCAACGCCAGCATTGTTGAACATGCCTGGCAGGACAAGCATGATGTGGTTGGGCCAGTATTTACGATACAGTGGCATTTCATACTCCTTCACTACAAGGAGGTGAAGGTGGCTGATGCCCTCCATGGCATGGTAGAGGTTCAAGAGGCCATGCTCATGACGTCCACTTGATGGAGTGAAGATAGGACTCTTGACTGCATTCAGATTCTGCTGGAACAGAGGTATTTTGGCCACATTAGGTTAAAAGCAGGTTATTTCTGATATGGATCTTCATTTATTTATTGTTTATACTGGATTTTAAGACTACTGATCATTGCAACACAAGTGAACTGGACACTAGGAATGCAAAAAAGGATTATTTCTCCCAAAACCTCCAGCTCCAAGGACAGTTATCAAGAATTACGCAAAGGACATTAAAACAAAAGGAACATACAGAAAAGAAAACATACACCCTCCACCCCCAGCCAACCACCACTGACTTGCAAATCTCTGTCAAGCTGCCTGCATCCAGCACATGCAGACAGCAGATGGGTAAGAGCAGCACACGCACCTTGTCAGAAACAAGTGGGAGACGCATGCTTTCTAGGTGTTTTCCCTGCTTGCTGAAGACAAAATGGTTCTCTTTGGACTTGGGGATTATAAAATGTAGTTGAACCTCTTCTCCTAGCATCGAGGATGAAAATGTGAATGCATGCAGAGTGGAGTCAGAGATCTGTATACAAAGAAAAAAAACATAAGGCTTGGAAGCAGGTAACACATGAAACACCCATGGCACCTGCTCTTACAGTCACAATACTGGAAACCATCAGAGAAGAATACCCAAAATATTCCCTTTCAGTAACTTCAGTTAACTCTATTATATTCTCATTTTCCTCTACCATAGTCCACATTACTTAGGCATGTAACCGGCCTTGCAATTAAAAGAGTCAGCTTTCTGTACCAATCAGTTTAGCCAAACTGGACTCTTCTCAAATCCATTTGAGCTGGAAATGATTTAATAATATTTACAAGGAAAAGCTGGTAAAGGATGTTTTACAGCGGCTTGCAGTGACAGGAGAAGAGGAAATGGCTTTACACTGACAGAAGGGAGACTTAGATTAGGTATTATGGAGAAGTTCTTTACAATGAGGGTGGTGAGACACTGGAACAGTGTCCTGGGTTCAGCAGTAGCAGTCATTTTTCTCCTTCTTGGTAGCTGGTGCAGTGCTGTGTTTTTGACTTTCAGCCTGGGAACAGCGCTGATAACACCAATGTTTTCAGCTGCTGCTCAGTAAGGTTTACTCTGACCAAGGACTTTCTGAGTCTCATGTTCTGCCAGGGAGGAGGGGAAGCTGGGAGGAAGCAGAGACACCTGACACCTGACCCAAACTGACCAAAGAGGTTATTCCATACCACAGCACATCATGCCCAGTATATAAACTGGGGGCAGTTACCCGGAAGGGTTAGATCACTACTGGGGTCAGGCTGGGTATCGGTTGGCGGGTGGTGAGCAGTTGTATTCTCTTCCCTTGTTATTTCCCTTATCATTATTATTATTGATGGTAGCAGCAGTGGTTTGTGTTATACCTTAGTTACTAAACTGTTCTTATCTCAACCCGTGGGAGTTATATTCTTTCGATTCTCCTCCCCATCCCTCTGGGAGCAAGGGGGGGAAGGGGGGGGGAGTGAGAGAGAGACTGCATACCTGACTAGGCTTAAACCACGATAAACAGGTTGCCCAGAGAAGCTGTGGCTGCCCCATCCCTGGCAGTGTTCAAGGCCAGCTTGGATTGGGCTTGGAGCAACCTGGTTTAGTGGAAGGTGTCCCTGTCCTTGGCAGGGGGGTTGGAACTGGATGATCTTTAAAAGGTCCCTTCCAACCCAAACCATTCTGTGATTTATGTGATTCTGTGAAACAAACTGTCCAAATAAATTTTCCCAAAGGTTTCAAAAAGCAGTGTATCGTGTGGGTGCTGCTCCACAGCAGAATGCACTGCCATTCAGATACTCCAGCAGCAGCATGGCTGCCTTAGTACGCTATTTTTCCTGGGTCAATACTCTTCTAAGGAGCTAGGTGACCAAAGCAGACCACACCATTAGCAAGGCTATGAAGAATTTGGGTGAGCTTAAGCTTTCACAGCTCTTCACTGAACTGTGTAAGTGTATACAGACTGCCTACATATATGACAAGATTTTATCCTACAGAAGCATTTGTCTTAATACAAGGTTAAATCATTCACTCTTAGCAATCAGCTTTCTATAACCTTTACTAAAGAACTGAAGTAATTAGCCTTAGTAAAGGTGAAAATGAAAGGAGCTTTATTTAGGTTCTCTTAAAGCATTTAAGGATCTCCCTTGATAATACTTGCTATCCAATGACTCCCCTTTGGATGTGTAATTTCTCAGAGTTCAATTGTAATTCTACATACAAAACTCACACACATACAAGTAGATGTTTATATTTATTACTGCTCATTATGTTTGACCACATGCATAAAGATGAACAAAGAACAGATGTCTTTTGGGAGGATTTGCTTGTGTCAACATACTTAATGAAGCATGAATCAGACCTGCTGCTGCAGCTCAGAGGTAACTGACATTGTACATTGCCAGGTCAGTGTGTACACACTGCGATAGCTCAATAGCAAGCTGTTGGAAAAGATCAACAAGCAAGGAAAGAATTACTTGAGATAATAAACTTCCATGTAAGCTGTTTTGGTGGTTAAGAAACAATGTCTGAGCTATTAACCAAAATCTTACCTGTCAGTCTCCTGTGAGCATAACTTTGGTTTAGAGATCAAAAGTTTTTTAACTCAACATTTAAAAATTACCAGTTTTGTCCAGTGACTCATAAGCTACTGCTGAGAAGCATGCACAGTTACATGCAAAGGGAGGAAGAAGCAGGCCTTCCAGTCTCCCATCACAGGTGACACCTGAGCAAGACAAGCACCTCAGTTATACAGTGCTCTCCCATGAGATACTGTGAACCCTCTGGGCAGGCTGAATAATGCTTAGGCTTGAGACAACTAGTCACAATATTCACCCTTTGTCAGAGGCAGCAGGAGAGGAGAACTGCTCATCCGGAACGGAGCAGACATAGTTGATGCTCCAGGGTCTGTAGCTCAATATCTCTCCTGAGAATGGAAGAATTAAACAATTCCATCTCAGGGAAGGTGAAAGCATGAGTCCTGACACCAGAGCCATACACTTGGAGAGATCACAGAAAACTGCATGATGCAGTTTACCCTTGGACCTTGACACCAACCTGTACAGCAGGATTAATGTCCATATACTGATGGCACTGCTCACAGTGGTGGAACGTATTGTAAGCTGCGTATTTAGTCAACATCATGGACACAGTCTCCCTTTTCTTAGGTTCCTCCAATTTGGCTTCTTTGCTTGTTTCTGTGCACAAAGAAAAGAAGTAACAGAAATTTTACCAGTGTTAAAAACCAGAAATGTGATCCCAGTAACAACTGTAAAGAACACACAAATTGTTTTGCTCCATGTAATTTTGGAGATTAAAGGCTCTTCTGAACTAGTGGGTTCAACTGAACCAATAAGAACTGATTCTTTGTAGGAAAGTATTCCTAAAGAACTCTACATTTTACCCACCTTGTTTCACTCTTGAGAGTTGTTCCGTGTATACGGGACTTATAGTTCTGTACTTGGGGTCACGTACGCTCAGGTCAAAAGACATTTTGCTGAAGATTTCAATGTCCGGCCAGTGGTCATTGCTAGACTGGGTTATTTCACTGTTTTCTGTGTGATCTGCAACAACACACTTGAGGTAAGCAGTACCAGATACCCACTGAATGGCATTTACATGATGTTTGCTGATTTACAATTGCACAGGAACTCACACAAGTGCACAAAGAGACGTCATCTTTGAACACCATATACAGTACCAAAAATTGAAACTATAATCCACACAAAGCCATTTCAAAGAAATGGTAATTCCTTAGAATCTGCATGCTGGCAAAGAAGCCTCATAGGTATCTTCTTCCTGCACTGCTCCTTATCGAGCTGCTGAGGTATAAATCACTCTGGTTTAAGCATAAAATGCTTAAATCCATGGCCCTATCTGTGCAGAAGATACAGGTGTAGTCTCAATCTTCTCTGTGGTGGAATGAGGAGCACTGGGTAAATGGGAAGCAAAGTATCCAAAGGCAGAAGGAAGGAAGCAAAGAGAAGAAGCTGTATGCATTTATGAACTAATACCTGGTGTTACATGATAAAGACAGTAAGAGACACTCTTCTGCTACAGAATGGGATGTGGCCTGCAAGGACCAACTGGAACTTCCTTGATCCAACAGAGAGAACTCTGAAGTAGAAAATCAAGTTTAAGTAATGAGAACATTAGAAAGCACTGGCCAAGGAAAACAGCTTTGGACTGCAGTTGAACACGAGACAATTCAGTTTAAAAAAAGATGGAAGAACACACAAAAGTCGGTGTGCAACTGAGGTCACTGATTTTAGAAAAGCAAACTCAGATGAAACGAAAGTTGGGTCTACAGATAAGCATGTGCTCACCCTGCCCTGACTGACGTGATAGGAGGTGAGCCAGCAGCGGTTCAGAGGCCATTAACTTCACTGCCACTGTGCTTTGCTCAAATTACCATCTGGTACAGGACAGGTGAGGTGTTTCAGTTAGTCAAAATCCTGAGAAAGCTCACTCTAAGTCAGCTGGCCAGAAAACACCATGGACTTGCCCGTGAATGAGACTTGGAATTCTTGGAATTGCAGTTGCCAAACAACCAGTAACCAGCATACCAAGCAAAATAAAAACACGAGGAGGAAGAGGCTTCAGAGGGACTACACCAGAAAGACACTAAGAACCAACAGAGTCCATGAAGAGTGGAAAAAGCTCACTAGTGAATGAAGTTTTGTCTTAAACATCAGCAAGTGTGTGACTAAAAAAGCTCTATCAAATGTCAAGCTGGGGCAGACCTCAGAAAAGTGCGTGAAAACAAATAATCATTTTATTTGCTATATCACCTCAACTATATAAATTAAAACAATTTTTTTAATTTTCCTTTTACTTTAATGATTATATTTTCAAGGGAACAAAAGGTTTAGTACAGGCCAAGATAGAAACAAAACTAAAATCTTGATACACACTCGAAACAGAGAGAAAGAATAATCTCCATGCCAGTTTTCCGAAAGAACAGGTTTGTGACATCTGGCAGGAGACTGATTGCAATGCAAGCACTAAGTATGTATTATCACCATTTAAAAGGAGACACAAGAATCTACAGAGCTCTGGGTCCATTACTTTGACCTTGGTAATATGCAAAACTTGGGGAGGGTGAAGGAAATAATGAAAGGTATTGAAGTAAACGAAAAATGCAAAAACGCGGATTAACCAAAGAAACCCTGTGTAACTTTCATTGTACAGCTATGATGTATCTATTTCTCTGAACACAGGAAAAACAACACATCTTATCTGTCTGGACTTAAGCATTTAGTACGATACTACATGACAAATTATTAATACAGCTGGAGACAGGGAATGGTCCATAAATTGAAAAAGTTGATTAAACAGAAGATGGCAGCATGTAACACTGTAAGCATTAAGACAGATGAAGGTTACCAATGAAGGTAAAGGATCAGTGGAGGGACACCCTATTTAATATTTCCTTGAAAGTAACCAACTCAAAAAACCCCATTGGCTTAAGTTAGCTGTTGGCACATTCTGAGAGTCATTGTCAACATGGAGAAGGAGGCAAAGGTCATCCACAAAGAATTCAATGCCCTCAAAAACTGTAACAACAGAAACTGGGTGATATTCAACATTAAAAATATGAGTAATATGTACAATCAAGGACTAATAACAAGCATTTCTGCAGCAGGGTGTGAGCACCTCGGTTGAAAATGACTGAGTTGCAGAAGAACCCACAAGTACAAGCTACATATCAGTGCCAGGGAAATGGGAGAATGGAAGAGACAACTGCAATCATCAGTTTCATCAGTCATGGGACTATCAGTGGAGGCAAGGGAATACACAAGCCAACCAACGAGTACACTGGGTTGGCTAAGCATCCCACAGAACGCCACACTCAGTTCTGGCCACCCATGTACCAGAAGGATAAATTGAAAATAGATGTGCAGGCAAGAAGCCGCTAAGGAAAGTGGAGAGCCTGTCATTTGTGAGGATCCTATAGGAAGATCCAGGCTACCTAGATGAATGCTGACAGAGGGTAAAACTGCTATCTGACTACACCATAGAAGTAAACATCAAAGAAGATAAAAAGCATTTTAATTTACATTATTATTTTCTTTGGTCCCAAAGAGAACGTTTATAACTGGAACAGGAACATTTTTGGAGAATAAAATAGTATTTTCAATCACCAGAATGCTAGGGCTCCGAAAAAGCATTCCAATAGAAGTAGTGGGAGTTAAAAAAAGCCACAACCAAAAACCTGAACAAACCCAAACTACTCTTCTGAGTAGTTCCATGCATTCCTGGCTGGGGTGTGACACATTGCTGTGATTGCAATAAGCCTGACAGCATGATGCAGAACTTCTCTTACATTTTCATACTGCATCCTAAGTTTCTGGGGTACTTTAGTTCAAATAATGAGGGAATAACAGCCCCCAAAGCTCCAAATCAAAGAAAAATATATTTGTTCTTAATTTAATAAGATTTTCTGAGCAGAAGTACAAATTAGTCTTGTCAAAGGCTTCTCAAGAATGGGATTTTCAGAATGCTAGTCTGATGGTCATAAGATTTATGCACCATGGAGCTATCTTCACTACAAAAGCACAGAGTTGTGTAAATAGCACCCTAAAGAGGACTAACTTTTAAAAGGATTTGTGCTTCTAAAGGCAAAGCCCTGCCACAGCAGTTAATGGATCCATGAGAGCCAACAAATGAGCACAAATCCAAAGAGGTTCCCCCTCCCCTTTTTCCTCAGCATAAGACATGTAAACTGCAGAGAACAGTCTTACTGAAAACTTGCATTTAATTTATAACTAAGCATTAGTAGTACAAATGTTTCAGCCAGAAACAGACAGTTCTTAAACATCCTCTCTGCTTAAAAGCAACTGATGCTTAAAAACTAGCAAGGAGAAATAATGTGAGCAGTTGTTGCCCATTTACAGTTCTGTGTTCACTTTCATTTTAGTGCTACTCAAGTATAGCAATCCAAAATACATATAACAGTTCTTGGCTAAGCCAAATATGAAATTTACATTTTTATTAATATATATTGAAATACATGCAAACACCTACAGTAAGTCTGGCTACATACTAATGGACAGGACAAGTGGTAGGTGTAATTTATAGTTTTTCTGGGAGCCTCAAAATTTGTCACTGCTGAAAAATAAGTAACAGAGGCTCTCTATAATGCATACTAAGAACAATTACTAAATACTTACTGGCATTAATTTCTTCTTCATCGTACACATCTACTTCCAGCAACCGGATCAGCATGCGGAACAGAATCCTTAGGAACTGCAAATATGAGCCAGTCTTTCCTACCTGAGCCAGAGATGGAAAGAAGTCTAAATCCCAACTCAAACTAACATGAAGGAAGGATACATTTCAGATAAATGCCTTTGGGTTTACCCCATTCTACCTCTGCCTGAAAACATAACAAGACATAATATTCCCCATTATGCTGAAGACTATTACAAAGTTGATCTGCGAGCACAACCTGACCCACAGCCAGTATCACTTTTGTATGCAGGGAGATGGGCAGTGATAACTGCTGCCCTACTGACTGCTCATGGCAATTTTATGCCCAGTGACATCCACATGTATTCCATTTAGGCTAAAATATGACATACAGCATCACTCTCATATGACTTATAGCATCACTCTTCCTCATATGACATACAGCATCACTCTTCCTCTCCCTACCATTTCCAGCATGGACTTAACCTTAAAATTTAACTCATTTTTGACCTCGAAACACATTACTGCATGCAACCTTGCAGGGTGCCTTTACAGTACGATCTGCAGTCCTCATGATTGGTCCTCCAATCCTGCTAATATGGCAAGAGGAAGGAACTGTTCTCTTACTTGTGGTGGTCCTGTCAAAAGCAGCCGCCTGGGGTGAAAACTCCTTGAGCCAGATGCCTCACCCTGATTGCTGAAGTCCGCATGGTGCTGCCGGGCTGTCGTCCACTGCCTGTTGTAGAGGGACTGTTCCTCACTGCTCATGTCCTTGTGAAGCAGAGGCCTCAGAGAGCCTACCCAAGACACATCAGCATGAGGCAGGAGGGACGAGGAAGAAGGCAAATTCCCGCTTTTCTGCGAGCTCAGGAGGCAGTAGGCAGCTTTTGACAAGATGACGATGCGTGGCAGTGCGGCACGGAGGGCCTTGCTGTCTTTGGCTGAGTGGGCAGTCCACCGGAACACCTGGGAGACCGAAGACAGCGATGACAGTTTCGAAGTGGTGCTGCTCGCCATCTGGTTACCCAGGGAGTCACATTCTTGTTTCAGGGTCTCTCCAGCTGTGAAAGTTCCCTCATCTACTGAGCTGTGTGCCACAGTCTGAAAGTTAAGTGATGGTGCTTGTTTCTGGGACTTGTCTGCAGCACTCGAGGAGCTCACGCCGTTGTCAGCCAGAGAACCTGAGGAAACAAAGAGCAGGCAATGAACAGATACTGGCTAGCATAAGAAAATCAAGAACTCATCTGATCTATGGGACAATCCCAGCATACAAATACTTCTGTTCAGTGTGTGCTGCTGTGGCTTAGGGCAGTGAAAAGAAATCATTGACATCCATCTGTCCCTCTTGCTGGAGAGGCAACAGCCTTTGGATTTGGAATTTCATGGTTCAACTTCCTAAAATTCAAGTGTAGCATACCAATGTATACACAGATGAACTTGACCTTCCTTCCTATGGAAAACAGAGTATTCGTTTCACTGCAACTTCAATGTGAACTTGGCTATGCTGCCTCCTCCATACCAGTCAGGTTTATTTAGCATATGGGAAGATCTGGTGCATGGCAAAGATACAGTTCAGCTGTCTCAATACCTCAAACTCATAGGGAAACAAATGGAAGAACCCAGAGGTGTCTGAAGAATGCGAAGAAGGGAAGCCTGGTTGGCAGATGAGGCTCCACTGATGTCTGAAGAGGTAGGGCAAGACTCAGCCACTCTGTTGGTCTTGACAAGGCAGCAAATATCGATCCTCACCCATAGCTACCCCTGCAGTTCCAGAGCATTTTTCTATTCTTAAAATTTTATAGCCTCCATTTCTACTCTGATTTTTAAGATCTTTTCAGGATCCAGTGGACAGAACTAGCAAAAATGTGAAATGTAAGTTTAAAAACAAAAATCACAAGTGACCCTTAGCTATGGCATACCATCCTCCCACTGCATCCTCTTTTAGCTGCAGACAGGAAAACTGCTCACTGTGAGAAGAATCTTCTGCTAACATTTTGTTGTGTAGCCTGCAGCAGGATGCAGCTAAGCAACCTACGTCTCAATGTTTGCATTTAACTTCCAGTGACGCAGGAACGAAGACTTGTTTTTCAGACCAACAGCAGAATAACTGACCTGATGTTCCAGTGACGGCACTGCTATTACTCTGGGGTCGGTCCAAGTCTATCAACAGCTCATCAGACTCATTCTCGCTACCATTAGCCTTCTCATGCTCCTTCTCACTAAGGTCAAGAGCTACAATAGGCCCTCGAATTGCCTCCTTGGAGACGTAGCAGCATGCCAAGCCTACTTCTTGCTCTAACGCAGTCCGGGTTAAGTAGCTTGAGTCAATTAGCCGAAGGTCACAGTATTTCAACGACCTAGAAAACCCAACCCAAGAAAAAAGAGAGTTTTGTTTTCTCTGACTTTGAAGAATACTTCCTATCTTCGGTTGCTTATTTAATATTCATGAACGATTTCATTAGCCAAGAAATATAAAATTCTTTTAAAATATTCAGCACAGAAGTTATGCTCCCTGGTACTTTGCACAGACATTCAACTGCCCCAACAGTACTGCAGTTTTCACAAAGCAGCTGTACTTCGCGCAAATTGCACTTCCCAAAATTTTAAACTGCTCCCAAATAAAGTCTTCTAAAATACACTTTATTTTTTAAGTGAAAAAATAGCCAGATGTTATCAAACCACTTCTCCACCCCACGGTTTATCCAAACATGCTAGAGAACAAGAGTAATAACAGCACCTGGGGAAAGTTTCTCCCAAGGGGTCTTTGCCAGTTAGAATAACAATGCAAGGTAGACCTTCCAAATCCTGATAGGTGCGAGGAATCCAGTCTTCCTGCTCCTTGCCCCTCCAGGCCTGTGAACAGAGAAAATGTCAATCACATCTAAACGCCCTTCACATGTTGCTTTGTGCTGGTTTTTTAGTTTGTACTTTTTATTTGTATACAGCGCTTGCTTACTCGACAGCCAACAGGAAGGAGAACTTAGGTGCAGGCATGCATTTTTGCTGGTAGCCAACCAGTAGCCAAGCATTAAATGCAAAGCAAAAGGATGTAGAGGATACGTTATTCAGTGCTGGAAACATACATCTGGTGCGGTATTAGTGCAGTCTGTCAGAGAAGAGTGCAGTTGATGCCTTCAGTTTCAATCTGGCACAGATGAAAGTTCTTTGAAATTAATACAAGGGTACAGTAAGACCTTCAAGTGAAACATGGAAATGACTCAATGAACCTTGCTAAATTATTGTATGTAATAGAAGATTATACGAAAAAAAAAACCCACGTTTTCCCTTTCGCTGGAGGTAATCCCACAAGAAAGGACTCCTTACCTAGAGTCTACCAAGGCCCAAGACCACAGAACTGCACCATTTTCCCTTAGCATTGGAAACACTGGTAGCATCAGTCTCATGTCCAACCTTCAGACCACTTGGTTCAGTTCTTTCTGACCCTGGATGAGCCCATGTGTGTTCTCTGTGTTGGATGCAGCCTCCTAAAAACGTTGCTCTGCCTTAAGCAATAACATCTTTCTTGCTGTGTTGCACAGTGCCTGACTTTCAGATGATAAAGCCAGTTTTCGATTAAGACAGCACCCTACAGCAACTGTTACAAGGAAGTAAAACTGAAAGATTCAGAGACTCTCCCCTAGAAAGGAAACAAGCCATTCTACCTCTGCCAATACCAAAATCATAAATAAAGCTGAAATGCAAAAATGCAGGTTTCTATCCAGCCATCCCTGTGAATTCATTATGGGTACTGCCAGGAAAAATGCAGCTTCTTAGATCACTGACCAGTCAAGGCAGAAGATCAGCAGAGAAGCTCATTCCATATAACCCAGAGACCATGTTTCCATGCTGATCAGACATTAAGATCTCTCTAGACAAGGAAATTAAGACCTAATCTTTATAGAATCACCAAATATTTGAGCTACGGGATATTACCCTGCTGGAAAAAAGTTTATCCTTTTTCTTGTTAATAATGGACAAAATCAGTTATGGAGAAGCTTCTTGTGTAGCTCAGGCACAGAATCTACTTTGCCGAGTCATGACAGCAACCCCAACCACTCAAACTGCCCATTAAAAATAATATATATAAAACACTCTCAGCACAGATATGCAAGACAACAAGACACAGCTATCTTGACAGCCCAATAAGACTCATGCAGGCTTGGTGGAAAACATACCTTGCATGAAGAACCCTATTTCGAATTCCCTCTTGGTTCTTCTAGCCTCAACCTGGTTCCTTGACCTTTTCCATCCTTACCCTTTCTCTTCTCCAGAAAGGCCATGTTTTATGAGTAATCTCAGCCAGATGAAGGGGATCGAAAAGGAGGATTCACTAGGAGGTCAGTGGCTCAGTGTGTCATCTGACCTTCTGAAAATTTCCACTGAAAATAACTCACGATTTTTATTAAGAACATTGTTAGAGCAATACTCCTCTTTTCTGCTATGGTTCTATTCTCTTTCCCCAGTCCTGATTTCTTTCCCCTGCTGATTTCAGCATCCTCTGCATAACATGTGCACAAAAAGAAATCATTATTCCAACTCTCTAACAACATCTACTGGCTCGGTAAAGCAGCCTCAGCAGCAGAGGGAGATTTTCTGGCTTGGCAAGGTTAGACTAACCTTATGTTACCCTATATGTTACCCTGCCTCTCCAACAGTGGATGTTTCTACAAAAGTGCATGGATAGACAATTAAATAGGGGAAGACAGATACAAAGCTGATTTTCTTTCTGCTAGCCTAAGGACCTAAAAAGAAGCCTGAGTGCCTGAGGCTTTGAGCTGTCAGCTTGCATACAGAAGGTGCATTTCTTGATCACCTTACTTGTGAGGGACAGAGAGCTGCAGTCCTCTGGCCTCCTCTCTTCTGAATGCCTCCCAAACGGTTTGATTCCTGTTATGCTTAAAGGGTATGACATGACAGCATGCCTGATCAACAAAACAGTTATTTAAATTGTTTTCCATCTCTTCTTTCATTCCATACCCCGGGTGTATCACCTCCCTTGAAGACTGGCTCCTGGATGGAGAGGGATGACCTGTCTGGCTGGCTAGAGGGCTTGCCTAACAGAGAAGGGAACAGTCCAGCTCCCAGCACTGTAGAGACAACTGCCCAACTTCCCTGCCCTTCTGTAGCACCACACACACTGCTAAAGCCCTCTTAGGGAGAAGCTAAGTTAAGTCAAACTTTTCAACCGGGGGCACTAACAGCTGTAACTTTTCCCTCCCAGCCCCTGAAAAAGGTTATGATGAAGTCTCATCCGCACTGCAACCTGTTTTTGATGGAACCAGCATTTTGAGCCTCAGACTCACCAGAAAGCACTTACTAGCCTGATATTATACCCCTTGGCCAAAAGTATGGCCTGGCTGCTCACAGTAGAAGCAGGCAGCAATCAGTTCCCCACTTGCTCTAGTCCTGCAGATTCAGTCCTTCATCAGGAGAAAAGTCAAGCAGCACAGAAAGACTAAATCAAAACTGTCTGCAATAAACTAGACTCAATGGGAGCATGTCTGATGAATTTTATAATGGGAATCAGTCACACAAACATATGCTCACACCATTTCAGATACCCTGCGTTATCCCAGGCACCAGACTAGCAGATATGGCAGCCCAGCACAAGACTCACAGGTGATCTTCATCATTCTGAAATGCCACTGGGTAACTCACCTAAAAAGACACTACAGGCTTATTTTTGGGCAACTGAATTCCTCTCCTCACTCCCTTTATACGCATGTTTCAGGATTGAGTGGGGTTTTTTCTAGTCACCTGCAAGTAAAGAAACAAGTCCAGAATCCTACAGCTTTGTTCACTCCAAAGAAGCATCTTGTGTTCTGAGAGAGAGGAATAAGATTTAGAAGTTTTTCATTCTCTGCCTGATCAAATTCCTCTATTCCAGATCAATGACTACAGAGACATTCACCTAGAACAGCTTCACACTCTATCCTAATCTGCTCCAATGACCTCACAGGCTGCTCCAGCAATGTGTAAGGGCTGTAAACCTTTACACAAAGGGCCACAGAGATGTCCTCACCGGACTCACAGTCCAGAATGATTTCAGGTTGGAATTAATACCTAGTAAACAAACAAAAACCCAGCAGCACAGAGCTGCTCCTCACATGTCATTTCTCCTTCGTGACTACTACTTTCCTCTCTTTCCTCTCCTGCTGCAGGTAGGGTTTGAGAAGCAGAGGTGGTAGCTTCCTTAAAGGACATTTTATCTGCTTTTGATTGTAAGCAAACGGCTTAAGAAAGACTCGCAAAATCAAGTCCTTTTCTGCACGGGTTTGAATACACTGCATAACTCATAGCAGAAACAGAAAATTAATCTCTGTGCAAGACTTAAAGCAAGGATCAGTATTACTTTCAGGCTGGTACCGAAGGCAGGCAATCCATTTCCTTTGGTTTAATGTAGAGGTTAATTCAGGAAGTGGGTTTGGCTAGTTGAACCATGCTCTTACAAACCCATGCAAAAGTTCAGCCTGGTGCATATTTGCTGGGCAGAAGAGGCTTTTCAGCATGCAGTGGTTTGAGAAAAGAAGTCTATGTCAAACAGCATGCTTTACCAGTTATCAGAAGAGCAGAAGATGGATGGACAGAGCAGACAACAGATACGCTAGACAGACAGATAAGTGGGTGAAAAGAATTAGTTTGCGTAAGGAAATCTGAATTCTGCTTTCAGAGATGAACCCTATCTTACTCATGCTGATAATTTAACTTCAAGAAGTGAGACAGCATCCGGTGTTTGACTTCATACACCAGCAACAATTCAGGGTTTTCAAAGTTTCCAAATTATTTATGCTCATCAAAAGTACAGTATACTTCAGCGGAGACAAATATAGAACACACACCCTTTTCCTAGAGAATAATTAACCTAAACACGTGGAAATAAACACAAAACATGTATAACAGTCAGGTGACTACAACAGATAGACAAACAACTATACAGTTTCTGCTAACCTTCAACCGTGTCACAAAGTGTTTCTCGACAGTCAGCTCTGAGGCAGGATTCCCAAGGAGGATCTCAAAACGATACTGCAGACCTAACTTGTCTCTTACTTCTTGTAACCTCTCCTTGGCCAGCATGGCGAGCTGCACAGATGGCACCCTAATGACAAGCATGTGGCCACAGCCATTCTTATCCCTTCCTGGAGAAGTGATAAGGTCATCCATTATGCTGAGTGTCTCAGGTGTGCTGTGATCTCGTAGTGAGGCCATGGTTGTGAGAGCCATCAGAGCTTGGGAATACTGCTGAATGAGAAGGTAGCAGCGGATGACCATGCTGTGCAGGCGGGGATACCTTTGAGGAGATAACAGTTCTGTATTAGCACATGCGAAATCACAGTAATGTCTGAAAATTAGCCAAAAAACAGGACTGTGTGGTAAAGAAGTGCTTGTTTTTTTCAGTACTGCTCAAAGAATGAAGCCTTCAATCTTCATGGACAACAATTTTGCACAAATTCTGTGTTTTAAGTAAATGAATATAACATGGTCCACATACAGAAGGTGAAAAGCCAAGGCCTGTGCTTGAGTGACAGGAATAATAAACTTCTTTTACCCCCATCTGGGTCACCTCCCGCTAGACCAGATTGCTCAAGACCCTGTCCGACCTGGTCTTCAACACTGCCAGGAACGGAGCATCTCGCTTCCACTTCACTCCAACAGCACAGGCTAATAATTGTTTTGCTTACCACAAGCTTTTCTTATAAGAACTTCGAGGACCATGGCTGCTTCAAGTAGTTTGTGGGAGTAATACTTCATAATTTCACACCTCTCAGCTTCTCACCAGAAAGTTAGACTTAACAATAGGGACTGCTGGCTCTGAGCTAAATCTGAACATTCATTTTGCCTTTTAACTTACATAGCAAATATTACTTTTCTCTCTCATTACAGCTATATGCAGACATATGAACTTAAAAACTAAATCGCTAAGAAAAAGAAATTAAAAGCTATTCAAGCAAAAAAGCACTCTATTTCTAGACATTCCCCATGAGCTCACTCACCACCGCAATACAGAAAAAACCCTATGCTATTACATTGTGATGGCTAGTTTTGCGTCACAGAAGTCCAAATAACTAAAACAATTAAAGTTCCAAATTTCTCTGGTCTCCTTCTCGAGCAATTTAACAGACAATATGGGATCCATCTGAGTAAAGTTTTGTGTCTGTCTTTAAGCAGTAGGTGCAGTAGCTCGCTCTTTAGACCATAAGCCAGTCATTAAATCAGTAAATTTTTAAAACACTTTCTATTCTTCCTCCCATAAAAGTATCCCCTTGCACTTCTGTTACTAAAACAAATGGAACCTTTCTTCCTAATACCAAATTACTATATTGACTTAAATAAAAATAGGTGAAATAGTACTGAAGACAGAACAATCCCTGTTCTAGTAGATATGAAATACAATGAGAACTACAGCTTGAACTGCTACAAGGGATCTTGTCCTGCTGCTATGCAGGATAGACATAACACCACATTGATGGAAACAACAGTATTGTCTTCATTCCTGTAATGTGCACATTAAATTATATCTTGGATAGGTGCTGTGACAGGAGCTTGTTCAGGCAGCTACAGGATAACAACAGGCTCTGAGCTGCAGGAACCAAAATCATAGCCAACTAATGAAATAACAAAAATGATGTGTTTGAATCAATGTCACTTATTTGGGCCACCACTGACAGGTCTGTTGGCAGTCTTAACAAGAAAGGCAACAGGAGGGGTGAGGTATGAAACCTTTGGTACCTTCTCAGCTTAGTGATTGCTGAGCCAAGAGGGCAGCACAGCTGAGCATGGACTGCTGCTGAATGGGCCTATTCTCTTCTTTATACAGATGATGGCAATCCTTCTTCAACAGCACTGTTTGTCACAACAATAAAAACTGTACAGATTCACAGATTCCAAAATCAGCATTAAAGGTCATCATGTCTTCATCTCTCCCTGTAATGGGGCCAATAAATACATCTGTATCCTTAAGATCCCAATTAAGCAGAATTGAAGCTCCCATGTTAACTTTTTACCTTTCTAAAAGCGTGTTGACCATTTTTTCAAAGGTTTCATCACATCTCAAAAGGGGACTTGTGACTCCCCATTGGAGGGATTTGCTGTATTCATTCAAACCAAAGTACAACTTGTCTTCATTTGCTGCATCATCCTGTTCCATATAGAGATATCAAAAACATAAGGAAAACTGGAACCACTTTTAATTTCTTTTGCAATTTTAAATAATTAATGGAAAGTATTTCGTGAACCAAAGTATCCTTTCTTTTCATCCATTCTCCCTCAGTGATGCCATTTGTTTGCTTCAAAGAATACAATAAAATGTAAATTGTTTTAATTGTTTTTTACTGGATTTATTATTTGTCTGCAGCCAAGACAGACAGGTGGAGGTCCTTGCAAATTCCTAAATATGTCTCCTACCTGTAATTGCACTGGGTTTCTACAATCCTGCTCATTATTTTATGACTCCCTATCTCTGGCTTTGTATCTATTGACAACTGTTACCTCATTTCTATTTAAAGCAGAACCTGAAAACAGAAGGATTATTAATTTCCAAACTTTTTCTTGATTGCCAGATTCTATCCATCTCTAATGGCAATCAGACACTCATCATTTGTTTGCTACATTGTAAATCTGCAGACAGCAATCAGAAAGGCAGAACATTTGCTGCCTCAAATTTCATGAGGCCTTTGCTGGTAGCACAGCATGGTCTCTGGTGCATTTACATCACCAGTAATCACTAGGAATGCAATAAATTACATACAGTCTCTCCTTTTTTGTGGGTTATTTTTTTAATCAGAAGACTGCAAGTTGTTGATTTTCTACTTTTGGGAAACAGACAAATGTCTAGTCTGTTTTGCAGAAGATCACCACAATGGCTTATATTAATAATTAACCAAAAAGCAAACTTTGAACACACATTCACTCCATCATTTCTACTATTCTGTTTGCTTCGTCTGACCAGAGGATAGAAAGTAGTTTCTCTAATTACATGACTGGATAAAGAACAATGTGTAGTTCTTGGGCCTAAATGTCAACCAGCATCCCAGGGCTGTGTATCTGGACCCTGAGAGAACAAACTCCAGCAGAGTAAGAGCTCCATCTGAACATATGTATCTGCTAGATTCTGTTACGTGTGAAGTCCACATTAAAATTCAGAGTTAAAATCAGCAATTAAACACTTACCCCACTGTCAAATTGTATCCAATGTACCTCATTGCTAGAGCTGATCCTGGACTGCTGCGTTTGCAAGGCATAAGGAAAAGAGCTGACCTGAAGAACAAGGAGGTTGAATGCTTCAAGGACCTCCCTGCAATTAATAACTCTATCAGCCAGACCATGACTAGGCTCACCATGTGACAGGGAACTTGAAATGGCACTGCAGAAATAAGAATGCAAAGAATTGCCTTACTGACATCCTGAGATTCAATGGATTACTTTCTTCCTGCAGAAAAATCTCCAAATAACCACGACACTGAGGATCACAGCCCAAAAATCTCTTTGGAAGGGTGAAGGATTTCAAAACCATTTGGGTGTTCTCTCTGGGTAGACTTAGGCAACAGGGAAAATATAAATAAATGACAAAATCTGGTGACAGTGAGAAAATGAATTAGTGTGCCAATTTAAATGAGTATCAGACAGAGGGACTCAAAAATGAGCCAAAGCTGATGAAACACGTCTCACTGAGAAGCACTGTTCCATGAACTGTGGGGATAGGATATAGTAACATTTTTACGAAATCCAGTGGGTTTTCCAGCCTGAAACAACAAATTTTGAAAAGACTGGGGAACCTGAAAGTCTCCTAGCATCCTGATTCCCAGCTCCCAGAATTATTTTCACCTCCAGGATATATTCAGGAACTCCAGAGTACAGCAAAGACAATAACAAAAATGTGATGAGTAGGATAACGCAGAAAGAATGTTGCTTTTATCTATTTTCAGCTGTCCTTCAAGGGAAGTATTTTATTCTATTTCCGATGTTCAAATGAATCCCACAACCCTACATATGGCGTTTAAATCACATTAAGATTATTCTCCTCAGTTTGCTCATAGAAGAAGAGCAGAGTAATTAGCTTTACTTATTTCTTTCTTCCTCCATAGTAAAGTTGTGATTCAGTGTTTCTGCACCTATGTGTTGCTGTGTTTAGACCCAACACCGGCCAAATTCAATACAACTGGTTTTTAAATCATTTTCTTGCAGTAGCTAGGGGATTTTTCAGATGATACAAAGAGTTAAATGTTTGTAAGCCTTCTCATATTACAAACAACACTATCATCAAGGATAGAAACACGAATTAAAATATGACTGACTTGTGAACATGGGAGAGATTCAGGTTTGAGTAGAGAAAAAGGAGGGAAATAGGAAAAAAAGACAAGAAGAACAAAGACAGTTGCAAAATTCCTGGACTTCTTCCTGGACTTCAGTACCATAACACATATCCCTACAAACAGACTTGTTAGGGATCCAGTAATCTGAAACTAGCCTTACCTATCTTCAACTGAATCAGAATTAGTTAACAATACCATCGGCAAGCAAAAAGCGTATCTGATTCTGAGGCACAAAATGACTTAGGCTTAGAAAAAGCACAGGGTGTCTAAGGCAGTAAAGTCTTGAAAAACCTAACTGAAAGATACGGGGAGAGGATGGTTTCCCTTTGGTAGATTGAACAACTACCTTGTTAAATCCACGTGAGCATTGTCGTGAACCAGCACAAACAGTGTGTAGGGATTCTGCTTCACTCGTTTCATGAAAACTTCAAATTTCGTTTGAATCTCACTGTCAAGCCGAACCACATATTTCTCGGCTCTCTGATACGCCGTTCCATTGTCTTCTAGGCCCAAGTCCACAAGGACACCTGTCAGGAAGAACAATACAACAAAAGTCTTTTCCTTCGAATGCATTCAAAGATGAGGTGTCGATGGTAAGTTGGCACTTGTTGGCCAATAATCAGGACTTAGCCAAATCACTCATACAGTGATTATGATCTGAATGTATTTTCTTTCATAGTTGGGACAGAAATGTGCTTCTTCACTTCTGGATTTCCTCCAAAAAGTGCCTGAAGACCTTTCAAAGACTTCTCACATTACCAAAAAGTAAGAAAGAAAAATCAGACCTCCACAAAAAATGTCCAGAGTAGCACTTAGTTGGCTATGCTCCATGACCCTAGGCCAAACTTGCCCACATTTAGCTAATGCATCAATCCTACTTGAGGCAGGAAAAAGTAATCCTAACCTTTCCTTTGCAATAAGCATAAACATACATAAAGTTGACTCTTGCTAATACCATATCACCTCCCGTATGAAGATAGACTGAGAAAATTGGGGCTGTTCAGCCTGGAGAAGAGAAGGCTGCGTGGAGACCTCATAGCAGCCTTCCAATACCTGAAGGGGGCCTATAGGGATGCTGGGGAGGGACTCTTCATTAGGGACTGTGGTGAGAGGACAAGGGGTAATGGGTTTAAACTTAAACAGGGGAAGTTTAGATTGGATCTGAGGAAGAAATTCTTTACTGTAAGGGTGGTGAGGCCCTGGAATGAGTTGCCCAAGGAAGTTGTGAATGCTTCATCCCTGGCGGCGTTCAAGGTGGGGTTGGACATAGCCTTGGATGGCATGGTTTAGTGTGAGGTGTCCCTGCCCATGGCAGGGGGGGTGGAACTCGATGATCTTGAGGTCCTTTCCAGCACTAACTATTCTATGATTCTATTCTATATCACTTTTTTATGTGCTACCTCAATGTTTGTGTTAATACAACTACTCTACCAGCCTCTGTAATGATAGATTGCCATCACATTCATAAAGTAGGCATGATGTAATGCATATGGCTCTGAATGCCATTTAAAGAAACAGCAACAAGCTGTTTCTGTGGGTCAACAATGTATCTGCCAGGGTTGTCATGATTTTAAAAACCATGTTTTCAAAAGTAAAGTAAAAAGCATTCATAAAATAAAATAAAATAAAAGTGAAACTCTGTTAACAGATATCAGAAAACCTCTGGTTTAATGTGTAGCAGCAAGTTAAGTAAATTCAACGTCTGAAGAAACATAGAATGGAACAAAAATCACCCATAAAGTTATGTTAGAAAGAAAAAGCAACCTGTATTTCTTGTAATCTATTTTATTCTTTTCATTTAACTATTAAAATAGCACAAAGCAGAAGAAAAAGATAGAGAGATGGGTTACAGTATTTAGTAATATCACGGTATATCTGCACAATCAGAAAGTGTGGCACTGTTTAGTTCAGAGCAGAAAATAAGAGAGGGGGGAAAAAAGCCAACAGCTACCCAAAACCACTCATAGACACATTACATCAGAAGCTCATACTAATGTTTTTCAAATGCAAATGAAGGTATTATTAGATAAAGCTGAAAGGAGATAAAAAAAAGTTCAGCTAATGAAAAAAAAAGACAAATAATCCTAAATACACAATTACCCTGAGGACTTCATTACTCCCAGATATCAGGAGCTAAAAAAAGACCAAACATTTACACAGATAGTCCTTCATTCTATAGGACAGTCATTTTCTCCATGGAGAAATTCTTATGCTTTTGTGGGCACATATCAGTCACTAACAGAGTGGATAACAGAGGTCACTCTCAAGGGGGACATACTCCATAGCCTGTACCCTAAGGCTTTCTTGTTCCTTCTGAAGCATTTGGTACCAGCTGTGGTCAGACACAGAACCCCAGACAAGAAAGCTCACCATGAGAACTAGTATGGCAACTACTGTGTGCCAATGTACATATATTACTCAGGCATTTATCTACCTAATAAGAGAGCTTCCTGCACATATATCTGTGCCAGTTCATATGAGAGCACATACACAAACATCCGGACTTAGGACAAATGTCACTAACAGCTCCAGCGGATAAAAGATCTGAGCAGTCACATTTGCTCATCCCTTTCCTGTTTTGACAGGTGCATACTTCTCCAGGACACACCTTCCCCATACCTGCATGACTATGGCAATTTCTTTTGACACATGGTACAGGTTGGGCCCAGTTTATGAAAAGAAGGTATTTAGTGATACCAGCTAATGAAGCTAATACTGGACATGCAAAATACACATTGGAGGAACTGACTTCTCCATTCATACCAGATATGACTTAATAACATCACATACTTTGGTCTAACAGTCTTTTTTGCCCTCCCCTCCCTTTTACCTGATTGTCGAATCCGTTGAAGTGTCTGCTGCACCAGGACCTCTGAACGGGGAACTATAACAATGAAGTCTACTTTGCTGAAGTGGCCCAGATCCAGGCTCTGATTGCCACTGTCTGCTATAGCACAAACCTGGGATAAGAGCTTTCTGGCAACTGTAAGCTGTGGCTGGTAAATTTGGAAGGTATCAACATCCAAATCTAGAGTGCGTTTGTTTGAAAGAAGAAAACAAAACACAAGAAACATGTTTATTTGCCCACCCCCCCAATAAACATGATCCTCCAAACAGCCTTCCCTTTATGATCAGAATAAAAAAAAATCACTCATCAGAATAAATCTCTACACTCTGTAGAGCTGCGTCCAGATCACAAATGTCAACTTTCTTTTTTTAATCAAAATGGATAATATGTATCAGATGGCCAGGAGTACAGCACGGCCCATTTTTAAATGCCCTAAGTGTTTTGAGGATTTTTAACAGTGCAACCCAAGGAAACCTCAATGCCAACATAGTGAAATGCATTCTGTCAAACGAACCAACACATACATAATATGCATGTATGTACAGAATCATAGGATGGTTTGGGTTGGAAGGGACCTTAAGGATCATTCAGTTCCAACCCCCCTGCCAGGGGCAGGGACACCTTCCACTAGATCAGGTTGCTCAAAGCCCTGTCCAACCTGGCCTTGAACACTGATGGGGAAGCCACAATTTCTCTGAGCAACCTGTTCCAGTGGCTCATGACCCTCACAGTATAGAACTTCATCTTTATATCTAATATATATACACAGACATACACATAAAAAAGATGTGCATGTGTACATATATAAAAAGTATATACACACACACAGAGCTCTAATGCTCTCCTGAAACTTGCAGTTCTCCTCTAGGAGCTTCCCTCCATCACACTGCTGGGAGAACCATCATTGGCAGCTGAGGCTGCTGCGCTCAGAGCACAATAGGATGAGCACCAGCACATCTGTTAATCTGATGAAACTGAGTCTGCATTAATAATCCTGCCAAAATGACTAACAGGACAGCAGGTAGTTAGGAGTTCATTGTGTATCACCTCTGCTCTGAAGCACTGAGCCCTGCTCTAAGTTACGATTGAGATAGCCAGATGTCTACATACTGCCTGATAGCTATATATGCTGTGAAGGGAAGATGAGCAATACACCTATGCAATAAATCTCAATTATTTGAGGGAGGAGGGGAGGAGGCATTTATTTCTTTGGAGGTTTCTTGATGTTTAACAAAATGTTAGTCTCAGATTTCTTTGTACTTAATAAACATCAACATAACACTAGCTGCAGAGAACTGGGGGACAGGAGCTTTGCTCTCTATAGACATGTACCAAAGCATTCATGTTTCCTCGAAGAAAATGCATGTTCCTATACATGAGTATTTCTAGTAGGTAAATTCAATTTCCAACAATCTATGTTTCACAAGCCCCTGAATATTTTCAACATGCAGATTACCAAAACAAATCCAGTAATGTCATTACAGGTGTGGGAGGTTTTGTGGTTTTGTTTGTTTGGGTTTGGGGTTTTTTCCTGACAGTTTTTCTGCTACAAAGTAAATTCTCATCAATGGACCGCTTATCATAAAAAATTACCTAGGGCAAATTTCTTTTAAAAGAACAAAGAAAAAAAAAATCCAAAACGCTGCGAATTTAATACACAAGAACTACTGCTGCTTTTTTAAGTAATAAGCCACTTTATAAAATCCTGCATTTACATGAAAATTGGAAGGCGTTTGGGCAAAAACCTGGTTTGGTAATTTTATATAGACAAGTGTGTTTGTGTGCATGCTCTTATCTCCTGCTCCAACCTGCCTCAGTGTTCATTTCAGTAGGCTACTATGGGAGAGAGGTCCCTCTCAAACAGAAGACTTACCTCTCCTTTTTTTTATTCAGACAGATTCTCAGTAGTTTCAACCACTGCACAGCCGTGTTTTAAAGACAAAATTAGCTCAGAACAGTAGTTTGAGCAAACATGAAGATTTAAAAAAGCACTGCTGCACATCATTAGACAGTAACAACAAAATACAACAGGATGTAAAGATTATTCTCCCTTCAAATTAATCCTGTGAGGAAGCTCGAGAACTGTCTTTCTGGGGGTGCCAGAACAAAGTTCCTGGCAGACTTCCTATTTGGATTTCCCGATCCATGTGGAGACTCTCAACCACCTTGCTTTCATTCAGATCTACCACTCAGCTGATTCATTTTAACTAACTAATATGAATCAAGTGCATATCCACCTTTCATAGTGAAAAGTCTTTACTGGAGTTTGAATTTGCTTCGATACTAGACCTAGAAGAACCTCAGTGTTCACAACAGCTCAGTGTGCCTTTTACCATTACATTACCAAAGGGGCAGTATGGTTACAACTTTGAATAATTAAAGAATTCCAAAATGGGAAAACTATGATTAGCATTTTCGGACAGGCAATCCTAACTCAACTTTTGTCCCTAAGTATCTCATCACATAAGATATGAACTGAATATCTGTATGTCTGAATAAGACATATCTCAAATAAGCAAATTATAGATTACACTCGCCTAGTGCTTTCAGCCCAACATCTTCAAATACTTTCCCTAAAAGTTTAAGCCTCAGAGCCCAGGTCTGTAGTACATATTATTACCATTTTTCAGGTGGAAAGTGGGGAATATCAAAAGGTAAGAAACAGGAGAACACCTGGGGAGATCAGAACAAGAATCCGGTTCCCCCCTGCTGTAATCACAGGGTTACATTCCTTTTCTAGATGCATAAGGCAAGATGAATCTAAACTGCCGACATTACAAAGGAACATTTCTACTCGTGCGTAACAGAAGAGTACATATTTTAGCTTAGAAATTACAAAACATAGGGGGGAAAGGTTGCTGAAGGTTACAACAGAGGTTTTCTGTCTGAGAGACTGCTATATTGCCACATTCAGCTGGCAGCATTAATATTTGAAGGTTGGCCCACTGCCTGCAGCTGCGCCCCAACTCCTGAGGCACATGCAATTCGACATTTAGCAAACTACTCACTTATTTCACATCTTGCACATAAAAAAATGTACCTGGTTCTTGTGTAGAAACCATGGCAATTGCCTCCTGAGATGACACGCACTCGCTAACATCTCCATTGAAAGGAATAATAACACTTTCCCCTCGCTGCTGTAGCATTTTCTCCAGCAGCTTGTCCAAATCATCACCTAGGTAAGAATTAGCAACACCAAATTATCTGGAAGCTGTTTCAGACATGTGATGTAGAACATGCATATGTGTTCTCACACAGCTGATGCCAAATCTGCAAAGGACAGGGGATTGGAGATAGAAGGAAGAGAGGGAGGGAGAATATTTTTCTCTTTCATTTACCAATTTGCCAGTGGAATGAGTTCCAAAAAAACCCAAACTGCAGCTGAATAATTTCAGCTCTGTGCCTTTACAGCTAACGGTGACATCTGATGATTACAAAGAAACACACACTATAAAACAACCTCCAAAACTTGTGCTAGAAGCACAGACAAGAGACTCATGCACTTCTGCATGCCCTGCTGTTACATTCAGCAGTATAAACAGGGTTCAAAATATTCTGCCATGGGATGAGTAACTTGCACTGCATGGGTGAAAGAGCCAAGCACTCCTTTACTCACACTGAATGGAGAGAAGAAAAGGTGAAGAGGACAGAGTGCACTTCAACTGCTGAACAGGAGACACACCTGGCCCTAAAGAAATTATTGTCTTGGCTAAAGCTTCTGTTTCTCAGGATCACTCACCTAAAGATGTATTTTTGAAATGCGATGCCAGGAAACTGACTTTCCCTGTGATGAGCTCATAACTGATCTCTTTTAAAAACTCACTGGTGGTAAGCATGCTTTCTGCAAGCGCCCTGGATTGATATTGACCTGGAGAAGAGGGGGAAAAAATGCACAAGGAATCTTTAATACAGTGTACTAGCAACACAACCTTTTCATCCTAGAAGTGTGGGGCATGCTGATCTTCAGTCAGGGATTTCCACTGCCTTTACCCAGTAGGCTAGGAGAGCAGTCTCAATCCCATTTTGCTAGCAATGGGAGAATTAGTCATATCAGTTTAGCACATCCTTTGCAAGCTGTTGTCCATAGTTTTGGACACTTGGGTGATGTATGACATGCCAAATAACTATTTGTACCTTAGATGGAATAGAGGATTCTGGGTAAACAGGTAAAAGTGAAAGTTTGACATTACCGATTTATTTGACTACAAATGCAAGATGACCAGTCAAGATTCACTCTCATCCAGTCATACTCATGCACACACAAACATCACAGCCAGTCACCAACACAGAACTTGAAAATCACCATGGTAAAAAGGATAAAAAACATCTTCTCTTTTACAGCAGTCTAGCAGAAGACTGTGGTCAGTCCGATTTGCCATATGAAATAGCACAGCTACACAAACCAGAGAAAGACAAACCAACTACTTTGTTACTCGGTTACTTCCAAATATCTTTTAAGGTAGCCTCACAAGTTTCAGGGCTCCCAAGGAGTAGTAATGATTAACCTACAGTTATTTTTCTAGATCCTCATGGACATCATTACTCCGAGTCTTGATGGAGTAAACCGTGACGTTGCAGTGTAACATACAAATGAGAGTAAAAAGAACAAAAGGGGTTTAAAAGCTGGGATAAAGACTGAAGAAAATTAATTCAGCAGAATTGCATTGGTACTAGAAGCATACTGAGAATATACTCACCCAGGACTACTACGCAAAACTCACTTCCTCTTATCTTTGACGTACAAATAGCAACTACATAATCCGGTAGCTTTTGCTGATGTTTCATTTCATTGAGAGACCTCAAGGTCTCCGAGATGCCCTCTGCCAGAGAATTCTGGGTTACAACCACGTGCACGAGGTCCCGGGACACACTAGCGATTAACCTAGCAAGCCAAGGGAGTTGACCTGGTGACACAGAGACACACTGCGCGCTCATTTGCAAGGATCGCTCTCTCAGACTGAACTCCTGCATAGCTTTCAACATGATCTGCTCAAATTCTTCCCTCAGGGGTATCTGGTCAGGACCTACATTGAAAACAAACAAACAGAATAACAGTATCTCATATCAAAATGTTATTGAACCAGGAATAATTACGTTTGTCTTGATCTGACAAGCTCATTTACCATATTTTTTACATTTACAAAACCCACTCACTACTGAGTGGATATCTACCCACATGGCTTACTCTTGCTTGTTCATATTACGTTCTTTCTCCTACCATTTCCCTTTTTTGTTGCTTCCATATGTTCTTACAGCAGAAAACCCAAATGCTTATCCTCACAGTCTAATCACAGCCATGCAGTACGGCGAAGCCTGTTAAGTGGCCTTCGTTTTGCTTTTTCTTATCATGCATAGCAGTAAACTAAGCATGGATATAAAGAAACATGTTTAACCTCTTCTTTTCCTTTAGTTAAATTCAATTAATATAGAAAATCTTTGAACTTCTAATGTAAAGAGGTATATGCAATTCTAGATCTACATTCCCCAGACTTCATAAACTGTCTTGTGAACTCGAATTGGAAAACAGTAATAGAAGTTACATTATCTCAGCATCAGCCTCCAACTCAGCTTCAATTAACATTTCACTCAGTAATATTTGTTTCATAGTCAAAGATACTCAGGAATAGACAAAAATTCACGAACATAGAGTAAAAAGTAACCACAGCTTAAATTGCCAAGATCTCATGTCGGTGCCAAAGAAGACAGCTTCAGGCTACAGCAGTTTTCTGTGAATGAAGGGGAGGCTTAAATACCAGAGATATGTGAAATATTGGGTTTCATTTTATGTTTTCTTTCAGGGCCAAAGACAAAAAGGGCAGTGAAGAAAAGGAAACAGAAAGCTTGTGTGAGAAGCAGGACAGGGAGTGGGTAAACAACCCATAGTACAGAAACTCTAAAAACTGCCACCTGTGTCATTTTGCCTTTCCGAGAAGCAACATATGGAGAGTGTCACCGTCCAATTACCATAGGATGGTAGGACAAGTACAGACTCGTAAATGCAGGGCTGTTTCAACTTTTGATGCAAACCAAAAGGTTCTGAAGAGTCTCATTTAATGCAGCATGGACATAATTTTCTCTTTATAGGTCTCTTTTTTTGAAATCTATTTTGCCTTCTAAGAAAGCATCACACATTCTAGGTCTTTGAAGATCTCAAGCCAGAAAAACCAGGTATTTATTGACAGAAATTAATCTTCTTCTGCAGAAATAAAGTTTATCTACAGCACATCAACCATAAAGAAAAGATGTTCCACACTAAAAGAAATCAAAGCAAGTTTTTGATGATTGAGGGAGGTTACAGGCGTCACCATGAATCCAAGAAAATGAGAATAATTGCACAGATGGAAAGAGTTCTGTATCAGAGCACGCAGAATTACACTCAGATGATTTATAAGATAAAAGCTTTCTATCAATCAGTATCAATTGCATTCTTCTGTCTGTTTTTGTTATCTTTGCCTTTATCTTACTCTTTCGCAATATACTCTGGAAAAAAGGATCACTTTTTAGCCCTACTGTCTCAAGACTAAAAGAGGCTCACACAAGTGAACTGTTCAATTATGCATGTATTTGTCTCTTCTCCTTGTCAAAAACTTTAAGCTGGCTGCCCTTCAATCATCTTTAATTTGCTTTGATTTTACAAAATGGGATAAAGGCTACAGTTTGGCGCAACTGTCACAGTTCCAAGAGCTTTAAGTTTGTAGCAATATTCAAACCAGCAAGGTTTTGATCCCCATGCTCCACAGAATGTTTTTAGAATGCTTTTATTTTTCTCCTCATCAGGCTCTTTCATCTGACAGTGCTGGCACCCATCTCCACATAAGGCCAATTGGAAAACTATTCAGCTTGACAAAGAGAAGAACAACAGCCAAATTAAACACCTGCGCATAAGGGAACTGCTCTATGCTGAAGGCACAGTGTTCACTAGACACAGCTCAGCAGCAGCAACTTTGCATGAAGCCTCTTTTGGTTTGCAGCAAGCACAGACTTGATGCATCCACCTCAGGTTGGATTTGGTCATCGAGTGCGGTTCACTGACACAGTAAAGTTTCAATAACTAGTTTATTTTTAATTGGAAATACTATATCAGCTGGTTACATGTTTCTCTGGAAGAAATTTGCAAGCTCTCTGTATCAGTCCACAACTGTATGAAGTAGCTGGTTTTAACATGCAGATTCTATAAACTTTCCAATGAAGATGAAAACCTCAAAAATAACAAATTTAAGCCCACTGAGAGAAAGGCAATAGAAAACCATTTAACCTGTGAAAAATAAAGAAACCCTGTGAGTTCTAACATAGCATCCAATGGACTCTTGAGATACGGAATGATAAATAAAGCAAACGGGTCACCAAGTATTACAACACAGGATGGTCTCTTTCCTATCTGTTAGAGTACAGCATCAAGGGAGAAGAACAAAGCATAAGAACCCATGGGTAAAACCTGCACAGGGCACATTTGCTCCCCAAATTATAGGGTTATCATCAGATGTGTTTCTTTTGAAGCATTTGCACATTTCATATCACTATGTACCACAGATGCCCTGGTGGAAACCTGGTACAGGAAAAGCAGTGTGCTCTTCACAGAAGAAATTTCACACTACTCTATGAGAAGCAGCATCCTTTCAAATACAGAAGTTAAGACTAAGACTGCTGTGAGAAGTCTCCCCACACTACCCTGCATTATTCTTGAACTTCTAAAACCTTACTATCAACACTGCTGCTTTTTACTCTAAGGTAGGGAAAACTTCTGGGCCTGCAATACGAGAAACCAAATGTGGTTTGCTGGTTTGCTCTCAGACTTGCAAAAAGTCCATTTCAAAAACACTTACAAGAATGAGATACTCACTGAATCACTTGCCTTAGTATGAATAACAAATGTGGTTTTCATGTAAAGGGTGCTGTCACCAAAACAATGACAACATCACACATCTGTCAGCATTTGTCACAAAACTGAATAAAATGGACTGAGTGTCCTTAGAAAGAGCTGTGATAACGGATGGTTTGATACCCTAAGCAAATGTGTTATCTGCATTGCAAATCCATATCACAAAGATGACCTGGTCAATCCCCATATGGAGAGCAGAAGCAGCATCGGCCCTTAAATTCACTTCACTTTGATGAGCAAAGCAGCAAAGTCACACACACTAGATGGAGCCACTTACCTCTTTTCCAGGGACAAAAGTAGCCAGAAAAGCGGTTCTGAAACAGACTTAAGGAGGGCGGGGAGAAAAAAGGACAATCACAAATAAAAAAGAGTGCTTACAGTAAATTGCTTACCTAGTTGGACAAGATACTGAATAGTTAAAAGTATCATATTCTCCACACTCAGCAGCTGACTGCTGGTCAAACCCAAGAGATCCAAATCCTTGTTTTCCAGCTGTGGAATCTTGTAGCAATTCACCAGCAAGGGGCTTACAACAATATCACCGACATTTCCATAGAAATAAGGTAAAGTGCCATAACCTTTGATAAAAGAAACAAAATTCCCTCAGAAATTCACAAAATATGCCACTACATGAAGTCTTGCACAATGTATACATTTCCAAACTCTTCCTTAATGTTATCTTGTAAAATATACTGCATCAGTGACTGTACTTGGCATTATAATTGCTTACAAAATAAATGAGATAGGACAGTGATCCTTTGCTGTATTTCACAAGTGATCACATAGATTTGCAAAAGCTAACAATAACTGGATACCAGCTAGAAAATAATTATTGTTATCCAAATACTGATGAGAATAGTATCTACTTGGGTCCTACCCTGACCTTTAAATACAGATTCTCCATAATACAGCGTACAAAAAAGAAAAATCAATGGAAGCAAAAGTACATTGATCTTAACATTATAAAAGCAGCAGAAGTCACATTAGCATTGATTCAGCCACTGTGGCATTGCTGTGATTGATTTCACTTTTTTGCCATGTTTCCATTCTGTTTCCATAAACAGGCTAAATAAATATCAACAAGTAAACATGCTGTTCTGGAAGGTAAAGCACAGGAGCACAGGCCAGCTCTTCTTTTCCTTGAGAATGTTTTTGTTTCAAAAACAAAACAAGATTTTGCCAAACCCATCCATTTGGGTCCATCTGGTTCTGTACTATTAATAGGATGCTGTACCCATCCATTTGGGTCCATCTGGTTCTGTACTATTAATAGGATGCTATATTGTGGGGCCACCAACATTTAGCCTAAATGAGGACTTACTGGCAACTCTCCAAGAGCCTAAGGGCTGCATTCAATTTGCACTTAAGCTGATGACTGTAGGCACTCTCATCTTTATTAAAGAAGTGTTTCTCTGAAAACTGTTAGAGCAGCATGCTAGAGCTTTAGAATAGGCTTCCAGAAAACAATACTAAGCAAAACAAACCAGAAGTGCAACTCTATTCTTGATGGATTTACTTATATAGAGTAGAAGGCACTGTTAATTGTCTGGAAATCGTGTGTGTAAGGATTATCTGTGCAAGTGAGGACTTGGAGAACATCTCCATTTCTTCGGGAATAATAAATTATTCCACGGATTATATTGATAGGCATGTTCTGTTAACTCTGAAGCTTCCTATACAACCATCTGTACTACACTGAACTGAGGAGAGATTTAGAGTCAAAAAAAAGAAAAAACAAAAAATCACTCATCAAAATTTTGGCAGCACTCCCTGACTGCTCTTTTGTTACGCAGCATGCCCTAATAGCTCAGGTTAAAACGAATATTCATATTACGAATTGTACTTTTGAAGTAAAAGCAATGTCTTTCTACGGGTTAATAATGTACTTTATACGTGATTTTAAAAGCCTGATCTGTTATCTCACTTGCTTACAAGAAGTATGAACTTTAAAAGATAGAGTTAGCATGATTTGCTTCTGATTAGTCAATCTGAATCAGTTTCCTGGTTCTCATGCAGAATCCCTGGGCTTCAGTATTTAGACTATAAATGCTGCAGGAAATATTTGCTTGTTTTGCAAGTTGTTTACACTGGAAAGCTGTTTTCATCCCATGGCAATTTTTCTATTCTTAGATTTTACAAAAACCTTATTTGTGCAAAACTTCAATTTTGGCCAGAGGTTTTGTACAGATCTGACCTAATTGTGACCTGCTTGCAAATCAGGCTCACCAGAGATTGCCTGACTTCCAACTTCAAATATTGAGCACCTAAACTATCCCAGACAAACTGACTTTCTATTGTACAGAATGCCAGAACCAATAAAAAACGTTTTCTCCCAGTGTTTGATTCCCCAGTGTAAGACTTACCTATCAGAATCACTGGTCTGACTCCCGAGTTATTTAGCAGGTTTTCAGGAACTATTACAGTCTCCCCTGCTGGGATGGGTTGAGGCTGTAAAATTCCAGTTAACATGGATTGAGGAACTGGGGCTGACAAAAGAGGCTCTATAAAATAAAGAGAAGCTTCCATTACTACAAGGCTCATACTGTGATTTGGCCGTATGAACAAATAAAGAAAAAAAAAATTCAGATCACTAACTGTAATAAAATTCAAAGGTCTCTGCATTTCCTGCTATAGTTTGAAGTAATTCAGATTAAGAGCCTACATCCTCCTGTGGACCCACCCCTAAAATAAAACTTCTTCTGACCACTGTATTGTTGATGGGAATGAGAGAGGACAACACAGGTTTGAATATGCATCTTTAAACAAAGCCAAGTACTAAGCCAAAAGGCCACCTCTAAGACAGAGGCTACCTCTCAATACTGACTCTCAGTACAAGAGAAGACTGCTCTGACTTCTGATCTAGAATATATGTAGATAAGAAAAACAAACACAAGCCAAAATCTCAAAGCTGTCCTCAGACAGTTGCCACAAGGATAAAAACTGGGCTTTACTCATGAAAGAGCAAGAGAAGCTTTTACAAGTTAAAAGAAATAAAGTGCAAGAACTCTGTAATCAGGTTTCAGCATGAGGTCTGCTTCAGAAGTTTCTCAGGCTTCACTTGGTGTTTGTAACAGATTTTTCAAACAGTGCCATCAACGAAAAAGTATCGAAGGCAGCATGAACGTGTGCATATGTTTTGGGAGTGAAAATTGTTTATCCATCAGGAAAAAATACTACGAAAGCCATAGAAAATGGACTACACAGCAGAGGTAGTAGATACGTGGAGACAAACTCAAGAAAAAGGGGGAGACTGCCTTATATCTCACATCTTCAGCAAGTCTCTGAAGCTAGAAATTCCCAAAAGATACGACTGACTAGAGGTGACCAAGTAGGCAGGCCTGCACAACCATGCAACCCTTCTTCCTACGACGTATATCTCTTAAAATTAGTTCCTAAATATCTCAAAACCAAACCTTCAAAAGCAGAGTTAAAAATACGCTGTGCATGTTGACAAATGGGTTTTTTTCCTCTTCCTTGTATGTCTATTCTCTCCCGCTACAGAGACAGGGATAAGTAATTGTATATTCTCCTTTACAAAGTATGCTGAATCCCTCAAGTGAAAAGTGCTCAAATAGTGAGCAATTTTATTAATAGTCACGTATAAAGAGGTATCTACATGGATATTGATGACTATTCACACATACTTGTAATTAATCCTATTTCATATCATGATGCTACATAACCCTCCTACGGCTTTTCCATGCACAAAAGACATCTCGTCTCACAAAGTCTCCTCACATAGTTTCACTTTCCCTGCGTCCCATCTTCAGATTATGGCAACACGCACCAGGCAATGTACGCTTTTCTGGGGCATCTGAAAAACTTTCCATGCTGTCCTTAACTACTTCAAACAAGCCTAGTTATGTTTTCTGTGCCACACAAGAGAAGCAGCACAGGGCTACCAGTTCAGCTGAGGACAGTCTTCTAGAAACAACATCTCTGTATTAGTTAAGTTTTACCTGTTCTTGCTGCAGGCCGAATTGTTGGAACAGGTACTGCTAAACCAGGAGGAGGGACTGGGGACCCAGGAGACCATCCCCGGTGACGTTTCTTTGGGGGTCCAGAACTTGACATTGATGCTGAGAAGGAAAACGAAAACTAATTCTAAACCCCATCCTCCCAATCCAGCCCACATTTCCATTTCACACTGGTGTTGAGCTGGTAACATGTCACAGAACACCAGGGCTTTACACCTAAATTTACATGAAACCAGACTACAATGTGAAAAAACATTGTTACCCATGTTGAAAAGTACAAAATTATCATTAATGGCCTTGTCAAAACCCAAATGGATCTGTGAAGACCGAATTGCAGAAACAGCTATAATGTGAAGAAGAACAAAATCACCAATTTCAGGCTCAGCAGCCAGCGCTGCTTAAAATAAAAGAACAGAGAAATTTTCTTTACCTTGGTCTCCAGCTGCACAGCCAGGACTGGGAGATGTTGAGTGAGGCATTGGCCGAGAGACTGTAGAACTCAATACGCTATTTCTTCCTCCATTAGCGTTTCCATTAGCAACATCAGTGGCACGCAGTGAAAGAGGAGCTGAGTATAATAAAATACAGAGTGTGTGGCTTGAGACAATCTTGAAAACAAACAAACAAAATAATGCAGCCACATGGATACACAAAAGAACAGGGCAAGATGCGTGACTGAAAGGAACATACTCCATGGAAAGCATGAAGTGTACTTGGCAGAGAATAATTTGGGCACAGGCTGCAAAATCCTAACCTTGAAATGAGGTCTCTGGATTTCAGGGTGGGGCGGATAGGCAGAATTAAAATACCCAAAGAAAGTCCATCAAAATAAACTAGGAAACTACACACACACAAAATGATTGTGTAGTTTGTGACGTGGTTTTTTAGATCCTGAAAACTAAAAAAACAAGTGCATAGTTAATTCAGTTTGTAAAGATTTCTAAGCCACTTTGGTGCACCTGTATATTTTTCCCCCAGTTGCCCGTGTACTGTACGCAGCAAGCCTGACACCCTGGCAGAAACACTATATCCAGATAACGGAATGAAACTACAACAACGGAGGATTGCCAACTGTTATTCTCACACTCCTGAGCTCCCTATGCTTTTTCAGAGCCTAGTCCTTGCAGAAGAAAAAAAAACAATGGCACAAACTGTATAGAGAAGACATGGAGCCCAGTGGAGACTATAGCTCCTTGCTGTTATCTGCCAGCTCCACACGGACTTAGCTCCCAGGAACATATTCCAGGAGAAGCAGCAGCAGGAGATTTACAGCTGGCTGATGTAAGCTGCAACAGAAAGCATTTGAAATGTGGGTATTTGGCTTAAAGCAATGCAACGTGGAACTCTCCAGCCATAGTCACCCAAATAAATGCAGGCACTGGAGCCTCAGGTTGCCAATTAGCAAAATTTGAATAACATCACTTGCTCATTGATGTTCCCCATTTTTACTCAGTCAGTGATTTGGTATGGACAGATACAGTCAACATGGGTCAGTTACAGAAGTGGCTGAAATGGTGGGAAGTAATTTCACTGCAAGATAAATTCTCTTACACAAGTATGGAGGGGAAAACGGTATTTTACAGAATCATAGAATCATAGAATAGTTAGGCTTGGAAAGGACCTCAAGATCATCGAGTTCCAACCCCCCTGACATGGGCAGGGACACCTCCCACTAAACCATGCCATCCAAGGCTATGTCCAACCCCACCTTGAACGCCGCCAGGGATGAAGCATTCACAACTTCCCTGGGCAACCCATTCCAGGGCCCCACCACCCTCACAGTAAAGAATTTCTTCCTCAGATCCAATCTAAACCTCCCCTGTTTAAGTTTAAACCCATTACCCCTTGTCCTCTCACCACAGTCCCTAATGAAGAGTCCCTCCCCAGCATCCCTATAGGCCCCCTTCAGGTATTGGAAGGCTGCTATGAGGTCTCCACGCAGCCTTCTCTTCTCCAGGCTGAACAGCCCCAATTTTCTCAGCCTATCTTCATACGAGAGGTGCTCCAGTCCCCTGATCATCCTCGTGGCCCTCCTCTGCACTTGTTCCAACAGTTCCATGTCCTTTTTATGTTGAGGACACCAGAACTGCACACAATACTCCAAGTGAGGTCTCACAAGAGCAGAGTAAAGGGGCAGGAGCACCTCCCTCGACCTGCTGGTCACGCTCCTTTTGATGCAGCCCAGGATACGGTTGGCCTTCTGGGCTGCAAGCGCACACTGCCGGCTCATGTTCATTTTTTCATCAACCAACACCCCCAAGTCCTTCTCTGCAGGGCTGCTCTGAATCTCCTCCCCGCCCAACCTGTAGCTGTGCCTGGTATTGCTCCGACCCAGGTGGAGGACTTTGCACTTAGCATGGTTAAACTTCATTAGGTTGGCATCAGCCCACCTCACAAGCGTGTCAAGGTCCCTCTGGATGGCATTCCTTCCCTCCAATGTATCAACCGAACCACACAGCTTGGTGTCATCGGCAAACTTGCTGAGGGCGCACTCAATCCCACTGTCCATGTCACCCACAAAGATGTTGAACAAGACCGGTCCCAACACCGATCCCTGGGGGACACCACTCGTTATTGGTCTCCAGCTGGACACTGAGCCACTGAGCACTATTCTTTGCATGCGGCCATCCAGCCAGTTCTTTATCCACCGAGTGGTCCACCTATCAAATTGATGTCTCTCCAACTTAGAGAGAAGGATGTCATGTGAGACAGTGTCAAAGGCTTTACACAAATTTTACATAAAGAACAGTTACTGATTCATTAGGTACAGCATAATATGTACAATAACAATATAAATTGTATAAAATAGCAGATATAATACATCATCATGAAATTTAATGCTCATGTGCATATAGAAACCAAATAAACGTATATTTTTTCTTATTCAAGCATATTGCCCTGTAGTAACTTTTTTTTTCATTGCTTAAAGGAATAACCAGCTAGAGCAATAAACAATCAGAATATCGCAACAGAGAACCAGTGAGGGATTTAGATACCACAGCTAAGGATCCTAGAGTTATTAAACACACAATACAGAAACGAAGAACTAAAACAGCACAGATGTTAAAACTCCTTAAATGTATGTGGAGGAACTGTTACGAATGCAGAACACCACACAGCTCTCAGTTACTGAGGCAAGAATCAGTGTGATATCGAGAGGTGACTTTTATGCTCTCTTAGATATCTTAGGAAGTGCAACAAGGGGTATGACATGCACTTTTATCACAATGTCATATCTGAAAGCCAAGATGAGGCTCACTTTTGGGACAGTAATGGTCATGACAAATTTCTGTGCAGAGGACTGCAAGAAGATGAGAGTTCTGGAGAATGCTAGCGAACATTTTCCTTTCCTTTTTCCACCAAAATGATGACTCAATTATTTCTTGGCTGTTAAGACAGTGATTTCCAGGATAGCTGAGAGCTATCCTGGAAAGCAAAGCTGTACCTGCAGCAAATGCTTTTCCTACGAGCTGTACTGACAGAGCCAGAGGTTTCACAATGTTCTTGCTCCGGGATGGGTCTTGAGTTCCACTTAAATTAATAGCAGAAGATGATTTTGCTGGACTGAATACCGAAGAATCTGAGAAAATAGGTTGTTTAATTAAGTAATGATTAAAACAATCTGTACACGTGTATATAATTTGTATTATAAACATAAACAGTCACACACATTAATCTAAACTCACCTATGCATATAATAATTTATAATGCATATAATAATTATTTTTAAGCTCCGAAGAATTCACCATGTATTGGTATTTTTTAGGAGTCGTAACAAACATTTAACTGGGCATTCCTGTAGAATATTGTAATCTACCAAACCCATGATTGATCTCTTCCACAACATTTTGCACTCCATACACTCAAAAAAATATTTCAACTGTAGAAAGCAGTATCTCACTGCTCCTCAAAATACCCCCATTGGATGGGCAAGTAAACAGTTATCCCAATTTACAGATGAGAAAGCGAAGGGAAAGAGATATATGACTTGCTCCCAGCAAGCATAGGGAATAAGCACTGGAATAAGTTGCTTTAGAATGTTGTGGAATCTCCACCACCTGAGATTTTCAAGAACAAGTTACTGAATATTTGACAGAGGTTTAGACATAGCTGAGCTTGGCTTAAGGCAGAAAAAATATCAGATGTTGTAAGGAGGCTATCCTCTTTACAACAGTACTATCCATAAGGCTATGAGAACTGCACATCCATTTATAAGTCTGGATAAGAAATGAAGGGTATCTGAGCCCAAACTCTTGGAATGAATTAACAAGCAGCAGCCCCTTAGAGCACTTTAGCAAGTCTGAAAAATATAAATCTAATTTTCTAGTCGGATAAACTGAAGAACAAACTATAATTCTTGCCCAGGATAAAACTGCAAATCAGAAACAATTCCAAACCTCTCAGCATGTAGGCCCCTACTTCAACATTTAATGCCATCAATTTCCTTCAAGAAAAATTCAGTATTCGAATGACAATACACTGACAAATCCAAATTCTTTTAACTGGAGTGAAAGAATATTCATTCAGCATGTGTCCAGAAAGTAGTCTGCAACAGGTATGCAAAGTAGGCTAAGTTCACCTACAGATGTCCTAGTAAAACAGCTGGGTAAAGAAAACAGAAGGCAACTTGATCTGCCAAATATATTCACCATCAGGCCATACACCATTTGGTGAAGGAGGGTGGGGAGAAGTGTCTGCTTTGCCAGACAGAGTAACTGAGAGGGGAACAAACACAGAAGTCTCTACCGCTGCTGCTCCACCAGAAAACCTTGCCCACATTCACAGGAAATATGCTAAATGGTGAACAAAACAGACCACCAGGTCAGGGGCTTTGAAGAAAATCACTGATCTCTCATTAAATATGATACAGCAAATATGTAGTGCTAAAGCTTTCCTCAAAGCAAACTGTCCGGTTGCCTAACGCCCTTTTAACACCTGAAGTTTTCCCTTTCATGTGCCTGCCTAAAATTGAATTTTTGATACTGTTCAAGGTTTCAGCCATTTTTCATTGCTAGTTACCTCTTCTTTGCAACAGAACTGCATCTTCACACATCACCATGAAAGGTGAACCTGACACCTGTCTGCAATGTCACGGCCACACCACACTGTCAACTATGGTATTTCAGAATTCTCTTGTGTTCTAATTTCTATCATGAAATTACCATTTCAATGCAGTACTCTCAGTGTGCACACAACTCCCTACCTACAGGCATCTTCCAGAACTTGGAGGCCAAACCGCTCACTCATTTATAAGGGCAGAAGCCAGAAATACTGACACAAGTTTACAAGGAAAAAATGGGTGTGAGTTAACAATAAACTGAAAACAATTTCAGAAAGCGACTTGCTAAAAAGTAGTCCTGTTATAAAACAACTGAGAAGTCAACTCGAAGTACAAACGGCTGTTCAGAGCCCAGGAGAGAAAGTCAGACCTGCACCATAGGTGACACATGTCAGAATTCACACCACCAAAAAAACGTGCTCTCCCCCCTTCTCCTGGTCACAGGGGATTCATATGTATGCATGCGGCATTATCTTCACTAGAAGATAACAGCAGGAGATGAAGAGGTTTTGGCAACCATGACCTAAGAGTACAAACAGTGACACAAAGAAACACCAAGTAGACTGAAAATCACAGTGAGTGATAAGGAAAAAGCAGCTTATGAAAGATGTATCTATTAACTTGGCAGGTACAATAGAAGACAAAGCTGTGTAAATATTGGATCACTTTTTGTTTCAAATAAATAGGTTCTCATGCATCTGCACAGTTCTCATGCCAGGCCCTGGAAGCCAAGGGATCATGCAATGAAACGCAGATGTATTTAAACAACGCTCATTTAATTTTAATGAAAGTCTAAAGCATATAGCTTCCTAAACAGAGACGGGGGTGACCACCTGGGGTAAGCATCTCTGAACATACCGATCAGCGATTACAATTTCATAAGAATGCATGTGTTCAGCTTTTGTTTGTTATTCCTTTTTAACATACTTTGAAAGTGGAAGAAGTGTTTCAACAATCTCAGTTTTGTATCTGCATTTCATACTCCCCTAGAGAAACATTTGTTCTGGTGCAAACAATCAACCAATTACAACAACTAACAGAAAGTTTTCTCCTGTTTTTCATTTTTGAAGAAGCACAAACAGACACAAAACCATATAAACAGCATAGATGGAGCTGCAATAAAGCAATGAGAAAAAGAAAAGCACATGGGTTATTTGCAATAAATACATAAATGAAATTAAGATGCTGCTTCTTTGTCAGCCAACAATTGATTTTTATAGTTTCTCCTCATTTAAGTATACCATTAATAGCTTTATAGAACCGTTATAAGATGCACGTTAGCTCACATAACACAAAACCACTTTATGTGTACGGGGAAATTGCTATTGTAAGCACGCCCTTGTGTGAAATAAAATGTAAGCAAATAAATAAGCAAATAAATAAAAACTACCCCCCTAGCCCCAAAAGGAGTTTATTTTCCTTTTTGAGACAAATAGCATAATCTATAGACTAAGTAAACACCTCCCTAGAAATGTGTAATTCAAGTTTTTTGAGATCCAGAAAATAATTAAATGAAACCAACACAGGGAGGAACAGAATCAAATGAATTAATCAAAAGACCCTTTACCACTTTTTATTTGACTACTCCTATGAGGACTAAGCTAACCTTCAGCTTCACCTGTGTCTTAATCTTTCACAAAGCAAACTTTGAAAGGCATCCTCCCTGCTGTAATCTGCACATGGTTTGAGGTAAATACCCAGTTATTTGCAGCATCCCTGAACCACCAGTACCTGAGGTAACTTACCACCCCCAATGGTTATCTTTATAGCACTTTTAGCTCCTACCTGTCTGAGTGAACCCTGATTTGTATCCATTAGCTGATCCACCCTCTGGGGTCGTGGACGGTGACACCGAAGGATTTGGTTTAGCAGAGAGGCTAACAGCAGATGATTGCCTGCTTCTACATTCTGCAAATGAAGCAGCTACAGTACATATTAACAAGGCCTGCCTTCCAGAAAGAAAGTTCAGCAACACGGTGGTGAAAGGCGACAAAACGTTAAAAGCAAAACATACGGCACGTACAACAAACAGCAGCAAATGGCAGCATTCAGTGAAAACATGGCTCTCGCAGTTTAGTCAACTTTGTCTTCTAATTAACAAAACTTCCCCGGGGGCCACTCAGAGGGCCAGGCAAATACAGACCAGATGCTGCAAAATGGCAAGAGCCCTCAGTTTGCAGCTTCCAAGAGATTTGAAGATATTGGACATATCCCAGGAAACACTCAGCGACTTCTGTGGCACAACCTTTATACAAACCATCATATGTTGCCCTTTAAAAGGAGAAATTGTGCTGAAACCCAGATTCTTAGTATGCCTCCATAAAACCTTCAGGTTGATCTCAGCGCTGTGACTGTCTGTCTGGATGAAAACTGAGTTGAGGGAGGAGAAAGTCACCTTAGAAATCACACATTAATCCAGTTTTAAAACTGAGATCTAATCAGGTTTTGTTTGAAGAAAAGGGAGTGTTTAAAAGCATTTCTCTTCTTCTAATCAGACCTTTAACGTAAGTAAAGGGTAGAGGGTTACCAGATGGACAGTAGCAATAGAGGGACAGAGCCTATCAAAAAAATGCCCATGAGGTCAATTCTTGGCCAACTTCCCAAACTTTCATGGGTCCTCAAAGCACTTATAATCAGCATATAACCAAAAGTGACCCCAGTAACTGCCTCGTTACTCCTGACTGCATTTACCAGGCCTAGCTGCATGAGCTCCAGGGTGGAGTTTCAGGAAATGATTCCAAAAGTACGTTAAGGTTTCTTTTTTCTGCATCTGGAACATCACTACCAAATTAAATCTTTCTGTAGTTTTGTGTGAAAAATGCTGCTGAAATACACATTTACTCTAAAGCTGTAGTTAATTATACTCGTAACAGAGAAAAGCCAGGATACCTTTGAACCACTAACTGATACAATGCTATAATCACTCATACAGCTCAGTGATAACCATCTCTTTCTGGTGTTATGCTGCTATTCACATATGGATGTGACTCTTCAGATGTGTGTCAGTCCTCCTGTGGAGCTTCTCCTTTCCTCACATCATCCTCTTTGGAACAACAGGCACCAGATCAAACTGTCTTTACTGAGTGAGACCACAGCTGAGTAAGACAGGCTTTCTGCATATACAGCATCTTAGACAGTGAGTAGGTAAACCATTCCCTCTTTGAGTCTTTGCACAACTCTAGCTCCACAAACCTGCATCCACCAGTAACAGGCCCCATGGCTCCCTTTCCTTTGGGTCACAGATGTAATCTCTAGCACACAATATTGCACAGGCTGCTCCACTGGAGGCTAAGTCCAAGTGTAAAACACACTATAAATGGCAATAATATGCAAAATTTCTTCTCTTTCCCTGAGATTAGTGGCCTGAGCTTTCTTAATCTTATAGTGTGCGAGCTATCCTCAGGCATTAGACAGATTGAATTGCACCAGCTAAGATGAATATCAGTGGAAAGCCAATGTTGGAGCCCTAGCTCTGAGTCATCTTGCTTCAGGCACAGAAAAATAGCAGACTGAGCAACCTTATTTCTTCTACCAAGATGGCTGCACATCTTAAGACAGGCAGATTCAGGGCTTCTACTGAAAATATGGGGAAATGGAGGAGGACTACTTACAATTGCATGGTTATTATTAAGACCTCTTCGGCAAAATCCAGACTTCAGTGAAATTAGTGCAATAATGAAAGTCATCTTCTACAGTTCCTTTTGATGCATACATTTGCAACAGCAACTTTCAATTTTTCATTCAACATCACACTAATATAATAAAAACCCCATAAGTGAATGGGCAACTTTATTACCTTTCCAGCAAATAAGGGGTCCCTTTGACAGTACACCTTGGGAGCTTCTTACTAGGTAGTACTTTAAGTGCTTCTGCTTCTTTGGCTGAGTGGTTAATTTCAGGTTGATATGATTAGAAAACTCTGTGAAGTACCGAAATCCTCTTTCTCCACAGCCTATACAATTCCCAGAAAATCCTGGAAGAATGAAGCAGAAGATACACACAGATTAAATGACTGGTACTATCTGCAAAGAATAAGGCTATTTTAACACACCTGCATCTCCAGTTCAGAGCTACTGGAGGCCTTCAGCTAGACAGCTTCCATGGATGTACATTCACAGCACATGTGTGTCAGGAAGCAGCCAAACAGAGGCAGATTTTAGTCTTAACTTTTCTGAAACTTTTCTGAAACTTTTCCATCTTTCTTGATCTTATTAACTTATGCCAAAATCCTACCACCAATTTTCTACTTTACACAGTGTAGAAAGGAATAACTACTTGGCAGGGGGAGAACTAAGATGCCAAACTAGGAAATTTCCATAAGAAAAAAAAAATGTAATTCCATTTTTCTACATTTAAAAACCCATGAGCACCAGGCTGCACGCATCCCTCTCTCAAAACAGTGGCTAATCCATAGTAGTAATTTCGTGCGACTAAAATGAACCTTAATGTGTAACAAATTTTCACCGAGACTCATTTCTACAAAGCACTTTCCAAGAGAGCTGAACCTTATAAGCTTCTTAAAGTCTGAAAAGCAATCACTTGATGTCAAGATTTTCATGGCAAAAGTTAGGAGTGCTTCAGAATGTTGTTAAAAACCTACAACCTCTCATGAAAGTAACAGATTCAGGAACAAAGTCTGCTTTTCTGCAATGTTTCCAACATGGTTTCAACAGAGTTGAGTTGAGGTCTGGAAGATAGGGTCCAGATTGAGGATTATAAGCACTCTTGATTTCCAGTGCCATTCACAACCATGCTAATGGGAATGTTGTATACAGATGGCAGTGGTCTATCATCTCCTAGAACAAAGCATAGGGCATGTTCTGAAATGGGCCTGCCTTAAAATCCTTGTTTGAATAAGCCCTCTACTATCTAATGCTGAACAATTAAACTCTTCTGGCTTACTCGCCACTCCACTCATCTCTGAATTGCTTTCAAACCTTAATGAAGAAATACTTTATATTCTTTCTGGAACATGGATAATTATTTATAATAGAGCTGGACAGATTAATACCAAGTAGAAATGCCTTAATTTTGTGGTGGTTTGGGGTTTTTTCCCCATTTACTGATCAGTTCAAGATCTCTAACAGAACCAATTTTCATCCCCACGACTATCATTATTTTCAACAATGCCAAGCGCCGTGGAGAACACTGGTTCCTACACTCACCTGGCAACCAAATTTGTAGGTTTATGAAAAAAAAAATATTCAGTCCTTTTGACACAATGCATTTTCTGCAGAACTCCTATTAATTAGCTCATTATCTTTAGCTTTACTGTGCCTCATTATCATCTTTTACCATCATGCTGCTGAGGATTCCAAGAAGTAGATTATTTCACCCTATTTCTCATGGAACTAAATCAGACCTTCTCTTCTGCCTTGCAACCCACAGGAACTACTGGTGCCTTTCCGTAGTTGTTGGAAACAGTCATCAGTGTCTCACAGAGCCACCAAGCCAATTCTCTCCTCAAAGGTACTAGTCACACACACAGAGACATTTAAATACATGACATGAGCAATGCCAGAGCAGAGATGTGAGTCACTAGGCTCATTATGAAACTGTATCAGAAATGGTAGATGGACACAAAGCTGACGGGTGGGGAGAAGAAGGCTTACCAACAAAACCAAGTAGTACCACGTTTAATCAGACTAAATACCATCTGTCTGTCTATCAGACAGCTCTTATTGATCAGTTCTTGACACCTCCCCTGATCAGTGGGGGAGAAACTCCTCTGAGGATGACAGTACACACCAGATAATCCCATGAGCCCGCATTTCCAACTGTACCCAGCAAGGGCATATCACCCCACAGCTCCTATCTAACTCAGGTCAGTGGGATTTCTGCCTTAGGTGCAAAGGTTTACGGTGTTTAGTAGCATATTAAATAGACTTAAGGGAGAAATAACATCAAAGCACATAAGTACAAAAATTAGGTGTTTTCAACAGTTATGCTAAACATTGCTGGTCTGGACCAGAATTTGAGCAGTGTGGTTAAATCAGGGTATTTATGTTTTATTGTAATTTCTTCCCTGTTGAAAGGTCTTTCTGAATATATGCTAGGCAGCATGATGACTGGAGGGAGAAATGAGAGAGCAAATTCAAAACAGGCTAAAGGAGCCAAAATATACTAAATCACTTTTACTAGCCTGTTAAAATATGCATCACTTGTGAGCCAGGCAGGAAATCTAAGTGCACATACACCTGTCTTCAATCACCAAGAAGCATTCTTGTATTAAAATTTTAAAGCTCATAAATGTAACCAATTATGACGTAAATATGGGTTTGTTTTTTTTCCCCACACACACATTAGATTTTGGAGAAGTATTAGATTTTGAGAAGCAAACTGCCCTCAGAGCTCCTATTGAGAACAATGTTCCTGGTGGAGCCAAGGGCAGAGTTTGTCCCTTAATCCACAGAAAAATAGATAGCTCATCTTCAATAGTTACATGAGCAGATTTCTTCTTAAATGGAAATGCTGTAAGCATCAGTAGAGGTAAAGAGTACGTGAATAGTTCACATTTAGATTGCCAGGGCTACAACCAACTTCTGCCTACATAGAAATCACCAAGCTTTGATTGCAGTTAGTTGTGGAATCAAGGACTTGTTTTAAAATGGGCTTTTAAGGCAGGTTCAGCTACAGATCTAAATTTAATAAAAACAAGCCTCTCCTCAGCATATTTCTAACTGAAGGTCATTAGCTCAAATGACTGCAAATAATTCTGAACTGACCTTTTCCTCTGAATTATTATGGCTTGAAGAAAAAAAATATCTCTTACCTAAAAGTGCATTTTTTCCATGATCATCTGGCAAAAACCGCTTGTCAACAGCGCAGACTAGAATGTGCTCAGGAAGGTTGGGAGATTTGGCTCCTACTAACAGGAAGCCTGCTGGGATATCAATTTGCTCCATGCACAGAGATACTAACCGTAAATCCTTGCCTGCTTGACAAAAACCTACAAAACAAACCAAAACAAATGATAAATCTTCAAATGATTTCATTTCATTTTCTTCTTTTTATCAGTTACGGAAGTAAATGGGGCTTCACAACCTGATGTTGTAACTGGGGGGTTTCATATATCCTTTTCATGGGAAACAGAGGAAATTGAGATAGCATCTCACCAGATTCACTAGCTCAGAGTTTCAGACACAACAGATAACATTATTTTAAAGAGATCCTGAAGACATTCAAGCAGAGGAAAGATGAAAGTCTATAAAGACCAGACATCAAATGGCTCAGAAACTCAATTTTTCAACAAACATTCAAAACAAGAAGAAAAGTTCATGATCGTATAACAGAAAACAGCTCTTAAAACATGCAAAAGAGTATTTTTTCTTTGCCAAATTTTAGTTCACAGTCTTTTCAAGATAACCAATTTTGTCTTTGTTGCTTGTAACAGGCCAGCATCTGTACACAAACATCACTAAGTAATACAAAGGAGTGATAAAAATTGATGACTGAAGTTTAGTGCTGCCTACTAAAGGAAAAATATTTTAGAATCTCTTTTTTAACTTGTCCATACATTTTAAGAATTTCAGCAAGTAGAAAATTAATTCACTGGTTTTAGAGATGTACACCACGTTTTCTGTAAGTTTCCAACTCTCTCTTGAAGTCTCAATGGACTGCATGACTTAGAGTCTCTGGTTAGGGTTTTTTTACCATCCAAACACACATATGCACGCAAAATAAGAACATAACCTTGGTTCTTGTGCTATTGGTCAATGTAAGGCTAAAGCCAGCAACAGAAGTCAGTAAAACTGGAGAGTGAAGTGAGCTGTTGCTGTTCCATGTCCTGCAGCAAGTATGTGGCAGGCTGAGACACACAAAAAAGCACAGCCAGGCACTGCAATGGCAAACCTGGGAGCTCAGGACTTCGGGTGAGCACCAAGCATCCACGGTGGAGATTTTCAAAGGCCTGGCTGGGGTAGCTTAGAGCAATTATGGGACCTCTGGAGATCCAGCTGGTCCAATCTTTTGCTCAAACCAAAGCCAGCTTCAAAGTTTGATTCTTTTGACTAAGTAAATTAACAACATTGTAAGACCCTTCCATTAGCTCCAACAATGGGCTTACAGGGATCAAAATCACCTGACGCTTTTTTGTACAGCTCCACGATGTTATTTTTAGTGAGCAATTTGTATTTTCAAGCAAGGAAATAACATGTGTGAAAGAAAGCAATAGTCATGTGGCTTCCTCCACAGGAAAGGATATGATCACATCAGGCTTTATGACTTCTGTTCGGTAGAAGTCAATGAAAGCACTACCAAGTTTTAGGAAGAACCAGACCCTTATATTGCATTCCCCTCCAATCTCACTTCTCCAGCTGCAAGATCAGTGCAACAGTCTGGCCTTACACATCTCCCAGCAGCTGAACCTCCCACCCTCATTTCAGAATATCCAAAGACATCCCACATTTATCCATTGACCATCACTCTTTTGCTACAACCATAGAAATACCATAACATGGACAACACATGCATGGATCTGCATGAATCAACGTTTCAAAGTAAAGAAAATCATAATCACACTAATCAACATTTTTGTCAAAAACATACCAAACTAAATTTGAAGTTACTGTAATACATGTTAAGACCTCAGCTATTAATGTATACTACTTACACTTTAAAATATTATTCAAGTAGTCCATAGTTGCTACAGAAATCGTAAGAAAAAAAATCAAACCATTGGGAACAGACACTGACTAAGTAGGTGGAAATACAACGTGATCACAGCTTAACCAAGAGCCACCTCAACCAGTATTAACATTTGTGTCTGCATCCTTGCACTAAACCCCATAGTTTAAAACTTCAGCAAAAATGGTGAAAATTGTTTTCTGTTTTATCTCAAAACTGTACCAGGCAAAGCGCATGCACAAAGTGGAATGCGTGGAATCAGCTAGCATGAACTTCCTGGCAAGCAGTAGCTTGCTGAAAACAGGGCCTGATACAGGCTCAGTCTTGTGCCTACACCCACAGTCTGCTGAACCAGTTCTTGGCTGAATAGCGTCTTCAGTCATTCAGCCAGCTCAGTTCCAGCAACAGCTCATTTGAACTGAAAGCTCGCTTGGATTAGCCCCTCACACACATCTTCCAGCCAGTGAACTAAAATTAAGTGACTTAAGTTTCTATTTACAAATCAGTGGACTATAACAATAATTGACCAATAAAAAGTTACACATCAAAACTTTTCTGATTAGATGCATTTTCATTTTAGTATATTAAACCCTTTAAAGTGTATTCCTTAGAAACACACTGATCCTAATCGAATGGAAGGCTAGGTACCAGGCGAAATATTATCTAGCCTTTTCAATGCAATTTAGAAACTTTGCAGATAGATCTAGAAACAAAACTCCCTCACATTCAAAACAGAATTTACTTATTCAAATGTTCACGCTATTTGGGTATCATGTCTAGAATTTTCAAAAGTGGCCTTAAATATTTAGTCATTCAGGGAAACCTGAGTAGCGGACATGCTTAGAAAATACCACTCTACATTTAGATTTAAAATAGAGAAATTCCCCACCACTGACAATGTCGGCAAACAGGAAATCTGTAGACAAGGATTATGAAACAGCAAGTGCTGCAAGATCCCAAAACAGATTTAAACCTGTACATTCACACAAATACTCTTTAGCCTTGTCTCTACCTAAACATTTTCAGGAAATGCCCAGAAGCACAAATGGTGACCAGTAAGCGGCTTTCGAATGAATTGTTAGCAACAGCAATACCAGGACACCAAAGAAAGCCGGATTCTTGTCGTCAACATTGTTAACAGTTATGTTTCGATACAGACTTGCTTTCAGAAAGAGCACGCAACATTGAGAGGAAAGCAAAGACTTCGATGTTTTCTGGGTTAGAAGCAAAATAGCTTCAGCTACACTTGGAGCAGCTGCAAATCATCAATCTGCATGAGTCCCCTGGGCAGAAGGTACAAGAAAACCACCATAACATCTTAACAAGTTTGTAAGCATTACCAGTAACATCTTAGTAGCATCAATGCACCAGTACCCTGAGCAGATACTGATGTATCTCAGTCTATTATCATGGGCATCAACAGCCTCTTACCTGAGAGTCTGTGGATCTGAATATTAGTATTAGCATATCCTGTCATTTAGGATATATAGGAGTATACTATAGAAATGCTACATCGTGCTTAATCTGGAAATAATACCTGAGATTTATCCTCTGAATTGTCTCAGATCACTACATGTTCCCTTTCTTCTCCTTGCACAATCTCCTCTGGCATCCTGCTCTGCTTTGGCTGGAGACATCTCTGGATCAGAGACTGGCCAGCACATGCCTCTGTAATGTTCAGGCTGTGTTAGAGAGGAGCTATAATTACTTTTCTGCCTCCGGGGACATTAGTCTGGGGACTCCGATGTCATCCACCCAGCTCCTGAAAATCACAAATCTTGCCAAAATTCACTACCTTGAGGATCAATACCTCTCTGCCAGAAATAGCAGAAAGCAGCCACCAGCTCCCCAACAGAGAGGCAGCAGAGCCCACGAGCATCTGCTGAAACCTCGTTTACTGGGAGAGTGAGACAAGTAACAACAGGGCTGGCACTGAAGGGCTTCCTCAGGCTCCCCCAGTGCGGAATAGAAAGGAAGGCTCAGCACAGACAGGCCCTCAGAGCCCCCGGGGCCTTTTCTCTTATTTAGTCAACAGCAGCAAGAAGAGAGCCAAGGAGGGCTGCAGGGCTTGGCCAGGTACAGCTGGGGCTCCCTTCCCTGAGGAGACATGGAGAGAATGCCAATCTACTTCTGAGCAGTGTAACTCCTGAATTTTCCTTTAAAGACATGCAGATGGTATGCTCAAGAGCCCTTCCTTATGCTTCTTTCCCTTGGCTTTCAGGGCTACAAATAGCTCTTCTACTTTAAAGTTCCTGCTGCTTTTTAGAACTCAATGAGAAAGTTCCACGCAAGAAACATTGATTTGGAAGCACATAACTGGTTGTGGGGAGAGGAAGGAGGGATTCATCCCTTCCTCTCATTTTGTTTTTCCAGCTAGCAAGAAACACAGAGAGCCCAAACTCATTTTCTTTCCTATTTTGCAAGACTTTGCATTGATATTATGTTAGAGCTAACTCTTTCCACATTAGGAAAGACAAGACATGATGTCTCTGTACGAGCAGAACTTGTGCTGCCCATGCTTAAGACTTAGGACATGCAAAATCCATTTACATTTCATAGTTATTCATTTATAATTGAGCTTGCACCTAATTCTCTGTGTCAAGCAGCACTAACAGATACAACTCTTAAGAAAAAAGAATGGCACTTCAGTGTCACATTTACCTGTGTACCTTCGATAGACCTCTAACTATGAAGAGGAGAAAACTCTCGAGCCACTAAAACAAACCAACTTCTCTTCATGAAATTGCTCACCAATATGTAATTATAAGAAGAAACATGCACAGAGCTGAGCTGTTCCATTAAAAATAATCATCTTCCCACAGGGTCTCAGCTTTGTTTTAAATAAAGATTAGGCACTTACATTGTGATTAGAGATTTGCAAATACCAAGAGCAGTCACACACACACACAAAAAGATTACTGAAAAGCTTTAACAGATATTATCTGCATTTCTTTGAAAGAAAATTCATTAGGTTTTGCTTCTGAGAAGCATTCTCCAACATCACTGCATTGAAATTAATCCAGTCAAGTCTTCCTGAAAATGAAAATGTATTCCCAGAACTGTCAACACCTAAAGTGCTGGAATCTTCTTAAAAATGAAATCTGTATATATTTTACCTTTCCCCACAAGTAAGAAGTAGTTTCAACGCGGGGTACCAGGCCCTTGTTGTACTGCAGTAAATGAGGTATTTGCATAAGGAATTAGCTTCCAAGAATTACATATGAATTACCAGTCACTGTCACTTGCTATTGTAACTTCACAATAACTGATCAGGTGTTAAGTACCTGCTTACCTAATTGCTTTTGAAACTACTTTGGCCCTTCTTTAAGCATTAGCTAAATTGAGGATTTACTAACAAAAGAAAGGTGCTACTATTGTGTTTCCCACAGCTTGCATAAAATCCCATTCCACAAATTAGAAACAAACTCTTTTAAAGCTACAGCAAACAAATGGTTCAGAACTGCTGCTTGTATTATTTTGTTGCCTATCTGAGGTACCTATGAAAATGAAGAATTATTTTTCTTGAAACCTTATTTTCATGGAAGGTGTTACGTTAGTTAATAAAAGTTTGTGTGGAGCAGCAAAAAAAGAAAAAAGCCTCTGAAAATAAATGAATCTCTTATGACAAATAGTAAGGATCAATAGCAAATACAGTTGCTTTTTCCAATGGGCTAAGAGGGGAGTTAAGGGATCTACTACTATGGCCAACTGAGAAGGAACAGTCAACAAACTGGTACTTGTGAGGCACTGATTTTTTTTCAACAATGAATAAAGGCATCAAGATCTACTTTTTCTGCACCCATGCGCCTGACAATTCAGCCATCTGAATAAAGAGCAAGTCACCACAGAAAATGATACAATGATTATGGCACACATCCTGAATTCAGGAAAAGCAAACAGCATTGATACTTTAAAAGGGAAAAAGTTTTCACCCTATCTTTGTTAAAAGGTGGGAGACAGGTTTTACAGCAAGTGGAGCTATGAACTGCAGGTTCTAGTACCAATATTTTGCTCTTGGATAAGCAATTAAATACGGGCTTAGTTTAAAGTGTCCAAACAAACAGTGACTTCAGTTATTTTATCAGTAACCTTCAACATCTTCTTAATGTTACTTATCTTCGTAATTAAATAACTAAGATAAGGGATGTAAACAAAGGCAGCAATCCTGTGTACATCTCTGGAAGAGCATACTAATGAGATAAAGATGAACTATCAGATTAATATCTTGCTGAGATACGGTCTGCAGTGTGAATGTTTGGGAACCTGGGTGTTTTAAACACTTACATAAAACTGTCCTAACTGATCATTAGCAGCATTTAAAAAAACGTATTCTCCTTTCCTTTTCCAGATACGAAACCACTTTTCTTTTAAATCAGTTCCTTCAGAACAACACTGGAGAACATGGAACAGTTCGCGTGTGGATGGAAGCTCACCTCTCAAGCAAATACATTTATCTGAAAGCTCACAACTAACATTTCTGTCTGGATGTGCAAGTGTAACCAGGGATCACTAGAATGTGTGTGTGAGTCTAAGAAAGATCTCCTAATGTCATATAAAAAGCTATTTCACAATCATATACATGGTGGCCTTGGAGCCAGATAAGGTTTTCTGTCCTACTCCTGCTACTGGCAGGCTGGTCCGGAACTGTGACACTAGCAATCAAAGAACACTGAAGCTTTAACCTGAACACATTCATAAAGATTTTATGCATCATTACACTTCTGCAGGGCCCTGTTGGCATGACCTGTATTTCACCCTCCTTCTTTTTTTTTATTCTTAATAAATTTGAAAGGTATATTCCATCTCAGCTTTAGTCCTGGTAGGCAAAGAGCCTCATTAGATAGAACTTCTTCCTCTTACCATCCTGTTGGTTCTCCTCTGCATCCTGCTCAATTTATTTTACATTTCTTTAACAGAAGCGATCAGAACTGCTCCAGTTCTCCACAGCACATTGATACAGGATTTATTGATACTTGTCTCCAGTAGAAAGTACCTTCCCAGGAAAACATAATTTTATGCTTTCTCCTTCTCTCCTCCTACCAATTTACCAGCTTCCAAAGGACAGCAAACACACTTCTGTGTGAAAAACAAATTCTCCCAACAATATTCCCCAGCTTCCCATAATCGAGGCTTTCTGTTCTTTGTGTTACAGGGAACTGGCAGTACATTGTTACAGAGAGTAAACATGCCCATGTAAGCTGCAAGGAAGGGGTAAAGGCAAAAAAGTCAACATTTGCCACTAAGTACCCTCCAAAATGTCAAAGAACTACCAGTGACTAATGCTTACTTCTATCACTGCTACAGTAAGATACAAAACCATTCTATAAATTGTACTTCTTATGAACTCTGCACAAGGAAGCTCACAATTCCAGAAGGCATTTAACAAAATGTCAAGAAGGGCTTTTGGACCTGGTGAGAAGGGTTGATTGTTTTCAAGTGTTTGTGGGGGGGGGGGAGGGTGTTCTTAAGAGAGCACATTTGATATGAATAGATCTTCCTTCTTTAAGGATGTTCCATCTGCAGAGTAGAACAATTATGGGACAAGATGAACATCGAGTTTACTTGGTCCAAATTGGTATGAGCATAATGATCTGACCTTTTCCTTAATCATTTAAAACCAAACAAAAACAGTACTGTCAATAATTTTGCTCATCTTGACCAACAGTCAGAAAATCTCAGGGTAAACGAACAGTGACCAACAAACAGATGGGGAAGACAAAACAAAGCTTCCACTACCATTCCTCTCATCCCCTTGGCAGCAGAAGCAACACCAAGTCTCCTCTTCATTTTCTCCCTTCAAAGTCTTCATTCTGCCCATGGAAGCAACTAAATCCAGCTTTGCCAGTGTTTCTCAGAATAATTTAGGGATAGACTGAGATTCAGCTGTACTGATGCTGACTTATGTAACTGCTTTGAGGACAGTAAACCAATTACCACAGAAAATAAGGGGCTTTCAGAAACTAATGAAGTGCCACAGCCAATCTTAAGACACTGCCTTCAAGCAACACATTACATTTTATGTCCTAAAACAAGTCCTCTTAATCAGTATTTTCTTAGATTTAAGACCTTGACTGTAAACTGTATTTCCAAACTTCCTAGTTCAAGAGTTTCTAACTGTAGCGAGTAGGCATTATACTGAGAATTAATCGTAAAGATCACACAGTAAAAAAAATGGATACCAACCATCAGTAGTGCAAGACCCTTCTGGGGCAGGTTTTTGTGAGTATGGGATTGGTGGACTACTTGAATCTGACATGTCTTCATCCTCCTCTTCATCTTCCATTTCATTAACAGTTTGGTTGGTAGAAAAGTCCAGGTTTCCATTTTGTGAATAGCGATGTACTAACTCTTTATCCAGCTCTTCTACCTTTGGCTTCACATCTGAGAGGAATCAAAAAGAAAACCAACTTTTCACTTGAACAGCATTTGCATCTATCTCCTTTACAAAAATAACCAGCATGCCATTCTTTCTCCTTAGTGAAGCCTAAGGTTCAGATTTTGTGTAACACAATGAACAGCTGTCCAGTTTGGGGGGTTTACTATTATCATTGTTATTATTATTATTATCATCGTTATTATTATTATTATTAATGAAATGCATCCCACCCTTTTCTCACACAGAAAAACAATTGAAATGTGGCATACTTTCACGGTTACCTTCCGGCAAGAAAGGAGGCTGGTCAGGATCCAGGTACAGCTGTGAGAAGATCGGTCGTGGGACCACGCTGCTACATCGCAAAGAAGCTTCTATAGAGTTATGAAGAGCTTCCTCAAAACGGGCAGATTTTAATTGCCCTGCATATGAATTCCCCATGATCTAGAAACACAAAGAAAATCACTGATAAGGAGATGAGTAAATGCATATGCAGACCAGCTACAAATAAAGAGTGAGGTCTTATTAGCATCCATCATGACAGTGATGCAAAGTTATTAAGAAAGTATGCTACGAAAATAACACCTCTAACTAGTACTACATGTTCACATTTCTCACACAGTCTGGTGTACCGCACCTTTTCATTTCAATGACAGCTTTTAGCACATTTCCAACACACTGCATACACAGACTCTCAACAGCCTCAAGAACCTGCCTAGTGTAGAACTTAATGGAGAACAGATAAAATCATTATTATTATATTTTCTAGGATTTTCAGTTAGCTACAGAAGGGTGAGTACCACAGAAGACTAAAAACATCAAGTTTAGCTTCATTGCCAGTTTTCTAACAGTATGTTTACATGATTTTACTTCTTAGTATGCCATCATTTCCAGAGAAAAAATACACAGAGACATCCAATAACTGGACTTTTTGCTCTTGCCAATATTAACTGAAACTACATGAAAGATCAGTTCTCTGTTTTTTCAAGGTCTTCACGTCTTGCCTTCAGAGTAACACTATGAATCACATGTAGTCTGATTCATAGAATTCAAATGATCTAATCATATTCTCACAATAAAAGATTCAAGTAAAAAAAAAAGATAAATAAATAGCAACCAAATCATACACAGCAAATGCTGTGAAATGTTTTTATTTTCAATTATACCTTACGCTAGCATAGTGATAACAATGTGCTTGAGGTAGGATTTCAGGAATGTATTCAAATGAAAAGACTTTACTTAAAATATCATAATAAAAACTAATCCATCTTTAAGAACCACAAAATTTTTAATTCCCAGAGCACATCATTTGCCTGAACTCTGTCCATCCTCCGCATCTTCCACAACCCATGTGTTGTGTATAGTCTATGCCAACTACTTTCATAGGAAACTATTAATAAAATACATAGTATACACACAAGAAAAATGCTGGTGAGCCAGGCTGTTTCATTTGCCTCTCTGGCAACCATACACAAAGACTTGCCTCTGGATGGCAACTGGCACAGATTTACCTGAGAAAGTTGGTTAATATTAAGAGAGGACATTTCTAGCTTGCCAAAAGAAAACAAGATTGCAATTGGAAATGCCAAGAAAGCTTAGAAACTGGCATAGAAGCAAAGTAGGAGGAAAGCTTGTTGGGGATATGTCTGTGCAAGACAGATCAGGCAGAGGTACCACAGAGCTGGGGTCCTGCTGGGCTGTGCCAGGGGAAGCTGGGAGCCCTGGAGGCCAACATCAGGGAGCCAGTACTGATTTCCTAACACTGCCTGAGGCCATTAGGGCAGCTGGGCCTCATTTGGAGTTGAAGGGAGCTAAGACAGGCAGAGCACGGGCAGGGGGAGCAGGAGGCTCTCCCTTGACAGGGGACAGGAGCTGGCCTGTTTGGGTTGTGCCATCCTGATCCATCCCGCCCAAAAATACCACTTCAAAGTATTGATGTTTTAGTGTTTCTGCTTTTGGTTCTACCTCTAAATGCCTGGTGTAATTAGGAAAGGCTTAGTTTTCCTCCTCCCAGTGTAAATGTGAGGCAGATCCCAGTGTGTGCACCATAGCAGCAGCACAGGAGGCAGTAGCAGCATAATGAGGTTTAAACGTGTTCATGTGTGTGGAGTGGGGTTGAGGAGGCAGCAAAGGGTCTGAAGGAAAAGTAAGTTGGAGAAATTAGAAGTGCAGGAAAAAAGAAAGAAGAGGAAAACCGCCCATTTCTGTTGTTAATCCATGTTCCTGCCATTATCTGCATTTAAATGTGACCAAAACCAGTGATTGTATGTAACTAAATCAATGCTCATTGTTACAAAAAGTTATCCAAATAATGTCTACCCTACATTCCTCCATGAGGCCATGTGGTAAAAATAAACAAATAAAACCCTGTTACTTTGTAGAGTGAAATTAAGACAAGGTTTCCCTAAAACTCTGCACATGCGACAGCATCTGTGAGCTCAGGGGGATGTTGGACAGACAGTCCCGAGTGCAATTGAGACTATCTGACACAGTGTCTGAGTGAAAATGGAGCTGGACTTGACTGAGGAGCTCCTCCCCAGTCTCCCGTCAACACTGATACACCAGCTCTCACCCTCACACCCACTTTCCAATTCATTTATCCATGCTACACGAAACTATGCCAGAACATACCTGCATGCACTGGGAGGTTTCTAAGAGGCAAGAGGTTTGATTTGGGGGTAAATACTTATTTCCACATCTACATGCACACTAATTGGAGCTAATTCAGCACAGAGCTGGTTAAATTCACAGAGATGAGCAGTTGGTACATCTGTAATACTTTATTCCAGCCCTCATATTTCCTTTTACCTGCACCACTGGATAGCAGTGAAATTCACAATTTGCCTACTTCTCTTAACAACCTTCAGAACTCTGCTTTGGATTGGACTCTGCAGGATGTTACTATGTGCATTATGTGGAGTACATAAGTATAGTCAGATTTGCTGTTGTATGCTCTCCACACACACACATCTTCTTGCCAAGGAAGGAGATTCAGTTTGACAACAGCCACTCTCCAGGCTTTCCCTCTTTACCTCTCCATCTTTGCCACTCAGTCTGAAGATTTTTATTTCATTCCTTTAAACCTTAGTACAGACAAGCAACTACAATTGAGTAATTTCAAAATGAACCCTGCAGCAAAACATAAAATGAGAAGAATTTCCTAACATTCAGATCACACGCACCTCCAGGCTGTGCCACTCTCAGGGTACTTCTCTGCAAATACTGTATTATGTACATCATGTACTACTACCCAACACATCTCCACTGCTGCTATGCTTCCCTAAAGCAGATGTCCTAAACCTACTTCAAGTCTTCTTTACAGTGCTCCAGCACTGAACTAGAGGGTTCAGTGGGAGATTTGCTGGAGCTTGAGAGCTGCCTTACAACAGAGTTGAAAAGCAGTCGTCAAATCTCAGTCTGGGTCCTTACAAAGAAACGTGAAAAAGGCAATAATGAAATTCCACTAGCCTGACCACAAGTGAAGTAGTATTAATGCTATATGTTTTAATAAAAAAATACATGTGGGCATTCATTAAGGGAATAAAACCTACAGTTACTGGGAGCTTTCATCAAAGCAGACAGATATGGAAGTAATAAAAGCCAAATTTCAAAGATGGTTGATTTTAGCACTGCATCACTTAACCGTGCAGTGAAGGACCCAGGGAAATTCTGATGACTCTTTCAACCCCAGAAGCTGAACTTACAAGGAAGTCTTGTTAACTCAAGCAAATAATCTTGTCCCAGGCAGTCATCCAGGTTTCAAAAGATCCATGCAGAAACATGATGCTGGATGCTCAAGAAGAGCCCAGGTCTAGCAGTGTGTAAGTACAGTAAACATTACCCACTAGAAAAATGGTAACTGGTAATAGTAAAATGGTTTAGCAAAATGGTACTATGATGCTTCACATACCAAAAAAAAGTAACCTCTGAAAAGTGGATTGTTACTCAATAGCTTTGGGGAGCTAGAACTGCACATTGAGTCGAAGCTTTTGCTAGTAAAAACATAATCAGATCATTCAGTACACCAGATACTGCATATTTGGCCTCCAGGTAGGTCATGACCCCAGAGACTTTAAAGGAGAGGAACTAAACAGGAGGATGAGGGAGGGGGTGAGTGTTGTTGTTATGGCTTAAAGCAATTTCACAATTACCTGATAGTGAATGATGAATCTGATGCAAACACCCTCCATTAAGTCGGCTCTATCAAGTCCTTACTTTGTGTTTAACCTAATGATGTAATTGTGTTCTCCAAAACACATAATCTGGCTTCTGATCTGGCCTAACCCCACAGGAAAGTTTCTCTTCAAAGGAAAAGAAAGCAAGTTCCTTCACAAGGAACAAAAAGCAAGTTCCTGCCAGGCTCAGCACAGCTTCTGTATCTCAAAGGGTTATCTTAGGCAAAGAGAGACCAGGCACCTATTTATGCCACAGAATTGTTTGGGAACTGATTGTTTCAGGCAGAGCTAGCATTTTCTATTATTTACGTCATTTTTATTGATGTTCTGAGAGTATTATTTTTTCCCATTAGAGCATCATTAGGAAGCATTATGAACATGCATACAGCAGAAAGGATGACAATTGATAATGACAATAACACATATGTATACTAATCAAAAGTGTAGACTTTGAAGTCTAAAAATATATATCCAGGATTAACAGTAGCATTCAATAGCGAAAGACTTATGTGTGAGTCAATACAAGAGTGCAAGGCAGGGTAGTCTCATTAACAGATCCCTTACCTCATTACCTTCATAAGATCCCTTTTTCCCCCCACAGTTCTTTCAAGATCCTGCAATACTCGCCCTGTTTTTGTCTTGGTTAATAATATTCAAATTCAACTGTAAAAAGAGTTTACAATCTTCAGTAGCAAGTAGTAGATAAATAATTCATTCACAAAGTGTTTCAGGAAAAAATGGTCAGTTTGTATTGACTCTGTTTACAGTGGAGTTTTCTTTCAGTTTTATTTTTCATTTTATTTTGAAGAAAGTATAGATAGTATCCAATATTGCTAAAATCTGGTCTTTCAGTCTGATAGTGCCAGTACCACATCACAGGAACAGGAAAAATCGAGAGTGCTTTTTTTTTCCTGACAAGGTTTTTCCTCTTATTGCTCAATTAACAGTATTTGTACTTGGAGTACTGCATCAGGTTACCTGCAATTTGGACAATTCCATGGACAGAGAAAGACAAATGGATACACAACAGAGCTACACACACAGGATGGTGCAATAGGGCAGCTGTTTCCCCACAATGTGAAACAGACAGCAAATCACAAGTGGTGCTTAATATGGAGGCTGCTATGCCCTTACTGCTCCATCCCTTCCACCCCATGACTATACCCACTGTCTTCAGGCACAGTTCACAAAACAATAAACATACTAAAGATAAAATTCACACCTGAATTCACGATGGTGTTAGTAAGTTGAACTTACATGCATGAAACTGTGAACTTTAAATCACCCCCAAATACTGCAAAAATTAAGTCTGAATTGCAGTTTTAAACTGAAAGTCTGTGCTTTGGGAGTTTTCAGCTTCAGAGTGTAAATCAGCAGTGATTTAACACTGAAGGTGAAAAAGGAAAACCATGAAGAATGGAAACTGAAACATAATCTCATCTCTTTTACTTAAAATTTGGAATATCTCATTGGGGTATTTTTTAACAGTATTATTTACTGAACTGTACACATAAAAAGGAGTTTACAGCTGCAATCAAACATAGAATATATTGTGAGGTGCAGTGTTACTGCACGTTAAGCCCAAGTCAAGTTTTATAAAATGGTAGTTCAGAAGTTCTAAGTTACAAGTTCAGCCCTTACATTTATTGCCTAACATCCCACGTTTTCCTTCATCTTTCAAATGCTCTGATAAAAATGCCTCAAGCTTCAGATATAATCTTTTGTAAGGTTGAAGGCTTAAAACAGTATTTTAAAGTTAAGTCTGTGTAGATAGAATCAAATTCCATAAACCCAAAACCAGTCAGGTTTTCTTCTCCCCAAACTGGAGCTCGAAATCATTTCACAACATTTCTGCACATGAAGCTTTGTGACAACTGTACAGACCTTGCACTGAATTTACTCTTCTCCCGGCTATGGCTCCCACTCAGAAAATAACTGTTGCATTTCAGGTTGGCTGAACTCTCATGACACACAGAGAGAGGAAAATTTGTGCTGTCAGTGCACTGGGGATGCTCAACACATTCCTCTAGTGAGGACCGAAAAGATTCAAGGATTAAGCATGTGGCAAACTTCATCTGATGCTATTTCATCAGTAAACAAGCAGATGAAAGAAGACATCTGAACTCATTCCTTAATTCACATGAACTCACATACAGTGACTACACACTACGCAAAAAATTAGTTTCTGTGAATAAATGATGTTATGGTAGAAGCATTTAAAGCAATATCTGCCTTCCTGAATATGTAAAACTACATGAAAAAGTACTATAAAGACACTGGAACATTAATGAAGCAAAACCGGACAATACCATTTGGTGGGGTACTTGGAATCAAGAACATCTTTTGACAACTATTGTAAATGCACAGCCCATTTTCATGGGCAAAGACTGTCTTATGCATGTAAATGCTCATATAGATAGGCATTATACATCTGTCACCAGTTGCATGCACCCATACACTGTTACTGTCTTTTTTACACTCTCACCCACCCACATCTGTTTACACAACCCTCCTCTACCCCTCAAGCTTCTGCAAATATACCATTTACCTAAATATTCCTCATCTGCCTTCTCACTGTGGAAAAAGGAACTCAATTAGAAACCCTAAATAAACCACATTTTGTGTTTATAACATTAAATGTGCATATATTCTTCTTAGTCTTCTCCCATTGCATCCCCTCGTGTTTCATGGAAAGGTCAATGATACAGGGTTGTGAACAGTGACAGGAAGTCAAATGACAATGAATTTGAGCACAAAGGCTATAAAAGAGTAGAAGAGTTAATGAAAATTCGGTTGCCAGAAATGCAATGTCCTTCGTAATATAGAAGCTTTCCAGAGTTGATCATGTCAATTTAGTGCATTTTGACTCTAAGGCTTTTGGAGCCCTTTTAAATGATGTTATAAAATTAGCAGATAAGTTACTGTGACCTTTTTTCAGCGTTTCTGAAATTAATTTGTAGAAGATGGAGCAAATCTTTTTATGTTACTGGGATCTTTCACAATGTACATAGGGAACAGAACATTACAATCCACCTTCAACAAGGGAGCTACATTTTCTCTTTTTTTCTCTTTTCTTTCAACAGAAAAAATGTCAGGTGGGAAAAAAAAGTTCTCACCCTACAAAGTTAGCTTTTAATTTTGAAGTTCTGTTAGTACTGAAGGCTTCATTATTTTAAAAGGAGTATGTACTCACACATTTAAAAGGAATATGTACTTGGAGGCTTACACACTCATTGCAGAAGGAGCACAAAAAAATCACTAAGGAGCACTTTTGAAAATCACAGCCTGCTTCCTTGAAATGAGCATGCTTATACATAGCTTTCCTCATTTATGTTCTCTGCCCTAAATCAATAGGACTACTAACCACATTATTAATGCCAGTGCAATACAACCAAACTGGTAATGGTGCTTAATCCCAGCTCTAAGATCAAGGCATACTTTGGCTGTGTAATTTTTATTTTGCAATTAGCTGCAGACATGAATGAATTATGATTTATTCTCCTAACAACTTGGGGTTGTAGCACAGTTAGGCAAGGTACACATTTAAATCCTTTCAGCTACCACCACTAGTAACACAGCAGATAAAACTAATGTAGTATATAAATAATTAGTGTAATAACTATTTAAATGACTATAGAATCATAGAATAATAGAATAGTTAGGATTGGAAAGGACCTTAAGATCATCTAGTTCCAACCCCCCTGCCATTGGCAGGGACATCTCACACTAAACCATGCCACCCAAGGCTCTGTCCAACCCCACCTTGAACGCCGCCAGCGATGGAGCATTCACAACCTCCCTGGGCAACCCATTCCAGGGCCTCACCACCCTTACAGTAAAGAATTTCTTCCTCAGATCCAATCTAAACTTCCCCTGTTTAAGTTTAAACCCGTTACCCCTTGTCCTATCACTACAGTCCCTAATGAAGAGTCCCTCCCCAGCATTCCTATAGCCCCCTTTCAGATATTGGAAGGCTGCTATGAGGTCTCCATGCAGCCTTCTCTTCTCCAGGCTGAACAGCCCCAATTTTCTCAGCCTATCTTCATACGGGAGGTGCTCCAGTCCCCTGATCATCCTCATGGCCCTCCTCTGCACTTGTTCCAGCAGTTCCATGTCCTTTTGATGTTGAGGAAACCAGAACTGCACACAACACCCCAAGTGAGGTCTCATGAGAGCAGAGTAGAGGGGCAGGATCACCCCCCTCGACCTGCTGGTCACACTCCTTTTGATGCAGCCCCGGATATGGTTGGCTTTCTGGGCTGCAAGCGCACACTGCCGGCTCATGTTCAGTTTTTCATCAACCCACATCCCCAAGTCCTTCTCTGCAGGGCTGCTCTGAATCTCCTCCCTGCCCCACCTGTAGCTGTGCCTGGCATTGCTCCGACCCAGGTGGAGGACCTTGCACTTGGCATGGTTCAACTTCATCAGGTTGGCATCAGCCCACCTCACATGCATGTCAAGGCCCCTCTGGATGGCATTCCTTCCCTCCAGTGTATCAACTGAACCACACAGCTCAGTGTCATTGGCAAACTTGCTGAGGACACACTCAATCCCACTGTCCATGTCACCAACAAAGATGTTGAATAAAACCAGTCCCAACACCGATCCCTGGGGGACACCACTCGTTAGTGGTCTCCAGTTGGACATTGAACCACTGAGCACAACTCTTTGCATGCGGCCATCCACCCAGTTCTTTATCCACCGAGTGGTCCACCTATCAAATTGATCTCTCTCCAACTTAGAGACAAGGATGTCATGTGAGACAGTGTTGAACGCTTTGCACAAGATCCAGGTAGATGACATCAACTGCTCTATCCCCATCCATCAGTTCCGTAGCCCCATCATAGAAGGCCACCAGATTGATCTGGCAGGATTTCCCCTTAGAGAAGTCATGCTGGCTGTCACCAAGTACCTTGTTGTTTTACATGTGCCTCAGCATGCCTTCCTGGAGAATCTGCTCCAAGATTTTGCCAGGCACAGAGGTGAGACTGACTGGTCTGTAATTCCCTGGCTCATCCATTTTCCCCCTCTTGAAAATGGGGGTTACATTTCCCTTTTTCCAGTCATCGGGAACTTCACCTGACTGCCATGATTTTTCAAATATGATGGACAATGGCTTAGCAACTTCATTTTCCAGCTCCTTCAGGACCCGCAGATGGATTTCATCAGGTCCCATGGACTTGTGCACGTTCAGCTGCATGCAGCATTTTGTTCCATACCGAAATGTTTTTCTGAGCGCAAATTTGTTCCCCAAATCATGTATTCAAAATTGATACCTGCTCCCAAATATAACAGTTATTGAAACCTTGTTACTTTTATATACTTTTCATATGCTTAAGTGTATAGTTATTCACTGACAACATATATTCCGCTAGTAATACACAGATCTTATTGTAAGTTGTTAGCCAACAACTATATCAAGCCATTACTAATTCTAATTATTCAGAACTATTACAGTCTTGTTACATCTTTCTAAATACAAAACATGAGTCCGTATTTGTCAACAATTTTAATGCTGGTAATTATCACTAACTGCTTTCTTTCATGAATTATATTTTTTTCCCTGAGGGACTACATTTGCCCTGAGAAAGGGAAAATTACCAGTGTTTCAAAAGAGCCATACAATGACAGAATATGAACATTAATAATGATATCTCAACTTGCACTGCTCATGAAACAGAAGGGATGATGAACTCTATCGAGCAGATGTGGTCGGGTTATGAAGATGCTTAGCACTTCACCTACAATCCGAAACATCCTTTGAATACCCTATCAGTAAGGTTTGATATTAACTCTTCAACACAAATGGACTAAAGAAGACCACCATATGAAGCTAATGATATTTATGTGTTTTCCAACCATAGAGTTTGCTCAACTTGTTTGTAATGTTTGTAATACTTACTAATTCTTTTTTCCTGCACATCCTTTCTACATCACTTATCTGCCTTCAAACCTTGACACTGTAGGTACATATTCACCTGCCTGCTGCTGTTTATTTCTTCAATAGGACTATGGAGTAATACTGTGCACTATGGCTTAGTAAATGATGTATGTAAACAATTGTAAATCTTTAGGCCATTAGTCTGCAAAAAAAAAAAATGCTTTAAACATCATAGTTTATGCTTTTTATTTATTGCACGCACCAGCTACCATTTATGCAGGAACTTACACACACACTGCTTGACATTTTTTAAGACTGCTAATCAAGATGACATTATTCAACAGAAAAGCGGTGTAAAAATTCGCTACTAAGATCCAGAAAATGGAAGCTAAAATGCAATCCCTTCTGACACACTTCAGATTGCACAGTACAACTGTTAAGCAGAAAAACCTTAATAAAAATCATGCCAGGTGTTTGTATCTGCGGTAAAAGCGGGTTTCCCTGTGCTCCTTTTTTTTGAATTATTTATTTTTTAGATTTTTTTCTCATGTAAAAGTGTTACTAAATAAGGGAGACAAAAGAAATTATTGCCAAGCAATATAAACTAATTGCTGCTATTTGTCTTACAGAGACATTACTTGCTCTGAAAATTCTTAATTCTAACAACATGTACTAACTGACACCACTAAAAAATTACCTTTCTGAGTAATAGGCATAATGGTAATACAGATTACATCAGCTCTTAAAACTTTCCAAACAGAGATGACCTGATTCTTCAGGAACATCCACTCAGTATTTTCTTTTTCCACAGCATTCATATTATCCGGTACGTGTTCTGGTTTGTGACAGCTATAACAGACTACAAATAAAGCACTGGAGTAGGACTTTGTAAACTTCTGCTGTACGCAATCCCTTCCCTCCCGTTGAAGCTGGCAGATTTGGCGATCTAGCATGGCAGTTCTTCAAATACACAACTTGAAAGTAATTTCAGGGTTACCAACTCAAAAAAAAAAGAGACAGTCTCTGCAGTCAGGGCATGTCTGCAACACTGCTAAGGATAACACCCTGCACCCAAGAGCCTCACATGCAGTGTTTCCCACATCTGCTTCATATGTAAAGTGCATAACCCAGCCAAAAGCACCATCGAGTTCTATTCCTTTCCCTCTCCAGGAAGATGATGAAACAAATCCCTAACACAGATTTGTGAATTAAAAGGTTAAATTAAATCAAGGACTGATAAAGATTGTCTTAAGCAATCAAACTTGCCTTCGCTAACACACACTTGGATAGAAGAGGTTTAAGTGGGTTGTTGGTTCCCCACCTTCTCTGAAAAAATACTGTCTTCCTACCTAAAGCCCTGCTTGAAAACAAAGCAAGTCTGAAAGAGAGATCTCCTTGGTTTTTACGAGGCTTGGAAACCCTCAGCCCTAAAAAGGAACCATCCAAGGTGGAAACAAGTGCCTCTTCCTTTGCAAAAAGGTTGTGATAAAATGTCCACCAGATTTACTCAGAGCACATTCCTGCACAGCTCTTCTGAAAATACCATTTTCAAATAGGTCAAAATGATCACATTTCTGCTCTTCTGAACTCAGCATATGTATTAGAAAGACCAAGCAACTCTTTTCTTATCTGAAGCTCCCACAGAGAGGCAAACCTAGCATCATTCTTCTGCAGTCACTTTTAGCCCTTGATGCAGAGACCAAAAAAACCCAATCCCTGACCAAAGCCAGCTGGTTTCATGGCAATTTCTATGCAAGTGCAATGCACTGAACGGACAAGAAAGCCCTGCATAGGTCAAAACTGTAACAATCAGCTTAAATCCACAAGTAATGTCAAGTCTAGCATTGTCTGGACATTTTTTGCATCTTCTCTGATGCTGGGAAGCAGTGTCTAAATTGCTCATAAAACTTTCAATTCCAAAACAGTGATAAATTTATCATATTTAATTTCAGCGGAAATGAACTTCAAAGCGCAGAGTGCTTTGTGGAGTTCTTCCTTTTACACGTGTTCATCATGTGTCAAAGCTGACTCTACTTTCCCCCCTCCCCAGAATACCACAAATTCTTCGGTAAAATAAACAAAGCTCTGTCCAGAATCTCTGAAATTACCAGAGGCAACCCCTGTTTGAGATCAAAGATGTGCATCACTACTGGGCCTCCTGCAACATTCCAGATTTCAGTTAAGATGAAATTTGCAACAAACAGGCAATCAGCAGCACAAAACTTTAACACCACATCCAGGCATGTATCTTAAAAGAAGAGCTTTGACATTCAACCTGCCTTTTCTACATACTTAGGAATCCCAATATGTATTTGTTAGATAAATATCCACAAATGGCATTTTTATAACGCCATTTAGGTCTGGCAAAGAAAAACCTTTATCTTTACTTAAAACAGAAATGCAAAAATTCAAAATTACATACTATTAACACTTAATAGGAGAAGAAAACCATTTTCTCTTCCTAATGCTTATATTTGTGCTGTGATGCAACTCATGACCCACTACAATAAATTGCCTGTGGGATGTTTAAGTCTTGGAAGAAGAAAAAAGTGAAAATAATATACATTATTTGTTGAAGACATTAGATATACTTCTTGATTTTCTCCCAAAAGGAAAAGTCTTAATGATGTTTGCAGGCTGGACTAGTCTATCCACAACATAAACATGCTAGCAGAGGCAATCTTGATTCCCAAAGCTGCTACCATGCTTTAGTGAGTGAGTAACACAGAAAATTCCCAGGTTCCATGCATTCTTGAAGGCGTGCATAGAAAACCTCCAGTAAATACTGGCATTCAAGAAACTAGTGCTCATAGTACTTTTTTTTGACTGCTGCCACAGTAGAATATAAATACTATGCATAAAATACCCACTGTAGGCTAAAATCCACTCAGGAAAAAAAAAAAACAAAACCAAACCCAAAACCTGATAAATATTCACTTTATAAATAAAGAAGAATTTTCCTCCAGTAGATGAGAAAAAAGTCTTAATAATTAATACACTTCCATTTTACACCCTGAGTAATTAAATTCTAGGGTTACAAATAAAATTAAGCATAACAGCTCAAATATGCATTTCTCTAAGCAGCTTTATTATACATTTTATATAGCCCTTAATTCCATACAGTTGTACATGTAAAATGTGATATTCATTGTTTATAGGGATAAAGCTGAAAATAGACTCAAACAGACATCCCTAAGTTTCTACAGCAAAGGCCAGTCCAACCTCATTGATAAACAAACCACCTAAATCCTCTCTTCATTTGTTATGGCCTTATTGCAAAAGTATGAAGCTGAAGCCTAGAAAGTCAAAGTTAAGGCCTGACAGTCCATCTCTATCCTATCTGGCCACTCCCTTGTGTACCCCTCAAACACACATGCTATCATTTCCTGATGAGTCTAAAAAGGGTTATCAGGAGGGTTCCAAGACATGTGTCAGTTCTGTAGCAGCCTGAATGCTATGCAAACATCTTCTCTGTTTAATAGGCGATTTGTATTTTAGTAGGTTTATCCAATCCCAACTTTATTTGTTTAAAGGTGCCTTAACCTTGACACAAATCAATGTTAAGCACCTGTATAGAGTAATTCTGAAGAGTTTAAAAATTAAGCTCTTTGGAGAGCTGTATTTTGCGAGCATGATTTTTTATTAAAAAAGAAAAAATAATTAATTCACTTCTTTGCTCCTTTTTTCCCCTTTAAAATTACGCAATTTATTCTTTTTTACTGCTCTTACAGTGTTCTCTTAAAGATCTACATGAAACACCAGGTTAGTCACTACAAAAATGCCAGCACTGCTGGCTCCCGAGGATCTTTTTCTTCCTAACACAAAAATGAGTGTTTGCGTAAGACAGGAGGGCCAAAGAGTCCGAGGCCCCGGGTTGTGTCTTGCAGCAACCCCCCCTTCCAAAGGAAAACAAAAAGCACTGAACCTTTTCTGCCACATGCCTGGTCCTTCCCCCACCACCTCTCTGGTGAAGACAGCCATTATTACATTTCCTTTCGGGTTATTTACAAGGTCTTGGCTCTGACATTGATTTCTTATCTGTTTCTATGATAAATGTTAAGTGTTAATAAGCTGTCGCTTTAAAGTAAGATAATGCCAAACAAATTATAGGAATTAATTGATCAAAACCTATTCTTTAACATTATTTGTGAGCACTAAAACAAGAACAGCAAATATTGCTGGAGACCAGAAAGTCCCCGCATTTTTGTCAACCAATTAATAATAGTAGATTAAAAGAAGTTATAGTTTAAACTATGCAGTATCTTGATATCTAAAGCGAATTTGCCAGGGGATATAGAAAAACTAGGCAGGCGCAGCTCCCTAAGGAACAAAGTCTTTTAATTTGTAAGTTAAGGTTTTTACTTCTTACTTTTTCAAGTATTTTGCTCACAGTATAAATTTTAGGATCAAAGTTGAAAGTTCAGAAATCTTTTTGGTTACAGAACCATTAAAATGATAAACATTTGGGATCTCAAAGTACACTTCTACTCTAACTGTCCTTTCAGACCTGCATTGACTGCACTATAATAGCTGCCAACATTTGGTAAGGATTAGCCTTTCATTTAGACAAAAGCAAGCATTCCTTAGCTAAATCAGCACTTTTTGCCATCAGACTCATAAAACCTTTTCACAACACAGATTTTCAAGAGAATCCTTTAGGGTTTTAGGATGCTGCTCCTTTTACTAAGTAACAAAATACACCCCAGGGTGTCTCATTGACCGCACTCAGCTGTCCTTTGACCTCTGCAATTGTTTAGCCTAACTTCAGGGCTACAGAATCTGCCTCCCCCCCATCAAAAAGGCTAATGTTGCTTCCTCCTAGCACCTGGCAAAGCAAAATCCTAGAGGTTCCCCCCCCCCTTCCAAACTCTACCATGTTCCAGATGTTGCCAAGCAAAATGCTCCTGCAGGCAGGTTTTGGGAACCCGCAAGCACCACTCAACCTGGGCTGTGGCCATGACCCCCTTGCTCTGCTCTGCTCTGCCCTTGCCCCAGGGATACAACAGGTCATAAAGCAGGAATAGATCTTCAGCCTTCTGGGTACGCTGGCTATTTAAATGCAACAAGAAACTATGCGAGCCCAATATTGTATACTGAGGCAAGCCTCCCCCCCTTTAAGAAGTCAGGAAAAAAAGACGTGTGAGAATCTCAGTTGGAAGCACAAATCTATCCTGATCATTACAAAGATCTGCATTCTTCTTGCCATTTGTTTTAAAGCCTTTGAGAGGACAAACAAGCAAACAAACGTCCATCCTCCTAGTGCATAAAACAGCTATTTAGCTAGCTGCTTAGGTATTTGCAGCGGCTCTAAGTAAAACAGCAGATGAAAATTGTTCCGGCTTCAAAATAACTGTCATTAAGTAATGAGGTTGATCTCACTGTGGACATGTAACAAAAAAAATGGAAACACAAATCAGCCCTCTTTGGTGAAGGCTGTTTAATTATATGAACTGGATTTCGAGATTTTTTTTAAGAACCTAAACATTGTACATGCCTGAAGCAAAACTAAGTAAGTATTTACAGTCCACACTGTTCCTAAAAGGTAGATGATGCAAATGAAAGCACAGATGCTGAACAAAAACATGCAATATATTGTCTATTAGGATAGGCAAGTAAAGTACCTTCTCGGATTCCTTTTAACCTATTTGAAATGCAGTCATGATTAAAGGATGCAGCTAAGAGTCTGAGAAGCCTTGCTACGAAGTTGTTCAAAACTCCTGAACACCTGAAAAATAAGACAGGAGAAAAAAGATTAGAATTATTTGTGACAGCATATAAGTTAATAACAACCTAAGAAAACCTGACTATCTAAACCCGGTTTAGGGTGAAAATTGAACTCGGGGGGGGGGTGGGGGTGGGGTGGGGGGTGGGAGGAGGGCTGACAACTTTAAAAAGCATCTTTTATTTATAGGAATACTTGGTTGAATCTGCATGGCTGCTTTTCTGCGTCCTACCCGAAGTAAAGAACAAGTCTGTCAGAGAATCATCTGCATGTATTTTGCGCTGAAGCTGCCAGATGAAATATTAGGAAACTAGCACAGCAATATGAGAAAATTAACTGTCACAGAAACATTAAAAAAAAAAAAAGATTATAATGTAGAAGCAATTATTTTCCTATTGGCTTAAAAAGAAACAAACTGAATGGGTGAGCAGTTATCTATGGAGATCAATGTTCAAAATGAAATCAGAATTAGCTGGTTGCCCTCCTACCTGACATCCTAGAAAGGTATTTAAGTGAAAACATTTCTAATAAAAATTGCAGTTTATAAAGGAGAATACACCTGAAATACCCCAAAGAATGGCATCAGTGGTGTAGCAAGCATCAGGCAGAAGCGCAACTTCTAAAAGACCTAGGGCTATACAGAGCAGTAATTATCATCAGGAAAAGCTTTAAATTAAGTTATCATTGACTGGACTTCGACAAGGCTTTCTTAGGCACATAAGCTGGTTTGGCTTCTCAGTAGAAATGGACAATATTTTGCCAAAAGATTTAAAGGAATTTTTCATGTTGCTCACAAATGGGATTTTAGGCTTAAAGCTGAGACCACAGACTTGGGCCTGCTGTCAAAACCACAAAGCAAATGACTCTTTCAGCTGTAGACCTAGAATTCAAAACCCAGGTTTTCAAATTAAAACCAATATATTTTTAAGCTTCCTGCCCCTCCTCCTCATAATAAAAATCAGCCTATTAGAAGGGAGCAGCTATAACCCTCACCTCTCACTCAGGAAAGCTTTTGGAGAGGCTTGTCATGAGCAAAGATGTTGAACAACTCTACTGTCAAGGAGCCGCAATGCTACCCTAGGCTGTGCATCCCCACCATGCTACCAGTGACTATGGCAGATGGCCAGCAAGGTTAATGCACGCAGCTTCCGACCAAACTGTAGGGCTCTGCAGAGCCTTCAGTGATTGCAGAATGTCAGTAATCCAATTCCAACAGCTCCTGGCTCTGAAATTGCTATTTTTCGGACACGTGCTGAACATTTCACCTGCTAGTAATGACATTTTTGTATTTTCTTCTAATTACACTCAAAGCTAAGACCTTTGGCCCTAGGCCATAGACCTCTATTCAGGCTGCACACATTCTCTTAAAGGCCCCGATCCTTTGTTGTCACTCTCAGTCTTTCATCTATTATTTACATCCATTGAGAAGAGAGATACTCTACCATTTGTGAAGCTTTAAAGCTTCTAATCATCTTAATTTCTTCACCTTTCAACCAGTGTTTCCCCTTATGGACCAATGCCAATAGTGTGACAAAATAATTTTTCAAGCCAAGATCCTCCTGGACCCTTCCCAAACCTTGACACACACTGGGGCTGTAAGTGCCTTTTGTCCTTAGCCGGCTGTTTTTGCAAACACAGACCTTTGCTCTGCTTGAGAGGGGGATGGATTTGCTCCTCAGTGGCTTGGGGGGAGTTTTCCTGTGGGTTTTGTGTAGGGTTTTTTTCCTCGCTTTCTTTCAGTTAAAATGTCTGACTCAATTGCTCCCACTAAATCAGAGATACTGTAGTGAATCTTCCCTCTTTTAAAAACATTAAGTACCTTCTGAAACACAAACAGCTATGAATTTTAAGCTTACTGTTTTTTCCAAAAGCTAAACTGACAATACAGTGGTTTGGTTTTACAATGACAGATTCTCACACAATATTTAAGACACACAGAATACCATGAACCCTTTTTCTGACTGGCAGCATTAATTTGTCCTGACCTTACAATACAATGCGACAAAAAAAAAATCAAACAATATCTTCATCTGATGTTAGGATCATCTCCTTCTGGTCCCCCCTTATTTGCAAATGAAGTAGGAAACAAATCAGCAGCATTTTTGTCAAGTTCTTCAGAATTCATCAGCCACCAATCTTCATTTCCAAGACCTGTGGGATCTGCTAACGTGATCCATCTTGGCTCTTTCTTCCAGTGCCGCCTGGCTTACTTTTGATTTCTAACAGTGCTTCCTTGTTGTCTGTCCCCTCTGAAGACCCCCCAACCCCCTTGTCTTTTCTTATTTTCACCATTTGCTTCAACCAGCAGTTCACTTGAGACTCATCCATCTTACAATGCCTAAAGTGACAGATGCTCTCAGGAATGACCATACTGCTGAGCGAACAAAAGATAACATCACCTCTAGGAACTCAGGGAGAAATACAACTTCAACCCTAAGACACAGTTATCCTGACGGACACAGCACCATAAAGCTCTCTCAAGTGGGGGGGAAGAAAAAAAAAGAAAAACAAGTGCAGAGGAAAGGAATCTGACACAATTGAAGGCCAAAAAGAGTATTCTTTCTGTTGTAGCCATAGTTAGTGGTGTTGGTGGCCTATTTTATTTTATTTCATTTTATTTTTTCTTAATACCCATGGAAGATTTTTGTAGAATTTACCTGTGATAAAATCAAGAGGCCCAGAGAGAGTAGAGAAATTTCACACAGGAGCTGTCTCAGGATCCCTACAGACTTGAATGGAGGAAGAAGGCACTTTAGGACAGTTGCAGCAGCATGTCACACAAGTCCTTCGCCAAAACATAAACATTACCTTGTTAAAATCTACACATCCTACAGACCAGCTGTTGCTCAGTTCAATTCCACAGGAATTCAGAATCATTATGCAAGCCTGTGCCCTTGATGAACACATACTGTAACCAAAGTAAGATTACTTTAATGTCATGGCTGCTTGATAAATCTGTAATTTGCAAGTAACAAACCCCCAGTGTTTTGACATTTAAACATATACCATTTACAACAAACATTAAATTAGAATGATAGATTTTCCAGCCAACACCTACAGACCTCAGAACAATGTCGGCTGTTAAATGAAGATCTGCACTCTATGCTAAATAAGACAGAAGCAAAAACTGCTGGATTTGAAGTTTGCTCAAAATTCTCTATCCATTTTCTATGGTGGAACAGGACTTGTTGAAGAAGGAGGAGTCCTGGGTGGTGCTAGAAATCTTACTTAACAAAGGAAAGGTCATAACAGCATCTCCCAGAGACATACTCGCAAAAGTGCTGCCACAAATGCTGGGAATCCCTTCTCTGTGGTGAGATGCAAAGAATACCCTTCTCTCTCAGCAAAGCTTTATAGAACATCTCACAGTCAGCTTTCAAACACTACAGGAAATAACCATCATTACAGTACATGAGTCCGACAGCATGTGAGTTTAATGGACATAAAAGCTAGAGCTATAAAACAAAACCCAAGATAGGCAGCCTATTAACCAAATGTTTTCTGTTCAGTGTAAAGTCAGGGCAAAGTCACAATATGCATTTCTTCAGCTGATGGCTAAAGAATTTGTGATGACTTATGATTTTAGGTCCTTATCCCAATCTGGAGTCTTTCTGTTGCACTCACATAAGACAGCTAACATCAAAGCACCAGACTGTAAATACAGAAGTAAGGTATACATACACCAATTTTAAATGTAGGTGATTTTCCCACAGTATGCCATGCAGTACCATTTTGGACCCGCCAACAAATGGAAATAAAACTAACAGCCACTCAAGTTTGGTCCTTCCTAAAAAGGATCCCAACTCTGGACCCCACACAACCTTTACAGTTTCTCTCCCATTCTGAGCCACCAAGTGACCTGGCACTGAAATCTTTCATAAAATCTCATTCAATTGGGGAAAAGACACATAGGGAAGTGTACAGAGGATAATAATTAGTACATAGTTGAAAGAGTTATATGCAAGACTGCTTTCCACCTCACATCCCAGCCTGCTCAGCCCACATAGCTCTGGAACCCCAGCCGAGCAGCAGGGCGCAAGGCATGCTGCAACTACCAGGAAGAAAAGTAATGAGAAAACCAAGTCTGGGAGATTCACAGGCACATTCTGCCACAGTATCTGAATCCAATTTTCACCAGCAACTCTGTCGTACTTTGAGTGTCAAGACGTCTGGGATAACTTTCTGAAGTTCCTTCTAACACTATCAAACCAAAGAAGCAAATAACTAGGTCTACAGTTAAGTTCCTCACAAGGAAAATTCTTGGAAATTATATAATGTTGTCATCTGAAATACTTGAAAATCTTGACTTCAGATATGGAACAAAAAGTAGAAAACTGTATCCTGCCTTATAAAACCTATATTCTGCTTCCAAATGGGCATCTTATCATACAGACAGTCCTTACATGTTGTATCTCCAAATATTTATCACAGCAGGGAGAAGTGTTTATGGTTAATATGCAATCCATCTTCTGCACACTGCTGCTTTTAAACAAGACAAAGTGTGAAGTAAAAGGTCAAAACTACTAGAAAGAGCCCTGAATAAAAAGCCTGACATTACAACCATTTTGCTATAAGAGACAAGGTGTAAAACAGGTTCTTGGAGTCAAACTGCCTATGCAATGTGGCAGGCCAAGGACACTGATCCAAACAGCAGTGAATAGTGACACAACTGTTGGCATTAATGTGTTCAGTAACACCAAACTGCTTTGAAAATCTCCCACTCGTTGAAAGCAACATTTTTCAATAGAAACTGAATATTTTTACATGCATGTATGCAAAATGAGTTCTCACTCAATGCCATTTTAACATGGAATAACTGAAATATTTATATTAAAATTATAGTTAACTTCCGTTATTGCCATTAAGTTATTGACACTGAAACATGACCTTGAAATGACAGCTCCATTAATGCAAGTCTTACTGGGGAAGGTTTCAAAAAGGCCCGATTAAATTAACTACTTTTAAACACAATGGGATCAATATGTATGCAGAGAATGTACACCCCCATGGCAAGTTCTGCTTGCTTGATTGATCAAAAACAAAAAAATCCCGTGGCCTTCCAGATCTCAGCTGGTGCCAGAAATCCACATAGAAAAAAAAATATCCATCTAAATGAAACTCTGAAAAGGTTTACCCTTCACCAGTCTATTTGCACTTCAAAAACTTCTTAAGTCCTTCAGCTAAACCCCAGGGTTGAACCATTTCAAAAAATGAGAGGGGGATGGCCATGATTTATCTTCCTTCTGTGCTCTGGACAGAGCTGTAAAATCTGCATGCTGGCATGAGTGTTTGTGTGTGTTACAGGCTTGTTTTCAGGAATCTTGGATGTTTACCATTTTTAGAAGTAACTCTTCCAAATTCCTCACTGTCATTTATCTCCTTCAAACAGGCGCATGTACCACTTACAGAGCGAAATCATGATTTCTGCTCACTGGCAATATTTAATGGCCAAGAATGTGAAATCAGCATTTTGAAGAAAAATATAGCAGACCTCATTTGTACCTGTAAGTATCAGCTGTTGCCTTAGGGAACTGTGTTAAGGGAACATTTGTTTAAGAATGCAATTCAAGCCCATCCCTTATATTTAGTAGTATCAAACACATTTTTAGCTATAAGCCCAAAATAACTTTCCATTTGTAGATAGATAATCAATGTGTTGGGTCACACAGGATACATTTTTCAGCCCTCTGTACTTCAAGATAACATTACCAATAGAAGGAAAACAGAGATTTCATGGGTCAGAAAATCCTGCGTCACAAGGACCTTCAGTTCTGCTGTCAGCCTAGTAAAAATCAATATACTATTGCTTTGTATGTCCGCTATTAAAAACCTTGCACCTGAATGCCTACATTATTTTTCCTGAAGTAGAAATACCAACTCAACAACTTTACTGACATTCTTTGAGCAGAAATTCATAGACTCCAATATTCATTTAACATGCTCAAAATATAAATACATACATCTATAAAAGAAACATACACCTCCTCCAAATATCACAGATAAATCCTTACAGCATCAGTGTCACATAACAGCAAAAAGTAAGGGCACTAAAACTTGGTTATTCATTTCAGTTTTTCTATAGCTTTTCTCAACTCTTCAGACCCAACCCTATAAACCACATATCAGTGACAACTCCTATCAGTCTAAATTCTTCCGACTTGGGTAACAGACTTACTCTCAAGGTAAATAACAATAAGAAAAAGATTCAATATTATCTGGTTTTGCATGAAAAGGGCCTACTTGTTTCCAAAGTCCTTTTCAGATTTTGCTTTTATCACAGAATTTGTTATCTTCCACTCTAAAACAATAGAAACAGGTGAAAAATACTTCATGAAGGGACAGAAATATGCAGATCCTGCCACTGTAAGCTGAGTCTTAATTTGACCAGTGGGAAGCTTTAAAAACATTGACATTGTGCTTGTTTTTGTGCAAGCCAAAGGCTGGCCTAACAAAACTGCAGGGCTAATCTGAAGAAAAAAAAAACAAACCCTAATCACTCTATTAATCCCTACTCAAATCCACAAGGATACTTCAGTAAGAGATTGTGGATATCAGAAGGAATAGCATCCTACTCAGCATCTGACATTCTACTCAACTCCTCAGAGTCTGAAACTCTACTTTAGAAAGATAGTGTAAGATAGTTTTTAGCATATACTCTCTTCTGAGAATACTTTTCATATATATATATACAAGTCTGCAGTATAACTACAAATCTGTGTGCTTTTGCAAGAACTGTAATAGAATATTTACGTGACTTATGTCCTTCACTGGCTCACAATTATAAGACTGTGCTTAGGGTGTTCCCAAACTTGCATCTACTTCTGTTGTGCTTGCAACACTTTATGATTCCAGCTGCAGTCCAATTAGCAAAACACTTCAACTTCCCTACACATGCTACCATTTGCTCGTTTGATAGAAAGGTTTTGCAAAGGTGGAGGTTTATCCTTACTCCTTACTACACTCAGTACCAGGAACAATTTTTATATGTTATTTCTTGTAATAAAGAAGTTTAGAGTATTTGTTTAGCCATCCATTTTTCAGTATTTATTTACAAATCCTATGATAGACCCAAATGCTATTCTGATCAACAAGATCCAGTACTTCTATTCAAAGCAAAATGAATGTCACCATAGGCAGGTAAAGGGACTTTAGGAACTGAAGCCCAAGCAGAGTGAAATTGAATTCTATAAAACCTCAAACACGGTGCAGCCTGCTTTCCAAAAAAAAAACAAAACACAAACAAGAAATACCCTGTGGATTCATTATCAACCAGGGTGGCAGGCCTTCCTCTAATTCCCTTATAAAAGCTCATGACTACCTGCAGAGCCTGGGAGTGCAAATCACATTAGTGGAGCCACCAGATGACCAAAGAAAGCACTGGAGGCCTGGTGAAACCAGTAAACAAAAGGCAGCATTCCAGCTGAATGCCACTGCTAGAGTCAGCATTGTAAGATGCTTGGATCTGATAACCCAAAAGCAGATTAGCTGCAGGCAACAAAAGAGTAAAATAAGAAACAAAGGGCTCATTTTGACACATGAAGAAATCATTTCCATTAAGCCATCTTGAGTTTACTGTGTAGTTATAAAAAGTGCTCCTACTAGAAGCGACATTTGAAGCAATGAAGCTTTGACAGCGTAGCATCATAGACAAGCTTCTGAAATAACACAGCCCTGAATACAGTATAATTTTAAAAGGCAAACTGGCCTCTTTGCCTTTGAATCTGTGTGACATCTTAAAGGCCTAATAACGATTTTTAAATCTGTTGTAGAGATTTCAGTTACAACTTTCAGTTAGAAGACTTAACTTTTAACATATTAAGACGACAAGACACCCCAGAAAGAACTGAGGCTTGACAAACAGAAGATTCCTTATGTTTATCTGTATTTAAAAGTATCCTGCAGAGAACGCACATAGTACAATAACACGAGAAGGTTGCCTTCTCTCCCCAGTCCCCATCTCCTACCGTGTGTGTCACTCACTCACTCAACACAGGAAAGAGTCATATTATATTCCTTTCCAGAAGCTTAACAAAGGATTTTTATCCGGAAACAAGTCCAAGCATACTTTAATCACAAGGACCAAACTGCAAAATTGAGACATGGAAGTCCATACAAATATGTAGATACTACAGAGACAGAAGTCAAATCTTTCTTGGCTAAAATTGGAAAAACTGCCACAATTTCGTCTCATACAACAAAGAATTCTATATATTTAAAGCCAAACCAGGTCTTTTTCTTTCTTCCCAAGACGGTGAATTGGCCTGCTATGAAATATCCATGAGCTGGAAAAAATTTCTGAGGAATGCTGTGGCATGCAGAAAACATTTCAGCTCGCTAGCTGTGCCCTCTCCATCTCCTGTTTCTAGCACACAATACAGAAACATGGCACATGATGAGGAAACAGGCCTTCCTTTAACACAACATTTCTTACCTGGTTTTTGCACACAGATAGCAACTACATGTACTATGTCATTTTTACATCAGCAAATGTAAAACAATCTACTAGGTAAATCAGTTGCGGAATGGTATATTCCTTCAGTAGGGATGGAATTTCACAAGCATATTCATCCACAGCTAGCTGGTTCTTCTCAGCAACAAGTGTAGAGAAAATATACCCAGAAAACCAACTCAGCAGAGTCGAAGAGGGACAGCATAAAAGAACAACCTATGACTGTGTCCAGATACAAATATATGGTATGCATTGACATAGAAATCCTGCTATCAAGGCTCAATGAAATCTTCTGTAAATATCTTCCTCTACCTCGTGACTTTGCCAAAATACAAATCCATTAAACATATCTGAAAGTGGAAAGGCATAATGTAGACATCTAATTATGGACATCCCCCAAGGCCATCTGTAGCAACATACTGACATCAAGACAAACCCAAGAGTAAAAGCTGTCTGATGGTTTAGGGTAGGTATCATGCACATGTGTTTTTCCCTTGGTTCCAAACCATTCTGCTTTGGAATATCACCATGGTACCCATGCTGCTTATAGTATTTTTGCTGTATACATGACCTGAGAGACAAATAAGGTGGATGGGCTCCTCTTCCATTACTGTTCTTTTAATGATATCTTCTTATCTAAAGTAGCACTCAGGCATAAACATGTCCTCATAAATCCACAGAGGGTAAATGCACTGAACATTGTTAGGAACGAAGCAGATTTTATAAAGAAAGATTACTTGTCGTCATAATGCGCACACATATGTGCTATCTAAATCTACATAGCACATACATGGAGGGGAAGCACAAGATGCTGTTGTACATCAAGCTACCTTGTTGTACATCTTGCACCCTTACACTGAGGAGAAGGAAAAATAAATTGAAGTTCAGAGATTCAGCCTATCACCATTCAGAGAAACACTTAAGTGTTTGTTATTTATAGCCATCTAACAGTCTGAATACGAAGATGCATGCAGCTAGTAATCACGTAAAATGATCCACTTCAATGCAGTTGGCCTTATACTGCAGAGAGAAAACAGCATGATCTTTGCTTGGTAGTCATGGACAGTAGATTACCATTAATGATTTTTCACAGTATCTTTCAAATAAAAATGTCAGAGCACTCTAAACAAAAGGGCAAGCTGGTCAGTTCAAAATATTGAAAAAAATACCTTCAAATATCTAATCCAAGCAAATCCCCATATTTCACTTCCGAAGTGCTCTTCCAAACAAGGCTATTTCAAGTTGTGGCACCCTGGGTTCCCTCATCCTCAAGATACTCCAGCAAAACAGAAATTGTGTCAGGACTTGCTGCTTAGCTGTTGTTCCTTGTGCAGAAAGATACACTGTGGCCAGACCTTCCTAAAAATACCAATGTTAAAAGCCTTTATCTCTTTGAGGAATTCTAGTTATTTTTATGTATGGACAAGCATCTGACTTGCAATTCTGCCCTCAGCTGAGATTGCCATGGACCCAGTTCTGAGCACCTGGGAGGTGAAGAAAATTGGTTTCTTGTTCATAAGGTCACTCAGCAAAGCTGGCAAAAGGTCCCTGCAATTAAGACTTCCACATACACTGGAAAAATGGTGGGGTCCTTATAAACGTGATAGGAGAACCAGAAACGGATCCGGGCACCTTCACTACTCATGCTGATGTACATCCACCATGGCTACAGTTTGGTTCTACATCCTCTCACATTAAAACTGCTTTTGTTGAAAAGCCCTCTAAATAAAGACTTTTACAATGCCCACAAAGCTCCCTAAAGCGATATACTTGAGATAAATTTTGGGCCAAAACTGTCTGACATTAGAATAGTTACCCTACTAGAGTGAAACCCCACTAGAGTAGAAAGGCCGAAGGAGGCGATCCTGCCCCTCTACTCTGCTCTCGTGAGACCTCACTTGGAGCACTGTGTGCAGTTCTGCATAAAAAGTACATGGAACTGTTGGAACAAGTCCAGAGGAGGGCCATGAGGATGATCAGGGGCTGGAGCACCTCCTGTATGAAGACAGGCTGAGAAAGTTTGGGCTGTTCAGCCTGGAGAAGAGAAGGCTGCGTGGAGATCTCATAGCAGCCTTCCAATATCTGAAGGGGGCCTATAAGGATGCTGGGGAGGGACTCTTCATTAGGTACTGTAGTGACAGGACAAGGGGTAACAGGTTAATACTCAAAGTGGGGAAGTTTAGATTGGATATAAGGAAGAAGTTCTTTACTGTGAGGGTGGTGAGGCCCTGGAATGGGTTGCCCAGGGAAGTTGTGAATGCTCCATCGCTGGCGGTGTTCAAGGCCAGGTTGGACAGAGCCTTGGGTGACATGGTTTAGTGGGAGATGTCCCTGCCCATGGCAGGGGGGTTGGAACTTGATGATCTTAAGGTCCTTTCCAACCCTAACCGTTCCATGATTCTATAAGCCGAATCCCAGATGGTGCTTGGCATGCTAGAAGTCCAGGAGCATTTGCAAAAGTGGATATTGAAGCATTTTACCGTACGGTTGGTGGAGATATCAAGCTGCTCATTGACCAATTACAGAGAAATCTAGCATAGACAAAGGGTCGGGGTAAGACACAGGACTGGGAAAGAGTACTACTGCGGTCTTACAAAGTTAAGCTTTTACTCAGTTCTTCCACATCTCTAGTGCTCTGGCATGGAGAGAAATAAAAAAAATGGTCAAAGAAAGAAAGGGCCTTTCAAAAATAGAAATTTCATAAGAAAAGTAAATAGCAAGAGAACACCTTGTTCTCTCACACACACTGAAGCAGAAAGGAGATCTCATGAAGACTTAGGAATAAGGAAAGGATCATTGTATTCGTGAAGTACAGGATGGGGGACAACAGATGGAAACATGGATATGGAGCTCTCTGTGCTTGTGATTATTATCCTGAGAGATTCTGATAAAGGTAGGCTAAGGAGGATAACACATTTCTTCTCCCAGCGTCATAACCAACCTACATTGAGCTCCTCAGGACAGAGCTGACCTTCCTATAAACCAATAGAGACCTCTGCTCTTGTCAGGGCTTCTTTAGAAACTACCACAAAATGCATTAACTGAAAATCTCACACAGAGAGATCCTGGAAAAGACACTCATATTCCCAGTTGGTAATTGTAACATAAATAACAGAAGCGTATACAAAACATACATGAAAATAATGGAATCCTTTCTACAGGTCTATTAAGTTCAACTTGCTCTGAAATGGAAGTTTCCCATCCATTCTCCTCTTCTTTCCAGGGAAAAGTCTCCATTGCTGCTAAATGTATTTGTTTTCAAGGTCATACCCATGGATACATAAAGAAAACAACACACTCTGATGGAGTAAGAGCCTTCCCACAAAATTCAAAAGAAAGACAATTTTTTGTTTCCCACTTGCGTCTATTGTTATTGTACAGGCAGTTTCAGAGGATGGATTGTGTAAAAGCTAAATAGGCAGAAAAAATACTGGCTTGTCACCCTTGAAATCCCCAACGTGACAATTAGCAGTGCTTTTTCCCTCCATATGCTACCCACCTCTGGTGCCTTCCAGAAAGCCTTTTTATCTGATGCTCGGAACAGACTCCTGCTGCAGATCTGAATGCAGAGGACTGAAAGTACTGTACAAACGAGAGATGAAGTTAGGGAAAATGAGTGGTTGAATATAGAAAGAAACAGGAAATCAATTCTCAGAGATGCTATCTTTGCTTCAGTGCTTCTGTTTCACCTTCTCCCACGCTTGCTCTCTGTCCTTTGCCGACTTTCTACTATACCAGCTCTTTTCCTAACTACCTGCTAGTGAAGGAAGGAAGGAAGGAAACTTCACCAAGACCATTTTTCCTCTGCTGGTGCAGAATGTCTGTGTCTTAAGAGTACTGTCTGGTTCACCCTAGCCTATTTTTGGCTGTCATCTGAAATGCACAACAATTCTTCCTTCCAGCCTTTTCTGCTCCCCAAATATTGATCCAGATCCCATGTAATGACAGGGTTTGAGATCTCACGGAAACCCTGAGAAATCAACAGGAAGATGAAAATTACAGTGCATGAAAAATAAACAGCCCTTTTTTTTCTTTTTAAAGCAGGGGCCAGCAGGATAACAATTCCTGATAAGATTTAAACAAACATATGTGGGAGGTAGCAGGAAAGGCAGTTGGTTCCTCATGCTCAGATGCACACAGGTAATGACCTCTGCCTCTTGCTCTCCCAAAGCTAACAATGCTAGTTATTGCACTCCTCCAGTGTGATCTGGAAAGGATCCAACGCACTACTGATTACATTTCATCCACAGTTAGTTTAACCTTTGAAACATGACAGTCAGTGGCAGGGAACAGGCCAGCACGTAAGGTCAGCTCGACCTTGCTGGTCCCAGCATTCTTCCAGTGTTTGCACAGAAAACAACCCGGTGATCAGGGATTCCTCCCCTGTAAATAAAAAGACCCAACAGGGACAGCACTGAAATGCTGATTTTATTGCAAGGCACCATTCACAGCAGTTAATCTGCCCAAACAGAGAAATACTGGTTCCCCTTTTCCAAAAAAGGTAAGAAATAGTATGTATTTGCATGTAATAGTTATTACATGTAAATAAGGCTCATTTAAGAAGGCTGAGATGTGACTGTTCAATCTACCATCAGGTATCAGGCAAACGTTGCACATTACTCCTTTGTAAGGATTAAGAGAAAAGAAAGATATCAAAGAGGAAATAAGTACTCTCTGAAATAACGGTGAAACAACTGGGTCAGCAAGTGTAATAAGAACACTTTGTGCTGAAAGGAAGGCTAAAAAAGATGCCTGTTAAGTTGTCCGTTTTTCTCAAGTTCACTTCCTTTCCTCAACAGCCTCTTTTGAAACTCACATTTTTTTCTTTGCACACTCAGTTTTAAAATGAAAAAACCAGCATCTTCAATACCCTGCACAGAAAAGTACAGGACCGAGCAAGATCAGACACTTCATCTCTTTCTAAGTATTACATATAAGTTTCGACAAAAGCCTTAGTCACAAGAAAATGTATGCAAAGGACAGCAACAAAGATATTCCTGGTTCGAAAAGCTTCTAGTTATTTACTTAGCAGCGATCATATTTTCCTTCTGGATAGATCAAAAGCATTTTGAAGTTATTAAAATGGAAAAAAAAAATTTCCTTAGGAGCTACTGCCCTCTAACATAACAGCAGCAATAAGGCTTTTTTTCGGTGATGCTTAACTATCCCTCGGAGCATGTGCACTTGGATTTTTCATCATTTGGGTAAGTGTTTGTGTGGATGGCTCAGGGAGCACAGGCTTTACAAGAGCCAGTAAGAGGTGAAAAAAAGGTCACTTCAGCATAATTCATTTTCCCTTTAATTCTCAGAGAAAGCTGCTAAAAAGTAGCAACAACAACCCTTTCATCTTTTCCTCTCGCTGTTAGCATTTCCTAAGGTTCCTTCAGTTACAATACAGTAATATCTTTGGTTTTACCTTATCACTTTTTTTGTACCAGGGATTTTAATGCAAGCGCTGGTAACAGTGCTGCTAAGAGCAGGGGCTGCACTAGACCTCCAGACACCCCTTCCTACCAACAACTTCAGCACTGCCATAGGCATCTGCTCGTTCACAAGCCACATGTGTTGCTGCTCTGGAGGGAAGACCTCCCCTCACTTCCACTTACACTGCTGCAAATTCCCACCGTCAGGCAGAAGCTGGAAACCTTGGCTCTGGATTTCCCTGGAGGCAAACCCAGGGTCCTTCAATGCAGGCTGAAAGTGATGTGGGCTTGTATAAACAAACAACTGTACATCAAGATTTATTGTGCTGAAGTAACATTAATTTATGTATTTAGAGTGGAGAGAGGAGGATACTGCTTTAATAACTCACAAATCCAAAGTTTTTTCACACTTAACTTGCTCAGTCCCAATTCTTCACACCTCCCCACTCTCTTGAGTCTCTAAAATGGTCAAACACCTGCACCAAAGTATGTATGTAAAGCACAATATACTTTATTAACGCTCTGTATTACCTTGGAGCTAACAGTATATATATTAGCAAAGATGCTACCCTGACCTCCAGATTGGCTCCTTTTCAAAGCATTCACACAAGACAACATGGTGCACAGGGGAATACAGTTACCTTCTGTGTCCAGAGGAGCCGCTGCTGGAATACAATGGGTAACAGCAAAATCCAGCTCCAGAGAGTAGGACCACAGAATAGAGACATTTAAGAGGCTCTATCTGAAAGAAGCAGCAAGGCCAGGCCTGATCCAGGGTGAAAAAAAGGATGACCCAGCAGAGAACTGGTGCCTGCAGAGCAACCGGCTGCCTCTTGCTCAGAGATGGCTCATCCACCCTGGCTCAGCAGCTGGCTGGGTTGGCTCTGTTCAATCCCACCCCTGGAGCCAATATGCCTCAGCAGATGCAAAAGCACCACACAGGTGAGACCATGCAAGTGAGTCAGGACCCAGTGAGGCTCACTGGCACTGGCCTGGCCTTAGGTCAAGGTCCACTGCATCTGGCCTATTAGGCACCATAGGCTGAATGGGTCCCAGGGCTGACATCTCAATAACAAGGAGACACCATTGGCAGATAACGTAGAGAAAAAAACCCTCAGGGATTTGAGGGCCTTGAAAGAGAAGATAAAGAGCTTAGGTCCCGTGCTATAAAGACAAGAAAACGCTAGTAGAGGAATGTCAGAAGAAATGTAACACAATCCAGCTGACACTCTCAGAAAACAATTTTCACACATACCAGGTACAAGGCTATGCTTGTCCAGGCCAGCAAACATGGTCTTGACACAGCAAAGACAGAAGGTAAAAGCCTGAACAGTGATTTTTCCCTCTCTAAGTTAAAGGGCAGAACTGCTAGGTCAGAGACGTTACACAGGAAGGACCCGCAAAAGACATCCTTGGCACGGATGGGGGGGCAGGGATGGATCTGGCTGACAGGGGTAGCACAGGCACAGTGACAGAGAAGTGACATGGGAGGGAGGACAGGGAGCTAAGCATCCTGGAGGAGATGTCAGGGAGACAGGCTGAGATTTCAGCCCCAGCTCAGGGAGACTGATGATTCACTTTATGGCCTGCAAGCACTTCCCACCAAAGTTCACACAGGAAGATAATGTCCCCTTCAAATGAATTTATGCAGATGGTGGTTCATTTGTCAGAGGGTAAAACTAAAACACTTAAGGTCCTCAGCAGACAAGAACAAGCAAAAAGCCAGTATTTGTATGTGAGCAGTTTCTGCTCACGCCTGTTGTCTGATCTCAATCAGTTTACATCAGCAGCATTACACAGGCTCGCCAGTCCAGAAAGGCACATGATTATTTCCCATTAAACCCCATGCAAAGTCCATACGTCTCAAAAAATGCAGATGAAAACCCCATAGATTGTGAAGGCAAATGCTCCTGCAACATAATGTCTGAATTGAAAACAAACACAAAACAGTACCTACTGTGCTCCAAAATAGATAACACCTAAAAATAATATGAACCTGATACTTCAAGGAAAAAGTATTCTTGAGGCAAGCAACGTTTTTCCTCTTGATTTAGATTAAAACCAACTTTACTAATGCTAAGCCTCAATAAGACTTTAAAGAAACCAACTGCTTCAGAAAGCTATTCCTTATCCAGTCCATGATCCAGTTTCCTGCACCTTTCTCACATGAACTTGCAATCCTTGATAAGGTTTACACATGTGAAAGTAAAGTTTTAAGCCAAAAATCACTATTATCTCTATGACAAAACACTGTATCATGTCAGGCATTTGATACAGTACACAAAACACAGTGGTGGAAGGATGCAAAATTAAAGCATTTCACTTCAGCACCGCTAAAATCAGACATTGAAACCTGTTCATTGATTTTCCTTCATTAAAAAATAACTGATTGTAAAAGAAGTGTTGCTTGGGAGGATCAAAGCCTATCCTACAGGAAACGTACACACAAAGCATTTGGAAATGAGGGTTAATTTGGCATGCAATTTAACAGCATTAGCTTTTATCAGCAGCATTTCAAGGTCAGGCACATCCATGTTTAAAACGTTTGGGTTTGTTGCAATCTCAACTATAACACATGAGGGTTCAATGCATCTTAAAGTGATATTAATCTGGAAAAAAGCTGCACAGAAGCACCAAAAACCCCAAACCCAATCCCACCACTGTTCATAGTTCAGCATTGCAAACATTAAAACCAGAAAAACTATTCCAAAGAAACCAAACTAGAAAAGTGATGCGGTTCTGTAACTCGGATTCATTTTCATTAACTCAAGACTTCAGCCCTTCAAGAAAAAACAAAATTATAATCAAATCAACAGATTATCAAAAACGTTCATCTGAGCAGGGAACTAAGTCATAGATCAGGCCAGACGGAACGAGTCCTTTTACTGACATGGTTTGAGCAAGATTTAAAGAGCTTTTGAAGGGACTTTCTTAATGTATCAAGGGACTTCGTCAAAATGGTCTCATATTCTAAGTAGTGTTTTTCTTCAAGTTTCTGATTTTTGTCTTTAAAAGGAAAAAAAAAACAAAACACTTTTTCTTCTTTACCTACACCTATTCTGTTCAGAATTCCCTTTAGGACATTTTATTTATTCCCAAAAAGATTAATACAAAATGTAAGATCATTCATTTTTTTTTTTGTTATTGCACTCTACATTTACTCCACTCAAAACCATACAAAATGACAATGGATTAAAAAAATATTAAGCAGAGTTGCCCAGCTCCACAAGCACTTACTTGAGATTTTCCTTTTACTCATTTGTAAACTTAAAAAACTAGTGAATAACTACATGTCTTCACTATGGTTATGCTATGGAAAGATTTTCTGCATCTCTTTTCATTGAAAATTGATCTTTATGTACTCTAACTACCCACAATGCTGACAGACTTTAACAGCAGCTGGCACCAAATGTTTCATGAGATCAAGTCCATATTGCACTTGAAACAAATACTTTGATCAATCAGTTACTGGCAGAACTTCACAAAATCATGCATGTATGCCTAAGAGCTTTACAAACGCTTATGGGACAGTGATGTTAGGGGCCTGAAATCTCTTAAGCCTCTTTCTTTGCAATTCTCTGCCACAGTTCAGAAGAATGTCCCTCCATTACACCAAAACCAAGGGGAAAAACAGTTGCTCTTGCCTCTTGCATGAGCATAATTAATCTTCTGACACCTTGACAAAGCAGCTTGTTGATAGTCAAAGAAAGGATTTTTCTGATTTCCTCCCAAGACAGGAGATGGTCTTTATCCATCATCCCTTCTTCCTGATCTCTTCTTCCAGAGTCCCCACATCAGCAGAACTGTCTATCAGGGCAGACAGCAGGAGGGAAAGGTCTGACTGATTGATAAGGCACCAGAGCTCCACAGTGCTATTTAAGTGTAGGAACCTATTGTTAGAAACTTACTTTACAGCAGTTAAACAAATATAATGGCAACCAATTCAACCATTGTACCACTAGAGTCAGCTCAAGCCAATAAGTAAAGTTAGCTAATTACACTGATCTGATTTTAAATCCAGACAAACTGTTGAGACAGAGCCAGCATTACTGCACACTGAAAGAGTAGAAATTTTAAAGGAAAAAGTTTTGCACATACTATGCTTTCTGTATTGAATTATGGTTGCTTACATTTTCACTCTCCCTTGTGAGCAGGATCATACACCCAGGCCTCCTTTTCTTCTCTCCCAACCACGGGCCTGCTGGGTATTTCTAATTTATTGAAATCAAGATATGCTGCTCCTTCTGCTGTTGAAATTTCCTCCTCTTCCCTTGCCTCCCCCAAGTTCTCACATATTTATGTATTAAGATCGTGAGGAATTTCATTTTTAAAGGGAAAACATTATAAAATGCCTTCTAAAAGGAAGACACTATATACTATGAATCACACCAAACTCCACCCTAATAACATATCTTTGAGGATGCTGATTTTGTGTAACCAAAGTACAGACACCCTGATACAAAGAATGACTCTGCACACTTCTCAAAACCAGGCATTTAATATGCAAATTACTGTTTTCTCACATATTGATACATATTTTTATTTAAAACACATTATACATATTTATATATATATCGTAGTTCCTCTCCATTCATCTCCCTCACCCCCAAAGAAAAAGATTTGGGTATAATTATATGTTCATGAATTCTTTTCTGCATTTTTTTGTGTTAATCGCTCCTTTTAAAACTCTAATTCTTTAATAACTGCCGGTCATGGAGGAAACCACTCCAGGTCAGAGAGGACCAGGGCACAGCACTCTGGGAACTGGTCCCAGCTGGGGCAAGTCTGACTCAGTTCCTGGTGCCCTATTATGAATATAAATCAGGCCACAATCTGCACAGACCTCTGTCCCACCAATGTGACCACCAAGGCAAAAGCATACAGGAGTCTGTGTCCTCTTACTGAGGTTGCCAAGAAAGGCAGCTTCACCCAAGTCACAGGACCTCAGTGACTCCTGGGTTTAGCTATGCCACTCTGACCTTGACAGTTTTGTTCAGGACTTACCCCTCCCTAAAAATAACTGTCCATGCTATCTGGCCCAGGTCAGTTCTCCAAGCAGCCTTCTTTTGCTCAGTTACATCAGAAAATCTAGCAGCATTTCCCTCGATGATGTATAAAACCAACTTAGTAAAATGAGCTGTTCAAAAAGTGAACACAGCACTCCTGCCATAAATTGCATGAGTTTTCAAGGGATACTAACCAGGTCAGAGCAGTCTGTAAGTTAAATGTTGTTTAGGTCAGAGCAAGAGTGAAAAAATGCATGTTTGTTCTGCAAAGAAAACTGGACACCGCAGCCTGGAAAAAGATCTTCCTGTCTCTTTACCAGCATTTTATGCTTGCAGACGTTAAGGCAGCAATAGGAACAGCCACCTGCAGTTCTCTTTCCTCATGTAGTCCTCCCAGGCTGGCTGCATGAATTGACAGAGGAACTATTGATACTTGGTGCTAACATGATGGATGGGACAGAGATGTGGACACTGGCATGAACACACCATTCAAACCCAAAGATCTATGGCTAAATGCAGAGAGGGTGCAGGCCGGGGAACAAAAACACATGGGAGAAGCAAGGGTGTCCCTTCTGCATGTTGCTAAAGAGGAAAGGGAACTTTCTAAGCTGGGAGGGACTAAACTGAGGTTGATGAGGCACAGGACATCAAGGCTGGACAAAATGAGTCCAGAGGAAAGGTGAGCTTGAACAAAGGACCATGGAACACAAAGATATGGAAGACAAAGAATACGGGTATATCAGGATGCTCAATTTGATATTATTCTCTAACCTCAGTATCAAGCACTCCTAATGTAGATCTTGGATTAATGGGTGTGAAAATAAATGTAAGACTCTGTCCTTCTTTCTGCCCCTCTCCCTCAGTACAGGCTATGAGAAAAGCTGCCCTCCTTCATAGCCAAGCACCTTGTTTGCTGTCAGAAATAACAGCACTATTTTCTGGATTGCAGTCCCACACACTTGGCATGACATTTTCTTAAGACTGCAAATGCTGAGTCAAAAAACAGGAGGGGGAAAGTAGATCAATAAATGGTGAGCTGTAACCTTGCAAATGCCCAGGGCAGCCAAAGGTGAGCTCCCCAGAGTAGAGGAGATCACAGAGCTTTCTGTCCATGAAAGCTCTCTAAGTCCTCAGCTGAGCACTCCCTCTCTCTGTTCTCAAGCCAGTGGCAAGAATCTATCAAGTGCTTATTGCCACAATATAGAGTATTACTGGACCACAGGCAACTGGATAAGTGCATTAAAAATCACTGGAGAACTTCAAAGAATTATTTTCAATGAGCCTTCAACCATGCAAGAATTGCTAGCTCTGTTCACCTGACAGGTCTGTATTCCCCTTCCTATTTATGAAGGCCAAAAGCAAGTTAGAGGTTTGTCAGCCAGAGGCGAAGTTTAACAGGTAAGACAATTTCAGTATCTGACTTCTGAATTTTGCATTACATGCCTGAAAGCAAAGGAGTAGCTCCCTGCCAGTGCAGAATGGAAGGGAGAGCACTGGGACCCGCAGCAGCTCCTGCAATGATAAGATGCGCATTTGAAACTGTTTCTTTTGTTAACAGAGGACACAGCTGACATATGGCCCAACTAAACTGTATCTTCCCAGCACATGCAGAGCAAAAATAATCTGGAGGCACCTTGAGAACTAGGATGAGCCCACCCACAGCTGCAGACAGCTCTGCAGGCAGCATATTCTGAGCAGTGGACTGGGTAGCTCACAGGGACCTTCTTGCTATGTTGGTTCAGTGTCTTTTAAAGTTCCACCTTTCTCTGAACAGTCAAGCTTGGGTACCTTCGCACGGCACTGCCAAAGAGACAGTAAGAAATACCACATTCATTCTTTTTCTGTTTGATAGTAGGATGGATCAGGACATTAAATTTCTTACAGTAAACTGTGACCTTAAAAGAAGGCAGTACCTTTGTTACGGGTGGTTTCCCCTGTATATATTAAATAGAAGAATGTTAGCACACGCACATTCATTTAGAGGAAGTTCATGGAGCACAGAACCCTGGATGTTTTTTTGCTGGCAATAATTGTCATAACAGCGAGTACAAAACGTTTTCCTCTTCATGCTAAGTACCTTCTTGGGCACTTAGTCATCAGCTAGCAGAGTTTGGGTGCAAGGTGTTCTTCACTAGAAATACGGAATCTTTTTAGAAAGGGGAGGCCTACTTGGCTTGTAAACAAATGCCTTGATATTTGATAACAAGAGTAACTTCAGGGCTGTGCTAGGGATATAAATGCAACAGCTCATCCCTGTGACTGATACAAAAGTATTCCACATTGAGCAGAAATATCTGCTAATCTGACTCTTCTGCTAGAACGTATATAAAATGGTTAATGCCAGCGATCCCAGTCTACATTGGCTCAACAGCAGTCAGGCTTCCCCAGTACACACTCATCCAAGGTCCAGCACAATAATTTTTAACCTGCATTTAGGCATGGAGTGAGGTGTGCTTATACTCCATGACAGAGGGCCGAATAAATAATAGCTGCTACCAGCTGGAGATGTCTACAAGGCACAGCCCAGCAGAACAGTAGTAATGTACGGTGGCAGTGCCCCACTACTGCTTAAACAAACTGAAGCAAAGAGCTCCAGCAGAACACCACCCCAACAACTGTACAACTGTTTGCAGAGCCAGCCTGGTCAGATCCAAACTGAGTATCTCCACATAATGCAGTGAGGTGTATTCTTCATATATCAAAACATGCAAGAGGAAACCAAAGGGAAGTTGGAAAATGAAGTAATTCTAGCGAAGGAAAAAAGGTACAGACAGAAAATTTGCTTCCCTCTCTATTAACAACCTCCACTAGTACTTTCTGGTTTGCTTAAGGTTCTAAGTAAATCATCATTTACAGTACCATGACTATTTTTAAGCAGCAGCTAGAGGGAAGTGCAGTCCTTATTACAGCAGAAGCTATAGGCAGTACATCAGCCCCTGGAAGAGCATTAAGGGGAAAACTGACAGCAGCAGAGAACCTCCAGCCCAAAGTTGCAGGACCTCTTAGAGTACTGGACAAAGAATATTTTGACTGATGTCTTCTCTATGCTGACTCTCCGAGTGCAGTGTTCACCAGTCGGCTGTTTGTAGGGCACTAGAAATTGCTCCCCTTCTTAAAGGAAGTGACGTTCCATTGCTATACTGATGTACAAGAAGCTGCTATGAATTTTATTCAAGCAGAGAATTTTATAGACTTTATGATTACAGTTCTGATGCATAGAAACAAAATTCATGTCTCTGAGTGCTAAACATGCAAACTTCTCAGTTTGCATTTTTGGAACCAGCACGTACTTCTGTCCTAGAGGCGAGTGACGGTAATGAACAAGTTTCACGACAGGTTGTGCTACTTTTTGTCTTTGCCAACTCATTTAGATGCCAGAAGTTTTGATTTTCCACAAAAAAAAAAAAATTAGGAAACTGGAAGTTATTAAACACCAAATGACTAACACTTGCTTCTGGCAATGCAGAACTTGGCAAAAGGAAGCCCATGGAGTGTTGTTCTGTGGTACACAGCTAGTGTGGATTAAACTAAATCTGCCATTTTGGAACGCAAAGCAATAAGCAATTCTCATTTACAACAGAAACCTCTGTTCGCTCAGCTTCGATGAAAAGGAAAAAAAAAAAAACAAACCACAAAAACCAAAACAATGTTTTTTAGATTACAGTAACCTGACTTCCAACCATCACCATCTGTAAAGTATAATGGCATTTAGAGATAACACAGCCTTTTTAAATTCCTGTTTAATTTCTCTTCCTGTAAGAAACCCCCACTGACCCCCAGAAAACCAAAACGTCACAAAACCCACTCCCCCAGTAAATTGCTGCTGATGAAAACATGCTTCCTTTCAATTACAAGCCTCTTTCACCTATCCTCTAAAAGAAAAACAGCAAAGCAGTACAAATGTTTTTTAAAGTTCCCTACAAACTATAATAGGGATTTATAATTTATGATGATCAGTACATATTTTTTGAATAAAGAAAAAGGGTCCATTATTTCTAAAGCTCCCATAAGAATTTTCCCACTACTCTTAGTCATACATAATTTGTGTAATTGAGGTAGAGGTTTTTCAGTAAGGCCTACAGTTTCATGAAGATGTCAAATACTAATGCAAAAGCAATGAAAGAATTGGGTAGCATTGCTAAAATGCTTCACAAACCTACATCAGATCTTTTGTAACCAGTTCTTAGGTTCACATATTAACAAGGCAGATGATAAAGACATGAAGATACAAGTGAAATAGGTTTGAACACTCATGCAGCAATTGTAACGGTATGCAAATTCCGTCTAAGTTTTATTGCAATTGCACTTGTTTTGAAATTTACTGACAGATCTGCCACGAACATGCACTATTCAAAACTAATGCTGTTCCAACCTTACAAATGCGCCCATCACAGCTCTGTGACTGTCAGGATTCAGATGCTCTTGTCCAGCTGCACCAGAATGTCAGGATCTCTGGACCTGAGATTTTCAATTCAGGCCATGCCAGCAGCAAGAGCAAAAGCCAAGACTGTAGATACAGGTGTTTCTACTGTTGTCAGAGATGAGGCTGGGTTAGAAGAGCAAAGACTGGGAACAATTCATCCCAAAATACTAATAAACTCAGATTTGGACCAGTCATTTAAAGACTTGTCATCAACAGCTGCCTGATGTAAAATAAGAACATAAACTCTAAAACTTGGATTTAGGGGGAAAAAAAAAAAAAAAAGATCGGTATATTTTTCCAGTATTACTTCAGCCCAATTTTAAGTCACTTAAATTCAGCATCTGAAATTTAAAGAGGTGTCTGAATGATTTGTGCTTATTCAGTGCATGCTGTTCTCATCATGAGCATTTAGAACATTTCTTATCTTCAAAAAGAACATTTTGTTCTCTGCCACTCAAGCATGTACACCAAACACTAAGTTACAAAGAAAAGCAGATATGTTGAAATGAATTATGGTTGTTTTTCATGGAGATGAAGTACAGTAGAGAAAACCAACTAATTTTTTTTTCCTTCCCTTTCACCACCCATATTCTTAGAAATACCTAAGGTAAAAACATGTACTTTATTCTTTGGCTTCTAACAAGTCAGATAATATTTTTGGGGTTTGAAGGTATGTTTTCAATTATCTGCTGAGTTCCAGCATTACACAGATCTAAAGCTGCAGCTATTCTTCACACAATTACCCCTTACTCAGTGTCCTCCCAAGTAATGTCCCCTTCCAAAGGGATCATAGATTAATCACTAACCATGGTTGCTCCACTTGAACACTATGGTAATTTTGACAACCCTTTATAAGACGTTTTTTACCCCAGTACATGAATTAAACACATAATCTAGTGTTCTGCAAGACTGGTACTTTCTTCGTGTTGCCGCTGTTTTATGTGAGGCATCTTGCACACATCTCAGAGTCCTTCTTTTAAAAGTAGCTGCAGTGGGACAGGAGAAAGCAGGGGAAATTAAGTACAGAACACTTGATAATATGAATTATGGAAAGGACAGTTGGAAGTGATGGTTTTACAGAAAAGTTCTTCTTTGGTAGAAAGAATCTGCGCTTTTCACAATGCCCATTTCAGAGCAAATATGAGCAAAGAGGTATGATATTGCTTTTCTTTTTTTTCATTTGACACCCACCATGCTTACACTAGAGGTATTTGAAGACCAATTCATAATGCTTAACAGTGCAAGTAGGCAATATGAAATAGTTTTTCCAGTCATCTGCAGGCAGCCTGACAGATCATTCACAGATTTACACACAACAGTCTTCAGAAAAAGAGAAAGAAATGGAAACTGCACAGACTTGAAAGTCTGCAGACTTTATTCTTCACTTGCATTGTTTGCATCATGGTCTGAAACTAAAAACCTGTAAGCACAGAACAGTAAGAGAGAAAAGAGCAAAGTTATAATCACAAATCTCAAGAAGCAGACAGATAAGGCAAGAAAATGATTGCAGTTGTGCTGCTGCATAGTAAAAGTTAAACCAGCATTATTACAAGATCTCTGGAATAGATACATTTCTCCTCAATGGTTTCATACAGTGATTTATATATGCTTTTAAGCAGTTTATATGCATTTAAAAGTAAGCCTAATTGCAGTAGTAGCTATCACAGTGACTTCAGAAACCCCATGCTTTTTTGCCAACATACATAGCCTAATTGTTGCTAGCAAGTTATCTAACACTGGACTTGGTGAAAATGAAGAATGCAAACAAGTTTTAATACTAACATTTAAAGAAGATGAAACAATTCTATTTACTGCAGAGCTGTAACTGTTTGAAGTATTCAAAGACTGTCAAGTCACCGAAATTTAAGCTATCAGCAAAACTGCAATATCTTTTTAAATTGAAAAAAGTTACCCTACTTGGCAAAGGAATGCCTCAATTTTCCACTCCAGCCAATTCAAAAACAACTGTATTTTGAAGGGTTCCATCTGCACCTGATCTACATTGCTTACATGTGGTCTGTCTTGACCAGTGATTCACACAGCAATACTCAGAGAAAAAGACTGTATGGACACTGCAGGAACTAAAGGGACAGTTTCCATTTTGTTGTCAATCCAGCCCAAGCAGAGAGAAACTGAGCAGGTTAAGAGAAATTCTTTTCATTCTTCATGTTCTGTCATGTAACAAAATAAAATACCACCACAGAAAATTATTTCAGAGTCACTTGCTAAATATCACACAGAATTTACTTGCACATCGATATTTCTGTGAATGAAATGTAAATATCCCAAAAGCTTGACAATATAGGCAAAGTGATTAATGTGTTTGAAGAACATGGCAATAAATAGGCAGAATGAGATGAAAACCACTACATGGAGTAAGCCTCTCACTCTCCCTACCAAGGATGAGGCAAGTAAACTAATACAGCACAACAAAAAGTGTGTTTAGAGATAATCTGAAGAGCAATTTAAAGAACTGTCTTCATGTCTTTTGGTCCTCTACTACAGCAAATACTATATTGCCATGAATTCACACTGTAGCGAAAAGATGCCATCTTCAAAATCAACTTCATGTTTAAAAGCTGTTCTTCCTGCTCTGTCCTTTCTGGTGACAAATACTAGGAAATCAATGAGGAAACATCATTTGAAGTGAGCCATTCATCATGTACCGAAAAGGGTAAGTACCCCATAAATTGCAGTGATCCGTTTCCTATTAGAATCACACAAGAGAAGGCAAAAGCGTTTCCATTAGCAATTTTTATGACCTCCGAAGGTAGAGAATAAGGTAAGGAAATGGCTTATTTTTGTCAGCTATAAAGCAGTTGTTGGGTGGGGAAGGAAGAAAATTTTCAAGAGACTCAGAGTCAGTAAACCAAAGGCAGGGGTGGGGAGAGGCAGCAAATAACAGCCCCACCAACTGCATGCCTTCATACTTAAGAAATTCATTGGTTGGCAGTTCTCCTAAGAAATGTTGAATATTTTAGTAGATTTTATGACCAGTGGAACCATATTATATTGCGGTGTGGGTGAGGGCCCCAAAAAAATGGCTATTATTGTCTATGACTGCTTCCTAACAAACTGCACTTTTCTACAATAAAGGAAAGAACAGAAACACCCAAAAAAGGAAACAAGAATCCCAATCTTTTGTTACACAAAACATGAAATAAGAATTCAAGCTTTAAAATGAAAAAGCAAATTTTATCAAGTCAAGAACTGAATTTTCCCTTAGCCCTCTTTCCCTTCCCCATCCCATCCTGCGCAACATTTTGTGCTCTCTCCACCAAGGAAAGCACCTCATATACGTGTCTCAAAACTAAAAGAAATTAGGAAAAGAAACACCCAATGACAGTAATTAAACCTAAGGGATGGAAAACCAAATTAAACAAAATGATTATGCGTCTCCTGTCTGCAAACCACTGGAAAAATCACAGAATCACAGAATCACAGATTAGTTCGGGTTGGAAAGGACCTTAAGATCATCTAGTTCCAACCCCCCTGCCATGGGCAGGGACACCTCCCACTAAACCATGCCACCCAAGGCTCTGTCCAGCCTGGCCTTGAGCACCGCCAGCAATGGAGCATTCACAACTCCAGTGCCTCACCACCCTTACAGTAAAGAATTTCTTCTTTATATCCAATCTAAACTTCCCCTGTCCAACTTCTCTACCCCTGTCCATCAGTTCCGTAGCCCCATCATAGAAGGCCACCAGATTGGTCTGGCAGGATTTCCCCTTAGTGAAGCCATGCTGGCTGTCACCAACCACCTTGTTGGTTTTCATGTGCCTTAGCATGCCTTCCAGGAGAATGTGCTCCAGGCACAGAGGTGAGACTGACTGGTCTGTAGTTCCCCGGCTCATCCATTTTCCTCTTAGCTGTGCTAAACATTAGGACAGCCTAAAGGAATATTGAGTCACTTCTGTTTCTGCTTCCTCCCCTTACAAACACCCATCAAAATTAACACTATTTGAAGAGAATTCACTGCAGCTCAAAAACTGTACATCAGTATTTATTTACCCAGGTCTTTGAGCTTAGTTCTTCTTGAGTTTCCACCTCCCAGAAGACTGTGCAAATTACCTGATCTGTTGGAGCCATTTCCCACGGAAATCCAAATTCAAAATCCTATACTCACTCCACCATGGCTAAACCAGAGCTGCTGCTGCGCTTACCAGCCAAGACTCTGGTCCACCGACTGTGCTAGCGCTGGTAAAAATATGACAGCCTAGATAGCGAGATATGAACTTTCCCCCTCACTGATACCTAGTATCACTTTTTATGCCATCCACAGATGAGCACATCCAATACTAACCATTAAACCTATTTTCTGTCGCCAGAGGCCGGTATCAAATTAATGTTATTACAGTCATGAAAGTGAGGGGCTAGTTAGTCTTCATAAGTGAGATTGGTTTCACCTAGATGAAAGCTTACCAATTAGTTTGGGTGAGGGTTTTTTTAGCGTTTCAGACTAGCTTAACCGTACACTTTCTTCTTATCCTCAATGAGAAGTTAAGAATTCTCATTAACTGAAATAGTCAAGTGTATAATCGTAGTAATTCAGGGCCTCAGTTGTTTCCCAGAGAACTGATTTTACTCTCCCAACAGTGCTATCAGGACCTTCATCATTAAACCTTGTAAAATCAGAGCACACAATGTGATTTAAGCATAGCAAGGTTTTCCTTCCCTCTGTGATAGGGTACCTGCCATGCCTAGGACAACACAAGGATACCACTCCACAGTACTAACATGTTTGTAGCACACGCCCCTTGCAGAGTGAAACTCAGGCATTTGCAGTAAGTTAGGAAAAAGCATTGTCAGTAGCTCCACTTACACAACTACGCTTTGATTTAACATTTTTTACACATGACTGAAAGGAGTCCCCCACTCTGCTGGCTGACCCAGCAGCAGCCCCAAATTCAGCCACACAAAGTGGTAGGTACAACTCTACAGAACGTTTTCTAGAAGCTTGACAACTTTCCCAAAACTTTGTGTTATCCTGCAGTTTCTAGCTTTAATCCCTGATCCTATCTTCTGGCACCTCCCAAACAACCTGCTGCACCAGGCGCCTTTCCCAGCGATCCTGTCTTCTCCTGCTGAGTTTGAGTCCAGCCTCTGCCTTACTCAGGCTATGGGCTTCAATGCTTACTCTTGCATGCTGGCACTCCTCACATTCCACATCACAGCCTGGCATCCCTACCCCTGCCTTGCCCTCAAAATTAATGCATTTGTACTTCTTTGGTCTCTGCCCTTGGGTCTTCTTGACCCTGAACTGCAGCAGCAGCAGCCTGACCCAGCCGCTAAGCCAAATCCACCAACGCCCTAGTCACAGCATTGATCCCAGAATTCTTCTGGGGATATTTAAGCCACATACAAGGGGAGGAAGGGGTGCTGGTTGATGGTCTGTTTCCATGAAGAGAAGCAGAAGCCAAGCAGCACCATCAGTATTCCTGCAGATCAGCGAGAGCACTGGGGTGCTCACTTCTCCCGCGTCTGCTTTGCAAATAGAAGTGGCAAAGGTCTTTGGAGTTCCTCCCTCATGGTGTGGTGCTCCATGTGAACCACCAGCAAGAAGGCAAGACACTGTCAATCAACAGATCTAAGATACTTACTGACAGCATGTATTTGGCTTGTGTAGCAAGGAGGTTTTCTTAGGGGGGGAGGACTACAGAGGTGGCTCCTGTGAGAAGCTGCTAGAAGCTTCCCCTGTGTCCAGTGTGGGGGGACCCACACTGGAGCAGTCTCTTCCCGAAGAGACTGCGCCATGTGGAAGGGACCCACGCTGGAGCAGCTCATGAAGACCTGCAGCCCAAGGGAAGGACTCACAATGGGGACGTTCGTGGAGGACGGTCTCCTGTGGGAGGAGCAGGGAAGAGTGTGAGGGCTCCTTCTCTGAGGAGGAAGGAGTGGCAGAGACATGAGATGAACTGACCACAACCCTTATTCCCCCTTTGCCGCTTTGAGGGAGGAAGTAGAGGATCCAGGAGTGAAGTTGAGTCTGGGAGGAAGGGGGGGGGGGGGGGGGGGGGGAGGAAGGCATTTTAAGATTTGGGTTTATTTCTCATTACCCCACTCTGACTGGTAATATATTAGGTTAATTTTCCCAAGTCAAGCCTTTTTGTGCCCATGGTGGTAATCAGTGAGTGTTCTCTTCCTGGCCTTATGTTGTCCCACAGCTTTTGTTATATTCTTCCTCCCCTGTCCATCTGAGAAGGGGAGTGACGGAGCAGCTTTGGTGGGCACTTGACGACCAGCGAGGGTAAACCTACCACACAGCCGAAGACCAACAAGGTTAAAAATCCTTTTGATTCATTTTAGGCATTACAATGAACACACTGCTGTGGAAACATATTGTTCTGATCTAACCCTCCCGCCTCCTCTCCCAACTAGTTTGGCCAGCTCCAGTCCAATCTCTTTCACCAGCCAGACCCAGTGACCCCATAGGATCCTTATCCCAGTCAAAAGTTTAATCCCTGCCTAGCAACTCTTTCCCATCATCCAAAGGCTTCTTACAAAGCAGATCGCATGTTTGTATCTGAATTTTTCAGAGCACTTGGTTTCATCTCATTTTTTTTTCCCCTCACCTCAGCAGTTCTCAGGCTCCTTGCCAACATATTCTCAGTATCATTGCCCAGCTCTGCCACCAATGTCCCCTTCAGTTCCGCTTCTTGTTCTGATTCCCATAGCCTTCCTCCTTATCAAGCCAATCTTGATTTCTGCTAGCATGTGCTTGCTCTTCTGTTTCCAAGCCCACAGATTCCTCTATGGCCAGCCCAATCTCTTTATGTTTTTTCTACACTCTTCACTCCAAGCTCGCCTATCTTTCTCAGCCTCCTTTTTACTCCCCCCATTATTGTATCAATTTCCTCTCCATCTAAACCAACTAGCTTCCAACTGCATATTGCCTAAATCCAACTAGTAAAGTCACACAGTCACTCACACACACACAAAACCAACTCTGAAAATCTCCTCAGTTTCAGTGCCTGACCTTCACATGGGCTGTAAGGACCAGGGGTCCAACTAAAGGTTGTACAGCTGCGAGCTGTAGCAGAGTCGTAGGGGAGGCAGAATTTCAGCAGCGCAGCACTAGCAACTTTCTGAGCATGAATAAGCTTGAAGGTTTGGCTTTTAACTCAGAAAGCTTTGGCTGACTTCTGAAGGGACAGCAAAGATGTAAACTCAAGATTAAATCTACTCCTGCCAAGCGCAAAGTAATCAGAATGCAAGGTTGTTAAAAAAAAACCCAAAGACCAAAAACCAAGCATGAACAATGTTTTCCTAGTATTTTCCCTCCTGCAAACAAAGCAATTGCTCCATCTGTGCGCCTGATGTCAAAAACCACCGACAACTTCAGTTGAAATAAGGGGGCAGAGTAGTCTGCAACAGCTGTTCAGCAAGCCCAATTTCACAGAAATGACTCAAGCCTGGTAAAGCACTGGAACACTAGCTTGTGTGAGAGAAACTTCTTGCAAACCTCGGCTCATTACATTACCAGTTTCATCTATGATTCTATGATCTATTGTCACTTAAAAATAAATAAATAAATCAATCAATCTTTGGCCAAGAGTATATGCTGTTTCATTTGCTTCTAAAAGTCACTCTTCCTTCATTGCCAATTTTAACCTTGGTAAGACTTTTAACCTCTGTCTTGCCACCATTCCCTCCCAGCTCCCAAACAAGAGCTTTTATGCTTACACTCAACCACTGCATTGATACAACTGGCTTTAGACCAGGAAGACAAAGTTCATACAAACCTGCTATTACCAAATACAGCCATTTATGGTGTAATTTCCAGTCTCTTTTGAGACAAAGATTCTTATCATAAAGTTTTTCTTTTTAGTAATAAACCAACAGTTCTTTAAACTGATCAAATTAAGTGCTAGTACCACATCTACCATACACCCACCATACCTGTATCAGAAGGTCACAGATTCAGGCCAGTTCAAACTAACCAGCTCTACACCAATGAAACTTCCATGTATAAAGGAAAAAAAAAGAAAGATGGCCTCCAAACGTCATCTCAGCAAAAATAAAGTCACAGGAGCAAAAACTGAAGATGAAAAAGATTAGGTCATCTAATGCCTCTTGTCTTCTCAGGCTATTAAGAGTATTCCTAGTGCTGTATTCACTCCAGCTGTGACTCAGCTTCCTGATGTATGTGTCACCTGCACTCCGTCTCTTAAAATACTCATCTAGTATTTTACTACTGCAGAAATCATCCAGTGCAGTAATTGGAAACTATGGCTCCCAGAAAGTAAAATAATAGCTTTCTCCTCTCCATTTCTAATTTTTAATCTTTCTAAGCGGTGACTAAACACACCAAAGAGCAGACTTCCAGCATCCCATGCTGTCCAGCACACACACTTAGAAACAGATGTGAGCTCACTGTAGCATGAAGGAACTGGTTCAGGATGAATAGAGAGTTCAATTTTGAACACCTGAGCTGGGAGAGAGAAGCTACAACCCTTGGCCACACTTCCTACAGCTGCAGTTCCTTTCAAACACATTATGCCTGATTAAAAACCAAAACATACATCACATATTTTCAGCCAAAAGTAAGTAAGGAGCTTTGTTTGAACAGCTACGCCTATCTTAAGAGGTATTAATCAAAGTTTAATTAAAAAGCTTATCTTCCAAAAATACACTATCACCATTCACACGTATGGTCTGGAAGTACAAAACCACCTGTTTTTTGCTCCACTGAATTTTAAACCACAGGTTAGAAGGAAAATAAAGATATCCAAAAGCACAAAAAGTGTTTTAAGAAGCTAATTTTCTTTTCTTTTTTAAAGATGGCATTTATATTGCTAATTGCCTAGCACCTCACAAAAAAACAAAGCTAGTGAACCAGGTGCTCATATTTTTAATGGAAATCCAAAGGAAAACTATCCAAGGCTAAACTGGCTTAAACTGGCACAGCACAGAAGTCAGACAGTGCCACTGACTCCATCACCACTCACAGAGCAGGAAAGGTAAGACAATAAACTGACCCTTTAAGATCTGTCTAGTTCAGTAATTGTCATCGCTATCCACTTGGCATTAAAAAAAGTAGCCATGATCATGACCTTTGCATTTCTACAAACATTAGCCATTGTCATGAGGAAGACCTCTTTGGCCTCATAATTCACATGCTGTTAACAACCAGCAAGAACACAGCATGTGTGTCAGTTACTAAATAATGTAAGAAAAATTGGATGTCACACTCATACCCCACTGCTCCTGTGCACAGCCATGCATGTTGAAGCTAACTTGTATTACAATTAAAACTTTAGAAAGATTAAAATAAATCCTTTTTTTATATATATATATTCACAGGTTTGTTTTTCTTTGACAACTCTGTGGCAAAATAAAGGGTTGTTTGGTTTATTTGTATTTATTTTGTCCTATTTCTTTTTGCCTGGCTTTTGAGGGTAATAGGGCTCCTGACCACATTTTTTATCAAGTATCTCTTAAACCCACAGTTCCATACAAATGAGACAGAAGTACAGAGGTCTGAAAGTCATTTCATTCCCTCAGTATTCATGAGGAAACCTAGCCAGATAGGCAGGACATTTGAGACTGTCTCAGCTACACGTAAAGGCAGTACAGAAAGAAGTCACTGGAAGGGCTGATGCTAACCACATCCAAAATACAAAAAACATTTGAAATCAGGGTTTATCAACAAAGAAATCCATATTTTTAGGAAACTAGGTTTCTTTAGGTCGGGCACTCCTGGAATTACTTGTAATACTTAGGTTTATTACCTATAAAACCAACATGGTGCAGAAAATAAAACTGTATGCTGCTTTCATCTGGCTCACTGCCTGCAGAAAACACACTGCAAGCAAAGAACAGACCTGGAACACTTTCCACCGCCCACCTCACCCAACCCAGCAACAACGGGGTGGCCACAACCTAAAAGCAGACATGGCATGTCAGACTACAAGCCTCCTACAAGTCACACAGCAGCCAGCAGCAGATACTCAGAGAAGAATACAAACACTGTGGCACTCCTGCAGTCATAATTATCCCAAATATTCTCCCAACCTCTGCTGATCTCCAGCTCAAGGCTCATTTAACAGCAATCATAAATTTATCCAGCTGCTTTGGAAACCACCTACACTTTCAGCATGCCTGCATCCTGAGAAAGGAGTACCACAACCCACCTCACACTTGCAGTTATCACCTTTTCTCTGCATTTGGCATAGCCCCTGCTAGTTTCATTTGATGCTCCTCAGTTCTTTTCCACCGAAAACATGAACAGCTATCACCTTCTGCCCCATGGTATTTATTATGGACCTCAGCTGTCTTACTCCCAGGCTGAAGACTAGTCAGTGCAGTTGTTCCTCACACAGTAGTAGCTGTTCTTCATCTTCAATCACCCTTACTGCTTTATCCATTTTGTTTTGGGTTGGGCTGGGGTTTTTTTTCCAATTTTATCAGTTGTTATTACAGAGAATAGAGGAAGAAGACTAACTGCACATGACCTTCAAGAGGCAGGTATAGTAAAGATTCATGTGCATGGCAGAAACATGAGGTTTGTTTTGGTCTCTTGTTTTTTTCCCCCTAATGACTCTCAACATTTGCTTTTCTTTGTCTTTTTTCCCCAACATCACGGACCATTAAGCTAGCATGTTAATAGCACTCTCCATTACAACCTCAAGACATTGTTTCTGAGCAATAGCCCATTCAGAGCATCTACACAAAACTGGCACACATGCATGCACAGATATATACTGAGGAATTTCCAAAAGAGAACATTGTATATTCCTTGTACTACTATCCTAATCTATCACCAGGATGGAAAAGAAGTAAGACAGTTGGAATTCAGCTCTATCCTCCCTCTATTGTTATTATGGTATGTGATTGATTCTGTTACAGTGGTTCACAACGACATGGGAGATATTGCATGTAAAGGAGTGACAATAAACCATAGGTCAGTTTAACTGGACTAGAAATTCGGCATGTGGTAGTTACTCACCCTGGAATTTAATAGAAACCAATGTTGCACTTCACTACATATTGTCTTCATCCCATACTAGAAAACATTTCCTAAGTAATATGCTTCATTAGAGAAATTACAGCACAAAAGAGGATTAAATCATCAAAATATAAATATAGATTTATATGGATATAAGCAAAGAATTAAGTACTCAAGTTCTTTTTCAGAAAGAACAAACTACAATCAATTACAAGATTATAGTGAATATAATTTATCTGTCTGCTCAATCCCCGAGATCTTCAGCAGCAAGAAACTGAGGTTAAAAAAAAATCCCCACAAAACCAAAAAGTATAATCAATTTGGTATGATGGGCTGTGAACAAACTGGAAGCAAATGACACTTTTCATATGCGTATAATCACATAGGCACATATTGCTCTATAGTGACCAGTCATAAAAGATCACAGAAGCAACAGAGCACACACCATGTGAAAAACAGAAGATAAGGTGGATTTTTCTTCTCTCTTCTCTTGAAGGCTGGCAAAGATCAGTGAAATTAAACGTTGCCCAAGGCAATTCTTAAAAGCAGCTTGGCCATTAAAGTCATGTCATCTGGTGACCCAACTGACCTACATTAAACCCAGGCTAAAGGGCAATGTCATCTTTCTTTTCCTTCAGATAGCATGACTGTGCATCTTCAGCACAGATGGAAGACAACCCCTCTGGCCTTCTGGTTTCCACCATATCTCTTGCTACAAACCAAAGTTAGCTGCAACCAATATTTTGTACTTGTTTGGCCTTAGATGTACTGTGGTAGCATGAAACGGAGCTGAAAAAAAGCAAGTTTAATCATGGCAGTCAGGTGAAGTTCCCTATGACTGGAAAAAAGGAAATGTAACCCCCATTTTCAAGAAGGGGAAAATGGATGAGCCGGGGAACTACAGACCAGTCAGCCTCACCTCTGTGCCTGGCAAAATCTTGGAGCAGATTCTCCCGGAAGGCATGCTGAGGCACATGAAAAACAACAAGGTGGTTGGTGACAGCCAGCACGGCTTCACTGAGGGCAAATGCTGCCTGACCAATTTGGTGGCCTTCTATCATAGGGCTATGGAACTGATGGACAGGTGTAGAGCAGTTGATGTCATCTACCTGGACTTGTGCAAAGTGTTCGACACTGTCCCACACGACATCCTTGTTTCTAAGTTGGAGAGACATTAATTTGATAGGTGGACCACTTGGTGGATAAAGAACTGGCTGGATGGCCGCACGCAAAGAGTTGTGCTCAATGGTTCAATGTCCAGCTGGAGACCAGTAACGAGTGGTGTCCCTCAGGGATCGGTGTTGGGACCAGTCTTGTTCAACATCTTTGTTGGTGACATGGACAGTGGAATTGAGTGCACCCTCAGCAAGTTTGCTGATGACACCGAGCTGTGTGGTTCAGTTGAAATGCTGGAGTAAAGGAATGCCATCCAGAGGGACCTTGACATGCTTTTGAGGTTGGCTGATGCCAACTTGATGAAGTTTAACCATGCTAAGTGCAAGGTCCTACACCTGGGTTGGGGCAATCCCAGGCACAGCTCCAGGTTGGGCAGAGAAGAGATTCAGAGCAGCCCTGCAGAGAAGGACTTGGGGTCTTGGTAGATGACAAAATGAACATGAGCCGGCAGTGTGCACTTGCAGCCCAGAAAGCCAACCGTATCCTGGGCTGCATCAAATGCATGTGACCAGCCGGTCGAGGGAGGTGATCCTGCCCCTCTACTCTGCTCTCGTGAGACCTCACTTGGAGTATTGTGTGCAGTTCTGGTGTGCTCAACATCAAAAGGACATGGAACTGTTGGAACAAGTCCAGAGGAGGGCCATGAGGATTATCAGGGGACTGAAGCACCTCCTGTATGAAGACACACTGAGGAAGTTGGGGCTGTTCAGCCTGGAGAAGAAAAGGCTGCATGGAGACCTCCTAGCAGCCTTCCAGTATCTAAAAGGGGTCTACAAGGATGCTGGGGAAGGACTCTTCATTAGGGACTGTAGTGATAGGACAAGGGGTAACGGGTTCAAACTTAAACAGGGAAAGTTTAGATTGAATATAAGGAGAAAGTTCTGTACTGTAAGCGTGGTGAGGCCCTGGAATGGGTTGCCCAGGGAAGTTGTGAATGCTCCATCCCTGACAGTGTTCAAGGCCAGGTTGGACAAAGCCTTGGGTGAAACTAGATGATCTTAAGGTCCTTTCCAACCCTAACTGTTCTATGATTCTTATCTTGGCTATGATTATTCAGATTCTTCTGAATACCCCTAAGGGTTATTCAACCCTAATTGGTTGAATACCCTAACGGTATTCAACCAATATCTGTCTAGTCAGTGGCTTGACTACATACTTGATTAGAGATTGACAGGCTTATGCAAATATTACAAAAATTGCCTATTTATTATGGGATACATCCAATTTGGATGGTTTCAATAAATGAGACATGTTATAATCACTTTTCTATTAAAACACTAAATGTCAGAGAAGAGGTTACTCAACAAGTCATTTACTTTAGATTTGCTTCCTGGACTACACAGATTTGAGAGCTGGCATGTCAATAATGGGACATTCTTTAGGATTTTTTTCTAAAACTTTAATACTTTACAAAGACCATCCACAATCCATGGAAATGCTGTTCCACAGATAACAGAGTGGGTCATTCCAGCTCTCTAATCCACTACAGCATTACTATGCTGAAGATCCAAGACCTCTGCTTGCAGAACTGCCTCAGAGGCAATACCTTCCAAACGCAATTTACTGTGCAGCTGTCTTTTATTCATTTTGTAGACAAATGAGGAGTACAAGTGGCTCAAGTAGGAGCACATATACTAATTGGTTCAGTGAAAACAAATATAACGGAACAGGATTTTGCTCTTGTTGAACCCATATGGAATACTGCCTTTTATATTAAAAGATTCGTATTCAGTTAGGTCAAACAGATTTAACTGTTGCTTATTCTTAGGATCACAGAATAATTCAGGTAGGGATGGAGGTAAGAAATTCTGTATTCTAAGCTCCCATTAACAGCAGGATCAGCTGGGAGAGCAGACCTGACTGCTCAAGGTTTTGCCCAGTCAAGCCTTGAAAACCTCCAAGGAAGCAGACTGCACAGCACCTTCAGTGACCCATGTCTCTGCTCAATCATATTCAGGGTAAAAAGGAAAGCTGCTCCTCAGCTTGCCAGTCCCAAGACTGTCTCTTTACAAGGGCTGTGTGTGGAAATTCTATCAAGTCAGCTTATAGGAAGAAAAGAGGATGAGAAACAAAAGAACATGTTTACCATTTGTTAAGAATATCTCTATTATGCAGTACTTGAGGAGAACCCCTCATCTTATTGAATCACTATTTCTAGCAAATGCTGTTCAGGAAAGGCTGTTTTAAGATAGAAAGTGCTTAAAGTTTTGTAGCCTCAAAATGGCTCTTAAAACATTTCTATGTTCTGCTCTTCCATCAGAGAAAACCACTTCATCAAAAACAGAGAATACTCTGATGTATTATTCCAACTTTGTTCAGCGTGGGCTGCAAGACAAAATGCTTACTTACATTGCAAGAGCTTTCTTGTTTGTCAACAAAAAACATTTTGTACACCTTCCAGTATGCCAAGAATGAAGTTTATAGCTTCATCCTGCAATATCTGTGCCTCTTCATCCTCCATCTTTGTTAATTGTAATAAAGAGCAAGGCTGCATATTAGCTCAGGAGAACAGAATTTAGATCTCCTCTAGTTTCAGATTATGCAAATTTATAACCCATGTATGTATCGTAGTGTGCTATTTCTCTAGAAATAGTACATCTGCTAAAGCATCAGGTTGGTTTTACCCACAATGAAGAAAAGTTATTCCCATGTTTAAACCAGAAACATACTAAATATTCCCGTAATTAAAGCATCTTGCTGGTTTTACCCATACTTGCAGTCTTCAAACTCTTTTAAGAAAACTGCAGAAATGCATGCAATGTGTAAGAATGCAAACAGCTAAATCAACTCAAAGTTTAAATTGTTTTTAATAGCCAAACTATGCGAGGGAAAAAAGGCAAAAGCAATTCATTTGGCATTTGAACTACAGCTGTTTTCTCTGGCACTTAACCACGCTGGGATCTTACTGAGGTAAATACGCTCTACCCCACTGAAGGGTAGTATCCTGTTGTTAAAAGATCTAAAGAGGCATGTAACAAACAAATTGTTCCAAGTATTTTTAAAATAAGGGCATTCAAACATCTCCCATTGAAAAATAAAATAAAATTAAAAAAAAAAAAAAAAAAAAAACAAAACCGACCCTATGTTTTCTTAATAACAGAACAAAAAAAATCAAAGTTGCAAAATTCCGCTCTCAAATTCACTGTCAAGGTTGGCAGCCTTACTTGTGTAGCTCTAGGCAGATACAAGCAGAACCATTACACACACGTTTCTAAAAATGCATATACGTGAAGCACCCAGTAGAATCTCTGATAATCACCAATCAGCATGTGGAAGGGAAGAACATACAGTTAATGCCTCATGAAAGGTTAAGTTTCTTATGATTGCACTAACATATTTCAATTTGCCCAAAAGACTTCTTTTCAAGAGAAGTGTTTCCACTGGATAGACTCCTTAAGATTATAATGAAAAATAAGTTTTCAGAAAGAATTTAAACTGGAATCTAAAAAGTTGACAGAAAAGCAGTATTCCACATGCTCTGGTCAAGTAATTCCTCCATGGAAAGAACAGCAGAACAAGCTCTTCAGCTAGCACACTTCGATTCTGTATGAAATATGCTGGCATATGGTTTCCTGCAACTTTCATAAACAGAAATGGAAATTGTGTCTTATGAGAGCTGTGTCTGGAATACTTGCAGGCACTATCCAACCCATCAATCTAATATGGAATGAAATCAAAGGCTGAAACTTAGCAAAGAGAAATCTCAAACAGAAATAGGTAGCTTTTTGTTTGCTATCTAAGCACCCATCTTCAGCGTAACTGTCCTTTCTCATTCTTTTTTGAAAGGGAACTGGCTGAAGTGCCTGTTATTGTGTGTAATTGCTTAGAAACTAGGTAATCTTAGCAGAAGATACTGGCACCATTTTAAAACATGAGAGAGATGTAGTCTGGGAGGAAAACAGGGCAGCATGAAGTGAAGAATTCTGTACTCAGGTTTTCCTAGTCCAAAATACTTTGTGTCAAATTTAGTATCATGCTCTAATGCTTATCTGGTACCTACAATATATTAAAAGATGTTTACAACATATGTAAAGTTTGCCTTTTGTAACATACTGATTCTCCTTGCCTCTTGTTGAGATTAAACACTGTATTTCATAAGAAGGCAAGGCCACTCTTGCTTTAAACACAGGCCACAGAGTTCTAGATAAAGGAAAGCTCTTCCATTTAACTGCATATAAGACTTGCTGTGAATTTATGCTCAGCCAAATAGGGTTTCTATTATTGGACTGGAGTTTTTTATTCAGACCCTAACTTCCACATAATAAATGAACGTTCTTTTTGGCCATGCTTGAAAAGCATTTGCACACAAGGTCCAAGGCAGCCTTGCTAAACTGACAACTGGCCTAAGCAAAACATGTAGGTTCTGGCTCTGGGCAACTTTTTTTCTCTCTAAAAAGCAGAGCCATGCACTTTACCATAAAAGCGAGCAAAACCTCCCCAGATAACTCTTTATTTCTGTACATGGCAGAATCAAGCAAAATCTTTACTCTAAGCCTAGCTCCCTATCACAAACCAAAGAGCAGGGACAGCAAGAGAAGATCCTACCTGCTCCAGCTGCTCCTTTGCTGCTAGCATGATAAGACAGCAGCAAAAGTGTGTTGGGCACTTTTTTTCCTCAATTAAGGAATTTACAAGCACTGCTAGTATGCTGACAACTGCCACATGTTCCATACTAGTAGCTTCAGACCTCAAAAACTTCACAAGACATAGAGGATTTGGTTTCCCCTCTTGTAATAAAACTTCCGTGAAATTCAAATAAAAGAAGCCCTGTAAGTGTGACAACAGCGTTAAACAAGTTTAAAAAAATAACCATGAAAACAAAAATTTAAACAAACAATTCTAATTCTATGGTGCCCAGCATAATTTTTTTTAGTTGTGTACCTTATTTCTCTTATGCACTGTACATATCTTTAAGTGAGATGGAAGGAAGAGGACTAGACCTTCTGCCAACTCACAGAAGTACACATATTCCCATACACACATATACCTATGCATTCCTTAATTCAGCTTTTTGTATTTACCAGGAAGAGTTAATTCTTGTTATAAATAGTTTATTATAAAGCTAAATGTTCTGATCTCAAGTTACACCTTTGTCCAGGGCAATGGAATCACAAGTGTAGAACTACTCAAGAAATAACCTAATCAAATTAAAGGCTTCCCTAAAAAGAGTTTAAAATGATACTTTGTGAGAGATGCGTGCCAAGCACCTTCTGTCCTTTATTGCAGGGAATAATTCAGTCTGCATTCAGCTTCATCCCTCTGGTGTCAGCCACGCATCTATCAACACCTCCCTTTTTCTGGGGTAATGTGCTTTGTACTTAGAAGTATCTGCACACTAGCCTCCTAAGTCTCACCTACCTTAAGAAAGTACCTCTTGCTGATACTGGGGGAAGTGATGGTTCTATTCAAACACAGCGAAATACTTGCCCAGCTAAGCATGAACCCCTGCCAGCAGCATCTGCAAAGCTGTAATAAAATGACCTCTCCAACTTATCCTTCCAAAGAAACTGTATTTAGCTGCAAGCAAGTGGCAAGAACGTTGTTTTGTATAACCTACCTTTATAAAATATGTGATCTGCAGGCATACAGTCTTACCTAGATGAAGACAGCATAGAAAGTGATGGTAATTTAGGTCAGCAGCATGGGGATCTCACCTACAGCCAGTGCCTTTGCATGGGTTTGTCCAATAAAGGGCTCCAGATTATGTGGCAACTGACTCATTTCAAGGACACACAAAGAGAACAGTATCTGTATCTTCCCCTGTCTGGTAGGATTCTTCTCAACTGGAAACACTTCATGTCTGCCAGGCAAAAAGGACTCATTGTAGGCCATGCTCAGTTCTGCTTCAGACCATGTACAACAGTCAGCATTAGGACAGCTGCAGTGTCTGAGATGGCACCATGGAAAGCTACAAAACAAACTGTATCCCAAACACATTCCCAAGCCCACTACACATATTGAGTCGCAGAAACTCTAATCCTCAAGGTGATTACTCTGACACAGCTTTAATATAAAGGGAGAAGAGACGGCAAATTAAAAACATCAAATCAGCTACAGGTAAAACGTTGCCTGTTCCTAGAAAATTACTCTGTAGAATTACTTATTCTGAAATTCTGGCACTTACATAATAGATTTTGAAAAGAGATTTTGTTTTAGCAAAACTTAGTTTAAACAAAGGCTTTTATGCAGGGTCATAAACGCTACTGCTAGCTGAAGAATTAGACTGGTACAGGTTGCATACATGGATATATAGTAATATATCCATGAATATATACTCAGTTTATTAAATGAAAAGATGCAACAAACCAGTTACTAGCAATAACAAAGATCAGAAATGTGAATGACTTAATATGTATGAAGTAATATTTTTTAATCTCAAAGAGCTTTAACAACAGCTTTAGAGCTTCCCCTGCCTCTTCCAACTCTGTTCACACTATCTTTCTAGCAACATCAGCTGTAAGCAGCTCTACAGCAAGGTGCTAACAAACTCTGATGCTTTAAAAGCCTTTAAGGCGCAGCAGGCAAAAATCAAAAACTGGCAAGAGGCAAGGGAAATGGAGGGGTTAAAAAAGAATCCATCCTGAAAACCATCAATTAAACAATAAAGATTAAAACTTCATCCTTGTTACAAAAATAGCAATTATTTAAACTGTGTTATAAATATATAATCCCAGCATATATGAGTGCAAGGAATTTTTTTTTTTAATTAAAGCACATATGTAATTAAAAGGATTAAATTATTTTTAATTATTGAACTATTTAAAGTATTTAATTACATAATTTAAACTGTACCTTAACTGAAAAATTGGGAAATCACTAATAGGAAGTGTCCCAACTTTATCTTTTGCAGGTCTTGATCTGAGCATGTAATCTTACCTATCCAGAATCAAAACCTCCTGTAATGCTTCATACACAGGGATTGAGACTTACAGTTTTCCTTCTGGGCTCATATCTGTGCATTATCTGTATTTTACAGAAAGAAAACTATGACCCAAGAAGTTTACAATTACTCACCTAACAGTCACCCCACAAACCAGTGTAATGTAAAGCCATCACAAGCATCAATGGTCAATATTTGAACCAAGATTTTTTGCAAACCAGCTCTCCCACCATAGATAAGGACGATGCTTGCTGCAGCAATGCACAAACTGTCAAGCAGCCCGCAAATCTAAGTAACTTTAAATAAATTTTAAAAGTCATCTTCTTGGAGATATATTTAGAATCCCTCCAATCCCTTCCACCATCCAGTTTTCCAGGGAAGATGTGAACGTGCATATTTCCACACATTTGGCTACAAAGTTGTGCATGGAGTTAAACTTTCTTAGAAAAAAAAAGTACTTTCCTATTTTTCCCTGGCAGCTTCATTTTGAAGTATAATTTCACAGACACAGCAGTGTGTTACATAGAAGTAACACAGTTTACAAGATTCAGGTAGCCATCTGATTATAAGTGGAGAAACAACCCCCCTATGCAAATGCAAACTTAAGCCTCTTCACGAGAATTCTGTTGGCCGGAAAAGGCACTAAATCACATCTGGTACTCTTCACATCTGTATTCCAAGAATCCTGTGATGAACATGCCTTAAAAAAAAAGAAAAAAAAAAGAAAAAAAAAAAGAAAAAAAAAACCACAAAACAGCCCAAAACATTCCTCCGAGCCTAAAATCCCTACACTAAACCAGTGTAGATTTTTTATATGTAGCTTCTCGAAGTAGCAATGAAAATTTAAGAGAGGATAATTGATTCATTACCTCCATTTCTACTATATTTCTTTTTTTTATTTTTTGCTCCCCATTTCAAAAGGCATTGTTTAAATTGCCCTAATCTGCAAACAGCAACAATAAGTGTAGCAAATACTTGACAATGAAGATGTAAAGCCTCTAAAAACCTGTTACCTTAGTAACCATGGGAATGCAGGAGAATAAGAATACACAGAGTGTCAGGACATCATTTTGGATTCCACAGGGTTTGGGTTGAAATACAGTCAGCTTTCATTAGCTTTTTGTTTTTCCCAGTAGGTCCTTGGACTTTGAAACAAAACCTGAATGACAGCTATGAGCAATTCCAGCCTCACTCCTGATTAGCCACACCAAACAAAACAGCTCTCTTCACTGTGAATCCCCCCCACCCTTTGCACCCAACAAGCCTAGAAACAAATGTTATTTATGCTGCTGACCCCTCTGGATATCACTAATAAAGCACATTCCAAAACGAAGAGTAAACCAAAGAGCCATTTTCCTGGCACTTAATAGATAATTCACTTTAAACAAACGTCCTGCAAGAAAAATAAAAAGCCAACATACCCACCCAGGACATTTCTGTAACCCCGCAGTTTATTTATAAGCTTTACAGGGTATGTTAATTAGACACCAACACTAAGAATTCAGCTCCTCACTTAAGTAACACCGTATTTCCATTTTACTCATGGAAGGGGGAAAGAAAATAAAGAAGACCACCCCCACCGAGGTCCGTTGGGAAGCTTGTGGTCAAGACAGAACAGAACAAAGATCTCCCAACCTCTGGCTTTAGCTGGCTTAATTCCAGGCCCGTTCCCTTGTTCTTTGCTGCTATCTGGTCACTTGGGAAAACAATCGGAAAAAAAAAAAAGCTCCAGGCAAAACCATTGGAAAAATGAGCAAGCAACTCAAAACATGTGGATTATGCTAGACCCAGCCCATCACAGAATACCTAAGTGCTCCTTGAACTTTACATACAGCTTTACACCCAGTTTCCTCTCTCTGAGTACAAACCAGGGCTACCACGGTAGTGTTAGAGAGTGGGAAAAAGGGAGGGGAAGGAAACAAACATTTTTTGCTCAGTAAGAGGGGAAAAAAATGAAGTGTAGAAATAATGGGCTGCTTGGTCATCATGTGATAACAAAAGTCTTTGCCTCAAAAAGCCTGGAAGGCAACAGTAGTCCAGAGACACTGACCTTACCTTGCCTTTCAGTTCTCTTTCAACTGATAAGGCGTTTCTTTTCCATTCACAGAAATTGCCATTCCAGGACACCACTGATACATGTAAGAGCTTTTGCCTCTGTTCATTCGTAGTCTTCTGCAATCTTTTCCACACATATGAACAGCAGTACCACAGCAGCAACACCCATTTTACATGCAATAGTCCAGATTATATTTTTTTTACATTATGCAACATCAATGTCTGGATCATGTTAAACATCACTAATAAACACCAAAGTTATACCCTTAAAAACACCACTCATGGGGCAAAACAGCTGCCTATCTCCAGACAACTGCAACTTCCAAGTTAAATAAAACAGAGTATCTACATTAAATCCTGTTACTTATTGTGTACTGAAGAATACTTGCATGACCCACTCACACATTTTGCGTACATGTAGAGAGAGAAAGGAGTTGCTATTCCCCACTCTTGAGTGCAATCAGGTGTCCAGAAACAGGCTTATCTCTACAATACTAAGCAAATCCACAACAGTAATGAGCCAACAGGTTATAAAAAAAGCACACTTTATCCAGCCATATGCACAAAGCAAGGCCGTCTCGGGTTTTGAGACATTAGCTTAGGCCTCAGATGTCCAATTTTCAAGTCCATCAGTCCCTTCTTGTTTTGGCCACTCAGTTCTTTGAAGCAATGGGGAAAAATAAGCACAATCACAAAACATTTTTTAGGAGAAAAGCATGTTAGAGGAAACGACAGGTTTCGAGAAATCAAAAAAAGCTTCCTAAAATATTTATTTAAATTCATTTTTTAAGCATACTAACCACTTTCAGAATCATGTTATTAAAAGCCGGTATGAGTTTACCTATATCACCAAAAATTCTATTTCTTTCCATGCTTCCCTTTAATCTATCACATCTTGCTTCATATCTTTAGAATGGTTTTGCACATAGTCTCTGCCTTGACTCCTGCCCTGAGCAGAGTCAACTTGCTTGCCACTGCTTGGCCAGCCTGTCAAAAGGTTCCTTCAGCAAGGAAGAAGGCAGATTCTCTCCCAGCAGTACCTATATCCCAAATGACTCTCCTATGAAGAAGCAGCAATGCAATCTAAGTTAATTTAATTTGGTTGACTTAATCTAATCTTCATGAAGCTTCTCCATGGATCTCGCTCCCTCAGTGTAAAAGATGAAAGAAATGACTAAAGCAGCAGTTACATGTAGTCCCAGAAATTTCAATCTTTTATAGAGACTGCTGCCAACTGCTAAGCAGACCCACCACCCACAGCTATCATCCAAGAGGCATGCTAGGTAGCCAGAAGACTCCAGGGCAGAACTGATCATAACAACTGTGTTCCTGCAACACACTCCCAGAGACTTAAAAATAAAGCCTCCAGAAGTGGTCTAAGTGAAGCAGCTCAATCAGTAGCCAAGCCAATGCAAAGCAAAGATTAAAGGATAAGCACAGTCCCATATGCCTAAGGCCTGGAGCTTTTCTAAAGGCAAGCCTTTACCTGGAGAATAGCTTCTAACATAGAGAGGGCTGTGATGGACAATCAAGTAGTTGGCCATTAATTTCCATTGAGGACATGGGGTTTTTTTCTTTCCATTTAAGCTTCAACTTTGTGGCTTCAGAAAGCCATTTTCTGGAAACAAAAGGCTCCCTAGAAACCTCTGCTTTGTTGCTTCCTCTCTGGAAAGCCTGTCAGTGGTACCAACTGCCATATCTTCCTAGGAGAAGGGAAGCTTGGAACTTCCACCTTCAATGAATGTGGTTTTGGAGTAGGGGATGTGGGCTGGGAAGGAAAGGATATCATCATTCTTCTCCTTACAGTAAAAAGTGATTGCTACAGTGCCCAAACTCTCTCCTGCAAACCACAAACATGCCTTGTTATCACAGGAGAGAAAGATTTCTCAAACTCATACTAAGTACAGCACCACTATCAGCTCTGTAAGCGGAGGCTGAGTCAGAGCTGCAATAGGAGCATTGTAACAGTGATATACGAGAGGACCATACGTGAACTCCCCCAGGATGGAAAAGCAACTGATCATGATTCTACCTCTCTGCTCCCACTTCCAAAAGAAAGCCCCTGCAGAACATCCTGACATTGAATGGCATTGCTCAGACTCTGGTTGACTGCATCCAGAAGGCAAACAATATATATAAACAATTCCATCCTTGCAATAGCAACATGAGAAGGTGAACACAAGCAGATGCCAGTCTTCTACCTTCTTCCCTTTCTAGAATTACTGCCCACCCGTACGTAAGGTAAGCCATAGGCACTGTGCGCTCTGACTGGGAGATCAGTAGCTGCTTTTATCTGGGAACAAAGGACACAACAGATCAGTTTTAATGGGAGAAGTGCAGTACAACCTGACCCAAGAAACCACAAAATAAGTGCAGGTCCATATTCTACCTGCTCTGTCATCTGCACGGGCCATGGACTTAACCGTTCACCTCAGCTGTGAAAATGGGACTTTTTGTGAGTTCCTTACAATTTGAGCTATACAGCTTAGTAATAGTCTTTGAAGGGAACAGCAAAAATCTGTATAAGAACCACCACCATCAATTTCTCCATGTCAGACACAAAACCCCTGTTCTAGATATTCGGAATGCAGTTTCAAGCCTGAAATAAAATCCCAAGCTCTAAATTTTAACTCCCCCTCACAGAAACTCAGTTCTGCAGGAAGAAAAAACAAAGCAGTTCTCAACACAGTTCAGAACAGCTCCTTCACTGCCAAGTTGAAACTCACTGGCCCCAAACATCAACTTAGTTGGCACTAGTTCTACAAAGGTTTTTTTGACCTCAGTGTAATTTTGAGACAGACTGGAAATACCCAAAAGGCATGTTGGAGGTACCTATTGCTTTCTACCAAAAGAAGGGCAAAAAGCAGCACATATGCATGTTTAATTAATTTTACAGAAGTGATGTCTGTACAGCTGTCCAGCTTACAAAATTTCCAAACTAATCCCAAAGTAGGACCTCTCCACCTGACAAAGGAAGCATGCTTAAAAACCACATATATCACAACCTGTTGGGCACTAATTGAGAAATGGATTCTACTCAGTACTGATCACTTCCACCCATAGGTGTTCCACTGCATTTCTCAAGCTCAGTGTGTCACTCAATGGTAAACTGGATCAAGTAATTCATCCACCTAAAAAGAAACCTGGAAAAATTAGTTGTTTTTCAAGTGGATCAGTTCCTCTGCCAGATGCCGGCACACACAAAACAAACAGCAGCAAAATGGGGGAAAAGCTGAGGGTGCTGTGAGGAAATGGGTAACCAACAAGGAGGATGCAAGGGGTAGTCAACCAGCAACCACAGTGCTGTCACACAGGCTCATTCACCTGGTTTGATACGACCCTTCCTTATTAAGCCAAATCACAGATTTTTAATTACCACACACAACTCCAAAAGGAAAAAAGGTAAGAAAAATTGCACAAGTATGACCCAACATCCGCTGTATCAATATTCAGTAGGCACCTTGCCACCAGCTTCAAAAAGATCTGAATCTGCCATACATCCAGGACCGTGCTGAAAAGCTGCAGAAACAGCCCTTCTACCTGTGGAAAGCAACCTGGATATCATGGGGGAAAAATAGAAGAGAAGGGGAAATTAACTTCTCTAACACCTTCCACTCTGGGAAGTGACTTTTGGAAATTACCTCCAAATTCCATCTACTGAGTGATAAGTAGCCTAAACTCAAATAAGCAAAGACCGGTAAGATGCCAAGACATTTGTATTGAAACTCTTTCCTTTCTGCCTTCCTCTGTAACACAACATCATCAAAACACTCCAGGAAAGAGTTTCACTGACTGAAGGAAATAATAGCAGCTATCACTATCCTATTGCATTTTGCACTGAGGGCCTTCACACTACACTCCTTTTGCAGGTATTACCTGTCTCCTCTAGACACACATACCTTTTACTCTTCCTCCAGCAAGCACCTGGAACTATGAACCTCTTCTCTGAAAGCTGAAAATGAGGGCAGGGAAATAAATAGTATGGAACACTTAACAAGTAACAGCAGCTATAGAGTACATGCACATATTTGCATGTGCATGCACCTTGTGCCCTGCATGCATAAAGCAATAAAAAAAGAAAAAGATAGGCTTCTGCAATATAAATAAAGCGGGTGACTTAAAAATAATCTAATCTGAGTTCAAATCTATCCAGCACCCTACTACTAAGCAAACATCAGGAGGTACTCAAATAGAGAATGGTTTTCTGACAATTGAGCAAGAACAATAGCAAATATTTCATTTGCAATTAAGAACCTGGGTTTTGTTTTCACAGAAACTGTGGGGATTTCTTCAACAGTGACTTCTATTAATTTCTGCTCTCCCATCACCACCAAAAGGCTCGATGGGCCCAACACCATGGCTGCTTTTTCCCAATGATTTCAGACTGAAAAAAGGGCATTATTGCATCCTCTTTAAAAAAAATGTTTCAATTACACTTGCCTACTATATTGATCTGCATTCTTCAAAAGGGAAGAGACCAAAACAAAACCACCACACCAATAAATAAGCCGCAGCAAATCCACAGTTAGTGGCCTTGTTACAACCACAGCCCCTTGAACATTAAAAAAATAATAAAACTAAAATTAATAGGTCTGTTTTGTCGCCACAAGCCAACCTGCTGATTTAGGGCAATGTCACCAACAGTATTCTTATCTGTAAAGGGTAACAATCAATTGTTTGACAGAAACAAAGGAGAGCTCAACAGGAAATCAACCAGCTTGGGACAGATGGTCACTGAATCAAGTTTCACCCCTCCCCTCTCCAAAAATAGGCTTAAGAGGCATTTTCTGTTACCAAGCAACAGCCCAAAGGAAGGCATAAATCTTTCCCTATGTGTTATTCTCCTCCTCCCCAACACACACACATTTCAATCTCCTAGGGCAGTATGCTTGCAGGTTTATTTTCTAAATCATAGGAACAAGGATTTATTCCCTGCAATGACAATGTGTTTCTGCATGCCCACTAGCTGCTTTGCCTTTTTTTAGGCAAGAAGGTGGCTAACTGTAATCATGCTATGACAGCTACCATGAAGGTGGGTTACAACCAGGGGTACAATGCTAGTTAGCAACCCTGTCATGTTTGGCCAAGGTTCACTGGAGACCTCAGAAATTAATCCCTAGAGGAAGGGAATTTCTGATGACTGTTTTATATAAACTGGCATGACCCTGATCACACTCTGAAAAAAAGAGGTGACCTTTAAAAGTCATCATAAAACCCTGTACCTGCTTTAACCCATAAAAATCCATACAATTCAAACCCCCCAAAAGCACCAGGGTATCTTTAATGTAACACACAGAGCAGCAGACTTTCAAATCATTTGAATTTTTGGCGCATTGATTCTCTGGTACATCGACCACCCTAAGTGAGTATCAGCTACTTGAAGTATGGGATGAGTAGCTAAAGACGATGAACATTTACTGTTCTGCTAGGCCAGGGGAAGAATGAAGGGGAAGGGGGGCTGAAGAAGAAAAAGAGACCCGACTTGGCTGTTTGTGGAGATCTGGGAGGAGGGGGAGGGGAGCAGAGAGCCAGGGGGTAAAGAACAGCGGCTCTGAAATTCAGATTAGCACCCAGAGAACAAACCGGTTTGTTTGACACCACCATCACCCCCCCATCATACAACCTGGTAACAGGCCAGCAGGCCGCAAAAGGAGATAGAGCTAAATTTAGCCATACAAAGAGCAACCTGCAATAAAATTTAAAAAAATAACAATAAAAATAAAGGTTTACAATTATGACCCTCGCAAAAATTAAATGGGGAAGAAAGTCTCACTTTGGCAACAAACTGGGTAATCATCCTTTAAAAGCACAGAGCCTGGATTACCACTGACACATACTTAGACTACTAAAACATATGGCCAAAAAAAAAAAGAAAGAAGAGAGGGGTATAGGGGGAGGGGAAAGGTTGTGACAGCATGTGGCCTGCAAACACTTTATTTAATCCGTCCTCAACTAACTCTTCCTTTATCCAGCTGAAAACCTTCCGCTAGACACGACATAGCCTATTTTCACCAGGTATTTAATATACTCCTTTAATACCACTGCGGATACCAGTTAGCATCACTGCAGTGGGTAAACAGAGCCTGTATGTGGGCTGCTTCGCAGATGAAGGGCCTTGGACTTTCGAATCCATTTCAGCACAAAGCCATCTTGGTGGAGACACTCCCCTAGCTCCCTGCACAAGGCAACCAGATCTCATAGGGAAACCAGAGACCGAAATGTCTAAACTCAATTAATTAAAGTTAATCGAAATTAAAGAGAAGGTTTGAACACAAAACCCAGATTAATAACTGCATGTGTACCAAGAACACAATTTGGTTTACTATGTCTAAAGCCCACCGACTGAAGCACTAAGCTCAGCAGTCTAAGGTTCTGACAGAAGACTTGAACTAAAGACCCTGTAGGCTCAGCCATAGAGGACAGTAATGGCTAATCATTACTGCAAGGTACTGCTTGAAAACTCAAGGACAACCACCACCCTTGTTTTAGAGATAGGGAAACTGAGGCACATAGAAGCCATGTGTCTCAGTAGCAGCATCAAGAAGTAAAACCAGATCTTCTGCAGACCCTAGTCCACACTGTAATATCACCCTGAGTGTTCAAATGAAAGTGAGTTGTTATTTATGTAAATTCATGGCCAACATCAACATTTTTACAGCTGGTTTCCCTTGCCTCTTCACAGCTTAGTGACAGCCCTGCAGCTGAAATGCAGTTCTTCACTGAAACTAGTTTCTTTGATCAGGCAGGCAACAATGGTTATCCCAGGGTTATTCAGGAATGGATATACCCATTTTTCTAACACATCAGAATTTGGCTAAATAAGACATGAAAAAAGCTACAGGTTTTTCTCTAGTGCATGTTAATAATTTGGTTATAACATATTAAATGAATTATGGACTGCAATGGTTTTGTTTCTTTTGAATATCAGTGTAAATAGTGTGAAATGTACCATGGCAACAGAAGCCCCATACACTTTACATGTTAGTAATCCATCATATGTGGGAAAACCCCTACATTGCAGTTTTGCATAAGCATTTATCATTTAAGAAGAAACTTTTTCTGTTACATTCACAAATAGATGTCCTTTACATCACCCTGTCACGATAAGAGAGAGGTAACCATGTAGGAGGGGAAATAAACTTTGTTTCCTTTTCCCCTCTTAAGTATGCCATCGTGCTTTTCTTCACTGACCAAAGAAACTTCTGTGTTCCTTGGCTAAGGTGGAATCCACAGGCATTTTGCATGGTTTTGGTTGAAACGTAAAAGGACGCGAGTTCACCTCAAATCTCCCTCTATTCAATGATTCTGTGAAGTGGGGACTGAGGAGCCTGCTTTCCAGTGTCTTTTCCTTGAAAAAAAATCACAACAGATTTTCTTTGGATTTTTTAGCTCTCAAACTGCTAGTTTAGAACTCTAGGTCTTTAACTCACTCTGTTATTATATTAACTTTAACTTGACTCTTTACCTTGAACTAAGCCATTCTCCTTTCAAGCAAATTAAAGCATGTATCTGTTAGACAACCCAAACAAATCCCCCTCTTTTTTGCCAAGGAACATAATAGCAGTTGGCTGTATTCAGAACACAAGAACATTCCTCATTTACCTCTGAGCTGCTCTGGTCAGATGTACTAAACTTAAGCTAAAGTTACAAAAACACGTTTTTGCAATAGCAAGTAACACAGTAGTAGCAGAAGTGGAACCCAAAGATCAATTGAGTACAAAAATCTTACTAAAATTACAATAGTGCTTCTATCATCAGTTAAGATCATCAGTTCAAAGCTCTATTAAGTAAAAAGAAGTCTAGCTGTAGAAACAGAGAAGGCATTACAAACCATCAAGGATACGTAAGCCAGTAATAACTGCAGGTAGATCATTGCAAGCCTCATTCCCAAAACAAAGAAAATCACAATCTGAATATTATTCTTTATATGGCTATATGGTAACATTACACTTAACTGTTTACTTGCCAGACTGACATAAATTCATTTCAAGAGAAGCCATTTCTCATAAACTATTTTCTTCTTATGTATTCATAGTTCTGGGCTATTTTTCCTGGCACGCATAATGACTGTATGCACATGAGAAGATTCACCAGTGTATTCTCTTATCTCTGCACGCTGGCTGAAAGAAGTTTCTGTAATTTATTCCAGAACAGAAAGGCACTGTGACAACACACAGAATAGACCTCATTTTCAACAAGCAGTTTTTAATGAGAAATTTATCAGTCCCTCTCAGCATGAACTGCACTTTGGAACAGGGAGGACAGAATTGTTTTAATTGATTCATCCTGAGGCCACCCTCCCCCAAGGCATATGGCCTCAAATGCACTATTTTTCTGTCCTTGGGGCAAAGGATTAGTTATGAATCAAAGCAGTTCTGCTCCCTAACCCTTGTTAACTTACTTGCCAGTTAACTTCTTCCTAAAATTGAGTTTCTCAAAGAACATCCAATCTCTAGTTGGCAATTTCTAGTTCTTCTTTCCTCCTTGTCATGTTTTTTATAAAAACCTCGACTTCGTACAGTTTATTCAGATAATCATTTGGAGCAGGAAAAGGTGTGTTGTCATCCAGCCTCCATTCCCCTTTTCATAACTGGAACTAAAAAGCACAATCCCCGTTTTCCACACTTGGCTGTTTTTCCTCTACATGTGAAGTATATTCAGCTAGAACATGGCAGCTAGAGTGGAACTGCAACCCACATATTGAATCACCACATAAGAATCAGTATGTCCAGAAAAATAAAGCATACGGCCACACATACAATTCAGTTATAAGAAAGACGCACAAGGGCATGCAATTGAGAAGAGCAGTTCCCAAACCACACCTGCTAACAAAACTATATGTAGAAGTGATTGATTGATATAATATAAACATTTCTTTTTTATGCATGCTTTATTTTAGTACTGAAAAAGAACTTAAAAGAAAAATTAAAATTGCTAGTACTGAGCTTATTTTAAGCTTCCTTAGAGTAAGTGTTTTATTATGATCATTAAACTAGAAAACCTGATTTTAGACAGTGCAACAATGTCAATCCATCAGGTATTGTTATTATCCTTTGATGCTCAATCTTCCATCCCAAGCAGGGCAAACAGCCTCTTATGGAGTCACTCAAGCTTTACAGCCTTCCTACTAACACACGCCCAGCAATGCCTCAATCACCAGACTATTTTTGGGTTGCCATCCAGTAACACAAGACCTACAGACAGCTGCCAGTAACAGAACGCTGTCTCGCCAATAATGTGTGACTGGACATGCAGTCAGCAGGAATTTCTGATGATGTGCAGAAAGCACATTGAGCATACAGCAGGAAAACGGCCAGAAAGATCACAGTGGAAAGCAGGTTACCAAAACAGTTCACGCTGCCAGTAGCCTATTCCTTAAGTGTGTTTGCAAAACGCTTGGGCCAGATGAATTGTTTCTGGAAGCTGTATCTTACCAATAGGTAACGCTCCCTAATTTTATGTTTTTCTTACTACTTCACTTTACAACAAACAAACAACAGAATCACAGAATAATTTGGGTTGGAAGGGACCTCTGAAGGTCAACCAGTCCAACCTCACGTTCAAGGCAAGGCCACATTGGAAATCCTGTGAAAATAAAACACTGTTCTGATGTATTCTGGCGTGTGGCTGATCTGCACCAATAGTTTTGACTTATTAACCTGTCAAATTCATATGTGATGCTCTCAGTAATTCTCAGCTAGACTCTAATGAAACGAGAGCTGAAAGGCTGTTTCTTAAAAATAAAAAGTCTGAGGCACAAAATACTGTTTTTCTCAAAGAATATTAAACGTTTCATTGATGCAAAGAGTTTATCTGTTTCCCAATACACAGTTTTTGCAATTTGGACAAACTACTAGTGAATTACAAAGCTAATCTCCAGTCATGTGTCAGGGTTATACATTGAGATTCATGCTGTACTTGTTTATGTAGTGAATCAGAACAGAGAACACAAGGTTAGGATATCAGTATCATCAGACATCAGAAGTACCAAAACTACACAGCATCTGTGGCATTCCTCTCTTTTTCAGCCCTAAGACCCTGAACTGCATATTATTGAATTCAAAGTTGTATTAATTTTCACAGAACAATTCAATTATAAAGCATCTGGACAAAAACTGTCTTTTATGGAAAATAAGTCCCAGATCCAGTTCTCATTTATTACACTGCTTGGGACAACACCCATTTAACATGATGATCAAAAGCAAAGCTTTTTTTTACCCTTCAAACAAACATCAAAGCAGCAATGCTAGGATGAATTTTCAACTGTTCTGAACCTACAGGTTATATATTCCTCCTTTTTCAGCAGGAAGAACTCTGGCGACACACACATGCAACTTCACAAGTTCAACTTGGCAGTTAATCTGTCTGGCCTTAGCACATAATCAGAAATGGATTTACTACAGTGACAGCAAATGGAGCTGAAATCCTATATAGCACTGCGTAGGGGAGCGCTTAACCCCTATCACAAGTAGAGCCTCCCTCTTTCTACACCAAATCCACATCACAACTGGAATCACCCCAAACCCAAGCTTGACAGAAAGCCAGCCAGCTGTGCTGCAGATGAAAATCAAGCATCTATCTGCACAGCCACCAGGCACAAGGCATCTCTCAATAAAACAACCATGATGGACAGCTAGAAAGCAAACACTGATCATTTTGATAGTGGAGAGCAGCCAGAAGAATGCTTATGTTTTTTCTCAGGCTTTTCTGCCACAAGGTCACATCTGCTGTTTAAAGTGTTTTCTGGTGGTGGCTTTTGTTTAAGAGCTTCTGAGGCATATTATTTTGAATGATGTTACTGGTGGCACATCTACAATGCACTAAGTTCCCCTGGTCCAGTCATTCACACATATAAAGGCAAACTGTGAACACAGTGTTAGCGTTCAGATCAGTATAAGCCATCTCAGCCAAACAATCACTAAAGTAAAAGAATCCTGTGACCCATTAACACATTGGACCATTATGATATTAGACCCCAGAATTTCTAATTCATGTCCTTTTTTATATATATACACATCATGCACACACATAGACACCATCCTCCCTAGTCTGTCAGATCTACAACTTAGAGGACATCTGGAGGAGGCAACTGCCTGTGCATTTTCTGTGCAGCCCTTAAAACACTCTCAGGCATAGAGTAAGTAAGAAGAGTATTACTAAGTTAATGCTACAAAAGAATAAAAGCCTGTACGTTTAGATGTCCTGCTGTTCATAGGAAAGATTCCATAGCTCTCGACACAAAAGCATGTGACAGCTAACATTTTAATCTCGATGCCCTTGAAATCCAGCTTGCCTCCCACATCTGCCAAAATCTTGACTGTGTACCAGGAGGAAGAAGGTGAAATAACAACCTAGCAGGCAAGACATCTCCCCCTCCTCAAGAAGCTTGGAAACTGAGAGCTGACTCTAATAACAGTGATAATGATAATAATGGTGATGATAATAATAACAATAATGGCAAGAGCTAACTTGCAAAATTTGCTGAAACTGCTGCAATTGGGACTGTAAAGATAAGCATATTTTTCAGTCTGGACTTCTGCTTTTAAATACCCCATCTGTAGTTCTGTGTGCCTCTGTCCAAGACATTAAACTTTTCTTGGATGGCTTTGCCCTTTCCCCTCCCTCCCTTTAGGTTTTCTTCAAAATTGCTCTTCTGTGAGCTGGTATTGATCAGTTAACTAATACACATAATATCTTATTATTCTCACAGCCATTTTTTTCCCTTTAAATGATTAAGGTTACAAAGAGTAACAACAACATCTTAACATTTCATCTATACAAATAAATTTTTGAAAGCATTTTTTACAAGACTAGGAAACCATCGTGTTCTTTAATGTCACATACAGCAAGACTGGCAGGAAGCTGCTGCCTTTTTCTTGATGCAGAGAAGGGCATTGTAGCTGTAAAAATCAAGACTTAATTCTTACTCTTCTCAAAGGAATTACCTAATTGCAATAAGAATTTGATTCCATACAAGTGGTTTAAAGAAATTACAAGATTAAGCTTCCTTTATGAAACAGCTGTTCTGAAAGTGGACTGAAACCATGAAAGGCTCTAAAGGAACACAGAGCCTGAGGGGCTTCATGACAAAACACAGGGAGATGGTCAGTGAAGCAGGAACAAAAGCAGTAAAAGTACATGGCACAACCTCCTGAATGGCAAGACTGAGATGCAATTGTACATTGTGAAACACCACATTACAACCAACACAGTATCACCAAGGAGACAGTAAGCAGAGAACTAGTAGCAACGAAATACCATACCAGCAGTGTTAGGACACAAGGCTCAGGAAAGCAGCGGAGCACTCGTCTTTCTGCAAATCCCAAACTGACAGCCATCAATACAAAGTTTTGCTACACATGCTTTTCATCCTGAGCCATCAGGAACATGGGTAGGCAACAGTAATGCATACAAAACTTCCTTATTTCACCAGTGGCTCCAGTGTAACAAGGTAGGTGCCCAGACTTCTTACATGTCAGAAGCAGCTGAGCTCAGCTATTGGAACTGCTCTTCCTCACCACTAGAACACCTCTTTGAAGCAAGTACAATGAAGGAAGTTCCAAAGAGCTCAGATCCCATTAAGCCAAGGATGCTGTGCCACATTTCAGTTTTTTAGTGATAATTTCTTCTTTACTGGGAAGATTGTGGAGGATCAGGCATGCAGTAATTTCCAAACACTCTACTCTCAACTCCTGACACAAGGAAGGGACCATGTACAACTCAGAGTATACACAGTCTCACTGAGCATTGGCATTAAAATTGCACCTGAACCATCTCTATCTTTAGAAGACAGATGGAATTAACGGGAGGAAAAATCCACTAAATTAAAAGCATAATTTAACTATCAAATTCCCAGAAAAGATCTCCTTAGGCTTCCTTATGTCCAGAGACCCAAGAGTATACAAGAAAGCAAGTTTTGAAGTTGGAGGCAACATTATAAAAGAAAGGAGGGGAAAGGGGTCTAATATCTCTCAAATATGTAGACTGTTGAAGGAAGATGCTTCATATGCACCTTAATACTTCTTTATGAAGCCAAATTTAAATGCTGTATATCTCTAGAGCAAAACAGCAGCCAAAGTCTTCTTCCAAAGAAGGCTTCTCATTTCTCTGACATCTTGGTGGTGTGCACTCCATTCAACAGGGAAATTGGTCTGCAGAGGAAGGATGCAGCAGAATTCAGTGCAAAAATGAGAGGTACTAGCAAAAGGTTCAACTGCATTTGCCATTCTAGATGCATCAGTTTAAATAGTTGCCCACCTAACTAATCTTAACAGCTTCATACTATTATTCCTATTACTTTTGATGAGATGCACAGATGAGTTTTCATGTAAAAAAAAAACAAAAAAAACCAATAAAACCAAACAAAATAAACAACACACTGAGCGCTGTTATTAGAGTGCATTTCAGACCCACAGTAACATTCAGTAACTAATCAGTAACTAACTTCTTCACTGGCTTCTAAGTGCTCTGCTCAGATCATGCCAATGCCCTTGAAAAGAGCTAATTACAGACTATTATGGAGATAGACGACAGAACAAGAGAATCTTTGCGCAGCATTTATAAAACTAGTCACTCCAGACTTGTTCATGGAACCAGTACAACAGATGTCTGATAATCTCTTAAGTAACAGTATCTTAAGTCTGCCCACACAGTTTTGCTGTTCATAGCTCAATCAGTTTGGAAAACTACCTCAAAATAACCTCTCTAAAACCTTACATGGGGAATATTAATGGAAGGTTTCTATCAGATCTTGTCACACTGACTCAGGCTGCTCCCTACCATCTTACTCTTCTGGTGATTTCATGTCATTTTATGCCACAACATTTAGTTCTTCCCATTTGTCATATTTAATAGAGACTTTATTAGTTACTGTAGTATACCTGCAATGAGGAAAAATTAAACATTAAGTGCAAATTAATCCAAGCATTTGACAATATGTGCTGTAAGATCTTCAGATCATGTATATCGGGTTTTTTATTAAACCTCTGAAGTGCCATTAAACTTAAGATGCTAACTCAACGAGAATTACATTTAATAAACTTCAATTAAAGTCGTCATTTACACAATTCTCTATGTCCTCTTATGTCACAGAAGAATTTCACAGAAGCTGTGATGTTACTGTGTAACAGAGTAAGACAACAGAAACCAGCTTTGTGCCTTCAGGAGTTACCCAAACCAAAAATAATTATATCTTAGTGTCATAGAATCATTTACGTTGGAAAATACCTTTAAGATCATAAAGTCCAACCATTAACCTAAGCACAATGTCTACACATCTTTTAAACACCCTCAGGGACGGCAACTCCACCACTTCCCTGGGCAGCCTGTTCCAATGCCTGACTGCCCTTTCGGTGAAGAAATTTTTCCTAATATCCAATCTAAACCTCCTCAGTGCAGCTTGAGGCTGTTACCTCTTGTCCTATCACTTGCTACTGGGGAGAAGAGACCAATACCCACCTCACTACAACCTCCTTTCAGGCAGTTGTAGAGAGAGATAAGGTCCCCCTGAACCTTCTCTTCTCCAGACTAAATACCCCAGTTCCCTCAGACATTCCTCAGAAGACTCATTCTCCAGACCCTTCACCAGCTTTGTTGCCCTTCTCTGGACCCGCTCCAGCACCTCAATGTCTCTCTTGTAGTGAGGGGCCCAGAACTGAACACAGTATTCCAGGTGCGGCCTAACGAGTGCCGAGTACATGGGGATGATCAGTGCCCCGTCCCATCCTTGCACACACCAGGATGCTGTTGGCCTTCTTGGCCACCTGGGCACATGCTGGCTTATGTTGACCAACATAAGCTGTTGACCAACACCCCCAGGTCCTTGTCCACCAGGCAACTTTCCAGCCACTCTTCCCCAAGCCTGTAGAATTCCATGGGGTTGTTGTGACCCAAGTACAGGACCTGGCACTTGGCCTTGTTGAATCTCATACAACTGGCTTCGGCCCATTGATCCAGGCTGTCATTTCTATTTAATACTTCCAAGCCAACAACAATAGTGGATAAAATTTTGCTGTTCCCATTGTGAATAAACACTGCTCCAAATTTCTGCCACCTGCGAGTTCCCCTAACAGATATTCTGTGTTTGTTTTTTTTTTTCTTTTGGATTATAAAAACCTTAATTACTCTATAAAATTATGAAGAGCCTAATGCTACTTAACAGTTCTCCAGTATAAGCACCTTCAGAGCATGGCTCCTTGGCTTTGGGTCATCTTCACTACCTACCTTCAAGTTCAAAACCATTAACATGGGCTACACTTGCTATGCTCAGAGTTGCAAATGAGTCACAGAATCACAGAATCACAGAATAGTAAGGGCTGGAAAGGACCTCAAGATCATCGAGTTCCAACCCCCCCGCCATGGGCAGGGACACCTCCCACTAAACCATGCCATCCAAGGCTATGTCCAACCCCACCTTGAACGCCGCCAGGGATGAAGCATTCACAACTTCCCTGGGCAACCCATTCCAGTGCCTCACCACCCTCACAGTAAAGAATTTCTTCCTCAGATCCAATCTAAACCTCCCCTGTTTAAGTTTAAACCCATTACCCCTTGTCCTCTCACCACAGTCCCTAATGAAGAGTCCCTCCCCAGCATCCCTATAGGCCCCCTTCAGGTATTGGAAGGCTGCTATGAGGTCTCCACGCAGCCTTCTCTTCTCCAGGCTGAACAGCCGCAACTTTCTCAGCCTATCTTCATACGAGAGGTGCTCCAGTCCCCTGATCATTTTTGTGGCCCTCCTCTGCACTTGTTCTAACAGTTCCATGTCCTTTTTATGTTGAGGACACCAGAACTGCACACAATACTCCAAGTGAGGTCTCACGAGAGCAGAGTAGAGGGGCAGGATCACCTCCCTCGACCTGCTGGTCACACTCCTTTTGATGCAGCCCAGAATACGGTTGGCTTTCTGGGCTGCAAGCGCATACTGCCGGCTCATGTTCATTTTTTCATCAACCCACACCCCCAAGTCCTTCTCTGCAGGGCTGCTCTCAATCTCCTCCCCGCCCAACCTGTAGCTGTGCCTGGCATTGCTCCGACCCAGGTGTAGGACTTTGCATTTAGCATGGTTGAACTTCATCAGGTTGGCATCAGCCCACCTCACAAGCGTGTCAAGGTCCCTCTGGATGGCATTCCTTCCCTCCAATGTATCAACCGAACCACACAGCTTGGTGTCATCGGCAAACTTGCTGAGGGCGCACTCAATCCCACTGTCCATGTCACCAACAAAGATGTTGAACAAGACCGGTCCCAACACCGATCCCTGGGGGACACCACTCATTACTGGTCTCCAGCTGGACATTGAGCCACTGAGCACTACTCTTTGCGTGCGGCCATCCAGCCAGTTCTTTATCCACCGAGTGGTCCACCTATCAAATTGATGTCTCTCCAACTTAGAGAGAAGGATGTCATGGGAGACAGTGTCAAAGGCTTTGCACAAGTCCAGGTAGATGACATCAACTGCTCTACCCCTGTCCATCAGTTCCGTAGCGCCTTCATAGAAGGTCACCAGATTGGTTAGGCAGGATTTCCCCTTAGTGAAGCCATGCTGGCTGTCACCAAGCACCTTGTTGGTTTTCATGTGCCTTAGCATGCCTTCCAGGATAATCCGCTCCAAGATTTTGCCAGGCACAGAGGTGAGACTGACTGGTCTGTAATTCCCCGGGTCATCCATTTTTCCCTTCTTAAAAATGGGGGTTATATTTCCCTTTTTCCAGTCATCGGGAACTTCACCTGACTGCCATGATTTTTCAAATATGATGGACAGTGGCTTAGCAACTTCATTTGCCAGCTCCTTCAGGACCCTTGGATGGATTTCATCCGGTCCCATGGACTTGTATACATTCAGGTTCCAGTCAGTAATAACTCACTGAAAATTCATTTACTAGTTCTTTCCTCATTGTATGAGGATATTTACAGAGTTCTTAGAAACAAGATGTATTTCAGATATAGAAAACATTAAATTGGTCCAAAAATGCATCTCCACATGGAATACAGTGTGAAACAAAATAATAAGGGTTTAAATTAAAAAAAAAAAAAAAAAAAAAAAAAACTAAAAAACCCAACAAACAACAAAAACAAAAAAAACAACCAACCAACCAAACAAACAAACCCCTGTATTAGGCAAAAGTGTTTTGAACAAATATTCTTAGAAGCAAAACTTCACAACACTCAAAGGAATGTCACGGCAAGACAGGATTTAAAGAAAGTCAATGATTCTTAGAGAAAATAACAACACTTTCATTGCAAAAAATTAGTGTTGCTTTATGACTGCCACTGTAATCTGTTTCAGAATATTAGAGATATCTTAATCAGTGTATCTAATGAACTCTAGTTCACAGGACTAATTCTCTAAAAGACATCATTGTCAAAATGTCAAGGCTTATCACTCCTTCATTTGTTAGTCTTCTTAACAGTCCTCCTTTCTCACAACTCCATTTTAGAAGCAAAGGAAAACGTATGTTCCGCATTATGTATGAGAAATGGTTGTGCAAGAGTAGGCAAAATACATACGCCCCAAAGAGGCTGTCCATCTGAGGTATGAAACTAAAAAGCTCAAGTGTTTTGTACGTGAATGATTTCACAATACTTTTTACAAGAGTAAAGATCTGGTGCCTCAATATCATGTCCAAGCTCCAGGTTTTGTTAATTACGTCCTACCTACCTAAATGCCCCCTGTAGTTTCAATTAGACATAGTATTCTTCTTCACTTCCCGTCTTGATTATTGTGCACTGTTGCTAAGCGCTAGTTAACAGTTGCCACATTCACCCAAAGTTGGCTGCACTTCAGTGGTCATTCAAAGAATTAAATACAAAACATATGGTACAGAACCATACAAAGAATAAAAGCACTTTCAAAAACCACTCTAAAATGCTTAATATGAAAGATACTACAAAAGGCTGCACTGCTGAAAGTAAAATCCTCTCAAGTTTTATGCCACTTGAAATTTCCTAGAAACAGTGAAAACTGTAAAGCAATACATTCAATTTTTTTCTTTTTTAAGCTATCACTACTAAGATCTTCTAGAGTATGTTTCTGACATCATACTGAGTCTAGTTTTATACTGAATGAACAGTCCAATATTCATAATATGATAGGCTTCACGGCACAGAGATTTTTTCATACTTCCCTTTTAAAAAAATAGTTTAATTCCCTATATCCCATAGCAACTAAAGTCTCCTAGATTACAACTATTAAGTTTTGTTTTCCCTTGTCTCTGCAAAATACTTTGGACATGACTTATTGAACCGCCAAATATCAATGTCAATACTTACGTGTTTAAGAAGTCCTTGAACCAAATGGGCTTTTTTCAATTCTAGCCAAACTTTTCACACAGACAGATCACCCCTCCTTTCCTCTGCCATGTCCTCATGAGATCTTAAGAAACTTCACATATTTTAATTATCCCAGTAAAAGCTCAGTAATCAATTTGCCTGTTACTGCTTACTTCCTTTAGTATTACAACCTTACATGGGCTTAAAACTTCCTTACTAAAAAATCATCACTATTTCTGATTGAAATACATTACCTACAGCCAAACCCAACTAAAAAGATTTCCTGGTACATACATATCGGGTTTTATAACTGAAGTCTTGTTCTGTTAAACACCTTAGCCAAAAATCTGTTTTGCAGAAACCTACTAATAATAAACAAAAACATACACTGTATTTGTTACATGTATTAACAGACACATAATTAAACCTTCAGGGTTTGGAGGTAGGCACACATGGAACATTATTCATTGACTTTCTGGAACATTTTGTTGGAAATACTTGACAAAAGAACAAGTATGGGTATGTTCAAAATCTACAAGTGTTAAAATGAGGAATAAATAAACATTTCTTCACAGCTCTGGGAATCCTCACACAACTCTTTGCAAAGGAATAAGGCTTATTTACAAAGTTAACCCACCAGCTTCATAAGTGCTTTTGTCCCACTCACAAGCAAACTCTACAGGGTAAGGTTTAATGTTTTCAAATAAGTTGTTTTTCTATTCCCACTAGTGCACATGTAAGGAGCTTTTTCTTAAAAGGCATATTTCCTCAATAAAAACTGCTTACATGTGCATTACAGCATTTGTAAGTGCAGAAAGGTTTAGCTGTCCTCTCAGAGATCACATATATAACTATCTGCAATTGAAATATGCACCTACTTGCTTCACTCTCAGATCTAAACAACAGTAATAACTGCAAAAAATATAATTAAAGGGTTTCAGTTATTCCTAGTCAGAGAATAAGACACAATACTTTCTTCAGCAGCAGCCTTTTATTTCAACCTTTTAAAAAGCCCTTTGTAACGTATCAATGAAGCATGAAATATTATTTCAATAACACTTAAACACTGGGAAAGTTGTAAGAGTCACCAATTCAAAAAAAGCCAAATGGAACTACATAAAAGAGGTTGCATCTTCAGGGTAGTTAAAGGGAACACACTGACAAGCAGTAGCCACGGGGAATACTTCTCTACCAGGTAACTTGAAGATTGTATCCTGCACTTCAAACACATCTGATCATCGATAATTCTTAATTTCAGGACACGGACAAACATTTGCAGGCTTTAGGCCTAAACAATGAGCAGCCCTTGGCTGACACAACTCCTGCATTGCCCAAAGTTTCCATCTTTCAGAGACTTCAGGAAGGCCACGGGCAGCGCTGGGGAGGGACGGGCCGGACCCCGGCGATACCTCAACGGTTGCCAAGGGAGGCGGGCCGCCTTCACACACCGGCCAGTCGCCCGGAGAGCCGCCGGTCGGTCCGTCCAAGCCGGCTTGTCCCCGCTACCTTCACTTGCCAACATCAAACAAGACCTGTCGCCTCAGTGAAGGAAAATCACCTCGAGGCTGCCTGTCACAGGGCCCGCCACGGCAGCCTGCCCTCGGCGCCTGACACCGCGACCGTTACTGCCCGTTGGGCAGCCGCGTCTCCAGGGGACACCGTCGACAGGGAGACACATACACATACACCCCGGTAAGAAGACCCTGCGCTCTGCCCTCCTCTCCTCAAACCCGGCCTGCACATGCCCAGCAGTGCCCCCCAGGCACACGCACCCCCCCCCCCGAGCCGCCACCGCCACCGCTACCGCTCTCCCCGGAGGCGTAGCCACCCCGGGAGCGGAGGGCGAGGCAGCCGAGCCCCCTGCCGGTGGCCGCTCGCATGACAGCGCTGCGCGGGGGAGCTCGCCGCCCGCCCGCCCGCTCCCCAACGGAGCCACCTGCACCCCCAGGGACCACCCCCCACTCCCCGAGACCCCGCTGCTTGCGGACTGCCAGCGCGCAGGGGCTGCTTTGCTCCCGCAACAGCGCGTCCGGGGCTCGGCCATGCTCGCCTTGCCCCGTCGGCGCGGAGTCATTTACCACCCCACACGCCCCCCCGGTCCGAAACGAAGGTAACAAAGGGCTGGAGCCCTGTCGGGGGAGGGCACCGGCACCCCGCCGGTGACACCGGTCGCAGCCCCTCTCTACCCCCGGTGCTGTGCTGCGCTCCGCGGCGTGACTGACACCGAGCGCGACCCAGCGAGTGAGGCGCCGCTCTGCCCTGCGCCGCCTCGGCCGCGCTACCTTTGTGCCCTCCCCAGGCACCGGCGAGAAGGCGAAGTAAGCCCCGCTCCCCCGGCCGCTCCCTTACCTTGCTGGGTAGAGAGAGAGAAGTTGAAGCGCTCCCTTTCCACCCCTCCCTTGATCTTTTGCTTTTAAATTTAAACTGTTTATTGTATTGGTTTTAATTGTATGTTCCGCCTCCCTCCCCTCGCACCGAGCAACTGCGCTCGGCAGTCCCGCCCGGCGCCCTCGGTGCCACCGTCTCCCTCCGGGTCTCCGGGTCTCTCTCTCTCCGGCGGGAGGAGGGGAGGGGACGCGAGGGGAGGAGAATGGGGCGGGCCCGCAGGTGCCGCCCCTCCTGCTCTGACAGCGGGGAAGATGAGGGGTCGGGGAGGCAGCGGGCAGTGGCTACGAGGAGCTGCCCTCAGGTGAGGGGTGTCTGGCGCACCCCGAGCAGGGCCCAGCCCCGGCCCCGGCCCCGGCCCCGGCCCCAGCCCCAGCCCCAGCCGCAGCCCCAGCCCCAGCCCCAGTCCCAGAGAGCGGGGCTGGAGCCGTGCCGTGTGAGGGGCTGAGATGATGAGTCGTGAACGGTGTACGCGGATTAGTGGAGGAGACAGCGGAGGGCAGTGGGGCCTGAGGCATGGCGGCCAAGCTCTGTGAGGAGAAAGCGAGCTGGAGTGCTTCCAGTCAGGGAGGGGAGGGATGAGGCCCTGCACAGGGTTGGAGCCGTGGACGGGGCTGGGAAGCGTCAAAACCGTGTCAGAAATCCAGGAGGCTGAGATGGAGTGCTATCTGCACTGCCCTGCGAGGGACGGTCCAGCACCGCCGGCGGCTCCACACTGTGGGCAGGGTTTAAAGTTGAAGCGGTCTCCTTATGTTTTGGGTTTACTTAGCAACGGAGCTAGTCCAAGAGCAGTGAAGTAGAAGCTGAAGGGGCTTTGCGTGCTAGGGGGGTGCTGTGGCTGTACCTGGATTAAATTGAACAAGGCTCCAGGCAAGGTGGGTAGAGATGAGGGCATCTGAGTGCATTGGAGGGGATGGAAACAGAAGGATCTGGAACATTTAAAGACGTAAATGGAGCCCTAGTCTGCGTGGGGAAGCAATGGGTTTGGATTCTTTGTGTATGTGAAGATGAAGGTCAGACTTAGCAGGAGCGTGGGAAGGAGACTAGAAATACAGCAGGGCACCCTGAGGATAAATATCCCTTGAACTGGGGGAAAATGATTTTGCACTTTCTCCCTTTTACCTTTGATTGATTAAACTACCATGTGAACCATCTCTCCTTTTCAGTTTTTGCTTTTCAATGAGTGTGTTTCTTGGGAGCGTATCAAAAAGCCTTTTTCTTCTCTCAGGGCCCCTGGGCTCAGTCTTATGTGATGTCCTATGTTTCTGCCTCAACAGCTGAGAAAAAAAGTGATAGTGACAAAAAAGTGGTAGTGGTGTCACCTACTGCTGTGTGACACTGAGAAAAAGAAGACGTCCAGTACTTTTCTGACATCCTTTGTATTTGCGGGTTGTAATATTAAGTTCCCGCATCCCAGTGAGTGTTCTCATTACAAGAGATAATGAGACTTTCCATCAAAAAGTGTGACAGAAAAAACTGCCACTACCAACTTCTTTGTCACTTCTTTGTAGTACTTCAGTACTTTTTAGCTCATTGCTGTAGCCATGAGCTCCAGAATGTTCTTATGTATATTTTCATGTCTAGTTGTTCTCAAAAACAAGGAACCTCCCAAATAAAGCTTTGCAAATGATTTGTTCATTGGTTACTTTGATCCTGAAATACATATTTTTTTTATGTGAATAACTAAATCTGTTGGTTTTGACAGGTCTATTCACATACTTGAATTGTGTAGAACTGGGTTTGAGCTGTGGATTACCTGATGATGTTGTCCTCCATTAGCCTGTCTTGGTGTCTGTGTATGTATAATGTTGCTAATAATATGATCCTTAACAGTAGATAGCTAAAAATTTAGCTGAAGCAGAACTTCAGAGGCTTTGCCAAGTCAGTCCAGGCTTTAGGATCAAGTCCTAAAGCTTTGCCACTTTGCCTGTGTGAAGTGATTCACTTAATTTTTCCAGAAAATTGGAAGTAGATAGCTGTAAAAGAGTTAAGGCTGCCATTCTAGTATGTCTGCTTGTACTCTGTGTATGTCAACTATGCTGTCGATACTTGGCAAAATAGACAGAATTAAGCAATACCAGTGTCAGTCCCTTGAGATAATGTTGCCGTATGACCCTGGACAGATTTAGAGAGTGACTTTATTATTACTGTTAAAAGTTCATGAGCTATTTGAAAGCATATCAAGGCTCCTGTGGAATACCTGCTATAGCATATGATCATTCTAACCTAGATTACTTAATTATATCTAAATTGATCCCAGTAATAGCAGTCTAGATTTCCCTTGACAATTCAAACTATTTCAATTTACTTAGTGGTATCTACTGAATAAGTAAGAATTATTCTGGTAGCTTTAATGCAGTAACTCTTCCTATTTGGACTTATTTTTCCTTTGCTTATTTGAAAAGGAAGAAACATTCGCTACATGTTTTCTTCTAGCTTTCTATTTTGACTATCAACATTTATGGCTTGAAGGGTGGTTTCATCTGTACCATCTGTGGGCCATATTGCACATCGGGTGGCAGGATAAAATCTGTAACAAGAACGTTTTAGGACATGAAAGTCTTTCAGGGTTTGAAGCCATGATATTCACAACACGAATGTGCGGAGCTGCTCATGTATCTGAAACAGAAGACGCAGAATACCAAAGCAGCTGCTGAAGTGAAATAAAGGAGAGACCACACAGTCTGGGGAGCATACAGGCATCAAGAACAGAAGAATGTTTGAGGAAACAAGAAAGTACAACTTCAAGAGGTGAGAAATTAGAGTTAGTCACCAGGAATTACCAACAGCAGACATGCAGTCACACAGCTATTAGAGGCTCGCCTTGGGAAGCAAGGTCAATTAATACTGAGGTAAAGAGGCAGCATCAAAACAGCACCTGGTTTAGCAAGCAGCATTTTCTGATCTCTCACTAGGCAACATAGAGGGAAATCGCCACTCATGGATTGGATTTTGACCATTTTCATATTCACAAGGCAAAATACCATTACCTGTGTTATCTTCTGTGTAAGAACATAATATGAGACTACAGTTTGCGCAAAGACTGGTGGGCCCCCAGTGGAGCTACAGAGGGTGATGGGTATCCTTCTCTCCTGAGCCTTCACAATGAATTGCATTTCCCCTGCCTTGAAGTATCTCTTAGTTTTCTTCATATATTCTTCTTTTGGGAGCAGTAACATCTTTTTGCGTATAGTGTTCTAAATACTGTAGATAGGAGCTAACAGTTCCCCCTTTCTTGGCCATGGGGGCAAACTTCCCCACAGATTTCAACCTTTCTTTTTCTGGAAGTGAAGGTTGTCAGTTCATCTTAGGCCATTCTCTAAACTAGAGGTTGTATTTATGTCATGCATGTTACATTTAAATATACATTGAAATAACCTGATATATCCAACCTCAGAAATAATGTTTCAAAAAAACATAAACAAATAGTCACACAAGGGAACTCTCTGCTTTAATTTCTTGTTATTCATGAGCTATCGAGTTCATACATACTGAATGCAGCTCTGGTCTATCTTTATTTACAGACAGTGAAAACAACTTGGCGGCTCCAGCGGGCAGTTTCATCCTGTTCTTACATGAACACCTCCAAAAAGCAACCCCTTTCCCCTTATTCTCCTCTTTGACTTTTGAAGGAGTTTAGAGACCTAGATTAAACCACACACCTATGTACCACCACTACTGGGTGAATGCAGTCCCTCTCCTTGTGATCACCCTGTCAGTTACTGCGAGGATATAAAAACATTCCACCCACTCTTCCCCATTTGACATGTGCAACAGAACCACTCACTCAGCATGTACACTCACATTGTACATCCCCCGTCTTGTTAGTCATACACAGGAAAAAGGCCAGTGGCAGTTTCATATAAGCAACTAAATTTAGAGCCTTCAAAGGCAGGGTTTTTTTCATGGCACTGACATAGTTTGTTGAGTGAAGCTCAATTGTAGAAGTTTTTAAATCCCAAAGTTGCAGTGTTTCCTGTAGCTGTTACCAGTAAGAGTAGTGAATCTCATCAAAGTCACTGCTGGTTGACGTTTCTTGGGATACTTATTCTGAACCCAGCTGGGTTGAGATGCTGCTTATGAACTAGAAAGAATGTTAACAACAGCAGAGAAAATGGTCCTGAATCCATATGGGAGTCAAGCCATGGAAACTGGGCATTTTAAAGGTGAAAACTGGACATCTTACAGTTACAGTACTCAGTGTTTGTGGTGCATGGCATTTTTATAATTTTTTATATTGCTTCACATATTTCACTACCTAGAATTTGTGGAGGTTTATGTACACAGGGTATCAAACTTTCATCTTGGTTTGTGACTTTGTTTTGATTGTTTGGTTTTTTGTCTTCAGAAAGTCAGAGATGCATTTGACCTTTTGGTGTTTTTATGAATCGAAAACATTTTTGAGGTGAGGTGGATAAGACTGCGCAAGCCCTAACTTGGTTTTGACACTGTTCCCTTTACACAGACAAAATTCTTACTTAAAGCAGGTTACGGTAAATTCCCCGGGCTTGCGTAGCTGCCAGAACTAACAGTCATTCCCCTCCCAGTTTTCCTACCAGGTCCACACACATCATGGTAAGCCTGACTTTGTGCTAATGAAAAGCTTGGCTGCTAAGTGAAGTTAGCCCAGCATTCACTACATCTTAACAGGCCCAAGTGCTGTCAACAGCAGATCTCTCGGTCTTGTGGAGGCAGATCTCTGAGCCTACAGAGCTATCTACTCCCATATTTATAAATTTTCCATCTTCTCCAAAAGAATTTATGGTGGTATGTGGATGCAGAGACAGCTTGGCTCAGTTCTCTTAAAGCACAGAGGAAGAAGTAGGTGTGTGCTTTGGGGTGTGACCTGCCAGCTGCCTTTTCCACAGTGAAGGTTTCCCACAGAGCCTCAGAAACATGTCTAATAGCCACCACGCCTCTCTTGGGCAGCTTCTAGGGTCTTGGCATTGAGCTGTTTTAACCTGCATTTTGCAGGTGTGCAGACACAGAGTATTTTAGCTACTCGTTTCCTAGCTCTTTCTATTGTTTCTCAAAGAAAGAAAGAAAAAAACCCAAACAAACCTAAAATACCCCCCCCCCCCCCAGTTAAATGCTGCGCTATCTATATGCCTACAAACCTTCTTGCAAAACTGTGAGTTACAATGTATGAATTACAAATATTTTTGTCTAACTACCCTTCTTTCTCTGTATGTAACTTTGCTGGGAGATTAATTTAGGTTAATGTCTTGTAAAGCTGCTGGTTTTGATACTGAGTTACATTCATCTGGGTGTCCGGGAAGTTGGTTGCTTTGTCAGGATTAGCATCAATTGATGTCTTTCACTGTATTACCATCTCTCAAGAGCATGGTACTTACCAAATATTGTGTTTTCTAACAACTTCCTGTACAGCTTTTACATTGTATTCTGGTGGCATCAATGGAAAAGAATCAGTGGAGAGTCCCTGCTTGAGTTGTGAAAGCAATCTGGGCTTTGATTTGTGCTTGGGTTGGTCAGCAGGGAAGGCTGCTGTGCTACTCCTCTGCGTCACTTCACCTTGGAACCCACAACAGCCAATATGTATATCCCCTAGTCCCCACTGGGACAGGGTTGGATGCTCATGGCTGCAACATGATGTTTCAGGTCATGTTTTATTTACATATTGAGGTTTTTGTACAGGTTTCTTGGTACCTCCTGACAGTTAAACAGACAGGATTGTGATGCTGTCAGGAGGGAAGGGAACGCACCTGCTTGCACTGCTGGTTAGAAACAGTTCCAAAACCAGCTGCTGTCCAGTCAGCCAAAAAAGAGGAAGAAAATCCCAAGGGCTACAAAACCTGGATTCATTAATACTGTGGGTTATTTTTAACATAAAAATAGTTAATCTCTATTCATTTCCATTATTGTGTCTTTATTGTATAGAATGGTGCACGTCCCAGCAGCTCCAGAGAAAGGGTAGGTCCAGGTTGTGCAAACCAAATCCCTCTGGGTCTTCTACTTGGTCTACAGGAGTTTTTATTCATCTGAAGTAACAGAAAGCCAGCTAAGTCTCTTACTGTTTTCACTTATAACATTTAGCAATCTATGAACTTGACAAAAAATATTAGACCACATAACCTGGGCTTCTGCTTCCTGAGCTGTGGCGTTTCCGGATCAGTAATCCTACGTGTATGGTATCTCTTCCCTCCTTTGCTTTCTTTATTACTGTTTTGTTTTGTTTACCCTTGGCCTTTGAGGAAGGATTTTCCTTACGGTAAATCCAGTTTTATGTAACATTTTGTAGTTGAAAGTCAAGGATTCCTCTTGGGTTTGGCACCCCAAAATTAAAGTAAGGTGTAGTGCTGTCTGTCTCAGCAGGAACCTCTTCAAGGGGTTGCCTGAGAGTAACACTTCTCCCAAAATAACAAATGTGCTGTGTGGTGCCTCACAGATGGTGGCTCCAGCTGTGGTGGGAACTTGGAACTGGAAATGGCAGACATTTATACTCTTGGTGATTGGGTCCTGTCTACGTCTGCTGTGATCATCAGCACCAGGAACTTGAACATTATGCAAAAGTAAACCTGGAAAATCCTAAGATTTTGAAATTTTCAATTCTAAATGAAGCTGAGAGTAGGAGGAAAAGCACATCCCTTGTGAGTGGAAGATCTGAGGAAGGAGACCAGTGCTATCGGAAAGTTGGAGTTGGAAAAAGACAGATACGAGGAATGGTTTATAAAATCCTTCAAGAGATGCTACTGGAGGGGAAACTAGAAATTACTAAAACTGGAATGTGAAGATGGACATGGAGGGAGGTAAACACAATGATCATTTCAGTACTGGTTTAAACAGAGTCTATGTTGACTTCATCAAACACTTTGGTCAACTACCTGGTCGTTTAACTGCCTGTTGGCTGGGAGAACAATGTTGCTACTCAAATCTTATCTGGTTTCACTGGAGACAAGTTGCTGAGCAACCAGATAGACCAAGAGCATGCTCAAGAATGTAAATGCTAGCTCCCTGCAAAGAAGTTTGTCCTTCATCACATTGCCGTCAAGCACACAGCCTTCTCCTGTAAACACCAGTTGACACTTGCCTATCAGAGAACAAGAAGAAAAATTCCACCACAATGCTGGGGGAAAAAAATAAATCCTTTCAGGCAATGGTTGCCCAGAGGGACTGAGGAATCTCCATCCTTGGCATACTTACAACTTGACTGGAAATGATGCTGAGCACCATGTGCTAACTCGGCCGTGTTCTCAGCAGCAAGCTGGAGCAGGTGCTCTCCAATGCTCCCTTTTTTCTATTATCAGAAAGCAATTGTATACCAGCTCAGTAAAAAGAATGGACATTTTTAGGTACTTTTAACTTCCCAGTTACATAGGCTGTGCTGCTGTGACTAATGTGAAAAAACATAATGCAGTGGGGAGATGTTAAGATGCAGGTAGCTTGCATGCACATAAACCCACATGCAGGGACACATGCAAGCATTGACATCAGCTGCTCTGCGGGGAAGCAGTACAATAGCAAAATATGAGGGCAAAAGGAGGGGTGCTTGGGTTTGGGAAAACCTTTGGACAAGGCATGAATTCTTGTTCTTGCCAGGTTTTGTTTCCAAGATGCTTGAACTGAGCCCCTGCAGTGAACTGAACAAGAGCTCTGAATTAATGGATTCAAATCGAGAGCTGGTTGCACAACTCAGGTACATGCTAAATCCTTTCTTTCTGCACCTCCTTTCCAAGAACTGCCAGAGGGACAAAATACGTTCTCTCTCCTGAATGGGAGAAACTCCATCAAGTCATTTAATCTGGTATTTTCCAAAGTTCAGTAAAAATTCAGTCTTGCATTTATCCTAGACATGTATAAGGTTTTCCTTTTTAAGATAACTATATTAGGGGACCTAATATTGTTCCCAGTCATGGAGGAGAAGCGTGCAAACCTTGATCTCAAAGGTATTTGCTTCCCTCTGTGAGAGAAGTTCAGTTACCATTGAATGGTTTCAGTTCCAAGAAAGTAATATGTGATAGCTATCAGATCTGAAGCTAGCTATCTGTCTTTCAGATAGGAAAAGCTCTGCTTTCACTAATTTCATCATTCTGATGGCTATGTCACACCATTTTCTTGCTTATAAGGGAAGTCCCTGGAGCAGTAGGAGCTCCTTCGTATGTGCTCTGGGTCTAATAGAACAAAATAACATCCACCTCTCCCTCCACTAATGTGGCAACATCCTCCCTGATCTGAGCCTTGGAGAACTAGACCCAGCATTTCAGTGTAACAGCAAGATTAGTGCCAAGCAAATCCCAAACGACTGTAACTTCACTAGCCTGACTTAAGACTCCACTGTCAGTACATCTGAAGATTACAATACCCCTTCAGGTCCCCTTTCAGTGGGAGTTTCTGTTCAGGGGCCATGCCATTCTTTTCTGAGTCTTTTCCAGAGCCACTGCTTCAAAGTATAGTTTCCCATCTTACTACTGTGGCCTTCATTCTCTGTTCTTAGATACAGAGCTCCATTTTTACCTGCAATAAAGTGATGTATTACATGCTTGCTTTCTGTTTACCACCGATTACATCAGTGACCTATTTTTGTTTCTGTTCCTCTGGTCTGTTGCAATATGATGAGTTTATGTTTTCTTCTCTATCACAGATAGAAATGGAAAATAGCCAGGAGGCAATCCAGGTGGAGCTCCTCTGGTTAACACTCCGAACAGTGAACAATACTGAACAATGACTGTTTAGCATTAAGACTAACCATTGAGTTAACCACTGGATTTTGAACATATCTGGTATATTACTTTGCTATAAGCTCTTGATCAAAGAACTGTGCAAAACCAAAGCCTTGTGCAATAGTTTTATATGAAAATATCTATCTTTATGAATTAAGGTCTTACTCTTCTGATACAGGTAATGATTATCTCATCAGAATTTTCTTTCTGTAAATCCATGTCTGTTGGCAAAAGTAATGTAGTTCCTTGTATTTTGGTATTTATTAACATTTTGGGTAGCATGCATTTCACGCTCTGGACTTCCATGAGGCCCATAGCCAGAAGAGCCCAGGCTACAGGCTGGACAGAAGTTCACAGCCTGAATTGCCCCGGTTGTTCTGTTTACCTTTCAACGCACAGTTCCAATGTGAACGTGTTTCCCACCCGCTGGAGATCCCCTCAACTTCCAGTTCTCCTGAAAGTGAGTTTTAGTGACTGAGAGCACTCTTCTGTCAGCTCTTAGAATGTTCTGGGATGTTAACAATGCACCTTTTCTGATGTTAAGTTGCCTTGTATCAGTGGCTGTTGTTTAGAGCCTTTTGAGGCACCTCCTGTTTCCTCCACAGCAGTGACACCAATTGCTTTTCTTCCCAAAAAGCAGAACTGGGGTATTTATTGGAATTCTTAAAGTAAACCCACTGTCAGCCTTTGTTCATCTTATGGTTTATATTGTGCATGGGCAAAAATCCCAGGCAACCCTGAGTCAAATCCAAGTCTTAACAAATCCCCTTGAAGTGTTTCTTAACCAGAGCATGGTTATGTTGCTTGAAGCTTCTGCCTACATCTCGGGTGGCATTTCTACTGTTCCTATATAGCACCTAATACATTATTGAAACCCCCTTGTTCCTGTAATTTCAGAGCCGCATTCTTCTGTAACGGTTGTTATCCGTATTTCTGCTCTCCATCCCTGCAGCATCCCTGTGGTTCCGCGTGACAGCAGCCCCTCCTGGCTGCCTAAGGGCCGGCCCTTCTCCCGTGAGCCGCTAGCCATTCCCTCCTTTCCGGGGAACTCTTACTCACCCTCCAGGTTGGGTTTCGTTACTTGACCAGCGCAGCCCTGCGGGGAGATAGTCAAACGCCGCCGCGCCACGTGCGGCCGCAGCGCCGCCTAGCGGCCCATCTGCTGAGGCAGCGGCGGCCCTACGGAGGAGTGGGGGAAGACAAGCGTGGCCCGCCGCCGGCTGCCCCCGGGTAACCCGGCGGCCGGCTTGGCCCGCCTGTGCCCGGCGGGGCAGAGCCCGCGCACCCGTGTCACCGGGCTACCGAACCGCGCCGCGGGGCTGCCGATTCACTGTGAGGCTCGGCTGCCGCCTGGCAAAGGTGGCACCGCTTCTGAGCCCAGCTGCTTTCCTGCTCCCTAGCTTTCACCACTGCAAATTTATCATCTGCCCCCTGAGTTACACATGTATACAGTATACATTATACAACCCAATGCCTAGGGACATGGCTGTAAAATTTAAGCAGTTCTTATTTTCTCCTGACCTAAGACCAGAAGGGCCAGGGCAGTGATCATCCCCCTGTACTGGGTGCTGGTGAGGCCACACCTCAAATCCTGTGTTCAGCTCTGGGCCCCTCACTACAAGAGAGGTAGTGAGATGGTGGAGTGTGTCCAGAGAACAACGAAGCTGTCCTGAAGGACAAGCAAGAACAAAGATTCTGGAGAATAAATCTGATGAGGAACGTCTGAGGGAACTGGGGTGTTTAGTCTGGAGAAGAGGAGGCTCAGGGGGACCTTATCGCTCCCTACAACGACCTGAAAGGACAGTGAAGCGAGGTGGGGGTTGGTCTCTTCTCTTAGTAACAAGAGGCAGGACAAAAAGTAGCAGCCTCAAGCTGTGCCAGGGAAGATTTAGATTGGATTTAGGAAAAATTTCTTCACCGAAAGCATGCTCAGGCATTGGTACAGGCTGCTCAGGGAAGTGGTGGAATCACCATCCCTAGGAGTGTTCAAAAGCCATGTAGATGAGGCCCTCAGTGATATGGTTTAGTGGTCTTGGCAGTCCTGGGGTAATGGTTGGATTTTATGATCTTAAAGGTTGATCATAGAATCAACCTAGTTGATTCTATGGCTCTATGTTTCTATGACTACAAAGGTAAGTAACCATTTTCCTTTCTGTTTAGACCCTTGCATCATTATTTCTTATCTTCCTTTTCTAGGCCAGCCCTGGTTGTAGTGTCTTGTCTATGGGCAACAGTCTGCAGGTGAAATCTCTGCCCTGCTGGAGAATGTGACAGTGATGCACAGAATTTCCAATCAATTGAAGTCCCTTGTCATTCAAGTCAAAGTATGCCACAGTACAGCAACAGCAAATGCTGCCTGAGGGTACATCGTCACCTGGAAAGAGCCTGTGCGCATATAGGGGAGCATCTCTTCTTCTCAGATCTCTCCAAAGGATACAACACTGCTGTGTCAAGCTACAGCTTGTTTTTATAGTGGTCAGTTTATGGGAGAAATGCAGGATTAGCATAACTTCTTTTCACCAAACATCTGTCTGAAATACAGTATGCTTGACAGTACATGCGAGCACACCCCGTTCAGGATAGGGTGGAACCAGGATGTTGCCTGCCCAAGAATGTGAGGCTGCCACTTGACAGAGCACATAACCCCTGGCAGCGTGCCCTGAAAGCTGGAGTGCCCCACAAAAGAAGTCAAACCAGCAAACAAACAGAAAAAACGCAGTCAGGAAAGGGCTCTCAAACAGGCAGGTAATTCTTTTTTTTCACCTTGAAGCCCCCTGTAAGCAACACCCAAGGACAGAGAGGGCACAGCCCACCTACCTTTCTTCCCTATGGCCACATCTCCTAGGACAGTCCACTCACCATCCCTGATTTCCCTGTTTTCTTTCTGATAAGAGATTGTTTAGGCTCAAAAAAAGGAAAGTCCGTCCTCAAGCTGCCAATGGATAAGTCAGTCTCCTCAGGAACCAGCAGTACCCTGTGGCACCAGGCCGTCCGTTCCTGTCACTAGACTTTTTGTAGTGACATTTCAAAGCTTTGCCCTGCACTGCTCCAGTCTCTTTGGTGTCCACCCTGCAATATCAGCATGGAAATGACATTGTAAGCTCTGTCACGATATACACTGACAACATGTCCAGCTCCTCAGCTGGGTCCAGGCTGGGTTTTGGCAGACAGCGATAGAGAAATATAAAAGGTGCGTGTAATCCGTAGCATGACCCTTTACTGACAGAAATGTGGCTCTGGCTCTGTGATCATCTTGTCTTGCTTCACCATCTTCAGCATATAAGGATGAAGACAGAGGGTGGATGCAGAAGAAGTCAAAAGCAGAATGCTCAAGGAATCTGAGGCAAGTGAGGTAGATAGCTGGGAACAGCTGCAACGCAGATATTGAAGAGTCTCTGACTTGAACCTCCAGTTAAAGAACACCAGTGACTGGCAACAGTGAGCTGGAGATGAAAAAGTGACAAGAAGTTGAGAGCTGGCTGCTGAAACTTACTCTGACAGTATCAGAAGAAGCCCAAGACCTACCCCAACAAAGTTAATATTGTTTAAAACAGAATTCAGCTAAAATCATGATTATTTTTTTTACCAAAATATTTTACAATATGTGACAGCAAACTTCTGATCTGATACTTAGTTCTAAAGCTGAATTTATTGTTTCCTCAAACTACATTTCCTTAAAATATCTTCAGATTTTATTTTGCATATTTCTTACCTGACTGGTGGTCTGGTGCTCTTTAGGTTATACAATTCAATGCAGCCATTGCCTGAGGGGACTAGATTTTCAGGAAAGTGCTCCATGTAGGACCTAACTGCAGTCTTTGAACATGACAGTCTGCATTGAACTACCTGATTGCAACAATTAGGATCATTCCCAAGTGTAATTATGGTCTGGTATTTAAACGGCATTTTTAGAAACAAAATCCAAACATGAAAATTTAAACATACTTGAAAGTTAAAAGAAGAAAAAAGGATGAAGGCGCTGCTTTTATTTTGTTCTTCTCCTTCACTAGGAGAGCTTTTCTAGTACCAGACACAGGATGAACAATCAACCTTTATATTGCACTTTTCAACCGCAGATTTTAAAGTATTTTACAAGTACCACTGGCAGAAAAACTGAATCAAACCTGGTGGAATTACTCCCTGCATCTCTGCCAAAGAGGCAAAAGCAGAATTACATGCTATCAACTGTTCTGTCTCTTTATTCTCTGCATTGACTCTCACTGCTGTAAACTGTATTATCTGTACTGAGAGAGAAAGGTGAAAAAATGCGCTCTAGGCGCTTTAGACCCTGGTGAGGACCAAAACGTATTACTGCATTAATCACACAGCACTGCATAAATCAAACTCACCACCCATTTTTAGAAGTTATCTTTAGCATTTTTAAACCATGTCATAAATTTATATTTGACTAAGCCTTTAAAAATTAGTCTTTATCATAGTTTATATACTGCAGACATTTGTTTATAAAGGGAAAGAGATTTTTTGCTGAAAAGGTTCTGCACATTCCGTTAAACTCATGGAATACTTTGGAACATTGAGGAAGGCTCCCTTTGGTTTTGTCAACACCAACCTGAGGATCTCCTGCAAATTGTAGCTACAGGGTATTCCTTCCTGCTATACACTTCCAGACCACCAAGGCTTTTATACTTCAAACCCTTACATCTGTTTTTTTTTTTCCTAGAAACAGTGCATGCTCAATGATGTGTAAGTTAAAATATCATTAAGCATTTATGTGATTTATGCCACATAAAGGCAGGTTGTTACCTTAGCACAACTAAGGAACCATGAATGCCTCAGAGGGCACTGGCCTGAGACTAAAGATTTATTAGTCCATTCTATCCACTGGTCACACTCTGCAATTATGGCACGAAGAAGCTATTTTCTCAAAAAGGACTTTGCAACATCATTGCAGTATACCCAAATAACTTCTAGCCCATAACCAATGGGACAAAACCACTCTGACTAGAAAATGTTTGAAACATTTCACAGCATCTAATGCAAAGAGTAGATCTCTAAAGTATCAAGTTGGCTTAGTAGGAAGACATTGAAGCCTCAGGACTTGGTCTCAGGTCTGCTGTTGATACTAGCAAATGCTTTGAAGGTAGGGGAAAGGAGTGCCTTATTGTTATAATTGCTGTCCTTTGGCTGAAATATTTAAACAAATTGCATTTTCTTCTGCTGAGAGCTGTTTATCCCAACGTAAATGTAGATACAAACAAACAGAAGGTAGCTGGTGTTTTCAAAGCCTGAATGTCTACCCCAGTTTCCCGTGTTTGGCTCTCAAACTACTGTGGCCAAGCCTTTCCAGTTCCAAACTATCATTACTTCACCCAGTTGGAAGCCACTTGGGATCTGTTTGGGTTTTTCAAATGCCATTCTTCTACTTGAAAAGTATTGGGAAAAAAATCATTTACTCTATGACTTGCCAGGAGGACGGCAAATAGCTTTTAGATAAGTGTGAATTGAGCTACAGCTGATAGGTCACATAAGGACAGAGTTTTACTCCAAGGAACATTATCTGTGGAATGGTCAATGCTCAAAGGTGTGAATTCAGGCCAGGAGTCCATGCTTCAGCTAAACACATCTTGATGGCAAGGACAGCCTACCTACCTCTCCTTGGGTTTTTCAGTGTTTTGAGGTTATTTGGATATTGTTATAAAACATGTGATCTAAAAATCATCTAACACACTAGCTCACAAAAGATTTATTTTATGAAGTGTGTCTAGCTGCCTGATATAAAACAATCATGGAACAAGGATCTATGCTCTTCATGTTAAGCATTCAAGGGGGTCAGGTCATGCTGCTGTAAAGTGGCTTTTTTCCCCTTAGATCTGAAGGCTTTCAGCTCTATGGTATTGGGGAAAGGCCTTGGAGCTCTCAGCACTGATGGTAATGTCAGGAAACGCTTGTACACCGCTGTGGCTCATAGCCTCCTGTTGCTGGAAGGTGTTCAGAGCTGCTGGCAGTCTCTTATTGACACCAGCTACCTAGTGGCAGTTGTTATTTAGCAAAATCGAGAGCAGCCCTGAGGAGAAGGACTTGGGGGTGTTGGTTGATGAGAAGCTCAGCAGTGCGAGCTTGCAGCCCAGAAACCAACCATGTGCTGGGCTGCATGTAAAGAACTGTGGCAAGCAAGTCAAAGGAGGTGATTCTCCATCTCTGCTCTGCTCTCTTGAGAGCCCACCCGCAACTGCGTCCAGCTCTGGAGATGCCAACAAGAGGGATGTGGACCTGCCCAAGTGAGTCCAGAGGAGGCCACGGAGATGGTCTGCTGGCTGGTGCACCTCTGCTATGAATTCAGCCTGAGAGAGTTGGACTTGTTCAGCCTGAGGAAGAGAAGGCTCTGGGGAGACCTTAGAGCAGCTTCTAATACCTAAATAGGCCTACAAGAAATCTTAAGAGGGACTTTTCACAAGGGCATGTAGTGACAGGACAAGGAGGAATGACTTTAAACTGATAGAGAGGAGATTTATATTAGACATTAGGAAAAAGTTCTTCACTATGAGGGTGGTGAGACACTGGCACAGGTTGCTCAGAGAAGCTGTGGCTGCCATATCCCTGGCAGTGTTCAAGGCCAAGCTGAATGAGGCTTTGAGCAACTTGGTCCAGTGGAAGGTGTCTCTGCTGATGGCAGAGGGGTTGGAACTAGATGATCTTTAAGGTCCCTTCAAACCCAAACCATTCTGTGATTCTAGGAAACCTAGTCCTGGGCTAGTGATAGGTACTAGAGCTGAATTTCCCTTGGTGTTTCTGTTCCCTTAGTGTTCTTGTACACCCCTGAGACCACGAATGCTACATACTTTTTCAGATTGCTCTTTCTTGCTAGGCAAAGCTCAACTTTCCACTTATAAGCTGTCTTTTTTGAACAACAATTACGTGACAAAAGCTTTTCTTAGAAAAGAACAAAGAGTTAATTTTGTCTGGCTGGCCCCAAGTGGCCCCTTGTTCCCACTGCCTTTGAAATTACTGGAGTTTGCTTAGCCTGAAGAATTACAGCCATAGGAAAAGTTATGCTTCACTGATCTATTTTAAACAGGAACAGCAGAATTTTAAAAATAGAATCCCCCCTTTTTTTTTTCTTCCTGACTGCGGCATCTCCGACCCAAGTATGTTGATGCAATTTCCAAAGCACTAAGAAATGTCTTAGGTCACATTTAAGTCAGGTCAGCCAAATCCAGGATCAGTGAAAAAATGAGTTGTTCATCTGGTCTGGAATGAGATATTTCTTCCCATCATTCCTAGTTATAAAGATGTCTTTTGTGTGGTTGAACCTTAATTTAAGCTTTTTAATTTGTGTACAATCTATGCATGTTTTATGCATCAGCAGCACACTGCGTTACTAGTAGTCTGCATATACAGTTAGGGCTTTATGGTCTTTGAAGTCAGTTAATATTAAGATTCATGTATTTGCAGCAATTAAAGTCTGGGAAGTAATAGGAATAGATGTTTCTTAGAGGTACAGTCTGAATCTCCTTTGACTTGTGTTGGTTTGGCTCCATTGTCTTCAGTGGAGTTAATCCTCACCTTGATTTGAGCATCAGAAGAAGAGAATTCATCCCTGAGTGTATTCCTAGGGAGGTCTGCTTTTATAAAGCTTGCTTTTCTTTCCGGCCATAGCCCTGTGCAGGGGAGAGCACCGAGAGAGAGCACACTTGGCCATGGAAATCAGATCATCCAGCATGTTTCTTCCACCCAACAACTCACAGCAGCATCTTCAAGACTGAGCTTGTCTCCACCGACCAGTGCGTGAAGGGGTGAGCCTGGCCATGATATGCAGCTCCCAAAGGGGCTGGTTTTCCAGGGGGCTTATGCCTGCTTGCTGGTGATGCTGCATCAATGAGGCGGAAGGGAGGTCATGCTTGGGCACAAGAGTAAAAGTCACATTCGGACAAGTGTGGATTGAATAAAGGAAATGGTAAGGTGAAAACATACTGACTTCTTATGTGCGTTGCTATTTCATAAAGAACCATCTTACAGGCTCTTTCTTTCTTTGCAAAGCATTCAGCTGCTGCAATTGAATTATAAAGTAAAATGAGTTGAACTTTAACAGATCTATAGTAGCAGCTAACTAGCAAAGGAAAATCCATGTCTAGCTATTTCCTGCTGCTATAATGTTTTGATAACAATGGTACACAAAGACTCATTTTGTTTAGCATGCACCATATTATTGCATTTCAGACAAAGTCTCAATTCTCTAAGTCCAGGACAAAGTCTCAATTCTCTCTGAGACAAAACCCCAGGATGAAAAATACGGATTTGAAACGTCCTGAACTACAGAGGAGTAAGGAATCAGAGTAGCATCAATTTCTGCTTCCAGCTGCAATGACAACAGAGATAAAGCAAACATGCATTTTCTAATTGGAGAGATAAATTTAGGAAAGATTTTGCTCCCCATCATTCCCTGCCTGATTATGAAGTCAGAAAAATTACAATATTCTTCCCACTGTCTGCACACACTCCCTACCGCAGGCAGACCTGTCCTTTCTGTGCTGAAATTTGCCCTCCTACAGCACTGAGTTTCTCTCCAAGAGCTCACACACATGGAGAGCAGCTTTATTTACCACCCCCAGGTGCAAACCTCATTAACTCATGTTTACTTTTGTGTTTTCAGCTTTGAGTAATGAGCTGGGTTAATGAATAGTGAAGATGGTAGTGATGAGAAGAAAGGTAAAATTCAGGAGCTGGTTTTGCATCTTTCACTTTTACAGGCTCATAGGCAAAATGGCTATCAGCCACTTAGCTATATTCCCTCCTCCAAACAAAGCCCTTGGAGATGATGAACCTCCAAGATAGGCTTTGGTTTGTTTAGTTTTTTTTCAGGATGGTGGGAAACAAAGCACAGCCAACCCCCTGCCTTTTGCAAGTTATAAATACTGTACAAAGTTCTACTTTTGTCATTGGGAAATGCTTTCTCCTGTTGTTCAAAGTGACTCCAGATGCTGATGTACTTAGTACACAGCACAAGTAACCCAACTGGAATGAAAAAGCAAGGTAATTGAGTTTACATTCATCTGTCAATATTCCTAGGGGACAGACTGTTCAGCCTGCCAAGTTTGCTCTGCTTATGCACGCATAAGCAGAACATGAATTTAAACTGACTGGAGATTCCCACAGTAGATTCTCCCTGGTGAATAGGGTATCTCTGCTGCTGTAATCTGTTGGAGGTGGTGCAACTGCTTCTATCCTAGTCATTCCCCCATGTCCCACAATATCAGGAGGTGGGCTGGACATTTGTCAGGGAAAGAAAGAAAAGGTTGTGGTAGAACTGAGTTTTTCTGCATCAGATCTTTCCCTGACCCAAGCCCCATTTTTAAAGGACAAAACATTTGCTTCTTCCTAGTCTTTTCTGTGCTTCTCACTATTCTAGTATCTGGGAGCTTCACATGTACATATATTTCTTTATCTTTCTAATATGCTAGTGAAATGAATGACTGTCATCCCTTGTCCTGGGTTCAGCAGTAGCAGTCATTTTTTCTCCTTCTTGGTAGCTGGTGCAGCGCTGTGTTTTTGATTTTGGGCCTGGGAACAGTGCTGATAACACCAGTGTTTTCAGTTACTGCTTGGTAATGTTTAGGCTGGCCAAGGACTTTGTGAGTCTCATGCTCTGCCAGGGAGGAGGGGAAGCCAGGAGGAAGGAGACAGGACACCTGACCCAGACTAACCAAAGAGGTTATTCCATACCACAGCACGTCATGTCCAGGATGTAGAAACGGAGAGGAGAGACCCGGAAGGGTGGTGGAGGTGCACGGTGGGGGGTGCACTGCGTGTTCGAGCTTGATATTGGATGGTGAGAAATTGTATTCTTTTTCCTTGTATTTCTCTTGTCATTATTATTATTGGTGGTAGCAGCAGTGGTTTGTGTTATACCTTAGTTACTAAACTGTTCTTATCTCAACCTGTGGGAGTTGCATTCTTTCGATTCTCCTTCCCATCCCTCCAGGAGTGGAGGGAAGAAAGAGTGGGGAGTGAGTAAGAGAGCGGCTGTGTGAGTTTATAGACTTAAACCACGACATCCCTCTATGTGAAACAGAACATTGGGATCAAGACAGAAAGTTTGTTTTAAGTTTGCGTGAGCAGTCTGGGACAGTCAGGAGCAGACTTTTGCAAAGAACTTGCTATTCCATACTTTAAATCACTATGTATTTGACTAATCGCTAACCCTCATTTGAGATAGTTCCATGAAATGGGAATTTTCTAGACCGTACAAACAGTAGCAATCTCAATCCCAAACACAGGAGCAAGTCAGTGCCCATAGCAGAGCAGACACACAAGACTGTGAAAGAAGAAGCAATTGGCCAATGTTAAGTGCATGTTGGAAATATATGAAAGAAAAGCACAAAAGATGGGAGAATCTGTGAGGTGAAGCAACAAGGGAATATTCAATCCTCTAGGTCTGGGAGGAAACCATGGAACATGTCTCTGAGTTAAACTGAAATTAAGATGCTCTTCAGCTGAGCTCTGGGTAGCAGGAGCTGATGGAGACAAGCGAAGGAGCTGCTTCCTGCTGTTTGCTTCTGCTGTGTCTGAGGAAATGGTTTTGTAACTAACTCAGGAAAAGTGGCTCCACACAACTTTCTTCTTGCAGTAGAAACAGCCCTCAGCACATTGCCTCCAATGCCACATCTAAGGAACAAGTCCACAGACAAAAGCATCTGGCTCCCAATTGGAAAGACAAGCTCTCAGTACATAACAGGTCTGGTGCTAGCTGGATTGGATCCACTGTGTATACACTATGAAGCTGGTATAGACGGGTCCGGCAAATCTTGTGTGTCACACTTGAAACTGGGAGGACTCAAAAACACAAGCATGGGAAGTCAGGATGCTTTGTGAATGTGCGTCAGTTACGCGTGTGTGCCATATCCAGGGCTGCTCAGCTGGGCACCCCTTCCTGAGTGCTCTTGCTCTTCCTGACGTTAAGTGTCTCACTAAGAAATCTGGCCTGGCAGGTGGCAAGCAGTAGTTTCCCTCATGGTCCACTGTGAGGGCCCGAGGTTTCAACATGGGTGGTGGTGTCTGTGATGAGTAAGGAACGTTGCAGATATGCAGAAACCAGTCCTGATGAACCAGAGCCCAAGCCACTTCGCCCACTGTAAGCAGGACTAGTTGGTCCAAGCCTCCCCATCTGCCCTGTGAAGAAGAGAGGTGAGACTGAAAAAGAGCTGCGGCAAGCAAGAGGAGACCAGACACCCAGAGAAAGGCAAGTCTGAGCGCCAGCCCTTGAGCCCCTGAGATTTTCTGAGCACAGGAATTTACTGGTTTAGTTGCTGACCCTCTTCTTTCTCTGCTTTCCCATGAATGAAGGACACTTGTGCTGGCAGCAGCACAGCTAGGACCAGAGACCACAATCAAATACTCTGGAGGTATCCATAGGGGTCTTCTGCTCATATCTAAAAGCAGTGACATGGCATTGGTGAGAAGGGTATCATCTCTAGTATGCATAAGCATGCTGTGCAGCAGCACCTGGACTAGTCAGGGTGGGATATGTGTGTGAAGGACAGCAGACCATGCGGTGGCATCTCTGTGCATGCAAGGGGCTTTGGGCAGTGGTACTTTGGACATGGTAACAGGGCCCTATAGCAGAGAGAGCAGATTTCCAAGGGTCTTGGATGTGTCGTGGCCACTCCGTGGGGCTCGGTGTGCCCTCCCTGGTCTGACAGCCATGGTGGCTGTGGGATCTGCTGTTACTCCCATGCCTAAGGCAGCCATTGCCTCCAGTGAGGAACAGGGAAATGGGTGAGGCAAATGAGTAAGAAAGGGGTAAACAGTATTTTGCTCAAACTGAAGTGGTGAATATTCTTGCTCAGCAGTTGTTCTCAGCTACCCCAGTGTCCCAAACTAGGTTCCCTTCAGGAAAGGCTTCTCTATACAGAAACTGCCCCAAGCCAACATCTTCCACAAGAGAGAGCAAAGAGGAGACCAGGATGGGAGAGCAGACGAGTTCACCCTTTTTCAGGCTGTATTCCTCAGATTTTGCTGCTCATCTTCAGTTCAGCCCAAGGGAATAACCACCAGTGGCATTTTCCTCACAGGACAGCATCTGGGTCTCAGGCGTTTGGCGATTCCTCTGAGGGTGAGTATATACTTTCCCAAAATAAGGATTCTTCCTTCCTGAGAAAGCAAAGCCAGCAGTCTAAATCAGTTACAGAACCAACTATATTTACATAAACTACGTAACACCTTATAATAATAAAATAAATGAAGAATGCAGTTTATGACTGGGTAGATTATAATAACAAAATATGAACTATTTGTGCAGACCAAAATTCTGCACCTCCCAGAGGCAAGTACTGAGCACACAGAGAAACTCTTTATAAGCTGCACAGTGGGGCTGTCAGCAAGCAGCAGCTCCACACCTTTCCCCAGGAAGGTGTAAGAGGAGGACAAACCAGCAAACCTGGAAGCACATCAAGTAGTTTTCCCAGCTATTAGTGTGGGTTACCATGCCCTGGCTATTATCCCCAGCTCCCAGCAGAGTTGCTGGTCACCATGCCCCAAAGTGCAGGTTATTGTTTCCAGTTTCTGTTGTGCATTGCTGCTGCAGTCGTTTCTCCCCCCTCCCACATGAATTGATGCAGAGTAAGGAGAAAAGCAACAACTCAGAGATGGGCATAATAAAAGGCAACAAGGAGCCTTGTGGCGTACCTGCTTTCTTTTCTTCTTTCTCCAAGCCAGAAAGTTGCTCAGCATGAGCAAGCCAAAATGCAACTTGGCACCAGGACCAAAGATAAATGTCAGTATTTTTCCCTGGCAGCTAGAAACAAAATGTTTCCAAGTGTCCAAGGATATTTTTCCTTTAGAGGATGGCCTCCCTGCTGTGTAAATTCTTCACTGGCCATCCCCCTGAGGGCAGGCGAGGGGAGTTTGCAGGGGAGCCCTGAGAGCTGCCCTGGCACTGGGGGTAAAGCTGATTCCTGGTATGTGCTCCCCAAGGGGTGCTGCAGGCAGCAGCATGTGTGCACATGGGGAGAGGCAGGCACAGCAAAGTCGCCTCCCTGATAAAGCCACCCCAAGCTCTTTGGTCACCATGGGGTACACTTACACACAAAATACAGCAGGCTAATGTGATTCAAGGTAATCAGAGAAGACAATTTACAGTCCTACCTCTTTTGAATGCTGTAAAAATAAAGAAAAGCCTTATGGCAAGTTAGAGCAGCCTGTGAAGTGTATGTAGCAGGATAAATACCTCCTTTCAAGCAGCAGTCGAAACAAAAAACAGAATCAGCAGCCGCTCTCCTCACCTCACAACTCATCCAGCCTCCTCCACTCTGAGCTCCAGGCTGCTGCCAGGTTCTTGTGCTTTGGAGGAAAATGCTTAACAGTTTGGTCAACTGAAATTGCTGGACAGCATCTTTTGGGGATACGCAAGGATTACACGAACCAGCATCAATCATGGAATGGCCATGACATGGCTGTTACTTCTCATCATCAAAGCAGATGTACATAGGTTTGAAGTCTGCATTATTTTTAGGTAGTTGGATGTCTTCCTGATGAAGATTCAACTTTCCACCACTGCAGTTCAGTAATTCTTCTTGATATCTTTATTTTTCTCAACATTATTTGTTTTTTGATTTTACGTGTGTTTCCAAGAGCTCCGTCCAGGAATATCATAGCAAAGATAACAGTATCTTCATCAAAGAAAGTAATTCACCTATCTCATCCTGGATCTTTATATTTTCTGTGTAGTTTTAGACAGAGGGAAAACTGAAACAATAAACAAAATAAGCTGTGGATGAACATTAGCTACCATATTTTATTTCAGAAGAATATTGGTAGGAAATTAAGATTACCACGGGAAAAGGACTTGACTTTTTACTGCTGCCAATGGGAAATCCTGATCACATACATGCTTCAGCAATCTAGCATATGCATGATAGCTGTTGGGTATTTCCAAGTTCCCTCTGGTGGGCTGATGCCAACCTGATGAAGTTTAACCATGCTAAGTGCAAGGTCCTACACCTGGGTCAGAGCAATGCCAGGCACAGCTACAGATTGGGCGGGGAGGAGATTCAGAGCAGCCCTGTGGAGAAGGACTTGGGGGTGTGGGTTGATGAAAAAATGAACATGAGCCGGCAGTGTGCGCTTGCAGCCCAGAAAGCCAACCGTATCCTGGGCTTCATCAAAAGGAGTGTGACCAGCAGGTCGAGGGAGGTGCTCCTGCCCCTTTACTCTGCTCTCGTGAGACCTCACTTGGAGTATTGTGTGCAGTTCTGGTGTCCTCAACATAAAAAGGACATGGAACTGTTAGGACAAGTGCAGAGGAGGGCCACGAGGATGATCAGGGGACTGGAGCACTTCTCGTATGAAGATAGGCTGAGAAAATTGGGGCTGTTCAGTCTGCAGAAGAGAAGGCTGCGTGGAGACCTCATAGCAGCGTTCCAATACCTGAAGGGGGCCTATAGGGATGCTGGGGAGGGACTCTTCATTAGGGACTGTGGTGAGAGGACAAGGGGTAATGGGTTTAAACTTAAGCAGGGGAAGTTTAGACTGGATATGAGGAAGAAATTCTTTACTGTAAGGGTGGTGAGGCCCTGGAATGGGTTGCCCGAGGAAGCTGTGAATGCTTCATCTCTGGCGGCGTTCAAGGTGGGGTTGGACATAGCCTTGGGTGGCATGGTTTAGTGGGAGGTGTCCCTGCCCATGGCAGGGGGGTTGGAACTCGATGATCTTGAGGTCCTTTCCAACCCTTACTATTCTATGATTCTATGATTCTCCAGCCAAAAGCAAAATCCAAGCCCACATGTATAATTTCCACAGTAACAACTACAACAAATCAGATGTTTTAACACATATTTAGAAGGATTCTTCTCAGTCTGGTGGAAAGGAGAAATGTCAGAGGAAAAAGGCGTATAATTCACCAACTGGTCAACAGTTTCTTGGCTGGTGTGAAGCTATTGCTCCCCCATGAGCAGCAGATCTATGCAGATAGGAATTAATGTGGTCAGAGTTTTCTTAATGTCTAGGATGAAATCCTAGCAATCAAAGTGAGAAAATTTTCTGTCGTCTATGGAGAAATATTTCTTCTCATTATGTATGCACCTTAGCACCAGCATGATGAATCGCCAGCTTGCTTAGCACAAGTCAGATTAGAAGGTAGGCTGTGTCCAGGAATATTTTGTTCACTATAAGTCTTTTTAATGGACTATTGGCTGACCTCTTTGCTTCAGTAAACAGTAAACAAAGTAGCATCTCTGGTTGTTGGCTCTTTAGTCTGGAGTTGAGAGGTGACAAATGACATGTTGAGACTTGGAAGATGCAAGGTTTGCAACTTGCAAACTCCCATGCAAAGACCATGAAATACATCTTTGAGTTGTTTTACGCAAGGATGACTTCACTGTGCTACGTGAGGCTGTCCCTGATACAACCTGACATGTTGAAAATTGGAAAGAACTAGAAAAAATTACATGCTCCTCTAGAGTCTGAGTTAATCTCAAGCCACAGAATTAACCTCGGAGTCTTGTCCTGACTCCACATACTGATACTATGGAGTTATACTTACTGTCTCTGCAGCAAACCTACCAATAGCTACTACCTGCAAGCAGAGGAGATTTCCATTTAAAATCAGGAGTTTTCTCAGTGCTACTCACTATTGCATACTCAACAAAGACAAGCAATCTTCACGGCTGTCATAACCTTCATTCCACAACAAAACTGAAGAGAAGCTAGTTAAACATCGAACTCCAGTCCTTGGGACAGTTCACATCTTGGTGAGTCTCCTGTGGCAATTTCTAGTGGACAGCCATTAGTACATCAAATTATGCATGCTTGCAACTTGATCTTGACCAACGCACTTTCCTTCCCTTCTTTAGGAATTCTTTCACTGCCCTTATGCGCAAGGGATAGATGGAGAAGATAGCTGTACACAAACTGCTTCAGCTGTGAAGCTAATACTGAAAAGATAATTCTACTTCTGTTTATAGGGATACTCTGTTCTACAAAGCCTATCCTAACAAGCTGTGAAATTCAACATTAAAAGAAACAGGAAAATGTTTTTCCATTTATCCAAACTGGCCCTTTTTATAGTTTATTATGGTCTATATGAGACACAATGGCTCATCTGTGCAGAGGCGCAAAATGGCATGCAGAGAGTTGACATTTGGTAGGACTTGTGTCCTATCATTTAGCACTATTCAAGCATTTAAGAAAGCAGATTTGAATTAGCTGACTATGGAGCAAATTATCTTAACTCTACAAGCAATATCGAGGGGCAGGAGAGAGCATGGACACGTTTTCCTCTGTCCCAAGTTACAGAGCACTTTTGAGTTCAGAGTATTAAATAAAAAAAAAGAAACTCTTAAGGGAGCAAGTAGAGGTCTATTTTCAATAAAAGCATTCTCGTTTAGATTATTGTTCATGTTTATATCTGTAGAAATATTTTTTTAAGTATTTGGGAAATGTGACATCTTCAGGGAAGCTTAACTTCATTACAGACAGATAGGAACAGCCTCATGCTCGCAGGCCCCTGTTCTCGTGAGAGACTTCAACCACCCTGATATCTGTTGGAGGGACAGTACAGCCTGGCACAAGCAATCCAGGAGGTTCCTCAATTGTGTGGAAGACAACTTCCTTATGCAAGTAATAGAGGAGCCGACAAGGAGGGGTGCCATGTTTGACCTCGTCCTCACCAACAGGGAAGGGCTGGTTGGAAATGTGACGCTCCAGGGCAGCCTTGATTGCAGCGATCATGAGATGGTTGAGTTTGAGATCCTCAGGACAGTGAGAAGAGCGTGCAGCAAGCTCACTGCCCTGGACTTCAAGAGAGCAGACTTTGGCCTCTTCAGGAACCTGCTCAGTAAGGTTCCATGGGATACAGCCCGAGAGGGCAGGGGGGCCCAAGGCTGTTGGTTGACATTCAAGGATCACCTACTACAAGCTCAGGAGTGTTGCATCCCAACTAGAAGGAAGTTCAGCAGGAGGGCCAGGAGACCTCCTTGGAAGGATAAGGACCAGCTGAGGAAATTCAAAGGAAAAAATAGGCTTATAAAAGGTGGAAGCAAGAAGAGGTGGCCTGGGAAAAATGCAGGGATGTTGTCCAGGAAGCTAGGGACCAGGTTAGGAAAGCTAAGGCCCACTTAGAATTAAACTTGGCTAGGGATGTTAAGGATAACAGGAAGGGATTTTATAGGTACATAGCAAATAAAAGACAGGCTAGGGACAACGTGGGCCCTCTCCAGAAGCTATCAGGAAAACTGCCTACCCTGGATTTGGAGAAGGCTGAGGTTCTTAATGACTTCTTTGCCTCAATCTTCACTGGCAAATGCTCTGACCACACCACCCAAGTCTTGGAAGGCAGACGCAGGGACAGTGAGAATGAAGACCCTGGGCCCACTGTAGGAGAGGAGCTGGTTTGAGATCATCTGAAGAACCTGAATGTACACAAGTCCATGGGACCTGATGAAAACCGTCCGCGGGTCCTGAAGGAGCTGGCAAATGAAGTTGCTAAGCCACTGTCCACCATATTTTAAAAATCATGGAAGTGGGATGAAGTTCCTGATGACTGGAAAAAGGGAAATATAACCCCTATTTTCAAGAAGAGGAAAACGGATGAGCCGGGCAACTGCAGACCAGTCAGTCTCACCTCTGTGCCTGGCAAAATCCTGGAGCAGATTCTCCTGGAAGGCATGCTAAGGCACATGAAAAACAAGGTGGTTGGTGACAGCCAGCATGGCTTCACTAAGGGGAAATCCTGCCTGACCAATCTGGTGGCCTTCTATGATGGGGCCACAGAACTGATGGACAGGGGTAGAACAGTTGATGTCATCTACCTGGACTTGTGCAAAGCGTTTGACACTGTCTCACATGACATTCTTGTCTGTAAGTTGGAAAGATATCAGTTTGATAGGTGGACCACTCGGTGGATAAAGAACTGGCTGGATGGCCGCATACAAAGAGTTGTGCTCAATGCCTCAATGTCCAGCTGGAGACCAGTAATGAGTGGTGTCCCTCAGGGATCGGTGTTGGGACTGGTCTTGTTCAACATCTTTGTTGGTGACATGGACAGTGGGATTGAGTGCGTCGTCAGCAAGTTTGCCAATGACACCAAGATGTGTGGTTCAGTTGACACTCTGGAATGCCATCCAGAGGGACCTTGACATGCCTGTGAAATGGGCTGATGCCAACCTGATGAAGTTTGACAGTGACAAGTGCAAGATCCTACACCTGGGTCAGTGCAATGCCAGGCACAGTTCCAGGTTGGGCAGAAAAGAGATTCAGAGCAGCCCTGCGGAGAAGGACTTGGGGGTGTTGGTTGATGAGAAAGTGAACATGAGCCGGCAGTGTGCGCTTGCAGCCCAGAAAGCCACCCATATCCTGGGCTGCATCAAAAGGAGTGTGACCAGCAGGTCAAGGGAGGTGCTCCTGCCCCTTTACTCTGCTCTCGTGAGACCTCACTTGGAGTATTGTGTGCAGTTCTGGTGTCCTCAACATAAAAAGGACATGGAACTGTTGGAACAAGTGCAGAGGAGGGCCACGAGGATGATCAGGGGACTGGAGCACCTCCCATACGAAGATAGGATGAGAAAGTTGGGGCCGTTCAGCCTTGTTGTGGTTTTAGCTGTAACTCACGCAGTTTGCTCACTCACTCCCCCCTCTTTCTTCCCCCCTCTCCCAGAGGGATGGGGAGGAGAATTGAAAGAATGCAACTCCCACAGGTTGAGATAAGAACAGTCCAGTAACTAACGTATAACACAAACCACTGCTGCTACTACGAATAATAATAATGACAAGAGAAATACAAGGGAAGAGAATACAACTGCTCACCACCCGATACCAAGCCTGACGCAGCCGTGAACTGAACTCTTCCGGGTTCCTGCCCCCAGTTTTTTTTTCCATCCTGGACATGACGTGCTGTGGTATGGAATACCTCTTTGGCCAGTTTGAGTCAGGTGTCCTGTTTCTACTTCCTCCCGGCTTCCCCTCCTCCTTGGTAGAGCATGAGACTCAGAACGTCCTTGGTCAAATCAAACATTCTAAGCCGTAACTATAAACATCAGTGTTATCAGCGCTGTTCCCAGGCTGAAAGTCAAAAACACAGCGCTGCACCAGCTACTAAGAAGGAGAAAAATGGCTGTTACTGCTGAACCCAGGACAAGCCTGGAGAAGAGAAGGCTGCGTGGAGACCTCATAGCAGCCTTCCAGTATCTAAAGTGGCGCTATAGGGATGCTGGGGAGGGACTCTTCATTAGGGACTGTAGTGATAGGACAAGGGGTAGCAGGTTGAAACTTAAGCAGGGGAAGTTTAGATTGGATATGAGAAAGAAATTCTTTACTGTAAGGGTGGTGAGGCATTGGCATGGTTTGCCCAGGGAAGTTGTGAATGCTCCATCCCTGGCAGTGTTCAAGGCAGGGTTGGACAGAGCCTTGGGTACCATGATTTAGTGTCAGGTGTCCCTGCCCACGGCAGGGGGGTTGGAACTAGATGATCTTAAGGTCCTTTCCAACCCTAACTATTCTATGATTCTATGATTCTATTATTGTTTTCAGCAGGCCTTTGGAAGTCAAAGTCATTCATCTCAGAGACAAAATTTTTTCTGTGTTCAGTGAATTTCTGTGAGTTTCATTGAAAAGGCAAATGCTGGGAACGACCGTTACTTTTCTCTTGTTGGTTTACTCAGGAAAGGTCAAGGCAGTTTGCCAATACAGTAATTGGACAATATTATGTCCTTAAAGACCTGAGTACTCACTGACACTAGACCAATGATAGATGGTGAAGCATTAGGAGAAACTGCACAGCAAAAGCAGGATGAAATTTCTGGGCTGGATTTAAAAGAGAAGAGGGTGAGGAAGGCTTAGTAAAATAAGTAAACCTTATTTCTTCCAGCTCCAGGATCTGGACCAAGTAACTGCTACCTAATGCCTGACATGATACCTCCACTCTAAGACTGACAAAATAAATGCCTGCAATGACAGCTTGTGTTACTGGATAAATGGCAAGAATCAGTGTTTCTTGATATGTGTCACAGGGGGCTGCTCTCCTCTGGCTTTTTTCTCCTTAGAAAAACAATCCAGGACATCCGATTCCCTATGCCCCAGTTATTAAATAGTGTCATGTAAGCTACCGCGTCAGTTCCTGGTGCATTAGCAAACAGCAGATTTAAGAGTCTCTGGGTAATCTTTTTTGTCCCTCCCCACGTGCATGTGTTTTCTTAGAAACCCTTCCATGGCACAGTCATATTTTAGACTTTCCCACAGGATGCATGCCTCATTCTGTACAACACAGGATAATCACACCCACTGGCAGAAATAAATTAGCATAGCAATCTTAATCTGGTATTTCCTAATTTTCCTAATTTCCTTATCCTTCAATGTTTGGCTGTGCTAATCTAAACAATATTCTTCTAATGTAATTTTTAATGTTATAATTTAAATAAATGTATGCACATTTGTGTATCTCTCCATCTATTTGGATCTGTTAATGTATTGGTAAACAAAAAAGAAAAAGATAAAAGCTGTTTGTTTTTAATTCTTTCGGAACCGTTTGATCTCTCTTTGCTTGTTTTAGCAGCTGCCTGACTGTTTTTCCTCATATGTAAACTTCAAAGTCAATCAGAGGTCAAAACTCTGGACAAAGACAGAATAACGAAAACAACAGTGACTGGCCAATGTGATGGGAAGAAGCAGAGGAGCTGGGTTGTAGAATATTGCCTGTTTCTGGACATGGCAGGGGGTGAAATTATCTTCCTCTCGCACATAAGGTTTCTTGATCTGAGCATTTGGAGTAGTTGAAGCCTGTGTGCTTGCCTGGAAATCTATCTCACTGAGAAATGAAGGACGCAGCCATGTACTGGAGGACTTGACATTCTTTGGCTATTCTTGGTGCAAGCAATCTGGAAATAGCTTTATAGATTATTGTAAAAGTGCTGGAGAAATAAAGCCTTTTACTGGTTTCTGTTGAAAGCAGAGACATTTAGGGGTGGGTGTAGGTTTTGATTCCCAGTTTGTTATTTACTATTTCTGGTCATAGGAAAATCAACAGAAGAGCAAGACACGGAGAGGAAGCTTCTGTAGCAGAAGCTATGTCAGGAGCATTTTATGCAGGCATGTGCAGTTGTGGTACAGGATGTGTATGGAGTTCACGCCTTTTTTATTTCCTTGGGGAGAACATCTGCCTTCCCCTCCTTCATCCATCTGCAGAATCAGGCCCCTGCTTGTGCAGAGCCCCGCAGAGGGCCACAAGCAAGAGAGGTCCTGAGGCAGGGGTTGTAGCAGCGCCTGGCAGCTGGTGAACCAGCCTGCAGAGATTAGGAACGCCTTTGTGATTCACACCTCCTCGCGGCAGCTCCTGCCAGCAGAGCTGCTGGAGAGGCCCCAGCAGAGGCAGAGGTGCATTCCACCCTACACATATATATGTTTAAGGTGTATATATATAATATTTTAAAATATTATATACTATATACTATAGATATACTATATATACTATTTTATACTGTAATATTTAAAAATATTCAATAAATTATTGTCAATATATTAAATATATTTTTAAATATTATATACTATATATTATACTATATATTCCATATTTTAAAATATTATATACTATACGTTATACTATATATTACATAATATTTAAAAATATTATATACTATATATTATACTATATATTACATAATATATAGTAAAATATACTATGTATTATATGTAAGGCCACAACAAGTCCTCAGATTTTGTACAGATATTTAGATTAGGTATTAGGAAAAAATTCTTTACTATGAGGGGGCTGAGGCCCTGGCACAGGTTGCTCAGAGAAGCTGTGGCTGCCCCATCCCTGGCAGTGTTCAAGGCCAGGTTGGACGGGGCTTTGAGCAACCTGCCCTATTGGATGGTGTCCCTGCCTATGACAGGGGGTTGGAGCTGGATGATCTTTCAGGTCCTTTCCAACACAAACCATTCTGTGATTCTATGATTCTATGAATTTGTGTAAATGACCTACGAGCATAATCTGTTCTGAAAATAATTAAAAAAAAAGTCTTTTACAGTTTAACCAACAGGGAGGATGGAAATGGACTAGTGCCACCCTTATATGTAGAATGCATCTCCCCTAGTCTTCCTTGCTAAGGAAGTTAATCAATCCTAAATTGTGGATACCTTCTGCTTTTCCTACAGAAGGCTTCAAAATATGTTATTTGCACTATATGGCCAGAACCAGGCATCCCAGAAGTCATAAATGTAGGAGGCCCCTCAGATGTGTAAATTGTGAGCAATATTACAGGGGGTCTGAAAATGCCAAAGCAAACCCAGGGATCCTTCTGCAGGATACTGGTGGCAAAAACATCAGTTACAATACAAATTAAATAATTTCAAGTATTTTCCCTAAATAGATTAGTTTGTATTTTTTGCTCCTTCCACTCCCACAAGAAAAAAATCAAATTATTAATTTAATGCCCAGGTTCTTGTTAAGCTAAAAGCCAGCCTTGAACCCTGGGGCTGCAAGCTGTGCTGAGCAAGAGTGATCTAGAAGACACAAGAAAGACACTTTATTGCTCAGGGAAGCAGACAAATTTTCCCCAGCTGCATGAATAGCAGTGAGAGGTGTAGCCCACCAATGGGTGGGAAAGAAGCTGTGACTGGGCTTCCCTGAGGCTTGTAGGGTGGTAAATGACTAAGAGAGTGACAGGAGGAACTATTATAGACCTGTCTGGCTGGTGCGATAAGAGCACACCTTTCTTCCACTGTGGGCCTCCCTGCAAGGGCTAAGAAGAATTTCAGACTTGAAACTGCTCCTAATTCAAGGAATATATTTAATGTGTGGCTTACTGTCCCTTGACCAGAAGCAAAATTATTCTCTGTAGCTTCTCATTCAGTGCTTTTTTCTACACAGTTTAAGGCCACTGAACATCATGCTTTCCCTTAATTAGCTTCTCACCAGTTTTTTTTTTTGTCTTCGAGTGTTAATTTTCAGATGTTTCAATGAGTTTTGCAAGAATTAAAGTTTAACTCACTTTTTCTTCAGTGATTTCATCAGAAATCCACCTCATCTCTGATGTTAACACCAAAGTGAAGAAGAAGATAAATAAACAAGCAAGAAGACAGTGTGAGAAAAGAAAGAAAAAGTGTGAAGTATCTCTGAAAAGCCACCTAGGAAAGGCATGTAAGTGGTGCAAAGAGAAGCTAAAGGATGCGGGAGAAAGCAGCTGGGAAACAAAAGCAGAGAGGCAGCTGGAGCACAGCAAGCTGTGGCAGCCCTGCTGGGAGGAAAGGGAAGTAGTGGCAGGAATGGAAGGGGGGAGATGATGTTTGGTCTTTAAATGGAGGATGAAGAGCTTGAAGTGAGGAGTTAAGAGACAGGAAGGAAGCCAGTGAAGGCAAGTTAAGAGTGGACGGTGATATAGTTTATGTAGTGAGGAAAAGATTATTTGAGCAGTAGTGTTGGGCACCATGTCCTGATGGACCGAAAAATGTATAATCAGCTTGAAGAAGTGGTTATGATTCTTCAGGAGAACACCTAGAAAAGAATACAGTGGCTTATTTTTAATCCTTTTTTAACCCTGGGTCTCTCCATATAAAGTATGAACATTGTGTTCCCCTGAGCACTAAGTGGAGTGTGCTGTGTTTTGTGCATTGTCATTGATTCTAAATGCTTTTTGTGTTTGGGGGCTCTGAAAACAAAGGTCAAGTACTAGCAAATTCTGTTTTATATGAGATTTAGTTAAATCCTAAGGACAAAGGCAGACTACTAGAAACAGCTATTGAGTGGGAAAGTTGTGTAAATCTGCATTACCATTTCTCAATATCAGTTTTTACACAGGTTTGTAATTTGGGGTTTTTTGAGGAATGGCTGGAGAATAAACTTCAGAAAAAACAAGATAAGTCTCACAGATGTTATTTTCAGCATGTAAATTGTCCAGTAAACGCTTGGAAAGAGATTCCAGGAAACAGAGTAAGAAAGCACACAGAGTAGGATGGAATAATTTCTGAATACAGTTCTGGTCCCAGTATTTCAGTGGGTGTAAATTGCAGGGCTTGAAATGGACTGGGCTGCCTCAGACTTTTTCATCCGTTGTGGACAATAGCAGCAAACCAGAGAATTTCAGCAATTAATAGCTCACTGCTAATCACAACTTCCCTATGAATAACCTGAGCAAATTGCCCTGCTTGGAAAGCTCAGGAGTGAGTGGAAAACATTTTTTTACTTGTTCAATATTGAGACATTACTGAATTAGCCTGCTGTGCTTTAGAAAGTTTGAATTTTGCCATACCAACCCATCTTTTTCTTGTTTAAATAACGAAGTAAAGTAACATACTAAGAAAAGCCAAGTTACTGAAACTGAATGCAGCTAATTTACTGACAGGTAGGAACCAAGAGATACCACATAGCTGCTCCATTTCAACACACACTGATCCTTCCACTTAACAGGTGATAAGGAAGGAATTCTTGTTCAGCTGGTGATAAGGCAGTGTGGATCTGCCTCTGAAGAAAAGGGGATCATCTTATAAATCTATCTGTCCTAGCGCATGAAGTTGGAAGATAGAGAGGATGAAGTCATACATCTATGGAAGCAAGAAACCATTCAGTTTGCCCACAGTTTTGAAACTATGTATGAGTAATGCAGCTCCTTCTCCCAGTGTAGGATTCAATGTACAGGAAAAGTCTCACAGACAGTGGGTCTAAAACCAGAGACATCAGAATATGCCAGAAGCGAGGAAAGGTTGGGGTCCCAGAGGTGTGGTACGTATCACATTCCAGTGCCCTGAGTCCCTCTGGGGGATTACCCTTCCAGAGCACAGCTTCACCTCTCTGCAGATGCAAGGGGAGATGTATTTCACAGGGGGGCAGCCCCCACGGCTGCCAAGCTGGCATGCAGGGCTTTGGGGGTCACAGTTAACTCACTACATTTTAGCTGAAAGCTAACCAACAGCTGGCGCAGACCCACTGGCCCCTATCTATTCCACCAAGGCGCTCTCTAGTAAATAAGCTGTTGTGCCATGCCAGGGTGGTCCTTTCCCACATGCTTCCCACACAGCTCGGCACCTCTGTGCAAAGACATCTTGCAGACGTCCACGCCAACAGACATGACTCATTTTGGGGAGTCTGTGTATGCGGTTTTGCAATAGTCTGATCAGGACATGAAAAAAGACAGTAACAAAGTATGTGCTCGGACTAATCACTGATCATCTCCCCCAGCACACGAGGCCAACATTTCTTCCCTTGTTTTCCAGTGGTGTGGCATTACTTCCAATGCATTGCAGATGGCTTCCCCTCAGACTAAGTCCAGTCTCAACAAGTCCAAATGAAAGGCGGGATCGCATGGCTCACATCAAACAAGAAGGGGGGGACTTCAAGCTGACAAGACACAGAGCTCACAGCCTTCTGGTGGGGGATGCTCTGGGTGTGGGTTTGCAAAACTGATTTAAAGTCGGTTGCAGTTCCAGCTGTCTGAGTGACAAGACTGTGATGTTCCAGTGCCTTTTATGAATGAGTCAAGAAGGAAATAGTAACAGCTAACAAAAAATAATCATGTGGTCATCAAATAGTAGAAATACTGGCCACAAGACATTCTTGATGTATTTACCAGCAGTGCAGATAACATCAGTGACTGCTGCATGTTATAATTGCGTGATTTTTTATAATTGGATGGATTTCAATTTGCAACTCCTGTATTCAAATTACTGAAACTACAAGTACTATATCCAAACTACTACAGGGCCTGGGTTTGTTTCAGTGAAAAGAGTCTTGTGATTATCGAATTTGAAGTAGTTTCCAGCACTCCTTTGTGGTGGACATGCCATCATTTTCCTCACTTACAACAAAGGTAGCAGCATTGTGCTGCCTGTGCTGTAAAATGCCCACAGCAATTCAGACCACGTCTGCACGGAGCCCAGCAGATGTGATGGCGTAATCCAGCTGGTTGAAGAACAGCTGCATGGAGCTGTGGCAACACAGCCTTTGGAGCCTGGGCAAGTAACGTGCTGGTTAATGGAAGTTGATTTTGCCAGTATGGGTACCTCAGCTACCCGGCTAGGAACTAGCTTGGGTAAGTCTGGAGGTGTGGAGTTGTATGTCCCTTTTCTGCACATTTACAGGCAAAAGGACAAACCTAGAATCATAGAATAGTTACGGTTGGAAAGGACCTTAAGATCATCTAGTTCCAACCCCCCTGCCATGAGCAGGGACACCTCACAATATATCGTGGCACCCAAGGCTCTGTCCAACCCAGCCTTGAACACTGCCAGGGATGGAGCATTCACGACTTCCCTGGGCAACCCATTCCAGTGCATCACCACCCTTACAGTAAAGAATTTCTTCCTCATATCCAGTCTAAACTTCCCCTGTTTAAGTTTGAACCCGTTACCCCTTGTCCTATCACTACAGTCCCTAATGAAGAGTCCCTCCCCAGTATCCTTATAGGCCCCCTTCAGATACTGGAAGGCTGCTGTGAGGTCTTCATGCAGCCTTCTCTTCTCCAGGCTGAACAGCTCCAACTTTCTCAGCCTGCCTTCATACTCTGGTCTTATGACCTGGGGCTAGCAGGCAACTCAGGTTTGGGTTAAGAGGATGCAACCAATGCAACTTCAACCAGCTGAATTACATGTCTGCCAGTGTGCTGTTGACATTGCTATGGGCATTTTACAATGCAGGCAGTATAATGCTGCTGCCTTCATAGGACTGTAAAATGATGGCATGGCCACCACAAACGGGTGCTGGGAACTACATGAAATTAGGTAAACGAAAGACTTCTTAGAAGCATAGAATGGTTTGGGTTGGAAGGGACCTTAACTGGTTGCAACCCCCCTGCCATGGCAGGGATGATACTCATTAAAACAAATCCAAACTCCATAATAATTGGACATAGTACTTACAGTGTCAATAATTCGCTTAAAAGTACTTACTCTAGTTCTGACTTATTCCATAGTTTCATCGAAGCTTGGCACACAAACAGGAGCAAAAGGCTGCAGAAGTGTAACAATATAACCCTTTACAAACACTGCTTTTGTGTACACATTTTCACAGCTATGTGTTCATTTGATGAGACTCTTGAGGGACAGCTTGGCTTGCCAAGCTACCTCTCGTTTCTATGGTAAAGGTGCTAGAACATTAGCCAGAAGCAATTTGAAAGTGTTTGTACAGCCATGGACCATGAATGAGTCAATCACCTTGTACATTTTTTAATCCAGTGCTTCACAAAGCAGCCTCATCTATTCTCACGGTGCACTTTGATATGTCAGGAGTGTCATTACAAATCTACTGTGAAGAAAAGAGCAAACATGAATTTTCATGAGATTGCGGCACAGTCCTGGACAGAGGATTTTGAATGTGTTTCTGCTCTTTAAAAAAAAGGCTCTCTCTGATGCAGTCATCCCAGAAAGATTACAGATGAAATGTAAGAAACACAAAATCAAGCTCATACAAATATTTTAGAGTGTTTCTAAGCAATTCTTTTTCTATCTGCTTGCTTCCTCTGTATTTCCAAGCTCATAGCAACGCCTTTTATCCACACACTCATCCACCCCATATATTAAATGCACAGTTACATCTAGAAGGAAATCCCACAATTTATCTCCACATCTACCAATACCCCTGACAGAGTTTGCTGTGGATTGGGCATTATATGCAGACTGTGCTGGGTTTGCAGGGCTGAGACCCGGTAGAGTCCTGGAGAGTTTGTTGCACCATCAGTTATGCAGGAAGCTCTCCTAACCTGTGCCAGGTGCCAGCAGTTGTTCAGAGGCAGCTCAGGATGATCCTGCCATTCTCCACTCCTGGAGAAGGGGCTACATTTGCCTCTGTGGAAGAAGTAGGCAGAGTTGGCTCCTTTTGCCCCCTCTGCCTAAAAACTCACTATTGAGAAGATAGTACATTGGGTCTAACATACTCTTAAAATGAATCTCAGCAAAAGGCCCATCCCTGGCCTTTAGCTGGTCCCTTTGTCAGGTTATTTTTGCTCTCATCAAATTAGGAGACTAAGGGCCCCCTTCTCTGTTTTCACGCCAGTTTAAGGCATTTCCTCTGACTTGAAGTAATAATAACAACAACAACAACAATAACAATACCAGTAATAATACCAATAATAATAGCAACAATAACAAGAAGAATAATGCTGAATAAAAATCGAAATAAAGAAGCACAATAATGGGGTAAGACTGATATAAAATTGCCATCTTCCAAGTATTAAGAGTTGAATTACCCAGAAGACTCACATGGCATTTTGCAACAGGAAGTATGAAGTTTGGTGTCTTATCTTCGAGGAGGGGAGGGAGAGAAGAAGATTAACCCTTTGATTCTAGACCTGAAAGAACTTGCTCACACTTTCATACACGTAGTTTTCTGTCTATGATCATACCTATAAGACTACCATTTGTGGATTTTGGGCTGCTATGGCCAAATGAAATCAGAATTATAATAAGGATAAAATTTAAATCCTCTCTGTCCTTTTAAGACTAGACTCTCTCAAAGCTTACAGGTGTGCTCTAAAAGTAGTAGAGCTCTACAAACATAACAACAGTGGCAGTGTTGGTGTAAAATAACTGTTAGTCAATTGTCTAGTGGCATGAGGTTAATAGGACAATTTGAAAATATCCTGAGTGTGAACAAAATAAGTAATTCAACTTCTGTGATTTAGTTATTAAAGCCACCAGAAATTACTAAGTTGACTCACTTATAATTCCTGTGGTTGCAATGAACTTGAATTGTTTGTCAGTGATGAAACTTTTTAAATATATATTTTTTTTAATATCTGGAAGAGAGTCATATGAAACACATGGGTTTTTGAAAACTGCATGTTTAGTGGCATTTGAGTGCCTTAAATTTGAGACACAAGCCGTATAGAACCCCATGAAGATTCATTATATAAAAGAAATTGTCTGCAACTCATGTTGCTAAACTTCATTTTGTGAGTGTCAAGAACTTTAACTTCTGCCATTCTGCCCAGTGAAGGATTGTATGAAGCCCACTCTATTTATTCCAGCAAAGTTGTAAAACTTGTCATTTGACATAGTCTCCAGCAGAGCAAAGCATCTGTAGGCAGTGTAGATATTTAGGACAGCATACATAAAACCAAACCTAGGAGAATCAAAGCTAGTTTACTTTTAAACTCAGCCCAGTGTACTTTTAACTTCTGTCTTCAGAAGAGCAGTTACTTGAGTAAGGACTGTAAAACTAATCCAACCACAGGAAAGATGATACGTGTATATGGGGGAAGCAGAAGTAAGGTGGGGTGAGAGAAATTTGTTCTGGGAGAGAGCACTTAGGGTTAAGAGATGGAAAACTAAGAAAAATTCTTGATGTTGTAGGTGATTCATAGCTAAAAAATTGATAGCAGAACAGAAAGCCAGATTCATGATAGCTTAATGTGCAAAGAGGTCTATAATGATGGTAATCATTCTACTTATAGTGGAAATAAAAAGACACAAATAATATATGTTTTCTATCCTGATAGATGATGCCATCAAGAGATAATTTTTTAGTTCTTGCTTTAAATACTTATAACTTTCTGAAACCTTCTCTTTAGTAGGCTATATTTTTCCCTGGCTTTTCTTTAAGACTTGAGTTTGTTTGGGTTTCTGAAGATTTCAAGTAAGAACTACTTGGGCCATTTTTAAGCTCTTGGATAGTGAAAACAAAAAGCTTTTTCCCAGGGTGAAAGAAGAATTTCTGGCATCTTAACGTTTTCTGTACCCAAGAAGTGGCTTCAGTGGGAAAACAGCATTTGCCACGGAAATTGTCCTTACTGAGGTATGAAGCTTTCAGCATTCCAGTGGAATTTTGTTTTGATTTGATTTCAAATCACTTTGTAAGCTTTTGCCATACATTAGTCACAGGCCTTTTTTCTGCACTTTTAAAGCATAAAAGCAAAAGGAGCCTGCGCTGCATACGTATTAGTGGTTGATATTGGCCTGAGCCATAGGGTGACCAGATATTTATCCTGTGGATTGCTATCTATCTCTGGGCTCACTGCTCCCCTCCATTTCAGGGAAAGCTGAAGTTACTTTGGGAGTGTCTACACTGCACTGTTTATACAACTATGCCCTCGTCTGCTGGCAGCAAACGCATCTGTATTTGCACTGGAACAGACAATCCCATCCAGTTTACTTCCTCCCTTGAAACAGTTTGTGTTCAGATACGATCCTCTCCATCAAAACAGGCCATTGCAAAAGTTCCAAAAGGTGATTTATTCCAACATCCTCCACCCCTTATTTCTAGCTTGCTCAAGAAAATGTAACAAAGATTTAGGTGCCCCATTTCTTATGCATCACTCACCACTCACAGGCAGCTGGAGCAGTTTCTTCTGAGGATTCTGGCCTGAAAATGCCCTGTGCTGTAAAGAGGAAAGAGCAGCAACTGCCCTTTGTTGGGAAACTGGGATACACTGGAATATGCAAGGTCGGAGGACTGGAGCCTCACATCTTTATGAAAGCTGCAGGAAAACATACGTATTTATAAATGTTTGCGTACAAGTTGCACTGCTTCAGCATTTATAGATGTTTGAAAGATTATACTATGGTTGAGTCTATCCATGCAAAATTCTCTTTTGACCTATTATATCCAAATTAGTCTTCTCTTGTTAGCAATTTCTATTGCCTAGCTAATTTATATTCTGTTCTGTTCTATTCTATTCTATTACCTTCCAATCCAATCCATTCCTTTTCTAGTTCTTATCTCTTGCCTCATCCTGCAAGAACCAAGATGCTTTTTCTCAGTGTACTAAATGATATGACTTATATCTATCACATTTCTTTTCTTTCTCTTTCCTATCAGGAAAGCATTTTAATGTGTTCACTAGCCAAAGCACCTTGCACCTCAAGCATACAGTCTGTAACTTCTTGAGGAGTTTTTTCAGTGTGTAGCTGAGCCCCCAGGAGAGGTGAAGGGGCTGCACTGCATTTGACACTGTAACTGCACCTTTAAATTAGCTGCTTGTAGCTACCAGCATTCACCAGCTAACACAGTCTTTATTTTTTAGATTTAAGATCAATGTTGGTATGACTGACCATCATGAGCAGCCATTATTCCTTGCTGAAGTAGGAATCTCCTGCAAAAGGCTCTTCTGTTGCACAGATGAACTTTAGCAATGTTTTGCCCAAGGACTGGATTTGTTGACCAGTCTTCATCTGAGCTCTTCCAGCAATACTGTTTTGTGCTATTAACTGTCCGGAGAAATAAAGCAGCGGCAAACCTGAGCCAGCTCTGTATGGCAAACAAGGAGAGAGGGTGGTGGAACAAAGGCAGGCTTAATGTAGTGTGATTTGACTGCTGTAGGTTTCATGTTGACTAAATAGGAAGTTGAATATGAAGGTAGGTCATGTATTACTAACTTGGCCTAATATGGTGAACAGGATATAGTCTCATTTCTGCCTTGTGTAACGCTTCTGAAGTCAGTAGTTCTTTCAGAAACACACGTTTCCTACTCTTTTCTCTCATTTTGATAGTGTACAACTTTTAAAAATGCACACTCCATGACCTAAAAACCCTAGATGACCTTTCACTTTATTGCAAGCTCTTCCACTTTCTTTTTTCTTAGGTTTTTCATGAGAGGATAGGAGTAACCATACTTGCTCAGAGAGGTCTGAGCTAACACTTGCTGAGTATCCCATTGCTCTTGTGCTCTGGCTGTTTGCTTACTTCCTGAAACGGGCATTACTGAAACCTTTCAGAATTCACTCTTGTTACTCTAATGTGCATGAATGCCATTTACATGATAAACACTATTTATGTGTTTATAAACACATTTCATGTGCTTTTTATAATGTATGGTATAATGTTTTAGAGAAAGCCAATGGAATAATTCTACAGTTAACTGCATGTCTGTATTTAATAGGAAATTGCAATGCCTCCCAAACAATCAGCTTTTAGGTCAGTGTCAATTTGTCTTACTTGTTTCACACTAAAAGCAACAGCATTTAGATATGTTATAAAACAGCCAAGACAACATGGATAGGAGGACTATGATCCCTTCTTTTATTAAGTTCACTCTGGGGCTCCCAACATAAGAAGGACATGGACCTGCTTGAGCAAGTAGAGAGGAGGGCTATGGAGATGATCAGAGGGCTGGAGCACCTCTCCTGTGAAGACAGGCTGAGAGAGATGGGGCTGTTCAGCCTGGAGAAGGCTCACAGGAGACCTTAGAGCAGCTTCCAGTAACTAAAAGGGGCCTACAGGAAATCTGGAGAGGGACATTTTACAAGGGCAGGTAGTGACAGGACAAGGGGGAATGGCTTTTAGCTGAAAGAGGGGAGATTAGATATTAGGAAAAAAATTCTTTACTGTGAGGGTGGCAAGGCACTGGAACAGGTACCCAGAGAAGTTGTGGCTGCCCATTCCTGGAAGTATTCATGGGATGGGGCTTTGAGCAACCTGGTCCAGTGGAAGGTGTCCCTGCCCGTGGCAGGGGTGCTGGAATGAGATGATCTTCAAAGTCCCTTCCAAGTCAAACCATTATATGATTCTACGAGAATGGGCTTCAAGATCCAAGCATGTGAATGCGCATTCACTGGATTAGCAACTATTACAATAGACTCACAAGTTACAGCGTGTGGACTTCTCACACCAGACACTTAACACGTACCTGCTTTGAAAATTAGAATTTCCCTTTTTGCTCTTTGTACCCAAAGCCTCCCTTTCACATTTTCAAAGCAGTGCTCAGTTTCCTAGATAGCTGGGCGAAGTACCTCCCACACAAATTCTGTTCTATTTGAGACAGACAGATAAGCACTTTTACTCCACCATGGTTGTGAGAAAGGCCCAGACTGACAGATTTGTTTGAAACACACAGAGCTTGCTCACAGCTGAACACAAACACAACAGTCTCCCTCACCACAAACAGTGGAAGAGGCACTCTGGTGTACCAGTGTAGGGGCAAGATCCTTCACTAGAAAATAAACACGTGAGGCTGGGTCTGTCCGACTCCCAGCTCTGTGAATTCTCCCAGTTGCCAAGCTAATGGATGGTGCTTCTCTCTACTTACTGTGTTGAACCTGGGCCACTGTAAAAAAAAACAGAGTAATGCAAAGATGTGAAAGGCAAGTGAGAGTAAGACCTGTGCACCTTAGTTGCAGGGAAACCTGGGAAGGGTGGAAGAAAGCTTTGCATTTCCATGAGTACCTACATGCTTCCCCACAGATGCTGGATTAAACACATAAGCAGCAGCTGGAGCATGGCTCAGGACTTGTGTCACTACAGGGTGACCGTGCCCTGAGCTGCAGATTAGGGCTTCTTCCTCCTTACTCCATTACAGGCCTCATGAATTTTGCATTCTTCACAGCTAGGTGTTTCAAATCATCCTGCTGAGTCCTGGCTTCATCCCTGCCTGTGTTTTAATGTCTGAACCCAGTCTCTGTATTGGTAATGATGATTTTTATCTTGCTTAATATGGGGAGCGTAAGAAGCATATTCTTTATAAGCAGTATTTTCTTTGTATTTTAGGAATTACTTGCTGCATCACACATGAAACGATCCCAAGCCTACACCCTGTAACTTTTGCGGAGTGTATGAGATGTTCTCTTCGGACTGTGGTTGCTGAAATGGAACATCTGCATTTCCAAGAGCGACCAAACCCTCAAAATCAAAGGGCTGTGGTAACAGCCAGCACAAAACGAGTGAAAGTAAACATGAGTGCAATGTTGTTGTAGCATGTATTTTTGCTTTAACCATACATACTTCTCATTAGAAAACAAAAACAAAAACAAAAGATGCAGGCAGCTGTGGACAAGACAAAGCAGAATGCAGAATGCTGTTTCTTTTTAATCTCTGAATAAAACAAGATCTCAAGGAGTGAATATCCAGGATCGAACAGCACTTGGCTGTAGATCATTTGGTTCTTAACCCTGACATTGAAAATAACTCAAAAATGCTAGTGATTCAGGTCTGCTACTGGCAGCTGTTCAGCAAACATAGATTAATGACTCGACATTCTGTACATATTTTTAGCCATCTTTGTAAAAATGCCATTGCCATTTCTAGAACTGCAGTGGAAGTCGATGAAGATGAGAAAGTTGGGGCTGTTCAGCCCGGACAAGAGAAGGCTGCGTGGAGACCTCACAGCAGCCTTCCAGCATCTGAAGGGAACCTATAGGGATGCTGGGGAGGGACTTTTCATTAGGGACTGTGGTGAGAGGACAAGGGGTAATGGGTTTAAACTTAAACAGGAGAAGTTTAGATTGGATATGAGGAAGAAATTCTTTACTGTAAGGGTGGTGAGGCACTGGAATGGGTTGCCCAGGGAAGTTGCGAATGCTCCATTGCTGGCGGCGTCCAAGGCTGGGTTGGACAGAGCCTTGGGTGGCATGGTTTAGTGTGAGGTGTCATGGGCAGGGGGGTTGGAACTAGATGATCTCAAGGTCCTTTCTAACCCTAACTATTATATGATTCTATGATTCTAAGTGAATTAGTGCAGTGTCCTCTGTCCAATATGATTTGAAATCATTACTTCAGTGGAGTTCCCTCATTGGAAGAAACAATCCCTGCTGCAGTCCCAGAGTAACTTTAAACAGGAAACACCAAGACATGCTGTACAGGTTACACGTTGAACACTGCATCTAACCTTTAAAAGTTAGGTGCGCTACCTTGCACATGGCTCTTACAAGGTCATCAACTGGACTGCTCTGAACTTGTGTTGTTGGGAAGCCGGCCTCTGGAGGTCAACTTCTCCAGCACCCCATGCTCAAGCAGAGCCACCCACAGCCGGCTGCTCAATGCCCAACGGACTTAGAAGATCCCCAGGGATGCTCCACAGATACTCCCCGAGCTGGGTCACCCCATAAGCACCTGTCCCTTCTTTGCGGCCAGCAGAGCCCTGCGCTGTTTCCCTCAGAGGAAAGCGCGGGCAGCTCTGAGGCGCCTTCAGGGAGCCAGGGCAGGCGCTCGGCGGCCAACATCCTCCGGGGCGGCGCAGCTGCCACTTTCCCCTGACGGGACGCCGGCACCGCGCACTCCTCCTCCCGCCGGAACCATCGTGTGGGCGGGGTACACGCGCAACGGGTACGAGGGGCGCGCCTCGCAGCGCTCCCGGCCGGAGCTGTCAAACCCGCCCCGACATCGAGGCCGCGGCCGTTGACGAGCGTGCGTCTCCTCATCCTCCGCGCGCCCCGCTCGCTCCCGCCTCTCTGCCCTTTCCCCTGCCCGGGTCTGGAGGGCGCGGTGCGCGCGCGCCCCCTCCGACCGTTGAAGCGGGTGAATAGGGGCGGGAACGGCGGCAGCGCGCCCCCGCCTCGCGCGCCCCCGCCTCGCGCGCCCCCGCCTCGCGCGCCCCCGCCTCGCGCGCCCCCGCCTCGCGCGCCCCCGCCTCGCGCGCCCCCGCCTCGCGCGCCCCCGCCTCGCGCGCCCCCGCCTCGCGCGCCCCCGCCTCCTGCCTCCCTTCTCCTCACCCCGCCCCGCCCCGCCCTCACGGGAGCCGTTCCCCCGGCGCATGCGCGCTGCGCCGCCGAACCCATCCGCCCCCCCACGACGGTTCAAACAGGAAGGCGGACATGTTGGTTATCTTTCTTCACAGCGGGTTTCCTCACGGGCTTCGCGGCCGGACCTTACGCTCTCCCCTGCCCTTAAGCCAACTCCTTTCCTCCTTCCTCTCGCGTTGCAATCTCGGGTCGGTCCTGAAGTGGTCCGGGTTGCAGCTCTATACGTGAAGCGAAGGAGTGGAGCTGGGGACAGCGCAGCCGGCGTTGGCAGAGGCAGCGAGCAGCCGCCGGCGACCGCGCAGCGAGGAGGAGAAGGAGAGGGGAAGAAAGATGCTGTTGCCGTCGCTCCGCCGTTGACGGGACTCGCCCCCTGCCCGCGGCGTGCACTCGTAGCGGGGCCGGGGCGGCCTGTGCGTGCAGCTGGCAGCCCTGCACTGCCCGCCCGCACTCCCGCAGCAAGCAGGGCACAGCCGAGGCGAGGGGCAGCCTGTCCTCCGGCCCACTCTGGGATCTCTGTGCCAATGGAAGGACCGACCCCACGGTGCTGAAACACGTCGCCGCAAGGATTTTCCTACTTTCCCACCCTCTCTCATTTTGTTGCAGGTTTTTGTGGTTTTGTATATTTTTTCCGTGCTTTTTATTTTCTGCTGTTGTTGCTTTTTCATCGGGTTTTCTGGAAAGAAAGCTACGTTTCGGAACCTGGCACCGACCCGCCGCCGCTCCTGCACGGCGAGGAGGAGGAACCGCTACGCTGGCTCCCAGGGCGGCTTCCCCGGCTGGGAAAATGAGGTTGCCGAGACACTGGGGCCCGAGTAGAGAAGGGAGGGAAAGGAAACCTGCTGCTGCCGAGTTGTGAGCAGCCCAGGAAAGTGCGTGCGTGGAGGAGGGGGGAAGAAGCAGCCTCATCCCCCCCCTGCCGCGGACTCTCCTTCGGTTCTCTGCCCCCTTGGCGGGTCAGGGTGGGGGACTCGCCTCAGAGACTTCTGTGATTGAAGGGATTTTGCAGGAAGCGCTCCTCTGCCTGGTATAGGCTGTGTGGTTTCTCTTTTGTGCTCGCTTGTTCCTCTTTATTTTTTTTTTTTCTTCATTATTTTTAACCTTACTTTGCTCTGGAATAAGGGAAACTTTTAATCTCTGGAAACATGTCGACGGGAGAAAGTTTTGAGTCTCGGTTTGAAAAAATCGACGTGACTTTGAAGGACCCCAAATCCGAAGTGAACGTGGACTGTTTGCTGGTGAGTGGGAAGCGCCGATGGGCTCCCGGTCCCTTGTCTTCGAATTTCTTACCCTGTGGGACCGAATCTCGTACTCCTGCCTGAGTCACCACCCTGCTTAACTCCGCACTGGTGTTGTGTTTACTCAGCGTTGAGCTGAGGGTGCGTGAATGTCTGTTTGCAGGGAGAGCGGCTCTCTTGCCAAGGAGGCGCCCGCCCGGTCATGCCACGGACTTGTCGTTTCTCTCGCTTCATGCATCTTTCTTTTTTCTCTTCACCGACTGTCATAAGGGGCGGTGGACACTTTATACAATGCCTAATTTGTGAGTGCCAGTCCTGCGTGTAAGCAGGAGACTGTTAATAGCTTTGATAATACCAATTCCCTCTTCAACATCTTTTTTTTTTTTCTTTTGGAGAGTGAGGTCCTCTTATGTTGTGGTTAAGCACTGCAGCACTGACTTCAGCCTGTTTAGCCTAGACATTTGCAAATGTTAATCAGTGACGTGTAAAATGCCACTCTAAGATTAATATGCCTCAGATTAATAAGGTTAATAACAGGTGGGGAAGTAGTCGTGGCAGGGGTTTGAATACATTTTAAGCTAGTTGGTGTGCTAGGCCTGGGATAGAGGGCTGCTTGCTTATTGTTTCCTTACTTGATCATACCCGATGGTTGAATGGATCTCTCCAGTGCTGTTGGTGGTATAATTGCATCATGAGAAAGCAAACCATAACACTTCCTGCCTGACATAAAGCCAGTGTTATTTGGTAGATGCTTGACAGAAGTGGATGATATTTTAGTTCTGATTACAAAAAGTACCTCGACAAAGTGTATGCTAAATCCAGCCAAATTGTTTGGGATGTGGCTGAATGCTTAGATATGCCTGGGGATGCCCTGAAGTAGTAGTAAATTGTAATTTGTGCTTTTATGCTGAAGTAGAGAATTTCTGTGATTTGTAGCAAGTGATAGAAGTTCCTCAGTATATTTTTTCCCTGGCTTTCTGCTGTCAGAGAGGAAAGCAAGTAAATTGGGTTTGTTCCTAGTATGAGCTCTGACGCTTGGGTTTGGGGGGGAAGGGAGATGTGGGGGTGGAGATGGTGCTTAATAGTCATTCTTCATCTTATGCTGCATGGCTCTTAGAAAGCTCGTTTGAGCATAAGGCAGTTGAGAGGTGAAAAGAATCTAAGGAAAATCTGCACAAGTTCATGATGTTGTGCACTCTCTTTAGCTTATTACTGATTTATGACCTTCTGAAGTGTTGACAGGTCAAACCTACATCCCTGGATAAAAAGCGGAGCCTTGTGGATGTTGCTGCCGCAAAGACAAATAGCATTGCATTGTCCAGTCAGCTTGCAGCTTTTCATCCAGTTTTCATATCTGTCATCTCAGAACCACAGCTAGTGAGAAGACATCTGGTGCTTTGGATACACTTTGCCAGTTTTGATTGTCAAATCTGACATTTTTACGCATGGCTTCTATTGATTGGTGTCAAGAGTTTAGGTCCAGTTAAGAGTTCAGTTTTATGTTAACCATGACTCAGTTTGCTATTATGTGCTATAATGCTGGGCATACTATAGGGACCTTCCTACAGTAATAGTAATCAGTTTAAGGATATGACCCCTTTCAGTTATCTTAATTGTGATTTGGAGCTAAACTGTAGTCAGTTTGGGAATGAGCTTTTTGGGATTCTTCTTGTCATGCTTGTGTGAAGCTTCAGAATGTGTGTTTGCATCTCAGATCTTTAGAATGCACTTTTAAAGTGAAATTATTCTTTTAAACTAATACCAATTAAAAAAGAAAGCACTTCTGAAGAAATCACCTGGTAGGTAAACTTTGTAGGTGGTAGGCCACTATGTCAATTTTTCAGCTGGCCTGACTTCTCTTTTGTTTCCTTGCTCTCACCCCGAGTTGGTTCTTGAGTTCTTTTCTGTAGAATTTAACTATCCTAACACTTTTTAAGGAGTTTAAGTGTTTCACCCAAGTTCGAAGTGTGATGATTCACGCTTCAAGCATCATTCTTGGCCCAGGGTACTATTTATGTATCAAATACATTGTAATCTATGTGGATATGCTCTTAAGGAAGAAATGCCTAGGTGTGGATGTAATTGATCTGCATTTAAAATATCTTCTAAGATGACCACCCATTCCCTTTTTTGCAGCCCCAGGTTAAAGAGGGAAACTTGTCTGGCTCGAGGCCTGGTACACTTGAAAATCCTTTTTTCTAAAACCTTTTAAACCTAAAAAACCTTTTTTTGTCTTCTTAAAGTTGTGATTAGATGTTATTTATAATTCCTTTCACTTTTCCTAGGCAAAGGTGGTAGCTAACTATGTGTATCTGATACCTGAGTGGTAATATATGATGCACAGACACTTTTATTGCACAGACACAGCATCTGATATTCTATACATGTAGGTTTAAAATGCTGGAGTTCTTTCAGGTTCAAGAAACATTTTTTTTGGCTGTGCAAAGAAAAGTCTCAGCAATGCCCCTGGCTTCTCTTAGGATGTTTTTATCCTTGTTATCTTTACTTCATTTTGCTTCAATTCTTACTCTAATTCCCCATCAGTTTGTAGCCCCTGTAGGCTGGAAGGCAGGCATGCAATGACCTTTAAATCAGTTTTGTAACCACTTTGGGTTTTGTACATGATGCTAGAAAGATTCTAAATTTGTACGTGAAGTAGTCTGAACATGCTAGGAAGGTGGTGGGGGGGGGAGGTGGGCTGATACAAAGGAAGGCGTGTTACTGTTTCAGGAAGGTGTGGGAGAAGAGTGCTGACAACAGAGCAGGCGGAAAAGACACACTGAGGACTATATGACTTCAGTTTACATGCTGCAGGAAGGAAATTCATAAAACTGAAGTGCAGGGGGGAGATGTATTTATTTTTCTTGTTTTCTCTTATGTACTTGTAATAAGAACAGAGTAAGAAAACAGACTAAGTTGCAACCCCCTGTAACTAAATTTGTTTCTTTGGGGCTTCCATGCACTTGATTTAGTACTAGGTTGGGAAATAATAGCTAGGCTCTCTTTATTTTGGTGAGCTATGAGGAGGCAAAAGCCTTTGTTCTGTGTAAACCATGTGCCACAGCTTAATATGTACTTTTTCTCAAACTGTCAGGTTCTAGGAGTCCTGCAGTCCTCAAAAGATCCAATAGCACTGGGAAGGCTGCATTAGGTAGTCACACTCTAGGGTGTGCAATGATCACAGACTGGTGAATGCTATAGGCATGCTAAGTAGAGCCAAAGGTAGTATGAGGAACTTGCTATAACTTGAGCTTAGTGTCTCGTTAATGATATTAAGCAGTGGAAAGTAGTGTTCAGTGAGCAAACCTCTACAACAATTTTGGAATAAGATCAGATTTCTTATTCTTTTGTGTTTCTTACTGAATCCTTGGGGTTTATAGGCTTCCAGTTAATGGAGAGGGAGGGGTGTAATGCGTGACTGGAAGGGGCACATCCTTATCTGAAGCTGCCTGTGGTTTTGATTAAAAAATAAGTAGTAAATTTTCAAGAAAATGTTTTTTGGTGATTGCTCTGCTCTGGTAACTGACAGATTCTTTTCATGTTTGATGTAGGCACTTGGGCAGCTCAGTCATTCAAGCAATTGAGTAGTTGATTTTTAAAGCTTCAGACTTTTGATGGTCTTAATCTTCAAAGATGTCAAATGTTTCACTTGTTCAGCACTTTGGCTGCAAATTACCTGACAGCAGTAAACACTGCATATGACGAACTCATTTTATCTAGTCTCAAGAGGTTTCTATTTTTGTTGAACCAAAAATACACAGGTACAGAGCATGATTCACCTGTTTTTCCTAGGTCTGTTTTGTAGGTGTATTTTATAGGTCTATTAAGCTAGATGAATTCGTGTTCATCTGTCTTGCACAGGAAAAGACAAAATAATTTCTTCATCTCTGGGATTCAGAGTTCTAGATCTCTGTTGTCACTAGACCTTCTTCCCCTCCTGCTTAACTTGTTAGAAAGCACTTCTGAAGACCTGGTGGTTAGGGATTTGGAAAATAAAAAAAATAAGTAAAGAATATAACTCAAGAGCTCCTGAAGTAAAGGTAGTTTATCAAAATAACTGTAGAAAATTAGCTTCACTGAAACAGCATTAACCGTGCTTTTAGCGTCTGAGTTAAAAAACGCTAGAGAAACTTGGTATCTGAGAAGCTTGCTCATTTCCCAATGAAGCTCGTGCACAGAAAAAGCAGAGTTTGAGTTTTTGTGGATTGTCAGCTTCAGAATGCCCCAAGTTGTTTGGAAGTAGTTTGAATTAAGGGGAAAGGTAAGTCGTCATTGACTAGATCTCCTTGGACAAGTTCCTACCATTCTTTAGTTCCAAGTGCAAGATCCTGCACTTGGGTTGGGGCGGTCACCAGCATCAGTACAGACTGGATGTTAGATGGATTAAAAGCAGCTCTGTGGAGAAGGGCTTGGGAATATTTGAAGAAAATGTCTGAATGTGTCTCCGTCCTGATGGAGCGGGACTTTTTACCAGCACCTGTAGTGACAGGACAAAGGGCAGCAGTTCTAAGCTGAAAGAGAATAATTTTTAGTTTGGACATGAGGGGGGAAATTTTTACTATGAGGGTAGTGAGACCCTGGAAGAGGATGCCTAAAGAGGCTGTGTCTGCCCCATCCCTGGCAGTGCTGAAGGCCAGGTTGGACTGGGCTTTGAGCAACCTGGTGTAGTGAGAGATGTCCCTGCTTGTGGCAGGGATGTTGGAACTAAATGAACTTTAAGGTCCTTTCCAACCCTAGTAGTCCAGTCCCTAACCATTCTTATTCTGCAGTTAGACTTCTGGCTGACCTAGAAATATAATTCTGTGTCAAGTTACCATATCCAAGCTTTAGATGCAAAAATATAATTGTAGGTTGATGTTACCTGCTTATCACTAAGAAATATGAAATATATAGTTTGATGTGAAATTAATGATAAAATATATAGCTTGGTATGTTAAAGGTTAAATGCAAGTAAGTTGACTTTGGAAATACAGTAACTTGATGGATTCTCATTTCAAATTGCACTTCTTAGAAGAATATTTTAATATTGTGTAAGCCTCAAAAAAGTGAACAGTAGAGCTGGTGGGACTGTCAAAATGTTAGTGTTTGGTTCACACTGTATAGTATAGGTATTATAAAGGAATAGCAGTTAACCAATTTTCTTCTTGTAGAACTAGAGGCTGTAAGAATGGGACTGTTTTTCCTATAGAAAGTTTTAATCAAGAATGATAGTAGGCTTTAGTTGATATTAAGACAAATTTCAACAAGAGGAATAAAATAAACCCAACCAAAGCCCTGTAGCAGACCTTAAGTGCTCTTAATAAGTAAAAATATTTGTAAACAATGTCCTTTTGCCTGGCAGCTGCAGAGTGTGCTAGTTTTTTTGTTAGTGGTGGGAAGGAAGAGGGAAACACCTGGAATTTTTTTGTTGGACAAATTGAAAATCAACCTGTTGGTCTGTAAATCTTTTGACTTTGAGGACAGTGGTAGCTTCAGAAGCCACTCACTGAGAACTTACTAAATATTCAGAAGCATTGTGATCAGAAAATGTTGATAGCTTTACAATTGCTGTTAGCAGAATTCCCTAGGACATATTTTAGTACTACATAAAAATAAAAAGTGTTTTTAGGTCTCTTACCAAGGAATACTGATGCGTTTGTCCTGATACAGGATGTTTATCTTGAATATTAGAGGTCCCAAAATATGTAATCAAAAACTTCTGGGTATTTTTTTTTTGTGAATGTTGTGTGATGCTAGCTATCGAAACTTCTTTGTCATCAAGAAATTGCAGTTTCAAATGGCAATACTGAAAAACTGCACTTCCTTCTCCAAAAACAAAATTAGAGAATGGTTGAAAAGTATTGTCTTTACCTTAATTTGTCCAGTCATTCAAGCAGCAATAAAGGTAGAAGGATGATGAGACAATATTGGTAAACCCATAAGCACTATGCAGACAGCACTCAGTTATATCTCTCTTAAAACAAATGCAAATAATACCATCTTTTATCTTTCTCAGTCTGCTGAAATGAACACCCAATACAGTGGTTGAACAAGAGCTGAAACCCAATATTTTTGAAGAAAAAAAAAGTGGTTTGTAGCTCTTCTTGTCTGTAGTGTTTTGCTCTGCTGAGATGATTGAATCTCCTGTAGTGTAATCTCAAGTCAGAAGGCTAGAGATCTCTCTGTGGTCTGCTCAGCATCAGCAGAGTATGACATGCTGTGGTGCCTATTTAGCTATAGCAGTTTAGAGACTGTCTAGCCAAGCAGCAGTCGCTGGGTCCGGTGAGCTGCCCATGTTCCTAGGAGAGAAACAGCAGAGGATCAGTACCAGCTTCTAACTGAAATACAGGTCAAAGTCTGTTCTGATACTCAAAATCTTGTAAAGGATTGGCTTTAACTGAAAGATTGCCACTCCCTGTCAATATTTATACACTACAAACTGTCATGGGGACAGTATGTAAGGTTTCTTTATTAATAGGTCCCAATTTAAATCCAGCTGATGATTTCTTTATTTCAGGTTTTTCCTTTTTAATTTCTTACATGGGTTAATTTTTCTGTTTCTTTTTGTAGGGTTGAGAAATACATGAACATTTTCTTGGTTTTTTCAATTGTGTGGTCTAAGTTGATGCAAAGACCTGATGGTTGGAGACCTCTGTCGAAAACACTGCACAAACTCGGGCTATATTTTGGACTGTAGATTGGAACTACCTAAATTTGTTTCTAGCTCATGAGTATCTGAGCTACAAAATTATAACTAATCCGGAAACACAGGTGGAATATTTTCTTGTTTTTTCCTGGGGATCTTCATAATACTTAAATATAACTGAGAAATCTTCAACTTCTAATAGTTATGCAAATATTGTGTCATTTTTCAGAAAATGGTTAACAGGACTTGTATTATAGCTTTAATGGTTATTTCAAATGGGAAAACATGAAAGAAGCATGGTCAGGACATTCATCTCATACCGGACACTGACAGATGATGCTGCACTTCGTATTACAGGACAACGGAGATCTTGAGATGAAACCAGGTTCTTTATTGTATGTCTATATTTTGGTTAGAAGCTTCTAAAGAAAACTCAGAAATTTGTTTCTTTCGAAATCAGTTACTTTAGAATTTGATTTGGAAGTCTGCGTTTTTAATATTTAATACCATGTGCACAGTGAAAGTGGTATTTCATTGAGTACAAGTGATTATTATTTCGCAATATGTAATCAAGTGATTGTATTTCACAATTTCTCAATCAAGAATGATTGAGGCTAGAAGGGACTGCCAGAGGTAGTCTTGTTTAATCTTTCTGCTCTGACAGGGCCACCTGGAGCAGTTGCCCATGATGGCTTTTGGGTATCTTAAAGGTGTAAACTCCAGAACCCTTCTGGGCAACCTGTAATTTTCTGTTTCTCAGCAGTACATTTACTTGGTTGATGATTCATAATGGAGAACAAAATTCACTGAAACTAAACCAAAAAAGTAATCAGTGCTCATTTTCCATTTATTTGCAGGGTTCTCCAAGTGTTTTGGCCTTTTTAACTTGGTCAGTAAACCTCTTTGTTGTCTAAGTAATTTTGTGAAAGGCATTTGCTGCAGAAAAGCAGAGGAACTTTCCTCATGGAGGTGGTTACACTTTTGGAGATTTTAGGCAGAAGGGTTTGTATCTGAGGGAACAATTGCTGTGAATTGGTACATAAATTACATCTAATTTGTGAATGCAGTTGAAACAGATTAGATGTAGAATTTTTCTGTTGGAGGGAAAGAAGAGTTAATGCCTTGCTCTGAAGTCCAGCTTACACTCCAGGAATGCAGTTTCAGGTTTTCATGATTCTGAACCTTAGTATCATAGTATTTTCTATATCTATGTATGTCATTCTCTTCCTGATAGGTAGTGAGGAAGGCTGGGTAGGACTTGTTTATTGGCATAGGAATTTTGAAGACTTCTCAAAATTGACAAGGCAGGAACCTCTCCCTGGGAGAGAGGTGAAGAACGAGGAGAGACTGCTTGTTTTAAAAGCTGAAGTGCAAGGTGTCAGTACAACAAGCACCATCTTCCTGGAATATGGATGACAAATTCGAGCATGTTAATTCTACCGCTGTGATCTAGAAGCACCTTTGACTGCTGCTGTGAAGTAACTCTGTGTTAAGGTACTTAGGAGGGGAGGAAGCCTCTGCAGCCAGAAGATGATAGAGTAGGAGTGGATGGGGAAGATCTTTCAGGATGAAGGATCAAGGAGGAGTGAGAATGAAGGTAGGACAGTGAGTTTCTGCTGGTTATACTTGCCCCATGCAAGGTGCCAGGTTGCACAGAACAGTACCAGGCAGGGCATGAAGCTGTAATTGAAAATAGAGGTGATATTGGTGCCTCACAACTTTGGCTTAATATTATGCACTGCTGTCAGAGGTAGAATCATAGAATTTCCTCATGAGCTTTTCTTTGTTACAAAATCTTATTTTATCGATGTGTTATTATACCAATCTCTTCTTGGGAAGTGGCTTAGATTGTAGGCACACAAATCCTGTTAGTTTTAAGCTGAGACAATTTACTTTGCTTTTGCAAAGAGGAAAGGTTCTTCTGCCTCTTCAGTCTACCAAGTAGTTTGTTTATTGATCTAATACATCTTCTGTGAGCTGCTGCTTTCCTCCTTAAACTCAAGTTACTACTAAGATCATTGGCAATTAATTGCCAACACACCAATTACACAGTTTGTGGTGGTCTTGGGATCATTCAAACCTGCTATTATATGCTATATATCTTTTGTACAAGGCCAAAAATGGTGCCAGCCAAATGGTAGACTGCTTAGGACTTTAAGTTTCTGCTCTGCTGGTATTGTCAACAGTTGTCATGGCTTTTGCAACAGGCGTTATTGCTGCCAACACTAGCAGAGCAAAGATGGTGACAGAAATAACATGCCCATTAAGGCCTGTGGAGTGATAGCTGAACTATCGATGTGATTGTTTTGTTGGTTTGGGTTTTGGTTGTGGGGTTGTTTTTTACACTGAATTTGTAATTGGAGGTGTCATTGAAAAACTAGGCCCTCTCTATGGGGAATAGATTAGTATGCTTGTTGGAAAAGCTTTTGTGTTCTATTACCGAAATGCTTGTGGCTATTTTCATCCTTTTTCATACTCCACAAACTGTTTTGTGCATACAGTTTCTGAACATAGCATGACCATAAAGTGTTTGGAGATGCTTTTGGCTTGTAAGATCAGTTGGTTGAAGAAATCTTCAGAACTAGCCACACTGTGGTTCTGAAACACCTGAAGGCTCTTGTTAGGAAGACCATATTGAGGAGAATTCTGGGTTGTTTATCTGAAGAATAGAGTTGTAACACAAAGAAGGTCTTGTATCAAGTAACTTGTATGCTCAGAGCTGTTCATTGATTCCACTTAGCAGATTGGATTGGAGTAAGGAAAAGACTAAAAGTCTTTTCTGCTTTTAATACTTGAGTGTAAGGTCAGAGGAGTCTTTGAAGTTTTCTCCTGTTGCTTCTTTTCTGTCCTAAAATGGTGCCAGGCTTCCATAACAAAGCTTTGTCCTACTTAATGAGATGCATATATTGTGCTGTTTTCATCAGTAATTTGGACTTGAGATGTAGTCAAAGATGCCATGTGGAGGGAAAAATTGGAATGTTATGATGCTGGTGCTGCTGGAGCTGCTTCACTTCTGGGACTGCAACTGCAAATTACTCCTGTAACTTTCTGCTTCCTGTAAAATTGGTTTTGGCTAGCATCAGGGAAGAGTTGGGATGGCTGCATTGTTCTCGACCTTATCTTTTCTTTTGGTCATGGCAGCCTCCTCTGAGCTCCTGGCCAAAGAAGGCAGTCAGATCAACTTCACCTTCATTTAAGTATAGTTCAACTTGGTAGTTCCCATGAACTGAGAAAGAAATGTCTGAGAACCGCAATTTCTAGGGGAAAGAAATAAGGGATTTTTTGATACACCCTTTTTCATTGTAGTTTGATGAACTCATAGACAGGAGTAAAAGAAAAGATTGATTAAACGCATGTATTTGCAGGTTAGGAAGTTTTTCTTCCGAAGAGTTTGATGTGTTAGGGGTAGAAACTTAATTTTTCAATTTAAGATTCAACCAGAATAGGCAGCTGAAGATTTTCCTTCAAATCAGGGTGTGCTGTGAGTGTTGGTTAAACAGTACCAAAACAGGACATCTTTCACTTTCTTTCTTGTGTGTTTCAATGTCAGTGAGCTTCCAGTGATGTTGCATTACATTTTGTGGGAGGAAATAACAGAAACAAGTTGATAAAATGGTAGGCTTACTTCTGCGAGACGAATTGCCAAAAAGGGTGCCACCAACAGAGATAAAGAAATCATTATCCTACTCTACTCAGCACTTTATCAGACCGCACCTGGAAAACTTTGTTCAGTTTTGGTCCCTGCTATACAATAGAAATGTGGAGAGGGTCCAGAGAAAGAACCACAAAGATGATCAAGGGACTGGGAAGCCTGCTGTATGAGGAAAAGCTGGGAGAACTGGGTTTGTTCAGCCTGGAGAAAAGGTGGCTCGGGAGGGCTTATCACCATGTTTCAGTATTTAAAAAGGGGCTACAAAAGTGGCGACTCCTGTTTTACAAGGAGGCACATGGAAAAGATGAGGGATAATGGGCACAAGTTACTCAAGGAGAGATTCTGATTGGACACAAGAGAAAAATGTTTCTCAATGAGAACAATCAGCCATGGGAATTTCTTCAGGGAAGTGATGGATTCCCCAGCACTGGACACACTTGAAGGTGAAGTTGGACAGGGTGCTGGGCCATTTGTTTAGATGAGCTTGAGGTCCTTCCAACCTGGTATTCTATGATCAGTCAAGTCTTTACATTTAATTAAAAAACCACAGCATATGAAGTGATGGGTTAATGGAAGTTGGGGAGGGGGGAGGGAGGAAAAAGGCAGTATGGCTGTGAGTTTTGGAAGAATTGCTTTCAGAAGTAATGAGATGTTTGCACAAAATATTTTCTTGGGGGAGCTGGAATCGATGTAACCTTTTTTGGTGATAATGCAAAAAGACACCATCTTCTATTTTTAACTAGTAACTTCCAACTTTGAGCTAAAGCTCATGCTTACGATTAGACTTTCTCCTGTAGGTCTTCATTCTTAACAGTTTTAAACCCAACTGTTTATCCATTTGACTTTGAGATTGTGAAAAGCCACTTATTCCATCTAAATAGCTTCTCTTGTTTGAGTACCAATCAAATCTCACCTGAAAAGACAGAGCATTTGAAATCAAAGTTCATGTGCTATGTTATCCTCTTTTGTCCTCCTACTTAGTAAATGAAATATCAACAAACAGGGAGCATCAGTGCAGTACCAGACTATGATACTGACCTTCTGTACTTTTGAATATTCTTAACTGCAGTACACACAACAGATTTCGCTTACAGAGTGGTTATAGGGTACAAGAACCCAAAAAACCACTCTGTGTAGAAGGAAGCCTTGTCTGTCTGTAAGCTCTAAATACAAATATGAGGTTTAGAAAATGGGCAAAGAAATTAGGAGGATTATAATTAAAGATGATTTTGGGATTGGAATTGTTTGTTTGGCCTGTGGTGACTTAAGTCAGGGCTTCCTGATTTCTTCAGGCTTTTTGTGAGGCTGTTTTGAATTTCTATTTCCTGCATCTAAAATAAGGAAGTACTTCCCCCTTCTTCTCTGCCCCCGCCCTGATTTGTGGGTTTGCTGTTGTGGGTGCAAGCTGCTGTTAGTATTCTTTTTAAGAGGTAGGGAAGTTTCCCTGTAGTACCATGGGTGTATTTGAAAAACAGACATCAAGCTTTTAGCAGACATGTGGTAGATATCAATGACCAAAAATACTCCACAAGAAGTATTTTAAACTAAGTCAAAAGGAAGGTGTGAGTGTTTATAACATACACATGAAGATGCAATGTTAAACTGGTGCTATTTTAATACATGCTGTTGCTTTCAGATTCTTAACTATTTTGAGTTTGAGTTTTATTTTCTTTAGTTACAGATGTTACCACAGATAAATAAGGGAAACAAATTTATCTGAACATAGACTCATGACTGCAAGATACTCTTTTTAAGTAAAGAAAATTAGTTTCTCTGTGAATTAGTACATCAACCTAGAAATTACTTTGCTTCAATATAATAAGTAAGTAATTACAATGCCTTAAGTTTTTGAGTAGCATGGAAACTTTAATGTTCATAAGGTTCTCTGGTCTCTGACTTGTGTAGTCTCTGTGGTAGGGATTTATTATGTTTTCTAGGGGGAAAATTTGAGACAAATTAAGAAGAGCTTCATGAAATTATGTGCTTTTTATGGAAAAAGTTCAGTACTGCCTGACTGAGCTCTGTTATGCATGTATACAAAACTGTTAAAATGAAGACATATACACTTAAAATGGCAGTTTAACTTAGAAACTACAGTGTCCAGTGCTCAGCTGATAATGTTTGGTAGTATTACAGAAGGCTTTTTCTGTCTGCCGTGTTTCCCAGTAGTGTAATCTCTGAAAGAAAGTGAGAGAGACCTCTAAAATGTTCCAGTGACCTAAACAGTTTGAGTGTTATAATAAATAGAGTTCATTAGTTCTCTGAAACAATACTTGTTAGTCTTGCATATTGAATAGGTAGTGGCTTTAATCCTTAACAAATTCATATGTGACTGTTGCTTGCCTTTTACTTCTGACAGCGTGCTTCACGTGCTTCCAGGAAAGCCTTTCTATGAAAAGCTTCATTAAGCACTTGAGACCATTAAATAAATTAGTTGGCTAGAAAAAAAAAAATTATGTTCAGTACATTCATGGTACCTTTATATATATATATACGTATACATATGCATATGCGCACACACAAATGCGATGAAAAATATGAAAATACTCATGTGCATTTTCCTTTAAAATAAGAAATCCTGCAAATTCAGTTGAAGTACTCAAAGCTGCATAATAGATAGGATTTTTTGTTTTCAGTACTGTGAAATTGCAGTTTCCTACTCTGGATTTTGTTAGAAGGAGCTATGATGAGAATATTTCTATAGTCTGTATGATGACACCAAAAAGGCACAAGGAATTCTCTGCATAAAGTTTGCTAATATGGAGTTGAATTAGGGTTAATTTTGGTGAGATATCAAATATACTATTTTAAAAATATATCAAAAGAGCTCTTGGTGGTCAGCGTTTGTTACTTGGGCTGGCAACCTCTCATTGTTCAACATCTTCATAAATGATCTGGATGATGGGATTGAAAGTACCCTTACTAAATTTGCTGATGACGCTAAACTGGGTAGTGAGATGGATGATTTAGAAGGCAAAGCCATATTAGAGACATTTGGACAAACTGAAACAGTGAGCAAGTAAGAAGAATATGAATTTTAAGAAAGAACAAGTGCAGAGTGTTGCATCTGTGATGGTGTAACCAAAGAGCACAGTACTGGCTTGAATTTCTGTGGCTGGGGAGTATCCTTGCTGAAAGAGACTTGGAAGTCCTGGTGGACAGCAAGCTGAATTTGAGTCAGCAGAGTGCTGCTGCTGCAGCAACAGGGGCAAATCAGATCCAGGGCTGCATCTGCAGGATCATTACTAGCAGAGATGGAGATGTTATTATGCCACTCAGTACCAGTCAGGCTGCACCTTGGAGTATTGTGTTCAGTTTTGTTTTCTACAATTCAAGAAAGACGCAGACAAACTGGAGAGGGTCCAAAGGGCTGGAGAACCTGCCTTGTAAGGAAAGACTGAAGGAGTGTCCCTGGAGAATAGAAGGGTCGGGGGAACCTCATCGCGGTGTTCTGGTAATTAAAAGGCAGCAGCCTCAAAGAGGACAGACAGATGCTCTCTTTCCACGAGGAGCCATATGAGACTACAAGGGGCAATGAGTACAAACTGTAGTGGGATAGGGTTTGTATCTGTATAAGAAATTTTTTACAGTGAGAGCCATCAGTCACTGCAACAACCTCCCCAGGGACATGGTGGAGTCCGCATCACTGGAGTCTTTCAAGATGCAGTTGGACAGGGTGCTAGATAATATCATCTAGGCTTCCTTTCCCATAAAAGGTTGAACCAGATGACTTACTGAGGTCCCTTCCAACCTGTGATGAGCTGTTGTTCTGTGATTCTTATGCTTTTGAAAAAATACCTGTACAGTGTTTCACTGGTTGGTTTTCCCTTTGTCTTTTTCTAGCTTTGATTTCAAGGCATCAGTGAAGCTCTTGAATCTGTACAGGAATGCATTTGTAGCAGTGCTAGTTAAGCACCCAGTAATTAGATGTACTATCAAGCTATAAAGGTCCCATTTTCTGAGGCAACACTATACAGCATATGATATTGATGCTGAGACGCACAATGCTTGTGTTATTTATCTTCTAACATCAGATGGAGTCAGAATAATAAAATAAAAAAAACAGACTTAAGGAGAAAAATCTTTAAATCTAGTGGCGTGAAGAGATGGAGAAAACTCAACTACAGAATATATGCGCAACAAATCTAGTTTCTAAATGGACAAAAGATAAACTGCTGTTAGATATTTTCTTAAATACTTTTCATCCTAAATGGCAACTATACATTGCAATTGTATCTGAACTTCAAAAATAAAAACAATGGGAAAAGTAGCTCCTGTAGAGTTAATTTTTTTCTCTTTGTGATATCTAATACCTTTCAAAAAAGGTGAACTCTCTGGAAGGAGGAAAAAAATATTCCTGAGATTTTAAGCCCGCCAGTTCAAATTATCTTGTTTGGAGCAGGGAAAGATATCTACTAAGGTAAGAGAAATTTGCAAAATGAGCAGGAGGTAGTAGGAGTACTTACAGAGTGTACACTGAGTGCATAAGTAGGTTTTTTGTCTCACGGTGAGAAGTTGCTCAATTAGTATATTAGTCTCCAAATGAAGACTTAAAGTAGAATAAAGTTTTCAATAAATGCGCTGTAATTCTTTTTCATGAGGATGGCAATAATACAGATAACTTAGGTTATTAATTAATTTCAAGTATATATTTTTTCTCAATAGGTTAGTATTCTGTAATTAAAACTAAGAAGTGCCAGAGATTCATGTTAGAATTTCACTTTTGCAGTCAGACAGGTGTTAGGGTGATCTGTAGCAACAATCCTCAGGTCAGTGTTCATCAATAGCAAGGCCACAGTCTTGCTGCAGCAGTGTCTTGTCTGTTCTGTAAAAATGTCTAATACAGCTACTGCCCTGGTGCTACATGCAGTAGCTGTAGTGCTTGGATATATGCCTTTTAAAATTTACCTTCGTTTTATGTTTTGGGGGCAAAGAGGCAGCTACCATGATTAATAAGGAGATGTATTATTTGAAATAAAAACGCATCAGAAAAACTCAGTGGAATTAAGAGCAAATCAAATTCCATCTAGTTCTTTTTATCTTTTCTCAGTTGCGGTTATGTAAGGCTATTGGCATCTTCCATTCACTTTTGCAGAAAGTAGGGTCTCCAACATCTGCTCTGCCAAAGAGGCAAATTCAGACATTGTTACTGTGGTGTGGCAAGGAAAAGAGGTTAAATCGGGATATCTGTTAGTCATAATTTTACCATCAGCTTTGTTTGTTTCAGCTAGTTCAGAATACAGTGTGTCTTGTTTGAATACCACAAAAGATGTAACTGTTTTCTTAATTTTCTCTTCAGTCTCTGATGCTAGGTAAGTCTGGTCAGTTATAAAATGACCGTGGTTGGTAATGTTTTGGTTTGTTTCCAAAAAGACTGTTTACACGCATGTATTTGGGTCTTCAGGAATTTGCTCTCTGGTCCAGCAGGGATTTTTGGAAAGTGAAATGCAGATGTCTGACATAACTCTCAAATTCTTGAGAGTATGCTACTGTTCTTTAATTATATTCTGGAATATCACTTGTTGATATTTTGTCGTATTTAGAAATTGGAAGCCTGCTTTAATAGGTGTTTTACAAACATACAGTTTATATGAATGGGAAGTAGAAGATGCTGCCTGACCTGTATTTTCTGACCTGTATCTGACATGGCTTTTGAACCAGTGGTTGTAGGTTTATACACACTAGATATCACTAATCCCTTAGTTCAGGTAGATTTCCAAGAACATAATTAATTTTTTTTTTTTTTTTTTTTTCAACTGGATACTGGAAAAATGCTTTTGTAAAACAAATGCTGTGAAAAAATCATCAAGTTTGATGCAAGTTAAACATAGCCTTTCGTTAGTTTTTGTTTTATTTTTTAGAAAACATGTTTTCATCAGTCTTGCTCTCTGCTTAATGAGAAACTAAATGACAGCTACTCAAAATGATCTGGGGATGGAGGAACAGAAAATGTGATGCTAGTGTGATCTGATGTGTTTCGTGGCAGGCTTTTGTGGCGTGACAAAAATATTGTTTGCCCTCATCTCCTGTCGAGATTAAGTTAATCAGCTCAAGCTCAGCCTTTCTCCCTTGTAAGGACAAGCAGGAGAGACTTTGACAAGATTCCATGATAGTGGCAATGGTCCAGACATCCCTGGCTCTCTTTGCTCTTGGGCTAAGATTTGTTTTTCCCCTCTTCTAAATCCAATAAAAAAATAATGCCTTTGGGGGACATACATCAATCTACTACATCCTCTTTGGGTGGGGGGGATGTTTTTACCAAGTTATGAGTGTTATATAGAAAGAAGAGTATTAGGGAAGAGTTGACTTCCTCTTTGATATCAAAGTAGCTAGAAAAGTTGCTGGAAGATTTTGTTTCAGCTATTTTTTAGCATTTTGGCATTTTTCATCCCCATGTTAGCAGCATATAAGCTTGGTGAAAATACCCAGTTTTCTAAAAGTTAAATACTGCCGTTTAATGAAGTTCCACTGTCTGCGTCTCATGCTTTAACTGTACCAGAAATGCTGGGACATGCTTTACTTCTTGGGTATATGAAGCCAACGGCTTTAGTTTTCCTCCAGCTTGAGTCTCAAGGCTTTAAACTAGCATAGAAAACCTTATTTGCATGTCCCTAAATGAACTTGAAAACATAGTAAATCACATCTCTGCGACATTTTGAAAACAAATGTATTGGATCTTACTAATGAATTTATAATACTTCCTCTCATCCTCTAGTCTTGAACTGCCGTACTTGAAAATCCCAGATCAACTGACTTGTATTGCTGTGGTGTTACATATAATAAAGTCCTTACTGATTATTGCAGGAGAAACTTGCAATTGGAGAAAGCCACCCTAAGTTTCCATGGACAATTTTGGTTCTGTTCTGACATTTTAGTACTTGTGTATGGAACCATGTGTTCATGTAGGTTTTTGATTTTGTAGTTATACCTCTCTTTTTAATTTTTATTTTTAACATGCAGTCAAAGCATTCAAGATTTTAGTTGTGACTGTAGTATAGTGTCAGAAACATTAAAAAGAGTGCTTAGAAGAGATTTGGTTTAAATAAGTTTGAAGTATGTCTTGTCCTGAAAGTAGTCACTATCAGTGGCTTCAAAATACACTTCAATGTCCGGTATTAATTTAGAATTGTGTTGCTAATGGCATTGTCTGTGCATGCTGATTTTTCTTCAGATGGATTTTGAAAAGGAGAGCATGTCTCTATCGCACCTCTTTTAAAATTGCATAAAGGTAGTGAGTAAAAATGTGTTTATCAGGGATCGTAGTGATAGGACAAGGGGTAATGATTTCAAACTTAGACTGGGAAAGTTCAGGTTGGGTATAAGGAAGAAGTTCTTTACTGTGAGGGTGGTGAGGCACTGGAACAGGTTGCCCAAAGAAGTGGTAAATGCTCCATCCCTGCAGTGTTCAAGGCCAGGCTGGACAGAGTCTTGAGTGACATGGTCTAGTGTGAGGTGTCCCTGCCAATGGCAGGAGGGTTGGAACTAGATGATTTTAAGGTCCTTTGCAACCCTAACTATTCAATGATTCTATGTTGTAGGTCAATTTGTAAATTTATTGCATTGGATTCTGGAATCATAGAATCATAGAATAGTTAGGGTTGGAAAGGACCTTAAGATCATCTAGTTCCAACCCCCCTGCCATAGGCAGGGACACCTCCCACTAAACCATGCCATCCAAGGCTGTGTCCAACCCAGCCTTGAACGCCGCTAGCGATGGAGCATTCACAACTTCCCTGGGCAGCTGTTGTGGTTTAAGCTTCTATAAACCCATACAGTTGCTCTCTCACTCACTCCCCACTCTTTCTTCCCTCCGCTCCTGGAGGGATGGGAAGGAGAATCGAAAGAATGCAACTCCCACAGGTTGAGATAAGAACAGTTTAGTAACTAAGGTATAACACAAATCACTACTGCTACCACCAATAATAATAATGACAAGAGAAATACAAGGAGAAAGAAGACAATTTCTCACCATCCAATATCAAGCTCGAACACGCAGTGCACCCCCCACCGTGCACCTCCACCACCCTTCCGGGTCTCTCCTCTCCGTTTCTACGTCCTGGACATGACGTGCTGTGGTATGGAATAACCTCTTTGGTTAGTCTGGGTCAGGTGTCCTGTCTCCTTCCTCCTGGCTTCCCCTCCTCCCTAGCAGAGCATGAGACTCACAAAGTCCTTGGCCAGCCTAAACATCACCAAGCAGTAACTGAAAACACTGGTGTTATCAGCACTGTTCCCAGGCCCAAAATCAAAAACACAGCGCTGCACCAGCTACCAAGAAGGAGAAAAATGACTGCTACTGCTGAACCCAGGACAGCAACCCGTTCCAGTGCCTCACCACCCTTACAGTAAAGAATTTCTTCCTCATATCCAATCTAAACTCCCCTGTTTAAGTTTGAACCCGTTACTCCTTGTCCTATCACTACAGTCCCTATTGAAGAGTCTATCCCCAGCATCCCTGTAGGCCCCCTTCAGATGCTGGAAGGCTGCTGTGAGGTCTCCATGCAGCCTTCTCTTCTCCAGGTTGAACTGCCCCAACTTTCTCAACCTATCTTCATGCAGGAGGTGCTACAGTCCCTGATTATCCTCATGACCCTCCTTTGGACTTGTTCCGACAGTTTCATGTCCTTTTTATGTTGAGGACACCAGAACTGTTATCGGTGCGTTGTTCTATATTAGCAGTGAAAATCATAGAATTGTAGAATCCCTAAAAAATATGAAAAACTTACTGTTTTATTTCTGTTAGTAACAAATTTCTTTCCGTTCTGAAGAATCTTAATACTTGGTGGTAGAAGTAACTTGTCTGTATCTAAAATAGTTCTCATAGGACTTTTATTAATTTAACACTCCCCTTTCCCTCCTCCCCTACATTAAGATCATTCTTGTGGCTATATTCATCATGGAAAAAAGAATAAATATAAAAAAACATGGATTTTATATATACATAAATCTTCAGTTTTATTGAAAGTGAAGTTTCTCTTTTAATCGATACATAAAAGATATCCTGGGGCTTTGGTAGGGTTTGCTGCATAATGATGCACAAATTCTTAAGTAGTGTTAAGTTCTTGTTTAGTTGCATATTTCAAATATCTGTTTGACATGTGATTGCTTGTGATGGAATGTTTGTTGCAGAAATGTAGCTAGAGCTCTGACAGGCGATTGCACATTTGGAGAAGCTTCTCAGAGCTGATACTCGAGTTGTGCTCAACTTCCCGCAGTTCTTTTTTTTGCAGTCTGTGGGTTGCATGTGACACTAAAGAAATGTATATAGCTTTACAAATTATTATTTACGTTTCTACAAAATGTTTAAGTATAATTCTTTCAGTCTTTTGGACTTCAGTCATGGCTATTCAGATCTAACTGAAAAAGTGTTTTGGCTTGTTCTGGAGTCTAGGGAAGAATTTCCCTTTTGGTAGGGGGATAGGGAAGATTTTGTGCAGTGTTTCCAGACTCCTGGAAAAAATGATGATGTTCTCACTCTTTCTTGGAAAGCTATTCAATTAATTGTCTGCCCTCTGTTAAAAAAATTAAGTACTTTTTAGTCTTTCTCTCAGTTTGTTTAGCCTTTGTCTCCAATCACTTTTTTTTTGTGGGGTAGATTGTATTACTAGTAATAAGAGTTTGGGTTTGTGTGGGTTTGTTTTTGTTTTTTTTTTTTTTTTTTTTTTTGGTGCAGCTTTTTGGAGAGTCTTTTCTAAACCATAGCTATTGAACAAATATAATCTCCAGAAACTGAGTTGTCAAGGGTAAAGATAGAATTTGCCTTTTTATTGTTTTATAGCTTATGATTTATATCTGTAGTTAACAAGCAGTTTTGTTTACAGCAAACAACCCAGGTCAGGTGTTAACAGATAGTATATGGTGGATGAGATGTTGCTTCACAGAAAAATCAGTTAGCTTTCCGCGGACTTACTATATTGCAAACTGTGCTAGTAATGTTTTTTTTGTTTGTTTGTTTTTTAGGGGTTTTTTGCTTGTTTTTCATAGCAGAGTGAACACTTTCAGACAAAGGTATTAGTGTGGCAGCTAGAGGCAGCGTTTTAAGTGTATTAAACAGCTTTTACAAAAGCTAATGCACTTTTATTTATGTTGTTTGTGATGTAGCATGTTTCTTCTTACGAACGTGTTGGTATCTTGATAATTCCCATCTTGTCCAACTGACTAAAGCTTACTTCCTGAAGTCTGGCTTCATGGATACCTGCCTGGAAAAAAATCTGAGAGTCAGACAGCAATTTCCCAAGCAACAGATGTGGAGGGGGTTCTGTTTCCGTTGCTGAATACCACTATTTCATAATGGAGTTTTGCAGTTGCTTTTCTTTTATTGAAGTCTTTACCTGATTTTCTTGCAGGCTGCTGCCTACAGAAGCCTAAGACATTTGAGCTGGGACTTTAACAGTTTCTTTTTATTCTTTAATGTCTGTGACTTGTCTTCTATGCGATTTTATTGAAGGGAAGTTACATACTGGTATTTGCACCCTTAGTGTTAACTTTTAACCATCTTACTTTTGCTTTCTAGCAAGTATTCCTTAGAGTGTTGACTCCCGTAGATCTAAATTGGTAGTTGTAAGTTTGTGTGTTTTTAAAATGAAAATGTTGGGACTTATAAACCAGAAGTGGTTCATAACACATAGACATATATGTGCTGCCTGTGGAACAATCTGTCTTCCCAGGATAATCAAGAAAGCTATGGGGACCTCACAGGACTTCGCTGGTATAATTTAAAGTGAGCTTTGGCTTTACTTTTCTTTACTAGTTACTTTACATTTGAGGTGGGGGAGTAGGGCTTGCCTTAAATTTTTGTGATTATGGTAACTTTTGAGAACTTGAAAGGATGCGAAATCACTTTTCCCCTTTACCCTCCCACCATCTCTTCTGAGGTATTTCTGTGGATACTGTTACCCTGCTGTATGTGGGGTTGGGGGCTCCTCTCCACTTGCAGTTGTTACAGTAGCTGGGAACTCTAGTCCTGTGAGGCACTTCCTAGGGCCAAGTGCTGAAGTTGCTGTGGAGTGCTGCTTCCATGGTCATAAACATCAGTCAGTTCTTTAACTGCCAGTACTCCCTCTTCTTTAAACCCTATTTAAATATATGTGCTGTAAGCGTTCATGCATTCAACATGTCTAATACAGTTTTATTGAAAAGGGCGGTTTAAGAAGCTGTACTTCTGCTTTATTTAAACCTAGCATGAGACAAATATGGCTGATAAATCATTTAAACCTTAAGAATGCCAGCTTTTTTATTTTCTATGCATTAAAATATCAAGAAGCTATGTAGCCTTCCAAATAGTTATACAACTGTTGTAGTTTTTTTCTGTAAGGTATTCTGTTGATGACAGAATGTGCTGCATATGTAACAGCAGCTTGTAGTTTGAACAGTTTGCCCACAGAACATAGCAACCCATGCAGGTGAACCTTTTTTCAGGAAAATAAGCTGCGAATATCTGGAGATCTCATTTGCTGCAAAATGAAAGAGTATAATTTGACTTAACAGCAGTCAGCTTTAGCTGCTGTTACTCATCTCCCTGAACTATTTTCAAGCAGTATTTGTTGTATCTGTTTCTGAATAAATTTTACTGAAACACATTCATAGTGGTATTTTAGTCTGTAGTTTTCATCTTCCCTGAAGAAGCTGTTCTGTCATCTGACAGTTGTTCTGAATGGTGTATTATTAGATGGAATTAATCTTGATGCTGAATTGAAATACTAAAACACTAATAAATTAAAGTTTGGATGTAAAGACTATTAACCACAATAAAATATCTCAGTGTAGTGGAATTAATCTTGTAATCTAGTGTTAGACGTTTGAGGGGAAGAAAGCCCCCACTGAAGTACACTGGAGTGCATCTTCAGACAATGAACTTTCCATAATTTGAGGCATAAAACAGTGCCTTGAATAGGTGTCACTCAAAACAGATCTATGGATTGAAGGGTCCTGCATCTAGTCACTGGGCAGAGAGGAGCTCTGCTGTGAAGGAACTATGACTTGCCCTCAATGTTAGAGGAGGTCTGAGGCTTGTAGCTTCTCTGAATTATATGTGGATACTGACAGTACTCTTGCATGCTTACTGTATAGCAGTTGATTTCACAGATAATGCACTACATTTTGTTTCAGTCTGGGAGATGTTTCAGCTGGTAAGATTCATTGCTACAGTGGAAAAACATCAGCACCTGGAAAAAACTATGTTCAAATTAAAGCGCATTGCTGCTTTTATAGATAGCTGTCTGTAGATACGTGGCTTAAGGTTCCTTCAGTGCTAATGTGGATGTTAAAAATATTGAGAGGTCTATGGGCTCTGGTGTTAGTGACAGTGTGTATTTTGATATATATACATGCATGTATCAATATATGTTGAGATGTTGATGTTAACTCATTTACTGAGTCATGTAGGGAGTGTGTATTCTAGGAATTTGTCAGTAAAAAGATTGAACAGTTGGTGTTTGAACAGGATGTGAGTACATGTTCTTGTGTGTGTAACTACACAGAATGTTGTATGAGTAAAGTTTGCAATTACACAGGGAATAACTCTTTAAAAAGGCTGAAATTAAAGTGATAGTCTGTACTGCTTTCAGTAGTCCTGCCTTCATGTTTCAAGATCTCCTTACTGAGGATTTAAATCTTTACTGAATGAAGCTCTTAGGTCTTTACTGAGTTAAGAATCTTTCTTTGTAAAAGGCTGTGTATTTAACCTAAATTTGCAAAAGCTCTTTATGACTATTGCAAGATATTAAGAAGTAGTGAGCTCTGTAGAATTGTGTCATGCTGGCAGCAAGAATGGGAGATGAATCAAGTGCCTGTACTCAGGCTCATATGTCAGTTTGTATACTTTGCCTAGTATAACAGTGTAATGAAAATTCTTAAGTGAAGTGTCTTAACTGTGTCTGCATTTACTTGTTCACTTTAAAGACGAAGTGCTAAATTGCAGCTTTCTATTCTCTGGACAGCAAAGTAAATGGATGTGATTAACTTAAAAGTAAGTGGAGGGATCTCTTGTGTACTTGATCAGAGATAGATAAGTGTAGCACTATTGGCAGTGGCCTAAAAGTTGGCTTCAGTGTTCTTGACTGAAACTAGTGAGTTATATGGATCTATTTAGTACTTGTTTCTTGGGTAAATTTATACCTGCTCAGTTCTTAAAAAAATGGTTATTAATGTTGAGCAGCAGAGGAAAGTTCTGTATGTGTGTGTTGTTCCTTAACAAATAAGTGTCAGTAAGGTATTTCCCAAAACAGTAAGTATCAAAGAGGGGTCCAGGGTTTTTTCTTGATTCATTCAGTAGCATCAGAATAAGGCTGTCCTTGTCACAAAGGAGTAATGGCTGCTGTGGACTTACTTAGAGGGTTGAAAAACATGAATCATGTAAAGTTAGGCCTTGTAATGAGGTGGTCTTGTTTAATCATATGCCCCACTGGTAGGGAGTTACAGGGTATTTTTGGTAGGATAAGTCACTGCAGGAACTACCTTTAAGCAAACCAAAAGCATAGCTTAGTGTTTAGACAAAATGAAATTGTTTGAATTGGAAATGACCTCTGAAGATCATCTAGTCCAACACATTTGCTCAAGTAATGTCAGCTAGAGCATGTTGCTCATCACCATGTCCAGTCAGGTTTTGAATATCTCAACAGATGGAAAAACCACAACCTCTCTGGGCAACCTGTGTTTAACCTCCTTCACAGTAAAAGCAGTGTTTTCTTGTGTTCAGATGGACTGTCATGTTTTTGTGTCCGTTGCCTCTTCTGTCAGTGGATGCTACTTAGAAGAGTTTGGCTCCATCATTTTCATTCTCTCCCATGAGAATGAATCTTACCCACACATGAGTAAGATTCCCTGCTCAAGTGTTCTCTTCCCCAGGCTGAACAGTCCCAGGTTCCTCTGCTTAATAGTATGAGAAATGCTCCAGTCCCTTGATAAGCTTTTTGGCCCTTTTCTAGACTCTCTCCAGTATGCCCATGTTTGTCTTGTGCTGGGGAGCCCAGAACTAGACACAGCACTGCAAGGGTGGCCTCACCAGCGCTGAGTAGAGAAGGATCACCTCTCTTGATCTGCTGGCAATGCTCTGCCTAATGCAGAGCAAGATAGTGTTGGCTGTCTTTGCTGCGAGGGTACACTGCTGGCTCGTGGTCACTTTGTTGTTTACCAGGACCCGAGGTCCTTGGCAGAGCTGCTTTCCAGCTGGTCAGCTCCACCCACCAGAGTGTACTGGTTGCCTGGGGCTGTTCCTCCCCAAGTGCTGGACTTGGCATTTCCTTTTGTTGAACTTTGTAAGTTCTTCTCTGCCAGTTTCTCCAGCCTCTCCAGATCCCTCTGACAGTTCAAAGATCTGATAATTTAAAGAAACTTCAAATTTATTTCTTCACTTTATTACGTTTCATACATGTTTTGAAAATAGGATATAAAAACTAGCTTCTCACCTGTAGCATTTTCATAGGCTCTCCTAGTTATCAATAGTGGACCACAGAGATTACTTGTGTGACAGAATGTTATGAGAAATTATGATGAGCACATGCAAATCAAAATCAGTCAGGTTTGTTGATTTGAAGTATGGAGGGAAACGTTAATGGTTACAATACAAGAAACTAAAATGTGGATAGTTAGAGTTGCAGATCTTAAGACTTACTGTGGTCTCTCCAAAAAAGGAAAAGTAGCAGAGACTTTAAACTTGGGGATTTGCCAGTCAGTCCCAGGAATGCAAATTTTGTATGCTGGTAATATCTCTTAAGTTTTGTTTTTTTTTTTTTTTTTTTTTTTTTAGTTCTTTGAATGTTAGATAGCAAAACAAACAAGTGTCTCAATAAAAAACTGAATTTAGTATGGTTTTATTTATCAGATGCTTCCACTAGATAATACTATACCGTAATGAAATGTGTTTGAACTTCAAAAAATCAAATATAAAGGTTCTGTAACTGTACCCTGATAGTGTAGATCATATACTATATTTTTGCTTTATATCACTTATGAATCCTAAGATAATGTTTTGCTGAATTGAAGTTGCTTGATGGAGTATGTTTTGAAATATCCTAATGATAAATTTTGCTATAAAATTGCCTTAATATTAATACATACATACATATAAAATTGCCTAAATAGAATTCATACATGAGTGAACTCATCATTACATAACTGTAGTGAGTTTTGAGCTTAAGGAATGTAGTTGGAGTGAGGCAGTCTAGTATGTTCATGGTAGGACTGGCAATTCACTGCATTAAAACTTTGCAAATAAGTATAAACCAATTGTGGGAAAAAGTCCATTTAATATGGGACTGCTTCAGTCAAAGTGAAGAAAACCAGTACATTTTAGAGGAACCTAATGCAAAGAAGTTAGCATTAACAACCTGAGAAATTCAGGTTGCGTAGTCAGTATGTATGTTAACAACTTTATGTTATTGCGTTCTGTATTTTTAGAAAAACTGAAGGGAAAGTAAAGGAAAAGGCTATTGCAGAAATCTTTCTGCACATTTCTTCATAAAGAAGCTTAGATGAGTTTCTGTACTGGTATCCTTCTTTCTAGTGTTCATGCTGGAGGATCTCTCATGAGCTGAAATGGTACTAGAAAAGGTTTTTGGGCAAAATGACACAAACAGGAAGATTGCTGAGGCTGCTTGATATTTATTCTTTTTTTTTTTTTTGTACCCTATTGTGTTTCATTAAGGCATGGAAGTGTGCGTATAACCTTAGTGTTTATCTGCCTTAGTGCTTGAAACTGTTTTGACAATGCTAGTAAGGAAGATGGTAAATATATAGCTTTTAATTATTTCTTCTATTGAAGAAAATCTTGTGGATAATGCAGGAGCCTCCAATCAGTAATGAAGTCTAACATGTTTGTGCTATTTCACAGTTGTAAGTGTTCTAAAATGGTGAATAATGTTAGTAAAAATTAAAGCTATAGCAAATCATAGAAGAAATGAGTGTTTGTTGGTGTCTGGGTGATGAAAAATGGTTGGAGAAATTCAGCATTGAGGAACGTTGAGTGCGTGGAAGAAAACCATCTCATCTGTATGTACTTGTGTTGTTGAATGTCCAACTAGATCTGATACATAGTACCAGGTTTTGTGAGAGAATCAATTTAGTACACAGTGACTGTAAACATTAACTAGATATTTCAGTTAACTTAAAATTTATTGAAGAACAGAACATGAATGTTACACCGCATTGTGTACTTACGGTGTGCTCACAATTGCAATACTATCTGAAGTTTCCTCCCAATTAAAAAAGTATGTAGTAGAAGTAAAAAGACACTGGAGGACGTTGGTGGTGGTAATTGGAATAGCTTTCATGCAAGAATGATTGGGAGAGGGGATGACTGGAAGAGAAATGATTGAACTGTGTAAAGCTGTGTCTTGTGGGGAGTCATTGTTCCTTTTGTGACAGAAAAATGGCAAGCTCAAAATGAGATGCACTTTCACACAGCCTGTAGGTGGTGGAATTCATATCTGTATGTTGCTCTAAATCTTATATCATAGAATGGTTTGGGTAGGAAGGGACCTTAAAGATCATCTAGTTCCAACCCTCCTGCCATGGGCAGGGACATCTTCTACTAGACCAAGTTGCTCAAAGCCCTGTCCAACCTAGCAAAGAGACTAGAAGAAATACAGAAAATGTTTAGGCAGAATCACTGAAGAAAATTCTGGCTGCAACTGGTAACTAGTACAGTGACATTTCTGGCTCACAATTACTCTAGAACAGTAGTACTATTGTATGCTGGACTTGTTCATATCCTCTTTCCTAGATACCCTTACTGTCATCTCTGGAGGCAGTATGTGTGTCCAGACTGACATTGGATTTTACTCCATATATGTATTATTTTGAAAGTTCTAAGTGTGGTGTAGTAATGAACAACATGAAACCAGCAGAATATGTGGAAAGATTGGTTTCATATGGAAAAACTCTGTGCACACTGTAGTGGCTCCCTAGTGTGCCTCTTTGTAATTTCAGGATAAAATGAAGTATTTTAAAGAGATTATGAAACCATTGATGATGTCATTAAATGGATGCGATAAAGACTGTATCAGCCCATTAAATTGCGTGAAGGACATTAGAAAGGAAGTTTTTTTCCTCGTTCTTTTTTAATTACCTCTGAAATACTGTTACCATGTAAGATGTAAGTGGAAGTCATATGTTTGCTTTTATAAACCAATTTGTTTTAGTAATCTAATCTAACTATTAACATAAAAGGAAAATGGCTGTGTAGACCTCAAAGCTAATCAGGAAAATTGCTCTGTAATGACAAAATTAGGTAGAACTTAGTGTTAACTGAAAATATCTCTAAGCTACAGTACGTGTTTCTAAACAGTTCAGGATATGCTGTGTTTAAAGAATATACATGCAAAAATGTATTGAACCCATCCAAGTGAGTTCAATAAACCCATCATGAAAGTGAGGCCTTCTTATTTTAGTAAAGCATATTAAATTGTTGGATGTGTGGTTGCCTATTATGACATCTTAGTATCCTTTTTCTTTAAGAGGAGGAGGGTATGGCTACTATAGGTCTGTAAGGAAAGATGTTCCTTTCTGTATTTTGAAAAAAGTGAGATGGCATTTCTTGGAAACAGGGAAGCTAAGAGATGTTATCTGCAGCCATCAGCAATAATGATCCTGTCTCCTTTCATTTGGCCTTTATCCTTTTTCTCCTTACCATTATTGCTGAAACTGTAGTATATTCCCATCTCTGCGACTGGCATGGCTTTGAACCGGTACTGCCTGCTTACTGTTGAGCTTGTGTGCTCCTCCTCCCTGTTTCTTCACCAGTGGTACTACTTAAAGCAGCTCTGCTTCTGTTTTCCTTCGAAAAAGTAAGGGAAGCTGCCAGCTTGCAGTATTCACAAATTTTTCTGTTTTAACTAGTGTAAGTGAAATAAAAGGCTGTTCCATGTTTTGTGTTATACACTAGGTATCTAAACATTTTACTTCCATTATTCACAATTCTGTAAAATTGCCTTGCGCTTTGTCTTGTATTTGCAGTCCACCATTAAAATAATGCCACGCTATTATTCCTTCAGAATTCCTTCCAGTTGAAGAAATTGAGGATTTCTGAGTTAAGGATTTACAAGCCTTGAATTATTATAAGGGCACCACCCCATCCTTTCTTTCTGGATACTGTAGCAAAGGGGAGCTGATTATTGAGGAGCCTTTAAAATATGCAGTTCTTGGCATCAAGCGTCTTTTGATGTTGTTTGCATGATTTTCAAGTCTGATTTGAAATTAATGTGAGATCAATAGCTTGAATCTGTATTTCAAAAATTTGTATTAGACTTGAGAGAATTCATATCTAAGATCTGAAAAGCACTGTTATAATGAATTCTGAATTCAACAGTGTTAAAATTTGCCTTTGCCTGTTAAAAATGAATTTGTATACTATTTTTCATCTTGATTTTAGAGCTTTTAAAGAGAAATGTAACAAAATACCAAACATGCCTGACAGACCAATGAAACCATGATGCTTTCTGCACTTGCTTTTTTTAATAGGCTTTTATTTTAATATTTTCAAAGAAAAAGTATGATACAAAAGAAAGATTGCTTTTAAGATTTTATAAATATTTCTATTTGTCCTATATTATTGTATTCAGTGTCTAAAATCTTCCCTCCTCTGAAGACGAAGACTGAATTTTGGCTTTTGAAGCAAACCCTGCAATGAAGCAGGTAGTTGCAGTGCCCCAGAGCAAACCAGGAGTTTTAGAATTTGGTAGTGCTTCAGCTTGATGTGTGGAAAAGTTCTGTGTTACCCTGGACAAATTGATTGACTCCACAGATTCAAAGGCTTAAGGGCAGAGTGGACCCCAGACTTTGGCAGTTCATCGCTGTCATTCATCTGCTTTTAAAAATATCTGCATATGACCTTGCAGCCTCCTTCTTTGCCTACTGCTTCTCACAGCATGGGGCACACAATGCACAGAGCTGCCGGTGCTCTTTATACTGCTGTACACAAAGTTATCATGGGTTCACAGTTGAATTTTGCAAGAATTGAAGTGCTTTCATGGATTACCTGGGTATTTACTATGTATCTTTGGGAAAGGGTTTTTTTACTGGGTTACAAAATATTTCTCACCTGTAGCTTTATTTATATATCGGTCTTGAGTCCAAATTGTTGTTGGCCTCTTACTCTCTTGTTTATGTTACTGACCCATTAAATTTTTTGTTTGGTTTTTTTGTTTGTTTGTTTTCCACTGCCATTTCATCATCAGTGGAAGTCCAAGAAGATTGATCCTTTAATGCACTCAAGATGCAAAACCTGACTTTATTTAAATGCTGTCAAAATATTGTGATACTTTTCTTGATTCCTGTCATTTTCATTATAACATTTCTTAGTTCAGATTAAGCCACTGTATGGAGAAGTAACTTAAACTAGGTATGTTTTTATGAAGTTATAGGAAATTTAATGTTTTCATGAGATTAAAAAATTTAGTAACATTTAGGCTTTAAAGTAATTCTGATTATCTATGTAGTTTTACTTCTTTACCTGTTTTCATATTTTAGCACAATTTTGCTCTTATTATATCTGAAGTAAATAATTTGTATCTTACATGTGTCAAAAGTAATGACTGCAAGCCTGTAAATCTGATTTTGATAGCAGTTGATTTTTTTTTTTTTTTTTTTTTTTTTTTGGTAGCTTAAAATCCCCCATAGACTGAGGGGAGAAAATAGGTTTGAATTTGAAGTGAGTGATCAAGGGCTAATTTTTAAAATCTACATCGTGTGTTCTCTACTATGTATTCCTGGAAAATAAGCTTTCAAAAAGCTTATACTCTAGCTTGTTTTCAGGCATAATTACTTGATGGATGTAGTGGTCAAAGACTGATGGGTTAGCTTTCAATCCTGTATTGCATAATGTTATAAAAGCTGAAAACATTTTAATTAGGTCTAATCAGATCTGAACTGATCGGATCAAAGATGTGTCTGGTCTAATATCTCACTGCCAACAGGTGAATAGCAGGTAGCATAGACATGTAGGTAAAAATTAGATAAGTAAATAGCAGTACTTCCCTGACACACTGTGTTAACATCCATCAGTTTGTATATTCTGACCTCCCTCTATTTTTGCATTGTCCTTAAACATTGAGAAAGAAGACTCCCTAGTGCTCTTTGATTCTTCATGATACAATTCCCTTGATCATTTTTCATTGGGTACTATATCTGTGGTTTTCAGCAAAACATGTGGTTTAGGTTTTCTCTGAGAGATCTGAGAAGATGCAATCCACTGAAGAATCATCTATACCTGGTGTAAAATTTAGACTTAAAAGTTGGGAAGTTTGTGGCACTTAACAAGACCTTAAAACTGTCTTCATCATTGTTATATTTTTCTGTTGGGCTTTTTTTGGTAGTTTTCTTTTGGTTTTGTTCATACGGATGTGTTCTGTGGTAGTAATGCCACATGGGCTTGTGGCTGTTGGCTCCTAAATTTAAGTTAGAATGTATAAAGCCAATACCTTGTTCATGAAAATTCTCTCTCAATTCAATGAATAAAATGTGGGGGTTGACTCTTGGAAATAAATTACCATCATTGTCCTATTTGCCAGTTGCCACTTAATGTTCAGGTGCCTACTGTGTGATATGGTGGGTTTTTTTAACATTATTGAACTTCATCAGAGCTACTGTTTCTTCTTTTTGTATTTGGAAAAATCAAATTTTTCATGTAAATGTGGAGCTAAAGAAGGTAATTCATAGAAGTATATTTGTTTTAGGATAGATGGAAATTGAGTTTTGAAGACTCCCATGGAAGTGAAGGGGTAACAGCAGTTTCATGTGACTGCTAACTGAATCAGTAAATAAATATCAATGGTTTATTTTGTATGGAAAATTAATAGGGACAGCTGTTTATATCTTGTCTCTTCAATTAGCAGCGTGTACAATTATTTGTCCAAACTTAATTTTGCTTGTTGTTTTTATTTTTTTTCTAGGATGGATTAGATGCTTTGGTGTATGACTTGGATTTTCCTGCCTTAAGAAAAAATAAAAACATTGATAACTTCTTAAACAGGTGTAAGTATTTAATGTTTCAGTTACTAAATAACAAAAGACTATAAATACCAGTACAAAGAAAAAATGTAAGTGCTTTTAGCTTTTTGAAAGGCAGCTGGGGATTTGTGATGCATAAATTCTTTGCAAGTTGAGAGTCTGATTATTTCCCAGTGAGAACTGGCAGCTCCCTATAGAAATCTAATCCCCAGCAATTGGATGTCCAAGTGTGTTGCGACTGTAAATGGCATTGTTTTCAGTGGCACAAAGCCTTTTAAGAAAAAGGCCTGTTATCTTTGTTCTTGGCAGCCTTCTGGATTCCTGTAAAACTTGCTTTGTTATTCCATGTATTAATATATCATAAACAATTAACAGTGAAATGAAATAATATGGATACAGTGTTAAGAAACCATATTTAAAAATTTGTTCACTGACAGCCTGGAGCATGTGTTTCATAGGCTTTTTTTTAGTATGAAAGGTCTCTTTTCATTGTACCATAAAATTCTCATACTGCTGAGCTGCTGGGTTTATTCGTGCATGCAGCTGATGTGTATACCGAATTTGTTTCTGTATTTACTCTGTATTTTTCCACTACCAGATTTCCTGCATGTTCTACTCTGTAATAACATTTTAAATTAATAAAGTTGTTTGTTTTTTTTTAATAGAAGTTGGTACCAGAAGTTTCATAATAATAATTGAAAAAAGGGCATTTAAGGGTAAAGTCTTGTCTAAAGACTGCCAAATGGACAAATTCTGGAAATTATGGCAGAAACACTTGCTGATTAAAGACTTGTTATGCTTGTGGACTGAATGGTCAAGCTTTGAAATTAAACCAGTGTTGTTGGATTTTTATAGGCATAAGAATCTGAATTACATGTTGTAATGAATTACTTTTGTGGCAAATATAATTTGCCTAAAGTAATTTTTGTCTTTGCTTCATTGAGATTGATGTTTTTGTTTCTGTTTCCAAGGCATTTTCAGTTGGTTTACTTTGCAACTCTTAGCAATGTTAGTGAATTTGTGGGGTTTATTTTATATTATTCCCTGTTTGTGAGAATATGAGTCCAGTAGCCCTAATTGGTGTCTCAGTTGCGTGTAAATGGGCTGTTGAGAGGCCTAAGTTCAAATGTTCTGTTTAACTTTTCATAATTCAAATTATATTTGATATTGCACACTGTTACATGCACATTTTGTATACTCAGTTATTTACAGAGAGGATGTGGTGAAACTTCAAGAGAAAAGAGAAGTTGTGTTAGGCAAAGGAAGTTCTCATTGCAACAGATAATTTGAATGTAATTTTTATGAATAGCAAAATCATTAGTAAGACTCAAAGAGCTTCACTTCTGCAGTTGGAGCTGAGTGAAGGAGAAGAAAACTTGTTTACAGCCTGATAATGAATATCTTGTAGGTAAAATTATATACTGTGTAAGATGTGACCTGAAGTAATACGAAGGTGGAGAACAAACTATGTTATTTCATTTCAAACTGCCTTTAGAACATTAATCTTCTGTGTTCGCTGAAATATGAAAGCAAGCTGTGAATGTACAAACAATGGCCTTAGACGGAACTGTGAAGTCTAGTTTGTTTTGAATTTTTATTTAAAAAATAATTTAAAATAGACATATAGGAGCATTTTCATGTTTGTTTTAGTTCAAATAGAAAAATGTTTATAATATCTTTTTGCAGTATTAGCTGTCCGAACAGTTTGCATCATGATTCTAGATGTGTATTTGCAATCTAGAAATCTATTTTAAAATGGGAGTTTGCTTCCTTTATTTTATAGACTGATTGCTCTGAGCCAGTCCTGGTCCCCTCTCATTTTTCTCTGGTGTGGATTGTGTATTTGTGAAGGCTCCAAAGTCTGTTTCTATTGCCTGAGGTTGTAAGAGTAATTTTTGCAGATGTGGAGCCTTGTTAATTTTTTGCCATGTAGAATCATAGAAGGGTTTGGGTTGGAAAGGACCTTAAGATTTTGTAGTTCCAACCCCATATCCGTGAGCAGGGATGCTTCACACTATACAGAAGTAAAAGAATAAACAAGTCAATATTCAAGGTGGTTGAGAACCTTACTTTACAGCAGGGACTCAGTTTATTTCAAGACGACATCTAAGCTTTTAATCCAACTTCAGGGCAAGTTGGAGAGTGTGGTCTTTAGCCATTGGAGCGACCCCACCTGTTCATACAAGGTATGCTGTTTGGGTCCTCCACTGGTAATGGGAGATGAGGAACTGTATTTAAATAAGTTGCAGTCTGATAAACCTTGCTTAACAGATCCTAAAATATGGAAGTCAAATTTCCAACACTACTGTTACTGTAACATATTGTCTAAAAAATAATGGAGTGTTAGTATGTCTCTCAAGCAGTAAACTGCGGTTTGCAACTGTTCACAAGCCCAGTTTATGTTATTTAAAAATCCTTAGTTTTGATGGCTCCTTTGATGTTTTTTCCTTAATTCTGTTTTGGCCATAGGCAAAGCTTGTGATTGCAAATCATTTAAAGCATTCATATTGTGCCTACCTTTGTTTTGCCCCAGTGTCAAGATTTCTCGTTCAGAAGTGGTGGACTTCCTCTTGTGAGATTACTATGCAGTGAGTTAATAAAAGTTAGAATATTGTTGTCATGAGAATACCTGCATTTTAGTTCCTTGCAGTCTCACTCATCCTCTACTATAGGTCAGTTTTCATCAGGGCAAATAAGGCAAAGCGTAATTTTTTTTGATTACTGAATATTTTGATTCCTGTGTGAAATAATTTGTCAGAATTTACAATTCTAATATAATATATTGAAATCAGCTAGTGGTATGCTGCATTGTAAAGGGATGGCTTTACGTTAGTGTAATGCCAGAGAGTATTTATTCAAACAAAGCTAAGTTTATTCCTGTTGTGGTAATAAAATCTTACTGAATTTTGATTGTACATATGTTGCTTTTGTTTTAGATAATGGCTAGTGCAGGTAGAAATCTAATCGTAATTTTCTGTAATTTTTTTTTAATGTGAACTTAAAACCCTACATTTCTCCTCTCCTCTTCCCCTGCCCCTACTTCTTTCTAAACTTTGCTTTTAGGCCTAGAATATTATTTTTCAAAATAAAATACCATTGCATAATCTATTTTATTAGCAATTTATCTGTTTCAGTAGATGTTCCTTGCTTTTAGAAATAGTGAAGCATGAGCTTTTCCATGTAATCTCATGCCAGTGTTGACCCACATGGATTAAAATAGACTGTTTTAATCCTTGACCAAATTTGGAATTAGACTATCTGCCCACTGGGAGTTTGTAAATTATGGTAGTTTGTAGAATGACAGGTTTATATAAATAATTGCAGTGATTCCCACTGCATGTTTTAAATTAAAATCTACTTTTTTAAGTATTAGAAATAATAGAAGTGCAGGCTAATTTTTTAAAAAATAGTTTCTTCTAGTTGTATGTACTTAGGATATTTTCCCAGATGGGTTGTGTATTTATCCAGTAATAGTCTTTTTATACTGATCAGTTTACAAACAAAATCACGCTGGATATGAAATTTTTGCATAGCTTTCTTTTGCAGGTAAGTATTTTAAAAGAAATTCCAAAATTAAGGTGTGGTTTGATTGCGGAGTCATTGCATTATGTTCATGTCAGGTTTTGGTTACTATGGTAATGAGAATGAGGTCATGCATTCTGCAGAAAGGCTTCCAATAGGAAGGTAGGTTCAAAATGAAGTGCCTTCTTTATGCACTATATCTTCTAATAAGTATGAAATATTGATATGAGATGAATGGGTTTAATTATATTGATTATATATGAAATACAAATTTTGTTTTATGTAGATAAAGATACGGTAAATAAAATGAGGGACCTGCGCATGAAAGCTGAAGATTATGAAGTGGTGAAGGTGATCGGTAGAGGGGCATTTGGGGAGGTTCAGTTGGTAAGTTATGTTTCTGTTTGTACATGTGAATGTATTCTGTAGTGTTACCCCATGTGTCTGTCTGAATACAGTGTTCAGAAGACGCAGTCTTATAATATTAAATCCTTTGGCTCAGTGAAGTTTTATTTCTTTTTATCCTATGGAAATGTTCTTGGGCATGTCATATTTCAGGACTTTTAAAGTGCACAGGTACTTGTTTCACACTGTAGTCATGCTTCTCTATTAAAATGCAAAGGAATGTATATTCCTCATAAACAAGAAAATTAGCCTTTGCCACTGTAAAAATGTACACTTGAATAAATTTTCAGGACTAGAAGAAGTTCTGCCAATTCAGGGATTACACCAGATTTTCACAGACAGTTCTCTCAGATGAGAGATGTTGTGTGTTGTTTGTGATAGATTAGCAACCAGGCTTGTTCATCTTGCTTTATTAAATTGAGAAGTGGTGAGAGAAACTGGAAATATGGTAGCAAGTGTACATGTCTGCTAATGAACTCCACAAAATGTGAATAGTTTTAACTATATAGTATTTAACAGGTGCCAATATTTGTCCTTTTAAAGACTCGTAGCTACAAAGCAACTGTTGCACCTATGGACTTCTCTGTTGAGTAGTTCTAGCAGGTATTTTAAGAGCAATGCAGATATTGTCAGATAATAGAATGTAATTATGCTGTTGACTTATGGTATAGAATTCTTAAAAAAATATGAAGAGTCTTAAATAGTTAAACAGTGAAGCAGAAAAGTAATATATTTAGCAGTGTTCTTCATATGTTAATGTAGCAACTTAATGCATTCTGTGTGTTATATTTGTCTTCATAGGTAAGGCATAAATCCTCAAGGAGAGTATATGCTATGAAGCTCCTGAGCAAATTTGAGATGATAAAAAGATCAGATTCTGCATTCTTCTGGGAAGAAAGGGATATTATGGCTTTTGCTAATAGTCCATGGGTTGTTCAGGTATAGTTATATTCCTTTTAAAGTGTTGTCATTATAGAACAGTTTCATTACAACACTGTATGACTTGGAATTACATAATTTAATTTTTTAGCTTTTTCGGCTCTTTTAGTTCTGTTGGTCTGTTAGGGAAATACATTATGTTGATAATTTGTACACATTTGCTGTATGCAACAAATAGTAGATATCACACTTGTTTCAAAGCAATGTTTTGTCGTAACATTTACAAGATAAGCTATTCCGTTTATTATTAAAACTCTGCCAGATATATATTGGCGAGCCTGCTTTACTCTGTAGTGAATAGTGAAGCATTTTAGCCTCCTATGCAATGAGCATTCTTTGAAATGATCTCAAAATATATTGCACCTAGTTCACTAATCTTGATTTGTAACCAGGGCTTCTTCCGCTGTAATATTTTGGAGGTCTGCTGGATGATGCAGTAGTAGCAATTCTGTTACTCTGTAATTCAGTTTGTGTAGAGATTCCTTTGATTTCCAACAAGCAAGAGATTAAAGAAAACTGTAACATATAGTCATTTGTTATTTTGTTTATTTGCTTTTTACAGTTATTTTATGCATTCCAAGATGACCGTTACCTTTACATGGTGATGGAATACATGCCTGGTGGGGACCTTGTGAATTTAATGAGCAACTACGATGTTCCGGAGAAATGGGCAAGATTTTATACTGCTGAAGTTGTACTTGCATTAGATGCAATTCACTCAATGGGTTTTATACACAGGTGAACAAGAAAGAAGTATTGTTACATAGTTTTTTATTTCTGGTGTTGCCAGAATGATTTCAGTGATTGTTCAGGCAGTTTTGAAATTTGTAATGTTGCTTCATCATTGCTTAATTATTCCATCTTACAGCTTCAAAGATAGCCTGAGAAAATTTGGGCTGTTCAGCCTGGAGAAGAGAAGGCTGCATGGAGACCTCATAGCAGCCTTCCAATACCTGAAGGGGGCCTATAGGGATGCTGGGGAGGGACTCTTCATTAGGAACTGTGGTGAGAGGACAAGGAGTAACGGGTTCAAACTTAAACAGGGGAAGTTTAGATTGGATATGAAGAAGAAATTCTTTACTGTGAGGGTGGTGAGGCCCTGGAATGGGTTGCCCAGGGAGGTCGTGAATGCTTCATCCCTGGCAGCGTTCAAGGTGGGGTTGGACATAGCCTTGGATGGCATGGTTTAGTGGGAGGTGTCCCTGCCCATGTCAGGGGGGTTGGAACTCGATGATCTTGAGGTCCTTTCCAATCCTAACTGTTCTATGATTCTATGATTCTTGCCATCAGAAACTTCAAGTCTGAAGTGTTACAGTCAAAGTAAAGGTTTTCAGCAGGCTTGATGTTCCTCAGTTTGGGGAGTAATAAAACTGTCCCACTTTACCCAATTGTCCCACTGTTAGGAATTATTAATTCTCTGCTCTGCATTTGATGCCTCAGTGACCTATTAAACAAGAATTTGTGAACAATGTGAGGAAAATCACTCGGCTACATGTTTTCTTGTAAGGGGCAAGATGGAATATTGAGATGCAGAGCAAGGGGGCTTGGTTCAGTTTCATATGATGCGCTTGCCCTAAAATGAAGTGTAGTTGCTTCTTGAATAGGTTGAGAAGTTTACTTTTTGATATTTGAACTTTAATTTGTTGTTGATTTTTAATTGTGTGAACTAGGAACATAAGAACATTTTTTTGTTGTTGTTGTTTTGTTTTTGACAGAAAATGCAGGAAGAATTTGAGGAAGACAATAGCGTATGAATTCTCAATTTGTAATTTGGCCACATCATCAGTGTTAACGCTTAAGGTTTTGCAAAAAAGCAAAGCAAATCAAACTACTAACCTGTTGCTTGAGGATCTAGAGCATCATTATATAGCTGTGCTACATCTAATGAATAAATTATCTTGATGAATGAACCATTTGTGCATGTGTATTACAAGCTTTAGAAAGCAGGCATTAGAAGTTGCCAGCAGCACAGTGATTTATTTATCTATTTATTTATTTATTTAAATTTAGATTATTTTGACACCAGCAGGATTTTCTGAATTTGTTTTCCACTGAAGTTGGTTTGAGGAATCTGAGGAATGAAAGGAAACTCATAAAAATGTGGGCCCACTGCTAATGCATCAGGGACCTAGTGACAAAAGAAATGGAAATGGCTGAGACTGCCACCTTTGCCTCAGCCTTCATTGAGAAGGTTTGCTTTCAGGCCCCTCAGATCCCCTTGCCTAGTGGGAGAGCTTGGGAAAGTGACTGTGGCAGAAGATGATCAAGCTAAGTCCCAGTTATGCAAACATGGGTATACACATGTCCAGGACACTAGACAAGATGTGCCAAGGGGCATGAAGGAGCTGGCCAGTACCGTTATGATACTGTTCTCTGTCACCATTGGAAGGTTGCAGCAATTAGAAGATTCCTGATAACTGCAAAGAAACAAATGGCACACCCAGTCTGCCCCAAGAAGGGCAGGAAAGGGAGGATCAGGGGAACTGCAGCCTGATGAGCTTAAAGGCAGTCTTGGGGAATTTTACAGAGGAAATTTCCAGGAAACCCATTTCCAAGCATGTGGATGGGAAGGTGATTAGGAAGAGCCCTCATGGATTTGCATGGGTGAAGGATGCCATACCAACCCAGTTGGCCTGTGTAATGAGATGATGGGCTCCACCACTGAGGGGAGAGTAGTGGGCTGTTTGTCTTGACTTTAGCAAGGTTTTTGATGTAGCCAGATTGGAAAGATATGGTTTGAATAGGTAGAACAAAGGGTTCAAAGGTAGCAAATGTCCTGCTAACAGTCCGCTACCAGCCATTCCTTCAGAGGGTCAGCACTATGTTTTCATTCACAGCACAGTGTTCAGGTGAGACGGAAAGCATTAGTCTTTTTGGCAGCATCAGCTGCCCAGGAGGACTTTATAGAAAATGTGGAGTAGACTTGAGATTGCACACTGAAAAGATGAAACGCAATGGATGATGCGAATTGCAGCAGGGGAATATCTAGCTATTCAGTAGGAAATATTTTTCCATTGTGAGGGTGGTCAAATAATAGAAGAGAGTCCTAGAGAGGTTGTGGAATCCCTGTCCTTGGGGAAAAAAATCAAGACTTAACTGAATTTGACCCAGAGGAACCTAATACAGATTTGAAGTAGGATCTAGCCATTAGCTGCACTTTGATCAGGCAGTTAACCCAGAGTCTCACAAAAATCCCTCCCAACCAAAATTATTCAGTGAGCATACCGATGCATTTCCACTGCCCTTCATTTGACAGTTACGGCCAGAGTTCTCCTTTAAGGTCCCAGAAATATCCTTTTTCCTGAAATTTACGTTATGCTTTCTTGATAATTGTTTCCTATTATTATTCTGCTTCAGTATATTTAATAACACCAGATGTTCTGAACTTTGCCAGTTACTTCATGAAAACTTACTTTCTATAATGGAAGTATTTTGTGGAAAAGAGCATGGAAAAAATATTTGTTCACATTAATATAATTCTGAAAATCACATCCATTTGTTAGAAGTGCTACAGAGAAGAAGCTGTATTTTGAAAGTCTGAGATAGTTAACTCAGAACCAGCATGTTGTTTTTTCCTGTACCTTCGACCAGTGAGTGTTTTCTAGGAACTTGAGGTTCAAGATTAATGTCCAAAGTTGTTAAATTCAGTGACTGAAGGCTTTATTCCCACATCCATTATAATTTTTTTTGAGATGTAGTTCAGCCGTCTGTGTGTTGGACAGGCTTAGAGCAGAAAAAGCCTGGGGAAATAGCAGTGCTTTCATGTTGGTATTTTTCCTTGCAATGTTGCACTGAAGAATAGTTTACTTTTGTTGTTTTAAGCTGAGTTATTTACTTAAAAAAAAATACGTTTTTCTCCTTTCAGAGATGTGAAGCCTGATAATATGCTGCTAGACAAAGCTGGTCATTTAAAACTAGCAGATTTTGGTACTTGTATGAAGATGAACAAGGTAAACATATATTTTTAATTTCATTTTTCTGTTTGTTAAAGGAAAACACTTAAAAGTAAGGGAACATACTGAAAACTTTTTAGTTGGGTGGGAAGAGTTGAAAGTTCTACTCTGTTCCAATTAGGAATTATGCATCCTATTCAGGGACAATATTGAATGCAGAAATGGCTCTTGAAGTATGGAATGTATCAACTTCTGTACCATTTGCTGCAGGAGCTTTCTCAAGTCAAGACTGATTGATTGTCTCTAGATCTTCTGGATTATTTCTTAAAGTGCTTGGTTATCAAAATTTAATGCAAAGAAGTGATACTTTCTTTACGTAGTGTGTCAGTAATGAAAGAATCAAAACTTATATATAACTCACTCAATTCCAATTGTAGTTATTAGCCATATGCTGATGTAGCAAAAGGACTGATCTGAAGGGAACAGGTTAAAAATGTCATGATATTAAGATTTTGTTTCGTTTTTAAAAATATATCCTGTGGTCACTAAAAAAATACAATTTTACAATGGTATTTCATGTGCCATGAAACACTGTTATTCCCTGCACAAAACTTGGTTTGTGTCAGTCTGCACATATTTATGAGGAAAACCATGTAAAATACAAGGTACTTCCTAGAGATTGTGGAATAAGTATGTTGTGTTCTCAACCTATTCCAGGGGCTTTGCATAAATCACTGTATGTAGCTGCTTTGCCACAAATAAAAGGCAACAATGAAAACCAAGTGCAGGTTGTGTATGAATTTGAAGAGCTGCTTCAAGTCACAAACAGTATGCTTGAGTGAAATAGCTGACCAAAAATTTGGCTTTTATTTTGACTTCATACTGATTGTGTTCTTAACACTGAGGAATTTTGAAATACAGAAAGAATTTATCCTGGTGTTTAAGCTGTAAGTGCAAAAAAAAAAAAAAAGGAAAAAAATATTGCTAAACTTTGCTGCATGTTAGCATTACTGAGTAATTTCTCAGCAGAGAAGCTTAGTTGTGGTGCATTCTGGATTTGCTGCATACACAACACTGAATCTATATTTGTTGTATTTATTTAGTTATGTATTTTCGTGCAAGTTTTTCAACAGATCCATTTTTAGGAATGGCACAGGATTATTTCAGAAGTGCCCAAATGGCACTGGAAAAAGGTGCATGGTTGCAGCTTTGGCATTCTGGATGCCAGCTCTAGTGTGATAGATGTCCGTCTTGCCAGCCCTTTTTCAGGGGTGTGAAGAACATCAGACGTTCTTGCATTTTATGTGTTTTGAAGTCTGTCTACTTAAAGTCTCTGTCTACCTTTAATCTTGGGTCAGAGATGAAAAGCTTGCACTTCAGCTGATCCTGTCAGCAAAATTCCTGTTATTGACCCAATTATGCTAACAAGAGGAGCTTTCCTTGTTTATGGTACGTCCTATCAGTATATGACATGTTTATACTGGCACAAGGAGTAGAGACTGTGCAGTGTTTACAGCGCCTAAATGCAGTTCTTATTGCTTCTCAGATATTAACTGAGGTTCTTAAAGTAACTTCCACTGTGTTTGACAAGTCTTGTGCTTTGTTCTGGATTAGTATCTTAAAATTTCAAAATGTTAAAATACCTGTTTAAAACAGAATGTTTGACAAAAATTAATGTTGATCTATCTGCTGATGATGCTTAGGCTGCAGAAACTCTTGGAAATGGCTTGCAGTTTTGGATCTCGTATCTGGGTTTTCTTCCCTTTTGTAGGAAGGTATGGTACGATGCGATACAGCTGTGGGAACACCTGACTATATCTCTCCTGAAGTACTGAAGTCCCAGGGTGGTGATGGTTACTATGGGCGAGAATGTGACTGGTGGTCAGTTGGAGTCTTTTTGTATGAGATGCTTGTAGGTGAGTAGTAGTATAATCAGAATTGACTACACTACTTAACTAGACTCCAAAAGCACAGTTGTTTTTAACTGTTTCAATTTTATTAAGCTCTTCTTTAAGTTGTGGTTTACTGATCCTGTATTTACAGAATGTGTTTTAGAAATATACTGGCACAGTTCTCAAACATTTGTCCTTGCTTCATGTTCACTTAGTTGCTTACCTTGTTGCATAGGTAATTCAAATATTATAAATCAAATCTAAAATACTTTTGATCTGCTTTTTAATTTTTGTGTTGCTGCCTTTTCAGGTGATACACCTTTTTATGCAGATTCTTTGGTTGGAACGTACAGTAAGATTATGAACCATAAGAACTCCCTTACTTTCCCTGATGACAATGATATTTCTAAAGAGGCAAAAAACCTCATTTGTGCCTTTTTAACTGATAGGTAAGATTTAAGCTTTACTCAGAATGAAAGTAAGACTTTGTTAAGAAAATTTGTTCTCAAGTTGAAAGAACATAAATGTATTTGTTTTATGTGGGTTTCTAAACTGTATAAGGGAAATGAAACTTACTGTCTTCATAAATGCAGTGTAGCTGCTCCCATTTCAGTGATGCCTAGGCATTTTTCTGATTTCTGAATGCATTTCCATTAGTTGAATGCTGTTCATGGGAATCAGGCTTTTTTCTTTGAACTACAGCAATGTAAGAAACTGTTAGCCTTTTCCTTAAGACAGAATATCTGATTAAACTTTTTAGTAGAGAGAGTGTAGAACCTCAGCCTAAGTCTGTGAGTTACTTCGTCTACTCTGAAGTAGTACTTTGTCTAACCTGCAGCAGTAGTTACTAACTGATGTTACTGTGAGCTAGACAGGCAGTAGCATCAGCTTTATTTTCTTCAGTCCCAACATTTGGGAGAGGAGTCGTCAATGATTGCTGCTGCTTTTTACAGTGGTAGCATGTGTACTGGAGAAAGGGAAATTCTGCTATTATGGGGACCTCTGCCTTATAAATTTAGTTTGAATATGAAGTGTTACTCCTTAGTAACAGCTATTGTTACATTGGTCTGTGTTGCACAATGGTGAGTGGCACACAAAACATTCCTTTTGGATGAAGCTAACGCAAAAGATGCATTTCAGGAGTGTCCCTAATACACTCCCAGCTCTTAGTAGGTATTCAGGATCAGGGTAGAGTCAGACCACAAGAAGCCTGTCTGAACTGTAGGTGTTACGTCTGTTTCACTTTTTGAGTACACTGCTGTTGTAGCCATGCTACTTATAACCTTTGCTTGAGAACTGGTGCTACAAAGGAGGGAAGCTGTTGCATTTGTTGGGCTGTATGCAATTTGAGTAACAGCATGAACTTCTAGAAAAAGTAGAACCTAAGTGCTGCTTGGCAGCTGCCTTGCCGGCTTCATGATGGTGGAAACAGTAGCAGCAGGGATTCTTATAGGCAAGACTGAAAACCACACTGAGTTCTGAAATGAAGCTGTTGTACTTCTTTAAGTATATTTACATGAAAACTTAGAGATAAGTCTACTTCTTACCTTAGTTTGAGAGGTAATTTTCTGTCTTTATTGTTAGATTATGCCTTAAAATGAGTAGTTTATGTAATCTCCCCTGTTTATCCAAAATACTCTTTAACAGGGAAGTGAGGCTAGGACGAAATGGTGTAGAAGAAATTAAACGGCATCTGTTCTTCAAAAACGATCAATGGGCCTGGGAAACCCTCAGAGACAGTAAGTGTAATGGACATGGACAGTGGAATTGAGTGCAACCTCAGCAAGTTTGCCGCTGACACTAGGTTGTGTGGTGTGGTTGGCACACTGGAGGGAAGGGATGCCATCCCGTGGGACTTCAGCAGGCTTGAGAGGTGGGCTGTTGCCAACCTCATAAAGTTCAAGGCCAAGTACAAGGTTCTGCACCTGTATTGTGCCAATTCCAAGCACAGATACAGTCTGTGTGGAGACTGGATTCAAATTAGCCCTGAGGAGAAAGACTTTGGGGGTGCTGGTTGATGAGAAGCTCAACATGACCCAGCCATGTGCACTCTTAGCCCAGAAAGGCAACTGTATGCTGGGTTGCATCAAAAAGAGCATGACCATCAGGCTGGGGGAGGGGATTCTATGACTCTGCTATAATACTTTTCTCAGAGACAGTGATCTGGCTTATTTATTATGTTTGCAGAAGGACTGCTGTGTTTCTTTTAATGGAATGTAAAGTTTTATTTACTCTGTACCAAGAAATGTGATTTCTTAGTCACTGAAGTAATTTAATGATTATTATCATACTATTCTACTTTTTTCTTTATAGCTGTAGCACCAGTTGTGCCTGACTTAAGTAGTGACATTGACACTAGTAATTTTGATGATCTGGAAGAAGATAAAGGAGAGGAAGAAACATTTCCCATACCAAAAGCATTTGTGGGCAACCAGCTTCCTTTCGTAGGATTTACGTACTACAGCAACCGTCGGTATGTATGCATAAAGTAAGCTGATGGTGTATTCTTTTGTCAGCACTGTTTCTGACTACTTACCAAGCTGTATTCAGAATCCTAATAAATTACACTCTTTTGACACTTTGATAATAAGGGGTAATACTGCTAGTCATCATTACCTTAAAAATATCACACTAAATTTGTAAATGCCTTGTTCTTCTGCATTAAGAATACTATATAGTGGTGCTGCAGAAGCTAAGCAAGAAAAATCCACTGTTGCCACCACTAGGCAGAGCCACCTGCAGAGCACTGAGTTATATATGTAGTCAGGAGTGAGGGATACAAATGCCATTTTGCGTTATTGTGAGTTACTGGTCTTGAGCTGTATATGAAGATTCCATAGGTTACATCAGTGTTTTAGCATGTGATAAATTGAACCTTGACTTACTAGAAATAGGATGTTTTCTACTTGCCTGTCACCTGCTTCATAATTTTTCTTTTCAAAGTACTCATCCACTGCAGAGTGAGATGGTGATTCTTTATAGTTTTCACTGTTACTTAGAAAACTTTAAATTACATCATTTAAAATTATATTAATTCATACTTTCAACAGTCATTCTTGTTGTAGGCACTATGGAAAGCTATATCTACATTCAAAATCTCAGTAACTTTTTCTTTGAAAGCTGCTTTTAATTGTGGTGGGTATCAAACTTAAAATGGGCTAAACCTAGTGGACTGTGTCAGAGACTGTTAGTTTTCATAGCATTTCTGGATAGGAAAACTTTAAAGGAAATAAATCTGGTTTTTGTCCTGCATAGAAGAGGGACCACTTTTCCAAGCCTGTGGTGAAATTCTTTCCGTCTCTGCAAAGAGTTGGATTTGTTGTACTCTGCGTAGTGAGGCATAGAAGGACTTAGCAAGCCTTGCATACAGTTTGCAGGAGTTCAGCAGTTCAGGAATTTCACTTACTGTTCTGATGTAGTCAATAATTTAAAAAAAATCCTCAAGTTTTGCCTTGCAGAAAGATTTTGGAATGTATTATGAAGAAGGTGCAGTAGCATATAGAAGCTTGTTAATATCATTTCTTTCTTCTCTTTTTTCTTGGGGGACAGTATCAGGGATTTAGAGTTCTAAGTGGCTGTGTTTTGTGGTCTTTGAAGAACTCTGCCACTGAATATTATTATAACTTTGTAGGCGTACTAGAACTAAAATGTTGTTGGCCTAGAACTGAGTTTTGTCCCATAATACTTTGACAGTGTGATAGTCTTGAGAAGTCTGAAATGACCATTCATACTTAGTAACCTCTAATCGTAATTTGTGTTCTTTTTGTACTGAAAGTAGTTAAATTTTTTTTTTTTTTTTTTTAAAAGCATATTTAGAAAAAGTTGCACATTTATCATCCTCCCTCCTTCCATTTAATCTTATTAACATATGCTGGAGCGTTTAAAGAAACAGAAATGTAGGAAAGTAATGTGACTTCTGTCTTTAAAGTAGTCAATGTTTTAGTATAGAATACTTTCTATGCCTGTAATCTTACTGACTGTAAATTAGGAAATATCGTTGTTTATTACTGGACTTAGCCTATAACGCAGATTTTGGAATACTATCTGAGAACACTTTGAAGCCCCATCTGGCTTGTGTGTTCTCTTCTGGATTCTGATGGAGCTGGTACTGTGCCTGTTAAGTATCACATTCTCACTGCTCCACAGCCCTAGTATGCAAGATAGAGTGGCTTCTTGTACTCAAGACAGCAAGACCCTTTCTGTTGCATTTCCTTTTTGTTGTTTGGCTGTCTAAAAGCAGTCTTGATGTTTAATTTGACTATGGTTGGAGATGTCTTTGATTTTGCTCTCCTTGATCTTTTGGAGAGGCTTTTGTGCATGTGAAAATACACATGTGAAACAAAAAGGATGATGTGTTCATCTTCCTCAGTTCATATGTTGTAGAGTTTTTCCTCATATAATCAAATGCAGTAAAAGACACTTTACATTTCTCTAGCTCATTTATCATGCTGAGAATATGACATCAAATACCAAAGGAATTTGGAGATAGTAATTTGTATTTATTTTCCTGACTTTTCAGAATCATGACAAATAGAATTTTGTGGTATTTTCAGGAAACGCTTATGTAAAATAAGAACACTGGCTTCAGGACATACTTTTTGTGTGTGGAACTCTTAGTAACTTTGTTGGAAGTTGCACAATCTACAGAGTTCTCTTCATTGCTGCTACTTGCTGCATAAGTGCCTGAGTAAATATTTGTGGGATGGAAGCCAGTGAGAGTGTTGTAACCATGGAAAGCAAAGATTTTTTTTTTTTTCCAATGGTTATTTAAAAAAAAAAAAAAAGGTGGTTGTATTAGTATTTGGCAGAAATCCTTTTTTATGGTGGTCTTCAAGCACAGCCGTATACTTTGCAATATATTATGTGACTTTTCCAATTAAATATGCTGAAATCTTAAATAATAGAACTGAAAAAGTCTGAATATGTTACTATTTGTTTATCCACATTTTGGAGTAAAAAAATCTGGGGGTTATGTTTTAGGATGATTGTATTGTGTTTGGACATTGTTTTCTTCCATAACCTTGCTTTTAAACACGTTTTTAAAATAAAACTTTTTAAATATTGCTACAGGTATTTAGCTGTCTGTGCAGAAAATTCCAATGACAACAGAACAGGCTCCAGTGTGGACAAAAGTGTGGTATGTCTCACTGATTTTCAGCTTCGTTGGGTCCTAGTAAAGAATCTATTGCATATATGGGTATAAACTGTTTGAATTGTAAATGTCTTAAATAATTTTAGTGCTTGAAATATGGTTAATCAATGGATAAATTTTAACTGCTTAGTACGGCCTGCCTATTAAAGTTATTGGAAAAACAGCATTTCAGTTCTTCACGTAACATTGGTTTTCCTAAATTGGGATAGAACAGCCGAAATGGCGTACTCTTTTTGTGGAACTTGATTCACATTTTTTATCTTTAGAAATATCAAAGTGTTTATGCAGTATTTTTAGAGTGCCTTATAGATCCCAGGTGTATGCTGGCTTTGTGGCAAGCATGGAGTCTGGACATGTGGCGGGAAGCTTGAGCTTTCCAGCAACCCCACCAGTTTTAACTCTGGAACTGGACTTCTGTGTACTAACTGGGAGGTGGCAGATAATGTATGAAGCTTGGCTCAACTGCTCTGTCCTAAGGGTGCCCCACAAGCTATTGGGAATTGGGGCACTGAGGATTTGCATGTACCCAGCAAGAAATGTTCAGGGATTCTTTCAGTTACTGCTTTGCAAAATTCTGGGCAATCCAGTTTCCAGGAGGGTATGCTGAGGTGTTAGAAACAGGGCCTGCTTGGATTCTCTGCAAGTTCTGGTGAAATCAAGCTAGTCCCTTAAAATTATATATTCTTTATATATATATTTTGTAAATTACAGTCTTTCCAGAAGAAAACATTGTCAAAAATTGGTAATTAAATCTTCTTGGCTTTGACTATGATTTACGTAGTGTTTTGTTCTGTTCTGTTTTCCATTTAGAGTAGAAGAGAAGCAGGTATCAATGTATGTTCCCTTTTCTTTTAAACTTGCAATAAAAAGGTTTTAAGGATATGTGGTATTACCGAGAGAAAATTTGTAAAGGGCAGAGGAACTGATTATGAACTTTATTGTGCTGATTTGATGAAGCATTGAAGTGTGTTGATTTCTTTGTATGTGTTGATCTGTTCCATAAATGTTGTTTTCCTCATAAACATTTGGCTGTTGATATGATAAACCAGACCCAGACTTTAAAATACTTACAGATACTTAAAGCTGTGTGCTGGCTTTTGGTTGACTTTGAAGAGTGTTACTAAATGGACTTGGCATAATTAGTGGGATACAGGCACCTGCATGTGGTTTAAGAACCCTCAAGAGTCCTGTCCATATTGTCAAATGTATTTGAATGTCTTGTGATTTTAACAGTTTGGGGAGGTGAAGCTCTTGGAAGGATGTGATATAGAAAGGCTTAAGTAAATGTTAAGTCCTTTACTACAAGGTAGTTTTACAGTCCTTTCTCAGCTGTTTTTCTTTCATTACATGCTGCATTGAAAACGGTAATGTTGACACGTGGTTAGCAAATTAATTAGTTCTGGAAAAATAACACAAGATGTTACCTGGTCTCTCTGTATCCCCGCACAGTACTGGGCATCTTCTGGGAGGGACTGAGTGCCAGAAATTCCCAAGAGATTCATTGCATCTTGCAAACGTGTAAAACTTCATGGAATTAGGCCATGAAGTTAGACAAAAAAGGGAATTTCGTGTCCTTCAACTGAATTTCAAACCCCTGTGAAGATCTGATTATTTGGGTTTAATGCTACAGTAACCACATGTAAACAGTTCAAATATTAAGAAAAAGGAGAGTAACAGATTCTTTTGCACTGTGTCTTTGGTTTTCTTCACTGTTCAGGGAGCAGAACCAGATGTGTTGTGCTGTGGTGATTGAAAAAACAAACAATCCCTCCCCACCCCCACTCCCCCCCAATGACAAAACAAACAAAAAGTATGGCAGTTCCATAGGGATTTTTGTCAGCCTCTGTGCTGTAGGCAGGCTTTCCCATAGTCATTTCTTCCCCTGCCTCATACTCAAAAAGGAAACAGAACAAACTGAAACCTGAAAGAATGCTTTTATACAGAGTTAATTGTAACTCAGGATTTTCTTAAGGTACTAATTTGTCTATTGAGATCAGATTGTCCAAAACTTCTCTGGAAGCTTGTTGTCTCATGCTAATATAATTAGACTGCTCAGCAAGCTTTGATAAGCTCCTTGGGGTACAGCACTGTGAAAGAATCCAGAGACAGAAAGAAGCAAAAGGAGGCAGTAGAGGTCCAACCGAGTAGGATTCAGTAGAGAAATGCCTCAGTTGCCAGATGTCTCTTTGGACCCATTCCCCATCTGTTTCATTTAGTTCCTCTATGCAGCCTGTCCAGAAGGGCTGTAAAATGAGTAACCAAGAAACGGAAGAGCAATTACGTTGAAACTTCTTTATCCTTTATTTTTGTGCATTAGCTGTGCTTCTTTTTTTTACGAAAGGGAGAGCTAGACTTTAAATAGGCTTGCTTCTTGCTTTATTTCGCAGTGGTCTGTACCAAGGAGATGAATGTGTTATATACTGCTTCTCCTTCCTTTTTACTCGAAGTTTAGATCTGGAGGCCATCTCTGTGGTTTGTGATTACAACCATTGTCTCATCCACATGGTGCTATGTTGTATGTCACACCAGTAATTGGTGTTCCGGAGCTGTTCTGTAAGTGCTGAGAAGTCTATTTCTTCCAGTATTTCCTTGCTCTCTCAAGGCTTTGTAATAAGTAGTGGTAAATATATACCCACCACTCTATTCTATATAAAATATGTAGTTTCTGGTTAGTCCCCAGTTGCTATTCTTTTTTGTTTTTCTTTATCTGAAAGCTTCAGAGCAGCTTAAGGAGGTGGAAGAAAGAAAAAGGAGGTGATGAGAAAGGATCTCCATTTCTTGAGAGTACCTTTGTGCTCCATACTTGTATTTCCTACTAAAATGGGAAGGAGAACAAACTGAAAGTAGCAAGTAAGAAAAACACCTACCTGGAAGTAGGCAAAAATAATTTCAACTATAACTTTCTCATTCAATATGGATAAAGCACGCTATAATATGTCTCCAAGCATATTATAGCGTCTTTCTTCAGGACTGTACCAGAGGGCAGTCCCTGTTGGGGACGCCTATTGCTGCTATCAAGAATAAAGACACGCATGATTTGTCTCCTCTTCATGATCTTAGTGAGCAGTTTCAGTTTTTCTAAGCATATTTTGTGGGAAAAGGAAAAAAGTAAGAGGCAGAGGTAAGAGGAAATGTTCTGTTGCATTTCATTCTAGTATGATTGTGTGTAAGGATTCAGGCAATTGTATGAGTTTTTAAAGTTAAAACACTGAACAAGAAAGCAAAAGGTCAGAACCACTTGATTATGTTTCTTTAAAGAGAGTCTAAGTTAGAACTGTAGTTCTTCTCTGTGCAGTTCCAAGAGTGTTGAGGTAAGTGTGGGAAAGCTAAATAAGACTGAAATCCCAACAAGGTCAGTGAAAAGGTTTAAAAGAGTGAAGCAGCACAGGCTTGACTTAATGAGGTTCCTCAAAGTTAACACCATCTTGTTGTTAATTGAGGATTTTGCTGATGTTGGAGTAGGATTATTGTGCCCAGAGATGTAGTAGAAGGTAGATATTTTGAAACTACATGAAAAGAATGAATTTCTGAATTTATCTTGCTGGTAAACAGTGCATGCTGCACAGTAATGTTCTGCATGAACATCTGAAGTTTGTTACTATTTTCCAACCTTAGTACAAAGCTAGCTGGAAAAATGATCTCTGACTAATTATATGTCAAGAGCATTTTCTACCTATTCCTAATAACTCACAGGCTTGGTTCTGCTTCCTGAACTTGAGAGCTTGAACATGCATTGCAAAATACATCTGGTGGTTCATGCTGGAAAAAGAAATTTTTGAGAATAATTAAAAGGCTTTCTTTTATCTTTGCAGTAATACCTTTTGTCTGATTCTGAAGGTACTTAAGGATTTGATTTAGCTTAACCCTGTGAATTTTAATGTAACTGTTCAGAACTCTAAAATTTAATGTGCATGCAGATTACAAAATTGTGTAATAGTAAATTTATTTCTTGTAACTAACTTTTTTTGATGTATTTTTTGGGGGGATCACATTTTAATAAAAAAAATATTGCTTAGATAGGTGTAAGCTGTGATACAATATAAGCAGCACTGAATATTCTGAAATGCTTCTTTGAAGTTTTTAAATTTAATGCATGTTCTTTCATGTACAAATATATATTTAAAGCTGGAAAATATGCAGAAGATGATCTATGAGTTGGAAGAGCAACTACATAATGAAATGCAGTTGAAAGATGAAATGGAGCAAAAATGCAGGTGAGACTTAGAACTTTAATTGTTTACATAATTTAGATACATGTAACACTTCAGTTCTGTATTACTGCTGTAGGGATTACCAGAATAATACTAAAAATGGTACTGTAGTTCTTCAAGGGAAACACAAGCTTAAGTCATTCTAAACCAATGTTTAAATAGTTTTTTTTAATATAGTATGAAGAAAATGTTGTTTTTATTGGCACCCATGTAACACATTTTCTTTCTGAACACTTGAATGTTTGCATTTACCTGATTATCTCTGATGTTTTATTAGACTATGATCACATAATGATCATGCGGATTTAAAAAAGTTAAAACACTGTATGTACACCATATACTTGATTATTAAAGCTGTCTGGTTTCTGAATACGTGGTACTTGTTGGAAGTCTTTTTTTTTTTTTTCCCTGGTGACTGATAGGTAAGAACCGCTATTTGCTTTCTGAAATCTTGTTTCTACCATGTTGAAGAAGTAACTAAGTGGGAATTTGCCTATTCTGTAAGCTACGTGAACAGTCAGTTGGGATTCTTTTCTGATAATTAGAAATTTTTACTCTGATTTGTGCCAACTAAATTCACCTTCAGTTAGCTTCTCCTTTTGAAGTATTTTCTTGAAGGGCTAAATAAAGTCAGGAGGCAACACTAGGCATAAGATATAGGAAAAATTTAGGCTTGTGTATTAGGACTTATAGAGTGTAGCTGTACAGACTACTTACGTGTTAACTGGTAGCCAAAATGGTCCGGTGTGAATTTGAACTGTGTGACACTGACACTGTTGCTTACTTAAACACAGCTTCACTGTTCACATGATGTGATTGCTTTCCACAAGCAGAATGTACATTACTTGAAAGATACTCAGTAGCTGTCTTCCTGCAGTACTACTCCAGTTGTCAGAGCACAACAGTGTGTCTTCTGGTATGTCATACTGTTTACTGCAGACTTGTTTGATAGGTTATATTGCTCCTTACTCTACCTGCCAGGGTCCTTTTTGTTATCTCACTGATGACAGATAGCTGGCTACAAAAATGCAATGAATATGTCAGTTAACTGAAGTTTTACTATACACCTCACTGTCTCTATAGTACTATGTTCTAATATATTGCTTCAGCAGAGAGACTTTCAAATAATATTATTCAAATATCTTTATCCATAGTAGGGAGCTGTTGAATTAATGAACTATTTTAGATATTTGAAAAGTTCACAACTAGGGAAAATTCTTGCAGCTCACTGGGGAATTATAATTTTAAGGATAACCTGTTGTGTACGTGAACTGTTTTAAATTTGGAGATTAAGGGACAAAATACAGAACCGAAAGTTTTGCACCTGTAATCTGCAGCAAAGTTGATAAATACTTAATATATCTTACAAATTATTTCCAGTAATTGTTTTATATTTCTAATGCAAATATTTATTACAAAATAGCAGTAGCCAAAATATAAATGTTCGCTTAGTAATGGTCCCAAATTATTTCACTAGAAAGCCATTATGTATAGTGTATCCTTCTCAAGCATGACTTAAATGATTTTATTTTCAGATCTTCAAACATAAAGCTAGACAAGATCATGAAGGAACTGGATGAAGAGGTAAGTTTTTTTTTCCTTAGTGAACCTTTCTTAGTTGGATAAAGGAAGTGGATAATGTTTTTATGACAAGATATTTCTTCTGTGATTAAGAAAATTGTCCTGAGATTTGAGATGAAACCATCACATTTCAATACCATAGCATTGGAAGATACGTTTTTATTTGTGCAAATTCTCAAAACCTTTTTTATTTCTGCACGTCATGCCTAATTTTGCTTTCCCTGCTAAATGTTTTGCTTAGTCACAACCCATCACAACTTCTTTAGTTTACCAAACTCGTTACTGTAAATGTTAATGTACAGATGATTTTCTCGTGAGTCCTTATGTTGTCTCTTAATAATAATTTTAAGTTACTTACTTATAATCGCATTAATGATAACTTTTCTAGTAATTAATTTGTCGTGTAGAACTTGAAAAAGGTATCTTTTCTGAAAACCTTTTAAAGGAAGCCACAAACTCACTTACTGGTTTCTTTGATTAACTAGTTGCAGAAATAATGGTCTGAGGATCATTCCTTAAAATGTAAATGGAAAATACCAATGCTTTTCATTTTAGGGAAATCAAAGAAAGAACTTGGAATCAACAGTGTCTCAGATTGAGAAGGAAAAAATGGTATTGCAACATAAGATAAATGACTACCAAAGAAAAATTGAACAAGAGAATGAAAAAAGACGAAATGTGGAAAATGAAGGTATGCCATGTTGTCCGGACATTGACACTGATGAAGTGTGTGATGTGTTTCGGGGAATAATTCACTTCCTTAGTATCTTAAGTGCTGTGCAACTTTAAATATTTTTCAAATAATGGATGTAAATTTTGAGTTTATTTTTATTTGAACACAATAGTTTTGTCTTTATTTCCAAATTCTGTTCTCTACAGTATGTGGTGGTGTTCTGCAAACACAGAATTTGACCTAGAAATTTATGTGAGAAGCAAAAAGTCAACAAAAGACCTGTTATATGCCAAGAATTTGAGTGTGCTTGTATGAAAACCCCAATAAATACAACAAAACGGGAAACCTAAGGATTTTTTTTAAAGCTGATTAATGCCGTAATTTTTCTTAGTGTCCACGCTAAAAGATCAGATGGAAGACTTGAAAAAAATCAACCAGCATTCACAAGTTTCAACTGAGAAGATAACACAATTACAAAAACAAGTACGTTGTTTCTGTTCATTATCTTTATTTCTTTGGTTTTGAGAAGCAGTATCAAGCATTCAGATACAACAAAACTGGTCCAGATGACTTTTATATTTGGTAATCTTGTCTGTTTTGTTTTAACAGCTAGAAGAAGCAAATGATTTGCTGAGGACAGAATCGGATACAGCAGCAAGACTGAGAAAGGGTAACACAGAACTGAGCAAGTCACTAAGTCAGGTGGAATCACTGAACAGAGAACTTCAGGAAAGGTGCAGAGTTCTAGAAAGCACAAAACTGCAGGTGGAGAAAGATTATTACCAACTTCAAGCAGCTTTGGAGTCGGAACGAAGGGACAGAAGTCATGGATCTGAAATAATTGGCGAACTACAGGGTAATTCTTCTGTATTTATACTTTACCAAGAAAGTTGTGGTAACCCTACTCTTTTAAATAAAGTACAGTTACATAAAGGGAGGAAAACCAACCTGCAAACCAGGTGCAACTTGAAAGAGCCATTTCTGAAGATTGGGTCTTGCTTCTGGCTCATGTCTGAGCAGCTCTTGGGAGGGGAAATATCAAAATCAAAGAGTGGGAAACACCACTTACAAGTCTATGGGGCTGCCCTGACTAAAACTCTGAGTAGTACAAAAATATGAAAAGCTAATACAGTGCTAGAGAAGGTACAACACTGTTTTACTGCCTTGTTACAGCTGCCAAGTTGCCACACCCTGCACTTTCATGTGTGGAGAAAGCTATTTTGTTGTTAAATTGCATTTGTTTTCTTTTATGATGCTTCTACATTATTTTATAAGCAAGATTAAGAGCAGGATGTACAAATGGCATGAGAAGACAATTCTGTGCACTTCAGAATAATGCATTTTTAACCGCATCCAACTCAGCAACCTTCAGGAAAAAGGATGTTTTTCTCAAGAGTGTAGGGTTAAGGTGCTTTGCTATTATTTACCCAAATAGCTTTATGTAATTCAGTTACTCATAGAGCTGTTTGTAAAAGCAAATTTAAAATGAATGAGGAAAACATTATATTTAGGAAGACTTCATCATCTTCCATCTCGTAATTTCTTGTATATTGTCAGATGGTCTCTGTATACTTCAAAACCAAGTGAAGCAGGCTATACTGTAGTCAGATGTATTTGAACTGATAGGTATATTTTTGTATACAGTATTTAAGGTATCAAGTGTAGTATGGAGTAGTCCTAAATATTTTTTGTACATTTATTTGAAAGGAGCTAATGCAAATTCTTCAGTATAGAAATATATACTACTGCTTCAGCTTATATGTTACTATTTTGGCATGTGCATACACACGCGCACTACTGCTGCTCTTACTACTAAGGCTTTAGGGGAGACATTCTTGTGCTTTTCAATATTCAAAGGAGGCTAATAAGAAAGATATAGAGAGACTTTTTACCAGGGCCTGTAGTAACAGACCAAGGGGCAATGTTTTAAACCAAAAGAGAGTAGATTCACGTTAGGTATCAGAAAGAAATTCTTTACTGTAGGTGTGGTGAGGCACTGTCACAGGTTGCCCAGAGAAACTGTGGCTGCCCCATCCCTGGCAGCATTCAAGCCCAGGTTGGATGAGGCTTTGAGCAATCCGGTCTAGTGGAAGGTGTCCCTAGATGGTCTTCAAGGTCCCTTCCAACTCAAACCATTCTGTGATTCTACTTAGTATTTAGTATAAGCTTCTGATACCACACAGGGTCTTGTGCCAGATGCTGGGGGGATGGGGAATAGTTACCCTATCCATGGCAGAGCACTCGAGTCATAATTAGGTGACTACATATTACATTAGTACCTGCAGATTCATTTGAGAATGATTTCTGTGTAATGTGCCTTATCTGTATATTAATGGAGTTCACACCAGAAAAGGTGTTTGTTGCATAGCATAACAGAACTTGGATTAATGGAAGAAATTTTGCATATTAGATATTGGAAGTGATGGAAGGTGGGTACAAGTTTTGCATGTGATTGTTTCTTGTGAGTCGTTACTAATTGCATGCATAAAAAGTGGCTGAAAAATCAGTTTCCTTTACAATGTACAGCCTTTTCATGTCTAAACAATTTGGAATTGTAAGTAGCTTAGGGCCCCAGAAATCAATAAAGCTTGAAAGGGCTGTTGATCAAAGTAAAGTAACTAATATTGAAAGATATTTAATTTCTTATGGCAGTTCGGATTACAACTTTACAAGAAGAAGTAAAAAACATTAAAAACAATCTTGAAAGAGTGGAAGCAGAAAGCAAGCAAGCCCAGGATATGCTTAATCATTCAGAAAAGGTATGGCAAAATGATGCTGAGGCTAATGTTTGTTCTTTGTCAGCTTTCAACTATTTTCACATAATATTTTTTGATGTCACTAAATCTTGTGTTCTTCCTCTAAATTAGTCTTGTGCTAAATTGATTAACTAAACAGTGCTAATTTGCAGTCTCAGGATGGTAGGTCTCACAAGTCCTCAAGCAGTTCTTACTTCTAGCTTTGGGCATAAAATTAGTATATGTCATTTACTGCCACTGATTCAAGGATCCTTCTAATAGCAAGTAATTTTTGTTCTGCCTGCCTACCTGTCACTGCAGAGAGTTGGAACTTGTTAAACCCATGGAATTTAAGTATCTGCTTTTACTGGATTTTGATTTGGCTGGATTAGTGCCAGACTTTTTTGATCAGTTTTGGAGCTGAACTGTTTCAGTGGTAGCATGGTCCCCTAGTATCTCTGATCCCTGCCCCAAGATGGAAGAACAAGTAAAAGGAAATCCTGCACCCTTTTTCCAGATAGGCTACATAGTTAGCTCTGTGCTTTGAGGTCAGGTAAAGACTTGCTGTACCACACAGTCTATCCAAATAAACTAGAGCTATATGACTACCTATAAGGGAAGGTGCAAGCAGTTATTATTCTCACTTGGTGTTATTTGAAGCAGCGGTCCAAAAGCAAGTCCCTGTCTCTCAAAGCTGAACTCCAGTGCTTGTTTCATGAGTTACTGTTAATGTCTGGCAGTCCCGATAGTGACGTAACAGAGTTGCATCCGGATAACAATAACTCAGATTCTTCCTCTGCGCTCTAGTGTTGTCAATGGATTAGTTGTATGTTTCCATTATCTTACAAATGTAGAGACTGCTGAAAAAAGTTAATGAATTCTTCCCCAGCACACCAAGTACAGTTTTTGTGTGCTACCATTCTTTATGAAGCATGGAAAATAACATGTATTTTTTTCATAACAAAAAGTTAACACTGAAAAAGAGAAGAAAGGAAATGTGATTCCCTCAGTTATTATAGAAATCTGGCAACTTTTTTTTTTTCTTGTATTTAGGAAAAGAATAATTTAGAGATAGATTTGAACTACAAACTGAAATCATTACAAGACCGGTTAGAACAGGAAGTAAATGAACACAAAGTGACTAAAGCTCGGTTAACCGACAAACATCAGTCAATAGAGGAGGCAAGATCAGTTGCAATGTGTGGTAAGTGTTTCTTGGAAGTTGCAGGTAAATACATAATAAGAGTTATTTTGATTATTATATCTTAAAACACATCATCCTATAATGTGGTACTCTTATACAGGTGTTTAATCCCTTGTATAAAGAATGCATATCAAAATTGTAAAACAAAACTGCACAGTTTAAATTATTTTGTTTAACCTGGTACTTGTACCGTAAAAATTGCATTATTCTTAATGTTTTGAGTATCTTGCTTGGTTTGCAGTTAGAGCCATCCTTGGCTTCTAAAAAGCTATTGGATATTGAAGTCCTGGCATGCTAAACAGAATTGAAAGAATGCATTTTCAAGGAGCATTCACTCTTGTGTAACTGCATTAAAAATTCTGGTGTTAGGTCAAGCTTGTCTGAAGTGGTGAAGTTTTTTATATATAAATATCCACGAGTCAAAGATGTTTCTTGACATCTTAATTGAATACATCAGGTTTTCCTTGTGGATGTCATCAGTACCTAGATGTGTAGTCTGTAACTTTCCAGAAAGCTAACACAAATCATAGATGGTAGCATTTGTTTTCTTTTGCTGTACTATCCATTCCTGGAAATGAAACGTTGCCTTTATTTCACAATGATTACTTCAAGAATCTGCATTTTTCTGTTTCTTTCACTATCTGTCTTTCAGTTGTCATGATAACATTCCAGTGCTTTGAATGCAAATTGGAATAATTGTGGGTTGTTGGGTTTTTTTTAGTGTGTCTTGTAATAATGCCAGGAAGTTTTTACTCAGTAACCAGTCCAACAGCCAAAGAGTTTAAGTAGCTGAACAAAAGCACCTGTAAATTATTAGAATATTTAAGACTGTGTTTACACAAGCACTCTTGCAGAAGTTACATACTCATTTTTGTTGTTTTTCTGTTCTTAATGTTGTTTAGAAATGGAAAAAAAAATAAAGGAGGAGAGGGCAGCAAGAGAAAAGGCAGAAAATCAAATAGTTCAAGCTGAAAAACAGTGTTCGATGCTGGACTTTGACCTGAAACAATCTCAGCACAAACTGGAACACCTTCTTGGGCAAAAGGAGAGACTGGAAGATGAAGTAAGTAAAATGTTCATCACTAGCAATTTTCCACAGAAATAAGAAATTATAGTTGCACTGGGAAATGGAAAATTAAATTTACTTTGAACTGTGTAATATACTTCTCAGTAGAACTGAAGACGGTTGTTGGCCTAAATAGTGCTAGGTAGTTTCTGCTTGTTTCTTAGCTCTTGGGTGCCTTACATAGTTGAGCTCTCAATTTATTATAATGCCTTTTTTTTTTTGTTTCCGTTTCTTTTTTAAAAAAAACAACTTGCTTGTGAATTTGACTGTGTAGTCTGATGGGTTTGGATGGTTTGCAATTCTGAGTTTGCATTTTCCAGAAAAACATTTGTTCAAGGAAATGCAATTAGAATATTGAATGTGAAAACTAGGTACTAATAATAATTTCATCCTTACTTTTTCTTTACAGAACACTGGGAATGAAGGTTGTAACACCTTTTATGTAAATCAGTTTTTATATAGCTGGTAGGCTGCAGTTCTTCCTAGGATGAGGAGTTTTCAGGATCTGAAATCCACAGAGGGGTTTGCAGGACCTTTCAGCACATATTTTGGGTGTCTTCCATTGTTGCCTTTAAGATAAGATAAAACACATTTGGGACTTTGAAACAAGCTAAATATGGGGAAGCTTTATTTCCATGCAGTGTCATATCAGTACATTCTGTAAGAGCAGCAGCTTTCCATAAGATTATTGCACTGAAGTGATTGGATATTTAGGAATATTTTTACTTGATGTGCAACATGTAGCATCTAGACAATGGTATTTGAAATAAAATAATCCATATATGAAACACTTTCAACAACATGGAATTGGTTATTCAGCGAATGCTCCTAAATTGAACTATTTCTCTTTTAGGTAAAGAATCTAACACTTCAGCTAGAACAAGAGACCAATAAGCGTATAATAGCACAGAATGAATTAAAAGCACAAGCCTTTGAAGCAGATAACCTGAAGGGTTCCGAGAAGCAGCTGAAACAGGAAATCAATACATTGTTGGAAGCAAAGAGATTACTGGAATTCGAGTTGGCTCAACTTGCTAAGTAAGTAAAAATCTGAAGTAAAATGGAAAAAATTGCTTTAAGAATACATGTACTGTTCTGCTTGTTCCTATTAGCAAATAAAGTTCTCTGGTGCATAGGCATTTTTTCCTAAACTAAAAGAGTATTTTTAGCTGCATGTTATGATTTCTCTATGTAGCCTTCAGTGTTGGAATATTTTTGTTATGAGCTATAACGCAGAAAAATTCTTGGCTCATCATGCTATCTCAAGGCATATATACGTATGTGCGCCATTTTTATTTGACTGCCTTCTTTATGGTTGACAGTGATACTACTTATTAAATCATGTGGGACTTTTAGTTTTACTACAGGGGAATCAATAGCTTTTTTCCCCCCTTTAACTACTTGATTATTTCTCTTAACATTTCTTAAGCTGACTAAAGACATTTTTCAGTAATTAGGCTTCTATAATATGTTCCCTCAGGTGACTTAAGAAGTACTCTAAATGGAGAAATGTTGTCTTCTCAATTACATACCAAAACGATTTTCAGGGTAGAATAAGGAATGTAATTAAATCAGAATTTTAGGATGCACCGTTAGTTTTGGTAATAACATGCAAATGTAAGATCTTTATAGGATGCTATTCTGGTTAGAAATAACTTTTGTCTTAGTAGCTGATTTTTTTAAATGTTTTCCTTCTTTATTACTTCAAAGACAGTACAGAGGAAATGAAGGACAAATGCGCGAGCTCCAGGATCAGCTTGAAGCTGAGCAGTATTTTTCGGTAAGACTTGCAAAAAATTGAGTGCTACATTTTGACGTGAAATCATTGAACAGTGAATAGTTTGACATTAACATTCTTTAAATGTAAGTAACTACCTGACAAATCAGCAATTCACAAAATACAAGCAAGGAGCAAAAGAATGGAGAACATTAGATAGTCTGTATAGTCTGTTGCTTTGTAGTTGTTGCTCGAATCTTATGTATTGAGTAACTCTTATCTGAATTATTCATCAGAGTAGTTTGTATCTTGAGCTTGGAAAAGACATTTTTCTGATACAATTGCAAACTTTTGTAGAGAGTTCCAAACCTCCACATTTAATGGAATATATTCCATGCTATTGATCTATTATAAGTATATTTAAGAACCGTAGATGAAGGAGCATTCTGCATGTATTCCTTATCCTTCTAAAAGGATACCTTCTGTGACCTGAGTCCTTTAAGAGCCTTATTTGGTACTTAGGTGGCCAAAATGTGTATTTCATCGACTTAGTTTGATCTGTTTCATTTCTGTGAAAAGAAGCAACGGTACGAGATGCTCTATAATGCCTGACCTTCAGATACTTTTGTAAATATGGACAATCTCATTTCACTTTGGGAAGTACTTTTAAAATTTGGTTCTTCCTTGGAGAGGCAATAAAAATTACTAAATGGCACATGATTATTTCATTGTTACAGATTTTTGTGTATTTCTCCATAATATACTGCTAATAAGATCTAGAGTATTGTTTCATTCTGTTTTCTTTTTTTTTCCTTAGCATGTAGTTCAGATGAGACATTTTAGTCTGAATATTTAGCAAAAGTACTTTACTGTAGAAGATAAAATTTGAACTTTCAGAATTACTGGTGGTGGTAATAACAATAAAGTAATTGAGAATAGAAGTAATTCATGTAAATCAGACAGACCTCTTGAGTCAGTTGTCTAGATAAAGTCAGTCTGTACACAGCTTATAGACTTAGAGAAAAGATACATAGATAAAAAGAAAATATAACAGGTGGAAACACAGGACAGCATTTAGTCTTGTTTAACTGACATTTTCAGACAACGATGATACAAGAGGATGCGGTTTTGTCCTGTTGTCTCCAAGAGATGTGCTAAGCTGAGTCCTAGTGCATTCCTTCTCTTTTGTCATCTGGTTTGTTTGTACAACTATGTAGGAAACCAGACTAGAAAATTAAAAAATAACCTGGTCACCTCAGTTCCCTGCACAAGGGGAACTGGAAAGGAGCATCTTGGACAGGCAGGAAGGAGGAAATTTCACTGCAGACAGTACTGGCACGTGTTGGGGTTTGACAAATGCCAAGGAACCCAGTACCAAAACAATGAAGAATTTAATATGGAATTTGACTAATGATTCTTTATGCTTTCTTTTACAGACACTTTACAAAACTCAGGTTAAGGAACTGAAAGAGGAAATTGATGAAAAGAATAAAGAAACTCAAAGAAAAATTCAGGAATTGCAAAATGAAAAGTATGCCCATTGTGTTTCTCAAATGCAAATAAGTTTTTCTCTGTAGTGTGGTCTCACTTATGAAGATTCTGATTCAGATTTTAACTGTTCAGTTCCTTCAGAAAAAGTCAGGCCTTTAAAAGGGTTCCATAATACCTTGTAAAATGGCAAATACATTGGATTTTGTCTGTACTGACTTACAAAGCCAAATATGGTTTTTCATATTTGCTTTGGACTCCATATGTAATATCTGGAAAGGGAATGGTGATGTCTGAGAATTTAGGAAGATGCAAAAGTTTGAAAAAACATTCTAATTTGTGGTAATCATCTTGCTTGTGTAACAACTTTTTTATTTGATTGTGTTATCTTAATAATTGCTATATTTCTGTAGCAAATAATTTGAGAAAAAGATAATGAAAATATTTTGAATTCTAAGTTTAGTACCCTTCCAATGACAGCAAAACCAGTTAATCCAACAATAATTAATTGCGATGTACAATTTTCTAAGTCAGCCAATAAGGCAAAAATTTTTAAGCTTGTTTTTCCAATTTATTAATTTAATATATATTGATTCTGAAGGAGACTGTAGTCTTATGAGTGGAGCGAGTTTCTCTGTTCTAAAGTTTGTCAATTGTTCTACTTGAGCATCAGCAGGATGTTATGTACAGTGTTTGTGATGCATTTTGATGCGCAAAGGGAGGGAGAAAGATGATGTAGGAGGAAAACACCTGTCTGTGCAAAGATGTTCAGGAGTAGGATCCAACTTTAAAAGAAAAAAGGTGGGAGGGTGTTCTAGCTTTTTTTTTTTTTTTTTTTTTTTTTGGTTTCGGGGGTGTTCTTTCCTTGTTCGTGTGGGGGTTTTTTTTGTGGTTTTGTTTTTTTTTTTTTTTTTTTTATTTTATTTTTATAGACTCCTTTTTTCCACTGTTCTACAACTATGGGAATTGTGACAAAGGTATACTTCAGCAGTTAACTTTTTGTAGTAGAGGCCCATGTCTACTACAGATGTATCAAATCAAGATGTTGTGTGTACATTAATGAGATTCTGCACCTAAGTTAATTCCCCTGCCTCTCAAGCTGTAGATGGAATATGCAAGCCTTTCTGCAAAAGATTGCATAGACAGAGAACCACTGTATATTTTCAGAAACTATGCAGTTTTCCTTATTGTTGAAATGGTATGGAGCATACATCTTTATGATCAATAATCTTGTCTGAAGTAGCAGCTAATACTGATAGGTTTAAGTATCTTTTGATGGACCACACGATACATGCAATTTAATTTTTTTTATTCCTCAAAGACAGGAGAATTTGTCATGCCTCCTTTCCTGAGGGCTGGTATTTCATGGAGGATTGAAATTTTGATTGAATTATAGTAAGCTTGCTGCTGTAGCTTGTGTGGAACATCAAAAAATACAGGAGTACAGAGTGTATTTTTGTAAATCTTGGTTTTCTTAAAAACTAAGATAATGACAGTCAGTGGAGTGGTATAATTTGAGTTTGTTAGTCTTCCTGAAGATATTGAATGTTTTGTGTAGAGCAAGATGTTCATGTTCTTTTTACAGAGAAACACTCACTACCCAGTTGGATTTAGCTGAAACCAAAGCCGAGTCGGAACGGTTAGCACGAGCACTCCTTGAAGAGCAGTATTTTGAACTGAATCAGGAAAGCAAAAAGGCAGCATCAAGACACAGGCAAGAAATGACTGACAAGGACAGCATCATCAGAAGGGTAAATTATTCCACTGTAATTAATATCTATATATATCTTCCAGCTGAAACCAGAAAATTATGTTTCTATTTTAATTTATAAAGTCCTGTCATCGTAAGTGATAAGTACCAAAGTTTTGGATTTGTTTGGAACCTTCAACATATCAATCCTGTCATGTGAACTCCCAAAGAAAATGTAGATTTGATGACATCTGAGGTGAAGCCAGAATGAAAACCAACTGAATGTCTTTATTTCAGTTATTAAGCTTTTCGTGGTTACTTCTTGTCATTTGCCAATGTGTTATTTCAATCTTGTAAATTTGTGGAGCTGTATAGTAGAGGCTGTTACTGTAAAATAACTTAAGTCTTGAATTTCTTACTTGTAATCAATTAAAAAAAAAGGGTCAAAAAAACCACACCAAAAAAACAACCCACAAAACAAACCATCTAAACTCCAAACCCCAAGCTCTATTTTTTGAAGATACTTCATAGTGTAGCTCTTGTGTATTAGTACAAGACTGATGAAACTCTTCAGTTAAAGACATTTAAATAGCATAGTTATTTTATTATTACTTTTTTTCCCATTTAGCATCAGCTATGGAGATTTTTTACACCCCTGTGATTCTTTAAAAATCTTTAGTAAACTCTAGATGTAGCTGAACTTGCATCAGTTGCTTAAAGCTTTCTATTAGTGCTACTATAGATATTACGTCTCTGTGTGAAAATAGCAGAAGTCGTGTTTGTTACACTTGTTTCTTTGATAAGCTTGAAATCTCCGGATTGCCGCCATTTATTAAGAAACATTTAGAAGACTGAAATACCTTCTTGGCAATATGGTTTTTGGTTTCAGATATTGTAATAATTTTGTCAGACACAATAATTTCTACAGGCTTCAAACAAAACCTTTTTTTGGGAATGCAGTTATGTCGGTTTTTTAAATATGTTTAAGTGACTGGCGAAGTGATCCTGACTGTTGCAGCTAACATGCTCAAAGTATGATGCTTTTCATTTCTGGTGTTTATTTTGTAAACGTGTGGATGTATTTGCCTGAGTATGCTCTGGCTTACTCCAAATTTAGTTCTATTATTATGCTAATTTATACCTATTTTTCATGGTACATGACAATTATTTAGCAGCAGATGCCATATATCGACTTTAGCCTTGAATGCTAGAGTTGTATCATCTATCAGTTGCTTTTCTGTCTGGATTCAGGGGATCCGGCTTCTAGGTGTTACTTCTTCCAAAGCACCAGAAATTAATGAGAAATTTCCACATTCAGTAACAAATAATCTGATTTTATCACAGTTGGGTTTTCAGTTCCTTACTGTACTGTTTTCAGCTCTGCAAAGATAATCAAAAAGAAAAAGAATTCTTTCTGGGACAGGTGTATTTTGAGCCTTTTGGTAAATGAGGACAGCTTAGAACTACCTTTTTTTTTTTTTTTTTTTTTTTTTTTAAATTCAAGTTTGAAAGGTAAGCAGATTTTTTTTTTTTTTTTAATATGATCGGAGGAAGGTGTTTCAAGCAAACGGCTGTTAGAGTTTTAGGGGTATTTAATAGTATTATAAATATTTTTAGAATTGATGGCAAGAATTTTGTATTTTAAAATGTGTCTCTTTTCATTTAGCTGGAAGAAACTAATAACACATTAACCAAAGATGTTGATTTAATAACAAAGGAAAATTCAGAGATCAGTGAAAAAATTAAGAAACAGGAAGAAGGTATGTCATATTTGGAGTTTTAATTCATCTGTTACAAAGCTTATGTGGCAAAATGGGAGAAGACATTGCTGTTTATCTTCCCTGTCATTTGAGGCTTGATAAAAAATCACAGTCATTGTTTTAATCTTGAAAATGTATCTTCTATGTAAAAATCGCAGCCCTTTTTGGAAAGGGTAGAAGAGATCCCAAGAATTACCAACCTGTCAGCTTCACCTCTGTGCCTAGGAAGATTGCAAAACAGATCCTCCTAGAAGCTATGCTAAGGCACATGAAGGACAGGGAGTTCATGTGAGACAGCTGGCATGAGTTTCTGCTCACACTCCCATGTCACTTTAAGTTACCACTACCAGGCATAGTCAGGAATGCCTTTTCGTTACAGGATATTCATACATTCAACCCCCTTCTGCCAGCCATGCCCTCATGTGCATGAAAGTTGTTAAAGTATTTTACTCATTTCATTCTCAATCAGTAGACTTGGAGGTATGATTAAGAGATCGGTAGACTCAAGTAACTGATGTGTGAGAGAGGAGTTTGGGGGAAGCATAACAGAGTCATTCCTCTTTTAAAGAAAGCCTTTTTTCCTATGTTTACTTTATGCCTGGTTTAAGAATCTGCACCGAATGTGGGTCCAGTTGTATCAGTCTTATTCTGTGTAGGTACTGACTTAGTAATTTTTGGTACTGCAGAAACACTTTTGGTAGTGCAAATATGAAAGAAATGGGGCAATGAACTTATCATCAGGAAAGAAAAATATATGTGTTGTCTGTCGCATTTCATCTTGGTGCCTTCCTGCTATACATCCTTATGGTAATTTTCCATCATTATGGTAGCATTAAACTGGTAACCTTTATTGCTATTTTATTTGTAATTTACACATTAAGTGATACAACAGGAAAATGGGGGAGGGGAAAAAAAGATGAAACTGTGGAAATCATTAAGTTTAGAAATACTTCCTTTGTCCTAAAATACCTCAAAGTTGAATATTATTTTAACAGAATACAAAATAAAAAAAGAAGAGGAAATCAATAATATGAGAATGTATTATGAGAAGAGCATTAGCAATGAAAGAACTCTGAAGACACAGGTATAACTTTTAATGCAATTTAATAACAATTATTTTGCATATCAGATTTTCAGTTTGTTGTTTTCTTGTATAACTAACCATTAGTTCCTTTGAGATTAAGTGTATATTAACCATGGTGTATAATATGCATTCTTGATCAATACAGTTGAAAGAATAATTTGATGTTGTGTACTTTTCATTCTTATGGCTTACTGTTATAACTAAGGGTCATTTATGTTGGTGAAGATTTGGTTTTTGATCGAATCCTATAACTAGAAGAACTTAGAAGTTCTGTATGAAGCATGCTTGCATCTAGCACTTTTCTTACTGGTTTTCCTGTTTCTTAACAGGCTGTCAACAAACTGGCTGAGATAATGAACCGGAAAGATTTTAAAATAGACAGAAAGAAAGCAAACATGCAAGATTTGAGGAAGAAAGAGAAGGAAAACCGAAAGCTTCAGTTAGAACTTAATCAAGAAAAAGAGAAATTCAATCAGATGGTAGTGAAATACCAAAAGGAGGTCAATGAAATGCAAGCGGTAAAATCACCTTAATATTTTTGTCACATTGTGGATTCTCTTCACAGGAGAAATGTTACAGCTCCTAGTCTGCTTGAAAAAAACAGCAAGTTCTGTTCCAGGTGTTCTAGGCCGCAGAATTCTAGTGAGGCAGAGACCTTAACAAATGTGCAGCTGTGCTTGTTCTCATTCATTTCCTCTTCCTAAATTCTTAACTGTAGAAGTTATGAAAAGATACACATTATGAAAAAGTTATACATTATGAAAACTAAAAAAAAAAAGTACTGTTTTTCATACTATTTCTGCAGTTTATTTCATTGGTAGGTGGTCTCCTTTGCAAAACAAATGGTAATTTAAGAGTTAATCAGACTGTGTGTTACTTGAATGTGTTGCTGGATCTTTGATATTTAACTTTTTTCCAAGGATGAACAAACACTTCTACTATAATAATTTATGTTAATGTTATTGAAAGTATCTAGAGATATTAAAAAAAGTAATAAGTTTTGTTTTCAGAATACTTTGCTGTCATATTTTTGTAATCACAGTAACTATGCATGTGTATATACATACAGCAACTAGCAGAAGAATCTACGTACAGGAATGAGCTCCAGATGCAGCTGGATAGTAAAGAGAGTGACATAGAACAACTACGAAGGAAAATCTTGGACCTCCAGCAAGGAATGGATTCTACCAGTGTTGCTAGCCTCCAGTCAGATGAAACAGATGGAAATCTTTCAGGTAAGAGAGAAGCATATTTGAACTACTTGATTTTGTGCATACACATAGTTTCAGAAAGTATTGTTTCCAACAAGTTACTACCTTTTAAAATCTTTTGTCATTCTTTTCCAGTATCACCTATCCACTTCCTTATTTTTTTATATTTTATTTCATAGTTTAGCTGCTTATATTTGTCTGAATTTCTTTCTGCATCACACTTCCCACTGTATAGCTTGCCATTTGCCATTTTTATCCACTTTCATGGAAGGAATATCTTTACATCTGCTGCTGTTTGCATGTAGTGAATACAATGTGCAGTGTCCAGTGAGTAGAATACAGGGCCAGCACTTCCACAGCATTGTGACTGTATTTTGTATTTTGAATGCAAAATTAGGTTGATCTTCTCCGTTGTTAGTCATATAGCACCATTGTGGCAAGTGGCAACAATTTCCAATGTGAAAAACAAACAAGGAATTTTTTCATAATGTTGTTATGGTTGTATGAAGTTCTGATTTAGCAAATTAAAATGAGAACAAGCAATAGTGTGGTTTGCCATTTCCATGTCATGTCAGTTTCAGGCATTATATTTTGAGACCCACTGTTAAACTGATTAGTGATCCCTTCCTCCCCAATGTTTGAAAAGTGTAATCAGTTAGTACTGTCACATGATCCACTTCTGTATCTCCTAGATACAGGAAAAAATGTTCAGTGGTAATAAGCTGTGCTTAACAATTTCCAGATGTTGGAGCTAGGGTTATATTTTTGCATAGTTAAGTAATTTTATAATTCATCATGAAGTTCTTAATAAATGCTTGTCTTACAGATTTACAGTCTGAGTTTTGTTGTAGAAAAATATATTCAAGCATACAAAAATAGAATACTATTTTGGGTATTTTAAGACTTCAGTAGACAAGTAATCAGATAAAAGTAAATAGAGTCATTGTAGTAGTCTGTTTTCCTGTTAATGTACTTCATGCTGCTCAGATTGCCACATTCTAGAGTTTTTTCAGGGGTCTTAGAGTGGTTGAAATTTAAGGTAGGTTACCAGACTTGGTGTATGTTTTTACGTAGTTTTTCCTTTCTGTATTCCTTTTCATGTCCTATCTTCCCCTTAGTATATTTTTAGATTTTTAGTTCATAATTAAGTGAAATCTGTTCTAGAATAGATTTTCATTTGGGTAGCGATACAGTCTCTTCTTCACAGCTTCCATTCTGTCCAAGAAGTGTTTTGCTCTCTGAATTTTGATCTGTAAAACCCTCAGGCAGTTTTCATCTTGTAAAGTAAATGTCTGTTTTACTTCTTTTGAAAATGTCTTCTGGACAAAACTTCCATCAAAACTCAGTATTGGGACTTCTTAGAAATACTAGATTGGTGAAGGAATGAACATGTTTATTCTTAGCTGTCACCTGTTAGGAAACTCCCTCTGGTATTTCTGAGCTGTCAGTACTTCTCAGGAGTTTCTCTTACATACTACGTATCAGTACATTCCATTTAACTAGAGTAAAAAAAAGAAATCAGAGGGTTTTTCCTTAGTATTTTTTCTCTGCTCAAATTAGTATTTGGAATCAAGCATAATGATTTCATAGGGTCTCCTAAATGAAGAACACTGCAGTTCACATTTTTTTATTGAAAATTTCTGACCTCTTGTAAATTGAAAGCTTCAATTTTTCGACAAGAAAACAGCCTAGATTTGTTCTACATAAAAGGATAGTTTTGAACTTTCTCACTTTGCTTATCAGCCATTTTCAGCTTGATCGCTCTTGTGTATTACACTGAAAACACGCAATGCCTCCACATGCAAGATTTGAGGAAGACAGAGAAGGAAAACCGAAAGCTCCAGTTAGAACTTCATCAAGAAAAAGAAAAATTCAATCAGATTCTCAATTTTCTTCTTAAGGGCAATAGTATATCAGTATGACCCTGTTGTCTCCAAGATCTTAGGAAGGCTGTAGGAACAAGCTTTCTATGTCTGCCTTGTTACAGTCCATTATTTCCAGTTTTATCTCCGGAGACATGTATGGCTTCTGACTGTGACTATTACCTGCCACTTCAATTTTGGGGGCAGAAATTTTGGTATGTACAGTATCATTTCCATTGTTAATTAGAACGTCACAGTTACTGGAAGTTCTTGTGGTCTTCATCTTCTATACTCATGGCCCCTCTATTTCTTTTTTAACAGCCTTTCATTTCTCTTGTCTTCTTTCTTGCTCTTTTCTCCACACATGCCTCAGCTTATTACTGCAGTTGTACTGATGGTGTTACTGTGTCATATAGGTAGGACCTCTAATATGTATTATTAAGACTTGTCTGGATTTAGATCATGTCCTTACTTGCTGCTGCTTTTTAAATTAAAAGAGATTAAGTGATATTGGTATATATAATCAGTTTTCACATATTTGTCGAAGAGCCAAGTAGAGGGTAGAGAAGGATTGCACTAGTATTGTGAGGACAAAGAAGAAAAAAGAAAAGCCAGTCTTCAAAGTAGAAGTATCCCATGAAAGAGAAAATTATCCAGCACATAATTATTTTTCTGCAAACCAAGTAATTAGTCTTCAAAAAGAAAGATGGCATGCCACAGCAGTCCATTTGCTGCAATTCAGTTCTATGAAGTTGTCTTCAGCTGTGTGCTAAGTTCCCATCACTTCTGTAGCCTGAACATAGACATTCTTTCAGAGCATTTTGAAAAGCATCTTGTTTAAGAGGTAATTTTTGTCTGTGGTAAATATTTGGTGGTAGATACAGAGAAATCACACAGTAATACACCTTACAGCTGCATCTCACTTGGAGGTGGTTTCTGTCTGTCATTGAACTAAATACCCCCTCAAGTTCTGGTAGCTCCCAGCGCCACATAGGTACTCCCAAGGTAGGGATTGGCTCATTTAGACAATACAGACTGTTCTCAGGCATTTGCTTCTCCAGATGGGAAGGATCATGATGTGGACGAAGGTTTTCCTTGTATTCAGTTCCAGGCATTTTTTGTAACTCACACTCATGATAATTGATTCACATAGCAGCTCATGTCTCAGTTGATGTCTCCCGTGTTAGTAGAGTCCTTGCTGAAACAGCTGAAATACTTGCTTTTTATTGATGCCTTTGAAATGCATCTTCCTCCTGGCTGGACTTAGGAAATCTGAATACTTGTAATGATTGTAAACAGAATTCTTCTGTATCAAGACAGAACATAATCAGGAACTTAAAGGATTTTCTCCTAGTTGTTACAGAGCACTTGTTGTAAATTAATTCTTTTCATCTGATTGGCAAGATAATTTAAGCAGTAGAGCTGTCCTGCAGGTTTAACTGCAGTGCATCATATTTTACAGCATAGGTTATAAATCATATTTTACACAAAAATAGGATTGAATAATAAACATGGACCATTTAAGCCCATAGTTTTTTTTGGAATATGAAACATAGGACTTTCTGAAACACCTGCAAGTAGCTATCACCTGAATAAACCTCAAAGCAAGATCTAGCCAGCAATCCTTGGTGGGATCCACATGAAATTATAGTAAGACAGCCTGAGAAGGAAAGAATCCAGTGGTAAGGGTAAACTGGAAAGAGTTAGCAAGGTAGTATCTCTAGCTATGTGGTTAGCATGGAAGAGTCTGAGGCGTAGGAATTCTTGAACATTGGAAAAAGATGCTTTACTGCTTATGAAGGCGCCTGTATTACTTAGCTCCAAAACAATGAAAAGTCTCATAAATCAGTATAGTATGGTTGTCTTGTGTGATTTTATTGAAGACTTACTGTTAGAACTCAAATTTATCATACTGAATCACAGGGAATTCTGGCAATATGAATACTAGCCATGAAGATATTTAGAATGCAAATCCATGTTTTTATATATATTCAGAGATAATTCTAAGATCTGTAGCCTTTATGGAACCCTTTCTTCATATTATTTTCAGGTCCAGCTAGCTATCAGATATTTTTGAGGCCTATCTTGGATTTGCTGGATTGGGAAAATATGAACTATCTATTCTGGGATTCTTTCCAAAATACAAGGATGTTGTCAGGCAATAGTTTTTAGCCTACTTTTAAAGACGGGAATAGAAGATTCTTTTTAATAGTCTAGATAGCCCATATTTTCTTAATTACTTAATCAGAACACTCATAAATATTATTCTTCTGGAGCAAATATTTGTGAAATGGCCAGATGAGCATTTATAGTTTTGCTAGCTAACTCTGGCAAGGGAAATTAAAATAAACTATAAATATTACTTGAGACAAACCTTTGTGACGAGATTGGAAGGGAAGGACTTACCTACCCTTTCATGAGTACATTTAGTTCCAGATGGATGTTAGCTTTGATACATTCATAAATTGTTATTTTCAAGTGCAGAATGTTATTCACAGCTCAGAAATCATCTCTCATGCAAATAAAATTTGCTTACTAAAATATATTTGTAGTAGACAGAAAAGAATGTCAACCAATTCATGTGTAATAGCTCACCAACTTTCTACGTCCTTTGACATTTTTATCAGAATATGCTGAAATAGAAGTGAACTTAGAAAAAACTCACACTGACTCTATAAGCAGCATAGTAAGTGGTGCATCTTTTAAAGTTTACCATTATTGGATTTTTACAGATTTCATATGCCACAGTTTAGAGAGATGTGTACTTACTCCTTTCAAATCACCATCATCCATTCTGTATTCCATTTGAACTGCAGTTGTCCATGCTATGTTCTTTATTAGAACTACATAGCAATTCTTTATTAGCGATTAGAATCATAGAATAGTTAGGGTTGGAAAGGACCTTAAGATCATCGAGTTCCAACCACCCTGCCATGGGCAGGGACACCTCCCACTGAACTATGCCATCCAAGGCTATGTCCAACCCTGCCTTGAACACCACCAGGGACAGAGCATTCACAACTTCCCTGGGCAACCCATTCCAGTGCCTCACCACCCTTGCAATAAAGAACTTCTTCCTCATATCCAATCTAAAACATCCCCTGTTTAAGTTTGAACCCGTTACCCCTTGTTCTATCACTACAGTCCCTCATGATTAGTCAGGTTTTTATTAGCAAATGTTCTTTATTAGCAATTATCCAGTTCTTTATTAGAACATGTTCTTTATTAGCAATTAAGCAGTTCTTTTGCAGTGAAGGACTTGAGTTTTAGGATACTTCTAAAATTTATAAAAATTGAAGAATCTTGCTGTAAAAGCTATTCAAAATATTCAAAATAGGGTAAGCATCATTTGTAATGCTGTGGAGGAAATAGGTTTCCTTTTTCCAAAGCTACTGAATATCAAGAACTGGGGAAGGACCTGGGGGGTGAAACTCCCACTCCCCACTGTTCTTGTGCAGATATGAGAGGCAAGGAAACAAATTTCCTTCATTTTTCTAGGAAATTTTCTTATTGGAATGAGTTCTGCTAAGATGCCTGTCTTCCAATGAGAATTTCAGTAGTTCAGCAATCCCCAGATATTTTGAAGTTACTTTCTGTGAAGAAATGTTAGGAAATGATTCTCTGTTTCTAAACATAGTCCTCTTCTAAATATTGTCAGGCTAATCCTGGAAGGAAGGAGGTTTTTATGGCTAATTTTAATGCCTTGTAACAAGGCTAGGCTGTTAGTCTGATTATTTTCCAAAACAAAGTGTATGGACAATATCTTAAATATATATTTGGATGTTATTTTCAGAGCTTGCTTGGATATACCTCCCATGGAGTTATCTCTGAAGAATAAAAGTAATCAGTAATTCCTTTTTACATACATATTTGTGGAGGATGTTTTGGGAAATTCTAACTTAATGTTTTTGAAATTTTCAGTGTTGCCAGTTCAGCTTATTGTAAAGGTGCATCCACAGAATCACACAGCATTAAAAAATGCACGAGGTTTTTTCTCAATTGTGAAATTTCGTAATTATGGAGTGAAAATTTCATTACTGTATTCTCACATTTACAGAATTGTGAGACTCCTTACTGTCTGATTTCAGATTCATGGAATCACAACAGCTTTTTACTGCTATTACCTGGCTTCATAATTTAAAAGAACTCTCAAACCCCAGTATCAGTTAGCTGGAGAGTGTTTAAATACTGAGTTGCATTAGGCAGAATGCTAGTTTTCTTTTGATGCTTCTTTGTATAATTGTTAAATTATTTCAGTAGTTTTATGGTAGGAAAATATGTTATTATGTTACTCTTTGGAAAATTGTCCACTGACAATTTGAATAAAACACTTGTCTCTTATTCTTTATATCTAGTTGATTCTTCCTGCACTCCTTATTTATTTATCTCCTATGCTTACCTTCTGTGAGTAACAGGACACCCATGTTAACTTTGCTTGCTCTTGTGCATTCTACTTTTTTTTGTATCCCTTCGAAAACGTGGATCTGATTTGTTTTACTTGTTGCATCTTCCTGCTGAGTATTTTCATGTAGCCTCTCTAAATGTTAAATTGTGTTTATATTGAAAATCTCTTAATCATCCTCCTTTTAAGCAGTAATGCATTTTTGAAGCAAAGTCTTTACAGCTCGGCTCTTTGCAAACTTATTTACATACAGTGTTAGCTTTTGGCATCAAGGAAAACAGCTTCACTTTATTTTGCAGTAACTGTATCATCATATGTTAGCTTGTGATGAAGCATGAAGTAAATGCTTATATCTTCATTTTATTTAGCTGTGCTTTTTATTCTGCTTTGCTGAATAGGTAATTGCCTATTACTGCATGTAGTACATCTTTTCTAGTAATAGCTTGCTTTTGTGCTGTTCTGCTTTGTTATTATAATTATATAACATTATTTAATATGCTTTTTTTAAAAAAAAAAACAACCCAGAATCAAGACTTGAAGGTTGGCTTTCAATACCAAACAAAGGAAATATAAAGCGGCATGGCTGGAAGAAACAGGTACAAATAGAGGGGTTTTTTTTCTTCTTCAACTCCCTTGAGGAGTTTTGTAGGCATACAGTGAATGGTTTTACAGCTCACATTTAAGAAACAAAGTAACTAGAGTAATTCAGTGTGTTTACATTACTGAAGAAGAAAGCAAGCCAACAAGAAAATTCGAGTTCAATGTGAAATCTGTAGTAGTAACACTGTGCTAATTTACAACAGGTGAGTGAGGAAATGCTTTACCATGGTCATCTTGGAGCCATTAAAAATCCTGTTTGTCCTTTGAGTAAGCTTCTTTATAATCCTGTTACTGAAAATAAGCTATTTGTTCACCTTGGCAGCAGAGAGTAGAGAATTCTACATCTTGAACTCCCTTGGAAATGCTTAGGTTAGAGGTGTTAGATCTTAACTGGAGTATTGGTTACAAACTTTTGAGGATCTTGCTTTGTTTTTCCTGTCAAATGAACAAATATTTGTAATTCTGTGCGATTGTGAGCAGCCCTGGAAGAATGTCTGTGTACTTTAGGTTGAAGACAGTATCCTTGGGCTTTTTGGGGTTGGAGGGTGGACACTGCAGGCATACTCAGCATTTGGGAATTCTCTTGGAAGTGGGGCCTGCAGTCCATTCCTGCTCTAAAACTCACAGTACAGTTTTAACTTGGTTTTATCCTTTATTTCCCTAGTATGTTGTGGTGAGCAGTAAAAAGATACTGTTCTACAATGATGAAAAGGACAAGGACCAGTCTAATCCATCCATGGTACTAGATATAGAGTAAGTAAAGTTACTGGTAGTTTTGGATACAAATTGGCAGAAGTGCATTGTATGTGAGGTAACTCATAACAAATCTAGAAGCTTGGAATCAAAATTCCATAAGTAATTTTTATTTTCCCATACTATTTGGAAAACATCTGTTTAACTGTATTTTGGGTGCTGTTAACAGAAGATACTACTTTTTGTTTGGCCTCCTATTGCTAAAAGTTAGGAAAAAGTTAAATGCACAATAGTGTGGCGCTGTCTGTAGTCACTGGTCTGAATTTACAGAAAGGAAAACCTCGTCTTGTTATGACAGAGGAGGATCGGAGACAGTGAGGGACCTATCTCATTAGGATTCAGTGTAAGACAGGTGTTTCCAGTTGCTTCAGCTGATTTCAGGTCTCATCCCCTTGCCTCATACCTTTTTGTTGCTGTCTAAGAAAGGATCAATGTTGATCAAGCCCAAAGCATTTCTAGCTTTCCCAGATGGTTTCGGTCTAGAATGACAAAATAAATGGTGATCCCTTTACATTGGTTATACATGAGGAAAACTGTGTCAGTTATTAGTGAAGCCCATTGCTGATACATGACTGTGATGTTTGAACAGCTGATTAACATTGTGGGACCTTATAGAGAGAGTAGTAATTGAAAAAAGGTTTTAAACTTCATGAATAGGTCTGTCAGTGGCTAACAAATACAGTGGTCTGGAAGGAATCTCAAACTCAGGAAGTGCTTAAGCTGCTAATTGCTTGTAACCAGGAAGAGTTATTTTCTCTTTGAGCTGATTCTTGCTCTCTTTTCATAAATATCTGTTATGGCAACTGTTGAAAACAGGATGTTGGGATAGATGGAGTTAGTCTTGACCCAGTATAAAATGATGCTTGTTCCAAGTTTTATAGCATTTTCAACAGCTGGTGCCCTAGACTGCCTTTTTGTGGTGCTCTGGCATTGATTATTTGTTAACTGATAACATGATTCAGTAAAAACAAATAAATTACTGAGTAGAACTAAACTTCATATGGTTGTCACACAGGGTTATCGATAAGCTTTTCTAGCAATAATCAGACTTCCCAGTGTTCTGAGGAAGAATTTGAAAGTCTTTTTCACATGTAAATTTGCTATGATGGATCTTGAACCCATTGTAAGATAACCCTCTTTCCATGCTATGAAATATTTTGGTCTTACTTGGGAAGACAAGATCTATATCATTTATGAATTAGTTTAAAATAACATTACAGCTTGAAGTCTGTCATAATGCTTACGTAAACAAGGTCTATAAGAAATAAAAAGTACTTTGGTAACTGTTTTAAAAGCACAGCTAGCCTTTCAGCATTTTCTGAATCATGTTTCTTTAATCTAGTAAGCTGTTCCATGTCCGGCCTGTAACTCAAGGAGATGTGTATAGAGCTGAAACTGAAGAAATTCCAAAAATATTCCAGGTAAAAAGAAGAGTACTCTCATTTCTATTTACCCCTCTTGAAAAAGTTTAGCAGCTTCTTTGAAAAGTGTATAAAAAATATATGGAGCTTCAACAGTAACACAGCAGCCTTCTCTTTCAGATTCTCTATGCTAATGAGGGGGAATGCAGGAAGGAGTTGGAGGTAGAACCAGTACAGCCGGCAGAGAAGACAAATTTTCTGAATCACAAAGGCCATGAATTTATTCCAACGTTATACCACTTCCCAGCCAACTGTGAGGCCTGTGCCAAACCCCTTTGGCATGTCTTTAAACCTCCTGCTGCCTTAGAATGTCGAAGATGCCATGTAAAGTGCCACAGAGACCACTTGGATAAAAAAGAGGAATTAATTGCACCATGCAAAGGTATGAGTAAGGTATATAGTAATACAAGGTATATATTACATACTCATGGGTTTTTGAGTTCTCTATTCTCTGCATATTTTAGTAAACCTACTAAACTATTGGAGGCAAATAAAAACACTTGAGTTTAAATGTTTTCTGCTCCTTAGTTGTATAATTTTAGATGTGAAAGGTGCTATTAAAATACGAGTGTTAACAGTGCATATGAGCAGCCACCTGTGGCAAGCCTCTGTTGGGAGGCCATAGGTGGTGTGCGTGATGTGGCTCTGCTGAGGGCCCTGAGAGCACAAGGGTTTCCAGACATCTGTGCCCAAGTATGGGGCAGCTCCTTGATCCCCAGACCATTCTCTCTGTACTCACACACGGCCCACATGAGGGACAATGCAGTGGTCTGATCACCAAGCTGTGTCAACACCTTGAAGAGTAGTACTTCAGGCACTTCACAGATTGAAGTAAAGGTTTCCTCTGTGCTCCTCTGAAGTGGAGCCTTTGGGTTTCTACTCTGGAACTCACTCTAAGGCACCCATACTACTTTTCAGTGTATTAAGACTACAGTTAGTGTAAGTTTTCTCATTTCTTGAATATCAGTGTCAGACTCAAGAATATTAATGCACAGTGACAAATATTGAAGGAAACTATACACATAATTTCCCCTGCTGTTTGTTGAAAACAAAATGGAAATGGATAAACAAATCCAAAATAAGTATGTATAAAGGTGCTTTTGTTCTTTCCAGTGGCACACCTGGCAGGTCATAATTCTTATTTTGATAATGAGTCCTAGTTTTCATGGAATTGTCTTCCCCCTTTTACTTACAGTGAGTTATGATGTAACTTCAGCAAGAGACTTGCTGTTATTGGCATCCTGTCAAGATGAACAGAAGAAGTGGGTGACTCATTTAGTAAAGAAGATCCCTAAGACGCCACCATCTACTTTTGTTCGTGCTTCTCCTAGAACTATGTCTACAAGATCCTCAGCAAATCAGTCATTCCGAAAAGTTGTTAAAAATACTTCTGGAAAAAATAGGTGAGAGAGAAACTACAAAAGCTGCTAAAAATATGTCTGTCAATACTATTTAATGTGAAGTTGTGAAATAATTCCATAGTTATGACTGTTGAACTGCTGATCTAAATCTCTGCTCAGATCCTCACAGATTGTGGTAACTGTATCAGTTCTTTGATTTTGGAAAGGTACCCTAGATATCTTTGATTCTGGAAATGTGCCTGGCCTGCGAATGCATGTGAAGGAGCTGGTTGCATTGTTTTCTGTTTAAAGGCAAGGCTCGGTAGATGTACCAGCAGTGAATGATCTACATAGTCATTCATGGATTGATTCATAGAACTTGTGTAAAATGGAAATCTGCAGATAGGGTTGAAATGAGAAACTTACAGATTCTCAGTCTGTTGTTACACCATTTATTTTGGTGTGAGGCAACTTAATCCCATTTTTTCTCCCTGCTTAGTCACTCCCTGCTTTCTCCCATCCCAGCAGTTGTTTTTGTAAGCTATTTGTGACTCTGCATTAACCGGGGCAAAATTTAAAATACAGCTTATAATGCTAGGTTAGTGGAAGCTGAATTTTAGCTTGCATTAACTTCCTCATACAGTATGCATGTTCCTCTCCCCCAGAATAAACAATTGAGTCAACAGTACAAAGTGGACACTTCATGTTTCAGAAGGAAAACAGTCTTCCTAGATTGACAGGGCTACCAAAATAAATGTCCGGCAAACATTCCTTGCATCAAGTGCAATGAAAGCAAGCATTTGCATGTAAAGCTGAACTGGGTGTATCATGAAGCATCCTACTGCAGAGGAGAGTAGGGAAAAAAAAAAATCTGAAAGATACAAAGGGTGCTGATTTTCTTGTTGCCATAATTAACACTGAAATGTAAGTGACCATAGTTTTGAGATACTAACATGCTCAGTGAAGGCCCTCAAGATAATCTCATCCAGGAAGATTAATTTAAGCCTCAAATACAAAGCTGATAATAGAAAAAACAGTGATGTTGTGGGCAGTATTGTGCTAGAGGTAATAACCAATGCAACAGCATGAGGAGGACATAAAAGGAAATCTGTGACCAGCAGCGAAGAACATGTAGCTGTGCTTGAGTATTTTGGAGGAGAAGCCATGTTCACAAACACGGAACAAAGTCTGTTTGCCACTTAATAGTTCAAATATAGGAACATAACTGAATCATGATGTGATTTTACATTTTTTGACACTGGCAAAGCCGAAGTTGTGAAACACAGAAACACTTGATCTGTGGGGAGATTTTCTGGGAAGAGAGTTGTTTTTCCTTACAGTCTTCACTGTAAAAGCGGTTGAAAACAGGGGTGAGTGGGATGGAAAAAGACAGTAATAAACTGGGTTTAAGAAGAATGACTGTAAAGTCGGAGTTTACTTACTAAATAGTAGCAATCTTTAGTATGTGTCAAATAAAGATAAATCAGTAATTGCTGATTTCAGGGGGTTCAGTCATGTTTGTTATGTATTTACCTGATGCGTACTTGTACAACATCTTGTTAAATTGTCTTGTCTACAAACTGCTCATTTCTCCCAACTTCCAAAAGCTTAGCAGTGTTTCCAAACTTACTTTTCTTTCAGTCCTAATTTTCCAAGATGTACTGAAAAATATTAGACCCCTTCATAGGCTTTAGCCCGATATTTTGGGTATAAATGACACCTGTTGATTTTAAAATCTGCATCATTAGTAGCTGTTGTTTAACGTCATCTTTATTTGCAAGAGGACTGTTGAAGTACTCATGTTCTATGGTTGAAAAGAACACTGTGGTTTTATGTGCCATACGATACATTTATTTCAACAATACTCAGGATTACAGAAACCAGTTATTAAAGGCAAACCTTTTAAACAGGCAGATAGATAACAGAAGTACTTATGACTGTTTAAAGAGCTGTGTTACTGATTAGTAAGATTTTTTCAGTGAGTCTTGGACCATCTAAGACTGAAAGAAGCAGCATATTATGATGGTACTCAAAAGGATTAGGTGGAATGATTTTGATACTGAACCACTGTCCCATTGTCAATTCTGGGAAACAAACAGAACTGATAATGTAGAATTCATTAAAATATAAAGTTATTAAAATGTGACAATGCGTGTCAACATGACAAAAAAGACTTCAAATTAACTGAAAATCTTTTGATGAGGCAGCATTCTTGGACAGTAAAACCCAGCAAAACAACCACCACCCTCAAACCAAACAGCCAGCCAGTGGGCTTGGAAAGAATTATTTTACTACACCATTTACGTGCATCTTGAAGCTGCATTAATGGGAATAATCTGAAACAACACTTGGAAGATTGTAATGATTGTACATTTTAGAATTCATCCTCTGTTACTGAGTACACAAGATTCTTCCCTCCCCCTGGCCAAACCTTGTCTATGTAGAGTTCACTTTGTAAAGATAGTGCATACCTCTGTTTCACATTTAGATATTTAGAGTTGCAGCCACTGATCCTTGGTCAGTGCTTGAAATTAACTCTTTTGGACCCTTCCATGAAGGTCCATAATTCAGTTTCCTGACTGTCTGAAAAATAGTAAACTTAGTTTTCTAAGCTAGTGATTCAGTCAGCCTGCTAAGAAGTGCTGTGATTGCTAGAACTGGGTACAGGTAAGTAGGAGAATGCTCCCCTAGGTTAGGAAGGTGACAACGTGTAGAACAGTGGGCCCTTTTCCTTTCAGGAGAAGGCTTCTCTGAACTTAATGCACTGCACCCTGCAGATGTGGGAGCAAGAGTAGCAGTGATGATTTTTATGGGCTATACATGTTTAGCTTTTACTAAGTACCTCAAAATTGTTTTCTTGTCAAACAGTATAGCAGAACTTGATCTTGGTGATGGAGGCGTACCATGTAAGCAGGCATTAACTGTTCTGTTGAATGGATACAGACTTCTGACACATGCTTTGAGACATTTTAATATATTTCATTTTGGGTCTGATCCATCTTTCTTTGCAGTCAGTAGGCAGCATTTCATTGACTTCATGGAGAGCTGTATCAGGCCATTAAAAGGACCCTCACATAAAAGTTCATCTTAAATTCTGTTCCCCATTTTAATAACTTATTGCTAGGAAATATGAATTAGAACTTCATGATGAACTTGCTAGCATTTGCAGTACTGCTTCTAGACCTGAAACTACACTTTGTAGTTTACAGTGTGCTAATTTATACCACTGTATCAGCACAATTGGCACATTTTGTTTTCATATATTTGGACTTTGGCATCTGATTGAGTTAATGCATGCTTAAAAAAACCTAAATCTGAACAAGCAAAACTCGTGTGCATCAAATGAGCTCTGGCAACTGCATGTGTGTGTGCTTTAAGCCGTGTAGAGCCTTTTCTTGTCCTGCAAGTGGAAGAGGGTCACCTTGCGTTTGCCATGAATACAGTCATGATTGTTTAGCTGAATTGTTCATTTGTAAAGCTGCAATAATACTGTCATCTCTCTGACCTCTGTGTTTATTTCATATTGATTGAAACTGAGAACAGTTTGTGGAAGATTGTGTAGGTATGATCTTAGCATTATACCATGCCAATTGAAAGAGTATTTTGTTAAAGTATTTCCTTCACTGGAGCTCTTGGCAAACATGCACTAGTGCTATGAAGCTAAGTTTTTGCTACTTGTAATTAATTGTCTCTTTTCTTCTTTATTCCAGCTAACCACATGTACAGTGCTTATTGGGAAATCATGGGATGCAGTCTCAGAAACAGGGCTTTTTTTAACCACACAGAGCAGTGCTGACGGGCTGTTGTTCCTTTCAACATAACTATCACAGGCTTCAGGGTTAAGATTGCTATTATTGTCTCCTCCTTGCTTTGGCACAAAAGCACGCTGAGGGTGTTTAATTGCGGGTTTGCCTAAAGGTAGATTAGATTAATTATTACTATGTAATGCAAGTTAAAGCAAAGAAAGCTTAGCTAGGTGTACAAAAAAGGTGCTGCCTTTTTGGATTTTTTTTTTTTTAAAAAGCCTGTCAATCGTGATGAATGCAGCCAACTTTCTTCACATCAGTGAAAGAAGAGGACTATTCACCCTGTGAAGGGGCTATTTATGTCAGGATGAGCATACAAAATGGAGTAGAGGAGAAAGGTATCTCAGTGGGAAGGACTGCAATTGCTTTCAAGACTCAAAAGTTGTGCTCTTGAAGACTGCAGAACTAGCTTAAAAATGAAGCCTTATCACTTGAACTTCAGTGCCTTCACTGCAGAGTTCTTAACAGCCTTATTGCTAACCACCTACTATGGAATGGATCAAAGTGTTAAATATTTTGAATTATGCTTTATGAAATACTGATTTCAGCAGGTTTGTAAAGGGGGGGGAAGTAATTGCCTTTAATCTATGCATTTTTGCCAAGCCATACTGAATTATTGTTCTATTAGAGGCATTAGAAACTAACAGTAAAAAGAACCACTGAGTTTGGAAGCATATTTTGGGGTACATCATTTCTGTAACTGTGTAATGTATTGCCTTACAATTTTAAGTGATAACATACATTAAGTTAACAAACATTATGAAATATATGCACTGTTTGAACTGTAAATTATTCTTAGAACACTTTTACTGGGTTTTACATTGTCCTTTTAGTGCCTTGAGATAATTGTATTATTGCCATGTCAATAAATGTAGAAATCTAAAACTAAACAAAGGAAAGGTCTAAAAAACTATTGCGTATCTGTGGTTTTTACTGAATTTTAATTGGTTTAAGTATTGTAGATGCATTTTCTAAATTAAGTACAATCTTTGAATGAAAATTCCTCTTACAAAGAAAGACTGATTTGGGTTTAAGCCAAGAGATGTGTAGGCAATGCAGGGAAAAATAACAGGAAAGCATGTAACACAAAACGCTCTGGGTAATTCAGGAATTTCAGTGAATGCCTTCAGGCTCTTGCTTTGTAGCAGGAATACATTCATGGTATGGGCAGTATGGTTTTATTTTATTTTATTTCTTAACCAAATACCTCCTCAGTAATTTATAATGGCTTTGCAGTTGTGTATTAAATAAGAAGCACTGGAAAACTGATTCGTCCTTAGGACGATTTGCATGTTTCAAGTGGTATTGAAAGCCGCACTGATGGATATGTAATAATAAACATATCTGTTATTAATATGGTAATGACTCTGTGCTCATTTAATGAGAAATAAAGTAATTTATGGAAACACCCTTTTGAAAACGACTGGCATGGTGTTTTCTCCTGGCTGCAGCTTGTGCATCTTTCTAAGCATCCAGATGTTACAACAGTTTCCTAGTTCAAGGTGTGTTTGCAACATAATACCTAGGGGCCTCTGAAACATTTTTTTACTCTTCTGAATGAGTAAGTAAATGCCATATTAAGTAAATTTTTTCATTTCCTTATTCTCATGGCCTGCTGTAGTAGCCTAGATTGTATTTATTATTCAGCCACCACCCTGAGCTTGCCTTGTGATTGCTTCACTTTCCATGATGTAGGTTTGGAGCTTCAAGAAATCCCGCTTCTCTGGGGGAGGGAACCCTCATCAAAAGACAAAAATCTTTGTGGGGTGGAGACCTGGGGGAGGTTTGGGCTTGGCTTTTTTCTGGAAGACCCTGTGCATCCCATGAAGCCACCTGTCCATAAACCAACCTGGGTAATCTACCAAGGCCTGTAGAACAATGGAACAGTAAGGACAAATTACATGCAAGTGACTGTATGGCCTTTGAAGGTGACAGTACAGATAAATAGAAGCAGGTGATGTGATTTCAGAATGTTCCTCTGTGTTGAGCCTGCTCTATCAGAAATGGCAGCAGTTTCAAAGCTGTGGCTGGAGCACACTAAAGGCTACCTTCCAGATCTCAGGTCATACTGACTGTTAGCTTGCCAAGCAATACAAGGGATAATTATGACCTGCTTTAATCTCCTATCACATAGCCAGATGGAAAATAACATAGTAAGATGATTAAAACTATATTACTTAAATACATACATTATTGTAGGAAATTTAGAGCAATAGAAAAGGCCTATAGTCAGGTCATTCTCCAGATGCAGCCTAAGTTTTAGATTGTTTTTCTGCTTTCATGTTTGGCTACCTCTACAGGCTCACGCACTCTTGCTTGAATGATTTCTTAAGCAAAAAAAAGAAGTCCTATCTCTTATAGTTCCATATTTTATAAATCTCAAAAGCAGCATAAAAACCGATGCATAGATTATGACTAGTGGGAAGAGAGAAGGATTTTTGGAAAAAATGGGTTTGCTGTGCAGATTGGCACACGCTGTCATTTCCATAGACCTTTTTAGCGCTGCTGAAATTCTGCAATTCTTTCTAAATGCTGATTTTGCTTGGGAAAAAAAGCAGACATAATGAAGTGTAAAATTACATTGACTTGCGTGTCTGGGATAAGTTGCAACTAAAATGCTGTAATAATAAAGTCTAGACATGCAAATTACAGTTTGTGCGTTCGGGTAGGCTGATGTTGGCACTTGTTTACTATAACCAGGTGCCTATCTACAGGAATAGCTACACTTTGAATAACGCATTCAGCCAAAGGTTTCTCCTATTAGGAAAAGTAATGCATTTCTGCATTAGATATTTCAGGGAAATACCTGATTTCCTGAGTTAGATATTTAACTGTGTAAACAGATATTTCAGGGGGAAAAAAGAAATTATACTTTTAGCAAGCATCAGCTTTACCATTCAGAAAAAAGTCATTAGTATGCTGTTAGGTACATTGCAGCTCCACTTTTTCTGGCTCTTGCTTTCATATTTGGTTTAGCTTTTACCCTTGTTGGTAACAATTCCTCTCACAGGAACATTCTGCCTACTCTCACTTAATACAGCCCCAGAAGGTCATCAAGAGACATCAATCTATCCGCTATGAAAAGCTAATTATAAATCAGCCTGGCTTCAGTCCTGCTGGTGAAGCCCTTTGAGAAATTCAGGAAGTCCAGATTCTTATGTGATCATTTTTTGGTGACTTGCCTCTACCTTTTTTCCATTTTTGATTCCTGTATTAGGTTAAAAGTTCATTAATGGTGGTAGAATGCCCAAATCTGCTCTCTTTCATTCCCTCTTCAAGCCTCCCTATTCCTGCTGAAGGAAACAGGAGAAGAGTAGTTAGCTGTAGCAAAACAGCCTGGGTAATGAGAAAAGGATGTATGATGTGTGTAGCCTCTCCCATGAGTGGGATTCAGCAGCAGCCACTAGTGCTGCACCCAGAAGCAAGGCAGGACTCATGCAGTAAGGGGAGGGACAACAGTGCTGAGCTTCCCTCCAAACTGGTGAACTGTACTGGAAATTCTTTATAGACTAGTTACAAACATAAAGAAACACAAAGGGGGATTTGGTTTTGGAGCAGCTTCCCCTCAGAAGCTGTGGCTGTCCCATCTCTGGAACTATTCAAGGCCAGGCTGAACAGGGCAACCTGATCTAGTGGAAGGTGTCCCTGCCCATGGTAGTGGATTTGGCACTACATGATCTTTAAGGTCCCTTTCAACCCCAACCATTCTATTTTTCTTTCCACCAGCTGTACATTCATCGTGACCCAGAATGCAAAAAGTTTGAAACCTGCTGAAATTGGACAAGTAACACCGAAATGAGGGACACTGTACTGTATATGTGACTTTCAACAGCTAGATTGCTGTTTTCTTTACCCTGCGATTACATTTTCTGTATCATCTATTATCAGAAGTCACACCTTATTGACACTGTATTTCTCAGTTTGTACTTGCTGTAAGATAGGGATCAAACATAGCAGCGGCTTCCAGGCTCAGAGCAGCATGCTGTGCCATAACTCAGGGCCCAAAGCTGGCTCATGGGGCAGTTGTGGTAATCTCCATTCAGGCCTCCCTTCGCCCTGTGCGGTGCTGGGAAGATCGTGCACACCAGAGCTGTGTTCAAGTATCTTGTTTCTCGTTTGCCAGGTGCTCATTTGGAGACAGTGAAGGTTTGCAGTGCAGGGTAGTGGAATGTTTGCCACAAAAAAGAACTTTTCTTTAAACATGTAAAGCACTATAGTGTATCAGATACTGAAAAATCATACCTAAAGCACTTAAAAGAGTTTAATATGCATGGCAATTATCTGTAACACAGGAGTTGATGATGTGACTTGATCCTACCTGTTGTGAATACACGCACTTAAAAAGGTTTAGAGCCTGAAGACACATAGAAAGGTTCCCAAGAACATTGTGTTTCCTGTAGAAAATAAGATGCATTTTAATAAATGCATACATGTGTCAATAAATTTATGTGTCAATATACTGGATGACACATCTTCCCCTTTAAAGAAACTAGACATGTAAATGGAGTATTTTAGTTCCTGAGACTCTGGTTATTTAAAAAGAAGACTACCACCTTTGTTCTGTCACAGGCATCACAGAGGTGCCTAAGGCATGCTTTGCAACAGGCCTGCCTTGCTTCCCTGCACCTTTCAAGAAATGGCAGCTCCTGCTGTACCAGCTGAGGGTACACCTACTGCTTGTGCTCCCCAGAACTGAGCCATGAGAGATTTCCTGCAATAAAAGACCTCTATAAACAGCTCTGGACTCACTCTGACCCATCTTCCAGCATTAATAAATCCTGCCAGGGCTATTAGCCTGCATGCAGTGTTGTGGTATGGACACAGCCCCAGTTTTTGGATCCAAGCTGGTTTACCTCCAGCCAGGTTGGGATGAGAAGCAACTGTGCTCAGATGGCCCTGCATAAGGCCACAGAGCCCCAGCCAGGGCAGGCAGCTTTGCTATCCCCATGGCCCTGCAACCCAGCCTGAGGCTCATCTTCACTAATCAAAAAGGACACAATTAATGTTCAGGGGTTCCTCACAATTCTACTGCTGTCAAGGTAATCTGTACATCATATTTATGCACCAGGTTGCACTCTTTGTCTCTATACTCCCAGTGTCAGTTTGTGTAAGATTCCAGGAATGCACTGATCCCCTCCTCAAGGCAAAAATCACCAAGTCGTTACAGCAGGAAGAGGCCTAAACCATCTCAGAGGGAAGAATAAGGAGGTAGTGGTTCTTCACCTTGCGGAGGTCAGGGTTTTCCTCTAGATACAAACCCCGACGCTTCTCTTTCAGCACAGCTCCCTCTAGTGCCTTTCACAAACCACGGAAACGCCGGTCTGCGATTGCCCAAGACCTTATCCTTTAAGGGCGGCTCTAAAGGGGAGAATGTCTCCAGTGCAGTTTCAGCCTGTAGAGTGTGAAATACGAGCTCACTCCTCTAATCGAGATAACAGAGTTTTATTGAGAGACAAAGTCAATGAAGCAAAAGCAACAGCGCTGGGTGCGTGATCGTACCCAGAGGCGCACTGATTAGCATTTATTACAGGTTTATATACTTTCACTACTGCATTAGCCATATACATGTTCATAATTCCTGCGTATACATGGAGAATATTATAACCAGCTCCAGGAATTTATTATCATAAGTCTCCTCCTCTTGGTGTCTGCGCAGTGCTCTCCCATGATTGTGGGCAGGGGTCTTGAGGATGAAGTAAGCAGTCTTCCTCATGAGGGCAGGGGTCTTGAAGATGAAGTAAGCAGTCTTCCTCAGGCAGGCAGGGGTCTTGAAGATGAAGTAAGCAGTCTTCCTCACGGTGTACTTTTCCCCTTTGGCACAGTTGGATGCCCCAGTAATCACAAAACCAGCTGAAACCAGCCATATCTGTAATTTTTTCTGACAGCTGGCAAAGATTTAGAACAGTGTGACCTTCCTGCAAAATTTATTGCAGGATGGGCAGACAACGAGTATCCAAAGCTAGCAGATATTTGGGAGGCACTGTCTCTAAACCAACTGATAAGTAGAAGGATGGTGTGAAATAATTCATTCATGTTTAGTGGGGCCACTAAATTCCACAGACTTACAACACAAACATTGTTCTTTATCTTCGACCTAAGTTAAGCTAAAAGTACTTTATACGTTTTCCCGGCACTAGCTTTCTTCATATCAAGTCATCCCATCTCCCCCCCCCCCTTTTCTTTTACCTTTACAAAATCTTTTGCTATGTGACTCCATTTTCCTCAAGAGTTCTGGCCATTTTCAACTTGTTGTCTAATCTTGCGTCTTTAGTGAGCTCTGTTTCTGTTATTGCAAACTCATACAATTATATCCACATAACACCTACGATTTGCGAAAGCCAGTACATTTATGTGTTTATCACAGGAGCATTCAATTTTCATTCAGCAGTCATGAATAAATGACCACTATAGTGCACTGCTGGTATGAAGAACAAATGGCTAGACAGGAGACACCCCACACTTAAGACTCAGGCAGAGCTGGGCTCTGCTCTCAATTGAGGAGGTGCTCTGCAGGATCTCACCCTGGAACTGTATTGGAACTTTTCAAGACTCCTTTATGCAAGTTACAATAACAAAAGATTCATCACCCTTGGCTAATAAACTTTACCACCACTTGAATTGCCTTCGCAACTGGAAACACTTCTTAGTTCAAGATCAGCTTAATTTCAGCATACCACCCATCAGAGTTTCTCTGTGAGATGTAATCCTCATTTCCCAAAACTTCCTTTTCCCATCTAAGAGCCTATACTGGACAATAAAATCAACTTTAGTTCTTCTCCATGACAAACTGAAAAGGCTGAAATTTCTAAACCCTTCAACTGTTTGGAATTGGAAATCACACTGGGTAAACTGCATGTTTATCTAGCAAAGATCCTGCTTGGTTTGGGTACCACTTCTATAGCAAAAGCAGGGACAGACATGCAAATGCAGAGAGCCAAACAGCAGCTGCAGCAGCCAGAGGAGCTGGTGAAGGTAACAGTGTTTGTTTTCCAGAGGTGGTAGCTAGGAGGGGTCTTGAGGAAGGGATATTTTTTCCGGCGTTCTCTTCCTTTTCACATGTTAAAGAAGCTAAAGCAGTGCTTAAATCGCAGCCTAACACCAACACTTTTGGTAGAAGCACTTGAGACTCACGTCTCCATGTCTACTGTTTTTAGTATCTTTATAACTGCTTTTCATTGTCCTGGCCATTTTCATCACCCTTCAGGGCTTCTGATCTGTTAAAATAGTTGCTGGTAATTAGTTATTCCCTCTCCCCTTACTAGAATTCTTCCAAGTTTATATGTCACCCCACATTTTCCTATAGCCCAAACGTGTTTCACCCGCAACAGACCTTTCCTCCACCCTCCCTTTGGGCAAACAACCAGCGCGCCTACAAAACCACCTCAGCCCTCCGCCTGTTGCACCAACACCGCCTTCCTCCCGCTCCTGGGGCCGCGCTCTTCCCCGACTCCAACCCAGAGACCGTGAGAGGTGGCACCACGCCCGATTTACGCGCAGGTGGTTTAATCACACCCGGTACCGAGAGAGCTACTCGGTATAGGTACAGTTCTACAGGTCTCTAACGAGAGAAGTCCGGTACTGAGTCACGCCTTCTAGTGCGGTGCTCTCTCCCCGTAAACCCCCACTATCCGTGGACAGCCCGAGCAGCTTCTCTGCGGTATGAAGAGCACCGCGCCTGGAACCAGAGTAATTTACTACAAGGAACCGACACCGGCCTCAGCGACCACACAGCCGTTCGCCACCCCTCCTTGCCTCGCCTCACCGCGCCGCGCCCTTCCGGCGCTGCGCGCGCAACCCACCCCGCTTCCGGAGAGCGGCCCCGCTTGCAGCGTCATCCTGAGGGGCCGGTTTGAATGAGACCCCGAGGGAGGCAGGCAGGGACGCGACGGACCCGCTGCCGCCATCGTCAGCCTGCTTCCTCCCCGCTAAAGCTGCTGCCTGCTGCCCTTTCGCTTCCCCGCCGCCAACCGCGCCCTCCCAAGACACGGCTTGCCGCCCGCCCTCTCCGCCATGCCGCTCTTCTCAGGTGAGCTAGCTGGCCTTGGCGCCTGCCCGGCCCAGCCCGGGGTGGGGCTGTCCGCAGCGTGGGGTTGGAGGGGAGGGCAGCGCCCGCGGCGGCGGGGTTGTTATCTCAGCGACGAGCTCTCCTCGGTGGCTCCGCAGCCCCTGGCCGGGCCCTTCCCGCCGCTGCCGCCGCGCGGGGGGAGGCGGGCGGTACCTCACGTGGGGAGGCTCCTCCGGCGGCCCCGCTGTCCGGCCGCCGGGACTCGCACGTGTCCGAGGGCCCGGCGCCGGGAGTTCTCCGGGACGTGCTGCCCGGCCCGGCCTGTTGCGGAGGAAGTGTCGGCTCAGTTCTGCCTGGCTGGGGCGAGGACAGAGCACTTGCTGTCCGGGAGGGGCCCTTCGGCGAGGCTTGGTGGTGGGAACGGGTGTCAGACGCGAGTCGCGTACGATCGTGCGCCTTGAGTTGGTTTTGTTTTGCACCGAGTGAAGTGATGCTGTCTGTCAAGTGAGACGCAATTCTGCATCCACGCTTCAAAATGCATGCAGGTGCATCAGCCTCTTCTCGTTTAAATCCATTATTTGCTAGTTAAAATCAGAGGATCTCACTCTCCTCCTTGTCGTGAAGGAGAGTTTCTAGTGAGGATTGTGAGAGTAAAACCTCCAGTGGCATTTCCAGGACCAGTTACTGCTTTATTTATGCTTAACAGGTCTGGCCTCCTGGGGCTTTTCAGTACACGAGGAACAGGTTGTGGAAGGCCTCAGTACACAGTCACATCCCTGTTTCTCCATTATTTTAATTGTGGTTGGCAAACTGGAATCCTCATGTCGGTATAACAGGGCTTTCCTGAACTCTAGCACATCTGTACAATCTGTGTTTTCTATTCACAGGGCAGATGTGTTCTTCCCTTTTTTTAGTCGCCATTGTTTTCAGATTAACAATTTTCTTTGTTTGCGATCTCTGAAGATGCTCATCTTCTCAAGCTTCCTCTTGAGTGCCAAGTTGTCAAAACCAGTGACACTACAAGTGTGTAGTAATAATTGCTAACTCTTCTGCATGTTAGGCACTGGATGCATGACTTTTCAAAAATGCAAAACTCAAAAAGCTGTGCATCTGACTTGTTCAGTGACTGAGTGGATTGTCTTCCTGCAAATACTTGAGCTTGGTATTAAATATGGTATACAAAAGCATAGAATCAGTTAGGTTTGAAAAGACCTTTAAGATCAAGTCCAACCATTAATAGATCTGTTTAAAAAAAGAGGTTGGGCAAATCAGAAGGCACTTTCTGCTAGCAATACTGAAAAGCCAGTTGTTTGGCATGCTTTGTAGTCTAATTTAGACTAAATCGTGGTTATTCTGTCTTATAGCCCATCATAAGCACTGCATGCATCTGAAATCTGAACCTGTTTGGGAGGGCTTTTAAAATCACAATGTTTAAGAGGTTTGTGCTGGAAAAAAAAAAAACAACCTAGAGTTGCTGAATATATTGGTGTAGAACTGAAGCACAGGTAGAAGGAAGGCTAAGACTTCCTTAAAGTATGGTATTTCAGCCCCTTACTGTGCACATAGGCTGTTATTGTGTGCTGTATATTGCAGGTTTTCAGCAAAACTGCAGCTTGCTGAAGTAGCTTTATGTACCTGTAATAGTGATTGGAAGTGATCAAAGATGTGTAGCCATTCTTTGGAAGCACAGTTTGTTCCAGCATTTTTGCCTGATCTCGATTAGTACAAGCTTTGTAAAGGGAAGTTAACGTGCCCCTGTGTTGTTGTGCTTAACGTTCCTGCTGATGATCCCATTTCCAGTGTCAAGAGTTGCAGTTTTCAAACCAAATTTCACTTCACTACTTAATTCCACCTTTTCTGGGGTCAGGGCCTCTGGTTCTCCAGCTAGTTATGTGAACACTGTCAAAACTGAGGAGGGCTGCGGCAGTGGCATCACGGATGGCACTCTGAGGTGAACTGTCCATTGGTGTGCTATTGTGTAGGTCTTGTACTGATGCACACTTGTGTCTTCATGTAACTCCGTGTGAATGATACTGGTAGCCGAAGCTATATCTGTCAAACAGTAGCTTTGCTTTTAACATGATATTGTTCTCCATTGGAGGGGAACGGAAACGCTGTGGAAAACTAAACTGGAATCACACGTCTGAACTTCCTTCAGAAAGTTCAGTTGTTTACAATAAACAGTGCCAAGAGATTGGGAGAGTTACTTTCAAACTGCTTTTCAGAAGTCTTGCCTAAAGGATTTCTGAGGGTGTTATACGCATTTATTGCTTGGGAAATTTCTCAGTATGTATATTGCATACAACTGTTTTGCAGGACATTTTTAGACATGTTGGAAGTAATACGTTCTGATGGTTGAGCTGCCGTATAGTCAAGGTGTCCCTTAGCTTGGTTGACAAGTTTTATAGTTGAAAGCTGAATGTTCTGAGGTGTTTATAAACGCTAGAATTTGAAATACTGGGTTGATCTTGGTGATAACATTCTTGTATATTAGGAAATAATCTAGTTTCATAACATTTTGTTCACAGTTAATGTGAAATGGGGAAAAGAGAAATTCGATGGTGTCGAGCTTAACACGGATGAGCCTCCAATGGTCTTCAAAGCCCAGTTGTTTGCACTGACTGGAGTTCAGCCAGCTAGACAGAAGGTTATGGTTAAAGGAGGAACTCTGAAGGTAGAAATCCATGTTTGGTTTTAGTATTATTTCTAACTTTATTTAATGTTATAATGTAATGATCAATGACCATATTTTTAAGTGTTCCTCCGGAAGATCTTTCATTGTATATATTAAACTGACTGCACTTTTCAGAAATAATTCTGTATGATTCATTGCCTACTACTAGAAAATCCTGAAAAAGTGTTGCTGAATGATTGGGAGGTACACTGCTGCTTTAAAACACTTCTCCTGTCTTTTACACCAAAACCTACCCTGCTTTGTGGTTTGTTTTGTTGTTTTGTTTTTTTTAATGTTCCTTCTAAACATTCAGAATCTGGATGCAACTTTTTGCTTTTTAGCTCAAAAAAAGTTTTCCGGCACTTCTTTGCCAGAGACTTATTGGTATAATGCAATATAGGCAGATTTCGTACAAAAAGTTGCGTCCATCTGAGCGGTGTTGAACAACAGATGAAAACCTTATTGGGAAGATGACTTAGCTGCTTTTTATTTCAGTCAGACAAGACTTGATGTAAATAGTTAATATTGTGAAATCTTTGGTGAAACCCAGTTGTGTATTTAGAAATGCATGATTAATATTTATGAAGATACTTGCTTGTCTTTTGCTGCAAGATAATTAACCTGTCTTTTATTTCAAAAATAGGATGATGACTGGGGGAACCTAAAAATAAAGAATGTAAGTTCTGGGGGATAACTAAATTTTACTCGTTTATTTTTTATTTTCACATCTAAAGAAAAATGTAAAAGTTCTGCTCTTTCTGTTGCGGTCGGTAGCTCTTTCCTGAAAATCAGCCCTCGGTGAAAAATAGTTTTACAGATGTCATACCTAAGCATTCTTATGTAGTTCTCACCAGTGATTTGTGAAAAACCTTTTGGCTTCTGTAGGGAAATCACGTCAGCTTTCTGAAGTCCTTTGAAGCATAGACTTCTTACAAGAAATGTTCTGGGTTGGACCAGTGGTCCTTCTGTGTTGTCTGTGACCCTAATAATAAGTGATGTTATTTAGAGAGAGAGGTTGTGAACCTGGCCACTGCCTGTAGTCCGTTGTGCTTGTATGTCCCCAGCATAGAAAATCATGGCATTACAAACACTGAAATTAAAGCTCAGCCTATTTATTTCTTATCTACCTACTGAAATTTGACCTGTGCCAAATTGCTGCTGTTTGAAACCAAAGCTGTTAGTAATGGTTATTTATTTGACTAGTTCAAAAAGAAAACAAAAAGTGAGTGTATTTGTGTTTCTTAGCTATATAATATTGTAACAGGGAATCCCAGAGATTTTTGTTGGGGTTTTTTTTCAGTTTCATTTCTGTAGATACCTTGTAACATCTCTTTGGTACAGGTTTTACTCCAGTTCTTCACTGAGCAGATTGAATTAGGTAGTGCCACTTTTACCCTTGTAATTAGTTTGAGAGCATCTATTAGCCCCTTATAGCTACAGCTGTTGTAGCAAAGTAATTCAGTAAAATCCCTGGTACATAATATTTTTGTCCTTTAATGCATACTGTTGCTCTAATAATTGCTTTTATTAATTTTAATGATGTTATGTACAAGTTATAGGGGGTTATTTACATTGTCAAAGCAGTTTCTTTCCATTATGTTGTTCTTCCTTTTCCTTAGCATTGTATTTTTCAAGGCCCTAGATAGCCATTTTCTCCCACTTTGATAGAACTTACCGTGTAGATGGACTCCTGTGGAATGTTGAAAAACTCCTTTTCCTTATGCTAATCCAGCGAGCATGGTAACTTGATTGCTTCCTACCCCCACTTCTTGAATGTTAGTCCTTGTGCCTAAAGTGATGGGGTCATTTTGGTTATTGTTCACTTTTTGGTTAGTTTAATGATCTTGGAATTTGCCAGACAAAGGATGGCGCTTCTGTTTCCCACTTTTCCCCTGAAGAAAGCAATTCCAAACTCAGCTATGGTCATTATTACCCACATCTGTCTGAAGAGGTTCCCCAGATTCTAGGCTAAAGATGAGGGATGTTCTTGTTGTTGTTCAGAGAACTCTGAATTTGAGAAACTCAAACCTTGCAGCTTTTTTCAAATCAGAATTGAGCTGCTCAGTTATCCTGGGTTCTGAGGTACTTGCTAAGTCTCAAGGGAAAGAGGAGTATTTGCACTGCAGCACTGAAGATGCCTGATCCCTAGGGGTCTGTCAGAAAGGGAGTTTTTCTGAACGCTTCACATTGGAGTATTCAGTGAATGTTAAATTTAGTCCCAGTTGGAATTTACATTGCTGAGCTGGTGTCAAGCTCAGCAGGCTCAGTGGAAATGTCTAGCATGGATGATGCTGGGGAGTTGTTCTTGAGAAGTACTTTCTAGATAATTAGAAAGTTAAGGTATATCCTAAGAAACAACAGCGCAGTATCAGTTCTGTGAACTAAGAGAAAGATTGTGTTTATTTTGGGGGAAATAGCTGAAATCTGTCAAGAGCTTAATGATTTTATTTATTTATTTTTAAGCAGAAATAACTGCCCTTAACTATTTATTACTATTTTTACTGTGTTTCAAGGGGATGACCTTATTAATGATGGGTTCTGCAGATGCGCTTCCGGAAGAGCCAATTGCTCGACCTGTCTTTGTCGAAGACATGACAGAGGAGCAGTTGGCTTCAGCTGTAAGCATATTTCACTCTTTGGCTCTTTGTAAACCTTAGAATAAGAGGAATAATGGCAAGTTCCTAAATACTAGAAGTTGCTTAAAAGTGGATTTTGAAACCTTTAATGTCTGTTTAGCATTTATAGCTTCTTAAAGAAACAAATTTACATTGATGACCCAACTAGTAGCACTGGTAAGAAGCCTGGAATTTAACTTGCAAGTCATATAACTGATGCTGGCTTTTCTTCAAGCAGGCAGTTTAGTAAATTTTCTAAAAATAGCATTGCTGATATTTTTAAAGAGAAAATTGTATTGCTCTTTCTGTATTGGTGTCCTGAACTTTGCCTGAATAAGGGCTCTTAGATGTCTCCTTTGTGTCCTTGAAGGGAAACTAGTGTTTGTTTGAGGTGGGGTGTGTTTGGGGTTCTGTTTGTCCTTTGGAAGTAAGTTTGATGTCAGTGGAATAGATTATCTATTTTCCTTTATGGGAGTAAAGTCTGGAAGATCATAATTAATCTATTATTTTTAATGAAGTAATTTCTGTTTGAATTGTTTCCCTCTTCACAATTTGAAAGGCTTAGTTTTCTCATCAGTCATTTGAACTGGGAGCTCTGTCATACTTAACAGTTGCATGACTGTTGTCACCTGTGCATGCAGAACGGGAATACGTTTATGCATGTCTGTATGAAAACCAATCTGTAGTTTAGGGCTGGTTTTGTGTTTAAGTATTTAATGCTTCCCGTGGCACCAGCAGGGGAAGGATATTCATGTATTTTTGAGGCTAACCGTTTGCACAGACTTTGAGATAACTGAGGCAAACAAGGAGATAGTTCAGTGTCAGATAACATTTTCAGAAAGTTGGTCGCATTGCATTCCTCCAATTCATATTTTGTTATCAATCAAAATTTAATTGCCTGTGCTGCATGTATTCATTAAAATTGAATATGCAGCTAAATGAATTCTCTTTTCTTTAACTAATTCAGTGGTATTGGGATGCAGCACAACTTCAGTTTCATTAAACTACATGTTTTTCCCTGACAACTACTCAGAGATGCAGGATTAAAGAAAATTTAAAAAGCTATGATATTGTGATTTATAGTTGTTTCTGAAGCTGGTTAGTTTAATTATTACTTAGCCTTTGCATTTGTCTAAACTTTAGAACTTCACAAGCTGCCTGAAAGGATCAAATTAATGGTCTGTTGTAAACTTCTGGAAAGGAGTTTAAATAATGCTTTTGTTTTTAACTATGGAGTTCAGCACATTCCGAGTTTTACCGAAAACTGATTTTAATTAAAACCTCAGTGTTTTGTACAAGTGTATTCATGTGGAAATTCCATGGAAATAGACTTTAAGGTCAAAACTTGAGTGTGATTATAATTGAACTTTCTGAATGACTGCCTGCTTGAAGAATATGTTCATTTAACTAAACATGCGCAGAAAAAAAACCCCAAAGCATTCCTGAATGTCCTCTAAAAGCACCGAATGGTGAAATGATTAGTATAGTCAGAAAATGGATCTGGAAAGCTTCATAACGTTTGATGGAATATTCCAGGTTTTACGCATCTCTGATCATTCCTTTTCATAGAAGTTGATGTCAAGTTACAGTGTTTATGCAAAAATGGTTGCATATCTCTCTGTGACCCTCAAGCACCCTTGTAAATTTTTCGGTAGATGGAATTACCGTGTGGATTGACAAACCTTGGCAACACTTGCTACATGAATGCTACAGTTCAGTGTATCCGCTCAGTGCCAGAAGTGAAAGAAGCCCTTAAAAGGTAGGATTGAGCATAAAAATACCATGACCAAAATGTTTTCTTTAGCTTATGAAGTAGATATTTTGTGGACCAGTTGTCTTAATACAGGTACGGATTTTCAAAGCAATCTGTTATTCTTTAAAGCAATTCAAGGTTAACATCATGATAGATTGAGCTTGTATCCTATGGCTGCGTTAGTCTGTACTTTTTAAAGAACTATAGAATATGTATTTGTTGGAACTGGCTTTTAGTGGATAGAATGTATTTTGCCTAGTTAAAAATAGTTTCTATCAAAACTTGTTTAAACTGCTTAGACAAGCTACTGAACTCCTAACCTTGTTTTCTGATGTTAGTTTGTATGGCTAGTTCCATATAAAAGATTTTGCAGGAGTCCTGTTCCTTTGAGGGATATTCTTTTCAGTAGCTTTAGAGCTGAAAACACATTGTGCAATGAAATTCTGCCGTTATTGATGTTTGGTACTGGGAGGTACAGCAGAAAGCTCTGAGAGAGGACCATGGAGGTTACTGTGGCAGCAAACTGGGCTAAGGTGGAGTCACTGTCATGTGAATATGTAGGGAACAGAAGACGTGCCCTTATGGAATCTGTTTCATTTATTCTGAATGTAGAATAACTTAACCTGATTTGTTTAATTATTAGTATGATGAAAACCATCAGTATTTAAGAAATGTGAGGATTAGGTAGAGCATTGCCATCTTAAGGTTAACTCCTTTAAAACACACTGCTTTCTTGACACCTTGGTACCCAACTGGATAGTCTAGGTTACTGTAAACACTAGTTACTTAAGTACTTATACATTTCCCTTAATTCTGTTAGCAGGTGAGTCTTAATTATTTATCACATAGAACTATTTGTGAAGTACAGAAACACTGTTTAAAAGCTTTTTCTTGTTTTTCGGTATTGTCATTTTAGGTAAGTCTGTTTTATTTCCATGTAAAGGACTGAGTTACTGCACTGAATCAGAGTGTTTGACAAATTTAACATACCAAATACCAAAATGTATGCTATAAGACTGGCAGACTGCTTTACAAGATGTGGCCTTACTGTCTCTGGGCAGTCAGATTCACAGACAGCTGCTGTGTTTTCCGCTGGAGATTTAAGGCTTTATTTGGTCTTCCCTACCTGATGACAGCATGGAAGGGTATATTGCAGTGAGAGAGAAGTGAAAGGGCTCACATCCTTGAAGGTGTTTTTTCTAAGCATCTGAAGAAGCTGTGACAAATGTTTCAGAAAAGGGGTAGCTTCTATTCAGATTTTTTCTCAGTTTCTTTAAAGATGGAGTTTTCGAGGTAAATGGATTGAGAAGCAGCAGGAATGTATCCAGACTTCTCAGTCTGCATTTATTTATTGTCTAAGGATGCCAGTTTTCCTTTGCTTCCATGCATTGCTTGCAGAATAGCTGAGACTTTGAGGTGAGTGTGTGTAAATCTGATTTTCAGTTATTTCTGGTTTGGTGATTTATAGAATCACAGAATGGTTTGGGTTGGAAGGGAACTTAAAGATCATCCAGTTTCAACCCCCCTGCCATGGGTAGGGGCACCTTCCACTAGACCTGGTTGCTCAAAGCCCCATCCAACCTGGCCTTTCTTTTGATACATTTAGATAAATGTAGCTGCTGCCTGCTTTTTGATTTGAAAACCTCTCTGCTCTTCTTGATTGTGTTTAATTGCATACAAATTGTTTTTCTTCTCTTTTAGGTATGGTGGTGCCTTAAGAGCTTCAGGAGAAATGGCGTCTGCTCAGTACATTACTGCAGGTTGGTGTTTAGAGTAGAACACAAGGGTTTAGGCTCGTGTGCAATTTCCTGCTAACTGCAAATGAAAATTGCAGTTAGAGCTCTGTGTGTTTTTCTTTAGTGCATATGCCTTAGCAATGTCAGATCTGCTGACACTGGAGGATTCCTTTTGCTGTGTTGTTAATATCTTTAAAGGTTATTCTGACTGTGGCTACAAAGCATACATCTCTGGATATTATTACCTAGCTGCATACTAGGGAAAACGTATACAGGTGTCATCTAGGCTTAGACAGTAATAATTCCTGTCTCTTAAGAGTTTTTTGTGTAGGCATAAAGTAATTGGAACTTTTTAAAGCATACTCCATCCATCTGTGGATTTGATCATTTTGTGTCGAAATAGTCGAGGGCACAATTCTTCATTTCACTTAATGATAGGCTAACACCATACTCCCAGAACATGTAGTTCATTCATATTTTTTAATAAGATCTATTGGCTGAGCATTATTGTTAAGGTGGTAGCTGATTCTTTATCAGTGGTATTAGTCTTTACCCAAAAGATCCAGATTTCATACTGAAATAGAAAGTAGTGTCTTCAAGAGGAAAGTTACTCTGTATTGTGGTGATCTGGGTGCTCACAATGTGGGAGCTCACGATGGCCCCGTATCTCCAAGTTCTAACTAAAATTCTAGTTAGACCCCTTACATTTGAACAAGGGTACTGCTTGTCCACTTTTTCTTTTTTTACTCTATTTCATTGCCCCACTAAGATGCTGGGCCAGGACACTGTGATTTCTACCAGTCCATTTAAGGAAAAACAAAACAATATAAGGAAGGAAAGGTCCAGTTTGTGGGTATGCCTGCTGATCGAGTTTTGGGGTGGTAAGTTCAATGGTTACTCTATACAAACCACACCTGCCCCTCCCCTTTTCACTGCCTTTACTTCATGTCCCTTGTTTTCTTTTTAAGGTGACAGCTCTGCTTTTTAGGAATCTTAATAGTTGAAGTAATTCATAGTTAATTCTTTTGTGCTGAGCTGGTCAAGAGCTCCTGCATGACACTTATGGCATTTTTTTTTTTTTCTAAATTGCTGTCATATCAGTTGTCTCTCTTAATCAAGGTCAGTGCAGATATTTCTTAAAGAGATGAAGCAGTTGACATTGGTTCCTTGTAATCTTCTCTATATTCACTTATTCAAGAGTATCATTCATTAATCTCTCCACTTGTCAATTAGTGACCATGCAGACTGTTGCCAACCTCACAGGGTTGTTGTAAGGATTAGTAGGTGTCTCAAGTGATGCTGTAACCTGTGTAGATAAGGCATTTTATAGTACTGTGTCTGGAACAAAAAAGAAAGCCATGTGTATTGTCATGCAATCAGTAGCATCTATTGCCTTGAACATAGTTATGAGCTGTCTGCATGTATGCATACGCATACTTGTTTTCCTGGGGCTTAAATTAAGCATGAGTATTTTCTGGATATTTTAGTTGGGAATAAGTAAAGGTTTTATTTTTTTTTCCCCAGTAGCTAGTGAAGCTTAAGTTGCTCTAGAAGCTAGATTGTGAATGTCTTCTGGTTTCTCTAGGTGTCGTCCTCTTGTGAAAACATTGTTCCTCAGATGTGTTTCAAATGAAAACTTAACTGCTCAAGTATTATTTTTCTGTTAGCAGCCAGGAAAGATAAGGTCTTGTGTGCCAAACTCTCAGAATTGTTATCTTTGCACTTGCAAAGTCATGTTCAGAAATGAGGTCTTGGGTGTGCCTCTTATGACACCTGGAAAATTTGGTCCTGGTTTGGAAAGATCAAACTGGACACTGTTAAATGATAAGTCTTTAAATGTTGCTGCTGTTTCACTATTCTTTTTCAACTTCCTGCCATGTTTGAATTGTTTTTCCACTTCTCAAAGCATTCACTTTTTCTTCAAGCTCTTAGAGACTTGTTTGATTCCATGGATAAAACTTCCTCCAGTATCCCACCTATCATTCTCCTGCAGTTTTTACACATGGCCTTCCCACAGTTTGCAGAGAAAGGCGATCAAGGCCAGTACCTTCAACAGGTAAAGTCCAATCATTAGCTTATTATTTGAAAATTCTAGTATGTTGAGAGCAAGGATATTTGAATTCTCTCCTCCTGCTGTAAATGTAATTTATCCCAGTAAAGTGTTTGCTTTTATATTGTGTAGAAAAGTTGAATGTAATATTAAGCACCAGCTCTGAAAATGTATGGTGGAACAGGGAGAAATTCTTATGTAAGGAATTCTTTGTTTGTTTGTTATAGTGTGAAGATTGATGGGTTTAATATTACTAAATCGTAACTCTACCAGTCACATTTAATGTTCTTTTCCCTTCCTAGGATGCCAATGAGTGCTGGGTGCAGATGATGAGGGTACTGCAGCAGAAGCTGGAAGGCATAGAAGGTGATACAGTTATGGAGGTAATTGTAGTCTTACTCTGAAAGGAGTTAGGATTTATAATATTTTACTTGTGGTTTGCATATTTTTTCACTAAGGATTATCTATTTTGTGAGGGGTTTAACATGTAACTATAGTCCAGTAAGTGAAACTGCTTTCTGATGCATCTCATCAGCATAAAGCTGCCTATATCATGTCAGCTATGCTATGGAGTGTACTGTAGGAATACTTCTCCTTTGGGCTCTGGAAAGTACCGCCGTGGTGACTGTGAGTGCGTAGCAGCTGGCCCTGGTAACCTGTGAATTTGGCACAAAGGTTTTTTTTTCTGGAAGAAGTGCTTCAGCATTGTTGGCTGCAAGAACGCTGCTTCAAACAGACAACTCGCCTAAGCAACCTCATAAGAAGTTGAAGTTTTTCCAAAGGCTTTACCAGACCGACTTTCTTCTCTATGAGCTGTTTTCTGGAGAGTCTTGGCAGTGGCAAAAGCCTAATTGACTGCTCTAAAATTTAAGACAGATTTAAGTTGGGGAGCAGGGAAGTGTGACTTTGATTCAAATATTATTTGCTAATATGCTTTGAGGTGGCTTTAACAGCGTGCAGTGAATGCTTTTGGTTTGGAACTCCAATACTGTGTCAGGAGATTGACTGACTAGGAGAAAATGCACCTAAAGAAAGGTGAAGGAATAGGCTTTAAAGAATTTAAATAAATGAAATATTTTGTGTGTGAAGAATACTGTCTTTACATGATACTTAAAGATAAATCATAAGAGAATTTGTTTTGCAGACAGACTCCGGAGCTACAGCAGCATCTTCTAAAAAGAAGAGTTTAATTGATCAGTTCTTCAGCATTGAATTTGAAACAGCGTATCCTAAAGACTAAGGCAAGCGATAGAATGATAATAATTTCACACTTTGGCAGTAGAGTGTCGGGAGCCTGAAAGCATTGTTCAGAACAGTATAGAAAACCAAGGTGTGTGTTGGGGAAGAGAGGGAGTGATGTATTAGAGGAGTACACAGAAGTTAAAAATAAGATTGGATTTACCTTGAGAGAGAGGATGATGTGGAGAGGAAGAATGGTAATGAAAAGTTACAGAACAAGCCCACTGAATTAAATACCAGATCTCCTCCCGGGAGAAGGTTGCCAGTCATCCTACTTCAAGGACACTGACATGTTTTATCCGAGTAAAAGTAATTATCATCCTAAATAGCCTTTTTGTGGCTTGTAAGGGAGTGTTGCTGATACACTTGGCATACTGCACATGCACAAAAGATAGCTTGACTGATTTCTTAAGAAATAAATTTGATGCACACTGTTAGATGTATAAGGAACTATTGCGGCTGACAACTTCCTAGTAGCTTGTTTTATAGCAAGGACAAAAAGTATATGACCACATGGGGCACGCATCTCATGCCAAGTATTAGTCTTTTCCCACTTCTCCACCCCACAGTCCTGGTTGTCGTGAAACTGACCGCCACCTTTTAGACAGGATTATACTGTGCATTTTGCTTGTCTGAAATAAGGAAACATCCTGTGAGATGAGCACTGTATTTCACAGCTTGGTACCAGCTGCCACTGGTCGTTACACATGAAGGAGCAGATTGGTTAGAATGAAGAGCTGTTTCAAATCTGTTTGTTTTTTTTTTATCCTTTGGGAAGTAAAAGTACTATTGATGCACAAGCAGAGGATTAGTTTAAGTTACCGTGCTGTTCAACATGTTGTTTTCACTAGAGCAGTAGTTCAGCTCTTGATGCACCATGGTTTTCCTTAATTTTGTGAAGTATGAAATGTACAGAAGCTGAAGAAGAGGAAGTAACTAAAGGAAAGGAGAATCTGCTTCAGCTCAGCTGCTTTATTAATCAAGAAGTGAAATATCTGTTTACAGGACTAAAATTGGTAAGTTATTTATATAACCTTTATTTAATTGAAATTCTAAATTACCTGTGTTTTTAATCTGTGACTTGGAATTGACGTCTGCTGTCCAAGCTTTACAGAATTCCACAGTTTGTTTTTTTTGTGTTCAATGGGAAGGTGGCAGTGAAAACAAATTGTATGTTAGTATAAAAGCAGACTTTAGCAGAGTGTTTTCTTGACCCTGACATTGTCTTCTGCATGCAGGTCACCAAGTGCTAGCCAATTTGTTTGTTCAGCTGGGTTTCACTCCAGACTGAGCAGTATCACAGAATGGTTTGGGCTGGAAGGCACTTTTAAGGGTCGTTTAGTTCCAACCCCCTGCCATGGGCAGGAACACCTTCCACTAGACCAGGTTGCTCAAGTGGTCTCGAACACTGCCAGGGATGGAGCATTTACCACTTCTCTGGGCAGCCTGTTCCACTGTTTCACCACCCTCACAGTGAAGAATTTCTTCCTTATATTTAATCTAAATCTCCTTTTTGTCAGTTTAAAGCCATTCCCCCTTGTCCTGTCACTACAGGCCCTTGTAAAAAGTCCCTCTCCACATTTCTTACAGGCCCCCTTTAGGCACTGGAAGCTGCTCTGAAGTCTTACCGGAGCCTTGCCTTCTCCAGGCAGAACAACCTCAACTCTCTCAGCTTGTCTTCACAGGAGAGGTGCTCCAGCCCTCTGATCATGATTTAAGCATGTTGTAAACAGTTACCCAGAAGTCAGTTTTAAAACAGGGTGGCATTTTGGTTGCTAAGAAAAACAAAAGCAACCAGGTGATGGAACAATTAGACTTGAATTTTGCAGATTTTGAAGGGGGTGTTATTTTCCATGACACAGCATCATCTTTAAACTGTTTACATAAGTAGAAGTTCTTCAAGTAGTCTGTGCTTTTTCGATGTATATTTCTAAGTTTTTAGGGGTTTTTGGAGAATCTGAAGGAGCCAGGAGAGAAGCCTACTACTAAACCTCTGTAGTAACTGCTCTTGCAGAGTACTTGTATAAGAGCAGGGATGGAGGCAGTAACTAAATCAAGTTGCATGCTTCTCAGGTAATCTTTGTATCTGCTTTTTCTTTTCTTTGACAGACTCTAGAAGGAAAAGTAAGATGAACTAGTTAATGTTCACAAATAAAATAATAATCACACAGATTATTGTTATAAGAAAAAAAGGAACCTCACATTCAGGCCAAAAAAAGGTCTAGAATTCTTATGTTGGGTTGCCTATAGAAACAATTCTACCAACCAGGCCAGTCTTGCCCTAAGTTAGGAAAGGTCCCTGGAAACATGGTATCACCACCTGTCTCCTCTGTAGCTCTGTCTGCTTGAGACTGAGGTTTGGAAAACATGCAAATATTCCCCCAAGAAGAAACCTCAGATTTGCTTTAGTTGTGTTCGACATCCTTGTCTCTAAATTGGAGAGACATGAATTTGATAGGTGGACCACTTGGTGGATAAAGAACTGGCTGGATGGCCACACGCAAAGAGTAGTGCTCAGTGGCTCAATGTCCAGCTGGAGACCAGTAATGAGTGGTGTCCCTCAGGGATCGGTGTTGGGACCGGTCTTGTTCAACATCTTTGTCGGTGACATGGACAGTGGGATTGAGGGTGCCCTCAGCAAGTTTGCCGATGACACCAAGCTGTGTGGTTCGGTTGATACATGGGAGGGAAGGAATGCCATCCAGAGGGACCTTGACACGCATGTGAGGTGAGCTGATGCCAACCTGATGAAGTTTAACCATGCCAAGTGCAAGGTCCTACACCTGGGTGGGAGCAATCCCAGGCACAGCTCCAGGTTGGGCAGAGAAGAGATTGAGAGCAGCCCTGTGGAGAAGGACTTGGGGGTGTTGGTCGATGAGAAAATGGACATGAGCCAGCTTCAGTGTGCGCTTGCAGCCCAGAAAGCCACCCGTATCCTGGGCTGCATCAAAAGGAGTGTGACCAGCAGGTTGAGGGAGGTGATCCTGTCCCTCTACTCTGCTCTCATGAGATCTCACTTGGAGTATTGTGTGCAGTTCTGGTGTCCTCAACATAAAAGGGACATGAAACTGTTGGAACAAGTGCAGAGGAGGGCCACGAGGAGGATCAGGGGACTGGAGCACCTCCCGTATGAAGATAGGCTGAGAAAGTTGTGGCTGTTCAGCCTGGAGAAGAGAAGGCTGCGTGGAGACCTCATAGCAGCCTTCTAGTATCTGAAGGGGGCCTATAGGGATGTTGGGGATGGACTCTTCATTAGGGACTGTAGTGATAGGACAAGGGATACTGGGTTCAAACTTAAACGGGAAGTTTAGATTGGATATAAGGAAGAAGTTCTTTACTGTACGGGTGGTGAGGCCCTGGAATGGGTTGCCCAGGGAAGCTGTGAATGCTCCGTTGCTGGTGGTGTTCAAGGCCAGGTTGTACACAGCCTTGGGTGGCATGGTTTAGTGTGAGGTGTCATGGGCAGGGGGGTTGGAACTACATGATCTTAAGGTCCTTTCCAACCCTAACTCTTCTATGATTCATAACCAAATCCAGATTCAATACTTAACCAAATGCACTCGCAAGTTCTATTGCAGAATTTAATTTTCTGCGGAGAAAAACTTTGTGTCGTCAGGGCACAGGAATGAGCCTGGGGCTCAATAAATGAATGGGCTTGCTCCTTCTGCCAAGGAGTTTCAAAATTCTGCCTGTTGTAATGGCTGATAGGAACAGAGGAGATGAGCAGAACCTGATTCACCTTATGGCTTGTTTGTCTGTGCTGTGCTCTGCTTCAAGCTGTGTTTTATGATGAACATAGGTGTTATTACCTTTCTTTTAACAGCGCCTTCAAGAGGAAATAACCAAACTGTCTCCAACACTGCAGAGAAATGCACTCTATATCAAATCTGTGAGTGGTGCTTTTGTTGCTCTCTTCATCATTTTTTCAACTGTTGTCAATTTTCTGTCCCAAAACACGAAGTTATTGCTGTAACAGGGTGTGATTTATGTTTATAAAACATCTGAATATCCACTACCAAAAGATTTAAAGCAGGAAATTATTTATTTGAGTACACTACTCTACAAAGTTTTAAATTAGGAGGCCTTGCTGTATTCCTATGTGTGTGTGTACAGGACAGGATGTAATTTAGGATTTGCAGTGTTTAAATGTTTAAAAGATCTGTCAGTGTCTAAATAGCTTCTTCTGTTTTTCTTATAGTCTAAAATCAGTCGCTTGCCAGCCTACCTGACTATTCAGATGGTTAGATTTTTCTACAAAGAGAAAGAATCTGTGAATGCCAAAGTTCTTAAGGTAAGTTTTGTTCATACTGAACTTGAATTCCTCTTCATGCTTTTCAGTGAGGTTTTTGTTGTAGGTAGACAGCTAATACTTGAAGGCCGTTTACTCAATTGGTTGCTTTTAAGTTGCATTTAAAAATACTAACAGTGCAGTTTCTTTGCTGAAGTACAAAGTGGTTTTGTTTCCAGCTGTGATGGTCTCAGTTGTGTGGCAAACTATGCTAGCAAAATAGACTGGGGAAAGGGAGGTAAGGGGCATAAATGAATTTGCTCCAATACTCTTAGGATGTTTTTCGGTCTCTTCTCACCAATGGCTCAGAGGAAAATGTTCAGTTAAGGAGAGGGACATGCTTTCAGTCACTAGACAGTGTTCTACGGTTGATGAGAAATGCTTTGGCTAACGAACACTTCCTGTACTAGTTATTTTAATGGGCTTTCTGATTGACAAATGCACAAACCCGCTGCCAACAGCTACATGTTCCAGTATTGCTTTCTGTTGGACTTGGCTGATAGACTTCCTAGGCTGCCCCAGGATATCATGATAGATGATGCCTGCTCTTCACAAGAGAAACAAGGGAATAAAGATTGAAGGCACATGTTAACTTTTCTAGAAGATTGTTTGGATAACCTAAATTAACATTTTTGCCAGTGTACAGACATTCTGCATGCATATTTTTTTCCTTAGGGCTGCATAGGTATTTCTGTAGTATAAAGTATGACAGCGAATAATAATGAATCTAAATATTCTGAATGTGGTAATTTATGATGGTTTGTTTATACTGAATTAGACATTTTTCTGTGGAAGTATTGTAGCCCTTTACATAAGTCCTGTCAGCGACATTTCAGTAGATGAAGCTGTCATAAATGTGATGAGAGTTGCATCTAATTGGACTTAGTATTGTCTTCCTATAGGAGAAGGCTTTAACATGGAGTACCAAGTAATGTTAATAATCTTTCTGCTTTTTACTTGCTAGGATGTTAAATTTCCTCTTATGTTGGATGTGTATGAGCTGTGTACACCAGACCTTCAGGAAAAAATGGTTTCTTATCGATCAAAATTCAAAGATCTAGAAGACAAAAAAGTTAATCAACAGCCAAAGAATGTAAGCCTCCTGACATTTTGATTAAACAAGTCATACAGCTGGAATTGGGGCACTCGTAAGGACTAGAGAAAACTTGATTTCCTTAAGTGTAGCATTTGAACTCTTTGGTATTGAGCTTCAGATCTTTTTGTGCATTTTCATGATAATACCATATCAGCTTTGGTATGACTGCTTCACCAGGAATGTTAAATGCTGTAGAAAATTATATTGCTTCCATTTTTATTTCAAAACTGACAAAAATGTTGTGCTTCTGCTTAGCAGTGTTACGACTAAAGGTTTTCTGTGAATTACGCAGAATGGTTCTCTTCAAACATGACTGCTTGCTGGCAGGTCACTTCTTCAGTGACAGGTAGCTTTTTCCTGCTCACCAAGCGGAAAGGGTTGTACAAGGTTCTACTATGTGTCTGACTGATAAAATTTAGAATATATGTACTTACATTAATTTAGACTATATGAGCTTATAGTCTGCATTCTAAAAACATGGTAAACGGTTTCATTTTCTGTCTTGTCTACATATTCTAAAACTGGCTTCCCTTTATTTAAAGAAACCATTTCCTTTAATGAAGGAAAAAAGTAAACAAGCTAAAACTGTAGTGTTTTAGCTATTGTTTTTAAGTTTGCCAGTCTTTTCCTGGCCTAACTCTTGCCAGTTTCATTTAAACATTTGAATAAGGCTCGCATCTCTACACAGTTACGAACAAGGAAAGAGTGCTATTAAGAGTCTGTTTCTGGTGTTTTCTTGTTACCATTTGTGCTACTAGCAAGTCCCTAACAAGGAATACAGTCTTCTATTGCAGAATTGTTTCATAAACAAACTTGTCAGTCTGGTGGGTCAACAGTCTAGGCAGAAGGTGCTAAAGTGGTGTTATATTTGCAGTAAAAAGTGGTCTGGTTTAGATGAGGCTTTTGCATGTCCACCCAGAAATATGGTAATGGAACTTGGTTTCAAGTTGAACAGAAAATGTTTAGGCTTAAAAACGTCTTTAAATGAATGGGGAGTTGGGATTTGGTAGGATTGCACTAAAGCTTTTTCACAACTGTTCCACGTTAATTCAGTATATTCTGTCCTGCAGTCTAGTAAAAGCGAAGGAGCACAGAAAGAAGTTAAATATGAACCATTTTCTTTTCCTGATGGTGAGTACAGGGAAACAGATCTGTTTTAAAGTAACTTTCTGTGTACTTCTGTGTAAGTGGACCCAGTGGTAGGCATGTTTTTAGGACCCTGGTTATTTTTAGCACTTTTGAAAATTAATCTTCAGAAACTGACAGAAATTTAAGGAATGGAAAGACGAGGCAAGTCAAAATGCTGTTGAAATGGTCAAAGACATATAAGTTGATGATACATAGAAGACATGCACATCAAAAGACATTCGCATGTCCTAGAATTATAGCATAGAATAATAGAATGGTTTTGGTTGGAAAGGACCTTTAAGATTATCCAGTTCCAACCCCCTGCCGTGGGCAGGGACATCTGCCACTAGACCAGGTTGCTCAAAGCCCCATCCAGGCTGGTATGTGCACTTTTGAGTGCTTCCTTGTCAGTAGTTGGTGTTTGAAGGAAGCGTATGTCTGGAAAGCTTACTGATGGGTTTAATGTTTTAAGCTTACTGCCTTTGCATTCTGTCCAAGATCTGTATTTATGTCTCAGTTTCCTGAGAGGCTGTCCTAGCTGAAAGCTGCTGGGTTTAGTTCACAGTGATTGAGAACCGTGCTGTAAGTGGGGTTTTACACAGCTGTGGTGCTGCAGTTTGGCTCACCTGTCTTTAGTCTGCATACTGTTAAAACATGAAACAGTTCATGTAAGACTCACATAACTTGTTTTTCCTTCTCTTCCTTCAGATATCGGTTCTAATAACTGTGGCTATTACGACCTGCAGGCAGTGCTAACACATCAAGGCAGATCAAGTTCCTCTGGGCATTATGTGTCTTGGGTTAAAAGGAAACAAGGTAAAACACCTTGACGACTCACAGTTCTCTTAACTGCCCTTCAGACTTAACATTAAGTGTGCTTAGATTTGATGGTACCTACATTACAAATAATCCTCTCGCTTTTCTTGCAGATGAATGGATTAAATTTGATGATGACAAAGTCAGCATTGTTACACCTGAAGATATTTTGAGGTTATCCGGGGGTGGAGACTGGCATATAGCTTATGTTCTACTCTACGGGCCTCGCAGAATCGAAGTAATTGAAGATGAAGCTGACTAGTAGCCTTCAGTCTTAGCCATTCTGCCTAGGTGTGAAATAAATGTTGATAACTGATCACTTCTTTAACCCCAGAGCTTTTAGCAAGTGGATAAGTAATTTGGTCAAACCTTCTCACATGAAGAAGGGTATGGGTTCAAAACTGCTCCAAGTACCAATCTGCCACTGCTGGACTGGACTGGGCTTGCCCCTGGGGTGGTGACAATTTTTAAAATAGCTTTAACATCTTGCAGAAGAGAAATTTTTTAAATGAGCCTCTTCTTCCCCCCTTCCCCCTCCTCTCTAACGTCATCAAGTATTTATTACACACCTACTCTCGCATTTGTTACTCTTGCATGGTTTCTACCACACTTCAATAGTTGTCCATCCTCTGCCTTACCTGGCACCTTTGTTAGGAAGGTGGAAGAGCAACTGTTGCCTTGTTGTGTAACTCAGTGCTGCTGCCCATAGCCAACAACCATGGCTCCAATCAAGTATTGTCCAGCCTGACGTGCTGATTCAGTCTGTTCTGTTGCTGGCACCTCATGACTTCAAAATAAATTGTGATCAACAACGTGTCCTCCATTAAAAAAAGTTCATGTCTTAGTGATGTAGTTAGTATGTGTTTGTTTTCACTCCCTGGGCCACCACTCATGAATGGCTGGAAGCAGCCTTGTGATAAAGCCACTGGTGTTTAAGCTGTAGGGATTTATCTCCTGTCCTTTGGCTCTTACTACTCTCTACAACTACCTGAAATCAGGACACAGTGAGGAGGTGTCTGGTCTCTTTTCCCGAGTAACAGGAAAAGAGGTAGTGGCCTCAAGCTGTGCTAGTGGAGGTTTAGACTGGATAGGAATTAGAATTTCTTCAGCAAAAGGGTGATTCAGTATTAGAACAGGCTGCCCAGGGAAGTGGTGGGATCACTGTCCCTGGAAGTAAGATGAGATGACTCCTTCAGTAACATGGTTTAGTGGTGGACCTGGCAGCTGGCAGTCTTGGGGTGTAATGGTTGGGCTTGAAGGTCTCTTCCAGCCTAGTTGATTCTATAATTCTTTGCTAAGTAGTTTAGTTTGGTGGCTGTGAACTTGGGCTATGCTTACTTAGAGTAACTGCTGTTCCTTCCCCATAGGAATGCAGCAGCTGTAGGCTAGTGGGAGGCTGCAGTTAAAAAGCATCTTGGTGTTGGCCACAGCCAGAAAAGCACTAGGCCAGCAACAGATCTGATTTTTAATGTGTCCCAGACCCTTCTGGGTGAGCCAGTCCACACTCACATGAAATACCTTCACTTGTATCTTCATTAGCAGTGACCGCATGGGGAATTCCGTGCTCAGAAAGCACACAGCTTTCACCCTCCCCTTGGGACTTGGCTCCAGCCATGGCCCCCCAGGTAGTTTTGGTTATTGCACCGCCTTTGCCACTGCAGATGCCCCAGGAGCACACCAAAAGCCTAAGGGTGGATTTTAAAGAAGCTGCATGATGCTTAAAGGCAGCTCCAGCCACTGAGGAAGCCCCATTGCAGTACTGGCCTGTTCCTCTGTTCCCCACAGAAATGGCACAGACACATCTATTTATAGTGCTGCTTCTGGTTCCTGTTAAGGAGCTAAGGGAATTGTGCCTGGTTGCTGCTTTGTGGAACTATGTCCTCCCAGTTGTGGTCCTGTGGTCACTTTATTTCTCCTGAAGTTCCTGTTGGCAGCTGGAAAGAGCCTTCTGCTCAAAACAACCCCCTGCCATGGGCAGGGACACCTTCCACTAGACCAGGCTGCTCAAAGCCCTGTTCAGCCTGGCATTCAACAAAGCTAAACCAGGGAGACAGCTCAGTGCGCAGGTCTCCTGCCTCAACCATGAGCACCAAGGTGGCAGTTCATGCCTGAAGCATCAAGAATGTAACTCACTGCACATGGCTTCCTGCAGTCACGCTCACTGTGGTCATCATCAGCCCCAGCTTTCCAAGATCAAGGTGGCAGGTTGGCCATGCCCAAGCACCATTAGTCATTCCCCATGCACCTCAGTTCAAGCTCAAGTCCCTTAATTGAAACGGTTCCATTCTGTACCTTCTACCGAACTCTACCTGTAGCAGGAGGCAAGACTTGGGCTGTGTTATTTCATAGACTCACCACAGATTCACTCCAACAGGTCCACATCACTCTGGGGGCCCCAAAGCTGAACTCAGTACTCCAGGTGGTTCCTCACCACAGCTCAGTGGTTTCCAACAATGTCCCATCTATCAGCCTGTGCCGACTTCCACTTCTGTACCCAATAATCAAATTCCTAATACACTTACTTACATCCAAAGTAGGGGGGAGCAGGCACAAAGCTCTCCTCAATGGCTCTGCAGGCAGGAACTTGCCTCCCAGACAGTAGCCAACCACCCCAGCAGTTCACAGGTGTCATTTAATAATTGAAACGATAGGGGGAAAAGTTCGGGATATGTAGTTTTCCACACACTTGGCAATTGGAGAGATTTCGCTGAATGACACAAATTCTACAAGCAGCAGCCACAACCCAAGTTGTAGCTAGCTACTGCTTAACACCATAAAAACCTGCTTTTGGAGGGAAAATAGATCCAGCTACAAACAACAGCTTGTACCCATAAATAGGTAGCCATATCCTTAAAATGGAACTCATTGTCACTTCACAGTGACCTGGGACAAAGAAAGTACCTTGTTTATCAGGACTCAGGGGAGTACCTACAGAGCCAAACATATCCAGAGACTGAAGTTAGTAACTCCTAGTATACACGAGCATGGAAACCACCCCCATTATCAACTGTCAAGGTCCAAAGAGAACCAGTCCTTCAGAGGGAAGCAGGCTGAACGTGCATCCCTCTAAGGGCACTGGTGCTTCACAGGAAGTGAACACTGTGACTCAGGCCTCCATCACAACCCTGTTTTCTCAAGGTTGAATCACTCACAGGCAGGTACACTTTGATAGTCTACAGCATCCCACCACCCCCAAAATGCTGGCTCACAGGTCCCACGCTCTGAGAAACTGCACAGACAGTGGTCACAGGGACCATCAATCCCTCCATCCAGCTGGAGTGATCCAAGCTCTGCTGATGGCTGCACAGAAAGCTGCCTGACTTCCCATCCTCCCCTTCACCCTTCCACCAGCCAAGATGAAGCTTCTTATTCCCGCACTGGGGTGTCTAACCCTTCCCTCAGAAAGTCTGCACAACAAAACAACATCATTAAAAAGTTTTATCTTTTACTGACCATAAGATGCCTGTTAAAAATCTGTTACCTAGCAACAACAGGAACCATTAAACCGAAACAGTCACAACTGATGATAATGACAACCACCAGAAGTCACAAGTAACAACCCCCCCAACCCAAACAGGGTTGAGCAGCAGCTGGAATGAGTTAGCTGCCACTCTCGGTGTCGTTGCTCAGGCTTTCCGCAAGGTCACCTAACCCAGCTTTGTTCAGGGCCAGAATGAGGTTCTCAGGGGTGGCATGGGCGCCCTCCTGGTCCTGCCAGGCGACCAGCAGCTGCTTGGCTCTCATCTTCATGTCCTCACTGTCTGACTCGATCTGCCGGATGTCAGCATCCTTCATTTCCAAGTAGGGGGCCAGGGCCTTCCACTGCTCCCCAAGCCTGTTTGCAACTGCCTCGATCTGGTCGCCCGTCATGGCTTTGTCCCGCTGCACCTCTGGACCTGGGGAAACAAAAGAGAAAGAATCAGTGAGACATAGGGAATGGCTCCAGATACAGCAAATTCATCTTCCCTGATCTGCCCTGGTTTAAATTCCCTATTTACTTACTAACAAACAGATGAGTTACACCTTTCCTTCAGTTGTTAAAACTACTCATGGGCTCTGAGAACCGAGGGATTTTTACAGCTGCATTACCTGGGTTTCAAAAGGAACATTCCTTATTGCCTGTGACAAAGAATATTTGGGGGTTTAAGTTATCTCCCATTTGATTAAGAGAGAATTTCTAAAGCCTTATGTAGCTCAGAACCACCTCCTCCAAATGAAAACCAGGATTCCGATAGGCAGCCTGCAAGTTTCAATACATGAGACAGCTATAATATTAAAATACAGAGTGATCTTTAACATTTAATTATTTCTCAGACTTCTTTTAGTCACTTTACTCAGCGTTAACCCAGGTAAAACAAGTTTGCTTCCCTTTTACTGTTACTAAAGCCTCATGTTCTTATTCGCAGCAAAACTGTGACCAGGACAGTAGTAGCTTTAACACACAGTCAGTACTTTTAAGGAATTCTCTGTCATTCTGGCATGTAGATAAAACCACGGAATACTGTGCTCTGCTGAACAGCCAAGTGCTGCAGTGATTACACAGGTGGGTTTGCACACCTATAGCTTAGGTCTACAACCTATGGCTTAACACCTATGTTTACTTAACGCTTTAAAAGAAGAAACCCTCAAGGCTGAGTTACAGTTAATTGCATTTCAGTTAATCCCAACCTGAAGAGCCAGCTGGCATGGAGTGGAAGTTTCAGCTCTCTCCAGTGCCATTTATCTGAACTAAACTCACTGCATCGAGGATAAGGAATGGAAGACCACAAACAACAAAACAATAAAAGCACTCTGCTTGCTTCCCTTATTTCTAAGCACAGAGGACCACAGCTTTGCCACCTCTGCCTTATGGCAAGGTTTAAAGAAAGATGTAAGTTCCATGCAGGGAAGCTGTGGAGTTCGTTTGCTCAGGCAGCGTTACGCTGAAGAGTTGGAAACTTCCCCACTATTGTCAAGATGACTGTGGAAAAGGTCAGCTGCTGGATGAAAAAGGGAGGCAGAAGAGGGATTCACAGAGGCCCACAGGAGGCTTTGCCACTCACACAAGAAATCTTTCAGCAAATTGCCAGTGGTGGCCAGTGTGCGGCTTCCCTGCTCTGCATATCCCACCTGCCCATGCTGGATGCAAGAGCTGGCACAGAGAGATTCAACACACAAGAGAGAAGGTGCTGCGAGATGAACGCAGGAGTGAGGATGGAAGGAGGCAGATTCACAGACACTGGAGACAGTGAAGGACACTTACAGGAGCACAACGTACCAGGGTTACAGGCAAGAGACAAAATGGAAGGAGTCGTTTATGCAGAGGAATGAGCAAGAGATGAAGTTTGTCAGGAAGGTCGCCCTTCTCACAGAGCAGCTTTTGCCTTTAAGTTATTTTAAATGAAGAGCAAGTAAAAATCTCAGAGTTGGAACATATCCATTACTGAAAGTTCCATAACCACCCACTAAAGCAGGGGCTGGAGAGAGGCACTTATCTGTGGCAATTAAAGGGCAGAAGAACAGGGAAGCAGGTTGAGGAACACTCAAGGTAGGTTTTTACACAGCAATGCTGGCATTTTAGCTATATATACCTACTAACACTGTAAACACCACCACGTAGCAGAAAAGGTGGAAGAGGCTCCTAATGAAAAGGCTAATCCAACTTCAACCACTTGGATGCTTTCCCCACTGCAGGCCATGAGACCCAGAGGTTGCTATGGGTACCCCATGCCCTGAGAAGCAGCGCTTTGTGGTACGAATGCTGGTTAAGTCAGAAGCACCGACTGTTACAACACAGCTTTTACAACACACAGCAAGAGAGATACTGCAAACACGGAGAACATGCAAATCTTACTTTCATTATTTTCCTTTAATAAAGCATCATTATCTTCCTCATCTTCATCCTCGCCTGTTTTTATTTCTTCAGAAGGAGGCTACAATGAGAGAACTAAACATCACTGGATGAATTTTGTGTTTAAAGAGAAATTTTACAGCTCTGTGACTGTCTGGAATGAGTGGCAGAAAGGAAAACCTGAGACGATTCCATATGAGAACTAAAGATCCCCCACAGCCTCCTGTATTCAAACCACCAGTAACAAGCGCTCTAATAAAGCTTAGTATTAACTAAAAAACCTAGCTGAAGCATCCACTGACTTCACAGGATTCTCTCCTTTTCATAACCACTACAACAAAGCATTACACACCTACCTTTATTACTTCATAAAAAAACAACCAAAGAACTTCCTATGAGACCACTACTGATAAGCGGATTTTTCAAAGTCATTGTTCTTCCTTAATTTTATTCCTCCCTCAGGAATTCCTGTTTTCTGTACTTTCAAGCTTCTTAAAGGTGGCGAACAAATATGCAAACAACAAACTCTTCACTCTCCGATTAAGTTGTTGAACACTGACTTCCTCTTTTCCCATGTTTCAGTCACAGGCCCTATCTACATATCTGTTTCTTGCCGTAATATTTGGCACATGCCAGCTGCACCATGAGGAATACTGCATCAAGTGCTACCTTAATACATTAAACAGCTTTCCCCTCCCAGTAAAACTAAAGCTGCTATTAGCATCTAGTTAACTGTGATGGCTGAACAAACAAAAAGTTTATATATTGCAATTAAACCTTTACACCTTAGTAGTTCCACATTACAAACAAGGAAGATCTCACATATGGAAGCACAGATTCAATCCACAAGGAACTGCTGGCTTGTGTGCTAACTCAAAGGCTTAGAAAACGCTCCCTTTCCCAGCTGTTGGTTTCCCTTATCATTGTGCATAAGAGAGCTGAAGGACCCCTCCCTGGCCTCAAATCTGCACTGCTGAACATGCAAAGGGTCAACGCTTTACATTTACAGCTCCACAAGGTCTGTTTCTCCTTAGATATTTTAGAAGTCAGGGAACTCATAGAAGAGCTCTGGTAGAGAACCCTGCTGTAAAGCTGTGGTAATGCTCAGTGCATGCCCTGCCCCTTTTACTGCCAACCCAGGAGCCACAGTCACCAACACGCATGAGCAGTGACGCCAGCTACACCTTCTCTGTGCACTGCAACACGGAACCCCAGTCACAGGGTACAAACGTATTCCTGCCTACAAATGGGACTGCCACAGCTGGCTTTTCAGAGCACGAGGCAGAGCTCAGCACCTACTCAGTTAGTCAACGTTGCTTAGTTTGGTGTCACTGGGATCTTCATAGATTAGACCAATTTTATTTGAAAGTTTTACTTTAGCATACAAGGCTTTTTTCTCTGTGGGCTTTTTCTCTCCCTTCCCTCCCATGTATCAAATGGACTGCAGAGAGACAAGCAGGACGTCAAATGAAGTCAGCATTTATTATTGTAGGATAGTATTACTTACAGGCAGCTCCTTGGCTAATTTGATTACCATGTTTTCTAGATATTCAGGTAAGCTCTTGAATTGCTGGTTTGTTGGCTGGAAGAAGTGGGGACTTCTGCGTGCTAGAAGCCTTAGTGCTCTCCAGCCATAGTTAGAGTTGTTCACAGCCCTACAATAAAATACAGGCTTGGTTGGTAACAGTCTGGCATCTATAAAAGCATAGAAAAAGATCTGTGGCATTTACTAATGAATATAATTCTGTCCAAACTTAGGCATTTTTTGTACATGACTCGAGTCCTGCACAGATATTAGTAATGCAGAAAACAGTCTGTTTTCTTTTACTAACCCATACATGAAAGAGATCAAGATGAAGTGAGACACAACAAAGATTCACGTACTTATACTTATTTTCAACCATGTTTTCAGGGTCTGCTTGTTCAATGGCTTCTTCAAAAAATTCCTCCAATGTTGGCATATATTCCCTGGGGAAAAGAAAGTAATAAAAAAAGAAAATTAAGGAGCTTAATACTCCTCACAATTTACTCTAAAGTAGCTGGTTTTGAAATTCCTTCATACACACCTCAAGCTTATCCACTGAAGGAAAAAAACCCCAACCCCAAACAAGCAAAGAATGTGTTCAATATGTGTTGCTATAAAACGACTGCCTGATATAAAAGCTGCCATGGAATTATTTGCTGATTATAGCCACTGAAGCCTAACAGTGGTCACTAGCACAGCCTGTTGTATGTGTTTAAACCTTCTGCCATACCAAAAGGTGATGTAAACATGTCAGTAGCACTTGGTGAAAAAGGACAATGGGACCCAAGACAAGAATTGTGGCAATACAGAAATGAGACTTTCACAAAATTACCTGTAACAACTGACTGGCTGTGTCAGAAGCATGCTGCCACTCGCACAGCTCACAAGTGCTCGAGTTCCCAAGGGGGTTGTTTTGTGCAATTTCACAGGACAAGTAAAACATGGCCTCATCAACCCTCACCACCTATTTCGATGTCATCTGCTATCAGAGAAAGCTACACTACCGTTACTCCACGATTTCAATTATTTACAATCACTAATTTTAGAGGGGAAAAAACATGATGCAGCTTAATGTTACACTTAATGATTCTATCTTAGTCGCTCCCCGACTTCCTCAATGGTGATCCTTATACCTTCTGCTGAAGGTACTTCAGTTAACGTACATTCAATACAGATCCCAAGTCTACAGGCATCAGGAGAAATAACTGATTTATTTGAAGTGGACCAAAAAGCACCTGAACTCCTGGGCTCAGAGATGTGATCAATGGCATGAGGTTGAGAGGCCTGTCACTGTACTATTTAGCACCTTCATTACTGACCTACTGATGATGGGACAGAGTGCACCCTCAGCAAGTTTGCAGACAACGTAGAACTGGGAGGAGCGGCTGACAGACCAGAGGGTTGTGCTGCCATTCAGAGGGACCTCAACAGGAATCTCCTGAAGTTCGAGAAAGGGAAATGACAATTTCTGCCCCTGAGGAAGAACAACCGCAGGCACCAGTACAGCCTGGGGACTGACTGTCTGGAAAGCAGCTTTCAGAAGAGGTATTGGTGGACACCACCATGAATAGGGGCCAGCAATGCACCTTCTGGCAAAGGCCAGCAGCACCCTAGGTTACATTGCAAGAGGGTTACCAGCGTATCAAGCAAAAGGATTCTTCTCTTCTACTCAGCACTGGAAAGATACATCTGGAGTGCTGGGTCCACTTCTGGACTCCCCAGCATAAGAGACATGGGTCAATGCAAAAGGCTGTGCATGGACAGAAACATCTAACATCCAAGGAGAGGGTGAGGGAGCAGTGACTGTTTACACTGGAGAAGAGAGGGCTCAGGGGCAGTAAATAGCTGACGTGGGCAATAAGGAACAAAGAGTCAGGCTGGACACCACCCAGTGGAAGTAAAAGCAGCAGCTGGCACAAACCAAAACATGGGAAATTCCAGTTCAGCATCAGAAAAAAATCCCCCAACTTTTCTGTGAGGGTGATCAAACACTGGAATGGGCTGCCCAGGAAGGTTGTGGATTTTCCACTCAGACGTCTGAAAGATGACTTGAGGAGATCCTAGGCAACTTGCTCTGGTTGACCCTGCTGTGAACAAGAGGGTGGACTAAGTGAACTCTAGAGGTCCCTTCCGACCTCAGCTCTTCTGTGATTTAAAAGACAGTATTTATGGTTCATATAGGACATATTAAAGAGCTGACTGATGTTTCTGCTCTCAGAACAGCTAGTGGCTGCTTCTGAAAGGTATTCAAACCAGTACATAAGGAACCATGACCTAAAAAAAAAAAAAAAATAACATGGCAGAGGGGTTGGAACTAGATGATCCTAAGGTCCTTTCCAACCCTAACTATTCTATGATTCTGTGATTCTAATATTCACAATGATCAGGATAGTTGTTTGCTGCTTTGAAGACTGCAAGCAAGAAATACAGATTACTCAAGAGCTGTAGGCTACTGTAAGCCAAGATTATCAATGGTGCAAAGCAAGCTCATAATGATCTCTGGTTTTCCTTAAATGTTTGTCAGAGGCACAGCTGCTTCTACAAGTGAGCCTTATAATCATTTGAGGCAGGGAAAGCAGCACACAGGTCTATAAATTCACTTTAATTTTGTTGTGAAAATCTTGTTTTGCCCAGGGAAGCATTGCCTCATGCATGTTTAAGTGTAGTTTTATCACTGACTAGTGGAACCAAAGCAAGCAGCTTGATAACCCATTTAGTCTCAATCCTCCTATATTATCCCATGAACAGCTATCTAAAAAGACGACAAAGAAGGAAGGATTACCCCATTTGAATGAAGGCGTGAGGAACCAAAGCAAAAAGTTAGTCACTTGACCATATCCAGTCACAAAGTCCATAACAGAGCCTAGAACCGAATCCAGATCCCCATGGATCTTTTCTTTCCTGTTTGCCATGGCATGCACTGTCTTGGTTTATCTCCTTTTGTTTGGTTTTATTTATTTACTTGAAGAAGTTGCAGCACAATACAATCATGCACAGGGAATCAAAAGCTTGGGTTCCAGACACAACTCCACCTTTAGTCCTTGGCCTAGTAAATGCAAGCATCCTGTCAGAGGCCTTCCTGCACATCCCAGCCTCACAGGAGGGCGCTTCCTCTGCACAGCTCCCAACCTCTGCAAAAGCAATTCCTCTACTCACAGCATCAGCACAGCTGGCACCCCTCCCCAGGCACCCAGCCTTTACAGCCACTACTAGCAACACTCTCTTTGGGAACTGTCCCATTCCTTTGCCAAATTTTCATACCAGGTATCACGTCTGCACAAACAAGGATTATGTTATTTATAACAAATAAAGTTACACAGCAAAGTACATTTTCAGTATTTCCTACAATTGTGCAAGCAGAAGGGATAAACAATAATTGTATTTTTCTACATCTGCACCACTACTAGATCCAGTATGCACCAAAACAATGCTTGTTAACTGATTTCCTTTCATCCAGTATTGTTCAAAGCACATGCCTCTTTGGAAAACACAGCCAAATGGCATGTTAACTTCATTAGAGCCACACTTGGCAATATTCCTTTATTATACAAGGTAATTAATTAGACAATCATGCTCTACAGAATGGGAGTTTCCATCTGGTTTTTAGCTTATTTTACTTCACTAAGCAATGAAAATTACTGACAGCGTAAACAGCAGTGAAGAAAACTGTAAGGAGATTCCAAGATTAAACACTAGCGATGAAAACTTTAAGGAGATTTCAAGACAAAGATTCATACAACCAACTCTTCTTCAAGACACACAGTGAAATGGCACACCACATAAGGCCATCTTATGTGCTTTCCTTATGCCAATTTTGTAATGATTTGTAATAATTTCCTGTGTAAGTAGAGTACTGAAAAAGTTAGCATTAGACATTTAGACAATGACATACCATTCTTTACCTACCTACTCTCAGATTTACAAGCTTCCATGTTATCAGGACATAAATTCCAAAGACGGGTCAGTTCCTCACTGAAAAGAGAAGCATAAACACATGTCAAACTCCCATTCATCATTCTATCACTTCATGTTCCATCACTCACCACAGACAGACACATGAAACACACTAGAGAAATTCTCACCCCAGAGCCTTTATAATAAGCATACTATACAAACCTTGTGATAATACATATTAGGAATTAGCAGAAGTGACAGAAATCTTATCTGAAGTTGCAGATAAGAAAAATCATGCGTCAAATTTCTGTTAGAATCCCCTGCTGATCTGTGGTCAGAAACAGTAACAAACTCTCTTTCCAAGCCAGCTAAGGTCAGGCCATACGGTTTTGATAAATGAAATAATTTATCATTATCTTTTTCAGAAGGGTCATTTTACTAAACTCTCAGTACAAGGTCTTGAAACTCAAGGTCAAAATTTCTACATCTAGGCTGGGTGAACTGTTACAATAATTAGACTGTAATTTCTCCAAAAGAAGGAAGTGAGAAAATACAGCACTTAGTGTGTATGGCACTTTTATTGGAGAGGGCCTATCAAGAAGACATCTTTGCCCTAGGGATAAGATATCAGTGGGTGTTATTTTTAAACCCATGGCACAGAAACATTTTAAGCAAAAACACAGAGGACAAAAGTAACAAAAGTGATCCAACAAGTGAAAACCATGGATTTTCAGTCTGTAAATTATGGACTATTTAGAAGGGATCTACAAGAGATGGTTATAAGGAAAGGAAACCTACTGTGAGTTTTAAAACAATGACATATTCCATGGCCGCTCTTTCCTGGCAGTTCCAAAAGAAGGAAGTTTGAAAATCACTGACTAGAAAACATACACTGTCAAAAAACCCCACAACCCCTCCCAAACCAACCAACCAACTGAAACCTGTAATGAAAACCATCCAACATACTTCCCCATAAGGATTTTTTTATTTGGTCCTTTTCCTAAGAAGTCCTCTGGAGCTGGCCTCTTTCTCACAGGCCTCATTGGCTTAGAATCAGGAGGTCTACAGGAAAAAAAGATGTTCTTAAGCATCAAACTAATAATATTTAAAGAACAAAATCAAAGCATTTCAGATGGTGCCTAGTTAAATCATAATGGAAGTATTCAAAAAGACTGAGATTCTAGTAGTGGAAGGAGGTGGGGGTGAGAGGAGAGAGAAGGTAAAGTAGGGATAAAGAAAGGAATTTACCAGACACCAAAATTAGTTCACTCGCAAACTGAAAGCTCTATCAGAGGCCCGATACAGAAAAAGTAGTAAATCACGTTTCTGCCAGCAACACATACTAAGTATGATCTACCCTGGTGCTGGGATCATCTGCTCTATGATTGCAAGTTCTTTTCCCCCAGGTGCACCTGATTTCATGGGATCAGAGAATGGAGATCCCAGACCACTGAAGTGAGGGTAAGACCTACCCAAGCTGAAACTCTGGCTGAGATCTAAAGAAGGAGACAGAACATTTATAAAAGTCAAATTTCATTATTTACTTTACAACCCCTCTGCAACAGTCATTTGTCTCTTCTCACAGCCCCCCTCCCTTTTTTGAAAACAGCTAAAATCATGAGGAGGTGGCTCCACCTGATCCCTCTACAAAAGGAAATGTGCAACAAGATCATGTCCCAGATGCTCGTTACCATGAAGATCCTATAGTCTGCGTGCAGACTGAAGGAGGATGAAGAGGAATATTTGGTCACCACCTCATGATAGTCAAGTAGACATACGGAGTCAAAGTGTAAGTTTTGCCACTAGTTGGTAACTAATTACACAGCAAACCTTCCAGTGCTGAAAGCCACCTAATTGTAATTTCCTTTGAGGTAGGTAAGTGATCACCACCAAGTGGCAAGCCTAGTAACTAAATGGCATAAGAGGGAGAACTGTTACACAAAACTCCAGGTATACTGCTGCACCAAAGCCATACTGCTAAAAGCTTTGCTAGCGGTACATGGGCAAGTCAGGCACCAATGTCTTAAAGCTAGGGTCTGCCTCAGTCACTGGATGTTTGGTACTAAGGGAACAAAATGCTGCCATGAGACAGTGAAGAATGCTCTCCTGAAACTTCATACATTCATAACCCCTTCTTCACTGACATAATGAAGCCTTAAGACTTTTTGGCAGAAAACTAAGAGCCTTGTGCACACACAGAAGGGACATCCAACTAAAAAAATCTTATATTTGTGTGAATCATTAATGGTCATATACGCTGTGGGTACATATTCTAAAGCTGAACCACCATTTCAAACAAACACAGGCATTACTTCCTAATTTTCATTATTATTACTTATACAATAATAATCGTATTATTACTTCATAGCAGTTACCTTTCTTTGACAAAGCTTGGGCAGCCCTCATTTTTCCATGAGTTCCAGTTTTCTTCAGTATTTAATATATGCTGGAGAAATGTAATATTGCACATTATTAGGGTCATAATACCCTTCAGAACTGAACCTGAAGTTTTTAACAGAGCTATTAAAATGAAGGGGAAAATTTTGTTACAGTGTATTTCAGTCACTATTTTGAAGGTCATCAGTATAATCTTAAACAAATGCTTTAGTTTATTCCAAAAAGTGTATCTTCTCTCTTCAATAACTGTGGGAAAAGCTTTACTTCTCCTTCTCTAAACAAGAAAATAGATGCAACTGAACTAAAAGAAAACAGCAAAGCAAGATGGCACATTTTTGTTTTGTTTTTAATTTCACTTGCATCTTACTCGCATGTCTTCGGGCACAACACTCATTTCTGCAAAGGACTTTCAATAACCACTGCCTCCTACAGGCAACCAAGCACATATATGCACATTTCCATTTCTTCCCTGGAGAAGTAAAAGCACATTAATAAAAACATGGGAAAAATACAACTAAAATAAAAAGATGTGATATGTTTTACTGAGATGAGATAGAACTTCTTTCAATCACTACAGCTGTGTCCCAAAAGCTAATTTGTGCACTACATAGATTTGTTCAGACAGGCACCAAAGTACTTACTTCTACCATCTTTGAGAATCTTTCCCCATCTGGAGGATTTTCTGAAAGAAGCTACAATCGGGAGGAGAAAAAAAGTTAACTTTTTGCATTATATTTGTAGCAGAATACATAGAAAAAAATCCCACAAAGAAAATGGTGTTACTGCTTCGAAGGTGCTTGATACAATATTACATGCTACATATTCCTTCAAGTAATTTTCATAGAAGTAGCTACTGTACCAACCTGGTAAACCGCTTTTGTAGTATCTTCAATCCAAAGTGACTGCTCATCTGTAAGAACATAGTTTGAACTGGAATTGGGAAAAAAAAAGAATGAAAAGTGTCACTAAATCAGCTTACTTAAAAAAAGATAAAATAAATAATTCAAGTTTACTGCACATCAAAACAGCACTGAGGACACATCATTTACACTACACACTTTCTGAGGGGTGTTAGAGGGGTTCTAAAGAAAGTACTGTGAATGTGCTCTGGTCTAGTCCCATGGACTGACCACTTACTAGTCTGTGGAGTTAAATTAGATGTGCTTGTGGAGTATTCTTTCAAGTTTCGGCTTCATTCAACAGGAAGACCACTTGCATGACTCAAGATCACATCTTGATGTTGGGCCCAAAGCACAGCAAGTGCGAACAATGAAAAGATTTAAAATAAAATCCCCAAACAACCCAACTCTTCTAACTCCAGCTGAAGCTGGTTGGACTGTAGACAAACCATAGCAAAAGAAACAAACTAACTATCTACCAGCTGTATACAGAATACACACCCTGAATATCTCAAAGCATAAAATCTATATAGCATAACCTGAAATCATTAAACAAGTTGCTTGGTACATCTAGAATTATTATGCAATCAGTAAGCAGAAGTGAAAAAAACCACAGAAATAAATCCAACATGGCCCACTTCACTCCCAAGCAGAGACCAGAACTTTTTTTAAACACATTAAGAAAACAATCAGGTGAGACTCTAATATTTGTTTTCCACTGGTTCAAGAAGAATCCATTTGAAACATAACCATCAACATTCCATTTACAGCGCTCAAACGCAACATAACACCAACCAGCTTTTAATGAATCACTGGATACCTTAAACAGCGAATGTAAACATGATCACTATGCCAAAGAGAGACTCTTTCCCTCTCATGGCTGGCATTCACCTTAACCAAGTTTTCATGGCCCCTACCTCTCTGATACCCCACTAAACTCACCAATTTGGCAGAAAACTAACTGCAAAGAAAAACAGATTGGGTTTTTGCTGGTTGAGTAAACTGCACAAATTTGCGCAAGTCTTATGAGCACTAAAGCCCCAGCAAGAGATGAGAAGAATCACACAGAGGAGCACAGAAAGGCAAGTATGAGACCTCTGCTTTTCTGCTGTAAAAGAACTTCAGCCACATCCTGTACCAATGTAAGGCTCTGCAGGTTTCACAAGAACCTTAGAACAAGTAGACAAACTCTTAAAATATTTTGAGCTATCTCCAAGTTTTTAGCTCTCCATCCCCAAAACACAAAATATTTCCACATTACCTTTTAAATTTGACCTGTCCTTTTAGGTACTGAAATAGTATCAAGTACTGCAACAAGATGTGACGGCGAAAGTTACTGTCACTCAGCTGTAAATCCATCAGCTAAACAAAAAAAAGAATTATACGTTAAAGACATTAGACACACAAAAGCAAAAAAGTCCAAACGTTTTCTGGTAAACTCTATAGAGAGTAAATTTACAAGATGATGGCAAGTCATTACAGAAGCTCTATTTAGTATCACATATGTTTTCAGGACAGCGCTTCACTTTGAACTGAACAAGAATTTGGAAAACCAAATATTCCAATATTTCAGCAAGCTGAAGGACAGCTTCCTCCCTTTTCCTATGAACTACTGCCTACAACATCAGGATTTGGCTAACACAGAAGCATTCACTTTCATCAATACAGTGATACACTGCTTGGTTTCTAGCCTGTGTGCTGCAGCATGCTAGACTGCACAAAGGGAACATTTGAAGATTTTGTGAAGAAGACCTTTGCCTATGGGGTGTTAATTAAGCAACTGGTTCTGTATTTTCTCTACTTCTTCATTTTAAAACTGCAAATACACAGGACAAAGGATTATGATGAATTTACCTACTCTTCTATCCCAGAAAAAACTCATGCTGCACCACGACTTGCTTTCTTTCATCTACTAATGCATGCAATTGAAGACAACAATCTCAGGATTAAATCCAACAGAGCATTGTATTTTTAACTTAATATTAACAGAATTAAAACCTCTCAAGACCTTTTTCAAAGCAATTTTAAACAAGCCATTATAAGGCAGAAAATACAGTTAGCACATCAGCCAAGTTTTGGAAATGTAATTCTCAAAGCAATAAAAACCCAGCATGTAACAATATAAATCAAATGCAACAAATAGGTTAGCTTTACTGCAGAATCCTATTCCAGAAACAGGAGTTCATGAATCATCAATTAACAGAGGCAATCCACAAAAAGAAACAAATGAAAAAGAACAGAATAAATCTATCTAAAGTGATCAAACAACGTAATAGGATATTCAGAGAAATCATGGAGTCTTCATCTGTGCAGACATTCAAAATCCAGCTGGAAGGAGCGCTGATCAACACGCTCTGGCTGAGAGCTTTGAGTGGAGAGGATGAACTAGACACCAGCTCCTTTCAACCGCAACTAGTCTGTGATTATGAGAAAAGTAATCACATACCTTTTCACTAGTTAAGAACTTTGCAAAATACACATGTTCTCCTCCTGTTTTTAGCTCTTCCAACTTTTTTCGGGAAGCCTGAGTGTCGTCCAGTTTGTAACTTTTGAAAACAGCCAAAACTTCTTCTGAGTACTATAAAACAGTTATTTCCCACATTGAAAATACTACAAAAGCTTTGTAGTTAGAGAACTACACTAGACGTAGCGCCAACCAAGTAAAATAATTTTTAAACTTGCTACCAGCTAGCTGAAACAACCGATTTGCCACCAATACGTAGGGCTTCTCTGCCCACCACAGATGACAGTGAAAGCATTAATTATCATTTCAGAGTATCTAATCATTTGGAATACTTAAAATATGCCAAGAAAAACAATGTTATGGATTGTGAACAGCACACAACTGCTTTGCTGCATAGATGTTAGAAGGAAAAAAGGTCCACATGACAACAGTGCTATATTAAACTCAGTTTAAGTTGTTTAGAATATATACAAAAAAAGGTACAGACGTGAGAGTTAAATTTGAAGTGCTGCTCTTTAATTCAATTCAGAGCCCTAAAGCTGCAATGAGATAAAACTTTCAGCTGAAAGAATTTAGCCTGGCTTTGTTCAGTTTCTCTGGACCACATGCTGGGGCTTTTGCTGGGTTCCCTGCCCCAAAGCTGAAAATGCAGACCTCATTAACCAGATTTATATTAGGAAGCCTGAGCAGATGTTACGTTTTATTACCAGAACACAGAGAATGACGATAAAAAAAACATCTCAGGCTTCTTATTTAGTAAATATTGAATGGCAAATCGTGAAGAAACAGCAGCTTAGCAATAAACCATCCTCAACATTCATACTAAGCAAAACTGAAGCAGCTGGCTAAAGGGACATTCTCTTCTATTTGCTTCATTAGGAACCTATCCTCTTTAGGATCCGACTGGGATCGATATGATTATTCAAAACTAAGATTTAGACCTAGGTAGGACCATTTACCTTCTTGAGGGGAAGAACAACAAACCCAAACAAGTTCTGCTTTTTGCAGCTAATAAATAACAAAAAAGTTACTTTTGACACTATTGCAACATATGAAGTCTGCTATTGAATTACACAAGTTTTTTAGGGGGTTTACTGTACGTCTTAACATATTGTTTACTGCCAAAGGCTCACTTCAGAAAACAGCAAAATGTATTTTCTCTTGAACTATTATTTGTCAACAGCATAAGCATTTGAAGTGTTCTATCCTTATGCACTCGCTCTCCTACTTGTGTAAATGGTGTTTTTTTTTAATTAGGCCTAATGACTGAAAGCAAGAAGTTGGTGTTACCTTAAGGAAAGTTTTCCATGAGACCTTCTCATAGCACTGCACAGGATTTCTAAAATAATCTTGAAGTGACCAGAATTTTCTATACAGGTTATAATCTATTGGAATGGAACTGGGGGAAAAAGAAAAAATAAAATCAAAGCAATGTATTAAATTAGAATCTACTCAGGAACGTGCGATCACAGAAAATTTGATTCACTTTTGTAAGTGAAATACAGACAATAGTGAGCCCTAACAGAGAAATCTGTAATTCAGAATTTGTCACTAAAGGAGTTTTCGATCCAGTACTGTATTTTCTTACCATTAAAGCAAAAACACAAAAAGGTATTTTAGGAGTTTTTCACCATCTGAGTAATGAAGGGGAGAACAGCTTTTTCTCCCAAAAGCATACACAGCATGTACTGATTACATCTTACCAGAACAAGTTTCGTCAACGTAATTGGAAAAACTGCCAAAGGGAATAACAGCGGATCTCAGTCTGGATATGCAACTTTTTCAAACAAACAATATTTCTTTCTCTTCTAGGCAACTCCACTTAAACAGATTAAGTTACTGCTAGGTTGTAGCTAATCTTGAGCAGGCAGGAGACAAGTAGAATTCCAAGCACAACACTTAAGGATATTTCCCAAACAGCTCCTTACTTTCACCTTGGAAAGTTTTCTCTCAACTTTTAAAATTGCTGCAAGCTCACCAACTTGTTGGTGCTTCATCATCTCCCATTTCACCTTCTTCTACATCCATTCCTTCTTCTCTCTCCTCAGTGTGCTAATAGGAAAAAATAATGTAAGACTTATACAAATGCCACTGTTATTTGCATACAGTTCTCACAGTCTTATTTTAAACATTCTATTACACTTCAGATCAGAAAGCTTAAGCTGGTACTTCAAAAGATCTCTAAAATATTATTCCAGTAAAACACATAACAAATTCCTGTTTTAGCACCTTACTACTCTTTGCAATTGTAGCCTGACTTCTCTTGGAAAAAGCTGAAAGGACAGCTCTATCCTTCATACACTGTGGGGAACACTTAGTACATGCAGTGACAGTGCTTATCTCTCACATAATCAAATCACCTTTTTTCCCATCAAAGTCTGTACAGTTTAATGTACCAGGTAACATGCCTATTTCCAGGATCAGCAGCTTGGTCTAGAAGAGCAACAACCAAATAATGAACATACAGTTCTGATTATCAAGCACTTGAGCATGTTTTTGTGCAAACAGCCTAACAGGTTTACTGCAGAATGAATGAAAAGCAACACAGGAATTTTCACCTTCTGTCCTAGAGTGCTCTCATGCTCATTGGTATTGAAGACAGTGACATTTTCCAGGTTAAACTGGCTCTGCAAGTTAAGTCCTGTGAAAAACAAAGAGCCAGTCTTAGAAGCTGTGAAGTTCATATGCAAGTTAATTCAGTTAGTTGTTTATGAGATGCTGATATTAAGTTCTCAGAAACAGCATGTAAAACCTGTGTTTGAAATCACAACAAATGAAGGCCACTTACAATATTTAAGGTAGACACAAGAACTAAGATACAAGTACAAAGTGACTTCCTCCAACTGGATTTGGTCTGTTATCATCATAAACTTAGAAGATTCAGCATACTTAAGTCTTTGTTAGATGTTCAGTGTAATGCAATGCAAAAAATTCTCACCTGACTTTTCTGAAAGCGGAAATAACCTAGCCAAGAACAGCTGAATTCTTCCACAGAAGACTGTGTTTTGTGACTTAGATAATCTTCGTAAGAGGTCTAAGTATTATAAAAATGTAAAGAATGTTAGCATTTATTCCTCTTCTAATTTCTCACATGCTAGAATTTAAGACTTGCTAATCACATGAACTACATAGCTAATGAAAAGAAACCAAGATCTGTAAATTTAAACACTAGTAATTTTCTCAGATTGGGCACATTCTTTTCCAAATGCATTCTACCAATTTTCCCAACACCTTCAACAGCAACAGAAAATAAGTTCAAATGAATTCTACTCAAATCAGCGTTTGGTATGGGCCTTGTCACTGCTGAGGAATATTTCTTGGATTTTCTTAACAACCTCCACTAATGAAGAGATTTCCCCAAGGTCAGAATGATTTTTACATTAATCAGCAATACTCAAGAATATCTGCTGTGTGATCTGCCTTTTAACTTGATTGCTTATTGAATGCATCTGAATGTAAATCCAATTATTAAACTCTCTTCTGTTTGCTAAGACGGGGAGTTTTTTAATTCCCAACAACCCCCTGAAAAATTACCACCCTGAAAAACTCACCATTGCACATTCGTAGCAAGTAGTTTTTCCCTGCAGAGTAAAATGTATTCTGAAATGGAGTAAAAGTATTTGGCTCATTAGCAGGTCACAAAAGTTTGTTTATTTTCAGATTTTCATTCAGTCACACGCCATGAGTAAGTATGAGTCATTCCTACTACTGCCTCTAAATTAGAATCTTCCTTTAAATAAGAAGCAGGTTTCATGAAAAGGCAACGTAAAAGAAACAGTTCCATAAATTCCAAGAAAGCATAAGCCACAACATTTAAATCCAGCTTCCATACACAAAAATCCCATGTGACAGTGAGCTGTAGGAGCAGCACCTGCTTTCTTTTCTGGAACACACTAATTTTTACTCATTGCTTTTATTATTCCATGCAAGAGTATTAAGAGTATTAATAGTACCAGTAACCTGGCAGCAGAAGAAAGAAATGGAGTTTGTGAATGTATCAGGAGACAGTATTAGCTGAAACAGGACACCCTGAATAAACGCCTATGGGAAGTAGTCCTGGTTAAGAAATCAGAGAAAACTGAGTAATTTTCAACTGTTACCTATACAGTCGCATTCCTGGCACTACTGACAAAGAGCAAACCAAGGATACTGAGATCCAAGGTTTCTTATCATCTTGGAATAAAATGTTGGCAGGCTAGGACTTCTGTCTGAGACCTGGAATTCCCTCCTTAATTAACAGTGCCTGCAGCACAAGAAGAGCAGCAGCCTGTTGCAGTAGCAATTCTCCTGCTATAGCACCATGGCACAGCCAGAGCATAAAACCCTCACACAGGCCTCAAAACCCTGATTGATCCTCAAGAGCAAAAATATTCTAGGGCAACATACTCACTGTTGCTATAGTCCTGTAAGGGAAAGCTCATTAAGAAAGTGACCAAGAAGACTTCTTCCCCCTGTCAAATTAGAGGTGGAAGAATCTCCTTCAGCTCTGAGGAAGAAGCTGAACAGTAAGTCAACAGAGAAGCTACTCATGCAAATTGTGCATTATTTCCAGTTTCTAAATGTGACAAACTCTGTACAGTATGAAGAAAAAAAAAAAAAAAGAAAGAAAAAAAAAAAAAGAAAAAAGCAGTTGGAAATAGAACAATTATGATTTTTTTTAATTATTAGTTTTCTGACCTCTGCTGCCCAGAAATTTAAGCCTTGAAACAAAATGTGATCAATGCTGCTATTTTAACAGAAGCAGATACAAAACCAGTTAAAATCTGTTTGTAAAAATGGTTCAGGCAGACAGAAGTTTTGGCACAACTGTATCACATTTTGTAAAAACACCTACTGATTTCCATGTAGCAACATTCTTCTCCACAAAAGTGAAAATTCTGTCACACTGATCCAAGGGCAGGCAATCCAGAACATCCCCCAGAAGCACAAAAGGGGTTGATGCAGTGCAGATACCTATGAGGAACAGGGAACATTTTATTCAGTGAAGTTGAACTGAAATGCAATAAAGACGCATGGTAGCTGAGAAACATTATGCTAAAATGAAAAAGAAGAAAAAAGTTCTCATGGGTTTCTACAAATCCTAACAGAATTAAAAAAAAAAATAAAAAGCTTGGGCTAAAGTGTGAACTTCCAATTCCAATGAAGCTATTTCTGTGTGTACACATATGCAGGTGAGCTTTACAAGAGCTTTGTATTAATATAAAACAGGTAATAAAGAATAACTGTTGTAAAAACCTCAAAGTCAGAAACAATATCACATCTCCTTGCAGACTGCAAGTGAACTCTTTCAGACTTCTATGTCCACAGTTAGTTACACTACACACACTCATGAAGTCTGAGTCTTTTCTTTATGCAAAGCACCACTACAGCTGTGCATCAAGACAGTCTAATCATGCTCTGTAGTCAGGTAATGTCTGCATTCCTTATAATCACAGATCTTGTTATTCTACAGTTCATAAAACACATACGTAGTTGAGCTGTACTTATTAAAGCAAACAAGTATTTGATATGAACAAAAAAAGGGAAGAGTGAGAACGCCTCTTCAGAAGAGGTTAGAACACAGATTTCTGACAGAAAGGGCAGTTATAGAAATGGATTCAAGTATCTAAAAACCAGTCCTGTACTGACAGCTACAATCTGAGCAGAGATATCCAGAAGGAGTTATTTCTGGTTCTGCCAGCAACTGACAGAGAAACCTACAAGCCATTTAACATCTCTGCCTCAGTGGTCTCATCTCTAAAATGATGATGGGAGACTTCTAAGCATTTTACAGTGATGGACAAAGATAGAAAATGATAATTATGTTTCAACTAAACACATGCATCTTCCTCTATTAAAAAAAAATGAAATAAAAAATTCAACACAAATGTCACACATACACCTGAATTTAATTAGAAGTCATTCCTCTCATGAAACAGGCTTCATAACCACTAGTGTAAGGGCCACATATTACCAAAGCTAACTGCTGCAGATAACTTACAAAAATTAGGGTTTTAAAATTCCCCTAACAGGTCCCTAAAACTGCCAACAAATTTAAGAGAAAGACGCTCACCTTCTGTGACTCCATTAATAGCAAGAGAAATAATTGCCAGGAGATTTTCACATGGAGCTTTGTTTATCTAAACAAACAAGACAGTGTTACACTTTGGCTATGCTGACTTAAATACATCTAACTAAACTAAAATCCTTGCTTCCAACTAGGAATACTTAAATACCGACATTCAACTTCCCAAAACTTCTATCTATTAAATCAGACATGTCAGTTAACATTATGAAGTTTTCATCGAGTGAGTAACATTTCTTGACCACTTCTGGCTGTTAAAGACCCTACAATATCTACTGTGTAGAGACAGTCATTTACCTCTGAAAAATAGCATATCACATTCAGCCTTCATTCAAGCAATACCAATAAAACCAGTATTTGATACTTTTCATCATTCTTTTCAGTTGAGAAGCAGCTTTGTTACATACTAGTAACAGATAACCCACTCCACCCCATCCTTAAACATACAGCTGCAGAACAATGCATATTTATGAACTAGAATTTTAAGTAGCAGACTTTCATAAGAATTACAAAAAAAGTACTGGAAAAGGCTTAGTCAGCAGCTCTTGCTGTGCTGTGGTATTCGTAAAATACTGCCATTCTGTCCAACCTACCAATCTCCTTTAATCATTTATATTATACCATAATTAGGCAACTCTTACATAATGTATATTTTTAATACATAATATTTTCTTAAAGTAAGCTGCTATTTATACATTAACTTGCAACCGGAAATTTGAGCTTTATCAAGAAATAAGCTGTAGCAGTTTAAAGTACTTACTATTTCTTCTTCTACAACAACTCTAAAAGCTTGATCCAAGGTACACTTCTTTTCATTTTCACTGCAAATGCAAACATTCCACATCATTTAATAACAACTATTAAGGTAAAGATTACTAAAAAGGTACCTGAATAGGCACCTTTTCAAACCAACCAGCACTTACTTACCTCCCAGGAATCTGGTTAAATGCGTTCAATAATGGCTTGATACTTTTGACATTCAAGGCCTCTCTGGTGGATGTCTACCAATATGTAAAGAAAGAAAGCTTACAAAACCAGCACAAAACCAGACAGATCTCCTCCTTCCTCTATTTGATAGCGGACAGAAATAACAAAGAATCTATCTGCCAGACACCATACAGCAAATAGCAAGTGCCTAGGAAATTAGACAAGTGAGCTAGCAGCACATCACACCCCAAACCGGGGCTAACAGAGCCCTGAAGCAAAACACAGACGAATACACTGTTGCAACATACACTGCATCTGCAACAGCCTAAAGTGTGCTTCCACCTACCCACCCTAGCCCCCCACCCCCAACAATTTCACCTGCCTTACAGGCAGCTTATGGCAGTTTGGGACACGACCCCTGCTAACAAGGTGGTATAAAAATTACTGTATCTTGCAGTGAAATCAATTTTATGGCACCAGGCATCTGTGCCTCAAACATTCCTGTGCAAACCTCACCCCCCTGTTCAACAAACTGGGCCACTAATGGTGGTCTCCGGAAGTCTGAGCACACATCCAGCCCCACCTGCTCTGGACGCGGAAAAGCATCATTCAGCAGAGGCGCAAAAGAGACAAGCATAATAAACAACGGACGTTTTGCTGCGGAAGTTATGCATAATTTCATTTTATTTCACATTAATATTAGCTAACTAAATAGCAGATCCTCTCTTACGTGTGCTGAGCTGAGCCGGTATGAAACCCTGTCCCAGAACTTATACCGCTTTATCTCAGCTGCGCTGAACGCTCGTTAAAGGAAACCGGGGCCTGCGGGCCCAGCACCGGGCCCTGGCGGAGCGGCGCGGCCGCTGAGGCGGAGCCCTTCACCGGCGTGCAGACGCAGTGAACCTCCCATCCGATACCAAACGAGGGTGTTGACCGGGCCCGGCCGGGCTCACCGTGAAGCGGTGCCTCGCCTCAGGCAGGCTGAAGAGCGGCGGCGACATCTCTCCGACTCACCGAAGCTCCGCGACGCGCACAAATGACGCCATACTTCCATCCCCTCCCACCCAACTGCTCTGCGTACATCCTGGGGACGCCCCGCCTCCCGACCCCTCCCTCGGCGTGCCCCCTAGCGGTCAGCCGGGGTCTGAGCGCATGCGAGGGGCGCGGCGGTTCGGGCGGCCGGTGGGGTGCTGAGGTGGGGGGGCGGGATAGAGAGGAAGGAAGGAAGGAGGCGGCAGCCCGTCGCCATTGTCAGTATGAGATTGTCTAACTGCAAGCGGCTTTAAAAGGTTAACGTGTGTGGGAGTGACAGGTGTGGTGGTTGTTTGTGGTGACCGGCTCCTCGGAGCCGCGGTCTGCCACCGTCTTCAAAGTACCGCTGAAGGAAGAATAATTAGGAATTTTTATATCGGTAAAATCACCTCGGCACTAACAGTTCACTGGTTGAATAATGTCCTGAGGTACCTCCTCTGAGTCACCTTGGGTGGAAGTCTAATCATTCGTTCTCCAGACTTAACTGCTAGTCTCAAGTAGCCCTGCAAAAATAAATGTTTATTGTGAAATGTATCTTTTTGTGTGTCTCGGCTCCTTTAAAGACCACGTTCTCCTGCTAGACCGAATAGTGGCAGTTCCCAGACTTGGTTGTTGACAGCCATGTGAAAACTGGAAAAGGGCATTGGAAATGTTGACAAATGATGCCTCCTCTTCCATTCCCATTTCCAGGCTTGCAGCTGAGTCGGGAACCCATGTTATGTCTGGCCATAAACTCCTCTCAAATATATTACTCATCAGATGTCTTCTAGATCTCTCAAGGGCACCTCAAAACTGACTGCAGACACTATTTTCTCTCACTGCTTCTCAATCCTGCTTTCCTTTTTGCTATCAAAGCAGGAGCATTTGAGTCACTTTCCTGGGAAAAGGAAAAACCACCCAAAACCAACCAAAACCCATACCCACCTTTTCTCTTACCAGTGCTGAATTTCCTTAAGCAATCACTGTTACTAAAAACCCAACTACGTGGCTGAGCCCTCCAGCCTGTCCGGGTGATGAACGGTTCTCAAGATGTTTTACTAGGACTAAACAAACCAGCCTATGTCTGTTTAGACTGTCACCATGTTCCTAGGGGTGTGTCTGCCCTTACCTCTAAATTCTTCAACACAAGGAATCTGTGTTGCAACATCAAATGCGTTTATTTGACCCCCGAAAGACAAAGCTATAGGTCTCTTCCCCTTGTATATACAGTCCTGATGATCCTAATTCACTGGGTGGGGAGCACTGGTCTGCCAAAACTCCCAATAATTTTAAATAAGGAAAGCATTGTCTCATTTATTTGGAATCTCCCCTCTCCCTCAATATATAATAGAGCAAAACTTTGTCACGAATTATCCAATAGCTTTTTAAACCTCAGTCTGTTCTGCTTTACAGTTAGAAATACAGGGAGCAGTTCAGGCATCTAAAGAAAGGTGCCCAGTGCCATATTAAACATCTCAGGGTATGGGAGCCATTTTCACAGACCTGGCAGATAAGAATGGGAGCCATGAGACCTGCATCCTCCTAAAACAGCAGCTGGAGGCCAGATAAGATGCCCTTCTACATCTATAGTAGAATCATAGAATAGTTAGGGTTGGAAGGGACCTTAAGATCATCTAGTTCCAACCCCCCTGCCATGGGCAGGGACATCTCCCACTAAACCATGCCATCCAAGGCTATGTCCAACCTGGCCTTGAACACTGCCAGTGATGGAGCATTCACAGCTTCCCTGGGCAACCCATTCCAGTGCTTCACCACCCTTACAGTAAAAAATGTCTTCCTTATATCCAATCTAAACTTCCCCTGTTTAAGCTTGAACCCGTTACCCCTTGTCCTCTCACTACAGTCCCTAGGGAAGAGTCCCTCCCCAGCATCCCTATAGCCCCCCTTCATATACTGGAAGACTGCTATGATAACACTGGAGGCCTGAATGGCATCCTTAGGAAGTAAGGGTGGGATTCATCTCTGCCCTCTGTTTATCTATACTGAGCTTGCTATTTATACCTATTGAGGAAAGGGAGGTTTTACGCTCATCTCTCAGGCATAAGTTCTCTCAGCTTAAAGCATCTGGATGAGGGCAGAGGAGGAATATGACCCTGCCAATGCCTCTTTCTCTGCATTTAGACAGCTGAGTTTAAGTGAGATGAATACTACCCCAGGTGACAGCTTTTTACCTTTTCAGACAATACCAGCATATTAAGACAGCACAGGGTTTACCCTATGCAAAACACGTAGGAAATATACACAGAAAATTGTTGTGCTGAATAGCTAGGAAGATATTTTCCTGTGTCTCTTCCTACTTTTGCTGTCAGGAGAAGCTGAACCTGTGCTGATTAAAATACACCCATCCCATAACTTTTTCTTAGCCGAATCTCATAATAAGCATAGTGGTCACCGTCTTTTTCACACTGCTGTGATGGTCTCCTGGGAAGGCTGGAGGGGATGTTTCTTACTTCTGTTGACCTCACTGTCCTCACCAGTGCATGAACAACTTGCAGAGGCCAGAGCACCATAACCAATATATTTGCCCACCCAGGTATGATACCATGCTGAAAGCAGTAACAACATGTTAACCTAACTATGTTGAGAAAACTCCCAGTGGAGTGAGAGCATTGCCTCTGAGTTTCTGAGTTACAAATGGCTGCTTTCTGTGCAGGAACATTATTCTTGGATGAGCCACAAATGGCTGTTTTTTGAGCAAGAACATTGCTTTCAGGTAAGTTACAAGTAGTCATTTTTTATTTCAGGGAAGAGAAATATTGGCAATTTTTGTACTCTTCTAAGTCACCGAATTGGTCTGCACTGTAGATGCCTAGCTGGCCAATTGCTTTTTTCTCCTCTTGACTCTCCTTTTTAGAAGTCATTTATCTTTTAAATCACTAGGAGAGTGCAAGGAATTGCTTGGTATCAAAGCCCTCCTTATTGTGGAGCCTGCTCTTTCCAGCACTGTAACCTGAAGCTTTTGGCCAGTTGTGGTTTCTGAATCATGACAAGTGCAGGCATCCTCCTGCCCGTCTTTGGTTCTTCACATGAGAATTTCAGCAGTTGTCTTCTGCTGTTGTCTCTTAATCCCTGAAGGCAACATGTTCAGCTGGGGTGTCCTCGAGTTACGGCATGCAGCTCTCCAGTACATACTTTGATTTCTTTTCACACGTTAAGAACAGGAGTCCTTTCCTGCATCCAGCTTTGCTGGCTGGAAGCTCCGGCTTTTCTCCAGCAGACCAGCAGGCTGGGACGAGCCCTCATTGCCTTGCTGGCAGGGAGGATCACGCAGATGCTTTGGGTTGAGCTGGCTGTGTCAGCAGGTTAGCTCACCCATGCCTTCTCACAGTCTGTGCAAGCTCAGCTGTTTGTATCTGCATTGCTGATGTTGGGTTAAACGCACATTTCCAGGTGTAGGTGTAGGAGGCAGCAGAAAACCGTTAAATCAGCAAAGTTGCTTGCAAGGGGATGGTCTGACCAGAACTGTTTGAGTGGTAAAACACTGGCACAGGTTGACCAGGGAGGTGGTGGATGCGCCATCCCTGGAGACATTCAAGTCCAGGCCGAATGTGGTTCTGCGCAACCTGATCTAGCTGAAGATGTCCCTGCTCATTGCAGGGGATTTGGGCTAAATGACCTTTAAAGTTCCCTTCCAACCCAAACTGATCTGATTATATTTTGAGCATTAGAAAATGTCATTGCTAAGTTTTACTTTCTTTTCTGTTTGTTTGTTTAAGGTGAAGGACTGCCAGGGCTTCAGCCTGTGTTTTAATTCAGAGAACTGAGAGAAAGCCAAGCCCCAGCGTGATTTCCTAGGTCTCCTAAGAATGCTGTTTGTGTCTGACCAAAAAGCTCAGGTACTGCCCATGTTCATGGGTTTGAAAAAGCTCAAACATCCTGTTCATATGGGAAAAGGCAAATAATATTACGATCAAATTTATTGTTATTATTAAAAGAAATATTAAAAGAAATAATGTATGAAAGGATAGATGGGAATATGTTTTTCTATGTGGTGTGGCTGTAGTTAGTTTTTGTACCGGGAGAGGGAAGTGTTTGCCCAGAAAACGCAGAACGAGTGCCGAACGAGGGACTGCTTCGCCTGCGCTTGGGCGGCGCGCGCCGATGCTGCTCTGCTAATGGGGAGCTGGGGGCACGCCGCCAGCCCGGAGTTTGTGACTTTGTCTATAATGGAAACCAGTGTTTGATACAGCCTAAAAAATGCGGGATATGTCAGAGCCATGCCAGTTCATTTCGAATCACTGGGAAGGGGTCTTCATGACACTAAAACAGGCACCCCATGATCTATTGTTTTGAATGAGTCACCTGCATATATATGAGACATGCTGAGTGTTCATTCAAGCTTGGAAGAAAGTTTACTTGTGACTTTTTTTACAAGGCTTTTTCACTAGTTCTCATCTGTAATTCTGACAAACCATAGTATCATCTGAACGAAGGGCCATTCTAAATAAATAATTTGAAATTATTCCAGCCCCCACCTCTTGCTGTACAAAAGAAAAACAGAGAAGAGCTTTCTGAATAGGTAAAAATAAGCTTTTAAACTTTTACAAAGATAGCAGAAAGTCAATTACAAGTGTCCTAAGCAGATAGTGCCAAAGTAATGGAGTCTTTTCTAGAATAGATATACCTTAAGGCAAGACTGAGGTTGCATGTGAAGAGAGGATTGCCAGCATGCTGAAAAGCAGTATAATGTATTTGCTAGTGAGTACAGCATAAATGCAATCTTTCTTCTTGTTAGGGTAATAGATAAAGAATAAAACCATTGTTACCATGTGATTTAATAGTATTTTGTAGCCACCTCTTGCTTGATACCAAGCTTTTTCTCTGTTTAGAATAGCATTTGTTACTTTCTTCTAGATCTCATGCAAAGAGGGGGATCAACATTGATCTGTTACTGCTCACACTGGGATACTGTTAAATGAGTCTAGAAAGCTGGCTGCAATGACCGAAGAAGTTAGCACCCCAGCAGTTGTTGTGCACCTCCGGCAGACATGATTCCTGTAGCGGTGTCAGCAGCATGTTACTTCTGCTTGCCACTTGGTGTTGCCTCGGTGCAAAATCTAACCATGTTGCTTAAAGCTATCCTCATTAGCTATTTAATAGAGATGCCAAACTGAGCACTGGACTGGCAGACAAAAACTGATCTCTGTTTTGGGACTCAGAAACTCAGAGGACTAGTATGGCTTATCTGTAAGGCAGTAAATGCCACAACTGTTCTGGATGGGAAGAGGATTCAGTGTCCTAAATTAGTTAGCGATATGTTAGGAAAGTACAGCATCAGTTAGGCTATGCTTCTAGTGTGTGCTAAGTTGGAAGGTAAGGGGGAGACAAATGAGATAATCTTTCTTTAAAACTATTGTAAGCAAAATCAGGTTTCAGCTCAGATTTAAACACTATCACCAGCTGAAAGCTCAGATGGATAAAAGCAATTAACAACAGCAGTATCTCAGAACATCTCTGTACTCAGAGGTCAGTTGATAGAACAGAGATTGTATTACCTCGTATCAAGAGTTTATGGAGAACAACTTCGCCTAAACCAGATGTTATCTTTTGGAATAAAATCCTGCTCCAAACCCAAATTGAGTTTCCATTTCAACTTCTGCTGCCATTCCTACAGAAGGTATACTCAGAGACTGTGAAGCCTCCCATCTCTGATGGCAGCAGTGCTTGGTGCTTCATTCTCCCTCTTTAATTGCCCTCCTTTATGGTTAAGAGCCCTTCTTTTCAACCTTCTTCCTCCCTGGACAAGTTTTCACACCATTCAGTACAGAAGGACTGGCATGAAAGGTGGATAAATTGCCTTATTAGTTTGGTTTAAGTAGCTTGCCTATTATTTCCAAACCAGTCATGGGAAGTTGCACAAGATACTTTCATCTTTTAAACAATGATGAGCACAAGCTGTACTACCTTTGATGCTTAATTTTTAGATGGCATCCTGCCAACCACTTCAGTTTGTTACTGTGATACACATTTAATGTGTGGACTGATGAGGGAGAAACTAGATTAACACAAAAAATAACCCCTCAGAAAAATTTAGATTACATTTTTACAAAGTGTATAACAGAATCTTTCTACCTTTTATTAGCATGTTACACTTCTCACCAGGGCAAACATACAACTTCTGTGTTGTTAAATCTCATTATGATATTCTGCTGCTTTTGATACTTTTGTTTCTTCTTGATTTCCTGAATAAATTGCTGGGGAATATATACCATATGATCCCATTCTGCCATGCCAGTCACAGCAGAAATGTTTCACCAGTATGTTTTGGTGGAATTTTTCAAATAAATACACTTGGTAAGTGTACCTAGAAAAGGATCATTTACCTGGATTCACCTAGAAGACCATTTCATGTGTTAATCTGAGAATGACTGATTTTTCTACTCCTCATCTTTCATTAGCACTGTTGTCCTAGAATGCTAACACTTCACGTAGATGGAGATACGGTCACAAATGGCAGTGGCTAGTGGCTTTCATGATCAAGACCAGGGTTTTGATTTTAGAGTAGAACAAAAACTGGAGTCAGTGGAAGCTGAGAGCATGGAGTATGCTCTTACAGCATGCTGAAGACACTCACAGGATGATTCTGTCCAAACTAGAATCCACTGTCCCCATCTGCATTGAACCAAACTTTACTATTCTAACAAGAGATGATGATCAGACAGCACACTGCAGCTATATACCTGCAATGGCTCCAAATCCAGGAGCTGAATGACTTTCTTTTCTGTCATTGATTCTATGTGGTGAGTTCGGAAAACGGACTATTGTTTTGGCCTATGTCTAAAACTTTGCAGTATTTCTGTGTTTTGTCATCATTGTAATTATCAGCGTGCACAATTTTTATATGTGAATATTAATATTCCACAGAAATAAAAGTCCATGAATGTTTTCAAATAGTATTATTTGCTGTCTTTAAGTGTCTCGTTTGTATTTGGTTATTCATCATCAAGATCTGGGTATCTTGAGTTTGGGTATCGGTTTGGAGAAGTGGTTACCATATATTGTTGGGTTTATCCCAATGCAGAGAACATGTGTCATTTCTGTTGCTGAAGGAATTTACTGAAATTCCTATCTCTGTGCTACTAATACCACAAAAATCTTTTTTTTTTTTTTTTCTTCCCCAGTTACATACCATAAATTAGGTGGGATGGATCTAAACGACAGGAATAACTTAATGATCTCCCCTATTTCTCTCTTACCGTGTCTATAACTGACAAGTGGAACAGACCAGCCTACTGGATGATTTTCATTCATTGCACACACACCCGCTTCCTTCAGGCTGCAGCCTAGGAATAATGGCTAAATTGACTTGCTCAAGACAATCTCAGATCTGCTGCTTTTCCAGATGGCTGCTTGCTTTTGATGCTTCTTACAAAACTGAAGAGAAATCTGATCAGCCTACTCACTTTTTTGGGGACTTAGTCATGGTCTTGAGACAGAGAATTTCTTATGAAAACTGATAGCAAGCTCCATGTATTGAGAGATATATATGTAGCACTGTAGTACCTTGAGTGTCACTCTGATTCCTCTCCTTGATTAGGTGGTTCCTCAGACTCACAAATCTGGATTTTTCATGCATTTACAATTGTAATATTCACAATTTCAGTTTATTCACAGCATTTGGTATTGGCTTATTTTCCTTAATAATGAGACTTAAATTCTCTAACTATTCTAATATTTCGGCATAGTTACTGGCCACTAGATTCTTTTATTGTTGAGGAATTTCACAATTGTGTGATTGAAATAACAGTGTACATACGGAAGCACAAGAAGCTCTGAGCCACTGAGTTATGGTTTTTGGATTTTAAAACTAGTCAGTTGAGTTTGTGCTCAGGGCTGTGATAGCAACAGATTCATAAGAGCAATTCAGGGACAAGGTTTCACTAGGTCACTGTTAACAATACAGCCTGCTGAACGTTTTGCTTTACTTAAGAATAGGTTGAGGAAGCCAAAAAGTTAAAGCCTGCAAAGTCTGAAGCAAACCAGCAAACATTTAAGTACTCTCTGAAGCATCTTTCTCCAAAGAAAAATTCCTAGACAAGTTCGTGTGTTTTGCTGGACCTGGAAGCCAGGTAAGCAGCCTATGGACAGCATCTGCTACCACATGAAAGAGTTACTGGCTCCTGGGGGAATAACAAACTGGGGGTGGGGAAAAAGGGAAGGGAACAACGATAACATGACTGCAAGTAGTTTCACTTTACTTGCTCTTCACTCTAACTGCCAGTTCAAATGACTTTGTGGCCCATATTCTCCTTGTTTTCAAGTTATTTTTCCTCTCACTTCAGAGCAGATAAGAGAAGAAAACGAGGAACACCTTACATGGAGAAATATATGCAAAGAGCTGCCAAAGACCACCAGTCCACTGGAAAAAAAGTGTACTGAGATACATACATTTCCCCCTGATTTCTTTAGGGCAGCGTTAGTAATCTGAGGTGCCCCTGTGCTTCACAGGAGCAGGTATGCTCAGATAACAGTGGTTTCTAGCCTGAAGATAAAATATCAAAATGACAAAAAACAAAATCTGACTACAACTTTCTATCAGTCACATCTCTTCTTGTTAAATATAACTTACTTGCTTAAATTTCACATGCATATTATTTCTCTGGAGTATCCAGGGGAACAGTAATGATTTAGCAACGTATTCACCTGAAGGTTCCTAAGATTATTTAGCTATCTATTAGACTCTAGATAGAATAACTATAGTCATGGGGAAGGGGGACTTTCTTTAAAATCCAGGCCTGGAAGAGTAATTTATGTTGCAGCAGCAGCCAGCAGGGCCACCCTCTTACTGCAGCTCTGGATCTAAAAATGTTTTAAAACCTCCGTTTTAAAACCTTTCTTCACATGAGAAAAGTATAAATCAGGGAGGGAGGCATTGCAAGAAAAGCCATCTGAAGCAGAGCAAACAGTACACACAAATCTTACCCCCAGCTTTTTGAGCAGGCAGCTTTGGTATGGGAAGACTCAAGAGATGAGGAGATCATCCTTCCTGGAGTAGCAGTGATGCTCTTTACAGCTAGTTAGTTGTATCTCACTACTCCTGTGCCCCTCTTTTCACAGGTGTAGGCTGGTAGACCCTGCCTTAGTTCTACATTATAAATAGCAATAATAGAGGCTTATGGCTTTCTCTATAGATAGCATAACATTTTTGCTACTTTTGCAATAGGAGAAGTAGGGTCTATCTCAAATAGTCTTTCTAATTGCAGCCTCATAACTTCTGTCTATGCACTCAGTATAGGTTGTTGTGTTTGGTTGTGGGTTTTTTGGTTTGTTTTTTTTGTTTGTTTGGGGTTTTATTTTTATACATTGCCTTATATGAGAAGGTTTAATTGGTCTGTTCAGCTGCTATCTGGTAAATGAGGCAAAGGGTAGTTTGAGTTAGTTGATTACAAATTCCTGGTGAATGTTTACATTTCTAGTCCGTCTTCTAGGCAGCTTTCTCCAAGTGTTTTGCATGTGTTCCTGTGTAAGTACTCACAAAACCTTCCCTTGCTTGGCAAATTTCATCAGCATCTGTAGTGAATAGTTGGAGGAACTAGGGTGAAGAGTCATTTAGACATTGATCAATGGGACCAGTGATCTGTTTAAAGCCAAGCACAAATTTAAGTGATTTACTACACCGGGCCTTCAAGTCTTTGCCAAGTGTCATCCAGAAAGTTGATTCTAGTAGCCATATCTCCTACAGCTCTGCCAGGCTCAGGCTTAAATTATTATAGCAAGCTACTGTTTAATTTAGTGAAAAAAAAATCTGCTAAGCTGGGAAGAAAAACTGACTGAGTTTGTGATAGACTGTTGCACATGGAAATCTTGTGTGACAGCAGTACAAGATGGGGCTCAGTCTGGTCTGCTCCCCAGGAGAAAGGACCCTAGAGACTGTGTTTGTTGAGAATCTGTGAAGTAAAGGAATGGATGTCTTCTGGGTAAATCCTCTTTTGTCAGGCTATAGAGTTTTTAAAATAAGAGGCAAATTTCACCTGCTTTCCTGAGAGGTGAAAACCATTAATATATCTCTAGCTTCTGTTGCCTAAACCGCAATGGCATTCAGTAATTCCTTATTAGGCATGGGACAGTCTATTTTAAAATCAATACTTTGTTTCATTAAAGCATATGTTACAAGCAAATGTAAGGTTGTTCTGCACAACTTGGAAGGAAGTAAAAGGTAAATGTCAATGAGCAGGATAGAAGAAGCCAATATTCTTGGCAAGTTTTGTTTCCTGTGGCAGCCAGGGCTGTCAGCCCTACAACGTGACATGCAAACCCCAGGGTGGCCATGCTGCCTTCAGCTAGCTCAAACTGAATTAGCCCTAATGATACCCTTAAATGCTACAGCGCCTTTAGCTCTTTGAATGTGATTCTTGCTTGTTCAGGAAGCCCAGTCCTCACTGTTAGGTTGGTTCATCAAGAAATGATGGCCTAGGAGTCAATTTGTTGGGTATAAGTCTGGGTGCCTTTCCTTACGCGTACATCCCTATAGTTACAAGGGTAACACAGTCTCTCAATTTTCAAGTGAAATTAATACAATTCTTAATTTCCCCTTTTTTCTTCTTCCTCAAAGGAAGAAAGGAGCTTTCCCTGTTCACCCCATAGCACCTTTTAAGAGTCTAGAGCACATCTTACCACTGTCATTTTTCCTGTACTGCTGCATGGTGACACTTAGAGGCACTCACAACCACAGTATAAGCACTACTGAAAACAACTCCTTCTCCATTAAATTCAAGAGCTGAAGTTAAGTGTTACACTCATGGAAATGCTCTTCTCTATTATTCCTTCCCTCTCTGGTTGGCATGTAAATGACATAATTTGACCTGCTATAATAATTGCAGAATGATAAGCCAACTTGAAAATCCTTTAGCTGATGTTTTAATTATTTTTGTTTTTCAAGTGCACACTGTTCATGCTCTAGAATTTAATCTATTAATGCTATTATACTCTTATTATTATATGAACCAAGCTAAATCAGGCCAAGGATGTCTGTGGTGCTGCGTGGCATTAGTGATGTGTTTGCCAAGCACTCTCTGATGTCACCTAACCACAGGTACTGGATGCTGTGGGGTAGCTGAGATGGCCATGTATAACGCATCCTGAGACCACATCCTGAGCACTAATCACCTATAAGTAGTTCCTTGCCCCGTGAGTTTGTTTTCTCAGGCAGAGATCACTTTTGCAATTGAAGCAATGGGTCTGGTTCTGCCCTCCAACAGGCATTACACTTTGTGATGCTCCAGATGTGTCATCTCATGTGGAGGACAAACACCTGCTGCGTGCCCCCTTCCAATGCCTGTATAGCCCTGATCATATTGACAATAAATAATATATTTTCTCTAAGTTGTACTTGTCACATATTTTGGCTAATTCTAGTGTTTGGGTTTCTTTTTCAGCCAGACTTCAGATCGTTCACATGGTTTCTTCATCTTCCTTTGAATATGTTTAAAAATTACAGCTGAACCTTGCAATATCCTTTATGTACACTGGGAAATAGCTGACCCAGTGCTGTCCAAGGTCTCTGGGCATGGAAACACCTCTGGCTGCAGCATCAGCCGTGGTGGGGGAGCTCCCCCACAACAGCTGTGGTGCAAGAGCCACGCACTCCTCAGCCAGTAGTTAAAACTACTGCAATAGTTAAAAATAGTTAAAACTACTGCAAGGCTTGCTTCAGCTCTGTGAAACTTGTTCTTGGCTCTTCATATGGAAGGACTGTCATCCCTTACCTGTGGCGTGAAGAGCACAAGGCCCAGAGCGTGGCCAGAGTGCTGTGGGAGTCAGCTCCAAGTGGGTTTGCGCAGCCCGTTACATGATGTATGCTCTTTTCCATTCTCAATCTCTGCTTGGAAAGAGAGATGTATTCCTGTCTTTTTTGCCTCGTTTCACAGCCGTATATTTGTACAGGGTTTTTAGCCTGGCTAGTGTGATTACAAAGGAAATAGTGCAGTAGCCCCTCAAATTGAGGGAAAAGAGAGGATCAAAACAGACATCAGACTCCTTAGCTGGAGTGCCAACTACCACGATATTGGGAAAAATGCCATGTGCGAGATTTTGCTGCATGTGAAAATGAAGGGAAGGGAAATGAAAATATATACCAACATGTCCTCTAAAAATGTGTACCTACAGGGTTGAAGCAACCATGAGTGATGCTGTGCAGATGGTTTTTCTCTTGCCAGGGAGAAGTGTAGTGGGGCCAGAGTCTTTTAATCTGTCATATGTATAACCTAAGATTTACAGTTGGAATCAGACTTGAAAATGTAAATGGATTTTCAATTACAGTCTGTTCCCTCATAATGGCGTTCATTCAAGGCTTTGTCTGGGTAGAACAACAGCTGTTCTGCCTGTGTTTTTTCATGTTTTATTTTTAGACTTTTCTTGTATGTAAAATGCCAGGAGATGGACACAGACTGGGAGGCATCATGGTGATGTCTGCTAAATAAATAAAGTGCTCCCACTAACACTTCAATGAAACTGCATTTAAAAGGTGTTTTTCCATCTCTAATGTTGCAAAACACAGGAGAGAGTTGATTTCAGGTAGTGAAGAGCTCTGACCCAGAATTTTGACCACCTTCCCACCCCTAACATGGCTAATCTGGATAAAACAGGACGAAGAGCTCTGATCTGACTCTGAAATTAGCATTTTGCTTGAAATCACCAGCTGGTGATTGTTGAGCGTTAAAGATTAGGGAAAGTCAGTGGTCACTCATTTTAGTATGCCACCTTTAAAACCACTTCAAGCGCTTAGGTCCTTGAAATTGAACTATCTCTGGTGTTCAAATTCAACAATTGTCTATCTGTTTGTTTAAGCTAGGCAACCTTTTTATTTCAGCAATTCCTCTTCCCACATCTGTACATTTCTTCTGCTGTTTATTATGATTTTTAAAGATGCATGTTTGACTTTCCATAAAGTACACCTGTTTGAATGCAGATATCAATGAAAGTTTAGTGCAGAAATAGAAGTTACAAGTCCAGATACTGCTGTGGATCTATTTCCCACAGCAGACATTGTTTTGTTGCTTGGAGACCTGCTGTATGTTCTTGCTTTAAACTGCCTTCCAAAGTTGTGCTCTGTGCTTCTAATACAGCTGGAAAACTAGCAAATATTCTGTGTTTCAAAACTTGTGTAGGAGGAAAAGGACATGTAGGAAAAACCTACCAAACACCAAAACAAAAGCTCCAACCCAGCTCCTTTGAGACCTGGAGCCACCAGGAATTTTCGCTTGTGCTGGGAAAGTAATACATAACTTCAGGCACCAACTGAATGACATGCTTCTCATGCAAGGCAGGAATGCATTCTTTTCACAACCAAGAACAGGAATTATGAGAACCATGACAGAGCCCTGTTATGCTGTTTCTGAGAAGAGAGCTCCTCTGTGGTTGATCTTACTAGAAACCACAATGAGAACATCAGGGTTCATTTTCCTCCTCAGTCATTCTTCATCTGTTCCTCTCCTCCCTATCTGTCCCTTTCTCTTTCTTTTATTATTTTTGTTCTCTTTCTGTCCTCAACTCTTCTCTTTTTCTGTCCCATCTTTTCTCTCTTATCTTTGAAACACTGCAGGCCTGCCTGCAGGGTTGCCCCTGTCCATCAGAAGGTAGAGCAGTGACAAGACTGTACCTGCAGGGAAGTTTGCTTCCGCAAGCAGATAGCACAAAGCTGTGTGCTGTTCAAATATCAGTTCATGCTGTTCTCACAGGCATTAATCCAGGAACACTATTTGTCTGATACAGTGGGATACTGCAATGCCAAAGGATATTTTTTTGGATTTCCATTTCCAGGCTTTTATTCTGACATAGAAAAAAAAGTGGACAAAAATACATTGTTGCCATTCAGAAAAATAACTCATCATCTGTTTTACATGAGGTGGAATTAAGGAAATGTAATCTTTGCAATATGCCCAGACTTCTGAATGAGATGGATTCCCAAACAAGCGTCTTCCAAAGTCACATTTCAGACTCGCAGTTTCCATCAGCAGGACCTCTGGCAAGGCTGGCAGGAGCATGACCACAAACATGGGGAGTTTGGAAGCAGCTCTCGGAGTGTGGAACCACACTGATGCCTGATCCACGGATTTGTGCCTTGGCAGGACAGATAGGTCAGAAAATGTGGAAGTGACATGCTAATCTCTGAATCAGAGATTTTAATCTCTTGAAGAGCAAGGGTCTAAGTCTTATATGCATTTAGATTCTGCTCTGGTGTAAAGCCAGAATAAGTGTGCTGAAGCTCAGACTTACAGACTAGTTTTTCAAATGTGTTCTAAAACATGGCATTACCTTACAAAAAGCCAAGCTCTTGTAACCTACCCTAGTTCAGCAGCAAACCATCCTCTACACGCGTTTTGTTGTTCCCCGTCCTAAAGCAGTACCAACAAGAGAAGAGTATGGAAACTTCCACCATTCAAAGAAGCCCAACACGTCCTCAGATAATCCCTTGTGGGGCTGGACAGTGGGACCAGAGCCAAGCTCTGTTGTCGGGGCTCTCCTGCTTGTTAGAGCGATGTGTTTATTCCCAGCCATTCCTTACTGTCTCAAGAGGAATGACTCCACTGTCCACCACAATTGCTTGATGGTCCCAGAAGAGGTGCTATTTAAGCTAAAGGACAGCACTTGGAATGAGAGAAAATGTATCTAAATGGGCCATAATTACATTCATGCTGATTATTAAAAGAATGCTCATAACAAAGTTTTGGAGGATCAGCCAAAATGATTAAAGGGGAATCTAATTATTTTTAAAGTAGACCTTGGTTCAGTTTTTGGGAGATCTATTAAAGCTGGGCTGCAGAAGAGTCAGTAATCTCAGCAGTCCTTCAACCTCCTTCCGTCCTATCAAGGGGTCTCTATTAACTCTAACCCACACAAGACATTGCTCTCTACTGGGCTGACGTTGCTGTCCTGTAACCACACTGAGCTCTGCTCTCCAAAACAGCAGCAGAAATGGCCACTCCCCATGAAGATGTGGGAGAGACACCATTCTGTTTGATTTAGCATTGAAAAGTCCACTCCCTTCACTGAGGTGTATGAAAACTGATTTTCTTTATGCCAATACTGGTTCTGCTGGGAAAAAAAAGGAAAATCGGTAAAAATCACCTCCCCAACATATGAAAACAAAATCCCCAAAACTGAGACATCAAAATGGATCATATTCTTGAAAATCTCCTTTTTCCTCCAGTCGCAAAATCAGGCTGGCAATACGTACATGCCTCTGAGAAGGCCTTTGGGTAAGAAAATCCTCACGGCAGGCAAGATCTTGTGTAAAAAGAGCATTATTTGCCCAGCGATTTGCTTTTATTGTTCTAGTATTGAAAAAAATAAAAATCTCGACACACATTTTGGAGTGTTACACTGAGTTTATTTTGAAAAAGAAATCAAAGAATGTTTTTGTCATCTCTGAGCCAGATGGAAAGAAAAACCAAACGTATTTCACCCTCAGAAAGAAAACACGAGAACTTCCAAAACTGATTTTCACCAAGCTTGGCTTTTTTGTTGTTGCTGTTGTTGTTTTTGTTGGTTTTGTTATTTTTTTCACTAAACAGCATGGAGAAAACGAGATGAAGACGGTGAGTGAACAAACAGGCTCTGGTTTTTGGAAGGTCTGGTTTCTGGGAAACAAGGGCTTTGTAAGTCACTGTTCTTTCCCATCTACAGATACCCAACTACCTCTGAGTGAGTGTGGGTAAGCACGGGGAGCCTCATCCTCCCTCCTGCCCACGCCTTGGGGGCAGAGGTGTGTCCCAGTGCGGGAAGAGCCTCAGGAGCACAGGGCCTGCTCCAGGGGCAGCAAGTATCTCCAGGGTGCACAGAACACCCACAGAAGTGAGGGGAGAGACAGCAAAGCAAGGCTGGAGGCTGGGGCTGGAGACATTTTGTTCCCTTTGGATGCTACATCTGTGTGAGCCGCTGTGCATTTAATGAAGGAAGCTGCACTGGGGAAAAGTGGGTTTGTTTTCTCACACATGAATCAACTTGGCCACCTTTCCCTTACTTGCTGCTGAGCAGTTTCCTCCGACCAGCTCCTTGCCTTGCCAGTGATCAGAAACCAATTTCTGCTACTTGCTAAAAACAGGGGAGCTACTTGCCAAGAACAGAAAATTAAAAGAGGAGGTCAGCCATCTGAGAAAGCGAAAAATAGCAAGATCAGATTGGCCATTATAAGCAGCTGAATTAAGCTAGCTGCAACAATGGCTAATCTAGGAACTGATCCTGCTCTACTCAAGACATTCTTCACTTGGGGCCCCATCCACAGTGCTTTGCATGCTAGAGCAGTGAACTGCAAGAGGGAGTTCTTGGTACTTAAGACCTTCTCAAAGGTCTTGCACAGCTCAGACCAAGTTTCTAGCACCTAGGTGCTGCAAAAACAATGTACAAGAACTGCAATTATGTGATAAAATAGCACAGTCATGCTTCAAACCAGGATGGTGTGAGAAGAAAGGCTTTAATGAAAATAATTCTCATCGATTTGACTTTTAATGCCTACAAATGCTTGTGGCTCCCCATCTCTCTGAACTCCACATCTCTCCGAACTCCACATCTCTCCTGGTTATACAAGCATGCACAGAGTAAACAACATTCACTTCCATGTCTCCGCTTACTGCTTCCTTTATTGGAACATTTGCACATAGTATTTATAGACATCAAAGGGGATGAAAGTTTGAGATTTATAAGCTCTAATCAGCTGAAGGTGTTTCTAAATAAATTAATGAAGCAAGCCAGAAATGACATTAAGAAATCCAGCACTGGATGTAAATCACAGTGACTTTGCACCCTCTCTGCCTTCCCCTCCCCTTCTTGGAACAGTCCCGGTGCTTGCCAGGGTGTATGAGCTTGCATTTAGTTTGATGTAAAACAAGAAAAAGGATGATGGAAATGTGTACTCAGCATGCCAAGTTACAGCATTTGTGAGTAAGAAAGGAAGCCAAAACTCGAGCTGGGACAAAATAATTTCCTATAACTGAAAACTTTCCATACAACCTGCGTTATCGCTCAGACCATACAGAAAGCGCACTTAATGTGGATGTTTCCCAGGCCCCTTTCTGATGTCTTGTTTGCATCCCTGCAAATCTCTCCTTTCTGTAGCAGGTTCTTGAAGCTGTCTTAACACTCTCCCAGTCCTCCCAATGATTTCCGTCTTTGTTGCCATTCCACACCTCCGTTTCCCTTCTGCAGGAATACTGGATCAGAAGGATGGTCTGTCTCAGCCCACCTGGCTGCTCAGGCCAGATTCTAAGGATGACTGGACACTCCAGACATGCAACTACAGCATTGCTTTCCAGCCAGTTCTGCAGCTACGCTCTTTGCTTCAAATGTGTGAACAGAGAGCTTGAGCATAGGCACATGTTGTTTCTCAATTAAAGGTGAATAATTAGAACATTATTAAAGATAGTTACAACCTAGCACTGAAATTCACTTTGAAATGAATATTTAATTCATAAACATGTTGCACCTTTAAACTGCCCTGCTTCAATAGTTGCTTCCCAGCTGCCCATAGTTTAGCATAGCTGCTGTGCTAGTTTCCAACAGATTAAGAAGCTTTCACTGATCAACAGCGATTTCTGTAACCTTATGCAGCCATAAGTACAGCTATAGCTGTTGATCACTGCTATGCAGAAAACCTTTTTAGAGGACTGCAGGATGCTAGATGATTCTTGAACCATCTTATCTCAATATGCACCATCACTGCTGTTGCTGAGGGAACAGAAGGATGAAACAGGCAAAGCAGCAATATAGCTGGGGCTTACACAGAGGTTTCTCATTAACTTCTTTAGTCGACAGAAGTCTATCCCATCAGTAAAAGCCAGGAAGAAGGTCATTTAACATGCAGGTGATCAGAATAGACTTATTTCACCTAAGTAAGCCGACACTCAAAACAAAGGTAGCAGTGCTTCTAATTCAGTGTATCTCTGCAAAGCTGCACTCACCAGGGTTTGCGAAGCTCTCTAGCCATGCAAAGTAGTAGTACCTTGTTCCCCAAAATAGTTTAGCATCATCTCCACAGAGACTGTGTATAAATATGTAAACACTACAGTGTGTATCTACACACAACTAGGTACAGCATGACAGGGTGTATGGCGGAATCATGTGGTATCTAAGACTTGATGAAAAAGCCAAAAGAGAAGTCTCAGGAAATCCAGACTGCCTGAAGAAAAGCCCTACCTCCAAGATGCTGACACATGGTTTCTGCAGCTGTGATACACAGATCTTTCACTTTTAGTTAAACATATGCAATTTTCATGTTGTTCCTGTTTAATAGCTAGTATGTACCATGGGACAGATCCCCAAACGTTAACATGTTATTTTCTTTCACAAAAATATGGATAAAATTAAAAAGCCAAATGAACACTGGAGAGAGTATGGGATGTAGGAAAGCAACAGTCTTTAATTGGTTGGTCTTAGGAGCAATATTTCAAAATCAGAAGTACAAAATCTTGTCTCTTTCCAACAGAGCTGGAGTATTTCAACAAACTTATCTGCATTCAGCCAAGGTAAATGGCAGGTCAGGAGGCAATGGAAAAACAACTCTTCTTCCCAAGAAGCCAAAACAACTTCCTTTGTGATACAGAGTTTGGCCATGTGAAGAGTATAAAAACTGGGAACCAAACCCAGGGTTTCTACTAATGAACTGGTTCCTAATATGTTTTTAATTTCTGATAAGCTGCATGGGACCTCATGGGACCGTGGAGGAAACTGGCTGGGTGCTGATATCATCCCATTAGCCACACTGCTTTCTGTTTTGCAGTGTATTTTATTTTCTACTTTGTTTTGGGAGAGAAGTAGGGGCCCAGAAAACAGAGAGATCGATTTTCAAAGCACTTCAGAGAAGCTGATTAGACTTTTCTGAGTATGGTGTGTTTTTCTTACCACATTTTGAAATCTGTCTTAAAAAGAAACATATTTCAGGGTGTGCAGTTCCTTTGATTCTTTTTTCACCAAATCCTTCACCTGGGCTTGACTTGCAGTATGGGTAGCACCTACTGGGACAGAATTCCTCATGAGAAGGGAGAAGGAATGAAAGCATTTCAAAATCATTCTTAAGAGTTGGTGATGTACGTCAGTGGCATTTTCTCATGAGTAGATGGAAGCAGGAAGGCAAGATGGCCGGCAGGCAGGAAAGCAGGCAGACAGGAAAGAAGACAGGCAGGTAGGCAGGCAGGAAGGCAAAGCTTTTATTACCATGGTCTTTGCATAGTACCCCAATGGAACACTGGCTGCGATCAGAGCTATAATGAGTATCTAGTTCTTAGTCAACTTAATTGTTACACATGCAGATTAGACTGCATTTAATATGGAAAACACTATCTAAAATCTGCTTTAAAAGTTATTTAACCAGAACAAATCATCTGGGAAAGTACAAATATTTCTAAATGGAAAAGTATTTCTCTGTAGCTGAGCTAGGCCTGACAGCAAACCAGCAAAAAAATTAATGAATTGTTAGTACCTTTATTGTTTTCTTTGGCCCCTGTGCACTATATTTGTAAAAAAAGTAAGTAAAAAAGAACAACTGTAAAAAGCAAATATTTTGTACAAAAATACAAAGTTTTAAAAGCTCTTAAAAGTATATTCCATATTATTGATAAGAGTTGGACTATATATATATATTTATATAAAATCTATATATTCGTGTATCTGTATAATTTTCCTACATTTGGGATTTAGCAAATGAAACACACTGTTTACACAGTTGCTTTATACGTTTTTCTATGTGAGTGACCAACAGTCTTATTCAGATTGACAGAATGTCTTAGAGGACACAAGTCGCTTATGTTTGTGGCTACCGGTTGGGAAGAAAATCTGTAACAGAATTAGTCCAACACTATTTCTTGATGCTGTGGGTTGAAAGGCCTTCAATAATTGCAGGATGCTGGAGAAGAGCTGCTGCTGAATTCCTTTATACATTTAAACCAGTTTTCAGTGCTTGCTTTTGTTTGTTTGGGTTTTTTCCCCTTTCAATTTTGGTAGGCAATGTTGCTCTCTCTCCCAGGATTTTCTTCTTTAAGTAAATTTCCATAGTATGTAGATACCTGTTAAGTCACAGCCTGTTACACTCCAAATATTTGCCCTGCAGTGTGAGGGAAAAAAAAGAAAAACAAAGAAAAAAAACCCATGTGAAGTTTAAGTGCATTTCCAAAACGAAAACTTACAGACATCAAGGTATGTAGAAAAGTGGACTCAAACTCATATCTTACAAGTCCTGGAGGATAAATATTTATAAACCATGAAGTTTTCCTAAACTAACAAATGTATGTAGGACAACAAGAGCAAATTACATTACATGGTCCTTTGCTCTGGACATACAAACAGCGTTATACACGCAGAAAGCTTGTTCAGCACTTTGTTTTGGTTTGGTGTAGGGGAACATTTCAGTGGATGGGATTTAATTTTGGCTCTAGCTGACATTTCTGTTTGCCTTTACTGAAATTCAACCTACAGGTTTGCAACTGGAGCAGCTGGGCACCCTTGGCAAAGCAATGTTTAGACAGGTTGTATGGAGGAGATAATGTTTTAGGCAGAGCCCCACCATGAACACAAATACCACCTAGCTCTGTGATGATGGGGCCAGGCTTTAAGCAGCCATGTGAACCATTTCCCTTCTGCTGTTGCAGAAATGCCTGTGTAACCAGAAAGAGATGCCCCATGGCAATCACCTGCGTGACTGCCAGGCCACATTGGCAGTTTGTAAGTCCTTCAGTCCAACTGCAACAGATGAGTTACTTACAGCCTGTGGATCTGGCCTCTCAGCCCTATGGGACATCTCCTGGGAGTGGTGGGAATGTTAAAATCTCCTTAGCAGTCACCAAGTGCCTCGTTGCACAAACTCTCAAAACAGAGTCTTTCTGGGGTTTTGAGGCTGGTCCCTAAGCCATCCTAAGGCCAGCTTTCCCTCTTGTGTGGCCACTGAGTCTATAAATACAGCTCGCAGTATGGTTAGGGTCTGGAGCATGTGCCAAATCATGCCTGAAATTTTAGGCATGTTTAATGTCTACAGGAGACAGTCAAGATGCAGAGCGTGCCATGGCTACAGCCAGCTTGGAGGCTGCTTTTACCGAATACTGTAAATCCAGCATCTGCATCGCACAGGGTATTAGAAAAGTGCATGCTGGGCAGGATCTGAGTAGAAGTGCTCCACCTGTGTTTCCCCCTCTTCCTCAAAAGACCCTGCCATAGCATCTAGCCGGGATCTTCTGCTCTCTAGCTGCAGAAAATTTACTGTGGGTATGGTGAAGTAATCAAACCAAGTGCCTTGCTTACCTTTGTCCATGTCTTTTTCACAAATGAAATTGTTAACATCTTCACAGTAGAAGTCATTCCAGAGCCCAGCATAGATCAACCCAGCACAATCTTCCCCTGGCCCGTGCCCATGGCTCCAGTTATCAGGTTGCCCAGTTTTCCAGTTTCTTTCAACCAAACAGCAAGAGATAAGATTTCACAACATAGCACACATGACAGTGTTTCACGGCAAGAAATTAACAAAAACATCATGAGATCCGTTCTGAATGGGAAATACACACTGAAACAAACAATATATGACTCTTGCTGAAAATGAGAAACAGATGTATTACTAAGAAGGGAATCTATTCTGCCTTGGGCTGCCAAAACTTACAGACCTAAAATTAGACTGATGAACTTTAGTTTCTGAATGTACATGCACATACAGTGGGAGTGCTCCATGCTCCATGTATATTACTCCAAGCTTGCAAAGCCTGCATGCCGCATTCCTGCTGGCAGATGGGACTGAGAAGAGCCCGCAGGGTCATAAGTCTGCCAAGATGGCAGCACCCTGCCATCACTCACTGCAAAGGAGCTCAGCCCTCTGACTGCCTCTTGGGAAGGACAGCAAAAATCCATGTGTTTTATGGGTAAGTGAATTTTTGGACTTACAAGGAAAGTACAAAGTATATTTAGATATATCTTTTGAGATCAATAGGTTTGATGGTGAAACTTAATGCAGCATGTAAAAAACTTACAGCAAGTGTTTCCTCATCCTGTTTTTGTTTAACAAGTATGAAACACTTCCAGTCTTAGGACTTAAAAGCTCTATTTTCCTGCAGAAACAAGTTGTTGAAGGGAGCTTGTGATTGCTGGCTGATATGGTCCATGCTCAGCTAAAAACCATGCCTGTCTGACACAGAGCATCTGACCAGGCACCTGGGAGGACACAGGGCTTTCCAGAAGTAATGGAATACTGTGAAAAACAGTAACTGACAGCTCTGAGGTTATGACAGGGCACCTAAACCCACGGTGTAGTGGAAACCTATTGAAAACAGCAGCTTAAGTGGGATTCAGTCACAGTGCTGCCATAAAAAGAAAGAAAGATGAAAATGGGTATGGAGCAAAAGGGAAAAATATTATGGCTCATTGGAATTGCATCTGACTTTTTCCATGTTCCTCATCAAAATAAACACCAATGAGATCACAGCTAATCTTTTCGTAACATGTGACTGACTGTAGCCTGTTTTTCTGGAGCACAGCATGCGCAGCACTATAAACTCTTTGGTCCACTCCTCACTATTAAAAATTTGGGTGGTTGTAATCTGTTCCATTTAGGACAAATTAGGTGTAGCCCTAGGATTCCTGGAGAGCTGCCAATTCAGCTCTCAGCTGGCCAAAGCACAGACACCCTCATTTCATGCATTTTCCTTATGTTTAATGCTTTCCACTTGGATTTGGGCTTTATCTAAAGGCTGGTCATTTTTTATCAGAACGAGTGCTCTATTTATAGCCAGTTGTAATGCAAATAAGGAGAATTCAAACCAAGAGAGCAAAACTGTCTGTCCTTTCCATCTCAACTTTGTAATAAAAGTCAGGAGTAAATGTTCTGGCAAGAAACATTGTGCTGTTTAGTTATGCGATTCTTTCATTCAGCATTCCATTTTCTTCCTGGCAGGGAAAGAAAGACTTGTGCATGGAGAAGAGAGAGAGAAAAAACAGAGTTCAGCAGTACCCTCAGTAACAAATTATTTCATTGGCATCCACAACCCTCTGGATCCATTGGATAATTTCTAGATGATGCTTTTAGAAGTGTCAGCAAGAGTGGCAGCATCTGCAGCAAATAAACACCGTTGTTTTTTATTTACATACGTGTAAACTGGTAAGGATCCATCCAGCCATCTCCATTCATTTTCCTTCTCTGAGTCTGTTAGTCCAATCCAGAAGCTGCCTTTTCCAAAAATCTGTCTTTTTATCCATTGCTGTGGAAGAAAGACCTTGGTTCAGGACAAACACACACAACCATCCTTGGACAAGCTGCTCTAGATTCATGAGCATCTTTGTTATGAGAACAGGAGGGGACAGAAAAATTTTTCTAAGCTGAAGGTATGTTTCAGGAGTCAGCCTTGAGACCCTGCACCCACATTAGAATCCACTACAGTGTTTGCATGTGAGGTAGAGAGAGCTAGGCATAAAACTAGGTTGACGTGAAGTCAGGCAATGTCTTAACAAATGCAAACTGAAGAAAAAAAACCCCAAAAGTAAGCACTTGTATCTTGATAACCCCACTCCTATGTAGCCACCAAATAATTATGTTGAACAATTGTAAAAGTATAGCTACACTTACAGTTAGATTAAAAATATTTTTTGGTCACAGCAGTTTTAGGCTGCATGTGTCAAATCAGACAATTTAAAGTTCACCACTGCAAAAAATACATTTTGGATAATATGCATGGCATAATGGACTGCATCTTCAAAGGTTCAAAACACTCTGCCCTTCTGCACATGGAGAAGCTGCTGAGCAGGCAGAGGATGAACAAAATGGTAACTGGAGTCAATCACTGTGTTTGCTTCACCGTATGAGTTCATAATGCTCTCAGCTTCCCACTTGTCTTGTAGCTTCCACACGCTAAATAACATCAAACTCTCGCCTTAGAAAACAGAAAGAGGTGATTACCTGCTCCTCTTTGTTGTCTATGATAACCAAGCGTGATGCCCTCTCTTCACAGAATAACTTTGCCTCTTCAAAAATTTCTCTTTCAATTGAAAAGTAGTAGCACTTTTCAGTATAGTTCTTCCAATGAGGAGAACAACCTGTGATATGAATTTTTTGTGTTAAGTTAGTTACCCAAGGGGCTGGTGGTAACTTTCTGCATAGGGCCAATAGTAAGAGGAGGATCCCACAACCATCTACAGTACGCTGAGACCTGACACACTTTAGGAATTTACTTAGAATCACATAATAAACTAGGTTGGAAAATACCTTTAAGATCATAAAGTCCAAACTTTGCCCCAGGACTGCCATGTCCATCACTAAGCCACGTTACTAAAGGCCTCACCTACACAGCTTTTGAACACTTCCAGGGATGGTGATTCCACCACTTCCCTGGGAAGCCAGTTCCAATGCCTGATTACCCTCTCTGTGAATAATTTTTCCCTAATATCCAGTCTCAGTTATTAGGATCCTGACTTTGTGCAATCAAGGCTAAGCTGTGTGGTCGAGGGGATTATTTATTACTCATACTATTGCTGCTTTTTCTTTAGCTGTAAACATTAACTTTCAGGTAACCAGAAGGAAGAGCAACAGAAGAGCAACACGTGAAGCAACATCGCTTCACTTAACAAGGCTCTTTGTGATAAATCCCAGACATTTAGTCTATGGAAGTGAGGTTATCTGAACTAGAAACTAAGTGGTGAGCACCCTCTACTATGTATATTTGTACCTTTGTAACAGATGCATGCAGTGTGTTGATAGCTTACCATTAGCCTCGGGCACTGACGTAGGTTCACTCTGTAGAGCCATTGGCATCCCTGGACCTGGTGGCCCTGGTGGCCCAGGTGGGCCCTTTGGACCAGGCAGCCCAGGGACTCCAGGTAGTCCGGGTAGTCCTCGAGGTCCTGGTACCCCTGGTTCTCCCACAGTTCCTTGCAGCCCTTGAAATCCTGGTGGACCCTGTGGCCCAGGTGGACCATCTTTGCCTTGTGGACCTGGTGGTCCTGGGTCTCCATTTGGTCCAGGTGGACCCGTCTTGCCTGGAGAACCTCTCTGGCCTTTGGAGCCAGGTGATCCTCTAGAACCTTTTCCTCCTTTTTCTCCTGGTGGCCCGGTTGGCCCAGGTGGGCCCTTCTCACCTGCAGGTCCTGGTGGTCCAGGCTCTCCTTTCTCTCCTTTTTGTCCTTTTAGGCCAGCGGGGCCAAGAGGACCTTGAGGGCCTCTGTCGCCTTTAGGTCCCCTTGGACCAGGAGGGCCTGAAACAATGTAAGCACGCAAAGTGGGGATATGGACAGAACAAAAAGCCCATGAGGGGTCCTCATTTAATGTGTCTCAGACCAGCAACACTGGATATTCAGAACCACAAAAACTGGGTTAACAGTTACTTTGTGTAATGCTTGTACATCTGCTTCTTGAGTGCTATATAGCATTGATCTTTCCTCAGCCTCTATGAAGTACAGGATGCAGAAGAAAATAATCTGAAGCACCTTGTCCTGTGAACTGGACAATGACACCATGCCCTAGGTGACCAGCTGAGGCACCAGTCCCTGCAAGACACACTCCGTCCTGCGTATTGATGCTCCTATTCCTTCACTCTGCTACTTCCTTCTAGCCCCGCCTCTCCTCTCTTAGACTATAAGACTCTTTCTCCTGCAGTGACCTTGTTCACTGCTTTGCCAGTAATGGGTTGTCAAAAAGGGACAAAATGATGAATAGCAGGTAATAGGCCAACTGTGGGAAAGACCAGAAGTACTAGTTGCTAACTGGTCAGCTATAACAGGAGAGAGAATGATACACACATTAGGAAATGGCAACATTGTGACATTAAAAACCAAAATAATTTGGGATTCTGATCATGGATGAGCAAATGCCTTGCCAATATTCTTCCCCCCTGCCAATCTATGTATTTTTAAATCCTCCAGAGATAAATTCCTAAACTGCAGTGATTTAGTCCTAGTTGAAATCAGAGAGGTTATGGTTACAGACATGAAATCTTGGCTCTAATTCAGCCTTAGTTTATTTGGAGCAATGAATTCATATTTGTGATTAGGCTTTTAGGCTTGACTGGTTTACATCAGGTTGGAAATACGAGTGTTCTTTTCATTTGGGATAATACTTGGCTGGGAGAACTTGATGCTATTTATTTCTGGAGAAAATAAAATATCCCAGGATTAAAAACTAAGCAAACTAGGATGTTTTCTGGCAGACTAACAACTGGCTGAAAGTGAAATAGCAACTTGTTTTTCAGTAAGGGCGGACCTTGCTGGGAACAGTCCAACGTATATTTTTTAGCCATTTCCTCTTTAGCAGGCACTGGTTTTTTGAGGTTCCACACCTTCACTCGCTTATTTTAGAAACTAAATCAAAACCAGATCCAGTCAGTCAGTCAGAATAAATTTTGCTAAGTCAGAACCTTCTTCCGTAACATCCCCATTGTGGCTATGTAAAGAAGGCATAGGAAAATTAATAAGGAAAATTCAAGCAACATTTACATTCACAAAGTTTAGAATTAGATGATGGAAAACCCCAGGACTCTGTACCAGCATGCACTATCTTCCACAGAACTAAACAAGTAACGCAAGCAGGAATTTGGCATCGACTATTAGAGGCATCATTAGGGAAGCTACATACCTTGTAGGATAGTGAAGTTCTTGATGAGCTGGCCATGTTTGGAATCTACCAGCTTCATTTCTTCCATGATTACTGACAAATTGGCAACTTCAACATCTAACCTTGACCTCATCAAATCCTGTTGCACCTTGAGAGATGCAGAGTCTAAGCGAATATTGGCTAGTGTGCTGTTCATAAAAATCAGTTCATCTGAATGTTTACTTAAGGTGTCTGTACAAGTTGTCCTGACCTCATTGAGATTACTAGTCAGTGTCCGTAGATGATGAGCAGTGTAGCTGATGTTGCTAATGATACTGACTATATCAGTTTCAAAGACCTGAAACCTCTCTTCTAGCTGGTTAAATTTGGCAGAAGTTCTGTTTTCATATTCTTTATGTTGTTCCTGGAGATCCTTTAGATTTTGTTCGTTGGCTTGGGCAATTGTGGTGATGTTCTCCATTTGCCCACTGAAGGAGCTGAGCTGATTGTTCATGTCTTCAAGTGTATCATTGTTAGCTTTAGCCAAAGCTGAGTTGTTGGCAGCCAAAGTCTGCAAATTTTGTACTTTCTCCTTAAGCCCATCGGTGTCCTTCCGGGCTTGAAGGACAACCTGCTGCAGGTTTTGAAAGTCATTCTTGATTCTTAGGATAGCCAAGCTTGTATCTTCCATTGACTTCTGCAGGACACTGATAAGACTTCTTTGCTGCATTTGTGTCAGGTTTAAGTTGTTCAGGTTCATGATGACCACATTATGAGAATGCACTTGGTTTTGCAAGTTTGTTTGGATATTACTTGTGTCTTGTTGAAGATCGTTGATATAGCCAGTATATGCCTGAAGAGTCTTATTAACACTGATGATCATGATAGAGTTACTATCTAAGGCACTTCTCATTTGGCTCTGCCTATCATCTAATACATTTCCAGACTCTTGCAGCTTCTCCAGTGTATCTTTGTTTCTGGTAGTTTTCTCTGCAATATCATGAAGCTGCTGACGAAGAGCCAGAATGTCAGACCTGAAGCTAGACAGTTCAGTGCTAGTATCCATGGCTTTTTGCCCAGCTTGGTCATCTGTTGTACATGAGAAAAAAAGAAAAGCTTTAGGATGAGTTTTTAAAAACACAGTATAAGAAAGCACAGTGTATTTTAAGTACAGTCAGGTTGTCCAAATGTTCTGTCAATAGACAGAATGCTGTATTTTTCCAGAAAAGAGAAACCTCTAAGCAAAGTTCTGTCACTAGACAGCAAAAATCAAAGAGGAATCAGGGAAGACCTTGTGGTTTTTTTTGAGGAGAACAAAATGGTGATTCTAGCATCATATATGGGAAAAACTACCACTGATGAGTAAACGCAGACAAGTAGCGCTGTATTCTGAATGAAAACTGAATGGCAAACAGAATTCAAAACTATTAAAGAGGTATCAGTAAGTATATGTTTTGAAGCCACAGCTGGATTTTGCTGAAAGCTCGTAAGTAAATTTTAGCTGCTCATATTTTATTCTTCTTTTTCCTGGCAGGTGGAATATCTTCATTGTGATTTAGTACCTATAGTTACATTTCTTTAAAATCTTGGGTTTAGTTTTAAAAAAGTTCTAATACATCTTTTAAAACAATCTGGGTTAGAGACAAAACCTTTGCCAGCAGGCTACTCCATATGTGACAGGGTATAATGTATTTCTGGTTTTCTCTTTAATATATTACTGTTGTTCTTAAGGACATCTATTTTGCTGTTATTGTTTCCTCATGTTCTGAGTTTGAGGAAGGCAAAACCTTTAACCTTGAGGACCATCTCTGCTCTTGCTTACACTGCCCTACAGAATACTTCTGGAAGCTTGTCTGAATATGATTAAGCTTCTTTGGCTGCACAGCTCATCAGCCAGGACATGGAAACCAAGCAAATAAGTGGTCAACACTCACTTGGAATATTCCCTTTCTTGACCTCAGTCACTTCTCTCTCCTACATGCAGTTCATATAAGATTGTCCTCATCTAAGTGTAGCTATATTTATGAATTACGCACTCTGAAGTCCATCATTTCAGATGTCCCCAAGAGAAAGCAGGCTGGTTTTCATAAACTACAGTGAATACAGCTGTGTATTCTTCTTCTGGTGTGTTTGAATGAGTCATGATGGCAAACATCAAATGGTGGCTTGTGAGACATTAGTCTGAAGTGTTTATGGAGTCTTTTGTGGATGGACATCTTCCCAAGCACAGTTCCTCTCCCTGCCACTTGTCTCATTCCAGGATCTTCTCAGCTCTGACTCTGTGTTTACCTCTCCATTATAGCTCAAATTATGTTGTGTTCCTCACACAGCTCTGACAACTTCCAGGTTCACACACAGCTAATCCCTGAAGGCCTGTCTTTCATTCACCACATGCTGTTATTCTTCTGGCCCTATAGCAGTTCTCTTACCTTTATGCCTCCCACACACATTGCTCCGTAACTTTTTAACTTCCTGCAGGGGCAAGTCCAATTAAATAGGAACTGAAGGTCCTGAGCATCTCACTGGCCATCCATCCAGCAGCATGTAAAAATGTGTGGGCATGAATGAATCAAAGGCATTCCAACTTGTGAAAATTTAATCAGCATAACATAATAACACATATAACCCAAAGGTTGTGTGTGCTTGAAGGTGTAACATTTACTTCTGTATATTTATCAGTAAAAGTACATGCCCCTGAATTACTTCATGTCTTTGAACTAAATGCACTGTGCACATATCTCAGAATCCAGCTATTTTTTTGAGCGGAAAAAGTTGTAAACATTTATGATCAAGCTGCAAGCAAGTAATTTTTCCTAGAAATACACATCTCAACATGTGGTTTATGAAGCTAAACAAAACTTATTTCAGTCTTCAAATAAATTGCACATGCATTATGCATATATTAATACAAATATATTAATATTTAAAATATTGATATTTATATCAGAACCAATTATTTTTTTCTACACTAAAACTAATTATATAAACTATATGTCTGTGCATATATAAATTGGTAATAAGCAGCTATGCTTTCTTTCCAGACAGGGAAGAAATGTAGAAATGTACACTTAGTGAGTAGAATGAGAAATCCAAGATTTTTTCCATCTTCCTGCAAATTGAGAGCTGCAATAGCACTTGGGAGAGCTGCAATAGCACTTGGGAGAGCTGAACTCATAACAAACTTGTGTCCTGTGTTCCCTGAATTGATTAAGAAATATTTTATGGAAGTAATCAACTTGCCTCACACATCAGAGTTTTGAACACCTCATTGCTTGTGCACCCTTTAAAATGGCCTTCAGGTTTGAATCTTAACTGCTAAAATAGCATCAGGATGACTTGGTGACAGCCAATTTCCAGTTTATGTAGAATGCCCGGTGCTGTGGAACAGCTTCTGCTATGTTTTACATCTCTGCCTCAGAGAAGGCTCTCTCCTGAGGACAACCTTTAAGTATCTGTTTATTTTAGTGTAAATGATTTCAGAGTGATTTCAGTGGGAACTGTAAATATTGAAGGATGCTTAAAATGCTGTCCTAAGGAGAGCTGCTCTTAACTGCTTTGAAGTGCTATCCCAAGTACTTGAGACATAGGAATAGAAGTGCTGTATCTTGTCAGAGCCACAGATTTTTCAGGCAAATTTGCTGCTGCTACCTGCCAGGAGAACACCTCAAAGCCATAATACAAAGGGACTTTGCTTGTGTATTACCTAATTTCTTCAGCCCACTCTCCACCTCTGTGAGCTTTTCTGTATATCTTCTGTGGGATGTTTCCAGGCCACCTGTCACATTGTCCATTTTTTCTACAACTAGAAGAAAGAGAACAGTGTTATGGAAAGAATAAAAGTAAAATTATTTTAAAAGTCTAGTAAACAATAAATCAAATAAAAACCCACCCCTAACATCAAACAAAAAAGAAACCACCTTAAAATTGCCTTGCTTCCCACTACACTCTTCTGTGGCTCTGTGAAATGTTGGAAGGATGAGCTCCTATCTGCTGGTAGGACCCACCATGCTTCCAGTTCTTCAGTCTGCCAACAGTTCCCAAACATTTCTTTGCTCATGGGCCATCTCTCTCCTGAATGAGGAAATCCTTCTTTGTGGGTTTTCCTCATGAACTAAATCCTTTTAACAGTATTTCCGTGCTTCAAGCACAGTGCTGTGCGGCAAAGACAGACTGATTCCTAAAGGCTCAGACGCATGAGCCAAGACTTCCTTTTAGTTTGCTATGAGCCATTTTTTCTTAAGAAGGATGTTTTTTCCCTCCTGTGCCTTTTAATCATTAAAAAATGCCACCTGGATAGCAAACTTTGGACAGAGATAGCAGTTTGAAAGTGCAGTTACCAGATATTTTGGAGATAAACATCTTGACAATGGTACAGATATCACTCAAAACGGTCTTGAAATCATCCTTCCTCACTAAGATTGAAAGGACAGTCACTCAGCAAGTGCAGATATTTGGCTGATGTGCTCTTTATTTTGTCATGTCTGAGTCATTTTCTTGTCACTGAGGCAATCTGATTACTTGATGGGATTGATACGGAAACGGAAAAAGCAGAGCAACAAATAAAGAGCCCAGGGTGACTTCCAGTAGCAAAAATGTGAAATGCTTGCAAGGTCAGAGGCAGCCTCCAGCTTCCACAGCAAGCCTTATCTAATAGGCTTTTCATTCAAGCCACAACCAGGGCAGAAATTTCTTTTCCTCATGAGATTATTTAACCCTTTTTCTATACTGGGAGCAGAATGGATCTGAACCAACTGTGGGAGAGGTTACAGCTCCCTCCTTTCCATCAGAAAAAATAAGGTTCTTCTCATGTCTTGAGATAGTGAAGCCAATTCTGTAAGCTGGTGTGGGGTAGGGAGTAACTCTCTGCCTGTGAGATAATCTGCAGCTAAGAAAAAGCTTCATGGGAGTTGTTGCTATGTAAAGATTTGGGTTTTTACTAGAAGTGGAAATTTAGGCAATCTTTTGCTGCTCATGAGCAACCACAAGAATCCCAGAACTTTAAAGTGCAGTCCACCAGCTGCTCCTTCTGTATTAACCTTTGTCCTTGTTTTGCTGACTCTGGATACCACAGTTACACTGGAGGCTTTTATTACTTCCCCAAAACCAACAGGAGAAAAAGCAGACTGAGATTATCACTGGTGCAACTGAATTGAAGTAAATAGTGTTACAACAGAGAAAAAGTCTCAAGGTTTTCAGAGAGACCAGACACTCTTTGGTGGATTACCTGTCTGTTCCCTTCTGTATTGCTGACAAGCCAGTAGAACAGAGAAGTCAGAGTGTGGCTTTCTGTATCTGAGATGACAGCAGACTGCTAAAGAGATCCAGGCTATAATAATGGCTTTGCTTTTTCAGGGGGACCATTGCTCAATAACTTCTGCTTGGCCTACTCCAAGTGTTTCTGCTGGACCTGTGCCTTGACTACCAATGTCACATTACCTATGGGTCTTGTTAATCAAGATCTAGTGTAATATTCACCTGTTTTCTGCAGTTATGCAAAAAACTTGGAGTTGGAAAATTAATATATATTATCAATAATGCAAGGAAAATGTAGTTCCTTCCTTTTCTCGCACAAATGAATGACAGTTTGTATGTCAGATCTTAAGTTTGCAAAACTGAGATTTTCTACTGTCCTATAACAACAAGAATGTTTTCATGGTTGAATGAATTCTGACATTAGAAACTTGGGTTAAAATATTCCCCTGAAGAGTCCAAAGCAAATGAAAGTAGTAGAAATCCTATCAATATGTAGTAGCCTGTACTGGCAGTTAGTTGAGATTGGATGGAATGAAAGATACAAAAGCATATGGTGTTTTTCATTGATGAAAGTAAAAAAGAAATACAAAAACCAGGACCCCACACTACAAAGACTGAAGCTGGCCTGTGGCTATGGACATTCTTTGTGTGGAACACCCCAAAAATTTGTTGAAGTGGCACTTTAATTAGAAGCCTTACTGGTATTATTGACAACTGGCCATGATATGTGGGGAAGACAGTGCCTGGCTGTGTATGAAAAGTCACTAATGAAGGCCGTTAAAAGGTCTTTCAGTCCCCAGCACCTTATCTCCTACAGAAAGTCATAGCTTTTAATTCTCACGTGTAATTGGAAGCCAAACAGCAGCCCTGGACTGGGAGTGCTGACACAACATTTATCTGGAAGATGCTGGTTTACAGGCTGCTTTCAAATACAGAAGGTATTGGTTTTTATCTATTTGACACTGAACAAGCAATGACTTACCCAGATTAATTGATCAAAGTGCAGAATTAGCTATATCAGGCAAACCATTTCCTTTATTTTAATTCTGTTTCCCCTAAGAGGACAAGTCAGTCCTGTCATGTGAAGTGTAGAGGAGAGAGGCCAGAACCAAGTTCAAGCCATCCAGCTCCAGCAGCAAAACCAGTAGAGATCTCTGCAAATGTGAACTGCAGGGTTTCCTCAAGGATTCTTGGTGATGCAGGCTAAGCCAAATTTTGTCAATGTCCTGGGTTCAGCAGTAGCAGTCATTTTTTCTCCTTCTTGGGGTGGATGAATCCTTATACTCTTGTCACATTGGCTGTCCATGCTATAACACAGTGAGCCATAACATTCCATGAGTTTGTTTATGCCCACAGTTCTTTCTGGAATATCTAATAAGTTTCCTACAGGCTTTAATTGTACTGGCTACTGTATGAGCCATTATCTTCAGACAGCATGAGGTGAAATTTATCATTTGCTTCTTCTGTCCACCTGCTGGAGCATCCTCAAGTTTCAGCTGGGACTCCAAATAGGGATACTGCTAGTTCACTTAATGCTTTGGGACATGCATGCATGCCCCAAGAATTGCATGCCACTGCAACTATAACCTATTCCTATGGCAGTGTTATGGCTCACTGTGTTATAGCGTGGACAGCCAATGTTACAAGAGTATGAGGATTCATCCATCCCAAGAAGGAGAAAAAATGACTGCTACTGCTGAACCCAGGACAGTCATCCCACAGGCCAATGCATATATTTACTTTTTGCAGGGGCAGGATGTTAGCCATCATGGTCAAACAAATGGTGCACTTGGGGGACTTGATTTTGTATACATACTCCTTCCCCAAGCAAGTTGTAGCTTCTTTCTTGCTACTGCCGTGCAAGAGGGAAGTATGAACTCTGGGGAGAACGAGTAGAGAGCTGTGGCCAAAGTAGGTTTTGTTGCTCTTGCTGTCAAAAGAGACCATATGGACAGATGCCCAGTTATTTCGAATGCTTTTCCTTCCCTGGCAGTAGCTCCCACCACCATCTCTGGATGGAACCTTCAGTGGTAGGTGAGCATGTGAAGCACTCTCAGGAGTGGAAGTCAAGTTCTCAGGAGTGCCATGGGCTTGAACAGCCACTTTCCATCTTCTCCAGAAAAAGGCAAAGGTGAAACATGGCAGACCAGCCTAATATCCCTTATGAAGGCCACTATGCTGCTCCCAACAGTCTGCTCATCTCAGAGCCTTAAGCTTGCTTTTGGATATTAATTCTCAGCTTGGTCAGATCTGTGTACGTTGTCATCTCACTTTATGACAAGGTCACTGTAGAAAATGTGGTAAAGTTCCTCCCTAAAGAAGGCAAAATTTCAAGTAGTTGCTGATTGGAACAGTGAGGACTGCCTGCATATGAGCCACTATTTCAGAAGCAGGGACAAAATGTGCCATCTCACCAGGATGTGCTGGCCCCGGGTAATGGCAGGCAAACTCTGTCTGGGAGACACATAAAATAAGTAGATGAAAGTCACAGTGGGCATTAGTCAAGAAACTTAAGAACAAGGACTGACTAGAGAATGAGAACTATCAAATTTAAGCTGAAAGCAAGTTAACTTCCCTCACTGTAGTGAGTCACAGGGAGATCATTCACCTTCAATAGGCTAAGCTGACACTGGCTCATGCCAGAAAAAGTATAACTTTGTATTTTGCATTTAATTTAATGCATAAAAAATTACAGATGTTTTTAACAATATTTTAATATGCCTTCTCAAAGCAAATTAATAGTAAACTCAGCTTGTTATTCCTTCATGACCTTGATGTTTAATTCATGTTTTAGTTTCAGGTTTCTTTAACCTACTATGTAATTTTTACCACCAGTTTGGAGGTTTGTTCTATGTTGACTTTGCCTCCCATTGAGTTATTTTTTTGCCTGCCACATTTAATCCACTGATTAGTAGTTTTAACATTTTAAATCACAAAGGAGATCTAAATACCACGTAGGAAATGGAAGTTTTAAAAGTAGTTTTGGGCTTTATAAACGTAAGTGTGGGAGGCAAATTTAATGGAAACTCAGCTAAGAGACTGAAAGAACCCCTGATGCCAGCAAAATTCCTTCGTTCAGTGTAATATTTCAATAAAAAAGACAAGCCAAACTGTGATGCAGAGTGGAGAGTTCAAGAGCTCTATAAAATTTTATTTTGAGTTTTCTTCTTCCTTGAAGGCCTAATTCCTTCCCAGTGATCAAAAATATTGCCGTAAGTCCTTTGAACATGTGCTGTCAGCTGGGGGTTTGTCTAATTCATGTTTTGTCTGCAAATCAGCACTTAGGCACTGTGGAGACGAAGGTCTTCAGGTGCAGGTACAGAGGGTTGTACCTGACATGACCATTTGCTGCTTGGCGTTACAGAAGTAATGCCTTGGAATAAACACGACTTTTCTCCAGGGTATGCCTCTTGCCCTTGGCATTCAGGTGGAGCAGTCATCAAGTCGGTGAGTGGTGGAGCAGTGGTCACCAAGATATCTTAAGGACTATGAGCAAGATGTGCATTATCCACCTTCCTATAATCTTTTTTTTTCCATTATTTTGTGGGAAACTCTTTTGTCCTCGCCCTAGATAGATGTGGCTTGGTACTGCTATGATGGAAGGACTAGTCTGTGGTCAGGCACCAATGACTACTCAGTACAAGAAAGAGTTTTAAAAATGAGTGTAGCAAAGGTGGGTACTCCGGAGCAAAGACTAGGGAAAAGATAGTGCTAGGGGCCCCCATGGAGAAAGAATCTTGAAAACTGTGGATTGAAAGAGAAATCCCCCTCCTGGAGAGATCTTTTGGACAGTTTCCTTACTGCTATGGCTTCCCACACAAGAACAAATGCTTGCCAAAGCAAGATATGGAGCAATGTTCCCTCCAACCCGATATGCTGTTTCTGATGCCAAGTGAGATCGGAGTACCCTGGTGAGCCCCAGAAATGACAGCCTTGTATAAAACTCTCTTAGGAAAAATTCTGTTACATCCCAGGTGTTTACTGGCTGGGTTACAGCCTGGAAGGATTCCATCCTCATCTGCTGTAAGCAGATCTGTGCAGATTTGTATCTGCAAAAGGCCTAAGTTTGTCCTCCCCGTTTCCATATAACCAAATGATCTTATCTTTATAGATGAAGAACAAGTTTTTGAATCTGGGCACTTTTTTTTTCCTCAGAATTTGACTTTCAGAGACCAGTTACACATTCTTCAAGAGAATATGTGACCAATTATATATGTACTGTATTTCTTTACATCCGATTTTAATTTGACACATTCCGTCTGCTTTAACATGAAAAAGCAATACCTATATGTCTCTATCTGTCCTTCACATTCTCTCATCTCCCTGGCTGAATCTTCCATCTAAACCAAGCAGTTTTAATTTTCTTCCCACTCAAAACTGTACCAAATCCTCTTAAATAATTATTTACCCCCTTCCATTTCCACAATTTCCTTTTCTTTCTCTGGCAAAGGACCAGAGGTGATGTCAGCTCTGCTGCGAGCGCAGCTGCTGGTGGCACAGGATGCACTGCATGCTAATCACATGAATATTTACCCAGCTTCTTGGAGAGGTTTTGAAGCTACTCTCAGACCTATACTCCAGTAGCTTGTTTAAAACTAGCTTTGTTTTGTATGCAACATACTGCAATGTCCTGTTATAATACTCACAATGATGCTATTCACTTTCTTTTTCTTACCAGAAACTCATGTCTTATTTAACTTAATGTAGCTGTGACTACTCCAAAACCAGGCATTTACATCAAAACATTCATAAGAATGCCTAAGTGGCAATAGTTAATTACTGCTGAGGACATACGGGAATTTTAAGTTGTGCTTTCTAATATGCCCTACCGATGACTTGCACAAATGATATTTTCTCCATTACTGGGTTGCCTAACTACCAAGATCGTTGAAATTACTGTCAAAAGCATCTAAGCATCTTTGTTCACCAAAATAATTGTAGATAGCTCAATACATTGACACCTCCTGGTTCAATCTTTCTGCCAGATATTTCAAAGTAATATTGATTCTACACTTTGTTACTGTGATAAATATTGTATTAGTAAGACTATTCCTGGCTCTCTCTTTAAGAATATTTATTCTGGAAAGGTGCGGTATAGTAAAACAGCTCAGTGAAATCTAGGTATAGCACGTTACAGAGCTTTGAGTCTTCCAGTTAGTACTCCTTCATGGTAGAAGAATGATCACTTTGTTCTAACTTTTTTCTTTCAAATGTCCAGTCTAATTTCAAAACTTCAAAACCGTTTGAAACTCAAAGGTTGCAGTTTGGTGTTATGCGTGTACAAAAGCCAACATTGCCAAGGTATTGATATTTAATGTGATAAACTGTATGTCTACATATGTGGAAACATGCTTGGCTAAAAGTGAAATGCAGTGTTCAATGCATACATACCTTTGTATCCCAGAATGGCTACTGTGATAGTTAACAGGGCACATAAAATATATAATAGGATGATGGAAAACTTCAGTGCCCAGTTATTTTTGCATTTGGTACATTGAGTCCCCTCCTGAATACCTGCAAAATAAGATTTAAAGAATTTTAAAACAATGTCAAAGAACACATTGCCAGTTTATCTCCCCATTTCCTCTCCTCCATTTTCTAAAGAACAAGTTATTTATGTAAGCAGATGATATACAGGTGCCTGTTTCCCTAATCACCCAGGAGACACTCCATGGTGGATAAAGCATCAGCTTAGTGATACAATCACTTTGGGATATTAGCATGTGGAAGAGAAGTACGTCCTGCTTTAGTGGAAAACATGTGGCTTTCTTGAGAGACAGGACTGTTTTCCAACTGTGGTAATAAGACTATGGTGAACTTTGGAAGTCAAGTGCTCATTCCTGTCTCCTCTGTCAGGCACCACATCTCAGCAGCTCACTCTTATCATTCAGTCTCCCCACTGGGGCAATAGGAGACGGTAAATACTCTGGTAGAAGGAAAGCACAGAAATAAAACAGCATTGTGAAACTCTGGTAGGAGTACTGTTCCTGCTTTGCAACCATTACCACAAACAGTTACCATGTGAACACCTTCCGTAACGAGAGAGACTTTTTTCCTTCTTTTTGGGGGTTTGGAGGATGTCCTATTTCCACAGAAAAGAAAGGGTGCTATCCTGGTAAAGCTAGTGGTCCACTTATACCAGCAGAAAAATGCTGGTGAATTTCCCCTTGTGGTAAAGTGTAAGAAAAAGGGCCTCAAGCTTATGAGAGAAAATGGGCCTTTATTATTCTGTATTTGAGCTTTTTGCAGAATGGTTTGACATCTTTGAGTCTATTAGGGAAGCGATATTCCTCTTTTCTCTATGGGCTCCCTGGGAACAGCTCAAGAGTGTTGGAAGCATTAAGTTACCAAGAAATTAATCAGAAACACAAATGTGTAAAAACATGAAAACTGGACCATTATGCTGGAATGAACAGGTGGGATTTACCATTCCTTTCAATGTGTGTTAGGCAGGCCAGGATTAATGTAGCTCTCTGTGTCTGTCAGAAAATGCATTTCTTTGATATTTTACTCTATTTGTGTACTATTAGGGGAGTCCCACAGGAAAGCTTTAAGCTCTAATAAATTCTATGTACCAGATTACTTAACTAATCAAAACTTGCTCTGTAGCTTTTTATGAGTAACTTATATTTCCCCTGAGGCCGAACCCACAGCTGATTTTACTTTTCCCAACTCATAATCTTGTGCAGAGTGGTTTTTTATTTTTCAATTTTAAGAGAAAAGCACAGGCCACGTCCCCTGGGTTCACAGAGGACGGGTGACCAACGTATCAAGTTAAGTCAACTGCATTTCTGTCTCAAAGAACAGCATTTTCCGGCCACTTCTTTAAGCCCAGGGTACTTGAAGGAGGGATCACGGTGTTTGGGCAACTCAGGAAGAGAATTTATTCGAAGTTTATTTGACAAGGCATTTTCCTCAATTCCCTCTACATGTATACTAGCTGTGGCTGAGACAGAAATGCATCTGGCACAGGTCAGCCCATCTTCCACATTATGACATCACATGTTTTTTCTAAACATTTAATCTGTGACATCATGCCCTGTTGCCATGTGACGAAAGAGATGTCATAGATTTGGGTTCCTTGGGGTTCATGCATAAAATAATTTGGGAACATCTGGGTTGTTGGGTTTTTTTCAGGAGAAAGAACACTGGAGGAAAATGAGACAATGACTTGTAAGCATAAACCTCCCAAGAACAAGAACTCCAGAGGGGAAAGGCTTATCTCCTGCCTCTGTAGGTTGGAAGGAAGGGGGCTGACACAGAGATAGGCAGTTGTATAGCCCATTTATTGGTGACTTGGATTTGGAAGGCTGGTAACTCCTGAACTACAAAAGAAAAGGTGAAGTGTCCATAATTCAATAGCCAAGTTTGCTTATGGATCCTGATGTGTGGGCTGGTTTTCTTTGGTTGGTTGACAGGCTCAAGGAGTTTGCTAGTGGGGAAGCTCTCCTGGGAACACAAAGTGCAGTTTTCTAAAGGTCTGCAGTAGGTATTCAGAGACTGAAATTATTTCACAGTGGGAACTCGTGGTGTCTAAAGCACTATTTCACTGCTCTTAGCTGGTACTAATGGGCTCACTGAGCCCCTGTGTGCTGAATGCAAGGTTCTTCCTCCAGTGTGTTTAAAATTCAGATTCCAATCCTGTCTTTGAGCATACCACATATCAAAAACCAGTAGAAGCTTGAGGCAAAAAGCACATCACATTCACCTTCTAAATATACAGATAACTGAAAGCATGATCCTCCCTATCTTAATGTTGATGGAAACAGGACCAGGTCCATAACTGGGAAGACTGATAGACTGCAGAGGTACAAAGCATACAGAAAGGCAGAAATAAAAACAAAACCTTTGACAGCAACTGCACATAGAAAAGTTTCACTTGATTACTGTCTCGTATTAAAATTACTCATTTTATGACATGACCTGCTTTCTGTCACCGTACTCTGGCTTTCTGCATAGTGTAATGAGCTGAAACTTCGCTGATGTCACTGGATGTATTGCAGTTCAGCATCTAGCATCATGTACGTTCCAGTGCTTCATAAGGATCTTGTTTCACTTGTCTCAGTCCTCTCTATCACTGGTTCAATAAAACAGCACTTTGGCTTTTCAGAACTTTTACTTTCAGCATATTTCAATTTGACATCAGAATACCACCCCAACAAAAGCCAGACCCTCCGTCCTTTAACAGCCTAGTGCTGTTGGTATCGATAACATAAACACAGCATACTAGAGCGATCATACAGGCTAGAGCAATTCCATTAAGCTGGGCTGGAAGTGTGCATTGCATTGCTTGCTGGCGCTTTCTGCCTGTCAGCTTAAAACTGCATCTGATTGACACTGAGCCCCAGCTACCCTCATCTAACATGTCTCAGGTCCAGGGCTGGAGTAATACGTCAGGAAGCTCTCATACACTCCTTCGTTTTCCTTTACCTAGAGATGGACACAGTGAAGTCTTCCAGAGCTTTTACACTTACTCTTTATTGCAAATACATAGTTCTTCACTCTGCTGCTAGTTAACACATGACTTTCTAGTTACCTAACATATAAAAATTACTAAAGATAGAGGTACCTTGAAGGAAAGATTTGGGAGGCTCATTCTCATGTCCTTCTCTGCAGTTAAATAATCCAGGTTATAAACCTGATGAAGTTTAACCATGCCAAGTGCAAGGTCCTCCACCTGGGTCGGAGCAATCCCAGGCACAGCTACAGATTGGGCGGGGAGGAGATTGAGAGCAGCCCTGCAGAGAAGGACTTGGGGGTGTGGGTTGATGAAAAAATGAACATGAGCCGGCAGTGTGAGCTTGCAGCCCAGAAAGCCAACCGTATTCTGGGCTGCATCAAAAGGAGTGTGACCAGCAGGTCGAGGGAGGTGATCCTGCCCCTTTACTCTGCTCTTGTGAGACCTCACTTGGAGTATTGTGTGCAGTTCTGGTGTCCTCAACATAAAAAGGACATGGAACTGTTAGAACAAGTGCAGAGGAGGGCCACAAAGATGATCAGGGGACTGGAGCACCTCTCGTATGAAGATAGGCTGAGAAAATTGGGGCCGTTCAGCCTGGAGAAGAGAAGGCTGCGTGGAGACCTCATAGCAGCCTTCCAATACCTGAAGGGGGCCTATAGGAATGCTGGGGAGGGACTCTTCATTACGGACTGTGGTGAGAGGACAAGGGGTAATGGGTTTAAACTTAAACAGGGGAGGTTTAGATTGGATCTGAGGAAGAAATTCTTTACTGTGAGGGTGGTGGGGCCCTGGAATGGGTTGTCCAGGGAGGTTGTGAATGCTTCATCCCTGGCGGCGTTCAAGGCGGGGTTGGACATAGCCTTGGATGGCGTGGTTTAGTGGGAGGTGTCCCTGCCCATGGCAGGGGGGTTGGAACTCGATGATCTTGAGGTCCTTTCCAGCCCTTACTATTCTATGATTCTATGATTCTATAAGCAATGATAAAAGCCACAGATGCAACCCTGTCTGTATAGGGATGAATTACAGTGTAAACAGGGCTCTACAACATCCCCAAGCACTGAACCTGGGTTCAAATTGCCCTGTTGCTCTTCTCCACTACCCTGTTTAAGGACCAAGCCCAAATAAGATTGTTCTGATAAAGGAGGCCACATTTAGTCTGTGCTGTGAGGACGCTTATTTTTATTGAAGGGTTTTATTGAAGGGTTGCTCTGAAAAGATGTGATAGGCAAAACACTAAGGAACAACAGATAGGAGATGATTTCAAATGCTCATTGTTATTAAACCAAGCAGGTTGGCATGAAATCATACAGGTTTATCACATTGGAGTCAAGACTCCAAGGAGCCCATGCTTGGACTTCAATTTGACAAAACTTCCCCAATTTTACCCACTTGCATGCCTGCTTTCATGGCTTACATAAAATGCAGAGATGTGTAATCTCTCATCTAGAAACCTGTACAGTAAATGTACAGGGAAAGACCCTACATAGAATCATAGAATAGTTAGGGTTGGAAAGAACCTTAAGATCATCTAGTTCCAACCCCCCTGCCATGGGCAGGGACACCTCCCACTAAACCATGCCACCCAAGGCTCTGCCCAACCTGGCCTTGAGCACTGCCAGGGATGGAGCACAGACAACTTCCCTGCCCAATCCATCAATAGAACGTATTTAAAATGTATTCTGTCCCCTATGAAAAGGGGATTCTCAGATGAACTCAGCTCTTCTCCACTTGTTATTGCTGCTCTAGTGCTGCACACTTCTCTGTGTGTCCTGTACACGTGTTTTTAATGCTGGTCTGCTCCCAGACATTTGTCACTGACTTCCAAACCCAGGGAACCAGGGTCACTTCCGCATGATGTGCATTGCTCACTGCTGATTTGATCAATGTTTAATAAATATCAGATGGGACACAATGTGCCTCGTTTCGCTGGACACATGCTTTTTTCCATTCCTTTCCCTGACTTATTTTAATAAGAGCTCTGTTTTTTCTGTCTCACTGTTGGGAAGACATCTGGCCAAACAGACAGCAACCTAGTACAAAGAGATCCTGCTGGCTCACATGCTTTGGGGACCCCCTTCTCTGCAAACCAAGACGGTCACAAAAAAATATGCAAGTGAGACATCCCCCTGTTACCAGGCTTTGTAGTATTTGTTTTTATAGCATTGCATTCCAGTGACTGAAGACTTTGTTCTCACGCAGGGGGTATACATCTGCAGATTCCTTTTGGGCTCCAGATAGGCAGAGGTTTCCCTAGAGGAGGGTTTTTTCGGTTGTTTTTGTTGTTGTTGTTGTGCCATTTTTTTTAATCAGAGACTAAATATCTTTGCTTTTTGACATGCAGTATAACCACCTTATAAAATGCCTGACTCTTCAGCTATATTACACTTCAGGATCACATCGCTGAACACTCAAATACGATATGCACAGACTTTCTTTCGCTGAATAATTCTTGTAGAAGTATTTGCCTCTGTGTCATTTTCTTGGCTTTTGGTATAGAGTGGCCTCAAAATCATAGGTGGCCTCATAATATTTCTTCTAGCAGATCAGTTGACAAAGATGTAAGGTTCCCTTCGTAACCCTGACAAAAAATGTACCGATAAGATGATTGAAGAAATGTAGTGCAGGAAATGAAAATGCATACATTACTTAGGAGGGGTTTTCCCCAGTGTAATTAATTGAAAAGAGATAAGGTCCCTTGAATTTCAGAAGGAAGACTTCAAGCCTGCAGCCTTCCAAAGATACATTTCTCAAAACCAGTGTCTTCAAAACTGACGAATAGAAGATCTAATAGTTATATTTAAAGGGTCCTGTGCAAACTACATACATCCAGTTCCAACTAGAAATAGTTGGAATCCCTGCCCACGGTAGGTAGGTTGGAATGAATGATCTTTAAGGTCCTTTCCATCCCAAACCATGCAGAGTTGCAACAAGCTCCCAGTGGGTGCCTATCTCACTAGCAAAAGATTATTCCATGAAGAATCCATCTCTAGGTTTAAATAACTAAATGACTTGAAAAACACAGCTGTAAGTGCTTAATTTCAGGCACTCAACTGTAAAATGGTATGTTTTTACTAATATGTATGACTAACCATTAGGAAAGTAAGTCTGTCTCTTAGGACAGAGAGGATTTTAAAATTCAGGCATATAAGTGTGCATGCATATAACTACATATACACACACATGTTTATGTTCAAATATATAGAAAACTATGTGTGTGTGTATGCTTTTCACAGAGAAGCTTTTGTACTGACACAAAACCAGCATATTACATTAGCACTCTCAAATCAAAAGCAGACGCATCTCTGCCCACAATAAACTTTGTATAGCTTTGAGATTACTGGATCCAGCCAGCCACAAAATCCAAACTGAGACTTTTGTCTTCTCTTCTGTGTGGTGTTAGAGGTTACTAACCTACCCTTCACGAAAACAATTCCTATGGTCCTCCATGAACGGTTTTGTTGCAGTCAGCAAAACTGATGATTTGATGGCTCCGTATGAGTAACCTACCTCAAAAAGCAATCAATCTTCATAATGCTTATAAATGGCAAAAACTGAAACTGGTTCATGTTTCTTTAAATTATTATTTTGGGGTAAATAACTTTCCTTCAGTTTATATTCTTACAGCATAGAGGCTGTAACTTGAGCTAAATGTAAGAAGATGCCCCACAGTTTTTCCTAACTAATGCATAAATGTCCATGCTCACTCCTAAGTTACTGAATGGAGTTAGCATGAGGCTACAGCCATGGGAAGGCACAGCATGTACTGGGGCTTCTCCAAGTAGTGGCCCCTCTAGCCCCTCTCCAGGTCTGTGACCTATATGGTGCTGGACAACCCCTCTTGGGGGTAAGTCTGGGAAAGGAGCAAACACCACGGTTAGCGCATGACCAGTCTGCAGGGGAGCGCTGAGCCCTTTGGTCGCAGTTGTGAAGTGGTTGGGTTGGGAGACCCATGCTGCTGCCTCCATTCAAACTGAGCCATTCCTCATGCCACAGCTCCCTCTTGTGTGCACATCCATCCCTGGGGCTTTGTGGGGAAGAGCTCTTGACCAGGCAGACCCAAGGCCTTCTATTGTATGCTATAAAACAGGGGTGATAACACTGCATTGTGTTCACTGCTCCCTCCTTCTTCACTCCTCACTTGCCAAGATTTCCTTTCCACTTGGCCCTAGGGGGAACGTGAGTGCCAGCCTTCTTCCCACATCCACAGCCCCCACAAACCCTGCCTCCACAATGGCAACAGTCCTGCTTGCCCAAGTGGTGCAGTGCTGGCTTGTGGGCAGGGGGATTGCAACAGCCTGTTTAACGTCACTGTCAGATTTTTACAATGCCATTGGAAAAACATGCTGTCATTTGTCCTGGAATTTACTAGTTTTGCTTCTGGTTTTGTAATCAAATAAGTGCAAGTTATGTTTGCTTTGAAAAGCTTTCTGGTTATCGATTAGGAAGCAATAAAAGCAGGAAAACTTGACATCTAAGCGGTGGGTATGTACTCACCCAACTTGTGCCAGTTTTCCTGTGCCAGGTGGAAAATAAGGAAACATGGCAGAAAGACAGAGGCTTGAAACAGTGACTCGGTATTTCAAGTAAACACTGCAAGACACAGAGCTTCTTTCTTCATAAATTAATAAATAAATGGACTAACCCCAAACCACTCCATCCTCACAGGTTTCTACAGTGTTCTGCAGAACCTGATCGCCTCGTCACAGACCTTGTGCTTGTACTTGTACGAACAACCTCTAGAAAGTTAAAAACACACCTCAAAAGCCTGCTCTGAGAATCTGTGCCTCAGAAGAGCTGCATGACTCCTGCTGGGGCCAGTGGTGCCAGTTCCTGTGATTTTTATCTTGAGCTTTACACTGTGGGATTTCTTTTCCATTCTGGTGCCCCTTTCTTTCCAAGGTCAGGGTCCTGCACCTGGGTTGCCCTAACCCCTGGCTTCAAAACAGGCTGGGGGATGAAGGGATGGAGAGCAGCCCTGTGGAGAAGGACTTGGGGATACTGGTGGATGAAAAGCTGGACGTGAAAAATCCAGCTATATGTGCTCGCAGCCCAGAAAACCAACGATACCCTGGGCTGCATCAAAAGAAGGGAGGAGGATTCCTCCCCTCTGCACTTGTGAGACCTCATCTACAGTGCTGCGTCCAGCTCTGGGGTCCCCAACACAAGAGGGATGTGGTGATGTTGGAGTGAGTCCAGAGGAGGGCACAAAGATGCTCTGAGGGCTGGAGCAGCTCTGCTATAAAGACAGGCTGAGAGCTGGGCTTGTTCAGCCTGAAGAAGAGAAGGCCCTGGGGAGATCTTAGAGCAGCTTCAGTGCCTAAAGGGGCTACAAGAAAGACCTTTTAGTATGGCCTGTTGTGACAGGACAAGGTCTAATGGCTTTACACTAAAAGAGTAGATTTAGACTGGACGTAAGGAAGACATTTTTTATGATGACGAGGGTGGTGGGGCACTCGCACAGGTTGCCCAGAGACGTGGTAGATGCCCCATCCCTGGAAACAGTCAAGGTCAGGTTGGATGTGGCTAATGGTAAATCGGGGGGTGTTGGATGTGGCTCTGAGCAACCTGATCTAGTTGAAGATGTTCCTGCTTATTGCAGCAAGGGGTGGACTAGATGACTTTTAAAGGTTGCTTCCAACTCAAACTATTCTATGATTCTTGCAGCTATATAATTACATGAGACTGTCAATTTGCATTTTAGACGAACAGCATACACCTAGACTGTTAGAAAAAGAGAAGTGAGGATTCGTTCCTTAAGGCTTCAGAGAGTAGTAGAATTCACCATTCACAGGACTTTAAATAATCCTGACACTAAGAAGACACTGTCACCACTGGAGGGCCAATGCTGGGAAAGGGAGTGGCAGAGCTCACCATGTCCCTTGTCCCTTGAAGCTGAAGGGGGCACTTTGTCTCAGGAGTTCAGGGCATTTCACTGGAAATGGGAAGAGGGGGTTCTTCTCTGGGACACCTTGGAAAAAACCCATTGTTGATGATCTGCAGGTTGCAGCCCTCAGCTCTGCATGCAGGGGAGGCCGGACAAATTCTTCTCCACCACACTGAGTCTGTTGGAGGCAGCGGCCACTTCCTGTAAATCCAAATCCCACATCTGACATAATAAAGAGCCTCAGAGGGCCAACACTATTATCTCTGGAAAGCTTTCAGCCTAAGAAATACTTTATACTATGTAATGTACACAAACCCTTTCATTAAAGGAGGGGAGAACCCTCATTTTCAGCCTGACCATCATCTCTCACTTATTTATATAACCCAGCCAGCATTTTCTCTCTGGCTTTGTTCTTCTTCACAGTAGACCAGAGATTCACAATGAATTGTCAGAAATCCTAATTATACACTTCAACAACCACCCCCATTTAATTATATAGTATTACCAAACAATGTCGTACTGTGATTAAACTCTAAATATCTTAATTGAAAGGATACAAAAAGCCCAACCACAACACAGGCTAAGCAACAACTGATGAATATTTGAACTGTTTGTTAGGCAAATATTATCAACAGAACTGAAGGACCAGTGTGGTAAACGTTAAGGAAAATCATGGATTTGCAACACTTTAAGATCCAGCCATAGCAATGTGGTAAGAACATCACACCACCAGAGGATCAAACATCCCATAGACTATTAGATTTAAAGACATGTCTAGAGCTTAACTCAAACCAGGACAAAAACCACTAAGTGCTGGTGCTTTTAAATAACTGTCTGGAACAAGAGAGATGTGTCTGTCCTCAGTTACTGAAAATCAAGCAAGGGATCACTCAGTGCACGTCTCTGCAACTAAACCCAAAAATTGAATTAGCTTGTTCAGAAGATGAGAGAAATACTAGAACAGTTTAAAGAAGATAAAATTTATGTATGAATTAAAGACCTGTTCAATGACAGGTAAGACAGCCATAATACATGACAGCAGAGAGCCTTTCTCAAACTGTATCCCAATAGAAAAGAATTTAGACTGACTTCCAAGAAGATATATAGCTAGATTGATAGGGAGATCAAAGCCAAATCTTTCATTTGTACAAGAGCCTCCTGAGACAACCTGAAGACAACCCATGCAATGAGTTAAAACTAGAGCGAACAAAGCATTAGCAAAGTTATAGAAGGGACCTGTTCTTTAGAGTTATACCAGATAGTGAGGTAAAATGCCATTTCTGTCTAAGTCTGGGCCCTCCGTTCTGAAATAAACAAGCTTCCTAATGAAACATAACTACTAAGTAAGATACAACTTAATGATTAATCTACATGATTTTTAGTCTTAATTCAAACTACATTCAGCTGAAAGGAGAAAAAAGATAAAAACTTTAAAGTGTGTACTTATTTCCCCTTTATAATACAGTATTCAGGTACGTGACCCTAGTAATGGTGTTACATTAACTGGTAGGCAGAAGAAATAGTAACTCCATGCTTTGTGGATTTTGATGTACGTGTTTTTAAGAGGGCAGCATGATCTCACCCAGGGCTGTGAGTGTGGTAGATGCCAATGCCTCCAGCACTGACACCTGAACTAAAGAGAAACTTTATGGTGAAGTCATCCAGAGCCAGGTAGAAAACCCATTCTCTTCACAGGAAATTTTCACCCCTTGTTTTACTAACTTCTTCTGCAGCTTTTAACATTATATGAAGGACAATGCTAAAACACTGGATCACTGTTTCGCAGAAGAAAATCTTGCCCTTGCCAAATGAAGACTCCAGCCACACACGACGAGGTAACATTTCTGTATTCACTGCTGCTGCCACAAATGCTATTCCAGCTATTTACTGAAATCAGATTTTTTATGTGCCTGCACAAGTTAAATGGGGATACTTGGCAACTGTCTGCTCCATGTAGTTTTCTGTGCAGGTACATACATGCACACATGCACCCCTAACATGGTCAGGCAGGTCTTTCACTTAAACATGTTACAAAATCCCATGTGTCTCTGAAAAGTGTGAGGCACTTTAAAAAACAATGTCCTGTAGCTATGAATAAGTACGCCCAACTTCATGTGGGAAAGTTATGAAGACTGTGATTTGTCAGCATCAAAATGCCTATGTATCTGTGTCTACAGGTTTTGTTACATGTTCCAGGTGGGATGCTGGAATGACATGCTGACACGAACAGATTTGAAAAAAGTTAATCAAGATTTGATGCCTCAAATTAATATACAGACCTTTATACACCCTTCACTGGATTTAGCGGAAAGGCTTCCATTTGCCTTCATTAAGAAGTATTCTAATATAAAAATAGTATCTTTTCCAACTGAAAAGTTTATCTGAGGACATTATTTGGAATTTAAAAGACTTATGTACATGTGAAAGAAGTGGTGAAGGCGTTTCTATTTGTGCTGGGTACTTAGTTATGTAGTTACATAGGCCCCTTGTTTGGAGTGTGACCCCAGAAATGAAGAGGTCCGCAAGGAAGAACGCAGTAGGACTTCACAGAAGAAAGTGGGTGCAAAGAACACACCATGTATACTGAAGCCTGCTCTACTCATTTAATTATGCAGTGAGTGCAAATTGCCACTTCTGACTAGCCTTTTCCACGATGGTATCAAGACTGCTTGGCTGAGATACCAACACCAAAGAAAGAATCCCCACAGGCACTGCAGTGAACGTAGCTCATGGTCACAAGCCCACTGGTGTAAATTTGTTCCTAATCTCCTGAGGCTAGATGTTCAACTACAGAAGGGAAATTATGTCTAGGTATAAACACTGCTCCTCTGGAAGTGAAGCCTTACTCCCCTTGGCTGAATTGAGACATGCCATTAAATCTCTTCCAAAGGAGAGCGGCTGGAAGAGCGAGGATGTGTTTTTCACCTCACTACCCTTCTAAAACCACTTTCTAAAGGCAGGGCTGTTTCCCCAGATATACTGCAGGCTTGATGACAGAGACAATAAATCCTGTTTCCATCCTCCAACCCAGCCGACATCCCTCTGCTTCCTTTTCCTGAATCTTCTATTTTCAAAATGGATGTTTTCCTCTATGAAGCTGTAACTCTAGGCTAAAAGGAATGACTGTGACCCCAAACAGCTACCATCTCAGTTTTGGCCTTCTGTTCTCCCCTTTTCCCTCTTTCCTGTCTTCTCTATGCCCTGCAGTGTCTCCAGCTCCTGAGCTGTCCCCACACCCCGGCTCATACACACCTCATTAGCATCCAATTTCCTGGATAAAAAGCAGACTTAGAATGAATTCCTCAGGCAATCAGAGGGCCAATATGCAATGGCTGTACAATGTAAGAAGCAAATAGCCCTGATAAATGGATTTTTTCCACCTAATGCCATCACAATTTCTGTGATTTTTCCCTGCTTAATATTCACCTGTATCTAAAGAGGATATTTTTTATTCTGTAAATTACTAGAAGTTTCCTGTAGAGAGGTGGTTGATGAATGCAGTTCATATTTTCCCTCCTAATAAATCAATAAGCAAGTTACACCGTCTTGACAAACGCTGGAAAGTGCCGAATTAAATCTGCTTGTTACAAGTGAGGAAAAGCTATGCAAGGGGGCAGCCAGAGCACTGCAGTCTCAGAGAAGATAAGCAACTAGCCAGTACAACAAACACTCTACCTGCCCACACAGCACCTACCCACTGCTTTGCTAATGGCAATGCAATCACTGCGTTAGATAGCTGAAAACCCTACTGCAATCATGCAAATATAGAGGTTGTCAAATCAATTAAAATCACTAACCTACCAAATCTGCAGGGTGTACAAAAAATCTACAAAATCTGTAGCCTTGTAATAATGTGACATTTTTTCATACCTTAGGAGACTTTTATACCCTTTTTATACTCTATATATTAGACCACCCCCTAATAAAGCATTGAACATGTTGCTAAAGGCACAACAGTAATAATAATACATGAAGTGATAATAATCTTCTTGAAACATATACTCCTTGCTATAATCCTCTTCTTGGTAGCTTACAAAATTGTGGAAAACTAAACATTTGCAAAACACCTTCTTAATGGAGCCAGGGAATTTTAGAGTCTCTGGATCCAAAGCAGCACAAATGGGAGGGAGCTGCCATGAGGCCAGGATCTCCTGGGATTCCCCATCTGCAGACAGAGGGCTCCAGTCTTATCAGGCATTTCAGACTCATTGATACACAGCTTACCAGGTGACTGAGGTTGACAGTGAGAGGCTTAAATTGTACGTAATGCTTTTCTTATCCAGAAAATTAAATAAAAAAATTATAAGTATTCACTATAAAATTTATGTGCTTTAACGGAGAGAAAATTCCGAGTACTAAGGGACATTTTTATTAGGAGGCAGAGGGCATAATATAAATCTACAGCTACAAGTGGGAATTCATAAATTTTAATTTAGATGAGAAGCTGTAAGGAAGATTTGTGGGCTTTTTCCCCCCGGTGTATGAAAATATATTATTAAAAGTTACTGAGAAAGGTACAATCCTATGTAATACAGAAACCCCAAACCCAAAATCTTAGTTTGTGTTTTAGTGAAAGCAATCCCAAGGTAACTGAAAATAATGTTTACTTCTTTGAAGGGCAACAGTTCAGAAAAGAAGGAAGAAAGGAACTGAGTGAACTCAGACAACTGAGAGGCATCATTTTTTTAGTTTGAAAAATTATTCTTCCTGAAGTTAATGCCAGAGACTTTGAGACTGCAAACCTAAATATCCACCTTACAACTTTCACGTTGGTTTGCCAGTATTCTTCTAGACTTGTAACCTTATCATACCTTTAACTTTGAAGAATGTTGAGGTCCTTGAATAATGGCTACAATAATCAGGTTTGCCCATTTTCTTATGATATGCCACTGAAAATATGATGAAAATGGTCCCTTTCTGTAAATGACGGCAAGCTTTTAAAAAATTAATAAAACTGCACAAATTAGTGTCAGCCCTGAATTTGCTTTTCAACTCTTACATTTGGCCAAATACCAAGATATATTGGTCCTCAAAGAAAAAAAAAGACTGAAACAAATCTGGGGTCAATATTTAACTTCTGGGTCAATACATCTTGCTTTTTTCACTCCCAAAGAAGTCCATATCTACTGTTATTTATGCCATACTCCGCAGCTGCTCTTTTGAACTCCAACTGAGAAATACATCACGCCCTTGACCCAAAGTCTTTCAACCTAAGTATAGAGACATGATAATTTATTTGCTCAGTGCAAGAGTCAAATGTTTTCAGCACTAAACGGCACTAAACACCCTTGTTCCTTATCACATTTTCGGTTACACAAGTGTAACCTCTCTGGCTTCCACAGTTACATGCAATTTTATCAGGGCAGGTGAGCTGGATAATGTCTTTTATTCCATGTCAAGCTAAAAGAATAGAACAGGTGAAGCAACCAAACTGGCAGCTCAGTGGAGAGTCTGGATTAAAAAAGTTAACACATAGCACTATAAACTATTTAAGGATAATCCAATAAACTACTAAATAACTCTTCTTTGTGTCTTCAGAGTCCACAGGCATTGAGTCTGTACGGCTCTAAGATTTATAAATAATAGGCTGAAAAATAATTTTCGTGTATTAAGAGTAAAAATATTTTCTGCTTCTCAGCAGTTTCATTTGACTAAGAACATATATTTATTGGCTGGTTCCTTGTATGCCAAATTTCAGCCCAGTATTATTTTTCCATGGCTGAACTATGTACTACTGAAAAGCAGAGCTGGAAATGTTGAAAACCATTAGCTATAGCTAAAGGCACACATCACAAACAGGACCATGAAAAAGAGAGCTTTCAGTGTAAGCAGAACTTTCTTTTTTAATGAAAGATGTGTTCTGTTTGTTAAGCTTAATTCACATATCACCTCCTCCTTCTCTCACTGAATCTTACTCAAGCCTCCACAAGGAAGAAATGTTTGGACACAGAGATGTAAACTTCTCACTCAATAGACTAACGGCTTTCACTATTTTCCATGCTGTTCTTCTGTTCTTGTTCTGCACTTCTTGCCTGATCCACAAAAAAAGACGATGTCCTGTTTGCTCATTTGAAGAATGCATTACTCTATTTAAATAGCTTAGATAACCTTCCTTTAATGATGTGAAAACAAAAACTTCCAAAAATGTTTTTAAGGTGAATTAATGGATTCAGCTCCTTCATATCCTGTCATATGTACACCGTATTTTACTGGTGAGATCGATGTTTGTACAATTTCAGAAGACGAACTGTGTTGAGCAGTTGTGCACATGACCCTAAAATAGATTAAAGTTCTCGATAAACGTTCCGGTAGCTCTTGTGTCAAAAGAAGTGAGAGGACATGGCCAGCGAAAAATGTTGCGCTCCTATAGAAATTGTAAGGGCAGTATAATTTGTTATGCAGGTTCTTCTCTTTTCCACTCCTTGTTCTGCCGAGAGCTTTGTAGAAGGAAAATCAGAGGCACTCACAGAAATTTCCTGTATGTGTTCTGCCAAGGTGCATGAGCAAACTCAGGTCAAAATTTTGCTGTACATGGGCAGAAGCCAGAGGACAGAAGAGCACTTCATTTTTAATCATTATTTCATTAGTTACTTAACTGCTTAGCTGCTCCATAATATTTTGTATTGCCTGAAAATGGCATTCAGCTTTGTGGGAGATCCTTCTTTGGCCTCTCTCAGCCATGAACACAAACCTTAAAGGGTTTCCAAAGGAACACAAAACTTAATGCATAACTAATGATGAATACAGGGCAGCCATTCAAGGAAGCTGAATCACAGCATAAACTGGAACCACATACAGAAAGTATCAACATAGCTAAGTATATGGTGGGAACAAAAAGCATAAATCCTCTGTGCTGTGCTTGGAGAGCAGTGGATCCAAAAGGGGTAACAGTGGTGAAATTACAAGAAGACTATGAAAGAGTTCCCACCATGATGTTAGAGCCAAAAGGACAGATCCAGCTTCCTGGCTGGCTGCAATATGTATTGTGGCATTGATGGAACACCTAGCTTGACCCAGGGAGCCCAAAAGCCCAACCCACTGCTGTGGCCTTCCAACCTTCTCATGCTGGGGACAGTACTTGGAGCCTGGAGAGCCTTAGACAAGCTCAACAGCTCAGGGCCAGGCTGATCAAGAGAAAAGGTCTCCTTGGGCTGGTGACCTGGCATGGTCAGGAGCCTCGGTGGGCTACTGGCTCCAAGGTAGCATGTATGGGAGGGAGCTGCTATTGAGCTAACCATCCTCATGTCCATAGTGGGGAGGCTGCAAGTCTTACCAGATGTTTCCCCTGCTACAAGTCTTACTTGTACCGGGGATTACGGTGAGAGGCTTCAACTGAACCAAATGCTTTTCTTACTCAGAAGAAAACATTAAAAAAATAGACAAACAGAAGACTTGCCTGCAGATCCTGGGAGCTTTACTGGAACACTGGCACTAAAAGGCACTTTTATGTAAAGGCAGAATGAGTAACATACACCCCTGGCTACAAGTTGGAGGCAGAAAGATGCCTCGGAAACGAAGCAAACATTCAAGCAGTGGGGGTGATTACAACTGGAACAAATTACAATCACGGGGGATTCCCTGTATTTTAATGTCTTTAGATCAAGCCTCACTCCTCATTTAAAAGATATGCTTTAGCCAAAAACGAAGTAAATGGACTTTGTACAGGAGTAATTGGATATAATTGTACTGCCTATCATACACAAGAGTTCAGAGTAGTTAAGCACTTTGGCTCTAATCCCTACAAATGGAAATATGTGTGTCTCTGCTGTGGCCTGCTGCACAGAAAATATATGTCTTTAGGGGAAATCAACGGCGATGACAAGGCGTCTCACTGCCCTGAGGGGGATGTGCCTTTTGGATCCAGCTGAGCTCAGAATTAAAACAGGGAGTGAATAGATAACCCTCCCAGATGTTTTATGGCTCTGGATGGAGACAGCAGATGATAAGGGTCAGTGCAGCTCTGTATGCTGGGACATGAAAGTTGGTTGTTTTTTTTCTAAATAAAGCCTGTAGTGAGTCTGTGTTCAAGAAACAAAAAGAGTGACTCAAAAGGAATAAAGGCTGGAGGCTAATTAAAAGCCTGTTTCTATTAATACAATGGGAAAAACTGCTCAGGGACAGTTCATTATGTTGAATCACTGCCCTGTGAGAGTGCCAGAAAATGCTAAGAGCATTGGTGAGCTGTCTTCAGTCCTGCTTATTAAGCATGACCACTGAGAAATCACTCTGTTGCTTTCCCTAAGAGTGGGCACCATCTCCAGTGTTCGGGTATCCACCTGGAGAGGCAACAGCCAAGGCAAGTGCATGTTTCTTACCTAGGGGTGAAAGGACACATTTCTCATTTTGGCCCTTCTTTTTTCATTCCCTTTAAATGAACATACTGAATCAAAGTCCTAAAGCTGGCTCGCTCAGTCTGCAGGGCCTTCTCTGAAGAGAGCTGCCTTCCCTTCGGAAGGGAAGCTCCTTTTAGCCAATGTGTAACTTTTACCTTGAAGAGCACACAAAGCGTATGGAAAAGTATGAGGGGAGAACAACATTTCTGTCAATTAATACAGACTGGGAAAATATAATAGTGCTAAACCACATGTACCATGACAACACAAATCAGTGAAAATTTGCTGATAATGCTAATGACCACTCAAAGGCAGTGTATGGAAAGTAAGTATTAGGACCAGGATGTGAAACAGGTGTTGTTCTCTAGGGAACAGGAAAGGGCTAACTTTGACAGGCTTGTAGAAGCTATTTACTGAAGTACTAAGTAAGAGAGAGCTCACTTGACATTCACAGAAAACTTCTGAGATTCAACTGATTCCTGCACTCCCTATTCTGAGCATACTTTCTGTTGCATTTGCACCCCTTACTTATGGCAATACAATTAAATGCTGCATTTCAGGATAATTTGGTTACAACCAAAAAAGTATAATGAATGATACAAGAAATCAAATACTGGAAGATTGCTAGGAGTACTGGACAACCATGCATGAAGGCTTAAGCATTCAAACCTGCTTTCTTGTAAACCTTCCTTTACCTGAATCTCTTGGGAAGTTTCCCTGCAACTTGGAAGATAAAAGAGAAAAAAAGAGATGGGGGGTCTTGTCAGTTTTTCATGGCCTGACAAATACTTGGTGCATCAGCCTTTTACAGCCAAGAAACCTGCCTCCCTCTGAGCTGTAACTTGAATCATTCACCACACTAGTCACAGCTGGGGGTGGCTGCACTCTGCTTCCAGCCACAACTTTGCGGCTCTGGAAGAAGAGTTAAGGGTGCTTTTGGGAATCTACAGCATGGCAGTGATGCTGTTATGCAAGGGAAACAGTCACTGCAGACAGTGTTGCCACCTACACTTCAGGGCAACACGCTCAAGGGGTGCTCACATTCATGCTGAGTTTTTCTGTAGCCTTTAGTCTACTACTGCTTTTTCACCTCTTTCATCTAGTAGGCAGCAAAATGTGCAAGGCTGAGTGCCAGACATACCATAATATCCAGTCTGACACCTATTAAAAGACAAAATGTCATTGTAGTACTGTGGGTGCTTTTTAATTAGCAGTGTTGCATTTCAACAAGGATGCTCAATGTGTTGCAAAAAGAAATACTGAGGGCCTGTGTCTTCTTAACTGATCTGAATAGTACCTGGCAATCTTACAAGGTTAAAAACATTGCTGTGAATTTTCATTAAGGCTCACTGTTTGCATCCAGTGCCAGTTCCCACTGGCTCACTCCATCTTCAAGATAAGTTGCAGATTAATCTATTTTACTTTCTTGCAGCAGTGAGGCCAAGTTATCTCTGTAATTGTTCCAGTGGTGCCTCACAGAGTTAATGTCATCACACAGATAGATAAAACTCCAGTATTTGCTGTGCTGATTGCTGCCTTTTCTCTGCTTTTTAAGCTGTTTTTCAATAAAAAGAAGCGAACCTACCCTTTAGTTGTGTGGGACAACTACCAAAGACACTACTGCTAAATCTATATTTTTACTTGCCTTGATCAAGACTCTCTCTGGTGAATGTGCATTATTTAAACAGGCTGAATTTGCTTAACAGCTATTAAGGACTGAAATTCTGCTCTAAAACATTATTACCATGAATTAAGGTAATTCTCTGTAGTGTAAATTCACATTATAAATCAAGTCTGGTATTCATATGGCCATGCAGATGTGCCAACTCACTTGCAGCTGCAGGCACTTGGAAATCAGCAGAATATGTCTCTAAATCTGCAATTGTTTGATGACACAATTAATGCGTTACGACTTTCAAATGAACAGATTATTTAAAGATGTTTTCTAATATAAAGTTTCAGGATAACTAGCACAAAACCGTACTGCTGATAAAAATGAGAAGAAAGTGGAAATTAGTGGGTTTTTCTAGTATCTGCCTCTGACATGCTGGTCAGCAGAGCAAGCATTTCTTCAGTATGGACACACCATTCAGTTCCATGTGGAATAAGAAAAAGAGATGCTCTTGCGCCACAAGAATGTAAAGCACTTCCAGGTTCAGGGAAGTTGCTAAATAAACAGCCTACATTTTAAAATTACCTGCCAACTCCCATTGAAATTGGGACCATTCATCAAAGAAACACTTTAACATTAAACACATGAGTAGGAGGTAAACTGAAGTTTCTCTTTGGTGGTTCAGATCTTCTGAAATATGGTCTATTTTTACTATTTAGCAAGTGCCTCCATAGCCAAGGTCCCTGTTTTGAAGACTCTGGATTAATCCCACTTCCTCACTTACTTCTGTCAATCAAAAAGTGACTGAAGTTCCTGATTTTGGCCGAGAAGAAACAGTGAAACAAATGCTCTAGAAAAATAACTCTACATGTTTGGCACAAACACTCAATTCATGAGAAAAAACCCTATAATTCAGCAACCATGGAAGAGAAAACAGAATAAAATATTTTTTCCTATATTTCGGATATTTTTACAACAGATAAACCTATGTTCACAAAATTTAGCAATTTAACCCAATTTTCAACTGTAAGATAAGCCACATTCACTAGTTCTACACTATTCTATACATTTTCTATATGTCCATATTTGTCCTTTAAATACAGACTGCCATTCATGCTGTCCACCTTAAACAGCACAGAACAAAATCTGACTCCCAGAAGGTAGTCGTTTGAACTCTCTGGTCCCTGTACTGCTGAGATACTCCGAGCAAAGTCATAATAACAGGTTTTCCATGGAACTTGTTGCCTTCCTGAGCAAATTTTTCCTCTGAACCAAATTCTCAATTCTTACATCAGCGCAAGTCCAGGATAACTCCAGTATAGTAGCTTCAGATCTAAACTGGTACAGGTGAAAACAGAACAGCACCTGATGCATTTAGATATTACTTTTTGAAAGAAACTGCAGAAGCTATGTCCAAAAGCTCTGACTTTGCTGTTTTAAGATATTCTGTGGGATATCCAAAGGACTTCAAAAGAAGGGTCATCAATTCAGAACAAAAATTGTGTTTGAAGCCAGCTTATATCTTCCCAGGACCAAATCTTTCTGTAGTTCCTTCTAGTTTCCTGTCAAGGCAGTGCTTCCAGGAACACCCTCAGAAACTCTGAAATATGGGCTGTAAGGAATAATATCATTATTTATGGTAAATTATGAGAAATTAATGCAGAGTAGAGTCTCCCTGCAAGATCACGGTGCATGTTTGTAATGCCTCCTGTACCTAAAATATCTTCATCCTTTATGAAGAAGAGAAAATCTAAAGGCTCACTCAACACTTTAAACAAGTGATGCGTATTCAGAATGCCTCCTAATTAACATTTAGACAAGTGAGTACTTACGAAAGTGTAAGGCTGAAGAATAGCGTGATCCAAGCTCACATGCCTCCATCCTGACCTAGCTTCCCTGATTCTCCAGTCCCTGGCCTCTCTTCTGATTTAGCTAGTCAATTCAGCAGATAGCAGAGATATAAGAACCTGGCTGGGATAAATTAGCCCTTTGAAAACTAGACTTTGAATTTCAGCCAGATAGGTAAAAACTGAATGACTCACATGTGGTGCAGTAACTCACTGTTCAGTTATCCTCAATCTTCTTCACACAACCTTATCTCCCCCCTCATAAACACCCTGAGAGCTTTGCAGGTCTCCGACACTTTACCTGCAGTACCTATCACACAGTTAATTTCCCCTGTTTGAACATACACACAGCTAGATACTATACTCCATTTCTGTTGGTGTCCTGCCTGCCTGTGCAGGATGTTTCTCACCGGCTCAGCAATTTCAGACTTCCTTGTTATAGCTGGAGCTATGTGCAATGTGAGATTAAAACTGCCAGAAAGCCTTCCTATTGGTATTTACAACAATCTCTCAAGTTTTCATGATCCAAAGGGGTGCATATCAATGTTTCGTTCCTTGCTGGTTTATCAGTAAATCTCACTCAGGCTGCTGCTGTTATTAAGTTATACAGGTTCTTTCTTTGAACATTTCTACAATAAGCTTTCTTCACATTCTTTCTGCTAAAATGTTGGACCCTAGGTTGCCCACCCCTCGACTCAATGATTAAAATCCCCTTGCCACCAGATTCCTTACATTTCTTTCTGACCTCCTCCAGAAAAGCTCTGATGCAGCTGCTACCTCCCCTTCCCCCATCTGAGTGCATACACCATATTTCCTGCAGCCCTCTGCTACATTCCCCTTCCCCACCTCTGCAACACACACATAGGCCTCCCAGTCGCTCCAGAGGTCCTTTAGAACCATCATGCCACTCCTAATGTGCCTCTTCTTGCACCCTGGTCTTTGCCATCCTCCTTTCACTTGTAAGATTTCTGACACCCAAGGGAAGCTGGGTCTGCTCTCTGTCGACCTTGAGCAGCACCCAGTTCTTGTGCACAGAGCCCCAGTGCTGCTCTATCACATTCTCCTCCCTCCTGCTTCTCTGCAGAAGTCCCTGGTGCCCTCACATGCATTTGCCACCTGGTCACCTTCTTGGTTTGCTTCTGTCATGAATATCTGTCCATAACCTGGAATCAGTTCTGGGCAGGGACTCTACTGAGTTACAGTTTGAACAGTGCACCTTAAAGCATACTGTAAATCACGTGGTGCATTTACTGTTACAGCTATTCTGCCTGGAGTCTGACAGTGAGAGGTTTTGAAACACTACAGAACAGAATTTGTTAACCCCTTTTCCCCCAACATTTCCCCCCTCAGCCCCTGAAAGAACAGGAGGCATAGTAATCTACCCATTTCCATGGCAATACCACTTCCACCAAGGCTCAGAGAAATATCTGCTTTCCCCAAACCACATCATGTCATGTAAGGAGGCTGCAACAGATGTTGACTGTATATCAAAAGACAGTTACCACCGTGTTGATAAACTCGTTATCTGAGGGCTGCAGTTGTCAGAAGGGCTTTTGTACAGACCTCAAGCCCACCTGGCTGTTAAAAGAGGACCATCAAAGAGGCACTAAGCCAGAAACAGCCTGACACGAAATACGTATTCAGCACTACGTCCTTTCAAATGGCAATATAATCTCCAGCCAGACGCATGAGGGTATGGGGAGTATGTCTGTACAGCATAAAATACCTGGCAGCTGTGGTGGGTACTTAGCAATGTTCACCACAGTCTATGGGTCATGGCTGGAAAGCCCACCAGAGGACACAAACTTTGCAAGAGTCAGATCTACAAAGGAGCTTGATTGTGAGGCAACTGACTTCACTTGGCCAACATTGTCTTTTTCATTCACAACCCAATATAAGAAGTGAGAGGCCAGTCACACAGGAGGGATGGGTGACTGTTCCCACAAGTGGTGAAGGCAGTGCTGGTAACCACCGGAGCCTGACAGAAGGAAACCCTGTAACTGAAGAGAGTAGATGCAACGGCTGGCTGTGTAAGCAAGATTAGAGATGTGGTATAACTGTCTGGTGATGCTACTGGAATGGTGTATACCATTTTTGTATCTACTCATTGAAAAACTCAAATGCAGCAACGGTTTCAGCAGCAGAGACAAAAAGATGATAAAAGCTTGCCTGAAAATGAGGGGCTAAAGCACCTCATTTTACTGAATTTATCAAACATGAGGCAAAGCTGACTTATTCATATTTTGTCTATAAATGAAACCCTTTCTGATAATGCAGTGCTTTCTAGTAAACAAAGTCATAACAGCCAATGTAGCAGACAGTGAAGCTGAACATATTCCTAGTAGACACAAGCTGATGATTTTTACCATAGAAGATGATTAACAATGGGAGAGAGTGGAAAAGACGTTTATGGGATTCTCTTGTCACATGAAGTTTGAAAATCAAGACTGGATGTCTTTTTCAAAAATATGCCTTAGCTCCGGAAAAAAATTTATGGGCATCATTCAGCAATCACTCTGTCTTGTATTGTGCAAAAGGTCAGGCTGCACGATCATAACGGCCCCTTCTAGTCGTAAAGTTAGGAGCCTATGCATTTTTAAAGCATTCTAAGCTCTTGAAAACAATTAATTTCACCAAACTATGTGATTATAAAAATGAGTCATTGTCTAGATGGACAGGCTGAAGAGTGTCTCTTGCAACAGCCAGTAACCAGCTGCTATGCTTACAGAAATGGACTCAACTGCAAAAAGCAAACATGCAGATACCACATGGATGTCTGTGCAAAAGCCTCCCTGATGGCACAGAGGCTGCCTAAGCCATGCTGGGTACTACTTTGGGTAGACCAGGTATTATTAATATATTGTGCTTGCTCCCTTTGTGCATGTGAAGAGATTTTTATCTGCACTCAGTTTTCCTGTTGCACCAGTAGTCACCCGGTCTACCTCTCTCTTACATCTAGTAATGCTGCTTGAGCTGTGACTCATGTTTGCAGAGCCAGGTGGGTCAGGCCATTCACGTTCAGACTGGCCAGGCCTACAGGACTCTAGTATCACCACAGCCTCAACTGTGCTGGAGCTTCCCAGCATGAAGACCTGCCTGGATCCTTCCACCCTCAAACCAGGGGCAAGCTCCCAGGTAGGCAGTGTGTATCACCAGAGTGCTGGGGCAGGTTCAGCCTTCAAACTGGGACCTAATGTCACTGTACAGACTGGCAGGCATCGCTCGGGAGGCAGATGTTAAAGAGAAAGCACTTGGGTACAGACAGGTCAAAACCAAGCTAAGTCTAATGCATTTCTGTTGGGAAATCTGGGACAGAGAAGAGACTGAAGAGGCACCAGACACTTACGACAACCTGATGAGCCTCAATGTGATTTGGTGACGTCTTTTAATTTCTCTCCCATTTCGGCTCCTCAAAAAAGGCAGGGAGAAACTTTTCCTTTTCTGTTTTAAAAAAAGGGTAAGGTTTTTTAAAGTATTCTGAGGCATCAGGGTAAGCCATTTAAAAGAGAACTCTTAAACAACATACAAAATCATTGCTTTTTAAAAAAATCCATCCTCACAACTATTACAGCATGTTTCAGAGGAGACACTGCGGAAAAATGATGTCTGCAGTCACTTTTCTTACTAAACAGTTCACTCTGTCCTTGAACACTGAAACAGCTTTCACATCACCTTTCAGTTTGCTGGGAACTCTAGTAATTGAGAAAAATATTGACATCTTCTCTGGCTTTTTAATGATGCCAAAAGATGCAGCTTCTTTATTTTACTCCACTTGTGCAGTATTAACAAAACTTCAAACCTCCCTGAGGAAGAATGGGTCACTGTTGGTATGAGCCTTTGACTTGGGAGACTAACAGTTTTCCTTTGAGACCTTGCAAACATACCGGCCTATAGAACTGCTCGTGTATCTGTCCTGCTAAGGTGAAACGCTGTGCTGGGTGCCCCAAGTTATCACTGACCCAGTCCTTGCACTGATAGCACCACAGCCTTACGGCACCTATACTGCTGGGCAGCACTGCTGCACCATATGGGTACATCAGCTCAGTACCTTTGTTTTGTGTCCTGCTGCCTGGTATGATGGAACGCACCCCTCACCATTTAGGCACCACATAAATGAAAAAGGACTTAACACATGCAGGTTTTGAGAAAGCTTTTGGAAAGACACTGACATAATGTAAAACGGATTCGAAATCACAAACATTCCTAATCCTGCAAAGTCAGGTTCTGCTTCTGTTTTTAGTTCAAGCTCACAGAAAGCTTTGCCTGCAGTATCTCACTAGCCCTCACACAAACTGGTTTAAAACAGCATTAGTTTCATCAGACACAACTGAGTTCCTCCCTTGCAAAAAAAACCAAAAGCTTTAATGATCTTCAAATATCAGGCTTTCTGAGAGGACCATAAGCCAAAATCTACTTGACTTTTCCCCTCAGCCTCCCTGTCTTGAAAAGCAAACTTCACATCTGCTTGTTATCAGTAGTTATCTCACAGCATGCCTTTGAATCATTTAGAAAACTCAAAGCACATGTTTATCCCTGCTGAGGAACCAGTCATTATGATGCTATTTACAGGCCCTTGGTGACCCAAGCTCACTACATGGTGTAGAAAACTGCCAAAGATTTTGTCTCAGGGGTTCTCACTGCTGCTAGGTTTAATTACTTACCATCAGCTTTTCAGCCATAAGGCTGCACTCCCTCCTTTCAAGCTGTATTGAAGCATGCCTGTGTGAGGACATGTGGGAAAGCTAAGATAAATCAATTAGACATATGAAGCATGTTGCATGTGACTTAAAGCAAGTTAAGTCCTCATGTGGTTACTCTTATTCAGGAGAATAAAAAGACTTTCACTTTCCTGTGCAGACAACTTCAAAGCTGCACCATTTTACAATTGTCACGTGTAGTGCAAAGCGATGAAGGGATGGGAAGAGATGCCACTGGTCTTGGGCAAATGCATTCACATCTGAACATGAAAAATGCTGATTGATGAGTAATGTGGAAGGATGATAAGACCTCCTGAGACCAAAGTCTGCTTTTCACAGAACACTGTGCACACAAACTCCTCAAAGACCTTTCTGCTTAGATAGCCAGATAAGCCTTACATTCCTCTTAGCACAAGGATAAATAACTATATCAATACAAGATGCTCACATTAAGCCTACTTTCTGTGGGACACCAGGTGTGATGCAGGGCTGCATTTCCACTGACCATACAGTGTCATCAGCTTTGCTCATTATTTTTGATATTCAGGAAAACCATTTAAAGGTCTGATCTTACAGTCAGTATCCAGCTTGCAACTGCTCCTTACTGTACCATGGAGAAAATTCCCAGCATCAAATACAGACCTTTGTCATTCTGGAGCAAAAGGCTAAGGGTACTGGTTTTTTTCTTGTGCAAAACACAGAAATTTCTTCATATTATTCCTCATAACCCTCTTGAAAATCTGTGCAGGGCTAGCCCCATGTTTAATTTTTTTCATGATTTTGAATCAAAATCATGAATACTTTCAGCAGTGATCCATCTCGAGGTTTGGGTTTTTTTCTTTTTTCCACCTAAAAGTGTTTCAACAAGTTGAAAAGATCTTTAAAAGTCTTAGAGAGACTTCAAGAAACTGCAAGAATCCCAAGACTGCTCCTCCATCTCGTTTTGCTGAAGAGTATTTTGAAAAGGTAAAGGCATCAGACAGTGGTGTTACTGCTGCTTTCAGAGAATGTTTCTCTGAGGGGACAAATAGAGAAGGGAGCTCCAATGCCAGGCTCCAAGTCTTGCAGTACGCACATGAAAATTCATCTGAAGCTACTTAATATAGCATATTTGTGTGATGTACCAATTACAGACAGAGCCATCTACTATAAATTCTATGGAGAAGTTAGAAGGTGCCTGTCATCTTCTCAATTAAACTAAAAGCCAAAAGAGAATGAAAAAAAAAAAAAACAAAACCAAACCCAAACCAAAATACTTCAGCAGACTGAAAACAGCTGAATATCACCAGGATTTCTATTTCTTCATGCGGGGAAGTATCTGTAGCTGACAACTTCAACCACACGTTCTGCATGCTGCCTCTTTTCACACTGTGGGGGGGATGTTTATATATCCACTCACATGCACTATGTTCTTTATTAACATAATATAGAGAACTGGAAAACTTTAAAGAGAAAGCACTTGGGTACAGACGGGTCAAAACCAAAGCTAAGTCTAATTTAACTATGCCTCAATTCTCATGTTCCTATTACTAAACTAGTACAAAATTTAACTAGTTAACATTTCTGGCTTTATCTTGAGAAACCATGGAAATTTGGGTTTGGGTTAAAAAAATGCTTCAACTGAATTGCAACATGACACTGGAAAAACAGTCTAGGGGCAATACGTACATACAAAATATCTGCTCTGCCATGTAAAAAAGATACTGACAGTTTAGTTACAATTTCACAGTAGTATGACAGAACAGACTTTGAACAAATCAAATGAGAAATGAAATATGTGTATGCAATTTCTATTCCATGATTCTAATATATTTTGCACATCCTAGTGCCATTGATCCAGTTCAGTAAGTGCTAGGGGGCAGCTGCATTACTCAGACGGGAAACATGTACTTCAAGTCTCTCTTCATTAAAACAGTGCAGTAGTTTTCTTTACTTACCCAGTTTTTGTCTTGCACAGGGACTTGCCTGGACTGATTCGTTTTGCTGAAGCTTGGTTTGACCTGGGATGAAACTCCAGAGGTGTACATCACTGACATACACGAGGGAAAGACAAGTGATGCACTGCACGGAGTTGTTTCTGCTGCTGTTGAAGACTCCTCTCATGCAAGAAGCTCATGAACTTCAAGTGACAACACCCTCTTAGTTAGGTCCCCACACAGAACTTGCTTCAGTGAAGGCTTCACAACCTTCTCTTCAGGCCCAGGTCCTGCCATAGTTAACCAAAGCTTTCCACTTCCATTTAATTTTTCTTCAAGCCGTAATTACTGCAATGCACTCAAGTTTGGAGCTACCCTTGAAGATCATTCAGAGGCAACAGCTGCCACACACTGTGGCTTCCCACTTGCTAGGAATTGCTCACCACAGGCGACATGTCACAACAACTCCTTCAACACACTGTACAGATTTGCATTTCTCATGTTCAAAGTTGCATTCATCTAGACTAGCTGAGACACAGGGAAGCTCACATCTTTGTGCTAGCTTGCTGAGGTTGGAAAAACAAGGGCTTGATCCACACAAAGCTTAGGCAGCATCTCACTTTTGAGTAGAGTGTATTCCCAAGCCTTTCAGAGCTGGACCTCCCTGCTTCTGCCCTCTCTTTTGCTGCTGCTTTACTCCAGGATCATCCTGGTACCTTCCTCTCTGCACAGACCTCATCAACAGGCTCCTCCAGTGCCCCTCTGCCTTCCTATTGTCTCTCCTTGCTGGGCCTCTGCTGTCATGTTGTACACCAGACATCTAAGAGCCAAAGCTGAGGCACAGCTTCTCAGGGCTACACTCTAACCTCCAGTCCACCTAACTGCAGCTTCTAATAGTGAACACCATAATGGAAAGCCTGGTATAACAAAGGGATAGGGTCTTCCACACTACAAACCAACCTCTTTTGCTTAAGAACGCAACTATAACTGTTTGAATTTAGCTAGCCTTTGTTTTGATCTGGATGCAGCCTGTTTACACATGCCTAATTGTAGTCATTCCCGTGGCTTTGTTTGCTTGTTTACAACAGTATTTGGGAGTTTGGGAAAATGTTGCAAGAAATTCAAACTGCAAAAATAGTGGTCATTCTTTAACCTAATGTTTATAATTTATAGGAGTGCTTTGACATGCATTATAATATTGCAAAACTCCAGAGTGTCTTTGCATAGTTTGTCTGTATAAATCTGAGGACAATTTATGCAGTGCTGAGAAACAGCTATTTCTGGTAGATCTGTAAGGTCTTGCAATAAAAGGCACGCAAGATAAATCACCTATTCAAAGATGATGGAAACACTGTCATTTGGAAATACTGAGAGTCAAACAAGTTCACTATTAACTAACTTCTGCCATTGTGAACAAAATGGGTAAGAAGTTCTGAGATCAAGAAAAGGAGGTGGCACCACCCTCCTATTATATTCCCACATAGTATTTGCATCACGGAAGGATTTACAGCAGTATTACTTATTTCCTGCTTGCCCACACTCAAATGGGCTTTCTGAAGATGTCCTGAGCTGAGTTTGTGTGCTGTATTTCCCACACTTTCGTATCTATATTCCAAAATTGTCCCTTTTCCCAGGATTTGTCAATCTTACTGCTACATCGAGCTAGAGTCTCAACCTTCCTAAAGTCTGGTTGGAGATAGTGCAGTTCACCTGAAGAAGCAAAGGTCTAGCATCTTACTTATCAAGAATCAATGGGGCAATTCAGGAAGGGGGAGTTTGAAGAGCTCTGTGATAGTTAAGAGCTGCGGTCCAGCAGACTTACAAAGAGGGTATTTTGCTTCTACAGTCATTAGATAAGTACATTTGAAAATTTTCCTCACCTTCCAGTGCAGGGCCCTAAAACATACGGTTCTGGTGCCATGAGACTGAAACAGCTCTTGAAGTGGGACATCAACAGTCTTGTTTCTTTTAACAGCAGTTAAGCACTCTGACACATCCAATACCACAGGAGCTTACTAACTAACTCCTTGTGGACACTTTAAGGTGAAATGCTCTCGCCACACACTCTGCTCTTCCTCTAACCTATACCTAAATTGCCAGATTTACACAATGCAGCATAATTTTTTTGTTGTGACACTGATGGCATTCACTTATTGTGCATGGTGTATATTGCAGAAAGCACAAATATTTAATTCAAGATGTTCATTCTCTGTTGCCTGAACTTGAAATTTTCGCTCAAAATTGCCCAGGATTTTGCCTCGCTTACTTTTGTCCTTTATTTTGTGGAACCTCAGTGTGTTGAGATTTCCAGCCTGATGTTCCCCCTTAGTACTGAGAACTACTCTGGCTGGTGGTGAAATATCCATCTTAAACTTTTTTTCCTCTTTGTTCACATCTGGATCGAGGCATGATGTCATCAGTATGGTATGTCATCTGCCTCATCTCCCATGGTAAAATGAGGAAATTTGCTTGATGCTCAGCATTCATTCAAGAGCCCTAACTCAACATGAAGCTGCTCAGAGCAGCCTACCCCTCTGGCCAGTCTGATTTATCTGCGCCATCACACAGCTCTCTGGGAGGACTTCAACAGCCATCGCCGTGCTCTCAGTGAAAAATAACTCATCTCATTCACAAATCCTCATTCCTCTCTGCCCTTCCCCTACCCTCGGATCCCATTTCTATGCCTTGAAAGGTGAATTATTTTTTTGTTTCCCTTTCATTCCAGCAGAGAGATGGCCCCTTTTCTTTTTCAATGGGATCCGGGCCTTCCTGCAGCAGCTGCACCCTCCTGGCCAGCAGCCGACTCTCTCATCCAAGCTCACTCTTAATGAAGTTTATTTTTCTCGGTCTTACTTGTTTCATTCTTTGCCTTTTCTTCAGGCTGGACCTCTCTTAATCAATCTCAGTCTTAGTTCTTTCCCCTTTCAATTCAGCCTTTTCTGCTGTGCTGGTTTGGGGATAAGGGAAACAAGGCTTCCTTGAAGTGATTTGCTTACTCTCTTTTTTTCCTGATATCCTTGCTCTTCTCTTCCTCTGCCAGAGAGGTCAGGCGAGCTTTGACCTTGGGTAACACTGCAAACTGGAACATTTGTGGTTGCAACAGAAACAATTCTTTAATTAATAAAATGATCCAGAAGCTGCAGAATGAAGCCAGCAGAGCTCTCCTGCCCGCTGAGACCTGCTACACTACATCTTACAATGCTCTCCAGGCTGAAGCTCACTCTCAGGGAATAAAGTCATGACTGATACCATCCCTTCTTGTCAGTCAGTAGCAATGCAAGTCAGACATATTTATTTATGTGTATTCATTTTTACCTTATTTTAAATTAACCCTTAAAACTCAAGTTTGTGTTGTTGTGAACCCTTATTTTGCTTCATGTGGCTTTTGTTTATACAACTGAAGGGTCACGGAGTTCATAGACTTTCAATATTTTACAAGAATTCTGTCAGATTCTGTGAGAAATGATAATATGAAATATTTACAAGAAAGAAGTAATGCCTGTATTTGCTCCTACGGCTGGCACTAGGCACATAACACTGAAACCCATGGAAAATGAACGCGGCCCTACAGCTCCCAGCTGAAAAGTTTTAAAGCCGTATCGGCCTAAATGGGGTCTGAAAATTCGTCCTGTATATAAAAGAAAGAAATACTCTTTAGGAGACTTTTTTGGCAGCTTAACACGTGTTCACAGAGATCAAGCCACGCTCTGTAAGAGTTGCAGGATCACTGAGCCAAGTAAGTGATTTAAGGAAAATTCAGGGCAATGTCAAAACACCATTTGGTTCCATAGTGGAGGATTATCCCACCAGCTCTCAAGCATGTAAGCCAACTGTTTTAGTAATGTCAGCTGGCATAAAAATCTACGGCTGGTCATTCTGATATAAAACCATAGTTACAGGACATGATGAATATTCCATGGAGAAACTGTCCTTAATTAATAATTACATTTCTCCGGAGCCACAAGTTTGCCGTGTAGTGTTCAGTAGCCTTCTATGAGTAGCCACACTCTACCACACCATCTGCAGAAGAAAATAACTTCACTGGATGGAAGCCTCTCTTTATTTAGAGCTGCAGGGGAAACTAATTAAAGGAAACTGAAACCACAGCTGCTAAAATAATTACATGGCATCTAAACTATTTTGAAAAGCTCTTGTTGTTTCTCAGCGTGGCATATGCAGAATATGACTGGAAATCTACCATCACCTTAAACAATATAATTGCGGCAAACGATGTACTTAGAACTCTATAGGATACTAATTAACATGCAAACATGTAACACTTATGTTTTATGTGTATGTACACACACAGACACACACACTGTATAAATGGACCTTTTTTGGTACTCTTACTAGCCGCATATAGTCTTCTAGGATAGAGAAAGACTTATTGGCATTGTAAAACTTTAATAGAGATGCCCTCTTTTTGCAAAGCAAAGCGTTTTATAATCACACATGGAACTGATTGTTTGGAATTAAATATATTAAACATTACTCAACCAGTCTTCAGTCAACAGAGAATTTCTTTCAATCATTTTCATGTCACAAAAAGGCTTGCACTTCATATATATACAAAGAATGGCAGTGGTGAAGCTTAGAAAAAGTTTCAGATGAGGTTTGAATTGTTCCAAACTAAGGGCTCAGTGGGGAGCTCAGATTCTACATTTGCATAGGGATGCAGCTGTCAAAAAGAGGTAAAATCAGTTGACAAAAAGCACCAAAAAACTAATCTGATTTTGTTATTTGGACCTTATTCAAAATGAGTTATTTAAAATGAAGAAGAGAAAGGATGTGCATTTGAACTCCATTCTACTTTAACTGTTTCTCTCCAAATGATGTTCATCATCATGGACTTTCAGTCTCTTTTTAAAATGATTAACACAATCAAGTCTGCAAAAAGGCATTATCATAGACTGTTCCAAAGTTGGATGGTTTTAATTTTACAAGCACATTCTTCTCCTTACATCCAAGCCAACATTTGTTATTAATCATACTAAATGTTTTGGGGTAACAGTGTTTCCCCAATAAAGCCACAACAAACCTGTGTGGGAATGTGGGGTACTCCCCCCAAGGGTGCACACTGCCCCTAGCCTTCCCAAGCCCAGCAGCTTTGGGCCTTTCCAGAGAAACATCCCCATATTCATCTCCCATCAGCTGACTGGCACTTCACTCTTAGGGAAAGACAAGTGTGGCGGTCTATAATACAGCAATTTCAAAGTTTAGCAACAGTAAGCTTGGTTTTGCTGACAGTCCTGTTCTTCTAAGTGACAGCTCAGACAACACGCAAATATCTAAGTAGCATTTAGCATCACAAAAATGAAGTATTAATAGTTTGTTACAGAAAAAAAAATCTAATGAGAACCTTGGTGACAACTTAGCACAAATATTATTTGGAAATCAGAATGAATACCAGAAATTAAATCATTTCCATACCTTGGAAACAACATACTGTCCCTCTGGAAATGGAGAAAAGGAGATGAGGCCACAAATTGGCCAAACAACAGCTGCATTTACCACCTTAAACAATATATGGTCAGCAAACATCTATCGCTGAAAGATCGTGGTACAGATCTCCAACTCAGATATTACTTTTGTCATTATATGTGGATGTGAAAGTTGGAAATCTATCAGAAATAGACAGTGTCTGAATGCTTTTGAAAATAAACACTTCCAGAAAATATTAGGCACTAAATGAACTTCAGGGATAATACATACCAAGATATATCAGAGCATCCAACAACTCATTATTTCTAAGGCAAACTAGAAAAACACCCTAACGATCAATGACAGACAAATGAGGTGAGGAAATATGTAAGAATGAAGCTGATTTGTTCGCCATAACAGGTATTGAATAGGGCAGTGGGTAAACTCTCAGAAGGCAAGAATTCCCTCCAAGCCTTCTGGGTGGAGGAAAGGCATAATACTTAACAACACGCTCAGCATGAAAGCAGGAGTTCCAGTTAGTCAGGGACCGGATATAAGGAGGATATAAGGAGGAAGTTCTGTACTGTAAGGGTGGTGAGGCACTGGAATGGGTTGCCCAGGGAAGTTGTGAATGCTTCATCCCTGGTGGTGTTCAAGACCAGGTTGGACAGAGCCTTGGATGGCATGGTTTAGTGGGAGGTGTCCCTGCCCATGGCAGGGGGTTGGAACTAGATGATCTTAATGTCCTTTCCAACCCTAACTATTCTATGATTCTATGATTCTATGACTGCAACGACTCTTAAGTGCCCTAAGGAACACTGGCTGGCTTAAGGAAGGATTTAAACCCAGATGTGACAATTTTTTATGAATCATTTTGCCTCATTCTTATTTTTTTTTAATAATTTCTATTTTCCCCATTGCTCTCTTGGGCCTTATATATTTTCCTTGGTAAATCAAGTAAAACCAGCTCAGGGGCCAGGATGTTGGCTTGGAATGGACAATGCCCTTCCATTGGCTTCTACTGCAGCTCAGAGCAAGTAATGCAGGCCCAGCCTCTTAAAAGCACTGTATCATCTGAAGATGCAGATGCAAACCTTCCATGAATTTAAAAAAATGCCTTAACAATTAAATTCTGCTGGTATCAGAGAAGCATTAAAATACAAGCAAAAAGTACCACCTTGTAACATTGAAATCAAGCATGAATTAAAAATGCAAAATTTCTTCAGGATCATCTAGTCAAATAGTCTGCAAAGCTAAGTATAGTCTGTACAGTTTCTATTTTCCCCAAGTTTTTTCTCATTGCTAGTCTAATGGACCCTGTATGAAACCAGAAGGCACACAGTCCTAAAAGAGGTATATGGAAGCTATAGACTGTGTGAGGCCTGCTCTCGATTACAGAAGAGCTCGAAGGCATGCAAATGAAACCCAGACTGACAGTCTGGCTATTTTATGTCTCAATGAGACCTGCAAATTTAGATGGTTTCAAGAATGTCGCATATGAAGTTCGATAGATAAAAGGCTCAGAGACTGAATGGTCTCAACTTGTAGTCATCTCCATTTTGACTTGACTGAAAACATCATTCCCTGTCCTGGATGGTATGTGGGTCACACCAGTAAAAGTAGATTAGATTCACCCTGTTGGTGCCCCTTCAGATCAAAGGTATTAAGAATGACCCTGACATGCCAGAAGTGTTGACTGACAGTCTCCTTCCTTCAGATGCTGGAGAAGATATGCAAATCACAGTGTTTATGAGCTGCTACACAAGACCTGAGCCAAGTTTGGTAGAAACCACCCCTCCATTTCACTGGCTCATGAGCCCACCCAGAGAAGCTGGAAACCTCAGACAGTGTTCTTTTCTTATGGAATGAGAAAATGCCACACTGAATTTAGGAAACTTCTGTGCCAAGATATTTATGTTCCAATTGCCTTTTTTAACTAAGAGTAGATAGTAGTTTCCATTTTCCTCAAAACCATTTTCAAACAGGAGAAAGGGTCTGAAAAGTGAGTTACAGACTGTGCCAGCAAAGAGGATTAAGGTTGTCAAGATACTATGATAAGATTTATGGTACTTTAACATTAGGATTTGGGATTGGAAGTATTGAAAGAGGGCCCTTACAGAGAAACTTGGAGCCTGTCCTCGTTCCCCCTGCTACACACGGCTCATAGCTGCCCTCCTTCAGATTACAGTAACCATTAGAATAGAGAAGCTATCGATTTTAGTTTGGAAATCCTCTCTAAGGCCAGCAGATATTGATAAAATACCAAAATATTGTGGAATAAATTCTCTAAATTCCTAAACGTGAAGAACAATTTCCACTAGTGTGGTAGCACTGAAATGAACGCATGTCCTCTTCTGCCACAGTAAGGACTGGCTCCCCCACAGAAAAAGTGTGGGAAAGGACACACATTTGTGGTACAAAATAAAGTCATATCTCATCATTCAGCTCTGCACTTTCTCCATCTCATCTCATCTCATTGCATCGCATCGCATCACATCTCATCTCAATCTTCTTTATTTGTATTTCAGCTACAGCCATACCAACGCTGATGAGTGCAAAGTCTTACTTGAAGTGACAGAGTGGTAGCCAACAGTCCTGCTTATATGTCCTCATGTGAGATGGAGGTGATCCACTACAACTTGTGGAAGTGTCTGGGCATCCTCCATGCTACATTAGTCATGCACACAGGGAAGGATCAATCTCTCAAGCAGGCTCAGGGCAGCACACTATGAAGAGTAATGTACTTATTCTGGAAGTTCCAACCCATACAACTCCTGACCCATGAAAGTTCTCCCATGCAACTGCCAACATGTTCAAATATTGAAACACACAACCACAAAGAGGAGGCAAGAGGAAGGCAAACCACAGTTAGGTAATTCAAGGCTGCATCTTTACAGCAAAGAAAAATGGGCATGAATAAGGCACGCTGAACTTGCACCCACATGGGCAGCCTGTGGGTTGCTTGTATGGTCTACACGAAGAGTGTGCTGGAGTATGTTGGTCAGCATTTAGCTGGCTCTGCAAACTAAGATACTGCAACGGACTCTGGCCTCAACCAAACTCAAACCCTATGAATTACTGTAAGCAAGGATGATGCTCTACAACTTTCATCTACATGAAAATAATATTTTAAGTCTTCAGAAAATTGTCTACAAACAACAGGATGTTCTCCTGTTGAATGTCAGACTGTGAAGCTGGGACCCTGCATGTGTGCGTGAATTATTAAAACCATCAAAAGAACTGAACAATTCAATTCTGAAGTCAGCCATACAGCTGCTTGAATAACGACCGTGTTCAGAGAGAAGTGTTTCTGAATAAAGAGTGAAAATATTGCCAATTGTTCTGAGTAAAGAATTTCTAATGATTAACTTGACCTATAAATTAATTCCATAAAAAAAGTGATTTGGATAAGCTTGGAAGTCAAAGGAAGTAAAAGAAGCATGCAAAAGTTTGGCATTTAAACAATCTCAAATAGAAGACACGTGGCTGTAAATGAATAACAAACTCCTTTAACGTGCTGATTTGCTGAAGAGAAAAGAGCTGCAGATATTTTAGATGTTTTCAGGACATGCTGCTATGGTTAGGGTCTTCATTTTTGCAAAGTAAAAGAAAAGCAATGCATTGTCTACAAACACAGCATTATGCAGATAAAGCAGATTTAAGAGTGGAATTTCCTCTTGCTGCTGAAATTATTAGTCTTGTGCACCAAAGAGAATATAGTCTCAAAAAGCATAACCTCCCTGCAATGCACAAAGTGTAAAACAGTTGGCAGGATGTGCCAGGTTTATTTGCCCTGAACTGTCTTACCTGGGCCTCCACAACCTGCACCCGCGGGCCAGAAGTACCAATAAGCCAAGTCACATGACCCTTGCCATGGCCAGGGCTATGGCATCACCTTGTACCCAGCATACACTGATGATTTACAGGTCATCCAGTCCCAGCTCCTGGTCCATAGCCATGGGCTTGCTGGAGGGCAGGAGAGAGTGGTGTCATGCACACCAAGAAGAGCAGTAGGGCTAGAAAGGGGCTTTTGAAAATTTGGTCCTTCCCAGCTTAAATAAGAAAACTAATAAGGGAAGCAGCAGAGACTCTAATATATGATAACGATTAAACGTATTCAGATGGTGAGAAATGAAAAGGGACGTTGAAGGTTAGAGAAGCAGCATAATTGTAAGGCAGTAGCTGAGCTTCCGCTTCTTACAAAAACAAGAGAGACACTATGAAGGATGCCATATTACACTTGGCTCCTGTCCTAAAATAATTCCACATTATAAATATTTGACACAGCACTTAAGACTATTGCCTCCACAGGATTTAATGTAGTATAATGTAATACATCTGTTTGCTACCCACATGGTATGAAGAGAGCAAATGAGTAAGATATGAACAAAAAATGCAAAACCATATTGTATACTATTAGTTCTGTGCTGATCATGGTATGCTCATTACCTATTCAATTAAGATGATGGAAAATGTTTCATAAGAACTGAACAGTGTGATCTCATTTGTTGTTTTTTGATCTCTCAGACTACATCAACCATGTTCCTACTTTAACTTTCTGTACTCATGGGAAGTACCATGAGAAGTTCTGACTTGCACGGACACTGCGTTTAATGTGAAAAGTTGGAGTACCCGTATGAAAACGCAGCAGAATAAGACAAGTATGGTTAACGAATTCAAGGAAATATGCCTGCTTTTTATGTCTTCAGTTTAAGTAAAAAAAATCTACCACCACCAGCTTACACTATCTGAAAATTGCGTATTGAAAATAACTGTGTTAACCAAGTTAATAAACCTTTCCATTAGCCACATTACACTTAAGTTAAATGACACTTTCTTACCCTACTTTGAGTTAACTCCTGTGTGAGTTCCTCTGCTCAGGATCCTTCTTGCTTACAGGGGAGACTTTCTTAAGGGTATCTTTCTGAAGAAAATTGTACTGTGCATCTTTCTTAAATCATCAGTCAAAGAAAAATGTTAAAAGCCACAAGTCACATTAACAAGTAAACAAGCTAATGTGTGGACAACACATAAGGGATGACACACACTTTCATCACTGCAGGTCTGTCATTCTCATGATAACAAAGTCTACACCAGCCCTTTGTTCTTCTGATGGTGGCACAGCTTGGTTTGAAAAGAAAGATACACTGAGGAGGTTATCACAGCACAAACTTTTGGTTTCCACATGGCGCCATGAGCAAAGTGTGCCAATCTGTGGTGCTCCCAAGCTTGACAGAGTTAAAAAAAGATGAAAGAAATTCTTACTGTGGGACAGAGGAAAACCATTCCAGCTCCAGAATATGGAGTTTCCATCCGTGTTTTACGTTCATCAAAGCATTTTTGTGTGTTGGTAGACCCAACTGGGCTTTTCAAAGATGCAAACCAGCTTAGATGTCCTTTGTCCCTTTGAAAATGTTAGTGCTGAGTTCCAAGAGATCACATGTGGTTTGGGACAGGGCACAGCTCTGTGCTCCTACCTGCCTGGGGCAACCAGAAAGCAGGGGGTGGCCACGAGACACAGTTCAGCCAAGAGCTACAGCTGTGCCAGGCCAGGAGACAGGGTTCAGCCAAGAGTTACAGCTGTGCCAGGCCCCCAGGTCCCACCAACATTACTGAGGGTTCTGGGAATTCATTACAATGGATGCACTTTCATAAGCTCAGTATCTCTGTGACAATCTTTCCCTATGCCTGAACCACAACATTTTGTTTTCTCTGAAAACTGATGATGAAGCAAACACTCGGGTTTTTCTGGGGAATTGCTTTGGCATCTCTTGGAATATCAAAATGAGTAAATCATTTAGCAGAGAAAAACAGATTTAGGCACAGTCTGGCATGCCATTATTTTGACTCCTTTACTATATAACTTCTCACAACTGTGCCTCATCTGGGAAAAGACACAGATCTGTCATTTTTGGGAAGCTAGATAATTAGTCACTCTAAATAACAACTTATGAATTACAGCTAAAAAATAACCAGGCTGGTAAACAGGAAGTGCAAGACTCTGATTTTTGCTTTTTTACCCAGAGTTTCACATAGATTAAATAAATGCTTAATTCAGCCCTTCTCCAGCAGTGGTTCAAAAGCCAGAGGTGGTTCATGAAACCACGTAGCTTCTCAGAGAGCTGTACTGAATCGTTAACATTTCTCAGTTCTGTTTGCTGGCACTGGTCATGCCCCTCAAATTTGGTGTTTACTGGTTCATTCACCCACTGCTTGGAGATCTATAGCTTTCAGTCAGGTCAACCAAAAGACCAGAAATGTAGCCAGTTGTTCATAAACATCTTTCCACTCAAATGCACAACAGCCTGATACAGCAGCCCCTTAAGCCAACAGTACTCCTGCACAAGCCAAGAAACCAAGGGAACAGAATCTTGAATAAAGTATTAAGCTTTTTACACTGTACAATGTTTGCATTTTTCCTTAGCAAATAACCCATCCATATGTACTTAGTTATGGATGAATTTCTGATTTCACACACACTGCGGGCAGACGCTGTGGTCAGAGGTTGCTAGGAGAGTGTATGTGTATAGCTGTTAGTCATCACGTTCCCCTGTCTTTGTACAGGACATAATTAAGAGTATATAATTCACCTCTTTTGTTTGCCTTATGGATGGACCTGGCTGAGAGAAGCAGGAATGATCTTGAAACGTGGGTCATGAATGCAGATGATTACAAGGATCTCAGCTAGATATTTGATCTGAGCTTGGAGGACAATTAGAGCAAAACCGAACAGCTTAAGTTTTTCTTTAATTAGTCTCCAGTCTGCAGGGTATGGGGGTTCAGAGCTTAAATCAGTTCTTACATAACTCATGGTCCTCTTTTCTTTTTCCATCAATATTACTATTTCCATTGAAAAATATTTAGTTTATAGAAAGGAGGGAAATGTGATAGTCATTTATTGCCCCCACACTGCTAAGAAATTCCATGCTTTTATGTGGAGGAAGCATTGTGTTGATGTTGGCTTCCCCATGAGTTAAAAATCTTGTTTAAATGTTGCAGAATCTAAATGCTCTTTGAGGTTTTTCTGTGTTGTTTTATGGAAAGGCTTCTGCCTGATTATTTACAGATGCTGTCTCTGAGAAAGCCAAAAATAGTCCTTTACTAATTCAAAATTTGAACTAGCGGATTTATTATTTTATTGTGTAACCAAGAAACTCTGCTCCGGGGTCCTCAGTTCAAAGAGGAAAACAGAGTCCTTCAGCTCACTGTTGGCATCACAGCCACCGCTGACATTCCCATTGGCAGCGCCAAACCTTGGCAGACTGTAAGGTCCCCTCCAGCAGAAGTGCAGCCTCCAAACCATCTTGCAGCAGAGACTCCCCAGGTTACGTGACCATTAAGGACCCGCATTGTTTCAAAAATTACTTGTCCCACAGTAGCGCAGGGTGTTTAAAACAATTTTAGGAATTACGACAGCCCTTCAAGCCATGCTGCTTTTCTATTGCCACGTTGGCTGAGTGTCAGCAAGGGATTTTTTCAACAGTCCATGAAGCGCTAAGATGTATCTTGAGCTCAACAAACAAGAAGTGTTGCTCAGCCAGCTCAGCAACCAAGTGTTTCGTCAGACGGAACATTCCTCCTCAGTTTCTCTTTGCTTATCCAAGGTTGAGTTCTGAACACTAACGAACAGGAGGACTACCCTTCGTAAAAAGGAGCCAAACAGCTTGGATCTCATCATTACCAGTCTAAAGACAGATTTTACTCTTTATTTTCTCAGCAACCAGAAGCAGAAAAGTTGCACTTCCTTTGCCACCTCAAGCAACAGCTTTTCTGTCCTAGGTTCTGTATATACCTGGTCGGGGGTTTGTTCCACTGATCTGAAGACCCTGCATTAGACTACTCCCATTCTGTGAATATCGCAGCTCCAGCAACCCCAGGAAGGGGCTGGGGAACAGCACAACTAGCAGTATGGGAGCTGGTTTACCAGGCGTTATTTCTGCCTCACCAATAGCAACAGTAAGTACATGATTCAAAAAAACCTTATTGACCCAAGTGAACTTATCAGCCTCTCCAAATCCCTGTGTCATGCAATAATTAGGAGGAAGAGCGATGTATCAAAAACCCAGCATTGCAGCAAACAAGCACATACGTTACTGTTACCATTATAGAAAGTTCTGCATAAAATATTGTTGAGAAAACATTTTCAAATGTAATTTTATGCCTGTCAACAAATACCAATACAGGCTGAAAGCTGCTCCTAACTCAGTTTGCACAAATGCTTACTTGCCTACTACTCCATGGCTTGGAAACAAAACAGGAGCTGTTTGTGAACCACCAGCTGTCTCAACCCAGAAGTGAAGTAACACACAGGTACAGGACAACATCTGTGGGCCCACATGGTCTTCTAACAGACATCCGCTCTGGATATCTTTCAAACATAGAGCTTGGGAGGTTTGTGATTATTTTCTATAATTTAACTTCTTAACTGAAAATAGCATTGATTTTCTGAAAATATCAGCAAACCCCTCTCAGCTGATTTCTTCACAGGCATTTTTAATTGACACAGAATGTGGTGTTGTTCTACAGTTTTGTTAAAAAAAGGAGAAAAGTGAAAAGTGAAAAGTGAAAAGAGAGGAGAGGAGAGGAGAGGAGAGGAGAGGAGAGGAGAGGAGAGGAGAGGAGAGGAGAGGAGAGGAGAGGAGAGGAGAGGAGAGGAGAAAAGAGGAAAGAGAAAAGAGGAAAGAGGAAAGAGGAAAGAGGAAAGAGGAAAGAGAGAAAAGAGAAAAGAGAAAAGAAAGAGAAAAGAGAAAAGAAAAGAAAACTTGTCTGCGCTCACTTTCTGCAGTTGAAAATTTCCTTTACCTCAGACAGACACAGCTACCAGAGACGACTGAAGAAGTTGATACAATGACAAATAAATTAGGTTCTTACTTGGATGCAACATAATATTCTTAATAGCAGAAACCTCTCTAGAACAATTAGCATTTTAATGGTTTAACTTTCTGCAAACTGCAGATTTCTCCCACATATGAAATCACTTGAGAACCAAGATCACAGTCAAATTTTATCTAAAATTGAGCTGTGATCTTTCCTTCCTGAAAGGCAGTGGAGCTTGGATTTCTACAGGTTCTGTCTCAACATAACTCATTTCTAGGACTGGTACAACAGCATCTGTTCTTTCTGAATGTGCCATCAGCTGAGACATGAGGCTGAACTTTCAGATTAAATACAAGATGGTGAAGTGGGAAGAATTCCTAAAGGATGTATTCCAGAGAAGCTGCTAAATATTTAATTAAAATACATTGTTCTGCACAATGTAATTAAAGCACGACCAAGAAACTCTGCTCTAGGGCCTAGGACTGCTTGGGGAGTCTTACTAAGGATGACACAGTGGGAAGACCTGGTACATTTAGCTCTGAAAAGTTTCTTAGCCACAGCAAAAGTCAGCCATATAGAGTTAATGTAGCCAGCCAGCCATATAAGATAACACATATGGAAAATAATTTGCATTGCTCTGTTACTTTTCATCAAAGGATTTTACAAGCTTTAGAAATGCCTATACATTTCTCTAACAGTAACATTCCCCACCATTGCTGCAATTTAAGAACCTCCCACAATAACATTTAACTTTCAGTAAGCGTTCCAAAACTTCTGGCACTCATCTCCTGAGTTACAAATTACTTGCCCAGTGTACTATGTGTTTTATTTCCATTCTGGGATCATGGGTCTAAAATATATTTGGGTAAAGTTACATGGATACCCTCCACCAGCCTTGCTTTGTCATCAGGTCCCTCACTTTCTCCAGAGCTCTATGGTCTGCTGTTCTCAGAGGCAGAGAACCACAAACTCTGTGAAGTGTGTTTTCTACTCTTTACCTTTTCAGATGGAGATTAAGTGAATTTCCCAACACAACACAGGCATTCCCACCAGAGCTAGAAGACTATCAGGATGTCCTGCCTCTCCTCCTGCTCTGTACCAGAGCTCAAACTAATTGCTAATTGCTCCACAGGCTCCTCAGGAACACTGATCTCTGATGGCTACCAGCGAATTCCTTGCCTCAGTTTTAGTCTCCTCTCCTATACCAAAAAGATGATGACACAGGTTTCCCTTGTTGAAAAGATCAACGATCACTGTGAGATGACCAGTGGGCTCCTACTGTTGATGAGATTTTCATTTAAACTCTTCATCTGTTCTCACCTTGCTGATGAATATGCAGTTCATTAATGACATGACACATGAGAAACCAAAAGATTTGTGAAGAGATGGCGATACCTCTTTTTCTAATAAAAAGGAAAACTGCCTAGCAAACATTTTCTTTAGCTTCAGATGTCTTTAATAAGTCAAATGGATGCGCATGATATAACCAAGCCTCTTTATCTGTAAGTATATGCTGTGAGAATGGTGTTTTCTGAAGTATGGCTTAGTAAATTTTTAATTCAGATTCTGAAAGGAAAAATTATAGGATAATAGCCTCTGGTGAAGCAATAAGAAATGTAATAATAATCAGGATGTTTCCCTAATTCTGCTGGTATTATTTTCATCATCATTGCATTCAAATACTTTGTACCTGTTGGCCCTAATTCCTACATTGTTTCACTGTATTGGAACATGTGAAGTATAAACTAAACTCCACAGCTATTCTGCTTCTTGCTTATTAAAAGATCAGGAAGCTTCTTTTAACAATCATATCAACATGGAAAGCCTACACGACTGACTGAAAATTGTATCCTTTTTACCATTTGGATGGTGGAATAAACTTGCTACAGTTGGCTCACAGTATTGTACTGATATTGAGAACATTAAGTGGCAAATCAAGTGCTTTACTTTTGAGGGATTTTCTCCCCTAATCTTTCAACTTACACATTTATAGGTCTCCAAGTGCAAAGAGAAAATCTGTGCAAAATTAAGTACTTGAGCACAGCTACACTGGCAAGACTCACATCTAGCCAGAGCCTAAAACTGATCCCTTATAAGAGCACCTCTCCAGACTGAATTTATTAGCAATTTGAGCCTTGGTGCCAACCACACACTGGATGCAACTCAGTCAGAAAATGGGCTTGATGCTTGGTAGGGTTGGGAATTTACCAGCCCTCCCTGGACACTACTGCAGAAAGTGATAAGCACTACCCTGGATGCTGGTGGTGCTAATTAGCATGTGTTTATGTGTTCGCAGTTACACAAGCAGACTTGCGAGTGCAGTGCTAGGCACCTGCATGATGAGGAGACCCTACTGGAGTCTGCTGACAGTGGTCTGGCTGGCTCCTACTGCTTTATCACAGGATTTCCCAGGACCTTCACACCCATTCCTAGGACAAAGCAGAGGCACCAGCCTGAAATATTTTGTCTTCTCTTGTTTTGGCATGTGCTCACTATAGACTACAAAAGTCCCCTGTTCTCCTGTGGTAGGGCAGGTTTTATTTGTTATTAGCCAAATCCTGTGTCATCTCAGTGTTTCTGTCTCATACCTGGAGAGAATGTTAGGCCAAAATTAATAACCCATGGCTAACATGCATCATGGCTAGTACACAATCAGGACTGTACCTCCTCAAGCAGCAGTCTCTGCTGAGCATCAGTCCTTGCCTTTCTGACTCTGCCATACTCCTTCGTGTAGTTTACTAACTCAGATTACGTGCAACATCTTTTGTTGCTTAACACTAATAGGATCCAGTTGAACTATGCATAATTACATCCAGGTCTCCTTCAACGGATGGCTTGTTCCCTCTGTCAATGATCTAATAAGTAGAGAGACATACCATAAAATAGAGAATGAGTAATGCGCACAGAGGTGATTATTATGCTGCGGTGCTCATGCTAACAGCTGGAAGAGATCAGGTATTACTGAAGCTACATGGGCTTTGGGATAGCCCCTGCAAAACATTTCCAAGAATCCAGAGCTCCTTTCAGTGCCTATGCTAACATATCTTTCCAGGCTGCTTTATCCTTCTTCCAAATGACCATTTCCTTCACCCCATTTCCCACATCCTGAGGAAGGTTATTTAATCTCATAATTGAGATATCCTTGTGAAAACCGGATAAAACTGGGTAAAAGAAAACTATGTAGCTCACAGTCACCTATAGCAATAGTTAAGGAAGGATCCAGGACACAAAATTCTCCTTCATCAATACCTCCTCAGTTCAGTTAGCATGATAAAAGTCATGAATAGGTGTAAGAGCCTGACACTGGACAAGGTAGACTGGAGAGATGGGTCAAGTGAAAATTCCCCAGTTTGATAGGGTTAGGGGCACATTGTCTGGAGCTGAAGACAGTGGAGCAAAGGAGACGTTCATGTACTGAACACAGCCTGGGGTATACACTGTGCAAGTTTCACAAGTGCGATGACCACCCGAAAAGTTCTCTGAAAAGAAGGTGCATGCCAACCACCCTCTGACCTCATAGGGTGGCAACGAGGGTTTGATTCACATGGAACTGGCTCCTGGGCTAAATAAATTGGTACTACACCACCAAAAAAAGAGGAAGCCATCACAGGAACAGGAACAGGGTCACCTGAGGGGCACTCTGCCAGAAACAGGAACCAGCAACCAGGTTTCCACGAAAAAAAGCCTGTTGTGACCTGAGGAGAAGATGGAAGGGAGCAAGAGGAGCAACCCCTGAGATCAGAGTGAGCTGAAAGTGCTCACACTGAGCAGGGAGATTTCTTACTTATTGACACAAGCCTGCAGAAACCAGGGTGCAAAGGCTCGAGCCACATCATCACCTCAAGGTAGCTCTTCTTCCCTGAGGAGCTCTATCGCCCCCCAGTTATCCCAGGGTGAATCAGCCTCTCCTTGACTATCCCATGCATAGCCAAGGACAGCTACACTTCATTAGCCCTCAGCAGTGAGCACACCCTAAGATGACTCTAAAAACCTTCCTTGCAATTTAATCCCTGACCCGCCTGGTGATTCCCTAGGTCCTTCAAGCCATCCAAAAGCTTTTGGAGAGGAACACAAAAGGTCAGCCAGACTCCATCCAGACTTCACCAGAAAAAGCAAAATACTCTTCCTGTTCATGTTTCACGTTTTGGGAGCTGGAGCACACACCTCAGACATAATGCTGCAGCTCACTGATGATCTGCAGCCAATTCCTAGACTTCTCTGTAATGTGTCATGGCAGCCTTCGATGCTGATCTCCTTCTGCGGAGCTGAAGGTTTCACAGCAGCCTCTGTGACCAAGCAAATGTAGTCAGTATTCACCTACAAACACACAGCAGGATGGGCTGCATGTCTCCAAAAACTTGCTGATTATCAGTATAATAAATTATGCATCATACAGAAGAATCACCTGCCCAGCTTGCTTTACTACATCTGGCTACATCACATTCAACTTAATTCAGACAAAAACCAAGCAGAGCTGATGGACTCAGCTGCCTGAATAATCCAAGGGAAGATTTCCATCAGGTTCAGCCAGCTCCTTTCCTGTCTCCACAGTCACAGAACAGAGACATAATTGAATATCATGGATTTCTGTCAGGAAGAAGTGCATCAAGTTCAGATCTCACTTGCTGCCCTTTTCATTCGTAACAAATTTCAGTTATTTAATTTCTGCTGAGAACAGTCTGACCACATGAAACTTGGTTCTTTGACGCGACCATACTACAGTAATAAAAAGAGGACAGTGCCATCATTACAGATGACGAATACAGTAAGTTAAATATCAGAAAATGCAGTAATTTCATGCAGTATTTTTTCATCAGAGTAAACGTGTTTTCAGCAGACTCCATCTTCTCTGCCTTCAGAGCCTTTCAGGAAAAACACTATCCCTCTGTTCTGGACAGGTCACACTCTCGCTTTGCCACAGCTGTGAGCCCTGGTTCCACCCCTGGAATTTGTACAACCTGGACTGGTTTGTTTATATTTGATTATAAAGAGCCGAGTTAGCTCTCACAAATGCTGATGTGGAAGCACAGTGATACCACAGAAGCCTTAGACTTGCCTAACCCCTGCCAGAGACATGCTGAATTAGCTGTAATACCTTCCGTGATGCTGCTGCAGCGAGGAGTCTGTCAACAAGTTCTTTTGCAGCATATGGCACTCTGGGCAAAGACAGCCCTGACCTGTGTGGGAAGCTGAGCGGTTTTGTACGTACAGCAACATCACTTGATGCTAAACCTTTGCTGAACTGATTAGAAGAAATGGGAATGTTACATCCCTCCCCATCCTCCATTTCTGTGCCCTGTTCTTCAAGTTTTAGAGACATTATTGTACCCCAAGGTATATTTTGAATGCATCTAGAAACCATACTTTGAGCTCTGCTAAATATTCTTTTGGTAATTTTTTGACTGTGCATGATAAACTCACATAATAAACTGGAAACCTCAGTAAAAGGTCTCTGTGTTGTTTCCAGATCATGAAGTGTAAATGAGATGATGAACAAATAAAGAACCTTCTTGGCATGTACCAACTGACCTAGGTGTGCTAGATGAAACAACTCAAACAAGTAAAAAATGTGTTTAGGAATTTGCTTGGATAATGCTTCTATCTCCTCTTTACCAGCTGTTTACAAACAGGCCTTGAAGCAATTGCTTGTTCACAGTTATTTTTGTAGAAAGCAATATACATGAAAATATGTTTTTATATGACAGCTAACAGAAGAACTAATTTATTTATTGCCCATAAAGACTTGAGGACTCAGTCGCTCAGAGGGGAGGCTCTTTGGGAATCACAGATGCTCCTAACATGCTACCTCAACTTTCACTGAACTCCACTGTCTTATTTCTCCTCTGTTTAGATCTCAAGCCTAGGAGCCAGCAGAGTAGATGTGCTTATTGCTACTATCACATCCTTCCCTTGGCTTGCAGGTTATTATCCACTCTTTGCTTATATCAACTGCTGAGACCACAAGCTCTTTGGTACCTACATGGTTCTTATAATGAATTTTGGTTAGCAGCAGATGCTACTGAAATAAGCACCATGAGTAACAGCAACAACCCATTGTTTAGACACTGGAAAGGGAATAGTTCACTGCAAACATGAAAGTCCTCATGCTTCTCAGATCTTCTGCACATACGAAATACGTATTTTCTATAAAAGCAGGGGCAGTTTGTAATATCTTTTAGAGCAGGGAGCTGATGATTAAACCACAGTGAAGAATGTTACACTTTTCTGTTTTTAATTAAACCCAGTGGAAGTTTTCACTAAAATTGTGTCTATGGAATAAGGCAGTTCCATTTCAAAGATTTCATTTTACAAATATTTTCAGATTTTTCTCTAAAGAAAGCTAAAATAAACTGTGGATAATGTTTAGATTTTGGACAATTTGTAATGAACAAGTATCAAAACATTCTGTAAAACTGAAAAATTGCATTACTCAATTGAAATGTGTTTATTTTGAGGTAACAAAAAGCAGAAATGACATGACAGTATTTCTAAATAAATCACCGTGATATTCCATCTCTGGCATAATCTGTTTTTCCTATGGAACAAAAAACCAAAATTTAAAATCAAATGAGAATAAAGTGGAATAGCTCAGTTGTTCAGGAATTCTGACATTGCACTTCAACTGAAGACTTCAAAATAAAGCAGTTTAGACTTTTCCAAGATGATCCTTTCTACAGCTGCCCCTTGGTGGTGGGGAAAGTGGGAAGCAAATCACATGTTATCTTTATTCAGAGCAACAAAACAAAAACTTAAAAGTAGAGTTTTCTTTGGGACAAGACCAGTCACTTTCACCTCTGTGCCTGGCAAAACCTTGGAGCAGATTCTCCGGGAAGGAATGCTAAGGCACATGAAAAACAACAAGGTGCTTGGTGACACCCAGCATGGCTTCACTAAGGGGAAATCCTGCCTGACCAATCTGGTGGCCTTCTATGATGGGGCTACGGAACTGATGGACAGGGGCAGAGCAGTTGATGTCATCTACCTGGACTTGTGCAAAGCGTTTGACACTGTCTCACATGACATCCTTCTCTCTAAGTTGGAGAGACATCACTTTGATAGGTGGACCACTCAGTGGATAAAGAACTGGCTGGATGGCTGCACGCGAAGAGTTGTGGTCAATGGCTCAGTGTCCATCTGGAGACCAGTAATGAGTGGTGTCCCTCAGGGGTCGGTGTTGGGACCGGTCTTGTTCAATATCTTTGTTGGTGACATGGACAGTGGGGTTGAGTGCGCCCCCAAGAAGTTTGCCGATGACACCAAGCTGTGTGGTTCAGTTGATACGCTGGAGGGCAGGAATGCCATCCAGAGGGACCTTGATACGCTTGTGAGGTGGGCTGATGCCAACATGATGAAGTCTAATCATGACAAGTGCAGGGTCCTACAGCTGGGTTGGAGCAATCCCAGGCACAGCTCCAGGTTGGGCAGAGAAGAGATTCAGAGCAGCCCTGTGGAGAAGGACTTGGGGGTGTTGCTTGATGAGAAACTTAACATGATCTGGCAGTGTGCGCTTGCACCCCAGAAAGCCAACCATACCCTGGGCTGCATCAAAAGGAGTGTGACCAGCAGGTCCTGCCCCTCTATTCTGCTCTCGTGAGACCTCACTTGGAGTATTGTGTGCAGTTCTGGTGTCCTCAACATAAAAAGGACATGGAACTGTTGGAACAAGCCCAGAGGAGGGCCACGAGGAGGATCAGGGGACTGGAGCACCTCCCGTATGAAGATAGGCTGAGAAAATTGGGGCTGTTCAGGCTGGAGAAGAGAAGGCTGCGGGGAGACCTCATAGCAGCCTTCCTATATCTGAAGGGGGCCTATAAGGATGCTGGGGAGGGACTCTTCATGAGGGACTATCACTCCTTCATTACTGATAGGACAAGCGGTATCGGTTTAAAACTTAAACAGGGGAAGTTTAGATTGGATATAAGGAGGAAGTTGTTTACTGTAAGGGTGGCGAGGCACTGGAATGGGTTGCCCAAGGAAGTTGTGAATTCTCCGTCTTTGGCGGTGTTCAAGGCTAGGCTGGACAAAGCCTTGGGTGATGTGGTTTAGTGTGAGGTGTCCCTGCCCACGACAGGGGGGTTGGAACTAGATGATCTTAAGGTCCTTTCCAACTCTAACTATTCTATGATTCTTTGATCCTACGACAAGTCAGTCAAAGGCTTTTGATAAGCTCTAATATCAGAGCAACACATCAACACTGCATTCTCTTTGAACAGAAGTATTTTTGTATAAATTCAAATTATGTAGTTGGAATACAAAACAAAATTCAGCTCTGTGCAATGCAGTTTTAATTGCAGTATGTAATCCCCTAAATGAGATCAAAATTATGGAAGTACTTGGTGCTTAGAAACTTCTATATCATGAATAGAAGTGATATAGAAGAATGAAACTTCTATATCACAAATATATGTGCCACAAATCATGGTGAAAATAGACTGAACATCCCTCCACCCCCTTCCAGCCAGTCTTTCATTAAGTTTCTACATTCATGGCTTAAAGTGACTACCAAACAGTCAACTGTTTGGTAGATCATCCTGTAATTTATGTTGAAATACATGGAAGAAAGGGAGGTGATTATAGACAGCCAACATGTCTTCACCAAGGGTAAATCATGTCCGACTAATCTAGTGGCCTTCTACAATAGAGTGGACAATGGAAGTGCTACTGATATTGTGTACCTGACTTCTGTAAGCCCTTTGACACAGTCTCCCACAACATTCTTGCTGCTAAATTGAAGAAATATGTGTTTCATGAATGGTCTGCTCAATGGATAAGGAACTGGCTGGATGGCCATGTTCAAAGAATTAGTCGACTTCTCTGTGCTCAAGTGGAAACAAGTAGTGAGTGATACACTGGGACCGATACCATTAAATATCTTCATCAAACATACTGGAATTGAGTGCACCCTCTGCAAGTTTGCAGATGACACCAAGCTGTGTGGTGCAGTTGACATGCTGGAGGGATGGGATGCCATCCAGAGGGACTTTCAGAGGCTTAAGACAACTATATCCTGGGCAGCATAAAAAGCATTGTCAGCAGGTCAAGGGAGGTGATTCTCCCTGTCTATGGTGCTCTTGTGAGACCACGTCTGGAGTACAGCATCCAGTTCTGGATGTCCGCAGTACAAAAAAATCAGATGTGTTACTGTGGGTCCAGAGGAGGGCCATGAAGATGATCAGAAGGATGGAAAACTTCTCCCATGAGGACAAGCTGAGAGAGTTGAGGTTGTTCAGCCTGCAGAAGAGAAGGCTCTGGGGAAACCTTAACAGAGCTTTACAATACTCAAAGGGGGCTTATAAGAAAGATGGAGGTTTCCTGTAGTGACAGGACAAGTGACAACAGTTTTAAACTGAAAGAGGGTAGATTTAGATTGGAAATACAGAAGACCTTTTTTATTATGAGGGTGGTAAGACACTGGAACAGGTTGCCCAGAGAAGTTATGGATGTGCTCAAGGCCAGGTTAGACAGGCCTTTGAACAACCTGGTCTAGTGATAGGTGTCCCTGCTAATGGCAAAGGGATCTGACTAGATGATTTTTAAAAGTCCCTTTCAACCCAAACCATTCTGTAATTCTGTTTTTCTGATTACAGACACCCAAAAAGGTACCCAAGCATTGAGAGTGTGGATGCAGTAGGGTTCTCCATACATGGATATTCTGTGCCATCACGACTACAGGTTTAGCTTTTGGGCACAGACTTACTTTAAACCATCAATTACCTTCCAGTTAAAGCTTTCCTCACGTATTTGATGTCAGCCAAAGAGAATCTTTGATTTTCCCAGTTTTACAGCAAGCCACAGGCTGATTAAATCAGGTTTTGGAAAATCAAACTCAGAGCATGTAATGAATGTGTACACAAAGATGAGGGTTACTGCACAGATGACAGGAATAATGCACATCAACATTTGGGTGAGGGAGGTGGTGCGTAAGAAGGAAGAACATGGCAGTTTATTATTTAAACATGAAAACTGCATTCTGAGGAAGTATTTTCAAAGTAGTAGTTAATCAGAGCTGAAGACCTTTGATTCTATTTGCTTTCTCTGGGATGTGATAAAGACACATGTATTTTGTTTACAGATATATAGAGTATACAGACCCTCCAAAACAATACTTGTGTTGACCTGATGGGTATCTGACGAAGACTATAAGCCTATAAACCTTTATTTATGAAGCCCTGATGGCAAGAAAGTGAAAAATGCCAATATGCTAGGAGAAACTGTGGTAATCTGGAACATTTTACCAGCAGCTGCCTTCTTGTTGTATCTGAAAAGCTTATGCATTTACTAGTATAATTTTCCCAACAATTTTCCCCTTTGTTACAGCACTGTACCACAGTTCATCACAGACCCCAAAATATGCTCCAATGGCTTGATTATAAAAATATTTGGGGTTTAGAAGGAGAACTTGGTAGAGGATTCACCATCTTAGTTGTGTTTTATAAACAGAGGTTACTGAGAACTCCAATTTGTAGGCAGGCATGAATATGAATATCTTCCCACAGGTATGGTGTGGCAAGGGCATCCTCACACCAGTGGGAGTGCAGAGGTCTCTGCTGTCTAGGCAGCAGGATGACCAGTTGGCATGGATCCTTCTTTGCCCCTCTTGCCAACCATTTTCAATTCTTGCTCTAAGATCCTGAATTTACGGCAAAACAAATGGGGAGAAAAAAAGTATCCATGTTCTGGGACAGGCGGATAAGAGAGAAAAAACTGCCTTTTCATTGGCAGCCACAAGACACTGCTCACAGGTTTGGTATGCCAGATGTGGTCCCAGTGGAGACCGTCCTGCACACAGGCTGCAGGTGAGGCAGCTGCTCAGCCAGGGCTGTCACCACCACAAACATGGTTTCACTTTTGCAATCTATTTGGTACTTATCTGTCCTCATCACACTAAACACAGACAATATTATTAAACAAGCAAAATCATATTATTAATCTGTTTTCCAAAGCCTGTAATTTACTGTGACCAGAAGTCTGTGAAAAGGATCCTGTTTGGCCAGTCCTGCCTTTGCAGTTCCTTTAACTGCATTATCACAAGAGGAAAGTAGCAAAGTACATCACACTTCCTATTATCTTGACTTCTTACATAATAGAGGAAAACAAGCTCAGGCTCAAAATAACCCAAGAACACCATACCAAGACAAAAAAAAACAACAACCCAAACAAAACCCAAACTGAAAAATTAACATTCCACATGTTTAAAGAATGTAAACAAAAATGTCATCACACAGACATGCAGAAAACTGGTGTTACTCAAACTGAGTGCTGCCAATTCTCCATCTAATGAGTTGTTGAATCCCAAGACAATCAGAAACGGCTCGTGAGAACTTAGTGAAGAACAGCATTTGTTTTTCCTTCTGATTTCTCCTTATTAAAAGCTTCAGGGAAATCACTGAGCTAGAAAGACTACCTCAATTACTCTTAATTGCTGTCAGTTCTGATTACCCCAGACCACAGTGATCCAGAAACATGCAGCATAGGGGATAAAGCAGCGCTCTTTCTCCTCACAGTGCACTCCACTGGAAAGGCCATCGAGGGAATGGGTATGAGCTCACAATTCCAGAGGCTGGTGATCCTCATGACCGCATTTCGTGTCAAAAGCAAGGCTTGGCCTTCCTGTTTTGCTCCGCTTTCCATTTTTTTGAATCTGCATTTTGGGCAGCACTCCAAGTAATCTCGCAAGTGAAACCCTATCTCCGTGCTTGCAGCCCACCCTTGCAGAGCGAGAAGGGGGTTATTGCTTGGAAGGGAGCATTAACGCAGCTGCAGCAGCTTGTCTGCTGATCAGGGACGTGTGCATGGCCCGGTGGGATGGTTACCTAAAAGCAGCAACAACCATTTCTCTAAAATCAAGATGAAGACGGAGGACTGCCTCAAGGTAGCTGGGTGAATATTGATGCTTTTTTTTGAGCAAAATAGAGGAAGTAAGAGAAGCTTGATTCTTGCTATTTCTCCTTTGGTACAGATTTGCAAGTCAGTCAGAGCATAACAAGAAGTAACCAACATGGTTTCTTGACACACAGCATAAAATAAAGATAGCTAGAGAACAGAGCTGCTAGGTGGCAAACTCTGAGTTATCCGGCTGGTTTCTTATAACCTTTTCCCCAGTAAAACCTAAAAAAATATCAGAAACATAGAGTTCGATAACATGTATTATCAAATATATATATGGATATTGTTTTGAAACAGAAAATACAATAAACCTGAGTTTAACTATTAGCCCTTTTAGTACCTAGTCATCTAGGACCACATTCAACATCTCTTTTATTCACTAAAAATTAATAATATACTGAGAATGTAGGAATGCCCATCTTAAATCAGCTTGCAGTAAACACCAACTGATTAGGTAACTAAAGGAAAAGAGACTATACTTTTGATGCCTTAGTTTCTGCAGGAGGCAACCCAAGCTCCCCTGACAGGTGTTAATGGACTTCACGGTGTGTGCAACCACAAAGGAAACTGGTACTGCTCACTGAGAGCCTGGCTCTGTTTTGCTAAATACAGTGAAAGTAAATGATGGGTCTTACTGTGATTTAAAGCAATGTACTTATTTAGGCCTTTCAGATGCCTGCAGAAATTTAACATCATTTAACTCTCTGCCTTCCGACAGCGGGATGACACAAAACTAGACAAATAAATTCATGATTCAACACTGGCAGGAACAACGGTGCTTTAATCAGTGGAGCTGTAGCTATGTACAACAGAATTGTCTGTGAGCTAAGAATGCAGTTCATCAGAGATAGTCAGAATATTCTCCACTCTCCTCAGATTTCTAAAAGACATTTAAAACTATTATGACAAAATCATGTTATAGACAGCTTCCATGAATTTCAAATAGAGCCTGAAACAAGAAATCCCAGGAAAAAAAGCCCCAACACTTCTTTGCTTACTGTACTACAGCTGAAATGTGGAACCATTATTGTATTTTAAACCTTTGGAAATCAGCAAGGAAAAACGCAAATCCTCATAACAAACTGTAGCCTGAAGAGAATGGTGGTTTGCTGTAGGTATCTCATCTGCATCAGGCAGGGCTGCAGTAAAATTGCAGATCATCCTCCTACATCTGTCTTTCTCCGAACCTTTCCCCATGCCACTATTCAAACATTTCAAAGAAGCCAGTTTGACTTAAATGCAGTTTACTGGAAATCTGCTGTCAACACCCTTATGAGTTGGTTGAAAAACAAGAAATGTAATCTGTAAAGCTTTAAACCAGCACAATTTTAAATGTGATGTTTGCTGACTGCTTTTTCTCTCCCTTAGTAGCGGTCAGCTCTGGCATTGAAATGCTTTAAAACTCATGCAGGCCACGCTAGAAAAAGATCAAAAGCGGATCCGATGGCAGGGCCAGCTCACATCAGTCTCGCAAGAAAGTGGAGAAAACAAACAAAATGAGAAGCCAAGTTTTTCTTGCTCTGCATCACCCTATGCTACCCACCAGCACATGTGGGCTTCTGGGCACAATGCAGCATCTCTGCCACGGGGCCCAGATCCACAGAGTGAGGCGGACCCTGCTGTCCACCTGTACCCCATCCCTCTCGCCAAAACAATGCATCAGCCTCTATTCTGGCACAAGCCAGCCTTTTCCTCCCCGTGCTCCTCATCACTGGGCTGCCGCTGCTGGTGAAGGGAAACAAGCCTGGGTGCTGGTTTAACTTGATTATGGAACAGCAATAGGGTTAATAGGTTTCAGGGTGACAGAAGCCCTTCTCACAGGCAGGTAACTGATACACACATATAGCCTGGCTGTCTCCAGGGGTGGGAGGTAAAACACTATGAGTCTGTACTGAGCGCAAGCAGCGACTGGTCATGAAACAGCTCTCCCTCCCTACTCTCACTGCACCACATGCCATTTTACCCATTTACATCTGCAAGACTACACAGACAGTGCTGTGCTAAAATGTGCAAAAGGGTGCAGTTAATGCTCTTTTTCCTTCGAGAACATGAAGCCTTTAAAAGCTTTGGAGGTCAACACGGAAGAGAATCCCCACCCAGAATCTGGAACGCCCTACTCATTTTCTGTGGGATTTTCCTAAAAGGCTGTGTTGGGACCTATATAAAAACCAATGACTGAAGTTTATAGCTCTGTATATCCCTTCTGGATAGGCACACAACAGCAGCTGACCTTCCCCACCTGCTCTCTCCTCTCCACTCGGCTTTCCCAAGCCCATGAGGGAAGGCAGCAAGCACACACTGATTTTGGGGCAGGTCCAGCCTGGCTTAAACCTGCAAATCACTAAACCCTCCACTGGGATTTCAGAAGTTGGCAGTGACGACATGAGCAGCAACAGCAGCAGCCCATGCCCTGCTGACACAGCTGGCCCAGGCTTGGGCTGGTTTGTGGGTGATATGGGTTACAGGGCAGGAATCATAACAAAGGCAGGAAACAGGTCAGCACTCCCTGGGTTTAACACCCTCTCGGGGGACTCTGCCTGTTTCCAGACTGCAGATGGTTTTAACCCTGTCCTGAAAGGCACCCATGTGGCACGCTCTGCTCTGATGGAGTCCAGCCGGGTGCATAAAACAAAAGCAATTCAAGAAAGTGCAGGAACAGCCCCAACAGGCACCGGTTGGAGCATCTGAAGGGTTTAACATCGCTTTCTATGAATGGGCTTGGAAATATGAACCCTGCTGAACTGCATTCAAATAATAGGAACCAAACTGTCACGACGGAGTCCCTTGGATGAGCTTTGGGATGACCCTCTCTCCCTGTTGTTTCCTGCCAGATGTGCATGGCTTCGCCACGCTGACACCAGTGCCCGAGCCTCTCTGCAACCGCAGAGCATCTTTTTCATCTTGCAGCCTGGCTCTACGGTTTTTGCTGCTCTCAGCACAGGGCAGGAGGAAGACCCCAGCTGACCTCATGCAGCTTTATCAACTCCAGCTCCAAAAAAACCAGTTGTGCCCTCAACTGCTCAGTTTTGGTAGCTGAGCAATGCAATGTATCCATTGGAGAAGGGATGCCTTTCATAAACTAGATCATCTCTGCAGGACTGTATTTCATTAAAAATAGCTCAAAGGAAGTTGTATGACTGATCCCCAAGTACTGATCTGCTTTTAGGTGTTGTCTTTCCACTCCGTGGCAGAAAGCTTTAGGAACAGATCCCACCTGTGAACTCAAGCGCTGTTCAGCCTGGGGGAGAAAGGGAAAAAGAGGACATTCCCTGCAAGACTGTAATGAACACAGCACCATCCTTGGTCCCCACTGGGAACTCTGATGTTCTGGAAGGAGCAATCTCAAAAGGTGAAATGCAGACACTTAGAGGTTATGAATCCATTTCACATCCAAATCTGAGAGCAAAAGGAAAGACAAGTGGCTGCCAAGAAGTTCTTGCTGGGAATTTGACCAAGAGAAGGCTGCAGGACTAGAGCAGAATCATGGCTTCCTTCCAGCAGAACTGTCCAAAGGGCTCATCTGCAAAGGTGGTGATAGTCATATAACACACCACCCTGCAGAGCTCCCGTAACTGGTGGAATAAGGACAGGTTTATTAATTCAGCTTCCTCTATACTAAAAGCATATGAAAAGTAAGTCATAGGAATACAGTATAACAAAAACCCAAGCAAACCTCGAAACACACCCACTCTGGAAATGCCTCCTATTCACAGCTTCACTGGGTATTTTCTTTTAACTCACCACAAGTCTTCCCAGAAGGACAGCTGAAAAGACAGCAGACGAAGTTATTTATTTTTCTTTCTAGAGTACCGTTTCAGAAACCTCCCAGAGGGGAGAAAAATAAGGTAAAATTATTGTAGTGTCACATCAGCACAATCAACAAGCTCAAAATGAAAAGGACTACAGTGGCGTAAGTATTCCTTTGACATAAGATGAATTTCAATTTCACAGTAAGCTCTTCTGCTTCCTTTTACAAAGACACTTCCAAGTGATCTCTTCTAGGCCACCTTGAACACCCAATGGACATGTACACATTATTGGTAGTTCTTTTGGTTATTTTGTGGGGTTTTATTTTGTAATCTAATTTCATGCATGTGAAAATTCATTCTCTGCAGTAAATGAAAAGCTTTCACAAGGGGTCTTCTTTCCATTGGAGATGTGATTAGAAGCCAATTGCTATTCAAACCTAGTGTAATAATAAGGGCTTGTTGTGGAGAACACAGCTCTATTTCTCTTCATTAAAGCTCAAAGCTACTCACAGCAACCTCTTGCATAGATGACTGAGAATAAAAACAGCTCCACCATTTCCTAAAGCAGCCTGCCAAGAATATGAGTTTCTCAGGAGGTAGGATGCAGAGCTGCTGTAGAGGAGCAGATGTGGCTATTGCTGAAAAGGTGGGCCCCAGCTAGTACCCTCCTGTCTTATGTGTCAGCATGCACGGCAGCAACACACTGAGCAAAGGGGTTAAAACTCATGCCCTCTTTTCATCTGTTCCTGGCCCAGAGTCAAGGTTTGCTACAGCAAGAGGTGAGCTGTGAAGTTTACAAGGGTTTATGGGGTGCTGATTGCCCTCTGACAATGGCAGGCATTTCCTTCAGCTACCAAACTTCTCTAATACATCTTGGTGGGCTCAGTACTGAACCTGAGGGATAAGACATCATTTTTGCCTTCTGCAAGACTACTTCAGACCCCACCCCTATGGGCAGGAGAAATGGGGGAAATTAGGGACAGAATTCCAGCTGAACACAAAAAGGACAGGAGACGTCTCTGCTTTACTCCTGATACTTCTTCATAAGAAAAAGGAGAATATGGTGTTCCTGTATGGCACCACAGACCAGCATCTCCACAACACATGTTGTTTTCTGCACCTCGATGAAGTAAAACTTGAACTGTGAACACCACACAAAGCAGAGGGATCTTCCAGACATTGCTTCACACACTGTTTTGGACCCTGCAGAAAGGATGCGTCTGATCTGGGATGGAGCAAATAGGGGCTGAATTACAGGTCTCTGAAAATTCATCTTTACCATGGTTCTGTTTGATGATCCAAGAGAGAGATAATGAAGACATGTCTACTAATCTTCCTCCTGAAGCATTTCAGCTGATTCAGACCCTCACACACATCAAACTCATTGACAAACTTTGACACCTCAGTTTTTTCTCCTAATTTTAGCTAGCCGCGACTAAATATTTAAAAAGGCACCAGTTTGAAAGTTTTGATATTTTGGAACACTTTTTCAGCTCCTCCACGATAAGCAGAAGAAGCAGATGTTGGTTTGTTTGCTTACCCTTAAAACTAAGCCAGACTGTGTACTCTCCAGTCCTTGCCTCTGCTGTTTTCTGCAAGGCACTTTGAATAAAGAAATTTTGCATAACACTGCAACATGCATACAGCCATTTTCATAAATTTGTAAAAAAGGTTAAACATGTACTATGGGCTGATGCCAACCTAATGAAGTTTAACCATGCTAAGTGCAAAGTCCTACACCTGGGTCGAAGCAATGCCAGGCACAGCTACAGGTTGGGCGGGGAGGAGATTCAGAGCAGCCCTGCAGAGAAGGACTTGGGGGTGTGGGTTGATGAAAAAATGAACGTGGGCCAGCAGTGTGCGCTTGCAGCCCAGAAAGCCAACCGTATCCTGGGCTGCATCAAAAGGAGTGTGACCAGCAGGTCGAGGGAGGTGATCCTGCCCCTTTACTCTGCTCTCGTGAGACCTCACTTGGAGTATTGTGTGCAGTTCTGGTGTCCTCAACATAAAAAGGACATGGAACTGTTGGAACAAGTGCAGAGGAGGGCCACGAGGATGATCAGGGGACTGGAGCACCTCTCGTATGAAGATAGGCTGAGAAAATTGGGGCTGTTCAGCCTGGAGAAGAGAAGGCTGCGTGGAGACCTCATAGCAGCCTTCCAATACCTGAACGGGGCCTATAGGGATGCTGGGGAGGGACTCTTCATTAGGGACTGCGGTGAGAGGACAAGGGGTAATGGGTTTAAACTTAAACAGGGGAAGTTTAGATTGGATATGAGGAAGAAATTCTTTACTGTGAGGGTGGTGGGGCACTGGAATGGGTTGCCCAGGGAGGTTGTGGATGCTTCATCCCTGGCGGCGTTCAAGGTGGGGTTGGACATAGCCTTGGATGGCATGGTTTAGTGGGAGGTGTCCCTGCCCATGGCAGGGGGGTTGGAACTCGATGATCTTGAGGTCCTTTCCAACCCTTACTATTCTATGATTCTATGATTCTATCGTTAATTAAGCAGACATCTGCTTAAGGAGACAAGTAAGTTATAGAGCAACACTGGCCTGTTTGAGGCAGCACGAGGAACTGTGACTGGTGACTTGGAACAGGGGGAGGACAAGAACCACCCTGTATTTGCTTTCCAGACCCAGGGAACAATACACCCATGAGCACATTTGCGGCAAAAAATTCTCGATGGGACATACCTGCAATCTAGCTCATGGGTCTGGGTTTTGTATGTTTGAAGTCATGCTGTTAGGAGTCCAACACATCTACCCAAATCCAGTTTGGATGTATTCATATGAAATGGAGCACATAGTTTTAAATACAAACACCTGTGCACACAGGCAGTGACATGCAGTAACTCCTGGGGACACATGAATTTAGCTGTGCACAGATGCTGTGTTGAAACCTTGACGGTGGGTGATCCGATTATTCTGGCTTCAGAGTGTTCAAAATATTAATTAAGAACAAGACCTCTCCTACTCCAAACATAAGTCCTACAGGTCAGATTTAAAATGAAATCATCAGTTATGTGGAGCATTATATGACATCCATCCGAAGCAATTCATTTCTAGGGAGAAGGGAGGAAGTAAGAAAAATACCCCTTGGCTCTATGTGTTACTATTTTTTGTAAGCAGACTGTCCTCCATTATATGATAAAGCAGAAATGTATGTAAGGAATCTAATGTCACTACATACACAGATGGCTGAAGTCATACCTTAACCTGTTAGCAAAATATATAAGGCAAGTATTTTTTCTGCCTTTGAGCACTACAAAATGTAGGGTATACTGATCTTAACAAGCCTGGCAACTAAAAGCATCCATGCCCATTCTTATGCTAATTCAAAATATAAACCTCAGTAGAATTTTCCATGTTCCTCGCAAAAGACCTTGGTAACAAGCACACAGATATATGTTACCTAAAGCAAATCAATAAGCATTTTCCAAACATTTAGAATTGCAACTTTCGAAGGATATGCAGCGAAACCCCGTTAAGCAGGCCCTAGCACCAAGACATCCTCAAAAGAAAAACAATCTGCCCTGCATCTTTGTAGCATTACAAAATGGATGTCAGAAAAGGTCCTATGAAGGCCTGTTATGCTGGGCCTGAATGTCTGCACAAAACTTAACACAAAATCTCTTTACAAGCCTTAGCTGGGTTGAAGAGAAGTGGATCCCTGTGTCTTGCACTCCTTGCATCTCCTACAAAACCTCCAGCTGCCTCCATTAAGAATTACGAGCTGAACCACAAAACCCCCACATCCACGTTTTATTTATTTAAGGCATCAATATCTCTCTCTCTCTGGCTGCGTGGATTTTCCAGATGCATTCCTGACCAAGCTGAAGGAATATCTGCAGGACACAAACCTCTGCACACACCCATTGCGCAACACTTGTCTTTACTGGCCCTGGGCACTCACCAAGCAAGACTCCTTCCCTCTCATGCCTCTCTCATAACCCCTCTTTCCAGAATCTCAGCCCACCCACTTAACTCAGGCTAAAACAGGACAAACTGAAATTTCTTGGCTGCTTTACCTAGGTTTACCCACATGCAGAAGGTTAACAGAGACTGGATAAAATTTTATTTCATCTTTCCTTTGGCTAATCTTGCTGTACTGCAGCACAGCGGAGTTTTGAATTGGTTTTGGCTTAGCAAAGAAAGATACTGTTCCTTGTTGTTGTGGTTTAAGCTTCATAAACCCATACAGCCGCTCTCTCACTCACTCCCCACTGTCTCTTCCCTCCGCTCCTGGAGGGATGGGAAGGAAAATCGAAAGAACGCAACTCCCACAGGTTGAGATAAGAACAGTTTAGTAACTAAGGTGTAACACAAACCACTGCTGCTACCACCAATAATAATAATGATGAGAGAAAATACAAGGGAAAAGAATACAATTTCTCACCATCCAATATCAAGCCCGCGCAAGCAGTGCCCCCCCACCGTGCACCCTCACCACCCTTCCGGGTCTCTGCTCTCCGTTTCTACATCCTGGACATGACGTGCTGTGGTATGGACTAACCTCTTTGGTCAGTTTGGATCAGGTGTCCTGTCTCTGCTTCTCCCCGGCTTCCCCCCTTCCCTGGCAGAGCATGAGACTCACAAAGTCCTTGGCCAGCCTAAACATCACCAAGCAGTAACTGAAAACACTGGTGTGATCAGCACTGCTCCCAGGCCCAAAATCAAAAACACAGCGCTGCACCAGCTACCAAGAAGGGAAAAAAGAAAAAATGACTGCTACTGCTGAACCCAGGACACTTGTTAGTGTGTGCAATAGGCAAAACCAGCCCAAAATACTTAGAGATTCTTTATTTGCACTGCCTGCATTATGTTCTCTCTCACAGGCTTTTATAGGCATCCACATGCTTTCCCCAGCATTTATATCAGACATAATACGTTATATGTTGCCGAGTTGGACAGAGCCCTGGGTGACACAGTCTAGGGTGAGGCGTCCCTGCCCATGGCAGGGGGGTTGGAACTAGATGATCTTATGGTCCTTTCCAACCCAAACCATTCTGTGATTCTATAATCTCTATGTAGTACCTCAAAATGACCAGGAACGTGACACTCTTGATCAGGATGGAAGTCCCTTCATGCAGCAGAGGTAGCTGTCACGGTTCCCTAAAGCAGGTGAAATGACTCTCACTCTAAGCCCTATCTTCAGATTTCATATGGAAGCCAATCTTCAGACAAAAAAAATTCTCTCTGAAAATCATCTAGAAATTTGCCACATGCAATTACGTGATATAACACATTTGTGGTGTCACCTGTCTCAGGACACTGGCTGGACCAAGAAATAGAAGGAATCTAGGATACCAGTATTAAGCAGCGCACAACAGGTATGTGCTTTATGTTGCATGTGGATGTATCTACCAATCTATCCTCAAGGAAAAACAGAAGACTCTTTTTTAAGAGACACCAGTGCATCTGTGTCGCTGGCAGTCACTATACAGCACAACACCCTTCTGATGGGGAATAACTCTGAAGTTGGTACAGAAGAGCCAAAGACCAATTAGACACATTCGAGCACTTGCAACCTTACAGTTAACCGCACACAGTAAAGAGCACAATACAGTAACAGCTGGCTACAGATGCAGACTTGCATTTGGAATACAGCTTAAAAGGAGCTCAGGAGTAATGCTGGTGTGTGCTACAATTCCACAGCAGCACTGGGAGAGTCCACTAACAGATATTTCCAACTATTTTTTCTTGAAGTTTTCATTTCTCCAAGTTTATGTGTATTACTCCTTTGCATGGAAACATAATGGTGCTGAAAATACAATGCTTAATTTCCTTCCAAGACTTTAATTTCACAGGTGCTTTTATCATGAAGTTGAACAGCCTGTAATGCAGCCTAGGTGTTTTGGCATCAAGCTGATACTACCAAACATCATTATTTGTCCAGCTAGTTTACAGGGAAATACATATAAAATCCCCAGGCGTTGCTTTCAGTGTAGCCAGTGTTTTTCATTCCATTCGGAAATACAACATGCTGTTCAGCCCACACACCTATTTTATAGCTCTAATGAAAAAAGAGAGAGCAAGATTTACACATAAAGGTGACCACACCGCCTTGCAATGCACCTCTAAAAGACAGTGATTGATCAAACAGGTATTGCTCCAAGCATGCAAATGCAATATATGAAGAAACATGTCAGGAATTTTAATTGTACTAGATAGGAAAAACCCGTAGCTAAGAGAAAATAGATTGCCTACATAAGAGCACACAGCTGGAATGACTTTAGTCCCCACTGCATTGCTAAGAGGCCTCTTTATGGGTTTGGATTAGAAGAATTGCCTTTAGCCAGGCACAGCAGGACAGGTTGGAGAGGGGAAGCTCCAAACCCATAGACCTGAACAGCTCCTACAGCTCTTCAATAAGTTAGCACAGGACACATACATCTGATAACTTTTTGGATCTCGCTATTACTGCCTGACACTGATGGATTAATCAGCAACTATTTTCCATCTTTAGGACTGGTGGTTTTACATTTGTAGGTTGGATATATCAGCAATAATCCATTTATCACCCATGCCTTTTATATTGCAAGAGACAGAAGCTACTGACAGAGGAGGGACACGCTGGCAGCACACAGGCACCTTGACAGCTCATAAGAACCTGATGTTCCTCTGCAGTGGCAGCACTACACACATGTCAGCCTTTATTTATTTATCTATCAAGACTTCAACTCCCAGCCCACTCCCCCAGTATTCTGGAAAGAAAAGAAAGACAAAGAAACCCTTCATAGGCAGTCGCTCCGCACGCAGCCTCTGATGCATGGGACTGAAGCCTCAACACAAACCCAGGACACCCAAGGGTGCTGAGCTCTCCCCACTACTCACTGCTCACCCCAGGAGAGGGCAAGCTCAGCCCTTGCCACCCTACTGGGCATGGCAATTAAAAGGGTGGCTCCAAATGAAAATTCTCAGCCTAATATGAACAGCCACTTGGGCACCACCATTCAGTGGGGATTTAAGTACCCCAGGATCCACACAGGCAAAATCCTCATCAGATAAATATGGCCAGATCAGTGAACAGGAAGCAATGTGCCCAACTTTCCTCTGGCTTTGTGAGTATTGGTGACCCTGTGACTTTTTATTAAACCACATGATTACACGCTGCATGCATACATGTAAAAGAATGCCCATGGAGGGATGTGGCTTGTGGCACCTGAAATCCCTCACTGGTAGTCTACAAACCATAAAGAAAAGAAAAGCTGACAAATTCCTAAAGCTTAAAATTGCTTTTTTTTTCTTTTTGTTAGGGGCTTAAGGTTTGTATGGATCCAGCACACCACCAGGCCTTTTTTTGTGCATGTTATTATAGATATGAACAATGGCCTGGATTTATCCATACATAAGGACTGAAATTATTCCATCTGTGCAGTGTTAATGAATGAATGCTATTCCTGAACTATCACAAAATTCTAAGCCATGAGTTTTGCTTACCATAATCATGGTTGAACTGCTATTTATAGGCAGAAAAAAAAATGTATTTTTTAAACCCTTTTCTGAAAAATTATTCCATTTCGGTTATCAATTTTTGCTGTAAACCATTCATAAGGGTTTTATCAATTGTTACATTCCTAAACCTCCCCAGTTGCAACCTATCAAAGGTGGAGAAGTAATATACAGCTTCTCACTGTATAAAATAGTATAAACAATATATAGTGAAAAAGCAGTTATTAAATGGATCTAATTCAGACTGCTTCCAAGCCACTCATGAGGGAAAAAAGCCTTATTTTCCAAATATGTTGTTAAACATCTTTTTTTTCCCCTCATCTCTTTTTAGTGTAGCAGATTTCGTTACTGTGTGGCAGGATGATTCATCCATTTGTGATCCAGAAATCTCTAGATTTAATTCTCACACCTGGAACAATGCTCAGGAGCTAGACTGTCATAACCACCCAGAAGGGACATCCTGACCCAGACATCTCTTACATACCCTATGGAAGATACCTAAAAAAATACCCACCTTACTTGACAGGAGCCCCAAGTAATTTTTAGCCCTCCTTTCCTGACAGCTGTTGACCTACAGGGTGTGGGGAAGACCAGACAGCCAGTGCCTTGGTGCACACTGGAGATACTTGGGGACACATAGGGCTGTCCCCTACCAATGGCTCAGCCCCCATGGCAGGGAAGTAGGAAGGTGAAGGTGAGGAGTATCCTGACTCATGATCTAGAGCATGAGGGTGACCAAGATGGGTCTCAGTGTGAAGCACACGCTTACAGCCTCCAATTCTGTCTGTTTGCCAAGGGCAAAGGGCAATGATCTTACACAAGCTGTTTAGTCTTCTACTTATCTATAGTGCACTGGCCCTATCTTCTGATTCCTTAAGAGGTTTCTCTTCATCAGCAGGGTTTTCAGCTCATTTCTTCAAAGCCTGTTTTCTAAAACATTGACAAATATGCTTTGCAACAGTACAAAGGACATTCCCTTTGACAGTTCAACGACCACATCCTTTGCATTCAGCTGTTCTATATTGTACTGTAACTTGCAATAAATAATTTCACATTGAAATTTCTACATTACATACTGTGTTCAGTAAAGTGCAGGTTTTAAGATCTAAAACATTAACATAAAAAACAAATTCAAAATGATCTCTATATATATTACCTGGGAATGCCAGCAGCTAGGAAGATAGATAGGCCACCTCAGAGTCCATTAGTTCCCTCCAATTTCCTCATCTGTGCCTACGCCCAGAGCCTAAATCTCATAGTCAAAGCCCTGCCATAAAGAGATCTCATCCTGCTACCACCTAGACACTAGCCTAAGCCCTCAGGCCTGAGATTTAGCATCCCAAAAGTGTGTAATACTGAAAAGCAAGTTTTGCCCTTTCCTCATTCATTCTTTCCCAAAGTGGGGTGTGCATGGGGTGATGCAAGCCAATGACACTGACTGATAAAAGAGTTAACATTGGTGGTAATCTGGTAGAGGAAAACCGCTGGATAGGCATAACTTGTTATCTGTAGCAGATAACTTCAAAGCAGCCTGAGCAGTGACTGATGATGAAGTAACCATGATAAGAAACACGCTTCCTCACGTGCTTTCTCAGTGCAGTAATCTGGAGGCACTGCAGCTGAGCATCGCGTTTCTGGCAGTGTCCCTGCACATCTGTAGCATCCATTGAGAAGAAGTAAACAGCATCAGTCAGCTGGAAAGAGCACTTTCCTAAACCCCCCTGGATTCCCTGTGGCAAATTTGTCCCAACCTCAAAACAGAAAAAAGAGCTGGGGTGCATTTTCCTAGCATCTTGGAGTTGTCTGCATCTGCATTCATTGTTATTTAATATGTTAGTGCGTGATGCTTAGGACATTTGGCTTAATATGAACAGTTAATATTCTGCTGACTAAAAAATAAATTAGCACGATAAAGTCTCTGAAATTAGCTTATCTGAGGAGGAGGGATAGAAAAAGGAGAAGCAGTGCAGGATACTGTGTATTCAGTCCTCTTTTCAAAAGCTTCTTCCCCAAAATGAGCATTGCTGAAGAATGCTTCTGTCCCTTCTTCCCTCCGCAGATCTCTTCCTTCCTTGAACCAAACTACAGTCTCCAGCAACAAGGCAGCTAATAATAAACTCCTCAGCTGAACTCTAGGAAAGCAGTTTGGTCAAGGCTTTGCCTGCCAAGTGCTGACCCACACATGTTCCCAGCTGCCAGCAGTGACTCACTGAAAGCCATGTTTTTTACAAACCAGTTGTGCTTTAGCCATCTCCCCCTTGGAGCACATTTTGCTCCAAACAAGGCCTCACACTTCCAAATGATGGAGTCAAAGGCACTTAAGTCATAGACCTCTGTCTCATGTCAACAGCACATAGAGGGAGTACTCCAGCCACAATATATTAACACAACTGCTCTTAGACCATGGCTCCTGAAACAAAAACCCCACTGCTGCTTTTATCGCTGCCCAGTCCAGGAGGCTGTACATGAACAGCACTGGGATTTCTGCAGTGCCAGCCAGTAGGCAGGATGGGACTCCTTTCAAAATGACCTTTTATCAAAGCTTCATATAACAGAACTTGGTTCTTGCCTTTGGTTTCCCCTATATTGTGTTCTCTTACCAGTGAGAACACAAGGCAAAAAGCGAACACCAGATGAGACAGCAGGCATAACATTTCTGACTGGTCAAGCAGGAGCTTGAACTACTAAGACGCATTTCTGCCCCAAGAACAACCTCTGGTGCTTCACTGGAAATGCAGATGCAGCTGGCCAGTGAATTTGGAGTTCTTACAGGACACGCATGTCACCTTACTAAATGGAGGAGCTTAGTGGCAGGTGAAGCAGCCAGCACTGCTGAAGACATGTGGCTCCCACTCCCGCCAAAGGTTGCTCAGAGCTTGCCTGGAAATGCAGAGAGGACTGCAGAAATGGGAATGCACAGAGTTGGGTTTTCTGAAGGAGGGGGAATAACCCATTTATTTGACAGGCTGAGAAAGTTGGGGCTGCTCAGCCTGGAGAAGAGAAGGCTGCGTGGAGACCTCATAGCAGCCTTCCAGTATCTGGAGGGTGCCTGTAAGGATGCTGGGGAGGGACTCTTCATTAGGGACTGTAGTGATAGGACAAGGGGTAACAGGTTCAACCTTAAACAGGGGAAGTTTAGATTGGATATAAGGAGGAAGTTCATTACTGTAAGGGTGGTAAGGCACTGGAATGGGTTGCCCAGGGAAGTTGTGAATGCTCCATCCCTGGCGTTGTTCAAGGCCAGGTTGGACAGAGCTTTGGGTAACACGGTTTAGAGGGAGGTGACCCTGCCCAGAGCAGGAGGGTTGGAACTCGATGATCTTAAGGTCCTTTCCAACCCTAACTATTCTATGATTCTATGATTTATGAGTGCTTGAAGGCAAACAGCACAAGTACTGGTGGAGGGCTGCAGGGAAACCAGGTCAGCCTAGTTCCTCCATATGCTGCCCCATGATGCTGGGAAAGATGAGGAAGGGGGAATGGAAAGAAGTTCGGGCTTGGAAGTAGTATGGAGAAAGAAAGCTTCCTGGATCACTACACTACTGAGTTACACAACTCTCACCAATGCCAATGCTATGGCTTCATAACCCCCATTCCCCCTTTAGTTAAGGCTCTTCTACAGATGTCTGCAGATGTCTGTACTGCAAGCATCTGGGACACTTCCCTGACCACAGTGATGTTTTCGTCAAGGAGAAGGGTATTATGGTTATTTCCTAAGGGCAGAACTACCCTGTCTTCTGTTGTGATGAAATCTCCTCTGCCTGCCACTGCCAGACTGCTGGCCCTCTCTTCCCTCCCTGCCACATCACCAAGCACAACAGCACAAGCATTTCTATAAATGCTCAGATAAACCTTGCATTTCTAAGGGAAGAAATAACTCACACTGGTAGACCACATTCACTGTTCATTCATGCAGGAGAAAAAGAAATGAAAGCAAGTTAACATGCAAAAGTCCCATCATGTGCATCACAACAGTGCAATTACTACTGGGATAGCAAGGACATTGGAGTACCTGCTCCTTGCTAAAACCTTTCACAGCTCACTGCAAGAACATGCTGACCAGGGATAGCTAGGTAGAGGGCAACACCGAGGGAAGCTGTTTTCATAGGTGTTGATGAATCCAGCTGGAGATGACAGAAATGAACAGTTCACACTTCTTCCCATTTCTCAAGATTTTTTTTTTTATTTTTTAATGTTCCAGGGCCTAATAAATAAAAAAAAAATATATAAAAAATGAAGGAAAAAACCCTGTGTGCAGCCTTATGGCAGGACTTTCCAAGCCACAGATGCTGGCTCTGTGGTTGGCTAATCTATCCAAAACAAAGCTCAACAGCAGGGAGCGGAGGAGTAGTTCAGGGGGTAGAAGAGGTCATGCGAACGTGCTCCCCACCTCTTGAATGCTGCGTGTCCTTACACTGCCTCCCTCTGCTTGGAAGGGATTGTTGACTTGTTTTTTATTTTCAGCCTGCCTTTCCTATCCGTCAGCCAAGTGGGACGGTTCAAAGTGACTCTTGTTGCAGCCACTTTCCCAGGAGGGAAAAAAGAAGGTGAACTTTTATCCTGATGGCTTACAGTTGAAAAGGCAGCTAGTAGCTTGGATGATGAGACCCCTTGGCTGCTCCAAGACAAGAGTCGGTGCTGTGGGAGCTCAGAGGACACCATGTCACCTCCCTGTGCTTGTAGGGATAGCAGTCAGCCTGCCTTGGACAGAGACTGAAATGTTTCCCTGAGGGAAAGAGCACAAGAGCCTTGAAAAGAGGATTCTCAAAGGCTGCTGACCCCTGTACAGAGATATGTGGCCTTCTTCACACAAAAAAAGGAAAGAAAGTGGGAAAAGAAAGAGACTGACCTCATTTTAACAATTTTCGACATCACAATACATTCATATCATATACTTTTACTTCTTTTTTGAGAGGGGTGCAAGGCATGTCTCCTGTCACAGCTGGCATATAGCTTCTGTGAGTCTACAGGAGGTTGCATACCACCACTACTGGGAAAACCTACAAACCCCACTGCATACTGGCCTGCAGGACAAAGGAAAGCTCATCTGGGCAAGAGACATGTAAGAGGTGTGGACCCCTTTTATCAGCCAGCACATTCATTTCTGTTCAGGGGTGGGCTTCAGTTTTGTAATGCTAGTGATCAAATAATGAAACGAATCACTCGCTTCAGATCAGGGCTATTGTTGAAGCGTGTGCTTGCCAAGAAAATACACCAAGTCTAAAAACCACACCTTCCTCTGGGCAAATATTAGGGTGAAGTGGATAACAGGAGTGTATCTGCGTATTTGATGCTGCCAGTAAGGTTGGTTTTCATAGCAAGTGTTTGGCTTACCCTAAGCACTGTGCAACAGCGAGCTGAAAGATCTGCTGCCACTTACCAAATCTCTTGTAGCCGAAGGACTGTACCTCCTCCTCCTCTGCAAAATCGTCTGAAGAAAAAAGAAATACAAGAACAGATTGTTACTACCACCAATGGAAAAAGATGGGAAGTTTTTACATGGTCAAATGCATACGTTAATGTACTTGTAAGTTTAATTGATTTGTAAGGCATGTTACTGATCTTCCCCTCCACTGCTCCTATCCCACCTCTGTCCCTGAGTAGAAAGGGCAGGTCAGAGCCTTTCCCCCAACTGGTGTCCCCAGCAAAAATCCAGACTACAAATGGTTTATCAGCTGGCACCTACCCTGAAGCCTGCTTGTCCACCTAAGTACACATCAGAGCAGACTTGCCTCTTATCACAATGATGGCCACAATTGTCACAAGCATGCTGTTTGGGCAGGCTCATCTGGAGCAAGGCACTTGCTCCAGCCTGCTGCCTATGCCATCCAGGCAGTTGGGCTCGGGTTATACATGCACAAGCTGGGTTGCCTGCACAAAGTGCTATACATAGCTATGCTGAGTAATGAGAGAGAAGTCAGAGGCAATGGCTGTCTGTCCATCCACCACCTCCCATGGGTGCTAGCTTGGCCTGAAGAGGCATGATCCAATAAAAAACTGGAAACAGAACTGATAACTTCAAACAGATGAGAAAAATAAACACCCTTTAAGCCCTTTTGTTCTTATCTTCACCAGCCAGCAAGCAGTAAAACGCTAATAATCTCAGGGATTTTGTTGGGTTTTTTTTTGTCAGAAGCTTAATTTCTCTCCACTTCTTTCCAGCAGCAACAGAAAAGGGTGGCATCAGCAGAAGAAACACACCCATGACTTCTTTAAAAGGATATGCTTGTGCTCGTGTGTTCAGCTGCCTTCTACCAACACAACTCCTCTTTCTGCTGAGTTGAGAGGGCAAGACCCTGCCTTGTCACCAGCACCAGCCTTTGCACCAGGAGACCAATGCCAGGGAGGGCAGCACAGCCCAGGCTGCTCATCACCTGCTTCCCTATTTCCCAGGTTGAGCAGAGTAGACCCATTCCCCCTCCTCCAAGCACCATTGCAAGCTGGGGGAAGCCTCTGCAGGGCTCTGTTTAAACAGGACCTAGGACACAGCTTCCCAAACTGTGGCTGGTGGTTCGCAGCCCAGTGCTGCACTGGCGAACCACGTTGTCTTGCCACCTTTCTGAGGAGAAGGGTGTAGTCAAGCCTGCCTCCACACTGTGAAAAACACCCACCATCATGAGCGGACAGCAATCCCCACTCTCCAAAACCCAGGCTGTTGTTTTCATCACAGCAGAGGGGAGGCAGACGCAAAACTCTGGGGAGCTTCAGTGACGCTCACTATCTTCCAGCATGGGATGCTGAGGAAGCCGACTCACAACCTCTCCATCCAAGACCTGTCCCTGACATGAGGTGTGAAGGAAACAGAAGCTCAAAGCCAGTCAAGGGCTTCACCAGAAGGAACATTTAGAGAGCATCCGTGGAAAACAAAGCTCAAAGCAGATAAACAGACATGGTGGAGTGAGAGGTCGGTGTTCAGTTAGACCTTTACTGTCCACAGACTTACTGCATCTTGAGACTGGGCTAACTAGTGCGACAGCTAACTCGGGCCAAACCAAAGCCTTGAGGGGATGAATCTGATGGTGAAGTAAAGGTACGGTACACATCCAGACCCAAAAAAGCCTAAATCATTTGAGTGCATGTCCAGCAAGAAATCTAACTTCCACATCCTTCTGAGCTGCAAGGCGCCATGCACAGAAGCCTGAGGGAGACATTTCCTGAAGCAGCAGAGAAGTCCATGAAATGCATAATTTTGCAGAATGACAGCCTTTAATAAGACAGCACTTTTGATAAAATAGCTCAAAACTCACGTTCTTCCCCAGGTAAAATGTTTTGTTTACTGCCAGAGGCACTCCTGTCCGTATCTTAGGTTACACCCCCCAGTTCAGATGTGCATTTAAGAAAAGGAAGAACCTTTTCATAAGGAAGAACCAATGGACACTTCAGGTAAAACAGCCACATTCTGATTTTGAAGGCAGAAAGAAACCTTTAAAAAAAACAAACCCAACAAATGCTTGCAATTGTACCAAATGTTATCTGAAGACAAGGTCACCCAACAAAACATGACAAATACTAATAAGGCATAAACAGTCAACCACCAAGCTTCTTATCCCAGCATTGAACTACTCAGGAAAGATCTTCCCCTCTCACACAAAAGATAAAATGCTGCACAAAAAAGATACCAGCTCCAGAGCCCTCTTCCTGCCCTCTTCTGCTATCAGGGCTGTAACACAATCACCTCCTTTGTTTCTCAGAAGCATAACCTGGCTTATCCAATCCATATCCAACATACGCAGCCAGGCTGTTTAAATCATGTGGGTTAATCCTATGCCACATCTACAAGACCTTCTTCACAGGCTGCCAGACACTTCTCTGTTGTTTAGTTTTTCATGGTTAGCCCAACAGCATTGCCCTGGCCATGCATTAGAATCATAGAATCATAGAATGGTTAAGGCTGGAAAGGACCTTAGGATCATCTAGTTCTAACCACTCTGCCAGGGGCAGGGATACCTCCCACTAAGTCACGTCACACAAGTTTATTACAAAGTTTTTGTTTCTTTGGGCTTTTTATATTCACAACATATTATATATGTTTCATACACATATATACAATATGCATTTTATATATACACTTGCATACTTTCTAAATATATATGTATATACTTTCTAATGTTTGCAACAGTGCATGCCCTGCTTGATAGGGATGATTTTTCTTTTTTCTTCAGCTTTGAATACTTTATGATTATTCATTAAGCAGCCTTCCAATACCTGAAGGGGGCCTATAGGGATGCTGGAGAGGGACTCTTCATTAGGGACTGTAGTGAGAGGACAAGGGGTAATGGGTTTAAACTTAAACAGGGGAAGTTTAGATTGGATCTGAGGAAGAAATTCTTTACTGTGAGGGTGGTGAGGCACTGGAATGGGTTGCCCAGGGAGGTTGTGGATGCTTCATCCCTGGCGGCGTTCAAGGTGGGGTTGGACATAGCCTTGGATGGCATGGTTTAGTGGGAGGTGTCCCTGCCCATGGCAGGGGGTTTGGAACTCGATGATCTTGAGGTCCTTTCCAACCCTTACTATTCTATGATTCTATGATTCTATGATTAATCTCCCAATTTTGAAGAGCGCTTGTGGCACTTGGAACAAAGAAGTGGAGATGGACAAGGACAGTTTTGTCACCCGGTGACCTAGCTTCTTGCTTACTAAAATCTAAAACATCAGAGAAAGCCTTTTTAATCCTTGTCTGTTGATCTAGCAACATGCAGCAATGTATTTAGAAGGAGCTTATTAAAGTTATTTAACAGACTAAGCTCAGTGGTCTTTCAGTCACAGCTGCCACTAGGCACTTGGATCAAATCATGTTTTACAATATAAACTGTAATGTAACAAGCATAAGGAAAATAAAGATGGGAGGAATAAATTAATAAGCCAAGGTTAGACTAAATGTTCAGAAATTAACAGCAATGTATCCTTTGGAAAAAGAGACTTGGATGGGTTGAAAGTCCTACTTCAAAAAAAAAATCTGTGTTTGAAATATTCAAAAAGAAGTTGACAAACAAGCCTATAAATTTGAGTCCCAAGGCAAAGCCATGTGTCCTAGACTGCTCCTCCCCTGTCTTCTGGGCAGCACTGTGCTCACTGGAGGCAGCAGAAACTTGGCCCTCTGCTCCCTGTTCCAGTGCTAGAAATACCGAAGTTTTGTCACAGATTTCACAAAAAATCTCAAAGCTTCCTGCTGTCTTTGAATTGGGAAAATACACGAGAACCTACATTTTTGCTGTAAAGGGAACAGCTTTTCTATAGGAAACTATGAAAATGTGATCTGTGATGAATTACAGAGGTTAAGAAAATACATGCCAAGTAGGAAAGCAAATAGCAAGAAAACATCCAGCATGTTTTTATGCCTTATGCTTTTAAAGGCAGTATCAGAAATTGGAGTGGAAAAAATACATGAGTTTTGAGCACCAGTGGCTGCTATTACAAAAGGAGATTCTGCATTTTTACATCAGTGGTGCCCATACACCTGAGTGCAGCTGCAAATGGTGTAAGAGGGTTTTGTTTGACATTGTGGAGTGCATATGTTGGTTAGAAATATTTTTCTTTAGTTTAAATCCAACCCTTCTAGGTTACAGAGAGGACTGGAATGAATGCAGCATTTCCACTACATACATATACATTTAATATAAAGGCAAGGCTTATTTCCCTGGGTGAAAAATATGAAAAGCAGATTCCTCATTGAAACAGACAATAAAGTAGATGTCCCAGACAGAAGAATTAACTCTTTAGTGCTGTGAAGAACAGGCACAGTTTAGTTATAAGCTGCTCTACCAAGCTCCTAGCTGTGAGCTGAAAGACAGAGAATCCAGAATAAGAAAGATGAAGAAACATGAAAAGCTGGCTAAAATGTGATTTCTTATTACACTGACTTCTATTGAGCTCTGGCAGAAAGAAGGTCCATAAAAAAGGTGAACTTTGGGCAGCACAGAAACATATGTGAGCAACCAATTGTATTTAACTGTGTAGGGGAAGGACCACCAGAGAGCTCCTGTTTCATCAGGTTTACAAGAGTCTCCTTGGAGGCTACAACAGATTGTCATGCAGAGCTTACAGCAAACCACTAAAAATAAGTGGCTTGCTGTAGCTGAGCAGCAGTACATCAAATATTTTAGGGAGTCAGAATAAAGCAAGAGCTCTGTTCAAAAAACACCCCAATCTTTGAGATATTTTGGCTATATTCACACCCAAACAAGTGACAATGCCAAATTCTGCTTGCCCTATAGTTATGAATTGTTACTGCAACACCTATAATAAATGCAGTCGTAGAGTTAAATAAGTTACAGTAAAACACTTCAAGGAAGTGGATATTATAAAAAAGCAGTTCAGCTGCAGATTAACACAGCAAACAGAGGGAATTCATTTAATTTAAAGCAAATTAGACTCTCATTTGATTAATTTGCTAGAGGCAAAGCAAAAATCTGTGGAGTAGAACTGTGTAATTTCTAGTTCTTGTTCTTAAATCTTAAATAAATTAATCATGGACCACTTACGAGTCACTTCGAGGTCAAGTAAGTAAGAGCTGGCCTGGAGCCAGAAAGGATGCCAAATCTGCCCCGGGACTATATGGGGCCTTATAACCACTGCATCACTCAGTCCTGTTGCGGGAATAGCACCAGATCTGAGGAGCCTTTGGTGCAAGGTGACTTTAGGGAAATTGCTTCCAGTTTATGCCCTTCCTTTTGTGGGTGTCAGTGTTGGCATACACAAGGTGTTACATAAAGCCGCTAATGTACATGTCCAAGTGTCACCTTTTAACAGTACACCTCACACAGCCATTTAAAGAGGATTAACTAATGAAGCAAACAAGACCTCAGAACCATTAGAGATGCCGGGTTGTACGGTGGCTGCAGACACATGCTATCCAATAATTTCTGTGACTTTTGTGTGCACTAAAGATGGGTTCAAAGCCTGTTTAAAGACTTTTTTTGAAATCTTGAATTAAGAAAAGACACCAATATTCTACACTATATTTAAAAATCTGAGCAAATCTATTTCAGGAGAGAATGAGGCATCTGGGCTGAAAATCGTCATGCCGAGTTTCAACTCAGATTTTAGAAGTTCCATTATAATCCTTCTGAAAATTCGATTTACAGTACATTAGAACTTCCCCTTAAGTACCACGCTGGGAACTCAGGACTATAAGATTAATTTGTAGTAACAATGATATCCAGTGTGAGAGTTTCCTTTAAAATAAATCTCCCAAAGAGCTTTAATAGCTGGGGCCCTGCCTTTCCCACTGGCTTAATGGGAACGACATATCCCACTCAACTCTGTAAAATTATTTTATTATCAAAACCAGATTTTTTTATTTTTATTTTTTTTGTACAATTTGGAAAGAAACTATGCCCATTATTTGAAAATGGTGATACTCCTCTCTTTAACTCGTAAACCAGCATGTATGCAGAACTCTGCTACGAACCACACAAGTGCATCTCCATAAAGGACTGCCTGCAGTGTCCAAAAGCTACTTCTGCCCTCTCTCCATCTCAGCCTTCTCATGGAAAGGCAAAAGTTATGCCTTTGTGAGGCTCCTGTAATATTAACAACTGCTCAGGCAGATGAGAACAGTGAACACCAATATCTTTCTCAAATCACATTTCAAAAGCTTTTTGAGCAGCAACCAGATTTATATGCATTTCTGGTCACTATTAACTGGGTCTACATTCAAACTGCTGACCTAGAGGTGAAACTGAGCCAGCAGAAGCACAGCAAGCAGCTGCGGCCTTCAGATGTTGATGATTTCATCAGTCTAATTGGTTTCCACTGGTTTTCACAGCTTTTATTCTGGACAGTCTCCTGCTTATGCTAACAGGCTGCTCACTCCCCTATCTCTTCACAGATGCTTTGTTTCACTTGTCCTCTTCTTCTACCTTTCTCTGCTACTTTTCCCCTATAGCTCCTTTTCATATTCAACCCTTTCTCTCTGCTTCAATTTTGATAAGCCCTCCCTCATAAATACCTACGCCACACTTAAAACCACTCCCTATTGACAAGGCCCCAGGCCGACACATCACGCTCACAGCATCACTGTTGTTGGCTGTATGGTGCCCATATTTTCCACCCAGTCCTTTGTCCAACTTCTAACACAGTACGCCCCTTTGAATGGGGCTTACCCGGATCCTGCATTTGCAGAGTACCTAGTCTGTAGGGGTGTTGTGGCAGAGGTTCAGCTAAGGCAGTCCTGGAAGACAGACCACCTCCTCACATCCCAAAGCATCCTTTGGGATGTCATCTGAGCCTGGATTCTGGCAACAAGACTAAGGTCTTTCCCCACCTCTGTCCTTCAGGCAGCTCATCTGGGAATTTGTCTATTTTCAGTATCACAAGAAAGCAAGAAGCAAGGTCCCAGATCAGAGATCTTCTCTTGACACATTAGCTAGGACTTGGATTGTGTCTCTCATCACCTAACCATGCATAAAATAAACAAAACATGACAAATGGGTGCATTGTAATAGTTGGGTCTCGAACTACTCCCCCACTGCTATGTCCAAAAAATGCAAAAGCTCACATTAAGAATGAGAAATAAAAAAAAAAGAGACAAGATTAAGAAATTCAGAGGTATAAGAACTATTGCTCTGGTTTTGCTTTTCAGGCTCAAAATGAAAACAGTACATAGGGGTGTTTCTCAGTCTGTCAGTGCTTCAGACCATTGCTGCAGTACTGGAGCCAGGACCAGCTGCACGGCGCAGAGGGTCGACCTTAGAAGTTAAAAGTTTAAATCATATCGTATTTCATTGTAATGATTTAAGAGCAAACAGATCTGTTCTCATTAGTGCACTGAAAAATTGTGCCCCCCTGTCTGTATGTCAGAGGAGGCAATTAACAGCAGCATTAAAAAGGCATATGCATTCCTAACAACACAGGTCTCTATTACCTCCCATAACTCATTCACTTTGTTCCCCAGTGACGTCGCAGTCTTCACCTCAAATTTATGCACCGAAAGGGACTGCTGTTTTAGGTGGAAGCAGTCAAACTCCAAAGACAATTCATCTTAGGCTGGTCCCTCACTTTTACAGACCACACTCACATTATTCAGAGGATCAGGTTCACTTTCAGTGCCTGGTGAAAAGCATCTTTATTTTGCTTTCCAAAGGGGAGGGCTGGAAGGAGGGAATCTCTGTTCTGACACACAGAACCTCAGGATAAGGAACGTTTTGTGAAGCTGAAGATAACTGGGCACGCATCCTTCACAGCACTGAACTGCTTTTATCCTTGACATTTCCTCCAGTTCTCTTTCTTTATTTTACTTTGTTTTCCTCTGCAAGGCCTGACCAACTCTATCTCTCTGCAAGATCACCTTTCCCTCCTTATCCTAGCAGGCAAAGGTGTTTGTACCTCTGGGCACAATGGTCTTCAAGTGCAGATCTAAGCAAACAGCTCGTGATTGTGACTAAAAAGAGCTCTGTTCAGCTCTCAGCTGTAGCAAAATCAGTATGGAATAAATTTCTGCTATCCAAAGCAGCAGAAGAAAGAGCTACAAGAGATTTTAAGCAACTCTCTTCTTCACAGGGATAGGCTTGCTCATGCTATTCTGAGTCCGACATGGATGGTTAAGGTAGAACACTAAAAGTGAAGATGAACAATTACAACTTCTTACTGAAAATATTCTTGTCATAACTAGCTTATATGCTAATTCTGTACAATATCCATTGCAGTGGTACAGAACTATGAAATAATGGATTTCTCTTGTATTTTCACAACTTCTAACACACTGCTCTTCTCTATACTCTTAATAAAAATCACTGACACATGCTTGCTTGATCCTCTTTCTCATCCATCTGTCCTACCAACCAGGTTTAAAATCCTCTGTGCTACCAACCAGGTTTAAAATCCTCTGTGCTACCAACCAATTCAGGATACGCACTGACTGTATAGTAGCATTGCTTGGGATTTGTTCTGCATTGTATCACACATTTATTATAACTGCTCATGCCTTTGAACTTCTGCGGTAGGCTCCTGTGACATGTCCAACACACACCACTCAGAGCTCCTGCATATGTTTCATGTTTATGTCACTATATTCATACAAGCTCTGTTACGACTGGCCCAAGTAAAGGTTACTGGATCACTCCACTTCTAATCCTTGGGTTTCAGATGCGTTCTGGCTTCTGCAAAATGCTCAGGACTGGATTTTTTTGAAATCTGCAGTTTGAAGCTTCTGTCCAGGAAAGAGCTATTTGCAGATGCCTGTGCATTTGATTTGTGCACATGAAGATTACAGAGAAAGACCTTTTCTCCTTTATTAGAAAATTAGAACATTTATTCCTTTATACTGTAAAAACAGCAGTGGCATCAGAACAGAGGGAAAGACAAAACCTGTCAATAATGTAAGCATCATATAAATAGATTATTTGTTTTAAATTTTCAAGGCAGCTGAGAAAGAGCAACTGAATTTGCATGTGCATTCTGCTCTTCCAAATGGAAACTCTACCTGCAGATTGCATCCGGGCTCCAAGTTAAAATATAGAAGGAATGATTTTCAGATATAAGGAAGAAATTTTTTCCTATTCGTATGGTGAGACACTGGCACAGGTTGCCCAGATCGGTGGTAGATGCCCCATCCCTGGAAACATTCAAGGTCAGGTTGGATGCGGCTATGCGCAACCTGATCTAGTTGAAGATGTCCCTGCTCATTGCACGGCGGTTAGATTAGATGACCTTTAAAGGTCCCTTCCAACACAAACTACTCTATGAAATACAGGCTGATGTGCCATTAATTGTCTGTTAACGTGTGCACTGTATAAGGAAAACTTGAGGTAAATTGAGCTGGCACATCCCATGAAAGTTCAAGGTACTCTATTTACAGAAAATTACGTGCAGAAAGCATATAGAGCTTTTGAGGCAAACTGGTCGACACTAAGCTAGGCATCCAGACTAGACCACTCCTAAGGCAAGGGCTGGCTTCACCAATTTCAGTGGAACACAACGAAGGATGAACCTGTCCCACTGTTTCACTGACTGTGTCTCTTTTTAAGCAAGAGGAACTGCACAGGACAGGGTATTTGGTCACATTCCAGTTCTCAAGCACATGACACCAGATGTTTGTCCTCCAGCACCATCACTATACAAGTAGTGTATAGCAACAGGAGGAAGGAGGAATAGGAAGAGTGGGAAGAAGCAGCTGAGCTACCTTGCGTATCGTAAGTAAGAGCTTCTCCGTCATCCTGGAGCAGAAGTCCCAAAATGACCACTTTGACTTTGCCATTGCCTGATTTGGGGCAGTAGTATTAAGTCATTATCCAAACAATATCCACGAAGATAGGCTGAGAAAATTGGGGCTGTTCAGCCTGGAGAAGAGAAGGCTGCGTGGAGACCTCATAGCAGCCTTCCAATACCTGAAGGGGGCCTATAGGGATGCTGGGGAGGGACTCTTCATTAGGGACTGTAGTGAGAGGACAAGGGGTAATGGGTTTAAACTTAAACAGGGGAGGTTTAGATTGGATCTGAGGAAGACATTCTTTACTGTGAGGGTGGTGGGGCCCTGGAATGGGTTGCCCAGGGAAGTTGTGAATGCTTCATCCCTGGCGGCGTTCAAGGTGGGGTTGGACATAGCCTTGGATGGCATGGTTTAGTGGGAGGTGTCCCTGCCCATGGCGGGGGGTTTGGAACTCGATGATCTTGAGGTCCTTTCCAACCCTTACTATTCTATGATTCTATGATTTCAGATGAAAATAGTTGTGATCAGCACTGCCATGACAGCACTGATTACAGAAACAGTTTGCAGTAATAATTACAAAATATATCATAGATATACAGAAAGAAGTTCTCAGTTTTAACAGCTCTTGTCCCTGTCTTAAATTAGGGGCAGTGTTTTTGAACATGTGGTGGTGTTTGACTATGAGGAAGCTGTTTTCATTTGTTTCCCAGGCAACAAACACTCATTCATACCCCAATAAATAACTGTAACTTAGAAGTATACTTTGATAAAGATACATCTGACCCTAGAGCAGTCAAGTCTCTTTTTAAATCACATGAATTATTACTAAAGAGTATCACAAAGTTTGTGAGCTCAGTGTAGCTTGCTGGAAATAAAACTGCCAGCATATTAGACATAAACTTCAATTTGTTTTACTGATTTAAAACATAACACATTATGAATACCAGCAATGGAAAATATAATTTATTCCCTACAGATATTTAGTGATGCAATTATTTAGATATTCCTCCATTCTCCAGAGAGGGTAGATACAGAGACAGCTGCAATCAACAGATCATTTTGATGTTATTGAGAAAAATGTGTAACTACATCAAGTCCTACAATTACTAGCACCATTAAGTTTAGAGAAACTATGAAAAACCAAGTCTGTACCCAGAAAAGGAAAACACAGAGTCAAAATTTGGTTTGGCTCTCTGACTTCCATAACACTGGAAATGGCACTTGATGTGATGTTTTGTTTGAAGTTTCTCTTTTCTCTTGCTATTAGCACAGTCACCTAAGAGTTCTTCTTTGCACATTTTATTACTGATTTCTGTAACTCTGCAGGGAAAAGAAATAAGATGGCTGTGATTGCTCTTAGGGGAACTGAACAGCGATGGCTAGAAACCAGCATGAAGCATCCCCCTCCCTCTACAATGCAGGGCACCAACATGTGCTCCCAGCAGGAGTAACATCTTCCCTCCAAATGCCACTTCCCTGCTCTGCAAAGAGGTGGAATGGAAGGAGACGCAAGCCACATTACACCTTATTGCTGTCCTCGGACCTTTGCATCCTTCCTCCCCCCAAAACCAGTACAGCCTCAGCCTTAGCAAAAACAGAACTTAAGGCTTTTGGTGATAACAGGCAGGGGTTATATTACTGGATCCCCATTGTTTTGGTTTGTTCCTGCCATTACACTTATGCTGATAATGACAAACTGATGACAAAACTTTTGGCACGAGTACCCTATAAAGAACGTTGTAAATACATTATTTTTAATATGTTGCATGGCCCTGTAGAGACACCGTGTCACAGCACCAGGAGTAACTTACACAGCGTGTGTGGGCTTGCAAAAATAACACCCCCAAAAAGCTTCTCCTCCCTTCAGGCAGCTATTCTGGCAAGTGAATAAATAATCACATCATTTGGTTTCCTGGGCTCTGGAAACTAAGTGTAACTATCATGATGTTTACTGGTCTCCTGGCATCTGGAATCAAACTCGGCAATCCAAGCACAGGCACACGGGTGCCCAAAAGCAATTTTCTTATAGGCATGGGTTTTTTCCTTCCACCCTTTGAGTTTATTTTTACCTCTGAAGAAAAACTAGATGCAACTCTCACAAACTCCCAACTACTTCCTAAACTTTCCATTATGTCCTTTGATGTTTTCGCTGTAAGTATTCCCCAGCGTGCAAAGGCTCTGCCTTTTGCTGTAACGCTATCAATTTTCATAACTAGGAGGCTGTCTTGCAACCCCCCATATACATCTTTACTAGGTTACAGTCTATCAATTTGGCATCTGCTTCTTTATTTGATTTTAAAAGTGTGTAATACCTCTCAGTCACAACTTTGCAGGATGGGGTCAACTAGTAGAAGTGGCATGTTTCATGTACTTAAAACTAAGAAAAAGGGGGGGGGGGGAATGAAAGGAAACAAAGTTTCAGTTTTAACAGATGCAAAGCAAAGACCAAATATTTTCCAGTCGGTGGCTGTTGAAGAGAAATATGCCAAATATATTTCACAAGCCAGTTAAGCCTCTACTGGCACCTAATCACTGCCAGATGTTTAGAAGCAACACCAAGAACATCGAAAAGCGCTGCAAAATATAAACAAATCAGGCAGAAATAAAAGTCTTCTTCTGTCAGGGGGAAGAGAGGGAAGCGGGGTGCAGAGAGAAAACGTGCTGGAGAGAGCACACATGACGGGGGACACACAGGGACACCCCAGCTCCCCGGACTGGACTGACCAGCACAAGCCAAACCGAAGGCGAGATCCGCGCTCTGCCCCTCCCGGTACCGGCTGCCTGCGCCCTGCTGGTGTTCTGCCCGCAACCTGCCCGTACCGTGCCCTGCCCGTACCCTACCCGCATACTGCCCTGCCTGCACCTTGCCCAAATCTGCAGCAGCCTGTCCACAAGGTGCGCTACCTTCACCCTGCCCGCACCCTACAGTCCCTACCTGCACCCTACCTTCACTCTACAGACCCTGCCTGCCGCCTGCTCCATGCCTGCACACCCTTCCAGCATCCTGTCCGCACGCAGCCCTGCCGCTGCCCGGCGCCGGCGGCGCACGTGTGCGGGCGGCGGAGCGGCGGGCGGCGGAGCGGCGCCCGGCTCCCGTCCCTACCTTTCATCTTGGCTCCGGGGCGGGTCACATAGGACGGACGGGGAGCGGCGGGGGCTGCCGCCAGGAGCGGCGGGCGGGTGGGCGGGCAGCGCTCCCTGCCTATTGCCGGGCCATGCCGGGGGCCGGGCTCGCCCCGCCGTGGGCCCTGCTGCGCAGCCCCGGCCGCTGCCGCTCGCCGTCGCTCCTCGGCCGCCGGCGGCACCGCGCTCTCGCCGCCAGCCCCGAGCGGCCCGGCCCGGCCCCGCCTCTCTCCCTCCGCCCCGGGGAAGGGGCCGCGTCCAGGGCCGCCCGGGGGGGCGGGCCCGGGGCTTCGCCGGCGGCTGGCGATGAAGGCGTCGCACCCCGCTCCGCAGCGCCCCGCGGAACCGTGGTGGGGGGCCGTGGGCAGCAGGGTCTGTCCGTGGGGGACAGCCTAGGACTGGACTTGCAGTGCACCCACCGGGGACCGGAAAGCTCGAGTGGGACGTGGTGGTGCCGGCTCCCTCCCTGCTCTCCTCACGCGTGTGGCAGGCACCTGCGGGTGTTTGACTCAAACCACCATGCTGAGAGCGTCGCCCTGTACAGGCATCCCACGTCTCCTTGGACAGGAGGTCCCGGAGGTGTGGGTGCCTATTTGTCAGTTGGGAAGAGACTGCAGGACGTGCAAAGTTCAACCTAGCATTGAACGAAGCGCCACAAGAAGCCTTGTTGGATTCAATGGGATTGTGAGCAGTGCGCGCACTGAAGAATGTGTGTAAATATTTGTGGGATTAGGGATATACAGTCCAGTCATCTTTTATTTCTCTAGTTCTGGATGTTGCCAGGGATCATGGATCGTTTCCAAGCTCCCATTTTCCTGAGAGGCGTGCTTTGATTTTCTGCAATCTACCCATTTTTAGGGCATTAAAGACAGTGATAAGCATTTATGATCCAGCTGCAACTATTAACATCAATGCTGGTGAAGCAGAGCTCATGCAACATGCACTGGTTTGTTCGGGGGATGAACAAAGTAGCAGACGCACCAGAGAGCCTTTCCAGTTGCAGGGAAGGGGTGTGAATGTGGGGATGCCCAAAGAAATTATGATACCACATGGTCTTTTCAGTGGGCTTATGGGTCTGATAAGGACCATAGCATACCAAAAAGGTCATGGCACAGTTTACAGCATTAGTTTAGCACCAGGTCAAAAAGCACTGGAAACCTATCAAGTACGATCTTGCCTGACTGAGGAATGGAGGATTAAATCCACAAAAGTAACCATTGCAGAGCAAAAATTTATGTTATGTTAGGGACAGGCTGGAGGATATGGAACTCTGCCTGGGGACAGGTGATCAGTCAATAGAGAGTTTGTGGGTCAGGGTTAAAGGGAGAGCAGTGATGGGAGGCATTACTGTGGGGATCTGTTACAGACCGCCTGACCAAGAGGACTCTGTGGATGAAGCACTCTATAGACAGATAGGAGCAGCCTCATGCTTGCAGGCCCTTGTTCTCATGGGGGACTTCAACCACCCTGATATCTGTTGGAGGGATGGTACGGCCTGGCACAAGCGATCCAAGAGGTTCCTCGATTGTGTGGAAGACAGCTTCCTTCTGCAAGTAATAGAGGAGCTGACAAGGAGAGGTGCCATGCTTGACCTCGTCCTCACCAACAGGGAAGGGCTGGTTGGAAATGTGATGCTCCAGGGCAGCCTTGATTGCAGTGATCACGAGATGGTCGAATTCAAGATCCTCAGGACAGTGAGAAGAGCGTGCAGCAAGCTCACTGCCCTGGACTTCAAGAGAGCAGACTTTGGCCTCTTCAGGAACCTGCTCAGTAAGGTTCCATGGGATACAGCCCGAGAGGGCAGGGGGGCCCAAGGCTGTTGGTTGACATTCAAGGATCACCTACTACAAGCTCAGGAGTGTTGCATCCCAACTAGAAGGAAGTTCAGCAGGAGAGCCAGGAGACCTCCTTGGAAGGATAAGGACCAGCTGAGGAAATTCAAAGGAAAAAATAGGCTTATAAAAGGCAGAAGCAAGGAGAGGTGGCCTGGGAAAAATGCAGGGATGTTGTCCAGGAAGCTAGGGACCAGGTTAGGAAAGCTAAGGCCCACTTAGAATTAAACTTGGCTAGGGATGTTAAGGATAACAGGAAGGGATTTTATAGGTACATAGCAAATAAAAGACAGGCTAGGGACAACGTGGGCCCTCTCCAGAAGCTATCAGGAAAACTGCCTACCCTGGATTTAGAGAAGGCTGAGGTTCTTAATGACTTCTTTGCCTCAGTCTTCACTGGCAAATGCTCTGACCATACCACCCAAGTCTTGGAAGGCAGACACAGGGACAGTGAGAATGAAGACCCTGGGCCCACTGTAGGAGAGGAGCTGGTTTGAGATCATCTGAAGAACCTGAATGTACACAAGTCCATGGGACCTGATGAAATCCATCCACGGGTCCTGAAGGAGCTGGCAAATGAAGTTGCTAAGCCACTGTCCACCATATTTTAAAAATCATGGAAGTGGGATGAAGTTCCTGATGACTGGAAAAAGGGAAATATAACCCACATTTTCAAGAAGGGGAAAACAGATGAGCCGGGGAATTACAGACCAGTCAGTCTCACCTCTGTGCCTGGCAAAATGTTGGAGCGGATTCTCCTGGAAGGCATGCTAAGGCACATGAAGAACAACAAGGTGGTTGGTGACAGCCAGCATGGCTTCACTAAGGGGAAATCCTGCCTGACCAATCTGGTGGCCTTCTATGATGGGGCTACGGAACTGATGGACAGGGGTAGAACAGTTGATGTCATCTACCTGGACTTGTGCAAAGCGTTTGACACTGTCTCACATGACATCCTTCTCTCTAAGTTGGAAAGATATCAGTTTGATAGGTGGACCACTCGGTGGAAAAAGAACTGGCTGGATGGCCGCACGCGAAGAGTTGTGGTCAATGGCTCAATGTCCATCTGGAGACCAGTAATGAGTGGTGTCCCTCAGGGATCGGTGTTGGGACCGGTCTTGTTCAACATCTTTGTGGGTGACATGGACAGTGGGATTGAGTGTGCCCTCAGCAAATTTGCTGATGTCACCAAGCTGTGTGGTTCAGTTGATACGCTGGAGGGAAGGAATGCCATCCAGAGGGACCTTGACATGCTTGTGAGGTGGGCTGATGCCAACCTGATGAAGTTTAACCATGCTAAGTGCAAGGTCCTCCACCTGGGTGTGAGCAATGCCAGGCACAGCTCCAGGTTGGGCAGAGAAGAGATTCAGAGCAGCCGTGCAGAGAAGGACTTGGGGGTGTTGGTCAATTAGAAAATGAACATGAGCCGGCAGTGTGCGCTTGCACCCCAGAAAGCCAACCGTATCCAGGGCTACGTCAAAAGGAGCATGACCAGCAGGTCGAGTGAGGTGATCCTGCCCCTCTACTCTGCTCTCGTGAGACCTCACTTGGAGTATTGTGTGCAGTTCTGGTGTCCTCAATGTAAAAAGGGCACAGAACTGTTGGAACAAGTCAAGAGGAGGGCCACGAGGATGATCAGGGGAGTGGAGCACCTCCCGTACAAAGATAGGCTGAGAAAATTGGGGCTGTTCAGCCTGGAGAAGAGAAGGCTGCGTGGAGACCTCATAGCAGCCTTCTAGTATCTGAAGGGGGCCTATAGGGATGCTGGGGAGGGACTCTTCATGAGGAACTGTAGTGATAGGACAAGGGGCAATGGGTTCAAACTTAAACAGGGTAAGTTTAGATTGGATCTGAGGAAGAAAGTCTTTACTGTAAGGGTGGTGAGGCACTGGAATGGGTTGCCCAGGGAAGTTGTGAATGCTCCATTGCTGGCGGTGTTCAAGGCCAGGTTGGACATAGCCTTGGATGGTGTGGTTTAGTGGGAGGTGTCTCTGCCCTTGGCAGGGGTTTAGAACTAGGTGATCTTAAGGTCCTTTCCAACCCTAACTATTCTATGATTCTATGAAAAATTAAAACTGTTCAGAAATCTAAATTCCTTCTGTTGGTCTAATGACTTGAGTTGACATCTACATAAGCGCATTTTGCTGACTTGAAGGCAGTGCCTTCAGTTTGGGATTGCTGAAAATCCTTGAATACCAGCTGCAGTAGCCATTTGCTGCTTTAAAGCAGGGCTCAGATATCAAAGAGACGTGACTCAGCTTTTAGTTTACCCTGTGGAAGTTGACTGGAATAGCTATTTTTGGTACAAGTCGTGAGTAAAACACTTAAATCTGAATACAGTCACCAAGTAATTACAGGTGTACTGTACTGTTGTGTTGGATTAGGACAACCGTTCCTGCAGTGTTTCTCAGACCAGTTAATGCTCACTCAGTTGTGTGATTTATTTTGGATCCTAAGTTAACTTATGATTTTCATACTGAGGAATCAGTATCATTCAGTTACCCAAACTAAAAACTATAGACGCCCATCCAAAGCCCATGAGAATGTTTCCAAGAAGGAGTCTTTTCATTAATGCTCGTAGGCTGGATGAAACCAATAATAAAGCTTCATTTCTCCAGAAGAAAAGTACTTTTATTTGAAATCACAATGCAGAAGGACTGCTTTAAAAAAAAATATAAAAATAAGAATGTCCTCTGATTTTAAAATATTTAATTTTCAGACCTAATGGGGCACTTTATATGTCTAAAATAAGTTTCTACATTATCTTTTAGTTGTGTAAGTAGTTTTCCACATTGAATTTTTTATAAATAGGTTATATATTTAGATGGCTGATGAGCTTCTACTCTTCCCATGCCCCATGAGCTCTGCCTGCAGTTACATGCACAAGGACACTGGGAATCACCCAGAGACACAACCGATGGCCTTTAAAGAAGTTGTGTTTAGTTCTTCCAAATTTGATCCCTAGTTACCATGCAGATATGCCAGCAGACTTGGTTTCAGGTAAGAGCAGCCTCTGTCCAGCACCCCTCACCTTCCTGGGTTTCAGAGAGTTGCTGACCCTGAACAACCAAATCAGGGGCCACTTTCAGACTCACCCTTTTTTCTGCTTAGGTGTGAGCTCCCCATGAAGTTTGACCTCCCAGAACTTAAATTTCATTTCTTACTACATAGGGCTCAAGAGATATTCCTACTAGCTAGGTAAATCACTGAATGCCTACCTATTTAGGGTGCAGTACAGTACATAATACAGGGTGCAATATGTAACCAGGATTTCCTATTCCTGGGCCTTCACCAGCTTGAACCTTTTATACACTCTTTTATATTTTTCAAGTTTCATTTAAAGCTATGGTGAAATATGCCAAACACAATTACACTGCCTCCCTGGTTTAAACCACTGATCTTCTCTGAAGAATCTGCAAGCATATTTTTATATTCTTTTTATTTTAAGGGAACTTTAGTCTGTGTTCTAGGGAAATCTAATTTTACAGAAACACTTTATTTTAGGGCCTTTTTCATTACTGTAGTTGAGGACATAAATTATAAGACCTATTCTTTCATCCAATAATAATAATAATAATAATAATAATAATAATAATAATAATAATAATAATAATATAACAGCAGCTGACGACCACAACGGGCTGCCTGTCACAAAGTGATCCCACATTGCAGCCAGATTCTGAGTCAGAGAAGGTCTGGAGGATCTAAACAAATTATCCTTGATTAGAAATGTTTACATAATAGCTTAATATGGCTTGTTTATATGGAACTATGACAATTTATTCATCAAATGCTGAAATAAGGTACCCAAGTGAGAGCTTTGCAGTTGCAAGGGCATAGTGTGACTTTAAGCACTTACTAGCCACATGTGTGTTGTTTATTTTTTCCTTGCTGCAGTCTTCTCTTGATTATCAAGGAAGTTCATTTAGAACGGGTCACACTCACTTTTACTCTGCAAATTGTGTTCAAATTTGGCAGTAATCCAAAAGAAAAAGATGCAAATTTAATCTCCTTATATGAACTTCAGAATATATTGCTCAGACTTTGCTGAAGTGATCTAAAACCAGAGGTAATGTGCACATTTCCTATTCACATTGATTGCACTTCACAATGGACCATTGCCCTCCCCTGTCTCTTTCCCACAGCCTAACCTACCAACTCTCTTCTCTGACCACAAGCTCTTTGGCTACTTGGCCAGTCTTGTTGATGCTGGAAGCCTTACTCCACACACATGGCGGTATGTATGGCATTCTTCTTTGATTGGCAGCCTTCTGATTGCCTGGGGCCACATGCAGTACAAAGGGCAATAACTAAATAAAAAAATCCCCAAAATTACATGCGCCATTGAGAAGAACTGCATGTGACACGGGAACCATATGTGGAAGATCATCTGTCTCAACCATTTGGGTTCAATACCAAATGTGCATTTGAAAAGTTAGAGTTAAGTATTATAACATATTTTAATGATAAATCTTTTTTTCCACAACAATTTCATATTGTTGTTAATGACCATTTTGGACCTGTGCCCAGAGTGAAGACGTTATCCTTGGATCTGGGTAATGAGTTTGTAAATGATCCTGAACAAATGGTGAAGTTATTTACTAATAATATTGTTAAATCTGCAGATGAGTTTTTCCTTAATCTGGGTGATTAGCATCATAATTTGGAATTATTTGGTTATCTAGATTTGCCTCTGACAAGCAAGGTGGTGTGCTTTTGGTTTTCCTTTCCTACCTTTTGATTAACTGGGAAACTGAAGGAAGGAAATTCTGAAAGCAGCAAAACACCTTTTTGATATGCCAGAATTACTCAAAGACACAGACTTGCTCTAGATACAGTTTGGATATAGATCATGGAAAGGCCCATGCACCAGTTATCTTGTCTATAAATTGCTGTGACATTTTTCTTTTAGACACTGGATTTCTTAGAAGGAAAGCAGAAGACAGCTTTAGAAAAGGCTGGACAGTCACACTGTTCTAAATTTAAAGAAAAGCAAAACGCTGGAACGTAATTAAAAGTACAGCTATTACAAATAACTACAGATGATATTTAGGGAACATTGCTTCATATTTTTGATATTTGATGAAACACATCATTATGGGTTTTGTTCATACTTTGAACGAAGCGTGATTATTTCCAGTTCAGAAAGTTCGGGAAATTTTATTCTGGCAATTTATAGACCAATTTCCTTGCACGGTATTTTGTCAAATTGCCAAAGAGAATTGTAACTGTTGTGTCTGCTGAATATTTAAACCAATAAAATATTTTACTTTTGTGCTCCAAAATTTTACATAATTAAAAGTAATTCCATTACTGCTAGAATGCTTAAATGCTGAAGACAGCCAAACCATGACCAAATAAAAAGTGCCAATTTTTATTAGGATGCTTGCAGGAGTAGATTTTTATGCGTTAGTAATAACATTTGCATAATAACGAATAACATTTGTATGTTTCTTTCAACAAACACAGTAAAATATTACTGATATCCTTAGAAATAGTTTCCTATTCCTGTTGCCTTAGGTCTAACCAGGTTAGCTCTTCAGCTGGAGTATGTCAAAATTATATGGGCCAGGGTTGGGTTCACATTGATGAAAGGAGGTAAAGATCTTGCCATGTTTTGAGACTGTCCAAATGCCAGTGACATTTCTTATATCAGTTATCATCAGTGGAAGCCAGCAAGCACAAACAGAGAACTGGGCTTTGTCAGCCTGGAGGAGCATCCTTCTGCTGTTGTTACATGCCACAGTTTCATCTGGGATTGAGGGACACCTGAGTGTGTTCTTCACGCTCTGTTTGGCTGTGTGATTTCTGCCAGATATAAAGTGATGCACAGAAGTGTCTCATCTGGCACTAGAGGAAGTGGAAGCTGATGTAATCTACTTAGACACACACATGGCTAGGTTCAGGTGTGTCTTCTTGCCAAATTTACTGGTTATGTCAACATAGATCCATATGGCAAGTCCAAATGCATCATATATGGTCTTCCTGAACTCTTGCCTTGCAGTGCAGACCTCAAAGTCAAGCAGAGGCTAAGTGAGTGTGGCTTGTATACTCTTGGCCACAGGAGAGGAGCGCAGCAAGAAAAGCAAATAAAAAGAGTGAATCCTCCCTACATTAAGTTAACACTGTTGCAATGTATTTTGGCTCTTCTGCCTGTGAGTTACACCCACAAGGACTCCCTGAAGCTTCAACAAGTGGGTGTAAGTAGGTCCAGGGGAATATTAAATTATAATTCTTCAGCTCTGAATTTGGCCCCAAAAGTACAGAAAAAACTTTGAAAATCAGGAACATCAAGATTGCAATTATATTTTGCTCACTATATAGAGCACGATCTCATTTATGCAAACTAGTTTTTATGGAGAGTGTTGAACCTTTCAAGTTTTGCTTGTGAGGGCACAATGACAATAAAAGATACCCACTCTAGTAATGCTTTTTAGTAATATTTACTACATTTGCATTGGTCCCTTGTATATTGCTTCTGAGATTATATTATCTACAGTTGCTTTCAGTGCAGTATTTCTGTCTTCTTTCCAGTAGATTACAGGACATTAGGTATTCACTGAAAATATTATGAAAGCTTTGGGGAGATACTATGTCTTTTTCATTTTGTAAGACTTCATGAACACCACACACAAATAATTGTGGCCAAAGAACAGTACTGAGGTGGAGAAATTGAGCACTCACAAGGTGTCAAATGTGAGGAGAAAGATTTCCTATGGGACCATAACTTACCTGCGTATGTTTGGAATTATTGACAAGACATATGTGTTCCTACTGATTAGAAGTATTGATATTGATAATAGTTTATAATCGTGTATTATTTTTTCTCCAGTAACTCCATTTATTCAGTACAGAGAAGGGATTAAAATAACTTAGTGAGCACCCTTTCAACATTTTATCTTCTTTTCATTGTTCCTCTAGGTCCCATTCACTGCAACATTCATGCTCTGCTCTGAAGATAAAATTATTGATTTCCTCTATGCCTGTCATCAGGGTAGCGTTTATGTGTTTCATGAAAGTTAATTAAACTTTGTAAGTGATAAGGAACATTATTACCTCCATTTTATAGGACTGAGCCACAGTAAGATTAAAGTTAAAAGCTATCCTCTCATAAGAAGTGAGTAACTTGAAGTGTTGTGATTACTCAGGGCACCCAGTGTTACAGTCAGTGTTTACACTATACACCCAAGGGTATCTTCCACTTTCCACTTTGCAAGCCCGGCTAAAATCTCAGTCACAGCCCCAAAAGACTCAGTTACTCCTGATGCTGCCTTTGCCCTTCTTCTCCCTGCTCTGTATGAAAGCTGCAAAGAGCAATCCTGGCATACTCTGAGCCAAATCCTGCATGTGGACGATTGAGAGGTCAGGACATTAGGTGTGCTGCAGGTAGCATAAACCCAGTGATCCAGCTACAGTCATACACAGTATTTTACGTGCTTGAAGTCTAGATTCCATTGACTTCCATGGCAGGCATGAGTACTCAGCCCTTCTGCAAATGATACTGCAGGGCTCCTATCAGGACTGTTGAGATAGTCATTGATAGTGATAAACTAGGATGAGCTCATTACTGGTGAGCTGCTGGTGTGGGTTGAGGCCAGCCAGTGGCAGCTCAACCCTCACACAGTTGCTCCCTCACTTTCCCCCAGATGGACGGGGGAGAGAATTGGAAGCACGAAAGAGAGAAAAACTCATGGGTTTAGATGAAGGCAGTTCAATAAGTGAGTGGGGGGTGGAAATAATCCCAAATTGCAAAAGCAGTCCCTCATCAAGTCCCAGCAGCAGACCGATGCCCAGCTGGCCTCCAAGCAGCAGCTACTTTGGAAAAAGAATCTCTGTTTTATTGCTGAGCATGATGTATACAGTATGGATTATCTCTGTGGCCACTTCAGGCCAGCTGTCCCCTCCCCAGCCTCTTGCCTACTCCCCGCCTACTCACTGGGGCAGAACAGTTTAAAACAGAGAAGGCCTTGATGGCGTGCAAGCACTGCTCAGCAACACCAAAAACATTGGTGTGTTAACAACGTTTTGGTCACAAATCTAAGCCATGGCACCGTTGTAGGCTGCTGTGAAGAAAATGAATGCCACCCCAAGCAGACCCAGAGCAGTTACTCATGCCACATGGGTATTGCCTGCCAGAGTCAGTCTTGTTCTCTAGCGCTGAAGCCACCAGCTTTGAAAATAAGGATTTCTTTTTACCTTGCCTTTTCTCTGGCTTTTGCAAGTGAAGCAGAACTCTGAAAAGACTTGAAGTTTTCTTCACTACACTGTGGTTGACATCTTGCTTCTATGCTGTGCAGATTTATACTGGGAAAGAGAAAAGGCCATTCCAGGCACAAAGATCATCCACCCACCAGATTTCAGGACTGTGCTCCAAAGCCTGGGAAATGAGAGTTTTTAAAAGAAAGTGTCTATAAATTTTTGACATAGACAACAATATATACATTTTCCCTTAGGTTGTTTCTTGGAAATGACTGAGAATTTTCAAAAAAAAAAAAAAATCAAAAGAAGTCCAAACAAAATCAGCCAGAGGCATCCAGCCAGCAGGAGAAATTACAGCTAGAATGACTGAACTTTGGCAAAGCTACAAGGTCCTTATAATGGAAAGTATTGGGTAACTTTAGTGAAGGCCAAAACCAGTTGAGCCATGGTGGCCAGTGATTTTAATCTTCCATCCATCATGCAACCCTGTAAAGGGAAGATATAACCCCAAATGCGTTATGGAGACGACACAAGGGAACAAGCTGATTTTGGCCATTTTTATGTCATCCCAGGCTGTCAGGTCTTCTAAAAGCCCTACAAAGCTTTCTCCACCAATAGAAAAGTAATTTTTCTCTACTTGAGAAATTTATGAGAAATATTGCATCCATATTTTTCTCAGATCCATGTACAATTACCTACAAACTTACCTATAAGCAATGAATTACAGGCTTCAGCAGGTTCTTCCAGGCTCAGCAGTAGCCACCCAGACCTCCCAAGGCAGAGCAGAGACCACCCTTTTCCCTACTTGGAAGATGACTGCTCAGCATGCAGCTGGCTTGCAGAGCCTTTTGTAAACGATATTCCAGGCATTTCGGTTTAAAGTTCAACCACCAAGCACTGTTACTAGCCCGTTTTAATGCAGGTGCTACAGCAGAGCATTGGGATTGAAAAAACTCCCTCATGCTCTGGCAACAACACATCTGCTCACTGCTAGCAGAGCGCAGCGAGGCCGCCCGCTCTCTGCCTCCCAGAGAGGCAAAAGCACAGAGAGCAAGAGCAAAGCTCCACATTACTCACTGCCTCTGTTGTTACTGCAGGGACAGTTGGGAATGGAGAGGGAAGGATTCTGCTATACATTTATAAAATAACATTTTGAAGTGCAGAGTCTTCATGCTGTCATTTTCAATACTGCTTTCTTCACGGCAAGAGACCAGATATGCTTGATGACAGAGCAATTTGGGGTCAAAACCTGACAAAATCAGCAGGAACTGCAGAGCAAGTAAATGAACACGTGTTCACTCAAACTTTTCCGCTATGATCTGGAGATCTCTGGGGTTTCTCTGGCAATAGAGAGCTGCTAAAGCAGGTAGGAGTGTGAAGCACAGAGCAGCAGCAGACACCATGTTCAGTCCATGTGCCATATGCAATGCAAGCAAGAAACACTTTCAAAGGGAAAGAAAACAAGACAAGGCACCAGAGGCACCACCTGACCACTGTTAGTGGGGTTGTTTGAAGGTTTAGGTATAGAAGGGTTTGGTTCTTCAGCTGCCATTTAATTTTCTAGTTTCAGAGCATTACTACTTTTGCATTGCATTATTCTTTAGAATACTTTAATATCGGTAACAGGCAGCTGGCCTGCTTTTAATGTTCTTGGCCTCATCTTCAGGTCCAGCCATTTCATCACAATGCACTGAGGCCGGTCGTGATTTACCCTTGGTTCCCAGTCACCATCTTCTGCTTTGTCTGCCCGGAAGCCAATGAGACTTGCTCAAGGATTTTCCTGGAGACCAAAATGAAGCTTACTGGCCTGTAAGTTTTCTGGGTTTACCTTCTTGCCCTTTCTGAAGGTGGGTGCAACAGTTGTCTTTCTCTAGTCACCGGTAAGCCCTCTTTCCCCCTTCCAGAGATGATAAAGATGACTTGCAATGACATATTACAATGATGTAAACCAGGTCTTTTGGGACCCTTGGACAAACCCTATCTAGTTGCATGGACTTGTATACATCACTGTTTCCCAAGAAACCACTGAATAAATTCTTTGCCCCTTTCTTGAGTTTCTCTCCTCCCTGACCATTGCTTCTACACACACAGGTCTGAGAGACCTTATTGGTGAATACCAAGGCAAAGAAGTCATTGCTCATCCTTGTATCTGCTGGCACTGCTACATTCAGCAGTTGGTCCAGCTTGAAAACTGTGAGGTGTTCCTGATAGTGATCTTCTCTCCACTGACCTTACCAGACAAGTCCTAGGAAGAGTCTGCTGGAGATGTGGCTGGTTAATGCACATTAGCTGTGGAGTGTGGCAATACAGCAAGGATGCTTTGAGACAGTTTGCCTAGGTCCAGCTTATAGAAGCAATAGTGTATGTTGTAGTAAAGGCAGGACATCTGAGTGAATCTACTATGGAGCTGTGTATACTTTGTTTGCCCTTGCAAGCCTTCTTGACCCAGCCAAAGGGCTTAAATTTATGTTATTGTATTTTGGTTTACATATTTATAGTATTTGTGTTTGCAGTTAAAGAAAGCTGAAACGCATAAGCCATTTTCATGTTGTGTTGGCTCAGATGCTGCTTCTTTCACAGAAATAAAACACAATACAGAATTTTGCTGGTGGTTGATGTAGCCCCTTGGTCTCACAGGAAAAGGGAGGGAAAAGTTCTGAGTCATTCAGCAATAACCACAGGGAAATATAGCAGCATCCACATTCATTTCAAGAGAGGAATTTGAGGTTTGGATGATATAAAAGAGGAATTACTGGGGGGGGAAAGGACTTCCCAGGCTCTGAGGATAGAAGGACCTTCCAAAGTGCAGATGGATTTTATCGTTTCTATAATTCTTCTAGCTCTGCGTTTCTCATTTTATGAGTGTGAGCTGTCTCTGCTTCCCTGCCCCTTCCCTTTGGGCTCATTCATCTTTGTGTAACCCTGATTCAGCAGCAGCTTGGTTCCTCCAGGGATGAGGGTGAGAACTGGCTGTATTTGCTGGCTGCAGGAACAAACATTACCTTGCCTTAGAGGAACTGTGCTGCTGCCAGAAATCAGAGTCAGCAAGCAGAGCCTTGGCCGTAACTGCAGTCACCTCTCATTTCCCGCTCCTGCAGGGATTGAGATCCTTCAAACTTAGCAGCACTTTCTGGTAACTCTTCATGATGCCTCAGACCTTTTTGCAGCCTTATGGTGAAGGAGAGAGACATGGAAGTGCAATCTCCAAGTTCAGAAAATGTGTTCAACATCCTTCCGAAGAAGGAACAATTGTGCTGAACTGATAGACAGCCAGGCTCTAAATACCTACAGGCATTCAGAGAGTGGTACTTACCTGTCTTGACAAATGTTCCAAATTACAATGGGACCCTCATGCTAGCCTTTTTAGCTGTACAGTTGGGAGCTCATTGGGGCTTGCCTATGCATCCACTTCCTTAACGTTTAGCTCCAAGCTTTAAAAACGAAAATAAGTACAGTAAACCCCACTTTCCCATTCATTCAAAATCAATATCTTGTTATTGTGTTGGAGGTTTTCATTTGGGTGAGGAGAGTTATACATTTAGAAAGATGGCAGAGCACTAATATCATCTTGGACCTACTGAAGTCAGTTACAGCCCAGTTTCCACTAATTGCAATGCAGTTGCTGTGCGTGCTAGGTATCTGTGAGGAACAGTTGGAGCGAAGCTAAATCACAATCATGAGTTTTGCATAAGTTATTTGGAAAAACATGGAGTATGTAACCCTCCTTATGTCTTTTCAGAATAGACTCCAGTCCCAAGTCAACTTTAAATGCATGAAATATCACTGCACTGATACCAAGTTCCATGCATAGTCTTGTGTACATGATGTGGCCATGATCAAACTTGCACCCAGCTAGAAGCAGACTGCTGCTGTGAGTCCTTCATTTTCTGCATTTTGGAGCTTCTTTGCTGATTTTAGTTGTTGCCCCAGAAATACAACCGATGTAGGAGGTGATACTGAAGGAGATCAATTCATTCAGTGACATAACTATGTGGGCATCCGATCATGAGGCAAGAAATCCTGAAATGAATTTCATTCATGGTGAAGTCGAAGTGTGAAGAATGCAGCACTGAGATAGGATCTCTGCTGACCAAGTAGGCTGCAACATTTTATTTCACTGGAAGCTTTGTTTTCAGGGTGGTGGCAGTTCTCATTATGGGTTGCTCCTATCAAAAGGTGACTCTGAATCTTAGAGTTTTGTGAAAACAAGACTGCAAATAATAAATGCAAAGAATGAATGTGAAAGCTTCTTTCACAACCTCTATGTGTCCAGGTGAACCCCAGTGAATGGATTTTTTTATGACATGTTAAATTTTACATTAAAGTCTCTGTTCTTGCTAGTTTCATGGCAACTTTATGCTGATGATGCAGAACATCCTTACAACTGATATATTCAGGCATACTCACTCAATTGTAGACCCTGGTGTTACTGAATCAGATGAATGACTTCAGAGCTACTCTCTCCAGCTGTTGTTGATGATTGATAGGCTGTGACTGTGGCTTTTCTGGTAACTGAACAACTTTAACGATCCTATAACCTGTTAGTGAATGATGTCCGATGTCATTTACATACAGCCAGGACAGAAGAGCAGCCAGTGCAGGGCTGGGGGAGCTCAGGGATTGCAGGTGAAGAGCCTCATTCATGGTCTGATGCACTAAGTCTTCTGCAGGAATTAATTGGTCATGCAGGCAATACTCTTGTTAATGTTTTTCTTGGCAAGACTGAACATAAATTGTTTGTGTATAATTACACAGTTTTACTTTGACTTGTGCTTCCCGATTATGCTGATGGGCAGCATTTTGGGCTGTTAAGAAATCTATATATAATCTTACACTGTACATGGTGATGAAATATGAATTGATATTGGAACAATGGCTGAATTCCTTCATGGTTTATTAATATAATTCTGAATTTAAACAGTTTTAATTAAATGCTTGTGCAGACTCATGCTGGTTTATAACCATGTGGTGCTTTTTGAAAAGAGGAATCTTCTGCTAACCTGTTTGCATAAATACAGTTCTGACCAAAACATGGAATTTATGTGTTCAGGAAATTTTGCCATTGAAAATTTGTTTTCATTCTGAATCAAAAGACAAATAACATCTGAATATAGTTTCCCTACACCCCATGGAACAGAAATTTAAAAAATACTGTCTATTTAGAAAAGTGTAAATTTTATCTTGGAGTTTGAAATTTTGTTATAAAGTTTTTAACTGTTTGCTGTATTTTCTGTTTTTACATTTTTATATTTGTATTATTTATGCTGGTTTTAGTATTCTGAAATCAGTTTATTACTTCAGTGGGACTATATTTTTATATTTATTTCAAAAAATCATTACATTTGGCTTTTGTTTACTACTCATTGGAACATTTTATCTTCTCGATATAACTGTCCCCTGTTTCTGCTGGGTTGAAACAATTTACCAGACTGTTCAGTTCCAACACAAACAGGAAATACTTGGATGGGAGTGACATACCAGTTCTTCACAAAAAAACACTGTGATCAAGGAAATAGGTTTCATTCAGTGATAGAAAGCAGCACAGTAATGATTTTAAAAGATAGAGCCACCCAGTAAGGTAATAACATATTTCAGCTATGGTGTTAGTTTGTATTGCATTATGCTATGTTGTCATATGCTAACTGCAGTAGTATATGACGTGCCATAAGCTATAGAAATTATTTTGAAATTAATGCAAGAGAAAGAGGAACATAATTTTGGAATGCCAAAATGGATTTTCATATTGTGTGATGAATTTTAATTTCTTGAAATAGTCAGCATTTGTGCTGGAAGCCTTTGGGGGTGGAGTTTGTTTGTATCAACGAACACATATATACATATACAATGTGTATTTTAAGATGTTTCAGTATTGATGAAAAGAGAGCTACTGCACTGGAAAATATTTTGATGGGAAAGACAGACAGTGTTTTAGGTACTATTCTAAGACAGGATGGCAGTTTATTAAAACCTATGTGTGAAGAAAATGAACACATTTCAAGGACATGCCCAGACAAGGATGTAGATATTGCTGCTTGTTTCCTGAGAGGCAGACTGAGCTGCCATTAAAGTAAACTGAAAAGATTGTATTTATTTTTCATCTGTTATAGGCGCAGGTATTATCGTTTAGTTCTTTTAAAGCTATTATATCTGCTTGAACTTCAAATGCTCTTTGAAGATTCTCTTTCTACAGCAGTTTTACTACTTTTGCCTTTCTGATGGTGCTAGCTCCTTTAGGCAGCACCTTTGCAGTCATTCTTCTCTTCAAACTTTCACATTCAACAGCTCGGAAGACCAGAAGCCATCACTTAAATCTTGGCCCTTCTGAAGTCAGCGGGATATCTGCCACTGGCTTCAGCAGAGCTGGGATTTCACTGCATGTTGAGAGGATTACCTTTTTTTTTTTTTTTTGTATTATATTGGCAGAAAGAAAAGCCGTGCAAATCCAATACAGTTAAACAAACACATGATGGGTTTGGATGTCTAACTCCTCTTTGTATGTGTATTAGAGGCTGGAACCTGCCTGTGCTCATTGCAAGCAGGCAGCAGAGTGATTGCTGATTCATAATAACGCACAAAGTTGCTTGAAAGCCAGAATTTCCCATACATTTGTAGGAAATAATGTTGCATACATCAAGGCAAAGCAATACAGAGGGGAAGGTGTGTTTATTTGAAAAACCAAACAAATGTCATTCATACTCACATTCTTGTGCCCATACTCTGATCCTGACAATCATATTCATGAGTTGTATATAATCCAAATGAATGCATTCGGGCATCCAGATGTGAGTACCCAGATGATCTGGTTGGGGTTCCTTGTCAGGATGCCACCTATGAAGTCCTCCTCACATCTCCTGGGATTTTTTCTTAGGCTGGTGACAATGACTTGGTCCATTCCTACTAGTCTTAATGTTTCTACTGCAGTTCTCTACATGTTGATGCGAAATTCAACAGACTTTCTTTTGCAAAGTTTGCAACAAGATCTATACAAATATGAGCTACTTGTGAACAAATACAGCCCCTTTTCACTTATTTGTCTTTGAAAGTGGCTCTGTTCTGATACTAAGATTTAATTTCCCTTTCAGGAAAAAGATCCATCTCATAATGGATAGTTTGTCAAGACTGCAAAACTTCACTGAGTAATTCCTATGTTTATATATATTTTTTTTGTATCACATCATATTGGGAGGCCTCAACAAGACATATTTTTGTAAGTTTTTGCTAAAAAGAATCATCTTTTTCAGCTTAACTTCTTGGCTATGTGATTAAGAGACACCCATTTGATGGGGCCCCCTGGTGTTAAGCCGTCAAAGACGAGTAAAACACATTATTTTCTGTCAAACTGTAAACATTGCATACTCTAAGAAAAAAATCTCAGATAAAGGAACTGCATAGTAAAGAGGTAATGTATATTTATTGTCTACTGGTTAGTGTAGTTTTTGGCTTTTATAGATTGTTGCATGTGAAGAACTGTGTGAAGTTTACCAGATTAGAAACAAAACAGATAGCTTTCCATTGCAGGAATGAATGAAGGCTTTAAAATGAAATGCGAGAACAACCTTCCACCCACAAAACCCAGTCCAAAAGTAAGATTTTGATTTATTTGGTTCTAGACATATTTTTGTCATTAAGATTTGTAGCTTATTCTACGCTTTTGCTGCACTGTTATGCATGTTAAGCCACTGATTCCCGCATGGTGAGCTAATGGCAAAGAAAACATTTGTGTCACCACAATTGAGGGAAAGAGAAAGTCTCAGGCAGAGGCACAGAAGGTTTCAATGCTCTCACAGATACATTAGCCTACATGGACATAACACCAGATGGGATTTCTGGGTTCTTCTCCCCTGTCTTAGGACACCAGTCACAACAGCAGAAAGGAGGACAGAATTTAATGAAACCACAGCAAGGAAAAGCCAGCAAAGATATTTAATTTTAGATAGCTGGGCAGAGTAAGATGTGCGTTTTTGGAATACATGCGTCAAAATCGCAGATGGTCACAGAAAAGAAGAAGCAAAACTGTTGATAGTAACAGCAGAGTTGCATCAGCTAAGTATGTGTGCATGTGTGCATGCAGGCATCAGGATCCCCAACCATTCTCATCCTTTGAGTGCTCAAATGATAATTTTCAGAACTGTTTCTGTAGGTGGGTGCTATATATGAATTAGGAGTTGGATATATAAACATTTCATTAATTAATGTATTTGACTTAAAGCTTGACTGTCCTATGGACTTCTTCTTGCTCAGCTGTGTCAGCCCTGGTCCTGAAGGGGTGCAGAGAGCGAGACAGCTTCCCTGCAGAGGCTCTTCTGTATTTCCTGCTATCTGACACTTGCAGTTTCCTCCAGAGGTGGGAGAGGAGGGATGGAGGGAGCTGCAGCAGCACAAGTCCTTGGACACTGCGTATGTCCTTTGTGCTCACCGGAGAGGCAATTCACTGGGTAATATACCAGGCAGGTACTAACTCCTGGAGGAGATTCCAAGGGGGATGCAATTCCCTCCAAACCAAAATACAGCTGCAGCTACAGAGATGCCTGTCTTCACTTCCAAGCAGACCTTCGATTTCATCAAAGGTGGCCTATCTCCTTGCAGTGGAAGGCTAGTCATTCTGTGAAGTTCTGTTGTTCAGAAAGGACCATAAAAATAAGCACTCCCAAACTGACAGATTTATCCCCACAAACTGTGTATTTGTAATGTTGTTCTGTGAACTCCTTTTATTGTGCGAGCACAAAACTCCATTTATTGGTGAAAGTCGTGTCTTCACTAAAGGTGATTGCCAGTGTTTATCAGTCTTCCTTACTGAAGTCCCACCTAATGGGTTGGGGGGAGAAAAAGTCACACCTCACACGATGTTGCCAAGCCAGTTTTCACTACAACCGAAGTCAAGGCTTCAAACACACATCAATTAGTTTTCTTTTCTCGCTTTTTTCCTGCTTGCTTGTTTGCATGTGTGGGAATATGTGTGCGTGCATGTGTTTGGGGTTTCTTTCGCAATTGTTTCACAGTCTCCCTTCTGATGTCTTGGAGACCACACATTAAGGAACACTGGGTGTAGACTATTTGCAAGACTTTCCTAGTAGCATGAATTTAAGCTTGAAATCCCTTCTACTCTTTTCTTTTTCTTCCCGCAAGCAATTTCAAAATGCCAGCAGACATTGAGACATTTTTCATATGGGAGCATCCAGAATGCTCACATGCTGGAAGTGTAAACCCATCAGGTATGGGACAAGCCAACAAGTTACTTTGAAGTAAATTGAGGTCATGAATTCAGAGCATAGCTGCATTCTGGTGATAACTGCAGTTCTTTTCCATTTTTCCTTCATGTCAAGTAGTTTACCTGCAGTCATGACTGGGTAACCTGCATTCTGGTGACTCCACGATATGAACCCACACCAAGGTACTGCACAGCAAGGTCATGGCTGTGAGAATTTGTTTCTGATATTTTAAGGCAGAGGGCAAGATTGCTAAAACACAGGCGAAGAGGCAGTAAAATGCCATGGCAAAAAAGAGGAAACATGCGCTTCATTTAAAATATGTATGTATGTGCTATGCTCCTTCAAAGTAAAGTACATGAACACACCACAGAAATAGTGCTTCATGTTTCTTTCAGATGTGGGATATTTTTTAACATTGTTAGATGGACGCAAAGCCAGGTGGCTTCATTTTGAACTGTTATACGGTGTTCTGTTTCCACTGTGCCCAACAAAAAATCATTTATGAAGAAAAAGAAAAAACCCCTTCTATTACGTAACTGTTAATTCAGCCCCAAAAAAAAAAAACAAACCAAAAACAGAAAAGAAGGCATTTGGGATCCCATGGAAATATGACTACATTGTTGCTGAAAGTTTATCGCTTAAGACAAACACTGGATTAGACGACAACTATTATAATGGCACCTTCGTGGCCCCTACAGGCATTCATGGGAAGGTGGTTAATATTTCCTGCAAAGCAGCTGAACTTTAAAGAGAGGCAAAAAATGGCATGTTTGTTTTTCAAAGGCAATCCATGTTTTCCGAAACTTCACACTGCTGGAGGTGCCCAGAAGCTCTGGATGACTGTGAACATCTCCTGTCACCAGCACTTTCCCAATGGCCCCCAGCACCCAGAGCACAGCCCAAAGTAAGGAACAGCACTGCTGGGTGGCAAATGATGAAAATGAAGCTGAGAGGAGCCGTGCATCATGTAGTGTGATGGTGACAGGGCCAGGAATAAACCTAGACCTCCTGACTCCTACCTTGTGATCTCCCCACTAGATGTCTTCCTGTTTTCCTTTGAAAATATTGACAGCTTACTGGAGAGGAAAACCTACAAACATTACACATTCCACCATCAAAAAAAGAGCTTTGTTATTTGATATAGGAACGCTTTTAATTATCATGGTAACTTCACAGCATGAGGTCACAAAGGGCAAATTTGTTAGCAGCATTTATGAGTGATCTCTCCATGGGTACCACACCAGTCCGAAAGAACTGTCTTCACACACGAGATTTTTTTACTCACTCCCATTCAAGAACATTTTAAAAATAAGCATTATAATTTTTTGGACTGGAAATAGTGAAATTGGTACTGATCCAGTGAGAACTGACCTGATTTTTCATGCACCACTTGAATCAACACTAAAACCCATTCCAGCTCCTGTTTCTTTGGATTTTAGTTGCAGATAGAAACAGATGTACACAAATCCAAAGAAACAATTTTCCCTGGAGGAGCCAAGAATTTAGACATAACTTTATATACTTCCATGTCATTGACTGTGTTTCAATAGTTGAGTTTTCAGAAAATGCAATCTTGTTATTAGCAGGACCTATCAGACATCTGCATAGCTAATAGAAAGGCTGTCATTAGTCACAGTTTCGTATTAATATTTCTCTTAAATTTTTCCACAAAATGCCATTTTTGCCACTTCTGTTTAACAGGAATATTAAGGGGTTTAGAAGTAAAATATGTCATGGGCATATGTCACATTATGTACTACTGTAAACACACAGTAAAAAGAAGAAAGTATTCAGCCATGTGAAAGTATGATATGAAAAAAGGAGCGTGACCAGCAGGTCGAGGGCGGTGCTCCTGCCCCTTTACTCTGCTCTCGTGAGACCTCACTTGGAGTATTGTGTGCAGTTCTGGTGTCCTCAACATAAAAAGGACATGGAACTGTTGGAACAAGTGCAGAGGAGGGCCACGAGGATGGTCAGGGGACTGGAGCACCTCTCGTATGAAGATAGGCTGAGAAAATTGGGGCTGTTCAGCCTGGAGAAGAGAAGGCTGCGTGGAGACCTCATAGCAGCCTTCCAATACCTGAAGGGGGCCTATAGGGATGCTGGGGAGGGACTCTTCATTAGAGACTGTAGTGAGAGGACAAGGGGTAATGGGTTTAAACTTAAACAGGGGAGGTTTAGATTGGATCTGAGGAAGAAATTCTTTACTGTGAGGGTGGTGGGGCCCTGGAATGGGTTGCCCAGGGAAGTTGTGAATGCTTCATCCCTGGCGTCATTCAAGGCGGGGTTGGACATAGCCTTGGATGGCAGGGTTCAGTGGGAGGTGTCCCTGCCCATGGCAGGGGGGTTGGAACTAGATGATCTTAAAGTCCTTTCCAACCCTATCTATTCTATGATACTATGATTCTATGACATGCTTAGGCTGTCCACTCTAGGCTTTTAGCCTGACTTTCATGACTCCTTCTACCCTTGAATATATAGGATGCAAGGACTTGGCAGGCTCAGGTTGTAGGTGGTCCAAAGGGCTCATGAAGCTCTTTTACTTTGACATTACAGTGGCACTGATGTCCTTCTTGAGCACTCTAATAGCATCTCTGAATGTGGCCCATATGTCCTTTCCTAGCAAAACAATCTGCAAGGGTAGACCTTTATAATCAACCTTATACATTCCCAAAGAAACTACTGGGGCTACATGTGAGCTTAAGAGTCTCAGCTTTAAATAGCTAACCCTTGTAAACCTTCATAGCCATTGCGGATGTTTGTGTGAACATAATACTACACCTTCACAAGGAGGGTTTCTTTTCCGCCTTTACTGATCTGAACATGTGAAATACTTCAGATCATCTATATCATATAGCAGGGTCAAGCATTTTAATTTACAGAGGGTCACAGTTGCTACTCCTCTTAAACACCAATGGAATTTTTCAATATCCTTGAAGTAAATCCCTTTTGCAAAACAGTAAATGTTAGTATGACAGTATGTCAAACATGGATTTGTTCCGAGATTATTTACTTACAACTAGACAACTGTGCTGGCTCTCAGAGAGACTAGTCAGCAAAATCAACATTATTTGAAAGAGCAGCAGGATGGCCAGTGTTTTAGAATCCAAGGAATGTGGTTTTCATAAATTCCACAGCCTGGTGAGATGCCACAAAACTAATTTGCTCTTTAAGGTTGGAGGGGGAGGTTATTTCACACACATCTACATTTTAAAGGGTTTCTATTTTGCGAGGAAAAAGCAAATAGTGATTTCTCCATTTTAAACTTTGTGAGATGAATATTTTCCCATTAAGAACAAAGTATTTTCCATTGTTTTTTTTTTTTCTTTTTCTGTTGACATCTGTGTACATCTACACACTTCTTGGGCAGGGCAGAACAGGGAATTGGCTAGCAGCAGCTGCCAGGGGTAAGATTACTGAACACAAAAAAGCAGTTAGTCTGTTTGCAACTCCAGTCTGCGTAATGACACCATCAGTACTTCTGCATGCTGCAGTTCAGACTCTCCTTTGAAACTGCTGCTTCTTAATCATCTTTCCATGTAAATCCTTGCTGTGTGGTTCGCTCGTTCTTGAGCTGAAAGCAAAAGGTAGAGGCAGTTTTTAAGTAGTCATTCCTGGCATATGTTTTTAATAAAATCTTAATTATCTTCTTTACTGAACTGGCATGTTTCTCTTTGTGGACACAGTGTAGTTCAGCACATGCTTTTAAAGCAGGGCAGGGACAGCAGAGAAGCTATAAAGCCCACTTGGGAGTTCAAAAATGGCTGTTTGGACATCTTTTACGCACACATTTTGGGGCTGGCTTTTGGTTTAGCTCAATCAGACAGGGTGAAGGCGAAGCAGATGTGGAGCAGCTCTTTGCCTGTGCCAGGGAAAGCAGCAGGCAGCAAAGCTGAGAGCTGCTGGGGCAGAGCATCTTCATGGCACAATGATGGTGACCTGGGCCACAGCTCAGAACAGGCAGTCTTGCTGCTGACTCTGATACAGGCACCAAGGTGGCAGTTTTGCCAGGGACAGCCCTCCCAGGGAGCCCCAGTGAGATCCCTTCCCCTGGTTGCATAGGAGCAGCTGCTTTTCCATCCCTTTGCTCCCCACAACAGCCCTGCTCCTCCTGCCTCCTTTCTGGGACCATCCCTGGCCCCTGTTTTTTGTGGCGGGCTTGCAAGCCCTCAGCACCTCTGCTTGGTGCCACGTATTTGCGTGAAACAGCTAAAGGTGCTGGTATGACATGTTTCTGTGAGCGGGGGGAACCTCTGCATGTCTGTGCGGGATGTAGATAATCTTACAGGGATGCAAAGTTTTGAAGGGGAAGGTCATCAAAGAAAATGTTTTGAATGTCGATCTACCCACACTACCGTTCTTGAATTATCTCTGCAGAATAAGGAGTCTGTATTCATTGTATGATTGGCTCCAAATATAAGCTTTATTCTGGGAGTTCGTACTGGTTTTCAACTTAATTTAAAATAAGCATTGAAATCCTTGAAGTCTGTTTACAATATCCCAACAAATTTAACTTAGGTCTTTGCAAAATTTGCCTGAGACTTAAGATCTGATTTCTCTTATTTCTGGTTTACCTCTTAGAGATGAATTCTGTGAGGTGCCACATGCCCTCCTTTCCTGCAGCCGTCACCATCAGCAAGGACTGGGATCCAGGTGCATATAAATAAAGTATCAGCCACCAATACTTCAAATCAGGTGTGCCAGGTAAGGAGGTAATAAAGGGAGAGGAAACCATGAGTTTTTCATGCATGTTATGAGGTGCTATTCAAGCTCATCCTGAAGCGGAAAATGGTCAAGAAAAAAAGACAGTAGATCTTATGGATTTACAGATTCATATTTCCTTGATAAAGCTAGGTGGAGTCTTGCTAAAACATTAAAGGCATTTTTGCACTCAGTCTTTACATAATGTTGTGGAAACAGATGCCAGAAATAGTCCCCGGGGGGGGGGAAAGAAACAGTGAACTAGGAAGCCAGGCTCCTGTTAAGGCAGATAATTAGAATATCGAAAGAGTGACAAGATTCCAGTGCCAAAACACCTCCATTTCACATCATGGAGGAGGTGCCAGGAAGATGGAGCGTAACAGACCTCAGAAAATTTCTGCTGGTTTCTGTTAAACTTGTTGCGAAGAGCCCATACACCATGTACTTTGCGTCACAGGCATACTCCCTCCCTTTCTAGTCTTACCCATTTATTCAGTTTGTGCCTTCATTCCTTTAGTGTCTGTCCTTTAAAACTTTGTAAGTAGCCATTGTCCACCACCAAGAGCATGTGAAGTTTTAGGTGCACCAGAACTAAGGCACATAGAAGAGCCAGACTCAGACCAGCATTGGAGCTGGTAGATGAGGGGAGAGAGTCAGCACTGCTGCAACCTGCCTGAGATCCACTCATACAAGTCTGGTATATTTTGCTTAAGGAGACATGGGGGTTCAACAACCATAAGGACTTATTTTGCCTTCAGGACAGGAGAAGACTGCTAGTGCTGATACTCCTCTTTGCACTTGGTTGTGTAAGTGAAGGGGGAGGAGAAGGCATCTGGCAGCAAGGAGCAGAAAAGCAGGAAAGAACAGGGGATGTGTTTTGTTTTGCTCCATGGAGTAGCCCTGCCCTGATCCATTTGTTGTGCAATTTAAAACTGCCTGTCAGCAGCATTATTTATGGCAATGCACAGGCTGAGTCTCAGAATCAGGAACCCAAATCCAGCTTCCCTGATGTCATTTTCCACCCAGGCTATTAGATTTTTAGCCTTATTTCCTAAGAAAATGATTCCTACCTAATTTTTGCAGCCTGTTTGCATGACAATCTGCATGTCTTCTATAACTCTTAAGAACTTTGCAGCACAATTCTAGTTTCAATCATATTCAGCACAAGGGCAGAGGGCTCAAAGCTGTTCAGTTTCCAAACGGCTGATTGAACCATTTGTCTGCATAGAGAAACAAGAGCCAGAGGAGCATCTGTTCCTCAATGGAATGCAGACAGAGCTCAGCCTTTTTGGACTGAGGGTGGCCACCCAACTCATCCCCACATGCACATTAGCTGGCCAGCTGGCATGCAGACATGCCCCAGCCAGCCACAGCTTGTGTTGCCAGAAAATTTAGGGGCACTGAAGGACACTGGAGGGGGTTATCCATACTGCAGTGGTGGGAAGCATGGGGGACATGAGAGGAAAGGAAGGCATGGGGAAGAATGGTATGCTCATGAAGGCACAAGGAAGAAATGAGATGATTCACAAAGAAGACTAGTGGTTATGCAGTGCAAGTTTGTGGTAAGCCCCCTTTCAGCCCTTGCAGAGCACCTCAGCCATTGAAGGGCTCCTAGGCTAAAGGTGATCTTGCACACACCTAGCTGAGGTCTGAGAAGTGGCACACTGAGAGCAGAACCAAGCACACTTCATGACATTCTGTGTATTTATTGGCCTAGACAAAGTGCTGGAGATAAACCAGAGGATGCATAAATTCACAGATCATAGTTTAGAAACATTAAAGAAATAGGGCTTCATAAAAGACTCAATGGAACCTTAAGGGTCGAAATAGAAATAGAAAGGGTCCAGACACATGTTGATAGCAGAGATGATTGCATTCCTAATAGCAAACCAAGGGGCTCTGATTTAATCTATGGAATGACCAGACACAAAAGGAATTCAAGTGGAATTTTCTGCCTGCAGAGCAGTGGATAGAGCATGCAGGAAAACTGAAAGAAGAAAAAGGTGTGGTATGCAAGTATGGGCTAAAAAGTATTGTGGATTTTATCTAGAGACTGAGAGAGGGCCACACTTAATTAGAAAGGACTCCTAGTTTCTTTCTGCCCCACAATGTCTCTCATTTGCTATTAGCAGCTCAGCAGGGGTGGTATGATACAATTACTCATTAGGTAAAGGAATTTCAAACCTTTGCCCTAAGAGGAGTCTAACCTTGTCACTCAGGCTCAGCCTTGCATCTTTTCATGAGCCTGAGCAATACTTAAACAAGGATCACAGAGCTGGGCTTTATTTTGTTTTGTTGTGAGTACTCAGGTTTGAAACAGAGGGTTTGCTCCTGGCTGTATGTGCTGTGCTATACTGCAGCTGTCCCACAAACCCCATCCTCCTGCCTGCTACGTGAAGCTGAGACAGCCTAGTCCTATCTGGCTAAATTCATGTACCTCATGAAATGCACCAGCTACAGCCTCTCGTTTCCTAACAAAATCATTAGGTGTGAGTGCAAAAACCATATATTTTATTCTGGGTAGAGGGGAAGATGCAGACAATGAGGTTACACAGCTTCCTGGCCATGTCTTCATGAATGATTAATCTTTTGTACTGTAATACTGGTGTTGCTGTAGCTTTTGTGGTCTGAGGGTACTATCTTTTATTAAACTGAATGACTTCACTGGATAAATGGCCAAAGCTTTTAGCCTTATGTCCTTTCCCCCCCTCCCTGCCATAGTTCCCCCCCTCCCCGCCCCCCAACTATGGCAGCTATGCTAATAAAAGATATTTCTTCCCACTCCAGATCTTGCTTTTCTGATAAAATCTCTGCAAACTAAATACTGCACGGATGTATGGCACATTCAGCATTATCCACATGTGTCACTCTTTTCAATAACTAATAAATAAAAATATCAAGTGAGTGTACATCAAAGTCACTTAGAATAAAATCTTCGAATTAAACAGGAACATATGTAGCTCACATGTCTTTATTTGAATAAAGAATATGGAAAAACTAACAAAGTGTACTATTTCAGCTGATCTGTTTTCCTCAGAAATCTTTGCTGAGTAAGACACTGAAATGTTAAACTTTGTTTCTCTTTCCACTTCTGTTGCTTAAGGAATTTTCTACAATACTGTGGAGTGTGTGTGTGGAAAATAACACGGCTTTAACTCTTTTTTTTAAGTCACTTTGATTCTCTTTTGTTATGCCAGAGATTTACTGTTTCTTTTGACATCATAGCAGCTGTTTTTGCAAGGACTGCTTGGGACAGCAGCAAAGAAATCTTGCTCGCTTCCGTCCACATGTACAGAACAAAGAGCTAATACACACCAAGCAGTTTTGATTGCTTGGTGGATAACAAGGAACTAGCAAAATCTCACAGAATTCTCAGGAAGAGACTGGAAAAAAGAAGCAAAGTCATCCAGAAATAACACCATTTAGTTTGTGACCAAACTGAAGAGCAGTATCTTGGGTTTCTTTGGGAGGCCACAGCTTGGGATCAGGTGCTCCTACAAGATGTAATCTGCAAGCCAGATTTTCTCCCTGGTGCTTGTCTGTGGGACTGCTTCTGCTTTCCTCAGTGGAAATACCACCCAACCTGTCCAAGGATTTAACTTACTACCACTGATCGTTTCGTGGGTAGGAGAGCTATTTCCCCCAAGAAAGCGGGCTATCTGTCAGTAAGTGAACCACCCCTTCTGCAAACACCTGCCCTTTCATAGCAGGGCTACTGCTGTATGGGTTCAGATGATTTCCACAGAAATCTGCAGCAGGATATTTCCCAGACAGTGGACTGATAATGTTCTTTGCTTAATATATCAAAATCCAAGCCCGAGCCTGGAGAACAGGTACTTTCCGTTCCTAAATACTTCGTTTTGTATAACTAGTTGCAGAGACATTAGGGTTCAACCCCCTTATGACTACGCTGCAAGGTTGTTATAGTTAAAGAGATATACACCAACAAAAAAATTATGGAAAAGCAGATCTTGCTTTTTAGAAAAGCAGCTCAGAAGTTTTCAGCCAAAATGTATTACCTCCATGATCCAAACAGACAGAAAGAAAGCACATATAGAAAATACCATGAAGAGAGCAGTGAAGCAGGTGGCCTTAAACTTGGAGTTATGGAAAATGTGACAATAAGCAGAAATACTTTTATTTCTGGCACTTTAGATAGTGAAAGTTTTCCTGTTCTGACTAACCAGGAGGAAGCTAAAATTAAGTTGGAGCTGGGTATACTAAGCAGTTATTGCTGTATTGCAGCTAATGCTCCAAATAGGCACACACTAGTGGGACAAATACTTCTAGCCCTTACTTGGATTTGTTGTGTTTGGTGTTTTGCTTGTGTAGGATTAAATAAAAATAATATGCAACGTGTCCCTGCCCATGGCAAGGGGGTTGGAAATCGATGATCTTGAGGTCCTTTCCAACCCTTACTATTCTATGATTCTATGATTCTATATACCAAGCGCTTTCGAGGAACAGAAAGCATCTACCTTACTGTGACTGTAATTGCAACATGCAGCCATTGCAGCGTGCTAGCATCAACACAAAAGCATTTAGAAGCAGGATGGTGCAGAAAACACATTGTTCAATGTAAGAAACCAGATGAGCTAGGCAAAGACGATGTATTTACCTGTATAATGGCATTTGGTCAAAACTCCTCATCCCTTGTGAAGACAGACTGCTCCTTCACAGGTGGGAGCATAGCACAGTCTCTCACTCAGTGGGTAATAATGCCATTGCAGCCAAACAACATTCAATACCATGCTGCCACCTTGACTCAAACCATTTTATAAGGGTTAAAGGTAGGAGATCTTACAAGCACACCTCCCAGCCCCAGAATTTCTCCAGGGAAGCCTCCTTCCCCAGGCAGTCCCATCTTTACCATACCAACATGATCAGCACAGCTTCCTGTGGCTGGAGCTCTTTGTGTGAATCATCCTGCCGGTGAAATTGCAAGATGATTCATAGTGAACATCTGAGGAGAACTTTTGATTGGTAAGCTATGGAGATATCTTGCAAAATCTGCTTTGGCAAACGCAGCCACATAATTGGATGCCTCCAGTTGCATATGCAAATAAGGTTTTTCTGTAATCATAAAGTGGGAGCTGTCTGTCAGTCAATTTATCTCTTTCATTTTAGCACCAGTTTCTTGGCTACTTGGAACACAATGAACAAGAAATGGAAGACCACGACCAGATGAAAAGTAAGAAATAGAAAAATTATGTGCTAAGGACACAGACCTGGAATTTCTGGCAAATGTCCACATTTAAGTGGACTTTTCCCATGAGATGGATAAATGTTGTGAGTTGCTGACAAAATATAGCTTTTCTGTTTTATCCATGACATGAAAAATCCCTTTTCTGTTTGTGCAGTATGTCCAGAAATAAGGCTTATGCATAGCAGCAAACACTGTTGAATTGCAAGCAAACATTACAAACTTGAGTGAAGATTACATGGAATTTTTCTGTGCAAAAAGCAACTGCTTTAAGTGCATGTAATAGAGTGAATGCAGCTCCCAATGCAGCATCAATGCTAAGCTGTTCCCACTTGGAAGACTGCTGGTATACATTTTTCTTTAATATTGACCAGTGTTGAAACAAGTAGATTGTAAGGCTTTATTCTCTAAATTGCTCCCTGCTCTGACAGCAGCTATAAGTCAAGATGTATGAAGGATAAGTGAGCACTTTATATGACTATTTCAGTCCTAAATAATATTTGCTGGATTGCTAGAAGAGCATACTTCTGGTGGGGTTACACATCTCAGGATTCTTCTGGTGTAGAAAATAAACTCATGCTGATTGCTCATGGCCTTTAGGCAGAAGTAAAAGCATTTTGTTGAAGAACTTTTTGTCAAAATGTCTCTATACTCATTTCTGTGATCAAAAAAGAAATACCGTCTATTAGCTCAGAAGCTGGAAGAGGAAGGAAGCTCTTCCTTTAGCTGAAAGAAATGGAAAGAAAACTTCCTCATATAAAATTAAAAGAAGAAGGGAATAAGGATGGTACTACCAGGAATTGTGAGTATAAAAGCATGGAACTTTTAAAAATTGGAAGTTTCATTTTTATGCCTGAACACTGAAAACATCTAAGGGATCACTTCATCTGGACGTGTTCATACCTCTGAACACACTGCAAAAGGAAGTACATATCTTTCATTACTAAAACCACTTCCGTTCTTCAAGAAAACTGGAAGTGGGTTTTGGACACAATCTGACAATTAAAACAACTTCTATTTTCTAATGCTGCTTTATATCACAGAACATGACTTCATATTATCCTTTCTTCAGTAGCTGGTCCCTTCTGCATTACATATACACTTATTTAGTGATCGAAAAATCTTAAAGCTGTTTGTATATATAAAAAGTGAAGCCTGACTTGGACACTACAATACTTGCCATGTGTAGTGAGAATAGAGGTTAATTGTGGTTTCAAAAGTGGTAAGTCCTTTGCTAACATAGTGACCTGTAAGAAAAGTAGGGAGCTGCTACTACTCACTTACATGATAGCATTTGTTATTAATCCACTGTGCCCCTGCACATGCAACTTGTTTAAGATACATGTTTCAGTCAGATGGGGAATTGTAGTCTATTTTTTCTCATTGATGTTACCATGAATTTTGTGATGGATCTGATCTCCTCAAGGTCTCAAGTCATGGAAACTTAGACCTGTAAGAAATCATTGCAACAAGTGATTTTGCTACTAAAGGGAAAGTATAGATACCAGGAGATGGCAACAAAGGACTGTGGCAAAGATTGTTTAATGATTTTATTGAAGCAGTGAGATCTGAGTGCCCTATAGCTTTACAGTATTATGACAGTTCTTGGGAAGATGGGGATTATTTGTCCATTTGACACTTGCACATTCCTAACATGAGGAAATGTTTCAGTGGTACAGTTAGTATTTTGGAGGTATGCCGACTAAAATACAGGCTTTTCTCTTATGCCCTCATACTCTGGGTGGCTTAAGCAGCTCTTCTATAAACCCCAGATAGTTGTGACCTTAGGGTGCTTGTCCTAGTTGTTTATCTGTATGGTTTTGGCAGTATATTGATAGCAGCTCTCAGCTGCAGTTTGTTTCCTCAGCTGGTGGCTAAAAACAATGCCTAAATGTCAGTCTCAGAGATTGTCTCTCAGGTAAAGATTTTGTTGCATTATTGTTTATTGGGTTAAAGATTCAGAGGTGAACACATTTTCCTGGGAGAGCTGAGAGTGCTCCTGGGGAAGATTTTTTATTAACAAAACTGGGTTTTTCAGTACTGCTGATGGTCAGTTAGAGAAACTACGCACAGAAATATCTAAATTTCAACTCCTTCTTGGAGCCATAGACAAACACTTATAGGTTAGAGCTGGAGAGGAATCAGTCACAAAAAAAAAAAGCTAAACATAAATGCTGTCAGTGGGTGCTGTAGTGCTGACTCAGCTTCTTTATACAAAGCACTGCTGGGTTAAGTGATTCACGTTATGAATGAAGGAAATGGTGAGCACCAGTAGAGTAAGAGCTCTCAGATAATAAATCATAGCTTGGATGTGGTTGATAAATTTGCATTTACTTAATTTATGAAGTATAATAAATAATACAATATGAAGTTATATAACAATATAATATCAAGGCTTTAATTTATTAGGTAAATTTGCATTTACTTCAAATGCCGCTGTCCATCGTATTTGAAAAATCATGGCAGTCAGATGAAGTTCCCTGTGAATGGAAAAAGGAAAATATAGCCTCCATTTTCAGGGAGAGAAAAATGGAAGACTCAGGGAACAACAGTCACTCTCACCTCTGTGCTTTGCAGGACCAGGGAACAGATTCTCCTGGAAACCATGCTAGGGCATATGAAAACCAAAGAGGTGGTTGGCGACAGCCAGCAAGGCTTCACTAAGGGGAAATCCTGCCTGACCAATTTGGTGGCCTTCAATCATGGGGCTACGGAACTCATGGACAGGGGTAGAGCAGTTGATGTCATCTACCTGGGCTTGTGCAAAGCGTTAGACACTGTCCCACACGACATCCTTGTCTCTAAGTTGGAGAGACATCAATTTGATAGGTGGACCACTCAGTGGATAAAGAACTGGCTGGACGGCCGCATGCAAAATGTTATGGTCAATGGTTCAATGTCCAGCTGGAGACCAGTAACGAGTGGTGTCCCCCAGGGATTGGTGTTGGGACCGGTCTTGTTCAACATCTTTGTTGGTGACATGGACAGTGGGATTGAGTGAGCCCTCAACACTTGCTGATGACACCAAGCTGTGTGGTTCGGTTGATATGTTGGAGGGAAGGAATGCCCTCCAGAGGGACCTTGACACACTTGTGGGGTGGGCTGATGCCAACCTGATGAAGTTTAACCATGCCAAGTGCAAGGTCCTACACCTGGGTCGGAGCAATGCCAGGCACAGCTACAGGCTGGGCAGAGAAGAGATTCAGAGCAGCCCTGCAGCGAAGGACTTGGGGGTGTTGGTCAATGGGAAAATGAACATGATCCAGCAGTGTGCGCTTGCAGCCCAGAAAGCCAACCGTATCCTGGGCTGCATCAAAAGGAGTGTGACCAGCAGCGCGAGTGAGGTGATTCTGCCCCTCTACTCTGCTCTCATGAGTCCCCACTTGGAGTGGTTCTGGTGTCCTCAACATAAGAAGGACATGGATGTGAGAAACGGTTTCTAGATAAAAGCATTTTTCATAAAAGCACAGGGTAGACACAACAGTGAAGCAGCTGCTATTTATTAACATTTTTGCAAAAATGGGTGTCCTAGCAAGTAGGCACATACAGCAAAGGCAGAACTTCAATTTATATTTCTTACCCTCTCTGCAAGTTCCCTCCTTTTATTCCCCATTGGTTGGGTACTCCAAGGTTTACAGCTTGTCTGATGCATATAATCTACATGCTAACTGTCCCACCTCTGGTAACATCTCCACTTACTTGATTTCATATGCCCCTTCCTTTTATTTATTTATCTATCTCCTTTTATGGTTCGATTTCGTAACTCTCTGGCGTACATGTGGTACCCCAACTTACTGTTTAACAACAGAACCAGTTTGCACCAGCTTAGTTTCATGGGCTGTACGAAGATAGCATTCTTGTTTAACCAGTGTGTCTGTCACCCAAAAATGACATTGTCTTTAATTACGGAGTGTGTCTATTTAAGTCATAGTATTTTAAAACCTTTGTTTCGTTCCCTTAGTAACCTAGCCCCAGCCCCAATTGCAAAGTCTTAATATTGCAAAGTCCTATCCTCAATATGCAACACTAACACTGTTTCTCTCTCAATGGAGCTGTTGGAACAAGTCGAGAGGAGGGCCATGAGGATGATAAGGGGACTGGAGCACCTCCCGTATGAAGACAGGCTGAGAAAGTTGGGGCTGTTCAGCGTGCAGAAGAGAAGTCTGCATGGAGACCTCATAGCAGCCTTCCAGTATCTAAAGGGGGACTATAAGGATGCCAGAGAGGGACTCTTCATTAGAGACTGTAGCGAGAGGACAAGGAGTAACAGGTTCAAACTTAAATGAGAAGTTCAGGTCAGAAAGAAGTTCTTTACTGTAAGGGTGATGAGGCACTGGAATGGGTTGCCCAAAGAAGTGATGAATGCTCTATCCCTGGTGGTGTTCAAGGCGGGGTTGGACAGAGCCTTGGGTGACACAGTTTAGTATGAGGTGTCTGTGCCCATGGCAGGGGGGTTGGAACTAGATGATCTTAGGATCTTTTCCAACCCAAACCAGTCTATGATTCTATGATTCTATGATTCTATGATACTATGATTCTATGAAAATATAAAACTTGACTTTACCTCTCTTTCAATTTTATGACAATTTTATGCACATTTACTATCAGATTGCATTTAACAACCCATCAGACATGATTTGTCTGAGAAATAACTTTAAACAGGATGAGCAGTGCACGTAGTTTGACTACAGACATGATCATATTCCATGAGCATGACAACATCAGACTCCACCTAACCAAGTCATAACAAAGCAACTGTCCTCTTGTAGAACACAAAATAACAAAGTTTTCTGAAAGTCTCAGTTTTTCCTGTCCTGTTTTGTTCAGTGGGCAGAATACTCCTTCCCAGAATGAAGAAATATGAAGTAAATGGCAATTATTGTATTTTCATTTTGGAAAAGTTCTTCTAGTTTAACCTCTTCTGTATGGATTTATGTACATGCCCCCAATGTTCTAGACAAAGCTTAATGGAAAAATGATGCCATCTTGGCTATTAATAGACAGAGTTCAGCTGATTAGTCAAGCTTAACCTACTTGTTTTGACAAGGTCTTCAAGTTTACTTCTGTTTAAACAAGAATAGAAAGCTTCTCACTATTAATATGAAACCATGTCTTTCAGTAACAGCAGTGAAAAGAAATAAAGAGTTCAGAGGTGCCAAACATTTTAAAGTATACTTTGCAGAACAAGTGACTCTATCTTGTTTGTTTCCTCAGATGTGCCGAGAATACCCAACCCATGTAATAACAGGAGGCTTTCCAGCATCAAATTCCTTTGTTATGGGGTGAGAAAGAAATACTATTTTATATATTTATTACTTATATGATCTGGTTCAAGACCATCTTAGGAACCTGAATGTATACAAGTCCATGGGACCTGATGAAATCCATCTGCGGGTCCTGAAGGAGCTGGCAAATGAAGTTGCTAAGCCACTGTCCATCATATTTGAAAAATCATGGCAGTCAGGTGAAGTTCCTGATGACTGGAAAAAGGGAAATATAACCCCTATTTTTAAGAAGGGGAAAATGGATGAGCCAGGGAATTACAGACCAGTCAGTCTCACCTCTGTGCCTGGCAAAATCTTGGAGCGGATTCTCCTGGAAGGTGTGCTGAGGCACATGAAAAACAACAAGGTGGTTGGTGACAGCCAGCATGGCTTCACTAAGGGCAAATCCTGCCTGACCAATCTGGTGGCCTTCTATGAAGGGGCCACGGATTTCATGGACAGGGGTAGAGCAGTTGATGTCATCTACCTGGACTTATGTAAAGCTTTTGACACTGTCACGCATGACATCCTTGTCTCTAAGTTGGAGAGACATCAATTTGATAGGTGGACCACTCAGTGGATAAAGAACTGGCTGGATGGCCGCACGCAAAGAGTAGTGCTCAATGGCTCAATGTCCAGCTGGAGACCAGTAACGAGTGGTGTCCCTCAGGGATTGGTGTTGGGACCGGTCTTGTTCAACATCTTTGTTGGTGACATGGACAGTGGGATTGAGGGCACCCTCAGCAAATTTGCTGATGACACCAAGCTGTGTGGTTCGGTTGATACACTGGAGGGAAGGAATGCCATCCAGAGGGACCTTGACACACTTGTGAGGTGGGCTGATGCCAACCTGATGAAGTTTAACCACGCCAAGTGCAAGGTCCTACAGCTGGGTTGGAGCAATGCCAGGCACAGCTACAGGTTGGGCGGGGAGGAGATTCAGAGCAGCCCTGCAGAGAAGGACTTGGGGGTGTTGGTCAATGGGAAAATGAACATGAGCCGGCAGTGTGCGCTTGCAGCCCAGAAAGCCAACCGTATTCTGGGCTGCATCAAAAGGAGTGTGACCAGCAGGTCGAGGGAGATGATCCTGCCCCTCTACTCTGCTCTCATGAGACCTCACTTGGAGTATTGTGTGCAGTTCTGGCGTCCTCAACATCAAAAGGACATGGAACTGTTGGAACAAGTCGAGAGGAGGGCCACGAGGATGATCAGGGGACTGGAGCACATCCCGTATGAAGATAGGCTGAGAAAACTGGGGCTGTTCAGCCTGGAGAAGAGAAGGCTGCGTGGAGACCTCATAGCAGCCTTCCAATACCTGAAGGGGGCCTATAGGGATGCTGGGGAGGGACTCTTTATAAGGGACTGTAGTGAGAAGACAAGGGGTAACTGGTTCAAACTTTAACAGGGGAAGTTTAGATTGGATATGAGGAAGAAATTCTTTACTGTAAGGGTGGTGAGGCACTGGAATGGGTTGCCCAGGGAAGTTGTGAATGCTTCATCCCTGGCGGCGTTCAAGGTGGGGTTGGACATAGCCTTGGATGGCATGGTTTAGTGGGAGGTGTCCCTGCCCATGGCAGGGGGGTTGGAACTAGATGATCTTAAGGTCCTTTCCAACCCTAACTATTCTATGATTCTATGATTCTATGATTATTTATATTTATTTTTTATGGCTTATATTATTCTAATATAGTATTCTAATATTTATTACTTACATTTATCGCATATATTTATTTTATATGCTATATATATTTATTATATATGCATACATACATATATTTACATGTATTTATTACATAGATTATTTATTAATAAATTAAATGTATTATTTATTATTATTTATTATGAGGTAAAAGAATGGGTATTATTCACTCTTAAAAAAGTAGTTCAATGTCAGAATCTGTATTACAATCAGGAAGGTATATGTTGCAACTCGTTAGTAAATCTTAATTAAATTTTACTTGATTTTAAGGAAAAAAAATGTAAACTTCAGGTGTTTGTCAGATCAGATGCAAAAGAGGCATTTAAGAATTCAAACCCCTTTTTATCTACTGAATTTCATGTACTGGCTAGATACTTTTTTTCTACTAGGTTTTCTAAGACTCTTTCTCGGCTATCACCTCCTCCCGAAGACAGTGACAGCTAAGGAGGCAATTAACCCTTAATGGAGGAATGTCACTGAGGCAGGAAAGGACAGGAGCCCTTTCATTTGGTAACTCAGAACAGTGGCTGCAAAAGACAGTTCCCCCTGGAGCTATGGCTCTTAAACTCAAGCTGCAGATGAGTTTCTGTGCAGCTTCTACAGCTGTTCCTCATCTCCTTTGGGATCATCACCCAATTAGTGAAAGTTTTTGTGGTAAGTATCATGATGTGATACATTACACCATGCTTCACCATGTGTGTTTTAGTGCACACGTGGGCACATATCCTAGGTGCCAGTTCCCTGTTTGTGTAGTAGGCTGTTTAGGTTGTGCAGGCATGTCAGGGTTGGGTAGGCAGGGCGGATGGCTAGCTGACACACTCCACTTATGTCTACCTGGAAACAGAGCCTGGACTCAGAAACTGGAAGTGAAGACAGCTCTGATAACTTACATGTTGCCCAGGCATCCTCATCTGCAGTGAAAGCATCACTTATCGATCTGAAAAGACACATAGCTCCATAACGATCCAGTTCTCTTTCAACCACAGTGCTCAACTATCAGACTGCAGCTTATCTGTCCTGACTCATAATAACAACTAGTCTGGTGGGGTGGCACCAAGGACCATGGGCTTTCAGGTCTGGTGGGACTGGGGGGAGGGCAGAGGAGGAGCTGTCTGCAGAGTCAAGCACAGGCGACTCAGCTCCTGGAAGAAACTTGCCAGAGGCAGTTTCTAACATTTGGTTTGAGAAACAGCTGTGATTTGCTGATCTACATAATTGAGATGCCTCCCTGGAATTAAGTGTCTCCAGAGGAAACTCAGCATCTGAGCAAATAAGACAACCAGGAAGGATGTGGTATTAAGATACATGGAAGTTGAGTTTCCCACCTCTTTATCTGTGTGCTAAACATCTTTTTTGGGTACCTTGCTTCTTCACAGGAGATTTATAATGGGCAGTGTCAGTGCTGCAACCTCCCAGGATTGCCATGTAGAAGTTAATAGCTCATGACTAATCCTGTGTCTCTGCTTATGGTATTTGAGCTGGCAGACATGCATCCATCTCCCTGACAGTGCAGATTTCTTGCCCAGGAAGTGTTTCCAGTCCTTTGTCCAGTCTCTATCTTCCAATTCCAAAATTTCCCTTTAGACTCTATTCCAGCCCAATAGGGTCAGGGTATTTCCTCTTATATTTAGGCTAATTTTTTTGCTCCTTTGACCTCTTTGCATTACCCCACACTTTTCTGCTGTCTCCTCAGCTGCCAGCCCCTGTGGCGATGGTCCAGCATTTCTCTCCACACTCCTACATCAAATGCTCAATTTCTTCTGTTAAGCCTTTTCTTGAAAAATCCTATTTCCCCTAGCCTCTAATCAATACCTATTTTTCATGAAACTCTGTTGGAAAGCTTTTTATATATATTCCTGATAAATGGCTCTCCCATCCCAAATGTTGCTTTGAGTAGTGAGGGGAAAAGGAGACATAGAGGAGGCAGTGATCAGGAGAAAGGCAAGAACCAGTGACAGAAATATTTTGCATTCCCCCAAAGCATGAAACTGTGCCTATTATTTCACAGTTAAAAGAGGAATTCAGCTGCCTTTCCCCAGAGCATTTTGAAATGACAGGCACAGTTTTTGCAGGTTGGAGAGAGCCAAAATATTTCTAAAATATATCATATAGCAAAAGCAAATTTTGCTGGATTTTTTTATCAAGATAATTTCCTGTGGCAGCTAATTATGTATTAAAACACAAACACATCATTTCTAATTGCCTTGAGTGCATGCCTCAGACATAGATGAACCCTGGTTTTCAACTGTGTGTTCCAAAGTTCTAATTTTTCAGGAAAAAGTAACAATTACAAATAATATAATTGAAAACAAATGCAAACAAAGCACAACTTACAAAGAAGCAGGGGAAAACAATCCCTTACGAAAGCAGGTTATTATCTTAGCCACAAGTAAATTTTCCAGGTCAACCATCTCTCTCAAATGCACACAGCCCTGCTTTCTGACCAGCTACTGCATTTTACACTCACATGTACATACTTAGTCCTTTGTGTTTTCTACTGGTTGCTGTCCCAGTCATACCTGATTGCCATGAATGTGGTCTCTGCTTGCCTGTGCACAAGGCTGAGCCAGACCTTGGGCTCTCGCTTGTGCTTTACACGGGGCCCTGATTTTCAAACTATTTGAGGCGACGCACCTTCAACCTCTGCTAGGGCCAGGGCAGGCAGCTCCAGAAGACAATCCTGGGTGCATCAGTACTTGTTAACTCTGCGGTCAGACTTGTGCTTGAGCCTCTCAGATTGCACACACTGCCTACATGAATTTTCAAGCTTCAGCTGATGTCCCAAGCAAAGTAACAGGCTGACGACTAGAAAAGCCCAGGAGCAAGGGCAGAACTGGCCCTTTCATTCAGACAGTGTAGAAAACAGCACTTTGAGTCACAGTTTGGCAAATTAAAGTCCAAATTTTAGTGCTGCAGAATAGATGGAGCCAAGGAAACTTAGACTCTGGAAAAGAAATTTGAGGTGGTTAGCACATCTGATAATTGGGTTCTTTGTTATGATGCCTGGCTAACCAGCTACCTCCCTAATTTAATATACCCACATTGAGAAAACTGATCCTAATCCTTATATGCTTTAAATTTCTTGATCTTGTCTATGGCAATTTTGAACTGCCAAGTTAAGTTATATCTCATAAAGTCCTGAGCTTTTTATATTCCAAGGACAGAAGGTGCAGAAGACAAATCCACCCACAAAGACACAAAACCATAATACACAAATCTCCCTTCTTGTGACTCTGCATAAAGTCAGTAATGCAAAGATCATAGAATCATAGAATCACAGAATAGTTAGGGTTGGAAAGGACCTTAAGATCACCTAGTTCCAACCCCCCTGCCATGGGCAGGGACACCTCCCACTAAACCATGCCATCCAAGGCCATGTCCAACCCCACCTTGAACGCCGCCAGGGATGAAGCATTCACAACTTCCCTGGGCAACCCATTCCAGGGCCTCACCACCCTTACAGTAAAGAATTTCTTCCTCATATCTAATCTAAACTTTCCCTGTTTAAGTTTGAACCCGTTACCCCTTGTCCTCTCACCACAGTCCCTTATGAAGAGTCCCTCCCCAGCATCCCTATAGGCCCCCTTCAGGTATTGGAAGGCTGCTATGAGGTCTCCACACAGCCTTCTCTTCTCCAGGCTGAACAGCCCCAATTTTCTCAGCCTATCTTCATACGGGATGTGCTCCAGTCCCCTGATCATCCTCGTGGCCCTCCTCTGCACTTGTTCTAACAGTTCCATGTCCTTTCTATGTTGAGGACACCAGAACTGCACACAATACTCCAAGTGAGGTCTCACGAGAGCAGAGTAGAGGGGCAGGATCACCTCCCTCAACCTGCTGGCCACGCTCCTTTTGATGCAGCCCAGGATACGGTTGGCCTTCTGGGCTGCAAGCGCACACTGCCGGCTCATGTTCATTTTCTCATCAACCAACACCCCCAAGTCCTTCTCTGCAGGGCTGCTCTGAATCTCTTCCCTGCCTAACCTGTAGCTGTGCCTGGGATAGATGTTGAGATACTTGTGTTATTGCTGTTTGTAAAAAGTGAAATATTCCTCATTCTGTAACTAACATTCCTAAATATCTTATTATTTAAATGGGGTTATTTAAATGGCAGACACATAAGTGCTATATAAACACCTCTTACGACAATGGCTACTTAGTTTTTATGCAAAGACATATCTATTTCTAATTCTATATCATTGCATAAACAAAACCAGCTTATTATTTAGCAAAAAGCCTAAAATTTAAAGTGGGATCATCTCTACCGTGAAAGACATAGGTATCTTAAACTGTGATATTTTGGGGAAAAGTGCACAGTTAAATACTTCTAGCACTCTGTTATGCCTTGGGTCTAAAGCTGAGAGCTGTCATACTGAAACCTGCAGGAGCTCTGGCTTCAAACTGCAGAAAAATGTTACTGCTATGAACTAGATCCTTAGGGTTATACCAGCTGTGCTTCTGGCCTAGAGCATGAGTCTTTTCTCCTTTAAAACCCAGCCAATACTCATGTAAATTATGTGGCCTGATCTCAGTTTCATTTTGGGAAATGGACAAACTGGTGAAACAGCTTTTCTCCAGTGGCTGAATCCTGCAGGGCACTATAGCTTGTGCTAGACTTCTCTTCTGTAAGTAACTTTAAAAGCTTTTAACTTCAATGGACCTTTCATAGAGAAAGCTGAGAAGAATCTCTCGTGCAGGTATTTTTAGCTAATGGAGCATTCACACATTCAGTTTCTGTGAAGGTGCTATTACTGGTCCTTTCTGAATAGCTTGGCTTGTGGTCATTTTGGTACATTTATTTGCTGCAAGCTGAGCTGCATTCTTTCTGGACTCCCATTGACTCGGACAGAGGCTGTAGACTGAGTTGAAGGCTTGTTCATACAGAGTGAATTCAATAGGAATATTTCCAGGGACTCAGATGGGATTTGAGGGGCCCTAGCCCAGGACAAAAGTTTATGGTGCTTGGAGCCAGAAAAAAAATGAATGAGATCATCTGTTCTGTTCTGTAGCTAATCACAGGATATGTAAGTTTTATCCAGATATGCCAGTAATGAAATAACAAGTTCTTCCTTAAGAAATTAGAAGTGCCATGTAGAGGAGAAATGGAGGCCACTTCCTCACGGCATGGCACCTGGCTGCTGGCACCTGCTCAGTTGAGATACTTCTGGGTGACTCCAGCTCCGTTGCCAGCCACTGAGATCCAGCCAACTGACTGCCCAGCACAGCACCCACTTCTTTCCCAAATCCTGAAGGAAGCTCAGGATTGCCAGACTGCTGCAGAAAATGTAATCAGTGCTGTTTCCCATCAAACTCATGAACAAAGCTCATAAGCAGAAGTCAGGCTGACATACTTTAGAGCCAAAGACTGCAAATACCAGCCAGCCTAATCCTCTCATGATGTGGGTGTATGTATAACACAATATTGAAAAGAAATACGGTTGTACTAGGTTTAATAAAAAATATGTCTAGACCAAACTACTTCCAAAAGTAGAGATGCTTACAAGAAACACAAAATGTGGGGCAATATAAAATAATCTGTCTCATAATCAGTCTTTTAGGAACCTTTTGAACTGGAGGTTGGACCTGGACCAGTATACTGCAATAAACTGGTGGAGGGATGTCTCCTCCAGGAACTGGCTATAGTGTTTTTTTAAAACCATTGAATTTACTCTCAGAATCTAGATTAATCCCCTTTTCCTTTTAATATATTTTATGTCATTATAAGAAATCTGTGTGAGGGTAAATCCACTTCCTTCTCATAAGCTGTCTCAATATTTTCCTCACAGCTATGAGGAAATGTCTTATTTCAAGGCTGAATTTTTCCAACTCTAACTTCCTGATGCTAGATCTTACCATGCCTTTTGTCAGCACACTTGAAACAGGATGGAAAACAGATTTTTCTCATTCCCTTCCCCTGTTGTACTGTATCCCATTTTAAGTAACAGCTACTCGGATTTTTAAAATCCTGATCCAGAGGACCATTTAATCTCATGATTTACTTTAAGTACTTAAGTAATCCCATTGACTTCAATGGGACTACTCTCAGGTTAAAAGTTAAATGCATGGTTAAGTGCTTTGCTTGAATAGTATTTAAGTTCTTTTTAATTTCTCATATACTCACATTCCTTGCTCATGATACTTGATCTGTACAATGTGTTGGAAGTGCAGCATTTCAGGTAAATAGTTCAGCATGGAATCACGTAGGTTACGACACAGCAATTTCCATTGCAGCTTTTGTTTAGCACTGAAGGAATCCTGACTGATGGATACTAAGGGTGTTTTTGATGTTATTTTCTCTGAGGAACTAATGCTCTTCATTCCTGTTAATTCCCTCTGCTGCCTAGTTTGTTTGTTCAGCAGTGCCCTAAACAAGAAAGGCTTTCTTCAAACAATAGGCTGCTTTGCACTCTGTGTGTGTGGTTTACTGAATCCAGACCTAGGGAAAATGTACTGGTCTTCAGCTGGTATGAATCAGCGTTGTCTGCAGAGATGAAGGAGCTATGCTTATTTACATCAGCTAAGGCTCTGACCTATTGTCTACTGTGTTAATGTATAAATACGTGTATGTGTGCAGTTAAACATGTAAGACCTGGGCAGAGGAATAACCTTTCAACACTCTGTTGTTGGGAGATGAGACACAATATTAAAGACATGAGGGTAAAAGCCTAAAATGAAAGCTTTCCTCCTGAGGTCAGGTATGAAAATGCATAATATGCGATAGTCTCCCAGTGTCAATAGCAAAACACTTTTCAATAATACTTACACATAATTGCATCTGTACTATGGACCTTCAAAAGCTTTCCAGCACTTAAGGTGCTTCAAATGAATCTGCATTATTTCAGAATTTTTAGTATAAGCCACTGACCATTCCTGTGTCCTACATGTGTGTGACCAGGTGACTCTGGCTCCTTTCGCAAACAATGCGAAGTGGCCGTTTCATATCAGGCAAGCTAGGAAGTCAAGTTTTGCCTAACTCATGTTTTCAATTATTTTCTGAAGGTTTCTATATCTGTCTGTTGACCAGATGCAGAGCCAAACTCCTTCTGTAAGGTGCTTAGAATATACAGTGACACTACTCTTTAATATAAAGTTCTACCCCAATACTCCAGATTTTTGCCAATATCCCAGAGTAAAAACTCTTTGTCATTAATTTTGTCAATAATTGCTTATTAGCAATTATTAAATCTACCTTCTTTAAGTTTAAAACCATTACCCCTTGTCCTATCACTGTAGCTCTGCACTGGACAAAAGAAATCGTCTCTTTTACGGGGGAGCCCAGACACAGGTGTGGCATGACGAATGCTGAGTAGAAAAGAAGGATCACCTCACTTGAGCTGGTAGCACCTCTCTTCTTAATGCAGCTCAGGAAGCTGCTGGCAAACACAAACAAGCCACATCTTGCTGAAAACTGCATGCCACATCAATGAGATTAATTTGTCCCAGTTTTAGAGATCCACATTTCAGTTGGTCAGCTCCATTCACTTTCTAGTCAGGGGAGAAAAACAGGGTCTTCCAAAGTGAATTCATCTAACTCTGAGGTCAAGGTCTACAGGTTCAGTTAAACTACAGCTCAGCCTAGAGCTCTTCTTTGGCTACAAAGATAACCTACATCACTCATTAGCTGAGATGCACACACTGCGCATACTCAGATCTAGGTTGGTAAGTCCCACCATTCTTTTCATAGCATTTCACAGTACCTGCAAATGTATTAAGCAGCTTGAAGTATGTGCAAATCCCTCAGTCTTTCCCAGAATGGTTTTGTACCAGAACAGAAGGAGCAAGAAAGGATTTCAAGGGTTAAATAGTTGTCCTGTTCTGCCACATGTGCATCTTCATGGGATTCCTACATTATTGTTGTTTGCAATGACTAATTAGCTGATGGGGAAGTTGTGAATGCTTCATCCCTGGCGGCGTTCAAGGTGGGGTTGGACATGGCCTTGGATGGCATGGTTTAGTGGGAGGTGTCCCTGCCCATGGCGGGGGGGTTGGAACTAGGTGATCTTGAGGTCCTTTCCAGCCCTTACTATTCCGTGATTCTGTGATTCTGTGACATGAAAGTGTATTACACTTCATAAACTTAACTTCCAGTTGGAGAGACGGTTCTCATCAATGTTCCCTGGCATTTTGGTATTTTGTAGTCTTTCCTATCTGTCCTGGGTTCAGCAGTGGCAGTCATTTTTTTTCCTTCTTAGTAGCTGGTGCAGTGCTGTGTTTTTGACTTTCAGCCTGGGAACAGCGCTGATAACACCAATGTTTTCAGTTACTGCTCAGTAAGGTTTACTCTGACCAAGGACTTTCTGAGTCTCATGTTCTGCCAGAGAGGAGGGGGAAGCCAGGAGGAAGCAGAGACAGGACACCTGACCCAAACTGACCAAAGAGGTATTCCATACAACAGCACATCACGCCCAGTATATAATCTGGGGGCAGTTACCTGGAAGGGTTAGATCACTGCTAGGGTGGGGCTGGGTATCGGTTGGCGGGTGGTGAGCAGTTGTATTCTTTTCCCTTGTTTCCCTTATCATTATTATTATTATTGGTGGTAGCAGCACTGGTTTGTGTTATACCTCAGTTACTGGACTGTTCTTATCTCAACCTGTGGGAGTTACATTCTTTCGATTCTCCTCCCCATCCCTCCGGGAGCAGGAGAAGGAAGAGGGGGAGTGAGATAGCGGCTGCGTGGTACTGAGTTACGGCTGGGCTTAAACCACGACAGTTCTTTTTGGTGTCCAAAGTGGGGCATGAAGGGTTGAGATAACAACAGATCTGACCAGAGTGTGTCTAATTGTATTTGTGATAAGCATTCATTGTTTCGGATTAATAGTCGCTCATCACAATGCTCATTTATTGGCTCTCAAAGTTGTTGCTCTTGATCTCACAGTTTCAGCTTGTCATACCTTACTTACAGCCGGTATTCGCTGTGTTAGTGTTTATTGGATGAGGACCTTGGGCTAAGGTTCTTGTCTCATTGTACTTTATGGAAATGACTTGTAATACAATAGAATCATTGATCATGAAACTGATCTGGCTTGTGTTCCCAGTGTGGTCACCACCTCTATACTTTGGGAGGCACACAATAGAAGTGTTTAGCAATTACACATCTTTTTTCACCTGCTTGGGTGGCCAACCTGTGAAGGAGACATTCCGTTATGCTCTCAGCCCCCTCACACCCCCCCCCCCCCCCGACTGTTTACAGCATCATTTGAGAGTTCTGAAGGTTTTGAATGGCCTTTGGGTACCCTTGAGACCTGCCTGCTGATTGCGATGGGGATCACCATGTTGGCATGCATACAGAGTGTGTTTTACCCACAACCATTTTGTCTGATCTCAAGAGTTAAGCAGAGTCGGGTTCCGGCCTTGTCTAGGGTTAGATAATGATATAGGAGGACCAAGAGATTTTCCCCAAGGCTGAACAGTCATGAGTGGCAGGATGTGTGGGATAGTATGGGCAAGTAGCTAGGGCAGTGGGCCCCTCCAGTGCTTTGGAACTTCACCACTGAACCAGTGCAAAATCCACAAAAATTAGTAAAACACTGAAATAAGGTGTATTGCCATTCTGGTCATACCAGGGACGGACAAATCACAGCAACATGCTCTGGGGCTTGGCCTATGCTTAGAGAGCCCTGTTCAACACTATCCAGCACCTTCAAAATGAAAAAAATGTCCCTGGATCTGATGGCAAAGCAACAGACAGCGCAGCTACTCCAGGTCCAAGCATAGCAGCTACACCAGCCCCAGCGACAAGTGCAGTAGCTACCCAAACCCCAACAACAGATACTGCAGCAGCTCCAGCCACAGTGATGATCACTGCAGCTAAACCAGAGGACCAATTTGTGCCAATATCGGTTGCCCCTGCACACAAGGGGAAGTGCAAAAAAGAGGATGAAGGAAGATGAAGAAACAATGTACTCACCACCCAGGACAGCATCTGGCCAGGAGTTATTAGCATGTCAATCAGAGGAAGAAGAGGAAGAAGAGGTGACGTCTGGACCTCAGACCTCAACCGAGCTATGGAATATGCGAAAAGATTTTACCCCTCAACCAGGGGAGCACATCATCACCTGGTTGCTCCGATGCTGGGACAATGGGGCCGACGGTAATGAATTAGAAGGTAGGGGAGCCAAGCAGCTGGGATCACTTGCTGGGGAAGGGGGAATTGACAAAACAATTGCAAGAGAGAAACAGTCCCTCAGCCTTTGGAAGTGGCTCTTGGCAGCTGTGAAAGAAAGCTTTCCATACAAAGACGATGCTATGAGTCGTTCGGCCAAGTGGACTCCTCTAGAGAAAGGCATCCAGTCTCTGAGGGAATCAGCCATTGTAGAGATGATCTATCACATCAAGCCAAACACCGGGGATGCACTCTTAGGTCCAGATGAAGTCAAATGTACACGACCCATGTAGTGGAAATTTACACGGAATGCACCCTCATCATATGCCCATTCATTGGCAACAGTAACCTGGAATGACATAGTACCACTTAACAGTGGATTGAATGAGTCATAAACTCCGAGAGTTCAAAGATAATTTCACCCCTTCCATCCTCTCAGCTGTGGAAAAACTGTCCCAGGAGCTCAAACAATTGAGAGATGATCTATCCGATCTATCCAGCTCCTAATGTGTACCAACACACATCTCAGCTATTAACAAAAGGCGTCCTACTGCTCGAGAGAGAAGATACAGAAGGTATATGCCACGGGCCACCCTACGGTTTTACCTGCAGGATCACAGAGAAGACATGACAAAGTGGGATGGAAAACCTACCTCAGCTCTGGAGGAATGGGCGCGTGAATTAAAGAGGAGAACAAAGGTCATGAATGATCATCCCATGAAAGCTGCAGCTTCAGTCTCTGGTGAGCAGGTTCCCAGATGGAGTGGAAGAGCTGATTTTACTCCAGCTCCTGTGATAAAGAAGAATAATCCCTTTCTACAAGACTTATGCGTCCAATGTTGTGGTGACTATTAGAGGGGCTCTGCCTCCAGCCAGGTGGAGGTAGGGGACAATCGGATTTACTGGGCTGTGTGGATCAGATGGCTTGGCACATCAGTCCCACAGAAGTATAAGGCTGTAGTAGATAGCGGTGCAAAGAGTACCCCGATGCCATCAAGCTGTCAAGGGGTGGAACCCATTTATATTTCTGGAGTGAGAGGAGGATCCCAAGAGTTGACTGTACTGGAGGCTGAAATCAGCCTGACTGGGAGGGAATGGCAAAAACACCCCATTGTGACTGGTCCAGAGGCTCCATGCATCCTTGGCATAGATTACCTCAGGAGAGGGTGCTCCAAAGACTCAAAATGGTACAGATGGTCTTTGGTATTGCTGCTTTGGAGACAGAGGAAATTGAGCAGCTGTCCACCTTGCCTGGTCTCTCAGAGGATCCTTCTGTTGTGGGGTTGCTGAAGGTGGAAGAACAAGTGCCAATCATGACCACAACAGTGCACCAGTGGCAATATCGCACCAACCGAGACTCCCTGATTCCCGTCCATAAGCTGATCCGTATCCTCGAGAGTCAAGGAGTGATCAGTAGGACCTGCTCATCCTTTAGTAGCCCCATATGGCCAGTGTGAAAGTCCAGCGGAGAGTGGAGACAAACAGTAGACTACCGTGGCCTGAATGAAGTCACACCACCCTGGAGTGCTGCTGTACCGGACATGCTAGAACTTCAGTGTGAACTGGAGTCAAAGGCAGCCAAGTGGTATGCCACAATTGATATTGCCAATGCATTTTTCTCAATTCCTCTGGCAGCAGAGTGCAGGCCACAGTTCACTTTTACTTGGAGGGGCATCCAGTACACTTGGAACCGACAGCCCTGGGGGTGGAAACACAGCTCTACCATCTGCCATGGAATGATCCAGACTGAACTGAAATAGGGGTAAGCTCCAGAACACTTGCAATACATTGATGACGTTATTGTGTGGGGTGATACAACCGAAGAAGTCTTTGAGAAAGGGAGGAAAAAAATCCAAATCCTTCTGAAAGCTGGTTTTGCGATAGAATGGAGTAAGGTCAAGGGACCTGCACAGGAGATTCAATTTTTGGGAATAAAACAGCAAGATGGGTATCACCAGATCCCCACAGATGTGATCAACAACATAACAGCAATGTCTTCACCAACTAATAAGAAAGAAACACAAGCTTTTTTGGGTGTTGCGGGGTTGTGGAGGATGCACGTCCCGAATTACAGTTTGATTGTAAGCCCTCTCTATCATGTGACCCAGAAGAAGAATGATTTAAAATGAGACCCTGAGCAGCAACAAACCTTTGAGCAAATTAAATGAAGATAGTTCATGCTGTAGTCCTTGGACCAGTCCGGACTGCGCCAGATGTGAAAAATGTATTGTACACCGCAGCCGGGGAGAATGGGCCTACCTGGAGCCTCTGGCAGAAAGCTCCAGGGGAGACTCGAGGTCGACCCCTCGGCTTTTGGAGTCGGGGATACAGAGGATCTGAGGCCAGCTGTACCCCAACTGAAAAAGAGATACTGGCAGCCTATGAAGGGGCTCGAGCTGCTTTGAAAGTGATTGGCACTGAAGCACAGCTCCTCCTGGCACTCCAGTTGCCCATGCTGGGCTGGATGTTCAAAGGCAGGGTCTCCTCTACACATCATACAACTGATGCTACATGGAGTAAGTGGGCTGCACTAATTACACAACGAGCTCGAATAGGAAATCCCAGTCATCCAGGAATTCCAGAAGTCATCATGGACCAGCCAGAGGGCAAAGATTTTGGAATGTCACCAGAGGAGGAGGAGGTTATGCATGCTGAAGAGGCCCCACCATATAATAAACTGTCAGAAAGTGAAAAGCAGTATGCCCTGTTTACTGATGGGTCCTGCCGTATTGTGGGAAAGCATCAGAGACGGAAGGCAGCTATATGGAGTCCTCAACGTCAAGTTGCAGAAACTGCTGAAGGAGAGGGTGAATCAAGTCAGTTTGCCAAGATGAAAGCCATCTAGCTGGCCTTGGACATTGCTGAACAAGAAAAGTGGCCAGTACTTTATCTCTATGCTGACTCAGGGATGGTGGCAAATGCCCCATGGGGGTGGTTGCAGCAATGGAAGCAGAGAAACTGGCAAAGCAGAGATGAACCCATCTGGGCTGCTGCACTGTGGCAAGATATCGATGCCAGGGTGCAGAACCTAGTGGTGAAGGTACGCCATGTAGATGCTCATGTACCCAAGAGTTGGGCCACTGAGGAACACCAGAACAACCAACAAGTGGATAAAGCTGCTCAGATTGAAGTGGCTCAGATGGACTTAGCTTGGCAACATAAGGGTGAATTATTTTTGGCCAGGTGGGCTCATGACACTTCAGGCCATCAGGGCAGAGATGCAACATACAGATGGGCTTGTGATCGAGGGGAGGACTTAACAATGGACACTATTGCCCAGGTTATTCATGACTGTGAAACATGTGCTGCAATTAAGCAAGCTAAATGGTTAAAGCCTCTTTGGTATGGGGGATGATGGCTGAAGTACAACTGTGGGGATGCCTGGCAGATTGATTATATCACACTCCCACCAACCCGCCAAGGCAAGCGCCATGTGCTTACCGTGGTGGAAGCAACCACTGGATGGCTGGAAACATACGCTGTGCCCCACGCCACTGCCCAGAACACTATCCTGGGCCTTGAGAAACAGATTTTTTGGCAACACGGCACCCCAGGGAGAATTGAGTCAGACAGTGGGACTCATTTCCGGAACAACCTGATAGACACTTGGGCCAAAGAGCATGGCATTGAGTGGGTATATCACATCTCCTACCATGCACCAGCCTCTGGGAAAATCAAACGGTACAATGGGCTGTTGAAAACTACACTGAAAGCAATGGGTGGTGGGACTTTCAAACATTGGGATACACATCTACCTAAGGCCACCTGGTTGGTCAACACCAGAGGATCTGCCAACAGGGCTGGCCCAGCCCAGTCAGAAGTTTTTATTCTCCTCCTATTTGTCAGCTATCCATAACTAATGTTTCTCTCAAGGCTTTAAAAGCTTTGAGTACTGACACAGATGCATGGGGCAGTATACTGTTTATATAAAAGGACAGCTGTAAAAACATGTGTGATGGTAATTAAGCAAGAACTCTTAGAAGCATGAAGTCATTAATTCTAATTGCAGTAAGGCCCTTCTTAGAAATTGCCTCTAATATTTGAAATGGAGGAAAAGTCAGCTTCAGGCACCATTCCAGCTTTATTTCCTCCACTTCCATGCTACAGCAAGCAAGGGGATTGCATGTGTCTTGTTATTGACTACATTGAGGAATCTTTAATTTCAGACATCCCTCTTTGTGCTGTCTTGCAGGCACTGGAGCAGGTTCCACTTTAAATGCAGCAAAAGCAAGAAGACAAATTACCAGCCAGAGGATTATTCCTCAACAAACCAGTTTCCAGTTTCTTCAGTGAATATTATCAAGACTGTATCCTACATGCCTTCAATCACTTTTCAAGAAAGCAGCAGCTTAGGGCAGTTAGCAGCATCTTCAAGAGTTGTTCAGCATCTCACAAACTAGTAATTCATCCTTCCTAATTTCATTAAACTCCAGAGTTGTTTTCAACAAGCAGACACTCTTTTAACTAGCTGATATAGAGCTGAATGATGGAGATACACTTAAGCAAACCAGATGAATACACACAAGGAACCCTGTTCCTTTCAGTTGCAGGCTGAAAGCTGATATATTACATGTCTGCATGCAATAAAATCTTTTGTTTTAATGTTCCTAGGGAAGCTTGAAACTAAATCCTTGCAAAACATCTGGTTCAAACCTGCAGCATTTTAATATTAAATGCTTCCTGAAACATTTGTGTAACTGTACCATGCAGGTTTGCTTCGTAGCTTTGTAATAAATTGTTTCAAACTGATTTTGTTATCCTTGCACTGACTTTGATATCTCCTGCTGGTAACATAACATCAGTGATAGTGCTACTCCAAGTTCAATAGTTAGTTGATATCCCAAGCATAAATTCTGAAGACAACCACATAATTTTTGGGTTTAAGTATTGTATAGTGTTTTAGCCAACTCTAAGATTTTAATACTCTGTTCCTTAAAATTCATTAAATTTCTTTATGTCATAGATTTGTCTTCCCAGACTAGGTGTTCAGTATCACAATAGGTCCTTCTACAAGGTCTCTGGATGAGGTGTGAAGATACTTTGCATGTCCCTGTGAACAACAGTTGTCATGTCACTGCTGGGACTGGTATTTAGAAGTTTGTGTCAAGGCCCTTGAGGGCTTGGAAAAAAAAATTATCAGCAGTGAAGTGGAAGATTTTTTCCATACTTAATTTTCATCCTGACCATCCACGGATAGACAAGCAAAAGGAAATCAGAAAAGGCTCATCATTTTAAAGCATGCTAAGCCTTGTGAAAATGATCTTGCTGACCTCAAAAGCTGCAGCTTAATAGTTCCAAATAAAGCCACATAAAATCTTAGTGTGATGCTCTAGGTTATGCAGGCTGACTTCATGCCTTCAGCTGGTTTCATGTTTGTGCTGAGCACAGTGCAGAGTCCTGACCTGGCACTGCCTGACCATCCATCAGACAGGGTAATTGTGTCAGCTGCAGGGCTCATGAACTTTCGGATCCTGTCACACTAACACAGCTGCGCTACTTTTGGGGCCTGAGCTGGTATTTTTGAAGACATATAGCTTAGACTAATTACCCAATTTTGGGTAGCCTCAGCTCCTTAGTCTGAGGCCTTCCAGCATTGACTGAGAGCATCTCAGGAGCTTGCCTCTCTCTCTGGGCTAAAGAAGGAGCCTTGGTTCCTAAGTTCAGCTACTCAGGTAGGGCTCAAAGACAGACTGAACACAAATGGAAGAAGGTCTCCAAAAGCCACTGAAATACAGGGAAAAGCAGAAACCAGTCAGGGGCTCCTGAATTACAAGAAAGGATTAAAACCAAACCAAAACAAAAAACTTCACACAAGAAAAGTTCAATTCTATAGCATAAAACCCATACAAACTGTTAGCAAAGCTTTGTGCATGCTTCAGATTAGCCATGTAATTACACAATAAACCCCCACTAGGATTTAATTTCAACTGAAAGCAGTGGAACTAATGGCGTACTTACAAATAAAGCTGATTAAGATTTTGTAGGACTGGGACCTATTTCATACAGGTATCAAGAGATTTAATGTCAATATGTAGCAATTTGCATGACTCAGAGTCAATAAAATACGCACAGGTATTTTCAGACAGATCATTATATGACTGGCCTAGCTCAGAAAGAAATGTAAAAGTACATAGTATGAAACAACTCTCCAAACAACAAATAATTGTGTAAATATATAACTGGAACAAAATCCTACAGCTGATGTATAACACAGGAAATTCCATTTCAGCATATTTCTTGATACTTAATCCTGCCAGGTGGAATGGATCAACAAAAAGGGAGAAGTCAGAGCACATTGTGAAAAAATGTTGTGCATTTGTGGGGGTCATCCAACAGGACACAAGGAAACTCCATAAAGCAGCTACAACTTTCATTGCTCAAGTTCAGCTGGGTTCAAGCTCAATATCTATCTGTATCATTATAATTTTTTATGTTCCAATTTATCTGTGTCTTGCAAAAAGTCTATTTTTACTGAAATCCCTTTTCAAGCTATTTCTTTTAATTTTTTACTTGTTTTTATACTTCATATATATACATGAATTTCAATTAAAATATAACAGCACTGGAATAACAGTTGGGATGGGGAAAAAGACACTTTCTACAACTTGCTCACAAGTCAGACTGTCTCCAATATGATTCAATGTTAGAAGAGTAGCTTATGATTCACAACTGCATTAGTGAGCACTGAACCATATTGCCTGCATTACACTGCGAAAAAATGAACAAATCAGCATAATGTCATGACAGGGTATACTGTAGCTGATTGAAGCACTCTAATTCAGAGGAAAATAAAACATTAAGAGGAAACAATTGGAATGGCAGCTGAGATAAAAATTGGAGATCTCCACAAAAGGTCACTGCAAATCAGATTTGTAATGTTAAAAGACAAGACAGCGGATATTAGATATGAAAACTGAAGGTATAGTTGGTGCTATTTTTATTTAATTAAATTCAAAACAGAAATGAGAGAGGAAAAGATTTCCACAGTGAGCACAACCACTGTGTCTTTCAGGAACAGTGTTGGGTTCTTAAGTACACTTCAGAGGTTAGGTTTAAGCCCAAGTTTAACAGGCATACTAGCTCTAGACAATTTTGTCCTCAGGTTCGTTAGACCTCTTCTTTCATTCATTAGATGAAATAACATTAGAACAAAGAACTAGGGTTTGGTGATTTTGTAAAAAGAAATAGATGCATATAGTAACTATATAGTATATATAGATATATATGTAGTAACACCTATTTCCATGTGGTTACACAGTGGTCATAATAAAATGTGAGGAATAACATCTAAGACAATGCAATACACATTGCGATGTTCAAAATCAACTGAATTGAGAAAAGAAGCCTGACACGCACCAGTGTGACATGTCTCATTATTAGCTTCAGCACAGATTTCCCTTAAGGGCTGGCTTTGCAAGGTGTAAGAGTGTGCTTGACCAGAAACAACCTCCCAAAGGCATTCAGAAGATGGGCAATTCTGAACGTAACTGTTGGGATCTGTGCCACAGGCAGCCTCCAGCCTCTCCACCCTGGTGTAGGGGTACTGCTCTCCCATCCTGCAGGGCTGAGGCTGCCTGCTTTCTTGCAAATCCCTGTGAGCTGTGTTGAAACTGCCCTTTATGCTCTGGATCAAGTAAAGCTTTCTCTATATTAAGTGAGCTCCAGAAAGGCCAGCAGTAACTTTTGCTTGTAAATGCCTATTAGCAAATATGAATGCCAAAAAAGAGGAGGCAAACCCTTGCAGTGAAAGTTTAAAGTCTTTGTTAGGATTCATTACACATGTAGGCCAATAACACATACTTCACAAGTGTCTGTAATAGATTTGTCTTCCTTTGTTCAAATGTATTTTCCATTTACTCTCTCTCCCTAGCCAAGCGTGAGACCCAGAGAGAGACTGCCCCTTTTACTTCAGCCCAAGCCCCAGGGATGCTTAACAAACAGCCTGCCCAGGGGATTGTGAAGTCTGCAAGAGTGCCTGCTTGATATTGCCACAAAGGAGAACTTGGAAGGTTTTGCATAGTGAGGAATCTCGGTCAATGAGCCTTGGTCAAGGAGTTAGCAGCATTTCAGTGAGCAAGCAATTCATATATATTAAAATAAAATACATATTCCACTCCCATCCGTCATTTTCAGAAAATATGAGTGGAACTATCTTAATTTTTAATGCAAATTGAGGACTTGCAGTTCTCATTAGAGCTAACAGGTTCTCCACTCTTCCTGATAACGTGTTTAAAAATAAACCCTTCAAATCTCTTGCCTAAGCAGCATTAATCATGCTAGATCTTAACCACCAATCATCAATAGGCTTTTATGAGCTATGAGGTAAACAAAAAGAATGGGATGTTTTAAAACTGCTGATACAGACCATGAGCTACAGACATCTGCTTTCCCCCGTCTCCTCTTTGACTTCAAGGGAGTATTATTCTGAGCATCACAAGGTGGGATATGATTTGCTAACAATACTTGTCCATATTTTATATCAAGCATCTGTTAGTGTTTAAATATCTCATTTCAAAGCATCTGAAACGTCATGCAGGTCAGATCCCAGACATATTTCGCACACATGGATTAACTGAAGAAAATCATTAACAGGGCAAACTCCCAAAACATCAGCCAGTATAATGATGTACAAAATGCCAAAATTTGCTTATCTCATTTCAGACCCTACTCATATGCCATATTGCATCTGGATTCCTGATTTTTTTTCCCCTATATCTTCAGAAGATAGACGAAGAAGGCCATTATGTAATACTGTGCTTTTAATAGCAAACTAAAACGACACTGAAGAGATTCAATGCTGGGAGCTATTTTTAGCCAAACTAATTGCAACAATTTCACTAAGAACATAAGCTGCAGATGTCTCCTAAGGTAAAAAGCAAGGCAATGGAAGAGCTGGTCAGAGGAAAGGCTACCGACTACAGAAAAATAGCAGATCCAAATTTCGTTAAATGATGTAATTCTGCCCAACACTCCCTCTAGTGGTTTTTGCCCACGGACATGAGTATGGAGTCCCATACACTCAAAGTCCTCCAGCCTAATGACAAAACGTCCGGTTAATAGGATTAAGTACCTTCTCATCAGATAAGTAGAACATGGCAAAATCCCTGACACTCCCAGCAATTAGATCAGTCACAGCCGACCCCTTCCTGATGCGGGGAGCAATTTTGCAGAGGAGGTGTTTCAGTATTAATGGTAAATATATATATATTTTTTTAACTTTTCTTTGGTGATGCATTTGTATTTCTTTGTAAAGTTAAATGGTCTTTTGCTATAAATGTAAAGATAAAATATGCAAGTAATTTACTATAGAAGTAAATCCAGGCTGTAAATAAATCCAGGCTCTTGATTTACATTTGCACTTGCAGCTGGTAACTGCATTTCCATGAAGGCTATACTGACTAACAAAGTTACTTAAATACTGTGTTCACTTAATCAGATGAGAACTATGAAAAATAGTTGCATGGTTTCTAAAAAATAAACCTTTCTCCTCTAATTGTTCTTGGGCGGCAAATAAAGCAAAGGGCATTTCTTTATTTTGTAGGAATTTCTTTGAATTGCTGATGTGTTCATTTACAAAACTGATCTAATTGCCATTTCTTGCACACCTATTATTGCATCTGCTATATTAAGTATTATCCTGAAGGATAAGGAAAGGAATTGCATGAATGGAGACAAAGAAGGGAACAACAATCTAGAAATTTGCCTTTTCAAATTTGGCAGTAATATTTAACATGGATGCATTTATAATATGAAATAAGGAGAAAGTGTGAGAGCAGTACATAAGGAAGAAAAGGGACAAATGAGATGCATAAGCTTTTGGTTTTATATATATGTCCTGGTTCTGTTAAACCATCGCGCAAACTCAGTGGAATTCATCTAGTTAGTCTGAATAGATAACTACAAATGAGGTCAAGCTTCTTACTCATGTATTTTCACTAACAGTAGCATTTAGGTGCATGTTAGAGATCTCAGAAACCCTAGTTAAAGTAAAAATTTATGGGATCTTGTATAATACTCAGTAAACATTTCACTTAGGCATTTGAGTACCATGAAAATGCTTACATTTAACTGCTTCTTTAACAGAAAGAACATGAAGTCCTCTTGGTTACTTATAATATACTTGCTATGGCTGAATGGTCATCAGTGTGCACCGACAAAGCAGGAGGAAATGAATCTTCGAGAAAACCTGAAGCGTATGTATGCTTTTCTTACCAGGGGTGTGCTGGAAGCCCCTGAGCCTAGGTCTTCAGCCTCCTGGTGCATTTTGACCTTAGAAACCATCATAGAGCTGACTACATGCATCCACACACACACAGTGGGGAGATAAGAACAACTGGGATGAGAAAGTAAAGGGATTAACAGATAAGCATCCCCCTGCAAAAAAGTATAAAAGCACTTCTATAGGTTATTTGGTCTGTCATAGATCATTAGAATATCAACTCAAAATTCAATTCAACAAACCTTGAATTATTTTTTTTTGTTTAAATAATCTTTGAAAATGTTTATTGTACAATTAAATAAATCACTGGAAAAGATGGTTATTACAAATAATTGAAACAAAATTACTTAATTTAGAAAAAAACCCAGCTATTCTGCATATAGTCACCTATAAGCATGGCTTTATTTTGTGGGTAAGAATTCCAAGAGGATCAGCGATGAAATATTCCTTTGTTTCAGTCCATGTTAATAATATTTCAATAATAAACAAAAAGCTAGGGGAGGGGAAGAAAGTTATAAAGGAAGAAATTACTGGCATGCTTTTGGAAGTCTCAGGGTTTTTTTTACTTGTTTTGTATAGCTCCAGTGATATTCAGGGTATTTCTGGAAAGCGAACAAATACAGATGAAAGGCAGGCAATCACACAGAACTTCAAGGTGCAGTATGTGGGCCAATCTGGGCTTTCACCAGAACTCTACAGTCATTACTCCACAAGAAGTCTAGAGACTGTATTCTTATGAAAGCAGCTTGAAGGCACCTGTAATCTACATTTTCTAAATGTAAGGGAAAGTTATCACTGCTTTTAGGTAAAGATAAATATAGAATCATAGACTCATAAAATGGTTAGAGTCAGAAAGGACCTTAAGATCATCTAGTTCCAACCCCCCTGCTATGGGCAGGGACACCTCACCCCAGACCATGTCCAACCTGTCCTTGAACACTGCCAGGGATGGAGCATTCACCAGTTTCTGTGGTGAATTCACCAATTTCTGTGGTGAATTCACCAATTTCTGTGCCAGTGCCTCACCATCCTCACAATAAAGAACTTCTTCCTCATATATATAAGTTATGTCATCAGAAAACTGATGAGTAATTCTTGCAGACATCCAAAACCCAGTATGAGGACCTAAGCAACCTGATCTAGTTGACCCTGCTTTGAGCAGGGAGGTGGACTCAATCTCCAGGGGTGCCTTCCAGCCTCAGCTGTTCTGGGATTCAGTGATCAGCAATGAGACAGCTGGATATACAACTTGAGTTACACACAGCTGATCACTGGCAAAGGCTCTGGGTCAGATTCTTATCTGATGGAAACTGTCTAGGCTCTGGGGACTGTGGTGAGAGGACAAGGGGTAAGGGGTTTAAACTTAAACAGGGGAGGTTTAGATTGGATATGAGGAAGAAATTCTTCATTGTGAGGGTGGTGGGGCCCTGGAATGGGTTGCCCAGGGAGGTTGTGGATGCTTCATCCCTGGCAGCGTTCAAGGTGGGGTTGGACATAGCCTTGGATGGCATGGTCTAGTGGGAGGTGGCCCTGCCCATGGCAGGAGGGGTGGAACTCGATGATCTTGAGGTCCTTTCCAACCCTTATTATTCTATAATTCTATGATTCTATGATTCACTATCTAAAGATTTGGCTCTGCAATTGTAGGGAGATACAGAGCTGTTTCATTCTCCATCATCAGTGCATGACAGTTTGTGATAGTGTTAAAATCTGATTACATCACTGTATAATTTGGCTTTCTTTTAGTATTATCTGAAGTTGGAGAGAAGTATGTAGATGAAGAGGTAAAGAAAGCTTTGATTGGTATTAAGCAGATGAAAATTATGATGGAAAGAAATGAAGATAAGCACATAGATCTGATGAAAACCTTGAAGAAGAGCAGTGAAGAAAAAAAGGTAACTGAAGTGCATCTGGAATTTTTTTGCTTGTATTGCTGTTAAGTTGTGGCTATTTTTAATCAAAGATGAGCTGGGTCGTATATGGGTTTAGTCAGCCTTCTGGAAGTAGTAGGGCATGCCATTGTGCTTAGGCCAATAAGCAAGACAGCAGGGATCCTTTGGTGTCTTCCCTTTTCTGGGAAGAATGTAAACCACATTGTATTTACACTCTGAGCAGCACACATCTCTTTTTGTGGTCACAGATTAATAGGAAATCTGTTTCTGCCCCTTTCTCTCACTACCTGAAGAAAACTCTCATGACATCTCTGTAGAAGCTCTCACTGCCTGTCTCCAGGAAACAGCAGTTGGGCCAACAGACATTCTTTAATAGCCTATCAGGAACCTACATGTTCACATTTCAGAAGTTAAAACATTAGTTTATATTTGCCAGTTTCTTAAGAAAGAGCTTGCCTGCTGCCAGGATCCTGGCAGACTGATGCTTCAACCCTAATGGTTTCAGAGTGCACTGGAATAAAGCACTGAACAAGAGCACTGCCTGCCTCACTGGTGCCTCTTCCAGATTGTGCGGTTCTTTTGAAAGCTAGAGGTGAAGAGTTTCTGTCTTTCCTCAGAAACGCAGCTTTCTAATGAAGTGGCATACTGCTAGTTCTTCCCTGTGGCAGAATGTCTAAGCTATTTTTAAAATGGAACAGAAAGAGTGAGCACTAGACAAAATACAGCTGATTTACCACTAGTCAGCAAGTTACCTTCTCCCAGCCCATCCTGGTTGAAAAGTAAACTGCATTATCTGGAACAGCCTTCCTTGAGATTTGAGTGCTTTCATTTTATTCTGCAACTGGGAGATAACCAGCAGCAGCCTAGTCAAGCTGACGGTGACCACCATGTAGAGGTACAGAAGTTCTGCAGTAAAAGGAGATATTAAGTGCTGTATGTGGACTCAAACATTACTTTGGAGAGAGAACCTGAGTTCTCTAATATCCAGGTGCCAGAGCTGCTGCAACAGCAATGTGTTGATTAAAGTATTGCATTCAGTGCTTGTTTCTAGAAATCCCCTGCTTCACGGAAGTCACACCAAGGCAACTCCAAGCAACCGTATAAAGGTATTTTGTGCAGAAGCTCCAGAAGCTCTGCCCTGCATGTCTTTATACATCTCAGGCCATAAGATGCTTCCCAGCTTGCTTTGCAAACTTCAGACCTGACCTTCAGAAAAACACCAAAGCCACAAGTGTTAATGTGCCCTAAAGAAAGTACAGGGTATCAGGGGAATTTCCAGTGTCCTAGTGCAATGCCTAGGCTCAGAGCCTTGTGCTCAGATGATCCTGACAAAGAGAGATTACTGTATGTTTAAAAAAATACAAGGATCCTAAATCTTGCTTTCAGTGAAGCTGAAGGAAAATTCCTTCTTGGCCCGACATGTGGTAGTTAGTTTAAGCTATTTGTATAAGCAAGCCAAAAGTGCCTGGTACAGCTTTCTAACATCTTTAGGAACAACAGTCCACTCCCATGATCTAAGCTGTTGACAGCTCTTACTGGGTGATTTCACTTACACAGAACTTACAACTACAGTGAGAGTTCAAAAAACACTGAATAAATGTACTAGAAAGACCAGGAAATAATTAAACATAGACTATGAAGCCCAAAGTTACTGTCTCCACCAAGCACATTCTGAAAGAAGATTTCTTTCCTGTGAGCCTCTTCCCTATTGAAATGCTGCCAGAAAGGAGCAAGACTGACAAATTAAAAGGTTTCTGTCATACTTAGGAACAACTTGGAAAATTGTTTGGAACATTTTTAAACTGGTAAAATACGTTGTACTTGCAGAAAGAAATTCATGATGTGCAATCTACTTCAATGGGAAGAACTCATGTCTTTCTACTGCTGAGTCATCTAAGCTATGATGTTTCTGAGTTGTTCAGCTTTGTGCTCTACATGATGTAGTAAATAGAAGCAGTGTTGCAAAATGCATCGTGTTTCCCTTCAGCATGAAGGAGTGCTTCACACTTCCACAAGACCAGGAAGAAATGCCCTCACTACATTCTTTTGATTAGTATAATCCCAGAGGAAACGCTGTACTTTTACATATTTCTGATCATCAGAATTTATGTATGACAAGGACCTAGCCTCATGAAATAAGTCTCTTAATGAAGAGAGCAGGAACAGATGAATACTGCAGATATGATGAGGAGGAAAAATTACATGAATTGAGCACATGACCCTGTGAGAGGTTCAATACTTCTTGCACAGAAAGATGTGTAAAAAGGTTTTTTTATAACCCCAAAGATACAGGTAGAGTGTAGAGATCCATTTGGTTTTGTAGGCTGTGCCCTCTGATATGAAAAGACCCTATAAGGAAAAGGTTTTCATATGTGGCTCAGATGAGAAGACAAATCTACCCTTAACAGTTAAAGATTAGCAAAACCAGGAACCAGAATGAGTGATCAGCACTGGGATAAGTATTAAGAATATTAATCTGCAAATTGCCCTCAACTGAATCTTTTTTCTTACTTAGCAAGCCTTGCGACTTATGGATGAAGTAAAGGAAAGATTAGAAGAAGAAGAAAGACAATGTCAAGTAACCTTGAAAAATCTATGGGATGAATGTGAATCTTGTTTAGAAAGTACCTGCATGAGATATTATGCAACCTGCAAACATGGTTTGTCAACATTTAGAAGAAAGGTAGGAAAAAATTTGTATCTGGGAAATGCTCCTGAATTCACCTACCAGTTTTAGAGAGAACATGTCTTATTTTCTCAATACCAGTATCTGCCAGTTATTATGTGGTTACTAATATTAATTTGATTTGGAGGGTCTGGAAATATTATGTTATATGGCAGAGATTACATGCAACTATATTCATAGAACATTGAACCAATTCAAAAAATGAATTTGGTTGCACCCTGGTGTGATTCCATGGACATTGATTATTCCCCTGATTCCAAGAGAGTCACACCATATATACAATGTTGTCTTCACAGTAAGACTTGCATTAAGATGCTCAATAACTGTGAAAAATGCCACATAGATTCTTTATGGTCCATCTGAAAATCAGCAGAGTTAAAAGTGTAGCTATAGTTAGAAAAATTCCATGGGGAATAAAAATCACCTGCTTATACAACATCATTCTTTCTTGTATTTATTTTATTTTAAATCTGTCCTTTGAGGAACAAAATAGCTTTAAAAGCCTTAACTTTTTTTTTAATAAAGGAAACTGTCAACAAAGGAGATTCCCCTAATTCTACCAGAAAGAAGATATGCTTTCCTGGCTGGCACATTATTATTTCAATATTTAAGGAAAATGTAATCACACTTTTTATTCGGGCATATGCTTGAAGTGCAGATTAAAAACCAAAACTCTGCAATTACTGCTACTGGAATTTTAGCCCAGGCACTGAAAAATACAGTAACTTAAAAATTAAACATGGTGTGTTTCAGGAGCGACAAGGGTTAGAGCAAAGGTGTTTAACATTTGTGCATATTCTTTAAATTATTCAGGTGAAAATGTTGAAGATATTAAATTTAAGACAATTGATGATAGTTTCAGCTTTTTAGATATGTCTCATGGATACTTCAGATGTATCTTTCGGTCTTTCAAGGGTCTGTGGATGTCAACTGCAGTAAAAGTTATACACTGCACTGTCACTATCATTGACCTTCTTGGTAACTTCCTCAGTGAGCTATATGGTTTGTTTGAAGCATTCAAAGTAAAAAACGTGCTGTGAAATTGTTTTGAAGAAAGAGGACAAAGACGGTAGCTCATGACACACAGGCAGCAGGGGCAATACTGGTTTACTCAGGCTGTTCCTGCAGTGCCATTTCAGAATTCACCTTCCCTCTGAGCCGCACTAGTGGTCAGATCAAGCAGCTGATCCAGTTAAAAAAGAATAAAAAATAGCATATGTATATCTATACGTGTGTTTGGCAGGGTGCTTTTTAACACTTACCAGTTTTCTAATGCCAGGAAGCATAGCTCCACAAAACACCATCTGCTCAGGCAAAGGTAGTACATTGAAGCACAGAGCAGTGAACCCATGGCTGAGACTGAGGAACTGGGAACTCTATAAAGCGGAGTCGACACTCTGCCTCTTCCATCATCAAATCATGGACTCGGAGCCACTCTCATTGCTTTCATTGGGTCTCAGATTGCACGAGGACATGAGGGTGTTTACAGATCACAGCAAGAACAACCACCTTTTGTTCCCTACACTGTGTACGAGTACCACAGAAATGTTTCCAAGATAAAGCCCAAATTGTTTGTTGGAAGAAGCTCAAGTACTGGTACCAACTTTGAGTCTCCACAGATTAAAATACAACTGGCAATGCTTTTACTTCAGATCTGGTTTGGAGCTAATGATTTAGACTGAACGCACTTTTACTCTCTAGAGTCTAGTGTCGTAAATTACTCTGGAGACTATACTGTATTTGCAGTTATTAAGTGGGCATTGTTTCTATGGGTATTTGAAAGAGAAAAATTAGAGCCACTTCCCTGAGAGACGAAAAACTGATAACTTGTCGGAGAGTTCATCCATCTCCTTCTTATACACAGGTTGAAGATTTCTTGAGGAAAATACCTCCACTCATTTTTCCTTTTCATGAAGATCAAGGAAAAGACATCCAGTTTAATGAAAAGCCTGAGAAAGAGGATACCCAGCTAGTAAAAATGGAAGATTTATTTAGCCAACTGCTATCAGACATGGGCTCCATATTTGACAGAAGTCTAATTTTTTTCAAGAGGATGCAAAAAGAATTTGATCAATCTTTTCAGACGTATTTCATGTCTGAGCTGGACTTGAATGACTCCTCCAGCACGCCAGCTTTACCTGAGGTCACCACCAGAAATGACAGCTCACAGAAAGGCTGGGATATACCTATCTTCTTACAAGTAGTTTTTGATTTCAGTAAGACGGTGTTCGAAGGTGTCAGCGAGGTGATTACTGAAGTATTTGATGAATACAGAGATAATAGAAGAGATGTGTCAGAACAAGCTAAAGGTAAGTGTTAGAAAATGAAAATCAACTGTCAAACAAACAGTTTTTGCTTGACAACAACAAACACCTCGGGATTGCTAAACTACAGTTAATGATTCAGTTTGCTGTACTGTATGGAAGCTCTGGAGGCTTTCATGGTTAAACAGGCATGGGTCAAGGATAATTTTGTCAGTTAAATGAAAAGGTACAAATCACCTAGAGATCTCAGAGAAAAGTTGCATGGGGACTTATAGGTCCTACACAGCCTTATCTTTGTGGCAACTCTCAAACTATTTCCAGGAGTCCCTTGGGAGCACTTGAACTCATGACGGATGCAGGTTTTCATAAGGCTGACTGACAGGTCCGACTTCAGCATCTGTCAGGATATTATTTGTATTATGTCATATTGACATGTCACCAATTATAAAAAATTAGCTTAGGCATACCCCTGCCCTTGTCAAATGACACAAAGCACAGCCAGAGAGCTACAAGCCATGTTCCAGGCTGCTGCAACAATGCAGCATAGCAATCAAACACAGACAAGCCATCGGGTTTTCCAGTGACCAGGAAAATTCTGGGCATAACACTGGTTTCAGGTGATAACTCTTAATGGAGTAAAAAACACATGGTCAACTTTAAGAATACAAACAAGCCTTATTCTTTTTATCTTACTAGTGCAGATAAAAAACAAGCATCATTCAAATACATGTTGGTGCCTGTCTATAAGAAAATCACAGTAAGCATATGACATAACTGATTGGCAGGTGACATAACCATTATATGGTGATCAGGAAATATAAAGTTAAGTGATTCTTCAACAGTGTTTATTTTTCTCCTGTACAATGACCCATATTACCTCCTAAATAAGCTTTGAGACTGTGCTCTCATTTATCTGTACGTGATTACAAAACATATTGACCTCTAAGGGTCAAAAAGATCTTACCAGCACTTGCATGTTGTAGAAATACCACGTAACAATATTAGCAATTGTTTGGCTGTTACTGTGGAATATGCTACTATGCCTTTATGAGGGAATATACTATAGTGGCATGAATTCCTTGAAAGAAAGCATGATTTGTATCTTCTCCTGACTTCTGCTTTTTAATGTCTTATTGTTTTTTGGGTGAGGGATACAGAGAAGGATTTATGCCAGATATTCTGCATAAAGAGCAAGAAATCATAATCTAGTACACAGAGCAGGTGACAAATGTGTATTTATCAGGACCGAAAGCTTAATGGCAGTCTAAAAATACTGTGATTTTATTCTAGATCCTGACAGAAGTGGCATATTCTCAAAAATTGTGCCAGGGCGCCAGAGACCTCCGTGCAGGGAGTTTCGGGAGAACTCTGGATGCCCACAGTTTCATGAGAGATGCCAGAAGTGTCAAGACAATCTTTTGCATGGTAAATAGCTATTTTCCGATTATGTTTTTTTCTGTAATGCACTAATCACTGGTTTGTAGATTTTGAGGCTGTCATTCTCTACTGTGCTGTTTCCACATTTTTGGAATGAAATATTCAGTCACTGAGGTTTTACTGTAACTATGGATACAAGCACTATTCCTCATTCCAGATGAGTTCAATTACCTTTCCCCACTGTCTCCACAGAGTGTCAGTATAACTCAGTTGTTAACACACCACTGGAGGTCCAAAGACGTTCTACGTTCTGTAACAAAACACCTATTTTGTTTGTGCTGGCGTCCTGCAGATAAGCAAGACGGTAGGCATTAATGCTGCCTGGGATCAGCAGCAAGTAAGAAGTCCAGACTCCTGGCACTCGCTTCTCCTGCAGACAGCCAAAATGTCAGGTAGCACTGAGCTCCTCACGAGGAAAGCAAACACTGAAGAGCCTGTAATTATTCTTTGTTGAACTATGTCAGGAATCAGGCCTGACATGAAGGACAGAAAGGGGTCTGCTTGTCAATATGTAAGGAGATGGCAAAACTCTGGCATTCGCCCTCCATGGGCATATGGAAAAACAATCAGACTGCATCAGCTAGAATTGGTCTCAGGACTCCCACAGCAGCTTAAACCATCTGTATTTCCAGAATTATTTACGTCTTAAAAGCCACAGAACATGCTTAAACTCAAATGTCTTCAGAATATCTCCAGTATGGCAAATATTAATGATGCAACAACACATTTTGAAAGGAGTATCAGACCAATTCCATCTCACTAAAAATATCTTTTTGTCTTAAAGTGAGAATTACAGATAGCAGTTTGTATCCATGGGTACTGTACTATCAGCCTGAAGGTGTCCCTTGATAGTTCTATTTGACAGAGAATAAATTGAATTTTTCCATAGCAATTTGTATATATTTCATATAACATTCTTGTTCTAAATACATATTTCAGTAAAATAAAAAACCAGCCATCTTCAGTTCTGAATTCATGGCAGTTGTTACTAGTCACAAACTAATGTCTAACTGTTGTTAGATAAATACTGGGCCTTAACACTTGACAGGAAAACTAATACAGACTGTGGACTTCCTCTTTATAACCTATATAATAGAACCATAGAATAGTTTGGGTTGGAAGGGACCTTTGAAGTTAGGTAGCCCAACCCCCTGCAATAAGCAGAGATGTCTTCAACTAGATCACATTGCTCAGAGCCCTGTCCAACCTAGCCTCGAATGCTATGAGGAATGGGGGATCTACCACCTCTCTGGGCAAACTGGTTGGCTTCATGGGCTGGGAGCGCACACTGCCAGGTCATGATCAGAGTTTCATCCACCAGTGTCCCAAGTCCTTCTCCGCAGGGCTGCTCTCCATCCCTTCATCTCCCAGCCTGTACTGATATGAGGGATTGGCCCAACCCAGGGGCTTGTCTTGGCACTTGGCCTTTTTGAAGGCCTTTTAACTCTTTTAAATATGAGCAGTTAGAAGCAAAATACAATGTATAAGAAGATTATGAAGTTGCTATATGTAAAATCTACAAGCTTTTATTTAGCATAACAGAAAATATATTGCCATGAAATATAAAATAAACTAAAAGTACTTGGTAAGTCATTGTAGTACAACAAATGTGATAATTAATACATTCAGCCATTATGAGCCTAAACAAAATCTACCAGAAGAGGTCAGCAAGAATTAACCTTTCTTTTAGCATTATTTAAGCACCAAGCCGAAACATGTCCCTTGATAGACTTTTTACAGTATTCTGTATTTCAGATAGAAAAGATGAAGTACAAGATATACTAGTTTCATATAAGTTTCATGCTGGCTGTCTTTTCTAACAGATTGCCCAAACATTCCTGAACTGCACATGAAGTTTGATGAAGCTTTTAAGCTGGTAAATCTCTCAGGGGAGCAGTACGAGCAGATTCTCCAGGTGGTTCAGCATCATACAGAAGATACTTCCTACTTGTTGAACAAAATGAAAGAAAGGTTTGGGTGGGTGTCTGAGTTATCCAATATGACCATCGGACCAGAAAATATTTTCAATATAGTTAAGGTAAGGGCTGTCTTCCAAAGGGAGTTATTGCACCATGCTATCTTTGACCTAAGGTTTGCTCATACTCTTGGGGCTTGTGGATGTCTGTACTGTGTAATGTTTGGTTTCTACAACACGAAGTTCCTACTCATCTTGAATCTGAAACTCCAGAGATTAGAACTGTTTTCCTCTAGATCCTTTCAGTCTGATGGATGGCTGACAGGCTAACTTGAATCACTGTCTGATAAGAGTAAATTGACACTAGCAGCTTTGACTGGCCTCAGATTACCTTCACAGATAAAATTCACTGTACTAGCCAGTAACACATCTTTATTGGATCGCCGAACACCTACCTAGATGTCTATGTCTGTACTTACATATCCAAAAGCTCAAAGAAGCAAATGTTATGCACATTATTGCAGTGGAAGCTGCATATCTTTAACAGCATTAGTCAATATTCCAATAAATAACTCTATCTCATACACAACAATATATTCAAAGTAAATTAAATCTGTTTTCTTGGGCGAGAGACAAATCCTATCCTCCCTTCCAACTCAGAAGTCCAATGTACCACTGTTACTACAAGAACTTCATAAAAAATGATTGCGCAATCCACCAAAAAAAGCTCAAAATCAGGAACAAGGGGGCAGGCAATATTGAGGGACACTGTCCCAACTGAGTCTATCTGCCCTAGAAAAATAAAGCTACTAAGTCTGGCTTACCAAAACATACAGAAATTAGTAACTTCAAGCACACAAACTCTGTCTTGAAAGTAGTGGGACGACTCACACAGGTTTTCATTAGGAGAGCAGAAGTTCTTTATAGATGTAGTTAATGCTATAAACATTAACATGCAGTTCTTTAATATGGTCTCACAGTGCCATGTCAGCTTTTCCCACCGCCTACAGTAAGCTTTGGCATAAATGCAGACACCCACTGTCTTTACAGAAGAAAGTAAGGAAAGTAGACAAGCTTAAAATATTCCTCTAATTAATTTTCCCTTATTAAAGACAGTAGGCACAGAGGGTATAAATAAAACTAAAAGCACACAGTAGTTTGTAGTGTCTAAAGTACTGATTTGTTCTCTTCTAGGTGGTACCTGGGGATCCCTCTAGTAAAAATGAAACTGTGGTAGATGTGAATATCCTGACTTCACCTACTTTCACCATTAAAGTTCCTCCCAACTTAGACCCAAAGAGTGCTGAATTCATTGAATACATAGCTGGGAAAGCACTGCAACTATATAAACAGAATTTTTAAGTGGTAAGTTCATTCTTCCTCTTTTCATAGAAAAAGCAGTTCTTTACATTTCAATACCCTTTAGTTGGAACATGATTCAGTCATGTAATACACAAGACTGTCGCCTCAGAAACAACACACTGATTGAGACAAACACAAGTGTATGGAAAAAGCCCCAAATGCTCAATGTTCTAGCCTGTGAAATGCAGACATGACAATATTAAAAGACTTGACTTATTTAGCTGTGAAAACCTGAACCTTGAAGTAACATCCGGGATGAGGCAATGTGATAATAAATATTCCTTCAGAATAGAATTGCCTCACAACCGCAGTTGAGAGCCTTGGCATGTCTCTGTGTTTGTCATGTCTCTGTGTTCATCCATCATGAATGAACTGGAATTACCATTATTAATTATGTTTCTTTTTTTTGGTGGTGTTTAAGAACATGTTTAAGAGCATGTTCCATGTTATTCTGATGATAAAGCAGTGCAAAATTAGAATCGGCATGAGAACTTACTATAACATTTTCCCATTAACAGCACTCTGCTTAGATTAGTGGTGTTAATAGAGTCTGCAGTCTGACTCCCAGGAACAGCGAAAGATCCTTCTCATGGACTACAAAACATTTTTGTAGAAAGGGCTTACAGAGGCCTTTTTCCATGCTTGACAGATTTCTGGATAGGGAGGGAAGAACCAGACAGAGAGGCAGGAGAAAACAGTGCTTCATATTCTCTCATCTCACAGAGAATCTCCAGGAAATACAGGGTGGTTACAAGTGGCATCACACTGCTGTGATGCTAGCCAGCCACCCAGGGAAACCAAGGGGACTCCAGGACATGCAGGTCTGGTGGCCTCCGACTCACAGTTGGCTCTCCCAGAGGCCAGAGCCACAAGACATATGAGACCCACAAGAAAATCACTGCAGTGTCCTCCTAATCTTCTGAGTAGCACTAGCTTCTGACATAGCTACTTTTTAGGTCATGGGGGTCTGAAATCCTGATCTCAACAAATAAAGCATGATCTGAATGCACACAGAAGTCTCAGAAAGGCCCTATAAAGGATTCGACATTAACAAAGTAGATGAAGAAAATGTCAGCATTTTCATAGAATCATAGGATGGTTTGGGTTGGAAGGGACATTAAAGCTCATCCAGTTCCAACTCCCCTGTCCCGGGCAAGGTCATCTTCCACTAGAGCAGGTTGCACAAAGCCCAGTCCAACCTGGCCTTGAACACTGCCAGGGATGGGGCAGCCACAGCTGCTCTGAGCAGCCTGTGTCAGTGTCTCACCACCCTCATAGTGAAGAATTGCTTCTTAATATCCAATCTAACTCTACCCTCTTTCAGTTTAAAGCCATTCCCCCTTGCCCAGTCATTACATGCTCTTGTAAGAAGTTTCTCCAGATTTCTTGTAGGCCCCCTTTTTAAATATTATTTTATATTTACTCTGGTTATTTATTTGAGGCCAGACTCATAATTTTTCAACAGATGAAAGAAATCATTTCCACCAGAGAGGCTGAGGTGGGTTGCAGAATTTATGCAGAATATAATAAGCCTCACCATGAACTCTTAGGTAAATATTGGTGAATTACGTTTATATTACATTTAAAACACTATCATTTTTTAATATTTATATATATATCAAATAAAATAATCAGCACAGTTTCCCTAGTTTTTCTTCAAAATCCTCTGTAATTTATATGCAGTTATTGATGATGTATACTCTTTCAGATAATACAAGACTAATCTTCAAGGCCAAATGATACAATATTAAGTTCCTTAGTCTGATTATTTTTGGCCTAAATCTTAGTCTGATTTTCCTGCACAATGTGTCTTGTGTAGCCATTTTGTACCTGAGAAAACTAAGTGACATTCATTTCCAAATCACAATACCATTTTATGTGGAGTTTGCACAACAGATTTAGGGTACATGAAAGTGTGATAAAAGCAAAGTTAAAACTCTACAAGGAAAAAGAAAGATCTTTAAGAAGGGAAAAACAGAAAAAAATCCTGTTTCTGTCTGTTTGGGTTTTTTTTTATGTTGTGTTTCATAACAGGGCACTGATACATTTCACATACACTTATTTTTCTGTCTTGTTTTCTGTCCAAATACAAAACATTTAATATTTATCTTTTTCTTTTTTATCCTAGGAAAAGATGTGTGAAATCTTTCTTCCTGTAATCCAGTATATATTCCTTAGGTGGAATACCCCTAAACTCAATGTGCAGCTAAATGTTAAATGGCTACAGTTAAAATAGTTGTATATCAATAAAATTTTGCTGAGTAAATACTGTGCATATGAGCCAGCAACTGAAAACTGTAGAAACCTTTTAACTAAAAATTAAATCAATTTTAATGTTCATTTATTTTAAAAATATGTTCTTTATGTTGCAAATTGGGCAATTTTTGACAACCAGATATGGCTGTGATTATGCAAATACTTCAGAAAATAATCAATTATAAACATACAAGTAATTCCTATTTGCATACTTAACTTCGAGCACATTCTTAAGCCTTTTCAAGACTGGTCCCTACAGATGTTACACATTCAGCTAAGTCTGAATCAGCCACATTTCCATATGCATGCACCATATTATTTTCCAATGAAAATGTTCCATTTCTTCTTCCGGTTGCTTTTGATGCTTATCACGTACATTAAATGACTTTTGGGAATATGCAGTAATGAGTACATCTTTTGCCTTTGGAATTTCTTATTTGTAGTTCATCCCTGGAGTCAACTTTTAAATTAGTTAACAGGGAAGCCTTTATCAGAAAATATGTTTGTTTTTTCCTGAATTATACATATTAAGTTTCAATGGTATTTGCAAATCGCAATAAAGGTTGAGAACTGATCTATCTCTCAGAAGCAGAACTCTAGGTAATTCATTTTCATTTGCTGTGCCTGGCATTTCAAGTATTTTTTGCACACAGTTATATTAATAATTTCCAACTGTATCTCTGCTAAATAAATTGTATTGATTTCAAAGTGTACAAACCATCTATATTAGCTGTGAGCATAGAAAAATAACTGTACCCTAATTATATCACACCTTTTCCTTTACTTCTGTACATGCAAGTGAGGATAGACATTTATACAAGAAAGAGGCCATTTCATTGTTTTAATTAGTGGGAAAGATGTTTTCCTGCCTGCTGTAAGGGAAGGTAGCATTTCCTAACCCACAGTCCTCTGTTCCATTCAACCTCCACTATATATGCCTGTATTACAGGCTCCTAATGATAGGAGATTAGCAGTCATAACTCCTGCAATCACACCAGGCGTCAGATAGACTTCATCTGAGAGATGAGTGACTCTTAAAAATGCTTGACTTCTAAGATATAGTAACAAATAAATATTCAGAGAAGAGTCAGTTTGTTTTCACTAACAGAGAGACTATACCTAGAAAATTTTCAGACAACACCAGAGTGGGAACAGTTGCAGTCAGTGTTGAAGACACAAGTCAGGACCCAAAATGACACTGAGAAATGGGAGAGAAGCTGAGATCAACAAGATGAAACTCAATAAAAGCAAGTCTCCCTTAGTGAGAAAGCCTATGTGTAAATAAAATATGAAGCAGTCGGCAGCTGACAAGGCATGGCATAGAAGGATCTCATCTTTAGAAGTGCAGGTCACTGTAACACTTCTGCAACAGAGAAGGTGAGTCTGTGTGTGAAGATGAGCCATGGCACCGCAGGAGCGCAACACCAAAGATGAGGGAGGCTCGCACTGGCCTGCATTCAGGGCTTCCTCATTTCAGGATATCCTGGCTGCAGGGATCCCTCACAAGACACGAGTGGTGTGCCAGGCCCAGCCAAAGTCTTTGCCCTTTTTCAGCTCTGAAACAGGATGACTGAGGTTGCAGAGATAAGGAGGAAGATCACAGAATCATAGAATGATAGAATGGTTAGAACTGGAAGGGACCTTAAAGACCATCTAGCGCCAAACCCCCTGCCATGGTTAGGGACACCTTCCACTGGACCAGGTTGTTCCAAGCCCCGTCCGACCGGGCCTTGAACACTGCAAGGGATGGGGCAGCCTCAACTTCTCTGGGCAAACTGTGCCAGCGCCTCAGCATCCTCACAGTGAAGAATTTCTTCCCAATATCTAATCTAAATCTCCCCTCTGTCAGTTTAAAGCCATTCCCTCTTGTCCTATCACTACACGGCCTTGTAAAAAGTCCCTCTCCAGCAAACTTTACAAATGCCAACAGTACTTTTCAGCACGAAAGAGGCTGGGGGGGAGATGAGCTGCCCTTGGCAGCAAGAGCCAAAGTCAGTACGGAGTGGAGCATGGACTTAGGTTAGGGGATCGGGCCATCACTTCATCAGGGGGACAAGCCCCCCAGGGTGCCGCAGAGGGTGGCTGTGGAGGATTTCCAGCACCGAGGAAGTTCACCAGGGCAACAAAGGATCAGGCACAAGCCACCTGCCCCTCCCTGCCTGCAGGTAAGCGAGAGTCGCAGCCAGCCGGGAAGAGGGCGGGAGGGAGGCGGTGGCCTCGCCCGCTCTGCCCGCCCTTTTTCCGTTGCTCGGCGGGAAAAGCTGGTCGTTGGCGGGTTCGCAGGAGAAGCGGCTGACGGGAGCGGGACAGCAGAGCAGCCGGAGCACACTCCAAGCCGGAGGGAACTTCTCGGGGTGTTTCTCGGCCGACATGCCTGCCGAGGGGGAGCTACCGGAGGCTGGCGAGCCGCAGTACCTGCGGCAGGTCCGGCACATCCTGCAGCACGGCCACCGGAAGGAGGATCGCACTGGCACCGGCACCATCTCCATCTTCGGCATGCAGGCGCGGTACAGCCTGAGAGGTCGGCACCGCCAGGTCCCTCGGGACGCCCCGGCCCCCGATCCCTGTCCGCCGCGGCTCCGCGGGGAGAGGCGCCATATTCTCCCCCAGGGCTGTCTCCCACCCGCCCGCTGAGGGCGATGCTTTCTCCCGTTCGGGGCCGGGGCTCGGACACGCTGCAGGGGCTGTATCGGGGTTTCGGCCCGTCCTGTCAGCTCCTTTGCCCTCTCCCCGCCTGCCAGCCTGCCGCAACTCCCTTTGCCCAACGGCCCGGCCTGGCCATGCCCTGCGCCATAGGTGTTACGTTTTGAACAAACGTTTTAGATATTGAGAAAGCCTGTCCTGGGCTTTCCTGCCATTAAAACATATTCGGAAGGATGGTTGTGGAATAGATTTGGTACCAATTTTATCTTAAGCCTTCCCTTTCCCTTGTGAATGCCTGCACATCCTTATGCTGCACCGTGGCGCCCTCGCGGTAGAGTTCCTCGAACTCTCCACGAATAATTCATCTTCCCCCATTGCCCAGGAAAATGAAAGTCAGGTTCATGTCTTCCTTGATCTCAATATGAGAATTACACAGTCTTTTCCAGCTTCTTCCTTAATATCCAAACCTCTGCATATCAGATGGTGGCATTACCCTCTGTGGATAAAAACCAGTCGTTCACCCTTCCTTATGGATGGCTGTTTACCTCTGACACTCTGCAACTGTTTTTCAGATCAGTTTCCACTGCTGACAACAAAGAGGGTATTCTGGAAAGGAATGCTGGAGGAGCTGCTGTGGTTCATCAAGGTTCAGTATTGGGATGTCTCTGTGGGTGGTGTGTGTGAGAGTGGTATTAATTCACACTAGTCCATTCTGTTAAGGAATTTGGGGTAACTGCAGATGTTTCCATTTATACAGCAGAGCAGAAGTGCAGCCAAATAATATTTTAACTACACATGGTAGTCCCTTCTCTTCAAAACATTCTGTGCATTTTGGTGGAGACTATTGCATTGTTACCAATCAGGAGAGTTTTTCTCCTGTTTCTTTTTAAGGGAAGTAGTGTGAAATAGAGAGTTCTTTTGCTGATCTGACTGTATCCCACAGTTGTAAAACCTAGTACAGTCTTTTATTAGTGTTTCAATAAGAAGTAATAATATGAAGTAGTCTGTAGGCAGCTTAATGATCTGCTTTTTAATACCAAGATAGCTTGTATTGATTTGAACAGAAATAAGCAGTGCGGGACCAGAGGTGAAATGTAAGACTGATTTAAACATTAGGCTTTTTAGTAGCAAAACCCTGAGATCTAATAGAGCTAACAGCTGTATTTTAGAGTATTAAAATTAAATGGTAGATAATACAGTATGAGGTAAGTATTCATCAGCTTTGTGGGTGACATTGACAGTGGGATTGAGTGTGCCCTCAGCAAGTTTGCCGATGACACCAAGCTATGTGGTTCAGTTGATACCTTGGAGGGAAGGAATGCCATCCAGAGGGACCTTGACATGCTTGTGAGGTGGGCTGATGCCAACCTGATGAAGTTTAACCATGCTAAGTGCAAGGTCCTACACCTGAGTCGGAGCAATGCCAGGCACAGCTACAGGTTGGGCAGAGAAGAGATTCAGAGCAGCCCTGCAGAGAAGGACTTGGGGGTGTTGGTAGATGAAAAAATGAACATGAGGCGGCTTCAGTGTGCGCTTGCAGCCCAGAAAGCCGACTGTATCCTGGGCTGCATCAAAAGGAGTGTGACCAGCAGGTCAAGGGGGGTGATCCTGCCCCTCTGCCCCTCTACTCTGCTCTCGTGAGACTTCACTTGGAGTATTGTGTGCAGTTCTGGTGTCCTCAACATCAAAAGGACATGGAACTGTTGGAAGAAGTCCAAAGGAGGGCCACGAGGATGATCAAGGGGCTGGAGCACCTCCCATATGAAGATAGGCTGAGGAAGTTTGGGCTTTTCAGCCTGGAGAAGAGAAGGCTGCATGGAGCGAGCCTTCCAGTGTATGAAGGGGGGCTATAGAGATGCTGGGGAGGGACTCTTCATGAGGGACTGCAGTGATAGGACAAGGGGTAACGGGTTCAACCTCAAACAGGGGAAGTTTAGGTTGAATATAAGGAAGAAGTTCTTTACTGTAAGGGTGTTGATGCCCTGGAATGGGTTGCCCAGGGAAGTTGTGAATGCTCCATCCCTGGCAGTGTTCAAGTCCAGGCTGGACAGAGCCTTGGATGGCATGGTTTAGTGGGAGGTGTCCCTGCCCATGACAGGGGGGTTGGAACTAGGTGATCTTAAGGTCCTTTCCAACCCTAACTATTCTATGATTCTAAGTGTTCCTTTATATGTAGTGGCGTTGTGCATGTACGGGAAAGTCTGTCAAACCATTCGCTAGGTAGCAGGACTCAAATGCACATTCATTTTTTTAAAAATAGAAGAGGCTAGACACTCTCCAAAACAGAGCGCTTTCTTATGTTGGATTTTTGAGTGTGCTGACTTGGACGTGTTGCAGAAGTCAGTGAAATTACTCAGGGTCATTTTGTCGTATTTGTCATTTTGTCGTTTTAACAAAGGGATTTTTAAGACCTTAAGCTCATTGTAGATATCTTGGCAAAGGCAACATTGAGGCCATAAATTTTTTGTCTTTTTTCATCCATCTGTACAGTAAAATCTTGTCTGCAAATGTGCATTATGTGTTTGACCTTGAGGCTGTACTGTTTGTGCATTCACAAAATTAGAAGAATCCCAAGTTGTAAGCATGGCATTTCAAACTTCATCCTAGTATGTTGCTCCTAAATTTTATTCTGTCATGTTGAAGAACCTCATCCTGTGAGTAAATCAGACTCTTCATCCTTTATAAGTGGAGAAATACTGTAGACCAGCAAAGCTGAATACACGTTTCAAATCATGTCCTTTGTGTTGGAATTACGAGATAGACTTCTTACTGTCTGTGTTTTGTAGGGTTCTACAAATGCCAAAGAGCTCTCTGCAAAAGGTGTGAAGATTTGGGATGCTCATGGGTCACGTGAGTTCCTGGATAAGCAGGGTTTCAGCACCAGAGAGGAGGGGGATTTGGGACCAGTTTATGGTTTCCAGTGGAGGCACTTTGGAGCAGAATACAAAGATATGCACACAGGTAATTACATACAAGTAACATCTTGATTGCTTAGTGAGACAACTATGACACATCAGTTCCAGAGGCCTGTGTGGAGTGGACTGTGTTCACTGTGTGAATTGATAGCCAGAATAAACACTGTTGGAGAAAGGTAATTTAACTTCTTTCTTTTTTTTTTTTTTTTTTTTTAATTCTGTTTAATTATCCTGAAAGATGTAGCTTTGTATATTGTAGTTTGGTATTTGTGGCACAGATCAGTCACAAGGCATACATTACTTTTTTACTTCGATCTAGAGCATGTATGGTCTCTGAGAGCTGGAAGGATGTGTGTCTATTGCAGTCCAGAGATGTGAGCTAGCTCCATTTGATAGCAGTGGAACACAGGCTGCCATCTCTGAATACCAATGCAGGGTCTGAATTTCCATGATAAATTGTGCTGGCAAGAACTGACATTTGTGCAGTACATTCATTGAAGACTGTGAAAGAGACAGATTTTTCCATTCTGCAGTTGGAGCAAACTAGGATGTATCCATAGCTGGTGATGCTGTGGACAGAATAACTATAGCAAGTTATGATGTGAGCAGTACCTATTGGTATTATTTTCAGTGGAACTGGCTCGTTTAACTTACTCTGAAGTGTCTTGACTCTTTTCTAAATCACTGAAGGAGAGGATATACGAAATGTTTAGAGGACTGCTGCTAAAAAAAAGAGTCAAAAATAAACGTTCCCTATCTGGTTGGTGTGATTTTTAACTCAGATTAACAACATGGTTAGTTATATTTTTTCCTCTTGGGTTTTCGATATAGTCTCAAAGTTCACATAAGTTACAGATGTTAGACTTATTGGCATGTTGACTGCCGGCAGTCAACACAGCTCTATACTGACACAAATGATGCAAATTGTGAACTGACACATCTAACAAAATTACTAAAATGTTTCACATTCCCAAACGTAAAAGGTCTGAGGCATGACATAATTTGGAAAAAGTGAACAACATAAATTCCCATAGGTTTCATTACTAATAGATTTCCTTAGGTTGCATTACCAGTGGATAGGTAATTAGCTTCAGAAGCCAACATAACCATTTGACAAGGCTTCTGGCACAGTACTGCTGGCAGAAAAGTTCCCTGAGATGCTAATTGAGTATTAGCATCCTTTGTTGCAGCTTGGGTCTCCCTGTGACTGTTATGTGGTGTTGCTTTGCAATAGGATTTATTAGAAAAAGTTACCAGCCATGCTGACTCACTGGCATGACTCAGAACAATGAGTAACAACTAATGACTCTTATTCTGGAATCCATTCTAAGGTTCAGTTAATTCCAGTGAGTTTCTTATATAACTGGTATTGAACCTGAAAATCAGCCTGTGAACGTCATCAAGCGAAGTGTAATATCCTGTGCTATGCATGATTAAAGTTCCCTTCTGGCACTAAATGCTATGGAAATTTAGTTTTCATACATGACCCTGTAAGTGCTAGATGAAGGTGTTTATTCATCTGCCATGAACTTCCTCCTTTTGAGCATGCAAAGGATGCCAGGACCCCACATTACTGGTCTGGGTATATTGTTCGGGTTTTTACTTTTTTAAAGAAAGAGCACTGTAGCAGACACATTTAACATCTAGAAAACAATCCGGAAATGCATTGAGCAAATCAGTTTAAATACATGAATAACTAGGTAGTAATTCCTTGCCCGTTCCAGTACAGCTTTTGTCCTATCTAGGTAGCAAGTCATCATGAATGATGAAGTAAAATACTTTGTCCAGCTAATTTTTTTGTATTGCAGCTTTTGTCTCCTAGGATGTAGTGTTTATGCAGACTTCTTATTTGGTCTTAAAAAATGTCAAGTTATTGAGGCTTGGAATAAAATGTTCTAAATAGGAATGGTCCTATTTTGGTGGGTGCTAAAGGTACTCAAAACGCACAAAAGAGATGGGGAACATACGAAAATACCATCATGAGAATTTCACAAGCCTTAGAGTATGCTAAGGGAGACCAAGAATAGCTTACATTTGGAGGGTGCCAACTGATAAATTTAATCACTTTCGAAGTTACAGTAAAATCTTCAGAGGTTGTCGTTTGGGTATCACTTTTCAGTGGGATGTGGGCTGGGCTTTAAAAAAAAATGTGACTTGAATCTCTCTGGCTTAGATCTTATTTGGTATCTTTTCTTCAGATTACTCCAACCAAGGAGTTGATCAGTTGCAAAAAGTGATTGAGATGATCAAAACCAATCCAGATGACAGAAGAATCATTATGTGCGCTTGGAATCCCAAAGGTATTGAACAGCAGACTTTTAAGTAAATGCAGTTGCACATTATCTTGCTTTATGCTAAACTATGTTCTAATTCTATGTCAACAGTCAGTTCCAGTGCTTACTCTCAAACATTTTGGACCATTACTTCAAAGTTTTTCTCTTCACATGAAAGTGGGGGATATACCAGGCTACCAGCATCTTGGACATACAGTCTCTGTTCAAAGACAACAATTACTATTTTAAAAAGGTTAAAAAAACAAAACCAGAAAAGAATATGCGAAAGCAGTGCGTCTGGTTTTTTAGCCATATAATAAATTATAAACGTAATGAAAACCTTAGAACTAGAAAACTAAACTATTATTTGTGGTTTAATCGTCTTGAACGTAGGTTGTCTAGGTAGCCATTTGCTGTATGTCTTCAAAATAAGAGTTACTGCCAAATAATGTTTAACTTCAGCAGCAGTAGATCTATGCACAAACAAAAAAAATCATCCAGAGACAGAGCAGACTCATGTCTCTGAAAGGGGATGCCACATGCCATTGCTGTTGTTTTTAAGGTTAAATATTGTCAGGTATAAGGAGATAGCTGGATAAAGTTTTTCTTACCAAGCTGTAATTGTAATATTTGCAATTATAAGTGTGGATAAACACTCAAAAGATCTTTTGTTTTCTGGTTATTATTTTTTTATTGATTATTGCTTTTGTGGCTCAACAAGTGGTAAAGGCACATGGCAATAGGAAGAGAGTAAGATGAAGCAGTTGGAAGTCGCTTTAGGGTATATGCTCAATTTTACTCTTAATATCTTCCATTAGGGAGATCACCTGTCTCACCGAGGTGAGTAAAACTAAACTGCTGTGCAGCATTATGGCATAAATCTGCTCTGTGGAATATCTGTTTATGACTTTTCTGGTCGTACAGCCCAGGAGACAGCGTGTCATGACCCAGACTTAATTGCTTAGGCAGCAGGTGATTTTAAACAAGAGAAGAAGCAACAAAATGATAGTGCAGTTGGATTTTTGCTCTGCTGTCCCATAAAGTGCTTTTTCAGGTTTTGTGTCTTCTACTTTTATAACACTAATGTCCTTACGTTGTTCTGTTTTGTTTTTTCTCTTCTTCCTGTCCTGCAATTGCTAGATATTTCTCTGATGGCTTTGCCTCCATGCCATGCCCTTTGCCAGTTCTATGTTCTTGATGGTGAATTGTCATGCCAGCTCTATCAGAGGTCTGGAGATATGGGACTAGGAGTGCCTTTCAATATTGCCAGCTATTCATTGCTTACTTATATGATTGCCCATGTCACAGGGCTAAAGGTAGGCTATTTAATCATTTTACTTAATCTTGTCTGAGAAGTGGGGGACTTAAAGATAAGGCTCTTCATGTTATTCATGTCCAAGAAAAACCAGAATAAGCATGCTGTTCAAAATCTTGCTAAAATATGTGTAAGAAGGGGCCTCATGAATTTAACGTGAGTTGTCTCGGGTTTGTATGGGCAGTTAAGATCAGCAATGTAAGAATTCGTAAATTCACGTCAAGCAGACAGAAGATCCTCCAGGTCTTTTTGACTGAATGTCAAAACTGACCTGTTCCACTAGTCTACCTCTTAGAAATCTGAACTGAGTACTTGTCCTTAGGAGATAGTAACATGCGAGTGATTAAATTTCGTAGCATGTGTTTTTTATTGGAAGCAAGCAGTAGCTCAGTGGTTGCTGTCAAGGTTCCAATTTGGATATTCTGCACATTTAACTTCCAGCTATAATTTCAGCTGGGTATTTTTTTCATTTCCTACTGTATATGATTATGTAGAGTGGTAGTATGTGCTCAGATACCTATTGTCCTGACTCCAGAGCTGTATTTTGTAATTTGGAGGAATAATTTAAATGTACCACAATCTTGTACAAGGGAAACCCCCTTTTCTTTAGAGCATGTAGAAAATTATACTAGCAAGGCCATTTGGGCCTGACCCTTCTGCTATCAGCAGCATGAAGGGGAATTTAAAATAGTGAAGTAGAGAAGAACTGGACTTCACAGCAGTTGCAGACATACTTAAGAAATTAAGCCAAGGTACCAGAAAAAGCAAAGTTTAACATTATGTCCATTAAGTAGCTGTTACCTCTGAGCTGCCTCCTCTCACAGTTTTGGTGGGGTTTATCATCATATATCTAAGGGTTGATCTGCGTTGGACAGAGGCTGGTAAAATAGCTGATAAAACAGCTGATAAAACTTGCCTAATTAAATTAGATTGCCTAGAGGCTGCTAAGTCACAGCACTTGGGAGCTTGCAAAACCCATCTGGATGCTTAATAAGTGCTTTGACACCTGTGACTGACACCTCCACTGCCACAAATTACATTGTTTAGTAATGGCTAAGGCAACTAGTTTAAAACCAGCTTTGGCAAGTCCTACTTATTAGAAGTGGAATGGAAAAGCTGGTTGTCACTGTTCCATCTGTTTCCATCTTGGTGGGCAGATCAGCAGTGCTCCTTACATTTAGCAAAGCTATTAACCTAGCAGGACTTCGAAGATAAATTTTCTGGTAAACTAGTAGAAATCTCATGACATTTTTCATCAATTATGCATTAATCTGGGAAGATAGTGTCCTTCAAAGCTTGCAAGGTTGTCTTGACAATCCAGCACAGAAGCTACAATTCCACATTAGATGTAGGATGCTAAGAATCAATACTGTGAGCATTGTAATGTTTTTCTTTCTTGAAACCTGACTATTTGAAAAACACATGTATTCTCCTTTCTCTTCAGCCTGGAGAGTTCATACACACATTAGGAGATGCGCACATATATCTAAATCATGTGGAACCTCTGAAAGTTCAAGTAAGTACTTAATCTGTATTCTTGTATCTTTCTGTCTTCCACAATGCTTATCCAATACAAAGTTATCTTGATACATATCTTATTTAAATATCCTTTTGCAAATATTTGTCTGGCTTTTCTTCTTATTTCTAGCCTAATAGCTGCAACACCTTAACCTCTGTTCAACTTGGGTTGCGAGCAGAAATACAATACAAACATGACTGAAATGTACATCAGTGTACTATTCCAGAACCACATTAGAGCTCCAGAGTCTCTACCCTTACTTTTCACTTCATCGTTCTTAAACCTTGCAAAACCACTCTGCGTAATACAGATAAACACAAAGTAAAATGTCTTCTTAGTATATCAGAAAAGGATAACTTATCAATTCACAGAGTTAACCAGTATTAGTATTTGGCTGAATAAGGCTATATTTTCTTCACAAAGTAATCTGTTGCATTAGGAGCAAATCAGACTTAGCTCACACTGAATGTCCTCACCATTCCTGTGGTTCAAAACCATCCAGAGAGCTACTTGCTGGTTCAGACCTGAATGTTCCTTTAAGAAACCGCAGCACATCTGATGCACATCTGGGTGAGAATTTCCTGGGAATTTAGTTTCCTCTGGAAGGAATCTAATCTGTAACCACGAGAATTGCTCTGCAAACTGAATATGCTTGCATTTGGATGATCAGGGAGTCCACTTTAAAATTATGATACTGCTCCCTATCAAAATACTAAAGTAGATTCCATTTAACTGTTGCTGTAGGTTTTCTTTTTTTGAGTATAAATCTTCTTGGGAAGGAAGGAAAATCTACATAGTGTAATCTGGTTTGAGAGATTATTGAGATCTAATGTATAACACAAAATCTCTGCCTTCAAGTATTGACTTTGTACAATAAGCTTGCTTTTATTTCAGCTTCAGAGGGAGCCAAGACCTTTCCCCAAACTCAGAATTCTTCGTAAGGTTGAAGACATCAGTGACTTTAAGGCAGAAGACTTTCAGATTGATGATTATAATCCTCATCCACCTATTAAAATGGAGATGGCTGTTTAATGCTATAAACCAGCTTCTATTAATGTGAAAATGTACCTAAGCTGTTTAGCTTTCTCTGTTTTTAAAGTTACGGGGGTTTTACATACTTCAAAAGATACATATTTTATTACTGAAAAATAAACAAAGTTCTGCCTTTAGTACTAAGCTGTAGTCTTACAGAGCAGTTGATTATTATTCCTGCTGTACAGTTTTAAGTTGTTACTGAGATCGTCTTCTACACATTGTTTCAATTATCAGTGGCCACCTCTGTTGCCGTTCAGTTACTGTGTGTGAGTAGCACTTGCTTACATGCTTTATTTAGTACTGAAAATGAGAACTTTTACATATGATTCCTTCAAGGTTGTAGAAGTCTTTAAATATGTTCTAAAGAGTGTATCTTTAATAAAGCTTAAAAATCTTCTGGAGGGATGATGCATACTTAATTTTAGTATGTTTGTTTAAAGCAGTAGTAAATAAGAGTTGGAAAGCAAAGGCAAATGCTGTTTCACTTTAGGACCTCAGAGGGTGAGAGCTAGCAAGAAAAAAGAAACTTAAACTTCACATGGCCTTCATAGATGAACCAGAAGGAAGATGAAAGATCTTAATGGAGCCTTGCCTGAAATGCAGTCTGCATAACATCTATCAGCTTCTTTAAAATTATTATTCCCTAGCCCTACATGATTGATGAATTTGCTATAAATCAAACAGACCCGTAGTTAAACAGAGGTTATCAAATAGTGTTAGTAACAGTCTGCCATCATTTAAAACCAGATCCCACAAACTTGTGGACTAATTTTGCAGTCTGGAGCAGTAGAAGTTGGAGACAGTAGTATTTATAGGATTGGAGCCTATTAATTGAATCTTACCAGAATTCAGTTTTCATCTCTCCTTATCTTTGCAACTTCTGCAGTAACTTCAGTTCTTATAAAATCCCTCTCCAGGAATTCAGTTGTGAATAGATCTACGGTTAATATTGACACATAGCATATTCAATACGTATTTGAACACGTGGAGAAATGCATGGGTTTTTTTTATTAAAGTCGGTAAACTGGTATAACTGAACAAGCTGTCCCAGCAGCTGTCTGTCCCATGCACGTGCCAGCTGATGACTTAAAGAGCTGTACAGGTGGCATTAGAAGTCAGTTCCTTGTCAGCTCTGCCTACCCATAGCATTTCAAGTCCTTGCTGTTTGCCCTGCTAATTGCTGTACTCATTCTGTCTCATGATTTGGCCTTGAAGAGTTTCCGCTCTTCTGTCATTCCTCCTCTGAAAGCATCCTTTTATCATTCGCCTGCTTTCCAAGGGCAGTTCAAGTGACATGGAGATAGCATAGAAATTTCTTACACTATGCTCAAATATCAGCTCCCTCTATGATCTACTTAGACAAGCTTTCCTAACCCATATTATTTCTGACATGCTATGATAAGTTGCAAAATTTGCTTTACTTCAATACCAGAAAGAATATTAGTTATCTGGTTATGATAGATAAGGGGTCACAAAAGAAGGAACTGTTTCTGAATTTTGAGATGAACACCCACCTGATCAGCCGTTGATTTGGTGAGTTTGCTACCATAGCGACTGCCATCTGTGAAGTGTGAGCATGGAATGCAGCCCAGGTTTCAAATACTTTATCAAACCCGCAAACTGTTCACATTCACCTGCTCGAAGTTCAATCCACACTTCTAACTTTCCTTTGTAGCCCACAGGTAGGTGGGCTTATCATAGAATAGTTAGGGTTGGAAAGGACCTTAAGATCATCTAGTTCCACCCCCCCTGCCATGGGCAGGGACACCTCCCACTAAACCATGCCATCCAAGGCTATGTCCAACCCGGCCTTGAACACCGCCAGCGGTGAAGCATTCACAGCTTTCCTGAGCAACCCATTCCAGGGCCCCACCACCCTTACAGTAAAGAATTTCTTCCTCAGATCCAATCTAAACTTCCCCTGTTTAAGTTTGAACCCATTACCCCTTGTCCTCTCACTACAGTCTCTAATGAAGAGTCCCTCCCCAGCATCCCTATAGGCCCCCTTCAGGTATTGGAAGGCTGCTATGAGGTCTCCACGCAGCCTTCTCTTCTCCAGGCTGAACAGCCCCAATTTTCTCAGCCTGTCTTCATACGGGAGGTGCTCCAGTCCCCTGATCATCCTTGTGGCCCTCCTTTGGACTTGTTCCAACAGTTCCATGTCCTTTTTATGTTGAGGACACCAGAACTGCACACAATACTCCAAGTGAGGTCTCACGAGAGCAGAGTAGAGGGGCAGGATCACCCCCCTTGACCTGCTGGTCACACTCCTTTTGATGCAGCCCAGGATACGGTTGGCTTTCTGGGCTGCAAGCGCACACTGCCGGCTCATGTTCATTTTTTCATTGACCAACACCCCCAAGTCCTTCTCCGCAGGGCTGCTCTGAATTTCTTATCTGCCCAACCTGTAGCTGTGCCTGGCATTGCTCCGACCCAGCTGTAGGACCTTGCACTTGGCATGGTTAAACTTCATCAGGTTGGCATCAGCCCACCACACAAGTGCGTCAAGGTCCCTCTGGATGGCATTCCTTCCCTCCAATGTACCAACCGAACCACACGGCTTGGTGTCATCAGCAAACTTGCTGAGGGCGCCCTCAATCCCACTGTCCATGTCACCGACAAAGATGTTGAACAAGACCGGTCCCAACACCGATCCCTGAGGGACACTACTCATTACTGGTCTCCAGCTGGACATTGAGCCATTGAGCACAACTCTTTGCATGCGGCCATCCAGCCAGTTCTTTATCCACTGAGTGGTCCACTCTGAGACAGTGTCAAACGCTTTGCACAAGTCCAGGTAGATGACATCAACTGCTCTACCCCTGTCCATCAGTTCCGTAGCCCCATGATAGAAGGCCACCAAATTGGTCAGGCAGGATTTCCCCTTAGTGAAGCCATGCTGGCTGTCACCAAGCACCTTGTTGTTTCTCATGTGCCTCAGCATGCCTTCCCAGAGAATTTGCTCCAACATTTTGCCAGGCACAGAGGTGAGACTGACTGATCTGTAGTTCCCCGGCTCATCCATTTTCCCCTTCTTAAAAATGGGGGTTATATTTCCCTTTTACCAGACGTCGGGAACTTCACCTGACTGCCATGATTTTTCAAATATGATGGACAGTGGCTTAGCAACTTCATTTGCCAGCTCCTTCAGGACCCGTGGATGGATTTCATCAGGTCCCATGGACTTGTATACGTTCAGGTTCCTAAGATGGTCTCGAACCAGCTCCTCTCCTACAGTGGTACCAGGATCCTTCATTCTCACTGTCCCTTTGTCTGCCTTCCAAGACTTGGGTGGTGTGGTCAGAGCATTTGCCGGTGGAGACTGAGGCAAAGAAGTCATTAAGAACCTCAGCCTTCTCTAAATCCAGGGTAGCCAGTTCTCCTGAGAACTTCTGGGGAGGGCCCACGTTGTCCCTAGCCTGCCTTTTATTTGCAGTGTACCTGTAGAATCCCTTCCTTTTATCCTTTATATCCCTAGCCAAGTTTAAGGGAGCCTTAGCTTTCCTAACCTGGTCCCGAGCTTTCCGGACAACATCCCTGTATTCTTCCCAGGCCGCCTGACCTTGCTTCCACCTTTTATAAACCTCTTTTTTCCTTCGAATTTTGCTCAGCAGCTCCTTGTCCATCCAAGGAGGTCTCCTGGCCCTCCTCCAGCACTTCCTTCTACTTGGGATGCATCGCTCCTGACCTTGCAGCAGGTGATCGTTGAATATCAACCAATAGGTAAAGGCAAAGGCATGTGGGACCACCATGTAGCAACACCTTTTCTAAGGCAAGAAAAAAAGAATAATCACCATAGTCATTTGCTACAGGAGGATTTTATATAACTAACCTGCTTTCAAGGCTTTCAAATACTGGGATATAATGAAATATTACCAAGTGCTGGACTAATTCACAGAGACCCCGAAGACCATACTAGAAAAAGACAGTGCTCAAAACCAAGGCATCCAAAACCCTTAGGTGTATGACATGAAACAAAGAAAATTACACAATGCATGCAAAGATAATGCTCAGAAATCACAAGCATGACAACTGAAGAAACTAATCAGACTGGCTTGGAGAGTGGAGAAAGATTTTCGCATTGCTGCTGTATTTTGCGGAGCCTTACTCTGGACCATCAGCAGCACAGGCAAGTTTTCATTCACACATCCCAGCTTGCAGCTGTCCATTTGTAGAGAACTCAAGGCCTTAGTGTATAGAAGCTGTGTTAAGTATCAGTCTGTTGTAGCAGTGTAAGGGGAAAAAGAAAAAAGTTAAGACCTGAAGTCTCCCAAATTAACATCTTACAAGAGCTGCTCGCAACTCATATACAAACATTTGTGCAGTGTCCCTCTTGTGTGTCTCAATAAATCCAAATGTTTTAATCCACAGAATCACAAAATTGTTAGGGTTGGAAGGGACCTCAGGAGATCATCCCGTTCAACCTCCCTGCCAAGGCAAGGCCATCTAGAGCAGGTTACACAGGAATGCATCCAGGTGGGTTTTGAATGTCTCCAGAGAGACACATGAGAATTTGGATAAAGTGAAGTTCAAGGATGTTGCCAATATTAAAAATAATCAGCTTATACTTGTTATGAGCACAACACCTGACACAATGAACTGAAATATACTCTGTGCGAAATGGTGTAGTCGTACCGGAATGAGTTCGGAAATTACTGCCCTTTAACTGGATGTTGAACTGCCTAAATGAAAGTGAAGCAAAAGTGCCGAGTAAAAACGGCTCTTCCATTCCAGGGCAAGGACAGGAGCTTAATGCAAAGGTGGTTGAGTTTGCAGTGAAACCATTATACAATGCTCACATAAATGGATTGGGCAGCTCTGCCAGGTAATTCACAGACTGCCTCAGAATGTTTTTGCAATTTAGGCTCTTTTAGGAACCAACTCACCCCCTTTTGGTCCCCAACCATGTCCCCAGGCAGGGATTTGAGGTACACTGAGGACTGGACTGTCTTAGCTCCACTTCAGCATGCTCAGGACTACACAGCTTTTGGATGTGCTTGCCTGGGGGAATGGGCAGCTATTCCCATTTTGAGACAGCTAAAGTGATTATAGCCATGATTCTGATGTAGAAAATCATTCCTTCTTCTGGAGGCCTGTCCAGCCAGATGAGAGATGGCCTTGTAGGCAAGATAGACTTCGGTAAGAGTCAGGATTCAATTTCTAGCTGTGCTACAGATTTCATATCTGGAGCTTGGCTAAGTTGTTCAGTCAGTTCAGGCTTCAAATTAATTTCCTGTGTTTGTAGCACAGATAATAGTAATCGCCTTATTCATAGGGGAATTCTGTAGATAAATACATAAATCCGTATGTGGTTCTCAGATGTTATGGCGAAAAGAAGGAAAAGGTTATGCAAACCATGAAGTAAAGCTAGTATTCAGGACTGGCCTTTACTTTGTAGAGCAAAGCTATGCTAATGGGTAATTCAGACATATCCTAATAGATGTTCATTAGGTCATCAAATTAAGTGTCCTGTCTACTGGCAGACAGCAGCTGAGAGCGAGAAGCACAATGAAGTAAGTTGATAGCAGGCCTTGGCATGAGGAACTGGCAGCAGAGAAGCTATGTTGTATGCTGTCACGGTTGTCTCCAGGTGCTGCAGAGAACTGAGAATGTTAATTCACATCACTGGGCTCTGTAGATTTGGTGTCAAGGCTTGGCAAAAAGACGGGTGCAATAAAAAACGATTTAGGCTAAAGGTTGGTATTCTAAAATGTGCCAGCCTGTCCATTGACACCTTACTATTTATGATAGATCTGCAAGTTAGTTCTGGTCCTTGGACTCATTAAAAGTATTTCATGTGAAAAGTATTTAAATATAGCTGATGGCAGTGACTTATTACTAATGCTAACAATGGGTTTCCCTGGGGGAAAGGGAAGGCTTCAGCCTAAAATAGCTGCATACATACCGGCCAAATTCCTCCTAATTTCAGACAGGGCACTGAGTGTATTGACAGATTTCACTCTGACCAGTCTCCCCTGGGGCCCACACCCTCTGCCCATCGGCCTCAGTTTCTGCCTGGGCTGCAATGCAGGTGTACCTGTTGGTCCATGGCCAGACACAGCTGTGGACGTGTCTGGCCATGGACCAACACCCTGGCCTGGGCTGTTGACCATGGCCCTGCTCTGCCATATCCTGCCCGGGAAGCCCCTGCACTGTGCCTGACCTTGGTTCCCCACACCAGGCCTGATCCTGAGCCATGCTCACATCCTGCTGCCTGGCCTGGCCTCAGCCCTTCCCTGTCCTTGTCCCCGGGGGGGTGCCCAGGGCTTGGGGCTGGGACTTGGGTCCCCTGCCTGCTGTGGACCCTGCTCCTGTCCAGAGGTGGGTCAGGCCTGCCTGGGAGGCCTCTGCCCGCCAACTCCCCAGGCCCCTGGGAGCAGCGGCACCTGTGGCACCCTGCCAGCTACCTCTGGCTGTCTCAAGCCATAAGCCAGAGCCAGGTGCATGGCTACACAAGGCCTTGCCCTACAGAACTGGCTTGGCTCCGGGCTGTGACCCTAACACAGCTCTAACCCAACTAAACCCAAGCTTCTGAGTGAACCCCTCACAGTGGGACTTTGGGGTTCTTCAGGGGCCATCTCACACTGCAACTGCCAAGACATGGACATCACTGATCTAGACCCTGCACAGCAGGCTGATGGCCCAAGTCGACCTGGTCTGGGATCATCATAGATGGCAGTCACCGGTCTGTGTCCGACCCTGGTTCCTGTCACTGGGCCAGACGGTGTCCTCAGAGCTGTCTGTTCACCATGAGCTCCTCTGGCAGCCTTCTCAGTTGACCCTGGCTGCTGCCCCCAGACGTGCACTGCCAGCCATGTTGTTGGCTGCTGGCTCCCCAGCCCTCCCTGCACCACTGACAGTGCTGCTGGTGCCACTGAGAGGATGAGCTAAAGCTTGCTAACAGCATGATATTAAGGGGCTTTTGATCTTTAAAGTTGGGCACAAATAATACTGATGGAAGAAGAGGAGCCAGGAACCTCACCACTCTAAAACTCACTCCTTCATGCAACCAGTGCAAGGTCATGGCTACACATGAGCTGCTGTGCTCAGCAAAACACATGCTTGAGCACCAAGCCCGCAGAGAAAAATAGGAGCTGTGACCATTATCCTTGGGCCACAGGGGATATCAATTTCAGCAGCCCTGCAGCTCTCTACAGACCACATTGTCCACCCTACATTGTTCTGCATAGATGTTATCCAAGTTGTCTCATGGAGGTACAGTGTGCTCCATGGAACAGCATGGTATTCTTTACCTTACTTCTCTACATTTCATGCAAGCAATCATGATCATGGATGCATTCTTTCATATTTCTCACTGATGTGACAATATGAAATTTTAGCAGGTACTCTCGTAATAATAATAGAAAACTCCAGGTATTCCCAGGTTGTTCTCAGAAATTGTGTGTGGGAAGAATGAGCCAGGGAGATAAGCTGAAGGGAGGCAAGTGTAACCTTAGTAGGGAATAGCTCAAATAGGTACCAAGTGATTTTCAGCTGTAGTGTTCAACTTTAGTGACAAATGCAAAGGAGTTTTGGCACCAGCTCCACAAGTTATGCAGTAGTTGCATTAAACAAGTAGTAATTAGAAAGAAGCCCAAAGCAGTTATACATGTTCTGATTGCACACCAATTCCCAGCAGTGCTAAGACCTGCAAGGAAATAAAAATTCAAGACTTGCTTCTGTTTTCAATTCCCAACAGTAACTCAGTGGCATAAAGGCTAGAATAGCACTTGATTCCGCATACTGCTTCCTGCTTATTTTATAGAAAATGTAACACGTCATTAAACTTCTTATTGATTTTTTTCTTCTTTCTCTGTTCTATAAGCAATGTAAAGAATTCTATAGCAGGGTGTGCAAAGCAGTAAAGAAATGCATATACAGTACCTCTGGGGGTTTAACGGTGCGTGTTGGGAGCACAGATTCTGAACTGAACTTCCAATTTCACTAGAAACCACACGTTTTTTTAAAAGGTTCATTCATACTGCGTACTAAATGTTGGCTGCCCTCCTCATGCAGGCATTACAGTGCTTTCACAAGTTTGGGGTTTCTTCAGAAGCAAACTATTTCTTTAAACTTAAGGGAATACAGGTGCAGAATCTGTGTCAAGGTCCTGTAGGAAATACACTTAATGATTTAATGGCACTCTGAATAACTAGTTCAACCTGAGCTCTGAATATGTGAGGGAACAGTATCGACAATGCACTACAGTACTGACCAGAGTCACTGTATCATCATTGAAATAAAAAAAATAGCTGTCCAACCTTTGAAATAGTTGCATGTCCCATCTGGAAAACTTGGCTCCTTAATCCATTGGGGTTTGAAATCAGCTGGTTTAGTGACCCACTCTATTGCTTCCTTTATTTCCCATTGTTGGTTTGCATCCAGCATCTGGGGACAAGGAAAGTAAGAAACAAATATACTGAATACTGAAGGATACCATGAACTTTTTTCTGTCAGACTCTCATAAAAAGAGCAGAAAAGTTCATGTGAAGTGGTAGAAATTCAGGAAATAAAAAGCAAACGAAAAGCTGGAATTGCCATTCTGTATGCATTGTGCTTTTGGCCACTCTTAACACTGAGTTGCAATGGCTATAATAGTATCCAGACTAAGTTTGAACCAAGCAGATCAGGAGCTGTAGGAAGCAGGGCAGAGTCTTCTGTGTGAATGAGTATATCTTGGCAGCAGATACTTGTGTAAAGCACCCTAAACCATGGACATGGCTGCCTGAAATCTTCTGCAGAAAAGCTTCTTGATAAAAAAGTGCAGTAGTTTAAATGACTTTCTCAAGCATTGGTTCTTTCCCATGCAAGGGAGAATTCTTCCCCCTACAAAAAGTGAAACATCTGAAGACGACACTGCCATTCCACTGCAGACTCTTCAGGTCCTTGACATCCTGTATTCACAGAGACAGTTTGGCAGTTCATGATATATGGCATCCCATGAAAGCTCTGTGCTGCGCTGCCGTACCCAAAGTAGGCTGGTAACTGTAGCCATGTCAGGGACCACATGGGGCAAAACATCCAGCCCACAGAAGTAACATTTCCAAATCAGAATGTGTGACTTCCAACTAATTATTCCTTTTCATTCAATTATTTTAGTTTGAAAATCTTCTTTTCTCATTTGTTTTTGGCCAAACACCAAAGTAAAATATTAACAGGCTTCCATCTGGAAACCTCCCTGGACATTAAAGGCACCTAAAATTTTCTAGAAGACAATCCTGGAAGTGGGACTCCCCCGAAGACTTACATGGAAGCCTGGCACAGAAATACAGGATAAAATTCTTAGTAATGCATCTACTTGGGTCATGTCTATACTGCTTTTGTTGGTATCAACATTTGTTGCCATAATTTTTCAGGATTTGAAAAAGGAAGAAAAAAGTATTTGTCAAGAAATTTAAATAATGAGAGATATTTCATCTAATAGTTTTAAACAGAAAATAACATAGTATAATAGTAAAAAATGATATTCACCATTATTTTGTCCAGGACAATCATTTCTTGTATAAATCTGCATCTGCAAATATCATCCTACAGATTTGCACCCACCTTTACTTTGAACCTAGATGCATATTGAAGCAAGATATAGATCTCTTCTGAATGATTAATGCAGCAGTAAACTGGAATCCATCCATTGGATTGTAAACTAGAATATACAATTTCAGCATTACTGACAAATCTTTATTGTTACTTCTCTTCCCTTGTGAGTAAGCTTCATCCTACACTGAAAATAAAACAGCAGTGTTTGGGGTTTGTTTTTTTTTTTCATAAATCAATGGAAACATGTTTATCTTCATTTATGATAAGCCCTCAGCTTTGCCATACCATTACTGTTTTCCTGCAATGCAGCATTATGCAGTAGTAGAAGGGAAGTGTCTGAGAGAGAGATGGAAGCAAAGTCATCACTGTCCATATCATAGAATCATAGAATCATAGAATAGTTAGGGTTGGAAAGGACCTTGAGATCATCTAGTTCCAACCCCCCTGCCATGGGCAGGGACACCTCACACTAAACCATGCCATCCAAGGCTATGTCCAACCCCACCTTGAACGCCGCCAGGGATGAAGCATCCACAACCTCCCTGGGCAACCCATTCCAGTGCCTCACCACCCTCACAGTAAAGAATTTCTTCCTCAGATCCAATCTAAACTTCCTCTGTTTAAGTTTAAACCCATTACCCCTTGTCCTCTCACCACAATCCCCAATGAAGAGTCCCTCCCCAGCATCCCTATAGGCCCCCTTCAGGTACTGGAAGGCTGCTATGAGGTCTCCACCCAGCACACAGCCTTCTCTTCTCCAGGCTGAACAGCCCCAATTTTCTCAGCCTATCTTCATACGGGAGGTGCTCCAGTCCCCTGATCATCCTCGTGGCCCTCCTCTGCACTTGTTCTAACAGTTCCATGTCCTTTTGATGTTGAGGACACCAGAACTGCACACAATACTCCAAGTGAGGTCTCACGAGAGCAGAGTAAAGGGGCAGGAGCACCGCCCTCGACCTGCTGGTCACGCTCCTTTTGATGCAGCCCTGGAAGAGTAAGACTAGGTCTAGTTCATCTGATCAAAACATGAAACACAGAAGAATAACACTCAATACAAGTGTTTACTATACATGAAAGAATCCAACCTTCTCTCAAGGCCTGTGTGTGCAACTGCAAGCAAAGTTACATCAGTGATACATCTCCAAATAAGTCTACCACACTGCATCTAGAATAATATTAATTTGAACATTTTCACAGTAAGAATAATCTTTGCATTTCTTCCCAGGAGGTTTCAGAAAACCATCAGAAAATTATATCAGGTATTTCAATAACATCCAGCTGAACCAAACTCCTCAACCCAACCAACTGTAACAGATGATCAATTTTTCTAGTGCAGGTATATCCCATGACTTGGCAACACTATTTCTAGATATAGCAAGGTGTATATTTCCCAGAAGATAATTCCCAGCTGATTTAACTAAATCTGACACCAGTAAACTGTCCAAAGCTTTCACAATACTTCACATAAATATTTCCTGGGGGAATACAAAGGGATTGGTGGTATTATGAATTCTTTTTTGGTTGAAAGCCATAATTCTAATCAAATAGATAAATTTTGCTAAATTGGAGAATTTCCTGAGAGGAACAAGAATGAATATCAAATTACTGAACAACAACTTCTGCTCACCCTCAGATTTCATCATTATGATTGTCCCTCCAACTTTGGTCTTACAGGCTTGTGGTGTATTCCTGAATGAGCTACTCCTACCAAAACTAATGAGGCTGCTTAAGGATTAGGAAGGTAGAGGGTACCAAAGTCAGATTTGAAGGAAAGGAGACTTACCATAAGCTTCTTCATCTGTTAGCACATCAGTGAATATATCTGAAATCCATGCAGAATACAAACTGTTTGGCATCCTGATTCAAGGGAGATACACAAAATAAAATAAGAAAAATAACGTAATAAAACAGAGTTTGGTCTCTTTTCCCAGGTAACAAGCAATAGGACAAGAGGTAACAGCCTCAAGCTGCACCAGGGGAGGTTTAGATTGGATTTAGGAACAATTTCTTCACTGAAAGGGTGGTCAGGAATTGGAACAGGCTGCCCACGGAAGTGGTGGCATCACTGTCCCTGGAAGTGTTCCAAACCCATGTAGTTGAGGCCTTTAGTGACACGCTTTAGGGTAGACTTGGCAGTCCTGGGGTAATGGTTGGACTTGATGACCCTGAAGGTCTTTTCCAACCTAGCTGATTCTATGCTGCTATGATGAAAAAAAGATTAAGTAATGCTAGTCACTTGAGGAATGGCCGTCAGTCTTTTCCCTATTTCTATGAAGCAAGCAGGGACTTGAGAGACTTGGTATTTCTAACCTTTCCCACCAGCAGCCCGCACTACTGGACTTAGGTGTGCCTGATTTCATGGCTGTGAGTAGTTGATGATAAATTCTTTTCACCTTCCTTATAAACTCTATCCAAGCAGGAGTAAAAAACTAAACAGGAAAGCCAAGTCACACTTTTCAGCTGTCAAATTAAGAGAGAGAAGCATCCCTGTTGTCACACTTCCTGCTCTCAGGAAAGGAAAAAACAGGTTATTTTAGAACAGGCTCTTTTAGATCTTAATACTGAGTAGAATTCTCTCCAAATGACTCATCACTTCAGCGAAGAGATCAACACATAAGGCCCAATCATTTGCTAGCAGACAGTGGTAACATATACAGTTCGATTGCTGAGATTTTAACTGAGCAAGGAGCTATTTTTGAGAAAAAGCCCCAGCAATTGAAGAAAACAACCAACCCCCAAAAAACAAACCCTCGGTTATACAGATTTAAGGGAAAGCACCTCCTTGGACAAATCATACACAAAGGCCTGCAGATGCAAGCACAATCTTCAAGTACACAGCTTCCTATTAGCAGTAGACATCAGTTCCCACTGTCCTCTGTGACACTAGACCCAGACAAGACAAACAGTACAACTTCCCCAGAAGTTCATGTGGGATCCTACCAGGAAGGTCTCAGAAAGAGAGAGCCTCCATTTCGGGTAAAAACGAAGTTCTCTTTATATCACAGACGTTGGAGGAAGTAGGACATTGAGCAGCCAGAACATGCTGTTGATTTCTGGTTTTCAGCTGTAATAGACAATAGATAATGCTGTTTTCTGTTCCTTCAGGGCAATTATTTTTTTTTTCAGACTGTTTTCCACCTTTTCAGGTGATAAATTGCCTTTACAGTCCCTTGTTTTGCACTTATCGGTGGTATCTGTGGATGTCTCTGGTTTCTAGGTACCCTGGCTGTACTTTAAAGAGGCCACCTGCACTTTTCAGGGATGTTTTCTTTATGGCTCACAGGGCTAGTCCCCAGGCTCACAGTTCCAAGGTGGCAGCCCTTTCTCTGTCAGTATTTTTGAGCAGACAGTATCTTTTGCTCAGTAATTGCCCGTTCTAACCAGGCCACCTTTGTGGCTGCTCACATCACTGCCTCAGTCGGCTATTTTTAATATCCAGTAACATGTTAAGTGTACAAGATTTGGCTCCCAGATCAACAGCATATTCAGTAGGGAAATGGTTAGAAGATGAAAAACTCAGATTAAAACCTCGAGGTCAGAAAGATGAAATCAAGAGGACATACAGAGAAACATCTGATAGGCAAGGCTAGACAAAAATCTTTTGTTTCAGAAGTGCCATAACTCCAACAAAATGACTCTGAAATGCTATGACCAATTCCACCCCTAAGCACTGTGCAGTTGCTACAACTTTTCGTCCTGCAGAAATGAAGCGTATGCAGAGCGTCCAAGAACTCAGCAATGCCTGTGCTTTATCTGATAGTTTAAAGCTAAACATGAGTATAAATTACTGCAGAAACAAGACCAGATGTGCAAACGGGGGCAACCAGAGAAGGAATCATTCACTTTTCACCCAGGTCTGGGTGGTCACTGTCAGTTTAGCTGCAGCACCATCGATGTTTCATCTTATACTTTCCTGTTTCCAGATGCTGATCCCTTCCTCAAAAAAATGACAAATTACAATGGGTTTTCAAAATGAAGAGTTGCTCCTGTATCACCTCTGACTCCCTAGAGGGAATAAAAAGCCACCCTAGACCAACTGCCCAGAACACTGTCAAAGAAACAGCAGCCATCAGATCACATCTCCTCTGAGGAAAAGAGCATTTCTATAAATCAGAGAGCCTTTGCATACTACTCCTTTCAAGCAACTGCTGTGTCTCCTGGAGTTGTTTTGGTACTTGAAATCACGTTCAGGTTCTCATTGCCTCTGTTTCTGGCAGGGAGGTAATGGCAGTTGTGGTCCAGCTGTTTAAAGTCCCCAAGACTCAGGGCTGAGGCTGAATTCTGTTTTTTTCCAGTCCCACATACCACTCACTACCCAACACCTATTCCCAGCGAGGGTTTTTGTTAGGGCAAACCACACACACATCACATCTAGCAAACTGCAGTGTCAGAAAGAGGACAGATACAGTATGAAGCCTCGTGCTGATTGTAATTTTCTTTAGCAGCATAAAGAGTCTTCAGAAATACGAGACCATGAGTCCAATTCTGCGAGGTCTCCCCTATGCAGGGTATTTGCTTGAGCGTCCGAGTCTCAGTTTTGTAAGGACTTTTTTTGTATGGTTCTGGCTAAGACACTTGCCAGTGTCTCAGTTCCTCTGCGGTTCCTAGCTACACTGGGGAAAGAAATCTCATCCCACTTTCCTTGGATGTCATGAATCATGTACTGTAGTGGCTGAGGTTAATTGCGTATTTAGGCAGGCTGGACCAAGCACATTCAATCATGACAACAGAAGGGTGTTCAGCATCTTGTATTATAATAGACCAGGTGATACACAGACTCCAGTCTTAGGCTGACTAAAGATAATGGTTTATCCTCAGTTATTTAACTATGTAATTGCCAGATTGCCAAGTGATATAAAAAAAATAAAAAATGGAAAAAGTAGAGCTTTCTGTGAGAAACACTTGCAAAGGTAGATAAAAGGAGGAAAAGGCATGATATCAAGTCACAGGTTTTGTGGGTGTTCAGTTGATTGCTAGAGAGTTTTGACATATTGAGTGCCAGTGAAACACGAGACTTGAATGGCAAAGAAGGAATTGCTCATTCTGTGGTCTAGGGCCCTGGCTGGCTGAAAAAGCACTAGAAAGCCCTTCTACAAATGTATGGAAGTTACATCTGGTATGGAAGGGAGCAATGAGAACCGCAGAGGAACTCGTGCACGTGCTCACTGAGAGCTGCTTGTAGAACACCATCACAGCCACATCCTGCTGTAACAAACAGCTTTGCCAAACAAAACGCTCCTGCCTGCAGGGCCAGTGCGTATCATGGTGTTCGAGATGCAGCTGTCCAGCGAGCTGGGAAAGTGGATGCTGCTGAGAGTTCCTGCCATCCTTAGAGGCTGAGGTCAAGCACTTACCCTCACGTGTCTGTGGTGTCTAGCTGCACTCCTGGGCAACCTGGGCTAGCCCCAGGCTGAATATGGTTTCCCAACTTAAGCTCCACTCTGTCTACACATAATGATTGATACACAGGCTTTGTGGGCCCATGGGTTTTATCCATGGTCTTATATTTTTTGGAGTAGCTCAGAGGTGTCCACTGTGGGGCATAATAAGAAATAACTGTGGGCTTTTCTTAGGAAATCGTGTTTCCAAGCTCAAGATCAGGAGCTGAGGTTGGTAAGCAATTCTAAAAGCTGCCCATCCAAAAAGAAATTTCCAGTAGACCAAACGCTAGATTCTGGCTTTGGCTCACTTATGGTCTCCAACTTCATCCTTGATGAGCCAAAATACTGCTTCTCCTCTTGCCGTAATTTGCCATCCAGAGATAATGAAACTGATCTCATTTGTGAAGTGTTTGAGAGTGAGATATGCTATGTATTAGGTATTATGAGTTAGGTAAGATGGCAGATGCCTTGGAAACCCTGAAGAGAGATGCTGTGTATCAGCAGGTTTCTGCCTATTGTCTGGCATAAGAATGTCTGTCTTGGGACTCAGAAAAAATGAGGGTTGAGCTATTTTGTTGATAAATCAAGAGCACTTGCACAACGCAGGCTGGCCTGTCAAGGTGGATATGTATCCCACTACCTTCCTGAATGCATTTTGTCATTCCCAAGCTGCAGGGAGGGTTGTTCCTTCTTACCGTAATGGGAAGTTGACCTCAGGGGGCATATCTATTGCTAAGTATACACACACTTGCTTTTCAAAACACTTAGTAGTAGTCTGAAAAGGCTCAGCCATCCTAATGACGGTGGCACCAGAGATTATATTTAGCTTATTAGTAATCTACTTATAATAACCATAAACCACTGAAGCTATTGACTGAGCTTCAGTTTCATATTGGAAAAAATTTACCCTTGCAAAGGTAGTCCTTTGATAAAGGCAGCACGATTAAACACACAGATTTTGATGCAGACACCTTAATAAATAACATTAAAGTGTAAATGGTGGAAACTATTTCTATTATACTTGCAGTCTTTTAGCACAAAAGAATATACATTTATGCTAGTCATAAGCCAAGAAAGAGCCATTCCAGAAGTGAAGATGGTAATACAGAATGAAATCAAAATTCCAGTGGAAGCATATGGTATGCATCTGACCTTGCTCTAGTAAGGCTGCTCTGCTAGGAACCAGTTAGGATGAGCTGACCAGAACCGCCATAGAGAACACTGTAGCAGCACTTAGCATTGGCCTTGCTCCATTTCCACTGTTCCACAAGGGAACAGATGCTCCACAGTTCCCCTGCATTCCTACCTCCTTTTCAAACTATGACAGAGACAACAGATGACACATACTATGCCACATCCCACCTCACCACCTGCTCCCCTCTGCCCAGTGTTAGCACCTCAGCTGTTCACCTCCATCCTCCTGTCTCTACGCTAAGAAGCAATGAAGTTGTTTATGTTTCTCCAGCTAATGCTAGCCCTGTGTCAGTAGGGAAAAGTGCAGAGGAACCCCAGAACATAGCCCTCAACCAAATGCTTAAGCCTGTGTCCTGCAATGGATTCTGCTCCCCACTCTCAACAGCCTCCTAACAGTCCCTCACAGATGACAACTGCCTGTGTATGACCCACCAGCGATCCAGGATTTTTGATCAGAGCCCAGTTTTTACGCCAAAGGCCATTTTAACAGAAATAGAACCATCCCATTGCCATCTCCCGACTCTTCTCACACTGCCCTGAACAGGAGGTTCCCAGCCCTGCACTGACCTCCAGGCTCTCACCATGCCTGGAAGGACAATGTCAGTCTCATTCCTGCATTAGGATGAGGCTGAAGTAGGAGCAAGGTGTGCAACTAGGAAGGCACTTGCACTTCTGGGCACTTACACAGAGAGTCCAAGTACCTACTGCACAACACAATAGATATTGGATGAATCACAATTCTGGACTCAGGCAGTTACCCACCCAAGACCTGCCTATGGTGCCCAAATCAGCTATTCAAATTTAGTCCTAAATTCCTCAGCAAGGTGTGAGAATGTGAGTTTCCCATTTGCAATGTACTGTTCAGCTATAACGAATACTTCTGTGGTTTAAACCCAACATGACTGTGTAGCTCTAAGCACTATTGCGTTTTGGAGGCAAGTTGGCACAAACATCTAGAGCTTCTTCACAGAAAACTTAAAAACTAAGAAGTTTATTGGATTGAACAGATCAAACATATAACAAAAGTGGGGGCTCATTTAGTTGCTCATATTCATTTATACTCATTTCAGCTATGGATATGCATTCTAAAATAAACAGTATTGTAGGTGATGATGGGTGAGATGGCATTCCAGCTTATTTCTACCCATCAGCAAACTCTAGGAGACTGAGGCGGAAAAAAAAAAACCCAAAATCTTTCAGAGGCTACTTTTCAGTGGCAAGAGCTGCTCATGAGCTTAGTGGTTGCAAAGGTAAGAACACATAAGGTTCTTTTCATGCTAAAATAGAGATGTATCCTATCTAAACAGTAGGATCACACACATTTTTATGTCTGCAAGGTTACTCACAAAACAGTATGAAACAATTCTTAAAATACTACAGCTTGAAACAATGCAGGACAGAAACAATCTGCAGGCCTAGCCTGCAGAATGGGCATCACAGGGTTCTGATGGACAACGGGTACAGCACAGATTACCAGAAATAACATTCTTGCATTAAAAATATGTAAAACATTATTACATTACAGGAAATACTAAAAATACAGTAAACTTTGCAGTCCGTAGTAAAAATGGTTTTAGTGTTGTACTAGTTATTACTGAAACTCAAACTGTTCTAGCTTCTTAATCTACAGTGGCAACGCATATACATGTGAGGATTTGCAGTTTGAGTTGTAGTGGTCACTGAGACAGGTTAACATTCAATGAAGATTAAAAAAATCGGCTATCACAAGAACAAGTGTGTAAAATACCCTGAAAAACTGCAAAGAAGTCAGCAGTGGCTGCTAATGCCAGACAAAGCAAGAGAGAGGAAATGGTTCTGCCCTGCAGCATGGCACTGACTTCCAGCTGAGAGTCTATGTTGGACTTGCTCGCACAAGAATCTCAAGTCTGTGTGTGTGTCTGTCTGTCCATCATGGTGGTTAGTTCTAAGTCCAGACAGAACTGTTCTAGCCCATTCCTGCCAAGCACTTCTGCTCTAGAAAATGTCTCCCTTTTCACAGCAATAATACACCACAAACTCAGCATCTTGTATGGAAGTACATTAAAATAGTTTAAAGAGGATAAGAACACACCCCAAACTCATGAAGATTTAATTTCCCTCCTTTCCCCCTCAATATGAAAGCTACTCTGCTTTTGTCCCCCTCCCATCTCCCTCCTCCCACCCCTCAAATAAGCAGATGCAATCAAGGAGAAATTTATTTTGAACCAATTCTGCAAAACAGTTCAACAATGCCATACTTTATAAAAATACTTAGTTACATAATTAAGCTTATTACTATTTATATAAAAAGTGTGAATGTGAATTTTAAACTCTGTTAGGGGAAGAACCACATCAAGGTCTTCAGGTGAAACAAATAAATTTTCATAAACATACAAACTCATTTGGAGCAGTTTTATAATACACAACCATTTACAATGAACACGTTCATTAAGTTAGTGTTTTATTCCTTTGCTATACAAGTGTTATTACAATGAACTGTTCCATTCATTAATTAAAAATCCAAACAATGCCAGTGTCATTTCTGGCATTTTCATTATAACTGTATTAATACATAAACCCATATGATTGTGTTATTAACTTTAAAATATTTAGAAAAATTAAAATTCCATCGTATTTTTTGGGTTGATTTTTTTGGGTATTTTTTTTTTGTTTTGTTTTTCTTACATAAAGCCCTTTGAAAATTTGATAACCACAGACGCACAGGTGATGAGTGATGATCAGGGAAAATGACAAACGATGGCACTGTTCTTACAAAGACCTGTTTGGTAGTTGGATTCCATGTAGTGTAAACCCATGAAGAATGTTTAGTACCAGAACTATATTACCAGCTTTCCTGAAATTCATTTGTAGGATAGCTTTACAATGATACTATGAATTCCAACCTGGTAGCTAAGTAAGAGTTTAGTGTTTCAAAATTAAAGTACTTAAGCTTGATCAGAAATTCAAGAACCTCATGCAAATCGTTGAGTAAAAGATATGATGTTATTGCTTGATATGTCAGTAGCCAAGGAAAATAAATCTAGATGTAGTGCCAGCTGGGCTGAATACCAGCAAATTTCAATGTCAGTATATTTGGACAATATTAAATACATTTTATCCCTTTAGTTTTTAAACTTTCACATTTTCTTTTGTTTATTTTTATTTAAATAATTCTGTAGGAAGGGCAGAAGTGGGAAGAGCAACTGCATGTAAGTGTGTCCTAATAGTCAAGAAAAGCAAAAGTGCAATCAAATCCCTGAACTTGTGTCAGCTAGCGTTTGTGGCACCCACCCTTGTTAACCTACACAAGCCACATAAAACAGTACCAAACCTGTCTCTGAAAAAGGACCAAAAAGTGGCTGTTTACCAGCTTCAGTCTTGCTTTCCTGGTGAGCTTTGTTCAGGTAGTCTTCCCATGCAAAAGCTCGCTGTTGGATTGGAGCTTAAGAGTGAAAGGCTTTTCCCCCCTGATTGTGTTACATAGCTTCAAGTCCAAATATCATCATACTTTATCAACACAATTTTATAAAATATTACCTCATTTTCTAGTTACCTTCATTATTCTTAACTAGCTATGCAGAAAGAATAAAAGAAAAATCTCTTGTGCTACTTTCCAGTTATATTAATACAAGTATTAACACAGTGCATTATGCTCTCTAATTTCACTATTGAGGTCTACCATTTAGATCAAGTTCGTCATTCGCTGTTCCAATTTCTTTTTCAACCTGCCTACCCTAATTAAGTCCATGCAAGAGGAAGCTTAAAGATCAAGACTATATATCAAATACAGTGGTACCATCTTCTCCTGGGGGGTGGGGGACACATATGTGTAATTTGAGCACAGGGAGTTTTATGGAACTGGAGTAGAACTGCTTGGTCCCACAGAGTTCTTCTGCTTTAAAAACATCTTACCCCAAGATGACCCATTCCAGACAATTCCCTCTTTAGTAGAATGATTATAAAATGTCAGGAACATGAAGGATTTGAAACATTGGTTTTTCTGCTATCGTTCACACCAACACTCATTTTTCTACCCCATATTTTCAGTAAGCTTCCTTTGGACCCTGAAAATAAGTTGGGAAAGAGGAAAAAATAAAAACATGTCATTGGTAAATTAGATTATAACACTTTAAAAGTGGTTTTGTGCAACTGCATTATGAAATTCCAGTTTGCCGTTAAGAGCATGCAAAGTAGCGAAGATTTTCTTTCCTTTGACTCCTTATAGATGTCAGGAATTCTTTGCAAGTCTTTTACATTTGGCAGATTTGTGCACGTTATATAGACTGTTGGCTTATAAATTGTCTCCAGGCTGGTACTGTGGTTCTGTAGCAGTAAAGTAGTCCTCCAAGAAAGACTGTATATATTCAAATGTTGGTCTCTCATCAGGGTCCTTCTTCCAACACAGTTTCATTAACTCATGGAGAGACTCCGGGCAGCCTTGTGGGCAAGGCATCCTATATCCACGTTCCACTTGTTCCAGAACTTCCCGATTCACCATCCCTAAAAGAAAAGCATTTTAGCTCTGAATGACATCATGCAAAGAACAGTTTCCCAAAGTAATGCAATGGACATGAATCTACCAGAATAGACCCTTTAATGAACGCGCCTTATACCAAATTAATTTTTCACATTTTGCATTAAATACATTTCTGAAAATTATTTTAGCACACTGGTAATGCTTCGGTACCTGGTCCTTTGTCCACCTGTACATTATCTCGTTCATTTAGTTTCCCCACTACCTTGGGCCTGTCCTTTCAAAAAGCAGACTCAAACACAAATAACCTTCTGCCTGCCCCAGGTCTCATTCAAGGACTACTTAATTTGATATCAGGCCCAGAAAAAGGCATTATATGTGCCTATCAGGACTGCCTTACAAATTTCAGCCACAGCAAAATATTTGACAAGATATTATTACATATGTTTACTTCAAAAACCGGTCTAGCAGGTTCACTCTACTGATGTTCACTGTAGCCTGGGAAAATATCAAAAGCAGAAATTTCAGGAAAAGACAGGAAAACATAAGGATACTTAATGACCTGAAATTAATTATCAGTCACATTTACAAATGTTATTATCTTAAAACACTTAAAAAATATATATAATAGTTAATCTGTAAATAAACCAAGTAGCTTTGTGAACAAAAGAACCAGTGAAGCATGACTAAGTTTTTGTCTCTGCCTGTGAACTGTGGGCTCTGAATGAAGGCGAGAAGTACAAAAGGTAACCTCAGAAGCATAGAATACAACAAAGAAAAGAAAAAGCTATGATATTTTTCTCTTACCTGGATATGGCACTCTCCCTTTTGTTACAAGCTCTGTCAGTAAAATTCCAAATGACCACACATCCGACTTGATTGTAAACCGACCATACAATGCTGCTTCTGGAGCGGTCCATTTAATTGGAAATTTAGCTCCTACAAACATTGGGAAGACAGATACTTAATTTTCCCTTGCCTATACTTCAAAATGTTTTCAGAATACTGCACTCAAAAACTTTTTACGTTTTGCTCTGTTGACAAATCCAAGGTGGTTTAATAGTTTAGCATTTCAAACTGGAAAGGCGTTTCCAACTAGGGCAGCAACTACTGGCAACAATTCATGGAAGCACTTAAGACATCTGGGATTCTTAATTAAATATGTTTTAAAGTGGGATGACCTTCATAATGAGCAACCTCTCTGGAATCTGAGCTCTCTTCAAACTGTAGCAAGTTTTATCCCCCCAAAATACCTGAAAACATTTTCTGAAAACATAAGCATAATTTTGACCATTAAAAAGTTAACTAAAATTTCACTTAAGTGAGGGGGGCACCTAAATACAGCTGTAAAAGCACAGTTTTACGCATAATCGTTATTCATGCAGCCAGAATACAGACACATTCTGCTAAATGTAATAGTTCTAAGTAATCTGAAGGTAACTGGTCTTATTTATTCTGTAAATAAATAGGTCTTACCTTGTCTTGCAGTATACTCATTGTCCTCTATTAACCTTGCTAAACCAAAGTCTGCTATTTTACACACAAGATTGTCTCCTACGAGAATGTTAGCTGCCCGGAGATCCCTGTGGATGTAGTTCATTCTTTCAATGTAAGCCATGCCATCAGCAATCTTAAAAATAAAGTTTTATTAAAGATTACTTTTCATGACTATATCCGTTTCCCCAAGCATTAAGCTGTACCCCTTTATTTAAGCTCCATTCTCACGGTATAAGTATAGGATGTATAACACAGCAAGAGCTTGTGACAGCACTGATTAGAGTGTGGGTGGCTATGCGGTATCTGCTAACCGGGAACTATACTGTTTCTTTTTGACAAATTCCAAACCTACAACAGAAGATGTAAGACAGAACAGCATGCAACAGCCAGAGCATTTAGTATTTACATTTAATTGATATCTGATACAGTTTTAAATCTCTCCTCTAAGGACAAGATAAAGTTTTCTTGGTTTATACAATGTACCTGAGCAGCCATGTCAACCAGCTGTGGGAGTTTCAAGTATTTCCCTTCTCCTTCTTTAAGGAAGTCTAGCAAGCTGCCTGTAAAAGAGAACACATTTTGGAAGAAAAGAGGAAAAAAAAAATTGAAGCGATCTGAAAACATGAATGAGATTTCTTTTTTCATAGACATATGATTCACATATTCATCTCCTAAAGACTGTATTTGAAAATCAGTCATTTACCAGAATACATGACTCAACAACTCCTGGTAGTTGTCTCTGTCCTGGTAACTAGTCAGTGCAAGTTTTATCCAAGTACTTAGAAATCCATTCCCATAATTCAGATAACTAAATACTAATAAAACAGACTGCTGCTTGATGACTATATGGCAATATGTAAGGATTGTTCCCCGTAGTCTTGGTATCAGTGCTCTTCCTAGCTGAACTTCTTTCCACAGTGAAATTTATAATTAAAGAACAAATAAACTTCCTATCTGTGATTTATTTCATTTTCTGACAGTTCCAATTATATACTAGGGAAATCATTCTTAAATTGTTGCTTTTATTACTTTTTCTTTCTTACAGTGGAAAACAAAAGTGTATTACATTCTTTATATTATCTTTTCCCATTTATATAATGCAGTCATGTCCAGAACATTACAACATAAGCAGTACTTGAAATCAGTTCCAAGGACCTGCGTTTCTTTCAAGACAGTAAGACTTTGATGTAACAGCTTTCTCTACAGGTGCTATTATGCTATAAGGGTACAGGAATATGATCTCTTTCTTAAGAAACTGGTGAAGAGTGGTAACTAATTAGTCTCATCTCAGTCATAATTACAATGACAAAGTCACAAGTGTGATGCTGGAGAAAAAAACCCCACTGATCTGCATATTGTGCAATGGATTAATAGCTCTAGCTGTGAACTGGATACCTCTGATGTGGTTACAGTCACTTGCTGTATTTTTGCAATGAAAGCAAAAGTATGGAAGGCCAGACCCACTGTTTGACATGCATGTTTGCGCAGACTTTTCCCCATCTTGAGTTCATGAACTCAAAGGAACAAAGATTCCACACTGATCTCTAGTACCTGTTTATACCAGAAAAAATTTTGGGTGCTGTGCAATTTTCACCTCTTTTCCTTGTAAAAGAAGGAGAAAAAAAAGTACTTGTTCTACTAGCTTTCAAGTATGAACCACCAAAGAACCAGAGGTTTTGTTCTTTGGTAAAATGTGCAAAGCTTTTCAAACTAAAACAGAGTCTTCCAATGACATTTTGAATCCACAATTTAGACAAGCACTCAACTATTTCTCCAATTTTTAACTTGCTTTTGGAAGGTAACGTTCTGGTTTGGGCTTCAAACTTCACTTTTTCTTAGACAGAAATCTATAAAGCTTTTTATTATTTTTTTTTTTTCTGATTGCCCTGCCAAACCCGATTTCTGGACAATGAAAACTGATTTTGCATTGCAGCCTTACGAGCTGACAGACAAACTGTCTAGTGTTATTCAGGAATACCACCGCCACAGAAGGAACTTCCTGGATTTTCTATTCCTTTCTGCCTTTTTGAAAGTATACAACACCTAAAAAACCCCACGCAAACAGGACCCCCTCCCCCCCCCAAATAATTTTGGCAGAGTACTGAACAGAAGTAGCCACTGTCTTTGGACTTTAATACTGCTTCTGTTTCTTACCAGGATAGCAGAACTTCTCTGTGAAGTGAACAGAAGTCCGCGTTTTTAAAAAACTGGAATAACTGACTTGAAAATCTGCTGCTTCTTAACACGAATATGTTTATGCTTATTTCTACATTCAGTCTAAATCTCTACATCTGTTTCAGCAGTGAGGGGAGAGGGAAACAATACAGAGCAAGGGAAGAATGATGGAAGATCAAAAACAAGGAAATAAAGGAGGGAGTCTGGGAAAAAATCCTCAACCTTCTTAAAATTTACTATTACACTTCTGGAAAAGAAAAAGTAAAACCAACAACAAACAGACAAAAAAACCAGCCCTACTGATTCTGTCATGGTGAGCATGACCCGTCTACAGGCAGGCATATTCTCACGATATTACCAGCTATACCATCCAATTCAAATGTAACACTGCACACTAAAATTGAGGACAGAAAAAAGCCCAATCTTGTACTTGGAAGATTAGCAAGGGTGAAACAAACATGCAAAACAATCATGCCTCCACCCGTGATCTAAATCAGATCTGCTTCAAGTAGGTCAAGCATTGCTCATTTTAATTTAATCAAAATTACCACTTATACTCCAGTCAGCTTAAACCTAACATTAATTAAACATTTAATTTGTGTCTGGCATCTTAAATACTATTTTAAATGTAGTATCTTCAAACTATTCTGTCACACACCTTTTGTCATGAATTCAGTGACAATGTAGATTGGTTCCTCAGAAACAACTGCATACAGTGGAACAAGCTTGTCATGTCGTAATTTCTTCATGATCTGAGCCTCTTGCAGGAAAGCTTCTGGCATCATTGTACCAGGTTTTAGTGTCTTGATCGCTACTTTCGTGGTTCCATTCCATGTTCCTAGAGAAACAAATCAGATTCTAGTCTCCACTATAATACTGAAGAGATTTTCTACTGAAACGTGTTTGCTTTTTGCTTTTATTTTCTTAGCTAACAGAATAATTGTAAATAAACTATATTGAAAACTAATTTCACCTCTACATCTCTGATCATAAGTGTCTGCCCCCTCAATTCTTTATCAGATTATCTTCTCAGATCCTGATACTGATTCACTTAAAATACTACTGTGACATTTGCATGAACAACTGAAATGTGCCATTAAGCTCTTACCCATCCATACTTCACCAAAACATCCTTGGCCCAGCTTAACTTCCAGCCTCAAAGATTCTCTAGGGATTTCCCAGGCATCTTTTGCTAGTCCCTGTGTTTGTGGTTTCACAGTGGGACACACAGTTGTTAGCTTATGACACAGCCCATCGGCATGCTCTGGAAATCAGAAAAAAGAGGCTTCACTGCTAAACAGGGATAAGACTGTGATAAAACTAACATCGTAATGCTGATAAATAGAATTAGTCCATTTACTGTTTGTCAAAATCAAGGAGAAATATTATAGTTGTGAATTCTAAAAATAAGCTATGTACACAGTTTTTCTTCCTTTCAATAGGCACAAGGTAGCATTAGGACACTAGAACTTGGGCTTACCTCTGTAGTGTTTCACAAGCTTCTGCAGAGATTCAAATTGTGCTCTGGTTGTGATATAATATCCACCGTTGTCAAGTTTTCTGATTTTGTAGTGTTTCACATTATCACCTCTGACCTCATCCCAGTCACGTATAGAAAGGGAGTAAGCACCTAGGAAACAAGTCATACTTGGTTCTTCAACGACAATTTCAAAATCTATTTAACATATCATAGAACGGTTTGGGTTGGAAGGGACCTTAAAGAACATCCAGTTCCAACCCCCCTGCCATGGGCAGGGACACCTTCCACTAGACCAGGTTACTCAAAGCCTCATCCATCCTAGCCTATTACAAATACTTCTTTCATTAACATAAATTAAACACCATAAAAAAATAAAACCCATAAAACCCCCCAACTGTCACTATACACATACATATGTGCACATGCATACATATAATGCGACAGACATAAAAATCGTCATTATGTCCACCATGTTGGTAGTGGAAACTGGAGGGAGCAGACATATACATAAATAGACTTACCTTTAGTGGTTTCACTCTCTCTTACTAAGAAAATACCACGCTGGTTCCCAGGATTTAAAAGTAACCTTTCTGCATCCTTCCTGCCCATCTTACCAAAATACCACCTAAAAATGTTAAACGAAATGTGTAAGTAAAAGCCTCCTATGCTTTGGTAATCATATAAATACAAGATTTAAAAAACTCAGGCATTGACTGGACTACTAATATCTCAAAGCAGATACAGATCAACAAAGGTAATGACAGCCAAATAATCAAAAGATTAAGATAACCTATCACTATATGAATTTCATTTCTATTGTTTGCAAAATACATGTAAAGAGGCTTCTATCCATGAATAGTATGATTTTCTGATGGTTTAACAATGGACCTCAACAGTACTTAACACTGAAAGTAACACCCTCTTGATTAAGAAGTTCACAGGTCAAGCTGAAGTTCGGTAGCACACTTAGAACACTGCAGCTGCTGAAACCACCTTCTATGTGTTAGAAAACAATATTTAGTACAAAGTGGGTGCACATAAATATCATTGGATTCTGCCTTCCTTCAGGTTGAAAGGGGCCCTCCAGAGGTCTCTGGTCCAGTCTCCTGCTGCAAGGAGAATCAGCTGTGAGATCAGATCTGTTTGCTCAGGGCATTGTCCACTCTGGTCTTGAAAACCTTGAAGGATGTTCCCTGCACAGCCGACCTGGGGAACCTCTGCCACTGCCTGGCTGTCCTCAGGACACAAAGGTTTCTTCTTATATCCATGCAACTTCTATTTCATCCCATCCTCCTCTACCTCACTAGAGGGAGCACTTTTTTCGACTGATCGTTTAGAAACAACCAGGTATCATTTACCTCCCCATGAGTAATACTCCACCTTTGTTGCATCATTCTGATACCAAAAAAGAACCTGCGTTTTTTAATTGCCTTAAGTTCTTTCACAAAAAGAATTTCTTCTTTGATGTGTCCACAGAGTGCTCACCCTTATGAGCAGCCTGCATACAGCTCTGTCTTGAGCAAGTGATAACTTTAAGGTCCATCTCACAGTGAATCCCCAGACTTTGGAAAAACGGTTACTTCTAACTACATTTTATTTTGATTGTATGCCTCAGAAGTGTAAATTTCAAGCATTTCCATTTGGCACTGTCATAGCATCAAGCAAATCTGTCCTTCATAAGTGTTGCGAGAAGAAAAGTAGCATTGGAAACTGCTGCAAAACAATGGTTTTGTGGGAGAAACGTTTTGTGGGGGGAAAATGTAAGTATGGAGAAGGTCTGTGAAAAGAATGGCCAGTATAACCACTTGGGAGTTTGAAACTTTTTATTGTATTTGCAGTTTGACTGCTTATGTAGATGTGAAATGTTAGAACTGGATGTGAGAGGACATACACTTGTGGAAGTCTGGATGTAACCTATAATCTTACTGATGCAAACTTGAACCCTGCTCAATTACTTCACATCCTCCCCAGATTACTACAATTTATAAACTATATTGTAAAGTGCTATTTTATTTCATTACCTGTAAAACAACAGTAAGGTTTACTTGTTCTTTTTATAAATATTACACATTTCTATTATGGTATCATTCAAAAGGCACACGGATAATATGGATCTTGTCACAAGCAGTTTGTGATACAAAATGCCTTCAGGCTTAGAAAAAAAATCACCTACAGAAGATCCTAGCAACTTGGGGCTGTGTATTGCTTTTGCTTTTACAACTGCAACCCCAAAACAAAACCTGAAAATTCTATCAAGGCCTAGGGCTAGCAAATGAACTCTAAGCCAAATGAACTCTATTCCAAATGCAGTAATGATGTTTTGCCAGTCTTTAGGAGCCATACTTGCTTTGCAGAAACTGCATTCTTAGTTTGCAAAGGGCTATCATTTCCATTTTACCACCATGCAGCTGTAATGGCAATATGCTTTTATTGTACAGTTCAAAATAAAACAAAAACCCAGCAAATCTTCTCTTCAAAAATCTGAAGTTTAAAAGCAGCTGAAATTCAAGAGCATAAAACTAACAGTACGTCTTTGATACTATCACTTATTAATAGCAAAGAGCCAGATGAGAGCAGCAGCAACATGCTAGTCTCAGCTTGAGACACAGGAAAAAACTTTGAAATCAGGCACTCTTCCCAGAAGCGCAGTAGCAAACACAGAATTGCACAGATCGCATGTCAGGGAACTGCTCATTGGCAGCACCATTCCTGTATATTGAAGCAAGAGGTGCAGAGTTTTATATTTCTAGTACAACAAATACAATTAATGCCTTGGAACAAGTATAACCTGAAACTGTACCCCAAGTCACAACTCCCACATGAACTCCATGCAATTCTGTAAGTGCTCTCGGATCTTTGTAAATAAACGCAGGAAGTAGCGATACCAAAAGCAAGACAATTTTCCCAACTCATAGTAGTCCATAGAGTGCCTAACAACTTTGTCACCATGAAGTTATTACAGATTAGCAGTAACAGTCCACCCAAACAGGTATTTTTAGAACATAAGATTAGGTGCTACCAAGGGTATAGCTGAACTTGAATTAGGTTTGGCAGTGTGTGCCTGTAGACCAGAAAGCCAACCGTATCCTGGGCTGCATCAAAAGGAGCGTGACTAGCAGTCGAAGGAAGTGATCCTGCCCCTTTACTCTGCTCTCGTGAGACCTCACCTGGAGTACCGTGTGCAGTTCTGGTGTCCTCAACATAAAAAGGACATGGAACTGTTGGAACAAGTGCAGAGGAGGGCCACGAGGATGATCAGGGGGCTGGAGCACCTCCCGTATGAGGAGAGGATGAGAAAGTTGTGGCTGTTCAGCCTGGAGAAGAGAAGGCTGCGTGGAGACCTCATAGGAGCCTTCCATTATCTGAAGGGGGCCTACAAGGATGCTGGGGAGGGACTCTTTGTCAGGGACTTAGGAAGGGCTCATGGGTTCAAACTTAAACAGGGGAAGTTCAGGTTAACAATAAGGAAGAAGTTCTTTACTGTGAGAGTGTGAGGCACTAAGAATGGGTTGCTCAAAGAAGTGGTAAATGCTCCATTCCTGGCAGTGTTTAAGGCCAGGTTAGACAGAGCCTTGGGAAACATGGTCTAGTGTGAGGCATCCCTCATGAGGATGACCTTAAGGTCCTTCCCAATCCTAACCATTCTATGATTCTATAAGCAAAAATAAGAATAAAAACCTAGAGCTGGTGGTGTGTGAACTCTTTAACCCATTGTTTTTGAATTATATGAATCACAATGTATGTTCCCCAATTCTTACCTTCATTATTGTATTCTCATATCCTTTTTCCTTTAGCCCACATATAGCAACAGGCATAAGACATTTGCATGAGTGTATCTCACACGTACTAATATTACACCTTTGACATCATCCAAGTAGCATTACTATCCTTTAACTAGTAGCATTAACTTACTTTACCCTTAAATATTACATATACTGAATTAAGGGAACAGTGTCACCACAGATAAGAAGAGATTGAAAGGATGTGATATCTTACTCTTCTGCTTGAATGGAGTCTGCAGGAGCTACATAATTGCTTGGGATGTAGCCTGTTTTTCCCGTAGCAATGGACCTTGCTTCCCACCAGTCTCCTTCTCTGCAACGAAATATCAGTTATCTCTTCCACATATAAATAATGCATCATTCCCTAGCACCTATAACATCCTCACATACGAGAAGCAAGTTAAATTTAGGTAACATGTTATTTTAATTATGAATGTATCTAAAGTAAGTTTGTGCTGCACCTAAATATATAAATATATTTTTCTTTTTATTGTAAGCAACATGAGTGCCTCTTAGTGGAATTCTTAATTTTAAGGATTTGGATTTTGGTTTTGTTGCTTTGTTTGTTTGTTTAGGTTTTTTGTTTCTAATATAAAAGGAATTTATCAATATATGCAAATGTAAATCTACAGCAAAATGTTTTATGGCAGACATGTAAACAAACTTCCCAGTTCTCTAGTCTTCATCTGCCCCTCCCACATCATTCTGCCTCTCCCACATCATTCTGCCTGTATGCTGACAGTGAGCAATAAAGGAAGCAGGAAGTTAGCTAATAAAATTCAGAGACCTGGACAAATGAAAACTGCTGCATGTATGAATTAGAACTATTACTGCAGGCCAAAGCTGAGTGTTACAGAAATCTCCAAGGTGAACAAATCATTTCATTTTCAGGAGACTTCTAGAAATCAGGCTGCAGTACTGTAACACTGCTGGAATCGAATTAGAACAGCAAACTACTCATAAACTATCTGAGAGTGGATTTACTGCAGAGGCCAGCCAGACACACTTCCATGGTGAGATGTTCCTGCCTACAGGCTGCACACTCGCCTCCAGTGAATTTGCTCACTCCCCCAGAAGATACAGGAAACCGCCAGAGAGAATCTGCAAGGTGCAGAGCCTGGAATGGGGCAGTATGTGTCTCTGTATCTGCTGCCTGAAGTGGGTAGCTGTGTCTTGCTGGAGCAGGAAGTGGAAGGATACCACCCAATCCACTGAGGAGGAGAGGCTTGGGCCTGCCCCAGTCACTACAGTTATACACCTACATCCAAACCCTGATTTCAGCCTGAAGGTTATTGTCTTACCAGTATCAATATTTTAACCCCATGCTTGTTAGAGCATCATGTGCATCCACGAAAAAAAATAAAAATCAATCTGCTCTTCACTGAAATAGGATACACAGATTTCAAGAAGAGGTGAGGATCTACTTATTCCCAACAACCATCAAATGAAGTCTATGAATGAGAACACTTACGTGTTATTTATTATCTGGAACCGTTCACCTTTCTTAAATGAAAGGTCATCTGTAGTTCTGGCTTCATAATCATATAAGGCCACAAATACAGTAACACCACCTTAGGAAAAAGAAAAAAAAGCCTGTATGATATAGCAATAATGTTGCAACACTTGATTTAAGGACTTGTCCGTGAAACAGCTCATCAATTTTGACTGGGAAGCAACTAAACACTCCAGGTTGCATCTCATTTTGAAAGCTGGATCAATAATCAGTTAATTTCTTAAAACACAGAAAAGCCTATAAACAGACACCCTAAAAATATGCTTCTACGCCACAAAAGGCGGCTAAATACATCACTGGAAGTACATTAATATTTAGAGCAGTTATATACAGAAACCTGCACAGCACATCAGCAGTAAAAAAAGCCAGCCTCCTGGTCAGAAATGCAATTCTAGAAGATCCTGCAATACCACAAGGGTGAACCGTGAGCCACTAATTTTTACAGAAGTAGTTTCCTGTTGAATATAGTTATAACTAACTGATTTATTCTTAACTTTCTGAGGTTAAACACATCAGATCCACTCAAGGAACTAACCCAGAAATAAAAGTATTCTGTTGGGGACAAAGACATTTCTCTGCTTTAGGACTAATGATTTAATTCCATCAAGTTTCCCCATCAGTAAAGCAGACCCTTGTTGAGGATGATCCGTCAGCAGAAAACAAGGATCAAGATGATGTTACGGGATGAACATCCACTCCACAAACTCCAAGGGATTTGCTTCCCCATCCCACTTCTGGTACAGGGCATGTTGTGGATCATGTCTATGCTGGGTTTGACTGGGATAAAGTTAATTTTCTTCATAGTAGCTGGAACTATGTTTTGGATTTGTGCTGGAAACAGTCTTGATAATACAGAGATGTTTTTGTTATTGCTGAATGGTGCTTACAGAGTCAAGGCTTTTTCTGCTCCTCACACCACCAAACCAGGGAGCAGGCTGGGGGTGCACAAGAAGTTGGGTGGGGGACACAGCCAGGACAGCTGACCCCAACTGACCACAAGGATGTTCCGTACCATATGGTGTCATGATCAGCATATAAAGCTGGGTGGAGAAGGAAGGGAGGATGTTGGGAGTGATGCCGCTTGTCTTCCCAGTAACCGTCACACATGATGGAGGCCTGCTGTCCTGGAGATGGCTGAACACCTTCCTGACCAGGGTAAGTGGTGAATGAACTCTTTACCATGTTTTCCTTGCATGCATGGCTTTTGCTCTACCTGTTAAACTGTCTTTATCTCAACCTATGAGTTTTCTCACTTTTACCCTTTTGATTCTCTCCCCCATCAGACTGTGAGGTGAATGAGTGAGTGGCTGTGTGGGGTTTAGTTGTCAGCTGGGGTTAAATCACAACGGTGTCCCACAAATGTGTGAGAGATGGATGGTAGGGAAGCTCCTATACTTATGATAGGAAAACTTATACTGTAGTTAAAAGGACTAGTCTATGAAACTGGGGTAAAAGAGAAAGAGGGAAAGGAAAACAGGCTATATGAGATGTAAAAGATACAAGTAAAAATAAAGAACTATGTACATAACTACGAGAAAGTTAAAATAGAAAACTGCAGAAAGGCAAATCAGAAAGACTTTTTAAGCTCTAGAAATGCTATTTCACAGTCTAATGGGCATTTAGGAAGCCTAATGATAGTCTAAGCAATAATCTATTTTTAAATGTATAATATTACATCTCTACCATGTGCATATATGTACCAGAATGTACACGGAAGACAAGCAACAGAAACATGCTGCAGCTCATTTCAGACTGCATCTAATTTTAGATCTTATAATTAACATGACAGTGATCAGAAAGGAAGACTACATAATGAAACAGGTATTGTCTACATCGAATACTCTTTCGCAATGTACGTTTTCTGATATAAGAGCTTCTAATAATTTAAATATTTTAATTTGATTTAGAGTCATCTTCTGATTACAGTCTCTCAGCAGGTATCAGCCAGAAATGAATTTAGAGTTCCTCTAGGAAAAAAACAGAACAAAAAATCCCCACAGGTGGTCACAGTAATTAAGGGGGGGGTTTGAAGTGTGATTTATGGACTGAAAATTAATTAGAATATTCCCTAGAAGTTAACAGTTCCTAACCCAAGCTAAAAAACCCCATACATTTCTACCAATTTTTTCCCGCATTACTACATCACTGTGTTATTTTGATGACATAAACTGCTACACAGACCAAGAAAATTGTGGAGATACATACTACGTTTGCACACACAGAAACCAAGTGTTGTGGAAATAAACCATCCTCATAGATTTCTTCAGCAGATAGAGAAAATAAGTACTCTTATGTCACAATATCACAAAAGTTTTTAACTGTGTATAAAGAAACTGGGAGACTTCATGAACTTGGAAACAAACTGTACAACATCTAGAAAGATACTAACATGGGAACAAGAGAGAGAATAATTCTAGAGTGTGTACCACTAGCCAAAAGTAATGGATTCTAATGTAAACCATGCTATAGGAGAATTATCAGTAATTATCAATACTTGTGTACTCTTAATTATTTTTAAAGAAATAATTGGAAAAGCCACCTTACAATCATTGGGAAATTTTGATTTCAACATTTCATCTATCACAAAATCTCTTACTACGCTCACACACAAGTGCTACCTATTTCATAGCACATAACAATAAAGTACTTACAGAGAACAGCACCAGCACCAAGAGTTTTAAACAAACAGATACTGTTCAAATGATTTTGAAGTCTCTTGCAGCTGTTCTCTTTGTGAATCACTTACACGGTGATTTAGTTCAGCAGTTCAAGCTATTTGTGGTCATAACATTTTCCCTTAAAGGTTATCCTTTTATTAGGTCAGTATTCCCGTTCTCTTATCTAGGAGTAATTTTGGAGAGAAGACTTTGCTTTTTTGTTCAGCATGAGGATTACAGAATTACAGAGCATTAGTGTTTACATACCTTCATAGAAGGCAAGAACAGTGGTCCAGTTTTCTGTTTGATTTTCAGTAATATTCTATGAATTTAAAGTATCAGATGACTGAGGATGTGTAGTACAGGTACAGTGTTGACTAACTCGTACTTATTCTCTCCTTCTCTGCTCTAGAGGAATAAAAGATGGCTCAACTCTTTTCAGCCTCACTACAGGCCACAATGACAACCATATCATCTTTCTGTCAGACATCACTGAAGGACTAAGTACTACTGACACTTATGTCATGTTCAACAAGCCCATCTATTCTCCTACTCTTGCAAATCCAAGGGCCACAGAACGCAATTCAGTGTTTTATGTGTCACAAATACAAATAGCTTACAGGCAGATGAAGTTTGTTGTCTTACTCATTCCCAAAACCACCCAATTTTGACTGATCTCAAAATTGGTACAGACCGTAACAAGCAATTGCTGGTGCATTTATTTATTTATTTTTCAAGTTATTCACAAACTGAGAAGACATAATTAGGTATGCAGTATCATTTTACCTGATTGCAAAATGATGTCTGCTGATAACTGAATTCACACTGATGAGATATTAGACTATCTTTTCCCATGTGAAATCTCTCCTGTTGACTCTGGTCCAAGATGCAACATGCTTAACTACCAGCAGGAATAGGAACCGGCAAGAGAACATCCCTTCTGGTCTCTGCAGCACAGGTTTGTGGTACCTGGTGCGGGGCTACTTCCCTGATGTCTGTTAATGCCCAGGAGTACCTGCACACACTGCTGGAGACTCCCACATGAACAAAGAACCAGATCTAGTAAGAAGACATACACAGAGATTCTTCAGGGAAGTGAAGCCAAACTAATTTTTCCTCAGTGGAGATAATGAATAAAAAGAAATGCTGCCCTTATTTCATTTCTGTGTATGCTCATCCAAAACAGGGATTCAGAGCTGAGTCAAAACTCTGAGACAGGATAGACGCTCATTTTAATTATTTGATTTTTACTGAATCCCCAAACTGGGAATATGAGGTGATCATTGCCTGTCAATTTATATTTGGTTTCCTGAATCACTTATTGTCAAGGTCACAGTAGGTTTTCATGGATCTCAAATTTCTTGCGTTTAAAAGATTTTAAATGCCACTGTAATGAGGCAAACATTTAAGCACTGTAATTGTGCTACCATTAAAGGTTTGTGGGAAAACTAGAAATAGACTAATAAGGAATTATTTACTGGTTTTGGTGAACTGTCTGTGCAAATCTTCTAGAATAAATTACCCTTCTCTAAGAAAAAGTTAAAGCTTCCTCTCAAAAATATCCAGCAAAACTAATGAAATTAGCCATGTGCACAAAATCAGTATTTTTGTAATGAAGTTTTAAGACTCTGCTATAAAGGTGGGTTTCTAACATCAAATGTGCGTGTTGCTTATAAACTCTCTGATGATGCAGTATTTGAATTTCAGCTAAGGTCTTTGCACCTGGTAAATTCTATTTTTACATTTTCAACTTAAATTTCTCTGTGCTGTGATCATAATCCCCCTCCAAACCAAAAGCCAGTCACTACCGAATACGGGCTGAATTATTATCTGAGTAATAAAGATATTGAAAATCAGAAATCCCAAAAAGGCAATTTATTTTAAATTTGCAATTTATTTCTGTGTGGCAAGGGATCATATTATTTTTTTAGTATGACTGTTAAGCTTCAATAATAAATTATAATAACATAATTTTATGTAACACTCACCTGTTAAAGTACTAGGATATGGACTTGGCACAGCTGAAAATGAAGATGATGCTCCTCCAAAGGGTGTCATTCCTGAGGGCCCTCCAAAAGGAGTCATGGAATGACTATTAAAATTAACTGCTGATCCCTTTATTGATGGCGACTGTGTTGCTTGGCTGGAGTCTGATCCGTAATGGGTGACGTGGGAAATAACAGGCTCTGGAGTATTGTCAGTTCTGTATTTCATGGCTGGACCTTTATCTTCTTTGCTTTTGATGCACCCCATGATTGCTTCTGTGAGAATGAGAGGGGAAAAAACCCAAAAAAGAATTCATCTCCATGTTGCGTCTTTTGATAATCAACACAGAGGATTCCCAAAAAGTTACCAAAAATGCTGGTTTATTACCGTTTCAAAAAGCGCCAAAAAACCCACAGCAACTGCCAAAACATGCAGACTATAAACTCCAGTGAAAGTGATCTGGAATAAAATCTAAGCCATTCCCAGAACAGAGAAGACCTAATTATTTTCCCTTACAGCTTTCACATACTAGCAGCACATTTGGATTATTCTTCATCCCAGTTCTTTGGTGGACTCCAACTAATAAAAGAGAAAAGAGGGGGAAGAGGGGAGAAAGAGGGAACTGGACAACAGATGCGGTGAGGAAAAGACATTGAAGACCTCCATAGCAGGGTGTAGGCAAAACAGATGTGACAAATCCCTAGTCAATTATCCAAAGCAATTAATGAAGAGAAGTGGGGCATTCCTGCTTTCTTTTTTAAACACCTGTACCATCAGGTCCTGACCAGACAGTGGTATTACAACTAAGACATTAGAAAATGTAGAGAAAAGTTTTCATTTACTGCCAGCCCCCCAAAACAAAGCTCAAAACCAAACCTGGGATATTCATGGCCACAGGACAGGGTCATGCTCTAGTCTAACTAGAATTAGAAAAATAATTTAGAAGAGTAATTATAACATCCACAGTGGTTTAGAAACTGAACGGTGCCAGGACAGGTGACAATTTATAGCTGACAACCCAAGACCGCCACAAGCTCCCACTGTGCCAGAGCTGTTTACTATGGGGACACCTATGCCCTGCTGATGCAACTGATCAGAGAAGAGACATGTCACCAACAATTAGAATTACTGAGTCTTAAGAAGTCACCAGCTGCCATTCATCAGGTGGTGACAACTAATGGCAGGCATTCTCTGGCTTATCCCAGCTGGGAAACAAATCAGGAAGTAAGCAGGAGTCTCTATTAGATGCAGGGCTAGTCTGGCATGAAATTAGTGTATTCTTGCAGGGGGAAAAGGTTAAAACCTACTTTAAAAGGACAAACCTCCACAAAACCAGGAAATCAACTGCTCCACATTATCTAATAAAGCAGCCAAAAAAACCCCAATAAAACCAACCAACCACAACCACCAAAAAACCCAGTCTGAAAGCAATAAAACAAGTGTTCTGGTAACTACACCAACGGTTTCACAGGGTCTAAATAACAATACAGTAAACAGTGTTTCCCACTGTGTGTTTAACTATTTTTTTCCTTTTCAATTCCCTCCTACCTTGTTAAATATTAGGCACAAAAATATGGAACAAAGTAAATCTTTCTAAACAAATACTACCTTGATATAGTCACACCAAGAGAAATTAATACCCTCTGTATAACCAACCATTACAACGGAAAAGATACTGTAATTTCTTCAAGAACTGTGAATCAGAGTTACTGGAAAGAAGGCGGCCTGTAGCTGGTGAAACCATATAAAATTTACTGCTCATAAAGATTAAGAACATTCACCCTGTCAAGTCAGCCCCTAATGCTGCAATATAAAACAATTACTGGTGTTGAAACAAGCAGGAACAAAGTCAAATAATGGCATTTTTACAAATTTCACCTGAGAGTTTTACACAGAATAATGAATCATCACAAAAATAACGCTTTATCTTTTTCTTTTACTTCTGATGCTACTACTGCCCATTTATTAATTGTGCAAAACCATTAATGGAACAAGACTTAACTGCATGCATGAAGAATGTAATGCGCCTGAATACCTTACAAAAGGCACCTTGCACTCTACAGTAGAAAAGCCAGTTATCAATTCACGATACAAGTCAATCAAATGCCCGGCCACATCCTTTTAATCTCTCGACCACTGCAAATAGATTCTGTAATTTGTACCACTTCTTTTTCACCATGTGGCTGCCTATGGTGAATGTCTGCTTTACTCCGAGACCCGTTTCTTTGACTCTTTAAAAATGCCAAGTTTTCTGATAACACTGAGTAAAAGTCCAATCACCTTTGCAAAAATGTCTTTGATAACAGCACCGATTCCTTGCCTTTGGCTGAAACTTAAGCATCATGCATGGCTCGGAAGTCCAGCACACTATTTATATTAATAAAGTAGATTAAAAGGGAAATGTATGGACATTTGTATGATCAAATGTTCATCACAAATATTTTTCCTCCCGTACTTCTGGCATTTGGTTAATCTGTAACAGGCTGATAAGACTTCAAGATTAAGAATAAATAAACAAACGAATGAATGAAACCATTTCCCAAGTCCAGTAAAACTGCTGGATTCTGCCCACGGTATTGCTTATTTGGCCAAATGGCCGATGTCAGAGCTACCCTTCACTGCAGTTATAACTGGTATCGACAGTTATGTGCTCACCCACACAAGCTGTGGTTAGCAGCAGAAAGTCACCATTGCTACACTTGAGTGCCACAAAGAAAAGCACTTACTGAAGACCAGAATTCATTCTAGAGAAATAGCCTCTCCCTTTCTTCTCCCCTCCCCAGCTACTTCATGTTAAGGTAATCTTCTTTCAGGGGTTAATGAGATTAACAACAGAGATCTGATCAGCACTTGAAAGACATTCAAAAACCAGCAGAGAAAAATTTAAAAGCTCTACTTTTATAGCCACATACCCACAAAAATAAGGAAGCAAACTCCTTCACTTTTAAAAGACAAAAAAGTAGGTGGAAATTACTACAAAATACTGTGCATGCATTTATAAGGAGGAATTAGAAGAATAAGGGGAGGGAAGATGACATAAACCAAGACTAAGTGGTAGGGAATGGAAAAATGATTGTCCACCCTATGGGGGGAAAAACCCAATGACTTATTACTGTTCAGTCTTGTAATACATTACTGGATAAGTAAAAAAAAAAAAAATAATCCCTAAGCAGCTGGTATGGAATGTTGGATTTGATTATTCTGGTACTGCATTTGTTATGAAAAAATGTATGCAACTGAAATAACTTTATAACTATTTTTATCACCCTTTGTTTGACCAGCAACAAAATATAAAGGAATACATTTCTGTCTTTAAATTCATGGCACTCTTTCCGAAGCATGGAACTCTTTCTAGAAATAGATATATATTGCAAGTTCCTCTTTGCTCTGTAGAAGCCCATCTATTCAAAGAAATACTGGCCCAAGGTAGGTTATTCCCAAGCCACTGATTTCCCATTAGTTAAGTCATTATTTTAGATCAGACTGGTGCCTGAAGAAAACTGCTTGAGTAACTTCAGCACCTTGTTCTTTCTTTGAAAAAAATACTCTTCTATTGATTCTCATCAGCATGCTCATGAGTTTGGTGGAGTCAGCCTGCTTGAGGTCTATCAGGAAACCACGCTCAGAAAGCCATGGACGAAAAGCACAGATCTTTTGTTCTGCTTTCTAGATAAAAACAATCATATGTTACAATATTTTCAAGACGAAACAGTAGTTGAAAGACTACTGGAAGAACATCTGAAGGTTAGCAGGTTGCCCACAAAAAAATCAATAAAAGAATGACAGTACTCCAAGAAAGAGTCATCAAATAAGATATCTAATTTGACTTAGGCTTTCTGGTGAAGTCACACAAAGGGCAAAAGTTCATTGTCGTTCAAGACTCTACAAACACCTGAGACAATGCCAGAGGATCCTTAATAAACCATCTGCCAAACAAGAGATCTCCAAGAAAGCCAATGCTGCCCTCTTATCTTCCCAACTCCTTTTTACAGCAGTGCTGCATCACAAGAAAACCTTTGTTCAACAACAACTGAAAAGTGTGGCCAGTAAAGTCTGTGTTTTTCTTTCCTGCTTTCCTTTCAGAAGGATGACCTACCAGCCCACAAAAATTAAGTTTTTCCTCAAGAGCCATCATATCCTAGGATACCAACAACATGGGGTGTCTGCAGCCTCATCCACCCACATCTGAGAGGTGGGTGTCACAAAGAAACCATTTGTTCATCCAACATGTCTGCTCTTTCCAGCTGGTAGTTATAGAAGTTATCTACTCACTGGTTTTCCTTGGGACACAAAGAAAGATCTCCCACTGGCGTGAAGGAAGATGCTAGAGCTTTCTTTGACAGAGGTGATTTCAACACAGGTGGATAAACTGACAATCTGTAACAGCCAGCTGCCTCAGAGCAAAGCAGTCTGCAAATGCCTCCAAACACCATATTCATTTCCTCCCCTTACTCTACCCATCAGCTTCAAGGGCTAGATGTTAGCCTCTGAAACACTGAAGACCTAAAGCTGGGAGAGCCTCACATTTGTTTCACTTGCTGCAGTGAATTTGATAATAACACCTCTTCACTAGGAAAACAAAACAAAACGCCCACACAAACAAACAAAAAAGAGACACCAAAACCCCAACAAGCAAACTCCCAAAAACAACACACAAGAAAAATGAGGACTTTCCTTTTGGGGCCAGCTGGAGGTACTCTTCTGATCTTGCACTTCTGTTATGATAAAACTTGTGCCCAGATGCCTCTGGAGACTTGGTCATGATGTAAAGGCCAGAAATGATGACTGCATGTAGCCATTCTGACATGCCATAAAGAGAAAGACACTCTACGGAGTTGCTCTCTTTTCAGCCTCTAAACTAAACTGGTTACTAAAACTGTGCAAGAACTACATGCAAGAGGAAGGGCAAAAGAAGAATCATTAAAGGGAAGGATGGGTTGCAACATTTCTTTTTTCCATTCCTTTTGACAACTGAAATTGTACATATAGCCAAAAAGAGCACATACATCATTTTTCAGTATGATGAGTCATGTTAACAGAACAAGTAAGTCAAGTCTCTTTCTAGATGGATAAAGAGAGACTGCAAGTATTCTCCTGCCTAAAAACAACAACAAAAAACCACCCCTCCATGCTACGTAACACAAAAAAGAATTTGAGTCAAAATTGCTATTAAAAAGACAAAAAAAATAAAAATTGAAGATTTCCACTACTCTATCTTCACTTCTCAGCATTAGCAGAAGTAAATATTTCTTTTTTTCTTCAAGAAAAGAAGCATCTTCACTTCTCAAGTGTGAAACAAATGTCTTCAAAAACTTTCAACTAAAGTCGTGATTGAAAGTTATTAAAATTTCATGTAATGATGAAGACAGGATATTCTGTGGAAAGTCAGCTAATGGATCCATTAGCCAACAGCTGACGACTTGCTCAAACAAGTGCGAGCTGACTCCATATGTCACTGGAGATATGCAACCTATATACTGGCTTTTCGAACACTAGGCAAACAATGCAGAGCATCTGCCAAACAGCTGGTTTCAGGCTGTGGTATTGAAAACTCATTTATTAAAAGTGACATAGACTGAAAGAAATGAAGAAAAGAGGCTAACAACCCCTTTGGCCACTACCATAATATTCAGCTAATTCAGTCCATCTTTAACAGGTCACTGCTTTGGTATAAAAATATGCATGAGCTTTCTTATCTACAAAGCAACCCTCCATGTTTTTAAAAGAAAATAAAGAATTGCCTTGTGCTCTTTGCAAAGTATATGCAATTTTAAAAAATTATGCAGTTTTTATCATGTGATATAATTTCACTTTTAAGAGCTGTCAAATTACAAAGTTTGCTTATTTTACCATGAACAGCCTATGGCATTTCAAAGAATGATGTTCTACTGCATTCAGTTTTATAATTAGCAATAACATTAGTGTAATGAGACTTTAGAGGGTCTGTATCATTATGCATGTAAAGTGCAACTGACATGACCTTGTAATTAATGATCTAGTAAGGAGCAAAAAGTGAAGGAACATGCATTAAAAAAGAAAAAAAAAAACGAAAGACACTGAAGCAAGGATTTAGGTCACTAGAATTTCAATGTTTACCACAAGTCTTCAGTTCCACCCAGAAAAATATCTTCATCACCAACTAATGCGACCTGAGATTTTTGATCCTAATGTTTCCATAGACCAAACCATACTTTCATTATGTTTATACAAACATATTCAAGGAAAAATTCTGTAGCTGCTGTGGTAATGCTTTTGATTTCATAGAAGCCTCACAAACCCCAGAATGTTTGCTAATCAAGCTACAGCTACCAAACCCAGCATAGCTACAGCTAGCAAACCCAGAGGACTCTGTACAATGAGAGAAAAACAAGTGAGTATAAAATTGCTTTTCTAGTTGGAAGTTTTGCATTTCAGAGTTAAAAGCTGTTGGAAAGACTACATATTTCTGTTCAAGTTTTTTACAGGAATCAGAATTTTAAACTGGCATTAAATTAAATATTGAGACTGATCTTTAACCGGGGGAGCTAGCTACCTGGCTGACAGGATCAGTACAACAACAGTGCTCTGAAGGAACACCAGACATCAAAACACTACCTGGAAAATAGGATCAGCGGGAATTCCATTAAAAAAAAAAAAAAAAAAAAAAAAGAAGTGGTAAGTGGTCAGGAAAGACAGACTCCTACTACAGCAAGCCTACTGTAATTTTAAAGACTCTTCTAATCAAAGATGTTCTAGTTCAGTATCCTGTTTTTCAGAGTGGCCTTTGCCAATAAACAGGAGCTCTTCCATCTTCCGTGACATGAACTCTGACAATGAGTAAGGTTGTCTCTCTGTAGAATAAGTAACCAGCAGGAAACGCCTTAGAAGACGAGAAGAGCAGGACGAGCACAGACAGCTCCAACTTCCACCAATCTGTAGCTTAAAGTCCACAGCCAAATGGGGACCAACGACTCAGCTACATGACAAAAGTCATACAGGTGTGACCTAGCTTATGAATTTAAACTAACATAGTTATGTTAATGTAAAATCTGCACAGGATTTGCATTCTAGTATATGTCTTTACTTGAATTCTTTTATGCTGCCTGGTTTAAGTCAGAATAATCATATCTCAGAAAATAAAAATAGTTACTGCTATAATGATATTGATTAAAACATCATGACTTTCTGTTCTAGACAAGGCTTCTGAAAACCCACAGGAGGCGAGTGTCACAGCCAAGACCTGGACTGAGATGTTCCAATTTCAACAATAGCGGCCTGACTTTTAGTAGGGTTTCCTCTTCAAAGCTGTTCAAGCATCTGAAAAAGCATATTCCCATCATCAACCTCCTTGTCTCCCAGCTGCTCAACACCAGCAATCTTCACCTCAGCTTGAAACTGCCTTCCCTGTGTGCAAGGCAACAGAAAACACAAAAGAAAGATGTTGCTGGGTGGAAAAAAAAAAAACAAAAAAAAAAAAAACAAAAACAAAAAAAAAAAAAAAAAAAAAAAAACAAAAAAAAAAAAAAAAAAAAAAAAAACACAGAACGTTTTGTTCCCCACCAAAACCCTACATCCCAAACCCAACTGCAGTAGGCACAGAGCCTGCTGGGGGTACCTGACTGACAGCCAGAAGGAACTGTTTCTAACTTCCAGAGCAGAACAGAGAAGAGAAAATACATAAAATTTAAATGGTTACACTTATTTTTTAAAAAACCCCTATCAATGGCTAAATAGAACTTCTGTTTTAAGAAAGTTTGTTTTCGGGATCTGCTCTGGATTTTCAGTGAAGTTGGTATACCGTTCACATCCACAAAGAGTGAAAAAGAATTTGTGCTTTTGTACATCCAAGAAAAACCCTGCTGATGAACCTAAGGCAGATGATGCAAGATACACAACCCTGACAAGATACACAACCTGATGGATTAATTTTATTTATTCCAGCAATCAAGGTCACAAGGGAGGGATTAACTAAAATATCAGAATTGCAAAAGCAATTTTATGTGCTTGCAATATATAATACATACACACGACCGTTTTTAGAGTTACAATGGCTAGCCATACAATTTCAAGCCTTTACCACACAAAGACATCCATCCTCTCTGACAACAGATGATATCACAGACAAACAACCAATATATTGTCTAGACAGCATTACTGCTGCTCCATTGTCCTGAACATTTAAGTACAGAGTCAATAAATAAATGCAAGCAGAAAAGGACAATTCTGTGGTTTTGTTTCAGTGCAATAGCCATTTTTAGCATTTTATAAATAATAAGAAATATTGAAAACTAAAAGGCTCATATATTCAAAAAGTCTTATACATTCAAGATTGTTTCAGATTACAGTAAAATGCATGTCATACCTCGTCAAAGCTATCTAGCCCATTTCAGGCAGGATTTATGAACAAATTTATAAATAGAAAGATTTTGTTTCCATTAAATCCTATTAGGGAAACAACAAAAAAAAGGTACGCTTGGCACCACAGAACATTTTCATACATTCAGCTTTCAACCATTCTATTTCAGTATATTATTTCCAAGAAAGGAAACTCCAAAAGTTATTCAAAAAGCAACTTTTATGTTCTGTTTTCTGGGTCCCACAGCAGCAGGAAGCATGCTAACTGCCTTCCCAAAGGACATCTACATTACAGAAAAAGTGAAGTAAAACTTATATGGTAAAAGAAGAATTTGCTGCAATTTTTGTTCTGAAAAATTCTATGATAATTTAGGAAGCAATTTCTTTCAAAGTTCATCTATGAAAATATATATGAAAAATGTGCTACAACATTTGCAAGCTCTCCAAAATTCAGAGATACTGAAATTCAGATGAATCTATAGTATTTTTCATCTCTGCTGGACACAGAGCTGAAGTAGCAATTACATTTTGAGATGACAGAGAAACTCAGTATCAGCAAGTATCCAGTTGCAAATTCATTTAATCAACTTAGAAACACAAAGGAAAGGAACAGTCACAGGAATTGGGACAATTAATCAGAAAAAGATCTATAATAAATGACTTATATCCACCCACATTATAGTACAGGAATACTGCTAGGGAATCTCATGGGACTCAGAAGTAATTTACTGGTGTTTGACACGCTGTTACTTAACATTTGCACATACCTGCTTTGTTGAGATGAATTTTCTCAGCTACTGTTTGCCAAATGTCACACTAAGTTGAAAGCAAATTCCCCTTTATGCTCAATGCTTTTTTTATCTGAATATAATTGACATTATTAGCATGTAAAGAAAAATCAGTAATTAAAGCATTTAAATCCAATTACTGACAAAATGCTGCCACTCACTTATTCAAGAGGCATATACCCAGATCTCCTTCAGCAATTAGCTCTTTGCTGAATAACAGAAATTTCAAGAAGCCAGCTGGAAAATATCTAACTAAAATAAAAAGTGAAAGTATGTATAAACAATTACAACCACACATGTACACTGTTCTTCATGATTCAATAGCTTGTGCTGTCCTTTTTACATAAAAAACAAGTGAAAAGTACAATTAAATTGTAAAGAAATTCAAAATTAAACAAAATCCAAGTAAGATGACACCTGCTAAATAACACCCTTATTAAAAGGGAAGAGCTGGATGATGTTTTAACTAAACAAGAATTATTACCCTAATAGCTATCATTACTGCTATTCCACTGCTTTCTGTACTGACAGATATAATAGTACTCACAGACAAGAAGACCAGGAGAAATTACCTTAATTAGCCTGTCAGGCATCTCACACAATAGAGGCCATGCGGCTGCACTAAATTAATTCTTCTTTTTATGGTTTTGAATGTATGCACATGCTCAAATTCATTCAAAGTGACCTGTATGAAAAGTTCACCCACACTAGGCAAGTCCTAAAATTTAAACACAGCAACCACTAAAAGTACATGCCTTGTGTCCCATCTGAATTTAATGCAACTATCCAGCCAACAGTCTTGTTACACCCTTGCCTTGGAGCCCTAATACCACCCTGTTTCTATTCCCTGCATAAGTAGATCATGGGCATGGGCAGGGACATCTTTCACTGATCAGGTTGCTCAAAGTCCCATCCAAATTGACCCTGAACACTTCCAATGACATGGTATCCACAAGTGGCCTACCTGTTCTGGGGCCTCACCACTCTCATCATAAAGCACTTCTTCCTCAAACCTAATGACAATCTCCTCTTCTTTCACTTTAGAAGTATTAACACTTGTCCTGTTACTACAGGCCCTGATAAAAGGTCTCTCCCCACCTCTCTTATGAGCTCCCTTTATATATTCAAAGGCCACAGTAAGTCTTTCCGTCACCTTCTCTTCTCCAGGCTCTAGTAACCTCAGTTCTCTCAGCCTTTCTTCATACAAGGGGTGTTCTACCCCTCTGATAGTTTTTGTGGCCCTCCTCTGGAGCTGCTCTAACACGTCTATGCCTTTCTTATACTGTGGATGCTAGAGCTTTTGCAGCACTTCAGGTGGCATCTCCCGAGCAGAAGGGCTGCACCTCCCTGAACGTGGTGGTCACACCTCTTTTTATGCTCCCAGGATGCAGTTGGCTTTCTGGGCTGCAAGCGTACACTTCTGGGTCATGTCCGATTTTCCATCCACCAGTACCCACACCCCAGCTCCTTCTCTGCAGGCCTGATCTCAATTTGCTCCTCCTCCAGCCTGTACTGATAACCTGGGATTGCTGTGACTCAGGTACAAGAAGCTTGCCCTTTACCTTTTTCCAACTTCATGATGTTCGCATGGGCCCATTTGAGCCTGTAGTATTTATTCTGGCAGCAGCCACTGTCCCTTATGATTCTCAGGTCTTTTTCAGTACTGCTCTAGAACAGAAATTCCTAAATCCTGAAAGCACAGTCTACACCCTTCTTGCTAGGAGTACAATAATTTTGCTCTATTAAGCAGGCATGACTTAACTAATCCAAATTAATCCAACAGCGGAGCTGTGAGGCAAATTTTTTTGGGAAAAAAAACACCCCAACAGATCTACCACTCATCTGAAAATAGAGACAACAGGACATGGTAACAGTCCCACCATTACCCTACCCAGGGTTTCTTATAATTATCTCTGATACTTCATTCCCTGTTCATAATCTATGCTGCAAGAACCTGGCACTGTGTTTTGCAACACGCATGGAGCTCAGCCACGCAGAAGCTCCACCTACCAAGCTCATCTGCTTCTGCAGGTAAAAGACATTTCTGCTGCACCTCAGCAAACACGCTGCAGAAGGAAAGCACCCGCTTTCTTCTTGTCTTGGGAAGCAAAACTGGCTTATTTGTAGGTTACAGTCAGAAAAGTTTTGTTCCGAAGGTGGGCATTTTGCAAGTGATTTTGTAAGCCTGCTACCAAAAAAACCCCAAAACTCAAACCCAAACCAAACTTAATTATTTGTTTTCCAAAACAAGCTGTTACTTTCTCTCACATTCATGTTGTTTCATTTGCCTAAGGAATCAAAACACTGAACTCTTCCCAGCTCCAGACTAGCAATTAAGACTGACATGTACTGGGTGTACTAAACCTGCAATGATGGCATGTAATGGAAAACCACACAGCATTCCCTTCCTACTGGCTTTCCTCTAGATTCTTCTTCCCTTCATTTTTCCTCTACCACTAAAAGCTGTTGAAAGGGATTTAATCACAGCTCATAAAAGCATTCCTGAAAAAGAGGTCAAAGACAAACTTTTCCTGAAGGATGGAGCGAAACAAACAGGAACCATCTCAGCATTCCCTGTGATGGGAGGTTTATTAAATACAGCTTGAAAAATATTGAAGTCTTCAGACATCTACATTAAAGATGACATCAGTTTTCTGTTCATCTTTTTTAAAGGTTTTCCATATTTGGCAATGGACCTTCCCTCTGATTTAGCATTTTCCAGCTCAGATTACTCCTTACCACACACGCAACGCAATTCAAGCATGAACGAGCCAGCAGCATGTAAAACACATTATCAGTCACTACTCTCCACACAACCACACAATCGGTGAGCACAACCAATAGCTTTGATAGTTAGCCACTCTACAGGATACAAAATAAAACATGAATAGATGAGAGAAGGGTGTGAAGAGAAAAGTGAAGAGATGCTAGGGCAACACCTAGAGTGCTACAAGTTCTCTTTAAAAAAAGGATCAGAATATCAAAGAACAAATCAAAGAACAAAGAAATGAGCAATAGTTTTGTCATGTTTCATGCAGGTAAATACTGTTAACCTACAACAGGGTACAACCCAGTATAAAGATATCCTGCAGTTTTCATCCACAGGTTCAGATAATGCTCTACTAAATAGGTATGTAAAATGCCTTGGCCATTTTGTGTTCTCAGTCACTCTGGTACTATTTTTCAAGAGTACACAATGTATACTCGAAGATTCCCCTTGGGCTAAATAACTACCATTTAGTAGCAGATCTTCTTGTTCCTAACCAGTAAGCAGAGCTTTTAGCAATACTCTTTTGACTCCAAAAGTATTGCCAGAAGGAAGCACAACCTCCATTTTAATTAAATGTTAAATTGAAGGGTGGGGGAAGATAGTAGGGACTGAGCAGAAGTGTGCATATCAAACAACCTATTCTTCAGTAACTTCCACGAGTTATTCAAATTTCAGTCACATGTCAGAAGAATTTAGGTTATGAGTAATAACGAAAGAAACAACAAATTAACAATACTTAAATAGAATTAATGCTACCTGCTAGAAGCATTGCAATGGCAGAACTTCTCATCTACAAAAATGAGCAGCATGCTCAAAAGAGCTAAAATACTTTGCTGAAGATTTGACAGCTCCAACCAAAAATCTCAATAAACCCAACTATTTATTGGAAAAAAAAAAAAAAAAAAATTCTATTTTATCATGTTGCCATAGAACAAGAGAAAGGGGAGAAAACCTTGCTCCATGTTTTTCCTGGAGGGTGGGGAGAGGCCTTTCAAGTCCTTTCATATGGTTTTCTTATTCATTTGTGCTGTGGTTCTTCTTATACTGATCTAAACTAATGGTTTACAAACATATTAAAACTCCTATTTCTCACTCTGTATAAGCTTAAATAGGAAGCTGTATCTGAGAGAAAGTTAAAGGTGCTCCCTATCTAGCAGAAATAGGATTTCTTTGCTAATCTTCTAAACCTCAAAACTGCCTTAAGTCCGCACCAGTTTTATAAACTTAATGCTTCTAAATGTCATCCTTAAAGCTGGAAGCAACTCAGTAAGATCATCTCACAGGTTAGCTTTAAGAATCAATTTTGCATATTTTTAAACACTATCTTCTAGACTAAACGCGAAATGAACCTGCTGAAAACCGGTTTCTGTTGTTTGGAGCAATTTGTGGACTCCTTGCTGCCAGAATCTACTGCTATTCACAATGAACACTACTAATTGTGATAACCATGAGGGTGAGTATAACTAGAATAAATACCCTTACCTTCAGTCACCAGAGGAATGGCAGAGTTCACTGGTGGCTGGTCTAAAGACAGCTAAGATGTGCGCAATACACAGTATACCCCAAATACACAGTAAAAAGAAAGGGAAAAGCAGTGGCAAGTAACTTCCTTGGAACAATCTTACAGGGAAGGAGGAGGTAGCACTTCATATTTCTACCAAATACTAGTTGTAACTCAACACGAAGAAGGGGTATTGTCCCCAAGCAATGTTCAGCATCAAGTACAGAGCTCAGCAATTGGCCCTTAACTCACATACTGACAGGGTTGCATTTCCTGCTCCTACAACACCCAGCATTCAACTGTCAGAATAGTGATGGGCAGAATTATCCAGCCATTCCCAGCTGGTAAAGACTACAAGGGTTCTTTATGCTCCCCTCTTGCATGGAGGTGTTTTTAATAGGAGTGCCTGGCAATTTCTATTTGACAAACGCCTTGCCAGTGTTAAGGTCTGACAACGTCCTTTATCCATCTTCCTGTCTTCCTGTAGCATGTCACAGTTGTGACTTTTGACTTTTGTTGGTTTTGTTAGAGAGCTGAGAACTGTTTTACATCCTTTTTGGAACAAGTAAAGAGTCCAAACAGTATCTGTACAGCACCCAATTCTCCCAGTTAGAAACCCCCATAACCCTTCAGTTCCAAGTTCGCAACCATTGGTTGATTTCCCCTAAGCTCCTAATGAGGAGCTCCTCCTGGCATTTGTATCTGGTGGAGGAAAATGTTCGAAGGATACAGGTTTCTATGATACACATAAGCTTAAATGTTGCTGCTAGTTATTTTCTAATTCCAAACTACTTTTCTAGAATGTTCAGGCTGATACAGGAAATAAAAAAATACTTTAATGTTCAAAAAATCAGTCTTTAAACACAAGCATAACAGGACAGAGGCGATACAATAGAACTGGGATTGTAATAATTTCTTATTTTTAATTCAGGTATAAGGATAGAGTCTGATGGAAGGATTTGATCAGTGTTATCAAGAGAATAATGGTGCCACATATTATAACATAAAACGCAGAGCTCCCAAAAGAAAGAGGAAAGAGGAGGAGATTGCCACTGACAGGAATCAAAAACTATAAACAGGAAAAAGGGGGTGAGGGGGCTGGTGTGTGAAGAGCTTTCAAGCATGGCAGAGTGAGGAAGCATGGCACAGTATGGAAAGTACTTTAAAAGGATAACAGCCACTCCAAGCGTCTGCTCCAGACTAACAGAAACAAAAATTAAGGAAGGTATCTACACTGCCTATCTTTTGGTCCTGAAAATATGAAGGCTGGACCACCTTACACAGGTTTCCTGTACAACCAGCGGAAAGACACTGGCTCCGCTAGAGGAGTAATGATTTTAAGGACACCTAATTTATTTTTTTTTTATCCCTAACATTTAACAGAAAGTCAAGAGCAGAAAGAAAATTGTGTTATATGCCCTGCTCTTCTCATTATGCTAGTCTCTGTCGTCATCTCTGCATCCCAAAAATCAAACCAGTTGGCAACAAGACTAGTCAGCCTCACAGAGCTAGATGCTTAGAAATTAGGTAATGTGAATACATCCTACTTGTTAAGTTTCAAATCTGCTGTAAAAGAGCAACTTCAAACAACCCAAAATATGAAACAGGCTAGAGTGCTGATTTTAAATGTCTGAAACACAACTCATGGAAATAAAAAGAAGACTTCTACTCAACTGCTGTGCCAGTCAAGCTAGCGTCCTTTTAAATAATTCCCTAGTTTAAACTAATGACATTTATAGTTGGTAATGGACTTCAGGTGGAATTAATCTTCCAAATTTAGACATCCATCTGGGGGTGAGATGAATCATGCAGTGAAAGTGCTTATTTCTCTCCACTGACTATAAAGGGAGCCTACAGAACTAGCTCACGTATACGCAGCCAAAGCTGCTAATGTTCAAGTTTACTTTGCATAGCATGCCTAATGGTTGTCGTCTTCTATGATTGAATCAACAACAACAAAAAAAGCTAATAAAGTTTTCTTTCGACAAGGTGAGAAGCAGCACTGTCCTAAATTAGCATCTGGAATTAGCTTAAGTTGTGCGTGCAAACACTAGCACTGTCACTGTTTTCCCTGTGCACGACATTAGAAATGGTCATGGAAAAATAAGGACACCTTTTAAATACTCCCCATCTCACATCTTTGTACAAATCTTAACAATGCAACCACACATAGAAAGGTATCCAGAATCCTAAATTTTCATAAAATGATGCCTAACTGGATGAAAATATATTACTAAGTCTACTAACTGCCTATACTCAGCCTAAGTTCTAATAATATTTCTACATAAAGGGGGGACTTGGGATTCAAAAATCAGTGACACAGTAAAGCATACTACTAAATCAAAGTAATTACTAAGATTGAATCAAACAGTAAAACTTTCTCTGACTTGCGCAGCTGACACCTTAAAAAAAAAAAAAGGAACGGGGCAGCTACATTAAATAGCAGCCTCTTGTTTCAAACAGCATGAATCTTCTCAAATGCAGTATTTGTCCAGCACAATGTCCTTTTAATGTTACTTCTCCATTTACAAGTAGAGAGGTCTCTCGATTATTTCAATAATCTTAGAGACACAAAGAAGTATATTTTTACCGATAATCTGGTCACATACAACAGAGAGATACAGGGTCTTAGATTGTCTGGGGGAGGGAAAGGCAATACAAAAATCACCTCAAAGGAGTCTGAAGGAAAAGCAGAAATTACCAGCCTACAGACAACCCAAACCACGCAGGTGTTTGATCAATATTCACTGAAAAAACCTCTTTCCCTAAAGGCAGTGTACTGCGTGAGGAGCACATGAGAGAGAGGCGATTGGAAGTACACGACCAATAAAAAGTACTACATACCAGTAAAATGATGAAGTAATGCAATATTAAACCATCGACTTGCACATACCTGCAGTCCTATCCCTGCTCTGAACACAGTCCTTTCCTCATAGATATTTTATACTTTGGTGTCACACATCAGGTCACAGAAAGAAAAGAGTATGTAACCAGTGGACTTAAACACCCTCTAAATAGGTAAGCACTCCATTTTGGGCCAAAGTTTAACTGCTACTGCTAGAAAGGATTCTGGAAAATGAGTAACAGAGAAATCAAACTTAAAAAAGGGATGGGCTTTACAACAAAGTAATGGCTGTAGTAAGCAAGACCACTGTAAGCTCCATGTCCATTCAAATACTACCTCATCAACAGCACCTTATAATACATACCAAGTGAAGCACGTAAGAACACAATAAACATGTAGTAATACTTCCCCAGAATACTCCCTGAGCCCCCAACAGTTTGCAGAAGCAGGATTTCCTGAACAAGAATAGGTATTTTCCTTTGATGATTCTTCTTCCATGCAACAGCAGTTTCCCTCTGCACTGATGTAATGTTTAGCTTTCTTAAATTCCTGAGGCAAGAAATTCTATAGCTCAATTACACGTTCTGTTGAGAACCACCTCCTTTTGTCTGTTTTCAATTCATCAGCTGCTGTTTCATTAGATACCTCGTAGTTTGTGTGCACTAAAAAAAAGACGGTGAATAAACACTCCCTATTTATGTCCTGTTGATCTGCTGAACACTTTACAGGATTCCGTGACACGAGTTCTTGGTCACCTTTTTTACAATAATGAATTCAGCTGCTTTTCTTACAGATAATTGTTACAGATTTGCTCTTCCTTATAATTTTAACTATGTTCTTTTTCAGATGATGACAGGGAGAGGAGGGATCAGGGCAGAACTACATAAGATAATTAGAGTATAATCATTATTCTCTCTTTCATTCCTAACCACTTCTAGTGGCAACAGTCAGCTTTGAGCTCATTTTTTCAGATGAGAAGGCAAGCTTGCTCCTCTGCACCTCCAAATATATCATGTGAAGCAATTTATGAGAAATTTCATCTGCCATTTTAACGACATTGCTCAGCAACTGGACAAGCCCATGCACAGTGGTCTGCCTTGCATCTGCTACCCATCAGTAAAGGCTATGAGCTCACTTTTATTTAATATCCTTTATGAACTTGAACATTCTCCACTAATATAACTCTGGAGAACTGTTGCCCTCCACCCTTCTCAATTTACTCCAGTTCTCCCTTTCTTGCATTTTAGTCATTAATGTAACCACATAAAGTCCTCTTCCTCTATCCTGTGGCTGCTAGTTTCTCCAAAATTCTCTGGTGGGGGCCATTGTCAAATGCCTGTTGGACATCCAAGCAAACTACTTCTGTCAGATCTTAGTTATTCATGCGCTTGCCTTCAAAAAAACCTCCAGTGAATTTGCAAAACATTACATCCCTTCACAGCAGGCTCTTACGTCCTCCTCAATACATCATGTTTATCCATGTCATCTTCATTATTGTTTTGGTTGATTTACTTGGAACAGATGTCAGGCTTACTGATATGCAGTTCCCCAGATCTCTCCCAATGCCTTTTTTGTTTTAAACAAAAATAAAATCAGTGTCACATTCAAATTCAGACATTATAGATCATACATAAATGATTTTATATCTTAGCTAGATGTTGCATTTGTTGCTTAGTATCAATGGCACAATAATCCTTACTTGCTTGCCATTTGCAAAGCCATACTTCCTCTAAGTGCAAAAGCAAGCCTCTCTAAAGAGATGTAAGTGGGTTTTGTTTCCTTAAAAGGTTTAAGCTGTGTCTTTGGGAAGATCAGTAAACGATGAAGATTTACCATAAGAGTAATACTACAAATGTTTAGTTGTAGTAAAAGAACTCCCTTATCTTTCCACTCAGTTCCATATATATATGCTCCTGGGCAGTAGTAGCCATTCAACTATTTAATAGCTGTCCTAATTACCAGAAAATACAAATGAGCTTGTGAAAACATAGTTATTCATTTGCAAATTAGACAGTATTCAAAGGGAAGTATAACTTTCAACATCTTGCTAGACAACTGGAATTGATAACTTCTGTGGAAACTGCAACCAAGGAGCAGATAACTTGAGACACAGACTAAATCAAACCAATTTTCAATATACACAGGTATTTTTTTCCTCACCAATTGTGTGAAGTTGCAGTTTTGTTTCACAAGGTTTCTAAGTGACCTGTAAATTTCATGTTCAAGTTCACACTTTTTCTTCAGCACAGTCCTGACTTTCATCTTATTTTTTACTCACAAGGTCAAAGACGAAGAGTTGATAAGGTAAACTGATCAGGTGCTCTTCTGTCCACAAGCTCAAATTCTAGGTTTCATTATGACTATGTTTCTATTGGCAAGATGTTAAACATAATAATGTGTTTAAATCCATATTCAACTGCTTCAGCTCGTTTTTTCTCCTCTATATTTTGTATTAGTCTAATGGAAGTCCTTATTTCTAACACCAACAGAACAGCATGAACTCATCAATTCAGTATGCTTAGTCAAATGTAGGGAAGAAAAAAACCCCACAAAACCCACCACCTTATCACCATTACTAAAAAGACCATTGAAGCAAGCATAGAGTTCACATCCTAAGTTTTTACAGCACTGAGAAAAAATGATTCTATCGCAGATGTTGAAAAAATATCTTTCCAAATAAGAAATTAAAACATTTCCTTGACTTAAAGGCTCTGGTGCTGTTCAGTCTTCCAGGCAGCAGAGAAGTTAACAGTATCCCCGCCACTGCTGCCATGGAAGTGGGGAGGGGACGCAGCAGACAGTAAAGCCAAACACAGACTTGATATTAATAGCAGAAAGCTAAGAAACCAAGAGAACAATGCAGTTGGCTAAGAGTTATCTCCCCACTTCCCAAGCTGTCATAAGAAAGCTGACAGAAAAAAATTAAATAAAATCTGGCTGCCAAAACAAACATACAAAAATATTCTGCCTTACATCACCTGTGTTTTGTTTCATTTCAACTACCAAGCTTACTGTGGTGGCCCTCTCAAATCCTTTCCTGAGAATCACACAACAGCTGAAGTTGGAAGTGACTTCTGAAGGATGCCTACCTACTCCAACCCCTCTGCTCAAAGGCATGTCAACAACAGGAAGTTGCTTAGGGCCATGTTCAGCTGGGTTTTTAGTTATTTCCAGGAACAGAGACTCCACAAAGCTTTTGGATCACCTGTTCCAGTGTCATATCACCCTTACAATAAAAAACTCAACATATTCTTTTCTTATGTTCTTATGTATTACAATTTGTACTGACTGCCTCTTGTCCTGTCAGCGGACAGTTCTGAGAGGAGCCTGTCTCTCTCCTCTTTATTCTACCCCATCAGGTATTTATATACATAACATCCCTCTGACCCTTCTCTTCCCCAGGCTGAGCAGCTCCAGTTCTCTCAGGCTTTCCTCATAGAAGAGATGCTACAGACCTTTCAGTCATCTCTGCAGCCCCCTGTTGGACTCTCCAGTATGTCCACTGTCTGTCATGTATTGGGAAGCCCAGAAGTAGACGCAGTGATGCAGGTGTGGCCTCACCAGGGGTGAGCAGAAGGATCACCTCCTAGACCTGCTGGTAACTCTTTTCCTAATGCATCTAGGACTTCTCTGGCCTTATTCACGGCAAACGCACATTGCTGGTTCTTTTACATCTCTTCCACCAGAACCCCTAGTTTTTTTCTCCATAGCTGCTTTTCAGTTGGTTGGATACTACCACATTCTGGAGCCTCAGGCTGTTCCTCCCTAGGAACATGACCTGGCTTTTCCCTTTACTGAACACCTCATGAGGTTCCCATCAATTTTGCCAGTCTGCTGAGGTCTGTCTGGATGGCAGCACAACCCTCTGATCTATCAATCACTCTACAGTTTTGTATCCTCTCCAAACTTGCGCCTCTGTGTAACCACCTAGGTCAGTAATGAATGTGTTGAGCAGGATGGACACTAGTATTGAGCCCTGGGGTACGCCATTAGTGATTGGCCTCCAGCTGGACTATGTGCCACTGAAGACAGCCCTTTGAGCCCAGCAGCTCAGCTGGTTTCCAGCCACTCTCAGTGTTCAATCACCTGGCACATACTTCATCAGTCTGTCTATGAGGATGCTATGGGAGACCATGCTGAAAGCCTTACTAAAATCAAGATACTCACTGCTCTGCTCCCATCCACCCAGCCAGTCGTCTCATCACGGAAAGTCATTGAGAAGATTTCCACCTCATAACTCCGTGTCATGCTGACAGATCACAATCAATATCTAGTCTTTCATATTTGGAAGTTATTCTAGCTCCTGTTCTTCACTTTTTCCAATATACTTACTCATTAATAATTGCACGCCTACTAATTGGGATAGCCTTTAAAACAACTAACAATTCCATGGCACTGCTTAACAAACTATTGATTCCAGCCAGGCACTGAAATAACAATGCTCCACTTTTCTCCACAAATGTATCTGAACTAGCAGTAATGCTGTTGCAGCTGTAATAGCCTAATGATGCCAGAGAAGTAAGGAAAACACCCTCCTCCCCACCCACAAATATACTCGCTACTTACTGTTGGCTGTGAAAACACAAGTTCACCATACATACCATCCAACCATCTTGCCTATAAGAATTTTTCTGAGTTAAACTAAGCATTTTGTTAATAGCATTCTTTCTCCGCATCTATTATAATCCCAGTATTTTGTCAGACTCTTGACAGAAGTAGCTCCTCTCAGATTTCCCACCCTCCCTGGAACAGAGACAACAGCAATTTCAGGGAGCATCTTGTCCCCACATATTTTAATTAACTTTTTTTACCTTCTCTCTTCCTTTCAGAAGTGCAGTGAAGACTCATCAGATGCCAAACTATGCTAAGAAAAGGCTGGGGCTTACACTATTGGGGAAGAAAGAGTACGCAGCACCAAACCCTCTGCATTCAAGTGAGGGTGTACCTAGAAGGCAGGGACCCTTTCAATCTCCATTAAAACTAGAAATGCATCAAAAAATTTTGACTAGCAAAGAAATTATACAGTTTTCCTGAATTCTGTCTGGTTCTAAACATTTCCAGGTAGTAGATAATCCAGTAGCTGGTTTGGCTAAATGGCTGTTCAGCTCTGTAAGTCTTACAGTAATGGCAGGTTACAGTTGTGGTTTTACACTGTTTTATACATCTAACTGCTTCAAATGCACACTGGCATTAAACGGAACTGGAAGAGCACATTACAACAAGAATCCCGTATTCTTTCACCAATTTAGTCATGTACTGCCAAAAAAGAGTCCATTTTAAAAGCAGTATTGTGCATTTGGCCAGGACACGTCCGCTGTTGTTCCAACAGACCAAGAACAATTATTTGACAACAGTTTCTTAGATACTAATGCTCTCTGCAGCCAAGTGATTGACTAAAATGCTTAAAACAAATTTGGACATACTCCCAATAAGATTATAACAATTTCCAGGCAGCTGAAGCCCTGGGCCAATGTTAGTCGACAGCATCCGTTTAAAAACTCTTTCACACTTGTGCAAAGTTAAATCAGCTTGGCACTCTTTCTGGTAAGCAATTGTCTCCTTAAAGTATGAGCACTATTCATCCAAGTGAATTGCTGCATTAAGGGGACAGTTGGCTGGCATGGAGAGGATGGGACTGATTGACAATGCGCCTTAGTCACAAAGAAGTTGCAGCAAGAGTTTCTAAAAACCAAAAAGCAGTTAAGACCGTGACTAGATGAAGCTAGCTGAAGATGACAAAAGTACAGGATGTTTCCAGGAAGATGCTGGTGGTTCAATAAGCTTCCTAACTATGACTAATCTTAAAAACTTCTTGTGTCTTGCTTTGTAAATTTAGCACCTCAAGTGTTTTGGAGAATTTCAGTTTAGTACTTAACCCGCCAACACCAGCTAAATACTGCAGTAGCAGTTATTTGTGGAGGGGGTTTTTGCAGAGCTATGTATGCTAAACAGCTAGGAGCTCTGTGGATCTGCAATCTCCCGAGGGAAAGGATTTTATTTCACATGTGAAACGTTAATAAAGAAACATGGAGCAGCATTTAAGGACTCATTCTCAAATCATTGTAAGGAGATTACAATGTTCCAGCCCCCCTTCCCTTTGTGAGACTTCAAAGAGAAAGTACAAGAAAGCCATACAGTGCTTAGGTCAAAATAATCACAGGCTTGAACTAATTCATGATTCCAACACATATCAGAAGCACTGAAAGAAACACTTGATATGCAAGAGTGACAAACAATATGTTTTACAAGAAATATAGCTGAGTATTACATAAGTAATCACTGTATTTGAGTTCATTTTTCAAATACTATTTTTTCATCGTTTGTGTACACAACATCACTGTGTAGAGCTTAAAAAAAGATGCCAAAGGCACTACTGTCTACTGTGGAAAACACTGGGATTGCTCCAGACACCAGCAGCAAACACACGGGATAAAATCCAGTCTAAGTTTTGGTGCAAATGAATTGCCCTCTTCCACCTCAGCAAGGCTACAGAAAGCCACTCAGGATGCCAGCTTGATGCTGAAAATACAAAGACCCCCAAGCCCTATGCAATTTGCCATATAAAGCCCAGTAAAATTTAAACGGTCTGTGAATCCCTTTCAGCTACTTAAGGATAAACTGCTTTAACATTTCTAACAGTCTGTAAGGCGTTTGAGTTTTCTAATTCTTATGCCACATAGACAAGAGAGTTCATAAACAGATTCGAGGTTCTGTAAAATATCCATAGTCAAAAATAATCAACATCTTATTCACTGTTCAATGCAGTGAATTAGTGTAACCCTACTACTGAGCTGGAAGAAGGGGAAAGTCTTTGATTCAACTGCTAAACTACCCTAGCTGTTTGAACTAACAGATCCAATTTCATCGCCTGTAAAGGCAAGCAACACTTCTTTGTCTTCATTTTATACTCTAATGAAGTCTACTTCAATGGAGTAGCCTCCCCTTATCCCAGAGGACAATTTGGTCCTTTTGTGTAAAGCTAATCCAGCTCTCCCTGAAGTCAAGGGGAATTTTACACTTGACTTTAGTGTGAAAAAGGATCAGGTCCTAGAACAGAAATGCTACAATATCTGTGAATAAAAATAGGTTTTGATTTTCCACATCCTAGTTAGCTAAAAAAGAAAAACAAACAAACAAAAACAACCCAAACAAACGAGAAAAAAAAAAAAAAAACTACAAAAAACAACTGATTTGATGAAACAAATATTTTTAAAAAATGGAAGTCTAATTTCCATTTCGGTAAAAAGCAAGTGAAAAATTGGTTTATGTGGCAATTTTTTAAAAATGATAATACAATTCTATTCAAATAGTGTGACTGTAAAACCGCACTATATGTTGCATCTGCCTCATCTTTTCAGTTTCAGAAGAACTGAGGGGGAAAAGTAACAACCCCTCAAGTCTATGAAATACTTTTAAGAGAACAGTTTAATGGCATCGTTTCCAAACTGTAGGAATCATGTAGCAGTAACACAAACTTTTCAACTCTCCATCAGTGCTGTTAGGGTTTCCTCTGAATTTCTGATGCTACGATCACTCCCCTGGCTCAAAGTTTTGGCAGGCTACTATTCCTAAATACAATTTGATTCTGTAACTGAAATTAGCTGGTTACCTGACCATAATATATTACCTATAGTGCAGTAAACAACTTTTACTTCTAAGCATTTGTATAACAGCAAAAATAAAATACAGACCTGCACAGACAAATTAAATCCTATGTTGGCTGACCATCTGCATGTTATAATGGAAAGTTGCCCTTCTGATGGCATTTTTTTAATATTTAAAGCAGAGAAAAAAATATTTTTTAAAACTCTAACATCAATTTTTATTAAGTTCCAAATTTACTGTTTGTATAACCTATACTAAGATAAAAACCTATTCAAACTACACTGTTAGCCATGAAAATTTTAAACAAATTCAAATCACCAAACAAGGAGAGCTCATTCATAACCACCAGGAATCAGAATTTGAACACCAAAATACCTAAAGAAATATAAGCTGTTACAAGCGGAGAGGATCGTCTTACCCCTCACTAAATATTATGACATATCTGTTCACTAGTGTGTGAGAAACATTTGGAGAATAAAAGACAAAAACACAGAGACACACAGTGTCATGCCTGTTAATGTAAGTCACTTTGTATTAACTTGGGTATGGTTTCGCCATGTATGCACCAAATTTCAATAGTACTCTGAAGGTATGCCATACCCAAGCGAAAGGGGGGAGGAAGGAGAGGTAATCAGAGCCATAGATTCAATAGCCAATGCAAATTAATTCCAGAATATCTAAATACACCTACTTAGTATGAACAAGTCAAACGTTTCCAGGGAAATAATTTCTCATCTATAAACTACCACTTGTCTCATTTTACGTACATCACGATAGCCTGAATCAATTTGTTCTATAGGTTTCTACAGCACACAAGCTAAGAAATACTTCCTAAAATGAAAGGATCAATATCTTCAGCAAATTACATAATATATATAATTACCCAGTAAGCTATTTTGAAAGCTTATCACTTTAAATAACCTCAACCACTACGATTCATAAACTGCATTTTAAATGTATAACTGTACTTAAAATACAGTACAAAACTGTACCTGAGAGTAAAAAAAAAGTATTACTATTGCATCTTTGTTTCCAAAGCCATATATAAATCGGCATTTATTATGTCTTCTGAAGCTGAGAATTTTGTACTTGCATTTTGTTCATTCATGTGAAAACCAAGGAACTAAAAAAAAAAATCCCCCAAAACCAAAAAAAACAAAAACCATAAGCAAACCCCCAAAACACCCCAAATGCACAACCCTTTTTTCAGCTCCTACAGAATATTATTACAATTCTGACTTTTCAGACCTGAAAAAGTGTGGCTGCTGAGAAAAGGAATTTACTCAGGAAAATTTCCCCTACTGGCTAGTAGTAACAGCTCAGGAATTATCCTGGTTTTCCCTTCTCTTTCCTTCATGAGTAATTGTTTTCAAAATGAACACTGTATCGTTCCATGCTGTGTTTCTGAACAATGTTTAACTTTACTATGAAAACAGAATTAAACACGGGTGTCCACAGTGAGACTAGTATACACTTTTTCTCTCTCCAGTGCATGTTTTTCAGTTAGTTACAGATGAGCTGATTTGGCCAATACTATTAGAACCTTTAATAAGCCCTTAAACAAATATTTATTATTGGTATCAATTAAACCCCTCCCACTCTTTGCTTTCAGGACTTTGTCATTCTATTAATGCATCTTCTACCTAGAACTTATGGCAGGGGAAGACTTGGGGGATGAGCCCAGAAAAAAAAAAAAAGACCATACATTGGCAAAACCCCCAAATATCACACACCTCAGAAACCAGAGAGCACACTTACATTTTCAGGTATTACTGCTGTAAGAAAACCTGAACATTTTTTATTTAAAACAAGCAGAATCAGAACTGCCATCTGTCGCTGAAAGAACCCATTCTGATACTTTCCCTTTCACTAAACTTCAAAAAACTTTTGCTTCAGACATTAAAAATTTCTCCTGGATGGAGGGAGAAAGAAAGTCCTAGATGGACTTCTGGTCTGATTTATTACAGTCGCTCTTTTAGTAGGCTTTGTTTAATGAACATGTGCATCACACAGGAGAAGCACTGTTCAGATTTATGATGAAAAACCCCAAACAAGCAAGAAACCCATGAGCCTTCCATCTCCATGCAGTACAGGACAGCCTTCTCCCAAGAATGATACACAATTCACCTGAGTTAGTCATCACCAAAAGCAGAGAATGGCCTTTGCCCTACGGATCTTATCTAAGCCTTGCACAAATTTGCATTAGTAAAAAGAAAAAAAAAAAAAAAAAAAAAAACAAAAAAAAAACACTTGATTTTTTTTTTTCAGGTTCATTTGCCACTGAAATATTGTAAGATTTTCTATTAAGAGAAATCCGCTACAAGTGCATAAAATGCACTATTACATGTTTTCAGCTTCATCATAGCACCAATGTAAGTTCCTATCTCTAAGGATATGTGGAATACTTCAGCTGAACTACTGAAATCAGGGCTAGTCACAAATACCAAATAAACACTACGTATCAAAAAAAATACCAGCAGTAGTAAAATATTCTGCTGGTACATTGTGTTTTCACTGAGAGAAGTTACGGGAAAGGGGACATAAAACACTCACTTTTATCACCATAAGCTTTCCTCCCATTTCATCCCACCCTTGCTTAGTCCTCACATGAATATAAACGTCATGTCTTTACAGATTTACAAAATGTGAAGTCTGCTATTATGTTTGGGGCAGATTTTTAATTTTAAAGATGCTTTTAATTTTTTTTACCTGAAACACTACAAATTTTGGCTGTTAGTATGCTTCTGAAGACCTTGGATTGTAAATCAGTAAGGTAAGGTTTTAATCTCAAACTGCACCCATGCAGAAAACCAGAATCAGAATCAAGACAAAGAAAGGAGATACAAGAGAACCGAAAAAATAACTTGGAAAGATGTACTACTAAACTTCTTGGTTTACGTTAAACACTTTACAATGAAATACAGATCTTTGTATTTACGTTTAAATTTCCTTCCTCAACCAGGTCTTTGTTAACATTTTCTTTCCCATAGTTTGGTAAATGAATGCTAGTTTCTGAGAAATGTAATTTTGAAACAAGAATACTTTTTAGACATTAATTCTACATTAATTTTTCAGTGGAGCATACTTTGATCAAAGCCTTATTAGTGTTGCGCATCTCTGAGGCACATCTTCAGTAAGTCAAGCCTACTGGAAGGCCAGATGTTAGGAACTGGAGCAGAAGTCCATCTAGCCGAAATACCTCCAAGTCAGACCAGAGGTTCACTACTGGTTCCTGCCATCCAAGATGCTGGGCAATACTCAATGCTCAGGAAAGGAGCCTAATAATTAGGAAAGCCTGTGGCCACACTCCTTGGCACAGTCTTCTGGACTTTGGGGTACTGCTGCTGGCAAAATAAGGGTATTCATGTTGAACAAGCCAAGCTGGTAAAAACCAACCAGAAACAGGAAGAGTCTGGAAAGGAAGAGCACAGTATACAGGACTTTAGAGTTTTTCTGGGTTTTTTTTTGTTCTTCTGTGGTTACAAGTGTTGGTCATGATTTTAGTTTCCAGTAAAACATTCTTGAAAAGCAAGAAGACCTACATAACAACTCAGACCTGCTTTCCTTTTATCACAGTTTAAGCATAAATATTAATTCTGTTATCTAACCGTACTTAAAATAACTTATTAAAACTGGATTGTTCACTATTAATTTGTTTTAAGTCTTCTTTTTCTGGCTGACTGCCAAAATAGCTATAAGGATATACAACTGCAATGCTCAAGAGAATCATAGTACCCTCTAATTACTCTTTAAATACCTCCCATAAGCACTGCCTTTTCTTACAATCATGAGGGCATTAAGTAGGGTTGAAAATTTCAAAGTCTTTAGTCCAGATACTGTATTTTTCTTCCTGAAGCTGAACTTTATGCCTGCCATCAAAAGATTCAACTGAACCACGGGCAAACATTTGGAACGGGACGGAACATGAACACCATCTTCCACTATGACTCTTCTTTTGCTACAGGGCCTTCAACCCTGGTAAGCATACCCAAGATGTGGCTACATTTATGCTCCGTCATTCACATCATGAATAAAGCATTATTACTGTCTCAGTTTTGCAAGATTAAAAGGTGCTTTGGGCATGTGCAAACAAGGGAAATTTACCCCACTGAACCAAAGTCTTCCAGACTGACTTTCCATGTCTAATTAATGCCACAAAATGCTCCTGAAAGTTTCCCCAAAACAAAGTTAAAGACACCGATCTACAAAGATTTACTTATGTGGGTGTGTTTACTCAACTTCACTGTCAATGGAAGTAAATGAAGTTATTTGCTTTTGTAAGCCTCATCTAGCTGACCCTAATGTCTGAACTGAAGGGGTGGTTCAACATTTCTGAAGAATCATTAATTTTTCCCAGACTTCTTTAGACTTCTAGTGTGAAGAAAGACACAGAAACATGTATCTTAAGCCACAGTTGTTCATCCCCCTGAAGTACCAATTTGAAAGATAAATGAGTTTAAGTTCAGTAGCATCATCAGAGTTTAAAATTTATATCAATTTTTAAGATACAGATGTAGTCAATATAGATACCTACTAGAGCATCATGTAACACTATTATAATAGCATTTGCCTTCCAAAAGTACAAAGATAAAATACAGCCATGTTAACAAAAAAAGCTGCCTAATGTACTATGTACCATCTTAAAGCACCCAAGAAGCTGAAATACAGATGATCCCAGACTGAGGTTTTAGTGGTCATTACTTCCTGGGCACTCTCCTGTAACATTACCTAACGCTACAGTCAAGACAAATTGAAACAAAACTCCAGTCTCAGCCATAACAGCCAATGCGGCCTTGGATCCACTTAATGTTGATCCCTATGGCAGTATCCTGCTGGGCTGGGGGGCTTGGACACAAGCCAGAGCTAACAGTCTTTGCAGGAGACCCCTCAGCTCAAGCCCTCTTTTCAGCAGAGCATGACTCTGACCCACTGACTTTTGGGATACGGTGTGAAACAATGTGTTCTATGTAGGCGCCTACCCAATGTGACAACAGAAAAAGCATCTCCCATCCTATTTTCAGTTATTCTTTATATTTTTAAAGAATATGTGTTTAAATCTAAAGGGACCAAAACTCATGCATAAGTAATAGTGTTTACTTACTAAATTTCTGGCATTAATGTTACTATCATTGTGATCTCTGGTCCTGCAATCAGCCATGCATGTTCACTTTACCTAAGGGTACAGTCCTGCTTGTTTCAGTAACTTGCTTTTGTGCCAGCTTCTGCTTTGATGCACAGGCATCAGTATGGATAAACCTTACAGGTGGAAAAGGCAGTAAGAATGACCTCTTAAAACCAAAAATTAAACTTGTCCTACAGTTAGTTGACAGCATCTTTGCAATATGACTTTTTCCCCTAGTAAATCCAGCATACACATGGGAATCTATTGAGGTTTGCCTTCAAAACCTGGCAATTGATACCACAATCTGGAACCCTGAGGCCCTAAGTCATTGTTTTGAATGCAGCTGGGGACTGTAGTGATTGAAAGAAGTTACCACATGGCAATCATAAAGCAGTTTGGATTAAAAAAAAATAATAAAAATTAAAAAAAAAAAAAAAAAAGTGTCTACCACATCATAAAATCCATCGCCATAAACCAGCACTCTATGTACTGGCATTTTCAAGGAAAACAAAAATGAAATAAATTCTGAGAATAAGAAATCTACTTGGAGATGGTTCCTCCAAGGCAACAACTAAACCATTCTGTTACAGAAGTTTGAGAAACTACATTTCTCACTAATCAATCTGTTCCATCAACTAGTAGAGGACATCCAGTACTACAAGCTCAAAACCTTTCATGAAGACTTCACAAACCACAGATTCACGGAAGGTGTCTTGTCTGAAAAGGGCTCCTTGATGTGATGCAGCACAATAAGGACACGTTCCTAAAGCTGTCTTTGTGCCAATACTGACACCAATTTTTAAATTAACATCAAGGTAGCTTACTCAAACTGTGATCAAAGCATGAGGCAAAACAGTTGGATCCAAATAGGGAATACAGATGAAAGAATGTACTTCTTTTAACCAATGGGTCACACTAAGGAATTATCTATTGAAAATGTACAGCTTTTGCCCCCAGGCAGTGCAGATATAAAAGTAAAACCATGCAGCTACTTTGTTCATAACATAAACTTTGACCACATAAAATGACATCTGCCACACCCCAGACTTTCATATAACTGTCACGTGACAGACATCATTTATTGGAGCAAACTGAGTGCTGATTTCATTCTTCAGGAGCAGAAGTACGCAAAGCTCAAAATAAAGACTATTCCTCTGGCGCAGAAGTGCAGGTCTCCGCTCTGCTACACGAATATTGATAAAAAACCTACATTGTGAATTGCAGGCTTTCAATAAATCTGTTACACAGTACACCAAATATTTATGAGGTATTTTTCTAGCAATTTCAGATAACCTAGCAACTTAAATTTACTTTCAATTTTGTTCATTTGTTTCACAGCCAAAAACCCTGTTGTTAGGCAATAAGTATTCACCTGAAAATCTCTCTTTATTATACAAAATACAAATTCAAGCTACTTTAGGTTCACAACCCTCATTCCAAATTAAGTTCTTCAGATTCCAAAGAGCGGCACTGGCGTCCAGATATTAAGAACTTACTGAAAACTGGACCAGTAGCTCTGTGAGCAGCAAGGCCAGGGAGGCCCTATTTCCTGCATCAATTTCCAGCTTGAGATAAGTGTTGGCATGATCTCTCCAGTGTGCCAGTTATGAGTTCTCTCCTACCTGGCTTCCTTACTTTCACAAATTTTGTAGAAATTGCTCACCTGGGAGACCTTTGCTGCCAAATTTGTCTGAAATGGGCTAACAGCCAGAAGAGTCACTAGAGGGGCTGAGGGCACAGCCACACTGCAGTTGAGCTGCCCCTCTTGAGGAAATAAAGCTGCCGCACCTCCTGAGGAAATAACAAAACTTGTGGAATAATCACTGGTGATTGCTGCTAACTGTTGTCACCCTTTCACATGCCTGCTATGGCTGGATCTTTTTCTTGAAATTTAATAGAGCACCAATGCTGCTCGCTCTCCTGTTCCCATCGCAAATGCTACCGAAATTAACCCCAACACCCTGGCTGTGCAAAACACACCCACAACCCCTGCTCGATGCCCATGTTCAGCAAGAACCTTCTATACCTGAATTTACAGACAGGCATGCAAAACTCCAGGGAAGTACAAGGTTTTGTTGTTTGGAAAGGAACAGTTCTTATAGCTATGAAGCCTGCAGAAACATACAAGTTATAGCAAAACTGTTCTACCCACTGACAGAGAAACTGCAGGTGCAACTGACAATGCCATTTTATTAGAAAACCCTCATCAAAGGCTTACTATCCAAAAATGAAAGAAAAAGACTCTGAGGTAAGCTTTCGTATCTTGCTTCCCTGAGTAAAGGTCAATTTTGCCCGAAATTTCATTCAGCTATGAATTATCAAAAGAAAGACAATACACTTTCCTTGGCAACTGCTCCAAGTTTTACACTGGTTTTGGAACATTTTGCCAGTTCAAGTAAATTCAAACATCTGCTTTTAAATTAATGACTAGCCTCTGCTTCGGGTTTAATTCAGCAGGTACATCTGAATATGCCTTCTTAACCACAGGAGGTTCGAAATATTTCTAACCCCAGTTTTCCCAGTGCGAAGTGGACTTTACCCACAACATAGCAGACATTTGTCTCGTATGGACCATTCTGAAATTAAGTCAATAAACCTGCATATTTATAATACTGTGTAATAGAGGAGAAGACACTCTAACCCTTGGCCTGTGGGATGCACATAACCGTACACACAGCAAGCCTGCAGGTCCACACAGCGCAGAAAGTTACGCGCAGCCCCCACAGGAACAGGGGCCTCTGTGCACGTCCAATACATTTTTATTTAGCCGTACTAAGACGAGGAGGCATGATGAACTGCGATGATTGAACATTTAAATTAATGACTCAGAAATTTAAGGCAGTCGTGTTCCTGCAAGACACAGGGATACAAACCAGCACAGTGAGGGCAAAAAAAACAGTCATAAAAGAATAGGAAATAATTCTGCGCAGGCCAACCTAAAGCGACTGGAAAATCTAATTCCCGAATTTTGCCCCTTTATGCCCCGCTGCCCCCAGCCCCCAGAGCCGAGCCGGGACCGGAGCACCAGTGCGGGCGGTGAACGCCAGCACCGGGGAACGAGCAGCCGCCCCGCGATCGCAGCAGCCAGGCGGGAAGGGGCCGCAGGGGGAGCCCGGCGGCGGCAGCCTCCCCTCACAAACTTACTTACCCTCTGCCCACCCCTCGCGGCCGGCCCAGTCCAGCCCCGGACAGCGCGGAACGCCGGGGCTCCGCTCGACCCCTCAGCCCCGCGGGCGAGGGCTTGGGCCCGGAAGAAAGTTGCTGAGAAACTTTCTGCGAAGGAAGGGGCTAGGGGCGAGGGACGCCCCTCACCGCACCACTAACCCCCCTTGCGGGGCCGCCCAACGGGGAGAGGCCGGGGCCAGGCAGCCGGGGCCTAGCGCCTCGGCGGGAGCCGCCGCCATCGCGGCCGCCTCTCCCGCGGGGCGGGGGAGCGGGGACGCGGCCGGGTCCTCACCTGCCTCTCCTCGGCGTGGCGGGTGGGAGAAGGAGGGGGGGAGGGAAGGAAGCGGGGCCCCCCCCGCTCCTCCCGGAGCCGCGGCGACCCGGGGAGGGAAGGGGGGAGGAGGGGAAAGGAGGAGGGACGAGGAGCAGGAGGAGGGAGCTGGGCGCTCCGGTGCGTGCGGGAAGCCAGAGCCTCGGTGCGGGAGGAGGAGGAGACTTCCCCGCCCCTACGGTCGGGTTCTCCGGCGGGCACTACGGCTCCTCCTCCGTGGCGCGCTTCCCCCACAACCGCCTCATGCGCCCGGGGCAGGCTCGCCGCGCCTCCCGGCTGGGGCAGCGGCTCCACGCCCGAGCCGGAGGCCGCGGGGAGGAGCTGGGCGGCCCCCGTGGAGCCGGGCTGGCGGCGGCTCCCTCATTCTCCTCAACTTACTCCTTCTCCTCCTCCGCGCCGCGGCGCACGGAGCCAACATGGTGGAGACGCACGGTGCGGGGTGGCGGGGAGGGAGCTGGAGCTGGGTTGTGGGACCCTTGTCGGGTTAAATACGGGGGGCTCGGTGAGCCTCTCGACAGGGAAGCTGCACCTGAAGGATCCCAGCAGCGGAGACCTTCGGCGGGGCGTGGTATGGGAAAGGCGATGAAAATAATCAGGTGGGCTACCGCTTAGGCTTGGCGAATTTCATTTCTCTGGGTCAAACATGCAGAAGGATTCTCCTGAGGTGTGGGGGCCGCAGGGACCGAGGGGCTAGAGCGGCGGGCGGGAGCGGCGCTTGCGGCTCGGGGAAGCCCGGTGCTGCCCCGCGGAACAAACCTGTGGTCCTGACACAGAGCATAGGCAAAGCCTATGTGTAACGCCCCAGTAATTCCGTGGTATTTTGTGTTACGGGTTTCCCGCTCGTCGCCATTCCAGAAGTCAGCGTTTCGCGATTTAAGAAATAAAAGCCTGGATTTATGTCAAGGTGGGCTTCGCAGGAAAGGTCGTTCAGACGCAGTCTAGCTTTCAAAATTGCGGACTGCCAGAGGCGAAAGAAAAGGAAAAAAACCCTGAAGAACCAAAGACTGAAGTTTACATGGGCAAATCAGCAGTTCTTATTCGTCATTATCCTTCACTGTCCCAGTGCTCTAATAGTCAAATTTGGCACTGGAGTAGCGTTTGTCTCTTGGCTCTTTATTTGGTTCAAAGGCTGAATATAAACCAGTAATTGTATTGCTCACTGATGATAATATATTTTATTCTTAAAAACATTGAAACAGGATGTCCAATTTATCCTTCAGGCAATGGTGTAGAGTAAAGCCATTTTGGTTTTTTTTTAAGATAATGCAAATACACATATTTGCCTTTATGGGACCATAAATATAGAAGCAGTCAACAAAATACAAAAAAGCAGAACTGTTTTAGATATGGAGACTCCTTACCATAAATTGCACTCGTGTAATCCTCTTAGAATGGTGGAGTTTATCATATTCCTGTTATGTCAGGAGCCTAAATCACATTATACAGAATTGATTTTTAATTTAGAAATCAAAAGTGAGTTTTGTAGATTGCCCTGGGCAATGAATTACTTAACAGAGGACTGTTTGCAGACTGGCTGGAGCTCTGGGTCTGCCACAGTTTCACAGCACTGGCTGGGCTTAATAGTAGTCATGAGTGAGAGCAAGGTTTGACCTTCACTATCGGTGGCGATTTTACATGCAGGCAAACATTACTGCATGCTTATTTTTACACCGCAACATGTACGTATCTGAAAAGCAGAATGAGCTCTTAAGTATGTCATCATCTTCATTATGCTTCAAAGTTACTGATTTTTCTTAAGAAAATTTTCAGCATTGGGTTACGGTTTCAAAGTTGGAGGCATATTTGCTGTTGCCAGCTGTCTCTGTGATTTGGCTTCCAGGTTTCAGGCCTGGGGTCGATGGATAGGGTTACATAGCTACCCTTTCTCTCAGCACCTGGCTGTGCCTGTGTGGCACTAAATGCTAGGTTGGGATTCACCTTCCATCACACCTCTCCCATTGCTTTCTCTCCTTAGTACTGCTGTAAGGAAGGATTTGGTGGGTTTCTGAAAGACTAAGCCATTAACCATGGCCTTCACCTGCTGTTTTACATGTGCATGTGCTGCCAGCTGCCACAGATAGTACTGGGGCCACACCAGTTATTGACTTTGGTCGATAGTGGAGAGACTGGCATGCTTAGTTTCAAGCACAGTGGATTAAAATAGCAGAGCAGTTGGGGAGAAGATGAGATGACCATTTCCATAACTGACAGCAAGCTCAGACCCATACCATATGGGTGTAAAAGAGTAGATGGGGGTTTGAGTTGGGAGTCTTGGAGGCTAGACATGCTTTCAGTGCAGTGGAAAAATTGGCTGCTGCTTAAATTGTCTTGCACTTGTCACTGGTAGTCTGAGTGTTCCTCATATTTATAAGGAAATGTTGAACAGGTGACTTAAAACCATCAAACTGCTGATGGTTCAGTATGTTTCTTCATGTGCTGGAGTGGACTCGGGGTGTCATTGCCACCTCTGGCTTGTGAGCCAGCCTGCAGCCTGTCACCACATTTTACCTAGGTAAATCTCCCTCATGCTGCTGCACTGCTGGTACAGAATGGGGTCTCAAATCTGTGGCAGTGCTGTGAGTGCTATGAACCATGCGAGCTGTGGCACCACTTGGTACTCACTCAGGAGGCATCATCTGAAACTGGCAGCAGTCTCAGCTGCGTGTCGGCCAAGGCCAGTAGCTGATTTTGGGAATTTCCCATCCCTTGTTGGTTTAAATTAATATTTTTGACTTTCTCAAATGGGGAAGGGAAGGGAGGAACTGCCCTCCTAAGCTTCAGCATTGCATTTGTTGGATACAGTTAACAAATAGCCCTTCAGATAGGCTCAGCATTCAGTAACTCTGTAACTGTGCTGTGGTTTAGTTGGCATTAACATCAAAGATTTGTGCAAATACATGAGCAATGCCTTTGTAAATGTAGGCTATCTTTGAAAATATATCTTTTTTTATATTTTTCTCATGAATTTGAATTAATTTCTACAAAGGTGATAATTTATAAAATTCTTAATGTTGAGGGTTTTTTTCCTCAGATTACTCAGTTGGTAGGATCAAGTGCATATTATGCCAAATGAAATATTTTTTTAGCGTTATAAGGGGCAATACAGGTGTGAGAACAGAAAGAAAGAAGGAACAGAGGTGGAGGAATGTAGACTAAGATATTTCAGGCATAGGTGTGGGTTCAGTGATTTGTGGTTGGGGAATACAGGACATGTATCCTGAGATTTTGAAGGAGATGAGCAGATTGATTTCCTGAAGAGCTTTAACAGTACTTAGCAAAGGTTACATTTTAGTAACTTGGAAACATTGAGACATTCTTGAAAACAGTGGTATTGTTTTCCAATAAATTGGAATAAACAGAAAAATATTGTACTGGTTCATGGTCTCTGCAATCTTTCTTCTTTTAAAAGAAAAACCATTTTGCTGGACTTAAATTTGTTCCTTTATTTTGAGAAACAAGTATGGTAGTCAAGGTCTCGTCCTACCAGTTTTCTCTTTAAAAGTGTGGGAAGCAGTGATATTTTATAGCAGCGTATAGCAGTGGGTAGTTTTTGTTTTGTTATGTTAATTTCTTCAAGTGAAGCTAGTAATAAAATAACTGATTTTTAAAAGTGAAGCATCTTCCTTGGATGCAATGCGAATTACACAGGAATATAGTAGTTCAGTAAGGAAATGGAGTGCTAAGTCACTGTGTGATGGATCTGTTGTTGTTTCCTATTCCAAAGCTTTATGTTAAACTTCAAAATGTTTTTGTCACAAATGTCCCATTTTGCCTTAAAATGCTTCTGCATTCTCCAAATGGCTGGGTTTTTGTTTGGTGCACACATCTATTTGCAAGGTTAAATATTCCGTTCTTTCTCAAATAGCATTTCCATTTGATCTTGTGTAACATGACTAATTATTTATGCATATTATACTTTTAGCAAGTATGTGGAGGGTTCTTTTTGAAAAACATTGATTCAAACAATGTTTTTGAAATTATTTGAAGTTATTTTTGAAAGCATGCTAGACTTCATCTTGGTAATTCATTTTGGTACTTCCAAACCTGTTGCTATTTGCATTTGTGTCACATCCAGTTGTATCAGACACGCTGGATTACACTGTGTAATGAAAGCCTTATTGCTGTACTCTAATCTTTATCTCTTTATATCCAATCTCCTTTGAATTGCACATGAGTATTGCTTATGGTTACTTAAAATAACTACTGCTTTTGTTTCAAGGGCAGTGCACTTGAAAGTGTACTATGATGAGCACTTAATGCTCAGCCCTGCTTTGCCGGCACTACACATCCTGTATCTTTGTTTGTCGCATGATTTAATTTGAAAGCTGCATCGATACATTCATTTTTTATTTAAATTTCATATTTGAAAATTCTGAAACCTGTGAAATCATGCATGTCCAGAAAGATTTAATGCATTCTATGATTTACTTAATCCATTGAGAGATTTGGAATGTGCTCTCCTCCCCATGGAGATATGATATGGCCCTGTGGAGCTAGTCTTTTCTAATCAGCCTCTTCTCCATTCATTCCATCATTCTTGTCCCTGCTGTATTCCTCCATCTTTTCTCCTCATCACATCAGTATTTAGTTCTTACGCTCAGCCTTGCTCAAGACTCTGTCCTTTCCTCTGAGCTCCCAACCTGACTAAAGATGGAGGAATTCCTCAGACAAATCTGTTAGTGCCCTTTATTATGCATTGATGCTTAACAGATCATCTGAATTTTCCATGCCAGGTTGTTGCTTTTGCCATAATGTTTTGAGGATAATAGTCTGTCACAACCAGAGGCACCAGGAAGCCTTCTTTCTTGATGTAGAAATGAACATGATGAATTATTTTGGTAATGGTTGCAGGAACAAAATCATCCCTGCAGTCTGGGATTACAGAGAAATCCTTAGAGTGGAGCTTCAATCCGGATGGGACTGTTCACCATCATAGTGGTTCAGGTGGACATGTCTATTGTGCACCATTTAGGGATCTCAGAAAACTGGACAGTTGTCAAATGTTTGTTTTTTTTCTCAGCATGCCCTGTATCTCTGTTGTTTCTCTCCCATCTTTCATTTTCTCATCACCATTTCTTCAACTGGAGATTACAGTCCCTTCAGGTCTGGTGGCATAACTGCAACTATATTTTTTTTCTATAGTTTTGCAGTTTTGCCATCGTGATCTTGGTCAGTTTAAGTCTCCAAATAATTTTCTAAAATATGAGATTGTGTTGATGCAGTTTTGCCAGGGAGTGACATATATACAATTGTGCTCACTGACATGAGGAAAGAGGTAACACCATTAGGGAGAGACCAGTTATTTCTTATCCTACCTCAGCTGCAGTCAGAACAGCCTGAATTTTCAGAACCTGGGAAAAACCAATGTGGTTGCATTGGTAGATGAGGAGTGGTGGTGGTGAATAGGAAAGAATAGATGGCTCTGTTTTCCTGATGTGTAACTCCTGATACGGCTCTGCATGTGTGTTTCTCAGCTCCCACCACACTCCAGATAAATACCCTTTGGTTTCCTTATCACTACCTGCTTTGCTCCCCTGAGGCAGCCGCAGTCTCTTCCGTTCTTCCCTGAGAATCTATGTCAGGGCAAATGAGAGTCATGAATGAAGCAGCCAAGGTAACAACCTCTCAAGAAGAGAGAAACCTAATTTTTAAAATCTGAAAAACACATTAATGGAGGAACCCTCGGTTTATTAAAAGCAGAGCCAATAGCCTCTTCTGTGGTTAATGGTCACTAGTACAGTTTGTAAGACTTTTCAGTTTCCTGTAGCCACCCAACTTCAACTTCTGAGGCTAAGATTTTTCTTGGTGATTGCCTGCCTCGCTGCTCTGACGCTTGAAGTGTGAAAATCTGCTGCTTTCTCATGCTAGAAGGAAGCAGCTTTGCCAGCTGCGTTGTAGAGAAGCACCTCTACTTCCAAACTGAATGCAGTCATTTGAAATTTAGCAAGTCTGCCATGCAGATGTCAGGGATATGCCTTTTGTGTTAATAATGTGTTAATAATACATCCACATCTGACCTGATGGTGAGTAAGCTGCTGCACAGTCTCACTTTGCTTACGGGCCTAGTAGATCTAAGGTGAGTTCTCCCAAAACCCTATCTGCATATCCTCCCACAAGCCCTACTTGCCAAGGAGGCTGAAGATGCTCCATTCCGAGGCTTCAAAGGCTAAGCCAGCATTTCTTTGCAATTAGATAGGAACGCAGAGCTGTAATGGACCTCCCACCGCACAACAACTACTGTGGGAAAATGGTAGAGGCTCTTCCCTTCTTCACCTCTGGCTTAAAAAGAAAAAGCATACAGGAATGAATAAATAAGGAAAACTACTTCCAAGTTGCTCCTCTTTTTGTTCTGCAGACTTCTGATTTGTCATGCTGTTTTATCACCGTTATTCTTGAGCATCTGGCTCTAAGGGGAGGAAAGGAGCAGAAAAGAACCCAACCTGAGCCCCTCCCTTTTATATATATATATAAAGGAGTTTTTACCAACATCCATTTCTCCAAATTTTAAGTTATTCTAAGAAAGGCAGCTGGCAAGTATTCCTCTCCACCCCCACCCTCCTTATTTGGATGTGCAAGTAATTGGTCCTGTTGCTTCAGAGAATTGTGAAACTTTAGAGGGACTATAAAAATCTTTGAATTTTTCAAAAAAGTGACGTTGTATTTCACCATTCTGTTTCCTACATTTTGTTGAACAATTGTGGAAGCCAGGTGAAGCTGCATATCTGGTATTTCGTTTCTCATGGAATAAATTGTAAGCGATGGGATAAAAAGATACAATTCTCATTCTCATAATAATAGGGCAGTGGTAGTTAATAGGCAGACAAATGTAGCTAAAGAAAAGAAAAATATAAGCTAAAGAAAAATACATAGCATTAGAGATTGCATTAGTATGGCTTAGGTGCTGCTTGTTCTTCCTTTCACTTTTGGTTAAAGTGGGATTTTCCAAAGCACAAGAATTTGCTTATCATACTCTTCATTCTTTCAAAACAGAACCTATTGAAAATCAGACTGTGTGTTCTACATTGTCTCCCATATTTTTGCCTTTGTTTTCTAATTGGGAAGAAAAATAGACCATGGAAAGTTCATAAATATTTTGGTTTTAAAACATGGGCTTGGGACATCTTTGATGCATCATCATAACCCAGCTAGAAGGGACTCTATTGTTATTGACGGAAAATGTAATCCATTCAGGAACCCCAGATGACAGGGGAAACGAGGGACCTAAACCATGACAAACTCACAATGAGTAACGACAAACCATCCTGAAGCAAAACATTTATATTTGCTTGTACTGTTCAAAACATTTGGATTCTTTTTTATTTTCCCAATTACATTGTTTTGGCATAACCAACTTTTTCCTGTGGAAAAAAGTCAGTGTTGCAGAAGCCACTTTTATATTAAAAGCCATGAACAGCAAATTCTGGAGCAGCGATAGAGGGAAGCAGTCAAACCAAAACCAAGGCACCAAATGTCCTCCCTGGACAATCATATGGCAGTTCCAACCTAGCAATAAAATTTTACGTGAAGGTATGTACATTTCATAGACACCAAACATAATGTGATGAAATCTGTGGCTTGAGTATACTATGAGTTGGTATATTTCAGCACGTTTAAGATGTGATGTTTCACAGAGGCACTTGAAAACTGTTTAAAAATGTGAAAGAGCTCTGGTGGAAGGCTTGGGCCTTTGAGGTGAAAAATCACATCTGAGATTTCACAACTGTTTTCCTAGGACTGGGCATTTTTAAAAACTTGAAAACTGCCTTAACAAAAAAATAAAATCTCTGTCCACCAAGCAAAAGCTTTTATGTTTAAAACCATACTTTTAGCTTTAGAAACATACAGCAAAATTCGTTATTTAATGTTTAGAAACATACTGCTAAATTTGGTTTTAAAAAATGGGCAAAACCCTCTTTTTAACAGCAGCAAAGTATTTGGGGGAAAGGTGGGATGCATTATTCTTCCTGAGTTTTTGGTTAGGATAATCTGCTGTGCCATTTTACGGCCTTGTAAAAATGGCTGTGAGTCACTGACTTTCTAGAGCTGGTGGTTGTATCAATGTCAATTTTTCAGGGCAGCTTCTGCTTTAAATGTGGCAAGATTTCTCTTGGCTTCATTTGTATCAGGGCAGGTTTCATCTTGACAGTAGTGGGCAGAAGACACAGCCTGTTTTTTCCCATTACACCGGTAAATCACATACTTTTCTGGGTATAATAAACAGGTGATGCACTGAGTTTCAGAGCAGAGGTGACCAGCAGACCAGCTGGTGTCAAATGTTCTGAATGTCTACCACTGCTGTTCAGATTTCACCCACACTTGAGCCCAGTCTCTTGTGCCAGACCAAAGTGTCTCAGTAGTGGTAAAAAGCAGTGAGAGATGTGGAGTGCACAGCTCTGAGTGTGCAGGCTTATGGGACCAATGAGGAAGAAAAGCAAGCAAGAAACTGAATCACGAGCTAGACAGATATTTGAAGAAGACTGTTGGCATCATGCCTGTTGGCTCATAGACTGTTTGGTCAGCTATGTTATGCAGTCTTTCACCTGGTTCTTGCAGGCATATATAATTATTCTTGTTCTTTGTGTGTATAGTTTTCACAATGGGATGCTAGTCCCCATGGTGGGTCTGTTGGGTGCTTTCATAATAAAAACTACAGTACTATAAACAACCCTTGCTAGTCCCATCTGCAAAATGGCCACAAGCAACTCTGAGCTTCATCACACTGCAGGGAATGCGGGTGAGCTAGTAAAGGGCTCAGGGTTGTTGCAGATTTATGCTGGCAAAGTCAGGAAATACTCTACTTGCTGTATAATGTTTCTGGGAATGTCTGGGAAGTCAAATTAAAATGGGAGTGTGGATTTCAGCTGAGGGCTTCCCCTTGGAGCACTTGCAGCTCTTCACTAGCTCAAAGCAAATAAATTACAGATGGATCCTGCTGAAGTTTGAAAGGTATTTTAAGTAAATTAGGTTTTTTAGTCAATATGACCTGACAGACAGTGCTGTTTATTAATAGATTCAATGCGTTTCAATACATTTGTCGTCTTTCACCGCTCTTGATTAGATCTGGGTTGGTTTCTTTCCCCTGTTACTGCTTTGTTAGCCATTTCTATAGGTAGCTAGGCGGCTGTTGCTGGTATCTTTCTTAGTGGCGGTTGGCTGCGGATTTAACAATGCAACTGCACCCTCTTGTGGAAGCTAGTGCGTGCATGATTTTGGTTTCCTGGTACCACCTGGTTTATTTTTTTTCTGAACAAGTCAAACAAAAACAAGTAGCAAAAGTGCCCTGAGGCCACACAGCAACAAAGTGTCCTGGAGAACTTAAAAAGCTGCAGCTTTATAATATCTGAAGTCGGATAGCCTTTGAAGACAAACTTCTGCGAGGAAGACTTTCAAAGTCACCCTGAGAGACCTTCCTGTCCTTAGCTGTAGTGGGGATCCCTATCATAATATATTCTTCAAGAGAAACAGAGTTGACATGGCTGTACATGTAAATTGTACATTTACAACTAACTCTAAGGACAATAATTCAAGATGAATACCCATCCTGGACCTGAAAACAATTGCTGTTCATTGTCTACATGTGTAATACTGCATGTTCTTGAAGGCAAATATGCTGCAGAAGGGAGCAGGTTAGGCTGCGTATTACAGGTTTAACTTTGAACGTTTGTAAATCTCAGCATGTTGGGTTTATTCTGCAACGCCCGTGGACACTTTATTCAAGATAAGTGCATTTGGACTCATGAGCACGTTTATACGCTGGTCTCTGAGAACTCCCTCAGCTGGTGAGGCAAGTATATTGGCATGTCCAACTCGCACTGTGCAGTGTATGAGCTCGCAGAGAGAGAGTCATAGAATATTTCCCCTGGGGAAAAAAAAAAAAAAAAAAAAAAAATCAAAAAAAAAAATAAAACAAACCAAAAAACTTGTTAACAGGAAATGAATTTTCCTGCAAAAAATGAAAGTGTCAAACTTTTTTTTTTCATGGTTAGTGTGAACACAAAGACTTTCTGACTAAGATAAAATGAAGAAAATATGGATTTTAAAACTATAATTCATTATGTCTGCCATAAACAGAGACCCTGATAAAGGGAAAAGATGCCCCTAAAGTAACAAGATACTTATAAAGATATCACTTTGCATAAGTAAATTGTAAAATTATCCTGAAAAAATGTAGTTTTAATGTATGAAGTATTCAAAAATGTTAAACTCCCATGTATGCAGCAGCTGGTTTTTATGGGCCACAGCACTGCTATTCTTTCTCAGAGCAAAGAATTCACCCAGAACTTGCTCTGATGTGAATTCAAAAGCTGGAAGAATTCGTCTTTCCTCTCTGTAAATGCTTGATTATAAAGAAAAGTAACAAAAAAAGTAACTGTTATACAGCATTTGACCCCCTATGTGGAATTTAATGAGGTGAGTTGATTTGCATTTTTATGTCTGAACATGTTCTTGCACTGCCAGCATGGCTCACTGAGCGGTGAAATACGACCTATCGACATCTCTGGGTGGGGTAATAGAATTCAAGATACTGGTCTGAAAGTTGCATTTAAGGAGTCCTGGTCCGATGCTAATATTGCCTTATGTGTGACAGGGCTTCTGCGTTTTCTGGAATTCCACAGCAATCATCACACTGTTTAAAATTCCTATTTCTACTTGCTTTTCCGTTGTGCTTTTGCTCTGTGCTTTAATGGGCCCTTTGCCATCCTCAGATGATGTATGTTTCTGCAGTCAGTAATGCGGTAATTTACCCCGGATGAGGATATGAGCCTTATTTTAATATCTCTGTTGGATATTTGCATTCTGTTCTTTGTATATTTCTGGCAGAGCAGCAGTAAGTGTGATCCCAGTCCTAGAATGGTGACAAAGCACTGTCCTCCATTTCTCCCAACTCATCTTAATCAAAGTAGGTGTGGCCATGGCTCTCTTCTTCACCAGCCTTCTGGCCTGGGAAAATCCACAAAGAAACCCAGATCTTCATTTGTAGGTGACCTAAGTCCTACCAAATATCTTGCCCCTCCTTCCAGCTTAAACAATATCCATGAATCCCCACTTGTGCTCCAGTGTGCTGGTTTTGACTGGGGTAGTTAATTTTTTTCATAGTAGCTAGTATGGGGCTGTGTTTTGGATTGCATAGTGTGAGGTGTCCCTGCCCATGGCAAGGGAGTTGGAACTAGGTGATCTTAAGGTCCTTTCCAACCCAAACCAGTCTATGATTCTATGATTGGTGCTGAAAACAGTGTCAATATTTCAGGGATGTTTTTTGTTGCTGTTGAGTGGTTCTTAAACAGAGCAAAGGCCTTTTCTGCTCCCCACACCACCCCACCAGCAAGCAGGCTGGGGGAGCACAAGAAGTTGGAGGGGGACATAGCCAAGACAGCTGACTCCAACTGACCACAAGGATGTTCCACACCATGTGGCATCATAATCTGCATAGAAAGCTAGGAGGAGAAGGAAGAGGGCATTTGGAGTGATAACATTTGTCTTCCCAAGTAATCACTACACATGATAGAGTCCTGCTTTCCTGGAGATGGCTGAACACTTACCTGACCAAGGGAAGTGGTGAATGAATTCCAATTCGTGCTTTGCTTGCACAAAAGCATGGCTTTTGCTTTACCTATTAAACTGTCTTTATCTCAGCCCATGAGTTTTACTCTTTTAAGCCTCTCCCCCATCCCACTTGGCAGGGGGAGTGAGTGAGCAGCTGTGTGGGGCTTAGTTGTCAGCTGGGGTTAAATAATGACATCCAGTTAAGATAATTGGTTGGCCCTGACATTAGGCTTTGCGAAACTCAACAATCAGCAAAACTCCTTCTCAGCTCATTTCTTTTGAAACCCTAAGTTGAATATTAGCTGTCCTGTGCTAGAAGAAGCCTTCCCAAATCTTGCATGTGTCAGTCATCCCTCCTAGCAGAAGCTCTTACCTAGCACCATGCACCTTGAATGGGCTAGGAATGAATGTGACTCATTGGTCTTGGCATCACTGGTGAATTTTAGCTCTAATCGTAATCCTGGCTGCATCATGGCCCCAAAATCAACTCCTTACATCTAAGCACTGCCCTTTCCAACAGTAAACTCAGCTCTTCTCATGTGGATGTTGCACTATCTTGGTGAATTTCTTCATTCTTTGCTGTCCCACTGAAATGGGACAGTGGCAGGGGGTGACAGGAGTGAACAGAGAGGAGTCATTTCTAAGCCTAGTTTGAGGGTTGGAGTAAAGATTTGGGTTTTGAAAAAGAAAGCATGAAAATCTGTCTTTATGTTTATTCATACAAGAACATTAAAGCTAGAATAGGGACTACTGCTGGTAGGGTAACAGGACAGGATAGGATGTGGGTCCTTGGAGTAAACTGCAGCTAGAGGTTCAGATGGAAAGGTCTGATCCAGAAAGGTAGCAGGGGATGGGAAATGCTAGTCGCAACTGCAGATTAAACTCTGAGCTCTGATTAAAGCTATGGTTAGAGTCTGGCTCCAACCCAGGGCTTAAGAGGGTAGTCAGATGACTGCTGGATCCAAGACACGCATGGGGTTAAGCTGTGGACTGACCCTTGTAGGGGAAAATAGCTCACTGTTTGGGCTGGTGTTGGAGGGGATTAGCAGGATATATGCAAACCATGTAGTTTGGTTCACAGATATCTGAGGAATCCAGGAAAATTCATTATCTTCTAAGACCCATAGGATGAGGAATGAATCAAGGGTAGGCTGCATTTAAGTTCAGCGTTACAAAAGCTTGATAGCTTGATCTGTTCTGGGGTAAAATGAAATTAGTCTTATATCAAGGATCTGAAATTGTGTTTGAGTTCAGGAAAACAGGAACTGAACGGTTCAGTTTACTGATGAATTCTGCAAGATGTACTGGAAAAACAATTGGTGCTGGCAAATAGTTTATAGTTCCTTCCGAGTTAATTAGGAGTTTCTGGTTGATGGTAAGGATTAAGACACCAAGGGCTAAAGTGCTCTGTTTACTTCAGGTTAAGTACAGCAGGGGTCAATTTCTTGCTGCTTTTGTACAAAGAGTTGGGTTTCTTGCTGAACCTGGTAAGTTTAGATGCTAAGATGGGAAGTATTAGTCTAGCTTAAGGTTATTTTGGTTAGTGTTTGCTTCTTTCTGTATTAGCTCTGACAAGGGAGGCAGAGACCTCCTAATGGGAGTTCAGCTATTCCATTTTTGGGAAGGAGAGAAGAGATTAGGTCGGACAAAGCCAATTTTGATTATTTTAAAGCTAAAGCTGGCTCTAAGTAACACAGTTTGTGAATTAACCAATAAATAATAGCTAAGTATTCAAAGGTTTTAGTTGGATGTCAGGTATGCTGGCTAAAATGAACAGGAAACACAAGCAAGCCTGTATAAAAAGTGTTTGTGCAAATCAAACATTAACCAGTGTTCTCAAAGTTCCATACAGGAAATGCACAAATACATATGTTTGCACATACACACATATGGTTAATTGTGTGAGCTCTATGAAAATCAAGGAACTGAGGTACCACTGTGTGAAGGTTTCAGAAAATCAGAATACTTTAGGAGCTAGGCTCAAGGCCTAGCTACCAATTTTAGCAAAGACGGTGGCTACCACTCAATTAAATTCTCATTAAGTCTCAATTAAATTCTCACCATCATAGAACTCAGACAGTAGTAATTACAAATTTATTTATACGTTTCCCAGTTTATTTGAAATTAAAACACATTCAAGCATCTTTCTGAATATTCTGAGTTACATCTTGTTTTAACAGTGACTCATGATGGATGAGAAGCGACACACATAAATAATAAATTGCATAATGCGCATTGTATAAAGGAATGCAGTAGCCTATGCACTTATACAAAAAAAAAAAAACAACGCGGCTAAATAGGTTTGGTATTTATAGAAAATCCTAGTGGCCCTGTAAATTTATTTAATATTTCAAGAACAGAAATTTACTTAAGTGCTTAGAGTGATTCTTTCATACTATGATATTTAATAGTACACTTTGGAGCTATATATTCAATTTCACATGAAGACCACAAATCAGTTTATGTACTATACCTCAGAACAGCCTCTGGTATCAGTTAGATTTCTTATAAAAACTTAATTCAAAAGCCAGAAGGTTTTTTAATCTTGCCTTTTTTGGGGGTAGTTATTTATATTCACCAGCGGGTGAATCCTACAGCCTGTAAAGCAGCCTCACCCACATTGGTGATGTTCTTGAGTGAAAATGCAGTTGTGGAGACCATATCCATTAATAGAAGGGAATGTAACTTCCAAGGTACCAGCGTGACGTTACACCCTTACATGTATTGCATGTGCTTGTTCTGTAGAGCTAAATAGCAGACAAATGCATAAAAGACAGGGGGCCCTTTCACATCTTTAAATGTGGAATAAGAAGCAGCCTATTGCTGGGGTAGGTGCTCCAATAGTAGACTAGAGAGCTTGTGAAGGAGGGGAAACAATCCAGCCTCCTGTCTATCTGTAGTGGCTCTATTTTTAAACACAGCCTTTGGAAGTTACACTGCAGGCTACCATTCCGAAAATCTGCTTATTCCTTAAGGCTCTTTCCCCACAGAGCTTACTGCCTGATTTCAGGTAGGAAGCCTGATACAGATATCTGTGCAGGCCTGTTGACGTGGTACAGCATTGGTAATCCTGAGAGCAGGGTTTCCTCCTTGCCTCCATCTTTGTGATATCCCCAAATCATGGGAATTTTCCTGCCAATCTGAATTATGCCATTAATATGACTTAATTTTTTTTGCATGCCTCTGTGCCTTACAAACTGCAATTATAAATATCAATTGAATGACACACAAGAGTATGTAATTTAATATAAAAGACACTTTCAGTTTTAAGAACTCATTTCAATCTGAGTTTCCTCCAGCAAAAGATAATCAATAAAGGCAAAAATATACATTTTGTCAGAATATCTCTAATGATTTGCCCAGTTTCTTTTAAAAATACCCCAAACTTCAAGCTGCAAAAATACCAGTGAATTGAGGTTTTTAAAATAAATGTGCTGAATTTCTAAATATAATGGGTTTCTTCCCATTCTTTTTTAATAGAAAAATTTTGAAACAAATATTCTCAGGTATTCCGACTAGCTCTACCTTCAAAGTGGACAGTCTAGTTACATTACAAGTTACAGACAAATACATTCCCAAGAGGAGGACCTACAGTAGAAAAAGAGCAGTCAAAGGGCAAGCCTGCTTTTTAATGTACTATTAGAGTGTGGAGGAAGAAATGCATTAACTAAAGCATTGTTTACATGCTGAGGGCCTCACTGAATATGAGTGGAAACAATGAATGCAGGCTACGCACACAGCTGCTTCACTGTGGACCAGGACAATAACCAGCACTCAACAAGCTTAAAAATAACTGCTAAAAGAAAAGCCTAATACTTGTTCTGTCTGCACAAACCAACTTGTGCGTGTTCTTGAAGCTTTTATCCTGAAGATGTTGCAGTTCAACAAAGTTCTTGGGTTTGTGCACATTGTTGTATTTCACAGCTGTTTCTCAGCGTCTGGTCCCTTATTGCACATAGGGCATTTATAATCTGTCTCTGTGAATACTTACAGATTGTTTCAGTTAGTCTGACCCTCCAAGAAGTTTAAGTTTCTTTTTCCAAAGCTGACCTTTGCTTGCTGGGAGGCTGTTCTCTTGGGCAAGAGATGGGACACGCATTGTGAAGGTCCTCTCAGGCGGTTGCCTGGAGGCTGCTTGGTCTGACAAGCTCCCCTTTTTACCACCGCTGCATGGGGACTGAAATATTAACTTTTACAAGAAACTAGTGTGAAAGCTAAAATGACATTAAAAAATCACTTTCCATGATTCAGAATTCTTGTTGTTGGAATTGCTGGAACAAGCGGAACGAATCTGAGTCAATTTTCATACTAGGCAGGTGTAAGGCAAACTGAACCGAAGTGCCTAGTGTCTGATGGCCTTTTGCCATTTCCATGGTTTGCAGGAGACATCTTGTGGTCAAAAAGCAAAATCACAGAGCGTGCAGGGCATAGTCTTTCGTCTGCGAGCCTGAGAATGAGCAGAATTCCACTGCCTCCCAAGCATTTCGTTTTCTTTTTCACTGCCAGGGAATAAAGGAAGTAGAAGTTATCCATCTGTCTGAAGGGGCTTTTTGAACTAGGTCAAAAGGGCTGAGCGAGGGCTGAAAGGAGCTCTGAGGCTAAGAAGTGTATGGGACCTTAGCCTTCTGTGCAAGGAGGACCCATGAAATCTGCTGCATCTTGTTTGGAGTCAGACATTTCCTAGATGAGGTGATGATCTTGCTAGCAATGTGTCTGCCTGCTTGCAGCCATCTCTCTCCAACATGGAGCACTGACGCAGAGTGCTGCAGAGCATGGGAAACAAGGCAAAGCATGGCAAGTGAGAGTGCATTCGTATTTAACTTCAGCACACATTTTTTTCTGTGGCACCATGAAGATGGACATCAGTCAATCAGTCACCTAAATCTCACTTACAGCTGTCTGTGGAATTAGGATACTACCCAACATTCACATCAGATAAACACTGAGGGAACAGTTCCACTGAGGGAGCCTGTTATTTAAAGATATCTGTTTAGAAAAAAATTATTTAGGTTAAAAAGCATAAAGAAAAGGAAGAATCAGGAAAATAAGATCACCGCAGGGAAGCAGAAAGACAATGCTATTCCGGATGTCTTTATGATTAGTAATAGGTATCTGTCTCTGATAATAATTACATTTACTGCACAATTATGTAATAGCATTTCTCAGCTGGCCTGGCCTTTCGTTGTGGTAGGTGCCGTTCAGACACTCACAGAAAACGACAGTGCTTGACTCGAAAGAGAGTACCAGCTATGAGACAAGATAGAGCAGGTGACTGAGAAAAATAAATGGATTGTGTGATAGAAGATGTGGTAGCAGTAATAAAATGATGGGTGCAATTCTAAACTTACCACCATACCAGACTGTGCTATTAAAACCTTGTGAGGGAGCAGAGAATGAGTGTCCACGCCAGGTGAGCTGGGAACAATAGCAGCTGCAATAGGTAACTCCTAGAAGATGTGTAAGAAAAGCTGACTACAGAAACCATTCAGTAGAAGCTGTATCAGGCAAAGCAGTCTGATAATGGAACTGTGTGTAATAGGACCACATTTGTCCCCAGGCTGCTATTACGCATGGTGAACTAATCTGATTCTTGCAAGTGTGCAATAAAAAAATCCATGACCTTATAGACCCCATTTTTTATTAAAAGAGCCTTGCAGAAGATGGAAATTCCATTTGGCCACTTGTTCTCATTAGATATGGCACCTTTAACTTCACAAATTCTACACAGAAGGGTATTTCATAAAGCATTAGTGTCAGGTCGACCTGGATATTTCATTTTGAGATATGGAAGTTGTTGATTATATAACAAAATATAAAATGAAATGAACAGGCGTTTTGGGGAAAAAAAGGAAAAAAAAAAAAGGGGGGGGGGGGGGGGGAGAAAAAGAGGAAAAGAGAAACAAAAAAGCCCAAACCTCAGAATAGTTGACAAAAAGGCATTTTGCAAAAATTTCACAACTTGTCTCCTTTTTCTTTCACCTTTGTTGAATGAAATTACTGAGGAAATTATGCCATTTTGCAAATATGTCAATGATAATGAAACTGAATTCTCTATTTCAACATTGTTTTCCCAACAAGCTCTATTAACCAGCTCTCACGTGTCTTTCGGAGCCAAATTTGATCCCTTTCCTTGAAAACTGAAGCAAATAATACTTGGCACAACAGTACACAGCTGTACCAGGTCTGCACACAACTGCCTCAGAAGAGAGTAACCCTTCTGCAACTTGCATATGCGAGCCAGTGCTTCTCTGGCAAGATCTCCTCTTGGCACAAGACTGGAGAAATGGCACGAACACAGTCTGATCCTTCTCATGTCCTTGGAGCTTGCAGTGGCCTTGCATGCAGGGCAAGCCTGCCCTGATTTAAATCAGAATCATAGAAAAATCTAGGTTGGAAGGGACTTTGAAAAGTCATCTGGCCCAACCTGTTGCGGGAAGGAGAGCCTAGATGAGGTTATCTAGCACCCCTCCAACAGTGGGGACTCTACCACATCCCTGAGGAGGCAGTTTCAATGAATGATTGTTCTCACTGTTTAAAGTTTCTTTCTTAGATTAGGACGAAGCTTTTCCCAGTGTAACTTGTGAAGAGAGAGCTTCTGATCTCTTTGTAGCTGCCGTTTAAGTACTGGAATACTGTCATGAGGTCCACCCTGAGTCTTCTTTCCTCCACGGAGAAAAGACCTAACTCCTTCAGTCTTTCCTCATGGGGCAGGTTCTCCATTCTTTGATCAAATTTGTGCCCTCCTTTGGACCCTCTCTAGTCTGTCCATGTCTTTCTTGAATTGCGGGGATCAGGACTGGACACAGTACTCCAGGTGTGGCCTGATCTGTACTGAGTGGGTTGATCATGTCTCTGTCTCTGCTATTAATAATGCAGTCCAGGATGGAACTTGCCTCTGTTGCTACAGCAGTGCTCTACTGTAGTAGCTTGTTCTCCTGTTCAGCTTGTCCACCAAAACCCCCAAGTCCCTTTCAGAAAGACTGCACTCCGTCCACATAAATCAGAGCCTGTGCTGGGCTCTTTAGTTGTTTTAAATCTCTGCTACTTTTGCCTCTCCCAGTTGCTGAAACAGCTGGGAATGTCTGACATAAGAGAAAGACCCGTAAAAATCCAAATCTGCCTCTTCTGAAATATTCCTAGTGCTAGGGGTCCCAGCAGAGGATGACCTGTGACCTGAGGGCTTTTCTTTAGTTTCATTTCATGTCTCTCTTTGAATATAGGTGAATGTTGTATAGTACTTAAGTGGAATAACAATAGTCCTATTTTTCACAGCAGTAAGGAATGTGTAAATTAATAATTTGTAGAGATTTATACGTAAATACAATCAGCTACAATACTAACTGAATTTTGCTTATAAACAGCCATTGCTGACACTGTATTAACTCAGAATGCTAAACCTGATAAAAAAATTAACTTATCTCTTCCTCTTCCCTGGTAAAAGATGTGCAGCCAACATCAGTTTGAAAAGCTTGGACATTATCTCTGTTACTTTGCATCTGCTTCAGTAGCAAAGCTGTAGTCTAAGTTAAATATGCTTGGCAGTAAGTTTTGAGTATGTCTTCAGGCCCCTGTAGGGTGCTTGGCACCAGCTTTTGAAGACTGGGTACTGCCTGATGGACTCTGGTTATATATGAGGGACAAGTCACTAGTGCTAATAATATTCAGATGAAGAATTTAGTTGCCATCCACAGAGGGCAATTTTGTATTGCCTTGTATACCAGAGCATCACAGCAAGGGAATGGAATGGAAGAAAGTTTTGGTTTATGAAAAGTGTTGAACTTTGTCATTCTAGTCACATTAAAGATGCTTTTGAAATAAGACGGCGGCGGGGGGGGGGGGGGGGGCGGGGAGGGGGACACAGAGTGAATCTTAAAGTCTGGTCCAGAATACACACTTGATTAGGCACAACTCCTAATTACACTGTGAAACTCGTTTCACATATCTAATGCAAGTCAAAGGTACAAAACAGTTCAAAATGCAATTAGGCACCTTCAAAGGGAAAAGTCAAATAAGGACATAACATCAGAGTGAGGATACACTTAATATCTCAATAATTGCTTAAATCACAGACACCCAGAAGCAGTAAGTGCATGAGGAAAAAGTATCAATATAGGCATGCACTATTCTTGTATTCTTTCCAAGCATCTGCTAGCAACTGCTGTTGGAGGTAGTCAAACAAGTCTGATGGACCACTGGTCTGAGACAATACAGCAGCTTTTATGTTCTTACATCTCCAACTCTGCTCGCTACAACTTTTAGGTCCTGTAGCCCCAGGGACTTCAATCCAAGTGTCCTGTATTGCAAACAGACATATCAAATGTGGGGTTGTATGTATTTTCCTGCAAGTATCCTAAGCACAGTATTCATAGCAAAACACAGGAAGTTATAGCATCTGTATAGCATCTTGTGCAACTCCTCCAATGTCTGTACAAGCAAATTCCAGAGTGCTCCTAGAAAATCAGAGCAGGGTATCAAACTTACATCCTAGCCAACTGAGATGTGTTTCTGAGATAAATTCCTCTCACCAAAAGTTTGTCTTTGAGTAGGGGAAAGCCTGGATTTTGGCAGCTGCCATTTTCTATTGATAATTCCTAAACACTTTCATTACAAATGCACCTATCAAATACAGCTCTCACAAGAGAACAGTGAAATTTCTGCACAAAAGCTTGCTCACAAGAGACCCATTGCTAATGCAGCATAAATACCGCTAAAAATGAAGACCTGGGGTCACGTAGATTGTACTAATCTTGCTGGAAATTCATTTTATGGTCTTATGTATATTAACACCAACAAGCATGTGAATCCAAAAATGGGAAAACTGCTAAATACAAACTCTACAAAGTAACAGCAATATTGTATGAGTTAAGTGTGTATGGAAAAGAAGCCAGCTGATTACTGATATTTTGCTTGAAAAGAGACTATTGAGGGACTAATTTCTGGTAATATTAAACATTGTTTAAGTAGATTTGACCCCTACAGGTCAATTGCTGTTTTCAGGAACCGAATGCCACATGACATAAAAGCATTCCCAGAGGAAATCTATTCTTCTCTACCCAAATGTCATTATCTAAAAAGTGGATAAAGATTATTTGCATAGAGAATGTGAAGAAGATATTTCTCAGCTATTACAATGCCTCCGGGATTAGCACTTTCAGAAGAGATGATTTCTTCTTCCTTTTATTTTTCTTTTAAATGGAAGAATAAGTCAAATTCTCGCTCTGGATTTTATTTTGTTTTTCTGTAGGTAAGCACCAACAACATTTTCTGCTTTCCACAATTTTGTTTTAATGCAAAGGTATCAAAGACAATCTTTCTTTTAGGAGTGGCAGAAGCAAAATGGGGTTTTGGTTTTCTTTCTTTTGGACTGCCATTGGGGGCTTATGCTGCCGTATACACATATGGTTAGATACTGTGTAAGAAATATGGATAAGATACTGTTCTTAGCTCTACAGTGCAAAAATATCTTGCTTTTAGCAGCAGTAGATATAGAAATCACAGAAATCTAATGTGTTAAGGACCCCAATAAATCATCTAATCTAACACTTTGGTGAAAGGCATCAAGCATATCTAGGCCACTGGCAGAGATACTTGTCAAGTTATTCATAAATGCCTTGAATAAAGGAAATCCCTCAGCATTTCTCTGCCCCTTGGTTCTGAGATTCACTGTCTTTCCAGTTAGAAAGTCCCTTACATATCTAACATAGGTAATCAAAATGATGTCTTGTTGACCTTCTTTCACTGGTCAACAGCACTCTTGTTTGAGCCAGCAGCAGTTCACAGCCTGCCCCATACTCTGCCTGCGAATGCAGTCTTCCTTCTGAGCAATGTCAGTAAGTCCAGAAATAAGGCTCTGCTGTCCGCTTACATTGACATGCTAACACTGCCCCAGTGCCACAGCACCATGAAGGGCTTGTCAATCAGAGCAGGCTTCAGCCCTTGCAGAAGCACCCATGGGGACCAGAGAAGCTCCCTGAACTCCGTGGCTGCCTCCCAGTGTTGTGTAGCCTCAGGGTTCCTGTGTGTTCATTTTAATCAAACAGGTTGTTTAAGAAGCCCTCGCAGATATGAGAAAAAGCTCAAAATTAGCTTGCTCAGGTGGGACTTGGAAGTGTGGGAGGAGCAGGACTAGGCTTGGAGGGTCTCCAGCTGTGGCAAATGTTGTGCTGCTGACACATTACTCAAGTGGCAGCATTGGACCCCTCAGAAGCATTCACCTCAGGGGTATATTGCAGCTTTCCTCAGGGAAAACTTTTGGAAAATCCAATGGGATTTGCACGTGTTGGAAAGCCCAACTGGTCTTCATGGACCTGTACAGTTTATCCCCCTTCTCATCAGGTGCTGCAGGGGCCAGGGGCCCCCTGGAGACATGGGAGCTCCCTGCAGGGTCCACCAGGGCAGGTCCTGGCAGCTGGTGCCTGTCCCACTGCCCCAATTGGGAGCAGGGCAGCTGGGAAGCACTGGGGCAGCCCCAGCCCTGGGCATCGGGCACCTTCATGGAGATGGAGACAGGCCAAGACTGGGCCAGGACATGACCCTGAAGGTAGGTTCAGCTTGGGAGGGCCCATGGCCAGGCAGGGCAGGGCTCTGGGGAGCTGCAGACTGGCCCTGCTCTGGTGTTGCTGTTGTAGGGACTCACGGCCTTAGGGAACTGACATGGATGATGTCCTAGGCTGTGGGCAGGGTGGGGGGACTCCTGGGGGTTGGGCAAGGACAGAAAGGGGTGGCAGTGCCTTAGGGCCATGACACTGATGGAATTTTCAAGCTTTCCCAGATCTCCATCCTTCTCAATTAGTTGCACTTCTAGCATACAAATCTGGCGGATATGAGGGGCTGACCATAAGGCTCTTGAGATGAATCAGTTCAATAATGAACCTTTGGCTGGAATGCCATGACTAATGAACAATTTCTACCTACTTTTTGTGAGGCAGAAAGCTCTATTTCCATTGAGAGGAAACATGGTCCTTTCACTGCAGAGTTGTCAATGAGTCAATCTAACTTCGAAAAACATGAGGGATACCTTTCAAAACTTCTTTGTGTGTTGCAAGAGATGAAAAGCAGAAAAGTGCAGGCTGGTAAAATATCTTTATAGCCATGTTTTGTCTGAGATGGGTCACATTTCAGTAGCACACAAAATGCCTGAGCAGCAGTTACAAGTGGCTCAGCAGCATACGTCCTAAGCACACCTGAAGGCTTGACACTCACCTTTGTCTCAAAATTGTATGTGTGTTGCTCAGATGTTGTCTCCTCCCCATGTCTTTCCATGAAAAACTGCTGAAACTAATGTCAAATGAGGAGTTCTGCATGTAGTAAGGAATGAATCCCATCCCGTTTCATTGCCTGGGTAATTTTTAGGTTGTGTCAGATTTCTGTCAAGGTTTTGCTGGGATCTTTGGGACAAGCCATAACAAAGAGACAAGTTTTATGTTCCTGAATGTCTTCGAACCAAACACAGGGGCATATCTGTTTCTTTGGCCAAGCGAAGTGAGGTTTGGTCAACTCGTAACTTATTAGGTTCAATATTTGGCTAAGTGAGACTAAAGAAGTGAAACTGAACAACTGGCCCCTCTGGCGTGAAACAGAAGATATTAAAAAACGTGGATCAGAACTGTCAAGAGCAGAGCTGCAGTTCCTCCTGCCCACTAGTGTGGGTATGAATCGCAGTCCTTCTCTCCCTTATAAAGCAGGCGCTGAAGAAAGCCACTCGTGACTGCAGGGATACAGCCCCCTGGGGGAGAGCAGAGCATCTCTTGAACCTTGGTTCTCAAATTTCCGAAGTTATAGATCAAGGTGAGAAACAGTATACTGTCAGCTGACACTTACTAATTTTTGCTCTCATCTCTGGCTTTTTTAGCTGAAATGAACTGGGAATCGTCTAAACTCCAAACTTGCTGTTTACATTTACTTGAAAATAAATATCTTTCCTTTACAGACTATTACATGTCTGCAAAGAAGTCTTTTTTTTTTTTTTTTCCTGATGTTGCAAAAGTAATTTACCAGAATAAGATTCCTTTTTGTTTCCCGGAATGTGCTTAATCATTTTAAGCAAATGTGGGAAAGAACTGTCATATGTCCTTTGCTTTGTAAAGAACCATTAAGCTTTGGACCATTAGCTTGTCTTTGGAGGTTTCATTTGTCGCTCTTTGTAGTTATATAATGAAATATTTATTGGAAAAGAAGGAGTAACAGTTAACTCCCTTCCATCAGTAAACAAGTGTCTCCTTCACCTTGTGAAAATGGAGGATGCATGGTTCTTCAATTGAACAACAGTGAATATACGGGTTTGCTGAACACATTTATCTGAAAAGTGGAACATCTGTTCTGCCTCTCAGAATTCCTCAAGGAATTCCTCTTTTAAGCTATCACAGTTTTACATTCTGCCAAGGATTTTATTTATCACTCTTACACATTCAAAATTCCTAACCTGAGGTCCATCCAAACTATACCAAAGTAACTATGGTAGCTGAAGGATTTTATACTTGGTTTTCTATCTTAAATTGTGTAAGCATCTGTTTTCCCATGAATACGTACACAACTTAAGTAATTCTCTTGTGCCCTTTTTTGTGAGACCCAGACAGAATTCATTTGCTAATAGTGTCTGATTTCCTTTTAGGCATTTCTGTTTTATGATTCTTTACGTCTTGTTTTATATGTAGCTTCCATTAGGAACCTGAATGTATACAAGTCCATGGGGCCGGATGAAATCCATCCGCGGGTCCTGAAGGAGCTGGCAAATGAAGTTGCTAAGCCACTGTCCATCATATTTGAGAAATCGTGGCAGTCAGGTGAAGTTCCCGATGACTGGAAAAAGGGAAATATAACCCCCATTTTTAAGAAGGGGAAAATGGATGAGCCAGGGAATTACAGACCAGTCAGTCTCACCTGTGTGCCTGGCAAAATCTTGGAGCGGATTCTCCTGGAAGGCATGCTAAGGCACATGAAAACCAACAAGGTGCTTGGTGACAGCCAGCATGGCTTCACTAAGGGGAAATCCTGCCTGACCAATCTGGTGGCCTTCTATGAAGGGGCTACGGAACTGATGGACAGGGGTAGAGCAGTTGATGTCATCTACCTGGACTTGTGTAAAGCCTTTGACACTGTCTCACATGACATCCTTCTCTCTAAGTTGGAGAGACATCAATTTGATAGGTGGACCATTCGGTGGATAAAGAACTGGCTGGATGGCTGCACGCAAAGAGTAGTGCTCAGTGGCTCAGTGTCCAGCTGGAGACCAGTAACAAGTGGTGTCCCCCAGGGATCGGTGTTGGGACCGATCTTGTTCAACATCTTTGTGGGTGACATGGGGAGTGGGATTGAGTGCGCCCTCAGCAAGTTTGCCGATGGAACTGTTAGAACAAGTGCAGAGGAGGGCCACGAGGATGATCAGGGGACTGGAGCACCTCTCGTATGAAGATAGGCTGAGAAAATTGGGGCTGTTCAGCCTGGAGAAGAGAAGGCTGCGTGGAGACCTCATAGCAGCCTTCCAATACCTGAAGGGGGCCTATAGGGATGCTGGGGAGGGACTCTTCATGAGGGACTGTGGTGAGAGGACAAGGGGTAATGGGTTTAAACTTAAACAGGGGAGGTTTAGATTGGATCTGAGGAAGAAATTCTTTACTGTGAGGGTGGTGGGGCCCTGGAATGGGTTGCCCAGGGAGGTTGTGAATGCTTCATCCCTGGCGGCGTTCAAGGTGGGGTTGGACATAGCCTTGGATGGCATGGTTTAGTGGGAGGTGTCCCGGCCCATGGCAGGGGGGTTGGAACTCGATGATCTTGAGGTCCTTTCCAACCCTTACTATTCTATGATTCTATGATTCTATGATAACTGACACTGCTGTGATGTCTCATAGGCTTTTATTGTGAAATCAAAATTAAATGCTAAAAAAAAAGAAATGCTAACTTCTGACAGTTCAGATGCTTAAGAGCCTTTCAGCACATGCCCCTGTCAAAATATTTCTCTAATAATGTGTTATGATTTATCTTTTCTGACATACTGTTTCTTCTGTATGCCATTGAACATATTGGTTTTCAACTACTTACTAAGAGATTATCAAAAGGATTCAGCACCTCCTTGCAACAAGGTAGTGATCTTTAAGACCTTACAAACTCACCTTTGCAGCACTTTAGTCCAGGTTTTCAAATAAATCTGCCACCCAATTCCAAGTGAGTAAAAATCTGGGTACCTTTTCTGTTGCCCACATGGGAGATGGGTGTTTCTGAGAGTCTAATAATATGCACCTTTTTCTTTGACATCAGGCTCTAAAATACAATGTGTAGTCCTTAATGAAAGTTAACTTACAATGTTCAATAAAATTCAGTCAAAATAATCCTGGATTCCGTTAAAAAAGTCTGTTCCCATGCATGGGAATCACCTAAAGCTTTGATAGATTAAGCCTGTGTTACATCTGACTGATTTCTGATACAGAAGTTAATAGCACTAACCTTTCGCTAGACATGGCAAATGAGTCTATTGTGTAAACTCCAACTCTGGCAACACACCTGAGCCTGACCTTTAAAACACCTACCCTTTCAGCTGTGGCTCCTTCTCAGTGTTACCATCAATCTCACTATTTGCCTTTCTAAATTTCATCATCTGTCTTCATTGCAAATACTTTTGGTTGGGGCAGGGAGGGGGATGGGAATTGAAAGTTTTGCTGGTTGGGGATTAAAGAAGCATCTCAACTAGAGATAATCCTGATCATTGTAGGGAACAATAGCACCAACAGCACCAAGCTACATTCCTTTCTTTGCCTACAAAGAAAACTACTTGTTGCATCTGATGTCTAAGGACTTTGCTGTATTGTTTTTAGGTCATACACCTTGGCTACTCTTTCAAGGCATGAAATATAGGTAGGCAGTCCAGCATATTAAGATTTTTTCTTTCTAATGTTTCAGAATCTCAAAGCAGATTCTAGGTGGTCTTAATGTGGTAAGTGCAACCTCTTCATTCGTAAAGCACATGGAGGAAAATATCGATATGTTCAATTCTGATGTTAAAGAGAAAATTTTGCAATTCTGCTTGCTTAGCTGTTTTCTCTTCCCCTCTCTGTATCTTCTGTCAGTGATGAAATTAAATGCAAATTGAAGAATATCAAAAGGAGTGTGACCAGCAGATTGAGGGAGGTGCTCCTGCCCCTCTACTCTGCTCTTGTGAGAACTCAGTTGGAGTATTGTGTGCAGTTCTGGTGTCCTTGACATAAAAAGGACATGGAACTGTTGGAAGAAGTCCAGAGGAGGGCCAGGAGGATGATCAGGGGACTGGAGCACCTCCCATATGAAGATAGGCTGAGAAAGTTGGGGCTATTCAGCTGGGAGAAGAGAAGGCTGAGTGGAGACCTCATAGCAGCTTTCCAATATTTGAAGGGGGCCTATAGGGAGGCTGGGGATGGACTCTTCATTAGGAACTGTAGTGAGAGGACAAGGGGTAATGGGTTCAAACTTAAACAGGGTAAGTTTAGATTGGATATGAGGAAGAAATTCTTTACTGTAAGGGTGGTGAAGCACTGGAATGGGTTGCCCAGGGAAGCTGTGAATGCTCCATCGCTGGCAGTGTTCAAGGCTGGGTTGGACAGAGCCTTAGGTGGTGTGGTTTATTGGGAGGTGTCCCTGCCCATGGCAGGGGGGTTGGAACTAGATGATCTTCAGGTCTTTTCCAACCCTGACTATTCTGTGATTCTATGAATATGTCTGAGTTTTGAAGCACAGTGATATGGAGAAAAAACTTTTAAACGAGAATGTACTGCACTGTCAGCCCTTCCTCCTCTTCCATCATGTTTAAGGACAGCTAATTTCAAACTGCCTCAGTCTGTAGTCTTTAAACAATAATTTTCTCAGGAGAACAGGGAAATGGTGAGTGGTATAATGACATTCATTATTGTGGTGGTATTGATTAAATAGAATTTTTGTCTTATTCATTGGAAATTTGCAAATTGAAAGACAGCACCAGCTGACCAGCTGACAGCACTGGCTGAAGCTGTTATAGCTTCATAAACATTATTTCACTTCCTGATCTCTCTCACTGCTGAGTCTGATCTTTTATTTTGCTTATCACCTTCCGCCTGTGCTCTGGGTACAGCTACCTGTAAGAAAGGCCATTCAGCTCCCAAACCTCGTTTCATATGTCAATTAACCACACTTTTTGATTTGGCCAAAAACCATGCACTGCCATTCTGAACTGAACCATGAGGAGCTGGATAAATGCAATTTGGAATAGGATTTTGGTTGTGCTGAGTTCATCCACCTGTACTTACACAGCCACCTCTAAAGTCTCCAAAAGTAAATGATCAGTTGGCAGAAAAATGTCATGCTTTTATGACAGCATAAACAGGAATATTGAGAAGAAATCTTTGATGCTGTCATTCATGTATCTGCAAATGCATTCCCTTCCTAATTTTACTCATACACAGCTGCATGTTCTCCCTAATTAATGAATTGCCCTCAGGTTACTCATCCAGACACATCTAATCTATCTCTGTCCAAAATGACTAAACTCTGTCCTGCATTAAAGATGTAAAAGGCCACAAATTACTTTCTTGGTCTTTCCAACTAGAAAATCACTGCTTACTGAATGGCATTCTCTCTGTGTGGCATTCAGGGTGATTTCATCACCTCAGGGCTGAAGCTTTCAGTAGAAATGAAGAAGATCTACTGCTAAAAAGTTTCTCAGTTCAGATTCCAGTTCAACGGAAGAAATGTTCGCTTCAGGTTTAAGTTTATAATAATGCCGTGGATGCAATAAAATGTGTAAGTATGCAGTTCTTTCACCTTTGAAGCATTTTAACCAGTCTTTCCTGGAACAGTTTCCAACTTCAGTTATGTGATTAGGATGAAGGTTCAACACATTGTTACAGAAGGGTATTTTTTTCCAGACTTTGCAGTAAAGAAGTGTGTGTAATTAGAATATAAAGTGAAATATGGATAAGTATATGTCATCTTTAATACCAGCTGACCTTCACTGCAGTTGTAAAAATAAGGATATATGCAAGTTTCATGTGAAGTTTACTTTTTTTTTTCTTACATAGCTTGATATTGTTTCTTCCTTAAGGCCTCTGAGAAGATTTACCAGCTTGGAGGTAAAAAAAATCACTTCATGCTCTTCTGTCAGCTATGAAATAAAACGTCAACAGTACTCAATAGGCTGAGGGATTGGAAATTGTAATGCTGAATGTGAATTCCCCACAGGAGTGCAAGCAGCAGGAATGCTTGTTTATCAAAGTTGAGGGGGAAAAAATGTCTATACAATCTGACCTCTGTTTCAGGTATGAACACCTCAAGCACAGTAGTTAGCACCACAGAAATATCGCTAGTTAGCTGGCAGGCACAAATTTGGACAGAGACATTGGACTTGCATTTAACAGACTACATTCCCTGTGATCTCCAGCTGGGATTTGCCAATGATCCCAAGCCTTATTAAACCCCCAAATTATAAAAAATAGAAGAGAAAGAAAAACCCCCAGCCCGGCTGTATACTGCAAAGTAGCATGCTGAAAAAGACTGAACAGCAGACTAGGAAATGTGGAGTTTATCTCCCACTTGAAGACCAATTTTGTGCTATAATCACAGGAAAAGCAATCTCTCTTGTGCCTACAGTTTCTCATTTATGCCTATCTTCTCTGTTTCGTTGTGAAGCCTTTGGATGAGAGCAGTTTCCAACAGGTGCGTACAGTGCCTGGCATAATACACTGCCTGTCCTAGCTAGTACATTGTGATTTGATCATAATATGAATAAAATGTGAGGAGAACATTAAGAAACTCTCTGTCAGTGTAATAAGCTAATATTGGAAGAACATTTGTTGCTCTTCATGTATTTTAGAGTAAGGTAAGGTAGAAATGTGAATGAAACAGACCCATAACCTATTTAGAATGCTTAAAGGCTTTTGCTGATCTCAGAAGTTTACTTTTCAAGCTTTATTTGATCAAATTCTGTGTGCAAGATAAAACTAGAACTTCTTAAAAATAGATTAGAAGAGAATGTGTTCTGGCGAATGGTACTTCAAGAATATGTGGATTTTTTGCATTGGAAATAATGCTGAAAATTGCCCATTTGAGAGAAACAGATGAGATACTGCAGTGCTTTTCTGAGTTCTGATACTTTCCTGCTCCTTCTGTAAAAGGTGCCTTGAAAATCATAAACTCCGCAGCTGGCATGCTGATAGCCTTGTTTTATCACCCCTCCTGATTGGCAATTCTGAACAGTTGGTTCTGTATGCCTTACTGTATACTGCCTACCTCCATATAATTCTGCTTTTCTAATCATGTTTGGATTTCTGAGGAATAGCTACAGTATAATGAATTTTGTACCTCAAGCAGTCACCTACGATAAGGACGGTGCAATCAACCCCCTGGGAAGATAATACAGGAAAGCTTGACTGCTGGTGCCACAGGGTTTGTTTTCCAGGGCCCTGTGCAGGGTGGGGCCTGGAAGGTGGATATTTTCCGTTTTGTTTCTTTTTCTAGTGATAAAAGAGGCCAGCTTAGTCATGTCCTTATTTTAGACTTTTCCACACAATCCGCAGTTAATGTTCTTCAGATACAGAATGTTCCATATGGCTCCTCTTCAAAGGTTAGTATGTTGCAGTCCTTGTATAGTTCTTTAGTATGGCACCAGTTGAGGGGGTTTTGCTTGGACACACTGTTTTAATCCTAAAAAAAACCCTAACCCAAACCTAGCCAAAACCAAACCCACCAAAAACCCAACTCAAACCCCACTAGAGTTGAATTTTATATTAAGCCTTTTGCATTTTTCATAACTATGTCTTAACAAAAGGATATTCCCCAGGGATTGCCTCTAAATTCATGATATTAGATCAAAACAATAAAGCCATTTTGGGATCCATTACTGCATAATATCGCAAAGTAAGTGTTACTAACAAGTGTTAGTGATGGCTGTCAACCTGAGCTCCAATGTCTTTACAGGATGAATTGGTTCTGAACATCTGAAATGCCATTTTAACTGTCTGCCCAGCCAGGCTAGCTACTCTCTGCTTGCCAAGGTATTGATGACAGCTGTGGATTGCCCTCTTGGTAAATATTAAAATCTCTTTGCAAAGCAACAGCTGACCCATGGTTTTATCACTTTCATGATTATTTCTGGAAGCAGGATATTTTGGAGCAGGATGATTAATTTTTGGCTATTAACATCTTTGATGCTTCCTATTGAATGAAAAATAAAAACCTTTTAAGCACAAAATAAGCTGGTGGCTGGTACTATTCCAAAACAGTGGGTTCTTTCTACTGTAATACCACGATTCTTTCTCAGCAGTACCAGCACTAAGATCTTCTAGTTTATTCTTTCTTAACTGCATGCTGCAGTATCCAGAACTCCAAGTAATCTCCAAAATATGGAAAACTGGTAGTTTATAAACTAATTGTCTGGTTTGACTTGCAAATTCCTGTGATGAAATTGCTCGATAGGAAGCATTTACACAAGTTTTATGGTAATGAGATTGTCAGAATGCGAGCCAAGGGAGAAGTTTCAGGAGACAGAGCTCCGAGTGCCTACCCATTTTTAAGAAAAATGACTTCTCTAATTGCTGAGTAAGAGGTGAAAGTAGTGCCCCATCTCTGTTTTCCCAGAGACAGCAATGGTAGCACTGTACTTGAAGTATATGAGGTAAGCACATTGCTCTCTGAGGCAAGTCGCCTCTTAATATCATCAGAAGTGGAGGAAAATCTGTTACAAAAATCAGCTTTGTGTCTCTTAATCATCCAGTGCCAGGATGCTGACACATGGGGGTGAAGGTTAAGAAGAAGAGGAAGAAAATACAGCAGAGAGCACTGACCACTTGGTGACGTGACCTGGGCCATGGGCATCACGCATTAATGGGGCTCATATTCCTCTCAATATCTCTGTTAATTTTTCCCTCCAGCAATTTTATATTGTTACTGAGGCAAAGATCCGAGCATTTGAATATCCATTTTGTGAAGAATATGTTTACAGATTGTTTTAAAAATTGTTATGGGAATTAATCTCATGATACATTTTCTTAGTCATGCAATTAAAGAAAACATTTCTCTGAAGCCTCAGAGAAGTCTGGAAAATTAAAAAAGAAAAAAGAAAAAGGGAAAAAAAAGAGTGTCTTTAGGAGTTTGAAGGCTCAAGTAATTTTAAAGACAACTGTTGTCAATGTTGCTTTTGTGTTGACAGAATCCTTTTAAAAGGTTTTGTGGTGTGAAAAGCTCCTTTTAGTGGGTTTTCATAATGCACTAGGAGAGAACAAGAAAATGTTTTTCTCACCATGGCCAGCCATGGAGCTCACTTAGAACACTATGTACAAAACGCGAAAGGAGATTTTCCATGCGGCTTGCGGGTAGAGCCGGCGCGATTGGCACTTGTGCCTGCCCCTGCTCACCTTGGAGACCGCTTGCTTCTTCCTAGCTCTCCTCCGGATGACTCAGGCCCCTTAATGTGCCCGAAGGAGATACTCGGGGCGAGCGGTCGCACCTGCCCGATAGGGATAGATTGACGTCCCCACGGCTTGCGGGAGGCAAAGTGGTTTTATTCTAAGAGCCTGCCTGTGGAGGAGGAGGGGTGGCATCCCCTGCGCCGGCTGCAGCGCAGCAGCCACAAGGTGGCATGGTGGATTTGTGCTTCCTCCGCGGAATGGAGCAGCGTCTGACCGCGTTCTCATCTCCCGAGTGCTCATCTCTCCCAGCCCACAGAGCTGTTCATGGGGTCTCTGAGGGTTGTTGTGTGCAAAAGCCAGGGCTTCTGTGTCCTTCGGGCTGCTATTGCTCAGTTTGGTTACATAAAGACCGGCCGGGGTGTATGCCTACTCCTGCGCAAATGCTTCCTTCCTGTTGTCATTCAGATGCCCTATGGGAGGGCCACCACTTTCTGTTTTATACAGCCAGTGGTGTCTGAAGATGCCTCACAACCTCTGTAAAACATCAAGCCCTTGGCTATGTTAGACAGAGCCCTGGTGTCTGCCAGGGCGAGCATACCCTGTGTGCCCACAGCACTCATGTAGCTGCATCAGGTCTCACAGAGTGGGGACATGGGAGCCCAAACGAGCAGTAGATATTCTCAAATCAGCTCTTCTGCTATTGCTGCTTTCAACCTAATCTGTAACATATCTAACAGCTGGCAAAATGAGAAAATCACTGACACAGGAGGTTGCAACAGTTTTCTGCACTGTCACTTTGGTGACGCTACGTTGGGAGTAAAATTGGTTTTTCCCTCACAGATAAACCCCTCCTTGGTTTATACCTCAGTTGTATATGATGCATCTGTGACATTTAGCAGGTTATGACTGGTTGAGGGTGGACAAGACAGGATGTGATGGGATGGGATGGGATAGGACAGATGGATGCATCTTGTACTTCTGTAGCTTTTGCCAAAGCAAAACCAAGTGGTGAAGATGTGATGGAAAGAGAGGGGATCTGGGGAATCTGGGTTACAGAAGGCTTTGTCACAAGGCTTCTTTGGAATAAATCTGTATGAATTTTACTGTTTTCTGTGCAGTACTGCTTCATTCACAGTGTTTTCCTAAAAACATACTTTCAGGTGCTTTGTAGAAATAATGGTTAGAAGTTTTCGTCAGAGATACAGTTTCTGCTGGTCTCCTTGAAAGAGTAGTGCAAAGCTTTTACCCCTAGAAAGTTTTCCTTGTACCCCTGCCTTAACATTTCACTTAGAAAACAACCTGAAGGTATAAGATAATGTGAAATAAGCAGTTCCTTCGCCTGGTACTATGCAGGTGCCATTAACAGCCCAGTCCTGAGGAAGGCAAACATTTAACACTCACATTCCTTGTATTTACATATTTAAAAGTTGCTGCATTTCTAAACAGGACTTGAGGCCATGGAAGGATATTAGTGACATCTAGTAGTTCATTGGGAGTTGCAGGTATGCAGCACTCAGCAAAAGTAAGGCAGTAGCTGTGAGTCAAAGCAACAGTAAGTGCTTTGTTCACAGATCTCTGTGATTAGAACCCTACCTGACTTTACTCCACTGCTCCTTCCACAAAAACATTTGAAAAGAGAAACCTGCAACCCCCTTGTCATTTCTCCATTTCTTACTAGTTCAAAAAAATTGAGTTTAATATCTCTGTGACCTTTCAGTTTTATATCACCTAACTGGAGCACAGAAGCTATTTCTTCTTCTATATGAGCTTTCCTTCCATTGAAGGCTCATTTTGGCTTAGGACTAATGTAACACAGCACAGAATACTACAAGGATTTGAAGTTTTGCAGCTCTGTTTCCAGTTAACCATTCCTAAATTTTATAACCATGAATCACACATTGTGGGGCGTTTTGTCTTCCATCATGTAGTGTCTATAGAAATGGAGAGGAATGATCCTGAGAAAGTATTTAATATACCTTTAACTACATTAACTCTCTCTCTCTCTATATATATATATAACTTTTACTATAGGTTGAGCTAACTACCAAATGCAGACTTTGAAAACAAGAGGAATCATTGGACATTACACTCCACATCCTAAGAGCAAATTTATGCTTTTAGCCTGTGGATCAACGCTTCAGAACTTTTGTCATCTTTCTAATACACTCCAGTGGCTGTGCTGACACTACCTGCTGTTGTGTTCCAGAACAGCAGTGCACATTATTGTTCATTAAGAAAAAAATACGAAGAAAACTCGTGGTTCAGCTCTCCTTACTGCCTCTTCTTTCCCCATAAAAATCAAGGAAGGACACCAATTACATTGCGTGTAATGACTAGCAGTGTTGTTAACTAATCAACACTGGAAAATGGGAAAAAGATTTCTTTTGAAGGACAGCTTTTCCTCAGTTGCAAAGTCCCCTTTGATTACCTCGTTCTCTGAGGGTGAGTAATGTACTTTTAATTATTTTTACTTTAGTTCAGGGTTATTAATCATCTTCAAACTAACAACAACTACAGGAGTTCACTAGAGTTTCATGTCATTCACTGCACATTTTCTTCTTTGGAGGCATAGTTTTCTTTGCCATTTACATGATGCTGATTTCTACAGGCGCTGTTGGAGACCATCACCCGACAACTACTATTTTGGGAGGGATGACACAGGAATTTCTTCAACTGAAATCACTTTTCATAGAGACTAAATACGACACTCCCCTGAATCCGTGACAGAGCGCATCAGCAGATATATACTTTATAGCTTAAAGGCATTAAGTGTTTGGAGACACATGAGGTGTTACTCCTGAGCAGTAAACCTCCACCACTGGCAAAAAAAATGGAGTCAGATTAACAAAAGTGATTGTCTGACTGCACTAAAGTCATTAGGATCTTTGCATTTGACATCAGTAGGGTCAGGTATTTATTTCAGAGCTATCCTGGTTCTTACCTATGTGCTCCCAAGGAACTCGCTGAATTTGCTGCGTTTCATACTGTAAATGTAATATATTAATAAGCATGTGACTTATGAAAGAATTGTGAGATTAGTAGTAATGTTTTTGGATGAAAGTTATTATGTAATTACAGCATATTTTATAAATATGAAGAACCTACAATAAGTACAGGCATATCATCACCAGTATCATATCAGTACATGCAGCTCATCTTTCATCTAGAAAAAAGAGGTAACATTTTTTTTCCTTAATCTATGGCATGGTTTTTTTAGCATAATTTTCTCAGTACTGAACAAATATTTGCCCCTTTCACAAACAGAATTCTATGCCAATACACCCAGTATTTACCTTGTAGTTCAGGCTCTGGGATAATTACATAGAGATATTCTACATCAGGAATGGGAGGAAAGAAACAGGATATGTGGACATGAACAGTACATCAAAAGCAATCTCTGGCTCAGGACAGATCTTGTAGAATTGATCTGAGGAGATAAGGTCAGGAGATATATTCAAAACAGAGTTTTTTACTTCCTATAGAAGACAAGTTTGAATAAATTATGCTCTTGACAATAACTTTCTTTTGCATGTGAGTAAATAAGTTTTTCCCCAGAGAGACAAGTGATAGATAAAAAGGTATCACACTTTGGCATCCTTATTAAAAATAAAAAAAAGCAAACCAAAACCAAAACCCAAAACCAAAAGCCAAACCACCTGTAATTGCTAGCATTAGATAATAAGATGTTACTTCTGTAATTCCTTGCTCATACTTCTTGCCTATTGTGTTTCAGAACAAATTCCTGTTGCCCTCAGATTTTAAATCAGGGAAGCTAAATATGTTAATTATCCATGGGTAAAACATTAATTTCAGATAGTTAAATAAAAGGAATAGATACATTCTAAACCAATATCAACTGTTGCTGAGACTTGGAAGAGAATTTTTTGTTGCAGAGTAAAATATGTCAGACAACCACCTCAACTTATATGCAATTAACTACTTTTTCTGCAACTTTACTTTTAACTACAAAATCAATAATATAATTGCATCAGGGAGGGGAATTTCACTACGGTGAAAAAAATATCATGTTAAAGTTTCAGGATTTTAAACACTTCTACAGACTATCACAGTTATATTATTTTGTTGTTCTGTTGACAAAGGCAGGTACCTCTGGGGATTCAACACTGATCTGTGGCTGAAAAGAGAAGGTTCAGTCTTGCAATATCCTAGTAACTTCTGGTTGTGTTGAGCTCTGTAAATTCCTATTAAATTCAAAGAGGACCTGTCCTGGGTTCAGCAGCAGCAGTCATTTTTTCTCCTTCTTAGTAGCTGGTGCAGTGCTATGGTTTTGACTTTCAGCCTGGGAATAGCGCTGATAACACCAATGTTTTTAGCTGCTGCTCAGTAATATTTAGTCTGACCAAGGACTTTCTGAGTCTCATGCTCTGCCAGGGAGGAGTCAGAGACAGGACACCTGACCCAAACTGACCAAAAAGATATTCCATACCACAGCACGTCATGCCCAGTATATAAACTGGGGGGAGTCACCCAGAAGGGCTAGATCACTGCTGGGTCAGGCTGGGTATTGGTCGGCGGGTGGTGAGCAGTTGTATTCTCTTCCCTTGTTGTTTCCCTTATCATTATTATTATTGGTGGTAGCAGCAGTGGTTTGTGTTATACCTTAGTTACTGGACTGTTCTCATCTCAACTCATGGGAGTTACATTCTTTCGATTCTCCTCTCCATCCCTCCAGGAGTGGGGGCAGGGGAGGAAAAGGGGGAGTGAGCGAGGGCTGCGTGGCTGGTTTGCTGACTGGGTTTAAACCACAACAGGACGAAAGATAACAGTATTTACATAATGAGTTTAATAGACACATACCTGGAGTTAGGAAATCACATAGGAGTTTCTGCAGACAATCTTCATTCCTAATGAGAAAGGTCAAAAAATCTAGTGCAGTTCTGTCTGAAATCAGTGAGAGTCTTTCCTGTGGCATTACAAGGGTCAGAGGCTGATTTTTGACATTACAAGAGGCCATTACCAACATCCAGCCTGACCTTTGAATAAAGGAGGGCAAAGAATGGCTCAATAGCTGGGAATCTTTTAGAAAGACAGCAAGCCTGACTTTAAAGATGTTAAAGTAATGGAGATTGTAATCCAATTCTGTTGAAGTGATTAATTGCCTCAGCTGTTGCAGAAATACATTTTATTAGAGGATAGAGATGGATCAGGCCATAAGGCCACACACAAAAAATTCTTTGTGCCATCTTTAAATGTAAAACTAAGAATTACCCATTTCCTTTAGGCTAAGTAGACACAAGTACTTTATTGAAGTTAAATGGATAAAAAGTTGTTTAAAAACAGTGATGCTGCCTCACAATTGGAGGCTTTCACCCTTAAACATCCTCCAGCATGTCATGTCTGCAGTTAAATATTCATTTCATGCTGTTTTATTATGGCATGTTTCAGAGCACAGGAAGCACAGAAACTGACAGTTAAAGGCAATCAGGTGCTAAAATAGGCCCTGGTCTCACACAGCCAGAGAAGTGGCTGTCAGTGCATGCTGCTGATGGAGAAATCCAACCCACGACCTCTCTGGGGATAGCTGCTGTCCAAATGTCCCCGTGCTTTCTGCGAGTCCAGAATCAGCAGCAGCCAAAAACACTGTGCTGGCTTCTGGCCCTGGTGTCTGGCTCATGGCTCTCATGTCTGCTGTCCAGTCAACTTCTGGCACAGAGGCCAGCAAGCCCAGAGCCCTGGTCTCGTCCCACATGCTTTGTCTTTCTGGGGCTATGCCTCTGGCCAAGCACTGCCCCTCCTGCCCTGCAAAGGGATGTGGAAACTCTCACTGTTGCTCACTATGCACAAAATGAGGAACTAAGCTGTATGAAGGGCTCCCAAGCTCAGTGCAACTTTGGCTGTGGCCAGCATGGACTACAGCCCTACAAGGCAGATACTGCACTGCAGGGTGCATGAGCCACTGAGGACAGGCTTCGATGTCCAACCACATGTCTTTTTTCCTTAATGAGACAGAATTCGTTATTCTCTCATCACAATATGCGGATCTGATTGATGTTTACTGTGCTCTGTGTGACCTGCCTCTGTTGTCTTTAGTGTGGTTAATTGGAACTATTGAGTTCTGGCAGGCTGGGATTCACCCCTGTTGGGTTGATCCTCACCTGCCCACCCTGCCCTGCTTCTCCACAGCCTTGCTCTAGTCAGACAGAATTAAGCCGCGCTGTCAGGAGCCAGGGACCCTTCAACAGTTTTCCAGCACAAGCAACACAAAATTAGTGTTTGGTAATAGGCTGCACACTGTTTTGTAATAAGAAAATATGGATGATTCTATTTATTCCCTCTTGCTCCTGTGATGATAAGAAATGTTCTAATTCATTATTAATTTGTTCCAACTATTTCTGGTAAATCTAAACTATGAATAACTTTAGCTCTGCCATTAGCAGTACCTCAGAACTACAGATGGATTTTAGTTTTGGATACAGGCATGTGGCAGTCCCACTGTTTCTAAAGGTGTACCCTAAATTCTGTTACATTTGGGTACAAAACCAGTACTTGCAATTCACACTGGGTTACAGCTGCATTTGAAGCCACCTGGAACACAAAGATATTGTGGTCATTCTTTGTCCAGTATAAATTACTGTAGCTTTGGCAGCACTCTGTGAAACTTTGCATATTCAATCTGCTTAAGGATTTACCCTTCTCTGAGCACCAGACCAAATGGAAGTGAGAGCGGGAATAGACCTAGACCTGCTGCCAGTGCTAAAGACTTTTATTCTCCCCTGTGGACTAGCAAGATAGAATCATAGAATAGTTAGGGTTGGAAAGGACCTTAAGATCATCTAGTTCCAACGCCCCTGCCATGGGCAGGGACACCTCCCACTAAACCATGCCACCCAAGGCTATGTCCAACCCAGCCTTGAACGCCACCAGCGATGGAGCATTCACAACTTTTGTAGCTTGCTGGCTTTGTGTAGAAAAGGCCTTTGTAATATTAAATCTTCAAAAAGTGATTTTTTTGTTGTTGTTTGCCTTTCATAATTGAGGAAACTTATAATTTTCATAAAAATGATTGGTCAAAGAACCACTGTCATAAAATATCAAGGATTTTCTTTTGTTTTCTTGCAGAATATGAATTTACTTTGGTGAAAGATGGGAGATTATAAATGTATCTATTGATCAGCCAAGGAGATTATCTGTGGCATGCGTAGCGTGGTGGTACCTCCTTGTGGAACTGAGTTCACTGTTTGGTCTTTCATTCCTCTAGAAGTGCTTTTCTTGCCTTTGTGTTCGGATGTGAATGATTCTTCCTTTGCTTTTGTGTTGTCGTAGTCATCTGGCTTCATTTACTGAAGGAGGAGGAGGAGGTCACCCACCATGTAAGATTGAACACCAAGCTTCTATGTTGGCAACCCACTGACCTTGTCTCTCACTGTGAGCTCTAAGCTGGATGACTTCACTCCTCGTGCTCCTATATTGCTGTCTTGGGAAACACTGTCCTGCTTCCTCACTTCAGAAAATAAAATAAATAAAAAATCCCAGCCCTTTTCCTCAGAGTGCATATACTTGAGAATGTTTTATAACTGTTTGAGGGGAAATATAATGGAGGTGATAAAAGGAAGCAAAGAATTAACTGTGAGATCCTTTGAGACTTTACTAACATCTGGTGGTCACCTGTGAAGATGCTGGCAAAGGGCCCCAGCCACCAGGCAAGGCTTGTCTCTCTCACGTCTTGAGAGAGCTGAAGTCCCAGTACTGTCCCCTGCTGTTGCTGTCTATTTTTCCCATGGTATGTAACTCCTGCACAGAAGGTCCCTGGATAAGCAACCTGTCTGGATTACAGGTTTGCTCCTTCGGTCTGTGATAAGCACGAGGAAGCCCACAGATGTATGTTCTTTCCCAAGCCTGCCTAAACATTTTGCTGCTTTTACTTAGAGACGGCTCAAGAGGGGATGGTTTAATAAAAGAAAAAACAACCCTGAATGAAATGTTTCAGCACTCTCTCTCCCTGAGTTGATTGCTGCCTAGCCTCAATGAGGAAAGCAGGGCTTTCCCACCTCTGTCACGCCTGCCATGTATCAGCTGGAAGTGCTGAAATGTCCGCCAAGCCCTGGCTTCGCCTGCTTGAGCTTTCATAACTGCTGTTCTTCTGCCAGGCAATCCTTTAATTAGCCATTATCAGATAGCCATAGCTACGCCAGTGGTTTCATGGATGGGTACATCTCCCCTCTGACAAGTCCATTCTTCCCAGGAGCTAGTTTTCAGGGAGGAGGAGGCTAGAAAGCCAAGAAAAGATGAAGCCTGGCATTATGTTCATAAAGCTGATACAGGCATGTACTCATCGGCAGACTGGTCTGCAGTGGGTTTCCAAAGCCATCACAGTGAGAAAGGAGGCTTGGGGAGAGATAGTAACAAGACACAATAAACCCATAGTGTGTGTGTGATAGAGACAGCAGGGTTGGCAGGATTGTCTGCTTTTGAGAAAGAAAAATTCAACCTGTTCTATATTTGCAGAGAAATATGTGCATTTTCATGATAAAATTACGTATTCCAGGTCTGACAGTTTCCCAGGTTCTTTTTAAAATACATGGCTAAAGTGGGACATACTGAGGAAATACGAATATAGTGGCTGGACATCCAACAAGTGTGCATGAGGTAGCACTGGCTTTATGGACCAATGCAGCTCCTGACAGTTTGATAGATTACTTGTGGTATTTTTTATAAATAGACATCAATAGGGAAAAAAAAAAAAAAAAAGATAAAAAGGAGTTTTCTGAGGAGTGGTAAAGAAAAGATTCCCGTCATGGGACGTGAAGAAATATGTTCCTTGGAATTAAACTGATGGCGATACATTTTAGAGCAGCCAGTCCTTATCAGGTTTAAAAAGGCTCAGTGGATGTAAGCTCCTCTAGAAATGCTTACAGAATGGCAATGTTCTAGTTAATAAAATAGATATTTAAAATATCATAGGTAAATTAAAAAGTCTAAGCTGGTAGGGGAAAGATGAAGGAAATTCTGCCAATGAAAAAAACCCTACTTTTCTTCAGGTTCCACCTTAGGAGTTTGCCTTAGAGGAAAATATTATAAACCTTAAATCCCTCTCAGCCTTGAAATGACAGAGTTATCTGGAAATTTACTTGTGCACTGCAACCAGATTTAAACCTTCACTCATTCAGCCTAAATCACAATCGAGTCACATGTACATTCACGTTGTGCACGCACACCTGTGAAGCAGATAGAGATGCCCTGAGAATTTTGTTGGTGTGAATCATGTGTGAGTTACTCACCCTACATGAGAGCATAGAAGCTGTGTTTTTTGCAAACCATCCTGACATTGCTCCTGCGTCTGCAGCAGTACATGGAGGTCTGGTTCATGGCGGTTGCATCGGTGTGCTGCTGATGCACAGTATTTCAGGCGTGCTGGTACTTTCTGTATTTTGGGGATTTGGGGAGGGACGAGAGGAAATGAAGCGATGTAAATAAAAAGTAACTGAAAGGACCTTTTCGAAAGTGGAAACAGCCACAGGTTTAAAACGTATCGCCCGTGATTCCAACCTCTTTGGCTTTCACAGCCGGGGCCGGGACACCTAAGGGGGCCCGCGGGGGCTGTCCCGTGCTACTCCCACCCTCACAACCCGGGGGATCGGGGCACCCCCGGCCCGCCCGACGGCCGCAGGCGCGCTGCTGCCCGCGCGGTGGCGCCCTCCGCTCACGGACCGTCCGCGCTGGTGCAGCCCCGGGGCGCTCTGCTACCAGGCTCTGCGCGGGGAGTGCGCCAGCGCTCGTCGATGGGGAAGCCCATCGTTTGGGTGTCCCCTTCCCTAGTCCATTCTCCTCCCGGGGGCCCTTACCTTTCCTATATCTGACAGCGAAGGCCCTATTGCTGAGTGCCCCCTCCCGCCTCGGCATCGCGTCGACGGCCGTTTCACCGGACCAAATTCATGCAGGTTGAATTTCCTTTATGTCCAGAAAAAGATTTTTGAAACCTTAAATGACCGTAATAGGAATGTAATTGTATGGTGTGTTTTTTGTTGTTGTTGTTTTTGAGAAATCGATTCGGTCTTGAATAACTCATCCAAGCATGTAACAACTAACGCATTGAAATAGGAAACAGGAGAACTATATTATTGCTGCTTCCTGAACTCTCTGCTTATGATCCAAATAATTAAAATGTGCAGTAATGGCAGCCTGCGTTTCTTTGGGTAATTCTCGGAAATGAAGGGCTGATTTTCGGCCGCTGAGGGAGGAGAGCGGGGAGACGAGCGCAATCCCAGCGGATGGCAGCCCGCCGGTGATCCGCACCCGGCGCTCCTTGCCAGCCGCATCACTGGGGGGAAAATAATCCCGGCGGCAGGGAACTCCCCAGAGAAGGAATTTCCCTCCCAGTCCCTCCGGCAAATCAACTTTTTTTTCCTTTTCTTTTTTAACATCCCCCCCCCCGTCCGTGTCCGTCCCCTCCCGCTCTTCCAAGCGCTGTGATGCACACCTCTGTCTGATTACAAGGAGGGTCAGGGCAAGGGAAGGGGGGGAAGCCTCCCCCATTGCCACAGAGAGCCGCAGCGGCCCAGCGTGGGACCCTCCCACGGGGCGACCTTAGGGACCGTGCCCCACGCCCCTTTGCTGCGCCGGCACACGCTGAGCGGTTACGGCGCTGCTGGTTTACCCCGGGGGAGGGGGAGCCTTGCGTAATGAGAATAATACTAAGATTCCTTAAAAAGAAAGAAAACCAAAAGGCAATAAAAAGAAGGAAGAAGAGGGGGTAAAGAAAAAAAAAGGCACTCCTATCCCCAAATCTCCGTGACAGTAGGGGTTCCGCGCAGGCACCGCTCCGCCTGCGCGCTCACAGCGGCGGGCAGCTCCGCGGGGGCCTGCACCCAGCAGCTGGGCCCCGGGCTCCGGGAGGTGTGAGCTGGCTCCGAGTCTCCCTGAGGAGGGCAGCCACGGGGAAGCCCGCCAGGTCCGGGGACCCCCAGCCCACCCCAAACCGCCCTCCTTCTCCTCCCTGGTCCCTTCCCACGTCAGATAAAACTTGACCGTGGCGAGCATCCATTCAGGTTTGTGGGATAGGTAGTGGGGTTTTGTAGGTGTTGGTGTTTGGTTGTTGGGTTTGGGTTTCTTTTTTTCTTTTCCTATTTGTTTTTTTTATTCTTGGGGAGGGAGGGGTGAGTTGGTGTTTATGAGAAGCTTTATGACTCCTGGTAAGCTCATCTTTGAGGACGACACAGAACTGTGTTCCTTGAGGAATTGGGGTGGTGACGTCTTTTCTGATACCCGATTATTACGTGACTGGGGGAGAAAAAAAAAAAAAAAAGGCATTTGATTCATGAATAAAAATCCGGACACCACCACGGGGGCAACAAACAGTATTGCCCTTCCTCTAAGGTAACAAGCAGGCAAATGTTTACGAAGAGGGCTCTTGCTCAAGCGGGGTGTTTGCAAAGATTTTGTTGCTAATTGCGTATCAGAAGGAAGGCTGCGGAAGGCTGGTCAGGTTTGGAGCCACCGAGCAGGAAGAGAAGAAGAGGAGAAGGCTGAAGGCGCTCAGTGAGGAGAGAGAGCCGGGGAAGAGCGCGCAGCCCGCAGCCAGCCCGCCGCTCCCGGCTCCGCTCCCTCTTTTCTCTGCGCTCCCTTCGCAGGCGACATCTCCCTCCATCCCTCTCCCCCTTCCCTTTCAGGCTCCACTCCAGATCTGTGCTGCTACCTGCAAACTTTTTCTCATTTATATTTTTTTTTGTCTCATCTCTTTTTCTTTTCTGAGTGGATTCCCCTAAAACCAGCAAACAACACACTGCTGCCTTCGCATCTTCGTCCCGGGGGTCCTTCGCCTATAGGAAAGGCGATGCCACGAGGGTTTTAACTCTTCTTTCGGCCGCAACTTGGGAGACACCTGAATTTTCCCCCACCCCCATTTGGGGTCTTTTTTTCTTTTTCTTAAGTCTTTTTTTTTTTTTTTTTTTTTTTTTTCCCGTCAAGACCTGCCCTTTTTGTTTTCGCAGCCAAACGCTCTTAGTGCCGGGTGTTTAGAGTTTCATGGTAAGGACACAAGGCGGCTTGCTGGGCCTTCCAACAGTGTTCCCGTGGCGGGCGGGCTTGGGGACATCGACGGGGAAGGCAGCGGCAGCAGCGCTCTGCGCCGGGCGCCGCTCCGCGCCTCTCCGCGCCACTCCGCTGCCCAGGGCGCCTGCCCCCACAGGCCGCGCTGCCCCTCTTCCCCGCACGCTCGGCCGGGGCTCGGTGGATCGTGGGGCGGTGTTTTTTCCTCCTTTTTCCTTTTTTTAATTTTTTTTCTTGACGGCGGTTTCCCTTTCCCTCCCGCACAGAGTGGCAATGTGTAGCAAAGCGCTCCTAGCACTCCTGATCTATGGCATAATAATGCACTGCAGCGTCTACTGCTCACCTGCAGCCGGACTTCAGTACCCGGCTCTCAGGTAGGTCTATCCCCCGCCCGGGATCTCCGCCAGGACACCTTCACCCCCCCTCCCCCACTGACCTGGCTTTGCTACGGGCTTTACTATGGGCAGAGGGCTCTTACCGGGAGGAAAGTGGAAGGGGATGAGGAGAGGAGTCACCAAACGAACCCCCCTCCACGTCGGCTGTGTGCCCACCCCCTGTTCCCCGGGATAGAAACAGCTGCGAGGGTCGATCAGGGAGGAGGGCCCCTTCGGCTGCAGCGAAGGCTTTTCCCGCCCGCCCCCTGTCCGGCACAGTCCCCGGACGCTTTCGGGTGCCGGGGGTGAAAGGCGAGCACCTCAGGTCCTGACGGGGGGAGCGGGGCGAGAGGGGCGGGTGCGCCGTTGGCTGTGAGAGGGTGAGTGCTGGCCTGGTTCGTGTGGGAGCTGACAGGGATTCAGCCTCTTTCCCTGTTTACCTGTCTGTGTACGACCTCCCTGCGCAAAAAGGGAGGGAAAGCGCCTGGCACAAGGTTGTTCTCTTTTCTGCATCTGTTCGGAGTTTGTCTTGCTAGGCTACTGTGCTGGCCCTTTCCACCCGGCAGCCGGGGGAGAGGGTTGCCTCCCACTGTGTTTGAGGCAGAAGTAGGGGACCCCTTGGGCCATCGGCAAGGGAGCGTTTCCCTTGCCGGGCCGTGGCTGAGGACAGGGGCTGCCCGTCCGGGGCGACCTCTGACAGCCTGCTCCCGCGCTGCTTGCAAGCTGCTCGGGAGACCGGTGCTGCTTGACTTGGGGAGTTTGGGACTGGATGCTGTTGTCCCGCCCCACCGGCGGTCGACTCTATTCCGGGGTGCCCACCGAGGGTCACCGCTGTGCGGCTCAGCTGTGAGTGGGGGGCGGTACTGGGAGCGCCAAGCCGTCAGAGGAGGCTGTGCTTTTAGGGGCTCCGAGGTGTCCTTGTACGAACCGGCAGCCCATCGGGGCTGGCTGAGAGCAGGCCCTTTCCCTTCCCCGGGCAGAGGGGCTGCGGGGAAGGGGCTCCGTGGTCTGCGGGGCCATTAGCCGGCAGCAACCCGGCTCTCCTCATTCAAACGCCTGAATTAGCAGGAGTGAAACACTTTAGAGGCATCTATTATTAATACCTCCGCTAAAGCTCACAGACAAAAATAGCTGCCTGTAACGTACAGTGACCTACATCGTACTGCAGAGAGGGAGCCAGAGAGAGGGGGGTGGGGATAGGGAGCTAGGGGGAGAACAAAACTGGCGAGATCTCAAAGGGCAGAGGCACCGTTCGATTAAAGACAACGATAAGTGAAGCCCCCCCCACCGTGCCGGCAGGCGCTTGCGGGGAGGAGCGGGGCCCGGCCCCCGGTCCCAGCCCCGGGGGCTGCCGCTCACCGCCCCGGCTCCGCGGGGAGGCTGCTAGGCTCCCGCCCAGCCCCTGGCACACAAACGCGTGTGTGTATGTGTGCGGCAGGGTGCGTGCGCTAAGCTCGAGAAGCACTAGCTGCAGCTGCTGTAGAAAGGGTCTGATTCTCGGCCCGGGGAGGTCGGGGATGGGGGGGATGTTTGGGGCTTTTCTCGGAGCGCGTCTGACGGCGGTGTGTTCCCTCCCCCGTGGTCCTGCCCAGCAGAGGAGGCGGAGGGCGGGGATGGGGGCCGGGCGGGCGCAGGGAGGGGACGGGTCAGTCGGACGGGGCTCCCGGGGCGCCCGGGTCGGTTCCGCCGAAGGGTGGCCACCGAGGCACAGGGAGCGGAGCGCCCCGCGGAGCCCGGCTGACTCGTTCCCCTTGGTGCTCTCGTTGCCAGGCTGGAGGATGAAGTCTACGACGAGGATGGGAACACCCTGCAGGACTTCGCGTATGACCACGAGCCCCTCGGTTTAGCGAATCCGTCCTCCATGATCGGCGAGATGTACACCTTGTATTACCCACCGGAAAAGAGGTGACTTCAACTCGCGGGGTGTCAGGCGTGAATTTTGAGGCGGGAGTAAAACGGGTCTTACCGATCGGGGAGGCGGAAATAATAATAGCAACAGCAACCTCCCTAACACTCACAAAAAAATATCCTATCCCAAACCACTCTGCCTAGGTCCCGATGCCCAGTTTAAAGCCTAGGAGAACAGGAAAAGCCGCCTTACCTCCAGCAGCCCGGGGGAGGGAGCGGGGCGGCTGCCGAGCCGGAGATGGCTAGCGATGCTCCCGCAAAAATCACCCGCCGGGCCGGAGCCGACCAAGTGCAGCGAAAAGGGCTCTGGGTGGGGAAGAGGGTCCCCGAGGAAACAGGGAGGTGCCGCCAACCCTCCCCTCACCGGTGGGGAGAGACGGTCACAGCCACCGCCCCGGCTCCCGCACCCCGCAGCGGCCACTCCCGGGCCTCGCCGCTCATCCGCGAGCTCTTTCCTCCTCACAGGCACGCCGATGGGATCTTCAACAAAGCCTACAGGAAACTCCTGGGCCAGTTATCCGCCAGGAAATATCTGCACTCCTTGATGGCTAAGCGGGTCGGGTAAGGGTTTCTGCTCGTTCTTTCCCGCGGTGGGCGTTGGTGCTGCTGCCGAGGAGGCGCGGAAAGGGCCGCGGCTGGAGGGAACAAAGCTGCCGGGCTGGGTCTGGGAATGTGCTGCGGCGGCTGCGGGGCTGGGGCATTCCGGCTTCCCAACCTCAGATCCCCCGGGACTCGCGGCGGGCGCAGGGGGAGCCTGGCTGTCAGAGCAGGCGTTCGCGGAGCTTGCTTTGGTTTAGCACGCTCGAGAATATATATATGTACGTATGTATATGTATGCGTCCATTTATATATACATGTCTCTGTAGTTCTTTGCAACCATCTGAGTTAAGATTATAAATTGGACAGCTTCCCCTGTTTGCTGGGGGAAACAGCCTGTCGGAAGCGATGCCCGAGGGCTCGGGTGATGCCGGGGGGGCCGGGGCCTGGCTGCAGCCCCGCGCATCCCCTGGAGGCGGGCGGGGGTCCCCACGGCCGGCTGGTCAGGTGCGAGCCCGGTGCCACCCGCCGCCCTTTGGCAGAAGGTAACATGTTAATAAAGCCCCGGGGAAAAGCCCAGCTTTCCCTGCCTTCATGAATAATTCATGGTAGTGAGATATTGTCTTGCCACTTGTGCGCGCGGAGTCGGGAGATGGGGTTTCGGCGCGGCCTTTGTCTCCCCGCGCATCTTCCGCCCAGCGGGTTGCGGCGGGGCCGCGCAGGGCAGGGGGGAAGAGCGGAGGGGCGCGGGGCGGCCCCGGCTGATGCAGCTGTGCTTCTCGGTGCTTGCAGCGGTGCCAGTGGCGGCCTGGGGGACGAGACGGAACCGCTGACCAAGCGGCACATAGACGGCATCTTCACGGACAGCTACAGCCGCTACCGGAAACAAATGGCTGTCAAGAAATACTTAGCAGCCGTCCTGGGGAAAAGGTATAAACAAAGAGTTAAAAACAAAGGACGCCGAGTAGCGTATTTGTAGCGAAAATTAACCAGCCACTCCTGTGTATACAAAGTCCTAAGAGAGAGAGAGAGAGAAAGAGAGAGAGAGAGACCCAACAACAACAAAAAAAAAACAAAAACAAAAGTAATTTCCAAACTGACTGAACAATCACCGCTCCTGTGTTACCTAAACATGTATTTATGTATGAAGTAAAGCCATTAAATGAATATTTTGATAATAATATTGTTTTTCTTTTGTACAAAAGCACTAGAGAAACGCACAGTTCTACTTTGTGGACCAATCATTAAGTTATATATAATATATGAATATATATATATAAATACTACTAAGAATACTAAAGAACAATTCTTCGTATAAAGCCTGCACAAAAACAAAAATTCGCCTGAGCTGTTTATGTTTTTATAGAAAATAAATAGGAAAAAAAAAAAAAGGACAATCATTGTTTTGAATATTACTCCTATTTTTGTAACGGAAATTAAAAGGATAGTATTTTTATCCGCGACAGGGTCGAAGACATTAATTTTCACCATTTGCTACTGTACATAGAGAAGGATGCCCTGCTCCCAGGGGATTATCAGGAAAATTATTTGGGAAAATTGGCGAAGCAGATTTCTTCCCCCGGTGAGTCCCAAGGCAGGCTCCTTTGCCACTAGCCTCCCTAAAGAGGCAGCTTCCCCTTTCTTCTAGATTTCGATATTTATTTTTTCTCCTCCTGCTATCTTTGGTTCCAGTTGTATTTATATGTGTCTCCTCAAACAGTGAGCTTAGAAGATAATTCTCTTGTGAAAAACAACAGCTAGATCCAAATTGTTCATCTTAGCTGCCTATTGGAGGGAGTAGTTAAAAACGAAAACAAAACCAAAATAGCAAAAAAAAAAAATATTCAAAACAAAACAAAAAATAAGCCAAAGCCAACCCCCACACCCTAGATCCCGAACCAGCAGCAAAGATAGGAAGTACTAAGCCCCGTGCACTGCCCTTCTGGCTGGCTGGGCAGAGTTGCAGAACAAAGTGAAAGCGGAGATAGGACCCGTGTGGAAAGAGCGGGGAAGTGAGCGGCGGAGGCCCCCGGCGTCCCTCGAGGCACCTGGGGCCGACTCTGGTACCGAGGCCGGTACCAGAGCCGGTGCCGCAGGGTGTAGGGAAGACGAGGCAACCCCACCTCCGATCTGCTACCCAACTGCCCCGAGCAGCTCGGTACTGGACCTGGATGCAAAGTACAGTGTGTTACTCTCCAGTGCTGTCCATGCTTTTCATCATGTGTAACAAGCAGGGTTCTCGCCTTTGCATTTTTTCTTTTTTTCGGTCGGACTTGCTCTTTTCTTTGACTGTTTTATCTTGTAGACCCTCCTGCCTCTCATCCTCTCTTCGTACTTTTCCGAGCTCTGTTTAACCCACCTGAGTAACCTTTTTGGGTTATGTTCTTCTGGGGAACAAAAAGAAAAAACAAAAAAAAAAAAAAAAGAAAAAAAAAAAAAAGATTGTGAAAGCTCTCTCACTCCTTTGTTCTGTTTTATGCAAGCTCTTGTTGTACGAGTTTAGGAACCCCTGTTGTAGCTACACTAAAGACTTATGCACTACTATGAAAGTTTTTGTTCCTTGTTTATTGAGTTTGGAGGTAAAATGTATTTTTCTACATTCTGGCTTATTGCTTAGTAAAATTTATTTCATAAAACAAACTTTTGTCATAAAAGAATGTGTAGTGTTCACCTGTGGTCCGGTTTCTAAAGAGATAAACCATTTCCACCTCATCTCTCTATGTACGGACTCCTATCTTACCTTCCGCCGGGGGCTGGCCCCATCCCTCAGCTCGGGCAGGGGTCGAAGGAGGACGCGGAGGCTCCCGCCTCCCCCCGGCTCACCACACCAACCTTTCAGGAGTCTTTCCAAAGACACAAAGCGAGCCCCGCATTCAAGACGCCGGAAAGCAGTCCCTCACCCCCCAAAACCAAATAACTCACGGGTAAAAACCTCCTTCCCTAACCGGGGAGGAGAGAAGCGGGCAGACCCCGGCGGGGCGGCCAGACGCTGCCGGTACTGCTGATCCGCACTGCCCTCAGTGCCGACGCCGTATACCCGGGCTGCCTGGTCCTCCGGGGCTCGCCCGTGCTGCTCGCAGTGCCGGCAGCGCCTGCCCGTGCTGCCCCAGCAGGTCCCCTGCCCGCCCTGCCCGCACCGGCGCGGGCTCCCGAGGCGGAGGCACGCGGGGGGGGAGGGAGCAGTTTGCAGCTTTCGTGCCTTCTCTTCACCTTGTAAATCGCCACGAGTTCACAGATGGCTATTTAGTGGCCCTACGATGCTGCAACACATCGGCTTGCGTTTTAGTCGTACTTCTCTGTTCTGTGGCAATGGACAGAGTTCGCTGTGTTTGTGTCGGCTGTGGTATAATTGACATAGGGCTCTCTTGACGTTTTATTTATGACCTTATCAGTTAGAGTTCAGTGGCTAGTCGCAAGCATTATGGAATGATCACCTAGGTTATAATCCTTTGTATGACTTGTCTATTTTTAGAAACGCCAACAGCCTTACCAAAATCTGAGCAGATTTCAGATACAGTCATAGTAGGTAGATGTTAGTCTTGGAGAACTTATTTTGTGTGCAAATGAATATAAAAAGAACTTAAAGTATTATTACACACATGATATCTATAACTAGGACTTTGCTAACTGTTATATAAAGTGTGTAAAGTTTGTATTAATAAATTTTTGTAAACAATGCAATTTCGTCTAATGTTTGGGGGAGAGAAATCTAGAATCTAACAGTGAAAGCTGCATTTCATTCAATATTTTTTTTTCACTTAGTTCATTTTTAACTTTTCATGTTTTTCATATATTTTTATCAAGTCTCCACGTTTCATCATCAGGTAACCTCTAACACTTTAGCTGGCGGTTACTTCTCTGTTCGAGTAAACTAAACAGAAGTAAAAAGCCTGGCTACACATGCACCAGCTCAATAATACTCTCTAAAATATGTGAACTGAACCAGTCTGTGCCTATATTCCTGTGCTTAGAAGCCGTTTATTTAAAGCTGAATCGGTATGTTTGATGAGGTCTTTATCTAATCCTCTTTTAATGAACATTCTGCATGTGATGATGTTCTTCCCAGAGACACCCGGCTTGGGCATCTTTCTTCGGATTAGAAAAGATCTTGGACTGTCCTGCAAAATGTTCCTGGAGCACCAGAAAGAGTTACTTAAGTTTTACAGGGTGATACGTGGCTACAACGAAAAAGCACAGACAGGATGGTTTGTTGGCACCATCAAAGCAGAGGTTGGGATATCTGACCTTTAATCTTCACTAGAGTTTAGCAATAGCTGTTTACGCTTATTATTTTCATTGTAGCTCTGGGACTTTACCCAAGCGTATTGGAAAGTTACAGCAATGTATTTTAAATTAAACCCTGTTTCCTTCTAAGATCATAAAATTAAAAACTAAAGCACAGGAATTAAATTATAATTTCCTAGCAATTTATTTTTTAAAACTCTTAAAGTCCAGGATTTAAGACAGACTGGTCATATCCTCCCTGCCACGAATTCACCTCCTAGACTGGTTTCAACAACAGTGTTTTACTGACTAATTGGAATACACTGAGAGAACTTAAAAGGCTGGTGGTATCAGAAGTATGGGTCAGGAGTTGGTGGAAAGCAAGATGAAAGTTCTGATTAAGTGCAGATTGGGTCAGAGAAGAATGTAAAAGAAGTAACTACTGAGGGAGGGGGAGAGGGCAATGATTTCCCAGACTTCCATAAGAAAATCAAGTCACTGTTTCTCAAAGGCAGCATACAGTGAAAAACTGCTGTTAGGTTTATTTAGTAATTATGTAGTACTCATACATATAATCACACTGCATTTCCTGCTCATCTAAACTGAGAACCTGCTTACAAGATCCAAGCTGAAGACCTTCATAGTATTGGTATCTAGAGACTGAAACTTGGGTCTGGTTCACCTGAAAAATAAGGTCCCCATCAAATCCTGGCACTTGTTGAAAATGTGCTGATGGAAATTCTGCTGGAAATGGCATAGAGATGGTCCTAACCACACTCTACTGAAATTCCTCTTTACTGAATCAAGTATGATTTAATGAAGAAGCTCAGTTCTATTCCCAGTGATTTAAACTGCTATCTGAAATGATACACTTGGAAAATATGTGATGTTGAGTCTTATAGTATGAATTTTGTGGGGATTGCCGATGTTCAGTACCCTACTAACCAACCAGCAGCAGAAATGGAGAAAACCAGCTGAGGAAAAGAAGTGACTAAACAAGACATGATTTTTGGAACCTTGCTTTGTAAAAACCACCTGATATTCAGTCAAAGTGACAAACTCCCTTTAGTTAGTGAAGGAGGCTGAACAGAGCAGAACATACTGCTCCAGATTCCAGCCCTCAGAAACATAGCGCAACACCACATCTGTCACAGAGGTCATCAAAACCCAAAGAGCTTGGAAAAAACCTGGTTTTGTAGAGGCCTGGTGTAAACCTGGCTATGGTCAGCATCTGTCTCTCACAAGATTTGTGCCTCAGACACTTTCAGCCTTCTTTGTCTTCTTCCAAAAATAATAATTTAATCACTGTATATGTTTCACCTAGAGTTAAGAAAATAGAAAATCAGGAGGAACTTTGATCTTTGGGGGCTTGTTACTTGATAGTTTTGCAGCTCAGTTTCCAATTCTAGGATAAATCACTTAGTCTTTCTCCAGGAAAAACCTTCAGGGAAAGCACATCCCTGAGAATTTTAAGGACCTCATGCTTAGCCTCTAGAAGTACATGTCCTCTTAACTACACTCATAGATTTTTAAGACCCAAGGGTACTCTTATGATCATCTATGCTATCTTGTGTAATACAGGGCATAGGATTTCATGGAGTTCTTCATTTAGCATTTAATATCTGAGTGAGCTATTCCGTATGACAGCAGTATTGATTGCAAGACTTGCAGGAATGGCAAATTTGCTGGATAAGTTGTTCCAAATGTAACAGTTTAGCATTCTGTTCCTTGTTTCAGTTCATCTCATTTTTGAGTCCAACAGATTTGTAGTCTGCTGAAGAATCTCTAATGCCTGTAAATTTTTCTCTCCATGTAGGTAGTCTTAGGCAGAGATTTACTCTCTTCTCTACCTTGTCTTTGAGATAGTAAGTTTGATCTTCAAGTGCTCACGATAAGGGAGGCTTCAAACAGATGGTATTATTTCTGAACCATTCGTATTTATTAACACCTTGCTGAAGTGTTGAGACTAGACATGGTTACAGGACCTGTCAGTGACCACCTCGAGCATGTGGCAAAAAGTGGTAACTTTCCTGTTCTTCCCCAGGTGCTGTTCATTGCTAACAAGGGTTGCATTTTCTCTCCTGGCCATTTTGTTATGCTGAGAAATCATGATCTGTTCACAATCCTCTCCCACACCTAGTTTCTTTTCCAGATGGTTACTTTACATGCACAGAAGCCATAGCCCCGAAGTGACACTATTGTTATTTGTTCATATTTTGTACTACTTTGTGTTAACTTGTATTAAAGCACTTTTTTGAGAGACTTTACCTTACTATCTTCTATTCTGGGAGGCATTCATTTTTTTCTCATAACCACCATGCTTTGCCATCTCAGCTATCTCCTGGCACCCATTACTGCCACCTTTAGAAAGTGTAGACACGTTCCAGCAATGCCAATTGTGTATCTGTGTATTGTGTGTGATACATGAGCCCAGTCCAGCTCTGATGCAGATCTGTTTATTTATGCCAGAGAAGGACTGAGCCCAGTCTAAATGCAAATTCTGGGACAGAGCAAGTCAGTGTGACTTGTAGCAGGCTGCTGTCAAATCTCCTTCTTTTGCACTTGGGTTCCTAGAGGCAACCCCATCCTGGCATAGCTGAGGTCCCATTTGCTGTAAACCCACGTGGCACATCTGGAAATGCTTTTGCTAAAACAGACCATGGCTCAGTTACTTACCTGGAATACACAGATAAGTAGTACATGATGCATCTATGGTAATGTGATTGAACTGCTAAGGCAGAATAAGTGCAAAACAATGCATCTTTTACAATAATTGGTTAATTGCTTGTCAATGGGATGTATCCAAGCCAAAAAATGTGATTTAGTTTTGAACATGGATATTTGAGGACCAGAAATATGCCAGTTTACAAACAGTGGAGATAAGCATCCTATGTTTGCCATTTATACAAGAGTGTTTATTTTACAATTTCAGCAATGAAATATCTAAGATAGATGTATTGATCTCTGAAATAGTATTGTTTCTTTATGTGGATCACAGAGAGAAGATCTCTTTCTCTTCAGGCTCTGAGATGAATTTCAGATATTCCATTTCAAAAAGAACTTCATGGACATTTAGGGTAGTATGAAGTAGAGAAGTTAGCAGCCCTGCAGAGAAGGACTTGGGGATGTTGGTTGATGAGAAACTTAACATGATCCGGCAGTGTGTGCTTGCAGCCCAGAAAGCCAACTATATCCTGGGCTGCATCAAAAGGAGTGTGACCAGCAGGTCAAAGGAGGTGATCCTGCCCCTCTACTCTGCTCTCGTGAGACCTCACTTGGAGTATTGTGTGCAGTTCTGGTGTTCTCAACATAAAAAGGACATGGAACTGTTGGAACAAGTGCAGAGGAGGACCACAAGGATGATCAGGGGACTGGAGCACCTCTCGTATGAAGATAGGCTGAGAAACTTGGGGCTATTCATCCTGGAGAAGAGAAGGCTGTGGGGAGACCTCATAGCAGCCTTCTAATATCTGAAGGGGGCCTATAGGGATGCTGGGGAGGGACTCTTCATTAGGGACTGTAGTGAGAGGACAAGGGGTAATGGGTTCAAACTTAAACAGGGTAAGTTTAGATTGGATATGAGGAAGAAATTCTTTACTGTAAGGGTGGTGAGGCACTGGAATGGGTTGCCCAGGGAAGTTGTGAATGCTCCATCACTGGCAGTGTTCAAGACTGGGTTGGACATAGCCTTGGGTGGAATGGTTTAGTGGGAGGTGTCCCTGCCCATGGCAGGGGGGTTGGAACTAGATGATCTTGAGGTCCTTTCCAACCCTAACTATTCTATGATACTATGATTCTAAGTTGGACAGAACAATGGCAGTCCCTTCCAGTTCTATAGTGTCCCCCAGCACCTCAGTATGAGAAGATGAGGAACTGCACAGGTATAACTGGATGGGAAAGCACACAGCATGAACAAATGCCTTCAAGCTGACATCCCCAGAACGGAAATGTGAACTGGAGAAAGGAGAGTGACATTGAGAGTTAACAGTTTTATGAGAAAGGGAATTTTCATTGCCATCTTCCACAGATCACTCAAAACAAATATCTAGGCGTGGCCTGTGTTTCTCATTTGCTGGGTCAACCGCTTGAGAATGAAGGGCCTGCTGATTTCAGACAGGTGTCAAAGGAGAGAGGCACTTAAACAAAAGTTACCTTTTTTTTCTCTGTTACACATTTCTGAAAGTCTTGTGTTCTGTTCTCTAATGGCTCATATCAGAAAGGTTGGTCAGCCTCATATCCTGCCCAGTTTTTGCAGGGCTAATATGCTTCTCTGGTGCTGTATACCCAATGTGGTATGCATATTTATAGGTGGAGAGGGCAGACTGGGAAAACAGCTGCCCAGGCTAAAGGGTTTAGCATTCAAGATTTGACAACAGATCTAAATATATATTCATTTTGGAAAGATAAGATTAGACTGAGCCTATGGCTGATCTCTGTTTTGACATATATATCCATGGTGAGAAGAATGGTTACTTTTGAGTGGTAGAGTTATGAATAAATGACTGTCTTTCCCTCAGGAATGAAGATTAGTGTCACAAGAAATCAGCTATTAAGTATGTTATCTCCCGAACGCGTACTCTCAGCTCCCACCGCTTGGATGGGACTGAAACTTCCTGACAGTTCAAGAGAACGAAGAGTGCTTGGGCGGTGTGGGAATCAGGCTGCTCTGAAAATGGTTAAACTTTTAATCAATTGTGAGCTCTTATGTCAGTATAAAAATAACAATATATGTAAATTAAATCGTAAAAATAGCACAGAGATCTTTCTCTCCCTTGCTATGTATATATACGCATATGTGTATGTATACACACATATTTCAAAATCAGAAAAAAATGATAACACATTAAAGTTCCAATATTTATGTATCAGCTATAGCTAAACTTGGACACAACATCTAATTTACACTGACGTCTTTCTTTAACAAGTTTTGCAAAAGGAATGATTTAAGTTCAAGGAAGTGCACTGAGTCATCTGCTCGGTGGGCCAGTGGCTGAGCTAAGTTTAGAATCAAGCGGAAGTTTAGATCTTCTGGCTCCAAGTTTCTCCCTTTACATCTCTGCTTTACTCAAACATTCTCAGTGCTTCAAAAAAACCCCAACTTTCTACATGATTTCTTTTCTTTTCATTTTTATGTACCCTTAGTTCTCTGGTCTTGTCTGGTAAACCAGTGAGTTTAGTTTAATGAGCTGATCCAAGTTTACCTGATGAATTTGCAAACACCATCTTGTGACATCTCTGTTTAAAGATTAAAAAGGGTGAATGAAAAACATGAGGCCTGTTGAGGTGATGCCTGAGCAAAAAGGTGTTCCCCAGCTGCAAGGAAACAAACCAGACAAAGCCAAGTGAGGCCTGTCCAACCCAGCCCAACCTCTGTTGCTACCTGCCTGCTGTAAAACTACAGGTAATCATTCTCTTCAGCTCTCTTTTCTCCCAAGGCTTTCTGTGGGTCAATGAGTTTTCTGCCAGACTGTCCTGGGTTCAGCAGTAGCAGTCATTTTTCCCCTTCTTGGTAGCTGGTGCAGCGCTGTGATTTTGACTTTTGGGCTGGGAACAGCTTTGATAACATCGATGTTTTTAGTTACTGCTCAGTAATGTTTAGTCTGACCATGGACTTTCTGAGTCTCACGCTCTGCCACGGAGGAGAGGAAGCCAGGTGGGAGAGAAGAGACAGAGCACCTGAGCCAAACTGACCAAAAAGGTATTCCATACCACAGCACATCATGCCTACTATATAATCTGGGGGCAGTTACCCGGAAGGGTTAGAACACTGCTTGGGTTGGCCTGGGTAGTGATCAGCGGGTGGTGAGCAGTTGTATTCTCTTCCCTTGTTATTTCCCTTATCATTATTATTATTGGTGGTAGCAGCAGTGGTTTGTGTTATACCTTAGTTACTAAACTGTTCTTATCTCAACGCATGGGAGTTACATTCTTTCGATTCTCCTCCCCATCCCTCCAGGAACAGGTGGGAGTAAGCAGGGGGAGTGAGCAAACGGCTGTGTGGTACTGAGTTACCAGCTGGGCTTAAACCATGGCAGTTCTTATTATTATTAGTTTGTGGAGACATTGCTGTTATCTTGTTGATCACATCCATGGGGGTCTGGCGACATCCATCTTGCTGTTTTATTCCCAAAAATTGAATCTCCTGTGCAGGTCCCTTGACCTTACTCCATTTTATCGCAAAACCGGCTTTCAGAAGGATTTGGATTATTTTCCTCCCTTTCTCAAAGACTTATTCCGCTGTATCGCCCCACACAATAACGTCATCAATGTATTGCAGGTGTTCTGGAGCTTGTCCCTGTTCCAGTGCAGCCTGGATCAGTCCATGGCAGATGGTAGAGCTGTGTTTCCACCCCTGGGGCAGTCGGTTCCAAGTGTACTGGACGCCCCTCTAAGTAAAAGTGAACTGTGGCCTGCACTCTGCTGCCAGAGGAATCGAGAAAAATGCATTGGCAATATCAATTGTGGCATACCACTTGGCTGCCTTTGACTCCAGTTCACACTGAAGTTCTAGCATGTCCAGTACGGCAGCACCCCAGGGTGGTGTGACTTCATTCAGGCCACGGTAGTCTAGTGTTTGTCTCCACTCTCCGCTGGACTTTCACACTGGCCATATGAGGCTACTAAAGGATGAGCAGGTCCTACTGATCACTCCTTGACCCTCCAGGCTATGGATCAGCTTATGGATGGGAATCAGGGAGTCTTGATTGGTGCGATATTGCCACTGGTGCACTGTTGTGGTCATGATTGGCACTTGTTCTTCCACCTTCAGCAACCCCACAACAGAAGGATCCTCTGAGAGACCAGGCAAGGTAGACAGCTGCTCAATTTCCTCTGTCTCCAAAGCAGCGATACCAAAGACCATCTGTGCCCTTTTGGGTCTTTGGAGTACCCTCTCCTGAGGTAATCTATGCCAAGGATGCATGGAGCCTCTGGACCAGTCACAATGGGGTGTTTTTGCCATTCCCTCCCAGTCAGGCTGATTTCAGCCTCCAGTACAGTCAACTCTTGGGATCCTCCTCTCACTCCAGAAATAGAAATGGGTTCCACCCCTTGACAGCTTGATGGCATCAGGGTACACTGTGCACTGGTATCTACTACAGCCTTATACTTCTGTGGGACTGATGTGCCAGGCCATCTGATCCACACAGTCCAGTAAATCAGATTGTCCCCTACCTCCACCTGGCTGGAGGCAGGGCCCCTCTAATAGTCATCACAACATTGGACACATAAGTCTTGTAGAAAGGGATTATTCTTCTTTATCACAGGAGCTGGAGTAAAATCAGCTCTTCCACTCCATCTGGGGACCTGCTCACCAGAGACTGAAGCTGCAACTTTCATGGGATGATCATCCTTGACCTTTGTTCTCCTCTTTAATTCACGCACCCATTCCTCCAGTGCTGAGGTAGGTTTTCCATCCCACTTCGTCATGTCTTCTCCGTGATCCTGCAGGTAAAACCATAGGGTGGCCCATGGCATATACCTTCTGTATCTTCTCTCTCGAGCAGTAGGACACCTTTTGTTAATAGCTGAGACGTGTGTTGGTACACGTGAGGAGCTGGATAGGTCAGATAGGTCATCTCTCAATTGTTTGAGCTCCTGGGACAGTTTTTCCACAGCTGAGAGGATGGAAGGGGTGAGAGTATCTTCGAACTCTCGGGGTTTGTGAATCATTTAATCCACTGTTAGTGGTACTATGTCATTCCAGGTTACTGTTGCCAATGAATGGGCATATGATGAGGGTGCATTCCGCGTAAATTTCCGCCACATGGGTCGTGTACATTTGACTTCATCTGGACCTAAGAGTGCATCCCCGGTGTTTGGCTTGATGTGATAGATCATCTCCACAATGGCTGATTCCCTCAGAGACTGGATGCGTTTCTCTAGAGTAGTCCACTTGGCCGAACGACTCATAGCATCGTCCTTGTATGGAAAGCTTTCTTTCACAGCTGCCAAGAGCCACTTCCAAAGGCTGAGGGACTGTTTCTCTCTTGCAATTGCTTTGTCAGTTCCCCCTTCCCTAGCAAGTGATCCCAGCTGCTTGGCTCCCCTACCTTCTAATTCATGACTGTCGGCCCCATTGTCCCAGCATCAGAGCAACCAGGTGATGATGTGGTCCCCTGGTTGAGGGGTAAAATATTTTTGCATATTCCGTAGCTCGGTTGAAGTCCGAGGTCGAGAAGTCACCTCTTCTTCTTCATCTTCTGATTCATGTGATGATAACTCCTGGTCAGATGCTGTCCTGGGTAGTAAGTGCATTGCTATTGCTTCATCATCCTGTTCCTTCATCTTTCTTGTCTTTGTTTTGCTTTTCCTCTTGCGTACAGGGGCAATTGATATCGGTGCAAATTGGTCCTCTGGTTTAGCTGCAGTGATCATCACTGTGGCTGGAGCTGCTGCAGTATCTGCTGTCAGGGTTTGGGTAGCTGCTGCACTTGTCACTGGGGCTGGTGTAGCTGCTGTGCTTGGACCTGGAGTAGCTGCACTGTCTGTTGCTTTGCCATCAGATCCAGGGACATTTTTTTTCCTTTTGAAGGTGCTGGATAGTGTTGAACAGGGCTCTCCAAGCATAGGCCAAGCCCCAGAGCATGTTGCCATGATTTGTCCCTCTCTGATATGACCAGAATGACAACACACCTCATTTCAGTGTTTCACTAATTTTTGTGGATTTTGCACTGGTTCAGTGGTGAAGTTCCAAAGCACTGGAGGGGCCCACTGCCCTAGATACTTGCCCGTACTATCCCACACATCCTGCCACTCATGACTGTCCAGCCTTGGGGAAAATCTCTTGGTCCTCCTGTATTGTTGTCTAACCCTAGACAAGGCCCAAACCCGACTCTGCTTAACTCTTGAGATCAGACAAAATGGTTGTGGGTAAAACACACTCTGTATGCATGCCAACATGGTGATCCCCATCGCAATCAGCAGGCAGGTCTCAAGGGTACCTAAGAGACATTCAAAACCTTCAGAACTCTCAAATGATGCTGTAAATGGTAGGGGGCGGGGGGGGGGGATGACAGAGAGCATAAGGGAATGCCTCCTTCACAGGTTGACCACCCGAGGAGGGGAAAAAAGATGTGTAATTGCTAAGCACTTCTATTATACACCTCCCAAAGTATAGAGGTGGTGACCACAATGGGAAAGCAAGCATCAGTTTCATGATTAATGATTCTATTGTATTAGAAGTCATTTCCATAAAGTACAATGAGACAAGAACCTTAGCCCAAGGTCCTCAGCCGATAAACACTAACACAGCAAATACCAGCTGTAAGAAAGGTACGACATGCTGAAACTGTGAGATCAAGAGCAACAACTTTGAGAGCCAATAAATCAGCATTGTGACAAGTGACTATTAATCTGAAACAATGAATGTTTATCACAAATACGATTAGACACACTCTGGTCAGATCTGTCGTTATCTCAACCCTTCGTGCCCCACGTTGGGCGCCAAAAAGAACTGTTGTGGTTTAAGCCCAGCCGTAACTCAGTACCACGCAGCCGTTTGCTCACTCCCCCCGCTTCCTCCATGCCCCTGCTCCTGGAGGGATGGGGAGGAGAATCGAAAGAATGTAACTCCCATGCGTTGAGATAAGAACAGTCCAGTAACTAAGGTATAACAAACCACTGCTGCTACCATCAATAATAATAATGATAAGGGAAATTATAAGGGAAGAGAATACAACTGCTCACCACTCACCAACCGATACACAGCCCAACCCAAGCAGTGTTCTAACCCTTCCGGGTAACTGCCCCCAGATTATATAGTGGGCATGATGTGCTGTGGTATGGAATACCTCTTTGGCTAGTTTGACTCAGGTGTCCTGTCTCTGCCTCCCCCTGGCTTCCTCTCCTCCATGGCAGAGCATGAGACTCAGAAAGTCCATGGTCAGAGTAAACATTATTGGGCAACAACTAAAACCATCAGTGTTATCAGCACTGTTCCCAGGCTGAAAGTCAAACACATAACACTGCACCAGCTACTAAGAAGTAGAAAAATGACTGCTACTGCTGAACCCAGGTACCCAAGGGGTACCATGGCCTGTATGAGATCCAGCTCCTTCCATCTCTGAGTGGTGCCTCTGAAAACAAGCTCACAGCCAGAATGAGAGAAGAGCAGTGCACTTGCTCCATAAGTGGCCAGGCCATTCCCAGCAGGTTACAAGCCTGTCTCTTCTGTGTGAGACCTGGGATGCTTTTCTTGTGCCATGTGGGTTAGAGCCTTGCATGCTCCTCTCCACTCTGTGCATGTATCCCCAGCACAGACTGACAGATAGATATTACAAGACACAGCCAGTCTCTGATACAAATCTAATGATTAATCTGCTTTTGCACATCTTCTATATATTTGATCTATTTTTCCTCTGGGCTATTCAATACACAAAAAACAAGGAAGACTGGATGGACTCTTTAAGACTATCCTTCTTTAATGATTTCTGTTTTCCGTAGCTGGTTTGGTGCATTGCTGTGTTTTGCATCAGGAAAGAGTCATGACACAGCTAAGAGGTGATTAAACTGAGGACTTTGTGTAGCACGCTGTATGCAGACAGGTGGAACATTTATACGGAAAAGAAGCATTTTCTCGTTGTGTTTGACTTTGCCATAATAAAATGCAGTTATGTTTTATAACAGTTTCATTTTACTCTAGTTATACTGCAATGACAGCCTTATTACACCACTGTTTATGATTTTTGCTAAGCTTAGTCATTGTTTAATCTTATAAACAGAGAGCCAACTTCATGCCTGATAGCTGCTGCAGCTCGTGCTCCTGAGCCTTAACAAAGCCAGAAGCATCATGGGACAGGGACGTAAAATCTACTAGATAACCTGGTATTTATAAGAGTCCTACCAGGGGAACCTTATACTGTTGTTACTCTCCAGCAGAGATGGGTGCTCTGAAAAATACCGAAATCTGTTGACATCTATTAATAATCAATTACCAGTGCCCAAAAGGGGTGCAACTGCAGTTGCACTTTATTCAGCCTTATCTTACCAGTAATGATGATGGGTAATGTCAACAGAGGCACAAGAAGGAAAATGCCACTCAATATGAGTGAGCTTCGTCACAATCTGACCCTGTCTTATTACAGATGACTTTTTCCGCATGTGCAGTCTTTTCATATTCTTGATCACCGGTTCCTAAAGGGTGGGCTTCAGAGTCAGAAAATCACAATACTTCCCTGTAACTTCACAGTGAGCAGTTGTCACTCTTTTAAGATAAATGCCACATTTTATAAACTGCAGATACTCTTCACTTTTTTCCACTTTTCTTCTCTCTCTGCTGTGACCTAGTCTGAGTCATTCTCTGCATGGGAAATGTTTCTTCCTGTGGGCATACATTATGACTGGGGTTGCGTACTGATAAAAAGGGTATAACATATCCTCTGACTCTGCAGCAAATTGCTTCTGCCTGGAATTAGGATGCTTGGTAACACAGTGAAGACACAAACCAGTGGGAGTTTGTTAGATCTCCCTGCTATTGGTAGATGTCAGGTAGATAAAATAGCCTTTAAATTGCAAGAAATGCCTTGCCCCTGCACCTGTGTGTTGACCAGGTAGGCATAATGTGAGGAATGTGAGGCAGGAGCAGAGGGTGTCTGAAGGCTCTGCTGTAACCACTGTGCAGAGCACCTTGAGAAGGCATCAAAGGGGAACTTGGATCCTCCATGTTTAAATTATGAGAAATAGGAACTGACTACTTTCCTGCTAAGTTCTAATGGTAAGGTCTTAGAACATCCATATGGACAAGGTCAAAGCCTAGCCCAGCAGCCTGTTTCTAATGGTCACCAACAGCTTATGAAAAATCTACTAATTAAGCAAGTTAAAATTGTGGTTGAGCCATCTTTGCCAAAATGAGAAACTGGCCATCAGTAAATTAAGGACTTCCTACTCTGTAAGCTGCCTTTAAATAACAGTTTAACAGACCAGGTGGACCTATATTGATTTGGTGGCTCCCTTTTTAAGCCCACTTTCATTTTTAATTTAATTTTAGCAATGAATTTCCCATTTTAATTGTGCTCTATATGCTCTTGCTATTTGATAAATTACATTGTTACATGTGTAACTACTACTGAAGACTCTGAGTATCTATAGTCAGAGTACCATTTCTTGTATATTCCTAGGCAGGATACATGATGGCTGTTGCTGGAAGTTATAGAAAAATCATGGCTCATTAAAATCCCCCAAATCTTATCTGAGCTATTCTTTCCTGTCTGTTCTTCCTGTCTTGTTTTCTTGTTTACAATTTGGAGCTTTTAAAAAGTTCTTGTTACAACTTACAAGTTATTTTACTTTGTATTTATACCCAGTGCAGCTACTTTTTATATAACGGGCGCATTCTGACTTCTGTTTTTCCAACAATGCCTCTAGAACAAGCACCATGAGAAAGCACTGTACCATAACTTCATTATGCTTTCCATACTGCTCCAAATCCTGAGTTGGAAATTTAGGAGTGAATTTTTGCAAGTAAAACACAAGTAAATCCAGCAGTGTTTCAGTGTACTTTTGTGACACGAAGCCACGTATTTGAATACCAGCTTCAGCTGTTTCAGCAACTTGCCTACCACCTTGCACGGGTTACACTGAAACATTAAAGAAATCACATCATTTTCCACTCAGAACACCTGAGACTTTGTTTTTTTGAATTGCTTTTGAATTGCTTATACTTCTCCATATGTATACACACCCAGTTGTAGAGAAACTATAGCATAACTGCCTAGGCAAGAAGAAATACTGCTAAAATACCTGCCAACATTCAGAACACCCAAAGAATGTCATATTCCTTTGAAGCTCACTGAGAACTGCTGCTGGTGCTTGCTGCATTTCGTGGCTGAAACCCTTTCAAGTACAGAATTCCCTGTGGCTTTCAATGACTTTTTGCATGAGGAGCAATCAGCCCAGGCTCATTGCTGTAGTAATATGAAAGGGATAGGAAAATGCTGCTGCCTTTCTCCGACCACTTGGAATTAAGATGCTCTGCATCACAGTAAGAGACATAAGCCAGCAGGAGTTTGTTAGAGTCTGGCTGCATGAATCAGAAAAAAAATCTGGTGAGCTGAAGATCTCCAGATGGGTTTATAAAGATAAAAATAACAGGCTGTGTCCTTCCCCCCATGATGAGAAATAATTCTGTATTGGCGATGCCTCCATAACATACCTGTGCTGCCACTGGGGCACGTTCCAGGGAGGAGTATCTAGTGATCACAAGGAAAGGTGAGCAGGACTCTGTGAATTCAGCAGGAGATCTATTCTGTAGCTCAATGAGGGAAACAACATTACAGATTAAGAAGATACCTCCAGGAAAGTGGACTCAACCCAACCAGCAAACTCTCTTGGTGCTAGCATGCAGGCAACACAGCCAGGGAAAACTTCAGGTAATGGTTTGGACTGGCAATGAGCCGTCTTTCCGTACTGAGGTCCGTTCTGATGGGGATGCACACAAATCAAATTGTTTTGTGTTGATGATCCATCTATGAATCTGGTATAAGCATTTTGTTGAGTACCTTATACAAGAGATCATGGGAAAATTCAAACTGGCTACAGAGTGGACTTCCTTCTGCAACAAGTGTATAACCCTGGGTGGAAAAGAAGGCTGAATTCATGCCAGATGAATCAGAAGTCCCATATACACTGAGGATAGATTGGGTACTGGGGTTTTGTTATGTTTCCAAGTCAACATACTGTTTTTTTAAGGAGCTGTGGAGAATTTCCTCAAGAGAAAATTGGGAATTATGAGTTCCAGTTCTGCTGGAGATAATTGTAGGAATGAATGTGAGTTCCAAACCAGGTGTCCTTCCCTAGTGCTCACGGTTACTTGCACCCTGCCAGGAGCCTCACAGAAACTGAGCCCTTGACTCTCCTCAGCTACAGTAAAGTTTTTCAACAAATGTTTTGCCAAGCCCTCAGTTTTGCAGTTTAATCTTCATGGTCAGTGGAAGAGAGCGGGGAGCTCACAAGGGTTTCCCTGTTGTGCTGCTGCCCACTGGGGTCTGCAAGCCACATTCAAATGCAGCAGATGCTCACTTGCAGGCAGTATTTTAGTGCGCGCATTGATGTAGAATGCTATTGAGCACAAATGCTATTCTGTTTAATGAAGTCGTGAGAGGGAAACCTGTAAACATTCTTGATGTATCATTGCTGCAGGGGTGGCCCAATGCCTTTGTGAATGGTAAGGGTGAATCCCTTTGGTAAGCTTTGCTCTGCTCACTGGAAAAACAAAGTAACCAGACTTAGCCTGAAATTTCAGGTTATGCTCTACATAAAGCTAATGCAGAACATACTGGTATTGATTATTCTAACTCTGTACAGGCTGTGCAGATCCTATTTTAGATCTTGATTTTTTGGCTTAATAAGTATAAATGACACAGGTTTGCTCTTGCACATTAAGCTTGCCACTACTTATCTTTTCAAAATTTGGCTCCCTAACCAACAGCCCCGAATATCTTTCCACCTCTGGAAGATAAAGTTATGGAGAAGTATTAGGCTTCTCTTTTACCAGACCCTATTAATTCATTTCTACCCCCAGATTTTGGATTTGGAACACACAAGAAGACTCTTACTTTTGGGTAAAAGTTGGCATTAAAAGTATACATCAGGTTACTGCTGTCAACAGGCAACTTGTCTCTGATATAAGTGAAAGCAGGGACAAGTTGCTGGGCAGCTGTTGCTCCTGGATCATTGTGCTTGTCATGACAAACTTGCTTGTAAGTCAGCGAAAGGTGCATCCTAAGGTTTGACATTGAGGGCTGGAGCCACAGAGAGGAAGAGATGGCTTGGTGCCTGAGATAGCACTGTACTCGTGTACCTCCCACTCAGCAGTACAGGTGTTTGAAGTTCGCTGGTGTCTCTCTTTGTCCTGGTAATATACATCAGTTTTCTGTAGTCAGACATCCACTTGATTGCCTAAAGTCCTGACATAACCAAACATTTGTCTGTTTGGCAGGATCCACAAACCAGATGTTACCTCAAGTACTTACTGTTCAGGGTGTCATCTGCTAGGCATGCTTAGGAAAGATGTCACCCTGGCAGGACACAGCATCAGGCAGAAGCCAGTGATTAAGCTTCAAGTAATGGAGGTCACATCCAAGCACTCCCCATTTTGCATGTTTGACCACTTGCTTTCCTAAGAGAAAGTCAGAGTGGTCTTTAATTACCTGCTGTCTTTGAAGGAGGGGAAGATCAGAATGCTGCTTGGCTGTGTTTGAACTGCAAGTTAAATTTTCTCCCATGTAATGTCTTCATTCAAAGGATATTTGTGATGTTGTAAAGTCACATTACGCTCTATCTGCATGAAGAAGTAAGTTGAAGGAGAGAGACTTCTTTAACTGGAGGATTTGGAAAAAAGTAGGAAAAAGAAAGAAAAAAAAGAATTCCTATCTTTTACAGCTGAGGCCTGCTGTTAAAAACAAAAGTTTGGGATAAACCTGAAAAAAGCTTCTTATTATGATATTGTTACTGCTGTTTTTCAGTTCTTCAGAAATGCTTTCTGTAACTAATAACTATTTTAGAAGTCACTTTATTCTAAAATTCACAGTAGTAAGCAACTGCAGTTCCACTCTGCTATTGGCTGTACTACTGCTGGTCCTTATCCTACGTAGTTAAATATATTGCAATGAAGATGCATAGAGCTATCAACTTAAGTTTTCAGTGTTTGTCTTTAGAAACTTGGTTATTTTATATCTGCACATATTAACCAGGTCTTTGGATTATAGAATAATAGAATCATAGAATAGTTAGGGTTGGAAAGGACCTCAAGATCATCAAGTTCCAACCCCCCTGCCATGGGCAGGGACATCTCACACTAAACCATGCCATCCAAGGCTATGTCCAACCCAGCCTTGAACACCGCCAGGGATGAAGCATTCACAACTTCCCTGGGCAGCCCATTCCAGGGCCTCACCACCCTTACAGTAAAGAATTTCTTCCTCATATCCAATCTAAACTTCCCCTGTTTAAGTTCGAACCCATTACCCCTTGTCCTCTCACCACAGTCCCTAATGAAGAGTCCCTCCCCAGCATCCCTATAGGCCCCCTTCAGATATTGGAAGGCTGCTATGAGGTCTCCACGCAGCCTTCTCTTCTCCAGGCTGAACAGCCCCAATTTTCTCAGCCTATCTTCATACGAGAGGTGCTCCAGTCCCCTGATCATCCTCGTGGCCCTCGTCTGCACTTGTTCCAACAGTTCCATGTCCTTTTTATGTTGAGGACACCAGAACTGCACACAATACTCCAAGTGAGGTCTCACGAGAGCAGAGTAAAGGGGCAGGATCACCTCCCTCGACCTGCTGGTCACACTCCTTTTGATGCAGAGCCCAGGATACGGTTGGCCTTCTGGGCTGCAAGCGTACACTGCCGGATCATGTTCATTTTTTCATCAACCAACACCCCCAAGTCCTTCTCCACAGGGCTGCTCTGAATCTCCTCCCCACCCAACCTGTAGCTGTGCCTGGCATTGCTCCGACCCAGGTGGAGGACCTTGCACTTGGCATGGTTCAACTTCATCAAGTTGGCATCAGCCCACCTCACAAGCATATCTAGGTCCCTCTGGATGGCATTCCTTCCCTCCAATGTATCAACCGAACCACACAGCTTGGTGTCATCGGCAAACTTGCTGAGGGTGCACTCAATCCCACTCCCCATGTCACCCACAAAGATGTTGAACAAGATCAGTCCCAACACCCATCCCTGGGGGACACCACTCATTACTGGTCTCCAGCTGGATATTGAGCCACTGAGCACTACTCTTTGCGTGTGGCCATCCAGCCAGTTCTTTATCCACCGAGTGGTCCACCTATCAAATTGATGTCTCTCCAACTTAGAGACAAGGATGTCATGTGAGACAGTGTCAAAGGCTTTACACAAGTCCAGGTAGATGACATCAACTGCTCTGCCCCTGTCCATCAGTTCCGTAGCCCCTTCATAGAAGGTCACCAGATTGGTCAGGCAGGATTTCCCCTTAGTGAAGCCATGCTGGCTGTCACCAACCACCTTGTTGGTTTTCATGTGCCTCAGCATGCCTTCCAGGAGAATCCGCTCCAAGATTTTGCCAGGCACAGAGGTGAGGCTGACTGATCTGTAGTTCCCCGGCTCATCCATTTTCCCCTTCTTGAAAATGGGGGTTATATTTCCCTTTTTCCAGTCATCGGGAACTTCACCTGACTGTCATGATTTCTGAAATATGATGGACAGTGGCTTAGCAACTTCATTTGCCAGCTCCTTCAGGACCCGTGGATGGATTTCATCAGGTCCCATGGACTTGTATATGTTCAGATTCCTAAGATGGTCTCAAACCAGATCCTCTCCTACAGTGGGCCCAGGGTCTTCATTCTCACTGTCCCTGCATCTGCCTTCCAAGACTTGGGTGGTGTGGTCAGAGCATTTGCTGGTGAAGACTGAGGCAAAGAAGTCATTAAGAACCTCAGCCTTCTCTAAATCTAGGGTAGCCAGTTCTCCCGTGAACTTCTGGAGAGGGCCCACGTTGTCCCTAACCTGTCTTTTATTTGCAGTGTACCTATAATATCCCTTCCTGTTATCCTTAACATCCCTAGCCAATTTTAATTCTAAGTGGGCCTTAGCTTTCCTAACCTGGTCCCTATCTCCGAGCACTGTAGATTTAACCTTCCTTTTTGTTTGCTAATCAATCATGCTTATATTTTCTATTTTTAAACATTTAATTCTCCACTTATTTTGGAAATGTGTCAACAGGCAAAAACACCCTTACGCATTTCAATGACCAGTGGTGCTGCTGGATATTATCAGGTATATCTGTCACTGCTCAAGAATGAAGGTTTATACCTCCTTATTTTATAAATATACCTATCAGCAGTTTATGTGTATTCAATACACATGCACATGCATACACACGTATCTCTATCTGACCTTATGTATACTTTCATAGGAGTAAATATAATTTTGTTTCAATAAAGAAACAAATGTGCAGACACTTCAGATTTCACCAATATTTGTTATCTTCCCTGCAAAACAGGAAGAAAAACAGTTATTTTTCTGCATGTTTTCAATTTCTAGAGCTCATGTCCATCTACAATGAAAAAGTATATTAATACATTTTCAGAAAAAAATGGAGAAAAATCTCATAATTTTGAGATTGTTCAGGAAGCATCAGTTCTCCAGTCTTTCCAAATATGGCTCGCCCTACAGCTTTACGTTGCAAGATTGTATCTTGGCTAGATGAACTTAATTCTTCTTTGTATGATAAATAAATAAATGAAAATCTTTAAAGTGAGTGCAAACATAAATTAGGGCTTTTTTGTGGCCTTCTTGCACAGCCCGAGAAGTATACAGGGGTTTTCATCTGAACAAGAGTGGGCACATTATGGTATTGCTGAGAAAGGGAAGCCCATGAGGTTGCTGCTTGTCGTTCATATTTGCAAGTTCACCAGTTTGGACATGCCTGACTATGGCATATGCATGCATGTGCACACACACACAAACGTATCTTCTCCCAGGCACACCTCTGATGACAGAGAATTGAAGCCTTGACCAGTACTGCCAAAAAGCTCCAGCAGTATTTGATAGAGCTCCATTATCTTTTTATAGCATGCATAGAGAATGACAACATTAACAAGTGTTTTGCGCCACCCCAATAGGGAAATACTGCTCAGAAACATTAAACTGTAGGAAGTTCTGTTATTACTATTCTAGAAAGCATGCTTACAAAATCAGGATATTTTATACCAATGTATTATTTTTTACTATTTATTTATTACTTGTATTGCCATAGCAACTAGGAGCTCAGTCACAGATAAAACCCCCACTCTGCTAGGAACTGCACAAAGAAGAAATACAGAGCTCATATTCGCGTTAATAAAGCGTTCTTAATTTTAAAAGGTCTCTGAGGTCATGATGCAACTGCAGACAATAAATGTAAAGCCAGTTCCAATATAAACAGATAAATAAAATGGCAATTTGGCCCTCAGTGATAACTTGACTGTCCACTGAAACTTATCAGCAGACCTTGAACAATCCCCTTAATGAAACAAATTCAAGCTCTATCAAGCCAAGAAGGAAGGGCCAGCCAAGGAACTCACACTGCAGCACCTCACATTTACTGAGTGGATGGTCTCCATTGACCCAGATGAGCATGACCTGCTTGTGGGAGGAAAGCTGTGCAACACTATTTGGTACAGATTTCAGGCTTTAATGAACCTGGGATCTGAAAATGTTCATTTCCCCATTATCTTTCCATTGACCTGAGAGAAACTTAGTATTTTTTAAGAAGAAAAGTTGTCAACCCACTATAAGAAACTATCAACCTGCAAATCCCATGGAGGAAAGACCGGAAGGACCACCATTACACAAAGAACGACCTTCTTAAATTCTCCTGCATTTCAGACAATATCGATTCCTAGCATGGTATTGAGCTGTGTAATACAAATGCTATTTTACATTCCTGAAATGCTAGCTCTGTTAATGCCTTGAAATCTTCCCTCATTTTTTAGTGCCTGAAAAGCTGGTTAACTCCTTCCCTTCCTCCAGTATCTCTTTATTTCAGTTTCCCATTTCTACTTTTGTTCTCGTTTGCAGCCTTTTCTCCTGCAGTATGAAAACATCACAACTAGCTGCCTGAATGAAGAAGCAATTTATTTTGTCATTTTAATACAGGGAGTTTGCACCATGCATGTAGTTTTGTACGATTTCAAAATAAATGCAGCACAACATGTATGTGCTAATTAAACACACCATATTAATAATGTAGCAGCATGTGGTGTTCATAACTCTGGCAGTCATAGGAAGAATCCCAAGGGAGGCATATTTCTTCAGACTCAATTGCTATAAGGATCTTTACAGAGAGGCCCTCTGTTTTTTTTTTCCCCCGAAGGCACTGTGCTTGTGGGGGTTGTGTTCTTGTCTGACAGTCTAACATTCACAGTGCACTGCCCCTGCCTCTTTTCTCTCCACACTAAATTGATGATAAATCTTTCTGGTCGCCTGTAAAGTAGAAGACAGAACTAAACCCATACTGTTTCAAAACAGCAAGACTTTAGAAAACAGAAGTGCCTGCATTACTGTTGCAGAAGGGGGATTCAGCTGGTGTGAAATCCTGCTGCTGTCAAGCTGCTTCACTCATCACCCGGGAGAAATGGGAAGGCAGGGGGCTTGTCTCATCCATCCAGCATGAGCAGCAGTGCTTGGAGCCTAGCTTTGTTCATGGGCACAGCTGGGCAGAGCTGCAGGCTGAACCTGAGTTTCTAGGTGCTGTCTCTACAGGGTACAAACCTGTTAAAGGCACCTTTTGAAGCTGCTGAGGGGCCTAAGCTTTCTCTGAAGACATAGAGAGATTTACTTGTTTTCTCCTTTTTAACAACTATGGACTTACAAGCAACTTACTTTGACTTTCTGATTGGAAACAGGGCTTACAAGCACGGATTGGGCTCCCCTGCTTGAAAAGCATGGCCCTTTGAATACCATAAGAGCAATCCTAGTTTTTGTCCATTCTGTTTTATGGTAAAAATATACATACCAGAAAGAAAGAGAATGAAAAAACATCGGAAGTGAAGGAGGGCAAACCTTTGAGGTTTGTTCAGTCTCTATCGGAGGAAGTGTTTCTGTGTATGAGGCTTTTTAAGCCAAACACCCAGACAATTTGCTATTAATGGGCAAACCAATGGGAAACCAATTCAGATTTGATGCTTTTTTCAGGGTCAGATTTTCAAGGTCATAAGATGGTGGTATTTAGCTCTCATAAGATCTGCATGCACCTACAGATTAGGTAGCTGAAGTTTTAAATACTGTCATTTATTGGTATAAAAGCTTCACATGCAGCCTAGAGGATGAGGGGAAGGTGCTTTCAAAACTGGACCTTAAAATGTCCCCAGATGTGCAGTAGAGACTGAAGTCCAGGCAGGTGAATAGCACTGATCTGAGTGAGGAGGACTGAATGACTGGACGGGCTGCCCACATTGCATGGTTCAGCTCTAACGGAGTGGGATGCACAGAGTCTCTTTTCTTTCAGCTACCTCATGTATCCATGCCTCCTATTTAGGAGGACAGTTCAAAACGATGACTAGGTCCCTGCCCATGGCAGGGCAGTTGGAACTAGATGATCTTAAGGTCCTTTCCAACCTGAACTATTCCATGATTCTATGATGCTGACATGCTAACTGCTTTGGAGATTACTTTTTGTAAGACCCTTTTTATTGTAGGCATTGACTTAACTGTGCCTCTGAAAAAAGATTTGCCTGCTAGCGGTACCTAGCAGTTACGTTTGAGTATTTGGAGACTGTTTTGCATACCCTGTTGCAGAGTCCTGTACCTGAGCTCTCTGCTGTCAATTAATACATGTTTGCATTTCAGTATTTTACATCTTTAGCTTTTTAGGGGTACTTCTGAGGGCTGATGGATATTTTATGACTGGGCACAGACCAAGGCTGCCAACATCAGACCGGTCGCTCCTTGTCTGTAGCTCCTGACCACTGTCTTCACTATACACTGCCACCTGCTGAGGGGCTGATTCAGGAGTGAGGCCTCTTCCCTCTTTATCTTGCATGAATTAAGCTTTCTTTTGCTCCCCAGGCTACAAATGAGTAAATTCCCTTCCTTATCAGCAAAGATAGGATAAGTGGCTTTGTTGGCACTTGGGCACACCCTGTTGGCTTCATACAAGGGATGTTAATTCACCTCTTCTCTGTTTTTGGCCCTGAATGACTGTTCCTGCCAAGTGTGCTGTGCGAATGGGTGTTAAATGTTACTGTCACTTACAGTATATGAAAGATGATAAATACTGTGGAGACAAGCTGTGAAGAATGAAAACAAGAAGCTGATGTTTGGTGTGAATGAAGAGGGGGAAGGCTGTGAAAAGTGAAATCACATGCTCAGAGCAAAGGCTAGGAAAGTTTTCTTCACTGTAATGTTATGAATGGAAATAGGTAGCAATGTTATATTTGACAAATTTGTAGAAGATTTTGTTAGTCAAGACAGGAGATGGTGTGAGCCTGGAGGAGTGTTTAGGTTACGAATGAGAGTCAATTTTTGTAGCTTATAACTGTAATGTAAAAAGAGGTAGTAAGAATCAAGTGGGGATTCAGCTAAAGGCTATGCCAAGGCTATGGACCTGAGGAGCTGGAGAAGACGCAGGATGGTGGTATTTCCGTAGTGGCAGAGGAAAGGGAATGTCTCCCTTTTTCAAAGGGAAAGATGAAGGGCACTACTCTATAAACATGCCACTCAAGCAGACAGCTGAAACATGGAGCATGTACTTTATTTATTTATTTTGCAGATGAAATTATCTGGAATTCAATTATCAGTATAATTATGTGTAAATGAATTATCTGGAGTTAACATGAAAATAAACAGAGACAGAGCCCAGGTGTAGAAGGCTTCTGTAGAAAACTGGAGGGAAGAATGAAGAAAATCTATCCTTTGAAATGTATGCTGAAAGTGCAGTTAGAGGGACAAGAAGAGAATCAAGACATAGTGAATGCTCCATCCCTGGTGGTGTTCAAGGCCAGGTTGGAGAGAGCCTTGGGTGGCATGGTTTAGTGGGAGGTGTCTCTGCCCATGGCAGAAGGGTTGGAACTAAATGATCTTAAGGTCTTTTCCAACCCTAACTATTCTATGTTTCTATGATTCTATGATAGATGAGTCAAAGTCCATGGATAGCAACTTTCTAAGAGGAAGAGTCTTGCAGGCAGGTTGGAAAGGGCGACAAAGTGTATTAGTTCTGGCTTTTGGAGGAAGGATTCATAAGTGACTTTGGTGAAAATGTGGTTTCTTCACTGGAGGGCAAAGTAAAGAAGTTACAAAAAAGAGGGTTTAAAATTGAACTTGATTAGAAGAGCTCCAGAATACACTTGCAGGCAAAAAACACGAATGGGATGGCTTGTAGAGAGGAAAGTGGAGTCAAAAAGGGTCTATTTTAAAAGGATGATATCATGAGGTGAAGAATCCTGAGGAAATTGAGAAGTAGAAATAGTAAAGATGAAATGAAAGAGTGACTGCTGGATTAAAAGACAAGCTTGAAAGAAATTAAAGTGATGCGTGTCTGCTTAGAATTAATATTGTGGATTACAAGTCCTGCATATCCTGCAGAAGAAGAAAAAAGTCTTGGAAGGAGTATTGAAAAGCCTGACAATTTTAATTAAAAGTAAGTTATTGAAATTAGGTGCAGCAGGAGAAGAGTATGGTTGGGAAGGGTGAAACAGAGAAGGAAATGATGTCTGAAGGAGTGAATCAAAGGTGGTGGTAAGGGGTCAGCTCTGGAAACATGGGATTCAATTAAAGTGTAGAAGTATAGAGGACTTTTCTTTTTTTTTTGCTTACTTGGGTTGAAACTAGATTATATTAAGGCCCTTTCCAACTGTAAGTATTCTATGATTCTAAAGGGAAGAGAAGAGAATGAATTTAGAGTGGAGAGTGCTGCCCAGGCTGGGCAGAGAAGAAACAGGAAACAGGAGGTGGGGGTGTGCTGTGAGTGAGGGAGACAGACCTTCCAATGGGAAAGTGGGAAAAACGAAGTGTAAGTAGAGACAGGCAAGGTCTGGAGAATTTCATGAGCAGGTAATAAAAAGATAAAGGGGGAGCGGGAAACACTGAAGAGATGAAGAAATTATTATGCTTGCGATCTGGGCAAGGAACAAGGTAAACTAAAGAGATAGATGATTGGTGCTCATTTGTCAAGACAGGCTGAGGAATTTTCAAACCAGGCTGGCAAATCAAACGGAAAAAAAAGCTGATCTATGGCAAGAGGAATTAGGTGTACTATCAAGATAGTACTTGAAGATATAGGGCATAGGTGAAGAAAGATATTATATGATTCTCTGAAAGCTGTGAAGAGGAGGAGAGAGGCAGGAGTCTAAAATTGTCAGAAACAGTGAAAAAGATTGTAATATGTAACTCTTGTAATTAGGATAGAGGTTTTTTTTTTTTTCTTTTTTTTTTTTTTCTTTATAATAAAGTTGCACCTTCTGATACTTCGTATAATGCTGTTACCTTTATAATCACAGAGTCGCAGAATGGTTTGGGTTGGATGGGACCTTAAAGATCATCCAGTTCAAATCCCCGCCACAGGCAGAAACACCTTCCACTAGACCAGATTGCCCAAAGCCCCGTCCAACCTGGCCTTGAATGCTGCCAGGGGTGGGGCAGCCACAGCGTCTCTGGGTAACCTGTGCCAGTGCCTCACCACCCTCTTAGAGAAGAATTGCTTCCTAATGTCTAATCTAAATCTACCTTTGATAAAAATGGCTTGCTTTTTAATGTTAGGCTTAATGTTACTCATTGTTTTTTTAGGCTTCCTTCCAAAATTCAAATTGTTCATACATAATACATAAAAACAATTTTCTGTGGCGGTCCCATTAACGTTCTCCCCAGAATGCCATCTCCTTCGTGCAGAGCCTGTGATATACTAATTTATATCTAGCAGCTCCTTAGAATTTAAAAATATTAAGCTTACTCAATGATATATTAACTTAAATCACTAGTCAATGGCTAAGAAATAATGAAGCGCTTCCTAGATCAATAGGTACTGTAAATTAATAAGAAAACATGTACTGAAGGAAAGTCTAAATGCCAGAGTAATGATGATGAAGGTCAACACTGAACTAGGTATCTCTCTTATTTTCTCTTATTTTAATTTGTAGTGCTGCATGTAGAAGATAAAGAAGAACAAATGTGTAGTGCCTCAGACACACATACGTGTGTATATATATATATATGAAATACAGCAAACATACCTACATATTTGAATAAATATACCTATGTATTTGGAAGTAGGAGCTACATGGTTTCCCAGCAGGTTAGGAATTTTTGCTGTGATCCTGGAGAACTCTGAAGAGCATTCTTATTCTGAATTTACTGGTCTGCTGATGTAGCTGAGATTAACAAATTCCTTGCTAAGCCAGACACTTTACGTATAACAAGTGTCACTGTCATTTCCCAATTTAAAAGGTTATTTTTCTCCATTAAAAAGACAAGATTTTACTTCCATTGGAATGGATTCCCTTAGTCATCTAATGTGCTCTTGTAATCTAGCGATTTCGTTCCAAAACTGGTTTTCAATTATGTTAGAGAATTAAGTGTCTTACCTTGATGTTTACTCTTCTATATTTTTCATGGACAGTTGCAAAGACTTCTTGTGAATGTGATCTTTATTGAGGAAGGATTGCTTGATAATGCTATATACCCATAACTGAGAAATAAATCTCATGTATAGTACTGCTAGCCCTTTCTTCATATGCAGAAAGCTGCGTAAACTGGATTGATTGTAGACAAGAATTCAAAGCACAGTATCAGGTCTGTGAGCTGTGATGTCTCTTTTTGTGCTTTTCAGCGTTGTTCTTACTCAAAAGATCCTTATTTTCTTTTTATCTTGGGGAATGTCAGCAGAAGCACAAAGAGATGGAGTTACTGTAGATTAGAGAGTGAACACTTGTCAGCTGAATTGCATTTGCACACCTCATGAAAGCATTTAGTCCTCCCCACCAGTGAATTAGAATGCATTAACAACTTATTGTATTCAACTGTTGTGTTTTGTTTTGCACTTGACAGAGGTGAGGGGGAATCTCAGAGATAATTTTTGCAAGTCATCTGCCACCAGCTGATGGTAAACTGTTCTCTTGTAGCCATGTGTAACACCATAGTGTTAGTCATGCCGCCGCTGGGTCTCTCTTTTCCTGGGTTTATTGCTCCTTGTCCAGTGGTGTAGACACGTCAAGACCATGCTCATACCTGTTACTTTTGGTAGTCTCTCATTATGCCTTGCTTTAAAATTCTTGCGGCTGTTTAAAGATCAAATAGATAACTACCTCAGGCCTGAAACCAGTCATCTTCTTGTTTATACCTAAAAATAATACCCTTATTTACCATGTAGGAAGGATTTGTCTTTACAGGTGATCAAGGTTGTGAAGTTGATTTTCAGAGGTGTGAAAAGCTGATGAACATGGGCTGGGCTGAGCAAATGGCTATATCTAGTGGTGTTAGGGCAGGCTCCAGGCCACAGGTACCTACCTGTTGGTCTATGTTGTTATTGCTGCAACAGCCCATGAGCAGCCCACTTGTGACCCACACTTAATAACAGCTTGCAGCCAACTCATGGAGTGATTCATGAGGCAGCAACTCCCAAAACGCAGTCTGGTCTCTTGGAGGCTAGGAGAGTTTAATGGTATGGACAGGGCTAGTCTGTGCCTGTAGGTCTCAGTGCCAGAGTCCAGACTAATTAATTTAATGAACTAATGTGAAGAAACCTTACAGCATTATACATTACGTGTGTCAGGAAAATCTAACAGAGGGCTTAAGTGGTCTGTTGGTTGCTCATCAGTGAAAAGGTGAGCTGAATCAGTCAGTGGTGGAGGTAGGGACAGTGCTCTTCACAAAGGAATCTGCATTAGGGCAGATATAACACCTTGAATCTTACTTTTTTTATGTCCAAACATTTGTTTTAGAGATGAATCATCATCCTTATTGAGCTTTGTACAAACTATAAACTTCTTCATTTTACAGCTCCTGTAGTAAGAAAATATTAAGTAAATAGATTTGTGGGTAAAATATAACAACAGATTAATGCAAATTTCTATTTATTTCCTATGGCTAGCCATCTCTAGGAAACAAGCAAAGGGAAGCGGAGGGTCTGCAATTCCCTATGTGATATTTTGCAGACTCATTAGTTTATGAGAACACTTTCATCCTTTCTAAGTGATGGTTATAACTGTTAGAAGTTTGCATTGCCTTTATTTATTTATTTATTTAGTTAGTTTTAAATCTTAATGTACTCTAGGAAGTGCTTGAAGGATAGGTGAATTGACCCGAAATTTTCTTCTCAAACTTGGACAAACCCTTAATGGGGCCTTAAAACATTCAGTTTATATTTATTTTTTCTCTTGTCTGAATAGGTTGGAAGAACAGAACTTTGGCTTTAGCATGGTCGATGCCATCACTGCATATTGATCAGTAGCCTCATGGTACAAAAAAGACCAAGTACTGACCTGAAGCAAAGCGGCCATCTGTCTACGTACAGGAGAAAAATAATTTCTAAAATACAAAGGGACAGATTTTTCTAACAGGTCTGATACAATTATCACTTGTTATATGTTGACTAGAAAGTACAGTGCTGAGTATTATATCCAAATGCAAATCTGTACACCTGCACACACAAAAACAGATCTCAGGCTTAAGAAAAGAACAGAGTAATAATTCACATTGTGACCAAGATATTTGAAAACTACTTTGGTTTGGGGGGCTTCTGTCTGTGAATTTCAAAAGAGATTTTCATTCATAAACCAGAAACTCACCAGGACCTCTGGAGATGTCTCAGTCTGGACAAAACATTAAAACTCCCAAATCTTTTGAGAACCTGAGCCTTGTAATTTTTCCAGCCTATAAAGCTTGTTGGCTTTATACTCGTGTATGTACTGCACAGTAAGAGATCTCAGCTACAGTTGTGTTGCAGTCCATTTCTGAGGGCTACTAGTGAAAGAGATGGGTCTGTGTCTGGACTCACCTTGTTTCTGCACCTTTGTCATCCCACCAATACCAAAGAGGACAATGCCACTAGTGGTAATGAGACTGCTCCTGGTTTGTAGCTCTGAAGCAATTGCAAGCCTCCCTTCCTCCTGGTAGCAGTTTCAAGCCTCCTTTACTAACACTCAGGACAGCATATCTGAAATTCTTGCCTGTTTTGTGTCAAAGCTGCATCTGCTAGGAGAGCTTTATCTATGAAAAAGTGAATGGGGTTTCAGATAACCTTTGTGACAGACTCTTAAACTGTATGTAGGTTCACAGTGTTAGGAGGCTGTGAGGTAAATTTAGATAAGTGTGGACTAAATATAAATATACTTCTCACTTCCCTGAGCAGTTGATGTGAAAGGGTTAGACTCCTGCCAGAAATATGAGCGCTAAGTCCCTGCTCTGCACTGATTTTCTGTGGAGGCTGGGGTAAATCGCTGAGACATCCAGACTCAGAGCTTGTTGGATGGGACCCTTAACCTTCACTTTCCATCTGTAACATAGAATAATAATATTCTAATACTGAACAGGGACACTTCAAAGAAGTCTGAATCAGTTTGATGGCTAGAAAGGTTTTAGCCGCAGTACCAGTGATGTAAGAGTCCAGCAGTTACCTTAGCATGTAGAGACAAGTTTTAGTGGCATGACCTTTGCTCCAATACATGCCTATTCTGTCAGCTGCTTAAAAGATAAGAATGTATTGATTTAGACATTTGGAGTTCAACAGTGTTACAAATACTAAAGTAAGAAGGAAAATTAATAATCATGGAACAGACAGTTTTTGAAGGTGAATCCATGGAGGCCTTGGATGAAAGGTGTTTTGTGCTCCTCCAGCATATAACATAAAGGTGAAGGCTTTATATCAGCAGAGTAAAGCACCACCTCTTTATTTCTTTAGCCTTTCTGAGGAATATAGAAGAACAGAGAATTCTTCATAAAAACTGATGCTGCAGTTTGGTTCACAGGGGCTGCTGGCTGAGCTGACAGTGTTCATTTAAACCCTGTCAGGCAATGCTTTTAACCCCACATGAAACCAACATCTGTTCAGAAAAGCATTGAATCCCATACCCACAGACCAATATCATTTAAGTCCTATTGACTTTAGCGGGACCTGAGTATCTGTGATTGCACCCTTCTTAAACAGGGAGGTTAGTCAGAGTAGGACCTGAAGGCTGATTTTCCCTGAAGATGACAAAACTATGTAGCATCATTGGTACAGAAACAGAGTTTGGTTGGCTCTCATAATGTTTCATCAAATAATGTGCTTTGTTGCATTTGTGTATTTGCAAAGATTTTCTAAAAAGTCCTTAGTTATTAAAGCCTATTTGGGGAGTATTTTTCTGCATTAACCAGATTTCATTTGATTAAATTCAGTATCAGAAGGTATATAAGAATTTCAGTCCTGCTATTTAAATTATCTAGGGAAGGAGCTTTCTTGTGGTGTTGATTAAAAGATGGCTAAAACAAGTAACTATACTTTCCCTTTTATATTACTTTTTTTTTTTTTTTAAGAATTTACAAGCCAGGAAGAAACCAAACAAACATCCCAACATGCTCATAACGGAATGTGACACAGGAAGCAATTTGTTCAGAACTGAAAGGCAAATCAGACTTTATATGTCTGTCCAAAGAAATTCCAATAACAAAATCATTTTCTTTGATGTTAGCTTTGGCAGTGCAAGTACAGAGAAAGAAAAGGTCTCTCCTTCCCCAAATATCTGGGAAGATGTCTGCAAGGGCTTTTCCCTAGTTTTAACCCAGGGGCTCAAGTCAGCACATTAGTGTTTTAGGGAAGGTGAGGATTCAAAGTTGAGTCTGGGTGTTTCTGAGTTTTAATGAGAGTGAATACTTCATTCAGCTGACAAACTTGAGTATAGGCTTCCAGGCTATTTTCCATCCCCTGCTACCCTTGCTACAATGAAAGAAAATAGCTCTGGTTTGGCTTTTTGTGCAGATAACAGAAAAAACAACGGAGAAGCCTTAAGAGCCTCTCTCAGGGGGCTAAAGCTTTCAGCATACCTATAAAACACAGCACGGCTGTCCCCTGTAAATGCGGATGTAGCGGCTGAAAACAGAGTAGCGTCGTTCTGTACTCCAGCCACCCCTGCAGGCTGCGGCTTAGCAAGCTCTTCCCCTCGTGGTGGCCCCAGAGTTGTGGGGCATGTGTGTATTGCAGCTCTAATCCCAGGGCAGGGCTCCCCCTCGCCTCCTGGCCCCACAGGAGCTTCTCTGTAAGGACCAGGCATGGGGTTAGAAGATGGTCAGGGCCTCAGGAGGTCTGCAGAGATGGGAGTGGTGTGGTCCTCAGGTGCTGAGAAAGGGATGGGCAGGAACATAGGAGGGGGGAATGCAACCATCTGAGGTTGCCTTGCTTGAGGTAAAACGAGTGTAGGCAAAAGGTGCAAGCACTTGGTCATGGTTTTATTTACCAGTATTGATACAGACACAGAGACTCTGGGACATCCCAATCTACAGCTAATTATTTCTTATTGCCCCTCTGGCAAGCAACAAGCTAGTTTCTGGTTTCTTTTGTCTTTGCAGCTTATTTCACCACATCAGCTCCTAAATGCGCTCCTAAATATGTTGCTAGTTTGGCTATGGCCTTTGAGGTGAATTGTGGATCACAAATACATGCTCCACTGCAAGACAAAACAAACCTAACTTTGTGCCTCAGGTGGCAAAGCTGCCAGTGCAGAACGTCACTGAATAATTACAACCTCTGTTATGGACTGTGAGCATTGTAAGGGCTGCTTGAGCATGGAAAGGGGAAATGTGCTGCCAACTCCCTCCACTGGCCATCTTGAAAGATAGGGAAATGTTAAAACAGAAAAACTACTAAAAGGTTAGAGAAGGTAAGACGGTTACCCTTCTGGCAAAATGTGAGAAGGCTTCTGCTGGTAGTTAACAGCTGTTGTAGATTGCTTATAGACTGCTCATGGGAGACAGACTGTGTTTAAGGAGAACTTTGTTTATTTGCAGCTTGTCTGAAGAAGCATAGGATGTGTCATCTGGGTAACACAGACAAGAAGATATTAAGCCCAGCCTTTAAACTGCCAACCTACATATTATTATCACAGTGAAATATAAACAACATTATAGTAAGATGAATAGTTAAGTAAGGAAAAAGCAACCCATGGGCGTGGTCAGTGCAGTCAGTGCAAAAGTTCCTGCAGATAGTGGTCTTAAACCTGTGCTGGGAGTCCATCTTTTAAGGGAAATACCCAGTGCTAGGATGAAAATCAATGGGCTGCAGCTCCACAAGTTAAGAGTGTGTGCTCAGTTTTATCTTTTTCAATTTCATGTCATGTCTCCATCTCTCCAGTCTTTGTTGGTATAAAACCAGACAGTGGCTAGTCTTTTTTTAGTTGGATGTTGGGTGATACAGATCTACATGTCCATACCCAGAAGAGCTCACCCACAAGGCTTAGACTAGTTGCCTGTTGCAGGTATGTTTTTTCAGTTGCTGCCAATGAATTTCAATTAATGTTGCACATCTTGCATGACAGAAATGATTTATTACCTGCATATTCTTATGTAAATTGAAAGATACAAGCGACGGATCACTGCTCAGGGATAAACTACCCCTAACTCTTCATGCAGGAGCCTGTTTTGATTCATGTGAAAGGATTTTAGGAGATGAGAAGCTGACTGCTGGGCCTAATTTTATAGTGAAAGTGTGGTAAATGCCTCCTCACTTTGTCTAGTGTGGCTGCTTTACTCAAGAGTCTTGCAGTGCCAGAACTTCAGCTAATATAAATCAGAGAGTATTGATCTATCATTGCTGAGATTTTGCCCTGCACCGAATGCTCAGTGGTTGAGTGATTGTTTTTCACAGGGCACCATTGTTTGGCTCAAGTGTGTGAGCACAGAAAAATGACAGAACTGCAAAGTTTTAAAACTCACCGTTTATATTTAATGAAACTGCAAATAGTGCACATATAAGCTGAGTTAAATCTTTCATGGTGGGACTCCTAGCTCCCGCTCTGTGTGCTGAAGTTGCATAACCCGCCTGTCACAAAGATTATGGTAGCTGTCATGGTGGATGTCCTTCATAATATCTAGGCCAGGAGATATGTTTTAAGATGGATTGAAGCCCTCAATAAAAAACAGTGCCTTCCAAACTCAACCTAGCTGTTTTGTGATCCAGTATTATGAATTCTATCCTTACTGCCTAAAGGAATTGAAATTGTACTATGTAAAACCCAGTACTTACAAAGTTGGACTTTATGACTCTGCATATGTGGATAAAAATGAATTAGCTGGATCAAACCCTCCTCCCAGCTAAAACATGAAATTGTTGCCTTACTTTAGATGTAGAATTGCTTAATGTTAATTTTTACTGAGGATTGTTTGTGCAGGAAGAACGAGTGGGAGAGCTCTAACTTACAAGTCCCCAAATCTGTCCTAGAGTGATTCGGAGAGGGCTCCAGACAGCATCTCTGCACCCAAAACTCACACAACCAAGCTTCAGGGATGCCATTGCTTTGCAGAGGCTGTCTTCTTATGAATGTTGTATGAGATAAAGGACCATAGACACTAGTACAAGGCTGTGAGTCTGATGTTTAATGTGCCCATAGGTAACATAATTAGATTATTCTATGGATTTTGGACAACAGTATGGCAGTATTAGTGTTTTTGTATTATGAGGCCTCCAATAAAAAACAATTGCAGCATTAGAGAGCTCAGAGTTACAGTAGTAAGGATTGTCTGCAAACTATGTAGATCAAAAGGTCAAATGATGTGCTAAAGAAAGGGAAGTGTGAAAAAAGCAAAGCAAAACCTCACTTTAAGAGCTTTAATATGTGCAACTACAGCTCAGCTTGAACAAACAATTTTATTTTATTTTTTCAGTCAGATAAGAGTGAACCATATATGTCATGAACCATATGTGCCAGAAAAGGAAGCAGATAAAGCACAGCATTTCAAAACAAACAGCTGTTCAAATATGAATTTCCTCTTTATTGGGATTTCAACTGTATCAGCATAAAGGTCTCAGCATGGCTGGGCAAGTCAATCATTATATACCTTGTTAGTGTGACAGCCTGACACCCCAAACCCCTACTGTGCCTGCTTCATGGTGCATGAATCTATTGTGTGTCATGTCACTTAGAGTTTTGATGGCAGGCTACTAAATGGCAGAGGAAAATACATGATCAAGCCTTCATTTTCATAAACGAAATTAAAGTATACACAGGAAATACAGAACAGAAGTGTTTTCATTAGTGCTGTTTCAAGGGTCCATCACTCAAAATGGAGACTTTCGCAAGCCCCACAGAACATTTGATTACATATGCAAATGAGTGGTTTTCCCAAGTATATATTATTTTCTTTTCCAATTTTGATGGTCTTTTTGTAACAACAAACTTGTGCCAAATTATTTTCCCTGGCATTACATCTTGCACCTGGTTAGACTGACAATAACAGAGCCCTTGGGCTCTGCCAGCACCTTGGTGTGCTTCAAGGACTTCCTTTAAACACCATAATCTGTGGCCTCCAAGTCAACAATATAACCAGAATGAGTGCCAAAATGAAGTTTGGGTGAGCTGCTATCTTCAAGTCCAGTGTTTTCTTTACTCAGTTACTTGCACTTAGGAAATACTTAAAAATAATTGAATTAATTTTGTTGGGCATTAAACAGAGTGAAAACAAAAAGAAGGTTCTTAGCCGTAAACTTTGTGATCTAAGCTGGCATTTACACTGCTCTAGGTAAGCTGCCAAATTTTGGGCGAAAGTATAAGTAAATGCATGCCCTAAAGGCAATAGCTCCCCCTTCCTCACCTGCATCACTTTGAGATCTAAGAAATAAACCAGATACCTTTTAGAATTAGATTTTGCAGCTAGACTTGGAGGAAAGTGAATCTATTATTGTGTGGTAGAAAAAGTTGGCTAGTAATAACTAGATTAAGCTGGATCTTATCAGCATTATCCTTCTCTATTTCCACTGTTGTATTCCCTTCTAAACTTAAAACATCTGTTTGTTTTATTTCATTGAGCCCAGAGGGTCCCATGACTGAAATCATGCCTAACTTAGGAAAGCTAGTCCCCAAAGAGGGTTCCCTGCAACACTGCTGAAAATAAGAGGAAAAGAAAACATCTAAATGAAAGAAATGGTGTGTGGTACCCAGTCTGCTGAATCTGAGCACTGAACTTGTTTTGAAATGTCAGGTGCGTGGTAAGAAAGTCCTGGAGCAAGTGACAAGTTTCCTGTCTTGTCTGCAGCAAGAATTCATGTGAAGGTCTCCAAGGGAACCTCCCGTCTGAATAATGTAGATGCTAACCATCTTCACAAAGTTTTATCTCATTGCAGACATTTTCCCCTTTGCTGCAGATCAGCCCTATAAGAGAATATTATAAAAGCAACTGGGACAAGCACAGATGCATATCTGAGTGTTCAGGCTTTGTGCTAAGTGATGTGTGACCATCAAAAAATCCCCTCTTCTGAGGCTTCAGCAGTACAGTGATAAAGTCAACACCACCTTATGGGACTTTTGCGGTTACCTGAAAGACATTCACATTCTGCTGCTGTCTACCAGGAGTGAAGAGCTTAATTCCTTTTAATGTCTTGGGGAAAATCTCAGCTATCATTCTCACTTGGGAGAGAAAGTAAAAATTCTCAAAGCCACAGTAAAAGCATAAATGAAAGTTGCTGGTGCTGTGGTTTTATGTGTACATTCTGGCAGGTAAGCCAGTCTGCAGAAAAAAATGGCTTTACATTAATTCAAATTCTACACAAAGCATTTTCCCCGCATGTTGTTTTCTCCTAACAGTCCCATTAGAGGTGGGAGCTCCAGCAGACAGCACAATGATTTTGAGTCCAAATTTCATGGCAAGATTGGACATTAGAATCTTTTTTTTCAGCATGAAAAAAATCTTTTTTTTTTTTTCACCATGAAAAAAAAAGAGAGCTAGCTAGACCTTTAAGGGCTGAAGCAGTGGGTATGGATGGTAGAGTGTCTTGCTGAATGCTTATTCTGGTCAGATGAACGTTTTCTGCTGCAGCTTGCTTGATACCATGAGCATTGCTCTGAGTAGTTATTATGAATAATCTTTTTCTAGTCAGTAGTTGCTTTCTTCTAACCTAAACCATTCAATGACAAACAGGTCCAGACCTCCAGGAGATATAACCTCCTGTAACACTGCTGTATTGACTGTACTGAGTGCTACTCATCTAAATCAGCTGACCCAGTTTCTTATCACAGCTTGAGCACGGCACACTTCAAAAAGCTACAGATGTGATACAATACAATAAAAGTCCTCAAACTACTAATACTTCTTTACTGGAGGAAAAGACTCTATATTGCCTATTTTCACCATTCACTTCACTCTGTGATTCTCAACATTGCACAATCATTTGCAGAATTGAGCTTTTGATGGCAAAAATCCCAAGAGTAAGCTGTCTGTCAAAACCTCCTTTCTCCTCTTTGTTATTCAACTTTCAGCTCCTGATCACAGCTCTCAGGAAGCCATGGAAGGGCATTCATTATGGTCAGCAGCTCTGAGATTGAACTCTCAGGTACTCATGATGGAGTTTCTCCTTCTCACATTCCCCCCAGCATCTCCCTTCTTCAGGCTAGATGAGGCCTGGATTTCTATGAAGTTAAATCCTTTTTTTAAAAAAATCACACCATAATTAAATAGCCAAATGGAAAAAGAACCTCTTTCTCCAACTTATTTCAAAGGCTGAAAGTGAATTCTCCTCACTCAATCCTGATTGCATCTTTTGCTCTTTTTTACAACCAACAGAATGTAAAAGAAGTAAATGGACACAGTGAGCTCCAAATTAGTTAGTATTGGTGAATCTAAACATTTTCCAGGAATCTGCTGCTGTGACTACAGTTTTGCTTCTTACATGGAAAAGCGGGCCTCAGATATGACCTCACAAACAATATAAAGCAACACTGCGCAACTTCATTATTCACTACGTCTCAGGAGGATGGCATAATTATCTACCTCAGGAAAGCCTACAGCAGATGGTATGCTGCAGATTTGCATGTTTGCACCACTTATTAGTTTATAGAATTAAGAAAGCAGATTTTAAGATTTTTAAAAATATTTTCCCTAGAAGTGATAATGAAGTGGGTTTTGTATCATATTGTTATGCATAGATTTCTCTATGTGGTTGGAGTGCAAAGGTCCCCTTCTGAGTTGTCAGTTCATTTTTCCATATTTGACAGCAAGTTATTCATATGTAAAGATCTAATTCTCTCTCTGATGTCTGTAGTTCTCATTCAGTTCTTTTAGAATCAAGAAAGAATTGTGAAAATATAAATTCATACCTTATGTGTTTAAGTACTTAGTATCACCAGCCATGCAAAAGATTCTTTAGTAAAGTTCTTATTTTAACTGTGCTGTATCCTTTTTACATTTTTAGAAAGAGTCAGCTTATGAGAGCTACTTCAGGAACGCTGGTGCTGCTGACAGAAGATCCCAAAAGAGGGAGTTTGAGTCTTCAGCTATTTATTCTTGCCTCTATTTCTGTTTTTCTGGACATGTGATTTTCCCATATACAACTTGAAATCCTATTTCTGATTGACTATACTGATGCATTTGATTCCATTTCATTTGAGAAGAGGCACCACAATTTGTTCTAGTGTGGACATGTGTATTCTTAAGATAGAAAAAAAGTGATCTGTGAAAGATGAGATTGACAGCTCTGGGAACTGAAGGCTTGTACTCATCCATTCAACTGAACACGAGCTATAACTGTGCAGTCCTCCCTGTCTTTACCCGATTAAGTTGCTCCAGCTCTTTATTAGAGAAATCCCTACAGGTTAGAATTTGTGCCAGTTGGTGCTTGACTTCTCTGAGGAGCAGCCCAACAGTGGTTGAGAGGATGTGGAAATCTGTCTGGAAGGAAATGACCGGTGGGAGTTTGACCAGCAGAACACAGTTTCAGTGTTACTGCATGGCCTGAGCTTCTCTGGACAAGCAGGGGCTGGGGGCTTGTATTTCAGTTATAGATCCCAAGGTATTATCAGTGAATCTTTTAAAAATTCTCCTACTCCTCCCCCTCACCACACCATGACACATAAAGGTGCTTAAGCCTCACATATGAAGAAATGCTGAATTCTTAAGCATAATGAATTAAGACATACATTCTATATACCTATTTTCAGAGATTATCAGTGCTCCAGAACTTACTTTTGAACAAATCTATTGACTTGGATAAAGCACTGCTGACCAAAAAAGAAATTGACATTGGTATTTTTTGTTTTGTAGGGTTTTCTTTAAAGCAGAAGAAAACATCAACTTTGGAACATTAAGGCACTCCAGCCATATTTTAGCTGCTATAAATACAAAATTATACTATAGACCTAATTACAGTTAGGCCAGTAGTGGCAGGAAACGATCAACACTTCTGTTCTCAAAGTAATCAGTGATAATTTACAGCTAGGGAGAGAAATCAATATGCAGGAACTGCCCTCATTTTGGGTAAATTGAAATCTTTGACCCAGCAAGGACTGATGCCTTGCTTTAAACTAGACTAGAATTTCCTGTGGTAGAAGGGGTAGTCCAAATTATTGCATTAATTTACCTGAGAGTAATAAGCACATGAACATGTCAATTCACTGAAGACTTCACTTTTTTCCCTACCTATTTTTAAATGACCTGCCTGAACAACTGACATGTATAATATTAGTAATGCTACAGATATTATGCCACCCAAGGTAACAGCATCCTGGACATCTTGCATCACATAAACACCAGGTGATAGGAACAGCCACAAATTGAAAATCTTCCCTGAAAAGCCTTGGGTGTCAAATCACTTATACTTCTCCCATGTTTGTCTGGATTGGTTGGATAGGGATCATGGACTTAAAACTACAAGTTCTTTCCACTCGTTAGAAAAGCTTTGCAGTTTGAAGGTAAACTTTCAAATTCAGGTATTTCTGTCTCTCTCCCAACATATATGTCATAGTAATTCTCACTGGAAATATTATAAGGAAGCATTTCATGGTAAGTTCTTAGAAATCCTCTAAACATATTGAACTGAGATTTGTACTCCAATAATTTCAAAATTTTGAACAGAACATCCTATGCTTCCAAAGATAATTTTGTTGAACAAAATAGATAATTACCCCTTGGCTTGTCCAGCCCACCAGCTGTGCCCAGGAGCTGGCAACATGAGGCAGCCCAAAACAAATGGTGGCCCCAGCCCGCACTGGTGTGCCTCAGTGACATTGCTCTTGCACCTCCACAGCCCTTCAGAGATGTAGACAGGCTCCCCACAGATGTCTCATGATGATTTACATTTATCAATGATTAGGGTTCATCAAGTCAGACTTGCAAACCAGAGAAGAGGCTTTGCACTGAAAAGTCCTATAGCTGTGAAGAGTTTTATACACAGCCCATCTCTCTTTCTTTCTTTCTTTCTTTCTTTCTTTCTTTCTTTCTTTCTTTCTTTCTTTCTTTCTTTCTTTCTTTCTTTCTTTCTTTCTTTCTTTCTTTCTTTCTTTCTTTCTTTCTTTCTTTCTTTCTTTCTTTCTTTCTTTCTTTCTTTCTTTCTTTCTTTCTTTCTTTCTTTCTTTCTTTCTTTCTTTCTTTCTTTCTTTCTTTCTTCCTTTCTTTTTCTTTCCTTCCTTCCTTCCTTCCTTCCTTCCTTCCTTCCTTCCTTCCTTCCTTCCTTCCTTCCTTCCTTCCTTCCTTCCTTCCTTCCTTCCTTCCTTCCTTCCTTCCTTCCTTCCTTCCTTCCTTCCTTCCTTCCTTCCTTCCTTCCTTCCTCCCTTCCTTCCTTCCTTCCTTCTTTCCTTCTTTCTTTCCTTCTTTCTTTCCTTCTTTCTTTCCTTCTTTCTTCCTCCCTTCCTCCCTCCCTCCCTCCCTTCCTCCCTTCCTTCCTCCCTCCCTCTCTCTCCCTCCCTCCCTCCCTCCCTCCCTCCCTCCCTCCCTCTCTTCCTTCCTTCCTTCCTTCCTTCCTTCCTTCCTTCCTTCCTTCCTTCCTTCCTTCCTTCCTTCCTTCCTTCCTTCCTCTCCTTCCTTCCTTCCCTTCTTTCCTTCCTTCTTCCTTCGCTTCCTTCTTTCCTTCCTTCTTTCCTTCCTTCTTCCTTCCTTCCTTCTTTCTTTCCTTCTTTCCTTCTTTCCTTCCTTCTTTCCTTCCTTCCTTCTTTCTTTCCTTCTTTCTCTTCCTTCTTTCCTTCCTTCTTTCCTTCTTTTTTCTTCCTCCATTTTCTGGCTGGAAGTCCCCTACATTTTAGCTGATTTCAGTCCTCCACAGCTCCAGAGATTTTATTTTATTTTATTTTTTTTTTGTTTCGCTTCATTTGCACTGGAAAAAATCACAGCCTTCCAGAAAAACAACTTATACAGCTTGTCATGCACTTAGTCCCTGTAGGTAGTTCTCGCTGTGTCAGGGTCTCTGGCTTAATAATAATCCTGCAATTCTATTCTATGAATTTTCTGGCTTGATAGGGACTTTGCTGATTAATGTTGTCAGAATGGGGATGTGCTGAAAAACACCTTCTGATGCATTACATGAAAGGCTCAATCTAACAGATGTACAAGATCAGTTTATTGTCATGTTCTTTTACCAGGAAAAGTCAAGGCTTTGGGCTAAATCAATGATGCAATTTGTTTAATGTGAAGTTTGATTTTGCTTGAGTCAGACCTCACTGGTCTTTTTCTTTCTCTAAGGCATGCTAATAAGTTTCTTTTTAAGTTTCTGATTTCCTTTTTTTTCTCCTAGATTTTCTTCTCCTGCTGTAAGTTATTTGAAGGATATTTTATTCATAAAGCAGGTTCCTTTCGTGTCTGGGCAGAATGAAAATATCTTGTGGGATTCTTCTGACTGTTTCAGAAGTATTTTGATCCTAACACTTTATGTACAACAAAAGTCTCACAACTACTGAACAGGTGCATTTGCTTGTGATGAAACTTCTAAATTTTGTGTTATGAAATATGGAAATGCTCTGGCATCCAGGTGGAAAATAAAAGACACTTAGATTTAATATGCAAGATTAAACCTGCAAAACCAACATTGCATCCTTGCAGGAAAATAGAGCTTTATCTGGAAACATCACATTCAAATGATCTAGTTTTGAAAATGGATAAAAGAGATGTCTATAATAATTTGTATTGAGCTCCTGGTTAGTAAGAAATAATGTATATAATTACATATTCTGGAATGAAAGCCACAGCACTATTTCTCTTTTTGTAAGTACTGCCTGGTTATCCCCTGTGCTATTTACAACCAGTTGTAAAGGAGCCTTCATGCCCTGCAATGTTTTACATTGTGCGGTGTAGGTGCTGGCAGCTGGGGGCTGCAGGGGTAAGTAGCTTCTGTGAGGAACAGGCTGGGACTGCCCCATGCTGGCTCCAAACCACCCACCACAGGGCACAGCCCAGCCCCTCAGCCAAAATTCTGGCACCTTGGGGCCATTTTTTTGTCACCTTTTCTCATTACCAAAATCTGTTCTAGCTGGTAATAAGTGAAATTAATATCTCCCCAAGACTAGACTGCTTTGTCCATGATGGTAACAGGTAAATGATCCACTTGACATTATCTTGACCCACAAACTTTTTAATTTCATTTTTTTCCCAGTGTTACTGTTGAGGAAGGAGAGTGAGTGAGCAGCTGGGTGGGCGTTTGGATCTATGGATGCTTCCTCTCTGTGTCTAGCTATCATTCTGAGAAGTACTTGCCCATTTAAATACATGCAGAAATAGAAAACAAAAGACTAAAAAAGAAAAGTCTTGTCTCCAAATGGGGAAAGGCATATTTCCAAGCTGTCTAGGAGCAAAGGTCTCCTGTGTGGGACAGAAATCCACCCACTATTTATTGCAATAATGATGTAACTGTAAAGGCAATCATTAATGATACATAGGTCAAATGCCACCTCTGAGGTATGTGAGTTTTAATGAGGGAAGCCTACTTTCCCCAGCACTCAGCTTCATAAGGGACCCTGCATCAGTTCCCCAGTGGCAGAGCTGGTTGGTGTTGCTGTCTGGTGAAGTCTTGAAGTCAGTCCCTGCCTGGGTGCTCACCATGTGAACCCCATGGGGCATCTGGCACATCCATGAGAATTTGTCTTCCCTGGGCTTGAGCAGACGTGAGACATTTACCTTTACTACAGCTGAGGTTTGTGGGTACAGAAAGTCATTCTTTCCTCAGCATTATGCACTACCTGCATGAGGCAGTAAGTTCACATTTCTGCCCTCAGTGTTTTTAGGAGTATTTTACAGATCTCTCTTGTGCAGCTCATGGTTTCTTCCCAAACTGAATAGTTCCTTTATCTGTCTGCTCTTCAGGTCAGGAAGCCAGCTTCAGTACCCACACAGGATCACCCTACTACAAAAATACTCAGTTTTTCCACATAGCTTTTGGAGTCTCATTGGCTCCCCTTACACATTATGGTAGTATGAGCTAATATTAAGACCACAGCTTCATTCCTCTGTTTCCAAGCTTTGCCCCTCAATCTTGAAATTTGGGATTTGTTGCTACCTCAGGTCCTTGGCTGGAACAACCTTAAACCCTGATGGGCCATCACTGCACTTCACTGATGGGCAGAATGGGGGCAAGTTGTACCTCACCTGATCATAGTTTCACACACCCCAATGCTTTTTCCTGACCTCCTTAGCTCTCACTGGTTATGTTTAATTCATCAAGAAGCTATGGAAGTGGATCTGTGGTGGGAAATGGTGCTGAGGGCCATCTGTCCACATAATGTGTTTTTTAAGGATTTTCCTTTTGGCTGGCTCTAGCCTGGTCCTGTGGTCTGAATGCCCATTTGTGGCTGGGGCACATAAGATATCCTCCTGGAGGGTGTCTCTGGGGGTGCCTCATCTCAGAGGAATGTTGTTCATGTGCTCTGCTGCTGCATCACTGTGTGGAGAGCAGTGATCTTTGAACAATTCCTGGCTTGAACTAAACTCTGATGCAAATATACCACAGTCTGTACATGAACAACTCCTCTAAGCTGTCGTAATGAGCTTTTGGGTTTGCTGTGTATGAGCTATGACTCAGTGATGTTTTATTTTGTGTGTCCTACTTTTACTTTTCTGATACTCGTTTTCACAGGCTAGAAGGATGTATCTATTTTCTTCTCAGAGACAATGCAGGCTGTAAAGGAAAGCACATGTTATCTTAATTTTTGTTCCCTTTTCAAAGCCTGAAAATAGTTGCGTTCTTGTTCTGTGTGGAGGAAAACAAAAAATGTTCAACAACCAAACAGAATTTGGGAAGACGTGTTGTGAGAAGTACTTTGTTGCCCTGGCAAAGATACCTTTATAGAAGGCATCTCTTTCCGAATATTTCATATGATCTGTCCATTTTAAGTATTATCACAAGTTAATGATAAAATTTCTAGTAGGATAGTATGTGGGGAAAAGACAGGGATTATCTATTATTCTATGGATTCATTTGTTAAAAAGAGATCTTTCTGTACATCACAGGATCATTTCCAAATCAACATTCCTCTTTAGAGTTTTCACTGTTTTTGAATAATTTTCCATACTTAAAAATCAGCCTTTCCTCTTCCCTCCTTAAAATCATTCCTTGTTTTTTGTTTCTTATGCCCTGGATGTACTGCTGTAAACTTCAAACCATCTAGCACGTCTCAAAGTAAGGTCAGCATCATCTTTGTCAGCACCGTGGAGCTGTGTCATCCATCAGTAAATCTAACAGTAAAGAAAGTTTGCAGGACTCAGATGGTTCTCTTCAGCCTGCTGTGCTGGGGCGTCTGTCACATGGCCCATTAATGGCAAGATGTTGACACTCTGTCATTTTTCATGAAGTTGTAAGTGAGCTATGAGCCAAAAGCAGATAAAAGACAAATTAACTCATACGGCATGTAGCACTCTGCCCATCATCAGCCTTCCTTGCCTAGACAGAGGCAAGACTGGAGCATTAATTCCAAAAAGTACTCATAATTATTCAAATTTCTCAATGCAACAGTTTTGAAGTGCGGTTGCACAATATTTGTGCAATGTTGTGTTAAGAGAAGTGCTTATCACAGACCTGAGACCTCAATTTGGAAAAATAATGGTATTGTATGTTTGATTAATGCTCTTCTCTGATGCTGATCAACGACACTGCAGTAGGAGAAGCGTGGGCTTCCTCAATCTGCCAACATGAAGGTCTTTCAAGCTTGCCAAGAAAACTGCTATTGTTTGTGCCCAGGCCCCAGTCTCACAAGCTGTTCTGTGCGGGTGGACCCCAGTGCTTTGCAGAGGCCTGGTGACTTTGTTGACTATGGCAAAATGGAGAATTCCACAGCAGGAGCACAGTAAATCCCCCATTGCTTGGAAAATGGACTTCAGATCCCTCTGAAGAGCAGCCCAGCCCACTTGTATGCAGATGGAGTTATTGCTACAGGGACCAGGTTTGACGCTCTTTTAAAAATGGTCTCTCTGTAGAGCTAGAATATGCATTTTATACATGTTTACATTGTAAGCTGAAACTCAAGGAGGGATGTGATGGAAGGATGAATTTCTTAGCAGATTCTGACAAGTCAGATTCACACAATATGTGTGTCCTGCTTGATAGGCAAAGCTTAAATTGGCAAGATGAGTAGAGCTCAATATGTCTTCTGTACCGTCACTATTTCTATAAGCAGATTAAATTGTCTTTGTGTCTGGGGAGCCTGTGCCTTGGGTCAGTATCCTTGTATACAACTTAGCACATGGACACAGAATGAAGAATTAAGTGCTGTACTGAGTCTGGCTTTTGGTTTGTTAAAACTAATATGACCAAGAAAGACGGAAACAGTTTGACTTTGTCATCTGGCATTTCGATATGTTGGTGTGCTGAAGCCTGGGTAAACATGGGCATTTCCAGGCTTTGGACAGCCTGGCAAGCTCAGGGCCGGTGTGAAGCCTCACTGAACCCTGGTACCCCACTTCCTATGAGGCAGTGTTTAGATTGGACAAAAGACAAGGGGTTAGAGGCACAGCCACTTCCATCTCTTGGTGTGTATCTCTTCTGTCTCCCAGGGTTGGGAAGAAACCATGTGGACAGAAAATAAGATGAAGCACCCAAGGCTTTGAGCAACCCGGTCTAGAGGAAGGTGTCCCTGCCTACGGTAGAGGGGTTGGAACTGGATGATCTTTAAAGTCCCTTCCAACTCAAACCCTTCTGTGATTCTGTGATCAAGCCTTGTTGTCCAAAGTCTGTTTCTGTTAAAGCTGTATAGAGCATGCAGGAGAAAAACAAACCAACTTGCTCTATCCCAGGCTTTAGAGGGGTAATTTTTTTTTGTTTGTTTGTTGTTGTTGTTTCCATTCTAAAATGGATTGGATACTTAATTTTTTTTCTTTATTAATATTACCTAATATAATAAATTCATGATTCTTCTAAATAGACACTGTAAGTAGTGAATGGAAGGTAATGACCAGGTTTGCTCCAAACTGGTTTAAACAGGTTAAAAGCTAAGATTTGAGAATAAGCGTGTTCCCAGAACTGAGGGAAACAGCAGGTGGAGTAATATTGTGCTGCAAACATGTACATTTCTCAGCTTTATTTGCCAGCCAGTTATTACAAGAATGTGTGGAAAATTATAATCGTTACAAATATACTACAAAGAACTGTAAAAGCTACTTGGTTTTATTTCCTCAAGCCATAACTGAAAAAATATATATTAAACCACGGCTTAGCATCCATCTACAGAGCTCTAAAATGAATTCTATCCAGATTTTTGAAATGTTTTTGACATATTTCCCATTTGTATTAATCAGATTCAGTTGTTTAGAACTTAATCTCTCAGTTCTGTTAATATAAACTTACCAGTCCCGTGCTGCAAGTTAAATTTTTATTTTACATCTATATATGCTTTCTCTTTTACTTTAATGCCAAAGGTTTCTCTTTAGCCTAATGGCTATAATGAAAGCTTTTACTGCTAAATTAAAATAAAATGAGTTAATGGGTACCCAGTGCCTTGTTCTAGTTAAAATGTGAGTCAATTTGCAATGACCACTGCTTTGGGATTGTAGCATGTGTTTTATCTTGGGCAAAGTGTAGTGAGCAGTGTGAAATTTAACTTTAAAAGTGCCTAATCTGCTCTTCTGTAAATATATTTCTAATTTATTTTGCTTACTAATAACCTTTCCACATTTTAATAAGTCATGTTGAAATTTTCCATGGTAGGTGACTACTTCAGATGGATTATTTACAATGTTATTGAAAATGGTTTAGGCATTCAGAGAATCCCAGAGATTCAGGGAAAGATGGATAATATCGATTTTTTAAAATTTTCTCCTTTATAATGGGAAACAGCAGTAGATTTTTTCCAAAGGAATGCACCTATGGTCAAGTGACTTTTACTATTTCCACCACTATCTACTCACCTATGAATAAAAACCTTAGAAGAAGGCAGATTTGATTTTAAATGTGTTATTTTTAAATTAAAGCTGATTTCCAGACCTTTGATGCTTCTAAATTCCTAATTCTTCTTCTGATAATATTTTGTGTGAAACTGAAGTGTGTATGGGATTTTGTATGATACATGTAAGCAGTCACAGGGATGAATGCACCCTTCTAACTTGGTATCACTTTCTGAGGGAATAGGTTTGAGCCCATTTATTGTCAGTGCAATATGTTGCCACTAATACCCATCAGCACTTTTTTGCAAGTAAAATATTGTACTTTTAGGAATTCTTGGGTTGTTTTTTTTTTTTGGTAGGAAATGTGGATGCATAGCTTTTCTGTTATGTGCTGAAGCATGTTAGCATGTAAAATAACTGTCCACAAATGATGGCTGTTCTTTCTAACATTTGGTGAAGAATAGTTGATATTTGTGTCCTCCATGGGAACACCATTTTTAGGCAAAGAAGGTAGAAGGTATTGTGCGCCTACCTCTGCACACTCAGAATGGTCTCTGATGTAGGGACTGTAGTGAGAGGACAAGGGGTAACGGGTTCAAACTTAAACAGGGGAAGTTTAGATTGGATCTGAGGAAGAAATTCTTTACTGTAAGGGTGGTGAGGCCCTGGAATGGGTTGCCCAGGGAGGTTGTGGATGCTTCATCCCTGGCGGCGTTCAAGGTGGGGTTGGACATAGCCTTGGATGGCATGGTTTAGTGGGAGGTGTCCCTGCCCATGGCAGGGGGGTTGGAACTAGATGATCTTAAGGTCGTTTCCAACCCTAACTATTCTATGATTCTATGATTCTATGTAGCCCCATGACTTGACAGTGCAGAGTGAGTCTCCTGTGTTTAATGCCTAGGGCCTCCTGAGCAAGCTTTTGAGAAGCAGAGGAGCCCTTGCAGGAGAAAGCAGTAAAAGTGGAAAGGATCTGGACCTGATCTTATCACTTATACCTTCAAACCTGCAATTAACCAAGTTATATTCTCCTTCCAGACAATTTAGGAGGAGCTGGCTTCAGAAGACCTTGCACCTCCCCAAGTCCCACCAGATCTTCTAGCTTCTGCTGTGACGACCACCTTGTTCAACTGACCTATCTAGTGTCTTTACCTAACCCTATATTCTGCTCTGATCTCTACTTGGATCAGATGTATTTGCCAAAAGCTGAAGCTTATATTTATAGAGAAATCATTTCCAAATGTATAAATGAGCTCAAATAAGGATTTGAATTCAGGCACTTACCTGCAGACACTGGAGTTTGTTATGGAGCTGACTCTTTCGAGACTTTTTGATGGGAAATATACCAAGCTGATTGTTCACACTTGAATTTATGGAAATACATAAGCACGTAGGTACATTTGTAATGTGTAGTCATATTTCCCATAAAAAAGTTGTTGGCTATAAACTCTAAAGAGCCTCTGTTCAAATGCAGTAAAAAGATCTTTTTCACTTGGACCTTGAGAAAATATTTGTATTAGCTAACAAATGGCTCTCTGCTAACAAACATATCCATCTGAATCATTTATTTAAATCTGGGAAATTAGGCATATTTCTTTGAGTAAATTATATATGAACTATTGTATTCATTAGTCTATGAATTATGTGGCTGGCTGACACACTATCTGACAATGTGTTAGATGATTGCTGTCCATCAGTGGACCAATACATTATTTACAATATGAGTTTTTTTTTTCATTATTTAGCCATAATGTTTAGCAAATATGTTGTTTAGTGAAGTCAAAGGACAATTTACGCCAAATAACATTTGCATGATTGTGTTGTGATGTCAAGATTGCTTTGCACAGCAATACTGTTGCAAAAATAGCCTCCTTACATGCTTGGTCTGCATATTTTTTGCTGTCCTTTTCCTCCTCAGTTCATAAGACACACTTCCATTCTGTATACACTTCTGTGTATTTCCATGTGAAAACAGAAGAATATGGCACCACTCGAGAAAAACAGACAAACCACTGAAGGTCTCAAGATGTTATGCACACATCAACAACATGCATATGTTATGTGCATGTTTTATGCTCATTTGCTGTGTTTTTTTTCTTTTTTTTATTGAAAGAAAATCATCTGTTAATTGAAACTGAACTAAGGAGTCTCTACCCTGAGACAAATTAAATCTGCCAGATACCTTGGGATGGCCTTTTGACTTATAATGGAGATTGGATGTTGACGACTCTGACAGTTCAGAAGGGGAAAGTGACAGACACTGTCAAGAGAAGATAACACTTTTTTCATTTTTGAAGAGTTTTATGAAGTGTAATAACATTTTTTTCTTTTTTTCTTTTCATTATACACAGGAGGCAGAGCAAGATTCAGCCTATTGCCTGGATGCCTGTTGGCATTCGCCTCTGCTCCTAGCAATTAGTAACTCCCTTCCTGCTCTTTTCTCAAGGAGAAAGCCATGGAAGTCAGCCATTTGTCAGATTTTGATAACTTCCCCTCTTCTCCACAATGCCAGCATGGCTCTGAAGTAGCGAGGCTGAGGGGCTGCTCCGGATCCAGCCTATACTGAGGGATGAAGACAAGGGGCATCTCTTCTAGGAAAGTCTCTTTCTGCCCTGAGAGGAAGGGGCATTATAGAGGGGTGAAATCATTGGGTCTGTCCTCAGGAAGGGAACTTGCCTACCAAGAGATGCTAGAGAAAATGTTATCAACATGTGCAGCAGTTGTTCAAGCATATTGCCGCCCAGCAAATGCTACAGTATATGCTCCACAAAATATACAGTATTTCCTAGGTTTTGATAGACTCACCTGGTAGACTTCCCAGGGAAGGACGACAGTCCATTAAAATGCATCCTGCTGACAAACGGCTGGGCTGTCGTTTCTCCTTGTCTGTGGAACAGCAGAGTCTGAGGACAAAATGCTTCTGTGAGACTCCCATTTGCAAATGCTGCTGTCCTCTCTGGGGACAAAGACCACAAGAAGCTTGGGTGTGGTGGTCTCCCCAGCTTTGCTGCCCCCAGCACCGTACTGCACTGTGCAGGAAGAAATGCATGGGGTTAATTCCCCCCCTTGGCCCTAGCCAGGAGGATCACTGGAGACCCAGAAAAGATTGCTGCCTCTCATGGGGTGACAGGGAACATCAAGGCAGACAGGGACAGCCACTGACAGTGTGGTCAGGATCAGAGGAGACGAGGGTAGTATATACAGGAAGTGGAAGAAGATTCTGAGGTAGGCATGGATTGTATTAGTAGCTTGCATTTTTCAAGCCTGTCTGGTGAAATAGCTATAAAATTACTTGGTGCATTCCTAAGTATCAAGTTAACTGGGCAAATTCCTGTTCTGAGACTGTCTTCTGCAATCTGCATCTATTTTCTGCACAGGAGGAGAACCAGAGGAGTTCTGTTTCACATTTGCAAATAAACCTTCTAATTCTAAGGTCTAGCCGTAGATAAATCCTCATCACCTCATGTCTGTACGGTAGGTGTCACAGTACTTTCCTGCCTCACTGTGAGGCAGGAAAATCCCATTCTCTAAGAGGTGCTAAAGCATACTAAAAATTGCTCAGGGCTGCTTGTTAGTGGTTATTCTTCTGTCCCACGTATTGTTGTTCAAATTACTGCTACATTCTACTCAAAGAATTATTGGGTTCCAGTTCCTATAAAAATCCTAGAAATGTAAAGCTAATGAGGTTGGAAGGCACCTCTGGAGTTGTCCCACCCCCCGATCTAAGGAGGGTCAATGAGATCAAGGCCATGTCCAGCCAAATTTTGAGACTCCACGGCCTTTCTGGGCCACCTTTTCCAGTGTCCAACACCCTTCACAGCTAAAAAGTGTTTTTCTCATGCTTAAATAGAATTTCCTCTACTGAGATTTGTGCCTAGTGCCTCTTGTTCTGTCACTAGACATTAGCAGTAGGAGTCTGTCTCTGCCTTCTTTACCCCTCCATTAGGTATTCATAATTGCATTCACAGTCCTCCACTGGACTCTCTTCAGTGAATCCACCTTTCTCTCATTCTGGGGCGGACAGAACTGCACATAGCACTCCAGATGTTACCTCACCAGTGCTGAGTAGAGGAGAAGGATCTTGTCCTTACACCTGCTGTCAATATTTTGTCTAATCCAGATGAGGATATCATTAAGGTTCATTGCAGCAGGGGCACATTGCTGGCTTATGTTCATTTTGTGTCCACCAAGGCTCCCAGGTCCTTCTCTGCAATGCTGTTTTCCATCTGCTTGGTCACCAGTATGGGCTGTTCCCTGGGCTTATTTCTCCCCCTGGGATAGGAGCTGGCATTTCAAATTTTCACCCCCAAGTGAAGGTGTCCCTGGCATTCCTGACTATTGCTTTCACACATAGCACTGTGCACAGCCTTGGCTGAGTCAGGCTCACTAATTTGGTACACAAGACTGTGCACAGCATGAAAATAACTCTCCTCTTTTTAGCCTCCAACAACTGATTATGTAGTTTGATCCTTTCTCCTGCCTGTACTTGGCCCTAGGGAGTCTAGTGAGACTGTCACAAGCTGCCACTGGTGGGTGGATCTGCGTGGAGGAAACTTTCCGCCCATTGCCTGGCAGCTGGAGAGCTTTGGGCAACCCTACCACTCTCAGGGAGCCCCACTTGAGGATGAAAGACATTTCATTGCCCCTAAGCTATTTTGCTGGATTTTTACTGGATTTTTCCCCAGAGGTGATTAAATAAGAATTTACCTCCGCCTTCACTTAAGATTGAACAAGCATTTAGCTTGCTCTAAGCTCTGAGAGGTAAGAGACTGAAAATCAATGCCAAGGTCTGTGAGGCTGGTTCAGGACACAATTGTTGACAGAAACTGCCCTCAAGATTTGGAAATTACACAGCTGGGGCTTTTCAGGAACTGTTTTCACCAGTTTGTTTTAAGGGGGAACAAGATCAATTTACAAACAGGTATTTCTTATCCTTTAAGCCTCTGTCCTAGAGCTCTTTAGGTTCTTCTTATTTTCTGGCTCCCAAGCCCTGCGGCACCCAGCCATTCTCAGCCCTCCCCTGGGCAGACTCCACTGTAATTCTGCTCTGTAATCTCTATCCTGGTTCTCAACCCTGCAAACTCCAGTTTCCTGCAAGTCCCTGAGAAACTGTTAACTTTCAGCAGCAATTTTCAGTAAATCCAGCCATGACTGGATACCTGTTTATGCTTTTCCCTCTGGAAGCCAAGCCAGGGAGACTGGCAGTTTACCATCACAAAGCTCTTGCCAAATCATGGTGTTTCTGACTTTGTTCGCAGTGATAATAGGAAATTGGATTTGGTAGCTCAGGAGGTCCCTTTCCGTGCTACATTCCAGATCAAATCTGCTAGAAATATTTCAGACAAAAATCTGTTCCAAGCATCTTCTGGTATTCCCATAGTTGTTCATCTGCTCATATTGGGATTATAATTTCATTTTTGAGTAACTGTCGTGGAAGGCTGCCAGTCATTTCAGGATAGCTTATGGCAATCACTCAAATGGCTCACAATTACCCCTAGGTAAGTCTGTAAATTTGAAAACAATAACAGCTCCATTCTCATATGTAACATCTTTCCAACTTGTAAGTCAGACCTCCGACTGGGTCAATGACAAACACAGAAAGGGGCATATATTTTCCAACTGCTGTGGTTTCATGGAACTGGTGGCTAACTCACAGTTCTAAAATGAATCTGTACAACTTTATTTTTTAAAGAAGTGAGCTAGTAGAATTCTCTATTTAACTTTTGATCTTTTTATTTTTTCATTTAGCTTCATTAGCCTTTTCTTAGTGAAAAATATTGATTCTAGATTTGCAAAGAAGGCCAAATAGTAGCAACTTATTTTTATCCTTTGCTCAAATACAGCAGGACAGGAATGAATCACAAATCATTTAGTCACTTATTAACACAAGTTTGGGATGTAAAATTGTGCCTTCAGTTTTGCTGATTCATTTACAAAGATCATTAAAACCAGCCCATTCCCTAATAAGCTCCAAGGCTGCACAGGTGTGCAGACTCAGGTCCCTCATGGCTGGATGCCCTTCTTCTCCACAGTAGCAAGAGATAAAATGAAGAACCACCATGTGAACGACTGATCCACCCTCACACACTGTCCCAGGTGTCCCATTTAAGCCCCAAGCCTTCCTGCTTGGTTGTAGCATAAACTACACTGTATGTGCATATGGTGTGCCTGGCCTTGTTAGCTTGACTTTCTTGCTGGTCGTTGGACATGTCCTTGTGACAGGGGATGTGCTCAGTGGCAACTGGGGCTGAACCAGCATCTGCCTCTGGACCTGCTCTGTCTGCTTTGTTTTGGGACTGTGTCCTTGCTGGAGGGGCCATTGTCCTGCCCTGTCACCAGTGGCTCCTGTCTGGCTTCCCCTTAGGAGCAGCTGCTGCTCCCTGACCTTCAATGCATGGCAATTTTGTTACGCACCCATCAGCTCTTGTAGTGTGACCAGGGCTTGCCTTTCGAGATTCTGCTTCTATGGCAGCATAAATATCTTTGCTGTCCTCTGTGTGTCTTTTCTGGGTTGGCTACATCGTCTTAAAGAAGGAACAGCTACATCTGCACGTCACGTTTACCATTGTCCCTATGTCACGGATTTAGAGAGCAGCAAAATTAAGTTTATAGCTTCCTAATAATTACTGTCATCCCATTTTCCTGTTGAGCACTAAGTCAATGTTTTCAGAGAACAGTTAGAAATGACTCCAACATCCTTCCCCAAGTGGTAATAGCTAGTTTGGAGTCCTTTGCTTTTATACACAGATTTTATTTTTTTCCTCCTATGTGCATTACTCTGCACTAATGGGCACTGAATTTAATTTGCTATTTTATTGCAAAGTCACCCTGTATTGTGCAATCATTCTATATATGTTGTGTTAGTTTTTTAGCAACTTGAAACAGACTTGTTTCATTTGGAAATGTAGTTTTTTCACTCTTCACATCCTTTCCACCTGTGAGCCCCCTAGGAGAAGAGCTCCCAGAGCAGATCCTCACAGGATCTAGGTATAACTTCTCTCTGGTGAAAGCTGACTTTCTAGTCCAGCTTTTGTCTTCCTAAGTGGTTGTGAAGCTAAGAGAGACCTTTCCTCTCCTGCCATGAAATTTTAATATGTGTAGGAAAAAAGATACTTTTAGGAGCTTTTTGATAAGCTGAGAATATTCCGTCAGTGGGAGCAACTTGGAAACACCCAGTTCTTTCAAGATTTCTTACAGATTTGTGAGGCATGAGGATTTTCTACCAAACCTGACTCCTGGCTATCATGCTTCTCCATATGATAAAGACTAATGTTAGTCTTTATTACTGTTTTTATCTCCTTGATCCCCAGAGAGATGCAAGTAAAAGGAGATATTCAGCTGTTAGGTGCTGTTACTGGTGCAAGTTGGTTCATCACCTGCATTTATTCATGTCTGTAAACCCCTTGTTTTAAAGTCATCTGATTATACTATCTCAAGCAGTACACTTACCTTCACAGCACATAGCTTTGAAATGAGTTTTGGATTACCTTCACTTTCAGTGCAAGGATGCAGCTCACTACCCTGGAACAATGCTACCTGCCTCTTCTGGGAGCTGTCCATTTTACAGCTTTGTCCCACGGTCAAACACCAAGTTTGACCATGAAGTTGAATAATCAGATATTTTCCTTCCTAAATCTTTCTCACTCCTGTAGAAATGAATAAGAAACACGTTAACTCATTCCTGTGAATATCAGTTGCCAATGTATGAGATGTCCAAGCTGGTGCATGGGGTTATTGAGAAGCCTGTGGAAATAAGCTGTCACAGTAACAAAAAGTAGAGCTCAGGTTTACCTCTTTTTCTATAAAATTCACTGCTTTCTCCTTGCATGACAACTGCTTGGTGTGCTGTCTGCCTACTATTTGAGTGATTTAATTGGAGAAATGACTTCTTAATAGCTCTTCTTTAATTATTTAGCTGTTCACCAGAGGTAGCTTTTCTGGTCATGAAGGTAGTAACAGTGGTATTGGTATAATGAGATACTTAATCTGACTGTCTCTGGTCGAGGCTCATAATTCATAGATCACCATCCACTGGCTTTGTTTATCCATCATATTTGTCCTCATTTAAAACTCTTGAATTAAAATTGCACCTTTAGCCACATGAATGCTGATATTGATAGACATAATTTTTCCTGGATTAGTCAGATGTAGCTCAAAAGCTACATAGATAAGCAGCTTTTGGCTAGACTGAGTGCACATGAACACTTGTGTTTGAGTTGCCATAATACCATTGGCACTTTTATAATAGATATTAGTGGGTAAGAATGGGATTAATTTAGCTTTAAATGTTACCTTTGTGATTATATATTCGTTTTAAATTTATAATCTGGATACAATTACTGTCCCTATTAGACTCCAACTAAATGAGTCCCAAATCTGCCAACCAAACTTACACTGGAGGAGCAAGAAAACTTGTTTTCTAATTAACAACTTGTTTCTGATTTTTCTTGGAACTATGTGGTAGAGCCTTCTTAATTTAGACCTATTCTGAGTGTCTTGAACCAATTAATTTATATGCTAGGTTGCATCTCTTAATAAAATGTAAATTTAGGATAGACAACACTAAGAGCTAAAGAAAAGAGATACATCTGGATTTTCCAGTAATTCGTAAATGCACTTAGTTTTTTGTTTGATGCTGGAAAATGGTAGAATATAACAAAAATGTAGAAACTGGGTGAAAAAAGCAGGAGAAATAGGTTTATTGGCAAAAAAAAAAAAAAAGAGAGGGAATAAGGGTAAAATGTGGCAAGAAAAAAACCCAAATTGTAGCTGAAATGGTTTTATCTTTTAACATAAATTCACAAATAAATGGTCCAGATGGAAATCTGTGATTAGAGTGCAGCTTTGTATTACTTTTCTAGTAAAGAGTGACTCACTCTAACCATTAGAAAACTCCAGATCCCATAAATGAATGAATTTTTTGTTATAAAGCTCTCACTAGGCTGAAGCTTGGCAGAGTTCTCAACCCAGGAGAAGAGTATTTAGTATTTAATTTCTTTATCAGAAGTAAAGTTTGGTTGGAACAATTGCAAATACGTGTTTGTTCCAGCCAGTGCTAAAGTTTATGGGTAATAACTGGTGCCTGTGTAGTACCAGCTGTGCAGTGAGGAACCCTGTGATGGATACTTTTCCCCCCAGGCTCTGCAGTGCCCTTAGTTCAGTGACTGTAACCAAGTCATGTATAAACAACCAGCGCTATTAACAGACACACCTCTCTTGTGTGCATACTTTCTGTATCGTTCATTGCTTTCCCCTTATGAACCAGATGTACTGCCTTTCCATTAAGTCCATCATCCAAAGAATAGCAACTGGGTTGAGGTCCATAGGTTCATTTCAGTACTCCTCATCCAAAGCCCTCTTGCAGCCCTCAATGTGCAAGATACTGTCGTAGAATTTATCTTTCTGCTCTGGATGTTATAAATATTACTGTTTGAGCTTATGCTCCCCATTCCCTATGTTAGTGAAATGGTATTGACTCCAGAGTGTAAGAACTGCATCTACTCATAAGATCAGAAATTAATTTATACTGCTTGATTTGCAATAAATAACCCTAAAAAAAATGAAGCTTCAGATCCTTTCCTTCCACAGTTCCTATTTTCTCCCACTCAGTTTGTGCGTAGCAGTTTCCCTGACTTCCTTGCAACCTTGCAGGTTTTCATGTGCCTTGGGATGTAAATAACAGAATTTTGCCTTCAAAAGCATAACTGTACTGTGCCTTCTGCTTGTACTCTTTCACATTCTGTATAAACACTCATTGATCTTAGCCTGGCATTTTTATCACTAAAAATGGAAAGATTTGGAGCTAGGAAAGCCACCCCCTTTTTTCTTTCTTGAATAGGCTTGAAGTGCATCCAAAAATGGAAATATGCTATATTTATTCTAAAGAAAATGTTGAAATGATCTTTCTTTCATTCTTGGACTCATTTTGTGATACAGTGGTGTACTTTTGGTTCTTGGTTGCCTATGGTACTCACAGATTTGCACCTCTGTTATCTAATACCTAGCAAAGTGATCCTAGTTAATAGGCATTGTCTTTTAATACTGGAAATATCTTATTTTTTGTGAAATAAACTGCAGATTAATGTCAAATTCCTTCATCAGTTAAATTTTAAAAACTCTAACGAGTTTTGCAAGAGGTTTACGTTTTGATTGACAGTCTGACTATGCAATTGGAACCAGTCAAAGATAATTCATGTGAGATTAATTACTGTAAAGATAAGCAGTTGCATGGGGGTTTGCACCAACACTAGAGTTTTCTCTTCTGTGCTGAGGAGGGCTTTTAGCTGTTTCGCCTATTGCCACAACTTTACAAAGGGTTGATTTTCATGAAGTTCTGAAAGACATGGCATGAGAGCTACTTTCACAAGCTTATATGATTTTAAAAGATTCACACATGTCTGCAAGCACAGCAAGTTCTGCCTGGTTCCTGCTTTTCAACCAGGTACTCTATAAGCAGCTTGTACACTACTCATGAACAACTGAGATAAACATTTTGATATTAACTATGTATATTGACGTTTGCATATCCATGTAAAACCAGAGCTATGCATGAGTTGTGCTTGGAGGCTCACGGGCTTTCAAGACACATGAGCCTGGCCTTGGAAGTGGAGTTAGGAAGAGATAAACAAAACCTCGATGACCTGCATGATGGCAAATGCACGAAAGGATCTCAGTCTGAAATTTAGATTCTCAAAACTCTTATCAACTGCCATCTATCAAAGATGTGCCCAGAAATCATTGCTCAGTTTCAAAGTTATATTTCCGTGTGTAACATTGGCTTTTGCCTCTGGTTGGCCGGAGAAGCCTGTTGGTCTCAGAATTGTTGGACTGATCCCAGGGACTTCTTATTCTTCACTTTTGTCAGGTTTCAGAGTCATCTGATGGGGCCCATCACACAATCTATTGAAATGCTTTGTTTTATTACTTAGAAAGCACCTTTGCATGTATAGCAGTGACTTTGCCCAGCAGTTCACAGGATTCTTGGAAAAATGCATGGATGCTTGTGTTGGGATACATTGGGCATGAAACACAATTCATGACTGTAGCAGGCATTCTCCTTGGAGGAGTGAGATCCAAATCCAAATGGGTTACCGCGTTTTTCCCTAGCTATCTGGGATCAAAATCAGTTGCATTCATATGCCAATGCCAACTACCTTGGGAATCTCCAGAAAATAAGAACTGTTAGTTAAATGCATCTAAAAGGGATTTTTGAGTTCACATCTTGCTCATGGCACTATTAAACATTTTGTTCAGTGGCTGTTTAATGTAAATTATCAAAATTGCCTGGAAACACAGAGTGCAACCCCAGAATCCTTGCCTGTCCTGTGCATATTCCTGGTCTTGAGAGCACTGCATCTTTCTTCTCTTATGGAATAGCCTAAAGAAAAATAGTGAAAAATAGCAGTGTGTGGTGGCTCAGTTCTGAGAAGCAGGCTGGCTGGCCCTTCCTGATAGTCAGGACAGAAATGAAAATATATCTTGTAATTGATATAAGTGTCCCAACTATTTTGCACTGTCCAGTTGAGGGATATGCAGCTTTGGAACAGTTGGGCCTATGAAGGAAGTAGGCAAGGGAATCCTTGCAGTGAGGTTGAATAGCTATTGTAGCTTACCAAACCACTTCAAAGCACAAAAGTAGCAACACATCTCATCATCAAGGTGTGATTTTTATTTCCAACAGCTACAGGATGCGTCACATTAACTCTGCATCTAATGCAAAGTGAGATTTGATCAAACGTATGTGGTGCTGTGACTAACCCAGGTTCTGGCGCTGCTTCTCAAGTGCTGATGTTGCTTATTGATGGTGTTAGGTCAGGACCACCTTTTCCGTAGTTTCCTTTTTCCTTTTTCCTCCCTCACCAGAGATTGTATGAGCTTGTGGGTGCTAGGTGTAATGAATTTCTTCTGTACAATTAGGGTTTTATCATGACTAATGTAAACAGCCCTCACGCTCCCTTCTGCTTCCTGTGTCTTCTGTACTATCTCCATTGAGTCTGCTGCCTCTGAGGCTTAAGACAAGGAGCATATTCTCTGTTATCATGTCATCTTTTAGTCAGTTTCTCATTTGCCAGATTATTTGCTGTTTCTTGGATCTCCACCACCACACATCTACTGATCCTGTTCGCCTCGCTTGTAACTTCAGATGTGCTGTAAAACTTCAATTGTGCTTACTGTACCCCGCAACGTCAGGAATGTTGCACAAAAGCTATTTTTTTCCCATGTATTTGCAAATGGTTTTTGTATGATTCCTTTCAGCTTGGTCGATGCAATCTGGAGCAATGAAAGCAACGAAAGATTTTTTTTTTATTATTATTTCTTTTTTGGTTCAGTCTGCTTCCTAAATTCTATCTAAGTATCCAAAAATCATTTTAGGCACTGCTGTAAATCTCATCAGGTGCCAAACTTGTTTTTTTTAGCTGTCTAAACATCTTCTAGAATCTGACAGCGCATGAATTGTTTGTCCTTTCTGCTAAAGGAGTAACAAGATTGTATCTGTTGCCAGCTTCACTTGATTACTTTGTAGCCCTCATTTTATTTTCAGGAATCATATACCTATAAATCAAAAAGACAAATTAGTGCAAATTTGTAAATATCCTGCTTCTGCTGCCCTATTTGTCCACAAAGACATCCACAAAATAATAGCCAACTATTTATGTTTAATTCCTGTCTTCACAGCTGTAATGGATGGTGCTTGGTTGCCCCAAATCAATAACACCTCTTCAGAAGTCTCATATCACCAAATCACTACGTGGAATAATAATCAGAATAATTTCATTTAAATGGATACAATTAGCACTGGAGATGAATCTATTGAATAAGTCCATTGACTGTTTATCAGGCGCTGAGGTGAGATAATTTAAACATGCTCTGTGCTAAAAGTGATAGATAAATTGCCAGCATATTAGTATGCAGCTAGTGCATTTAATTTTAATTAATAATTGAACTTATTTTTAAATTTCAGTAACAAAGTAATGTGAAAGACTTATCTCAAAACTAGCTCAAGTACCCTACAGATGCTTGACTGACAGATATAAGAAAGCTAATATAGTTGGAATTTGTTCTTTTAGAAGTTACAGACTGTGTATGGAAACCCAATGTGTTCAATATATAAAGAAGTTCCTCAGTAAGTGTCCCCATGTGCAGTAATGTTTAAAATGCATGTTTCATGTATGAAAACATATGTACCTTTTCCCTTGTCAAAGACTTATCTCAGAGGAGCTTCGATATTTCATGTAAACAAGTATTCAAAGTTTAGGGTTCTTTTAACATAAAACTAATGAAAACTGATAAAAATTCCTTTCATCTATTCTAAAGAAACTCCAAAACCAGTTTATGTGTACTAAATTCTGGAAAAAATTAAGATAGAGTTAAGCTCAGTATAAGAAACATTTAGTGAACTTTTGCAAAACCATCAATGGTTTAGTCTTGTAAACATTTTTTATAATAGCACTGCTTCTTTCAGGAACTTGTGAGACTAAACTCTTGGCTGCCACACTTTTTGTCCTAAAGTTGACTCATGCTTAAGGACATTTGCTTGCAAAGTAATGCAGTTTTCCCTTTTATTCTCAGGAGGCAAAGAAGATCAGGAAGGCTCTGGATCTCATTCAGTTTCTGTTCAAGTTATTAGGAAAATTCCCGCTAACTCAGACAGCAGAGGAACAAATCCCAGAAGAAACTGCAGCAGCTTCTATGCGGGTTGTGGAGGGGGCCTTGGGTCAGGCGGTGGGACCGGGGAAGAGAGCTGCTGTCTCTTACCAGCATTCCTCCATGACAGGCACTTCTTACAGGAACGCTGAGAATTTCGAAGTCATCAAATAAATTATGTATGGGAAATCATTTGCTGTGTCTAGTCATTCCCTAAAACACTCAAGTGTGCATCTCTAATGGGCTTATAAAGCTATGATCAGGATAGCCATTGGAAAAAGTCAACAGAGTATAACTAAATGGGCAGATGATTTGAGCTGGCTGAATACTGAGCTGCAAGGTTCTTTTGAGGAACATTTCTACAGAAAAATACCCTTTTTCATTGCACTTAATATTAGAAATAAAAATCCCCAGAAGGTAAAAATATCACATCTATTTTCTTTGTTTCTGTTCCCTTCCATCCCCACTTCATATTTGTCGTTAAAGAAGGAAAAGGGTGGGGAAAAAAAATAAAAAAGAGGAATAATCTTTGCCTTTTCTGTTTACAAATATCTGCAAACTTCCATTATTTTTTTTTTTTTCAGGATCACATTCCTCTGACAACTTGAATTTACCTGGGAAGAAACAGCTAAAACAAGCTGAGAGGACTATTTACATCCAAGCAAGGGCAAGATCCTTTCTATGTGCCACTTCCTGTGGTTCTGTTTTCTAATTAAAGAAAAAGCTAACACGAGTGAAGCCACATGCTCACGATGCATAATTTTTGGAAAGGCAGCAGCAATTTTAAAGTAAATTTCACACTAGCTCTGAGGCTCATGTCAGATGCTGCCTGCTCGCTCTAGTTCATGGAGGACATTTATATTCCAAATTTAAAAATAACTTGGTGCTGGCACATTCCATTAATAAATTAGGACTAGAATTTTATGTTTTCAAAGGATATGGTGGGGTATAAATAGACTTGCTAAAAATGGCTGAAACTCTGTTTGAGTGTTTCTCTTTCACCTGCTATTATTTCAAGCTCTTGTTTCACTGTATGCCTCCTCATTTCTGACTGAGGGTCTAACTATATGCATATTGATGGCAATTTTGAAGACATTTTCACCTGAGAGAAGATATCTGGTGCACAGGGCCACCAATAAACCCAGTGTCCATCTCATTCACTGACAGAAAATTGCTGGTGAGATCTCAAGATGAATGATCATAGAATCGTAGAATACCAGGTTGGAAGGGACCTCAAGGATCATCTGGTCAAACCCTTATTGGCAAAACTATGTTCTAGACTAGATGGTCCAGCCAAAGCTTCAAAGTGTCCAACACTGGGGAATCCATCACTTCCCTGAGGAGGTTATTCCAACGGCTGATTGCTCTCACAGTGAAAAATTTTCCTAAAGTGTCCAACTGGAATCTTCTTGAGAGTAACTCGTGCCCGTTACCCCTTGACTTTTCCATATGACTCCTTGTAAAAAGGGAGTCTCCATCTTCTTTGTAGCCACTCTTTAAGTACTGGAACATGGTGATAAGGTCTCCCCTGAGCTATCTTTTCTCCAGGCTGAACAAACACAATTCCCTCAGCCTTTCTTCATACAGCAGGCTTCCCAGCCCTTTGATCATCTTTGTGGCTCTTCTCTGGACCTTCTCCAGGCTGTCCACATCTTTTTTGTATAGTGGGAACCAAAAACAAATGATAATAAATTGCTTTGTGCAGTCATGGTGTCTGAATACCTAACTGGAACAGCTTTTCATGCTGGTGGCTCAAAGGGCACGCTTCTACTTGAGTGTTTTCAATCGATGCATCTCTTTGCTTTTTGGACATATGCCTACACCACAGAGAACATTTCAGAACTCTGCTTTCTATTTTTAGGTGAAAAATAGTATATATGTGGTCTAACTTGACAGATGCCAGGGAAGCTTTTCAGAACTTAGAGGGCTAGTGTCAATTTCATTCATTTTGGTTACAAGAGCTGGAGATCTGAAGTTGAGGCAAAACCTAAGTCCTCAAAACACCCCAAATACAAATTTACCAAAATCAACTATCCCTGCCTCAGACAAAAAAGGATTTTCTTTACAATGAATCATATAATTTAGAATTTTTTAGCATTTGATTTGAGTACTGACCTTTTCAAAAGAATTACATTAGTAACACTTTTTTTTTCCTGATAGAAGTTTCTTCAGACCAAAAATTGCATAACAGAGTCATATAGAGAATTTTTCTACAAAAAACTGATTTCTACAAAACGTTTTAAGTGTGTGAGATGTACTTTTCCACTCTATCCCAAGATGCTTTTGTTTAGGCTTGCGATGGTGCGCACCAGTTTTATGGATATGAGTGCGTCTTCCCTGAGGTTTGCAGATCTACCTGATTTGAAAAATGCAGGAAGGTTGTGTACTCCTAAATGATTGAAACAGATAGTCCTGCAACTCCTCTTTGTCAGTACTGTTCATCAGACTGATGAGTTTCTGTTTTCAGTAGTTGCAAAATTTTCCTTTAGAGACCAATTTCCTTTGAAAAGTACCCACTTACGTCTCAAAACCAACAAAGAACAGAGTAAGGTCAGCACAGAGATATTGATAAGAGGATATCCACTGGTCAACACTAACAAAATGTCAATTAATATAACAGATCCTTCAATAATCATTACTTCACTCAAAATTATTCCTGTTGTTTCCAAGAAAGCGTGTGAAATTGGATCCCTGGGTTTTGGTAGTTTTTGCCAATCTTTCCTTTCCATAATCCGAAGGAACATAACTACTTTCAGTGAACAGAGCAGGACAAGACTATATTGCTGGACAGTGAAAAAAGGGGTCTAGTCAGGTTCTCTGGACCTCTTTTGGTCTTTCTGGAAACTACCAAGGTCCCAGGAGAATTTCTAGCAATGTAGCATATAGCAAAAGCCATAAATACTTTATCTGCACACATTTGTGAATGGAAATACTTTTAGTGAGTACTTAAAAAAGAAAAACCAATATCCTGTGCTTGACTTAAGCAATTGTGACACAAGTAAGCCAAAATGCTTTCTTCCCTCTTCAAAGAAAACCTAAATCTTTGTTTTGCACATATTTGGAAAAAACAGTATGCTTTTCATGGAGTCACTGAACAGAAATACGTATGAGCACTGCCCTTATGGATGAAAATGATTAAATTCTGTGAGTCAACACAGCTTGTATGTCTCCTGACAGAAGTTAGTTTTCCCTGGAGTCTTCACCAGACATTACCTGTAGTACAGATTTAATGAATATTAGCTATCTTAATGTTCTCGCACTTTGAAAGTCTACATCCTGGTAGATTCCAGAGTTGTTTATGCTCTGTTCATGATTAGAGCTTTACATCAAAAGCCACTTCCTTCTTAAGAAAGAGTTACAATTGAGGTATCCAGGTTGTTTTAGGATCCATTTAGAAAACTATTACAATAAGGCCTATTAATAAAAACATAGAGGTCTATATGAAGCAAATAATTACTTGAAAAGCAGTCCACATGAGACATTTGAATATATCTATTTGTGTATCTATATGGAGCTCTCTGAGTCTTCAGTTTGCACTTGTCTGTTTTGAGGGTGCAGCAATGCAGTGAGAATGCAGTTGTGGATAGAGTGTTGGGTCTCAGGTTCTACTCCCTATTTGGGTTTAATTGCAAGTGTCTGATGATTTGTTTGCACTTTTGCAGTTATGTGCTTTGCTACCACTGGATGCTTATATTCCAGTGGATGTCTTGCAAAGCAATACACAGGAAGTATCTAATCAGCTACTACAGTGGTGCCTCTGTTTAAATTTACCTTGGAGCTCTTACGTCCTCATACTCAGTGTCTGGTTTTTGTTACAGCAGTTTGTGCTATAAACAGCTTCCTTTACTCTGTATGATGTCAAGAACAGAGTTGAAGGACGTGAGAGGAAGGTAAAACTGCCTCTTGTGGCTTTGTGTACAATCTGTTTGTCCTAAATAACCCTAGAAAGCTGACCAAATCATACCGGTAAGGCTTCATAAAGCAAAGTGTTACCTTTTATTTGCGCCATCAAAAGAGTGAGTTCAGCAGTAAAGCATTATGTGTGCTGATATGTTAATGTGCCCATTTAATCACTGATGAAAAATGAGCAGTGGAAATTTCCAGTGTTTTCTTCATACGTACAATGTAAGTTGAATAAGGGGATGTTATCTTTATGGAAAGAAAAAAAAGTCAGTTTAAATTCATATTTTGACCCATTTAATGTGTTTGGTAAAAAAACACTTTTATGTAAGAGCACTTCTTTAATGTGTTTCTGAAATCCATCCCTTCAAACAGAAGAGCAGAGCTGCCCAAATTCTGACAGGTGGTGATACAGCCTTTGCTGTGCCTAGAACCTGCTGCTGCAGAAGAAGAAAACGGAAGGGCTGATACTAAAAACCCGTAACAAAATAGTTAGGACCTCTGTATGGTTATGAATTTTGAACGGTGAAGGGAAGGGGAGAGGAAGATAAAAGGAGAGCACAATGAAGGAATTTTTTTATTCCATAGTAGTAGAAGAAATCATTACTCTTTTCTTCATCTCAAGAGCTGATCCACAGGCCCTTAAGTCTCTAAACTGGAGAAAATAGTTATGTCTAATCAGTCTATTTCTGGATCTAAATGGAGAGGTTATGCAATATGCAAAAAAGAAAGTGAAATGGGTACCTGCAGGTTTGTAGTACATTCCTTTTGGTTTGTTTCCTATGGAAAACAAACAGAAAAAGATACAAAATCAGAAGAACAGTTTCAGACTTTTAAAACACTTCATGCGAAAGATCACAAGACTAATCTATTCAAATTTTCCCTCTTTATGGGGGAAATTCATGGCATTTATATTTCTCACCTTCTAAGTTTTGTGGAAATCTATGAGTATAAGCATTATGTGTGACTTTCAGAACTAAATGTATGACATCTCTTTAAATCCTGCCTTCTGACTATTGCGGCTCTCTGCTGTTCCCAGGCCGTTTTGAAAAGTAAAAAAATGTTTTAAAGGACTGTAAGGGGAAATTGGAGAACGACCAAACTGCTGAGGTTTTTTCACCCTCCACAGCGTTTGGCAGATGTCATTGACCAAAACTGGGTCTCTTAGAGCCAAACCTCTGAATCTGCATAAAGTCACTGAGGTCAAATACCATATTTACCGCAGTCCAAAGCAGATGTAACAGCAGTTGTGTTGTAGCCAACTAACCATAATGTAACAAATATCAGCAGCTTGTCATAGTGTCCGCAACACAGAGTCAGTAGTGCAGAACATGCTGTATGTCAGAGGCACCTACTGATTTCAATCTTGGTAGGGCTTGGTGGCGTAATGTTGCCAATTGCTTTTGCTAGCAAGCACTAGCAATGTGTGTCATTCTTCCATTGTGGCAGAAAACTCATCTCTAGACCCTGGGCTGAAGAGCCTGGGCCAGAAGAATCTCATCAAATCAATAAAGATAGCAACAATAATGCATTACTACGTTTAATAGGAATACAATAGTGTAATAGTGGAAATAACAATGCTGGTAATAATTTATAGCAATGAGAAAAAGAACCCCTTGCAGGATCATAATGGTTTGGATTATTTTAAGAAGGAAATTTGGATCATTTTTGACCTTATCAAGATTGCACAAAATTCTTTAGAGTCATGCCCGAAAGCCATTGCATATAGCTCTGTGTGAGTTAGGCAGGGATGTGTCTCTCTCCTTCCTGCTGTTTTAGAGGGAAGCATATTAGTAGGTTTTTAAAGAAGCGCTCCCCCTCCTCTATACTGTCTGCAGTTACAAGTTGAACCATTTCAACAAGGGGAGTTATTTCCTTTCCCTTTATCAGACTGTGAGGGTGCCATACCTCCCCTGTGTACAAGAAATGTAGTTCATGTCAGAAATCAACATGCTTGCCAGCTGTTTCTAAGGCATAGTTCACCTTCCAGCCCCTAGTCCAGCATACTGAGTGGCTCTCTGCTGGAGAGAATAAGCACATCATTGCTTGCTACAAAAGTAGATGCTAAATGGTGGAGAAGAGGAAATTGAACAATTTTTCCCTTTTCATTGAAAGTATACTGTTCTAATTTTTCCAGGGCAGCTATTCTGCCAGTTCAGTGGTGACCAACATCTCTCAAAATAAAATGTAAACAATGTAATGAAACTGTCATTAACAGCAACACAATCCAAAATATGCTTGTCAATTTATTCATTGTTGCTTTTGCATAAAAAGAAGAAAAGCTAAATACACTTAAGAAGTTACAGCCACATCCTAGTGTGTCCTTCCTTGAGAAATATTCTCTGTTGAAGTCAGCAGTTCTCTTTGCCAGACCCATGACTTCAGAATAAGGATCTGTGCAAACTGAAGATCCCGACAACTGGAAAAAGGGAAATATAACCCCCATTTTCAAGAAGGGGAAAATGGATGACCCAGGAAGCTACAGACCAGTCAGTCTCACCTCTGTGCCTGGCAAAATCTTGGAGCGGATTCTCCTGGAAAGCATGCTAAGGCACACAAAAAACAACAAGGTGCTTGGTGACAGCCAGCATGGCTTCACTATGGGGAAATCCTGCCTGAACCAATTTGGTGGCCTTCTATGATGGAGCTACGGAACTGATGGACAGGGGTAGAGCAGTTGATGTCATCTACCTGGACTTGTGAAAATGTTCAATACTGTACCGCATGACATCCTTGTCCCTAAATTGGAGAGAAATCAATTTGATAGGTGGACCACTCGGTGGATAAAAAATTGGCTAGATGGCCACGCTCAAAGAGTTGTAGTCCATGGCTCAGTGTCCATCTGGGGACCAGGAAAGAGTGGTGGCCCTCAGGGATCGGTGCTGGGACCGGTCTTGTTCAACATCTTTGTCAGTGACATGGACAGTGGGATTGAGTGAGCCCTCAGCAAGTTTGCTGATGACACCAAACTGTGTGGTTCGGTTGATAAGTTGGAGGGCAGGAATGCCATCCAGAGGGACCTTGACATGCTTGTGAGGTGGGCTGATGCCACCTTGATGAAGTTTAACCATGCTAAGTGCAAAGTCCTACACCTGGGTCGGAGCAATCCCAGGCACAGCTACAAGCTGGGCAGAGAAGAGACTCAAAACAGCCCTGCGGAGAAGGACTTGGGGGTGTGGGTTGATGAAAAACTGAACATGAGCCGGCAGTGCGCACTTGCAGCCCAGAAAGCCAACCGTGTCCTGGGCTGCATCAAAAGGAGTGTGACCAGCAGGTCGAGGGAGGTGGTCCTGCCCCTCTGCTCTGCTCTTGTGAGACCTCACTTGGAGTATTGTGTGCAGTTCTGGTGTCCTCAACATGAAAAGGACATGGAAGTGTTAGAACAAGTCCAGAGGAGGGCCCTGAGGATGATCAGGGGACTGGAGCAACTCCCGTATGAAGATGGGCTGAGAAAGTTGTGGCTATTCAGCCTGGAGAAGAAAAGGCTGCGTGGAGACCTCATAGGAGCCTTCCAGTATCTGAAGGGGGCTTATAGGGATGCTGCGGAGGGACCCTTCATTAGGGACTGCAGTGAGAGGACAAGAGGTAATGGGTTCAAACTTGAACAGCGGAAGTTAAATAGGATATAAGGAGGAAGTTTTTCACTGTAAAGGTGGTGAGGCCCTGGAATGGGCTGCCCAGGGAAGTTGTGAATGCTCCGTCGTGGTTGGTGTTCAAGGCCAGGTTGTACAGAGCCTTGGGTGACATTTTAGTGCGAGATGTCCCTGCCCATGGCGGGGGGTTGGAACTAGATGATCTTAAGGTCCTTTCCAACCCTAACTATTCTATGATTCTATGATTCTAACTTTGTCAGGTTCTTACTCTTGGTTTGATTCTGATGTACGAGGATGATCAGGGGACTGGAGCACCTCTCGTATGAAGATAGGCTGAGAAAATTGGGGCTGTTCAGCCTGGAGAAGAGAAGACTGCGTGGAGACCTCATAGCAGCCTTCCAATATCTGAAGGGGGCCTATAGGGATGCTGGGGAGGGACTCTTCATTAGGGACTGTGGTGAGAGGACAAGGGGTAATGGGTTTAAGCTTAAACAGGGGAGGTTTAGATTGGATCTGAGGAAGAAATTCTTTACTGTGAGGGTGGTGGGGCCCTGGAATGGGCTGCCCAGGGAGGTTGTGGATGCTTCATCCCTGGCGGCGTTCAAGGTGGGGTTGGACATAGCCTTGGATGGCATGGTTTAGTGGGAGGTGTCCCTGCCCATGGCGGGGGGGTTGGAACTCGATGATCTTGAGGTCCTTTCCAACCCTTACTATTCTATGATTCTATGATTCTATTTACATGTCTTGAGAGCTGGCTTACAAAATACCAGTGCTAAAATATTTGAACACCAGTCAACTCTCTGCTTAGAGCCTCTATCAATTCAGCGACAGCCTGGGAACCCTCTCTGTTATGTGTCCAGTTTCTAAGCAGGAATATTTAGGTAATGGGGAACAAACAGTATAATAAGTAAGTTTTCACCTGGATAAACTGGGAAAACAGTATGGGTTTCTCTAGCCCAAATTTGCATTATTTTTTTTGCAATCAAACCTATCTTCAGTTAATTTGCACATAGAAGCAAGAGAGCATCTGTCTATTAATTTTATCTTGTTAACAAGATAATTGGAATAGAAAGGTTATTCAATATTGCCATATTTTTAAACTTGATGTTGCCTTTAATATTGTCTTTACATTACACAGTATAAGAAGATATTTATTTTTTTATTATTAGACCAAATAATATGACATAGCTGGGGAAAATATGGCTAACCTTTGGAATTTAATGTTTCTTTAGGTCCATAAGCCTCATGAAGAATTGTGAAAGACCAGAGGCAATTTATCACATTCAGCCATTCCAATGGTTCTTGTTGCACTCTGTTGGCATATTCTTTACAACTGCTAAAATTTTAGAGAAAAAGAAATCTTGGAATGGGGCTAAAGACCTTGGGAAACTTTTATTCATGTCCCCATATCACTTTTGTCTTTCTGCCTCTGTTTGCTTAGCCTCTACTATACCTGTTCTCTACCAAGTCGTTTTTATGAGCTGATCAGCCCACTCCACTGTATTCACATGCAGAGCAGAAGACCATGCATTATTTATATCCAAGGAATCAGATTTCTGAGGGATGTTCCTTATCAGAGCAAATGATTGTGCTTGTTGAGAAAATGTAAGCCTTGCCATAATCTACAGCTGAAGAATTGTAGCTGACAGGTGTATTCTGCTGTACGGAGGAAAAGCTAACCAGTATTTTGGTTCTCTATGGAATAGGAAACTTGCAACATGTATCGAAAATTGCCCAGGGCACAAATGAGGCAAGAGACCTAAATCTGCTTCCTATCACTCATCAGGTTATGCTTAAAGCAAAGCATTCCATCTCTGTTTAAGGTGAGAGGTTGTTTGCACAGGGAGCAAGTTTGAAATCCTATAGTCATTCTGTTTGTAATACTACAGCAAAACAGGAAAACAGGTGCAATTCCTAGTGATCTAAGGATCATGTCTGGACCCAATGCCAGGAACAGACAAGATGAGCAGATACAAGAGGTGGAGTGGCCATGAAAGTGTAATGCGTGACTGTGCACGTATTGGCATGCTTGTTCCTGCAAATACTTCCACTCCTCATCTTCAAGAAAAAGGAATTATTGTTAGTTCTAGCAAAGGAGGCATTTAAGGGGTTCAGATCATCACCTGGTTCAGGGTGAGGCTGTTTCTACAGGTCCTTTTTATAGTATCTTGGAACTAAACTCTGCACCTCTCCTCCTGATGTGGACTACAGTGGTGCTGGGCTGGTGGTTTTCCAGTAAAACTCATGGCACTATATCTCCTTCTGCTTAACATGTGTTAAGTTTCAGCCATGAACAGCAGTTTGAACATACTAGCCTGTGATGAAATAACAACTATTAGTCATTGGCATAAATCAAAATGAATAATTTCCTCTGTGTATAAGGTGCTAGTTCTCAGATTTTATTTATATTTAGTATTATTTATATTTTTTCAGGAGGAAAAGAACGATTTTTTTTTTTTATTCTTTAGTAACAATGTAATCCTGATGATTTCCTGGTGGTATACACAACACTAAAATAAAGCAGGATTGTACTATACAGCATTGCACCCAAAACAGTGATTAAAAATAGGTCTTTAAGTAGCTGAGAACTAAATGAGAAAACAAAATAAAGGGAAAGAGAAAGTATGAGACATAGTACCACCATTAACCCTGCCATTTTGACTTTATCAAAATTGTTGGTGTTTTTCTTAATGCTTCAACTGCCGAAATTGCAACTGAAATTGTAAATATTCTTGTATTTTTTAAAAAGTGTACACCCAGTTTTACAAAAAAAAAAAAAAAAAGCTGTTTCTAAACTTTACACTTCAGAATGAAAAATGCAAAGCAGGAGTACCTTGGAATTTCAAAAGTAGAAGACAAATAGAGAATTATACACAATGAAAATATGAAATACTTGGAGCTGTTAAATTGAGTTTGGTGTCCCCAGTCTGTGAGTTCTGAGGTTGTTCAAACTGGATTTTGGTTGATATCCTGTCTTCTCCACGCGCAACCTTTGCGACCTTCAGTATTCCATGTAACTTCTATGCACCTGAGAGATGTGTGAGAACTGCATTGTATCTCCTTACTTCATAGAAGAATTGTGAAATCAAATTGTATTCACACAAACACTCTCTATGTATTTGAGGAACAGGTACTGCAGTGTAGGTGGGTGTAGAAGACTCCAGATGGGCAGATAGGCCATGCTGGTTTTTAAACCTGAAGTTTTAAAACATGTTCACATATTCTCTCACATGTCTATAAAGTAACAATTTTGTACTTTCCCTTTATGAACTTTCTGCCTGATAAGCTCCAGTTTCATTTAGTATAGCATTTTTGCTAAGAAAATTATTAAATGATCCAACACAAAAAGTCCAAAGCTAAGAAAAGGCTTATTTTTCATACTGTGTACGAAAAATCTTTTCAGTTTGATTTGTTGAGCAGGCTTTTGTGGTGTCTTGTATCTGATTCTTATATAGGAAATGTTTTCTTCCATAGTTGCCCTTTAGGTTTGTGTTTACAGTACTACAGAAGGCACCTAATTTAATCACTTTTGCCGTACTTTATGAAGGTTGATTGCAAGGTGTTCTGTATCTGCATGAAAGAATTCTGGAGTTTTGATAATTGTCTGGAAGAACATAAACTTTTGGGATTTCATATTAAGAAGATAATTATAGTTGATATACAATTGCTCCCTCCCACGTATGCTTTAAATGTAGTTGAACAGCTGTAATTGTTCAGGTGTAATAGAAATTGTAATTGTTATTTTAAAGTTTGAAAATGTTGCGAAAATGCTAATTAAAGCTCAACTTTATGAGTCCTCCATTTCCACTAAAGAATAGTGTGTGATGGAGCCTGGAGTTTCCAATAAATTCATCATGCTCTGCCTCCTTGTATTTTCCATTCAATGCTGCTCTATTACTGTTCATGCTGCTGATATCTTCCTAAATAATTCAGTCCCACTCTCTCTCATTACACCATATAGTTGTCTTGGAAAGAACTCCATATGTTTTGCCCTGTTAGGCTTTCTTCGGGAGTACTGCTGCATGGTGCCAGCCAGCCCCAGGACTTAGAGGTTCAACTTCAGAGAAAGTAATCTCAGGTTTACTGAAGTCAAGTTCGTTTTCTTCCCCAGCTTTCCATCCCACTTCCTTCCAACAGGCCTTGCTACCCTCTTAAACATAAATGAGGACTATGCATATATACTTCTCTTCTGCCTTCCAGCAATCTTAGGATGTCAGGCTGCCACCTTCTCCCCTTCTCCCTTGTCTTCTCAAAGGGTAAATCAACTGATTTCGTAATCTTGTTTCCCTGGATCTGGCTAGCACACCCTATCTCTACTAGAAGTTCTGAGGAGACAGGCAGATCTTCTCCTGAAAATAAAACTAAAGGGAGTCAAATGGCACTCCCAACACAGAGAGAATACTGGCTTTACTTATGAGTAATGCATTTCCTGGCACTCCTGATCAAATCAGTAAGTGGTCTGTGTGTGAAAGAAACTCCATTTTCAAGACTCTTTTTTGAGGGTTAATAATTTCTGTAGCATAAATGGGAAATAAAGACCTTTTCTTGTTAGGGCTGGCTCATTTTCAGTCCTATTTAAAGACGTACAAGTGAAAAATTCCAGGATAAATTTTCACTGTTTCAGAGCTGCTTAGTAGTCTTATTTCCTTATTTAAAACCCAAACTTTTTATTACTCATGGACAATATTTGACAGAATAACACAACATTTAAAAAATCTGCCTAACAGCATAACGTACAAATGCAGACTATTTTGTGCTTGCAAACATTGTGTCTTATTAAAACTGTTGAGCTGATCTCTTAGATGAAACTCTACTAAACATGTGTCTTCCTGGGCCAGCCATTTAAGTAGAAATAATTGGCTGTCATCTATTAGAGGTGTTTTGTGGGAGGCTATTGTTTTTTCTTTTGTTTTTAGAGAAAGCTGGAAGGCAGATTTTAATCCTGTTATATTGTTACTGTTCTTTTTTGTTCTGAAATAGTAATGTATCTTTAGAGAAAAAAAAAATCAAGGCCTGTTATCTTATATTCTCTGATGTGTAGAAAGTGCTACACGCAGAGTGAAAATTTAATTAAAGCTGCAAATAAATCAAAGGATATTTAATACTTGAACTTAATAGTTATATTATGCTATTATTGTAGTGTTTCTTTTCAAGGTATGCTGTACCTGATGTAGATGAGCATTTATGAAACAGTCTGTAGATCTGATGTGAATCTGCTTAGCAGCTTGTAAAATCTTTTTATGTTTTTAGGTATTTAAACAGAGGTTCACATGCTTGATGTGAAACATCCCTACTTGAAATATTATTACCTGTTCATGTAAATGTGATTTTTGTTCTCATGAAATAATGTGATTTCGAAGATCTGATGTTTTTTATGATTTATATTATAATTTAAAAGCCCAGGCTCTGTATCATTACATTGAAGGATATAATTCAGCTTTAGGTCAGCCTGCTGGTCAGAGAAAGTGTATGAAAATCAAGTTTGCTGAAACAGTTGTATAAATATGGACTAATATGTGGGAATTTATATACAAGTCAGTGCTTTCTTATACTGTTGCTCTAATTTTTTTAATGTTGCTAGAACTGTAATTCAAACACCATTCCTTTATGTTTAATGTTTTCTGCTAACTTCAGTGAAGAATACATGCATATAATATATACGTATAAATATATAAATTCAAAGAACAGTATTTTCTTACTATTTAAACTGATTTTTTATATGCATAACTTTATTGAACTCCAATAGAGTTCAGGACATTTATTTATATGTCCAAAAAATAACCATGCCATGGCTACTATGTATTTCCTGATTGAACGTATATTCAGAATGCACATGCTGTATTAAGCTACAATTTTGTGTTTAATTTTTTTTTGACAATGAATAATACAAATGTATTTTTTTTTAATTTTGAATCTCTTTTGAACCTGATAAATTCAGTGTCTACTTCCCCTCCTTTGCAGTCACTGTAGAAAAGAATGATAAATTGGTCTCATTCTCACTTTGTAGTGTTTTTCATTCACTTTGTACAGGTGTAAATGACTACATGGGGACAAAGTCAGTGACGAAGAAGGAACTGAGCTTAAAGTAGGAACATAATTTCTGTGGTAGTTACAATGCACTTGGGCTAGGTTGCCATATGTCTCTCAAAGCAAGATTTCAGCAGTTGTACTTAGACTTCCATATATTCTCCTGCTCTTCAGAAATCAGGAAATTAGACATTGTTGCTTCATTTGGTTAATTAGCTGGCCATTGGAGTGTATATATAAGTTGCTGCCTGAATGAAATTCAGAGGTCACATCTGAAGTTCTAAGTACATTAAAAGAAACCCTGCTGTGTGTCTTTCTCTGGGTAATCAGGTGAGGCTTTCAGAACGCATGCAGTGTGTATTTGAAAGTCTTTGGAAGTGGTGATCCCTTGTGCGTGTGTATATGTGTGTATGAATATATATGTATACAAACATGTAATGAATAAAGATACCAAATGCACATAAAGAATTTTTCTACCTTTCTTGAATCATGAGTAAGGAAGGCAAAGGAAACAAATGCCTCTAACCTCTGGAATAGCTCATCCTATTTTATATTAATCTAAAGCTCTTACATAGTTTCTCTTAAAATGTTTAAAAATGAAGTCATATTGGGAAGTGTTCAGGTATGAAGGGTCAGCTGCTCTCTTCTGAGTTTATTTCTCTCTGTTATCTTCTTCCATTTGATGATCAAATGTAATGTCCTTTCCTTCCTCCATTCTTTTCTTCCTCCCCATAGTTTCTGAAAGGGGCTTCTCTGATTAATTCAAAATTGATTGCTTTTCTTCTTCCAGCTGAGATCAGGATGTTTGAGGCTTTCTTTGACAGTAAATCATGTTGGGATGTGGAAATGCTGTCTTATTGGTGGCAAAGCCAGAGGCTGGGCATAGTCTGTTTTGCAGAAAAGGTCTTTTGCGTAGCTACTAACTACAGGTTGAGTTTACGAGTGCCTGAATTCAAATCCAACTCTATTTGCTGAGCCCTGTTATTCTAAAATAATTACAATGCTGACTGTGTTGATTGCCTGTGTTGGGGCTGCTCCAGTTTGTCTTTCTTGGCTTTGATCCAAGATTATGCCTTGGCTTCAGTGGCCGTTTAGGCTTAATTTTGTAACAAAAATAGAGAGCACCAAAGGCCTTCTGAAATTGCTCTTGAATCCCAAAGATCATCTGTGTGCCATGCTGCATCAGTGGGGCCCTGGGGTACTCCTGTGTGGGCAGCCCATGTGCCAGACGTGGGCTGGTAGCAGGCTTGGTAGTGGTGCAGAGCTGCTGTTCCAGGAGCCTTGTGCCGCTGCAGGGCTGGGGATGGGGGTGTGCACTGTAACAGGGCGCTGTCAGCTCCTCACCCCCTTGCTACATTGCCCGCACAGCTAACCAGCTCCCTGCTGTGCATGGCAAAGTCATTGCCAGAGAGACGTATTCCCTATAAAAGCATGTTTTACAGATCTCTTGTTAAAGAAAAAGAGGGGGTTGGCTGTAAAAGGTTAGCATTTACAGACGCTCGTGCATGGTTTGTGTTGAGTTTGCAATGGCTTTGCAGGAGCTTTGAATAGCTCCACGTGATATCTGTTGTACTAAAGTTTTCATCTAATTGTGAAAAACTGGTAGATCTGTAGCTGCCCAACTAAGTGGTCATAATGTGTCATGAAGATAATAAGAGAGATAATATGCTCTGAATAAAAATACCAGGGTAGAAATGCCTCAGTGCATTTAAACTGTTATGATCCTTATTTTTTATTTAAATCTTTATTTGGATACACTCTGTATTAAAAGACTACAGAGCAGAATTTTATCACCTAGTGGAAGCATCAGTTTTCACTGTCCTCGGTATATGTAATTCAATAATGCCTTGATCAAGCAGCTGTCCTAGCCACTCACTATTATTGTGCAATATCTTCTCCTTGTTAGATGTTGCAATAGAATCACCATCTAAATGAAGGATAACATAATTAAGTGGAATGTTGGGCAGTATCAGAGTCAGAGGCTTTTCTGGAGAGGGAGTTACTTTGCCAGAGCTCTGTATTTTAGTTGTTAGCAATCATAACAGCAACCAAAAGGTTATAACTTTATTCCAGGCTATTAGGTAATTAAGACACCTATGAGAAAGAGTCTCTTACATTAAAGAAGTGTGCGTGTTTGCAACCAGAAATTTGATGTTGATTCTGGTTTTTTTGAACTTGTAGTGAAGAGAAGCTCATGTATTAAAAAAAAAAAAAAAAGAAAAAAAAATTAAAATCTCCCAGATTTCAGTTGAGCAAATGCACTAAAATGTTTTTTAAATGCTATTTATTCTACTTAGACTAAACTGTCTCTAAACATAGCTAAAGAGGTCAGGGTTTCTATCTTAACATATTGCAGGTACAGTTAAAATTCTAATAATCAAAAAAGAGTAAAAGAAAGGCCAGTGGTTTAATTAGAGCAGAAACGTGCCATTTATTCACTGGAAGACCTTGACCCACTACTATGCCTTCCTATTATAACCTTCATACCTTGGTCCTCTCGAGGGCTCCTGGAGTGTTCAACAGCCTCACTTCTGCTGGTGGTCTCTTAAGAACTGTGCTGCCACTGTGGCTTGAATGTGAATCAAAAGGCTTTATATTTCCATTAAAACTTCCAGGTTTTAATTAGGGTGAATCCCTATTAACTTGATCTGTTGAAAAATAAGTTTGTTTTATTGGCCGTGTATGCCTAGCTACCTCTAATTACACTCCTTCAAAAGATGGAGTTGCTTTTCCGTACTACCGTGATAGTAGCTAGCTGGTAATACTCTAACATTGAACAATTAACTATCTAACATTAAGGATTTAAAAATAAAAAATAGTTGGCAATGGAATATGTTGGACTGCCACATCTGTAAGGTAAAATCTAGAAAGCAGTAGTGAGAAAGTAGGTATGGCATGGGCAATAAAGCACGCCTTTTCCTATGTTGTGCTCCACTCTCACAGTGGCAAGTCTCTGTCTAGGGGTGAAATGATAGAAGAACATGGCAACTGAATTAAAACCAAAAAATATCTTGGTACTCTGCATAGAAAGGCAGGCAGAAAGAGGTGCCCTGGGTTTTAATCTTTTCTATGAGTTGTTTCATTATCCAAATATTATGTTTAATATTCTATAATATATATGGTATATACTGTAGTCTCGTATAGTATACTCTCTGAACTAAAGACCTCATACATCAGGCAAGTGCCATACTTCTTAGTGTCCTCTCATTGCCCTCAGGAACACATTGTTCTTGGCCAACATCATAACACAGCTTCAAAAATAAGGGTAAGTGGCATTCCCCAGTTCAGTCTCAGTTTCCAGCAGTGGTTAGTCTAGCAATCGGGGTGTTCTCTTGGGAAATAGGAACTGTGAGTTGCATAATCCTTAGATTTAGGAATGCATTGAATCCAGACTTCCAATTTCCTGGACAAATGACCCAACAACTATACTACAGTATTAATAAAGCAGCCTCCAGTCTTGGCATTCATCTCACCACTAATAATTTGCTTGGAGAGTACTTCGCTTTAGCAAGCAAAGGCGTAAGATGCTAAAGTTTAACGCTTATGGTACAAAAAAATTAGAGGAAAATTAACTGTTTTTTGTTTTGGTTTTTTTTTTTGACAGTGAGCACAGTCAGTCCCTAGAATAGCTAAACAGGAATTGTAGCGGATTTCCCATTACTGGAAACTTTAAAATTGACATTGGGTCTTTTTTCTAAAAAAACATGCTCCAGGTCAATCACAGCTATTGAGATTTGAAGCAATAACTAATTCAGGGAAGTCCCATGACCTGTCAGACTAGATCACCACAATGGTCACTTCTGGCTTTAAAATCTATGGAGTTCCTGGCTTCTGTGCTGTGAATACCAATGAGACTGCCAATTAGTGTGCTTTTTTTTTTTGATGTTGACACGTGTTCACTGGGAGCTAGGCTGAGACCACCAAATTAATTTTTAAGTCATTAAAATGCTTCATTCTCTGAATAATGATTGTCACAAAACACAATCAGAATGTGAAAGAGAAAGCGTCTTATTCTTGGAACAAAAAAGCAAGCATAAGGAGGTAGTATGAATATAATGCAGCTTTTTTTACCATGTCTTTCTTTCCCATCACTGAATGCCACATATAACATGTCTAATCATTCATTCAATTGCTATTTTTATACCTTAGAATAGAAGAAACATTACTAAGACAGTGATTGGTGGGGAAGATTTTGATGCAAAAGCCAAGGACAAAATATTTAAGTAGTGGTTGATCCCTGATCTCTTGGGAGAGAGGATATCTGTTCAAAAGGCAGGGACAAACATGAATAGTTAATCATCTTCAATCTGAATTTTTTTCTCCATTTCAGATGCATAATATGTTTTTGCTTTCAGTAATATCAGTGGGCCCATAATTGCTTAATAAATGAATGGCAGGTCTGTAATTTAAATAAAAAGCCATGAAATATATCTACATGTTTGAATTTAACAAGGCGAAAAGGGGAAATGGCTTCTAAGTAACTGTAGGCTTTACATATTAATTAACATGTGTGTTTAGAAACATAAGATCAGTGACTGTGTTTTATGTCTCTGATGGGGCAAGCAGAGCTCGTTAGCAAGCAGTGAAAGTGGCATCATTCCTCAGATGCAGCACAGGGTTATGAGCTTTGTCTACACGTTTGTTTTTGTTTTAGTTATATCAAAGAGTGCTGGTGTTCTTGATACCAGAAGGGGTTCATCCTAACATTTCAACTGCTGTGGAAGAGCCCTGAGGTGCTAAGGTGAAAATTTCAATCCTGTGCAAAAATGAAATAAAGTTAATATTGTTCTTACTATTAATCTAGCACTAAGATAGGAGCATTATTGCAGAATATACTTCAACAATCCTTCCTGATATTACTATTTCTGCCTGTTATTTCAATATCCTGTAAACAGCAGAGTAGAAAGGTCATACTAAACGAGAGTACTGGGTTTTCTGGGTTTGGTGGCAGTTTATACTCTGACACGGTACACTGCAGGATTAGTTTTTCTGTTTATTTGTAAGAGGGTGCTGTCTCTAGGGCTCAGTTTCTGCAGTGCAATCTCTCTTTAATGAAGTATAATATTATTGTGTAACCAAAGAAATAAAGAGCACTTGTGATTCGTTTGTGCTTGGCAAACTCGAGCTTGCAATGTGCCTGCTCCTCAAAGCCTGTTGCTGTTCAGAGTACTAAAATTGAATTTGCAATTTCTGACTAAGAAAAGCATCTCTGGCATTTTTAAAATGATGCTCCCTTAGAACAGTGGGGCCATTCACTTTTGGTTCATGTTGGACTGGTTTCTGAGGGACCTTCAAGAAATGAGACAGATGTTTTCGTGTTACCAGCAGTCTGAACTGGGAGTAAGAAAAGCCCATGCTTTCAGTCAAAGAGAATTCTAAATATACCATCAACAGCTTGTCTTTTCTCTGTGCTAGATTCTAAAATTGAATAGGAGGAGAAGGCCAGCAGTCTGGACAGTGCTGGGATGCTGCTTGGAAGAAGCTCAGGTGCATCAGTTTGCAAAATCTCTGGTGTGGAAGAACTGTGAGCCGCTGATCTCACTTCAGAAATCCCTGTGTGAAATCCTACTGTATGCCTTCAGAGGACTACCTTAATCAAAGCTTCTCAGTGCCTTAGTCCCAGGGCTACCAGTGTTGTCTAGAGGGAAGAAAAATGGGATGATCTTGTGCAGCATTTCTGCAAGATGTTTCATTTTAATTTGAGTTGAAAAGAATTATTTTTAAGTGTTCATTTATTACTTCCTATATTGTTTTCTTTATGTGCTCACATGTTTGGGAATTTTGCTTTTTTTTTCTTTTTTTTTTTTGGAGATCACTTTCTGGTGTCTTATAAACCACCAATTGCCCACAGACTGCTCTGGGAAATATTTGTTAATATGATATTTGTTTTGTTTTTATTCAAGAAGCTAACCCTTATTCTTGTAAAATATAACTGCAAAACTCTGGTGGCTAGACTTTTTGCATTGAAGTAGCAGCTAACCAACTCATGGGGCTACATAAGAATGTTCTTTATGCAAGGGAAACATTGAGTGTGGTACTAATTTGTGGGTGATCTCTCTTTTTTCCTAGACTTCGGTGACAGAAAGAAAGACATGACTGAAATAAATTTATTGTACTTAATTTACTTGGTGTATTTCAGTATCTGATGCAATTTAGAGTACCTTCAGGAACAGACTTTGCATAGCCAGGTAAGACTAGAATCTGTATGGACTTTCACATTACATTACTGTGTGACCTCATGTTGTAAGCTCCTTTACATTTCTGTCTAAAACAGAGAGCTGGGCCTTACTGGGGGTTTTTGTTCCCGACACAGACCATGAGATGGGGAGAGGCAGTTTTCTGCCAGACTCGCTTCACAAATGCAGGTAATTTCTGTGATAAACCATTTATTCACTGAAACATTGATTTTTAGATGATTTATCCTATTTTTCTTCCATAGGGGTGATTGGTTAAGTCATAGAATCATAGAATCATAGAATAGTAAGGGTTGGAAAGGACCTCAAGATCATCGAGTTCCAACCCCCCTGCCATGGGCAGGGACACCTCCCACTAAACTATGCCATCCAAGGCTATGTCCAACCCCACTTTGAACGCCGCCAGGGATGAAGTATCCACAACCTCCCTGGGCAACCTATTCCAGGGCCTCATCACCCTCACAGTAAAGAATTTCTTCCTCGCATCCAATCTAAACTTACCCTGTTTAAGCTTAAACCCATTACCCCTTGTCCTCTCACCACAGTCCCTAATGAAGAGTTCCTCCCCAGCATCCCTATAGGCCCCCTTCAGGTATTGGAAGGCTGCTAGGAGGTCTCCACGCAGCCTTCTCTTCTCCAGGCTGAACAGCCCCAATTTTCTCAGCCTATCTTCATACGAGAGGTGCTCCAGTCCCCTGATCATTCTCGTGGCCCTCCTCTGCACTTGTTCTAGCAGTTCCATGTCCTTTTTATGTTGAGGACACCAGAACTGCACACAATACTCCAAGTGAGGTCTCACGAGAGCAGAGTAAAGGGGCAGGAGCACCTCCCTCGACCTGCTGGTCACACTCCTTTTGATACAGCCCAGGATACAGTTGGCTTTCTGGGCTGCAAGCACACACTGCCTGCTCATGTTCAGTTTTTCATCAACCCACACCCCCAAGTCCTTCTCCGCAGGGCTGCTCTGAATCTCTCCTCCCTGCCCAACCTGTAGCTGTGCCTGGCATTGCTCCGACCCAGGTGTAGGACTTTGCACTTAGCATGGTTCAACTTCATCAAGTTGGCATCAGCCCACCTCACAAGCGTGTCAAGGTCCCTCTGGATAGCATTCCTTCCCTCCAACTTATCAACCGAACCACACAGCTTGGTGTCATCGGCAAACTTGCTGAGGGCGCACTCAATCCCACTCCCCATGTCACCCACAAAGATGTTGAACAAGACCGGTCCCAACACCGATCCCTGGGGGACACCACTCGTTACTGGTCTCCAGCTGGATATTGAGCCACTGAGCACTACTCTTTGCGTGTGGCCATCTAGCCAATTTTTTATCCTCCGAGTGGTCCATCTGTCAAATTGATGTCTCTCCAACTTAGAGAGAAGGATGTCATGTGAGACAGTGTCAAAGGCTTTACACAAGTCCAGGTAGATGACATCAACTGCTCTGCCCCTGTCCATCAGTTCCGTAGCCCCTTCATAGAAGGTCACCAGATTGGTCAGGCAGGATTTCCCCTTAGTCACCAAGCACCTTGTTGGTTTTCATGTGCCTTAGCATGCCTTCCAGGAGAATCCGCTCCAAGATTTTGCCAGGCACAGAGGTGAGACTGACTGGTCTGTAATTCCCTGGCTCATCCATTTTCCCCTTCTTAAGAATGGGGGTTATATTTCCCTTTTTCCAGTCATCGGGAACTTCACCTGACTGCCATGATTTTTCAAATATGATGGACAGTGGCTTAGCAACTTCATTTGCCAGCTCCTTCAGGACCCGCGGATAAGTCCATCTATGTCTCTTTGAAATACTAGATATTTTACTACATATCGAAGTGTTTTGGGGATCACATCAACTATTCAGTTTTCTAATTCACCTGAAAATAATCCAGCAGTGTTACCATTGTGCCCAGTCTCATTTTCTGAAGTTAGAAATACCTTATTGACTTACACATTATTTTTTTTTATAGGCTCACAAAATAATTTAGGTTAGATGAGCTCTGTGTAGGTTGTGTATCCAACTTCCTAGTTAAACCAGGGAAAACATCGAATTCAAACCAGGGCTTTGTACACATGAGTCTTGAAAATGCCAGTGATGGAAATTTGCAGCCTTCCTGGGAAACATATTCCAGTGCTTGATCACTCATTATACAATTATTTTTTAACTTACATCCACCTGGATTTTTCCTTGCTGAAACTTGTGATTATTTCCTTTTGCCCTTTCACTGTTCACCTGCAAAAAGGTCGGGCTCTATGTTTTCTTCCTGTTGTGGTGGCTTGGAAGCTGATGCACCGCATGACCACTTTACCTTTCACTGTTTCTTACTTACTCTGTTGATAGCAATAGTGATACATTTGTCTTTTTCTTTCTCTTTGGCATTATTTTCTTGGTGAGATATTGCAGCAAGAATGCATGTGTGCGTAATTTGCCTTCATGATTACCTTCATGTTTTTTATGGATTCCACTAATTTATTATGAAATGTCTGCACATGATTTAAAGTATATTCATCAAAAATAAATGAACACAGTGGATTGTATGAAGCATTAGCATAGCTTGTTTTGCTTGTTCATTTAGCAATTTTCAAAGTGTAGTAATTCCCAGAAGGCTGCGTAGTTTCATTAGTTCAAATCAGCAAGGTAAGGCTGTTGCATTATTTGTTTGTTAAAATATTCAGAGACAAAACCTACCATTACCTTTACCTAGATGTCTCCAAGATACTTTATTATTAACCACACCAACAAAACAACAACTGAAGTAGCTTAATGGTATGGGTTATCAGTGATGTAACACAACAAAGTCGTATGGCCAGCATCAAGAAAAACTTAATAATGGAACAGATTATAATAAAATATGTGAACCCCCCCTTTCGGTGAAATAACTACTTTTCTGTAGAACAAATTCTCTACAAATAAATTGGTGGGAATATTGTCTTAACAAATGGCAGGGAGGTTGGAACTAGATGATCTTAAGGTCCTTTCCAACCCTAGCTATTCTATGATTCTATGAAATTGGCACTTTGTATTGAACATGGGTTGAAATCCTTCACACACTTGACAGGTAAAAAGTTTTCTTCAATCTGCTTCATGTATTTGCGTGCACAAACTTAGACTGTCCAGAGTTGTAGGAATGTGCGTGTTTATACATACATATATACATTAAAACCCCCCAGATTTCCAATATGCTCAGAGATTCACTTGTGCATGGATTCCTGGAAAAACTTGGTATCGGCCTAAAGAATTATTAAATTTCTTTTTTTTCTTGCACTCTTTGGGAGTAAGTGGTATGACTAAAGAGCACTTATGAAGTGGTTTTACTAATGTTTTTCTGAAGTGGTATGTCTGGTCTGTTTCAAAGGATGGAAGACTTCAAAGGATGGAAGACTGCTTATGTTGCCTCTATGTATCCTCCATTTCCATTTCAACTCCTTGTAACTCTTTTTTCTTTAGAGAACTGTTCTGGTTTCTGAATTCCATTTCTGTAATAATTTCAATGTCTTGAGATAAACTGTGATAATCTTGTATAAAATACACACCTCTCAACTAACTTGTTGTCCAGATGCTAGTTTTTCATATCTGAAGAGTATCTGATACTGAAATATTCTTATCCGACCTGCCTAGGTTAGACAAGCCTAGTGAAAATAAACCAGAGTATTTGTACTCTTGCCAAGGAACACCTCGTATTATAAAATGTAATTTGATTTTGTCAGTACTTGGTAAATAAGTCTAAAATACAGAAGAAAAAACTATTGTTATCCATAAATAGAAATTCAGGGACTCCTTGATTCTGCAAAAACTCATGGACTTCACCACATGCAAAATGAGTTATGAAGACAGCACACTTCAACCACACTTCAGCCTCTTCTGATACAAAGAAATATCACAACCCCATTAACGAAAAAACAAACCAAACAAAAAAAAAAAAAAAAAAAAAAACAAGCCAAAAAAACCCAAACAAAACCACCAAACCAAACCTAAGCAAAAAAATCCAAAACCTATGGCCAGCTGGTACTTTTTTTAACTAATTCAGTTTCCATTGTGATAAAGTGTAGGTGCAATATCTGTAGCTCTGAGATCCTGTTTAAACAGTCCTGAAGCATTCTCGTGTTCTTGGGCAATCAGTTATTTGGGTATTGGAGGCAATTTAGCCATTTTATTAATACAATTGTTGACATTCCTAAAGAAGGTTTTTAACTCCTAAAAGGCCTAGAAAATTGACACCACTTTTTCTGCTACAGAATCAACAGTGGAAGTTCAAATCTTACATGTGTAAAGAAAAAGTGCAAAGTAGGAAGACATTTTCTGGTAATTAAGTTTAGAAAGTTCTAGGGCCAGATTCAGCCCTAATTTTCCCACGTTTTTCTCATATTAACAATAGCAGACCAATTCTTTGTCCTGCAAGGCCTATCTGTAAAATGTTAATCTTTCTGTCCCCCTCTATTCTTCTGTAGATATAGCAGACTCTTCTAATCAAGCACTCCGTGTTTCACCACCTAATGCGTGTCTTACTCAAAGACAAAATGTAGTACTAATTAAGAGGGACAAGCAATTTCCTGCTTGTTTCTGATCCACACAAATCCACACACCTTAAAACACTTGGACTACTCATGGGATTATCTTTCTACCCAGAAATAGAAAAAGTTGTTATGAGCAAAGACAATACATTTTTTATTTTTTATTAGAACCTGTCAGGTTGTGGTGGCCTAATTTAATAGCACCCACCTGAAAAGCATTAGCTTTAATCTGGCATGCATCAGGAAAATGGGCTAATGACAATTTAGTATTTATAAAAGTATTTAAAGTCCCCAAGTAAATATAAGTCTTTAAAACCAGCAAATAAATATACCCAGGAACACGACTTTCCCCACTCATGGCAATGAACAGCAGAAGTTCTCAAGTCCACAGGCAGTGTTGGTTCCCCAGATATCCACTTATTCTACCAGTAGCTTGAAAGAAAACTACAGCACAGTGATTAGTGAATTCATTAGATTCAGATGAGAGAAATATTCTGCTTGCTGCATTTGCAGTGTTCTACTTTAACACTGGGTCATAGTGCTCTGAGAAGCCTCCAATCATCCTAATACCCTCTATAATCTTTACAACATAACCTGATAAAAGGTAATTTGGGATGGCAGAAGTATGAGTACATGTTGCTAATGTGATTTGGTTCAGCTAAGAGGATCCTCAGGTTCACCCTCTCTCCTTACTCAAGAAGCTCCACTGCACTCCCTGTTTCTGCCCTTGACCCCTTGCAGCATCTTCCACAAGTTGTCATCATTCCCACTTTCTTGCAAACTCCAACTGTCCAGAAATTGAAGAAGAACTGAAGGGGACTTTGATGTAACAACAAATGGGTGGAAAATTAATTATAAAATCTCCTTGTGCTCATAATCTATTGACACAGCGCAATTTCAGTTTTTTGAGTTACATGCCATACTGTCTGGAGAAGTTAAAGACTCTCGCAATAGTGCCCTCGTTCCTGTGAGGTGGGTAAGGTAAAACCATAACAGTCTGAGTGGGTCCCTTCTTTAAAAGGAATTTTGAAGTTCCCTGTCAGCTGTCAAAGATACAGAGACTGATAAACTAATTAGGATGGAATTCAGATCTTGCATTATTTTGTCCTCTGAGACCTCTTCTGTAAGAGGAACAATTGATTTCTGTTATAACATGGTCAGGCAAACCAGTAGTAGTGTGCTTACAATTCCCTCTCATGGCTACTCCACAGCCGTTCTTCAGAACTGAATAACCAGACCAAATATGTTCGTGTTGTCAGTGGTGATAGAGGGATAACTAAGATCCAGACTGAGATTTTTCTACTACAGGAAGTGTGAGCAGTAAAATATAGCCAGTTGTAACATGAGTGAAGGGGTATTGATAGCTGATTTCCAGCTTTTACCAGCTTATCCTGGAGATACTTTGCAAAAGCTGTTTATTGACTCATTTGCAAGAGAAACAGATTTTATTCTTTCCTCTACAGCACTTTAAAATGGTGTCATAAGCACAGTCCTTTGTGCTGGATAAAGCGTCAAATTTGAGGCCTCTCAAGCTACTCACATAAAGAGACAAAGAGGACCAGCAATGCAGTTCACTCTGGATGGGCAGAGATCTCCCCATCACAGGCACCACGAGACAGCTGGCTCTCATGTATTACCTAGTAGCTACAATGAATCAGGAGTGTGGAAATACCTGACTTCATTTGGGTCAGCACCGTACACGGCAGGAGGATGCTGCTTTGCAGAACAGTCATTAAAGGAAGAGATCTCTTCTGTAGCACACTGAGTTAAAAACTATGTATTAAAGAATATCAAATACTTGGATGAGTATGCTAATGGTCCCACCTACAAGAAACGGTGAAATGATCTCTGTATTTCATATCATTCATGAATTTGCTGGTGTAAGTTTAGCTTCTAATGGACCACATCTGACTGTTCAAATGAGAAAATGTCTTCAAAAGAGGCCTGTAGCTGTAAAACGAGTTCATCCTGCTGGTCAAAATCTGTATTCCGTTCACCATTTATCATCAAAGATACTATTTGGTACTTAGCTATGCACTTAAAAAATTGAAGAGAGGAGCTGTTTTGTAAGATGAGATAACTCTTACTACTGATTGGGATTCTGGAAAAATAGGATAGCTTTCGAGAATGTGGAAGAGGCTTGAGAAAGAGGAGTTTTTTTAGTGTCTTCTTATAAGGTCTTTTTATAAAGGCTTCTCTTGAGCCTGTGAAAGTCAGTGGTGATTTAGTTTGAAATGGGTTTAGACCCTTTGTATTTGCAAACCTCAGATGCACTTTTAGTGCAGAACAGACAGGCAAACAACTTGGTATTTGTCCACGGTATGAAGAGACCACTGAAGTCAAAACATCGTTGTCAGCATATGATGGGGGCTCTGTAGTACTGCAGCACTTAACTCTTTTTGCTCAATGGCAATGAGCTCAACAGTCTGCAGTGCTTTAGAAAATGAGATCAATTTGTAAAACTTGCTGTGAAAGTACTTATCAAAATTTCAAAGCTTATTTACTGTTTTGACTTCAGTAGAGCTTATTTACTGCCTCAGCTAGGGAAAGAGGACATCTATTTCTCTGTAAAGTGTTTATTATTGCTTCTGAGAAGGATTGTAGCCCTGATGCAGTGCAAACCATCTTGCTTTTTGCTATATTATGCTTTGGCCTGATGATGCAACCTTTATTCATGTAAGCAATGCATTTCAGAAGAAAAATTGTCTTTATGCTGAATCAGATGAGAATAGAGGTAATTAGGAGTGACATTTTGATGGGGTAGACTCTCTGGCACTGCCCACTGGGAAAGGGTTAGAAAGCATCCAGTAGTAAGAGTGCTGATTTCTGCTATCCCAGCGACAGGAAGGTTGTGCTGAGAAAATCTGCGGTAGTAAGCCTGGGGAGGGGAAGGAGATATCAGAGAAATCTTCTGTGCATGGCTGAAGTATGAGCAATCCCTTCTTTAGAAGACTACTCTGCTGTTTTGTCCGGGAAGTGGTAGACACCCGCGTGCAAGGAGGACCAGGTTGAATTTGCAGGCTGAGTGATTTAGTAGGTGCTTCACACTTACTTTCTTAATTGGGGGAAGACTGAGATAATACGGAAAGGGACTGACAATGGGCTGATGGCCTGCATGGTGAGGAGGAAAACATTCTGAAATGGCTGGGACAGAAAGGGATGCCAAGATGCTACTGGATTGTCACCAAAGGTTTTTTCTTAAGGAGAAGGTGTTCAGGTGTTTCAACCTCCTTCTCTACCTTTCAAGAGCAAATGTTCTTAATACATGTTTTAAAGGAGCATGTTGAGATTTTTCTGCCATTTGTGCATTGAGCACAACTCTTTGTGTGCGGCCATCCAGCCAGTTCTTTATCCACTGAGTGATCCACCTATCAAATTGATGTCTCTCCAACTTAGAGAGAAGGATGTCGTGTGGGACAGTGTCAAATGCTTTGCACAAGTCCAGGTAGATGATGTCAACTGCTCTACCCCATCCATCAGTTCCGTAGCTCCATAATAGAAGGCCACCAAATTGGTCAGGCAGGATTTCCCCTTAGTGAAGCCATGCTGGCTGTCACCCCCCACCTTGCTGTTTTTTGTGCCTCAGCATGCTTTCCAGGAGAATCTGCTCCAAGATTTTGCCAGGCACAGAGGTGAGGCTGACTGGTCTGTAGTTCCCTGGGTCATCCATTTTCTCCTTCTTGAAAATGGGGGTTATATTTCCCTTTTTCCAGTCATTGTACGCAGAGAATTGTGCTCAATGGCTCAATGTCCAGCTGGAGACCAGTAACGAGTGGTGGCCCTCAGGGATTGGTGTTGGGACCGATCTTGTTCAACATCTTTGTTGGTGACATGGACAGTGGGATTGAGTGCGCCCTCAGCAAGTTTGCCGATGACACCAAACTGTGTGGTTCGGTTGATACATTGGAGGGAAGGAATGCCATCCAGAGGGACCTAGATACGCTTGTGAGGTGGGCTGATGCCAACTTGATGAAGTTGAACCATGCCAAGTGCAAGGTCCTACACCTGGGTCGGAGCAATTGCAGGCACAGCTCCAGGTTGGGCAGAGAAGGGATTCAGAGCAGCCCTGCGGAGAAGGACTTGGGGGTGTTGGCTAATGAAAAACTGAACATGAGCCAGCAGTGTGCACTTGCAACCCAGAAAGCCAACCGTATCTTGGGCTGCAGCAAAAGGAGTGTGACCAGCAGGTCGAGGGAGGTGATCCTTCCCCTCTACTCTGCTCTCGTGAGACCTCGCTTGGAGTACTGTGTGCAGTTCTGGCATCCTCAACATAAAAAGGACATGGAACTGTTGGAACAAGTGCAGACGAGGGCCACGAGGATGATCAGGGGACTGGAGCACCTCCCATATGAAGATAGGATGAGAAACTTGTGACTGTTCAGCCTGGAGAAGAGAAGGCTGTGTGGAGACCTCATAGCAGTCTTCCAATATCTGAAGGGGGCCTACAGGAATGCTGGGGAGGAACTCTTCATTAGGGACTGTAGTGGCAGTACAAGGGGTAATGGGTTCAAACTTAAACAGGGTAAGTTTAGATTGGATATGAGGAGGAAATTCTTTACTGTAAGGGTGGTGAGGCACTGGAATGGGTTGCCCAGGGAAGTTGTGAATGCTCCATCACTGGCGGCGTTCAAAGCCAGGTTGTACAGAGCGTTGGATGGCATGGTTTAGTGGGAGGTGTCCCTGCCCATGGCAGGGGGGTTGGAACTAGGCGATCTTAAGGTCCTTTCCAACCCTAACTATTCTATGATTCTATGTTTTTATCTGAAAAATAATATTTGACTATTTCTTTTATAAATTATTTCTCATATATTTCATATGTTGAAATCAAACAGATTTCAAAAGCAGAGCTCAAAAGGAGATTTTTATAGATTGATTTTTCTTAGGGGCATATTTCCTTATATTTTCTTATGCATTCTTTTAGAAATGTTCTAGTCCATTTTTGGATTATGTATCATTTGCTGGGTGGAAAATGGATGCCTTCAGGAAAATTTCAGAGAATATTTTTCTTCTTGGCAGGATAGTCCTCTGTGCCTATCATCTTGGATCTTTTACTGTCATGGTTCCATCACAGGGGAGCGTCTGAATGAAAACACTTTGCTTTTTAGGAGTTCATCAGCTTCTGTGACTAATTCCCTGTTGTTTACAGCATTAAACGTAGTTCTAGTAAAATGGTTGTCATCACAGAGAAATATGACTTCATCTGGGTAATCAGCAGCAGAAGAGACAGATGAACTTCTCAGAAGCAAAGATGTTGCTTTTTATATCAATGCACCAAAATGGGAGAAAGATAAAATATAGGCCATTTGGCAGAACTCCTTCTAAACGGAATGTTTTCCAAAGTTTTCTGTGAGCATTCAGCTGCTCCAGAACAGGTGTGCTCATTTTGTGAAAGCTTTATTGAATTTGAGTCAGATTTTAACAAATCCGATGACTGCCAGAACTTCAGAGCTTCCCTGAAGTGGATTTTGTTCCCTTAATTCATGATTTCAATTCCCAAGGATTTCTTAATCAGCGTTTCACTTAAAAGTTTTTGAATAATTCCTTTGCAGCTTGCTGTAGGGAACCTTGAATAAACAAATCTGTAATGCATAAATGTTCTGTTAATTCCAATTTTTGTATCACGTAATCAGATAGAAAGCTAATAAGCACATAGGATTAAGAATTAGCTGATGAACATGTTGTTTCCACGGCCAGCAGAAAAATAACGTCAGTTTTGCAGCCTTCTCTCTGCCTGATCTATCTCTAATCTGTGCCGTGTACATGCAGATGCCTTGCTCAATACTTGCCTTTACCCAATACTAAAATTCTTTATGTCTTTCTCTCCTTTCACCTTTGCACTGTTTTTCCTTTGATACCACCAAATCCTGGCTTTCCAGGTATTGTGTGTGTTGATCAATGCTTTCTTCTTTTTCCAGTATGCAAAGTAGGGCCACCACATCACTGCCCTCCACTCCTTGCATCAGTGTCTTCAGATGCTGCCTTCCACAGCACTGCTGTTTAGCCTTGTGTGGCACCGCCTGTCTGCCTCCCTTAAAGCCACAGTGCCAGTAGTTTAGGAATGGGAATGGCCTCCAAAACTGTCCCATCTGTCTTCAAACTCTACCAACCCTCCACTGTTTCATGCCATCCGTAAATGCCTCTCTGTCTTTTGTCTGGTTGCTTTCTTTCCCTCCCTCCAACAGTGACTGTTAAGCTCTGATATGCCTTTCACAAATAATGTGAATATGAAGAGGAAGGGAGGATACAGCTCCCTAGTTCCAGAGTACCAAGTCCCTGTCAGTGTGTGCACCCTCCTTGGGGCAGGAATGCTCCTAGCTGCTTGTTGGTGGCACTTTCCTTTTGCACTGAGCTGCAGCTTTGCGCGGGTTTGGTGATTCCAAACTATTCAACTTGCAGAGCATCCAGTAGTGCAGAAGGTAGCAATATTAAATGAAGGAAGTGATGACCAGGATGACCTGTAATGATGGCTGGAATTTAAATACTTGTCATGATCAGGAAGCAAGTTTAAATTCGGCTTTCCTTATAATAGTGATGTGAGTGTGGATTATTTTAGGCAAAATGTCTCAGACTACTTACTATCCTTAAAAAAGAAAGTGAGTGCTTTAGTCCAAGAAACAAGCCTTCAGTTAAAAATAATCATAACTGCAGTTTATATTAACCTGAGCTCTTGAAAGCTGTCTTAGCAGAGAGGTGAAATCGCAGTTGCTTCCTCCTCAATCAGGTTGAGGTTTGATGATATTGTAAGCATGTTTCTTTAGCTACCTTCAGCAGACTAATGTCAGGATTCTGTATTTAGTCATGCTTTCATGTGACAAAAAGTGCTTCTGAAAGGATATCTGCTGGATTCCCTATCTGCTGTACCAATAAAAATTTTGGAAAGGGCCATGTATTGCTACCATGTGTCCAGCTGACCCCACTCTGCATGTTTCCATATGAATTACTGAAAGTGCCAGTGGACCGGTAGAGGTGTGTGCTATTCTCCCACAAACATGGAACAAAAGTCAAGCAAGCACAGGAGATTTCCTCATCCAATCTTTTTAAACGTATGAGATGCATAGTAAATTCTATGAATGGAGCTATGGAAAGGCTAAAACCCATATAAGTTATCAATGTAATTTTTACTGGCAGGGGAAAAATTTAATCAGTAAGTGACATGCCAGCCATATGACAGCATTTAAGCAGTTACTGTCAATCAGCTGTCATGTGTCAGTACCCTCATTTATCCTTTCAGGGCATATATCCATTTACATTATCATCATCTGAAAGAGAGAACAGCATTGGTGAAAATAAAAGGCCATGTTGGAAACCAATAGAAAGGGAAATTAAAGATGTCTTATTGTAGCATATGCATGTCATAGTAGGGATTTCTGTTATCACTTACAGGAGAAGCTATTTAAGGAAAAAAAAAAAAACAAAACAAACTCTGAAAATGTGTTCTAAAATTTAGAAGGGAAACAGTAAGAAAGAGAAGAGATAAATGTGTACTAGAACTTGAGGCATCACTGCCTGACTATCCTAGCCTTATGTAGCTAGGATATAGAGATATCCTAGCCTTATGTAACTAGGATATGGAGATATCCTTCCAAGCCATTTGCTTGATTTTCAACTGTAGCCCCCGTTAAGCGTATCACTTAAACATATGCATAATTTCAAGCATGTATTGTTAAGAGATTAGGAAGCAATTACAGATTGTCAAACCTTCTCAGACATGGTCAAATCCCTTCTCTTCATCACAGTCCTCTGAAAATGGCCGTTTCCAACCAGGTGAAAGCTTCAGAATTGTTGGACCCCAGTTTTGTGCAGGGGCAAGACCTTCACAGGTACTCATCCCTAATCCCCACATATATTTCTTTCCTTGTGAGGGATGCCTGTATGTATAGGTCAGATGGCAGTGGCAGCATACATTGAATAATCAGGATGACAGAGTTTAAAGAAGTGTACCTGGGGGTTAGCTGGATCTCTGAGCAAAACTGGTTAAAAGAGACATGCTTCCTTCTCTTCCAGATAGAGGAAAATGTCATAACCCTTGTGAAAGCCAGTTCCTGTATGCTGTACCAGTATGTTCCTACACAGCTTTTTTTGCGAGGATGGAGGTGTTGGGGGACACATAACTATCTGTGCAACAAACTGTTTGAAGCCATGATTGACACTCATGGGAGGCTTTCTGTATCACTCCTCACCATTATACTGTAAGGCTTCAGCAGTTCAAACCTTCATCCAAACAGTAGGCAGGTAGCTAAAATTGCTTACCAGCAGGTCACCAAATAGATGTAGAACCCTGCGGCCTCATTTATTAATTTCTAGTGTAAAACGTACAGCAAAGGAGCTGCACAGCCTTTACTGAGCAACCAACTGAATCATAGGGAAAAAGCTGTTTGTAGCAAATGAGGAAAGGTCATTTGACTCACTCAAACTCATTAGTCCTATTTAATAGTGCCCTTATCCAGCACTGAGTAGATGCATAGCCTTGTCTCCAACACTTTATCCTCCAGACCATGCTTTACAACTCAGTTTATCCTCAGTAAGTTCCTTTGGAAAACAAACAGGAAAAAAAAACAAAACAATGAGAGGTCGTTACCAAAAAACCCCAAACAAAAAAAATAATTTCAGTTACTTATGTTCTCTTCAGGTTTGCAGAGTTGTTTTTGTTAGGCTGAAAGTGGTAACCTGAGGCTATTTATTATTGTTCTGAAACAGTGTTGATTTTTAAGACATCAAGTCAAAAAAGTGTATTTGGAATCACAAATACTGAAAACTTACGTAAGGAGAGCAGAATGCTACACCGAGAAATAATTGCAGACCTCATCATGTTTGAAAATTGATATATGTTAAATGTGTTATATATTCTTTAGTGGAGCACTGTCAAGCAGATGACTACTCACTTGGAGAGTCTGAGTCTTTGGCTGGAAAGAAAATCTGGTCAGTTTATTAAATAGCTTGGTGAAGGAATGCTTTTCTGATGGAAGCAGTCCTTGCCATGCAGAATTGACTCCAATTTCACTGAAAGCACAGAAAAAAACAACGGTACAGAGAAGTAGTTGCCAATCACTTGGAGAAAAGAGAGTTACTGCTGCGAACAGAGATTTTAAAAAGCATTTTACGTTACTTCAGCCAGAGATAGATGTAGGCTGGTGTGAGAAAAGAAAGAGGGTCCTGTTCACAGCAGAAGTGGCATCTGCAGGGAACAAAACTGCTCCAGTGTTTTCTGTGATAAAACATTCTTTGGCACCAAAAGGGGCAGAGATGGTACAGGATGGTGAACACCGCTCTCTCAGTATGGCTTCTTAGCTCAGTTGTTGCTTGAAATCTGCAGCTTGTGATAAGGAATTCCAGGTGAGACCAACAACTAAATCACACAGCAATGTGGAAAAAAAGTGAGTCACAAAACAAGAAAACAGTAGCTTGTAGGTAGTAGACCTGTCTTTCAGCAAACCTGCACCACTGACAGTGAGCCTGGTTCTCTGCCTACTATTAAGAACTCAGCTACTACTGATATTTAGGTCATTTATTAAGTATAACTTTGGCTATTCAGTTGAAAGGTGTGCTGAACTTTGGAAAGCACCAAGAAGCATGTTGTAAGGTGCATACTGCGTGTGTCAGCAGGCCCCTAAACCATACTGGTAGATCTTGCCTCTAATGCATTGGCAACTTGAATCCCAATCAACATCTACCAATACAAACAGATAAGGCCAAAATTTCCGAATGCAGTTGCCTGAACCAAATCAAGAGGGGTTGGGCTGCCTCAGCATTTTCTGATTTGCTTGGTGTTATCACTTAGCAGTAAAGAGCCAGAAAAAGAAAAGAAGCCTCAGAAACAGAGATAGAAAGTGGAATTATGTCACTAGAAGAGAATGGCTGTCCTAGATCAAACCAAAGGTCCACCTAGTCCCCATCCTGTCTTTAATGCTCAGTGAATGCTTACAGAAGAGTAAGAAGAGGTCAAGCGTATACAATACTTCTTCCTAATGGGTTCCTAGCCTCCATCTACTTTCAGCTCTGGGAATTTCCCAAGGGAAATCTCATCCTCTTCATCTTTTGTCTTGTCTAGTCAGATTGCAAGCCTTTAAGTTGGATTTTATAACTCTTCAGTTACTATTACTGTGGTGTCACCTGTGGGTACACTAGACATACATGTAGAATATATCTGTGCGTAGACACACTCATGGAAAAAGTACTGAATTCACTTTTCCTGAGCTGAAACCTGCAGTGAGGTGGCATTGCTCAAAGTAGAAAAAAATGTTGGAAATCTTATTCTATCTCAGGCTGTTTTTTTTAATTCTTTCCCCAAAACCTGATAAACAAAGGATCTTTACCCTTGAGTCTCCATTTGCCCTTATGAAATATCAATAATAGTTCTGCCCACTTGCATGTCAACATTTATCTCTTTGTTCTTTTTCTCTTAGGTCTTTAGGGAACTCATTTAATGAGCAGTAGGTGAAGGGAAGAGAAGATTTTGGTAAAAAAACAATGTTGAAGATATTTTGATGTGAATCTTCTTTCCTGTCTTTGCTATAATACTGATCTTTACAGGGAGAGAGAAGTCTGAGGAGAACTGTTGCATTATGTAGTGAATATTATTTTAGCTGTTTGTCTGCATGGTGTTGCATGTTTCTCCTCTCTTTGCCTAATATCTTTCTAATTTTCTTCTTTTGTTTCTTTTTTTTGTCATGCTGAAAACTTCTCTACAATCATGAACTGAGTCCAGCATAGCTCTCCATGGAAGGGCTGCTCAAGTGAGTCTTGGAGAATAGAATACTCTGACAGTCCTGCCACAAGGTTAGTAGATCTGTCAGCAGGCAAAGGGTTACCTGAGAGAAGTTCATGAACATCAATACTGATTTTTGAATGTCTTGGTATTTGAAATCTAAATGTCAGAGTTTGGAGAAAACATTTTGCTATTGACGTAGGCATTGGCTGGACATCTGCAAGCCAAACATCCCCCCTCCATAAAATAAACCTGTTGTGACAGTCTCTTTAGACAAAGGCAAAGAAAATGGTGCTGACGTGAATGGTATTTCATTGACTTTTTTTTACAAAAAAGAGTGTTTAAAGAATGAAACCTACCCTAGAGGTCCGGATAGTAACAGGTGGCAAACTCATCAAGAAAATGACACTCGTTCTACATGAATGAAAGAGGTGAACCTGTGAGGCTTAAAATTTGAACTCGTAGCCAAAGCTTTTGTTCATTCTTAAAATCCACTGACAGTGACTTCTTTTAATTTTGTTCTGTTTTTTTTTTTTTTTTTTTTTTTTTTGCTTAAGTAGTTTTAATTTCTTTCTACTGATTACCATGACAGGCTGTGTAAAATGTTGTTGGGTGCCAAAACTCAGGTACCTGTATCCCAGCCCCAATCTGTGGAAAGTACATTGCACAAATCTCATTACAGTCTTTCATAGTGCTTTCGTAGAGAAGGGGCTCTTCTGCCCTCTCTTAACCAAAGTATTCTCAGGTGCTTGATTACATTGGAGATCACTCAGAGGCAAAACTTGTTTTGCTTGTATTTCACCATGAAACTGAATGTGACTTTAGTCTGAGGAGTGAATGAATATTGCCCATTTACTACTGCTGTAGAGTATGAATTATAGGATTTTCTATGTCTTATGCCTTCTGAGTCATGCTTGCTTAGGGGAGATGTCCTTTGCCCTCTATGGATATGAATCAAGACCGAGAAGTTCCCTATCCACTTCTGCATATCTCTTGTAATGCTGTAAATGTCTCAGGAACAGTCTGTTCCTACAATCAACGAGTGAGGGGAGCAACTCATGACATCTGAAGGAGGTCATTATGACTCTTCCTGTATCAGCTGGCACTGGATAGAGGACCTTGGAGGATTGATGGGAAAAGGAGCAACTGGTCTGTTCCCTCTAGGATGGCAGGTGGAAGCAAGATAATGGCTGGGATAGGGGAAAGGAATAGGGGAAAAACAAAGAAAAGAAGTAAGAGAGACTGCTGCAAAGGAAGAAAATCTCAGCGTGGAGTACTGATCATGCATTGGGAAACCAAAGCAAGATACAAAGACATCAAGTTTAATGACAGTTGTGGAAACAAGTCATCAGTTTGGAGATTTCAGTAGTACAAACAATGACAAATTGATACTCAAGATATAATACAGCATCACATTTTCAGCTGCACTGTACTTTGAGCTGGCAACATTAACAACATTCTTCCTGCTAAATCCTTAGTCCCTAATGTACATCCTGCTTGTTTATAGAGAGCAAAAGAAATGTCCAAACCTTCAGGCAAGAAAAAATTGCCTTGAAAGTTACAGAGAAATTGGAAATGAATGTTTTACTGCTGATGTTCACAAATATGAATAAAGTTACTGTGCAATTAGTTAATTAATTTTCTAGTTGGACAAAGCAAGCACTGTGGTGTCCTGCTCACATATTAACCTTATACTTTGGGAGTTGAATGTTGGGATCCCCAGTGAGAAAGACAGAAGAAGGCCTGGAGATGTAAGAAGTTCCTTTTTTTCAGCTTGAATTGATGTAATGTGAATTGCATGGGTGCCTTCAGAGATTGACTAAAGTTTTGCTCTGAGGAACTAAAATTAATACTTCTTTCTCTTGAAATTAGTAACTAGCAGAAAATAGTCTCTATAAACCAGTATTTTTTAGAAGGAGATTATATAAATGGATACACTGTTGCACAATCCATAATATATTGTATATGCACAAGCCATAAAATGCATTCTATACGACAGTGGGTGAAAAGCCATACTGTCTCATTGCCGGTGTTGCCTGCTAAAACCAGGTAAACTTCCAATGTGCTATGCACTTTTCCAGAATGATTAAAAGGAGTTGTGGGGATGATTTATAGGTTTAGAAAATTACTTGCAACAGGTTACATCCTTTGTTTTCACATTTGCAGTCTATTGTACATGGTTCAGTCAATTAGGGCATTGTTTCTCATGGTAAGCACTGTTGCTATGGAAATTATATAGCATAGGAATAACGGGTGGCTGCTTCAAATAAGGTTTTTGGAAAACAGTTTAAGGAATAAAATGGCCATTTTTTTGCAGTGAGGAGAGAAAGATAATAAATTGGTTAGCTCCCTGTCTTCAGAAGTTTGCAGCTAAAGTATAAAAATAATTATAACTGAGATTTAGTGTGAGATAAACTCTATAAACTAGAATAAGAAAAAATAGGATCACAGCTACTATAAACAGAGGGGAAGTGTGATGCATTTTAGGAAGCTTTTTGTGCTTGATATCAACAAAAATTATTACTGACTCAAAAGTTGGCCCACCATAGGATAATAGCTGCTCAAAATGGTGATTTTTGTAGACATTACTATATATACTATAAAAGTATTAAAAAATGCCACTGTTACAATGTGTTTCAAAGAGAAAATAAAGGCTTAATAAAATAATAATAGTAATATAGTAATAGCCTCATTCAAACATGAATGTATTCAGATGCTTTATTTCATGAAGCACAAAAGACACTACATAAAGCCATATTAAATGCAAAGAGTCTTTATTTGGATGTAAGATTGCAAACTTAATGTGCTTGAGTAAGTCTGTGATTGTGAGAGCTGAACAATTTCTATGACAGTAACATCTTGTCCTCATGGTGCTTCTTATGGATGCTTCTTTGTTGTATTTGGAAAGCCCAGTCAGGGCTTGCTTGTTGCAATTGGTCAGGCAACAGCCGTGCACACAGGAACAGGTTTTTAAAGAGCTTTATGGTGAGCTAATCTTTCATCTGAATGGATGTTTTCTGCTGACATTAATAATGGTACTGCACCAAAGACAAGAATTTATGAGAGTCCTGCTCACCATGCTTATCTGCTGACAGTTAAGTGAGCGTGTCTGAACCCAGCCTCAGGGAAGGGCATGCCTGGCTGGCTACTAGCCCCAGCTCTCTGCTGCTCACCCTGAGTCCAACAGAAGACATTACAGAGCATTAGTGCCACAAGCACTTCCTCGTCCCACCCACGAAATTTTGGCAGTGAGCTCATTACAAGCCATCCATTAAAACTGTCTTGTTCAGCTGATAGATGACCCACCTTTGCAGCTGCAAAGCCTGCAACCATCAGGGCCTCTGGTCTTCACACTCTGATATCAGCTCCTCTGGATTGCTGCCAAATTCATTTAGTTGCGCTGCTTTAATTTACTCTATTTCTTTCATTTTCTCTTACAGCCCTGTTACCTCAGGTCTTTAGAAAGGGAAAGGAAAGGGGGAGGGGAAAAGCACAGGCAATCAAAAGTGTGACCAATAACACATGGTGATCTACCCTCCAGTTATTTGGGACTGTCTCACTGGTTTGAATTTTCATTCTTGTAATTTAACCCAGGAAAATGGCTTTGTAGTTTACCTTCTTATCAAATTGACACCCTCGGCTATTAGTGTTAGGTAGTACAAATCTGTAACAATGACTATTTTAATTCTCTTTCCCAGTCATTTTGCTTTCTTCCTCCATGGGTATTTATTTTAAAGCTTTCTAAGAGAGAGACGTTACTGCCTGAGTAAGAACTCTGAACAGGAGGATTTGTTATGAGGGACACAAATTGTGCAAGGACAGGGATAGCTCACATTCAGAAGACCAACATGTACATGCATGTTTGCTTAATTTTTTCCGCTAATGATGAGTTCCCTGTTGAATGAAGTTCTTACCAGTCTGCCTTTTTACACACCTGAGATACAGCAGTGATATGCCTGAGGTTGCCTTCTGTGAAAGATATTTCCTGAAGAACTTTGAGAAATCTGGGTGAAGAATCAAATTTAATTTTTGAACTCTTCAGTTTGTGTAAACATACTGCATTGAAAACAATCTTTCCAAAGAAAGGTTAAAATTCCATTGGCTGCAGAGCCTTTTTGTCATGATATAATTATTTATTATGTCGTGGTCAAAGGTAAGGAGAAGCTACAGTAGGAGCTATTTCATTGTTTTCTGCAGCAGCCTTAAGGTTCTAGACTTGGACTCTAAAACACACTAGCTTTGCATTGAAGGTTCAATGCTTTTCAACAGGAAGATGATGTATTGGCTGAATAACAAAGCAGCAATCTTGGATAATGACAAGAAAATAACACTGAATTATAGTGGCCTAGTGTCCTCGAACACCTCTAGCACTTAGGTGTGCAAACTGAATGAGGTTCTAAAACAAACTAAGGATTATGCCTGGCTGGATTCCTGTACAGGCTTACCTAGTATGCTAAAACAGGAAATCTGTGTTTTTATATAGGTTTTAAGATTACAATATCCTTTAATGCTATATATAGGGTTGTAGTATGTTAAACAGGTTGTTATGCATGTGGACCAGCTTGTTATGCATGTGTGACAGCCAGTTACACATATTTCTATCTATACTTCCCTACAAAAACCTAATGAGGAGGGAACCCACAAGCAACATTATTAATGGAAACCTCGGGAGATGAACATAGCATATATGTAGGAGATTTCATTTTTTCTAGCATGTCTCCTGTTACACCTGCATTACACTTACCAATCACCATGCAATTTAAGTCACTGATATAATCATGTAATCCAGAAGAGTTTATGATCAGTATTAAGGAATGGATTGTGGGAAGTCTAAAGAACATATAACTCATGGTCAAAGTTTTCACAATTGTTCATGTGTCTCCTATGTCGTACATTTTATCTAGTGAATTATTAGTACAAAATGATTGAAGAGGTCTGTCAAGAAAGAATTGAGTTGTATGGTAAGGGATAGATCAAAATGAGGCTGAAAGCTGTAAGGAGATAAGCTCTGCAGTTAAACACCCAGGTGTAATACCAAAGGAAGAGGGGCTGAAGCACATAGGATGAAATAGGCTATCCTTTTTCAAACCAAGGCTCTTAGAAAAAGAGCATCCAGAAGATATGATATCAACTTGTTCAGTTAAAGCTGATAACAGCAAAAGGAGACTAGGAAGAAAGAGAGGTACCTAATGAATTGCTTAACAGTTGATTTGTCTCACATAAATCAAGTTTTTCCATCTGTATTGCAAAACTAACAATCTTTTTCTGACCAGCTGGTATCAATACAATCCCATAAAATAAAGCAAATTTGAGATGCAAAGTCTGACTGTAAAGTATCTTTGAAAATTGTTCATTCATGAAATACTAGGATTTTGGGGATTTAGGTTATAATTTAATAGAAGTCTCAAACTGGGAAGTCTTCTTCCCTTCCTTCCCCTGACAGAAGAATCATATGGTTATATCCCAGGTTACTGCTCTGTACACAAGAACAAAATCAGGCAGATGGGGCAACAAGAGCTATAACAGTCATATGGCTGTAGGAAAAAGTGAGGTGATATCTCTGTAGGTATCATTAGTAGTTTTGTTTAGGTGACTTTATGGATGAGGAAGATCTCTAAAGATGCTTGGAGTCAGTTGTAGCTCAGACCTTTCTGCTACCTGCATTATCTCAGTAGCAGTTGATAACTCCAAAAGACTTAGGCAGTGAACAGTCAATGTTATGGATGGTTTTGAGTGATTTGCATAATGGAAGTTTGATGAAAGCAGCAACAATGCACATCTAAAATGTGAAGAAAATAATGCACTGTGTTCTCATAATGTTAAGTTCCTGATTTCTACGTAAGCAGCTTACGTTATGTTTTGGGACGTAAGGGTGCCACAAAATGGGTTGAAAAGAATGTTTCAGAAGAGAGGCTCATTAGATTCACCTTTGGTTCATGTCTTCTCTGTTATTCATTAGGTCATTTGGTATAACACCTTATTGAAAGATGTTACTGCTGGGACTACAGTCAAAAATGCTGTGACCCATTGATCACAAGTAATAAACTGTGTATATCTAGCTATTTCAATGGCTCATATGGGATATCCAGAAACTACTTGTTGATTTGCTGTTTGAGTATTTCCCCTGTGCAGAGGGGAATTTACTATAGACATTTTTTAATAATGATAAATCTTTCTCTCAGTGCTGTGTTATATAACTACTTGTGATTAGTTGTTATAACCACAAAACGGACACCTCAGAATTGAGGAAGACGTACCGTTTTAAGTTGGCAAATAATTTTTGATAGCACAGTATTTAATCGTGCATATTTTGCTGCTGTAATGTTTAGGAAGTCTCAAACCAGCTTTTGCCATGGATATTATTACCTGACTACAGGCATGCCAGCTGTCTGAAAAAGGTGAACTTTAAGATGGCACTTGCATGTTTGAATTAACCCTGAAAAACACATAAGCAGTATATACATAGCAAACAGTATATGGGAAAGTACAGAAGAACCAGCTGAACAGCACATAGATGGCTATTTAGTCTGTGGAATAGAAACAGTTTAAACTGAGCTGTATGCAGTCATAGTTATGAATATCTGCCACTCTGTGCCTCTAAAATCCCAAATCATTCACATAGCATGAAAAAAGACCCAGTGATATTGAAGTCAATGGTCCAATTCACAGCTGATTTAAAGTGCTCAAAGAAATAGCAATGATTAAACTAGCTGATGACCTGATGATCCATGGTGATTGATGCTTCACTATGTAGCTTCATTTTCTAAGGGAAAATAGTGGATGCACTTACATTGTTTGTGATCCTTCCTTCTTCTGTCCTGACCATCCTCTCCCTTCTCCAGTAACTTGTTTGCCAACCCCCACTATATTTGATAATTTAGTCGGATATTTTATGAGGGTGGAGGGTAAAACAGATTTTCAGCGCTTCCCTTGAGGTTGCAATTTACATTACAGTCATGCAGTTTGCACCGCACCACCAAACATCAAGGAATCCGCACACCATCCTCTCTTTTCAAGCGTGATGGACTGCGTGCCTTATCAGGTCATGGAGAATTTATTCACTGTCCGAAGTTTTTTCTCCACTGATTAAGGAGTGAGTTCAGGCAGCACCCTTAAAAAATATATGCTTTTATTTTTTTTGGAAAAAAAAACCCAAACCAAAAACATAGAAAATAAAAAGTTACAAGGATATAAACCATCAAGTTTTCTTCTACATTTAGCTGAACAACCAGGATTCTGTGCTGCAGTTTAGAGTTTGGCGTGGAGACGGTTAAGTGTCTTAATACCAAGATCATGCAGCAGTCAAATCTATGTTTTCTTCTTTGATGTAGCTTTGTCATTAAAACTGTGGCCCATCAAAAATTCTAATATTTAAGTCTCAGGGCTTAGCTATTCTCCCTTTTTAGCAAAATTCCTAGCAGATAGATACACACACAAATTCATGTTTAAAGCAAACTTTTAAATAAGCTCTGAACAAATACATCTCATTAATGCATTCTTTAAGTACAACATATACTGTATTTATCATATTGCTTCAGCTGAAAACTTAACACAAGAGACTGTGTTTTTAAATATGGTGCACCCGCTCCTTTGAATAATTGGATTATGCTCCTTGAGTCTCAGAGACATAGATCTTGTCAAAGTGGATTATATCCATTATCCATCTAATCCACCATTCTTTTTCTGAGTGGCCAGTACCAGATGCTATGGAGCATGGCACAGCAACCTCACGCTATACAGGCGCAGTGCAGTCTGGCACTATACAGATAGCCTTTTAACTCTTAACAAGTGATTTTTTTTTTTTTTTTCTAATATCAATCTTACTTAATACCATGGGAACAATGCTATGACAGTGGAACAAAAGGTGTTGGTGAATCTATAAATAATTTTGCCCACAAAGGGGAAAAGAGTAAGAGAAAGAAAAGAAAGTGAAAACAGTCATTTGAGCATCTCAATGTACCTTTCATTCAGATGCTTTTATAGAAAAGTACTCTTGCTTGTTATCCCCCCAGTCTCTGCTGAATCTGTCAAGAATTCTCCTAGTAAAGGCATTTTCAAACATGACTGCTAGAGAGCCAGCAGAAAAGCATGCAGTTACGTGTTGATTAAAAAATCTTGATGGAGATTTTAATTCCTTCTCAAGATGTTTGTGGATAAAATCAAGAGCTGGTAAACAGGAGATAAGAGGGCAAAGAGTATACACAAATAAGTGCTATCATTAAGAAATTTTTGTGAATGGACAAACTACATTTCCTTTAAAAGCCAGATCTGGAGCCTTTAATGAAATGTCATGATGTTTTTTATAAAGATTTTGGATGACACATTTTATAGAAAAGCTGTCTCATAAAAGCCAGAAAAGACAATGGCTGGACAATTTCACTACTCCCATGGCAGTAAAACTAAAATGTTTTTCATATAAACTTGTCAATCAAAACTTACTCTGCTTCTCTTTGTAGAGGGCGTCTTTGCCTACCTCAACTTAATGTTGATTTTCAGTCACTGCTGTGGTTTGCAGGCTTTACAGATCTCCAAAGGTGTATGTAATATAATTCTACAGATACTGCTTCTTTTATTGGTTTTATTTGCTGTGCTCTATCTTATGGCTTTTCATCCCCTTCCCTCAGGCCACATGTAGTAGATGGAGAAGGACTACTCAAACGCATTTAAACCTAGAATCGTTCACCTTGCTACTCATGTTAGCTGCTTTAAAAGTAGTTGATTTCTCTAGTCAAACCAGTCAAAATCCCCTTCCTAGTTTGGAACCAATGTAGGAGTTAGTGAAACTACACTGATTTACACCACTTGTCCTAAACAGACCTTTAGGCTTTTTTTTTTTGTTTTTTAAACACAAAGTATCTTTTGCTTGGAAAAAAATTCCAGATATTTTTAGAATGCAGTTAAAAGTGTCATAAATATTACACTTTTAACAGTCCCAGTGTGTGACACTTGATAGAAATGGATATGAGAGCGCAAATGAAACTGCAGGTGTTACTAAGTTCCATCCAACTATGATGAAAAAACCATTTAGAGTATATGGTTACTGCTCATTAAAATTAGGTATCCCATATTTTTACTTATTCTTTATACATATAATACGGGAAATTAACAAGTGTAGTCACAGGAAAATGGAAGTGAGTAAATCCACATTTGAATAAAAGGTTTTACTTCCTTCTTGTCTAGTCAAAATAGGCAATTTTATATGTTTTTACAATTTCCATCAATATCAGCTGGAAAATCGAAACATAAAAGTGCATTCCCAAATGTTCTTACTTTCTGTCAAAATCCAGTGAATTTAGGTCAAGTTGATCACAGTGCAGAAAGGTGAGGTAACTAGCCAGGCAAGAAAGTCACTCATCGGAAAGTGTCCTAAGGAGTTAGTGCATGTTCTGTACTTTAAGTGTTATGCCACATGTAGGAAGAAGAACGAAAAAGAAAATTATAGTAATGACAACTGACAGGAAGGCACAGAATGATACTAGTCACACATACACAGTGTTGTTGTAGGAGGTAGGTAGGTCCGTAAGAAAGTCTTAAATACCCAATCCAGAGGCTGGTCATGTAAATCCACTTCCTTCTGTTTTTAATGTGGGTGGCCTGTTAATATTGAAGGCCTTCTTCATTTGGTCTGTATGAAGGTTATTGACTCCATTGCAGGAGAAGAAAACAGAAACCAGCAAACAAGGTGTAAACAGAAAGAACTGAGCCTTAGCAGACACATTTTTCAAGATGTGCTTGTTAAACCTCATTTCTTCCTCTCTGAAGTCTTCAAGAAAATCTGCTGTGAATCCTATGGAGCCACTTAGCTAGTTTTGCTAGAATCACTCTCTCCTTATCAAGATGGGTATCCTAAGGGAAGGGTGAGCAATGGGCAGGGCTGCACTCTGCGCTCCCTGGTGGAGGTCCTCCTGCAGCAGGTGGCTGAACTGCAGGAAGCTGTTACCAGGCTGAAAGGTGTCAGGAAAGCTGAGGGGGAGCAGCACTGCTTGCTCCGGGACCAGCCTGTTCCGGGCCCTCGAGTGTCTACTGTTGCCCATGCAGGAAAGGAGGCTGCTAACCCAGGAAAGTAGGCTGCTAACCCAGGAAGCTGGGAAAAGGTAACAGAAAAAAACAACAAAAAAAGGAGGAAGAGGGTAATTAAAAGCAAGGGGCTTCCTCCTATGTCTGCTGTCCCCACCCAGAACCGCTTTGCTGTCCTGCAGGGGGCTGATGAGCAACAGCGCTCTGCTACCCTGCAGGGAGCTGATGAGCAACAGCGCTCCCACCAGGCGCAACCAGCTAGTGCACTGGTAAAGAAGGTCACTACTGGTGCTGCCAGGAAAAAGCGGCAGACCATAGTAGTCGGGGACTCTAATCTGAAAGGCACAGAGGCACCCATCTGCCAGCCTGACCCAGGCTCAGGGGAGGTGTGTTGCCTACCAGGGGCTCGGATCAGGGATGTGGCCGAGAAGCTGCCTGCTCTAGTCGGTCCCACTGACTATTACCCACTCCTGGTAATACATGTGGGTGCTACTGATATAGATAGCAGTAGCCCGGAGACCATAAAGAAGGACTACAGGGCTCTGGGAGAGGTGGTTAGGGGCTCTGGAGCTCAGATTGTCTTTTTGTCAATTCTCCAGGATACAGGGCAGGACCTTGAAAAGGCTAGGAGGATTGGGCAGGTTAATAAATGGTTAGAAGGGTGGTGCTATAGTCAGGGGTTTGGGTACCTTGAACATGGGACTCAATATAGTAGGCCAGGTTTACTGGGGGCTGGTGGAGCTGGTCTGACAAAGAAGGGGAAGAGTGGATTTGGTAGGAGGCTTGCCAGGCTGGTCAAGGATGCTTTAAACTAGATGTGTTGGGGGAGGGGGGCATCATTCCATCCCAACACACCCAGTCGGTTGGTAGCACCTCTAGTAAACATTCGGAGCAATGTAGGGATATTCCAGCTGCTCCAGCCAATGAGCCGACTTCAAATGGATCTCGGCTCAAATGCCTCTACACAAATGCCCGTAGTATGGGGAACAAACAAGAGGAATTAGAGATGTGTGCACATCTACGGGGGTATGATATCATAGGCATCACAGAAACATGGTGGGATGGCTCCTATGACTGGTGTGTTGGAATGGAAGGTTACCGGCTCTTTAGGAAAGACAGGCCCGGCAGACGGGGAGGGGGAGTTGCTATTTATGTTAGGGGTAGGCTAGAGAGTATGGAACTCTGTCTGGGGACAGGTGAGCAGTCGACAGAGAGTTTGTGGGTCAGGGTTAAAGGGAGAACAGCAATGGGTGACATTATTGTGGGGATCTGTTACAGACCGCCTGACCAAGGGGACTTGCTGGACGAAGCGCTCCATAGGCAGATAGGAGCAGCCTCACGCTTGCAGGCCCTTGTTCTCATGGGAGACTTCAACCACCCTGATATCTGTTGGAGGGATGGTACGGCCCGGCACAAGCAATCCAGAAGGTTCCTCGATTGTGTGGAAGACAACTTCCTTCTGCAAGTAATAGAGGAGCCGACAAGGAGAGGTGCCATGCTTGACCTCGTCCTCACCAACAGGGAAGGGCTGGTTGGGAATGTGATGCTCCAGGGCAGCCTTGATTGCAGCGATCATGAGATGGTTGAGTTTGAGATCCTCAGGACAGTGAGAAGAGCGTGCAGCAAGCTCACTGCCCTGGACTTCAAGAGAGCAGACTTTGGCCTCTTCAGGAACCTGCTCAGTAAGGTTCCATGGGATATAGCCCTAGAGGGCAGGGGGGCACAAGACTGTTGGTTGATATTCAAGGCTCACCTGCTGCAAGCTCAGGAGCGATGCATCCCAACTAGAAGGAAGTTCAGCAGGAGGGCCAGGAGACCTCCTTGGATGGATAAGGAGCTGCTGAGCAAAATTCGAAGGAAAAAAGAGGCTTATAAAAGGTGGAAGCAAGGTCAGGCGGCCTGGGAAGAATACAGGGATGTTGTCCGGGAAGCTAGGGACCAGGTTAGGAAAGCTAAGGCCCAGTTAGAATTAAACTTGGCTAGGGATGTTAAGGATAACAGGAAGGGATTTTATCGGTACATCGCCAAGAAAAGACAGGTTAGGGACACCGTGGGCCCTCTCCAGAAGCTATCGGGAGAACTGGCTACCCTGGATTTGGAGAAGGCTGAGGTTCTTAATGACTTCTTTGCCTCAGTCTTTAGGGGCAAATGCTCTGACCACACCACCCAAGTCTTGGAAGGCAGACGCGGGGACGGTGAGGGTGGGGACCCTGGGCCCACTGTGGGGGAGGATCTTGTTTGGGACCACCTTAGGAACCTGAATGTATACAAGTCCATGGGACCGGATGAAATCCATCTGCCGGTCCTGAAGGAGCTGGCAAATGAAGTTGCTAAGGCACTGTCCATCATATTTGAAAAATCCTGGCAGTCAGGTGAAGTTCCCGATGACTGGAAAAAGGGAAATATAACCCCCATTTTCAAGAAGGGGAAAATGGATGAGCCAGGGAATTACAGACCAGTCAGTCTCACCTCTGTGCCTGGCAAAATCTTGGAGCGGATTCTCCTGGAAGGCATGCTGAGGCACATGAAAACCAACAAGGTGCTTGGTGACACCCAGCATGGCTTCACTAAGGGGAAATCCTGCCTGACCAATCTGGTGACCTTCTATGAAGGGGCTACGGAACTGATGGACAGGGGCAGAGCAGTTGATGTCATCTACCTGGACTTGTGTAAAGCCTTTGACACTGTCTCCCATGACATCCTTCTCTCTAAGTTGGAGAGACATCAATTTGATAGGTGGACCACTCGGAGGATAAAGAACTGTCTGGATGGCCGCACGCAAAGAGTAGTGCTCAGTGGCTCAGTGTCCAGCTGGAGACCAGTAACGTGTGGTATCCCCCAGGGATGGGTGTTGGGACCGGTCTTGTTCAACATCTTTGTGGGTGACATGGGGAGTGGGATTGAGTACGCCCTCAGCAAGTTTGCCGATGACACCAAGCTGTGTGGTTCGGTTGATAAATTGGAGGAAGGAATGCCATCCAGAGGGACCTTGACACGCTTGTGAGGTGGGCTGATGCCAACCTAATGAAGTTTAACCATCCCAAGTGCAAAGTCCTCCACCTGGGTCGGAGCAATGCCAGGCACAGCTACAGATTGGGCGGGGAGGAGATTGAGAGCAGCCCTGTGGAGAAGGACTTGGGGGTGTGGGTTGATGAAAAAATGAACATGAGCTGGCAGTGTGCGCTTGCAGCCCAGAAGGCCAACCGTATCCTGGGCTGCATCAAAAGGAGTGTGACCAGCAGGTCGAGGGAGGTGATCCTGCCCCTTTACTCTGCTCTCGTGAGACCTCACTTGGAGTATTGTGTGCAGTTCTGGTGTCCTCAACATAAAAACGACATGGAACTGTTAGAACAAGTGCAGAGGAGGGCCACGAGGATGATCAGGGGACTGGAGCACCTCTCGTATGAAGATAGGCTGAGAAAGTTGGGGCTGTTCAGCCTGGAGAAGAGAAGGCTGCGTGGAGACCTCCTAGCAGCCTTCCAATTCCTGAAGGGGGCCTATAGGGATGCTGGGGAGGGACTCTTCATTAGGGACTGTGGTGAGAGGACAAGGGGTAATGGGTTTAAACTTAAACAGGGGAGGTTTAGATTGGATCTGAGGAAGAAATTCTTTACTGTGAGGGTGGTGGGGCCCTGGAATGGGTTGCCCAGGGAAGTTGTGGATGCTTCATCCCTGGCGGCGTTCAAGGTGGGGTTGGACATAGCCTTGGATGGCATGGTTTAGTGGGAGGTGTCCCTGCCCATGGCAGGGGGGTTGGAACTCGATGATCTTGAGGTCCTTTCCAACCCTTACTATTCTATGATTCTATGATTCTATTATAACTTTGCAGTACTTCTTAATCCAATGATTGATTAGGATTATTGTTTGGTTAGCTATCTTGAACAAATTTGCTAAAATAATCCCACAGGTTCTCAGTGATTTATTGCACATATGCTACGCAGAGGATTAATTCTCTAAAACACAAGCAATGTTGCTTGATTTTGTAATAGACACTATAGCAAAAGAAAATGCAATATAATATGAGATGGAGAAAATTTCTAAAACAGGTGGTGTGGGATCCTTGTGGGATTACTGCAAAGCCTTTTAGATTTAGAGGTATGCTGGGTGTCTATTAGCAGCTCTAGCCACAGGCTGTCGAGAAGCTGCATATCACTCACCCATGAGAATCTGTGTGTCTAAAACAGCTCACCTCAAGTTTAATGTCCAGTAAAGCATATTTAAGACATTATTTTTTTCCTACTAATTTTTTTCTTTTATTTCTTTTGTATCTATTCTGCTCTGAGATTTTTGCTGTCATACTGTGGCTGAGTGCAGCACAGATTATTTTTTCATTTTCTTATTTTACAATCAGATCTGAATACTGCTAAATATGTTTTCATTTCAAAGGTTCAGACCCAGCAGAGTAGTAACATCAACTTGAAAGCCTAAGAGGACATTGTAAGTGCAGCTCTCTTGTGAAAACTGTTGTCTGTTGCTACACTGAATATACGAAAACCCTATTATTTCCCAGGGTAAGAAACAATAGCAACAATGTGGTCTCAAAACTGTGTAATCGAAGAGTAATAACTTAGATTGTTTTAGTTTATTGAACACACAAAAATTTGTGCAACCCAGAGGCTAAAATCTACAGTTTAACGGAACAAAAATGCTGGAAGTATGAAACAAGCATGAACCAAATGCTTGAAAAGAGGTCTTCTTCATTTGAGGAAAGCCAATTTTCTGTGAGGGAGAACAATCTTCTATAAACAAGAGTCGATAAATTGGCTGAGAGAGTTGGTGGATGATAAAGAATAGGTTACAGTGGATAGCCCCTCTTTGTTCTGGCATATTTCTCTTGCTAGATATATTCCCCAGCCAAAAGCTCTTGCATTTTGCAGAAAAGAAATGAGTTGCTTCCTTAGAAATATCAGTTAAAGTTTAGTGTAGTTATATCCTTCTGTGAACAAGTGCACTTTGGAAGATTGTGTTCAGAAATGGAAGGTCGTGATCAGCTCAGCAATTAAATATTCCTATAGTTCAGCACATTGGTCCAGTTATTCAGTTGTGATTAACTGTTTATCTTGAATAGAAAAAACTCATGCAACTGCTACTCATTAATATGTTTTCGTATAAATCACTAAAGAATAATAATTTCTACAACAGGCAGACTTTAGGTTGGAAATGAATTGTTCACATAAACCTAATCCAGACTCCAAAGGAGTTAATAGATTGATTCCCACTGATCTAAATATTCTAACCTTCTTACCAGACTTTGGTCATTATTTAGACAACCTCAGTACTGGCCAACTCTCTCTCTTTTATGTTTGCAACTGTTTTGGTAAAAGTGGTTCAAGCCACTTGTGCCAATTACATGTATTTCATTGTTAATAAGGCAGAGAAAGTTGGGCACAACTTAATCTGTCCAAATATAACTTACAGTGTGTGTATTCATGTCTATTTGAGACAAAAATTTAAATAAATAAATAAAATAATATCAAGATTGTTTTAAAAGAAAAACACAATCATCTTCATGAAGTAAGAGAGCAGGAAAAGGCTCATGGTACAGCAGCTGTCCTGAAAGAGCTTTCAACATAATTGCTGTAAATAAAGATATTATATCTACATAAATCTTTATTTTTACAGGAACATGATTGCTTTACACATTAGATTTGTCACTACAACATGACAGCCTTTCGTTATTTGAACATTCCCAGTAAATCTTTATTCACAACTGAAGCATGACTCCAGATATTATACTAGACAGCACAAAATGAAAACAGTTTCACACAAAAGCATCAAACACATGTACTGAATGCATATAAAGAAACCCAGACCCTAACTGGCAGGATCTGATGCAGTTATAAAGATAACAGATTCTGACAAAGAAATCAAAAAATATGTTGCTATGTCTTTTCTCTGCTCTGGCTGGTTTATAAAGGGGCAGTGTGGTTCAAAGATGGAAATAGCAGTAACAGAACAGACGTTTTTATTTTTGAATGAGCAGATTGTGTTCCAAAATGTGGACAAAAATTATATATCCCTCACCTATGACATTTCTATTAATGCAACTTAAAACAAAACAAGCATTGCATAGCTCACTGCCCAGTGAGCTAATTTTACTCTATCAGTTGCTGTCCACTTGTCCCTTAATTTTGACAGCAAATGATGGTTTTATTTCTCTTTTCCCATTAGATAGTGTATTCTAGCTCAACATTCAGAGTCCAAATCTGCCTTGCATGCATAACAGTCTGTATCCAGATGGGTTCCTGTTCTGCTATTCTTTTGACTGAAATATCTTTGGAGCTGCAGGCGCCATGGAGTTAGGGGTTTGGCCACCAAGCTAAGTAACTCAGATGCTTAACTGTAGATGATTAACATCACTGGCTCAAATTGCATGAATTTTAAGTAAATTCCCACTCTTCTCTGCTCTTTTACCTTAGTGGCTTATACATATCAAAGCTGACAGCACCATGCTTTTTGCACCATTGTGAGAACCATGCTGGAATCAGAAAAGTCCCTAACTTCAAGCAGTGCAAGCCAGGAATGAGATGTCAGAGGAGAAAAACTAGCCCAGATCTATGGGTGATGCTCTCCTGCGCTGCTCTGTGATACCCCTCAGAAGTGTACAGAGCTAACCCGCCTTGCCACTAGGCTGAATTCCTGTGCTAAACCAGTGTCTCTGTTGATTTTTCACCCTCAGTTCCTCAAAATCCTTTGGATGACACAGGCTAAAAAGTGGCTCACATAAGCAAGAAGGCAAATCCTTGGTTTTACAGCAAGCTATATTTGGATATGCAGTAGTAAAGTTCTTCTTTTGTCAAGCATTCTTCTGGTGGGTGAAATCTATCGCGGGTAAAACTCAGAAAAAATAAATTGGTTGGTTCTGCAACCAAAATATGAATGCATAGGCAGACAGGTGGTTTTCAGAGTCTGCGTTTAGACAGATTTATTTGATCTGAAAGAAAATGATACATTTATTTATTATGGTATTCTTTTTAATAATTCCAATGGAAAACATATTTTGCAACAAAAAGCTGAAATACTTTTGAAACCTGTTGAATTTTCAGAAGTCAAATATTTCTTTCCCAGTCTCTGCCTCCCCCTTTTCTTCTGTTTTTTTCCACTAAAATCCACAAATTTCAACTGAAATGATAAGCCAAATATGATCGTAATAAAGGAATGGTTTTGTTCACCTTTATTGGGTAGTGTTTAACAGTTAGCTGTATCTTTTTCCAAATAATTAATTCATTTATTTTAATACTGCTAAATATTTATTTTAAATGAGATACGTCATTGGATGGGGCAAAAAATTGATCTATCTCAGTGTTCACATTCTTAAAGATCTCTCTGGAGTAGTGCGAACAGTAGTTACTGGGTAAATATGTCTCATGCGGCTCTCAATTATGGAAATAAATGTGAATTCAGATTTTTCATTCTATTTTAGTTACATTTTGCAATAAATACAATAAATAACTTTTTTTTTCTGTGGCTATTTTAAATGAAAGCATATTTTTTTAATATAAAGTAAATATCCTCAGGATGCTAAACTTTGAAATATCACTTTAAAAAATGATATGTGCTAAGACTTTCTTCTGAAAATGAACACATTTGTTTTAAAGTTTATTGTAAGTTATAGCTTGAGATGCAAAATTCAGTGACAACTTTGGATATATATTTATATATAGATAATTTCACTATAAAGACAAGAAGATTTAGAGTAGTTGCATGATAGAATCCCTTAACTTCTTCATAGATCTGCATAATATAGTGTGTTTCAATCCTTTTTATTTCTCGTGGACAGTAATCACCAAAATAATCTCATTGCTTCAAGAAAAACCAGGGCAAATCAGAGAGACAGTAACAGCATAAAGATGCACTGTTGACAATGTAATCTGAAAAAGAACTGTGAAAATTTGTTAAGTCAAAGAAATAGCACTTGCTTTTGCCACTGTATCATGATGCCACCAAACGCACAGAAACTCTCTCAGCAGTATTTTTATCCTTTTGAGTCTGTTTACAATAAGAATCTGTCCTAAAAATCTTGAATCAAAGCACCTCTTGTTGTGAATATCTAGAGCATTTCTGCCTGATATGTATATTTGAAAGCTTGGAGAACAGGGTGATATTTCTCTTGAAAGGCTGAAGAATCTCCTCCTAAATTCTCTATATTTGCACAATTGCAATACACTCTTATAAACTGCTGTTCTACTAGAAAGCAGATGAGAAGAGGCACAAGCACGTCAAGGGGGATTGCATAAGATTGAAATAAAATTAGCCTTATTGTGGTTTTTTTTTCTCTTCATACAAGTTAAGGAAAGCTGCCATACTGAATGAGAATGATTACAAGTGCAAGGTCCTACACCTGGGTCAGAGCAACCCCAGGCACAGCTCCAGGTTGGGCAGAGAAGAGATTCAGAGCAGCCTCGCAGAGAAGGACTTGGGGGTGTTTGTCGATGAGAAAATGAACATGAGTCAGCAGTGTGCGCTTGCAGCCCAGAAAGCCAACTATATCCTGGGCTGCATCAAAAGGAGTGTGACCAGCAGGTCGAGGGAGGTGCTCCTGCCCCTCTACTCTGCTCTTGTGAGACCTCGCTTGGAGTATTGTGTGCAGTTCTGGTGTCCTCAACATAAAAACGACATGGAACTGTTAGAACAAGTGCAGAGGAGGGCCACGAGGATGATCAGGGGACTGGAGAGAAAATTGGGTCTGTTCAGCCTGGAGAAGAGAAGGCTGCGTGGAGACCTCCTAGCAGCCTTCCAATACCTGAAGGGGGCCTATAGGGATGCTGGGGGGGAACTCTTCATGAGGGACTGTAGTGGCAGTACAAGGGGTAATGGGTTCAAACTTAAACAGGGTAAGTTTAGATTGGATCTGAGGAAGAAATTCTTTACTGTAAGGGTGGTGGGGCCCTGGACTGGGTTGCCCAGGGAAGTTGTGAATGCTCCATCGCTGGTGGTATTCATTCAAGGCTGGGTTGGACATTGCCTTGGATGGCATGGTTCAGTGGGAGGTGTCCCTGCCCATGGCAGTGGGGTTGGAACTAGGTGATCTTAAGGTCCTTTCTCACCCTAACTATTCTATGATTCTATGATTCTATATGTGCTTATGAACAACAGAATACAATCTATTGTCTCTAAAGATGTTTCAGAAGAGCAGCCTCATCCTCCAGCACTAATTTAGCATACAGATTCATTTTCTTAATCTGCATGAGCATCAAAATGATGTAAAATTATTTTTATTAAGTTGGGGTGTTCCTCATTTTGAATACAAAAGCTTAGAACTTTAGTGGGGTTCCATATTGATTAGTTGTCTCTTATTTGCTAGAAATTCAACTGACTGCAAGTATTCAGTAAAAAAAGATTTAACCATACGTTTAAAGTTAAGTCAATTTTATTAAATCTGAAGTCAGGTTATGAAGTAATTTAATTCTGAATATTTATTTTTAAAATATTACCAACAGTGTCTTTGATTGGCATCAATATTATCACTTTAAATTAGTAACAGACTGGATGAGGAAAAAAATAAATATAACTCTTGTCACATCTATTACATGACTCTGGGTCAGCTGAACACTAATTAGGAAATGAAAACAGATAGTGGTCTAATATAAGCCCAGTCCAAACAATGAAGAAGGAAGAAAAATCCCAGCAATAGACCTGTCAAGCAGACGACAAAATGTTGCTTGATATAGCTGTAGTTTGAGATAAAATCAAATCAACCACGAAACAATGGGAAATCTGAGATAGAGTTTATCCCCTCAGACTGAAGTATTGATTGCATTAGCTATACGAGGCAATCATTTGAGAGTGGGGAGAGAATGGTAACACTCTATAGTGTATGAATGAGCAATTGAAACATAAATGAATGTAAGCAGCAAACGAATTCCTGAAAAGGGTAGATTAAACAACATATGGAAATTTACACAATAAAGCTCTCTCACCAGTTTTCCATGGCACACTAAACAATGTAACAACCCCCTTCTAGACATAAAGATGCTTCTGAATCACAAAAATGCAATAAACTATCTGGTTATTAATCCTGAATCCTTTGGTTTTCTTCCACTTACTCATTGTGTCAAAGGAAGCGTTAGCACTTTCAATGATGGCATAGTGAATGAGACATGAAGCCAGCAGCAAATCTCATGGACTTTCCCCAATCAAGATTATGTGTTTCATAAGCTTCCACCAGTTTCCAGTTAGAGAAAATGGTATAACTTGCTCTTAGTCAGGCTTTTGGAAAGCTTCAGTTAGGAATTTCTGAGTGAGTTTACTTATTGCAGTTTAATTTCCTCACTGTCTGTCTAGCTCACAAAATAAGTTTGAAATAACATACACTTCTTCCTGGGTTAATGACACTAAAATGATGTTATATTTAAGGTATCAGGAAAACAGTGATAAAAAAGATATTTCTGTATTCTTCCTCATGTGTTTCAAACAAACTTTTTGCTACAATTTATCTGTTAATAACATACTCAAGTTGGTTTTTTGCCCTTTTTTGTTTTGTTTTGTTTTGTTTTTTTTCTGGAGAGTTTATTGCCTGTTGCTTCAGGAATTATAGCTAGGTATAACTGGGTTGGATTAAAGTTACAAATCTACTGCCACTACTGGCTGGTGGAACTATTATCTTCACTTTTATAGTCTCTGCTCAATTGCGTTCGGACTATTAGTGCTTTGTTGGAGAAGTTCCATGATTACCAAGGTTGTCTAAAGTTCATGAATGCATGTTTTCCTGTAACAAACTCATTTGTCCTTTTAGTCAAAATGATCAAGTACTTTTCTGATGCAGAGGCACATATGACCCAGAAAAACTTATGAAAAAGCTGCAGATATAGTGCATATTAACAGCAGGTGTACTAACTAATGAGAAAATGTATTTATTTAATGAGTGTTACACACTAATCATGTGGTAGTCAAAAACTCGTCTGACACTACAAAGACAAGCTATCACAAACCTAGATGAAATATCAGCTGCCTTAACTAGAAACTGAGTAACATCTGGATTAGTGCACAGGGAAACTTGGTGCCTTTGAGGATTTGCCTTGATGAGGATAATATTGACATTGCCTTCATATTAGTATTATTTTTGTACCACCAACAATGTGTGATGTCAATGGTATTACAGAGCGCCCTTGAATGAAGGCAAGCTGCAAAATTTTCAAAAGCCTATCTGCACATTTTAGAGATATTTATGTCTGCAAAAAAGCTTCCATATTTATTTCCCTAGTAATCCACTTACTGTAATAGCATTCGAGAAGCTAAGAAGCATGATCTGCTTTAATGACCAAATCTGGAAATGCTTAGTCAGTTATTCAGACTGCAAGTTCAAAATATCCATCTTAGCAGCTAACAGTGAAATATGCCTGACTACTCACAAACCAACGGAGTTGTGCAAGTGCCTTTTGGTGAACATTTCTATAACGTGTCTGGCAGATGTAACTTACTTCTGCGTTATTTCCAAATCTGCATTATGATCTAAATCTACAACTCTTCTCTACTTTGCTGCATCCTGTTTGCCCACAAAAACAGCCCTTTTCTGCTCATTTTTTCTTCTCCCTGCTGTGATCCTTGCTGTCTTCTTTGACCACCTAGCACATTGCTCCACCCCTTTTGCCCATTGAATTTAGTTGTACCACTTTGCTCTTGGCTTTCATATGCTTCTGATTTGATCAAGTAGAAATTGCTCTGATTTGGCCTTTCATCAGGTTTGTGTTCTTCCCCCTGCCCAACTCAGCTGGCTGCCTGCACTGACTGCCCTCTTCTGTCCATGTTCCTCATTGCTGCGCCTGTCTTAGCACCGTCTGACCTCTCTGCATCCCCGTCACTCCTGTCTTCTCTGGCTTTTGGGGCTTTCAGTCTTTTCAGATTTTACTCTTTTTCCTGTTTCTGAGGAGAATCTGCCTCTGGCTATTTTTATTTATTTTACCTTCTCCTGCATTATGTGGAGATTGGAAGCAAATCAATAACGTGAGTACTCTCTCAAAGGAAATACTTGTTGAGCATTTTTAATTTGTTCCCATGTATTGTTGATAGAGATTGAAAAAAAGACAACTGAAAACTATGCTGCTTTTCCATTTGTTGATGCCAGTAACATCATGAAATTTTCTCCTAGGAACTAATGGGTCTTCCACTCACACACTCCAGACCACAGATCATTTCTGTAGGGACAGCATCCCTGAAGCCTTAGGATTGGCATCAAGAACAGTAGCGCTTGTGTTTTGAAGAGTCCAAAGGGATGAACAGTGTGGCAGAATGTGTGTTATAATTTCTGCTAAAAAGTTATCTCTTCATGGGAAGCAGAATGGTTTTCATGCAAAGCATGAACAGGGTTTTAAATGTCAGATAACTGAGCTACTTTTTCACCTCTTACTTGTACCTACAACCTGTTACTTAAAGCACAAATATGGATGTTGCACATGTTTCCTAGAGCCATGGTTTGGTAACGCTCAGCCTTGGCCTAGTGCCATTTCAGTGGTATGCTCTTTAATATATGCATAGTAGCTTCTTGAACACTCTTCATGTTGATGAAAATATGAAGAAAACAATGGAATAAATGATAAATGTGCATTTTAAACTAATTAGATTTTGGGACTTATCCAGCAACATACACTCTTTTGCCTCTGGATTGGAGCAAGTGCTCAGAGGAGAGAGGTGGTGGTGGCCAAAACATGGATGGAGCAGAGTATGTCCTGCTCCTTGGCAACGTTAGGTAAAGAGAAATATATTGAATCTGCAGTGAATTTTCCAGCTGAAGAAGGAAACGTGGTAAGGGACAGAAAAGTGCAAAACTGCACTGAAATCCTCTGCCTGACACTGGCCTCCACTGCAGGCTAGAAATATTCTCCAATATTTCAAAAAGGCTTGTTGTTTTATTTCTCTTGTACTCAAGTATTCTGTTCTTCAGCATACAGAACCAATGTTGTGCTGAGTGCACTCAATTGGAGGCAAAACCAAACAAATAGACTGACTGTAATAACCCTTCTACTCCCTACAAAACCCCACTCATTTCAGTGCTCAGAGCAGTGAGACATCACTTGGATTGTAGGCACCACTTCCTCAGCTGGCTTGTTTATGAAGATGCCAGAGAAACAAACCTATACTTTGCTACTTGGAAAAAGATGAAGTAGTGTTGTGCTGGGGAATGTGTGAGTTGAAACTTGCATATGAAGTAGCTCAAAAGAGAAAAAAATTATCTGTTTCTGTAAGGGACTGTGTTCAGCAAACTGATTTCAGGAGCTTTATTACCAAATAGAGTTTAGTCCCAGAAGGGCAAATCTTAGTAGGTCTGATTTCAAAATCTTACTTGAAAGTAATCTGGGGAAAATTTCAGCTGTATTCTGATATTCCTAAAAGAAAGAAATAATGGCCTACTTCATGCAAATTTTTAATTTAAATCTATGGATATACTGGTGGGGTAAGTTGCTGCTAACCTGAGATCATGGTTTGGAATCTGGCTTGTTGAAGACAGCCTTTGTCTTAAAAAAGTGCTGCTGGGGGGAGAAGGGAAGCCATGGGTCATAGGAAGCAAGGTGGAAAGGTCAGTTTTAGGACTTCTGTCTTTCAGGAGTTCTAAAGAGCATAGAGTTTAGAGTAAATTTGAACCTTTTTTAGTGGCCAGGATTCCACACAACTGAGATTATTTAAATTATTACATTTTTCACAGTTGACTTCTTTTTTAAACAAACAAACAGAAAAATAAGGTTTTGATGGTTGGCCTGGTTTGGGGTTTTGTTTGTTTGTTTGTTTGTTCTATTTTGTAATTTTTATTTTTATTTTTTAATTTTTACTGTGCATGTGGTTTGCAACTCACTGATTCAGAAAAGCCATATTTACAGGAACTAGGCTGTTGCTTGGACTAGTTCTGATTCAGGTTTCATTTCAGATGGCATGAATCAAAGCACCTGCACAGAGTCTAAGGGATTGTGTCAGAAAAAAGGCTTTCAGGCTTAAAGCTTTCACAGAGTGGCTGTGAGATGGTGCCAATGATATTTCAAGAATGGAAATTCCAAAGATCTTAGATGGAACAACTCTGTGAGGTGTCAGTTATCATCTTGTAGAAAACAGTTGGATTTGTTTTCTAAAACGTTTCATATTTTTGATTTGGAAACTTTTAAAAAATGTTAGAATTTGCTATGCAGGTTCCTACTCCTGATCCTCTAATAATGAGACTGTATTACAATATACCACAGAGCACTGTTGTGGTAAAGTTCTTGGCTACATGAGCTCTCTCTCTTGTAAGATAATATCAGAATCAGGAAAATGTGCTTGTATTTGATTCATTTAGAAGTTCAAACAAGCACATTACTTCAATCTTGGCATTATTTAACAGGAAGAAGGTCACATTTTAGCAGCCAAGTCTTGCAGCAGAACTTTGAGGCATGTTGTAATGAGTCACTTTCAAAGGGCAGGGCTGGTCTTCCAGCAAAATCTTGCATTCTCGGAGATGTGCAAAGGACTAACACATATTATAAGGGCCATGATTGCTTTTTGTTTACTAATTTGATCTTTTTTAAATGAGCAAATCAAAATCTTCTTGTTACTGTAGTTTTTTTTAATACCTGTTGCTTTGTTTCTTCATGAAATGGGCACTATCCATTGACTGCTGTAGTTTCCAAGACACTCTCAAGACGATCTCCAATTTATATATAATCTATTAGGAGAATTTTTTTTATATGTTGGAATTCTTCTTTCAGCAAATGACATCCTGTCCGCAGACAGCCTTTTCAATGAGGAATTACATCTGAACTGCCACTTACATGATTCATTTGTTTTCACTGCGTAAAAACATAGCAGCTGGAAAAAAAAAAAAAGTTTGATTTTGTTAGAAATATCTCTCACAGAGAAATGTATAATTTCAGGTTGGAAGGGACTTCTGGAGATGATGCTTTCCAGCTCCTCTGTTCAAGCAAGGTAACTTAGTGCCAGTTGTCCATGACCACTAGACTACTAGTCACTGCTCCCCCTCTCCCTCCCCCATTCTGCTACTGAAAAAATACTTTTTAATGACCTTCCATTAGGGAAATGAACACTTCTATGCTTAGTTTTGGATACTGATTTTGGGACTTATGCCTAATGAAAGACTAGACATCTCTCACATAGAAAAGGTCCTGGCATTTTATAGGAACTCTTATCACAGAGGGAGACATAGTATGGGAGGGAGGCAGGGAGGGAGAGGGAAGAAAGATGGGAACTGCATCAGTGTTTTTAAAAGGAAAAGGTAGAACAGTTAGAACCTAGCAGCAAAAAGCCTGGAAGAGCCTCAGCATCCCCTTTTATTGCTCAGATAACTGGGCCTAACAACCTGGGAATTTATGCCTCAGAAGTGAGGGAGACCCAGATTCAGCCCATGTGCGCTGGCTGCATTGGCCAGGCTGTGCCTTTCCTGGCAGTCTGTGAAGCCTACATATTTTCAGCTGGTCAGGATCCCTCAGTGGTTCCAGACCAAAATTAGCCTGTTGGCATGGCCTCTCTGAACATGTCAATGAGTCTTAATCACTGAGATTTGTTTCTCTGTCCCTCTCCCCTTCCTGTAGGCCAGCGAGCTTCTTTCTGGCTGCTACTGACTAAATTTTCTGACTGTTATTTTTCTTTTGTTTTTTGTTTTTTTTTTTTCCTTAATACTATTATTCTGTTAGCATTTTTAATTGCATTAACTTTTTATCGATCAGCTTTTGTTCAGTGGAAGTGAGACTTCTGAAAACATTGCTTTGATTGAACAGAAGTTAAATGAAGCAAGATGGGCGTTTTGAAGGTGCAGTTTGGATTTTCAGATATTTGGGGGAGGCAGAGTTGGCAAATGTTTCTTATGTTAAAATGTTTCTGTTCTGTTTCCTTCATCTTCTACTCTCAAAGTTTGCTAGAAATAGTAAGAAGTCTGATTCTTTTTCATGCACAACTCTGTGTCTGCCACTTCTATGAGGAAATGATCCTTTTTTACATTTTCCTTTTTTCCTTGGCAGGACTTAAAAAGATGGTACAGTTAAACCTTTACAAGTCTACATGTTCTTGCTGAAAACAAGTTAATTATTTCTCTGTTTCCTTCATATCCCCAAGGTTCATGGCCATGAAGCCAGCCTTGCTTAGTAGCTGGCAAACTAATTAATGCAGATACATTAATGTATATCTAGAGTTTCTTTGCAATTCACATTAATAGACCATGTGTGCATGGCTCCTCTAAGTATCGAGTAAAACCTTCATGCTTTCTTATCTGGTGTGTATATCAGTAGAAGTCTGAGTATTTTTAATATCAGAATAACATTTTATTTTACAGTTTACTGTGGTATACAAGAGAACTTAATATCTTTGTAAAGTAGAAAGTAATATTTTCCTACCTTCCAGAAGTAAATCTTCTATATTAATGTATTTTCTTATATATGAAAAACCTAGTTTGATTGCTTGGGATAGTGGTGTTTACTGTAAGAAAGATAGATAGAAAAGCAAATTGTTCTGAACTAAAAATACATACTTATATAGCAGTTTTTGAAGCATTCAATGCATCTTAGTTGAGTAAAAAATGAAACTCTAAGTTGCTGCTCTGTTTGATTTTTTTCACTAATTATTTTTCCCTGGAAATTTTGAATAAAACCAATACACAATCATATGTGTCACTTTAAAAATGAAATTAGACATGAACAGAAGAACTTGAAATTCAAATGTGTTGAATTTTCATTCTCTTTAACTCAGAAAGGCTTTTTTTCAAAATTACTGTAGCTATAGCAAGCTTTTATCGAATGCCTCTACAATTATAATGTCTTGTCATTTTCATAAGGTTAAAAAATAGATTCTTTGTTATTCACTGTTGATTTTGTGCATGCACCAGTGCAGAGAATAAAGCAGATAAAATGAGGATGGCAATAAATGTGAATTATTGTAATAACAATAATGTTATGTTTGGAAACACAGATTCTCATGTCTTTTCAGAGTGACACCTTTAGTTTAGGAGGTTTTACATATGACGAATCAGTGCTGAAACAAAGCATCACAGGCTGATTGCACAAACTCTGTGATGAGTGATGTGATGGGGACTATAAGGATGCTGGGGAGGGACTCTTCATTAGGGACTGTAGTGGTAGGACAAGTGGCAATGGGTTCAAACTTAAACAGCGGAAGTTTAGATTGGATATAAGGAGGAAGTTCTGCACTCTGAGGGTGGTGAGGCACTGGAATGGGTTGCCCAAGGATGTTGTGAATGCTCCATCCCCGGGCGGTGTTCAAGGCTGGGTTGGACATAGCCTTGAGTGACATGGTTTAGTGTGAGGTGTCCCTGCCCATTCCATGGGAGGTTGGAACTAGATGATCTTAAGGTCCTGTCCAACCCTAACTATTCTATGACTCTATGATTCTATGTTTCTCTGCTCTTTGCTGATCCTCTGCTATGCCTGTGACCTTTTTTTGCCCATCCCAAAAATGTCCTCAAAGAGTTCTGGCATTTTCTCTTCCTTGCCTGATTGAACAGTGCAATGGCCTTGTGAGGAATGTATGCTTGACATATACACAACAACAGAAAAAATGAGGAGAGGAAATCTGAGTAAGTAGACTGTGTGACCAATGGACTAAAATCATATCTTCAGAGGCAATGATCTTGGAGGAAGGAACAGACATAAATGACTGTTGTGGTTATGGTGAGGCAAGAGTCTTACTTTCTTCCTGTCAGCAAGATGAAAACATTCCCCATCCTTATGACAAAAGGATAAAGAATAATGGAATCTGTCTGACGTAATACCCTTATATCTATGTCTGGGATTTTTTCTATGCAATTGCAGTTGGACATGTTGTCCATCAGAAAAAGGAAGCCTTACCCAGGATACATGTGACCCCTGGGAAAATTCCAGAAACCAACCTTTGGCTTCTCTAGCATGCTGCTTGTTTTTCATTTACATCCCTTTAGCTTTAGCTACAAAAGGCTTTATAAAAGGAATTTAAAATGCAAAGGATGCACCAAGCTATAATAATCTCTTCCAGGACTGCATATTTAGAGTAAGGGACATGGACTTTGAGCTGTAGCATTTTTACTGTCTTACAGAGAGTTTCCTGCTCTCCCAGGGTAGGATTGCATCAAATAACTTTAACTACCTGCTTGTAAATACATTTTATCTATGCAGGCAAGTGAAAAGAAGAGAAAGAGGCATCCCGAACAGATAAAAAAGAAAATTCAAGTAATTTAATTACTTTAATCATCCCAGGTGCAGAGGTGTCTGAGCTGCTCTGCATGACATGCTTATTTAGGGCAACATGGCTACAGCGAGTGTGGAGACTGGCTCAGCTCAGCCCTACTCTAAGGATCCATGTACTGAATTTCTGTGTGAAACTGTTTCCCAAACTATAGCAGTGGACTTTACACAATCTTTCTTTCCTCGGTGTGCAGTGCTATAAAGTCTGTCGCAGCCTGATTACTTGCTATATACCTACAGGGCCACTGTTGCAGGTGTGGGGCAAGGCTTGGTAAATGAGTCATGCCAGCGTAGTGAAAGAGCTGCTGCTGGAACTCACTTGCATCAGTCTCTCGTGACTTTGAAAGGTGTGTAATGAATGAGTGGAAGGACTGAAATCACAGGAAGGACAGTCATTCTGCATCTTCTTCCCTCAGAACGAGTTCTTATTTACTTTAACGAGCAGATGTGAACAACGCAGATCTTGTTCTTCCAGCATAAAAATTGAATTAAAATGCTCTTAATTTGGAAGGATGTTCTAAAGGGAACAATAAAAACTTTTTTCAAGCTTTGCTAAGCTTTCTTTTGGTTTCCTGTAGTGCTGTGGGAGGCCAGTAAAGAGACCAGACTTTCTAGTTACATCTTATTTGTGGAGCTTTGCACACAATATGCTCCAAAACAGTACAGGAGAATAATGTGTCTCAAACAACTTTATGCTTTCCTCAACATTTTAAAGCATGTCTTGAGAAGAGATAAAGGAACATATGAACATAGCTGAAACGGGGCTGCAACTCATTCTTTGTGATGGATAATTTATAAAGTGAACCTAGGGAGAAAAGAGGTCTGTTGGGGTTTTTCTTTGTTGTAGTGTATCACTGCCTAGGGAATACAGGCTCAATCGTCCTGGCAAAATAAAGCTATATCTACATTGCAAACACATCATTAGGAAAACGTTCATCAGGAAAGGAAGCAAAATTTCATAATGCACATCAAATTTGCCTGCTATGGCTCTGGAGTATTTAAAATGTCATCTGCCATTCTGTGTGGGATTTACTGCGCTGACAGAGGAATTGTGTGAAATGACCTTAGAAATCTTATAAGCAATCAGGCCAGAGAGATGGTTAAAGCTCCCAGGCTTGTAGCTTTTGTTTAAGGGCCATCTGACATGGCCCTTTTCCTGACCTGGAAGCAAAGTGGGTGATCCCAACTCAGGCCATAGCTTCACTGCTCCTGTTCTTGCTTAAGCACTCCTTTAGTACCTTGTTACAAAGATTTTGGCAGAAGGAGTCCCAGCAGACAATGAAGCCCTATGCATGCATCAGCAGCTGCAGGCAGCCATGGGCTCCCCTCACCCTCCAGCCTCAGAGCCTGGCCCTATCTAGGCAAGGTTATCTCCATCTCTAGCATTTTAGCTTTTTAAAAAGGACTGAGAAGGTGTCCTGGGTTCAGCAGCAGCAGTCATTTTTCTCCTTCTTGGTAGCTGGTGCAGCGCTGTGTTTTTGATTTTGGGCCTGGGAACAGCACTGATAACACCAGTGTTTTCAGTTACTGCTTGGTGATGTTTAGGCTGGCCGAGGACTTTCTGAGTCTCATGCTCTGCCAGGGAGGAGGGGAAGCCGGGAGGAAGGAGAGACAGGACACCTGACCCAAACTGACCAAAGAGATTATTCCATGCCACAGCACGTCATGTCCAGGATGTAAAGACAGAGAGCAGAGACCTGGAAGGGTGGTGAGGGTGCACGGTGGGGGGGCACTGGTGGGGGTGCACTGCGTGGTCGGGCTTGATATTTGATGGTGAGAAATTGTATTCTTTTCCCTTGTATTTTCTCTTATTATTATTGGTGGTAGCAGTAGTGATTTGTGTTATACCTTAGTTACTAAACTGTTCTTATCTCAACCTGTGGGAGTTGCATTCTTTCTATTCTCCTTCGCACCCCTCCAGGAGCGGAGGGAAGAAAGAGGGGGAAGTGAGTGAGTGAGCAAAACCGTGCGTGGCTGAGAAGCTTAAACCATGACAGAAGGGCATTCCCAGCAACATCTTTGGCAGGAGATGATACAGTGAAAAACTTCACTGTAAGAAATTACTAGTTATGGAATAGTTACCACTATCTGAAACTGGTTTAGCTCAAGGGGCTAGTTGAGGGTTGTCACTGGTGGCCAAAAGGTGCTTTAAAATACACATGAACCTGTGAATTAGCTTAGTTGTAAAATTAGAGCCTAACAAAGGAGGGAATGACCACATCTGATGATAGATAAACTTGCCCTGGGGAAAAGTATCATCTTCTGTTATTTAAAAGTGAGCAGAGCATCTGGAGGTGATCTATCACACTTCTGTATAGCTCAGTTAGATGAAAGTAGTGATACAGGAAAGCATGGATTTTATTGTAGTGTAGTATGCAATTGGAAAAAGACTAAGCTAGAAACTTCAGAAGCTGTTTCCGTATAGGTTGAAGCAGGTTTTACAGCTCTTGCTGTGCGTTGAGGAGGCATGAGTAAGACATGGAAAGGGATGGGTGGTGAGTCAGTGCAGAGCTGGAGAGGTTTGAATGTGGAAATGAATGACACAGCCCCCAGCATGAAATGGTCAGGCTGTGCGTGAGCAGTTGGCACAAGCAGTTGAAGACACAAGACAGGTATAAGCAACAATGGCATTGGTACTGCTGCAAGTGTTGGGCTGAAGCTGAAAGGGTTCCCAGTTTCAGGTAGCTCTGTTCTTTAAAGATCCTTGTCCTGGTCAGCTGGACACACAGGATAAGCAGTTGTCCAGGGCTTTGCAAGTGTGTCAGCTGTCTCCCTGGGGCACTGCCAGTCCTGCTTGTCCCTCCTCATCCCCTTGGGGCCTCTCTGCCTATGGCCTGGGGCCCCATGTCAGCCCCCCAGGACCACCAGCCCCTGTCCCACAGATGCCAGAGCAGGTCTGGTTTTCAAGTCCCCACAGTCCTGCCCTGCCTGGCTATAGACTTCCCAAGCCAGGTTGTCCTGCTGCTGGCTGGGGCAATGGGGTGGGCCCTGGCTGACAGGACTTGCCCTGATGGACCCAAGGAAATCCTCACAGCCCTTGGCCCCCGCAATGCTATGACAATGTCATTGAGAGAATTTCCCCAAATTTCTTTTTTCTCTCCCTCTGCTTTGATCATATACTGACAGTAAACCTCAGTTGAATGTAACTGCAGCCTGTTTAATGACTTCATTGGGTAATGGCATGAAGTCATGTATAAAGTCAAACTACCTACAACTTTGAAGGTGTTTGTCTTCACAGGAGGCTTTTGATGATTAGGCTCTGTCTTCATCAATATGACTTCACGGACACATTAATATCTTTTTTTTCAAGGGTTAAATGGCTTTGCCTGACTTTTCCAAGCAAAGTCATGAATTGAATAGCTTGTCCTACCATCTTGCTCTGTCTGCTCCTCAATTAACTGATAGTTTTGTGTCCACAACAAATACAGAAAGGAGTAAAAGACTTTTGAAAGTCACTTATTTGAGCTAACCTGCTTCACCTTAGCACAAAGGCATCCATTCATGAGCTGTCTACAGGTTTTGGGAGCAGATGATCTCCCTTTCTCACATGTGTCCAGAAGACGACCAATGCTTTGTCATCTCCCCTTTGGTGCAGATATGTCTGGGTGATTGTGTGTAGACATTTGTGTGCTTAAAGAGCAGAGAGCAAGACACTTCTGGCCCCACAGTCAAACGCATTAGAAATAATGGGTCCTGCTTTAGTGGGAACAGTTATTTTGTATGCCACCGTCAGTGGGCTGTCACTTTTGCTGTTGTTCAGAAAGAAAGAAGCACGTGGCCATTCTTGTTTAGGTCTGAGGCTGAGCCATTGATCACTTAGGAGATGGGACTTTGTGGCTGACCAAGTCCATGTTAGCACTTTTTTTCATAACAGAACTTGGATTGGGTGAGGTCCTACCTGCCAGGACTTACCATGTAGACATACTCTCAGGAGAAGTTAGAATATTTCCAGCCCTACGACTATAGCAAACTACTCGTCCTCAGGACTGCAGCTTTCTCACTCTTATTTCAAACCCTGACCACAGGTAAAGAGATATTTTGTACAGGGCTGAGTATGATCTCTTCAGTAAAATCTCCAAAGCCCAGTTTCCTATTCAAAGTGCATAACAGGCTCTTCCCCAGCAATGAACAGTCTTTTCCAATCTAGAAATAACAGCAGCACCTCTGCAAGACAGATCTGCACATGTCTTCTGAAGGTTGATGGTAATAAATTTCTCTCTGAGGTTTAATATTCAGCAAAATAAATAGCTCTTTTGAAAATGATCTTGCTTCCTGTTTAAACAAAGTTCATATGAAATGTCAGTATGAATTCTGAGTTACAATGCCCGATATCAATTATGTCCATAACTACCTAGAAATGCAGCTATGTAATAGACCTGTATTAATTTAAAGTGCCTTCATCAGGCACTTTAGAAAAAGATATTAGTGCAGGCTTTATTTACGCACACACACACACACCCTTTTCTGTTTACCCAAATAGCTTAATCAAGCTGAGTAAAATTCCTCTGGTATTTGAGGCCAAATATTCTTTTTCTCTTTCCTATACCAGACACTAGTTTGTGGTGTTATTATTCTATTTTCCAATTCACAAGCAAGGAGTGAATAGCAAAGCTGGTTTCTATCAACTCTCACACAGCAGTTGGACCCTTGCAACTCAATTTTAGATGTAGATATGTCTCTGAAGCTTTCTTGTCAAATGGAGGTTCAAAGAAAATTCATCTGTCCAGGAACATCAGGTGGAATCTACTTCTATGGAAAGAGGATGTGCTCTCCCCATGCTGCAGCACAGTGCACAGAGAAGTGGAAGTTTCTTGCAATTGCAGTTTTGCTTGTATTTATTTAATAAAAAATGGGTTTCTTAGCTTTTTCTGCAGATTAAAATATACAGAATTTTCAGTCTTGAGTGGAATCATTGCTCAAGTGAGGTAAATGGAAAAATGCCTTGTTAACTTGATATTGTTCTTTTGAAAGATGACATACAGACAGGGTCAAATTAATACCTCACTACCTTGGAATGCTGTAATGTAATATATGTTTTTTAATATGTTTAAAATACATGTGAGTATTAGCACCAGAAGTTTTAATTCACAACTAACAAATATATTTTTCAAAAACCCACAGCTCAGTACCTTGGTGCTGGCTGAAATTTTGACCGCTCTGTTTTCTGCCTAAATCTTCTTTAGCTATTTTCTCAGTATCTGTAAGTCTGTATAGCTCAAGAACAATATTTATTATTAAATGTCCAAATGAGAGAAAATCACAGAAAATGAGACTTATTTTGATATAGATAATAATGTTTCCTACTTTTCTGAATATAAACATTAATTGTGATAAATTTTTTTTGTATCTTTTGAGTGAGAACAAGTCAAAAGAAAACCAACTTTCAACTTTAGTCTAAACCTGATAATGAAGGTATTATTTAATTTCTATGGACACAATACTGATTAACTGCTTATTCCATGTCAGTAAATTACATTTTAGATAATGGAATATCAGTTCCACATTGTTTATCTCCAAGGGAGTAATGCCTAAAGCGAATCAGAAAATTTGTATCAGCCTCCAAACTAAAGCACAGTGACAAAATGCACGCGGCATTTTCTTATCTATGATGATGATGACAACATTAGCAATTTTTGTAACTTTTGGGACTTGGTTCTAAAGATGTTTCTGTTTTCCAGCAATTGAAGCATTCTAATTCAAAATGCAAAGTGTTGCTTTTTGTTCTGTAGTTGAATTAAAAAGCATGTTAATAATGTATTATGGAAACTGCTAGTACAATTATTATTGAAAACCAAATTACATTTCTTTTAAATGCAAAGAAACAATTGCAGTAGTAAATAAGAATATTATGGAAGACAGCAATGGATAGCTCCTACAAAGTAGAACACTTATTAAATAAGAGGCAGCTGAAACTCAAAATTGATAAAGTCATGCACATGGGAAAAACATTTCAACTTTGCATATGAAAAGGTGGGCTCTGAGCTCCCATCATCACCCAGGAGTGAAATCTTGGGGTTATGACTCATATTTCCATGCAAACATGAACTCAGTGCTTGGTATCAGTCACAAAGCAATTCAAATTGTTGGAAATATGAGGAAAGGATTGCAGACTAAAACTGAAAGCGTGATTATCATGACTCAGTATAAATCCATCACTCACTTGTGACTTAAATACTGTAACCCTTTTCCCAAAAAGACTAGAACAGAAATGGAAAAAGTTTAAGGGAGGGCAACAAGAGTGATAAAGTATCTCTAATGGCTCCCAAATCACAGGTGACTCAGTAAAGTGGGTTTCTTCTGAGAAAGAGATGAGTTTGAGCATGGAAGAATGTGAAGAGGGAACAGAAGAATCTGCTGTTCGTTATCTCTTCCTGACTGGTAACAGAAGTCTGTGATCTGATGGTTGTAGGAGCCATAATCAAGAAAAACACTATCAGTTTGTTTTTCACGCAGAAGGCAGGAGAACTGTTTTGCTACTTAGAACACTAGAGGGGTTTTTGTGCCCCAGGGGAGACTACACAAGTTCATGAAAGGGAAAACCCTGGAGAAATACTGCAATCGTAGGAACCCCAGATAGCTCAGCACTCTTCTGAGCAAAACATGGTTAGGTAGGAAAGATTGAAAATACTTAACCTGCTCTTAACCTGGGAATACTTAATCCTTCCTCAAGCACTCCACAGCACCTGTGGATTGAAAAAAAGGCCCAGTGGGCTAGATGAACCTATGGTCTTGTCCAGTGCAGCCACTTATGTAATCATATGTTAAGAAGCTTGGCTTAAAATGAATTGTGACTGAATTCTAAGTTTTTGGTTTGGCGCACTATATTTCAGAATCTTCAGATTTACAGCAGCCTCCGCTCCCCCCTAAACCCCCATGCTTTGAATATTCCATTGTATGATCAAAGTCAAAAAAGAAGAAATGCATGAAAGATTAAACACCAAGCATTTAAATTATTCTGAAGCTCCTGGTTAACATGTGATGTCTTACCTTGCCCAGTTTACATCAGCATTAGATTAGAACTTTACTGTTCAGTGTACAAACCCAAGAATATTGAAAATAGAAACTGATGTTTGTGTCTCACTTGGTATTTAAGAGATCACTCTCGAATATGCCAACTGAAAGCAAAGCAATGAACCTAAAACCTAGAGAAGAAAATGCAGGCATAACTGTTTTCTGGTAGTATACTGGCATACTTTCACATGAGATAGGCTGAGAAAATTGGGGCTGTTCAGCCTGGAGAAGAGAAGGCTGCGTGGAGACCTCCTAGCAGCCTTCCAATACCTGAAGGGGGCCTATAGGGATGCTGGGGAGGGACTCTTCATTAGGGACTGTGGTGAGAGGACAAGGGGTAACGGGTTTAAACTTAAACAGGGGAAGTTTAGATTGGATATGAGGAAGAAATTCTTTACTGTAAGGGTGGTGAAACCCTGGAATGAGTTGCCCAAGGAAGTTGTGAATGCTTCATCCCTGGCGGCGTTCAAGGTGGGGTTGGACATAGCCTTGGATGGCATGGTTTAGTGTGAGGTGTCCCTGCCCATGGCAGGGGGGTTGGAACTTGATGATCTTGAGGTCCTTTCCAGCCCTAACTATTCTATGATTCTATGATTCTATGTACTTTGCCGGTGTTCCTAAAGCCTTAATTATGTCCTAGTCTCCCAGCACATCATGCTTGCTCTGTAGCTGAGATGATTGCTATTTGCTTAAGGTCACATAAAGCACCTTGAAAAGCTGCATCAGAGCATAAGGTCCTTGGCTCTGAGCACCCTTTTCAAAGCAGACACAAGCACTGTCTGCAAAATCTTAACCTCCAAGACTGCCTGTAGTCTACCTTTACTTTGTCAAAGTAAGTAGCAATCAGGCTTCTTTTTATGGAAGCATATTACTGTGTAGGAAAATCCTCACAAAGCAGATGACTGATCCTTTCTTGGTACAGAGAGGCAAACTGAAAATAACACATTTCCACACCCCACCCCTCCCCCCTTAAATAGTAACTTTTTGATGTAAGCTCTTCATGGACTAGGGTCTGCTTTTTTTGGCATCTTGGTCTGTTTTTCAGAGATGCTTTTTTGAATGAGGAGGAATTCTTGGGGTTCATTTGTGATTCTGGTTGTGATTGTGGTGATTTACACCCCCCCTATGCTTGGCAGTTTCTCTGGTGAGATAGCAGTCTTGGAATCAATGGAAATATGTATACTAGAGGAACTCAGCCTGAATTATAGGAGAGGTACCTGAGGAAATGTTTTTACAAGGAACACTTTTAGACTTATCCCAGAGAGTACCTCGAAAGCACACAGTGTAGAATCATAGAATCATAGAATAGTTAGGGTTGGAAAGGACCTTAAGATCATCTAGTTCCAACCCCCCTGCCATGGCCAGGGACACCTCCCACTAAACCATATCACACAAGTCTCTGTCCAACCCAGCCTTGAATGAATACCACCAGCGATGGAGCATTCACAACATCCTTGGGCAACCCATTCCAGTGCCTCACCACCTTTACAGTAAAGAATTTCTTCCTTATATCCAATCTAAACTTCCCCTGTTTAAGTTTGAACCCATTATCCCTTGTCCTCTCACTACAGTCCCTAATGAAGAGTCCCTCCCCAGCATCCCTATAGGCCCCCTTCAGATACTGGAAGGCTGCTATGAGTTCTCCACACAACCTTCTCTTCTCTAGGCTGAGCAGCCTAAACTTTCTCAGCCTATCTTCATACAGGAGGTGCTCCAGTCCCCTGATCATCCTCGTGGCCCTCCTCTGCACTTGTTCCAACAGTTCCATGTCCTTTTTATGTTGAGGACACCAGAACTGCACACAATACTCCAAGTGAGGTCTTGTGAGAGCAGAGTAGAGAGGCAGGATCACTTCCTTCAACCTGCTGGTCACGCTCCTTTTGATGCAGCCCAGGATACAGTTGGCTTTTTGGGATGTGAGCACACACTGAAGCTGCTCATGTTCATTTTCTCATTGACCAACACCCCCAAGTCCTTCTCTGCGAGGCTGCTCTGAATCTCTTCTCTGCCCAACCTGGAGCTGTGCCTGGCATTGCTTCGACCCAGGTGTAGGACCTTGCACTTGGCATGGTTAAACTTCATCAGGTTGGCATCAGCTCACCTTACAAGCACGTCAAGATCCCTCTGGAGTGTGTCAAGGTCCCTCTGGAATATTGGTTTATGTTTCTGTACAGCTGATACGGAAGTGTATTTAGTGTTTACAGTTTCAGCCATTTTAGATCACCAACCTTTCAATTTCTTTAGTTTTAAAATTCATTCAATAGGTTTTAGGTTTTCCTTTAAGCATTAACACTTAGCCAAGAGTCCTTGGCCTTTGCTGCAATGAGTCCAGATCAGTTTCAGAGTTATCATTTATGAGTATTATTCAGGCAGCAAAACAATCCAACAATGCCATGTTACTCTCCAAGCAATAACCAGCTTGGCCTAACTGTCCAGAAGCTATGATTTGACATTAACTGGATCAGAAATCCTTTTCCACTAGAAGATGTTCTATTCTGTTGCATTAAATATGTGCTTTGTGACTAGCTGATACATTCATATGCCTGTAGGGTCGTGCATGGGTGTAGATAAAACATTGACCACATATTTAGCACTTGAGTCTTTAACACATTTGGAGATATTGTACCAAGAGCGTTATTTTTGTGCATTACTCCATTTTGTACAGGCATTAACAGTAGTTCTCTTGCAAATTACTTACATCTTTCTATGGCTTGTCAGTTCAAGTTCAGGCACTTTGCAGGAAATACGTGCACCACAAGTGTCCATTCTGCAACTCTGTGTAGACTCAGTTGGCATAGGCCAGGTGAGAAGAAATGCATCTGCACTGGCTCCATTTCTGGGAGGTGGCAAAAGGAGGCACAAGAACTTGTACCCTGTACGTGGGTGTTGTGGCTGGCAAAGTGCCCAGAATTACCAGTATCATTGGTTCTGGGCTTATGATAAGATTTTTCCTACTATTTGCTGTGAGAGGCAGTGTGAAGTACTTACGTAGGAACGTGTGTGAACTGGGGAGAAGCTGAAGCAAAGACAAGCAAGGAACTTGTATTTTGAACCAAAGTTCTGTAATGCAAAGTGGAGGAGTACTGACTTGAGCTCACTGGGTAACTATGCCCAGTATATTCCATATACCCTTTAAAAGAGGGTAGAATTGCTTTTTTGCTCTTCCATTATGGGGAAAAAAGCTATTAGCAGAGTTCTCCAATGACTAGATTAAAGGGGGAAGATTAATGTTGATTTCTTGTGTCCATCACCCCTGAGAAACCTTATGAACCTATATGGCAACTATATAAGAAATATTGAAAACTCTTAATTTATAACCCCTTTCAATTTAGGAAAGAGCTATAGATGTGTAGTAAATTGGGTGACTCACATGCAGAGGGAAATTATTTTTCACCCCCTGACATGAATTCTTATTTATCCCAAGCAATGAACGTGGCAGGAAGTAACCACTATTCATTTCACATCTCTGTGTGTACCTCTTTGTAATCTCCCAGAGCAGAAAGAACACATGACATTAAAAAAGAAAAGAAAGAATAAAAGAGAAACTTCTAAGGAAGTTTTTTGGAAGCTTTTGAGAGGAGATTTAACAAAATACAGTGACTTGAGCTGAAACTGAAAAGGCTAAATGGCTAGTGGTTGAAAAATTTGTATTTCATTCAAGGAATCTGAGATCTGAGTTTATGGCCCAGTTTGTCTGTGGCTCTCCTTTGCTATATTTAGAAGATCTAATCTCTGTATGCCTTTGTTTTTGATATGTGCAATCATGATATTGTTTATTTCTTCTACTTACAAGCTCTTTTGGGTAGTGACAGAGTTTGTATCTGGCCATGTGTACATACAATTTGATGCCTATGGGTGTTAGAATAATATTCCTGGTGCCAGAAGGAAAACCACTCAGTAGAAATGAGAGTAATAATTTTAGCAGATATTACTACACGAGAGACTCTTTCTTAAATCCAAGCAAAAATTCCTGGGTACACCTTAAGGATCTTGTTCTATGAAGAAACACTTGGCAGCCTGGGTTCCTTTAATGGACCTTAAGTACAGAAAGCTTCACCATCTGCTGCACCCTCTAATCATCAGTAAGAAAAGGACACTTTTCCATGCTGCGCCATACAAAGAAATATGATTTAAATGTGTATATTACTTATTCAATGTAACATACATCTGTTGTGTTCTCTCATGTTTTAGACACAAATCTTGGAGGAGGCACAAATAGCCTTGCCTGGAAGATGTACATCCTTTTTGCTGTACTGGCACACACATAATCTTACTATTGGGTAAATGTACAATTTCCTTTTCCCTTTTTTTGTCTACTTAAGTAATTTTGCTGGTGATCTGCACCTATGTTTATTTGTGAAGTAACAGGAGTGGCTTGAGTTGCTATTTTACATACTTAAGGTTACTTCAGAAAATAAACAAGTCAGCCCTAGAAAGTCCTTGGCCTTCTTTGGGGAGACGGTGCCTAGAGAGGCAGAAAAGAAGTGAGAAGCAACATAAATCAGCCCTTTGTAGAAACTTTCCATTTCCTCTGACCTCAGAGAAATCATGGAAGGAAGGAAAACCTCTGGTACTCCCATAACCCAAGAAAAGGTGGTAGAAGGTTTGGCCATGTTCTGCCTCTTTTTCCTGTGGGTGCAGAGAGGGCACTGAGTAAGGAAAAACAAAAGAGCAGCAGCACACGGAAAGGCACTGCAATGGCTGCCCATCATCATCCACCTGATATGTCTCTTAGAAATAGCTGGGAGTAGCTGGGAGTAGTGGAAAGGATGTACTTTTTTTCTTTTGCAGAGAAAGCAAAAGATATGGGGCCAGATATGTGGATACTTTTGAACAAACAGAAATAGCTGAAGAGCTCTCTAGGGGCAAGGAGATTAGCCAGTCAAAACTGCTTGAAGATCAGGGTTTTCCCTTTGGTGACCATTTCTTCTGAAGCTTGCTGTTCAGCAACCTCAGCTTCATATATGTGACACTTTGTGGCTGGTGGAAATGTGCAGCCATGCTCCGGCTTCCCAACCCCAATCTCTCTATGGAGAGATGTTCCCCAGCTATTTTCTATGTTTTTTTTCCCCAGCAGGTAAAGAAACAGTTGTCATGTTTGTGAATTTCTCAGCTGTTCTTGCTGTTGTTGAGCTGCACCAAACACAGAGAGTGCTGTTCCATGATGTGCGTGCCTATTTCTCATGGTTTTTTGCCTTAGAAGGCCTCCTATTTTGCTGGGAGGTCCCAAAAATGCAGCATGATTTCTGACCTCCTTTTAATAATCCCCAGGTTTTGCCATAAAAAACTCACAGAATGAGAGGAAAAAATCCTTTTCAGTATTTCTTTTTGTTTGATGTCAGGGAGCTGACTGCTCCATGACAAAAGGGTGCTAGGAACTGAGGGAGCAGCAAGGAGTCATGGCCATGACCTCCCTGAGAAGTGGCGCCATCAGATGCCAGAAAGACAAAGTAGATCTGGAAGTGGTGACAAAGCCCACCCAAAAGGTCCACTCTAGAGTATCTGGGCGGATTCCTACCAATGCAACAGGTCCAGAGGCGAATTAGTTGTCCAGATCAGCCAGTACCTGGGCAGACTGTGATGAAGCTCAAGCAGGGACCACAGGTGAGGACTCGAGTTTAAATGCAGGTTGAGAGGCAGGGGGCCTCTCCCAGGGCTCTTTTTACAGCAGCCTGCTACAAGGCCACTCAGCCATACCATGTCAGAGCTGGCCTTTACCCAAGATAGCCAAAACCCCAGGGTTTGGAGGGTCTTGACACTTGAAGAAGTAAATGTGGATCTTCTCTGCTACCCTTTTGGTGGAATGAACTGATGGAGATGGAGCAGGACCCAAAGTAGGATTCCCGAGAAGCTGTAAGGGGGGTACATTGTTATTCATTGGAAAGGAAAATATGAGTGGATCTGAAAGATAACATGAATGTGCCTCTGAACTTCCTCTGAATCAAGTCTTATCAATACTAGAGAAGAAACTGTTCTAAGTTTATTGGTAAGTACTTTTCAATTGATAAAGGGACATTGCTTGGAGTATGTTCCCACCTCAAAAAAACATTTGAATTATAAACTTTTAAAAAAATTAATATATAATTTGAACCTGTAGCTTTGAGTGTTGATCAGTTTCAGTCCAGAGATGACTAGTATCAAGACCAGTAGCTTGTGGGCAAATAAACCCAGATGTTTTAGAGGCGTTCAGGCATGATTCAAAGATTCAGGCAAACACAGTCTGCTTCGGAGAATATTTAATATGGGTGCAAAGGTATGCTTTGGAACCCAATATATTTTTGAACTCAGCAAACTTTATGAACCTTTCTAATCCTTTGATTGTTCCTTTAGCCTGCTTACCTTTCTATGGTAAGGACAGGGGGCTGTCTTCATGTCTGCTTACTGTCTATATACTAACCTACTTTCTTTCCAAATGCTGAGGAATTATTGGTCCTTAACTTCTATCTATAAATAGTCATACACTGCTTTTTGAAGTGTTACTCTTCTTCCTCATGACAGTTTCTGACAAACTGGCTATGGTCAAAGATGCAGTGTTGCAAAATCTTACTTCCAGTGACACCCTATCAGGCTTACTTCTTCGCATTGTGGTGATGAGTAGGGTCCCTGCAAAATACAAACCCCCAAATATTAACTGCTATTAACTAACTAATGTGCAGAAAAGGCTCCTTGCTTTGTCTCTAATCAGCAATTGACATGGTTGCATGAGACAAACTTTTATGGACTAGCATGAATTTAATTTTTTTTTTTCCTGAATGACTGTATATGCGAAAGGGAAAGTGGTTTCTGTACCTCCAGGATTCAGGACTGAGGGTTACCAGTAGCACTGGAGGGTAGAGCAACTTTCAGCTCAGTTTCATGGTCCAAACAAAAATTGTTCTTTTAAAAAAGTTCCAGTGGAAAAGCCTCATATTTCTCTGTTTGTGTTTTATTTTTTCGTAAAGCAAACAAATAGACCTGAAAAAATATTTTTATGTTAACCTGGACTCTTTTATTTAACTCATTTTACTAAAAACACAGTTTTTGTGGTCATCTAGCTTTCCAAAATTCCTTTTTATTTTTTTTTTCTTTTCATTTAATTTGATTTGGGTTACTATTTAAGACTGAATGATCAAATTATTTTCCTTACCCTCCCCCCCAAAAAAACCCACACCGTTATGGCACATAGGAACAATGCAGAATATGCCAGGGCTTGCTGGAATCAACACAACCATGGGAAAGAAAGATAACAAAAAACAGTCTAAAATTGCATTGCTAGGGAAAAGGAGTACTGAACAAATCCCAGTGAGAAGACAAAACTATGACTGGGTTTTAGGAAATTTGGAGTGTTTAAGTGCCTTTTTTGCTTCAATTTCACTAACCAGGGTAAATGTGGCCAGATGGCTAACACAATGAACATCGGTGACAGATGGGTAAGTGCTCTAACTAGCATCTGAAAAAAACAGGTTAGGAATGCTTGTGAATTGGCAGGACCTGATGAAACTCACCCTGGAATACTTAACGAGGTAGCTGAGGCTGTCCTTGCTGCTTCAAGAAGGCACAGAGGGTGGATGAGGTTCTAGAAGATAGGAAAGGGAATGCCATCATCAAATTTTTTAAAGGGAAGAGAGGAGAGTCCAGAGAAGCAAGAGGGGTGAAGGAGAGCCCAAAGAATCATTGAATGATCAACTTTACTTCTGAACCCAGAGAAATATAAATAAGTGATCCATTTATCAAGAGCAGGAAGCATCTCTTGAAAATAATAAATCATACCAAACTAGCCTAATTATCTCCAGTGACATCATGGAATAGAGAAGTTATAAATAATGTGTGTTTAATAAAGCTTTTGATACTGCCTCAGATGACAATCTACAAAACAGCCAAGAAACACAGCCTAGAGGCATCTACTACAAAGGAAATGAGTGGCTGGTGAGGAAAAACACAGTCTCAGTAGTTACCAGCAGTTTATGATCAAATTGATAGAATTGATCTCATGGAGTTTTCTAAGGGTCAGTCCTGGGTCTAGGTATATGCAGTATTTTCATCTGTGATCTGAGCAATGGAATACAGAATACTCATATTAACTATGCAGGTAATGAGGCTAGGACACAAGCACTTTAAATGACAGGGATGTAATTAACAGCAGAACTTTGACGTCTGAAATGGGGTTAGGAAAAGAGGTATTAGAGGGTATGTATTTAATCCACCTCTCTTTCCCAAACTGAGGTAGTGTCTGCTACCTTGCTTATTTTTGACAGAAGTTTGTCTAATCTAGTCCCAAAAGTCTGTGATGAGGGAGACTCCATAATCCCCCAAACAATCAAATTCAGTGTTTCATTACACTTGCTGTTAAATATTTTCCCCCACATGTCTCACCTAGGACGTTGCTGTATTCAAAACCTATTCCTTCTTGGTTTATACAGATGATAGCAATAGGCCATTTTCCATCCCTGTAACAGTCTTTCATGTGTTAGAAGATGATGCAGAGCTGCTACTGAACCAGTTTGTCTTGTATTTTATTTAGCTGATTATTCCTGTTTTAGTGCGCTGTGTTATACTTCCTCCTATCAAATGTCATTCTGTTTTTTTCACAGTCCATATCTCCAGGCTATCAATATCAGTTTCAATTATTTTGGCCATCATTGGTTTTTGGTTTCTAGCATTATACTCCAGTCCTCCCCCCAGTGTGATATAGCATTGTGAAAAGTTATGTAACAATATAATAAATGTTATACTGGTGGGCATAAAAATGAGTCATATGTAGTTCAAATGCTTTAACTTTTAGCAGCGCTTTAACTCATACTTATTGTCACCTAAACTGGGGTGATGCACTTCAGGCAAAGCAGGGAGAAGGGGCAGAGAATCCAGCCAGCAGTAATGAGAGGCCTAGAATTTTTATCTTGGGAATAAAGGAAGTGAAGTTGTTCAATAGGGAAAGCAGCAGATTTAGCAGGGAGCATCTGTCGTCATGCTTTAATCCCAGCCAGCAACTAAGTACCACGCAGCCACTCACACTTCCCCCCATTCCCCCTGCCTCTCTTCTCCTGATGGGATGGGGAGGAGAATCAGAAAAAAAGGTAAAACCTGTGGGTTGAGATAAGAACAGTGTAATAATTGAAATAAAATAATAATAATACTTGTAATGAAAAGGAGACAGCAAAAAGAGGGAAATAAACCCAAAGAAAGACAAGTGATGAATAATACAATTGCTAACCACCTGCTGACAAATGCCCAGCCTGTCCCTGAGCAACGATTGGTGCCCCCCAGCCAAGAAATCAGTAAGAAACTATCATTGTACAAACATCTTTTGTGCGGTCGTATGGAAAGAGGATAGTATGATTCTAGACACCAGTGTGGCTTCTCACCCACATGAAAACTATAACTATCTTATTTGGCTTAGAAGAATAAGTGTGGCCTTCCGAAGCACTATGATCACTGATTCTCATTTTTACCATACCTGTTCTGCCAAAGCTGTCATGACAGTTTTTTATCAATAGGTGTCTTAAAAAAACCCCTAATTGAATAGTAATGAGTACTTTAATACCAACACCAGCTAAAAACATAAAATTAGCTAAAATAACACACCCACCCACACACAGGCTCTCTAAGAACATTTTCTATAGTATAAGTAGTATCTCATAATTCAAATATTTTTGGTAGCTATTTTTGCATTAAGAATAAAACAAATATTTGGAGAGTTGTAAGATGGTATTATCAGAGTTAAAAGTAAGTCTCAACATGCATGAGAAACAATTGCTCTTTCTGAATGTAAATAAGAGACTTATTTGTTCCAATGGGTGAAACATCCTTGTAGTAACTGAGCATACATCACAGCACTCCTGTCTTAATATGACCAGCATATTTTTTTCATTGTAAACAGTTGATTTAGAAAAATGTGATGAAATCTAAGTTGACAGCAAAAACATCCAGTACCATAGGGAAATGGCATTACACAGCTTTTGCATTTCCTCGATTTCTGCCTTTTCACAACATGCTGTTTGTTTGCACAGAATAACTGTTTTGTCAAAATGAGATTTTAAAGCTCTTACAGAAGATGAGTAAACCTTTTCTACTGCAGTTAGTTGAACTTTCCATCCTTTTTTGTTTTACTTGAACAAATACATGAAAATACAACACAGCAAGATTGAAATCAATGTTTGTCCTTTAAAATTACAGTTCCACAGGCTTTTTGGAAGAGATCAAACTCTGAAAATGATGTTCGGATCCTTTTTCCCCCTATTTCCCTAGTTGAAATTAAACTATAAACCTGGGAGAGTAATTTATCCAAATGCTTACGTATTTTTTCTTGTATAAAAGTAATATTCTTGTTCTTTCATAATGCAAAACTTTCTTCCTTCTCTGATGCCTGATGTATGTTGCACAGATAAAGTTGTCTGCATGGTCAAAAGCTGAGCGTTATTTCTAGCTTTTACTAAACGAAAATTTTACTCTGTCACTAAAATATAAGATGTGTGGTCTAATGTGTCTATGGAATATATGTCTCTCTTTACCAAACCTTACAGGGTGAGCAGCTAGCTAAACACTAATCTGCTGTAGAGTAAAATTAACACAAGAACAAGCTGCCTGTAGGGAACCAGGTAGAGCATGGCCATTATTTGTTTGTTCATTTATCTAAAGCACAACATGAACTGTAACAGTTAAGTAACGTGAAGCTTGAGTTTGCCAACTTGAATGAAACCTCCTCAAGTTTCTTGTTCTCCTCCTCATGCTATCATTCTGTTCTCAAAATGCCTTCAGGAATTAAATTTTGATATTCAGATTATTCATCTTCAGAGTTTTCTAACTTGTAAAAGGATAAATTTTATAGAAATTTTGATAGTGATTTAATCTTTTTTTTTTTTCCCTGGATCTTTCGTACTCCAAAAATTTCATACATTGTGTTAAAGACTTTGTAGTAGATTAGACATCAGTTTCATTAATGTATTTGTTTGTTTTGGCTGGGCAGGGTTTTTTTTCTTTGTGTCTTCAGTTTTTCATTTGATACTGAATCTGCTTGTGCCTGCAAAAATGGCTTTAGAGAATTTCAGAAAAGTAATGGTAAGTCTTGTTTATAGTCAAATCTTCCTACCAATGTGAGGAGAGATGTTTGCAGTTCTCATTAATGTCCTTATAAGGAGGAAAATCCCTTTATGTTACTGCTTGAACACTTACAAGGATTTGCAGCAAAGAAATGAATAAGCAGTTGAGTAGCTGATAGAAAAAAAGTCATTACACTTCAAGTTCCAAATGGGCCCACCTGTCAGGGGAGCTCTGCAGGAAATTGCCCTCAATTTTCATGTAGGACTTTGGCAAGAGAGCAGCAAGTGACTCATGAGAAAAGCTAAGAAATAAGCAGAGCCTTGTGAAGAATTATGCAGCGAATTAGAAGCAGAAAACGAGAAACTCTAATTTCAGTTATAAGAAAAATTCAAAAAAGAGCTCAATGTGAGCCAAAGAGCAGGTAAAAGTCCTCATTTCAGTGATACTATATAAATATGCTGGGGCAAAATTTGGGCAAACAACTGAAAAAACGTGTGACCAACTAACAGAAATATGTAAGTTTTGGACTAATATATTTTCAGTGGAGGCATAAAAGCAGAGTGGATTTTTTAAAAATCAATCTGAGAAAATAATAAAAAGAAAAATAGCATTCTTTTGTATATTTGGATATTGCAAAACATACCAAATCCAGGGCAGTTGCAAATTTCAGGTTACCCTTAGCAGGGTTTGTCTTTCCCAGTTGATGGTCTGCTGGATTCATGCATCTGAAAGTGAGGGGTTTTTCAGCTTCATCCTCCTTTTCTGCTTTCTTAGCTATTTTTTCTTCTGTTATTGAACTATACAATGTATTTAGACAATATATGCTTGTGCAGTACATAAATATATTATATGGCAGTTATGTTTATAAACAGATGTAAGTGTCTGGCAGGATGGATTGTTATCTGGGGCTCAGATGTTATTAATTAACACCAGCAATGCTGTGAAATAAGCTTGAAATCAGACCTCCCCCCTCCTGATACAGTGTGAATGGATAAATACTCTTCCTTTCAAATAATAATAGTAGGAACTCCTTCTTTTACTACGACATACAGCAGTATGAATAATTAGCTAGTAGTTAGTGGAAAAAAGTTTGAATGCTAGAAAATCCATAGAAAACTCTGAAGAATGTAATCTTTTTTTCTTGCTGCCTGATTTTATTCAGCAGAAAGTTGCAAAGCTCCAAACTTGTTGAACAAAATCAGTACCTAAAACATCTTAAAAAAAAAAAAAGAGAAAAAAAAGTGTCAGTTTTATTGTTGTTTTTCTTTCCCCATCTCCCTATCCCACTCCCCACAGTCCCCCTATTCCCCCCCAGTACTTTGATCTCTGGTTGTATTTTGTCTTTCTATTTACTATTTTGTAGGCAATGGAACCTGACAGAGATGCTCCAGTCAGAGCGGTCCTACAAAATTTAGCTATTCTGTCAACAGATATGGAAGGGGTTGCTCTATGTCAACAGGGAACTCTTGTACTGTGTCAGACTACAGGCCTTTCAAGCCTAGTATCCTGATGCTTTGGTGAAGGTTCTTACAAGTAGTTGAAGATAGGGACTGAATACTTTGTCCCTTCCAGGTTCCAATGAACAGCTGTCGGGGACTGCTTGAACTGATTTCAAATTATTATTATAAACCAGTCTTGGAATATTTATTTTTCAGGAGTCTTCTGGCACTCATTTATAAATTTTGTCTCAATGCCATTTTGTGATGCTATGTTTCAAACCTGATTTACATACACGGTGTTTAAAAGAACTATTAAGAATAAATGATTTTTCCTTAACATTTTTCTATTTAAACCTGATACATGAAAAGACTGCCCTAGATATAGGAGATTCAAATAAGAATCACTTCTCACTGTTTGTCATATTTAGATTTTGTCAATCTAGTGGCTAAATTAGAGAATATTATTTTAGTCTCTCTTCGTGCAAACTGTTTTCTCCATGGCTGATATTTTCTTCTTATCCATTTTTTACTGTTGTGGAAGCTTACTATACCCTTTAGAAGATGGGATGACTGGAATTGCACTCACTATGCAAAATATTCAACACCTAGGTTGTGTAGTGGCAAAATATTTTTTGTTCTCAATAATTCTTTCCTTATGTTGTTTGCTTGTTTGATTTTTTTTATTCCCCTCTCCGTTCCCCCCCAACTATCTACAGTGACTTGATGCTCTTTCACATGCAGTAATAACAACTCCAGAGCCTACTGCTGCACAGAGTTAAGGACAATTTTTGTGGTTTCTTGCTTAGAAACACTTTGTGTTTGCTGTTCCTTAGTGTGATCTCTTGCCTTCTCTTTATGTGCTCTCACTAACACTGTCATGTGAGTGTAGCAAAGAGATGAGAGAAACTCTCTTGATAAAAGATCTTCAGGACTCTGCAGCCTTCAGTGCTCAAGAACAAAGAGCAGTTAAGGTAGTTCCCTGTAGTGGGCCAGTTTTACTCATCCCTGCAGTCTTTTCCTATCAAGCATGACCTGCCAGTAAAGTTTTCAAAGTTCCTAAATATTCCCTGATATGGAAACATGCTGTCATGCTGTTTTGCTCCACCTTCCTTTCCGGAACTCCTAAGAAGCTGTCTCAGAACAACTGCATCTGAATTTAGAAAAGCACAAAAATTAACACGACATCACTGTATGAATGAGGACCTCTTCTGGCTGTTTCCATAAGCTTCCCCCATTAAGAGCCAGACTGAAAATATCTGGGTCAGAAAAGTGCAACTGAAGATAACACTGCATAACAGAATGATACGATAATAATCCTAGCCCCTGTTGCCACACTTTTAAAATGGATGGGGGAGTGGCCTCTACAGTGCATATTTAATACACTTTGTTTTCAAGGCACCTTGTATTTTGCTGCTTGTTTTAACAGCTCAGATCTCAGTTTCCTTGCTAGGTATTATTGTAATAGCTGCTGTAAGGCACTGTGTAGAAGACGTACAGAATTCAAAGGCAGTGACCGACAAAAATGAGCTAGTGGTATCTTGCTGGGAGATAAAAACAAAACCAAACCTCCCATCTTGTGTATTATTTACAGAGAACCATTCTTCATGTGTTTTTAAAAAGCAGGATGTAAATACATGTAAATATATATAACGTAGTAGGAGAAGGAAAATCACAGAAAAGAATCAATTTTCACAGTCAAAAGCAGTAATAGAAAGTAAATATCTCTTTTGTCTCAAAATAGAGCTATTTATCAAAATAAGAGAAGCAGGATTTTGCCCATTATTTATGTAAAGCGTGCATCTGCTGGGGATCATTCAGAAATTGTTAGCACAATTTAGTTGGACACTTCTTTACTGACCTGGTGGCAGATGGTGCTGAAAGAGTGTGGCATTTAAATGACTTGCGTGCCCTGTGCAGGCAAAGCAACCTGCGTTTGAGGAGTTCCGTTTTAGAAGCTCCTGAATTTTTAGCCTGGGTGTGAGGATTCTCTGATACACTATTGTTTCTTTCCCTTCTGGCTGGAGATTGATTTAAATGCTGAATTCTTCTTTATAGAAGTTCAGGGTATGCATTTCCTTTCAAAGAGTGAATCACACAGAACATAATTTTCTCAATTTGCTTGCAATTATTGTAGTTTCCTATTGACACTGCTAGAACATCCAAAGGCTCCAAACAGATTTGGAAGTATTTTCAGCTTGACACTTGCAGACTTTATTAAAAAAAGCTTCTTGTCTGGAACAAGACAATGAGGTCATTCAATAAGAGGAACAATTTGTTTGTTTATTCTTCAGCATGCTTTTTAAAAAACCGTGTTGCATATGGTGAGGGAATGATTGGTCAACATTCCTCATCAATATAAATTTCAATAAAAAATGAAAATAGTGGAATCTGTTCCCACGTAGTGAGTATTAACAAGGGTCCAATGAATCCATGGTAGCGAGTGATCAGTTGCAAGTTATTAGTTTCTTGCTTAATTACAGAGAAGTCAAGATATTAGATTCAGCCTCTAGCTTACAAAGAAAAAATGTTTTCTCAGCGGAGGCTTCCAATATTAGTTGGTAAAAGACTCCAGCTACTCCCAAACTGGTCATTTTGCAATGATAGCACAGCATTAGCATCAATGGATTAATATTTTTGTTAGACAATTGCAAATATTTTGCCCATATGAATCATAAAGCTACTGTGACCTGGGGAGAACTTGTTCTGCAATCGGATGTTTGCGAGGCAGCATTCTGTGCCCAGGCTTAGTTGCTAACAAGTATAGGAGGGAATAAAAGTTATATTGGAATTCTGTTGCTGAACTTTGTTTTTGGACAGGTTGTCTGATTTCATCTTTCTGAGTTTCCAGTCTTTGTTATTTTAAATTTAATTTAGTCAGTCTTTACATCCTTGGTAGGTTGTATTATTTATGTTCAGATGACAGGAAGGTAGATGGGATGGTAGAAGGAATGAAAGGCCATTTCCATATAAGAATAATAAGGGACTGAATGGAAAAGGAAAACTTATGATTGTGGAGAGGATTGAAAATGAGAAATGTAGGCTTGAGCTGCAGTACACTGTCTGAGAGGCAGCAAAGTCCAGCCAGAAGTGCTTTATTTAGGGTCAAAAGCTTCTTTCCATTTATTGCTTCTGAACTGCTTAAGTCTTTGGAAAGCAATTCTACTTCTGCCTTTCCCATTGTGATGCTTTGCCCATGTAAATGGGATTTCTTCATAGTCTCTGTTACTAGTAAGGGAAACATTGGCTCAAGTTAGATTTGGAGGGATAGGACAGGATGCTGGTAGACAGATAATCTTGGAGAAATCAGTCCAGCAGAGCTAAACTTCTAAGTGTTCAGACTTTTTTTCTTGCTTTGTTTCTTCTGGATTATTTGTTTAAAATGCCAAATTTGTTAACTTGGCATGCCAAACATTGCAAAGGATTTTTTCCTGGGATTAGATTTTTAAATTTATTAGATTTTCTGTATTTTACCACTCTGCTTGTCAAGAGTTTGTGTATGGGTACACATGTACATAAGTGTGTGTGTGAATTTTGGCAAAGCTGCTCAAAGATGAGCTGCTGCTTGAACAGCTGCAAAGTCTCTGAACACTGGAATTATTCATAGCACATAAAGCAAGAAAACCTCTTGAAAATAGTTCAAACAAACAAAGTTATGTTTGAGGAGAGAGGATCAGACTTGAATTTTTTATTTGAATGATCCAATTCCTGAAGGAGTCTGCAAAATGGGAACATGGGTAAATGGAATTATTTCATAGTCTGTTTTCATTTAAACAAAAGAGCATAATGTGGCAAATATGTTTAACAAAGAGGTTTGTGTTCAAAATTTATCTGCTTGCTTTCTCTCTGGTGTAAAAATAGAAATACTGGGTACTGGCTGAGGAAACATACAGTATTATTAGGATAGCACTCTGCATGGCTAAAATCCTTGATGTGCAGGATGGTCTGAAAGTACATGGATGGTTCAGCTGTGTTGGCTGTTCTTTTGCTTAGGACTTACGTATCTTACTTACATATCTTAATGATGCACTAATTCAGAGATCATCCTTTCTGGCACAGGGATTAAGCCAGAGGGTGTCTATAATCCTGAGAAGACACTATCTAAATCTAATGCTCTTGCTTTGTGTAGTCAGATTTTTACATGTGGCCAGTGCTTCTTATACTTTGAAAGATTATGCTGAGCTAAAGAATCTAATTCTCCAAGTACAGACATCAAATATTTCAAAAGGAAGACACTTTCTGTGTTTCTTCCTCCCCTGTTAATCCATGCTAAAACAGTTATTGCCTTGCTATGGGTTATGCTGTTGGCCACAACTGTACCATTTGCCTTCACTGCATCAAATAGCAAGTGACAACTCTCAGAACAAAGTAACACTTATGAATATATTTTATTCATAGGGAATTCACATGTTCCATTTTGGTATGCCTCAGGCAGCCAGCTGGAATGTAAAGTGAGTATCCTGTGGCTTCCCCTTACACCTGTTGTAGCAGATAACAACATGCTTTGATGGCACGCTCTTTCCCAACTATACCAGTTAGCAATATTCGCAACCACACTTTCCATTCCCCACATGGCGTTTTTACTCATTTAGACTGGGTCAGGTGTGGAGTAAAATACTGATTCAACCCACAAATCAGACGTGTCTTTAGAAAGACATTGGGTAAGAGAGTGTGTGACACTGTCAGACATACCGTTCTGCAGAGACCAAGTGATACAGAGACATGCAGAGCTGAGTCGTCACATAGTCCTTTTGCATATGTGTTGTGCTATCAGAGTAAAAACCTGAGAAGCACCTGACAAAATCATCATCCAGAGCTTCTTACACTGTAGCAAGAAGGTATTTTCTTGCCTGGTATGTAATTAAATTGTGGAACTCTTTGGCACAATGCTTTTTAGGAGCTATAAATGTAAGTGCATTCAAAACATAACTAAAAACGATAAAACAAAAGTTAAATGTCTGTTATTTTGTACACAGTGGTGAAGATGTGACTTCAGGTTCAGGAAGCCCTTGGAACTGATTGCTGGATGCAGAGAAGGTGTTTAGTGAAACAGTTGTTCTGCTTTATTTATTTTATTATCAAACTTCAGAGATATATCTACTAGAGGATGAAATTCAGAGATGGTTACCTGGTCTTTCTACCAGAAACCACTCCTTACAGTGTCTCAGTCAATTTTAATGAACTAGCTACTACTGAAGATTTCAGTTCTCTGTATGTACTGGTCTGAGAATTGGAATTGCTTCTTAAGCTTTGAGTCATTCCTGTGTAAAGGTCCAGCAATGGCTGGGGGCAAGTTCCAGTCACCCATTTGATCTGATGTTAAATGCAAGTCAGATTCCTTGATATTTCCTTGAGCACCTGCTACTGGCTGCTGCTAGAGGTTTAGAATATTTGGTAAAATGGACTTGAAATGTAAGCCTGTTATTTTTGTTCCAGATCTTGACTAGCAACACAGTTTTGTCCTAAATGGGAATTTTTCTGTAAGATATTAAAATGTATTGTCATTGGGGAGAAATAACAGAATCACAATTTAATTCAGGTTGGAATGCACCTCTGGATATCAACTGTGTGAACATCAGCTTGCACCACTCAAAGCATGGTAAGCTTAAAACAGGTTGTTCTGTGTTTTAAATAGCTTTTAAGGACAGAGATTCCACAGCTTTCCTGGACAACAAGGACCAGCATTGGCCAACATTATAATGTAAAGATCTCTTAATATCTAATTGGAAAAAAGCACACTGCTGACCCATGTTTGACTTGTTCTCCATGAGGCCTGCAGGTCATTTTCTGTTAAGTTGCTCTTTAGCCATTGATCCCCAGTCTATGCTATCGCATGGACTTGTCACTCCCCTGAGGCAGGATGTTGCATTTGCCTTTGCTGAACTTTCGGTAGGCCAGCTCTTCAGGCCATCAAGGTCCCTCTCAATAGCAGCCCTTACTATCGCAGCTAATAGTGCAATGTACAAGCAGCATCAGATAAAGAAAATACATTGGTTAAATGTTTGAGATCTTTTAATGAATAAGCCAAAAATTTATACTGGTGTGTTTTTGTGGGAAGGAAAAATGTGTTTTTTTTTTTTTATTTTAAACACTACTTTTGCGCTGGGGGACTAGTGAGTGCACCAGCATATCCTAGTGTACAAAAGGAATCCTCTTTCCAATCCCTATCCAAGTATCTTGGATGAGAAGAGGTGCATGATTCTCTTAATGAGATACTTGTGACTGTCACTTATCTCGCACTCCCTATGCTATGTAAATATATAATAGTTAAAGCACAAATCAGCAGCTGTTTCCAACATCTTACTACATTCAAGGTTAAGAGCATGATTCAGAAACTCAACAGATGCTGTGACTCAAGTAACTGCTGATGCACTTGGCAGCATATCTGTATGTGCAAACACTAACAAGTACATTTTCATTTCAGTGTACATGGAAATTAGGCATGCAATTCCTGTTGCCTACCAAAATGGTGTCCTAATTCTCCATATACTAGCCAGGAACTACCAAGACTCATGAGCAAAACCAGTGGAAAATGCATATTATGATTACCATTATCATGCCATATACCCTACATCTCAGTGGGCAGAATAAGAAAAAAATTACTTGTAAGCTGTACCTTTTCTAAAAATTTAATCATATACAAGGATGTAAGAATGGCTGCAGTGGGTCAAAATATGTTCTATTAGCCTAAATACATTGCCTTTGGCAGCACACATATAATAAACTTAAGGTAGTCCCTATGTAGTCAGTAACCTTCAGTGGATTTCCTTCTCCATGATCCTGACCATAGTTCTTATCTTGAACTATGAATATTCTTAACATCTGCAACAACCAGTGATAAGGGGTTCCCAAGTTTGATTATACCTAGTTTGTGAAAAGCCACCTCACTTTGTTTCTGTTCCCTCACCCTCCTAACTTCCTTTGAAGCTTCCTAGTTCTTGTCTAAGAGGCAACAGTGAATTACCAGATCACCTCAAGTGACTGCAATCTGTATCTTCTGCTTCACATTTTTATCCATCCTGCATGATGCTCCTGGTCAGCAGTTATCACTGAGCTATAGAAGCAGGGAGTTTCTGCTCCAACAAGTTTTGTTTTGTATTTATAATCTAACTCTCTTGTATTAATAGAGTAAGTTAGTAGGTTATGCATAGCATTGGCCAGAACAGAGAGAAGAAAAGCATGTACAATCAGAAATGTTTTAATTTGTTGTGTTGGCAGGCTAAAAACACACCCACACAGGGCCACAAAAAGGCGGAGAAGCAGCCTCATGATACAATATTAAAACAATTCCTGCATGGCTCACGCAGGTTCCTGGTATATACCCTCAGGAATAGGAACACCATGTGCAGAGCACTGCATTGCTGTGGCAATGCAGCACCTGTAGAACTCAAGTGTTGTGTGTGCTCTGGACATTTACATGGGGGTCAGCTAAACCAGAAGATAAACTCAGGTAATTTCTTCAGGGAAGCAAAAGAACAAATGCAGAGCGAGGGTTCTTCAAGGTGTTTTTAATTTATTGATATTTTGGATGCATTTAGGTTGTTGGAATAGCTCTGTTTTGTTTTGCATTGACAGCTTTGTGGAACTGTGGTGCAAAACCCTACCTTTATGTATCTTTCAGGGGTTTGCTAGAACCTACAAAAGCATGGCTAAAGTAACACATTCATTTTTTCTACTCTTTGGACTGCTTCCTGCTACCACTGTGTAAACTCAAGTATTTATTCTATTTTTGTGTTCTGGTGAGAAACTTTTCCAGGCTGTGAGCTATTAAAAATGAAGAAATGTTTCCAGGTGTCTGATATCAACCAGCAGCACTGAAAAAGTAGCAGTCCTGAGAGCAGTGTTAGCAGAGCACTCATACTGGAAAAGACATACCGTTGCATTAAACCTATGGACAGCACTTCTTTGACTAAAAGGCTATTACACTGTGAAAAGCAAAACACAGGGTAATGATAACTGTACACTGAATCTGAAACTAAATCAACAAAAATGTATGTTTGTTAATATAGAATGACATCAATAAATGCTCCAAGCTTTACGAAATGGCATACGTCATACGGTTTTAACACATTTCTGTCAAAGAGTTATAATCCATGAGGTTTTCCTTTAATGCAAATTTTAAAGAAAGTTACCCACGCTGTTTCAAAACAATAGTTACTCACATGTAAATGAGAACAAGATAGGTAACTTGCATGTACATTTAATACATATCTGAAAGCATAATTCAGTCATGAAGAAAAAATATCTGTCTTCCAGGAGCAATTACTTTAGAGTATTTGACAGAATTGATCATGCACATATGAAGAGTCAAAGTTGTTGATATGGTAGCCAAAGAACTATGCTGAGTTACATTTCACTGGGGAAAACCTTTTGATGTGAAAGGTCAGAAGGTAATGAATTCTGGGTCATGGCGCTGAGTACCCAGGCAGTACTCCATTCTCTCCACTTCAGTGGGAGCTGGGTTTCAGATTCTGGACCCTGATTACAAAGATGGGAAAAATCACGGTTTGTATTTGTTGTAGTCTGGACAGTTCAGATAATGCTAGTCACTGAAAACTTCTATCTCAATACAGACAGAGGAGAGAAGAGCAGATCTTTTATTTGCAAAACCAGTGATTTTTGGAACATTAGCTGAGTCTTTAAAAGTCCTGGGAAAGGAGAGCACATGACAGGAAGAGCATCAGGATGGAAGTCAGATTAAATACGACAAATAGATGAAGGCATGAATAATGGTTTATTTGAAACAGTATCAAGGTGAAGCCAAGAGTGTCCTAGCCTAGCATTCTTTTTTTCTTCATGTAGGATTGCCTTTCCTCCTGTACTTCACCTGTTCTGGTAGAGTTTATTCTCCTTTAGGAATGGAATAAAAAACCAGTCGGATTTGAGATGCTGCTCAGATTTCAATCTGTTAGCAAAGTTATAGTTAATGCTGGCTTTAGTGTGAGGATAAACTCTGTTATCTGTTCTAGTTTCTTCTTCCCAAAATGTAATCTATAGGAATGAAACTTAACCAATGTGGATAACTACGAAGGGGGGTTGGAAGTAAATGATCTTAAGGTCTTTTCCAACCCTAACTGTTCTGCGATTCTATGATTCTTATGTCTGAGCCATTTGAATTATTCATGTAGTAAGTGGTACTTTGTAGCAAGACTCTTTTTTTGCCACCTTTCAACCAGAGATTCATGTACAACATATGAATTTGTGATCATCTCTTGATAAAGATATGAAATTTTGAGCAAAGTAATGCTATTTAAAATGCCTCTGCTTAGCTTTTGCAGAATGGTTTGCATGAGGCCATACAGATCAAATATTACCTTTTGAAAAATTAATGCAATGCATGTCAGTCAAACATCACTAAGCTTTGTGTTTTATTAAAAGAAACCTAAAGACATAAGCAAGACTAGCAGTAAAGTTATCATACACTTGAATAAGCTACATACATATAGGTATTTTCAGTTTATTAACTTTATGCTTCAAATTGTTAAAGCATTCTTGAAATTAAAAATATGTGCGGAAAAGTCCAGTATCAGCTTTAATGCTGTGATTGTACTTCTAAGGCAAACACACCCTATGAGAGGGTATTTGATTCTCTCCAGCCTCTCTTATTGCTACCAAGGGTCAAAAGGGAAATGAAGCAGCAAGCTAGGGTCCTTCCTAGAGGAAAAACTTCCTCAGAGAGCACCTGTTTGCTATACCACTACTGCAGGAGGCTCCTTCCCCTTTCCAGCTCATTCCCACACCCAGCCTGGGCTGGGACATGGTGGTGTCAGGGCTGGCTTTCTTGCTGTCATGGGGGCACCATCACCAGCTCAAGGGAACATTTCAGCTGCTCTGGAGAACGGGATGTTGAATGTGAATATTAGCAGTGAGGAAGTGGTGATGGCTCTGGACAGGATTCCCCAACACATTACTGATAATTCATGGCACTGGACACTATGGACATTAAATCTTGTCTCTCATCTTCAAACGAGATGGAATTTGCAACCCCAGGCATAGCATGCTTGCAAGCTTTGTCTAAATCGTCTGTTTTTTGTGGGAACTTGTTTGCTTCTGTGGAGATTGATGAGGAAGTTGCAGTATTTCAAATGTTAACCAAAGGACACTGGAAAATGGGCAGGGGTAATATGAAACTCTCCCAGGCATTAGCAGATGGACTATAGTATTATAGATGTATACTGGAAGGTCGTTATCAAGACAAAAATTCTGTCATATTTGTTTTCACTTGCTATTACTAATTATGAGACTGAGTTCACTAATGATGTCAGAGAGGTGTGTATTTAACCTGACAAAATTTGTGGTGAATAGATTAATATGCTTTCATATACCATATGCCATTTTTCACAGACATGTGATATGAAAATGCAGATAACAGGGAGAGAATGATGCAGCAGAGTATGATGTAATTTTTCTATTTTTATGGACTTTTTACACTTTAAAGGAGAATGAGTCTATAAAAGCAGCTCAGTTTTGGTGGCTCTAAATCTGGCACATAGCTCTCTAAAAGCTGTTCAAACTTAGCTCTTACATATATTTTTTGTTCTCCCTAAAAAAGAATTCAGTTTTCCAACTGTTGATAGAAGAATGTTATTTTTCAAATTATTATTTTTATTTTTTAGAATATTTTGAAAACAAAATGGTAATGTTGGTCAGAAAAGCAAAGAGAAAAGATGTATACAAAGCCAAAGTCAAAGTGTCTCAGGTGTTTCCTTTGATATTTTGCTGAAGGTATAATTTTAGAAGATAATCGGGGAGAATTTGGGGACTTCAGAAGAGTAAAAGAAAAGAAGTGCTGGTTGTTGTGTCATACGGGCTGTCTTTCAATTTTCCGGAGTTTCTTATACATAAACTCTTTGCTATTTGCTGTTAATGGCAAGGATTTATTTATTTATCTATCCAGTAAGGCTATATAAAAATAAACTACTTATGCTTTGAAAGGCCCAGCTAAAAGGTTTTGTAATGTAAGAGAGAATTAAATACATAGTGGTTTACTCCATTGTAGCAAGATTACAAGCTTCACTTAAAGAAGCTTCATCTTCATGTTAAAATGGTTTGCCGTATGGTTGTAAGGAAATGGGCCTGTCAATGCATCAGGTATGACAAGGCAATCAAGCTGCTTTCCAGAATGCTTGCAGAGTTCATGTTTAATATCACTGATAATATATAATGTTACATTAAGATAGTGATGTTAAACATTCAAAGTATATTGCATATAATATAATACTGCTGATGGATATAGTTTACAAATATGAATGTGCTCTGTGAAGCTTGTGGGTAGGAACAACATGATTTAAAAAGAGTTAAGAGTGTTTTGTAAAGAGCTCTTGTCTCCTTTTTATCATGTTTCTGGCAAGTCAAAATACAGTCCTTAGATAACTGTGAGCTGATAAGCTATCTAACAATGTCAGGTCTTGCCTATTAAAAAAATAAAGCATGTCTTGCATAGAAGAAAAAAAAAGTAATGTTTTCTATTACATTCTTATGTAATTACTTATAAAGGCCAATTATTTAATTAGGTTTCTTTTTCCACCTTTACATGCATATAATAAATACATAGGCATTGAAAAAGTCTGAAAAAATCCAACATCAAAAATCAGATTTAAGCAACGCTAATGAAATCACTTTCTTAGCAGCTGTGACCAATAGATCTTTAAACTTTAAAGAGAGCTAAGTGTAATAATGAGCATGAAGTTGATGGTAAAATTTGGCTGAAAATATGCAAGGTGCTGAATTAAATATTTGCTATTGCTGGGCTAGAGCAGTTGGTACAAAGCCTTTGAAATGGCTGTGCAGAAATAACTGAGTAGGAGTTCTTTCACTAGGTAATATCTTACCAGGTTAACATGGTGTCTGGACCTGTTTTCTAGCACTGCATAAAGACAGTTAATTAATTACAGGTCGAGAAGACAGCTCCATCTGCAACGAGGAAAGTGGGGAAGAGCACGGCATGGAAGGTCAATCCCTTTCATTTCACACTGACTTTGGACAGCTTATGAGGAGGGGACGGGGTGTGCTTGTGTGGCCAGAGTAAGGGTCAGTGTGCCTCTGTGTCCCAATTTACGGAGCTCTGAAAAAGTCTGATCTGGTCAGAGGAAATAAGGGATTTGGACTGCTGACAGAGTGTACAGAAAGAAGCAGAAGCTATGTGCCTTTGTACAGAAGTGGAAACATTTGCATAAAATAATTTCCAAGAATGCAGGATCTCTCTGAAGTTATCCTTATTTCTACAGAGTTATGTGACAGGACCAATCAAAGTGTACTTGCATGGATAAATCACTACACATGTATTAGCAGTTAGTTTCCTATTACTTCATAACTTTTTTGCCAGGGTGTCACTTCCTACTGATGGCAGTGTGTGCTGGGTTGCTTGGAAAGATGTTCCTTTCGCACTTATCAGAAATTCTTACAGTATGATTAGATTGACTTTGCTTTACTTTTTTGGCCATTCTAACGTTACAGATTTTGTACTGCAACACATGGGAGATGTTTGCCTGTGGCCAGTTTTAATGAGAGAAAGAACTCCTCTGTTTTTAGTGATGATACAGTTCATTGCAGTAATGATTGCTTTTATTGCAAACTAACTAGAGTTTAAAAGCCATTTATGGTTAAAACAGGTCACTAGAACTATGCAGACAATAAAAGCATTATTGCTCTATCAGCGCCTTTTTACTCTTTGTTAAGAGAAACCCTAATCTTTCATTTCCTCCCAAACACTTAAAGCATCCCTAATTACATCACTGCTCAAGCTACAACTGCTGCTCTCAACATCACATAAATCTCACACTAAATTGATTTGTGGCTGAATTGTGAAAGGGATCAATGGATTCATTTGCACTGATTCCCCACTCTGTTACTGAGAACGTGTCTACACATGTGAAGGATGAGATTATCTGTGTTGATTCACAACCTCCCAGATGTCTTAGAAGCAGCAATGTACCTGTGATACAGGGAAAAAGAATGGGAGAATTAAGTCGGATGCTGTTTGGTCTTGCTACTCCTATGATTGCTTAATCTCCAGTGTGGTGGAGTGAAATGCTGTGTTGTCACCAGCATTTTGTTCAGAAAAGCACTGTTAACTCCTTGGAGAGAATGCCTTACCATTTTCTACAGTAGTGACATGATACTCTCAAGTACCACAAACAGTCTGTTGCAGAATAAATGGTGACTACATCTGAAAAATCTGTTTCATGCAGGGCAAGGTCCTTAAAAAAGAAGTCCCAGGTGTGAGCATGGCAAGCTGATAACCGTAATAGTATGTGCTTTTCCTGCATTATCTGGGACTGGTTCACCCTGTTAGCAAAGAAAACTCTCCTGATCTTCACTAAAGGGAATTTTTAGTGTGTAAGAATAAATTAAGCTGTAGGACTGAGACCTTAGCTAATAATTTCAGAGTAAAGACGTGTTTTTCCTGTGTTGTATAGTTCAGTACCTATGACCCAATAGTTAGGATTATTCCAACCCTAACTATTCTTTGATTCTATGATTTTCTGAGTGTCACTCTGCCAGTGTAAAGCCATCACTTACACTACAAAACTGTCTTTGCTTTATGAATGTCATCATATGTGTGTCAGCAGAATATCTTTGCACAGGGAGTATGTACGTGAGTACTTTTCTGTTGGTACAGCTATATGACTTCAACAAAACCATGGGCTGAGGTGGATTTTCTTTTCTTGATGTAACTTTTTCCATCTCAATGTTTTTATCCAAAGGACTTGTATCATGATATGCTGTTCCTCTCTTGGCAGAATGTGTGATTCCATAGCTGGGTTTAGCAAAATGAAGGAAAACACTTTATAGAGGAATACAGATTTTAGCTTTTAACAGGCACTGAGAGCCATTCTTTCTTTGTTAGAGTTAGCTCTACAAAAGGTCTCTGTTTCAGGGCTCTGCTGCAAGGAACGTTTTATAAGATTACATTTTATGTGTACAAGAATGATTTTATTTTGTGAGTCAGAGGGGAAGAAGATCAAGCTTTGGCACAATGACAGTGCTGTTGATTATCTGTATTGTGCTCTAAAGTATAACTTCTAAAATGATGGGCATCAGTTTTGTTAACATGACTGAAAAGGGTTGCCCTCATCCCATGTTTGTGTTGGCTTGGGAGAGCTGCAGAAACAACAGAAGAGATGCCTGAGAAGAAATCTGACAGTCCAGGAGTACTATCAGTGCAAAGGTGTGTAGCTGCTGACTGTGGGCCCTGGGTGCTGCTCTGACACTGGTGTCAGGTAGCAAAGAATGCTCAGGAAGTCTGCAAGCCTTTCTGAAGTCAGTTTTTTGCGTCACCAGGTCACACTTATACATGCTTATATAGCAAATATTCCTGTTCTGGCGGTCATTTGCATAGAACAACTTGGCCTGATTTTGCTAGAGGTTGGCTAGGCTCAGAGGAATGGTGTTTTTTTTTATGTGTGTGTGAAAAAGATGGGACTGAAGAAGTGAAAATGCCCAGAAGGAAAAGGAGAACAAAGAAGAAAATGTGAAGAACATGGGACATATTCTTTAAGCTAAGGAGCCAATTTGGCAATGAAATTTGACATGGTAAAGAAAGCAGAAGCAGATAAGTTTGGAGAGTGAAGACAAATAGGAGGGACAATGATGAGGAACAGATCAAACCCCAAGAAAAGAAAATGAAGCAGGCATTGTGTTCCTGTGCTATAGACCTGTGCATTTTGTTCTTTGCCCAGGTGTGGTTGTCAGGGCTTTGAAGTTCTGTGGACCTGAAGTTCTGTCATCTTGCACTGCCAGGTTGCCTTTGCAACTCACACAGTACTTGGCCAGCATGCCCCTCTACACTCCCAGTTTCAGGGTTTATGATCTGCAAAGTACTTGCAATCAAATGGGTCATAAGTACATTGCTTGTGTCACAAACACGTACAAGGAAAGTAGGAATAAAAGAGATGGCATCTAAATCCTACTCGGATAGAAAGACCAAGAAAGAGAGAGCTCGATTTACAAACAACATCTATTAATTTCCAAAATAAGTACTGGACACTAACTCAGATTTGTCTACAACCTGGTCCACAACATGAGCTAGAAATGCCTGTTGTCACCATGGCAAGAATTTTTCTGTCTCTAATAAGGAAGGTTAAATATATTTCCTATTAATATGTTTCAGGAATAAATACGTTAAAAACATTTAAGCAGTCAGAAACTCTGACAACAAGGATACTAAATGAAGAAATTTTAAAATCTGAATTGTACCCCGTTAATACTGACATGAGAGAAAACTGAGGGGAAAGCTGCATGTTTTGTTGGTTTTGTTTAGAACCACAAATAAAACCATATAAACTAAGTCTATGAAGTGTTTTTTACAGGTGTAGCAAATTGCATCTAATGCAATCACAATTGTAACAAAAGTAAAGAGCTTGAATCATGATGTAACTGCTCCTCAAAATAAACTGTTAACAGATTGCAATAAGCAACACCCCACTCTGCTGCTCAGCATCATCTGTGAGGGAAAATACAGAGGAAAGCCTTATGGACAGATTCTGCCTCATGACACTTTCAGTCCTCAGGACAAGTACATAACAGGTAAAAATCTACCTTTGAAGTTAATATATGCAAAAATATTTGTCCTCTATAGGAAGGTGTTGGAGTTTTCTTTGGAGCCTTTCTTAATGTCGTCTTCTAATGCTTAGTCTTAGTACTGTCTCTTAACATCTTCAAAAGTTGTGTTTCACTGAAAAGATCAGGGAGAGGGTTCATGTATGCTGGTCCTGCAGAAAACAAATACTGGCTGTCTTTAAAAATACTAGTAAGCTGACGTTTTCTATCTCCCATCCCTGTTCTTTCTCCCTGAAATTACTTTGCTTCCTGCTGCAAACTAGATTTCATGCCATTCATAATAATAATAATAAAATGACACTAATGGCTATGTGTAGTGGATGTTCAGAATTGAGCCTGAGGAACTCAGTGTACAAGACACCAAACATAGCAACTTTGCAAATAGGGTAAATTAGAGTCAAGAAAATGTTATATAACAGAGTATGAGTGGTGGGTAGCTTATAGCCTTAGTTTTCATTCACACCCACAACTTAAGCTCTTTCATGGAAGGATTCTTACTGGGAGGTAATCGTTTGGAGAAAATTCACCAGCAACATGCCATCCTTCTGATATTAACCATGGCAGAAAATACCAAAATAGAAAGTCTACTCAGTACAGCTTTTTCCTTAAGTGTTGAGGACACAAAAACTATCTAGTGATGTTTTAAAAGTATTTTTTTTTAATACAGGTGCTATTTTGCAACTGTGGATAATTAATAATTTATATGAAATTAGAGTGACAGTTTTAAAGGTGTCTAAATAAGCTGGGAGCCAAAATCTGGTTGTTCAAAAGTGATGGGGACGCTTGGGATCTCATAGGGCTTGGCAGATTTCCCTCTCTATGACTCAGAGTGGAACATTGTGCTGGACCCTCAGGCTTCCTCAGGAGCTGGAGAAGCTTATCTGTGGCTACACAGCCTGGTGACCAAGCTCTTTGGCTTCACTGATGACAGTTTGTGGTGATTGCAAAGCTGTTGTAGGGTTTTAAATCGATCCTTACTCAAAAGGGGGTCTCTGCGCTGGCTCCTACACCAAGGGTAAGCACGCCACACTTGCGTAGTGTTGCCCCTAGGGTCTAATATCAGCATATGGATGGAAGCAAGTTGTGTTTTGTGAGAAACTACTATTAGGTGTTTTTTTCAGAGTACATCTCTTACAGATGTGTATTCTAAAACTCATTTGAGTGGCAACCTCGACAGAGTATGCTATTTCTGAACATTCTGGAAATGAGGGAAAAAACCTGAAGACCAGGACATGGTATAGGAAATTTACACTTGGATTCCCAAAGGAAATGAGAGCCGTGAGGCAGTATTGGTGCAACGCTACTGCAACTGCAGGCTGAGTGGGGAGCAACCAGATTTTCCCTGCCACAGGGTATGCTGGCTGCATATATCCCCTTGCTCACAGCTTTGTAAAAGAAGTCTCTGGGGCCACAGTCTATGCGGATGAAGGCTGAGACAGGCAATGCATCAGCAGCCTTCAGCTGTGGCGGCAGTCCTCTGGGAACCATGGCAAGCAGCAGGAACATCGTCTGGAGTCCCCTGATGGATGCTGGAGAGAAGCCGTGCTCGGTCTCTACCAGCTGTGAGGGCAGAGGCTGTTTGCTGGTCTGGACAAAGGTTGGCTTCTTAATTTCTTTCTGCTGTTGTCACTAAAACTCCACATAAATCTTGCGCAATATTTGGTGTCCTTATGAAAAATGCTTTGACCCCCAAATCTAATAATGCTGACTGAGTAGTTTTAAGGGGAAAAAATGAAGAAAAAAGCATTGAGAAACTGAGCAGTATTGGAAACTGAAGCCACCCATTTCGTACTCTCTATATGTGTTTGGTGCTAGTAGCAACCTGTTTATTCAACATAAAGCATAGAGATGTGTAAGAAAATAAGGTCCTTGCATAGTAGCAGAAAATAGGTCTTGCTGTGGTGGTGGATTGGGGAAACAGGAGCGGTTCAGGGTCTGTGTCTGCCCTTTTCTTTCTGTTCCACAGCCCATCATAAGACATGAAACATGCTCCCTCACTAGTGTGAGAGTTGTAACCCCTTGACTTCCCTGGGAAATCTGTGCCTGTGCAAAGTGTCTGTGGTATTGGCTTGATAAGCTCAAATCCCAGCTTCTTTCTTCACACAATAAGCGCTCTGTGTTGCACCCTTCAGCAGTTTGTTCTTTAATATTTTGTTGATCTTCTTTAATCTTAGTAATTCTCTTGCCAGAAACAAGAAAACAAAAAAACGCTGTAGTTGTATCGAAAGGTCTGAAATTCTGAGATTAGATGAAAAGCAAGCTTCAGGCTGAACTGCATCCCTCATGAAGTATATGAACAAAATTTCATGACCTGTGCCTGCCCATTCAGTATCCTTTAAGATCACATTGGCCTTTGCTCCTGCCTGAGCCTTATGCTACTTGCCTCAGGAAGTGTGTTTAAAATTCCTTGTAATATCAATCCAGATAATTAATCTTATGGTTAAAGGATAATTAAATATGGTAGTATGAATGACATTGAGTAAAAGGAACTCTCTCTAGTGTTTATCCCAAATCTAAATTAGGGTAAACTTTTTTTTTCACTGAATCTTTGATGTGGGTAATGGGCTCTTCAATTGCTGGAAAGGAAAGCTAATATATTAGATAGAATCATAGAATCATAGATGATGTCATTTGTTTTGTTTCTGGATTAGAATTAATTCAGGAATATAAAATGAAAGAGATCTCATTGCTCAGTGCTGATCTCTGTGGTTTGAACACCCGATACTTCTGCTTCTGAGGGAGGCAGGACTACAGTAAATAAATAAATAATATTGATACAGCACAAGAACACATGCACAGAGGAAATACATAGAGTGTTTGTGTTAATTTTGCATGTGAGTGGAGGAATTTGGGATACAGATATTTTTCATGTGATCAGCAGGTGCTTTCACGTGTTCATAGTTGCTGAGTGTGTGCGTGCATACTCATATGCATTGTTGGTGTGTATAATTTTTACCTCTTTCTGTCCTTCCAAACTGAAGTTTTCTTCATGGATAAAATCCTCCTGTTCTGTCTATAGTCTAGCAATGGAAATACAAGTAATGACCAGAATCATGATTTTAATAAGTATGTTAATAAGCCCCTATTTGTTACGTTTTTCCCTTGGATCAGCATGTAATTTATTTTTCACTGTGTCTAGTTTGTCTCCTTGTTTTTTTCCTATAGGGGCTAGGTAGCTACAAGCTTTCATCTTCAGTTTCTGTGTTCAGAGTTACTGTGTGCGATACTATTTTGCAACGCCACAAACACAGCCTACTACCTAAATGCATTTTCTGTAGTAACATGCCTAACAGGACTTAGCAGACTCGGCCTGTTTGAAAGGCTGAGGGCTGCCAGGGTCCACCTCAGTTTCTGTGCAGTGTATTGCATTGGCTGCCCTGGACATTCCCCCCGCTCATCTCTGCAGAAGCTCTTAACTCTACTCAAAACAGGCTAGAATTCAGGAGAAATGATTAAATTTAATATCATGGCAGTGTTTATTTGAGCTGGTAAATATTGCAATAATAAAAATGGAGGCTATTTAATTGTTATTGCTTTTGAGTACAAAGTCTTTCAGTTGCTTCTGGTTTTCTATGGTTTTGTCTCTGTAGCTGATTTCTTTTCAGGTGTCTCCTTTGTTCAGAGGTTAGTGTAATCTCTGAAAAGACTCAACATACATGCACACATTTTGAGGCATCAAAAGAAATAAATTTTATGATATATTAATTCTAATTTTAAAAAGTTTCTTTTTCTTTGAACAGCCTTGTTACTCAGGGATATCCTGTAGATATGTAGGCATCACTTGTACTACCAAATAAGACAAGGTGAACAAATACTTGGGCACTAATACATACAATTTAATTATGAGCTTGCTTCTCTGCACTGGAAAGTATCTTTTTCCCAGAGAAACAAAAAGAACTTTTAAATTTATTTTTAAACAATTAATTTTTTCCCAGTAAGAATAATGCTATTTTTTTATTATATTCTGAAGTTTCTATATGAACATTTGCTTCTGTAGAACCATGCTGCTTATTCAATATTCCTTGTGATCATATAACAAAAGCCATTTAGAATAGGACTAGTACCATTCACTAGTTTAAGGAATGCTCCTTCTTTAAAAAGTGGGTGCAGGTTTTATCCCTTTTGATTTTTGAGTCCTTTTAGAGACCACTGTATATAACAATAAAAGCTTCTCTATATATTGAGGAGCCACGATCCTTAAGTGAAGCTTCTGCAAATTACCAAAAATATGGAAATTAATTCTGGGGTTTGTCTACATGGTAAATTCTCTACCAAAAATAAAGAGCTTGAATTTAAAGTGTATTTCGTGGACCTCATTAAGTTTCTGTGTGGACACATTTACTGTACCTGAAGAATAGCTCTGGATGAAGCAGAGGTGGAAAAGTAATGTTCATGTTTATTGTGGCAAAATCTAGCTAAAATCTTATGGGAGTCTTTGCACATTGTAATTTATCATCCCTTGCAGAGTTCTTTATCGATTTTATTAGAGTCATAGAGACAGCATGAGCTGGAGAGGTGGCACATTTGCCTACATCTCAGTAGAACTTGTTTCCACAGCAATTGATTGATCTGCATTGGCTAACCTAAACATACCTAAACTTCTTGCCTATTGCAGACTGATTTCAGTCACATATTGACAGCTAATCAGTCACATTGACTCTAGGTAGTAAAGTGAGAACATTTTCAATGCAGCTGTTATTGCCTCTCTGGTCTTCAAGAAACACCAATGAAAAAGTTAGAAATGACACTAGGAACTACTTTTTTTTTTTACTTTGCTTTTTTTTTGTGTGTGTGTGTTTTTTTTTTTCTTTGTTTTTTTTTTGGGGGGGGGTGTTTTGGTCTTTTTTTTTTTTTTTTCTTCAATGATTTTAATTGGCTGTTAGTAGTGAGGTGCAACTTCTTCCTCTGAAGTGAGTTTATGCTATTGTGGGAAAAACAGCATCCCAATACAGTTTAATAGATAAAAGGAACTGTTTTCACCAGTTATTCTTTCTGCCTTAAGAAAAGTCCAGGGATATGTAAGAACAGATGATAGATACAAACAGATGTTGCAATAAGTAGCAATATCTATTTTTTGGTGATTGTTTATACTAGCAAGCTTATTCAAATCAAGCTGCTTAAGGCTTTCCATCTCTGTAGAAGGTGAGAAATCACAAGACGCAAACTAAAGAAAGCATAATAAATACTTGACTTCAGGATTCCACAGGCCTGGAAGAAGTTAAGGTCTTCCAGAAGAAGGAGGTGCCTGGACATAAAAATGTGTTTTCCTCTTTGGTTGCATCAATTTTAATAATCAAACACGAATTGTTGCATGACTAGTACAGAAAGATGGTTTTCATTTGTCTTCTTAGATTAAGTTATGGTAATCACTGTAGTGCTTATGCTCCTATGTGTTTGATTGATTGTTCTGTGCTCCTGGTGTTCTGTGCAGTGAGAGTCCTGATGTTTGATGAAGCTGTCTCTGTTTCAGGGTGGGCTCAGAGAGTGATTTTGAGGTCTTTGCTGCAACGTATTTCTAGTTATAATCTTATTACATAAGCCTAAGGCAAATGCTGCAATGAATATGGAAATAAACAAAGAAAAAAATATACTGCTTGATTTAGAAGGAACTCGTTACTTGCATGTGCAGTGCCAGAACCCAAGGATCTCTAAGGGTAGGATTCTCGTGTGTTATGCACAGAAATATATTTAATGTGCCAAGGGTGTACACTTTTAGCTTTCATAAAAGATTGTTGTCTTGACTAGATATCACAGTTTTGGAATGGTGTTTCTTTATATGGTAAAAATAATTTAAAGTTCTATTTAAAGGCAGATAGTAGATTCATCTCAGGCTTCGTGGATGTGCATGAAGAGTGGGATTGATGGTGCTTAGATATGCCATGAATACATGATGCCATGTCTTCATTACACTTCATCTGTGACTAGTGATGAATAATTTCTGACCTGGATGATATCGTTGCTATTAGCTTTCACCTTTAATTATTGCCTGTGTGGTTTTTAAGCCTTATTTAGAACAAGTTAAGTCCCATGAAATTCTAGTATTTTACTGATCAGAAGAAAGGGGGAAGTAGTTTTTTCCAGTTAAGTGCAGTATACAACATATAGCGAGCAGGCTGTCTATTTAAAAGTGTATTGCCCTAGTCCAGCTGAACATTTTCTCTGTGCCCCATTAGGAGACTGGAAGATACATTTTTGCCCTTGATATCTATCACAAGGAAGGGTCCCTTCTTCCTCTATTTTAAGTAGACTGCACCATCCAGGATAGCTTTTGACAGGTAAATCAGGCAGATGTTTCCAGGACCAGTGAAGATCTTCGGTTCTGATTCTTTCGTAGAGGTCTTTATTTCAGGGAAAAAAAGAAAACCAAATCTAAACCAGGAAAACAATACATGTGCCCTCATCAGATATCTACAGAACTGCTTCCCCCAAAGATGTTTTTGGGGAAGGCTAATTTTGCCATTCAGCATTTCTGGCAAATCCTGAAGGCCTCAGTCTTTCTGGACTCCAAATCAGAATAGTTTTGGCCTCTGGACAACTCAGAAATCATCTGTCGCTTGTTAATGAAGCTCTTTTGGACAGCAAGTAAAATAATCCATGCTGATTTCTGTGGTATCAGCTGTCTTTCAGCACTAAGGCAGATACAGAGACATAGCAAGGAAAAGGACGAGTGAAGGCAGAAATAGTTAAGGTTGTGTTGCCAAACTGACAATTCCCACCACCCCCACTATGAAGAGCTGTTCTTGGGATGGTGCCTGAGCGGGCAGGTGTGAGGAGGAGGAGGGCTGCCTGGCAGGCTGAGCTTGGTTCGGATATCTGCAGGGTGGAGGGTGTCATGGATCAGAACATGCTGGAAGAAGCTTTAACACCCAACCCTATAGAGCTGGATTGAGCTTCCTCCAGCAGTGCTCCTTAAATAGCCCAGGTATGTCCCCATCTCTTTCAGCTTGCCACTTGTATGTGAAGCATCCTTGACCACAGACCAATAGTTACTGTGTAAAGAAGCCTTATGCATGCAAATCCTAGGAAATGTGAGGAAGAAGATAGGGTTTCATGGTGTAGATCTGGGGTCTTTCAGTGCTGGGATGAAACTTAAGAAGTCCAAATGCCAGATTCTTAACCTGGGACAGAGTAATGATGGCCACAAGTATAAACTGGGAGAGGAGTGGCTGCAGAAAGGGACCTTGGGGTGCTGGTTGACAGCAGGATCAATAGGAATCAGCAACAAGCCCTGACAGCCCAGAAGGCAAACTGCACCCTGGGGTCCAGCAGAACCCACAGCATTACCAGCCGGTCAAAAGGGGTGATTGTCCTACTGTATTCAGTGCTGGTGGGGCTTCACCTCAAGCGCTGTGTGCAGTACGGGGCCCCACATTTTAAGCATATAAAGGTCCCAAATGTGTCCAGAGGAGGGCAACAAAACCGGTGACAGAACAGGAAGGAATGTCCTGTGAGAAGTGGCTGAGGACTTTGGATTGTTTAATTTGGAGAAAAGGAGGCTGAGGGAGACCTCACTGCCATCTACAGGTTCTTGAGGAGGCGAAGTGGAGAGGGAGGTGCTGATCCCTCCCTCCCTAATAAAGCCTCCCACTTGTCCCAGCGACAGGACATGTGGGAATGGTTCAAAGCTGCACCAGGGGAGGTTCAGACTGGACATTAGGAAGCATTTCTTAATCAAGCAGGTGGTCAGACACTGGAACTATCCTATCCTATCCTATCCTATCCTATCCTATCCTATCCTATCCTACCCTATCCTATCCTATCCATCAATTCCATTACATTCTATCCTACCCTTGCTGATGCAACTGAAAATGTGTGCAGCTGTACTGTGTTTAATTAAATTGTAGTACTGGCATAAAATATGCAGCAAACACAGCAATAAGCTTGAAAGTTCCTTTTTTTCCACCGTTTTGGTTATCCAAAACAAGATATGGAACTTACCAGTAGCACAAAGCAATATAGCACCACTTTCAGAGCCCTAAGCTTGCTTCAGAGATTTAGTGTATGTATCACTTGGCCTAATGTTGCACTGTGCAGTTGTAATGTTTTGGGTACCAGCAGCATAAAAGCTGTATAATGGGTTTGTGTTTAGACCAGCGTCTCTAGGTCTCTGCTTATTAATCTGTTTACAAAGGCATGTTAATTTTTCTGTACTGTTTCCAATGCTGGAGCTGGCTTGGTAGCTGTGGGATTTCACTAGGGCCCTGGACTGTGTTGGACAGACATGGCTGCAGGTTCAGCAATGTGACTGGGGAGGGTGCAATTTAACCCCAATTTATCTGTGTCTTACTCAACCCATGCTGAATAAATATCTACTAGTGAAAAGTTCACAGAAATCGTATCTATCTGAAGCTGAACTGGGTCTACCAAGTTTAGATCTGGGATTCAGTGTGATTGTAATAAGGGACCAGCTGCAACATTTAGACTTATGTCTGTGCATGAGCCATTTGAGAGAGCTCATAGGTTATAAGTAGTATCTTTTCCATTTTTCATCAAAAGAGCTTCTTTTTCATATTTAAGAGAAAAAATAACACGTAGAGCTGGTGTGGGTGGGAGGGTAAGGACTGCCCCCAGCAGGGTGGACAAACTATGGAATTTGTGGGTTTTGAGAGTCAGGAGTTAACCCAAGACAACCTCTCAATCCAGCTGGTTTAGTTCTTCTGTTACTAGCACAACATGCTGCCCCCTATGTTCTTATTCTTGTCTGTGTCTGGTTTTTTGTGCATCCCATTCACAAGCTGCATTTCTTAAAAATAGAAACAGGATTTTCAGCCCATTTGGTGACATTTCAGAGGGAATGGATGACAAGTTCATTAGGGCAAACAGGCCTTGCTGTGACTGTTTGCTACTATGGATTTCGACAATGATTAACATTCCCTGTTTTCATTCTGTTTTTTTAGACACCAGAGAAGGAATTATGGGAAACAATAACTTCAGAGAAGGCCTGAGGGAAGAGGTAGCTGAGTTTTGTAGCTGGTTGTATTTGCTCACAATTCAATTCAGATGATAATTTTAATGATCTACAAGGAGAAAGTAAGATAGCTCCCCAATAAAATCCTGTGTACATGGATGCACTACATTCAAAATCTGCATGCTCAGAAAGTCTATGAGAACATATTTATCTGAAGACTGGAGTGCTTCAGCCCCTGTTCATTAAAACAGGGATGTTGGGCAAGCTTGTATAAGTTGTACATTGGGTTGCTTCCCAATTTCAGTTGCAAATCCCTAGTACTTATGCAGTGGCAGCTGGAAGGTTTTGCAGCCTTGGATAGGAGGGGAAATGCAGCTCAGCCTGCCTGATGACATGCTTAGTACTGAATGGGAGGCAGGCCATAGCTGAGAGTAAACCTCAGAAACTAGCTCAGCTGGCAGCTACCTCCAACTAGGGTATCACATGAACTGCCTGAAGACTGAAAGAGGAGCTCTGGGATCTGCTGTTGCTTCTCTCTGTATTAGACAGGCGCTCAGCTGCTGGGCTGGCACCATCAATGTTTGTTCAATGCAAACATTATGTTAAGCTCGGTTTGCCTCCCAGGAAAAGCAGAGAAAGTGGTCTGAGCTGGGCAGAGGGAGCAGGCTAAAGTCCTTGGAAAGCACAGTGTGAATAAAGCCTCAAACAGGTTTTGCCTTGTATACTTCAGTTATGATTTCCAGGCCCTTGGATGGCTTTGTGAGATTATCTCATACCTTAAAACTATATCAAGCAGTGGGTATCTCTTACAAACAACTATAGGTACGTAATTGTTAAGTATGGCAGTAGGTATACTTCATTTATGAATGATAAGTATTATTATTATTATGAAAGCAGAAAAGCAAGCTTCAACTAAAACAGGGTGAAACAATATTTTTGCTTGCTTTGCTTTCTTCAACTAGCTAAAATATCACTGCCAATGTTATTTTATTTGCAGAACATGCATATTTAATGAATAACTTTGGTTTCCTAGCTTGAACACCAGCAAAGCATGATTATATACTGTTCCAAAAATACATATATAAAAACCTTGGAAGCTATCTTGACTGTCACTTCGTATTACTGAAAAGCCGACTGCTCTGTTCACATATTGTGCCAATGACGTAATCCTTATTCACTCTTATGAAAACAACAACCCCAGATTCTTTTATTTATAGAGTCTCATACTTCTCACAGATAAGAGCTCTTGTCGTTTGGTTAGACTTCAGCCAGGTATTTCTCATGAGCAGTCTCTTGGGCTGAAAATAAACAATCAAGTGACTGGTGACAAAAAGCTGTGAGCCAGCAGGAACTGTCACCTTCCGTATGGTCAGGATGGCCTCTGTTTGTCTGTTGAAAGTGGCCACAGACCCACTTATCCTATGGGTTCAATCTGTAATTTAAGCCTTTCAGACGAGCAAACAGTGGCTCATTTCTAATATCTGACATATCATTCCAGCTTCACTGGCAATAATCCATTTTGCAGTATTGTATTACAGAATTAGTACTGGTATAGAAGACTTCCTCACAATTCAATATACCATGGTTATGATTGCTTCTGTGGAAACAAATCTAACATTGTAAGAGTTGTTGTTGGATAAGGGATGCAGGAGAAAGAAGGCAATTTTCAAACTCAGGAAATAAAGATGTCCCCAACTTTTTCTTCACTTGCCCATTTTCTTGATTTTGCTGCTTGGTTTATTCACACATTTGTGAATAAAATTTGTGAAGAAGAATTATCTGAAAGTGCTTAGAAAAGTGTGTCCAGTGGGCATTATATTGTAGGTCTGTTACACACAATGTACAGCCCAGAAACAGAATGAATTCTCTCTGAATAGCAGATCTTATATCATTAATTTATATTAACTTCAGAGGCTTAAAATTAAGAATTTTAAGGCTTTCCCCACATTTATGTGCAATCAGGAGAAAGATGTGACAAAATGTGTCTTCAGAAGGCAGCTTTTTGGCTTCTCTGGTTCCCTGTAGTTCCACCAATTCTTCCAATTGAATTACACTAGCAGAGAACCTTGATCTAAATGTTTTAAGCCTAACTTATCACGGTGGCTCTGCTGATGCTCACAGTGCTTGTGTGTTTCACAGTGTCTGACTGATAAGATATCCAATTTTAGGTTAACAGCCTCTTTTACAAGAGCTGGACTCCGAGCTTCATGGTAGCTGCTGAGCTACTATAAGATTTGCACCTCAGCTTCTCTTAGTAACAGTAATTCTCTTAGTAATAATAACAGCCTATTGAGAGCCTCTAAATATTTTTCCCTTTTCCCTGGCCGTTTTTTCTCATCTCATGCTTCATATAAAGTTAATATGAAGCTATGAATGAAATTTTCTCATGTGTTTCCCACTAGCTGGCTTTGAGCCATTCTGGGAAAAGGCTATGTCCTCTTTTACTGTTTCCTGGAATCTTTGTTCCTCCACTTAAAACCTATAGTGACCAGGAGACAACATGTTCTAGTTCACTTTTTTTTCTTGAGTCCTATATAATACTCATCGCAAGTCCCTCCAAAGTCCACTTCCCATTGACCTTAGTTACATAATGATAATACACAGACTGGGACAGTCTTCCTGTGTTTATGAGCTGGGTAATATTCTTTACTTATATTCTGTATTTCAATGAATTTCTTCCAAGTTGCTTTTGAGGCTAAGCAGCAATGTAGCTTGAAAACTGGCCTGCCATTGCTATAATATGTGTTTTTAGCTGGAAATGGATAGTTCAAATCGAAGTCCAGCACAGTTCAAGCCTTGAATATATACTGTATAAGGGTACATTTCCAGATAGAGATTTCTGTTAACAGATATATGAATATGCTATTCATAATATTCTTACCTGTTTCAGTTAGTCTATGGCATTGCGTTTTTTTCTGCTACTACTTGATCGTGTAAATTAGCCTTTTTTTTTTTTATGAATTTCAACTGATACTTTTTAGAAATACTGCAAATAAGGTGTCATTAGAATTCATGTATGTTCAGATGCACATATATGACAGCAGGAATGCCTGTTTGATACTAACTTTGGTTTACTTTTTTAAAACCTGCCTGGTTTAGCCTGTGTCCTGAGGGCAAAATTTTGTTGTTGCAATAATGCATATCTGAATAAACTCACTGAAAGACCATTGTTTATTCCTAATTCAGGAAAGATTTTACTAAAGCTGAATGAATAATTTATAAAAGGAGGCACATAAAATTTATTTTGCTGAGTGTTGTATTCATCTAGAACAGCCTGCAAATTCAGTTGGATTTATTAATTATTTAAAATTTTTTTCAGAACAAAGGCTTTAGGAAACTGAGGCAAACCACAGACAAGCCTTGCCTGGTTACTTGAAAAGACTAAGTAAACCACTCTTCATTAGGGACTGCAGTGAGAGGACAAGGGGTAACGGGTTCAAACTTAAACAGGGAAAGTTTCCATTGGATATGAGGAAGAAATTCTTTACTGTAAGGGTGGTGAGGCACTGGAATGGATTGCCCAGGGAAGTTGTGAATGCTCCATCACTGGCAGAGTTCAAGGCTGGCTTGGACAGAGCCTTGGATGGCATGGTTTAGTGGGAGGTGTCCAGGGGGGTTGGAACTGGATGATCTTAATGTCCTTTCCAACCCTAACTATTCTATGATTCTATGATTTTGCTTAGATCACGTCATTGCATCTGTTTTCTTGGTTATGTGTAATTCCTGGTGTAATTTCCTAAGAAGAGTCCATGCATGAACGGATTTACAGGCATATGTGGTAGCACTTATGAGTTTGAAGTTTAAGAAATACCTAGCATATAAGATTAATTCCTCAAATGTTAACACCTAAATAATTCAGTATTCATTTTTGGTTTTGCAACATGGAAAGCTCTATCAGTTTTGATTTTTTTTTATAAGGACATAGTAGGAAAATAGACTAATCAGAAAAGGATTTGAACTTCTAAACTTTCTGATAAAACATGTTGGGTTTGGTAGTTTAACCCAGAACTCATAGAGGATTTCTAAGATTCCTGGTGAAATGTCTACAGTTTTATTATTCCCTTTGGGGTTTGCATTGCTATTTTGTTTAATTATTTCTCATCTAATCTCATTAAGTACCAATAAGAGAGAAATGACAATGAGACTATATTCATCTCTCATTAACTACCAATTCTAACACACTTCTTGAGTCTTTAAACAACAGAAGAGTGAAAGGAAGTCTAGTAGCTTGCTGGAGTTCCAATTATTTAATTCTTTGGTAGCTGTCTAATTTATGCCCCAGATCCAAATTAAGTTATTAGAGTTTGAACAAGGAATTGTTTTTAAATAAACTAAACAAATTACAACTTAATTGTATGTATTGAGAGAATCAGAATGAGTTTTAATGAAGACAGGTGCCCTATTCACAACCCAATATTTAAGTAAAAGGTGAACTACAGACAAGAGGTGGTCCTACACCATGTCATTTCTCTAAAACGCTACAGCTTAGCTCTCAAGTCTGGGTTTCACAGTGCGTTCTTTTCCTGGGTTCTTGAGCACTCTAATGGTACAGAAAGCATTTTGAGACTTGTTAAGCAGCCACTGGAAAGGAGGAAAAGTGAGGAAACCAATATAACTCTGTGGTTAGGACAAGGTCTGTTACGTGCTTTAGGGAGTTATATTTCATTTATGTAGGATAGCTATTGGCTAACAGTCATAAGTAATTCTTTGAGATCCAGAACTGTTCCTTGCACATAGCTTAGGGATCTAATAAAGCACCAGTCATGGCAATTTTGCTGTCCTTCTGTCAAGCCAGTCTGGGTTTCTTGCCTGCATGGCCACAAAGCTCTGAATGTCTAGAGAGTGAGGGCACTTCGAAATAGTCTATGCCCCAGCGGTTTCAGAAATCTGGGAAACAGCAGATGTTGACATCAATGTTTTAAGGTTGTCAGAGTTTCCAAGTTTTCCATAGTTTAAACGGGCTCAAAATTCCACAGGAGTTATCCTGCAGGGGTTTAACAAAAAAGTCAAGTTTCTCTGTATTTTTTTATTCCTTACAGAATGGCCCAAATGAGTTTTCCTTAATTTCTTATTTCAATATGTATGGTGAGTAAGAAGTGTTATTTTTACATTGTCAAATTTTATTGTTCATGATCATGAAAACAAACCCGAAAGAAAGCTATTACATTTACGCAGTGATGAGCCAGAACATGCAGGAAAAATGGAATTGTTAGGGGCTTTAGCTGCTGAAACAGGAAGAGTCATTTATCTAGAGTAGATTAGTGAGTGTACCTCTGGTAGTGCAAATTTTTAAGTACCAAGTGGCATTTTACATTCACTTGCAGGTCTAACAACTATTATGGTCTTATTGTGAAGAGCATGGTTACTGCAGAGTCATTTTGTCTTGGAAAAATGATCTTGGAAAATGCCTTGGAAAACGAAGCCTTTTGGGAGCTGACTGAATGATATCTGGCTCTTCTGGAATTTTTGAAGGGGTTTCCTAAAACAACTTTCTGTGATCTGATACTGAAGTTTTGACCTCTGGACTGAATATTCCAGTGAGACATCTCTAAACATATACAGAAAACCAGTACTGACTACAATATCTGTGGGGGAATCTGGAAGTACAGTGGAGCAATTTTGAGTAGGGGAAACTAGCCTGCTCATAAGGAAGTTCATATGTGAACACAGTGACTGAGCTCAGGAAATAGTCGTCTTGCAAAACTGATAAGGACAAATACATTTTAAAAATGAACCAGCAAACATAACAATTATTTCAGAGTAACAGCAGTGCTTTTGAGCTGTGGCGATTTTTGCAGCCTGCAGGAATGTTTTCTGACCAAAAGAGTCAAAGGCAAGACAGCGTGAAGAATAAAGGCAAAACCAGAGCAAAACAACAAACAAAACCTCTGGTAAGGCATGAAAGTCTTTTTCCACAGAAAGATCCTTTACTTGTGATATATCAAACAGGTACACAGAGACTGCCTAAGGTATCAGAAGTATGTCTGCATAGGTTACCATCAATATTGACAGTGTGCGCATAAGACTGCTTACCTCTTTTTCCTCTAATACTTATGGGTTTTGTGTTTTGTTGGTTTTTTTTTTGTCTGTTTTTTCTTTTTGTTTTAAGGAGTATGTTGTTTTTTAAGAAGCCTTTATCATTGCATAAAAACGCATACAGACTTTAGGAGAAAATACCAGTATTTCAGGGAAGTTTCAGGGAAAGACTAATGCACTGAGGGTCCCCAGCAATGTGGTGTAAGTAGTGAGGCAGGTACAGGCACCAAGTCCAGCGCTGAAGTGAATAAACTTGGAAAGCTCAGGGCTACCATAAAGTACAGGTGCCATGTTACATCCTTCTAGTCAAGGAGTTGTACCAGCCAGCTCAGGTATGGAAATGGAAGTAAGCTTCTATTTATAGGTAGAACGTAGAAAACAGTTGATGATGTCATGCAGGTTCTAAGCCTTGAACTGAGAAAGAATAATTCTCATTGCAGATTGGATTTTAATAGTTTACTTTTGTTGAATACTTGCTAGTGTCTTTTCAATCACAGGGTAAATCACAATGTATTTATGAAAGTAGGTTGTAATTGAAAAGAGACAGACTAATTAAATAGTTTGTTTACTACTCTGGAAACAACTATTAATTGCAATTAAGTCTTAAAAAATATTGTATCAACAGTAGTGATGACCTTTATATCCTTAGCGCTTGCATACATCCTGACTCCTGGGAGCAGTTGTAATTTGCAGTCCCAAATTTCAGTTTGTCTTGCACTGGTAAAACATAATTTGCTCATATCTTTTGTAGTCTGCATTTGGAGTTTGGCAGCCCTCAGCACGTACTTCCAAGTTTCTCTGGGTTTGAGAATTAATTAGTTTTAAGCACCCTTGATTTAATTAAAGTTATTGCTGCCACTGGGATAGTTGCATTGTGAACATTAGCTCTCCCAGCAACACACCAGAACATATTCTATACTAAAGAAATATTTGGATTTCTTATCCTGAATCTTTCTGAATGTATGTTTATTTCATGAGTAAGTTTAAAAACTTGTTTTGTGTTATCACCTCTTTTCATGATAACATTGAAAATTAACCTTTTTCCTGTACTGTAGCTTTAGTATGTTAAGTCGAGCTGATGCATCTTTTCTTAGGATGTAGTCAGTATGTGAGCTGTCTTCCTTTCTGCAGTTACTTATGGCATTAATTTGTTGGAAACTGTATGACTATCAGTGAATGAGTATCAGCGAATGCTGGCAACTGTATGTCTGAATAAGTAACACATTATCTGAACAAAAGATTTTTCTGCCTTCATCCACATATCATCACGGAAAAACTGCAAATTTTTTGGATGAATTGCATAGGCTTCAGGTCACTAAATAATTTGAACTTGTAGTTTCTGAATTTGGATAGTTATCAGCTCAGAGTTTTAATTCTTGAATCACTTTTGTCACCTGTAAAGTAATCACTTAACTTGATAAGAGTTTTGAAAGTCATCTGTATTTGCAACATTCTTTAAACATAAACACTTGAGTGAATGAGTTATCTGTTATCATATATCTAAGTGAAAACTTGGCCCAGAAAATGTCCAGATTAGAACATCCTTGATTTTGATCTGAAAAGAAGAGGGACAATCAATGTCTAACCCATGGGTTCTGCTGCTCAAATAATGTCTCAATGAAAGTGGAACAAACCCTCTGCTCTGTATAAGTGAGTCCAAAATTGGTGAAACCAAGCAACACACAGGGGAGATGCCATGAGATTCTTTGTAAGTCTTAACAGAGCTCTTGCTCAGAGGATGTTTTGAAAAGCCAGAACTATCTTTTCTGTAATTGTTTTTGAAGACCAGGTGTTCAAAAGAAGAAGACAAGACTTGGCTTCTGAATTGTGGAGAACAATCAAATACAAAACAAAAACAAGTCTCCAGTTTGTAAATAGTAGGAAGTAGTTGTGACAAGGAAGGGAAAGCCATGTGTTACATATTGCTCCTCTTGTCTCCAGGAACCTCAGAGCTTTTGCTTGAAGTACCTCGCTGTCTGCATCCCATAACATAGCTTAGGATCAGTGATACATATTCATAGAGTGTAGATGCTTGTTAAGTGTCATGGAAGCTAGTAGTAGCAACTCTAATCATAATTCAGTGCACAAATTCAGCCCTAAATATTGTTGTCACAGGGCTGTCATTGCACTTCTCGACAGAATGGTTTTTTATATGCTCATGAGAAAACTATCTATAGCAGGTTGGTAATTGACTTGGGCATTTTTAAAATGAGAAACAAAACTATGTGTAATGTTTCCAGTGGTTTCATCTAGAAAAAGATATCTTTAGCAACATAAGGGTTTAATTTTCCTGCATGTCTCTTTTCTCAAGAACAGAAATGTGGAGAAACCTATCTGGAAAAGGAATGCAATCATAGTGTACATGTAGTGCCAACTTATTCAGTGTCATGTATTTAAATGGTTGTACACTTGTGGTAATACATTGCTTCTAAATCATACTGGAATACTTCTGTAGCTCTAGCCTTGTAGTTTTGCACCAAAAAACGTAATGGTGCTGTCCATAGTGTACAGCCCAATCCTCCCCATTAGACTTGAAAAGTGCTTGACTGAAAAAAAACAAACACCAAAATCGAACCAACCAACCAAAAAAAACTCAAGAAAAAACCCACCCAAATTCCGTGTGAAATACATTTCCTGCTAATGTAATTCTGTGCTGTAGATTTGTTTTCTCCATTAAGATGATCTTTTGATCTTTTCAGCTGGACTCTTGCCTTTCAATTGAGACATATTAATTCATTAGTTTAGTTAATAAAAAGACTTTGAACTTTCAGACTCCTCAGGCATTTTCCCCTCTGTAGCCTAAAAGAGATGCCAAATTTTAAAAGGATCTTAAAGAGTCTGACATGTCACTCATGGTAAATTGCTGGAACGATAAATTAAGGAGATTTATTTTTGCATGTGTAATGGAGATACAATAAGCAAGTTTTCTTGTTTTGGAAATCTTTATATAGCTTAGACTTTTTTTCACTCTATTTGCAGTGATGGAGTGGAAGATGAATGAAATAATGTTGGATAAATGACTCTGATGTTATCTGACTAGTACTACTATTATCTCTCCTGGAGCTGTTGGAAATATTCTGTTATATAAGACAGATAGTGCTGTAGTTACTGATTAGAAGACTGGAATATGATGATTATACTGGCTAAAACTAACCTTTAATTTCCTATTCAGGAAGCCACTATTTCAAGACACAGTTAAAATGTATTATTTCTGGCAATTGTTATTATTACAGAGAAATGTAGCACTGTTCAAAAAATAAATTTTAAATCTCCATGGTGAGAAAATTGAAGCTTTAAAGTGTAGACAATAGTTGTAGTCTACATATCTTCATTTTAGTAATGCTGAATATTAATTTGAAATTAAAATGTCGTTTCTGATGTATGGATTGAAACCGACACACCCTTTAGGCAGAAGGGTTTATTAGCTCTGGCTACAGTACTTGTGCACAACAAAGTTTAAACTTGCTGTTTGACTCTGCTTTTGGAAGCAGGAAAGCACTCCTTTGTGCATCAAGGTTTGTTTTTTTTCTACTTGACTGTAAATACCATTATAATTGTATAGTCATCTGGTGACATTGCCTGTTTATTATCCTAGTGAAGGCCACGCACCTTCTAGGCCATGTGCCTAGCTCAATTCTAAAATCATAAAATGACAAAATTGAGTTGGAAGAGACCTCAAAGTTCCAACACCCTGCCATGGGCAGGGACACCTTCAACTAGACCAAGTTTACTGGCATACTGTTAACCTGAGTCGGAGCAATCCCAGGCACAGCTCCAGGTTGGGCAGAGAAGAGATTCAGAGCAGCCCCGCGGAGAAGGACTTGGGGGTGTTGGTCGATGGGAAAAGGAACATGAGCCAGCAGTGTGCACTCGCAGCCCAGAAAGCCAACCGTATCCTGGGCTTCATCAAAAGGAACGTGACCAGCAGGTCAAAGGAGGTGATCCTTCCCCTCTACTCTGTTCCTGTGAGACCTCACTTGGAGTATTGTGTGCAGTTCTGGTGTCCTCAACATGAAAAGGACATGGAACTGTTGGAACAAGTGCAGAGGAGGGCCACGAGGATGATCAGGGGACTAGAGCACCTCCCATATGAAGATAGGATGAGAAAGTTGGGTCTGTTCAGCCTGGAGAAGAGAAGGCTGCATAGAGACCTCATAGCAGCCTTCCAGTATCTGAAGGGGAGCTATAGGGATGCTGGGGATGGACTCTTCATTAGGGACTGTGGCGATTGGACAAGGGGTAACGGGTTCAAACTTAAACAGGGGAAGTTTAGATTGGATCTGAGGAAGAAATTCTTTCATGTAAGGGTGGTGAGGCCCTGGAATGGGTTTCCCAGGGAAGTTGTGAATGCTTCATTGCTGGCGGTGTTCAAGGCTGGGTTGGACATAGCCTTGGATGGCATGATTTAGTGGGAGATGTCCCTGCCCATGGCAGTGGGGTTGGAACTAGATGATCTTAATGTCCTTTCCAACCCTAACTATTCTATGATTCTATGATTCTATGTTTCTATGTTCTTACTGTTCCAACATTTAAATGGAGTTCTGAATATGAAATTAAACTGAAAGTATATTCAAAGTCAAATGTCATCTCTCTGTGTGATGCTGATTTGGCAAATGCCAAGCCTATTTCTGCTAACATCTTTCCAAAATAACTAATATTTCTTCAGCTCTCAGGAGTCTGCTATAGTGAGGCTAGCAGGTTTTTAGTTTCTTTCAGGCCTGGCAACTTTCTGTGCGGTGACTCATCTGATTTTTAATAGATGTTGCATAACACTGGTTTTCATTGTTCTTGTTTTGTTTTTCGCCATATGGAGTTTCTCAGTAAGAATAGACTTTAGAAGAAGGAGCTGATGCAAATACACTGTTCCTTTCCAATATTTGGTTTTTAGAAAGGTGGACAAAGGCAATTATTATTCGTATGCAGAATGGCTAACAGTCTAAGGGCAATGGAACTCGCAGCCTATGCTTTTCCGTGGGAGATTTTTGTACATGTGAGTATTTCAAAGGACACTAAATCCAGTTAGTTGCAACCATCATTAGGCTAAAAATAGCAGGAAAGATGTAAACAAAACCAGGTTCTCTCTTGCACCACCTGCATAAGCAAATAGACCTCTGACCATTCAACATTACTGAAAACAGAGAAACTGGGTTTCACACTGCAAGAACAGAGGACTATACTTCAGATATAGACTGACAGATAGAGACCTAAATTTTGCATATATTTTGTGTGTGTGTTTAAAAACAAGCCAAAACAAAACAAAGGGCTGATGGAGAGGAAGGGGAAAAGCAGGGAAGCAAGCATGTATGCCAAGTGAATCCTATATTAAGAGGTGTGTTGGATTCTTATGTCAAGTCCATCACCACATTTTCACATCACAGATGCGTAACCTATGCATCACTGTCCCCTGGTGTCATGAAGTTTTCCTGGTCATTTGCTGTCATCCAGGGTCCCCTGATTCCAGCTCAAAGGCATTGTCTCATACAAGCATTGACCTAACAAAAAAAAAAAAGGTGCAGGTGGAGTCTGTAGGAGTGGTATTTGTGATCTGCCAAACTGAGTAAGACTGCTTTCTCCCACCCTTGCCTTTGTTCAGCATGGTGCTCAGTGAGCAAGAAGAGCTTGCCCCTCTTCTCCTATTGATCTATTCCCACTCCTTCTTCAATGCCACAATGTTTTTTTGCTCCAGCCTTCTTCGAGTTCCTATTTTGTTATTTTGTCAACACACATTTTATCTCAAACTGGGTGACAGATATCTTTTGAAAACTTTAGTTATTTTGAATATAAGGATAGCTTACTGTATGAATTAGAGAGAATCTGCTTACTGTTTTTTGACTGCATTCTAGAGCTGTACTTATGAACTGATAAAAGCACTCAAAATTCAAACACTTTTCTTTACCTCATTCTCTCTTTAACCTAGGCACCCCTTGGAATCTTTGAATGCCTATGTCCTCCTGAAAAGCATAGATTTACAGCTTATGGAAATTTTATTTTTCTCTCATCAGAAAATGTGAATTTCTTTCAGAATTTGCTCTAGAAATCAAAACATTTTTAAAAGACTTTAATTTCTGATTTACAGAAACTTTAGCAGAATTGCAACTATGAAACCATGATTTGTTGAGAGGAAACAAATGCAATTATATTTATGGCTTAATTCATTAGATGATTCAGCTGTTTAAGCTTTGAAAGTGCAGGACAGCGAAATGAGGTCATGAAAGCAAAACTAAATCTTTCACTTATAAAGAAAGGTTTTGGCTTTAGCTCAAATGAAAAGAAAAAGGCTATTTTAAAAGAAAACTATCAGCATACTCGGAAGTTTTTGTTCTATTCTAATATTGTGCAGAGTAGGTATAGCATACTCACCAGCATTATTAGAGTGCAAAACTGTAAGGCTTTTTGCAAGTTTATCGTGACATAATTAATTAACTAAATATTTTCCTTTGGCTTTGCCTTTGACATCTTAATATGAGTTTTCATAGCCCTTTATTTTCCTCACTGTCATTGGAGCTGAGCTTTCACTGGACATTACGAAAGACTAGGGTGCTGGTCCTAGTTTTGTCAAAGTCCATCAAAATATAAAGCTTGTGCTTATTTCATTATGAATTTTCTCTTGTTTTTCCCTGTGCTAAACACAATAAACCTGAAAACAGGTGCATTGGCTCAGTTGGCATATTTCTTAGCTGCTCTCAGACTGTTCTTAGCAAAGATGCATAATGGTAAACTATCTCCTACCCAAGAGTGTGTTTTGAGTTTTCTAATATCCTAATAAAGTTGCCAGCAGGTTGAATTCTAGTTCTTCACTACAAGCAACATCTTACTTTTCCATGCAAAGGCAATTTCCTAGATTTGCTCATGAGTAAGCCTAGCATGAAGGATGCAATATGAAGTTGGCATAAACCCACCAGAGCTTCCATACCTATTCTACTGTGCTATGAACATCTCAACCTCCAGTAATGCGGACAGCCAAACATCTGGGTAAATTATGTTCTGTGCTTGTAGCCAACATTCTTTGAAATTTTCAGCTAAAGTAGTATGCAAGTACAGGAATTTTGAGATCCATCTTCTGTATCAGGGCTTATACCAGGAGTTTAGAAAATCAAGGATGAGGCTTAAAGAGTCACAAAATTTCTATTAATTCATGCCATTACTTAGCTTCCAGTGTTAAAGCCTTAGCAGTCCACAGGACAGATGAAAATAGGGTTAATTTCCAGTGAAAATGGGAGGTTTGAAGTTTTGTTTATTTGTAAAAATCAAAGTATTGTGTTTTCTGGTAATGAAATTGTTTGATATATTGAGACATTGTCTATAAATAGTATCCTACACTAATTATGTCATTGCAGTATGCGGAATATCAGTATAACATGACTTAGCATGATAAAGTTTATGCATTCTTATTATGGGCAGCTGGTATACTATGTTTAAATTACTATAAAAAAAATACAATAGAGTGTGACAAAATAATAGCAATAATATAAGCAAATTCTGAGTATCTACTATCTCTAGTTTCTATGAAGACAAATGTGAACTCTTTGGAACAAAGAAAGGATGCCATTTTTATTGCAAAAATAATAATAATTAACTATTATATATTTTATTTTATTTTATTTTGGTCTTTCTCAGGTAAAGCAGTGGATCTAAAAATTAGTCTGTTAGGTAGAGACCATGTTCTGCCAGGGCAAAGTGATATTCTAGAAGATGAATGTAGTAATTTTTGGATTGAGAAGTAGGGAAAAGTCAGCTAGAATTAAAAAGATTATTTTAACTCTGTAGAAGATGCTCAGTTGCTTCTGGAGTACTGGCTGGGTATACCTCTGTATTTCTTTGGAACTTTGTTGGGCTTCAGAAAAGCACCTCAGTAATTATTTGATATCCAGAAAAAGCATGTTAACTAGAAAACTAAAACTCAAACTCATTAGTTTATTGAATAGTGGGCTGTAGGCTTACAGGATTAGTCTTCTAGTATTTACCTTGTATTTAATATTTCTAATAGGCATTTATTTTGTCTAACAGAGAACCACATAACTGATGGAATAATATTCAGACTAGAAATATTAACAGCTCTTAGTAGAGATGACAAGCAACGCCAGACAGCAGAGTTTAAAGGCAACTAAATTGTGATGTGTTTCCCATTAAATTTAGCTTGAAAAGTAGCAACAGGCTTTCCCTGGACTGTGTATGCTTCATCTCCCAGTAACTCCTGATGCTCCCTTTTGACTTCAAAATGTATGCACCTGTAAATGACAGACATCATACCCCTTTCTCCCCATATAAGAGTGTGCAGAGCAGAGGTGTTACCTTAAAAAAATCTTGGTTATAATAGGAATTTATGAAAACTTAAGAATTTTGTTCTTAAAAGCGAAGACAAAACATCACAGTGCACTTCTGTATTGCATGTGCAGGTTACATAAGAGTGAAAAAAACTTTCCAGCCCCGAAATACTGGGAAACTGTGATGAATGGGAGATTGCTTAAATTTTAACTAAATAGACTGATTTGTTAGGAACTGAATCACACAACACTTGGATGTCCCTCTGCTACCCTTCAACACTGTTTGATTATTTTGCTAATTCTAGAATGCTGAATTCATTCTCAGCAGATGACTACTGAGTATCAATGTGGATTTGTTTTCCTACCTGCTGGGCACCTTTTTCCCCAGACTTCTCTTTTTTTCAAAACTGCTAAACAGCTTTTCCTCTTTGTCTGTTTTCAGCTAGTGGTACCAGAGGTGCCACAAATGAGTTTTCCAGCAGTGTCAATGGCATAGGATTAAATTTATGGGGGAAGATCTACTGTAACTCGTCACCTGCACTGTTAACACGTGGTTGTTGCCATCTCTACTTGGCATGCTAAATATTGCTGAGGTAGACCTTGGTGAAGATGCAGACATCTTGCTTCCAGACCATGCTCAGAAGCTTTCTCCCCACCATTATCAGAGCACTGTCATAAAAGGAGGGCTATTGACTCCCCCCAGGTGGAGATGGGTGGCTTCAGTCACAAGGCACATTCCCACAGGTGTATGCATCAAGATGTCCTCTCTTCAGTCCTCTGGATTGGTTTCCTTTGCCTTTACCACAACAGGCCCCTACCCTACACTCCTATCAGAAACTTGACAACTGAAAGAACTATTGACCATCAAAGAACACCCTTCTCTTCCCCTAATCCTTGTTTTTCTTTCCGTCTCTAATTGCCTTTGCTTTTGCCCTTTCCTTTTGCACCTCGCTCTGAAGAATCATGGGGTGAAACAACAAATGTTAAAAACTGTAAGTTTTCAAATGGAAGAATTCTTATTTCATTGTTAACCATATAGATCACTTTTGGTCACGATTTTCAAAATCACGTTGACTTCAGATAGGGCAAAGTTGAGCACTTCTCATCTCATATCTCAGTTGCCAACCTGTGGAAGAGGAATCTATATACCAAGATGGATATCTGCATAATCCCAGAAGGGACATTTTTTGTGTTGTGAATTACACCATTCATCTTCCATCTAGGTAATTTTCTCTAGAAGGAAAAGACTGCATAGTGGTCTTGCACCATTGTAGAGGATTGGGATCTGAAGTGAAAAAACTGATGCGCAGGTTGTAACACAGGCACAATGTGACATTTTTTGGATAGTTAATAAATAATTTTGTGCTATTGCTGTACTTTTGCTATGTCCAGAAGAGAGTGAAAACCAGCTTGAATACCTCATAACACAAATCTATCAAAGGTAGCATCATGTCGTGGTCCGCATTCCTCATTTGTCTGCAGTACCATATGCTATACAGGTACAAGTATAACAGTATACTTATACAAGTATACAACTTTTTAGAATTCAGCTTTTAAAGAAGAGATTCAGTTTGGGGCTCTAAGGTCAATTAATGTGGGTCAATACACTTTTTTTCTGTTCCAAACTGTAATTCACATCACATTGTCTAGGATTTTAATGCTTTGTGAAAATTTTGCTACCAGTGGAAGCCGTGCAGGCTGAGCGAGCACGCAGTTTTCCTGGGGAGTTCTACAGTCTTTATCAAGCTGGGAAATTTCTACCATTGAAAGATTTCATGCCAGAGCAAGCTGCATACATCATCACCCTCATACAGTTAGAAAGCTGCATGCTGAAATCCATCGCAAACCAAACTATAGTCAACCTGGCATGTAATGAGCTCACCCAGGGGCAATGCAAACCAGATCAGTATCTTGAAAGCAAAATCTATCCTGGTGCTAACATTTATGTTTTAATATAAAACTGTGACATTACATAGGTTTTATACTCCCTTGATTTGTGTTTATAGCACATCAGAGGATTATTCTCTTTTGATGGATTATACCCTCTGGTATTCTCAGCTATGCAAACTGAGCCTATTTTATGATAGCACGAGTAGCTGTTAGGGTGTGTTTTTTTTAAATGCTGTGCATTATGTTTGAATAAATTATTTCTGATATTTCTGAATATCGACAAAATATCTGCAAATTATATTTAGGTTTAGGATCCCATTTGATATAAAATTATGGCGGTGTGTATTTCAGAAGGATCGTTTTGTAGCATAGCTTAAAGAGGGGGGAAAAAAAAGGAAAAAAAAAAGAAAGGGAAATGTGGCAACACACTCAGGGCTGATCTTACAAATGTATAAATAAATGTGGTGTTGGTTTGGTTTTTTTTTTAATTCTTCTTTCCGTTCTATCCAAAGGATGCATTTTATTAAATAACAGGCTTCCCTGACCCATCTTTTCCCATATTTTGTTTTGTGTGGAGGAAAAGTGAGGAAGGCAGAGTTTAAAAATAAAAAGAAAAAACACAGTGCAGAATAGTGTTTGTTGTTCCTCCAAAACTCTGTTTTTCCACGAACTGTGGCTGGAACTGCTGGGCCATAATTCACTTTTTTATTCTCTTATTCTACACCATTTCACCCTCTTTTAAGATCATCTCAAGTTTACACAAGTTACTACATACCATAACGCTGTACTGGGATCTGCTGTGATTTCACTGAAAGCCCTTTTGGAATGATGGGAGAATCAAACCCAGTTTTTTTCAACATCTGTTAGTTTTATTAAGGCACAATCAGGCTAACAGCAATGGCATTTCAAAAGTTACTGCTAGGAAGTGGGAAATGCGAGTTTACTGCAGCTCTTGTGGCTATACTTGATCCAAGACTTTCTAAAAGAAAACATACACTTACTGGAAAAAAAAATTCTCACATCTATAGCTTCAACTATATTCTCAAGATACTTCGTTTCTGCCATCATCTAAGGTCCTATTTCATTCATTGTCTTTAGCGCATACAACTTGCTTGTAGGCTCCAGTTTGGTGTGTTTTGAGTTTTTTGTTTGATTCAACTAGTTATCTTAGTGAGAATCTCTGGGAATGGAGAGAAACATTTCATGCCAGCATTGATACTACGTAAGAAAGGTAACACAAGAGTGTGGGTTTTAGGGATTAGGGTAATTTATTGTACACTGGAATCACTTATACACATAAAAGGGAGCATGGTGGATGAGAAGGGAGAGGAACCAGGGTGCAGGTGGAAGAGCCGAAATCAAAGTTTTATCACTAGCCTTGCTTATTAGTATTTCAGGTTCTCATAAGGGAAACATGTCTGCCAGACTTCCATCTAACCTGCAAGACTTTGCCCTTTGCATTATAATCAAGTTCCATCTATGTTCATTGGATAAGTAGTGAGTTTATTACATTGTCCTGACTGCTGATCAGGAGACCAACCCTCTCTATAGTGCCCTGCATCACATAATTGTGTGGTTCGGGTGTGACTGAAGAGCCTCCCAAAGTAAACTCTCATCCACCCCCTTCCATTGATTATACAGATAGACTGAAGAGACCAGCACATTTCCCTGAGTGGTGTTGAACATCTGCAAAACTTCACTTACTAGTACATTGGTGAATGAGAAACATCCCTTCTGACTTTTCTCCTGTCTCTCCCATTCCATGCACATTTAGTCCCATGTAACCTTCGAGTTTTACAGAGAAGAAAGCTAGTCATGACATTTTGTTTTGTCACATGGAAACCAGTCATGACATTTTCGTTTCCAAGAACTTCAACCATAAATTTTCATCAAAACAAAATTCTTGGAATAAACAGTCTGCTCCTGGTGACATCCGTTCCTTTTTCTTTTTCCTATTGAGAATTGAGAATTTTTACTACATTGTGGGAGAAGGAGTCACAAAAAGGTTTTATGCATCTTCAAAGCTACAGAGTGGCATTTTATGATGAAAGTTTGCAATATGCTTGGTAATGGTAATCAAAGCAGATGATGGAAGGGTAATAGAATATTGACATTTCCATGGATAGTCTTGTCTGCAGCCAACAGAAACCATGATGATGGATGTCCCAGAAATGTGCAGGCTTCTGTCATTTACTTTGAATGTTTGCTTGTATTTCAAAATTAATTATAGGTAGATGGGTTATTAATCAGAAATATATTAAATGTATCAGTGTGAGAGCCAACATTTTTACCTTCCTTGCCTAACAGAATAATTAAATATATACCTGAAGTACAGACAGAAAGAATATTTAGAAGATTTTCACAAAATTCTTTTCCCTAATAGTATGGATTGACTGTTTTACTTGTTACAGGACTTATGTTTCCTGAAAGAAGAAATTCAGCTTTTCTGTGCTAGACTGGAGAAACTTCCATTTTGTCCATCATCATGATGGTGTCCAGGAATGGATGTTTCAGCAGAAAATGCAGGATCTAAGCAGTACCTGTACATGGGATAATTTGCTTTGTAGCTTAAAGTTCTGCCCTGAGGTGGACTAGACACAGAGTAAACCTCAATGCAGACAGTCTGATACTAATTTTGTTGTTAATAGAGTATGACAGCAGGAACTTTCAAGGTTATTTAAATGTCACCTTCCCTCTTGAGTAGGCTGATAGCTCGAGTGAATGTCATGGCACCTCCCCTACCTAATCGTACTGTGTGATAGTGTGAGAAAGCATTTCTAGTTTTGAATTTGCTACCTTTCAATGCCATTAAATAGCTATTTGTTACCTTTCAATGTCATGAAATAGTTACTGACTCTTTTTTTTTTTTCTTTCTTTCTTTTTATTGTATTTTGGAATGGAGAACAGTGACTTTATATGAAGTGCAGTTTTTGATCTCGATCTATAGGTTGGTTCTCCAAGGAAGATACTTTTCACAGCCTAAGCTATTCATGAGTGCTCTCACATGTTGTGGATAATTGCTCTGGCTTATTGCAGCCGACCCTCAGGTGAGTCCTTGCTCCACCAGCTTCTCTACTGTGCTGTGGAGAGTATTCCTAAAGACTATAGCATATTTAACCACCTTCTGAAAGCTGATATTTTTTCATATCCTGGGTACTAAAATGCGTTTTCTCATAGCTATTATTTATTCTTTCAGTGGGTGGCTTTTTTAGTGCGTCTTTCTAAATATAGCTGTTAAGTAGAGGTTCTGAATAATGATCCTTAAAGCTGTTATAAATGGATGTCCAAACCATTTCAATCTGAACGCAAATCTAGGTAGTTTGCTTTTGGTTGGTTGCTCATAATCTCTTTATGAGAGTTGATGCACTTCATAGAGTGGGATTTATGTGATTTAAAAAATAAACAAAACTATGAAGATATTTTGAACCACAGTAGGAGAAACAGTAAGACAGATTCTTTAACGATTATTGTACTTGCTGCTGTAGTGAAACTCAACACCAAAGTCTTATTTTACACTGTGTATTCTGTTTTGTTAAACATTTTTTTATATTTACACTTATAGGCATCAGCTGAAATCCAAGCCAATGACTAAGCCAAGACATAGGTGCCATTTATACAAGAAAAACTAACAGACAAGTTCAATTTACTGGGCACTGAGATCTGCTGGCATGCACTGGCTCATGTCTCATAAAACATCTCAACCTCCAGACCAGAGGGCTGCATATAAACTGCACACAGGGAATGGTCCCTGAATCACATTGACTGGCAAACCATGCCTGAAATTTCTTCATGGAGACTGCTAGCTTAAAACAGGCCAAATCTGCTAATGTGAAACAAAAAAAGAATTTATTTAAAGGATTTGAGTGATTTTAATTTGGGACATCACATTATTGTTTAGATAAATAAAATCATTTATATTATGCTGGATTGTGGAAGATACATTTTCTCCAGATTGCATGGTCTCAGTCTTGATTTTGTCTTTCTGAGAAGAATTTGAAATTGAAACACAAGCATTTAAACCAAAAACTGCTGCTCCTGATCTGTAATACTGTATGAAATAGTGATGCATTTCAGAAGTAGAAGCAAGCTGTACTTTCTGCTAATACTGTGATTATAACACGATGGACATTAAGGCTAGAAGGGGTGTTGAGAGATTACCTTTTTCTTCCTCTGGCCAACAGGGGAAAGAACGGCTAAACACTTCTAGTGCTGGAGAGTTTCTGGTCTCCCAAATACCTATTCAGCACTAACTATAGTTGCCATTGGAAAAAGTTTTTTATTATTTTTTTTATTTACTTTAAGGCCTTTTTTTTAATATTCTCCGCAGTGGTATAAAGAAAAAAACACAACCTAAACTAGACTGGGAATAGGGAGTCCCTGAAGTGCCAGGAAAGAGAAGTCTATGCAGATGATGCTGAAGGACTAAGGAGATGAGAAGAGGAAGATGCCTCTTCTAACAGCATCTCAGAGAAGAAAACATCACAACCCTCTCCCACATAAGGAGACGAGGAGAGGGAGATGCCTCTTCTAACAGCATCTCAGAGAAGAAAACATCACAACCTTCTCCCACAAATTCTCCCTGAAAGCCTGAGAATGACCTTTGTTGTCCTTAATCGTATCCATTGCTTAAGCCTCGAGACTTCCTTCCTCCATCAAAAAACTCACCCATCCTAAGGTTCTGTTCACCATCCCTTCCCAACAGCACTTTCCATTCCTAGCACCAGTAAAATGTTGAATTGTACTGCCTTCTAATTTAGCTGCTTTGTCCTCATTCCTGACAAAACATTTCAATTTGTCTTTACTTCTGAGCTGCCATTGAATAGCATGAATATCTGGGAATCCTTGGGAAAAGAAGAATGTCTCTGGGCATGAGTGGCCAAGAATGAGCAACATGACACTAGCTGAACTGCAGAAAAAGAGCCTTTCTTGAGAATGGCTTGAACAGCAGGACAAAGTGGCTACACAGAGAAAACAGCAATGATACCCTGCCTGCTGTTAAATTCATAATGTGAACAAGTAAACAAATGTTCCCCCTTTACTTCAATTTAAACTTTTTCTTGTATCATCCTCAGTGGTACTAAGATAAAAATACATCTTCACCATAAGAACTTTTAAACATAATTGTAGATTGTCTTCCTTCAGTCTTTTCTTCTTCACCCTAAAAATCCCCTCAAAATCTTTCAGTATCTCCTCATAAGTGTTTCTTTTTATAGTAAAAGCTAACAAGTTTTCAGACAGAATTAAGAATCTTTCTAAACTCCATGGGACACCTTTCATTGCAAACATTGAAACTAGGAGGAAATTATAATAACATAAAGAACAGTTACATAAATCCTGCTCTATGGAAAAAATACAAAGGGAATAAACAATAAATGATGAAATGTCTGTTAAGAAATCACAGAAAGCCTGCTGAGCTGCTGTTTTCTTTCCTTCTCCCGGAATAAATGTAAAAATTACTGCCAGTTTTAGAATACACACCACATTCCTGGCATGAGAAGCTATGCTTTTCTTTTTTTTTTCCTTCAGTAAAGTCTTATCATTTGTATCTTCATGTATTTATTGTTTACTTGAGTCTGCTTGCGACTGATTCACAAACAGATGGACACAGTGAATTCCTGGAGAAGTCCTGCAGTTTGATTGGATTGTTTATTTGCAGATTTTGGCTGAGCCTGGGGAAATATAATAGGTAGAAAAGTCTAAGGTCAAAATTTAGATGCAGGTGTTTTCATAAGCTTTCAGCTCTGGTGCTGAATTTCCATATGGGTATGCATTTGTTCTCATGTTTGCTCACATAGCCCTAGTAATTTTATTTTCATTAGTAATAACCTTTCTTTCAACAGCTACATTACACATGATTTGTTTGGTTTTTACTTGAGAAAGAGCACCCAACTTTTTCTACAGGCACAAAATTTTCATAGTCATGCAGACCTATTAATAGGACATAATCTCTGTCACATGACATTAAGGTATATATGATCAAAACTTGAAGTGTCTGCATAGCCAAATCACCCTATTTGTGGCTCAGGTCATGGCAGAAACTGAAAGGGACACATGACAATGTATAACCGAACTATTTTGTATGTCTCAGTATAGTCTCCTTATAGCCTGCTCAGAAATCACTGACTTCATTATATACAGCCCTTCCTCCCAGTGCTTTTTAGAGATTAAGAAAAGCTAAACAGAATGACCTCGTGCATAGAAAAAGCAGTTGTTACAGACTAATTCCTTTTCTACTGTGCAAATGTTGTTTACCTGAGGACCTTTGCATACCACACAGCTAATGGGTGAGGTTTATTGTTTTGGTTTCTTCCTTCCAAGAGTGTTCTGATGTGTGAATTCATGCTGTGTATGAACCCACTTGCTGAATCCCTTTCATGTCACCAGCCCAAACAAATCTTACTCCCATGGAGCTCTGCACACAGCTGCCAACTAAATTATAGTGAGGAGTCAGATGGTTCTCCACTGATTTTCCAGCTACCGGCTCTCCTAAATAGACAAAACATTACATTTCACTACATTACATTACATCAGAAGATAGCTTTTGCATATTTTAAATTCCCTTGGGAGCAGAAGAGAAGGTCTGAGTCCTTGGTTAAAGACATGTCATAATTTACCATGACAATTTCTGTATCATGTCTTTATTCTCTAGAATTTTCAACAGTCAGTAAACAATACACACAGTTGTACTGAAATAATCAGGATTATAGCCTCTATATACGAAAAGTGCCTGCTGAGAAGTATAATTTTGTCATGCATATTCTTCTAAACATTCAGTTTCTGGGTGAAAAGTTATCTATTCTTGCATGCTAGATATTCTTGTATGCTGTGATGGAGAAGCAATGCAATGGAATGGCATCATGCATAAGGGATAGTAGATTAATAGTCCTTTATCACTTTCCCTATGAAGACCAGGATATGATTTATTTTCCTAAGTAAGTCAAATCAGACATATAAAAGTTAAAATTCAATATAATATTTAACCATAAAAGAACTCTTTTGCCATTAGTATTTATTATTTGTACTGTGATTGGGCCTTGATTTAGAAGTCTACTGCATGCAAGCAGTTCAAATTCTAGACAACTGGGGTGAAGGCTTGAAGGCAGCATATGAAGGAAGTCTTAGCACAGCTCTATAGATGAGACTGATGAGCTTCTCAGGAAGACAAAAGCACCAGCAAAAATGGTAATTCTAGCTTTTATGTTTGCCATTTCCAGAGAATGGCTTGCTTTTCTGGGCTTGTGAGTTTTATGGTATCAATCCCTCTGGTCAGCATATAAAGAAGAATTATAATTCTGCCAAACCTAAACCCTCCAAAATTGTTCTTATTGGGCCTGCCAAGATCTCTGTGGCTGCTTAAAAAATGGTGAATCTTTGCAATAATAAACCAACATCTGTTATAATCTGTCTTCAAGCTTTTGAGCTTTCAAATGGGATTTTCACTTCAGTAGTGAGGACTTGATTTTATTTATTTATTTACTGAATTTTTTTATCACATGACATTAGGAGCTCAGAAAAGAAAAGGTTAAATTGTGACGCAAGAGTGCAAGATGACAAAACAACAATTAAAGAGTAATTAGACTTACTAAGTTTAGTAAGATGTGGCTCTGAGCAGCCTGATCTAGATGAAGATGTCCATGCTCATTGCAGGGAAGCTGGACTATACGGCCTTTGAAGGTCCCTTCCAAGCCAAACTATTCTATGATTAAGTGCTTATGTGGATTTCTTACTGTCAGGTTAATGCCAGAGAAGATCCATGTCAGAAACCTTTCACTGAACGATAGTGAATATTGGAGCAAAAACTAGGTGTGTTACAAAAGCAAATTAATTAATGTGAAGGCTTTAGTGGTGATATGAGTCCAAGCTGAGGGTGGGTGGAAAGTGGGAGGAGGACTTTACCTAAAAGAAATGAAACAAATTGTAGGCTTGGCAGTGGCCAAGCCACTACAAAATCAGACAGCGACTCCTATAAATGCTACTTCTTATGACTAAGGAACACCAGGAACAGTAATATCAGCCACACTGTTGGGGTGCTGGGATACAGACACCCCTCTGTCCCATAGGTAAACCAAGGTCAATGCGTATGCTGATGGACTGAGCATGCTGTTGCTGGACTTCATCAGGCACAGTTATATTTTTGCATATTCCCACCAGAAATCACAAGGTCTTAGAATGGGTTGGGTTGGGAAGGACCTTAAGATCATCTAGTTCCAATCCCCCTGTCATGGGCAGAGACACCTTCTTCTAGACCAGGTTCTCAAGGCCCCCTCCAACTTGGCCTTGAACACTGCCAGGGATGGTGCATTCACAACTCCCTTGGGCAGCCTGTTCCAGTGTCCGACCACTCCACAGTAAACAACTTCTTCCTTATATCCAACCTAAATGTCCCCTGTTTAAGTATGAACCCATTACCACTTGTCCTATCACTACAGTCCCTGGTGAAGAGTTCCTCTCCAGCACTCTTGTCGGCCCACTTCAGATACTGAAAGGCTGCTATGAAGTCTCCAAGCAGCCTTCTGTTCTGGCCCTAATTTTCTTAGCACATAAAGGTGCTCTAGCCCTATTAGTTGTTACAGCCAAGTCAGTATGGTATACATTTTACTCAGGTAAGTACCCACTCACACTGACCAGTTAGTTTAACTAGGGTCAGCTGTTCACTCAAAGTACTTGATTAGATTCTTAGATTGAAGGGCACCCCTATGCTTTTCTCCCCAAAGGAGCAGAGTCTATTTAAAAGAAACACTTGCAGCCTTACTGCTAGTTGCGTGTGGCTATATTTCCCATAGTTTAGGATCAACCCTAGAGGGACAATTTACTCTTGTAATAGAGTTAAGATAGCGGAATTTGGAAGAAGAAAGGCTTTTAAGGCATGAAAAGAATCAATCATGCACTGTCTCCATCTCTGCCCATACATTCTATGCTGTTCATTATATTTTCCACTGTTTATTCCCTCTGTGCTTTTAAGAGAGAAGGCTAGCAAGAAAGTGATTGCATTGATTTTACATTTTACACCTGAGTGATAACAAGCTTAGCTATTGACCTGTACTCAGTAAAATTTTTCATGAGTTGATTAGCGGAATAAAACCAGAAGTAAATAAATATAGAAGTAACATTCATTTAGCTTCATTGAAACTCACACGATTTGTGTGTATAAAATGCAGTTCTAATTTAGCTCTGTTTCAAACCAATGAACCACTGTATGTTGTTTGAAGTTTTCCCAGCCCTGATCTTACAACAATCACAGAAAGATCAAAGCCAAATAGTTACAAAAATTCCTGAGGAAAGCAAGGGAGAATGTTCTGTTGATTCAGCTTGAAAGATTAAAAACTAGAGAGATGAACATTAAGTTTTCAGGTCAGAAAGAAGATATCAGAGAGAAAATGCTATATGTTTTCAATACAAGGAAACCTTTCAAGAAAATAGTCTTCACAAAAACCAATGGGAACTAGAGGTGAAAAGCTTTATAGGGCTGCATTGAGCAAAGAGGGATTACACCATGACAAAGAATAATGATAACTGCACTGCAGAAGTCTGAGAAATTTCATTTAGTTCTGAGAAAACCCAAAAGTTCAGGTAAAAGATTCAGTCTCTGTATGAACTTGAGAAATTGGTCAAGAAATGTCATGGCAAAAGATTCATTCGTGACAGGAACAACGCTTTCTGCCCACGGTCCTTTGTATTGCATCATTGTGGTGGGTTGACCCTGGCTGGATACCAGGTGCCCACCAAAGCTGCTCTATCCCTCCCCTTCTCAGTTGGGCACAGGAGAAAAAATATAACAAGGTAAGGACAGGGAGAGATCATTCACTGATTATTGTCATGAGCAAAACAGAGCCAACTTGGGGAAATTAGTTATTTTATTAACAATTAAATCAGAGTGGAGCAGTGAGACATAAAAGCAAATCTCAATATATCTTCCCCCCACATCTCCCTTCCTCCTGGGCTCAACTTCACTCCCTATTTTTATTAACTCCTTCCCCTCAGCACCACTGGGAGACAGAGAATTGGGGTTGTAGTCAGTTCATCACACATTGTCCCTGCCATTCCTTCCTCCTCAGGGGAGGACTCCTCACTCTCTTCCCTTGCTCCAGCATGGGAGCCCTCCCATGGCAGACAGTCCTCCACCAGCTTCTCCAATGTGAGTCGTTCCCATGGGCTGCAGTTCTTCGCTACCTGATCCAGTGTGAGTCCCTTCCAGGGGTACCTGATCCAGTGTGAGTCCCTTCCTGGGGTTCAGTCCTTGAGGAACAGACTGCTCTGGCATGGGGCTCCCACAGGGTCACAAGTCCTGCCAACAAATCTGCTCCATAACAGGCTCCTCTCTGAACGGGGCCACAGGTCCTGCCAGGAGCCTTCTCCAGTGCGTGATTCCCACAGGATCACCATAGGCTGCAAGGGAATCTCTGCTCCAGCACCTGGAGCACTTCCTCCCCTCCTTCTTCACTGACCTTCCTGTCTGCAGAGTTGTTTCTCTCACATATTCTCACTCTGGCTGCAGTTGCTGTTGCACAGCAGTTTTTTCCCCACTTCTTGACTGTGTTATCCTAGAGGCTCTATCAGACATGGGTGAAACTTCTAGCAGCTTGTCACAGAAGCTGTCTTTCTAGCCCCCTCACCACCAAAATCTTCCCCTGCAAACCCAGTACGGTCATGGAGCCTCTCACACCAAACCTAGACTGAGGCCAGGAGGTGCAAATATGTCAGAAAATGAGAAGACAACAGGATTACTGAATATTTCTGCCTCATTTACAAGTGTGTGTATTCACTATGGGTTTTGTACAGGTTTTCTTAGTTAAACCATACCAACCTGGATACAGCAAGCAACTCCGCAAAAACTAGTGTTGGAAAATTTTGGGGAGGAATCAGACGTGATATTTAGCAGCATGCACCTCTGTGAGGGTCTCTCTGTCTGTCATTTCTAATTGTACTGTGTATCTTGTTTGAAAGTGAAATAATGAGCCAGAGGCTTACATTAAAAGTACATACTGTAGTGCTGGGTGGTGGGGGGAATCCTGTTCAGGCTTTGTACAAAAGGAATCATAGAGTCATAGAATCATACAATCGTTTAGGTTGGAAAGGACCTTTAAGATCATTGAGTGCAACTGTTAACCCAGCACTGCCAAGTCCACCGTTAAACCATGTCCCGAACTGCCGCATCTATATGTCTTTCAAATACTTCTAAGGATGGTGAGGACAGCTCAGATCAGAGAGCAAAACCGATCTGTTTTCCTTCAGGTCAGCCATCAAGTGGCTGTGAGGATGAGACCACAGAGAAGAATGGGAAAGACTGCTTAAACACAGGAGTACCCCATGCACATTTCTCAGTGTTCCCTTCCAAAACCCAGGCTATCATACCTCCTGGACTGGAGAGCTCTTTAAATTTCTACCTTATGGTAATTCTCTGTGTCTAGTTTCAATCCAGAGCAAGGATCAGCTAATTTAGTATTTCTCTGAAGAGCCCATACACTTTTCTACCCTGCTATAAAGAAGTTAAGCTCCTTTGCTGAGCAGACAACAAAAGGGAGCTATGACTCAAAATACACAGCAGCTGCAGGGATCTGAACTGTGTGGGAAAAGGGTTCCGTTGGAAGATGGGCACTGTGGGACAAGTTACCAGGGAGGGGGCAGGCTTAGAAAACAGAGGCAGCAGAAACACCGAAGAGATAACAGCCAAGGCAGCAGAAAGAGAAAGATTTTTAATATCACCTGGGAAAACCTTAGAGGCAGAGTTTGTAGAGATAGTGTTACCACGGAAGAGGCTTAAAGATCTCTGAATTCATGAACATATAAGGGGGATGGTCTCTGTTCTACGTACAAAACAGTCGTTGACTGTTTAAGACCCCCAGATCTGCTGGGGTGACTGCTCAGGTGATCGCCTCAGGACCCAGCTGAGTTGCAAGAGTCCAGCCAAGAGAAGACCTAATGTTTGTGGCTTGTTTATTTTATTTCAGCTCAGCTGGCTTGTTTGTATTGAAGCAGAGAGCACTGGTCTGAATAGTTATGCAAGCAGGTCCACAAGTCAGTAGCCTCAGCAAAGTGATGGGGGCAGATGGCTGGGAACCAGCTGGGGCTGACAGGTTCTTCACTCGGCTCTTCTGAAGCCAGATCAAGATGTGTGACCAGCGCCTCGATATGTTGATTAGACACTCAAGTCAAAAAGGGCAATTACCCCTGGAGTTGTTTGCATTGTTATTTTGGTGCCCATGTGCTAATTTGTGAGAAACCAGAATGGCAGATTTTTTTCCCTTACTTGATCCATGAGAAAGGAGACAACTCTCCATCATTTTTCAGTGACTCTGGTATTCAAAAAGAAGCTTAATTTCTCTTTATTAAGAAGATCCAGAAGAAATTATTGAGAAACCTCCTGCTGCTCTTGTTAGACCAGCCTGCACTTTGTTGAATGTTCATCGTCGTTATCATTGTCATCTTTTCAAAGACTGAACCTGCTATGAGCTTTAACCTTCCTTTTGCTGAAAGTTTGTGCTCTCTTGTTAATCATCTCAGTTGTATGGAAGGTGATGACCTCTTCACATGGCTGTTGCACTCCCTCTGCGACGCCCAGGACTCTGCATTGCTATTGTTTTCTTTAAAAGGAGGCAGACAGGGTCTTTTTTTCCTATTTCCTCTCCAGCTTTCTGGGCACACTGCATCATGTTTTGGTTCAGTGGCCACACTGTTATTCTGTCAGATTGCCCATCCCTACCATTTTGGCTTCCCTTTTGGAGTGCGTACATTTCCCCCTGCAGCCTCCACCTACTCCTGTCATGTCACTTCTTTCATCATTACATGGTTCTGAGGCTATGATGACCCTGAGAGTCACTGTGCAGTTGCAATTAATCTTGCAGATGAGCTGAGCTTTATGGGAGAAGGACAGAGGGCTTAAGCAAGCTGTGCTGTTGAGCTCTGGGGCTGTGTCTGGGATACTGCCTGGGAGCCTTATATGAAGCCAAGGGAGCTATGGGGCTTCTCAGAGTGTTCCTTTTAATAGTGGATGAGCACTTTCTCCTAGTCAGGTTTGTTAACTTCTCTTTACAGCCATCAGAGACAAAGCTAAGTGTTTTTTTTTTTGTTTGTTTTTTTTTTTTTTTTTAATTTTTTTTTTTTTTTTTTTTTGGGGGGGGAAGAAAAAAAAGAAAAAAGAAAAAAAAGGAAAAAAAGAAGGAAAAGGAGGCAGAGATCAAGACTGTTTTTCACAAAATAACATAATTCCTTGAGAAATCCTCTAAGAAATACAGTTACCTATAATGATGAGAAAGCAGGACAGGAATGGAAAGACTGGCTGTGAACCTGTGAACTGGCTGTGAACTCTTTACTGCTTACAGTGGTACCTTTTAAATTTCAGATTTGGAAAACTTTATCATGCCAGAGAGAAGCAAGGTGAGCTCCAAACAAGTTTTCTTTCCTTTTTGTCTACTTGCTGCAAGCTATACTTTTTCATGTTAATGGAAAGGTGATATTACTCAGAAAGGGCTGCACTGGCTGGTGGCCAAATAAAGGTTCAGGAATATAAATCTAATATAATATGGTTCAGATATATAAAGATTTGGAAAAAGAAATGCTCTTTCTCACCTCCTGTGGCTTTACCAATGTAAGAAGACTTCAACATGTAGAAAAGTATGATTTCCAAATGTATGACTTGTGGATATAATCATAGTACCATGACACTGCTTTTTTATTGTTTTGGTTTCAATAATCTCTGAAGCAGATACATTACAAATCTGGCTGTTCTGTAGGAATGAGGCTGTTTGTTCCTTTTATTAGAAGATTACTGTTGGTTTCAGATTTATGGATCGGTGTTGTTTCCTTGGGTGGGATTTACATCCATCTGAGCTCCTTCTCTAAGCTTCTTTTCTTATCAGTGGAGAGTAATACAGTTTGCTGAAGTCATCTTGTCCTTTAGCAGATCTCTAAGACATTTCAGATGAATCATTTTTTGTTGGCACATGCTTCTCCCTGCTGACAATCAGGGAGTCTAACAGAGCAGCTCTATACAACCAGACATGTTGCAGGTCACTAAAGATACTTGAACTCAAAACCAGCCCTAGTGTTTGTGAAAAATGTACACACTATCAACCATAAATTGGCTTCTGGGTGAAATGGAAGCTGTGAGTATATAACCTGCTAGCAGAAGTCTATCCTGCAGTAAGGTAGTCCCCATAACCACATTGCATGTATTCATGACTTTTGCCCCCTGTTAGATTTGCAGTGTGCCTACTCTCTATACATAAGTGCTTTTTGCTGTATTTCGGGGTAAAAAGGTTATTGAGGCTGATGATTTTTCATCAAGTATATGTTGCTTTTCCAGACAAACTTCTTACTCTTATTCCATTTAATTTTAAAATTTCAGGCCTGTTCTAATTGGGGCATTTAATAGCATATAGAGCAGTAACATTAGCTTTGAAATGGGTTATGATAAATGTCAGCTAGGAAGTAGATAATGGGATATACAAGTCAATACAGATGAGCTAATGATGTTCTGATTGCCTTTCATGGAAGTATCTGCTTTTATTCATGGATTATATAAGGAAAATAAGCATTTAGCTTTGGTCCTCTGATTTGCATCTGACTTAGATGTCTACCAGAACTTTGAATAGCTGAAATTGAAACACCTTGTTGGTGCTGAATGAATGTAAAGAAATATGTTGCGGGCTTAATTAAACAGTAACAGACCATTCAGTAATGCTAATGCACACAGGCATGATCAGAAAGATTAATTAATCTGACCTGCAGCTTACTCCATCATTAATTATTAAACATTTGAGAATACAGGAAAATGCATGACCGGCTAATCAGATAAAGCCCTTTAAAATTAATTTTAAGACCTTCACCATTCCTACTAGAATCTTGGATCATCACTGGCTCCTAAACAAACGTGATCTGACTGTCAAAAGAGCTGGAGATTTTCCAAAAGTCACAATCTTAAATCTTCCTGCTATCAATAAAGACATCCTGTTATTAATCCCATCCACCATTAGCATTTTGGAATCAGAATTGTTTTATCTTTCCACATTATAATTTGTAACATGCTTCATGGATTTTTTCTGTACTCAGACCTTCCCTCAGCAAGAAATAAATATTCATTGGCTCACATAACCCAGTTCTAAGCATGTAGGAACTTGCTAAGAATTTAATTTTGGCAAATTTAGTTTGCCTTCCTTGGGATCTTCTACGTTGGAAGGGACCTCATGTGGTCATCTGCTCAAACATCCTGCTCAAAGCACAGTCAGTAGTAGATTCAGCATTTATGTGCTCAGGGCTTTGTTGAGTCAGGTCTTGAAAACTTCCATGGTGAGAACTTTCTGGGCAGCCTGTCCCAATGCTTGGACAATTTGTTTCCTTTGACCCAGTTGGAGCTACCCATCTTTTAGTCTGGGGCTGTTGTTTCTTGTCCATCTGCCACACCTCTATAACAACGATTTGCATTCTTGCTTACTTTCATTTAGATACTGGTAAGCTGCTGTTAAGTGTTCCCGAAGTCATCTTGTCTTCAGACTGAACCAGGTCTGATCCTGCAACTTCTGCTTATAGGGCAAGTGCTCCAGCCCAACTACTTTGGTGGCCTCCACTGAACTCATTCCACTTTTCCAATGTCTTTCATGTACTGGGAACCAAAACTGGCAGCAGTATTCAAGATGTGATGTAATGAGTACCAGATAAAAATGAATGATCAGTTTCCTTGATCAACTGGTTCTGTTTTTGTTAATGAAGTCAGGTATGGCAGCATATGATGCTGACTCATGTTTAGACACAAGCATACATTGTAGCACCAGACTATCCTACTGCGCACCAAAGATCCGCTGGCAAGCACTTGTTTTAAGCCAGAGATAGCATCGTTGTCTAGACAATCTCGCACTGTTTGTGACGAAAGTGTCAAACCTACCTGGCTGTCTGACATCAAACCCAATAAATCAGGTAGTCTTACAGTAAGGAAATCTATTGTACAGCACATGCGCCAAAAGTACGTTTACTGTGCAAATACAAGATGACTTTGATATTTTCCTTGTTTAGCTGAAAGATACAATACACCTAAAAAACCCTTTTCCTAAATAAAAACATACTTTTCCACACAGCTGTCCCTTATTTGTGGAAACTGTCTAGGAGTCTGTTTAAAAGAGAAAGCCCAGGCAATACTGGATGAGTTCTAATTACCTTAACAGGGACATGGTGGCTCTTCCTCCACTTCTTTCTGTCAGGATGTGGAGCGCAGAGGACTGGGTCTGGAGCCAGCCTTTGTGGTAGGGCACTCCTTTGTGCTCTTGTGACCAGGAGGACAATGCAGAGGCAGTCACATTGGTCCCACACAGGTCTGGCAAAGCCTACTAGCTGGGCTTTGTGCCATTCTCCCAAGGATTTATGCCCTGGTAGGTAATAAAAATGTTTCTTTTTTACAGATTTATTTAGTACTTATGTTAGTTCAATACGTAGGTGAAGTCCCATGTATATTGCAAATATAGCAAAGATGGCCATTTCTTTTGCTTGGCCTACAGCTCCCAGTGAGACTAGCTATCTCCTATTTTAACTCCTGCCATAGGCTAAAGCCCTTTCTAACTTTTTCCACATGTACTTGGTCTTCAGCTGAGTCCTGTCTACTGAAAGACTTTCTCAAACTTTTCCAGTTATTTAACTCTTCAGATTTTGAAAGTTCAGAATGGAAGAGGGAAATGGCCTGTTACCCTCATTACTGAATGCTGGGGTATGTTCCCTTCTATACACTGTTTCCTTCTCTCCATTCAGCATTTATTTACACTCTCCGAGTTCCAACTTTTTACTCTCTATGCATGTGGCTTTTCCTCCAGTGCTGTATTTCCACTTTTCTTATGGACTCAGTGTTCATGTCCTGTTAGTTTTCAGATTTACAGTCCTTAGCTTTTGGACGCAAAATTGTCAGCTGTTCTCGTCATTCTCTCTGTCCATCCTTTAGGTGTTGCTCCCGAGCTTGTAAACTCTGGTAATCCAATACGGAATGTGCCTTTCTTTCCAACACTTAGTATCATCTTGGCTTGTGCTGTTTGTCACAAAGGGTTCAGCTTCATCTGTTGTTGGGGTATTCTGTCATGAATTTCACTGGTCTGTCAGTCTCTGATTTTTTTTGTTTTTTATACTGTCTTATATGTCTATCCCAGAGGACTGACTGGTTCATTTTCAACTTCATTTTTCATTGGTAATTTAATTTACTCTGCAAGCTATAACTGCTTGCTTAAGATTTAAGTCTGGATCTTCTAGTAATTTCTCTGTTTTGCCTCAGATTCACCCCAGAATGTTAGCTCAGATTTTCTATCTTTTCACTGACATCTTGCATTTTCAGATACAGCGTGAAAGGCTATTTAGATTTTCTCCAGCAGTCTTTGACATTTCCAGATTTTCTGTTCTAGAAGGTCTTTTACCATTTGTCTGGTCAGGGCTGTGTTGTTTTTTGTCTGTTTGTCTATTTATTTTTAGTTTATTGTACCTTTCTTGTTCTGAAATCATTAGAGACAAGGATTATGGTAGAGGTCTAAAGCTTTCTTAATCATCAACATAATGTGTTCTAAATCTCCAGCTTTGCATATTAATGATACAAGCTCCTCTTGTGAGAGCCATGAGGATTGCTGCTTACACATACCGATGAATCTGCTTTTCTCTTTCTCCCTTTCTCCTCTTTCTCCCTCTCTCTCTCCTCTCTCTTTCTCTCTCTCTCTCTCCTCTCTCTCTCTCTCTCTCCCTCCCCTCTCTCTCTCTCTCTCTCTCCTCTCTCTCTCTCTCTCTCTCTCCCTCCCCTCTCTCTCTCTCTCCTCTCTCTCTCTCCTCAAAATTCAGTTTCTGGAGAGCCTTACAGCCCATGTTGACTTTATACATACACTACTTCCTCATGCTGCATGGATATTATTGAGGAGGACAAGAATATGAAGAACAATTTGAAAATGGGAGATGGAAAATTTGTGCTTCTTAGTTTTCAGTTGGTCTGTAGCGCTTTTGTAACCAGGCTTATGCAAGTTAAAATAATCCTTAAGAAATTCCAGCTCTGACCACTTAAAAGTGCCCGTGAATAAAAACCCCTGATCTTACAAAACCTACAGCTAATTGTGGCTTAAAATAAAATTAAATGTGAAATGTATAGGGGCAGGAATCAAAAACTAATAGACACAAAGGTCTATAACAAAAGGTAAAAAGTTAATACTCAGTTGTAGATCTTAAAGTTCAAACACTTGCTGCAATTTACGTCCTCCTTGAACCACCTAGATTATTTTCCTTGAGTCATGAAATCAGCAATCTGATTTAATCTTGTTTCTGTCTCCAGCAGATTTTGATGCTACTTGATCAGAAATGAAGTTTGCAAATGTCAAAATATTTAATGACAGGACTATTTGCAATTACATTTTTACTGGAAAAAAACCCAAGGAACTATGTGTTTATAGCTGCTTGATTTAGTGAAAGTGTGATAATTTAACTTTTCACTATAATAACAATTTATTTTAAATAACATAACATGCACTTAATAAGCATGTTGCCATTTGAGATGATTAAAAATATTTTCTGTATTCTAAAATAGCATGAGGTTTTGTTTGTTTCAGGTTTTGTTTTTGTTTTTTTGTTGTGTTTTTTTTTTTTTTTTTTTTTTTTTGACAAATCCCAGCTAATGACATCCAGAAACAATATTATATTTTCACTGTTGAAGCACAAGTAGTTATAAAATCTTTGGGATTTCCCTCAAGAAAAGAAATTTCATGTTTTAAGCTAATGCTCTGATTTCTTGCAAAAACATCTGTCTTATAAACTGTGGTGTCAATGCTAATTTATACATCATTTGACTAAATAGATCCTTTCAATGAAGCAGAGGAAAATATTTACATGTTTCGCTCCAGCTCATTTTTGTTTTTCAAAGAACTTTCGTAGGCCTAGGGTTTATAATTATTCAAATGAGTATGGGCACAGGTAATCTTCAGCTGGGTTGGGACCTCATTGTAGTAGATGCTGCACGAACATAGGGTGTCTGTCAGCCTGCATCCCAGAGCATTCACAGTTTGAGAACAAGCTGCAACAGATGGATAACAAACAAGGAGAGAAGGTGAAGTAACTCTTACAAGCAGAATGCTTTAGTACAAGTAATTAGTTGTGCAAATCCAAGCACATTGGTGGCAGCAGTGAAGAAATACTTCAAGGAATAATTAGAAAGCAATATCTCCTTCAGTTTCAGTTTTCTAATAGTATACACAAAACTGCTGTCACCAATACTTTACCAAAACCTGTCCATTTGTTTCAATAATGAAGCAGTATGGTCTACCCTGCTAAGTAAACATACTTTGAAGGGCTGTTGAAAGTTCATAAAGCTTTTCTAAGGCATGGACACTAATACAGAAGTGAAATATTAGTTTAATAACACTAGACCAACAATTTAATGGGCTTATAATTTTCAAAGACCTTAAGCAGTAAGCATCAAGAGCTGATATTAAATTCTGTTTCCTTATTTTAAATTACTTTACATTTCCCAATAGGACTTTAAAAGTCTGCTGTTGCACTCTATCTGAGGAGAATCATGGATGATAGCAAATATAAACCCATAAAAGTTAACATGATCTGGGATATTACATCTGCCAGTAGCTTGTTTTTCTCCAATTTGGTGCTAGACTTCCTAAAAATTATCAAATTAGTGCTTCCAGTAAGCATAACTTCCCATCCCCTGGAAAAATCTCATAGAAATTGCAGAATTTTTGAGGTTTAAGTTTTGAAGTTTGGGTTTGTTTCTGGTTTCTCTTTGCTTGTATGTGGGTGCTGTGGGGTTTTCTTTTCTTTGTTTTAATACTTCAGGCAGCTCTAGAACATCTAAAAATATTTTGAGGACTTCTCATCTTTCATGGATTCTTTTGACAAGTCAGTTGCAGTAGGTACACAGAGATACTTACTACTTTGACATCTGGCTTGAATTGTGGGTCCAGGCTCAAAGTGTATTTACCACAGTGACGTTGCTCCACGGCAGCAGTATCATATTATATAAATATAATTTCAGATTCAGGTGTACCTTTGAAGGAGCAAAGCTCCAGGCAAAGGAAACACCTGATAGTTCAACAGCAGTCATTGCCTGAAAGAAGTATAGCACAAGGTGTAATTTCTGTATATATAGCTTTACTCCTATCCAAATACATTTCTAATTCATACAAGTTTTTAATATAACTATATGACATTTTTGTTTGTACAAATAACTTCATATATTTTCTGAAAAGTCACTAATATTTGCATGAAGCAGGACCAACTTTCAAGATTGAGAGTATTTTGATAAAATAATTTAAGTAGAATTTAATGGAATGTCTTTTCTCTCATTTTGCCTACTGCATGTTTTTATTTTGCAGAAAGTAATATCTCTGCATCAGTCTTTATTGAATAGGAGAACACAGGTAGTATTTACAAGTTTTATATTGAAGGGTAGGACCTCATGTATATAACTCAGATCATTATTCTAAGCTTTGAGATGTTCAGAATCCTACTGCTTTCCAGAGCCATTGATTTCCTAGGTTAACTTTTATTTTTACCCAACTCACCAGTAAGATCTCATAGCTACATGTCTTAGAAAATGCAGTCAGTTCTTTTCCCATGGTTATTGCCCTTTTTTTGATTTGAAATGCTTTCTGATTGTAAGAATGTGCGCTGTTTCCTAAGAAAAAAAAAAAGCAAGAAAAGAAACAGAAACAAAGGAGAGGAGGGTGAATTTGTCCCTTACTTTTGCTGTCTAGCATTGATTCAAGGAGGAACAGCTCCGCGTGTAACTTAAGTAAGCCCTGGAGGGTTGTCTGTGGTTACGATAGAGGCTTCTTTCTAGATACTGCTGTTCTACGTGCTTGATGGTTAAGGCTTTCTTTCATGGTGTAACACATGAAATATTTTGCATGTGGGGACTATCAGAAGTTTTTCAAAATTTTTTTTTTGGTTGTGAAGGTTTTGAAAATGTCTTCTAAATGCAACTCTGGTAATGGCTGTATCCTTTATGCATTCACAATTTGGAGTTTTCATATTACACATAATGTAACATATGTTCCAGTATAATGTATAAAATGTGATGTCATAGCCTAACTTGAAATTTTACAGCAGAAAATTGGAATGAAAATTCTATCATGTACCTCCAGGAGAAATTTTTGTTTCTCATCACTAAGAGAGTTTTTGTTAGTGTCTGGAGTACACCTTTACACCATCAACAAGAAACATACTATTGTTCAATCAAGTAGTAGGCAGCGCTGTGAAACTAGTGTGGCCTTTTTATTTATGATGCATAACTTTGGTAGGCAGAGGCTTTTCTCTGGTGAGCTGGGTTAGAGTCCAAGCCTAGGTGAGGGATATGATCTAGCTGTTATACCTGGTCTAGCTGCATACCCTGGAAGGCACGCGAACAAAATCACACATAAATAGCAGCTTTCTTTATAAAGAAGTAATTAGAGTCTTCCTGACCAACAGTGTACATCTTGGTCCTCTCCTGTTACATGTAGATACCAAATGTGCATGAGTTGTGTAGTCATCCCATCCTTTTGATTTAACCCCAGGGATTCTTAGTCCCCAGTATCTACTCCCTATCCAAGACTGAGTAGGCATAGAAATAGTGGCTCTGAGAACAGGGGGCTGTGCCCCTGTGGCAATTTGTTCTGTCCACTCTCCACTTCCCTCTTTTCCAAACTGCACTGAATGCTATTTGATCAGTTCTGTGCAGATACACATTAGCAATATAATACTCGAGAAATGGTTCACACTTGCCCACTGGAAAAGAACAGGTAAACTGCACAAGCCCAGCCTTAACTCACGCAGTTGCTCTCTCACTCCCCCCACACCTCCTGAAGGGATGGGGAGGAGAATCGAAAGAATGTAACTCCCACGTGTTGGGGTAAGAACAGCCCAGTAACTAAGGTATAACACAAACCACTGCTGCTACCACCAATAATAATAATGATAAGGAAAACAACAAGGGAAGAGAATACAACCACTCACCACCTGCTGACCTATACCCAGCCCAACCCAAGAAGTGATCTAGCCCTTCCGGGTCCCTGCCCCCAGTTTTTACATCCTGGGCATGATGTGTTGTGGTATGGAATACCTCTTTGGCTAGTTTGAGTCAGGTGTCCTGTCTCTGCTTCCTCTTGGTTTCCCCTCCTCCCTGGCAGAGCATGAGACTCAGAAAGTCCTTGGTCAGACTAAACATTTGAGCAGTAACTGAAAACATCGGTGTTATCAGCGCTGTTCTCAGGCTAAAAGTCAAAACCACAGCTCTGCACCAGCTACTAAGAAGGAGAAAAAATGACTGCTGCTGCTGAACCAGGACATGAACTCTTCTGTCACTGTCAGTTATCCACTTCACGGTTATTATTAGCTTTTATTTTTTTTGTGGTTGTCTAGGCTCCCATATCTATTGATACATATCATCACCTGGTTGGACAGACTTCCCCAAGAAAGACAGTAGCCAAGTCTATCCTAAGGTTGACTACAGAAATATCTGTCCACCTCACAGCTTTCTTTCAAAGGATTCCAAGAAAGAGGTGTATATAAAGACTCGTGTGTTAGGTGAATTGCCCTGTCAGATTGGTCTTCTTTCAAAGCCCCAGTTACCTGCAAGGTCAGATCCCATGCCATAAGGATAGTACTTACCTGCCATACAAAAATTTGGGAAAAAAAAAAAAAACAAACCAAACAACAACAACAAAACAACAAACCACTAAAGGACAGAATACCCATAAATATGAATATGTTTCCTTATGTGGGTTTGTGTGTGTTAGTTCACACAAATTGATTTTCATTCTTCTTCCTTTTGCTTTATAGAGAACCAGGAAAGACTTGTTTGCTCCACAAATTACTTTCATGTTATGCTGAGAACATTCCTCCTTTGCTGCATTTTCATTCATAAAAGATCACTGTACTAATTACTGGTGTGACTCCCACTGTTCTCACCTGTCTCACAGCTTCTTAATTTCTGGTGCTTAATAGGCAATACCCCTGTGTCTTTATACTGAGAGACTGCACATGGCATGGTAGCTGAGGTTCTCTGACACTCCATGAAGCATGCAGCTGACTCCCTTGCTGCTTCTGGGCACCCACTCTTTTGTAGGGCTTATAGAATTATAGAATGGTTAAGATTGGAAAGGAACTTAAGACTACAATTGTTGACCTGTTGCAATGAAAATCTTGCGAATCTTTATTTGCCATCAAGACTGTCACTGCATTTGTCATTTTGGGATGCTTGAAGTAGAGAAGAAATGCAGGATGTTTTTTCCCATGCTCATTGCTTCAATGCTTTGCCTATTTAAGGAAACTACATTTAGAATCATAGAATAGTAGAATAATTAGGATTGGAAAGGACCTTAAGGTCATCTAGTCCTGACCCCTCTACCATGGGCAGGGACATCTCACACTAAACTGTGCCACCCAAGGCTCTGTCCAACCTGGTTGAACACTGCCAGGGATGAAGCATTCACAACTTCCCTGGGCAACCCATTCCTGTGCCTCACAACCCTTACAGTAAAGAATTTCTTCCTCATATCCAATCTAAACTTCCCCTGTTGAAGTTTGAACCCATTACCCCTTGTCCTATCACAGAATCACAGAATCACAGAATAGTAAGGGCTGGAAAGGACCTCAAGATCATCGAGTTCCAACCCCCCCACCATGGGCAGGGACACCTCCCACTAAACCATGCCATCCAAGGCTATGTCCAACCCCACCTTGAACGCCGCCAGGGATGAAGCATTCACAACCTCCCTGGGCAACCCATTCCAGGGCCTCACCACCCTCACAGTAAAGAATTTCTTCCTCAGATCCAATCTAAACCTCCCCTGTTTAAGTTTAAACCCATTACCCCTTGTCCTCTCACCACAGTCCCTAATGAAGAGTCCCTCCCCAGCATCCCTATAGGCCCCCTTCAGGTATTGGAAGGCTGCTATGAGGTCTCCACGCAGCCTTCTCTTCTCCAGCCTGAACAGCCCCAACTTTCTCAGCCTATCTTCATACGAGAGGTGCTCCAGTCCCCTGATCATTTTTGTGGCCCTCCTCTGCACTTGTTCTAACACTTCCATGTCCTTTTTATGTTGAGGACACCAGAACTGCACACAATACTCCAAGTGAGGTCTCACGAGAGCAGAGTAGAGGGGCAGGATCACCTCCTTCGACCTGCTGGTCACACTCCTTTTGATGCAGCCCAGAATACGGTTGGCCTTCTGGGCTGCAAGCGCACACTGCCACAGTCCCTAATGAAGAGTCCCTCCCCAGCATCCCTATAGGCCCCCTTCAGGTATTGGAAGGCTGCTATGAGGTCTCCCCGCAGCCTTCTCTTCTCCAGGCTGAACAGCCCCAACTTTCTCAGCCTATCGTCATATCTTCAGTTCCATGTCTATCTTATGTTGAGAACACCAGAACTGCACACAATACTTCAAGTGAGGTCTCGTGAGAGCAGAACAAGTAGAGGGGCAGGATCACCTCCCTCGACATGCTGGTCACACTCCTTTTGATGCAGCCCAGGATACGGTTGGCTTTCTGGGCTGAAAGCTCACACTGCCGGCTCATGTTAAGTTTCTTATCGACCAACACCCCCAAGCCCTTCTCCACAGGGCTGCTCTGTATCTCTGCCCAACCTGTAGCTGTGCCTGGGATTGCTCCGACCCAGGTGTAAGACCTTGCACTTGGCATGGTTAAACTTCATCAGGTTGGCATCAGCCCACCTCACAAGTGTGTCAAGGTCCCTCTGGATGGCATTCCTTCCCTTCAATGTATCAACCGAACCACACAGCTTGGTGCCACCGGCAAACTTGCTGAGGGTGCACTCAATCCCACTGTCCATGTCACCAACAAAGATGTTGAACAAGACCGATCCCAACACCGATCCCTGGGGGACACCACTCGTTGCTGGTCTCCAGCTGGACATTGAGCCACTGAGCACTACTCTTTGCATGTGGCCATCCAGCCAGTTCTTTATCCACCGAGTGGTCCACCTATCAAATTGATGTCTCTCCAATATAGAGATAAGGATGTTGTGTGGGACAATGTCGAACGCATTGCACAAGTCCAGGTAGATGACATCAACTGCTCTACCCCTGTCCATCAGTTCCGTAGCCCCATCATAGAAGGCCACCAGATTGGTCAGGCAGGATTTCCTCTTAGTGAAGCCATGCTGGCTGTCACCAAGCACGTTGTTGTTTCCATGCTTTGCCTATTTAAGGAAACTACATTTTGTGTATCTCCAGTGGTAGCTGAGGCTAGAAACTTTATCTTTTTGGTCTAATGGCATATTTGCTTTTCCACTCCTGTCTTTCTGTGATGGTACACTCTTTTCCAGAGAGAAAGTGTTCGTGTTCTGAGTAAATTGCCTTCTAAGATATACTTCACCTTATTATACTTAATGATGATAAAATTGGTGGTAAACCAGAAAGACCAACATGTAACTCCACTTCTCTAGAGTTCATGTTTTTATTTGATCTCTCATTTCTCTTTAACCCAATAAAATATAATGACTTTCACCCAAATATACCTGTTTTCCTAGCAGCTAGTTCTTTAAAATGGATTTCCATTTCTTGATTTGTTTTCTAAAATTTTCTTGGGCATTAAAAAATTTTGCAACAATTAAAATAAATTCTTCCTAGATAGTTCTCAAGTATTATGGAGGAGTATTTTTTTTAAAGTGAAAAAGTCTTCACTTTTTTTGTACAAGCTCTGCATCCCAAGAGATACAGACCTAATCAGTGCTAGACAAAAAATATGTTCCTTAGCTGTAGGATGAATCACTTACTGTGTCTCTTTATCCTAGATCTTTCACCATAAGTTTAATAGCCTCTCATACTGAAGTATTTTCTTCCCGAGAATCTATATATATCCCTACATAAATTTTATACCTTGTTAAAATCTATCCCCTTATCCCAAACCCAGTGATTAAGGTACACTACTAAACTTTCCCAAAAGTTGGGTTGAGCTCATGTAGTCTCTTCTGAATTACAGTTGTGTCCAGCACAGATGGAGAAGGCTACATCAGAGGTAAGCCATTAAACGCCAAAGCTCACTAGGCTGGGCAGGAAGAATTAAGCACCTCAGTGCTGGACTATCCATAAAGCTGGATCAGAAATGGATTTTTGGTTTGGTAAGTTGAACTGATAAATTAAGTCACAGCAGAAATTTTATAAGGTTTAAACAAAAATCTCCATTGCCCTTAAACTTCAGCATTTCACTTTCAGACTATATGAGAGACATAAAATGCCAACATTTTCTCAAAAATGTATGTTCTTCATGTCTTTTTTGCACATTAAATGTTAAGTGACTGTAAAGTGAATATTAAAATTTCAGAATGAATACAGGAAATGTACTAGAAATGCTGAAATAAAACAGTTGATTTAAGAAAAAATAAAAAAGTTCTATAGATTTTACATTGCCTTCTCTTTGGTTTTGGTTTTTTGTTTTTTTTTTTTTTTTTTTTTTTTTCTTTTACTTGACCACAACTCGTGGCTGTTTCTCAAGCTGTTCATTTTCCTGATTTTTCCATTTTAATTTCATGTACATGCTAATTTCCTGTTTGCTGAAAATGAAAGCCAACTCCAATTATCCTAAGCCAACATTTTGGGTCAGGACATCTTCCATTTAGCCACTAGAATGCACAGAGGTCAGGATTGCACCTGAGCTATTATTTCACTATGGGCCAGAGATGTCTTCATGTGAGTCTCAAGAAAAATAGCTCGTTCAGCTCATGGTTCATGTCCCTGCAATACCTTCTGGATAGTGCTGCCTTTGCTCTTTTTTTCCAAACAAGAGTAGACATCCGCCAATCTTTCAAAATGCTGTCACACAAAGAGGGAATGTTGGTTGGGCTTCTCCTTTTATTAAACTGCGTGCTTAGTGGTACACCTCTAGACTGGAGTGAGAGGCAATGGAGTTGCCTCTTCTGAGTGATGGATAAAGGTAGACAGGCAGATAGAAATATCAGAAGGTCTGAAGAAGGAAGATTAGTCAAGTAGGAGGCCATCATTCCAGGAAGCAAGGCTTTGTCTGCTCTAGGATTCCTGAAAGACAGATTTTCAGAAAATGAGGAAATTTTGATGGTGTTAGAGGACCTCTTACAAATGCAAGGGATTGGGCAAAGACACAGTGCTGCCTTTGGAAACATGGCAGGTGGTGGCTGATCAGATGCAGGAGATAAGTTCTTGCTGATGGATGAAACATGCTGGGCAGGGTGCTAAGTAATATGACGAATGTCCCTCACATATCTTGAAGATAAAACCAAGTAGCTTTCATTTGATATGGGAGACACTTGCACAGTGTTCAGAGCACTTCATGGAGCTAGCACTAAGCCGTTGTCTTTTTGCAAGACTGAATATAAAGGCTATAAAGGCATATAAAGATAGGCTATAAAGGCAGATTTGCAAAGAGAAGCTGTGTTAAAGTCGAAGAAGCCAGGCAAAAGCTGGTGAACTACCACTGCTGTTAGTTGTTCTCACATGCTTTAAAGTTGCTACTTGGTACTCTTTAAAAGTTTTGGTGGTGGGAAGGAAATCTCAGTGCTCACAGTGCTCAGACAGTCCATTTGGGGGTGGAAAATCAGGCCAGGAAGCAATCTGCTGGCTATGATAGATGTTTTGACAATTTAAAACTGGAAAGGGAGACTTTAGACACTGTCCAAAAGAAGTCCAACAAATAAATAGAGATGGTCTTGCTGCTGAAAGAGCGGCAGGTTTGTGGCGCTGGCATTGAAACCACACACAGTACCAAGAGGCCCCAGGTATTCTAGAGCTACTCATGAATTTTTCATTCAGAAAACATAGTTTGCGTTCCTAATTTAGGCATGTGTTCATGAAGACTTTTCAGCCTGTGCTTAAGTCAATAATTTTTAAACACATTCTTTGTTAGAGGAACTTAGCCCTTTCCCCTTCAGCCAGCTGGTAAGTTATCTATTCACTGGATGAAAGTTATTTGAAAATGAGGTCCTGAATTACTGCATACTAAACCCCAGAATGTCTCACTAGTGCATTTTATTCATGTATTTATTTTTGGTCCCTTCTGCCTAAAATATTCTTCAGTTCCTTGTCACCTGGATAAATATTCTTCTGCTGCTTACTTTGGCTGAAAATTCAAGTATATCTCAAATTAGTTAATATAGTTAGTCTGCTACTTGAATCTTCACTATTATTGTATTATATAGGCAGTATCTATGCTATTTTACCTTGAATTGTATTCCTAGGAGTTCTTCTTCAGAAACAACACATGTTAAACCTTTGCTAAAGAAGCTTCTCTGTGTTTGCTTTTTTATTTGTTTTCAAATCTGTTTTCATATTTGAATTTTTTGGTTATATATAACCTCCTTCTGTAAAGGACTTCCAAAGTTCTCTTCTAACAAAACAACCTTATGAAGCGTTAGTCATTTTTGATATTTGAAGCTTCTGGTAAAATGATAGCTTTCCTATAATTAGATCAATGCAAAGGCTGAAAGGGGCCATCTAGGAGATTTTGTTCCCAGTTTAAAAGTCAACCTTCTCTCTGCTAGCTAAATGACTTTTAGATACATACCAGATAATTTCCCTTGCAGAGAAGTTTATCGTTACCACTGTTTCTACCATTATATTGCAGTAGCCAGCATTCTACAGATGGGTGACAAGCATGCACAAGTATAGCTTGCACTCTCAGCTGGCAATATAGGGAGGAGATGGGGAAACAGGGGCATAAGAAGCTAAGATGATTTTCTAGAAAGGGGAAAACATTTCAAAAAATACAGCAAAGGGACACAGCTCAATGCAGAAGGTGCAAACCCTGTGTTGAAGTTGAAGTCCCTGTTGTGCCATCTGCCCTCTCTTCTGCATGTCTTCCATAACTCTGGGAACAGGCAACTTCCCAGGGTGCTGGCTCTTGGAAAGGAAGTGAAGACAAATAATATGTCAACTGAAAAACATGAGATCAGGTGATGACCACAAGACTTATGCATACCATGATCTTCCCTGCATTTAGGGGCTATCTTTGCAGAAACAGAATTCCTGAGTTCTTGAATCCTAGTTGAGAATCCTGCCTACTGTATTCAACTATATACATACATTAACTACTATATGTATAGTGGTTATAATAATTCTGAAGTACTCAAAAGTACTATGCAACACAGCTCAGGCTGAGTTATTATTGTGTTTCTTGTATTTTCTTGATAGCTGTGTTTAATAGTGTTCCCATACATGATTACAGTAAAAATCAGAAGCTTTATCACAGAAAGCCTCAGCTATGTCAAGTGTCCAGCTCCAGTTTATGTTAAAAATCTCTTACATCTGGGTAAGGGTTGACTAATGAAAATCATATTTTTAAAAATGAAATACTGAAGTGCTTTTCTGACTCAACAGTTCTACAACCGCTTCTTCCCCTTGCTTGCACAAGACAGCTCTGTTAAAAATGTGCTCAGTCAATGCTCAAACCTTCCGAGTTTTGGTGTTTGGGGTGGCTTTTGTTGTTGTTGTTGTGGGGTTGGCTTGTTTCTTTCATTTGAGGTTTTTGTTGTTGTTCCTGCTGGCTTTTTCCTACCTTAGTTTTCTCATTGTATTAACAACTTGATGGTTGGAGAGTCAATTCTTACTTCGTCGAGAGTCACACCAAAAGATGTCCCTTTCCAAGTGCTGCCTTGTTATAACACTAATGGAGGAAACAGCAAAATTTTCCCCACGAACTGGAAGAGAAAGACAGACATTAACTGAAACTCATGTACACCTCCCTAACAATATCACTTTCTCTATAGAAAACTCTCAGCTATTATTGTGGCAAACCCCCAGATAACAAACATTTTAGAGTAGACATACTGCTAAAAATGCACAAATGCTGCATTTCCCATGTATGTTACCCAAATAGTATGAGATGTTTTTCACGATTGCTGCAGGTTTATATCTAGTTTGCAACACTGATATCTAACAGGTTTTGATTCTTACACAAACACCGCACCATTTTCTGTGCTACGCCTCTAAAACGGATCTACAGGAGAGGCAGATTATTGATTCTATTTCCAGAGGGAATTAATTTTGATTGCTCTGCACAGGTTCAAAAAGTTTGTTGATGATCTTCATTTACTCTTATTAACCTGGATTGAATTTTATCATAAAAATAAACTTTTTATATTAATATTTTTTCATATTTTGACCAAAATTCTCCACAGAAATAATAAGTTCCTACACTATTTGGCTCTTGCTAAAATTAGATTTAGATGTTAAAGCTCAGGTGAAATGAATCTTACTGAGACGTAAATTAGACACAAACCAGCAGAATAAATTGCTTGGTAGATCTCTGTCAGTGATCCGTGTTGCACCATTTTCCTGTTTCAATTTTAGCTCTTATCCTGTATGTAAGTACAGAGATACAAGTAGGAGGTTTGTTTAATTACAGATTACTGATAAAATCTTAATTAAACCAGGTGTATAGTAGTTTCTTTCAAAGTCTGGGGGCTTTTGGCTTCTGACATAGCTGGCCTTTATTTGGCAAGAGAACTGTTGTTCTCATTGCTTCTCAAAAATTGCTGAATTATTTGGGAAAAAAATGCCAAGATGATCACTGTGTAAAAGAATGTTCCTTCAAGATTTTTTATTCTTATTTTAGTTGTGTGCATTGAAGTACACAGTTTTTAACTCTGACTTCTACAAGATGTCAAACTGACCATAGAGAAGTGCAGAAATTTAACAAATAAGAGAGTAGCAAAGTCCAGTTTTAGGATGAATCTTGTAGATCTTAAGTGGAAGATAGTAGGACTTACTTCCTGCAGACCTGCATGTATAGAAACCAAGTAGGAGGTTAGAGAGGCAAAATCCAAACACATTTCATGCCTCAGGGTTTGGTTTTGATTTATATAGTCTTCACCCCTTTCTAATAATAGCTTTCAATAAGGAAGCTATTGAATTTTAAAACTATTGTTTATTCTTTCTATAGAAGACTAAGGATTGTGTTGCAACATCTATGATTTTATCTTTAGATCTGTTTTAATTGTGGCACAATTTGGAACAGTCCTGACCATGGAAGTACATATAACTGGTATGTGGATCTTTTTTTTTTCCCTGAGAAAATTAAGGCTGTAAAAATTGGTAATTCTCTTTTCTTTGTGTTTTCTAAACACTAATGACCTTTCCTTCTCTTCATTGAGTTAAATATTAAGATGAAGAAAATTATAGAAAACCACAAAAGAATGAAATAGCCACAGCTTGTCTACTAAAGATTATCAGATATGCGATAGATTCATGGGAAGGATTTACCACCTCTATCTCAATTTCTAAGTATGTTCAGTACTAAATGAGGCTTGCACACAATCTATAATCTTCTAGCCCTTCTGAAGATAAAACAATATAAAAATACACTGTCAATTGTTATTACTTGGCAGTACAGCGTGTCTGTGCCATTACCCTTTCTTCTTCAGAGCAGTTCAAATGCCTATGGAGGCATTGATAGCACACAGGCATACTCACACAAAGGGTGAAGGAAAGGAACATGGAGTTTTAATGTGGTTATTTTATTTTTTTTTTTTTTCTGTTTGCAAAGACAGCAAGCATGAAGGCATCTGTGCCTGTCTAAATTCAGCCCAAACCATCTGCCAACAGTTGCAGCTAAAGGGTAGAAAATCTAATCGTGACTCAGAGGAGTTAGAAGGGAATGTGGGAGCCAGTGCTCAGGCAATAAGCTCCAGAGATGTGTAACAGTCAGCTGGGAAGAGACAGGAAGCAGTTAAATGAATGAGGGCATCTGTTCTTATCACACTTACACTAGATGAACCTGATAATTAAATGAACAGTTACAGTGTAATGTATTGCCACACAGAGAGAGGTTTTTCAGATACATGCTCATGCTGTGATCTTCTTCCTATCTATATCTTCCTCCTCCTCAGCTTCAAACCTTCATCATTAAGAAACTTGCTGTACAGTAAGTTTGTTGTTCTATACAATGATAGTTACCTGAAATCAATGCTAGCTCTGAGTTACGGTAGCATCATAAACTGTTTGCTTGCCATAATGGAATTATTTATCATTACAATTATTCATTATTTATCACATGAGCTCTTAAGTTATTCCTTGCTATTGATCATATTATCCTGTGCAATTTATTTTTCATTTATGTTGTCTGGATTAAAAAACATGAGGGAAAAATGCAGATAGTTATTCCTATGTTTTCTTTTTCAACAGAGAACATTTTGGGAAACAAACACAGTATAAAGAGCATAGTGATTAAAACCTGTTTAACTTAAAAAGTGGATTCATTTTGAGTTCTTTCAGGGTCACTTCCGCTAATTTTCCCAATTACCTGAGATAACACTGGTGTTTTCAGCCAAACAGATTTTTAACATAAATCCCAGCTGGATGCTTGATGTAGCTGAGGCTATGTAACATTCTGAGTGGTCCTGTCTCTAGGGGAGCTTCTGTTTCCTTACTGCTACATGTTTCTCAAAGACTGCAAATTCATTTTCTTCAAAAAGGTATGACTGTCCTAAAGGGATGGGGGATGCCTGCTGGCATTGCACCTATAAGACGTATGATGAGCCACCTCTACAGTTTGTATAACTGCATTATTTGATCCTTCTCTGTGGTAAGCAGGAAAACTTGAGAGGCATCCTCCAGGCATGTCAATGGTTACATGTGATAGACTCCTGCATCACTTGGGTTTCAGCGTGAACTAAGAGACAGCTCATCTTCAATTTACTTTGACACTGAATGTTTAGAAAGTGGCATGGCTGGGAGATCTTCCTCTACCTGCCTGTAAGCATGAAATTCCCCAGACCATGAATAAAAATGACCAAGTTTCTCTTCTGCTTACCAAGTTGTACTGCTCTGCAATGGCTCCCAGGGCTCAGTGCACACTCTTTATTTATTATTCTCTTTCGCATTACACTAGAGAGCTTTTGCAGCTCTTCACAGGACAAAATTTTTGATGACCACTTGCTGGCAAACAAGCAGGATTTTGCCTATGATGGGCATTAAATACATACATATTTTATGAAGTATTCTGAAAAGTCTGTAGATTATAATTATTAATGAAGAAGACGTGCTGCTTACAGAGGTATCCTCCTGAAAAAACGAGCCAGTACAGACATCTAAGGGAAGGAAAGAGAACATGGAGTCTAGTTAAGTACTCATAAAATTAACAACTGCTTTTGAAAAAAAGGAAGGTTCAATAGATATTTTGAAAGTATTTCTACTTTTCAATTTCAAATGTTTCCTACTTATGACCTTACTCTAAAGTGTTTTAGGACATCTGGTGGGCATTAAACATAAAAGTGATTCTGAAGTTTTCTTCAATACGTATTTCACAGCTGGAACTACTGAGTGCTCACTATTTGCTGCTGTAGTTACATGCATTCAGCCATTCCTAACCATTTGGGATTGGGAGTGCCTTTAGTGCATTTATAGACTCCATAAAGATTAAAGTGATGGGACAACAGTAGCTGGCCTTTTTCTGTCCCTTGTCACACTAAAGGCCTGTGGAATAATTGAACAATGAGACAGCCATGACATTTTGCTGAATTTACCCAGGGGGATTATTTATCTAATTATTGTCTGTATTTTGGGGGTATTTGAAATGTTCCTAGCTAACTTGCCAAAAACTAAGCAAAAATCTACACCAGATACTGAAACATTTACAGATTGTCATGTTCTTCAAATCATGGAGATTACTACGTGTGAATATAAACACACAAAGTCCTTGCAGTATAAAATTTTTTGTTTCTAACACCAAGAAGCATATAAAACAAATATTTTTTCCCTACAGTAAACAAATTATTTAGTGCACCAAAAAAAATAATTTCCTATTCATAAGGGTCAGCTTTAGACAACTTTTGTTTTTTATGCAAATATTTGTCACAGAGAAACAGGCATACAAGATGATCATGCACAAATGTTGCTAGGAGGGTCAATCGGACATATCAAACATGCTTCTTTTTTCCCTGGGAAATGTACTAAGAAATATCACGCCAGATGTGGAGTTCTCCTTCTGCTTACTCTCCCAATTGCTCCGGGTTTGTGTTTTGTTGTGTCTTAGTCCCCATTTCTTCATCAAACTTCTATTTCTGCAAGGAGTGAAGTTCACAGAGGACTGCAGCAAGTATAATTCTAGAATTTGAGCTCACTTAGTGCTCATGCTTTCTATCCCTGTGTTTTGATAAAGAACAAAATTTACAAGATTTATGTTGGAGAGGAAGAATCTGTTGCCAGTTTTTAGGATGTGGGGTCCTGAGGCTTTCGAGGGAGGAGCATGCTTTCTTCTCAGGCTTACTTACCTCTCAGAGTCAGTCTGCACTCCCCTATGCTTCGCTGCATAATTCAGTTACTGTTACCTCATCTCCATTTATTTGTCTTTTTTCCTAACTAGTCTTCCATTAAATTTGAAAAATTAAATATACTGTTGCAAGTGGCAGTGCAGAAGATTACTGAGGAAATTCATGGAAACTCAGCGACCAACCTTTAACCAAACCATACCCAATCAAAATCTTTATTACACTCTAAACTGAATATATTTGTTTCTATCTCATTATTAATTTTTACTTAGTACATACTAAAATTGGTATTTGAGAAATACCATAGAAAGAAACTCTTCTTGGAAATAGATATGCAGTTAGCAAAAATATTTAATTTCATTCTGGGCAATAATTAGTCAAACAGCTCCAGCTCTCTAACCACAGTTTTCAAAGGGGGTGGAATAAAAAATTTTGAGAGTACATGTATTTTAAAACCTTTTCAGAGGTTTAAAAAGCATTATAAAAATTTCTTCTATTTTTTCTTTGTAAATCAATAAAATCCATTTGTAAGAATTTTCACAGAAAAAATGTTTCATCCTGCCATTCTGAGTTCTGAATTAAAAAAACCCAACAGCATTGAAGACCCAAAGAAAATGATGCAAATCTTTATTCTGCCACTCAGTGACTCTTTTTTAAGCATTAAAAAAGTTTTCAAAACTGGCCAGGTGGTAAAATCAAGGAAACAAAAATGGAAAACCTATAAAAGACCCCCCTAGATGCGATTCACTTTATTCCAGTTGAACACAAAAGAGTAGTAATGGAATACTGTCAGCATTTTCTTGAATTTTATTCCATTTTTTCAACCAAGTATAGCTTTAAATCCCAGAAGATTTCAAGCAAAGTGCTTTAAAAATAACTTATAATTGAAATAGTATGTGGAAAACATTTAAAGATTTGAACAACATTCTGCATTGTTCTATTTATATCCCTGTGTAGACAGTCATTCATATAGTTAAAATCAATACTATTTTTTAATATTATCCTGATATGAAATGAAATCATTGTATTGTGGTGATTTTTATCCAACCTTATCGTTAGGTTATAAGTAACTGCAATTTTTAGTGAGCTTAAGTTCCTGAGATGCCCATTTCAACACTAGCATTTCAATGCTATTCACTATGAAAAGTGTCTAGGAAGTACTGCAAATATTGGACTATCCCACATAGAATGAAGTAATATGAGTTTGATACAATCAGAAAATTTGAGAAATTTTTAGACCTCATTACTTCAATTACCACAGTATTGCCAAGAGGAGGATTTTTTACCATTAATATGTGACTTAACTTTTTTCTGAGGGGCACCCAAAAGGAGCTATGGATACTGTTCATATTGAGAAACCAAACACTTCTTATAAGCTAGGATATGTTGAAAGGAAATCAATCTATCTGATCTTCATTTATCCCTGCACTCTGAATACAGATTTACATCTTTCCATGGATGCCTTTCCTCATTTAGTGGCCAACAATATTGATGCTCAAATCAGAACTGTATATTACTTACCCTACAGCCCCATTTTCTCCCAGTCTTCAGCATTCTTTCTCCTCACACCTGAGGTATACCAAATATACTGTTTATGTACTGGTGTACAGACAGAATTGCTGCTTTCTTCACTTGCTTCTTAATGGCATTTGTCACTATATTACCTCAGTAATTAGTTAATGTATTAACATATTAACAATTAACTTGGCCGTTTTCACAATTCCTGTGGAGAATTATTTCACTTTTATTGCTGGGGAGATGAGGCAATGAATATAAAACCTGTTCACCTCGTTTGGACATCTAATTTCAAACTTTCCGAAGGATAACAACCCGAACTCACACTTCAGATATTTAAAGCATAGTCCCAGCTGACATATCTGTCTGTGCACTTCAGAACATCAAGGGAGCAGAACCTTAAGTCGGTTTCCTCAGCTAATGAGCTTCTTCAGTTTAAACACCTTTCTTTGGCATTGTATCTGAGGCAATGCAAAGAACTGGTTCTTCAAGGCAGGATGCAATTGATGCCCAAGGAGTCTGTGCTTTGTTTGTGAGCTCTCATCTGCCCAATTGCTCACTTATCTCCCCGTTGTTGCCTAAAGGCGGGATCCTGCAGCTGGAACTCTCCTCTTCACATCCCATTTTTCATTCTCTGCATTGTGTAGTGGGTGGGGCAGGGAAGAGACAGAATGTAATCAGGTAAGTAAAAACATGACAGCAGCTTACAGACCTGAGCAGAAGGGGACTGATTCCCCATACCTACCGCAGAGCCAGGGCACCCCACCACAGCCCAGAGCTGGGAAATATCCTACTTAGCCCAGAACAGGGCTTTTTTGTGGAGTTTATGGCTGCCACAATTTGGGATCTTACATGCGTGAAATAGGGTTTTTCTAGAAATAAGAAGTCATAATCAGCTAGGATTTTTGCAGAACTTAAAGGCAATAAATCCAGCAGGAAAGTTACCCCCTTGTTATGTATTAAGCACAAACTCCAGAGTGTGTCCTTTTGAAAGGAAGGTCATCAAAATCTTTGCGGTGGACAAAATAATGTATTTTCCTGCAGCCTTCCCACTTTTTTTTTTCTCTGAAAGAAGTAAAATATTCAGCTGTAACTGTGTGTGTGTGCGGGTATGTGTGTGAAAAATTAGTTTGAAATAGATGCCCACGCTGCAAAATTTCAGTCTAAACATTTCAAGAATTGTAAAGTTATCAGCAAATGAAAACAAGCTCTGACACAGACAGCATAAAACACCCTTTTACAAATGCAATCTTCAGCCTGTTTATTGTGCTACGGAAGTGTGACAGAGTTAATGTTCTTTTTGAATGTTGAGGATAAATAAATCCCCGATAAGAATGAGTACAACAATTTAATCTGATTCAGGCAGTTTATCCTGACGTATTTCTTGTTAATTAAGATGTGAGAATAATTGAATTTTCTGTGTGAAATGTAAAGCAAAGCAGGCTGATGACAGTGTAATTATGGCAACATACATACTCGAAAAAATGTTTTTGCTTGCCATGTAATAAGCCTTTTGATGTCAACTGAAACTTTCATTTCCTGGTACTTGTAAAACATCAAAATAGCAATAGTAGTACAGCATCAAATACATATATGCTTAGATGTCTTCAAGAACAAAATCAGTGCTGTCTAATACTGGTTAATGAACTTAACATGTGGAATATACTGATTCCATCTGCTTCTTGTTTTTGAAGCCAGTTTGAGCCATGTTCCCAGCTAACAAATGGTTTCACAAGTTTATTGCTAATCTGTGGGGTTCAGGAGCATTTCCACCCTAACAAGACCCCATTCCTATATTTTGTCCACTCGTACCTGGTAGGACACCACAGCCCAGCGTACCTTGTTTTTCCCTTGAAGAAAACACAGGCAGATGCACCAGGAGAGTGCAGCATGCATCAGCTCCTAAAGTAAATGTGAATGCACAGAGGATAGGTGCTGGGCCATGCAGGGTGCCTTTAGACACTGGTTACTGAAGCTGAGGACTATTAGTTTCTGCTATAGACCCAGCCAGTATTCACAGCCTGTGCAATTGTCCTGACAGCTCTCTAGCATAATAATAACTGTATTATTGTATATTGAGCTTAATTAGAAATAACTGAGAGTGTCTTCACCTCAAAAGTCTTGTAACCTGCTGAGTAAGCAACATGTGTGCTCAGAGGTACCAAGAGAAGGCTCTTGCCCTGCCCCAGGTGTGTGCCCCTGACCCCCTGGCTGCTTCAGGTGAAGTGGAACAGTGCACCACCAGCACAGTGAATCTGCCTTGCTGCCTCCTTTCAAACGATTTCCAAGCATTAACTGGATTTGATGATAATTTGTGAATGACTTAACGGTAACTGAAACTTAATTTTCAACTAACTTATTATTCTCAAATTAATCTATTAAACAGTCACCCCTGCTGGTTCCCATGTTCTCTTTTACTAAACCTGATACCTTACATACAGCCTTTAATGAAACAGTAGGGCCCAATCAATGCTTGATGTGTGAGCGTTCTTTCCTCTCTTCTTTGGGGAGATCTTTGCTATTTCTATTTCACACCTTTGGTCTTTCACACCTTTCATCATTTCACACCTCTGGTCTCTTTTTTAATGTTCTTTAGCCTTTCTTCATTCTTCTTCTTCATCTGTTGCTTCTACCTACCCATATGGAAAAAAAGTTACTAAAAAAGCAGTGTGTCTGTGATATTCAGCACCTTGTATTGTTTGAGTTGTAGTGTAGTTTTGAGCTTTCTACTGTGGAACTTTCAGTATTTGTCAGTTGGATTATTTTCTGGTCTTGTTGTAAGTGTAGTTATGTATTTCTTCTTTTCTCTTGCAGAATAAATGGATTTTTTTTTTTTTTCTGGATAAGCCTTTTCCAATATCAGTAGCAAGAAGTGGTGACAAGTTCAGTGCCTGTATGGGATTTTATTCATTTTCTTGCTACCACCCCAGCTGTCTGTTTCCAAGTTCACCTCAAATGGAGCAATGTCTGCTTGCTCATTATAGATTTCTTTGTGGAAAGGGCTTTCTCTTATGTTTTTGACACTAGTTCAAGACAACAAGTGGAAATGAAATTCTTAGTGACTAAATGAATTGCTCCACATAATGTTGCAAATATTTAAGAGACTGATACCTTGATACAAAACAATGCAGTCTTTGAAAGGTAAGAACCCCATCATCAGATTATAAAAACAAACACCGTAATCCGAATTCATTACTTTTTTGCAAAATGTTCTTTCAAAAATGCCTTTTGGTGAATTGTGAATGAGGCTTGTTCCCATTCAGAATGCAGAGTGAGCCACATCACAGTGCGTGCATCCCATAGCCCCATTATTAATGATAAAGCCAGGTTCTTAAGGCATGCACAATTAATGACACTGAGAAAACAAAGTGGATAGGAAGATGTTTCTAGGAGCACCATGACAGCAAGATTTACTCAACAGTTACAAGCTGATGAAGATAGGATGAGAAAATTGGGGCTGTTCAGCCTGGAGAAGAGAAGGCTGCGTGGAGACCTCATAGCAGCCTTCCAATATCTGAAGGGGGCCTATAGGGATGCTGGGGAGGGACTCTTCATTAGGGACTGTGGTGAGAGGACAAGGGGTAATGGGTTTAAACTTAAACAGGGGAAGTTTAGATTGGATCTGAGGAAGAAATTCTTTACTGTGAGGGTGGTGAGGCCCTGGAATGGGTTGCCCAGGGAAGTTGTGGATGCTTCATCCCTGGCGGCGTTCAAGGTGGGGTTGGACATAGCCTTGGATGGCATGGTTTAGTGGGAGGTGTCCCTGCCCATGGCAGGGGGGTTGGAACTCGATGATCTTGAGGTCCTTTCCAACCTTAACTATTCTATGATTCTATGATTCTATGATTCTTTTTCATTTCTTGTTTTACTTTATTTGTACATCATATGCATTTGGCCCTGGTTACTGCATTGCTGTTCAAAACCACTATTCTTACTGAAGTTACACTGTTTACTCTCTGAAAATAAAATGCAACTGGAAGACTTCAAAGTAGTTCAGTTATGAGCCAGCTATACCAGGCACCTTGCTGATGTAAAGACTTCTTCTGCACCATTAGCTTGATTTATGATAAGGTAGCTAGGATGTAGGGTGGTTAAATACTCTATCCTGGATGACTCATGAAGGAACTAAGACTTTTCATGCACTTATGAAAGGTAGAGCAACCTCAGAGCCAATATGTCTGGGCATTCTGAAACAGCGGGTAATTAATGCAAAGTATGAAGCAGACCATCATTATGACTATGAAAGCACCTCCTTAGATTTTTTCTAATTTCCTCACAATTCCACACCTCATCTTGGAAGCAAGCACTGTATAGCTGGTAGCATGAGCCGAATATGGGAATGTGGTTCTTTAGATTAATGTACAAATGTTTCCAATAACCCAGCAGCGAATCTGTGGCAGGCCTGGTTCCAGCCATCAGCCAGAAGACAGTACCTGGCTAAGACCACAAAACATAGGGAAAAGCAAAACATTATTGCTCTGCTGCCAAGTTTGCTAGACCCAAATTGCTAGAAAACTGGGGTTTCTGCATCTGGTGTCTGCTTAGAATGGAGTCCTGTATTTGGCAAAAGGACGTGAGACCACAGCAATAAGCTTGGGGGTGGAAAAGCTCTTTTGGAAACAGTGATTGCCTGCATGGTCCTCCCATCTATCAAGTGATGCAGGTAGTGGCAGAGCTGGCTCTTAGATCTTTGCTGTCCATCTTCTGCCCTGCTCCACTCCCTCCTGCTGCAAGAAGGGCCCCAGCCCCACATGAGCAAGCTGTCAGCAGTGGTACCAGCACAGGCGTTTGTGGGGAGATTTGTATGTTGCAATGTCCCCTTGAACTGCTAAGTGCCACTGGGGCTGCCCGACTGGCCATAATGAAAAGAGTTTCAGGCTTTCACAGTCTTTCACCTCCTTTCATTTCTCATTTCTTTTTGTACCTCTCATGCTTCCTTACCTCAGGGTTTGATCTTTTGCCAGGATCTTTCTTCCTCCATTAAGTGTATTTCCATGCTGAACACAGCTCAGCCAACTGCCAGCTGATATGGCGTTTGAGGACCAGGTCTCTGGTATTTCAAAGTGGCAGCCTAAGCATCTGCATGGCCTTGCCAGGAGTGCTGATTGCTGCCCAGTTTCCCAGATACCATGCCATACATTGGAATATGCAGAAGTCAATAATAATTATTATTGTAGAGTTTCAGCACATTTTTAAACTGAGACTGACACAAAGGTTTGCTTTCTCTCAGGATGTTCTCTTACAGACATTTTCATAGTTGAAAATTTCGGAAGTGGACAAAGCAAATTATCCAAATCCTGTGAAAGCCAGAGTCCTTGTTTGGACAGATGATTTTTATTGGCATATGTGCATAAGTGTTTGTAAAATGCAGTAGCTGAAAATTTTAGAACAGAATAGAATAGATTATTTGTGTAAAAGTCAGTCTAAAATTTATAAGACCTAAGAACTATGTAAAATTTTCTAAAATAAGTTTACAGAGCTTTATATTTACACATTGGCTACATTTTAAGTGAAAAAATAAATGCATTTAAACTTTTCTATTTATGAAAAGCTCTTTTCTTCTTTGCTAAATAAATGACGGTATGCCTAAGAAGCCTCATGGATCCATAGTAGCTGCAGGATAAGTATCAATTTGAAAGTGAGAGGATGAATTTTTGGGCACTTCTTGATAAGCCGGTAAGATCTGAGGTGCAATTTCAGAGCCGCTGTGAGCCTCATGCACTGCTGCTTGTTTGTGTTTGCCTGCTCCAGCACAGCTTAAGGGATTTACTGTGGCCTATCTGCTTTGACAACTCAGTCTCATCCTAGAATTTCTAATGTCTGTGTTAAAGCTCTGTCTCCTGACGATTTTTATGACAGCCTGTTCCTCATCCAGAAATCATGAAAACTGATGACCCAAACAGAAAGGCAAACCAAAAAAGAACGTGAGTTTTCCTCAGTGGATTTTCCACACTGATTATTAAGAATGGGGATATTTTAATTTTCCTACATGGCTTGCCAGCTGGTTTGGCTCTCAAGCTGACAGAGTCTTTTTTAATCTTTGGTTTTGTTTTTCAGAAACTTTGTCAGAAACATTCATTTTCCAACTGCCATTCTCACTGGCTCCTGTTCTCTCTTCAGAGACCAACTCTGTGAATTTCAGTGAAGAGAAATTAGAAAACTGTATTTTCTAAGCTATTCAGATGAGGAAAGTACATTGTCTAGATAGTCTTTATTAATCAAAAATATTTAAGGCAGTGAAAAGCAACATACTGATTTACAGTAATTGTCTGAAGATTCAAAAAACAGTATAACAGTAGGAGTGCAAGATAAACAGTTCAGATTAAGATATTAATAAACCTGCTGCTAAGCCAGATGTACTAGAGATGGTACTAGTAGTTGGTATTTATATCCTCTTGTTTATAACCATATCATTGTACCAAAACAGCTTTAGGAGTTTAATCTGAAATTTTCAGAGAATCATAGGATCATAGAATGAATGAGTTTAGGAGGGACCTCTGGAGGTCACCCGGTTCAGCACCCCTGTTCAAGCAGGGACACCTTGAGCTGGTTGTCTAGGATCGTGTCCAAGTGGCTTTTGAATATCTGCAAGGATAGAATATGCACAACCTCCATGGGCAATGTATGCCAATGCTGTCGCCCTCACAGTAAAAAAATGTTTCCTGATGTTCAGAGGGAGCCTCCTGTGTTTCAGGTTGTGCCCATTGCCTCTGGACCTGTCACTGGGCACCACTGAAAGGAGCCCGGCTCCATCCTCTTTGCACCCTCCCTTCAGGTGTTTGTATACATTGGTAAGATCCCCTGAGACATTGTTCTCCAGCCCCATCTCTCTCAGCCTTTCTTCACAAGAGAGGTACTCCAGTCTTTTCATCATATTTCTGACTCTTTGATGGACAGTCTCCAATATGTTTATGTCTCTCTTGTACTGGGAAGAGCAGAATTAGACCCAGTATTGGTGGCCTCACCAGTACTGAATAGAGGAGAAGGATCACCTCCCTTGACCTACTGCTAACATTCCTAATGCAGCCAAGGGTAACATTAGCCCTCTCTGCACACTGCTGGCTCGTGTTCAACTTGGTGTTCACCATGACCCCCAGGTCCTTGTCTGCCAAGCTGCTTTCCAGCCAGGTGGCCCCAGCATGTATTGGTGGAGGATAGATCTGTTCCGCCCTGGGTGCAGGACTTTGCAGTTCCCCCTGTTGAACTTCATGAGATTTCTCTCAATCCATTTCTCCAGCCTGTTTGAGGTGTCTCTGATCTGGGGCACAAATCTACTGTATTGGCTGCTCCTCCTAGTTTTGTGTTATCAGCAAACTTCCTGATAACTCTTCCCCATATTCCAGATCATCAATTAAGATGTTGAATGTGATAGAACCCAGAACTGTTCCTAGTGGTACAACACTAGTCACTGGCCTTTGACTAGACTTCATGCCGCTACTCTCTGGCATCAGCCATTCAGCCAGTTATCAGTACCCCTCACTGTCTGCTCATCCAGACCGTCCTTCATCAGCTTTTCTATGAAGAACTTATGGAGAACAGTGGCAAAAACCTTACTAAAATCTGCTGATTTTGTCTGCTGCTCTCAATTTTTGAGCACTTTGTTTTGCCTTCCTATTGTTTCTCACTCCCTTCCCTCTTGATGCTAGCAACAAGCTAATGCAGACATTTTATTCGATGAAAATACTTCTGTGCTCTGCAACAAGCTAAGCTTTAAATCTGTATTTTCTCATGTTTTTTCCTGCCAATTGCAAGTAAATTAAAATTGTGATTTCTCCTGTTTAGAAGTTACAAATAATAATGTAGCACAAGAATTTCTTATGTTTTGAATTTTCATATTACATTCCATTTACCCTGCATTGTAATTTAAAATTATGTATTAATAAAGCTTCTCATGAGCTGCTGGAGGATGTAGAAGGATGGAAGTTTTGGCAAAAGGGATAGGGACATTTCAGAAGTTATCAAGTGTGGGAAGCTAGTAATGGAAAAAGCACACAAATTGCTTATGTCTTGCTTAAACAACCATTAACAACATTTGTAAAGTCCAAAAATCAGAAGTCCCTAGTTGTCTCTGCTATGGTTACAGGCACTTTCTCCTACTGGGAGAAAACTCTTCTTAAATTCCTTAGCTTTGCAAGAGTGCACAGGGTCTTGCCTATGACAAAATATAAAGGCACATAGCCTTTTCTCTGGGGAGATTTTGTAAACCTGAAGAAAACTCAGGAGAGAAGCAATTTTTCTTCTGACAAGGAAAATTCTTTTCACTGTTAATCCTCATATAAAGAAAATCAAGACATATATTGAACCAGTGGATGTGAAAGAACTATGAGAGAAGTTAGGATCTTCATAAAACTCAGAATAAAATGCCTTTAAATGCAAACATTTTGCAAAGAAGTCTTATTTTCAAGCTCCAAACAGAAGAAGATAAAACCTATAGCTCAACTATCCAAAACAAGGAAAGCTGGTTCCAGCCTGGACTTGTCTCTCACTTCCACAAACAGAATTTTCTGTATGTGTTTATATAAAAATATAAATGTAGCTTTAATTTATGAATACTGAGGATGCTTAATAATATGTAATTTAATCTGTATGTTCTTCAATTAGGTCATATGTGTTAAAACTTGACAAACTTACCAAAACAGTTGTGTAACAAACAAAGAAAAGCCAAAATGCTGCTGATGACCTCTAAACTCTCATTTTGGTTTGTGTTAGATGCCAAGCAACGGTCCTGTTACAGAACTAATTGAAACAAATATGACTGGAACAAAAGTGCTCTGGACCTTATATCTCCTTTCATAGAACTAGAGAGTTTTTATTCTTCTGATTTTATAACATCATTTGTATGAACGATGCTGAAAAAGTCATGACTCAATCCAATAAAGACAGAAATGATGCTGTAAATTTGATGTTAGCTAAGTGTTATAAGCAACAATAGCTTACAGAAAACGGAGCAAAGGGAAGGTGTATTGCCGCCACTATTCATTTTAAGCATTAAGTAGGTGGCAAAGTAATTTCAATATATCTGAGAAACACAAGTACAGTCCTTATCTTCAAGAGCTTGCAACCCAGCATCCTCACTCTCCTGGGCTACTACAGTCCTACTGTGCCCTGGGTAAATTGTGTCCTTGAGAAAGGGGAGGAGGGGGCAGCAAATACAGGAGTCATGGAAGTCTCCAGTGAACAGAAAGGTGAAAGATGAGGAGCAGTTTGAAAGCAGAAAGTGAGAATGCCTAACAGGACTGGTAGACTCTTACCAGCATCATGGAAGAACCTGCAGGAGGATGAGGCAAAGCAAACATGGGGCAGTAGAGGAATAAGGGCAGAAAGGCGGGTTGCAAGCAGAATTTGAATATCAGAAATATTGCGCAAATGCATTCACCTCTGAACAGACTGTTGTGCTGGCACAGATATATGTTATGCATCTCTAAATTTCTGGAGAAACTGAGTGTATTGTCTCTTACTAAGTTGCCTTACGTAATCAGAAATAATAGGCCAGATAGGTGATCCTTTCCAAAAATAAGGCAAAAAAGAGCATCATTTTCCCCATTAAAATCCTGTGTACTTTCTTTTGAGAAATATTAGACCCCCTAGATTTCTTGCTTTCATTGCAAGAAATTCTTTAATTTTGTACACTTTCACCATTCTATTAAAAATGTGTTCATCTTCAGTCAAGACTGAGAGACTTGGAGGCTGCCACTCCATGCAGTGGAAGTGGTAGTCAAAGCAAGTTAACATGCTGAGAAACAAAGATGAAGGGAGAAGACAGAAGCTGCCAGTACTTGAGCAGACAGCCTACAATGAACAGTTCGGGTGATTTCTGAATCCCAACTGGGTTTGTGATACAAGAGGATAAAATTATAACTGCAAGGACTGGAGGACTCTGAATGTGAAGGAGGATACAGCTTTAAATACCAGGGAGAAGCTGTGGTCAAAAAGGGAGTCACAAATGGATTTTAGTTTGTTCTGGGTTTATATTTAAGCACTTACCTGCCCAGTCTTGCTTTTGGCACTTATGTCTTTCATTGCAGATCATCCTTATAATACATTTCTTCTTGCAAAATTGAATGATACCATAAGCAGCATTAGCTTAGCTCCTCAACTGCTCCACTGAAGTAATGGTTCAAACTAAGAAAATAACACTTTAGCGAATGTATTATGAGATTTAAATATTTCTGCATTTTTTATCTGTGTTGATAATGGTCACTACTATTTTGACTATAGGGATACTTCAGGAAAAGAAACCCTGTGGTTCAGGAAAAACAGGACTGAAGCCTTTGTTTAGATGACTAGCATGTGAGATATATATAACAACAACTACATCTGTTGAAAATATTAGCACCAAATTTAATTGTGGAGGATGCACTTGGGGTCTTTGTGGTTCTGTGTGCATGCAATACTAGAAATAGGTTATGATTCTCGTTTGCCTTTATTTTTAAATCAGATTCTTTCTTTCTCCAAAAATGAGTCAACTTAAGCAAGATTTCTTAAGTTTATTATATATAATAGGAATGATAAACCCACAAAATCTCCACTTGAAAGTCCCCTAAATCCCAATGATGATCACAGATTCAAGATGCCTGTGAATACTGGTCTTGTCTGACAGGTTTCTGCAAAGATGCAGAGATCTCTCCCCACAGTTAGCGTTTACGTCTCCCATGTTCATTATCCCAGGGGGTTGTACTGAGCAAAATATCCAGGTGAACCTTAAACTAAGAGGAGAAAACCTAGACGTGACTCATAAGTCTCACTTTTTATTTGCATGTGTGCAGGGGAATCACAAATTTTGCAGCTTTTTCCTGCTCTCAAGTAGCAAGCCCAAGCCCTCTAGTGGTCAGAGGAAGGGGAGCCTGGTCTCGGGAGTGGTTACCAATCATCGGAGCGGTTGATTAAACACGGCAGGAGTCCGGGAGAAGTAGGCAAACAAGCTAACTAACAACTAACTTTGTATTTGATTGCACACTACTCGCCATTACAGCTGGGCAGAGAAGTGATTTGCAGAGGAAGCTTCTCCTTTGAAGATTAGTGCATCTCGTCTCGCAGCTATGACGCTTCCCCGCCACCTCTCTCCAGTTTCTGCATTTCTTACCCAAACAGGCTGGGGTGCACCCACAGGGCTTTTCCTCGCCAAGGTGCCACACGGCTGTAAAGGGTGGAGGTTGCTGTTTCGGAGGCTGCTGGTCCTCACTGAGCTATGACTTTCCCAAGCCCTGGGGCCTGCAAATTCCCCACAGGTGCTGCCAGGGAGCCCCCTTGGCAAGCTGAGAAAGGAAAAGGGAAAATAAGCTGGTTTTCAATCTGAAGTGGGCCATTTCGGTTCTCTCAACCCTCTCTGATTTATGGAAGAATTCTGTAAGTTTTGGTAAATTAATACATTCCAAATTTTTTCTCTGATTCCCCCCCCCCCCCAATTAACAACACTTGTAACTTTGTCCTGGTAGCTTTTTGTAACTATTTAAAGGTGTGACTTTGTCTGTAAAAATATTCATTGACAGAATGGTGCAAAACATGTGTGAACGTCTATTTACATAAATATGGGTGGCAACACTGTTCTGTGGTGAGCTGAAAACCCCACTGCAATTCAGGGAGCTTTGAGCAGAAAGAAAACTGTGTGATTCTGCAGCTCAGACCCACCACATGGATAGAAAATTGTGAATAAAAATAATTAAAATATAGAACAACTCTCTCCTGAGCAAGCTATGTTTACACAAACTACTCATTGAAGAATTTTAAATAACAGCTAATTTGGGACCAGGGAAAGATGTTAATGCGTATAAAACTTTTTTTCCTGCCTGTAATTAGTTTGTTCAGCTTTATTAAGTAAAGCTTATATATGCTGGTAGAAACCCCAGCTGCATCATATTTTCAAGGTACTCTGGAAAACTCTGAGAAGCATTGCTGAGGGAGAAGGGGTTGAAATGTCTATCATTATAAATTGTCTTTGCCACAGGTGGCAGGCATAGGGACTGATGGCTCTCTTAACACCAAGGAAAATCAGAAATAACTCCTCAGAGGTAGGAGAATGATGGAATGACACTGATGTATAATCTGTAGGAGAGGAGAATAAGGACAACTGACTTCAGATCCCACTGGTGGGCTGTGCTTTCCTGTTGATGCCCCTGTGGCACACTCTCTAGGTGGCACTGCTGTCATCCTGACTCTGCCCCATGGCCTTCTCCAGCCAGAATGATGCAAAGGCCAGATGAGGTCGAGGAGATTAAACCCCAGCAGGTATTCCAGATGGGATCTGCAATTCCCAGGTCAGTCTCCATAGCTGAGAAAAACAAGGGGCATTGCTAGATATTCCTGTGGACATGACTGAGTTCAAATAGGCTTGGCTGCCTAGAAAAGCAGCAGTAAAGAAAGGCTGACTTCTCTGATGGAAGTATGGCAGAGCAGAAAGAAGATTGTAGTTTTTAAAAAGTGGCTATGCTATTCTGTATGAAAATTAACAGATCTGTTCTTATGACTGGGCTTAATGCGTTGTTCGCTGAAATAATGCACTCGGCTTGTTTCTTCTTCAGTTTTTGCACAACAGTTAATGTCCTTTCAGTGTAAACCAAATTCCAGTTGTTTTTTTCAGTCTTTTTATTGAGAACTGTCACTTGCTTACAGCTGCCCGGATTATGGATTTGACATTCTTTAATTTTAAATATATTTTTCACCTTTTTTCCATTAACTTAATGAAAGCTAATATCTACCTGTACTGTTTCTGTCATTAAAACAGACAAATTATGTATAAGATATATCTAAAGAGATTTTTTCTCATATAAAAAACCTAATTAAATACACAGAGGTAATTTGTAGAGGAGGAGGGCATATATACATATGTATACCTTATTAGGAGAGTTCTGTGTTAGAAATCTGTAGAAATTCAAAGATGCAGCAAGTAACACCACAGTCCTTTCAAAATTAGGGTGTTTTATGTTTAATCAGTGTCAACAAAATATATTTAGAATATGTTCTGTGTGAAGAATATCCTTCTACTTGGATGTATGTGTGTTATGTGCATGTGTGTGTGTGTGTGTGTATGTTACAGTTTTATTTCAGTCTCTCAAGAGAGGACACAAGGCTAGTTTGGATACTTTCCAAATCTGAAAGCTATACCTTTAGAATGAACTTCAGTGCAGCTATGCTCTGTTTAACTTTGTTATTTGGTTAAACACTACCTCATTACAGTGGTCTTGAGTGGTTCATGTCATTGGATTTTACTCCATCCTTTTCCTTTTACAAGACTGAGCAAACAAAAACTGAGTATGTGAGACAGATGGTGTAAAAATAGACAAGCATTTCAATTTGCAAGTAATTTTGGCCTTCTAAGATCCCACTTTTGTTTGTTTTGATGGCAAGGACTTTATCTGACAGCAGCATACTTCTATTGAACTGTTGGCCACAATAAAGTTAAATAATATTTTTCAGTGCAACTACCATCTCCTGCGTTGTGTCATCTCGTACTGAAAGGTCCCCAGGCAAGCAGCAGCAATGAACCATGAGTCAGAAGCATGAATTGATATGCGGCAGTGGAGAGTAATGACTAAGGGAAAGACGGAGGTACCTGAGTTTCCTGATCAGCCATTGCCTTTCATTGTGACTTTGAAAATCGCAGCTGTCTGTAACAGGCTGGATTCACTTTCTTGCCTTTTTGCCTTTTTAGAGTTGTAAATCCAAAGAAGTAGATGTGAAAAGCCCTTGACTTGGCCTGAGGGTACCACCCAAGGACATCTACCCAAGAGGCACAGCACTGGCCGGGCTGCCCAGCTCAGCCATCACATGCTCTCCAACCATGCACAACCAGAATTGCAAAAGATGAGCCCCACATAGGAAATTCTCTGCTGGAAAGCATTTCTTTATTAGAGAAACTAGAAGCCATGGTTCCCTTGGTTCTCCTTGGAGGGAAGACTACCATGCTGTGCTCTGGTATGATCCCCATCTGCTGCATAAAACTCACCAATGGCTCAGGAGAAGCACTGGGACACGTGCTCTGCCCACCCTGGATATACAGCTATTCTGCAGCTTTGCCTCACTGAACATTTAATTATGCCAACAAGGTGTTGCCTAATGCATTAGGGATGGTAACTAGTTTTCTTCATCAGAAGAAAACTAAACCAGTATTTTACTGCATGGTGATTAGGACAGTATTTTTAGATTAAAAGAGATTTGGGCTCCAGTTCTCTCTGGCGAGAAAATGCTGAATTTGGTGACCTTTTCACTCAGTTAAGTGCTCCCCACTACAGCTAGCCAGCAAGCATACTGCCTTAAGGGTGCTTGGCAGTACCTGATTGTCTGGGTTTGCTGACCCAGCTCCAGATAAAAGTTCAGTTTGTGAAACCTACTCCTACATGGTACTTTCCTCCATCTGAATAAGATACTTCAATGTGTGCATGATGCTATATGGATACACTCCAGCTTGATCTGTACAAGCTGGTAGGGCTACACAATAGAAACCAGGGCATGCAGAGGTGCCTGCTTAGTTTCTACATGTGGTATAGCAAAGCTGTGCAGGACCTATTGGCACTGTTCTCTGTGACCACTGAATTTTCAAATCAAGGGTCAATCTGGTATTCAGATTCTCTGAAATACTGAAATGTTTGATTACTATGAGACTTCAGAGCAAGCAGCTCTCTAGACATCCACCCAGGCTCCTGGCTGGGCTAGGGATACCCATTGGGCAGAAAGGTATCTGAAAGTCAGAGATTTCTTTATGTGTCTGTTCTATGGAATAATTAACTACACTGAAGTGAAAGGTAAAACAGATGCACAAACCACTCTGGTTTTCCAGTCACATCCAAGCGAATAACTTTGTTTTGATTAATGAGATATAATTAGGCAAATCAATACAGAGGTGCTATGTAACTGTTTTCTTGGCATATGTTGTTACTCACTGTCATGTCATATAGGCACACCAGGAAAAAAAAAAAAAAGAATTAAATAAAAAAGAAATCAATGTTGTTTCATTTTTATTGCATGAACAGAAAATGAAATTTAGAGGAAGTGGGTGTCTTGAAAAAGGAGGAGGAATATAAAAAACTGTGTCTGCCTCTGAACCAGAGGAATAATATTTGAATTAGATTTATTCTGTGCCATTCATCAGGAGAGATGGAGAAAGAGATTAGATTATTTAATTATGCTTTAATGTAGATATTTCAGAAGTCATATTAGAGAATTGCAACAGATGGGGAGGAGCAATCCAGGAAATGGATCCTAATATTGACTCACCTACAGTCTTAACTGGCATATACCAGTGATATTCAAACTGTGGTGACTAATTATATCAGGGAGAGTCTTTTCTGGATGTTATTGAGACATGAAGAACCCTAGTAGATAAATTAGGCAATGCGGAAGGCATCCTGTGTTAATCAGGGTAAGTGTGGGAGATGCAGTTAGAAAAACGAGTTGTGGAATACCTGATGGTACCCCAAAGGCGGTATTATTATAGTTCAAAATCTGAAAAAGGGAATTAACCTGAGGTGAAGATAAGTCAAGAGAAAGCTTTAGTACGTTTAAATTTTATCGTATTTTTCTGGTGCCATCCCTTCATCAGTGAAATAAACTTTAAAAAAGAAGAGAGAATCCAGCCTGACCTGTTAACAGAAATCTCTGTACTCTCTGTCCCAAAGAAACTGCTGTGTATGGAGTAATGTCCTGCAAATGGTGTTTAGAAAACTTTTCTCAAGCGTGAAAAAATCTCTAGCAAATGTCTGTAATTCTTGTAACAGCGAGTTTAAATTATAACAAAGGGCTTCTATTTCCTTCTCTGAATCGTTGCAGATTAGATATTTCCATTATTTACACTGGAAATTCCAGTGTGATTCTGTGACTCTGTAAAATCAGTGTTTGTCCCAGTGGCCAACCTAAACAGCTCGGTCTGAGACTAAGAGATTTCATGGGCAGGAGGAAAGAAGACTCTCCCTTTCTTTGTCCCTCCCTCCTTGTCTTCCTTATTGCTGTTGCTTCCTTTCTCCTTCTTTCTCCCTGTTGTGGTTTAAGACACTACAACTCACCCAGTTCGCTCACTCACTTCCCCCTCTTTCTTCCCCCCAGCTCCCAGAGGGATGGGGAGGAGAATTGAAAGAGTGCAACTCCCACAGGCTGACATAAGAACAGTTTAGTAAGTAAGGTATAACACAAATCACTGCTGCTACCTCCAATAATAATAATAAAAGAGGAATTCAAGGAAAAAGAATACAACTGCTCACCACCTATACCCAGCCCGATCAAGCAGTGCACCCCCACCTTCTGGGTCCCTGCCCTCCCTTTTTACATCCTGGGCATGACATGCTGTGGTATGGAATACCTCTTTGGTTAGTTTGGGTCAGGTGTCCTGTCCCTGCTTGCTCCCGGCTTCCCCTCCTCCCTGACAGAGCATGAGACTCAGAAAGTCCTTGGTCAGACCAAAACATTCTAAGCAGTAACCGAAAACATCGGTGTTACCAGCGTTGTCCCCAGGCCGAAAGTCAAAACCACAGCACTGCACCAGCTACTAAGAAGGAGAAAAATGACTGCTGCTGCTGAACCCAGGACACTCTCCCTCTCCTCCTTTCCTTCCCTCCTTTCTCTCATCCTTCACCTTTTTTCTGTCCTAAGACAGACCACATTTCTTTACGCTGGGAAGCAAAGGGAAGAAACAGAGATCAGATCTTGCAGCCTCCCTGTCCCTCTCAGCCCACTTTGGAGTGCTGTTGCTACAACTCACACAAAATGTGTCCAGTCTATCACATCTCCTGTCAGCTCCAAGCTGGTTTTATTTCTCTTCTGATGCACCACCAAAGGTAACGCAGGCTGATGTGCGCTGGGCTTGGGCACAGGTTCCAAAGGATGGAAATATACCTCTCTGGGGAAGAAAAAAACTATAAATAATTGTTCCCAGTGATCTAATACCAAATGGCAATGTTCCATTTGTTATTTTTATACCTGACTATGGGAGGACTTTGTGGAAGAATAGCAAATGGCAGGAGAAAATGAATAGCCTATCAAGTAGTCAGAGTACTAAAGCATACAATGTGCTGCTTCACCATCAAATTCATCACTTGCTTTAGGTCCACATACTTCTTGCAAACAGAAGGGGCACACTGGGAGCCAGCCAACAGAAGAACATGGCAGTTACTAATTTATGCTTTTATGCTTAATTTTATACGGCATGACTTAGTTTCATTGACTTTGGTGGGGCTGATCTGTGCCAAAAGTTAAGCACATTTGTGGGACTAAAGTTTTCTTCAGAATACTAATACAGCAACCTACTTAAAACCTCAAACCATTACTAGAGCATATGATTTGTGAAAAATAACTTTCTACAACTTTAGAAAGCAAATATTTCAGAAAAACGAAGAAAATTAAATTAGCCTTTCTCGTTTACAACTTGGTTTCTGTGTACAAGCCTTATTACAGCAGATCCAACCTTGCAAAGAACTGTATAATTAGGTTTTTTTCCTCAATTAGGAGATTGTAAGGTTGCCAAAGAAAACATATTTTGAGTGTATCTTTTATCACATGATTAAAGATCACATATATCCATGCCTATAATGAGGAGCTCATGTGCTAATGTTCTGTAGTGGTCCAAAATTTACAACTGCAAAAACCTTTGATGTATCACTAATTGGTTTTAGCACCATAGATTAGGTGCTGAATTCAGTAGTCAAGAAATTGTGAGTAGTAGGTGGGGAAGGGATAATTCTGATTCTCACCATATGCTTTGAGAAATTTAAATCGTTATAGCGTAAGTAGAAAAAGGAGGCAGAACTTGTTGCTTTTTTATTTTTAAGAGAGTCTCATAGATTCTCTGTATGATCCAAAAATATGCTTTATTGTAAATAATTAAAAAATCTCCACTTCACAGTTTTTATTTTTGTAGAAACAACACCCATCTCGCCTGCAATATGCTGTGCATTCTAACACCTAATGTGTGGAGAAGAATGTAGTAACAGGGGAAATATATCTGCATAACATGTGAAAAGCACCAAACCTTTAACTAATTTCAGAGACTATATCACAAAATAGCAAACTCTAACTATAGACTTCATCTACACCATGCAGAAACAGGAAAGAAAGGCAAGTGATGTGGTACCTTTTCTCGTAATGGTGGTCCAAGTTGCATCTTTGATGGCTTGGTTATAAGGATTTATTATTCAAACAGTAATGAAAATCACTGGTGGCATTGCTGAAGGATTACTGGCAAGCTAAGAAGAGAGACCTCTATTTTGTGTTGAAAGCTATAGGGCTGGTCTACACAGAAAAAACTATAGAAATACATTGCAGCAGATGTGATCTTCGGATTTAAAATATGCTAAAATGTTCCTTGCTTGTTTTTTCTCAGTGAAAATTGAGTGATTTGAATCATTCTACACAAGCATGCACACACCCATTTCCAGTGTGCCTTGTTCTTGTTACCTATTTATTCCTGCAGCTCACGATTTTGTGTTTACAGCAAAGGTATGGCAAAGTTTATCTCAATGCTCTTTAATTATTAAACCCCCCCAAACCATATCCTTAAAAAAAGAAACAATTCAAGAACCTTTCTGCTCTGCTTTGCCACAATGTCTTTATTTAAACCAAAAAAAATGGATTGAATTTTTAATGTTTAATTTAACTTTGCAAGTTATTTTTAAGACTTGTTTTGTTTTTTCGTGTGCACATGTAGAAATTGAGGCACATAGGGTCTTATTTTTTATTATAATTTTATTATCATTTATTATTGTATATTCATTACATAATATATAATTTATATAAGATATATATAATGAATATATAAATATTTATTATATTTTATAATTTTATCATTTATAAGAATTTATAGTTATAATTTATAACAATTATAATAATTTATAATTACAATTTACTATTGTACATTTATATAATGCATAATATATAATAAATATATAATGAATAGACATTTATAAATATAGTTTATATATAAATTTTTTATTTTTTATAATAATTTTATTATAAATGGGCTTTCTTTGCATGCCACTGAAAATCCAAGGTGCTACTCATTGTAGCACACTGACCTAAAGCATATCAGGACTCCAACCATTCACTCCAAGGATTTTCTCTCTATTGAAATTAAAGGATAAAAGTGATTGCAAATCTATGTTAGACCAAGGTGATGACCTTTTCTACTGCTAGACCATAAGTGTAAATGGGAATCAGGTCCACCATTTACATTTGACAGTCCTGTTCAGAAGTGTCACTCAGGACTTCAAGCTTCATTCTTTTAGTAAACTCTATTTTTAATGTTACTTTAAAGGAACAAAAGTGGTTAGACAAAATGGAGAACATTGCATTAGGTTTCCCTTAAAAGTGAACTACAGGGTGTCCTTCTTTGATGGTAGGGTGAAAGCTGAAGGCAACAGTGATATCTACCACTTTGGCCTTGATTCAAATTCTCTCTGCTGACTTTGATGGTGTCCTGAAAGTGCAGTTTCCTTTGTTGCTTCTCCACTTTGGTGTAATTCACTAATTAAATGTAAGACCTTCATACATTTTTCACATGCATTTTTCCCAGCTGCTATCTTTTTATCTCAGTAGCAGGGCGCCACAGTCTTACATCAAACAAGTCTTCATTGAAGTAATTTTTCGTCATTATTACTCTCTTTGCATTTCCTAATTTTAAAATATTGTCTTCTCCTCCCCACCCCCAATTTCTTTAAATGCACACTTAAAAAAAAATTGTATCTATCTGTGACAAGGTCATTATTGTTGGAACAACACAGATAATTTCTTTAAACAATGATGGTTGTACATCTTACAGGTTACTCATAAGTTGTAGAGCTTCTCATGATACCCTGCTACATGAATAGGACATCCCACACATATGTATTGCTCTACCACAGAGAGAATAGTTGGAAGTGATAGAAAACACCCATTGTTTCACACAAAGGTTTTATGTATTCCTAAGGAAAAGTTGTGGGTATTTTTTGTTTGGTTGGTTTTGGGTCTTTTTGGGTTTGTGGTTTTGTTGGGTTTTTTTTTTTGTTTGCTCACTTTTTTGGTGTTTTTTTTTTGTTTGGTTGTTTTTTGTTTGGTTGGTTGTTTTTTGTTTTGTTTTATAAATGCTGTACAAACAGTATATAAAGGCTTAAACATAGACTAACAGAGTCATTGTGGTTGGTTGATAAAGACTGCATGGTAGAATGAAATTGTTTCTACTGGAAGCAGAACAGGTTCTATTTCCCCTGAGTAGTCTTACATTACTTCAGGCTGATCTGTTCAGTTTTTCAGTTTTGCTCTGTCACTGTTACAGCAATAGTACCTGAGCTGAGTTTGGCACTGGCTGTTTTCCTCTGGCTGACTTTCATCTGGTCCACTGATATGCTGGATATCAACATGCCAGTGCTGATGCTCATTAACAGGGCAGCATCTGGCTCAATAGGCAAGGGTACAAACAAACATCTGCAAGGTGTTTACTCCTCATAGCTTGGGAGTGGTGCTTGGGTCAGCAAGCTTTCTTACATCTCCTCCATTTGCTTATCATAAAAGATTCTGCTCAGGAGTACTGAATCCTTATTCACAGCAGATTTGCTTGCTTTCCCAGATCCCTTTGAAGTTGGCTTTAAACCTGGCTGTGGATTGCTGATTCAAAGGTAATTTTTCTCTTTCCCCAGTCACCAAAGATCGTGTATCCATGGTAATGTCCTTTGACTGTTAGGCTGGATCACACAGGGCTGACCCAGGAGATCAGAATCCCTTATTCTTCTCAAGACTATAGCAGAGGAGTGTGTCTATTGGGCTTTACAGTGAAATTGTAAAAAGTAGAGGAAGCAAAATTAATAGACATGACTCTTGTTGAATCCTTAGACATAACTTCTGTCTGAGATTTGCAGTAAAAGAAAACACTTAAGATACTCTGGAAACATGTTATTTGCAGTTGAAAATCATTGCCTGTAACTTATGTATCCAGGCTAATAAAATGAAGTTCTTATTCCAACACTATTGATGCCAGTTCATAACTTAAAGTAATGCTATTCACACCACCTATCCCAGATTATGTCAGATATGTTATTCAGGTGCAGCAAAGAGTACTGAAAATATGAGCTCCAACTCCTTTTACAGTCCCTGGGAGCTGAGTGTGCTCCCAGGACAAGGTGTTTTGAACCAACCATGACTATCCAAACATCAGTAGAGGAAAATTTTTTGGGAGCTTCAGCAGAGATTTACAGCCTTTGGAGATCAAAAGTACCACATATATTGAGATATTGTAATTAACTTCTTGTCTGTGCACAGAGCAAGGCTAATGTGCTTGGAAGGAGAGAGAATGATACTGACAACAATAGCAAGAAAAGAAAACTGCAACCCAAATATAAACATTAATGTGTCAGGAGGTATTTGTGATGGAGTATATCTCTTTCTTTAGCACCAATATTCTTTTGAATACAAATGGTTGTGAATTAACAAACTTTGCATAGGTTGAATTGCAACAGAAATTGGATTAAATCTTAAATGCACCAGTTAATATAGGCAGGGAGGATATTAAATATGAGCTTGCTAATGGAGCAAGTTCCTTATGAAGAAGAGTTGATTTTGTTCCCCAAAAGTACCAGTTTGATGTAAATTGCCATTCCACAGCCACTGACTATCATAGTGATTAAAATTGCACTACTGTGCCTGCAGATTTAAAAATAAAACTTGTGTGAGCACAGAGGAAGGGAAAGGGAAAGGAGAGATTTCCCAAAATAGCGTGTGCAAAATGTTTCCATTTTCTCTTTTTGAGGTGTTGTTGATTATTTGGGTATCAGAAAGATTTCAACCTTCTTCACTTACTTGTGATGCTTGTCTCTGGACTTGCTGTGCTTACAGATCAACTTACTCTCAGCTGCCTATGGACATATCTCTGTGTTATAAATCAGAGCAGAGTTTGTATGAAAAAGCTCCTGGTAGTTGCCATTACTGAATATCATCACAAACAAAATGGGAGCAAAGTTGCTGAACAGTGAAAACAAAAAGAGAGACCTTTGCAACTATAACAGGACAATGCACCTGTTAGAGTGGGAATAGGATATAACTCATTATCTTTGTAATTGAAATGGAAATGCAAACACCACAACCACCAATGTTAAGCAAGGTGCTTTGAGCAACAGACCACCTAAATGGGTGGTCTTCCTTCACCAGTAAATTTCAGCTCATTATTAAATGGCAGCCTCAGACCATTGCCTTTAGCATCTCCCCAGCTATGAGCTCAGCGAGTATTGCAGTTCACAGGGAATCCTTCACTCAAGCATGAGCTATACGAGTCAACAACCACTTATGGCTCAGAAACTGATGAATCAGTTAGCTCCGCTGTACCTGCAGTAGATCAAAGACAAGAGGGATGTTGGATGCTAAATCTCATTCAACAGCCGTGTACGACATGTTGTAAAGCTGAAAAACTTTTATCTTTCCCTTCCATTTTGGACCCAACAAGGCTTAGTGGGTAGCAGTGTGTGTCTTAAAATAGAAAGAGAGCTGGTTCACTCTGATCCTGATGCAACACCAAAGAGCAAGTGGACTGTCAGTATTAGGACAATGTCAGTTCTTGGATCCTACCTGAATCTAAATTGTCTGTAGGGATGTGCAGTGACATTCTCTGCTCTTCCCATCTCTGTGGAGCAGTGGAAAGAAGCACTTACATGTGTTACTGTTGTCTGATCTTGCTGCCAGTTTTACAGAGGGCTTTTTCTCCCAGTGCTAGGGCATGTCACTGCTCCTGGGGTTTGCACAGCAGATGCTGCAGCAAGCCTCATCACTAATTAGGCACCCACCCTCTGGCACATTCCACTGTACAGGCTGCAGGAAACTAATTAAAAGAGCCTGTAATTGATAATGTAAGAAATAATGCAATTCACCGTGGTGAGGTTCTGTTATAGAACTCCTACTAGAGCTTTTCTTTCTGTTGTCATCCATACCCGACCTCGCACAGTAGTTATTCCATTCTTTTGGCAGAAAAACATTAAGGGAAGAAGGAATGGACTGAATAAGCAGTTGTTGCCTCATCATTGATCTCGTTACGTTTTTGATATATTGATCTTGAAATACTGGATGAAGTAACGAAATCAAGAGCAAACTTCTGTTTTTATCGCAAATAAGATGTAAATTATAATTTTATGTGGTGGCTAGCATTTTTAATGCGTAATTTTTAACAGTTCAAAAAGTTTTTCAAAACCCTTAAAGTCCTAGATTTTTTTACCCCAACAATGAAATACAAATATAAACTATATCTTTTGGTTTTGAAAGTCATAGGATCATAGAATCACAGAATAGTTAGGGTTGGAAAGGACCTCAAGATCATCGAGTTCCAACCCCCAGTGTTTAGAACTTCATGTATTGTTTCACTTTTTTTCTTTGTCTCATTTTCCCTGTGATAATTAGGGAAAGAAAACAATGAAAATGAAAAAATCCTGACATTTTTTAAGTTCTTGACCAAAGAAAATCTCAGAACTTGAAAGAAATGAAAAAATCATGAAAACATGAAAAACTTAAATTATTACTACCTTGTGTTATCGAAAAAGAGTTTCAAGCTTTGTTATTAAGACAGCCTTAAACTTTACTACTATATATTTTTTGAGTAAATTGTTTTCGAAAGTGCTATTGAAATTATTTTCTTAGTACTACATATCTGTAGTGAGAGATACCAGAGAGGACTACGTGCCTGTCTAATGGTGGCTTGAAACCACACATTATAAAAACATCATATATGAGATACATCAAATAATTGAAGTGTAAGATGTGTTACACTCTTTCTGTAATTGAGTACACTCATACCAACAAAAAAAAAACCAACAACATTGAGACTACTAATACTGCCTGACTTTCACGAGACCTCTAAGTGTCTTTGCTGGTCTAGACTATGTGCACACACCTCCACTGAAGTCAGTGAGAGCTAAGAGGGTTGGCTTTGCACCATCAATAACCTTTCATAAATGACATAATTATTCTGAATGCTCATTGGTAAGTTTAAAAGTTGAATTTCAGAAATGCACTTTTTCTGCTTAAAATGTTTAGAGTTTAGATTTTGGTTTGAAATATTTGGCTCATACTCACAGTGGGAGGGAAGGGTGTATGAACTTTTCCCCTAGTAGCCTTAAAAATATTTAAAAAATGTTGAAAAAATCCTTTAATCTACAAAAATAGTTATAAGAGGTGCTTGCCTAGCAAGATGCTATGGAAGCCACAATGTGGATGTGCAAATGTATTTTCAGTATTTTCATGAGGCTTAAATAACTAATGATAGCTTATCTAAAGATGGTCTTAGTCTCTTACCAAAAACACAGCTGAGCTCCAGCGAGCAATGGTATGACAGATTAGAAACTGAAAAGGTGATAATCCCAACCTAGTTTGAGTCACTTATTCAGTAAGTGGCCTTGGGCAGGCCATTGTAAGACCATACTCCTCTTCCAGTCTGCATAAAGAATGTGCCAAGAATCATAACCATGCTTTAAAAAAGCCTCAGGTTTCTAAGATGGCTTCTTTTTTTTTCCCCCAATGAGATTTGAAGTAGCGAAAGAAAATCCTTCATCCTAAATGTATTTGCAGCTTAAATGCAAAGTCTATTATTTTCCTCATTTTTAGCTGATGCCACAGAAGAATGAAAGTATTACTTTTTGTCAATATATGACATGATTTGTCAGTGCACTTTAACAAATGATATCAACTGCAGCAGAAATTAAGATTTCAGTGTATTTTCCACAGTACACCCGCTGATATCTTCCCCTTTATATTTTGCATTAAAAACTGAATTTAGCTACAACAGGAATTCTGTATGTGTCCATGGGCAAGATACCTGTTTGATGATCTGTCATATTATAAATATACCCTTCTCAGTACCCTCTCTGGAAAGAGGCTGATAAGCATGCCATGACCATGTCCTGCCTCTCACAGTGATGCTCACTGTCTTTCTGAACTTATTGTACTGAGATACCGCAGCATGAATGTCCATGCATTTTTTCAGCAGTGCAACCTAAAATGGGAAATAACTTTTGCATCATCCACATCTTTTAGAAGTAAAGAAGAATTTACTATCTACTCAAGTGACCAGGCATGACAAAAGAAAGGCACTTCACCAGTAAGGACATTAATCTAGGGATCTGTGTCCTACTCAGCCACAGACATCCATTATAACCTGAGAAAAAGCATTTAGTCTCTCTTTGTTTCAGTTCTGCATCTGCTAGGGGTGTAGTAGGCATTTCCTGACCTCATGGTTTTTGTCAAGATAAACGTATCACAGTACTGAGATTCTGCCAAGAGTGTCCCTAATCTATTCCACTAAGAAACTACAACTAAGAAAATAATGCTAGTGGAAGGATAGAAATGCAGTCAAATGAGAAGGGAAAATTGCAAAGAAATATAGATCTATTGCATATTTTTTCTTGACAACATTTAGCCTAATTTCAGTGGTTAACTGAAAAGTTAAGAGAAAGGGAGCATCCATTTTTTTTTCAAACTCATCACAGTCAGTAAGAGTATGCCGAGATAAAAATCAGACTGTCCAGCATCTTTTGGAAGATGTGTCATTGCTTTGAATGGGCTGTCACAGTCCACAGTAAGACGTGCCTCAAGTTACATGATAACTTTTTGATATCCACTCCAGCAATGGCAGGAATAAATGTATGTAGAGCAAGAATGGTCATGGTTTTTGATGCTACTATTGCATCCACCATGATATCAATGACTCCTTAAGTTTTGCAGAAACCTTTTCTGCTTTCTGGCATGGAAAAAGACAATGCTGGCAGGGCCTCGCATACTCTGAGAGACTGCTGTTGAGTAGGAATAATCAGATACTTTGTTTGAGTGTGAATATAAACCAAGTGTGTTTATGTCACTGAGTATGCAAAGATATAGAGGGTCGTACACCTGGACAGACCCTGCTGAAATTGCTTCTCTGAAACACTGAAGGAAGGAAGGAAGAAAGAAAGAAGAGCAGTCAGCCTTCAGAGTAGGAAAAAGTTGACAAAAGAAAAAAAAAGAAAACAACACAAATGTGTATCCTGTAAGGAACTCACCTATTTTGCCCGTGATAGCTATGGGCGAGTGATCTCTCCCTGTCCTTATCTTGACCCATGTGGTTTTATTTTCTCACCACTATCCAGTTGAGGAGGTCGAGTGATAGAGTGGCCTTGGTGGGCACCTGGCATCCAAACAGGGTCAACCCACTGTACTTGGCTGACAAAAACATGTGTAAGTGCAGTGGCTGCATGTGACAATGTGACAATCTGAGCCTAAGCAAGAAGCAGAGCTGACAGAGAGAGCTCAAGCCTGTGTTCTCCAAATATCAGTCCTGTGCAAGGAGCAAACATTGGTCAGTTTCCACATCACAGGGGACCTGAATGAAGTGTAGGGAACAGGGCAGACTGACACCTGGGCTGTGGAAATTATCTGTCCATCACGTGGCTCTTGTATTGCTGCTGTGCAAGGCACAAAGCTAGGCAGACCCATATTTATTACAGGGAGCTAGGCACTGTTATATTGGATGTCTACCCAATGCCATGAATAAATTAAATGACAGACTAAGCAGAGTAAAATATATAACCTCAGTAGACCATTCTACAGAGTCCTGGCAAACAGCCTTAGATGGTGCTACCCAATTAAATTTGCTTTCACCATTCTCCAGGGGTCTAAGTGTTTAAGGTTATAGACACTTTTCAGAGGCTTGTAAATAAATTAAGAGACATGTAAAACTTTGACAAGGAAATGCTGATGAAGCAGTTGTTTATAGCGATAACAGGGACCTCACCCATGCGAGAGCTGTGATCTCTCAAACCCAGAAGCTAGCTTAAAAATTTAAGTATTCTCAAGATGTGACATCTTATTTCTGACGTAATAGCTGGAATCAGGTGGGACAATATGTTGTGCTTGCTTGCACTCTGGAGGTAATACCAGGTCGGCTTTGCCCCATGTGGTTATAATTGAGCTTTGCCACACTTACTGCTCTAGTCCCTGAGATAAACAAGCAAACAAACAAAAAATAAAATCCAAAAAGATGACCAAAGCAGATGAAATCTTGTATTTATTTGACAAACCTGAATGATGGGAATTCTGTGCTCTAAAAGGTGGTTCTAAAAGGACTAAAAGGTGGTAAGGCATCTTACCTTCCTGTTAGCTGTGCTCTCCAGAAGTTACAAAGCTATCTCAAAGTTTAAAAATATAACTGTGCTGATTAAATGTGTGATGGCTGAGAGCTGATCTGATGAAGAAGAGAAAAATCATACTGGTTGTTCACTGAGTGAAAAATAAATCCCTGGGAGTAAAATGGTACTGTAACATTTCTACAGGTTGAGCTACTAGAAAATCCATCCCTTTCTTCCTTGTTGAGCTGTTTTTGGCTGGGATAGAATACATTTTCTTAAAGTAGCTGGTATGGGGCTACGTTTTGGATTTCTGCTGTAAACAGCATTGATTACAGAGGGATATTTTAGTTATTGCTGAGAAGTGCTCACACAGAGTCAAGGCGTTTTCTGTTCCTCACACCATCCCGCCAGTGAGCAGGCTGGGGGTGCACAAAGAAGTTGGGGTGGGACATAGCTGGGGCAGCTGACCCTGACTGATCACAGGGATATCCCATACCACACAGCCTCATGCTCAGCGTATAGAGTTAGGGGAAGAAGAAGGAAGGGAGAATGTTCAGAGTGATTGTGTTTGTCTTCCCAAGTAACCATTACATGTGGTGCAGCCCTGCTTTCCTGAAGAAGCTGAACACTTTCCTGTCCATGAGACGCGGTGCTTTGCTTTACTAGTGCTCACAGCTTTTGCTTTACTTATTAAGCTGCCTTTATCACAACCCAGGAGCTTTCTCACTTTTACTCTTCTGATTCTCTTCCCCATCCCACTGTGGTCTATCAGGCAAATGGCTGTGTGGGGCTTAGCTGCTGGCTGGGGTTAAACCAGGACACTTGATTTCACAACAAACCAAACAGAAAGATGCTAAATTCATGACATTAAGTGCCATGTTTTAGCAGCACGATACAGAAATTGTTCTTTTAGAGTGTACAAAAAACAAGGGTACATCTGCTACATCTGCTATCCTCAATGAATGATTCGCAGGGGGAATAGGGGTTGTATCTTCAGATACAGAGTTCCTATTTTACTCCAAAAAGTGGGAAAGAAGGCTGTGCAGAAATTTCTGTGCTAACATGAAGTGGCAGGTTCTGAGGCATTACTGCATTTAAAAACATTGTGCAACAGCATGCACTGCTGAATGAAGGTCAAAGGAGCATGTGCTTTGATTGCCAGGGGACCAGAGCTCCTGCACAAAGCCTGCTCTGAGTGAAGAGGTTTGGGGATTGGGAAAACCAGTCAGTTGTTCAGGAGAGAGGAGCAAGAAAACTAAGACGCAATATGTGCAGGACGGGAAATCACAGCATGTTCCAATTAAACTTAGGTTTTGCTTTCATTAAGGTGGAACTGGCTATTAACTGACAATATTTGTGTTAGGAGTATTTTGGGGAGTTGCTTAAAGAACAGGTGATTTTGCTATCTTAGAGTTTTCTTTTTTAAAGGCCTTATTGACGCTATTCCAAATGCTATTCATTATCTTCAATATACATGCACAAGATGTCTAGGTTTATTATGCGTTCACTTTATACGAAACTATGTGGCAATTTTCCTTCAAAAACCGCCTGAAACTTTTCATTCAATAGCCTGATCTTTTACATGAAATAGCTCAGAGCTTTTCCTCTTCAGCACTTCCCTGAAAGTCCTTATCAGCTAGGGCTCTTACCTGCAATTCAGATGAGAATTAAGCTGGCATCAAGGAATAAAGGGATGATAGTAGTATTATATATAAAATTGCTTCAGAATCTCCTTATCTATTACAATGTCCTTCAGCATTATGCAGGACTGAGACCTTTATGTGATAAAGGAGCGTTACTTGTATGTCCCATTTCAAAGGAAATTACCTTTAAAGAATAAAAGGATATAAATTTTTTTTATAGTCCCCCTTTGTGTGTACTTTTGTTTTTTTAGTACATTAAAGTACTGTAATGATCAAGGCGAAGATACTAGCTTAACCTCCCCCCCCCATCTTTCATAGAAAAAGTGCAGCAGAGGTTTTATATATTGTATGAGACTGATGGAGCCTATGACTTCTGAAAGCCAAGAAACATTGTAGACAGTTGGAAAGGTGATGTTATAAACTGAAGACAAAACTGCAGAGAATAACATTACATAGTGATTTATTTGTGACTATAACCTGTTTCTCTACTTGTGGGGTAGCAATACTCTACTGCTACAGCTTTTGCAGAAGCACTCTAATTCATAAATGTCATTAATAAAAATAACTTCACAAACCCATTTCATTAAAATTGTGCATTAGTCAGTGCATTGTACAAATAGAATCATAGAATCATAGAATAGTTAGGGTTGGAAAGGACCTCAAGATCATCGAGTTCCAACCCCCCTGCCATGGGCAGGGACACCTCCCACTAAACCATGCCATCCAAGGTTATGTCCAACCCCACCTTGAACGCCACCAGGGATGAAGCATTCACAACTTCCCTGGGCAACCCATTCCAGGGCCTCACCACCCTTACAGTAAAGAATTTCTTCCTCAGATCCAATCTAAACTTCCCCTGTTTAAGTTTAAACCCATTACCCCTTGTCCTCTCACCACAGTCCCTAATGAAGAGTCCCTCCCCAGCATCCCTATAGGCCCCCTTCAAATGTTAATGGATTTGTCTCTTTGGACTGCTCATTTATAGTATCTTGTGAATACTCGGTACTTGAGATGTAGTATCTATCTGCAATTGGCTGGATAAGCCACATGGCAGTATTTTTTTCATGTGGCTTAATAAATGTGTTGGTGTACATATTGGTGCCTGTAAAAGTAAAATTTTATCACTTTGTGATTATTCATATATGTTGTAGTGATATTCTCTTCCTTTAAATAGCTGTGCCAGCAAAACTCTGTTTTAGGAATATTTGCAGAAGGGGAACAGGTAGAAGAGACAGTATATTGGAGGTAAATAATTTGAACATTTAAGATAATATTCAGACTAAATATTTTGCAAGATTTGCCTTACCTTTCTTTAGAACAGCTTCCATGTAAATGAATGGAGATTTTTCTCCTATATTTATTTCTTTGCTTCTAGAGGGAAGTGCAGAAACCCTATAATCCCAACATATGTTGGCAGATCTGACCTATTGCACCTAGCAAACCCAGCCAGCTCTCCAAGGGACATCAGGCTGTAGGAAAATGTCAAGAAAGACGGCATATGTAGAGCATAAGAGGTGAAAGAGAAAGCCTTTGTGTTGCTTCTAATATACTCCCAAAATAGAAATTTCCTTCTGAAGTTGGCACATTCTGTAATCACGATTTTGACTATTTGATGTCTATTCTCTTGCTGCTGACCTTGCTCCCTACAGCTATCCACAGCCCACTTTTCCTGCAATTTATAACAGAAATGGAGACATAATACAAAATCACATGCTGTAACTAAGCTTGGTTTTGGAGTCAATATGCTGCTGCAGCTGTGTCATGACTGCCATACTATATTTGACATTCTTGAGGCCCCACATTTGTCCAGGCAGTGACAAAAAATCTATCCAATTGTTTGAAATTTCTAATTTCTGATAGGGGTCTTTGGAGAGCAGGTGGACTTTTGTATCAGGGCATCCTCTATGTTATCATCTCCCCTCCAGTTCATCTATGATATTCAGTGTTGCAGATGGAGGGTAGGCAGATGCCTGGGGCTCTCTGCCAGACCCTCTTTGGAGGTGCTCCTGTTGAGCATTTTGTTGCTGCTCTGAGATTGGAGAGCTGTGCCTTGGGGCACCCAGGTGCCAATGGAGGAGGAACAAGGGGCATGAGTGGCTTCTGCTGCGCCTCTGTAGTTGCAATGTCACATAGCCAGCTCCTAACAGGCAGATCAGAGTGACTCTCTATTAGCTGGACACAGACAGTTTATTTGAGCTCTACTTGCAGCAACAGGTAATGTTCCAGTACCCTGGTAATGCTCATTTTCCTCACAGAAAGCCTCATCTCCAAATAACTGTGAGCGGGGCGAAATGGCTACATGAAATCCCCGTGGACAGCATGGCATACTTTTCCAGGAAGGCTGAATATAAATGTGAGGACTTTCTGATTTTTCCACATGGTGGAAGATATTTGGCTTCCAGAGATCAACGAGTTTCCAAACTACAGTGCCTGTCAGCTCTTCAAAGTTCCTTCAGAGCCCCAAATACACAAACCTGCTTCCCTAGATCTGCCAGCAAATGGGGTCCTCCTTTAGCAGCAGCCAAGAGGGAGCACATGTGTGGCAGGTGCAGAAGTAGCCAAAATCAGATGCTGTACAGTCAATAATCTACTGAAATGCTACAGGAATATTAATGCCCTTCCGAGTCCATACTCCCTCCCAGAAGGAACCTTGCTAAGCACTACCCAATATGCAGGACCATGCTGCCTGCCTGCTGCCCGGGGTCATCTGCTCAGGCAGGAAAATTTGAGTGAGAATGAGAATTAGGTGATGAAAGGCCACAACAGAGAAAACCGGGGTCTCAGAACCAAAACCTCCACTGCATGAACTGTGCCTGTTTGTATACACTTTTACTGTTAAAGTCAAATGCTTGTGAATTTGGGAATGGAAAGAGCAATACAGCATCCCTTTTAGCTGCTGCTTCTCGACTGTCAAATGCTTTGAATTCACCAGAGAAATCACTGGCTAGGGACCACTGACCAAACAAATCCTTTTGCCTGTGAAGCTGTCTAGTTTGAGAATGTGCCTCTCCAGTTTTAGTTAATTACACAAGTTATTGATGAAGAAGCATGAGAAATATGCAAACACGGTATGTTAAACCCAATGGAAACAGCATTGTCTGAAGAATGATCCCCTGTTTTTTTCTATAATCTTACTTGCTACAGTCAATGAAATAAATCACTCCACAGGCAATGTATAATGCAGTCTAAAATATGATGGTTCTAACTGTAATCTAAATTGGATATACTGTTATTGGCCTTTTTGTCAGAGTATTAAGGACTTAATAGTTTTCTTGACGAACTGAACATGAGCTGGCAGTGTGCACCCTTAGTCCAGAAAGCCAACCATATGCTGGGCTGCATCAAAAGGAGCGTGACCAGCAGGTCGAAGGAGGTGATCCTGCCCCTCTACTCTGCTCTTGTGAGACCTCACTTGGAGTATTGTGTGCAGTTCTGGTGTCCTCAACACAAAAAGGACATGGAACTGTTAGAACAAGTCCAGAGGAGGGCCACGATGATTCATACCTCCCGTATGAAGACAGGCTGAGAAAGTTGGGATTGTTCATCCTGGAGAAGAGAAGGCTGCATGGAGACCTCATAGCAGCCTTCCAGTATCTGAAGGGGGCCTATAGGGATGCTGGGGAGGAACTCTTCATTAGGGACTCTAGTGAGAGGACAAGGGGTAACAGGGTTCAAACTTAAGCACAGCAAGTTTCGATTGGATCTGAGGAAGAAATTCTTTACTGTAAGGGTGGTGAGGCACTGGAATGGGTTGCCCAGGGAAGTTGTGAATGCTCCATCGCTGGTGGTGTTCAAGGCCAGGTTGGACATAGCCTTGGATGGCATGGTTTAGTGTGAGGTGCCCATGGCAGGGGAGTTGGAACTAGATGACCTTAAGGTCCTTTCCAACCCTAACTATTCTATGATTCTATGATTCTATGATTCTTGTGCTTGCATGATTATTTCAAATCATCTTTTCAGTAACTTTTACCATATGTTGATCATTCTTGAACTTGCAGGCATACTAATTGAAAGCTTTGCTTTGTTTCTTGAGAGCAGATTTCATATATGATTTAGAAAATTAAACATATCATATGTCAATTTGATCCAGTGACTTACACCTTATCCCCCTCTTGTCTAGCTCCACCTCAAGAATTGTCTCTGCCTTGTCCCTGGTCTGCGCTACTTTAATATGTTTCTCTTTTTCTGTTATTTCAGAGATCTGTTGGTAATGGTTGCATCTTTGAGCCACTCCTCTGGCTTCCACATTGCTTCAGCTCTGCATTCACATCAAATACTCTACCAACTGCACTGTGATCTCTGTTAGAAATCTTCACTCCCCTGGTTAATCCTGCTCCTGTGCTCACAGAGATGATATTCCTGTGTTATCTGACTGCTCTATCCCCCACTTACTTTCATCTTGCTAGTGAGATTTTGTGATAAAAGCACAATATCTGCCTGATAAACTGCAGTGATTCTGTTACTTGGTGAAGTTCAGTGTATTGTTTGTAAGGGTGGACATTGGGAGCTTTAGCACAGAAATATGTTAGTGTACTTTCCCCTCTCTCTCACTTGTCTTTAATTATCTGACTTTTTAAACTCCATGCATTTAGTTATTAGCTTAGGAATTCCCTGGGCTCACATTGATTTTCCAGTGCAGTCCCTATTTCCATTTAACTATTTCAAGGGCTGCTCTGGAGAAGAGCCAATTAAACTAGTTATCAAAATGGTACCCAGTCTGTGGCCCCCTCACCATAACCTGCCCCCAGCCCATGGCTGCTGCTTTTTCTCTGATGAATGGCATGGCAGAGGCACAGCTCAGCATGCAATCCCATCTCCGTCTATCTCTTCTTCCACTTCTGCTCAGCCTTGGACCCGAGTGTCACCCCAGAGAGGCACAAAGTAATGCTATAATCCACTCTGTTCTATCTGTCCACAGAAATAATTGATATTCAAGGACAGCATAGACAACAGAAGACATGAAGAAAATATGTTGACATTGTAAGAGAATGGAATATATTTGCTGTTACTTGTGAAAAACAGTGTTGTTTCCCTCTGGAATACTTCAGTAATGGCCAAGACCCAGCTCTTAAGGGGTTTAATGAGTATTTCTACAGTAGTTGCAAAATATCTGCTCGACTTGCAAATTGAATAACCAACTTTTTGAAAAGTGAAAAGCACCTCTATTTGTCTTGAAGTTTTGAATAACATCTTACTTTTATACCGGTAGCCCCACCGACAACAATATTAATTAAAAAAACAGAGCTGCAGATGTATACCCTCTTCTTTCATTTCCTTATCAATATTAATGTGCCATAATCCTGACTGGACTCTCAGACTTTACTGTTGACACTGGGTTTTGATCCATGGGTCTCGGAGGTGCAGAGATGCAGAGCAGTTGCTTGGCAACACAGACACTCCAGTTCACTAGGGGTGATGACATTTTTTAAGGAACGTTTTCTTTTTTCTTTCACTGAATGGATAAGAGTACAGACGATTCAGACTATGATGACTGACCTGGGGTTTTGGGGCCATAATTCAGGGCTTTATGGATGCAGAATTCTAGTTGGCATGAAGGTAAATTTGGACCAAGTCTTGGCTTTCACTAACCCCATGGAATACGGTAATAATGTTGAGATATTCAAGTATTTAAGATTTTGGATTTTGCCTTAGAAAAAAAATACTGTGAGGGACTCTTCCTCTTAAGTCCTTTATTTAAAACTCTTCTCAAAGCCAGACTGCAGAATTCCTGTCCTGGCAAGCTTCTGCAAAACAAGAAAGGGGGGGCACTGCCTTCTGCAAGGGCAGAGTGTCCTGGGTTCAGAGCTTGCCTGTCTGCTCTGGAAAGGACAAAGCCACCATCACTCATGCATGATTTTCTGCTTGTGGAAGGCACAGTAGATGCCGTCTCATATCGCACCCACTTCTGTGCAGCTGGCAGCTTTTTACAATGATCTCTACACACTGCATTCCAGAAGTCCATGCATACTTAGTTCCTGGGCCTTAGGGAGCTTACGGAAAGTCTAAAGGCATATAAAAGGATTACAACCTGACCTTTACCAAGGTCTCAGACTTGCCAAAGCTTGACAAAGACCAACAGCTTCATCACTAAGGTAGTTGAATGTCTGTGCTTCTTTTTGTTGAGCACCTGTTTTTGCAGAGCTACTATTTCAAATCCAGAGTTTCTGATATGGGTGTTCCTTCTTTTATAGTTCTTTGTAATTTTTATAATTATGGACTTAATTATGTTAAATTTATGAAGAATTGGAATTTTAGAATTCTTATTAGATTTAATTATATTTAATTTATTAAGAATTAAAATTTTAAATTTCTTATGATTCTCTGTGTGTTCTTCCAACTGGGTTTAGTTCACAAGACTTCAGTAAATTTGCTGCCACATTTTGGCAAGAAACTAGGTAATTCAGCAAATATGTAGGAAGGCAAGTTCTTCAAGGAAATTTCTGGCAGAGATAAAGGAAACTAAGAACAGGCAGATTTTAGAAGATCTGGATGTATTTGACACACACACAGTGCCTCCTGTCTTAGAATTGATGTAAGCCACAGCAAATTAGATAGCCCCCAGGCTTACTTACATCCTGAATTTAGTCATATAACATTATTTCCTCCAAAGCAACAATCAAGCCATCCATCAGGTTGTTGTCCATTTGCCATATATTAATCTCACTTTTCATTTTCCTTATTCTTCTGTTTCAGTGGGAATTCAGTCACAGATGAAGTCTACTAGTCTACTTAGGCACCATATTCTGTAAATAATGTAGTCCGAGAAAGAGTTCACTAATAAGAGAAGTACCTGGTCTCTAAGCTGGTGCTTTGTGGGTACGTGGTGCTAAATGAGTGCTGTAGAGAGGAGTGTAGCTGTAAATTCTTGCTTAAAAAAAAAACCCAACATGCAGAATTTGACTTGCTTCCTACTGGGTGATCAGCAGCAAGCTTGAAGTTAACAGCGATACCAAATGGTTTATTTAGCTGTCAGTTACAGGGAGAGAACTTGTAGTGGAAACAAACAGACAGCCTACAGTGATATCTTTAAGAGAAGTCTGCTTTCATACAGCTGTGCAAGCACAGACTTACCTCCACTAGCAAGCAACAGGAACAAGTCTCATGGAATATTTTATTCAAGACCCCTGCTTTTGTTCAATATTTCCTGCAGGTAATGGTGGCTTGTGTTCCCACCAGAGACAGTGGATATAGGCAGAAGCAGAGTAAATCTGAAAAACAAACCAGAATTTGTGCTGTGCTGCCTTTCCTTACATTTGTTTTCATGCAGAAATCTGTTGATACAAAACAGACCTTTAACGATACAGTGCATCAGCATGGGTCCATGACAGGAATCTTTTCAGCTTGTTTTCCTTTAAAAATAAAGTGAAGGCAAATGTGTTTTGAAGCACCATGTCTTCATCTCCTAGAAATGGTCAGCGAGAAAATAACAAAGTTATGGCAAAAGAGCTAAGTTCTCAGCTGATGTAGGGATTGAAATTTTTTGTTCTCAGTCTTTATAGCAGGTCATGTAGCATATTAGGAGTGAAAGCTGAGAGGTGATAAGATTTTTTATTTGCTACATCTTTCAAGGGATGGTCCTTCTCTGTAGATGTAGGAATCCCTGATGGGTAAAGGGAATTTAATAAGAAAATGCACAAGTTCCCTGTGGTTGAATTTATGTGCATGATGCCAGTTGCAGACACAATTATTTAAGATACTTTTTTATCAGTTTATTCTGTAAAAAGGAAAACTGTTTTCACCAGCAGAAGAGGAATAGTTGTTTTGCGGTGGGAAAAATTAGTCCAATTATACTGAAATAAGGTAAGACATACTTTTACCTTTCTTTGCATGAAGCAAGTGGTCTGACAGGGTATTCACCCAAGGTACATCAAGTCTCTGGCCACGGCTGAGGGCTTATGATCCTGGACCTGGTGGCTACATAAGTACTGAGTTGTGGGAGGCACACAGCAGGGTCCTCTGGTGGTCCATGTTAGGAGCTGGTTACATCTTCCATCTTCCCTGGCCACTGTCCTTCCTACCAAGTGCAAAAAAAAAGAGACAAGGAAAGAGAGGAGCTGAGGATCCTGATACATAGCCGGGTCTCAGTGCAGGGTTAGGATGAGGAGAGGACTTGCTCCAAAGCTTGGAATCTTCCATATTTGACATGCAATAATGTGAAAAGAAGGTATCTTATGGCTCTGTGGGTCCAAAAAGTATCTTAATGAGTTTGCCTAATTCTGCCGTTCAATTTTAGGGGGTTTTTGTTAGTGCTGAAATGATGGGAAAAGCCTTTTAAAAACCGAGACAGTATTTTCCATTCACCTAAGCTCTTGACAGGTACTAAGGAGCACAGTAAGATAAGAAGAATGTCATTTTCATTTCCCTCTTGGATTTTTTTGATATCCACATCTTGTTTGCAAAGCTTATATTTTTCTCAATGCTTGTACAATTTTCTTGTACACGAAACTTGCAGGAGGATTGGGTGGGAGGAAGATGGCTATTTCTGTGAGGTTATAGCGGGGTGTTATAGGGTCAACATAGCATTGGGATCTCCAGGTTTATCTCATAAAAGAATTATTAAAAAATAAAAGAAAAACAAAACAAAACAAAACAAAAGCAGAACAACCAGTCAGCAGGAAAGAGCGAGGAGAAAAAAAAAAACAACTGACTTTTAAAATAAAGAGAAATAACTTAATCTGAAGCTAGAGGAAATAAATCAATAAAAGTAATTTTGTGTTATGTGTGAAGGCTTCACAGTCTTAGCTTTCAACTCGCTGTCAGTTCTACAGGTTTAATTCATTTATAGAATTTTAAATTGAACCCATTTTGTCCAGTCATCCTCTTTCTTGGGATAGTTTATTAAATCTGGTTTTGAAATGCATCATTGAAATAGGGATGGGCTTTGTCGTCCACTGGCACTGGCCACGTCATGAGGCATGAGACAACACAGTCAGGGATACAGGGATATGTATAATGTGATATTATAACTGGAATCATTGGGGCTATCAGCTGAGTTGCACGTGGGCTTTACAGATGCGTGGTGTATGTGGATTAGACAGGGCAATGGCAGTGAGTTTGAGCTTTGTATACCCATTCCGTAGGCGAATATTGTGGAAATGCAATCAAGTGGAAGTGAAGCTATGACAAGCTTTTTCTTTTCTCATAATTCATCTGCCTCCCAGGATCACATGTGACAATAGAATCTTCATCCAGCATATCTACAGGTGACTCTGCCTCAGACTAAAACCTTTCAGAAACATCTGAAGAAGAGAAAACAAAAAGAGGACACTTAATAACCTCACAAGCTGGCTGACTCAGTGCAGGTGTCAGTGCATATACCCTGCAAGTTTCAGTACTGGCTATCTGCCTCGCAGTTACACATGGGGTAGTGGTGCTTGACTCAAAGTCAATTCATATCCGGTTACGTCCTTCTATAGTATCTCCAGAGCTTTGCCACTTGCTGCTTTGCCATAGCAGCTATCATTTACTATATAGCACTGCAACAAAAAAAAAAAAAATCCCACATTCCCGCTACTCCACAGCAACTTTCCTCTCGTCAATGGCCTCTCTGCCTTGGTTCATTGTCTTAGCAGGTTTTTATAGACTAATGAGAGCTATGACTTTGATTTAGTGGTAATGAATAGGTTCCTTTCATATGACCCCCGGGCTACTTAACCTCAGCTTCTTCTGCAGGCTGAGCAGGCCTTGCTGAACGTGTCCATGGAAAAGCAAGCCCTCTACATGGGCAGCTGTAGCCCAGGGTGGGCAGGACAAAGCCCTGCTCTACCTGTGGAAGCTTTGCAAACTCAGTGGTGGCCCGAGGGTGCCCCAGGGAGGAAACATGGCAGACTCTAGATGGCCTGCCCTGCTCACTCACTGCCATAAATAAATGATGGGTAGAAGACCCTGTAAGTGGAACATCTTCCTCAAAGCTCTCTGGACGCTACATATCTTCAGGACTCAAAATCCTTTTCTTATAGCCTAGAAAAATATTTTTTTTCAGAGCACAGTTTCCAATTCCAGGAATCTCATGAGAAAATCTGAAGCATCACAGCTCTTCAGTCCAAATGGAAGAGCAGTTTACATGTGCCAGTAGATTCTGCAGGGGAAATTTCTGGGAAAAGACAGAAGCTGTTTACATCTCTAAATGAAGCAGTATTAGAGATATTGAAAGCAACGTTAAGAAACCAAGGGGTCTAGCTCTCTTTCTAGATGCTTATCAGGAAAATAAATGAACCTAATAAGTATTGTCACTCTTATCAACACTCAAGCGCTATCAAGATCACTGAAGGCAAGCAAAAGCACTAAAGCCCCTTTGACCCCCTATAAAGCAACTGATTTGTGAAGGAGTGCTAAAACAACAAGCGGCCGCGGGAGAGTCGTGTACGTGCCTCTCTGTGCATGTGTGCGCGTATGTGTTCCATCCTCTGCGACGTGCTCATCCTCTCTTCCCCCTCATCCCTCCTCCCGCGGCCACCAGGTGGGGCAGCGACGCTCCGCTCCCCGCAAAGCCGAGAGCGCTCCTGAACCTGCCAACAGGCAGCCAGCATGACGGAAACTTTCCTTTTTTTTAAGGGGGGGAAGCAAACGCCCCCTTGCTCCTGCAAAGGCCGGAAGCTGAAATTCCCGCCGTTTCTTTTTGCGTGGCAATCGGAAAAGGAGAAATCAGTGCAAAGCTCTCTGAAAGGATGCCTTTGTGGAGCTCGTTCCTGGCTGGCGTTTGACATTGATGTACTCTGCATCAGAGCCCTACGCTTCATCTGGGGAACTGTAGGTTTGTCTTATGAGCGCCCTTATGATTCCTGCTTTTTCCGAAGTAAATAAAGAAATGCACTGTAGCCCACTGATGTCAGAAGACATCACCGTTTTTCAAATACCACGGTGTGAGAGGAAATCTTAAATTAATCCTCCCCTAACAAAAATCAGTGGCATAAGGAGCAAAGGTTTGGAAAAGAGGGAGAAAAAGCCCAGAATCATATGAAAATCTGCCTCATAAAGTGAGCAAACTCCTGCCCACATTATTTTGTAGTTTGTTTACTTGTGGCTTCATTAAAATTTCATGCAGATCCAATGACTAGATTTTGTTAATGGCCCACAGAGGGACAATCATCGCTGAAGCCTGAACACGATGATCCATTTTCCCTAATTATTACTTTGTAACCGTTTCTAATTTGACAGCTCCTGCTGAACACAGGTTCATTTATTTTGTTTCATTGTTTCATATAAAGAAACATCAGATAAGCATAGCAGCAGAGCATTAATAATGAGACCCACTAATTTGAAACATACATTAATCGCACATTAAGAGCACATAATGGCCTTCATTGGGGCTCCTGGAAAGATTCTTCATTGTAGAATCCCTTTAAATGGTATAAATCACGTGGCTGTGCTGCACACTTAACAAGGAACAAGAAGAATATCTGATTCCCAGTGGCCTACAAGTCAAGAATGGAGAGAGGTCAAGAGTTTCATTTCCCTCCTTGGCTCTGTTTTACAGCTGTCAAAATGATGGAATTGAGATGGATGTATTTGCTTCTGATGAAGTTGTTTCTAAATCTGTCAGTAAACTTTGAGGGAGGTTATACGTTTTTCTCGGAGGGGGAAATTCTGGGATGTTTCTAAAAATCTAATGTGTCTCTCAGTTTTTTGAAGGTTTTAACATAAAATTATGTATTTCTAAAGAAGCAATGTGAAAACGTACGAGTGCAAAGGTCAGCAAGCCCAGCCTCCTGCTAGCTCAGTTAACGGCATCAATATTTCTTTCATGAACTCATGGAGTTCTATCTTAAATGTATTACGGTTTTTAATTTTGACCCTTTTTATTCCCGTAACCTAATTTTAGAAGGCTATTCCAAAACTCCATTGTATTGACCTGCCTGAAAATTTGTGCCACTGGGAAATGTCATTATCTCACTCTTTTACTTTCCGCTACCTCCTTCCTTATTCATTTTGTGATATAGCTAGTCCCTATCTGCAGTGTAAAAGTATTGGCATTTGTTTTATCTTCATGCCCCTGTCTCCTTTATACAGTGACCCTTTTTTTTTCATGGTGTTTACCCCACTTTATGAAAGCATGTTCAACTTCAAGCTTAATTTTTCTAAGCTAAGCAGGGCATGCTTGTTTAGACTCATTTGGTGAGATAGATTTATGCCTTTCCTGCATTCCAGCTTGACTTTGTCTTTTTTGCATGTGTGTGATTGGAATTATAAATTTTTTTCCAGATGGAATTTCCTCAGTGCTTTGTACAGTCACATTATCACATCTTCATATCTTCTAGGAAAGCTGTAACTGATAAATCCATCTCCCCCCTCCTCTCTCCCCCCCCCCCCGCCTTGTAACACATTAATAGATCGTAGCTCTCTTAACAATGCATTAGTTTGGCCAGACGTTTTAATCATTTTTAGCTCTCAGCTGATGATGAGTCAGCTTGGAGCAGTCATTTTTGCTGTCTTTTAACTGAGGCACGATTTGCATTTTTGCACATTGTGCTTTTGAATTTAAATTGTTTCTATCTTTCCAAGCCTCATGATCATTCAGTTATTCCCATAAAATATTCCAGTCTTCCTCAGATGCTGGCAATATTTCAAACTACATGTCATCAGGAAGTGTGATGAAATAACTGCTTTGCGTTAGCCAGTTCCTTACTCTCTGTGACTTAACTAGCTCCTGTCTTCTCCATTGTGGTCTGCTTTATATAGATTAGGTATATTGTGCCTGCTTACTCTAGACCTTTAATTACCTTGTTTCATACAGATATGGAATGGATCTCATTTACTCTGCTACTGCTTATCCTGTTTCCCTTTTCCTTTTCGTTCTTTATTCTTTCCCTTACAGTTTGATCTAGAGTCCTGTGTAGCACACAGGTCAGACTAATGGGCTTGTGGTTGTATGAAACACTGCAAGTACTGAAATATAGATGCTAAATTTGTTATTCTCTGGTTGCACAGCAATATCCCTTCCCATTATTTCAATGCCTGTTTAGTGTACAAAATCCTTCAGCCATCAAATCCAGAAATATCTTCACCTGAATTTGTTGTTCTGTCTTTATTTGAGGTCATTGTATTTTCCCTTTCTCTCTCAAAACATAGTATAGCCCTCTACTCAGTCCTGTCACTGATCACTCTCAGCCTATATACCAACATCCGATGAGTAGGACCGCTTGTGTCAACCTCTTCACAAATGGTTTTGCATAGTTGGGATGTTGAGTTGTCTCATTTTTCTTCTCTCAAGCTGTTGACATACAGTCCTTAAAAATATTTGTTCTCTTCATTTTGTCAGCAGTGTACCTTCCAGGCACGTATACTAAATGTGTCCTCTTATACCCTGTGTTACCTGATGGCTCAGCTTTGACATTGCAGGCTATCACTTGATGTTTATGGAACTGCAGGGCATCTCTCCAGCATTGATGGGCTCTTTTTGGGTTTGAATTGCCGCTAATGTTCACTGCCCAAGAAAGGAAGGGGTCCCCATATGATCACTACCAGCTCAGAGATATCTGTGCAAAGACCACTCTGGTCAGGGAAAGTTAAGCAACAGGCCAGAAATCAGAGCTTGTCTTAGAAGGTACTATATAATGCATGGTTTGAAACAACAGCCTGTCTAGAAGAGAAGTATTTTTAGCTTTTCACTAAATTGCTCTTTTGTGCTCAGATAGAGCAGTAATAGCGGCAGTCATTTGCTGAAGGAAGGCAAAATTCCTTTCTCTCTGTTTTTACTCTGGGCACTCTTTGGTGACAATTACCAAAATACCAGATAGCTGTTTCTCAGAGTCACCCAGCTTTGCTCTCACCAGCTGTGCCATGCTGCATTATTGACATTCATGCTTCTTTTCTTCTAACTGGCTCCATCCTTCCAGCTCTCCTGTTTTGTTCTAACCACTGTCTAATCACCTTTTAACTGAATTTCCTCATTAGATTCCATTAGCAAGCCTCTCCCAACTTTCTTTCTGCAGAAGGATAAAAGGCAAGTGATCAATTTCTGTTTATCCTGGGATAGATATATCATGGTGCAACAGTTTGCAGGTAGTGAGGGGCACTGCATGAGCAGCCAGACTCTAGAGGAGGTAGGGCGGTTAGGTGAGAGGAGTCTGCTGTGTCATGGCTTTCAGGAGAGAAGAAAGGTACCAGCCCCAAACCAAGTGCATCACCTGCTCTGTAACATTTCTGCCAGGGGAGTCCTGGCAAAGCAGGTAAGAAGTTGTCCTTGCATTAAAAGAACTGTTGCCTGCATGCCTCAAGAGTGTTACAAAGGTGGAGTTCATAATGGTCTTCTGCTCTTCTTCCTGGTGCCACTGTACACGTGTAGTCCCATAATGTGTGATGATCTGCTAAGCATTAATTTCAGCCTTTACCCTGTTGTTCAGGGTGTGCAGCAGCTCGATCTCCATTATGTTCTGCCAGGAGCTTCCTGCTTAGCTGTAATAAATGGTGGTTCCCTGACTGCCTACATCTTTAAACATGACCTTTTTTTTCAGGTAATACACAGATCATTGATAATTAAGACAAGAAGCAAATTTTAGACCCAATTTTCTGTGCTCTGTTTAGATTTCTATTCTGCTTTTTGCCTCACCACGTTCCTTGGTTGTTATTGTAAGTACATTTTTACCACAGGGTAGGAATGTATTTGTGGATTTAAAAAGTGAAGCAAGCTAAGCCATAAATACTCTTCTCTCTTGTTAGTTACAATTTCTCCTATAAATAAGAATTTCAATATTTGCATTTGTTTATTTTGTCTATATATTTTTGGAGCAACTCTTGCCCTTTGTATGTCCTCCTAAGTGGTGACTCACTCCGATTTCCTGATTTATGTTGTTCTAATTTACACTTCTTTTCTCCCGAATTCACAGGAAAGAGCTTCCTAGTAATGCCATTTATTAACAGGCTGTGTGCTTAGAATATACTTTCAGCTAATGTGAACACCTTTCACCCCTAGTTTTTTATTAATAATTATTATTTTATTGGGCCAAACCTCTTGAAGAGCATTCAGGTTGAATAGGCTGCTGAATTTGTAGGCCACCCATCCACTAAAGCAGGCACTTTGGGCTGCAAAAAGCATGTGTATGTTTGAGTAGCCCACTAATGAAAATGAGTGAGCTTCACATGCAAATGAATTCAGGCTCCAAGGCTGGCCTCCTGCCTTTCATTATTCTGTTTTATACACCAGACAGCTACTGTCATGCATTACAGTCTATAAAAGCAAAGCTGGGTGCAGCCCAACAAATTCAGAAGCTGTCTGAAAATCTTTTCACAGCTTTCCATCTTCTGGTTACAAGCTCAATGTTAAAATTATCTCTATTCCATAAATGCTAGTGGTGCACATTTATCTCTTTTCAAACATATAATCTGCATGTTTAGTTATTGTTTATTAAAAGTCTCATCAGACACAGATTTCCTGCAGTAGTATAATGTTTTGCAATGCTTATTTTACAGCAGTTACCTTATTTGATTGACCCGCATTACTTTCCTCATTAATTACTGCTTCTTACCTGCTCTTAAAAATAGGCATAGCTTTCAATCTGTGCTGATTTCTATACAAGTCTTAACTTTTGATTAATAATATGGAACTTATTTAAATTATTGTGGCCTCTTAAGTAGTGTTATTTTGAAAAAAATAATCTCATGAGAAGCACAATGGTGGGAGGAAAAGCAATATATTACAGGCACAGCTTGACATCTCTATCATAAGAACTTCACATTTAGCTTCTAGAGGTAAATGAAAAGAAAAAAACATCCAATCCATAGAAACCCATTAAAGAAAAAATCCTGGTGTGTATTTACACATTCTAACACCTCACAGTTTAATTTTTCATTCTGGAAAGAGAAGATGACAGGATTTTTAAAATTATTTCTGCAGTAAAGGTTTTCAGTGGTTTAAGAAAGCAATAGCAGCCTGCTGTGCTTAGGAGTTTGGCTATGAAACAACTGCTTGCAAGCATCTCGCATTTGAACATTCCCCTAAAATGGAAGCTTTTTGAGACCTCAGTGTGTTTGGCTAAATTTGTACGAACAAAATGTGACTTTGTAAGAGGATACTGCTTGTATTGGGCTGGCTGAGATAGAGTTAATTTTCTCCATAGCAGCCCTCATAATGCAGTGCTTTGTATTGGTAGCTAGAAAGGTATCTGTAACACACAAGTGTTTTGGCTACAGCAGTGCTTGCCCAGCATCAGGGCTGTGTCTCCAACATTCCGCCCTCACCAGTAGGCTGGAGCTGGGCAAGATCTTGGGAGGAGACACAGCCAGGACGGTTGACCCAAGCTGACCAAAGGGATATGCCATGCTGTATGGGATCTGCTTATCAATAAAAGCTAAGAGAAAGGAGGAGGAAGGGAGTGGGGAGACATTCATTATTGACATTTATCTTCTGGAGCAACTGCTACATGTACTGAAGCTCTGCTTCCTGGGAAGTGGTTAGACAGAGCCTGCTGTTGGGAAGTAGAGAAAAAAAATCTTTTGCTTTCCTTTGCTTCCGTGCATAACCTTTGCTTTACTTTATTAAACTGCCTCTATCTTGACCCATGAAGGTTTTTTGCATCTTATTTACTCCCCTCCCTGTCCTGCTGAGGAGGGGAGAGATAGAGCTGCTTGGTGCACCCCTGCTCCTAGCCAAGGTCAACACACCACACTAGTACAAGTTTAAATAGTGAAAAAATGAAGTACTTCTGAATAGTTGCTCTTTTCTGCTAGGGAGTATTTTGGGTTTCTTCTATTAAGATTTCCTCTGTGTTGTCAGAAACCCTATAAACTGTCTGCGAAGCAGAGCTATTTGGTTGGATCTCTTTATTTTGCCTCAGTTGAAAAGTTGTCTTTTGCTCTTTTTGCTTGGTTTGGTTTTTTAAAATTAAGTAAAGAGATTCCTGCAATCAAATCTTCATTTGGCAGAAATCAAATGATCACTATTGACTTCAGAGGAGGTACTTTGACTTACAAAACCAGAGAGTATAATACTTTATTACATATTATGCACCTTTTTGTTAGCAAATTACAATGAAGCTAGAAACATGGTGCTGGAAGAGATGGGAAATGGTCCTTTAGTCTGTGTTTTGGATTGACCAAGCATCTTCGTAGTTTGTCTGATCTATGTCTGTAATGCCTCTTTCTCAAAATCCTTTGGATAAACAGAATTTGCAATCTGTAGATTTCATGTCCTGTGGCTCACAGGATGTCCCTTCCTAACTGGAAAGATTTCTCTTTGTTCTTTGCCTCTTATTAAATGAGTTTCTATGTTTTCCCTGCGTGCTCAGGGTGTGGAGAACAACTAAATTCTCTCTTTTTTAAAGGTGGAAGCAAGGACAGGCGGCCTGGGAAGAATACAGGGATGTTGTCCGGGAAGCTAGGGGCCAGGTTAGGAAAGCTAAGGCCCACTTAGAATTAAACTTGGCTAGGGATGTTAAGGAAAACAGGAAGGGATTTTATAGGTACATTGCCGATAAGAGACAGGTTAGGGACACCGTGGGCCCTCTCCAGAAGCTATCGGGAGAGCTGGCTACCCTGGATTTGGAGAAGGCTGAGGTTCTTAATGACTTCTTTGCCTCAGTCTTTAGCGGCAAATGCTCTGAGCACACCACCCAAGTCTTGGAAGGCAGACGCGGGGACAGTGAGGGTGAGGACCCTGGGCCCACTGTGGGGGAGGATCTTGTTCGGGACCACCTTAGGAACCTGAATGTATACAAGTCCATGGGACCGGATGAAATCCATCTGCGGGTCGTGAAGGAGCTGGCAAATGAAGTTGCTAAGCCACTGTCCATCATAGTTGAAAAATCATGGCAGTCGATGAAGTTCCCGATGACTGGAAAAAGGGAAATATAACCCCCATTTTTAAGAAGGGGAAAATGGATGAGCCAGGAAATTACAGACCAGTCAGTCTCACCTGTGTGCCTGGCAAAATCTTGGAGCGGATTATCCTGGAAGGCATGCTAAGGCGCATGAAAACCAACAAGATGCTTGGTGACAGCCAGCATGGCTTCACTAAGGGGAAATCCTGCCTGACCAATCTGGTGGCCTTCTATGAAGGGGCTACGGAACTGACGGACAGGGGCAGAGCAGTTGATGTCATCTACCTGGACTTGTGTAAAGCCTTTGACACTGTCTCACATGACATCCTTGTCTCTAAGTTGGAGAGACATCAATTTGATAGGTGGACCACTCAGTGGATAAAGAACTGGCTGGATGGCCACACGCAAAGAGTAGTGCTCAGTGGCTCAATGTCCAGCTGGAGACCAGTAACGAGTGGTGTCCCCCAGGGATCGGTGTTGGGACCGGTCTTGTTCAACGTATTTGTGGGTGACATGGAGAGTGGGATTGAGTGCGCCCTCAGCAAGTTTGCCGATGACACCAAGCTGTGTGGTTTGGTTGATACATTGGAGGGAAGGAATGCCATCCAGAGGGACCTTGACACGCTTGTGAGGTGGGCTGATGCCAACCTGATGAAGTTTAACCATGCTAAGTGCAAGGTCCTCCACCTGGGTCGGAGCAATGCCAGGCACAGCTACAGGTTGGGCAGGGAGGAGATTCAGAGCAGCCCTGCGGTGAAGGACTTGGGGGTGTGGGTTGATGAAAAAATGAACATGAGCAGGCAGTGTGCGCTTGCAGCCCAGAAAGCCAACCGTATCCTGGGCTGCATCAAAAGGAGTGTGACCAGCAGGTCGAGGGAGGTGCTTCTGCCCCTTTACTCTGCTCTCGTGAGACCTCACTTGGAGTATTGTGTGCAGTTCTGGTGTCCTCAACATAAAAAGGACATGGAACTGTTAGAACAAGTGCAGAGGAGGGCCACAAGGATGATCAGGGGACTGGAGCACCTCTCGTATGAAGATAGGCTGAGAAAATTGGGGCCTTTCAGCCTGGGGAAGAGAAGGCTGCGTGGAGACCTCCTAGCAGCCTTCCAATACCTGAAGGGGGCCTATAGGGATGCTGGGGAGGGACTCTTCATGAGGGACTGTAGTGAGAGGACAAGGCGTAATGGGTTTAAACTTCAACAGGGGAAGTTTAGATTGGATCTGAGGAAGAAATTCTTTACTGTAAGGGTGGTGAAACCCTGGAATGGGTTGCCCAAGGAAGCTGTGAATGCTTCATCCCTGGCGGCTTTCAAGGTGGGGTTGGACATAGCCTTGGATGGCATGGTTTAGTGGGAGGTGTCCCTGCCCATGGCAGGGGGGTTGGAACTCGATGATCTTGAGGTCCTTTCCAGCCCTAACTATTCTATGATTCTATGATTCTATGGTTCACTGGCAGGCTGCTGTCATACTGTCTTCTCCCTACTTCTTTTCTTACCAGCTCTCACTTGTGTTCATTGCCTGGACTAAACTACATATGTAATTCTTTCAGTATAATATACTTATTCTCTTTCCTATTCGATAATGAATAGATGTTTGTAAATTACTGTGCGTGATGTGCCTACTGTGGCTTCCCTAAAATTTGATCTTCTCTCTTATGAGTTCCAGTCCAGGTATGCCTTTGTACTCTTTGATATGCCTACATTAAAAAAAATACCAACTGTTTCATTTCTCTGTCCTGCATCAGCTACTACTATATGTACTATGCTCAATTGCTCATCAAAATCTCAAAGACTCCAATATCGCTTGCCGAGTAAAATCCATTAGAGTTGCCCCAATTGTTCACATAAGAAACAAGCTATTCATCAAAATAAAAACAAACGAAAACAATTTCTCTAGATATATTTTCATTACTTTTTCATTACTTGGTCTTCTTACTGCATTTTAGTGTGGTAATATTGGCTTTTTTTTAGTTGGAAAAACATTATATAACTCAAACAAAAAGCTACAAAGTTGTCCTTATTGCTATGTAGAGATCATGCTACCACAGCTGGATGTTACAACCTGTTCCTGTTACCTTAAAATATCATTGCTGCTGTTGTGGGTCTTAGTGCCTTTAAATTCATGGTCATTTTCCAGTTACACAAGTTCTTTTTTTCTGGTACTATCAGAAGTGAAGCTATATTTGAGCAAAATGAAAAATAATTTCAAGCAATTTAAAAATTAAATGTTTGTTCCCTATCAGAAGAAAAAATCCAAGAGGACAAAAGCCCTATAAATGCATTGCATAATTTTATTTTGCTTTTTGAGAAATTAGGCAGTTGAAATATCATGTAAAAAATTTAAGTTAATTTTTCTCCCAGGAATACAAAACATAGAAGTAAGAAGAATCTTCTGAGTTTTAATCCTGATCCCTTAACATCTTGAGAAGCTTGATCATATAATTATTAGACACATTTAGAATCTAATTGGTTTCTGCTTCTAATATGCATATTGAATTCAACAATGATTCTGAATATATTTTCAGATTTTTCACAGCCAAATATATTTAAATATATTTGGAATTGAACTCTCATGTTGTTTCAGTGGTTCCAATTGTGGATTATGCTTAACAGACATTTTAACTATTATGCTTTTGCCCATATTTTATAACTACTACATTAAAGTTTATCAACATAATCTAATCTAGTGTTTGAAAAGAGATGTTATTACTATCTTTAGATAATTATAATTATCTTTAATCACTAAAGAAAGGAAAATTACAATTTTTCATCTTACAAAAGAAGGTCCAAAATGTAGGCATTTGAATTGTAAATATGTAAACAAAGATCAACTCTGGCAAAAACTGGAGATCTTTGAGTATTCTGATTTGTACAATCCAGAATTGTACTCCATGTAAATCTGTCTAGCAAACTTTGAGTGCTTTCTCCTCTTTAGCTTGCACACAGAAAAGGAAAATGGACTCCAGTGAAGGATTTACTGTAATATACAACCACATACTCTTTCTCGTAGAAATCTGTTTTTTTCAGTGATATTCTGGTTGTTTCCTACAGAATGACTCAGACTGAGGCTCTTGCTGGTAAAGTGCCTACTCCATTCATCTGAGGAGCTAGAGAGTGTAGTGAATGACAGCTGGGAAGAGAGATGCAATCTTGTACCTAATGCTACTAAAAAAAATTCTACTTACAACTGAATTGTCTCCTGACCTTTTCCATAAAGTCATGTCTTTCACGACAATTTTGTCCTCCTTTCTGGGTGCCTCATTTGAGATGCCTGGGACCTGTGAAGTGGAGGTGCTGAACACCTCCATGAACTGCTAGGAGAGATGGAAACCTTCCGCTGAAAGTCCTTCTCTGCCCTGACACTCAGTGTGACTTCAGGCATATCAGGCTTTCTGACTCCATTTTTATTTATATTCCTGTTTGGAATCAAAGCAGATTTGTCACTGTAAATTCCTGCAAAGTCACAAGTATGCTCAGGCCCCATAATTCAGCTCTGCTGGCAATCTTCTTTGGAAGCATTTTTTTCAGGTGTCAGATTTGATTTTCTAAATATTTTCTTGCTTTTAAATGTATTTTAAAAGTATGCTTGTACCTAAAGGTTTAATACATTCTTCTTCCTTCATAGTTTAAAATTTTATCAGAAAATATTTTAGGCAAACAATAGATAACTCTCAAAGATACATGTCTGATCCTGCGTATGTATATGATTTCTATCAGTATGACTTGCCTTGAGAAATGCCCACCAAGTGATCTGAAGATATTTTAACTAGATGGCTTCTGCACTTCTTTGAGTGAGAGACTGTACAGAGGAGCTCAGCTCCATTCAGCAAAATGTCAAAACATCATAATTGATCTTTTTCACCAGTTCTGACATTAAATGTCTTCTGACGAAATATTAAAAATCCCCACGTAATTTAAAATCAAAATTCTTTTGATGTCTGGGAGTGAAGTGATCATTTAGTTTTTTTTTCTGAAACTCAGAAAACTTTAAAATCCCCAAAAACATTTTATCATGGAAGATTTTTTTTTGTGGAGGAATAATTGTGGCTTGCTCTTGCCAAAGAACGTGCAGAGGGAAAAGGATTTAAAGGTGCCAGAATTCCTTCTAAATGACTGAAAGAACCTTGCTGCTAAGTTCAGGTAGCTTATGCCTGTCTGTGCTTCGATGGTTTTTCATTTTTCGTAAGCAATTGGACAAAATTATCTGCTATGCTATGGTTTCAGATTTCCTTGCCGCCCAAGTGTTGCAGTTTCAGGTTTGCCCTGATGGAGCCTCCTGCTTCTTTCCTATGGCCAAGTTCCTTGAAGAGGAAAGCTGATACATTCTCTTGAAGGAAATGCACTATGTTATCATGCTCCCCCCTGCTCTTTCATTTTGGAAAAAAAAAAAAAAGAAAAAGGAGGGGTGTGTTGGAGAAAGCAGAACATTACCATAAGTGGCCCAACTTACCTACCTGTGTATCTGTCAAAGAGGCATTGACATCAGGAAAGATTCACAAGATAGAAAGAGCTATCAATCACAGATCACCACCAACATTTTGGGCACCAGGGAAATTGATTTAAACAAATCCATATTCCTAGGCTGTCTGTGCTTTCTAGTCCTGAAGGTCACTCAGGAAAGACAACAGACTTTCTGTATGCAGCAGCTGATTCATGGGGGCACACAGCCCCACCCCCCTATGTCAGTAATTATCTGAAAATGGCCATGTTGATTACATTATATTTACAGAGAATGACATGTACTTGGAAAGGAAAATATTATTTTTAAAATACTAAGTGACAGTTTCCTTCCTTTTTAAAAGAGAAAGAACCCCTTTGGTTGTAAAAAGATTGTCTTCATAAATATAGACATTGCTTCTGCCTTTTGTGAATACTGAACAATTCAGAAACTTTAAAAGCTATACACATAATCTTTGTGTATTACTGTAACTTCTGCATAATTTTTCACATGGCATGGCATTACATTCTGTCATGTCACATTTTCATAGTCTATGAAAATTTCCTTACCTTTTAATTGTGATTCAGAAAGTGCTGTCAAAGAAAGCTGAAAGGCTTGAAAAGAGAAATGAATGAATGTATTCTAAGTCTGTTCCATGAGCTAGTGCAAACACATAGTCCCTTTCAGAACCACCATGCCTTTTCACTCACATAAAAAGTTATCACACCAAAGCACTGATGTATGATAATTCAGATTCAGAATCGTGCAGGCCCTGGGTTTTCTTTTTAGTTCCCTTGGGCTCAGATAACACTTGAATGGGTGGACTAATATTTTCAAAGGTTTGTAAAATATTCAGATAAATACTAACCTTCAGATCCCAGCTGGGATTTAAACACAAAAAGAGTTGAGTAAGGTCATAAGAGCAAGTGTTTTTTGCAAAATTATCATTTTATTTCCAACAGAGAAGAAAACACAAACCAACTTAAAGCTCTATATTTATCTGTAGCTCTTTCTTCATGGAAGAGAGCTCTGCTCACTAAAAGAATCGGAAGACTGCAGGACATATAGATCATTAAAAGGTATCTGTGTTTTCTTTGACAGTTCCAGAAGTCTCTATTTGCTGCATGTATCTCAGCCACACACCTCGCTAATTTAAATGCTATACTCCATTTTCTTGCCAGCTAATAGCAAATTTAGACCTTGAATACTGCTGTCATTTCTCCACCCTCCACTGCTTCCACTGTTCTGTCTTTTCCCCATTCCTCTTATATCTTTTCCACCTACTCTTTTTCCACCTCCTTATCCCTCAATTTCATCATCCCCAAATATTGCCAATGAGCAATTGTTCAAAACTTGAAAGTTCATACAACTTCTTTAGTTTGTTATTGGTGGACTATGTAGTTTGTTATTAGTATGAACAGGCTGGTAGGATCCTCTTTAGAATAGGGAACATTAAGTGTACATTTATTTTAATTTCTTAAAATGTATAATTTCAAAAGTGCTTGTTTCATAATCTACAACTTTGCTGGGTTTTATATGTGAACAGCAGAATTTCTTCATAAAACAGAATGCAGCACTTATGTATTTCCAAGTGTTTCTTCTTCCTTTTCATCTCATTGTGTCACTGTATTTTTCTTGAAATTGTCTATAGGCTTAATTTCTCTGAGCTCTGAAAAGTACAGAAATTCATACAGTTTAAGGAGAGCAGCTGAAGTATCAGTGATTTCCAGAAGGACAAAGGCAGACCGCCACACATGCAAGTGACTCTTTGGGGCAGAGAAAAAAGAAATGTATTTGTTTAAAATTAAAATGGAGTGGTTCAACTGGTACTTATTTTGGCTAAAAGAATATATTATTCACTGTCAAAGAGACAAGTTAAGACTGTAGGAACTGAGCTTTTTTCTTTCCTTTGGGCAGACATATGAAAACAAATACCTTAAGCAAACTTTGAGTAACTGGAATGATTTTTCTCACATAAGATTTCCTTTGCACACAAAATAAAACTTCAGAATTAAGAAGTTTGCCTCAGAGTTCTTAACAGATATAATCAGATACCTTGACTGGTTAAGAAAATTGAGGCTGTTCATCCTGGAGAAGAGAAGACTTCTTGGAGACCTCATAGCAGCCTTCCAGTATCTAAAGGAGGCTATAAGAATGCTGGGGAGTAACACTTCATCAGGGACTTTAGCAATAGGACAAGGGGTAATGGGTTCAAACTTAAACTGGGGAATTTAGGTTAGGTATAAGGAAGAAATTCTTTACTGTGAGAGTGGTGAGGTGCTGGAAAAGGTTGCCCAAAGAAGTTGTGAATGCTCTGTCCCTGACAGTTTTTAAGGCCAGCTTGGACAGGGCCTTGGGTGACATGATCTAGTAGAAGGTGTTCCTGCCCATGGCATGGGGGTTTGAGCTAGATGACTTTAAGATCCTTTCCAACCCTAACTATTCCATGATTCTATGATGCTATGCAGTTTCTGGCAAAATGCACTATTTCATAACTCTGTTGAATTTTTACCAGCCATACTGAACTTTGGACTTTTCATTGACTTGCTTTATGGGTTGTATTGGTTGTGCTAAGAAGGCTGAAATTAAGCTAGCATTTGTAAAGCAGAAGGAAATGAGACAATTTTTTTGCCACCGTCAGTTTTTGTAAATACAAGGAGAAGGGTTTGCATCTGGGTGGCTTCTCTCCTTTCATTTAATTTAAGAAGACAGACACCTACCATGTGACGTCATTCTTCCATCATCCTAATCTAATATTAGGAACCTCGAAAGGAGCCTTGAGAAACATAGGAGTGCTTTTACTCCATCACATAAATCCGTGTCACACCTCAACTCAAATGCTTTGTACAGTCCTGCTCCCCCACCTCAGTAAATGCATGTTAGGACTGGGAGATGTTTAGAAAAGCAGTAATGATGGTAAAAGGTATGGAATGACACTCATGAAGAGTTAATGAAAAAGGTCTTTGCCAGTCAGGAGAAGAGATGAGAAAAAATGCTATGCACATTTAGAAAACCTGTATCACAAACAGTGAGACGAGGAGAAAAAGCTGTTTACTGCCTCTCTTGGTATGAAAATGAGAATCACATTAAATTAGTAAGTGATGCATTAAAAGCCAACAGAAGAGTATGGCCTGTGGCACAGCTCATAGGTAAGCTTGAGAGTCTCTGGTGCATGATATAGTTGCCATCAAATGTGTGCAGAGTCAAAAAGAGAGCAGAGAAATTAATGAAAAGAAAAACAAAAACCTTTGGGGTTATTCCACATAAATAACCACCTATGGCTCAACCAAAATCTCTGAAGGCCTGAAGACTGTTCTGAGGAAATGTTTCATGTTTTCATAATTTCTTTGTACTTACCTTGGCTTACTTACCTTACTGTATTTACCAGCTGTGGTCAGTGGTCTTGTGCAATATCTGCTAACCTCCTGTGGCTCCTTTGCATTTTTATTATTTCACAGGTTTTCCCTGCTCTGATTTTGTATGTTGCTCTTCTGTTGGTCTTCAGTCTTCTTGCTGACAGTTAAAAACCCTGTCTTCTGTTAGTTTCTTCTTCTAGTAGGAATTAACTTTCTGTCAGTTTTTGAAGTTCAGTTGGATGAGGTTATTTGGCTTACTAATTTCTTTATGGGAAAGAACACTGAAGACACTAAGCCAATACACCAGCACTCACCAAACTGGTATTATGGGCGAGGGATATAGACTGAAAAATATTGAAATGTTATAATAATATTTTTCAAAATAATTTTATAACAGAAAGTTACCTTCTTTGTTTTCAAAAAGTATTTGGACAGAATAACTACAGAGTTGGGGTTTTTATAGTTCAGAAGTTTTCTAAAGAAAAAAATTAAATATGAAAATTGTATTTTGGTTAAAATCATGTTTTTGTTGGAACAAACCAGGTTTGTTGTTTTTTTTCTCAGCAACAAAACTGCAGGATTTTTTTTTTCCCCACAGTTCTCTATAAGTTCTTAACCAGAAGAGACAACTTAAGAATTGAATTTCCATTTACTGTCATACTAACAATCAATACAGAAAAGATTTTTTTTCCTTACGTGGCATTTCCCTCTATCACAGATAACTGCCAATAAACTCCGTGGATGGTTTTTTTGCTGTGTATGCCATTCCTTCAGCAACATTTATATAATTCAGAGTGATTCCAATAATTCCATTAATATCAACATTACTTTCAATTTCATCAAAGTATTTAAATGCAATAACTAACCTGCTTTCCCAAGGATACAGTATTTTTCCAAAAAGTTAGCCAGGAGATTATGATGATCAGGACAAGGCACATCCATATTTCAAACTAAAGACCTATATTTGGCATCACATTATGTTTGCTATACAATAAATCATATGACGTCAATAACTGGAAATAAGTTGATATTCAAGAACAAGACAGTATTAGAGAACACAAGGTAAACCTCATAGATAGCCTTTAACTTGTAACCTTTATTTATCAGATAATTTTTCCCCAAACCAGGAATGAATTAGGTTGTTGTTTTGTTGGGTTTGGAGCTTTTTTTGTTTTGGTTTATTATTTCAATTGAGTCAGAGAAGAAAAACATAAATGTTTCTGAAAGACTTCTTGATTTTTTTGAGTTTTGTTTCTTATTTTAAAATTCTAAAGACTTGTGAGCAGTCTTTAAATAAAATTTAAAATAAAATTGTAGTGCTTCACCCTCTTGATAAATAAAATAAAATTGTAATGCTTCACCCTCTTGATCCTTTCCTACAAAAATAGAACTTCTTCCAAAACTAACAGGAAGTATAAAGAAGAACGTATATTTACGTTAAGCTATGGGTACCTTAAAAGAAGAATTTACAGTAAAGGTTCATTAAAAGGATAAAATCTGTACAATAGACTAGAAATAGGCTGTAATTGCTGCTAGGGAAGATGACTTATGCATAGTCTCTGCTGAGACCTCTGCTCATTTCTGGCTCAGTTTCTGGTTTCAGCCCGTGATGGGCAGACTCAATACAAATGTGTCAATTAGATGTTTGGACAAAAATTCAGCTTCATTCTTATACAAACTTTTGCACTAACTTTGTCAGCAGAAAGAAAAAACAAACTGCAACTGTGCCTCTGCTTGCATTTGAAGAACGGGAAGACAAAGATTTACAAAGGTGCGATGGCTGAACACCTACTATGGTCCCTTGTTCCAAAACCCTTACAGAGCTGATTCATGAAAAGTGTCCTTCAGCTTCCCAGTGTCCTTATGAATATGAGATTGAGTTTTATATTTTCTTAATTGTAGTAGAAAAAGCATAGCAGGTCTTAACATGTATAGTATGAAAATTGTTGCACGTTATAACTTGTTTCATTAGATCTAAGTTTTGGGTCCTTCATTTTAGATAAACTGCAAACTGACCTTTTATTGTACTTTCATTTTGGTCACACTAGTTTTAATAACTTAGTCAAACATATGTGTTTATTTTTGGAAATGGTCAGCTGCATTATCTAGGGGTGTCAATTACTTAATATTCAAGAAATTATAAACAGTGATTAATTTGGTCTGGTATCTATAAACCCCAAACATTAAAGTACAAAGCATTAGGATTAATGCAGTCTTCTTTTTTTTTTTTTTTTTTTTTTTTTTGCCATCCAGTTGCAAAAATAACGAATATTTGTATTCACAGACTTTGACAGGAGACTGCAAAACATCTATTTGACAGATCATGGCTCACTTTCATACTGGGAGACAATGAATGAATGAATGAGTGAATGAATGAATGAATGAATGAATGAATGAATGAAAATGAAAGAAAAATTCATCTTTCCATGTATACTTGCATATACATATTTGTGTGAGGGTACATTCCCCCCCGCCCATCCTCTGGGCTGCTCTACTAGCTAAGGAATACCCTTCAGACCTTGGCTCTTGTGTAATGAGTTGGGCGGTGAAGAGTCCTCTGACCATACCAGGAAGACTTACACAGCTAAGAATGGAGCCACTGATTGTACCAGAAACTGCTGACACATAGCTAAGATGGGAAGTAAGCCCAGGGATAACCAGTCATCTTCTAACAACCTCAGATCATTCCTTCTCTTGACCATAAGCTGGGTGGAAGAGTACCAGTTTTACTGGAGTTTTGTTTCTAGTAATTACTGACTAAGGTCATGGTCAGGATGGAAATTTACTAATGACTAAACTAATCATCTTGCTACCCTATAAATAATGGTCTTAAGTGAGGCCCTTCAAGCTGTCCTGGACTGCAGCGGGCTGCAGCCAACATCTCCAAGTGGAACACCTCTCAGAGTTCGCAAACTCTCAGGTTTGCAATAATTGGAGGACCATCACTGAAATATGGGACCTGGCCTGAGGTCTCTCCACTTCTCAAGACTCAACCCTTGCCTACTGAGAAATGTGGAGATATTAGGTGTGAATATTTCATTGACCTTGGGGAGAATTTTTGACAGATACTTTTAAGGGGCTTTTAGTAATCTGCTCTAGTGGAAGGTGTCTCTGCCCATGGCAGGGGGGTTAGAACTAGATGAGCTTTAAGGTCCCTTCCAACTCTAACCCTTCTATGATTCTATGATCTCATGATTCTGTGATTCCGTACATCTTTATGTGTGTGTGCTCGTGTATGTGTGTAAAGATTGCTATAGCAAGTGTAGTAAATTCTATTGGCTCCCTTTATAATATCCAGCTTGAAACCACAAATTATTGCTAGATGAAAGCCGTGTAAAATTCCCTTTGTGGTGAATTGGTATGCTTGTAATTACTTAGATATATAGATCTTTGACCAAGTCTGAGTCTGAGGCTAAGGCTAGATCCAGCTGCACCCAGGCTCTGTCAGGAGTTTAGGATGCAAGAGGGTCTATTCTGAACCTCATGACTCAGTGGGAGTGTCGCCCTTGTCCTTTGTAACTTTAATCTCCGTATCAATCATTTTTAGCTTGCTTTTACATTGATTTTCCCTTATACGCTACAACCATGCAATAAGTAAAAGTGAACCTTGCTATTGAATTCTGTTAAGTCGTGCCTTTAAAAATCATATTAAAACTGCTTTTGTTAATACCTTCGATCTTCATTCTTTGAGTGACCCTAAACCACTCTTTTTGTGACTGTCTGTGTGTGCATTCATGCATATAAATGTGTGTATATGTGTATGAAAGAACACCATTGTCATCATACTTCAAAGGTGGTCTGAATGTTAATATATATAACTGAATCAGAAGAGAAGGAATCTTAGAAGAAAAGCCTACCTACCCATCAAGGCAGTGAAATATTTGGGATTGCTAGCAAAGTTCATTGCAGATTCCTGCAGCCAGGAAAGGCGCAGGGAAGAGGGCTGCCTGAAGCCTTGATGAGGATTGAGGGTCTGTATGGCTGCTGCCCCATCACACAGATTTCACTGTCCCAGTCTATGACTGCAGCCATAACAGGCTTATGAAGCTTTGATGATGTATTATTTCTGGGGATTGCTATGAATGATTAGTGCAACTGAGATTGTAGGTGATTTTTCAACGTGTAGACTTAATATCTTTGTTATTAGTAACAATAATTTATAATAAGTAACAAAATTGTGCTTTTCGCTGTATTTCATAATGTACTTTTATTACTATAGTTTTCTTACAGCATCTACAGTTTGCTTCTTAACAGACTAAATTCTTCAAGAGCAGTAGCAGAACAAACGGTTGGTCAGGTAAGTGTTCAGCTGTGGAAGAAAGAGTAGGAGATAAGTTCAATCAGACAGCAGCAGTAGAGGTCAGCATCACTGTTCCCCCAGTACCAGACACAAACCTCAGGCTGGGGCTAGTCATGGAGGAGGGATTTATTTTTGATCCTCTGCACCACAGGTTCACACTCGAAGGGCGAGTGGTATGTGCTCTCTGCTCAGCTTCAGGGCTTGGTGCCATCACTGTAGTCTTACGCACCTCAGACTCCCTTGTCTCTTGCAGTATGCGGCAGGGCCCTATTGTCAAAGGATACACACCCTTGCAAACCCATCTCCCTCACAGTGCTCTGCAGCTCTCCTAACCTTTGGTGAATAAAAAAAATAATTCTGCTATGAAAATTAGTGTGGAACCTTACCCGAAGTACCATGTATAATTAAGTTAAATCATCATGGTATTTGGTTAATTATTATCAGTAAAATAATAACTGCAGACATTCATGTACAACTCTGGAAGGTATTTGTGAAATATGTTTACTTTCGTTGATAGACAAGGGGAAATAAACGTCTTTAGAAGATCAGATACAATTTTAGATATATTTTTTTTTAGTTTTCATTTGCATTTTTTCTCCAGATTATCTTATATTCCTGAATCCCATGGTCATGTGAGTTATTGTTACAATGGGTCATGTCAGCAACATCTTTTATTTTAGCTTTTAAAAAAGTCTTGTTACCGTAGCAACTGCCAAATCACCTCCTTGAAATAACATGCACAATATAGAATTTGATCTTTTGCACCGTAGAATGTTCAAGGGAAAATGTTCAGTTTAAGGACTTTTTTTTCCAAATTTTAACGACGTTTGAATGGTATTTTTAATGATCAAACTGCTTTTTCCGTTTAAAATACTTTCATAAAGAAAACAAACGAGTGCACCAATGCTTACATCTGTCCCTACTGACCCTTTCAGGTAGTGACAGAACACATTATTCTCCATACAGATAATATAAAAGTTATATCAATGATTTGTTTCAGTCATTGCATTCTGCTTACTATTTCCCTCAAACAGCTCAGACAATAGAGTCATTAAGCTAAGGCAGACAGAAGGGTTTTCCCTCTGCTCACATTTATCTAAATTATTTTATTCAAAAATTCATAGACTTTAAGACCAGAAGCGACCATTGTGATTATCTAGTCTGGAGTCTTGCACAGCATAAATCACAGAATATCACACTGCAGTAGCTTAGTAGGCTACAAATATCCTGGTGAACCTTTAGGAACATATCCTTGCTAACCACCTTTGTACAGAAAACGTAAGCAAACATCCAGACTTGGGTCAGCTCTTTTTGCTGCCTGGGTGAAGGCAAAACATGTGTTCCATATTTTATCTGCTTTGTTCTGTTCTGGACCTTCTCAGGCCTGGCCTTTGGAGCAATTTGTTGTGTCATGATTGTGTGTTTCAGCTTCTGAGGGACACATAAGCTTTCTGGCTTTTAAGTATCCTGGGAATAGAATGTAGCAATGCCTCAATAACACTGCAGCAACAACAAAACAAATTTTTCACTCAAAATTTTGTATTTTTAAAAATGCATTAAATAAGAATACATCAAGCAAAGTATTTCATTCAATCATTTATGGTAGTCCCATTCCTGTTCCTGGAGTGGCCAGAGGTGCAAGCCCTCCCTCCCTGAGCACACATTGCTAGTTCTTTGCCCAATTCTGTTTAACCTTAAACTTTATTGATTTCCTATCAGTCTTTCAGCTGCCAGTTTCGCCTTTCAAAATCTCTGCAGACTGCAGAGTCTTGTACAGATGGTACAAGCCATCTAGAAATCAACTTCCTAAGAAGGTTCTGGTAATTTTAAACTAGTAAGATTTATCAAGTCATGAAAAAATATCCATATTTCTCTAGTTATATATAATCCTTTTCTTTCTTAGTTGAGTCAGAAATGTGGCAACAATATTTGCTGAGCCTGCAAAGTAATGAACACAACAATGCAAATTATTATGGTCAGATTTTAAGGGAGAGATTACTGGTATAGCAAATATTAGAAAAATTATTTCAGTGAAAAATTATGTCCTGATTTTTCTTTGAAAAGTGAAAATCCAAGAATTTTTCTGTAAACACTTTTGAAATGTTTTTTCCTGTTTGTAAGACATTTTTTCTTTTCTCTCATTTTTTTTCTAAAGAATTTTGAAAGAAATAGGATTTTTATTTACAAATTTACATTTTGTTATTTGCATGCATCACAAAAAATCTTGGTCTCGAGTTTTTACTTTTGACAGGTAGCATAAGTCTGCTGAATTCAGCGAAGTTACACAGTTGGAAATCGAAGGTAAATGAGAAGAAGTCCAGCTGTTTCTATGGACTTTGAAAACACTGTGGGGGTTTTGTAAATTAAAACGTAACTTCTATAGATTTCAAAAGGGTTTTTTATTAGAGAAGAGAATTACAAGAAAAATGTCTGTTCATTGCTTCAAGCTTGTGTTTTCTAAACTTAACTGAAGCAATTAATGGTGATGTTAATGCTAATAAGAAATACACATCTTTCAGAATTATTTTGCTGGGCTTCATGTATAGCTATGATAATCTTATGAAAACTTACACTATACAAAAAAGCCAAACATGGCACTCGGTTAGTTCATGCTTGGACAAAGTGACTTTTCTACTTGTTTCAAGCAACAAAGCAAGAGAGACAAAATGAGTTTTGCAGGAAGTGTGGGAAGAGACAAACAAATCACTAATAAAGGAAAACACTGAAACAAGCCGAGTCACATTATTTCTCCTCTCCAGACTGTTGAATAAGGTATTGCATGCCTGACATTACAAACTCTCTCTGAGCTTCCCAGGGGGCAGGACTGGTTTTGTACTCATAAATGAAAAATACGGTCTGAGATTATCCAAGTTTATAAAGTTTGTAAAGTCGATGAGAAAATGAACATGAGCCAGCAGTGTGCACTTGCAGCCCAGAAAGCCAACCGTATCCTGGCCTGCATCAAAAGGAGTGTGACCAGCAGGTCGAGGGAGGTGATCCTGCCCCATTACTCTGCTCTCATGAGACCTAACTTGGAGTATTGTGTGCAGTTCTGGTGTCCTCAACACAAAAAGGACATGGAACTGTTGGAACAAGTGCAGAGGAGGGCCACGAGGATGATCGGGGGACTGGAGCACCTCCCGTGTGAAGATAGGCTGAGAAAGTTGGGGCTGTTCAGCCTGGGGAAGAGAAGGCTGAGTGGAGACCTCCTAGCAGCCTTCCAATACCTGAAGGGGGCCTATAGGGAAGCTGGGGAGGGACTGTTCATGAGGGACTGTAGTGAGAGGACAAGGGGTAACGGGTTCAAACTTAAACAGGGGAAGTTTAGACTGGATATAAAGAGGAAGTTCTTTCCTGTAAGGGTGGTGAGGCCCTGGAATGGGTTGCCCAGGGAAGTTGTGAATGCTCCATTGCTGGCAGTGTTCAAGGCTGGGTTGGACTTAGCCTTGGGTGGCATGGTTTAGTGTGTGGTGTCCCTGCCCATGGCAGGGGGCTGGAACTAGATGGTCCTAAGGTCCTTTCCAGCTCTACCTATTCTGTGATTCTATGATTCTCACAGTCCCTGAACCTGCCTTCCGAGTCTTGGGTTGTGTGGTCAGAGCATTTGCCAATGAAGACTGAGGCAAAGAAGTCAATAAGAACCTCAGCCTTCTTCAAGTCCCGGGTAGGCTGTTCTCCTGATAGCTTCCGGAGAGGGCTCACATTGTCCCTAGTCTGTCCTTTATTTGCTATGCACCTGTAGAATCCCTTGCTGTTATCTTTACCATCCCTAGCCAATTTTAATTCTAAGTGGGCCTTAGCTTTCCTAACCTGGTCCCAAACTTCCCAGACAACATCCCTGCGTTCTTCCCAGGCAGCCTGTCCTTGCTTCCACCTTTCATGAACCTCTTTTTTCCCTTGAAGTTTCCTCAGCAACTCCTTATCCATCCAAGGAGGTCACCTGGCCCTCCTCCAGCACTTCCTTCTAGTTGGAATGCAGCACTCCTGAGCTTGCAGCAGGTGATCCTTGAATATCTACCAACAGTCTTGGGCCCCCCTGCCCTCTAGGGCTATATCCCATGGAATCTTACTAAGTAGGTTCCTGAAGAGGACAAAGTCTGCTCTTTTGAAGTCATAGAATCATAGAATCATAGAATAGTTAGGGTTGGAAAGGACCTCAAGATCATCGAGTTCCAACCCCCCAGCCATGGGCAGGGACACCTCCCACTAAACCATGCCATCCAAGGCTATGTCCAACCCCACCTTGAACGCCACCAGGGATGAAGCATTCACAACTTCCCTGGGCAACCCATTCCAGGGCCTCACCACCCTTACAGTAAAGAATTTCTTCCTCATATCCAATCTAAACTTCCCCTTTTTAAGTTTAAACCCATTACCCCTTGTCCTCTCACCGCAGTCCCTAATGAAGAGTCCCTCCCCAGCATCCCTCTAGGCCCCCTTCAGGTATTGGAAGGCTGCTATGAGGTCTCCACGCAGCCTTCTCTTCTACACGCTCTTCTCACTGTCCTGAGGATCTCGAATTCGACCATCTCATGATCTCTGCAATCAAGGCTGCCCTGGAGAGTCACATTTCCAACCAGCCCTTCCCTGTTGGTGAGGACAAGGCCAAGCATGGTACCTCTCCTTGTCAGCTCCTCTGTTACTTGCAGAAGGAAGGTGTCTTCCACACAATCGAGGAACCTCCTCGGTTGTTTGTTCTGGGCCATACCATTCCTCCACCAGACACCAGGGTGGTTGAAGTTCCCCATGAGGTCAAGGGCATTTGAGCGTGAAGCTGTTCCTATCTGTCTATAGAGCGCTTCATCCACAGAGTCCTCTTGATCAGGTGGTCAAGATCAGGCATATTACTTTGCTCAACTCTTTACGTGTAGATAAAACAACCTGGTGTAACCAGGGACAGGAAGCTCATATTTCAGTGGAGTCTGCCATCCTTTATACGTTTCCCAGTAACCAGTGGAAACCAGCAGGGGGAATGTTATTTAACCATGCTTTGGATGTCTTTCCTGGTGGGTAAAGTGCTGGGAACTCTAACATGAAATTTAGCCAATTTGTTAGGCTGCATGTTAAGTAAATGTGCTAGGATTTTCTGCGGTAAGTACACATTGCATCATTTCATTTACATCTTTATTTTGCATTTTAGTTGCAGGGTACCATGCCTGGTGTCATAAAGCCTAGTATCACTGCCTAGTATGAAAAGGATTGAGCCTTCAGAAAAATCATTTCTTGACTCCCTTCTGCACTGCCTGGATGAAAGCTGAATGTTCATTATCTAATAGTACATGGTTATGCTTATGAGCAGTAAATATCTAAAGAAAGCAGTGTGATTCAGGAGAGCTGAGTACTTAGAATAATCCAGCACCTGGATTTCTAATTTGACATCTTTCTGTTTCTGTCTTAGCTCTAGTTAAGTTTGAAATCTATTGTGCGATTTTCTGGAGAGCAACAAACAAATTAAATACCAGAGCTGTCAAATCTGTTGAGGTGTGAATACTGTAATAAAAGGTAACCTTTTTTAATCAAATAAATAAAATTACGCATTCATCGAGGAGGCACATAAGTATAGAGATAAAATAGCACAAAGCATTACATAAAGTGCAAATTGTCAAAACATATTTCATAATGACCTTATTATTTCATAATAACCTTAGCAGCTGCAGTCCTTTTTAATTTACTGTTCAAAGCAGACTTTATTATAGCAGAAAAACTTAATTTTTACCATTAACATTAAAAATTATTAAAATAAGACATTTGGATATTTCCTGCACATTTCTTGCATGAACATCAGAAAGAGCTATTTTTACTCAAAAGCAGGAAGAGATTAAGGAGCCTAAAATGTCTGTCATAGTTTCTTTGTCACGGTTACCACATTTTTCCATGTATTACGTACATTTTGCTTTGTAACCTGGCTGCCCCAATTAAACATAATCACTTTTATGTTTTTGAGCTTTCCCAGTTTTGTAGACCCAGATCTCCCAAAGAAGGAGGCTGTGCAAAGTCTTGCCTCAGCAACAGATTTTGAAACTGAATATGAAGAAGCTGGATTTGCGTAATATGTCAAAGGGAGAAATGAAAATTAGAGTGGCAGGGGGTGAGAAGTCCTTTGATTTCAGGAGATTCAAGATCCTGAGGAAAGAAACGGTGGGGACAGATACTGCTGGCAGTGGTAGCACAAAAGCAGCAGTGTCAGCGTATCGCTGCTCCTGGGCATCTTTGCTGAGGTTCCTGTGCTTAAGCTGCCCCTTGGTGCTGTGGGTGTGTTTGTCCAAGTATTTGGTAACTGGATAATCTGAATTTCTGTCTCTTGAAGAATGTGAGATTGAAGGCAGATCCTAGGGAGATGAGAACCAGTCTCCTACGAAAAGGTCAGGTGCAGTGGCCCCCTCCCACTCTAGCACGCCATCCTCATGCCTCCCCAGGGAGAGTGTCCTGTGGGTAGTTAGTGTGCAACTCAGGAGAGCTTGAAAACTATGCAGACAGAAAAAGGAATACTGAAAACTGGTGGTGGATTGTTGTGGTTTAACCTGGCAGGTGGTTAAATACCACATAGCCATTTGCTCTCTCCCCCTCAGTGGGATGGGAGCATGAGCAGCTGAAAAGTCCTTGACTTAGTGCAAGCACTGCTCAGCAACAACTAAAACATCAGTGTAGTATCAACATTGTTCTCATCCTAAATCCAAAGCACAGCATTGTACCAGCTTCTTGGAAGAAGATTAACTTTATCCCAGCTGAAACAAGACATGCATATAAAGACAATGGGGTTTGAATGTGTGTTTTTTTCCCAAGGTTCAAAGTGATGTGTTTTGTTTAATTAATAAGCTCATGGGGACCAGATCCCTTGTAATGTTTTCATTATTAGAGGTGGCATGACTTTGATTCAAGCATGGATACAAAAAAGAGTTGGGTCGCTGTATTTGGATACGTAGGAAATGTCAGCGTAGCATAATATAATGTGATTTTGTTCAACATCTTTGTCAGTGACATGGACAGTGGGATTGAGGGCGCCCTCAGCAAGTTTGCCGATGACACCAAGCTGTGTGGTTCGGTTGATACATTGGAGGGAAGGAACGCTATCCAGAGGGACCTAGACACGCTTGTGAGGTGGGCTGATGCCAACCTAATGAAGTTTAACCATGCCGAGTGCAAGGTCCTGCACCTGGGTTGGAGCACTCCCAAGCACAGCTCCAGGTTGGGCGGGAAGAGATTCAGAGCAGCCCTGCGGAGAAGGACTTGGGGGTGTTGGTCGATGAGAAACTGAACATGAGCCAGCAGTGTGAGCTCGCAGCTCAGAAACGCAACTGTATCCTGGCCTGCATCAAAAGCAGTGTGACCAGCAGGTCGAGGGAGGTGATCCTGCCCCGCTACTCTGCTCTGCTCTCGTGAGACCTCACTTGGAGTATTGTGTGCAGTTCTGGTGTCCTCAACATAAAAAGGACATGGAAGTGTTAGAACAAGTGCAGAGGAGGGCCACGGAGATGATCAGGGGACTGGAGCACCTCCTGTATGAAGATAGGCTGAGAAAATTGGGGCTGTTCAGCCTGGGGAAGAGAAGGTTGTGTGGAGACCTCCTAGCAGCCTTCCAATACCTGAAGGGGGCCTATAGGAGTACTGGGGAGGGACTCTTCATGAGGGACTGTGGTGAGAGGACAAGGGGTAACGGGTTCAAACTTAAACAGGGGAAGTTTTGATTGGATCTGAGGAAGAAATTCTTTACTGTAAGGGTGGTGAGGCCCTGGAATGGGTTGCCCAGGGAAGCTCTGAATGCTTCATCCCTGGTGGCGTTCAAGGTGGGGTTGGACATAGCCTTGGATGGCATGGTTTAGTGGGAGGTGTCCCTGCCCATGGCGGGGGGGTTGGAACTTGATGATCTTAAGGTCCTTTCCAACCCTAACTATTCTATGATTCTATATTGAGATTTCAGAAACAGCTTGGCTTGCTGAGGCAATATTTCTGCCTTCATTTGGTACTCCACACGGACTGATTTGCATTTCTGCTTAGACAGTGAGGGATTTGAAGAGTAGTGTGGAAAACTGAAATACCTGAAAGAAGCGTAAATGATAGGATCAATCTTAGATTCTCCAGTGTGGTAGCCATATATGTCTAAAGCAAAGGATGCATTGTTAAACAGATTTGGATATTTCAGGAAATGCAAAATTCCAAGGACATAGAAAAGCTATTATTAGAGCAAATATAAGTAAATAAGATGGTTGTCATAGATAGTTAGAGGTGACTGCATTCGAATTGGAGGTTCTCCTACCTACGTGTAGCATGAAAAGATAAGTGGAGCTAAATGACACTGGAATCAAAATAAATGGCTGAAACCAGTTTCATATTAAGCAACAGCAAAAATTCTCTCTGCTGCAGTGGTAAAAGACAGATTACAAAAGGAAATAAGTGGATTTGTCTAGTGAAAACTATATAGACTTGGATACTGTATTCACAGGAAATCCAGCTTCAGTTGACTAATAAATATTTTGATCAGGGAATAACAGAAACAGAAATCTGGATATGGACCAGAACCAGAAGTCCCATAAGGGAGAGAAATAGTCTTTAAAAGAACAAACCAAAACAAAACACCCAAACATTAAGGGATCTGAAATAAAAAAGAGAAAGCAAAGATCATTCAATGCAAAAATTGAAGATCGAGACAAAAGAAGGAAAATTAAATTGAAATTAAGATTTTAGAGTCTAAAAGACTCTTCTTCCTCAATCTTAACTAATATTATGAAAAACAGCATAGGTAGGAACTATATACCCACAACCAATCTGAAAACCACACTGACAGCAAGGCATCAAGAATCCTTATCATAAAATGAAGAGGATATACACTTTTTAGAATCATAGAATCATAGAATAAGTAGGACTGGAAAAGACCTTAAGATCATCTAGTTCCAACCCCCCTGCCATGGGCAGGGACACCTCCCACTAAGCCATGCTATCCAACTCTCTGTCCAGCCTGGCCTTGAACACTGCCAGCAATGGAGCATTCACAACTTCCCTGGGCAACCCATTCCAGGGCCTCACCACCCTTACAGTAAAGAATTTCTTCCTCAGATCCAATCAAAACTTCCCCTGTTTAAGTTTGAACCCGTTACCCCTTATCTTATCACCACAGTCCCTCATGAAGAGTCCCTCCCCAGTACTCCTATAGGCCCCCTTCAGATATTGGAAGGCTGCTATGATGTCTCCACTCAGCCTTCTCTTCCCCAGGCTGAACAGCCCCAACTTTCTCATCCTATCTTCATACAGGAGGTGCTCCAGTCCCCTGATCATCCTCATGGCCCTCCTTTGGACTTGTTCCATGTCCTTTTTATGTTGAGGACACCAGAACTGCACACAGTACTCCAAGTGAGGTCTCACGAGAGCAGAGTAAAGGGGCAGGATCACCTCCTTCGACCTGCTGGTCACACTGCTTTTGATGCAGCCCAGGATACGGTTGGCTTTCTGGGCTGCAAGTGAGCACTGCTGGCTCATGTTCAGTTTCTCATCGACCAACACCCCCAAGTCCTTCTCCGCAGGGCTGCTCTGAATCTCTTCTCTGCCCAACCTGTAGTGTTTCCTTACTGCTTCATTGTCTTGAAGGGATATGAAGACACGAACTGTAAGATAATGTTATATTTACTACTACTCCTCAATCTGTATTAGTCCGAAGTCACACATAGTATCTCCTTCTATGAAGTGAAGGAAAAAGATAAATCCAATATGTATCTTTCTGAAATGCCGTTGAGAAAATGGATAAAAAAATGTTCATTCTTTCAATTTGCCTTTTTTGTCATGGCAAGCAGTTTCTCCTTTGTCTAGGAGCATGTTGCCAACCAGTATTAGTTTCTAAGACTAAATGTTCCATGATACTACAGGAAGTCTGTTAAAATCTCACAAATGCTTTTTCTTTAGAGAAACTATTGAAACCTTAGGAAGCTTCATTACAATCAGATACATTTATTGGGAATGCAAAGGGACGTAACTAATCATAGCACAGAACCTTATTGGCAACAGGCTTTTCTGAAGATGTCAGACACAGGCTTTGGGACGTATGCTTGGAAACATTAGGTTTTATTTTTACCCCCTTCTGAAGTGGAAGTATGACGGCTCTTCTGGTTCCAGAAAGGTGTATAAACCCAAAATCAGGACTCAGTTGCTTCGCAGGTGTTACCATTGATTTTGGCATTTAGCATATAGAATATTTTTCAAGGGAAAAAGAGCCCATGAAGGCTAGGTTCTGCCCTCTGCCCTCTCCCCTCTTGGACTACAGCACTTTACTTATTAACTTTTCAAAATAAAACTTGTTTCATTATTAGTTCAATGTTAGAAAAAGGGGACTAAATTCGCCTGTTCTTGCCTAACATGCAATCTCTGCATTAATAAAAGAAGAATCAAAAAGATCAAACGTTATCAGAGTGCTAGCATTTCTTGTTTGTATGTTTTTCATGTGCATCTGATTTATTTTAACTAGGAAACTTCAATTTAGTTGACAGTTATTAATACAATCCTTATGAGGTTTTATTTCACTTTTAGATAGCTAACTGAGACATGGGGAATGAAAATAACCATTCCAAATCCTAACTGGCAGCCATTGACATCTTTGGAGTAAAGATCTTAACAATCTTGCTTCCTGAGCAGTCATCAAGACAATTGTCTTTCTATGCAGCTAGCATTCAGTTGAAAAGCCGTTTGCTAGGTAACAATGATTGTATCTAGCAAGTAAATGACAAATAAGTTGTCATTTTTAGTCTGGGAGGCCATGAAGTCAAGATAAAGCAGATAGCTAAACAGGCAATGTGATTATATCCATTGCATAATGTGGGAAAAGCCTCTGGATTTAGTTCCTCTCTGCGGGTTGGTGTCTCTGGTTTACTCTTCTAAGTTGAGGTACTCAATTCCTTATGAGATCCTGTGGCAGGGATTTGAAATTCCCAGTGCCATTTCTGATCTACCTAGAGGAATCTCATTTTGGGGTCATTAACATAGGCTGTCTTTGAAGAGGAGTCTTGGTGTGGTTGCCTAGGAACCAGGCAAAGGGATTGAAGGGAGGAAGAAGGTGTAATGGTAATGAATGAATATATAATGTGTGGCAACATCTGACTCACATGGGTAAATGGAAAAAGCTTTGTACCTGTATTGTTGACAAAATCATATTTTCATTTTTGCCAATTCATTCTTGTAAGATGAGTCTTCACTTTCTTAATCAACATTTAGCTGTAAATTATGCCTCTATTTACAAAATCTGGTCAGAGTTTACATGTGTTATCTGAGGGAATCAGAAATTAAGAAATTCTTCCTGAGAAAACATTTTCTACCAAGCTAATCAGAACTGAAGTTTTATTTTGTAACTTTGTTTATAGAGCAGCACTTGGACAACATTTGTCTTGGGATCTCTGATTACAGTCAGGTATGATAGATTAAGGCTGGTGATGATCTTAGGTTCACATAAATATACTTGTGGCCTAATTGCTGCCTGAGCTATCCACGTCTGGAGGCTGTTTATGATTCAGCTCTCAGCTGCCTTCTCAGTGAATGAACACACACCAGCTGTGTGGCAAACATCCACATTTGGTGATATAATACCATAAGCTGAAGATACCTCAGAACTTTAGAACTACATGAAAATAGACTGCCAGCACAAGGGGCTGTTGACTGGTTATATAACAGATGCAACCTGCTCAGCCGAGGACAAAAGATGGGTGGTGGTGGACTGCTGAGCTTCCATCTGCCTGAACCCCTCAACTGCACCAACAGCGAACCTGCTTACCCCTAAAACCAGTACTCTGGGCATTGCACATAATTTGGAGATGTCCTTCTTACAGGGAACCTACTGTTTCCTCACAGTAAGTGTGACACTGGCCGTATCTTAGAATTACAGAATTGCTGTGGTTGAAAGGACTCTCTAGATGTCACTTGGTCAAGCAGGGCCACCCTACATCAGATTGCACAGAACCACGTCCAGATGGTTTCTGAGTATCTCTAAGGATGGAGAACCCACAGCTTCCCTGGGCAACCTGTGCCAGTGCTTGGTCACCCCCACGATGAAAAACTGATCTTCAGAGAGAACCTTCTGTGTGTTTCAGATTATGCCTATTGCCCCTGATCCTGGCACTTGGAACCACTGAAAAGAGCTTGGCTCTTTCCTCTTTTCCTCCTCCTTCAGGTGTTTATATACATTGATGGGATTCCCCCTAAGCCGCCTTCTCTCCAGGATGAGCAGTCCCAGCTCTCTCAGCCTCTACGCAAATGCCACGTGCTCCAGTGCCTCTACCACTGTCACTGGATTCTCTCCAGTGTGTCCATGTCTGTCTTGTATTGGGAAGCCCAGAAATAGACCTAGTACTCCAGGTGTGGCCTCATGACTACTGAGTAGAGGGGAAGGATCATAGAATCATAGAATCACAGAATGATTAGGATTGGAAAGAACCTTAAGATCATCTAGTTCCAACCCTCCTGCCATGGGCAGGAACACCTCCCACTAAACCATGCCACACAAGGCTCCGTCCAACCCATCCTTGAACACTGCCAGCGATGGAGAATTCACAGCTTCCCTGGGCAACCCATTCCAGTGCCTCACCACCCGTATAGGAAAGAATTTCTTCCTCATTTCCAATCTAAACTTCCCCTGTTTAAGTTTGAACCTGTTTCCCCTCGTCTTATCACTACAGTCCCTCATGAAGAGTCCCTCCCCAGTACTCCTATAGGCCCCCTTCAGATATTGGAAGGCTGCTATGAGGTCTCCACACAACCTTCTCTTCTCCAGGCTCAACAGCCCCAACTTTCTCATCCTATCTTCATACAGGAGGTGCTCCAGTCCCCTGATCATCCTCATGGCCCTCCTTTGAACTTGTTCCAACAGTTCCATGTCCTTTTTATGTTGAGGACACCAGAACTGCACACAATACTCCAAGTGAGGTCTCACGAGAGGAGAATAGAGGGGCAGGATCACCTCCCTCGACCTGCTGGTCACACTGCTTTTGATGCAGCCCAGGATACTTTTGGCTTTCTGGGCTGCAAGCTCACACTGCCGGCTCATGTTCATTTTTTCATCGACCAACACCCTCAAGTCCTTCTCCGCAGGGCTGCTCTGAATCTGTTCTCTGCCCAACCTGTAGCTGTGCCTGGCATTGCTCCGACCCAGGTGGAGGACCTTGCACTTGGCATGGTTAAACTTCATCAGGTTGGCATCAGCCCACCTTACAAGTGTGTCAAGGTCCCTCTGGATGGCATTCCTTCCCTCCAACATATCAACCAAACCACACAGCTTGGTGTCATCAGCGAAATTGCTGAGGGCACACTCAATCCCACTGTCCATGTCACTGACAAAGATGTTGAACAAGACTGGTCCCAACACCCATCCCTGAGGAACACCGCTCGTTACTGGTCTCCAGCTGGACGTTGAGCCATTGAGCACTACTCCTTGCTTGCAGCCATCCAACCAGTTCTTTATCCACTGAGTGGTCCACCTATCAAATTGATTTATCTCCAAATTAGAGATAAGGATGTTGTGCGGGACAGTGTCGAACGCTTTGCACAATTCTAGGTAGATGACATCAACTGCTCTGCCCCTGTCCATCAGTTCTGTAGCCCATCACAGAAGGCCTCCAGATTGGTCAGGCAGGATTTCCCCTTAGTGAAGCCATGCTGGCTGTCACCAAGCACCTTGTTGGTTTTCCTATGCCTTAGCATGCCTTCCAGAAGAATCTATTCCAACATTTTGCCAGGCACAGAGGTGAGGCTGACTGGTCTGTAGTTCCCCAGCTCATCCATTTTCCCCTTCTTGAAAATGGGAGTTATATTTCCTTTTTCCAGTTGTTGGGAACTTCACCTGACTGCCATGATTTTTCAAATATGATGGACAGTGCCTTAACAACTTCATTTGCCAGCTCCTTCAGGACCCGCAGATGGATTTAATCAGGTCACAGTGACTTATATACGTTCAGGTTCTTCAGATGGTCTGGAACCAGACCCTCTCCTGCAGTGGGCCCCGGATCTTCGTTCTCACAGTCCCTACATCTGCCTTCCAAGACTTGGGTGGTGTGGTCAGAGCATTTGCCAGTGAAGACTGAGGCAAAGAAGTCATTAAGAAACTCAGCCTTCTTTAAACCTGGGGTAGCCAGTTCTCCTGACAGCTTCTGGAGAGCTCCACGTTGTCCCTAGTCTGTCCTTTATTTGCTACGTACCTATAAAATCCCTTGCTGTTATCTTTACCATCCCTAGCCAAGTTTAATTCTAAGTAGAGCTTAGCTTTCCTAACCTGGTCCCTAGCTTCCCGGACAACATCCCTGCATTCTTCCCAGACTGCCTGTTCTTGCTTCCACCTTTTATAAGCCTCTTGTTTCCCTCAAAGTTTCCTCAACTTCTTATCCATCCATGGAGGTCTCCTGGCCCTCCTCCAGCACTTCTTCTAGTTGGAATGCAGCACTCCTGAGCTTGCAGCAGGTGATCCTTGAATATCAACCAACAGTCTTGGGCCCCCCTGCCCTCTAGGGCTATATCCCATGGAACCTTACTGAGCAGGTTCCTGAAGAGGCCAAAGTCTGCTCTCTTGAAGTCCAGGGCAGTGAGCTTGCTGCACACTCTTCTCACTGTCCTGAGGATCTCAAACTCGACCATCTCATGATCTCTGCAATCAAGGCTGCCCTGGAGCGTCACATTCCCAACCAGCCCTTCCCTGTTGGTGAGGACGAGGTCAAGCATGGCACCTTGTCGGCTCCTCTATTACTTGCAGAAGGAAGTTGTCTTCTACACAATCGAGGAGCCTTCTGGATTTCTTGTGCCGGGCCGTACCATCCCTCCAACAGATATCAGGGTGGTTGAAGTCCCCCATGAGGTCAAGGGCCTTTGAGCGTGAGGCTGTTCCTATCTGTCTATAGAGCGCTTCATCCACTGAGTCCCCTTGGTCAGGAGGTCTGTCACAGATCCCCACAGTAATATCTCCCATTGCTGTTCTCCCTTTAACCCTGACCCACAAACTCTCTGTTGACTGCTCGCCTGTCCCCAGATAGAGTTCCATACTCTCCAGCCTATCCCTAACATAAATAGCAACTCCCCTTCCCCGCCTACTGGGCCTGTCTTTCCTAAAGAGCCTGTAACCTTCCATTTCAACACATCAGTCTATGGAGCCACCCCACCATGTTTCTGTGATGCCTATGATATCATACCCCCGTAGACGTGCACGCATCTCTAATTCCTCTTGTTTGTTCCCCAGGCTACGGGCATTTGTATAGATGCATCTGAGCTGACCTCCAATTGAAGCCGGGTCATTGGCTGGAGCAGCTGGAATATCTCTACCTTGCTTTGAACATTTACTATAGGTGCTAGGAACTGAACTGGGTGTGTTGAGATGGAATGATGCTCCCTCCCCCAACACATCTAGTTTAAAGCATCCTTGACCAGTCTGGCAAGCCTCCTACCAAATCCACTCTTCCCCTTCTTTGTCAGACCATCTCCACCAGCCCCCAGTAGACCTGGCCTACTATATTGAGCCCCATGTTCAAGGTACCCAAACCCCTGACTATAGCACCACCCTTCTAACCATTTATTAACCTGCCCAATCCTCCTAGCCTTTTCAAGGTCCTGCCCTGTATCCTGGAGAATTGATGAAAAGACAATCTGTGCTCCAGAGCCCCTAACAATCTCTCGCAGCATTCTGTAGTCCTTCTTTATGTTCTCCGGGCTACTGCTATCTATATCAGTAGCACCCACATGGATCACTAGAAGTGGGTAATAGCCAGTGGGACTTACTAGAGCAGGCAGCCTCTCTGCAGCATCCCTGATCCGAGCCCGTGGTAGGCAACACACCTCCCTTGGTCCTGGGTCAGGCCGACAGATGGGTGCCTCTGTTCCTTTCAGATTAGAGTCCCCTACTACTATGGCCCTCTGCTTTTTCCTGGCAGCACCAGTAGTGATCTTCTTTACCAGTGCTTCAGCTGGTTGTTCCTGGTGGGAGGGTGGTTCCTAATCAGCCCCCTGCAGGACAGCAAAGCAGTTCTGGTTGGGAACAACAGATGTAGGAGGAAGCCCCTTGTTTTTAATTGTCCTCTTCCTCCTTTTTTTGTTGCTTTTTTCTGTTACTGTTTCCCAGCTTCCTGGGTTAGCAGCCTCCTTTCCTGCATGAGCGACAGTAGACGCTTGAGGCCCCTGCACAGTGTGGTCCTGGAGCAAGCAGTGCCCTTTCCCCGCAGCTTCCCTGACACCTTTCAGCCTGGTAACAGCTTCCTGCAGCTCAGCCACCTGCTGCAGGAAGACCTCCACCAGGGAGCACAGTGTGCAGCCCTGCCCACTGTGCACCCTCCTCTCAGGAGAGTAATGCAGGCGCTCTCTACACCCCGAGCTCTGCACTGCAGCCTCCCTTCCCATCAGCTCTCTCTGGGTGCCTACACTGGCCATCGCCAGGGCAGCCAGAACAGAGCTCCCAGACCGGACCCTGGTCATACGGCGAGTGCTCACCATCCTGCTCGCCTGCCTGCACTAACTGCCTCGAACTCGCCATGGTCGCTGTGCTCCTGGTCGCTTGCGCTCCTGGGGCAGGTTTTCATCTCCTTCAACCTGCTGGTGACACTCCTAATGCATCCCAGGATACCATTTGCCTTCTCTGCACACTGCTATCTCATGTTCAACTTGGTGTTCACCATGATCCCCAGGTCCTTGTCTGCCAAGCTGTTTTCCAGCCAGGTGGCCCCCAGCGTGTACTAGTGCATGGGGTTGTTCCTTTCCTGGTATAGGATTTTACACTTCCTCTTGCTGAACTTTATGTTGCTGACTATATAACATATTGGAACATATATTACCATTATATTGGTAACAAATAACAGGTCGTTAACATGATTCTAAATAATTTAATAAATTAATTTTAATATGGATAATTGCATTATACGTTCATTCAGACATATTATTAGTCCCTAGTAATATTGTTAAAAGGATTCAGAAGGTAGCAAATATGCATACAACCTCAATCCAGATGGGTGACAACATGGGGATTTGTTACTACCTTTAAGCAAGTAGATTTTCACTGTGTTGTCACAGCTTATGTGGCAAAATATACACTGTATTTTCCTTAATTAATAAAAAAGGAAAATGTTAATAATAGAATCCCTGTTCACATTAGACTGTATATTATTACTCTGAGAATCACTGGTAGAGGGCCTACAGTACTAAGACCTGAGCCTAAGACACAAGCATCCAAAAAGTACAGAAGGCCGTCGCTCTCTTGCATCTTATCTATGTATGTATCCTCCCTTGTCAGCAGGAGGCCAGATTTACACATTTATCCTCCAAGTGAATTGTCGGCTGAGCTGCTTTATGTTTTTGCTATTAAGTGGTTGAGTTCTTTCTCACTTTTCACTTTGAGTTTTCCTTCTTTAGTGTGTCAGGCAGAGGAGGCAGAAGGTACTGCCAGGAGTAGCATGGTGACCTAGCTCTTGTCAGCTGGACATACTGGTGCCATGCTTGACCTCGTCCTCACCAACAGGGAAGGGCTGGTTGGGAATGTAACACTCCAGGGCAGCCTTGATTGCAGCGATCATGAGATGGTTGAGTTTGAGATCCTCAGGACAGTGAGAAGAGCGTGCAGCAAGCTCACTGCCCTGGACTTCAAGAGAGCAGACTTTGGCCTCTTCAGGAACCTGCTCAGCAAGGTTCCATGGGATACAGCCCTAGAGGGCAGGGGGGCCCAAGACTGTTGGTTGATATTCAAGGCTCACCTGCTGCAAGCTCAGGAGCGATGCATCCCAACTAGAAGGAAGTTCAGCAGGAGGGCCAGGAGACCTCCTTGGATGGATAAGGAGCTGCTGAGCAAAATTCGAAGGAAAAAAGAGGCTTATAAAAGGTGGAAGCAAGGTCAGGCAGTCTGGGAAGAATACAGGGATGTTGTCCGGGAAGCTAGGGACCAGGTTAGGAAAGCTAAGGCCCACTTAGAATTAAACTTGGCTAGGGATGTTAAGGATAACAGGAAGGGATTTTATAGGTACATTGCCAATAAGAGACAGGTTAGGGACACCGTGGGCCCTCTCCAGAAGCTGTCGGGAGAACTGGCTACCCTGGATTTGGAGAAGGCTGAGGTTCTTAATGACTTCTTTGCCTCAGTCTTTAGCGGCAAATGCTCTGAGCACACCACCCAAGTCTTGGAAGGCAGACGCGGGGACAGTGAGGGTGAGGACCCTGGGCCCACTGTGGGGGAGGATCTTGTTCGGGACCACCTTAGGAACCTGAATGTATACAAGTCAATGGGACCGGATGAAATCCATCCAAGGGTCCTGAAGGAGCTGGCAAATGAAGTTGCTAAGCCACTGTCCATCATATTTGAAAAATCATGGCAGTCAGGTGAAGTTCCCGATGACTGGAAAAAGGGAAATATAACCCCCATTTTTAAGAAGGGAAAAATGGATGAGCCAGGAAATTACAGACCAGTCAGTCTCACCTGTGTGCCTGGCAAAATCTTGGAGCGGATTATCCTGGAAGGCATGCTAAGGCGCATGAAAACCAACAAGGTGGTTGGTGACAGCCAGCATGGCTTCACTAAGGGGAAATCCTGCCTGACCAATCTGGTGACCTTCTATGAAGGGGCTACGGAACTGACGGACAGGGGCAGAGCGGTTGATGTCATCTACCTGGACTTGTGTAAAGCCTTTGACACTGTCTCACATGACATCCTTCTCTCTAAATTGGAGAGACATCAATTTGATAGGTGGACCATTCGGTGGATAAAGAACTGGCTGGATGGCCGCACGCAAAGAGTAGTGCTCAGTGGCTCAGTGTCCAGCTGGAGACCAGTAACGAGTGGTGTCCCCCAGGGATCGGTGTTGGGACCGGTCTTGTTCAACGTATTTGTGGGTGACATGGACAGTGGGATTGAGTGCGCCCTCAGCAAGTTTGCCGATGACACCAAGCTGTGTGGTTCGGTTGATACATTGGAGGGAAGGAATGCCATCCAGAGGGACCTTGACACGCTTGTGAGGTGGGCTGATGCCAACCTAATGAAGTTTAACCATGCCAAGTGCAAGGTCCTCCACCTGGGTCGGAGCAATGCCAGGCACAGCTACAGATTGGGCGGGGAGGAGATTGAGAGCAGCCCTGCGGAGAAGGACTTGGGGGTGTGGGTTGATGAAAAAATGAGCATGAGCTGGCAGTGTGCGCTTGCAGCCCAGAAGGCCAACCGTGTTCTGGGCTGCATCAAAAGGAGTGTGACCAGCAGGTTGAGGGAGGTGCTCCTGCCCCTTTACTCTGCTCTCATGAGACCTCACTTAGAGTATTGTGTGCAGTTCTGGTGTCCTCAACATAAAAAGGACATGGAACTGTTAGAACAAGTGCAGAGGAGGGCCACGAAGATGATCAGGGGACTGGAGCACCTCTCATATGAAGATAGGCTGAGAAAATTGGGGCTGTTCAGCCTGGAGAAGAGAAGGCTGCGTGGAGACCTCCTAGCAGCCTTCCAATACCTGAAGGGGGCCTATAGGGATGCTGGGGAGGGACTGTTCATTAGGGACTGTGGTGAGAGGACAAGGGGTAATGGGTTTAAACTTCAACAGGGGAGGTTTAGATTGGATCTGAGGAAGAAATTCTTTACTGTGAGGGTGGTGGGGCCCTGGAATGGGTTGCCCAGGGAAGTTGTGAATGCTTCATCCCTGGCGGCGTTCAAGGTGGGGTTGGACATAGCCTTGGATGGCATGGTTTAGTGGGAGGTGTCCCTGCCCATGGCGGGGGGGTTGGAACTCGATGATCTTGAGGTCCTTTCCAACCCTTACTATTCTATGATTCTATGATTCTATGATCACTTGCTTGGACAGCTGAGGTCTGATGAGTAGCCTCAGGTATCTGAGGCGACCATTTGGACCTCATCAAAATAAAAAATTAATGGTTAAGTGAAAACAGAGCCCAAATGACAGAGTGGAGAATTTCCTTACTCCCCTGAGCTCTGTGAAGATTTGGAAAAGAACTAGATGTTAATACCATGAATGTAAGCAAAAAAACCTCTTTTAATGTCAACCAACACTCTGTGAGACATTTTTGTAATAAACGTACTGGGGTCTAAGGTCAGAAGAAAAATGGACCAAAACCAGTATCTTGTTTGCCTCGAGTGTGTTTAAAACAGGTTACAGAACTTGAAAGAGTGATGTCTCAGCAAGTTTTGGGTTAAACAATTGCAAATCTTTTCAGGATAGAGTAGGTGTTAGTTTCAAGTTAATATAAAATAAAATTGTAGTAGAGTGGTATCTCCTCAACTCAGTCTTTCCATTTTCCAGAAGTTGCATTTCATACCAACACCATTGTCTTAGAAAACCTACAGCACCATCCAAAGAAACACAATTGATTTGGTGAGCTGTTCTATGCTCGTAATTCTATCTTGTGCCTTAATTGTGGCAGTTCTTTCTGTCATGCAGGTTTGAATGTGATTTTTGGTATAAATTGTTGCTTGCTGTTTTTACATTAGGGTGCAGGCACTGGATTAACTTTTGATTTATCAGTTCAAATTTTGACAAAAATGCCTACAGGTGATGCCTGACCATTTGATTTGAGAGGAAGGAGTGAAGGAACAAATTTTCAATGTTCATTTATCACGTGTGAAGGGCCTACAGGCAGGATCAGAGTGGGGACAAATGAAGAAATATTGTGTGGGAAGGAGAAAGGAACAAGGAGCTGAATGAGAGCGTAGGGAATGGGAGATTTTGGTTCTGCTGCTGTGAAGGGCTGGAGCAGGTCCTGCACCAGGACCTGCCAAAATCAAATTCCAATGCTCCAGAGCAAGCTCTAGTAGCATTTTTAGGACCAGGGTTTATCAGCATGATAATTTCAAAATTATCATTTAACATTTAACATTTTCCTTGGTTGCTGCAGTAATACAGACCACTTCATAATCTGTATAATTTGTCTTTTTTCATTATATGCTCAACACAAATATTTACAGGAAAAAAATTTCTTTTCAACAATAATGTTAACAGTAGCTCATTTCCATTTAGTATAGGAAAGATTTCCTTGAAAAGACTTGTCATTACTCTTAACACTCCAAGTGACAGATTTATCTTTCAGATTATTTTATTGCTATTAATTTCCTACAGTTTATAATTTCAGATTAATATTCATTATAATATTTTCCTTTCATATACATGTACATATTTAAAACAAGAGCGTCAGTAGAAAGATTGCTAATAGTATTTACGGAAAATGAGTGAAGAAAAGACTTTACAACTTGATTATCACCTAGTTCAATACACTGACCTAATGGATTTTCTAATCTTTTTTTTTTTTCCTGCCTTTTCCTCTTTCCTGGAAATTGTGCCACTCTTCAGTAGTATTTTGTTTCCATAAAAAGTTCAATTTTTTTTAACTGAAATTTTCAAGTAAAATAATATTTCAAACTCCCATCTGCCATGTTTGCTTTCCTTTCTGGGCTTGCAAACAAAGCCACTGTCTGGTCTAGTTTCTTGTGCCTTCAGTTCCCTTCTGAGTCTGTTTCTGTCTTCAGCTGCTGACAGCCAGTTCCTCTCACATCCTTTTCTGAGGCTCTTGCATTCATTAATATCTAGTATCGCCTTTGATCCCAGGGTCTCCTGTCAGCATGAATAAAACCGGGCAAAAAAAAAAACCAAACAAACTATCCATCAAGGAATCCTCCCTCACTGTGTTCCTTCGTGGAGAATTGGTTCTATTGTATTTCCTTTCTCTTAACGATATTGTTCCATTTAATTCTGGAAAAAAAAAAAATCCTGGGATAATTTCAAACACACTAAGAGAGAAAGACCAGAAAGTCATAAAATAGAATTATATCCTCATTCCAAAATCCAGGTAATTTTAATAGAGACCTGTGCTTTACTGTAAAACAGCTTTAAGTAAAAACCAAACAAACTAAAATGTAATTATTAATGACATTTCATTTCTTGTTTTATTCTGTATGTCATTTTACTATTCATGCAGATAAACTTACTCGTCTTTGCAAGCAAACCTAGCAACACCCAAACAGATGTTTCATGTCTTGCTATAAATCGTAACAATTTTATTGAATAATGTGTGAAAGTGGAGACAAATCCATGGATATGATTTCTGCAATTTTCAGTTTAGAATTTTTCATAGGGCTTAAGGTGCATATATAACCCCATTGATTTCACTGAGGCCCATGAAACCCCCTGCTACATCCTTTGGAAAGACCCAGATCTTAAAAATGGCATCACCAAGGATCATATATATTTGTTTTTCCGCTTTTCTAATATTTCATCGGTATATTTTGTACAAAATATATTTTAATACATGGAATTTTTTTAAGAACTTTGTCTGAAATCTGTATCTCCCCAGGAGACAGAAGTTTATAGCATTATTTGTCATATTATATGTTTACTACAAACAGTTTAAGATTAAAGGCGTATTTATTGTAAGTACTGAAGCAATGAATTAGATGCTGCATATTTCATCTATACTTGTCATGATGCTATAGAGCTTGTTAGCAGTCTAGAATATACAAAGATTTGATGCTGAGTTCATGTTCAGTTTTCTCTTTCAGGCTTAGGATTTACAATTATCTTGTCACTATATTTCAAAACAGCAGAACGTTGACTCCTTACCAAAAAAATTTAAAATCCTTGAAAAAAAAGAAGAAAAAAAAAAAAAGAAATAATCCACTGAATAACTTAGTAAGTGTCCTTGTAAGAAGCAATGATCATTTGTAAAGAAAATGCTTTCTTAGTTGCATTGGCCTAGTCCAGATATCTTCCTTACAAAACAGACAGCAAGTTCGTTAGCTAAACAAATATCAAAGTCGAGGGAGTGAATTTCATCCATGAATTAAATGTCTGTGGTACACAAAGTTTATGTAACTTCAAGCAAAATTTTCTGACTGATTTTGGTGATTAGTTCCTCCACTGCAAGGAAGTCACAAACCTTACATATTTGCTGTAAATTTTGTAAAGTAATTTGCTTTTCTTGACTGTAATGTGTACAGAAAGGATAATTAAGAACTACAGTTTTTGTTTGCACTTCCAAGTTAATTTAGTTGTTTTATTCTTATACATTTCATAACACAGATGAGAACACGCAGATCATTCTTCTTCTGCAGATTAAACCCACATGTTCTATGACTGTAGCTTCATAGGTCCACCACTGCTAGCCAGCATTATCATTTTAGCGATTGCTATCCATAAAATCAAAGTATGCCAACCCAAATGTCTACAGCTGACATTGATCACTATCCATCAGGCCCCAGTTTCCTCAGTTCCTAGTTTTCAGCAGCATAGATGACCACAGGAAGAAACACACAGAGCAAGAACCATTTCTGTAGGGGAAAACAGGGAACAAGGTGCTAACAAGGATGTAGGGCTAACAGCAGGAATAGAATAGGAAACTGCAACTACAATATGTTTGTGTGCAACACAGCATTCTCTAACCTAAAGCAGACAACAATCCCATCATCTCTGTGTATGACTATGTCAAAAACAGAGGCTTGCCCAGACTGGATGTGAAATAACTCAGCAGGGGAGAAAAACAAGGTGTGAGAGATGAGGAATGAGCACTGAAGGAGGACCTGTGGGCTTTTTACTGATCTCTCTCTGTGATGTAATTCACAAGTGTGTTGAAACCTCAAGCAGTTCACCCTGCACTCGTGTTCTGGTTTTCACCCATATTCATGCGTCTTATAATTTGTTGCAATAATGTAGTGGTGTCATATCAGAGAGATGAAGCTTGATTTATTGAGGATAAGATAATCATGAAGTTCTTAATGTAATCAGTTGCTCCAAATTGGTAATATCTACATTTTTTTTATTAGGCGATGATGGGAGGGTTTTGTCGCTATTTTCAATTAATTTTACATGAAGGATGTTTCAGGTTCTTTGCTTCTCACACATATTGCATCCCTCATCCCCTATACACTGGGGGTGGGGAAGGAGAGAAGAACATTATAGAAGTTCTGGTGCCCTCTTTTTATATTGCAAAAGCTATACCAGTTCCCCCTTGACACTCAACATTAGCACAAGGGGAAGAATAGCAGTGGTAGAAAACACCAAGGGCATGGATCACAGCTACAGTGAAAAGGTCAGCAGAGTATGGCTTTTGGTTACAATTGCCAGTAAGTTCCCTTTTTTGTTTTAATAAAACTTCCTTTCTGAGAACTTTATCTGCCCAGATACTTGCACTTCTTGTGCAGTAAATATGAAGACCTATATATAAATGTGAAAGAGGGTGGAGTTTCTATCTTCCTGTAAAGTTGCGGGTGAAAATATCGATTTAATTATGTCCTTAAAGAATATTGTCAGTATTTACTCCAGATTATTAAGCTAGTTTATCAATTAGAGCATCTGAACAATGTCAACTCTTCAAATATAATTAAACTTCAAATACCTTTTATCATACAGCACAGAAATCAGGGTAAAATGGTGAGATATATATATATACATATCAATAGGTTTAAATGTTTTGAGCAATGAAATGCACTTTTAATATGAAATGCTTGAAAATAATAATAAAAAATAATACTTGAACTACTTACAAATTACATACACTTTTAACTTTAATTCATTTTTCAGTTTTCCTGATCAGCAATGATGACACACTAGCATTAAGTCTCATTTAATTAATGTTTTACTCTTGCAGGAACAGTGCAAGACCCTGCCTAATGCTTCAGAAGTAGGAAATATAAATTTGGTATTTTTAAGACCAATGACAAGGCTGTGTGATATACACTGGAAAGAGTAAGCTCTCTCAGTGACTGCTGGAAGTAAATGGGGTCTCGCCTCTAATCTTATTTGCAAACACGCATATGTATGTGAGGAAGAGAAAGCAAGAGAGAAAGAAAGGATACTTTCAACCCTTACTTTCACATCTGAGCTAGTGGGGCTGATGTCTGTCCTGGTCATCTCCCCACTTTTTGCTGGAGCAGCCAGGCAGGTATTGACCTCTCCTTCCCTTTTTCCCTTTACCTGAGGAAAGGATGGGAGCTGTGATGCAAACTATGGTTCATTCTAGATAAACCCAAAAAGGTTTTTTAGACTGTACAGGTTTTAAGGTGAGGCAGTAACAAGCCTCTACCGTCTGCAAGCTCCTTGCACAGCCTTGTCAGGGAAGGGGAATCTCCTGAGGAATCAGGGTTACTCTGGGGTTACAGAGGTGGAAGAGAATAATTGGGTAAGGCGGCAGGGAAAGAAGATGAGCATAGTGATTTTGTTGGGGTTTCATTTTTCACTCTCACTATATATAAGACATGCTTGCAGGTAATCCTTCTCTGTTTAGGCTCTGATGAAAAGAGCAGTAACCATATCTCTCAAAGGGAGGTCTTGGGCTGAAAGGAGCTTTTCTGTGTTATGGGAACACAATTTTCAATTCTGTGTTTAACTCTAACATATTCTTTAGGAGCTTATACTGACAGGTAACCAATTTTTACTAAATTAAGGGTAGAGGAAATGGGGGAATCTTCTAGGAAGCCTACAGAAGACCTTCGAAAGTAGGTGATTAAGGGTACTTAAAATAAGCATACAGAACTAAATAGGACAAATAGCATGGTTATTGTGAAAAATCCAAATATGGTGCTTTGATTCAAACATCAGGAGAACATGACTAACTTTAATTTTTAGGATGAGCTTCAAAAGGAACATGGCTACAATAACAAAAGAACCGTTCCACTTTTTTTTTTTTTCTATTGGATTTAGAACAAATGTAGTTGATTCATCCCCCTCTGATAACAATCCCATTCCTGTCAAACACCAAATATGAATACTGACCTTAGGTCAAATATGACTAACTCAGATTGACAATATTATATAACTGGAGATGTACTTAATATTCTGAATATCCTTGGCTACTCAAGTTAAAATTGCAACGTCTGGATATGCAGAAGGAAGGTTCCTGAAGTGTCCTCAGTAGTGGTAGCAAAGATCAACAAGCTTTACTTTCTGCTACTTACAATTCTGTATCAGAAATGTAGAAGAACATAATTTACTTTCTTGAAGGTCAGATCCTCCTGATTCTTAGATTCAAGTCATTTAGTACAGAGCAATGAATGTAAAAATTTAATTGGGAAGGAATAGAATTCTAATATTCTCCTAATTAACATCTTTTAATTTGAAAAATTAAGTTCGTGTTCTCTTACAAATTAACCTTGAAATAGTCTTGTGCAGCCTAGTTGTAAAACATTTGCTTTAATTGTAGATCATCTGGTAAAGAAATTGTTAGAATTAGTTTTTAAAGAAATGTATACTATTTCTTTGACATTTTTTAACAGTGGTATAATTGATACTAAATTCTGATTTTGTTTTAAACAGCTCAAGTTGTTCTCAGACCAAGATATTCTGAAAACTGCATACAACGACAAAGAAAACTCTTCTACATCACTGCTTCTGTGATTCACATAAATAGAGAGGCTCTTCAGTGAGTGTGAGAAGGACCAGAATCTCAGGTGGCCTGACTCAATTTAACTCTGTGGGAAACAATGCAATCAGTTTTATTAACAACAGTAAAAAATCTCAGGCTAGTTCGCAGTAGAAACTTACATTTCCTTTCCGCAGAAAGCAGAAGGGTAATTTTGTCTCAAGTAAATGTTTAAGCTAAATTTATAACTGCAGAAGAATTTCATGCATGTAAAAACTCTAAAGACAGCTAGTGTAGATGTGAAACGTGCTAAATACTCTAAAGTTGCTCTACGAACCATCTTTAGAGAGAATGACACAGCAGGTGGGAAAAAATCCTGTAGAAAATAGGGTGATTTTTTGCTAATTTTACGTAAACTTTTTGTAGTCAAAGAATGGATAATTATCTGGGGTTTTGTTTTCATGAAATATGTTCACCCAGAGATGGTAGATATCAAAATTTGGGGAAAAAAAAAATCTAAACGCACATTGGTTTTGCTACTTTATTCCAAAAAGCTGAGATCTGAGAATAGCAGGAGGGAGTACTTGGATATTTAAGGAGACACGTAGCAGTTTTCTTCTTTAAACCCACTCTTGGTTTTGAAGCTTATGTTCAAGTGAGGCTAAAATTTAAATTTTTGACTTCTACAATTCTCTGTTATCTTGCAGAGATAGTAATAGGTCTCTGAAGGATGTGAGCTCCAAGTTGGTATTAGAATTAGCACTGGTGTAAAACTGTTTTTTATTTATATTGCTGCCATCAAAATTATTAGTTTTAAATATGGAAATGACACAAAAGAGAATGAGTAAAATGCGAAAGCATCCCTCAATGCTTGTCAAATATTCATTTCCAGTCTCCTTTACTTATGTATTTTGTGTCTTATGAAAGCCTTGCGCAGCTATTAATAGCAGGCAGTTAATTCAGGATTTGGCAAGAAGCTTGGAATGTTCAATCTTAAATGCTGAGGACCTGATCCTCTATTTCATTGCTTAAGATTCATCTTAGTAGAGCTGCAAGATGTTGATTCAAAGTTGTAGCATCTTCTAGGTACCCCACATACCTGGAAGGGATGCACAGGGTACGGGACATTCTGAAGATTTCCATGTTCTGCTTTTCCTTCTCGGCATTCTGCTTTCACTGCTTAAAGCTGATGTTGGAAAGACAGGGAATCATTTCTGAGAATGTTTAAGAAGTAAATTATCTTTTTTTTTTTTTTTTTTTTAATTTGGATTATCATTTTGGCCCTGTTTCATATGTGTTGGTGTAATGTAGCACAATTTTCTCTACTTCCTTGTTTCTGAAGTGAAGTTGCCAAATTTCCCCACTGTATGTGTTTGAAAAGTGACTAATTACTTCTTATTACCTCTCCTGGTTGCTGAGAGAAGTGGGCTTTTCCTTTGGCTTTCACATTTTTATGGTAAGAAACAAGTTCTTGAAGAAGGCTTCTATCCCTGAGCAATATTTAATTGTCTTTAGAATTATTAAAACTGTGGCTGCCATTGACTCCTTAGTTTAAATTGGTTGTATTCACAACCCTAGGGATCTCATTAGTTGGATGTTGTATTACTCTTTATTTTCTTAATTTGCCATTTGTGGCAGGCTGCATATTTGAGTTTAATTTGGAGGATTCAAAAGCTCTCTTTGCAGATGATTTTTCCAGACCTGCAAAGTATCATACTAGCACAGTTCATCTGTGTAGGACATTGATCCCATGACAGAAGTGAATCATATCTAAACTAAAACTGAATGTGTTTTTCTCAGCAATGACAAATTCATAGCTTTCTTCTCCTTCTCCAATGCTTCCTTCCTCCTGATAGCAGAAAAAAGGGATATGAGATATCTGAGTGAACAGAACACGAAAAGAAAACACTTCCCAGTTGCAAGGAACTAAGAGAGAACATCCTTAGAGTAACACCAGTGAAGAGCCTTTAGATGTTTACTGGCTGTGACCAAAATTAGAGTTGGCTCCATTCAAAGCGAGTACTCTTCAATGTGAACTCCTCAGAGCGCCAAGAAACAGCTATTTGCATATTTAAAGTAGTTTCAAGTTATGGCCTGTTTCTTTATGGCAGGTGGAGACGCATTTGCGTGACTTCACAAGGATTAACAGCCAACAGGTGTGATGGTGGGAGCAAAATTCTTTCACCACTGGTTTCCTAAAGAGATAGATGCCCTCATGTCAGTGTTACATCTTCTACATTGTATAGGAGACTGGAAGGTAAGGACTTCTCACTTTCACATATAAGGATGTTTAGAGGCATTCATTGCAAGGAAAGCAGTGATTCGATTTTTTATTAAAATCAGTACTGTCTACAATTTTGCTGTTGCCATTCTGATGGGTTTCCCACCCAAACATGAAGGTGAGATGAAGAATCTACTGTCTTTCTATTTGGGCACAGGTAAGCCTGCTATAGCACATTTGGTCTAACAGCCATTCAGTTTGATAAATAGCTGCGATAAAGGTTTAAAAGAGGAGAAAGTGAGACTATAATGCAAGCAGAAAATGTGTTGACCTGAGCGTTACTACCTCAGCAGAGGACATCCAATGAGACTTCATGTCCTACTGTCTTAGGTTAGCTGTTACCAGGTCATCTTCATTAAAGCGCTTTTTTGATTATAACATAAAGCTGCTGTGGATTTTGGTGTTAGGGCTTTTTTTGTGTTTTTATGTAATTCAACTGACCTTGCAGGAGATAATTGCAGACCTGGTTGCCTTCTTGCATTCATGAGCATAGTTTTGCAACTCACAGGACCTGTCCATCTCCTCTGTAGCAGCAAACACTCAGCTTGATCTGTGTGTGAATATCTGTAGTTACAGAGACACCTAAGCTGGCTTTGTGTGGCCTGAAACAGAGTAGCAACGTGTCAGAGGCATGATGCCTGAGGCAGTAAACACTAGGAGATAGAGCTTACTATATGCAGCACTGTTCTGCTTAGAGGCAGGTGTTCTGCTTCAAGATTTGACATATTGTGTCTCTGTAGAGCAGTAATGTAATGTAATTCTAGAATTATATTAGCTTCCTGAAGGAGGAAAATGAAGCATAAAGATCATGTAATTTTCCCAAGGCAAGCCAGTGCCAAAGCAGGAACAGCATAATAATAAGCAATGGTATTGTAGGAATTGCAGGAATATCACAATTTGAATTGTCCGCAGTACCGCAGGATGCCAAAATTATTAGGTCTGACACTGTGCATAGTAACGCATAGCAATGTAAGCCCCATAACTGCCATCCTGTTGTCTTCCAGCTCTTACGGCTGAGCTGTCCTCTGCCCAAGCAGCAGTGCAGGAGGAAGTCTGAAGCCATATCATGAGCCCTTTCTTTGCAATTGGTGGTGTTTCCCCCTCCCTGGCTGTGCTGGAGCAGGGCTCAGGTGTTTGCAAACACAGGTGCTGGTGGATCCCGCTTTACAGGTGGATGAGAAAAGAAGCTTAACTGAGCAGTGGATGCTAGAGTTGGAGGGGGTCCTAGCACTATTTTGCTCTCTGTTTCCACCCAAAAGCAAGTCCTCCATGGACTGGTACTGGTGCCAAACAGGATCAGATTGTCTAAGGAACTGGAGCTGAATGAGAAAAGACTGAGTGAAGTTGTTACCAATTTCAAACTGCTGCAAACACTCTCCTGCCCACTGACCCCTTGTGAAGAGGATTCCAAAGGCTCAGCTGGCATTTCTGTACTTCTTTTAGGAAATGTTTTGGTAAATGTTCAACCAGCAACATTTCTCATTTGAACCAAGCTCTGGAAGGCCAGCTTCTTGTTGTGGTCTAACGCCAGCTGGCAGCTAAGCCCTACGAAGCTGCTCACTCACTCTCCCTACCGTGGTATGGGGAAGATAATCAGAAGGGTAAAAGTAAGAAAACTCATGGGTTGAGATACGGACAGTTTAACAGGTAGAGCAAAGGCTGCACGTGCAAGAAAAGCAAAACAAGGAATTCATTCATCACTTCCCATGGTCAAGCAGGTGTTCAGACATCTCCAGGAAAGCAGGGCTCCAGGCTCCATCATGTATAATAATTACTTGGGAAGACAAACTCCATCACTCCAAATGTTCCCACTTCTTTCTTCTTTGCTGAATTTTATATGCTGAGCATAATATCACATGGTGTGGAATATTCCTGTGGTCAGTTGGGGTCAGCTGTCCCAACTGTCCCTCCGTAACTTCTTGTGCACCCCTAGTCTGCTCACTGGTGGGGTGGGGTGGGGAGCAGAAAAAGCCTTGACTCTGTGTTAGCACTGCTCAGCAGTAACTAAAACATCCCTGTGTTATCAACACTGTCTCCAGCGCAAATCCAAAGCACAGTCCCATACCAGCTACTATGAAGAAAATTAACTCTATCCCAGCTGAAACCAGCACATTTTTCATTCCCACTGGCACTATAATTTGATAAACCATCACATGTGACACAATTAAAAGGTGGTGAGCTATGTGGGACCAAGAATCCTACTAGAGTTTACCTTTCCTTGATATCCAAGCTTTGATCTGTCACTCATCTAGTCATTGGGAAAAGACAAAAGAGAATACACAGAAGAGTGAATGAGGTGAAGGGAAAGAAAAAAAACTGAGTGGAGAATAGGTTTTTAAGAACACTTGAGGGATTTCCTATCTCAGTTTCAGTCTCAGATCAACTCTTCATATATCGCTGGGACTGTGTGGCCTATTAGCCAGTTGACCAGCTCCCCAGCATGTCTCAATTTCACTTTCATTTCCCACCTTCCTCAGCGTTGACAATAAAATTGCTGTGTTGCTACTACAAAACATCAAGTAATGAAAAGACGTTTATAGTTGCGGTTGCCAGATGACCACATTCAGTCTGATCAAGAAAAAAATCTTTCAAAGGGAAACACATTTCTGAGGAAATTCCTTGTCCCTGAGTTTTCATTGTCATCCTGTATGAATACTAGAAAATTACAGTTTGTGACATCAGTGAAGCCCATTTTCTCCTAGGATAGTAATTACAACAAGAGGTAAAATAAAGGATTTGTATTTCTAATGCCATCTCATACTGTTCTTGTGTCATGATAGAAACCTGAGTATGAATGCCTGGTTTAGAAAACAAAACACAATAGTCATTGCAGTTTTGATGGTACCTTAAGGGTCATTGCTTCAGATATACATTATTAACTGACATCCTGTAATCTTCCCCTGACCTTTTGTAAGGGGACAGCACCCACTGCACATGGCTAAGCAGTTGGCTGTCATTATTCCCACACACTAAATCTAGGTTCCAATCTCAGCTGGTGATTTAATGAGGCATTTTGAAAAGAGAGCTCTTTGTCATGTGTAATAATGAGTATTTCTGCTGCCTGCACAAAGTCAGAGGTTTTAAAATACTTTACCAGAAAGGAAGTAATAATTATTCCCCTGACCCAAGGTCTGAAATGCTGAATGCTACCTAGTTGTCTAGCTACCTAGTTAATTTCAATTATCTTTCTGAAACTTCATGTTTTCTTTAGCAATAACAGGGTTTTCTTACCATGGTCACTTTTCTTTATGCCTTCTTAAAATTACATGTTTTAAATGAATATTCTAGTTAAATTAAGGCCAGCTCTCACAAGTTTTTCTTTTGTTGAATAACCTTTTAAACTATAACTGATCTCATGTAAATCAAAGGCTTAATGCAAATCTAGTTCTTGGAATGAAGAAGTAAATGATGGGAGAAATCACGAAGAAATCTGTTGTTCATAACTTAATCCTATATGTGTAGTTTTTACAGTGACAAATTCCTTAAAATGTAATGGTGTTTGCTTCTGCTGGATGTGTTCTATATGTTGTGACAAGTCACTTCCAGACAAGTATGAAGGCTCTTGCTCCCAAAACTGATGGCATATCATGGATTTTCCTTTAGAATATCTGAGTTTCCTGTGTAAAAGTGTCATCAATACCATGAAAGAATTCTTTGAGGCCATCCTTCACCTTGTGTGAAGAGTTTCATTTACAGATAGATTTGCCAAACCTACACCACAAAAAAAATCAATATAATATTTCCAAAATTAACTTAGAGTGCAAATAATTGAAGCCAGTGGCAAATAAGAAACTGGAAAAACAATTTTTGCTGACATCTGGAGCAGATGTTTGCACGACAGAACTGATAAAAAAAAATTCAAACACAGAACAAACTCATGAAAGTGAACCACTGTGATATGAAAAAATACATATATTTGTAGGACATGACTTTTCAGTTTAATTTGCCTTCCCTAACCATTCCTATAACTGACTGTTTCAGCAATGCAGAGCAACTGAAATAACAGAATTAAAGCTGCATATATTATGCATCTTTTAGTGATTGTTTAATATTATGTGATTGGCTTCAATGCTATATCCCCAGCATATTATTGGTCATGAAAAAAATCACAATATAAAGTTATTTTGATTTTTACATATGTTGTTTTAGCCTCTAGAATACATAGTTTTCATTTAACTTTGTGTTCAGCAATGGCATGATAGGAATGAATGCAGTCAGTTTCTCACTGATTACCAAATGTTGGTGTTACTCAGTTAATCAAACCATTTACTTCTTGTTTAGCACCAGCTGTTGTTGTGTTGTCAGAGCTTGTCTTTAAACTAAATGCTCAAGCCATGACTGGGAATACTTCAGGAAACATTTGAGAGACAAGCGTGTCAAGGAGCTGCTGATTCCAAAACATGCTTAAGTGAATTTGCATAGTCAAACTAAATGACCCATGTCAACTTCCAGTGCTAACAAATACTATCATGAAAATGACAGGAAACATATTTCTATCCCCTAACCATTAATGGAACTACACAAGTAAATTAGGTTATGCCACTCCATCTTCATAAATTGCTGATTCAATAAATCACACTTGAGAAACAGCTGAGTAATTACAGGATGACGCTTGAAGCAATAGAGGCCTCATTTGCATATTAACAGACATTCGTTGCAATAATTTCTGTCATGGACTGGTAAATGTTAGACATGATTAATTCTATGAACACTGCAGTTTGACTTCAGCAGCACACAGGAAGAGCTGACGTACCAAAGACTGCAAATGCAGTACATGTGTGCTCTTCTGCATTAGCAGTATGGCACCCAGGTCTAATTAGCACAGGAACTTGCCCAGGTACAGACTCAGAGAATATTTTTCCTCAAGATCTTAGCACGCCAAAGGTCTTGTGAAGCAGTATCAAAAGACTGGAAGAAAGGGAGAAACAAACCCATGAAATCTTCTAAGCACCAAGTAAGGAAGAGTTCCTTCTTTTCAGAAGTCTAAATAAAAACAGAGATAAGATAAGCAGCTTTCCATAAAGGTTTTAGTCTGGCTTTGTTTTGTTTCCAAGCTTTTTCACCTAGAAGGCACAGCAGCATATGTAATGAAAAGTTTCTAATGATCTTTTTACCTGATGATTTTGCTTGGTTTTGTTTGTTCGCACTGGTAGTAACAGAGAACACAGTGACATTTATACCACTCTGCTTGGTGAGTCTGTGGCCATAGCACACCTAATTCACCTTTGTGAAATTCAGTTTGCTCTCTAACGATTATCTGTTCTTCCTGTGTACTTAGAATTGCTTCAGAGGAAAATTCAGTAGTTCTCTAACCAATCTAACATTGAACACTTTTGTGCCAATAAATAGTCACTTAGGGAATAGCAAGATAGAAGAGGTAGAAATGTGTATCAATAGAAACTGCAAGCTGACTTGTCTCATGACCATAATAATGAAACATTACCCAACCTCTCCTTACAGGTGTTGCAAACAAACTAAAATGTATGGTTCTTAGAACCGATTGCAAAGCCATGTCCTGTTTCAGTTCCAGCATATTAAGAGTCTTCCACATTAGTCAAAAATAACCTAATGGGATTTACTGAGCAACATAGCCTAGTGAGCAGACCTGCTTGCAGGAGAATGTTAGCCTATCATTTTTCTTATACCAGCTTTAAGATCAATAAAATAAAAAAAATTTGCATGGGACATTCACCTCTCATACTGGAGCTTTGTATGCTCGTTGATTCTTTGTCTCACCCAGTTGAAGAAAAACTGCAGTAAAAGTCAATAGAAAGTGTTCCTATAAATACATTAACAACAAGAGGAAGGTTGAGGAGAATATCCATCCTTTTTTGGATACAGGAAGAAGCATAATAAAAAAGGACAAGCAAAAGGTTGATGTAGTTAATGTTTTCCCTGCCTTAGTCTTTAATAGTAAGACCAATTGCTCTTGGGGGTGAGCTAGAAGACAGAGAGAGAGCAGAATGAAACCCTCATAATCCAAGGGGAAATGGTCATTGACACACACAGGTCTATGGGGCCAGGAGTGATCAACTCAAAGGTACTGAAGGAACTGGTGGGAGGACTCACCAAATCGCTTTCCTTCACTTCCCAGCAGTTCTGGCTAACCAGGCAGGTTCCAGCTGAATGGAAATTAGCAAATGTGATTCCCATCTACAAGAAGGGCCAGAAGGAGGATCCAGGAAACTACAGGCCTTTCAGTCTGATCTTGGTGATGGGGAAGGTTATGGAGCAGATCATCTTGAGTGCCATCATGTACTGTGTATAGGACAACCAGGTGATTGATAAACTCGATGATCTAGATGAGGGAATTGAGCGTACCTTCAGTAAATTTGCAGATAGCACCTAGTTGGGCAGGAATATTGAAGATAGGAAGGCTCTACAGAATGATCTTGACAGCCTGGATCAATGGGCTGAGGCTAATTGCATGAGGTTCAACAAGGCTCAGTGCTGGATCCTGCACTTGGGTCACAACAACCCCTTGCAATACTACAGGTCTGGGGAAGGGTGGCTGGAGAGATGCCTGGTAGAAAAAGACCTGGGGGAGCTGATCAACAGCCAACTGAGTATGAGCTACCTTGTTTCCAGGTGGCTAAAGAAGGACAACGGCGTAGTGGCTTGTATCAGAAATAGTGTGGCGAGCAGTATTCTGCGCTGGTGAGCCTGCACCTTCAATACTGTGTTCAGTTTTGGGTCCCTAACTACAAAATAGACACTGAGGTGCTGGAGTGCATCCAAAGAAGAGCAGCAAAGCTGGTGAAGGGTCTGGAGCACAAGTCTTAGGAGGAGTGTCTGAGGGAACTGAAGTTGTTTCGATTGGAGCAAGGAAGGCTGAGGGCAGACCTTATCCCTTTCTACAACTTCCTGAAAGGAGTTTATAGTGAGGTGGGGTTTGTCTCTTTTCCCAAGTAACAAGTGATAGGACAAGAGGAAATGGCCTCAGGTTGTGCCGAGAGGTTTAGATTGGATATTAGGCAAAATTTCTTTTCCAAAAGGTTTGTCAAGCACTGGAACAGTCTGCTCAGGGAAGTGGTTGAGTCACCACCCCTGGAGGTATTTAAAAGATGTGTAGATGTGGCACTTAGAAACATGGCTTAATAGTGGATTTGTGTTAAATGTTATGTTAATGGTTGGACTTGATGATTTTAAGGGTCTTCTCCAACCTAAATAATTCTATGATTCCATGATTATATTTATGGAATTCTAATCATTAAATTAATAAATAAATTATCATGAAATTAATAAATAAATTCTAATCATTAAGTCTTCATGTGTCTTGGGAGGTCCACCTCCCCAAGGAGACCAGCCTTTCTATGGCTTTTTTGTGATCAGGATGGTTGGGTCATCGAGGCTCCCCCAGCATGATGTCTCTTCAACTTCATGCACTCAAAGGGAATCCTCAGCATTAACTACTACAGCAAGTTGTCTGAAGAGGTATGATACGAACCCACACTAGAGCTCATCCTAAAATCCTTTCTGAATGAAAGATAAAAAAGGAGCCTTGTTTTCATGAACTCAGCTCCTCCTCTACCTGTTCATCACCAGAGCACATACTTAGGTTTCCCTAGCCTAGGAAAACAGAGTGACTCAGGTCACCTGCGGGAGGCCCTGATCTTCTTCCTTTCATCAAGAGTTTGGTGCCCCTGAAGTGCAATGTACATATTGATTACAGGGTGCCTCAAGCTAGTCAATATAAATGGTAGACAGAAAGGCACATCTAACCTCTCTCCTGCCTCTGAAGCATGCATCAGGGCCACAGGTACAAGGTTTCTGCCCCTTTGAGGTCTGAAAAACTACACTGGAGTCCTGAAGTTGGTTGTGAAAAGCAATCGCCATCTAAAGGGGATGTGAAGACTCCCTGAATAAGTCTTCTGTGTTGTTTCTGTGTTACTTAACACTTCCCTGTTCTGATGGAAAGGCATTGCTTCTGTAGTAAAAAATCAGAGATTCTCATAATGAGGGTGAAGTGTTATATCCTATTAATTCCTAAGCTCTAATGCACTTTGTGGTGCTGTTAGTGCAAGTTCTCTTCAGCAGCTCCATCTAGAAAAAATACAAACCTTTTCATTTGTTAGAGAAATGTGCCCGTCGCATAGGGCTTTGCTATCTTCCCCGTGGTAATAATGCAATACATTCTGCAAAAGAAAACAGGGCAAATCAACTTGGGACCTAATTAATGCAAGAAGGGACAATTCCCTTACAGAGCAAATAATCTTGCTAGGATACTAACGCAAGCATATTGTAAATTAGTTGTGCCTGGGTTTTGTGGCTTTTTTGTTTTGGGAGTTTGGGGTGCGTGTGTGTGTTTCTGTGGTTTTGGTGTTTTGTTTTGTTTTGCTTTTTGGTAGGGAGAGGGTAGAGTTTAATATCTTGCTTTGATCAGCAAAGATCTAAATGATTAAGGACCTTTGTAATCCTAACTCAGTAGTAGTCATCAGAGGCAGATATTTGGAATCTCTTGATAAAAGGCAGAAGAGTTTGGTCTCTCTTGATGAAAAAAGTAACAAAGAAACAGAGGAACAAAAGAATTAAAGAACATTGCATTTTGAGGCAGCAGCTCACGTTTTTCCAAGGTTCTTATTCTGCCCATGAGGATGTTGAAGGTACAAGAGATATTAGCAGCAGCAGGTTCAGAAGTCAAGCTTTTTCAACTGTAGATAGTAACAAAAATGTTCTTTTTCTAATGGCTTAAGTGACTACTGTAATTCTCAATATTTATATATAATTTTAATTAATTTGTTGGCTTATGGACTCAGCCACAAATCACAGAGTCCCTGAGCACTGGGTTTCATATTTAGCCTTTGGAATTAGTTGAGAGATGGATAAAAACTCATTTGATGAGACAGCTTTATTTCACTCAAATCATTCATCTTGGAGTACATTGTGGAGGTGTCTAGACAAATGAATAATGTTTTTTTTCCCTTTTTCTTTTTTTTTTCTCTGTTTCTTTTTTTCCTTTCCTTTCCTTTCCTTTCCTTTCCTTTCCTTTCCTTTCCTTTCCTTTCCTTTCCTTTCCTTTCCTTTCCTTTCCTTTCCTTTCCTTTCCTTTCCTTCCCTTCCCTTCCCTTCCCTTCCCTTCCCTTCCCTTCCCTTCCCTTCCCTTCCCTTCCCTTCCCTTCCCTTCCCTTCCCTTCCCTTCCCTTCCCTTCCCTTCCCTTCCCTTCCCTTTCCCTTTCTTCTTTCACTAAGACAGAAGTACAAATGCAAATTAGATGCTAAACAGCACTGGGAAGATTTCTGATGGTCCCCAAAGAACACAGACTGATGAGTAAAGTATAGCAAACCAGAAATATTGTGTAAATATCAAGAACCTAGTATTAACAAAACTATCATGGACTACTGCTGTTACATCTCCTACCAGAGTTGATTCCACAGATGATGGCAAGAGGGGAAAAACATGTATGCTCTTAAGCTCCTTCCCTTTGAGAAATCCAGCGTCACAAACCCACAGATACAGAAAGATAAAAAGGTATCAAGACATATAATGATTCTTCCCTTCTAGAAATAAGCAGAAGTTCAGAGAGTTCAGACAGGCTAACTGACATTGGTTTGTGATTTACAAAATGTCTTTATTCCTCCTTTTCAATACAGGCAATTTGTTTCTATGAAAAAAAGCCTCAGAGTTCTTTCTGTTCTGCTCATTACCAAGACTTCAAAAATACAGCATAGTCTTTGAAATCTCTTAAACTCCATTTTTTTTTGCTTTCTTAATTTTTACCACTGTACAAGATAGTTAGTTAAAAGCAATCCTGTCACAGAAGCAAACAAAGCAGCAGATTAAGTGTTCAAACAAACTAGAACAGTTTCATGGAGCTAAAGTCACTATAAATGCATGAACTTCTTGTTGATACTAGTGACTTAAGACAAAAGGATAGTACAGAAGAATAAAATAAATGAGGTTTAGTTTTTTACTTTGTCAAACTATATGCAATGTTTTTACTCGACAGTTAATTATATATTAAAAAGCAATAAATTGCTGTTTGTGCAGCTACTCTCTCCTGTTGTTGAGGATGCTGAACTGGGTATTGCTGTTTCATGAGTATCATTCCGTATGAAGATAGGCTGAGAAAGTTGGAGCTGTTCAGCCTGGAGAAGAGAAGGCTTCATGTAGACCTCAAAGCAGCCTTCCAATATCTGAAGGGGGGCTATAGGGATGCTGGGGAGGGACTCTTCATGGGGAACTGTAGTGAGAGGACAAGGGGTAACGGGTTCAAACTTAAACAGGGGAAGTTTAGATTGGATATGAGGAAGAAATTCTTTCCTGTAAGTGTGGTGAGACCCTGGAATGGGTTGCCCAGGGAAGTTATGAACGCTCCATTGCTGGCAGTGTTCAAGACCAGGTTGGACATAGTCTTGGATGGCATGGTTTAGTGTGAGGTGTCCCTGCCCATGGCAGGAGGGTTGGAACTAGATGATCTTAAGGTCCTTTCCAACCCTACCTATTCTATGATTCTATGATTCTATGAGTTGCATAATACAGTTTATTATACAGTTCATGCTGTTTCATGCTGTTTCATGAACTGTATAATGCAGTTTAATGCCATGCTTCTTTTTTAAAAGATACATACTGTGAGATTCATATTTGAGTGTTTGACAGGTCAAGATTAACAAAAACATACAAAAAATATAACTGCCCCAAATCACAGATAGGAAAAACCTTTACTGCTGCTTCATATCCTCCCCAGTAACAAAGCCATGTTGTCGCTGCCTGCATTAATGCCCTTTTATAGCAGAGTTTTCTGCAAAAAAATGTTTCTATAAGCAAGATATATATATATTTATATATATATAAGAAACAAACCAAGTAACAAAAGAGAGGAGGATGATCTAGCATGATGGACATAAATCAGTTACATTTACAATTTATTAGTTTTTGTTGGGGGCTGGTTCTGTGGCATTGTAATGAACAAAAAATATGATTCCCAGGAGAGCTCATCCCTTCCTGTTAACCATTGCTGTTCAGTGGGCTGTCCACAGTGGCTTATGCAGCAGCCACTCACCTCACTAGGAGAGTACACAGCAGCCACCACTATGCCTGCAAGGCTGTGATGCACAGCTGGAGCCTTGATGAAAATGTGTGCAAATTTGAGCAGGGAATTAAGGATATTGTAGGAAGATCAGCAGCAAAGTTCTTCTCAAACTGGTCACTGCTATGTTGTTTTTCAGTTTGGTTTCTTTCAGATTATAGACCAGGGGTAGGAGGCCTGATGCTCTAGGATTGTTTCTTCTGAGGATGTAAAACCAGATTGTTCTGGATTATTACTGCCTTAGCCATCATAGAGTTGCCATCACCTGCTTTCTGCTGACTCCAAACTCTTTCATTCAACAGTGTTCTCGAGTTCCCACACAGTTGTTGGAGCAGAGCACATTAGTTGCATTCACATATATTAATTTCCATTATTGAACCTAAATTTCACTCCCCCACCCACCTGGGGTGAAACCTTCAATTCTTTTATCTTTATTCTTGTCCTAATCCTCATTTAATGAATGTCAAGTCAATGGCAAATTGTGTAATATTGCAGACCTCTTCCTTTCTCCCAACTTTTGCAAAAACGCATTCAGCACCATTAATCACAGGATTTTTGGACACTCCCAGATAACTTGCCAGTGGATTCACCACAGTTTTTTGACTAGCTCTTTGCCACTACCAGCCTATCAGATGGGTACTCATCCCATCAAGAGAGATCTGTCTGCTAGATAACTCCCTGGGGGAATTCCTCCTTCCTCCTCCTTGCAGCAGTGTCACATTTCTAGTTTTGTCTCTGAGAAAGGCACTTTCAAGTATTCCAGAAGACCGATATGATTTTGCTCAGTTTAAAGGCATTAGAAGTATTTTGATGAAGACATTTAAGAAGGAATACTACCCTGTGATCTTTAGATTAATTCCTGTTTTAGACTCACAGCTTTTGGCAGGCACAGCCCTGAGCCTAGTTGAAGAAACTTTAGTATGCTTAAGGTCTATACCCACATACACTTGCCTGAATCTATCTCCTTACATATTATCTCAGGTAATGCATAAACTAACTGCCATGCATGCATCTCTTAAATTTTTAATGAGATATTAAAGTAGACAAATTATCATTTAAAACCATCATTAAACAACAAATGAATATTTTAATAAGTACAGCAAGTAATTTATGTTGGTGTGAATTGGTCCAGTGTCTTTATTGCGCTGATAATTCCAGCTATTAACAATACCAGCCTGTCTCATACAGCCTTACATTTTCTGGTCGCAGGAGGCCTAATACTAGAAGTCTTGCATTTCATTCTGCATACATTAAAAGCTGAAATAATTGAGACAAATCAAGGTTGTGTGGTTGAAAATACAGATGACAAGAGTATTTTTAAAAAATATAGATCAAATTCAGCAAGAAAAATCATGACAACAAACACATCAGAAAGATAGGCCTGGAGTGGGGAGAGTGAAACCTTCATTGTTTATACCAGATTTCAGAGGATTTACTGTTAAATGAAATACCTCACTCATTAAACTAGCTCTTTGCCATGACATTGTGAAAATGAAGATCACCTAAATTTATAGGCATGGTCCAGCTGTTTTCTGGCAGTCTAGCCATAAATCTACCTTAATGCTTAGAAATTGCTAGTGAAGCTGTCCCATTTACTCTCTGTTCAATATAACTGTTTTGCTGCACAGTTTGTTTAAAGATTTGTGGCAAAAATTAAGTAACTTGAAAGGGATTTAGCAGCAATCAGTGCCCTACATGATATGCTTTGGTGAAGAAAATATAGAGACAAGTGGATCTTAAAAGCAGGGAAAGGAGATACTAGTTTTAGCAGGTCTCTTTTCTGTGTTGGAGCTTGTTCTGTGAGAAAAAGAGAGGTAGAGACCTTTAAACAACAGGCGGAAAGTACCTCTAGTCATAAGTTGTTGTGATAAAGTTTGTGTTTTTAAGGATGACCACAGTATTGCAAATTAAATCTTAGTGGTGAAAAACTGTGCTTCCTACCTTACAAGGAAGAAATTGAAGGATTTCATGACAGCTGTCTCCAAGCAAAAGGAAAGGTAATGATCTTGTATGTCCCAAGGCTCTCTACCTATCTCTGAGTGGAAAAGAACAAAAGACAAATACATGATATTTCTTTAGATTGAAGTGATAAGTGGGAAAATGAAGTTTGAGTGGCTTAAAAATAATGGAACAAAAGTCCGATTTAAGAAGAGTTAGAGGCCTTAGGGAAGCATATAAAAAGGTTTAAATTTCCAGGCCCATCCAACTCAATTAATCTTTCAAGCATGAAGGATTTTAAAAAGCTTCGGGTGCAACTATAATAAAGTTTATGCAGGACTAATGATCTCCTGTGGAAATTATCTCTGTATGGTGTAAGGTACACACAACAGAGCATCATACAGCGTTACTCCTCCAGGAAATCAAAACCAGTAATTGTTTAATATGAATAGCTTATGAGTATCCCAAAACATTCTTATACTGAGATCAGGTTGAATATATACAGTACTAAGCTTCTTATGTTATCCTTGAATTAATTTACTTCCAATTTTGGTGGGGTTTTGCAATTTTGTTTTCCCCTTATTTATATCAGACAGAGCTCTCCATACTGAAAACTGATCATGGATCTCAGATATTGTTTGTTTTTTATAATGGAACTCAGTTTGCTTATGTTTTAGGCATTATCAATACATAAATGTAATATATTAATGGTAATTGATGCCATTTCTTTCCTTCACATAAATTAATATATTTCTGTGAGGAGTCTGTTCATTCTGCTTGGCTCCACTCATAAATTTTAATATGAGATATGTTAGTAAGATGCAGAGATTTATGAGAAATAATTAAATGCTTTCAGTCTATTTCCAGTATAAAGTGTGTGTGGCATAAAATACAGTTATGGCTATCCTAAATTTTGACAGACTTTGAAGGGAGGATGAGGAGTAAAGGGGTCATTACACCCATCAGTGAAGGTGATCCCACTACATTAAGGCTGATGCCCACTTCTTAGGGGCAAAAAGAATATGTACGTTTTTCAGTACTCTTCCTTGGGAAGACAATAACCTACTAGGTAAAAGCTGGAAGAGACAGGTGCAGAGAGGGTAAGACAACACAGCAACATCGTAATGAAATAAATCATCGCTAGTTTATTGCAAAAGCTTTCATTTGAAAAAGCTGGAGGAAATGTGGGTTACTCACAATCGACCTATTTCTGGCCTGCTTTAGTGAAAGTGAATGCATGCCTATGCATGAGCAATGTAAAACCTGCAATTTGGTTTACAAGACTGAATATTTCCTGTCATTGGAGAATGAGGGCTTCAGTGCTGTAAAAAGCCTAGATTAAATTTTTCTGTCCAGTCAGATTCTTTACTGCTTGAGTCGTGTTGTCTCATCTGGTGTTTTTCATAGTTTCAAAGCTTTTTTTTTTCTGAGGAATAAATAAAAGACTTCTGTCTCACCTTTTAGAAGACCAGAAATCTTATTCTAAACCATTTATGTCCTCTTTTTACTCTGCAGTCTGCTGAGCAACTGAGCAGACACATATAAATTTTAAAGAACACTTCAGAAATACCTCACAACTTTTCAAAATTATGTTTTAAAAACCTGAAATCTTTTAGCTGTTGACTTTACAAATACATTTGTTTAACCATTTTTCTTCAGTGTGGTGGCAAATATCCTAGTCAAGAGTCTTGTTCCGAGAAGAGATGACAGAATTTCTTGCTAACATTTATGTCTTCACTTCCCTAGGGCTTTTCACAGAAAAGGGTTGAGTATTACAAAATCCTGTCTTTTATAACTCTGCAAGATAGTCTGCCTTTCTGCATGATATCAGCTTTCCTGAAAAGGAGAGCAGGGTATTAATAGTAGATGTTACTGGTACTGTATTCAGCACTGGAGCACCAGGAAAAGTTGCAGTTTTACCATTTACATGACAGAAATTCATGATGACTGTTTGGCTGCTTGCAATTTTAAATAAAAAAAACAATAATCATGGCAAAAAATATTTAAAATACCTTTTGAAAGTGTGAGGCTGCATATAGTAAGAGATAAAGAAATGCAACAGAAAAGCCGTCTGCAATGGAGAACAGCTATTTTGTCTTACTAAATTTTCCACATAAGAATTTTTGCAATCTTCTAGAGGCATATATAGTAGCAAAGAAGAACCTGCCAAATTTTGGATTTTGTTCCAGCAAATCTCGGAACTCGTAAATATGATCTGTTTCTTTTGGAGATTATCCATCTTCTGTTTTTCCTTCAACAATTTTTTTGCCATCTCAGAGCTCCATCCATCTACTACTATCTACTTAGGGAGTGAGTAGGTGATGCTGCCTGTTTAAAGCTGTTTTTTGGGTTAGAGTTAGTCAACATCCACTTATTGCAGGATGGGATTGAACCAAATGATATTCCTGAGCCTATGCTCTGCTTGAGTAGGCCATACCTCAAGCAGCATAAAAAAAGACAATTTCCCTCTGTCTCCACAGCCCATCTTCATAACTGAAGCAGGATGCAGGTGCTTGTTACCATATAATGCCCTGTGTTATAACTCTTGTGCAAAAGCGAACAGTGGCAGGGCTTGACACTAATCCTTAGAATGTTAGCACTAAACAGCCAGATTTGTTTTCCTAACTTGTAATGTAAAGTGACCTCTTCCAGCAACACCAGGCTGGAAGGAGCTGAAGGGAAATAAATATTATTGAGAGTTTGTCAACCCTGACAAAGAAGCTGTTAAGTCTGCATTAGGGGATGAAATAAGAGCTCTGTACTGTGATCCTATGGAGCAGACAAGGCTTGAGGCAAAGGTATAAATAAGGCTGAAAACTATCTTTTGATTTAGGGTGGGGTTTTTAATCATAAAAATAAGGAGGAGAAAAAGAGCAAGCATTGTCAGAGCCATTGACTGTTTTAAACCCCACATCTAATAACAATATAGCTCTAATTAGGATGTTATTCTGTATTCCTCTAAGATGATTCAGGATATTATCCTAGGGTTCTGCCTTGTTGGTTTTCTTTCATCAGAAACTTATTCCTGAATGGTACTAGGATGAATTGTATTCCTTTAGCAGTGTTTTTAGAAGCAAATTTATGCTTACAAAATCTTATTATCTATTTTACAATGTTGAAAAGTTAAGCTTTATTTCTCTAACCTGGAGGATGTTACTGGTCTTCCTGGCTTCTGAACTAATTCCTATCAAATAATGATAAAGTACTTTAATCTAGCACTTATTATCCATTTATTTATTTCCATTAATTCACTTGCTTTCTCAAGCTTCTGATTTTGTACTGTGCTGCTATTTTCCTATGCTGTGTATTTTTCATTACTAAGCATTGATGTACAACATCTCATTTTTATACATGTGAGATTATACCTAACAATAGTGCTGTGATATTCTGCTTCTTCATTTGAACTGGAAAAATTTGCACACTGAAATTTTTCTGGTACAATATGGCAAATTTGAAGAACCTGAGTCAATTTATATTCAATTTAAAATTCAAAGCTTTTCCAGAACAGCAGGGAAGACCAAGACTCCAGGGAAAACTGCAAAAACTCGCAAAACTTGTCACAAAATCTTCTTTTCCTGAGACTCAGGACTTTGTAAGCCCCATTAAATACAGTGTATGGCAGTTGTTTGTACTGATTTTTGTAAGAGCTTTTGGAAGCCTGAAGAAGCAGAACAAGGCAGGCAGTTTTAAGTTTAAAAGGAATCCTTCAGTGTTAGTATGCCACCTAACCTATACCTGAAATACATTCATTTCTAGACTGCTGAATGCAAGTAAGCTGCAGAATAACACTACAACAGTTTGCAATAGAGCATCTACCTCGCTGTAACATCTGGAAATACCTGCGTGTGCTTTGGACAGAGAAAGCTCTATATGCACTCCAGGGCTCAATCCTAGAGCCCTGCAATTTCAGAATCTCAACTGAGTTTCAAAATTAAAAACACAGCTGTTTTATGTTGTAAAAATCTGTTCTACGTGCAAACTAGCAGTCAGTCTAAGGATGAAGGAGAACATTTCCAACTGTTGAAATGAGGAGGTTACTATCCATCACTCTGCTTCCAGAGACCTCCTAGGGCAGAGGCATGGAGTGACACCAGAAGCCAAAATGGTTCTGCCCCATCTGGAAATGGAAGCATAGGAGAAGGCAGTGAAGGTAGGTGAGCTGGTGATGCCTCCACAAACCCACAGCCCCAGCTGTGTGGGGCAGTGCTTGTGCTGAGAGCCCAGCACTGTGCTGTGGAGTGTGTTGCATGCACACCCTGCATGGTGCAGGCCAAGGAAATAAAGAGCTGCTTGTAGCTCCTTCAGAAACCTGGCCTGCTCCTGATCTGCCTGTCTGACTTGTGCTGAAATATTAAAAAGGTCATGTTGTGTTTAGACTATCGGTTCTGCAGAAATCAGATCTCAGGGCAGTGTCGTGGGTTTTCCTGTTGAATTGCAAGCTTTGAGAGGAGAAGTAGGGCTTAGCTTGTGGATTTGAGTGGGGGGTTTTTATTGCTTAGTTTTGGCAGTTCAGTTTCTCCTTTTTTATCAATACAGGACTGGAAAATTTGTAGATGTCTTTATAAATTAATCCTTTTGATTTGGACTTCTATACTACTATTGTAAAAAAGAAAGCCCCCAAGTGAGTCAGTAAATCATTAATGAAATTGAATAAGTTGGTGCATGATGAACTGGTAAAATGGCTCCACTGATTAATTTATCCTTAGCTCTGCCATTAACATCAGCCAACACAGTAAATATCAGCTGAGCTAAAGCTTAGAACAATATCTGCCTTTAGTGCAAAAAGAAGTTGCCAGCTATGCTGAGTGATTTCTATATGAGGCAGATGTGGATGCTGTGAACAAGTAAATGGCTTCTCTGACACACTGACGACATATTTGCATGTATATTTGCATATATTCACATTATTATTTTCCAATTACAATAAAAAAAACTCTGAGGAAAAGAGGCACTGGAAGGGATGACATTTGAACAAAGTATCACTAGGCTGTGAAACAAAACATGCAATTACTCAATTAAAGGATGAAATCAAGAGGACTCCTACTCCACTTGATTACAGGTTAGGAGGCGCTTTGTTATATGAAAGGTTACAAGTCCTGTTGCTAGGATGGTAATTCCTATGTAGAAGTCCTTCATGAAATCTGGTCTTGAACAAGGTAACTGATTTTTAACCAGAATTTAATTTCAATTGAATGCATACCATTCAGCAGCTTGGCACTAAATACAAACATAAAGGGCCAAAATCTGCCTTTTGAAGGAAAAAGCATCACAATTAGCAATGGAAAAGCTTGTGTAAGCTGTCACATAGTTTTTATGATCTTTTCATTTAAAGAAAAAATATTGCCCAGTTCAACCCATTCTCTTGTTTGTAAGATGCTTTGTACTGACTTTAACTATTTCCAACTTAAAATTCATTGCCAATTTGAAGCACATCATTTTGTGTCAATGTTGACCTCTTCTCTCTCCTTAACGTTTACCTCCTGATATATGTATGTACTGCAATAGTATCCCCTCTCAGCCTTCATTTTGTTATCCCCTCTCAGCCTTCATTTTGTTAGGTGAAAAAATTTAAGCACTTCAATTCTCTTGTGTAAGAAAAGCTTTTTATTCCCCTTTCTATCTTCACTGTCAACCTTGCACCTGTTCCAGCTGGAGAAAATATTTCTTGAAAGTGAATAAGGTCTGGCATGAATGAGTTTTTCCAAAACTTGCACGAAAGCACTAATTTTTCCTTATTGCTCTGGAAAATACCTCCCCTCACACACTATGATTGCAATCTTTTTTAATTTTTTCAGAGCCACAGAGGATGTCTTAAAGTTATTCTACCATCCATAACTCCATTCAGGTCTTTTTCTTCCCTTTTTATTTCAAGTGGGTGATTTCCCAACTTGCAGCAAAACTTCTGAGTTTGCAGGTGCAAATATCTGTACTTGAACTGAGCTTTAGAACCAGGATTCAAGAAAATTGTGGTGTTTATGGTTCATGGCTATGAACAGTTTTCTCAGCTTCTTTCTAGCTTGGGTGATCTCCAGTCCTGCTGGGTATCTTCTTCCTCAATGCACTTTAATGGCTGTCAAACTCAGATTCGCCATCTGCCCAGGTAAGGAACTGGGAAGTGAATTCTGAAGTATGACGCACAGAAAGTCCACAGAGCCTTCAAATTGCCTTACTGGAGTTCCCAGCTGGTGTTCCATGGGGTCCCCTGAAGATATTTTGGCACATAGCTTGTACATTGCTGGTAAACTCCATAAAGCAAGTAAATTCAAGATCGCACTGTTGCTAGGACTGTCCTTCAGAAGTGATTGAGATGTAACTATGACAGGCTTCTTTGTGTTTCCCACTGAGAATGGGGTTTAAAGGAGATGTTGGCACTGTAAGTAGCTACTTTCTTTTCAAATGCCAACAGAGCAGCTCTTGAGGTGCTGCTGACTGCAATAATTAAGCCCACACATCACCTCACTCATATGTACCCTGGGAACTTCTAAGTTCTTGATTTTCTGTTCTTCATGCCTCAAACGCCAGAATCAGGAAATTTATCTCCCACTTAAATCCTCCCAAAATTCAAAAATTAATTAATTTCTTTGAAACCCAACTGATCAAAAACATGAAGAGTCTTAATACAGTAGTATACCAAACGCAGAGCAACAGGAACTGAAATGCAGGATATAAGATACTGTGATTTTCTTCAGAAAAAAAGCTGATGATTAAATCTTGTCCTCAGCTTCTCAAGCTCTAAGAAACCACCCGTGTTTCCTACCAATTCAAGCAGAATCAGGTGAGCACCACAGGTGTTTTCAGTTTCAGATGATGAATATTTTTTTGTGAAATGCAAACGAAAAATCTTCATTATTGTTTATGTCATGGCCATCTCCTAACATCACATGCCATGGTTTATAGTTTTGCACTATAACACTTCCATGTTATAGTATATTCATTAGGGTGAGCACATTATTCACTGTGGATCATTCTTTCAACTCTAATAATCCTGTCGATGTTCATGACTTAACTCAGTTGGAGTGAGTCTTTGAAATAATACACATATACCCATGTGCATATAAATTAAAGAAGGGAAGAAAGGGAAAGGGACATTAAGGATAAAGAGAAGGGAGATAGCAGAGCTTAAACATCAAGCCGAAGCTAATAGCATTTTGTGAGCATTACAGAAAAATAAATGTGCCCTGGACTAAGGCTCACTAAGCACACAGAAGCAATGAATACTGCAATGTCATGCAGTAGCTTGCAAGATATTGCAGTAACAGCTTTTGTTTAACTGCAATATTATTATCTAAATGCACAATGCTATTCAGATTTTCAACACATTTTTCCATTGCTGCTGTTCATGACTCTTAATGTCACCTTATTTTGCAGCTTTTGAAAGTGTTTGGTTTCCTTTCAAGCTTGAAATAATAAAAGGCCACTAACAGTATGACTCAAAATAGTAGTATATTGAGAAGAAGATAAAAGGGAAAATCTTTTTCTTTCTTTTTTTTTTTAATTTCATGAGAAGACTGAAACCAGCCAAGGTGTGTCACAGGTGTCAGTTTAGCTCCTGTGTCATTGAAAGCTGCTTGTAAAAGCAGCACATTGCATTGACATGGAGTTATTCAGTGACTGCTTATTGGCACTGAAGAAGAAAGAGCACAAGCAAAGTTTGCAATCACTATGGAAACTGCCTCTCTGATTGCTGTGTTGGCACTGGCGCATCTGCCAGGGACAGCAGCTGTTCTAGAGGGCTCCTTCCAATAAAGCTCTTCCTGAGTCTTCTATATGGGACCAGACCCAGGGCTGCAGGGTTTGTTTCAACACGAATCTGACAGTCTACACAAGCAAGTTTTTATTCTTCACTCTGCCTTTGTATGGCAACTCTATGTTTTCTTTCAATATTTGAAGAACTCAGGGTATAACACCAGGAGAGGTGATATGAGAAGCTTTTCTACTATGATGTGGTTCACAGCCTAGCTATTATGGCAAATAAAGAAAAAGTCCAGCTAACAGATAATGGAAAGCTTGGTGCTTCTTCAGCCCAGTATGTGGTCTGTTAAAAAACTGTTACTGTTGAATTTAAGGTTTTGGCACAGATTATTTTTTATAGTATTTTTGTTTTGTTTCTTCTTCTGTTGCCTCATGAAAAAGCTGTCACTTTGCTTTCTTCATCGGTGCTCCAACACAGATCTGCCAGTGCTTACTACATACAACAGCACATCAAAGTACTTTCTGTCATCAGCCTCAACACAACTGTTCTGTGTGAAAGCCGAGGGCAAGGTGCCTGGTGGTGACACCATATTAAGGGAAGCAAACCACCATCAAAGGCATAGATACTCTTATGGCTTAGATGTGAAGGCAGATTGAAATTTTCATGGAACAGAGACTCTTGTTAATATAGAATTTGTCATTAAATAAGCAAGTCAAATTGAGGTTTATTTTGAAATACATTGCCTTAAATAAATTAATCTTTAGAGCTTTGCATAGGTACATTGAAAATAAAATGCATTCTGAGGTATAACTTTCCAGTGCCAGTGACATCCATTGGACTACTGAAATAAATAGTGAAGTCTTGTGAAATCCTGCTTACTCAGTAGATAGTAGCTCAGACCTTTTGTTCTGGAAAAACCTTTCAAAATGTGGCTGTGATCTTTGCTTCCAGCGATAGTGGGCCATGGTATGTTTTGCATTATAAAAACCCTTCACTGTTTGTAGTATCTTTTAAAAGAAAGCCTTTGGAAAGTATATGTTGAGGGTTAAGGATCAGGTACATAACACTCCTGTAGCAAATGCAGCAATTGCTCACGAAATAAAGTAAGCTTACAAAATAACTTAAATTTAAGCTGGTGCAAGCCATCCCACAGTGGCTGTCTTGATTGATACAGCTGTAATTTGATGTAATTAATAGGTGAAATTAAGAGGAAAGAAGAGTCACACAAACAATTTATTCATCGCAAACCTCCACAAAATGCTCTGTAATCTCCCTTTCAAGAACTGGTGTTATACTACAGTCTCTCTGATTATTTATCTATTAGGAATGAATCCTTATTTTTTTCTTGAGGAAGTATGTACCTAAGTTTCTAAAGTAGAGTGACACAGCCAAGAAAGCAGATTGTTGAATTTTCTGTTCCTGCTGTACTTTCCTAATTGTACTCTCAGATAATCTTGCAATATCTGGTTAGAAAGAAACTTCTAAGCCTTTGCTATTATGATTTATATTACATCAGAATCTTTGCTCTATTGTAATAAACAGTTACTTGTTACCTTTATTTACATATAATTTACTTCAAAGCGAAATTATTAATTATTCAGCTAACAGTTTATGTAATTAATAGTGCATTTATATCAATGTACATACAAACAGTAGTGTTATATTAATCCTTGAAACTACTAAGGTAGCACGTTTTGTAGTGGTTAGGAAAAATTCAAGCAGGAAGATCATTAAATTGTTTGATAGCTGAATCTTTAAAATGCTTTATCACATTCATTAGTGCTCTAAATTCAGATGGAAAACATATTTCTTTGACTTTAGTAATCACTGGGAAGGCAAAAAAAGGTGGAAAAGGATACCTTCTTGTCTGCCATAATACTATTTTTGTTGTAGAAGAAAGGAAAAAGACAAAACGTGTGTTGTGCTTTGCTGAATGTTTTAATGACAAATATATTTGTAGAATAAAATAAGTCCTTTTTTGGTGGTATTTTGCTAATGCTGTGGGGGCTATTCAGATAGCGTACTTCATGAAGAAAGACTGTATCTGTTGAACAGTTAGGCTGAAAAGATCTTGACAAGTTTAATTACCATCCTCACTATCTGTAGGGGTTGCCCTATCATAAATGTAATCTTTAGGTTAGCAAGACATTCATGTTTAAATTTCTTTTCTCTGTAGTTCTGGACCTGCTTTTTGTATTCCATATGCAAATGGATGCACTGAGGCACTCAGCAAACACAGTGCTGGGCTGGAGCACAGGCATGCGCAGAGGTAGTTCTAATAGTTTTATTTAGCAGTGTAATGACATCAAGATCCAAACTGCTGCAGGGCATGGTCACACTTCACTCTCAGGAGCAAGTACTGCCAAAGAAGATTCAAATAGCCATGTTTACACCATGAAACAAGTTCCCTGTTGATTTCAGTACCTGACATTACAGGAATATACAAACTCAGTGCAAATTGTCCCATCTGTCCCTCCTCCTTGCTATCTGTAGTATCAGCACAAGAAGTCCTTTCTCACAAAATGCTAGCAGTCCGACTGTGGGACAGCAGTGAGGATGATGAAGGGACAGGAGAGGAGGAAATAAAAGCCATACCTACCACAATACCCTGTGGTAGTACTGGAGCATGTAATTGTTCCCTGATGTTAGCAGCCTCAGGTAGATGCAGATAAAAGACAGAGTAGTCTGTCTTCCCAAAGCTACACAGGCAAGTGAATGTTGGAGGTACGGCTTTAACTAAGGAGATCCTGACTCTCTGTGTCTTGACAGTGTCGTGCTCTTTTGAATGCTGGCAGGTACAGCTGGCTTCAATTACTGTTTTATTATTCTGAAAAGATGTTATTTTATTGTTGTACAATATTGCAAACAATCAAAATCTTTGGAATATGTTTCCAGCCCTGCAGTCTTTTTACAGTAGTTGAAATTAGCCACTGGAATTAGGTCTCTGTAAACACTCACTGCTGGAGAACCAAAGTGCCATAAAGTGTGTTGTATTCTTTCTGATACCAGCATTTTCTGGAAGTGTTACTCACAGGAATGAAAATGTCCCAAAGCACAGAAGTACATTTCTTCAGAAAGACTGGAAGTAATTCACAGAATTTCAGAAATGCCGCAGGAATTAGGCTGCCTAGAAGGAATTGACCTATCAAATTTTGCAGACCCTAGGGAAAACAGGAAATCAGCTTTCACTCAACTGAATTATCATGTTATACCATCCCCTTTCCTTCATTCAGTTTACCTTCAGGACTCCTCAGAATTGTTATAATATTAATTTTCTGATTAGTTTGATTACAGACTAAAAACTGTCACTATTACACACACTAAAAAAATCCTTTCCTGTGGAGAGCTATTTGGCTGTGAACGGGCATGTGAGCAATCCAGACAACTGCTTGACAATTGTAAGGTAGTAACTCACAGTCACTGAGGCCTTGCCTGGAGGTTACTAAAGTTCATGTACGTGCAGAAGCCTTGAGAAAGTTAGCGCGGAAAGCTACTGAGAGAGATGTGCAGGAGGGAACTGATAACTGTAACCTTGAAACATATGCTGTAACAGTTAACCAATCATTAAGCTGTTACTAACACTTAGCTGAGAGATATTAACCAATCATATATTAAGCAGGACACCAAGTAGAATGTAGGTGGAGAGCACTATGCGCGTGGACAGAGGGTCTGGGCGAATCCTATTCTGTATTTAGTCGCGTGAACAATGCATGTATCCAATTGGAGTTGTGTGTTAATGATAGACAAGTAGAATGCCTATATATACTGAGCTATCTGCGCAATAAAGTTGGCACAAGCCTGATCATATTGGTCTGTGTGCTGTGCCCAGGACTTCTGCGTCAACACTTTCCTTTGTATAGTTTGCTCAGTTTTTCCATTGCTGAACTACTGTGTAACCATGACTAATCTTACCTATCATATATCACCTATCATCTATCACATACCTATTACTTTCAATTATTTACAATGTTTCAGATTTGGCATTCCACTGTGACTACATAAGTTGACACTTTTTTCCCTAAAATCTCTTGGTTCTGGTCCTTTTGTGAGGTATTTCATTACACACACATTGCTTGCCAGACCTACTGCTTTTGATATTACTATGATAAAACCAAGTTTTTCCAGTTTTTCTCTCTGTGTACTCTGGTGTACCCTGTTTTCTTATTCTTAAGACTGTTCCTGACAGGTAGGTCTTTAATCTTGAGTTTCTTCCTGTTTTCTCCCTTCAAGTTTAACATGGGCACATGAAAACCAACAAGGTGGTTGGTGACAGCCAGCATGGCTTCACTAAGGGGAAATCCTGCCTGAACAATCTGGTGGCCTTCTATGAAGGGGCTACGGAACTGATGGACAAGGGCAGAGCAGTTGATATCATCTACCTGGACTTGTGTAAAGCCTTTGACACTGTCTCACATGACATCCTTCTCTCTAAATTGGAGAGACATCAATTTGATAGGTGGACCATTCGGTGGATAAAGAACTGGCTGGATGGCCGCACGCAAAGAGTAGTGCTCAGTGGCTCAATGTCCAGGTGGAGACCAGTAACGAGTGGTGTCCCCCAGGGATGGGTGTTGGGACCGGTCTTGTTCAACATCTTTGCGGGTGACATGGAGAGTGGGATTGAGTGCGCCCTCAGCAAGTTTGCCAATGACACCAAGCTGTGTGGTTCAGTTGATACATTGGAGGGAAGGAATGCCATTCAGAAGGACCTTGACACGCTTGTGAGGTTTGCTGATGCCAACCTGATGAAGTTTAACCATGCCAAGTGCAAGGTCCTACACCAGGGTCAGAGCAATGCCAGGCACAGCTCCAGGTTGGGCGGGGAGGAGATTCAGAGCAGCCCTGCGGAGAAGGACTTGGGGGTGTGGGTTGATGAAAAAATGAGCATGAGCCAGCAGTGTGCGCTTGCAGCCCAGAAAGCCAACCGTATCCTGGCCTGCATCAAGAGGAGTGTGACCAGCAGGTCGACGGAGGTGCTCCTGCCCCTTTACTCTGCTCTCGTGAGACCTCACTTGGAGTGTTGTGTGCAGTTCTGGTGTCCTCAACATGAAAAGGACACCAGAACTGTTGGAACAAGTCCAAAGGAGGGCCATGAGGATGATCAGGGGACTGGGGCACCTCCCGTGTGAAGATAGGCTGAGAAAGTTGGGGCTGTTCAGCCTGGAGAAGAGAAGTCTGCATGGAGACCTCATAGCAGCCTTCCAGTATCTGAAGAGGGCCTATAGGGATGATGGGAAGGGACTGTTCATGAGGGACTGCAGTGAGAGGACAAGGGGTAATGGGTTCAAACTTAAACAGGGGAAGTTTAGATTAGATATGAGGAAGAAATTCTTTCCTGTAAGGGTGGTGAGGCCCTGGAATGGGTTGCCCAGGGAAGTTGTGAATGCTTCATCCCTGGCAGCGTTCAAGGCTGGGTTGGACATAGCCTTGGATGGCATGGTTTAGTGGGAGGTGTCCCTGCCCATGGCAGGGGGGTTGGAACTCGATGATCTTGAGGTCCTTTCCAACCCTTACTATTCTATGATTCTATGATTCTATATTCAATTTCATAGACAAAGAAGAAAGTTGGAGCTATACACTGAATTTAGGGCCAGCGGGGACAATTAACTCATACTGTTTGATCTATGATTCAGAAGACACTGAAGTTACCCAACTGCCTTAAATCAAGACCAAAGACTTTTCTTAGCTAAGCCAGATGGTTGTCTTCAAAAGGTTTGTGCCACAGACAGTGACTAGATGAGTCCAATTTATGACAAATGCCTCTGCAATGGTGAGGAAGTGATCAGATAGATTAAATCAAGATGATCCCAATAGCTAAGCCATGTCCTCTAGTGCACCAGGGGGTTAAGAAATATAATAAATTAACCTCATGCTCCATCACCATGACAAGGAGAGAAAGTGCTGTCCAACTGGTTAAACTTGAGTATGCAAGCAGATGCACCAATGGCACAATCAAAACCTGATTTATCAGGACTGTGGACACTGCAGGTGAAGAACCAAGTGAAGGGTTATCAAGAAATAAAAAGGAAACTAGAAGACAGACTAGTTAGTGTTTCACAGAAAGTTTGTTGGTGTGATGAATACAAATTAAGCTACTTAAGCGACCTGGTCTTGTGGAAGGCATCCCTGCCCATGGCAGGGGGGTTGGAACTAGATAATCGTTAAGGTCACTTCCAGTCCAAATCATTCTATGATTCTATTTGCTTTACAGCAAGTTGTGTTCCAAATGCAATTTATGTACTTTGCACATCACTGCAACCAGACCTGTCAGGTCAAGCTAGCTGTTAGATTTTTAAATCTTTTTGCTTCAATAAGAACCTAATTTGTGCAAGGGAGACAAAGGGTGGACATGTTACAAAATGCTCTAGTGAAATACTTCATTTCCCATGGACAATAGGGCTTACAAACCTTGAGAAGACACATGCTTCAGAAAAGCCCAGAAATTTGGGCACATCTTTTTTGTCTCCTTGGAGACGTACAATGAGCATAATTCACTTTCTAACAGCTCTCTTCCATTTCCAAAACAAAAAAAATATTCTGCCCTCCTCCGCCCCCCACCCCATCCCCCCACCGCCCCAACATTGTGTTCTCAATTCTTCATACTCCCTCCTTCAAGAACAGGGTAAACGAAATTCCTCATCCCCCATGGGTTTTATTGGTTTTGGTTATCTGGCCAGCACATCCTCATGGCAGCATCTATTTCTTCCTCATTGCCTGGCACACACCTTCCTCTCTATTCTGCACAGAATCAAACTTCTAAGAAAAGAATTTTTTTACAGACAGTATTCCTTTACACATGCCCTGGGTGATTTGATGCAGTCCCTGTTTCCCTCTACATTTTCTGAGTGCTGACTCTGCTGACATGCTGGTTCACTCGGGGTTACAAGCTGGAGCAAACTAAGGAGCCATCTTACGAGGGGAACAGCCACTGGAGATAGGAAAAGTACTTTCAAACACAAGTACAACAACTAAAATATCAGTATTTTTATCATTGTTATTCTCAGGTTAAAGCCAAAAAACTGCACTGTACCAGCTACTAGGAAGGAAATTATCTCAGGACAAACCAGGGCAACATTTGCTTTTGAAATGAATATGCATGCAGAAATTGCTTTACTCTCTTCTGTCAGTGTAAAGGGGCATAAAAATTTCATTTTCTTCCCTTTCCCTATCAAAATGGAGCCATGGAGACTAAGACTCCATGGCAAAGTAAGGGTCAGGCTTTCCAAGTATGTTAATTCAGTAAGTTCTAAAGATTTGTGGTTGCAGAAAAGGAGACAGAGATGTGTGTGGATCATTGTTACAGAGTTTAATATTACATATTTTGACTTATTTAAATTTAATGAACCCCAGAAAGCACTTTTAGTGTTTAGTTTTTCCTCGCTTGACTGTAATTAACCTTTCCTATGATTCAGATGTCTGACAAATGTGGAGAGCTGCAGGGCTAAGTGCTTTTTTCCCATGATTGACTTTAATTAAGCTTGCTCTAGGCTTGAAACCCTTGTAAACTTAGAGAACTTTATTTTAATTGCCTTCTGCCAGATTTATTTATGCTAGACAAATATTATAAATCAAATACTAATGTTATTAGAAGAACGACAAACTGACTTCCAAAGTAGTAGTCTGCCATGGTGAAATGCATTACACTCTAAATCTGACTAGTAAGTGCCATGGTGGAGACAAATGACTGACTTCATGCAGGTGACTTATGGAACATCAACATCCTTTCCTTTTTCTCAGGATAGGTATGTTAAGACACCAAGTTTCAAACTGTTTTTTTTTCCCTGATAATGTCATATTCATTTATACTAGATACACCTTAAACGTCAATGGACACTTGATGCTTTGGATTGTTCACCAGGTCTCTGTTGCAGCTGTTGGAATGAGTCAGTTCGATCACAGAATCATAGAATCATAGACTGGTTATAGTTGCAAATGAATGGCAAATCTTATTCCCATTCTAGGTTGCATTGCTACAAATAGAACTGTGAGTTGTAGAGAGGCATCCCAAATTGCACAGAGACAATATACTGCACATTTTTGCTCATTTTTACTTCTTTTTCATACAGTATGATCTGAAGGGTCAGCTGAGATACATTTACTTCATTACACTTATCCTATACAATCTCCTTATACTTGATGGGAACAGTGTGTCTTTCATGCCAGAATGCCATCCTGAGAAAACCTTCTGCATTTGTTGTGGCTGAAAGTACTTTTCCTTAATGGAAAAAGTTCTTTGGAGCTTCTGCTGGAAAGGAGCCTAGCAAAACTACCTTTGTGCTGAATTACAGGATAACAGTGGTCTTGATATAAGGGTCAACCTTTTTCTTCAGTAACAAACATCCTGAAAACAGATGCCAACAGAGGTTAACCTTGGTGTCTGAATCCTGATGGCTCTGTGTTTTCTTCTTTTTTTCTTTTTTTGTCCCTTTTCTAACACAATGCAGAATACTCTAAATTATAATAAAAATTATTATGAATGTGGCTTAGACCAAGCAAATTCCTAAAACAAAATCCTTGCATCTGGGCACAAAAATAGTGCAAAGAAATCCCTAAATATTTAATCACATTATATTAATATGAATAATACATACAATGCATATAATACATAAATTATAGAATTACAGAATACCAGGCTTGAATGGACCTCAAAGATCATCTCGTCCAAGCTTTCTTGGCAAAAGCATGAGCTAGACAAGATGGCCCAGCACCGTGTCCAGCTGAATGTTGGAAGTATCCAACAATGGGGAATCCACCACTTGCCTGGGGAAATTATTCCAGTGGCTGATTGTTTTCATTATGAAAAATTTTCCTCTTGTGTCCAACTGGCATCTCCCAGGAGTAACTTGCACCCATTACCCCTTGTGTTTTCCATGTGGATAATATACCTATGCATTAGTTTGTTCATGTATGCAACTATTTGAAACAGCTGTTTTATCTGAATACAGATCCCGCACAAAGTAGCAGACTGACAGCTCTTTTAGCTGCATTTATCCAGCTAATGTGCATTGCCAAAGCCATTGCAGCAAAAGGGTTTCCATGGGGAGCAGTTTTGGCTTAGAAAGAATAGTTATGTTTCTGTGCCCTGTTGATACTCAGCTTCTGAGAATGCTAATAAAAACACTATACCAAGGTAGCAACTTTCAAATCCCAGCCCAGGACCACGGGATTCTCTAAGCCAACCTAAAATCAGGTGCCAGAGCCTGCACAAAGCTATTAAGCCAGGAGGAGAACTGTTAGCTTTTGTGGAGCTTGCAAGGATGGTGGTTTAACTCCTGAGTCAGACATATTAAGCAGACCTGTTGGAGGACTCCAGAGCATTTTCAAGGTGAGCAAGGATGCATAATGAGAGATGCACCGTGTGGAATTCCACTCTTGGCACAGAAAGCCATTGGTTTTGGAAGTACTCAGAAGCTTCTAAATAACTTACTATTATTTTAAAAGTGGATATATGAACTATTTAATGTACTGTGTTATTTTTATGCTTGTTGTCTTTGTTTAGTCAGAATCACAGTTATTCGTGGAAAAAAATCCACAGCCATTTCCTAGTTTTAATAAATTCTGTTTTACATCCTGACATTTTAACTTCTTCTTGATCAGCTTGTAAGTGATCTGTTTGACATGTCTATCTTTAATTCAGAGTAATTGCCAAATCAGTTTGTAATTTATCAGAAATGTGAAGAGTAGCTCTAGCCAGAAAGAGCTATTTTTCTTTGAGAGTGAAAGTAAGCTATTAGATAGGACCTGGGAGATTTAAAAAAATGTTAATGTCATCTGATATTTCTGAGTGGGAGACCCCCTTCAGATTTCTAGCAGGAATTGTAAGTAATTTCTGCATCCCATGAACATTACAATGATCTGACTTGAATGAAAAATGTTACCTCCGTTCTAGTGCCTTATTTAGACAAAGTGGAAAGCCCTGCTACCTACTACAATCTATCATATGTGCTTGTTTTGTGGAGTTGTTTTGAATGCCACGCTTTTACTGGGGAAGAGTGTCGACAATTGGTGTTGGTATTCAACACTTCTATTACAAATTAAACAGTGATGTGTCTGCCTCAAAATTTCAGTGTCATATTTTTAAAGCCTCTGCATAACAATTATAGTAACTGAAAAAAGAACTTATTTTCTCAGCTTGGTCACTGTATACAAGAGTTCAGGTACAGACAGTCACATTTCCTCCCTATTGACTCGTTCTTATTTGTGTGTAACTCTTTTGCCAGCTGCCCACAGTGGGAACAAGGATTTTACACAGAAAGGTCCTTTTCTAAAAGTGATTAAAGTACAACCTGTGCACATTTATGTTTCTCCTTCTGGCTCTGGGAAATTAAACAAGACCTGCAGCTGAATTACACTTCTTAATGAATAAGTTTGGGGGTTTTTTTAATAATAAAAAAAATAAAAATCAAAACCTAGATCTAGGACAATTTTGCAACTTAGTGAATCTGGTCAAAACTGGTGTGAAGTTTTGATTCAGAAGAACAAATGGGGGAAATACTTTCCAGGAGCCATTTTGTTTAAAAATGTACACCATGTAATATTGTGACTTTTCGCAGAAAAGAAATATTTCAATTTGAAATTCACTAATTTCATTAAGATAGTTAAAGAAAAAACTCCTAACCACAAAACGAAAACAAAACATCAGTGGCATGAAAATGAAACAATGAAGATTTCTGTAAAATATATTTTCTTTCATATTTTGGTTGGGTCTCTGAGCAGAAAATCGGTTAGTCACACGGAAGATCTCTGGTTCAGGAATTGGTTATTCTCAGGGTCATGATCACTGCTTAAACCATGCAACTAGAAAGGCTGCCCAGTAAAAGCACAGAAGGAATGAAATTATGTATATTGGTATTTTAAAGACTGAGCAGATCAAAGTATGCAGGGACTATGACCAATGGCACAGTTGTAACGTATTCATTACCCAGATGGTAGATGCTAAGAATATAGGCAGTGATTCCCTGTGGCACTCACAGTTTGACTTAATGATAATTATAGGTGATAGGGACCAGTTCCACTTCACTCCAGCGAGGACCATGTTTCCTTCTGTTACATGGGCTATCCCTTCCTCTTTTCTATGCTGCCAGCACAATCCCTTTTTGATCCTTGCTGCAAAATCAGCCATATCCTGCTACTTCCATTGGTGCCCCACTGCTTATCAGAGCACAGTGCAATTTGATCTATGATGTCATGTGTTACTTGAAAAAAGCAGGCTAGCTAAAGTAAGAATTATAGGGCACTGTCAGCACAAGGATACAACAGTGTTTCTGTGGAGAAGAAAGATGAAAATAGATCCCTCCATGTCCCAAGACCGCATGTTTGTCTTTGATCTGTTAGTGTGGCTAGATTGTTCTTTCCTTCCTAGGGAAAAAACCCCAAACAAACAATAACCAATCAACCAAAAAACCAAAGGTAGAAAGCACACTGAAAATGATAAAGGAGCATACAAGAAAGCCTACTGAAGTGGGATGTGATGTGCACATTGGTCTTAGTAAGGTGGGTGCATTTTTTTTTTGAAATGTCTTCCTGAAAACAGCAGTTATTTGACAAAATGCAAAAAGGTGAATTTGTTTAAAGCATTTCCTTGCCCCTGGATCAGTGGGTTGAAAGAATTCTGGCTGTTGTTATGATTTTGCTCACATCAAAGTTACCTTCATAAAGTAACTTTCCATATTGCTGCAGCTGGCTGGATAATATCTATTCCTGTGTTTGTCATTACCAAGCAAAGAGACCTGCCGAATTATTCAAAAGTGTATTCCTTGCGCTCCTTGTTCCCATTCCTTTTATGTTGTTCTGGTACACAGGGATATAATGAAGAATTATATAACTAATTAAAGCAGATGTGTTTTTAATAAAGGCTTTGGGATTGATTTTTTTTTGAGTATTAACAAATTAAATTCTCAAGTGTATCTTAACAGTATAAAAAAAATAATGTTTGATTTATTTGTTTTGGCTTTGAGGAGTGATGTTCTCATATGGATTTTCCCAAAGACTTAAGGTCTTTTCTTCAGTTAGTAGCATTCAATGTAGGTAAGCCATGACTATATAAGCATGCTGCCAGATCATAAGCAAAAGTGTAACTAATGTTGCAATCAAAGAAACGCTAAAACTGACAGACTGCGTCTGCAGGACTTTATAATCTGTTTTATTAATAACATTATTAAGATGTAAGTATACCTTCATTTCTATCAAAAAGTGTATAAATGCAGTGCTTGCTAGCAGAAGTGGGGCATTGAAGGAATGGTCATTGAAATAATTCCAAAGACTCACACTGGCTCCACTGATCATGGATGAATACAAAAGACCATGTAGACATCCTATTGTGGTGAGTTGTTTCAATTAAAACCCTTGTAATTAACAAATTAGCAGCTGAAGATTTATAGTGTGTACGGGGAAGAAGGGTTAAAAGAAATAGGAAAAAATATTTGTGATGTAAATCAAGGGTTTTGTTAACCTGGGGCAGGGAATGGAGGAAAGAAAGATTTGAAAATTTCTGGGCTTATTTTTTTACATGAGATCCTGAGCAGAAAATGTGCTGTTTCTGATGTGTTTATTTTTCAGGTTGGATGGCTGGATCCTTTTCCCACTCTTTGTATTTCCTTCCTTTCTACTTCTTAACTTCTCTATCTTCTTTTTGGAAGAGATCAGAAGAAAGAAAGGAAAGGAAAGTTACATTTGAAGATCAAATTTCAAAACCAAAGAGAATGCTCAATATACTGCCACCCCCCTCCTTTTCCATCCCCACCGCCCCCAGAAATATTTGTGAAAAGAGACAGATTTCCACAATCACTACACATATAATGAATAATCATTATTAACTGCAGTGGAAGCAGTAGTGTTTGTTTGAAGAAAACTGTCTCCCCCTAGTCACTTGTTAGAAGATAAATATCTGCCAAATATTGAAGTCCAAATTCAGAGAACAATAAATATCTCTATTTTTGAGCTGCCATACTCTGAGTTCTCTTTCTTTTTTATATAAACTGTTCATCTGCATTGGTAAGCTTTGTTTCAATTAGCTACTTTGCCGTAAAATGCACATTTTCAATTGCACAATTTTAGACTTTGATGAATTATTCCTCCCTTCTTTTAAACCTATAAATACTGCTCTGCATCCATGCCTCTGCTATGTTCACTATGTCTGGAGCTCTTGCTCAGAAATGACTGACTATGGGGAAAAAATGGGATGAGATTAAACTTACAAGGGTCTACCTCAATCTTGGTCTGTTCAGTAGTGACTAGTGACACATGTGGGGACCGAAACACTCTTTCTCTGTATGAGTGATGTTAATAGTACTCAGCAAGGATTTCCACTTTTTGATTGTGAGGGAATTTTTCCGAGGCTAGTGGTTGTCGAAACTTAAAATATGAAGTGACTGATTGATGAGCAATGGGGTTGCTGTAATCAATCCCCAAGTACATGTATGCATATGTGCATAGCTCCCATGCACACAGAAGAGAAACCCTGAAGTTTCAGATACATTTTTCTTGTGAAATAGCTGCAGGGTGACTGAGATGAATCAAATGGCATGAAAGAACAAAAGTTCAGGGAAATAGGTACAGCAACAAGCCCAGTGATTTATGAGCAATGTGAAGGATTTACCACATTCTTGACTCAGTTCACATGATAAATCTGCTTTGGTCATTGCCTTGTGAATCACTATGAGAACTAATTTGCAAACCTGAGGTATCTGAATTGTAAATTATTCTGTTTATTATTCATGATGAATAGAAAATCATTGTACTAACATTCCCTCCTTTACAGTTTTTTTTTTTTTATTTGGAACTTCTGGCTGATTGACAATGAAAGTTGTTCAGGTAAGTGTTCAAGTTGTATGAAACTTCACAAAGAATCATAGAATACTTAGGGTTGGAAAGGACCTTAAGATCATCTAGTTCCAACCCCCCCGCCATGGGCAGGAACATCTCCTACTAAACCATGCCATCCAAGGCTATGTCCAACCCAGCCTTGAACACTGCCAGCAATGGAGCATTCACAGCTTCCCGGGGCAGCCCATTCCAGGGCCTCACCACACTTACAGTAAAGAATTTCTTCCTCAGATCCAATTTAAGCTTCCCCTGTTCAAGTTTGACCCCGTTACCTCTTGTCCTCTCACTACAGTCCCTCAGGAAGAGTCCCTCCCCAGCATCCCTATAGGCCCCCTTCAGGTATTGGAAGGCTGCTAGGAGGTCTCCATGCAGCCTTCTCTTCTCCAGGATGAACAGCCCCAACTTTCTCAGCCTATCTTCACACGGGAGGTGCTCCAGTCCCCTGATCATCCTTGTGGCCCTCCTCTGCACTTGTTCCAACAGTTCCATGTCCTTTTTATGTTGAGGACACCAGAACTGCACACAATACTCCAAGTGAGGTCTCATGAGAGCAGAGTACAGCGGCAGGATCACCTCCGTCGACCTGCTGGTCACACTGCTTTTGATGCAGCCCAGGATACGGTTGGCCTTCTGGGCTGCAAGCTCACACTGCCGCCTCATGCTCATTTTTTCATCAACCCACACCCCCAAGTCCTTCTGCACAGGGCTGCTCTGAATCTCTTCCCTGCCCAACCTGTAGCTGTGCCTGGGATTGCTCTGACCTAGATGGAGGACCTTGCACTTGGCATGGTTAAACTTCATCAGGTTGGCATCAGCCCACCTCACAAGCGTGTCAAAGTCCCTTTGGATGGCATTCCTTCCCTCCAACGTAACAACCGAACCACACAGCTTGGTGTCATCAGCAAACTTGCGGAGGGCGCACTCAATCACACTCTCACAGAATCACAGAATCACAGAATAGTAAGGGCTGGAAAGGACCTCAAGATCATCGAGTTCCAACCCCCCCGCCATGAGCAGGGACACCTCCCACTAAACCATGCCATCCAAGGCTATGTCCAACCCCACCTTGAACGCCGCCAGGGATGAAGCATTCACAACTTCCCTGGGCAACCCATTCCAGGGCCCCACCATCTCCATGTCACCAACAAAGATGTTGAACAAGACCGGTCCCAACACCAATCCCTGAGGGACACCACTCATTACTGGTCTCCAGCTGGACATTGAGCCATTGACCACAACTCCTTGCGTGTGGCCATCCAGCCAGTTCTTTGTCCACCGAGTGGTCCACCTATCAAATTGATGTCTCTCCAACTTAGAGACAAGGATGTTGTGTGGGACAGTGTCAAATGCTTTGCAGAAGTCCAGGTAGATGACACCAACTGCTCTACCCCTGTCCATCAGTTCCATAGCTCCATCATACAAGGCCACCAGATTGGTCAGGCAGGATTTCCCCTTAGTGAAGTCATGTATAGTTTTCTTCAATTCGTTATTCCTGACATTGTCTTTCAGCCTTCTTTCATTTGAACCGTTCTCTTTCCCAGGTCTTTAAGTATACAGCGTGTGATTTCCCAAAGAAACACCGAAAATTCTTGCAAAACCTGAGTTTTCTCCGGCTACAGCTGCAATTTCTCTCTCTCTCTTTTTCTTTTTTTTTTTTTTTTTTTCCTGTTCCCATGCTTCTGTCTTTGCTCTCTGCTGTTCTTTATGCAGTGGAAGGTGTGCTGATTATCACTAAAACAGAAAATGTTCAAGGAAATGGTTCAAATAGGCCACTTATTTCTCTGAAATGTTTTGGGAATTCTGCAGCAGGGACATATATGTCACATTCTGCCATATGTACAAATTGCTCCAACTCATTTCCTAGTTGCAGTGTGAGTTGTATTTCTAAGGAGTGGGTTTTAATTTCTAGTTATTACTTTAGAGGTCATCCAGTCCAGACAAGCAGCATGCCAATGACATGAGTTAAACATTTAGCTATCAGAAGATAACACTGTTAATTCTCATAAAATGCAGTGAAAATTATCTTCCTCAGGAAAGTAATACTGAATTTTCATGTAGGTCTAACTATGATAATCAAGAAGCTGAGTTGGAATGTGAACTTACAAGTGTTGTGGTTTAAGCCCAGCCGGCAACCCCGAACCACGCAGCAGCTCGCTCACTGCCCTCCCTTCCGCCCCCCCCACCCCCACAACCAGAGGGTTGGGGAGGAGAATCAAAAGAATGTAACTCCCATGGGTTGAGATAAGAACAGTCCAGTAACTGAGGTATAACAGAAACCACTACTGCTGCCACCAATAATAATAATGACAAGGGAAGTAAAAAAGGAAGCGAATACAACCACTCACAACCCGCTGACCGATACCCAGCCTGACCCAGCAGTGATCTAACTCTTCATGGTAACTTCCCCCAGTTTATATACTAGGCATGACGTGCTGTGGTATGGAATATCTCTTTGGTCAGTTTGGGTCAGGTGTCCTGTCTCTGCTTCCCCCTGGCTTCCCCTCCTCCCTGGCCATGAGATGAGCATGAGATTCAGAAAGTCCCTGGTCAGAGTAAACATTACTGAGCAACAACTAAAAACATCAATGTTATCAGTGCGGTTCCCAGGCTGAAAGTCAAAACCACAGAACTGCACCAGCTTACTGAGAAGGAGAAAAATCACTGCTACTGCTGAACCTAGGACAACAAGCATGTGTGGTACTTCCTGATAGTTTCAAGTATATACTGTGATGAGTTCACATGGTTGAGGTAGATGCAAGGTACTTTGCACATCCTTCATTAAGGGACCTTTTGTTTGCTAGTACATGCTAGAGAATAGTGGAAGCAACTTCACAACTCAGCATTGCTCCTAACAACTTTTTATCCTACCCTTATTCTAAGAAGATGGGCAGAAATAACTCAATAACTCACATCCTCTGGGAAGACAGGATTGGGTAGACACTGGCATTTTGTGAGTACGAAGACAAAAGTGAGTACAAGCTCCTAAATTCCGTGGCTCTTGCAAAAGGGACTACAAATTATTTATTTTCGTTTCTACTTCAGAAGCCAGCCTGAAAAACTAGAAATACATAATTTCATGCATTAATAGCACACTGCTTTTTTTGACCAGTCAAAGCTGCTTTGTTCAAGATATTAAAAATTGACTAAACAACCCCACTTTCAGAAAGTGCCAAGTATTGACTCTGAAAAATTGGCAAAGAAAGGTATTTGAAGCAGCGCATGTCCAGAATGAGACACAAAGAATTCCTGATCAACTCTGAAAAACTTGCCTAGTTTTCTGGAGCTACCTCAAAGAGCTGTGTGACAAACAGGACATTCAATTTTTGTAATAGAAGGCATCACACGATTGTTAGTCATTTGCCTGTCTGGTGCGCACTGCTTTAGTAGTGAAACTCATTCCCTGGACAGGACAGGCAGCGATATTGTCATTGTTCCCTTCTAAAATATCTTTAAAATCTATCTGAGTTTACATAGGAGTCCTGTGAGCTTCCTGACATTTACATTCCCAACCAGCCTTGGCAGTACTGAAGACATTTCTCTTTTCTGGTGTAATAATGGTCACTTTGTTTGCAATTCAGACAAATTAGTTGATTCTCAGCAAGTGAGATTCCCAAAGGAAGGGCTTAAGGATCATGTCAGAAAACAAACACAAACCCTTGCAGAAGCGGTGACCTTAAGGAAATTTATTTGGCAGGGAAGTTGAGAGTATGGTGAGAGGAGAATAGGATGCTAAGAAAGTAAAAAAGGAATCTGGAACATTGCATGACAACCCAGATATGTGCAAAAAGCACCAGTGAATAATTACAAGTGTAAACTGATATTGAAGGAGCACAAACTCAACAACTAGAGCTTTCCCTTTGATGTTGTGTTTTTATATATGTCTGGAAAGACTTTGCTTCATGTTTCCCCCTGTCATGACCACTTATTCACCAAAAGACTGGTTCAAAATTCCTTCCCCAGTCTGGACTGGTGTGATTGTTTAACCACAGGCAATAGCATGTGCGACGAATGCTGCAATGAATCGAGGTCCTTGTGTTTCCCTCCAAAGAGCACTCTGCTGATTAACCTCAGACTTCTGCCAGGGGCCCATGGGGAACAATATCCCTTCCTATAATAGTGGTAGCTTTAACATACTGTGCTCTTCCACACCAGCAAGCAGGATTATCTGCAATGGAAACAGTAACCTGGATGAACAGAGACTGAACAACTGTATTTCAAAATATGAATCTGCTGTGAAGGTGAATGTTTAAAAAGTGTAGAAGGACACCATCAAATTACCAAGAATTGCTATTGTTTCTGCCATAAAACAGTAATAATACAGAGGGGACTTCTGTCTGATAAAAAATTTACTTGCTTTATTGCTTATAATTAAAGAAAAATAAAAGCCGTATGACAGCCTAAGCAATTCAAGCATCTAATAAGCTTTGATAAACAGCTTCTGTAGAGCTTGTGCAAATAGAGATTAACTTTAAAAATGCTATTCTCCCCAGTGGACAGATGTTCAACTGCTGAAGTTGAGAGACAATCAAGGATAGTAAATTGTATGCTGGGTGCTACTGAAGGGTTGTGACTGAAGATACACATGATAACAGCCTGTTGAGGACATTAAATAACTCCAACTCTCTTGGTGCCAGAAACCTCTTTCTGGCAAAGCTGCATGGAATCTAAGAGAAAGAAAGGAAGTGTCTTACCCAGTCGGTCTCTCCTGGGACACGATACACTCAAGGAAAGACCCACAGTTTAGTCATTTGGGGTAGTCACAGCTTGAAGTTGACTTGCTGCTACTGTGATGAATTCTGTAGCTTTAGTCACTTGGTAAAATAAAAGGCTTACTGAAAATTTAGGTCCAGAATGTCAAGCTATCTTTTTCTTCCTCAAAGAGTGGACAACCCTACAGTCACAGGATTTCTGCAGTCCAGCAGAAATGTTCAGTCCAGGGACCAAGTTAGGGCCCAAAAGCTACTTCTTGTAATGGAAAAGCTTATATCCTGGCTAAATGCTCAATATTATGATGTGGACCCGGTGGTACTCTTTCCTTGATGATAATACATATGGTAGATTTTTACAATGGCTATAGGAATAATTAAAGTTTCAATTACTTCTCATAGGTTAAGCTTTTGCATGTTTTTAATTTTGGGAGTTGGAAATAGTTAAGTCATCTCTCACTTTAGTTTCTAGTTCTTTGTGCTCTGCAGTAGGCAGTGAGGCTGACAAACAGTACTAAAAGAGTGGACGAGGAGCTTAATTTGCTAATGATTATTTAAAAATACTTGGATGTAGGGATAAAAGTTAAAAAAAAAAGAATAAAAATATTCTTATACTTCTTGGTATGGCTGAAACTCCGTCTTAAAGAACCCTAGATTTTACAAGATTTTATGCAAATTTAACCTGTTAATATGCAGGTAATTGCTGTGGAAAAAAAAAAAAGTTAGAACATTACTACTGGTTCAAATTATTCAATGTCCTAAATTATTAGTGGGAGCTAGGAGAAGAATGAAAAACTGAGCCCCAGAAGGTGATGAATATTTCTGTGTGAAGGGCTAAGCAATTGGAATAAATCATTATGAAAAGTGGGCAATGTGTGAAACAGGCAACAAATAACTAGAGAGCACTTTTTTGCTACTGGTCAGTACGTAATTCTGTTTGTAACCATGACAACCAGGAGTCCCCAATTTACAGCTTCGCTATCTACAAATACTGAAGGGCAATTTATAGAACTTTTCTCATTCAGGGGATATTACCTGCTTTCCCCACTGTGCCCTACAGAAACATCCTCTGACCTCAGGCTTCTTCCTTCAAAGGGATGATCTGTAACAGGCCAGTCAAGCCCTGCAAATATGAATTCCTTCTCTGTGACAAGCAGACTGGCACACATCATGCATCATGTCTTTGACTATTTGGTATTATATTTTCTCCCAAATATGTGTGGCAAATAACACAACTTTCAGCAGACAGTGAGGTGAAATCTTTTCTGATTTCTGAGGCCAAGCAGAGATTTGTCTCAGACATTTTTCGTTGTCTGGTCACAAACAGAACTCTGCCAAAAGAATGTTGCTCTGGTACAAAACTAACAGAAAGTTAATGTTGCTTTTCAGCTGAAAATCTCTATTTCTGAATAATCTGTAAATTATTGAAAAGCAAATATGCTTTCACCAAATGAATTTGGTTGCATATGAAAAGTCAGTGTTCTTGCTTTTTCCTCTCAGGATTAAATTGTAAGAAAGAGGAAAAAATTGTCCTGGATATAGAACACATAGAGACAGGATTCAATAAAAGTCTTATTGCACCTGGACCAAAAAGCTAATCCAAAATGTATTTTTCTCCTCAAGTAATTATATTTTTTTTTTTTTATTACAAAAGTCCTTTGAGCATTTGCCTACTTTTTAGATATAAGCTATCTGTAATTTAAAAGATTCTCTGCTCTAAAATGTTCTACAGACACATACATTAATTTTTATTTGGAGCTTAATTAAATGACTTCATTAGAGCTAGATATGTACTTAAGTGTTTCCTTATGTTAATTTGTTAAATCAGGATTTCAACCTTCCCTAATTATTTAGAATACTAATGCTATCTGGGTAGATTGAGTTGGTGTATTACTCAAACCTAAGCAAAGACAAAATTTTTCTTGTTCCTGATTGATTCTATGATGACAAGAAACTTGTTTGCTTAAAGCTGAAATCTGATTTATTCCTGCTATTTGTCATACTGCAGTTTATGACATATCAGTTTCAGATTTTATCAGCACATTCAATTCTTTTCAGTATTTGCTTCTTTTTCAATGACCATTTTGAAGTTTTTCAAAGCTATGCCAGCTATTCCACAGGGTACAGGAGGATAACTCTGACTTACCAAAAAGGCACTGTCATCTAGAAATGCAATAAACAGTGTGATAATAAAAGGTCAAATGATGCACCTACTTTTGGTCACTGTACCAAAGCATTCAACATATATTCTGGAAAAGACATAAGAAAAAATCAACATCTTTTCTTTCTTTGGTCATAGACTCCTAAAATCCCACCTGCACCCGCATCTTAAGTGAAACGATTACAGTGACTTTGCTTGTAAATATACATTCTCTAAAGCATATAGAATCATAGAATCATAGAATAGCTAGGGTTGGAAATGGCTTTAAGATCATCTAATTCCAACCCCCCTGCCATGAGCAGGGACACCTCACAGTAAACCATGTCACCCAAGGCTCCATCCAACCTGGCCTTGAACGCCGCCAGCAATGGAGCATTCGCAACGTCTTTGGGCAACCCATTCCAGTGCCTCACCACCCTTACAGTAAAGAACTTCTTCCTTATATCTCATCTAAACTTCCCCTGTTTAAGTTTGAACCCATTACCCCTTGTCTTATCACCACAGTCCCTAATGAAGAGTCCCTCCCCAGCATCCCTATAGGCCCCCTTCAGATATTGGAAGGCTGCTAGGAGGTTTCCAAGCAGCCTTCTCTTCTCCAGGCTGAACAGCCCCAACTTTCTCAGCTTGTTTTCATGCGGGATTCTTCATATGGGATTCTTTTTAAATTTGCACTGGTTCTGAACTCCATGTTTTCCTGTTGGTTTTGTTGTTTTTCTTATTGTTTAGGTTTGTTCTGTTTGTTTTTGGCTTGGGTTGCTTTTTTTGTTTGGTTGGTTGGTTTGTTTCCTTCTTGACCTATAATGTATCAGAAGTTACCCGTTTTCATCAAACAACTTCTCAAATAACAAAACTATGAATAGAAACCATGTTTCTGGTAACCTCCATTCAGAAGTCTCAGTTATTGGACTGCTAGTAGTAATGTGTTTTCATGATAATATGTATCTTGCATCTAGCTGATGAACTCAGCAAAAAAATGCATCATGCCAGACATATTTGCCACAGGTATTTTATTTCTATTTATGGTGGTGAGAAGAAACACAGAATGAATTTTTTACAGACTAATAATTTTTTATAACATTTTGATTCTAAGACTATGTTTTGGAAATTATAGGATATCTAAAGAATAATTTTATTTTTGTTTTCCTGGTGTAGTACATCTGAATTACCTATATTTGAGTCAGTGTGAAACCAAAAAAGCAAGTTAACACTCAAACAATTGCTGCTTAGTTCTATCATTTAATCTTCATAGTGAATTTTTAATCTTGCTGCTGCACAGATTGTTATAACCATTAAATCCTCCAGCCAGGTGGCAATTTGCTATACAGCAGGAGTGTATTTTCCATGGAATGTAATAGTAGAAGGTAAAAACTTTCATAATTATATTTCTGTTTTTTTCCACTAACATTCACTAACATTTGTCAATAGCTGTAATACTTCATTAAAGATACAGTACCTAGTACCAGCCCTTCACATTTTCCCAACACTCGTAGTTTTTGTTTACCTCTATGGTATAGAAGTTACTCCTAAATTTTACAAGAGAAAAGAAAAAAATCATCATAGTTTAACAGCTATTGAATTGATGATGTTTTGTGTTGTTTTGTTTGCTTGTTTTTGTCTTACCCGAATGCCAAGCAGATTCAACAAGCCCAGGCCACAGACTTCCTTCTGTGCTCCAGAAATTTTCCCAACACCGTAGAATGCTCATATGTGACATAAATAGGAATTTATCAGCTAAAATACTACTAATAAAAAAATAATCAAAGACAAGTTGCTTGGATTTTGGATGTTCTTGCTTCAGCAGTTGTCAATTCCATCCTTGAAGTCAAATATACTAGTGTAAAATGTGATAAATATTATTTCACTCTCTAAATGCTGATTTGATAAAGACAGCATGAAAGAAGCTACTGTGATTTGACTTTTCAAGAAGCTGAAGCCTCAGCTGGTATGGATTTAATTTAAAATGTTGAGTTTTCACTAGCTTGTGTTTTGGGGATATCCATATATGGTATGGTGAGGGTTTTTTTTTTCCTCTTTTGCTTATAAGATAGCTGCTGAATGGCCTGAGGGACATCCATGCTGGGAGAGACCATTACGCCTTTATCCTAAGAACTGTCTAACTCTCTATATGTCCTACAGGTGCTTTTTGCCATGTTCTTCAGGGACTCCCTCTGAAAGCACAAATTTTGTATAACCAAAACACCTTTTTTGGGGAACAGGTCTCTGTTATCCTGACTAGGGGGTAGCAGATGAATTCCAGCTTGCAAAAAATTGAAGAATATGAGCAGACTTGTACCATATTCCAGCCCCATTTACTCTAAAAAGTAATTTTGTCTCCAGGTAAGTGAAAAATTAAGAAACAATAAATAGTTAGTCTTGCTTCTGGCCTTGCAAATCTTTCAACAGGATACCAATATCATTTATTTATGATAGTTTTTTGGTAGCTGGAATAAACCTATTAAAAGAGAAAAATGTAAAAGACAGTATAGAGCTTCACTGGAAGGTTGGTTGGGGGTTTTTTTAAGAACTTTGATAGAAAGTGTAAGATATAAAGATATTGACTCACTGCAGACTCTCCTTCCTACAGCAAAATGTCCTGGGACATTTTGGTGGTGAGTGTATGTGGCAAGGTTTTAGTAGCAGGGTGGCTGCAGGGGTCACTTCTGGGAGAGGCTGCTTGAAGTTACGCCTATCTTGATAGAGCCAATGCTGTCCAAATCTGAGAGTTTGTGAAAGACTGTAGCTCGTTGGAAGCTGTAGCTTAATTTAGAGAAATTCATGGAGAACTGTCTCCCATGAGAGAAATACAGAGCTGGAGCAGAGGAAGAGTATGAAGACTCCTCCTGGGGAGGAAGGTGTTTTTTAAGATTTGGTTTTATGTCTCATTACCCTACTCTGATTTGACTGGTAATGAACTAATTTCCCCAAGTCAAGTCTGTTTTGCCCATGACAGCAAATGATGAATGATCTCTCCCTGTCCTTATCTCAATCCACAAGACTTTCATTACATTTTCTGTCCTTTCAGGTTGAGGAGGGGGGTGATAGAGCGGGTTTGGGGGGCACCTGATATCCAGCCACAGTTAACCCACCACAGGGAGCCTCTAACACTTCACATGACAGACCCCACCTCTTGCCTTCTGCACCCAAGATGTGCTCCTGAGCCCAGGCCAAGCTGCTGTGAGTGGTGGCTCTTCCTTCCTCTGGATGCAGGGCCAGACAAGGAGAAGGCTCCCTGGGAAACACATTTTCCTTGCAGACCTGGAAGGTCTTCTGCCCAGCCATTATACAAGTCATTTTTGAGCACCAAGGACAGTCTCCCAGCTGCAGACTTCGAGATCATAGAATCATAGAATAGTTAGGGTTGGAAAGGACCTCAAGATCATCGAGTTCCAACCCCCCTGCCATGGACAGGGACACCTCCCACTAAACCATGCCATCCAAGGCTATGTCCAACCCCACCTTGAACGCCACCAGGGATGAAGCATTCACAGCTTCCTTGGGCAACCCATTCCAGGGCCTCACCACACTTATAGGAAAGAATTTCTTCCTCAGATCCAATCTAAACTTCCCCTGTTTAAGTTTAAACCCATTACCCCTTGTCCTCTCACTACAGTCCCTAATGAAGAGTCCCTCCCCAGCATCCCTATAGGCCCCCTTCAGATACTGGAAGACTGCTATGAGGTCTCCACGCAGCCTTCTCTTCTCCAGGCTGAACAGCCCCAATTTTCTCAGCCTATCTTCATACGGGAGGTGCTCCAGTCCCCTGATCATCCTCATGGCCCTCCTCTGCACTTGTTCTAACAGTTCCATGTCCTTTTTATGTTGAGGACACCAGAACTGCACAGAATACTCCAAGTGAGGTCTCACGAGAGCAGAGTAAAGGGGCAGGAGCACCTCCGTCGACCTGCTGGTCACACTCCTTTTGATGCAGGCCAGGATACGGTTGGCTTTCTGGGCTGCAAGCGCACACTGCCGGCTCATGCTCATTTTTTCATCAACCCACACCCCCAAGTCCTTCTCTGCAGGGCTGCTCTCAATCTCCTCCCTGCCCAACCTGTAGCTGTGCCTGGCATTGCTCTGACCCTGGTGTAGGACCTTGCACTTAGCATGGTTAAACTTCATCAGGTTGGCATCAGCCCACCTCACAAGCGTGTCAAGGTCCCTCTGGATGGCATTCCTTCCCTCCAACATATCAACCGAACCACTCAGCTTGGTGTCATCGGCAAACTTGCTGAGGGCGCGCTCAATCCCACTGTCCATATCACTCACAAAGATGTTGAACAAGACCGGTCCCAACACCCCTGTGCTGTGACTGTTCACATGTATCTGTGTTCCTGGAACAAAGGAGAAACACATCTGATGTGGGCTACAAAACTCCTTTCCACAGTGGGCACCCACCAGAGGCTCAGCTGAAGAACCGTCTTAGTGCTGGGGACGTGCTGGAGTTTTGCCCTTGCAACATCTCTTCCCTCCAAAAGTATAGAAAAATCCTAAAGGCTAAGTAACTACCAGAATGCTTCAAAGGCTTTTGTCCTTTTACCATTTTTACAGTGTTCTATCCTATGTGTGTGTTATGCTGATAGGTTATAAATCGATGCAACTTTAGCATATATTAAGGAGGACAAAACAGGTTTATCAAGGCCACTGAGTTTCATATCTGTATTTGACAAACTGAATAACAACATTTTCTTTCCTATATTAATATATTATGTATCAGATTTAAGCAAAAAACAAAACAAAACAAAACCCCCCACATTTTCAAGCATGATATATTTTTTTTCATAGGTGTCTTTGTACTAACCCAGTCAAACTAGTGCTCTGACAGACCCTTCTGGCACTACTTCAGGTGTCTTGAAAAATAAGAATTAAGCACTTCTGAGTGATTTTCAGAAAGTACAACTAAGCCCAAAATAGCTGTAGGAGTTGCCTGAGGTAAGGCGGAGAAGCAAAGTCTCATTAGGAGCTTGCAACAACATGAAGTAACTGCTGTAGAGGGCAGTGAAAATGGTACATGTGCACAAAAGGACTACCTCATTTGATGTTGTGTGCAGAAATGTGGATTCCACCTGTTATTCAAAAGCAAGCATGACATGAAATACACACAGCGCATTAGGCTTTTTGTTGAATCAAGACCCTCTACTATCAGATTAAAAAACATTTTTTTCTCTCCAAATACTGCTTCTTTGATCCCTATTTGTACGACAAAACAGAGAAATAAAATCTCCCTCTATTTATATCCTGAAGGCTGACACCATTTAATGCAATTTTTATTTGACTGTTTCTGAATGGGGGCAGACCAGAGTACTGTGCAAAGACGTTTATGTCTCCCAGTTCCCGATCTCATATGACTGAAGCAATCAGTTCAGCACAGCATGATGGAGAAAGAGCAGATTGAACAGATGATTCAGGGGGTGAGATGAGGACAAATGTATGTTTGAATTGGGGTGCTTAAGTTAACTTTTATGAAGCTTTCAAAAATAGTTAACTTTTTCCTTGTTTTCAAACTCACCTTGTTTTCCTGAGCATGAATGAATCACTGACAAATTTGTCTGCAGCTACTTTAATAGTTAGCAATAACAATTCATTATGTTAATTCCACCCAGTTGCTAGTTTTTCTCAAAGATGTCAGACAGTTTAGTTGAACACATGCTATATATCTGTTGATTTGGTTAATTAAAAAATATTTAGTATATCCTGTACCAGAACAATGAGAAAAATACAGCTTTGACCAAGCAGAGGCTTTAGTAGTAACTATCTCCATATGGTTACTCATGACAGGTTTTAATCTGCTTAGTCATGAAATATTCATGATCATACATAAGAATAAATGTCACTGCCGTGACATCTTCTTATATCTAGGACACTACCTGTGAATTGTTTGAGCAAGTATTTACTTACACATACTTAGGTAACATTTCTGCCTATAGTAATGTGCTAAGCAGCTTTGTGTCTGGTGCTATCCTGCCCTTTCCTGTAGCAAAAGTTCTCTTGAATGAGTTTATCATTATTAGTGTTCACTAGATCTCATCGGTGATTTTTGGAAAAACAAAGGTAATGCTTATTTGTAAATAGGGATTTGACATTTGAGCCCTGAAAAAAACTTGGTTTATAGTCAACATCTTATACTTAAATGTAAATTTAGAGCAACACAAACCTCTTTCTTGCTTTAGAGGCAAAGTCAATTTCACAGGCCTCATATGCTTTAAGTAAAGAGAGTAAGGTTGAAAGTTTCATGAAAAAAATATGAAAAAGGCTGCATAGGTGTCAGAAATTTATTAATTCTTGACGATGCCTTTCATTGAATTTTACATGCAATATGAAAATTGCATGTTTTCATCCAGATGTAAATAGCACACTCAGTAGGCAGTGAGGTTTCACATAGGGAGCATGGAGGTCTACAGTAAGCCGCTTAGCAATAGTGGGCCAGTTCCCAGCTGGAATAAGCTGGGATAGCTCCTAGTGAGCTTTACATCTACTGCATGTGTTCTAGCAATTATACAGCTCCTGGCATTTTCACAGGTAAGAGTCAGGGAGAGGGTATGAGGGTAAATAGACATTTGGTCCAATTTAGTGCAGCTATTTTTATGTGAATGGTAAATTTTCTACTATTGTATCAATAACGAACAATTATTGTTGTTATAATTAATGTAGGAGCGTAGGTAAACAAAGCCTAGGCACACATTCTGCTTTATAGGTCAGCTTCTGCCAGATATCGTGGCAGCTCTGGAACTGGGCTTAGCAACTACAGCACAGCTTTCCCCTGCACACGTGTATCATGAGAGCTGTACCTGTGGCAGCCTCACCCTTTACAGTACCAGTTATTGGTGAGACCCCTCTGGTACCTTGTTGTTGATGCTGGAAATTATTTGGTGCCCTTCTGGTGGGCTCCATCTGAACCTGATACAGTGGAACATGACAGGGGGTTTGCATCCTTCCCAGCCCAATCATTTGAAGGTGTAACCCCCGTTCAAAAGCTCTGTGTGAGCAATGCAAAGTGGTGGATCACATCTTCCTTCTGGCCATCAGCTGCTAAAACGTGTATCAGAACAAGACTCCATGCTTCTAAATTAAGTCTGTTCATTTAATACATCAGCTAACTGAAAGCCTGTGTTTGCAAACATGTAGGAGTGGTCTGGTTAAACAGAAACTATCAGAAATCTTATATCAACATGGGATATATTAATTTTTTGATGTTTATTATTTCATCCAGAAACACTGTAATACTTGACCTAGTTCTCAGCTTCAGAAGGTGAGGCTATGGGGCCACTTCATATCTCAGCCAATTTATTGATGAGTTTGAAGTTACACAGTTATCAAGATTATCAACATTAAAAATAGAAAAATAAATAAAAGTACCAAAGGAATGTTAAGTTCAAGCAGACTGGTCATCAACATTACATTTCCATTGTGAATATGCAAATTAATTAATAAAAAGAAAAATAGATCGCTAATACCAACCACAGATTATATTTTTAATTCACAATTAATTCATTATGTTAATTCATTGGCTACAGTTATTCCTTTTCTGGCAGTGAAGAATAGGCAAGCACCCGCTAAATTTTGGAGTATAATAGCGCCCTGGCACAAATCTTCTATGTTTCCTTTCTCCTGAAAAGAGAATCATTTGTACAGGACATTCTAGTGGACAGAAAATAAATGAGATTTTTTATATCTATCTCGTGCTAGACCTACCAAGATCTGAACCATAGTGATCTATTTCTTAAGTTAGTGTCTCAGATGATAGCATCAAAGATATATCACACTGTGTTTTTATGGAGATTTTTTAATGTTATGAAGGAATTTTCCCCTTTTCGTTAACCATTCTTTCATTATTCTCCTTCATTGCTCCCTAAAGTACCAAAAACTTAGGACAAACTTCGCTTCCTGATCCTGATCAGTGTTAGTTAAAGCGCTGTAAACTGATAAGAGAGATTTATTTTCAGGCTGGCTCTGCACAATGTTTTTTCATGAACATATTTTTTTTTTCCAAGCATTAAGTTCATGCTTTTAAAGAAAGTTTTATTCCCAGGAAGAAGTCAAACACTTAAGAGCTTGTTGACTGAAAAGTTGTGAGAATTAATCAAATGGATTATTGGATGGACTGAAATCAAGAACAAACTGGTTTTGACTCAAAGTCCAATAATATCTGGTCACACCAATTAATTGTTAGTTGTTTTTAAATTAAGGATATGGTCCGGGTTGTTTATAGCAGCCTATGAAAGATGAGTTAAATACAGATATCTGTGGGGCAATGTATTAACCTAGGCTACCAGCATGTCATTAGAAAAGCTTTAATAACTGCAAAACGTGATAGAATCATAGGAACATTTAGGTTGGAAAAGACCTTTAAGATCACTGGGTCTGATTGTAAACATAACACTGCCAAGTCCACTGCAAGATGCTTTCTAAAAAAGCTTGGAAACATGAAACACTGCATTGATAAACTAAACATGAAAATTATGACTAAAACAAAATAGTCATGCATAACAGGCTACTAGAACGTTAGTCACATGGGATAGAATAAAATATTTATGTGCCCAGCTCTATTCCTAGATAAATAAACATTGTAATCTCTTGTGTGGATTTGTATAAACATAAATTTTGTAGTAAAAATGCCAAATCATGTAAGGAATTGTTTTTTTTTAATCTTAAGTGCTTCAATTGTAAAAAAAAAATACGTAGTACATGGAAATTAGGCTCAGGAAATAGCAAAGAGACACAAAGGGAAAAATCCCCAGAGTGAATATGTGCTAAAGAAATATTTATTTTAAAATAGGTCACCTTTGCATCGATTCATTGATAAATGTTGCCATTATTATGTGCTATGATAGTGCCTAAGAATATCAACTTAGAACTGAAGTACACAGGCAGCTTTTCAGAAACACAATAAAAACCCCCTTTCCCTTCCTCAGTGTTCTTACTATCCATCTGTCAGATAACATGGAAGGTAAACTGACAACTAGAATGGGAATAAAAGAATCATAGAATAGAATAGAATGAGGTGATGACATCAAGAGTTTAAAAGAAAAGTGGTGTTTCAATGCTCACTTCTTTAGTACTAATACGTTTCAAATGTAGCCCTGTTCATGTTTGGTTAGTAATACTCAGAAGGAACATAACCACTGTTTTCTGCTGCCACATCTTCATTCTATAATCCTGTACTAAGTTATTAAATTTCCCTTCTAATCATCATGGTGACTTTTTCAAACAATTTTGAATCTCATATTAACATAGAAATAAGTGTTGACAGAAATAAGCTTTTTGAAGAGGTTCCTGTCCGACAGCTGAAAAGTATGGCATCACAGAGTGTGTTCAGCTGCTGGTCCACAAAGGGTGAGAACAGAAGTTTATTGGATAGCTTCCAAACTAGTGAGGTACCGGATAATACATTAAAAACTGTCACACAATAACTAAGGATCTAATCTTTGAAATCATGAACATACATCCTCATCGCGACAAAACATAGGTAAGAGGTATTTTAACCGGATGTATAAGAGGTATTTTAACCTGATATGCCTGTGCCTAATACACAATAGAAGAAAAGAGTCTTTCTGTTGCCACTCTTGGAACCTAACATGTGCATATGTGCTTCCATTGGCGTAATCTGAACTGATCAATTTTTCCCTCCCCTGGTAACTGTGAGACAAGTCACATATCTTGTCCAGACACTTAAGATTTTACACCTGTAAAAATCATTACTTGGTCAAAGATCAATTGAAAGCTAATTAAAAAGTGTCAGCATCCACCTTTTTAACAGATCCCTATTATAACCAGGAGAAAATACTGCTTCTACTTTAAACAAAACAACATGGCTTCTTGGAGTGGTCTATCACAGTAGCCCACTGACTGAGCATGACTAAGAAATTCACTTTAGAAACAGAGTAGATTAGATCCTTTATCGAAGGGGTGTGAAGGCAGTGATTGTACCAATAGAGGAACAAGAACACAACATTGTTGAGGTTTGAAGAGGGGGAGGAGGATGTCGCTTGATTCCGAATACTTCTCACCCCCTTCATAAGGACGCATGTGAGTATGAGGAGGTAAATGATAATCATTGTCTCTGTTTCCTCTGGCCATTAACTGGTGAGGTATGAGTGACTTCGTGGGGTCCAGAAGTTCTTCTGAGGTAGGTGGTGGGTAAACCCTTGCAAGGCTCATTAGAGAAACGGCCTTGTGACATCTGAGGGATTTGAAACTTCACTGTTCTGCTTCATCTGTCCCCTCATTCTTCCTCATAGCAGGGAGAGCTGGATTCATCATCAGGATGATTCATACTCTGACTGTCAGTGGATTTATTGCATGGCAAAAGTTCACTTAGGTGCCTGAGTGAGAAAATTAAATATTTCAGGGAGATTTCTCTTCTTAACATCAATACTAGTGAAGTCATCACCCACCTCTTTGGATGAATTTCTGAAATCTTGTTCTTGTTTTCCTGCATGTTGTAATTTATGATTCTGTACTATTCATGTTTTGAGAATATAAGCTACATTAATAATATTCTATTCAGAAGTTACTGAGCACTGCAAACTAAAACTGGAACTTAAAAAAAATAAATACTTTGCAATATAACTGAAGTCATCTCTGAAATACTGTGGACCAAAGGTTGTTTAGATTTAGGAACACAGGACAAACATGCTGGGTTCTACTGCCACTTTGGGGTACACAGAAAAAATTACAATTGTATGGTTAACAGATTACTCTGAACACTTGTAACACCTTAGCTAGTAGATGGTATTAATTTCAATTATACAAAGTATTGACAACAGTATTTACAATAGTATGAAAATAAAACTCTCTTTGGTTTTTATTATTATTATTATTATTATTATTATTATGGTTTTTGACAGTTGCCAAAGGATGTCTGACACAGTCTTCCTAACTTCTGATCCAGTACAAGAAGAATATTTCATTAAGATGCATATTGAATACCAAAGAATAGAGAGTCTAGACCTATCTAGAGTACATTTGAATCCTAACAGTGGAAACTTGTTAAAGCAAGTTTTATGAACAGATGTCACACATTTGGGCCCCATCCAAAGGCAGACATTTTTCGAGTGGTTTGAGTGCATGAAAGCCTGAGAATTAAAATGGAACCTGATGTACAAGGTTTTCTGCATCATTTATTGCAGATGTGTCTGCTATTAAATAATGACCTTGTTTCATACTTCACTGTATATAGCGGGTGGTATAAGGTATTAGCCATGTAGGTTCTGCAAAAAGAAATACATTTCTAATATTCAAAAAAGTTTGCATGCACTTCCAAATTTAACCAGTTTTCAAAGCTTTAATTGTCATATCAAGTCAATCAGTAACAGGGGAGGATGGAAGGTGTAAAGAATTAGATGACTGAAAGAAGAAAAATCAGAGCTATTAAGAAGAAGAATTCTCTAATGATTCTACTTGTCATTCTGCAGGAAGAGAGCATCTGGATACTTGCAGAAATAAAACATATGGTAATGTATTTGCAATATAGTGAGGTACATATTCTCCTAAATATGTTGAAAAATATGGCAGCTAATGTACACTTTTTTAATGTCTATAAATATTTATCAATAAAATATATTGAAACATATACTTGTCAAGTGTATGTTTCTCTTTGAAAAGAGAATTCATGATGTGAAATGCTTAGTAATCTTACTAGATGACTCAGAGGAACAAGTTTTCTGAGAAGAATGATAAGTGTTTGGCTTCCGCTGACTCCAACAAGAGATGGATTTTCATTTTAAAAGTACAGAAGTAATACTGCATTGTTTCTGCAACTCACATTGAAAAACATTATCAGTTAGCCACCCTTATGCTGGTGTCCTGGGTTCAGCAGTAGCGGTCATTTTTCTCCTTCTCGGTTGCTGGTGCAGCGCTGTGTTTTTGATTTTGGGCCTGGGAACAGTGCTGATAACACCAGTGTTTTCAGTTACTGCTTGGTGATGTTTAGGCTGGCCAAGGACTTTCTGAGTTTCATGCTCTGCCAGGGAGGAGGGGAAGCTGGGAGGAAGGAGAGACAGAACACCTGACCCAGGCTGACCGAAGAGGTTATTCCATACCACAGCACGTCATGTCCAGGAGGTAGAATGGGGAGCAGAGACCCGGAAGGGTGGTGAGGGTGCACGGTGGGAGGTGCACCATGGGGGGTGCACTGCTTGGTCGAGCTGGGTGGTGAGCTATTGTATTCTTTTTTTGTATTTGCCTTGTCATTATTATTAGTAGTGGTGGCAGTAGTAGTGATTTGTGTTATACCTTAGTTACTAAATTGTTCTTATCTCAACCTGTGGGAGTTGCATTCTTTCAATTCTCCTTCCCATTTCTCCAGGAGCGGAGGGAAGAAAGAGTGGGGAGTGAGTGAGTGAGCAAAACTGTGCGCGGCTGAGAAGCTTAAACCATGACAGCTGGTACTCTTGATTACATCACAAACTACAGTAACTATCCAGACAGACAAAAAGGGTCTTTTCAAATATCTTTGCAGAGAACAAAATTTCTTCCTCATGTATCCAGGACTGCGATCCTCCCAATCAGTTCTTATTGATACATCCCTTTTCTGCTGGGAAGCAGCCAGGTTATCTTCATCCCTACCCAAAAATAGAGACAAAAGTTGCAAGGTGAAAGGAGGGTGGAGGGGTGATTATTTACCAATTTGTTGCTGTAGTGGGGAAGTGTTTGTCTGTGGGATACTGACTGTCTCTGTGATTTGTAGATGAAGCTAAAGTTAATGAGTCCATCCTTGATCTCTCTAGAGATTGTTTAGAAATAAATGGCTCCTCCTTTTCACTCATAGCAAGCTAAGTAAATATGTTCCTCTGTTTGTGGTTTCCTGAGGCTGAATGTAAGAAAAAGATTGCCAGATATTCTTGTCCCACATCAAAATAATAATCTTAAAGGGATTCTAACATAATTCCTCCTTACTTCCTCTTTCTGTCAAGGTAGGAGGCATTCAAATCAGATAAACATCAAGTTTTATTAAACTCTTCTAATTCTCATGACCCAATTTGAATTTCTGAAATTAAGGTGTCTGTATCGGAGGTGTTCATCCCAACTTACTCAGTAAACAGTGGGAAAACAAGGACTATTAACTCTTTATCTATCTCTTTCTAAGGTACCTAGACATCCAACAGTACCCAGATGTACTACTCTTCATTCACTGGATTCTGTCACTTTTCATGGGTAAGAATGATAATAGCGTGATCAGTATGTAAATCAATAAAACTGTGGTACATCTATAAGTTGGGCATCTTGGACCAGGAGGAGCCAGAGGAAAATCCACTAGGAAATATGTATTTCTATTGTTTGAGCTATAGAAAAAAGAGAACTAGTTAAAATTAATCCAAGGATTAAAAACACTTTCATGAAAAATAGTTTGTCCATTGTTTATTCCAGGGTGTATTCAGTTAGACTCACCATCCACTATGGCAGTTGGTGCAGACAAGTCACCTATAAGGTTTTTGTTAATTGCTTCCTCCATTCTGCTTTAATATGGAGGAAGAGAGATGCACGCACAAATCACAACTGACTTGCTTTCTATTGCTAGACATGAAAGAGGCTTTTCTGCATCCAAGGCTTGCTCCAAGGTGATAGACTCCACGTAGCAATGGAGGACACTGGGAAATATCCTTAAAGAGAAGAAAGAACTTCATTAAGCTTTTATGAAAACTTTCAGTGTTTGTGCTGGTTTTGGCTGGGATAGAGTTAATTTTCTTCGTAGTAGCTCAAGTACAGTGCTGCATTTGGATTTGTGGCCAAAACAGTGTTGATGTTTTAGCTGTTGATGTTTTAGCTGCTGCTGAGCAGTGCAACACTGTTTCTCACCTTGCCCTACCAGCGAGCCAGCTGGGGGTGAACAAGAAGTTGGGGGGTGACCCAGATGGGACATCTGACGCAAACTGACTGAGAGGTATCCCATGCAATATAATATTATGCTCAGCAATAAAACCTACGGGAAAGAGGGAGGAAGGGGGCAAGATTTGGAGGGATGTAATTTGTCTTCCCAAGTCACCGTTACACATGATGGAAGCCCTGTTTTCCTGAAGATGGGTGACCACCTGCCCGACGATGGGCAGGAGTAAATGCATTCCTTGTTTTGCTTTGCTTTTGCATGCAGCTTTTGGTTTACTTACTAAATCATCCTTATCTTAACCACGAGTTTTCCCACCTTTATCATCCGTATTCTCTCCCTTATCCTACTGCAGCGTAGTGAGCAAGCAGCTGCGTGGGGCTTAGCTGCCTGCCAGGGTTAACATACAACAGCGTTATATCAATCAGACCATTTTGGACTGTGGTTTGACTATGTACAGAATTCCTAAGTAATTTTTATTTTATTTAATGAAAATATTTCCCTTGGAAACTACATTGTACTCTGTAGTTATACAGAGTATATTTATAATATATATTATAAACATATTACTATAATATATATAACATATATAATAGTATATATATAATATATTATGAAGATACTATCCAGAATTTTAAAAATGATGAAAATTACATACAAAATTATTGTTGATGTTCAGTAGTTAATTTTGAACTTTATTACCTTGACAGATTTAATTTTCAAATATAATTGATCTATCACTTGTCAAAGACAGATTTTTAGTTTAAAGCCATCAGAAATTTGAAAAATGTATCCAAAGCCAGTACAATATAGTAATTGATCTTACTTTTATGCCACTTAAAATACTTCAAGAAAAGGTTGGTTGGGGAAAAAAAAATCACTTCCTGCCTAGAACCACATGTCCCCATTTTAAAAGTTTTTGAATTTCTGAATAAATCATATAACCTTTTAGAAGCAATCATGGAAATGCTGACATATCACCAGTGAATCAAGCGTACAAACCCTAAGAGGGTTTTTTTTGTCTTTCTCTGTGGTGGCCTTCGTTTCCTTACGTTTCACTGCTGGCTGGTAGTCACAGCTGTCTTGTAGGGAGCAGAGTGTTCCGTAACGTATAGGAACCACATCACAGAGCTGCAAGCTGTGGCACTTGTTTCTGTGCAAACACGGTATGAAGGGACTAGTCCTACCTGGAAAAGCAATCGTATGTGAGATTCAGAAAGCAGTTTGAGAAATGCATAGCAATAGCTGACAGTGTCTGTTGCTAGCTGACACAAAAGACACTCTATTTCCTGTTCTGCATTGGGCGCTTTTATGTGACAGACTCCACATAGCACTGGGAGGCAGAAGGAAATATTTGTAACAAGTAGGAGAAAGGAAAAAGTAGGAGAAAGCATGGCCAAAGAAGTGGATTGTGAAGGTGCCATGTCCAGCCATGTTCTAAGTGGATAACAGCAAGATCAGATTACATTTGTCAAGGCAAGAAAAGTAGATTTCCGTAACTGGAAAGTGAGCTGGCAGAGTGCACACAAATTTCAATTGTGTGGATGGCTAGAAAACAGTATATTTCAGGCTAGAAATACATTGCAATCTCTAGTAGGGCAATGCAATTTTGCTTATTGGAAAGGGACATTACAGGTTAAACCAGCTACACTGCAAACAGCTCACTGAAGTGCCAATAGTAACCTGCCATGGAAGCACAGTGATCAGCATGTGAAGGCTACCCAAGTATTTGCTTGCATTTGCTTTACATGACACATTGCACTGGACTCAGCTACCGTGAGGGGAAAATTTGGATCTCCATGTTGGGCTAAAGGAATCAAAATAAAATCAAGACAATATTCTGCCACTGGTGTTTTCTGAATCTGTTTCCTTATCTTTTCAAAGCCAAGAGAGGGAATTCTACTACATCTGTACTTCAAGCCATCTGCTCAGCAATGAAAGGATAAGTGAAACACTGATATTAGGCAAGTGGGTATCTTAAAAGAAAACTTTCATTTTTTTTTCCTTTTGAGTAGTGCAACAGACATTACAATAAAATACAATATATATGTATATATATATAAAGCTGTTTGTACTCCAGTTGCATCTGGAGGATGCAGATTGCATCTGTGGAAAGAGATGGAGAGTACAGCATCCTCTATAACAGTCTCCGAAAGCCTTGACAAGTCCAGGAGCTTCCCCACAGCTGTTCCACTCCCTAAGAAGCAACTCACCAGGAAGGTAGAAAGAAAGTTAGAGGCTGATTGGTTCATGAGTCTTCTGCATTCACAGGATAGAGCACAGATAGGTGCCTGGACATAGTGATTATAATATACTTATTAATGGGCTGTTTCAAAATAAGTCCATCCCTCAGGACAAACCAGGATTGCTCCAGCCGTGAAACGATGGGTAAAAATGCATGTTTCTAATTACTGCCATCAGATTTCAGACATGATAGCAAGTACTAGAATGCATGCAGACCTGCACATTTTTAAATGAGGCAAAACTGGACTTAGGTGAAAGTGGGGCATGGCCATGATGATTAACACTCTTTTGCCTTCTAAACTGTGGAAAGAGCTAGAGTCATATGAGCAGGTGCAGCAGTGGAAGTTTTGTTCACAGAGATGTGGTCAAACAGCCCCTGCTCCCCATTTTACTTTAGCACGTCACTGCCAGATGACGAAAGGGAAGCTGAAGTCTCACTTCTATAGTTTTTCAGCTGTGTTAACCTAAGCCCCCAACCACCTCAGGGAAAACTGAGTAGACAGCAATACTAAAGGGGTGTTCTGGAGCACAGAACCTTTTTTCATCCTTCTGGCCACATACTCTTAAAAGCAGCCTGGACTCCCCCAGTACTACAGCACTGCCAGCTTCTGATATGTTGCACTTCATCACAGCTTTGCAGTATGCCTGAGGATGCAGTAGTGTTAAAGTACTTCTTTATCCCTACAGCAGTGGATACTAATGCCTTCCTGGAGTTCCTACAGGTTATCGAGCTCTATATCTTTACAAGTGTTAAAAAAGACAGCTTGGTTGTGCATGACTATATCACATGACTTCAAACACAAATCCTTACATTCATTTTTTATAGAATCTTGTACACAGGCAGGTAATATAACCAGGATCCCAGCCTAATGACTTAGACAAGAGTGGAGGATGCAAATCCAGTTTTAGGTAACTTAATTCTCTTTTATGGCTGCTTGGCTGCTTGTGTGTGTGTTTTCACTATGCTGACCCCTGTGTGCTCTTAATTTTTTATTTGCACGTAAAAAATTTCTTTTAGTGTGTTACATACAAACTGAGGGGTTAAAGCTGTCTTGCCAGGCCAATGTTGTGCTGAGATGTGCAGAATAAAGCATCAGAAGACCTTGAGATTATAGTTTATGCATAAAGCTGTTACATTTTATTGGTTTGCTCTTAATGAGGTACTACTGAAGAACTTGGAAGCATGGCCTTGAGGATCATTTAACATAACGCATCATCCAAATTTAACCTAATTATAGAAGCACATGAAGAAAGTAAATTTCTCTGTTTAACTGCAGAAAATAGTGTTTAATACAAGGTGAAATGCCTGTAGGTGCTCAACAAAAAAAAGTGACTCAGAGACTCAACAGGAGAAAAGTTGAACTGCATTCCAAAAAGTGGATACCCATAATGATGTCCATTTTAACTATTTTCTGGAAATTTTCAAACAAGTTAATAGAATTATTTCCTTTATGATATGTGAAAAATTATTTAAGATGACATGTTATGATTCATGTTTGGATAGATTGTGGCAGAGGATGGTATAGGGTGATTTAATTTTGCAGTATCTTCAGCTCTTTTGCATCATTATGGTAATACAAAGAAAAATAAACTAAAAAAAAATCTCTGTTAAATACCTAATGATTATATATATGTTCAGAAGGAGAAACTTCATTGCAAGTGTGTAGCAATGACCTCCAAGGGCTCTTCCCCAGATACTAGTCACTTGGTGAGGAGCCAAAAAGATTGCCTGCTCTGTTTAAGCAGACTCTGGTAACACCTACTGTGGGTCTACTGCAACAACCTGAAGGAGCTCCAGGAGCCTTAGCCAGAGCCTCAGGGAAAAGAGGGTGGCAGAGAAGGAGAAAGGGAGCCCAAAGGATTATTGAATTAAAAGCATAAATGCCTCATAATGTACAAACAGAAGTGCCACATGCTGGATATTTGAATCCTTGCATAAAGGTAATACCAGTTGTAGCCTTGTTTGATTTTCAGCACTATCATTCAAGATAATTGTGATATATTGCAGCTACTTTAAAAAAAATTACCTAAAGTGTATGAGTTTCTAAAGAAAAAGACTCAAAATCTTGTACAGTTTAGAATTGGACTAAGTAGAACACATAGAAGTCTTGAAATATATGAATGGCTGCTACAAAAAGGGAAACAAACTGTTCTCCATTATTCATGGGGAATGAAATAAAAAGCAATGGGCTTAAGTAAAATAATGTACATTTCTTTCTTAAAGGACAGTTAAGCCCTGATATACATTAAGGCAAATCTTCCATATTGTAAGGGGGTTTAGTACTAGCCATTTATCAGATAACAGAGAGTTCCTTTGAGTGGATTTTATGTCTGAAAGTTCTTTACAGAACTACAATTCGCTATTCACCATCTCAGAAGATAATCTTGGATGCTTCTTATGCCATTGTCTCTGATTATATAGCTTTTATGGGGAAACTTACATGTTTGCTTCTAAGTCATACATAGCCAGTCAGAATTATATTCACTTTCATGATTGTTACTGTGCTTTGCCCAAAAGTTTTTGTGTTGTGAACTGTTAAGCTCAATGAATGAATGAATTATTCCAGTGAGAAAGGAGGAGCTTCTGGCCTTTTTTTCTTTTTTTTTTCAGTTTTACAAGCAAGAGGTTTATGTTTAAACAAGAGTTGACTCTGTCTACAACGAAGTTGGGGCAGACAAGTCCCTCAGTATTTCAGAAGCTCTCAGAATGCTTAGCTCCATCTAGAAGCCTTCTGTGGTGTGCTGTCAAGTCTGGAGGGGACAATTTTAACTTTCTGAAGAAACAGTCTTTTAAAGCTAAAATAAATGTCATGGAGAAATCATAACAGTTAGTTTGTGACTTAACAAATCATACGACAGTTGACTCAGCTGTTGTCAAAAACATGCATGAAGGGAGAAATGCTGCTAACATTTTCCAGAAACATCAGCAACATTTTAATATGAATTGAAGTAAACCATATCAAGAAAGAAATATTTCCATATTACAAATGTTTCCAGTGAATAATATATATATATTTCTCCAGGAGTGCACAGTGATTAGCTATAAAATGTCGTTCTGTGTGATAGTGCTGAAATGACACAAAAATGCTAAAGAGGGCTCAGGCAAAACAGTGAGTCGTGTTCATCTGGCCTAAAATTTCTGAATCTTTGAAAATGCCCATGAGTACGTAAGAGAACAGTAGTATGATTCAATTTTTCTGCACATTTAAGTGAGTGTAGGTCACTTTAAGCTGGAAGGTCAGCTTGGAACTTGGGAACCTCCTCCTTTATAAATAAATGTACTAAAGCATGCCCTGGATTCAATTCAGTGCTTAAGGATGGCTTGTGCACGTGTAAGGATTTCTTTCTGTGGCTGTTTTTTCTGCTGCTTTGGACTCTATTACCCGTCTGTTAGAAAGTGGACTGCTAGCGATTATGGTTGCTCACCACTCAGATTTACAGCTTTAGTAACAACTGCTTAATGAAGAACTTGCAATTTCATCGCATATTAGTCCCCTAAATTTGGTGGAAGTTCTGCTTCAGTACTCATTAACAAGTCTGATTAAAAGCCTAAGCAAGGAACACATAGAGCAATTGCATGTCTTTCCTTTTCTTAATTTTGCACTGATCTTGGCGCTGTGAAGGAAAAGCAATGCAAAAGCCTTTAGTGAAAAGCAATTAGAAAGATATCCCAAATGTACTAGTTTTTGTTGTTTTTTTGTTTTTTTAAAGACTTTTGCACAAGTACTTTAACATAATCTTTTCTCACAGTGAAAGAAGAAAACTGCTAGTGAAAGATTATTGTGGTCTAAATGGCTGGAACCAAGGCTCACTTAACAGTAAGAAACAAACCAGGGTTTACCTATCTGGCATTTATCATTGATTTCTTTGTGACCTCATGTCCAAGAATGGCATGGTGCCTGAGGTGCGATTCTAGACATTAGACATGAGCGTAGCCCTCTTTACTACTGTATTTTTCAGTGTAGATGTATGATGCAGAAATTCTCCTCCAGTACAGGAATAAATACTCTTAAAATGTTTTGCAAAGAGAGCGAAACTCAGACTGCAGCTTGTGGCTATCCAGTGTTTAAGAAAACCTGCTGCACTGAAAAATTTTTGGAACTAAATACTGGTAGAGGAATGAAAACTTTTGACCTTGTAAACTGAGAATTTGTAAGTGCAAGCAAACATTTTGCAGGCTTATTCTCGAATCTTTGGAGGATTTTTTTGCTTTTCCTGAATGTGAGTATTTAGACGTAAAACAAATGAAACCAGAAGTGCAAACCAAGCACAAAATCCTTCTGATGGAAGCAGCAGCATATCAGTGTTAAGCTACCAGATTCCTTTCATCCAATGAGTACCCAGCAGCAGATATGCTCCTAATAAAGATCACTGGCTAAAGCAGCACTTAATGAAACTAACTGCACTCATATCTCAGGGATTTATGGATCTGCCTTTGACAAGAAAGAGAGGCTTCAGTAGAACAAAGCTCAGAAATCAGTGCTGAGGGAAATCTGTTTGTCATGCAAAGTAAAACAGCCATCTGTAACAGACTCAGGAGGCAAGAAGGTTATGTATGATTTAATAAAATAGCATCCAGAGGAAAAAAAAAACAAAACAAAACAAAAAAAACAACCAACAAGATCTGTGGGCTAAAAGACATATTTTACAGTAAGAGTTAAATGAAGCTTTGGCTTAATTTCCTATTAAGATACTTCTTGTGACTGAGATAAAATATTGTATTAGAAGTGATTATGGGGTAGTGGCAGGAAGGAGACATGCTCTTCTGCAAAGAAAGGTATTTAAACAATTTTCTAGTCTGATGCTGAAACCCCAGTGTTCTTTTAGAGAGTACCACTCTTTAATGCTAGTATCTGCTGCAGGGAAACTGGTGGAAGGCTTTGGCTTTGCACTAGACCTTAAAAACTAGAGATGCTGGTGGTCTTCCTTTGGAGAAATGAAAAATGAGACTGTGGAGTATCCTTGGTTTCTTCAGATCTCTAATTCCAGCCTAAAACTCCAGCCTAAAATCAAACATTATGTGGAAGCTTTATGTGGACATGTAGAGGCTGCCCACTTTATCATCCACAATTGGGTCCTGCATTTAGTCAGAAGTGCAGCCCTGGGAATGAATCTCCCTCCCATTGATGGTTTTTGGTTCACAGTGCTAAGCAGTCTCAGAGCATAAGCATGAGATGCCTTTCAAATGAAAATACACAAAAAAAAATTAAGAAAAGTAAATAAAAATAAGCCTAGCTGGTTTGAAATAACTCCTAGAAAAGCTGCAGTTAGACAATTGTCTTGTACAGGTAACCACCAAAGTTGGGGGTTTTCGTTGTGTTTGAAGACTTCAAAATAACAGCTTGGTTTTAGATCTGGTTCATGGGGAAAATTTGTATTTGGGTCATATTTTATCTAAAGGCATGATAAAAAATAGTATTTTAGATAATACAATGTCATGGCATGCTTATATATTTATACTGCATACATAAATATATAACATACACTTGTGATGAGTTTTAGTATGGTTCTGATTCTTCACATTAAGTGCTTATGCATGAAATCAAAATAAGCCGGCATTTCAGATGAAAGCATCAAACATTTAAGTAACAAATTATTTTTCATTACAGAGACTTGAGATTGTAAGGAAATAATAGCAAGTCATCTTGAAGAGTATTATCATGATTAGAATTCATAACAAGAAATATGTTTTTTGTCTCAACAAAATTTATGCTTTGTGGTTTGATTTGCAAAATTGATATTAAAACTAACTTTATGTCAATTTTTGTAATGGCTGTGTAAATAATGAATTGTCTCTAAAATGCTGATGTTGGGAAGTTAATTGGCTATGATGCAATCTATGTATGTTATTAGTATTTGAAAATTTAACATGAAAGAAGTTTAAAAAGCTATGAAAGAAAATTAACAATACACATTATTCCATTAAATTATCATTAATGTGTAATTAGGAAGAAGTAAATAGTATTAAAACTTTAAATTTGTCAAATTAAATTCCAAAGATTTTTATTTTTAATGTTTTCCATTCTTATGCAAATATCCTTGTGGTTCGCCTCCCTCAGACAAACCACCATTGTCTTCAGCACTCAGATGCAAAGAAATAACAGAGCTAAATACTGGCAAGTACATATGGGCTCCCATAGAATCATAGAATCATAGAATAGTTAGGGTTGGAAAGGACCTCAAGATCATCGAGTTCCAACCCCCCCGCCATGGGCAGGGACACCTCCCACTAAACCATGCCATCCAAGGCTATGTCCAACCCCACCTTGAACGCCGCCAGGGATGAAGCATTCACAACTTCCCTGGGCAACCCATTCCAGGGCCCCACCACCCTCACAGTAAAGAATTTCTTCCTCAGATCCAATCTAAACCTCCCCTGTTGAAGTTTAAACCCATTACCCCTTGTCCTCTCACCACAGTCCCTCATGAACAGTCCCTCCCCAGCATCCCTATAGGCCCCCTTCAGGTATTGGAAGGCTGCTAGGTCTCCACGCAGCCTTCTCTTCTCCAGGCTCAACAGCCCCAATATTCTCAGCCTATCTTCATACGAGAGGTGCTCCAGTCCCCTGATCATCCTCGTGGCCCTCCTCTGCACTTGTTCTAACAGTTCCATGTCCTTTTTATGTTGAGGACACCAGAACTGCACGCAATACTCCAAGTGAGGTCTCATGAGAGCAGAGTAAAGGGGCAGGATCACCTCCGTCGACCTGCTGGTCACACTCCTCTTGATGCAGCCCAGAATACGGTTGGCCTTCTGGGCTGCAAGCGCACACTGCCGGCTCATGTTCATTTTTTCATCAACCCACACCCCCAAGTCCTTCTCTGCAGGGCTGCTCTCAATCTCCCCCCCGCCCAATCTGTAGCTGTGCCTGGCATTGCTCCGACCCAGGTGGAGGACTTTGCATTTAGCATGGTTGAACTTCATCAGGTTGGCATCAGCCCACCTCACAAGCTTGTCAAGGTCCCTCTGGATGGCATTCCTTCCCTCCAATGTATCAACCGAACCACACAGCTTGGTGTCATCGGCAAACTTGCTGAGGGCGCACTCAATCCCACTGTCCATGTCACCCACAAAGATGTTGAACAAGACCGGTCCCAACACCAATCCCTGGGGGACACCACTCGTTACTGGTCTCCAGCTGGACATTGAGCCACTGAGCACTACTCTTTGCGTGCAGCGATCCAGCCAGTTCTTTATCCACCGAGTGGTCCACCTATCAAATTGATGTCTCTCCAACTTAGAGAGAAGGATGTCATGGGAGACAGTGTCAAAGGCTTTACACAAGTCCAGGTAGATGACATCAACCGCTCTGCCCCTGTCCATCAGTTCCGTAGCCCCTTCATAGAAGGTCACCAGATTGGTCAGGCAGGATTTCCCCTTAGTGAAGCCATGCTGGCTGTCACCAAGCACCTTGTTGGTTTTCATGTGCCTCTGCATGCCTTCCAGGAGAATCCGCTCCAAGATTTTGCCAGGCACAGAGGTGAGACTGACTGGTCTGTAATTCCCTGGCTCATCCATTTTTCCCTTCTTAAAAATGGGGGTTATATTTCCCTTTTTCCAGTCATCGGGAACTTCACCTGACTGCCATGATTTTTCAAATATGATGGACAGTGGCTTAGCAACTTCATTTGCCAGCTCCTTCAGGACCCTTGGATGGATTTCATCCGGTCCCATGGACTTGTATACATTCAGGTTCCTAAGGTGGTCCCAAACAAGATCCTCCCCCACAGTGGGCCCAGGGTCCCCACCCTCACCTTCCCCGCGTCTGCCTTCCAAGACTTGGGTGGTGTGCTCAGAGCATTTGCCCGTAAAGACTGAGGCAAAGAAGTCATTAAGAACCTCAGCCTTCTCCAAATCCAGGGTAGCCAGTTCACCCGATAGCTTCTGGAGAGGGCCCACGGTGTCCCTAACCTGTCTCTTATCGGCAATGTACCTATAAAATCCCTTCCTGTTATCCTTAACATCCCTAGCCAAGTTTAATTCTAAGTGGGCCTTAGCTTTCCTAACCTGGTCCCTAGCTTCCCAGACAACATCCCTGTATTCTCCCCAGGCCGCCTGACCTTGCTTCCACCTTTTATAAGCCTCTTTTTTCCTTCGAATTTTGCTCAGCAGCTCCTTATCCATCCAAGGAGGTCTCCTGGCCCTCCTGCTGAACTTCCTTCTAGTTGGGATGCATCGCTCCTGAGCTTGCAGCAGGTGAGCCTTGAATACCAACCAACAGTCTTGGGCCCTGGGCCCCCTGCCCTCTAGGGCTGTATCCCATGGAACCTTACTGAGCAGGTTCCTGAAGAGGCCAAAGTCTGCTCTCTTGAAGTCCAGGGCAGTGAGCTTGCTGCACGCTCTTCTCACTCTCCTGAGGATCTCAAACTCAACCATCTCATGATCGCTGCAATCAAGGCTGCCCTGGAGCGTTACATTCCCAACCAGCCCTTCCCTGTTGGTGAGGACGAGGTCAAGCATGGCACTTCTCCTTGTCGGCTCCTCTATTACTTGCAGAAGGAAGTTGTCTTCCACACAATCGAGGATTGCTTGTGCCGGGCCGTACCATCCCTCCAACAGATATCAGGGTGGTTGAAGTCTCCCATGAGAACAAGGGCCTGCAAGCGTGAGGCTGCTCCTATCTGCCTATGGAGCGCTTCGTCCAGCAAGTCCCCTTGGTTAGGCGGTCTGTAGCAGATCCCCACAGTAACATCACCCATCACTGTTCTCCCTTTAACCCTGACCCACAAACTCTCTGTCGACTGCTCACCTGTCCCCAGACAGAGTTCCATACTCTCTAGCCTATCCCTAACATAAATAGCAACTCCCCCTCCCCGTCTGCCGGGCCTGTCTTTCCTAAAGAGCCAGTAACCTTCCATTCCAACACTCCCATCTTTAGGAGTTATGAAAATATCAGACACTGGCTCGTAGAAAACATAACCCTAATGGCAAAGTGGTATATCATTATAAGGCAAACCACAGTAAGCATAAAATGTCCATTGAATATTCAAATTACAAGACTAAATAGCTCAGTCAAGATTCCTCCACTCCTCTGTAAGCCATTTATCTCCAGAACCTCAGAGAAATGGTCATGTTTGACCATGAATTAACCTATTTCTCTAATGACATTTATGCAAGCTGTGTTTTACCCTCTCCCCTACCTAATCTAATCATTGAAACAGTTGCATGGCCAAACTTTAGGTTTAGGTTTTCATTCACTGCTCAGATGCGTATTATTTGCACTTAGCAGATACAAAATCGGTTTAAACAACTGAAAGAGTTTTTCCTGGTATACTGAATATCTCTGAGTTACTTGTCTATTTCTTATGTCCGCATAATGGCATGTCAGAATAGCAACAGCCATGCCCAAGCTATGTCTTATTTTATAATAAGTATTGCACTTGGGGGGGAGGGGGGGAACACTTTCCAAGACAGCACCAGCAGAGTTTTTTCTGTTTCTCAAAACCAACTGTAGGTATGGGGGGATTGGCTCTGAACCCACAAGCTGGGTAAAAGAACAAACTTAAGCTATAGCTCAATACAAAATAAGTGCTAGCAAAACAGTATGTTTATCAAAGGATGTCCATAGTCTGCAGCCCTAGTGTACATGAAGCAAACTATAAAACTCTCATTCAGCAATACATCCTTTTGATACTTAGCACAAGGATGGTACACTGGCATTTCTACATAATCGAGGTTAAGATAACAGATTTTATTCAAGAGACACCTGCCTGAAGTAACGTTATGTTTCTGGAGATTTTAACTTGGTTCCTTGTCTGTTTTGCTGGAAGTTTACCTTCCTGGTAGTTACTCAGTTTAGTGGCTTTTAAAGTGTATGGGAGATTATTTCAAGGAAGTCTGTATGTGAAACTACCTTGGAATGAATACAATCCTGGCTTCTCTCTAGCTAACTTCCTGTACAATGGGACACTCTTCTGGTACTCCTCAGTAATGTAACTTTTCAAAGAGTGAGAAGACCATCATGATCCTTAGCTTGAACACCGATTCATGAATATAAAACTCATGGGAAAAGGGCGGCATTGATCTTTGCCACAAGTACATCATTGAATGATGGTACAAACTTTCTGTTTTATAACAATGCCCTTGAAAAGCTACTGCTGCATGTTTGGCAAAGATGCACATTTCAGCTTACTATTTTGTTAAATACCTTCCTTTTTCTTAGATACAAAAGGAGAATGTACAGGTGAGATTTAATGATGTATGGTAAAAAACTCTTCTGTACTTAAAGCAAAACTATGCAAAGGTCACACACGGTATAAGTTTTCTTTAAATGAAAAATGCCTTATGTAGAGTCTGTGGGTGGAATTTATCTCACTAACTGACAAAAAGTTAAACATCTTGACTTTCTCTGTAGTTAATGGTGAAAGGCGGGCATCTTTGAAAGTGTGACTCATTTTGTCCTAAGTGTCTAGAAAAAGTAGGATAAATTGTCCCCTGAAGATTCTCAGCTCTCTCCACTGACTTCAGAGGAAGCCTAGAAGATAGCTTAGTTGATTTAACTTGTAGATGACTAAAGTAAAGTGTGACAGATCTGAGGTCAGGGATATTCAAAGTATTTATAAGGCAGCAGAAGTAGGCCCTTCATGTGCTAGAAAAAATGCACAAGTTATTAATGCTGTGCTGTCTCAACAAGAAATCTGGTAGCCTAAATACCCTCTAGAGATGGAAGCATGATGCAAAGCTACTCCCACAGCCCTGGTTAATAGGACCAGGTCAGTCCAGAATAAAGTTGATATGACTCGTCTCACTAGTTACTACAGTGGACAGCAGCCTTCAAGATTAACATGATCACAGCTTGCTTAGTCTTCTATTTAGTCTTCTCTTTCCCAAGTTTAGATCAAGCCCTTTTTCTCAATGTTGAGGCATCTTCCTCTACCTATTATTACTCACAAAACAAACCTACTTCCTTGGGAGAAATGAGTTGAGACATGTACTGTCACATGCATGATTTTTAACCTAGCGGTTAGAATATTCACTTTGAAAATACACTCCTCCTCTTAAGAGTTAACTTTAATGTATTTATTTTTCTTCTGGACGAATTTCAAAGTGTTTTCTAAGCTTTGCTGCAGTCATACAGTTCTTTCCTATGGAATCTGAGTGTTAATTAACCCGCTGACATGGAGTACCCTAAACAGTGATAGAAACAGAAGACATATCTGCCTCAGTCTAATTGCTAAGGAAAGGACTGTGAATCCCGATGATTAACAAACTGTAGGCACCAGAACCAGAATGACACAACTAGAAAGACAATGGATCCTTCTCAGAAAATACCTTAGGTCTCTCCAGTGCCTATAGCTATTCAGCTCAGGAGCCAGGTGCCCCAAATGAAAACTTTCCAGAGTTTTAAACAGCAATCCGAAAGCTGCACCTAACAGATATTTATACCAAGCTATGGAGCATCTGACAGCTTTTACTGTCAAGATTTGCACAATCTTTTTTCACCTTTGAGGCTGCAGCATGTTTGAAAATATTTTTATAATAATTAACAACTTTCTATGTGTCCCAAATTATGCCCTAATTCTAATTAGAAATGTCATTAGAGAAACCAAATCTCCTAAATTATCTTTTTTAGTTGATTAACTTTCCCCTTCATATACCTGATTTAGAGTGAGAATCTAATTATAATCTCTTCCCTGATCCAAAGCTCTGAAATATTATATGTTCTTAAATTACCCACCAGGGAACGTGTACAATGATGGTGCTGAATGGCATATTTCACAAGTGTTATACTTGCCATAAAAATTATTATTAAATTATATTCCCTGGAGTGTATGCGGTGACATCTGGGGTTGCTTCAGGCATTTAGAGTTCCGTGTCTGTTACCAGATCACTATGGTTTCAAGCATCTAGAGTAATACCATTTGTTAATTAATAAATGTCACCCTTCTGTGCTACTTCCTTTCAATCCATGCTCGTAACACGGCTTTCGTAGTTTGATCTGCTTGTTGCAAAAGTATCATAGAAATACATAAAAATTAGCTGATTTTCTGTTGTGGATTTCTTTTTCTTAATGTAGAAATGCCATAGATGGAGATCAAAATTCTGTTTGCAATAATATGCAGTCATAAAAAAGCTATTTTATTCTGGGTTTTTTTATAATATGGCGATTTTCTCATTTGTGTCAAATTCCAAAGCAAGCTGTAAGGTGCTGATTACCTGATGATTCTCAAGTAAGTGTTGTCTTCCTGGAAATACAAGTGTTGGCTACCCTTTTTATAGGAATGAGGGCTTCGCAAGTGCTTGTGCTTAGCAAAAGGTGAATTTTTAAGGATGAATAATAATTTTCTTCGAGTAGTTCTGACTAAAGGGAAATTCTGTTTCATGTTTTGGAGGAGAACTGTGCTGTTCCCTTAGAAATTGCATATGGGTGTGTATTTCAACGAAACTCTACAGTATGTAGCTTTATATTTCAAGTGTGATTTTAGCACAGTCAAGGTAAAATTCAGTCTTTGCTTAGAATGTAACAGAGAAGAGGCATAATGCTGTAATAGACGCACAAGACAAAACAAATACTGTGCAAAATCTTGTAGCCACACTCATGCATTCAGTCTTTCTGAGTGACCATTTTGTGGGCAAATGCAAGCCATCTGCACAATGCTTGTGCTGGAAGCTGCCACATGTCCACACTATACACTGAGGCTAGGTTAAGATCTGGAAGAGCTTCAAGACCCTCAAAGGGGAGAAAGTTCAGGCCCAAGCTATTCAATAGTACAGACAAAGCATACAGCTCCCTGTAGAGTTGTCACTACCACATATCTACCTATAGGGTTGCTTCTGTATGTTTCACTTGTTGGAGGGGTATCGTAGTTAAAGCATCCCCCCAGAGAATGCACTTACCATGCAATGTGAAGTCCTATGGCTGATGTCCCCCCTTTATCCCTCTGAGGCTCAGATGTAACTTGAGAGGAAGCTAGGACATCATAACCATGAAGACCTCCTTTGTGCTGTTTGCCTTCACGTCCTCTTCAAAAAGCTATTATACAGATATAACTTATACAGAAGCTATAGACAAAATTAGTTAATAATACTGGGATGTCTCATGGTGTACTGGGAGTCGGTGGCAAGATGTTGGCAGGCAGAAACTGCAGGAGCGAATGCAGGACGCAGCTGAGCCCCTCAGTGAGGCTGGTGGTATTTCTGAGAAAGTATCTTCAAGAAAGAGCAAATGGTTGCACAAGCAGAAGATAAGGGGGGGGGGGGGAAAGAATGAAAATCAACAGTATCTCATCAAAGTGAAACGAGAAGGAGGGGCTTCAAGTGCCAGAGCAGAGATTACCCTGCAGCCCGTGGAGAAGACCGTGATGGAGCAGGTTGTCACCCTGAAGTCCATGGACCGTGCTAGAGCAGAGATCCAGACTGCAGCTCATGGAGGACCCTATGCTGGAACGGGGGGATATTTTCTGAAGGAAATACAGCCCATGGAGTGCCTGCACTGGCACAGGCAGAGAGGAGCCATTATGGATTGACCACAATCTCCCATTCTTCATCCCTTGTAGAGAAGTTGGGAGTGAAGGAATTAAGTTGCACCTGAGAAAACAGTGAAGGTGGAAGGTGTTGTTTTAATTTTTGTCTTTGTTTCTCATTACCCAATGAGAAATTTATTTCAATTTGCAGTATTAAATTAATTTTCCCTAAGCCAAGTCTGTTTTGCCCATGACAGAAATTGGTAAATAGTGTCCTTAGCTTTATCTTGACAATAAGCTTTTTCATTGTAGTGCCTCTTCATATCCTGCTGAGTGAATGAACAGTTAGGTGTGTGTCTGGCTGCTAGTCAAGGTCAACCCACCACACATGGTCCTATAGAGAACTGTGTTATTCGCTTTGCTCCCCATGCCTTGCTAATTAGCATGTTTGTGTTACATTTACCTTCAATTACCTGTGAGCATGTAATTGCTGCTTCTGCAGCCAATGACTCTTTACTTCATGGGCATCATCTGAATTGTCAGGCTATTATTCCTGCAATACCTTTGCTGTTGTGTAACTCTCCATACCACCTTCCTTTTTTCCCAATGAACACAACGATACAAAAAAAAGCTCTGGTATCTCAGCCAACAAATACAAGAAGCTGGAAATGTTACGTAAAGAAAAGCAAAATCATATACTTGCTATTCTTGCATTCCTCCCCTACCAACCTCTAGTCTAGATTAGTCTAAAGGCTGACCTAAGATATCCGCTCTTACATTTAGGCGTGCTTTCCTATTGCTTCCTTATCCTTTTCTATTTTGTCTTTGCTACAGAAAAATCCATCTGAACATATCAGGACAACGCTATCCCACAATACACTGCTGTGAGGAGAAAACCCAAAAATACTATGCTTGGCCTGCCTGTTTCCCTACAAGGAAAGTTTCATAGGTCTTAGGAAATGTTCACTTTGCAAATCAGTTTCAGAATGCCTGCAGGAAACTATATTAGACTTTCTATTAAAATTACTCAGGGATATGATTCAGCATTCTTTGAAACCAACAAAAATCCTTTCTTACGATGAATTGATTCTGAATTATCTCTATGCCTTATCTTACCTGCAGGCCATACTCTTCTGCCATATCCAGCCTATTCACTAGGTCTTGTTTTCGCTTTTATTCATAAGTCATCGCTAGGGAATAGAGCTCCTTCATAGCACCAAAGATTAGACTGGCGTGATTCATGAAGCAAACCGCAGGACCTAGCAGAAATCTGTAAGCAATCTGGAATCAGCAGGGACTCTATACGTCATCTAGCTGTGGTACCCTGTTCCATCTGCAGCGCTAAAGAGAAAACTGAACCTGAAAAAAGCTCATATTAAAAAGGCACACTGTTGGAGGGGGTGAACGGAGTCCTCAGAGACAAGGGCCAAAGTGCTCAAACAGACACTGGATTTGCTGGAACAAAACTTGGTGAGTACAGTGGATAAAAAAAAATGGCAATTGGAAATGAGCCAGCCAAGTAGATCTGATTCAAAGGCCACCAATATCAGTGGGATCCTTCTTATTTATCTTGATAAAACCGGACTCTGTCTCAGGGCAAGCAGTAATAAAAAAAAATATGATCATGCTTTAGAACAAGGTTGATTTGGTGTCAGTTGTTCTTTTGTATGGCAAAAAAGTTTCCTAGATGTCCCTATAAAGTACACGCATATACACTGAGAGAATATATACAACAAATTGCTATAGTCCAACAGATCTTCTGGGATAGCTTGATATGCAATTCTTCGCACACACACCCCCCCAAGCTCCTTACTGTTTCAGAGGCTAAACATTTGTTATTTGTGCTCATTAAAGTCACATAATTTCCAAGCGTATAATAGGAGGGGTTGCCAGTTTATAACTTTTAAAAGAAAAAAGGAGTTTATTACCTGATGTTCAGAACTGGATGCTCTGTGGACATCACTGGCCTTTGTAAAATTGTCCCCTATGGTGGTGTTTTTCAGTCTCAGGAGTTATAAACCCCTTATCAAATTCTACTTATATGTTGCTTCTGCACATTCATTCTTTTGAAGCCTGTCCCTGAATAGTTATAGCCTTAGCAAAGAAATTGGATTTGCAAACTGATTCTTGAGCTGATGTATAGCCATATACATCCAGTGAAAATCAATGGTGTTACGGTGATACAAATTGGCTGATAGTAACTCTAATAATTTCTGTGTAGGTGTTTGTACAGGCTTAGGCCTGATCATGGGATGAAGTGCAACATGCTCCAGCCAGGAGTGCTACACGCTCCAGCCAGAAACCTTTTCAGCAGATGTCTTTCCTGGTCTGTAAGAAGAATATAGCAGTTTGACTAGTCTATCTGAAAAGCAAATTACAAATCCCTTGAACTAACCCAGCTGCCTGGTACATTGAATTTGTGAGGGGCAAAGTCCTGGATCACCCACTTTCCACATCCGCTCCCCACCAGCATCCCTCCTACGTGCTGGTTTGTGGGTTTTGGGGTGTAGGGAGTGCATTTCAGAGATCCATAAAATCTGCTTCCTCTTTAGCACCCTGTTTATATCCAGATGGCTGCAAAAGAGGTGTGAGAATTTTTTCTTCCCTTTACAGTCGTGAGTGCATACTATGTGACTGTGTCCAAGTCCCAGTCTACAGACAATATATGTTCAAAATAATAGCAGCTAGAAATACATGGGTATTTTTGTGCTGGCTCTTTATCACAGGTATTTTTGAGGCTATGCTTCTTTTTTTAAACATAATTTATTCTTCCCAAGGTAGAAAGCAAATTAAGTATTTAGTTAATAGAGAGCACAAGCCAGAGCTCAGGACAGCCATCTTCTACCATACATGCTGCCATTGAGTGATATCTTACTTTATGCATAATCTGTTGACTTTCAGATTTATAAATATATGATGGGACACCATTTTAAAGGCAATTTATGATATAAAATATAGTACTGATGATGGTGATATCCATTCCTTTGAGATGAAAGAAAATCTACAATAATTTTTGTTGTCTCAAATTACACTTGTCAGTGAAGATTTATTCACAGATATACTGTTTTCATAGAGTTTAGCTGTTTGAATCCCAGTATTGTTTTATACGAGCAAATTTTTTTTATTGCACGATCAGTATGTTTATTGACTGTGTCTAACATATTTCCAAAACATTTTTTCAAGTGAAACATTTCACAACTTTTGACAGTGCTAAAGGCTTGATCTAAATAAAGCCAGCTAAATCAAAAACAAAATTCTCCTTTTCTTTGGTAGGGCTTTGATCTAAGTTCGTGGGCAAGTGTTCATTAAAGTCTTGTTTATGTTTGTCTGACAAGTGGGCATCAGACTGAACCCATGGTATTTCAATGGAATACTCAGGTACCAAGGATAAGATCTCAGCAGACAATACAGAGCTATATGCCTTAGAAAAAATATTTTGAAAATAACATAATTGTACCAGCTTAAAAAACCTTCCTTGCAATTTTCTGCAGCTTCTTGACAGCCCAGTTTTACTAGGTAGAAAGGACTGACTCACGCAGGTACCCCCAGCAGAGCAGAAAGTCCCTGAAGGATAAACACACATTGTCTTATGTACTAAAATGCCTAAGCTAACATTAGGTGAGATAGGTGTAGAGACACAAGTTAGTAAGCCCCTGGACTTTCTGCCACACTACCACAACCCTTCTACTTTAGCTCCAAACCAATATCTCTGTACAGCGCTACTTTCTCCATATAGTTGCACGAGATCATTGAGCTAGTTTAGGGACACTTCTGGTGATGTCAGTTGCTGTGAACTGGTTTATTAAAAAAGAAGCATCTCCTGGCTTTTAATGTGTGTTTCTTTGTAGCAAATTCAAGTTATTCTTTGCATTAAGTATTTGAACTCCACTGTGCTTTAAGACCAGCTTCACACTTTGTTCCTCCAAGCATCCTACTTGGATTATAGAATGCTCAGAGCACTAACCATTCAGAATAATGTCACCATCATGCAGAGATAACAAGAAAGCAAGAAAGATGAAAATTATAGGTTCTGGATCAGGCTGTTAAGTGCAAATTGTGCAAGAATTGTTCTCTGCTTGATAACCTTTACTCATAACTTTATACAATTATCATTAGAAAACAAAAGATATCAGGAAAAAAAAAGGGGGGAACTTTTTTCCTTTTTAATATCATGCAATTTAGCTGTTGCTTTGGTTTGTTTTCTGAAAAAGTCTGCTCTCATAATAGGATATTTAGTAGGAGACATCATAACAATAAATAGCCTGTGCTGAATGTTCTCAATTACCTTACTAACCAAGGGTGCTGCATTAGGAGTCAGAAAGTATTCTGGGAACAATGAATCTGTTGATGCTGAAGTCATATATCACAGTGAGAAGTATTTTACTGCCTCCAGGTTTACCTCTTATGACTGTAAAGACAACTCTTGATTGCAGTTTTCTGATCTGCATTGAAGACTGCTTATTTGAGAGCAAAGCTACTTTGGGGACTATTGCACACACTTTCACAGTCCCTCCTCAAAGTAGTGCAAGAAATCTCATTACTGAAGTAAAAGCAATCTGACAGTGAACTTTAATAAGACACCATCTGAAAGTAATGAAATTCTGCTAATGCTTCCCAGCTGGTAGAAATGTTTTCTGAAGTGATAGGTATGACTGGTAGGTCTACGCCATGGCTGAAGTACTTGTAGTGTCTGTTATACCATCACTGAAGTCTAAGAGGAGTCCCAATGTGTTCATATTTATAATTTTCTCTTTCTTTCTTTCTTTCTTTCTTTCTTTCTTTCTTTCTTTCTTTCTTTCTTTCTTTCTTTCTTTCTTTCTTTCTTTCTTTCTTTCTTTCTTTCTTTCTTTCTTTCTTTCTTTCTTTCTTTCTTTCTTTCTTTCTTTCTTTCTTTCCTTCCTTCCTTCCTTCCTTCCTTCCTTCCTTCCTTCCTTCCTTCCTTCCTTCCTTCCTTCCTTCCTTCCTTCCTTCCTTCCTTCCTTCCTTCCTTCCTTCCTTCCTTCCTTCCTTCCTTCCTTCCTTCCTTCCTTCCTTCCTTCCTTCCTTCCTTCCTTCCTTCCTTCCTTCCTTCCTTCCTTCCTTCTTTTTCTTCCTTTCCTTCTTTTTCTTCCTTTCCTTCTTTTTCTTCCTTCCTTCCTTCCTTCCTTCCTTCCTTCCTTCCTTCCTTCCTTCCTTCCTTCCTTCCTTCCTTCCTTCCTTCCTTCCTTCCTTCCTTCCTTCCTTCCTTCCTTCCTTCCTTCCTTCCTTCTTTTTCTTCCTTTCCTTCTTTTTCTTCCTTTCCTTCTTTTTCTTCCTTTCCTTCCTTCCTTCCTTCCTTCCTTCCTTCCTTCCTTCCTTCCTTCCTTCCTTCCTTCCTTCCTTCCTTCCTTCCTTCCTTCCTTCCTTCCTTCCTTCCTTCCTTCCTTCCTTCTTTTTCTTTCTTTCCTTCTTTTTCTTCCTTTCCTTCTTTTTCTTCCTTTCCTTCTTTTTCTTCCTTTCCTTCCTTCCTTCCTTCCTTCCTTCCTTCCTTCCTTCCTTCCTTCCTTCCTTCCTTCCTTCCTTCCTTCCTTCCTTCCTTCCTTCCTTCCTTCCTTCTTTTATTGTTTCCACTTCTTTTTCTTTCTCTAGAAGAAGTATTTCCTGTGTATAAATTGAAAGCGTAGGTAGAAGTGCCATGCTTGACCTTGTCCTCACCAACAGAGAAGGGCTGGCTGGAAATGTGATGCTCCAGGGCAGCCTTGGTAGCAGCAATAATGAGAAGGTTGAGTTTGAGATCCTCAGGACAGTGAGAAGAGCGTGCAGCAAGCTCACTGCCCTGGACTTCAAGAGAGCAGACTTTGGCCTCTTCAGGAACCTGCTCAGTAAGGTTCCATGGGATATAGCCCTAGAGGGCAGGGGGCCCCAAGACTGTTGGTTGATTTTCAAGGATCACCTGCTACAAGCTCAGGAGCGTTGCATCCCAACTAGAAGGAAGTTCAGCAGGAGGGCCAGGAGACCTCCATGGATGTATAAGGAGCTGCTGAGGAAACTTTGAGGGAAAAAAGAGGCTTATAAAAGGACAACAAGGTAAACAATGAACAAAGACAACTAATTGTCTTATTTTGATGTTGATTCACGAAGAGCAATGAATTGATGTTGTTTCTTGTACCCTTACTATTAAAAAGCTGAGAAGCAGAGGAAAAGGTGCTGGAAAAATTTTTTCCTGCGGGTTTAGGGCTATAGTATTCAAGCATTTTCCCATTCTCACAGCGGTACCAGATTTTCATCTAGTGAACGTGAAGACAAGTATATTTGCTTGGAAAAGTTCTAATGAGTCAAATTTGTTCTTAGCTTCACATTTTATTTGGGATCCTGATGCACACATAATTTATATCATTCTCACACTTGGGAAGATACACTGCGTGCATGATCAAGAGTGTAAATGCTGTCATCTCCCTGATTTTGTATCTTCAGGTTCATTAAGAAATTTCCCAAATTATCAGTGAGAAATGTCAGAGATGCCAACAGCGTAACTTTAAAGCTGTTTGTCCCAGTTAATGACACCATTGTGCCAATGCTATCCCAAGTTCAAACACCTTCATATAATTGTGCCATTTGCCTTTGGTCTGAGTACTGTAATGTGGCTCACAGTGAAGAAATGGGGGCTATCACAAATACTTCTGAATCAGAGGCCTGAGCAAGAAACAGGGGAAGTCTTGAGGTTACTGGGTATATCTACAGTCCGAGGAACATTGAACTGTAAAAATAATTCTTATATGCTGCACATTTCCAAGCCACATACTCAGAGGACTTTTCCTGCTGCATCTGTTACAACCTTCATTGGATTATTTTAGGTGCTCATGTGGGCTTCACTAACTTTCCCTATGAAACAAAACAAAGGCAAAATTACAAAGGAGCTCAATTGCAGGCCTCAGTTACTGATTTCTCAAGATAAGGCCCAAGTGTTTCATCCCACAAAGAATGAATATCAAAGGAAAAGTTAAAAAGATATTATCCTTCTGTCAGTTCCGTTCTTTTATTTCCTAAAGACAGTGTCTTCAAGCTATGAGCACTGTCTTTGATATCTAAGAAAAAGTACAGCAGTATTACCAGCTATTGCATGATTTCTGGTTTGTCATTTCAAATCATTGAACATTACACCTTCAAAATACTAGTAGAAGAAAAACAGTGTTTTATGTCCAAGTGAGAAGTCGAAAAACTGAGGCTAAGTAACTGATAGCATAAGAAGTTCCATCTGAACACAAAAAGACCTTTTTTTTTACTATGACAGTGATCAAACACTGAAAGAGGTTGCCCATATAGCTTGTGGAGTTTCCATCTTTGGAGATATTCGAAAGCTGTATGAAGATGGGCAACCTGGGCAACAAGCCCTGGGCAGCCAGCTCTAGCCCTGCTTGAGCTGGGAGGTTGCACCTGATGATCTCAAGATTTCCCTTTAAACCAGAATGATTCTGGGATTTTAAAAAATGTTTTTGATTCATGACTTACCTTCAACTTGCATAAAAAGTTCTGACAAGTCATCTCAAGCAGTTTAATTTTTCAATATGTCATTAGCAATGTGCTGCTTGTAAGCCATCTGAACAATGAAAAAAATGAGAAGTCTCAACGTCTTTGATTTTTAGAATGAAGCAATTTAAAATTAACTGCCACATTCCAATACAAATCACATTCATCTCCCAGAAGAGATGGAGAAACTTGCTCTGACAAGGGAAGATAAAAACATTGTTTAGCCCCTCTCCAAAGAGATTATGGCATTCTCATGACTAAACTGACTGGAGAATCTGACCATTTATGCAACTATTTCACACAGAAGATGCCAGCAGAGCCAATTTAAAATGCATTAGAAATGAAAAGCTAGAGGAGCAAATACAGCATGAATATTAATTTCAATTCCTAATCATAATCAGGAGAAATCAAATCCAGTAATATAATTTTGGCAGACTCCCATAAGTTCCTCTTCTTCTAGATCTTCCTGCATCTTGAATGTGCCAACAATTAAAAACCAAAAATCTGGTATCAGCGCAGTGATCGAAAAGTGTCTCCTATCCCCAGATATTTGGCATATAGCAGCAGATCAGTGTAGCACCTTTTTCAACAATTTCTGTTTAACAGCGTAAGAGTTATGAATTGAACAATATCCAGAACAATGTATATTTTCATATACAGCATCTATATACAGCCTATAAACTTTACTCATGTTGTACTTATTTTCTCAGTCTGAAAGAAATGAACAAATTCTTTGCACAGCACCAGAGTAAAGATGCATGTATCTCATCTAACTTCACTGAGAAGGGAGACCCTCCCTGTGGGCTTCATACATTGGTGAACATATACTAGAGGTGATCAGTCTTCTGGTTGTCATCTTGGGAGACTGTCGTGGTTTAAGCTTCTCAGCCACGCACAGTTTTGCTCACTCACTCACTCCCCACTCTTTCTTCCCTCCGCTCCTGGCGGGATGGGAAGGAGAATCGAAAGAATGCAACTCCCACAGGTTGAGGTAAGTACAGTTTAGTAACTAAGGTACAGCACAAATCACTACTACTACCACCACTAATAATAATAATAATGACAAGAGAAATACAAGGAAAGAATACAATAGCTCACCACCCAGCTCGACCAAGCAGTGCACCCCCCACCGTGCACCCCCACCATGCAGCGAACCCTGACACCACCCTTCCAGGTCTCTGCTCTCCGTTTTTACATCCTGGACATGATGTGCTGTGGTATGGAATAACCTCTTTTGTCACTTTGGGTCAGGCGTCCTGTCTCTGCTTCCCCTCTGCTTCCCCCCGTCCCTGGCGGAGCATGAGACTCAGAAGGTCCTTGGTCAGACCAAAACATTCTATGCCGTAACTATAAACATCGGTGTTATCAGTGCTGTTCCCAGACCGAAAGTCGAAAACACAGCACCGCACCAGCTACTATGAAGGAGAAAAAATTGACTGCTGCTGCTGAACCCATGACAGAGGCAGCTAAGGAATATTTGTCACTATTCTGGTTAGCCTGTCTTATTCCCCAGTCTGTTGCAATGGTGTGAGCATTAGCACTTCGGACCCCACCCCTCAAGTTCTTTGGTTTAAAGCCCACCTTACCAGGTGGACCAATCTGCTGCCAAAGATTCCCTTGCATATTCCAGACAGGGGGATACCATCCCTCCCTAACAGGCTATATTAATCGGAAAACATCTTGTTGTCATAAAAGACAAAACCTTCACAATGACATCAGCCACGAAGCCAGAAATTTATTTGCATTATATGTCTGTTTCCGACTGCACCTTTTCCTCTAACTGGTAAAATGGAAGAAATGATGACTTGAGCACCTCCAGAGCTTATAGCCTTCCTTGGATTCAGCCCAGTTTCTGGCTCGTAGTGCCATTCATGCCCACATGAAGGAGCATCAGTGGATAGTAGTATGTGCTTCTGACAAGCTGTGGCACACTCTTGGCAACTTCTCGTACTGTAGCTCATAGAAGACAGCATACCTCTCATTAGACCTTGTCAGGCCATCAGATGGGCAGCTCAGTGCCCTTTAAAAGAGAGTAATCAACTATAAACACTTGTCGTTTCTTTTTGTGGTGTCTACTGTGTGCTGCTGGTACAGTTTCTCCTTTCAGACCTTACTCATGGGGGTCTACAGCTATTAAAGCTTCATTTCTGGATTTGGTTGTAATGCTGGAGGATGGGGACTGAAGAAGAGTAATGTTTTTGTAGGTTTCCAGGGTCCAAGATACCTCTTTCTCTGTAGTGTCCACCACAGAAGCATAGCTCTAAAACCGCCTGTCTTCATCTCAGTCATTCTAATATTGCACAGCACTGTAACTGTTTCCTGCAACTTGGCCACCTGACATAACAGACCTTCAACTCATGCAGGTACTTCTCACAAGAGCTACCAGCTCCTGGCAAGGGTCCCTGCTCCTTCCTGGATTCTCCTGGCTCTGGTAAATCCCTTGTATATCTCAATTCAGTGCATAGCCACAGGACTCAGTGTTGCTGCAGCTATGTACCTTGTTGTCTGAGTCCAAGTTCTGGGAACTTTAATATTATCTATATTGCAATATTAGCTCAAATACTATTTCATTAATAAAAATCAAGATTTATGGAAGCAGGTATATTTTTCAAAAAAAAAAAAAAATCAAAATATCTTAGCTATCTGGAAGGTGAATTTAAACACATTTAGACAGCTTAGAATATTTCTTTTCAATACCTTCTTCTGTAATATGGAAGAAATGAGAGTGGGGAGGGAGACTGCAAAGCTATTTATTTCTATTCAATTCTTATTAACTGCTAAATTGTTTGGGGTTTTTTTGAATAATCTGTAATTGTGGTTTTTGAATAACTTGACTCAGGTTTGAATTTATTGGTGCTTTAACAAATGTACAAATTTTACTTGATAAGTTAAGTCACTGGGACATGGCAAAGTAGAATCATTTTACTAAGTTATGACTATAATTAGATCTTGTTCTGCAGTTTGCAGAAATTAAAAGTAATTCAACTACATCCTTGTAATTACAAAAATTTATAGCTAACCTGTATAAAAGGTTACCTGTGTGGAATAACTGAGAATAATGAAGGTGGCAAGCAACACAACAGTTACTGAAATGTTGTACTTTGGTTTACCCTGCTGGGACTTTTCATAGCCAGATCCCACAGTCAAAGCAAGTGCTTGTTCTGATTTAATGAACTTTAACTGAACTTCTGTGCACACACAGAGGATTCCCTCTGTAAAGGCAGAAGCTCCAAGAAGCATAAAGTCTGATGAGTGCACCTCCTCTGTTCTCACTCCCTATAAAAGAGTCACTGTTTACGAAAGTTCTGGTAAAAGATACCAGAATTTGATTGCAGCCCTATTCTCAGCATACTTAAAGGCTACCACAGTTTGGTTTTCACTTGTACAGATCAGAGTAGAATCAAAGACTGCTGTTAGGTCTTTGTCAGGCCCTTTGTCTGCTGGATCCAAGTAATTCTGAAAAAATGCCATACTTTTTTGTGTTTGCATGATAGGTCATGATAGTGGGTTCCCAAAATGATAACAGTTATGTGTTGTGAAGGGGAAATTTGAGCAAAAGAGTGTCACCAAACAGCAAAAAGGCATCAGATTTTCACCTATGCTTTTTAGACCTTCATACAAGTGTCTCCTAATAGTGAAAAACAACTTTTCTCATGATAAATACCATGGTCTACAGTCTTCTTTCAGTATTCTGTAGCTCAGAGCCAAACCATCCACACAGCATCTCCAAGGAGCCCAGCCTACATCATCTGAGCCCTGGCCTGTAGATATCTCCCTCCTGGGCAGATCTCACTGTCTGGGTGGTAGAAAGGTCTTGGGTCTATGCTGCTCTGCCAGGTATGTTTATCCTTTTCCTGTAAGGATGTTTCAGAGCTCAGTGGCAGGTTGTCTCTGCACATGTGTTGGGGTGCGAGCAATGGAGATATTAGGAGAAGCTGGTCTTGACTACAGGCTCAGGTCTGTGTTTGGCAACATCTCTTATGGAAGTCAGCTTTCCTGGTGAAAATAAAGCATGTGTAATTGTTAATGATAAATCATATTACAAAGTAATGATGGTTAATTAAAAAAAATCTATTCCAACTACTGCAAAAGCCAAATTTCAATATAAGCAACCATTTTATGAATATGTCATCAATAGCATAACCTCTAATCTGAAGAATTTCAGTGAAAAAAAATGTGTAGCATTAAAAAAAAGAAAAGGGTATTTTTTTTCCATGCACACTGAATAACAAATCTACATAAGTGGAGATCCAGAGAAAACATGGCATTATATTTTCTAGGAATTTAAATGTCATTAGATTTAACACCCAAGTTCTTCCACTAAAAGTAGACACTCTTTTTTATTTGCTTTTTTGTGTAACAACATATGTATTTATTATTCTTTGTCACTTTGACATTGTATGGATACTGGCACAATTGAAACTCTTTTAATTTCATAATTAGTTGTGTTTCTGTTTTTATTATGTGGTTGTGATAATTTGTTTCCAGTTAAGAATGAAGTTTGCCTTACACTGAACACTTAATATTCACGCTCACAGGGAGGTAGTTTTCTAGAGTCTGTCTCAACTTCTGCTAATGTTGAAATTTTCTAGGGGAATTTGAAAAAGCAAACTAAGAATGAGTCAGTCACTGGGATAACTCAGCCTGGCTCTCTTGATTGCAGTGAAGGTCTTGTCTGCTCCCGATAAATCTTTATACATTAATTTTCTTTAAAATGCAAGTGACCAGATTTAGCACTGGATAGCACTGGACCTTGGAGAGGTTTGGTTTGGTTTCGTTTTGGTTATTGATTTCAGGGTTTTTTTGGGGGGAATGTTAGAGAAAGAAAGCTTGAAAAGAAGGGAGAAAAATAAAGGCAACATTACAAAACAAAGGAAGCAGGAGCACATATGGTCATATACTAGAGAAAGAAATCTGCATTTGTATAAAGCTTTAACCTGAAACATTACATTCATGTGAGAATTTTGCAGCGGAAGTAGTAGCTCAGAATATGCGCAATGTGTGGAAGAAAAGATGTAAGACAGCAAGGAAAACCTCTCTGATCTCAGATCAATTGAGAAATACTTATTTGCATCAATTGATTATTTCATCCTTATTACAAATATCATTTGCTATTCATTTAAGGAAGTTTTCAAAAAAAGACTGAATATTAAAAAATAGACAGAACCCTCATTAAATTTATTAAACCTCCCTTGAAATGTCTTTTTGTTATTACAACAATAAGAAGTCTAGAGATGAATGGCTGAAGGATCCATCCAACTCTTCACTGCTATATAACCCTTCATGCCTCATTAACCCCAGTATAATTTACATAAACTGCTGAACCTTAAAGCTGCCTCCAATAAAATTTACAAAAATACATGTAAAGGTCAAGATAACAAATTACAAGACTATAAAATCAATTTCTTATTCAAGGAATACTTTGCCAATAATCTCATGGTAATTTGCTTGCCATGGGAGAAGAAAAATATGACATGAATGAAATTACTTTCTCCCTTAATTGTTCACTTGCAAGTCTTCATGCACTGTGTTTTTGTATCAGAGGAATATCCTCTGTAAGCTAGCTTACATTTTCTAGGTGTGGTGTGGTCTCTATTATGACTGAATTTCACTGGTAAGTACTCTGTAACGGAGTATGCCTCTTCTTTGATGAGGAATAAATGAAAGAAGGTATGTTATGAGCAAGTACTATGAATTGTATGGTTTAGAATAACACCCAGTTAGTGATATTCATGTCAGAGTTCACTTGGCGGAGATACATTGATGTAAGTAAAAAGACTGAAAATTAAGTCTTCAAGTTTTTTGTGTCACGGTGTGACCTATTCAGTATCTGGGAGAAAAAAATAATACAAAAAACCAAAACACACGCACACACAAAAACCCCAACCTGACAAAGACAAAAAACAAACCCAAGAGCAAGATTTTTTTTGGTAGATAATTTAACTCTCAATATGGTTCTTACTGTAATAGATTTCAAAATCCAATCGCTGTCAGATGCAAACATGAAAGTAAATGTCAGGTTATCTTTAGAACTTTTCTAAAACATTCTGGAACAAAAGAAGTAAATATTTTTCAGGCTCCAGATTTTGCAAACATCAGAAGTTAAATTTTCACTAAGGTAATGACCCAATGTTTAGCCCGCATGTTTGTTGCTTGAAACTGTTGAAAAATAGAATTGCATAATGAGAATTTCAGATACCACTGCCTAGTCTGGCTGTTTAGTTGAACAGACATTTTGAGACAGTTTCTTAGGGACCAGCCTCCTGTTGTTTCCTGTTTGCATGCAGTATGACTCAGTCTTCATGCGAACTTGAAGGTTTTCTATTTAATTTTTAAAGTTCAAGAATAAGACTGCTCTTTTGAAAAGGTTGCATGTACCTTATATGCAACAATGCTTTCTTTATTTTTGAGTTAACACAAAACAAACAAGTGCCAAACCAGTTGCCGCTGTTGTTAAACATACTTGAGGCATCTTTCTATCACCATACAAGAGAACTACTTCCACCTGCACTAGCAGGATCTGGGCAGTTTAGCTGGGCAGAGTGTAGAGTCTGAAAATTTATGCTCTTTCCTGCTAGGAAAAGTGGTCAATATTCTTTTAAGTATACAGACCTGCCTGACTTCCAGAAGACACCAGGACTAAAGAACTATGCAAGCGCAGACATCAAGGCAATAAGCAATCTCGATTCCCATTGATGATGAAGGGTTAATAGACATGTGATGCAAATATTACTTGGTCTTTGTTGCAAGATGTACCTCCCAAGCAGATAATAAAAGGGAAGCATATTACTGTTGTCTGGAAGCCATTCACTCTATTTTGGTTTACAGAGAATCTGCTGTACTAAAAAACTGAAAAAGAGAATAGAAGCGAAAAGATGCACCTCAAGAAGCGCTCCCACAAGTCTTGGAGAAATCTTTCTCAAAGATTCTTGGAGAATCTTTCTCAGGCAGCAGCCTCATCTATAATTGTCTCCAGGCACAAGCTAATGGCGCAGCAGACATTGTCATGCTCGCCACTTCCCCCCACACCATGGAGACAGGGCTTAGCTCAGGACCTTGCAAGTCACCTGCACCCCCATATCCAACAGTGTAGAGACAGCCTATCTTCACAGCCTTAACCTGGAAGTTCACAAGCCTTACACAACCCCTTTTTCAGTATTCAAGGGGTTCATAAAGAGTTTTATTTTGCATGGACTGTTGGTGTCTAACAAAGAGATCATACTGTAATACATGCATAGCAGAGACCTCTCGAAGGCATCAGATCACCTTTCTTTCAGCAAGGTAGTTTTCTAGAGCTCTTCCATTCTGCCAAGTGTGTCTGAAATGAGCCAAAGGGTTAGAAACATAGAAGGCAGACATAAGAGCAAGACAGACTGGCAGAAATAGTTACATAGTTACTTCTTAAAGTAAATGAATGTTTCAAACTAAAGAAGACAGTTCTTCTGTTTAAAGATTGTTCAGAATGATTTTTTTTTCCCTTCTGAATTTTGGAGTCTTTATTCTGTGTGGTGAAATTACAGGAATCCATGGGGAAAAGGCTTAGAATATATCTGGATTTCTAGATGTGTCAAAATGGGGCCCGCACATTAAAAAAAATAAAGGAACTGAACTGCACCTCACTATTCTGTTCCCTGGTGGGACACTCTTCTGGAAGCAACAGTCTGTTAAACCGCTGACGATAGAATTAGAGAGACTCACAAAAACCTCACAAGCCTGGGTTTTCGGTCGATTAAAAAAAATCAGTTTTAAATGGCTTCTCTTTCCTTTGTGCTATTTTCCCAACAGTGTCCTGAGATGGAACATAATACAGTCAATTACAGCTGGAACTAAATATCCCTGTTCAAATCTCCAAGGCTTTTGTAATTGAACAAAGTTCACAAAGTTGATGTCAACAGAAATACTGCTATCACCCTCTTTATCTATAGTAATAGTGGTCCTGAGAAAGACCCTTTCTATTTCTCATCATTGTTTTAACTTTTCTTAGTATTTATCATCTTTTCTATGAGAATGGAGTTTTTTTTTGTTTTGGGGTTTTTTTTTTTGTTTTTTGTTTTTTTTTAAATGGAGATGCTAACTTCATCATTGCATCATGAACATAGCAGGACTGAGACTTAAAAGAAATATATTTATGTAATAATATTGTCCAGTACAATGTTTCCACTTTCAAATTACTTTCTTTGGGTTTTAGAGGGAGAAAAATTCTTGCATTTCTTTCTCCTGGACACAATTGAAAGCTGAGCTTGTTAAAACCACAAGCTTGGGATGCTGCTGTCTTTGTGTCTGCTCTGTCTTACAGCACTATTCTTCAAATAAATCCCTCTTTTCCTTCTGCTCCTTGCCACCCCTCTGAGCTCTGCCATTGTCACTTTGTCACCTTCTGCGACAACCAGAGCTTGGAAATCTGGTAAAATATATTTTGCTATTGAGGAGCTATTTAGTGAGATAGAGAGGATTACAGCTATAAGGAGAACAGTGTTTTATAGCCTTTGTTTAATTTCCTTCCGTACAATGAAAATAATGTTTCTTCAGATTTAGCATAAGTCTGGGGTGGACCTGTATGTATAAGAAGCAAACATATAAATGAACAAGCGTAAATATGAGCAATCTCATATAGAAAAATTCAAAGGAATGTACCTACATCTAATTCAAATCATATCTACTTTAACCTTTTCTCATATATCTCATACATGTGAGCCATTCATTTTGTCTCAGAATTTTAATGTGATGTATTAGAAACTCAAAACCAGAACCAAAGCTGTTTCTTCAGTGTACTTCCTCAGTAGTTCTGATCTTGCAAAGGCAAAGGTGGAAAAAACAAGATTTTCTCTAATTAGACCTTGTTGAACTGTTGTTTCACATCTATGTGGCCTAAATAGCTGAGCAGTGTTTTCTGTCCTTTTTTTCCTTGCAGACAACATACACCCTAGTGGGGAGGTGATAGGAACCTTTTAGAAGGCTTCTGAAGAAATTGGTTAAAAAATATAAAGAACATTGTCGTATTTTTACCCTGTTTATTTCAATCTTGATTAGAGTCCTGCAACGGCTGTAAATCAGCATTGGAGGCTGTCAGAGATTTCTTCTATTGCAGTCATTTACAGTGGCTTTAACTCTTCTTTAGTCTCCAAGGTAAGCAGGAAACAATGAAGATAAAAGATTTTATGTTTTGTTTTCCTGTGTGAGAACATAATGTTCTTCCCATTTCTATCAGTTCTTTTAATAACCAGGGATTAATTAAAGAGTCACTTGTTGCTTCTTCTTATATTCCAAAAAGCTTTAATCCCCAAAGTTCCAAAGTAATAAAGATGGCAATATCATCCCACACACATGGGACAAGAACAGTCTACCTTTGGTCTCAAGTCATGTTAAACCACAGAAAATAATAAAACCATAACTTACATAATTCCCTTAGAACAGTACTGTATATAGAGAAATGCTGGGGATACTTTTTCTCTATGGATTCTCCACAGGATTCTCTGACTATGGAGGGCAAATGCTTCATTGCAAATTGTGGTACAGACCCAGGTGAAAATCTGGCCTCAGCAGCAAAACAAAGATCTCTGATCATCAATTCTAAATAGCTCGTCTTGGAAGGACGTCATGTTTATTTCAGCAAAAAAAGTGCATGGCTAAAACTTAAAATAAAAAAACAAAACCAAATACAACCAACCAAAAAGCCAACAAAAAAAAAAAAATCAAAATAAACAAAGCAAACAAACCAAACTCAAACAAACAATAACAAAACAAAACCACCCAACCTGCTGAAAGTTGTTAAAGATGCAGATCTCTGAATTGTGGATGAACACACATGGTAGACTGGCAGTCTAATGTTTTCACTATGGACATCTACTGCACAGTATGTAAGCTTTTATTCATCCTACTAACATGAAGGAACCACAATAAGAGGAAACATGGCCTGAGGCATCTCAGGAGTTATTCTAACACCCTAAGTTAAGATAGGCACATTGGGTCTAGCTACGCTGGGATCAGATCCCAGTGTGTGGCATGTAGCATCCTGTTTGCTCTCAGTAATGGGAATAAGAGACCAGCAAACAAGTTGGAAAGAAGCCTTGACACTGCAAGGCCAATTCACTGATCTAGATACTTGGGTAGCTGAATCTCCATGGAGCACCTCAAAGTACAGCTGACTGTATTTTGTTTTAAATGTACCCTAAGACTTCAAGCCCCAGAGTTTCTAAAGTTGTGGTCTGGAGAGTACTGGACAGGCTGTGATGAACAACCAAGTGGAAGACATTGAGAAGAAGGAAAACAAAGAAGTTAAAATTCCTCATCAGATCCTCTTTCCAGTGGTTTAGAAGCAATTCACAAGACCCTGGAGAATCCTGTGCATGCAGAGCTGATCTCAGTCAGATATGGTGACACAGCATTGCAGAGTGCTGCATAGGCAAATGTTAAGCACCAAACTGGAAGTAAGAGAAAGAGGAAGCATGCCAAATAGAGGGAATAATCTGGTTTCTGAGGTAGTATTATGCCAAGAAGTCATAATTTTTTTTCCAATTACATAATCAGCAGCAAATTAAAATACTTAGGTCCATGGCTTTGAAACTAGTTTTGCTAGTTGATCCTTCAAAACCTCACTAGAAGGGTTATTGATGAAGGCACCTTATACAATATACTTACTAGCATCTCCCTTCATTTTTACCTCAGTAAGAAATGCTTTTGATCATGATTGGAAGTGGTATGAATCAGCCTAATTTTGTACAGTATTCACTGCTCATTGTGCAAGTATTTTAACGTTATGATTGATATAAAAAAACTCTTTCAGGAAATAGTCAAGAACCAGATATCTGGGAAAGGTGCTGATATTAAGAAAGAGAGGAACATTGTGAATCCTTCTAGTCTTCCTCCCATCTGATGCACAGTCTTGCTTTTAAACAGAATCATGGAAAGAGTCAATATCTTTTGGCAAACAAATGTGCCCTAAGTGCATTAGACCAGAAAGGTTCTAAGCCAAACTCTCTGTACATATAAATGGACCACACACTATCAGAACTGATGGGAGAATTGGAGTTTGGCTGTCTCTAAAATTAAATCAGTTATAAAGAAGTAGTACCTAGCATCAGCTTATATAAACCAAACCAAGAACACAATGTAGGAAGGCCTTTTAGAGAGCTTCAGTCATCAATCTATATTTGTAAATTCCAGTAAATCACAAAACAAAGTTGAAGAGGATTCTCAAAAATGGTTTTGAAATTTCTCTGAGTCATTTCTGTTTACCAGGGCATATGGCAGCATTCAGAAAGAGGCAAATTCATCTCCTTTCATTTTAGTGGTAAAGCTTTGTTTTCCAGTGCACTGGTATTGTCATCTTGTCTTTTGGTATCATGAGGTCTGTTGATGAGTTTGCTGGCCTAGGATTTATGTTTGTCTTCCCAGCAGGCAATGTGTGAGACAGTCACTTCTAGATGTACCTGACCAATACTTTCTATAGAAACATTTGTATTAATGGCTTCTGAGCTCTTTCATCATACTGCGTACCCAAAAGGAGACCTGGCAGGACAGAGCATTTAGATTAAATGATGTCAGTCTAGAGAGTCAGACCAAGAGGGCTGAAACCACTGCTGCCTAAACTATTACTCTTGCAGGATGATAATATCTTATTTTTAGAACATCGAAGCATGTCTCACCCTGGAGTTCAAACAGTGCTCTAATAGTTATTAATGGCAGCTGTCAGCCATGCATCTATTGATCACGAATGAATCACACTGGCTGTACTAGAAGCCCCAGTTAACTGGAGGGCTGGGTCTTTTTTTCTTATTTTTATCTATATTTTTCCCCTCTTTTTTATTAGCTCATTCTTTTGTACGCAACACAATAATGAAATATCAGAGTGTTTATCTGCAGTAGCCATTAGGACAAACTAACGAACTTGTTCTGGAGATACAAGCAGGTCATCACCTGCTTTGTCAGTAAATAATACTGTTAAGGAGGCAATTTTCCTCACTGTAGGCACTCACAAGTTAATTTAGAAACTACCAGCTTTTAATTAGTAGTGCAGCCAGCATACTGTGTAGCAAAATCTTGCAGAAAACCCTTCAATTTATTAGGAAGCTAAAGAAATACATTAAAAATACCCTTCGCCCCCTCTAAAGAATGATCTGACTCTAATACCAATATGATTGACATTAATGGTTAAAAGGAAATAATTAAAAATTTTACGCATCTTTTTCTCTCTAAATTAAATGACTTTCAGACACATTTAATTTTTACCAGGCTACAGTATTTGCAAATTTCATTTCAAAGCATGATTTTTACACACATAGGTTTGACAATCAGCTGCTGCAGCTGTCTTACAGTAATTAGTATAGATATTTAACTCATGCTTTCCCAACCAAATAAGGAAACCACAAGTAGTATAAAATCTGCAGTAACAGTGCCTGTGAATCCTCAAGATCAAGCAAAGTCTGCTGTTAAGTTTTTCTTCAGGAAAGGTCTGCAAAGATCACAAAAGCTGCACAGAAAAAAATGGCATGTAGCTGCCTGCCTGTTAAACAAAGAAACAGACACAGTGTAGGTCTGCATCCTTCATTTCAGAATGCAATTAAAAATCCTGGCCCTTGCCTAAAAGATCTGTCAGAGAGGAACTGCTCCAAAGAGATAATGACACTGACAGAGCCAAGAGGAGAGGTCTCGGAAAACCGAAATGAAGCCCAAAGGGAGCAGCTTTTTGTGACTGAAGACTCCTCTGCTCTTGCAGGGCTCTTGCAGGTCTCTTCTAACATTGCTGTTTTCAGGCTACCATTTAGTGGCCATATGTTTGCAAATGTCTTTGCAGTAATAAAATGGCACTTAATGAGTGAGAAAAATGAGGAAAGAAGAAGAAAAATGGCAGTGGAGGAAAGGAGGGAGAAAGAAAAGAATATTAAATGGGGAAGTGTGGAGTCCCTTTGTGCAGTATTGTATTACTCTTAGCATGAATTCACTACCAAGACAGAAAGATCAGATGTGCCTAAATATATTAGACAAGAAAAGACAAGCGGTGTGCCTGAGCCACAAACCTGCACATTTTCACTGTTATTTAGTTGTGCTAGGCAATGTCTGGTGAAGTGTAAACAAAGTGCGAAGTAGGACCTCTGGGCATGAGGATATGTTTATCTTTCTTCTGGCAAACAAGCTGATGTCATGCCTAAACATGCTTTTCTGAATGACCAGGTTGGCTTTCGTACCTGTCTTGTCCTCACCCCTGCTTTGGCAATGCTTGCTCTTGAGCCAGTCCTTCTTTGAATATGGCGTGATGCCAGGCAAAGAAATCCCTCTCCTTCGGTCTCTGCTTCTGCCCATTAAAAGCCATCAGTCCCAGATGGGATCCACTTTTCCTACCTGGAAGTTATTGAAAGAATAAGTAATTGCATTTTTATTCTCCTGCTTGTGGACATTGTTTTTGTCTACATGCATATCCCAGTCTGATTTTCAAATGTCAGCTGTGATGGGGTTTTGTTTTAGCTCTCTGGAAGCTTCTTGGTATTCCACGTCCAGAGAAATGGCTGGTGTAGGCTCTTCTGACCCCTGTCCCCTCTTTCTTTGGTATTATGACAGTTAATATGAAAAGTAGTGCTGCTACCTTGGAACAGTATTTGATGAATCACTAGTAATAACCCAACATTTAATCCTAAAAATTGGGCTACCTGTCAAGTTTGTCTGCAAAGCAATTTCTTTAATTTCCTCTGATGTCCTCTTCTAACAGGGTCATCTCCCCTAGATCAATATCAGCTGAAATGTGATTTGGCTTTGTGATCCCTAGAGGCATTAGCCTGCCCACTTGCTGTGTTCAAAATATTCCATCTTCTTCTAATGCTTCAGCTGAACACAAAGCAGTAACAACCTGTCCAAGGTGGATGTTATTACTACCTTGCTTCCTCAGCTGCATGCTGGATTGAAGCTGCTGAACATCAGCACACGGACAAGCCTACCTTGAATAACTTGTTCTTAGTCTGTCCAATGAGTCCATGGTGTGCCATTCTCATATTTTGCAGCAAAAGTCTCTTGCCCTCAGTACATTGCTAGGTCATGTATCTCTTCCTGCCATCCTATAATTCAGTTATTTTTCCCCAGGTATGCATGTTTAAAAAATTTCCACTGTAAGTAAAGATGTGTCTGAAATGCTATGGTAGATGAGGCCACATCTACACTGTATGAGATTGTTTCCTCTTTTATCACAAGGCCATGAATGAATAGCTGGTTCAATCCAAGAGGAAATGTTTGTTTTCCTTGTGTAAATTCCACTTTTTAAATGTAGGATATTTCCTCCAAAGCAGCTCTTACAGTCCTTGGGGTTCTTCACTGAGACAAATAGGAGATGTGTTTTGTTCTTCATTTTTTGACAGGGGTTTGAAGTTAGTCTTTGTACATTTAGTTATTCCTCCAGGATCTTTTCTTTTGTATGTAACTTATGGACAGGTAGCAAAAGAAAGGTTTTTCCTCCTGTTATTCATTTATGTCAGTTCTGTGGACCATTTATTTGTTTGTTTGTTTGTTGGTGACGGTTTCTAGCTGAGGTTGCTCAAGAGTAAAAGTTCTTCTCATATCATGGTGTAGTATCTGTCTTGCCATGTCACGGCTGTTGCTCCTAGAAATTCCCATATTGCTTTGAGATGCCTTTCCTACCCTGGGAAACCCCATTGGAATTCTTGGCTCGGAATCAAGGGCTTCTTTTCCCTGCCTGTTTTCTAATGCAAAAAATCCAGCCACGCACATTTGGAGCTCCTGCCCTTCTATGAAGATGTTTTGAGGCAATAAATGAGCACTGACCATATATAAACCTGTTCTAACTCATCTAGCTGTAGTTCAGAAGGCAAAAGACCTATGTCACCATGGCACTTAGCCCAATCTCTCCCGAGACCTAGTAAGCTAAAGGTACCAGTGTCACACAACCAGCGCTGTACAGTGCAGGGTGCGGGTAATTTCTCTGCGTGGTGCTACACCACAATTAGAAAGGCAGGACTATGAGGAGGGGTGCAGAGAGGGCTCAAACTTGAATTCATAGCTCTGATTCTCTTATTATGAATATACTCAAGGTACCCTGTGACAACTTCAAAGAACAGAGTTGCAATGTTTCCTAGACAATGCTAATTAAATGCTTCAGAAGCACAGGACACATTCTTTATATGAATCAAGAATTCCTGATTCATTACTTCCATATAATAAATCAGGGAAAAATATCTGAAAATAATGACATTGAATTTCAGGAAGAGTCAGCAAGCTCTGTTAAAACTGGAGCATGTATACACAGATTTCAGCAGAATATTTATTGATACATAAATATATGGAGAGAGGGAAAGAATATGCTCCATTATAAGAAAGTTGGGTTTTCAAATTACCTTGAACTTTTAAGAGATGAGAATGGCTTTCTTTCAGTTCCAAGGCTGAATAAAGACAACAGTTTCATTCCATGAGAGCATTTGATTTTCCAAATCCTCTTTCCATTCTAGTGTTGGACTTCTGTAGTGCTTTTATGGTGCTGGACTACCCTGAGATCCAAGGCTGTGCTTTAAAAAATATTGGGAAAAAGCTTATGAAGTTTGAGATCCTTCTGTCTTGGGAGTTTTCAGAGTGATTAGGATGACAACTAAATTGTGATCACTCCGGCTGGGGGCCCTTGACTTCTTGCTTCAGGGCTGAGCATCTCCTGATAGTTCTCTCTGAAATGGGCATAGCAAAGCTAAAGCCTCAACTTGGAATGATTGTAGTGTTAAAAAGGTGAGCTAATCTCACTCGGGTCATTTCTGAGTAGAGAATCTGGTCTAAAAGAATTCCTGTTAAAAACATTCTTTTCAACTTCTGTGAAATGTTTTGGCTTCAGCACAATAAAATCATATAAAAAATGTTTCAATCAGTTCTTCTTGGAGGCATTATGATATAGTCTTTAATTATACACATTCTTTTTCTGTTCCCCAGAGTCCCAGCTCATTTTGAAATTATTTGTATTTTATTCATACTTTTATTGTTAGAATGCATTCCAGACTGGAAAGCAGCTTTTTAAAGAAAAACAAAATAAATAAGGGGAAATGGCTGTTCTTTGCTTAGTGTATTTTACGTAATAACAATTGGTATATTTTGAAATAGAAATAAAATACTGGCATTTTTCACAGCACAGAGTTACAGGAAACTTGCTGTGTATCTTTGTTTACAGGCTTAGATTTGTTATATGTAATCAAATTCACCCTTTTCCTCTTCTTTTGTAGAGGCATAGGAGCACAATAAATCAAAAGTAATGTTACAGGATTATAACCATTTCTAACAGCAATTCCATTAGTCTGAAAGTCATTGGATTTTTACTTCTTTGTAGGTAATTTTGTAATAACTATGCACATATCAATAGTTAGGTACTATTATCTGACTAGACATGATTCTACTTTGTATAGTGCACATAAAAATATGTGCATATGTGAACATACATGTACATCTGCAATATTTTAGGATAATCTACATGCTCCCCTACATTTATACTTATACAGTCATAATATACTTTTACACTTACACATTTATACTTAGAATCTGCCCTGAAAACACACAAGTATGTTTATGTAATGATACCTCCAACAAAGATGCCATAAAAGAAAGCCATATTTGACTTCAAATGGTACTGAAAAAGATACTAAGCAATGTAGCTTTTAGTATAACTTAAGGGTGGTGAGGCACTGCAATGGGTTGCCCAAGGAAGCTGTGAATTCTTCATCCCTGGTGGTGTTCAAACCCAGGCTGGACAGAACCTTGGGTGACATGGTTTAGTGTGAGTTTCCCTGTCCATGACAGGGGGATTGGAACTAGGTGATCTTAAGGTCCTTTCCAACCCTAATTATTCTATGATTCTATGATTCTAAAATGCACACACTCTTTCTATAAAGCCTCACTACTAGGCTAATTTGTGAAGTCTTACCATTTCAGGGCATAAGTTTAGTATTAAACAGGCTGTACATTGTCAGTAATCATTTAGGAGTAATCATAGAGCCATAGAATCATAGAATAGTTTGAGTTGGAAAGGCCATCTAGTCCAACCCTCTTGCAGTGATCGGGGAAATCTTCAAGTAGATCATGCTGCCCAGAACCACATCCAGCCTGGCCTTGAGTGTCTCCAGGGATGGTGCATCCACCACCTCCCTGGTCAACCTGTGCCAGTGTTTCACCATCCTCATTGAAAAAAACACCTTCCTCATGTCCACCCTCATCCCCCCTCTTTTAGTTTAAAACCATTACCTCTCGTCCTATCACAACAGGCCCTGCTAAAAAGTCTCTTCCTTTCTTTCTTAAAGACCTCTTTAAGTACTGAAAAGCCTCAATAATGTTTCCCTAAAAGCCACCTTTTCTCCAGACTGAGCAAACCCTCCCTTGTATGAGAGATGTTCCATCCTTCTTATCATTTTTGTGGTCCTTCTCTGGACCCTCTCCAATAAGTCAATGGCAAAATCTTGGAGCGGATTATCCTGGAAGGCATGCTAAGGCACATGAAAACCAACAAGGTGGTTGGTGACATCCAGCATGGCTTCACTAAGGGGAAATCCTGCCTAACCAATCTGGTGACCTTCTATGAAGGGGCTACGGAACTGATGGACAGGGGCAGAGCGGTTGATGTCATCTACCTGGACTTGTGTAAAGCCTTTGACACTGTCTCCCATGACATCCTTCTCTCTAAGTTGGAGAGACATCAATTTGATAGGTGGACCACTTGGTGGATAAAGAACTGGCTGGATGGCCGCACGCAAAGAGTAGTGCTCAGTGGCTCAGTGTCCAGCTGGAGACTAGTTAACGAGTGGTGTCCCCCAGGGATCGGTGTTGGGACCGGTCTTGTTCAACATCTTTGTGGGTGACATGGACAGTGGGATTGAGTGTGCCCTCAGCAAGTTTGCCGATGACACCAAGCTGTGTGGTTCGGTTGATACATTGGAGGGAAGGAATGCCATCCAGAGGGACCTTGACAAGCTTGTGAGGTGGGCTGATGCCAACCTGATGAAGTTCAACCATGCTAAATGCAAAGTCCTCCACCTGGGTCGGAGCAATGCCAGGCACAGCTACAGGTTGGGCAGAGAAGAGATTCAGAGCAGCCCTGCAGAGAAGGACTTGGGGGTGTGGGTTGATGAAAAAATGAACATGAGCAGGCAGTGTGCGCTTGCAGCCCAGAAGGCCAACCGTATCCTGGGCTGCATCAAAAGGAGTGTGACCAGCAGGTCGAGGGAGGTGCTCCTGCCCCTCTACTCTGCTCTCATGAGACCTCACTTGGAGTATTGTGTGCAGTTCTGGTGTCCTCAACATAAAAAGGACATGGAAGTGTTAGAACAAGTGCAGAGGAGGGCCACGAAAATGATCAGGGGACTGGAGCACCTCTCGTATGAAGATAGGCTGAGAAAGTTGGGGCTGTTGAGCCTGGAGAAGAGAAGGCTGCGTGGAGACCTCCTAGCAGCCTTCCAATACCTGAAGGGGGCCTATAGGGATGCTGGGGAGGGACTCTTCATGAGGGACTGTGGTGAGAGGACAAGGGGTAATGGGTTTAAACTTAAACAGGGGAGGTTTAGATTGGATCTGAGGAAGAAATTCTTTACTGTGAGGGTGGTGGGGCCCTGGAATGGGTTGCCCAGGGAAGTTGTGAATGCTTCATCCCTGGCGGCGTTCAAGGTGGGGTTGGACATAGCCTTGGATGGCATGGTTTAGTAGGAGGTGTCCCTGCCCATGGCGGGGGGGTTGGAACTCGATGATCTTGAGGTCCTTTCCAGCCCTTACTATTCTGTGATTCTGTGATTCTGTCTTTCCTGTACTGAGGACTCCAGAGCTGAATGCAGGTGGGTTCTCACCGGAGCAGAATAGAAGGGCAGAAACACCTCTCTTGAACTACTGGATGCAGCTCAAGGTACAATTTGCCTTCTGGCCTGCAAGCATACATTGCCAGCTCATGTCCAGTCTTTCATCCACAGAGTCTTTCTCCTCAAGGGTACTCCCAATATCCTCATTCCCCAGCCTGTACTGATACCAGGGGTTGGCTTGACCCAGATGTAGGACCTTACACTTGGCCTTCTTGAACCTTATGAGGTACACATGGGCTGACTTCTCAAGTTTATCCAAGTCAATCCCAATGTCTATGTCATTGATATTAAACAGTAATGTTTCCAGTACAGACCCCATAAGGGATGCCACTTGTCACTGGTGACAATACAGACATTGAGCCATTGACCCCTGCCCTCAAGATGCAGCCATCCAGGCAATTCCTCATCCACTGAAGAGTCCACCCATCACACACATGATAAATGTGGCTTTACAGTGACTACCTCAGTAGGTGGAGCATGCACCCAAATCCATTCATTTGGTGCCATGTCAGTGCCAGGGTAAGGGGATTCTAGACAGGGAGATACTGTACTTCACAAATTGATGAGAAAACTCCAGGAAATTGCTGGAGCTGCAATTACAGAGGCCTGGATTCATCTGTCCAAAATTGTTCACCACCAGGACTGAGAGATGTTAGAACCAGTTGGCCAAGTGTGGGGAAAAGAGGCACTGGAGACCAGGCCAAAGAAACAGGAGGTAGCTCTTATTTTCCTGATTCCTCTGGTTCCTCACATTGGGGTGTTCAGGCACTAACATCGTATCCCACATCCAGCCACCAATGCTCTTCTTACCTTTATCCTTCTGTTTCAGTGCCTCTCACCAGTCCACATGAAATAGATTTGTGCTGCTATGCCAGTTGAGTATGAAAGTATCTGCTTCTCATGGTGCTAGGGCGTTGATATTCAGGTCATAAACCCCACAGGGGTTTCTCTATGTAGATATTATATATGGGGTCAAGATTTCCTGAGATCTTCTAGAAGAAAGGTAGTACCGTTGCTACAGAACAGAACACAAATATATCTAGATGCTCAACTCAAGAGAACTGGGGTGCTATGGGAGCCTAGGTCTCCACCATTTAGGTGATGACGCAAAGTTACAGGGTGGCCTTGGCTACAGAGAGCTTGAAAAGTCAATAAACAAGATAGTTTTATCACAAGTGGACAACCAAGGCATAGGTGGCCTATGGGATGTGAGAGATCATACATGAAATGTGATGGAAACAGGAACCAGATTCTGATTACCCCAGTACTGTTTAATGTCACACCAACATCCTTGCTTACCTGTTTCAGTCAGAATACTTTTTTTGTGTTTACAGACAGGTGCAAAAATAAAGGAAGAGATGAAACTGAGAAAGAAATAATGATTCCAGAATAACAGGAAGAAGACACTTCAAAATACTTAGGAAAGGATACCATTTCCCTACTTCCTTGCCCTTTACTGTCAGAAAAAGTGTGATTTCATAAATGTCTTTGTGCTGATCTTTGCAAGCTATCAGGTTGTTTTGCATGCTCTGAAAGTAATGTATTTCCAGTCTGGGACCAGTGCTCCCTTTGAACTCACTTGAAATACAAGACAAATGGAGAAGCAGATTTTAATCTTTGCATCTTGGCAGTAGATGATGATGGATATTCGAAAATGAAAGATGAACCGTGGAAACGAGAACTGTGTTTTCTTTTGTGTAGAGCTCCTTGGTCCCTGAATTATTCATATTCTGAGCCTGATTCATCATCTTCCTCCTTTTTTTTAATTTTTCTCTCACTGCCTGAATCCAATGGGAAAGAGAAAGAACTTCCTTCCTTGATTAATTCTGACTTTTAATGATGTAGAAGGAAAAAGCCAGTTTTCCTGTGTGCTCTCATTTTGCATTCCTTCCATGGGAGCAAAGCCACATTGCTACTAGTTGGGAAGCTTTTTGAAATTTCCCAATTTCAGGCGTTGCATGTGAGATGTCGGTCTCCTGTGGGACTTGTCACCAGTGCCATGAAATCCTTCCCTTGATAACATTTGATCTTGCTGAGAGTTTTGCTCATAGGAATGCATCCTCAAAAATGCTAAAAGAGTAATGCAAGAAGTGTTGTGTCCCAAAGGTTTCTTCAGGAAGTAAAGATAGATCTGCTTAGAATCAATCCTTCAATGCTCTTCACATGCCCTTCTACTACAGTTTCCACTTTACTTGGACTGCTCATTTCTACTATAATGTTGTCAATACTTCCACTTAAGGAATTCTAAGTCCAGATCATTGAAGTGTGACTTACTGCCTTCTTATCAGCCATAAGGAAGAATAAAAGGGTTCCCCACACACACTCACAATTTTATTTATATTTATTTCTTTCATTCCAAAACCTGATTAAAAGCTGCCTAATTAAACTATACGTTCTATGGTTTACCTCTACTTATTACAAAGCCAGCACCTCTTTAGAGCAGCTTCCCTTCACTGTTTTGATAAATAAATAGTTATTTTTATATGTATGTGCATATACAAATGTATCGTTTGTACCCTGTGCTCGTAATATGTTTTCCTGTTTACTTTATATGCAATTAATCTGTAGAGAGTGGTTAGGATAAATTCTGGCAAACGGGTGCTATCCCATATAATACAGTTATTAGAAAAAAAAAAAGTGTTTTCTAACTCTTCTACAGCCGTCTGAAGTGGATGATACCAGTGGTATATATTGTTATCTGCCTTTTGGGACAAAGCAAGATAGTAGAAATGAGTATACACAGAAGTAATGCAAGTAAAACTATTAATTTCCAAAGCTTCATAACCAGTCTAATCCATATGGTTTCATTTTTCTCACTTGCAAATTCACTTCCTTATTTGATCTTTGAAATATTATAAGCCAAAATTCATATTATTCCTTGAGCTTGTTATTATCAAATTCAAGGGCATTTAACAACAAATATTTTCACTACTGTGTGAAGCTGGATGAATGTTCCTATTTCCAGGTTTTGCTCATTCTGTTAGGGGTGAGATATGTGTAAAGCAAAAATACCAACGTCAAAATGAAGAACTACTGATTACCACTCTGCATGTCACCAGGGCTTTTCAGTGAAAATTTTAGAAGTGGAAAACTGATCTTCTCAATAACCAGCACATCATGGTATTTTGGGCATATGAAAAGCATATAAGTTAAGTCAGCAGCTTTTCTTTAGCTTTAGGGTGCATGGTTAAGCAGTTTGCAGGTTAATAGTTGAAAAACTGATTTGACAAATGGCAATGCTAATGTCAGTTTATTTTTTCTTCATCTGAACAAAATTAATCTGAAATTTTATGCATTACCTGTTCAAATTCAGTGAGGAAAGAAATTTTCTCTGTGGTTTTATATTTGTAAATATAACTCACCACTGCACGCTTAAATTTTACGTTTCAAAAGTGATCCATGTTATTTACATGCAATGTTTTCAAGCAATGCATTAGAACTTTGAGATCTCAACAATAAGGCACTTAACATTTGCTGCAGCTCCAAAACACATCCTGGTATCTCTTGTTTCATGGCCATCGAAAAGTTCCTTGGAAGCCAGTGCCTACTCTTGTACTCTGTGCACTCAAAATATTTTGTGTGGCTTTTTTGGCTACGTTTTATTTTAAGTCTTCTAATCTTTGACAGATGTATAAATTCATTTAAGCAGTCAGTTATCCTGCAGCACAGGCATCTGAGTCATGTGCTCTTCCCAGCCTTTGCTTGGTTAAACACCAGATGGATGAAGCAGCTGTATAAATCTTTAATCTCTGTGACAACCTTTCCTTCATTTATTCTCTGACTTATGTGGTTAGCTTCACTTGTGTGTTCTTCCAATTACAGAGTTAACCAATCTCTGTCATTCAGATTTATTTAACACGCTTTGCTTGTCTTCAGCTTAGGGAATTTTAATTTTACATCTATTTTTCAACATATACATTAAATATTCAGCCTGTGTTTGAAGCAATATTGATGTCTTTGATTTTTTTGCTCATTATCTGTTAATCTATCAGCATTCCTGATATAATTAAAAGCACACATTATCATGACATTTTGTAGTTACAGTCTCTTTCTTTGGAATAGCATTTTCTTGTAAGATAATATTCTCCTCCAAAACTGTGGAATTCATAATCAATGGCTTTATTCACACCATTATGCTTTGCAGTTGCATTATTTCTGCAGTCTCACTATTTTGAGAAAATATAAATCTAAACTGAGAGACAGCGGCAGAACTATTTGTTGAAGTATACATCCTTCACTGTTCAACTTAACTTTTTTCTAAATTGTCAAATGTTGTGACTAGAAATTTTGGAACTCATATGAGTTCTGTCTAGAAGAAACCAGAATTAACATAAGACTCTGTTACTGTGATTAAAGGACCTGATAGTAAGAAAGTATGTGTGGTACTAAACCATGAGATTTCCCTAGATGGTATCAAAAGTGTTTGCAAGTCCAAAAGTACTGTGCCCAGATACACTCTAAAAGATCTTTTAAAGAGATACATAACACATGAAGTAGATCTAGAGACTGTAACATGGGAAATTTTATAGAAAGGCAGGGAACTGTTTAATGCATTTGAATATTGCAAAGTTTTATAGGAGGAAAGTGTGAGCTCCTCTGACCATACAGCTTAGAGAGGATAGATAAATCCCCTGTGAAGAAGGGATGAATATCAGTGCTGACTTAGTAAAGGCAACTGTGGCACCATAGAATCGTAGAATCATAGAATAGTAAAGGTTGGAAAGGACCTCAAGATCATCAAGTTCCAACCCCCCTGCCATGGGCAGGGACACCTCCCACTAAACCATGCCATCCAAGGCTATGTCCAACCCCACCATGAACGCCGCCAGGGATGAAGCATTCACAACCTCCCTGGGCAACCCATCATTCAGTAGATTGCAACAGCAATGCTTTGCTGGCTAATTTTACCACCCCACCCAGAAATGTAATTTCTGAGTTCCAAACAAATTCCAGTCCAGACTATCAAAGTCACAAGCTGAGAAGTCCTGAGGCTTTGCAATTGGGAAAGAAATTTGCATGTGGAAAAGGGTGGGTATAAAAGGCAATAGGAAAGAAAAGCTTTTTTTCTTATACAAAAAAAAGCATGCCTCTGACACATGTAAAGTAAATCTAAAACTCTAAGATGTCACTAGAGATTCTGAGATGCCACAGAGACTCTAGAACCTATCTGATGCCCCTAAAGGCTTTGATGCTACTAAGCCTGCTTGAAAACATTTCATTTCCAAACAAGGTATTCTTTATGCTTGTTCTTTTGGTTCTGTGTGTGTGTTTAAAGCCTGTGGAGCAGGAGTTGAGAGATACATTTCTTAACCAGCCCTCTTCTGCATGTGAACAAGACACTGTCTAAACAAAATCAAGGGAGTGCAGGTGCAAGGACATGCGATGTTTCTCCATTCTCCTTGGTATTTCAAGGATATGATTTATAATAGCCCCATCATTTCACGGCTGATTGGTAGTTGTCTGAGTTCATGCTCTCTTTCTAATAGTATTTCAACCCTATGTGGTTTTGTTATGGTTTCATATCCACACACACAGGGATTTTTATCAAGGCAAAAGGAATCAGAGTGACCACAGTGTAAAGTAATTTTGCTCAGAGTAGAGACTCTTACTGATTTCATCCATGCACAATAATAACACAGAATGCAGAGCCATTCACATCCCTGTGTAGAAACACAATCTCATAGTAAACAATGTTTCAAAGTATTTGATGTGTTTCAAACATTTCTGAAGTATTTCTGAGCACATTAGCTATGAAACAACCTTGAACTTCAACTGCGTTTCTGCAAGAAAAAAGAATCTGCTTCTTCTTCAAGGGTTAGGTCAGGGAACTCTTCTTCCGAGAGTTAGGAAGGAAGTCATTTTTATTTTTTTATTTTATAAGGACTTATTTTTATTCCAGCTCTGTAGGAACACAAATTGTCTATACCTGTATAAAAATCTCCCTTTGAACTTCCAGCTTGATGTCAATACCTATTTTGCATGCAGTGTAATGCCAGTTACATGTCCCTTGTTTATTTTCCTCTCCATCTGCATGAAAGAAGTCCTTCCCATCAATAACAGTTACCCACAGGTAGCAACAAGAGATTGGATCTCACCCCATTCCATCAACATTTTTCAAACTGTTATGGTTATGAGATGAAATCTCATTTATTTTATGGCCACGAATTCCAACAGGGAGCAGAAATAATTTCTTCTTCATGGAAAGAATTTTTAAGCATTTGAGAGCATCCAACACTGTCTTTCTCAAGGAAGATAGCTTAAAAGTTTCTGAAGTTAACAGAGGAAGACTTTTTAAGTGACTTGTAAAACTGAATATATGGTTGGTGGCAGAGCTTAGCATGCCTGGTCTTCTGTTGCTATGGAACTCAGAGGAATCTACAATTCTTCCTTTCACTTGATTTAGTTGGTGCAAGACAGCCTGTGGCATATGGGAAAACGTTTTCTGCATTAAGCTTTCTAGAATATTCTTTGTGTTTTACCTGTATGGTTTGAACTGATCACTGTTTTTTTGTCATTTTAGTATAGACAGAAGGACAGTGAGAGATTTCATGGGATTTGGGAAATCCTCATAAAGCAAGACAGACTGCTGTACTTATGTTCTATGCATAAAGATGTACTTGAAATTCAGTAACACTTTGAATTTTTTTTGCTTTCAAATTTGATAGCTTTTTAATTCACTATGAAGGAATCAACATTAAATACATGTTTAACAATTCCATTGTGGTTATCTTTGAGCAATACAACTTATGTAGCAATCATATTTTTTCCAATATTTTTATATCCTAAAGGATTGACAGGCTTCATTCCAAGAAAACCAACCTCCCCCAAATCTGATGTTATGTCCAAACAGACAGGAATCTTCAACCCAATTTGCTTAGGGTTACACTTTGAAGGAGTCAAAAATGTTTATTATTGTGTACAAGCCAATGACAGGTCTCCAGCAACTGCAGTCTGCGTTTTTTCAACATATATGCATATGCATATTAGTGTACACACACACATATGTATAGTGCATGCACCTTTAGGTTTTTATGTGAAAACTTTCATGACTATGACTTGCTGACTGTTATGAAAGTCTAAAAAATTAATACCAATATTTTGTCATATTCTGCTAAAATTCATGTATTTGTGCCAAGTGTCACCAACAGAGGTCTCAGAGCAAGCCTCTAAGACGCAGAAATTTCAGTATGCCACAGCTGGAAGAATAGTTTCCATAGATATTCAGCATTAAAATAAAACAACTTTACTTGGCAGATGGAATAAAGCATTATACTGCAAAGTAATTCCTTAGAGAGACACTTCATATTCTAGTTTCAATGAACTAATTTAGAAGACAACAGCACATCTTATTTGGTAATCTTGCAAGTCTTGTCTGGGAATACGAGAGCACTGCAGCTCAGTAGTGGCACAGCAACACTTTCCTGAAGATTCTAGGGCAGCCTAGACAAAGCCTGTTGCATGGTTGCCTTCAACTGCCTATTAACAGAAAATCACGTTTGTACATTGAATTAAACTTGTGCTTTGAGTAAAACTGAGTGAATGTCAACAACTTTTTACTTGCTGTTTCACAGGGTCTCATAATCAACTGATCCATTTGTTACACCAAAGGACTTAAGCCTCTAAGTTCTTGTTGCAGATGTAAAGATATTGATGTCCACTTACACAAAAGTACTTGCCTTGTAGAACTATTAACTGCAGTGCTGCAGAAGGACTATGTGCAAAATATTACTGCTTACTTATGTAAGATACTGTTTGCTTGTGAAACTAGCTGTCAGTACCATGACTTAGTAGATACAGGTACAAATGGGGGCAAATTATTAGATTACCAACTTTCCTCATTTGTTACTTTTTTTTTTTATTGTGAGTTTCTTAACATTTCATTCTGGCTAGCTTAAAACAAGTAATTTACATTAATGTGAGTATCAATTATGAGCAAAGAGTTGCTACAAAATAAACATATTTTAACTTCAAGATTAACTGTCATGATGCAGGAATGATTCAGCTAGAAACACATGTGATATAAGTGCACAAAATGGCAAACAGCATCTGAATTCCATTTGTGATACAGTCAAACAGAAGGACTGCACATCATTGTGCTGAGAATGACACAGTGACAGAAAACGCATTTGAAGAATACTAGACCACATACAGTAAAAAGAATCTTATCCACACTCCCTTTACTATTGCCACCACCATCCTTCCACAGGGTCTATATGTGCTCTGGTCAATGGTGGGCTTGCCCATGTTACAGTGAGTCTACGTTACCTTTCACTCTGACTGTGAAGATCTTTCAATAATAACAAGGAAATATGAAACTGAGAAAAAAGTTCCAAAAAGAAAAGTATCTGAAGCACCTTTTAAAGAATTAATATTCTTAGCTGCAGTGGTCAGACTCCTCTTTCAAAAATATCCCAATCTGAGTAACTCTTCCTCAGACCTGCTGAATCATTGCAGATAAATCCCTCCAATAATCAGTGTTTCAAGAAAATAAAGTAATGATTCTAACTTAGTTTGAAAGGTATTCTGTGATCATGTGATGAAATGTATTCTATAATAAGCAGAGAGTTTATTACTCAGAAAGAATAATATTCTTTCAACCTAGCAATATTCTTGAAAAGACTTTTAAGACATGTCTTTCCACAAGTCAGGAACAGAGGGTGTTTTTCCTCTCCCCTGTTTTACCTTGCCTTTTTGAGCCTGTGAGAAACAAAATAGAAACCAGGGTAGACCATAGTATTCACAGATGCTGAAAGGCCATTCACAAAGGACAAAGCACGATGAAGGGGGGAGGTGAAATGACTCCTGCGGAAACAAAGTGAAAAGTCAAAGAGATCAAATAGAAACAAACTGCAAGAGCTCCTCACTCCAGCTAAATAAATAGTAGCAATAGGTATGACAGATGATACCAACCTGGATGAAACAGAGAGTGGCATTTTTTCACACCTTGTTTTTTTCAAAACTCACTTCTCAGCCAAAGCAGATAACACACCAACTGAGGAAAACTGATTTGCTGAGAGTCTTGTCAATACAGAGAGGGGGTTTTAGCTAGAGAAATTCTTGGCAGAATCTCTTATTTCCGCTTAGGGCACATTACTGGGCTCTAGGCTGAGATGATATGGGTGAGGGAAAGACAACGAAACAGTAGATGATAAAGAGAGAAAAGAAGAAGCAAAAATAAAAATGAAAGTCTAAAGGGATTTCAGTATTACTTATATGTTTTTATTTGTGCAATTGTCTGCCTTGTAAATAACACATATACACTAAATTAGCTTTCTAGACAAATGTAAAACCAATACTGATCTGCCCTTTACCAGAAAAGGTCTTCATACTTGTCCATTTTTGAAAGTGGAGTAAGTGTTGCTCTATAAAGTCTTTAGGTTACAGGCTCGTCTCTCTGCCCTAGCTGCTAAGGGAGAGCCACACACATTTTAAGCATCACGTACTGTGATAAAAAGTCTCTGAATGATATTGAAGAAACTGTTCACTCAAAAAATCCTAAGTATTTCATGCACATATTATTTTATTACCTCCATTTAGGCTTAAATTCAGCAAAACACTTGAGTATGTGCTTCAGATCCATTAACTGTCATTAATTAGTGGAGACCCTCCTTGTGACACCGACAGCTTACCACAGAAGACACACTATTCAAATTCACCACAATGTACGATGAATAAGATATTTTCATGGGCTTAATTTCCCTGTCTTCTCTGGTTTTGTTCTTACATTCCCAGGATGGGGACTGCTGCAGCATGTATTCGTAAGCTTAGAGATAGAAAGAGTCCCTAACCTGTACCCTTTAGCAATTGCCTTCAGTTTTATTGTTGAATTTTGTTTTTCAGTTATGTGAAGTGCCTGGGCAGGGCTGAAATTAATTGTGACTGAAAGAATGGCATTTTCAAAGTTGTTATGACAGTCTGCTTCCTTCATTTAGATGCATAAGACATAGATATTACTTTTTTTATTTTTTTCCAAGGCCGCTTGTGTAATTCTTAGAAAATAGATTGGCTATGCGGTGGATGACTCAATTGTCCTGGAATAAGATACTGCTTTGACAAATCTACTGGTACTTCTGAGTGTCACTGAGCAAGTGATATTTATTCTTAAAGCAGGTATTTCCTGCCAAATCCAAAATTGGTATAGAATCATAGAATCATAGAACAGTTAGGGTTGGAAAGGACCTTAAGATCATCTAGTTCCAAGCCCCCGCCATAGGCAGGGACACCTCACACTAAACCATGCCATACAAGGCGATGCCTAACCCAGCCTTGAACACCACCAGTGCTGCAGCATTCACAACTTCCTTGGGCAACCCATTCCAGTGCCTCACCACACTTACAGGAAATAATTTCTTCCTCATATCCAATCAAAACTTCCCCTGTTTAAGTTTGAACCCATTACCCCTTGTCCTCTCACTGCAGTCCCTCATGAACAGTCCCTTCCCAGCATCCCTATAGGCCCTCTTCAGATACTGGAAGGCTGCTAGGAGGTCTCCATGCAGACTTCCCTTCTCCAGGCTGAACAGCCCCAACTTTCTCAGCCTATCTTCATACGAGAGGTGCTCCAGTCCCCTGATCATCCTCGTGGCCCTCCTCTGCACTTGTTCCAACAGTTCCATGTCCTTTTTATGTTGAGGACACCAGAACTGCACACAATACTCCAAGTGAGGTCTCACAAGAGCAGAGTAGAGGGGCAGGATCACCTCCTTCGACCTGCTGGTCACACTCCTCTTGATGCAGCCCAGGATACGGTTGGCCTTCTGGGCTGCAAGCGCACACTGCCGGCTCGTGTTCATTTTCTCATTGACCAACACCCCCAAGTCCTTCTCTGCAGGGCTGCTCTCAATCTCCTCCCTGCCCAACCTGTAGCTGTGCCTAGCATTGCTCCAACCCAGGTGGAGGACCTTGCACTTAGCATGGTTAAACTTCATCAGGTTGGCATCAGCCCACCTCACAAGCGTGTCAAGGTCCCTCTGGATGGCATTCCTTCCTTCCAGCGTATCAACCGAACCACACAGCTTGGTGTCATCGGCAAACTTGCTGAGGGCGCACTCAATCCCACTGTCCATGTCACCCACAAATACGTTGAACAAGACCGGTCCCAACACCGACCCCCGAGGGACACCACTCGTTACTGGTCTCCAGCTGGACATTGAGCCATTGAGCACAACTCTTTGCGTGCAGCCATCCAGCCAGTTCTTTATCCACCGAGTGGTCCACCTATCAAATTGATGTCTCTCCAACTTAGAGAGAAGGATGTCATGGGAGACAGTGTCAAAAGTTTTGCACAAGTCCAGGTAGATGACATCAACTGCTCTGCCCCTGTCCATCAGTTCCATAGCCCCATCATAGAAGGCCACCAGATTGGTCAGGCATGATTTCCCCTTAGTGAAGCCATGCTGGCTGTCACCAAGCACCTTATTGTTTTTCATGTGCCTTAGCATGCCTTCCAGGAGAATCCGCTCCAGGATTTTGCCAGGCACAGAGGTGAGACACTGGACTGTAGTTCCCTGGCTCATCTGTTTTACCCTTCTTGAAAATGGAGGTTATATTTCCCTTTTTCCAGTCATCCGGAACTTCACCTGACTGCCACAATTTGTCAAATATGATGGACAGTGGCTTAGCAACTTCATTTGCCAGCTCCTTCAAGACCCAATGGTGGATTTCATCAGGTCCCATGCACTTGTATACGTTCAGGTTCTTCAGATGGTCTCGAACCAGATCCTCTCCTACAGTTGGCCCAGGGTCTTCATTCTCACTGTCCCTGTGTCTGCCTTCCAAGACTTGGGTGTTGTGGTCAGGGCATTTGCCAGTGAAGACTGAGGCAAAGAAGCCATTAAGAACCTCATCCTTCTCCAAATCCAGGGTAGCCAGTTCTCCCAATAGCTTCTGGAGGGGATCCACATTGTCTCTAGCCTGCTTTTTATTTGAAATGCACCTGTAGTATCCCCTCCTGTTATCTTTCACATCCCTAGCCAAGTTTAATTCTAAGTGGGCCTTAGCTTTCCTAACCTGGTCCCTAGCTTCCCGGACAACATCCCTATATTCTTCCCAGACTGCCTGTCCTTGCTTTCACCTTTCATGAGCCTCTTTTTTCCTTCGAATTTTGCTAATCAGCTGCTTATCCATCCAAGGAGTTCTCCTGGCCCTCCTGCTGTGCTTCATTCTAGTTGGAATGTATCGCTGCTGAGCTTGCAGCAGGTGAGCCTTGAATATCAACCAACAGTCGTGGAGCCCCCCACCCTCTAGGGCTGTATCCCATGGAACCTTACTGAGCAGGTTCCTGAAGAGGCCAAAGTCTGCTCTCTTGAAGTCCAGGGCAGTGAGCTTGATGCACTCTCTTCTCAATCTCCTAAGGATTTCGAATTCAACCATCTCGTTATTAGTTATAGATAACAAAACTGGCTTGATGTGGTCTTACTTACTATTCTCCATTTCAGGTTCCCTTTTCATAAAGACTTTGAGTTAAAAGATCAATTCTCTTTATTGCAGAGCACCTATCACTGATAGCAAGCAGGCCAATTTTTTTAGTTGTTCTGAAAGCAGTACAGCTCTTTCAAAAACTAGCTTTCATTTTGTTCATTTCCTTTATTCTTTGAGGGAGAGGAGGCAAAGAAACTCTGATAGTGATCTTTCTTTCCCCAGTTTGAGCATATGCAAACTGGAACCTTAAGCTTGAAGAATTCACAGTGAACAAAAAGGAACTTGCACCTTTCCTTATTTCTATCTAGTAAAATAAAGCCTTGATTTGAGCTAGCCAAGCTTTTGTGTGGGTATAGGTTTGTTCTTGTCCTCTTTTCCTCCAAAGAAGGTTTACCACAGCACACTAATTTCTTAGCCTCTATGTTTTTTCTAAAGCTAGAAAACAAAGTAATGCTTCAACAGCTATTGTGAGAATACAGGGCTACTATGTATCTTGTTTGACTTGCTTTTCCTATTTTTTTTTATTTTTTTTGTTTTGTTTTTTTTTGTTTTTTGTTTTTTTTTTTTTTTGTTTATTTCTTTTTCAGGAAAGTGATCTTTTCAGCCAGGGCAGTAGATGTGATAGATTTGGATTAAGTGGTACATGCCTTTAGTGCCTTAAATAGCAGTCAGTTCTGGATCCATTGTTAAAGCCTATGGGAAGAGTCAGAATGGTGTAGATTTTCAGTAAGCTGCAGCAGCCAAGCAAAAGATATAGGTAGTCAATCTGGGAGAACAGGAAAGACCGACAGCAGCGATTTTTGTGCAGGCTGAACAAGAATATCCAGATAGGGATCATAACAAAACAGGGCCACAATAGGAGCTTTGGAGTGTGGGAGGCTGAACTCTCAAGGATAACTGAGGGCTTAGAAGGGAAGGGATTTGGCACTGAGTGAAGGATGCCATGTTGGGATAAGTCAAAAAAAAAAAAAAAAAAAAAAGAAGTAGGATGAGAAAAGTCTAACAGAAAACAAACACTTCATGCATAGACCATAGTCAGGGCTTTGGGTCCTCTCCTGACAAATAACCTCTTGATAACCTGGACATCATCAGTGATAGGATTTGGTAGAGAAAATTAGATTCTTGGTTGTCTCACTGAAATCCACACAGTGCCCAATGGCTGCCTGTAACCATTGCTTACTGCTCACAATCTGATTGTCCTATGGAGTTAACTAAAGTCCATATTATAATAGCATTGTCAACTGAATCTAACTTATGCTATCTGCTACACAGCCTATCCCTTATTGCATAGACATTCATATAAATGTCCATGCAGATCAGTTCCATCCACGCCCATTTACGAGATTACATATACACATTGAGACATTCTCCAGATCTTAGTATACGAGCTAATATGAAAATTTGTCTAATTAAAATTACTAATTACAAATGTGTCATAATTGAAATATCCAATTGTCCAGTTATCCATACCACTCTTACTATTCTCAGTGCTGTTTTTTATTAGTGTCAAGATGCAATCTTTTGTGGAAGACGCTGCTTGCCATCTTGTGCCTTGCCCATAGTACATGTATTATACTCCTGTCCTACTGCAAATCTCCCCATCATTCATTTTCCAGCAGTCTGTTGTGAGAGTCATGGTAGCAGAAATGTTTGTGGGTGGATGACATATGCTGGCACTCCCTGTAGCACATAACAGTCCTCTAAGCACAACTAAACAGATTTGGTGTGTCATGATGTCTTTTTTGACCTTGGTGGTCCAGATGGGTTACCCAAATATTTCCATGTGAGTTTTTTCCATCGATTAATCCACCCCCACACAGCACTGACTGCCATCCAGGAGTCACTATGGGCATCCAGTGCATTACTGGCAACCGGGACACTAAGTTAAGAGGTTATTCTGTTCCTAGTATGTCAGATGCTTCTTGGACTCCAGGACAAGTGCTGTAGACCTCATTCTCTTGGGATATATGTCTAGCTTCTCATCCCCAACACCTGTGCTTCAAAATCCCAATGATTGCCTCAAATTTCATCAAGATCCTCTTGCTGCATGCAAAAGATAAAGCATCATACACGGATACCAGAAACCTCAAACAAAAAAATTTGAACTATGTTGAAACACTCACAGTGCATGTTAGAGGAAAGCTAAAGAAGTACTGTCAGTGAGTAACCAAATTAAAGTTTTGGAAGAGGAAAAAAACTGAAAAAACCCCACTGTTTTCATCAGTTTAAATGCAAAAGATATTTTGCCCCTTGAACTGCAAGCACATACTTAAAGAAGTGTTAAGCAGATTTGGCTCCAGCACTTCCTCAAATCCTCATTTGAATTCTTCTCTGAAGCCCACACTTCATTGCGACTACAGAGTCACCATTATTAGACAGCAGAAAACCAGAGCTTTGCTCTTCAATAAAATGAGTGACAATTTCAATTAGATTTCTCAGGTGTTTTTTCCAGGCTCATGGTATTGGAGAAACAAATAATTTATTGCATTCAGATACCATATAGTTTCTAGTGTGTCTCAGCCTTGATTTTAACAGACTCAAAATACAGACAATCTGATGACAAAATCGTGAAACTTTCTGTATGATTCCTTGGCGTAGTGGTGAACTCATAGATTTGGCATATGTTCACTATAACTTAGTTTAAAATGTGAAAATCTCCCCCTGTGTGTAAGACTGATCAATTTACTATTGACAACAGCTTTGACCCGTTGTAGTAAACAAAATATTGTCATGCTGTATTTAAATTATCAGGTGCCATTTCAGTGTAACAGTATCTTCACATACAGTACCTGTGAATTATTCAGTTTCTTTGTTGAACCACTGAAGAGAATATTCTTAAAAGCAGGCTGTTGATTCACTTCGGCTAATAATTAATGCCACTTCCTAGTGGCCTTCAGCAAGGGCACTGGTGGTGGCAGGTGACAATTCTTAGAATTTAGGGGAAAAAAACACAGCTTCTTAAAAAGTTCATTAGCAAATAAATGAATGCTCTGTAAGTGTAAAGCCCTGTTTGTTCCCATGAAATTTTGACCTCTGAGAACTGATAAAGCCTTTGACACTGTCTCCCATGACATCCTTCTCTCTAAGTTGGAGAGACATCAATTTGATAGGTGGACCACTCAGTGGATAAAGAACTGGCTGGATCGCTGCATGCAAAGAGTTGTGCTCAATGGCTCAATGTCCAGCTGGAGACCAGTAACGAGTGGTGTCCCTCGGGGGTCGGTGTTGGGACCGGTCTTGTTCAACATATTTGTGGGTGACATGGAGAGTGGGATTGAGTGCGCCCTCAGCAAGTTTGCCGATGACACCGAGCTGTGTGGTTCGGTTGATAAGTTGGAGGGAAGGAATGCCATCCAGAGGGACCTTGACACGCTTGTGAGGTGGGCTGATGCCAACCTGATGAAGTTTAACCATGCTAAGTGCAAAGTCCTCCACCTGGGTCGGAGCAATGCCAGGCACAGCTACAGGTTGGGCAGGGAGGAGATTGAGAGCAGCCCTGTGGAGAAGGACTTGGGGGTGTTGGTCAATGAAAAAATGAACATGAGCCGGCAGTGTGCGCTTGCAGCCCAGAAGGCCAACCGTATCCTGGGCTGCATCAAGAGGAGTGTGACCAGCAGGTCGAAGGAGGTGATCCTGCCCCTCTACTCTGCTCTTGTGAGACCTCACTTGGAGTATTGTGTGCAGTTCTGGTGTCCTCAACATAAAAACGACATGGAAGTGTTAGAACAAGTGCAGAGGAGAGCCACGAGGATAATCAGGGGACTGGAGCACCTCTCGTATGAAGATAGGCTGAGAAAGTTGGGGCTGTTGAGCCTGGAGAAGAGAAGGCTGCGTGGAGACCTCCTAGCAGCCTTCCAATACCTGAAGGGGGCCTATAGGGATGCTGGGGAGGGACTGTTCATGAGGGACTGTAGTGAGAGGACAAGGGGTAATGGGTTTAAACTTAAACAGGGGAGGTTTAGATTGGATCTGAGGAAGAAATTCTTTACTGTGAGGGTGGTGGGGCCCTGGAATGGGTTGCCCAGGGAGGTTGTGGATGCTTCATCCCTGGCGGCGTTCAAGGTGGGGTTGGACATAGCCTTGGATGGCATGGTTTAGTGGGAGGTGTCCCTGCCCATGGCAGGGGGGCTGGAACTCGATGATCTTGAGGTCCTTTCCAACCCTTACTATTCTATGATTCTATGATTCTATGAATTGCTGGTTCCGTGAACAAGGTGCTGCATTCTCAGATCTTCACTGGTGGTAACACTATTTTCTTTGAAGTCCAGCTTGGTCGCACAGGTGAGGGACACTCAGTCATTTTGCTTATTCATTTGTCTTCTCCAACTCTATTCTGGTGAGTAAACATCTTTATGGCAGGCACTATAACTACAAGGTTAATGAAGATATATTGAATTCACTGGCAGTCAGCTTCTTCCTCATTATATACACAACATACTACAGGACTGCCCATGTTCAGACTGGGAGGAGTCTCAGGCACCAACGCACACTGGATATGTGCAATGAGCTGCTCACAAGCAGTTTTCTGCAAAATATATCTGCACCTCTCTGCAAAACTCTGAGTGCATTGAACAACCACTGAAAAGAAGGTTGGTTTATGCTGCTTTTTTCTAGAAGAAATTAAATAACATTTTTCTCATTCTTACAGTTTCTGTCATCAAAAAGTAGACTGCCTTCACAGCAGTGTGCAAAGAAATGCATAGGCATGACACTGACAGAGAAGGTTCATGTCTATAGTTCATAAAAGGTCACCAAAACTGCTTTTAGTGATCAGTGGATTTTGTTCAGTGATAGAACTTTAGAAGGAAAATTGACCATGGTTTAATATAACTGAGATGAAAAGCTACTAAACATGCCATAAGAATACAGTTGAAAGTTAAAGACATTTCTCTTCCACAAGAACAGACATTTTTCAGAACTGTTACCCTACCTAATCTGTCCAAACTGGGTGTACTTTTTTTACAAAACCTTTTACAGGGCCATTGTGTCTGAAATGTTTTAGACTGTGGGACTGGTGTAGACTATGGGAATTTATATACACTATTCAAGGCCAAAACCCATAGAGGAAGCACACAACGGAGATGTAGTTGAATCTGAGTTTTTACATACTACTACAAATTTGTCATGTCTCTGTCATTATGAAATAGTTACTTTATTCCATCGGCTTCCAAAAGACCAGTTTCAGTCCTACTGTTGCCCACACAGTAACTTAAAAAACATCTCTGTGGGATGAAATTAATTATGTTTATCTACAATCCTCTCATTATTCATAAGTTTTCTAAAAGGTAAAGCAAGTTCACTGAACTGGACAAACCACTTCTTCAATCCTGATAAGAAATACTAATTAAATCCCTTGCTGCAAAAGAACAGTGTTTCATCGTCTTTGCAAATGTTACTGTTAGGAGTCTACATCTGCAGTAGTCAAGATAGATGCTTCTAATTCTTTCCTGCTATTTATACCCAGGCAGCCTGGGATCTTACTTTCTTTACAGTCTCCAAGACGAAATTATGTTTTGGTCATTATGAGTCAAGGTGGCATTACTCACCTGGAGTTTAGACTGTTTTTTTAATAATTTTTAATGTGCCTATGGAATAACTTTGCATTTATCTGTACTTTTATCGGGATAAGGCTTAGAGCCCTGATTAAGATAGATGCTATATGTCCTAAAAGTTGACCAAACATGTACAAATCTCTGACAAAGTTTAAAATATCAAGCAGAGTAACTCAGCCACTTAATATGGCTGAAAGAGCAGGAGAATTTGCAAAAGTTTACATTCCCATTTCCTGAACTCATACATCAAGTTAAGACATAGACCAGATACATGATAGACGAATGAGAATCTGTGGCCCACACAGGACCAGTAACATCACTCAACAGGATCTTCTGCAAGAGGCTGAACATTTAGGAATGATGTTTTAAATATTTAGATAGACAGAACTTGCTTATTATTTGAATGTTCATTTATTCTACCAGCATCCTTATTAAAAAAATGTATTCTTCCATCTTCATTGGTTTTCCTTTCCATTTAAACAGGAGCTAAAAAGCATGCAGAATTATTCCTTTTAATTGATCCTTTTTTCCCCAGTTAGGTAATATTTGTCATTGAAGATTTCTGAAACAGTTTGCATGAAAAACATCCTAGGCAGTACTTAGAATTTGGCAGACATGTTAAACACTTTGCACCCTCAGTTTCTATTTCACAAAGCTATATTTACTTTCAAACTGTGTTTGCAAGTACCTGAACGGAAATGGAAACAATATCATTTTTTATTTTTTATTTCCTTAAAGGTAATATTCTGTGGCTCTGCAAAGTATTAATGCGGCTCTAATTTTACTTGAAAATTCAAAGAGTGTTCCCGTGGAATTTCTCTGGATGTCAATAGAAATTCTGTGTCCAGATTGCTAGTAGACCAAAGGGAATCATCAAATGACCTCTGACACTAAATAATGTTAGGTCTTGAAGTCTGCAACTTTTAATGCAGTGAATGCCATCAATATGCCTTATATCAAGATATTAGGCAATTGAATATTAAGATCAAATATGAATAGTTCTTTCAGATTTTTTAGACATTAAATACTGATAAAAAGCAGTGAAATGTGTATTATTTAAAGTTCTACATTGTGCATTTTTCATGAAATATGCGATGGATATTTCCAAACCATCAGGTTTTTTCAGACTTCAGAAGAGGTAAGCACGTTTGATTGATTATGCTGGTTATATTGAATACCATGTGAAGGTTATTGCAAAAAATGAAAGATTATCTTCATTTTAGCAACTCTATTTATGTTCAGCAGTACTTGGAATACCTTCTTTATATTCATTAATTAATTGTTTCAAAAGATAAAGTAGACAGAGTGGGCAAGAATGATATGTGATCATAGGCTAGCCTTCAAGAGTACTGGCAATCTGGATTCATATTACTTTGGAGGAGTGCACAATGACTTGAATTTTCCACAACTGTAAATTGACAGTCTTAATTCAGCCCTATTTATTTAAAACCTTCAGATATCTAACAAAGAAGCCATGTAATAAAAAATCTTACCTTGATGGTATGATACATATGTAACTTTTAAATACCAAGGTTTGATATGCAGCCAAAAAATGAATATTTCATATGTAAAAAAATACTGTGTTCTACCCTTCTCACACTTACAAATCAGAAGTCCAGAGAAAATAAGAGTTAAAAAAGAATAAAATTGATGAGAAAAACCTTGAAATTACAGATGTAACACTGCCTATATAAGTATTTCCTTTTAATTTAATTATATCATATAGTAGTCCTGTAGTAGTGATCGCTTCTTTGCATGGATATAAAAAGTTTATCTAAAGAGACTGCAAATACACAGTAATGGAGTACAAAATATAGTCCACACATTTGTGGAGAGTAATGATAAAAGCCCATAAGTAAGGAAGCTGGAACACATGGAGTGAAAGACGTCCTCCCACTAAACAGAATTCAGATGCCCATTTAAATCTCAACAACACAGAGAAAACAAGTGTTTTTCTTCTGCTATTTTACCCTGACAGTTTGCAACATCATGGAATATTTTGAAGTGTACATTACAGAATTAATCATTCCCATTGAAAATTTTGGCTTGGTCTTCCATTTCATGACTTCACCACTCTGTATTTCCTTTAAGATCTATCCATAAAGAGTTTGATTCATTCATTCCAAGCTAGTTGAATTTGGCTTCAAGCTGTTAAATATCATGCTTTAGCAGCACAATTGAACAACAAATATAAGTATCCTAGAAAAGTCAATATTAAAAGGAGTTGAACAAAACAGTGATGAGATTAATAAAATTTAAAACTCTTTACAACAAAATATGGCAAGAAAGATAAATGAAATGCTGGTCATTGCCAATAGATTTGTAAGAAAATTGGACATTTTTTAAAAATTCTAGAAAATAAGCAATTAAGGTATCTTTTCATTATCAGAGTAAAAAGGAAAGCAATAAAACTATGAATGTTACATGCTGCGGAATTAATTACCCACTTCTACCACCTTGTGGAGGCACAATATTAATTAATATGACAGGTCTATGTAGGAGAGAAGTGACATCAAGTGACTATACAACAACCTGGCACCTGACGAAGATGTTTTATGATCTATTATAATCTTCCTGTGAGGAAAGGACTCTTCAGGAGCATTGTTCTGAAAGGTAAATATGGACAGATATGGGATTGTTACACTGATCAAGCATAGTGGATCAGACAGCATGCATTTTACTTTCAATAATAACACCTTTGCAACTAAATACAAAGTTCTAAGGGACAATGGATACAGAATAAACAAACATACCCACAGCCATCTTACCACAACTGTAACTGGAAAATACAAAAACTGTGGAGAACAGGTAACAAGATTGATATTTGTTTGTACATTGCCATCAGTCACAAAGTCCTGCAGCCAGTTCTGTTTATGCAAAGCTTGATGCCCATAAAAGCAACAGTAGAGATAACAGAGTTTTATGTGATTTTGCGTTTTGAGAGTTTGTATTGATAAACCAGGTTCTAAATTCTGGGTGTGACCTTATCAAATGATGTTATAGTACCATAGAATGGTTAGTGTTGGAAAGGACCTTAATTACCTAGTTCCAGCCCTCCTGCCATGGACAGGGACACCTGACACTAAAACATGTCACCCAAAGCTCTGTCCAACCTGGCCTTAAACACTACCAGGGGCGCAGCATTTACCAGTTCTTTGGGCAGCCTTTTCCTGTGCCTGATGACCCTCACAGTAAAGAACTTATTCGTAGAATCATAGAATAGCTAGGGTTGGAAAGGATCTTACGATCATCTTATGCACTTCCTGAACTTCCCTTATTTTAGTTTAAACCCATTACCCCTTATCCTATTGCTACAGTCCTTAATGAATAGTCTCTGTCAAGCACTCTTGTAGGTCCCCTTCAGATACTAGAAGGCTGTTATGAAGTCTCCACACAGCCCTCTCTTCTCCTGGCTGAACTGCCCCAACTTTCTTAGTCTGTCTCCATATGCATGGTGCTCCAGTCCCCTGATCATCCTCGTGGCCCTCCTCTGCACTTGTTCCAACACTTTCCCATCCTTTTGATGTTGAGGACACCAGAACTGCACACAATACTCCAAGTGAGGTCTCATGAGAGCAGAGTAGAGGGGCAGGATCACCTCCCTTGACCTGCTGGTCATGTACTTTCTGATGCAGCCCAGGATACTTTGGCTTTCTGTGCTGCAGGCACACACTGGGGGCTCATGTTCAGTTTCTTATCGGCCAAAACCCTCAATTATATAAGTATGAAAGCTCAGAAACCGAATCAGGAGGAAGAAGAGAGAAAGATGATGATGTCCCCTTCTCATTTACTGTCCTGAGGCATGTGTAGTCCGCTACCCACCATTTCAGCGCCTGAAAATGCCTCATGTTTAATTTAAAGTTGCATCCAGTATACGCAGCACTTCCATCTTTTCTGAGGTTAGTTTTGGCTATCTGATTACACTGGAGAGTTCAACTATATGACAACAGAAAGTGGTGCTGTTTTGAGAATGTGAACGTGTGGGGGTTTGTGTGGAGAGCTCTTTGGCTGTGAACGGGCATGTGAGCAATCCAGACAACTGCTTGACAATTGTAAGGTAGTGACCCACAGTCACTGAGGCCTCGCCTGGGGGTTACTAAAGTTCATGAATGTGCAGAAGCCTTGAGAAAGTTAGCGCGGAAAACTACTGAGAGAGATGTGCAGGAGGAACTGATAGCTGTAACCTTGAAACATGTGCTGTAATAGTTAACCAATCATTAAGCTGTTACTAACACTTAGCTGAGAGATATTAACCAATCATATATTAAGCAGGACACCAAGTAGAATGTAGGTGGAGAGCACTATGTGCGTGGACAGAGGGTCTGAGCAAATCCTATTCTGTATTTAGTCACGTGAACAATGCATGTATCCAATTAGAGTTGTGTGTGTTAATGATAGACAAGTAGAATGCCTATAGATACTGAGCTACCTGCACAATAAACTTGGCACAGCCTGATCATATTGGTCGTGTGTGCTGTGTCCGGGACTTCTGCGTCAACAGGTTTGCTTGTTTTTTTTTTTAACGTTACGGAGGTTCTAGTCTTCTCTAAGAGAAAGAATGACTATACCTGCCTGCAATGCTCCTAGAAAGCATCTTCCACTTTAGTTTCATCTGAAATTAACTCAATTCATAATGTCTCAGACATCACCATGCCCTGAACCGCAGCAAAATAAGTGGGGACAGTCAGCTAAAAGTCACTGCAGAACACCACTCCTGATGGGAAAAAAAAAGGCGTAAGCAAGCCTCCAGAGGAGTCTTCTAGATCCCAGAAAGCTTTTCAACATCAGAAAAAGGCTGTTGCCACTATAGGATCTTGAAAAGGACAGCTGGCACACACAATTCAGGCTACCTCAAAATGCCACATACTCTAAGGAATTTAAAGGAAACTTAAATATGCGAATAAAGCTTACTCCCATCTCCTAAGTTTCTCCAGAGCACTGGTGCTGCAATCTGCAGTACTAGTTCTCATATCAGTCCCATTCCATCCAATTTTACTTCAGTTAACGTATTTTTTAAATCTACCGGTATTGCTCAATACTGCTTTTTCATACTTGTTACAAGATTCCGCTATTGGTATTTTTCCAAGAAGTCTTTCATAAAGGAATTGCATGATATGTTGATATTCCTTATCTCTTACTGTGGCAGCTTTAATGAGGTCACATCTTTTCTTAGATTAAGTAATCTATATTCTAAATCCAACATCATTTGTATGATGCCATCTGGTTTTCATTCTTCAGACATACTGTAATCCAGCCTTGTAATAGGTTGTGAAAATCCATCAAGGGATTAACCAGCAGGTGGTTCACTCTCCCCTCTAAGATACATAAAAATCAAGAGCACAGGTTAAGGAGTAGAAGGAAATTTGTGGGAAAAGTGTGTCTAGGTTCAGGTGTGCTGAATTAATCAGCTTCCCAGCTCTTTACAGTGTATGCTTGAAGAAGGTGAAGGGAGAATCAGGTTCAGTTTGTGACTGAGGGGAAGAGAGAAAGACATGAACTCACTGAAGATACTCAAGCTAATGGGGGCAGAAGAGGGGTTAGGTTTTTTCCTTTGTAGTTTGGCTCAGGAAAAAAAAGTTGAAGAAAAATTTTGGAAGAAAGGTTGAACGTTTGTATGAAATGTAGTTGTAGTAAGATTTAATATAGTGAGAGAGATAAGGTTCCCTATACAGTTTTACTGTTCTCACAGGCTCCCTGAAAGTGAGCTCTTGCTTTGAAATATCATTCTGTTGCTTTTAGAAGTATTGCTAGATCTTCAGAGTCTTGCTGCAAATTCGCATGGAAGAGCCAGCTCTTGGACATTTTGGTCTCTGATGGAGGTGGACTGAAAAGATTAAGACACTCTTTTGTTTTTTCAGTACTTCATCTTTCAGTTTTGCTCTTGGAAACACTAAATGAAAAAATATAGAGGCAGTATACTGAAAAAAACCCACAGTATTTTATACATAAATACATAAATCAATAAATATTGTACTTTAGAAAAAGAAGACTATAAACTCAGCTTCATCTCAGTGGCCTTGAGGTAGTTACAGGCAATGGTAAACAGGGTAGTTCTACCATTGTTTTACAGCATTTCCAGTAGTAGCCTTCTTTTTTCCACAGCTGTTTTTCAGCTGGGTCTCCCAGCTACTCTTTTACACAATTTTGCAGTTTCTTAAATTGTGCTAAATACTTGGTGGTAGGAATAAATTAAACTCCATTCATGTACTCTGTGCCTCTCAGTCTCCATCTATTTGGTCATTTGGTCTGTTCTTCCATGAAGCTTGCTACAATGCCATGCAAAAAGAATTCCTGAAAATCATAGGTTTTTCTTTAGTGTTTAGCTCCAGTCTCTATATTCCAGAATTCATATGAATAAGAGTCTATACTGGACAACATTCTGATAGAAAGTAGAGAATCATTAGAGCAGTGCTAAAGATCTGTACTCAGGGACATTGCAAAGCTAATCACACTGAAATCCTTTAAACTCCTTGGAGTTCTGGGGTGAGAAAACTGTGAATATCTCTGCAACTCTGTGTCACAGAAGACAGTGATAAACTAGGGATGTCAAAGAAGAAAACAAAAGGGAAGCTTTAATTCCTTTACACAAAGTATTTATTAGATACAAATGTTTTGCATTAGCTATTTTAATGTTTTGATTAAATGCATATTGACATAAATTGAGATGTATCTATATCTTTCTATGTCAGAAGCCAATTTATTCCCCTAAAAATAATCTTTTACTTTGCTTAATGAGAATGCTGCTCTTGTGCATAACAGCTGAAAAGCTGGGCTAATTTTAAGATGTTCTAATGCGTATCTCAGTGAAAGCTTATGAGCGGTTTTCATTCAATGACAACTACTGTAGAGGCAGCTGACAAGGTTTTAAATAATGTTTTACAACATGATCACTTAGATCATCTCAGGAAATATCTTCATGATAACTTTATGTAGAAATTAAATTCAAATAAATATTTTTCTCAACCTACTAATTTACTACAATCACATATGTGTCACTTTTCTCAGCAATAAAAAACTTGGAAAGGGAATTTATTGAAAATAATCATAGTAAGACAACTTTATTGTGTATTTTAATTGAATCACTACATTGGTGTAATTGTCACTGTAGGAATTTTGATAACAGAATGTGTATTATTCTAGATATCCCTTTTAATAAAATTCTATTTATCCTAAAGTTATGATTAATCAGATTCAATCGAAAGAATTTGTGTTTCACTTTCCACCAAGTATACAGGCTGTGGTAGCCATCTAACAAAATAAAATCAATAGTTCTTGGACAGTTATGTAGGGTACAGTTCTGAATGTCATCAGCTTTCCTAGGTGATGTTGAAACGTGACTGATTTCAGACTGATTTGAAAAAAATGAAAAACCTGCTTGTAAACCCTTTGTTTGCTATGGGAAGTTTATGGAGGAGGTTTTGTGGGTTTTTTGGGGGTTGGGAGTTGCACTTTAGAAACAAAATATATCTAGCTTTTATATATCAACTGAAATTTTAAGCAGCTGGTCTCAAAAAGGTGTATTAATAATGAAAGATCTATTTCTATTTACTCATGGGTCTTTTTACCCATTGGCTTTTCATTCTGAATTATTCCTGACACTACTCCTAGAAATAAAATTGGTCAACCAACATCATATTAACTTTACTCTTCTCAAGTCAAGTAGTATTTTATCTGTTTTGCTAGAATCTTGCATGACTTTTACAATTGATTAACACCTCAGAGAGCTGAAGCCCAAGAAGTTTCCTTTCCAAGGTAAGAGTCAAGTAATTCTTATCTGAAACAATGCACAGTACAACATTATTAATGACTAGCAACACAATCCTTCAGAGTATGGATGAGAGTTTGGGCATGGGGATTTAAATTAATTTGGGCTTTGAACACCAGGTTAGTTTCCTTGCTCTGTGGATAGTCATAGACATGCTTGACAGGTTTCTTATATTTCTCCAGTATGGTCAGTATCTTTGTGAAGTCAGAATCCACATACCATTATAGACTATCTGTGCAATGACACATAATCAAGCTGTGTGTCACAGAACAGAGGTGAGACCAGTTCCCACCCAAAAAGTTGGCAGTATAGTTAAGACAGATCATATAGTGTGTTCTTGATGTCGTAAGTACTCTTACTTATTAGCTTCACCTCCAACCATGTAAATTTGATTCATGCTCCTAACTATGAAAATATAATTCTGTGTATCAATACTAGCAGGATATTAAACTGGATAAAAGAGACAAGAACGTGTCTCATCCCCAATGAATCTTACAACCCAGAGAAGCCAACACAGAAAGCAGGTGAGGGTAGTACCAGAGGGAATGCTACAGAGCAATGCAGATTTTTGTCATGCCAAAGAGATATAGCTTAATGTGAAGAAGACAGGCATTTACAGCTGCAGCTGCAAACAACTATTTGCAGAATGAACAAAGTTTTTTGTGTAGTCATTCTTGCTAAGTCAATTTTCCTCAGCCTCTCATAACATTGAATTTTTCAGCAGCAAAGCCACTCTTAAGGGTCATTACACTAGCTTCTGGACATATGACAGGCTTCTCTGCCAGAATGAAAAGAAATAAACTCAGATCACTGAGTATCAGGTGTTGACATACAACATGTTCTTGGGAAAATCAATGTTCAACATAAAAATTAACTGCTGCAACCCATCTTTTGTGGGGGTGCTGTGTTGCTCCAACACCAGTGTAGAGGTTTTTTTGCTTTAATCAGCACAGCTATCCAAAGAGCTAAGAAAGAGTTTACTGTGAGGGGGGGTTGACATTGTTAAGCTGGGCTCAGTAGTGTGCAGGAGACTAAAATGATGTATTGCCATGAACGTCCTATGGTATTTCTTTTTTCTTTATTTTTCTGTTTTTTCTTTTTTTTTTTTTTTTAATGAAAAAACTCACCAAGTGAAACTGTCTTTTGAACCTCTGAAAGCTTTTTTATTCAAGCAAAGTGGGAGTATGTTCTTTAGCTGAACAGAATCCTATATGACTCAACTCTGCTTGCATAAATTGCCATATACAAAATTTGAGTCTTACTTGCATTATCACAAACAATTACAGAGATGCTTCCCATTTCATATTTGCTTTTTTAAAAAAATAACATATATGTTATCAGCTGTACTAGCAGCAAATGGCTCACCAAATACTATAGTTAAGACAAAACTAGCAGACAATATTTAAACTCCGTGTTTTTACATATTTCCATTTTCTAGCAAGATGTTTTGGAAACATTTTGTGCAAATAAGATGGAAATGAGCAATAATAGTCTTCTTGTTCTTGTGAAGAAATATCTCCTATGACACATGCATCTTCTCAATTGTGAAAACATTTGCTTACTGAGAACAGTTCACATTTGCCAACTTCTGTAAGATTATAGATTACCCACAGCAAGCCAAACCCCGGCTCTCATTTGTTGGGCTATGCTTTTCATTGTTTTATTTACAGCAGTGAAAATGTAGAGAAATTCCTCTAAAGAAATTTACTCTGATGACAGCTTTACACTGCTTTCTGTGAAAAAGATTTTTAAACCTTTCAAGCCTCTCTTCTAATCCCATTTCCAAAGCATTGACGAGATTCTCTTGCTCTCAGAGAAGGAGTTATAATATTATAATAAATTGTAGGCATTCAACATAAAGATATTAAGCACATTTATCCAAAAAGATTGTGTGAAGCAAACAGATTTAGAATGACTTACCTCCAAGTTTCCATTATAAACTCATTTACTTCCCCATTATCCTGGATAAAATGAAATGCCACACTTTATTGATTTGTTTGTCTTTTTAAGGAATCAAGATGGTAATTTTGACCAGCAACCTAGAATGCAACCTGAAATGGTTTTCCCATCTAGACACAATAAAATGTTTGGATTTTAGAGGAAAGAATTAGAAAGGAAAAAGATCTTGTGCTGCTGGTATGTAATGCTTCTCCTCTAGCTTCACAGTCACATAATGCGGACAACAGTTTACTGAGTTGTACTGGGTAGTATACAGTATCAGAGAGATCACTGCTAAGGTTCCAGTTCTGGGGATAGAGACTTCTCTTGTTGCTCCCTTCTAACCCAAAAGTGCAAACTAGAACATAAATTGTAGCATATACCAATATAAAGCTTGAGGATTTTGGGATTATTCTATCTTGCTTATATACAGTTCAGTTTTTGGAGCAACTAGGAGGATTTACTAGGTGAAAAGAGCTGTTCCCAAATACAGTACTTTATAGTCATTCCCATACTGTCTCTCCTGTCTCAAGGTATACAATTTGCAGATGAAAGGCTTTGAAAAATTAAAGAGTATTTTTTATTAAACTCACTAGCATACTTGAAAAAAAAAAGAGATTTTAGACCCACAAAAAATTGATTGGGTCTGAACTAGAAGCCGCAGCCATCAAACCTAAATACTCTTGGAAACAGAAGGTCGTAATTACATCCATATCATTTAGACCATCTCAAAAAGGACTTTTGAAATCTGTAGAGTTGTCACTGTCAACCAAGGAATGGAAAGGCCAGGCAATGATAATTAGGAAACAACAGAACTGGGCTTGCTGCATCCTTATGTGGGTTTGCTTTAATAAGACATGGGGGTTTGGAACAGAACTAAAAAAACCCTGTGCTCTTTTTTCATAAAGAAGGTGGTCTAATCTGGGGTCATGTATGCAAATCATTTCCATTATGTTGGAGGAGCTAATGTTTATCATAGATAGTGAGAGGACATTTTAAGTGGTGTCTCAGAAGTAATTAAACAACAGGTTTAAATGAAAGTGTTAGTTTGAAGCAGAATGTGGAACCCAAAGCCCCTCTCAATTTATTTGCAAGTAGGATTACTTCGAAAAATAGGTTAAATCTTCTCTGTTTCCAATCTTCTGTGGTCAGTAATGCATCTATTTTGACAATGGCATAAGCATTAGCTCCAAATGAAAAACAGAACTGTGATTAAAAGGTAAGTCTGTGGTTCAGATTAGCTGTAATGGGCCAAATCTCTCCATCCCAATTTTAAGTATATCTTAGTCCCTCCCTAGCTAGGTTCACTGTGATCCTGACTCTGCTCTGCATTTGTGACTGACAAAGAGGGGAAAGACTGGGGCTGCATGATGTCTACACGATGGTCCATCCATCAGACAAGGGACCATAGCATGAGAAAGACTGTCACGGCCAAATTCTTAATTTTGAGGGTGAACTGTCTCCAATAGGCTTTAAAGACAGTTTGAGTATTGCCTTTCTCTTAGCTTCTGACTGCAGTTTTAAGGTGCTGGTCTGGACTTATGGCTGCTTTAGCAGGGCTCCACTCAAGACAGCAAAGAAAAATCTAGATTGCAGGGAGTGTCAGCCCATGGGTGCCAAAAGCATTTCCCAGTTGCCAAAGAAGTGAGGAAAAGATCAGCATGCAGGGGAGCTGCAGGTGTTTATTGTCACTCTGAGCTTCCAGGAAAGCTCAAAGGGGTTGAAATGTCAGCACACATTCTTACTCCATATTCTTGTTTTCTCTGTTGAATATATTCTTAGATATCTTAAATAACAGGATTTTATAACAGAAGGGAAGGTCAGTGATGCAATTTGAGCACGGTGGGCATTTGTGGTTCAAGGGGAAAGAATGCAAATCAGAACATGACAGAAACAGAGACAAAGCGAGACTATCACAAGGACAGGGCAGACACACTGAAAGGACTATAACAGCTGTAAATGGCAACTGTAACCCATGCAAATAAGAGCAAAGAAAAAGCAAAAAAGATTGGCAAGGCAGAGAGAAATTAGGGGAGCTTAGAGGCAGAAACAGTAAACTATAAATAAGAAAGTTGACCAATTCTTGCTGCTATCCCTTAGTTTGGACAAAAACAGGGTACTGTGAAAGAGGATAGAGTAACATTTATGTGTTTATCTTCGTTTATATTTAAACATACTAACATAGATGAGACTCAGCACAATCAAGTCCTGATCTGGACTGCCACAAATAACCATAATTTTATCATGTCTTTGGGATTTTTCCATACACAGCTCCTAATACAAAGCAAACTTGCTCCTGTGAGTGTTTGTGACCTACTGCTAGCTTAACTGTAGACATTAGTATTTCAGATCCACTGGTCTACACTAAATTTATCCTTTAGCATAAATAGCTTTCCTTCCTTCTTTCCTAACTGCTTCTCCCCTCAGCTCTGTGTATACCTGTGTATATGTACACATTACCCGTGTATATGTACACATTACCCATGTATATGTACACAGGCAATGATCCCACATTGACTTTCCTTTACCTAGCTAAACAGGCCGACCTCTTTTTAGTCTTTTCTCATAAGACTGACTACAAGAGACCCTGAGGGTCTCTTCCTATTCCCATTTGAACTCATTTTTTCTGAATATGATGGTCTGCAGATTGTCAAAGTAAAACTTTTGATTAAACTGAGGCTGTAACATCTGGCTGTTTGATCTCAGTCTAGTGCTTCACTCAGGTAGTTTTACTCCAAATGAACTGCTATGATCCCACTATGCCCAAAAAGTATCCACGGGTACTTATGGTAAGTCATGGGCACCAAAACATGAGGTAGAATGTAATTCGGCAAGCAGCAAGTGCTTGAACTCTGAAGAACAGTCTCATACTGTCTACAATCTATACTTTCTGAGTGAGATCAGTGCTCACTTGTAAGCAGTTTAATGGAAACCTAGCTTGTAGAATAGTACAAGCCATTCCTCTTCGGACTTACATTTTGAGATATTTTATTGTGAGTCATCAGCTGAGAAGTAATATAAACTGAAGAACTATATTTTATTGTCATTTCCACATGATTCCAGTTTCCTGAAGGTTTAAAATGATGTCCCTTTCCCAAAGGAACAAGAAGAGACATCACTTGCCAGTGAATGGGATGTGTGAATCAGGGGTCAGATTCAAAGGTTACAACCAGTAGCTGTCTAATAGAGTGCGAATGATTCTCGTTGGAAGAAGTGACTCAGAGCAGGCTTCTGCTTTACTTGACACTGCAACTAGTGAAGCTTCTTAACAAATTTTCCTTTGTTCCTCACAGCTAGAAAAGAGTCAGGAAATCACCAGAAGTAGCATATGAAAACATTTTTTAGGACTGATTCTAACTTCACAGCAGTGTAAACACATTAAAGTCTACTGAGTTATGTGAGTGAAGACCTGTAACAAATCAGCTCACAAAGATCCCAGGGAAGTAGAAATGTTAGCAGTTCCAAGAATAACAAAAAAGTATTTTTTTTTCCTTCTTAAAGGAGAGAAAGAAGGATGTTTTACGCAATTAATTTGTTTCATTTCTTGAAGCCTGTGTTTGTGGCGGGTGTGTAAAATGAATAAAATACATATTTTTTCATTTTACCTTCTTTTCATTTAAGCTGTCTCATAATTTTCTCTATGTGTTCTCTTTCCCTTGCATTAATTTGGCCCTGATTTCCAGCTATAATAAGAAGAAATCAGGCTCCTAAAATTTTCCCGTCTTTTGAAGTTGCTCTGGTAACAGGATTCAAACAAGCGTTTAGGAAAGCTCTGCTGAAAGAAGCATGGTAGAAGAAGTAAGTCCGATGTAGGATGACTTTGGTTGTCATTTTAAACTGGAAATGTATGTAAAGTAATTCATAAAACAATAAATGATTCTTCTTACTGATTAAAATAGTTTGATTTCTAATTATAATCAAAATACAATTCAAAAGATGATTTTATTCCATTGCTTAGCTCAGCTTTGGTGACTTCTAGCTCAGAAAGTTACAGGTAGAAACTCTTTGGTGTATTTAAATGAAAAATGTCCAGTTCCAATGCACAGAGTTCCCTGAGAGACATTGGTAGTTTAAAATTTTAATGATGTAAGAGTTTTTTAACACTTTGAGGACCGCTCCCATGGCACTTCTGAAGTTATATCATTTGAAGACTGTCTTCACAGGGAAATTGACCAGCAGAACTCTAGTGGGAAAAGTATATCACATAACTATGGTAATGTAAATACTTATGCAGGCACTTTCTGCACAAATAAAGGTGCCTTTCTGAGTATAGTTTGCCACTTTACCAAATTATACCGAAATTCTGCTAGCCTTCCTGTCGCAATACAGTTATAATAATGCAATTAATACCTTTGGAGCACTGCTCCCGATTTCTTATTAAAAATAAACCCAAAATACTTATATTTGTTTTGTGTTGCAGTTTAACTGGGAACCTTTATTCTGGTATCACTTAAACTGCAAAACAAAAATAAGTGTAGTTATACTAATGTGGCTATTCTAGTTGCAGGATCCCAGCCACTGTCCTATTACTTCTTTTATTGCACAAGACATTTTTGGTTTACATATCTAATTATAAATGCTTAGAAACCAAACTTTGCTGAAAGTAATTAGCATCTTCATGGAGAAATATAATTCAGTAACAGAAATAATCTATAATTTGATCAGATAGATTGCCTAAACACCTGTCATTAAGCAATGAAGCAAGATGAGAGATACAAAACTATGCATTCACCCAGCCAATCATAAAGAAAGCAAGACTTTCAAACAAAAAAAATATCCTGTGAAGCTACAATGGATGGTGGTGAAAGCAAATAATGAGGTCCTGGATTAAGTCAAAACAGTGGAGATTGGAGTTTGAGAATGTGTGAAAGAGGAAATAGTGGTGCATAAGAGGAACAGCATGAAAAGAATAGTTTATCTAATTAGCAAAGCAAAAGGAGAAGTGATAGCTCTAGACTAAAGGAGAATGAGAGATGTCTCCTGCTGGTAGACTGAAAAAGAGCATGCGTGGGAACTTTACTACAAATGGAAATGTAAAGACTTTATGCAACAAGAAAAAGAAATTAATTTGTGCTTTGGAAAAAAAAACCTGGAGAAATTCAAGAAAAAAAGGAGGTTCTGAGAGCTATTGAGAAAGTGAAGTGGAAAGCAAAGGATTAAATGTGTGATAGAAGAAGCAACTAAAGAAAAGAATCATGCAAGTAACACTCATTCCTGGAAAAGGATAACTAACTACAGAAAACTGATGAAGCTGCATTTGCTTCTTCATTAAAATTGATAGAACCTTGATATTGCTTCCTAGATCTGAAGAGACAGAAGAAAAAACAGGTTGTCCCTTACTGACATATTCTGATTGTCCTGTAGAGCTTAGCTACCGCGTAAATTAGCTAAAATTCAGGCAGTCACAGTAACATCCTTTGAGTCTGCTAATTATTTGTACTGTTTATGGCAAGCATGCTCCATTGGGTGCAATTATGATTGCTTATTAAATAATTGCTGTCCTTGTCAAATGTTCGCTTGAATATTTGCCTGCACTGTATAATATTTTTACTGAGTAATTGTCTGCTGTGGATAATATCTTCACTCAGTAATTGCCTACTCTGAATAATGTTTTCACTGAATCATTTCCTATTCAATGTAATGTTTTACCACATAATTTTCTCTTCTGAGTCATGTTATTGTAAGTTAGTTGCTGAATTACATATAAAGTTACTGTTAGACCAGATCTGAGTTTGCCTAAGTGCAGTGCATTTCCATGATTTCTCTTCAAAGCCTGTGGTGGTGGTGTTTCCCTTTTAGATACAGTAGAAAGGGGCAGCAGTTGGAATTCAGTATTAGAGAGGTTGGAGAGTGAGTTAATGTGCTAATAGAAGGAGGGTGCTTTTAAAGAGGGGATTGCTGAAGAGTGAAATAAATGAGCAAAAAGAGTAAGAGCTATAGGGGAGATACAGAAATGAGAACGGAATGCTAAGAGAAGGGAGAAACAGTCAAAAGAAAGAAGAAAAGAAGACAGACTGTAAGTGAATAGGCAAAGAATCAACCCCAGGGAACAGTAAAAAGCAGAATGAAATGAAACTAATACATACCAATGATGTAGACATAATGGTCAGCCTGGCATCCTCCCACTTTGCCTCTGCATTAGAGTAACCTTAAAAAGTTAACAACTAATACTTTTCAGTGGAGAGAAGAATAAAAGTTTTAAATACATCCTAAGATACAAATGCTGGAGTTTCAGCTGCAGGATTCATTCTTTACCCTTTTTCCTCATTCACCCTTGTGCTCTACTTTTGCAACATAAAGACTGGCCTGGAAAGTGTCAGGGCTGCTGTGGAAATAGCTAGGATGCCAAGGAAATATCCTCCTGACTTGGAATCATTGTGGGCTCTGTCTTGTCTCTGACCATGTCAGTGGCCAGGCTGAAGCCAAGCAAGAACAGAACTTAATATCTGAAGAACCCACCATCTAGGTTGGTGTGTGCAGGTGAGAAACTTCTGCAAATTCTACTAATTTGTCACACCTGATGCATTTGAGTACTAATGCTATTCTCCTCCTCCAATTTTTCATTGGATCATGATAAACTGATTCAGCTTCGTAATTTTTCCATGTTCTTTTTACAGAGTGGAGAAATCACAGAATCGCAGAATAACAGAATAGTCAGGGTTGGAAGGGGCCTCTGCTAAAGCAGGTTCCCCTAGAGCAGTTTGCACAGGATCAAGTCCAAAAGGATTTTGAATATCTCCAGAGAAGGAGACTCCACAACCTCCCTGGGCAGCCTGGTGTAGTGCTCTGTGATCCTCAAGGTAAAGTTTTCCTTCCTATTCAGATGGAACTTCCTATGTTTCCGTTTGCACCTCTTGTGCCTTATCCTGTCACTGGGCACCGCTCAAAAGAGTCTGGCTGCAATCCTGTTGACACCCGCCCTTAAGATATTTGTATGCATGGATAAGACACCCTCTCAGTTGTCCCCTCTCCTGGCTAAACAGACCCAGATCTCTCAGCCTTTCCTCATAAAAGAGGTACTCCTGTCCCCTAATCATCCTCATAGCCCTCCACTGGACCCTCTCTAGTAGTTCCTTGTTTTTCTTGAACTGGAGAGCCCAAAACTAGGCACAGTACTCCAGATGCAACATCACCAGGGCAGACTAGACAGGGAGGATCACCTTCCTTGACCTGCTAAGCCACACTCTTCCTAATTTACCGCAGGACACCATTTGCTTTCTTGGCTACAAGAACCCATTGCTGGATTATGGTTAACGTTTTGTACACTAAGGCTACCACATCCTTCTTCACATATTTGCTTTCGAGGTTATTCCATTCTGATAGGCAAATGTGTATTATTACAGTCCTTATTAATTGGGATCTATTCCTGCTTAGGTTGATTGACCTTACATGACTTTCGAGACCAAAGATGAATTTGTTAATTTATTATTCTGAAGTTCTGTTTCACATATGCTTCTGTAAAAGAAGTCTGCTTGTTTCCTGTCAAGGGATGATATTGCTCAGTCTAGTTTTCTGATGTCTCAGAGCTATACTGTTAAATCACATGAAGAAATAACTAATATCTGAATGTTATTTTGAGAAACAGTCTAATAATTATTTTCTTCTTCAGTTTCCATGTCTACGTACTTTTGTTAGGATGTTCTGTAAACACCTTTGCACAAGAGAGTACTTGCATTGTATTGCAAAATTTAGAGATGATGGCTGTATAAAACAATGAGGATTGGAGGTATCTAAGATATACAGTTCCTCTTCCATAGTTATTGTATTGCTTTATAAATCATTGATGTATCCCATATGAAAAGAGAACACAGGCAACGTATGTGGAAACAAAGGAGTTGCACTGGTATTAGAACTCCTGCCCATTTCTACTTTATTCACATTTTATAATATAAATTCAATATGCTCATTATTTTTGAATGACATTAATAAGTTGTGAAAGCAGGCCTAACAAGGCTAGCTCTGAGAGCATTGAAACAGTAAGATTCAAGACAGAATATGCTGTAAGTGTTGCAATATTTCCTATTTAATTATATGAGAACACCTGGTGCTGAATTCAATAAAAAAGAATAGAGCAGATTTCTCTACATTGGACTTCTGTTCCAAGGTGCACAAGAAATCTTCTGAAATATACATTATGAGGCTGATTATATTTTCACTCTTGATCTATAGCTGTTAGATAGATAACAGTAAATATAAGAAAAAAATGTGTACATTTCTTTGTTTTTTCTTCATTTCTGTCTCTTTGAAATAACTCAGTGGAAGCCAATCAGGTTTCTGTTCAGAGTTTTAAACTATTTTTTATGTTATGTGGCTTTTTAAGGAAATAGTGATAGCCATTGAACATTGCCATTATAAACTATGACTTACCAAACCTGAACTTTAAAAAAATTATTACTTAAAATCATAACAAAACTTTCCCTTTCTCATGAGCTTGACCAGAAAGCTCAGGAAGAATCTGATGTAGTAGAGGCCCTGCATGCATCAAGAAAGCAGTTTCTCTGTATTTCAAATTCTATTGCAAGGTGCTCTAAGTGATTGAAACTGCTTGTTTAAATCAGTGTCAACTATCAGTTAGCCCATAAAGCACCTCGTTGTGTACACAGAATTAGGGAAAACAGAGAAAAAACAAAACTAAATAAGAAGGAACAAGTTATTGACAAAATTTAGTTGTGGGCACTAGCCATGTCAAGCAACATGTCCATGTTTTGTGCAAACAAGACAATTATGCTTTAAAAGTCCATCAACAGTAAAAATAAAAGCCTGTGTTCTTGTAGAAGAACAAGGGAAGCAGCACAAGGTTCCTTGTATCACAATGGGCTCAATAGAATAGTGAAAATTGATGAAAAATGCTCCTCCAGCAAGGTTTGATCATGTCCTCCACAGAGGAATAGCATTAAAAGAACATTTTGCAGTGTTGAAAGGCAAGAACAGAAATAGAAAATTCCAGAATTCTCCTTCAAACATGATATAGGTCTCTACCCTCTATTCAATCCAGTCATCCTCCATGGAATAATGATGTTAAATGAACATTTTGCAGTGTTGAAAGGCAAGAATAGAAACAGAAAATGCCAGAATGGTCTCTCAGATCTGCTACAACCCCCACCCCTCATTCTATCCCCAGGTGAAACCAGCACACTGGAGTCTTTCAGGACATGATTTTTTTATTTTCTCCTAGAAACAGACCTTTTTCATTCAGCTCTCAAAGTAGACCCCTTGGGGGATAGACACCAGTTCAGACCTCAATTATGAAAAGCAAGGAAAATTTCAAAATTTAGTCTAATTATATGGGTTTTTTCAGAACACCAAACAACCTTAAAGTTTATGTTTAAGATACAGAGAGCCAGTGTGTATGTAATGATACACTTACCAAGGGTACAGGACAGAAGGCGCATTACCTCTAGCTTGGACAAAAAGATATTACCTCTAGCTCAGGAAGTCTTTAAGACACAAGTTACTAGGGACTAGGAAAGTAATCCCAGGAAAAGAACCACCATACAGGTTCCTCAACTCCTGTGTGCCCTTTGAAGCATTCCCAGTGATGCCAATAATGGACAGAGGAAAGTGTATTAAATGGAATTTGGTTGGTAAATCTATTCAGGCAAAACCTTTCTTGCCTTCTTGTCAGACCAGAAAAGGACCATAGTCCTTGGCCAATTCCTACCATAGGAATTGATTTCATGCACATTGCCGTTATAATTGATTTGTGCTGTACAGGAAGACTGGATATCCAGGATAACTCTGTGCATATGCAACATATAAGCTTCTTTTCCTCATTGTTTTTTAATTAGATTAATACCTGTTAGATACCTTAGGTTGCCTCCTGAAGAATTTAAAATAACCCACAGGGTGCTGCTGAGTATTTTCCTTTCTTCTTTGGTATTCAAACTTTCAATACCTGGCTAGTGATTAAGAATTTTCCAAAAGTGTTGGTACCAAAGGCTCTTGAATTCCACTCTTTGGAGTCTACAGACTTCAGATGGAGTCATATTACTGTGCATAGACTTTCCTTTCCTTCCTCTCTGTAGAGCCTTCTCTATTTCCCTGGTGCAATCACAGAACCATAAAATCAACTAGGTTGAAAAAGATCTTTAAGTCCAACAATTACCCCAGGACTGCCAAGACCACCACTAAACCATGCCATAAGGACATCATCTACGTGGTTTTTGAACACTTCCGGGGATGGTGATTCTATCACTTCCCTGGGAAGCCTGTTCCAATGCCTGATTACCCTCTGTGAAGAAATTTTTCCTAGTATCCAGTCTAAACCTCCCCTGGTGCAGCATGAGTCCATTACCTCTTGTCCTGTCACTTGTAACTTGGAAAAAGAGACCAATCCCCACCTCACCACAACCTCCTTTCAGGTAGTTGTAGAAAGCAATAAGGTCCCCCCTGAGTCTTTTTTTCTCCTGACCAAACAACCCCAGTTCCCACAGATGTTCCTCGTCACACTTGTTCTCCAGACACTTCACCAGCTCCACTGCCATTCTATGGACCTGCTCCAGCACCTCGATGTCTCTCTTGTAATGAGGGGCCGGAACTGAACACAGGATTCAAGGTGCAGCCTCACCAGTGCTGAGTACAGGGAGACGATCACTTCCCTGACCCTGCTGGCTACTCTACTTCTGATACAAGCCAGGATGACGATGTCATTCTTGGCTGCCTGGGCACAAGCTGGCTCACATTCAGCTTGCCATCAGCCAGCACCCCCAGGTCCTTTTCTGCTGAGCAGCTTTCCAGCCACTCTTCCCCAGGCCTGCCTGTAGCATTGCATGGGGTTGCTTTGGCCCAAAAAATAGACACAGCACATTGCCTTGTTGAAACTTGTTGAACCTCATGCCATTGAGGTTGAATCACAGCCATTGATCTAACCTGTCCAGATCAGCTTTTCTCCCTTACAATTTCAGTGTGCTTTTGCTTCTAGTCAGAATTTGGTTCTAGTCAGAATTTGTATGTGAGTGAACAAAATAAAAAACCTTGGGAATGATAAGATAGCCACATATTCCAAACTTTAGAAATTTATTTAGTTTTTTGAACATGCTGATCCAACAAGCTACTTATGGGAAAAGGTTCAGTTTTGAGACCTGGTGTATGTCCTGTGGCAGAAGTGTTTGTATGGATCACTAATGCACAATGTGACAATGGTACTTTTGGGAAATCGCTTGCAAAATGCATTCTTCTTGACAGACAGTGTTAACTGAAGTGTTTGTTGCGCTCATTTAAAATCGTTCTACAATGGAGCCTCAAGAATAGGCAAATGATTTGCATGAGGGATGGGAGATCACACAGCTGTGGCTTTGACAGTTGTGGTAGCAAATCTAGTCATACAGCCACTCACTTGGACCATAAGAGGATTCAACTTTGAATAGTCCTATGCTAAGAGAAGAGCTTGGTATGCTTGGCCACTTCTCTGATACCATGACACCAGAAGTTAACTTTTACAGTTGTTTGGAGATCAGTTTTTTTCTAAAACTATCTGGTCCTTCCATTCTGATGAAAATAAATGGCAATGATTGTCACTTGGCAAGAGCTGACTTTTATTACTATCTGCTAAAAACGTATCCTGCAGAGAAGTTCTCTGCTCTTTTGCTCTAAGATTCAAGGCCACTTTCTCACAAGCCTCAGAGGCCTGCTGTGCCACTCTGATAGTATAAGTAGGCCACAGAACTGAGAAATCCAGCTGGCACAAGATTCTTCAATCTAAGGAAATCTCTGGTTGGCTGACAGCCATGGGATACAGAGCAGAAAGTAGCTTTGGATAGAGAATGACAGACTCCTGAAGTATTTCAGTATCTTGTGGCATTTCTGATTTGCATTGTAAGGCAGTTTGAAATTCTCTGCCAAAGCAAAGAATGTCTTGAATGTAAGGCAACCCACCAGGAGAGGTACCATGCTTGACCTCGTGCTCACCAACAGGGAAGGGTGGGTTGGAAATGTGACGCTTCAGGGCAGCCTTGATTTCAGTGATCATGAGATGGTCGAGTTTGAGATCCTCAGGACAGTGAGAAGAGTGTGCAGAAAGCTCACTGCCCTGGACATCAAGAGAGCAGATTTTTGCCTCTTCAGGAACCTGCTTAGGAAGATTCGATGGGGTATAGCCCTAGAAGGCAGGGAGGGCCAAGACTGTTGGTTGATATTCAAGGATTACCTACTACAAACGCAGGAGTGTTGCATCCCAACTAGAAGGAAGTTCAGCAGGAGGGCCAGGAGACCTCCTTGGATGGATAAGGAGCTGCTGAGGAAACTTTGAGGGAAACAAGAGGCTTATAAAAGGTGGAAGCAAGAACAGGTGGCCTGGGTAGAATGCAGGGATGTTGTCTGGGAAGCTAGGGACCAGGTTAGGAAAGCTATGGCCACGTTAGAATTAAATTTGGCTGGAGATGTGAAAGATAACTGCAAGGGATTCTATAGGTACATAGTGAATAAAAGACAGACTAGGGACAATGCAGGCCCTCTCCAGAAGCTATCAGAAGAACTGGCTACCCTGGATTTGGAGAAGGATGAGGTTCTTAATGACTTCTTTGCCTCAGTCTTCACTGGCAAATGCTCTGACCACAACACGCAAGTCTTGGAAGGCAGACGCAGGGACTGTGAGAATGAAGACCTTGGGCCCACCGTAGGACAGGATCTGGTTCGAGACCATCTGAAGAACCTGAACATGCACAAGTGCATGGGACCTGATTAAATCCATCTGCGGGTCGTGAAGGAGCTGGTGAATGAAGTTGCTAAACCACTGTCCATCATATTTGAAAAATCATGGCAGTCAGGTGAAGTTCCCAATGACTGGAAAAAGGGAAATATAACCCCCATTTTCAAGAAAGGGAAAATGGATGAGCTGAGGAATTACAGACCCATCAGTCTCATCTCTGTGCTTGGAGAAATTTTGGAGCAGACTCTCCTGGAAGGCATGTTGAGGCACATGAAAAACAATAAGGTGTGCATGGTGACAGCCAGTATGGCTTCACTAAGAAGAAATCCTGCCTGACCAATTTGGTGGCCTTCTATGATGGGGCTACAGAACTGATGGACAGGGGTAGAGCAGTTGATGTCATCTACCTGGACTTGTGCAATGCGTTCGACACTGTCCCACACAACATCCTTGTCTCTAAGTTGGAGAGATATCAATTTTATAGGTGGACCACTCAGTGGATAAAGAACTGGTTGGATGGCCACACGCAAAGAGTAGTGCTCAATGGTTCGGTGTCCAGCTGGAGACCAGTAACGAGTGGTGTCCCTCAGCAATCAGTGTTGGGACCAGTCTTGTTCAACATCTTTGTGGGTGACATAGACAGTGGGATTGAGTGTGCCATCAGCAAGTTTGCAGATGGCACCAAGCTGTGTGGTTCGGTTGATATGTTGGAGGGAAGGAATGCCATCCAGAGGACCGTGACACGCTTGTGAGGTGGGCTGATTCCAACCTGATGAAGTTCAACCATGTCAAGTGCAAGGTCCTCCACCTGGGTCGGAGCAATACCAGGCAGAGCTCCAGGTTGGGCCGAGAAGAGATTCAGAGCAGACCTGTGGAGAAGGACTTGGGGGTGTTGGTCAATGAGAAACTTAAGAAAAGCCGGATCCAGTGTGCGCTCACAGCCCAGAAAGCCAAATGTATCTTAGGCTGCATCAAAAGGAACTGGACCATCAGGATGAAGGAGGTAATTCTGCCCCTCTACTCCGCTCTCATGAGACCTCACTTGGAGTATTGTGTGCAGTTCTGATGTCCTCAACATCAAAAGGATGGGAAAGTGTTGGAACAAGTCCAGAGGAGGGCCACGAGGATGATCAGGGGACTGGAGCACCTCCCATATGAAGATAGGCTGAGAAAATTGGGGCTGTTCAGCCTGGAGAAGAGAACTCTGCATGGAGACCTCATAGCAGCCTTATTTCATACCACAGCACGTCATGCCCAGGATGTTAGAAAAAAGAAAGATGGGGGGCTAGAAGCCGGAAGAGTTTTTTTTTTAGTTCACAGCTCGGTCCTCGGGTGGTGAGCAGTTCTATCCCCTTCCCTTGTATTTCTCTTGTTATTATTATTATTGGTGGTGGCGGCAGTGGTTTGTGTTGTACCTTGGTTGCTTGGCTATTCTTGTCTCGACCCATGGGAGTTGTGTTCTTTCGATTCTTCTTCCCCCCCCGCCCGCCTCCCTGGAGTGGGGGGGGAGAAAAACTCTTCCCTTGTGTTTTTCTCTTGTCAATATTATTATTGGTGGTAGCAGTGGTGGTTTGTGTTACACCTTAGTTGCTGGACTGTTCTTATCTCAACCTGTGGGAGTTGCATTCTTGCGATTCTCCTTCCCATCCCTTCAGGAGCGGAGGGAAGAAAGAGGGGGAAGTGAGTGAGTGAGCAAAACTGTGTGTGGCTGAGAAGCTTAAACCATGACATAGGAATAATTTGAAAAGATACAGATTAAATGAAGGGTGGGAAATAGTATAGATATCCAAGTCCACATCTCTACCCACATTTTTTAGATTGAAATTTAATGGGTATTATTTCTCTCACAAAACTTTAGTCTCAATCAATCTAAAATTTCCTTTGCAGCTCTTTGGTGCCCATTGGTAAGAAAATCTTGCTGTTATATCTCTTATACTTGAGGATAAAACATATTGCAAATGGCCGTCAATGCTTTATTATAAGTGACAATAATGATGTTTCCTTGGCAAGGACCTGCATCTAAATGTCTTCAAACAAGAGCTTGTGGCTCCTAAGGATATATTTAAATCTGAGCAGCCTTGAACAACTGGAACAGTTATCAAACTGACAACATGACCATTTTTCTTAGGTATTAAAATAGCATATTGATGATGATTACTTAAATCTCATTTTAAGTACCTCATAAAATGCTTGAGAGGTTTGAAGCAATCTTGAGTTCAGAAGTTTTCATCTAATTACAAGCCCTGTATACAATTTGCTGAAGATGAACTGTCATTTCAGTCTGGCTAAAGAAGGATAATGTAGAGCAGGAAGGCTAAAGAAAAAGCATTCACAGACTGACCTGGATTCAGAAACAAAGCACCCACATTCATCTTCCAATCTGAATCTGAATGAGGATAAAATCTTCCACTTCTTTTCTAAAGTCTGGACACCTCTTTCAACATCTGTGGCCTCTGTTTTACTTCTAAAGCTGTCTAGGGTTCCCTGGACTTACTCTTTCAGTTCAGAGAAAAGATTATTTGGTAGAATTCACTGGCCAGCACGATCCTAGTCAGACATAGTGATTGCTATTATTCTTCCTTAAACTATCTCAGTTAGCAACCGTAAACTGGTGCTCCGTGACTTTTTGCCCCTGGTTTTCATATATCCATGTCTGAAAGTCATGTCTGAAAAAATTATAGGAAGGGGTAAGCTGAAATTTTGAGGTGGAAGGACAAGCAGAACTGAAGCAAAACTGTGCTGCAAGCAAGGCATCCCCTCTGTCTTCTTCCAGCAAGCATATAGAGTCATAGATTTTTCTTAGCTGTTCTGATGCTTACCAAGCAACATATTTTGTCAACTTTTACGGGAATCTATTTTAACTTCAGTGAGTTGAATGTCAGATCTCAGCAGCAGAAATGACTGCAAACTTATCCCCAAATAACTAGTCAAAAGTAATGAAGGAAAAGATTATATACATGGCCTCAAGGGGAAGGCAAAGAGCCAAGTGGAAGACAGACGTGGCTCAAAGAGAGCAGACACACAAAGGAGCACAAGATTGACTTACCACGTCATATCAAAGGTTCTTAACTTGTTTCATAAGCGGATGTCTTGGAAATGAGAATCTTTCATGCTCCAACAATTTGCAATTCACAAACTCTAAGACAGAGTTACCAGTTTTGCATTCAATAACCCATAACGGTTGTTTATTTTTTGCTTGTTTGTTTGTTTGTTTGTTTTTGTTCCATATGCTTGTGGAATTCATGCAAAATTCTAGCATATGCAATATGTTTTAGTAAGGAATTCCACAAATCAGTTGCACGCAGGGGTAGGAACCTTCCTTCGGTTATTTTGAGCAACACTTCTCACCTTGCCCATTAAAAACTCAGAGAAGTGTGTAAACTCGTAGTATCTTCCTTCAGACATCTGTCATCTAGGCTGAAGAGCCCTATTCCATTTAAATCTTTCCTGTAAAGATGCCATTTCCTTGCTGTGATCATCTTCTTAACCATTATTCTTGGCAAAGCAAGGTTGTTTTGGAGTGGGGAAAAGGTAGAGATAACGGAAGATCTGAAGAAGACTTAGGAGAACAAAATTCTGGAAAGATGTGAGAAACTTCAGACATGAAGGAAAAAAAGCAGAAGGAAATGAGGAAAGCTTGTGCTGTTTCCTGTTCTGATTACAACACCATTACTAGTTATTGCTGCAACCAGCTCTTACAATTGCAGTCAATTACTGCATTTATCTTAGAATACTGCTTTAAGAAACTACAATAGTAGGATCAAAAAACAAAGTAGAAAGCTTAAAAGGCATTTTAAAAAACCTTCAAAATATTGCTCAGGAGTCAATAAAAGTTCCAGAGGTGTCATGATTTGAAATGTTGACCTTTTTTTGTCTCCATCTTGTTACATACTTTTCCCATATTTTTAGAGGTCATCTCTGTAATAGATACTAATCTTTGCAGCTAGCTGGGTTGTTTTCAGCTCTCTGTAAAGCACCACATGACATTCAGACTTGGAGGCAAATTGTTGGACTCTCTGCACTGCTACTTTAATGAAAACAACTATTATTTTATTTACTAGTTGGAACTCTAAATTCATATAATGTATTTAAATTGTGAATAAACTTCTGTTTTGACATCGCTGCATTGTAACAAATTGAGTTTGCTGGACATTTTCTCTGACTGATGGATTGACAAAACTTTGTTGGCATTTTGAGCTCTTTACTCTTTTATACATATAGCTTTATCACACAGAAAAAAAAATTAAAAACTAAAAAAAAAAAGAAAAAGAAAAAACCCAAACCCTAGGTCATAAATCTCTCTAAAATCAATAAAAACAAATGTAATGAATGATTCTGGACCCTCACTCATGCTAACATGATTCTGTTTTCTAAAGAAAAAAGTTTAAACTTCTATTAGAATCCTGGAATGAAAGCCGCAACATCAAGGCCAGGATGGATGGGGCTTTGCACAGCCTGGTCTAGTGGGAAGGTGTCCCTGCCCATGGCAGAGGGTTTAGAACTGGATGATCTTTAAGGTCCCTTCCAGGCAGTAACTCTTCAGTAAGAGCCTACTTGCACAGGTAACTCTTTAACTCACGAGTGGAAACTCCTCATTATGACTCTTCAAAAATAGTCTTTTGTAAAAGTAATGAAATCTCATGAACACAATATCATGAATTCAAAAATCATATCTCATAGAAACAGTCAATCAGGTTACTACAGCTGAAACAGGGGAAGTTTAGATTGGATATGAGGAAGAAGTTCTTTACTTTAAGGGTGGTGAGGCCCTGGAATGGGTTGCCCAGGGAAGTTGTGAATGCTCCATCACTGGCAGTGTTCAGGGCCAGGTTGGACAGAACCTTGGGTGACATGGTTTAGTGGGAGGTGTCCCTGCCCATGTCAGGGGGGTTGAAACTAGATGATCTCTATGTCCTTTCCAACCCCAGCTATTCTATGATTCCATGAGTCAATTACATAGCTCACATGGATTTCCCTCCAAGCTGGACTCTGGTTCATTCTGCAGTCAGACAGCCATTCCTGCCACTCAGTGTTAAACCCTGTTCCCTAGGTGTTTGTAGATGAAATGGTGATACCCATCTTCCAGACCTTCCCCAAACATCCCAACATATATAAGTTTTTTCCAGGAGATATTCAAATGGGATTTCTATCCACAAGAACTATGCATATGCGGTTGAACTGTGTCCTCTGCTTGAAAACAAAATACTTAAAGTGCACTAACTGAGCCATAAGCATTGAACATATATGAAAAATTGTCATAACTGTGAAGTCGTCCTGCAAATAGCTCTACAAAAAAACCAGGGAATTTAAAATATCTGTACCAGTGCTAAGCAAACCTAAAAGTATTAATGTTTCACAAATATGCTAGCAAAAGCCTAACCATAGATAGGATTTACTCCTGTATTGCCTGATGTATGGATCTTAAAATGATTGATTAGCATGGAGCTTAATAAATGCCCAAAAGTGGAAATCCTCTTGATCATGAGAATGGAACAGAGAAAAAGAGAGAATGCAAAGTCACTTACAGACCTGATATTCTAAATCCACTTCCCTGAGAAGATATCAAGCCACACTGTATGCTATTCTTCACGCAGTCACTTTCATATTTATCTTTATCCCTAACATCAGTCAGGGGATTTACCACTTCTCAGTTAGAAGAGGCTTTTGTAAACTAAACTGTATGCTAGTAACTGCTAAAATGTCCACAAGGATGAAAACATCTGCCTTATCCCCATATCTTTTTTTTTTATTTTGTGCAGCTTTGTGCAGCTTTCTGAATTCTGCATAAATCAGAAAGGCAATAGAGATGTTTCAGTATAAATGTGAACATTTTGAAAGAAAAAACATACAAGGACAAAGTCCTTGACCTAAAGATCTTACATTCTGAAGAAAGAGCACAGAAGAGATAAGAACTCTCAAGGGCAGACAGGGGTGGACAATAAAGCTGAATGCAAGGTCAGGCCGACATAGAATCTGATCAGTGGAAAGCAATGTGGGTTTAACAATAATAGCTTTTTGCTTTCATTTAAAAAAACAGATTCAGTGATGTAACAATGGCCAGACCAAGCTTGTACAAACATATAATTTAGGAAAGCATCTCTGTGATCAAGTTCATCATCAGTTCACCAGTCTAATATACTAGATTGCTTCCTCATAAGATCCATCTCAATGAACTAATCCAATTACACCTTAAAAATTAATTGGATTTTTAATTCCTCCTAATCAAACTGGAGAGGCAGTGGAGAGTGCAATTGTGAAGGTGATGACACAGAGAGGATGACAGCTCTAATCACCTTTCTGTACTTAAAAATCAGAAAGAAGCTAATATCCCAGATATCTGGGGTCATAGGAGTATTCAGTATTGCATTAGTAAACTGAAAGGGCAACTGAAGTAGGTGTAGGAGAAATACAGTTTCCTCCCAGTAAATCTGCACCTGAATAATTATTCTGGAAACCTAGCCATAATTAATTGCTTGCCTGGCTAGGATGGTTTGAAAGGAGAGAAAGGGTGTTAGTCAATAAGACCGGGGAGGTGGGTGGGAATTCTACGGTACTATACATGAGGGAAAGAGCATATAGTCCTTCATTAATAGTGGGGTGATAGCAATGAAATGTCCTAAGAAGGCAAGAAGCACAGTAGTGTACTGGAATTAGGGCTTTTCCCTTTGCATTTTGTCTTTCAGAAGAGGGATGTTTTTTGACTTGCTAGATATCCATAGCCTCTGAACCATTCAAGATATTCTGAGGGTGGGAGAGGGAGAGAGAGAGAACAGGACAGCATTGACCAATCGTAACCAAAAATGTCATTTTCTACCTCGTTTGCATGATGTTCATACTCACTGCTGCCATTGTATATCTTTGCTAAAAGATATAGATTAGTTCTTATAAGGAGTGCCAATAGATTGAGTTATTAAATGACAAATGGCAGACTGATTTATGTCTGTGCTGTCTCCAGTCATGACTTAGGAAGACACTGTTGCTAGGAAGCCAAGACAGCGAGGATTTCAGCAGCAGCAGGAAAATCTGGATCCATCATGCTGCGCTCTCTAAATCTCTTTTAACTCCCCAGAGAAAGCACTTTTGTTTTTTTTCAATTTGTATATTTGACTCTTCCTCTGATGGATATACAGAAAGCTGCCTAGCTGAATGCATGACCTTACAATATAATCACTCACAAGGAATCTTTAAAAATTATTCAAACTCCCTTTGAAAATAGTACTTTACCCCTTTTTCCAAAGGTGTGCTAAGCCATTTCAGCCCTACAGCTAGCAATTTATATAATCACTTAGTTAAGCTACGATTTTAAACCTACCCATAGGATCTAAATAAAAAGATTCATTTTTCAAAAGGGCTGAGAAATAAGCAGCTGCAGTATAGGTCAAAGAAAGAGCTCTGAAAATCAAACCATTAATTTCAGTACCTGAATACGAATTTGAATGTCAATGCAATGTTTGAAAGTCAATGATAAGAATATTTTAAGTACTTTTAGCTTTAAGCAAGCTAACCTTAAACTCCTGTTTTTCTACGGGTCATATCTGCAAAAGCTGGGCTATTCAGAACTGAGCACCCAGTGGTCCAGCTGGACTTGCTGTAATTCATGGGCACTCAGATTTCCTCAACAGAAAAAAGGTGTTTCAGATTAGCATTACAGAAGGGCACTCTAATCCTGAGTTTTAAGAGTTCTTTACTGGGAAATTATGATCATTCTTTTGGCCATAGTACCTCTGGTGCAGCACTGCCTTGGCAATAGGTGGAACCTCGTAATACCTGAAGAGGATATGAAGCCTGGCAGAGGAGTCTGGACAAGGCTGTAAAACCACAGTACATGATCCACAAGGCAAAGCCGTGATTTCCTGCAGGAAGTACATATTCAGGTAATTTCCAAAACCCATTTTCTATTGCAAACAATTTTGATAGACAAAGATTGAACAGTCATTACATTGCACATATTTTTTCCAAACAGTTGTCCCCAAATTTCTTAATCATAACCACTGTCATTGCTCAAAAATGTAGATTATCATTTAACTCTGTCATCAAACTCTTATCTGGAAATCTTCTGTAATCAATAAGATTCTTCAGATTTTCTTGGGGAGCACTAGACTTCGTAAGGGTTTGTAAATTTGCTAACAGCTTTTAAGCATCACTATTGAAAGAAATGGAGGGAGTGCTAGAGGAAATTAATTTTTACTTTTGTTGTTATTGTTTATGTTGTGAGACATGGAGGAGTAATGGAAAGAGGAGGGAAGTAAGGAGATTTTGGATTAAAGTATATGTTTAAGGATATATTAATGTAGGCAAAATAAAAGCAAATATTCAAAAATACAAAATTCCCTTTGAAACACCTTTGGAACAAGCATTGTTTTATTTATATGAAGAATTCCTGAAGTCATCCTCCAAAATTAACAGAGAATGTCTAGGTGTCTCTTTTAAAAGTTTCTCTCTGAAAGTTTGAATGTTATTGTTGCATCATATTTTAGAGCAAATTTATGAGAAACTTAATCTAAGTCAGAACAAATCATGTGTGACCTCCACAGGAGCTACACTGGAGTCTGTACATTCATTTTTAAATGATTATTTGTAGGCTTCTCCAATCTAGATGGGCAGTAGGCCAAGCTAAATCCCTCAACCTTAACTGAAGCCCAATTAACTAAGATAAATTGTCAAATCATTCGGGAGATGTGATGAGCATTACCTAATATTCAAAGTTGAGGACGTTGGCCAAAATAGGCATTCCACTGAATATCATAGAGCATTTCCTATCAAACCAACTATTTCCCTACTCCAAGTGTTTTGCTTCCCTTAAAGTTGAAAACCTCGAAAATCCAGCTCCAGAGTTCCTACTGTTTCAGGCAAAGGCAAACCAGCTTGTGACTGCTGTGTATACGTGACCCATTTTTCCACCTACCTTTCTAGTCTTTCTTAAATATATTTAGCCAAAGCCTGTCTTTCAGCTTTCCTGTTCTACCCATTTGTTTCAGCTGCATCAGTGGAGCCACACATTCTTGGGTAAAATGGGGTTTATTTACTTTTCTGTGCAGAGTTTTTGGTATCGCCAGACTGAGGTGTTCAGCACAGGCTTCCATCATCTTGCCAACTGCACCTCTGGTCCCTAAGACAAGTTCCAAACACAGCTTTCTTACACAACCTGAGAGCTCAATTCAGTGATGGGCTACAGGTAGCTATAAGCTTTGCCATTCAAACCTGGGTGCAGGTGTACACTTGATGGAAATTTGGGCACAAGCATTGCCTAACTTCCGTAGTATGCTAGGGTATGCACAATATGAGCCATAGTCAGTGAAGGGGGCTACAGGATTTTACTATGGATTTATTACCCTCATTTACTATGAGGGTGGTTAAGCAGTTCAAAGACTTGCTCAAAGAAGTTGTGGATGTCCCATCCCTGCCCATTTCAAGAGGGTTGAAAACAGATGATCTTTAAGGTCCCTCACAACTCAAACCATTCTATGACCCTATGATTTTGGTTTTAATCCTCCCAGTGTCCCTACCTCTGGCCTCCCAATTTCCAAATATGAAATGCTCCTAGCCAGTGGTGAATAAGAGTACAACTTGCTCTGCGTTGTTTCTAGCAATCAAAGAGTTAAAAAATGTGTTTTACTTCTCAAAATACTGTGAATCTTTAAAGATTGTTTATCTTTGGCAGCATGTCTTTGACTATATTACCACCCTTTTAATTTTAGTTCTGGTCTCACATTTCCATTATAAACTCATGATGAGTATCAAACATTGTAAGTGGGGTTTTTTAGATGGCTTTGGTTGCCATCTATGTTAGCATGAAGTAAACATCTTCTTTCTTTAATGGCTACAGATGGAGGTTAGATGGCTGGCTTAATCTAAACACATGACTTTTAGCTGAATGTTGGTGAGATAAATCTTATTTTCAGTATACAAACACCAAAGCCCAATATTTGAAGCCCAATACAGTCACTAAAAGCACAGTAAGTTGCAGACAACTCAGTATTTCTGAACATGAGACTGTGCTATTTAGGTTCATGGTTTTCTGAGGAATGAGCATTTAGGCACCTGTTTTAAGATTCTAGTTCATCATATAATTGAAATATGATGACCCAACACAACAATAAAAATGTGCAAAATAAAAAAATATGTTTGCAAGAATATCACCAATAAAATCTGACCATTCAGTTTCTAGAAGAAACCAAAATCTTAAACTACAAAATGGGGAAAAAAAATAAATATTTGTATTTAAAGAGAAAGATTTGAAAGACCATAAGGTCATAAAGTCAAGGTGAAGAAGGAGAATGATCAAGGCCAACAAGGGTAGCAAAAAAAGAAGGCTAAGTGTTGAAAAGGCAATACAGAAAGGCAATACAGAGTGCTTTGAGTCAGCAGAATATACCTATTTGTGCGGACAGATTTCGGATTAGACTTGTAAGGAGAACAGAGAGGTTAACAGAAAGTAACCCATTAAATCCATCATTTGAGAGATCTGGTGAGGGGAAGTCATAATAAAGACCGGATAAGAATGATAATGACATATTTAAAGTAGAGCAAATGTACTACAATGCAGTACAGTATTATTGAGATCATATTCCTTTCTCGGTTAATTCTAAACCTTACAGTTTCTCACTTTAATTACTATTCTATTAATAAAGGAAGACATATCTTAAGCTGCTGTATGATGTGGTAAGGGAAGGGGCAGCTTCATTTAGCACGACTTCTTCTCTACAGAGAACAAAAGCCCTTTGCCTTTATGATTAAATATTCTTCTTTTGACAAAAGCAGCCAATTAATTGCACACATGTTGTATCTTACCCGCAAAACCCAAATGGCAAATGCTCTTGGGGCAGATACTTGATGTAAGAGTAAGGAAGGGACTCTTATATTTGTAAAGACAAATGATTTCACTTTCAATTTTAATTTGAAACAATTCTCCCAGAGATTAAAAGAAGTCATGACTCAGAGAAGGGGAAGATTCAAACTATGACAATCTTACTTCTCAAATGAGAGACATGATACATGTCTCTTGAATGAAACAAAAGAATTGTCAGAGAAACTTGCATTTTTAAAAGTCACTATTATAAAAAGCATGTAAATAACACCTATTATATTTTTTATTTTGTCCAGACTTCAGGTTAACAAGGTATGCTAACTCCCTGTCAGAAATATGAATGTCTACCGCTACTTTCTTCCAGATCTCACATTGGTGAGTACTGACTTGACTACTGAGAGCAGCAAGAGGACTGTTTTAATTATCTATTATCTACACTTGTTTGGGCCATAATTCTTCTTATTACTTACTGAAGATATAAAGGTTCTAAAACCTGACTGAAATGAGAAGGAAGAGAATTTTTCTATGCCAGGCTTGAATGATATGAAAGGCAATGCTATTCAAAGTGCCAGCAGCATATGCCAGTTTCAATTAGAACATAAAAGGAAAATCTGTTGCTAAAATATAACAGCACACTTTAAAGATCTTATGTGTGCTTATTCAGAACTTAGAGGATTGAATATCCTTAAGAAAGTCTAAGTTTTGACATTTCGTTGAAGCTGTTGTTAAGTGTCGGATTTATTGTAGGATTCTCTGGATGAAATACTGTATTCTGTACTTTACAGAAGTTCAGAATAGATTACCATAATGATCACTTCTGGTCTGAGGACCTTTCTGTCTGAGAAAGTATTCATTAAAGTTATTGCATCTTGTCCTTCCATGTCATCTTTCCCAGATAATTGCCTACAGTAGGAATGAGATAGCTGTGTTTCAAGTGACTCTGTTGGTGGGCTACAGTGCTCTCTGACATGTTGGAAGGACAGTGAAGTGCATAGAGCCTTGCTCCAGAGAATTTGAGGTCAACCTATTTGATATGGCCTGATCCGCATCAGGAAAAAAGGGATTCCATTGTTTTCCACAGGTTTTTTGGTGCTGCTAAGCAGTCCCCATACCATTGCTGAAACAGCCACACAGAACTGTATTAATCCAAGGGGGTAAACTGATGCATGACAATCTCATGTGAAACCTTTTTCAGACAAAGACAGCTCAGAAATCCTTATTCCCGGAGTCTAGTGCTTCCTTTGGCAGTTTATTCCCTTTACTAGAATTGCTCAGGAACCACAACCCATGTCTTCGAGGATTTAATGTCTCAGAGACCCAGTGTACTAACCAGAGTGGGTCTGGAATAGGCTCAGACTTTATATCTAGGATCAATACCTGCTACCCAGGATACTTCCTAGGAAAACATTTGGCTGATCTCCATAGCCTCCACAAAGTTAATTTAAAGGAACTGAGAGCTGTCATGGACTGCAGCTTAAATCCAGCAGCCTAGTCCATAAAAGACTTGTTTATAACACAAGTTGATCTAAATCACAGATCTTTATCTATTATTGTAATGTAAAATACACACTGGTCAGTTACTGCTTTCTCTGTGATGCACTTCAGTTGTGTGCTGATAAAACGCCATTTGTTTTAAAAAGGTACCAGATAAATCAAAGTTGTCTTAGTTATCCCCTTCTTGTGCACTACAGAGAGTTTCAGAAAGTTACTACTAGTTACTTTTAATAGGGTAAAAATCTATTCTTCTACTGAAGAAGTTTTAAAATGTGTCGAGGGGTCACACTGTTATTTCTAAGACTTTGGTTTCACATGACATTGCAGGTACCCTTCTGGCCCTAATAAGCAGAGCCTCCCAAGCTAACCTCCCAAGCACTCCTTAAAGATCTACTGGACACTAAATATGAGCAAAATACTAGTGGAAATAAAAGCAGAACCTAGGTATTCCTGCATGAATATACACCTGAATATCTTCATTTAGCATTCAGTTAAAATGCTCACTGAAATACAGTTAAAAATGAGATATGAAGCAATCTCACTTCCAGCTGAATGTTCACACCCTCCTCCCCCTTCCCACCATGGTGTGAAGGGGAGGAGAATAGGGGAAAAAAAAGGTAAAACCCATGAGTTGAGATAAGAACAGTTTAATAACTAAAATTAAGTGAAATATAATAATGAAATAGAGAGAGGAATAAAACTGAAGAAGCACAAGTGGTGCACAATACAATTGCTCACCATGTGCTGACCAATGCCCAGCCTATCCCCAAACAACAATTGGTGGCTTCCAGTCAACTCCCCCCAGTTTATATACTAACCACATCGTGCTGTGGTATGAAATATCCCTTTGGCTAGTTCAGGTCAGCTGTCCTGGCTGTGCTCCCTCCTGGCTTCTTGTGCAACTGCTCACTGGCAAAGCATGGGAAACTGAAAAGTCCTTGACTTAGAGTAAGCACTACTTAGCAGCAAACAAAAACATTGATGTGTTACTCACATTATTCTCAGACTATACCCAAAACACAGCACTGCACCAGCTACTAGGAAGAAAATTAACTCTATCTCAGCTGAAACCAGGAAAGTATCCGCCATTATTCCACACCATTCACATCATGCCAGGTCCCAAACTTACCAACACACCATCAGCTTTCCTGTTTTTTGATATATATACACAGATATAGTTCCCTTAGTCTATGGACCTTCCCTCCAAAACTCCATTGAGTTCATTTGTCCCATGACTTTGCATGTTGCAACACCTGTTGCAACAGTCTTTCAGAGAAGTTTCAGATGGTATGTGGTGTTGGATTGTTACATTCTGAAGACAGTTCTGACACAGAAGTTGTAAGCGAGGCTAATCAAAAATCACTCACAAGTCTTTGCTTTCCCCAAATTAAAATGGGCCTTTGAATATTATAGTCTGTAAAATCTGACTAATACTGTCATTTTTCTTCTTTCCAGTAGGAATAAATAAAAAGAATATATTTTGCGGAAGAGGATTAATACCAAAATCTAAATTAAAATATAACTCCAGTGTCATATCGAGCTATTCAAATTGTTCAGGGTGAGAATGTTGTACCCAGTTCTTGATTTAGGATTCTAGGTTCATGCTACACTTATTCCTGTATCCTGAGTTGGTCTGCTAGGACAGTCTCAAGATTCTGTTCCCCATACTTTTGCAAAATACCTCTAGGAGAAAAGAACACCCCGAAACTTCAGCCAGAGGATCAAAAAGTCCCCAGGTTAAACTGTCTGTGATTTCCAGCTATCATATTCAAATAAGAATCAGGCAAGGAAACAAAAGCCCTGCTTTAGTGAGCATACAATCTAATATCAGCAGATTCAATGCAAATCACTGGGAAGCACATGCAAATTTAAGAGCAGATGGTATAGCCAATGAGAACAGCTTTGTAATTTTGAGTAAAATAAGTTATTCTGTGGTCAGTTTGGAAGTGAATGGTTGCTCATTTCATACACAGTGAGTGGGTGTCTCATGCAGAGATTAGAGAAGGTAAATAAAGGCGCAAAAAAGGCCAGTGAAGCAAAAGAAAATGAACTTACTTAAAGTGAAGCCTAATTAACATCCAGTATAAAACACAGAGCCAGGTCCCCAGGCTGCAGAGCAAGGGAGAGGACTGTGAGATGACAGCAGAAGAAGGGCGACTCCTTCAAAGTGTAGCAGCTCCATGATGAAGGATGCTCCTCTGGCTGCAGGGCTAGTGTCCTGGGAAAGGCAGCAAAAAGATTGCAACAGATGGAGAAGTTCCCTTAATGTGTCTGCATCAAGCCACATAGTAAATTATTACATCATTCTTCTAAGAGATGCAAAGTTTTGAATATTTAAGAAAACCCATCAAAAAGTAGACAATTGTGACTTTTTAGGGAACTTTATACTTGGCATTATGTCAGCAGCAACCACTTTAAGACATGAATTGGGACAGCATAGCTGAATATATGGTAAAATTTCTGGGATTTTGTGAAGAAATAAGCAATATCTTATCTATATTTGAAGGCGTTTTTCAGCAACAACAGTACAGCAACAATATTCAGCAGCAATATTCATAAGACTATAAGAGTCTGAAAAGGTATTGTAACAAAAAACGTCAATTGCTTCTCTCCTTTCCCTACCCTCAGTTTTCTATTTGTTTACCTCCAGAACCTTTAAATAATTGTATTTTTTTCCTAAAAACAATTTGTGGGAGTATGTCCAACTTTATGAACCCAGATTTCATTGCATACTTGTTACCTTGCAAAACTGAATAAAAGCCTAGAAGCTGTGCACAAAGTTATTAGGATTGCCTGCACCAACATGGGATCTTGGGATCTTTTTCTCCTCCTTTATTTTTTTTCTTTTTTTATCCTTCATCAATTATTCAGTCCATTCTACATGGGAAGGTCTCAGACTTGTATAATATTGCTCAGGAAAGATTATAGAAGCCTAAAAAAATCAAAGAAATGCCATAGGAAATCATGCTGTTGCAGCAATACTTCTCAGGGTTGGGGATGGTTATTTTTATTCAGAATCTGTGAGACTGTTCTGCAGCCAAGAGACATTATGCTAGGAAATGTTGAAGATGGACATCAATAAGCCTACAGAGAATGCATGTATCTCACGCTATGTCCTAATACTGCAAAATATTATGCCAGAATTAGACTCAATTATAACAGAAATTCTGTGAGGACAGAAGACAGCACAGTGAAGCAGTGTTGCGAAAATTTGCAGATATCTTTGCATTTCGTGTGAATTAAAGCTGTTGGTCCTTCCCTTTCAGGAACACCCTATTTCCACAGGGAAAAAGAAAAAAGAAGAAGTAAGAAAAGGGCATGGGTAAGAGACTGTCAGTTGTATGAATCCTTTAATAAAGGATACTGAGTGGCATTGTTAAAAGGCTGCAATGACTTACTCTTTTTCAGAGGAAAATTATGTGGGATGAATTAAGACACTCCCTTACTGTAGTGGTTTCCAGGACTTAGCAATTTCATGTCATTCGTACTGAATATCAAGCTGAAAAGTTAGCCTACTGTTGTGGTCTTCCTTTAAATTTGTAAGAAAAATTGCATCGTGTTCTCAGTTACCAGAAATAAAAGAAGCAATCTGGAAACACCAGATGAAGTGAAGGCTGTACCAAAACATCAGAAGTCGCTCTGCATTTACTCCATGTTATTAGCAGAGGGGAGTAAATTTGGCACTTCATTAAGCAGGCTTTGTACTGCAAGGAGGAATGTGATGGAGTCCATCGATAGAAATAACCAGAAGGTAGACTAAAGAGTCGTCATAGGATCATAGAATAGCCTACTGGTAGATCTTTAGGATAAAACCAGCCAACTTTGTTTTCATGAAATGCAAGAGGAAATAATGAAAAAAAATAATGCAATTTTTTATAATTAAATTTTGAAAAAAAATTGCATTAGGGAATATCAGAAAATAAATATGAACAACAGATGATGTCCGTGTCATGAATTTGATGCTGGAACTCATATCAAAATAGTTTTCAGCCTAATGAGACCTTTTGAAATTTCAAAGAGAATTCATGCTGAGAAGGAACAAAGCATCAAAGGTTTGAAAATTTTCATAAAACAAAAATCTGGAAAAAATTGTGCTGGATCAGTTGAACAATTTTATTATAACAATACAGTGATTTTTTTCATTTCTAAACAAGAATAATTTAGAAACAAAATACCCTGAAAAATAAAAAAAAAAAATAATCCTGAGAGGGCATTGAAATATCATGATTTAAATACAGCTCTCATCTGCCTCCTAACAGTATGGTTTCACATACAAAGGAAATTATATGAATCAGCCATGGCCTGTTTTTACAGATATGGTTGCATTCTGTACCATGACACAGAGGTCCAGAATTCTCCTCGTGAAGTGTCGTGGTTTAAGTCTCTCAGCCACGCAGTTTTGCTCTCTCACTCACTCCCCACTCTTTCTTCCCCCTGCTTATGGAGGGATGGGAAGGAGAATCAAAAGAATGCAACTTCCACAAGTTGAGGTAAGAACAGTTTAGTAACTAAGATATAACACAAACCACTACTGCTACCACCAATAATAATAAGGACAAGGCAAATACAAAGAAAGAATACAATACCTCACCACCAGTCCCAACCCGACCAAGCAGTGCACCCCCCACCACCCCGGGTCTCTGCCCTCCATTTGTACATCCTGGACATGACATGCTGTGGTATAGAATAACCTCTTTGGTCAGTTTGGGTCAGGTGTCCTGTCTCTGCTTCCTCCCGGCTTCCCCTCCTCCCTGGCAGAGCATGAGGCTCAGAAAGTCGTTGGCCAGCCTAAACATTCTAAGCAGTAACTGAAAACACTGGTGGTATCAGTGCTGCTCCCAGACCCAAAATCGAAAACACCAGCTACCGAGAAGGAGAAAAATGACTGCTACTGCTGAACCCAGGACATGGAGCACCCTTGTATAACCAGCTACCTCCATAGATGGCACAGTGAAATAGAAAGATGCTTTGTGAAGGCCATCCAGCAGAGTGTTAACTCTCCTATTTCAGTAGAGAATGGAAACCATGTCATAAGGAGCAGGAAAGATCCTGCCATGTGACATCATTGCAGTAATTTCCATTGACAAAATTCTACAGCATAAAATTCATTATAAGCACACCAAAAAATACAAGCTGAATCTCAGAAATACTTAACATCACAGAAAAGAAGCACCTATATTAATGAAATTGATAAAATCAGATAAGCCAGAATGCTTATGCAGAAAACACAAAGCAGTGGTGCCATTGATTTTTAGTGATCAAAGGAAAAATTGATCAGTTAATGCATTTCAGCCTCAGAAAAAACATTTTGTGAGTCTTTCATTTAATATATAGTGTTCTCGAATCCAATGACCACTACTCGAAATGGTCTTTTCTTTCATAGAAATAATTAAAAATGGGTTTCAAAGTGTGTTGCAAAGAGCACCTGTCTAAACTTCTTCAAAAGCTAAGACAATGCCATATGCTATCCTATACAACAAGTATGGTAAAAAAAAAATATCATACGAGATGATCCATTCAGTTCTACTTATGTTCAACCTTGCATGTACAGAGCTAGGATGACATATTAAAGAGGACTGTGGACTATTTTGTACAATCTAAGTGAAGAAGTCTTCTAGATATAGTCCAGTATTTTCATCATCCTACATTATCCAAATCAGGAAAGTGATTCTTTCATGCATATATCATGTTTTTCCAGCCCTACTTCCTTTTATAAGCCTGTAAATCATATAAATAACAGCATGTAGAGGAAGCAGTTATTTTTAACTACTGCGAAATACATTCATTGACAACTCTCTTTTCATGTACATCCTTGGTAGATCACAAATAGCACACAGAGCAAGTGATGCAGAAGATGCTTGAAAAAGATGACTGTAAAAAAATTACTGCACTGCCAATGCATACATCTAACATCGCACTTTTCGACGTGTTTTAGGATATATTTCCTCAGAGTAGGAAAGGACATCCAAGCATAAATATTGGGAGATCCAACAGGGCTTTGGATTTTTGGAGCAAAACGTTTTCCTTCCTGTTGCTATCAGACAGTTCATCCTTCCAGCTAACGTTCTGTGAAGTTAATGATATTCCTCTTCAAGTGATGATGCAATTATTCCAAGCAAATTCATGAAACAGGCAGAATAATGCAGGGTACTTAATTGTGTTCTCTGTGGAGTAGTGTATGGGCCAGCTGGTCCATTTTATACTATGTTCTCAACTAAGAATCAAAAAAAAAAAAAACCATGAAGCTAGAACCTCAAGTCAATACTGCATGATGGTCAATGACCAGAGAAGAAAAAGAAGCTGTAAAAAATGAATGTAGAAAGGCTGAACTAATAGTATTAAGAGAGTAAAACAGACCATTTTCTTAGAGTAGAAGCTCTTAATTGAAAAGAAAGTCATCACAGACCTACTGAAATCTAAGAAAAAAGATTTAATTGATTTTGATGTAACATTTCAGTGCTAAGGAGATATTTTGAAAACTTTAAGACTGAAAAAAGTGTCTTGGAAACAGCAGGTCATAGAAGAACTTTTGAATGAAAATGCAATGAAGGCCAGCATAATTCTGGGCTGCATGGTGAAAACCCTGTCACCATGATGCCTGTTTGAAGCACTATGGGAGCTCACAATGACTGCAGAACACCACAGAAACATTGGGAAACGAAAACAGCATGTACAGGAGACACGAAAGCATTGTGAGTTACAAGTAAAGAAAACATTACGCCCATCATGCTGAATTGAGTAGTGCAATGAAGGCTGGGAAGAGCACATATCAGAGTAAGCAGGAGAAAGTAATCCCCTGCAGTGAATCCTCCTGCTATCTCCTAACACCCCTGGACAGACTCCTCCTTTTTGTGTGGAGCTTTTGAAATCTTATTTTCTCCTAGGTTTGGCTGTTAAGGTCAGTTTCTCTTCCTGTACAGCAGTTCACTCAATGAATTAGAAATATCCACCTGCTACACTGTCATTTTTGTATCTTTCACCTTTTTTCACCTGCTTGTGCTCCTATCTTCAAAAGAGGAGTAAAAATTAATGATTCTACCACATTCTCACCTGGAACAAGCTTCCATTTTAACTTTTCTTTTGCACATAATATTTGTTCAAAGTCTGCTCAAAAGGATGTGTGCTGGATGCGTGTTTTCACTTCTACAAGGGAAGAACACAAGAGATGACTGTCTGGCTTCAGTTAGTAAGCTGTATTAGGATCTGGAATAACCACGTGACTGAATGTTCCATAGTTTCAAACACTGAAAACAAGAGTGAATGAATCAATGGAAGGTGGGGTTCTCAAGAAAAGGCTGCATTCACAGAAGGAGACTGCTATAATAATTTATTTCTATCTTTGATTTCACTGGTGTTTATCCTTCCAATGTGGTGTGTAAATTCAAGAAGCCATTGCATTCAGATTCAGAATGCAAATCTTCAGTGTTGATGGGAAAATAATCTCACTTTTTGCCGTTATTTAATGACTTAAATTTTGTCACAGGAGGAACTGTGTGAATGATAGAGGGCTTCAGTTTGCCAATAATTTATAGATTTCAATATATAGCTTGGTTCCAGTTGGAAAGGAATCTTTTCACATTTACAGCTGCAAAAAAAAAAAACCAAAACCAAAACCAAACAAACAAACAAACAAACAAAAAAACAGTTCAGGGGATGTGGGAGAGAAAAAGCTACTTTTTGAGTAATTAAAATAATTTTATTTCACTGCTCAACTTCAAAATGTGATGTTTTCAAAACTTGATGTAAAAAAAAGAGAATTTGAAAATCAAAACTGATTTGTTAAGCGAAAACTGAAAAGTTTGCATCAAAAGTATAAAACTGAATTATTGTTGAAACTTTGTCTCTGCTCTTTTAAAATTAAAACCCAGCCAAAAATACATTATTTCATTAAATAACTTGATTTCAACAGGATGACATAATATGATGGAGTATGATTCTATCTAAGTCTCTCTCAGCTTGTCTCATAAATCCAGACTAGTAGGATTCTCAAAGCAAATACTGAGAAACACCTAACAACAGCCCCATATAATTATTGGATAGCTACTTTGAAATTTACCTTTCCTACACATTAAAGTCCTTCTTTTAATTTGGAGATTACAAGGTAGAGGATTGGAAACTTGATATCTATATTGCTCAGTGATTTTAAATGAATATGTTAGAGTCTGATTGCATTGCAGCAAGCTCTAGTGGTAACAATGTGAAAAATCAATAAAGCAAAACCATAAATGCAAGATCTAAACAGTGATCTGCATTGTAGCATAATCCAGCAATTAACTTAACCACTCCTGATGCTACAATAAGGGAATGTCTTTTCCAAGAGCAACATTCAAATCTTAAAATTTCTGGTAGCCCATTTAAAACAAGTATATGATACCTCACTTAAACTTATGTTAAGATCTGCACTTACAACACCTGTGATACATTTTGGGAACTAAATATAGTCCTAAATTTAGCCCAGTACATCAAGGAAATATCCATATATAACCATGTATAACATATATAAAATACCGGTTTACAGTTATTTGTGAAGAGGGGTCTTTTTAAATGTTTATTTTTTATGTATTTTGCTTTCTGAGTTCCAGTATCCTGGTTCCAGCTAAATGAGCAGTCATCTTTTCTACATATTTATTCTCATTTCCATACAGAACGTACTTCACAGGCAGTTACTGACAGAGATATTCTCTTCACAACATGATTCCTCCCAGTGTGTTTTATCCACTGCTGCAGTGAAAGGAGTTTTTCCTATGTACTGATGGAGACATTTTTAGGAGAAGTGTCTCCAGAGTGCAGATGCATTGCAGAAAGCCTTATGATCGTACATAACTGAACCTGTTGATAAATGCTGTGGAAGTGATATTACTGAGCTGCAGAGAATTTCAGTCTCTCTCTCTGTCCTGGTTACATAGGTTCCCTTCCTTTGGAAGGAGCTAACAGAAGAAAAGAGGGCAGTATTGACTTGGGCTTGACATATGGTGTGAACATATCCTCTTCTGGTGCCTTACAGAGAGTGGTGCATCATTGTATCACAGGGCTGCAAGGGAGTCCGGGTATTAGCAGGGACACTTCTAAGGCACCCAAGAGCAAATCTTACAAAGAAGAATGCAATTAAGCCCTTGTGTCAGGTGGTGGCAGGCAGGATAGTGCTTGGTTGGGATTCAGATCTCAAGGATCGACATTTTGGACCTATGTGCCATTCTTGAAACCCTAGTCCATGCATAAGTCTGACTGTAAGGGTTTGCATCTTTATGTAAAGTGTGTGTTTTCTACACTATGTCTGCTACCATCTTACAGAAGACAACAGGAAGATAAAAGGAATTAATACATATGCGTCACTAGCACTTACCTTCTGAAAGCAAGTAAGTCTGAGATTTCTGAAACAAGGGATGAACATGGAGAAGACAGGATATAGAGAGCACAGTAGAAAGATTGTCCTGGGTTCAGCAGTAGCAGTCATTTTTCTCCTTCTTGGTAGCTGGTGCAGCGCTGTGTTTTTGATTTGGGGCCTGGGAACAGTGCTGATAACACCAGTGTTTTCAGTTACTGCTGGCTGATGTTTAGGCTGGCCAAGGACTTTGTGAGTCTCATGCTCTGCCAGGGAGGAGGGGAAGCTGGGAGGAAGAAGAGACAGGACACCTGACCCAGACTAACCAAAGAGGTTATTCCATACCACAGCATGTCATGTCCAGGATGTAGAAACGGAGGGGAGAAATCCGAAAGGGTGGTGGGGGTGCACGGTGGGGTTACACTGCTTGGTCGAGCTGGGTGGTGAGCTACTGTATTCTTTCCTTGTATTTGCCTTGTCATTATTATTATTAGTAGTGGTGGTAGTAGTAGTTATTTGTGTTATACCTTAGTTACTAAACTGTGCTTATCTCAACCTGTGGGAGTTGCATTCTTTCGATTCTCCTTCCCATCCCTCCAGGAGCGGAGGGAAGAAACAGTGGGGAGTGAGTGAGTGAGCAAAACTGTGCGTGGCTGAGAAGCTTAAACCATGACAAAGATATAGAAGAAAAAGTTTCAGCAACATGATCAGGGCACCACAGCTGAAAACCAAAGCTGAACATTTCATTTCAAGGACCACTAGCTAGCTAAGCTCCTTGGAGCAATGAAAGACCCAGCTACTTTGTCCCACATCTGTTTTGTTTCTGCTTTAATCAGAGCCTTTTGTTGTTTTGTCAGGGATGAAAAAAAAAAAAAATGCAGTCTGTCATGCTCAAAGCCAGATTTTCCTTATTCTAGTTGTTCAGTAAAAGGATTCAGTGACAGAACAGATCTGAGCATACTTGGTACCTGGTGCATTTGCCTAAGAAAATTCACCTGAGAGATAAGAGAGAGAAATGCATGGGTGGGACACTCAGAAACCCTTTATCTATGATTTAGCTCTATTTCACATTCCTTGATGTTTATTTATGGTCTGTATCTGCCTATTGTTATCAGGTTTCTTGTATAATTAGACTTTGAAATTCCATCAACTGAAAAGTTCTTCAAGACAAAACAGTAGGGCTTGGGGGATTTATGATTCTCCGTCCCCCTCCAGGTCTATAAAATGTTGTATGAAATTGTGTTGTTGTTGTTTCAAAACTAAAACTACTTAGGACTGCTCTTAAGAGCTCCATCAGTACCTCATGAAAATTAAGTTTCGAAGGCTTTTGTGCTCATTTGTACACACTTGCTCTCACCAATCTTTCAATGCCCTGTGTTTCCTGGACAGCTTGAATGGGTTCAAGTCATACTTTTTGCAGATGGAGGTGCTGTAGAAGACATGTTGTTCGACTTGCAAGACAGATCTATGCAGACACATATATACACACATCAAAAAAATAAAAAACCAACAAAACCAAAGGAACATGAAGCAGCCATGCTAGAAATGTCAAACAGAAAGACTTTACCAGCATTTTACCACGTTGATTTTACTTTTTTTTTTACTTTCCTTTTTTGCTTTTGTATTTTTTTTTTGAATGGAAAACTCAAAAATTTCCATGCAGAAAAAACATTTCTAACTATGGCATTTTAGAATAATTGTAAAAAGCTGGGAAGACATACAGAAGCCAGAAATATTGGCAACAAAAGAAAACGTACCATGGAATTTGTTTTACATGCTGAGTTATAGTGGAGAACAGAGGTAAGAAGCTTAATTATTCTCTTGGGCTAAATATTGCAAGAACTGTTGTGTTATGCGAGTTTTAATGTTTATTTTGAAAATAATGGTTTTTGTTTATAGATAGATATCTCCTCAAATTTAAAGCTTAAAAAGACTGTTTTACTTTTTAATGTAAAAATAATGTATGACAGATAAGAAATATTTTCCTTTTAATGGGTTAGAAAACTTAGCAAAGAGCATGTTAAAATTAAAGAATAAGCATTAAAGAATTGGGAAGTGACATTTACTAGGATTTAGTGCAGAAAAAGTTGTTAAACACTTCATAATCTTCCTGATTACCTTTGTTAAATTTTCCTGAGAAGCAAATATTTAGTGCAATTTCACCTTCCGTATCACATATACATGGTGGGATGGCTCCTATGACTGGTGTGTTGGAATGGAAGGTTACAGGCTCTTTAGAAAAGACAGGCCCGGCAGATGGGGACCTGGAGTTACTATTTATGTTAGGGATAGCCTGAAGAGTATGAAACTCTGTCTGGGGACAGGTGAGCAGTCAACAGAGAGTTCGTGGGTCAGGGTTAAAGGGAGAACAGTGATGGGAGGCATTACTGTGGGGCTCTGACACAAACCGCCTGATCAAGAGGACTCTGTGGATGAAGTCCTCTGTAGACAGATAGGAACAGCCTCATGCTCACAGGCCTTTGTCCTCCTGGAGGACTTCAACCACCCTGATATCTGTTGGAGGGATGGTACGGCCCAGCACAAGCAATCCAGGAGGTTCCTCGATTGTGTGGAGGACAACTTCCTTCTGCAAGTAACAGAAGAGCCGATAAGAAGTGCCCTGCTTGACCACGTGCTCATCAACAGGGAAGGGCTGGTTGGGAATGTGAAACTCCAGCCTTGGTTGTAGAGATCATGAAATGGTCAAATTCGAGCTCCTCAGGACAGTGAGAAAAGTGTGCAGGAAACTCACTCCCCTGGACTCCAAGAGAGCAGACTTTGGCCTCTTCAGGAACCTGCTTAGGAAGGTTTCATGGGATATAGCCTTAGCGGGTAGGGGGCCCAAGACTGTTGGTTGATATTCAAGGATCATCTGTTCCAAGCTCAGGAGTGTTGCATCCCAACTAAAAGGAAGTGCAGCAGGAAGGCCAGGAGACCTCCTTGGATGGATAAGGAGCTGCTGAGGAAACTTCAAGGGAAAAATGAGGCTTATAAGAGGCGGAAGGAAGGACAGGCTGCCTGGGAAGAACGCAGGGCTGTTGTTTAGGAAGCTAGGGACGAGGTTAAGAAAGCTAAGGTCCACTTAGAATTAAACTTGGCTAGGGATGTGAAAGATAACTGCAAGGGATTCTAAAGGTACGTAGCAAATAAAAGACAGACTAGGGACAATGCGAGCCCTCTCCAGAAGCTATCAGGAGAACTAGCTACCCTGGATTTGGAGAAGGATGAGGTTCTTAATGACTTCTTTGCCTCAGTCTTCACTGGCAAATGCTCTGACCACAACACGCAAGTCTTGGAAGGCAGACACAGGGACTGTGAGAATGAAGACCTTGGGCCCACCGTAGGACAGGATCTGGTTCGAGACCATCTGAAGAACCTGAACGTATACAAGTGTATGGGACCTGATGAAATCCATCCACGGGTCCTGAAGGAGCTGGCAAATGAAGTTGCTAAACCACTGTCCATCATATTTGAAAAATCATGGCAGTCAGGTGAAGTCCCCAATGACTGGAAAAAGGGAAATATAACCCCCATTTTCAAGAAGAGGAAAATGGATGAGCCGGGGAATTACAGACCAGTCAGTCTCACCTCCATGTCTGGCAAAATCTTGGAGCAGGTTCTCCTGGAAGGCATGCTAAGGCATATGAGAAACAACAAGGTGGTTGGTGACAGCCAGCATGGCTTCACTAAGGGGAAATCCTGCCTGATCAATTTGGTGGCCTTCTGCTATGAGGCTACGGAACTGAGGGGCAGGGGTAGAGCAGTTGAGGTCATCTACCTGGACTTCTGCAAAGCGTTCAACACTGTCACGCACAACATCCTTGTTGTGTTGGATAGAGACATCAATTAGTTGGAGAGACATTAATTTGATAGGTGGACCACTTGGTGGATAAAGAACTGGCTGGATGGCCGCATGCAAAGAGTTGTGCTCAATGGCTCAACGTCCAGGTGGAGGCCAGTAAAGAGTGGTGGCCCTCAGGGATGGGTGTTGGGACTGGTCTTGTTCAACATCTTTGTTGGTGACATGGACAGTGGGATTGAGTGCGCCCTCAGCAAGTTTGCCGATGACACCAAGCTGTGTGGTTCGGTTGATATGTCGGAGGGAAGGAATGCCATGCAGAGGGACCTTGACATGCTTGTGAGGTGGGCTGATGCCAACCTGATGAAGTTTAACCATGCCAAGTGCAAGGTCCTACACCTGGGTTGGAGAAATCCCAGGCACAGCTCCAGGTTGGGCAGAGAAGAGATTCAGAGCAGCCCTGCAGAGAAGGACTTGAGGGTGCTGGTCAATGAGAAACTTAACATAAGCCGGCTCCAGTGTGCACTCACAGCCCAGAAAGCCAACCATATCCTGGGCTGCATCAAAAAGAGCGTGACCAGCAGGTTGAGGGACGTGATCTTGCTCCTCTACTCTGCTCTCATGAGACCTCACTTGGAGTATTGTGTGCAGTTCTGGTGTTCTCAGCATAAGAAGGACATGGAAGTGTTGGAACAAGTCCAGAGGAGGGCCACAAGGATGATCAGGGGACTGAAGAACCTTCCCTATGAAGATAGGCTGGGAAAGTTGGGGCTGTTCAACCTGGAGAAGAGAAGTCTGCATGGAGACCTCATAGCAGCCTTCCAGTATCTGAAGGGTGCCTATAGGGATGCTGGGGATGGACTATTAATTAGGGACTGTAGTGAGAGGACAACGGGTAATGGGTAAAATCTTAAACAGGGGAAGTTTAGATTAGATATAGGGAGGAAGTTCTTTCTTTGCTGTGGGGGTAGTGAGGCACTGGAATGGGTTCTCCATTGAAGCTGTGAATGCTCCACCCCTGGCTGTGTTCAAGGCCAGGCTGGACAGAGCCTTGGGTGACATGGTTTAGTGTGAGGCGTTCGTGCCCATGGTGGGGGTTTGGAATTTGATGATCTTAATGTCCTTTCCAACCCTAACTATTCTTTAGTTCTATGATTCCATGTCTTATCACATAATACCCAAACTGTGTTGAAAACAATTCAGATGTGAGATGGATTTTACTACGAGGAAGTGGTCAAAATATTCATTTTACTTTCATGAAAAATCTTGTTTCACTGGCACGAAGATAATTCTGTCTCATACTCAGTACTGCTGCAAACAGCTTATTTTATTAAACTAATATAACACTACTTACTTATTAAACTACTATAGCACTAACTTACAAATAAGTAAAACCAAAACAAAGTCTTCGGTAGGTCTTCTGAAACATTAAATTAGTCCCTTGAAGTAACATTTGAGCACAAAATTCGTAATTCTGTTGGCTCCCAGCATCTTCCTTAGGAGAAAAATAGTGAGTTCGTGTTATGATAAGGAGAAAATTATTCTGTAAATGCTTAAGATATCTTTCTGCTCCACAATCAACCTGGGTCAACAAGCTTTACAGTCAGTTTTTCCTTCTTCCCTAATACAGCCACTGTCTTCATAAGCAAATTAAGCAACTGGCGAGCATAATGTATGGAAATAGCTATTGTTTCTCTCTAGCAGATTCCAAGATTATTATTTTTTAATTAAAAAAAAAATGAATATTTAAATCTAATCCAGTACCCAGAAATCGCTGAAACAATAATCAATTTTTCTTGACTGCTTCTGTTAACCAAAAACTGTGGGTTTGTGAATAACATAAATATGGAAAGGCCTTTTTAAATAAAGAATTTTTTTTTTTAAAAACAAACTTCTGGCAAGGATTTCTATCAAATGCTTCGTTCAATAAAATGTCGCCTGTGAATGACACTCAAGAAAACACAACAGAGCAAAGGATCTGGTGTCTTTCTATGATGGATGATTTCTCTTTATGGATGACTTCACTTGATATATTTGATAGCCTACTTTAAGCCAACCCTTTGGAATCTTTTGCAATGATCGTCACTATAAAATGTTGATTATTTATTCTATTTTGCATAGAAGAAAGCTATTTTCAATGTCCAAAAAAGCTCTCCGAAAAAAACGTCCTGAGAACAGAGGCCACCATGCATGGAGATTCTGTCAGGGATTTGTCCAGGGAAGGATACTCTTGTTAGTAAGAGACAGAAATCACCCTTTTGACCTTGGTCACCATGAAAAAAGTGATCTCTGAAATAATGAGTGTGAAATACATAAAAAAAATTAAGCTCAATGAATTTGTATGAACAAATGTTCTGTGAGGTATGCAGGGAATAGAAGACAACAGTTTTACTATCCCAAAGTCCTTCAGAGTGTTTGTTTATGACCATGCAGGACAGCAGCCTAAATGTGAAGCCATGGATGAATACCACTTTACACAAAGCTGAAGTAAACTCATACAATGATACTTAATTCTCAGGTTTAGCTCTGTCATTATTACCTGGAAAATCTCACCTGCTTAAGATAAAGTTTTTAAAAATTATAAGGAAAAACGAAAAACTATATTGTTCAATAAACTATCTTCATCTGCTACTGCCTGCTGGGAATACCTTTCTGAATTGCCAGATTATGTTGCCAGAAAAGAAAATCTCTTAAGCCTTTTTTGCCTGACTTAATTTTCTCCTCTGTTTTTGTCTTATAAATTAGGATTTATTATTAGGCATCTCATCTACAGAAATGCTAAAAATATGAGCCAGGCTTTAAAAAGCATTTCTCGCAGTCTTAAGAGGGCAGATGAGAATTGTTATTTGAGTGAGAGTCTTTTTCCTCATCCCTACTCACCCTTTGCTGCTGCAGAGGTCTGTGTCACAACCCACTCACTGTGTAGACTTCCAGCCATCACAGACCCCACTCCTAATGTTCCAGACAGCAGATTTGCAGTACTTTCTTAGCAAGTTTACTCCTTTTGCAACCGTTCAGATGTTTTCTTCTCTTCAAGCTCTCATTCTGAATGCTTCTTTTTATCTTCACTGCTCTTTATTTTCCTGCATTAGCTCTAAGTTTTTTCCCTTTGTACTTCAGCTACCAGTAGGCATACACGCATATGTGCATACTCATTCTGTTAGTGTTTATAGCTATATACAAGTATGTATAAACAACTATAGCTGAAAGACAGAAATGGCATGGCAGGGAGAGTGAGTGTGATAGCGACTGAATCTGTAAATGCAAATATACCTGCCCAAGCTATACAGTCAATATATAATAATAATAATTCATATGAGCAAACAATTTATAGGTTAAATCCCATTTTTGCTAAAGGAATCTGAAATATTAATAAATCTGTTGGGGAAAAAAAATTAAAAAAAAGAAGGAGGTCCCAGTGGTATGGCTTGTTTGTTAAAATTGATTTTCTATGAATATCATAATCTCATAGCAGCCTACTGAAATCAGTAAGTCTGCTGTTGGGTAAGTAATGTGTGCATTAGGTGAAGAAGGCAAAGTTTATATCTCATTTAATCTTTAGCACAATTAGGATATTACTTTTACAAAACCTTTATGTTTACATGCTATCCACATGGACACTGAAAGTGCAAGTCAGACTTTAAAAATTAAAGCCTGTTGCAAAATACAATAATAATAATTCAAAAATTCATCTGTTTTCAGATGGTTCTAATTCAGAAAAAAAAATATCATTACTGTTTCTGCTATTGTCACAGAGACAAATATAAGTAAATAAGATTTAGTCTGACAAGTCCTAGCAGCATTTTTCAGCCATCTGATGTGGTGTGGAGGCATGCTAGCAGGTGCCAAGGATAGGACATAGATCCTTGTGACCCATCTTTCTTCACCACAGTTCCTGTGGGAATTAATAGACATAGACCATGTCCCTTATTCACATCATTCATTTTAAGGTCCACATGAATGAATGAATTATTGATGATCAATTGTCAGTGATTAGTCAAATGGTCATTGCAATTAATATTTACTTCTGTGCTGCGATATTTTTTTCAGATTTCTAATCAAGTGAAGCCCAATCTAACATAGGGTACCCTTCCCAAACTTAAAAATACAATCAAATAAAGAGAAAACCAGCAGCTGCTCCCCACTGAACAGTAATGAGTATATAAAAAATTAAGCAAAGCAATACTCCATTCCTGATATAAATATCTGTCATCTTTATCTCACTCTCTCCTCCAAAACCCACTAAATAAGCAGGCCTTGCTGCAAAGAGTGACATGAAATCCCACCAGACTAAAATGCAGAGAAAAATTCAAACTCTTAAAGCCTAATTAAGGAAAAGGCAATCTGAAAACATGTTTTTCTTTTCGAAAGACAAGAAGGCAAGAAAGCCATGTGTTACAATGGCACCTAGATCTGACTCTTTTCTTTCATAAATCTACCTAAAAGATGATCTAGGTTTTGCCTTCCCCAGGACATCTAGGGGACCAAAATATCCTTGCTGTGCCCAACCATCAAGAGACCCTGCCACCAGTGTGACACAGTGTTACCAGTGACCCACTGTGCCATTCAGTTTGTTTCATACCATCCAGGGATGCTGAATCTAGCAGATCCAGGAGCCAAGCATCGCTGGTACCTGTGAAGGTATTACAGAGTCTTTCTGCCATCTCTTGCAGCCAGCATGCCCTTTCACTCCACCCTCCCTGTCCCCTGTGAACTGATTTCTGCCACCATGTCACAACACTGTCATCATTTTGCTCTGCTGGTGCCGCAGGTGACATACAAAGTCACACCTTGTGCTGTTGCTTAGTATTTCCATCAAGAGATTCTAATTGTTTTGGGGGGAGCATTGTGAAACTTTTGTTTCAGTTTAGCTATTTCATTACTGTGGCTGTAACCATTTGGCCTTTATACTCAGAGCCTGTCATTCTTCATAATGGGGAACGGGTCTTATATTCTACATATGATGTTCAGTTTCCATGACGGTGCATACTGTTCCTTGGTTTTCGCAACTGTCTCCAGTGCACTAATGTGCACAGCATTTCTCTAAATTGATCACTGTATATAGACCAAACCTTTAAATGTTGCATTTAAAGGAGAGTCTGTTGGTGCTAATTGTATGCTAATTATGCTCCAGAGATTATTACCATCTGTGGACTTGCTTATTGCTCTTCCTGGGATATGAGGTTTTATGGTAAGTACAAGGTGTACTAGCCATCTCTTCCCTGAACCTTATAATATGCAGTTGCAATTCTGACCAGGAAAAATTCAGTATGTGATAGTTCCTATAACATATTTTCTATTACATAATCAGCAGGTAAATAAATAGTCTCATCAGCAGGCTACCTGTTTTCTGGCAGAGTGCCAGGATAGAGTCACATTCCCTCCTGTTTAGCCTTAAAAAGTGATACATACAATCAAGAGCAGTACTGAGAACATTTACACAAGAATGGTAATAAGGCAGGGAGGTTTAGGTGAAGGAAAGGTTTAAACAGTGATTCTTCAATCAGGATATAATGTCTGGAAAAAAGCCAATGAAATTACATCAGACATGATGGAAGCAAAGTCAGAACAGTTGTCCACTGTGTCACATAACACCTTAAAAGCACCAATCTGGAGATGGCTGAAAGAAATGCTCTCGAAGCAACTTCAGAATAAAAGGAGATGCTCACTAATGGATCATGTTATTACACTCTTGAACTCACTGCTACCAAGTATGTGCAATGTCCACATTCATCCAGTTTCAAATAGCAGCTAAATAAATTCATGGAAGAAAAATATTTGAGAGACTATTAAACAGAAATATATAACCTCTGTTTTAGGAAGTCCTCCAAACAAATTTCTTGGCATTGAACATCCTGGGGGGCAGAAAAGTAGGCTATATACAGGTCCTTTGGGTTATTCTGCACAGCTGTTCTTGCAAAAAACACCACTGCTGTCCCAGTGGCAATGCAGAGTTTGAGAAAGTACACAAGGGCAGAACAAGCTTTTACGTATAGACATGCTTGATCATGTCCTTGTGACAGTTAAGGTACTACTATCCTAAAGTAACCACAGCCAGATGCACAGCATCGAAGTCACAGAACAAATTCCAGCCACAAAAGAAAAAAAGAGCCTGAAATAGACTCCCCTGCTCAGGCAGCCTCAATGTCTAAACAGAAGGGATATGAGGCTAACCTGTCACATAAGCTGGAGAACTTCATAAACTGGACATGAACAATGGGCATTCAGTGACTGGTTATATGTAGCCTGTGGCAAAAAGCTTCAAGATATGGTTTTGCTTAGACCAGAAAGAGAAGACTCTAAGGAAAATAAGGATCCTCCAACACTTTGAAAGATTTGCTAGGTAAAGGTGGTGAGCTCTGCCTTCCACACCCAGTGGGAGTAGAACATGGTGAAATTAACTTCAGGACAGTATCTATAACTATGAGTGAAATGAATAGAGTAATATTTGTTCCTTCTTCAGTGTCTTTCTGCTCTACTTCTTGCAAGAAAGTACCCTTGGGAGTCTGTGGGTACAGGGCAGCTATAATCACTATGCAAAACAGTCCATGCCAGAGAATAATCTTTGTGAAGCACAATTGCATACTCATTTAGTTTGGATCTCCAGGTGCAGCCGTGGTCTTCCCTTCCTTTGAGCCAGGAGCAGTCCAGTGAAGACAGAAAATTAGTTGACACCTTCGGTCCATAAACCAAGATTGACTCTTACTGCAAATTGCAGAAGGCAGACAAATATTCCTTCACAAGCAGTAGCAGAGAAACCCATACAGTCTGCATGTGGCAAACATCTATATAATTGTAGCAATTCCTGTTTATTTTTAAAACCTATGAAAGGCCCGCATATTGTAACCTGAGTACACAAGACTGACTATTTTCCTAGCAGTTATTTTTCTTGATTAGCAAAATAGAATCCTCTTTAATTTTGTTGATACTCTATAAACTAATATTGAGGCTCTTTTTGAATCACTAGATATTGAGTGACACAGAAAATCATAATATTCACCATGGGACTAATAATTATTTCATTTAGGTAAATGTTCCAGCTCTGATATGACCAATATCTGATTTTCAAGGAGAAAGTCAGTATCCTGCTTAGGAAAGATGCAGACTGAAAGATGCATAGAAAAGGTTACAACCACAAACAAAGGAAAGACAATCTGCCTTCAGATCCAGAAACTTTGCTATTTGAAAGAATATTACTGTATACGACAATGTATCAGGATGATGGATATGAGGAATAGTGAAAAACTGTGGTAAATTACCTGGCAGTTTTATGATACTTATTTTCTACAATGCACTAGCAACATTAATGAAATACATAGAAAGTGTTGTCCATATAGGGAGCCAGAAAAAATAAAAGAGCATGACATATCCACTGAAGGAGTTGAAGATTATTTGTATAAACAATTGTGAGAGATATATTTAATATGGCTGAATTTTGGGCAATAAGATTAGTGATTTAATGGGCTTCTGTTCTTTAAGGACCTGATGGGGGGAAAGGACTTTGTACACAGGCAAAAATGTATTTTGAGAAAGTAACTTTGATAGCAGTGAGGTATTTGCATCAGCAGTGCCAAGGTCTACATCTGAACTTGTTTCCCAGGGAGACAGGATGTTTTCCAAGAAGAATATCATCACACCTTGAAATAGCAATAGACTCCCCTTGCAGAATAGAGAGAACAGCCAAGAACAGCTTGACCTTTATGCGAGCTGTTAGGTGGTGGGGCTGTGTTTATTTACCTGCTTGCTCTTAGTTGTGTAACTGAAAGCATGGTCCTTCATCTGCAGAACTTCACTTAGCCCCCAAATCATGAACACATAACATCTGTTTGCCTTGACTTCAGCTATAAACTCCAGCAAAGTAACAAAGTGATTTGGCTTTTGAAACTGTTCTTCAAGGAGACCAACGCTCCCTGTCTGACAGCAGACAGACAAAGCACCAAGCGCTCGTTCCCACGACTGCTGAGGGCAAAAGAGGTTTTTTCTTCTCTTTTCTCTTCTCTTTTCTCTTCTCTTCTTTTTCTCTCTTCTCCTCTTCTCTTCTCTTCTCTTCTCTTCTCTTCTCTTCTCTTCTCTTCTCTTCTCTTCTCTTCTCTTCTCTTCTCTTCTCTTCTCTTCTCTCTCTTCTCTTCTCTTCTCTTCCCTTCCCTTCCCTTCCCTTCCCTTCCCTTCCCTTCCCTTCCTTCCCTTCTCTTCTCTTCTCTTCTCTTCTCTTCTCTTCTCTTCTCTTCTCTTCTCTTCTCTTCTCTTCTCTTCTCTTCTCCTCTCCTCTCCTCTCTCTCCTCTCCTCTCCTCTCCTCTCCTCTCCTCTCCTCTCCTCTTCTCTTCTCTTCTCTTCTCTTCTCTTCTCTTCTCTTCTCTTCTCTTCTCTTCTCTTCTCTTCTCTTCTCTTCTCTTCTCTTCTCTTCTCTTCTCTTCTCTTCTCTTCTTTTCTCTTCTCTTCTCCTCTCCTCTCCTCTCCTCTCTCTCTTCTCTTCTCTTCTCTTCTCTTCTCTTCTCTTCTCTTCTCTTCTCTTCTCTTCTCTTCTCTTCTCTTCTCTTCTCTTCTCTTCCCTTCTCTTCTCTGTTCTCTTCTAATGGAGTACCTATGAGGTGAGGGACCTCACAAAAGTGAGTAACACTCTGAGTAAGCTGAATGGAGCAAAGCATAATGTGATGCATCTTTACGTACCCTTGTCAAAATTAATCTCAGAAACTCCAAGGAGTTATAACTGGATCTAGCTAAATTAATTGTCTTTCTTGTATATACCTGTATATGAAATAAAGGGACAACAATATGTTGAAATCTAAGTATAAGTAATAGTGAACTGTGTTTCCTTTAAACTGTGTATAAAATGGGGCAGACTAGAGGCTAGGAATTATGTCAGTGCCTTCAGTTTCCCCCAGCCTTGCCAAGTGTGAAGACCAAAGGCTGCGTAGAAAAAAAAAAAAAAAAAAAAAAAAAAAATGAGAGTGGGAACATCTTTTATCCTAAAAAACACAATGCGGACTTAAAAAGAAACAGGGCTCTGGGGCAAAGCAAGTACAGTGAAATGAAAGAGGCTACCCAGCCCCTCCATTCCAGGACAGAATGTACTCTCTTCCTCCCTGAGAGAAATTTTCCTGACCTGCTTTAAAATTCCCAGGGCAGAAGGTTTGGCATCTTCTTCAGGGAGCCTGTTTCAAGGTTTCACCTCCTTAACAGATAAAAACTTTTTCTAGTTTGTAACTCACTTCACGGTCAAAACGCGGAATCAGAAACAGCATGATGGATTCAGTGACACAATCTGAGTTTTTGTATGGTCAGAATTGAGATGTGAGACATCCAAAATGGGTGAACTACTCAAAGTGAGAAGAAAGATTTCTTCTTGTCTCGTCTCTCTTGTACACACCCCAGACTTCACATTTCTTTCATGAACTGTGTGACAGTCCCCTTAAAAATGTGAGAGTTACCACATTTGGTCAGACCAGAGTTCCTTCCTGCCTTTATCGTTTCCCCATCACCTGCAGCACACGCCTTATGAAGAATACGTAACCATGACAAGTGCATACTGACATTTTCCCCAAGGTATTTTTTTCATTTTCCACTAATCCATGTTTTAATAAGCAAGGGTTTGAACTGGTGTTTTTATAACCACTGATGCATTTCTCTTCCATTAATTTGACTAACTATTTTCAGACTGCCTGCACAAAATCCTTGCAACAACGTTTCCTGGTTTCACTGCCCAGTGTGTGAATAAATATCTCTTTTGTTCGGATGCTGCTACCTGCTTCTTTCTTCCCTCCTCCTCTTTCCTACAGAGGAGCTGCAGCTCCAGGAGTTTGATAGAAGAAACAGGTCTGAATGAGGTGGGTCTGTCTGATATCTTATGCTGAGCTATCCTACCTGGAGACAGTATTTCTCTCTTTATGCCACTCATATAAAATTTTCCATTGGCCACTTCTTTACAAATAGAGGTATTTCTAACCTGATAAGGTATGACTTGGAGAGGTATGACTGGGATATCTGCATTCTTCATCTTAAAACCAAAAAACATATATGGTGTCTTCCTTGATGTCATTCTAAGTAATGACTTGTTAGTTTGGAAAGGCAAGAGTGTATATGAAAGACTCACAGTCTTGAAGTAAGCCTTTTAAGCCTGTTTCATCATGGCATTGCTGCAACCCATGCCCAGTCTGTGGCAACTGGCATGTGAAGGTATACTTAAAACCCAGACAGGGTAGAACTAAAACCACGCATCATGCTGCTCAGATTAATGGACGGACAAAGTTGTGACTGATCCTTCATCCCTTGGCCCAAACAGGATTAAGAAATACTGGTTTTAGATGACATCATGATTCATTGCCCATGAGGTCAACACGACATTTTCAAACACAGAGTAATATCTTCTGCGTATTAGACGGCAGGGCATGGTCAGAAACTACATGTACGTCCAAATTCACCACTGACTCCATCACCGAAAAGGTTCAGCCAGGCACCCAGATATCATGCTGTTGGCTATGGCAGATCTGAATGGGAGGGATCATGCTTAAAAGACTAATGTTTTTTATTTTTTTTTTAACAGAACTTGTGTGTATATCTAAATAGTGTGAATTTTGTTCTTTCTGTTTGCAGAAGAAAACAAGGTTTTTGTATTCTGTTTTGTCTGCAAACTCATTGGAAGCCTCAACTCATGAGTAATTTAATCATGCATCTACTCCACCATAAATCTTTCCCTTTATGTACTTTATGACCCCACCCAGGATTAAGCCTGCTACATGCAAGAAATAAAATGAAACATAAAATTATGTTATTATCTAAAAAGCTTTAAAAATTAAAGTAACACAGAGTTATAGATTTCTCATAATTCCCTTGAAATTTTCTATAAACATTAAAAATTCACAGGACTAACTTTATGATCTTCAATTCTTCTTGAAATACAAGACTATTATAGTACCAATTGTTATCTATCATTAAACAATGCTCTCATGTTAAATAACACTTTCCTCCTGTAATATATATAGAGCTCATTCTGCTATTTCTACTCCAAAGCACAAGCATGTGCTTAGCCTTACCTTGTGGATGTTGTCCGGGAAGCTAGGGACCAGGTTAGGAAAGCTAAGGCCCACTTAGAATTAAAATTGGCTAGGGATGTTAAGGAAAACAGGAAGGGATTTTATAGGTACATTGCCAATAAAAGACAGGTTAGGGACACCGTGGGCCCTCTCCAGAAGCTATTGGGAGAACTGGCTACCCTGGATTTGGAGAAGGCTGAGGTTCTTAATGACTTCTTTGCCTCAGTCTTTACGGGCAAATGCTCTGTCCACACCACCCAAGTCATGGAAGGCAGACGCGGGGACGGTGAGGGTGGGGACCCTGGGCCCACTGTGAGGGAGGATCTTGTTCGGGACCACCTTAGGAACCTGAATGTATACAAGTCCATGGGACCGGATTGAATCCATCCAAGGGTCCTGAAGGAGCTGGCAAATGAAGTTGCTAAACCACTGTCCATCATATTTGAAAAATCATGGCAGTCAGGTGAAGTTCCCGATGACTGGAAAAAGGGAAATATAACCCCCATTTTTAAGAAGGGAAAAATGGATGACCCAGGGAATTACAGACCAGTCAGCCTCACCTCTGTGCCTGGCAAAATCTTGGAGCGGATTATCCTGGAAGGCATGCTGAGGCACATGAAAACCAACAAGGTGCTTGGTGACAGCCAGCATGGCTTCACTAAGGGGAAATCCTGCCTAACCAATCTGGTGGCCTTCTATGAAGGGGCTACGGAACTGATGGACAGGGGCAGAGCAGTTGATGTCATCTACCTGGACTTGTGTAAAGACTTTGACACTGTCTCCCATGACATCCTTCTCTCTAAGTTGGAGAGACATCAATTTGATAGGTGGACCACTCGGTGGATAAAGAACTAGCTGGATGGCTGCACGCAAAGAGTAGTGCTCAGTGGCTCAGTGTCCAGCTGGAGACCGGTAACGAGTGGTGTCCCCCAGGGATCGGTGTTGGGACCGGTCTTGTTCAACATCTTTGTGGGAGACATGGACAGTGGGATTGAGTGCGCCCTCAGCAATTTTGCCGATGACACCAAGCTGTGTGGTTCGGTTGATAAGTTGGAGGGAAGGAATGCCATCCAGAGGGACCTTGACAAGCTTGTGAGGTGGGCTGATGCCAACCTGATGAAGTTCAACCATGCTAAATGCAAAGTCCTCCACCTGGGTCGGAGCAATGCCAGGCACAGCTCCAGGTTGGGCAGGGAGGAGATTCAGAGCAGCCCTGCAGAGAAGGACTTGGGGGTGTGGGTTGATGAAAAAATGAACATGAGCCGGCAGTGTGCGCTTGCAGCCCAGAAGGCCAACCGTATTCTGGGCTGCATCAAAAGGAGTGTGACCAGCAGGTCGAAGGAGGTGCTCCTGCCCCTCTACTCTGCTCTCGTGAGACCTCACTTGGAGTATTGTGTGCAGTTCTGGTGTCCTCAACATAAAAAGGACATGGAAGTGTTAGAACAAGTCCAGAGGAGGGCCACGAGGATGATCAGGGGACTGGAGCGCCTCTCGTATGAAGATAGGCTGAGAAAGTTGGGGCTGTTTAGCCTGGAGAAGAGAAGGCTGCGTGGAGACCTCCTAGCAGCCTTCCAATACCTGAAGGGGTGCTATAGGGATGCTGGGGAGGGACTCTTCATTAGGGACTGTGGTGAGAGGACAAGGGGTAATGGGTTTAAACTCAAACAGGGGAGGTTTAGATTGCATCTGAGGAAGAAATTCTTTACTGTGAGGGTGGTGGGGCCCTGGAATGGGTTGCCCAGGGAAGTTGTGAATGCTTCATCCCTGGAGGCATTCAAGGTGGGGTTGGACATAGCCTTGGATGGCATGGTTTAGTGGGAGGTGTCCCTGCCCATGGCGGGGGGGTTGGAACTCGATGATCTTGAGGTCCTTTCCAGCCCTTACTATTCTGTGATTCTGTGATTCTGTGAGGCATTTTGCTACTTTCAGACATTTAAATATTAAAGTTATGCCATAAAACATGTTTAAGTGTATGTCATAGAATCATAGAAAAGAATCATAGAATAACTAGGGTTGAAAAGGACCTTTAAGATCATCTAGTTCCAACCGCCCTCCCATGGGCAGGGACATCTCACACTAAATCGTGCCACCCAAGGCTAAGTCCAACCCAGCCTTGAACACCGCCAGCAGTGGAGCATTCACAACTTCCCAGGGCAACCCATTCCAGTGCCTCACCACCCTTACAGTAAAGAACTTCTTCCTCATGTCCAATCTAAATTTCCCTTGTTTAAGTTTGAACCTGTTACCCCTTGTCCTCTCACTACAGTCCATCAGCAAGAGTCCCTCCTCAGCATCCCTATAGCACCCCTTCAGATACTGGAAGGCTGCTATGAGGTTGCCATGCAGACTTCTCTTCTCCAGGTCGAACAGCCCCAACTTTCTCATCCTGTCTTCATGGGGGAGGTGCTCCAGTTCCCTTCCTGATCATTCCTGTGGCCCTCCTCTGCACTTGTTCCAACAGTTCCATGTCCTTTTTGTGTTGAGGACGCCAGAACTGCACACAATACTCCAAGTGAGGTCTCACAAGAGCAGAGTAGAGGGACAGGAACATCTCCTTCATCCTGCTGGTCACACTCAACCAAACCACACAGCTTGGTGTCATCGGCAAACTTGCTGAGGGCGCACTCTCAATCCCACTATCCATGTCACCGACAAAGATGTCAAACAAGACCGGACCCAACACCCATCCCTGAGGGACACCACTCATTACTGGACTCCAGCGCGACACGGAGCCACTGACCACAACTCTTTGCATGCAGCTATCCAGCCAGTTCTTTAGCAAACGAGTGGTCCGTTAATCAAATTGATGTCTCTCCAACTTAGAGACAAGGATGTCGTGTGAGACAGTGTTGAACGCTTTGCACAAGTCCAGGTACATGACATGAACTGCTCTGCCCCTGTCCATCAGTTCTGTAGTCCCATCGCAGAAGGACACCAAACTGGTCAGGCAGGATTTCCCCTTAGTGAAGCCATGCTGGTTGTCACCAGCCACCTTGTTGTTTCTCATATGCCTTAGCATGCCTTCCAGGAGAACCTGCTCCAAGATTTTGCCAGGCACAGAGGTGAGACTGACTGGTCTGTATTTCCGTGGCTCATCCATTTTCCCCTTCTTGAAAAATCAGGCTGTATTTCCCTTTTTCCAGTCACTGGGGACTTCACCTGACTGCCATGATTTTTCAAATATGATGGACAGTGGTTTAGCAACTTCATTTGCCAGCTCCTTCAGGACCCGTGGATGGATTTCATCAGGTCCCATGCACTTGTATATGTTCAGGTTCTTCAGATGGTCTGGAACCAGACCCTCTCCTGCAGTGGTCCCCGGATCTTCGTTCTCACAGTCCCTACATCTGCCTTCCAAGATTTGGGTGGTGTGGTCAGAGCATTTGCCAGTGAAGACTGAGGCAAAGAAGTCATTAAGAAACTCAGCCTTCTTTAAATCTAGGGTAGCCAGTTCTCCTGACAGCTTCTGGAGAGCTCCATGTTGTCCCTAGCCTGTCCTTTATTTGCTACGTACCTATAGAATCCCTTGCTGTTATCTTTACCATCCCTAGCCAAGTTTAATTCTAAGTAGAGCTTAGCTTTCCTAACCTGGTCCCAAGCTTCCTGGACAACATCCCTGCATTCTTCCCAGACTGCCTGTTCTTGCTTCCACCTTTTATAAGCCTCTTGTTTCCCTCAAAGTTTCCTCAACAACTTCTTATCCATCCATGGAGGTCTCCTGGCCCTCCTCCAGCACTTCTTCTAGTTGGAATGCAGCACTCCTGAGCTTGCAGCAGTTGATCCTTGAATATCAACCAACAGTCTTGGGCCCCCCTGCCCTCTAGGGCTATACCCCATGGAATCTTCCTAAGCAGGCTCCTGAAGAGGCAAAAATCTGCTCTCTTGCAGTCCAGGGCAGTGAGCTTGCTGCATGCTCTTCTCACTGTCCTGAGGATCTCGAATTCGACCATCTCGTGATCACTGCAATCAAGGCTGCCCAGGAGCGTCACATTTCCAACCCGCCCTTCCCTGTTGGTGAGGACGAGGTCAAGCATGGCACCTCTCCTTGTCAGCTCCTCTATTACTTGCAGAAGGAAGTTGTCTTCCACACAATCGAGGAACCTCCTGGATTGCATGTGTTGGGCCGCACTGCCCCTCCAACATATATCAGCGTCGTTGAAGTCCCCCATGAGAACAAGGACCTGAGAGCATGAGGCTGTTCCTTTCTGTCTATAGTGTGCTTCATCCGCAGAGTCCTCTTGATCAGGCAGTCTGTAACAGATCCACACAGTACTGACTCCCAGTGTTGTTATCCCTTTAACCCTGACCCACAAACTCTCTATTGACTGCTCGCCTGTCCCCAGGAAGAGTTCCATACTCTCCAGCCTGTCCCTAACATAAATAGCAACTTCCCCTCCCCACCTACCAGGCCTGTCTTTTCTAAAGAGCCTGTAACTTTCCATTCCAACACACCAGTCATAGGAGCCATCCCACCATGTTTCTGTGATACCTATTATATCATACACCCGTAGACATGCATACATCTCTAATTCCTCTTTTTGTACCCCATGCTACCGGCATTTGTATAGAGGTATCTGAGCAGAGCTCCAAATGAAGTCGGCTCATTGGCTGGAGAGGCTGGAATATCTCTCTCTACATTGCTCCAAGCATTTATTATAGGTGCTGGAAACATGTCTGTGACATCAGAAAAAGATCAGTTTCTGCACTATAAAAGTATAAAAGACTTTCTAAAAAAGCATCACGCTAATCTCATTAATTTTGAAGGAAAATAAGCACTTTTTTTTTTTTTTTTTTTAATCCAGCTATGAGTCAGTGCCTTATTACAGTCATTGCTGAATATTTTCTGCAAATTGAAGTTATTCTCACATTGTTTACTTGGCCCATTTGCTCCGAGTGTTCATTTAAATCATGATAAGCTAAGTGAAGAGCCCACTCCTGGTACAAATTACCAGAGAAATAACTACAAGCATTTCAAAATTTGCAAATATTTCAGGGAGTAGCAAGAAAGTGGACAATTGCTACTGCAGATAATGGGACTGTATGAGCAAAACAACTTATTTAATGAGTTGCCTGTCTCTCTTTTTAAATAAATAAGCACAGATGCATAAATGCATATTTATCAAAGATGTATAAGTACTAATCTAAGTTCACATTTACTGTAGAATTTAAATTCATACTTAGATTAGTCGAGTTTTACTCCTGTGTAGGAAAATTCCACTGCTGTGAATGTGATATTTAATATCTGTATTTCCTCTCAGGTTGCCAATAGAATATTAAGTCACATCTTCAAAATTATGGCTGAGGAGTCTTTTCTGAGAATGCCTTTCATTTTTTTCAATGAAAAATGTCTTTCTTCCCACAGCCATTGATACCAGACAATCCGTCAGAGAGTAATTTTGACCATCGCAGTCAGAAGCCTGTTCAAGACAGTCTTGGGTGAAAAGAAGAGCAGAAAAGGCTGAATATGTATCTGAGAGTTCATGCTGTTTGTAGAATTGTTATTCTGTTAAAATGCAAATCCTTGGGGCGCACATTTTCACCACCAAAGAGGGATGTTAGTTTGCTGTGTTTACAGTATCAGTGGATTATTCTTTCTCCTGATGCTCTGGTCATTTAATAGACCAAGTGGTTTTGGCCATCATTAAGCCTGGCACTCCTGAGAAAATGCCTTCTGATAACTCAAACTTATTAAAAAAATGCAAATGCTGAGACTCCTAATGTCATATTCTAAGAAACTTGTGAAACTGTGTTCTGAGAAACTACCAAATCCAGTGGCATCCCTCATTGTAACTGCAGATAGGACAGAGCATTCTTAAAGGTAACGTTCTCTAAGGGTAACCACCGTGTAATTGAGGAGATAACAGTACATGCTCTGTGACACTTTCTTATGGTCAGTATGGAGAATATTCTTCTACCCAGGAGAGGTATTCCAGGTGGGAAGCAGGAAAGGGTTGTTCCACAGAAGAAGCACAAGAAAGAGAGCTGGCTTCATGGAAAGACACATTAGGGTACCTGCTATTTCTTGTTCAAGGTTGCTCTGGTACAAGAAATACCTTAAGTGTGGCTGTTAGTGTGTATTACTGTTGCCACTACTGCCCAGTGAAAGAGGGTGGAGAGTAATGAAAACCATATAAAACCAAAGATCTTTTTTGTCTTGAATAAAAAAAGGGAGAAAGGCAGGGAATTTAAAACAAGTGAGTATCAGCAGATCTCATTACCCCTTTCTCTGTTTCAATCAAACCCTCAGATCTTGGGATCCTGACATTTCTGGAGGCACAGCTAGTCTTAGAGCCAGTGGGAAGTATGTTCTTTCCCTGGGAACTCTATGTCATGCAGAAGAATTGCTCCATGACAGATAACACCACTGTTGTTTAATGCAGGTTGTAATTCTGTATTCTCAACGTGGTTTCTTGAGCCTTTAAAGTAATAAGAGCAAATTTGATGTGAGGAATACACTTCCATGGGCAAGGAGGGCAGTTATCTGCGCTGAATTGTTCTGCATCCCCCTAACAACTGCTATTCCCTGTAGGCTTCTGAACACTTATAAATCAGGGGTTTTCCCCTCCCTGTCAGGTCCAGAGTAGCAAGGGGAGGATTTGCACAATACTTCAGTGCCCCCAGTGTGTGTCTGTGAATGCGTGCATGTGAAGAGGGTGGTTTCCTTCGCTGTCCCTTGAGAGTAGCAGTGTGTTATGACATCTGTTTTTACAAACACTATAATGTTCAGCATGCCGAGAAGCCAGGGCAGGTTTGATGGATGAACCCACTACAACAGCACGATAACATTCTGTGAGCATGCACAAGGGATTAAGCAGGACACCAGCCTACTTCAGCGAGGTCAGACTGTGTTCAGAATCTGAAAGGATGTAATATTAATGTCTATCTAATTGGTGAATTTGTCAATGCAGTGTTGCCATTAAACAGCCAGCCATCTGGACCCCAAGGTTTATGTGATCACAGCATTGTCAAAACAATGGCATTTCACTGACCTTAAGAAATTTAATTAAAATGTTGTATTGCTTTCCATGCAGTAAAGGTACACAAACTGTTAGCTAAGAATGAGGTTGCTGCCAGGGCTGCCTCTTCTGTTTTCCAAGTCTACAGTGTAAAATCATTTTTGCATAGATACATATTCCTGGTAAATCTAAAATAACACGTGCGCAACACTGACCCCTAAAGAAAGTCATGTTTCCTTTGTGTGTGTTCTAATGATCCAGGAACAACCAGAAGAGATTTTTCTAGAAAATAATACTCTGTAATTCCATTCATCTCTTTTTGACTCAGTAGCTTACTTAATACATTCATGGTTCAATTTACAGCTCAGAAGCTGCTGTTGCAGCCCTCTATGTTGGAAGTAAATATTTCCAATATAGGAGACATTTCTAAGGGTATAAGTAATTCTGAATAGTAATACCAATTTGATTTATCCACAGTTATTAGTGAGAACCCTGATTAGACAGAGTGGCACAGTCTTAGACATCTCCGCCCACAAGACGAGCTGGTAGTAGTGTCGTAGTAGTATTTCTCTCTATGCTTCTGGCCTCCAGCACAGCAAAGAAAAAAGACTGCTGAAGACCTGCCACGTTTTCAGCCCCTGAACTCAGAGCCATCTGTATGAGAACATATTCCTGGTAGGGTAGGAAGAAATAGGAAATATAGCAATGGTGTCTCCTCTTACGGGTGCAAAAGGAGGGTTCTACCAGCAACAGATATGTGCACAGCTGAAACCAATGGCATTTTCTTGCCAGCCCTGTGGATATGTGTCTTGGGCTTCTCAGCTTCATGCCATGCTCTGTCCAGGTGTTTACTTTGCTGTTATTTAAACCAGTATTTTAGAGACCATCTTAAAATCTGAAGAAAAAGAGGTCTCCTTTTTCACTTGCAGATACCTATGGACATAGAAATGTGGTACATAAGGGATTTCCTAGTTCACTGAGGTCCCCTCTTCATATTGCATATCTCTTTTCATAAATTTGTTGAACATCATCTCAAAATAAGTTAGTATTTTTCCTAGCCAGACTGGGAGGTAGTTTGAGAACTTCAGTGCTCTCTTGGTTACTAACCTTCCTCTAATTTCCATCTTAAATTTATTCATGGCCAGCTCATACCCATTTGTTCTGGTGCCAACATTGCCTTTTAGTTTAAACAGCTCTTCCTTAGTGTTTACCCTCCCCATGAATTTATAGAAAGCAATCACATTCTCTCTCAGCTTTTGTTTTGCTAGAATGAAACTTGTTTTCTCCAATCTCTCATAAAATACACTCGTTCTTCCCCTGGACACATTTTCGAGTCTTCTCCTTTTACACTGTGAGTTCCCCTTTCTAGACTGGGGTAAGCAGGGGTGCAAGCAGTATTCTAGACAATATCTAGCAGGTGCCCTAAAGAATGACAATGATACTGACTTTCTTTGCTAGAAATCTTCCATGTTAGCTGGTGCTTTCCTTTCTCATAGCAGCTTCATACAGCCATTTCCTCTTTGTGCTGAAACACAAACACATCCTCTGTGCTCCAGTTTGTTTCTGTGGAGGAGCCTGAAGCTCTTACCAGATCGCCAGTGCTTCATCTTGTTTTTTATACAGTTGTATTTTGTTTATTCCAGTCTTCCAATCCACCTAGACCTTTTCATATGGCATACTGCTTTTCCTTTCTTTTTGCTACCGATTTTCAAACATGGCACCTGCAAATTGCATGGCCACATTCCCCTGTTTTTGTGAAGGGTAGTAATGGATAGAAGAGGAACTCATGTAACTCTGTTACATCGTATCTGCATGCTACCTATTGTCTCTTCTCCTTGGGACCTCTTCTTAGACAACTAAAGTCTTTACTAATAATTTTTCAGATAGTATCACATCAGCTGTTTCACTGAATTTCAGATAAATAAGATATCCTCTTTCCTATGTCTGGAAAGTCAGAAATTTAGTAATTTTTTTATTAAGATACAATTACAATTTATCTTTGTTAACTTCTTTTTTTTTTCTCAATTTCTTCCATAATTATTTATTTTAATATGCATTTAAAAGCCAGGTGAAGCACTGGAGATTTATAAAGTTAAAGTCAGAGTAGCAGACTATTAGTGTCCCAGATCTTTTTCTTTCTGTTTGGGTTGGTTTGGAGGAGTATTTTGGGTAAAAATGATGCAGTTGGTTCTGTAGCCATGTGGTGATGCTTCAAACCTGATAAATTTTAAAAAGTATTGCTCTATCTGGAATTCAGTTTCTTCACATTGGTCCCCAATCTTTCAGAAAGATTATAAGCTATTTCTCTTGAAGTTACTGTATACAATGAGTGCATACCAATGGGAAATGTTCAGCCTATACAGGAAGAAATACATTGCATTAATTCATCCTTTTCTATTGTGCCAAGATGAGGTTAAAAATAACTATAAACAAGAAGTTTCTAAAGTAACTCAACTGTAGACCATATCAAGATTAAATACAATAGCACTTCAGGACATGTAGGTGATGCAGGATTTTATGAAATGTGTTATAAACATGACCTGCTCTAATGTGTTGCTTTTGTCCTGGCATGTAAGAGAGAGAGAAATGTTTTCATATATTATTTGGTATAGTCTGCATGTCACGATTATTGTTCCATTACTTGTGAATAAAGCATCAACTTCAGCTTCTTGTGACATACGTTTTTCATTGAGAGCTCACCTTTTAGAAGTAGAAACTATTGTAAAACGAAACTCCCATCCTACAGCTGCTATCATATCAGCACAATACACTTGAATCTACTGCATGTACAAGAACGTGTCTTTCTTCATACTGCACTGTAGAAAGTTGCTAAACGTATGTACCTCGTTTGATGTCACTAGATCCTCTGCTAATTGCAAAGGACAGGCATTGTTTCAGTCCAGTAGATCAGTCCTGAGCATTTGTAATGAGTCATCAGCAGAGTGTGACAGAGCAATTTGAAATCAGACACTGATTAAAATGCCTGGTCACACACTGGGAATATTGTTAGTTAGTTAGAACAAAGTTTTTTCTTCTGTGAATCATTCCGCAAAACTGAGTGTCTTGAAGGTTAGTTGTAATGCATTTGTTTTATCCCAGTCCACCAAAAATGAACTCCAGAAACATTTCTCATCCATGAATAAATTACCCTGTGGAGATCAGTCAGTGAGTGCTAGAACATGCTATTTAACCACCTTTGGGGAATTGATCTTTTTTCAAATTCACATTGGCTCTTTATTAACATGAGTTTGGGGGTGGTGGTTTGTAATAAAGGTCAGAGCTGCTCATTAGAAACCAAAATGAAAAGTCAAAACAAGTTGATTCTTCTAGGATTACAGCTTATGAAAGTGAAAAAATATAAACATGGATCTACATGGTAGTGGAAAGGTGAGCAATTGTACAGTGTTAAAACTTTATGTTACTCTCAAATGAATATTCGTAGAATCGTAGAATCATAGAATGGTTGGGGTTGGAAAGGACCTTAAAGATCATCCAGTTCCAACCCTCCTGGCCATGGGCAGGGACACTTTCCACTAAACCAGCTTGCTCAAAGCCGTATTCAGACTGGCCTTGAACACTTCCAGAAATGGGGCAGCCACTTTTCTGGGCAACCTGTACCAGTGCCTTACCACTCCTCACAGTAAGAATTTCTTCTTTATACCCAACCTTAATCTCCCATGTTTCAGTTTGAAGCCATTACCCCTTGTTCTATCACTGCAGTCTCTGATGAAGAGTCCCTCTCCGGCATCCTTGTAGGCTCCCTTCAGATACTGGAAGGCTGCTATGCCTTCCAGTAATACCAAATTACTTCATAGTACAGGTAGGATATGTTCCATGGGCTGGTTTGGTTTTGGTTGGTTGGTTGGTTGGTTGGTTGTTTTTTTTTTGACCTAAGAAAGAGGATTCAGACCAGGCATTTAAGTCAGTATAAATAGATAGGTAGATGTACTTTCTGGTCTCAGTGCCAGAAGCAAGAAATCGTTTGCTCTGAAACTTGGGTGCAGGGCAAGAATAAGGTTGTGAAGTGTTGACAGTAGGCTACATCACATGAACGCTGAATTTCTCAGCCTCTGGGTTGTTGTAACGCTGGAGGAAAGGCAGATGACACCTGTCAGTGTCTTTAGCATTCATATAAATAAATATTCTTCTGTATTAAATCAGTAGTCCATGAGGATCCAGGCCAAGCTGCTCTGCTTGCTGACTGTTGATCTAGTTATGAGTGTCAGGTATCTAATAAGGGCTTGACATGCACTATGGAGACTGGGTGGCTGGCACAAGAGAGGTCAGATGCTGCTCAGAAAAACCTAGTGTAGTTTTTGACACTAGGTCTAATCTTCTGTTGGTAAATATGAACGCTACTACTTAAACCAGTTTGTCTGTTGTGAAGAACACATTTTGAAGCAGGAGCCTTGCTGGAGCACCATGTGAATGCTGCTGGGGAGTAGCCAACACTATGTTATCTTCCTGTCCCATCTCTATTAGAAGCACAAATATTTTCAGTAAAACATTTAAATATTGAAATGTTACAGACTTGGAAGGTGGACACACCGAAAAGCAAGGGCTTTTTTGACAGGCCAAATCCCCTGAACCCTTACTTATGTGAATAGGTCCTGCCTGGAGGACTGACAGAGGTAACTGCAGCAGAATTATACCCTGAAGATGATAGCCACATATGTGTGAGCTGTGAGAAAGAATCCATTTTACAGGGTTGATTCTAGTGCTGTATACCAGCCCGTCCCTGACTACCCTCTCTAATTTGTATCAGCATTTGACAGCTTGTTGACAGCTCATTAGGAAAAAAAACCCACATGTGACCAAAGCATTCAGTGCAAGCAGAGAGATCTGCTCTCTAATTGTGAAATATATTGAAATCTGAAGCAGACATGGAACTGCAGTCAGAAAACAGCCCAATTAGCATATTTATTAAAATATTTAAAAATTTATTTAAATTATTAACTAGTATAAAATATAACAGCAGTAGCTGCTCTTTTGAGAGCCTAAGTTGTCGTTAAGTGGCAAATCAGAGGAAACAGGATATGCTTTTGGATTTACTTTTTCCTGAGAGAAGACATGGTGCAATATCAATGGCTTTAAACCATGTCAGTTCTGTCTTTGAACAGGAGCCATTTGGGGGGAAGTGTTTCTGGTGTCATTCCAGATTGTCATCAGCACTGAACGTGAACGAAGAGATTTATTGCACGTTTGCAACAGCAAAGGGAAAGCTATGGTAAGCAGTGTAAAATCCAACCACATTTGGCTCTCTGGATTTTTTTTATTTTATTTTTTTTTTTACATTAGCTCAATTTAAATTAACATTTTGTTTTTGCATTTCTGGGTTAAGATTGGCAATTCTGTCCATTAATTTTCGTTCTCAAAGAGAAACCTTGAATTAAGGGTGTCATAGGTCTTCGTAATATAATGCAGAAACTGCAAATCAAAGGTGTAGATTTGAAACTTCCATGAGGAGTTGCTGTATTCTTTTTTTCTTGCATGTTTTCTCTGAATTTCTTTGCAGCATTTGATAACTGGAAAACCAGGCACCTTTTTGTGCAGAGACAACTTCTCTTCTTTCTTTCTTCACATTATTTTTGAACCCTTGACACACTGTTGTGGTTTAAGCTTATAAACCCATACAGTTGCTCTCTCACTCACTTCCCCCTCTTTCTTCCCTCTGCTCCTGGAGGGATGGGAAGGAGAATCGAAAGAATGCAACTCCCACAGGTTGAGATTAGAACAGTTTAGTAACTAAGGTATAACACAAACCACTACTGCTACCACCAATAATAATAATGGCAAGGCAGATACAAGGAAAAGGAGAATACAATAGCTCACCATCAAATATCAAGCCCCACCACGCAGTACACCCCCACCAGTGCCCCCCACCGTGCACCCTCACCACCCTTCCGGGTCTCTGCTCCCCATTCTACCTCCTGGACATGACGTGCTGTGGTATGGAATAACCTCTTTGGTTAGTCTGGGTCAGGTGTCCTGTCTCTCCTTCCTCCTGGCTTCCCCTCCTCCCTGGCAGAGCATGAGACTCACAAAGTCCTTGGCCAGCCTAAACATTACGAAGCAGTAACTGAAAACACTGGTGTTATCAGCACTGTTCCCAGGCCCAAAATCAAAAACACAGCGCTGCACCAGCTACCGAGAAGGAGAAAAATGACTGCTGCTGCTGAACCCATGACACACACTTATTGAAACATCAAAGCAAACATTCAGGCTAGGAGTGATTTGATATACACATGCAAATACAGACACCCAGCTTAAACCCATTAGGAAACATTTGTAATTTCTGTTGTGCAAAGATGAGCTGACTGAATGTTTTATGGACGCTTCCAGATGATGTGTTTATGTTGTGGAAATGTCAGTCACCTGGGTAAGCTGCGGGTCTTTTCCAACCCTGCACTCAACAAAAAGAGAAGTGCTTGCACCAGGATGAACTAAATTATAATCTGTGCAGACCATGGGGTAAATGCAAGTATCTGTTTCCCATTCAAGCTTTCCTTGGAGTCCTAGTAATGAGTTGACCATTTATTTTTTAAAGTCTGACTTTTGATTACCAATTCAAATACCTGATGGAAGGCAAGAGGATCCAAAATTTTCTGCTTAAATAAACTCAGAAGAAAAAGATCTCTGAGTGTAACAGCTAATGCTCCATCTGAGGACACCAAGCAAGGCCTTTGGGGTGATAAATTTCAGAAAGCACATTTTACATAACAAGTTGTGTAGAACAAAATGAGAATAAAAGAACAGTTTTCACTATTAAGTCATCGAGAGTCGTATCCTGAATAAGGTCATTCAGAACCCATATGTCTATTTAAATAAGATGCCATCAGGAGAATCTCCTATCAATAAAGTATACCTTTAACAAAACAGCAAACAGCTCTGTGCACACGCTATTAGTTTAGTGAACCTAAAATACTGACCTTGAAATTTATATTAATGTCCTCTGCACCGCATTCCTTTAGCCTTTTTACTACCCCTTTAACATTATTTTCTTTTTGCTTATAGAATGACTGCAAATATGCACAGTCCAAGTTCTACAGCTAAACATGCTATAAAAGCATAGCTTAGCTGCTTCCTGGGGAATTAATTTGTATGATGCACTTATCACAGAACATGTTTAAAAATAAATCGTGCAGCAATTGCATATATGTGACATCCCATGCATTTGGCAGTGTGGAGAATCATTTTGCACTTTATTGCTGGCACTTCAGGTTCAACTTTTTGCTCTGTAGATCCATACCTGCCAGTCATCCTGCAATGATAAGTGGTGTGTTGTTTCCCAGCAACACACACTCAGGTTGTTTAAGTGTCTGGTGCTCTGAATCTGCTGGATCACTTGGGGGGGGGGGGGGGGGATAAATAAAAATAAAAACAAAAATAAAACAAAATAAAACAAACCTTCAGTACCCTTGTTGCTGAAAGGGAAACACTACGTTTCACTGCCATAGAAGTGTTTTCTCTTTGGGGCCCTTTGAAAACATGACAAAGCCAACAATTTAGAGATTACTCTGAGAATCCTGCCATGAAGACATGTTTTTGGAGTCTCTTGGTAAGCTTTGCAGGTATCACCTCACTCTTATTTCAGGACTGCCTGAGCTTTTACTAGTCCTTCGTAATCCTTTTGCTTCCCTTGCTTTCTTTAAGACACCAGCTGCCTCTATTTCTTTGCATTTTGATCCCTGCTACATTGTCTGTAAGACAATGTTCAAGTGCCTCTATCATTAGCAGTGTGCAAATGCCAAGGTGTAAAGGTATCTGTTTCACACCTGCAGATGATGTCTTGTCATTGTAACCACAGAGGAGGCCACATCAAAAAAAGTGATAAATTGCAAATATTCGTCTGATATTTATTTTATTTTTTTTTCAATCTGGTAAAAGTTTTGTGCTCCTTAAGAAGGGAATAATGCAGTGTTCTTTCTTGCTCTCAGGGATTCTCAGTTGTAAGATGGTTGTTGTCATTACCAGCCAGCCTTTTAGGCAGACCTCTTCATTGCTTTATTTCATCAGTTCTAATAACTGCCTCACTGTTGCTACCCAATTATTTTTTGTCACTATGACAATCTTAGTTTTATATAAAATTCTTAATTTTATGGCACCCTTCAGATGTGCTAAAATCATACTTTTATCCAGATAGGTCCCATAGGTATTAGGCATCTTCTGGAAGTTAAGTAAATCTCATGAGTTGAGCATTTTTGAAAACGTGTTAAATGCTGTTCACTCCATTTTTTCAATTCCCATCTTTACAACTGTTTTTTTTTTTTTTCTGCTGTTTAACTGGTTTCTGTCCAGCTTATTATGAAACTAGTAAAATAGCTTTTTTCTGCTATACTGAATCTCAGCCCACACGTTTGTTGTAACATTTCTCATGTGCATTCAGGCCCCAAATCAGCAAGAAACATTTGAACAGTTTGCTCCCCTGTAATCATATATAAGAAGCACTGATATGTAGTGAAATTTTAGGATTTTCAGGAGTCACCCTAATATGTGATAATTTTTCTGCTTGGCACCATAATATGATGGTCCAATTAGGCTGTGACCAACACTCATGAGATAATTGCTCCTTTGTTTCTTTTTCCACATCCATAGAATTTTATGAAGGAATTTATATATTTGTCCATAGAGGCAATTTCACAATAATGCAAAATACAGACCGGATACTTATATTCTCAAGCAATATCATGTATATATGTCCACGCATTGCCTTAATGAGGAATAGATTTAAGAAAGACCTAACTCAGCAAACTAAAAGCCACGTGATATCCTCAGCTGCCCTAAAAGCCACGTGATATCCTCAGCTGCACTAAAGTAGGAGCCCAAAATCTTTCCTGTAAAACAAAACACCACTGTAAGCTTGAGAGAAAAGTCAAATACCCAAGAACCCTCTCTACATATCCCCAACACAAAGCAGAGCTGCCGGGAAGGTGCTTGAATTCACGAGTTTCATAGCATCCTCAAAATACCCCTCCTTCCAGTCAGACTATTGAGTCTGTGTTGAGCTTTCTCCCTCTGAAGCCCTGTGCTCCCACAGCTTTTGGGGATCACTTATTTTCCTGTGTTCAATAACATTTAGCTAAATTGTTGGCTGGTTTGTTTTGGTTGGGGTTTCTTTTTTCTTTTTTTTTTTTTTCTTTCTCATTTTCTTTTTTTTTTTAGTCAGTAATGTTACATTAAAGAACTCCATTTGGATTTTACCATTTTACCTAGCAGAAAAAAAAAAAAAAAAAAGAAATGGGCTCTCCTGAGACTTTAACAAGAGTGTTGGAGCAGAAAGCGGAGGTGGAGCCATTTGCAACCAGCATCTTCTCTTTGAAATGTTCATGCCCAGGAACCACATTCCAGACCATTTTAGTGACAGCGGGGGCGCTTTCACATTTCAGTGTGTTCAACAGTTCAATCAAAAACCGTTTTGAAATTTTAATTGAAACTGAAAATAGAAAGGAGCCCAACTGCCCTCTGTTGATCACAGCAACAGAGATGATAAAAGAGAAAAACTGAAGCTATGAAACAAAACAAGTGCTGCAGGGAGCGTCTTGCTGTTGCTGCTGCTAAGTAATTTTTTACAGTCATCCATTTATATAGTCTAAAGTGGAGTTTTAAACTGAAATTTCACTGTATTTCTTGGTGTCCCCCCTTTTCAGATTGTGAGTGCATGGAGTTTTATTCAGTAAGTAATATCTGGAGGTGAGCTTCTCCATGTCACCAGGATACACAGAAAATTGGTGGGACCAGAAGGGTTGAAAACATTTAGTATCATAGCTAAATCCCATGGAGTCATAAAGGGATATAACACTACCAAGCTTCAGGAGCCAAGGGGGATGCAAATGCTGGTTTAGGAACATAGCCAGGTTTTGAGCTTGTAAAGGACATTCTCATCTCATTACTCATTAGAAGTTTCAGCTTCTTTTTTCAAAGTAGTCTTGAAACTGCTGTTAAAAATCCTCAAAATTAAAAGCCGCTTGACTGGATTCCACCTTCTGGAAAAGGATGTTATGGCCACAAACAGGTGACCCACCACAAGCACACACTTTGAAGCAAAAAAAATTTGATTACCCACCCCTGAAATTTTTAACATCTCTGTGCTGAACGTGTTATTTTCAGCTCCTGGAAACATGTTACTAGGAAATGACAGTAATAAATTGTTCAAAAGGAAGAGTCTTGATTCTAACAAATTTGATAATCAAATGTTGCAATTAAGAACATATTAAGGCTAATACAAAATGTGTGGGAATATCATATATCATAGATAAAATCAATTGTACACCAAAATGAGTGTTGATTGACAACAGCAGGTTATATATTTGGTATGAATGTAAGCACATTGACTAACAGAAATAAGCACCTTATTTGAGACTAATGCTAATTTTAAAACCACACAGTCATCTCAATGCTCTCATCCCATCTGTTGCCTACAACAAAATATAAATTATGAATGGCATTTTTTTTCCCTTTTATTCACTGCCTTGCAAACGCACCAGAAGTTTCATTGAAGACTTTTGTGTCTTTGGTAAGAAAAGGTCCCTTTGCACAATAAATTATTTCACTTGGTTTTCTCCCAAACCAAACAAAAGCAAAGCAAACTAAGGGCAAATCCTCTTCCATTCTTATTAAAAAAGAAAAAAATATCCCAGAGGTCACACAGCACTTTTAAATATAATGCTTCTCTTCACTCAGTAGAGTAGAGGAGATAATGTATCATACTTCCATTATTAAAGGCCACAATTCAAAGTAGTCTGAGGCTCCACAGCTAGGGGGGACAGAGACTAGTTTTGATTTCCTTAGTTTTCCTTTTGTTCATAAGGAATAGTGCCTGCAGCCCCATACCCATCCCCACAGGGACATGACAGCAGCAGCTTAGCTAAGCCATGCTCAAGCAGAAGAGAGGGCATCTGACTGAAGGCAGAACAGGCTGCCTGAATCGCTGTTTCTTCTCCTCTGAGAGGAATAAAAAAGCAAAAGCTTGACAGAATTTGACATTCATCAAACAGAGGCTGGTCATTCAACATTTCTTTCATGACATCATGGAGAATGATGTAGTGCTATCAGAGATACCACATAGCTCTTTTGAGACACAGACCAGTATTACAGCTAGATAAAAACTGGTGCAGTGATCTCCTGCATTGCCATTAGAGGCAGCTGCCTTAGATATGTTTAAAAAGATGTAAGCTGAGCTCAAGTAAGTCTTTCTGCCCAGCTCCCAAACACTGAGAGCGAGACCCGGATGGGAGACTGGCTGTTTCAACAGCGTAAATGTTGGACATAGTTGAAACTTTTGGGTTTGTTTTGGTTTGGTTGGTTTTTGGTATTCGGGTTTTTTAAGTGTGTTTCCAAACTGTTAAGCTGGAAAAAAAAGTTAAATATTTTTAGGATGGGTCTGTTTTGAGAATACAGCTGCTTAGGGGTCACATAAAGATCTGGTCAGCCTTTGCTCAGTTACCAGGTTACATTCATTTTCACTGATAGGCTAACACCCAAAACAAAGCAATTTGTATGCACCCTAATGCATATCAGTAAATCAAGAGGATTTCACCTTACCAGTTATTTCATTCAGTGTTCTATGTTGGTTGCCACACAGTGAAATAAAATAACATTTTTACTTCTGACAGCTCTACCAGGTCAGCCTGTTGCGTCTACTGGAAGAGCAGCAAGAAACTTTCGCATTCCATAATTTTAAATTACTGTGGGTTTTCTATCTCTTTGATTATTTTCACCGTGTGGAATCAGTCTCTGACTGTGCCTTCTGTGCTGATGTGAGGTGTGCTGATGTGAGGTGTGCTGGAAGAGTTTTCTGTCCCTTTCATCTGATCTGTTTGAGAAGAATGACAGCTGTAAACTGGCAACCAAATTTCATGGCAATTGAAGAACATGCAATTCAATATGTTAATCCAATACCACAAGATTTTCTAGTCATTTATATTTGTTGTTTAATTAACATATGCATAGTGTAATTGAAGAGAGATGAGTGTTTGTCTGTCAGTGCAGCATCCAACTCTGCCTGCTGCCTGCCTGCTTTATCACGTATCTCTGAAAAGCAGCAGAGATTCGTTCCTTACAGGAGCCTTACTTGATAAGTTTTCTGACTCCAGGCCAAAACCAGAGGTAAAAACTTTGCTGAATGACCTCTGGTTTAACAGGGAAGTTTCCAAACCCTGATTCACCAGGAAAACAGAGCCTAGTCCAAATACCTTTAGAATAAACAGAGGCTTTCCAGCACTTTCAGCTCACTGACAATCAAGCCTGTGAATTGCAAGATGCTCTGAAGGGGCATAGATACAAAGTAAGGCAAGGCAGTATAAATTCAATTAGCTCTTTCTAATATTCACTGAAACCATAAAAATTTAGTAATGTCCTTCAAAATTTGAAACTAAAGGAAAGAACTGAACTCTTTCTGTGTGTTTTCTCTTTAGAAAAGCAACATATTCCCTTCCTGGTAATAAGATTAAGTAATTCCTTCAAGAGCATTTCTGATTGTTTCAATGCCTTTATGCTTTATGAAGACAAAAAGCTGACACTAATTATTTGGTGAAATAAATTCTATGCTGTGGTTTTAACGGTTTTATTTTACATGTGTAGATTGTCTTAATGCCATGAAATGCCACTCATGTTGAATTTCTGAGACCAGGCAGCAATAGAAATAGCAGAATGAAGGACGTGTTCCAGTAAGCTCAACGCCTACGCTCTACAGAGAATGTATATGCAAGACACACAGTTCAGCCTAAGCCAGAATAAAAGAATTTCAGAGTCTGATTTTGAATATATAACTAGATAACAGTCAACACTTCAATTTCTAACTGCTATCATGTTAAACTGAACGTTTTTTTTTTTCAAATAAAATGGATCAGAAGCAGTGCTTTCACCAAATACATTTTCAATATTCTGTATTGAATTTGTCCAAGGCAAAATTTAAATACTGCTTTTAAAATAACAGGGATGTCTTCTCGTGTTTAAATCTTTATTTCTCTTTGACAGATGCTGATGGTAAAGCTCAGGAACAAAAGGCCAAGATACTCTTTTAATTCACGCTGAAGATAGCAAAGGAATCTCGTTTTAGTTGTGGCAGTTTCTGATACAATGATTCATGAGAGACAGCAGATCATAGCAATTTAATTTGGGAGAGCATTACGCAGAAACACTATTGTTAGGGGCTTTTTTTTTATTTCTTTTCATTCTTATTCTCTGTGCATATAAGCAACGTATCACATCTATCTGTCGAATATATGTTTTCTCTTCCGCATTACCCCCTCATCCCAAATGATTATTACGTTGCTTTGTGTTTCTGAAAGTGTTAGTTATGTGAAAAGGCACTAAAATAATTTTGCTTTTCCTGTGAAAGGAAATGAAAGCAAAACAAAGACTATTACTTTTCCAAGTTGTAAAATAATATTGTTATTGACATGAAACAAGCTAAAGCAATAACTCCAGATGATGTGCTAATAAATAATGTATACGTTTATATATATTTAGCTTCTCCTCTTTTTACACCCCTTCAAACCTGGAGTACCTTCGCTGTAGCCAACATAGCTACAAATAAGAGAAGAATCTGAGCCCCTATATGCCTATAAATTATTTTTGCTGAGAAGCAATATTTTAATTTTTTACATACATGTCTGAACTGATCATTCTAAATGAATAATGGTGATATATCAGAAAGTGAGTAAAAAGTGAATAAAGCTTTCTCTTAGAGTAAGGATTTGACATTTTCTGTACCAGCCTGAACTCTGATGCAGCCAGATCCCCTGCTGTCCTGGACTATGTTGAAGCCAGAGAAGTTTTAGCAGGCATGCCAGCCAAGGTTTCTCACTCATTTAAGGTATCTGTACAGCCTGGAAAAGCATCTGAATATTCTTTCCTCCAATCGTTTTTCAAGCTAGGAAGTTTATGACACAAGCATAATTAAAGCTAGTACTATTACCAACATTAGATTCAGATCCTTTTGATTCCCTAGCCTGATAAAAATCATCCATAGATACATTGCCTAGAGAACTTCTGGGTTCATGTTCAGAGTTAGGTTTAGACTTCTACTTCTGAATTCATAATAAAACACCTGAATTGTTCCACTGTGATCTTCAAGAGGATCAAGTATCTGACTCCTCAGCTCATGCCACTTTTGAATGTTTTTCTCTGGCCCCTCAGAAGAAATGGACCTGCTCCAAACCTCCTAGCAGGTAGACCTGAGTCCTGCCAACTATTCTTGCTATCTGGAGAGAAGCAATGCAAGTTCATCACTCCAGGATGTCAGTGATGGTGGCTGCTGGAGAAAACAAGAATGCTAGGTCTGAGGGCTGGCAATCCTAAGCAAAGAAGAAGACATGCTAAACTTGGAAGAAGCCTTGGCATGGGTACCAAAGTACCACCAGGTATTGTACCTGCCCCAGACAGACAATGGGTCTGCACCGACCTGATAAAATGATCGACTGTAAATCTGGGTACTCTTACCTGGAGACAATCTTTGTTTTCAGGTGAACCTGAGGGTTTGTGTTGAACTTCAGATAATGAAAAACAGTAAATAAGAAACACTGTATGAATCATAGTGGAAATGAGCTTCCTCTCCTTCAGACCAAACAGATTTCTGATCTGAGGGGTAAGGCAATGAATACAGTAATATTCATAGAATCATAGAATAGTTAGGGTTGGAAAGGATCTTAAGATCATCTAGTTCCAACACCTAATTTTAGTACTGTACTTCTTCAGACTTCTTTACATGCAAAAGGTAATTTCTATTCAGGTAAAGTATGAATTGAAAATACAGCTGCTGTTGCTGAATCTCCCTTAAGAGTATCTATGCATGGGTTTATGAATACCTGGATAACTCAAGAGGTACAAGTGAGAGTAAAGGGAAATCAAATGGAAGGAAAATTACTTTTTGTTTACTTGCTTTTCAAATAATTTTGATCCTAAAAAAAAATGAAATGTAATGTAATTACCTGAAAGTCAATCTCTGATTAACATTCTTGCTAGTAGAGCATAGCAAAGAATATACCTAGCAGCCCATTATAAAGTAGAAAGATTTCAGGATATTTAAACTCTTAAATTTGCCAATCGTTCTGAGACCTAATACATAGCCTGATATTATTTGAAATGTACTCATAACCACTGCACACTTACTCATTGAGCTAACATATTTTTGCAAGGAGACAGTTTTACTAGGTTCCAAGAGTTATGTAAACTTGTGTTTGAACATGAACAAGAACTTAGATCACTCTAGGATTTCATAGGTCCTCCAGATTTACACACATTTCCATGCATTTGGTCTGATGCTGCCCTGATTACAGATTACATGAGTAACGCAGGAATGAGTGCAGACCCTTTGGGAAGCTGCAGCAGTACATGGTTTCCCTGGTTGCTTAGATCAAGTTCTGTGTTCATCTTGCCTCTGCCGCAGGCTGCTTTTAAGACCTGTATTTGGGGGCTTTCTTTCTTCAGCACTTTGTGTTTACATAAACACATTCACCCTCTGTGCCTCTTCAACCGCACTGAACAATTTTTGTGGTGGCTGCTATAAGAGAAAATGTGCTCTGGTAGCCACGATGTTCAAATCCTCACTGATCTACTTCTGTGTAATAAGTAATTTTCCATAAGTTCCAGGCAGTTGATTTGTTCTGCACATAGTAAATTGGCCTATTCAGAGCTGGTTTTAGTAGATGAACAAGAATGAGATAAAACTCTCCAAAGTACACAATGAGCATTTCATCAGATTAGCACTTCCAAATCTGCACAACTTGAGTGCAACTCCACTTCTTGAATCCAATTAGGTGAATAAATACCAGGGAGGGGGCAGGGATGAGAGCATTGTTTTTAACATGAAGCAGAAAACAGAAGAGGCACTGAGGGGTGCAACGCAGCATGTCCTCCACTCAGATCTTGCTGATTCTGAACTTGTAAAAATCACTGTGGAAAAATATGTTTGTTGTGCGTATAAATTTCACAGTATCAGTGTAAATTTAGACAAAACATGTAACTAGATTTTGGAGGCTTCCTAAGGGCAAGGTTGGAGAATCACTATCTATCTCTTAATATGGCACAAATACTTTCATACCACAGTCAGGGGTGTATGTGCCTGCTTAGGATCCAGCACTATGTTATCACTTACTAATAAGGAAAAGCTGGTTTTAGAATTTGGATCAGCTTTTGAATCATACCGTAAGCTACGTTTCGAGCAGATCTAAGTTGCTCAGTCAGACTGCTTTTTACACAGAAATCTCATATGCCATAGACCATTTGGCATACCTACATGTGGAGAAATACAGCGTTTTATAGAGCTACAGGTAGGACTATAATACACCTGCAGAGTGAGTAGTAGTGCCCAAAGACAGACATGAAACAGGTGAGATCCTGTGGTATGTTCATATAGCCTTCCAGACATGTTTCCCCTGGCACATGCTTGGAGAGATCAAAAAATAACCCTAGCACATGCTGTGACTGCTCTTGTGATATTATTGCAGCTCACACTATTTGGTGTTTTCTTAAAGCCCAAACTCCTTGAATTATTTGATTCTATGAAAACTTCATCTTGTGTCACAGAAAAAAAAAAAACAAAAAAAAAAAAAAAAAAACACAAAAAAACCTAAACAAGCAAAAACCAAAACTAAACCAATTTACAGTCCTGGAAACCAGAAAATGAAGGGAGAGGTAGTGGCAGTGGTAGAGGTAAAATTTTAAACTAAGAAAGAAGAGACAAGTTCAAATCGATTTCTGGCTCATGTAAATCGCATTGCTTTTGCTGGCTTGAATCATGACTTCAGAAAACTAGGGGCTGATGACGCTGAGAGTTTGCATTTTTCTGTCATTTTTAAAAGTGATCTCAAGCTGTGAGGTCTGAAAGCACATGACGTCTACATATGCTGTCACCAAGCCAGGGGAAAGGCACTATGAGCTTCTCTGAGCCTTGGCCGGGGCTGCTGCCCTCCCTCCTGGAGATAGTCCCTGCATGGCATCCAGGGGAGCACGAGACTCTGCAGGGGCATGGGCTGGCACCAAGCAGGCATTGCAGGGCCTGACAGGGTAAAAAGAGAGAATTCAGGGGCTCACTGATGCTTGTTCCTTCCTAACCAATATCACTGCTCCTTTTTCATGTACACAACAGACTTTTGTGAGTGTCTTATGGCTTTGCTTCTGTTTGATTTCTCCAAGGCTGAGAATAGAAAACACACTTGCCTTTCAAAGTAAGGGAAGAAAACCCCTCTTGCAGGTTTTGGCAGCCCCTTACCTTTTAGGGCTGCCCACTCATGACCAGAGACACCCCAGGCAAGTGACTTCACAGATTACCAAACTCCACAGAAACACACAGACAGAAATTTCCTTCCAACTAATTTAAGCAATAGGTCCCTGCTCACACCCAACTGTGCCTATTAATCCTGGGTAAAGCCACATAACCTCATTAACCTTCCTTCGGTGTTTTCCTCAGGCAGAGTTCATTATCCTAGTTTTCATCACTTAAAGAAACAGGCTGCTACAAGGCAGCTTGATGAGCGTGTGATGAGGAGAACTAGGCGAGGCGAGACTGTGAATTTGCTGCCAAAGGAGAGATTTTTCCTTCCCATCTCGTTCTAGCTTAACGTGTGAAATTCGCTCCCATCATGTTAGTGACCAGTGGATTTGCTAGTAACCTTTTCCAGGTGGTTAACAGAAATCCTTTTCAGTATACTGTTCTCCCTCTGTAATTCACAATATTCCTCTCATGCTTCCTCTCAGCCACAGGCACACACTGCCACCACCAGATCAAATGGACCCTTAGAACAAATTGGGGAGTTTTAAGGCAGGACAAAACTGTCAGGTTCACCTGTTTTCCAATAAAATGACAGTTTCTAGGATGCTGCACTGTGATATTATTAAACCCTTCACTAGAGCTGATTGGGATTTTTCCGTCAAACAATTTTTTTGAGCAAAAGTACAGGTATTTATAGAAAATTCTGATTTTACTGCTCCTTGGCATTCTGCTGGGAAACAATTTAGGATTTATATTTAGCTGGTTTTGTTGCTGTTCTTTTAAGAATTTGAATATTACATTTGTTGAATTTAATTCAAACCATTTGAAATTAAATTTTATAATATACTGAACTGTTTTTCTTTCACAGAATAAAACCTTGGAAGAATTCCTTACCATCTCTGTTTGTGGCCAGTCTCTATTTAGAGAGATAGCTCACCTAACACATCATGGCTTTTAATCTGCTCAGGCTATAATAGAACAGCACAAAACATACAGTTCAGTCAGGAAGCCTGGCTATAGTGCAGAAAATAAGCATCAGATCTCTTTTTTTCTGCACTTGGGAAATTATAAGTATCCTGAGGTGAAATGCATTTCAAGAAATACTCCATCCCATCCAGAGGTCCATATCTGATATTATCTTAATTATTCAGATTCTAGATATCAGAAAATTAGAAATTTCTTATACTTATCATGATTAATTGTCGGCTCTGGAAGTTACAGGAAGCAGAAAGAAGAGAGTCTGTTTACGACCTAATTTCAGGTGCAATTTTCATGCATTTTAGCTGACTCAGTTTGGTTTCTATGAGAATCATGGCTGCAGATGTGCTAAAAACATTCTGTTAAGATACAACATACCCTGAAACAAAAAAGATTGTTGTACTTTCCAGAATGCAATTAGCATAGATCAGTAAAGAAAACAATAATTGCTCTAAGCTTACTATCATTTTCTAAGTTATTCATGGTTGAATGTCAGATGTATGGCAGACTGGAAACTGGGAAATTCACTGAAAGAGTTCTACTCTGGCTTTTAAAACCAAAACACTTGAAACCTTCGTTGATAGGGAACTGTCAAAATATGGAAAATTGTACATAGCTGCCTCTAAAACAACAAAATTATGCTACAGCATTATCCAAAGACATTCATATTAAGACTTGTTTATGACAGCAAATTAGATACTATTGTTTTCCAACATTTCCCCATAGCTAAAATGATATGTCTTGATAGGATAAAAGAATCTTGTATTGCCAAAAGCATACTAGAACCTCTTTCAGCTGAGAAAACAATTAAAGGCTTGTTTGAAATGGGGATTTTTTCAAGCCATGCAAACAGCAAAATATTTCTCACAGTTGTTAGCTGCTGTGCAGCTGGAGAGGGAATAATCTGTCATGTCCTTGATAATTTTCAAGAAGGCAATGAATTTGCTTTGGAAATATTCAAAAGTAAGTTACAGTGAAATTGAACTTTGAAAGCCTATTGCCATTCCCTGTTGGCAGCAATAACATTAACACAAGTAAATAGTACTATATCTACATAGAAATCTGCTTTATTAGTTAGCAAATTCATAGCCTTCACAATGTAGCAATACATCATTAAAGTTATCATCTTATTTCAAAGACTGCAATAAGAAAGTTTTCAAACCTTTTCTTCATTTACTTCAGAATTACAGGGGATATTTCACTTTTTGTCAGCTTCAAACAGATGGGAATGCTGGTATACATATCCTACACAACCATACTGCCAAGATTGTCCCAGAAGGAATCTCTGAGCGCTTTTCAACTATTAACAAATCCTTTGTATATTATTGAATGGACTACCTAGATAAAAAGTTTAAAGCTGAAAATGATGAAGACAACCACTTTTCAGTGTCTGAACACTGTATCTATTTCACAATACACTGAGACATTTGTGACAGAGTTTTAAAATAGCAACTCATTTTGTATGGTGTGAGGTGTATGACAAAAGGTATTCACTGGTGGATAAGCTACAACAAAGAATTGATGACTAATCATTTAGTCATAAATATAACTCTTTTCTGTAAGCACACCTTGACAAAGCAGAGCAAACGGCAATGTCAGTGTGAGGTGTACTTTGGTTCTCAGATGCCTAAGTTCAGCAAACAAAAATATTTTAGCCTGATGCAGCCACATCCTGATTAGAAAACAAACAAACAAACAAACAAACAAAAGAGAGAGAAAAAACTTTTCTGGAATTCTTTTTTAAAGAGATGGGAATTGAAGAAAAAATCTGAATACAGGCAGCACAATATTGCACTTGGGGAATGACAGATTGAACAGTGACTAAACAGACATAAATTTAAGAAGTTTGGTAAAGAGAATGATTTAATGCTTTGCTTTCAAGTCCTAGTTTTCTCCATCTTCTATTTTTGAAAATCAATGTCCTGTCTTGCCTCCAAAACAGCACTAAAAATAATGCTTTCTGTGTTATTACAGGGCACCTCAACTGTTTGGCAGGAATGTGTTAATTATTGGTTCTGATACGGCTGAAACCTAAGTTAAAAACAATTCCAGTTGTACATTTCAGGAGCTCTATATGTTGAGTTAAAAACAGTATATTGAAATGTATGGAACCTGAAAATAAGAACCACTTTGAACAATAAGTGTAAGTTAATTGGTTTAATACTATATTTGAGTGATGAAATAAAAATAAAATTGAGTTTAAAATGTTGTCTTTCATGTGTTGTTCTTTCTTCACAGACAGTCTTAGGCCCAAGAAAGCAGCTGTCATAAACAGTAACCTATTAGGGCTGAGAAAAACCTTACTGGCTGCAATTTGCCTATACCAAAGACACATAAGCCAAGTGTCGAATGTTTCTGACTGAGAATGGAGGTGAGGCAGAGCATCTTCCAGGAGCATTAGACCTGGGTCTATCCCAGCTCTATCCTTTTCCCCTTTCCTTCCTCTGGTAGGAATCGAGTCAAATTTACCCATTTTGTAGAAAAAACATTCCTTACTTTTATCCTTTCATTCCCCTATTCAAAGATTTCATAAGAAGCAGGACTTCATGGATTATAACCTTATAACTTCCAGTGGCATGGGTCATGCAATGAATCACCCAGCCTCTTATGAAGAGTCTGTTCTGATGGCCTTAAGCTAGAAAGCGCAGAAGTAATAGTCCTTTCCTTTTACAAATAGAGTAACTGGGAGTTTCACAAATCTGCTTAGGTAGAACTGTTAATAAAATTACCTCTGATATTATCAGAGCAAGCACCATATGCAAAGCCACCATCTTTCAGATTGCCTGTGCCAAATGAGCTTGACAACATGGCTCCTAACCGTTAGGTCTTCCCCCCTCACCAGAGTCAGTGGAGCTTGGGAATTCATATTTCTAATCCTCAGCTAGTAAGGCTATAAACTGGCGAATGTGCTCATGCTCCTCCTCAGCAAACAGTTCATGGAGACAGTATCTAATATGCTAGGTATTAGAGTGCCCTCAGTCTCCTGTGTTTGACAGTATCCTCAACCCATGTTACAAAAATACCAGGATCTAGACACGCACTTCCCCCCATTCTTCATCCTAGTTTCTGTAGAAAGGCAAGGAGCATGTCCCCAGTTCACCCACATACCCAGTCTGGATAGCCGGGAGCCTTCAGGAAGCACACAGTGCTAATCCTTATATACTGTTACTGGGCAGTTTCTGCTTTCTACTGCTAATATTTATTACCTTAATTGCATAAAACTAGTACAAAACCTGTGCTCTGACCCTAAAGATTATAATCAGGTTTAAATGCTATGACTTATTTTTCCCACTTTGACTTTTATATTTAAGTCTCTAGCTTAATCAATGTGAGAAGAAAGCTAGGATTTCAAAGACAAGGACTCCAGTGATAAGAAATGTCAGATTTAATGCTGTCTGTACAGCATTAATCTACAGCCTTGTGCATGTGCATTCTGATACAGTCTTTAATTATGTAATCATTTGCCTCATGCAGTACTTTAAATGAACAGTGAAGAAGAAAGGAAGAACTGCAGGTAGGCTTGTTAAGCTGAGACTCGGGAGGTTTGAGGCTAAGAATCATTACGTGCCATTGTATAAACTCTTTATTAATTCATTCACCTAAAAGGACAAGTCCAGGTGACAGGGGATATCTTCATTTGACATTTCCTAAGTTTTATATTCTTGGGCTTGCCCAAGATATTTTTTTTGGGGGGGTGGGGGTGGTGGTAATAAAAGTCTTTATTCTATCTATTACGGCAGTGTGCAGAAGGTCCATTGACCTGGGAGTATACAAATAAAATTTGTAACAAAGAGTTACCTTTATCTGTTATACACAATAAGACAGGTCTATAAAATTAACATCTTTTTAATTTTGTTGCCCTTTCCTTTTTTGTCTCTGTCTTCCCTTACAGCTTTATCACCTGTTCTTTTTTTTCTGCATTTTAACCGGATTTTTGGCTTTGATGGCAGAAGATAGAGTTTCTTTGTAGCCAGAATTATATTTGTCATTGTTGTGTGATCACTGCTATGACTCTTATGACTGGTGTACACTTGTTCTTAAGTAAAAACTACGTGTCTTATGTCTTTTTACACCAGGTGAAATTTACTGCTACAACTATGGAATTGCTTGCCTGTCTCTATTTTAATCACTAGTCGGACTCCAAAGGATCATGCAGCTGGTTTGGGGTTTTTTCCTAGAAGTCTCAGATCTTTACTCATGTTTATGCTTTCTCTATTCTGCTCTGCTACAGTTAGCTAAAAGTGATCATGTAACGTAAAATCTGGATCTCAGACACAGGTCTTCCAAATGCATGCCAATATTTTGACTACATCAATCACATCCAACACCACAACTAGATTCAGATTTGATTGTCTTGCCATTTACCTTCTGAAAACATTTGGTCAAGAGCACTTTTCTGGCAGGCACTCTGGCTGACAAGGCCACAGTAGTCTCAGAGCTCTAGCAATAGCAATAGGTGAGCATTGATTTTATGTCTGAGGACAGAAAAGAGTTAGAGAAATGACGGAATCTGTAAAGGGTCAACTCTAATGTCCAGGTTAATTGATATCAGAGGGATAGATTGGTAGGGGGGTAGGTGTCCCATGGCACTTTTGTCTATCCTTACTCCAGTCTCTGCAGATGGTCCCAGGTTTCCCAACCTTTGAATGTGACGAGTGGGTCACCTGCACTTAACCTGTTTCCGTTTGGTTAGCTGGCACTCACAGACCTGAACTACTTTCTATGGTCTATAGGGCAAAGAAGAAAAAGAGGAAAGATATCTCTGCATTTGCGCACCACTGTTCCTACTGAACCTTTGATGAACTTGACTATATTTTTACAGAATTTTATTATACACCATACTCATATTGTGAGATTACCAGTTATTTGCAGACTGGAAAGAATGTACTAGGTGGTATTTAGTGTGAACTACTGCACATGATAAATGGTACAGTAAATCCTTTACAAACATTCATTGAAATAGTTATCGTATTACCTCATCCTCCTGAGTGCAGCAATCCCAGCACTCTGCAGCTTTCTCATGCTTGGTCCACAAGGACAGCAACAGGGACAGGCTATCTTGCCTGTACAATAGGTGACAAATGTCTTAAAACTGCTTGTATCAATGAGCACAGAACATCAAACAAGCCCTGGCCTGCCCATATGGGCCTATGCTCCTAAAACACATTCCCTGGCATCCTCTGATACAGCAAGGTTTATTACATCAGTAGTTTGGTCTCTTTTTTGTTACTCAAAGTATTGGTCAGATTGGCACTGGGAAGGGAGCAATCATTTGACTCTAAGTAGTGGGCTGAATATCATTTATCCTGTGCTTTTTCCACTATGAAGACAGGAGGCACTCAGGTATGAGTAGATTCATTATATTGCAGAAGAAGCCATTTCCCTGAGGGTTTTCAGTGTTAGGCTTTAATCCCTTGTTGGCACTCTATAAGATAATAGAAACCTCTTACATGGCTGTGTGATATACTTGAGAACCACTGAGAACAGTGTATTCTCCTATCAACAGGGTTTAGGCTTCACTCTTATTGTCAGCTATAATGGGGTCCTTGCAGTTAAAAAATCCTATGCAATAAATGAGAATACTTCTCCACACATTATTCTGTTCATGATAACTTCCAAGCCTAAGAAATGAAATTATACTGGTCACTGAGAATAACACAAAGGAAAAAGCAGTGATGGAAAGTCTCTGTTACTCAATTCAATTTATCCAGCTTGGATTACAAGTGAAAAAAGTTACTAGGTTAACATACAGAGATAGCACATCAGCTCATATCAGTGCAGTCTTAATATCGGCAAAAAGTAATTCTGCATGATGTCGTTGTTTTTCTTCCTATTTGGAAGTTTTATTAATAGTTATAAAGAATATAGCAAGCTCTGAAGTACCCTTTAAGATTTACTCTGTTCAATTTTCTTTGCTAATGTCTTTTATTTTTGATGCGCCACCCTTTAAGCCGGTGTATGGTAAAATGTAGTGGTGAGTAACTCAAAATCACAGGAAGCAGGGAATTTGAGAGGTCAGTGTTGTCATGGTTTAAACCCAGCTGGCAATTCAGCCACGCAGTTGCTTACTCACTACTTCGTCCAGTAACTAAGGCATAACACAAACCACTACTGCTACCATCAATAATAATAACGATAAGGGAAATAACAAGGGAAGAGAATACAACCACTCACCACCCGCTGACCGATACCCAGCCCAACCCCAGCAGTGATCTCCCTCTTCTGGGCAACTGCCCCCAGTTTGTATAGTGGGCATGACGTGCTGTGGTATGGAATACCTCTTTGGCTAGTTTGGGTCAGGTGCCCTGTCTCTGCTTCTTCCTGGCTTCCCCTCCTCCCTGGCAGAGCATGAGACTCAGAAAGTCCTTGGTCAGACTAAACCTCACTGAGCAGCAAGTAAAAACATCAATTTTATCAGTGCTGTTCCCAGGCTGAAAGTCAAAACCACAGCACTGCACCAGCTACTAAGAAGGAGAAAAATGGCTGCTACTGCTGAACCCAGGATAAGTGTGAAATGGACTTTTCTTGCAGAGTAGATGGTGAGAAGCTCTGAACCACCAGGTTGCTCAGTTTCCACTGTGAGAGTCATGACAAAGGGCATTTTTGGATTTGATGATCATTATGAGTCACTTCCAACTTCAGATATTTTGTATTCTATGATTTTTTAAATCTTTACAGATATTTGCTGTCAGTTTTTGGGCTTTGGTTAGCATTGATGGATTGGTTGTCCACTACAAATTCTTCTGGAGAAACAAGGGTGTGGGGCATTTTACTCTCTATCCTGTACAGCATCATGTGCTTTTGGTTAATGGCAGGCAATAGTAAGCACAACTGTCTCATAAATCATCTTGGTATATCAGTTTTTAAACTGCCCTGCACAGCTTGAAGAAGAATCTTGCTGTATTCTGGACTTATAGACACTGCTAGAATGATCTAATTCCCGGATTTTAGGATAGGTCACATCAGTAGAAATGAAATCTCTTATTGTTTGATAGTAAGGTAGAAATAGACAGAAGCACGCAATCTTCACCTCAGGGAGCCCTAAATCCAGATTATGAGGTTTTTCTTTAGTAAGTATATCTGCACAACTACTTTTCTCACTGCCTTACCTAGTCCTCTGCTTTTGATCCCTCTTCTTATCAGACTTTTCAGAAAGGATGGACTAAAAGAGACACATTTTGGAGAAAAAATGCAAATAAAATACAAAATTCCCTTAGGATAAGGCGCAAACTTGTTCCAGAAACCAAGAATAGATGAGGATCAAAAGGATCAAAAGTATGCACAGAGCTGGTAGGCTCTGGTAAGTGGCACTTTGCCCTCAGATGTGAATGCATGAAGGGCTGGAAAAAGCTGTTGCTGGAAAAGCCCCTCTGCAAAGCTTGCTTCTACAGGGGCTGTGAACGACTACCTTCAGTAAGGCCAGGCAGAGGAGCAAGAGGTCTCAAGACTTCCCTACAGCCTTGGGTATAGATAAAAAGACAGAAAGAAAGGACAGGCATCAGGGGAGCATACACCGTAAACTCTCCATACCCACACTTCTCTTGAGGGCTCTTCGTAATTATAACTTTAATGTTCCACACTACTGTGGCAGAATGGGGCTTGGCCCATCAGAGTACCTTGCCCTGATGGGTTGGAAAGAGGTCCCAAATTATTTTGGTTAGATAACAAAAGAGGTGCGTGGTGCATGTCATTCAGGAAAGACTGTGGAGCAATGATCTGGAGGAGGAGGGCAATAAAATCCAGAACAGGATGGAACTGCTTTCCCACAGGCTGCCTACAGCCAGTGTCAGTCCCCTTACCACCTTGGTGGCTCTCCATTGGACTTGCTTTAATATATCAATATCTTTCCTGCCAGGGTACCCCAAAATGGCCACAGTACTCCAGAGGAGGTCTCACGGGTGCTGAACAGACGGAGGTAATCATTTGCTTCAATGTGACAGCTGTACTCCCACTAATTCATGTTGATATGTAGTTACCTTTATCACTGCAAGGACACACTCCTGATTCATATCCAGTCTGTTGCACATTCGGTCTCCCAGACTTTCTAGCCATTCTGCCCCTGACCTGTCCTGTTGCATGAAGTTATTCCACCCCTAGTGGAAGGTTTTGCTGAACTTCTAGCACTCCATTTCTCCAGCCTGTCAAATTTGCTTTGAATAACAGCCCTTCCCTCCATCATACACCCCAGATTTAGGGAAGCTTGCAAGCTTGCTGAGGATGCATCGTGTCACACTCTCCAACTTCTTCATGAAGATGTTAAACAATACCAGCCTCTGAAAAATGCTGTTAGTAACTGGCTGCCAGCTGGAGTTGGTACAAACCTTTGAGTCTGGCAACCAGCCGTTTTTGCTTGCCTTTTGCAGTTCATCCATCCAGTCTGTATTTCTTCAATTTGGCTATAAGAATAGTTAGTGTTGAAGGCTTTACTAAAATCAAAGACAGTAACACCTACAACACTCCCTTATCCACCAAGCCAGCCACCTCAGGTTTAGGCATGAATCAGGCTAGGCATGAACTTCCCAAGGTAAATCAATGTTGGCTGTTTCAAATTATCTGCTTGTTCCAAGTCTTCTTCTTCATATGCCTGGATATGATTTCCAGGGGGATTTGCTCTATAGAATTCCCAGGGACTGAGATTAAGCTGAGCATCTTGTAATCCCCAAGTCCTTCATCATTTTCTTTCTGAAGAGATGCTCTTCCTTTTCCATCAGGAAGATTCCCCGGTTGCTGTGACCTTTCACAAGTGATAGAGAGGAGCCTCGCAGTGACACTGGCCACTTACCAGGGGACCTTCGGAACACCTTTATTTCCCAGCCAGTGACTACTAGCTGTATTTTCATAGAATCACAGAATAGTTAGGGTTGGAATTTTGTATCAACTCCTTTCTAAGTGGAAGGGCACTACAACTTATTTGCATAAAATAAATATAACTGCATGACCATTATGACTGGCACTTAGACAACTGCTGTTTGGTGACTGATTAATTCTTTTCCTACCAGAAATAATATCTGCCAACTTGTAGCTAATAATTGGTTACCTTATGCAGCCTACAGAATTCTGGGTTAGAAAATTACTGTTAAAGTGTGGTTTGTAATCACAACAGATACCTTGTATGTTGCTGTTCATAGAATCATGAAGTCATAGAATAGTTAGGGTTGGAAAGGACCTCAAGATCATCTAGTTCCAACCCCCCTGCCAGGGGCAGGGACATCTCACACTAAACCATGTCACCCACTGCTCTGTCCAACCTGGCCTTGATCACTGCCATGGATGGAGCATTCACAACTTCCCAGGGCAGCCCATTCCAGTGCCTCACCACCCTCACAGTAAAGAATTTCTTCCTCATATCCAATCTAAATTTCCCTTGTTTAAGTTTGAACCTGTTACCCCTTGTCCTCTCACCACAGTCCATCATGAAGAGTCCCTCCCCAGCATCCCTATAGCACCCCTTCAGATACCGGAAGGCTGCTATGAGGTCTCCATGCAGCCTTCTCTTCTCCAGGCTGAACAGCCCCAACTTTCCCATCCTATCTTCATAGGGAAGGTGCTCCAGTCCCCTGATCATCCTCGTAGCCCTCCTCTGCACTTGTTCCAACACTTCCATGTCCTTTTGATGTTGAGACACCAGAACTGCACACAATACTCCAAGTGAGGTCTCACGAGAGCAGAGTAGAGGGGCAGGAGCACCTCCCTCAACCTGCTGGTCATGATCCTCTTGATGAAACCCAGGATACGGTTGGCTTTCTGGGCTGCAAGCGCACTGCCAGCCCATGTTCATTTTTTCATCGACCAACACCCCCAAGTCCTTCTCCACAGGGCTGCTCTGAATCTCTTCTCTGCCCAACCTGGAGCTGTGCCTGGCATTGCTTCAACCCAGGTGTAGGACCTTGCACTTGGCATGGTTAAACTTCATCAGGTTGGCATCAGCCCACCTCACAAGTATGTCAAGGTCCCTCTGGATGGCATTCCTTCCTTCCAATGTATCAACCAAACAACACAGCTTGATGTCATCAGCAAACTTGCTGAGGCCACACTCAATCCCACTGTCCATGTCACCGACAAAGATGTTGAACAAGACCAGTCCCAACACCCATCCCTGAGGGACACCACTCGTTACTGGTCTCCAGCTGGACACTGAGCCATTGAGCACAACTCTTTGCATGCAGCCATCCAGCCAGTTCTTTATCCACCGAGTGGTCCACCTATCAAATTGATGTCCCTCCAACTTAGAGACAAGGACGTCGTGTGGGACAGTGTCAAACGCTTTGCCCAAGTCCAGGTAGATGACATCAACTGCTCTACCCCTGTCCATCAGTTCCATAGCCTCATCATAAAGTTATTTTTTCTTAAACATTACACATGGTTATTTACCTCTGTTGAGGGGTCAGAAAGTCAGTAACAGATGCCCTTTAAGCCTGTTCTGCTTCATTGATTAAAATGTTAATTCTCAAAATTTTTGAGGACTTGTGATCCTGAAACATCCAGGACTCTGGAACAAAAACATTATATGTGAAAAGGAAAAAGAATTCATCCAAATTCCTACCGTTCTCCTTTGTGAGAAAGGAATAGAAATTAAATTTTGAATTCTCATTGCATAACCTCCAAGCCAGCTTCAGTCAACAGCGATCTCTCATATTTTATTACTCATTTCTCACTTCTCATTTGCAAATCTTGCTAATCACCTGGCTTCTTACTTTGGTACATAAACAAATAATTAAAACGAGATTACTTGTCTGCCCTTTTGTGCTTGTAAAGTGTATTCTTTGTGAGGATTATCGCTGAGCCTAACTTGCTTTTTTTTCCTGTTTCTTCTGTTTGTTGAAAGTTCTGTGCAAGTTTTGAAATTATGTTTTAGCTGTCAATACTCCTTTGAAACATAACTATGAAATAAAATATGAAGGGCTAACACTGTTGCTATTGTTATAATTCCTTTGTGTCTTGAAAAAAAATCTTTTTTTGGTGAATAACAAAATATTCTGCCCTAACATTCAGTGTTCTCTTCCTTCATGTAAGCAGCTTCCTATGATTGCTTCTATATTAGTGTGTAATATCCATGATCAGGCATTCCTACTTGAGTGTTTGATTTGATTTAGATACTGTCCTCAAAAACCTGTATTTTTTTCAGAGATGTTGATTTTATTCAGTAATACCAATATCACTAGCAGTTGAGAGGTAGTGCCAGGTCTGCACAAAGACTATGTTATGTATGCTGTGCTGTGGTCTGCAGTCTCTCTCTCCCCTATCTCAGGCCAGTTTTAATATAGTAAAATAAGTATTACAGAAATAGAAAATTGTGCTGCTGGAGTATTACTCTTGCAGTAGTCATGAGCAGCAGTTTTGCAAATGAGCACTTTTTTTAAATTTACTGTATCTGAGCATAACAGGAAGATGCAGTGTCGTTTTACACATGCTAAGACAGGATAAATCCATGTTTTTAATGGAAAGAAGTGAATTAGCCTTTAGTTCATTAAAAGTCACTGACCAAGCTCAGAGGTACAGTTATTATCAGTACCTTTCACACACGACTGCTGGAATGCTGGATAGTTTATCTGTCCTACTATTCCATGTTACAGAAGGGCCAGACCTGTCTGACTTCCGTCTTCAAAAGCTGTAGGTTTTGGATACTATGAATGTTGAAACAGACAGCATTGCTTCTTTTTACCAGTACTGTACACACTAATTTAGCTTTGCCATTTTCATTGAGTTACAGATTTCTTCATTAACTCTTTATTTTGAAAGTCCCCTGGTTCTAGCCAGCTGATCATTCTTCTTTCTTTCTTTGTCTTTTTGTCTTTCACTTTCTTCCTTTATTTCTTTCTTCCCTTGTCTTTTTGTCTTTTGCTTTCTTCCTTTATTTCTTTCTTCCCCTTTCCTTTTCCTGAAGATATTTTACTCTCTGCTTTGCTCTGGGAATAAAAAATGGTAGTTTCATTCTCTGACGCACTTCAAACATTCAAAAAGCATTAAATGCAGCCCAGTAGATAAACCTGTAGTGAAATCCTGACACTCTATTGATGGTATAATTAAGTAAATATATTCAAGGTGATACTGCATGCAGACTAATAATGAAAATGATAGCTGTAGCTATGACATGTAATTCTGAAGATGCTATATTTTTAACTTGCTGCTTTATGAGAATGTTTTTAGGATATATTTATTCATGTGTTTAAGGTTAGCAGACTGCACTTTTATCTACGAGAGTGTTTAGAGTGAGACAGCATGAACCAAAGTGTCTTTGAAATATAAAATTTAAATTTCCAAACAGAATACTCATAATAAAAATTATTTTTAAAAGCAAATGCAAAACTGGAAAAATGAATATTTTTACATCTGAATAATTTGATCCATTACCCAAAACCACTTGAGGTAGGAATAAAAGCTAGTTCTTTCCATGTCAGATCAGTCAACCACTGGATCCTCTTCAAATGTTACTGCAGTTATTTTCAGAGTTGAACATGAATTTGGAGAGCAGCATGCCATATATTAAAATCTTCTAAATACTTCAGCATGGCTTCTTCAGCCTGCTAGGGTGACTTATCACATTTCAGGAAATTTTAAGTGGTCATGAATGGGTCAAAGGTAGCCAACAAAGAAGTCTTTTTATCGAGCTGGCATCTCTGTACCTTGTGATAACTGTCTGTTGTGATAACTGTCTGTTGTGACAGCTGTCCCTAAACTTCGATGGCAGTGGAATGGTTTGCCCAGGGAAGTTGTGAATGCTCCATCCCTGGCGGTGTTCAAGGCCGGGCTGAACAGAGCCTTGGGTGACATGGTTTAGTGGGAGGTGTCCCTGCTCATGGCAGGGGGGCTGGAACTTGATGATCTTAATGTCCTTTCCAACCCTAACTATTCTATGATTCCATGATTCTATTTTTAAGCATTCCTGACAGGAAGGAAGCAAATAAGGGGCATTGAAGTCACTTGGGAAATCTCGGCAGCCTAAATTTAAAAAGCTCTTTGGGAGGCAAAATGTTCCTGTTAAATGTTTTTTTAGGTACCAAACTTGCTGTTTCGAGGCACAATAATATCCAGCCTAACACAGGTTTTTGCAATAGAATGATTTAGAATCACCATAGAATATGTTTCTGGACATCAAGAGTATACAAACTGCACTACAAGGATCAAGCAGTTGGGCATGAGAAATGAGTGGACATGAAATTTAATCTTATAGCTTCTAGATGCTGCAAGGACAAAAAAACACTGGTCCCTATTTTGTCACTGAAGCTGCTCATGCAAATAAGAAGACACTGTGTGTATTTAGTAGTTGAACTACAACTGAAAAAGCAGCTATTCTTTTCCCCTTCAAGTTCTTCAGATGGAAAAGGTCAGTATTGACCGCATGCAACACAATTGCTTTAAGTCAATACTGGAATCACCTCAGGATTTCCCTCTATTTTTTGTTTGACTAGATGTCAGACAGGGCTTAAATTACAGACATTTTTGCAAAACAGTAGAACTAAACAATTAGTTGAATCAATACAACCAACAATCCCTGAGCTGTTTATGTTTAACAGCAATATAAGAATCGCACAGTAAGAAGTACAACATTTAGAAAAGAAGGAAAACACAGCCCTGAGAGCAAAACCTATGAAACTTTACCAGGTTGTGTACGTTTCTTCTCCTTTCTTTCCAGAAAGAAGAACGTTCTGTGCACCTAAGGAACAAAGACCCCACCTTTGCAAGCCATGAATGACCAAGGGTCTTAATATTTCCCTTCTTTAGAATACTCACAGTGTAGTCAGGAGGCATGATTACACCACAGGGATGAGCACTAAATTAGCTGTAATCTGTCTGTTTTACACTTGTTTTTCACTTTCCTAGGCATACAAAGTCACATGTGTCACTGCTATAATCCCATATCTTCTCATTCCTTAAGTATTTATCTCTACCTTTATATCTTCGTCTGCAGCATTCTCTGTCCCAATTACTTTTTTTGCATCTCTTGTCTTTTTTTCTGCTTTATCCACTGTATCTTCCTCTTTCCTTTCATCTTTTCTCTCTCTCTCTCCTTTTTTCTGGAGTTTGGTTTTCTGTTATCTGATATCACAATAACGTTTCATTCAACAGGGTAGACTACGTAGAAATAATTCTATATGCAACTCTGCAAAAGGTTAAAAAAATAAATTCATTTTCTGTTAAAATATAGTTTGTCAAGGTTATAATTAAACAATCAGAATCAGTTATGTCTTGCAAAATGTTTTTGCTCAAAAATGACTTAGTTCCTACTTTCTAAGTACAAATTTTTAAAAGCCTAGACCGGAGTTATGTTTTGTGCTTGCAGTTACCTGAATACTTAATGGGTCATTTTCACTTTATATGTCAAGAGACATATATCAGACCACAGACACTAAAAATCAGTCTTGAAAAGTCTTCATATTTATTGAGTCATGTTGGTTAAGTTTTGTTTTTTTGTTTGTTTGTTTTTTGTTTTGTTATATGGGTTCTACCACATAAAAGGATGCATAAAAAGGCAGTTCTGGAGTCAGTTTTTCCTGCAGATGTTTGTTTCAAATGAACACGGAGCACAGGAACCTGGAAGGCAACACAGAATAAAATACCTTCCTGTGGCAACTTCACACAAGACACTGTGTTTTGCACTGCCATCTGAAATGAACTACAGTATTGTAGATAAGTGGAGAAAAAAAAAGGAAAAACGAAAAGTAAAAGGTCAGTATCTAGTTATGACTATAGGTCCCATGAGGCAAAGAAAGAAAGGACATATTTGTTCACTGCTATAGTGTAGGCTTCCCAGAGTAATACCTGTGACCAAGACTCCGAGGTAAAGCAACTCTTTGAAACTCAACAGGCAAACACCTTTCACTGACAGCCAGTCATGGCTTATCAAGTTATTCATCCCTGAAATGCAGTTTTATTTTTATACAAATATGAGATCAGGTTTTGTGGCTTTTCTCATCCTGGAATGCAGCCTACATAGGTTTTTCATAGATGTTCTCCAAATCCTTAGCCACAAATTCATCCAATTTAACAGTCATCCCATCTCATGCTGGCTTACAAATGCAATCATGTGCAGAGCTGTACAAAAACATTTACTGCTGCATCAAAAAATGAAAAAACAGTCACATCACAGGTTGTAGAAGGAGCAAGTGATTTCTAGCTTTCACAAAGCAAAAGGCAGTTTTCAAAGGTGGAAAAGTGTCATCTTCACATTCAAATAGTCTTAGAAAGACTTTAAATTCTGGCATATTCCTGTTTCATACGATTGATATGATGCCTTTTTTGTAAAGTTGATACAACTGCTACAAATCCTGCAGTAGCTGTGGATTCAGCATTCACACAATCTACCTACTGCTGAATCAGTTTCAAAAAGGTCTGAGTGTCTCCTATAGTCTTTCAACATTATTACTGATGATGCTGTTGTGGCCTCTGTGGCACCATCCTATTGCTTTTTTCCCGCACAGTTCAGGGTCCTGAGGTACACAGAAGTATATTTTGACACACAGAGCCAGCTAGCTCTGTTGTAGCAAAGTGGTAATAGTGAATTCCTTTCATTAAAATAATGTAATGCATAATAGTTAACTAAAATAATAGCTAAGCATTTTAACCTAGAGCTGTTGGAGTCATTCCTTCTTTCAGAGGTACCATAGGTACTTCTTTACTTAATCTCCCTCCCTTTACTTTCACCTCTGACATGGGTCTGTGCATAGGGTGTGGACTATTCTTCATCTGTGTAGTATTAAATTTGCTGCATATGCACTGTGCTTTTGCCATGAGAAAAGGGAGGGCCCATGGCACATGTGCTTTATTGTCAATTGTTGGTATTTGTTGTGGTTCTTAGAGAACATCTGAGGTGAAGAAGGGTGAAAGAGTAAAGCTTCAAAAGAAAGACTTCCTAAGTTATCCCAAGTAAGTCTCCCGTTTCTCTGTTGGGATCATTACACTGGTTACAGTTTTCATATGGAACATAGTTACTGAATGACAACACATCTGAAAAATTTGTTCTACCCAACAGTAATTTAGTTAAATTTAGTTAAAGTTGGCATCATGTGGTGGGATGGCTCCTATGGCTGGAGTGTTGGAATGGAAGAATACAGGCAAGGGAGATGAGAAGGAGATGTTGCTCTCTATGTCAATGGCTAACTGGAGTGCGTGTAGCTCCTAGGGATGGATGAGGAGCTCAGAGTTTATGGTCAGGATTAAAAGGAGGGCAGGAACAGACGACATTGCGGTGGGGGTCTGCTACAGGCCACCGAAACAGAAAGACTGAGCAGGTGAGGCCCTGTTTAGGGGCCCTCTATATAACAGCCTCAAGTTCATGAGCCCTGTTCCTCATGGGGGACTTCAACCCATATACCTGTTAACTTCACCCCAATACCTGTCGGGGAGACAACACAGCAGGACATATGCAATCCAGCAGGTTACTGGAATGCATTGATAATAATTTCCTCTCCAAGTGGTAGAGGATCCAACAAGAAGAAGTGTTATGCTGGACCTTGTTCTCAACACAAGTAGGAGCTGGTGGAGAATGTGAAGTTCAAGGGTAGCCCTGGCTGCAGTGACCATGAAGTTGTGGACCTCAAGATCCTTAGGGCAGTGAGAAGGGTGCACAGCAAGCTTGCTATCTGGCCTTCAGGAGAGTGGACTTGTACCTCGTCAGGGATCTGCTTGGTAGAGTACCGTAGGATAAAGCCCTGGAAGGAAGAGGAACCCAAGAAAGCTGGTTAATATTCAAGGATCACATTCCCCAGGCTTAGGAATGATGCATCTTGACAAAGAGGAGGTCAGGCAAAAGTGCCAGGAGACCTGTATGGGTGAACAAGGAACTCCTGGACAAACTCAGTCACAAGAAGGAAGCCTGTAGAGGGGTGGAACCAAGGACGGGTAGCCTGGGAGGAGTACAGATAAATTGTCCCAGCAGCCAGGGATCAGGTCAGGATACCTAAACCCTAATAAAATTAAATCTAGCCAGGTACATTAAGGGCAACAAGAAAAGCTTCTGCAGGTACACAAGTGATGAAAGGAAAACCAAAGAAAACGAGAGCCCTCTCCAGAAGAAAATGGGAGACCTGGTAACCCATCATATGGAGAAGGATCAGGTGCTCAATGACTTTTTTGCCTCAGTCTTCACCAGTGAGTGCTCTTGCCTCACCACCCAAGTCACAGAAAGCAAAGGCAGGGACTGGGGAATGAAGAACCACCTGCTATAGGAAAAAATTGGGTTTGAAACCATCTAAGGAAACTGCAGGCACACAAGTCCATGGAACCTGATGAGATGCATTTGAAGGTCCTGACGGAACTTGCAAATGAATTAGCTAAACCGCTATCCATCACACTCAAGAAGTCATGGCACACCAGTGAAGCTCCCACTAACTGGAAAAGGGGAAATATAAGCCCACTTATAAACAGGAAAAACAAAATACCAAAGGAACTACAGGTTGATCAATCTCACATCTGCACACAACAAGATCAAGAAACAAATCCTCCTAGAAGCTAACCAAAGGCACATGTTAAATAAGGTGAGTGGTAGCAGTCAACAGGTGAAAGGGTTATCCTCATTTATTTGAGCAATCTGGTCTAGCAGAAAGTGTTCCTGCCCATGGTGGGTGGGTTAGAATTAGATGATCTTTATGGTCCCTTCCAACTCAAGCCATTCTGTTTTTTTTTGTGAATTTGGATTTGTATGCTATTGTGAACTAATCACACAGATGAAGTTGCATTATATGTAACAAGAAGGCAACGGTTTTTTCTCGTTGATAACCTCCAAGAAGACAAAGAATATTACTTTTGGACTCCCTTTATCTTTTTCTCTGTAGCTTCAATTACAATCTTCATATATGGGCTTACATTGAAGCATTCCTTAGAAAATGAGAGAAGACAGTATGTGTTAGCCTTTCCAGTTTTTTCCTTTTTTCTTTATGGTTATAGCTGAGAACTAATAAATCATAGAATCATAGAATCATAGAATAGTAAGGGTTGGAAAGGACCTCAAGATCATCGAGTTCTAACCCCCCCGCCATGGGCAGGGACACCTCCCACTAAACCATGCCATCCAAGGCTATGTCTAACCCCACCTTGAACGCCGCCAGGGATGAAGCATTCACAACCTCCCTGGGCAACCCATTCCAGTGCCCCACCACCCTCACAGTAAAGAATTTCTTCCTCAGATCCAATCTAAACTTCCCCTTTTTAAGTTTAAACCCATTACCCCTTGTCCTCTCACCACAGTCCCTCATGAAGAGTCCCTCCCCAGCATCCCTATAGGCCCCCTTCAAATGTTAATGGATTTGTCTCTTTGGACTGCTCATTTATAGTATCTTGTGAATACTCGGTACTTGAGATGTAGTATCTATCTGTAATTGGCTGGATAAGCCACATGGCAGCAATAAGAAAGGAAACGTGTCAGGAAAAGCTGAAAAATGTTTCATTTAATGGTCAAAAAAGTCTATCCATAATCTACATCAGGTATCCAGAGTTAGTGTTACTTTAGTTGAAGACAGAAACAAAAACAAAAACCTATTTTAGAGGAAAAGTGAAAGCAACTATAAAAATATATATAGCATTTGGAACCAAAGGCAAAGTTTTTAAGATTATCATTTAAAAGCTAGAAAATTAATAGGCTAAACCAAGGAGTGCATGGAGACATATCTAACTCTCAAAATTAAACCAGTTAAAGGAGATCTTGGACACTTCGTATGCTTGTTAGGAATTTTTTTCTTGATCTTTCAAATATATTTGAAGAAGAAAAACCTCTAGGATTGCAGTTCTTTGTGCAGCTGAACTAATTGCCCCTGGGAGACAGTACAGGTCCAGTAATAGGAGAGAATTACAAAAGCAATCAATAATCACGCACAAAGGACAGGAGTGTTCAGCAAACTTTTCTCTTCTGTATGTATGAGGGGCAAAGGTGATGACTTCCATGTCCCAGATAGTGATGATGAAGTAAATTCCTTTTCAACAGTAACACATTAAAATGTTTAACACATAGTAAAACTACGATATTCTGAAGAGGTTTTTTTAATATATATGCATAGTTAACTTGAAACCCACTCTTTAAAATGCTGATCAAGCTTTCTAGGCCAGAAAAGTCAGTTTTCAAGGAATGTTGGAACTCAGTGGATATTTTTGAAAACTGCAAGAAAAAAAAAACATGACATCACTTTTAAAAGGACAAATGAGATGATCTGTGACAATGTTGATTGCCAAGTAAATAATGCAACAACCGATTGAGGAGAGTTAATGGATGGTAATATAATTAATATCAGCCAGCATGGCTTATGGAAAATAAATCTTGTCATATTAACTTCACTTTTTTAAAATGAAATTAAGTAGTTGACCTAGCACTACCAGATGTTTGATGGGGAATAGAATACCCTGAATGGATTAAAATCTAGCTAACTGCTCAGTCACAAAGCATCTTTATAAACAAACAATTATCCCTGAATGGCTGTGTTACTATCAGAGTCCAAGAAGGTTTCACCTAATCTAAGTATGATATGGCATAGAAATTTTGTTCCTTCACTACCTGGCTATCACAGACGAAACTCTGCAGTCACTCCTCACAGTACTCCAGGTACACACGCACAGAGCAGTTTGTGTGCGTACCTTTTGTGTGTGTCTAGTCCACAGGCTGGACCATGCACCACACACAGTGTACTAGAACATGTGCTAGCAGTGCGTACCAAGAAGAGAGAGCAGAAAGAGTTATTTTTCCACCATTTGCAGAAGCGCATTACAAATTATAGATTAAATAAAATATAACACTCTTTCACTTGACCAAAGAAAAGGGCCGACACATGGACTAGATAGTACTGAAGAAAGGAATGAACATCTGTTTGTTGCTTGGGTGTATATGATCCATTTTAGAAGACAAGCAAAGGCATAAGTAATTGTAAGAAAACCCTTTGGATGCATGAAACAGATGATGTATGTAGCAGTTCAATGACCATTTAACAGAAACTACATTGCTCCCTTCTATACATGTGACTTTAGAGCTTGTTGTAGGACTGCCGTTCAAGCTTTCTCTCAAGAACAGAGATTTCAGTCCTGGAAAGCAGGTTAGTCAGTGAACACAGCATTTAGGCAGAACTGAAAAACGTAATCCAAAAGGGCTTGCCTGCTAATTTTAAAGCATCAAGTCATAGTATAAAACTCTTTTGAAAAAGGGTTTTCTAAATGAATGTTAAACTCCAAGGGGTTATCCAGGGAGCTATATGTTACACTGACATTAACACCAAATGGGTTCATCTTGGTTAATGTTCTTACAGTGAATGCCAAAGTAATTAATCACAAGTGGCTACATATGGCAAAGTATTAACACATTTCATCAGAAAAACCTCCTTTGAATGTCATGGTTCAGCACCTGGGACCTGAGAGGAGTTCAAGATGTATGACACAAACCACTATCACATTTTCAAATGCTGTCTTAGAAGTGAGAGATTAATCTGGTGTCTGTTAAGTAGGTATACAAATATTTGATTACTTGACAGAAATTCACAGTATATTGAGAGTGATCAGTCATGAAAATTGCAGGTGAGTAAATTTTAATAAAAGGGTTTGTTTAAAACTGAAAAGACCACTTTTCCACGAGAAATTATGTTGAGGAAGAATTTTGTTTACCCCCCCAATCAGATATTCTCAGATTGTCTAGATTTTAACACTGCTGCCTAAAACAAGAAGTAAACTCATTCCAGAAGTAATAAACATAAAACTGAAATGGGATGCTGTGCTGTCTAATGCAGAAATAAGAGGAAGAGCATTCCTGTGCTGTTGAGGAGTTGTTCACATACTTTCTGGAGTTGAGGATAAGAGCTGAACTCCAGGGTTGGCCACCAAGGGATGCAGAATGTGATCCTGAAAGCCACCACTGACAGTGCAAGCCTTTAAGCCTTCCTGTGAACACAGCAGATTGACCACACTTTAGGCCTCTGACCCAAATTAGGGGGTTCTTATTGCACAGAACCATATATATCAATATATATCTCCGAGCTGACTGGTGGAGGCTGTGGAAAGAAGCAAGGTTTGAAGTGCATAGAGAAAGGATGAAGGAATTGTTGATGACCAGGTGCTCAGATCCTGACCATGCTGAGATTTTTCACTCTTCTATATTGTCAGTGTATATGGAAACCTTCTGTGAACTGTCTTCTCCCATTCATCCTTTGAGTGGATGGAGCCATGGTAGCTGGGAAGACCCGGAACCACAGGAAGGAAAGAAAACTCTTCAGCTGTCATGGTATTACCCAACAGTTCAGGGTGTCAGAAAGGTGTTTTAGATGTTGCAGATGCACCATTCTGTGGCTTTTCTCTTTACTTACTGTGCTTGAGCTGTTATTTCACGAAGTCAGTATTCAGAAAGAGTCTCAACTTGTTCCATCTGTGAACAAACGGTGACAGTGATTTTTCTGCTGTGGAACTCTAGCCGCAATTAGGCATTCATTTCCTTTGCATTTAGTTTAAGCTGTAGTAGAAAGAAAAAAAAAAAAAAAAAAAAAAAAAAGGAAATGGAAGGCTTAGTAATGCTTTTTCCCAAATTTAACCTCTCATTCTGGGGTCTTTTAGCTATACCTGGGAAAAATAGCCACAAGGGAACATGAGTCATCACATCTATCGTGGGAAAGGATGTGCATTTCTGGAAACAGTTAATACAGAAGTAAGCTGGCCTTCTTATTGTGTGGCCAGCTACTGCCCTGGAAATGAAATACTGGAAAACATATATTTTGGCTAGCAGAGACTAAGTGTTTACATCATGTGGGTGCACCAGAACTAGCTCTGTCCAGGCTGCTGTGTCTAGACAGCGCTGTGTCACACTGGCAAATTAGCTCAGGACACAGAAGTGTCACAGCTGCTTTAGCCTGGCACTGTGCCAGAGGAAATTAATGTTGCTTTGTAGTGGAATTAATTAGTCCAGGGGAAGTACAAGGCTGACCATTACTGACAAGACCAGAGCTAGCTTATTCAAGGCTTTTGTAAGCGTCTTTGCATGGTGCAGTGCTGCGCAGCATAAACACACCTGCAGTAAAGTGCGCAACAAGTCCTTGAGGCATGAGGTTGTGGGCCTGAATTTCATCTCTATTAAAATCCTGGAGTAAAGCAGACTTAGGGTAGTCATGAATGTAAGCTTCGGGAGAGGAAGAGGCTAACAGCCAGGATGGTGTGAAGGAGCCTTGGAGCTGTGCCTGAAGCCCTGGGATCTTTGCATGTAACATTTACAGAGTTGATCTCAGTTTTTGGACAACACATAGATAATGAATAGCAAAAGAGAAAATTGTCTGTGAATTGTTATTGGGCATTTGGCAAAAGTTCCTCTGACTGAAAATACATCCCATGAAAAAAAAAAAGTAAAAACCCAACATTATTTTATCGATGAACAATCTGAGCTAGCTGGCTGTCCAGCCACAGGGATGTTTGTGCCACCACAGGGGAAAGAGCGTGGCTGGAGGCAGGCAGGGAGGTAGAGCTGCCCTTCAAAGGCAGCCTGCAGAGAAACTCAGGAGTGTGATTTACAGTCATGGTGATCTGCAAGGGGTGGAAACAAACAAAAGTGAATAAACTGTGGGTGACCAACTTTATTAATAAGCCTTCTATGAGCTGAAAGACAAGCAAGTAGTTTGATAGAAATCACCATCTCACCATTCAACATCGACACTTAGGACTTTTCTGCTCCCCATTTGACTTTTATTGCCCTGTAACTTAATATTGATGTGTTTATTTCAGTGACCCCAAACTCGTTTCCATCGAAAATTCTGTGACATTTTATTTTAAGTGAGAAATCAAGGAGGGCCACTGCATGTTACCTGAAAATAATGGATTCAGTTAATCCATTTGAGGTAAATGAAAGCAGACTGCTAAAGACAGGTGTTGCATCATAATAATGTTTAATGAACCTGGCTTTCAAGTCCTGCAGAGATTTTGAGGTAAAACTATGAGAGCCAAGGTGGTTTTATTTGGAATATAAGAGTTGAAGAGTGAGTCTACATAGAAATAAATAGTATCTCTCCTCTTTTAGGAATCATGCATTAACTCATTTCTGGAAAATTAATAGCTTAGAGATGGCAGAGAAGCATGACATTTTCCAGATGCTAAATAAGAGACAACGAAATCTTTTACAGAGTTGTCATCACATCATTATATTATTTGCATGCAGATAAGATAAACCAGTGTTCTAAGAAACAGGGCAGGGAAAATAAATACTCTGTGTGATCTGCAGATAGTATTTTCCAATGGAGTTCTGTCAATGCTTCTAGGGTGCTCATAAATACCACATGGGCCACTATTCACTGTGGTGAGCTTAATTATGCTAACCCCTGTTTCTAATGACATTTCCTCTGACAGATGCCTGGGTGGTCCATATAGTCAGGGTTAAGCTGATTGCCAGATTTGGGAGCAGCATTATCAGAATAATAGAAACAGCTAGCATTTTCTTACCTTCCCTGACAGCAAACGGTAATATCCATTTTTCTCTCCACACCTGGGAATTCCACCTCATAAATAAATCTCTTTCACTTGCAGGGACCTATGACATTGGCAATGATAGATACTCTCCCACCTTTCTGTGGTGCATCATAATTCTGGCCTTCTGGGCCTTTTACAAAGTTGCAGCTTGTTACAGTGTGTTTTATCCTGTTGTGAATGAGGAAGTGGTATTTTTAAAGCTATTCTGGATAAAACATCTTTCCTGTGGTAGCCAGAGAAGAGTTGACACTCTTAATTTGCCCATTCAGATCCTGTGTTCACATGAAATGCAGTCAAAGATAACAAAATAATTTTTATCTTTCTTTACTGACCCTGTAGCTTCCCAAGCTCTTGAAGCAGAATCACAAGCAAGGAGTTTAACAATTCTGACATCAAAATCCGTGCCCAGCTGTGTCTCCCCTACAAAGGTGTATCAAAATAACGTCTGCCAGCCTACCAGCCCTGCTGTTCTACTGGGATCTCCTCATAGACTCTCAGGGCTGGCATTGCAGACAAAATGAACCAGGCTTCCTCATCTAGCATGGCTTCACTAAGGGGAAATCCTGCCTAACCAATCTGGTGACCTTCTATGAAGGGGCTACGGAACTGATGGACAGGGGCAGAGCAGTTGATGTCATCTACCTGGACTTGTGTAAAGCCTTTGACACTGTCTCACATGACATCCTTCTCTCTAAGTTGGAGAGACATCAATTTGATAGGTGGACCACTCGGTGGATAAAGAACTGGCTGGATGGCCGCACGCAAAGAGTAGTGCTCAGTGGCTCAGTGTCCAGCTGGAGACCGGTAACGAGTGGTGTCCCCCAGGGATCGGTGTTGGGACCGGTCTTGTTCAACATCTTTGTGGGTGACATGGACAGTGGGATTGAGTGCGCCCTCAGCAAGTTTGCCAATGACACCAAGCTGTGTGGTTCGGTTGATACATTGGAGGGAAGGAATGCCATCCAGAGGGACCTTGACACGCTTGTGAGGTGGGCTGATGCCAACCTGATGAAGTTCAACCATGCTAAATGCAAAGTCCTCCACCTGGGTCGGAGCAATGCCAGGCACAGCTCCAGGTTGGGCGGGGAGGAGATTCAGAGCAGCCCTGCGGAGAAGGACTTGGGGGTGTGGGTTGATGAAAAAATGAACATGAGCAGGCAGTGTGCGCTTGCAGCCCAGAAGGCCAACCGTATTCTGGGCTGCATCAAAAGGAGTGTGACCAGCAGGTCGAAGGAGGTGCTCCTGCCCCTCTACTCTGCTCTCGTGAGACCTCACTTGGAGTATTGTGTGCAGTTCTGGTGTCCTCAACATAAAAAGGACATGGAAGTGTTAGAACAAGTCCAGAGGAGGGCCACGAAAATGATCAGGGGACTGGAGCACCTCTCGTATGAAGATAGGCTGAGAAAGTTGGGGCCGTTCAGCCTGGAGAAGAGAAGGCTGCGTGGAGACCTCCTAGCAGCCTTCCAATACCTGAAGGGGTGCTATAGGGATGCTGGGGAGGGACTCTTCATGAGGGACTGTGGTGAGAGGACAAGGGGTAATGGGTTTAAACTTAAACAGGGGAGGTTTAGATTGGATCTGAGGAAGAAATTCTTTACTGTGAGGGTGGTGGGGCACTGGAATGGGTTGCCCAAGGAAGTTGTGAATGCTTCATCCCTGGCTGCATTCAAGGTGGGGTTGGACATAGCCTTGGATGGCATGGTTTAGTGGGAGGTGTCCCTGCCCATGGCGGGGGGTTTGGAACTCGATGATCTTGAGGTCCTTTCCAGCCCTTACTATTCTGTGATTCTGTGATTCTGTGATCTTTGGCTGTCAAACATTTGACCCACTGGGGAGGGTTTATTCCTGCAAATGAATGTTGTTTCATGCTATCTGACAAGGGCAGAGAACAACCCCAACCCTTTCAGTTACTTGCAGAAGTGAAGCTAATATTGGCTTCTGCTGTCCCCAAGGTTTCTAAGCGGATTCTGAACTCACCCATTCTTCAGACCCTCGGAGTATGCTGGAAGTGCCTTGGCCTGCCTGCATGAATGTAGGCTAGTATAGCTGTCATCAAATGCTTTGACTGCATGGCTTCCTCCTTTGGGAACGAGGACCTGGATGGTCTTTTGCTATAGGAAGGAGGGGCAGGAACATCAACCAGTAATCCTTATGAAACTACAGCAGTAACATTCTTATAGATGCTCTTTGTTGGCAATTCAGGGATGATGCACATTGCTTGCATCTTCAGGACTGCAGAACTTCTAAACCTTAACACCAGAAGATGAAGAGCGAATTGCAATGGCAACTGTGACCCATGAGGGGTCACATTTGCTTCTATGCACATGAATTCTCACAAGGCACCAAGAAAGATTTATCTGTCATCTGTGTAGTTGCAGGGTGACTGCTGGAAGATTTAGGAGACTCAGATTTTGCAGCATGAATAGGCTGGACATCAGTAAACCACTATTAATTGTGTTGTCACTGCGCTTTGATTGTTTGTGAAGTAAAAAGAGAAGTATTGCAGTTAAAGAGCTAGAATGGGGCAGTATGATGCTGGTTTTGTAACAGCAGACTTAGTGGTAATTACAGAAAACCACACTGGTGCTGTATGACTAAGGCAAGCCGGTAGCACACTGTGACTGCATTACTGTCAGAGAGTATGCTGCTTTGTGTCAGCTCATGAGTAAACTGCACTTGGCTTCAGTATGAGTTTTTAATGAGTTGCTGGTGCCCCTTTTTGAATCTTAGGTGAGTAGTTTGATTTGGGAGATACGTGCCTGCTTTGCAAGAGAAAGTAAATAACAAATAATGATTTTTCGTAAGATGGAGTAGCACTGACTAGTCATAAGGAAAAACAAAAATCTGGCTTTGCAGGTGCTATCAACTGTTTTCTACTGAAGAGGTATTATAACACAGTATCCTGCCATAGAACCAGGCGAACAGCCTAGAAATATCCACATAGCAAGACAGTTTGCTCCTGAACTACTGCTATCATGCTTACTTGTTTTCCATCAGTAATTTATCTGGTGTTCCTTCCAATGCAGCTGTTGGTACTTGTGCTTCTTTAGAGCACTTCTTCCTTCTGCTGGACAGTTTCTTGTCTTTGGGGAGCTGGGAATATCTGAACACATGCTCTCTCTTCTCTACTTCACTTCTTCATCAGCTCTTTGAAAGTTATGAAGGAAATGCCTGTCAAATGCTCAGGACACCACTAAAATTATGAAAAAAGCATTATTGGACTTAAAGGATTAGAAAAAAAGTTGTGTTAAAACCCTTCATATATTTAAGGATTCATCACAAGCCAGGCATAGGTTCATAAGGCCAGATTTGCCTTTCAAATGACACACAGGGAAATACAACAGCTCCCAGAATGGTGGGGTAGTGAGGGCATTTATCTAAAGTTTACTCCCATGATGACTGTGTCAATGGAGGGAACGAGAAATAAATCTTCAGATAGTACCTTAATAAGCCATTTGACAACATCTGCTAAATTTGATATAAAACTGGGTAATTTTAGTTCATATAACATTTCTGAAGGGCCTGGGTGCTTAAGGAAAACAACTGCTGTAGGGAGGATCCTATTTGTCTGGAAGCGTATGTGTGGCTGCATTCTCCAGAAGAGCAGATAACCTTTTAGGGGAAGAAGTCCTTCCCATACTAGGGGAAACAAAGACATCTCTCTCCAAAAGGATGGTACCTCCTAGAACTTTGAAGCAAGTGTTGTATATGAAAATTGCATCTGGCACCAGAAGAGTCCTTCATGTTAGTGTCAATCTTATGGTTTACAAATGGGGAAAAGTGTCAACAACGCGGTCTTTTGTGAAAGCAGCTCAGAGAGAAAGAGTCCTCCATCTTCCTCAGAACTTTGCTTAAGACTGGTAAAATGCCGATTTTGTTTCTTTTAAAATAAAAGAGGATTTTATCTGCATGATCATTCACTGCTCTTTTGTAAAGTTCATGGTAACGATTCTGTGGATTTCATTGAAGAGTGAGATTTATTTCAGTGGATATCTCTTTCTATTCACATTTTATTGGCCCATCCTTTTAGAAAATGTTCTTACATTACCTAAGAACATATCTTAGGTACATTTCCATCATTTAAAATCACTCTTCATGTATTTCATTGGACTTCCAGAGAACGCTTTCAACATGAACAATGCAATGTCCATGGGAGAATTGTACCTACACAAAATGGGTGACAGAAGTCTTTGGCCTTTGAGCAGCTGGCTAATCTCTGTGGTACTCACTCAAAATTATACTAATCTGGACAAAAAGAATGAGTGCAAATGCAAGCAAGGATGTGTGAACTTAGGTTAGACTTGTTCAACATCTTTGTGGCTGACATGGACAGTGGGATTGAGTGCACCCTCAGCAAGTTTGCCGATGACACCAAGCTGTGTGGTTCGGTTGATAAGTTGGAGGGAAAGAATGCCATCCAGAGGGACCTTGACATGCTTGTGAGGTGGGCTGATGCCAACCTGATGAAGTTCAACCATGCTAAATGCAAAGTCCTCCACCTGGGTCGGAGCAATGCCAGGCACAGCTCCAGGTTGGGCGGGGAGGAGATTCAGAGCAGCCCTGTGGAGAACGACTTGGGGGTGTGGGTTGATGAAAAAATGAACATGAGCCGGCAGTGTGTGCTTGCAGCCCAGAAGGCCAACTGTATCCTGGGCTGCATCAAAAGGAGTGTGACCAGCAGGTTGAGGGAGGTGCTCCTGCCCCTTTACTCTGCTCTCGTGAGACCTCACTTGGAGTATTGTGTGCAGTTCTGGTGTCCTCAACATAAAAAGAACATGGAACTGTTAGAACAAGTGCAGAGGAGGGCCACGAGGATGATCAGGGGACTGGAGCACCTCTCGTATGAAGATAGGCTGAGAAAATTGGGGCTGTTCAGCCTGCAGAAGAGAAGGCTGCGTGGAGACCTCCTAGCAGCCTTCCAATACCTGAAGGGGGCCTATAGGGATGCTGGGGAGGGACTCTTCATGAGGGACTGTGGTGAGAGGACAAGGGGTAATGGGTTTAAACTTAAACAGGGGAAGCTTAGATTGGATGTGAGGAAGAAATTCTTTACTGTAAGGGTGGTGAGGCCCTGGAATGGGTTGCCCAGGGAGGTTGTGGATGCTTCATCCCTGGCGGCGTTCAAGGTGGGGTTGGACATAGCCTTGGATGGCATGGTTTAGTGTGAGGTGTCCCTGCCCCTGGCAGGGGGGTTGGAACTCGATGATCTTGAGGTCCTTTCCAACCCTTACTATTCTATGATTCTATGATTCTATGACTTACAGGTAGAATGTGTGCAGCCTAGCAGATGTAAGCAGCTCTGGAGACGGGTGATTTTAGTAAATTGCAAGACCTCTCATGCTTTCCCAGTGGCAAACATAACATGATTACAAATATACTTCAGTCTTAAAGATCGTATTTAAAAAAAAAAAAAAGGAAAACTGATGCTCTGCAAATGTTATGTTCCTGTCCATCTCTATGCTCTAGTAGAGATAACAGTTGTTATGTGTTCTCCATGGAACCAGTTTGTAACCATTTTGAAAAATTAGGCAAACCAGAAATAAATAACAGAGTAATTTGCCAGTGATTAAAACTGTTGGCATGGAATGAAGGCTTTAGCTGGATCCAACCATAATGATTTTGTAAACGTTATTATCTGTACTGGACAGCTGATTTCACATAGTAAGCATGACTTTATCCATCATTTCCATCTCTTGTTTATGGGGATGATCTTCCATAAAAAACTATTTTTAAACTGGCATTATTCTTGTCCTGCATTTTAAATCCCCTAATCACTATTCAGCCTTCTACCATTTTTTTCTCTGTTTTTCTCTTTCAGGACAAAACTGCCTGTTTCAGCCCTTTATAAATTTAACATTGTATCACAGTTGCAAATCTGATTCAGATCAACGGCTTGCAAGTCACAAACCCTAATGATCTAACCTGTTGTTAAATATTCATGAAGGAATCTTGGAGAATATGAACTCCTCTCCTTTCTAATGCATGTAAGAGAACCAACTGCATTTTACTGATTGATCACGTGCAGATTCTTATTAGAGTATTACAAAAGCCTCTACATTGTGAAACACTTATTACGATCTGCAGCACTTATTCACGATTAAAGAAAATAACAACCTCATTCCTTTTATATATATAAATCACAGACATGTTAATGCTAAACATACCTATTCTTTACAGCAGCTTTTCAGATGGGCTCCTCTGTGGGACACAAGCCATAGCAGACGCGAATATCCACAGATGTATATCTCTGCCAGCTGTGAACTCTGAAGTATGTGATAATTTCTGGGTAAAGGATCAAGGACAGCATATACATACAGAAATAACACAGGTCCCTAAGTGCCAAAATGCTGTGAGAAGTACTCTCATAGGGAAAGACCTATAAGAACGTTCAGGTATTACTCAGTCTCAGTTAGGATTTTGTCAAGAAAGAGTATATACTGAGATTTACATTACAGCCAACAGCATTCTCTTTTCTCAGACAAATACATGTCCTTTTAGATTTTAAGCTGAAAATATTTACCAGTGCAAAGAAGATCAGGTAATACTCACAAGTGACCCTTGTCATAAAATATTCTTTGGAATATCAGCACCCCTGTAATGCCAGGAGGCTTTTAATTCTCTGCAAACACCGAGAAATGGAATAAAGTGAATAATCATCTTCTTCTACCTTAATTTCCCATAAAAACATTTTACTTTTTTAAGTTATGACTCTTTAAGCATCAGGCTGGGGGAGCCAGGGCTTACAAGCAATTAAAATATCTTCCCACACTTACCAAATTAACTACTTGATAAAATAAATAAATTTGAGAGGCTTAGGCTGACTCAGCACTCAAAATGGGCTTGATCCAGTGGTGTTTATGAAAGCAATGATCTCCATTGAGAGCAATGATCTCCACTGAGATCAATGAAAGTGTTGCTTGTGCACATCCTCCAAGATTAGGACTCATCTATGACTCAGAGCCATTCTCACTCCCCAATTTCTTTCCTTACCTCAGAAGATCCTAAATTTGCTTCAGCCATTTTGTCATTAAATTAAACCTATTTTGGAACATGCAACCGAACTTCAACAGATCTCCATGTATACTACTGTGCTCTCCTGACTAAAAATGTTTTGCTGCAGCTCATATTTGTTCTTTCATACTTATTTTGTAGGACAGAACAACACAAAAGGCTCACTCCTGAATTCCAGCTGAAGGATAGCTTCCGACAAGGTGATAAAAAAGTGTATCTTTTGTTTTCCTGTGACCCACCAGGCAACAGAATTGTGACTCTGTCAGAAAATTGAGCAGGCATCTAGAGTGTTTTGCAGTGTGCTCTGACCTCTTTGCCCCTTTTGATTTACAAATGCCAGGCAGTCTAGGATTATGAAGCACAGCCGGTGAGATTTCACAGAAAGGAATTTGTCTCAATAGACACAGGTAGTCTTTTCTCTGGATGTGTGCTGGTGATGAACAAGAAGCTGCTGTTTGATAATTAAATAACATTGATAAGCAATGATTTTATGAATAGCAAACACAACCTAGTCAGGGAAGTGACGTTACTGCACAAGAAGCTATTAGTCTTTCCTGTGAAAGTGTGAACTACTGAAATAGAGGAAAACAAGAAAAAAAAAATCATAGAATCATGGAATCACAGAATGGTTTGGGTTGGTAGGGACCTTAAGGATCATCTGCTTCCAAATCCCCTGGCCATGGGCAGCAACGCCTTCTGCTAGACCAGGTTGCTCAAGTAAGCGAGGATAACTCCTTTCCCTCTGGCAATATCATAAGTGCCGTTGAAACAAACAGGAAGGGAAAGCACTTGCATCAGAACATCCTACTTCCAAGCTGTGACACAGATGTTTTGCCACTGCAGAGAATAGTGCTGGTGTCACTAACAGCTCAGAAGTGACTTGTGTTCCTGAAGAGGTGGCAAGATTATAACACAAATGCTCCTGCACAGCTGACAGACCTTTTCCTTGACACCAAGCAAGACAGAAATGGTTGGTGACTATGAGACTACTGCCTGCATCCCAGCTGCTCTGCAAGTGCTTTAGGACACTGAGAAAATGGGAAGACAGACATTCACTATACAGCCTTGACATAATTACAGTCAACTTATTGCATCCTTTCTTCTTACAGGCTTTTGCCCTAAATAAATTAAGCTTTGCTCGTAGGTTGTTTATTCACACAGGGTCTGCAAACATTCCTGTTACCTCATATGTCCTGCTCAGTTAAAAATGCCTAGGCTTGTTTCAAAGTCTCCAGGTATGAGTAGAATTACATGGAGCAAAGTGAAATCTAGAAAGCCTACCAAAAAAAAGCAGGTAGATTTGGAGGCTGCTAGCCCTCTGTGGGGTCCATGCTCCCAATGATACCTTGGTACCTTTAACTTCATTGCAGGCACATTTCCCAGTATCCCCTCTGCTCAGACAGAACACCACCCAAAGCACTGCTCAGTAAGACCCAGGGACAGCCACCAGACCAGTCTGAAAGTGCAGGGATAGTTGGCGTTATCAGTGCCCTGGCTTAATAGCCCTGCTGAGGAAAAATTAATTTGATGAAGGAGACTGTTGGAGGTGTTACAAACCCTTTCTGGGTTTGACTTGCTACCGCATCCTTAGCCAGGCACAAGTTTAGCCAGGAACATATGCAACTTCAAAGTAGAAACCAATTATCCACTGGTTAGGTCATACAAATACAGCTAGTATTCTCCGAGCTATTGAGCTAGGCCTTAGAGCAGTCACCATCCCTGACAAGTCACTGGAGTCTTTGCCAGGCAGGCAGGAGGGGAAGGAGCAACCACCACAGCCCCCAGAGACAGATTCTCAGCATTGCTGAGTTACTGTCTTCACCGGATCCATTGATGCAAATCACACCAATGGCTTGACTTGACAACCTGATGATTCACTTTCTTTTTTCTCTTTAAGATTTCATACCTTATCAACGCTATCCCTTTTGAATCCTTGAGTTGCTAACTTTTCCATCCTGAAATCCTGATTTTTACCTTCGTTTTCTCTATACGGACTTCTTCACAGCTCTTTTTGGATGTTTTTTCTCAGCAATCTGAATGAAGGTTACACGCTTGTGCCATGTCATAGCTGGATCCTGGACACCTGGTCATCAGGCAGATAAAGCCTTTGGGGCATTTCAATGCTTTTACAACAGGGGTTACAGACAGAGATGCAGAGGCTGAAGACCTGAAAGCAGATGTGCACCACTGAAACCAGCAAAGGATTACCCCAGCGACTGTAGTAGCATCCCCTGCAGCTTTGGTAGGATCATTTACCAGTGCACACAGCTCTGCATTCTGCATTGTCTGGGCAGAGATCTCTGCTTCTGCATCACCCACAATCTATTAATACCTTAAACATTCTTTGCTATGAATTACACAGGTGGCGAGTGGGAGTGCATGTTCAAGTTAGAATTCTTGCTAAGGTGTCATTTCCAAGGTGTTCTTGCCTTCAGGCTTCCAGTCTACAGCTGAATTTTCAGAAATAATGAGAAAGTGAGGAAAGCAGAGCAGAAAGTCAGCGCTCATAGCACTCTTCCCTGAACATCATGGGGTTTTTATAATGTCATTAGAATTTTACTAGATACTTGATTTTGTTATAATTTCTTCTGCTTTTGTAACAGAATTTTCTAATGTCACTGCATCATTTCAAAAGCCACATCAGCCTTCAATGTTGTCAAATATGTAAAAATAGCATAAGGCTTCGTATGAGCCTTCTCCACAGATGTTAGTAGTGGTCAGTCTTCTCTCAACTTCCCAAGAATTAAAAAATATCTAAGAACATATGTATCAGTTTTCATTAACTGTCTTCCTTCAACTTGCTGAAGTTATTACTGAGATCAGTAAAATGACAAAAAAAAAGAGATTATCCAACTTTTTCATGATTTCTGCAGCTCTTATTTTAGCTAAAAAACCAAGAAAAAAAAAAAAAACATTCAGTAAAATAAGCAGTGAAGACCATGATTGTGAATCATAAATAGGGTAGATAATTTAATGAGGAGTTCTCAAAACTCCTTACTTGAAGAAAAAGACAGACTTCCTAACACTTTAAATATGTGAAATATTCAAGGTTTCAAATGTGAGTAGAAAATTCCAAATAGTGATCATGGGCTGTGTAGACAGAGATCTTGTCTATACCTGTCCACAGGCAACATTATATATTTTATAGTATATTAATAAATCCTACATTTTTAACCATGTCAATACAGATGAAATGGTGAAATATCTCTGGTCACCTTCAATATGGTCACAGCTGTTTCATTCTAAATCTGCCTGCTTCAATAAAAGCTATTCCCACTTAGACACAAGGAATAAGCTACTTCAGAATATCTAGTTCTGCTTTCTCATTTGAAAAAAACAGGCATGCAAAGTTACGAGAGAAAATTATGGGCCCAAAATCACTAATTTTACTCATTTATCTCTTCTTCAATGTAGAATCGAGGCAATAATATTCTTTGGTCAGTTCAAAATAGGAATATTTTGGTTTATCATTTTACAGTAAACAGATAGCCTAGGAGAGTATTGAATCAATTCTTATATTAATACAATATATATAATATAGTTAAATTCTTATATTAATCAGAGCACTGAAAATACAGCCCAGGTAAAGTATATACTTAATTACACTTATCCATTTACTTTTAAAAAGCATGACAGTACATTACAAGCCCTTTTATGTGCTCAGGAGTATAAAAAAGTGCCCCAGAGTAGATAATACAGACAGATATTGTTATGTAAAAAATCATCTCAAATTTAACAACAAATATATATCTATTTTTAAAAGCTACACTTTTTGCTTGCAGGAATTTTTCTTATTACCCATGTTAAGATAGCTATTTTAAGAATCTCAGAGCAGAAGACAATATTGAAGAGTGAGAACCGTAATAAAACCACAAGATTCAATTAAGCTTTCTTGGCCTGCCAGGCTGGAATCACTGAAGAGCCTCATTTCTGTAGACAAAAACTTATGATGAATTTCCAGTATTTGGCCATGGATGCTCCTAAGCCCCAAGAACTCGTCCACCCCCATTCATGGCTAGGTTAATGGAGATAGGTCTTAGTTTGATTTTGATTTGAGGCTTTCTTTGGACCTATGAGATTTCTCAGCTCCCCCACATGCCCATTAGAAGAAGAGTGCATATTTTTTCTGAAAAGATCATCAAATGATATAAAAATATACCTGTATGGTTCTGTTGAAGACTGTGAGGAATCCATTGGCTTGTATGAGCTAATAAAATGCCTTCAATATAAGAAATGTTCTTATAATCAGCAAAAGGGAATAAACTTAATAGTATGGCTATAACATATTTAAACTTTTTCTTGGACATCTTTCTTTATATCTGATGGAAGTTATGATGACTGAAAAAAAGCTATAAGCTGTAAGTTAAAATGTAAAAGCAGACTTGTTTCAGTACTGGTAATACCATAGCCCATCTAGTTTCTGTAAGACATTGCTGGACATTAGGCATGAGTAAAAAGGGTGACATCACACATGTTGTTTGTTTTTCCATGTATCTGTTTTTCATAAGCAGGTTAAGAGAATTACTGGTTGAGAAACCAATGTAAATCTTGATTTGTGCTAAAATTGTTTAACTGCCTATTTTAAAATTCATCTGTAGGCTTGGAGTCATCCAGACAAGTGAAGCAAACAACAGAAAAGCATTTAAGTGACCAACTGTCCAATACAAGCAGCAAATGAGGAATAATGAATAGTCAAAGCAGTAATGCCTCTCCAACTGTAGTGAACAATTTAAAACCTGAAAATAACTCAGATAGATTTTGGAATAATGTAATGTAAGAGCCTGAATTGCAAAGTACTGAAATGTAGGTGTATAAAGCTGGTGAAAACAGAAGATAATTATGCACATAAAGTGTTCACTGCAAAACCTAGGGCCTAGTCTATTTATTACCATTGACATCATCCTTAATGACTGTGTCATTATTAAAGGAATGGCTGTGAAACTTGTAGAGACTTAAACATTGAAATAATTGCCACTGAGATGGCCTAATGGAATAGAGAGTATCTAAAATGGCTGAAGCATCTAGACTGGAGTTAAAGTAGCTATTAGGCTCTCAAGACATTTTGATTAACAGTTTGGAGTGGATGAAACAATTAATAACTATCTGACTTTGATATGTTTGTTTCTTTTAATCCCATCGCCTTGGTTTGACAGAGGTACAAATCACATAATTAGAAGCCTTGTTCCACTAAGAAATCAGTGTCAAGTGACACTGGGCTCATTTATCATGTCAGAGTCAGTAGGCCATGTAGGTTTTTTTAATCATCCTTATCCTGATAGGAGTTAAGGTATGGAACAGTAACTGCTGTTTGACATTCAGAATGCTTGGAGGTTTTCAAAGTCATGTCTAAATAAGGTCCACGTTGGAAGGCATGGTTTAAAAAAAACGTATTTAAAAACCATTTCCAAACAGTAATAAAAAGTGGAGGTTTTTACATCAGAGCTACCTTTGCTAAAACTTTAATTTTTACTTACATGCAGGTTCCTATACATATCTGCCATAAGGAATAAGTATGTGGGAACTCAAAGATGGGTTTTTCTTTTAAAAAAGACATGAATTACTTTGTCTCTCTTTTTTAGGTGCTTGGGGTCAGCAGTTCAACTAATTACATTTCTAAGCCACAGCTTGAGAATGACTGTGTGAGAGAAAGGAAGAAATCTTTTTGGATAAAATTATATTGCATTTTCATCACACAGTTTTCCAGTAGACTGTTAACTGAATAATCTGTCGGCTGCCTTTCAGTGATATTAAAGATGTAATCCATTTTTGGATACTGGAAAGTAGCTCTGGGAAGGTCTCATGTTGGTTTACCTTGTACACACAGGGCTTCATCTTATTGTCACAAAGGCAATGTCAAAGCTCCTATTGAGCTATAATAGTGCAGGATTAGAGTCTAGAATAATGAATCTTTGGGAGACCATGGATTTACTAAGTATGATGAACAGCAAGTTAAATACCAATTTTGTAACTGAGTGGCTGTTGATGAATGTGCAAGCAACCTAGTAAATTCACAAATATTTGGAGATAAAGTCAAAGAAAGTTGTAAGCAGATAAGCTCAGAAGCAACAGGAAAAGATGTTACAGATATACTGAGAACCTCTACTTCACTGTCAATCAATATTAGAAGAAATATTGATTTCAAAATATTAAAACTTTGAAACTCAAAGAATTCCCACAACATATGAGACTGGCTGGATGGCCGCACGCAAAGAGTAGTGCTCAGTGGCTCAGTGTCCAGCTGGAGACCAGTAACGAGTAGTGTCCCCCAGGGATCGGTGTTGGGACTGGTCTTGTTCAACATCTTTGTGGCTGACATGGACAGTGGGATTGAGTGCACCCTCAGCAAGTTTGCCAATGACACCAAGCTGAGTGGTTCGGTTGATACATTGGAGGGAAGGAATGCCATCCAGAGGGACCTTGACACGCTTGTGAGGTGGGCTGATGCCAACCTGATGAAGTTCAACCATGCTAAATGCAAAGTCCTCCACCTGGGTCGGAGCAATGCCAGGCACAGCTCCAGGTTGGGCGGGGAGGAGATTCAGAGCAGCCCTGCGGAGAAGGACTTGGGGGTGTGGGTTGATGAAAAAATGAACATGAGCCGGCAGTGTGCGCTTGCAGCCCAGAAGGCCAACCGTATTCTGGGCTGCATCAAAAGGAGTGTGACCAGCAGGTCGAGGGAGGTGCTCCTGCCCCTTTACTCTGCTCTCATGAGACCTCACTTGGAGTATTGTGTGCAGTTCTGGTGTCCTCAACATAAAAAGGACATGGAACTGTTAGAACAAGTGCAGAGGAGGGCCACGAGGATGATCAGGGGACTGGAGCACCTCTCGTATGAAGATAGGCTGAGAAAATTGGGGCTGTTCAGCCTGCAGAAGAGAAGGCTGCGTGGAGACCTCCTAGCAGCCTTCCAATACCTGAAGGGGGCCTATAGGGATGCTGGGGAGGGACTCTTCATGAGGGACTGTGGTGAGAGGACAAGGGGTAATGGGTTTAAACTTAAACAGGGGAGGTTTAGATTGGATCTGAGGAAGAAATTCTTTACTGTGAGGGTGGTGGGGCACTGGAATGGGTTGCCCAGGGAAGTTGTGAATGCTTCATCCCTGGCGGCGTTCAAGGTGGGGTTGGACATAGCCTTGGATGGCATGGTTTAGTGGGAGGTGTCCCTGCCCATGGCGGGGGGGTTGGAAGTCGATGATCTTGAGGTCTTTTCCAACCCTTACTATTCTATGATTCTATGATTCTATGATCACGACTGACAGACTCTGACAAAGTACTCATCTATCATCTGTGCAATTTTTTGGTTCTCAAGAAAAAAAGAACCAATAAAATAAAATAAAATAAATAAAAGTTTTATTATGATGGTAAAACTGTTACGTTAACAATAAAATAACATGCAGCAAGAGCGTTAGAAAATTCCTTACAGGCAGCTACCTCACCTTATTGTTTTAAGGTTGGGGCTTTTTCTAGAGAAAGGTAAAGTAAATCTGAACAGAAACAAAGAAAAAAGGCCACAAAAAGGTCCAAAGCACAACAGAATAAAATAGAAATCTCAAAGAAGATTGAGTCTGACAGGTTCTTTGAAGAACCTCAGTGTGCTGAGACTGAACATACTTGTAGTTCAGCAAAATTAATGATCCCCTCAAAAGTGCATGCCTATTGTCAGAGCAAAAATTCTTAACTTGGGTTTTAGTTCTCACAGCTTTGAAAAAGAGAAAAAATATGATGGAAAAATAACCAGGTTCACAAATAACAAAGTGCTATTGATGACAGAAAATGCTTAATTAGGGTCTTGAGTAGAACCTGAGAATAGAAGAAGTTTTAAAAAATAAAAAAAATTCACAAAGAGTCCAGGTAATCATTACATCTGAAATATATCACCTTAGAAAGCATTAGGTGTTTTTCTTTTTAATCACAGGCTAAAGAAGAACTTGTTAGTTTATCCTGAATATCACTCCACAGAAAACCAATTCTAGGAGAGAGAAAGGTCTCAGGCTTAAAGACCTGTAGTCTTTGATAAAATAAGAATTATTTCAGTTACAGCTAGCTCACAGCTCTGATTTCTGAGATGCAGTTATGCCCTAGACTCAGTGGGGAGGGAAGTTGTCAGTTAGGTATTCATAGATGTACAAGATTCTTCTGCATTCTGGCTATACCTGCATATTTGCAGTGACTTCTGAATTTAAGTCAGCATATCCTTTTTTTAATCAAAACAGAATTTCTTTTCTTTCTCATAAATTTACATAATTATTAAAAGCTTTGCCACTAGCTTGGCAAATTCCTCTTCATTTTATGTTATCTTTTGTTATGTGTGCCAAAATAGAAATTTCTGCATGTTTCTCTAAATTCTGTATTTTAGGAAAACATATGGATTTTTGCATTGGACATTGAATTACTGACCTGGCACTAGCCACGCATGATCTTTCTTTTTTAAGACAGTATTTAGATGCATTTGATTAACAGCTGACATATTTTATCACACAAATTTTGGAAGTGAAGATCACTATTCAAAATACAAGGCTATTGATAAACAGTTTTTCCTCAGTGGATCCTAATAAACACAAGAGGTGATTTAACTGAACGATCCTCCCACTAGAAACAAATCAAATCTGCTCAGTATCAGATACTTGTCACCAGTCCTTTCTTCCTGTTTTGTTTCTGAAGCTGCATCGTGTCAAGAAAATGCTTCAGAGACAGTATTTTCCCATCTTCACCATTAAGGTCACAGGAAACTTTTCTTTCCTCTTTTATCTATCTTTACTTGGCTCAGAGCAATAGTAGGACTTCAAATATGCACGTGTAATATTCCCATGCAGAGATATCTCAGCTAATTATAAAGACTATAAAACCAGAAATGTTTTACAAGGGGTCTGAGCTTAGGCTCCTCTGGCTCCTTGAAACTATCTGCTCTGATGATGTCCCCATGCCTGTGTGTGTCTGCACCCTTGAGACTGAGACTTGAGGTCTACCAAGGGGAGGCTGATTGGCATCTCGCTAGTAAATAACAATCATTTTATATTTGCATAACCTTACATTTACATAACGATAACATCAGTGCTCACAGGCACAGTTTACCACTAAAGGTAATGTTTGGATAGTGCCTTTTAGAAGCAGACAAAAATAAGTGCCTTTTAAATGGGCAACAGGATACAGCTAGGCAGCACAACCTGATGCAAGGCCACAAGTAAAACTTGAGAAACCTTTGGCTACATGGAGTCAAAACTGGCAAGCGATCAGAAACAGGTGGAACATGAGAGACTAGAAGAATGCAAACAACTATGCCCATGAGCAAATTTAAAGTTACATGGGTCTACTCAATGTGTAGTATTTATTCCAAGGAACACTTGTGCTATAGGAAAACAGGTGTGTGGCAACATATTGCAAGGTAGGAACACTGGACATGCCCCAAGCAATGTCAGAAAACCAAGTATGAAGTTGAGGAAACTCACTACAGCAATCTCAGCCTCCATTTCAAAACAAAGAGCTAGCTGAGGAAGACCTAATGGCTCTGTCAAACGAAATGTCAGTCCTTCAGTGCCCACAGGCACAGTTCACCACTAAAGGTAATGTCTGGATGGTGTTTATTCCTCTTGTTTAAGACAGTAGCAATAAAATGTCAGACTACTGAAATATGATTCAGAACCAGTGATAGAGCAATTTGCACAGAAAGTCCCTGCCAGAAGGAAAATATAACTGGATAGGATTTTAAGGCTCAGTGTGAGGAAAACATGGGGGGAAAAAAAATACTTTTTAGGGCGTAACTACGTATGCCCCACTCTGCAAGATCTAAGTCATAGAATCATAGAATCATAGAATCATAGAATAGTTAGGGTTGGAAAGGACCTCAAGATCATCTAGTTCCAACCACCCTGCCATGGCCAGGGACACCTCCTACTAAACCATGCCATCCAAGGTTATGTCCAACCTGGTCTTGAACACCGCCAGCGATGGAGCATTCACAACTTCCCGGGGCAACCTGTACCAGTGCCTCACCACCCTCACAGTAAAGAAATTCTTCCTTATATCCAATCTAAACTGCCCCTGTTTAAGTTTGAACCAGTTACCCTTTGTCCTATCACTAGAGTCCCTAATGAAGAGTCTCTCCCCAGTATCCCTATAGGCCCCCTTCAGATACTGGAAGGCTGCTATGAGGTTTCCAAGCAGCCTTCTCTTCTCCAGGGTCCTCTCTATTACCTCTTACAACTGTCTGGCAATTCAGTAGTGCAGAGAGCTTAGATATTTTTCAAGTTTTGGTTATTTTGTGGGGGGATTGCTTTGTTTGTGGCATTTGGGTTTTTTGTTTGTTTGTTTATATGTATTTTGTTTATTTAAAGTGTCTAGTACTGAATTAAGGCAAAACAGCCTTCCTAAAATAAGAAACAAAGTTCTTTATATAGTTAATAAATAGCTTTCTAACTTTTTCAACTGTTGTTTATGATCCAGCCCTACCATTTCACATATCAGGATGCAAGTGCTCTGAAGAAAATGTAACATATTGTTGTTATACTATTAAGTTATGTACACAGTGATTATAGTAGCAAGTTCAAAGAGACATCTCAGCATCGTAAAAGGCCTACTTTTATCACTCCTTAAGCATCTATAGAAATACTACATTATTTATAAGTATCGGTTTCAGTAAGATCTCTATTTAATTTTGCAATACCTGTACCCACATGAAATATTGTCCTTCATAATACTGGAAAAAAGATTGTAAAAAAAAAAATTCATATGACAAATAATAAGGTGTGTGCTCCTGCGTTTTGAGGAAAGTTTATGATTTAGGACAATGTTATGCTGCATGTTTTACCACAATTGTGTTTCTTCAGTCAATGTGAAGAGTCACACAAGATTTACCCTACAGAGAGTTCTGTAAAACTGCATCTTTTTGAACACTTTTTGACACCTTTGCATCTCTAGCCCAGCTAATACAGACTTTCACTTTTTCTCTTCTGCTTGTACTTAGAATACAAGCATGACCAATACCATCTAATCACACTTGCAAAAAATTGCTTACAGATTGCTCCAGAGATGATTTCCTGGATAACAGCTTCCTAAGTGGTGCACCGCTTATCTGATCCTTTGAAAACTAAAAAGAAATTATGATGTGTGTGAATCTACTAATAACTTCTATTCTGAGAAAGTAGAAATGAGAAAAACCCCTCCAGACATCACTTACACTTCTACAGCTGCATCATTCACTCACTGGACTCAGTCTGGATGAGCTCTGGATTTTCAGCCTATGACTTGAAAGTACATAGCATTCTTAGCTTTGACGGCACAGCTTGCTCAGTCATTTAAAGGGTTTACAGCCTAATTCAAGATTTCTCTAAAGCCTTTCCTGCAGAAGAGAATTCATAAACCTCCTCAGATGGTAGGAGCAGGGCTTATACAGAATCTGATACCATGCAGTTTAAGAAATTATAGCACTTGTCCCACAGCATATTGAAATGAGCTTCAACCATGTAAGATGGCATAGAAAAGAAGCAACAGAGGCAAGAGAGCGAAGAATCCTACATGCACAGAAGAACAGATAAACCTAATGCCAGATCCACTGCTTCCCTTTTCAGAAGGTTATACTCCCAGCTTAGCCCAAGACCCCACTTACACTTGATCTACTCTGACACTTTCAGTAAGTGAAAACAGACTTCCCCATTCAAACATAGCCCCATTTCAAGTAGTCAAGGATAGAGGAATAAAGCACTGTAAAGCTGCTATTATATTTTCTAAACATCTGTTAGTAACATAATAAGGTAAAATTCTGGTCCATGAGCAGAATTTAAACTGCAACACATTAAAAAGTCACTTCACTACAAACAGTTTTTAAAAGAACATCAGCACAGTATTCTGATGCATATTGAGGTAGATAAACATTTTGAGAACCCAAAATATCCTTTTAAGTGAATCAACATTTATTCAGGGAAACTGAAGAAAAAGAAAAAGCGTGTCAACCAACCCACTGTCTCCAGTTCAGATAAGCTACTCTCACATTTGCCTTATAAGTATAGGCAGAAGAAGACAAGCCTACTCCACCTCAGGGGTTTTGCTTTCGGTTATTTTGTCATTTTCTTTTTTTTCCCTGTGATCTTCATTTGATTCACTGATTGTCAAACACAGTCACCGGGATGAGGATATAGGTAATAGCCGAAATCCTGGAATACATCTTGGCAGTGTTATTTTCTAGTTTACATGTGGGCTTACACAGCATTCTATTAACTAATGCCTGAAGAAGCTTTTTCTTTGCCTCAGTCAACTGGGATTAAATATTCTTCTTCTGTGTGTTTGCTAAGCACAAAATGCAGGTAGATCCAACCACAGCAAAAGATTCTGTTTCCAAACACATTCAAGCATTCCTTCAAACAAAATGAGAACCAGACAACCGGACAATTTCCATTTATGCAGTCAAGAAGTATTCATGACAAAGTAGCTTCATGAATAGTAGCAGTAGGAGAGATTTTCTCTATTGCTATGAAGTGTGTTTCCTAACTGGAAAAAAATAGAAAATAATAAAATATGGTGGGGGAAGATGTTTTCTCACATTTAAAAACCCTCTCATGTGGAAAACCTGCTCTTTCAGATCAAAGTATCTGGAAGGATATTTTCTCATGAGCCTGTCAGCTAGTCAGCTCTGTCTTTAAGCTCCAGCTTGGTTGCACAACAGGTGTTTAATCAGGAGTAACAATGTATTTTATTTATGTCAAAAACATTTTTTGTTTGTGTAGTTTTCATTTTCTTGCTTGCAGTGACTCATGAAATGCGCCACCTCACTGGAAACAGCTTCTCACTAGGAAAGTAATGTCATAAGCTCAGCCCAGCTCAGTTATCCAGTCAGAGAGCCCAACAGTCAAGACTGCTGCTCTTGGTACGTTCAGGAAAGTCCTAATATATGCAAAAGAGTAACCAGACAGAAGATATATACCTATTCTCAGATGTTTCCCAAAGAATTCTGTGATCAGTTAAATGGAGACAAAGAAATACAACTCTGGGAATACACCACTCTTAGAAAATGACTGCTTGATCAGGATGTTGAAAGACATCAAAAGAGGCTCAGACTGGCACATTATGCTTCTCTTGTCCTAAATAACCCTGGAGATATTCAAGGTTCCTTGGGACTTCATAATCAGCAGATGATCAAATTTTCTTCTTTGCACCCTGTTGAACGGACTTCCTCAGTGATCACAGCTAGAAATATGCAGGTATCATTGTAAGTGAAATTGGCCCATATGCTATAACATGATAAGGCATTTCAGGAGTGCAGGAAAGACAAAAAAGCAAATGGCATAGCAGATTTTTTTCTGCTCCACTAGCAAAGCATAAGCAGCAGCTGTTCTAACAATATTTGCTGCTTTGCTCCCAGCAAGTGTTTCCCAGCAGTGGGAGTAGCAGTAGTTCTATGACTTAGGACTTCACAGCCATCAGCCTTCAGAGAAATCTTCCTTAGGTAACTTCAATGCCAATTGGGCCATACGCTTGATTTGCAATTCTTGTCACAGTGCTTCTCTTTTTAGTCAATATCTCCCAGATACAACTTTTTATTTTTCCATTAGACAGAGGAGAGAAAGACCCTATTGTCTTGAATTTGCCAGTTTACCCTTTGCACTGCTTTGCACTGCTAAGGTGCCCAGCAGCAATATTTTATTCACAGTGGAAGTAATTCAAGGAAATTCCATGGCTGACCAGTAAATAAGTTTGCAATCAAAGATGGCAGAACATATGCCATTCACAAAAGTGAGCCTCCCAGCAATTAATTATACATGCAAGGGGAACCTTTGTGAAAGTATTGCCATTTTGAATTTCACTGCTAATATAAGTGAAACCTCAGCTTGTTGAAGATTGTCTCCTGTGTTTGTTCTACTTCAGAGAACTCCTTTAGGGTCACTTTTATGTCTTATTTGGTAGTTTCTATCCTTGTTGGTGGTATTGTGCCATGAAAAAAAAGAGTTAGGAGCAGAAAAATCCTTTTCACTAACACCTCAAGAAACCTACAGCAGCCTTTGGGTGGTCATCTGTACCTGGTATAAGGAGGTTGGATGAATTCTGGCCTGTGCACCTACAAAGGTAGTTCACAAGGCAGATTTGTGCCTTCTTTTTTAACATTGTTTTGTGTTCTCACTAGCTTCACCCTGAAGGTGAGGAGTAGAGTAGTATGCCAAGGTGGTGCTGGACATTCTTGATGATCTTGGCTCCTACTAATAACTTAGACACTCACGCCTTCTGTGTATGAGAGATTGTTTTGTAAAATAAAAAAGGTTCTTGTCTTGAGGTTGACAGTTGCATATACCAGCATTTATATGGAGTATATTAGGGCTTGCTTATTCCAGTCCTCATTATGCTGTACATCAGGTCTCTCACAACAAACAGCTAAACCACCAGCAATGTTTGGAGTATGTATATATGGAAGTTTTAACTCTAACTCTTATTTGGGACTTTGTCCATCCAGTCCCTCTATTAGCTAATTAGGAGAGCTGTATCTTCAAGTTGAGTCCCAGATCTTGCATAGCTGCCTCAGGATCTCATGGTTTCCTGTGACCTAGGAGTTTTAAGGAGTTTCTAGGTCCATCAGGACTGGGCCTGAGAGCTAGGATCCATCCCAGTGCCCCAGCCAGGGGAAGGGCAACCAGGGAGCATTGGTGTAGCCCCAGCCCTAGGCATCAGGCACTTCCTTGGGAATGGACACAGGCCGTCGCTGGTCTGGCACTTGTGAAATAAAATATCATGAGGCTCTAGGTGTCTTGCAGAGTTGACAAGTACTTGTGAAGCAAATAGAGCTTAAAAATCCCCTGTATTTCCTAATGTTCTAATGTTTGTTTCAGATACGAAGAAAAATCATTGCTATTTTGTTTGGCTTATGCAAGCCTAGTTTTATGCAATATTCAGGGAAAAAAAAAAAAAAAAAAAAACAGGAAAATATCCAGAGAGTGAATTGTTGTTTGAAATTTTAATATAAACCAGATTAGTTATGGGACTAATAAATATAAGTAGTTTGTAGCTGCACTGAATTTTAAGTAAGTGATTCTATATCCTCTGAGAATGATTCTAAAAATAGAGAATTATTTGGTAAGATTCATGGTGAAGGTTGGAGATGTTTGGGGTTAAAATGAATTTAGAGATTGATTATGCCAGCCATCACTGCTACAAAGCTTTAATCTTGATGGCAGTGCCAGTGAGTCTCATTAAACTGTCTTCCACCATGTCCAATGCTTCATGCTTTTGCTGAATTCTTACCTCGTATCACAGAACTACAGTAGGTTCTGACATGGTATTTTAGAAATGTTAAGTCTTATAGTCCCAGAGGTATGCAGAAATTCACCAGAAATGCACGAACTAAAAAGAACAGTAACAGAATACAGAGTTAAACACAGAATATAATGAGCTATAAAGTTTGGCAGTGTGTGAATACGGTGCTAATTTTTCATGTCTTAAAGGAAAATCTTCACCCTGAACTTGTTTTGGGAAAATAGTCTGGTATCTGGAAAAGAAGGGTGAAGAAAACTTCAGCTTCTTCACTTCAGAAGTCAACTTCCTTCACAGAAGACATGAGGCTGAAGTACACTTTCAACCCCATAGCTTCATATATTTTCACCTGTATTGCTTCTACCTGCACATGCTTTCAAGGCGATACTTATACCATGCAATATCTTGAGCCTATCCCTGGAGATCCAGTGCCCTTCTTTGTGCAACATCACCTCAGCTCTGTCCCATTTACAAATGCTGCTGCCATGGAGATGGGGTTTGAAAATGTGCCTTGATACATATGGGAAAAGTCACCATACAGTAACTGCTGGTGATATGCTGAGCCAGAATCTGAAATTGCAATTTGCCCTTCTAACATTCTTCAGAAGTTTTGGCCACATGTGCAAGCTTTTCAGACAGTTTGTATGTGGTTAAGCAAAAAAAGAGGCTTAAAATTGGAACAGCACCTCCACCATCTCCTGAGAACAGCTGCCACCACTGTCATGGACCAGCCGTACTCTTTACTTCCATCACTTGAAAATGGTGACCGAATGCTGCTCTGGGTTCCCTTTGCCCTCACACACCACTTTCCACTTAAGCTTGAGATGAGATAGTTATTTGCATTGCTGCACAGAGAAGGAGGCAGAAATAAGGCCAATTTACTTACCCCTGAATACTCAAACCTGCTTCCTGTTCAGAGAATAAAAATCCTACTTTTACAAAGGTAACCTAGTTTTGCAGCAGCAGATCCGTCTTCTTTATCTCCATCTGCTAGTCTCTAGTCTCACATGATCTGCTAAGACCAGAAAAAAATCATTTATGGAGCACAGGCAGGGATGGCTAGATTTCCGGCCAGCTTTCAAGGGCACTCTGCATGTAGCTCCCACTCCCAAAGAATTGTAGAGCTTCTCACTGCATAATAGCTTTTAAACATTTTGGTGAAGTAATTTTGGCTTGTCCCTAACTTCCACATGAAGCTTCCCTCTCAAGGTAAAAAGATGAGCACTATTGCACATGTTTTCCTCTGATAAGTGCACACACAGAGAAGCTATTTGAAATAAATGGTCCTACTCATCTGAGAGCAAATAGGACTCATCATGAGCAGGAGTGGTAAAATCTGCCACATTCAGGGTCCAAATGAACAACCCTGTACATACTATATTCCATGAGAAGCCTTGAATACATGTTTATTCTTTTCCATAAGGTTTATAATTTTCCCCAGCTTCACATGGAAGTGGGCAGAACATTCAAGTGCTCTACCCTACGCATTCTACATTCTGCATTCTGCATTCCCAATTGTAATGTCATTTGGCTCTTCTACCTGCAACAGTTCACATCTAAGCAGAAAATCTATACCTTAAGACAGAAAAAAAGAAGGAAAAGGGGCATGTCTCTCCTCTTTCAGCAGCAACCCAAACTAATATCAACTGCCTCCATTGGACAAGGCGCTAGATCATTGTATGCATGCATTCAGTTCCCTGTGCAATTAGTATGCCCACATGTATCAGGGAATCAAGTTTAATGTAAAGTAGAAATGGAATGTGTGACATAAAATCATCTCGTAACAAAACTAAAAGAAAAGTCAGGATTGTTTTGGTGGCATTTTACAGTGATAAAAGAAGCACGCTGCTCAGACCATAGGGAATACAGGAAAGAGTTTAGAGTGCTCACAGGCACAGAGAAGCCTCTGGTGTTTTCCCATGGTTCAGATACCAGCATTATCAGTTATAAAATAGTCATGATTTGGAAGAGAACCCACACTCAGGGGAGTTCAGTGAGGACACACCTTGAAATACCCTATGCAGTTAATTTCTTTAAGCCAAACAGCAGTGTGAATTAAAGTAACTACCTTTTAAATCTTTAATTATGACAATAACATTGAAAGCACTAAAGAAAAAGCAAGGCTTAAGGTAAGCTTGAGCCCACAATGAAAAATGGTTGAAGCTGATTTAAACCTGATAAGGAAAGCCAAAGTCCTTCTGGAGCAAAATCTGGTGGGCCTGTGAAAGGCAACAAGAAAGGCTTCTACAGGTATATCACCAGGAAATAAATGGAAGACTACAGAAAATACAGGTTTGCTGCTTAATGGGGTAGGGACCTGGAAAAAATGGACCAAGGCCAAGGTACTCAATGTCTTTCTCCTTTGTCTTCATTAGTAAGACTAGCTTACAGGAATCCCAGGCTCCCGAGACTAGTGGAAAAATCCAATGTGAGGTTGTCTTACCCTCAGTGGAAGAGGATCAGCTTACAGAATGCTTAAGCAACCTGGACATACACAAGTACTTTAGATACAATGAGACGCAGCATGAGTGCTGGGTCAGCTGACTGATGTTATTGTGAGGCCATTCTCTACTGTCTTTGGAAGATCACGGTGACCAAGTCAGGCCCTTGAGGACTAAAAGAAAGCAATGTCAATACTGTTTTCAAGGGCAAGGAGGAAAATCCAAGGCTCTACATGCTGCTTGGCTTTACCTCAGCCTTTGAGAGATAATCCTGAAAGCCATTTCCAAACATATGAAGGACAAGAATGCTATTTGGAGTAATCAGCATGGATTGCCAAAGGAGAGATCATACCTGACCAGACTCATATACTTCTATGAGAAGATGATTGGTGGGTAGATGAGTGGGGAGCAGTGGATGTTGTTCATGTTGACTATAGGTAAGGTTTTTGACATTGTCTCCAATAACATGCTTCTAGAGAAACTGACGAAGTATGAATTATGTAGGAAGAGAGTGAGGTGGACTGAGAACTGGCTGAACTGCTGGGCTCAGTGTTCTGATCAGCAGCATGAAGTCCAGCTGGAGGCCAGTCATTAGTTGTATATCCCAGGGCTCAATACTGGAGCCAGTACTGTTCAACCACTTCATTAATGACCTACATAATGGGATGGGGGTGCACCCTCAGCAAACTTGTAGACAATATAAAATTAGAAGTTGTTGCTGATATACCAGGTGGTTGTGCTGCTATTCAGAAGGACCTCAACAAGATGGAAAAATGGACGAACAAGAATCACAGAATCATAGAATCAAAGAATCATAAACTCATAGAATCATAGAATCATAGAATCATAGAATCATAGAATCATAGAATCATAGAATCAAAGAATCATAGAATCATAGAATCATAGAATCATAGAATAGTAAGGGTTGGAAAGGACCTCAAGATCATCGAGTTCCAACCCCCCTGCCAGGGGCAGGGACACCTCCCACTAAACCATGTCATCCAAGGCTATATCCAACCCCACCTTGAACGACGCCAGGGATGAAGCATTCACAACTTCCTTGGGCAACCCATTCCAGTGCCTCACCACCCTTACAGTAAAGAATTTCTTCTCATATCCAATCTAAACTTCCCCTGTTTAAGTTTAAACCCATTACCCCTTGTCCTCTCACCACAGTCCCTCATGAAGAGTCCCTCCCCACCATCCCTATAGGCCCCCTTCAGGTATTGGAAGGCTGCTAGGAGGTCTCCACGCAGACTTCTCTTCTGCAGGCTGAACAGCCCCAATTTTCTCAGCCTATCTTCATACGAGAGGTGCTCCAGTCCCCTGACCATCCTCGTGGCCCTCCGCTGGACTTGTTCTAACAGTTCCATGTCCTTTTTATGTTGAGGACACCAGAACTGCACACAATACTCCAAGTGAGGTCTCACGAGAGCAGAGTAAAGGGGCAGGAGCACCTCCCTCAACCTGCTGGTCACACTCCTTTTGATGCAGCCCAGAATACGGTTGGCCTTCTGGGCTGCAAGCGCACACTGCCGGCTCATGTTCATTTTTTCATCAACCCACACCCCCAAGTCCTTCTCTGCAGGGCTGCTCTCAATCTCCTCCCCGCCCAACCTGGAGCTGTGCCTGGCATTGCTCCGACCCAGGTGGAGGACTTTGCACTTTGCATGGTTAAACTTCATCAGGTTGGCATCAGCCCACCTCACAAGCTTGTCAAGGTCCCTCTGGATGGCATTCCTTCCCTCCAACATATCAACCGAACCACACAGCTTGGTGTCATCGGCAAACTTGCTGAGGGCGCACTCAATCCCACTGTCCATATAACTCACAAAGATGTTGAACAAGACCGGTCCCAACACCGATCCCTGGGGGACACCACTCGTTACTGGTCTCCAGCTGGACATTGAGCCACTGAGCACTACTCTTTGCATGCGGCCATCCAGCCAGTTCTTTATCCATCGAGTGGTCCACCTACCAAATTGATGTCTCTCCAACTTAGAGACAAGGATGTCATGTGAGACAGTGTCAAAGGCTTTACACAAGTCCAGGTAGATGACATCAACTGCTCTGCCCCTGCCCATCAGTTCCATAGCCCCTTCATAGAAGGTCACCAGATTGGTCAGGCAGGATTTCCCCTTAGTGAAGCCATGCTGGGTGTCATCAAGCACCTTGTTGGTTTTCATGTGCCTTGGCATGCCTTCCAGGAGAATCTGCTCCAAGATTTTGCCAGGCGCAGAGGTGAGGCTGACTGGTCTGTAATTCCCTGGCTCATCCATTTTCCCTTTCTCGAAAATGGGGGTTATATTTCCCTTTTTCCAGTCATCGGGAACTTCACCTGACTGCCATGATTTTTCAAATATGATGGACAGTGGCTTAGCAACTTCATTTGCCAGCTCCTTCAGGACCTGCAGATGGATTTCATCCGGTCCCATGGGCTTGTATACATTCAGGTTCCTAAGGTGGTCCCGAACAAGATCCTCCCCCACTGTGGGCCCAGGGTCCCCACCCTCACTGTCCCTGTGTCTGCCTTCCAAGACTTGGGTGGTGTGGTCAGAGCATTTGCCCGTAAAGACTGAGGCAAAGAAGTCATTAAGAACCTCAGCCTTCTCCAAATCCAGGGTAGCCAGTTCTCCCGATAGCTTCTGGAGAGGGCCCACGGTGTCCCTAACCTGTCTTTTATTGGTAATGTACCTATAAAATCCCTTCCTGTTATCCTTAACATCCCTAGCCAAGTTTAATTCTAAGTGGGCCTTAGCTTTCCTAACCTGGTCCCTAGCTTCCCAGACAACATCCCTGTATTCTTCCCAGGCCACCTGTTCTTGCTTCCACCTTTTATAAGACTCTTGTTTCCTTTGAATTTTGCTCAGCAGCTCCTTATCCATCCAAGGAGGTCTCCTGGCCCTCCTGCTAAACTTCCTTCTAGTTGGGATGCATCGCTCCTGAGCTTGCAGCAGGTGATCCTTGAATACCAACCAACAGTCTTGGGCCCTCCTGCCCTCTAGGGCTGTATCCCATGGAACCTTACTGAGCAGGTTCCTGAAGAGGCCAAAGTCTGCTCTCTTGAAGTCCAGGGCAGTGAGCTTGCTGCACGCTCTTCTCACTCTCCTGAGGATCTCAAACTCAACCATCTCATGATCGCTGCAATCAAGGCTGCCCTGGAGCGTCACATTCCCAACCAGCCCTTCCCTGTTGGTGAGGACGAGGTCAAGCATGGCACCTCTCCTTGTCGGCTCCTCTATTATTTGCAGAAGGAAGTTATCTTCCACACAATCGAGGAACCTCCTGGATTGCTTGTGCCGGGCCGTACCATCCCTCCAACAGATATCAGGGTGGTTGAAGTCTCCCATGAGAACAAGGGCCTGCAAGCATGAGGCTGCTCCTATCTGCCTATGGAGCGCTTCGTCCAGCAAGTCCCCTTGGTCAGGCGGTCTGTAACAGATCCCCACAATAATGTCACCCATCGCTGTTCTCCCTTTAACCCTGACCCACAAACTCTCTGTCGACTGCTCACCTGTCCCCAGACAGAGTTCCATACTCTCTAGCTTATCCCTAACATAAATAACAACTCCCCCTCCCCGTCTGCCAGGCATGTCTTTCCTAAAGAGCCAGTAACCTTCCATTCCAACACACCAGTCATAGGTGCCATCCCACCATGTTTCTGTGATGCCTATGATATCATGCCCCCGTAGACGTACACGCATCTCTAATTCGTCTTGTTTGTTCCCCATACTACGGGCATTTGTGTAGAGGCATTTGAGCCGAGATCCAACGGAAGCCGGGTCATTGGCTGGAACAGCTGGAATATCTCTACATTGCTCTGAACGTTTACTGTAGGTGCTGCCAGCCAACTGGGTGTGTTGGGATGGAATGATGCCCCCCTCCCCCAACACATCTAGTTTAAAGCATCCTTGACCAGCCTGGCAAGCCTCCTACCAAATCCACTCTTCCCCTTCTTTGTCAGACCAGTTTCACCAGCCCCCAGTAGACCTGGCCTACTATATTGAGTCCCATGGTCAAGGTACCCAAACCCCTGACTATAGCACTACCCTTCTAACCATTTATTAACCTGCCCAATCCTCCTAGCCTTTTCAAGGTCCTGCCCTGTATCCTGGAGAATTGACAAAAAGACAATCTGAGCTCCAGAGCCCCTAACCACCTCTCCCAGAGCTCTGTAGTCCTTCTTTATGGTCTCCGGGCTACTGCTATCTATATCAGTAGCACCCACATGTATTACCAGGAGTGCATAATAGTCAGTGGGACCGACTAGAGCAGGCAGCTTCTCGGCCACATCCCTGATCTGAGCCCCTGGTAGGCAACACACCTCCCCTGAGCCTGGGTCAGGCTGGCAGATGGGTGCCTCTGTGTCTTTCAGATTAGAGTCCTCGATTACTATTGTCTGCCGCTTTTTCCTGGCAGCACCAGTAGTGACCTTCTTTACCAGTGCAGTAGCTGGTTGCGCCTGGTGGGAGCGCTGTTGCTCATCAGTCCCCTGCAGGATAGCAGAGCGCTGTTGCTCATCAGCCCCCTGCAGGATAGCAAAGCAGTTCTGGGTGGGGACAACAGATGTAAGAGGAAGCCCCTTGCTTTTAATTGCCCTCTTCCTCCTTTTTTTGTTGTTTTTTTCTGTTACCTTTTCCCAGCTTCCTGGGTTAGCAGCCTCCTTTCCTGCATGGGCAACATTAGACACTTGAGGCCCCGGAACAGTCTGGTCCCGGAGCAAGCAGTGCTGCTCCCCCTCAGCTTCCCTGACACCTTTCATCCTGGTAGCAGCTTCCTGCAGTTCAGCCACCTGCTGCAGGAGGACCTCCACCCGGGAGCGCAGAGTGCAGCCCTGCCCATTGCTCACCCTTCCCTTAGGATAACAATGCAGGCACTCTCTACACCCTGAGCTCTGCACTACAGCCTCCCTTCCCATCGGCTCAGTTTGGGTGCCTACACTGGCCACCACCGGCGCAGCCAGAGCAGAGCTCCCAGTCCGAGCCTTGCCCGTACGGCCAGTGCTCACCATCCCGCTCACCACCCCGCTCGCCTGCCTGCGCGAACTGCCGTGCAAACTGCCACGAGCCCGCCCTGTTTGCCCGCCCTGTTCGCCGCGCTCCGGGTCGCTCGCACTCCCTGGGGCAGGTTTTTAACCAGTCAGGTCTGCCACCGGTCCTCCTGGCGCCGCCCCCTCTGAGTCAGCTGCTCGCCTCTGCTGAGCTGCAGGCTCCTGGGCAGGCCTTGTCGAGGACTTGAGGCTCCCTCGGTGCAAGTTGCTGCTCCGAGGTGAAGAAATTGGTGAAGTCTAACAAAGTGAAATACTGAGTTCTTCCCCTGGGTAGAAATAAGCCCAGGTACCAGCATCGGCTGGTAGTCAACCACCTGGAAAGCAGCTCTGCAGCAAAGGACCTGGGGGTCTTGATGGACAACATAAGCCAACAACGTGCTCTTGTGGCAAGGAAGGCCAGTGTCATTCTGGGCGGCACTAGGAGTAGTGTTGTCAGCAGGTTGAGAGAGGTGGTCCTTCCTGTCTATCCAGTGCTGGTGAGACACATCTATGATGCTAGGTCCAGTTCTGGGCTCCCCAGTACAAAAGACATGGATTTACTGTTGTGAGTCCAGTGAAGGGCTGCAAAGATGATTAGACTGGAGCATCTTACATGTGAGAAAAGGCTGAGAGAGCTACGACTGTTCAGCCCAAAGATGAGATGGCTCAACAAAACCTTATCTATGTGTATAAATACCTGATGAGTTGGTAAAGAAAATGGAGTGAGACTTTTCACAGCAGTACCCAGAAACAGGACAAGAGATAAAGGAAATGAACTGAAATGCAGGAAAAACCAGTCAAACATAAGAAAAAACTTCTTTTATTGTAAGAGTAACTGAACATTGGCTCAGGTTTTCCAGAGAGTTTGTGGAGTCTCTGATTATTTGGGGTATTCAAAACCCAGCTGGACACAGTCCCAGGCAACCTGCTTAACTGACCCTGCTTTGAACAGGTAAGTCAGTTTCCAGAGGTATTTCCCAACTTCAACCATTCTGTGATTCCATGGTATGTGGACAGAAAAAATAATTCAGGGATTAAGCAGTCTCCCAAGTAATGATGTTAAACAAGTACAGAAAAAAAGGTTCACTGTGAGACAGCATTCTGCTTCATATTTAGACAAGAGCTATAAAATGACAAAGCTTCAGTGAAGCAAAAGTTGCACATTTCTCTTATTTACAGACAAGTGAGAAAATGGGTACTGGCACGTGTGTGTGCAAGGCTTCCGAAAGTCAAATTTGGTCTATTAAGAGGTCAAAACCGAAATGCCAGTGAGGGTGAAGGGAGAAGAGAATAAGATTTAAAGTGATGAAAAGAGTGAAATGCAGAAAAAAGAATGTCAGATCAAATAATTTAGCTTGCAGCTGTCTTCTGCTGCTGAACACTCATGCTCATATATTACCTGTTTGAAATTCCTTTGGTACTTCAGTGCAGTGTTTTGTTTATTTTATTTACGTTATTGGTATCTTGCTAATTTTCACAGACTGATCTCTTTTGATGCTTCCCCCAACAGGGACTGTGGCTATCTACTGCTAGTTGAGATGCTTCAGGGAAGTAAACTCACTACAAATTCAATGTTTTGTGTTCGTGTCAGACTACTTCATGATTTAAGATATTCACTTCTGGTAGAATAAGGATTTTCAGTTTATAATAGTAGCGTAATCCTAAAGTAATTGAGCAACAACAAAACCCCTAAACATTAAGCATCTTTGCCTTTTTCATTGTATTTTTTTCTATCTTTCACTCTTCTACAAAAATAAAATCAGCCATAAAAAAACTCTGTGTACACTTGGCAATTGATTAGATGTGCACTGATAAATAACCAGACTCATTATCCCTCCAAGTAATCACATATATATAAATATATAAAACCACATACTTATAGCAGTGTAAGAAATCCTCATGAGGCTTTACACAAAAAGGAGGAACTCTGAATGCTGACAGACTCCAGCCAAAGGAAACTAGTCGCTGGAGGACATTAGTATGAATTTGCTGCAGTGCTAAACCATTGACTGATCGGCTAGAATGTAAATGAAGTAGAATAATTATTTCTGCTAAAATTGATGCATTATTTAAATTACTAATCACCATCTTAAGACTTAAATCCCTAAGTGCTTTAAATTAAAAAAAGACCCTCCTGATTCCATAACCCATATTGAGGGGAAACAATACTTGAAGTCTGCCACGTCGCTGACCCAGGTTTTTGCTTTTAGAAAACACTGATTGATTAATTTTTGTATGCCTAACAACCTATGATATGTACACAATTTCAAAGCTGAGAACATTTCAAAAGATGTCTGGTGGAAACAAATCATTTATTTCCTTGTAGAACAGAGTTTACCACCTTCTCCATATCCCCCCATTTTTGCCCCTCCCTCCCCGCCCACCTTGCAACTGTGTAATTTCCTTTATTGGTAATGAAATCAGCTGCATGCACCAGAGAATACAGCCATGAAAGCTTACCAAAGCCTTGTGGAAATATTTCTCTTTTGCCAATGTCATAATTGCTGAGAGGGAGAAATGCTCCCCCTCTTTTTTAAAATGTTATCGTCAGAGGCACGTGAGTGTAAACACAATCTTAGTTTCTTGAGAGATTATCTGCTGGTACTTGTCACTCAAGTTCCTTTCTCTGTAACCTCCAGCTCATGGTTGCAGTCAGAGCTCATAGCTACAACTAAGTTATTTTCATGTCAACAGCAAATAGTTACTTCGCTGACGAAGCAGCAGGAGGGAGGCTACCCTTAGGAACAAGATCTTTTTTCATATTGATGGCCTTCAATTCCTGGTATAATGTTGAAAAGTTGACCTCATTGCAACACGTAAACTTCATCGGTGCCTTATATGATCACATCTGAAAGGCAGTGTGAACATTTCAACCCCCACCATCCTGCTGAATCCTGCAAGTCCTTTCCCACCATTGTCATCTCTCTTGGACCTTCCCATCTGCCCCACCACAAGGGGACTCAGGCTCTGACCCAGAGATAAGAATGTACACTGCCCCAACTAGTGCCATGCCAACATCTGAAATAGGTTGCTTCAGTTTGGAAGAAACCAGACTATTTGGAACAGCAGTGGAGACATAAGGCTGTTTTTGGAGGGGCTTTTCAAGAAGCACATGTTGTGGTCACACCTAGTGAACTGAATATTTAATATATTTACATTTTTAGTGAAACTTCATGATTTTGATTGCTTTATGTGTTTAAGGGGTTGCTGATGGCTAATTTTAAAGTATTTCTTGTTCTTTTTTAAACATTAGTATGTTCAGAAAGGTGCTTCTTGCTTTACACTTTTAGAAAAATAAGTGCACTCATGATTTATGAGTTGCCTTCTATTACAAACCCCCAAATTCTTCAAGAATTCTACCGCCAACCCCCCTTTCACCATTATGTTTTCATCTGGATATCAATATATTTACATCTTCTTCTTCCTCCTTATATTCCACTTCCATGACGACCCACATTGTTTTTACACATGAACTGCAGCAATAACCTGCTTCCTTTGCATCTTAATAGAGAAATAAGTCCAAAGCATAAAAAGGCATTTTTGAGGTCTGGCCTAGCCCAGACAGTTTAATCAACATCATGAATTAGCATTTTCTAGTTGCTAGGAAATGGCACCTCAGAACATCTGACAGGCGGATGCACTTAGGCTTGCTCTCCACAACAGGAGAGGTTAATTTGATTCTAACCACTTTCCAATACAAGGTGAATCTATTTGTACTCCTATGGCCAGCAACAGCAACACAGACTTTTCTCACGGCATTTCTCCTCAGATACTGAGTTTTATTTTCATGAATTGTCTGCTAAATGTACGTATTACTTAGTATCCAAAATGTACAGCCACCATCTTTAAAATGAAGGGAGAGGTATGCTCAAATTGAATCATCATTAATCTGTTTGTTAAAGGAAATAATTATTCTACTCCTGCAAGCACTGATCAGCTTTTTTTGGCTATTTACTTAAAATTAATATTTTTAGAGTATTTTAGAAACAATCACCAGACAAGTCAGGGTGCATTTTTCCTGTTAAATTGTATTTAATAATTGTTAGTCTGCTATGAAACTGCTTCAGAATATATCTTTCTTTTTATTAGAGTATTAAAGAAAATAAAGTTTGAGGCTTTTGAGAAATGAAAGCCTGCCTAGGACCACTTAATGAATTTGCCTGAGGCAATACAACTTCCCAAGGAATTATTAGTCTTATTTTTAAAAAATGAGTCTAGGTGTTATTAAATCACAAATTTATAAAATAAAGTCACCTGCTATATTTCCTCTAGGGGAAAACTGTACATAACCTGTGCAAAAAATATTCTGAGGCTTGGCTAGGTGCGTGCTGAATATGTTTGTTGGAAAAAGAAAAATCCAACACTTTCCCATACAAAATTACCAAGTCATTGAGGGCCAGCACCAAAACTGTCTCAGAAACAGTAATTAAAATTCATGAAGTAAATTGTTCAGCTAACAGGCTGAGTCTGGGAAAAAAAAAAAATAAAGTGTAGTTCGGACCTAAGGGATGAAATACAGATTCACAAATGGAAAGCTTTCAAGGCAAAGATTTATTGGTAGGATGACTGGATTTTGTCTTTCTGCATCTCTGCTTGAAAATAACCTTTTTTACAAATGAGGGATGACCTATAAATAGTGCCCTTTGGCTATGTTTTTGTGTCCTTTTCATGGTTTAATTATACCAGCTGTCCTTTCCCAATTAGACATCAGTACCAAAACACCACTTTCTTATTAAAATGAGGTACAATATCACAAGTGTGACTTTGGATGCAGAAAACAGCTCAAACTTCAGCTATCTTTTGCCAGTGAACTAGTTTATTATTCAAAACTCCTCAGGAGCAGGTGGGGTTCAGTTCTGCTGTACTTAGCGCCTTTGACTGCTGACTTTATTAAATGTCAATTTTGAGCATTAATTAATTTTTTAGCATCTTGGGGAAAAATGGCAGGTTTTGTTTCCATTGAGAAGAAAGAAACAGGGAGCAAGAGAAAAGGGAGAGGAAGGGATAAAGGGAGGGAGAAGGAGGCTGGAATGGACTTCTGGTGGCATATAAAGTAGCCTCTTACTGAGAGCAGGGCCAACTGCAAATCCAGACCAGGTTGCTCTTGGCCTTGTCCTGCTGAGTTTTGACTATCTCCAGGAGTGTGGATCTCACAGCTTGGCGTCTGCCACAGTGCTCAACCACTCAACCATCCCCAGGCCAAAGCGTCCCATGCCTCCCCATATGGAAAGCCACATGCAGGATGAATGTGAGTTTCTCCTTGTGTTCCCTCCTATGCAGGCTTTTCAGGTGTCAGAGCATGCACCAGTGCCCCATGAATTCACAGCAGCCTGTACCCCTTGGTAAAAGCAGATGCAAGTGCAAGGAAGTACCTTGGAAAAAGGTTAGAGATGAGTTTAGAGGTAATGAAGAATGCAGAATAGAATAAAGTAACTTACATTTAAGCAGAAAATTAGAATATATCCAGAGGAAAACTGTGTGGCAGTGCTATGCCGGTGCCTCAGAAGCAGAACATGGCGTCATCTGGCACCTGCTGATTCATGAGTAGAGGAAAAGTGAGCTCATTTGGCTACAGTGGTCACACCATCCCCAGTCCTGCGATGTCTTATAACTTAGAGTTTAATTTTAAAGTATCAGTTAGCCAGGATTCATGACCAAAATCATAGAATCATAGAATCATAGAATCATAGAATAGTAAGGGTTGGAAAGGACATTAAGATTGTCTAGTTCCAACCCCCCTGCCCGGAGCAGGAACACCTCCCACTAAACCATGCCATCCAAGGCTATGTCCAATCCCACCTTGAACGCCGCCAGGGATGAAGCATCCACAACCTCCCTGGGCAACCCATTCCAGGGCCCCACCACCCTCACAGTAAAGAATTTCTTCCTCACATCCAATCTAAACCTCCCCTGTTTAAGTTTAAACCCATTACCCCTTGTCCTCTTACCACAGTCCCTAATGAAGAGTCCCTCCCCACCATCCCTATAGGCCCCCTTCAGGTATTGGAAGGCTGCTAGGAGGTCTCCTCGCAGCCTTCTCTTCTCCAGGCTGAACAGCCCCAATTTTCTCAGCCTATCTTCATACGAGAGGTGCTCCAGTCCCCTGATCATCCTCGTGGCCCTCCTCTGCACTTGTTCTAACAGTTCCATGTCCTTTTTATGTTGAGGACACCAGAACTGCACGCAATACTCCAAGTGAGGTCTCCTGTCAAACCACAAGGGTATCTTCAATCCATACAAGCAGGTGTAATTCTTCTGAGGCCAGGGAACAGGTGAGGAGCCAAAACTGTGATTAAAAATTACTTGATGGAGAGCATCCAAACAGAAAATGACAGGAGCCAAAAAAGGCTGGAAGAAAATAACATTTCGAACCTTCTGATCTGCCGTATTCAGACAAATGTATTCTATAGGAGACTGTAGAGTTTTGATTAGTTCAAGTGTTGGTTTTCTGTCTAGGATAGTTGCTCGATAGGACAAAGGGTGTCTGGTATGGATTGGTTTTGCCATCTAGTGAAAATTACATTTTATCTTTTAGTAGGAAAATCTGATTATACCCAAGAGGTTTGGGGGAAAGATATTAATTTGGCATATTTTCCCAAGGAATGGCTGGTTTATGGTCCTGTGAAATAGTTCCATGCTGTCTGTCAACCTAGTGAAGTCTTCTGAGCCCATTAAAGCAGGTGGTGAATGGGCATCCTGAATGTCTATTGCAAATAATTAAAGCAATTTTTTTTTAATACCTGCAGGTTGCCCGACATTAATCATCTGCAGTGCCAATCCATTTCTCTGAAAAATTATTCCTAATCGTCTGTTGTAAATCAATAGTCTCTTCAGCAAACGTCACAAAAACCTAATGCTGACATTACACAAGCAGAGACATGCTAACGCAAGAGGAAGCAGGTCAAGTAACAGCAGAGAAAAGTAATGTCCTGCTTTCCTGCAAGTAGTATAGGCTCTTGGAAAATAAAAATTTAATGTTAAAAACAATGGACATTTTCCAATCTGCAAAGCATAACTGCTTTCAAACTTTGATGGGACACAATTCGAACACATCATCTAATGCTGCAGTAAATAGAGGTGGTGAAACAGAGGCAAAATGTAAAACAGAAGTGTTACTTCCAAAGCTATAAATCTACAAAAGGCAAATGGCATACCTTTGCCCAAGGCATATGACCTGGAAATAAACTGAGAAATGAGCAGAATTTAGCCTTTGTTTCCTGCTGTATTTTCAGGAAGCAGAATGGTTTCATGAAAAGAAAGACAGATGAAAAGTTAATAAACCTGCAAAGCAGCAAAGCTTTTATACTGTTGTCTACATAACACTGCAGCAGCAGTGCTAAAATAGAATTTTAGCAACTCACGTGTCAGGAAAAAGCATCAAATTATATCCAGACACTGGAACAGCAGGCTGGACACTGAGGCACTTACTAATTATCAGCTGGGCATGGACCAGATAACTGCATAATCAAAGTTACAGTAAGAAAGTGAAAAGCAAGAATGAGAAAAGCTCAAAGAGAAAAGCTGGAATACAAGGAGCTAAACTTTAAATGAGGCACTGGAAAAACATTTATGCTGGGTATGTGTGGAAGAGAGGCAGAGATCAAGCAAAGTCTGAAATTATATTTTTCCAGTATTGGAAGGAACAGAGTGTCTACCAAAGGAATGAAAACTCACCATACAAAACGCAAGCAAAATTAAGCTATAGAAAGAGTGGAGCAGCGGAGGGGTGAGGGGAAGACAAATTCCAGCAATTAAAAATTAGTAACAGTGTTTAAACTTATTTGTAAAGACAAACCACACGTAAACACGTTACTAAAACAAGAACCAAGACCAAAACCTGCTGTTGTTGATGCACATATTCTTGAGAAAACTAAAGATCCCTAATAAAAATTCATCATTGTTTATCCTGGGGAAAAAAAAAGTGTATTGGTTCTTGTTTGTTACAGAAACAGTGCTGTTAGAGAGTATAGCTGCCTTCGTGTTTATTATTTATACATATATAGCAACTATGTTCCAGCACAAAACCAGGAAATAAGCATTTCTAAGTAATACAATAATGTTTGTGACACTCTCCATGCGTAGAACAGAATAATATGCTAACCTTAAACTTCTTTTTTGATAGAATGGGCGAATTTTCTACTATTGCCTGTTAATGAAAACAATAAAAATGTAAAAAGGCATAATGAGACAAATCCTTCTTTTCACACATTCCTGGGGGAAATGGTAACCATATCTGACATATCTACCCTTCCATGAGGTACTGGCAGTTTAACTTACATGGTCACCTATTGAGGACACTCAACCTATTGGTGTATTTTGGTTAGCTGCCTGCTGTTCTCTCTTCACTGATACTATACTGACTCACTGCTGGTGGCAAATGCCCTATGGGGGTGGTTGCAGCAGTGGAAACAGTTTAACTGGCAGCATAGAGGGAAAACCTGTCTGGGCTGCTGCATTGTGGCAAGATATTGCTGCCAGGGTGCAGAACCTGGTGGTGAAGGTACGCCATATAGATGCACATGTACCCAAGAGTCGGGCCACTGAGGAACACCAGAACAACCAACAAGTGGATAAAGCTGCTCAGATTGAAGTGGCTCAGATGGACTTAGCTTGGCAACATAAGGGTGAATCATTTTTAGCCCAGTGGGTCCATGACACCTCAGGCCATCGAGGCAGAGGTGCAACATATAGATGGGCTCGTGATCAAGGGGGGGACTTAATAATGGACACTATCACCAAGGTTAGAATCATAGAATCATAGAATAGTTAAGGTTGGAAAGGGCCTTGAGATCATCTAGTTCCAATCCCCCTGACATGGGCAGGGACACCTCCCACTAAACCATGCCATCCAATGCGGCGGGAGAACATGGACAACGCAGCAACGACCAATGTGATCAAACGTTGCCAATTTATTAAACGCAAGCACCACCTTTTATAGAAAAGTTACAAAGTACTGGAACAGTCCTTATCTGATTGGTTAACTTATGAAACGTCCATAGCAACAGGCTCCTGCCTTGCAAGCAAGGCCTGCTCCGTGGTAACCTGATCCGGCATCCTGCTCAGTGCCTTTGTGGCAACCTGAATGTGGTGCTCAGTGCCTTTGTGGCTGAATGCAGGTGCTCAGTGCCTGATTGCGGGTGCTCAGTGCCTTTGTGGTAAGCCTGCTCAGTGCCTCCCCAAGGCAATGTCCTCTTCATGTCAGCACATAGGCATCCTTTGTTAACCCTTTCAGTAGCCTATGAAGCCCTCAGCTCACTACTCGAGTAAGGCTAAATCAGAGGCTGGATTGCTCACATGTTCACTCTCAACAAGAAACACTGCAACAATCCAAGGCTACATCCAACCCCACCTTGAACGCCGCCAGGGATGAAGCATTCACAGCTTCCCTGGGCAGCCCATTCTGGGGCCTCACCACCCTTACAGTAAAGAAAATCTTCCTCATATCCAATCTAAACCTCCCCTGTTTAAGTTATTCATGAATGTGCAACATGGATTGCAATTAAGCAAGCCAAGAGGTTAAAGTCTCTCTGGTATGGAGGACAATGACCAAAGTACAAATATAGGGAGGCCTGGCAAATTGACTTTATCACACTCCCACAAACCTGCCAAGGCAAGCGCCATGTGCTTACAATGGTGCAAGCAGCCACCAGATGGCTGGAAACCTGCTGTGCCCCATGCCACTTCCCAGAGCACTATCCTGGGTCTTGAAAAGCAAGTCTTATGGTGACACAGTACCCCAGGAATAGCTGAGTCATACAACGAGTCTCATTTCTGGAACAATCTCATAGACACTTGGGCCAAGGAGCATGGCATCAAGTGGGTATATCACATCCTCTATCGTGCACCAACTTCCAGGAAAATTGAATGACACAGTGGACTATTACAGACTACACTAAGAGCAATGGGTGGTGGGACCTTCAATCATTGGGATACATACTTAGACAAAGGCACTTAGTTAGTCAGGGCTAGAGGATCTACAAATTGGCCTGGCCCTGCCCAATCAAAATTTTACATGCTGTAGAAGGGTATAAATTTCGTTTAGTGCACATAAAAAATATGCTAGGGAAAACAGTCTGGGTGAATCCTGCCTCAGCAAAGGCAAATTAATTTGTGGGATTGCTTTTTCTCAAGGACTTGTGTGCCCTTGGTAGGTAATGTGGGAAGATAGGGAAGTCCAATGTGTATCTCAAGAGGGCTTGATTTTGAGTGAGAATAGCCAATGAATTACACTGTACGGCATAAATCGCTATGTAATACTGCATAGTATCACTTCTATTGTGGCTATATGACCATCACCACAATGGGAACCTCGTGGTGTACATGTCTGCCACTCTGGATTTGAGGACCTGAACCCAACTCCTTTTCAATCACCATATCAAGGGTATTCCAGTAAAAATCACCCAGACTAATGAAAAAAGAACTTTGATGAAACCAGGCAAGTGCAGAGGTGATAGAATCAGAACTGGCTTCAGCATGCAACAAACCGAAGCCATATACCACCTTTCCTGCCCTGAAAGATTGTTACAACTGATAGAACCCAAAGCCATAGACTAAATTAACTCAACAGACTTTTATAGGGAATGGTCCATAGACTAAGGGAATGATGTCTGCGTGCATATATAAAACATAGGAAAGGCGATGGTCTATCAGAAAGTACAAGACCTAGGCATGATGCAAATGGTATAGAATAAGGGATAGATGCTTAGTTGCCAACTGGGGTTAAACCACAACACCCCATTTTATTAATTAGATCAAGTGATTTAGTTATGCAACCAATTGTGCCACAAATGACCTCAAAACAAGCAGAAATCTTTACAAAGGCAAGATTAATATTTTTTCTGATATACAGTCCTTGAAGGTATTTTGTCTTGATTTTTTTGAGCTATACCCTTACTTGGCCACCACCTAAATTCAGCCATTTGGACACTCAGAGATACTGATAAGAGTTTTGTAGTTAGAAGGGCTCTGATAATTTATTGATGCCTGGAAACCAGCAGATTCATGTGCTGGGCTGTACACTTTCCCAGGTTCAGACAGAAAGCACTGACATCTTGAATGGGCTTTTATCATTGTTCTTACTAAGTCATTAAGACTCTATGGAGTCTCTGCAGACAGCTGTGTTGGAGCATCCTAAAATAAAAGCCAAGAAACAGCGTTTTTTTCATTCAACACTCTGAAACACCATGAACTGTCTGATCTGTAAACCTGTTCTTCCCTCTTTTATGTACCTGAAGGATTTTAATTGCTTACAAAAACACCTTTTGTTATTTCATCTTTTTCTAGTGGGAAAATTGAAGCTTTTCTATTAATTTCTGCCTAACTTTTACAGCGTATATTTCATGATCCTATTTAATCTCTCTCACTTACTTCTTTAGCAATTACTTTACTTTGCTATGTATAGAATAGACTACTAGCTTGTTTTTATCTAATGGATTAATATTTCTATGGATTATTATACTTATAGATTATTAACTTCAGTACTATCAAACTAAATGGATCAAATTAGGTATTGAGGTCAGGTGTTTTTCATTCTTACAAGCAAGTTATTTTCTGGTGCGTTGAGAGTAAAGGGCTGTAATTCAAAGTTGTAACCACTTTTAGGATGCTTCTCAGTCATTAAAGTCAAGGTTCCTGAACATTTTAGTCACAGCCACAAGCCAGCTGGCACAGTCACTTCTGGGAGCTGTGGCACTGACTTTCCACAGAGGTTGATATTGTACACCCAGCTTGCCATCCATGAGTGTGGGACTTCTTCGCTTATAAAAAACATGGGATGCCTTCAAACTCCATGACCTTCCCCGTCTGACCTTCTCTCTGCTATCCCTCTGCAATGCCTCTGATACCTCTGTTATGCCAATAACACCAACAGGATTTCATGACAGCTGTCACCCTCAGTGGCATCCCTCCTGAATAAAGCAAGTAGAAAACATCTGTCACAGAGGAGTCTCAAAAATAATTGAGAGGCTAACTCATATATACAACCAAAGCTGTGTCCAGCATGTGTCCACCTATCACGAAGGAGGCACAAGCTTAGGAAACACATTTCTGTTTTTTAGCATGGTAACATGGTTTTCTCATCCGAGTGTTGATATTCAGGAAACCCAAATGCCAGTGTCACCACCTCAGCTTCCGATGTCTTTCGTCATTTCCCACACAGAATCCCTCCAAGCTTATCAGTCCAGCCTGAGACCAAGAGAGGAGCTGTTGTGAGGCCAACGCAAACCTAACTAGCTTAATTTGCTGCACTAAAGCCACCGCAAATCTCCTGCCCTGCAGCCTTTGGCCTAAGCTCCAGAAAGCAGAAAGCAAAGAAAACAGGAAAGAAAGGGGCAACATTTGTCCTTAGAAATAGAGCCCAGGACGTTTGCCTCCACAAGAGTGTCTTCCTCTAAGTTGTGCTCCTTCTTCTGCCATTCCTCATTAGCACAATAATTAGAGGACAGAATCCTGCTGGTAAAAGCAAGGGCTTCTGCTCAGTGGCCTAGAGGAACCCACCAGGAGGTAAGGCATCAAAATCAATGCTCACTCAGACATATATGACAGCGGAAAGTCCTGTTCTGTCAATATATGCTGGGGTAGACAAGGCTCTGAGAGTTTAACTGCTGGCTTTTCTTATTTGTGCTTGTTCCTGAACATCTGGGATTTAAGAGAGATAAGTGGAATCCCAGCAATGACATATAGAAAAAGAAAACAATCAATACTGTGCTTAACCTCATCTGAAGAATATATGGCTTGTTCACTTCTAGTCTCTTTGTTTAGCTCACACTGTCGAAAAAAGGTAGTATTTTGTGCTAATCTAACCAAGTCAACAGTGTTGAGAAACAAAAGTTTCAGTCAGAGCTTTTGGAGGTACAGTACCTGTGTTACAGTTAAAAACTATATGTTTTCCCCTGTTCTAATAGCAAATATAACACCAGAAAGTTAGCAATGTGTTTGTAACATAGATCTCTCTAATTAAATGCAAATCAAGAGTTATATCTATGGTTTAGAAAAAAATTGAACTAAGTGAAACTCCGCATTTGCACATACGATCAAGGGGAATTGGGCCCCTTCATGTGTACCTGTGTTCTTTACAGTCTAAAATCAAGAAAGTTTACGGTATTAGAATCAAAGAATCATAGAATAGTTAAGGTTGGAAAGGACCTTAAGATCATCTAGTTCCAACCCCCCTGCCATGGGCAGGGACACCTCACACTAAACCATGCTATCCAAGGCTCTGTCCAACCTAGTCTTGAACACCGCCAGCGATGGAGCATTCACAACTTCCCAGGGCAACCCATTCCAGTGCCTCACCACCCTTACAGTAAAGAATTTCTTCCTCATATCCAATCTAAACTTCCCCTGTTTAAGTTTGAACCCGTTACCCCTTGTCCTATAACTACAGTCCCTCATGAAGAGTCCATCCCCAGCATCCCTATAGCTCCCCTTCAGATATTGGAAGGTTGCTATGAGGTCTTCAATCAGATGCTCTGGCTACACCACCCAAGTCTTGGAAGACAGACACAGGGACTGTGAGAATGAAGACCCTGGGCCAACTGTAGGAGAGGATCTGGTTCGAGACCGCCTTAGGACCCTGAATGTATACAAGTCCATGGGACCGGATGAAATCCATCCACGGGTCCTGAAGGAGCTGGCAAATGAAGTTGCTAAACCACTGTCCATCATATTTGAAAAATCATGGCAGTCAGGTGAAGTTCCCGATGACTGGAAAAAGGGAAATATAACCCCCATTTTCAAGAAGGGGAAAATGGATGAGCTGGGGAATTACAGACCAGTCAGCCTCACCTCTGTGCCTGGCAAAATCTTGGAGCAGATTCTCCTGGAAGGCACGCAGAGGCACATGAAAACCAACAAGGTGCTTGGTGACACCCAGCATGGCTTCACTAAGGGGAAATCCTGCCTGACCAATCTGGTGGCCTTCTATGAAGGGGCTATGGAACTGATGGACAGGGGCAGAGCAGTTGATGTCATCTACCTGGACTTGTGTAAAGCATTTAATGCTGTCTCACATGACATCCTTGTCTCTAAGTTGGAGGAACATCGATTTGATAGGTGGACCACTCAGTGGATAAAGAACGGGCTGCATGGCTGCATGCAAAGAGTAGTGCTCAATGGCTTAATGTCCAGCTGGAGACCAGTAACGAGTGGTGTCCCCCAGGGATTGGTGTTGGGACTGGTCTTGTTCAACATCTTTGTCAGTGACATGGACAGTGGGATTGAGTGCGCCCTCAGCAAGTTTGTCAATGACACCAAGCTGTGTGGTTCGGTTTTTACATTGGAGGGAAGGAATGCCATCCAGAGGGACCTTGACATGCTTGTGAGGTGGGCTGATGCCAACCTGATGAAGTTTAACCATGACAAGTGCAAGGTCCTCCACCTGGGTCGGAGCAATCCCAGGCAGAGCTCCAGGTTTGGCAGAGAAGAGATTCAGAGCAGCCCTGCGGAGAAGGACTTGGGGGTGTTGGTCGCTTTAAAAATGAACATGAGCCAGCTTCAGTGTGCGCTTGCAGCCCAGAAGGCCAACCGTATCCTGGGGTGTATTAACAATCCTTCCAAAAACCAAAAAATCTGGATCAATAGCAAACCTCTCTTACATTTGGAATATTGTTTGCTACCAGTGAGGTAACAGGGAGGCTCAGAGGAAGTGTCCTGAGTCAGTAACAATACAGCTACATTACATAACACATTTCTCCTGATTTTAAGCAAATTCTGAAAGTTTCTATTGCATATGATTGCAAACTGCCAGTGCAACAGCCATACCTTTTGGAGTACAAATGACCTGGTTGCACTCAACAGAAATTTAGGATTTAAACTTGTTGATAGAAAACCTTGCACAAAGGCTAAAACTCAGCTTTGCTACCAACCAACAAAATGGTTTAAAACTATGAAGCAAAATGTTTTTTCTCAGAAAATAAAATTTTATTTTTAAATCAGGAGAAAAATTTGGCTTCCTTCTTACTTTTGCCCATTGATGTGGAATCAGATGAAAGAGGAATAAGCTGAAAATAAGAAATTTTTCTGACTGGAATTGAATTCAAATTTCCAAACTTAGGTAAGTTTAAATTTGTTTAAAACATTAAAAAGTATTTTGGAAAATCAGGTTGACAAGATATGAAACGATTTTCCTCCCAAGCCCATGAGAGGAAGAATTCTATTTGGACAACTTGCATAAGAAGATTTTTTCATATAATAAAAATAATTGACCATAACTGAATAGCCAGATTTTCAATAAATCAATGGTGTTACAGCAAATTTTTACCCAGCACCATTTAAACAAATGTTACTTCAATTTTAAAGTCAGCAGAGCTAACCTCAAGTATTTTAGCTATATGTATACTGGTGCAAATAACACATTAAACTTCTATAGGAACATAATAACTCACTGACTTACTGATGAAAGACTCTGTGCCTTATTAATGACTCCAGTCCCATGAGTGTGTCCAATCAATTTTCTAAGTATTTCAAAGCTAGATATTTTGTTGTTTTTTTCATTACTTTTCAAGGTCCCTGACTGCTATTGATCACTTCAGGTCCTTCCTAAGATTTTAACTGGACATTTTCCACAATGCCAAAGCAGTGAAAAGTCAGCAATGACAGAGATTTTAAAAATTATTTAAATCCTTTCCCACTCCATCATGTCAGAAGGCAAATCTTATTTACATAACATCCTTTGAAGAAATGCAATTATGTCATTAATCAAAAGCAAACCTTGAAGGCAAAACAACTCAGTAAAATATCCTTTTTCATCCTTTAGGCTTATAGCTCTCGAGAGAGTATGTTGCCTAGGAATATAGTGGACTGATTAAAAAAAATGTCAAGGAGCAAGTTGTTATACTGCCATGGAACTGTTGTGTATTTTACTGTGTAAGACATTACCTTTACAATACATGCCCTTGCAGTGAATCTATTTTTTATGATATTCTGTTCTACTCTTTTCTTTGTGCAGTAACTGTACCTGACGCACGTGAGTAATCTGAGGTCTGTTTCACTGCTGTGTGGTAGGGTACACTCTGTTATCAATGTTGCAATTAAAGAGACCACATGACAATTTAGTGAATAGGTGTTATAATTCTGTTTCTGTTGTTTTGGGGTTTAACTGCTGCTAGGAAAGAAAAAAGAAAGACGACACCCTGGACATGTTGTTATTTGTAACATTCACATGATAAAAGCTCCTCAAATCTTCATATACTGCTTTCTGTTGATTATCTAGAAACAATTCTATAATAAAGTCTCCAGGTGAATAAACTCTGTTCCCACAGAAAGACGAGCAATGACAGGTAACAAAAGAGTTCTCGTTGGTACCGTACAGCAAGTAAAAATACTTGGATTGTTTTTTTTTAGGAATCGAAGGACATGAAAGATGTGTTGGTATTCATTGTTATGGTAACTAATTTTAGTAAAGCTGCTTTACTTTTGCTTTCTTCACCAAATGAGCAGAAGTCAAATATGGTGTCCAAGTTAACACAGTCTTCATCAAGATTATTTTTGTTTAATACTACCAAAGCAGCAAGGACAGTTTTAGGAAAGTTTGCCTAGAACGGATGCATGTAGATTATGGAAAATCCAGTTCTCCTCACAGATAACCTCTACAGTCCTGCTCTTTTCCTGCTTTTCAAAGGATTCAAAACAATTCATATGAAATACAATATGAGAATTGTTAATTCATCCAGATTTTTTCCTCATTGTAGCAGTATTTTGCAGTCCTTTTTGTTCAGTTTTACAGCCAAACACAGGCTGGCTGAAAGCAGGCATGAAGAAAGCGCTCACTAAAATGGACATTGACTCTTCCAAGTGCAAGTTAATTTGTTTCCAGCAAACCTCTGAAAAAGTGTAAGATAAGAGATGCTTTGGTTTTGCCCAAGTTTCGCAGTGTGTTTATAACAAGTTCCTGTTCTTTGACAGGAATATGCATTTGTCAGGGGCTTATAATAGCAAACAGCACATCATAGTGCTCTACAGAATAAGGCTCATAAACAGGATAATCAAAGTAATGTGCCCCCACTGTAGAGGTCTAGCACAAGGCTGACACAACACTTCTGAACTCAGTACTTCCAGGGAAAAGGGACTATTGAGGTTGCCCTAGACTAATTCTTTATGTTTTCTGGATGCTATTTTTTGAATATTTCAAGACGCAGCGGCAAGCAAAAGCAATTCTCTGCTCTGCTTCTTGAGACCCTGAAGGTATTACACAGGTACAAAGCTCATATGAGCAGATAGTTATTGAAATTTTTCAGCTATTAGACATCTTGAGGACCAAAAGGCTGACTTTGAACCATTTTCACAAGAACATCAATCCCTTCTTACCCGCTACATACTACAAGTTGACTGTCAAGAAATGTTGATAAAGTTCTTCTCCATGTCTGCCTGTGAAAGTTATTTTGGCTGAGCACACAGCTCCTCTCTCCACAGCTGTCAATGCATGGAAATGCATGTACACGTGTGTGTGTGTGCGTGCATGTGTGTATGTGTGTGTGTGTGTGTGTGTTGATGATGATGATGACGATAAAGAAGACCATAGCTCCCCAAAAAAGACATGGTAAAGCTTGCTTAGGTTGAGACTCCTTACTGAGCATGCAGCAGTAATTTGCAGAGTGCTTCAGGACCTCTGCATTGTGGGTATTTCAGTTTCTCATAATATAACTCTGCCAGCTCAATGTGTCCCCTGTAGTGTGATAATGAGACCTGACAGTGTCCGAGATGGCACAAGACTTTCAGCTGTATCATCAGAGCTGAAAGCAGTAGTTTCAACCAGAACAGCTAGTCCTGGCCTCTCATATAGTTGCTGCTCTCTGCTGTGCTGGCTTTCAGCAGGGCACAACAAAAAGAGGCAATTGAGGGCTATTAGCCTTCTCAATCTCCTTTTTTAATATCAGCATGCATTTACAGGTAGTTGCTAGGTTTTTTTGAGTAGATATTGTGTTTTCCGCTGACATACCTAGTATTTGACAGAGCTGTTGAAATTGAAACCACACCACTGGCATTTTGTTGTTTGTCAGGTCTGAAGCATGCTTGTAATACACAGCCTACCTGTGTTAAGGTAACAGCTTGGAAAGGCAATAAAAATGCATGATTCCTCCAGACCATGTTCCCATGGATTTCTGTCTCTCATGGATGCCTGAAAGTAGCCTTTCAACAGATTGTAGGTGACAATAGTGCAGTGTCTTTCACAAAATCAAAATTACAAGCATGCACTTTGAACTTAGCTACTGTGAGACATCTGTTGCTAACGAAAGAGACCATCCTTAGGCTTGACTATTGCGAGTTCATTTTCACCACCCAGTTTCTTCTTGCATGATATTACCTCATTTTTGTGTTATTCATAGTGTGCAGTTGCACAGCACTATCATGCCCTTCAGGCATGCTACACTCCCACCTCACTCTGAGTGCCAGAAAGTCAAAACACTGCGACAAAACAGAAGGTAAATCAGAAGACCAGGCTTATAATGTGCTGAGACTACTTTGATGCTGAATAATGTTCATATGCTCTTCTAGCAAGACCTGCCTCTGACAGCAATGCTTTGCTTTGAACTGGGGTTGAACAGGTATAACTCCATGCTCTCAGTTTCTCAGATGGTGCCATCAACCAAGGTACTCAACATTCACATCCTAAGTTAATAGTAGAAATTCCTGTAAGATAACCTTAAAATTGAGAGAATTTTTAAATCTGTTTTCACCAGACTTGCATTCCCCCATGTAAAACCTATTCATCATCTTTAGATGTGTAACAGAATCTTTCTATTTTCACCAACGCTACGTTTTGGTTCCTCCTCTTTGCTCTCACAACTTCTTTTTGCTTTAATGCCCATCTGTTTTGGACAGTTATGTTGTCAGTTGCGTAGCAAAAATCCTTGTGCGTCATTTGAGACCACAGTATATGATACAGGCAACAATGATTATCTCCCCACTCTGTCAGCTGCAAAAAATCTTCTATGAGGAAGCTTTACGGCTTGGATATGACTGCCAGTATGACATACACATCTTCCTTGGTGAAGTCAAGCCACAGTTCTTTTAATGCTAATGTCTCTTGCGTTTAGTTTAGCTTCTTTGGTGTTGCAGGAACCTAAAGCTACATTGTCTGTTCCTCAGACCTTTCATTTTTCATTCGCACAATAACTGTGATATCCAAGACCAGTGCTGGCCACCTGGCAGAACAGACCAATATCTCCAGTGTGTTCATTCTTTAGTAAGATAAAAGGGATGAAAACAAACTGAGAAAATTCTGATAAATACATTCACTGCGTCCTCAAGGACTCTTCCTAGCTCACAGTGAGGTATCTAAGAGAAGGGAAGAGGGTTGCGGACAGACATTTGGAGCCTTCATTAAAATGTAGCAGGAGAAAGTCTTCCTTGTTAGCAGACTGCTGATGTTTTCATGGCTGAATAAAGCTGAATGAAGAATATTTCACATACAGGTCTTACACATCAAGAAACTGAGATAGCATATGTAGTGCAAGACAATTGTGTTCAGATCTGGTGCTTTGGAATCACATTTATCACGAATACTTGTCTTTTTGACAAGAAGAATTCTCAAGTGAATAAAGCACCAGCCAAAACAAAACAGCTTAGAAAGCAAAAAATACCATTAATGAGGTGTTTCAGGAATGAACAATGACTGTGTTTGAAACAGAAATAACTACCGATGCCCTTCTGGTCCAGTAAGAAATACACAGGAGACATTAGAATGTTTTTGTATGAGTTAGTACTACTGGATTAGAAGATTCCTTCCAAAAGGCAAAGTACTGCGTAAGCACATAACAATGTTGCTGAGTGAGGGGAAGAGTAAATAGCTCTATGTAAAAAGAATCATAGAATCATAGAATCATAGAATAGTAAGGGTTGGAAAGGACCTCAAGATCATCGAGTTCCAGCCCCCCTGCCATGGGCAGGGACACCTCCCACTAAACCATGCCATCCAAGGCTATGTCCAACCCCACCTTGAACGCCGCCAGGGATGAAGCATCCACAACCTCCCTGGGCAACCCATTCCAGGGCCCCACCACCCTCACAGTAAAGAATTTCTTCCTCAGATCCAATCTAAACTTCCCCTGTTTAAGTTTAAACCCATTACCCCCTGTCCTCTCACCACAGTCCCTAATGAAGAGTCCCTCCCCACCATCCCTATAGGCCCCCTTCAGGTATTGGAAGGCTGCTAGGAGGTCTCCACGCAGCCTTCTCTTCTCCAGGCTGAACAGCCCCAATTTTCTCAGCCTGTCTTCATACAAGAGATGCTCCAGTCCCCTGATCATCCTCGTGGCCCTCCTCTGCACTTGTTCTAACAGTTCCATGTCCTTTTTATGTTGAGGACACCAGAACTGCACACAATACTCCAAGTGAGGTCTCACGAGAGCAGAGTAAAGGGGCAGGAGCACCTCCCTCAACCTGCTGGTCACACTCCTTTTGATGCAGCCCAGAATACGGTTGGCTTTCTGGGCTGCAAGCGCACACTGCCGGCTCATGTTCATTTTTTCATTAACCCACACCCCCAAGTCCTTCTCTGCAGGGCTGCTCTCAATCTCCTCCCCGCCCAACCTGGAGCTGTGCCTGGCATTGCTCCGACCCAGGTGGAGGACTTTGCACTTGGCATGGTTAAACTTCATCAGGTTGGCATCAGCCCACCTCACAAGCGTGTCAAGGTCCCTCTGGATGGCATTCCTTCCCTCCAACATATCAACCGAACCACACAGCTTGGTGTCATCGGCAAACTTGCTGAGGGCGCACTCAATCCCACTGTCCATGTCACCCACAAAGATGTTGAACAAGACCGGTCCCAACACCAATCCCTGGGGGACACCACTCGTTACTGGTCTCCAGCTGGACATTGAGCCACTGAGCACTACTCTTTGCGTGCGGCCATGCAGCCCGTTCTTTATCCACTGAGTGGTCCACCTATCAAATTGATGTCTCTCCAACTTAGAGAGAAGGATGTCATGGGAGACAGTGTCAAAGGCTTTACACAAGTCCAGGTAGATGACATCAACTGCTCTGCCCCTGTCCATCAGTTCCGTAGCCCCTTCATAGAAGGTCACCAGATTGGTCAGGCAGGATTTCCCCTTAGTGAAGCCATGCTGGGTGTCCCCAAGCACCTTGTTGGTTTTCATGTGCCTTAGCATGCCTTCCAGGAGAATCTGCTCCAAGATTTTGCCAGGCACAGAGGTGAGACTGACTGGTCTGTAATTCCCTGGGTCTTCCATTTAAAAAGAGAAATAAAGTAAAGTAAGCACTACTGCCCTTATTCTTATTGTTGCACACTCATATGATAACTTCTTACATTTCCTTCCAAAAATAATTTTGAATCTTATTGCACCCCTTGCAAGAATCTATTACGAAAACATACTTATTTTGCGAATAGAACTTGTAATTTTAGCCAAAAAAATAACTGCAGTAACAGGTTTGTTAAAGCAGACTATTTTCCTGAAAAACACATTGACCTGCTTTCATCAAGCTTCTGTGTTTTAATTAGCTGCTGCTGGTTTGGCCACAACTGTATGTCCTCCTTCATGCTTTCACATAACAGCTGTGTGACCCTGTCCTGTATATCATAACTACTATCCCTGACTGTGCAGGCTGACAGGACTTGCTGTTAAAAGCTAGCTCATCCTGCAAAATTTGTGGGTCTCAGTTTAGAGAGCAGGAGAGGAGGCTGCTGTAAGTTTGGATACTGTGCTCAGAACTGGAATTGGGAGCTTGCTCCCAGGATTTTCTCCATGATAGTGCAGGGAATCCTTAGTGCAAAATGTGTAAAGAGTGATGGAAAAAATATATCGGTGGACCAGCAAGTCATCTTGTCAAGTGCATTACAGAATTGCTTAGTATCCTAGATCTCTGGACTTTGGTGTGCACCCTCTTCTTTCCAGGGAGCAGCATTTACTGCAGAAGCAAATCCATGAATCCATGTGGCAGGAGGGACAAAGGATGTCATTTATCAGAGAATCACTAGCAAGTTTCTTCACCTGCTTTGGAAAGCAACCCAAGAAATAGGTGCTGATCATACTATACAGTTTTAGCTGCAATTTTTGCTGTGAAATGACTATTTTTCAGAACAAACCGTGCGTGGGTAATAAGGTATGAAGTTCACAGCAGCAAAGAGCACTAAATACAGTGGATAAAATTCTGAATTCCCTGCAGGCCAGTGAAAAAAGAAAAAGCTCTTCACTTTAATGAATGTGGATTTCTGCACCAATTTCAGAATACTGGGGGAGAAAAAAAGATGTTCTACTGTACAGTATTGCTCTTACTTGAAAATGTCTCTGTTTAATTAAGATGTCCCACTGAGCACTGTGAAGTGTGGAATTCAATCAGCTGCTTTAAAAGTGAACAAAATGGAGCATGAAACAACCATGTAGAGTTAGCTTGTGAGTTCAGCTTGGAAGAAAATTACAGGGGCGGTAACTTGTGTAAAGACAGCTGCCACTACAGCTAGAATGTGGTAGTCAAGAGCCACAGGCAACCTAAGCAGCCCAAGAGCATGGAAATTTAGGAAACACATTCCTTAGAGCTAAAATTATCACTGTAATTATTTTCTGGGGCTCTACTCTCAGATAGCCTTGTTCTCAGATAAGTAGTAAATAAGCAGTATTCAGATGGATGTTTGTCTTTTGTACCTGTTTATAAGCGCATGTGGGATGCAGCAGCTAAAACTGTTTCTTTCTGAATATTACATTAGCCTTTTGCCTAAGAATGTAAACAGTCTTGTTTTGCTTAAATTCAACCTGCCTTTCATTGAATTTGTGTATTGTATTTAAAGTTGGTTTTATGGTGTAGTGCAATTTATAGTGGTACCAGGTACAATGAAATATCAAAGATATATGACTGTGTATTTATTGATCTGTCTACTGTTCAGGCCTCAAATAGGATTAGGTCCCATGACATTTCCAGATATTAGGCAAACTATCAAATTTAGACTTTCAGAACATTCTTAAAGTAGTGTAATATGTTCACCAGTTCAAAGGTATCAATTCTTTTGGTAAGGCCACATCAACATAATAACAAATTCTGAGGAAAAAAAAGCAATTATGTATATTTCATGCTGATAAAATACAAAAGTGATAAATATAACTTTTTCTAGGCAAAAGATTACCCTGAAAAATTATCAGTGAAAGAAAAATGATCTATAGATTTTAAGCATCCACATTTTGGAACAATGCACTTCCTTCAAAAAATAGTGCCTATACCGTAATAGGAAGAGGTCATCATTGATCAACATTGTCAGAAGCCATTATAGTAACATTACCACTGAGTACTGGCATCACTAATTCATCTTCACACTTTTTAGTTTTGCCACAGGTTCATTTTTACAAAGTAAGTAAGTGGAGGAATACAATGTTGTGCAAAGACAAAAGTATAAACAACCAAGCCAAACAAAAGGAAGCTCAAAATCAATGCCCAGGAGTGAAATCCATTTACTATTTTGAACTCTGGAACAGGTCTTCAACATAGCAGTATACTCATTTTCTTTAGGGTGGGGAAAGGGAAAGAGATGCAATGAAAATATTCATGAGCTCTATCACCCAGAGACACATCCAGATTAAAAAGGTAGACATCTTCTACGATCTATAATTGACAAGGCACTGACATTTTACCTTCAAATCAACAAGCTTAGGTTTTCATTCAGAAGCCTGGCAAGCTTCTTATGTATTCTCCCTGCTACACTCATTTGAAGGATCTACCCTTTCTTCAAATAGCTCACTGAGGGGAATAAAAGGACTATAATATAAAGGGGGAAAAACACTTTATTAAACCTCCTACTTAGCAAGCTAAGCTTAATAAATACTCCGTAGAATTAAAATTCCATTTTGGATTTTGGATTAGACAGTTCTACAGTGTCAGATTTCTGAAATGGTATCTGCTAATGCAGGGGCCACACCAGGTCACTGCACTAGCACGTTCACAGCTACAAGGATGCTTCAGTCAAGCACTAGCCCAAATGACTGAAGGGAAAAATCTAAATTGATAGTTCTAAAGGTCATGAGAAATAAATTCAGGTTGGTAAGAAAAGTAGTCAAAAAGGCTCAGTATGGAAACGCTATCATTCCTCAGGTGAATGAGTCCTTTACAAGAGTAAATAAGGGGGGAAGGATGAAAGTAATTGCTAGTTAAGTGTTGAGCTAGCTGTGTTTTTGGTGCCTCCTAGAATGGCATATGGTACACTTGCTAGCTGTGATTTGGAGGAAGTTGTTATTGGTGATTTTCATTTTCAACAATCCTTCCCTGGCTTCAGCTACAGAACATGACCTCTTTGGGGATGTAGAACATCAGTATAAATAATTTTGCTCAAGTCAAAAACAGGAGCAGTGTCCTTTTTCCTGTCTTCCCTGTCCCCCACCAATTTTGATTCTTTTGCTTGAACATTCATGTGCCTTAAAAAGGGTAGGATATGCAAAAGAGATTGGAAATAACCCTATATGAAACTCCTTCAGATAAGCAGGAGTGCCTTGCTACATTTCTTGTGTTTAGCCCTGTTTTCTTTAGAAAAAAGAGATTGGTTTTTGCTATATATAAACAAATACTTTCTGGCCCTTCTCTTTTGGTTTGATATTATGCTCTTCTTACTCTGTCAGACAGTCTGTTAAAGACTAGTGCCCTGGGTTCAGCAGTAGCAGTCATTTTTCTCCTTCTTCGTAGCTGGTGCAGTGCTGTGGTTTTGACTTTCAGCCTGGGAACAGCGCTGATAACACTGATGTTTTTAGTTGCTGCTCAGTAAAGTTTACTCTGGCCAAGGACTTTCTGAGTCTCATGCTCTGCCAGGGGGGAGGGGAAGCTGGGAGGAAGCAGAGACAGGACACCTGACCCAAACTAACCAAAGCACAGCGCGTCATGCCCACTATATAAATTGGGAGCAGTTACCCTGAAGGGCTATATCACTGCTGGGGTTGGGCTGGGTATCAGTCAGCAGATGGTGAGCAGTTGTATTCTCTCCCCTTGTTATTTCCCTTATCGTTATTATTAATGGTGGTAGCAGCAGTGGTTTGTGTTGTACCTTAGTTACTGGACTGTTCTTACCTCAACACGTGGGAGTTACATTCTTTCAATTCTCCTCCCTATCCCTCCGGGAGCGGGGGGGAGGAAGGGGGGGAGTGAGTGAGCAACTGCGTGGCTGAATTGCCAGCTGGGTTTAAACCATGACAGCTAGGAACAAAATAAGCCAAGAGGACCACTAATTATTTTAGCTCCCTGAGAAAAGCGGAGCTACTGAACACTGAGATGCATGGGTATTTCTTTTTCTCATGATTCCATTGGCAGATAAAATTCATTTGGTTTAGTTATTTTCATTTACTCAGAAGAACGGCTAATGCCGAAAGCAATAGTTTGGATATACTTGACAGCACTGAAGTGTTTGATTAGCAGTAAATCTTCAGCTGGTGTTAGCTGGCAACACATTAACAGGATAATGGAGCAAGACCATCTTTGTCAGTGGAAAGGCAAAAGAAAAGCTTTAAAGTCCGTTTCTCCTGCCTGAAGGTGGTACCACCTCTCTATACTCTTTAGTACTTTGTACTTTATGATGTGGGTTGGTGATTTCAGAAGGCTACAGCTCCATCTGCAGAGTACATGAAAGTTGCCCGGAAGTAACAGCAAGTCCCCGATAAACTGTTTTGAGTGTACACTGTAATAGCTTTACAACCTGAGGGACAAAAATGATAATTTAAATTAAACAAAAAATGGTTACAATGAGGGGCACATCTGCCCTGTTTCTGAATTAAACTCTGGTAGATATCAATATAGTATTTCTTCTGTGTTAATTATGAGTTGCACCATCTTTTTTCTAAGCAGGTACACACAGATGAGCCCTCTCCAATGGCATCATAAATTTTTTTGTATGTAACAATGACCTTTAAAAGTGAAAAGAAAAAGAGAAACCTAACAAGCCCTGCAAGCTGCACACCATTTACACAGAACTCTGTAGAATTTACTCTACCTGTGCCATCTGCTTATTCTAGTATCTAGAGGGCTATGCTCATCAGAGAAAGGGCAGAGTTGACAGAAAATGGTTTTCTTCATTTCAGAAGAAGATTCATAGGAAACAGCTGGGACTCTTTCAATCTAGTGTCACACACCTTCTCTTCTTGGATAAGGTCAGAATGAGACATAACGGAGAAATAGATGTGACATTTCATGAGATGCCAATACTTGAAAATCCCCCCTCTATGTCTATTTAGAATAAAAATACAAACACTACTGTGAAGCCTGATTCCTGAAATATTTCAGTGCAAGCTTGTTGGAAGAAAGTTAGTTGACAAAATTCTTACTTATTGTCCAGAATTTCTCAAAAATACTCAGAGATGCTTGATTACCATGGCATAAGCATTAACAGAAAAAGTAGAAAACCAGAAAGAGCAAAACATTTTGGGGCATTGCCAATTCAGACATTCTGACTGTGTTGAAATTAAATGTTAGAATTGTTTGATAATTTCCTGTCACTAACAGACAAAACTGTTATGCTCTTTTCAAATGGATCTGTTTCCTGAAGCACACTCTCAGCAGAAACCTGCACCTTCAGAAGTGTTTCTAACCCAAACCTCCCATGAGACATTTGCAGTGTACAGCACACCAGTAGGTAGGCACAGCTCATGATGCTTCGGAAGAATGTAAGAATTAAGGCCATGGGAGGAGAATCCTCAGACTGGATTGGTTAGCTTGAAAATAGTGTTAGTTAACCCAGGTAAAGCACCAGACTGGCCCATGGGCTTGTTAGCCATACCAGACAGCTAAGGAAGTTTACCCAGCAGAGGTGTAAACCTCTGCTGCTGTTGTTCCCCTGCACCACTCAGACCTGCAAAGCATACTTTTGTTTTCTGGCACTTTTTTATCTGGCACCCAAAAAGCCATCTGATTACCCTGCAGGAAGATCTTCCTCAGCTATATTCATATTCCTAGTGCATTAATTTCCTTCCTTCATTTCCTTGTCCAAGTTTTTTTCTGTTACCTCTCTTGATTTCATTTTCACAGAGACAGAACAATCTTTTTATTCAGATACCTCCTAAAATTCACTGTTTTCCGTGACTGAGTGGAATGATCACAAACCATGCCTGAGTATTGGCATGCTTGCTTTCCATACTGGGATGAAAAGGTGGAAAACAGAGAAAGAAAAAATAAAGCTACAGAAACCTCTGTATGTATTCCTTCCTTGAGCTTTCCCAGGGCATCTTATTTTATCTGTGTGTGTGTTTTTATGATCAATTCTCCCCAGGGCAAGAAATGTCTTTACTCGTATTGAATGCAGTCATGAATATCTCACCCAAGTTTAACAATATATAATAGTCTGTAAACAGAGACAGCAGGAATCTTGAAATATCAGCAAGCTTACTGGCTCCCAGGATTTTGTTATTGACCTCAGATATGCCAAGACTGGAATGACTTTTTCAAGCAAACAAAAAAAGTTACAATCAATTTTTGCTGCTTTAGTTGTTTTTGCCTCCAATATATCACAGGTGTCATCTGTATAAAAAAAATACAATAATAAAATTAAAAAGTACAAGGAAAGACAAAAGGTATCATTTCGGAAGGCAAATCACAACTAAATATAAGGAGAAAAGACTTGAAACTTTTTGTCCATGAAGTTCCTAAGGGACATCAGTAATAATTTCCTAATACAAATGCCAACAGAGCCAGCAGTACTAAAGCTGTACTTGACCTGCTGCTCACAGACAAAGAATAGCAAATGTGGCTATTGACAACAGTTTGAGTTGCAGTGGCCATGAAATTATTGACTTCAGGATTCAGAGAACGCCTGGGAAGGGAAGCTGCAGTGTTCAAAGTCTGAGCTTGCAAACCTTGAATTCATTAGAAAATTTCTAAGCAGAATTCCCTGGAAAGTAGCCGTGAAGGACATAGGTGCCTTGAGGAGTGGGGTTGGTTTTACAAAGAAAATTTCTGGAGAGCTCAGGAAGAGACTATCCTGTTGGACAGTTATATTGTTGGACAGATAAACTGCTGGACAGGAACTTCAGTGAAAAATCCACTGGTTTGTGTACAGAGCCCCTCAGTGAATCAAGATGTAAAAAAAAGACTTAAAAAGAAGTGGAAATGAGGACAAGTAATAAAGAAGACTATAAAAGCATTGTTTCAGCACTTAAGGACAACATCAGAAAGGCCAATGCTCAGATGAAGCTAAAAATAGGTAGGGACATATTGCATAACATGAAGAGATTCCACTGGAGTGCTCATAACAAAAGTTGGGATAAGATATTGGTCCATAGACAAACAGGAAAGAACAGCCTCCTGATTGCTGATACAGAAATGACTGAAACATTTAATGCCTTTTTTATATAAGTGTTCACAGCTGAAGTCTGCTGCCAAACACCTCATATACCAGTCCATTCTGGGAAGCAGAAGGGCAGCCAGTAGTGGAGGGCAACATGGCTAGTTGCAGTGTAAGGAAATTAAATGTATTAAAATCCATGGGGCCAAGTGGGATCAACTGAGGGTGCTAAAAGTGATGACTGGTACACTGTTTATCATCTCTGAATAAAATGGCTGTTGGGAGGTTACTGATGACTTGAAAAAGGTAACCATAAGCCCCTCTTTAAGAAAAATGAGAATCCAGAAAACTATACACTGCTGAGCTTTACTCCCCAGCTCCACAAACACATAGAGAACAAAAAGGTAATCAGAAATAGCCAGGGTAAGTTTACCAAATGCAAATCATGGTTGGTCAGACTGATTGCCTTATACAGTGAAATGGATGGCCCTATGGGCACAGAGAGAGTGGTGCGGGAAGTTGACTAATCTTGAACTGTGCAGACTGCTACATGGGCTGCAAATTGGCTGGACCATCAAGTACAAAGCAGGCAACATCCGTTTGATGGCTGGTGACAAGCAGTCTGCTTCAGACAGCAAAACTAGACACAGCGTTGTTCAATATATTCACTACTGATGTATATGATGAGACGGAAAGGAGGTCCCAGAAAAAGCTATCCTTAATGAGAGGGAGTTGCTGACACCCCAAAGTGCAGAGCTTCAATCCCAAGGGAACTAGCAAGGCAACAGAACCTCAGAAAGCTGCACTGTCATTTTGTGATTGGACTGATACATTGGGTTTTGTATTGTTAGGAACCTGATTTACTGTTGATATTATTTGAATTCTGCTAGAATATGCTACCAGCTTTAACATAAGTGATTATTTCATTTATTGTTCTCTTTCTGTTTTACCTTGTAATTCAGCTTTATGAAAAAATTTGCCACCCTTTGACCAGTTTTTTGACTAAAATTAGACAGTTCTCTCAGAGTTTTCATGTACTCGCTTTTGAACCAAAATGTGTTTTGTGAGTATGTTTTTTTCTTGGTTGTAGTATCACAGCAAAAAACAGCATTTTTAGATTCTACACATCAAACTTGCTCTTTTCAGAAGTGCCCAGTTTGGTCTGTCTCTTCATGTAGCTGTCTACTGCCAAATGCCTAATTGGCTCCCAGTTTGTCAAGGTGAACTTTTACCATGTCAAACTAATTTCTGAAAATGTATATTGTTTCCTTTAACAGCCTCTGCATCCTGAAGAGACTGGAGTGAATGCGATATCAGCTGCTGACATTCTTCTGCATAAAAGAATAATCATCAGGTCCAATGGTTGGAATAGATTGGGTTTCCTTACCACATTAACTAGCCTGTGGCTTGAAGCCAGCAAGGCATCTGAACATGTATACAAATTAACGCATAAGAAGACTCATTCAGTAAGAGCTCTAATCACATACTTATATGTTTTGTATTTATGCCATTAATGCCTTTAAGCATGCTTCATGAGCAAAGAAACAAGTTTAAGACTAAAAGTAACCAAATTTATTGCACATAAAAACATCATCAAACACTGTACAGAACACTGTACAGGGTTTTTAACTAGTTTATTATCAGCTGTGGACACAGCTCCTAATTTTCTTTCAGCACATCTCTACCTTAGAAGACTAAAATTCTCTCTTTGAGTAGCATATGATATCTGAAGCATTAATTGCAGTGTCAACATCAATTACAGGATGTTAGCCAAAGTGTTTTTCTATCACTAATTTGCTATGCTCTAGTTAGGTCTCCCAATCCCCCATCTTGTTTTTATGTTATAAATTATAACAACAGGCTCTTAATGGATTTTCAATGGTTACATCACAGATTTCTTGGAAAACATTAAATCCCAATCAAACCATATAAGAATTTATTCCATGCCAGTTTCAATCAGTTCCTTTTCACCCTTGTTGTAGGATCAAAGCCAGTTTGCATGTACTTTATTTTGCAACAGCTGTAAAAGGTGACATTTTTAGACTTCTGAGAGGAGCAGTCGTTATTCCTCAGAGCTTTGTACTCTCAAAGAGTTTTCTCGGCTATAGTTTTTATTATAAATGCCATTTCTGCTTCTTCATGGTACTGGTTCAAATATTGTGAAACAGAAGTTGCTCAAGAGGATCCCAGCCTAACATTTGCAGTCACGAGGACCTCATCAGATCATGAAATGAGCTGGTATAAGGGAAAAAAATGCCATTAAGCTTGTATAACCATATTCTGTGTTCTGGTAGGGGGACTAGCCCTTCTTTTTCATATTTGAAATGTCTAAATCATGTGTGTCTGTGCACGTGCAAAGAAACACAGAGAAAGGCTGAGGTTTAAATTTGTAACTTGCTCTCCCCACAACATAGGCATTTCTGTCTCCACTGAGAGTCTTTTACCATTTCAAAATTTTAAGAAAACACTCCAGGAAAAATCTTCACAGAAGCAAAAAGATTCTGTGGCTCTAAACCGCCTAAAGTTATATTTTACATAAAATACACAGACAGCATATCAACAGTAGCATTGACTCACTAGAACTACATATTGTTTAAAGACATAAGGTCAAAGAAGATTAGGAGAGAACATAGGCAGCCTCGCAAGGCAAGCACTTCTTCCCTTCTGAACAGAAGAAAATTAGGAAATTTCACTAAAATAATCTTTCGCTGCTCCCAACATCAACCTTGACAGCAACCCTTTGAAAATCTGGTACTATTATTTAATGGTAACATTTTCTTTTTATTAGTGTATATTTCTAATGTCAAAAACTTGTTGGAAAGAAAAGAAAATATTTAGGAATATTGACTAACCATGACAATGAATTTGGTTACCTCCAGGAGAACCTAGGTTGTTTGATACAGAAGAATCACAGAATCACAGAGTTGTAGAATAGTTAGGGTTAGAAAGGACCTTAAGGTCATCTAGTTCCAACCCCCCTGCCATGGGCAGGGACACCTCACACCAGACTATGTCACCCAAGATTCTGTCCAAACTGCCAGGGATGGAACATTCACAGCTTCCTTGGGCATCCCGTTCCAGTGCCTTACCACCCTCACAGTAAAGAACTTCTTCCTTATATCTAACTTGAACTTCCTCTGTTTAAGTTTGAACCCATTACCCCTTGTCCTATTGCTACAGCCCCTTATGACAAGTAAGGTTTCTTCAATGGGATTTCAGTCATATGTGGCAAGTAGAGACAGATTTTTGAAATACCTTCTTTCCAGTACTCTGTCTTAGCATAAGCAGCATAATCTATATTCAAGATGTCTTTCTTTTTTGCCTGCAAGACAAAACTGAGCTTTGGTTTTGCTATTGCAGAAGTACAACACTGAAATATAGCAAGAGAACTCAGAGGAGGTGTCTCGAAAATACCAACCTTGGAAGTTTTCTTCTTAGACATTACTAGGATTATCATGGATATTATTATGTAATTGAAGTTGTATAAAAATCAGGAGATGGACATCTCCTGCCTGACACATGAAATAGGCTGAGAAAAGCCCAGGATTTTACACATATCAAGATGCTACTGCATCAGAATGCCTTGCTTTAACTCTAGCTGCAAAGTACAGCAAGCTGGGAGGACAGCTCCAGCTCCTCCCAGTCCCTCCAGCTCTTCAGTCTCAGCTTGCACCTCTGAGGAATTTTGGGGGATTATAAAGCTAATACTCAGGTGCCAGAAGCCGCCAGGAAGACTCTTTGGTTAAAGGAGTGAATTCAGTAAAGACTGGAATATAAAGCATAGTTAGAGATTACATAAATGCTAGCTAATGCATATGAAATTCCTGCAGCTCTTACTGGAAAACTGAGTTAATTTCACACTGTACGAATCATGCAGAAAAAAACAGATAGCACTCAGAAAACAGATCTGCCACTCAGTAACACAAAAGTTCAAAATCCCACTTTATTCATCTTTTGAAGATAGTCATTAGGTTATGCTTCAGACTCACCAAAAATGGCATGTTCAAAAGCAGAGGATCCAAGATAAAAGGCCCAAGGCAGGATGTATCATGTTGTTACCAGAGGTCTAATTGTTGGGTATCAAGAAATCTGGTATATTTCCACTGCTTAGAGGGGTAGGTGACAAGCTTTATAAACAAGCCAAATCGTAGTATTAATTGCAGTGTTAGGATGGAGCCTTTCCTATCAAGCCTGTTTTCAGAATTGTACTGTACTGGATAACACATTCATCAACAGTTCACCTCTCAATTCAACTAACAGGCTGTGAATGTATATTCTTTCCCCTTACATGCTCACTGTGTATACGACATCAGTACAGCGGGACCACAAGAGCACTGGGAGGTTATAAGTCTCATGACTTCCATTGCCAGAGTGTACATTGCATTTCCAGGAGTAGCTATATCTCATCTTCTGGAAGTCCTGACATCTATTTTTACCAGTTAGCACTCCAGCCCTACTTCTATAACTGTGGAACAACATGTGTTTGTCAACTGTCTGCTAGCTCTGTAGGCAATTAAACTAGGACCTGAAAAATATTTCTAATATGATCACAAGCAGCTAGAGATTCATGGTAGCAGAATGTGGCAGAAGAAGATCTATTTAAGTTTTGCAGACACCTCAGCTGAAAGGATGCACACATGGGTGTTCACTTCAAGGCATGGATTGATCTGTTTTGTGGCAGCATAACAAACCAGCACCTCTCTCAAGCTGTTATCTTGTACTCTTACTTCTCAGCTTTCGATATTTCTTTCTATTTCTGTTTGTTGGGTTTAGGGTTTTGGTTGGGGTTTTGGTTGTTGTTGTTTGTTTTTTGTTTTTTTTTTTAGTGAATAGCCCTAGTAGTTATGGTTGTTAAAGAAATGTTTGAAGTTTTGCCAGTGCAAAGATTTCTATGTGAATAAGCAGGTATCTCAGGGAAGCACTGACAAGCAAAGCTTAAAGACCCCAGGTGATCCAGGAGATCTAATACCACCATTCCCTCACAGTTAGTCCTATCTCTTTCAAGGGGCGACACTGGAATGGAAACCAGAGTGCATTCCAATTTAAGGTTGAGAGCACACCTGTACTTATTCTTTCTTGTCTTGGCTTCTGGTTCACTGTGGATCATATTCAAACCTGATTGATGCCAAAGACAAAATTCTGTTCACTACTGAACTGAATTGAGGGGTCTTATTAACTGAAAACAGGATAAATCTTTTGCAGTCTCCTGGTCACTGATTTCTTTTCTCTGTAACCTCTTCACAGACTTTTTCTAGCAGCATACGAGAACAGATGTAGATATATTCATAACTCTTACTTGTAAGGTGCTATAGCATTAGATATGCAGTACTCTCCAGGTTCCCTGTTACCAGGACAAGCATTGAAAAGCACCTGAATCTGGATTGCAGAGACACTCCAGACCCCTGGAAACTCCAGACTTGCCAGACCTGGGACCATCATGTTGACAAAGCAATCTCAGAGCTATGGAAATGGGAAGCCTGGACCAGCCTGGGACAAAAACTACAATTCTCACCAGGTTTGTCAAAACAGGTGGACTTACTTCAAACACTCCCTTTTTGATGAATCAGCACTTTCTAGTGCAATTCCTGACCAGCCCTCACCTCAGATTTTGTTAGTGTTTTCAGGTTTAGTTTTAATGCCAAAAATACTGCTACAAAAGGAATTATCACACCTGTTCTAGCAGATTGTCTGCTCCCATGGAAATTAGCATTTAACAAACCTAAGACATGCATCAGGCATTCATGAATCCAAACCAGTAGGCCCCTTTTTGATTTAAAACTGCATTAACTCCCACTGTGAGCTTCTGTAGGATATAGAACATGAATACATGAAATATATAAAGTATCATCCACTCTTCTTGCTCAGAATTTGAGCTATTAAAAAAAATAACTGTACTCTAACTTTAGCTGTAAATCATGTTTGCCTAACTTTACTGTAGCTGCAAATCATATTTGCCTATTTCCAAGTATGAGTTTGTTTGAGGCATAGGCAATGCACAGAAACATATCTTTACTTACAGGTGAAACATGGAAAGTATTTAATGTAGCATTTCAAAATATGCCTTATATATAAGTTGACATCTGGTGCAAACCGAAACTGGGTGTCCGCTGAGACTTTTTTCCTTTCTCACAACATAACAGTGTGAAGTCATTCCCTAAAGTAAAAAGTAATAAATGCATATATATCACAAATCATAGAATCATATAATCATAGAATAGTTAGGGTTGGAAAGGACCTCAAGATCATCGACTTCCAACCCCCCTGCCATGGGCAGGGAGACCTCACACTAAACCATGCCATCCAAGGCTATGTCCAACCCCACCTTGAACGCCGCCAGGGATGAGGCATTCACAACTTCCCCGGGCAACCCATTCCAGTGCCTCACCACCCTTACAGTAAAGAATTTCTTCCTCATATCTGATCTAAACTTCCCCTGTTTAAGTTTAAACCCATTACCCCTTGTCCTCTCACCACAGTCCCTAATGAAGCACTCCTGTTAAAATGGGTGACTGGACTGTCAAAATCGTTTACTACAAAATTTTACTTAGCTCAGGCACAGCAACCTTCCAAAAGATTCAGAAGTCTCAGGCTAATTTGGTGATGTATACTCACGTTGTTACAGTGAAAGTATAACAAACAATATAATGGAGAGAAACATTTTTATTTTCAGTGTGTAAAATAAGGGCTTTCATGAAAGCTCCCCTGAAGAGCATTCTCTTATGGTTCATTTCATATTGTCTTCTGAAAATCTTGGCAGTCAGCACAGGTAGGAAGAAGCCACTGGGTTAAACACCACTCACTTGCATTAGGCTGGTGTTTCCTGTTTTGCTTCCTTTTTATGTATTTCTTGTCAATCCATTCATTATTGTTAATGTTATTTCTCTTCTACTTTGTGGTTTTCAGCTTATGGTAGGTAGACTCCAGGGTCCATGTGCTGCTTCTGAGGGACCTCAGAAGTTACCCACAGCAAAAGGCTTACACTTGCTGCGCTGCTGCCTGAAAGTTCTTAGGAGGTTGCAAGTAATCACAAATCTAAATGTTTCTAATTGAAATTAATAAATGTGATATGGTTTGAAATTCCCACATCTGTATGGATCAGCCAAGGGAGCAGCAACTCTATTTTATCATCTGTGAAATGGTATTGCTTACATAGCGGCTAGGACATTAAACATCCTTATTATACTTAACATATTACAGAGGGGTTAAATTTCATAGGTTTTATTCCTGTAAAATTCCTGTGCCTGCAGCAGTTTTATCCACACATTTCTAGCAACACAGGTATTAGCTGCACATTAGCCAATTTAATTTACTTACTTTCAAAAGTACCTGGGAGAAAAGTCTAAGGATCTTCTACAACCAAGAAAAAAAGAATTGATGTTTCAAGGTGGTGTTCATATTTCCCTTGCTTGTTGCTTTTCGATTTATTTATATTACTGCTGAGAATATACGCATTTTAGTACTTGACAGATGGCAACCAATTCCAGAGCTGAGGAAGACAGGAAACTCAAAGCAGGAAATAATATAGCAATAAGAAGCCTGGCAGCCTTGTAATGGCATAACTTGGAGAGGAAGGCCCTGGGCAGGTAAAATTGGGCTAGAAAAGTATTTAGCAACAGAGAGGGAGTTTGAGGGGAAGGCTTGTGCATTTGGCTCTTGTCATTTGCTTAATTTGTGAAAAACTGCGAGACTTTATGGTCTTTGGATGGAAGAATAGCATTCATGTGAGGAAAATAAAAAACTCTTGTCAATGAAGAATGGGTGCAAGTGGCCTAGAAAGGCCCTTTGACTGAATGATGACAGAATTGTAATTTTTAACTCAGTCACACCAAAGACAGAGTGAATATTTACGTTCGTGTGCAGGAGACAGCCTTCGACAAAGTAGCAGCTTTACCTAAGGTTCAGAGCCTGCACTCCCTTCAATATGGGTATTTTAATTTAGGCACCAGTGGCAGTTTAGGACTCAGAAAGTGACACAGAGCCAGAAGAGAAAAGAAATAGGTCATGTTGGAGTTCAGCTGAGCAGCTGAAGTATTCAGAAGCTACTCCTAACCTTTTTTCAGTGTTTTCTTTTCTGTGTTCTTTCTCTGACTTCCCTATGGAAAAAAAACTCATCAGACTGCATGTAATCAGTTATTGAAAAGGAAAAATATGTTTTTCCTTCTGCCATGAGAGAAAAACCATTGAGCTTCATCCCTTGTAGCAGGACTGATGTGTAGAAAATATTCAGAAATGCCACTTAGGCATTGGTCATTAAAGTCACAGTCTGGAACAAACCTGGGACTCAGAGCGATCTCTCAGCAGTCACATATTCATCATCTTCTTGTCTTACGTAAGTGCCCAGACTGGCCTCTCCAAGTCTGATCCTTCAAAATTTCCTTATTTAGCCTGCTGAAGACTTTGTCTGCCTGTAAAATGTTATAGCCTGATTCATTAATGCCCATGACATGCATTTTGATGGAGGGGATAATGGGACTATGTAAGGGTTCTTGTTCTTTATTAGCTTCTTTTACTCTCAGTCTTCAGCAGCCCCATCCTCCCCATAGCGAGCACTGCCTGAAGTTGACCAGTACATAACCCACAGTGAAGATGCTTTCAGGTTCACAGACAAATTGCTTGTTCTACAGGTCATCTTGAATGAGGTAGGAAAGGGAAAGGTCTGCTACAACACAAAACCCTGCCACGCAGGTAAGGCTGGTTGTACACTTGATACGACTGAGCAGCTTCATTGGTTCAGACTGCAGGAGAGTCTGCCACTGAGAGAAGACTCAGACGCAGCAAGATCATGCATTTCAGGTTCAGCCAACACCAGACATTTTTATCAGCTTGTGCAAGGATATTTTATAGTGACTCTTGTTACCCCTTCCTGTCTAAAGTCTCTATAGCAGTGTTTCCTCCTGGACTTGCTGAAGACAAGATGGGGGCAGCCATCAATTCCTGCCTGGCCTCGGCCTCGCTTTGACATCAGCAGTGCTGAGGTAATGGCTGTCCTGTCTTGTGAGTTAAATTCAGATTTCCCACTGCATAACTCTTCTCAACAAAAAGAGTAACCCTCGTGCCCACAAAGCAATTACAAAAATTCACTGCAGCCTCCTAGCATGCTTGAACTCAGAGCTGAATTAGCAGAGGAAAAGCATGGACAAAAAGCAAGACCACAGTGATAATTTCCCCAAACTATAAAGCAAAGTCACCAGGCCATGGAGATTGCTGTCTCCACTGCAGCAGCATCAAACAACAAGGATGTTTCCAGGCATGGCAAAAGTCCTGAATGACACAGAGAAGTCTCCTATGCCTTATGCCTTCATCTTGAAGCACACACCAGAGTGGTTCCTAAACAGGAAGAAACTGCGTCCACCCATCTCCTTTAGTCCTGACAGCTCTCTTCTGCTGTAAGCAGACAGCCTAAGACGGTAGAGGCCTGATACCTACCAAGGAACTACAGCTAAATGCATGCCAGGTATGGGAGATCAGGCACAGTACAGAACAAGATATATCCTTGCATTTCCATGGCTTCCACAGTGTTTCAAGAAGGGGTAAAGATCCCAGACTAGATCTCATCAGGAAGCCTCAGAGGGGAGACCATGTGCTCCTCACTGCAAAGCCTCCCCGGCGAGCATCTGCACTGCCCATGTGAAGGTCTGGTAAACAGCACAGGATATGAGTGCACACTGCAGTGTGAATGCTTGTCGCCCAAAACCTTGATTAAGACCATCAAATGAATTCCAGATGAGCCATCAGAATACTCATCAGTCATGTCAGCTCAATCCCTGCCTTGTCATGGAGTTCAGCAGGCTTTGGGACTTGACCAAGAAGAATAATTACAGCTTGGACTGGCTTTGAATTAACAGCCCAGCAGTGAAACAGATCTCCAGAGTAGCTTTTCCTCCATTTCTGTATGTCAGGCTACTATGTGATGTATTTTTCTTTGTTTTACTTCTCTGTACTAAAAATTCAGACTTCTATCGCCCACAAAAAAATATAGAGGAGCACATGAAAGTAGTTTTGAATGAAAGCAGAATAAGGACGAAACAACTTCCAGAGAATAACACAAGACCACTTTCATTCTTTTTCTTCAGAGTTTAGATGGATCTATAATTTCATTTTTTACTTCATATTATGGAGTGACATTTTATGCTAGCATGTCGTGTCCTTTTAATGGCCTCTCTATGACTCGCTGTGACTTTTGTTCAGAGATTTTGCTGTTAGGAATTTGTTATTCAGAAGTCAGCAACAGTGACTTTAGTTATCAGCTGTAATGTGTTCTGATTCACAGCTAAATGCTTCTAGGAGGGCTGACAGATGCCTCCACCCCGTGCAACAGCACTTGGAACAGAGAGGTGAAAAGACTGCAGCAACCCAAATGACTTTGCCTTAGTCATGCAGCGTGATGCCCCAGGCAAAAGTCCTGCTCAAAGAACCTCATCAGCATGACTGCAACATGCTTAGGTACAAGCCAGCATTTCTATGCAGTGCTGCACTGTGCCATGGGGCACTGCAGCCTGGGTGAAGAGGGTAGCGCTGTCCTGGGCAGCAGTTATCATTGTATGGCCAAGCCATGCCCAGTGACCGCTGGAACCTGTTTCCAGCTGTCATACAAACCCATTCAAGAGCTGCCTTCCTGAAATTGCCTTAACCAGCCGGTGAATTCATAGAATCATAGAATCATAGCATAGTTAGGGTTGGAAAGAACCTTAAGATCATCTAGTTCCAACCCCCCTGCCATGGGCAGGGACACCTCACACTAAACCATGCCATCCAAGGCTATGTCCAACCCCACCTTGAACACCGCCAGGGATGAAGCATTCACAACTTCCCCGGGCAACCAATTCCAGTGCCTCACCACCCTTACAGTAAAGAATTTCTTCCTCATATCCAATCTAAACTTCCCCTGTTTAAGTTTAAACCCATTACCCCTTGTCCTCTCACTACAGTCCCTCATGAAGAGTCCCTCCCCAGCATCCCTATAGGCCCCCTTCAGGTACTGGAAGGCTGCTATGAGGTCTCCACGCAGCCTTCTCTTCTGCAGTCTGAACATCCCCAATTTTCTCAGCCTATCATCATAGAACTCTCATTTTTAATAAGGTTTTCTACAACATTAATATTGACACTGCCAAAACATGCTCATTTCTTATTCCAACACTTTAGAGTGCTCACAGAAAGAGCACAGAAAGCTGTGCAGAAAAGCGGCTGTCAGCCTTTTTCGTTATGTAAATACAAGTTTCATCAGAAAACTGTCAACAGGTAGATGCCACTTTTCTGGACAGCAGCTGCAACTCAGCATGTTGTCATACCTGTGACCCGGAACAACATGAAACACTAGCAAGATGACCATAGCACACACCACCTGTATCAACTCTGCCACTTGAGGTCATGGGCAAAATGAAGCTCCTGTTATACACAACAAAAAAGAAATGTAAGGACGCTACCCTTGCTATGACACTAAAGCCTTGAAAGGATACCAAACTGTCAGTATAAATCCCAGCAGCACAAGGTGCTTCTCTTGCAATGGAAATAAAGTGTCAAAGGACAGACCAGCCAAGTGGCCCCTGGAGAGGAGCCACCATTCCCCAGCACCTGGCTCCTCAAAAAGATTCATCTTTTGCTGGTGTCTTTTGAGAGTTGAATTTTTTAAGGCACAGCTCTTCCTGGTTAACCTGGAGTGTCAGAGGAAATGGCACTTTAATGTTATAGTACAGACTAGCCTTAGGAAGATGAAACACAGCATCCTTTCCTCCAGGCCTTCATACATGAATTGTCTAAAGTCAAAGTCTTCCTCCCTCCACTTTCTTGCCTGGGCTAACTGAATTGATATCATTTCACTGTTAGTAAAGTTATATATATTTTATGTGATCAGAAAGACCAATATGATAGAAAGCATGGGATTTATGGTGTTTGTAGTCTGATAACACATAGACATATAAGCAAGGTCCTGTACCACTTCAGCTCTTACCATTTCCATTTCTTTTCTTTAAATAGGAATACTGCACCTCTTTCCCAGGGCACTAGCCATGTTACTTTCATTATTTAATGGGAAACATGAAGACGCTTGAAAAAGACCTGGGTTCAAAAACAAAAAATACTTTTTTTCCTAGTCTGTTTCTTTGTTCCACATGATATACAAAGGAGTCAGTAAGTTAACTCTGTTTGCCCTCAGTCCCAGACAGCATCTCTCACTCATACATACATTCTTGAGTCTATGGTACCATGTGGTATTTCCCAAGAAACACAGTTTTCTGTCAGCCTTAAAACCTTTACATCAGAGATATTTTGCACCCTGTTTGATTCAAAGAGTACAGAGGTATGAAACATTCCAACATAAGCTCGACCTCATGGGCAGGGGTAAATTAAGCCGGTACTGAATTCAAACAATATTGATGCTTGAGTCGGTACGCCATACAAACCTGCTCTTAATTAGGAGCTTCATGCCCTTGTGTTTGTCCCTTTGTCCTTAACAACGTAGCAGCAAGAATATTTTAAACAGCTGCAGCTTTGTCTTTTATTTGAGTTTTGGGGATTGTTAAGTGCTACCGGAGGCAGAAACATGGTTTTCTCCCTAATTAACTCTTCAGGTGAGCACTGGAAATGGAAAAGGCTTGTATAGAAACCTACAAGTGTACACAGAGGGAGCCTGCCTGTCCCCATTCTGAGGGAAGCAGCCCATTCCCTTTGACTGACTAATGGCCCACTGCTGGTTAGAGGCTGCCAGAGGGTTAAAAGCACTTCTTGTTTCTCTTCGTCCTTCTGGCAGATGAATGCAGACCCCACTTCCAGGACATGGCTTTCTGTGGTTATGTGAAAGAGCCCTTACTCATGCCAGGCAGCCCAAAGTGGACATGCTGCCTCACTCTCTCCATCCCACCCACACAGGCCGTGACAAATGACTTGGGCTATCAGTACTGTCAGCACAGGTCCCACCAATCGGACAAGCTGAGCCTTCATGCAGAGCTCAGTTGCCACTTGGAATCTGTGTGTATTTGTCACTGAAATTGGTTGCACCAGGTCTTTTTTTTTCTTGCATATTGCTCTGCATTTTTGTACTGATGGTGGCTTGAAAAAAACCCAGAAGAAAAACACATAAAACACATAAGTAAAAAAATAGTTAACCCCCTTAAGTTTAATGACTTTAAAATTTGTGTGACACAGCATCCATGAGGACATTTCCCCACAACAATGACAAACACAAAATCTCAGGATTGATTCATTACTCAAAAATTACTTCACTTGAAGCCTCTTTTTTTTTTTTTCAGTGAGTATTATGTTATAGCCCTTATTTCTTCACCTCCTCTGTAACAACATCTGCTTTACGAGAGGCAAATTTTGATTCTTCTTACTCTGAGCTGAGGTCAACTTGGTTTGGGTTTTTTGTTTTTAGGCTTGTGTGTGGCTATTTTCTTTTTTCTTTTTTCTTTATTCCTTTTTTTTTTTTTTTTTAAGTAGGCAACCTACCTGTCTCAGTATCCACGGCAACAAATCTCTGGTTAATGAATGTCTAGAAATTCACTGCAGAAGTTTTATTAGTTTTTCCAAGAACTTGTGAAAGAAGCTTCCTTAAAATAAAAAAGATCCACCCAAACTTAGGAATCAAGCAACTCAAAGAAAACCAACAGCTAAATTTTTGCAGTGGGGGCTCATTGAGATTTAGTTTGGGCTTTGTTTCTGTTTTGAGGGAAGAAGTACACAAAACTGAATGTCAAAAAGAAAAGAAATATCAATACTCATTGGAACTGGTTTAGTATTTGGTCACCTGGCAAAAAATGAAAGAGGAAGAAAAAAAAGACAACTCACCATAAGAAAAGGAGGGTGTCTTAAAATTTTGTATTAATACTGGTTTTATTTAATATATTTACAGTGCTCCAGAAAAATGAAAGGGGGGTTGTCACAGCAGCACTGCAATATTACAGAATTACATTGGTTAATCACTCCAAAGTAGCCCTATCTGCGTTTTGACCCCAGCACAGGCAACTCCCTCTACAGGGTCCAAGGGAGTAGAAGCGCTGGATCATGAGAACAGCAGGCTGTCTTGTCTCTGCAACGATTAGTATTCACATCCTTACCCTCAGATAGCTATAATTTGTTCAAAATTAAGCTGGACCAACAAGACACACACCCCCCCCCCCCCCATGTTGTAATTGCTGATGCTAAAACACAGGCTTCTAGAACTTTGCAGGGAAGAGGATGCTAAAAATTAGAGTAAGAATGGGGGGGAGGGGGTGTCTCTTTTTTCGGCAAAAAAAATTACAGTTCAAAATTTCCAGAATGATATTACCTTAGGTACATACTCAGCATGAAGAAATTCTGTTCAAACAGGAAGACCTTAGCTAAGATAAAAACAGCTATACATTTTGATAGTTGAAAGCGTGATAATTGCAAGTATTGCAACTAATTACAGTAAAGGTGTAATAAATTTCCCCAATGTAACAGGGTTGCAATTATACCAGAGGAAAGGAGAAAGCTCCTTTAGGTTATACAAGTTATTGATACGAATCTCTTTTGGTTAGCATTGACTGGATAATGATTGCTTCAGTTTTTCCTCAAAAGTTCCCTTAAATTTCAAAAACTCAGTGGAGTTACTTAATCCAGCGGGAAAAATTTGCATCTCACCTTAAGCATAATTAGTGCCTTTAATGACCTCTTAAGAAAACCTTTGCCCAAGGATTTTTGAAAGCTTAATTCTCCATTCTTCATTATTTTGCTGGACAGTTCAAATAATTGAAAGAGGTTAACCAGGCATAAATTTCTACCCTGTAAATCCTACCAATATCCACCAAGACAATATGCTGTTTAGCTGTTTTATTCTTAATTATTATTTCTCCTTATTTACTTGGTACTAACATAAAACTCACTAACATATTATTCCTAATATACCTTGAAAGGAAATATGACATTTGATTCCCTTGACATTTCTGCTAGTATTAGCTCATCTAATGACCATTTCCTTAGTCACTAAGACAGCCACACAGTCTGTCAGGTCAATCTTCACAAAATAAATAATCCTTTGCATTTAAGTCAGAATTTCAACTGTGACTTATTCCAGGTTTAATTACTCTTTTAATTCCAGAAGCTAGGGAGCTATTGTTCTGTTTATTATAATTCATTAGAACTAATTACAGAAGCTTGTTTTCCCCCATCGCCAAATGTCATGGGTTCAGCAGTAGCAGTCATTTTTCTCCTTCTTAGTAGGTGGTGCAGCATTGTGTTTTCGACTTTGGGCCTGGGAACAGCACTCATAACACCGATGTTTATAGTTATGGCTTAGAATGTTTGGTTTGACCAAGGACTTTCCGAGTCTCATGCTCTGCCAGGGAGGAGGGGAAGCCGGGAAGAAGGAGAAACAGGACACCTGACCCAAACTGGTCAAAGAGGTATTCCATACCACAGTACATCATGCCCAGAATGGAAAAACTGGGGGCAGGAACCCGGAAGAGTTCAGTTCATGGCTTGGTCATCGAGTGGTGAGCAGTTGTATCCTCTTCCCTTGTATTTCCCTCATCATTATTATTACTGGTGGTAGCAGTAATGATTTGTGTTATACTTTGGGTACTGGACTGTTCTTATCTCAACCAGTGGTAGTTACATTCTTTCGATTCTTCTCCCCATTCCTCACCCCCCCTGGAGTGGGGGGGAAGAAAGAGGGGGGAGTGAGTGAGCAAACTGTGTGATTTACGGGTTAAACCACGACACCAAACTAACAATAAGTCTGGACTTCCCCCTGCTCACTTTCAAAGCGTTTTCTTTTAGAACCTCTTTCAGCTCAGTTGCTGCAAAACCCATCATCCCTATTACCATCACTGGAATTTATGCCGTTCATATCTGGTGGCAGCTTAAAGATGATCACTCTGAAGTGACAGGCACTGATCTATCACTAATGTGATCAAACAAACTAGCACTCAGACAGCTTAAAACTCATGCATATTTGATGGACACAGGATGGGTCAAAAGGAAAACAGAGCCTATGCGATGGCAGCAAATTAGCACTGCCTGCTGCTAGCGCACATGGGTAAAATGAGCACTCTAAAGTGACCTGCTCTTGTGGATGATGTTCAACCACTTAACATCTCGTGCTGCTGGTTGCATCTCCTTCTGGAAGTTATTCCTCCATACTGGCATGCGAGTACTCATAGGTCAGTTCAGTGCACAGAATTTTAAATCACTGCTGAATATCAGCATTCTCATTAATCACAAGTGTACAACTGCAGTTCAGACCTCTTCCTGGTTTTGATTTTTAAATCATGTTTACTATGAGTTAAAGGGGGACATCAGGAGCTTTGTTTTCATATCTGCATGACATTCTTCTTGTTGCTTTTTAGGTGTGCACAATACTTGATTGTAATGTTTTTTTCTTGCCAACCACAAGCCTTGCACAGGTGCTTACAAATTATAAATTACTTGACTGGTTTTAGTACTAAATCTTTCAGTTCTAATGAGAATATTGATATGCTCTGTAAAGATGCTGAAAACCAGTAAACAAACCATTTCTGGGTCTTTTTTCTGATATTTTTGTTTGTACAATGAATGTTACCTAGCTCATAATTGCTTTACTTCAAGCAATTAGCCAACTGAAGATGCTGTTAAAAAAAATTGCCATTAGTGTCTGAAGAGGTAATGAAGGCTGCCACTATCAATTTGTGCTTTAATGATCATAGTTTTCTCTCTTACTTTAATGCCATATTCCTACAGCTTCTTGATGTGGCGCAAAACCTTTTTGTTTTTCAGCAAGGACCACTGTAACAGCCATTATTCATTTAGCAGCAAAGCCACACATATATTACATGGAAAAGGAAATAAAGCAGCCCAAAATTCCTGGCTTGATATCCAGGCCCAGGCAGATCATCCTGCTCTGAGGCTGTCAAAGAAACCAGACTAGTGGGGGTTTGGTGTCACTGGTGGATCTGAAAACACAGGAGGATGACAGAGACAACTCTTCTAAACTTCAGCTTTCCAACACCTCTGTTTTGGCACAGGGATGTTGCAGTACCTTCCACATCATGCTGGGACACCATGTATGCTCATAACCATAGAGTCATCAATGCCAGTTTGAAAATTTTGATGGCTCCCCACCTCTACACATTTGTAAGTATAATATATTAAATTAACACTTATTTCTTCAGACAGCTTTTTCAGCAGCAGAGAACAGACTTCTCTGCCTATAAAACACAGGCTCCCTTTGAGACAAAACACTTTTTAAAGGACATCATTTATCCTATGCAACACAGAGAAGCTTCAACACCTTCAGCTATGTTCCTAGCTGATTTTAGACCACTTGGGCCAGAGTGGAGTTAATATAATTTCTCTGAACTTGGATGGTGTCATGGTTTAAACCCAGCCAGTAACTAAATACTATGCAGTCACTTGCTCATCTCCTTCCCATTCCACCCTCCCCTCCCCCTGGGAATGATGTTGACGAGAACTGTGTCCAATAAGCAGCAATTTCCACACAGGTTGCGCAGCCTCATGTGGTTTCTCAAAGCAGGACACAACAGGGATTCACAAGCTCTCCCCTCCACCCACATCATGACCAAATCCCTCCAGCTGAAAGTCAATATTGTCAAAGAAGTATGAGCCAATAAAGTTTTCAGCTTGCCTTTCTCAACACTTAATTCAGCAATGCTATCTATTGCCTTAGAAAGTAGTAGAAAGTGGGATGTTGTGACTAACATAATTCACAATAAGCACAGATAGCTGAGCTTCATTTGAAATGATCTCATTTCTAGACAATCAGGTTTTTGATTATAGCTATGCCTGAAGCTGTCTATTCTCTTTTCTCTGGATGCTTGGCCATCCAAAACAATTGTTTACTCTAGATAGTGTTTCAGTTGTTAAACACCAGTCTGGTGCTTAACTTACGAAAAAAATGCTGCAGGATGTCAAGATGCTTGAAATAGAAACATGGAAATCAACAAGGTATAATTTCCCAGATAATTTGTAGTGCTGCATGTAAAAAATTGTACCAATTAGGCCCAAAATTCAGCTGCATCAACTTGTCTCTCAGCACTGTTTCATAACTGCACAGCAAAAAACTAACAGGAAAACTGCTTTTGCTGGTGTCTTCCATCCCATAATTAAACATGTGTCCATTCACTGTGTTCCAGAACATTAACCATTAACAGTCTTTCAGCACGTTATGCAAAGATTTGCTGCAAGTTCTTGGAAAAAAAAACCAAACAACTTAGATTATCGAAAAACTCACAAACTTATAGCTCCTTCACTCTTCCTACATATGTTCTAATCATGCCGTTAGTAAAACACACAATAATTATTGAACACACAAAAGGGGTCAAAATCTCTAACAAAAGCAAAAGCAAAACTGTTTTCAAATTCATGAGATTGAAGGGGTCACTTCAAGTAAAAAAACAAAAAAACAAAAAAACAAACCAATCAATTGAGGGATATGTTGGTTTTTCATCCTAAAGTTTGCATCTGTATCTTGAAAGTGGAAATAATAGATAACAAAGGAAGTTAAAATCAGTTGAGGGCCTCAGGGTATACATTGTTCCATTTGGGTCCTAGCTCTAGGAGCTCCAGTGCACGATAAACAGGAAAGGTTACAACAGAAGGCAGAGACTTTGTCTCTTCATTTCCCAGGTACCAATTCCTGACTTTAAATAAGCAATACCAGCCAGAGATACATTACTCCATTAGATGCCCTGTGCAAATGTCTTAATGCTAGACACAGTGGCTATAGTTTCTCCATGCTACAGCTGCAAATACTGGCTTGACAAAAGCACCCACCCTACACCTTCTTTAGAAATCCTGTGTGAAAAACAAAGAAGACTGAAGCTTCAGAAAGGAAATATGATTTCAGACGCAAATTTCCAGGACCAGACCTGGGCATGAAGAGGGCTGGAAAAGAAGTATATATTTTTATTTTTATGCTTTAAGAACAAAAAGGAAGAGCTAATAAGCCAGGTCATGGTATAGCCGAAATTCTGCCAGTCTTCTTTGAATGGTTCATCCCTCCTCCAGTCAACATACACCTTTTCTTTGTCTCCCTACCACTGTCATTTAAAATAGTATACTGCATAAGTTTGTTTCTTGTACTCTATTACCCCTGGTATCAAATGACCTGGCCTAAGCAGTTCTTTTAAAACCTTTGCCTCCTGCACTGAGATTTCCGTCTTTTTCTTTCCTTTCAATTTTGCATTCAAGCCTCCTTCTAACTCCATTTCATTAGACCATTCAAACAGTCTGCCTCTTAAACCAAACAGGAAAATATATTAATATTTGGGCAATACAGTGCCATTTTATCTGCTATGTAAACTTGCTCAGATTGATTTCCCAAGTTAAAAAAAAAAGATGTTCAGAAATTAATAACAAGTCACCAAGGCACAAGTGGAGCAGCAAAGATGCTCCAGCTAGGGATCTCAGCAAGTGGTGTATCAGTGAGATATTAAAATTATTTATAAGCCAGCTCCATGCAGCCCAAGCAGGGAAAGGCAACCCCACCACAGCATAGTGATGTCTGGAGTGGAATAGTGCAAGTCCAACCTGATCCCTGCACCCCAGCTACTACAGCTTAAATGAATGGGTATTATCTGTGTGAACCATAAAAGTAGTTGTGAACAACTCGTTTCCAACGGCATTTACAATATCTGCACACATGCAGAAACAACTACTACCCATACTGGCAGTGCTGCTTTGTGTTTATTGACACTTTCAAAATACATTTAAATGTATTTGAAAAGGCTTTGGTGCAAATCTCCTACAGTAGGCCGCACTTGAAGCTGCTATAGTACTAACTACTTACCCTGCAGCGGCATTGTGACCTACAGGATTACATAGTAACCAAAGCCCTGGGCTTTGCCATAAGAAGTACTGCGGCCACATCTGAACTGGTAAAGACAGATGAGGACAGCAGAGGATCTTCCCAAAACACACAACATCAGCAGCCATCCTGTTGTGGATACCAAGGGTTTGCAAGTACAGGTCTACACGTTTTCCTGATGGATTGACTTCAGGCCACGGAGTAATTCTCAGCAAATTTAATTTACTAACATAGGCTTAGCCACAAAGAAATTCCCTATCCAAAAAAACTCACACACCTAAAGAGCTGGGTCTCACAGACTGCTGGGGGGGGGGGGGAGGGAGGGGAGTATCTTAAACACAAAGCTTAAACAGTGTGATAATGTGGAAACGTCACGTTGGCTCCAAATGTGTCTTGTTTCGAATCTATTTATTTCAGTGGTCTCTAGCCTGAGGCTCACAAGGCGATGTCCACTCCTAGACTACCCAGCATGGCGCAAACCAAAGGCTCCACACAGCTGCAGGCCAAGCAGACAAGTGGTCAGAAGTATGATACCTCCACAGGCAGACTCCTCCAGGGGACAGCAAAGCTTGGAAACTGCAAAACAGGGTATGTAGATGGTTGCAATTGCTCTAATAGCTAAATAGCTACAGGCAATAATGCTGCATGAATAATGAAAAAAGTGTAAAACCAATTCCATTGAAAAATACATATTAAAAAATATATATCTCTGTTCCAAATGACTTTGCCTGCAGAAATGTGAGCAAAGAACTCTGGAGGACACTTTCGGTGTTTTGTGGATTGCTTTCTGTGTCATTAAACAAATCCAACTCTGACAAAAAGAAGAGACGGAAGTCTTTTTCTCTTTCAGCTTTCTACAAGTACTTTCACTTTTCTTCACTAACCCTTTTTGTAGTGCAGTCATAATTTCCTGAAAAACTGCAGGACGGTTAACTCAGACTTTTCTTGTTTCAATGCATATGTGGCATTTTCTATTTTTGGCTGAATTTTATGATGAAAAATAAATGTTTTCTGAAACCGTGACAATAAAAACCATATTGTTAAGAAAGTCTATCTCAAATTTCTGAATGTTCATTTATTTTATTCATTAAAGGAGTTTCTTTCTACTACTTTTGGGTTTTGCAAACATAAGAGCATTTTTCTTTCAGTCAAAGATAAGGAAATTAGTTTGGCAGGAAATTTAGTTTGGCAGGAAAGAAAGGGAGGGAGGAAGGGAGGGAGGAAGGAAGGGAGGAAGGGAGGAAGGGAGGAAGGGAGGAAGGGAGGAAGGGAGAAAGGGAGGGAGGGAGGGAGGGAGGGAGGGAGGGAGGGAGGGAGGGAGGGAGGGAGGGAGGAAGGAAGGAAGGAAGGAAGGAAGGAAGGAAGGAAGGAAGGAAGGAAGGAAGGAAGGAAGGAAGGAAGGAAGGAAGGAAGGAAGGAAGGAAGGAAGGAAGGAAGGAAGGAAGGAAGGAAGGAAGGAAGGAAGGAAGGAAGGAAAGGAAGGAAGGAAGGAAGGAAGGAAGGAAGGAAGGAAGGAAGGAAGGAAGGAAGGAAGGAAGGAAGGAAGGAAGGAAGGAAGGAAGGAAGGAAGGAAGGAAGGAAGGAAGGAAGGAAGGAAGGAAGGAAGGAAGGAAGGAAGGAAGGAAGGAAGGAAGGAAGGAAGGAAGGAAGGAAGGAAGGAAGGAAGGAAGGAAGGAAGGAAGGAAGGAAGGAAGGAAGGAAGGAAGGAAGGAAGGAAGGAAAGGAAGGAAGGAAGGAAATCGAAAAGAAGAAAGGAGAAAGAAGAAAGAAGAAAGAAAAGAAGAAAGAAGAAAGGAGAAAGAGAAAAAGGAAAAAAGGAAAAAAGGAAATGGAAAAGAAGAAAGAAGAAAGGGAAAAAGGAAAAAAAGAAATGGAAAAGAAGAAAGAAGAAAGGGAAAAAGGAAAAAATGGGAAGGGAAAAGAAGAAAGAAGAAAGGAAAAAAGGAAAAAATGGAAGGGAAGGGAAGGGAGAGGAAGGGAGAGGAAGGGAGGGGAAGGGAAGGGGAGGGGAGGGGAGGGGAAGGGAACAGGAGGGGAGGGGAGGGGAAGGGAACAGGAGGGAAGGGGAGGGGAGGGGAGGGGAGGGGAGGGGAGGGGAGGGGAGGGGAGGGGAGGGGAGGGGAGGGGAGGGGAGGGGAGGGAAGGGAAGGGAAGGGAAGGGAAGGGAAGGGAAGGGAAGGGAAGGGAAGGGAAGGGAAGGGAAGGGAAGGGAAGGGAAGGGAAGGGAAGGGAAGGGAAGGGAAGGGAAGGGAAGGGAAGGGAAGGGAAGGGAAGGGAAGGGAAGGGAAGGGAAGGGAAGGGAAGGGAAGGGAAGAAAAGGAAAAGAAAAGAAAAGAAAAGAAAAGAAAAGAAAAGAAAAGAAAAGAAAAGAAAAGAAAAGAAAAGAAAAGAAAAGAAAAGAAAAGAAAAGAAAAGAAAAGAAAAGAAAAGAAAAGAAAAGAAAAAAAGAAAGAAAAGAAAAGAAAAAAAGAAAGAAAAGAAAAGAAAAGAAAAGAAAAGAAAAGAAAAGAAAAGAAAAGAAAAGAAAAGAAAAGAAAAGAAAAGAAAAAAGAAAGAAAAGAAAAGAAAAAAAGAAAGAAAAGAAAAGAAAAGAAAAGAAAAGAAAAGAAAAGAAAAGAAAAGAAAAGAAAAGAAAAGAAAAGAAAAGAAAAGAAAAGAAAAGAAAAGAAAAGAAAAGAAAAGAAAAGAAAAGAAAAGAAAAGAAAAGAAAAGAAAAGAAAAGAAAAGAAAAGAAGGACCCATTACAGTCCTCTGCCATATGTTGTCTTGAAGTCTCCACACAAATGACTGAGCAGATCATTCTGAATATCTTATGTGCCACAAAGAAACCAACAGAATTGAGTAGGTCTCTGGTGACTGCAGCAGCAGAGTACCAGTCAAACCATGCCCTGTCTCCTGGCCCAGGAACAATGGCATGTGATATACGATGACCCATTCCATCACCATGTTTGTGTTTGCAAAATGAAGGCCCTGCGAACTGCAGCAGGAATATGTGAGGCATTGTGAGTATATTCCTTTCAGCAAAGATTAATTGAAATGCCATAAATCAAGTGACCTGGGAAAATTAGAAGAGGTGATGGTGAAGGAAAATTGCAGTAAAGAAAGGAGATGAAAAAAAAATATGATAAAAGAGAGGAGGAGTTCAGACAGGAAACTAATCTGTGAGTAACAAGTACCACTGCTATTAGCTGCCTGGACATACTGCATGATAACCTCTCTTTAGAAAAGAATTATGAGCAACTTTAACTGAAATAATGTTGTCTTTGACAGGCTGATACCCTTAGTTCAGTGCTCCCCTTGTCAATAGTCCCCTTGTCAATAGCAGATATTAGCAAAGTTGTTTTTTTTTAAAGAGCCTCAAGAGTGACTTTTTTCCCTTTACTGTGTTTAAGCTAGATACCATCAAAGCTTTACACAGGACTCTAAATTTTATTCTAACACAGCTATATAAAGATCTTGTGCCAGCCTGCTTCTACCTGTGAGCAGCCTTTGTTGTCTAGAAGTTGCACAGAAAACGCCAGTGAAAGATCTGTGTAGAGTCAATAAATTGTTACCATGATCACTTTCCACCTGCCTTTGATCCCACGTATAAGTAGCATATACTTATTCATGTAGGTTTCTATGAAAGAAAAACCAAGTGCTACTACCTCTTCCTCTCTATGATTATTGTTGTACCAGAGATTTGATGCTGTGAGTAGTCAGTGTTACTAACATTCCCTGTTTTGCCAGGGAATTGCTGATTCTGAGGCATTCACCTCTCCCAGGGCTGAGCAGCAGGTTCCTAACCTGGTGCTGCTGAGGGTTACACTGAAACAAAAGACTTTTCTGTCTTTACTGACTTTACTGTGTAGCATATAACTCACTGGGGGAAAGAAAAAGTGATGTGGAATTAAGCATCTAGGCTGAATGGACAGCTTTTTTGGTGTCTGATAAATCTTGGTATTTGATAAATGCAGATATTTTTAAACGTAGAGCTGAAAACAGACCTGGAACTCCTACAGATTAAAGCATTCAATTGAAATAAATTTGCAGTACGTAATGTATTTCCCTTTGCTTTAGATGAAAGGTCTTAGTCTATCCTTTGTACAATGCTCAGAGTACTTCGTGGTTTTTGGAAGTTCTCCATCAATCTTCTCTGACAGGTCCCATAGATGCTGGTGAATCATCCCTGTTAGATAAGACCAGAATCTTTACATGAATTTTAATTACTGCTTTTGGCATTTAAGTGCTGCACAAATACCTAAAACAGGAATATAGTCAGACTATCTACATGCTGGAGTCCAAACTCATTCTGTAAGGTCGCAGATATTTTCATTTAACCTTCAAAGAATCTGGTGTTTTCCATTTAAATTATATTTCTATACTTTCTGTCCAGGTACATCCTGATCCATTCTCCCGTCCCTTTCCTCTACTCCCTGTTTCACTATCAAGGCTTCATTGAAGTTCTCCCAGGCTGAAATAGAGTGGCAAGCACTACAGTGATAAGAGAGGCAGTTTTCTCAGTAGCTTACACTGTGATCACACACAGTGTAAAGATACAATCTATGGCAACTGAAAAGCAAGTCAAGAAATCCATCATAATCTAACACACTTCTCTGGCTTGAAATACCTGATTCTTTCTTTTTGTTATGTTTCTATCTGCAGAAAAATACCATAAAAATAGAGAGTTTCATAGTTGTTCGTTTTGATTTATACCTTGGGGTGGCAGGAAAAAGGAATCATTTGTCTTACTTTATTTTCAGACTGACTTCCTGTGAAAGGGAGGCTTAAGCAGTCACACTTACTATCCATCTGCATGTTCATCTGTTGAGCTGTCTGTCAGTCCCTCCTCCTAGATAGTTTCTTGAGCCCGCTAGCCACTTTCAGTCAAATTTGACAAATGGCATCATAAAATTAGTAGTGGGTACCAAATTACAACACTGACTGAGGGGATGGCAGCAGCCAGGTGGCCAACCAGCATGTGAACACTGCCTGGCCAGACAGTGGGCTACAAACTAGCCAGAGAACAAGGCGTCCCTTACACAGGCCACCAGGCAGAAGAGGCTGAGGAGATTGCACCAGTGGTGTGCAAGACATCTGTGCCACTTCAGCCACTAATGGAATATTCGTTAGTGTGACATGTCAGATCTGTGTCTGATTGTTTACTTGTTGCATACCTGTACAACATCTGTCTCACTCTAAGCATGAGATATTGGCTGCTGGATAGAATGGACAGTGTCTGTTTTATGTCCTATACTCAGTTAAGCCTAGGAGAGCATTTGCTCTGCATCCATTCTGCCAAAATGCCATGCATGGACAGAAGGGAGGAACCTGCCTTTTTCTTGCCAGACAGGAGAGAGCCCTCCTTTCCTGGAAGCAGCCAAGCTCCCTGTGGTGGAGACTTGAAGGCTCCTAGGTGCAACAACAGGGAGACAGCACATATGCAGATCCTGGATAGGGAGGAAAGGCTTCTCTTTGTGACCCAGATTAAGAGAGTTCTGTGACATTTGTAGCAATGAGCAGCTGCTGCATTGCAGGCAGTCATGCTGTCACTGGACTGGGAACAAGCTGGAAGTGACGATATATTTCACAATGGCATAGTGGTAGTTTTTTGTGTAGCCCCCTCCTATTCATACTCTGATTCAGTCTGAGTTCTCTCTAGTTTAAAGTGTTCAGTGTTCCAACGCGTGTTCTAGTAAAACACTTTTCGTGTTGTTCAAAGGCCATCTGGTGCTGCTAACATGCTTGGTTTAATATATTATTTAGGCAGTCACCTCAAGGCTCTGGCTGGCTCTGGGTCCCATGACATCAGCCAGCTTTTCCTGATGTTAGTTCCTGTGTGCATCACTTTGCATGTTAGCCATGATTTGAAATATCAGATAAGGTTCTTGCTTGCTACTGGATATCGTGGGAGATACAGGGAGAGGAATGGGTGGCAAGAATAGTATTCAAGAATTGCTGGCATTGATTTTTCTCATTTTTTATGTCATCTCCGCATTTGCATCCCTCTTGTGTCCCAATTGCCTTCCGAGTACAAAAATCTAAATCTAAATGTCAGTCTGTGCAACAATTCCAGCTATTCCAACCTAGTTATCAAAACCCTCAGAAATGCCTGGAAGCATCTACAAAATACATGCATATTGTTAGCAGAGATCCTTGTACCACGCAGAATTTGGAAGATAAAAGAAAGCAAAATTTCAGGGCAGAAATAATCAGGGGAAAACCACACATAGATTTATGAGCCTTTGTTCGTTGGGTTTTTTTTAATTAGGATGGTACTGTTCTTCCTGGAGAAACAAAACTTGGTTTTGTTGTTACTACTCTTTTGACACAGTAATGATTGACAAGCTGTTGCAATCAGCCAGGGCAGGTGGAGGGAGTTGCTTTCTAATATAATAGGCTAAACTTGGGAAGAAGCCAGAATAGGAAAATAATGGGCTTTCAGAAAAACAGACTTCAACAACTGAGGGAGAAGGAAAAGATGATGGAAAGATAACCTGAGAGATATGACATGTCAGGAAAACTGGCAAATTGGGGAAAAAAAAAAAAAAAAGAAAAAAAAGAAAATACAGATTTAAGGGTAAAGCATGCACTGTGTAAAAAAAAAATGGGCATCTTGTGATTTCCATCTCTAGGGGACCAAAATGGCAATATTAAGAATTTTCTAAGCTCTTGCAGATGTTAATAGATTTGTACAAAAGAGTAAAGGTCTTGCTGGAGAGCTTAAACATAGATCATGTCTTCTTTTGCATCTGTGTTCACAATAAATACAGTGTGAATGAATCTAATTTTGATAACGGGCTAGGCACATAGACTAAAGCAGGTTTTTAAATGTTTTTGAAAGTATTAACACAAACAAACTAACAGGCAATATTCAACACAGCACAGGCTATTCAGATTCACTCCTGTTTAACATGTTACCCAAACTGATGTTAGCAAGTATCATTAGGATCTTGCTTGGAAGAGGGACTGATCAGAGAAATGGAGACAGGCAAGCACATTTAAAAAAAGGGGAAAAAAGTAATATGCTAGTCAGCCTAACTCCAAGTTGCTAGATACAAAATAATTGGAACCACAAAGCCTGACAGCCGCTAGACAATAATAAAGTTACCAAAATCTACCAGTCAGGGGTTATCAAGACCAACATGGGTCAGGCTGACTCAGTTTCATACTGAGACCAATTACCCAACCATAAAGCTTGGTTCGGCTAGGTGAGCAGAAGATCTGCAGAAGATGTGGGAGCTACAGTTAGCAAAGACTTTGTCTCTTCTTCCACAGCACAACAGTCCTACCAAAGCATCAAATGTCCTGTTGTATTAACAGAGCTGGCACACACAAAGCGTAGTGGAAGTCATCTTTTTACTAGGTGCTATTTAGGATCCCTCTCTAGGGCATTATCTAGGAGAAACTGAAGAATGATAACAGACTTGAAAAATACAGCTTAGGAGAGAAGACTGAAGGATGCCGGGCTTGCTCAGCCTAGGAAAGAGAAGGGGAAAGGAGGCGCACTGATTTCCTTCCACTGTTTGAAAAGCCTCTGTGAAGAAAACTGTCATATTTTCTTTCAAATTTACTGGGGATGTGACAGGAAAAAACTAATCAGATTTAAAACAAAGGAGATTTAGGTTAATGGCTGCAAAATAGTTTTTAATGAATGACAAATACAGTTATATACTGCAGTACACACACACACATATATATACAACAGGATTGAGGAATTTTCTCCTCTGGAGATTTTAAGAATAATTATACTGACAATTGTTGGGGACATTTTCTATACTTTTTATCATTGTTTTGCAGGGGTATGGAGTAAGTCACCTCTTGAATCCTTTCAGCGCCATGATTTTTTAATTTTTATTTCCATGCAATGATTAGGCACAACATTTTTTCTTCAGAATCAAACTGTGGTACTGAGATTATTTAAACTGGGATTGGTTTATACACTGTACAACAACCACACTTCAAGGACTCTCTAAATAGGTGAAATTAAGCTGGTGGTTCTAACAAAACATCAGTCTGAATCACTGAGATTTTTTCTTTCAACTGACAATTAGCCTACAAGGTCTTGACATCTGCCAATATTCAACACAAAGAAAATAAAAGCTTTGAAGAAGATTTGCTTTAATGTGAGGTTTATCTACTGAGAAGTACTTTGTGCCTTGATTTAGGCATACATCCACTTGGAAATAAGACTTAGGACTCAATTCACAAATTGTAAAGTTTATGGTAAGAGAAAACCCACAGCACTGTTTTATAACTTTACTGTGACTATTGTTTCACTGAGGGAGTTCATTTATTCAATGTTCTTGATATGGTTATGCTAGCCAGGTGAAGATAATTTAAAGCTGATTGTTCCTGAAACAAAACCAGAAAAGTCTCTTGGATACAGAGAGTTATCTCTAATGCCTTCCCTACTAACAGTTAAATAGAATCACCGGTTCTTAGGATTCAGGGCTCTTAATTTCCCAGGCTGCAGCACACCACATCTTATTGTATTAGTCACAAGGTATGAGGTTCCCTAGTAGAACATAACTCACCCTGACTGATGTAAGCAGCTTGGATGTGAGCATGCATCCCTCAAACGTACCTTTCTATTAGGCACATCAGCCATTTCAGACCAAAGCTTGCTTTCATCCTACACAGTACCGGTATCGTCTTCTGCTCAACAACAAGGAATCACATTAGTGGTCGCCAGAGGCTCAGGTTTACAACGCCACTTATACTCACAAAAGGAACAAACCTCACTACGCTAGGATTTTTCATCTGCTATTTTTGATTGCTTCTCCTCCTTAATGTTCCTTACCAAGGTTTTTGGGCTTCCCATAGGTTGACAGTCACACAATACAGATCATACTAGTATCAGAAATAAACCTGAAGTTTTCTTTCTTAAACAAGGAACAAACCTGTTTGGGAAAGGGAAAAAATGGGTGATTTGTTAAAAAAAAAAAAAAAAAAGTTGAAAAAGTGTTAAAAGTAAACTTGGCATATGGGCTAAAACAAGGAGCTCTTAATTATTGCTCTGGCACAATCTCCAGCTGCCATGAAATACTGAATAACTTAGAGACAGATTAAAGAGATTATGTTCTCAGAAATATACAGTCTATTCATTTCAATGTGCCAGGACAAACTGAATGAGAAGACAGCACATTTCTATACTGAATGACGTGTTCCTCTTTTGCATGCTTTCTTGTGTATTATTTCATTGTCTTAAATTACTTAAATTGTCGGGTCTTCACATTTAGCTTTCCTAGAAAACCCTATATTAGACTAGAAAATGCATTTTTTTCAGCTTTAGTTTAGATACATTAACCGGTGCAATTCTTTCAGTGTTTTCTAACCTTCACTGTTAAATACAGTAAAGCCATGTACAGCAATCCATAAAATATCGGATTGCATTCTCAACACAGTGAAGCATAAACCACAGTCCCCAAAAGGATGGAATGGGTAATATGAGAAAGAGAAAAGTAGTTCCTTATAAAACACAAACTGCATGCTGCATTAAAAACTATGCAACATGCTTCTGTCATCAGTGTTACTGCATCTTCAGTCAGCCATGTCTTTTGTGGACTCAGTCTTCACTGAATATTTAAAAGTTATGCTAAACCATTTCATAAATAATGCATTAAACATCTGATGATTTGTCAACTCCAACTATACTGGAAAATGTTAATAAAAGGCAAATACTTTTATCACAGATTGTGCTCTTCACCAGTTAGTTATTTGCACTGCATGAATAATTTGTAATTCTAAAAGTAATATTAAAATCCATTTCCCAATGGTATCTACATATACTGCACTGTACTGTGAGGTCCTACAGCATGAAATATTTAAATAATTTGAATATATTCTGTGAGGCAGTAGAAGAGGCATTAGCAGTGGGAGAGGGGAAAGTAGAGGATGTGTAAAATGTTTCATAGTACAAGCTTTCTCAGACTGTACAAGGTACAGCAAATAAATCCATGTAATATTAATAGAGAGGGAGAAAGAAAACTTACTTAAAGGCCATTGCCTTGTGCTCTTGGTAGATTTGTTGTTTTTTTTTTCTTTCTCAAGGTTTGTTCTGGTTTTATTCTTCTAGATTCTTTCTGCTACAGATCAAATTTTTCTGATAACAAGCTGCACTCCTAAGGATGAAAATACACCCAGGAAACAGGCAAGTCACCACTGGTTTTGATGGAGATACCATGCTTCATCCATTCTCCACAAAGATTTACAAGGCTAATTATCTTCCAGCAGCACTGACTTTCCTAAACAGCCAGCACTAAAGAAAGGCACTGCTGCATGGAGTGGGGATCCACAGAATGATGGTGGCATTTCCTGACCTCCTGCTTGGAAACCACCTGGCTTTTTGTATGTTTCTGTGAAAAAATTTCTACAGATTTCAAACCCTTTTTTTCTTAAATATTTTGGCTACTAAATACTATGGACCACAATAAGTCTTGGCTGGTCAAACAAAATTTGGCAATGTCACAAATTCCCTCTGGCAGTTTGGTTTGCTTTACACTGAAAGCTCCCTGAGGAGTGATGAAACATTTATGGAACCGATAGCCCCTAGAAAGCCTCTCCATTAGTCTTTTAAGAGATTATTACAAAATCTGCAGAGCTACAAGTTGTTTTCTGTTCAGCAGTAGCAGTCATTTTTCTCCTTCTTCGTAGCTGGTGCAGTGTTGTGTTTTTGACTTTCACCTGAGAACAGCACTGATAACACTGATGTTTTGGTTGTTGCTCAGTAAGGTTTACTCTGAACAAGGACTTTCTGAGTCTCATGCTCTGCCAAGGAGGAGGCAAAGCTGGAAGGAAGCAGAGACAGGACACCTGCCCCAGACTAACCAAAGAAGTATTCCATACCACAGCACGTCATGCCCACTATACAAACTGAGGGGGGTTGCCCTGGAAGGGCTAGATCGCTGCGCAGGATGGTCTGGGTATCGATCGGCGAGTGGTGAGCTGTTGTGTTCTCTTCTCTTGTTGCTTCCCTTGTCATTATTATTATTGGTGGTAGCAGCAGTGGTTTGTGTTATACCTTAGTTACTGGACTGCTCTTATCTCAACCCGTGGGAGTTACATTCTTTCGATTCTCCTTCACATCCCTCCAGGAGCTGGGGGAGGAACGGAGAGAGAGAGCAAGCAGCTGCGTGGTTCCGAGTTGGTTGCTGGGCTTAAACCATGACATTTTCCCTGGTTCTTCTCAGACACCAAAATCTGGTCCGGTCTAGTGAAGGACTTCCATCTTCCAACAACCAGAAAACAACTTACTGACCAGTCTTTCCAAGCATAACACGTTAGAAGCTCACCACATCTTAACAGGACGTTTGTTCATAATTCCAAAGGAATTTACGTGGGAAATGAAAAAGACTGAAAAATTTGTTAGCAACCCAAAAAAAGGGCTTAGAGAAATTTTCAAAATGTGGCAGTTGCCAAAGTCCTGCAACGGGAGCAGGATTCTCAGATTTCTCCCTTTGCCTCAGTTTGCGTCTCTGTTTTTCTTTTTAAACACTGCATTTCTCTTCTGCAGCCCATTGTTTGGCTCTGTAGGCAGTAAAGTCCTCAGGGCAGAGCAGCAATTGCTTTTTATGATACATGTTTACGATGCTTCACACAATGGGACCTTAGTCTGCTAATAAATGACACACAGTAAATCTGTCATATTTCTAAAAATACTTTGTCATTGAAAATAATAAAGAAAAAAATCATTATGCACGTCATACATATTTGACAGCTGAGTTGAACTGGTGCTTGGGTTTATTTCTAATATTTGCATAAGATGAGGGTTCTTCTCTTTCTCCATTCTGTTTCTTCCCTCTTGAAAATAGACATGTGTTCTGATTATGGACATCGTTTCCCTTCAAGGCCTGCATTCAGTGCTTTATTAGATATTTTTATTTTTGTGATTTTATTAATAAGCTGTTGGGGAATACTTACAAAAACTGCAAGAATACGTGCGTGTCTGTGTGCATGCACACACACAGCTACACATTAAAAAAGGTGGGTCTGCTGAGTGATTTGTTTTGACAGCTGTGTTGTCAAGCTACTGCAGGAATGAGAAAGATGTAGGCTTGCAAAGAATGAAGGAGGTCCTGCTGTAAAACATCTCCAGCAGCTTTTAAAAAACAGCTGACAGAGCACACCAAAAGGTCTGATGAGCTAAAACAAAAAGGAAGATAGAGGCTACACAAAGCAGCAGCCGTCCCCAAGGATGAAGGCCCTCCTGAGAGGCACTTGTCACCCAGTTTAGACAGGAAAACCCCAGAAATGTTGCTCTGCCCATGGGGCTGTATGTCCGAGGTCAGGACTTCCACCCTTACCTTCTGCCCAGTGAGTTTTCCCACTGAAATTGCACTGATCCAGTGATCACCTCCTACTCCATGTAAGGTGACATAGACAGTCTTGTACTTCTCTTATGCTTTTCAGCCTGAGCTTTTCTCTTGGTATAACATTATTAGTGACGGTGGTAATAGGACAAAAGATATTCAAAGAATGGAGAATTGAAGGAAGGCAGGAGCTTAGCTCTTCCTATAAATTCCAAACATATCTGGAGAAGAATCTGGGATCATTGTAAAACAAACAAGAGCCTGAATCCCCATAGTTTAACCTTTCCAAATTATATGAATATGCAGCACCTTTTAGGAAATAGAGAGGTGAAATGGCTGGTAGGTGGCACAGCAGCCCAGGAAATCTATGAGCATCTTAAAAAGCCAGCATGACCCAGGGAGGTTCCTCTGCTCCATGAGAGATGGATGTGACAGGAGAGGCAGCTGAAGCACCAGGCTCATCAGCACCTTGACAGATGACTCCTGAGGCTGTTGCTACTGACACGTAGCCACAAGTTTCCAATGAGGATGAGGTTTGCTCCACTCCTTAGCCAGCCATTTTGTTTTCTGGAAGAGAGGAGTAAAGTGGGAGCTTTACTGCCAAAATTGCAGTAAATGGTCTTTGAGGAGGCAGTACCCCCAGTACTGCAGAGGGAGCAAAGGCATTTTGGGGGCAGTGATAATAAAGAGTAGCAAAGACACCATGGCAGCGATGACAAGTATAGGTAGACTATTAAATATTGTCAGACTAAGTATCATACTATCTAACAAATTGTTCTGCCTGTGTTATAAAGAGATTATTAAATTGAAAGAGTTTAAAGAATCTAATTTACTCTCCCCTGTCTAAGGTGTTTACTTCCTGCATTGTTCCCAGCTTGCACTATGAAAGTAGACCAGTATATTTCACTTTTACAGATAGGTTCTGGTTGATTTTATTTTTGGACTCTAATTCTATCTTATTAAATATTGCAGTAAAGCCTAGAGGCTTTCCAACAGGTCATGGCAGTCTTGTGCAGAGCACTATACAGACGTAATAAACAACAACCCACAGGTACAGACAAAAACAGGCTTTTATGGGGAAACAAAGGAGTAAGAATAAGATTGGGACTTCAAGAACACAACGGTGGTGATAATACATACATTATACTGCGTATAACCATATGCATTGTATTGTAAATATTGTCTATTTATTAAAAAATATATACAATGTGTATCACAGCCAGCCTGCTATCAATTATTATCACAATTCACTGTTCTCTTCATTCAGCTGTCAGTCATAAGACTCTACCATCATATAAATTCTATTTAGTCTTAGAAAATATGAACACCAAAGAGAAGACTGTCTTGCTTCAGGGTTAGCCCCCTTATACCAGGTTTTATTCCGGGTTAAATAACATTAAAAAAATTAAAAAATGCTTTACAACTTGCACTGAATAGAGATACTTCTTTTTGCTTCATTTTTCAAAAAAATTTATGTTTTATTTTTACAAGACCTGAAGTTGGAGACTTAGTGTTCAAAAACTCTTATCTAGTATTGAATCTGATCCTCTCAGATTCAATATACATGCCCAAATACAGCATTCTTACTTTGACTACTGAGACTCAAGCAAGTGCCTCCTATCACACTCCCAAAAACCTTTAATCTCTTCCTAATATCTAATCTAAATCCATCCTCTTACAGTCTAAAACCATTCCTCCTTGTTCTGTCACTTCCTGCCCATGTAAAAAGTACCTCTCCAGCATTCTTGCAGGCCCCATCGTATTGACATGGTTCACAATTTTTACCTTTTTAACATCAGTAGATTATGCCTTCATAATCTGGAATTATTGAGCAGGGTTCAGATCTTCTCTCCTTCCCTTCAATACACTTAAAAACAAGTAAAGAAACACAAGTTTAATTATTCTACTTCATGAAAGAATAAGCCTAGAGATGATTCACTGAAAATAAGAGCTCCACATATTGCTCCAAAAAAGTATAAAAAGCAACTAAATATCATCACAAATTGCCCATTTTCCTAAGGCACCCACTAATTTCTGTCTCTCCAGATTTCAACCATCAGTGTTAGCTAAAGGACTTCCTCCTTTAGTAATATGTGCCAGATTACTAGGCTTAGCAAGCTTTGCTAAAAATCCGCAATAAGAAATCACTTGATTTTGCATGACTCCTTCCAGTATTGGAAAACACTGGAAAATGCTAGGTACTAATAAGATGTTTAGCTAGGAGCAAATATATTGCTGGCGATAGAAAAGTAAGCTTATTCACTTTGGCCAACAGTGATAGGTATGATCAGAGCAGGTCTGCTTGGCTAAGTAAGCGTAAAAAAAACCTGGCATAAAGTGAAAGTAGTGATGCTACAGTTGTTATCATGAGTAGATGCTTAATAAGCTATGCCATGTAGGCAATTTCAATCTATACACAAGAGAAATATTCAAATAAAAAATAGCTATCGTCAGCTACCAGTGTTTCAACTGCTATTAAAATTCACAGCATCTACTTTGACTGCAGGTGTAAGAACCACCTATTATAATTTGTCAAAGTGTTTTACTGGAAGCAAAAAACTTCTGGAAGAATGTAAAGACCTGAAGTACCTAATGCTGAAGCCACTTCATACTGAAGAGTTTTCAAATGCTTTTTCTTCCCCCCTCCTCTCCCCAGCTTCACCTCTGTGTGTCAGAGGAATAAATAAACCTCAGCAGTTGACTTTGTGCGGCATATTAACCTTGCTAAGATGTGTCACTTAGCCACTCACAAGTATAGGAAGGCAATAGGATGAGAAAATTTGGGAGTAAAGACAGGGAGATTGCTAAGCAGTTACCAACAAAGACAAATATTTAAACAGCTTTCTTCCTTGTTTTCCTAGGCTCAACTTCACTCCTCACCACTCTCCCCTGTTGAGCAGTGCAGATGATGAGAAGGGGGCAGTTGTGATCAGTCCAGAGGTCAGTCCTCTCTGTTGCTCCTTCCTACTCCCACTTGTCCCCTGCTATTATGTGGGCTTTCCACAGGCTGCAGCTTTCTTTGGGAAATATCCATCTGCTCCAGCTTGAGGTCCTCGTTGTGCTACAGTGTGTGGATACGTACTCCACCATGGTCTTCCATGGGCTGCAGAGGAGCAACCTCCTTCATCATGGCTTTCATCAAGGGCTGCAAAGGAATCTGTTCCAGCACCTGGAATACCTCCTCTTTCTTCTTCTCTGGCTTTGGTGGCTGTAGGGCTGTTTATCACCCTTTTTTCCCCTCTCCTCCTCTCCCTCTCCATCATTTTTTGCCCCTTAAGAATCAACTGGTAACAGCCCAACTTCCCCCTACTGACTGCACTCAAGAAATGAAGCAAGATTTCAGTATTAACAAGAGATATTAATTTCAAAAGCCATAACAATGCTTTTTTATCCTCGACATACAGTCATACATACCAACACATAACTGAAAACCTTCAAACCTTGGTTTCATAGGTGGAAAACAGCTTAGATTGTGAAAGTTGACAGGCAGCAAATTACTGGGTGTATGTGGGTGGCTGAATGTCTACCCAATGGGTTGAACTTCTACACCCTCAAGCCTGTTACTTTCTACTGAAACTGATATGGGCTAGTTGTAGATTTGGATAATATCTGGACTAAACAAGTGACACATCTCAGAACCTCCATTTAATAAAGAGACATTAGACAGAACCAGGAGCTCTTTGTATGTACAGTATTCAGATTGCGAAAGCCATGGTCCAAGAAGAGGAGCCCAAATAAGTAGTTTCAGAAGAGGTGGTCTTGGGAAGAAGAGGAAGCTCCTGACTAAAAAAGAGATCCTGGAAGTGTAGAAGATCCTGGAGATGAGGGACATGCATAAAGACAAATGTGTGCTTCCCAAGGTCCTTGGCCACTGATGCCAGCAAGCTCTGAGAAGTGGTACAACATAAACTGACACAACTCCCTGTCTGACCTTCCCAGAGCAGCAGCAACCTCCCTGTGGAAAAGGGGAAATGAGGCCATTTGGAGCATTAAGATTGGGAAGAAGTGAATGAATGAGATAATTAAGATCTGGTTGCTACTGATCAATCTCATCAGTACTTAAATAAGCCTCAGTACCCAGATCCAGTACAGGTTGTTCATTTGTTCTGCCTGCTGTCCTCTCCCTCCCCCATCCCAGCTATACGGCAGGCATAGCCCTAAAGCAGAACAGCACCAAGACAGCCTCCTGGTTTCCACACAGACATATATTCATTTTCTTTTTCTACATCCTCTCTTAATAGACAATCAGCACCCATAGGTCTGCCTGGACCCTATAGCTCTCTCACTTCTTGTTAATCTACTGCCTTGTGCCAGGTCTTGCTTCGACACTCAATCAGCATTACCACACTGTCGTGTTTCATACTTTTCCTTGAATGCAGGCACTAATGGCAGAGGCACATTTCTGGGCCTTTCCTCTCACACCACCTCTAGTCAAGAGCTTGAGTTAAATCTCTTTGCATCCTCAGCTGCTGGTGAGATCATGGGGTGGAAGAAAAGCTCCATGTTGCTGTTTTCCCAGAACAACCTCATCCCTAGAACTCTGCCACCCGCCCTGGATCCTCCTAATTTTCTCTTTTCAGAGTCCATCAGCCCTATTTTTAAGGTCTGTGCTTCAGCAGAAAACCCCTCTGTAGGAGAGTTCTGAGTATCACAAGACCCTTGAGAATTAATATTGACTATTCAACAAAAGTACCAACCCAGTTCACACTCCTTACTTTTACTGGCACTGACAACTCACCATCCAGTAATGACTTCAATCAGCTTTAGATCACACATCCACAGGGATTTAGGAGACACAGGTGTTTGAGTTCACCCTTCATCTTTCCTTCATCAGTACAAAGAGTGTTTGCATTGTTTATTCCATGCCCAACTTGTTAAATATCACAGGTGATACAGGGAAGATGGAGAAGTGATTGAAGTGGTAGAGAGAGGAAAAAGAAGGGAGAAAGAGGCCAGCAGATCTGCCATTATCGTTTAAATGTACATAAAAATGCAAGGCTGAATGGTGCTGATCTTAATCCTAGACTCCAGGCTACAAAGGCACAAGCTAAGGCATCATGGCTGAATAGCTGGCAGCTACCAGGCCACAGAAAGCAAATGCATCAGAAGGTTTTGTTCCAGCCTGTTGTTGCTGTTGTAGTGATGCATATGGGAAAAGGAAGAAAAGGTTAGCTAATTGCCAACCTCTGTACTCATTCAGTTGCAGAGGGGTTAGGAACTTATCCATCAAATAGTTTTTTCTTTTGAAAACGCAAATAGGTCAACACAAAATTGCTGGGGGGAGACTGACACCACTGGATTGGAAAAAAAAAAAAAGAAATAATAATAAATAATAGTTCTTAATTATTTTTTCTTTTACATTTGTAATAAATTTACTAAAATGTCCAGGTTTTGCATTGAAATTGAAATAGTTCCAGTTTATCAAATGGAATGTTTTCATTGCTGATTTGCAAAATACAATTTTGTTCCACTTCACAAACAAGTCAGGGGTTTTTCCACAAAGGATGAATATTTTACTAAACAAAAACATTCTTCATTCAAGGAAAAGGGGAAATTATATTTTAAGAACTTGTCCTAAGTATCCTCCTGTGTTTCTCTTCTAATTTTCTAATTTTCAATGCTCTTGCTAAAGCAAAATGCAGTCAAATTTTCACTTGCTTTACTTTTCTCCATCTGCATTGTTGTCAGAGCCTGCTTGCTCATTTCTAAGCTGGTATTCTAGTTTTGTGGTGGAGGAAGGGAGAGAAGGACAAAATTTATAACAACATTCTCTTCAGGATGCTGTTCTCATAATGAACACAAATTGCCCTCATTCATCATCTTGTGATGTAATCATATAAAAGCCTTTCCCATCCTCTTCCCTATAAGGTGACTGTTTTGCTGTATTGGATTATAATGACAAATGACAAAATCTTTTGCATGACTTCAACCATTACAATATTCTGAAGGGATTGTTACTCTGTAATGCTACTAAGGCTTTCTGATACAGATAGCCCACACTGAAAGCTGCAGTTAGAAGTACTTAGTATACCAATAATTTTACTATGCAATGTTGACTCCTGGGGAGAAGGAATAAAACCAAACCAAACAAACAAACAAAAAATACCCCAAACAAGTTGTCTTTAAGACATTCCAAAACACCACAGGATGTAAATTGCGGTTACATGTGAAATCTGAATGGGAGATAAATCAAAGGGTTCTACTTTGGGATATTTTATTCAAAACCAAAACCCAGTTGGACTTTTCAGTATATCAATGCTCACAGGCTACAGGAGTTATCTTCAGGACTTATTTGCTTCCTGTCTTCTGGAAGCTGATAAATCCATTCCACTCACTTAGGGCTGCTGAAATTTGCAGACCTCCAGTAAGAGCTGATGGAAGAAAAGTGTGCTCAGCAATGCAGAGTTGTGCTTACCATTGCTCAGGACAGACTGTGTTGCTATTTCGAGTAGAAGAGACAGAAATCTCCCCTAGAGTTCCAGTAGCAAAATTTATCATTTTGTGTTCCCCAGAGTATACTAGCAATTAAAAATTTGTCATGGAATATTTGTGAATAGGTAGGTACAAAATTAATGCACACAGTGAACTTTCAGAACATTTAGTGTGTTGAGCACAAGATTTGCCACATAAATTAATGTCTTTAGGGAAAATTAAGTACAGCCATTTTTCTGTACAAGTATCTGCACAACTCCTCAGGTCAAAAAGCATCCCTGGAGAAGTTGAGGTCTGATTTTCTTCTCTCTTCTACAAATAATTTGCTGGAGATATCCATCATGTTCTATGCAATCTTGCCTCATTACGCATCAGTGTAGAAGAGGTGAGTCAGCTTTCTCATATAGGTTTCTTCATATATACCCACCTTTCTGTAAACGATGAACTACTCTATGAGACTGTAGTGTTTTCTTTATTAAAATAAATTCTGACACTTTTAAAAATACTTAATCTAAATAACATTGGAACACATAGCTCCGATTGAAATACATTGCAAATATATATATATATTCATACCCTGCATTTCACTAAAAGAATGTGCAGGCCTAGTTAGACTTGATTATACATTTGCTTCAGGTCATCACAGGATTAAAATGGCAACACAATGCTCTTCTCTAATTATGACACTGGCTTCAAATCAACCATTGGCTCTAAGCAGTTCAGTGAATGTACTGGTGAGAACATTGTGAATTTTTTTATACAGTTAGATGGGGAAAGAAGTAGCTGACACCAAGCAGATTGATCTCTTACGACCCAAGGAAGAAAATTGTATATTCTCCCCCAAGTAAACATAACCACAAAAATCTTGCTAAAGCTTACATACTTCTCTTTCTATAAAAATGATTGAAAATGTTTTCACTCCTACAGTATAAAAGCTCTGCTTTGTGAGATTCCAAGCAGCAAAGCAATGGAAAATTGCAGATCTTCCATAATGTATCCCCTTTCTCATACAATTCTTGTCTTTTTCTTTAGTGTTTTTAATATAGAATCATAGAATTACAGAATAGTAAGGGTTGGAAAGGACCTTAAGATCATCTAGTTCCAACCCCCCTGCCATGGGCAGGGACACCTCCCACTAAACCATGCCATCCAAGGCTATGTCCAACCCGGCCTTGAAAGCCGCCAGGGATGAGGCATTCACAACTTCCCCGGGCAACCCATTCCAGTGCCTCACCACCCTTACAGTAAAGAATTTCTTCCTCATATCCAATCAAACTTCCCCTGTTTAAGTTTGAACCCATTACCCCTTGTCCTCTCACCACAGTCCCTAATGAAGAGTCCCTCCCCAGCATCCCTATAGGCCCCCTTCAGGTATTGGAAGGCTGCTATGAGGTCTCCACTCAGCCTTCTCTTCTGCAGGCTGAACAGCCCCAACTTTCTCAGCCTATCTTCATATGGGAGGTGCTCCAGTCCCCTGATCATCCTCATTACCCTCCTCTGGACTTGTTCCAACACTTCCATACTCTTTTTATGTTGAGGAGACCAGAATTGCACACTCCAAGTGAGGTCTCACAAGAGCAGAGTAGAGGGGCAGGATCACCTCCCTCGACCTGCTGGTCACACTCCTTTTGATGCAGCCCAGGATACAGTTGGCTTTCTGGGCTGCAAGCACACACTGAAGCCGGCTCATGTTTGTTTTCTCATTGGCCAACACCCCCACGTCCTTCTCCGCAGGGTTGCTCTGAATCTCCTCCCCGCCCAACCTGGAGCTGTGCCTGGCATTGCTCCGACCCAGGTGGAGGACTTTGCACTTAGCATGGTTAAACTTCATCAGGTTGGCATCAGCCCACCTCACAAGCGTGTCAAGGTCCCTCTGGATGGCATTCCTTCCCTCCAACATATCAACCGAACCACACAGCTTGGTGTCATTGACAAATTAGCTGAGAGCGCACTCAATCCCACTCTCCATGTCACCAACAAAGATGTTGAACAAGACCGGTCCCAACACCGATCCCTGGGGGACACCACTCGTTACTGGTCTCCTGCTGGACATTGAGCCACTGAGCACTACTTTTTGCGTGCGGCCATCCAGCCAGTTCTTTATCCACCGAGTGGTCCACCTATCAAATTGATGTCTCTCCAACTTAGAGACAAGGATGTCATGTGAGACAGTGTCAAAGGTTTTACACAAGTCCAGGTAGATGACATCAACTGCTCTGCCCCTGTCCATCAGTTCCTTAGCCCCTTCATAGAAGGTCACCAGATCGGTCAGGCAGGATTTCCCCTTAGTGAAGCCATGCTGGCTGTCACAAACCACCTTGCTGTTTTTCATGTGCCTTAGCATGCCTTCCAGGAGAATCTGCTCCAAGATTTTGCCAGGCACAGAGGTGAGGCTGACTGGTCTGTAATTCCCCGCCTCATCCATTTTCCCCTTCTTGAAAATGGGGGTTATATTTCCCTTTTTCCAGTCACTGTGGACTTCACCTGACTGCCATGATTTTTCAAATATGATGGACAGTGGCTTAGCAACTTCATTTGCCAGCTCCTTCAGAACCACGGATGGATTTCATCAGGTCCCATGGACTTGTGTATGTTCAGATTCTTCAGATGGTCTCGAACCAGATCCTCTCCTACAGTGGGCCCACAGTCTCCATTCTCACTGTCCCTGCGTCTGCCTTCCAAGACTTGGGTGGTGTGGTCAGAGCATTTGCCAGTGAAGACTGAGGCAAAGAAGTCATTAAGAACCTCAGCCTTCTCCAAATCCAGGGTAGCCTGTTCTCCCGATAGCTTCTGGAGAGGGCCCACGGTGCCCCTAGCTTGTCTTTTATTTGCTACATACCTTTAGAATCCCTTGCAGTTATCTTTCACATCCCTAGCCAAGTTTAATTCTAAGTGGGCCTTAGCTTTCCTAACCTGGTTTCTAGCTTCCCGGACAACATCCCCGTATTCTTCCCAGGCCACATGACCTTGCTTCCACCTTTTATAAGCCTCTTTTTTCCTTCGAATTTTGTTCAGCAGCTCCTTATCCATCCATGGAGGTCTCCTGGCCCTCCTGCTGAACTTCCTTCTAGTTGGGATGCATCTCTCCTGAGCTTGCAGCAGGTGATCCTTGAATATCACAGTAAGTAGCACATTGATGACACTAACAGTTTAAGAGATTAAGAAATAGGATCAGGAATATCATAATTCTCCTGATCTTGATCTGCTACTATCAATAAGTAAGTTGTATTTCTGCATTTCCCAAGTCGTTCATTTCATTAATTGATAACACATAATTGCTCAGTGGACATCACAGAGTAAAATAACAGGCACACAAGCTTAGGGCTCAGAGTGACTTTCATCCAGTCCATCCTCTCCCCCAGTCCAAATCATTTATGGAAACCTCAGCAACCTGGAGCCTAAACTGCCTCTTAAACACTCAAATGAATATTTTCCAGTTCTGCTAAACACTTTATTGTTGAGCTTAAATATACTTAGTAAATGACTTATCAGTGCCTAAACTGAAATACAATAGCTATATTTTAAATTCATTACCAGAAAAAGCTCCTTCTCTTAGCAGAGACTCTTTATGTACTTGAAGACCATTACAATCTCTATCCATGTCTTCTCTATAAATCACCCAAGTTCAATCTTTCAACAGAAGTTGCATTTTCTAGATCTCCAGTTTCATTCTCAGGCTCTCTTCTGCAGCTCCATGGGAAGTCCATGGGAGCACAATGGTATCCTGTTACAAACTGTCAACAAATATTTGTCATATCATAAAAATGCATGAAAAATCACTGTAATAATAATATCTAGTCCAGCTGAATCTTGCCCGAAAGGGACAAAAGAGCCTGCATAGAGGAGTATATGAAGCACATCATCAACGTTAATTTTTAACTTGTTTTAAAAAATTCCCTTTGATGGCAAATATTTCATTAGCTATTAGGCAGTAAAGGGCAGTCAGGGTGCAGGAGGCATGTTTCTAGATGCTTTCCATTTTGGAGAGTTCACATTCTGCCCACTTCAGCTATTGGCACTACAGGTATTTTTCAGGGATCCCAGGCTGTTCTCAGTACTGTACAGGAGTCTCAACGGGTATGAAGGGATGAAAACAACTTAGACATAAGTAGAATCCACAAACAAAAGTTACTTGATGGCTGAAAATTATATCCCTTCAGATTTTCAGAACACCAATGTTACAGAAAATTCTTCACCCTAGGCTTCCCTCAACAGAGCCTCAGACATTCGGGTCTTAGAAAAATAATTTGATAATTGAGTGGTACAGGAATAGGAGCAGCTGACCTCGGTGCCTCCAGGGAAGGACCCAGGACAAAGAACTTCCTGGGCGCATGGAATGCACCCAGCCATCACAAGCTGTTCACACGCCTTGCATGCTGTCATTGGTCCAATGGTGGATTGTTCTGGGGTCTCCATGTACATCATCGGGTTCTTTCATGATCTTGAGGTGGTCATATCTCTCAGGTTGTTGCCCCCTGCAATCAATGTGACTCCTTTATCTTCCAATTTGCATTGGCCTCAAGTTTTTACGTAACTAAGCACAGGTTGTCGTGATCTAAGGCTCCAGCAGCTTCAGTTACATGCGCAAACCAAAACCATCCAGTCAAAAGAACTCAAAGAAATTCAGTGAAGTGTACTTAATTCACAACAACTAGAGTACCTGTGATGAAAACACCATGCTATTCTCTTGAATCAGTGTGCTTCTGTAAGAAATAGAGATGTATTTCACCTATTACTCAAGCTCTTATATTTGGAATCCAAGGTATTTAGAATTCATGCATACATTCATCACTTGAATTTTGCTACTTGAGTTATGAAGGCATACTTATCTATGGATAGGTTACTCTTTATCTTTGGCTAAAAGCTCTGAATAAAAATTATGCCAAAACTAATATTTTTTCTTAAAATAAATCTCCTTTTCCAGTATCTGACTTTATGGCTGTCACACTTTTTTCTAGTAAGTGATTATCTGACCATTTGTAGAGGTTTTTTTTAATCAGAAGTAGTTTTTATGGTCAGTTTTGTGATTACAGTGTATTCTTATCATGACAACCAAGCAAATCATCTTCATTTTGTAGCACAAGTACCCAATATTGAAATTAAGTGGAGGGTGACAAAATATATATTTTTACACATCTCTCTATGGCTGCACAATGCATTCCACTCATTTCCCACATTCCAGCCATCTTCCTTCTTGGTGCTGGGAGAAGGTGGAGGAATAGAGCCCCATAATCTGCTCCTATCAGATCGCAGACTTTTTGAGTTGCAACTACTCTGGGATTTACAGCAATGATCTTTGCAGGAGATCTGACACTAGCTCAGCCCTGGTCTATTCTTTCAGTGTCAGTTGCTATTCAGCCACCAGACAGATCTGTTGCGAAGTATATCTTACAGAAAAACCTTTCTTAAAACCTCATTTGTTTTCCTTGGTCCCCTGCGAGCTTTGGGCAGGCAAATCATCATGTCTGCTCAGATCAGGTGCTCTCATTCCTTACAGTTTTAACCCCTTTTTTCTTCTTAGCTCTCTGAAGAAGGTCAGAACAACTTGTATTGACCACAGGCATGCAAAGTTTCAAAATCTTATTAGCTGCATTGCTTCAGCACTTGGACACTTTCATTAATTATGCTTCTGCGCCTCTAGCATCAGCAAGAGGTGTCATTTGGGTTGCCTACAGCTTCAGTAGCTGACAGATCATCAAAGATATGCTTATAAAGCTAATACCATAGCATAATTCCAGCTTCCATGCCACAAGTCATGTTTCAGTACAGCAGTTTTTAAATGTTCCATTATTCCATTGGACTGGGAATACCACAACAAAAATTTCAGTTTAAGTAAAAACAAAAAACCCCACAACACTTGCTATGACAATTGATTTAAGTTTATATTTTAAATTTTTATTTTTATTAAAAAATGTTTCTCTGATGCTGCCTGTGGGATCGCTTTGAAAAAGTCACCTGAATCCTTCATCATACACCATGCATTATGCATCTTTACACACTGCTGTTTGTGATCAAGATGAAAATGAACACTGAATCTTCCAGAGGTTTTGCCCCAGTATCATTCTCAAGTCAACAAATTTTATTATTTTGAAGTTTTAAAAATCAGCTCTTTGTTACGCACAAGCATGGCTGGAAAAACTAGACACATATGGGACTTAGACTGCTAAGCAGAGCACATCAAGTATTTATGCAAACAGCAGCGGGCAACCACATGTAAGTTGGTTTTTATTAACAGGGGTGTTTGGGAGGACCTCTTTATTGCTAGTGAGGTTCGCTGTGATTTTCTAGGAGAAGCTGAAGTCAGAAGATGGAACATGGCAGTACAAAGACGTCCAGTTTTAAAGAGGGCTTGGCACACTCATTACTTCAGTTGATGCAATGCTAGCTGGCAACAAAAAGAGAAATAAATGGAAGTCAGGATAATAATTTCCTAAACCATATAGATCATGTTACAAGAGCACATCTGACTACACCTTAACTGAAGCTGGTAGCTGTCACCAGCTGGGAAAAAACATTAGCCACTAACCCAAGAAAAGGCTGCAGGTCAGGATTTATAGACATTCTCCCTCACTTTACTACAAACTCATTTTGCAGTTTCATCCAAATCAGTTTGCAGCACTTTAGGCTTTCCTAGTATCATCACAGAAGTAACTTCCTTCAACAAAAGTCACAGAACATTTGACTGTCTTCCAAACACAAATGCTATATAAGAACCATAAGATTTCAACACTTGCTGTATAAGGTTTTATTCATGCATGAATAAAAATAGAAACTGAACCAAGTTACTTAATAAACATGAATCTATTTTGGTACATTACATGGGCTTTCTAAGGAGGAGGTTCTTCACTGTACTTCGAACAAGTTACAGCAATCATCTGTTCTAAAAATGATGGAAATGATGGAATGCATGAATATGACTTTTGAAGATTAGAACCAGCTGTACATCAAAGGAATCAAAAAACAATGTGTTTCTTAACCGGATAAATATAATGGCAGCATAAAATTATTCTGGATTCCAAAGTACCTGCAGAAAAACATCTGTTGGCTGAACTAATTAAGAAAGGCACTATCCTGTTTGAGTTATTAAAGTGATTGGAGGTGTGTGTGTCACATGTACGGACAGTTGCAAAAATGACATGTTTGCACATAGTAATAGCTGGCTGAACACCTACGTACCTAAACAACTTTGTATACTCACACTGTACCTATGATCCTAATGGGCTGTAATTTGACATTTTCACACCTAGGAGGTGGCACCCCTTATAAGCAGCAGCAGTTTCTTAGCACTGTTTTTCATTCTTTTCTTGTCATAATATATAGGGGTAAGTGTACGAAGACATCCTCCACCATCAAAATTCAAAGGCAGCCTTAAAAGACAAAACCTGAATGTAATTACAAGCAATGTAAAGAATCATTATCACAAGCTTTATGATATAAAGTGATTAAGTCTGGATCTGGATTATCAAATCATTTGGGTTTGATTTTGCAAGTGAATAATTGCAGATGTTTAGAAAAGGTATATAAAAAATAAAGGAAATATGGAATGTTTTGTCCTCTGATATACTTCTACCCTTTGGCCATCATAGGTTTAGGGTCTTTCTGAAAAACTGCACCTAGGCCTTCTTGGTTAATATGCGTCTTCAGAAAATTATTCACAGCAATTCAAAGTGCTTTTTTTCCTGAGTAGTAACAACTAATATATCCATCACTGCCTATGATAGTTCAGATTATTTTTCCCAAAGGCATTACTTCTTGACTAGCAGATTGAATTTGTTTTCCTTTTCCTCAGCCACTCATTTGCTACTTTAATATCCTCATGGGTTTGCAGATTAAAATCTCCCTTTTGCTTATTCCTCTGCAAATACTAGTGACCAAGATTGTACAAGGACAAAGCTCTTTCAAGCAGAAAGAGCTTTTGAAATAAGAGGTTTCTATAAAACATGTTAGCTATGCAGGTAAAAGAGATGTTAGAACCAGCACAAATGGCAAGTTGTAGTTCCTAGGCAGCAGTACACAAATCTTGAATTTCTCATCACTTGCCTGCAGGCTGAAAAAAATTAGACTGATAAATTATACAATTTGAAAGAACTATTGTGCTTTTGCTGTTTTTCAGGAGCATGGATATTATTTTGAGATTCTGAAGTTCAGTGTGTGACAGAGACCATGTGCTGTTGGCTGACTTAGTATTTTGGAGCTACTTTGAAAACGTGGTCTCAAGTAAGAGAAAAATACTTAAGAAGCAGAATTAGCATCAGAACTTTTAGGACTATTGCAAGCTTTTAGAAAAATCAAACTAGAAATGATTTTCAGGCTTTTGTGAAAAGTTGTTCTAAGATGACATCTTTATTTTTTCTAATGAAAGAAGATTTTGAGAGCTAATTCTAAATTGTGTTGCTTATGGTATCAAAAAAGATAAACCTAAACCCAGGATATTAGTGACCATTAAACACTGGGACTAATGAACAAGTCAATTTTGATCCCTTTTGACACATAACTTTGATGAGAAGAAACCTCTGCATGTACTTTTATTCAGGGAGCAGTATGAGCTAGATTCCCTCTTCACTGTAAAAGAACAGATCAGTATCACCATCTTTAAAGAGTCTCTTACTAATATTTTCATAGTGAACAATATTTGTATTAATCTTTTCCACATGATCTTCAGTGAGATAAACAAATATTTACATAAAAACTGTATTTATATCACTACCCTTGACAAAAAATAATGAAAACCATTTATATTAACCTAGGAACAAAAGCTTTGCCATACGAAATGAAACATATGATCTGAATTTCCCAGAATCTTATTAATACTAGCAGGTAATTGTGAACAGAAAAATAAAAAGAGAAAAAAAATAAACAGTATCTAGTGTAAAGATACAACTCAAGGCAGCAAGGTTGGGTTTTTTTTCCTCAGAAAAATACAAACACCAAGGTGAACTGGAGTAAAATACCTCTATATATTATCAGAAGGATGGAGATGAAAACCAGATAACAGATAAATGCAAAACAGGTGAAGAAAATAGAAACAGCTTTGGCCAGACGCAGGAATATCTATGCCCACACTGTCCTCCAAGAAAGGGCCAAGTCCTTGCCAAGTCCTTGGGAACAGTTCTCATCACACTGCTAACACATTTGAGCAACCCTTTGTGCTGGACTGGAGTCTGTGTAAACCATCTCTTGATGCTGTAACAACCTAGCACATAGCTAAAGGATTTTCGCTTACGGCCCAGGAAATCAGCAACCAGCTGCTCCTGCATAGCCTTCTGCCATCCTCTACAGTCATCTGTACAGTGTGTGAATGTCTGACTGATGTCAAGCAGGCAAGCCAACACCTTAGTCTTGCCCAGAGGGACCTCAGCATCACATGTTGTGCATGGACACCACCTGCACGTGCCAGGGTGGACACACAGTTACCTCAGGGCATTAGCCTGCTCCCTGACACTGAAATGTGGAGATCAACTCACTGCTTTTGCAGTGCATCTTGTTTCATGGATTCCAAGGATGATGTTGATGGTGAAGGAAAGTGTTTGTTCTTCTGCAAACAGGTATCGGCATCTGGCCAATGCACTCCAGATGCTGCAGAAGCCATGTTTTTAATACCTGCCCAAAGCATTGAAGAGCTACTTGACAGAGTAATGCTACTAAAATGAATGTTGTGGAAATGATTAACTGATCACCAAAGAGAGTGAGTGAAAGGTTCACAAATGATACAGAGGCTAGCTCTATCTGACAGGCACCGCAGATAAAATTGAAATAAGATATTTCCACTCATCTTAAGGACTTTTAACAGCACAACTTCAGCACCCTAGAGAAACCCTTATTGCAATTTATTGTGTTCCAGCTGTAGGATGGGAGCTTGTGTGTTTATGCATGCCTAGACACTAAGAAAAGTGTAGTCTTGAAATCAGCCAAAACCCACTTGCTTCATGTCCTCCATGAAGTAACCAACGTACTACAGTATAAAGTTGATATGCTTGCATACTGGAATACTTTAGATATTTTGCATCACTTCCTTGCAAAAGTCTTAGCATGCTTTAATGAGTAAAATTTTTTCAAACAGCCTTTTGTTGAAAGGTTCACTTACCCAGCATTTTTAAATACTACCTACAGGATGTAGTAGCTGTTTCTGCACGCTCACAGAAAAAGGAGGGTGGAAGAAAATCGAAACACACAGACTTGGTTAGCTTCGCACAGGCCATGAATGACATTGTGTTGTAAGTCAAAACAGCACACTGCAATCCTCAGAGGAATCTATAAAACAGAGCTGAAGAGGTTATCTAGGTTATTTCTTCACCCTAAGGATCAACTGTCTTTCCTGACAAATATCCCTCCAACCTGTTCTTAAAGGTAATCTGATGGACTCCAGCATTTCTCCTAGCAAGCTACTTCAGCATTTCACTGCTTTGTAAAAAGAATTTTTTCTCATCCTAAAATCAATTCCCCAATTTAGTATTCCTTGTCTTAAAAAAAAAAAAAAAAGCAGATGTAGAAAAGAATTTCATCTTCTTTCTTGTAGTTACTTTCTTTCAAAACTTTCAGTGTTGAATTGGTGGCCTGTGGGAAGATATAAAAAAATGGAGATTGTAGGACAGGAGAAATATTCAGTAACTTCCATGTCTTCATCTGGTCAGTCTTACATCTGCATGATTCTGCAGTTTATGAATATCCTTTTAAAGTTTGTTCATCATTTGTATTCTTATTAAATTCAACAGCCATACAAGCCACAGCTCCGCAGGAGAGGCTGTGCCAGAACACTACAGGTTGGTATTACTTCATATATCTTAAGGGCATATACATCATAACGTGCTGTTTGCTTTGCCACAACACCATGAGTCATGTTCAGCTTGTGAGCCATTGTAACCAATACCCTCCTCTGCAGTATTTCTCCATAGCCATCACTCTCCATTCTGCATCTGCCCATGACTATCTCTAGTTATGTTTAGATCTCTCTTTCTTAAATTGCATTATATTTTTCTCTAAATCATTCCTCTAATCTGAAACAAAGAAAATCAAAACAAACCAAAACCCTCTGAGCATATCCTTCTACAGGTTTTAAATCCTTAGGAGCTCCAGACTTAGTAAGCTCCTAAGTTTATGGAGTACTCCTTCAAAGATAAACCTTTGCAGTCCTTTCAGATTTTACTCTCCTATTTCGAAGAGTCCTCCTTCAAAAGAGCCTGAGAAGGAGAGCCTGAGAAGGAGAAAAAATCCCAAACTGATGATGTTGCATGTGTGTATAATATGATATTTATGTCTACCAAATTGAATATTCAGGCATGCTAGAACAGTACTTACTGATTCAGTTCCGAGAACTAATCTAAAACCAGAGCTATGTAGGCAAAAGCATATTTTGTTCAACCCCCAAATTACATATGAAGAAAAGCTTTTCCTCATATTTCTCAGCCAGACAGACAGTCCCTTGAAGTCAGTGGGAAAATGCTCATTTCCAAGTAGTATGTGCTGATGCAGTAGCTGTTTGAAAGCTACTTTCAAACAGTAGCTCTTTGAAAGGAAAAAAAAGCTCCCATAATAAAAACATGCCATGGGCTTTTTTTCATTCACGCGATGATTTGCCTCAGGTTGTAAAAGTAATCTTTTTCAGACACCTCTCATTCAATTTAAGAGTAATGCTTTCCTTTAGATGATAAGAGGAGTGTGAGTACTGAGGATGACCTCACTTTCAAATGGAAAAGTCCAGTGATAGACAAAGCACGATCTACTTATCAACAAATTCTACATGAAAATGTCTTTTTTTTTCATTGAAAGGTTTGCAAGGACAGATGGGCAAAGGGCTCTTTTACCATTTAAAGTGGTCTCTTGGGTGTTTAGAAGCAATGATACATGGATATTGTCAGTAAATGGCCTAAGGCAGATCTCAGCAAGAGGGTAAAACAGCTTGACAGTTATAGACACCCAAATATTATTTCAAACACTTTCAGGAATAAGCAGAATATTTTTTTAGACATATACAACGTGTAAAGAAAGCAAATGATGCACTGTATGGGTTTGGGGTTTTTTTATTTAAGTGTGTGGCTTCCTTCTGTGAGGGATGAATAAATTCTTCCTGGATCTTGTTTTTTCTGCACAGTTCTACAGATAACTCACATTTGTTATTCCTCCACACCCCCTTTTTCTGGTATTAATAATATCAGTAGAAAGAAGAAATACTGAGCTGAAATATTTCCTCCTCACGCTGCAAGTAAAGGAGCCTGCGTTCAGTGCAAAGAAAACACATGAGCTCCTGTGTATGAATTGAGTACACTCCAGAATAGGCAATAGTCTCAAAAACTAACTGCAGAAGTAGCCTAGCCTGGTTAGTTTATTTGAAGCTACTACTCAAGATTTCTCTTTGGTGAAGGCTAGCTCATCCAAAGGAATAAAATTGTCCTGGTCACTAACAGAGGGATGGCCTGTTCAGGTAGGAGACTTGCATGTGTAGAGGAAAACTGGGCCAAAAAAAGGACTGAAATATCTGGATATTTCTGCTTAATACATGAGTAGTGACAAATGTGAGATATGTGTGAATGTAATTCCTGTTCTCTCTCCATTGAAGAGGACAGAAGTCCTTCTTTTCCTGGAAAAAGGTCTGGTTTTGCACTCCTGCAGTATCAACAGGACTTCTGGTGAGGGCAGTGGTCGTGATCAGAGCAGATGCACGTGAACCATATCCCGTCAGGAGGCAGTAAGGAATACACCTAAGATCAAATCTTTCCAGCAGGGATATCTAGGAGCCGTGAGAATCACTGAATTCCATTGTTTTGTAAACTTCCCAGAAGCATCCCAAAAAACTACTACCTTCAAGCTTAACTGAAAGTTACGGTATCAGCAATATTAATTTTTGGGAACACCCAGCAATCTTTCCAGCACTTTGGCTACACTTAAGACTGTCACACTGCAAGTGAGAAACATATCTGTATAAAGGAATAGTAAAAAGTAATCACAGAGAGGATGGGAAAAAGAATATTCATGAGGCGCAATGAAAGTTATCGTTTGTTTAATGTATGCCCCTTCTTAAAGCTCCTTTTTTTCTTTCATAATCAAAAAAAGGCATACAGATGATACCACACAGTCATGAAAATATTTCAGTACTTTCAAGGAGTGTATGGAAGACAAAACAAAGCAGCTGTAACTTTAAATCCTGATAATTTAAAAGATGTTGCTCTGTCATTATTATAACTCATAAAAAATGTATTGTTGCTATAACAACCACCTCATCACATGTGAGACTGGCTGAAAAACTCAAGCTTTCTTTAATCAGTCAGATACATGGGCCCAAACCTGAAAATAATTCACCAACATATACATGACACTTCCCCTCTTTCTTGTAAAATGAACTTTAATGCACACAATTCCTTTTTACAGTCATTTCTTTTAAAAAATCCATAATCAAAAGAGTCTAAGGGATTCTCTTTTTCCTCTTTGGCAACAGAAAATTTGTATCTGGGAATGACAGCATTTCTTCATATGGAATAGGGTAGATGAATGCATTCAATGTACATTCTCTTCACTGCCGTTATTTTCCCAAAGCATTCCCATGTATCATTTGAATAACACTCAACATAAATCTCAAATGGTGGCAGAACTTGCAAATGATCTAGTGTGGCAGCCCCTGCATGAATGCAAGGATCCATTGAACAGAATTGCATTTTAATGGCAGTAGAAAGTATGCCACCTGGCTCCATGTGATAAAAAGCCTGCAGTAATGCAACCATATTTCCCAGTCCTAAGGGCATGAGACATATGGCTGAGCACAGGACCTGCCACTGAAGTTGTATAGTCCAAGCAGAAACACCTAGTTCAGCTGGTCACAGGGAAGGAAGGGCAGCATGTCCCCATACCCCACGGCAGGCCACTCCACACGCTGCAGCAGGGCACAGTTGCCTGGTGAGACAGGGAGCAGTGCAACCACACTAGTTTGCTAGTTGGACTGTTGTGTGAAAGGTCACTCAAAAGATTAATTTGCTTTTGGTAATATTTTAGGTCATTCAAGAAATACAAAGAATTTCTTCCTAATATGTACTCTAAATCTGCCCTCTTTCAGTGTACAGCCATTCCCTCTTGTCTTATCAGCCCTATCAATCACCACACACCCTTATAAAAATAATGGTGTTCATCCGCTACCCCCAAATGAATCCCTCCTAGAATTTTTTTTATGTTAAATGCCTAGATCCTTATGAAACTGTATTTCAAATTCACACACAGGCAAACTGTGCTTGCATATTTAACTATTTTTTGCTATACAAAACATACTTTATTTCTTACAGACTGAATCACTAGCTGAAATGTCCCTTCTGGCCACATTTAAATCTTGATTATAATCCTTGATGAAACAGGGAAGTGAACAATCCTTGTATTTAATCAGAATAAATTAAACTAATGAGATTTCCTGGCAGATTTATTACTTTCTTATGGATGAAGTTTCACTGGCTGATGATATGCAAGCCAAAATAGAAAAAAGTCTTATATAACGGGTGAGGGCCATAATATTTTAATTGCAAATAGTACGTTCCTCTATGTTCCTAAGAAAAACTGGGATTATACTTTCTCTTCACACTTGTATAAGGACCAGATAGGAAGGGTCAAAGGCAAAGTTCAGATCTGAGGCCCAGCAATGAGACACGCAGGAGAGTGCTAGGAGTGGTTTTAGCTAATAGCAGCCCTGCTCAACACTAGGCTTTAATTCTTTGGCATTGCATTCACATAGTGCCAGAGGCTGACCCTTTTCACATCACTGTAAAATACATACTCAGAAAAGCGTCTAATTTTATGCATGTATTTAGGACTATACATGCAAAGAGGTAATATTGTCCACTTGAACACAAGCAGCTGATGAGCTGTTTTTCCTTTCTCACCCACAGAAGCAACTTAGAATGGAGTTCTGTCTCACGAACATAGAGCTGTTTTTCAGTGATAGTGGGACAAAGCCTGGTTCCTGAGCTGCAAGAAAAAGATAGGAGAGCTATTCTCCCTGAGCTCCCTCTTTCAAGCTCTTTCTGAAAAAACGTATGTGCTCTCTTCATGTTTGTCTCAGGGCAGTATTAATGTTTGTGAAGGCTCTGACTGGAGCATCCTGTCCTGTTTCTCTTTTTTTCCTACCTCTACAGACCCAGCAACGTCACCTTCACCTGTAAAGCTAACTCCCAAGTAGATTCACAATTGCCTACAGTCTGGGCAATGTTTTCAGTTTAATTTAATATTCTCTGCAACGATACCAGGAGGATCTTTGTGCTTGGGGCAAAGACTCCTTTCCATTGCACACTGACACATTACCTGAGACACTTTTCAATAGCTGTCAATGTCCTTGCTTCCTGGGCTGCAGTTACAAAGATGTAAAACTGTGGTTTTCTGTGTAAAATGCACAGAAAACACCAATATTTGTCTTATGGACTCTGGAAGAAAGCACAAATCTGCTGAAGAATGATTTTCAATAACAGTTCAGAATTGGCTGATGGCAGAACAGGCGAAGGCACTTCCCAGTGCGAGGTAACAGTCCAATAGAGCTCTGACCATGCATGTACAGTTGTTAGCAACAGAATCACAGATGGTGTAGAAACGAACAAAGCTCAAAACATGAAATGACACCAAAATCTCTAGATTTGAAAAATATTCATTTCCCCTTGCAATTGTCTCTCTCATTTCCTTTTAATTCTGACAACCAGATAAAGAGTGGGAGGCCACCTGTCTGCAAGGAGAAGGCAATCCCTGCTCTGCAGTCCCCTAAAGAGAGGACTCAGTCACTGCTTCAGGAGAACCTCAGATCTCAGCCAATTACTGCAGACTTTCTAGATATCACACACTTGTAACTTTATCCTACTTAGATAGGAAAGTATTTTGAAATTAAATTCTACAACTTGGTTTTCAGAACTCTTTCTGGTGTGCTTTTAACAAAACAGAAGGGAAATGCTTAACATTTCTACTTCTGAAATTTTGGTCATTCATACTCTGTCACTTTAGACCAAATAATTCTGGTCCAAAGACATAGATAAACATAGATAAAGGTACACATGCCTTTCACAGACCCTTTTTGTTGCAGATGCCTTGTTAAAAGGAGTGAAGTTGCCTTCTATTGTAGACAGAAGGTGTTCCAGACTTTGTTATCCAGCAGCAAACTCAGGTATCAAAGGACATTTGATCCAGTGGAGCCCCCACAAGCCTTATCAATAAATCAACTAGATATTGCCTACCTCTGTTATCATTTCCTTCTGCCTTTCTTCTCACCTCATGAAATAACAGGTGAGAAAAGTCTCCCATCCAAAAGCAAACCAAGACACACAGATACATAGCAAAAGAGAGAGAGCTGGGCATCTGCTTCATTAGAGTAACAGGCTCTCAACATTTGACTGACATTCCCACAGAAAAAAAAACAAAAACAAGCTCTGGCTACTAACATTCATTTTAATTCCTCCTGTATATCCCTTTCAGAAGTCATAATCCTTTGATAATTGTTGCTGGATTCTCCTTAATAAATAGGTAAAATGGGGCTCCAAGTATGCTGTACAAAGGCAAGCCCAATAGAAACAGGAGAAGTGATATTAAATTCCACAGCATTCTTACTTTCCTTTGTTGCTCCTTTTGGGTGACTACAGTCTCAGTGTAGCACACATGGAGAATTTAATTAAGGAGGACCAATAGAAGCAAACCTTCCCCTGCCCAGCGCACACATCCTGATTTCAGTTTTAGAAGCTCAAGTGATTACTGCAGGAAGCAGTTATACAGAAAAGCAAATCTTGTTTGTTCTTCAGTCTTAAACTCTGATTACATCTGGTAAATATTGTGCCCTTAAGTCTTTTAATAATTCAGCTTTTCCACTTTGAAATATTATTACTCTTATATGAAAGGTTACCTGGAAGGCCAATTCCAATTACTGAATACATCCTGCATAAAAATATTCAAAATCATTTCCAAATGTTTGCCAATCACAGCAGCAATAATATTCTTTTACAAGGATAGTTTAATTGCAGTGTGCCTATTTTTTCTGATTTAAATGCTAGGCTACTTCAGTTGTGGATTTCTGGATTTTTTGGAAACAGGTGGCTGTTAAACTAAGTTCTGGTCGAGAGGATAGTATTAATCAGTATATCGCAATTTGCAAGACACTTAGGACTTGAATCCCACATTAAATCCAAATCTATCCTCACAAGACACTAATTATGGAAATGCATTCATATATTTCAGTGATATTAGTTACACATCCACATCTGCCTCAAACAGACAAATGAAAAAATACTGCTGTAACTTTAACACGGAGCTCTTAAGCACACGAGAAGTAGATGCAGCACTGTAGGCTACCATCTATTGCAACAGGATATCATAACTATACAGTTATAATTGTTCCACAGCTGGCAGGCAGTTTCCAAATACAATCATGGAATAGATTTATGGAATTTATGGAATAGAAACCCATAAAAAACAGAAGTTAGTTGTAACTTTTCTGGACAAAAACCCCCAAGGTTTACATTCGTTACACACCCTGATTGAGCAAATACTCATTTGAAGTCACTAGAACATAGCCTCCATAATTTTATATGCTGTTAATTTGTGTAATAAAACGTATAGCAAGCACAGCAATATCTGTCAAGATTATTTGCAAAAATAAGGCACTCAATTTCAACAATTTTGATACATCATAAAAAAAAAATCCTATCACCATACCTATGAAAAGTAACAATCTTTGCAAGGATTTGAAAAATAATGACATGATGATCATATAGATTTATAATTCTTGGGGCATATCTAATTGGGGTAATAATATCTAAGATGAACAAAGCTTTCTGAAGCCTTCCCTTACAAACTACAGTCATACATTAAAGACAGTACAAAGTTCAGCAAAGCCAGCTGGAAGGCTTCTGTGAGCTTCACTGAGGATTGATCAGGCCATGACAAAAGCACTTCAGTCAAACATAAATAGAGCTCACATTCATTCAGTATTGGTACATCAGTGGTTTAAAAGAAAAAGAGGTTTTCTGTCTTCTAAAAAAGAATATCTATGGTCAAAGTGTGATGTTAAAACCCTCACAAGTAGACCAATCAAGGGATTTTCACCAGGCTATTGGGTCACACACGTGTAACCCAAGCCCTTTGGTTCCCACTAGATTTACAGTGTTTGCTCCAAATCACGGACCACTTTCCTGCTTAAATTGCTGAGACTTTACTTTTAGCACTGCAATAATATGGGTGGTTTAGGTGGAGGTAATTTTCTTCACAGAAAAGAAGATCTGCTAGAGCTCAAACCTCCTAACAAAAAAAAGTGACCTTGACTGACAACGGGCATGAACTGTTTCAAAGTAAAAGGCAAATATTTGACAAGGTTATAATAGACTCAAATAGACCTCTCTAAATGAATACTGTGTGCAGCCTTAACAACAGAAGGACACTGCTATAATGACTACATCTATCCATTTCTTCAGGCCTCACAAGCATGGTGGGCATGAGGAAGGTTTAACAGTCTCAAGCTGAGGTCTCACCTGCGATTGAGGTACAATTTAAAACTAGGGCTGTGCATTTGCGCACCCAATAGGTGTCCCTAAAAAAGACAAGTGGGGCTCTAACACAGACACAAGTACAGAATCTGACACTTCAACTTTAGTTTTGTTACAATTTCTTAACAAAAGAGATTATATGTGAGGACAGTGCACTGATTTCTGCAGACCTCAATTGAATCAGCACCATGAAAGCTTCAGTCCCTCCCTGTTAACATGTTGTTCGACTGCATAGACCTTGGCCGGCACGGTTGCTGGCCTTAAAATATCCTGTTAGAAGATACTTCATTTGTCTCCTGCGGTTCACGCTATAATGACCTCAGCAGCTGAGGCAGATTTAAGCTTTTATTTGAAAGAAATAAAGAGCAAAAAAACAAACAAAACAAAACAAAAAAACTACACACATACACACAACAAAACACCGCCACCACCAAAAGCAAAAACAACACACAAAAGGGAAATCTCTGCATTTTCTGCCTCTGAAGTGAAATTCTCTAAAGTGTTTTGATGGTTTTGAGCTTCCTGGTCAAAGAACAAACTTTCCCTGAGGTACCCCTAATGCTCATTCTCAGCGCAACAAGACATGCTATGGAGGAGAAGAAAGTTCTTTAAATATTTAAACTTTTGCATAAAGCTCAAGTGACCAGAACACAACTTGAAATTATCATAGGCGCTTCTTCCTCAATATACCCTCTCACACGGTCCCTCTCCAAAGTAAGGGGTAGAGGAGGACAATCCTTAGCCACCAAGAATTTCTTGGTGGAAAGCTCTCCTGGTTTTGCAAGCACTAGAGAAACCAAAACTCAGGCCTTCTGAGCCAATCATCATTTGAAAACTGCACCCCAAAGTCTTCACTGCTGTAAGACTTTGCCTAGGGAAATCAAAAGTAAATAGGAAAAGAGGGTGAATGGTGCACTTCGCTGTCTGTTCCAAGCACTCCTCCATATTTTTGAGGGTGCTGCTGGCACCAAAATCTTATTATTTTATTCTGATGTTGCTTTGCACTTAGGGGTGTGAATGTTCAGCTTCAGGACAAATATGATCTGACTTGCAAGGTTCTTTGTCTTCCGAACAAAGCTTTAGCTTTTTATTTTCTTGAAGAATTTCAGCCTGATGGATATTGGCAGTGGAAGGCAAGTTAAATAATGCATGAGGAGAGAGATGGACACAAGAAATGTCAGTTTTCTTTTTTATACCCTTTTCCCCTGCAGCCTTTGAAACATATTTTACACAGTTGCTTTATAATTCATACAAATATGTAAAGGCTAACCCTGCGCATTAGGATCTGATGAATATACTGTGCAAATTTATATGCAAAGCAGATGTCACCCTCAGGCCATTGGCACATGCCCAGCTGCAAATAGGTACCACAATGTCATAGAGCATTTTGTTGTTTTTGGCAATCCCCCTGAATTTAAGTCAGGAATGAAAGTAAATGGAACAAATGCCATATATTTTACACTCCTTTACACCAAAACTACAAGCACAGATCAGTATCTTCTCTCAAAACTTGTGGGACTTTTAGCTGTCTCCAGAGTAAATAAGGCTGTCATTGCTATTGTTCCTTCTCTTCAAAAATAACCACAGTTCCATCAAGGATATGAAAGTGACGGTGTAATAAGACATTATCTTAAAAATCTGAAATTCTATATATATGAAATTCCATATAAGCAACAAACACCCTTTATTCAAAACACACACACATTGCCTTGTTTGCTCAGAGCTACACAATGACTAAAGCAAATGGATAATCGCATTCAGGAAATCATCTTTCTAGTCATACATGTTAGCATCATATACTTTAACAAAAGAAAAAATAGCTTATTAAGAACCTGCTGTAACACCAGTGTCAATATGGAACTGACATATCTTAAAATATTTGCTCCCGCATGATCCAAAGCCAACTGAAATCTTTGGAAAGACTTTCACAGTCTTTCCTGAACTTAGTCCTCTCCAGTGATCACAGTCTGCCATGTATTAATACACCCACCTAAAAAAGGTTGAAATGTTTGTGCATCAGAGAACAATCAGTCTCAGAAAAGCAAGAACAAAAAAAATATTTTCAAAGAACAGTTTCTACTAAAAGTTTAATATTAATATTTCACCACTGGGCTAAAACACCAGAGAAAACAGCACATTATAACCCCAAATGGTGATGTAAGAAATCCATTAAAGTCCTAATTAAAGTGTATTCTGCATAACAGCAAGTCTTGGTAGTGCAAGTCATCTACTACACACTATGAAATGCATTTGAAATTTGGAAAGATCTTGTGCAATTCTTTTTTTAAAAAGATATAACTTAGCTCAAGAAACAAGGATGTTTAATAGCATTTGACTCTCCCAACATTTTAAGGTTGCCTGAAATCACATATTTATCATGTAATCTGGTCCTTATAAATGTTATTTTTTATCCTACCTAAAGCTATCCAGGCTATCAAGCTTGGAGTCCCAGTAATCTGCTACTGTATAGGCAGAAAGGCCACAGCTTTGTCCAGGAAGGCATAACATTTGTAGCTCTGATCCAACAATTGCTCTCCACCATAATCTCTTTGGCATTAATAATTTATTGTACTTAATGAGTTTTCTGACATGCAGAAAATTAGACAAGTCATTACATTTTCAAAAGATCATTTCCTGCCAGGTGAAAGTAAGAAAGCAGGAGACAACAAGGTAGAGGAGCAATCAGTCTGGCTTAGACAAACAGCACACTAATTCTCTTTTTAAGAGTATGAATTGATCTCCAGTTACCTCTTAGAAAGTCATCGTTACTTAGTTTTTATATATAACCATACACCTCAAATCTTTTCTTTAAATGTTGCACATCTTCCAATTACCATTACTGTGATAACAGGCTCTGTTAAGGTCTGTTTATTTGATAAGCTTTTTAAAAGCTTAAAGTAGTTAATTTCCTCTCAGGTTGCTCCTCAGCACCGAGCCTAATTTCAGGTCAGTAAAATCATTCTTCTCTCTCTTTAAACCCTTCATTTATCTCTTTGTCTGCAGCAGTTCTACTTCCTTTACACAAATATCAACATTTCTTGACACCATGACAGCCCGTTCCCATGGCAGTAAAAATAAGGTCCTTCTCCTCTCCGACTGCATTTTTCCTTCCTTCTGATCTCACGTGCACTAGACTGGAGGCAGACTTCAAGGATCTTCACCAAAAGGGATTACCCCAGACATGACTGGTTCAGATTAAAACCTCAGATTCAGACATACTCAGAAAACTGCACTTGCTTGAGCCAGCTCATCTCAGTGACACCTACCCAGAAGAGGAAGTTGTTCTTGTCATGTAGGAGGGTTATTCCACCCTTGTGAAGAAATTTTAAGAACAAGGAGATTGAAATATTCTAACAGAGTCAACACCTGCTCCTAAACCTTGAGCCTCTGTGGATACAAGCACAAACATAAGTTTTCTTCTGGCTTCACAAACAGATGATGCTAAAGGCTGGCAAAGCAATAAGCATGGGCACTGCAGAGTGCTCTCTTGCCTTCAGATCTCTCTTCCTCTGAAAAACAGCAAACTGGAGACATTCAAAATCTTCTAGACACTAAGACACAAAAACTTCCAGAACATCTCTGAAAGCAGCAAATTACCCTTCCAGGAAAGATCTGAAAAAGACATCAGCAAAGGATGCTGCAGGTGCTAGCTTTAATGGTTTTGTAAATATATGCCCATATTCATCTGCTCAGAGGCTAAATCAGCCTGTGCACTCATTGTGTTGTCTGGGTTTGGTTTCAGTTTTATTTTAGAGTGAAGCATACTCAACAAGCCAGATAAAAGGAATCCATGAGAAAAATGGGAAGATGCTAAACCAGGGTTGAGGTCAGCAAAGTACAGATACCAACTTAAGAAGGCAGGCCAGTTTTAGAAATAATAGGATATGGATTTACACTGAGAGAATTGGCTATGGTGGGATTAAATAATGCAGATGGATGTAAGACTCAAGTGCATAGAGCTTAGATTTTTAGCCTTTCCTTATCTCCAAAAGAAACTAATTTTCAGGGTCTGATCTGCTTTCCACTTCTCCATTCAAATACCACAGATCAAGGTCACACTTCTCCTTTAGGCTGTAGTATCAGTCTACGTGAAAGGAGAAAAGTAGGAGATGAAGATGGTCTTCACCCATTGTAGAGACTAAATGCTGGCTCAGAACTGACCACTGTTTCCTTGAGGGACTTTGGAGGAAGAGACTGCACCCAAGATACAAGATTCATCTGATTTGTTTCAGCATCTTCCACTGCTCTAAGACAGCACAATTTATATTGTGTGCAGAATTAGGGAAGACCTATGGAGTCACCAATTCTTGCCATATTTCATTACCAGCATGGAATCAGTCTTGGTTTGGGGGGGGTTTAGTTTTTTGTTGTTTGCTGGTTTTTTTTTCAGGTGGGAAGGGGGATTTAGCATCTGGGATGTTTTTGTGTTATGATCTTTTAACTACTGCATTTCAAAAGTACCAGAAAGAATGCAAGTCTCAGTGCTTCTTGCTGTTACTTCTGCATTTACCTTTTCTCATTACAATTTATCCTAATTATCACACATTGCTCCAGAGTAGCAAAAAACGTGTCCTTGTTTCTGTCAGAAATATTGCACTTAGTATGCAAAGTTGTTTTTAATCTTCAGATTGGGCTGCATACATACAGATAGCGCCTTACAGCATTGTTTTTGCAGCCTTAATGGGGAAAATGTACGCACTGGGGCAAAATAATTGGATTTCAGCTATGAAGCAGCATTTGAATGAAATCAATAAAGATTCTGTCATCTAATATTTTAAGTTTCGTACAATGTGTATACTGCAGGTCAGTGTAAATTCATTAAAAAGATCAATGTGATGGAATTTGTCTTGGGTGCCTTGAAATATCCTATGCTGACTTGAGAGGAAGTTGCCACGGAAACAAGAGATGCAACTCTAAGAAACATTTAGGCATTTTAAGTTGATGGCTGAATTCTACTCAGTTTATAAGATAGTATAATATAGGAAGTTGTCATGGAAACAAAGTTCAACAAATGGCTAATGGCTAGCCAAGCTGGGCAATTACAGCAGGTGGTTAGACTGGGCTACAACACCCTTAAAAATGTGAACACTCCACAGGTTCTTAGTTGTTGTTTTTTACACCATATAAAAAGAGCTAATGTTGCTTAGGTACTAAAATGGCAGATCCATTAGCAAAACTATTAACAGATAGATTTCTTCATAGCTGGGTTAATTTGGGGTATTATAAATCACAACTCCTTAACTACCGTCTAGAAGCTTTGCTATAGGTAATAAACCTGCCTTGAATTTCAAATACACTTCGCTTGTGTTATTGTTCATACTAAACTAAACATTTTAATTAGAAATACTTTGAAAACTCAATTTGTGTCTTGATTGGTGTCTTTTCTCTGCTGAAGGCATTTTGTTTGTGGCGATGTTTTGGCTTTCTTTTTTTTCTGGGTTTTAGTCCCACATCTAATTTTCTTCAATAAATCCTTGCTGAAGCTATTTTAATTTCTGTAAGAGAACATAACAGTAATTTTCCAGGACCATTCAGGCATCAATGTTTTTCTTCTTTATTATTCCGTTTCAGCTTCTCAATTTCCTTTCTTATTAAATATGATGCATTTCTTAGCTTGTGTTCAGAGCTTTAGGCTCTCAACACTAATGTGAAAACTTCTACAACTTTCTATCAAAATCAAAGAAGATATCCAAGAACATACACAGTAATATTCAATACATATTCTCTTTTTGTATTAGATGAAACCATGACATTTACACTCTCAGGAAGATTAGCTGATACAGACACTATAACTGAAGACGTAGAGGGCATGCTTTCACTCTCTCACATACAGACAGACTACATCTAACGTATAGATAACATACATAGAATCATAGAATCATAGAATAGTAAGGGTTGGAAAGGACCTCAAGATCATCGACTTCCAACCCCCCTGCCAGGGGCAGGGACACCTCCCACTAAACCATGCCATCCAAGGCTATGCCAACCACACCTTGAACGCCGCCAGGGATGAAGCATCCACAACCTCCCTGGGCAACCCATTCCAGGGCCCCACCACCCTCACAGTAAAGAATTTCTTCCTCACATCCAATCTAAACTTCCCCTGTTTAAGTTTAAACCCATTACCCCTTGTCCTCTCACCACAGTCCCTAATGAAGAGTCCCTCCCCAGCATCCCTATAGGCGCCCTTCAGGTATTGGAAGGCTGCTAGGAGGTCTCCACGCAGCCTTCTCTTCTGCAGGCTGAACAGCCCCAATTTTCTCAGCCTATCTTCATACGAGAGGTGCTCCAGTCCCCTGATCATCCTCGTGGCCCTCCTCTGCACTTGTTCCAACAGTTCCATATCCTTTTTATGTTGAGGACACCAGAACTGCACACAATACTCCAAGTGAGGTCTCACGAAAGCAGAGTAAAGGGGCAGGAGCACTTCCCTCAACCTGCTGGTCACACTCCTTTTGATGCAGCCCAGAATACGGTTGGCTTTCTGGGCTGCAAGCGCACACTGCCGGCTCATGTTCATTTTTTCATCAACCCACACCCCCAAGTCCTTCTCCGCAGGGCTGCTCTCAATCTCCTCCCCGCCCAACCTGGAGCTGTGCCTGGCATTGCAGCCCCCAGTAGACCTGGCCTACTATATTGAGTCCCATGGTCAAGGTACCCAAACCCCTGACTATAGCACCACCCTTCTAACCATTTATTAACCTGCCCAATCCTCCTAGCCTTTTCAAGGTCCTGCCCTGTATCCTGGAGAATTGATGAAAAGACAATCTGAGCTCCAGAGCCCCTAACCACCTCTCCCAGAGCTCTGTAGTCCTTCTTTATGGTCTCCGGGCTACTGCTATCTATATCAGTAGCACCCACATGTATTACCAGGAATGGGTAATAGTCAGTGGAACTGATACATAAGGTAACACTTCTGCATGGAAATGCCTTTCCCAAAGCTACTCAGAATTTATAATAATTTTACTTCTCCAATTAAACCTCATTCTTAGCCCTCAAATACTTGTTTCTGGGAAGCTTTTTCCTATCTAATACTCATCCTAAGAGTATCATTCCATTTAATTTGCTAAAAAGCTCCTGGCCATTATGTTCTAGAATCAGCCTGTCACTTGTTAAAAATAACAGGTTTTTGAGATTTTTCACAAACACTTTTATCTGCCTTAAATAGCAAGGAATTAAGATGCCAAATACTGTATCTACCTCACCACTTTAAGTTGTAGCTACAGTTTTACATTTTAGATTGTCATTTCCTCCATCTCCACAGTCACACACACACAAAATCGTACATTTTGAAATGTATCTGTGCTTGCACATGAATGGAGGTAAAGAAAGCTTGTGCCATTCACGTGGCCAGTAGAAATGCAGTATGCCTCTAATGAGGTTTAGCTTTTTCCTGAACATACGAAACCCTCCCCTTTGACCCTCTCATCCCCTCCTCATCATTGTACCCTAAAGGTGACATAGGTTGGTGAAGTATCCACATACCCTGGGTCCTGTCTGCCCTCTGCCTGCTGTCCCATGTTGCTCCTCATCCAGTGCAGCATTGGCAGCAGCTACACTGATGGCTGACAGAAAAAAAAAGGGAGATCCCATCCACAAATGCAAAATTTTCTAGCCCAGCAAGATCTCTCTGGTTTCATGCATTTGGACATAAAGAAAGGGAACGTAAGATGGAGCGTTACTTTCACATTCATCTTCACATCAGTCTCACAGAGTCCAGATGGATTCTTGGGTAGAAAGAAAAGGAGACTCAGTCTCTCACAATTTCATTGAAACTCTTATTTCAGCGCTTGCCCAGACATTTGGATAATGACTTCCAGGAGAATCTTAGCTTTTAGATATGTTTCTAGACTTCATGGTCCTGCAGAAAAGGGGCTTAAAAGGTTTAGAAAGAGGGGACGAAGAAACAAGCCCCTGTATAGGATTTTGGGGTAGGCTTCTTTTAACATCTCTGTATTTTTGAGAGGCTTAAATCGTAATACATGAGTGGTTGGGACTGGTCAATAATCAAGACTCTAAATGTAAACCATTTTTAGCATGAATGCATGCCCTTGGAAACCACACACAATTTCTTTTACCGTCATTCATCCCAGAAGAAAAACTAAACAGAACGAGGATTTCACTGAGTAGTAGATGCTGTCTCTGAGCTATGAAGGGCACAGTAAGATAAAAACAAGCAAAAAAAATCCATTGTCATTTGCAACATTGTAGTTAAGCCTACATTGCCCTTAAATATATTTTGCAACCTGCATGATTTTGTAATTGCACAGCTTTGTGTAAAGATAATAAAATAACCTTGAATTGTGCTTCATGGACACACAATCAATTAACTACTTACATATGGACAAATACTTGAATATGTTGTGTTGTGCCTGGATGCTATGTTACACTTCTCTTGTAAACTGCATTCAATTAACTCAAGGCTGTTGCCAGTTCCTGAGCATGCTGCAGAATAAAGGCCTTTAGAAAAAAGGCATTTGCCTCTTGTGCCTGAAGATATTCAAACTTTCAACTTGAATGAATCCTCTGAAAGTTTAATTTCAGCATGATTAGTGCTAGAAAGTATCTTTTTAAGGCCTGCTGCAGTGTAAGGCAGCTGAGGAAGCAGATCAGACTCTGGCTCATTGCTCATCGCCCAAGGATGGTGCAGTCAGCTGGATAAAGGCAAAAATGCGTCTTTTTGTGTTCCAGGTTTGCTGTGAAGTTAAATGCCAGATGTTCCCTGTTTTATTATAGAACTTGTTAGAAGTTATTAACTTCTTGAGACCTGAAGGGCATGGGAATAAGAAAACTTCCAATTATTTTTCCCTTTGTTTCTCAACTAATCACATTAACAAGGGGAAAAAAAAACAATATGAAAAGCTCAGTTGCCAGAGCAGTATTTGCCCAGCAACCGATTTTACTTGATGTCATACAAACACAAGCTGAAGCTATGGGAATCCTGGGATACACAGTTGTGCTACTTTAATAATTGTCTGTCCGTCTTTCTTAAATGCTCATGTGGGTTAGTACTTACTCACACAAAAAATTACCAGCATCACTGGAGTTTCTTGCTTACTTTGTAGTCATCAGTGCTACTAGATTCACTCAGGGACAACAAATTGTGCTTACATAACTAATACGACAAGCATTTCAGACTTCGACTACTCACAAAAGGCTAACTGCATCCCTCAAAAACTATTAATGCTGAAATACACACAGAAATTGAATGTGTGTACCTGTGAAATCTGCAGCAGGCCTATAAAGGAAAATGCAAAACTTCTCAAATGATTCCTTACAAATGATCTTTCCAACTGTAACTGTGAAAACTGAACCTGATAAAAATCAATAGCCCTTTTCCCATTAATATAACTTTCAAAATTGAAAGGTTTGTGAACTTTATATTCTTGGAAAATGCTCAAAAAGCTCAACCAAGTTGGAAGGCCAGAGCTGTCTTTCCAGGATAAAGTCTGTTAAATAATAAATATAAAACCTAATAACTTTCAGGCACTTCAAAGCAGGCACAAAAAACAGAAAACTCACAGTAGCTTGTCAGTGTATCAGAACTAGGTATTCAAGCCGTCTATATTCACTGGTGCAACTCGGAACAGTTTGTTTCTCACTGAAGTGCTGTTCATACAAAGCATCCACAGCAGAGAAGCATTTTAAATATCTGTGTAGGGAACTTCCTATTAGGAAACACAGCTTGTGAAATGGCAATTAAACAAAAAAGAAATTAAGTCCATACTTGACCTTAAAGGACGAGCAAAGGAAGGATTTTGTCTTCCAGTGCTTAGGAGAAAATCCTCCCATTGCTTACATGCTCCTTCAGAGAATTTCACCTCTCTTCTAATCTGCATACCTCTGCATTTTCACAATATGGACTCATGGGCAAATTTAAGGTATGGCCAAAAGACCTGGCAGGGATCAAGCAAGAAAAGGCTCATAAACAGTGGAGGTTGGGACAGAGAATCCGGTAAGACCCTTGGTTAGCATCAAGACAATGTTCTTGCACTGCAGGAATGAGAGCATGCACAACCATGAGTTAATTCTGTAGCAAAGTCAGTATGGTCTGGCCTCAGTGAAGGGTGGTGGGGAGGAAGCACAGAGAGGCTGTTAAACGCCAGTTGTCAGTTGCTGGGGGGCTGCAGCCTCCAAGGTGGACACCTCCAGCGGTGGTACCAGCTTCTCCTCCAGTTGAGAAAGCAGACCACCTGGCCTCAAACTCATCTGGTGTGGGGCCTGCTGGCCCGGCCAGTGCCATCCTTCATCGTGGGGGCAGAAACCCCAACATCCTTCATCCTCCAGTCATTGCAGCCATTCCCTGTACCAGACCCGGGCTGCCAAATCAGTCATTCAGAGACTGACTTTCAGGAGCATCTTGGCTTTATCCTGTGTTCCTTGCTGGGCCAGCAGAAGTCTGTTCAGAGCTCAGATAAGACCAGGTGAAAAGTTTAAGTGCTCTGCTGACAGAGAGATTTGTACTAAAATGTGGGTGGAAGCCTGAGTTAAGCCTGCAGTGAAGACATGCTCTCAGTCTAGATGATCAGTCACAAGAATGGCAGATCCAACCTGCATCAATGTGCATTTACTGTCCTAAATCACACTGCTGCTAGTGTCAGGAAAGAAAAATGAGTAAAGCAGAGAGAAATACCAGGTAAGGACAACACAAAAGTGAAAATATACACATATGTACACCCATAAGTACATGAACACACCCCACATGTACACTGTGTAACATAACTGCATTTCACCTAATAACACCTTCAGGGAGATAGCTCAATTTCAGCCATAAAATACAGCTTCAGTTTCTTGGGTATATCATACATTTCAAGTGCTGTAGTTTCTAACTAATTTCAAGTTGAAATGATCAGTTTTCATTCATTTCACTGAGAGTAGTCATGGTGTACAAAGCCACTGGTTAAAATGACAACCTGAAAAAGAAAGGGCCAGAAGTGAGAAAGAACCTCTCCACTCCCTTCTGCCTCTACTCGTTTCCCACTCCTCGGCACTGGATTCCTTAACCTTTGCCACAACTTTCTGGTAAATAGTCTGGGCTAAAATTAGATATATAGCAAAGGGTAGGTGTTGCCATCTGCTGCATGTTGTTAATTCTTGATGGCCTGATAGCATCTATTTTTGATGTTCTTTATTAGCTTTCTGGGGAGGAGAATAGAGGGATAGGCCTCTAGTGCCACCGTCAGTGGTTTTCAGTATTTGCTGCTTTCCTTCAGTTGACAACCACTTTTAACACAACAGAGGGTTTTTAGAAGAACATGCCAAGTAAGACAGGAAACCATGGATACTTTTCTTGAGCACAAAGTAAACGAACTGGCAGTAACATCTGAATCTGCTTTCAGTTCATTTGATAACCAGCACATCTTCTTTCATGCAACTGTGGACTCTTTTCTCTGCTGGGATCTTTTTGTTGTTGTTGCAAGCAATAGCCAGATTAGAACTGAGCATTAATAGTGCCCATCTCAGCTGCCTGGCAAGACAAAACCTCTATCAGATACTTAGCACATTTAAAAACCTTTGTACATTGCAAATATAAGCTGAGGCTGACAATGGGTGACCGATGGATATATTACCTGTTAAGCAAAATAAAGTTCTCAAGCAAAACTCATATTATTTTGTTCTATTAATCAGCTGAGGAATTACCAACTGTACCTGCTAAGCATTTTTATTGTTTAGAGCTAAAGAAATACAATACCCTTGTCTCAGCTGGGTTTTCAAGAGTCAGATGACTATGTTCAGTGACATGAAAAGTCGTGTGAAAGTATAAATGAATCCCAAGCAAATCTAGGTCTAGCATGACATAAGACCAACTGCTACAACCAGCACAACATACCACAATATTGTCTAACAGAACACCATCTGTTTAAATTACATTATTTTAGACACTATCTTTCATTGCAGTGTTTTGAAACTTCCGCTTTTCTTGTCTTGTTCTGGACCCTCTATTTTTATTCTTCACTTACAGTCATGCCCCCAAAGATGGAATAAACCAGAAAAGTGAATTAGCACATATGCCTCTTACTCGGCAATGAACATGTGAAAGGTAGCTCTCAAAAAACAACTGAAGGCCTGAGTTGCCTTTCTGATCTTTTCCATTATTAATGGCTGAGCGTTTTGCATCATGCATAGCTAAGCATACTGCCAACATAAACTGGGAGGAGAAAACAACCCATTAGTGAGTTCAGACAACACAAGATAACCAGAATCTTCATCATAGTTAAAATTTCCAACAAATAAGTTAAAGTTTGCTAATTATTTTAAAGGTTAGTAGTAGAGACTTGCTTTTTTAACACAAGTTTGGCATTACAAGTTTTTATGAAAAATCCTAAACTCTATACTGACCCTTTATTTTGGAATGCAGTCTTTATATAGACTTCTTACTTTTCTCTTGGAGATCCTCATGAAAGCTCCCTCACTGCATGCTACTTACAAGTTATCTCTTCCTAAAGGCCCCGTAGGTCCTACTCAACAATCCCTTTTCTTCTCCTACATAGAGATTCAGCCTGACACCGCCTGTAATAGTTAAGTGCTTCCTTCTCTAATGAACCAGCACCAGCCTAGTTCTCACTGCCACTGAGCTACTGTCCTGGCTGGGGGCTTTGCAATCCAGACCTGTCTGCCCAAAGGCCTTCCTGAGAAGCCTTCCTTTTGTGCGTCCAACTGCATGAAACAGCCAACCAACCAAGCACTGCTATCAGGACTGGCAAGCATATTTGTTTTCAGCATCTCTGTGGTGAGTGAGTGAGAAAGATGTACTTCACAGCGCTAGCAAAGTTGCATTGCCTTTTATGAATAGCTGAGGTATTTGAAACTGCAAAACAACTTCCCAGAGGAGGCGAGTGAGCCTCAGCCTGAGATAGCTCAGGCCTTCCTGGAAGACGCACTGCCTGGAAATATTAGAAGGTAAGAAATGGCAACAGCAACTGTAAATGTCAAAGAAGAGACCTACTACTCACAAATGACACATTAAAGATCTCCATCCAGTGTAAGAACTGCGTGATATTAAACTCTCCCCAGACATAGAGGTCTGTTAGACAGAACTGGAATACTTGTAACCAAAGCAGATAAATGCTTCAGCTGCTTTTAGAAAGCCTCCTGAAATATTTAGTCTTTTTCAATCTAAGCAGTTTTGTATCAAAATATGTACAAGCTATACTAGGACAAGCAGATAAAAAGGAATATCTGCAGGTGAAAGTGCTACTATGGACAAGAAAGCATAGCTCCAGCACACCATGTGACATAAAAGCGAGAATTGCTAGACACTTAGCTCAGTACTTCCAAAACTGTGGTCTGTGATGTTTCTGATGATCAATAAAAGATATAAAAGATGTTAAGAGTGTTAGGTAGCAAGTGCAGCTGTAGCTCATTTCTACAAGAGGTGGGATATGAATCCAGATCATAACACAAGGCTGCAACATTCACTAGACAGGAAACTGCAAGTACCCTTAACTGCTAGCAGCAGCTCAGTTCGTTCAAGGCAAAGGATTAAGTATAAACACATGCAGCCTGTAATTATGGTTTGGTTTGATGCCCCTGGAAGACATGGATGGATCTACTTCTGATGTAGTGAGTAAAAAGGCTGGGATCACATGGAAAAAGATGAATTAAAAAATAGTCACAGATGGTTTAGAAAATACTATGCCTGCCTTATATCAAGATGTCTGTTGTTTTCTACAGTACAAATGAGCTGAGAAATTCACAGAAGGGATCATCAGTGATGGAGAAAGTGGACACCAGGAGTTGTCAGGCAACGGGCTATGGTTTTCCTCATGTAAACTAGCATTTCACCAACCTCAGTGAAGCTGCCTATGTTCATACCAGCTGAGAACCATCACAAGTACCTCCAAGTACTGTTATGCAGAAAGGCGAGAATGAATAAAGGTTTTGCAAAAATTAAGCCATCATCTATAGTACCCCCTGAGAGAAAGAAAACTTAATACTTGCATCTGTAAACCTCACTCACACACTCCCTTCTCTCAAAAACACACAAATACATAGAGTATGAAAAAGAATAATGACTTTTTGCTAATGCCTTCCTATTACAAAGCAAGATAAGTAATCCTCTATAATCAGATCTGTATGAAACTTCCATTTTTTCATAACAAAACATTCACATTACAGATGCCCTGACAGATTTTACCATCTTGCCATTTTATTGATTCTTAAATAGGAAAGCTATCATACATCTGACTGCTTCTCATGAGGAGACTAATTAGATTATATCATCATCTGGTTCATCAAAGCAGGAAATACTTAAGTGTCACAGCTGGTCTCAGACTAAATATCTAGTACCAAGATTTTAAATGAAAACTGTTACATCTTCACAGGATAAGCATTTCATAAATGGCTAGACAGTAAAAAATGACAACAGATATGATCTCACATCTCTGGGCCGCAAAGGGATTCTTAACTCTACAAGTACATTTGGATTTATTTTCACTTTCTTTTGCTACTACAATCATCAAAGAGACTTTGCATAATAATCAGATCTGGAAAACTCAAGAGAGCTATTTAGGTTTCTGGCAAAGATTTATGACTGATAATTAAAAACTCAGAGACAACACCTTCATTTTGAGTGAATCCCCGGTTACTGATGCAACCTTTCCAAGAAGAGTACTCACCACTATGGAGGGATTGACTACAAGGAAGTGCATCCCTCACAGAGAGCACCAATCCCACTATATGATCACTTTTCACTGCCCATCATTCCTCTCCAAATTTATGGGATATCTTCTTCTTTTGCACACACCACTTTATAAAATAATCAAACCTTCCTGTAAAGAAACATATGTGACTAAGTGAGGTACTCCATTTTATTGCTCTTCACCTTCTCATATGTGTATGCAGGGGACAATAACAGACAAGCTACATATTTAGAAGAAGTTTGCTGACCATAGTGATATGGAGTGAAATTGCCAACTATCACCAGCAGACAGCTAACAAAAGGCCTGGGCTTCAGAGGTCTACTTAAGACCTCAAAAAGACCAGTGTGATAATTGGTAAATCATTTTCTTTAAAGAGCATTCTCATAAAATCATATGTAAAAGCAGAATCTTAGTATAATACCAAAATCTCAGTAACTTTGTTATGGAATAATATAATCCTGTTTCTCTTACAGACCTATAATGTCATTATGTAAATGGTTATCCAAAGTCATGACTATATCAAGAAAATGAAATTGTTGTGTAAGACAGTTCCCAGTCTCTGTAAATAAGGCTTTTCAACACTACAAAACCAGAAATTTTCCTCCTGTAATGTTAGGAGGAACATTAACATTGTTGATTCCTGTTGCATTTTTTACTTTGAGGGTTATCACAATTAACCTTGAAGATCACAGGACCCAAAAAATTATGTATATGTGAGTTGCATCATGCAGTGAAAATTGTAATAGTATTTAGATTCCTCTTGTGTTCTGCACTTCCTTGACCTTATTAGAAATTTAAAAATCCTTGTAACTTTGCCTGCCCTTTAGTTGGCCAGAAATAGCCCTCTGTAATCTAAACCCTCTTGGGCTCTTTTAACGAGTTAGGCTGTAGGCCTCATAAAACTTTAGATGGAAGATTTGACTGGGTCACTTTTATTTGAGAAAACGTAATTTTTATGTCAGAACTGTTTCTTTGAAGTTATATGAACCAATAGATGAACCATGAACCCCAGAAAAGGACACATCCTTTCTGTCTGAATTCAGCCTAACTTTTGGTGTGCACATAAGACACAAAGGTCACACAGTTAAAACCACACACTGAACAGTTTCAGGGCAGTACAGAGTCATAAAAATATTTTCAACAAGCTGTCTCCTGAATTAATAGCACATAAGGCAATACTATTAAAAAACCCATGCAATTTAGCTACAAACTTCAGTTAATGATCGTGCAAAATCATGATCCACGTTGTTGACATTTTTAGCCTGTTACATTATTTGCAATTATTTTAAGTTATAGATAATAATTTCTGCTTCCTTGTGCTGGCTTTGGCTGGGATAGAATTAATTTTCTTCATAGCATCTAGTATGGGGCTATGTTTTGGGTTTGTGTTAAGAACAGCGTTGATAACAAGGGGAAGTTTTAGTTACTGGTGAGCAGTGCTTACACAGAGCCAAGGCCTTTTCTGCGCCACCCCACCAGTGAGTGGGCCAGGGGTGACAAAGAAGTTGGTGGGGACACAGCAAAGAAAGGTGACCCCAACTGGCCACAGGGATATCCCATACCATGTGGCATCATGCTTAGTATATAGATCTGGGGAAGAAGAAGGAAGGGGGGATATTTGGAGTGACAGTGTTTGTCTTTCCAAGTAACCATTAGCATGATGGAGCCCTGCTTTCCTGGAGATGGCTGAACACCTGCCTGACCATTGGAAGTAGTAAACAAATTCCTTGGCTTGTTTTCCTTGAGCATGCAGCTTTTACTTAAGTTATTAAACTGTCTTTACCTTAACCTACCCATTTTCTTTTACTCTTCTGATTCTCTCCCCCATCCTACTCGAGGAGAGTGAGTGAGCAGCCCAGTTACCTGTTGGGGTTAAACCACGACAGTCCTTTTTGTCACCCACTGTAGGGCTTGAAGGATTCAAGGTAACAACAGATTTGATTGGAAAGTGCTAGATTGCATTTATTGCTGTTAAAACTGTTTATCTCTTAATCAGCGGGTTCCTGTGCTTGCCTGCCTCCCTGTGTACTAGAATCTAGTGCTCATTAGTGGATGCTTTTTGCTTTTGCTGCTTGCTGTAGTGCTGTACTGCTTGCTGATCGTCTTACTCTCCTGTGCCCTGGAACATGTTTACAACAGCAATGGCCACGTGTCTGGGCTGTCGGATGGCCATGGCATTGCTGTGTTCTGTGCCACTGTACTGGACAGACTGGAACTTCGACAGGAACTCAGGTCAAAGGGACAGTGACCTGTGCACGAGTCCACATGGGAGAAAGACATGCAGAAGTATATATGGCTGTAAATATGTCCGTATCAAAGTAGGTACATCTCAAAACATCTGTGTGGTTTCTGCCTGTTTCCCCATGCCACCAAGGCGGACTGAGTGATCAGCTGTATGGTACTTAGTTGCCAGCTGGGGTTAAACTACAACTATCCTTTAGGAGGACAAGAAAACTACAACATTTTTGTCTTTTTGACCCTCATCCTGCAATTTGCATGAATAACACAGTTGTTTACCTGGATCTTTCTTTAAGCAAAATAGTTTTTAAAAAATAAAAATATGATAGGGGAAAAAGGTCAGAAATTAAATTCAGATTGCATACTTTCTGCAATTGACCTGTAACCAGCAGTGTGCAATGTCCACTGTGGCAACGATGCCAACCAGGGGAAATGCACTCACTCTTCTGTGTTGAAAAATTTTACCATCTCCAAATAGGCTAAGAGATTTGGTGAATACGGAATTGGCTGGATGGTCGCACTCAAAGAGTTGTGGTCAGTGGCTCAATGTCGAAGTAGAGAACAGTGGTGTTCTTCAGGAGCCAGATTGTTGCTTAATATCTTTATCAGCAGCACGAACAGTGGGACTGAGCGCACCCTCAGCAAGGTTGCAGAAAACACCAAGCTGTCTGGTGTAGTCAATACGATGGAGGGAAGAGATGGGATCCAGAGGGACCTAGACAGGCTTGAAAGGCGGACCAATGCCAACCTTATGAAGTTCAACAAGGCCAAGTGCAAGATCCTGCACCTGAGTTGGGGTAATCCCAAGCACAAATACAGATTGCGTGGAGAATAGATTGACAGCAGCCCTGCAGAGAAGGACTTGGGCGTGTCGGTCAATGAGAAACTTAACATGAGCTGGCAGTGTGCACTCACAGCCCAGAAAGCCAACCGTATCCTGGGCTGCATCAAAAGGAGCGTGACCAGCAGGTCAAAGGAGTTGATCGTGCCCCTCTACTCTCATGAGACTCCACCTGCAGTACTGTGTTCAGCTCTGTGGCTTCCAACAAAAACAGGGATGTGGACCTGCACAAGAAAGTCCAGAGGAGGCCATGAAGATGCTCCAAAGGATGGAGCACCTCTGCTATGGAGACAGGCTGAGAGAGTTGAACTTGTTCAGCCTGGAGAACAGAAGGCTCCAGGGAGATCTTAGAGAGTACCTAAAGGACTAAAGCTGGAGGGGGACTTTTTACAAGGGCATGTAGGGGGAATGGCTTTAAGCTGAAAGAGGGAAGGCTTAGGTCAGATAGAAGGAAGAAAGGAAGGAATAAAGAGATGAGGCACTGGAACAGGTTTCCCAGAGCAGCTGTGGCTGCCCCAACCCTGGCAGCGTTCAAGGTCAGGTTGGACGGGGCTTTGAGCAACCTGGTCTAGTGGAAGGTGTTCCTGTCTGTGGAAGGGGGGTTGGACTAGATGATTTTTCAGGTCCCTTCCAACACAAACCATTCTGTGATTCTACTGAACTTTATAGATTGTAAAGTTTCAAACATCTTTATGAGTTAGCCCACAGTAGACGCTTAGAGAGCCACAACCACTGCAATGGCACCAGCTATGGAATACTTTAGGAAAGCATACAATTCTCTTCCCATTACTCCATTGCATCTTGGGCATCAGTTTCCACTTTTTCTGTTAGTTCATCTTTAGAGTCCTTCATTTTCTCACACTGCTAAAAATGGCTGTGTAAGGAGGAAAATAGAATGGAAAGAAAGAGGTCTAAGACAGGCCGAGGTGTGTAATATCCCACTGGTTTGGATTACTTCCAGGACTTCCAGATCCACAAGGTTTAACCTGAGGCAAATAAAGAAAATGTTACAGCCAAAACAAGAATGTCTGACCTCCCCTCCCTCAGCAGATGATGCTCATCTTTTACAAAATAAAAAGAGAACTAAGAATGCCCAATATTCCAGCTAGCAATAAGCAATACTTTTAAGACAATTTACTTACAGTGAAAAAAGAACACATGGCACTGCATATTGAATGTCAGGGTGGAAAGATCTTCCTCAAATATTTGCCTTCATAGCATTTTATTAGCAGTACATGAATACTATCTCTCTAGTTGATCTGGAAAGTCGTCCATATTCCGAAGCAGGACTATCATTTCCTTTAGGGTCCTCAAATGAGGCTTCACTTCCTTCTTTCATTATCAGACAGTAAGCACCAGAAAACTGGTAAATAAAAGTGTGGAAAAAAATCCTGCTGCAATACTGTTTTCTGTTTGTCTCATTTACTGCTGATTCTTTTGTATCCTCATTTCTACAAATTAAGCAACACAAGGATTAACGGAGAAATCACAACTTTCTCTCACATAGCTTGCACATTTTTACGTCCTTGTTACAGCAGCCAATTTACTATTGTTATGATTTCAAATCCTCAGCTCCCAGAGTGTGGCCTTCTTGTACTTCAGATGCCTCAGGATGGCTGCTGTTGCACATTCTATGATGCTGTTGCTTGCAGACCCTCTGTCTTTCTTCACCGGCAACTATTTGTTTCCAACCCCATGCTGCACTCTGTTACACACAGTTGTTTGTGAGAACAGGAAACAAATCAATTCAAATTGGGTTTTCCTAAACCACACTTTTATGGCCACACTTTCCCAACAATTACATGAAATCTAAGGCAATTCCAGTAACACCAATGAGACTCTGATGTAACAAAATAAAGTTACTGATGTATAAATGGATGCTTGATTGAAGCAAATCAATTGAGAAACAGAAGATGGAAAAGGTGAAATGAAGAACTAAACTGCAATAAGCAGCTCTTATGGAAAGTCAGACTTATTTTGTCCTAAGTAAGTGGCAAAGTACTAACTGAAACAGCTAAATGATCTGATATGGGTAATAGAAATTTCAAATTTTCTCATCACAGGGAAAAGATTAAAAATGTCATATTTCTTAAGGAAAACAACACTGAGATTTCAGTGCCAAGACCCCAGTGTCAATGGTGCCTCCCAACCCCTCATCTCAGAGGACTGATAGAAAAGTAAAAACTTAAAAAGCTGGAACAGAGGACCGCTGAGGAGGACAGCCTGCAGTTTGGCAACCAGACTACTTCCAAGAGACAACGAGCTTTTTGGGTCTCAGCCCCACAAAGTAAGGCCCATAACTCTTTAATCCCAGGACAACCTACATAGCAGGCTCAGAGCCAAAGCTGAAAGCCAAGGTCTGTAGTATACCCACAGAGTTCAACAAGTTTCATAAAAAATGCTTGCAGGTGACAATGCCCAATCCACCAAAAGAACAACCCTGAGGAGGTAATAGCCTCACCTCCTTTATGCCAGCAATAAAAGTCCTCATAGCTAGACCCAGCAAGGTGATCCAGCCTAGTTAGAGCTGGTCTGATGTCATTTAAGTGATGCTAAAGTAAACTGAAGCTGCCGTAGGACCAGTGAAACCACTCATCTGTCCATCCCTCTGCATACTTCCTGCGCTGTCAAGATGTGGCCAGAGCCACAGAAGCCCACCTTGGCAGCTACTCTGCTGTTCATTTATCAGTGTCAATGTAGGCCTTTGAAAAAACACCAAGCAAAAACATATGCAGTCTCCCGGCGATCTTTTAAACCATGCGTGCTATCAGGGTATCTCTAACCAAATCAAAGTACCTTTTCCCATGCATCAGTAGCATTAGGGCACTGCCAAGTAAAAATACAAAGGTGTTAAACTCCTAGTAATGCACAACTCTACTCCAACAGACCAGCTTTGCATGTACACACAAATACGCACACACATGCAATTCTACAGAATACTGGCAGAGCAGTCGCCCTCCCAGTGCTATCTGATCACAGCCTTACAAATGCTCTTCTCTCAAACCAGGCCACAGACTTAGCATCTCTAGTCATGCCCTCTCATATCTGACCACTGGGCCACAGAGAGTATTATACCTATTCTCTTCTCAGGTGATCACCTTTTAGGTTGGAGTACCCAAGATGACTTCTCCAGCACCAAAGACCACTTATGATTGAGCCATAGAAAGCTTTCTGGGTGAGATTTCCATTGTACCATTCTGTATGAAGCTCTCTTCTCCCCTTGTGAACAACCTATAAGACCCAATTTAGGAATGCTGTCTTGCAGGAGCATCCTCTGCCAAAGACCTCGAGTTAGACTGGTGTATACAAGTTGCTTCTGGCAACCAAAATCTCCTCTCACCCCTCCCAGTACAATGATTTTTAACTGTTTAACAGCTGCAGACTCAAGCTTTGCCAATGCTACAAAGGAGAATTTGGCTCTAAGCCATGCCTTTGTTGCATAGGTGGCAGCTTACCTACACCCACCAGTTCCTCTTCCTGCTTTTTTCCAACTCCCCACTTTCCTGAAACAACATTAGCAATCAGTTACCATCACTAAAGGAAAATACCTAGAAATTTTAAGGAACAGAATTTATGATGCTGCTTCCTGGAACAGCAGAGCCCTTGATTAATACTAGGTCACAGCATGCATCTCTTCTATAATGCAAGCCCTGACCAAAGTTCAGTGAGGCTCCTCCTGATCCTGGGAGTCATTTCTATGGACCCAGGGGGTGTCCAGGGCACACAGCTAAACCAGAGAATCATTTTTCATTTTCTGTGAGCAGCAACTCCTTTCCGTAGCCCTGTTCTCTTCAAAAAGCAATCCCTGCCCAGGTGAGGACTGAAGATCACGGAATAGCAATGTGCTGCTGCACTAAGGCACTCCTACTCATTACAACATAAGCATGTTACTATCCCAAAAGTCAAGCAAGGTCCAGACTGTCAGACCATTCAGAAAAAGTTTAGCAGTATTAATATCTACATTAATGACATGGAGAGTGGGATCAAGTGCACCCTCAGCAACTTTGCTGATGACACCAAGCTGCGTGGTACGGCTGGCAAGCTGGAGGGAAGGGACGCCATCTCAAGGCATAGTAGCATTTTCCTCCTGTAATTTTATAGTTGTTTGTGTGGTTCAGAAATTGATTTTCAAAGTCAACTCTTTACTACCCTTTACAGGCACCTACATGAGCTGAGTCCTATAAAGAGGTAAGAGCTGCTCACTTACTTCACTTTCTTAATAATATTTAATCTTGCAAAAGAAACTTTGCTGTTTCCACACGAGTTCATGCCTAGCAATCACTATTCCAAAAACATAACCTACTGGTATAATTCTTTTTACTTCATAGAAGTTTAAAAATACAAGTAAAGGTCATATGCTAATTCGACATTTCAAAAATCATACTCAAACCTGAAGCTTCATAAAAGTAAGTTTGATTATGACACTCGATATACTCTACATATAGAAGCAGCTTAGAATTACTTCTTATTGCTTTATGAACTGAAATCTTTTTGCAATAAGTTATAATTTTAAAAGGCCCAAAGTAGTAGAGAACACCCAGCCACAGATTTTTAACATTGTCCTGCTAAAATAACAGCAGATGTACCAAATAAAGTATTTTTTGAAAATCACCATTCTCACTTCACCAAAGTGCCACATAAAGAACTTGGAACTGAAAAAAACTTCTTTTGTCAATGTCGCTAGTAAAATACTTTACTAACACAGGTTTCACCTATTTTTTCCTTGGAATGTGTGTATTTTAACATACCAAAATAGAAAAGCAGAATGAGATAAAAAAGTACCATTTCTTAGGAACACCCGAGATGTGCATAATACTTAAGCTGCTACTCACCATATTCACACCTCAACATCTCATTACTATCCTGTATTCCTCCATCCTTATCTTTTCTCTTGTTCTTTAATTTCTTATGAAGTTTGTACTCTTCAGAGGAGGTTGTTTTTTTTCACACGAGGCTTGACACAACATCTTTCCACCACAAAATACAGAACAATTGATATAGATAATATTCTTTCATAGAAGGAAACCAGATCCTAAACTGATCTTTTACATTAGCTGGCTTCCTTTATCACTGATTTTTCAGTATGCTGCAAATTCTGCTTTAGAGGAATCATCTGACTGACACTGAAGGATCTGATGGTTGGCTGGGGACAGCTGTGATTTTGGATATCTAGACAAGAGGCTATTTAAACTTTGAATTAAGCCAAAAAAGACCAATAATTATGTTTAAAAGATGACCCTGAAATTACCAACTGCTAATAGCACCATGAGACTTCTGAGCTGGTAATGAACCGAGATGTATTGAACCTCTTCCTGAGAAAACCAGGTAGTTTCAGGTTGGCTGCAGATGTAGACCACCTCTTCCATAATATTCACAAGGTTTTCTTCATAGCCAGAACGCTGGAAAAGTAACTGAGCAAACAGCTGTCCAAAGCCCAATTTGTACTCATTTATGACAGGATCAAGTATTATTTAGACTTCAATCTTCAAATCTTTTGATTTCCAGACGAGAAGCTTATAACCTGCATGCACATGCCCTCTACATATAAACCATACTCAGGGACTGGAATTAGCTGCTGAAATTAGCTGCTCAGTTTCTCAGCACAGCAGGTCAGAAGACAGAGGGAGGGCTAGAAGGCCATGACTTGCAAACAGGCCCCACAGAAAAGACAGATTAAATAGCTCAATCCTTACACATCTTGAAGAAGGTCACTCCCTTAGAAGGGTTCTGCTGCTTAGCTCAGAGGAGAAAGGTGGTTCCCTGACTCTAAGACTGTTTATACCTTTCTATTTTTGCAATTAAAAGATAATCCAGAGCCACGCATAGCAGTGGATGTGGAACAGGCATCATAATTTCTTGTGTGGTTTTTAAAGTACAAAGGGAAAACTAGATACATGCAGCAGTCACAATTTATTCCGTAATTGAGTCTCATACAGTCATTTAGTACTGAGACCACCTTGGGAGGATGATTTTGGTGGCAGAATTCTGGCTGGGAGCACAGAAGCTCCAGGTAGTGAATACCTTGTAAAAATGAAAGCAAATAAAAAAACCCTCATAGAATCATGGAAAGGTTCGGGCTGGAAAGGACGTTTAAGATGATCTAGTTCCAACCCCCTTGCCACAGGCAGGATACCTTTCACTTCTTAGCCCTTACCGTTCTAGGAAAGGTTGCTTAGGTCATGACAGTTTAAAATGTAGGCTGAATAAAATCATGCAGCAAGAAGTGTCCAGCGTGACAACAACTTTCACTGTTACATTATTTACTGATTTTGAGTATATGTTTAACTGTTAGTAAAAAAAGAAAAAATAAAAAAGGGGCATTTTTCTTGTTAACTCCCCCCTAAAAAAAATTGAAGAGTAGGATAGAAACTGGTCTGCAAATAAAACACTGACAAGGTTTAATTTAATTTTTTTTTTTTTTATTACAAAATTATATTAAAAAAAATTATCTCCTAACATTTGAAGATTAAAAACCTCCACAGCTCAGGCTACCAAAAGGGAAATGAATGTAAAGAAGGTATGCAGTGCATTTTGTTCCCCATTATAAGCAGTCAGAACTCAGGAGCTTCCACAGAGAAAATCAGCTTGTCCAGCAGCTCTGCCTCTACTGCTGCAAATAAGTAAGTGGCAGAGGCTTCATTAAGTCACGTAAGGAAAGAGAATTTTTAAAATACTTCCAATCTTTTAAAGTTTCAGGTCAATCTAACAGCTTCACAGGCAGAATTTGTAAGGTGTTGAGACTGATCATTTACACAGTGTTCAAAGAAACAGCACCATATACAGGAAGATAGAATTGCTGACTGTTTTAAAAGTGTAATTTTACATAGAATATGGTCAATCAACAATTCATTTGCCAATTAACATAAGCACTGCTCCTTTTATTTCTCTGAGGTAGATAAACATGTAGGATACAGTGCCTTCATATTTATTTTAGTTTCAAATCTGGTGTTCTGCAAAAAACAATCTTCTTTAAGGAAGCATTATGTAATTCAGAACTTCTATTGCCAATGTTTAAAAATAATACATCATTCTGTAAAAATAATACAGGCGCAACACTGTAATGCTTATGATGCTTTGATTTGATAGCTGCAGTAAGAACACTTCCAAATATCTTTCCTTTCTTAAAGTTTGAAAAAAACAGGGATGGCCTTACACTCTAACATCAGTATTTAAATATCTCAAGATAATCAAAATAAAGGACCAGCTCATACAAATGGAGATACCATTTAACAGATACCCTATCACTTCAAGAATTTCAACTGAAGTGCAATTGGTGTTATTGATGTTATCTTCTGAGTGAACCATCACTAATAGAGGCATGTTTGGGAGCCTCCTGAGAAGGTGTGGAATTTCAGAACAAAGCTACAAGACTCAATTCAGCTTTCATTCTGCAGAACAGTGAAATAATCAATGTGCTGAAACTTCAAAACCTCGTTTCCCCAACTGGTCCAGCCAGGCTGTAGGTTGCGAGCAAACAACTCCAAGCATTCCACATCTGGCTTGAGAAACTCTGCCAGAACCCCTGTGCAAGACAAGAAACAAAAGAAGACAACAACACTGACAAAGGTACAAATAACAGCAGCAAACAAATAAAAACTTCTCTGTGCAGTTAGTGGATGAAAAACTGAGTGGTTTATTACAAAAGGAAGAGACAGCAAATTAATTTCAGGGGTTTCATCAAACAGCTAGACTATTTATAGTGAGAAAGTAATTTTAAATAAGTGCCCTTGAGATTCTGAACAACACTGTCAAGGCCTTCAATAGCCTTGATTTATTTGTTTTCATTTAGGGAAAGGGGATGAGGATTTATTTCAGCCTCTACATTGATGAGTTCTGAATTTTTCACTAATATCAACCAAATGCCTCCTAAAGACTCACTTTGCTTCTACAACACAGGGACAATGTCTATAAAAATAAATAAATAAAACCTTTCCTTAAGTAAGCTCACTCTTTTCGCCCACATCTTAAAGGGGATAGAAGCAATTTTTTTTGTTTTTAATGACAACTGAAGAAACATCAGTTAAATAAGAATAGCAACAAAAGGTCTATAAAAATGCAGGGACTTCTTTTTCCCCAATACCAACCTGGCAATTGAATAAATATTTATATAACTGTGTTCTTTTATTCAGTAACATAAATTTTAAATTTCTTCTACAGTTGGGCATTTTTACTGCTTAAATCCAAGTAATCCAGGTGCCTGTCATCAATTGTGTCACTGATTATGACTACTATTCTTGGACTGACAGAAAAAGATTTTGCGTTTTACCTGAAAGTATTACTGCAAACAGCTTATCGTTAAACATGTTATATGTCATAAAAGCCATTCAGCTTTGTGGCTGGGTCAAACAAATTCTGAACTAGGTTTCAGGAAACCTAGTATCTAAAAAGATATTATGCATAAAAATATGCCTGAGAAAAGCAAAGGTTTAAGGAGTACCCAACACAGAGGGGGCAGAAAGATTGAAAAACATAACTTTATTAAAAATTACACATTAAGTTGTTATTTTTGTTCCTGACGACAAAAGAAGAAAAACTAAATGAAACTGTTTTCTATTCCAAAGGACCTCTTGGTCATTTATCAGATCCCCCAGTGCTTTCTGAATTTCTGCAGCTTAAAAATATAGTTCATAAACCCAACATTATGTTGCTTGACTCAGACTCTTTAGATATGATCACTGCAGAAAGCAAAAACACATCCAATCAGCATACATCAAAGTATAAGAGGGAATGCTTTTTTTTTTCCTCTGGTGTAATCCAAGCTCTGACTTTTTGTGTCAAATCTGTCAGTCACAGACCCCCTGTGTGAAACCCCAGCTGATCTTGTCAAGGGCTGCTCCTGTTGCAGAAAGACGGGCATTCACTTTACTTTCTTGCCAACCCCAGGGTAATTTCCTACCTACATGGTTACCTCTTCCAAGACTTCAGTCCATTTAAAATTTTTCCTTTTTTTTTTAAGCATTTTGTAATGGATGTTTCTGGACTTTCTTGTATTTTGGCATGGCACATACATCTAGTCTCCTTCCCCCAATCTTCAACAAATGTCAAACGAATGCGTCAGATGGGTTATCATTAAGGCAGCTCTTATTCTAAATAATACTACTACCAACAGGAATCTTATTCTAAAAACCTGCTCCTTTTCGAGGCAAGCTAAAATGCTTAAACAAATCTAACATTTGCAGAGAAGACTCTGGGAAACTTAGAGGAAAATCTACATTATGACAGAAAACTTGCTGCACCGAACATTGGTGTCACAGGAGTTCATCTCATTAGACACTACATATGAGTAGCAGCTTTTACACCATTTTGCAAAACCACTATATATAAAAAAAATAAATTAAAAAAAAGTGGTAAAATTTATTGTTCTTTTTCCATGCTCTGTTTAGTTAAGGATTTCTTATATACACTTTCCTGCCAAAATGATCAGAGGGCTAGAGCACCTCTCTTATGAGGACAAGCTGAGAGAGTTGGGGTAGTTTAACCTGGAGAAGAGAAGGCTTCAGGAAGAACTTACTGAAACCTTTCAATGGTTAAAGTGGGCTCACAAGAAAGATGGGGAGAGGCTTCCTTGTAAGGCCTGCTGTAATAGGACAAGGGGTAATGGTTTTAAACTAAAAGAGGACAAAAGGATGCGGACCTCTTAGAGCAAGTCCAGAGAAGGGCCACAAAGACAATCAGAGGGCTGGAGAACCTCTACTACGAAGACAGGCTGAGAGAATTGTTCAGCCTGGAGAAGGGAAGGCCCCACGGACACCTTAGAGCAGCCTTCCAGTACCTGAAGGGGGCCTACAGGAAAGCTCAAGATGGACAAACGAAGTTGCTAAGCCACTGTCCATCATATTTGAAAAATCATGGCAGTCAGGTGAAGTTCCCGATGACTGGAAAAAGGCAAATATAACCCCCATTTTCAAGAACGGGAAAATGGATGAGCTGGGGAACTACAGACCAGTCAGTCTCAACTCTGTGCCTGGCAAAATCCTGGAGCAGATTCTCCTGGAAGGCATGCAGAGGCACATAAAAAACAAGGTGCTTGGTGACAGCCAGCATGGCTTCACTAAGGGGAAATCCTGCCTGACCAATTTAGTGGCCTTCTATGATGAGGCTATGGAACTGATGGACAGGGGCAGAGCAGTTGATGTCATCTACCTGGACTTGTGCAAAGCGTTCAACACTGTCCCACATGACATCCTTCTCTCTAAGTTGGAGAGACATCAACTTGATAAATGGACCACTCAGTGGATAAACAACTGGCTGGATGGCCACACTCAAAGAGTTGTGCTCAATGGCTCAATGTCCAGCTGGAGACCAGTAACGAGTGGTGTCCCCCAGGGATCGGTGTTGGGACCAGTCTTGTTCAACATCTTTGTGGGTGACATGGACAGTGGGGTAGAGAGCGCCCTCAGCAAGCTTGCCATTGACACCAAGCTGTGTGGTTCGGTTGATACGCTGGAGGGAAGGAATGCCATCCAGAGGGACCTTGACATGCTTGTGAGGTGGGCTGATGCCAACCTGATGAAGTTTAACCATGCTAAGTGCAAAGTCCTACACCTGGGTTGGAGCAATCCCAGGCACAGCTACAGGCTGGGAAAAGAAGAGATTCAGAGCAGCCCTGTGGAGAAGGACTTGGGGGTGTTGGTCAATGAGAAAACGAACATGAGCCGGCTTCAGTGTGTGCTTGCAGCCCAGAAAGCCAACCGGATCCTGGCCTGCATCAAAAGGAGTGTGACCAGCAGGTCGAGGGAGGTGATCCTGCCCCTCTACCCTGCTCTCGTGAGACCTCACTTGGAGTATTGTGTGCAGTTCTGGTGTCCTCAACATAAAAAGGACATGGAACTGTTAGAACAAGTGCAGAGGAGGGCCACGAGGATGATCAGGGGACTGGAGCAACTCCCATATGAAGACAGGCTGAGAAAGTTGGGGCTGTTCAGCCTGCAGAAGAGAAGGCTGAGTGGAGACCTCCTAGCAGCCTTCCAATATCTGAAGGGTGCCCATAGGGATGCTGAGAAGGGACTCTTCATGAGGGACTGTAGTGATAGGACAAGGGGTAACAGCTTCAAACTTAAACAGGGGAAGTTTAGATTGGATATGAGGAAGAAATTCTTTACTGTAAGGGTGTTGAGGCACTGGAATGGGCTGCCCAGGGAAGTTGTGAATGCTCCATCGCTGGCGGTGTTCAAGGCTGGGCTGGACATAGCCTTGGCTGGCATGGTTTAGTGGGAGGTGTCCCTGCCCATGGCTGGGGGGTGGAACTAAGTGATGTTAAGGTCCTTTCCAAACCTAACTATTCTATGATTCTATGATTCCATGACTTTTTACTAGGATATGTAGTGATAGGATATGGGAGAATGGCTTTAAGCTGAAAGTCAGGAGATTTAGGTTAGACAGAAGGAACAAGAAACAGGTTGCCCAGAGAAGTTATGGCTGCCCCATCCCTGGGAGTGTTCAACGCCAGGTTGGATGGGGCTCTGAGCACCCTGATCTAGTTGAAGATGTCCCTGCTTACTGCAGGGGGGTTGGACTGAATGACCTGTAAAGGTTCCTTCCATCCCAAACCATTCTATGATTCTGTGACTAAGAAAGGTATTCCAAAAATTTATTTTCCTGATTATTTAAGAAAGCCCATATTGTTAGAGGTTGCACTTTTTCCAGAGAAGAGAAGGGAGAGACTGTGCAAACCAAAGCTGCAAAGCTTTCAATAAGCTCTGTTTGCAGATCCTCACATCCGTAGGATATCTTTTTTTTACCCTAATGGGCATAAAGCCTTGTAGATCTTACTGCAGTCCAGCTTTATATGACCTTTTTCTCACTCCATACAAAACCAAAATAGAACTATTTTATTTTTTATGTAGGCTTCTAAGTAAAAGAAGCAATTAGGTGACATAATTTCATTAAGAGCACATTACCAATGTTGACACTTGTTCTTAAGATGTACAATTAAAAATATCATCACAGCCCTAAGTCCAGTAGTCAAAAGTAGTTGTACTAAGCACTAAAGACTTCCATGTCTAAGAGAACAAATTTTAAAAAGCACACTTAAGAGATTCAACCAACCTCAAAGTTTGGTTCGCCACAAAGGAAAAAGGAGGTAGCCAATAAATGGGTCAGTGCAGCAGAAGCAGGAAGTTTGTGCCAATCTGTCTATCAATTTGGTTGTAGAATTTAAAAAGGAAGTCCCAAAAATCTCCCCCTCTCTCTCCTGCTGCCAGAGACAGGGTATTTTTTAAGTCAGCTTTTTTAAAAACTGACAGATTACATATAAATCAAGATCACATTACAATATGATTTTTCATTGCTAGGTTGTAGGTATTTACATAATCACATCAGGCAATAACTTGCACTGCAGTGGAAATTACCGTATCAAGAGGGCAATAATGTGGCTGTATTTGGTTGGAATAAAATCTCATTACATTGGTTTCCTTAAGATAGGAAAAGTCAGCATTCAAGTTACAAATCACAGCTTCTTTGTTAGGCTTTTCTGTCACCAGGAGTCTATCTTAACACCCATGTATCTGACTTGCAGCCCTTAAGCAAACTGGGGAGTTTTTTCCTCTGAAAACAGGTTAGAGGATCTACATCAGTAGAAAGATGAAATACTAAAATTCTGTTACCATAGGAATAGATTTTTAAAAAGCCATCCACACAATTAATTCTATCTACTTACAGATATCACTGACAATAAACAGCTTAAATAGACAATGAATAGATTATTTTATATCACTTGTAGGTGTCATAAACCCTATGACAGCAACTCAGGCAGCAATACTGGGCATCTAATATCATCGGACACATGAAGCTACCTCAAAGCCGACTGGTAGATATAACACTGGTCTTCCAGAATACCCACTTCCTTCTGAAGCACAATCTGGAGGTCAAGGCAGGATACCTGCCATACCTGCCTGCTCTTAATCCTAAATATGCATTGAAGATGCATGCTGCTTTTTTAAACATTTCTGAAACAAGCAACAGTTTCCCCTTATCTTTCAATTACCTAAATAGCAAGTTCTTCACGGCAAATACATGAAGTGAAAACAACTGTCAGCTTTCCACTGTCTGATTTGTGAGTCATGCAAAGCACATGATTGAACTGATTTCACAGTAAGCCTTCAAAAGAGTTCGCAATGTAGAGGTCTTTATTGCTCAGTTTGTCTAATCCATGAACAGAGTAGGACCAAAATATCTGAAACTCAGTACCAAAATGGTTTTACATCTCAGCATCTTTCCTGAGTTTCTATTTAAAGCTAGATGTTGATGCACCTATCAACTGTAGTCTAACAGTAAGGACTTACAAAGTACAGAAGGAAACAAAAAGCATTTATTTGTTTTTGCTTCCAAGAGCACTTTTATAACATGGCCTTACAAGCCAGGGTTGCTACAGCAGGAGGGAGCTCCCAAGATTTCCCACTGCACTCTTGTGCTTGAGATATGCTAGGTGGCTAGAACATTGCCAAGAATTATTTCCAATTTTAGGCATACACCTATATAACAGCATTAGTTTCCAACAATAAGCCTATATGCTTAAAAATTGGAGAAAAAAATAGCTGAAATAAGAAGAATTTATAAAACAGGAAACAGAAAAAGGTGTTTGAAGCTTTGCATTACTTCACATCATCTGTGTAACAGAATACCTTCTGTATCTTCTGTGAGTAACACAGTATTGAATTAGAAGGAAAACCTGCTGTTATTTGAATCAAAACCAGGAGTAATAAAATTTCATTTTAGCGCATTTGCATAAAGAAGCTTAAGTACATTTACAATGCCATATTAAAGCCCTAAGCACTGAACTCAGCACATGTATCACCAAAAACCCCTACAGTCACAATTTCATGGTTAAACGCACTGTAGGAACTTAAGCATCTCTTTTTGATGGCTTACTTTAATTTACATCTTTGTGTTCCTCCAGAGAGATAGACTTATAATCAGTCATGAGTGGTTACATATGTACCAACATACAACCTTTAGAGTAGTAATAAGAAATAAAGTGCCAGACAGCATCAGTAAATACTAATTTTTTTGGCTTTGTTACTACTTAAACAAAGCATAAAGAATATGTGTGACTCATCAAGCCTCCCTCTCCCCCACTGCCAAATATCTGCTTCTGCTCAAATTTCTTCTGAACCACTCTAGGATGTAGCTCAGCTGCCCTCTACTGGCCACTTGAGAATACTGCCGGGTCCTGAAAGCGTTACCCTGTTGCAATGTTGAAGTCAAAGCACCAGCGACTAGTTTTTGCCTTATAGTCTACCTCTTCATTTCATAACCATGCTCTGAATGGAGCTGGCAAAACCGTAAAATACATGTGGGTTTTATAAAACACTTGTAAAAGCTTTGATATTGCTCAACAGCAAATTCCTTTTTTCAAACAGAAACATAAATGCTGCATAATGGTATCAAATCTCAGCATTCAAGTAAAGACTGAAGACAAACATAAATTAGCACAGACAATTTCTTTCAAAACCCATTAAGGATTATAATTTATAAGAGAATTGTCCAGATCTGGCACTAGAATTCTCTAAAATACATAAAAGCTGCTGTTTTGCACCCCTGGATACCTTACAAGCTTCCTGTTTGCGTCCAAGAGTGCTGCTAAGCATTAGTTTTCTGAAGAAGCCCCAGGTGGCTGTCTCACAAATCACTACCCAACCATTCATTACCTTAAATCAACAAAGATGCTCCCTGTTATAGCCCTAATGCTTAAAGATGTAACTTTAGAACTGCAAAAAGATCCTCCTAGAATTGCCTTTTATTATTGTATCTAACTGAAGTATGTCTGCTACTAGTTTGAACAGGTATATAAGTATGTTAATTTAATAAACACAAGCCGAAAATACAAATTTTAGAGCCTTCCAAAACACATAACAACTGTCCAGATCAGCTTCCTAACTGAAGCTGTTCTATTCCTTTGAGAATAGAAAAAGGAAAGCGTGCCAGTGAAGCAAACTGTGATGCCTGTCCTATCAGCAGAATTATGCAGTTGTTCTACCTGCATTTTCTGACGTGATTACATAGCATTATGTGCACCTGGAATATTTGCAGATTCATCCTGAGTTCTCCTCTTAGGGGAGAACAGAACCATTTTCGAGAGAGATATTTAATATCCTATGATGACAGAAAAAGTGCTATTGCTATTGATGAAATTAGTCAGAGTGTTCCAGAAAAATGTGCAAAAGGTAACATATCACACAGAAAACTTCAAATTCCTTGAACTAAACTCTGAAAAGCTGAATTCACACCCACACTAACTGGCTGGTTGAAATCACTGCATCAATTTCAGTAAATTAAATACAGCTCCTCAGAAATAAGCAGGGCATACTTGTCATGTACTGTTAACAGCTTCTAAATAATTAAGGTTTTGGATTTAAAGGCACAACTGTACTGCAAGGGTATAAGCACCTTGTGCAGAAACAAAAATATTTCTTTCAGGATGACATAATGAAAGAAAGATGTTTCGGCTTCTATTAACTAAGTAGAAGATATCCTATTTATACATACCCAAAGTCATTGCCTCCATCCCTCACAATGTACTTTAGGTTATATGGCATAACTTCATACATAGTCTATACACTGCTCCTGCAGCATTTAAAAAAAATATTTAAAAATGCTACTTTTTTTTGCATGTCTACCCAAAATATCCACACAATAATGTCTCAAGTTCTACTTTTCATATTCATCTTCAGAGACTAAGACTTAGGTGCCTGAATATTTTAAGAAATGCTGAAGAACACCAAGTCCTGTTGAGCAGAATTACTTCGCGTATTGGAAATTAAGGCACTTCATAAAAAAAGGTACCTCATTTTAGGTACATCATTTCAGACATCCAAGTCCAATGCTCTAGAGAAACATTACACAACAAAACGTACCAGTAAGAGGGGGTTTATGTGAATGCAGACTGCACGGTATGCTGACAATTAACTTATGTTCTGGAATTGGGAGTACATCTTCAGATTTCCTGTTGTATAAATCGGAACAAGAAAAGAAGTATGAGAATGAATATCACTGAATGTGATGCTCCAGCTTCAGATGGGAGCTAAGACACAGAATGTTCATTCACAGCCAAACTTCAGATAAGTCTAAGGGAAATTAAACACTGCTCAGCCATAATATATGTTTAGGACAGTTTATGAAATCACTGAGGCTTTATTCAAAACGTGGTTAACAAAAGCAAGCAAAGACATTGAGAACAAACAATGTAGTCCTGTGTGTTTTCATATGTAGAAAAACATCAGCAACCCCAAAATGGCATCAGCTTATGCCAAGGACTCACAGTCCAAGAGAATCTGTCAGCTAAGGAAGCCCTGTCCACAAGGCTTTTATCTCAGCCAACTCCTCAACACAGACTGATGCAAGGAACAGAAGGTTTCCATCCTTCAATCTCACTAAAGCGCTCTCTTATCCCAAAGCTAATAATGCTATTTTTAGTTCCACAAAGATGATGCCAAAAGAAGATTTTGGGACATTACATTGTATTATGAACAAGTGAGATAGACAGATATATATATATATATATATATATGTGAAGAGAATTCCAGCAGCCTCAAAAAAGACATTTACCATAAATATTCTGGCATACCTTAAGGTTTGTTTTACGTCTCCTTGAACTCTCCCCAGTACAAGAACTTCATAGGGCTTTTTGTGTAAAGAATCCAAAGGAAATACAAATTCTCCAGCTCCAGTAATCTGTCACAAAGGAATTAAAAATAGACAGTGAAAGATTTTCATATTCATTTCATTACTTTTCTTTGATCATAAGGAAGATACTGATGATACCATACTTTTCAAATATGAAAGCACATGGAAGTAAACAGACAAATCATAATATAGTGTCACAGTGCAAGCTCTCTCAGTCTCCAAGAAAGCAACAAAACAAGAACTTACTTTTACCCAGTGCCACTCAGCAAGTGTTTTCACGGACCAATGAGGATAAAGTTCATCCTTAACAAAATGTAAGTGCTTCTGTCTATTAGTCACCCATGTGACTACAAGACAGTTTGGAGCAGCTAGTGCTGGTACAGGTATCTGCTTGATTTGCCATGAAGACAAGTAGCTATATCTGTGTGTCAATACAGTGAGAAAACAAGTTAGCATATACCAAATATAAAAACTGCAAAGCAACACAAATGGGTAAAGAAATTACACAGCCAATGCATTTCAAGAATTATCGCCTGACAACACATCACAAAATGGATCAAGACTGACACCCAGTGGCCAAATCTGATACTGGGATTCTGATACAAAATAATAAGTGCATATATTTACGTTTTACTGAGCAGAACCTTTAACTACATTCTTCTACTATACCCCAAAGTAAAGTATTACGAGTTGTGACACTGCAGATATCTAAAAACCCACATTTAAGAACTATCATATGTAATTCAATACTCTCATCTACACCAGAGCAAAAATATTTAGTGAAAAGTAGCTCTTTAGTCAATGTAACATTACTTACTTTTCATAATAATAATTTCTCTTTTGAATTAAAATGACAAGTGAGTAATTTACAAGTGCAAGGGCAACACTAATTTGACTGGCAAGTTGAAAGGTCAGAAAGAGTAATCACGTCTCCAATTATCTGCAGAAGTTATATCATTATTACCATTAATGATACAAGTTTGTCTAGGTTACTCAGAACAATTCTGCACAATTTTGAGCTAACTATATGCTACATCGGTGTGTATCCAGATTCTGCCTTGCTCTACCACCTATCTCATGATGCTATTCTACACTACTAGTGATGTTATAATTCATGGGACCTACACATTGCAGTATTAAAAACATAAGCACACTGCCTACTGGAATCAACACCTGGGTACCTGGAATCTCTATACAGCGGAACAGTGAGAACAACAGCAAGAAACAGGTAACAAGGATAAAATCCAAAATAATTAGACTGCCCAGAGATAACAAGATTCACAACAAATGCAAAACGCAAAACAAAGAGCTGTCAACAAGGTAGCTAACAGCAGTGGTAGCTCTTTACAGCTTTTGCTGGCTAATTCATGCTTGTGAATAACTACAATTTTCCTCTGAGTAACTTACATAGTTAAGAAAAACACTAGAATGAGTTTGAGTTTCTGGAGGTTTCTATAGGGCTTTCCAAGTAAACCTACTAATCAGTCTCTGCATCTTTAAATTACGTCTTCATAACAAGCTTCAAAAGCTACACTAGACATTATTCTAGGAAGTTGTAAGGCTGTATTTCTTGCCTCCCCTTCTTTCACATGAATACAATTCTATGGTAATCAAGAGCACCACTGGCATAAGCCTGATGTTACTCAGTGGAAAAGGAAGTCCATAAAAATTTTAAGTTAAGGACTCCATAAACTGCAGTACTCCTAAAGTTCCTACTGCACTTGAGGACTTTACTGCTGCATTATCTCTTTCTTCTACCCATCAGACTGAAGCTGAAACTACAACTCAAACTAAAAAAAAAAAAAAAAAAAAAAAAAAAAAAAAAAAAGACTTCTAAATAGGACCTCAGTCCTGGAAATACTTACATATTTATCTAGCTTTATGCCCAATGAAGTAACCCTATTGTTTTCAAGCGATCTGCATGATCAATCTGCACGATCTGGGCCTCAGCAAACAGTGGACCCAGACTTTCCCTGTAAATCTCAGGGACTAACATTCTCTCACCAGTCAGGTAATTTAACACCTACACTTGCAAATACTTTGTATGCAAAATATCCAAACCATTTCAGTGAAGTCTGTGAGACATTTCATAGACTTGAGGGTAGGCATGCTCCAAAACATTTGCTAGTTTAAGCTACAGTCTCACAGTTATATTGGTCTTGGATTGCATCAGTATATTAAAATGTTAATCACCCTCTGTAAGCTGAAAAAGTCATACTATAAAACTTACCTGCTGCTCCTTTTAACAGACTTATTCTCCCATGGTGGATCAATCACAATTACATCATACTTTTTCTTGTCTGGAAAGTAAAATAAAAATAAAATTTAAAAAAAAAGTAAAAGTAACTTAGTTTTAAAATAGATCTACCAGTTGAAACTGATATGCAGCAAAATTGCAAGTTTCTTCTGATTTTTCCAAGTAAGAAGTTAAAAGGCTTCTAGCATGCTTGTTTTAATTCAGATAATCATATACTTCAGAAATGTTTAGGCAGATTACCTAAGGAAAGAATGTTGATGTGATCTTGGCAGATCCCTCCAAGAAATCTGGAGGATCTTGGGAACTCTTCTATCAGTGTTTATTCTGACAGCACAAGTCGCAAAGATTAAAATTTCTCAGAGTTTCCTTACAGAAGACACATAACAAGGCACCCAGCTGAGTGAAAGGCTGTACCCCTGAATGCAAGGTTCCTGTCCTGTTTGAACTTTCAACAGGCCAACTAGGTCATGTAAAGCTTCAAACCAGCTCCGGAAAACTGTGTTTTGCACTGCTGGAGATCAAGAGAGATAGAGAGCCAGACCCAGTGTATGAAATGGAAATTAATGGACAAGAGGAAGAGAACTGAGGGAGTTTTCATAGGAGAAGCTGTGTTTACTTTAGTTGGAGGATAGAAGATACAGGACACAACCATTAAAAAATGGGCCTCTTCAATTTTATTTTATCCACAGAACATATTTATTCCTTCATTGAGTCTGATATTAATTATTTAAGAAGCTAGTAAGAACAACAGCTTTACATTTAATGTCCAATAAGTATGCTTTCTACATCTTATCCCTTTATTAACATTGGAGATGCCATCTTGACACAGCACTGATCAGAAATATTTCTCTTCTGGCAGGTGAAAAGGAAGAAGAAAAATATTAATTAATATGGACAGCAGATTTCCTCAAAAAATAAAAAATCTAAAGTCATGGCATTAGAGGGTAGAGCAGTAATCCCCTGGTCTTGCTCACAGGCAAGATCTTTCCTATGAGACAGTCTGATGAAGCTTAGCTGCTGCTAATAATAAAGGTCAAACTGAAAACTAATGGAATGGTGATGTACAGTGAAGACTGCTGCATGTTGTCAGCTTAAAGCTTTCTGCACTGCCCATTAAGGCTGGGGCTACGGGCTTGGATAGCTCTGGATTTACTTTTACAAAGGAGTTTCTAATTCTAAAATACCACCATTTCCCTGTCACTGATTTTGGCTTATGCCTATATTCTCAGCTGTGAAATGCAGCAGCTAAGAAGTCAACTCATGATGGCTACTCATGGTCCAGCTGGATGCAGCAGCCTCTCAAACTGTGTCTTCTCTGGGTAACACTGAGGTTGGTTTCACAATCAGCTTATGCAAATCTAAACAGCCCCTGCTGCTGAGCAGGATGAATCTGTAAAGGAACCCTTGCTTTAAGGTGCACAGTCTCATCCCTCTCCCACAGTCTAATCTAGCTAAAACCAAAAACCCACCACAGCAGCAGCATGCATTTATCTATTATATTTATCTTTAAAGCCTCACCCTGCGGATAGGGACCCAGCAGCACAGCTAGTCGATTTAATGCATCTACATGACTTCTGTACTGACAGTGGCTCAGAACATGCTCAAACTGTTGTAATTTGGCTGAGATTTTTTAAAGGAGGCTCCTGGAGACAGATAATCCTCCCATGACATGAGCTCCCAATCACTTAAGATTACTTTGAAAACCCTAACCTATTTGCACAAACCACTCTGAAAGTTTGCAGCAGCATTTCCTATCAGTATGATGCTGTAAATTACAGTTTGTTCATCGAGTCATTAGTCATCTTAACACTAACTGCCCTTCTCAGGCAGTACGGAAGTGGTAAATTCTAATGTCTAAAGATACTTACAGTTCAGCAGAGGCTGTAAACATGAAATGTCAGATAAAAGGAAACTGCTTTTTGGTGGCACCAAGTACTTCTGCCCCATTAGCTCAACTATCTTTGCACCATTTGAGCTGTTTTCTGTAACGCATGACAGCAGGTCCTGCTCTGGAATGGAGGTTTCATCATCTAGCACATGGACAGCTTGACGGTCACTTTCATTCACAGCTGGAAGCTGCTTTGCCATTTCACATAATTCAGCCAACCCACAGCCAATGTGCCCAGGAACAGCATTCTTCCTGCAACTGGGTTCTGCAATAGTGCGGTGGAGAAAACCACTTTTGAGTCCTTCTTGGACTAAATGCAATGTGCCTTCCTGAATGAGCTTCCTGACCTGTATGGCCATAAAGAAAGAAGGGAAAAATAAATTATCTTTCAAGTATATACTTGATCAGGGAATGTGACAGAAATCAAAACATTTTCAATCTGCAGAGCGGGAGAAGGATCTTTGCCAAACACTGAGATCACCAACTCAAAAGCTACAATAGTAATAATAATAAGGCCATGCTAACTTCTGTTGCTGGTTTGAGGGTTGCTTTGGCAAAGTTACAATAATTAGAAGTCTGGAGAAAGGAAGAGTGAGATACTACAGAATAAAATATTTCACAGACAACAGAAAAGAAATATTATTGTTCCAAACAAACATATAACTTTCAACGCACTGATCTGAAGCAAGTTAAAATTCTCATTTAATTTGAAGTTACCATGCTCATAAACACATTTTTAAGAGGTATGTTGAGATCAAAAAGTCAGTATTTTTTCACATTTTAATTCACTTTGAAAAACAATAGTTTATGCATTTTAAAAGTAATACAGAAATACAATCAGCAAATCAAATTATTATAATTTGGTTTTGCAAATTTTCTAAGTAACATATCTCTTAAATAATCTGCCAGTGAGACCAGGACAAAAAAATTATTGGATCTATAAACAGTCTCATTCACTTAAGCACCTTCCCTTTGCAAAATTTAGAGACCTAGTTTATGCCCAAGTCATTGAGCCTTTATGAGTTGTAATTATCAATGAGGTATTTTTGTTCACTTAGAAAAGCAACAGTTCCAGGTACAAATACTTATGGTTTCTAAAGCTCCCGATTATGAAATGCTCAATTTCACAAGCCACTTTTATAAAATACTCCTTATTACAATACCCAAATTAATGGCAAGGAAATTTTAATTATTTCTTTAATAGCACTACCATCTAGACATCTGATGGTACAAAGCAGTAACTTTTTAGTACCTAGGTTTGTGATAGCAAAAGTTCATACTGCTTTAACAAAATAAATGTCTATTTATAAATGCTACAAGTTGTACAGCTGAATTAATGGAGATAACTTTTCTTTCACACTCGTGTTAATTCACAGGTGGACAAAACCTCTTAACTATCAAGCAGTAGTTTTAACAAATGGCTGCTGAAGGAATTTAGCATCTTTTCTACTGTTTCCTATGTTGACTCTGACTGAAATTCATAAATGGATTCAATGCCTACTTACAGTGGCAGACACAAATTTGGCTCTTTTTTTCTTTTTTTTTTGCAAATGATTCCAAAGATATGAGTCAGGGCCAAAATAATCTGAATTGACTTCCGGAGCTACAACCTTTAACATAATTACAGTAAAAACCAACACATTCTAAGCTGAGAATAGCATCAGAGGCTAACTGGGATCACAGATTTTTCAAAACAGTGTCTTCTTTGCATATTCACTAAAAATCATTTCAGTTACACAGGCCTCCAAGACATCCATTGTTCCCTTATTCCTACTGTTGAATGACTTCATTTTAGCTTAAAGATTTTCATACTCATAAACCTGCTTTTGATGTTGAACTTCAAAGTTTGCTCCTTTAAGGCAATTCCTGCACATGCACAGCTATTCACAACTACAGGACCTCTACACTGTATTATAGCAAACTGTATATGTTTAGTATGAAATTTTTGCCATGTAAAAGAAGAAAAATTAAGTAATTTAAATATACTCCAAGAGGAACAGAATTAAACAAGAGGCACAATACAACTAACACGTTTGTCAGAAAGGAAGTTCACCCCATTTCAGAAAGCAGCAAGAATGCATCAAGCATCATCCACAGATACATTCCTAGGATTTACTAACACGCCTCAGTTTAATTCAGTTGTAACTTCACCAATACATCACAGACATAAGCCTCAATAGAGACTTGAATTCTAATTTATTCATGGTACTTTAACATAACAATGTAAAATGCTGGGGGGGGGGGGGGGGGGAGAGAAGGGAAGGGAAGAAAAGTCTTTCTCATTAGCAGAATGAGACACCTAGGAGTACGTTTGGTCAGAGAAGCTTTGAATAACTTCAGCACACTGTCCTGATACACCAAAGGTGTATCATCTCCAAACACACTACGTTTATTTCAAATCAGTCACTTCCTGTTCAACTGTTATACAACTCATCACTATCATATCATAGAACAGTTAGGGTTGGAAAGGACCTTAAGATCATCTAGTTCTAGAAGCCCTGCTATAACAGTAAAAGATATTTGGTGAATGCAGATTCCAGCTCTATGAAATGTCTTAGCCGCAGCTCAATGTCTAGTTTGTTTCACATATATCTACACAGAAGACAGTTTCTGTAAGCCCTTATTTATTTAACGACTAGAGAGTTGACCTTACCATTAGTGGATTAAGCTACAAAAACAGAACCTGTTTGCAGCCACATGTTGTACTCTGTACATGCCCAAAAACAGGTGTCATGTATTTGCGAAATATACTTCTGTTCAGACTTACCTTTGAATGGTATTGCAAAGCATCCAGTTCACCTTGGTTGAGTACACATTTCCTTTTACGTTTCTGCACAAAGAGCAAACAATGAAAAAAACATATTACTCCACAACAAAAGGAAAAAAATAATCAAATATACCTGAATTATGGGCAGAAGAAACTTTACATATTTTTCTATCACAACTTCAATAAGCAAAAATATGATCTCAAAATACCTAGTCTGCTGTAGGCATTCTCAAGGTACGTAAGCTTAAAGCTGTGTTATGTTACTCATGGCACTGCGATCTGGACATACCTAGCACATGCACAGTTCACATTCATGCCTCCTTTGGGCCCATACTTGAAGGTATGGGTTTCAAGTGCAGCTTATCAGTAACAGGAGAAAATTGGTTACATCTTCGGGATCACATTTGTTGGTTTAGACCTGCCACTCTTTTTCGCCCATAAAGAACAGTACTGAGGAATCTACATACTGAGAGTAAATTCATATTGTCCTTCCCTTCTTGTTAATCTGCACAATCTTGACAGCTACCACAGTTTCAGCTCAAGTGCCTGACCATACGCAACATCAGATTTTGTGAGCAACACACTGCTTTTGCATCAAAAAATGCGTATTACTGGCATAAGGGACACAAAAATACCCTTGTGAGTGCTTGTGAGAGATATTTTTGCACACATCTTGAAATCTATGGTGGAAAAGTTCCTGTTCTCCTATGTGATCTCAGGAAACTGAAGTGTGCAAGACAGTGTTAGTGGTATGTTATTTACCAGGGATTACTGTAGCTTACTGTATTATGGAGAACATACCTTCCTAGCACTGGCAACAGAATCTCCAACAACTCTCTTGGTTTCTTCTTGGTGTTCTTCTCTGTTGCTGCTGGCCTTTAGTTCTGTGAGACTTGCCTCAGGGCATCCTTGCCACAGCTGCTCCTCGGGAGCTGCAGCTATATGGGGCTTAGAAACATTAAAGAATTCCTCCCGGAACACGTATCTTGTTTTTGCTGGTTTACCTTCTGTTTCTATCACATCTCCAGGACCAGGAATAGGACCATCACTTGACGAAGTGGCAGCAAAGGTACAAGTAGAATGACAATCTCTAGTAGACGTGACAGAAGTATCGAGAGTGACGCCATCGGGGTACGCAAAGGAGGCACAGATCTCATAGCCACATTGGTTGATGAAAGACAGATGATCCACAAGCCACCCTGCCGTCAGCCGATGTACCACAGACATCATGGCTCCCGTTTTCAGGAAGAAAAATCATCTCCCCGAAACTGTAGCTGGTAATCACACATGCTTCCTGAAGCAAACTCCTCCTGTGGGAAGTTTTTACAGAGTTCACTTTTCAGAATTACCATTGTCTAATAAAGCAGCACCTATCTCCTGACAGGCATTTCCATGCACACTCAGCACATGGTGTAGGAACTTCTGCCTTCAGCTGGTTTCCCAATGGTCACTTCTGTTCTATCTTTACTCCCCATTTTTATAGTTGGCAAGTTTTGTAAAAAGTCCCTATGACTTTATACAGCACAATGAACTTTAAGATGACTCTCAAACAAGTTAGAAAACAGCACTACGACACAGCAGCTGCATAAACCAGGATTTCATACGGCAGTGCTCGGAGCCGTAACACAAGCCTGGGGACAACCGCCGCCCCAGCGCGGCAGAGGCCGAGCCCCAGGGCCCGTACACATTCCTCGCGGTTCGGCAGGACGAGCAGCCTCACGGCGCGGTACCCTCGTTACCACCGCGGGGCTGATGAAGCTGCAGAAGGCTCGTTACGGCGATGAGTAGATAGTAGGCAACGGTAGATAGTAGGCAACGGTAGATAGCAGGCGGATAGTACGGCGGTAGTAGGTAGTACGGCTGCCTTCCACTCTTGTCCCTCGCTGTAGACGGAGAAAACCGCTAAAGCTCACCATCGCACAGCAGCACTCCATCCACTTACCTTCGCTGCTCCGCCACCCCTGAGAGCCGCCATCTTGTTGTACGGCCACAACCTTTCCCCATAAGAGCTTCCGGGGGAACCCGGCGGTTTGCAAGTGAGAGGCCAGTCAAACGGAAGTGATAAAACACTCCCTACGCCGCTTCGCTCGTTACCCTTTTTCGTCGCTGAGCTATGACGTCTGCACTGCGGCGCGCTGCGTGACGTAGTCGGCGGGTGGATTTGAAATCGAGGGGACGGCGTCGGCGCTGTTCGCGGTAACGGTCGGGCTGCTGAGAGGGAGTTTTCCATGGTGCAGGCCTTCCTCACCGAGGAGAACACGCTTGGGCAGGGCCGTGCACTGGGGGAAAGCCGGGGCTTTGGGGGGGCTGGGCCCGGCGGCGGCGAGTGTCGGGGTGCTGGCGTGCAAACGCCGCTAGCTTCTCTGTCCGCCTTTGGTGCGGATTAAGCGCGCTGTTAATGCAAGTGGAAGCAGTTGTGCTCAGTTCTGCTGTGCTCCTTCCTGTTTTCTGCTGACGTGTGGACTAGTAAATTGCTCTTAAACCAGCCATTTGGTATGTTCATGAAGGCAACTTACTCCGTTTGCTTTGCGTCGCTGGTAAAGGAATGGGAGAATGTAGATTCTTGTATGAGGTCGTGGGTAAGCCACCCTGTGAAGTTGAGCCTGAGCTAAACTTCTGTCACGGATTGGGAACTAGAAGTGGAACTAGAGATCTGAGTGTGAAAACATAATTTATATTGTTATTGTGTTCTGGTAATGTTTGTAATGAAGGTTTTGTTTGATTACTTACAATTCAGTCACTTGAGCGCATACCAAAATATATCCTCTATAGATGGCAAAAGTTGGCATTTTTTTCAAAATTAATTCTGTTTACCTCAAAATCCCCCTTAACACCACTCTGGGGACAGTTCAGTGCTTCCACTTTGATTTCTATTTTGTGTGTGTAGTCTGAAGATAGCCATAATGCTCCATTCCTGGCAGTGTTCAAGGTCGGGCTGGACAGGGCCTCGAGCAACCTGGTCTAGTGGGAGGTGTCGCTGTCCATGGCAGGGGGGTTGGAACTGGATAATGTTAAGGTCCTTTCCAGCCCAACCCACTCTATGATTCTGTAATATTATTTCAGAATAGGCTTTCTAGTCCTTGTGCTATGTTATTGTGAGATCATTTTGCAAAATCAATAAGCAGGCTCAGAATTAGGGGCTAAGGAATAGAATGGCTGAAATGTCAAGAACAGTAGTCATTTTAACGTGGCTTTCCTCCCAGCTGATTAGACTGAAAAACTTCTTAAGCCATTTCACTTTCAGAACTTGTAGGTTAGAAGTTGCCACAGATAAGTAAAGGCAAAACCACTAAGTTTTCAACCAGCACTGGCACTTTTATCAGTGAAACAGTTAATTTGAAAGGCTGTGGCTGCTGCTATGCAGTTCTGGAGTCTGATAAACGCTTTTTGTGTGTGTGTTAATTTACATTTTTTTAGGAGAACCTGATATTTTTTTAAACTGTCAACACTGGTTGGTCCAAAGTACAGTTCTACATTTTTGTTCTGCCCCTTTATAAAGTCATTGTGATGTTTAAAAAAGCAAGTATTCTTGGTTCCTGCATTTTCCAATACTGATAGGTTTTGATTTACAGTTTAGTCACAATGAGACGAAACTCAAGTATTTCTGGCAGCACTGGTCGGCCGTCTATGATGGCACTGCGAGTGCAGGACAGCAACAAGATGGGTCTTCAAACGCCTCAGATGTAAGTGTTGCTTATCTTGCTAAATAATGGATATGTAAAAGTAACTCTAAAGAGATTTACTGTAGTGTGTTTCGGTGTCTTAATTAGCAGCTGAAAAAAACCATGAACAGCAAAAAGAAAACTTTCTGCAGCTAAGGATATTTGCACAAGTGATCCAGTTCTTCAAAGAAATTTCTTTAATCTATTTGTATACCCATGATACATCCCAAATTGTAGCACTTTTCCATACATGTTTCTTTAGAGGTGGCTGGGTGGAGGGCATGTGTATGAAATGTATACTTACATATCTTGCAGAAGTAGTCATGATTGACAAATAATGCAGTAAAATCAGTTGGCTTTTCTGAGATGCTGATATGCTGAAGATGTTTAGGCATATATGCATATGTTTATAGTTTTCTTACATGAGCAAAAGGTGAAATGATAGAAATATTCACTTGACTCCATCTCCCTATCCTTCAGGAAGGACAGAGGTACGTTTGGGAAGCTGAGCATGAGCAAACCTACACCTGGAACTTCGGAAAGGAAAGTTAGCTTTTTTGGCAAGAGGTATTAAGAGCTTTAGATCTCTATAATGTAAATTGAAACAATAACACTCTCACACCATTTTGTATTCTTTCTCTCTCGATTGCTTTTCATTGCAGCGAATAATGGATCTTAGGCGAGCAAACCTCCATGTCTGCTGTCCTCCATTCTTTGATCACTAAACAATAATGCTGTGGAGTAGGGATTGCTGTTCTTCCCCTTGAGAATGATAAGCATTGTAGACCTTAAGAGATCCTCAATATATTTGCCTGTTTAAGGAAGAGCAGTGTCTTCAGCACACTCTGCTTTAGGTTCTCCTATTCTGAGATGTAAACCTTCCAAAAGTCCATGATCTTTCAGCTTAGTTCATGGTTTTCTGTGTTCCAGTGTCTTGCAAGGATCTTCTTTTGTAGGACACTGCTGTTGCAGGGAACTACTCCTTTTAAATATTCCTTAAATACTTTAGTCTTTATATTTTGTTCAATAAACTGAAGAAAATATTCACCTAGGATGCAGTAATCCCTTTGTTGAATGTGTGCATCATTGACTCCAGGTTGCTCTTGTTTTTCCAATTATCATAAAGAGAAACTTTCAGTCATCCCTTTGCATAACAAATGCAAAAGAAACATAAAAATAGTAATTATAGTGACTTAAATACTAAGAGAGTCCTTCTTTATTTGTTTTGTCACAAGAACTGTATGTATTTTTTGCTCTTAGAACTAGTGGGGCTGGAGGCTCACGCAACAGTCAGTATGGTGTGTTTGGCACAGAAAAGATCAAGGATCCCAGGCCACTTCATGACAAGGCATTCATCCAACAATGTATCAAGCAACTTTGTGAGGTAACTTTTTAACTTATTCTAAATGTATACTGTTAGGCATAAAAGATGCTAATCAGAATCTTTCTTTTTCATGGTTTCAGCTTTAGATTTTTAGTGATTAATATGCTGTGTTTCTTTCAGTTTCTTGCTGAGAATGGTTATGCCCATAATGTTTCCATGAAATCGCTACAGTCTCCATCAGTTAAGGACTTTTTAAAAATCTTCACTTTTGTCTATGGATTTCTTTGCCCTTCTTATGAACTGCCTGACTCCAAATTTGAAGAGGAAGTTCCCAAAGTTTTTAAAGAGCTTGGGTAAGATTGTTATTGTTAGTCTGTTATGTTAAATAGATATGACACAACTAGAAAACTGAAAGCTAAGAATTCTGCATGATAGCCGAGCAGAATGCATAGGCTTCATTAGTCCTCTAAAACGACAATGTTTTGATTACTTTGTTTAATTTTTGTTTAGCTCCAAGTTTACTCTCTGGCGAAACTGATTCTGTGTTTCTCAGACTTTAGTATACATTCTATATTTGAACTTGCAGAACTCCAGGTTGCTGGAAACTTGCTTTGAAATGTAAAATCTAATTATTTGTCTTTATTTCTTTTAAACTTTGAAAGACAGGCACAAATCTACTCTCTTGAAGAGTTTAAGGCCAGGTTGGACAGGGCTTTGAGCAGCCTGGTCTAGTGGAAGGTGCTCCTGCCCATTGCAAGGGGGTTGGAACTAGATGAACTTCAAGGTCCTTTCCAACCCAAACCAGTCTATGATTCTATGAAAACCTTTTTAACAGACTGTTTGGTTCATTCTGTTAAAATCCAAGAACTAAAAAAAAAAGGCAATTTCAGAATGCTTGGTTAAAAATAACTTTTCCTGTATTTTCTCTGTCTGCTTTCAAAGCAGAGAGTAGAAATAATAAAAATGACCACTGAGGTAAAAATATCAGTAAGTAGCTGGGTGTTGTAATCTCATTCAGTAAGTGTTTGCAATCAGTAATGCACCAACACTTTCCAAGAAAGAAAATCCTCTGCTTGTTAATAATGGCAAATTTTTAGGTCTTATTAAAAAAAGTGAAGTGTAATTTGCTAGTGTAAATTTGAGCCCATGATGGTGTCGAAACACCAGTAGTCCTTAGATATAGGTATAAATCTGTTCTGTTCACTTCTTGGTTTTTTAATAAAATCTGGGTTTAACCTATAACATTTGAACCTGCTAACCTAGGTGAGATGTTGAAAAGGGGCTGTTCTCAAGAGGCTTTACTCTGCTGCACCAGGAGTGCAATCCACCATAAAAAGACTTGTTTTGAGAGCTCACTTTAAGTTGTCTTTTGAAAGTTAGAAAACAGACTTAAGTAATTAATTTTTAAAGATTCTTAGCCTGAATGGCTCGTGAGTGCTTATTTATAACTATCAGTTTATCGGTAGCTTCCTGTTCTATGTTCTTAAAATAATTTTGGGCAGCAATCAGTCTAAAGACAGAATAAAGTCTGCACTTCTGTGTTCTTTAACATATAGAAGATTGAGATAATGTCTGTAATTAGCATGTTGCATATTTTTAGCATGTTAATACTTTGATATGCAACTGTTCTAAAATTCTTTTCTGTAATTGCATGACATTAAGCTGATAATCAGCTGTTTTGTTTTCAAAGTGCCTTAGACTCAAGAAGCAAGAATCTTGCCCTGTAAGAATAGGACTCCTGTATATCAATTTGTTTTCATATGTTAAGAAATCCTTCCTGCTTGCGCACCCAGTTTGGAAGTCTAAACATCATCTGTTGACTATTACTCCCTCCCTCATGTTTGCCTTTCCTTTGACGCCTTTGTCTCATCATGAATTACCTCATGCTTACAGGTTACCCGCTCCTTTCCTGCTCCTTTACTGCAGTGCCCATCCCTCTTCTGTAAGGGAGACTAAGGAGTGTGTGAAGGAATAGTTTATGTTGCTTTTGTATGAGGCCTTAATTGTTCCTTATCTTTGAATATGCAAAAGTCCACTTCTTCAATACCGAGCCAGTAGAGGGAGGTGATTGTTCCACTCTTGCACTGATTGGTGTGGCCTTGCCTTGAATATTGTGTGCAGTTTTGGGTACCTCAGTATAAGAAGGGCATCAAACTATTGAAGTGTGTCCAGAGGAGGGTGGCCAAGACGGTGAAAGGCCTTGAGGGCAAGGTTTATGAGGAGCAGTTGAGGTCACTTAGCCTGTTCAGCCTGGAGAAGAGAAGGCTGAGGGGTGACCACTGCAGTGTACAGTTTCCTCAAGAAGAAGTGCTTCAGTCCCCTGATCATCCTCAGGGCCCTCCTTTGGACTTGTTCCAACAGTTCCATGTCATTTTTATGTTGAGGACACCAGAACTGCACACAGTACTCCAAGCGAGGTCTCACGAGAGCAGAGTAGAGGGGCAGCATCACCTCCTTCAACCTGCTGGTAATGCTCCTTTTGATGCAGCCCAGGATACGGTTGGCTTTCTGGGCTGCGAGCACACACTGAAGCCGGCTCATGTTAAGTTTCTCATTGACCAACACCCCCAAGTCCTTCTGCACAGGGCTGCTCTGAACCTCATCTCTGCCCAACCTGTAGCTGTGCCTGAGATTGCTCTGACCCAGGTGGAGGACCTTGCACTTGTCATGGTTAAACTTCATCAGGTTGGCATCAGCCCACCTCACAAGCGTGTCAAGGTCCCTCTGAATGGCATTCCTTTCCTCCAGTGTATCAACCAAACAACACAGCTTGGTGTCATTGGCAAACTTGCCGAGGGCGCACTCAATCCCACTGTCCATGTCACCAACAAAGATGTTGAGCAAGACCAGTCCCAACACCCATCCCTGAGGGACACCACTCATTACTGGTCTCCAGCTGGACATTGAGCCATTGACCACAACTTTTTGCGTGCAGCCATCCAGCCAGTTCTTTACCCACCAAGTGGTTCCTCTATCAAATTGATGTCTCTCCAGTTTAGAGACAAGGATGTCATGTGGGACAGTGTCAAACGCTTTGCCCAAGTCCAGGTAGATGACATCAACTGCTCTACCCCCATCCATCAGCTCCGTAGCCCCATCATAAAAGGCCACCAGATTGGCCAGGTAGGATTTCCCTTTAGTGAAGCCATGCTGGCTATTACCCACCACCTTGTTTTTCATGTGCCTCAGCATGCCTTCCAGGAGAATCCGCTCCACGATTTTGCCAGGCACAGAGGTGAGACTGACTGGTCTGTAGATACCCGGCTCAAAGTTTTAGTAGTCCTGAAAGGAGCAGGGTGTTGGACTCAATCCTTATGGGTCACTTCCAACTTGAAATATTCTTTGAATTACAAAATAAGGAACCCATAATAATTGAATTTTTATTACTAATTTTCATTAAGTACTATTTTTAGTACTGTAAGAACTCTGCTTACCTCCTTTGATGTACAGTATAAAGTACAATTTTGTTCTTCATCCGTGCCTTGATCTACATATAAATTGTTGTTCTCATGTCTACTTGTTTATCACTGTTTGCCACAGCTATAAAAAAAACGTATTTTCTTTGGCCTTGTAGGTACCCCTTTGCTTTGTCAAAAAGCTCCATGTACACAGTGGGAGCACCACACACATGGCCTCAGATTGTGGCAGCTTTGGTGTGGTTAATTGATTGTGTCAAGGTAACATTTGTCCTTTTTAAGCCAAATGTTTTCACTTTTTGGGCTGGAATGTTTGTTTTAATACAGATCTCTTAAATGCTTTCTAAATATTTCTTTGATATTTATGTAAAGAAAAAAGTAGGTGTTCTTACCTGCTATCTGGGAGCTAGTCCTTAGCCTTACTTTTAGTATGGAGTTTTTAATATTAAATTATGGTATTTTTCTAACTGTGTGCACTGGATAAATTTGTGTATGAGAGAGGTGGGGGGAGATGATGACTTATGTGTAAAAATGTGAAAAGTTAATGGGTGTATTCATGCATCTTCAGTCCTTATCATCTTGTGACATCTGCTATCTTCTCCTACATTTGAAATCTAAAGATGGAATTTTCAGTAGCAATTATTCAAGCGTTCTGTGATTGTTTTACAGAATGGAGTGGATCTGTGTTTGGGAGTGGTTTGTTTGCTTTTTATAGTGTTAACTCTGCTGCTGCCAGCTCAGGTCTGAACAAAAATTTGGAATCTGTGACAAGTTCACTGCTGAATTGGTCGCATGTAAAAATGCCATCTTTTATCCTGAAAAGATACATTTAGCTTAGCAAGGCAATTTGTCAGTGTTGAGTTTGGAGTTAGTGCCTCTTCACCTTTTTAGTCAACTAAACACAGATTTAATACCCTGATGTGATTGGTCACGTTCTGAAGCAGCATCTTTACACCCACTTGCTGTAATCCTAATCCAATGTTACTCTGCTTCTTATCATGAGCATGAAACTAATGTGAAAACTAATGGGGATCTTCACACTTGCTCTTTGTATGCACCTGTGCCTTTCAGTTGTATGCTGCCACGAGGGAAAATGCACCATCGTTTGATGATGGACAGAACAGGGGAGGAGAGACAGATGATGGAATTGTTCATAGTAAGGTACCATGATTATCAGAGGTGTTCAACTGACTTTTTTTCACATGCTGTAACAACACAAATATGACATAACAATTTTATCTGAATTAATATATTCTGTTCTGATTTATATTCACAGACTTCTCCAGGAAGTATAGCATCATTATATAAAAAGCCTGCTCAACTAGTTTAACAGAGTACAGTGTAAAGACAGTGACTTCATCATAAATTCGGTGGCTCTTGCAGATACCTACTCAGTTCACCATTTAAAAATTGGTTGTAATACTTAATTTTTGAGACACAGAATAGGGTGGCAGTGTAATTCAGGCACTTAAAAATCTATCAGCTTGCTTTCTTTCAAATTTATCATAGATTATCGGTACTACTCAGATTTAACTCAGGGTCAGCCCACAAGAGATATTTGGAAGGGATTATATGATGTGCATAAAATCATAATTTTGGACTAAGGTTACAAATCTAACAGTTGACAAGTAAAAATGCTTTAAAACTAAATGTGTGCTTATACCCTGATACATATGCATATATGTTGAAACAACATTTACAATACTGTTGTAATTGCTTCTGAAGGATCTGTAATTTAAAGTCTCAAGTAAGTTCTTCTTGCATAACCTTTCTTTAATTCTAGATCACTACTCTTGACATCTGCATATCTCAAGTATAGTGGTCATATTTAGGTCTGTCAAACAGACCTACTCTTTTCATAAACTAGCATGAAAGCATCATATGCTTCAAGATACTATATCCTTAAATATTGTATCTAGTTATGGTTAGATATTGCAGAAAAATGTACCGAGTATTTCCAGACCTTTCTTGATGTGAATTCTAGACATTGCCTCCTGCCAGGATATAATCTGTTGACATTCTGTGTTTTAAGGGAGGGAAAAATGTTGATTTTTTTTTTTTTTTTTTTTTTTTTTTTTTCAAAAGTGCAGTCAAACCAGTGAAAGATATTTTTGTTGTCAGTTCAGTCCCATTGGTTGAGTAAATTTAGACTATGTAGATATTTTACAGCCCTTTGAATTGTTGAAATGAAAACTTTTTAAACTGTTTTCAGGTTTACATGGATTATAGTATGAAGTGCTATGAGCAATTCATGAGAGGGGGAGATAACTTTGAAGAATTGAATGCAGAAGTGCAGTCAAAATTAAGTAAGTTTTCGTGTTCTAATGAAGCATTTGTGTTACTGGTTTCTTTCCTCCTTGTAAAGTGAGCAAAACTGCTGCAAGTGAAAGTGATCTGAAATAGAGGAAGCCAAAATTCTGAAGTACCTTTCAGTCACTGACTCAATTCTTCTCTTTTTTTATGCATTTTTATTAGTTTGGACAGATGGGTCATGCTCTACTATCAGCTATACCTTTGCAACCCTATTGTTTTCATGGCTTTGTGACAGCAAAGCAGTATATAGTTCTTCAGATGCAAATTCCATCCATGCAGATGTTCTTGTTTGTCTGACAAAAGTAACAGTTAAAAAAGAATATTACCAGAGGGTGCACATTTGATGAATAAGGTTGTTCAGCTTCTAAAAGCTCTGAAAACAGCTTGCAAGTGTTCCAGACTCTGTTGTTAAGGTTCCCATGTGTGATTAACCATGCCTATCTTCAGGGAGATGGAAAAGTATTAATTTTTTTTATTTTTTTTTTTTACTTATTCATTTCATCACCTACAGAAATCAGAATGTGAGAACAAGGAGGAAAAGTAGTTCTTGCTTTCTGTGCCCCACTATGAAAAACCAGACTAAGGATGCTTCTATTGCAAGTTGGAGTCATCAGTTGGAGAGATTACAAGCTACCAGATTGTTACTAGATATTAGTAGGAAAAAGTACACATGTCATTGCTTAGCAGACCCTGAAGGAAGTAGGGGGAAAAAGATGTCTCAACAGGCAAGGAAGTATGTGGATAAGAAAGGAGTATACAAATCACCCTACTTTGTGAACCTGGAATAGATGGAATTTACTTAACAAACACTATATTGTAGTGTGGGCTATATGACAGTTTGGAAACTGATCTCACATGAGCAATTTTAACCTCTTAAGAAATAAGTTTTTCAGTCCTCACTTTGTATCTTGTTTGGGGGGTTTTGCCTATTTGCTTTGTAATGGAAGTGTATGGGGTTTTTCCTCATGGCTTCATTAGTTGTTTTGTTTGGATTCATTTGTTGGTGGTTTTCTTTAAAATAATTGTCCAGATAATGAGCATTTACTGTGCTGAGGCTAAAGCACAGATACTCAGATTAGGTTATGATATTCAGTGAGATTAATTTGTAACTTCCACCCTCTTTTCCCCCTCCCCAGAGGAATTATTTAATATAGATGAATTCCAGATAGAAAGTTTAGCAGCTGACAACAAAAGGCTTCATGAAGAAATTGCAAGACTAGAAAAAGAGAAGGAAAACGAGCCGGTTAGTAAATTGTGTCTACACTTGTTTATATGGTGGAGTTGAATTTTCTCTTATTGACCATTGCTGATTGTTGTTAAGTGAAAGTGCTGATGATATATTAAAAAAATGGAAAATTATTATCAGCGCTCTAAGAGATTTTAATTAGGCTAGGTTATTACAGATTCTATGCAATTATAGTGCAAGGCATTTACTGTGGAATTTTTGGTCACTGATATTATGCAGCAGATATTTTCAGGTAACAAAATCTTGCATTGACTGAAATGTTAATAAAATAGTTGAACCGCCTTTTTTTTTTTTCCCCTGAACTTCAACATTATTTCTTCAAAACATGTTGGTATAATAACTCCTTAGGGGTCAGAAGAACATTTTATAAGAGTAAGTAGTAATAGGACAAAAGGTAGTGGCCTCAGACTGAAAGAAGGTAGATTTAGATGAGATATTAGGAAGAAACTTTTCACTATGGGTTTGGTGAGGCACTGGAACAGGTGCCCAGAGAAGCCATGGCTGCCCCATCCCTGGCAGTGTTCAAGGCGAGGTTGGACGGGGCTTTGAGCAACCTAGTCTAGTAGAAGGTGTTCCTGCCCATGATGGGGGGTTGGAACTGGGTGATCTTTAACAATTCCATTGACTCAACAGTAACAATATATTTTAAGGAAAAATTTTTGTTTGAAAAGTTGGATTCTGCTTTTTAATACATCAGAAGTTCAAAAATGGTTTAGTGGCTGTGCAGCTGGCAAATTGAGACTCCTGCCTACTGTGCAAAATGTGCTGCTTGTGTTCCCAGCTTCCCGTAGATTTCTGCCCTTTGTGTATTATTATACTTAAGCTGTGAATTACCTGTAGTAAGAAATTTATTAATGCAATGCCTAATTAAAATCAAAGACTAAACACAGAAACTAAGGTACAAACCATATTTTCAGACCTTTTTATTGTTTAAAGATGCTTAACTTGACTCAGCTGTCACAGGTAAAATTTATTAAAGTTCTTTAATTTTATGTTTATACTATTGAAGTTGACCAATTAACTTATTGTTTTGTCTGGAAAGTAAGATCATTATTTTAGATTAATATAATAATGGCTGTTCTTTCAATCCATTTACTAGGATCGTAGAGTATCACTACGAAATGTGAAAGCATCTCTTCAATCAGATGTCCAGAAATACCAGGCTTACTTAGCTAATCTGGAATCTCATATAGCCATCCTTGATCAAAAAAACGAAGACGTCAATGAGGAAGTTGAGACAGCAGGTAAGAAGGCTTTGGTCACAAATGCAATAGTGAAGCTAGAAATAGGTTTAAAATACTTGTAAATCTCAGTGTCAGGACAGAGAGATACTCAGTGTATGATGATGGCACAAATAACTTTGTGAAATGGATTGCTAGTAGAGATTGGGTTTTGGCTGATAGCTGGTTGTACACTGGGGTAATGACATACAGTTATTTACTAATAAGGATACAGACAGATGAGATTTAACTGTATAGGCTGGTATTTTACATACATTTCACAAATGTTTTGTAAACTTAGAAATGGAAGTAGAAGCAACGAAGCAGGAGAATGCCCGGCTCCAGCACATCTTCGATAACCAAAAGTACTCAGTTGCGGACATTGAGCGAATAAATCATGAAAGAAATGAGTTGCAGCAAACCATTAATAAGCTGACTAAGGAACTAGAGGCAGAAGAGCATCAGCTGTGGAATGAAGAGCTGAAATATGCTAGGAGTAAAGAGGCGGTATGTGAAAACCCTACTACACTGAGAGGTGGCTATCAGTTTTCATCATACAAGCTTAAACCTGGGACTTGGACTATTGCTAACTTCTTTCCTAAATAATCTTAACAGCAGCATAGGTATGTCTTAATAGCCTAAAGTGACAAGAATGGCTTCTGTTTACAATCTTGCTGAAAAAATGCGAGGTGGTTGTTTTGTATTTCTTCCCCCCCATTTCTGTTTCGAGCATAATGGAACTGTATTCTTTCAATTATTTTTTTTTTTCCTGCATCATAAGGATGCTAGAATATGCAGCACTGTCAGGTCTCACTGTTATAGCATCAAGAACTTTTATAACATTAGAATTTCAGGCTAATATTAAGATTTCATAGCAAGGAAGTAATGCAAAATTAGAGCTTTAAATCAGTATCTGCATGCATTCAGGACAAGATTGATCCTTTATGTGGAAGGTCTAATAGATTTTAAGGGACAAATTCAGTTCCCTCAAACAGATGAAAAGATGTGGTCCTATAAGTGGTGGGATTTAAAAGCTTCTATTTTGCTAGATGGAGAACTAAAGAACTTGTATTTGGCAGGGTTACCCTTTGTCAAACACTTGGTATTATTAAGTTAAATTCTTCATACTGTGCAAGTATGAAGCAGGTAACTAAAAAATATTTGGGTTTTGGTGTTTTCATGTAAATCGCACTCATTAATCAAAACACAGAGCATTTAATAAGCCTCGGCTAGAGGTATGCTCAAGTGTTATTAGGATATGTGGCCTTTCCTGTCAAAACTAACAAGGAAAGCATATCAACAGGATGACTGATCCGTTTTAGTTATTTGTATTATTTTCAAGCATGGTTTTCCTTCCTTGTCAACTAATCCTCAAAAAGCTGACGCAGGAAAAAATGCAGCAGATGAGTAGGGAAAAAATACAGGTGAAACCATTCAGTCTTACCCATACACACTGGAAACCTTCAAGAGCAAATTCTGAAAGAATCATAAACCAGCACTTAATCCAAGCAGTGCAAACTGCTGGACTGTCAGTACATGCAGCTTTCGCATACTGTGGCATGACATGGAATCGTATTTCTACACAGCAACTCAGACACCTTTTTAAAGCTCTCTATATATAATTTTTGCAAAGCTTTTCACTTGTATTTTCTGTATTATTTTTGCCCTTTTCTCCTCTGAACAGATTGAAATGCAGCTGGCAGAGTACCATAAACTGGCTCGAAAGCTGAAATTAATTCCAGTAAGTGCTGAGAATTCCAAAGGCCATGACTTTGAGATTCAATTTAATCCTGATGCAGGGCCAAGTTGCCTAGTCAAATGCAGTGCTCAGATCAAGGTAAGTAGACTCAACACTAAATGTTTCTGTTACCACTCATAAAAAAACATTTCTTTGGAAATGCTGGAAAGCTTGTGTGATGCATTGCCGTAGCTACATTATAATATAGGAAGGAAAATTGGTGTTGGAGGGTGTAGCAGACTAAATAAAAACAAGAGAGGGAGGAGATGTACTGAGGTGCATCTTAGTTCAACCTAAAAAACTGCATTAACCAGATCTTGTATGTGTATTGCAGGGTTCCCTTATGGAGATCATAAACCAGACTGAGGAAGAAATTAGGAAAGCTACTCAGCAGAAAATGGCTTTGGAAGATGCTTTGGAACAGGTCTGTTGGTTAATGAAGATTAAGACTAAGATACTGTAATGTTACCTGTTATTCTCATTTGGCCTTTTGCATGGGTGAAGTGTGGTGTGGCGGTTTGGTTTTTGTTTGGGTTGGTTTTGTTGGACTTTTGTTGTTGGGGTGGGTTTTTTTGGGGGTGAAAGGGGGGTGCTGTGAGAAGATTGCTTTAATTATGATGGAACCTAAAAGTTTCTGTGAGACTTAAGGTCTCCTGTTGGTTTAAATAATATATATTCCCTGCACTGAAGGTTATGCAGTTTACACGTATTTGACCATAAACATTGGAAAGGTTTGGTTTTAATAACTTGCCAGTTCCAATCTGTTGTGTGGCTTACCATCACTGACACGTTGTCATGAGGAAGATTTTTAGCAATATTGGGTTCAGGATGGTTTAAATATTTCTTGGCTACCACGTGTTGCTTGTGATGGCATGGGTTTATATGCTGGAATTCTTTTTGAATTGTATTTTCTCGATCATGTTATCATTTTAGATGAATGTAATGGTAGCGGACAAGAAAAGCAGTGTGAAAACACTAAAAGAAGAAGCTGAAAAGTTGGATGATCTTTACCATCAGAAGCTTAAGGTAGAACTTGTTATCAGCTGATGATAATCTATCCTTAATGATGTCCTTAATCTTTGTACATAGGTTTTAGGTTTGCATTTTTGTTTGGACCTCTGGCCTTGTCTTGTTACATTCCTCTTGCAGGATTCTCTAATTCTTTTCAGAAATATTTCTGTGCTACCTTAAGTGAGTCAGTTTTCACTTTCTTGTAAAAGAATCTGGCATCATACTTCAGCAGATTCCGTAAATCATAAGCGACTACATCCAGTAATGAAAGTAGTGGCAATCATCTCCTGACCGCAGGATTTCTCAAAGCATGTGCTTGAAGGAGATTTTAGAGTTAACAGAATCTGCCTTGTCTTTTCAGCTCATATATAATAAATACAGGTTTTAGTAAATATGTTTAATCACATTAAAAAGTAAGGAAGAAATCACTTGACTAAAAGCACACTAAATGTTGTAATAATATAAAACTGTTGCTTTCATGTTTGTTTTTTTTTTTTTTTTTTCTTCCCCAGTGAGGGAGTGGTCCCTATCCTAAGTGGCTGCTTCAGTACCTCCCAGCTATCAGTATGGCTTTGGTGAGGCTGTGATGCCCAGGAGAAAATGCTTTTTTGAACTAGTCTAGTGTCTCACGCAACTGCTCTTCTAAATCAAATTCCTGAGCTATAACCACAAAACAGGGTTATTTCATTGCTAATGTCTGCTTAAGTGGCTGAGGGCGATTACTTTAGTTTATACCTGAAACTTTGGGTCTGGGGGGATGTCCTTGTTTTCTTAGTTCTGAGTTTGGAGTTACTTGTTCGAATTCTGAATTCAAGTATCAGAATGTAATCAGGTAATATAAATGAGGAAAAAAAAATCCCAGTTATTCCTGGGTTATGCAATTTATTTCTTTTTCCTCATTCCTTATGCTTACAGGAGGCAGAAGAGGAAGAGCAAAAATGTGCAAGTGAACTGGAATTATTAGAGAAGCATAAGCAGTTACTTGAGAGTGGTGTCAATGAAGGTCTCAGTGAAGCCACAAAGGAATTGCATGATCTGCAACGAAAGTAAGGCCCATAACTTCAAGTTGTTTGGGTTAGTTTATTTTGGAGTTTTTGTGTTCTAGGATTAAGACACTTTCTTGAATTGTAGCATAAAATTCCTTGCTGAGCTGGTATCCGTTTCAGTATATTAATTTCACAAATTCGCAATTGAAAGGTTTTTCTCCTCCACATTTAGTGTTTGCTGTAATATTTCTCTGCTGCATCAGAATTCCTGATACCCATGTAATTTTTTTTTCATCTATATGGTTGTAGTAAAGAAATCAGTTTGTTTCCAAACTTATGTGACAGCTACATTTTTACAGCCCTACAGTCTGGAAAAACTGTTCTGACTCTAGTCTAAGGCACTTTGTTTCTTGCTGGTTAGCACAATATGGTCCTTTTCCTTCTAACTTGAGTATTAATATATAAATCTATATTGGTTCAAGTTGAGACTAATAGAAAGAAATTATGGCTAATGATGACAATATATCAGACTTGAAGTGATTGGTTTAGATGTCAGGAATTTAATAATTATGGACATGACTTTGAGTGTATTTACTTCTCAGGTATCAAGTCATCCTGCAAACAAAAACAGAAGAGAGAAGGAAAGCTGGCGATAACTTGCATCGTCTTTTGGAAGTCATTGCTAGTCATGTACTATCTACAGAGGTAAGCTACAACTTGATATTCCTAATTAATTCTTTCTAGAAACATGTGCAACTGCAGCTAAATGCACAGAAATTGGAACTTACTTTTTCCAATAAAGTAACAGTTATTTTAGAGCTGCTCCACTGAGTCTGTGGATTCTAGTTAAATAAATTTGTTGACAAAACCTTTGGCACAAATAATCAGAACTGATCATTAAATTTCAGCAGTAACATCCTGTCAGGTTTAATCTGCTTCTAGCAGACAACTTTCAGATAAGCGTTTAACTGAAATCACTTAACCTCTGCAATGACTGCTTAAAATGCTTTAGCAGAAGCAGTTCAATAGAGACCATGATCTAATAAACTTTCTGTAACTCTTCTAGAAATATCTTGAGGAACAGAATGTGAAAATTGAGAAAGACTATAAGGAATTCATGTCTGAAGATCTATTGTCAACCTTGACGGGAATTCTAGACAGTTATAAAAAGAAGGCTGAAAGTCTCTGATTGACAAAAAGGTGAAGATGAAACTTTCTGAAGCTCTGCTGTGGCGCCTTCTAAAAGGATGAGTCCTTCTTGTGTTCAGCAGCAAAATTGGTTTTAAGTGTAAGAAATGTTTTGGTGAATTTCCTTTTTTATATGGAAACAAATACGTTAAAAAAATTAACCAATATATTTGCATTTTCTTAGAAAGGGCTTTGCTTACACTTCCTCCTTGCTATGTATTAAACATGATTACAAACATCTGTTACTAGACAACTGTGGAACAAGTAAATTTCATTTTTCTTTATAATAAAATCATTTATCTCCTGGGAACATTAGTAAGACAAGAGTACAGTTAACTTGTTACAGTAACAAATCAGAATGGACTTAAAGATGGAACCACAAGTGACAGCACAAATGCAGGGGGTAGTGGCAACTTGAAATACTGCTACTTAAAAATAACTACTGGTTTTTGTAAATATGTAGTATTTCTAACTGAGAAAAGTTATGCTTTCCCTTTTAGAGTATAGCTTGTGCATTTCCTAATATACATATATAGTTAGCACACATGCATGGTTGCATATCCATCTCTAAGCCTTTCTTTTAGTAGCAAGACCAAATGTGGGTGTATTTCAGTCTCCATCTTGTTCAGTTATCTATGAAACTGCCCAGAGACCCCTCTTACATAAGATAATTTTTTAACCAAAACCTCTTTGAAAAGATCAGTAGTTACACAGTCTCGCAAATAGTCTAGAGAAAGATAATCAGTTTGAAAACCAAGTTCTGTCTCTAACTGCTCACAGTCCCAGCTGAAACCTCACTGTACTACTTGGGTGTGTAAACCAGAGGTTGCCAGAATTCACATGTTGCCCTACTTAAAGCTATCTACCTAGTCAGTTGTAGATTTCGCTAATGTTCAATACATCAAAATGGTCCAAAATGAGTCTGCATTCTTAGAACAGTAGGAGAGGCTCTGTTTTATTTATTTTTCTTCCTCAGGAAAGTAGTAGTAAAATTAATGCATGGGGAAATCCATTCCAAATACATTGAACAAAATGTAACCCATCTTTTGAACACATACTTCTTTGTCACTGCTATGTGGAAGTAGTATTTTATCTGCTCTGTATATACCTTTGTGTTTAAAACAAAAAAATGTAATAAAAATTCAGCCTTTCTGTCTTGGTTAGTTTAGTTTATGGTAGCATTTTCTAATAAAAGTATTGAAGTATTCCAGTGTTTTTAAGAGTTCACTGATTTAAAAAAAATAAAAAGATAAAAACAACTTTGCCGTCTGAAAAAAGTGGTTTAGCAGCCGATAGCTAAATGAAGCTGTTCCTCAATTCTATAATGAGCTACAATATTTGAATGAAACACAGATTACTAGGCTATACAGCAAAACTTAAGCTGGACCAAAACTTAATCTGAAAGCAGACTGCAAATTGAAACCGAATTGTCTTTAGTTCTAGGCTATTTTTGCAAAGGATATACAAATCTCTTTAACATAGTGCGTGAATCTTTTGGCTCTGGTATATATATATATTTTTTTTTTTTTTCAGATATTGTGATAATGATGGCATTATTTAAGCTTCTAACTTTCTGTTCTTTGGTTGTACTACAGACATTTAATTTGACAGCTATAAAAGTTTTACTGCCAGGTGGGTAGTATTTCTGCTTACTTCTGTGATCCTATTTCATTATACATTTACAGACTTTTTTTTTCTGTAACAGCCTAATCCTTATCAAATCTGAGTTCCTTCTCTTTAAAGGCTTTCTAAAGCAATATTCTTCTAATTAAGGAGAACTGTGAACCACACAAAAAAATCATGTTCCTCTAAAATATATGTTTTATTGATAGCTGTTTGTGTCTGCTTCTGTAACTGACTGTTACACTGTTTATTAGTATCCACTGGTTCTTTGCCATGTGAGGTAGTCAGTAAACTGAGTAAATGAAAGCAAAATAAATGTCATTTACAAGGACTGATACCAACCCAATGATAATAGATTAAAGAATCAAGGTCACGACAACTTTTTCATGTACTGGCAAATGTAGTATTCTGAAATTACCCTTCAGTAATAAAAAGTCCACATTTGTAATGTTGGCAAAATGTTTTTGTTATTGGGCTGTACTGATGTGTATGTCAGTTAAAATGAGTTGACTCTAGAACCAGCTCTGGCTTTGACCAAGTTTCTGTAAAATCCTGTGGCGTTTTTTAGATTGTAGCACAGCACCAATTAACATTGGCCACTGTATTAGGAGCTGCCTCTTCACAGTTTAGCATGGAGGGAATTTTTCAATGCTTCTTGAACACAGAATCATAGAAAGGTTGCGAAAGGACCTTAAGGTCATCTAGTTCCAGCCCCCCTGCCATGGGCAGGGACACCTCCCACTAAACCATGCCATCCAAGGCTCTGTCCAACCTGGGCTTGAACACTGCTAGGGATGGAGCAATCACAACTTCCCTGGGCAACCCATTCCAGTGCCTCACCACCCTTACAGTAAACAACTTCCTCCTTATATCCAATCTAAACTTCCCCTGTTTCAGTTTGGACCTGTTACCCCTTGTCCTATCACTACAGTCCCTCATGAAGAGTCCCTCCCCAGCATCCTTATAAGCCCCCTTCAGAAACAGCAAGGCTGCTATGAGGTTTCCCCTTCTCTTCTGCAGGCTGAACAGCCCAAATTTTCTCAGCCTGTCTTCATATGGGAGGTGCTCCAGTCCCCTGATCATCCTCAGGGCCCTCCTCTGGACTTGTTCTAACAGTTCCATGTCCTTTTTGTGTTGAGGACACCAGAACTGCACACAATACTCCAAGTGAGGTCTCACGAGAGCAGAGTGGAGGGGCAGGATCACCTCCCTTGACCTACTGGTCACGCTCCTTTTGATGCAGCCCAGGACCCAGTTGGCTTTCCGGGCTGCAAGCGCACGCTGCCGGCTCATGTTCATTTTCTCATCTACCAACACCCCCAAGTCCTTCTGCACAGGGCTGCTCTGAATCTCTTCTCTGCCCAACCTGTAGCTGTGCCTGGGATTGCTCCGACTCAGATGTAGGACCTTGCACTTGGCATGGTTAAACTTCATCAGGTTGGCATCAGCCCATCTCACAAGCATGTCTAGGTCCCTCTGGATGGCATTCCTTCCCTCAAACATAACAACCGAACCACACAGCTTGGTGTCATTGGCAAACTTGCCGAGAGCGCACTCAATCCCGCTGTCCATGTCACCGACAAAGATGTTGAACAAGACCGGTCCCAACACCCATCCCTGAGGGACACCGCTCGTTACTGGTCTCCAGCTGGACACTGAGCCATTGAGCACAACTCTGCATGCAGCCATCCAGCCAGTTCTTTATCTACTGAGTGGTCCATTTATCAAGTTGATGTCTCTCCAACTTAGAGAGAAGGATGTCATGGGAGACAGTGTCAAACGCTTTGCCCAAGTCCAGGTAGATGACATCAAATGCTCTACCCCCATCCATCAGCTCCGTAGCCCCATCATAAAAGGCCACCAGATTGGTCAGGCAGGATTTCCCCTTAGTGAAGCCATGCTGGCTGTCACCAAGCACCTTGTTGTTTCTCATGTGCCCCAGCATGCCTTCCAGGAGAATCTGCTCCAAGATTTTGCCAGGCACAGAGGTGAGACTGACTGGTCTGTAATTCCCTGAGTCATCCATTTTCCCCTTTTTGAAAATGGGGGTTATATTTTACTCTTTCCAGTCGTCAGGAACTTCACCTGACAGCCATGATTTTTCAAATATGATGGACAGTGGCTTAGCAGCTTCATTTGCCAGCTCCTTCAGGACCCATGGATGAATTTCATCAGGTCCCGTATGAAGATAGGCTGAGAATATTGGGGCTGTTCAGCCTGGAGAAGAGAAGGCTGAGTGGAGACCTCATAGCAGCCTTTCAATATCTGAAGGGCACCTATAGGGATGCTGGGGAGGGACTCTTCATGAGGGACTGTAGTGAGAGGACAAGGGGTAATGGGTTCAAACTTAAACAGGGGAAGTTTAGATTGGATACGAGGAATAAATTCTTTACTGTAAGGGTGGTGAGGCACAGGAATGGGTTGCCCAGGGAAGTTGTGAATGCTTCACCCCTGGCGGCGTTCAAGGTTGGGGCTGGACATAGACTTGGGTGGCATGGTTTAGTGGGAGGTGTCCCTGCCCATGGCAGGGGGATTGGAACTAGATGATCTTAAGGTCCTTTCCAACCCTAACTATTCTATGATTCTATGACATGTGCACCTTCAGGTTCTTTAGATGATCTTGAACCAGATCCTCTCCTACAGTGGGCCCACGGTCTTCATTCTCACTGTCCCTGCATCTGCCTTCCAAGACTTGGGTGGTGTGGTCAGGGCATTTGCCAGAGAAGACCAAGGAGAAGAAGTCATTAAGAACCTCAGCCTTCTCCAAATTCAGGGTAGCCAGTTCTCCCTATAGCTTCTGGAGAGGGCCCACGTTGTCCCTAGCCTGTCTTTTATTTGCAATATACCTATAGAATCCCTTCCTTTTATCTTTCACATCCCTAGCCAAGTTTAATTCTAACTGGGCCTTAGCTTTCCTAACCTGGTCCCTAGCTTCTCAGACAATATCCCTGTATTCTTCCCAGTCAACATCTCTGTATTCTTCCCAGGCAGCCTGTCCTTGCTTCCACCTTTTATAAGCCTCTTTTTCCCCCTCTAAGTTTCCTCAGCAGCTCCTTATCCATCCATGGAGGTCTCCTGGCCCTCCTGCTGAACTTCCTTCTAGTTGGGATGCAACATTCCTGAGCTGGTAGCAGATGATCTTTGAATATCAACCAACAGTCTTGGGCCCCCCTGCCCTCTAGGGCTGTATCCCATGGAACCTTACTGAGCAGGTTCCTAAAGTGGTCAAAGTCTGCTCTCGAAATCCAGGGCAGTGAGCTTGCTGCACACTCTTCTCACTGTCCTGAGGATCTCAAACTCAACCTTCTCATGATCGCTGCAATCAAGGCTGAGCTGGAGCACCACATTTCCAACCAGCCCTTCTCTATTGATGAGGACGAGGTCAAGCATGGCACCTGTCCTTGTTGGCTCCTCTATAACTTGCAGAAGGAAGTTGTCTTCCACACAATTGAGGAACCTTCTGGATTGCTTGTGCTGGGCTGTACCATCCCTCCGACAGATATCAGGGTGGTTGAAGTCCCCCATGAGAAAAAGGGCCTGTGAGCGTGAGACTGTTCCTATCTGTCTGTAGAGGGCTTCATCCAGAGAGTCCTCTGGATCAGGCAGTCTGTAACAGTTCCCCACAATAATGTCTCCCATTGCTGTTCTCCCCTTAACTCTGACCCACAAACTCTCTGTTGACTGCTCACCTGTCCCCAGACAGAGTTCCATACTCTCCAGCCTATCCCTAACATAAATAGCAACTCCCTCTCCCCGCCTACTGGGCCTGTCTTTCCTAAAGAGCCTGTAACCTTCCATTCCAACACTCCAGACATAGGAGCCATCCCACCATGTTTCTGTGATGCCTATAATATCATACCCCCGTAGATGTGCACACATCTCTAATTCCTCTTGTTTGCTCCCCATACTACAGGCATTTGTGTAGAGGCATTTGAGCCGAGATCCAATTGAAGCCGGCTCATTGGCTGGAGCAGCTGGAATATCTCCACATTGATACGAGCATTTATTATAGGTGCTGGCAACTGACTGGCTGTGTTGGGATGGAATGATGCCCCCCTCACCCAACACATCTAGATTAAATCATCCTTCACCAGTCTGGCAAGCCTTCTACCAAAACTGCTCTTCCCTTTGTCAGACCAGCTCCACCAACCTCCAGTAGACCTGGCCTCCAAACTGACTCCCATGTTCTAGGTACCCAAACCCCTGACTATGGCACCACCCTTCAAACCATATATTAACCTGGCAAATCCACCTAGCCTTTTTAAGGTCCTCCTTTTGTTGGCATCTCAGGGTGGAGTTTGTTCAGTAATTAATGATAGCTGGTTTTCTTATGTAGATCAAAGCAGGAGAATTACTACTGGTCTAAAAGAGATTTGGAAACAAAGTGTTTTACAAGTTTGCTTGGGATGACACCTCATGGGGATTTGAAGAAATCTGGAAAAAAATAACATCATGGCTTCCCAATTTCTCCTGGTTAAAACAACTGTTCGTGTGTTAATGATATTAGCTGTAATCTTGACCACATGTATCTATCTCTATTCAATGCTTCTTTTGGTGCTGTAAACAATCAATGATGAATTATGAAGAACGGAAGAGGAATAGGATTAAACATCAAGGAGGAATAGGAAAATATGTTAGAAAGACTTTGAGTGGTAATGGAATTACATAAAATAGTTGCAAAAGAATTTGCAAAAGGAAGCAAAAAGGGGGGATTTGAGATGGAGAAAGAATAAGAAAGACAAAATGAAGGATAGTTCATTGTAAATAGAACAAACATTTTGCTTGCAACTAAGCGACCTGGACCCCAGGTAGACTCTATAACAGTGATAAGGAAGAGAACTCTTCAGTTAATGTGTAGGGAAATCAGTTAGAACCAGCTAAGGAGCTGGCAAATGGACAACAAGGCTGGCCAATTCCAAAGTACAGACAAAGGATGAACTGATGAAGAGGAAGGTGATGAACAAACAACCACCACAGGTCCCAAAGACCACTACCACATTATTGTGCTCATGAGGGAGTGAATATGTATGTTTGATGATTATATAATCACAGCTTTTTTGGTGCTCGAATGAAATGCACTAGGAGGGGCTATCTCCTGTGTCTCTTGGCTCCACAACAAAGTATACCTGCTTGTCAACTTACACTTTGTTGGCAAGTTCTTAGAGTTGTTCTACAAATCAATCAGGAAACAGTAAATAATGCCAGGCAGAGAAAATGGTCTAGATTTATTGCTTATACTTGAGACTATCCATGGTAATGGTCTGACCATGGGGTACCACATAACACGTGACAGATGGCAGGTGTGTTGTGCTCCACTCCCTCTTGGAGGGCAGACCCTTTCTGAACCCCAGCTCATAAGGGTCTAGCAGTCCCAGTATTTGCCTGAAATAGATGGGATCACTTATCTGACTGTAGGATAACTGTTGGTATTGCCTCTCCATTCCTGAACTCCTTATCAACAGCTTTGTGACAACAAGGAGTCTTTGTGATGCATGGTCTCTGTGGTGTTTTCCCTAGTGCCTCATATGTGAGATCACAATTTTAATTGGCAGTGTCTGCATTTCAGTCTTAAGAACCATTTGCCCAGGGATAAAAGGCACATGAAATCACCTGTTATTACAATTTCATCTCCAGAAATATTTACTAGTTTGGCAAGATTCCAAAGCAGAAGGAAAGACAGGTGGTGATGAGATGTGTATAAATATTTTGAAATAAGTTGTATGGAATTTTGTTTCACTTTTCATAACAAGGTTGAGAATAGTGAATGCCTTTGTACCAGTAGAAATCACATGGTCCTTTTGAGAACACTGGATACAAGCACAGTCTTGTGTGACTACTGGTGCACTCAGCTGAAAGGAAAAGCTTTCATTATTCTGCCTTGAAAAGAGCATCTGGAGTTACCAGTTCTAATTATCTGACAGGTTGCGCTGGGTTCAGCAGTAGCAGTCATTTTTCTCTTTCTTAGTAGCTGGTGCAGTGCTGTGTTTTTGACTTTCAGCCTGGGAACAGTGCTGATAGCACCGTTGTTTTTAGTTACTGCTCAGTAATATTTAGTCTGACCAAGGACTTTCTGAGTCTCATGCTCTGCCAGGGAGGATGGGAAGCCGGGAGGAAGCAGAAACAGGACACCTGACCCAAACTGACCAAAGAGATATTCCATACCACAGCACATCATGCCCAGGATGTAAAAACTGGGGGTAGGGGACCCGGAAGGAGTTCACTGCTGGGGTCAGGCTGGTTATCAGTTGGCGGGTGGTGAGCAGTTGTATTCTCTTCCCTTGTTATTTCCCTTGTCATTATTATTATTGGTGGTAGCAGCAGTGGTTTGTGTTATACCTTAGTTACTGGACTGTTCTTATCTCAACCCATGGGAGTTACATTCTTTCAATTCTCCTCCCCATCCCCCAGGGAGCTGGGGGAAAGGAAGAGGGGGGAGTGAGTGAATGAACTGCATGAGTTACAGCTGGGCATAAACCATGACAGTTCTTTTTGGCACCCAACATGGGGCTCATAGGGTTGAGATAACGACAGGATTAATAGTCACTCATTACAATGCTGATTTATTGGCTCTCAAAGTTGTTGCTCTTGATTCTCTTGATCTCACAGTTTCAGCATGTGGTACCTTAGTTACCGCTGCTATTTGCTGTCTTAGTGTTTATCAGATGGGGGTCTTGGGCTAAGGTTCTTGTTTCATTGTACTTTATGGCAATGACTTGTAATACAGGCGGGCTCCTGCAGCAGGGCGGGATGGACGTGGCCATGGACTTGTACCTGGCCATCCGGCTGCTCTTCATCGTCCTGGCCCTCATCCTCACCTCCGTCTTTGTGATGCTGTGGGGAGCTGAGGGGGAGCAGCCCCGGGAGCCGCCCGCTGAGCCCCGCAAGCCCAAGTCCCAGGAGGATGCAGGAGACCACGCAGCACTTCCCAGCAAGGCAGAGGAGGAAGATCTGGACTCAGAAAAAGAGAAGCTGATGGTGAGAGAGCCGGCAAGCACAGCAGCTACACCAGCCCCAGTGACAAGTACAGCAGCCTCATTTGAGAGTTCTGAAGGGTTTGAATGGCCTTTGGGTACCCTTGAGACCTGCCTGCTGATTGTGATGGGGATCAGCATGCTGGCATGCATACAGAGTGTGTTTTACCCATAATCATTTTTACGGTCCCAAGAGTTAAACAGAGTCAGGTTTGGGCCTTGTCTGGGGTTAGCTGACAATGTAGGAGGACCAAGAGATTTTCCCCGAGGCTGGACAGTCATGAGTGGCAGGGTGCGTGGAACAGTATGGGCTAGTATCTAACCCACTGGGCCCCTCCAGTGCTTTGGAAGCATTGGAGATGGAAGGCAGCTGCATGGAGTCCCCAATGACAAGCTGCAGAAACTGCTGGAGGGGAGGGTGAATTATTTTGAGCCTGGTGGGCCTATGACACTTCAGGCCATCAGAGCAGAGATGCAGCATACAGATGGACTCATGATCGAGGGGTGGACTTAACAATGGACACTATTGCCCAGGTTATTCATGAGTGTGAACACCACACACAGCCTCTCCTGCTCTAAAAGACTCTTACAAGAGATGGAGCCCGACATCATGGACTGGATGGACTCAGCAGCTTTATAGGAATTGATCCATGCACTAAGGAATGATCTCTCTCCCTCTCTGCGTGTGTGTGGATGTATATATATAGATATGTATATAGATAAGAGTGATGGTATATTGAAAATGTAGGATCTGAGCATGATGTGAATGGTACGGAATAAGGGGTGGATACTGTCCTGGGTTCAGCAGTAGCAGTCATTTTTCTTCTTCTTAGCAGCTGGTGCAGTGCTGTGTTTTTGACTTTCAGCCTGGGAACAGTGCTGATAACACCAATGTTTTCAGCTACTGCTCAGTAATATTTAGTCTGACCAAGGACATTCTGAGTCTCATGCTCTACCGACTGAGGATGGGAAGCTGGGAGGAAGCAGAAACAGGACACCTGACCCAAACTGACCAAAGAGATATTCCATACCACAGCACATCATGCCCAGGATGTAAAAACTGGGGGTAGGGAACCCGGAAGGAGTTCACTGCTGGGGTCAGGCTGGTTATCAGTTGGCGGGTGATGAGCGATTGTATTCTCTTCCCTTGTTATTTCACTTGTCATTATTATTATTGGTGGTAGCAGCAGTGGTTTGTGTTATACCTTAGTTACTGGACTGTTCTTATCTCAACCCATGGGAGTTACATTCTTTCAATTCTCCTCCCCATCCCCCAGGGAGCTGGGGGAAAGGAAGAGGGGGGAGTGAGTGAGCAAACCGTGTGAGTTACAGCTGGGCATAAACCATGACACAGGTCTTAATTAACAAGGTGCAGCATGCTACATTTGAAGTGCAGAGAGGACACTGAAGTAGTGGGCTCCACTTGACTAATATAGATATATATGTATAGTGACTTACTGTCCTCTCCTCCTCCCAGCAGTTTGGCTATCAGTTGTAAGAGAGTCATAAGGAAAGCTGCAGAGTCAAGTCACACAGCGTAAGAAAGGGACAACTATAGGCAGAGGTTGAACTGTTCAGGCAAGCATAGTTTTTTAAGAGGAAAATCACCAATGTGGAAGATATAAAGTTGTAAAGGAATAAACAAGAAACCAGAGAAAGGCAATTCAGCATCACAGAGGATCTCTTCCAGCAATGATGAACCCTTCCCACCAGCCTGTTTACTCGGACAATATTCCTCAGGTGTTTTATGATGGGTGATGAGCACACAAATGCTTAGGCTAGAAGCTCCTTAAATCCAAACTCTTTTGTGTGTGCTGCAACAAAACTTCTGCGAGGCATGCCTACTGAATCTCTGCATGGCAAGAGACACCCACAGTGAGAAAGGCAGTGTAATGGTTACTGTGTCACCATCCCAAAACCCAGAGCATGAGGCAATGCCATGCAGAGGCATTTAGATGACTAAGCCGTCAACCAGTCTTGTCTGGCAGGTTGACTTAGACTCCATGATGCCACTGCCTCTGGATCTGGTGCTGAAGGTATTCCTTGATGCTTCAGGAGAAAGCAGCCAGGGGAAGGGGAGGAGAGGGAAAAGAGTGCCAAAAGCCAAAGGTGATAAGAAGAGTAAAACGGGGAAGGAGACTTCCAGAGATAAAGCAAGTAACAATGATGTCCAGCTACGAAAAGGCCGGAAGATACTCAAATTAAGACCATGTAGCAGCAATATCAACTTGAAAAGCATGATGTCTCACACACGTAGTAGAACTTTTTTTCTGTGACAATGTATTTATGAAGTTTTCCTATTTCTTGCACATCTTGCAGGAAATAATGATATATTTCATTGCGGCATCTGTAAAGAAAGAGATTAAACACACACACACACTGCTTTCACAACTAGTTCTACTTTATTCACTCAAGCATAGTAATATATAGCATACAGATAAGGGTCCGAGTCATGAAGGCAAACAGCAACTACATCATTCCCAGTGACTGTTTTCACTCACTCCAAATTCCGTTCTATAAACAATCACTCCCCAGGCTGCTTCCCAGCCCAACCTTGCACCCAAACACTCCCTGGCTTACTCAAGACCCAGGTGCACTATCAGCAATTCTTCTTCTTTAATTACCCGCAGAGCGGGAACAGGACAGGTTGCAGTTCCCACATTTCATCCCAGTCTTTATAACTTATAAGAGTTGTGGTTGGAGGGGCTTCTTCAGATGCAGTCTTAAAATAAAAATATCTTTGCAAGCATAACAGCAAGATCATTCTATTAAAATATTAATGATTAAAGACATTAATCTTATACTCCAGCAGCCTTTACACAAATTAAGACCTGTCTTTCCTCAGTGTGTATTTATCACACACATACTCACATGCTTGTTCAAAAATAATTCACACTTCTTTGTCTCATAAAGGAAGAAAGGTTTTACAGTTATATCATGACTGTATTTGTGGCTGCAGCCATTTATCCCTGGTGGCTAAATGGCAAGAGCTTTTTGCTAATTTTCACAGAGGTTTCCTAGTATTACCACAGTTTCCTTCAGAGTTCTGTAACAATCCCAGGTGAGCTGCAAGTATCCTTCTGTAGGCTTAAATTATAGGTTCAAACTAACAATGGTGTGTGTGGCTTTAAACTAACATACCAAAATACAGCAAACTGTTCTAACTTGCTGACACATAGAGAGTAAGAAATGTCCAGCTGAGGGGGGAAGGAACATCATGGGATTGATAACAACTGAGGAGACAGTAAATAAGACCAAGGATGCCAGCCTTCAAGATAGCAGAGTGGCGCCCAGTGTGGAGCAAGACTGGAACAGAACAGAAGCAAGGACATACCACTGCTAACTCAGCACTAGGACCTTGCGAGCATGCACAAGCACTGAGCTCATTCAGTAAACACAGTGAGGAAGACTATTGGTAACCACCAGAGACCCTCACTCAGCAAGAAAGCACATGCATAATGAGGATGCAAATAGTAGAATTAGTTTTGGAAAATCTCATGAATATGTAAAATGTTTCCTGGGAAGACTGTGAATATCCATGAGTATGCTAAATATATAGTTGCTGCCAGCAAGTAGGGGGTGCAATCAACTTTGTGAAACTATTCGTGTTGCAATAAAAAATGCCTGCTTTCTACAACTCCAAGTTGAGTCTTGAGAGTTTCTCCAGCTGACTTTTGTGGTAACACTTCTAGTCTGGTGTCCTTCCAAATCCAGCTTCGGAAAATGGTGCAAAAAACTGTACAACAGTCAGTTATGGGATGACTTGTTTTCTAACTTAAACTCTTCCTACTCAGTAATACTTGGATTTTATCCTTAGGGTAAAATATATCATAGAATCGTAGAATCAGATAGGTTGTAGAAGACCTTTAAGGTCAACAAGAGCAACCGTTACTCCAGGACTGCCAAGTCCAACACTAAACCGTATTGCTGAGGACCTCACCTACATGGTTTTTGAATACTTGCTTTACTGAAGTCCAAACAGACAATGTCCACAGCCTTTCCCTCATTAACCAGGCAGATCACCTTATCATAGAAGGAGATCAGGTTGTTCAAGCAGGACCTGCCCGCAAACCTATGCTGACTGGGCTTGATCCCCTAGTTTTCCTGCATGCACTGTGTGATTTGTATGTCTCCTGGTAATAATTTCATTATTTATTTTTCCTAGTTTTTCATCTCCTTTCTACTCATCTAAAGAAAAAAATGGTTTACATCTCACTAAATGATTAATTAGGTAAAAACATATTTCACAGTTCAATCAATTTTTTTAGTTAAAAGTATATCTTCCTATCAGTTCTGCCTGTTTTTTAATATAACTTTATGTCCCTTCTTCTTGCTTTATAAGACTGGAAGTTCCTGATGATCTTTCATATTTTTATACTTTAACTATAGTATCTCCTTAGTTCAGAAATCCCAGTTGTCTTAGACACACTTTCCACAACCAGTCATGCCTTATCTGTACTCACCAGAGCCACTATTTCCATTGGATTTTAAATGAGCATGTCATGTTGTACTTTTATTAATGAAGTACACAGTGAGAGTGAGAATTTACTCAAGTTTTGCTCACAGAGCCTAGCTGACAAAGTTAATTTGGGCCACAGAAGAGTGGATGAACAGTCCATTGTCCCTTTCCCACCTCCATCATCTTTCCCTGTGTTGCCTTCAATTTTTAAAAATATAATTTAATCTATTACATTGGTCAGATCTCTCAGAACCATGTTCTGGTGTCCTCAACATAAAAAGGACATGGAAGTGTTAGAACAAGTCCAGAGGAGGGCCACGAAAATGATCAGGGGACTGGAGCACCTCTCGTATGAAGATAGGGTGAGAAAGTTGGGGCTGTTCAGCCTGGAGAAGAGAAGGCTGCGTGGAGACCTCATAGCAGCCTTCCAGTACCTGAAGGGGGCTGGGGAGGGACTCTTCATTAGGGACTGTGGTGAGAGGACAAGGGGTAATGGGTTTAAACTTAAACAGGGGAGGTTTAGATTGGATCTGAGGAAGAAATTCTTTACTGTGAGGGTGGTGGGGCCCTGGAATGGGTTGCCCAGGGAAGTTGTGAATGCTTCATCCCTGGCGGCGTTCAAGGTGGGGTTGGACATAGCCTTGGATGGCATGGTTTAGTGGGAGGTGTCCCTGCCCATGGCAGGGGGTTGGAACTCGATGATCTTGAGGTCCTTTCCAGCCCTTACTATTCTGTGATTCTGTGATTCTGTGACTGAAAAGTCAGTCCTCTCGACTAGCTCGATTGTGTTTCATGAATTTTGCCACTTTAGTTGCTCACTTGCTTTTGTCAAAAGTAACTTTTGTCAAGATTACTCTTGATGAAAGCAAGTGAGTAACTAAAGTGGAAAAATTTGTGAAAAATTGAAAAAAAAAAAAAACAAAACAAACAAAACCAAAAACCGGGTAACACCTCAGTAACCCACTTCTCACATCTACCTTAGCTTGCATGTGGATAACAATCCACTGTTTATTTCTGTTCTTTGGTTTCTGTCTCTCAGATGGTTTTCTGAGTAATAAAGCCATCATTTAGCACTTCAGCAGTTCAAGTAATGATGCTGTTTTGTTTCACGCCTCGGGGGTTCTCACTTAAGATACTTCTTGTAAGAGGCCATGTGGAAGGTTTATTGAGTTCTAAATGCATGATGCCAAGGGCTCCTTTTGTTAGACATAAAACCTTTGCTGCTTAGAGGAAGAGTAGTGCTTTTGCTAGAGAATTTGGTATTTGTAGTTTTGTACCCACAAAGCATATGTAGGCAGCAGCATCACTCAGCAGGCCGTGTCACTGCAACAAGCCCTACTAAAGGGTCTGTACACTTTATTCTAGTGAAGACACAGTAATTTTCATTACACGTACACAAAATATTTACTATCTAAAACTGTCCAGTGCTGGAACTTGGTTCATATTCTCCCTTAATGCAAAAAAATAGATATTGAAGTTATTCTTTGAATGAAAAAATTAGACGCAGGCAGGACATAATGATAAATACATTCTCACACACATGTAAAGAACACATTCCTGAGCATCACCTGAAATACCAAATAGCAAGATGAACAAATTATTGCTTACTCGACTGCTACTAGTAATTTTGAAAAATATCATGACATCTGACTTTAAATCCAGTAGATCAGCATAAGCAATATCCCTTTTCCCAACAACAAAAGTTCTTGTCTATGAGGACTGAAAATGATGACTCAGTTGTTAATAGCGCAAAATACTTCACACTGCAGAGTCAAAACTTTGCAGCTGCAGGTGTTCTTTCAACTGGCTTGAAGATAGGCTGAATAATGACTACCAGATTCTCATGCAAGTTAAGCGCCTGCATTTCAGGTGAAACCATCCTTCCCTCCTTGGCATATTAATTTTGAAATTGGATGAAGTAAATAACTTTTTTTTTCCCAAAAAAAATAGTTAGCATTCTAAAATTGAAGTGCTCTCTCAGAAGTATAAATATGCTGAAAAACAAAGTCCTGTTTAACGAACTCATAAAGTAATGAGGTTTGATATGCCCTTCCGAATTTCATCAAGTCACTATTTAGAGGGTCTCTGAGTCAGAGAGTATACACAAACTCCGAAAAGACTCTTCCTCTCTTAATTGCATGGCACAAACACTCTTTGTTCCCACAAAATGCCACAGTGCTCAGTTCCACTCTCCAATTTGCATTCCTAAAGAATGTAACTGCATGAACCTCGGTTCTTTCACGGAGATATGGGTTTTTTCTGTTATTCATTTTCACTTTCACCATTTTACAGACCTCCTCTACATGCCAACATAATCATTTCCTTTTAAAGATAATTCCTTAAACCAGTTGCAGCTGTGCTCTTCCCAGCATTCCCGTTTGTTGCTTTTCCACACATACGGGACAGAGCACACAGAGCAAGGGCTGTCTTCTTTTGGAAAGTTTTCTCTTTCATTTCACATTCCTATCCTAAGAAGACTACGTACACCCTATGTACAACATACACCCCTTCAGGACTCCTAAACAGAGATCAGTGAATACACAATTTTGTGCAAAGAAAGCTCGAAAGTAATTAATTACAACTGGGGATGTGTGTGTGTGTTTCATAATCTTTTTAGCAGGCTAAAAGTTAGTGACTAGCTGTGTGTCTTCTAGATCTCAATCTGTACAAGCAGTTGTACCAGACAATGAAAATGTCACCCTCAAAGAGTGACTACAGATAACGTTTCTACTTTCAGCACTGATGTATCCCTAGAGCAGAGACTTTTACCGGAAGTTAGGAAATACTGAGGAAACTCTATCAAGGTGTTACATTCAACTGACAGTACTAAAGGTTGTGCCTAAGTTCAGGATGCACGAACACCCCGCAGCATGAAAAAAGAACTGCAAGTACCACAGGAGCACCCAAAACTGACAACACATTAGGTTTCTCCAAGTTAGCCCCATCAGAAGCTGCACTTTCTGGGAATCCAAATCCACAAATTGTGACTAGTGACTTACTTTCTCCAAGTTCATTTATAAAGTGTATCCCAACTAGGACCCTCTTGTTTATGATAGGAGGAAGAGCTACCAGTCTACCCTACAACGAATGAAGCGTCAAAAGGTCCCGACAGTTTCCTGACAAGTATGTTTTCCTGAGTCCTTAAAGACCATGGAGACTATGTTTTTTAAAATACTTTAACTGCAGACTTGCAGCTACTCTATTTCTACTGTTCTTCTATAATGGCACTAAGCAAAAGTTGGTAGGGGTTTGCACATACAAAACAGGAAAAGGAGGAATGGCTTTAAACGGAAAGAGGGTAGATTTAGATTAGATATTGGGAAGAAATTCTTTACTGTGAGGGTGGTGAGACACTGGCACTTTGAGCAGCCTGGTCCCATGGCAAGGGGCTGGAACTAGATGATCTTTAAGGTTCCTTCCAACCCAAACCACACTGTGACTTTATGACGTTCAAACTCCAAGAACTTTATATTAAAGCTTGAATAAAGTTTTAATTGAAATTTGATTTTTAAGACTGAAGACAACACACCAACTCATTCTCTCGGAGGAGGAAAGCGTTTCAAGCATTAAAACCAACAAACAACAGCCTATGGACCACGATCGGTGGCGGACGAACTACCACTTCGCGCCTCAGACAGAAGCCTGACTCCACCTCAGGGCCCGCCTCTCCGTTCCACCGCCTCCACTGGCGGCACAGCGCACTTACACTGCACGGGCCCGGCTGAGGCGCGAGGTGTCCACCAGGGGGCCCTCGCCGCCCACGCAGCACGCGGAACAGCCGCTAGGCGGCGGCCTCGGGAGCGTTAAGCGCGGGCGCAACGGCCAGGCGCAGTACACCGTTCCACCGCCAGGCCACCGGCGCACCGCCCGCTGCTGCCCCGCTGCGGCGGGAGGCGGAGGGCGGCGAACCTGTTCCGGAGTCTCGGCGCTAAGTCCCGCTTCCGGTTCCGTGCCGCTCCCCGCCAGCCTATGCCTATCTCAACTCCTCCCCTTCCGGGCCTCTGTCCCGGCCTTTCGCCTGGCTTCTTCTCGTTCCCCGGCCGGGGTTTCCGTGCATACGACGGTAGATGCCAGGAGGGGGAGCTCGTGGGCGATTGTTAGGTACCGCTGTTGCCGCCATCGCAGCGGGACGGTTTCCGTCTCCTCGCCTTCCCTAACATGGCAGCGGCGGCGGGAGGTAGCAGTGGAACTCGCAGGCCGGTGCTGCTGACACCCCGCGGCAACAGGGACCGCACCGTGTTTCTCTTCGACCGGCGCCGGGAGCAGGCGGACCCGGGCGAGAAAGTGCTCAACTACGGCAAGGACAACTACCGGGGCTTTCGCAGCGCCGTCTGCCAGGTGCTGGGGACAGGCATGGAGGGCGGGAGAGCGGCGGCGGCCGTTAACGCTGCCCTGGCGGAGGGGTCAGGCGCGGACCAGCAGCGCGGGACGTGGGGAGAGGTGCCGGCACGTGCCGCAGCCCCACGTGCCGAGGGAAGGCGCGAGGGGGGCCAGTCTCGGCGGCGCACACCCATCCCGGGGCCGTTGCACGGGCGGGCGGGGGGGGGGGGGGGGGGGGGGGAGACGGAGCGCGCCTCCGCCACCCCGCCCGAGGCGCGCGGGCCATCGCGCTGCTTCCTCCCATCAAACTTTCCTGACGGGCCAGGTGGGCGGGCTTCGAGGGGGGGCCGCGCCCGCCCTCCTGGCGGCACCGGGTACCGTCCCGGGCGGCTGTAGGGCGGCCGGCGGTGCGGTGCGGAGCCGCGCGGCGGGAGCAGCCCCTGGCGGCGGGCGGGAAGGGAGCGGCGGTACAGGAGCTCCCCCGCGCGGGGAAGCGGCGGCGGTGCGGGGCGGCGCGCCGGAGGGCCGGGCTGTTGGAGCTTGTGCTGTCCAAGGTGCGGGCGGGAAGCGCCGGTCGTTTCCTGGTTTGAGCCCTGCAGCTGCCTCTCTGAAGCCCGAAGGGTTGGCTGCCGGTCGGACGGTTCACCTGGTTGGGTTTTGGCTGTCTCGATCTCCTTTCGGTTTCGTTTCGTTATGCAAAACGAGAACTTGTCCTGTCTTCAGACCTCTGGGAGGTGGAGATTTCTGTCTGCCTGCAAGCTGTTTACTTCAGTTAGCTAGTGATACCAGAAGGCGTCACCCGCTTTCTGTCGTGGTTTCTTTTTCTGAAGGAGCAATAAATGCAATAAAACCTGTTAGCTGCCCACACATGTTTCATGTTGTGGAGTGCACAGGAAAATAAGCTGTAAATTGCACGCTAATTTAGTCTGATAGCATATTCTATTTTAGTTTCCTTATCCGGTGTTATTTGCACTTTGTTCTCCAGCATATGAACACTTGGGGAAAATCGCTTTGTTTGTCCTGTGTCTGGGTAGTCTTTAATGTAGTGGTTTCCTACTGAGATGGAAGCTCTGAGTTATCAGGGTTAGCGGGAGTAGCTGTTACACATGACTATCTTCTCCTTGCACAGTTCTCATGCCTCAGTGGTCTCCCACTTCAGTGCTCAAAATGGTATGTTCATACTCTGTTAGGTGCACTGAATCTGTACTGCAGCTACTCCAGGTGCTGCAACTCGGCAGTAACTTGGCTATGGAATGTTAGCACATCCCTTGATCTGATCAGTGCCCCTAAAGTTCAGAAGACTAGAAGAAACAAGCAACTGAATGGAATACAGAAATCTGTACACTTCACTTAGTGTAACATTCAGAGAAGTTAGTGGGGTGGGTTCATGGCCTTTCAAGAGCCAACTTCTTCTTTAATGGATCAGCATTACAGGGTTCATACCTCCTATGAATAATAGTGAGTGTTCTGTGATTTCCTTGAAGAGTTGTCTTAATGGATCCCATTTCAGTTGTACCTACTGGATGGATCACAAGGATACTTCATATTTTCAGTATTCAGAGCAAATATGTTGATGATTAACCTGTCTTTGTTACTTAACTTTGGTAATTAATTGTTGGACTGAGGTTAACACTAATTTTCAATTTGTTACAGTCAGGGAAGTCTTCGTTTTTGTGGCTTTTTATGTATATGCTGCATACTTCAACAACTTCTGTTTCCATGGGTCCTCACAGTGTTCATTAGTTCACAGAGCTTTTGGCATATTTGCCATCTAGTACAGAAGTAAACCATCATCACAAGATGTGATGTATCTTGGGTACAAACAGCCTTGGGGGGTTCTTATCTTAAAAATGTATTGACATTATGAAGTTGCTACTTCAGCACCATTAGGCAGACCGCTCAGATATGCAGTGTAGCATATGAAAAGTCTGGTGCTACACAGCAGAACTTGCTGTGTTTGGATTTAGTGCCTGTGAAAGTAAAATCATCAGGTATGGTTTCTCACCACATCAACACCATAATCCTTGTCAGCAGTCTTGGTGGCTATTTTGCGGTATTAAGGGTAATAGAGGTAGTGCTCTTACAAACTTGTGCAGCAAGAACCTCAAATGATCCTTCCCTTAGAGAAAGGATTTCTCCAATGCATTGACTGTCTGCAAGTTAGTCAGAGATGCCTCTGTCACAACTAATTTCAGTGTGGTGACTCTTCGCACCTTGGAGATTTCTTTATCTTACGTATGGTATATCTTAACTCTGAAAGTGGGCTAAACCAGATGGTTTGATGTGACCAGTAAATGCTGGTCCAGTGAAAGCTGCACAGGCTGAGGTCCAGGAAGTCTGATGTCGCACGTCTTCTACCCCAACAGCGTAGAGATTCTCGTTAGGCTTCTGGAAGAGTTTTCTGGCATCTCAGTGCCTCTGGGAGCTTTGTGCATTGTTTGTGTTTCCATGAGTGTTGTACTCCAAAGTTCCAGATTTCTGGCATCTTGAAAGTTGCAACTACTTTCCAGAGTAAGGTGAAGGACAGGCTTTCCCCAGTACCTGGTGCTGAAAACATGTCAGGGAAATAATGGAAGTTCTGAAAGACTTGTTTGATAAGCTAGTTTTGAGTTGTTCAGACTAAAACGAAATGGAATGTTGTATTCACTTTTCTCCAGTTAAAGCTATTAGAGTGCTTGATCAAGTAAACATCATGTACCTAGCCATGCTGTTTCCATGGGTGTCCTGTATGGTAGCTCACCCTCAGCACAGGCTCAGCTTTAAAATAATTTCTGTTGGCAGTTTGTTGTGCAACTGAATGATTCTACAGTAGCAGCTAAGGTGCACATACATTTCCCAGTCTGCCAGCTGGACTGTGGGGGTGGTAATGTCTGACAAGGGTGCCAGAAATATTAAGCCGTTGGAACTATTTCTGCTGTGCACGTCTTCTTGTAGTATAAGAGAATTCCTCTGGATATAACTGGGTACGTAGGAGTCAAAGGAGATTGTAAATTTTGAAAACGAAATTAAACCTGATTGTAGTATTTGATGATTCAGAGCTGAAAATACTTGAATGCCTGAAAGCCTGATCTTAGGCTGCTACTTCTGGGGCTTATGGTTTTTTTCATAATGCAGAATGAAGGTGAGCATCTTCCTGTTTGTGTAGCAAAACAACTGATTCTTTAGACAAGAGATTTGGCTACTCAAGAGGTCAGTTTAGGAGAGGATCCATGTTTTCTCTATTAAAAATAACAAAAAAAAAAATTCCTCCATTATTATTAAAACATTCCATGTTAATTTTTGAAACTTCTGAGTTTTTTTGAAGCAAATATTTGATGACACCTCTTGGTTTGTTTGTTTGTTTGTTTGTTTTTTTGGTTGGTTGGTTGGGGGTTTTTTTCTGGGTTTTTTTTTGTGTTGTTTTTTTTTTTTGTTGGTTTGGGTTTTTTTTGTTTGTTTGTTTTTTGTTGTTTTTAACTGTCCCTTAGCAGCAAGTGAACACCTGGCAGTGTGGTTGGATGTGGCTTTATAAAGTTCGGAATTAGCCTCTAGTTCTGAATGTGTGTAAGGGAAAGATTAAAAGATTTTAATTTTTATTTTAAAAGAAGCTGGAGCAGATCTAGTCTTCATTTGCTTCCTTGTAGTGACCAATTGTAAAGCAGAAGCCTCTTAATTAAAAATTATCTGTTAGCTTGATTATTCCACTTGAGCACTGTCGAGCATATGTGGAGCAGTCATGTTATTTCAGTCCCCAGCACCCTGAGATCTTAAGGTGAATGAGTAAATTAAATACGGAATTTCATTTTTTCTTAAGTTAGGGATAGGCTAGACAGATTTAACACCCATAAATCCATTGGCCTTGATGGGATGCACCCATGGGTGCTGAAGGAGTTGGCAGATGTTGTCGCTCTGCGGCTCTCCATCATCTTTGAAAAATCATGGGGAATGGGAGAGGTGTCCAATGGTTGGAGGAAGGCCAGTGTTACTTCCATCTTCAAAAAGGGCAAGAAGGAGGATGTGGGAAGCTACCAGTTAGTCAGCCTCACCTCCATCCCTGGAAAGGTGATGGAGCAGATCATTCTGGAGGTCATCACCAAACATGTAGAAGAGACAATGTCCAGCTGGAGACCAGTAACGAGTGGTGCCCCTCAGGGATCGGTGTTGGGACCGGTCTTATTCAACATCTTTGTCGGTGACATGGACAGGGGGATTGAGTGCGCCCTCAGCAAGTTTGCCAGTGACACCAAGCTGTGTGGTTCGATTGATACGCTGGAGGAAAGGAATGCCATCCAGAGGGACCGTGACATGTTTGTGAGGTGGGCTGATGCCAACCTGGTGAAGTTTAACCATGACAAGTGCAAGGTCCTACACTGTGGCTGAGTCGGAGCAATCCCCGGCACAGCTACAGGTTGGGAAGAGAAGAGATTCAGAGCAGCCCTGCGGAGAAGGACTTGGGGGTGTTGGTAGATGAAAAAATGAACATGAGCCGGCAGTGTAGGTTTGCAGCCCAGAAAGCCAACCGTATCCTGGGCTGCATCAAAAGCAGCATGACCAGCAGGTCGAGGGAGGTGATCCTGCCCCTCCACTCTGCTCTCGTGAGATCCCACTTGGAGTATTGTGTGCAGTTCTGGTGTCCTCAACATAAAAAGGACATGGAACTGTTGGAACAAGTCCAGAGGAGGGTAATGAGGATGATCAGGGGACTGGAGCAGCTCCTGTATGAAGATAGGCTGAGAAAATTTGGGCTGTTCAGCCTGGAGAAGAGAAGTCTGCATGGAGACCTCATAGCAGCCTTCCAGTATCTGAAGGGGGCCTATAAGGATGCTGGGGAGGGACTCTTCATTAGGGACTGTAGTGAAAGGACAAGGGGCAATGGGTTCGAACTTAAACAGGGTAAGTTTAGATTGGATACGAAGAAGAAATTCTGGAATGGGTTGCCTAGGAAAGTTGTGAATGCTCCATTGCTGGTGGTGTTCAAGGTGGGGTTGGACATAGCCATGGATGGTGTGATTTAGTGGGAGGTATCCCTGCTCCTGGCAGGGGAGTTGGAACTAGATGATCTTAAGGTCCTTTCCAACCCTAACTATTCTATGATTCTATGATTAGTCAGCATGTATTCACCAAGGGTAAATCTTGTGTGATCAATCTGATCGCTTTCTGTGATGACATGGCAGGATGGGTCAATGAGGAGAGAGCAGCGGATGTTACCTACCTTGACTTCAGCAAGGCTTTTGATACTATCTCCCTATATAACATCCTTTTGGGTATTCTTAGGAAATGTAGGCTAGGTGAATGGACAGTGAGGTAGATCAAAAACTAGGTGAATAGACAGTGATCAAAAACTGGCTGAATGGCAGAGTTCAGAGGATCATGATCCGCAGAGCAGAATCCAGTTTGAGGCCTTCAGACAGTGGTGTTCCCCAGAGATCAATGCTGCATCCAGTCTTACTCAACTTCTTTATCAGTTACCTGGATGAAGGGCTTGAGTGTACCCTCAGCAAGTTTGCTGATGATGGAAAACTGGGGGAGTGGCTGATACACCAGGAGGCTGCACTGCCATTCAGTGGGACCTTGATAGGCTGGGAAATTGAGCGGAGAGAATCCTAACGAGATTCAACAAGGGCAAGTGTGGGGTATGTCATCTGGGGAGGAAGCACCCCAAGTACTAGTATAGGTTGGAATCTGATCTACTGGAGAGCAGTTCCGCTGAGAGGGATCTGAGAGTACCAGTGGATGACAAGTTGACTATGAGCCAGGAGGGCAAATAATATCCTGGAGTGCATTGGGAGGAATGTGGCCGGCACATCAAGCTAGGTGATCTTCCCCCTCTACTGACCCTGGTAAGTGAGGTTATCCTCCCTGGTACTGGCCTGACATCTGACTCCCAGTCATCTGGAGTACTGTGTCCAGTTCTGGGCTCCTCAGTACAAGAAAGACAAGGAGCTACTGAAGAGGGTCCAGCAGAGGGCCTCAAGGATGATCAGGGCTCTGGAGCATCTCCTCATGGGGAGAGGTTGTGGGAGCTGGACCTGTTAAGTCTAGAGAAGAGAAGACTGAGAGAGGATTTCATTAGTTCATGTAAATATTGCAGCGGATGGTGCCCGACCTTTCAGTGGTGCCCAGCGACAGGACGAGGAGCAGTGGCTATAAACTAAAACACAAGAAGTTTCACCTCGACATGAGGAAGAACTTTATGTTGGCAGAGCCCTGGAGCAGGCTGCCAAGGGAGGTTGTAGGGTCTCCCTCTCTAGAGACATCCAAAACTCACCTGGATGCATTCCTGTGTAACGTGCTGTAGGTGGCCCTGCCTTGGCAGGGGGGTTGGGCTGGATGATCTCCAGAGGACCCTTCCAACCTGAGCAATTCTGTGATTCTTGGGAGTACTGTTGCTTGTGCACCTTCCTCTTCTGTTAGCTGTATGCCCCACTACTTGTCCTGATGTTTAGAGTATAATTGGAAAATACTTACCTGCAATGAGGAGAACGGAGCTAAGCTTTGTTGGCAGTAATCATAGATCTCTTGCTCATGTTGTCCAGGTACATAGTGAAGCTGGAGCACTTGAGTTGGTGGCTAAGGTGGCAGGAATCCTTCCAGGCATTTACAGAGAGGTCATGCTGCTTTTAAAGCAGAAAGGTATCTGTGCTGAAAACTGCACAGAAGTTTTGTGATATGTATCAATAATCTATGGGACAAAAAAAGGCATTCATTAAAAGGGAGTATGAAGAAGCAGCATAAACATGGTGGAAGCTAAAAAAATAGGTGTTTGGGTTTGGGAGGGTTTTTGTGACTTTTTGCTTACCAAAGCCTAATAAATAACATATAATGAAATCATTTGTGATTAGTGAAAAAATATTAGTAACTTCTGCTGTTTATATCATCAGAGGGTAACTCTTAAATGTATTTTAAAAGTATTAAGATGTTGTTCTAATAAATTTGCTCAATAAAAATACTTCTTAATGATGAAATCTATCCATCTTACAATAATTGTATTTTTGTACGATAAAACCTATGTTCATTTTTTCATTTGTCAAGATCCTGTGTAATCAGAAACTAAAAATAGATGTATTTTAAACATAATAGGCACACGCAAACTGGTTTTTCCTTAATTTTTTAAGAAACTGTTGACACTGTGAAGATATGTATAAAGTGCAACACTGTTACGAGCTTTTTCGAAAACTGTCATATTGTATTTCAGGCTTTACTGAAATGCTTGTGCATAGCAACTTTGCAACTGACATTTCGGTAGGAAGAAGGATGTAGTTTGTATACCTGTGTGCACTTGGGTACTGCCTTACTGTGTATTGACTGATTGGGAGGATGTGTGGTTTTTTAAGTTCATGCACAAATTTGAGTGCTGTCACGTATAAAGTATTTGCATTCCTTTAGCATCAGTTAGCCAGGTGTAACTTCTTAGATGTGACAAAGTATGTTTTTGCTTTTGAAGAGTGGCTTTTGGATTCTTGTTACTTTAAAAAGTGTTGTCATGCAAAGTATTTTCATGGTGGAAGCTGTATGGAGTTGATGTCCAAATTTTGATTGATAGCTGCACAAATATTAATATTTGTGCTTGTGCTATTAGACACAAAGGCTTGTGAAGGTCTGATGAAAGTTACTGTATTTGAGTAGACTCTGAGGAAGTCTAGTAATGACAGAATGCTCTTTGCATAAATTCTTTCCACTTGTTAAATCTTGTAGGTCTTGAAATTTGTCTGAGTTAACTTGTTGTTCTGGGCAAGACTTCATAGATTTATATGTGTGGCTCCTGTAGAAAGCTTCTGTTGTGCAGTTTTCCTCTCTTTCTCTTTTTCTACCAAAATGATGATACAGCTTTAAGATACCACATAAAATGTTCTATTACTGGATCTTGTGATAGGCAGCAATGTTCTTAGTGTTTCTGTTGAGCCATTTGTTCACTTCTTAACACCTTTCATTGTAAATATTTAGAAGTGTGTCAGCCGAACTTCTGAAAGTAGTGAAACTTCCAACTAGGACAGAGGACAAGGCACTTCAAGTTCTGCAAATGCTGTCTTCTGTAATTCACTCTTTAGATAAAGGTAACTTCATCAGTAAAGGATAGTTGGAAAATATTTCAGAACACTATAGTTCACTGCTGATTCTGTCTGTAGGTTGCATCTAGTGACCATCTGCCCAAAAGATAGGGGCTATTGGGTGTTCCTGTATTTCCATACTGTGCAACTCTTTGCTTTGAGCTCCGAGAAATGTTTAGAAATAATTTCTATCTTTTTTGAATGCAGCTGCTTTTCTAGAGACTTCTGGATCCCCTTTCTGTTGGTGTTCAAGGATAATACATGTTTATGTTCTGACACTGCAAAAGGTCATTCAGATTATGATTAAAGATGATTGCTCTGCTACTATGAGGGCTCAGTACCATATCCTCAGCAGCAGTCTCTTGTCATGATAAGACTAGCTGACCCAACAGTGAACTGGAAAAGCTTATTTGATCATCACTCTTATGAGTTGCATACAGGTGTTCTCCGTTACTTCCAGCAAGGTCTTTGTCTCCACTTAATCTGTTTATATCTTAGATTTTGTATTTGCTAATTTGTATGAATGACCTTAATAATATCTAGTTGTGTGAATAATTGAAGGAGTTGATACAAATATCTCAGTATCCGTAAGCACTACTGGCACTTCTTGGTTTGAAAATCTCTGCTTTGAGATAAAAATAATTTTCCATAAATGTGTTTAATAGTTTTATCCATAGAATCATAGATCATAGACTCATAGAATAGTTAGGGCTGGAAAGGACCTTAAGACCATTTAGTTCCAACCCCCTTGCCATGGGCATGGACACCTCGCACTAAACCATGTCACCCAAGGCTCTGTCTAACCTGGCCTTGAATGCCACCAGGGATGAAGCATTCACAACTTCCTTGGGCAACCCATTCCAGTGCCTTGCTGCCCTAACAGTAAAGAACTTCTTCCTTATATCCAATCAAAACTTCCCCTGTTTACATTTTAACTTATTACCCCTTGTCCTACTACAGTCACTAGGACATCAGTACAGTCCCTAATGAATAGTCCCTCCCCAGCATCCTTATAGGCCCCCTTCAGATACTGGACAGCTGTTATGAGGTCTCTATGCAGCCTTCTCTTCTGCAGGCTGAACGGCCCCAACTTTCTCAGCCTGTCTTCATACAGGAGGTGCTCCAGTCCCCTGATCATCCTTGTGGCCCTCCTCTGGACTTACAGTTCCATGTCCTTTTTGTGTTGAGGACACCAGAACTGCACACAATACTCCAAGTGAGGTCTCACGAGAGCAGAGTAGAGGGACAGGATCACCTCCTTCGACCTGCTGGTCACTCTGCTTTTGATGTAGCCCAGGATACAGTTGGCTTTCTGGGCTGCGAGCGCACACTGCCAGCTCATGTTTAGTTTCTCATCAACCAGCACCCCCGAGTCCTTCTCCGCAGGGCTGCTCTGAATCTCTTCCCAGCCTGTAGCTGTGCCTGAGATTGCTCCAGCCACAGTGTAGGACCTTGCACTTGTCATGGTTAAACTTCATCAGGTTGGCATCAGCCCACCTCACAAGCATGTCAAGGTCCCTCTGGATGACATTCTTTTTCTCCAGCGTGTCAACCGAACCATGCAGCTTGGTGTCATTGGCAAACTTGCTGAGGGTGCGCTGAATCCCACTGTCCATGTTGCCAAAAAATATGTTGAACAAGACTAGTCCCAGCACCGATCCCTGAGGGACACCACTCGTTACTCGCAGCCATCCAGCCAGTTCTTTATCCACCGAGTGGTCCATTTATCAAATTGATGTCTCTCCAATTTAGAAACAAGGATGTTGTGCAGGAGAGTGTGGATCTAAGAGATTTCTCTCAATTTGGACTAATAATTCTTTTTAATGTGGCATAAAGTGGGATAGCTAACTGATAAATGCTTATCTTTTGGGTGCTAATTGGCAAATAGCATGGAACAGTCAGTTAATCACATGCAAAGTTACAGAAGGCTGCAGACCTCTCAGAGTTTGGATGTGGTATTTAGGTTCCTTTTTTAGATTCTTGAGCAAGAATCCTGCAAAGCAGCTGCTGGATCAACTTGAAATACTCGAAATAATGTTGTATTGCTTTTTATCACATCAGGTAGCTGAGGTACGTAGATAAGTTTTGTGAAAATGAGCAGCTGTAAAGGACAGTATTGAAAATGCCATTGCCAGATTTCTTTGCATTTAACTGGTAAAGTTCAGATCCCCTTTGAAAGGTTTGCATTGTCAATACAGTTCTGTTTGCCAGATTATTTCTGAGCTGGGTGCCACTCTGTGGAAGGTGGCTGCGTGGCTGTTATGTCTCTGTTATCTTTTGGCTACGCTGCAAAGATCTGAGGCCAGTTCTTCACATCATTGTTATGCATATGCCCAATGGGAACAATTACTGTAGGAGGGGACAGACCTTTTAAAGGTATGAAAGTTGCTTATTGTAAGAAACAACTGTTTATGTTGGAAAACTTTGGACTATAAGGCGTCAAATATTTTCTCTAATGATATTATAGTTTCAGTTTCACTGTTTTACATCTGTCATGTGTGAGACTATGCCATTGCTTGAGTTTGAAAAGTCAACACCAGTAATTACTATTTTATGGTAATAGACTGGATGACCACTTGAAGCAGACCAATGATTCTGCGCTTATAGTGTGCTATTTCTCCTTTACTTTCCACTTCAAGCATATCAACATTACCACAAGTTCTGGTGGTATAGATAGAGAGTTGAACATTTGGTTGCTGAGCACCCTTTTCAAGGCAAATGATAAATTTAGAGGTAAGATCTATGTTGACTTCACATGAAGTGTTATAGCTGGCTTAGTAGCAAGGTAAGACTCAGTACGTGTTTGGATCAAATGGCAGCCAAATTTGCACTGGTGCTTATATGCTGATATGTGAAAGAGAAAAGAGACTGAGGCCTTTTTGAAGGAGTTTTAGCTGCTTGAGGAGTTATCTGTGATTTGTGGGCTTCTGTTTTGCTTTGAGTTTGGGTTTTTTATTTTTGTTGTGTTTTGTTTGGGTGTTTTTTTCTTAGTTTATAAATAAAATGGTGACTCAATCAAGTATAAAAATTGAACATTGCTTCTTGATTCAGATTTAAGGCTTAGAGATACCACAATTCGTTTACACTGTCATATACTGTAAATTGCTCTCCTGAAAGCTTCTTGGGTATCTGGTATTCATTTAGCTGTTTCACACTCTTTAACATTTTATTAATCTCATGTCATAAACATCCACCAACAAATGGAGAGCTATTAGTTTTATTTATCAGGAAACATAGGCAGTGCTCCAGACTGGGCCTCCAGATTATAAAGAATGCATTTCTTTTGGCTTTTGTATAATTTCGTAGGTATAATGGCTGACGTCCTGCTGTGGACAAAACAGGCTTGTCACGGGGAATTTTTTGTTAATTACTGCCAATTAACACAACCTTTTGATTATTGGGGGTCGGGAGGGGAGAGGCAATTAGATAAACACAAAGGGAAAAGCCTTTCTTCCCCCTTCTCTAATCTTCTGCAAGCTAATCTTTTTTGTCATACACCCCTTCCCCATTCCTAGTCTAAGCTTCCTTTGTTCTCACTGCACAAAGCTCAGTCCATCTAAATTCCTTTGGTGAGGTAACAGCAGGTGGGAGAGGTCAGGGCCATATCCAGGGTTTCTCTCTGCTGCTGTTCCTCCTCTGTACCCTTCACTGGTTTCTGCTGGACTGTACATGGGCCACAGCCGTGCGTGAATAGGAGGACGGGAAGTTCCCAGGCATGGATGCGCCTTGGGCCCCAGTAGTTTTGGAGCCATCTATCTCCTTTATTTCTTCATCAATATGCTTGAGCAGAAACACCATGAACCATTTTGGGTGAAATGTGGCACGCAGTGAGTTGTTTCCGTCAGTCTGAGATCCATCAGGGACTGGCTATGATTTGATCAGGGCAATTCATGGGCTCCTCCTGCACTGGTCACCCCTATACCTCTCTGACACCAAAACCCTGCAGTGTACACTCAGTACACCCCAAAGTGTGGCTTAGCAAACGGTTTAAATGGCTCTTAATGAACAGCTGTGATTGTTTTCCCAGAAAGTTCAAAATCTGGTTCATTTATAGAATCTATACTTTAAAGGTTTTAGGTGGCCCCTTTTCTCTCCTTTGTATGCATATAACTCTTCATCTTTGTTATGTTTTGACTTTTACATTTGTATGTACTGATCATATGTAACCAACAATTTAGGAATTGGTTCGGAGAAAACTCCAGGAACAAACTCGCCAACAAAGTTTTGAGTTGACAAGCAGGTATTCTTTATTGCAGTGACAAGAGACACGGGGGATAGCTTCTCCTAATGTGTATCTCCCCATATTGCTACACAGGCCATCCTTATATAGTCACTGGGCATACATACATATTCGTGAAGCTACACATGAATTACATCATTTTCCAGAAATTTTCCCGCATGCATAAAAAATGCAGTGGAGGTCTTTGAGAGTCATTTACTTATTCCAGCAATCTTCATAACTGCTGGCAGTCTTTGAAGCACCAGCTCAATTAACATTACAGACACAGCTATCATCCTGTCCTTCTACTTATCAGTTAGTTTAACTGCTCCCATCCTGGACATCTGCTAGTCCCGGATACTCCCCATCCCCAGGTTCTGTTTTTCTGTTGTTTTTCTTACACTTTTTATGCTAAGGTCATAAGGACCTAGAACTATGCCAACTACCTTCAAGCACCTCAGTTATTTTCCATTACAAAGCCATCAAACTTCAGCCCTTCTTTTGATGCAGCCCAGGATACGGTTGGCTTTCTGGGCTGCAAGCGCACACTGCTGGCTCATGTTCATTTTCTCATCAGCCAGCACCCCCAAGTCCTTCTCTGCAGGGCTGCTCTGAATCTCTTCTCTGCCCAACCTGTAGCTGTGCCTGGGATTGTTCCTACCCAGGTGTAGGACCTTGCACTTGTCATGGTTAAACTTCACAAGGTTGGCATCAGCCCACCTCACAAGCGTATCAAGGTCCCTCTGAATGGCATTCCTTCCCTCCAGCGTATCAGCTGAACCACAGAGCTTGGTGTCATCAGCAAACTTGCTGAGGGAGTACTGAATCCCACTGTCCACATCGCCGATAGGGATATTGAACAAGACCGGTACCAATACCCATCCCTGAGGGATGCCACTTGTTGCTGATCTCCGTGTGAACATTGAGCTGTTGACTACAACAGTGTGCACACAGCTATCCAGCCAGTTCTTCATCCAGGTGGTGGTCCATCCATCAAATACGTGTCTCTCCAATTTAGACACAAGGATGTTGTGGAACATGACATAAGAGTGTTATTTTCAAATTGAGAAATTTTTAAGCTTTCCAAAGTTTACAAAGGATGCAGCCTCTTAAATTCATTGACAAGAAAAAGAGTTTATCTGCCATGAGGACTGCCATACTTGGTCCATGAATGTACTCAATAATTTATCTCTAAATGACATGGAATGGACCTGCTGCCAGTAGATACCGTAATGCTGAGCTCACCAGGGGAAAGGCAGATGTAGGTCTGTCTGCGAGGCTGTTGCAGTTGGCTTAGTTAAGGCTCACTCCTGGAATCCAGGAGGGAGCTGGAAGGATGAGGCTGCCCCTGCTCAGTTAACAGGCTGCAGTCTTGTGCAGGCACTTTGTGTGCAAGCATCATAACCATCTTCTTTCTGCCTTTAAAGTAAATGCTGCACTCTACATAAGGTTTTGAGAGCAGAAGATCTTTCTTGGTGGTAGAGAAAAAAGGGAAGCTGTAATTATACCTGGAGGGAAAAGATGCTTATCTGTGCTTTCAAAAGTAAACTCTCCAGTTATTCTGTAATAATAGTTAAACTTGAATGGCACAGTAGGAGGTTGGAATCATAGAATCAGAGAATAGTTAGGGTTGGAAAGGACCTCAAGATCATCTAGTTCCAACACCCCTGCCAGGAGCAGGGACACCTCCCACTAAATCATGCCACCTACGGCTCTGTCCAACCTGGCCTTGAGCACCGCCAGGGGTGGAACATTCACAGCTTTCCTGGGCAACCCATTCTAGTGCCTCACCACCCTCACAGTAAAGAACTTCTTCCTCATATCCAATCTAAACTTCCCCTGTTTAAGTTTGGACCTGTTTCCCCTTGTCCTCTCACTACAGTCCCTAATGAAGAGTCCCTCCCCAGCATCCCTATAGGCCCCCTTCAGATACTGGAAGGCTGCTATGAGGTCTCCACGCAGCCTTCTCTTCTCCAGGCTGAACAGCCCCAACTTTCTCAGCCTGTCTTCATATGGGAGTTGCTCCAGTCCCCTGATCATCCTCGTGGCCCTCCTCTGCACTTGTTCCAACAGTTCCATGTCCTTTTTATGTTGAGGACACCAGAACTGCACACAATACTCCAAGTGAGGTCTCACGAGAGCAGAGTAAAGGGGCAGGAGCACCTTCCTTGACCTGCTGGTCACACTGCTTTTGATGTAGCCCAGGATCCGGTTGGCTTTCTGGGCTGCGAGCGCACACTGCCAGCGCATGTTCACTTTTTCATCAACCAGCACCCCCAAGTCCTTCTCCGCAGGGCTGCTCTGAATCTCTTCTCTTCCCAGCCTGTAGCTGTGCCTGGGATTGCTCCGACCCAGGTGTTGGACCTTGCACTTGTCATGGTTAAACTTCATCAGGTTGGCATCAGCCCACCTCACAAGCATGTCAAGGTCCCTCTGGATGACATTCCTTCCCTCCAGCATATCGACCGAACAACACAGCTTGGTGTCATCAGCAAACTTGCTGAAAGTGCACTGAATCCCACTGTCCATGTCGCTGACAAAGATGTTGAATAAGACCAGTCCCAACACCCATCCTTGAGGGACACCACTCATTACTGATCTCCAGCTGGACATTGAGCCATTGAGCACTGCTCTTTGCGTGTGGCCATCCAGCCAGTTCTTTATCCACCGAGTGGTCCACCTATCAAATTGATGTCTCTCCAACTTAGAGAGAAGGATGTCATGGGAGACAGTGTCAAAGGCTTTACACAAGTCCAGGTAAATGACATCAACTGCTCTGCCCCTGTCCCATCAGTTCCGTAGCCCCTTCATAGAAGGCCACCAGATTGGTCAGGCAGGATTTCCCCTTAGTGAAGCCATGCTGGCTGTCACCAAGCACCTTGTTGGTTTTCATGCGCCTCAGCATGCCTTGCAGGAGAATCTGCTCCAAGATTTTGCCAGGCACAGAGGTGAGACTGACTGGTCTGTAATTCCCCAACTCATCCATTTTCCCCTTTTTAGAAATGGGGGTTATATTTCCCTTTTTCCAGTCATCGGGAACTTCACCTGACTGCCATAATTTTTCAAATATGATGGACAGTGGCTTAGCAACTTCATTTGCCTGTTGCTTCAGGACCCTTGGATGGATTTCATCCGGTTCCATGGACTTGTGCACATTCAGGTTCTTAAGATGGTCTCGAACCAGATCCTCTCCTACAGTGGGCCTAAGGTCTTCACTGTCACAGTCCCTGCATCTGCCTTCCAAGACTTGGGTGGTGTGGTCAGGGCATTTGCCAGTGAAGACCGAGGCAAAGAAGTCATTAAGAATCTCAGCCTCCTCCAAATCCAGGGTAACCAGTTCTCCCAATAGCTTCTGGAGGGGGCCCATGTTGTCCGTAATCTGTCTTTTATTTGCAGTGTACTTTTTATCTTTCACATCCCTAGCCAGGTTTAATTCTAAGTGGGCCTTAGCTTTCCTAACCTGGTCCCTAGCTTCCCAGACAACATCCCTGTATTCTTTAGAGACTGCCTGTCCTTGCTTCCACCTTTTATAAGCCTCTTTTTTCCTTCGAATTTTTCACAGCAGCTCCTTATCCATCCAAGGAGGTCTCCTGCCCTTCCTGCTGAACTTCCTTCTAGTTGGTTAGACTTCCTTCTAGGTTAGGTTTATGGTATCCGTATTTTTTGCTGCTTATTTTCTTTGCTCTGTGTATTCATTTATTTTTTTCCTGCACGGGTTTGTGATGGAGAAATGCGTGTAATGTGAAAGGCTAAGGTGAAGAGATCTGACCATGGAAGAGTTAAAAAGTAATAATTACTCCAGACCTCTAATTCTGGTCATCAATCTCTAATGTCATCTTCATTTGTTTCACTTGTACCAGGTGCTGTGAGAAACTTAAGAATTTTGCTGATGGATACTAACTGTATCTTTAACATAGTTGCAACTAGGGAGAAAGGAACCGAAAGAATGAAAACAGGCTTTTAACAAAAGCTTAAGCAGTGTTTTACAAATAATTTTGTGAGTCTGAATACAAGGGATGAAAAGAAAAGAGGTACGGGAAATGATGAGGGCAAGCTGCTATGGGAATGCTAGAGCTTCAGGAAAGAATCTGAGTGGGCAGAAAGCACCTGTAGGAGTCACGACTGCAGGACTGACGGGGTTGTTGGAGTCAAACAGGATTTGAGTTGATTTTTACTTGAGTTTGAAAGATCTGGAAAGGCAGGAGAAAATACAGGTATTTAGTTTATCATTTTGAGAAAGAGATTAGTGAGGATGGATGTAGAAGCATATGAATCTATGTAGAAAGCAGGACAGAAAGTCCAAAGCTATAGAAATACGTTCTAAAGGTGGAGGCAGCAATGCAGCCACGATCATTTAGGTTCAGAAGAATACACTTCAATGGTTTAATGGTAAAGAATTTTCTAAAAGAAATCTCGATTATTTTTTTTTTTCTCCTTTTTTTTTTTTTGGTTTGTTAGTGTATGACATACTTGAAGAGCAGAAACATTAGTATGTATCCAATATTGAGAAATATTTGGTTGGTTTAATGTCTCAAAAGGGTGCAGTTAAAGATGGAACACCCTCTAGATCATGACTATTGCTGTTGTCTGTAATAGAGTTGTTTAGTCTTGTTTCTTAGACTTCAAGGTGATTGCCCATAAGACAGTTCCTCCTGCTAAAAATTTCTGTTGCTCATTAGAAAATATTTTAGGCAGGTAATAATCCTAACTACTTGAGTACAGGCAGTTTTGACTAAGTTGAGAAAGCAAATGAAGTTGAGTTCTGGAATTAAACTATGTTGTAAATTAATATGGGAAATATGTTTGGTCACTTCCCAGTAGTTTGTGGCAAAGACCACTAGTTTACTTTGTGGGTTCTGTTTATTTATCTGAATATTTTATGGAGTCCTTAGTTAACTGAATAACCTGCAAATTTTGTAGGCATTTGGCGTACCTGATGATGAAAACTTTGTTATCACCACAACGAGCAGGAAGGAAATTACAGAAGACAACTTCAGTAAGTATCTAAGATAGGAAAATAAATACAGCTATTTCTTCTATTCATTGCAAAGACTGCATGATGATTGTTTATACTGTGTGACATGCAATAATTAACTGGAAGCATAAATCCTATAGTAGTTTGCCAAGAATTGTTACAAAATTGAGTTTCACAAGCAAGTTTTTAACAACTACTCATTATTGTGATGACAGTTACACAAGGTGATCTTCAGTCTTTTGTCACAAGTTCTGTAAATCATAGGAAAAAATGTCATGTAAATAGCTATTGCCTGAGAAAAACTTGCATTAGTAAGCTTGGAAAAGTGAAAGGGTTTTAAATTACATGCTGTTGCTAGGATGCTGAGCAGTCAATGCTTAAGAAAATACAGAGCACACCTGTGGCTAAACCAGTACTAGTTTTGAGAGCAGAAGTTGCCTGGTGCAGTGCTCTGCAATGTACTTTGTATTTCATCTTCCCTGCAGGCAAACTTGTTGAAGATGGAATTACTTTATATTTGCTTCAGTCAGTTGATCAAATGCTGCTTTCAGCAACCAAGGAGCGAATTGACTTCCTGCCCCACTATGATACCCTTGTCAAAAGTGGCATGTACGAGTACTATGCCAGTGAAGGGCAAAATCCTTTGCGTAAGTACTTGCCAAAATAATCTTGTGTAAATTATGTTTATATGTTGTATTACCCAGAAATTTTGTATCCAGGTCAAATCAGCCTTCCACAGATGAAAATACTGCCTTTTACAATGTGGCTTGAATGTAAAATATAGCAGCATCTTGATAGGTTTGTGTTCCAGAAGTATTGGAGCAGGAGGAAAATAATTGAAACAGGAGAAGAAAAGATTTTGATTATGTCTGTCAATGTCTGTGAGCCTAGATACAAAGTTTCTTGACGACTTGCTCTAATTTTGAAGTATTTGAAACTTTTGTTTGGGTCCATCTGGCAGTATCATCAACATAGATTTTCTGTTTTCCCTCCCTGCAGACTCTTGCCTGAAAGCCTGAAGCATGAGACAGAAAAATGATTTAAATATAACATGTCAGTGTTGTCTTTTGAAGTCTGTTGATTTTTTAGTAGTAAAGCCAACTTTACTACTACTCAGGGAAAAGTAAATTTTCTTACATTTTCCTCTGTCATGTTACTGCTAAAGCAGCTTTGCTAGGGTGCTTTAAATCATCATTCTCTCTAAAAGAGAGTGAACAAGCTTCAGGTGTTTGTGAGAAACTTTTCATACACATTTAAATCGATTCTTAGTCTTATCTGTACTCTGTAATAGTTGACACAAGGAAAAGGATGATTCCTGCTCTGAGTGTACTGCATGTGTTCGTATTGCCACTGCAAAAACCTTGAAGATGTTCCAAAAGTTCTGGTACTACTTCTTGTCATAACTCTTCGATTGCAAAGACACTACAGTGATCAAGATTATGAACAGAATAACCTTTAGATCTACTTCTGTAATGACATTACTGGCATATTTTTCCCTTGTGTGCTACTGAATCTCACTCTTTGAGACCCTAGTAGAGTAATTGTGAAATTCTGCAACACATCCGTAATTCACATTTGCAGAACAGCTATATCAGACTGTCTACTTTATTATGTACTAGAATTGACTTGTTAGAGCAAATAGCATTTTTTGAGCATGTGTAAGTGCACTGCAGCTGATGCTCCTTTTTTAGAACATCTCTTCAGGACATGCCTAACCGATTTCAGGTGTTGATGAAGGGTCACTATTCTTTGCTATGGAATAGTAAGGATAGATGACATAACTGTTGCTCAACTCTTGTTAGCAGTGAAGAAGTTTGCAAAGGAACTGAGAACTATTTTTATACTTCAAAAACAACTTGAGGGAAAATGCCAGCTGCTTCAGTGTTGCTGTATGATACTAATATGCAGGGGATGGCCAGTGTAGTTTGCGCTGTAGCATTCTGAAGAACGTTGCAAATGAAACTTTATCAGAGACTGAATGGAAATATCTATTCACTAGGGCTGATCAATTGGAGTGAATTACTCCAAACTTGATGTATTTTTCCAGATTGATGCCATTGTCCTAACTTAAATGCAATTTTTCACTAAAGTTAAGTAGTCCTAACTTTAATTAGATAAGGGCTCCAAGTATTTTTAATGTTTAGAAACACAGACTTGTGTGAGTAGTTTGGCTGGTATTTCTGGTGTGTATTGCCATGTAACTGATAAAATTTTGGTTGGTTGTTTTTGTTCAACCATTTTTACAGTTTTCTTTGTGTTCTTTTAGTAAACAAATGACTTTGTAATTTGGAAGTTGTACAACATACCCATTTAGTTTTTTTCAGTGAGTTCATTCTTCCTCAATATTTTTTACAAGTCAAAATCAGTTTTTTACGTGCTAGACACTTTCAAATGAATCAAATTCATTCCTAATCCCAGAAAAGAAGTTTGTCTCTTGTGGTAAGGAGCCTGCTAGTTCATCACTGTTCATAGGTACTTCCAATAAATGTGTTCTTACATCAACAGGTTCAATGTTGAAACAAATCATAACGGTATATCGGTAAAACGGTGTATGTAAAACACGTTGTTTGGTTTGGTTTGGTTGTTTCTTCCTTTTTTAAGTCAAGATGTGATACAATTTTGATGATTCTGTTAGTGCTTAGCTCTTGTCTGTATTTTGGGAATTGCTCAGAAGAAACCAAGGAACTACTCTGTGTGTGCCTGTTTTCTGAGTGCTGTCTTTTGGGAACAAGATTTTCATAGGATTATTTTTCTTCAATTTCTTTAGCATTTGCCCTTGCTGAGTTGATTGACAATTCTCTGTCAGCTACATCCCGAAATACTGGTATTCGGAGCATACAGATAAAATTGGTAAGATAGAAATATGCTACTTTCTTCAGGTATAGTTTGCATTATCTTTTTTTTCTGGTGCTCCTTGTATTTTGTTTATTGTTTCTTTTCCTCCAAAAACAGTTATTTGATGAATCCCAAGGAAAATCAGCTGTTGCTGTGATTGATAATGGAAGAGGAATGACTTCTAAACAGCTTAACAACTGGGCTGTGTATAGGTTGTCAAAGTTTACAAGACAAGGTGACTTCGAAAGGTTAGAAAGTTTGATCATTTTTGCAACAACTAGCAAACTCTGTGAAGGTTCACAGAGTATAATTTTTAAGATACATCTCTATAACAACAGCAAAAATCTGTCATTCTGTGATTACAAATAAACAGACACCTACTTTTTGTAGGTAAGACATAGAAAAGCTTCATAACACAAAATTACTCTTATGATACTGTGAGAATGTTGGGTTTTTATTCTTGTGGCTTTTTCTACGCTGTCTTTGACTTGCCTACATGAGCTTACGCACATTTTGTATGTTCTGCAGAGGTTTTTTGTAGTGTCTTCATTTATTACCTGAAAGCCTTTTAGTAATTCATTAAGTAATGCATTTGATATCTGTTATACTACTAGACTAATGGATACAGAGATTTTGTTTAGGAGTTCTTTGTTCATTTGGGGTTGTTTTTTTTGGTGGTTTTTGGGTTTTTTTATATCTTAATTGTGTGTCGTTTAATGTAATATTGTACCTGAAGATGACTGTAATTTTTGAAGGAGTTCTTCTGAAATGGTCTGCATTTAAAGAAAAAAGTGGAGGTTTGTGGTGGGTTTTGCTACCTAGACAAATCTATTTTACAGTTTTGAATCTGTTCTCGGAGATCTTCCATCTGCACAGCCAGGTTTAACCTTAGTGTACGGAATTACAGAAAAGCAGTTCTGTACAGTTCTTGAGCTTTAGTCACTGTTTTAAATACTTTAAATCTAGGACAGTCAATGTCATGATGACGATCACAGCCTATATACATATGAATGTAACTAATTTGTGAGAAACTAGAGCAAAAAGTAATGGGGCAAAGGAAAATGGTAATGTAGCTGAGGAGGGGCTTTTTGCATTGGAAGCATCCTCAAATAGAATCACTAATAGCTATCAAACAACTGGAGATAATGGTATAAGAAGTGATCCTGGGTCATCTAGTCATTTGTAAAAAAATTCAGAGCTTTTTTTAAATTGCTGTAGGTGAATTTAGTAACCGTAAAAATGTATAGTATTTTTAAGCTACAGGTTTAAACGGTGGGTCGATAACATTAGTGGGAGCATAGCTGTAAATTATACTGGAATACCATCTACACCTAATTTTCATTTGGGACTGCTATGATTTAAAAACAGATGTTTGTCGTACTGTTTGCTTAAACTAGGTAAGACTGTGTCTATCAAAGCTGATTTAGAAAACATGGAATTTAATTGCTGATGGCATATGTAGTCTTTGCAATAATGGTTGTCATTATTTCCCATTTTGGCTCAAAAGTATTTCTGTGGAAGGATGATGTCGGAAAGATGAGCTTTCTGTTTTGTAAACCATTTTCTTTTGCAGCAGCTTTGCATTATCTTGCCATGGTCAGAGGGAGAGCATTGAGGGATTTGCCTTTTTACCTTCTACCATTAAAACTGTGCATAATTACTCTACTTGTCACACAGACCTGTTGACTATGTCCCTGCTACAGAGTTGTCACTGGAAAACTGTTTTCATAGTAATAGTTTCTTTTTCTATCAGATTCTACCTGCCAGATATTTTCCTATCTTTCATCTGAACTTCATTGTAAACAGAGTGTACATAGATAGTAATAAGCAAAAGAGTCAGATGGAAAAGTTGAACTTGTATGACTCAATAAGATCTGGTTTGCTCAAAGGACAGAAATGTCTCATCAGATAACTCGGGGAAAGAGTTTCTCAGTTACCATCCTTTCAAAAAGAACACATCAAGAATTTTAGGCACATATATTTAAGTGTTGCAATTATAATAGGTCTAACATGAAGGATTTTTTAAGAATGTGACTATAAGAAGAAATTAATACAAGCTGTTTAGATCAAAAGTTATTTTTTTTTTAATTATTTTTTTTTGAGAAAAAGTATTAAAGGCACTTTTACTCTCAGTGATCATTCAGGTTATGTACGCCCTTTGCCAGTGCCTCGTAGTTTGAACAGTGACATCTCATATTTTGGAGTTGGAGGCAAACAAGCAGTGTTCTTCGTTGGACAGTCTGCCAGAGTAAGTAAATGTCAATCTTTATTTTAAAACATTTTTACATGATCATACTATCCTAGCTTTTAATCACAGACTTAAACTAATTTATGTTAATTTTAAATCTTATTTTGATTTTAAATACTGTTTCTTTAATACAATCAGATGATAAGCAAACCTGCAGAGTCTCAGGATGTCCATGAACTTGTCCTTTCTAAAGAGGATTTTGAAAAGAAGGAGAAAAACAAAGAAGCAATATATAGCGGATACATTCAAAACAGAAAGGTAAATAGCTTTCCTACTTTCTCTTTTTTAATTGAAAGCATTTCCCAGGTTAACATGGTTTCACTTTGTGATATTCTTGTACTACTTGTCTAAGGATATCTTTGTCTTACTGAATCATTTGCAAATGTTAAGTATGAAAGGAAGCAACGGGAAACTTGAATAAACTGTATCATAAGGCTTTATTTGTATGTGATTCTGTTTTCTCTTTTCAGTTTGAGGGACAGAAATGCCATATAACTTGATGCATCAGGTTAAGAAAAATATTTTAAAATACATTTCTAACAACAGCAGCTGTTTCTTCATGTATGAAACCTAAAAAAAAAATATCTGTTCTGTGAATTAGTAAAGAATAAGTTAGAGAAACTGTGCTTATGTAGAACTAACTGGCATATTGGAGAAAGTCCAGCCACGTCAACAAGACCCAGTGGTTTCACAAATCTTCACTAAATTTGTAAAAGAAATTAACTGCTTAGTTTAAATGAAAACGAACAGTCCTGATGGTTTTCATGAAGAATAAAAGGTTAAGTGAAAAGCTGTAAGACAAGGAAGAAGACTGAAAAGAACTGTCCTTTGGACATTTTTGAGCAAGGAGATAAAGGCAAAGATATAGCAAAAAGTGCACATGGGAACGTGAGTGGGTGCTGTGTATGATGAGGTAGTCCGACCTTGATTATAGGCCATATCTTGTGGGTAATATTGCAGTGTTTTGGGCTTTTTGTATGGGTGAGAAAGGAAAAATAAGGTTTATATCATACCAGTCTTGGGTCAGTGACTTGTGACAAAGAGTGATGATCTTAAGGTCCTTTCCAACCCTAACTATTCTATGATTCTATGAATCATCAGAAATCATAGAATCATAGAGTAGTTAGGGTTGGAAAGGACCTTAAGATCATCTAGTTCCAACCCCCCTGCCATGGGCAGGGACAGCTTACACTAAACCATGCCACCCAAGGCTCTGTCCAACCTGGCCTTGAACACTGCCAGCAATGGAACATTCACAACTTCCCTGGCCAGCCCATTCCAGTGCCTCCCCACCCTTACAGTAAAGAACTTCTTCCTTATATCCAGTCTAAACTACCTGTGTTTAAGTTTGAACCCGTTACCCCTTGTCCTCTCGCTACAGTCCCTAATGAACAGTCCCGCCCCAGCATCCCTATAGGCCCCCTTCAGATACTGGAAGGCTGCTATGAGGTCTCCACTCAGCCTTCTCTTCTGCAAGCTGAACAGCCCCAACTTTCTCATCCTATCTTCATATGAGTTTTATTTTTAATAATAATAGAGATGGGAAGGTAGAGATGGGAAGGTAAAGATGATAGAGAAGGTAATCGAGATGGGAATAGAGGTGGCAGAGGTGGGAATAGAGGTGGCAGAGGTGGGAATAGAGGTGGCAGAGGTGGGAATAGAGGTGGCAGAGGTGGTAGATAAGGTAATAGAGATGGGAATGTAGAGATGGGAAGGTAAAGATGATAGAGAAGGTAATCGAGATGGGAATTGAGGTGGCAGAGGTGGGAATAGAGGTGGCAGAGGTGGGAATAGAGGTGGCAGAGGTGGGAATAGAGGTGGCAGAGGTGGGAATAGAGGTGGCAGAGGTGGGAATAGAGGTGGCAGAGGTGGGAATAGAGGTGGCAGAGGTGGGAATAGAGGTGGCAGAGGTGGTAGATAAGGTAATAGAGATGGGAAGGTAGAGTCACAGAAGTAGAAACTGAAAATAAAAGCAGACAAAAGATGGGGTTTTATGTAGAGGGCACAAATACTTTCCCTCACCCTTTGGTATTATAATGGGAGGATGGGAGATAGAAAAGTAGAAAATAAGCTAACACATTAGCCGGAGGAAATTAGCTGAATGAGGTGCGTAGCTACTACTAAAGAATTCAAGGAAGTGGTGCAATCAACTGTTTGAAAAGATGTGGTAATAATATAAAATGAAAGTTAAGCTGACACAGTTTAATAAGACCCAAACAATTGCAAGTAAAGTTCCATTAGAGGTAAAAAATAACTTGTAAATATCCAGGAGGGAAGAGATGATATGAAGTACTCAAGTAATAGAATTGAAGTGGAGATAACGAATAGGCAACTTGAGTCTAGGAAATTTTTACAAATCATGGAAATAGCCAGGCCATATGAATATAAAATTAAATGTATGAATATGAAATTAAATGTATGAATTTGTCTCTTTATTGTATTGAAAAATGTCCTGCAGTGCCCATGGGTATCACATGATGCCCCATTAACCGTGATTAAATACATTTCCAGGCTGAGCACTTCAAACGCTGTGATGAAAGTGACTTGCAAATGGGCTTGATCAGGGGTGTCAGATTCTTAGTTTGTTGATATTAATTTGTAAGCTTTTGTTTTAAGCGTTAATCCTTGTAATACTTGACATCATGTGTTCTGTATTATTTTCCTGTTGTGGGTTTTTTTAATCCCTGTCAAAGCTGGTGGGAATTCAGAAATTCAGTTTACATTCCTGCTCTTATTTTACTTTTTTGTAGCCATCTGACTCTTCTCATATCACAAGTGATGATGAAAGATTTCTTCATAATCTAATATCAGAAGAAAGGGATAAAGAGAGTTTCACAGCAGTTATCATTACAGGTGTACAGCCAGATCACATGCAGTACTTGAAAAACTACTTTCATCTTTGGACAAGGCAGCTGGCGTAAGTTGGTGATTTTAAAGATTTGATTTAAAAGTGGACTACTAACAAAGTCAGATAATGATGAATTACTTCTTTTTCGTATTTGGCCATTGGATTTATTCCTGTTAAGGCTCTTGATATATATATTTTGATGCCACAATTAATCTTTCTAGCTAACTGGTTTTACAGAAACTGAATGGAGGCCCGCAATCTAAACAAACATCAATTTCAATGTCACATCATTGTTGTTGTTATAATCATATACAATTTAATAATTCTATTAATGTAAAAATTACATCTCTGATTATTAATGATGTGATAAGTTATTTTTCTGATAGCTGCACTCCTAACCTTGATATCTAGTTTTGTTTGTATTTACAGGGTTTGGGTTGGTTTTAGTTTTGTTTTTAAACAAAAACAACAAAAAAGCTGCTGCTTCATCCCAGTTTAAGAGGGAGAACAGTATCATAATACTGTCCACTCAATACTAAAGTAGTATCATCAGTGGGCTTGCAGAGCCTGGAGATATCTGTGGTATCTGTGAATTGTGTGGGATTATCTGTTAAGATCATCTGTGAATGTAAACTGAACTATGAAGTCGCAGCCTAGTGTTAAAATCTGGCAAACCGTAGACCTTTATTTTCAAGATCTAATTTTACTTTGCTGTTACCTGCTATCTAGTAATAATAGATAATATGAGGATTAATGTAAGGATTAAATAATACCTTATCATATGAAAAATAATTTAGTGTTACATGTAAGAACTTGTGGCTGAAACCCTTTTTAACTTCATGAAAATATAGGGGTACATCTACATTGGTAGATAACTTGGGTCCCTGATGTCTTAGTTATCTAAGATACCTTAGATAACATACACGTAAGAAGGTGGTGAACACCCTCTATGTTATATATGTTATTTCATTCCAGCGATCTCTTCAAGGGAAAGAAATGCCTTTATTTGAGATGAAACCCAGATGCAATTATACAGATATATGCCTCGTAGCTAATACAGTAAAACCAATCAGGTGTAGCTTCCCAATGATACAGTCCCGCATCACTATTTCAGTGTAATGGCCTTTTTCTCCTCAAACACCTCCACATACCTTTCTGCCACACCTTGTGCCATACATGCATACGAGTTTCATTCTGCTTTAATGGCCAACAGCACAGCTCTCATATTGGTTCATATGCTTTGAAGTGGAGGGAAGGGAGATGGGCCCCCAAAATAATTATGTTTTAAGGTCATGAGAGCGCCATTTGAAGTCTGGAAGAAATGCGGACAGAACTCTAAGCAGTTTGGACATACCAGTCTTCTCTGCTCTGAAGTCCTGTGCCAATGAGACCATGAGGAGCTTTTGTCTGGGAACCAAGATTTCTCCTTGGGGTGCATTCCATGCACTTCCAGATGTTAGAAGCAAAGCAATTATGAACGCTTGCAGATGCATGTAACATCGTTCATTTAGTCTCATTGACTTGTGTAATCTCCTTTATCTGAAAATCACCTGTGTTGGGTTTAAGGACTTGGTCTTTGAAGTTGGAAGAATTAACTAGGTTGCTGAAAAGTTGAAGTGAATGGATTTAAATTCCTCAGTTTTCTCGAACTTCATATTTCTGTGAAAATAATTAATCTATCTGACCATGTAAATTTTAGGGAGTTTTTTTTTATTTTTTTTATAAATTACTTGTTTGTTGAATGTTTCTATTATGATTAAATGATCAATGCGAATCTGATATTGGAAACAATATGTGGAAAGCTTTTTAGCTTTAGTTCTTTTTCATCTCCAGAGTCCAGAACAAATTACAGTAGTTTTATTAGTTTGCATTTTGATGTAAAGGATCTGTAGCAGAGTAACAATTATAATTTTTTTTCCCTTACATAAATCATTTTCCAATTTATAATGTTCATAAATATAAAAAAAAATATCCTAATATGGTTCTGCATGAAAGGATGAGAGTTGAAAGGAGCAAAAAGGAGTCATGCCCTTTAGTAAATCTTCTGTACCAGATATACATGTTGTCATGGAGTTGATTTGTAACAATGCAGTGAACCAGTTGTATTTTAATAAAATTATGCTTTATTTAGATTTTTTGAAGTAATAATGTGCAAATTTTTTAATTTTACTTCCTGAGATTTATTTTTCATTTTTATTTCAGACACATCTATCACTATTATATCCACGGACCAAAAGGAAATGAAACTAGTCCTGCAACAAAAGACATAAGCCCTTTCAACAACATTGACATTCAGGTAAGAGGTTGTATACTTACTAGTCAAATTTTTTTTTGAGGGCAGCTTACTTTATATTGTGCCTCTTTGTCTTTAATCATACATTTTGAACAGCAGCATGTAAAGATATTTATGTAATTTAATTTTTGAAAAGTAATACTATTTATCATTGCAGTATAGAAACTTAAGTCATTTTGCTAACAGTTAAGATAAATGTCAGGAATGCTAGTTACTGTAGGTTTTTTTGTCTAAGGAAAATCAACTTGTTTTATATTTTTACAGATTTCAATGTTTGAAAAAGGAAAAGTACCAAAGATTGTCAATCTTAGGGAGATCAAAGATGACATGCAGACATTGTATATAAATACTGCAGCAGACAGTTTTGAGTTTAAGGCACATTTTGAAGGAGATGGTGTAGTGGAAGGCATCATCCGATATCATCCCTTCCTGTATGATAAAGAAACTTACCCTGATGATCCATGTTTTCCATCAAGTGAGTGAAATATTTTGCTGCTCATCAATCCTATAATAGGCAATCCTACTACTCTGTTTTAATGAATTAAAATAATAATAATCCCTGTTTAATTTTTTTCCTTAACTTTCCTTAATTTTTCTGCTTGGAATTTCTTAAACAGGAAGAAAAATGAATCCTAATATTATATGTAGCTTAGCTTGATATCAAGTGTACAGCTACTCTGCTGTCTTAATAAGTGTAGATTATTGTTAACTTAGACTACGCTCAGATTTGATGATAATATTAGGGGTTTTAAGAGATTTATTCATGAAGACTGTCTTCTTTTTATCAAGAATTAAATGATGATGATGATGATGATGAAGATGACTGCATTATAGTAGAAAAGGGTGCCAGAGGAAAAAGGCCTATTTTTGAATGTTTTTGGAATGGAAGGTTAATACCATACACGACTGTGGAAGAGTAAGTGGTAATCTATTTCTACAATGCAAACCAGTCTGTTTCTGTAATGTAAACCTTTTTATAAAGAAGGGATTTAATGTCTGTCTTCTTCTGTTTCAAGTTTTGACTGGTGCGCTCCTCCAAAGAAGAGAGGATTGGCACCAATTGAATGCTATAACAGAATTTCTGGTGCATTATTTACCAATGATAAGTTCCAAGTCAGCACAAACAAACTCACTTTCATGGATCTGGAGCTGAAGCTAAAAGATAAGAATACTCTATTCACAAGAATCTTCAATGGACAGGTAACCATTCCATTAGGTACTTCTTGTTGACAAATTTTAATGCATATGATATAGGAACCTTTATACACTGGGCATTTGTTTGTGTCACTGATTACCTGGATCCTGAACAATTTTCACCTTGGGCACTTTTCCAAGACTTTGTAGCAGATACTTCTGTTTTAGTGAGTTTTAGTGGGTACTGAAGTTTAGTTTTAGTGAGTACTAAAACTGACTTAACACCTGTAAGAAAAAATAAAATTCAGTATGTTTCCTTTTGTTTTCTTAAACAATGACTTTTGTTGTTACAGTTTTTGTGGAAAGACTCTCTTCATATAAGAATATGGGTGCTGGGGGAAACACTTTCTCTGAAGTATAGCTTTCCTAGAATTTCGTAATGTTTCCAAGAAGAATCTGTTTATGTTTGAATGCAGTATTGCTGTATTCATAATTGTTCACCCTTCTGGAGTTGAGAGATTTAAATTTTGTAATGCATTAATAATATGTATTTATTTTGTAATCTATTTATAGGAGCAGCGAATGAAAATTGACAGAGAATTTGCTTTGTGGCTCAAAGACTGTCATGAAAAATATGACAAACAGATAAAATTCACAGTCTTTAAAGGAGTGACTACACGTACTGATTTACCATCCAAAAGAATGCAGAGCCCTTGGACAATTTATGCTGCAATAGAGTGGGACGGAAAAACATACAAAACCGGACAGCTGGTAAGTTAGTTGTTTGTTTTGTAATAGAGCATTTGAACCCTATAAAAGGCAAATACTATGCATTTGATGCAGAAGTGATGTATTTATGTTAATTGTTGTCTTCTCAGGTGAAAACTGTTAAGACTCTTCCAATATTCTATGGAACTATTGAGAAATTTTTTTTGTATGGAGACCATGATGGGGACATATTTGCCACTGGAGGAGAGGTTCAGATTGCTTTGGTAAGACAAATATAAACAGGATTTACACAGCTAGTGTGGATGGAATCTTTAAACATAATCTTGGGTCAGATGTATTTAAATGACATTGAAAATTACTATGGGGGTTTCTTTTGAGAATCAGCAGTCTAAAAATAATCAAACTACTCAATTCCATTAATGTAAATATAGTAAGATTATTATTCATTATCAATGAACTCATTTGCTTAAATTTGCATATGAAATAGAGTATCACAGTTGGTATCAATCGCATGTTGTGCATCCATTCTTAACCCTTGTGATTTCAGCAAATTTTAGTAGTGTCTTGTGGTGTCACCAGGTAGTTATTTGTTATATTGCATTTAAGTCTATGCTGACTTGTTTAGTCCCTTCATAGACAGGTATTTCTTATCTGACATACTATAATCTGGCTATTTATAACTGTACACAATTTTTTGCTTCAGGAGCCTCAGGCATTGTATGCTGAAATGAAGACTATTCCAATCTCAAAGCTTGACAGAACAGTGCCTGAAAAAGCTGTTAAAAAATACATAGAGGATGAAATGGCAAGGTAAGCTCTAAATTGTAATTACTTACTTGTAGTGTTCCTAGTAACAGTTATAGTATTTCTTCAGGGAAATGGGAAAGCAGTCAGCTGTTTCAGTGGAAACAAAAAAAAACGCGGAACTCAAAATCTGGAAGAAATAGTCTGGTGTCTTCTTCCCCAGAAAAATAGCTTCATGTCTATTCTACTAAAGATAAATTACCCTGATTTTTTAACTCACAGAAAAACTGTTCACTCTTTTCCACTAGACTTCCTGACAAATTATCAGTAACGTGGCCTGAAGGAGATGAATTATTACCAAATGAAACAAGATTTGCTGGTGCACCAATAGGTATATTTTTTTCTTCCAAATACAAAAAATAAAATATCCATTTAAAAATATTTTATGCATTCTTGTTGAAAAAAACAAGAACACAGAAATCTCCAATCACTTATAATACACAGCATATTTTAACAGTTCAACATTTTTCCTTTTACATACAGGAGCATTAAGAATAGAAATTTTGAACAAAAAAGGCGAAGCGATGCAAAAACTTCCGGGTACAAGCCATGGAGGTTCGAAGAAACTTCTTGTCGAACTCAAGGTTATTTTACATTGTAGGTATTTCCATGTATTTAACTGAGTCTTTGCTATTTTAAACATTGATGGTGGATAATGCATTTTTTGTGTGTTATATACATATAATATGTTAGAATTTGATAGATGGATATAGCTGTTAATTTTAGGGACCAGTATCGCATCAGAGCATATAGCACTCCAAAGCCACGTTTCGTGAAATGGCAATCGCTTCAATGCCAAATGTATGATTCTATGATTCTAAGTGCTTGATGGTTTAATGCTGTATTATGATTACATCTTCTATCACATGTAAGGAGGGCCTGTCAGTTCCGAACTACTTAATATGCATAAGAATATGGTTAAAATGGATACCATTTCTAACATAGAAATTCACACAAGCTGCATAAAAGTAGGGACCGCACTTGTAGAATGTCTAATGTAAAGTCACTTAGGAATTTTACAAAATCGAGTTTATGTGAGCTAGCTGTTTCATGGTTTCTGCTGTGTGGGTACTTCACGTAATATTTTTACACTGCATTTGTTGAACTGTGTTCTTGTTTCTTTCCATATACAATAGGAAAATCCAATTCCTTTGTTGATAAGAGTTGTAAAAATATCTTTTTGAAGCACTGAGGTTGCTGTAGTGATACATGTCAAAGGAAACTAAATGGAACTATCTTAGCTTCAGTTTAGTATTCTTGTCATAAGACAACACATGGTGTTTTAGTGGCACTTGTTGTATGGGAATTGTCTGCTGTGCATGTCCATTGTCCAAGCTAGTGTGGTGGGGCATTAAGAAATCAGAACTGGAAAACAATGTTCACATAATACAGATTATCAGATTGTATTTGCCAACAGCCTCATTTAAATTGCAGGTACCTTTGTTAAAATACTCAAGCAGGTGCTGTGGCAATCTGTGGCAATACTAAGGCATCTTTTCAGGGGGGTTGAGCTGATAAGCAAACTGTTTTTATCGCTGAAGTATTTATTTTAGAACTTTGTTGGCTGTTCTTTTGACCAAACAATTATCTTGCTAATTCCGTCTTGTAAACCACAATTGGAAATGCAGTCGAGATGCATCTGTCTCACACGTGCACCATTGAATTCTCCCAGAACAGGAAGGCTATGGCAATTGGCTATTAATATGTAATTCAAAACAAAATTTCAGACGTTCTTCCTCTGTCTGTACCCCCAAGGATTTATATTACACCATAGCAGGGACATTTAGTTGTCCATTGCTTTAAGAACATTATACATGGAAACCTTGTTTACATGAGAAGCAAACACTGGCGTTGTAATAATCCTGCAAGTATAAGGTACCTTTTCCTCTTTAGAAGAACATTTGTTTCCGAAAGGTTTCAGACAATAAACTGCATTACTGCATTTCTTTTTATCCTGTGTAGTCTTACTGCAGTTGCATTCTGTATTTATTACACTTCAAATATAAATAAAATAAATATTAAGATATATTACAAATAACAAAATATATACATATTTTTTGTAAGATATTAATATCTTAAATATACTAAATTGTAATGTATGCTTAATATATTAATGCCTCTCGAATGTGTTCCTGTATTTATCTTAGGTTATAAAACCAGTCACTAAAAATTGCTTTGAAGTTACAGTGTGTTCTTAATTTGGAGAAAAAAAGGAATGTTCTTCTTTCCTCGATTACACATTCAGTCAACTGCACATTTTTACCGTGGCTCCCATTTAAGCAAGTCGATAGTTGAACAGTTGCCAGCATGGAGTGCACACCCTACAAGTGCTCAGACTTCACAGGGAGCATACAACCAAAGAACTAATAAAATTCAACTTTACAAACCTGCTGTTTTCAGTTTAATATGTCTGAGGCTAGCAATTTTTAATTAAAATGGGATTAGGTAGGGAATTTTATTTTTTTTTTTAATATGTAACCAACATGATTACGTATGAAGCTGAATTTATATTTATTAGATTTAGAGGTGATAGTAATACTTAACAATGAGTGATAAGTAATACTTGAAGAAATTAACAATTATGGTGTAAAATCTAATTACATGTAGCTAATTGTTTATTTTGCAGCACCTACTGGGAATAAAGAAATAATTTCCCATATCAGTCAGCATGGAGGCAAATGGCCATACTGGTTTAAAAAAATGGGTAAGCTCGCATACATAATATTTTCAGTTCGTTTATAATTTTTCGTGGTTTGCTTTCTAATTGTATTTGTATTTCTGTTTAGAAAATCTTCAGAAGCTTGGGAACTACACCTTGAAACTGCAAGTAGTATTGAATGAAAGTAATGCAGACACTTATGCAGGAAGGCCTCTACCATCTAAAATCTTTAAATTTACTATTATAGGTAAGAAATCCAGTCATTCCAATTTTTAGTGTCTCTATTTGAGTCAAAATTACTCACTCATGTTTTCATGGAGAGGTAATTTTCAGCACTTGAAAGCAGCATTTGCATGTCAAATAATGAAATTTGCAGGAAAAAATTATTTTTGCCTTGTAGATTTTGATCTCACCTGTAACATGTTGGCTGTGCTATACAGTTAGTTTTACAAAAAAGTGTTGACGGAATCAGAAGCTTTTCGCTGATATGAACTTTTCCAAATGTACTTAATAAAAATAAGCTTTTACTTAGTTAGAATTGCCCTTTTTCCTGATGCCCCATGGCAGGGGGGTTGGAACTAGATGATCTTAAGGTCCTTTCCAACCCTAGCTATTCTATGATTATTTCATAAAACTGTTTTCTTTTTAGGCCAACTTTCATGCATAAACCACAAAGAGAAACTCATTCAAAAACAGGTTATACATTTAAAATGTACATGTTGAGACTGAAGTTTTTTGTTGGCTTATTTTTAATTGAAAGAAGAGTCCTATGCAAAATTAAGTTCTCGTTCAGTTATAATGGGTGTGTATTTTTGGATTAACCACTGTAAAATACTTACTGGAATACCAGAATAGAAATAATACCGTTAAATATGTCTGATGTCACTCTGTTTTGCCAGACACTCTTGTATGTTTGTGGCCTAAAATAATATGTGTCTGATCATATCTTCCCAACAAAATTCGTAGATTCTGATCTTAATGACGCTATTGAAGCCTGTAAGATATGTTTGGTTACATTATAATTCAGGTACAGCCTTCCTAGTAGGTTGTCTTAGGTTAACACTTGGGCATGATGATCTTAAAGATTCTTTCTCTAACCTAAATGATTTTGTGATTCCCTGAAGAAGTTTTATTTCTTTTGCTGGAAAGACTGCATTTCCAGGGAAAATAGGCATCTATTTATGAAAAAGGGTAGAGCCTATAGGCTAGTTTGTAGTTTCTCTTTCTGTCCAGAAATACGAAACACAATTAACTTTTCAAATTGTTAAGGAGTATTGTTAGCTGTAAATGAGATTTTGTAGGGTTAAAAACAAAACAGACTTTTGATTCTATATATAATACAATTTAAAGAAAATCCATAGCTATTTACTTACAAAATTAATCTGCAAAAATATATGGTAACTACAGATTATACATCCCCTGCTCTATCTTATCACCAAGACTCACCCTTTTGTGAAGATCTCTGAGCTGCGCATACGCTAATGCATGTAGCATGGGGAATAAATATGGCGAATTAGAGACAGCAGGACTGCAACATTGCTAGAGTCATTGAGGTGTGGTGGGATGGCTCACCTAAGTGGAATGTTGCAACGGATACAAGCTCTTTATGAGAGACACACCAGGAAGACCATGAGGGTGCCTCTTATGTAAGTGAACAGCTGGCATGTATGGAGCTCTGCCTGGCAATGGATGATGAGCCAACTAAGATCTTCTGAGTGAGGATTAAAGAGCAAACCAGTGTGGATGACACCATAGTTAGTATTTGCTGTAGGCCACTTGACCAAGAAGAACAAGTGAATGAGGCCTTTTGCAGACAGCTGGAAGCAACATCTTGTTTGCAGACTCTGGCCTTTTTGGGGTGGACTTCAACTACCCTGATATCTGCTGGAGAGACAGCACAGCAGGGCGTAAGCAATTCAGGATGTTCCTGGAGTGCATCAATGACAACTTCCTAACTGAAGTGATAAAGGAACCAATAAGGAGGGGTGCTCTGGTGGACCTCATACTTATCAACAAGGAGGGGCTCACTGGGGATGTGAAGGTCGAAGGCAGCCTTGGCTGTTGTGACAATGAGATAGTAGGGTTAAGAATCATGAAAGGAAGGAGGAGGGCAAAAAGGAAGCTCGCAACCCTGGGCTTTGTGAGAGAAGACTGTGGCCTCCTTAAGGATCAGCCTGGTGGAGTTTCACAGGGTAAGGCCCTGGATGAAAAGGGGGCCCAAGAAAGCTGGTTAATATTCACAGATCACCTCCTCCAAACTTACATCTAGTCTATCCCAATGAACAGGAATCAAGAAAAAATGCCAGGAGGCCTGCATGGATGAACCAGGAGTTCCTGGCAAAAATCAGTGCAGGAAAGTAGTATGTAGAAGGTAGAAGTGAGGACAGGTAACGTGGGAGGAATACAGAGGCACTCTCCAGGCATGCAGGGATGGGGTTAAGGAAACCGAAGTCCAATTGGAACTGAAACTGGAATCCCTGGCAAGGGATATTGAAGGTAACAAGATAAGCACAGATACATATGTATGGGTGACAAAAGTGACTTGAGTGAACATGAGCTCACTGTTGAATGAGACAGGGGACACAGGACATGGAAAAGGCTGAGGTACTGAGCACCTTCTGTGCCTACCTTCAGGAATCTCAGGCTGCAGAGACCTGTGGAAGTTCTGGAGCAAGGAATACATACTGTTGGTGAAAGAGGATCAGGTCAGGGAATACCTAAGCAAACTGGTCATGCATAAGTCTATGAGCCATGATGAGCTCCATTAGGAGGAGTGCTGCCAGCAGGTTGAAGGAGGTGACCCTTCTCTACTCAGTACTGGTGAAGCCACAATTGTGGTACTGTGCCCAGTTCTGGGCACATTCCAGCACAGAGACATGGACATACTGCAGAGAGTCCAGAAAGGGCCATGAAGATGATGAAGACTCTGGCACAGAATACCACTTCCTTTGCATATAATATTAAATGGATATTTTTGCCACAGATTCAGGAGGTAGAACGAGCAGCTCTTTCCAAGAAGATCAAGAAAAAAATAGATGCTTTCAGTAGCCTTGCATGTTTTCACAAAACTAGAGGCTTTGAATGCAACCTCTTTAGGCAGAAAAGAGTTCTTTGTAGCATATTCTTCTAAAAGCTTCTGCAAAAGTATTATTGGCAGAATAGAGAGAAATATTCTTGTATGATAATACAGAAAAAATGTTTGGCATTACTTGAAAAGACTAATTATTTAAACATATGTTTGAAAACCTGGCATTGAAGTATCAAGATACTTCTGTGAAGTTCTAGGGCAGGGGGGGAAGCTCTTTCTCTGAATGAGTACATAAACGAACCTTGTCTGCTCCTTCTTTATCTCTTTATCTAAGCAAAAAGAGAATCTTAAAAGTTGCAAAGCTTCCTTCTGTATTTTAAAAACATTTTCTCAATAGAACTGTGACTTTCCCAGCGTGGCAGTCTTCAATTAAAGGTTCCCTTGGCCGTAACAACTGAAATGAGCAGATCTCCTCTGAAAGGAATAGACACACTAAAAATCTAGTGGGCTAGCAGTTTGGAACTTTTAACACACTTTTGGTAGTTACTCACTTCAATAGTGCAGAAGTTCTTTTACTGTTATGTTTGTCAACTCATTTTACAGTTTTATCATTCACTTGTAAGCAAAATTGTAAACACTGCAAGGTTGAGGTTTTTTTGTTAATGAAACCAAGAAATAATTTTGGCTGATGGAAGGTAACAGTTTCCCTCCCGCCATGGTTTTCACATCTCTTGTGCAAAAGCAGCTCTCTGATAATGATACTAGTAGGTATTGAAAGTAGCCGTTGATTTGTGTCTGAAATAATTTGATAGGATATTTATCTACCATGTAGCTCAGCACTGCATTGCTTCTTTTTTCAAAGGCCAGTTGGTCAAGATAGCTTGATTCCACAAAACATTACGCTGATTTACAAGCCCTCATTTGTACCACTCTGTTTGGTCTTATTTTTTAGTACCTAATTGGAGGCAGCCTAACAGGGCTGGGTTTCACAGGAAGGATTTTCTTACATTTCTTTTTTCACATGTTCATCATTACTCATCTTTATTGCTCACATTTGGGATAGTTGTAGAAAAAAATATTTTGTTGCATGAATGAATTTATTTGAACAGAATTAAAGCAATTAAATGTTTAAGAAAAGCTATCCACAGGAACTTGTCTGCTTTCAGGTGCTGTACGGATGTTCTAAGTGTTTTGAAAGTTTTAGCTGGCCTGTTTTGTTTCTTATGCCATAGTCTACTGCTATTATGTTTAACTTTTGCTTTTATGTTAGTGTAATTTAAAATAGGGGATCAGTTAATAAAGCATGATTTTGGTTACAACAGTATTCTGAACAGCCTGTTTAATTTGAGGCTGAAAACTACTTGATTTAGTTGCCATCAATAAGAGAAAGCCAGCAAATATGCATAATTCCTTCTAAAAATGTATTATTCTTTTCTCTTAGAGGGCAAACCAGAGAAATTTTCAGTGGGACTTTTGGAGCTTCCTTTGCAAATTGGAGTACCTTTTAATATTCCTTTGGAATTGCAGGATGAATTTGGTCATGCAACACAGTTGACAACTAGCATTAAACCAATTCTTGAAGCCAGGTAATTCAGCTATTTTTTGGGGGTTCTTGGGGGAGAGAGTTTGTCCTTTCTTCATGTGACTTCGATAAAGTAATTCTTTGGGGATTGCCTGAGTAATATAGTGGATACTTTTCACATAAAGTAACTGGCATTTTTTTCTTTTATTTCCATAAGAATATCTGAAAGTATCTTGTATATTAAAATACTGTGTTTATTTGTAAATTGATTCTGTTTTGTTTTCTATATATTTTTCTAGTGGATTGACATTGCAGTATGAAGGAATAACTACAGGCACGAAGTGCGTCATTAAGGGTGTCACTGCTAAAGGCTGTATAAATAGTTGCCAGGGCAAGGTAGGCTAATGGATTTGAACTTGAAATAATACATTTAAGGAAAAAACAAACCAAACAAATGAACAAAAACCACACACACAGAGAGCAAATAATTTTTATGTGAAATGGATTGTCACATAGTGTTAGCTAGGTTTGGCCTACGCTAATGGCTGCTGGTATTTGTTGGGGTATTTTCAAATGATCTCTTCCAGCTCTATCTGGAGCAATTTGTCTTTCCCACAGCTGCATGCTCTTAGCTGGTGGGACTGGAGTGGGAGCGGCTGAGCAACACTTGGGTGTGTGATAGAGTGTGCCCAGTATGCTGAATCACAGAAGACAGCATGAAGTAAAAAATTAGTATTGCAGAAAAGGGGTTGAAACTGAAAAAAAAAAGGGGGTGCATAAGAGGAGTGTCTAGTGCATAAATACAGTTTGATAGAATGAACTCCTGAAGAATTAAACTTACTAACATTAAAAGTCAGCTATCAGTTGTACTGGTTTCCTTGGGTTTTATTCCCTACCTTATTTTTCACTTCACTCCTTGTCCCCATCCCCAAAACTCCCCCCCTTCCCCAGTCCCTCAGCATCTAACTTCAGTATATTTTGCCTTCCCCTATTCCCGTGATTCACCATTTGGTTTAATGGGGCTTCAGCTGATATGTGCTTGTTGGCTTGCAGACAGACAAATGTAGTTAGTTGGTTGGCCAGTCAGAGCTGGAGAGTTTTAGGCACCTGTGTGGCCAGCCATCAGCTGGCGAGCTCATGTGTTTGATGGGGCTGCAGTTGCGATGCACCAGCCCAGGCCTAGTTGCCCTTTCTGCTTCTCTTACCCAGCAAACCAGAATTGCCTGCTTGTTTTCATCCAATCTACTGGGTGTTCATGTTGCACATATACCCTGCCAGGCGTGGGAAGGGCGTAAGCCAGGAAGCTGAAGCTTCCCAGAGGCAGTATTTCTGAACATGTAAAAGTGACAGTTCATGAAGTGCAGCTAAATATTCTCAAATATATAAAGTATGAAATTCATATATCTGCAGTGCAACTAGTTTTCTTAAAGCTGGAGCTTTTAAGATTATTGATTAGACTGCTTCATTCTCTGATTTTAATGTGATAATCGGTTTTAGTGATGCAGTTCTTCAGCAGTTGTTTTTCTTACGGCCTTATTCAAAGATGGGTTGGATAATAATTGTGGTGCCTTGCTTCAGGCAATTAGCTAAGGAATAATGAGCACAGAACTTGAAGACCCTTTCTTTTTAGAACTATTTTTATAACTGATCTATTTTTTTTCCCCACTGAAACAGCCTCTAAGCAGGAAACCACAAGTTGTGATAGCTGCTTTTAATGGTTTTAGAACCATATAGTTTAACATGCAAATCCTAGATTGAACATCTCTGGGAATAATAACATGAAAAGGCAAGATTTTTAGTACAGGAAAAATACCTTGATTTATGTAGCAGCATGAGAAAATTTGGATAGACTTCTGAAATTTACATATATATGAATTGACATGACTATGTGAGTTAATTTATGATCTGGTTTTGTTTAAAGTTAGTATTTATTCTTTCCACTAGAACTTTAATCTGAAGGTTACTCTTCCTGGTTTGAAAGAAGACACACAAATCTTTAAAATAAGATTGCATCCTGGTAAGTATTCTTAAAAAAATTAGTGAATTTCTGTTGAACTTTATTCTGACACCATTAATGAAATGCTGCTTCTCTCAAGAAGGTAAAATATTTAGTGAGACATAAAAAAGGATATTCTAGCTCATCCAAGTGATAACTGAAACTAAATAAAGTGAAGGGCATGTCGTTGGCAGGAGTGACATCAAACTCACTGCCCAATCTTGTCTATTATTTTAGCAGCTGGAATTTTTCCGCTTGCTTGAGACTGATTTTTTACAATATTTTTCTAACATAGCAACACTGAATGAATTTGTTTATCTTCTTGATTTTCTACAGCATTAAACCCATTAACCTGTACTAATCTGCATTGACCTGTTCTCCTTGTGAAAAGCACGTTGTGAATGCATTAATGCTCATGCAGTTTCTTGCCCCAGCGAAGGGGGGATGCTTTGGCAGTTGGTATTGTGTCTGAAATTTTTAGTGTTACATGTTGACTATCATAATGAAAGAGAGGCATATATACGTCTGTAAGTCCACAGCCTGTACTAGAATTTTGTATTTTGTGGATGTCTTCATGCTGAGGATTCCCCTGCGTGATACCTGTCATCCCTTGTTACCTGGGTTTTTCTGGATTGGGGAGATAAGGTATAGTTTGAAGGCTGATTTTTTGGCCTCCCAGATTAACAAACTTCAGGCTATAACATCTCATTTTGCAGAGAAATTGTGTACTTCAAGCTATATTAGGCCAACAGTGTTTAATTTATTCCATTATTATTTATCTTTTGAGGAGTTCAGCCTTCATGCAGAAGATGCAGTGGAACAATCTGACTTGAGACAGATTGTATTTTGTATTGCTTCGTTATTTACTCTGGACTAAAGGCAACTTCATCCTTCATTAGAATCTTTAGCTTTTGGCAGTGTAGAGATGCTTCACTGCCTCTTTCTTCTCATTGGACTTATCCTTGGCTTTTAAAGCTGGTTTTTGAGGAAGGAGTGAATAAAAGCTATTTTGGTCTGTCTTGTTCTTCAGCCAGTGAGTTTGACATGGAAATTTTAATGAATAATGCGTAGAGGATGTTTATGGAAAATGGCCTTCTTCATTTCTTCAGAATTTAGCTTTTAATAGCAATCTGTTACATCCTTCTCTTTTTAAAGCTTACAAAATAATTATATGTTCCAGGAGGTAGCCTTGCTTGAATATCCAGGTAGTGTCAACAAAACTTTCTTTGGCTTTTATTCACATACAAGTTGTAGCTGTGGTTGCTTTGGTAATTAAGCTGCTGGACATGACCATTGATCAGATATCTGAACATTGATATTTTAGGTTTTAACATATCAGGAGAAAGCTCCAAGTTTCTTGTTGATGAACATGAGTCCATATAGTATGTAAACACTAAGTGGATTGAATAGCTGTATGTAATATGTCATGTGTTTACACCTTGTATATGTCTGATATTCATCATGTTTGCCTAACTAATATAATGGTTTGTTACCACAAATTTCTTGGTAGTCAGCTTTAAAAACGTTGTGAGATAGCACAAACTGAAATCCAGTGTCTCACAAGTTATTTAAAATACAACCACTGTTCTTCAATTGTGTATTTTTACAGGCCCTCCTCATCGATTGAAAGTAAAACCAGATTCAGAAATTCTAAAGATTGAAAATGGTACAGCTTTCCCCTTTCAGGTTGAAGTACTGGACGAATCAGGAAATATAACAGCACAGCCAAAGTTGGTAGTTCATTGTAAGGTAAATTGCATTTCGTTCTGTCATAAGGATTTTGAGACATGCTTTTTAAAGGGCTGGGAAAAGAGCTTATTTTGGCATCTAGATAGAATATATTATCTTTAATAATGCTTTTGAAGTTTCTGTAGTTTGGCTGCCATAATGGTCACTCTCTTACCTTACCATTTGTGAGTCATTCAGTAAATTTCAGAATCAGAGGAATCTAGCCTTAGAAATGGAAGAGAAAAATTTGTGAGGATATATAGCTAAAATTTTAAGGTTTTTTAGGTCATATACATGTCATAAACAGTGCTAAAATTTGTTAAAGGGGAAAAAAATCATACTGCTTACTTTTGATTTTTTTATTTTTTTTTTAAAGGTGAAAATGCAAGTCTGGTGCCTAAAAATGATATTAGATAAGTCTTATCATAAGCACTTCACTAAGTTCAGAAGGGAATTGCAGGTGTTATTGTGGCTTTTAATCCTATTTTGTAAAAGAAACCTGAAGTTTAATTTTACATTTTGTATAGTTTCTAGGTGCTTCAAACCTTCCTGTGTATTCCGTGGACTGCAGTAATGCAGGAAAAAACATTCTGACTGGTCCAGTTATACATGTACAGAATATCAAGAAAGATCAGGTCCTGAAAGCAAGGATAGAAATACTTGTAAGTGTTGATGGGGATGTTTTGGATGAGTGAAAGATTGAAGACAGTTTATTGTGCTGTCTTACTAGTGTACTGAAGTCTTTTATGAATCAACCTCAAAAAGTTACTGGTTTAGTTATCATAAGCCTGACAATCAAGTGGCTGACCATTTTCATTTCCGGGAAATCATAAAATGGCAAAAGGTTGTGGTACTTTTTGTTTGTTGGGATTTTTTTGTGTTGTGGGGGGGTTTTATTCTTGTTTGCGGGTGTTTTTTATGTTTGTTTGTTTTGTTTTGCTTTTTATTTTTTCTGTTTGGTTTTTGGTTTTGTTTTCTTCTTCACTTCTTACTCTTTATTTCTGAAATCAGTGAAGTGTTTCAGAAGTATGCTTTATTTTTGGATTTTTTTCTTCCTGTTTTTATTTCCTGGATCCTTCTGACAAATTGCCTTTATTGCATAAACATTTAGAGCCATAATAAGTATGGTAACATGTTCTCCAAAACTTTAGTGAAGAAGGATCATTTCTCAGAGGTTTAAAATATTATAGCTTTTTGTAGCATTTCTGTCTTAAGGCTCTTGTGGTTTGATATTTTTAAATACTGTTGAACATCCAAGTTCCCAAGCAGCCAGGAGAGCCATGCTGCTGGAGCAAATAAGACATGTGGTGTTTTCCCCTGAAAAATGTATAAACAAATACTAATATGGCAAGATGACTGATATGAAACAGTACTTATAATTATTCTCAAGTATTTTGCAAACTGTATAACATAGGACTTTTGGAATAGAAAACATTTTCTAAATAGCTAGCATAAATTCTGGTGTCTGATATAGAATTACAGAATAGTTAGGGTTGTAAAGGACCCTAAAGGTCCTAAAGGACCTAGGTCGCATGGTTTAGTGTGAGGTGTCCCTGCCCATGGCAGGAGGGTTGGAACTAGATGATCTTAAAGTCCTTTCCAGCCCTAAGTATTGTATGATTCTATGTCGTGTGGGACAGTGTCGAACACTTTGCACAAGTCCAGGTAGATGACGTCAATTGCTCTACCCCTGTCCATCAGTTCCATAGCCCCATCATAGAAGGCCATCAGATTGGTCTGGCAGGATTTCTCCTTAGTGAAGCCATGCGGGCTGTCACCAACCACCTTGTTGTTTTTCCTGTGCCTTAGCATGCCTTGCAGGAGAATCTGCCCCAAGGTTTTGCCAGGCACTGAGGTGAGACTGACTGGTCTGTCATTCCCTGGGTCATCCGTTTTCCCCTTCTGTGAAAATGGGGTTATATTTCCCTTTTTCCAGTCATCGGGAACTTCACCTGGCTGCCAGGATGTTTCAAATAGAAGTTGTAGGTGTTCTGGCGTATCTTTCTGATTTAGTTTTTGGCAAGTCAAGCAGATTTTATCTTTGAACACGTGGTCACAGTTGGTAATCCAGACTAGTGCCGTAGGCTATTATGGAGTGATATTTATGCATGCACATTTAATGTATTAATCATGTATCTTTTTTTTTTTTTCTTCATGCATAGAATTGTAAGGATGTGCCACCAGTGGACAAGATTATTAAACTTCTTCCTAGCAGTCATGTTGCACGACTACAGATCCTAAGTATGGATGGACAAAAAGCTATTCAAATTAAACATCAGGATGAAATTAATTGGGTTGCTGGCGATGTTATGTGCAACCTTATATTTCAGATGTATGATGAAGGAGAAAGGGAGATACACGTGACCCCAGCTATAGCAGAAAAAATTAAGGCAAGTACTTTTGAGTAATCAGCAGCATAATATGGGGGAGAGGTACAGTGCCGATTCTCTAAAATCCATAGTCTTCAGACTATGAAATAATATTACTCAAGACTGTATTAGTAAACATGGGAACTTCAGTCTCTGCTTAATAAATTTTTCAAAAGTATTTTATTAAAATCATGTCCTTAATGAGGTAAAGACATTTAATGAAATGTTAAATAATGCTTTAGGGTAGTATTATGAAATGCAAGTTATTTCAGGTTATATAGCAGTAATTCCCAGTGTTTCTCCTAAGTACAATAAAATAATTCCAATATGACTACGATTCTTCAGATCTGGGGTTTTCCCAACCTATAGGAGCCTTGAATAGGCAAGTTCTGTCATGAAGATTTGCTTACCTGTCGTATCCTTCTGTCTGTGTACATACATGGAGCCTAATACAAAGGTAGAGCTTCACCAAATACATGGCAATTTTTTTGGTGAGGTGTTTCAGAATCAGATCTTTCCTAACTCAAGATAAGTGAGAGAAACTGAAGTATGTTTTTTTTTGTTTGGAGGGATTTTTAGAGTGATTTCCTGTATTTGGGAAGATAGCATCGGTTACTGCTGGAAAATACACAGGTTTTCCACTGAAAGGTTCTATTGCCAGTATGTTACTTCAGCATAGTTAGAATGACCACAGATGTATTATGTAGCTAGTCATTAATAATTAACCTTTTGATTAATTTATGAAATCTTGATTTTAGGTTAACTGGACACCTCAAATTAACAAAGAACAGTTGATTCAGGGATTATTGCCTGATGTAAAGGTACCAACATCAGTAAAAGATGTACGTTACTGTCTAATTACTTATCTTGATGACCACGTGTCTTTGGAGAGTGCATTCACAGTCAGGTTTGTTCACTTGAATTACTTTTTTATGATTTATGTTGTTGGCAAAGGATTTTAGGTCTGTACTTTGCGGTAAAAAAAAAAATTACTGAAAAATGTGCTGAAATGATGCAGTTGGCAAATTGACAGGGGATGTAGGTTTGCTTGGGTGGGTGGTCTTATGCAGATTGTGTACAGATGATAACATTACCTGTGTAAACCACTCCATCATGATCTGTTTGTATCCAGCCCTTTAATCACTTTTGTAAGTATACATACACTGAATAAGATTGCTGCTATCTTTGAAAACTTGCAGTAAATATTAACTAGTTTTACTGAAGAGTCAGGTCACTGGTTACCAAAGAGAAATGTCTATGAAGTTAATTCTTAGCCTTACAAAAGTTAGTACTTTGAAGCTAAAGATGATATTTATCTAGCCAAATGCTGGGTGCCTGCATCTGGTGTCTCAGTCAAAGGTGACAGGATGTAAATTGATCTTTAAAATTGCCTGTTTATCACTCTCAGTGAGTCTAGGAAGTTAGCTCTACTGACTGTATTTATAAAGTTAAGATGAATACGATCCTAAATGGCTTTAGTGTATTTCATGTGTTTGTAATTGGTTAAAATTAAGTAACTAGTTCAAGCAAACTGATGCCAGGGTAAATTTTCAGCAATATTATACATTTCAGAGAGCTGTAGTAGGGAAAAAATAAAATAAAATAAAAATTGCATGGAGAGCATAATGCTTGTAAACTCTGTTCATGATGCAGCATTTTCAGAGACAGAAAATTTTTCAGCTAAGTAGTATTTTCTATTTGAAGAACAGAAAAGCAGACTGAATTGATACCTCTCCTCTTGAAAGGAAGCAGAACACTGGATTGATTTATTGAGTATTTTTAATACATTTTCCTTGTCATTGGAAAGCAGTCTCAGATCAGGGAATTTCTGTTTAGATGTTATTCTGTTGTAGTTGTCATAAAAATTAACTGGAAGTTATTCTTGAGGTTCACTGGAAGTTATTCTAATGGGAGTTTTAAAGATTTGATTTTTTTTTTTTTAATTTGAGTAATTTTTAGAACACACAAAAGGAATAAAAAACATTATGTTGGATAACTCTTAAATAACTTAATGTCAGATAAGTCTTAAATGTTTGGGAAGACAGCACATAATATATGTTAACCATCCAGTAAAGGGAAGGAAAGGCTGAGATCGTTTGAAAGCGCCCCAGAAGATATTTTTAATAGACATAGTTTAGGCTGATGATTTCTGCTTTATCATAGTAAAAGAGGAGATGCAAATCTGATTTTTCTTTTTTTTATGGTTGTTCATCTTCTCCATAATTTTTTGTAATGTGCTCTGGTTTTGTTTTGCTTTTAAGGAAAAACTTAATCACTAAGAATCTTGAGCTATGTTATTTGTAATCAGGTCCTTAAGAAGTCAGCAAACATTTTTGTAGCAAGGGAGACTGGTACCTTTGCACATCAGGATTAATGTTAATATTTTAATTGATTTTACAGTAATAGATGTATTTTGCTATTTAGACAATTGTATATTATGATTTAAATGATTACCTTCATGGAATGATTTTAAGTCAATTTTCCTGTGATAACTTAGACCACTTCCTGATGAACCCAAACACATTAAATGTAAATTAAAAGGACCGAATACTCTGCAGCTGGGTGAGGAACTACAAAGTGAAATTGGTGAGTATTTACATATTCCTCAGTTTCTTGTAAGATCCATTTCTTTTTCTTTGCAGTTTATTAGCCTATTATGTATATGGATGCCATCAAGAGTGAATTATCTTCAACTACTTTTATATTAAAAACAGATTTACGTTCTCATTCATGGAAAGATGATTCAGCTTCTCTGATTGCCATTTTATAATTTTTATGATTCTGGAGTTCATAAATTTTTGTTTAGTTCAGGTATTATGAAATCCTACAGGCCATAACAGCATTCAGACTATTTTGAAGGCACAAAATTCAAAGTGAAGCATTTTAAGGTTAACTTTAATTTGAGAGGAAGGTATATCAGGGATCAGTCTTCTCATTCTTCAGTTTCTCTATGCAGTTCTACATAGCAGAGTAGGAAATCTAAAATTCTCATTAGTGTTCTGGGACATTAAAAGCTTGTGTGTGAGCAAAGAGCAGCTCATAATGGACAAACTAACAGGTTGAAACAGCTTTTTATTTTAAGATTTTTTTTCTTTTTATAGCAAAAAATAGTCTTTTTAGTTAAAAGGTGGGGAACACAAATATGTGATGTGACTGTATTTTTTTATATATATAAATACATATATATAAAGTTTATATATATAAAAATACATATATATCCTTTTGATAAGGATAAAATAAAAATATATTTATATATCAAAAGGATATATATGTATCCTTTTGCTACCCACAAGATGGAGGAAATCTTACCAATGTATATAAATACCTGAAGAGAGGTACAATGTAAAGACGATAGAGCCTCTTCCAAGTGGTATTCTGTGACAGGAAAAGAGGCAGTGGGCGCAACCTAAAACACAGGAGGTTTCCTCCAAACATAAGTAAACACTTTTTCACTGAGAGGGTGACCGAGCATTGTTGCACACAGAGATTGCAGAGCCTCCATTCTCAGAGTTACTCAAAAGCCGTCTGGACATGATCCAGAGCAGCCGGCTCTAGGTGAACCTGCTTGAGCCGAGAAGTTGGACAGGTGACTTCCAGAGGTCCCATCAAGCTCAGCCACTTTCTCATTCAGTGATACTCATGTAAATTTTCTCTGAATTGTATGTTGCGTACATTATATTCCACATGTATAGCGTTTCATTAAAACAGCTGCTCAGGTAATCATCTTAATAATCATTTTAATCATCATCTTTTTTAACAGAGGTAATGCTTACAGATCAGTATGGAAATCAGGTTCAGTCAGCGACATCTGCGTGTGTGAATTCCCTAGGTGTTTCTGCACCTGGACTTGATAAATCAAATTTGAAAATAACTTGGCAGGTATTTATAAGATATCATAAAGTTTATTTCTCTGTGGTCTTTGTATGGTGATTGTCTTAATTCTTTCACACATAGTTAAAGTAAAACTCTGGAAAGGTAGTCAAATTAAACGCTGTTTGGTAGGCTGTGAGAAGATAGAGAATTAAAGCATTAAAATCATATAATCATGTTCTGTGGAATGCAGCACCATCTGTTGAAAACCTTATCACTGCTGCAGCTATAGAATATGGAAAGCAATGCACTTCATGCTTGAGTTTCTAGTCCAGTGTTCTACATCTTTTCTTCTAACTTGTTTTTAGTCTTTTCTTCTGTGTTTATGCCGTTACAGTTGATTTTATGATATTTTGAAGAACCTTCTATAACAGACTAATAGTATCATCTGTCATAGTTTAGTTTAAAATGCATTCTATACCTTTTCAAATATGTTAGATATAACTAAGTTGTGCATAACTCTTGTACATTGAAAAACAGGTTCCTGAGAAATGCTTGAGTTTGAAATTGAGCATTTCTTACACAAGGAGTCCATTTAAATCTGACAAAAGCAGTAGAACTTGTAATTTAATTTTTAGTCTACTATCTCACAGTGAAGGTACTAAGCATAAATATTAAAGTACTATATTGCAAGAAATGAGCAAATTGTACATCCTGTTAATTGTTCTTGATAAAATCTTCTTACTTCTCAATAGGAAAGTACTCTAACAATGAAAGTACAAGGTATTCGGTTTAAACCTTGTTTACTTGGAAGCAAAGAATTGTGTTTCGCTTGGCGTGAATTTTCTGACTTTCTCAGACTAAACTTAACTGCAGGATCCCCTGCTAAGTTGCAGTTTGTGGATTGGCCAGAGTTAGAAAAGGTAAGTTGAACAATTTTGGTTTGGAAAAAATAACAGGGTTATAAAATAACCTTGATTAACCAAGGTTAAAAAATAACAACTATTCAGCAGGTCTTTTATTTCCAGAGATTTTTGAAGCACAAGATGCAAAGCTGAAAACTGTGATTTCATAGTACTGATGTTTCTAAAAATTGTCTGAACATGACAGCTCTAGAGACAGTGTTTTCTTCTATACGGGACTGCATAACACAAGCAAAATTAAGTATTTTGCAATCTTATTATATAGGTGTGTTTTAAATGGAACTGCAGATGTGAAACATTCTTCATACAATAGCTGACTGCATTATATCATATATTCTATTCGTACAATAGCTTACAACATTAATTTTGAAAAGTAACTTATTTTGCAGTAACCTCACTTACGTGTGTTTACAACACTGTATTCCTTAATACCTCTTACTGTTTATTCTGCCCCACTTGCCCTCATACAGATGATGTCTTTTTTTTAGTGCAGCGATTTTACTGTGGGCTGGATCCTAACACCCACCTCCCACTGTTGTTTGGCAAATATACTGTCCTTAATGGTAGTAATAGTTGGCAGCCCATTTCTCCTTTATCTGTTATTGGAGTTTTTTGATTTTTAGGTAGGAAGTCAGTCCCAAATTTACTGAAGTTCAAGTGTTTAAAATCAGAAAGTGAGAAGGGAGCACAGTACTTGATACAGAGCTTTTTGTTACCATTCATTTATTTGCTGAGGTTTTGTTTTATTTTTTTGTTTACTTTGGGTATTCAAATGATAGTGCTGGAGTTGCCGCAGAATGCAAAATAGGAGAGTGGAAGCAGATAAAAGAAAACTGGATCTCTAGAGAATAGGAATAAAGGTTGGTGTGTTGGGAAAACAGAAGGAAGTTATTGAAGAAGAAAAGTGAAACAAAAGGTTCAGGGAGTGTCATAACTACTTTTACTGCCTAGTAAGCTGTGAAGGTATGTCAGAAGATAAAAGCTTTGGGCTGTTTGCTCTTTCTACAACAAGGAAACTGCTACACCTCTTCTAGAAGCATGTCCTTTGATGTGACTTTCAGTCACATCAACATGAGTAACACATGCAGTTTAGTTCAAGTAGTCCATTTGATAATGACAAGAGAATGTAAATGGGAAAACTCTAGAAATACATTCCTGGAGTTTTCATGGTCTGGCTGTTATAGAAGACAAATAGTATGGAAGAGGTGGACATCATTGCTCTGGGGGTTCCTGACCTGCCATGAATGTCCGATATACCTAGAACAGAACAGTATAATGTATTTGTATCTCCTTCAGCCTGTTGCAGTGATTAATGGTAGAGAATTGCAGAAGCCTCTTATTGTTCAGCTATGTGATCAGTGGGGAAATCCAACACCTGAACCTAATGTCAAAATCAGCCTTATAAAAAGCAACAGCGTAAAGGTAAGCATCGGTCTTATTTCCTGAGCTTTCTTTTACACTTTTTTGTTTTCATGTCTACATTATCGTCTTCATTTTCAAGAAACTTTTTTGAAAAGTGAATAAAATATTGTAAAGGCACAAAATAGTTAATCTCATATAATGGTAGTGTCAGCAAGTAATGTAAACAGTTCCCAGGCCAGATTGTTCAGCTCTCTTTCATTATAACAATCACAAATATAAATTCCTGAAGTATGATGTCCAAGTGTAATTCGTGTATGTTCTGCTGAACCTTTTTCCAAATTCTGCATGCACACAACCCCGTCCTATCCCCCACTTTATCTGAGGTAATATACTGAATAACAATCACGGTGATGTGGCCCATACTGGCCACCAAATCATTTTTATCTGGTGTTTCTTTGGTTGTGGTTCCTGAATATATGACTTGTGGTCTGTATGTAAAGCTAGTGAGCAGGTTTGATCCCTACTCGATTGTTTCCATAAAAAGTGTTGGCAGTATGAACCAAATTAAAACAGTGAGGCTGCAAATCTAGCCCAAATTTAAGTAGTTACTGTCCTTTCCATAAGTGAGATGTGCCAGATGGTCTGCACATTGGTCTGTACAAAGAAAGGAATTCAACAGAATATTCCATTAAAAATCTCGTTCTTAAAAAAAAAAAAAAGTCGAACTGTTAAATGTTTGTAACTGTTCATGCACAGATTGTCATAATGAGTGGTACATTATCAAGGATTTATTCGTCTACCTCTGGACATGACATTTTTTCTTGTAGAGCTGGTCTTATTCACTTTTTGTTCCTGCTTGCCATGCATTTGTGTCTCTCAGTTCCCTTGGAACACACAGCAGCTAAGAACTTTCTTTTGCTCATCCCCTCAAGAACTGCCACAATCTCACAATTTATTTCCCCACATTTAAAATTATGCTACTATTACTTATTTTTATTGCTCTTTTTTTTTTTTTGTTTGCCCCAACTACTGCCTTTATGATGGCAACTGCAGCTTCTTGGGACTTTTAGTTAGGTTGTTCTTGAGCAAACATCCAACCTTGACAGTAGTACTGAGTGGTCGTTCTGCCTGATCAAAGACATGTTGTGGTGGCATGCTGTGTCTTTTGAGCTATTATGCCCTCCTCCGTGGAAGGCCAGCAGTATATCTTAGAAGTTAATGCCGGTACCATTTCTAAGAGTTACTTGTATATGTTAGCAGAGCAGCCAACTGCATATTTGCTGAACAGATGTCAGATCAAAATCCATTATGATCTTGGAGAGCCTCTTTAGAGAACTGTCTTGCCTTCTCAATTCAAATAGCTTGTATGCAAAGGAAGTGGAAAGCTTTTGGGAACTGAAGTTCTCAGATAAGCTGTCTGTCTATATTTCACATTCCCTTCTCTAAGTCTCCTAATCCTGATATTCTGCAGTTGCAGCATGCATTTCATATACTTTATTCTCTAGGTTACAGGTCCAAACCTAGAAGAACATCAAGAAACCCTCAGAACCTTTGTGTTCAATAAAAACAGCTCAGTAGTGGAAGTGCACAAAGCACAGGTTTCTGTAAAAATTTAAACTTTCCATTCTGTAATGTACAGTAATTTCAATTATAAACTTATTTTGTATATACTTTTTGAGAGAATATACTCTTCGAGAGAGTGTGTGAAATGTCTGGCAACCTTCTTAGTGTATCTTTACAAAGCTGCCTTTCCTTTGAACAATTAAGCACTTACTTTTTGCCATTGCTGTTCTCTGGTGACATGGTAGAATAAATTCATGCTCCCGTAGCTGATCCATTATGAATCAAGTTTCAATTTTTATTTTTTTTTCCTAAAATAGTTTCATTCTTGTGATTTACTGACATGAGATTTGGGAAAGAAAATAATTTGGAAGATGATTGGCCACTTCAAATACTCCAAAAGCATTGGGTTTGTGTAAGTGGACACTAGACACTTCAGTCTTCTGAAACCTGTGCTGAAATAGCACAGGGAAAGCAATGTAATGCCAAACACTGTTCAGATAATGGCAGACATTTGCACCACATTGTTGAGTTGTATCATTAATGAAAAAGTTTATTCCTTTCATTAGAGAGAAATTCATTACAGAAGAACTCAGAATGTGTCCGTGGCTTCCTTTCCTGTCTTCCAAACCTTAAAGCTACGTATTAATGAACGAAAATATCCTAGTTCAAAATGGACAGGGAGAATTCTGAAACCTCTTAATATTGTATTCATAATTGTATCTTTCCCTAATTTAGAGTGCGTAAATACAAAGAAGCCATTGCTCAAATGACAGCAGTATGCAGGCAAATGAGGTATGCATTTTATTCTAAGACTTGATACTACTTCTGTGTCATTGAAAGAATAAAAATATTTTTTTTGGCAGATTGTTTCTTCAAACCAGCAACATAAAACAGATGAAACTGGTAGGGCTAACCTGGGAGTTGTTTGTATTCATGCACCTAGGTAAGTAGTGAAAACTTCATGGAAAAGAGATTGAGTGCTGAAATGTTGCTTGGGTAGATGATTTTAAGGTGCGCATTTCACAAAGGACTTACCAGAATTAGTCTAGGGCTAAGGTCAAACATTTATTATTTATATGCTGGTGGAAGGCAAGATAGTGAGATATAAGAAATTAAGTGCTTAACTAAATAAAGTTCAAATGCTGCTTCTTTTGGTTTTATGAGAAGCTGCTGTTATAATTTTCCAAATCCTACTTTTTCTGGTCATGGTACCGCACAGCTTATAATTGTCAACCTGTACCTAGTGTAGATGGTATCATAAACTGCTTAAAATACGTGAAATATACAGCCTTTGGGTGACCAGACCCAGACCTATACTTTCAAGATAGGAACCCACTTTAGGTGTGTTAAAACCCCAGTCCTCTGGGTGCTAGGCATTGTCTTAGAGGATTAGGTAAAGTGTCCGAAAGAGTTTTAAATATATATATATATATTTTTTTTTTTATTTGCAGTAGAACTAATGAAGTCCCATTTCCTACAGTTGTCTGTCCTATGACTCCTGCTTCATGTCAGTCACCCTGGCTTCCCTTTCATGTCCCATCTGACTTTTTGAATTAATTATTTCTCTATCCTCTTCATGTTCATGGTTTTGCCATCCACTCCCTGTATCCCTGAGCTTTTCTTGCAAGACTAGGTTGGGTTTAGGTAGCTTAGAAGCTAGCAATAAGTTCTTGTTCTTAAACTTCTGAAGCATTTCATGGTAGTTAATATTTTTGTATTCAGATCTGCAGGATTTGACCCATAATGCTACTTCTATTTGGATGAAAATGTATTTGAAATGCTGTTGATGTTGCTTAGTGTATTTATAATGCCTGCATCTTCATAGGAGGATGGTGAATATTAGCTATAAGTGTATCGCTGGAGAAACAGGTGTGCTCAGTGGTAACATCATACTATTTGTAGCATAGAATCATAGAAAGATTTGGGTTGAAAGAGACCTTAAGATCATCTACTACCAACCCCCTGCCATGTGCAGGGACACCTTCCACTAGACAAAGTTGCTCAAAACCCTGTCCAACTTGGCCTTGAACACTGCCAGGGGTGGGGCAGCCACAGCTTCTCTGAGCAACCTGTGCTAGTGCCTCACCAACCTCACAGTAAAGAATTTTTTCCTAATATTTAATCTAAATCTACCCTATGTCAGGTTAAAGCCATTCCTCCTTGTCCTGTCACTCCTTGCCATTGTCAAAAGCCACTCTCCAGTTTTCTTGTCAGCCCCTTCAGGCCCGGAAGCTGCTGTCTAAGGTCTCTGGAGCCTTCTCTCCTCCAGGCTGAGCAAGCCCAGCTCTCTCAGCCTGTCTTCATAGCAGAGGTGCTCCAGCCCTCAGAGCATCTTCGTGGCCTCCTCTGGGCTCATTCAAACAAGTAGACCTAACGTAGACCTAGTAACTACCTGCTGATGTAGCCCTAATAACCTGTTTATTTTTAGTCAGAGTATTAAGTAATAATTCGGTTTGGGACAGTGATAAAAGTTTCCTCCTTTGGTGGTTGGCAGAGTAATTGCTTTTAATCAAATGCATAATCAAAACTGGGGAGTACAGCCCCTATGCAGTTAAGCACTATGTTCTCAGTTCTATTTAAAACCTTAAATTTCAAGTTTTCAATACAGTAAAGAAAATGGTTTTTTTGGTAGTGATGAGGTCACTGACTACTTGCAGTGCAAGTACACTTTGCTAAATGTGAGTTGTAAGTGCAGATTCACTGTCTGGAAACTGTCAAAGCAGAATGTTCATCAGGCAGCGTTTTAATTAGCTATTCTTGCTTTCCACTTTACTGTCTTCCACAACTTAAAGCTGTAGTTGCTAGATCAAGCTAATGAAGTATTAAAGCAAAATTAAATTTAATAAGCTTGTATCTTAAACTTATGATTTTACTTGTCTAACTTAACATTAACACTTCTTTTTTTTTCCCTTTACTGCTGATAACTTTTACATACTTATCATGCTTTCATTTACATAATTCAGATCTAAAGTCTGTTGAAAATTGTCTTTTTGGAAAAGATTTTATAACAGTTTTCACTATTTTTGGTGTATTTCAGGGGAGAGCACACTTTACAGCTTAAAGCCACGTACAACAAGACCACATTAGATTGTCCTATAATCACATTAAATGTCCTGCCTGATCCTGAGAGGCCTGTCTGCTTGAATGTGAAATATGACAAATGTTCTTCTTTTCAAGCAGGAAGTACCTTTCCTGGTACGTATAAGGATACTTTGGTAGAAAGCAATCACTCAAGAGCTTTGTAAACCTTTGAAAACCTATTTTGATGATTCTTCTCATGGTTTTCTGTTTGCTTGTTTTTTTGGTCTGTTTTGTCTCAGTTCTTTATAACAGCTCTGTCTGAGATGCCTCTGTAGCACTTGGAGAAAAAGGATATATACAACATATTTGGAAAGCATTTCAAATTGCCTCTTATTTATTTGGTTCAAGTTATTGGCTTTATTTGTCTATAAATGGTAAAACTGCAGAATCTATTCTCTGTCCATAGTGAAATATCAAATTTCTGATTCTGATTTTTTGATCTTCCAAAAAGATGGTCTGAGCTAGTTCATTCACATTTTTCCTTGCCTCATTTTCTGTGGAATAGTAACCAAACAGGTAGCTATGAAATTATAGGCAAACTGTGAGCCAAGAGGAACCAAAAAGTGATCAGAAGTAAGCTGGGAACAATAAAAATATATTCTCTCTTGGTGTGAGTTCTCACAAAAGGTTGATCTTCACTTTCTAACTAAGGCTGCTGAGTCATAAAAGAAAAAAAAACGTTATTATGTTTTCTATCCCAGTAGTATTGACAATAAAGAAAACAAATAAAGAGCAGCAAGTTATGACCATGAGGAAACATCTTTTGTGAAAAGCAGAAGAGAATTTGAAATCTCTGCTTTTTTTTTCCTATGGGGAAATTTTGGCATGAATAAGAAACCTATGCTAACTAGTTATATTAATTCAGGAAATAAATAGTCTTTATGATATGGTTCTTGAATTTGCCAATGAAGTATACATTTTTCTTCCAGAAAATGTATACAGTGAAGTATACAGTTTTCTTCCAGAAAATTTTCCTGTTTAATTTGCAGTAATACGGTTTGCACTCTGAAACCATGATAAACAGCATTCTTCAGAAAACTGAAGTCCTCTCTAAATAAGTGAAGTATAAAGCAAGTAGATTCTGTCACTTAGAAGACTATAGTTCCTTAAGGAAGGCAAAAAAAATACTTCAGTAACAATTTAGTGAAAAAATAACAAAAAGGACTTCTAGACCTATTTGATTACCTAAATACTAACAAATTTCCTATACTGGATGGTATTCACTTAAGAATTATAAATTAGTTTACGCATGGAACTGCTAAGTTACTAACTGATATGGTAATACTATTTCATGTAGCCTTTATTTGAAATGAATAAATTAAGGTGGCAAATCTGATGCCATTTCCAAAAAGCTTCCGGAGGGCTTAGGGAAACTTTTCATCAGTATATACATTTTCAGTACTGGGCGGTTACTGGACTGGAAGGAATATAAAGAATATAATTAAGTCAGTGCATAGATAAATGTAGAAACTGGAGCAGGTTGGAAACTACATGATTTTTGTACAGGAAATTATTGTCTTGCAAATGCCTTTGAAGGAGTTGACAACTGTGTGAATGTGAGTGATCCTGCTGATGCCAAGTACTTGGTTTCTTAGAGAGGTCTTGGCAAGTCCTAGAATCATCGAATGGTTTGGGTTGGAAGGGACCTTAAGGATCATCTGATTCCAACCCCGTGCTATGGCCAAGCACATCTTCCTCTAGACCAGGTTGCCATTTCTTATTGTCCTGTCACTACAGGCTCTTGCAAGAAGTCCCTCTCCAGCTTTCTCACAGGCCCCTTTTAGGCACTGGAAGCTGCTCTAAGGTTCCCCCAGAGCCTTCTCTTCTCCAGGCTGAAGAACCCCAACCCTCTCAGCCTGCCTTCACAGGTGAGGTGCTCCAGCCCTGTGATCATTCTCATAACTGTCCTCTAGACTTGTTCTAGCAGGTCCATATCTGTCTTATGTTGGGGGCCCCTGAGCTGGACACAGTGGCTAATAGATGGGGAAAATAGCAGTTGTGTTGTTGGTGGTTCAACTACTGCACCTTACTAGCCAGCAGTTCAATGGCTAAAGCACTTGTGAAAGAAGAGGGAGATCTGGATTTCCTGTCTTTGAAGAAAAGAGTAAGCTTCTTAACTAGAAGCTTGGCTTGCTGTTTTGATAAAAATGGTAATCTGGAAAAAGTAGACTTGAAATTTGAGAGGTTTTATTAAAGCACTCATTGGGTAAAGTAGGTGGTTTCTCTTCTAAGCATAGTTACCTGGTCTGATTACAGGGCTGGAGAGAGAAGGTTTTCCATATCTGGTTTTAAACTTTTTGCTGGTTGAGTTCTGTTTGGAATGCAAGTTTTGTGTGATTTTCCTTTAGGTATGAAGGAGACAACAGGAATTCACGGAGTTTGATCTTTTTAATTCTGATTAAAAATAATCCTGAAAATGTTGGGTTTTGTTCGACAGATTTTATGGTTAGTGTTCTTTCTGAAGATGGCAACATTATCAGAAATATTAATCCAGCACGGATTTCAATGAAAATGTGGGAAGCGCAGAGCAGGATGCCAGTTGATGTAAGTCATCAAAATGTGTTTTCAGAATGGGTATAAAAATGGCATCATGGGACAAACTAATAGTAGAAACTTCCCTTCATTTAGTTTAGATCAATATCGTGTTCTAGATTTTAAGTTACAAGTATTACATATAAGTCATATTTGTTTATCAGTATCTGTCCTGATAAAAGTTGGCAGACTGTTCAGATGTCAAGGCCATAATAAGGACAAAAATGTTACCACTCTGTAGAAGCTGATTAATAGCAGGGAGACTATTAAAAATTGACACCATTAATGTTGCAAAGAAAAGAGTCTGGGACTTAAGAACATGAAACTGCTATCTAAATTGTAGGTGATCTGATTTAATTACTGTGTGCTATCAGTACTACAAATCATTAAGACTTACATTGCAAGTAAGGTACTCGAACTTTCAGTATATGGCATTAATTTTTTTTTTCATCTTTTCAGGTTACAGTATTTAGCTGTAGTAAAGTGAAGGATGACAAGGAAGATGGCTTCTTCTACTTCAGGTATAGCAGCGTTCAATTATTGACTCAACTTATAAAACTCAGTTTGAAATAGAAACAAGAGGTTTAGGTTTTGATAATAAATTGTTACAGAATTAGTATGATACAATGCTACAGAATGGTAAGAGATACTAGCAAGATTCATTCATTGGACATGAGGATTGAGTTCTTCCCTGAATACACTTGACATTTGTTTAATCTGGGAGTAGAGAAGAGTCTAATATATTATAATACATGATGAGAAATGCTAGCTATGGAGAGACTACATAATCTACTTGTCACTTGTCTAGTAATATTCCTTTCAGTGTTACATTCAACTGCTGTAGAATTGCAGGTTAGACAAAGTGGACTTAACCCTGATTTAATATCTTCTGTAGCTGGGTGTTGTCGTGGTTTAAATCTATAAACCCATACAGTTGCTCTCTCACTCACTCCCCAGTCTTTCTTCCCTCCGCTCCTGGAGGGATGGGAAGGAGAATCGAAAGAATGCAACTCCCACAGGTTGAGATAAGAACAGTTTAGTAACTAAAATATAATACAAATCACTACTGCTACCCCCAATAATAATAATAACAAGGGAGATACAAGGAAAAGGAGAATACAATAGCTCACCATCAAATATCAAGCCTGACCACCCAGTGCACCCCCACCAGTAACAGTAATGACAAGGCAAATACAAGGGAAGGATACAATTGCTCACCACCCAGTATCAAGCCATGCACCCCCACCAGTGCACCCCCCACCGTGCACCCTCACCACCCTTCCGGGTCTCTGCTCCCCGTTCTACATCCTGGACATGACGTGCTGTGGTATGGAATAATCTCTTTGGTCAGTTTGGGTCAGGTGTCCTGTCGCTCCTTCCTCCTGGCTTCCCCTCCTCCCTGGCAGAGCATGAGACTCACAAAGTCCTTGGCCAGCCTAAACATCACCAAGCAGTAACTGAAAACACTGGTGTTATCAGCACTGTTCCCAGGCCCAAGATCAAAAACACAGAGCTGCACCAGCTACCGAGAAGGAGAAAAATGACTGCTGCTGCTGAACCCAGGACAGGTGTTCATCCTGAACCAAGAACTTGACCCTGTCAGTTTAGTGGTCTTTCCTTGGAAGACCTTGGGCAACATAGTCTAGTGGGAGATGTCCCTGCCTATGGCAGGAGGGTCTAGATGGAGGGGGACTAGATGATCTTAAAGTCTTTTCCCACCCAAACCATTCTATGATTCTATGATATTAAGGTCCTTTCCAACCCTAACCATTCCATGGTTATAGAGGAGTACTTAACAGGACTTTTTAACTAGTTTTGGAGGACTACCCAGAATTTAGATTGCTTGCATACTTACATAGAATCATAGAATAGTTAGGGTTGGAAAGGACCTTAAGATCATCTAGTTCCAACCCCCCTGCCATGGGCAGGGACACCTCCCACTGAACCATGCCACCCAAGGCTCTGTCCAGCCCGGCCTTGAATACTGCCAGCGATGGAAAATTCACAACTTCCCTGGGCAACACATTCCAGTGCTTCACCACCGTTACAGTAAAGAATTTCTTCCTCATATCCAGTCTAAACTCCCCCTGTTTAAGTTTGAACCCTTTGCCCCTTGTTCTCTCACTACAGTCCCTCATGAACAGTCCCTCCCCAGCATCCCTGTAGGCCCCCTTCAGATACTGGAAGGCTGCTATGAGGTCTCCATGCAGCCTTCTCTTCTGCAAGCTGAACAGCCGGAATTTTCTCACCCTGTCTTCATACGGGAGTTGCTCCAGTCCCCTGATCATCCTCGTGGCCCTGCTCTTGACTTGTTCCAACAGTTCCATGTCCTTTTTATGTGGAGGACACCAGAACTGCACACAATACTCCAAGTGAGGTCTCACAAAAGCAGAGTAGAGGGGCAGGATCACCTGCGTCGACCTGCTGGTCACGTTCCTTTTGATGCAGCCCAGGGTACGGTTGGCTTTCTGGGCTGCAAGCGCACACTGCCGGCTCATGTTAAGTTTCTCATCGACCAACACCCCCAAGTCCTTCTCCACAGGGCTGCTCTGAATCTCTTCTCTGCCCAACCTGTAGCTGTGCCTGGGATTGCTCTGACTCAGGTGCAGGACCTTGCACTTGTCATAGTTAAACTTCATCAGGTTGGCATCAGCCCACCTCACAAGCATGTCAAGGTCCCTCTGGATGGCGTTCCTTCCCTCCAATGTGTCAACCGAACCACACAGCTTGGTGTAATCGGCAAACTTGCTGAGTGCGCACTCACATGTCACTTTAATATTGACTCACTTTTGCTTGTTTGGTTTTTTTTTTATTATTTATTTAGGGATAAAGTGGTTCCAGAGCGAGTTGGCACTTACAGTATCCAGTTTGCCTTCACAATGGATAAGACAAACATTCTCACCAGTGACCAGGTTTGAATTTATAATTAATTACGTGTAGCCAAGAGCATGTAATACAGAATCTTCGGGGAGAAATACGATACTTTGTAGATTCAAAATACAAATACACTCGCATGCAAGCTTTGCACAAAAAAATGTATTTTTATTTTTAATCATTTCTGATTTTAAGGTGTTGATTATAAAAATGTATTTTCAGTAGCTGTTATAACTAAGCAGAAATTTTGTGGAATAAGAGAGCTGCATAATTTGCAACCTAGTGTAACTGGTCATGCTAGTTTATTTCAAGATTCTCAGTAGATTTCACATGCATTTGTTTCCGTATTTTTTGAGCAACCTATGTTATGTGTGCAGGGTGAATTATATCAGTCTTTATTTTGTTCTGTTTTATTCTTCCTCCTTTTTCTGCTAGATTATTGTTGACGTTGTACCTAATGACCCTGTACGGTTGTTACCTGATTCTTTACCAGCTACTCCGGCAGTTTCAAATGTCCGAGCTCTTGCTAGCCGTACACTGGTTAAGGATTTATGCCTCTGTGTAACGGTAACTATACTTAAGTACAAAATCATAATCAGGGAGGTGTGTAAGACTGCTAAAAATACGTTGAATTTACCTGTAAGGCATCGCTGCTATCTTTCTGCAGATTAACTTCACAAAACAGATGTGCATCAAATGATTTCCAGTTTGATAGGTCTGTCTTGTTTTATTTACAAACAGATGACTGAAACATGCAGTCCTTGCTGTCAGGCATCTTAGGCAATTGAAACCCATTTCTTACTGCCACAGGAAAAAAAGATCTTTTAAGAGTAGATTCTAGTGGTGAAAACGTATACATACAGCAGATGATTCTCTCCATGATTTTTCTTCCAGGAACAGTTTCTCTTAGATATCTTCTATTACAAAAAAGTAAGATTTCCTGAACTCTGAATGTTCACAAGGATACAGGGAGATCACATACCAGTTACCACCATGGGCAAAGCAGACTTGACTTGTGGAAAATTAATTTATCACCAATTAAACTAAATTTGAGTAGTGAGAAACAAAGACAAAAAAAGTAAAGCAACACCTTCCATCCCACCTTTCCGAGGCTCGCTTTGCTCCAGACTCCTCTACCCTTCCCCAAGTGGCACAGGGTGGAGAATGGGGGACATGGTCAATCCATAACAGCTCCTCTCTGCTGCTCCTTACTCCTCACAGTTTCCCAGCTCTAGTGTGGGTCCCTCCATGCAGTACTGCAGTAATGATCTGCTCCAATGTGAGCCCTCACAGGCTGCAGTCCTTCAGTAAATATCCACCCGCTCTAACATGGGGCTCTCCATTGGCTGCCGTATGAATATCTGCTCTGCCATGGTCCTTCATAGGCTGCAGGGAAGTACCTCCTCCACCATGGTCTCCCCATGAGCTGAGGGGAATCTCTGCTCTGCTGCCTGGGCGCCTACTTCCCCATCCCCTACTCCTCCTCTCACTTTGGTGTTCCCTCTTCTGTCTCTCATGGGGTTTTTCCCCCTTCTCCTCATCCAGTGCATTTTTGCCCTTTTTTAAAACATATTTTCCCAGAGCAGCCACTATTTTGGCTGAAGAGCCGGGCTGTGCTCTGTGGGAGGTGTCCCTGCCCATGGCAGGGGGGTTGGAACTGGACAATCTTAGGGTCCTTTCCAACCCTAACTATTCTATGATTCTGTGATTCTATGGGTGGGTTGGAGCCAGCACAGGGCAGCCCCAGCCTCTCCTCACAGAGGCCACCCCTGCAGCCCCTGCACTACCAACACCTTGCCACATAAACCCAGTAGAGTACATAAATTGATAACTTAGTTCATATTCCAAACTAACTTTTTTGGCTTTTTTACTTACAGGATGAATACAACAACCACACTGGAATTGATCTAGTTGGCAGAATAATAGCAAAAATTAAGAGCCCCAATGAAGATGATACAGAGATCCCACAATTTCAGGGGAAAGTCAGTACAGTTGTGTTTCCATTTAACAAAGGAAAAGCTGAAATTGTAAGTGTGACTAAAATACAGTTAGCTCCATGAACAATGGATCTAATGGGGCCTATTTTCCTACAGTTTCAAAGTTGATCTTGCACCTTGTTATGTTTTGTAGAGGGTTAGCATCCCCTCTTGTAGCCTTCCCCTGCAGATAAGTAGATAAATAATTTCTTCTCTTTATTATTTGGTTTATGATTTTCAGAAAATCTGAAGGAAGGACATTGTTTAAACTGTCTATCCTTGCCAAATGAGGGAAGTTTACAAGTACATTCACTTAGGGAACGGGACATACAGGGGGATCCAGGATAAGTCTTCGTTTGAATTTCGCATGTAAATAACAGTTCACTAATTTGTAGTTAAACCATTAATATTAGTGGTGTTTTACATTTTTATTTGTAATACTGTCTGGCTGTAAGATCTTGAGATCATTTAGTCTGACATCCTCATATATATGTAATGAAATTTTTCCAGGTTCTCTTTACATTTTGTCAAGCTGACTAGGCTTATATATACATTGCAGAAAGGCATCCTATGCTCATTTGAAGAAGTAAAGATAAAGCTGCCACTTCTCTACTTCTCTTTACACTCTACTTCAGTTACTAGTACCCTTGACCATTAAAAATACTTGCCTTATTTCAGTTTAAATCTCCAGCTGTAGCATCATGTGTACCTCTGAAAGTACTGCACACTGGAGTTAGGTCATCACAGTCACTTTTTCTTCAACAAATACAGATTGAATTTTTAAGACCTGTGAGTCCATTTGTAACTATTGTTACAAACCATAATATCGAAGTCACAAATTAAAACATGCATATGCACAAAACCAGAAGCTGTTCGAAACACACCAGAAAACCCAGCTGAGCATAAAACTACACATCTGTTCTGACCAGAATGCAGCATCACTCTTAAAAGCCTACAGAGAACTTCAGTAAATAGGGCTATTTCGTGTGGTGAAGTAGGTATATATCCTGAAGTCTATGGAAATCTTCAAACTTTTAGAAGATGTACTGAAGGAGGACACAACTTCTTAAAGAAATTTCCTCAGCCATGTTTTTTAGCTCATTCATTGGAAGCAGCTTCCCAGCAGACCAGCATCAGTGTGTGCCAGGTGGAGGCAGACACTGCCTTAACAACAACTACAAAATCACCCAGTAAATCTTGGAAATTGCAACAATAACACCCCGTTAGAATCGCTAAAATCTTCATAATTTATACAGTACATCAACTGCTTTTATAGAACTACATAGATAAAACTTAATGACACAGCATAAGTAGTTCTCTGTTGATAACAACAAAACAGAAAAATCCAATTAATATGGGCAAACATTTTTCACTGAACAGTCTGTCAAGCTCTGGTCTACTCTGATCCAAGGAAAAGTGACAAAATATGTATGAAAAAACAGCTAGAAAAATAAAATGCATGGACGAAGTATCAGATGAAATTAATATACTAATTGATTTATTTCCTTCTCTGAGTTTCTCTTGTTCGCCAACCGTGTTTCAGGACTACTTTACTAACTGGTTTGTGAGCACATTTTTCTTGGGCAGCTGAGGTGGGAAAAAGTGCAAAAGCACAGGTGAGGGATCGTCTGTAACCAGTAGTTTAATGAACTAGCATTTTTCTCTGCAAATGTTGCATTTACACCTGTGGTAGAAATTTGAACAGATGTTTATAACTTCATACTATTGAAGGGGTTAATAACCCCATAAAGTGAAGTCTGACAGTTCAGACAAAATTACTGGATAATTTCTCAGATTCCTCACTGATGCAGAAATAGCAATTTTTTTGTCTCCATGTGCTAAAAACCTGCTGTTTAGCCATTGTGACCTAAATACTCCAGTCTTGCTTCAGTGGCTAACAACCTGTGTAATGGGGGGGGGGGGGGGATAGTTCAGATTTTTTTCTTTGGCTTGTTTTGGATTTTGGGGTTTTACAGGATTTTTGTAAGCAGATGCTTTTTATTTGTACTTAAATGTTCCTCGTTTAAGGTGGGAGGAGGTTGTTGCATTCTTCTGCTCCCTCTTTATTGTGACTTGATGAGTTTTTACTGCTTTTGACAGTAACTTGTGTTTCCTGGTCTTCCACTGGGAGTAGTTCTATTTCAGTGAATCCTGTATTTTTTCTCTTCAGGCAGTTTTCAGTTGTCTAATTTATACCAAGTTCTCTGACTTTAGACAACTCACAAAGCTCATGTGGAAAGGTTTTGTTGGTTGTGATGCAGTGTACTTTTCATATGACTAATGGGGGTGGGATGAGACACACCACTGGTTTTTTTCAAGTATCTTGAAGTTGTTCCACCTTGTTTATAATTACGTACAATTACCATCATTGTAATGAAGATGATAATCTGACATGTTTACCCTTACACTGAGTTTCAGGAACACTAAACTTGTTTCATGAGGGAAAATGCTCAGATTTTTATTAGTATACACTTTCTTAAGGAAATTATATTTCCTCTACAGACTTCTCCTAATTAAATATGTAGCTGCAATATTTTTGAAAGCCATAAAGACTTTCTTTGAAGGTTATATATCTATCCTTTTAGGCTGCAACTACCTCTCTCTTGATTTGGCCAGTTGAGTAGCAATTTCTACATGTTAAAGGTGGAAACAGTATGAGTTTTATTATAAGCATTATTCATTTTATGCATGATACCTTTCCCAAAGTAACAGCACATTTAGATATTACCTATAGTAATTTTATTTCTATCATTCTTTATGGTTTTATAATATTTCATGTGTTTGTTAAGAAAGGCAAAGGATTTTTTTTGCCTTTTCAGTAAGAAATTGATAAAGATGGGATTGATATTCATGGTAGTGTTTGGATATATATTCTTTATTCATTTGGGACGTGCTGTCTACTTCCATGGTAACAGCAGTAACTTTAACTGAGCACTGGGAATAGTTTGTTTTCCCTTCTCTGTGTTTATACATCGGGCCTTTCTTTTTAATTTTCTGTTTGCATTTGTTCACAAGCTGAATGAAGTACCTCTGAGGAAGTCTTACAGGACAGTGCAGAGAATATTTTTTTCTGAGCATGCCTGTTAAATATATAGCCAACAATAATAAGGCTCTTTGAATAGGTAAAATGGCAATTCTTAAACATTAAAATAGTTACTGCTAAATATTTGTATTTAACTTCTCTTTAATAGTTACAAAAGGCATTTCCAAGCCAATACTTAAAACTGTAGTAATATTGTGTAGGCATCATGTGTTAGGTAACTTGTAAGACTTAGCATTTGAAGAATGTTTATTTTTTTTGTGTCACTGCAAGTGTGAATATAAACTTATGTATGTTTTCTTGTTTGTTTGTTTTATTAGAGTCTATTGCTGGCTGAAAATAGTCCTGGAAGAGATAGCACTGAGTATATTCTTGTATTCGAGCCAGATCTTCCAGCTTTGAGAAGACCTTTGGAGCCATACCGTCTGTCATTTATGTTTTACAATGGTATGTTTCAGTTACTTTAAAGTGCTTGCTTTTCCTTAGAAGCAATTATTTTTATGTCCATAATACTTCTTCAAAACTCTGTAATAGCTGAAGAGATTTTTGGTGATATTTAACCCAACTGTCTTACTGTTTTTTTCTTCTAAAAATGCATATATTTCTGTAGATTTCAAGAAGCAGCAACAGATGGCAACACTTACAAAGGAGAGAGACCAATTATCTCAGTCCATTGGTGTTTACAGAAATTGGTTAGATACTACTAATCAACTTGTAAATGAAATTAAATGTAAGTTCAAGCAAATATATGAGTAAATTTCCTGGGAATTACACTTTTTTCCTTTAATAATTTCAAGAATATAAAGGGGGGGGCAAATAGGTATTGAAATCATGAGATACAGTAATTAGGGTGCATACCCTAATTAAGGCAGCAGGGGGGAGTATATCTTTGAATTAGCAGGGAAGCATCTGTTTATTTGGTCGACCTGCCTGTAAAGGTTCTTGATTTGAGGTAGAATGTTTTATGCCAGAACTGTTAAATAAAACATTGAAGTGTGTGGTCTAATTCTGTTTTTCCATGACTGCCTTGCACTCCCATCTTTGCAATGGATGCATGAATGCTCATTGATCTGGAAATCTGACAGTTGCCTAAAAACAGGTTTAGGGAATGAACCATCAATAATCCTGTTTCAAAAAGTTAGTCTTACATTTTCAAAATGTTACTTTTTCCACCCACATTTTGACCCTGTGTACATTTTTCAAAAGCATTGTGTAGCTATTAATTGCTTATCTCAATATTCTTCAGGTAATTTAATCTTTTCTATAGTCTGTTAAACAGCAGAGCAGTGTAAGGGCAGTGGTTTATGGGAATGGGAGAGATGAAGAAAATGTTTTCTTTGCATTATTTTTTTGTTTGAATCATCCTGTCCATTGATCAGAAGCTTTGATATAATAAATGCATTTTGGAATTTTAAGTAATCATTGAATGTAAGTAAAGCATGCTAGAATTAAAGGATGCTGCTGTTTCTTGTAATTTTAGCTCAGGGCTATGTTTCTGTTGCTTGCTTCATGTTTCCATTATGGATGCAAATTCCTGAATTCGTATGAAAGGCAAAAGGTTTTGTTTCATATTTGCAGATTTTTGCACATCTCTAGAGAGTAAGAGCACAACATTATGCTTTAAATAACATTTTCATTTATAAACCTATTTGAATAGATAGAGTGGAAAGCAACTCACCTAGTTACTCATTTGTTTTCAAAATTGTTTCAGTTATGATATGAGACTTGAGGAAATAGTGTCCAAGAAGTGCTGTCCCACATAAGAGACTAAAGAGAGTAGTGCCAGCTACTACTCTTCCCTTCCGTCTTGCCCTTTCACCTGTTGGAGAACCATTTGGAAAGATAATTAAGGTTGAAAATTTAAAAAGGAGCTTAAATTCTCAGACTGATATAAGGACTGGTGCAACTGCTTGCTGAAGCTGAAATAGGTGTCAGCTGCTGAAATAGATGAGAAGCTGGACAAATCACAAGATCTTTGTGGACAAATCTTGATATTCTGTGCTGAAATTAAGAAGTAGATAGGATCAGCCGTGGGCGGCATAATTCTGTTGCAAGAAATTCTCTAAGAAGTGTTCCATTGCTTTCTAATATTTCCTTACTCTCTGTTGATTTTATCGGTTTCAGGTCAGGTTACAGAAGCTGAAGCAAAAGAAGCTCAGCTGAAGAGCCAACTGAGAAAATACCAAATTGAATTACCAGAGGAAAACACAGTATGAGTTATTTCTTATTAACCACCATCATATTTTAAGAATAAATTTAATCTTAGTATGAAATTGATATCATTATATAACATTATGGAATCATACTGGTATATACACAGGAACTTGTTTAGAAACCCTGAAAATTTAAACCATGAGGAAAATTTGTGTACAATAGCAAACTTAATTTATTTCTTTTATTTACTTTTCTGCTAATGCGACTATTCCTTAAAGAAACTGCTGGAAAAATAAGAAAAATTTACTTCTGATCCATATCTGGATCTTGTTTTTACCTTTCTGCTAAGGTAAACAATTCTGTTACTGGTATTGATAGTTTTCATAATGGGGTTTTGCAGGCTGATCAATGTACACTGGGTGTATTCTGGAAAAAATAGACCAAAGGAAAGCACTTCTTTTGCGAGAATTAGAGAATTTCATACGTTACTGACAAGATCAATATGAAAGTACATTTGAAAGATTCAGGGCAATGGACCCCATTGCTAATTTCCTATAAAGATCCAATTATATTATTAGAACTTTTTACAGAAAGCTACTAACATTTTAAAAAATACATAGGTAAACAATCATCTATCTGCAAATAAAAACAGGTGTTACAGTCATTAAGCACAGATCAGTAACATTAAATTATACACATTCTGCAATCATGGTACCCAGGTTCCCCTTGCTGGCTATGCTTTTCAGGCCTGGATATAGCCCCCTTCTAAAACTGCTGCTTTTTGTACTGTCGTGCTTGTCTTTTCCTGCTGGTTTAAACTTTCCTCAGTTTTAGCTCTAATCAAGCTCCAGTAGCTCTTTGTGAAAAGCTCCCTGAGGTCTTTAAAACAAAAAAAGTAGCAATAACAAAGTTCATAGTCACGACTGCAGTGTGCCTCCTTTCGCTCTCCTCTGAGATTATGTGCAGCAGTCCCTTACATATTAAGAGTCTGTTTCAGTTTATTGAAGGTTTTTTACTAAGAACTTGATTGAGAACAAGTAAACTAACTACTTCTGCAGCTCAGACCAATGATACGTGCTTGCTAACTTTAAATTTTAATTCTCAGCTTCAGTATGTGGATTTTCTGATAAAACAAAAGATGCTGGATCAAGAAGGAGTAATGAAACAGCCAAGGCGAACTTGTACTCTCCCAAACTATCCAAAAGGCAACCAGGATGTTTTAGGCAAGGTGAGTTGTCTCTCTGAGAGCCTTCAGATGAGTTTGGTTGTTAAATGGTAGTGATGAAATATTAGCCAACCAAATATGCAAATAATTTTTGAGAAGTATTGAAAAAAAGACAGGATTCTCAACCCATCAGATGACTAGCTCTTCTGACAGACCCATCAACAGGGGAATTAGATGTCTGATTGAATTTGCAGGATGATTGTGATTAGTATGAGAAGAGGAAGTGGCCTTGGCTTCTGTGTTGATTGTTCTAACTTTTGTGGTACAGATTGCACATTTAGCACAAATTGAGGATAACGAAGCAGCAAAAGTTATCTCTTGGCATTTGGCAAGTGACATGGACTGTGTAATCACATTGACTACTGAAGCCGCTCGTTCTATCTTTGATGAAACTCAAGGTCGACAGCAAGTGTTACCTCTTGACTCTATTTACAGGAAGACACTCCCTGACTGGAACAGGTAGGGAAAAAACAATGAAATTTCTGCATTTGTATTTCATATTAATTCAATTTTTCTTTTTAATTGTCTAATTTGTTTTTTAAACTTTTATTAATGATTCAAAGCATAAGATTTCTAGCTTCATAATTATAACAACAGTAATGTCACTTGAAGTGTTACCTGAAATTGTAGCTTTATCTCATCTGCGGTGCATTGTTCTTTGTTCAGTAGGGTTTTTCTATTAAAGAGAAGACAATCTACCTTTTCTTCACTTCTAAATAATTCTACTGCTTCACATCAAATACTAACTTTTTTAAAAATCCAATTCCAGTATACATTCCCTAAAATCATCTGTAGTTATAAAACTCAATTATGCTGTTCTGGTTTCCTGGAAGATAAAGGAAAATACAATAATTCCATGCCTGAAAATAATATGTTTGTGAAGATGACTGCTAATATCATAAAAAATGCCATTTAGAAAAGATCAAATGTGCAGATACATTTATAAGGTCCAAAATCTGAGTTTTTCGTAAAATAGATTATTAAAACTTGCCCATAAAATTAGTCACACGAATTTGTTGGATATGCATCTCATTACAAATTAGTGTTTTACCAAAGAATCTTTAATATCACTGGCATTTCAGATAGTGTTTGGATCAGTTAGTACCAATGTGGAAGTGTTAAGATGCATTCAATTTCATTTGAGATTTCTGATGAGATTGTCAGAAGCAATAATGAAATAAAGGCAAGTTACTTTTCTTTCTTTTTCCCCTCACTCTGCCCTTTCCTTAACCAGGCCTTTACCTCACTTAAGAAATGGAAAAACCTTCTTCAGACCTATTGGAAATCCTGTATTTGCCAGACATCTGTTAACATTTCCAGATAATGTAGAGCATTGTCAAACAGGTAAATGATATCAAAGAAATTGTTCATAATTTCTTTCTTTGTAATAAATAAAATACAGAAACATCAAAAATCATCATTCATTCAGTAATCTTCATTGAGACATTTTCAAATACCAGTGAGGACAGGAAAGCACTGGGACCCACAGGGAGGTGGCACTGGGGACAGAGACTACATCCTTTTCCTACAGCTTTTTTCTTAGATTAAGGAGATCTAGTCCTTAATATGGAGAGTTGAAATTTGTAAGTATTTCAATAAGTTTTTCATTTAACTTCACAACTTCTCAGTATTGAAATATTCATTTCTTCATAAAAAACAATTTTTAGTCCAGTGTATTTTCAGAAAATTAGATACTGTCAGAGACTTTAACGATAAATTCTTTTCCATGTCCCTCAGGGGAATTTAAAAACCATATTGCTTGACATATCTCATGCAAGGCTGCATCAAGCTAGGCTTTGTATAGTACAGCTTTTTCTGCGAAAGAAAAGTCTTAAACTCAGTTGGATCATCAGGCTGTGAATGTTTGGGCTTTTTTCTTTGGTAACCCATTGAATATTAAGAAACATGTTAAGAAACTGAGAACACAATTCAAGAAGGACTTTAAAAAATTATCATTTATATAATTTCCTAAAACTTGGGATTTTATTATGTGTGTCTTCATAAATGTACAGGTAAGATGTCAAGCTAGTACTTTGGAAAATAATTGTCTTATGGCATAATTGATTGTAAACATAGTAAATTTTTTTCTTTATGAATTCTTTGATGAAAACAAGAGATTGCTGTTTATCTCAATCTCGGAATAAAATTTCATTGAAAAACATGCAGATGCTGTTTTCCTGGTACTTACCTAAAAAGCTGTAGTAATGATGCCTCAGAATTGATTTTTTCAAAACTCAAGTTATTTCGTTTGCAGAGAAATTTAATGATTCAAAAAATTGCATTTTTCAGTGTTTGGGATGCTCTTGGGTGACACTATCGTTATAGATAATTTGGATGCTGCCAACCATTACAGAAAAGAGGTATGTTTCAATTATTCTTTGGTTTTTTTAAAACGAGCATGTTGCATGGTTATATATTTAATGCATTACAAACTTAGATTAATTGCAGAGTTTAATGCTGCATTAGTTATAAGTGTGCTTACTGTCTGTGGGTCTCGATGCATTTAACAGTGAATGAAATCTCTCTTATTTGCAGTGGCAAAATTACCTCTGTTCAACAAATTCTGTTATGTGAATATTGCCATGAAGCATGAGACCATGTTTTTAAGTATAAACAGTTTTAGTTTTGCAGTTTAGTATTAAATGCAAGCATGTCAGTACTTTCCAAGTCCCTGTATGTATAATAAAACACAGGAACCTGAGACAGATGATGAAATTTCAGATCCACGAAAATCTGCATGTGAAACTTATGAGACCTTTTTCTGACTCGTTTTATTTAGGTTCAGTAGGACACATTTTAGCAGGCAAGAGGCTCTGAGGAAGTCCTGACACTGGGCGCTTTGTTTCTGCTTACAAGTTTGCTAGAATAGAAATAATGATTCAGCAGAAGAATATGGAACTGTACAGATTAAACATTAAGCTCTTGGGGTTGGATATTTTTTTTTCTCTGCAGGAGTGTAAGAAGTTGTGCTGTAGGGTTGTTCTTAAGAGAACAAGTTAATAAGGAATCTGGTGGCACCTGAAATTGGTTACCTGTTTTGCTCTTTCACAGTCAATGCAGTTCTGTGCTCTTCGCCTGACCAGCTTGTTTATTGTGGGGTTCTGTTCCCTTTCTATTGGCTGCTACTCGCTGGTAACCTGGGAACAAGGAGTGTTTTGAATGCTTCCAAAGAGTGTCTCAGAAATATGGATACAGTCATAGTAAAATATCCAGATGATTGACATTAGTATTTTAATTTTCATCATGTGTTATAACCATCTCTGTATCCATCAAGTGAACATTTTTCAACTGTGAAGACTGTGTGTGCTTCTTTCATCAAAAAGTATATATTTTTACTGGAAAGTCAAGCAGGAGAGGCTGGGGAATTAGATATGGGTTGTTAATCAGTGTCAGGAGACTGACCGTCTGTGTCTGTTCAGGAAAAAGAGTTTGTGCATGTGGTCGTTTCTCAAAATTAGGTCTGGTTCATTTTACCTTATTAGTCTGTCACCTCGTTTATTTCAGTTACCCACCACAGGTAAATTTCATCAACTGTATGGAAGTTTTATTGAATATGTTATAAGAAGTAAATCCCTTGGAATTTAGATGCTTTAGATCTTGTGCATTTTGGGGAGGGGAAGAGAAAAAAGCCATCTCCATCAGGTAGTTCAACACTGAAGTTTGTCGACATTACTTCATAGTATATGTTGATAATTAGCATTACTTGAAATCAAAAGTCATTAAATGTAATTTCATAAAATACGTTTTCATTAGAGAAGAAGGTGCATCATGACTGAAAGATACAAAGCTTCACAGCAGCACTGCTGAAAACTTAGATTTTCCATGGGGTTACTAATTTAGTATCACTTTTTATACCTGTGTAGGTTGTAAAAATTGCACATTGCCCTACTTTGCTGACTAGGGCAGGAGACAGGATTCTTAGTAATGGAAAATTTGGAGGCCTTCAGAATAGAGCTCCTCCAATGGACAAACTCAGAGGAATGGTATTTGGAGCACCCGTGCCAAAACTTTACTCTACTTTCGCTGGACAGATAGGTGGGTTAACGAAGTCATGAAAATACGAAACTTCCAAAATTATATTGCTTGCCTATGTTCGTTATTCCCTTATGTAATATAAAGAGGAAAACTTCAATTTAGCATACAGTTATTTTAAGAAATATGATGTGTGTGGTGTCATATTTATGAATTTCCCTTTTCTTTTAAGTTTAAAGCTATTGAATTTCCTGAAAGAAAATACAATAATCATGATATTCTCCCTTTATCTTAGTCTTGTTAAAGAGTATAAGCAGTTGTAATCATTCAAACAGCAGGCATGAGAAGCTTGAGCTGGTTGAATTCCAGCATCCTTGAAAAATAAGGTTTGTGTCTTTCTTCTCTAGAAATACCGTACAGCAATTCAGAATTTCTTACTGTGCGAGTAAGTTCTATGAGGCAGTGGTAGAAAAATTCCTGTTCTCGTAAGAATCGTGCACAACGTAGAATCATAGAATAGTTAGGGTTGGAAAGGACCTTAAGATCATCTAGTTCCAACCCCACTGCCATGGGCAGCGATACCTCCCACTAAATCATGCCATCCAAGGCTATGTCCAGCCCAGCCTTGAACACCGCCAGCGATGGAGCATCCTGGGCAACCCATTCCAGTGCCTCGCCACCCTTACAGTAAAGAATTTCTTCCTCATATCCAATCTAAACTTCCTCTGTTTAAGTTTGAACCCGTTACCCCTTGTCCTCTCACTACAGTCCCTCATGAACAGTCCCTCCCCAGCATCCCTGTAGGCCCCCTTCAGGTATTGGAGGGCTGCTATGAAGTCTCCATGCAGCCTTCTCTTATTCCCCTAACAGGAAGATACCTTCTATTTCCTGTGGGATCACTTATATTTCATTATGTCTGGAGTCTTCCTTTCCGAATAAAGGTTGTAAGTTAAAAGATGGTGGCTTCTGATACATAACAGCTGACCTGACTGATTTGTAAAACTTTGAGGAATCTTAATCACGAATAAAGTTGTTCTTAAATACTTAATTTTCAAAAGAAAGGAAATGAAGTTTCTTTATGACAGTCTTCCTAGAAATGTGCAATACAGAGGAGTGGGAGAGAACGAGAGAGAGAGAGAGCACCTGTACTTATTGGAGTAACTTTGAATATGAGCAAACTACATAACATTAACCAGTTGTGAGGGATAAAGAAGACTGAAAAGACTTTCCTAAACATTTCAGTGGAAATACATTACATGTAGGGAAACCATAGTAAGCATTTCAGCTACAGACTGAAATATGCTGGGTTTAGCGCACTGTATTTTTCTGTCAACACATTTTCAATTGTTGAACTCAGTTGCTACCCAATGTGAATTAAATTGGAATTGTCTATAATTCCAATTTAATTCCAGGGACAAACATGGCAGAAGAAAAGGAATGTTTTAATTTCACTTGGATAGTTACTAGACACTTAAAGGAAAATAATAGTGAAATTCCATATAAAGGACAGCACCTCATTACAAAAGACTTGTTTTGCACTGAGTTTCAGCCTGAACATTAGTTTCGACTTGCTCTTCTTCTGTGTTTGTAGCATAAAAGTAAAATAGTTACTTACACTGTGATTACACTGACAAAGCACTTCTAAAATAAGCCATACTAAGAGTTTACAATGCCTTTTGTCAGTCTTCAGTAACTATGTGAATGCTTTCACCCTGTGCCAAATGTAAGGTAGTTTAGTGTTCATTTGAGCTTTGTGCTGCCTCATATTTACTACAAAGTAAAATGAATGAGTCTGGGCTAACATGCTTGAGCCCTGTATTACCTGACATATTTATTCAGTGCCTAGACAAAGAAAAATTCTTTGTCTTACGTGTTAAAAGAGAAATAAAGTTTGTCAGCAAAATAGGCCCTTTATCTGAGTCTGCTGCTATGTCCTTGTTTAAATATCTGTAGGTAAGACAAAGTGAAATTCAGTAAATATTCTCTTGCTCCACAAGGTGGACTAAAATTCAAGTCAGTAATATGAGCTTCAGCTTTGTGGCATTAAAAGCAAAGCATATTAAAATCACACTTAATGGCACCAAAGGTGGAGAATTCAGTTTGGAGCGGCAAGCAACAAGATGTGTAAAGAAATACTTCATGATCTAAGGTACAGGCTCAAAAAGAAGAGGAAATCAAAATACTTGTGACTTTTACTCATTTTAACAATTGGTCCACTGTAAGTTTGGGTGGAGTATTTTAAGTAGTGCTTTTGAAAGATGTTTTCTTTTGAATCTTCTGCATTGTGTGAATTGTATTTGGTAGCCTTCTATGGCAAAATGACCACATAGTTATTGTTTTCTGGTTTATTATTTTACTCTTCAATTAGATCTTCTGCAGCAATACCGCACAGCAGTGGTGAAACTTGATAATGTGAATAAGGACCTTGATTTACGTTTACAGTCACTTAACGCTCCAGAAGTGCAAAAGAAAAGACAGGAACTTGCTGAGCAAGAGAAAAGCCTCAAGCTAATAGAACAAAAATTGGGTAGGTTATTGTATTATATTTTTGGTGTCCTAAAGGAGGAGAACTGTTAATTTATGCATCCAGATGAATTCTACTATTACAAACTAACATGTTCAAACTACGAAGGAAGATTGTTAAAATAAATCTAGAGCTTAGAGATGTCTCATTTTAGGGAAAGAATAGAAAAACGGTATATAGTATGATGCTATGAATATTTTGCCTGTGGATATATTGCCTGTGAATATGTTGCCTAGAACAGCAGTGCCCTGTAGTGTGTTCAGATAATAAAAATGTGGTCAGTTAGTGTCTTGTGAACATGAAACTATGATCTCGCTAATATGAGATTATATAACAGGCTGGCTGGCCCAGTGGCTAGAGAACATTGACATTCTTTCTGAAATGTCTGCGTAATAAAGAGCTGAATTGCTTTTGCCAAGGAAACACAAATAAAACATTGTGCTATAAAAAGAAACACACTTAATTCTGCAAGGATAGTATTTCTGAGTTAGAAATTGTTTTTATATCAATATTGAATCATTTGTGGTATTTCAAAATATATCTAAGAAAACAACGCTTACTCTGTGACAACTATAAATAAAGCGGATGTTTTTACCTGTCATCTTTGAACTCAGTTTCAGACATGAAGTAGCTATAAATTTTATGGCATGTCTACAGCCTTACTTCAGAAGTTTAACACTACTGTTACAGGGACCATTTATTAGCTGTAGGATTCATAACTTTTTTTTAATTTCTTCTTTCTTGACTCTTTTTCACAGGTATGACTCCATCAGATAAAGTCACTGAATCATTACTTCAGCCTGTAATGTTAGATATGCCTGATACCCCGATCCCTCCCAAAAGAATGCGAAGAGAAACAATGAAAAAATTGTATTGGTAAATCTATTCTGAATGTAGTCGTCATTTTTCCGTCTCCTGAATTCAAAGCAAAAACTGTTTTTGTTTGTTTGGGTGGTGGTTTTGTTGGTTTTGTTTTGTTGTTGTTGTTTTTTTGGTGGTTGTTTTTTTCCTTTTTTTGCATGGGAGATATATATTTTTTTAAGGCATATTTGTATACAGCAACCAATGAATAGAGTTTTTGTAAGGCTGATTTTCAAGGTAATTTTTGATTCCTTTAAAGTTTCTGCTGTTATTTAATGATACAAATACAAATCTTCAATACAAAGATTTGCTTGCTAACTCTGTTTCTCTGTCTGAACCCATTGGCATCTTTGTGCATTCACATTCCCCATGTATTCAACTCTGTTACACCCCAGAAATAATTGAGATGATATGGTCTGTAAATTCTTTTAAGGTGTGATGTCAAATGTTTGACAGGTGAACAGAGAAAGAATCGTTCTCGCATAACTTTTTCTAGGTAACTGTCTTAGGTAAGGTGATCTTAGAGTATTTGAGACAGTTATCTTTACCTGTGTATATATAGTTCTGTATTGCCTCTGTGGCTACTGAGCATTAGTACACCCAGAAAAATATCAGGGAAATCTGTAAGTCTGTATCTTCAAGATGATGTGGAACTGACTTTTCCATTTCTCATGTCTCTCTTCAGTAACAACATTGTTGTTGCTAAACTGTGGTCATATTTTTGAGATTATTTAAATCTTACTTGTGTTCTGTGAACCTCAGAACTAGTTTTTACGATATTACTATGTCTCTTTATATTTGTTGTTAATTTCTTTATCCACATGTGGAACTTAATTGGTTATATATTTAAACCGCATAGTATTAGCCTTATGCTATACCTCATTTCAACAAAATAATCCTAAGAATAAGAAGCTGTGCACAAATGTAGGGGTTTGTAATTTTTATACTAGTGGGAGCTCTGTGCTTTTGCATCAATTATATCAAATATACATAAAAAATATAGAAGGAAAAGGCTTGCTTTATAAGGTACTGTGCTATGTTTTTGTCTAGCTCAGAAGAATGGATCTCCTCTACTGCAAAGAAGCAGCAGCAATTGCTGCAAACACCCACTTCAGAACTTAATGGAACTCCACGAAAGAGAAAGGCATAGGCTGACAAGACTTGCTGGAAATGACTCTATATTGAAAATGTGAATACCTTCAGTTAAAGAAAATATCCATGTTGTATTACCCTTTACAATGAAGATTTTTATACTGATAGAAGATATAAATGTATTTCAGTTAGTAGTAACAAAAGATAAGTCTTTAGCATTGATAGACTAATTTTTGTATAGTTAATTTTCATTTCTAAACGCTTTCAGAGTTTTTATGTTCATGTGTGAAAAAAGTTTAAAATATATTCTTTTTTATTTATGAAAAAAATCAATCTTTTAAATAAAACTGCTTCAATACAAAGCACTGCCAATGTAATTAATTGTAATACTTAAGTCAACAGATTGTGCCATGAAATGAGATTTTTAATTTGAAAAGCATCCTGGGCTATCTCAGGTAAGAGAACTTTCTAGACTGCTTTTTTTTGATGGATGAGCTGTCGAGGTAGTATCAATTTAAAAGGGAGGGTTTGAGCAGAAATATAACTGAGATCTAACCACAGCTGTTTGTGGAGTCTTTGGATGCTTAACAACAAGCCAGTGTCTTAAGGCTAGGCCCAAGGTGTTGACATGGGAATTCATATCTCCTGCAGACAGTGCCAGTGGAAAAAGCCAAGTAGTAACTTCTCAGTATGAAGAGTCTTAACATGTTCACTAAGAGGCTATTCTAACAATTGGGAGAGTGGTGAGTAGGGATACTTCATGGGTGCAGATGAGATAGAATACTGAACCAATGCTAACCTCTTTTCAAAATCCATGTTACCACAACCCCCGTAAAAGAGCCCACTGCTTAAGCAGACCAAAAATTGGTCCTTGACATCAAAAGTGTTAACTGACGGAAGGATTTGAGTAGGAAATAGTGATGTCACAAAGGAAAAGTAAGAATCCTTACAGCTGAACTGTGTGCATGCATATTAAAAGTTGGAAGTGGGTACTTAAGCTGGAGGTAGAATAATTACGTTGGGAAATTCTGGATACCTTGACAGAATTTATTAAGGAGAAATTAAATAGTGGTGGAGTGGTCTCCAAAATCTCATGTTTTAAAGGTATTCTAAATTACTTAAGACATAATTTTGTCCTGTCCTTAAAGAAAATAAAAATATTCAAGTATGACATGTAATATCAGCCAAGAGCTATGCTAGCCCTGTCTCAACCCTTTCTCCTGTTTTCCTGTTTTTTCCACTCAAAATTCAGACAGCAAGACTTAAACCAGGCAGCCATAACAGAAGGTTTGCCATGTAAGAAATTGTCTCACCACACCAAGTTACTTGGTTGTACTTCTTTTAAATTCATTTCTTTTAGTTCTAACATCTGCCCAGCCTCTGGATGACCTTGAATCTTACTTGATTAAGTATATATTCTAGCAGAAATGTTTCCTTTTGAAATTCACCTGTTGATGCTGGTAGTGCTGATACCACTGAAGGCGTGTGGTGGATCTCCCTGCTAGAAGCAAGCAGGAAACTAAGGAGGTTTCCAGAGTTGTGCAATAGTTACTGGAGATTCCAGGAAAATTCACCAGGGAATTTTCAGGATTTTTCAGCAGATGACTTCAGGTTATTGGAGTGCAAGTTACTACTTTGCAGAGCTGTTTAGGGCAGCTTAACTGGTGCTGACAAAATATTTACACTCTAGAGGTAAGTGTCAGGTTTTTATTTTTACCCATTCTTTACTGTGTAACAGAGCAAACCAGGGACCGGAAACTAGGGTGTGTATGTTGTCCTTGCTGATTCCGTGAGGGGCTGGTAGAGAGCTGTGCAGGGAAAGTGAGAAGTGGTTCTGGCTGGGGCTTGGGTCAGCTCAGGGGAACAAGGAGGTGGTTTCTGATGGAGGCTGGGGAACGGCCGCTGCCTGACCCCCCAGCGCAGGGAGATGGAGCAGCTGTGCAGCAGAGCTGGGTGGTGATGGGGAAATGGGCTGCAGGCGCATCAGGTCAGGCCCTGACTACTGCAGCTGCCAGTGGCACCAGCCACAGAGCGGAGCTGGCTGGGAGTCCCCTTGATTCTCTTTTGGCTGCTGGCACCTCTCCCAGCACAGGGAGAGAGGACCTCACCTTCTTCCTTATTCTCCAACAGAGACTTCCAGGCAGACTTGCACAGTGCTGTTGTCCCAGTGTAAGGTGATGTCTGCAGTGGGCACTGGTGCATGGGGTGACCGATCACTGTTCCATCAGGAAGCTGAGTAGGAGCCCCACTGTTGTGCCAGGTGCCCCAGCTCCACCCAGCGGGCCCTGTACTACCCACAGCAGTTTTCATGATGGCCCTGGTGCCACCACCCTACCATCCCAGTACCACCATCTTCTCCATTGCTTCTCTAGCTACATGTATCCCATCCGTTACTTTCCTCTGCCTCCTCCGAGGCCTTTCTGAGTCCTGCTGTCAGTCAAGAGCTCCAGTTCAGGCAAAGCAGTAAGAGGGAAGGAGGAAAGGATGATTCCCAGGAGAGCAACAGAAAGGCAGAGCAGTAGGCAAGGCAGAGAACCACTGAAGGATGACGCTATGGTATCACTACGTCAGTAAGCTGGATGAAAAACTCACCCATTCCAAATGTTAACTAAGACACCTTGTGAGACTCGAGCAGTATAATTACTGTATGTTTTGCTCTGAGGACTCCGAAGTAGGTGCATATTTGAGATGTATATTGTTACTCTGAACTCCATTTCAACTAAACTGGTCAAGAGATTTGCCATCACTATTGATGTCAGTGCTTACAATAAGAGACGTAAGCTGTTTGTTGTGATGTGTTTTTTCAGGGATGCAGTGTCTGCAGTTATCCTTTCATGCCTATTGCTTTGTGGTTCTAGGTAACTGAGATTCAGTAGTTGGGTTGGGAGGGAGAGGGAAGTGAAATAAACTCCAATGTCCTTGGCAAATGGAGCACAACTCAGGTTGTGAGCACCCGAAGCAGGTATAGCTTGCTAAGGCATGTATGTTTGATGATACAGGAACCGCAATCCGCCATGATATTTGAAAAGTCATGGCAGTCAGGTGAAGTCCTGGTGGCTGGAATGGGAAACGTTGCACCCATGTTTAAGAAGGGTGTAAACAAGGACCCTGGGAGCTACCAGTCTGTCAGCCTCACCTCTGTGCCTAGGAAGATCATGGAACAGATCCTCCTAGGAGCTATGCTGAGGCACACAGAGGACAGGGAGGCAATGAGACAGCCAGCATGGCTTCACCAAGGGCAAGTCCTGCCTGACCAACCTAGTGGCCTTCTCTGATGGAGTGACTACATCACTGGACAAGGGAAGAGGTATGGTTGTTTGTCTTGTCTTTTATAACACCTTTGACAAGGCCCCCACAATATCCTTTTCTCTGAATTGGAGAGATATGGATTTGGGGGATGGATTGTTTGGTGGATGAGGAATTGTTTGGATGATTGTATCCAGAGGGAAGTACTCAGTGGCTCCATATCCAGACAGAGATTGGTGACAAGTGGTGCCCCTCAGGGGTACATACTGGGACTGGTACTGCTTCATATCTTCATCAGTGACAAAGACAGTGGAATCGAGTACACACTCAGCAAGTTTGCAGATTATTGGTGCAGTTGACATGCTGGAGGGGAGGGATACCATCCAGAGGGACCTGGGCAAGCTTGAGAGGTGGATATGTGTGAACATCATGAGGTGCAACAAGGCCAAGTGCAAGGTCCCACGCCTGGGTCTGAGCAACTGCTGGTGTCAGTAGAGCTGGGGGATGAGGTTGAGAGCAGCCCTGCAGAGGACTTGGGGGTAGTGGTCAATCAAAAATTGGATGTGAGGCAGCAAGAAAGCCAACCATATCCTGGGCTGCATCAAAAGAAGCACGACCAGCAGGTCGAGGGAGGTGATTCTTCCACTCTGCTCTGATGAGACTCCACCAGTACCACATCCAGCTCTGGAGCCCCCAGCATAAGGATGTGGACCTGTTAGAGTGAGTTCAGAGGAGAGCTATGAGAATGATCAGAGGGCTGGAGCTTCTTTCCTGTGAGGAATAGCTGAGAGGACTAGGCTTGTTCGGCCTGGAGAAGGCTCCAGGGAGACCTTAGAGCAGCTTCTAGTACCTAAAGGGGCCTACAAGAAAGAAGGGGACAAACTTTTTAGTAAGGTATATTGTGACAGGACAAGGAGTGATAGTTTTAAACTGAAAGTGTATAGATTTAGAGTAGATATAAGGAAGAAAATGTTTACAATGAAGGCGGTGAGGCACTGACACAGGTTGCCCAGAGAGGTGGTAGATGCCCCATCCTTGAAAACATTCAATGTCAGGTTGGACGGGGCTCTGAGCAACCTGATCTAGTTGAGGGTGTCCCTGCTCATTGGAGGGGTGTTGGACTAGATGACCTGCAAATGTTCCTTCCAACCCAAACTAATCCATGATGTTTTCCTTAATGCTGCTCAGGTCTTTGAAGATTCACTAGAAAATAATATTAATTGTTCAGGCAACTATTACAGCATTCCATGAATCAGTTTGCTTCTGACTTTCTATTCTTTCTTCTTGTTGTTAATCCCAATAGTCATTTTCTACTGATACCTTCATCCTCCTTTATTACAGTTTGTGTTTTCTGACTCTTCAAGTGTACTTCTCTTTAACTTTCTTTTTTTCACCATGTGATAGCAGCAAAGGGGTCAGCATTGGTTTTAAAGGTCTTTATTTCATCTCTTTTCCTAGCCAGTGGAACAGAGGTTCTTAATCAAAGACTTTTATGATTGTAGAATGTGGCTGGGGTTGTGGTGGACATTTTATGGGCATTTAATAAAGCAGTAGTAAGGAACTGTCGTTAAAATGTCTGCCTTCGTGAATCAACATTTTCACCTGATATATTCTGCTCCCAACTGGGGTTTTGTTTCATATTTAGGAAACAAAGTCAGTTAAGATTACATTTCATTAGCCCACAGCAAGTATGGTTGTTTCCACTGAGGCAATCATCACAAAGAGTTGCGCAGTTCATAGAACATAGAACAGTTTGGGTTGGAAGGGACCTTCAAAGGTCATCTAGTCCAACACGCTGCGAAGAGCAGCAACATCTTCATCTAGATCACGTTGCCCATAACCACATCCAGCCTGGCCTTGCATGTCTCCAGGGGTGGTGCGTTCACCACCTCTCTGGGCAACCTGTGCCAGTGTTTTACAAACCTTATTGTAAAGAGTTTTTTCCTCACATCTAGCCAGAATCTCCCCTCTTTTAGTTTAAAGCCATCACCCCTCATCCTATTGCAACAGACCCCAACAAAAAGTCTTTCCGCATCTTTCCTATAGGGCTTTTTAAGAACTGAAAGAACTAAGTACTTCCCTTACCTTTAAAGGGAATGAAATGCTTTCGTGCTTCCAAGAGTGCTCCTGAAAATCTCCCAGCACTCTCTAGCTCCTTTATCCTCCAGAGAAGCTTGCCATGGAACACCTTCCTTAGCTATTCTAAAATCTAAACCCTTTGTCTTAGAAGTTAGTTCAGCATTCTCAGCTGGATCCCAAACTCCACAATATCATGATCACTGCAGCCAATGCCATCAGTAACTGAGATGGATATAATAATAATAAAGGAATACATCATGAACTGCATCAGATTTCTACTAAGCCTGATAAACTGAGATTTCTGCAGATAAAAAGTTCATACCCTGCCAGGATGCAGCCCACCACAGAAGCCCAAATTAGTTCTAATATTTTCATTTTTTAAAGCCTGTTTTCTTATCCCCTAGGAATTAAAAAACATTTTACCAATAGTAGCAGTAACAATATCTTCCAGTCTGCAGTAGCTATTAGCCTCCCTCTCTGCCTATTGCTGGAAGGGTGTATCCAGTGATTTTGACATTCCTGGCACATCAGATCATCTCCCCAAGCTCCAGCAGCAGGGATCATTTTTGTTTCATAAAAAGTATAGATATGTGTATGTGCATACACACATAAAGATACATATGTATATGCATACATATAATTACTGTTCTGTATTTCCATAAACAGATTCTTCCACATCCACTGTGACTATGGAAATGCATAAAATTGTAACAGAGCTACTGTGTTGACCAGATGTACTTCAGCTGCACAGATAACCTCTCTGTGCCTGTGTTGCTTGTCTTCTCTGGAGCAACATGGTTCCAAGGAACAGAGTAATCTCAGCTTTAGCAAAAAAGCTTACGTTAAAAAATGTGCGCACATAATCTAAGTGAATGGAATTTAATTCTAAACCAAGCTATTAATAAAAGTAAGGAAAAATTTCAGATATTAGAGGCAACCAACAAGTACCTTTAATTTGCAAATATAGTAATTCCACAATTTTCACTGTATGTTTACTGTGCATTAATGGGATCTTGCAAATCTCACTATTTTTAATAGGACTGAGCATATATAAGTGCTCTAAAGAAATCCCCACTCATTACTTCATGGGTAATTATAGTATGCAAGTAGTTAGCTGTTTATGACTACAATATTTAGGCTGTTTGTATGCACGCAATCAGGCACACATGCCTATATTATAAATTATTCATTATTTAGCAAAGGACTGTTACATTCTAGTTGTTTGGAGGACATTTAGTGGGCTCTCATTTCCTATAATCCACTCCCTCTTTATCCCTCATCCTGTAACTTTGGCAAATCAACTAAGCTGCAGCATGCAAGAAATACACAAATTGTCTTTTTAACCCTAAGGATATTTTAGCACATAATGTGCATGTGTGTGCAGGTATAATATGAACTTAAATTAACAGCTGCTGTCTTGGAAGATACAGATCCCAGGTCCAGCTCTGCTGAAGCTGGGAGAGCTGGTTGTGCAAGGGCAAGATTCATGATAGCCTGAGGAACGCAGTGAAAAGAATTCTTCTGAAACAATAGAGAAGGCCATTCTGCAAGTTGCTCAATGGCTTCTTTTCCTCAGCGGAGTCCTGGGGCAATTCTAAGAGAGAATGTGCTGTGAAAAGTGAGAAGGGATGGTTAGAAGTACTTTCAATGTTAAGGACTTCTGGTAGAAGCAGTCATGAGAGTAGTTTTAGTAATGCATACCAGAGCTAACTCAGTGAGGGAAATCAAAGTGGAGCTGGTGCAGTGGGAGCACACTGAACACTGGCATACATGGGAGAAGCCTCACATGTGAAATTGAGCCTGTTTCTGTTGCAAATGGTAATTTTGGCAGGTAAACTGGCTTGAGAGAGATGCCTTCAGTATAGCAACCTTTATCTTCCATTATCCATGCCTGAAGGTACACAACAAGGCTGGTTGAGTCAAACAGTGCAACCATGATAAAACTGGGGATGGGTTAGGTCAATTACTAAATTATAGTGCGTTGCTGTTGCAGTGTGTTGTTAGACATGTGCAAGCTTGCCACTAGTCATGTCCTTCATTGGCATTTTAACCACCATTTTGAAGTTTGGAATTACATTCTGAGTGGAGAGCCTTCAGATGCCAAAGGCAGTTCATTGTCATGCACAGCTTGAAAGGAAAAAAGTTCCTCTGAAAGTGGGTGGTCAGGCCAAGACTGACTTATTCCACTGGACTCTGAATGGCGATTTTATCTACTGGCAGAACTGAGCCCATCAGGGAGTCAGCAGCAGAGCATCTAACCTGCACAAAATTTGACCGTTCTTGTCCTCCTCCTCACTCTGCAAACACTGTGAGGCCAGCTGGAGAGCTGACAGAAGGCTGCACGTGTCTCACACAGCACAGAGACAAAGGGTCTTTACTGGTTTTGTTGAGAGTAAGCCTGTGATGCTAGTAGAATCTCTCTCTTCTACCAAACTTTGCCACCCACATGTGCCATGCTATTTCAAACACAAATGAGTCCTCAGGGAAATCTGAATGGAGGAGTGTGTGGCAGGGAAGGGGAAAGTGTGGAAGCAATGGAGAAGGTGTAAGGAATCGGACAACACCGGCTTTGAAATTTAGGTCTGAAGTTTCACATTTCCTGGAAAGAGACCTGGCAGTTTGTTAGACCTCTGTTGTTGGATGCTTCCCAGCGTGTAAGGCAGCTGGGGGTTAGATATGAACCAGCCATGGAGGCTACTGGCAGATGCCTTCAAGAAACCTAGCTCTGTGGTAGGAGTTCTTCCTAATCAGGTGCTGATGGCACAGAGAAGTCAAGCAGAAGACCAGAAACTGCTGCAGCTCTTGAAAATAAAATCCCAGGTGTAAGCATGCAAGAGGTAATGTGAATGCTGAACCAGGAAATGGACACATCCATCAATGTGGAAAGGAGAGCTCTCCTGTGGTCAGCTAATGGATGACCTCACCAGCAAGACTCCAAAGCCTGTTCCTGTTCCCACACTGACAGGAGGGCATGGATTCAGGATTCTAGTGATTATACTTTGCACAATCTCTATGCAGTGGATTTTCAACTTACTCTAAATACCCTGTCGCAAAAGACTTCTTATGGACCACTTTTCTTCCCCACTGTGATCATGTAACTTCCCTGGTTTGCAGAAAGGTTATGGATGCAGAACCAATTTTAAACAAGGTTTGGTGGTACAATAAGCTGGTTTTATGATGGTTAAATGATGATGATTAAACAATTCAATATCCTTTTTAGATTTTTTGTCTTCCTTGTGGGTTTTTTTATGGCTCCCGGAGCTGTCTAATCCCCAGTTACTCAACCACCCACTGAATCACAGCATGGAAATATATGCTCTAGGCTATGCAAGTCCAGGTCGTTTTTTATGTTAATATTTCAGAAATGAAGCAGTATTCTCTAGAAAATTAAGTGGGCTTGGAGGAAGAGAAATAACATTGGATATATGCAGGATATGTGCTTTACATACCAAATGTCGTGTATTCTGGAGAGGAGTTGCTGGTTATATATTGATGCACTGATTCTTAAGTCCCATAATGATATGTTAAATGTTCATGTTGAATATTTTTCTCCTGAAGTGCGCTACTTCCTCTTATCTCAGAATAGCAATGTATATGGCTTCTACTGTAAGGAAAGATTGGAGACATTTTAACCAAACGTGTTGAAGTGCAAATAACAAGTGAACTTTTGAACTCTTGTGCATTCTCTGAGGGTCTCAAAGGGTCTCTGCCAGGTTTGGGGAAAGAGCAGAACATGGAAGCTTTAGTTATAATTTCAGCAAATAGAATTATCTGGAATTAACATGGTTTGTTCAGATTTGTTGATAGTCCAACTTTTACACTTGGGATGCTACTAGGAAATTCAAACCTCATTCATGCTTCATGATGTTGAATCGAATGGAATATTTTCACACCTTTTTTCCTCTTTTTTTTTTTTTTTCATATGGATCTTGTCAATGGCAGAAGTGTGTTTTTAAGTGATCCGTCAGAACTGTTCCATAGTTTAGGTCCTGTTGTACTCCACAGATAAGAAAGCTAGCACAGCCATAAAACAAAAGGTATTTGCAGTGTATTTGCTTTGGGGTCCAGCTTATCACATCAAACTGGACTTCTCTTGAATAAGCATTACCCATTTTCTCTTCTGAATGTTTCCTATATGTAAGACAGTAACAGTGACCCTTTGTCAAATGCATGATAACGTTATCAAAACAGAGGAATTTGGGGTCAAAGAGTTTGCTGGATAGCTCTGTTGCCAAGATTGACTGTTCCAGGTCCTTATAAAGACATGCTGACACATCTATGTAGTATGTCAAGGACCTGATGATATGGAACATTTTCCACAGCACCACTCAAACTGTGAGCCTCTCCTTTGTTGAAAAGCTCCCGCATGTGCAGAGATTGTATATGAAAAGTAATAATGAAAACTGTGCCATCTTCTGGGGGGGGGGGGTAAGAACTGGGAAGAAATCTGTGCTCTTTTCCTCGTGTTGGCAAAGCAGAAAACAGTTCAGTGTTCTGCATTAAAATGCAGTTTTGCAAAACGTTCCCAGTACAGTTAGAACTTTGGAAATTGTTGAGTTTATTAATTGCTACCTCATTCTTTTGTTCTCGGCTTTCAGAATGTTTCCGAATTTCAGAATCACAGCTGTCGCTTTCAAGTCTGCTCTGTCTCTGGAACCTAGTTGCGATATTTTGCATGCACACTGACTGTATATCTCCCTTCACTCCATCCAGCAGTGCTCCTGATTCCTAGGAAAGAAGGAAATTTGTGAGAACATTCCTCAGGTTTTAGGCAATGCCCATTATTGCTCTTGGAACAGTTTGACAAAGCAACTACACAAAGAGATACAAAAGTAGTAAAATCCTGTTGAAATTCACTTAGGTGAAAAATAAATAATGCCATCTTGGAATCCATAACATTTAGAGCTTTCATCTGCATAATTTCCTCTCTCAGCTTACCTTTCAAAAAAGAACTTTTTTCTAATTCCTTCATATATATATTTAGTAAAGACTGAGAAAGATTTGTGAGTGTTAAATGTAAATTTCCTCTCAAAAGAAAGAAGAAAAACCAGAATATTTAGGATGAAAGAAAAGAACACTCAGATTATCTCTGCCAAAGTCTCAAAAAGACTTTGAAGATGAAGTGTTGGATGTCACTTCAGAGGATTAATTCTTTTCTGTCCTACACATCAGGTTAAGTCTGCTGGTATAAATTCCTCCAGGATGGAAAATAAAGATGGTTAAATAGGATTCATTCCCATAGGCAGTGATGCAGAGACTTCAGTGGGAGCTGCTGGCTATTCTGTGCAACTGAAAATCAAGCCATTGGATTTCCACCGGCAGAACATGATACAGTGGCTCTCTTTCGGTACCCATTTGTGTACATGATGGTGATACAAGTATACTTGATCTGCTCATCATTGACTGTTAAAACTGCAAAATGTGGCTGTTTTGGATGATCTAACTGTCATTTAGTAACCTGCACTCAAGGTTTTAAAACCAAATGCTTTCTCCATTTTAATTTGTTTAAAATATCAGAAAAAGAACCAATATTGTAATAATGACAGGAGAGCAGCTGCGGATGGGTCTTGTCTTTTTCAACAGTCCAGTCCTCTGCTACACTAGATAAATGTCTTGACCAGAGGTAGAAGTCATTATTCACTTATACATGTACAATTCTGAATGTTCCAAAAATCTGTATTTTCAGCAGCAGCAGGTCCATGCAGCCACATCAGATGCTAATACCTTAAAGCACAGACACAGTGGGCCAGAATCTTCCCATCTGAAATAGCTCCCAGGGTGTACCAGCCAAGACATACTCCACACAAACTCATTCCCTGTATTGTATAATCAAATGCATTTTCCAGTAGGAAAAGCAAATGCAAATGTTTTTTGTGGTGTTTTGCCTGGTTCACAGCAACTGCCCACTTTTCTCAATACTCCACAGACCAGTCTGCTAGTGGTCTAAGAACCACAAACAGATATATTGTGCATTACCAACAATCTCAGCTACAGCACTAACTGCACATGCACTGAGCAACTTTGTACTGACTGCTTTTGCTAGCTTTCACAGGTCGTGCATGCTTCTCGCAGAGGCCCCTTGCTTTCAAAAGGCCCAAACCAACGTTGTCCTTAACAGCAGCGAGGTTGTGTTGTCAGTCCAGTATCTTTTATAACTATTTTTTGCCAATTGCAAAACAGGATCAGACCCTAGAGATAGTCTGTAGAAAAGGATTGTTTTGTTTCCACCCCTGGATGTGTGTCCAACCCATGTTGCAATGTTTGGCTGTGGACTTTTGTCTTTTTTTTTTTTGTTAACTCACTAAAACCAAAAGAGTCTATCCACGCAAAGGATCTTGAATTTTAAGCTGAGATCCTCACGCTTTGAAACACTAAAGCCTGGAAGCAATTACAGAGCCTCAACACTTAATCATTTCAGAAGAGTTTTGCAAGTCACCAAGAAGCGAGCTGAGCGTTAAGAGCTGTCTGTAGATTTTAGGGGCAGCTGAAATATAAACATCCAGTTACCACAAACTGAATTGAGGTAAAAGAAGGGAAAGGTCTTTTACTCTAAGTTACAGTAAGTAGATAGAAGAGTGAACTACTCTGATTTCATATTTGGATAGAGAAGCTAATTTAAGTATTTGTTGCCTTTTAATATGTCATATAGCAAATGGTGCTTTAAAACAATCTGCATTGCCAACTCCAGAACAGCAACTCAAGAGGACTGCTGAAAGCCAGAAGCAGTTGGATAAAGATAGCAAGTTACTGCGAAGTTCTAGCAATAAAAAATATCAGGAGGCTGGCTTAAAAGTCAGGAGATTTTAAAAGTATACAATTCTTTGTACTTGCCTTTCTGTTTCTGAGTCTGTAGGATGGGTTTGAGTCAGGTTTTCAAATTACTGTCCATGAAGGAATGCCAGAACTAACTTTTTCTTGCAATACAATCTGAAGTGCTCAAATCACACTGGAATTCCAGGAACTGGAGCTTGAATGGAAAAGCAAAATGGATGAGATGCTGCAATACTATAAAAAGAAAAAATAAATGTAAAGAGAAATGAAGCACAATAGTTGCAGACATTATTTTCGCTGTCTCATTTTTTAAAGAGAAGACTGATGTAACAAAATACATCCCATGACCTGACAGTGATAACACATTCCTCCGCCATCAGGATTTCGCTGTTGTAACTCATAAAATCCATTGAACTGATCAGACCTCTCTAGGAATAAGGGTCTTGAGAGTATTCCCACTTTTTCAGGGCAAGAAGAACAACTCATGCACGAGGCAGTAAGTTTTGGCTGTCTCAGAATACAGTCAGTGAAGTGGCTCTAGTGAGTTATCTAAAACTAGTTTAAACCTCTTCAATTACACACAGTTGATGTTTCTAGACATTTGGTTTGCCGTATCTGTTCTGGATAGAGATGTCATTTTCTGTGAAAGTGAACTGTCCCCAGAATTTGTACTTATCTTCCACAGTATGCTATTTGCAGTGAAACCGCAGTATAATCATTTGCAATGACTTCCTTAACTTCCAATTAGGAAACATCCTAATGCATTTCAGACCATTTCTTTTTCCCTACTGCAGTTTAAAAATATATCTACAGCTACAGTTTCTGTGACGTTATTTCACTATTAATGACAAACTTCAGGGAAAGTGTAGGAATGAGCCAGTGGGACTTATTAATTGAATATTTGCCTACAAGTGGTAACTTATTGTCAGTAATGTTAGAAAACTGTTCAGGCTGAACGCGGAGACTGACAGGAAGTATGGCAGCACCTCATATCAGAGATTGTCCTGTTTCTCTCCAGTTAAATTTGGAAGGAGAGAAATGATAGCCAGTTTATTTCTAAAGAACCTGGATGAATGTCAGCTTTTCATTTCTTTCAGAAAGAGCTACACAATGTAGGAAAGACCAAAACCCCCTACCCATCCTCCTCTGCTTTCTTCCCACTGCCTCCCCCTCCACCCCAGCCTCAGCTGGCCTGCAACACTTAGTGTGGGTGCTGTTATTACTAGAATACAGGGAATTTCATCTGGCACAGTGTTTAACCACTTGCCAAACTGAAACAGGCTGTATCACTTTGTGTGTGACAACCATATCTGTATCTACAGATCTTTTCCTTGCTTTAACACTGTTAGTATAACTGAAGTGGCGAAACTCTCTGTAGTGACTAGGCCTTGGCACAAAACTTGCAGCTGTGTGACACTGAAGACAACAGAGCTCTGGTTTTGTTCATATTCTCTAGCATCACTGGCAGGTACCTATAAAACAGCAGGATCCCTTCCTTAATAATTTCTCATGTTGGAGCAGTAATGACCCCATCACGTTGTTCTGTAAATGGGAATAAAAAGAAAAGCCTAACACCAACAGGCACAGGGGCTATTAACAGTGCCTGACAGAGTTCATCCTAAAGTTTGGGTTCAATGTCGACTGTCATAAAAAAGTATTTTAAATAACACTCTACGAGCCTGAAATTCTGTGCTCATAAAAGCAAAAGCGAATGCTATAAATAATGCCAGATGCCCTGAACTGAGTCCATGACTGAGTTCATTCTTGAGCACATGCTGCTGTACAGAAATTTTTCATATCTTATGTTCTCTTCAGTAAATTCTGAAACTATGAGTTCATTTTACCACTACTGCATACAGTCTTATTGTTCAGTGAAAGTATTACAGTCATTTGATCCACTGTCTTTCAGTCCACCACACAGGAAACAGACCAGCAACCTTCACCATTAACTACTTCTCCCTCAGACATCATCCCTGTAGCCATCGCTCTTCCAAAATGCCATAAAGACACACCCTCTTCTGGCAATGGATATTTCCTTTAAGGCATAAAAGGCAAATTAAAAAGGATACAAGTCCGTGGCTGACCAAGAACACTCATCTGTACAGCTGCAGCAGGAAGGATGCTGAAGTAAAGAATCAGAGGAAATGGCGTCACCAGGAGGTTTTGCTCTCAGGTGGGAAAAGGGAAATTCAAGGCTGAGCTAGGCTCATCTATCTCTTAGATGCTGAAATTGCTGAGGCGTTCTAGAATCTAAATATTTATCAATATTTATAAATACTTAACTAAGGGATATAAAGGTGCAGAATGGAAATGTCAGCGGTGAGTTTAAATATATACTTAGCTATTCCTCGCAGTCTACTAATTGTAATTAACTCCATGGCTATTGCTCATTAGGGGGCATTTATTGAAACCTACTTATTCATCTCTCCCAGTACTAAAAAGAAACAATCAATAAGGCCATGGTCTGTGGAATACACTTCTGCACTTCCCCGTTCTCCATAGAATGTCCAAGACATGGAATTCCTTTAACCCAGCATGTCTCAAAAAATAGAATATTTGGTTTTGTTTAATTAAACTATTGATTTTTGCCTGAGATTTTTTGAGAGAAGGCCGCAGAATGAGGCACACAATGCACACAAATTTATCCAGCAGAGGTCTGATTGAAACAAATCTTGGGTGCTTAATCTCTGGTTAAGATGGACTGTTAACTCCATCAAACTTTGTGCTAGTGAAGTACTTACCTACTTCAAGGATGTGGGCCTTGGTTCATTTAGATTGCCTAACTGATCAAACCAGAGCACTGTTATCACCAGTTTATTTAATTGCAGCCCTGGGAAATGCAATACAAATGATAGTTTCCTCTGCATTTCACATTATGACCCAACAAGATATGATTTGCCACAATACAAGAGTGGAGTTTACAGGTGTGCTGAGAAACTGGCAGTATATCGTTTGTTGCCTGAGTTGACTATGAACTCTTTTGAGTAGAAGCTATGTGTTCCTTTTTATGAATTAGATTGTGATAGCCTTACTACTTATATAGGAAACCCCACTCCTCTGGTAGGTCTGGGCACATGAAAGTTCCTCATCCTGTATTTGCAGGAGGTTGCCAATGTCCTTCCACACAAAAGCACCTTTGGGACTGAGTAGGGGGAGAAAATTGCCTTGGGGAAGGGTGAAAAGAGTGATCTGTTAGAAGGGGCTCTTCCCTCCCCACAGTATTGTATATCTCATAAGCAATCTCACTAGTTGCAGGCCTAGAGCTGTCATTTCAATTTGTTCTCCAGCAGCTGCAGTCATACATTGTGAGTTGTAGTGTTTGAGGTTAAGGACAGCCACATATCATCATCTTCTAGCAAAAATATAAAAAGGGAAAAGGCAAATGAAAAGAGAGAATTTGGTTCTGTTCTTGTCTTTTATTTGTGTTTGTGCATTTTCAAGCTGCTTAAGTAACCTTAATGAGAATTTACAGGACAAATAATGAGCAGTACCTTCTACCAGGGAAAAACCATGGAGAAACTAGAGAAATCTGCTCAGTGTCCAGATAGCTGAATTAGAAAAATGAATAAGCCTATATAAATCCTCTTCTAAAAACATGATGTGACTGCAGAGGAGTATTCACAGGAGTATTCACAGCCATGTTCTTCACTTCATGAGGTCTTATTTAAAATATTCTTGGCCATTCTGTGTTTGATCAGCTCACTTTGAAACACAAAATTTCTTAAGAACCTTAAATCTTCTTTACGGTGTGCAAGGTGAGCAGAAGTTACATTTAACCTTGGTTCTGAATGCAAAATAGGTGCGAATCAGCAGAAATGTACAGAAGGCTTCCTTAAAGCCAGCAGTTTTATTTTTACTTTTTTTGATTGGGAAATAATTAGGCCAGGAGTTATTCTTTCCAAGGAAGCAAGAACAATGTTATAAATACAGTATTAGGTCTTAACAACGCCAAGAATTTCCACCTCCTGTTTTCAGGAAGAGCTTCTTCTTTTAAGTGGACTTGCTGCATTTTTAATCAATTCTTTGAAATAACCCATCATCTATTATGCCTAAACTGAGATTACAGTGTCCAGATCAGTTGTGGTTAAACTCGGGTAACTCTTTTGCTCAAATACCAGGAACTTCAGCAAGGGACTGGATAAAGTGATGAAAAAAGAATTCAAGCTCCAGAACCATGTAATTTTCTATCAGGAACAATGTATCAGAAAATCTGTTGACAACTTTGTCCCAAACATTGTAAAGTCACGTGCCACACTCCTTCTCTCCTTCCCAGCTCATCTCTAAAAAGTCTGGAAGCTGGAATCTGACACATTCAATCAGAAATAGGCACATTAAGAAGGGCAGCACGTGCCGTGGAACTCTGGAAGCTGCCGTGTATTGAAGGGAAAGACCACACAATAATTAATGTCCTCAGGTTTATTCTTTATCCTGAAATATTGCATCAGAGGTGAGATATCAAACCAATATGACACTTCAATTTTGTAACAGGCACGAAAAAAACTCTTTGCAGCAAGGGTAAACGATGTAAACAGTTTCAGACTCAAGTCTTTTAAGTATGTTTCAACAACTGCCTGCAGGTTTTTTGAAGGCTCCGAGCACAGGTAGAAGATGCAGCTTTGTTTGAACCAGCTTTGTGCTACTACTTTATGTGCAGGTTAGAGCAGCGCTAGCTGTGGAAAGAACAAAAGAGCATTATGCATCTTCTCCACTGAAGTCATTTGACAATTCCACCAAATCAAAGACAAGCAGACACAGATAAAACCTCTTCCCCATACCTCCTCCACCCTTCCACCTTCAACCCATCTGCCAAGAAATGCAATGTTGTCTGATCTTCTTTCCAGGTATTCCAACTTCTTCCACCTTTGCTCATGTGTCAGCCAGCCTCAGGCTCTTCCCTGGAAGATTCTGCAGAGCACTAAAATGTTTTGTTCTGATTATCATCCTAAACTCCGATGTCTTCTTTCTGCACAGGCTGTACACTTGCTGTGCTCAGAAGTCCATGGTAACTGTGTGTAACAGTATGTCATCCAGCCCTGCCACATTATATAGCCAGTAACATGGGAGAGTGTTTATCTTTCCTATGAAAGCAGTGTAAACCTTAATCACTATTTCTTTAGTTGTCATGACCATACAGTTCAAAGTAGATAGGACATTCCACAAGTGTGGCACACTTAAGGTTTATGATGCTCCAACACTCAGGAAGATCATTCCTTTTGGTGGGGAACAATGTACATTGATCTCCGCTGTCCTGCCTTGAAGCCTTGAGCAGATCATAATAGTGCACTCAGATAAGTGTTCCCAGGGACTAGCCTTTGTTTATTTTGTTCTGTAGCCAAAACCATGGCTATGACAATAAAGAGCATCAGTTTCAATACAAACACTTCATGCATGCCACAACTGAGCAATGTTTGGGTTGTTTGTAATACACTGATTTAGTTTTTTTGTTTAAATCAGTAAACTTAGCACAAACATTTTCCTTCAAAAGCGAAATAACACCAATAAAGAAAGGCTGAAGTTGCCACGTTGCTCATCCATGCACTGAAACATCCCTGAGCTTGTTCCACAGAGCTCCTATGGCACCACACTGTCAGCATCTAGATAGGCAAATATGACACTTCAGCTAGGTGAATATGTGGCTTGAGCACTGGTAAGAAACACATGGACTCTGATTACTCAATAGCTGCTAGTGTGGATCTCTTCTGTGGAATTAACAGAGTCTTTGTAGTTATGGCCCTCCAAAGTGGCTTTCCAGTAAAAAGAAAACCAAAATCTTCTGCTCTCCCTTCTCTCCTTTACTTATTTACTCACGCCTCACTAGGGCTTTTATTTTTTCTTTAACGTGTTTACAAATAGCAATTTTATTAACATTTATTATTTACTTGTAATCTGGTCATTCATTTCCATTAAACATTCACAGCTAAATATGTGTCCGGCTGCCTTCAGTGAGGAGATTACACATAAAATAAAAAATCGCAATTGAAACCTGGATTTTGCAGTGGGGAATTATTTTTGAGAAGATATTGAAAAAAAAGCTCATGACCTGATGTGAGAAGGAAGTTGGAGGATGCCAATCCTAGGCTTGAATCAGAAATGTTCACATTAATGCAAAGATTACTATGTAGTGACATACACATAAGTGGGACAGAGCTGTATCATGTCTCTGAAAAACAGCAACAGAGGAGCTTGAACTCCTCTTTCCCCATGGAGTGCTTTTCCTGGTATATCCGAACCAGCATGCGTCATACACCTCAGTTCAAGCCTTCCTCTGTTAGCTTGGAGTTTCCTACAGCTTCCTTTCAAACTTTTCTTTGTTACCAGTTTCATCTTTCCAGAGGGACACTGTGACCTGCTTTAACCCATGGACAGAGTTAATACAGTGCCAAATGTAAGCCAGACTATGCACTGGCTGTAGGCTGGCTTCTCACATCGAATGTCTGGGTTAGAAGCACCTGAAAGACCTTCTGTGTCACAGACAATATTTCTAGAGAAGAGAGCATTTTTTATTACAGAGAAGTGTCAAGAGAGTACAAAAACCTTTTTAAAACCACTCACTCAGGTTATTTTGGCAATATTTTGAGGAGGTGAACTTGAAGGAAAGGAACCCAGAATTCAAAAAGCAATTTACTGCTGAAATCTGAGCTGCTGCATAAGAGGGGTAAACTGCAGGGGGAACACCATTTCCTCTCCAAGCACCACACCATTAAAGACACATTTTTCTCTTTTGCAGTTCTGCAGTAAATACTCTGATAATACTATTTCTATTTATTCTGCCTGCCTGTTCTTGCACCTTTCTCTGGCTGACCCTTGCATGTGCCCTAGTTGTTTCCCCATCATTATCCTGTAATGAAGTATGAAAGTGCGGTTGATCTTGGTGCTGAAAATGCAGCCAGACTGCTTAGTAAAGAAACAAAACTTTGAAACAATTTAAAAGGATTTATGGACTCACATCTGTGATCTCTGTCTCCCAAGGATGCGTGAACCGACCTCGCCAGTCACTGAAGCCCTCCTCAGTGGGGGAGACGACATGCTCCATTTGGAGGGAGGGGTGGAGAGATGCTTTCCATGCACTGTAAGTATCATCTGTCCTGGGATTTCTGTGAATTTTAGAGATGAGAGGGTATGGCGAAGAAAAGGGAAGTGTGAGCATTGCTGTCTCCTTGAGAGCACAATTACCTTCATACTTACACTCTGAAATAAAACCTGTTACACCCATAGAAAAAATGCAGCCACGAGCAGAGCTTGGACCATATGCTGTGCGCACCTGAGCTGAAGATTCTCCCAGCACAGCCCTGTTTCTGTACTGGTTGTTGTTGAATCAGCTGATATCATAAGCCCAGTGTGAATATCAGAGGAGCTGAGATCAGCCCTATGCATCTGCCCAAATTCATTTGTTTCTATTCAGCTCAATACTTCTCAGCACAAGTCATCCTCTGCTGTTACTCCTTAACTGGGCCACCACACAGCCACACATAAAACTTCACTCCCTGCAGCAGTGCTTGCATTCCCACAGTTCCCACAGAGCTCTGGTTTCAGCAAGGAGAAGCAAATGGCCCTGGAGGATTTTCGTTTTCATTGTTATGGTTGATTCTAATTTAAACGAACTCAACAATACGCTGTGCTTTGCAGTGGAAGAAGCCTCACACACCCTTTTAAAGAAATGGCAGCGAATACTTCCAAAGTCCTTTTTCATAATATTTACAAAGTAGTTGATCCAGACAGTAAAGGCACAACTCCTGTATGTCAGAAATCAAGAGAGAGACTTTCTCACACAGCTCTTGAGTGAACAAACATTCAGAGTCCTGAAGCTCCAGGTAACTCCTGACTCATTATCTGCCATATCCATGGGGCAAGCAAAGGCTGTAACCACTCTCCTTTCAACAGAGCCCCATGTTATGTTTGAACACGCAATCGAGTCTGTGGTTTACAGGTGAGAAGGGTGCCCTCATGGCAAATCAGGTAACATCTGCTTTATCTCCCTTCACCACAATATAAGGTCAATGTTTTGTGTGAGGAGAGTTGCTTCATGCTCATTTTGTTTAAATCCGCCTATCAATTTTTGTACTATGCAGTCATTCTCAAGCCGGGCATGACCTCAGTCTTTCATTATTTAATGACTTTCCCTTTGTGGGACAACATACAGCTCTTCCATATAGCTCATCACTTTTGGAAAAGGACCAGCTTCGTGAGTTCCTTGACTGGATGAGGAGGAGAAAAAGGAAGAGCGAGCCTTCTTTGTTGCTTTTTAGGGACTGAACTGTAGACTTGCTTTCCTCAGGCTGGAGAAACTCCAAATCATTTCTGCCGGCACTACTAATGATGCCTGACTGGCATTCTCTTGCAGATGTAAACAGTGGCACAGCAGATTATTTAACGTCTGCCTGAAGCATAATTTCCTAGACAGTGAGGTGCTAACGTCTCCAAAGCAGCTTCAGAGGGTTAGGAGGGTGCCATTTTTCCAGCTGAAACTGGACAGTTTGAAGTGACAATCTTATATTTTCCCTTTGCTACTTATCCCCAGCAAAGTGTTTCTACACCTATGTAATGGGACACATTTCTCTTGGGGGCAGAAAGCTTTAGTGTCTGTTTCCAGTGAAACAATCACTAAAAAGCAGTCTGAAAGCACGATTTTGATGCCAGTATTTCAACTTTAATTCCCTGCCAGACCTGGAGTCTGAGCAAGGCCATTGGGAGAGACCAGCTGTAAGCCTGGCAATGAAACCTGCCTGCTTCATCAGGTCCGGGGAGCCGATGAGGTCCAGGTTCAGCTCAGGCAGGTTGCTGCTGATAGCAGAGGAAAGGGCCCTGCATTGCTGCATGCTTTGCCCACCTGTGAGACATAGACAGCCTGAGTGGCTCTGGGGCCATGGGAGGCCTGGGAATGCCTGGGCAGGGTTGGGAGCAGTCAGACTCAGCAGCAGCAGTGGGCACTGCTCCCAGATCTCCCACCCCACCTCTTCTCCACTCAAGCACCACTCTCTCCTTTCCCTTCCTTCTGGTAGGAGCAGCCTGATATAGCCCTGTCCAACCTGGCCTTGAACACTGAAAGGCATGGGGCAGCCACAGCTTCTCTGGGCAACCTGTGTCAGTGTCTCAAAGTCCTCACAGTGAAGATTTTTTTCCTAGTATCTAAATCTACCCTCTGTCAACTTAAAGCCATTCCCCCTTTGCCTGACTCCAAAGCACCATCTTCAAAAGAGGTGGAGCTGAGGAGGACGGAGGGACCTCCCTGTGGTCCAGACCATGGTAGGACCGACTGTAGACAGGCTTACATGGGCAGGTCACTCAATGAAGGTGCTCAAGTTAGATTTGAACACCCAAGTGAATCTGAATGCCCATTGCTCTCTCTGCCCAGTGAATGCTCTCTGTATGAATAATGGCCTACTGCACAAGGTTTGCAGAGATGGCCACCAGCAGCCCTCCCAAGCCGAAGGGTTGGGATGTGCCATGGCGGCACACAAGGGAATGCTGACCGTGTCAAGGTACGGTGAGTGGCAAGCTCACCTAAACCTCCTGACAGGCACTAGGAGTCCAACACCACTTGAAGGTGAACCCTCTGCCCCATTTGCCCACGGTTTGTGGGCTGCTCTGTGCCCCAGGACCCCGGGGGGAGGGCACAGCCCCCTGCCTGACCCATTCTCAGCTTGCCAGCAGGAAAGCCAGGCTCGGGCGCAGTCGCCGGCCAGTTCGGTCAGCGGGCAGGGAGCGAGGTCTGCCCCCGGGGTACCACTCTCATGGCGGTCGGACGTCATGTGGGGCCGGCGGCTGCCCCTCCGCCTGCGTGCAGCGCCGCTCCTCCTGGGCCGGGGGACGAGAGCGGGGCCGGGGCTGGGGCCGGGCGGTTGGGGGTGGAGGGGAGCGGCGACTCGGCCGGAGGGGGTGCGGAGCCGCCGTGGAGGGCGGAAACGGGGTGGGGGGGATTTGCGTCAGTGAGGGAGCTGAGGGCGGGCAGGACGGACGGAGGGACAGAAGGACCGAGGGAGCCCGCGGACAGGCACCCGCCGACCCCGCTCGCCTGCTGCCGCTGCCTGTCGCCCCATGGAGCTGTGCCCGGGGCCCGCCGCGCCTTCGGGCTGGGCGCTGCCGCTCCTCCTCGCCCTGGGCGCCGGGCTCAGCCACGCCACGCCGCACCTGCGGTACACCCGGCCGGGCTCCCGCAGCAAGTGAGTACCGCCCGCCCCGGGGGGGGCTGCGGGAGCCTCTGCCGGCGGCGGGGCGAGCCGAGGCGGGCTGGGGCAGCCGGGGTGCTGCGGCGGGCGGGCTGGGGCGGCGTGTGGTTGCCCTCGCGCCGCCACTCGCCCCTTGACGGCCGTTGTGTTTTCTCCCCAGGAACTGGTGCGCCTACATAGTGAACAAGAACGTGAGCTGCTCGGTGCTGGACGGGACGGAGAGCTACGTCCAGGCCCAGTACAAGTGTGCCTGGAACCAGTTCCCCTGCCAGCCCACTCTGGTGTAAGTACCTGAAAAGGCGACCTCGAGCGGGAAAGCGCTTGGCCATCCGCTGCCAAGCCCCGGCGGGGAAGGGATAGCTGTTGCTGCGCTTGGGCTGTTCCCGGCACCCCGAAAAGCACCCGATCGGGGCGGGAGGGCACGTACCGCCTCCTGATCCCAGCACGCCCCAAACAAAGCGCTGGGTTTTATTGTGAACATAAGGCTGCCGGAGCTAATTGGAGCCAGATTGAGCGCGTTGTTGGTCCGCACAGGCAGTGCGCTGCGCGCAGCCGAAGGGGAGCAGCGCTGTCACACGACTGTGCTGCACGCCGTGGTGCGGCTGGCAGGGTGGTGGTAAGCGCTTCGAGCCGCTTTCCGTAGGCGGTGGGAGCGGCAGCACCTGCTGGGGGAGCACCTATGCACCCTGCTCCAGGTTTGGTAGGGTACAGCGGAGCTCAGACGCGGTTTTATAGTTGCTCCGTGTTGCTGGATTGGTGCGTAACCGCGAGGGAGAGCCAGGAATGCGAGCCAGCACATTTACAATCTGTGTATCCCTGTCAGTTGTCCAGCAAGGAGAGCAGCCAGCGCAGAGGTTTTTACAGGGGGTTATACAAAGTCACTGGTTTGATTTTAAGCTTAATGCTGTTGAGTGTGATCGTATGGCAGTCCGTAGAGTGACCACCTAGTGTGCTGTGTGAGCCGTGCAGGTACAGCAGGAGTCAGGGAACGGCTGTATCTTGCTGTATTTTAAGACTAATCTCAGGCAAATCGCCTTTCCTCAGTTTCCCACTTGAAGAGCAGTAATATTTACATGCTTCTATTTGAAAGCTCTAGGTGATAAGCACTTTCTGAAACCATTTCACTTCCCTCAGAAGTCATCGGAAGGACACCTGTAGATTTTTGTGGGATTAGGCTTAGAGTTTGGCTGAGGTGATGGTGAAGTTTCTTTACAACAAAGAATAACTAGTTTTTATTCTGATATGAAATGGTGGGGATGAGACTGATGCTGCTAGGTCCTGGGTGCTACTGAAACAAGACAGCAGACATCAATGACACTAGGGCCTGTGACAATAGGTGTCGGGCATTTGGCATTCAAATGCACTGCTTTCTGTTTGTTTGGGTTGTTATTTTTGTTAAAAACACAACTTTTTATCTATTGAAATATATAAACACTGGAATTTGAAGGAAATAACAAAGACAGCAGACAGCCGAGTAACACAGTCTTGTGTAATTTCCCTTGTTTCTCTTTGGAGTGTTGGGCTGGCCATTTTGGACTTCTGACTGAGGTTATGGGCTGTGTAGTGGGGTGTGCCCTCTGTTGTGCGGAGTCTCAGGGAGGAGTGAGGAGTGGTTGAAACCGAGCTCTTTGAACACATAAATCACCAAATATTAAGATAAGGAATCTCAGTAAATTAAGATTTTCTTGGACTGTCTGCTGGTAGATAATGAAGAAAGTGCAAAGGCATTGCTTCTAGCCCCGGAAATGCCAGATCCGAGGGCTGCTTGAGCGGGTGAGATCTTTGGCAGGAGCCAGATGGGGAAGCCCAGCTTCAGCGGGGGGCTGGATTGGATGACCTCCAGAAGTCCCATCCCTTCCAGATGACTCTGCGGTTGTGTGAAATGGCATTGTCTGTCCTTGGTTTCTAAACATCTGGAGTTGGCTGCTGTCAGAGAATATGGGGCTGAACAGACATTTGGTCTCGCCTGCTGTGGCCAATCTCATGGGGGCTTTTTGTTCTTTTGAGAATGGAATTAGATATTTATCATAAGTCTTTGTTTCCTCAGTTTGACTTTCTTAGGTGAACATTGCTGTTACTTCTTTCTTCGTAGCCGTAATAGCAATTGTAAAATCATTCCTTGTTCTTCACATAAAATATTGTAAGTACCTACCACAGCACCAGCTGATTAATACTGAAAGCAGCTGCAATATTGAAATCTTTACGTTTTATTGTGTTCAAAACTCTCTGTGTATAGGCCGTGACTTGCATTTTTCTGTCTGTTGCTGGTATATGCCTTTTCTTAGCAGCAGAGGAGGAAAGGAACTAATCCAAAGCATTTGAAATACACAGTTCAAATCCTGCAAACTCACAGCTTTAGTCCTGTGAAAAGTATTTAATTCAGTAGGAATAGTGGTCTGAGTAACAAAATGTGCTTATATATATTTATTAGCTAATGTTGACAAAAATAGGACAGGAAAGAGATACAAAAGCAACAAAGAAATAACTGTTAAGGCTTTCTGAAATTATTCTCTTTTTCCTTTATGCACTTACATAGACAAGTTAAAAATAAACTAAATAGTAGATATTCATCAGAATAAACTGCGGTCCCTGTGTAGTCCTCTTTTGATACCCATGGTTCATCTAAGAGCTCATTCTGCTGCACACAGTGGAGACAGTGAGATCCAAATCAAACAAAGACCTTGTTAACTGTATCAGAGATGTATTGGTTTTATTAGACCTTAAGTACTATTAGGGCTTTTTTTATCAGTCAGTGGATTTATTGTCGATCTGATGTAGTTCAAAACTTGGTTTAAAGAGCCCTTCTAATGTTTAAGTTCAGTCTAGGTTATGCGTGACAAATTACTTACATTAAAAAGCTCACTGCATTTTATATGGGAGCATTTTGCTGCCTTAAACGTAGAGTTGTACTCTTGACTTCCACATGCTCTTCACATGCAAGGGAGTGTATATTGCAGATATGGATTATAGTCAGCACTGATTTTATTGTTTTTAGAAATAGAAACCTCTGGTGATCAAGCCTAAAAATCATATGCATGCATGAACCCTTTTTACCTACCCTTAGGGGCCATTAAAATATCATTTGTCTGAAATAAAGCCCCACTGTTGGAATGACTGCACTTCTAGGAGTGTTAACTGTAATTTCAGTTTGGCTACAGGGTATATTTCCTGAAATGTTAAGTTGAAATTCAGGAAATTATTACGCTTCATTGTTCTGCTGTTTTATAAGCATGTGGGCTTGACTGTGCATTTCCTTGCTGAAAAGTTAGTGAATGCTTTGGCTGATTAAGGTGTCAAGGATAAATGTGAGTTGAAGTGTGGCTGCTTAAGAGATAGGAAGAGAGGGAGTAGAAAGAAAAAGCAGAAAGGCCCTTTGAAGTATGTTGCCTTTGAAGTGTGGGGAGCTCCTGATTTATTTTCCTTAAAACTGTGACTAGCAGAGGAGAGAGGAACTTTTATTAGTGGGTCATTGGACTGAAGGTTACTTACACAAAAATATTGGGTGTTTTTCCCACCAAAAAGAACCTGTATGTTTTGAAATTTGAAAGACTGCTTCATAAATAGGTGATCCTTGCCCACTTCTTTTGTTGTGAATTTTCTTTCTTAGTCTTCTTATGGATGGTTTACTAACTTAATTAGCATTATTAGCAGTTTGTAACTAATAGTGCTCTGATGGTAAAAGTAAAATGTATTGCTCTTCTGTCTAGATTCTACACACTCTTTAGGGTTGTGGCTTCTCTTGGACATCCTCTGGTCAAGGCTTCAGGGCAGGGTGTTTTTACACCAGTTGCTTGTTTTGCCTCTAGTACTGTAGAGTGTGTTGGGACACCTGGCTGTACCATAGGTGCTCCAGTTTATGGCCCAGCATTTTTGGGCAAAGCCATTTTCACTAGTAAGGTTTTGATTGCAAAGCCTGAAGTGAACTGAAGTGGGTGAAGCAGAGGGATTTTTTCTGGGTTTCCATCTTTGCTGCAGAACTGCAAATGGGGCTTCCCTCTATGAGGCAGTAAATCAAATAGAAAAAGATTTGGACTGGGAAGAATCTCCAGAGGTCATGTAATCCCCCTGTAGCCTCCAGCTAGCAACGGAGCCAGCCTCAAAGTTAGATCAGGTTGCTCAGGGGCTTGAAGAAAGGATGTTTTGTCAGATCCCCTAAGTCAATATCCCCATTAATTCTGCTCATGTGAGTAAAGATATCTGTGTGCTCAAGTGTGTAACAAGTCAAGTCACCTGTCCTTAGCCTGTGGGACGTGGATTTCATGATATAGTGTGAGCTTCTCATCTTAACACTAATGACAAATGTATAATAAGCAAACCCATTATTTCACTATGTTGTGCTTGCTTAGAAAATGGTCAAGAAAATGATGAATGAATCAATAGCTAAATTAGCAAGCCTCTCCAAATCTCTCATTGAGCAATAATTTCCAACTTCTTGTCATTTAATACGTAAATAAGCCCACTGCCAAACTAATCACAGTTTTAATCACTGCCAAGAGGAAGATTTAAGGGAAAAGACTGAAATAACTTTAGAGGCTCTTACAGCTAGTTTTCTGAAATCATAAATACGAGGATAGAGGGCTATACTTATGAGTAACACACCACTCTTAGTAAGCAATATTCAGTGTTTATTAATAAAATAGTATTGAGTAAAAGTGGAAATTTTATTACCGCAGAAGAACGTATCAGACTTCCAGTTAAATGGCTGCATCGATTTACCATTTTCTGGCAACCCCAGAACAACCTGGGTGGAGTACATCAGCCGCAGTCTAGGAACATATAGGAAATCCGCTTGTGGTTTTCAGCCTTTCAACACTCCCAAGGTAGTTTTGTCTGAGGCTACTCAGTTGCTAGAAATTAAACATATAGACCAGGTCAGAGTGCTCAGCACTGGGTAAGGTCAAACTTGAGATACACAAGTCAGCACAGATCAGAGCCTATGCTTGCCACTGGCTTCTAGCAGTGCATATCTCGTAAGAAAAACTTTCAGGATGCACAAAAACTTGAAGGGAGAATGAGGACTGTTTTAATGTTCCCCCTCCAAATATCTAGAAAGATCTTCAGGATTTTTTTATTCCCTTAGTGTATTTTGTATGAAGCAGAATTTGTTTGTACAGGCTCCAGCTAGCTGACTGCATAGGGAGGCTAGCCTAAGGGGTTGTGCATTGAAAACAATAAGGGAACTTGAAAACCTTCAGAATGTACTTCAGTTTCCTGGAGTGCTTGTTTGAAGAGATTGGAGCGCCTGCTGGGTGTGGTAAACTTTCCTGGCTGTCTCCCTGAGCTTCAAATTGTGCATCTCTGCCTCCAGAGTCTTTCTTCTCTGTGAAGCAGACAGGGACGTTTCATTGCACACATCGCTTGAGTTTGTTGCAGTAATTAAAAAAACAGAAAAATCACAAACAATTCCTCAATTCACATTAACACAAATAATGAGAGGTTTTATGCTTTTCTGGTTTGAAAAACTAAGCATGAAAATGTTGCCAAAACAAGTTGTTATTTTTAGGGAGCTGCTGACCTGTTTAAAGCCTATTTTGTCATAAATCGCCCAAATAGCCAAGGAACATTTTGCACCCTTAGAAAGCGGGCTGTGCCAGGTTTACACATTGCAGATTATTGCTCTCATCTGACTTCTTCTTTGCATTCATATCTCACCTTTTCTCTCCTTTCTGGTTCATTTTTGACCTGGTGTCTTGATAAGTATCAGCTCTTAAAGCAATGCTGCAATTTATTCTGAAAGCTGGGGTCCCGGCTAATCCCACCGGTTAGCTGTTTCAATCAGGAAAGTATTGGTTATCTATTTTATCTGTGTATGTTTTCAAATAATATGTCAACAGCAGCTCTTTCTTGGAATGATCCTAGAAATAAACTTATTTAATGGGCAGAGAACCAAAAGAGATACTACTGGAGCTCCTTTTTTCAGGAAGCTTTATTAGGAGCTGCATCTGTGCTTGACCTTTCCGCTGCTGTAAGGTAAGAAACTTGGTCCCTGCTGCTAGAAGAGGCAGGTGAAGGTGTTGCTATGTGGAACATGTTGCAGAGTTGCTGCTGTTCCATCTCTGTTAGACTACATCATGGTGCTGCTCCACAAAATTATTCTGAAATCCTATTGAATGGACTCTGTTTTCAAGGTTCTTCTATCCTGTTTTATTTAGTGGAGTTTTAGCAGCTTACTGTCGGTCTGTCCACATGTGGATGACTGTCATAGGCTTATCTCATGTGATGGCAATATATGATAATTTAAGATTGTAAATCTCAATGATGAAGCTGTGCTTTAAGCATTGCCACAGCCTGGTTGTGGCTCCAAGTTACTTAAGTGCATCCCACGTCTTGGTTTCTCTCCTCGTAAGAAGATGCTTACCTGGTGTTCAGGAATGGTAATTCATTAACACTAGGAGTGTTAGAATTTTAAACCTGAAAGATATTTTTTTGGCATTTCCTTCTGGACTTCAGCTGTCAGCTTTTAAAAAAATAAAATCCTTGGCAGCTGAGAGGGGGAGATAGAGAGAAATACATAGGTGTGTGTAAGTGTGTGTGTATATACAACAACTAGAAATAACTAGTATGAGACATGGCGCATGTTTCAGAGTTTCTTCTTGCAAAGAAGAAACTCTTCTCTCCCAAGAGAGAAAATTGTGTTTTGAATCCCGTCTTTTTGATGGAAGAATTCTATCTGAGATGAGTGGCATCAAAATTCACTGTATAAATAATGAATAATGTCACTTCTGGAGATTTTGAATGGAGCAATAAGTGAAACCCTGTGGTGTTGTCTGAGAACTGTTGAACGTTTTTATCTTCTCCGAGTTCCTGTAATCTTCTGCCCCTCTTACTGAAAAAAACCCCCGAACCAACCCAAAAACAAAACCAACCAAGCCAAAACAAACAAGAAAACACCAAAACCAAACCCCAACACTAAACAAAAAATAACAAACTCTGCAGTAAAATTCAGCCACATTCCCTCAGATATATTGAACTAATGTTCCTCATCAAAGACAGACCAAACTGTACTGAGCTATTTTGGGCACTGTGATTCTCTGCTCCTTCCCTGGTACCGACAGATGAGAGGACAGTGTTCTTCAGGGGTAGAGGAAAGCAACTTTTTTCCTGCTGTCCTGAGAGTTATATGCCGGGGATGTAGCAGGAGGGAGGAATACAGTCACCTGTGCCAGGTCTCTGTCGCCTAGTAATTTCTTCCATACAGTAGACAATATCTGCTCCCATTGTGCTTCCCAGGTGGTGTGCAGGCAAGAATAAATAGTAAACACTGGAAAAAGTCTCTAATGCTTATTCCTAAGTTATGACACATTTAGTGGAATTACAGTGCTGATAGTCTGATATTAAATCACTCTTTGCACTGACCTGGATGGGTGATTTCTTGGTTGTGTACACAACAGGCAGTTGTGTGCCTGCAGATGCATAGTGCTTTGTCTTCTCTTGCTTTCCTTCAGTCCCTGTTAATGCTCTCAGCCAGTAGGACGATTTAGCTCAGAATAGATCTGGCGCAAATGTTGACCATACTATACATTAGTGCAGACTTTACTAAAAGCACCCTTATGTGCCTGTGAGAGCCCAGAAAAGCTCTGGTAGTGTGTGCTAATGGAGGTCATCGTACCTTTATGTATGCCACAGAGGTGCCTCAGAATTGTGTTTTTCCCAGTGCAAACAATATTAAAACACTGTGCTTGGTTTTGGTAATGTGTATTAGAGTCTGATTATTATGTTATATAGAGACCTGACCATGGCCTTTTGGGAAGTTAAGTTGAGACGGCTGTGGCTAGGCCAGGTATAGGGCTAGTGGGTAAAGTCAGTGGCATTTTTTGGAAGAAAAAGTATTTCCCAGGCCCCAGTGCCTGCAAACACATGTACTGACATTCTTTACACAAATTTTGGAAGACAAAAATGCCAGCTAAAGGAAGATTAGAATTGGAAAGATGGGACTTTCTGAAGTCTATCTGTAGGAAGCAGCTTAGTGTCTCTAATGTCAGATCAAAATCAAAAACTGTTTTGGGATTCACTAGGACTCTCTTTAGATAGATTTTTGCTGCAGCATATAATTGGGATTTATTACTGATTCCACGGTTTGCTTTCATTGAACACCTAGACTTCTGAAACACAAGGCAGTGGTATTCTGCATGCTCTTCAGGTAACTGGGTAGATATAATGACTTTAAGATGAGATGTGGCCCTGTTTTGACTCTACTGTCTGTATTGACTCTATTTCTGTTGGCCATAATGGAAATACAGACAACTAGTGCCTGTCCATACCTACACAGTAGGCACCTGAAATTGAGGTGTCCTGAAACTCATTGCTAGAAACAATCACTAAAAGTCTCCCTGATTTCAATAGAACTAGGATTTCTGCTGTCATTTAGAGGTTGGTATTAGGCCTGTACTCTTGGGGAACACAAAACTTGGGATCAGCTGGTTCTAATTTAATAACTATGTAGTATAAATGGCCAACAGGTATATTTTCAGTGCAAGCCTTTGCAGCCTACAGAATAAAAAGTGCTTGGTCAAAATATGACTGCATTTAATTACATCTTCCAGGTAGTATTTTGGGGGGTGTCTGTGTGCTACTTCAGCACTCCCATTGCAATATACTGAAGATTTGGATGTCTGGGACATGCAAGAGCAGACTATATAATTTACAAAGAATGGATCCAGTGTGGTTAGGGCAATAGATAGTGATGATCTGTTATCTTCTATTCAATAAGTCTGTGATTTGCAGGCTGCTGAAGTTATGGACCTGTTCCAGTGACTATGGAATTTTGGACCAACTTCGAAGTTTTGTGCTCTGAATAAACATTTTATACACTGCTTATGTAGAAACATATGCTGATTCTGCAGTCCCTTGCTCACAGTGAGGATGTGGTGGCACTTATCTCCTTGCATTTCCCAAAAGGTTGAATGTTAATAGCTAGTTACAGAACTGAGCCATATGTTTTCCCACCAATTTTGTCCAAATGTTTCTGATTTGTTTTATCGCTATTAGGTGACATTCCAAATATCAGTGCTAACTGCTTCCTTCTGTGGTTTAGCACAAGAAATTTATAGCTCATTCCCTAGTGAAAATGTCTAGCATTTGCAGCAAACATGTATTTTTAGTTAAACATTTTCCTAAGAAAATATTTTCTTTCAAAAAGGAGAAATATTTGAATGCTGTTTCCACACTATACAACTTTATTTGAGCTGTGAAATACTTGGATATTAAAAGTGGAGATATGCATAGCGTTCTGAAGGTGTTTTCTCATTTGATCGGCATGTTGAATTTGTGGTGAAGGCAGTAGGTGTTGGTAGTTGTAGGCCTGTTGTGGAAAGATTCCTAAAACCCAGCTGTTCTTATTTTCTCTGGTGCAAGGAAAGATTAGACTGTTAAAATCACCCTTTATTTATGCGTTCTAAAAGAATGAGTTCATTTGTAGTATTTGTGAATCCTTTTGACCAAATTGCCTCACTAGGAAACTGTGTAAAGTTTCACACCTACAAGGTAAAAAGATGTGAAACTTGGGCATGTTATGTTTTGTGTGTTTGTACTGGCATGTAACATGTTTGCTGTGACTGAGTGAGCAGCTGGATCCAGAATACTGCAAATGTATATAAAGACATTTCTGGTTTGTATATTCTAGTAGCTCCCACTCCTATGTCATTAAAACATGTAGAATGACAAGTTATTCTCAGGATGCGGTCCCTAGCAGAACTTTCTGGTTTGTTTTGTTAGAACTGTAACCAAGAATATAATTGCGTTCGGTGCCGATAGACTGTTACATCCGGGCAAGATCCTGGAGGTCTCCAGCTCCTCCACAGAAATCCACTGGGAGAGAGAAGTTCTGGCTTTAAAAAACTTGTATGATTGAGAAGATGGATGCATGCTGGTGGCTGCTATTTATGAGTGCATCTGGGTCTTGCTGGCACAGTGACACCATTCCTTGCATGAGCAACATCCACAGCTGTGTATGAAGCATATCATCAGCACAGTAGCTGTAGCTGTGAAGCTGTGATATTTAAGAAACTTTTATGTGACTGGATTGAAATTAGAAAAGTGTTAGGATACGTTCCCCGTGCCCAGTCTTACATGGCTAGCCTTTCTGAAGTAAATGGGACTAGCTGTGTGATCCATTCAGCTGGACTGGCAGTATAGAAGAGCAGTAGTTCTTGGTAAGTAAATCCCAGTTTAATTTATGAGCCATCCATGAGCATCGCTGTCCTGTGACCACAGTTCAAGATGTAAAATGTGAAAACTGTCCTACATCCAGATTTTGAAACATTTTGATTCCAGCTTAATTTTTTCTCCAGGAGAAATGTGGTTTAGGATTCAGGTTGGTCTGTATTTGATGTGCCATAGCTGAAATCGAAAGAGAGCCAAATCATGTATTTGCTTGAGCTCTCAGACTTGAAAGAATTTGTAAGGACCAGACTGCTACAACATTTTTAAAGTTGTAGATACACTGTGCTCATACTTTGTAACTTTAAATGGGAGAATTCTGCATCTCAAATAATTTTTGTGTTAAATCATATTAAACCATTTTGTGCGAGGTGTCCCTGTCCGTGGCAGGGGGTTTGGAACTAGATGATCTTAAGCTTCTTTCCAACCGTAACTGTTCTGTGATTCTATTTTATGCTTTTTAGGACCATGAAATTATAAAATAAAGAGTGAGAATGTCAAGCTTGCTTATTTTTTAAGATGGAGTTTGGAAAAGTTTTATAATTTGCTCACATGGAAAATACTGAGCTTGATTTCATTTAATTTGTTGATAATTCTTCTTTTGCATTTGGTTATATCATCTGAAAGTGTCTACATTGTTAAACATGACTGTAGAGAAGGTATAAAAAGAATGGCAGAAACAGTACAAGGAAAAACCTCATGCTGTAATTTGAGTGTAGATGTGCACAATTTGGTAAAAGTATTTATTACTCCTTTTATAAAGTGTTTCCATTATATTCTTAAAACCTTGTTAGGAAAACATAGAGAAGCATAATGGTATTTGAAGATAATCGAAATACTGTAATTTTCAGGAAGGAGCTTGGCCCTGAAAGCATAGAGAGGAACACACACAAAGTTAAGTATTTTATGGAAATCAGAAGAAAGCATGTACGACCATTTCCGGCATGTGAAAATTTATCTGGAAGTTCAAAGTTTGCATTTCAGTAATGCGGTGTTGTGAGAGAGCTTGTAATGACTCTCAAAACCACTTCAAAACACCAAAGCATCTAGCTAATCCTTTCAGTCCTCTGACTCTGGCAGCTAGTTGGAAGGAATGGGGTCAAACCCATATTACCTATACAAGATATGGTTTAATACTTTAGCTAAGGGAGAAAGAAAAGGAAATTCCTGGGTGGCTTAATACTTTAGCTAAGGGAGAAAGAAAAGGAAATTCCTGGGTGGCCAGGATGTTGTCCTTCCCAGTGGTGCCCTCTACATTGCACTTCTCTACTTAATTTTTAAAGCACTTGACCTTGGGGATGTCTGTACTTCACATTTGTAAACAGATTCAGCAGATAGTTTAGTGAAAACTGTAAAAGAAACTAGCTGGAGTGCAGTTTACTGCTGTTTCATATATATGGTTTTGCAAAGGTAAAACGGGATTGGAAACCCGCTCTGTTGTTTACATGCTCCAGGTCAGAATCTGAAAACCTAACAATCACAGCAAGCTACAGCAGTCACAAGCAGGTAATCGACAGAGCTACAGCCTAGCCTGCCCCTGCCTCCTTGTAAAGATTCACAAGGAGAAGGGAATCCGGAGAGGTTTATTAAAATAAACTACTCTTTGTCCAAAAACAGTTGGAAAAAATATGACAGTCTCTAGTTAATTTTTTCCCCCTTAAATGAGAAATCATAGATAAAGTAATAATGGTAGCAAATGGCTATCAGCTGTGAGATATTATATTAAAATTGTGTCTCTGAAGGTGAAAGGTGATGAATAAAAATATACAGAATTATTTCAGTAATTATTTACACGCATGGCAAGAGAAGCTTTGAAGAGTAGCAGTTTGACTTATAATATGAACTGTTTCACTGTCAGTGTAAGATGTAAGTCTACATTTGGTAGCTGATAGCTGATTATTTTTTGCAGTGAGGAATTCTGCATATTAATACAAGGCAGTGTTTAATGAAACATGATTGATTTTGGTCTGGTTAGCATGCCTACTTCTGGTGCCCATTCTGCGCTGTATTCTGTGTCTCAAAATACACTCCCTATGAGCCCGGCCAGGCCAGGAGTGAAATGTGTTGCAGAGCTGAGTCCTTTGCTGCTGTCCTGTGTTTGTTCGGCTGGTATCACTACTTTAGGGACACCTCAGCTGTGAAGTGAGCATGTTGTTCATTAGTGCATGTAAACTGTTGTCTAATCTGAAATAACCTTAAGAAGATCTGAAAAGGCTATAGAAAAGTTAGTGGTATGGTACTGATTTTATAAAGGAAAGGAGTTAATATGAGAAATTGAGATAACTTTTTTGTTTCTTATGTATTCCAAGTATACCAAGTTATAGAGCTCAGGTGGCAAATTCCTATTTTACTTATATTCCTCCTCTCTCAACCCAAAATGGTACCTTAAATTGATTTAGTTTTTCTAAAACAGCACAGCCTCTGCTTGTGGTCTGGTGGGATACCTTAGTGTCTGTCTGCAGCTGAACATGGGGGTACATGTGCTGGAGGAAAGTTACGGAATAAGTCTGTGGTTAACAGAAGCTGCACAACCAGAATCAGTTTGCTATTAACTTTTGAGTGATTAGTTGGGGTAACTTAAGACTAATGTATGTAATGTGTGCATAGGTTTGTCTGCAAGACCCTTTTCATCTTAACTAGTGAAGTAGGGAAGATTCCTTTGTTGGTTGTGGCATTTCATCTGACTCTTTTCATGTCCTTATCTGGCTCATGCTTTCACCATTTTGTCCTTCCCTGTAATATTCCTCCTAGTTTTGACTGCTCCTTACATACGGATTCTGAGGAATGGCTTGTGTGGAGACTGTGGAAAGGCAAGTGGGACAAAGGCAGAAACAATTTTTGATGTCCAGAAGAGCTGCTGCCAGAGCAGCCCTGCGTGGGTGGGTTTGCAATGTAAAACAGTTAGAGGAAAAAGGGGTTTGAATTTATAGAGTAATACACTGGTGGTCACTGCTACTCTCAGCAGTGACTGATGAGTTGAAAATTCACTTCCCACATCATATTACCCCTCTGCTCATACATGAAAGCCCTTGTTCTATGGCCATATTTGCTCTCCCTGACATGACTGTGTTGAGTGCAGGCAACTTTAAAACCTAGGCAGAAACATTTGTTCATTTGATATTTGAAGGACAAATCATAGATGAAAAGAATTATTTTTAATAAAAAAAAGTTTTAATTTTTGTTTTAATCTAAATAGCAGATTAGGTTATGGATTGTTTAAAATGCTTTCTGTTTTGGCAGATACCGGACAAGTTTCAGACCTCGGTACACAGTTGCGTATAAGACAGTAACAGAGCTGGAATGGAGATGTTGTCCTGGGTACAAAGGGGAGGACTGCAAAGAAGGCCCAGCAGAAAAGCCAAACACTGCTCGTCGTCCCCCAACACCAGCAAAAGCTGTTGTGAAGAAAGGCTTGGGTAATTTTTTGTTTGAATTTTGGTATGCATGGTCATGTCTGGTTTCTTGTTTCATCTTTTTAAGTATGAGAACCATTATGGTTTCTATTAAACTCAACAACTGGCAGGTACAAAAGCCATATGGAAGACATAGTGTGGTGGGAAAGTAATAGCCAGGCAATAACAGCCTTGATATACAGAATTTCCTGAAGAATGATGGAGGGTGGCTGTAGATCACTGGCCATAAATACCAACTGCCTACTCACAGTTCAGGAAAACCTTTGGGTTAAGGTTGGGGTTTTTGTAAGAATTTACAGGAGTTTTTTTTTTGTGGTTTCTTCAGTATTCATCAAAGGAGATGTATTTGAGAGGAGCTATTATTAAAACAAAAAAGAACAGGTACTAATTTTAATGATATGTAATGCTCCAGAGCAGTTTTTTCCTTCGTTCAAGGGCTTATGCAGATTTTACAGATTCATGTTAGATTACTTACCTTAATACTAAAGGGGAATGATAAACCTTGATTTCTGAAAAAATACCTGAAAGAATTAATGATGTTTGTTTGTGTAAGATAATGTCTTATAAAGGGATAAGAAGGAATGCTGTTACTGCAGTCCTATGCTTTTTCTGTACTAACAAAAAATGACAAACAGATATTTCCTTCTGAAGGACTTTTTCGAACATCATTGGAGGTTAGTGTCACATATGGTGCTTAGTCAGATTTCCCCTTGTGGTTTTGTGTAGTGGAATGGATTGGGACTGAATGGATTGTGTCAGACCCCTCCTATAGATGATATATGTGCTTTAAAAATAAGCTTTTAAAATATTTTGTTAGCCCACCTAAAGTGTTATTTCTAGAAGATAATAACAAACCACAGTGATATCTTTAAGTAAATTGCACACTGCTTATGTCTAGAGATTTTCTTTCTGCTCTGACCCTAAAATAACCACAATTCAGTGCAAAAATAGACCAGTGTGTATGTAGTAGCTACACTCTGCATACTTTTTTATTATTAAAGGAATCTGCCACCCTGCCAGTCTTGAGAGTACATCTGTGACTTCCTACCTGCTTTGTAATGTCTTTAAGCCAAAATCCAGTTTAGAACGTAGGAAAAAATCCATCTGTGTGTCCTTTAGACCGTATCTCAGTGATGCTGTCCACGGTATATAACTAGCTTGGAACCAGTACTAAAATTATTTTGTCTGAAGGTTTAACTGTTAACTCCACTTGTCATTTGAAAGAGTTATTCTAATGATAACAATTTGTGTGTCTATTTTCTGTCATATTTTAAGAAGTATATTGTCTTTTGGCTTCTGCTTCTTAACTACATTTACTTTTTTTGAGGGGAGCACTGGTGTTATTTTATCTAGTGATTTTGGATGTGTGAAGCTTATGCTTTTGTACAAATTTTTATTGCCTACTTAAATATGTATCGAATAATTATGTATTTTTGAAGCAATTTGGTTACTGGAATATCTTCTTGAACTCCATCCAGTATGTGCATTTGGATTGTAGGTCAGCAGAACACTGAAACATAAACCCACTTTAGGCACATAAATAATTGCCAGCTAAGTTTTCAGTGGAAATTCAGGAGCAATTATTGTTATGGGTGTTTGTACCTCCCAAATTATTGTTATAGGTGTTTGTGTTGTGATTTGTATGGATCTATAATGGTCTGTTATATATTCTATAGCTTAGATTCATTGCTGAACAAGAAGGGGGATTCTGCTTGCTGATTTTTTGTTATTTATTGCTATTTTATCTTGGTAGAGTTGGTCAGTGTGCTAAAATTTTTAGTTTGGAGTGTTCTGATAATGTTTTAAGTATAAGCTACTGAAAACAGGAATAGAAAAGGGAACAAGAATTACGCAATTTAAACAATTCTTCAGCTTTAAAGAAAAGTGAAATTAGCCTCAGCTGATTAAAACAGATACCACTTGGAATACTTACATCCAGGCTTTGTCTGTTATTTCCATGAAACAGATGCAGAACCAACAGAAGTGCCAGAACCTTCACCATATGAGAAGAAAATGCAGTTTCTTGAGGATGAATTGTTCAGGCTTACACGATCAGTGCTTGAACTTCAGTCCTCTGTGGCAGGTGTGAATGAAAATCTGAAGTTGACTGTCCAAGAAGATGCTAGTAAAATGTTGGTCACTTGGCTGAACAACCTTTATGACCGCCCAGAGCCTGATAGTGCGGTTGGTGGTGAAACAGACACTATTCATCTGCCTGGACTGCTCAATAATAAAGATCAGAAAGACCCTTTTATTGATTTTGAAATGGAAGATCTAAAGTCTGAGCTAGCTGATGTCAAAGAAGCCTTGAAGATGAGGAATGACAAGCTCGAAGAACTGAATGGAAAAGTAAAAGACTATGAAGGGCAGTTAAAACAACTGCAGGAGGCAGCACAAGGACCTACAATAACAATGCCCAGTGATAACATATATCGGGAGTATATAGACTCCAAATTTGAGTCCCTCAGACAGGAACTACTGGAAGGATTTGAAAAGAAAATGGCAGATCTGAAGAACTCCTGTGAATACAAATTACAGGATATCCAGCAGCAGTGTGATGACAATGACAGTAACTGTGTAGGAATAATTGATGTTATAAAGGGAAAAGAGAATGACCTGAGGAAAGAAATAAATACTCTCCGAACTCAGATTCCATCAAACAAGTCCAGTTGTTGCAAGGAGGGTGAGAGGAATGACTTTGACCAACAAATAAAGGATTTAGATAAAAAAATTGAGAGAGTTGCGGAAGCACACAGGATCTTGAATGTCCGAATAGATAATGAGATCAGTCGATTATCAACTCCAGATCTGGAAGACATGTTTGGTGAGAGGTTGGAGGAGCTGGATGCGAGGATGAATGTTACAGAACGAAATGCTGAAGAGCATTGCTTTTACGTTGAGGAAACTCTCCGTGGTGCCATAGCTGCTGAAGTAGATGAATTAAGAGACTTATTTGATCAAAAGCTGCAGGCACTAGAAAATAGGCTGGGTGGGACTATATTAGAGATTGCTAATACCACAGACCCAGATGGAATGTTTATTAATCCTGGGCCCATCTTGCCCAGTGATGCAGGATTTGCAAATAACCAATTTACGGAAGAAATAAATTTCCTGAAGAGCAAACTACTGTCACTTGAGCACCTCTGTGGGCAGAAATGTCAGTCTGCACCACAGGGTATGGAGGACATTCAGAAAGAGCTAGAAAATTGTGACAACAAATACAATCACTTGCTTTCGAAAACAGATAATAACTCTGTTCTCCTGCAGTCTCTAAATAGCTCTCTTAATGAGAAACTCAACTTAATTAAGGGTAACCAACGTGACATCCAGAAAATGCAGAGAGATGTACGTGTATTCCGGTATAGTCTAAATGTCATGGATAAAGATATGAAAAATCTTCAGGACGGCTTGAGTAGCTGCAAGGAGCAGCTTCTGGGTGTCAATTCTACCTGTAGAAAAACACAACGAGGTGTCTTCCGGAAAATCGATCAAATGCAGAGGACATTTGCAAATCAAACTGCTCACTCCAGTGATGACTGCTGTGGTGAAGTAAAAGAGAGACTAGAACAGTTGAATGACCGTATCCTGAATGATCTTAGCAAGTGCAAAGAGAAGACCCAAGGTATCCAGGAGGGCGTTTCGGATGTTGAGAGCAGAGTCTCGCATGTTGAAAAGGTCTGCGGCAAGCTGGACTCTGTCTCAGATAGCTTGCAGAAGATAAAAGAAGGTCTGAATAAGCACGTGAGCAGCTTATGGAACTGCATCCGTGAAATGAATGGAACTATAGCGTCTCATTCCACTGATATTTCTGGCCTCAAAAATTCTGTCCAACACTTTCATAGTCAGGTCTCCAAAATCACCACAGACATTGAAGGCATGCTGAAATCTCAGTCTGACCCAAGTAAGTTTTTTACTCTTTTAAATGCTTTTTGATTGTTTGTTTTTCAACTGCCTGTCTTTTCTGAATCACTTAGAAGGGAACTAAGCAGGGAGGAAAAATTTAATATTACACAACTTCTACTTTGTTTTTACAGTGACTCTAATTTTGGCTCTTTGGTCTAGAACACCATAGAGGGCTTTGGGTCCTTATAAAAGTATTCTCAAAAGAAAGAAGTCTTATATACTTTCCTGTTTACTTTGATCCGGAATAAAGAGAGTAGGAAAACTAATATTACTGGATAGTGAGTTTAAAGTGTGTTTTAAGTAGTAAAACTTAAAAGGGTGTTATTCCAGTTAATTAGATTTAATTTTGTTCTGTTTTATTTTGTTGTATGGTATTATTCTTGATTCCTCAGGGGAAATTGAAAAGTAAGTGGAGAAAACAGAAGTCAAAAGAATTCAAATTTTCGATAAGAAAGATTCTCTGTAAGCCGTATCCTTAGCATGAGTTAATGATTATAATTTATCACCAACTCTTTGATTCAGGACTTTCACAAACAAGCTCCAGCCTATCTTGGTGTGGCAATATAAGACTTCTCCTTCATAGTTCTCCCAGAAGTTTGCATTCCCACAATGTAGTTGGCAAGCTGGCAATAGGGGCATACCCCAGCCGGCAGTGTTTTCACACCTCAGCACTTTTGTTTGTAGTCCAACATGTTAGCTCAAATCTGCCTCCACAGGTGGTTTAAAGTTTGCATTAGAATGGCTGAGAAGCAAAGGCCCATTCCCTTTGGCTCAAGATGCTGTGAAATGGTAACCTCAACATGTTGGTGAACCTTGCCATGAAGATTTGGAGACCTTGCCAAATGCTGCTCAGTTCCCTCTGAAGGAGGGTGTAGTTCTTGCAAGAACTCTGTAGTTCTTCCTCCAAATTGCAACAAAGGGTTGTTTTTCTGAGAGAGTCAAAGTTTACAGAAGGAAGCTGAGTTCCTGTTTCTGTCAGCATGACTCAAAAACACAGGAATTGGAGACTATTTTGAAACTGCACTCTTCGGTTGATTGATGTTTCTGGTTTTAATTTTGTGCACCTATGAGATGAATAAGAGGCCGATTTCTGCGACTGGCCTTAAATCAGAGGAAGAGGTGCTGAGGGAAGAGGCTGTGGACTGTTGCAGCTGTGTCGTGGTTTAAGCTTCTCAGCCACGCACAGTTTTGCTCACTCACTCCCCCCTCTTTCTTCCCTCTGCTCCTGGAGGGATGGGAAGGAGAATCAAAAGAATGCAACTCCCACAGGTTGAGATAAGAACAGTTTAGTAACTAAGGTATAACACAAATCACTACTGCTACCACCAATAATAATAATAAGAGAAAATACAAGGGAAAAGAATACAATTTCTCACCATCCAATATCAAGCCCGACCACGCAGTGCACCCCCACCAGTGCACCCCCCACCATGCACCCTCACCACCCTTCCGGGTCTCTGCTCTCCGTTTCTACATCCTGGACATGACGTGCTGTGGTATGGAATAACCTCTTTGGTCAGTTTGGGTCAGGTGTCCTGTCCCTCCTTCCTCCCGGCTTCCCCTCCTCCCTAGCAGAGTATGAGGCTCAGAAAGTCCTTGGCCAGCCTAAACATCACCAAGCAGTAACTGAAAACACTGGTGTTATCAGTGCTGTTCCCAGGCCCAAAATCAAAAACACAGTGCTGCACCAGCTACCAAGAAGGAGAAAAATGACTGCTACTGCTGAACCCATGACAAGCTGGTGGTGACTGGGGGAGATCAGATGCAGGACTGTGAGTGCTATTGCTTGAATGGATGAGTTGTGCTTCATGAAGTAGTTTCCTTAGTGAAGAATAACGTTCTCATTCTGAGGTAGAGACTTGAAAGCCTGTGATAGATGTGTTGCTTTTGAGTGTTTAATTGCTTAAAACCAAATGTATTGCAGTACTTTACACAAAAATTCTTCTGAGAAGCTTTTGTGTGAGATTAAAAACATAAAAATTTCTCTTCCTTTAAAGGAAGAAGTGAACGGGAATGGAGGGAGTCCATAATTCTCAGATAATTCACTTGGTGAAATCTTGGCTTCAATTCAACAGGGTTAGGACCTTCACCCCTAGATCTTGCAGAAGCAGACCTAGTCCCCATTTAAATGCAGTATGATGTACCTGTGTAATCCTATTTCTCATCCATCTTGCCCAGAATAAATTTGCAGTAGGGACCAACGCTGGAGAAAGGTCCAAGAAACACACAGTAATCTTTTGTGTGTTATTTAAAGCAGGTGTTCGAGTGGCCTCATGGGTGGTATTTATCTGCCCTCTTACAATGTTGTAATGCATTAACAAGCATCAACATGCTTGGATTTCCATGAAATAATGCTGTTTCAGGGCAGAGCTCTTGATCTGCTGTTGGAGGTTGAGAGCCTATGGAAGGATGCTGCTGCTGGACTGAGGAGTAGGCACTCTGAGCAAACCTCTCTGTGATGGGGCGCATCTGACCTCTGAAGGATTGGTGAAGCACACACTTCAGTCCCTAAATGTTTCCATTTAAAATAACACTGTTTGGCACAGCAGTCTAAGTAAGTTCTGATAGCTGGAGTTGCAGAAAGATTTTGGCAAAAGAGACTTTTTTGGAAGTAGTTTGGGAACCCAGTTATTTGAGTTCAGGTATGACTTCAACTATTTTCATATCTGTGATCTGCAGCATCATCACTGATACCGACATTTGAAAGGAAGACTGTCAGTCCTGGCCTTAGATTGGTGTAGAATTTCTTATTCACCATTTGTCAGTGTATCGTAGCATTCAGATGATGTCATTTGACCTGAGAAGGGCTGAAACAGAAACAAGCTGTTGCTAATAACAGTTGTAGAGGGCAGTAAGGCAAGGATATGTTGCAAGAAATACGATATAAAATCTTATCAAGCAGTGTAAGCCCAGCTCACTGTAAACCTGAGCAAAGGCAAATGACCCTGATCTTACGAATATGCCTGTGTTTTTTTTCCCAAATTTTTAATTAATGGGTTTCAAGTGCCTCTATCCAAAGTAACAAGCCAGGTTAGTGATTGATTGTGTGTCAGATACGGACCCAGGGGCCAGAAATTTTTGTCATAATTTCTGATGAAGAATAGTACAGCATGCTGCCATACACAGAGTGATGGTGGCTGCAGTCAGTGGTTTACTCTAAGAGCGCAGGGAACCATGCATGTGCTCAGCAAGGTAATGTAGTCCAGCAGCTCTTTGTCCACATTAGATAGTGACCATCTCCAGCTTCATGTCTTGTAGGATAAGTTGTTCTCACTGCACTTTGTACCTCTCTGCAGGTACGTTTGCTCTTCAAATGGCAAGAAACTGAAAGCCGTGTTAGTTAGTGGTCTCTTTTAACTTACTGCCTGTTCATACAGATTCATTAGGTTTTCCAGGAATCCCAGCTGTGGTCGTGCAGCCAGATACCATGCTGGGAGTGCAGTTTGCTTTCGTTATCGTTATGTGACCTGAACTGCAGTTCTTCTGGGAATTGTGTCTATAGCTGGGCTTTGAAAGCAACAGCAAAATGTCGTCTGCTGAAGTTATGGCCTGAGAAACCAAATGTGTGCTCTGCATTACAACACTGATAAAAGACAATGTAAAATCGTAGTGTTGTAGTGCAAATAGCTATAGTAAATCCTCCTAGGCTCCCTGTGAGCTTGTACTTTGTAACTTGATTGTCAAATCCTTTTGGTATCCATAAAAAAATTCCAGTAAGGTCTGTTTGGCTTATTCCAAGTGCAGTGACAGATTCTTTTACTGGCTAGTTTGCTTTTTGCACTTCGTTTCTATGTGTTCTGGGGCCTCTGGAGAGCATGGTTGGGGCAGGATGATACTAGAAACAGACACATCCTGAAGACCCACCCGCCTCATACATCCAGGTCACTGCTCGTAAATCATTCCTTCTTCCTTGAGTAAATTTTCAGCCGAGGAGGGAAACCTTTCGTTCTGTTTCACTTGCGGGTGGGCATCTGAGAGCAGAAGCTGTTGTGTGACATGGTAACCAAGTTGTCACACCAGTGATGACAACCAGAGCAGCCAGGACGCCGCTGCCAAAGACAGTGTTACTGTTCTCAGCTGTGTAATGAGCTCAGCTATGCTCTTTGCGTTCCCAGATAGTTGGGAAGATGACAGGGAAGATTTCTGTTTTGCTTGTTGTTCAGCAAAGCTTAAGCAGGTCCAGCTAGATTCACTCCAGCCTTTGTCAGGGCTTCATTTTCTCACTGCCTTGTGAATTGAAAACATGTGTGAATACAGCATCAGGATAGGGTGGCTCCAGTGTTATCATCTTTGTCTAGTGATTTATCGGTGCTCTGTCTTGCTATGATGCATCCTCAGCAGAAGAGGCCAGAAAGGTTGGCAAAGATGGCAGACCAGATCCCTCTCAATCCACACATATCTGATTGCTGGTACTTTAAGTTGAGCTTTAGGCAGGTGATTTTGGATTTAACCTTATGGAGATGTAATTGGACAATTCTGAATTTTATAGTATTGATGTTGCATACAAGAAAGTGGTTTGCACAGGATACGGGATTTAAGCAGTTGTTATTTGAAGGTTTTGAAAAGCAAGCAGAGCAATGTATTCATTTTCCCTGTGTCAGTCCAAGTCACTGTCTTAATAAAGCTCAGCTTAATTGACTAGAGCAATGACAAGTACTTGCATCCCAAGGTAAGGTGCTTTGTCAGTTTATGTTTTGAATGAGGTTAATCTGAAGCTCTTTGTTGAGGGTCTGAATCTATGCTGCTGTGGACAGAAGTCTCACCAAGTTAACAACTCTGTTAAATAATTAACTTCGATACTTTAAGCCTTTTATTTAAGGAGATTTTTTTAATCCTGGGATTTTTATGAAGATCACTGTAATCTGTATAAAGTGAACATTTCATTCCTTAGTTCTCTGCCTTGCGGATAGAGTTATGAAGTAAGCTTCAGTGCAGCTTATCAGTGCATTGCTTGTGTTACTTTAAACTCTCATGACAGTTAAAGTCAGCCAGCAAAGTTCAGGAAGATTTTTTTTCTAGCAGGCGTATCTAGTAAATGAATGCAGGTGGTGTGAGGCTATGACTTCAGACAGCCTCTCTGGAAGGCTTATGTGGATTTATGAGATGAAAACAAGGAATGAGATTCACAAGGGTAAAATGCAGTTGTTGAGTAGTCATGAAGCAGCATGTGGGTTGCCAGCAACAGCGTTTGGCCCCAGCCATGCGTCATGGACAATACCTGCTTGACTTGGTTGTAGGCTCTCACCCAAAGGTATGGGTTAAGGCACTCCTGGGTGTCCCCAGCTCTGCAGCAGGGCCAGGGGAAGCCTCGCACCCTGTATCCTGCTAGATAAAGCCAGTCTGTTTAGCCCTAGCCACTGGCAAGTTTACCCAGGATGATTTTGGTCTGTGATGAAGTGTTTTATTTTGACCACTGAGACCTCAGAGCTGTGGTCTCCACTGTGGATCATCGCAAGCATCTCTGGTGTGATGAGTTGCATCAGATAAATTTGCAAGGGGATGTTTGTCCATTTCCGCAGAAACTCCTTTCCATCCCTGCACCTAAAGCTATAGTCTCAAAATGCAACCAAAATAACCAATGCTAATGTTTAATTTAGAATGAAATTCTAATTATTCTGTGTAGAAGCTGACATTACATCTGAAATGACAAATTACTCTGTAAATATGTGGATTGCTGACATCTACACATTTGTGAATTCCTGTTCTTAATGTAATTCAACTTCATTCTTGGGAGGACATTACATCCTTATATGTCATATAAGACTTCAGTTTTATAAATAAGTTGTAATTCCTATAAAGGGCTTAGTACTGAAGCAGATACATAAAAGTAACCATGTCAGTACTGTTAAATCCTGATGTCATACGTGTTGGCTGACCTACTGGAAAAGTCTTTTAATGGTATCTCTTCTCTTTAAAGAATAGTGGCTTTTCTGGTGGATTATATAGTAGGGTTCTGCCTTTGTTGTCAGAAAATATTAGTAATGGGAATACTTGGAATTAGAACTTTATTGCTTTTCAAAGTAGGGGAAAAATCCATTAAGTCACTGTTCATTTACTCAGTTTTTTTTCTGTGGATGCTTTTCTTTATGGTAGTGCTAAAGGGTCAGCTTTGTGGTAAGTGTTGTGTGAGTACAGAGTCAAAGGTAGGTGTGATGGCCAGGTGGGGTTCAGAAACACTGAAGTGAAGGTAGGGAGAGAACATGCAATGGAGATGAAGGCAGCAGCGGGAATAGGTAGGATACAAGGCTCACTTGGTGAAGCAAGTCAAAGCTGGACTGGCAGGTGAATGTTCACAGTTATTAGACTTAGGCCAGGTTATTTTTCAAGGCCAGATTGGACAGAATCGTGGGTGACATGGTCTAGTGTATGGTGTCCCTGCCCATGGGAGGGGATCTGGAACTAGATGATCTTAAGGTCCTTTCCAACCGTAACTATTCTATGATTCTATGACTCTATGACTGCTGCTTGTCCTGTCTCCAGGCTGTCTTCATTCCTTTCCCTGTGTCACAGGCTGGGAAAGAGTGGAGTCTCTAGTACTGCAGGTGTGGAAAGGAGTTTCACCACTGCAGTCTTGGGTCTGAGGGAAAAAGTAGCCTCAAATTGAGTCCTGTTTTATTTTGAAGTTGTTTTTTGTTTGGGTTTTGGGTTTTTTTGCTTGTTTGCTTGGGGATTTTTTTGGTTTTTTTTGTTTGTTGGGTTTTTTCTGCCAAAAATAGGCAATTTTAAATGATATTTTAGGTGAATAATTCTGTATCTTCCTTTCTTCTTTCATCATTTCAAAGGGCGATCAGAAGTGCCACGGCCACCATTGCCACCAAGACCACCCCTGCAGCCCCAGCCTGGCATATCCTTGCTGCCATCAAGGCCAAGGATACAAATACAACCCCCGCGACAGAGGACCCCCCTCCTGCCACCACAGCTGAGACCTCCTCCTCGCCCAGCGCTACCAGGATCAGGAGTTGTGCCATTTCTGCCTGGAACAACGGGGATCATCCTGGAGACTGGAGAGGCAGGGCCTCCTGGCACTGTTTTAATGTCAGGAAGAGGGCGGCTTAGAAGTGTGGATGGTCAGGCTGGCCAAAGTACTATGCCCATTGCTGAAGGGTATGCTGGAGCACCAGGTGAGAGAACCAAACTGACAGTGAATCATTCCCATTTAAGTGCAAGGGACAAGCCAGGTCTTGCTAGAAGGGTGGCACTGAGATCTGTTGTGCTTCACCAGCCACCTTTCAGCCTTTAGTGGATGTCCATTTTAGCTGTTGCAGTTGGGAATGGGCTTACGGCAGAGTTACTGTGAACAGGCCTTTGCCTCTAGCTGGCTACAGAAGTAAGGAAAACAGATTCAGTGCCACTTCTGTTGCCTTTGCCAAGCATGAGGTCAACAGGACTAATGTAAAATCCTTGGTAACTACAGTGGCTTCAGCACTAGAGGAACTTAAATGATTTTTTTTCTTGCCATAGTGCATAGTGATTTAGTACTTTGTAGTAGGAATTTGGTTTTTGTTACCATGACCACTCCAGTTTAATGATAATTGAGCATTTCATAAGAGATGCTATTTGGTAGCTATTTCAGTAGGTTGCTGTTAGGTAACAAAGGATGCTTTTTAGCAGACTGTAGTGGTGTTTTGTGATAATGTATTCCATTACATTACGTACTGTGTCACACACACTACTTTTCATTTGTAGGATATCCAAAGTTATCTCCTGCTACCACGGAGTCACAAGGTAAGGCAGTTTTTTCCTAGAAATTCTTTATGCAGGTACTTAATGTTTAGTTCAGTCCCTGGGAGCTCATGGTTGAGACAACATTGATTTTTAGTATTTAAGTTTAGCATTGAGGAAAATCTGTCACATTTTTGCTATACCTGAGCATCTGAACAATCTGCATCCTTGCAAGATACGGAGATTTTGGAAAATAATTCATTTGGGTTATTGTTACTTCAGTGGGTTTTTTTAAATTCAGAGGGTTTCTACGTCCTAGTAAATGCCAGTGCTGACCTTTTTATTTTCCTTTTAAATGCTAAAATATACATTTCTTTCTGAAAATGTTAATATTTCTTTAATAAGATATGAATAAAGCCAAGACTAAGATCTTGAAGCACTGCTAGTATCTGAGCTAGTGCATGTGTTAGTTCTCCTTGTGGGACAGTTTCTGTCTTTGTTAGAATCATGAGGTCTCGTGTTCCTGACTTCTGGGAAAGCAAGAGTGCTGCTACAGACAACCAGAGCTTAAAAAGATTCAAAATGTAGTTTTCCTACTTTGGTGTTTAATTTTTATTTTTCATAATTCTTAATTATAAATAAGCTCATTTATGGATTCGTATGATAAACAGGTATAAATCTTGTATGGGACATGCTAGTTGGGCTTGATAAATGTGTTGATTGAGTGCTGCCTGCCCTACAACCTCATACTCAAGATAATTATCTGGTATCCTGGACCAAAGTGAATATTCCCACACCCTCTTCAAAAAGAATGATTTCATCTACATTTGTTTAAGGAAATATGGGAAATAGATGAAAATAAAACATTAGGGCTTTATGGCATCCAAAATCCCACCCTTAGGACTTAGTTTGATGGCCCTAATGAAATCACAGCTACATATCATAAAGATTGGTCCAGGTACTTGCAGAAAGAGTTGTAAAGATTTCACACTGAAATCCTGATATTTATACTTTCTAATTAAAAGTCAGTCATAGCCTTAAAGCAGTCTTTTTTGCATTTGATGGTAAGAACAAGCAGCAATAGGTGGGGCTTCTGGAAGAGGATAAGAAGTAAAGAAATGTTTGTTTATCTTGATGCCAGCATAGCCAATAGAGATGTCTAGATTTCTGTGATAAATGGATTTCCTGGGGGTTTTCTTCCACTTTGTGCAATCTGTGCCATTCATAGACAGCAGTACTTTAATTAGTTTATGCTAAAACTGTGTGAAACAGTAGGTGGATGTTAAGTGTTGAAAAGGCATGGTTTGGCAGGCAGAGTGCCTGTTGCTGCTTGGTGGAACACGTTGTAAGTAATGTTATCACCTGGGATCCAGACAGAGGTGGGCTTGACCAAGTTGTTCCTTTTTGTGATCTCTGCCCCAGAAGACCCATCTAAATATAAGGTATACCTTCTGATCTGTCCTTTAACTTCTCTAAAATGCCTTGCAAACCCCAGTGGTAGGTAGTCATAGAAAACAGGGAGATAAGGATGGTGCAGATAACTATTGGACTTCCTGTGGAGTTAGAGCATTTATATCCACTGTCCCTAATGATCAGTGTTTGCTTATAAGCAGCAAAGAAAGAGCATTCTCACATGACATCCTTGTCTCTAAACTGGAGAGCCATCAATTTGATAGGTGGACCACTCGGTGGATAAAGAACTGGCTGGATGGCCACATGCAGAGTTGTGCTCAATGGCTCAATGTCCAGCTGGAGACCAGTAATGAGTGGTGTCCCTCAGGGGTCAGTGTTGGGACCGATCTTGTTCAACATCTTTGTGGGTGACATGGACAGTGGGAGTGAGTGCGCCCTTAGCAAGTTTGCCAATGACACCAAGCTGTGTGGTTTGGTTGATATATTGGAGAGAAGGAACGCCATCCAGAGGGACCTTGACATGCTTGTGAGGTGGGCTGATGCCAACCTGATGAAGTTTAACCATGCCAAGTGCAAGGTCCTACACCTGGGTCGGAGCAATCCCAGGCAGAGCTCCAGGTTGGGCAGAGAAGAGATTCAGAGCAGCCCTGCGGAGAAGGACTTGGGGGTGTTGGTCGATGAGAAAATGAACATGAGCTGGCTTCAGTGTGCGCTTGCAGCCCAGAAAGCCAACCGTATCCTGGGCTGCATCAAAAGCAGCGTGACCAGCAGGTCGAGGGAGGTGATCCTGCCCCTCTACTCTGCTCTTGTGAGACCTCACTTGAAGTATTGTGTGCAGTTCTGGTGTCTTCAACATAAAAAGGACATGGAAGTGTTGGAACAAGTCCAGAGGAGGGTAATGAGGATGATCAGGGGACTGGAGCACCTCCCATATGAAGATAGGGTGAGAAAGTTGGGGCTGTTCAGCCTGGAGAAGAGAAGGCTGCGTGGAGACCTCATAGCAGCCTTCCAGTATCTGAAGGGGGCCTATAGGGATGCTGGGGAGGGACCCTTCATTAGGGACTGTAGTGAGAAGACAAGGGGTAATGGGTGCAAACTTAAACAGGGGAAGTTTAGATTGGATATGAGGAAGAAATTCTTTACTATGAGGGTGGTGAGGCACTGGAATGGGTTGCCCAGGAAAGTTGTGAATGCTCCATTGCTGGTGGTGTTCAAGGCGGGGTTGGACATAGCTTTGGATGGCATGGTTTAGTGGGAGATGTCCCTGCCCATGGCAGTGGGGTTGGAACTAGATGATCTTAAGGTCCTTTCCAACCCTAACTATTCTGTGATTCTGAGGTAGCATTCAGGAGTTAAGAGTGTTGAGGTGGAAGTGAACAGCTGGGGAAGGCAAGATTTTTGGCTTATTGGAGGAAGAACTTAATGCTTAAATAAGGCATCAAGGAATCCTTAATATCTAATTTGTGCAGGACCACAGTTTATGATGTCTTTGCCAGTCTTCACCCAGTGCATTTTGTAGCACTGAAATTCAGATTTGAAAGAAGATCAGACCTTCCTGTACGATAGTTCCTAAAATAAGCAGCTTGTACTATTAAATTGGCCTTCTGAGTACTTCCTTTCACTTCTGTTTCTGAATAACTTCTGTTACATAAAAAGCACTGCTCAGGAAGAAGTTGAGGGCTCCAGCTCTCCTCTGGGATTAAACTGTCCCATTTCAGTGCTCTTCTTGAATGCTGAGGTAGAATTTTCATACTTTAAATAGCAAAGTATTTCTTGAGATTTTCAGATGCATTAGCTGTCTGTTTGTATGCATCTCACAATATAATGTGGTAGGTAAAGATTTTTGAGGACCTAACAAGTATTAGTGAGAGAGTATAAGGTACAGTATTACATGTAAGCTCTATTTTTGCAGGCAAGGAGTTTATGAAAAAGGTGAGTTAAGTGTCAGGACCAACTAATCCCTTTTAATACAAAAAGAGTTGAACCACTTAGTATTTAAAGAAACATCAGCAGGAAATGTTTTTGAAGCATGGCAGTTTTACAGTTATGAGAATTTCTGTTTGCTGAAGCAAAGAAAATTGCAGAGGCAAAAGTAGTGAATTGGCTGATGAACTGGTGTAGAAACTGATGAGAAAATGCTTGTAAAAATCCCAGGTCACACAACTAGGCAAGGACAGAGCCAAGAAAAGGATTTGGACGTTCTGATTAGCATACAGAGGGTCACAGTGAAAAAAAATCACTGAAAGCACAAACTGCTTTTCTCACCCTCCCCCTTCATGCTGCCTTCAGTGTTGCTTGTGTCCTTAACCCTGCAGCTTCAGTGGAGGCTGTTGCACCTCTCTAAAAGAAAACTCTTTGTACAGTGTAGTAAAGAAAACAGCTGATCTAGTGAGTCCTACTGCTGTGTGAATGGTGCTGTATGTGTCTGTTCAGGAAAGGGCTAATTTAGTCTTTTTTAATTCCTTTTACTTGCTTGATACTAACCATCTTTACTTTTTCCATGTGACTCCAGGCAGCAAGCACATAGGACGTTTCAACTATAAAGGCACAACATTATTTTAATGTAAGATTTATATTGTTGTAGGTGGTCTTTGATTTGAAGAGAGAGTTTACTGAATATATAAATTACTTTGTCGTGCTTGTGACAGGTTCTGCTCATGTTTAGCTCTTTCTTTTATTCATTGGACAGGAAGCAGTATTCTCATTAGTAACATCAGTGGTCTAGCACAGGGGAAAGCATGTTTGCTTACTCTGAGGTAAAGAACATGTTGCACTGGTGGTTGTGTTTAGCTGCTGCTTGCATGAAAGAGCTGCACAGTTCTGTGTGCTGAAGGATGGGGTAGAAGGTGGATGGTTGTGTAAGAAGCAGTAGGTAAGTGCTGGGGAAAACCTTCTCGTGCTGAAATCTGGGAGGTAGGAGTTGTTAGATCTGAAAGAGCTGTTACTGACAGACTCAGGAGAAAAATAGTTGTGTCTTGCTAATGCACTGACTGAGTTATCATCGGCATCAAACCCACTGTGATTTAGCAGAGTAGAGATAATGGGTACAGGTTCATTGAGCACTGGCTAATGGAAATCAGTGTGGCACTGTGCTGCTCTGCTGCTCTGCATGGCCTTCCCATAAGCAGAGGGAATGTTCACGGAAATGGGATGTTAGGTTCAAAATGAAGAGTTGAAAAAAAAAAACAAAAACCAACCAACCAAAAAAAAAACCAAAACACTTCCCCCCCAAAAAAAAGAAAAACAAACAGGAAAAGGGAGCAGGAAGGTGATCAATTGCTGATATTTTGTCCCCTTTAGCTTGACTGAAATGGTGCACTTTGCCCTCATTTAGATTTAGGAGTATTGGCCAAGCAGAGGAAATCTGACATATCCTTCCCTACTCCTGCCTTATGCAAGGAGTCATAAGTGCATACTGACAAATGAATTATGTACTTACGGTCTCTGCTGTGTAGATTCTTGAAGAGTCCTCATTCCAGTTGCTGTGCAGTTGTCAGCAGCACCATCACACTGTTATTTTTTTCTCCTTTCATCTTGATAGAAAATGCCTGTGCTGTGCACTGTTCTGTTTTGGTTGGGTTTTGTTTTTCTTCTTCTTTTTCTCCTTCTGGCCCTTGGGCTCTGTGGGAGGCATGAACTGTGCTGGGAAGTTAAAAGGGAGGTAGAGAACCAGAAATACAGCTGGCAGATGGGTGAAAGTAGATGTAACCTAACAAAGGCCACCCATGTTATCTTCTCTGGTCTTTTGACCCCCCAGAATGCATTACAGTAGCTTAGATTGCCATGAACAGGCATACCTGCTCCTGCTGACATATATATAAATACTACCTCAAGTGAAACCTTCTTGAATACATCTAAAGTCCAAGAGTTTTTTCCTCCCCCAGCTGTAAAACTGTGGTTGAATCTGCTGTTAAACCTTTTGTCTGTCCAGCAGTTTCTTCATCAGAGCTGTGCATGTGGTTCCCAGCTTTTAAGTGCTTTAAAACTTCTTCCTGATTTTTATAATTCCATGACACTTAACTGCTTAAGTGAAGTTTCCAAGCCTAGACCTTGCCTAGAGAAGCTGAACTTTATCTTTGTATGATGAAGTGTTTGCAAGTGAAGACATGTAAGACAAGGTAGTTCACCTGTCTGTAAGGCTCTGCAAAAGCACTGCTGAGAGCTGTTGCTAGCACTTGTGAAAGCTTTAAACTAGCACAGTTCCAGCTGGGGGCAGAGAGGAGGGTAAGAGAACACAGACACATTACATCTTTACTGTGCCTTCTTACATTGCCCATTGAACTGATCAGAATACTTGGACAGGTTTAAGACTTCTCCTTTGGACAAACCCAGCTGGTGTGCTGAACTAGGCTGCCGATCTGAAGCCATTTTGGCAGCAAACTCCAATAACTATTCTAGCAATTAGTGCAGGAAAATCTTGAAGGAAGCCAGGGGAAGCCAGGGCAGGAGTCACTCCCTTGTTCAGATGACACCAGACTAGACAGAACTGGGGTTACTCCAAATGGAGAGGACAGTGTTTCTGGGCAGGCAGCAAATAGTTTGTGCTGTCTGTGCAGTATGACTGCAGGGGAAAGAAACCAATAAGAAGTTAGTTGAAGTGCATTTTCATTTGATTTGAATCTCAGGATAGGCAAAGAATACAAAGAGATGATTTCTGTAAGTAGTGTGGTGTTAAAGTAATGGAGCTTTACAGAAGCTTCTTAAGTAGACTTCCTGCAATTAATTTTGGTCCTTTCAAATCACCTCATCGTAACCTACAAGAGGCCCTGCAGGCACACTTGCAGATAGGCGTACTGAAAAAGAGCTTCCCTCTGTTTTCAGAGCGTGAGACAGAATACTGAATAAAGAGATTTCCAGAGATATGTGAGGCAGCTGGTTACCAGCCCCTCAGGGAAGTCAAGGTAGTTATTGCCGTTTCTGAAGTTTCAGGCATGTCTTCACCTTGCCTTACCCTCCCACCCCCAATGCCAAGTTATTCAGACAAAAAAGAATAGTGGAGCATTTGCATATCCACATTTTAGATGAAGTTTTGTCACCTTTTAACTTCAATTTTTAAGGGATATAATCTTAATCGAACATTGGTTGCTGATGGGCATCTCAGATTGAGAGCACAGAGAAGATATGGATCCTAACCTTAACAGCACAGAACAGAAAGAGCAACTGAGGGCAACTTTAAGTGCATTTGTTGTTTACCTAATCGCCCAAACAAAGCAACTATAGTTGCCTGCTTCTAGCAGTGTGTCCTACTTTAGGGGAAATGTTTAGAGGGAAAGGAACTAAAATGGGACTAAGAAGTTAAAAGGTCGATCACTAAATGCCATTAAGCCGGTCTGTTAAACGTAAAAATCTGTCTCAATTGTCCAGATTGTATTTCGTCTAGCAGCAGTGTTTAGGTAGTAAGCAAGTAGCCACTATAAAATACTGAAGTGACTGATCTGATGAGAAAAGAAAAACTGGGATGAAAAGTCCTCCAAAAGAGAAGTGCTGGAGAGAGAGAAAAGCCCCAGTGACAGGTCTGTTTGCTATAATGCCGAAGTTTTCTTCTTGTAGCTATTTTCACTACACTTCAGCAGAGAAGGTGAGAGATCTAAGCTGTGTACAGCTTCTCAGCATGATTAGGAAAGCTGGCACGAGCTATACACCTTTAGCACTCCTGTTGTCATTGTGATAGTGATGGAGAGTGGAGATGTCCAAAGGCAGCCTCGATCCTGAAGAAGGTCCTTGGCAGAAGCATTGCTGAACTGAGAGGTGGCAGGATATCCACTGCCAGCATTTACAAGCCATGTACCTTTTCCTTAGAAGGAAAAAATAACCCAACCCAAAACCAGGGATGCTGTGGCCAAGGCAAGAATTTTATGGTGCTTAGTAAATTTTATGGTAAGACACCTGGGACCTGGGCCAGCAGTTCGTATTCTGCTAATTCTGGCATCCGTCAAGTGACAGGATTTATCCAAGTAGAGTATGTGCAGGAACAGAGACACAGTGGATTATAAACCGTCACAGGGAGAGGCTGTGTTGTCATCCTGATGTGACTCTGACTCATGTTGTTACCCATTTTAGGACCTGCTGCCGCTGCGGCCTCTCTGGTGTCATTTTCTGCTGGGCTCACACAGAAGCCTTTCTCCAGTGATGTCGGCGTGGTTCACTTTAACAAAGTGCTTGTGAATGACGGAGACTATTACAACCCTAATACAGGTAACAGCCAAAGAATGGACCCACAGAGATGCCACACAGGCAGTAGCATGGGTTACCAGTGTTTGGTGCTATCTCAGGCCTTGCTGGTGAATTGAACAAACAAAATAAGTTAATCTAAACCTGGAATAAAAGCTTCCTATGGATGTGGGCAGGCGCACACTTTGCCACTACTGATTTTCTGCTGCTGTCTGGTGGTTTTGAGGCCCACTCACCACTAAGTCAACTCTGCCAGCACAGCTGGTTTTGCTCCTCACCCACCTCAGGCTGGCTGAGCCCAGGTAGTAGAGGTGAGGTTTCTTGCTAACCCATTTCACTGCAGCTCAGCCAGATGGGTCACCTGGGGAGAGACAGGCGATACATACTGCCTCCCCAGTACTAGTACCTGCGGGTTGACCCCTCCTCAGGCAGAGTGTTGTGTCGCTCGAATGTGGTAGGTGTCCCTTAACCTACTGGGGACTGGCACAGCATGTCGGTGCCTCTCACCTCATCACCCAGCTCTGAGTCATGATGGCTGTTTAGGCCAGGAGGTTCCGAAGGACTTGTGGGCTCTAGTATAACAGCAGTAACCCTTTGTCTTCATGACTGTTGTCAGTTGGTCTGCTATCCAGGCTGACCATGTCACAGTTATCTGTACATAGCAAAGGGTAACCCATGTCATTTTATGTTTATCATTGCACTTGGAGCGATTAGGTCTCTCCATTATCAATAACTCTGAGAACCCTTCTGCAGGCATTTTCACATCACCATATGAAGGACGCTACCTGATCACTGCTGTGCTGGCCCCGGAGAGGGATGAGTATGTAGAAGCAGTGCTGTCTGTCTCCAATGCAAGCGTAGCTCAGCTCCACACAGCTGGATACAGAAGGGAACTGTTGGAGTATCACAAACCCTATGCAGGGAAACAGACCTGTGGTGGTCCTGGGACGTTCCACCTTGTTCTTCACCTCAAAGCAGGAGATGAAGTAAATGTCGTTGTAACAGGAGGCAAACTGGCCTACACAGACTCTGATGAAATGTACTCCACATTTAGTGGAGTTCTCCTTTATCCTTCCGTTTCTCATGTTTAGGTTTACCTTGAACAGGAGAGAAGGGTAAGATATTCAGAAGAAATTAAGTGTAATAAAATTCAAAGCTTTAATATATTCAGTTTATATATTTGATTTCAGTGATGGGTTTATAGTCTATACTGAGACCTTTTCCTTGTCCTGTTTCCAGATGTAGCTACAAAAGACATGTTTCTGTAGCTAAACTAATTCCTTCCAAGTTCTTGCTTACCTGCACAAACAGAACAACTGTTTAAACAACAAATATGTTCTCGATAGATACTTCTCCACTGCACTCTTGCTATTCGCTATTAAATTGTCTTTGCAGTGCTCTCCCTAGTTTTTCAAATTGTCCCTAGTTTATCAAAGTTTACATCCGAAGTTTACAATTGTGGTCAGATATTTTTATGTTTTCAGTAAAGCAGGGCCAGGAAAGTGAAATTGTATTGGACATGGTCAATAACTTCTTGTGTTATTTAAGACTACATTGGGTCAAGTGCTTTCTTACAAACAGTTTGTTCAAAGGATACTCACCTGCATCAGGTTTCTTTCTCCTTTAAGGCCTAAACACAGTGCTTAGAGACAGGTGACTCATTCCAGTCAAGTGGAAGCAGCTGTGCAGGGAGAAACTTGCCTGGCCTCCATTTCCACATGCTTTTCTACAGCAGATGTGAGCATAAGGTGCAGGTGCTACTCCTGAAATCTGTAGAACAGTTATTTTCAATGGATACAGTAAGAGACATGATCAGTTAAGCGTGGTGCTCTTGAGATTAAAGCTTGCTGCTTGAAATAAATAAAACAGGTCAGAAGAAAATGAATTGTCTCTGCTTAGCTAGAAAAATGAAAAGTTTAAAAACTTTGTTTCTGGCACTCTTGCAGTATTTGCATTAAAAAGGAAGTTTTCTTCTTTGTAAAAGACAAATAAGAGGAAAAATTGTTGATAGAGGAAAATAGTCTTATTGTCAAATGCACAAACCAGCCATCTGCACCAAGTTTTCGCTCTAACAGCCTCCTGCATTATGCTTTTGACTGAGGTTTGTTTTAGCACTCAGCATCTGTTTATATGGATGAAGCAACTTTCTTAATTAAAACAGTTAAATACAATTGGGGCAACAGCATGTTACTTCTCATACTGGCCAGTTCTCTGTGGCAATAACAAAAGTGATGGTTTGGCTCTTTTGAGTTAGCATTTGATCTTTTTTAGTGGCTGAAAAAGAAATCTGGCTGTGCTTTACTGAGAGCAGGACTGTTCTTTGGTCACCTATATATTTATATAAACTGATGTTCTTAATAGTCTGTTCATGCTGCATAGAGTTGTATTTATCATAGAGGTTTGTGTAATATATTTTCCTTCTTACAAATGCAGAACAGCTTTTTATAGTATAGCCTCAGAACAAACAATTCTTTCAGGTGAAGGAAAAACTCCCTGTGCTGTAAAGCAGCACAGAATGTTTAGCTGGGGCCCTTCCCATCTGAGGAGGTCAGATGAAAACTTAGCCTTGGTTGCATAAGTTTGGAATTGATACTCCCTAATTACTCTGTTTCCAGGCGATGAGATAGGGCCTACCCACAACAAACTGTCACATCCTGGAAGCTGAGATGCTTTGGGGAAAAGCAGGCAGAAAAAGCTTTCTCTTCACAGAGGAACTCTGAGTCAGTCCCTTGCAGCTAGGATTGCACTGGGGGAGCTGTGAGCACAGGAAAGAAATTGAGTGGGGTTTTAGTTTAGGATCTCTTGGCACCTGATTTTCAGAAATGACGGTGTTACTAAGAAGCAGAAGGTAGGACTGGATGTATTTTGTCCCAAGAAAGCTGTTTCTATGAGAGTAGCCAAAGCTGTACGCCGAGTTTGCACTTCACAGCGTGATAAAGGGAGAAACGAGCCCCAGCTCGTTTCCCTTCACATTTGTCTTGACCTGCACTGGAGCATGAGGCATTAGCATGCAGTTAGCAGCCATGTGCTTGTTCAAGGGGGGCATAGGGATTCTTTTGTCTTAAATCAACAGCCCCTTTCTGTCCCATGCCTTTCTAGGTCTCAAATTTGAAAGGACATACAGGAAGGATTGTTTTCTGTGTTTTCAGAAGCCAGTCCCATCAACCACTTTTTAAAAAGCAGAACTTCTTGTAATGTACAAAAGCTAGAGAGGCACTTCTCCTTTTAGGCTATTTTTCCACTCTCCTCAGGAAAGCTGTGTTCTCTAAGAAGTTGGCTCTGGAGTAACATATGACTCAAGTATTGTTAGATTATTGTTGCCTGTTCTAAAAATGACTCATGGAAACAAACAAAATGAGCTGAGCGCTTAGGGAGACCCAGCTGGCAAGCACAACCCTTTTTTTCTTTTCCTTCCCCCCTCCCTCCAAATGAGGCATTTTTAAGAATGAGTTTTTAATGCTGACTCTGAGATTGTTTGAGCCCTCATAATGCAGCATAACTGGTATTTGTACACAGGTACAAAGTATTCCCTAACTATGTTACAGCAGGGCCCAATCTCAGCCATGTGTTTTGAGGAAAACTTTTAGAGCTTTTAAGGCTGATTTTCCATCTGCCATCTCTAAGCAGCCCAGTGGCTAATGCTATGACCTTCTGCAGGGAAACTCTGTCTCAGATTCCTGCCTTTGTTGAGGGAGACCTGACCCTTAATTTCCACTTCTTGGTAATTGCTGTAATCTGGGTTAGTGGCTCAGTTCTCCTGGTGAGGTTATTTTTCCTGGATCTTACAAGGTGGAATATTCACCCAGCTGGGAAGAGGGCAGTGCTGTGGCCCCTGAACAGCAAAGGGAGAGGGGAACCTGAGTTCTGGTCTCTGCTCCAGTGAATGCTTGGATAAAACATTGTTAAAGCAGCAACTGGAAGGGACTGAAGCACAGTCTGAAGCCTGCTGAAGGTTTGCTCCATACAGAACAGCCCAGCTTCAGAGGAGGAAGCAAAGCCCTGCTCCAGGGCACCCAGAACCCACTGATGGAGCATTTACACCTCCGGTGAGAATCTGCAACAGAACAAGAAAATACCTGCACTGAAAGGAACATTTCACACTGGGCTAATGATTTGACTGCCACATCCAAGAGCATCCACAAGCTCAAATAGGCAGCATCTGTTAACCGAGAAAGCCTTAAAAACCCCAAATAATCCTGCAGGTGGGAGCTGGAAGGCAGGTATGCTGCCTGGTTATAAATCATGGTGCTGCCTTTTAGATTGGCTTTGTGGGTAGCTTTGTGATGCAGTTTACGAGGACTGTGAGAATCCAAGGCAAAACAGTATCTGTTGTGCCAGGTGCTTCCCCCTTGACATTGAAATGGGAAGAAAACTGAACAATGCCAGTACCAAAACAAGCAAAGTCCCCACGAAAGCATCACATGTGAGACAGATAGGTAGGTAAATGCCCATTGCCAGGTCTCTAGCAGCAGAACATCTTAAGGCACACCAGCATGCTGACAAGCCTAAGAGGCTCTGCTCTGGCCAAAAGTGTCTCCTACAGCAGCTATAGGGAAATGCAACAATGCCAAAGATAGAACAGTCATCTCCCCAGCACAGTTTGGAGCAAAGCAGGAATGCCAAATATGTAAAAACCCTACCTCATTATTTGAATTTGCTGTTAAGATTTCAGACACAGCAGAAACACTTCCATACTGACTGTGCCAAGCAATCGGGGTTTTCTGTGATATCCCACCACGTATCTTTTTAGAGCACACCAGGTTTCCTGCAGCAGCTTTGCACAGTTCTGCTGAGAGACTCTAGCCAGCACAGTGAGGCCAACCAGCCAGGTGAGTGAAGTTATAAAAAGTCAAGGAAATAGAGGGAGCTGGAAGTGGAAAGCACAGGAAGGCAACTTGAAACAAAATGCACATCACCACCCAAGGCGGCTTTAAAATACACCGGGAATGCATGGAAAAGGGCACCCTGGCTGCAGCCAGGAGCTTCAAATCAGGATTGAACTGTCTCCTGAGGATACATGGTGCATTTGGAAGTGAGTTTTAGCTGCTGAATAAATAAATCAGTCTTTATGTTACGGCCCAGTAGTGGATATGGATCCATTTCACCAAACCTACAAATGCAGTTACCATCTCAGCTTGAGCTGGAAGGACTATGTACTCCTCTGAGACTCAAGGAGCAGAAACACTTCAACTGCCAGTTGCTCCCAGATATCAGCATAGAGTTTCAATAGCCAACTTACCAGGAATACCTGGGGGCTGTGTCCCCTGTCATCACAAGACAGACTTGTGCTCAAGCCAGCACCAATCCTCCTGTGACTGACCCTGCAGACGAGACAAGATGTGGAACAAGAGCTCTGCTGATTCTTTGTATGCAGGAGACTTCAAAGAACATCTTGTAACATGTTACTACATAGATAGGCAGGTTTTGGTATTTATCCATTTTGCTATCTTGATTGTGAAAAAAAAGGGAATATTAATTTTTCAGCAAAAAAGAATAGTGCATTTGAGAGTATGCTTTATATGTGCATGTGTATACATCTATTCATGTATATATAAGAGAGAATATCTAGGAACATGAAAACAGTGTGATGGAAAACTGCAGATATGTTCAAATAAAGCCTGCCTCTTCTGTGATGTGTTGATGCTCTTTTGCTTTCCAATGAACACAGCAGCACTGTAAGCCAAAATTTTTGCTCTCTCCTCCACCACCTTTAAAACTGCGGTTTCACAGTCAAACTGGCTTCTGTCAAGCTTACAAGTGTATTTTAAGTGTTTATTGAGTCTCGAGCAGTGTTATTTAGGCTTTGTGGTACACACAAGTTCTGTTAACACAGTTCTTGCCCATTTTAGTTGCTCATTCGGTGCCCTGATTCCCGACATATAGAATAGATTGTTTCAGTTGGAAGGGCCCTACAATGACGGATCTAGTAAAACTACCTGACCACCTCAGGGCTGACCGCAAGTTAAAATGAGCTGTTAAAGGGCATTGTCACAATGCCTCTTAAACACTGACAGGTTTGGACATTGACCATCTCTCTGTTTCATCACCCTCTACATAAAGAACTGCTTCCTAATGTCCAGTCTAAACCTTCCTTGGCACAGCTTTGAACCATTCCCACATATCTTGTCACTGGGACAAGTGGGAGGCTTTGTTACGAAGGGAGGGATCAGCACCTCCCCCTCCACGTCCCCTCCTCAAGAACCTGTAGATGGCAGTGAGGTCTCCCTCAGCCTCCTTTTCTCCAAACTAAACAAGCCAAAGTCCTCAGCCACTTCTCACAGGACATTCCTTCCAGTCCTGTCACCGGTTTTGTTGCCCTCCTCTGGACACATCTGGGACCTTCACATGCTTAAACTGTGGGGCCTCACACTGCACACAGCACTCGAGGTGAGGCCCCGCCAACACCAAGTACGGCAGCACAGTCACCTCTTGACCTGCTGGCTCTGCTGTGGGTTCTGCTGCACCCCAGGGTGCAGTTTGCCCTCTGGGCTGCCAGGGCTCACTGCTGACTCCTATTGATCCTGCTGCCGACGAGCACCCCCAGCTCCCTTTCTGCAGGGCAGCTCACCAGCCGTTCCTCTCCCCATCTGTACTTGTGCCCAGCATTATTACATATCAGGCGCAGAAACCAGCATTTGGACTTGTTTAATGTCATCCCATTATGCCCAATGCTCCAATCTATCTAGATCTCTCTGCAAGGCCTCCAGTCCCTCAAGAAAGTCAACTGCACCTCCTAGTTTGGTACTGTCAGTGAACTTGATGATGGTGCATTCAACTCCTGCATCCAGGTCACTGATAAGAAGTGACCAGAGTTGGCCCCAGGATTGGGCCCTGAGAAACACCACTGCTGCCTGCTCACCAGCCAGATGTAGCCCTGTTCACCACAACCCTTTGAGCTCTGCCCTTCTGAACAGTTTGGGCCATGTTGCTTATTCTGACCAGAACATGTACACATGAAGTACCATCAGAAGTGGGTAACAAGATTACAGAACAGCAACGTAGGAAAGAGAAGGAAAAGGCGGCAGGGAAAGACTGGAGCAGAAGATATTACTAGGAAAAAAACACCATGTGTCCCAGGTCTCAGTGCTGGGGTTAAGAGAGACTGGTAACCACTCAGTCGTTAAAGCTGAATTCAGATTAATTCAGTCTAAATGTGAATGTTTAGCCAAAACTGTACCTATCTGGCATGCTTCCTTAAAAGCCAAAGGCAGTGGCTTACCATTGCTTGTAGTTCTCCCAATGCACAGTTTATTGTGCCCTGTTCAAACACTATGCACAAAAGCCATTAATGCAAGCCCTCAGTCTCATGCAGTTCAACATCTGTTCACCCACTGAGCCCAGCTGCTGCCACAGCCATTTGGCAACCACTTCAGCCGTGAAGAAAAACACCGCACAGGGTTACAGTGCTGGAGTCTGCGCTGTTCCTTGCTCCATCCCCCTGCGAGGGGTGTTGGGCATCTCTGGTGTGGAGCAGAGACATCAATGTGCTTTTGATTAACTTCTTTAAGGTGAGGGGAGAGGAGGAAAAGCAGTGGGTACAACACATTGCACAGAAGCAGCCCCCTGCCAGAGAGAAAACCTTGACAAGCTCTTGCTGTGCCCAGCCATGAAACCTCCACAGGCCCTGAACTGTTCAGGTCCCTTCCCCTGTGTGGCACACAGGGCCTCTGCTGAGCAGCCAGCGACTCACTGCCCCACTCAGCACTGGCCCCAGAGCTCGGCTGGCAACTGCAGCTAGCGGGAGCATGCACATACCAAACCAAAATGGCTTCCCAACCACAATGGCGCAGCTCTGCCCATGCGGCCTCCTGGGGCCCTTCCTGTACTGACTGCATGGCATGACTGCAGAAACACCGCTCTGCACACACAGAGTGCCTGTTCTTGGAAATAGTGGTTTTGTCTTTGTGCATTTAAGACTAGTGCTCCACAACAGAAAATCCGTCCACCAAGAATGCCACTGAACTAAGACAGAAGCAACACCAGGAAAGAAACCTTTTTGCAACAGGCCTGAACACTTGCCATACATAGGACATTCCACCCTTGTATTGTTTGCACCCACAGAGTTTCTCACTGCATGTGACAAGCAAGCATGGAGTGAAAGATGAAGTGGCAGTGAAGAGAGCACAGTATGAGGAATGAAGTGCCCTGGGTGTGAAGAAAAGGGTGCAGAACCACAGGGGAAACCAAACAGAATTCAGATAATGAAACCCCAGCTGCAAGCAGTGCCTGGGTGCAAAGAGAGTGAATGGGTGCTGGGGGCAGCGACACAAGTCCCTGCAGAAGGGTCAAAAGCACAGCACAGCTCACACACTCGGGCAGATCTGTCATACTGGTAGGTGTGACTGCAGAAGCTGGAATTTCTAAGGCAGGCTGCTGGCTGGTTGCATTTGCCAACAGCAGAGCATGTTTCTGCTGAAAGCTGAGGCCCCCTTTCAGGATGGTCTCACAGTAATTGCCTCAAGCAATTTAGCAACTGTGGCAGAAGACAATACTTTTTGCCTTGAAAGGAAAAAGTTAACTTTGATGGAATTAGCATAAAACTCCAAATTAGGGCAGACTTACAAGGGCTCCAACCACGCAGTTGCATGATTTTCCTCAAGGCAGCTTGTGCATTCCTGTCATGTATCTGTTACCCGATACTATATTATTAATGCGTGTTTGCTTTTTGTTATAACCCAATATTGGTACTGGCATACAATGCAAGTTTGATGACAACAATTACTTATCAGTTGTATAAATCCTCTGAGAAAAGTAAACAGTATGAGAGACAGCAAATGTATCACAGATAAAAGAAAAACTTGAATTACATGTGAAATCTGAGCACAATTTAAATAACCCTACATTTACTAAATTAGCAGTATATGAATGGAATTCCCAAGTACAAAGACAGAAAAGCTGTAGTTTAAGTTTGTTTATTGTGATAACATTGTTCTGAACATCAATAAACATTGCACTGAAGTGTGGGTTACTGTACCCAAGATAGTCCAGTCTTAACGAAAATCACTGTATTGGTATGATCACAGATTTGACAATTTTAAACACATGACTTTATTAGTGATTGGGTTGCTTAACAATCAGGTATTCCACATCTTCAACATAAAAATGAAACAATGGTTCAAGAGTTTTCCCACTCTCAAACCAACATTTTAACTTTCATCTGGAAGTAATTAACACTGTAAAAAAATCCAAACCAATTCCATTCTATTCAGCAGATTTTAACTTTCGAAATTAAAACTTCAGGCAAAAGTGACTCTTTAAAGGCATCTCAATTTAACTCTGTATTTTTGATGTTGTGTTATAAATTTGCATTACACTCATTTAAACAACTCTCATTCGTATGACAGCATTTTCTAGAAGACTTGCATGAAATATTAACATAAAATCTCATCTCTTCTGTTTTTACCATAAACGGATTCAAGAGTTTGCTTCAGAAGTTCCATAATGGAGTTGACACAAGTGTTAAAACTTCTCAGTTGAAAAAAAACAACAACCCAAAAAAGTTTTAGAAGGAGTATACCGGTGATGGGAAGCTAAGGATACATGAGCCAGGACTGCACATGCAACTGTATACTGTTAGGGATGAGTGCGCAACCTTTGAAGTACAAACATGCTTGGTACAGTACAAAAATCCCAACAAAATTCCCAGAAATGTGTACCACTTGAATTCCTGATCTTTAAATCATTATAGAAATGGGTAATGTCCAAGTCACTAACAAGTTCTGAATTGCAATGTTCCTTGTTTACTCCCAGATAGATAGGTATCACTGACTCAGCCTTTGACAGGGTGTCAATGCCGAGAGGATCTGCATCTTCAACAACACAGTCTTAACAGGGGAGTGCATGCGCCTACAAACACATGCACGTAGAAGTTCCTCTTTCATAGAAAGAATGATTTTGCTTGTGCTAATTCTAAGTAAGTATAGCACAACTTGCTCTCAAACATTAGTTTCAGGCCATTTCTCTCAACTAAGGTAACAAAGGACAGGCTACTGCATAGCTCCTATTTACTCCACTTCATATTAATATTGCAGCACAAGTCTACAGTTTGATAGCAATGAGATGTCTTTTATAGAGTCAGTAAAGTGCCCAGCAGTCCAAATTACACAGGTAAGCAGTGGCAGGTACAGTGTCCCATATTCTGCCCCTAAACTGGGTTAACAAGCAACCTGAAAAGCTTCAAATACAAGCCAGATTCAGAAAAAGAAAACAAACCAGCCACTCTGCCCTACTCACATCAGAAATACTCAAGAACACTTTTACATTTTATCAAAAAACAAATATCAAAACTGTAGCTGTTACAGAGCAAAAAGAATATAAAAATTTTTAACTAAGCATTTTTTTGGACATCCCTATAATGCAAAAGATCAGGTTAGCAGAATGAGGAGCTCTCTACAACCACACAACCCCCATATTCAGATCAGCTGAAATTATATGCATTTGGAGATATACCTGATACTATTTTTCCTCGTACTCATTTACTAATTTTTTTCATTGTATTCATTTCACTCAAGTCCCCACCTTAAAATCCACAGCTCATCTTTATGATAATCTGAAAGGATGAATGGGACGGAAGAGAAAAAAGGCCAAGTAATAAGGAAAAAAAAATTAACCAAGAAAGATATGGGCAAAGCTCGGCAACAAGCTGTCCTGTTTGGAAACCCATCCCAGTTTCATTAAGTGCTCTTATTTTTAGAAAAGCCATGTAAAAACAGGGCCACTAAGAATAAGCTAAGCACGGCAAAGAAAATTTTGACATCCACAAAGGACTGTTTCAGGAAAGGCAGCTTCACTCCCTTTATGTAAAATAGAATCTTTAGATAGAATATTTCATCTTGTAATTAAAATACTTTATTATGTTGGACTCTTATTTATTTAAAGTATTTAAGTGACTTAAAAGCTCAAATTCCATTGATATTCAAAGCACTTGGTGAGCATGAAAAATTCAGTTTCTAATGAAATCTATGGAATAAAAGGTAAGAAAACCAAGATGAATACATGGGAATGATGTTTGTAAGCTTCTGACAGTAAAAAAAAAAACCCAACCAACCAAACAAAACAACCCAGTATGAGCAAAATATCCTTTGAGTTGAATCCTGTGAAATACACTTAAGCACACAGTACGCTGGTGACAGGACTAAGAATTTGCTGAAAGAGTCACAGCAAGTCTTGTTCTCGCTGTACAAGAACAACGATGTCTTTCAGTTCACTGACACACATGGCACACCATGACAGATAGGTGTGTTTTCTTTTCCAGTCTCATACTCCTGCTTTGAAAGAGGGGTTCTCTGTTGATTTTGCTTGCCTCCACTCTTCAGTTAATGTTTTATAAGCACAGGAATACATCAGAGTTTTAAAATGGGGGGTAAAAAAAGTTCATTTATATAGTGATCTAAAACTGATACCCCCAAGCAGTTCACCAGCTATCTACCTGGTGTTACATCAGAACTGTGGGTTAAGACTACTCAGCCTGATAAAGGAAAGAAAATATTCCTGGGGGAAGTACGTGTGTGAAACACTCTAAATGTACTCTTCTGCAAGCAGTGAAACCAAGAGAGCTCCTTTTCCTGCTCCCACTGGGAGCTGTGTTGGGGCAGAGCTCATCCCAGAGCCTGGTGAAATTAAGGATGTTGCCACTGGAAGAATATTTCATGCAAGGCCCCAGGAACTCACATAAGGAATGACAGAAGACTGTGCCCAGAAACCCAGGAATGATGTATCAATGACTTTAGTCCTTAAGCCCTTTGAGTTAATAGAATGACACATTCTCACCACAGACTTGTCTGAAGGACGTTAAATGCACTAACTCAGCTTAAAAAGCAGAACTACTTTCGCCTTCAAGTATTTTTTGAGAGAAATACTAGCTGCTTTTACAGCTGATGAACACTGGACTTGGAATGCAATTTGTTCACAGGCTCTGATGTGAACCTGAGGAATGACCAGCATGATGTTGATGAATAACCCAAAACATAAAGGAAAAAAAACACAACAACAACAAAACAAAAAGAAAAGAAAACACGAACAAAAAGGTTTTATTCTGCTCTGCAGTATTTAACCATTCTCATACCTGGAATCTCACTGAGCTGCATTTCCTTCCAGCTACTGAAAACCTGCAATACAGAATTCTGGAAAGACCTGCAGCAGACAATTAAAAAATTAAATAAGTTTTTTAGTATTACAATTCCCTGAATATAACCTGTACATACTTTTACTGGCCTACACAGCAAACACACACACGTGCATAATCTCTGTGTTGAAAAAGGAAATTAAAATGCCAGCTCCCCAACTCTCACAGAAATGTTCAAGATTTTTCTTGATGGAAACTGAACGTGACAAAGTGCAGCTTGAAAACAAGAAAAGCCATACAAGTATCTGAAGACAACTTTTGTTTTAACAAGCTCATGAAATAGCTGAAACATTGCACGTAAAATAAGTAGTAAGCAGAGTTAGTCTGAGTGCGAATTGTACAAGCACAGCCTTGTACATGTGACAAAAGGCATATTTACATTTAAAGAAGAATTTTATGTCTTCAGAGCCTGTCAGGCTAGTAATGTCTACATATTTTCTGTATTTTAGCTGAGAAAGAGCACACTGGTCTTAGGTTCTGGCTCCTTTCACTAATGGCCTAATTACCCATCTGAACACCAGACCACATTTTTTATTAGTAGGTCTGACATTCTATTTGGCAGTTTCCATACACTTTTTGGCTTCATTTTAGAAAATATACTATTAAGACTAATAACAAAAAAATAATCTATGTTTACGACAAGGTCTGTATTGATGAAAATGCAAAGTCATAGTTTACCTCAGCTTTAGTTGCCCTGAAGCACTTGGGTACCATGACCATCAACGACAGGCCAATTTCAAGTGCCTTAGAACAGGTATATAAGACAAACAATAAAGAAACAAACCTTAGAAAAAAAAAATAGACAGTAGCTTTGCATTTTCTTTGTTTTAAATCAACAGAGTTAAAGTGATTTCTGTAGTAAGACTTATGGTACCAGTATATAAATTAGCATCTTTGTTAAGAAAGTTCTTCACATTTAAACTGAAGTTGAGTAGCTGAGTATGAAATTCCATCTCTAGGTGAGAAGTGTTCTTCAGGCCAGGTCGTCCATGTTAAGGTCAGGAAGAGGCTCTCTCCAATAGCAAAAGGAGCTGAATTCTGGGCATGGAAATGCAGAACTCTGTTCTTTATTAAGCAGTGGGAACACATATTCCACAAGTTCACTTAGTCTGTAATACCTATATTAAAAAAGAAGAAAGACCATTATTTAACAGTCTAGTCTCTGTTCAGGTGTTGCCAAAAAGGAGCTTGAGAAGTCTAGACCAGAAAGCTACAGTCAGATACAGTCAAATAAGGCACCACTTCTGCCAGTTTACTGTTTTTGAAAAGCTTCAGTTCAGTAGCCAAAGCTGCAAGATTTTCATGTCACATGTAACAGGAGATTGAATCATCATGGTGACAAATGCAATTATTCTGTAATCTCATTTCTAAACACTTTCTTTAGCTGAAATAACAAAAGTGATCTTACGAAGATTTGTTTCCCTTAGTCCGTTCTTGGATCAGTTCACCCTTTGGATTCACAGTAAATATTCTGCAGTCTGGAACTCCCACTTGCATGTAGGCATATACATCCTGCAAAAAGCATGAATAAAAGCACATGCTTCGGTATTTCCTTACTGAATATGATATAACAAAAAAAAAGTGATCCTAAAAGCTTACAGTAAAACTATCCCTTAACAAAATACCCCCTAAACAACAGCCAAAAAATCCAAAACAAACAAAACCACACCAAATATACACACACCAGAACAAAATATTCCCTCTGCCCCAAAATGATTAATTCCCATTCCCAAGCCTGGGACCACAAACACACACAAAACCTGTACCACACAATACCATTTCTTGTGACAACATTCTTCTTACAATACCCTCTCTCTCTCTAGCTTCATCAATTACAATAGCATTGAGCTGCACAGAAAATACAAGAACTGTAGGACAGGAAATAGGATTCAAGACTGAGGAGCACTGAATTAATTTCCTTAGGTTAGAAAGCTGTCAAGACTGCTGAAAAAGAATATGGAAAGGTATCATATATTTAATAAAATTTTAAGAGTACAAACACATCTTTGTAACCTTTCTCATACAAGCAGTTCTAGCAGCATTTAAGGTATCTGCATGTGGGTTTTCCTGACCAGACCCATAAAAGCACCAGTGTCCCATTTCCTCATTCAAATTTAAATAGACACAAAAAGAAAAGCCTTTTTCTTTTGCTTCCCAAATACTTCATGCATTTTAACCCTTCAATTAGAAAGCGGCAGACTTACATTGGGCCTGTTTCCAAAAGCAGCATAGAAAGGCTGTTTACTGGGAGCAAACAAATTCTTGATATCATTCAAACATTCGATTTTGAACTTTTCAGGCTTCTTTTCTATCACTTCCCTAAAATAAAATTTCAACAGTAAAATTCTAAATCATGATTTGATAGAGGACATCCTCCTTCCCCCATTTATCTGATATTGATATTCCCATTACTTCCTGTTGCTAACATTGGTAGTTATATAGACGGTGGCCAGTAGTTTTTAAAGAATGATATAAGAAACACAAAACATTCACTGTTTTCCAACATCCATAGTAAAAAATAGGTAAATAGCCTGTGCTTAGGCTAAGTAAATGGGATGAAATTCCCATCTGTGAATTCAGTTTGTCAACTGCTTTTGCTGTAGATGACTATCTCAACCAGAGGACCTAATCAAGTACACATAAGCTTGTTACAAGTCCCGTCTCTGACAAGAGTGCAGAAGGCCTGCCAGTGAACCTAATGGAAGTTGCTGTCGTTGCTAGCCATGAATCAGATGTTGTTACTAAAAAAACCAAAACAAAACACAGAAGCAAAACCAAAGAGACCTTTCCACTATTAGCTCTTCCCATCAAGAACAGGTAGCCTATGGCTGGTTCAAAAGAGCAACCAAGTTGAACCACAGCTAAACTCCATATTGCTTTTTAACTAGTCATATACAAAGCACTCCCAATTTCATAAGATCATTCAGTATGACAGTCTATATTCTCCACCTTTTTTCTTTTCCCTTTATTTGGTGCTGTAGCACTGCATTACAATCCTTGTAGCTACACTGGAAAACAGAAAATTTTACTCATATAAATAGAAACTAATATTAATCAGTCATGAACTAGAGGAATGAAGAAAAGGCAAAGTGAGCTGCTGACACTGTGTGTCTCGTAGCCAATTCTAACATGCCCACAGAAACAGAAGTATACTAAAACTGAAATTCAGACAAAATAAATAGTTTATAAATAAATAAATAGTTTATAATAGTTTATCACTAGAGGGACACCAAGTCTCAGCAGCCAATCTAGCACAGAGTGTTAAGTTTGGTTCCAGCTGTAATTGTTAGCACGCCAGATTTCTTTAATCTGCTTCTGAGGTGGGGAGGGAATGGATGTATGAAATCCCATGTGCTTACCTATGAAAGGCAGAAAACAAACTGCTGGGGGACAACATGAGAGGGCCCCTGGGGAGAATTGTTCCTTTGTCATTCACCCAGTGTAGGTATCCTCTGGTCATATCTGCCATCCCAATGGCACGGGCAGAACAGTACAGAAACTTGTAGCCATTTCTAGAAAAGAATTATTAATTAGTTAGTTAGGTTATTAGCAGAATTTGTAGCACAGAGTGAAGGATGGATAACAAAAAGTATTCATCAAGCCCCTAAAATTTTCCTGTAGACTTTGCCGCTTCGTTTGTTACACAGATTTGTACATAGTTACTGCACACACAAAAGGCTTGATTCAATTTGCCAAATAATTCCAGCTCTTCTGTTATGCACAAAGAAAAAAAGTTCAGGTTATCTCCTATGGACAGCAAGGGACCACAGAACAAAGGCCACTAATAGATTCTAAACCCCAAATATTTTTGTGGAAAGAAAGACTACTACTACACTTTAAAGTGGATCATCAAGTGTTTAACAGTTGGATCATCCTGTGATCCCCCTCAATAAGCAAGTATTATTTCTGGCATCACTATACTTTTGGAAAAAACTTTGCTAAACAAAGGACCAAATCTGAAAGGGGAGGAAACATGTAGGTTTAAGTTACTGGACATAAATACTGTAAGGCTATATACCTCTTTGATGAACATCATTACATCTATATAAGGATGCAGCTCATAACACTTCTGAACTGAGTAAACACCTCACCACTGCTGCAAGAGGGAAGGTACATGGGCTGTTTCTGTAGGCTCTTGCACATCACAAGGTAAGCCCATTCAATTGACTAACCCAGAAAAGTACGGAGAAATTGACATTTTGCTGAATTACTTTTCTATCGAATTGCATCAGCTTGTATCAGAAGCACAAAGTGACGGAAAACTTAAGCCAGGCCACCAACCTTCCCTTTGTGGCAGTGGCAAGTTGTTAATTATGCTTATGTCAGAGCAAGATCTATCCTAAGGAGCATTCACTTGAATTTGGTAGCAAACATGTTAAAACACAAAATATTTATGCACTGGAAGGACACAGTTTAAGTCTGAATTTATACTGTACCATGTTTGTAATAGACTCTGTGATCAACTCAAGTTGCTGGAAACAGACATATGCATGAGTGACTGAATTATTGCTATTATGGTTCTCTTTTGTAGTCAAAATATCACAGTTTTTATAAACTAAAATGCATAATCAAATACTTGAAAAAGGAACTAGTAAAAATTGCGGCTTCCATTTCTGTAAAAATATACATCTGGGGAAAGAACTTAGTTTTGCTTGCGAATGACAGAAGTAGTTCACCTCCCAACATTTAGAACAACAAACTGTAATAAATTGCATAATTACTAACAACAATCCAATTACCTGCCATTAATTCCTGAATTCCAGAAAACCCTAATTGTTTAATAGATTACATACTTACTCATTTATGGAATGATAAAGTTTTGCAATGCCCTGATGCGTCCAGTCCTTGCCAAGATGAGGGAGTATATGTCCTAAAGCATCAGACCTAAAAGTGAAATCAGATAGCTGATGCTAAGTATCTGAGTTTTGTTAAGGACAACTACTGATGAATATCATAATGAGTATTTACAGAAATACCTCTGCAGAAGGTCCTAATGATTTTAAAACAGAATTAGTAACTACTCCAGATAGAGCAATTAGTGGTGGAACACAACACAAGTCAGTTCCCAAGTTAACCTGCAACTGCTAAATCTGGAGAAGTCTAACTGGAAGGGCAGCAGTCACATGGTAAACATTATCACCTTTTAAAAGACATTTTCTAGTCTGCTGTAAATGCAAGTACAAATTCAAATCAAAGCAACAAGTTTGGGGTTGTTTTTTCCATTACTGTTAATGAATATTTATTTAACAGTCTTCTTAAATGAAGTTCCTTCATCTTATTTTGAAGAGCAGAATAGGATTGATAAAGCAAGATTAAAAAAAAAAAAACAACAAACAACCCCCCCCCCAAAAAAAAAAACAAACACAAAACCCCCACAATAATAATAATAAAAAGATGATACTTACTTGGTTATTGTTCCATCAATGTCTGATATGATGATTTTATCATTCCAGTTCCAAAGATATATTGTTCCTGCACAACGGCAAGTCCCTTGATATTGGGTTGTAATACTAAATACAACATCATTAGGGCCATCTCTGAGCTTCAATTTTGCCTTTAGAATAAAACAAAATAATTGAAAATGTAAGTAACTTGCTCCCTATATAAGATTTTTAGAATCATAAATGAGCTACAGAAAATGGCTAATATGCTGCTCCTCCTCTATTTTGATTAACTCATCAAAAAGTGAGCCACAATTTAATGCTGACACAGTTTTGCTGGCAAGGTCTGTTTTGCAGTCTGGACACATTTATTTGTCCATAACTCCTATATCTGCTTACAGCAGCAAATATTTAAATCTCTGCTACTGTAATTCTTGTATTACAGGAGACTTACAGTACTATCAAATGGAACTCCCAGTTTGCTATAGTATACAACAGTGTTTTCTACTTAGCGGATGCTTTCCTCAAAATTCTTCCTGGATAAAGATCACACATTTAGACAGTAACAGAACTAACTTGTAAGTTAGACTGCAATGAATAAACTGCATTTAAATGTACATTATTAGACTGTTCAGATCCCAGGATATCCAAATAGCAGAAGCCAACAATGTCACTTCTTTTTGAAACATCTTTATATAGAAGTTTGATCATGGAACTTTGGATTAAAAAAAAAAAAAAAAAAAAAAGAACAATTTCTTACAAGCACAGATTCTTAGAAAACACAACAGAAAAAAAAAATTAATCAAAAATTCCCCGCAGCTGCCCACACAAGCATGCAAAAATACTTTAAATTTTAGGATTTTAAATTTATCCATTCCTTTCTGCTACTGCTAGAAAAGCAGGAAAAAGCCCAACTCTTACAATCAGAATGGAATTATGAAGCATTCTATGTACTAGAAAGGCATGCCACTCACTATTTGGTCCGAAGACAGTCTAAGTGACTTCTTGTAAGATGTAATGTTCCCATGGGTTGGATGCTCTACTGGGGGAGAATCTATTTTCAGGGATTCCTTCAACTCCTGTGATGCTTCATCACTAGAAGAATCATCTTCTGGAGGTCTAACACGACATCAACCAGAATAAATGTAAGCTACAGAAAATCCTTCTTTAATGGTGTAAGATTCCTATTCAAGACTAATTTCTGTTTATGTTGAGGATTTGCAGCTAGCCTAATAGCACAGATTAACAAAGTCCATGGTCTAGTGAATGCCCAGATAAAACTAGTATATGCCAATAAGCAAGTGAGACTTATAAGGCATGCTAGTATTGGTGGAGCTCTAATGTTACTATTTCTAGCTGTCTCCACACATGATGGGTTTAGTAAAGACAAAGTGTCAAGTGGTCACTACTACTTTGTTTATGAATTAGGTAAATGGCAAGTGAAAAGGGATACTGAATGAGTAACAGTGTTTTGTTCTTTAAAAAGCTGCCACAGTTACTACATAGTTTAAATTGCGGGTGATAAGTTAGTGGAGTATCTCACCTTTTAAGGTTATACACAGACTTACCTTTTCTGCTAATTAGAGATTTCAAGATTAAAAGCAGCATTTAATTTCTCTGAAGCATTAAATCACAATCTATTTAAGTTTTTTAAATCCTTAAGACACCAACAACATTCACTGGTATCTTCATAAAATCATGGGAGAATATGCACAATAAATCACCTAGTCTGGGCCAGTTTTGTGCTAAATACCTTTAGCTGCCAACCACAATCTTGAGCAACTTGTGCACTGTAATTAATACTATTTTATTGTTTCAATTATTTTATGTTACAAAAAATTGCACATGGTTTATATTATTCACACAGTTATAGGCTTTTACAAGGAAAAAAAAACCAAAACAGTATGTCAGAAACAGTACCACTGTATTTACAGAGTAGTGGCTCATTGCTAAAGGTTACCATATATGTCTTTGTTGTTCTGTCAGTTATGTTACTATTTAAGAAGTAAACACAATAGGATTTAAGAAATAATCGTAGCGCATTTGTAGTTTCTACAATGCTTGCTGCCACATTATTTTGCTGAATTGTTTGCTAAATACATCTGGTTCCTCTTCAGTAGTTTAGAGGAAAAATGTTTCTTTCCACAGTAAATTCCTAATGAATTCCTCATTAAAAAAAAGAAAAAGACACTATTCAGTCCACTAAATAGTCTTCAGGCAGGAACACACCTGCTATTAACTTGCTCTTTTATAGTTGCTGGCAGTTCGTTTGCTCTTTGCGCCTCTGTTTTCCCCTCTTTTGCCTCTGGTATCTAAAGCAACACGATAATAAAAAGCATATTGACATTTTAAATATTTTAAACTGATCCAAGTGAATTCACAGTTCACATTTAAGCAAATATCTATCAATATAGTACATAAACTTTATTAAGTCTCAGAATTGCTCATTCCTTAAATTATTTAAGAAAAGGATGCTTATGAAGAAATGACCCATTAAAGCTTTTTTTTTTAATTTCAGGAAACAAAACCCTGCATGCCAGAAGTTGAAACTGCCAGTTTAACACATTAAAGGAGCTGTCAACCTCTAAGCTTGTAAAATTCACCTGCGGGTGGGGAGGGGAGTAAATTTAAGGCACACACTCAAGGTTTAGAAAGCTTAAATCCAAAATGGGGTGTCTCAGCATAACATCTATTATGCAGTATAGCACTTACTAATTTATTTGCGCGTACATTCCTAAAACATCCTGCAGTGACTGAAGAGTAACTCTAACAATTGCTTATACCTTAGAAGAAAGAATTTTGAGTGTATTGTGCAACAGCTGAACACAAGAAATTCTGCTGAAGCAACTGGTAATAACAAATAAAGATGTGACACTTAAGACTAAATATACGGAAGCAGCTACAGCCACTGCAATACTGAGTAACTTTCAGCTAGCTATCACCAACACAGAGCTTTATGAGCATCATTCTGAGGCACTTCTAACAAATCACAATCTTTTAAGTTAAGGAAAAAGAAGAAGAATCCAGATAGGTCTCAGTTACCTGTTTAGTCATGCTTTCTCTCTTGCGCCAGAACCACCACCTTCCAGACTTCTTTGGCATCTTTTCTTTGACCCAAGACTCAACAGTAGCCTAAAAAATTAGGCATGTTTTTCATTTGTATAGAAAAACAAAACAAAGAGGTAATCATGTGTAATTACATACAGAATCTTGAAAAAATTTTACCTGTATCTACTTACCTTAGGCAAGCTCTTCTGAAACACCTGCAAACTCAGGATCATTGGAGCAGCCAATGCCCAGTTATAATACCTGTTTTAAAACATGTTATTGGTAAGATATTACAAAACCTAACCAAAGGTCAATAAATATCAGTACGCAAACTACCCTTTTTTTTGATAAAAATATATATTTCCTGCCAATGACTAATATTAAAGCTCTCTGCAAGCAGAACTATTTTAAAATATACAATTCAACATCAGTAGCAGTTGCTGAAAAAAACCTCACTTCAGAGTTAAAGCTAAATTTAATGCAAATATTTAGTTCAAAATAATTCTCTTTGAGACTGAGAAACAGATCCATCAAAACCACAAACTGCAGTGGAAGCTGAGAAACCTACTCACTTTAATGGGTAGATTTTAAATGAGATCTCCTATGACCTAATTACAGGATACAGAGAATTTACCTGTTATAAATCCTTATTACCAAATTAGGATTGTCTATGAGTCCAGGGTTTTCAGCAAATTCATGATAGGTAATAATATGTTCCATGAATTTTTCTGCAATAGAAGCAGATTTTAATTAAAAATTAGAATATCAAATCCCAAGATGTCCAATTCATTTGTATCTGGAAAATTCTTCCTGTCATTTCAGAGTCTTTGCTGATCTTGCAGTATCACTCCAATATGCTAACATGGCCTTCCTGTCAAGAGTCTTGTGACTGACTGCTTCCTCAGTTAAGAAGAAAAGCCTCATACCACTTCAACAGTCACAGTATATGAGAATTAAGAAATTAGAAGAGGGAGGAGGATGAGGAGGTAGCAACTTAACTTCGAACTTTGGGTTCAAAATTAGACAGGGGAAGTTTAGGTTAAACTTAAGAAGCTCTTTACTATGAGGGTGGTGAGGCACTGGAATGTGCTGCCCAGGGAAGTGGTAAATGCTCCACCCCTGGCAGTGCTCAAGGCCAGGTTGGACAGAGCCTTGAGTGACATGGTTTAGTGTGTGCTGTCCCTGCCCATGGCAGGGGGTTAGAGCTAGATGATCTTAAAGTCCTTTCCAACCATAACTATTCCATGATACTATAACCAATTCACAGCCTGGAAAGAGAGTCATGCTTGCTTTAAAAATTATTATGGCAGGTAAAGGGCCTACATGTTACACTAAAAGAGAAGGGGGAAGGATGTTGTCAGCTTTTCAGGTTTGTTTAAACACTGAATTCTAATAGCATTTTCATGACTACTGACTATACAAATTTGCAGAAATTCATGATTTAGTTTAAGACTCCTACAAGGAAGACATAATTTTTTTTCAAGGAAATCCAATACTACCACGACATTACCAAGAGAGCTGTTCTGAGCTTTTATTAATAAGCATTTAATTTTCACTTGATGGAAGACAAGGATGACAGATGGATAACCCTAAAAACAGTAATACTAAAAACATCGCATACACGTTCATTAAGATAATGCATACAACTTCAGTATCAAAATTAACCAGAGCATTAAAAAGAAGCATCAGCTGTAAAAAAAAAAAAATCTAAAGGCTAACAAACATTTAGGATAGAAAAAAACAGAGTACAACAGGCTTTTTTAATTGCTTTAAAAAAAAAAGGAGGAAAAATTATCAGGCAATTAGCAAGAATACGAATTAAGAAATTGTACAGGACTCGGGAAGTAATTGCATCCAGAAACAAGAATTGTTGGTCAGATATGCAGTATGTAGTGCAAAAAAGGAGCCAAAAAGCTTCTCAAGACATCAAGTGCCCTTGATTAATTTGAGGTTAAATTCTGCTACCTCTTCCTGGGAATTTTAGAAAATGAAAGATTATCCATTCCCTTTTCTCAACATGAGCATAATAAAAAGCGAAAGCTTTGCAAGGCTGAATTGAAGCATTGAAGCCAATTCATTTGTTGAGCTTTATTACTAGTTATGTTTTAGTCTTTCACATACCTTTAGAAATCTCTCCATTTTCATTGAGACCTCCACAAAGTGAAAGTGTAACATCAGGCAAGTCCATAGCAGAGTCAGACATGCACTCTGTACCGCTGTCAGCAGCAGCACTTCCTACTGATTGGGGTGACTGCGAACCAGAAAGGGTATCTGACTCTGCCCACTGTCTGAAGCCTGGATCAGAATCACTAAAAACAAAACACAGAAATCCACATTTTCCTTAAACATTTCACTTAAAAGCATAGATTTTCAGTTACAGAATACAGTATAGGATTGCTCAAAAAAAAAAAACAAAAAAAACTTGCTCTTGCATTTCTTTAAAGTGCTACACCATTTTGCAACATAAATTTAAAACCAACCAACCAAAAATGAGTCACAAGCACACCTCCCCAAACCATTATAATACTGGTAGAGTAACAATTTCCAGTTCTCCCAACATTCCCTTAAATTGGGAAATAATTACATTTCTCCTGCCTAAAACAAAACTGGATTTAAATGAGAAAGAGCCCCTTTATTTCTATTTTTGCAGAACAATACCGTGCTCCTCAATCTTTACCAGAAAGCTACAGAATAAGAATAAAAGGGAAAAGGACATTGCTTGATGTTTTAGAACACTCTGTTTCGAAGGAGTACAACAGAAAAGACAGGTGGACTTTTACATAAAAAAAAAATAAAAAACATCAGTCACCTAAGATTAGAGTTGTTAGTTTAATGCCAAGTAATGTAATAAGTGCTGAAAAACTTACAACTGTAGCTTTAGTAAACCAACAGATGCTTCTTATTAAGTTGCATTTTCACAAAGGTCTGCCTTTGTAAAAAGTTATTGGTAAAAGTTATTCTTTTTAAGAGTACTTTAGCAGTATAAAATGCTTTGATTTTATTAAAAAAAAAAAAACAAACAAAGAAAACAAGTGAATTTTGAGACTGAGCTGCCTTGCATGAACATTTTGTGGGATTTTTATGTTGTGATATTTTTTATATTAAAAAAAAAAATAAATAAAAAGTTAAAAGGGATGTACAGGGAATCCAAAATATAAACTGATGTGTGCTTATCCAGAGCTAGCAATGTAGCAAAAGAGAGTACTGCTGCAAATGAAATGTGCAGTTTAAACTTACTCCCCATGTGCTTATCCAGAGCTAGCAATGTAACAAAAGAGAGTACTGCTGCAAGTGATATGTGCAGTTTAAACTCACTCCCCCTCTATGCTTGCAGAACATACAAATTCCAGAAAGACAAAAACTCTCAGTACTGACCTCATACATGATCTTTAAATGTGTTTTTTGTCAAATCAGAAAGAAATTTTCACAATGAGAAATAAATACCTACCTAAATGATACCTAAATAACAGTAAGTCAGATCATGCAACTGCAATATAACCCCAGACCCATAGGACCTCAATTCAAAATTACCTTTTGGGAAAGTAGAGCGCTGCAACTTCAGGTTCCAAAGCCTTTAGGTCCTCCAAGTAAATATCGTCAGGCCCTTGATGATGACTTCGTTTGTGCACCCCTGTTAATTTCAACAATTAAGATTACTCAGATGAAGCTACCATTACAGACACATTAAATATAAACATAATTGTGGATGATTCAGACTTACTTGTAGCATTTATAAAGCCAAGAGTTTAATTACAGTTTTAATCAGATAAGAGTTTAAATAGGAAAAATTGAAAAGGCACATTGGTATTTTTCCCACTATGGCCTTACATTTTGTAGATCACACTGAAGGAAAGAATCAACAAATTTATTATATACCTTTCTTTTTTGAAGGAGAGTCAGTTTTTGCTGTTGGCTTTGTTTCTGGTAAAGGGTCCACCAACAGTCTGGAATGATGATCAGCATCTAAGGGAAATGGGTCTTGTGGTTCTGTGATTGCAGAAGCAAGAGAATCTTTAATATCCATGTGCTTAAGCAGAGGATGAGTTCTTGGCTCAGGTTTCAGTACTGTACAGACAGAATCTTTCACATCATCATCATCTTCAACTTCATCAGAGCTGAGGATGACCCTAAAATGAGTCTTCTCTGATGGAGTAATGGTAGCTGTTCTGGGATGATCCAGTTTCTCTTTCTTGCTTATCTGAAAAACAAAACTCTACTCAAATCCTTTCATTTCATATGTTTGTTTTATTCTGATCTAAACATTAAACTTGTACTCCTGGTACAAGTCCTGGTGACAAGTAAACTGGACAAGAATTTAAATATGTGTTTTAGCAACATAAACCATGCCTCGCCTCATTAGCAAAGTTCCCTGCAACAGAAGCTTCATACTAGCTTATTGACAAGTTAAGTAAAGAAACAGGCATAGAGGAAGTGCTGCCTTGACCAAGCCACAGCAAACAAAAAAAACCCCAAAAGCATAAATGTGGACTTAGCAGGGCTACCGTCACTAGCTCTTAGATAAAAATTTACTGTATCAAGGCAAAAATTCCGCTGGAATGAACTGTAAAATAGCCTAAAGCAAAGGAAATTAAATCTCTAAAGTTGCTTTCTTCAGTTTCTCACTAAAAATTCAAAAATGTCAGATTTTCCCCCTAGGTTTTCTGGAATTTGCTGACCAGCTTTCAACCACCACAAATTCGACTATGTGCCAGCCACAAGGGGGTGCTACTTTCCTACTTCAGCTGAATTATTCCAAACGGCGGCAGTGAATTTCCAAACCTCTCTTAGGACACAACTTTAGGTATGCCAAAACTCAGTTCACAGAGAGACAACACATAAATTTACCTTGGTTGATTCTGGGAATCCTCCCCATGTCCATTCCATGTGAGATTCAGATCTGAGCAAGCTCTCAGCAGGCTTAACTTCTAGTTCTGAATCACTTTTCGGACAGACTGGCTCAGAGAAAGGGCTAGCAAATCAACAAGAACAAGAAAAAAAAAGCACTACAGTGTTTAAAATGCATTTGTTGTGCAGCTACTGTTGGTAGTTTTCTACAGCTTAACAGAGCTCCAATTATTCGGCAACATGGCAAGAAGCCCAGCAGGGTTTTCAGACAGTAAGAAAATAGGTTAAAACCAAAATCACATTAAAGGACTTACATAGCTATCATCTTAAAACAGATTCCTCCACTACATATGCAGTGTGGGTGTAGCTCTCCCCTCAGCCCATGTTCCATTTTCCAAACAAAACAGAACAAACCAAAAAAGTTTATCTAAAATTAAGATAGAAATTAGCTTTAAGTTTCTTTCCTCAGTAAAAATACAGCATTTAAGCTTTGCATGCCAAGACTTAAGTAATAAAAATCCTGTAAATCTAACCCACACCACCACTAATTCCTGATGCAGGAAAAATAACATTAACAAGGTAACTCAGGAGAAGGAAGGGAGATTACTTGAAAACTTCCTTCAGATGTAATAGGACTACATAACCTTTTAAACTTCACCCTATTTTTTCCTACAGTGGTGATTATCCATAAATCAGAAACAGACCTCTGAAACTTACTTTACCAAAGACTACTTTTAAGCCAGAAGAACTCACTGTACAAACTGTTAGAAAGGTGTGATTTTGAAATCATTTTGCTCTTATGATCTCAGGGAGAAAAGGAAACACAACAGGTTGGTTGTTTTGAAGTACCATTTAGTGCTGAGACAGCTCTGAGTCTATCCTTTAACAGGGCAATTATATTGCATATTATAAAAATGCCACTCTTTTTACACTTGACACTCATAGCATATTCTGGGTTGTTTGGGGTTTGCTTATTTTGTTTTGGTTTAAATGTATACGTAAACCTCAGTATTTAAACTGAATTGTAGGGACTAGAACTGGACACTGCACTCCAGGTGGGGCTTAACCAACACTGAGTGGGACGATCACATCCCCATCTCTGCTACTAACAGCCCTGCAGATGCAGCACAGGATCCCATTTGCTTTTGTTGCTGCAGCAGCACTCTGCTGACTCATTCAGTAACCCCTGCAGATATTTAATTTATGGATTTTTTTTTTTCCCCCTTCAAAATTCCTACAGGAATTAGGCATCTAATACAGTATCATATCTGAAACTTCCTGGAGGCTTAGGGAACCAGGGCTTTTGCAGTATCATAAGAGACTAGACTGATCACAGTTCAGACATTAAGAATCCCTCCTATTACTGAGGGACACCAAAAAATCCAAGATAGGAGATTCAAGCATTTCTACAGTGGTGATTCATCATCGCACTGTCAACTTCCAGCATTCGTCACCCAGGGACACAAAAAGGAAATGATTTAGAGATGTATTCCCCTCAGTTCTCTCTAACAATTTCCTACAGACATTATTACTTTTTTCTGTACTGTTAGAAGGGCTTAAAGAAACACACTGATGAAAATACATGTACTTATTTGTTTTCAGGTAGAATATGAACTCATTTTTCCTACGTGCCAAATAATTTCTTTGGCCTATATCACAAGTCAACTGGAAGCCATGCAGAAATATTAACCTGTTTCTAATCCTAATGCTTAATATTCAGCAGTACCTGCAAAAGTTTGAATACAGAACCTGCCTGTTCCACTTCCGCCAAAGCACAAGTCTTCCATTACCATTCTCAAGGAGAAGTCTTTAGCCAAAAGGTCCATACTTGTGATGACAACCTAGTCATGCTAACACTGGTTGTTAAAACAGGAAGAACACTGATGTTATCAGGTAACAAATAACTGACAGTTATGCCTTTGACTTTATTATCGTGGGCAGGACAAACAGAAGTGTTCTCATTGAAAAGACCTAGTCTATTAATCTTTCCCCTAGCTCCTTGCAGGGGTACTGAAGAGCAAGACAACCAACCTCAACTATAAGTCAGTTGTTTTTTCTAGATCTCCAAAAAGGAGGTTATTAAAATCTCCCATTTCTCTTTCACTGCACAATGGCTACATTATACAATCCTTCTTTGGTGGCTCAGGAGAAATAATTTCACACAGAATTTCTCTTCTCCTAGATGGCTCATGTGAGAGACAATCCCACACCCAACCACCCTCCCTGAAGACGGAAAGGAAAATTGCCAAGTTCTCTGTGGTACTGCAATCTGTACCGCATAGCTTCTTGTTAAAACAAACAAACAAAAAGCCCACAAATCTCAAACTATAAAGAGCCGAGGTATCTCACACAATGCACAAACAAGTTGTTAGGACAGACTATCCCCTAAATTTGCAAACAAGAAGAGAGACATGAATCATATCTCCCAGACACAGCCTGCTCGCCTATGTTTGCTAGAGTTTTATAAACTAAAAAGGAATATCAGCCTCTAGGCTACAGTTATCTAGGTGATACAATCCATACAACATCGTGTCAATCCTCAGGGTCAAACACTGTTGACTGCTTTTCAGTCACAAACCACAAACCTTTGGGGAACATTTGAAGACTGCATCTCATCAAGTACAATTGAGGATGTGGCTGTTAACCCCAAAACATACACAAGAACAATAATGGGATTTCCTGTCCAACTGCTTCTGCTCATTAACAAGTTATGCGCACTAGGGCAATTAGCAGGCACCAAGCATGGTATGGTACATTCAGACTCTACTGAGAACACACTCTGGGGAACACCCAAAGCAGAGAGGATATGTGCACTTTTAAAAGTATTTTTTGAAGCTTCAGCTCTTCTATTTTGCACTACCATCTATTGATACAAAGGGCCAGGTACCTGTGCACTGAGTAGCTAACTGCAGTAATGGCTATCACACAAGCTGAGCAGTAATCCTCACTGGCACTGTGAATGATTCTGCTACAAGGCAGATTCCTCAGTCAAACTGAAAAGCAGTAAAACTAGACATTCACCAAAGAGTTAAGATGAATCAAGATATTGCTCATCATGTTATGTGCTGTATGTATGTTCTTCCCTATGCCCAAGGTTAAGGAAAAGTACAAAATTTATCTCGAGTACTACTACTGCATATGGACAGAATGCTTCCTTATGCAAATAGATATTGATGTTAGAGTGGTGAAATCCAAAGGGTAAGCCCTGAAAAATCTAGAAACTGACAAGAGGAATATAATAAAATGAACATCAGAAACTAAAGAACTTGAGTGTATAAACAGAAATGCTATAGTTACTGTAACTTAAAACTAACTGGTGAGCTGTATTATGACATTTGTAGGAATCCACAATCAACTAATACTGATTTATCAGGACAGTACAGAACTCCAGTTAAGTAATTCCCCTGTTCTGAAGTGGAATATGATTCAAGTTAGCACCTAGCTTTACCTCAAGTAATCTGCATTACTTCACCTGGCAAAAATCTTACACACTCAAGACGTCTGCTTCATAGCACATCAAGTGTTGCTTATGCTAGGATGAAGGGTGAATCACAGGGAACACAGTAACTTTTCATAATGAATTTCAACAAGAAAGGCTTTTGTTTTTTTTTCATTTGAGGGAAAAAACAAAAGACACAAATATTTTTTAACACATACAGTAGAGCAAAAGTTCCCAAAGTTCCAAGTAAATACCAAATGCTGCATTTGATATCACAAAAGCTAGGCATGTTTGATAGCTTCACAGATGGGGGGGGGATTAATTAGAAGGCGCATTGGGTTTTTTTTAATAATTATTCACCATTACACTATGATGACATTACAAAGTGACTTACTTCTCCCGGGGGGACCAGTCTCCATCAGATAAGGGGTAATGATCCTTCGAGTGATAAATCAAAGATTCTTTTTGTTCTTCACCCTTTGGTGATGAATTTGAGGATCCTCTGTGAAAATATATAAGATATTAAGTCAACTGTAAGAAATCTGCATTACTAATTCAGTTAGAAAAGTTACTTATATGTTATTAAAAATCCAAGATAAAAAAAGGGTATAGCTTCAAGAATTGTTTGCAACACACTTTTATAAAACATGTTTATAGAAACTATAATTAATACTTGAATTATTGCAACTTCGAGAAACATTACTCTTGACACATAGTAATTTAGTATTGAAGAAGTCAAAATAGCATAAATGAGCATAAATACATTATATAGAGAGCTAATACTACTAAAACCCAAAGACGAACATAAACAGATTAACACATAACCTTTCTAGTACCTCTTTTGAGGTACTAGCATCAGAATTTACACAAGAATTCACAAATTAACATGAACTACAGGTATCTAGAAGCATTGCACTTTTCTGAACAGTGGGGTTTGTTTTGCACTGGGAAGTCTACTCAATATCTATAACAGAAGAAACCCCAAAACCAAACCAATGAACAGCAAAACCCACTGAGCAGGCATGCACTCTATTTTACAAAGAAGTCCTTTTTCAATATTACCATCATAAGTACTTCAGATCTTTTTACAGCTTTCTGGATTTAATTCAGTAAACAGCTATTCTCAGGATACAACTCGTTTTGAGGTTAGATCAAGGGCATCAGGCATATACAGTGGATAGAATACAAGGAAGATAAGCCTGGAATTTGAGTATAAAAGGCAATACACGTTATTTTAAGCCATTAAGAAAGAAAAAAGTATTTTTCTTTCATTAACAACACAGTTGCATTGGACTTGTTTTGGAATGATAACACTAATTTCTCTCATGGATGGAGAAAATACTTTAACATTATCTATTGTTGTGGCTTAACCCCAGCTGGCAATTAAGTACTATGCAGCTGCTCAATCACTTCCCTCTCTCCAGGCCTCTCTCAGTGGGATGGGGAGCAGAATTGAAAAAAGGTAAAACCCATTGGTTAAGAACAGTTTAATAAATTTAGTAAAAGTAAAATATTACAATCACAGAATCAACTAAGAGTTGAAAAAGACCTTTAAGATCATCAAGTCCAACCTTTACCTTGGGACTGCCAAGACCACCACTAAACAATGTCAAGAAGGGCCTCATCTACACATTTTTTGAATACTACCAGGGAGTGATTCCACCACTTCCCTGGGCAGCCTGTTCCAATGCCTGATCACCCTCCTTGCGAAGACATTTTTCCTAATATCCAATCTAAACCTCCCCTGGCGCAGCTTGAGGCTGCTACCTCTGTTCCTATAGCTTGTTACCTGGGAAAAGACCAGCCAGCTCCTCTCTCTACCCTCCTTTCAGGTAGCTGTAGAGTGATAAGGTCCCCCCTGAGCCTTCTCTTCTCCAGACTAAACAAACCCAGTTCTCTCAGACATTCCTCATCAGACTTATTCTCCAGAACCTTCACCAGCTTCATTGTCCTCTGGACCCACTCCAGCACCTCAGTACCTCTCTTGTAGTGAGGGGCCCAGAACTGAACACAGGATTCAAGGTGCGGCCTCACCAGTGCCCAGTACAGGGGGATGATCACTGCCATGGCCCTGTTGGCCACACTATCACTGATACAGGCTATCAGCCTTCTTGGCCACTTGGGCACACTCTTGGCTTATGTTTAGCTACTGTCAATCAGCACCCCCATGTCCTTTTCTGCCAAGCAGCTTTCCAGCCACTCTTTCCCAGGCAAATAATAATAATAGTAATAATAATAGGAAAATGAGAGAGAGGAATAAATCCCAAAAAAGACAAATGATGCACAGTACTATTGCTCACCAACTGCTGACCAATACTGGCACCTTCGAGGCAACTCCCCCCAGTTGATATACTGAGCATGATGTTCTATGGTATGGAAACACCCTTTGGCCAGTTCGGGTCAGCTGTCCTGGCTGTGCTCCCTCACAGCTTCTTGTGCCCCTACTTACTGGCAGAGCATGGGAATCTGAAAAGTCCTTGACTAAGCACTGCTTAGCAACAACTAACACACTGGTGTGTTATCAACATTATTCTTATAATATATGCAAAATACAGCACTGTACCAACTACTAGGAAGAAAACTAACTCTATCCTGGGCAAAACCAAGACATCTATTAAATTACGTAAACATTTGGAATTTGCATGGTGACTCAGTACAGCCCATTAGACCTCAAGCAGTTACAGGAGCACAAACCATTCGTTTGCAAGACAGTTTAGACTGCAGTAAATATTGAACTCTAAAAATGTCTTAACAGCTTCTTAGTCAGTAGTAGTATTCTTATGAAACTTGGGGATGACATCCTGACTTGTGATGAGAGCTGCAGACACTGCATGCCCTTTGTTTTTGTAAACCAAGCTAGCTATGACAAAAATACTTCATACTATGTTTGTCTGTATGCAGTGCTATCTCCAAAAGAAAGAGGTATTAGTGAACAATTAAATAAACATGCAAAAAATTATTACAGAATGATTCTCAATATTATCACTTCAGGGGGAAGCAAGATGACACACAGGTAGTATTGAAGAGATTTTATTCACACATGAACCAAATGAGTTCCCATGAAGCATCAAACCCAGCAAATTTCATCCAAAAATCTGAAGGTTAAAAATCTAAATGCAAAGATTATTGAAAATAAGAAGGGAAAATTAGTATGCATCAACTTACACCTCTGAGTCCCGTTATCAATTCTAAGCTATTTATTTTGCAACATTTATAAACAGCACTATCACTTCTCATCCTCACCCACTTTACACATGGCCTAAATAAATATGCAAAATTTTAGAGACAGATCACTACTTTAACAGCCATACCACTGGAGAAATAATACCCTCAATTTCTGAGTTGTACACTCTGTAATCTCAGTCCTCCTGGTAAGTCAAGCACCACTAACATACCTAAATCGTAGCTAGGAACGACAAAGGACATGTTTCTTAAAAAGCTGAATAAACACTTGGAAGTGGATTTTGCAAGGAACAGGAAACAGCTTGTTTTCTACTTTATGAGAACAGAACTAGATATTTTATGCTGGCACCTGTGGTTGAATTTTTGACCTTCCACTGGAACATCAGCCTCCCTTTACCACACTGCCTCTGAAATCTGAAGCTACATCTAATAACAGTTAGCTACGCTTCCATATTCTCTTTTTTCTTTTTCAGAGCCATACATTTATAGCTAAGAGAAAACCTAAACCCAAACAAACCAGTTAATATCGCCTTACATCCCCACAGGATGCAAAAATAAACCTTAGGGAAAAAGCGTACTCCTGCTGCAAGGTATCTTATTTCTTGCCTTGGTACTCAATGTTTCGGCTGTATATGAACTCCACCAACAGATACATGGCCACGAACATACAGTCTCTGGGCTTCCATTACTACAGTGTATTTTTTTCACTCCTTGCTAGTGACAAAAAGCCAGTATCCTTTTACAAAAACGGTCTTCCTTTCAAATCACAACACTTCCCTGACTGAGAATGCATTCCGACTGCTGTTTCTGTTTGCATATATATGCAAAAAAAAAAAAAGTAGCTTACAAATAAAAAGCCTTTCCAATATTCAATTCTAAAGGGCACAGAATATAAAAGCAGAGTAACCTTTACGGAAACACCATGTCTGTTCAGCTATGACTAAACATTTGACATTTCAATCAAACCTACAATTTTTTATTCATCTCTAGTCAAATTAAGATAATTGCTAGAACAGTAGTTTGCATTCTAAACACTGGATGAAAACAACCATTATTAGGGTGACATTCCTAAATTCTTTATGCATTTGTAATAATTTCTTGAAGAATAAACAATTCATAGGTTAGATGTTCTTTCTTCTTTGTCTTTTCTAACTTGATGGTTATTTTCATTTTTGATGTTTCACTATGACAAGTTATCGTTGTTTTAATACTCTTACACTGGAGGCTGAACAAAGACCTTGCTTTTCTTAAACAGAAAAAAATCTCAAACTAAGCAAAATGCCCAGTCCCAGACTTAAACAGAGCGGTGAATATCTAAGTGACAATTCATTGACATTAAAATGACAATAAAAAAATAAAGCAAATGAATTAAGAAGCCACAAGACATACAAAAAGCCACTTTAAAATCCAAATTTTCTTTTTTGTGTTTTGTTGGTCACAGATGTGGCAAGTCTGATTCGATGTTTTGTTGCACTAATGTATTTGGTACTTATCAAATTTAAGACTCCCTTGAAGACCCATACTGAAAGAGAGACAACACTTCTCTACCAGAATGGGGTTTAACTGGATTTCATATTCATAACAAAATGAAAAAACTTGAAGGATTCTGAAAGATGTGGAAGATAATGATCTGGAGTTTTGCTTGTTTGAGCCTATTGAAACGTGCATTACTCGCAGAGAGGAAAGGTACAAGTCACATTCTAAATGTTCAGTGATAACACTGAAAGCAGTCAGCAAGTATCTGATAGTTTACCTTAGGGGTTGAACACTTTTTTCATCATCTGAGCTTATTTCCATTTCAAAAATCTCTTCTGTCCCAGCAGAAGATATCTGATCTTCCTTCCTGCTATCTTGTTTGTATTTCTTTCTTCTTCTTTTTTTCTTTTTCACAGAACCTGGGGTGAATACTATCTCTGTTTCCACAGAGTGTGGAATTTCAGAGTTTGCACATGTCCTCTCATTTTCCCCTGATTTCAAATGATTGTCAGTGTCTTTAAAAAACTGGTCTTCAGTAGGTATTGGAGATGTTGCCAAATATGCAGGAACTTTTTCCTAAACAAAAAAAGAAAAGAAGTTTTGGTTGGGTTTTTTTTTGTTGGGTTTTTTTTTTGCTTTGTTTTGTGCATACCAGACAGTTGTCAGCTACAGATTAATTCTTGCGTCTATATTTAGACATGAAACCACACAACAAGTCCAGTGGTGTGAAGCTGATACCCAGAAAGGAACTGAGAACACTAGATGGATTACAAAAAATTCAGAAAAATGATAGTATTCTTACAGTTTCAGACATAAACAGTTGATTTTATTAGCAAAACAAAAATACCCAGTCAGTGGAATGTTTCTGAAATTATCTGCCCTCGAGCACACCAGTTCTATCCATGCTTAGTAAAGGTGTTAATAAAAACAAGCTAATTAAATCCACTGATGTCTATTTAATTTGAAACAGATTCATAGAAAGGTATAGGTTGAAAGGGACATCTGAAGCATATCTGGTCCAATCTTTTGTTGAAAGTAGGGCCACAGGTTAGGTTATTCAGGGCCTTGTCAAGCCAAAGGTGGAGTATTTCTAGTAAGGGAGACTCTACCACTTCCCCAGGCAACCTATTCCTGTCTTGTATTGTTCTTATAGTGAAGGATTTTTCTTACATGTAGCTGGAATTCCCCCCTTTTGCCCCTTGTCTTATCACCAGGCATCCTTGTGAGAGACAGCCTCTGTCTACCCTGCAACTGCCTTGTAGGTATTGCAAGACTGGTTAGATCTTCTCTAGGCTGAAGACAGCGAAGTTCAGCAGCTTTTCTTCCTGTATCAGCTTCTCCAACAGTCTGATCATCTTCGTGGCTAGCCACTGGAGTCCCTCCAATTTTCCATGTCTTTCCTGAACTGGGGAGACCAGATCTTGGTAGATCAGAGCAGTTTTCCAGGTTTGGCCTGACATATTCTAGGGTGAGTGGAACAATCCTACATCCCTCCATCTGCTGGTTGTACCCCTGATAATGCAGCCTAGGACACGTTTGCCTTCATTGCTGCCACAGTGACAGTCTTTACAGCAGAGATGCATTTCATCCAGTTGGACCCCAGCCTGTACTGCTGTGTGGGATTCTTTCAACGCAGATGCAAGACTTCACATGGACCTTGGTTAAATCTTGTGTGAATCTTGTTGATCTAGTCTTCCAGCCTGCCAAGTTGGCTCTATGCAATGGCCCTTTCTGACCTGTCTTCCTCTTCTCCTAGTTCAGTGTTACCCATAAAATTGGTGAAGGTGCAGTCGGCCTTGTCATCCATGTCAGACATTATCTATGTAAAGCATCTTTCAAAAATAAAAACTCAACTATAACTTACCTTAAAATCAACAAATAACCTTCAGTTATCTGAAGGACCAATTCAAATGAAGGAAAAGCTTTACCATTGGACTGCCTGGAGTTTATTTACATCAAAACAAGAAACTTAAGACACTGACACCTAAACTGAAAGAAACACACTGAGAAGAGACAAAGTGGAACAAAAGTACAAGAGAATGGAATTTGCATAGCGAGGAGAAAGAGAAATGGTTATGGAGCTCAATTTCATGGTAAGAACAGAACTAATTACAAGATGCCTGTTATTTTACAGGATTCTTTTGCAGATTATTCAGGAACTACACTGTGATCACAAACTGCCGAAGCACTGAAACTACTTCTAATGTGTTCAAAGTCTTAACTGCTATTATTTAATGTTAAATTCAATTTTTTCACTGAGTTGAGTTACAGAGAAGTTTCATTCCACTGGTGGTAAAGTAGACAGAAGTGGAGAAAGGAGAACAAAATACAGCCTTACACAGCGCCAATGACGCACAGAGATTTTGCACTGTGGAAAACCTCCAAATAAAATTATAGCACATAAAGTTAGTATCATACACGATTAGTGACAAATAAGCCAGAATAACAACAGAAAATTTAAAAAAAGTCACAGAGAAGTTAAAAGAAAGCTGGCAAAGAAATGATGCCGGAAAGTACCTTATAATAGTCACAATTTACATGATTTGAGGCATGTGGTGTTACTTCTGAATATCATCAAGATGTGGAAACAGCAAAGACTGACCACTTGAAAGCATTTTTCTGAAGCCATCAGGAATGAGTGACAGCTTTAACATTAATACCTTAAGCACAGCTTCAAGAGGTGACCATAAGGACACAATGATCAGTACCAGAAATACTGAGGAAAAAAAAATGGCTAGAAGCACTAAATATATATCAGTCCTCTGCTTTGTGGCTAACTAGCTAGTTTTGGCATGAACTATAAGCTGTTCAGAACAAATTATACACTCTTGTTACAAATTAAAATACACTAAGCAAGTGCAATAGTTCCTTTAGAACATCATACTGGGGACAAAGGTAGTGGTTATCACTTCTCTTTCTGAAAGTCTTAGACTCATCAATGGCTGACACTGCTTTCAGTTTTGATTTTAATCATGATGTGTGCTAAAACAGAACCCAATATTTCTTTCTCTTAAATGTTATGAATCCCTATCCTAAGTTACCATTTAGGGTCGCTTATTTTCACCTTCCACTTTAAATTATATTTAACTCCTGTCAACATGTGGCTTCCTCCAATCCTTCACAGTAAACAAGTAGCACCCTAAATTTAAAAGTGGATCAAGCTCATTTCCTTGAAGGACTCTGATTCTTAATAACAGGAAGTTGGCACTTCATCTTTTACTTCACTGAGACAAAGTTTTTTCCTCTCTCCTCTAACTATTCTCATTAAACTGTTTGTAACTCTGTATTTAGTACTTCTTTCCTTCTGTCTTGCTGAATTATGCCAAGAGATTCAAAAGTTGTCAAAACCAAAGCTCACGACTGACAAATATTGTGATTTCATAGATCCCACATCCTTAAGAAATCAGAGTGAAAATGAACCGTTATTCCTGTTTTTTCAGGGGCTTCCAGCTGCAATAGGTTCTTGGGAAATTAATTACTGTACTATAATACAAGAAGAATTCTCAAATTGAAGAAGTTACTGAAGAAGATTTCACAGATAAACTGTTAGAAACCGTGCTAAAAATAAGACAAATTAAAAATATGCCAAAATAGACAACTTTTATTAGTACAGTGATCGGTAGCACAAGCTATAAGAACTTAAGGCAAAATACTATTATAAGGCACTGCAATCTGTACAACTGCAGTCAACAAGAACAAATTCACTACAAGGTAAAAAAAAATTCAACCAATCCTTCAAAAAAAGCTCTTAAAAAAAAAAGTTACTTTGTTACCATTGGTAGCAGAACTGTACAAGGCACCAAGCATCTTGCAGCATAGGAAAGCGATGTTCAGATTCAGTCACAGAAAATCTAGCTTTTATAAAAGTTACAATATTGGCAACACTATATTAATAATTAACACATTACTCTGTTAGTATCGCATTGTAGCCATCATGAAGCACAAAGCACTTACATTTTCTTCCTCAGTTTCTTGTACAAAGAAAGCTTCTCCATTGTCACCCAGTTTCATATGAAGATCAACAGCATCACCATTAATTTCTATATCAATCTGTGGAAGAAGACAATTTAATGCAAATAATTCATCATAAGGGAAAGTACTGACCTTAAGGCCCACTTATCTCAGAGTAAACTTTGTTCCACTGTATAATCGTGCCTCTTTCTCCTTCCTCTGCTTTTTGAAAGAAGTCTGTTATAGTAATGGTCTTTATTTTCTTAATCTGCAAAATAGATCATGCTCCTAAGCAGAGAGCCTAATGCCTATAAGAAAAAAAAAATCTGAAGACTGAATCCTGTTCAACTAATTTGGAGAGCTAGAAGCATAAATAATAATCATTCACCTAGTCTTAATTTCTGGGAAGAACGATTGAGACTGTTCATCTTCATGTATTTAAAGCTCAACTTGAATTGAGGCCTGGTATGAATATGAATCCTGAATACCAAAAGTTTAAGATGAGAAACCAGAATTCTGCTGGAGGCAGGCTTTGTTTCAAGGGGATAGAGATTTGCCACAATTATTTCTGCAACTCAGTTAACCCAGTTATCATTGTTTCAGATTTTCCTGCTGTAAGTTTACAGGGATATGACATAGGACCACAGCCCTTCTGCAACCATAGCTATTTCATCAGAGGAAGAATGTTTTTGTTCTCATAAAAAGGCACTTAAACTATATCAGCATGCTCATTAAGAAAAACACTAGGCACAAGTGGGAAACCAAACAAAAAAAAACAGACAAGAAAACTGCTGCTAGCCTGTGATATTATGATAAACTTAAAAGTTTATTGCATGTAGCCCTCAGTAAACAAAAAAAGGCCCTGACATAACCACTCTTTTAGTTGCACTTTAGTCTCCCTTTACAACCAAGATATTAAGACGGGGGTAGTTTCCTGAAGTGTCCTGTCACTTCTGAGAAAAGCCACATATAACCCTGAGTATTTATGATCTGTTTAGATCAATCCATCCTTGGATAGCACACCCACAGGCAATACTGTCATACACAGTACTCCCTACTGACAGTAATGTAAAGTCACCCCCCACAGTAGGTCCATTTTTCCATCATATTTACAATCCAATCCAACCCACTCCCTAGGCATGATTACTAAAGTCTATGGAAAGAGGATGGCGGGACAATCTGGTCAGGTAATGCTACAGTCTCAGACTGGCTGGACAGGGATATGTACCAGGTTCTCTTTCAAAACATGCCCACACAGGAATGCTTGTGGATATTAATAACTGCATTTTCTACTGCATATCATCTTGCCTTGAGCAGAGCTAGCCAGGAGCAATATTTATGATAGGTCACCAACCGTTAAGATATGCTCTATTTGTCCTACAGACATTCCAAAGAGTTGCTTGCAACATCAGGGATCAGTTAATTGGCTTTAAACATTTCTTTCCCAGCATAGTTAAATAAATAGCAATGTAAACATTTTAAGACAGGGAACTCTCTATGTTTGTCCTATTCTTTTTGCATAGCTCAAGAGTTGTCAAAGCTTTTCTTTCACAGTATTTTTTTTTTGCAGAGTTCTTAGATTACCACAGGAAGTTCTGTTTTCTATTCCAAAACTATCACTCTATACAGCGTGTATGAGAAACTGCTCTGTACTAAATTAGCCTGCTAACTGGGTATGTGGGGGGCTGGGAAAAGATGGAAAGGGGGGGCAGAAATAAAGGAATGCATTGGTATTCAAAACTTTGGCTTTGCTCGCTTTCTGAACTTACCACTTTTTCTTTAGAGCGCAGTACACCAAGCTTCCCAAATCGGACATGAAAAGGAGAACACTGGAATGTACCATCCTGTTGCCGGACCACAATGACATCAATGCATCCTGAAAGGGTGGCCTGATTAATACCTTTGTACAGCTCCTTCACAGTAACCAGCACTTGTCCCGCAAGTTGTCCTACGTAGTTCATAGTCTGAGACTAAGAGAGAGGAAGGGAAAAAAAAGTAAATAAACTTCATAATCAAAGTTTTTAAAATCAATTTTATGACAAGCTTACACACTCATGCAACACATTATTTTAAGCGTAAAGAGTTATCTTACCCACCACCTACTTTCCATAGGTTTCTCAAAGCTTCAGTCAAGAGAAAACAAATCTTTTTACAGTTTTTTTTTGTGGTTGTTCATACTTCAGACATTAGAAAAATTGAAAAATAACAACATATAGTCCAGGTGAAGTAATCTTACTAGATGGGAGTAAGGAGCTGAGAACAGAATACAAGGAAAGGAAGATGCATGCAGTAAGAACGTTATGCTACAGTCAAACAAGATAAAAAACCCCACAGAACTGCTTATCAAACATTCTGCCTACTCCATTAAAAATACTTAATGGAACAAATGAATTTTGAATGACCGCAAATCTTTCAGACTAAGAATACAATGTGAACTATGACTGCCAATAAGCGATGAAGTCCAAAGATTTTTCAGAACATCTAAGCTTTAATAGAAACAGGAGAGAAAACTGTTCTAATGGAAACCTAAGTGCAACTCTTCCTCATTCTGCTATCTCCTGCCTCCCACCCAAAAGACTGCTACAAGCTCGTTTCAAATATATCCAAGCAATTACTTGCCTCTGAAGTAAGGGTATTATTTGGAAGATCAAAGACCACGGCAAAAAAACAAAACACATAACAGGGCTCAAACTGTAGAAATTCTATTTGGGGATAATATCCCTTAAAGTAAAAAAAAAAATATATATATATATATTAAAAAAAAAATCTGCAGTGAGTTTGTCTATTTTCTAATCTATTTTTATTAGCCCCTGAATAAGGTTCAGAGTTCTTCTTAAAACAAAACAACATTGCGCTACAAGAGTTTTTCATCCTGATACTGCTTTCATTATCTAGATCATAAATTATATCTGTTCTGAGACTTCAAAGTCTTCGTTACAGTACACAGGGTATATTGCATTCATTCAAAAGTAAGCTACTTTTGTAGCATCTAACAGTACCAACATAATTTTAAACATGCAGGAGATTCAAAACTGCTTTCACAGACTTAAGAGCAGCTATGGAAGTATTTTTCTTCATTTCAGGCTTCTCAAGCCTGACATACATTACCTAATCATATTTAGATTTTTGGAAAGAAAAAAGAAAAACCACCCTTTCTCTTTACAATACTCAAGAAAGAAGATGGGAGTTTTCCAATATAGATGTAGAACTGTTTGGTAATTATCCACAGAATTACTACTTTAGGTAACACACTAGAGAATTTTCTTCTGTAGCTTTTGTACAATATGGCTGATGAAGACAGAACACCTTGTCACTGAGTGACTAGTAAGATTAGCGGAATGGGCTCCCTATCAGTGCTAGTGATTAATAAAATTCAGTTTCATCTCTAAGTAGTTTAGTGGATAACTATAAAATTGACTGCTTGCTAATAAAATAATAGCTCGCCCTTGAGTGAATAAGATACGTAACAGGGTAAATAAGGGGAAGTCTCACTTGAACCTTCCCTCACCTGACCCTCTTAATGAGCTGATTTTAGCTCCCTGGCAAAAGTCTATCTATCTTTTGTTATTGTTGTTCCAGTGGAATAATAAGTTAGATTAGCTCAGAGAAGAACATGACAAATATCAGACACGAAGCACACGGCAGCACCAGAAAGCTGGGGGAAAAAAAAGGCTGGAGCAAGGGACTGAACATCTTTCCTTTTGACAAGTGGGATACTTGCTGCATCTCACGGAACTGTAATCCGAGACAGAAAGCCAGTAACATCTCTGCTTAGCTGTTTCAGCAATTAGTCTTCTCCTGTGTCCTGGGTTCAGCAGCAGCAGTCATTTTTTCTCCTTCTTGGTAGCTAGTGCAGCGCTGTTTTTGATTTTGGGCCTGGGAACAGCGCTGATAACACCAGTGTTTTCAGTTACTGCTTGGTGATGTTTAGGCTGGCCAAGGACTTTGTGAGTCTCATGCTCTGCCAGGGAGGAGGGGAAGCCGGGAGGAAGGAGGGACAGGACACCTGACCCAGACTGACCAAAGAGGTTATTCCACACCACAGCACATCATGTCCAGGATGTAGAAACGGAGAGCAGAGACCCGGAAGGGTGGTGGGGGTGTACGGTGGGGGGTGCACTGCTTGGTCGAGCTTGATATTGGGTGGTGAGTAATTGTATTCTTTCTCCTTGTATTTCTCTTGTCATTATTATTATTGGTGGTAGCAGTAGTGATTTGTGTTATACCTTAGTTACTAAACTGTTCTTATCTCAACCTGTGGGAGTTGCATTCTTTTGATTCTCCTTCCCATCCCTCCAGGAGCGGAGGGAAGAAAGAGTGGGGAGTGACTGAGAGAGCGACTGTATGGGTTTATAGAAGCTTAAACCACGACATCCTGGAATGACAATCATCTTTAGTTTCAATCTTAGGAAAAATTCTCTAACACAGGCATTACCATTCATGGCTATACCTTGGCTGCTTCCAAGAGGAGTCTATGGCATTGGCTTACTAAGAAAAGTTCATTTCATGTCACCAAGGAGACTGAATTGGTTAAAAAGAAATGCTTGGCATAATCAGTAATACAGTCCTTAATAGAGTGTCTATTCATATATTTCATTTTAGGACTTGAGAAGTGGACATTAGCAAGTAATTCTCTATCATATCAGTAGCAACTGTTTAAAAATCAGAATTTCACAACAACTTCTAAGAATTGTGTTCAGTTGATAAATTATTGACTTTTCCCTCACATACATGCTAACCGACCCTGTCTAGCCACAAAAAAAAAAAAAAAAAATCACAAAAAAAACCACCCTTACAAGACTGAAACATTCACCTATTTTTCATATATTCTTGCTTTTGTGTAGCAAAAGTTATCTCTTAAAGATCTCAGTTACATTTCTGTAGCTCACCGCACAGCCACAAAAGATACATAAACAGAATAATCTCTTTTGCGTGAAAAAGTTATAAACAATTGAACCTACTGTTAAAAACACTGTTTATAAGGAAAGCTTTTTATGACCCAAGTCTTAACACAAACAGTTTTGTATATTGTAAGTAAACAAAACTGTAGATCAGAAAGTAGTGTACATTACTGCTTATCAGGTTGCAGTTCAGCTTTTAACATGAGGGTTCGCTTTGAAAGATAAACATGTTATTTAAGAAGGATCAAACTGTGGAAAGCAAATGATCAATTAGAAATAAAGTGTCACTACACACCTGAAAAACATGACACGTTGAATTTATCTCAAATGTCAATAGAATTGCAGCTAGGAGATTTTAAAATGAGGGAGAGAGGAATTGCTTTAAGTTTTATTGTATATTGTTGGAAAACTTGTGGTAAGCAGTATTGAACCTGGCTATAGAGCTATAGAGAGGAACAGAGTAAAATGTTATTGTGTTAATTCTCGCAAATACAACAGAAATAGCCTGATCACAGAATACGTAGTAAGACAAAGTATTTCCTCAATAACACTATTTATTTCATGCTTAGTAAGCATTCATTAAATAACTGTCCTGAAAACAGAGAAAAAAAGAGCAGTATGCCTTCACAGCCTACTAGAAGAACCTAAAAGGCATGCCAATTTCCAGTTCTGAAACTCAAGACAGAAGTCTGATGGACAAGACAAGCTAAGAAAGGACAATGCAGCAATACTTCACAATACTGTGTACCCTTAGGTTTACTTTAGGTTTTATTTATTTTGCTCTCCAAAGTATATATGTTACCTGAAACAGTCAAATTCCAGAACTCTGCTAAAGTTAGTATAGATCACTACTACTTATTCTTCTAGGATAGCAAATTAAAAGGCTATCGATACCTAATATACTAGCTAGTTTGCAAAAATTCTTACAGCTGAATATGTTAATACTGCCAAGGTAAGTGCAATGGTAATTGGAATGGGGGAAAGGATCTCTCTGTGCTATAACACAAAAAAAAAAGATTTTTTTTTTTTTTCTGGCAAGAAGCCATTACACTGCAGAAGTCAGAAACTGCCTTTTTTCTTTCCTTTTGAGAGAGAGCATAAAAGTAAATGCAAAATAAGAAAATAAAATACCTACTGCAGAAGTTTAAGAACTAAACATAAAATTATGTGCCTTCATCTATAAAATACTCAAATCGGTTAAACGAAAATTAAGTCTGCATGTGTTGGTGGACTTTCTCATGTTACAGCAATGAGTAATAGAATGGCCCTCAGAAATAACAATCAAACAGTAATACAGCTCAGATTAAGTATCTAACATGATCTACATGATAGCCAAATTTTCAAAGCTTATCACCAGGAACTGTTTACATTAACATAACCTGAGCAGGAGGTTTTGTGGATAGGAATTATATCTATGTACTACTAACAAAGATGTTATTTTGGCTGCTACGAACCCAACACATTTTCTTGAATGATTTTTTTAACGTTATTCAGTAATATCCATATACACGTGCAAGATATAACCATAGTCTGTCCACAAATTCATGTTTTCTGTGCATTTAGAGTACTGCTTTAGTAACAATAAGCTACATTTTGTGTTCTTAAAGCTAAGCTACATTTTTGTGTTCTTAAAGCTAACACCTTTTGCACAGGTGGACCCATATGAACATGAAAGCTACAAATACCCAATTCAACAACAGAAAAAGAGTGCAAGTTACTCAAAGACAAGCTGTCAGATTGCTCTGAAGACATACAGCTTCAGATAGCACGAATTTTAACTATCACTGCAAGAAAGTTACTTAAACATAGACCTTAGTTTGTAAGAGGGTAGACGTTCATGCATCCCATTTATTTCGACATACATTTAGAGGATCAAAAGATAGTCTAATGCCACATAATGCAAACAGTAAACACACTGCATTTATTTCAAGGGATTACGTAGAAAACAAAAACGTGCATAGCAATGGTTTCCCTCAATTTATCTCTCCTGCCTATATTTGCATTTATATGTGTATTTATGAGTTGGGAGCTTTCCTTAACCAATGAAAATCTATAGCAAGCATTTTACTAGTTTATATTTCATACCCTAAAAAGATGGAGGAGTGGAATAACTATGTGAAACAGGACAACTATACCATCAGGTCTACTTGGCAAAAACAGGCAAACAAAAACACCTTTGCTCTTAAGTAAAGATTTTAATTTGGATTTTATTTAGGATTGCTCCTGGTACTGCACAGAACACTTAGAGAACAAAAATGGGAAACAAAGGAAGTCTTTTGAATGCCTAATTAAAGTCTTGCACACACTATTAGATATAGCATAGTAAAAATATGTAAAAATTGACAGCCTATAGGAAATCAGATAACTGTACTTAACAATAAATCTGTCAAACTCACCAAGATTCCAGAAGGAACTCTTTCATGGGCAGCATCAACTCTTCTACTAAAATCATCTTCAAAACCATCCTTTTCTGAGAAATTCATCTCAGAAGAAGGGAAACTAACTTTCCACAGTACAGATACATACAAAGCTTACAGACATAACAGAATGTTGTACCAGCATTTCTTCTCTTTCCATTGAAGCAGAAGAATCATGTAAATCTTCTAGTCTCAGGGAAAAGTGTTTAGTATATTTTCGCATGCAGTATTAAGATTAAAAAGGAAGCAGCTCTTTAAGAAAGCTCACAGAGAAACTCCCTCACCAATAGGCTTTGCTTGAAATGTCACAGCCCCCTTGCGTTCTTGGAGATAAGCAAAAATACGGCCACACTTGCCATATGTTTGTGCTGATAGGTAATGATCTTGTTTTACACCAGGTCATGTGACTTTAGCTGGAGCTCCCATGGAAAGAAACAGGGATTTAGTTAATGATTCTTAAGCAAAGTCTACATTAGCTCACTTGGAGACTTTTTGCCCACTGTTGCAACTCTAGCACCTGTAGCAGCATTCAAAGTCCTAGTTCAGCCGGCAGCACACCTAATTCAAGAATGCCTGCTGCCACTCCATGTGCCTGCTAGCTGGCCACATTTTATGGGACAAATATGATGACATTTCAGGGTCCAGTATTTATGGGCTATTTTTCTCCCTTTCTGAAATTGCATTACAATAGTAAAGAGAAAACTGACCTGGTGCCACGCTTATATTAAACCACACAAAACCAATGCACACACACACAAAATATTTTTTCATGAGAAGTTTTCCTGCTTTCTTTAAACTGAATTGTTAAAGCAGTACAATTTGTATGTGCAGACCACACACACATGCTTATTGTATACTTAGCTCCATGACTGAGAACAAGAATCTATTTTCAATCTGAGGAATTCTGATATGTCATACTTTTCAAAATAGTACTGTGAATAGGTGAAATAACTGAGGAAGTGCAGGACTATAAGGAAGCAAGTCTACTCTGAATGTGAAAGACATTCTCTAAATACCATTATTATTCCCTCAATGTAGACATATTCTCATTACCTTAAACCCAAGCACCTCCTCCCCACCCCTCAAGGTGTTACTTTATGTCTGCTACAGAAGACGCTGGAGGAATGCTGCTTGAATTACAATCTAAAAAATAATTTCAGATCCTACTACTACATTCACACTATTCTCCTCTAAGTTTTGTACATTTATGTATTAGGCTCTGATGCAAAGACAATGAAACACATTATTGGCTGCAGCCAAATGCAGGTTTCCAAAATAGCTAAAGAACTACACTCAAGACCAAAACTAAACTGGTCTTGATGACACACTCCTGAATTGAATGTTGGGACTGCTACACCTGCAAGTAAGGCTGCAATAAGCTGCTACCACCTCTGGGCCCTCTTCTATACAATGGACGTTTAATGTAGCTCTTCACAAGAAAAATTACTAGTTTTGTTAGCAGACATGACAGGTATTTTCATAGAATATTAAGAATTAATTAGACATACTCTCTGCTTGTTCATCATTACTTTATCATGAGTGTTCCATTAATATAAAAACCACACAGGTATGAGCAGAATGGAAGCCAGCTTTGCAAGATGTGCTTCTTTTCGAACACTTTTTACTTAGCTTTATGTTTGTTGGTTTGTGTGTTTTTTGTGTACAATGATTTATCTATTCTATTTCAGTATTTCAGATTGATATTATTTTCTTCAAAGCTTCTAAAAGCATTTCAGAAGACAGACTTTCTATAATACCGATAAAACTGCAATCACTACAGTAAGGTAAAATTAAGCCAGGTAATAAGCTTTGCACATTTAGTAAGCCTCCTTGTCTTTTATTTCTCAAAATTAATAAGGTAAATAAAACATAATTCCATCCAAATAAGTTTCAGTTCTACATTATTTGCTTACAATTTACACAAGAAAATTAGCTTTAGTTTTGAAAAGCAAGTGGCCCAATACAGAAGTATTAGAATCAATGTTTTTCATGCAATCTTAATCAGGTCTTTGGTGTGAGTAAACTTTAGAGTGGTTTAGCCATAGAAAGCACATATGAGTTTTTTCACTAGCTTCATGCAAGTTAATACTGCTAAGAAAGATCAGTCATCATCCTAGGTTCTTTTTTTTTTCTCTGCTCTTTGTGGGTCTACACATCTTATTGCATTGCTCATTAGCTAAAATCCCTGGTGGGTAGTAGGATATCACTTTAAGTGCTACTTTTCTATAGTAACCTTCATAATGTATTTGATTGCAGTCATGCAGTTTTACAGCATCCCAGAGATACAGTATTACTTTTTTCAGCTATGCAATGGAAAACTCAGGCTAAGAGATTAGAATGAGTAAGACAAATCTTTCTCTAATTAACATATCTAATAGATACAGCAACTATGGGGCAACATTTGTTCACGTACCCTATGCTTCCTTCACCCCATTCTGCCCCAAATCATTTTACTAGTCAGCTATGACATAAGCACCAAAGTTCTCAGTCTACCACCCCAGCCTAACATTAGAAAAGGTCCGTTCTTTCCAAGCCTCAACTCTGATTCCTGAATTTCATCACAGTTTCATGCACTTTTTTTTTATACTTTTCCTATTGGGTGCAAAAAAAGTGGAAAAGTTCTTAATTCTCCTATAGAGACTATGAAAATCAGACTAGGACTGAAAACACTTTCCTGCGCCCAAGTTCTCTATCCTAGCCCTGGTCTGAAGCATCTGCTTACTGAAACTGGAAATGAAGCCCTGCTCATTCCAGCTTGTGGTAAAATACAGTCAATACAGAACCTGTTACTTTAAACTGCAAAAGTCTATCCATTCTCAATATAGACTTTTAAGCCTAATCCAAAGGCTAGTAAATTTGCCAAAATAGAATAAATTCAGACATAAATGATGGAAGGCATACTGAATTAAGACCATTTGGGCCTTGGATCCTTTCTGAAAGGGGCACAAGAATTCTTCTATGAGAAAACAGCTAGAGCTTTTCCTCTAGCAGAGTGGAAACATACCATCAAGTTTTGCTTTTTTTAAAAAAAAAATAAATTAATATGCGTTCAAGGTGGGGTTGGACATAGCCTTGGATGGCATGGTTTAGTGGGAGGTGTCCCTGCCCATGGCAGGGGGGTTGGAACTCGATGATCTTGAGGTCCTTTCCAACCCTAACTATTCTATGATTCTATGATACTTGCTAAAATTTTCCATATAAAGGCTGAAGGTAGCTTGGATGAAACTGGAATTAAATTTTCCATTTCAGTAATGTTATGTGCAACTAAAAACCAAGTTTTGCTCAAAAATGCTGAAAAAGACTAAAAGGCAGTTACCTGCCTTTACCCACAAATCCAGGCTGTCAGAAAATGAAAAATAATTAAAAAACCCTATCAGAAGCACAAGAATCCAAGGAGTTAACAGATGCTAGAGTACACCAGTGATACAAAAGCAGTTCATTGCCCACTAAACTGCTGGCGAAAAAAGTATAAAATCAGACTGTCTAGTTCTCCACCTATGATGCAAGATGGTATATTCAATGCGTTCAAGATCTCCTATCAGATGGGAGTCAGGAGCCCTCCAAAATAGGATGTTTTTTCACGGCAGCTCAAGCAGCTTTTTTAATGTCCAAGGGTGGGGGTAGAAGGGATAGCAAGACAGGAAATCCGCAGTTTATTTGGACTTGGCTCTTTTGCAATAGGTCAACAGTTATATGATCTCCAATGAACCATCTGATTCTGGTATTATGGCATCTTTCCTTCTATTAATCTAAGCTTTTTTTTTTTTTAATATATATATTTTTTTAAGTCACCTTTTTTTTTCTGGTTGCAATGGAACTTCAGCAAGAACAAAGAATACTTTAAGAGTTCATAAAGTGAATTTTACTGTTAAAATGACCAGTTCAATCAAAAAGTTTGGTTACATGCACGCAAAATTTCCATGTATGTTAAGACCTTAACTTCTTTCAAGGCACTTAAAAAGAAGTAACTGGCTAATCCAAAAGCACAGCACTTTGTAATCTGCATGGGCATATCCCACACAAGCGCCTGACACGCTTCACATATCTATTTCCAGACAGACAGACTTTTCTACTGCCACGCAACATCCTTCGTTGAACTTATTTCTAGACACATACCACAGAAACCAAAGTTTCTGAATAGACATTCCATCTATCTCATTTTTACACGAGAGAAAGCAGATGAAGTTTTTCCTGTATGTTTCTAGAAAGTACTAAGCATTTCCCTAATAAACAATCCCATTTCTATTTTCTCCATTTAGAAAGGTTTATTTCCAGGCACTGATCTGCCCCAGGTGAATTTATATTTTCTGATAACTGTCCAGGATTTAGAAGTCAAAGAAAAGGAACACAGTAATGCATTTAACCATGAAATGCATCTTGATCTACTAGTGGCGTATAATTTCGTTATTTTTAGAATGTAGACATGAATATAAGATCTGAAACTAGTTCATATCTTCAGGTTGACAAGAAAAGAAATATAGTTATTCTGAGAAATAGATACATGGAATATCCCCTAAGTTCTAAATACAGTGTATATCAAGAATAAACCTTCTGTTACTTGATAGACTGTCCTTATTGTTGAACTGATAAACATGTACCAAGAGAGAACAACATCCATGAATTTAATTTGCATATAAGACTTGGCCTTTTTATTAGAAAATTGGGTAAAAGTGCTAGTCTTACAGAATTCCCACACAAAGGTATTTATAACATGAGATGCTGGGAAAGGGAAAATTAGATATAGCTGAGCAAAGCAGCATATGCTTACTCATTCACCAAACACAAATCTACTTGCATTATTGAGTTTTAATGAACACAGAGATCGCATCTGTCTGAAGGATCTATCTGTTCACCCCCAGCACACAATAGCACATCTGCACTATCTATATGGGACATGACAAACATGTAAAGTAGCCCTGCAGATTTCCTGTTTGTGTTAACATGCACACTTTTTGTTTGTGGAATGAACAGTTCCAAGTCACCACCAGGTAATTTCTACTTTTGTTTTAATCATTGTATTTCAGTTCACATCACAAACTAAATGTCATTGTCAGCCACATGACAGACAACTACTTTGACTTCTAATGGAATCTCAGCTACAATTCATTATTAGAAGCACTTCTTTGAAAGTATCTTGTAAAGAATCCTTCAAATATTTCCTTTAAAGGGCCCTTCATAACCATCAAACCAGAAGCAGTACATTTCCTGAGGAGACAGTTGTGCAGTCTAAAAAAAGACAAACCTAAAGACATGGCCTAAGACTGGCTTAGCATGTGCTGCCTTCAGCTATGCAGACCAACACAAAAACATCATCTGGTACACTGGAGGCTTTCGTATTATTACTTTGCATACTAATATTTTTGATATAGAACTTAAGCACTCTGGATAAAGAAATGGGCCAGTTCCTATGTTAAAAGTCTTGTCCTTTCACTCAGTACAGAAAGCAGCAATGAGGAAGTGCCCCTTAATTTGGGGAAAAAAGAGTGACTCAGGATAAATTCTGGTGGTTAATATCAAATTACAGGACTGCAAAGCTGAAAGAAACTGATAACAATGAAATCCTTAACTGGGAAGCGGAAGCTAGCATCCTTTACTTGGAAATTCCCTTGAAATAGAGACAAGAAAAAAAAATTATATTAAAAAAAAAAATCTCCCAAGAATGTGCTTAAGCTCTGTCCTCAAACAGAGTCTGGCTTGACTTGTCATGACAGTTTCATATTAAATCAGCCTGCCTGCACAAACTGAAATGTAAACACTACTGTTACTACATAATAGAGTCTGTAGTAAGATTGAGCTAGCAGCTACGCAGAATGAAAAGCTCATTTTTAAGTGAAACATTCTTTGCAAAAGCAGCAACATTTTTACTGCTCTTGAAGTGAATAAACTTATTTACAATTTAAAAATAAAAATCTCTGCTTACCTATATAACAGTGAGATATTTACACAGCTGACATTTTCGGGTTACTGTAGGACCTTAAAACGCAACTTCACTAAGAGCAAAGGTTCATAAAGAAAATACTCTCATCAGCACTGCCAGATACAAAAATCATTGGGATACAGTAGCCACTATGTTATGTTCTCAGTATTTGTGCAGGATGGGAAGAAGGCATCTAATGCATATGCCTTAAACTTGAATTTGATCACAAACATATCACTCACTTTTGTATAAGCCTGAAAGCTTTTTCAGTGTGAATATATGTAACATGCAGCACTGAATCTCATACCAGAAGGTGTCCTTTCATACCATTTCAGCCACTTACATACAACTTACTTGCAATTCATGAAATAAACAATGATTAAGAACACACAAGCCAAAGCTATGTAAAAAAAAAAGCAGCTTTCTAATTCAGCACAAATACTCTATGATCACACACAAACTGTGAAGAACTGTGTCTTCCTATATTTTGTGACCTTGCACTTAAGACACAAGACTGAGAAAGAAGAAAATTGTATCAGCTATGTGAGTGGTTACTTGCAGTAAGAGAGAAACAAATGCACCTGTTTAACATCTAGCTTTGACAGAAGCTCCCAATGTGGCTGTGAACAAAATTCTTTTAGCTTTATCTGATCTAGATTGCAAGTTCTCTGGGGCAGAGACCAAGGCATGAAGCATGTAATGCAAAAAACAGCAATTCCGGACCTCCAGATACATAAGGAGGTGCCAAGTGAGTTTATATTTCCCCATAACTGATCATTACTTTACATGCTGGAAGTAGGGAGAAAAGGACAAAAAGTTCTCTGGACTGTGGAACTGGAACATTTCACACGTACGTCTTCCAAGTATATAATAATGAAGATCTAAACTTAGTTTTGTAACAAGGCAAAATATTACATACAAGTTCATACATCACCTCTTTTACAGGCCATTAAAAAACCCAAACATTTTTATATACTTAACTAAAGTTATGCTATGAGCTTAAAAACAAAAACTGTAATTGCTTATGAAAGCCTTACAGCACTATCTAGTCATTCCTACTTTAAATAACAGTATCAGATAATAAAGCATAAAATTCAAAATTCCTGAATCCTGAGTTCATTAAGAAACTTTTTAACTTTAGCTCATCAGTTTAATATTCTACCATATAACAGCAATATGTTTTTACAGAGCAACTCACAGTCATTCTCTTACTCTATTCAAGTAGAGAGATTATCCTTGTTTTCTGTAAGGGATGAAGTTGTTTACATTTCTGGATGTTCTGGGATGCAAAGAAACTAGAGCTAGGAGAGAAGGCACAACTCATGGTCCTGGCTGGAGCTAGTGGCTTAGCATGGTTACGTACCTACTGAGTGACAAGCCTGCACCTTCAAAACACAAAGAAGGCATTTTGTGACTTGCAATTTTTTGCTATGACTAATGAATATCTGTATATTCTTACAATGTGTATAAAGCTACACACTTTCCTTTTTTCAATGCATTTTGCAAACATTAAGAACTCAGTATCCAAAATTGTCCTGAGAAAAATACTATTACAAAGCATAAAAACCCCAAACCAACCAACCAAAGAAAACCAACAACCAAACAACTGAGTTCTGTAGGATCATCTCTGTATCCTGCATCTGGATCACCTGTAGTCACCATCTCTGACAATATCCTAAATAATACCACATACTAACAAAGGTACTGTTTATAGCCATATACTATGTAGTAGTTTATAGCCATATACTATGCAGCTATGCAGTATAGCCATACACTGCAAACATACTACAGCTAACAAATTCTCGTGACCACAATGGAAAATTGCCCGGGAAAAAAAAAAAAAAAAAGTCCTCAAACGATGTGCACATACAAAACCCAGGCATATTTATCACATTTTGTTGGATGGAAAGGCGGACGTTTAAACGGCATATTGTCTTGGTCTATTAAAAACCCCTGATGTCTGCTACATATACTCAGTAACCACTTTGTAATGAGCGGAACCGTGCAGCTCACACAAATTCAGACGTGCGCTTGGGAAAAACTCGAATACATACACAAGAAACGCCCAGCGTATTTCCAGCGATGAGCACTTCATACCCCCACACCAGCCGGGATAAACAGAAAAAACAAAGGCGAATGCCCCGCAGGTATGCAAGTTAGCAGCCAGTGTTCAAGCAATGCATATCCGCAAACGGAAGGCGCTCACCCGGGCAGCAGGGCACGTATCGCGATTTTTAACATTTGAGAGTCGCACCGCCAAGCAGAGCCAGTAAAACAGACGTTTCAAAACGGTACACCGCCCTCCTGTCACCGCAAGGCTGGAAGGCAGCGCCGCGGTCACACCGCGCTGCCCAGGCACAGGCACAGCCCATACGGGCATAGACACACCGCAGCCCCCACCCCCAGTCTAGCCCGCGCACCCAGCAGCCAGGGGACGGGAGGTGATGGCTCCCCTTCCCCCCCTCCTCGCTCCATCCCGCACACCGGATCACAGGGCAGCGGCTGGGAGCGCAGCCATCGGCGGCGGGCAGGCCAGCCGGCTCCGCTTCCCAGGGACGGTCAAGGCGGGTGTGGGGGGCTCAACGGTGCCTGCTCAAAGCCCTCTCCGGTGAGGGGAGCGAGGCCGGGCCGGGCCCTCCGCTACCCACCTCCCACTGCAGCCGGCCGGGGTATCCGAGCGTGTGCCCCCCCAACCCCCGGCTTCTGCCTCACACAGCTAGACACCGTGCGCGCCGCCTCCCCAGCCGACTTGGCGGCCCCTTCTCGCTTACCTTGAGCTGGGCTCGGCGTTAGCCGAGCACGGATGGGCGGACAGACGGAAGGATGGATGGTGGGGAGAAGAGAACAACCCGAGACCAGACGTGGGGACGGGGCCACAGGAGAGCCGCGCTCGGCGGCTGGATGCGAACTGCGCCAGGCGCCGGCCGTTGCAGCACCGCCTGCACGTCCGCGCGAGCGCGCGCTGCCGGCGGGCCGCGGCGGTGGGGGGGGCCGGGGGGAGGTTGGCGCGCCGCCGCGGCGCGGGCAAGCGCGCGCCACCTCAGCTGCGCGGTCCCGCCTCGCCCCGGGTGCCACGTGACCTTCGGGGAGACGCAGGATGCGCGCGGCCGGCAGTGCGTGCGCCGGGCGGGCAGCGCTGGAAGGGGGTGCGGCCTTGGCCCGTCCCTCTGCAGGGGCCGCGCTGGGGCGCACGTAGCCGCTGCTGTGCTGTGTGCTACGGAGAAGCCGCTCCCGCCTAATTTGCGCCGAGTGGGGCTGGAGGCGGCCGCGGGCGTTTTAACCGGCGAAGAGGGACAGAAGAGCAGAAACAGTAGTGACTGCGGCCTTACTGAGGCAGCCATCCGCCGCGGGGTGTGGATGGCCTCGCTCGCCCGCCCGCCCCCTTGCCCTCGTTCTTGCCTTCCTCTGCGGTGCAGAGCCTCTCGAGGGGAGGCTCTGTTCGGCTCTGTGTTGGGTGTCGCAAGCTCGGTACAGTCATGGAGGTGCCTCTCGGGTACCTACCGCGGGCACCAGCCCGTTCCGCCAGGCGCGGGATCAGGCGGTCCGCAGCAGAGTGCGCTCTGCAGCTCTTTACAGCCGCAGTCTGAGCTATGTCTCCGAATTAACACCTCGTGACGGGGATGTTTAAGGAGAAGCAGCGTTCTTCTTTAGGCTTTATACATCTGTCGCTGCATCCTGTTGAAAGTTATCAGGGTACCCGGAGGGGACTGGAAAACTGTTTTTTATTATTTTTATTTTTTTTTACTAAACTGTAGCATTGCAAAATCAGAACGTGTCCAGCAGGCCGGGTGTGCATTTCAATTCAGCAGCTTCCTTGCCCATTGGTTTTGTGATTCATGCCAGCGCTCACTGAAGCTGGGTTGATTATGTGTTACTATTTACTTGAGTCACGCTATTGCCCAGAGGCTCTGGATTATATTGAGACATCGTATGTGCTGAAACGGGAATATTCTCACACCAAAAATTTTGCAGTATAAGAAAGGGGAAAGAGAAGTAGCATGATTGGAAATACAGTTTAGGTTTCACAAATGTTAATTGTTTTATCGCTATCCGTGTTACTTCTTTATTTTACTGGACTTTTATCTGTCTACCAATTACTTTGTCATCTGTCAATCTGTCGACAAGAGTTTTGCTAAGAACTGGCTTTGCCCCAGTGGTTGTTAGAGCCATTTTGGGCTCTTGCATAGGTTTTATATAATTATCACATAAGAAATTGGTCTAGTTAACAGCATATTCAATGCAACTGGCAAAAAGATGTGCTAGCTGGCAGAGTAGCGTATAGACAAAATTTACTGTGATGGTCCATGTATCTATAAAAATATTCTTCATAATCTTTTGTACCAGGCCTACACAGATATAAGATCTTTCTATTTGTCTGTACCTTCTGGGACAAAGCTGCCTAAAAGATTATAGTCAGTAAGTTTGCTTATTTGCAAATAGCATAAATCCCTTTGAGCATGGAACTAAAAAAAAATCTATCTCTGCGTAGCATGCAGGCTGGGTTTTTAAAGGAAGCAGTTTGTGGAAGGAAACTCAAGCCAGGATTACATGTGTAGGGTGACTATCTTATATACATGCAAAAAGAAAGAAAGGTCAGATTTCACACCTGCCCATTTTGATACTGTTGTTGTGTCAGAAATTCAAACTCAGTTTTGGAACACTTTCCAGGCCTTGGGATACAAGGACGTAACACAGACTAATAAAGCAATTTTCCACCCTTCAGCACAACCATGTTTCAGCTGCAGTAGTTTTCTGAAGAGGCCTCTTGTTTGAATATAATGTAATAATAATGACACAGCCATATTAGCATAATGTCTTTTGCAAGTACACAGTCTGTGCTTCAGCAGATAGATCATTTCCCTTCCTTAGTTGGCATCTAAGTTGCTCAGTTTGTGAGGGCAACCACATCAGTGGTTCCTTTAACACTGTTTTTGTGTTCCCGTGATCTCTTTGCTGGTCGTGACAGCAAGTGATTTTTCTTAGTTGGGGGGATTCTCCTTTCCAGTGCTAGACAGCCCTATTCACAGGAAGATAAGAGCTAGGGGATCAATCTATTGTATGTCCTCAAATATAATTTTTAAGCTAGATCCTATTATGAAATTCAGCCTAATCCAAAAGCAGGCTAGCTTCTTAGGTGGCAGAAGAGTCATTACTTATAAAGGGGTAACAAATTGGTAAGTCTTACTTGTCTATTTCAGACCTGGAATGGGTGTTTCTGATTAAAGAGCATTTATTTGAAAATACAGTGTTTTCACTTTAGGTAACCTTTTCCGTTCCATAATTATCTCTGAACAATCAGAAGGCTACAGAAGTAGACAGCCCTCGGTGTTCTCCTTTTGTGTTTTTTGCTCTTTTGCACTTACACGTAGATAACAATCAAGCTGTAAAAAAGGCTTGCGTTTTCCACAGCTGCAAGTGAGCTTTGTTTCCACTCTGACTGCATGGAGTTACACAGCGTGTAGTGGTGTAGATAGGATCTCTCTACATCTAGGCATGATTTGCAGTCCTTGTTGAACCATAACTCACTGGTAGTGAAAGAGGGCCTCCGGGCCAGAGGAAACCTGCCACCTCATTTACATTCATTTTGCCTTTTCGCCACAAAGCCACTGTTATTTTCCCCATCAGGGACAGGGGAGGGTGTGATGAGAGCAACTGCTTACTTTTGTTTGGTTTTTTTTTTTTTTTTTCTGAAGGGAAAATAATTTGGAAGCATAAATTATATATTAATTAGTGGCTGTCTGGCTGTTCAACTGCCAGATCATGTCTACCAGCAATAGTGTGTGAGAGAGGGAACCCGTGTAGGGCTGGGCAAGAAATGATGAGGGGTCTCCAGCAGGATACAGAGTGCCAGGGGTAAATCACAGGTCTGGGAGGATACGGGGTGCTAGGCATGGCTTTTGTGAAGTCTTAGAAGTGTGGTTCTGTAGAGAGTAGAGAGCTGTAAGTGTAGGGATGTAGCGACCCCCAACTTGCATTGGTCCCTGAGAGCTCAATGTGTTGCTGACATTTGTAGATGAAAGAAAAAATGTCCTTTTGCTTAGTTGTTACAACAATTATATTATATATGTCTATATTGTGGTTTAAGCCCAGCCGTAACTCAGTACCATGCAGCTGCTCTCTCACTCCCCTCCTTCCTCCCCCCTGCTCCCAGAGGGATGGGGAGGAGAATCGAAAGAATGTAACTCCCGCGGGTTGAGATAAGAGCAGTCCAGTAACTAAGGTGTAACACAAACCACTGCTGCTACCACCAATAATAATGATGATAAGGGAAATAACAAGGGAAGAGAATACAACCGCTCACCACCCGCTGACCGATACCCAGCCCGACTGAGCAGTGATCTAACCCTTCCAGGTAACTGCTCCCAGTTTTTACATCCTGGGCATGATGTGCTGTGGTATGGAATATATGAAATGGGTTCCACTCCTTGACAGCTTGATGGCATCAGGGTACACTGTGCACCGACCGGTATCTACTAGAGCCTTATACTTCTGTGGGACTGATGTGCCAAGCCATCTGATCCACACAGCCCAGTAAATCTGATTGTCCCCTACCTCCACCTGGCTGGAGGTAGGGCCCCTCTAATAGTCATCACAACCTTGGACACATAAGTCTTGTAGAAAGGGATTATTCTTCTTTATCACAGGAGCTGGAGTAAAATCAGCTCTTCCACTCCTTCTGGGAACCTGCTCACCAGAGACTGAAGCTGCAGCTTTCATGGGATGATCATCCTTGACCTTTGTTCTCCTCTTCAATTCACACACCCGTTCCTCCAGAGCTGAGGTAGGTTTTCCATCCCACTTCCTCATGTCTTCTCCGTGATCCTGCAGGTAAAACCATAGGGTGGCCCATGGCGTATACCTTCTATATCTTCTCTTTTGAGCAGTAGGATGCCTTTTGTTGGCACATGTGAGGAGCTGGATAGATCAGATAGGTCATCTCTCAATTGTTTGAGCTCCTGGGACAGTTTTTCCACAGCTGAGAGGATGGAAGGGGTGAGATTGTGTTCGAACTCTTGGAGTTTATGAATCATTTCATCCACTGTTAAGTGGTACTATGTCATTCCAGGTTACTGTTGCCGATGAATGGGCGTATGATGATGGTGCATTCCGTGTAAATTTCCGCCACATGGGTTGTGTACATTTGACTTCATCTGGACCTATGAGTGCATCCCCGGTGTTTGGCTTGATGTGATAGATCATCTCTGCAATGGCTGATTCCCTCAGAGACGGGATGCCTTTCTCTAGAGTAGCCCACTTAGCCAAACGACTCATAGCATCGTCCTTGTATGGAAACCTTTCTTTCACAGCTGCCAAGAGCCGCTTCCAAAGGCTGAGGGACTGTTTCTGTCTTGCAACTGCTTTGTCAATTCCCACTTCCCTAGCAAGTGATCCCAGCTGCTTGGCTTCCCTACATTCTAGTTCATAACCGTCGGCCCCATTGTCCCAGCGTCGGAGCAACCAGGTGATGATGTACTCCCCTGCTTGAGGGGTAAAATCTTTTCACGTATTCCGTAGCTTGGTTGAGGTCCGGGGTCAAGATGTCACCTCTTCTTCCTCTTCTTCCTCTGATTCACATGCTAATAACTCCTGGTCAGATGCTGTCCTGGGTGGTGAATATGGTTTAGTGGGAGGTGTCCCTGCCCATGGCAGGGGGGTTGGAACTCGATGATCTTGAGGTCCTTTCCAACCCTAACTATTCTATGATTCTATGATTCATCTTGCTTCATCTTTCTTGCCTGTTTTTTGCCTTTTTCCTTGCATACAGGGGCAACCGATATTGGCATGAGTTGGTCCTCTGGTGTAGCTGCTGTGCTTGGAGCTAGAGTAGCTGCACTGTCTGTTGCGGTTGAAGCTTGAGTAGCTGTTGTACTTGTCCTTGGAGGTGGTGTAGCTGCTGTGCTTGGAGTTGGAATAGCTGCACTCTCTGTTGCGGTTGAAGTTTGAGTAGCTGCTGTACTTGTTGCTGGGGCTGGTGTAGCTGCTGTGCTTGGACCTGGAGTAGCTGCGCTGTCTGTTGCAGTTGAAGTTTGAGTAGCTTCTGTACTTGTTGCTGGGGCTGGTGTAGCTGCTGTGCTTGGACCTGGAGTAGCTGCACTGTCTGTTACTTTGCCCTCAGATCCAGGGACATTTTTTTCCTTTTGAAGGTGCTGGATAGTGTTGAACAGGGCTCTCTAAGCATAGGCCAAGCCCCAGAGCATGTTGCCATCATTTGTCCGTCCCTGGTATGACCAGAATGACAACACGCATCATTTAAGTGTTTTACTAATTTTTCTGTATTTTGCACCTGATCAGTGGTGAAGTTCCAAAGCACTGGAGGGGCCCACTGCCCTAGATACTTGCCCGTGCTATCCCACACATGCTGCCACTCATGACTGTCCAGCCTCGGGGAAAATCTCTTGGTCCTCCTATATCATTATCTAACCCTAGACAAGGCCGGAACCCGACTCTGCTTAACTCTCGAGATCAGACGAAATGGTTGTGGGTAAAACACACTCTGTATGTGTGCCAACATGGTGATCCCCATCGCAATCAGCAGGCAGGTCTCAAGGGTACCCAAAGGCCATTCGAAACCTTCAGAACTCTCAAATGATGCTGTAAATGGTCTGGTGGGGGGTCTGGGAGCATAGGGGAGTGTCTCCTTCATGGGTTGACCACCCGAGGAGGGGAAAAAAGATGTGTAACTGGTATACACTTCTATTGTATACCTCCTAAAGCATAGAGGTGGTGACCACACTGGGAATGCAAGCCAGATCAGTTTCATGATCAATGATTCTGTTGTATTACAAGTCATTGCCATAAAGTACAATGAGACAAGAACCTTAGCCCAAGGTCCTCAGCCAGTAAACACTAACACAGCAAATACCAGCTGTAAGAAAGGTACGACATGCTGAAACTGTGAGATCAAGAGCAACAACTTTGAGAGCCAATAAATCAGCATTGTGACAAGTGACTATTAATCTGGAACAATGAATGCTTATCACAAATACGATTAGACACACTCTGGTCAGATCCGTTGTTATCTCAACCCTTCGTGCCTCACGTTGGGCACCAAAAAGAACTGTTGTCATTTAAGCCCAGCCATAACTCAGTACCATGCAGCCACTCTCTCACTCCCCACTTCCTCCCCACCCCTGCTGCTGGAGGGATGGGGAAGAGAATTGAAAGAATGTAACTCCCATGGGTTGAGAGTAAGAGTCCAGTAACTGAGGTATAAACCACTACTGCTGCCACCAATAATAATAATGACAAGGGAAACAACAAGGGAAGAGAATACAACTGCTCTCCGCCCACCCACCGATACCCAGCCTGACCTGAGCAGTGATCTAACCCTTCCAGGTAACTGCCCCCAGTTTATATACTGGACATGACGTGCTGTGGTATGGCATACCTCCTTGGTTAGTTTGGGTCAGGTGTCCTGTCTCTGCTTCCTCCCAGCTTCCCCTCCTCCCTGGCAGAGCGTGAGGCTCAGGAAGTCCTTGGTCAGACTAAACATCCCTGAGCAGCAACTGAAAATGTCGGTGTTATCAGCACTGTTCCCAGGCTGAAAGGCAAAAATGCAGCACTGCACCAGCCACTAAGAAGGAGAAAAATGACTGCTACTGCTGAACCCAGGAACATGTATTGAAAAAAAAAATAAAGTCTTTGCCCACATAAGGAAAAAAAACAAGCTGACATCATCGATGAGACATTGTTGATGTCTCATTGCCTGTTTGTATGCATACAACACCCAGAAACCATTGTTTGGAGCAGTCATTTATCCCAGACTCGCCATCACCCCTACTCATATTACAGCAGCCAGGATATCCTTAAACATTTATTTTTTATTGTTGTTTAGACTCTGTTATATCTTACTCCTAATAAACCTGAGAGACTCTTTATCTCTGCATCTTTGTCATGACTAGCATATGTCTTCTCAGGAGTGTTTCAGCAGCTTCTCAGAGATCAAAATGACATTATGGTAGGATGTAACAAAGTGATTTAGTTTCCATTTAACAGTTGGAAAAAAATAGGAATGCTAAAATGTTAATAGCCAGATTCAGGGCTGTAATGAACTGTAACCCCAGGCCACCAAAATATTTAAGCACACCAATAGTCCTGCTTTAGTTGATGGACTTGTTTGTAGCTTTAGGATATTTGGTTAAGTCTGCACACTTGGATCAAGTGTCATGTAAGCAATATTTCTGCATTCCTGGTCAATCATTAGAAGGTGTTTCACAAACCATTTTCTGATAATAGAGACGATAGGGTTGCAGGCCTCCTGCTATGAGGCTCCTTATTCTTGCCAAAATCACAGCCTAGTTAAGAAGGGTTTAGTCTGCACTGTTAGTATGAGTGATGAAATGGTGAAGTGGAAATGACTGTATCAAATTGATTGGACGGTATAAGAGCAAAGGGGGGAAAGAGGGAAGGAAAGGTGTCGCATTTGAAAATGTGTGGAAGGAGAAAGATTACAGGAAAGACATCTTGTGTAATGAAATGGGAAATGAGACAAGGGGAGAAATCAGCAGAAGATTGCAGCCAAATCTGGTGCCTTCCTTCCTCTCCTTCCCAGCAGTCTTATCCCCCCACCGTCTCTCTCACAGTACCTTCATCTCCAGAAGCCCTTGTGGAAAGGAGCAGTTTTCTCTACTTACAGCTTTTGTGTCTCTTTTTCTTGGCCAACATTTTGCTTCAGTTTTTCAAACTTACTGTCTTTTTAGCAAGACAAAACACTTGTGTGGAAAGATTGGGTTTGGATGTCTGTCTAGTCAGTGGAAATGCAGCTTATGGGGAATATCATTCATGCGTTCACCTTATAGTTATTGTTCAAGGATACAGAACGCTGCATCAGTTCAGGGATGATCTCACTTTGCAACTAATTGCTTCAAAGATTATGGCTTTAGGTATTGCCAAATTATGGTTTGTCGCTCTCAGACCACAGACAGATTTCCTCAATAACTGGGTCTCAAATCCAGGACTAATTCTCAGAAGAACTCAAGGACACCTGGAATCACAAGGACTTTATTACAGTGGAAGGCAAAGAAAAACCCTCTTTTTCACGTCTTCTTTCATCTTCAAAAATCACCCTTTGTAATTTTGGAAAGTGATTAGATAATTTAGCTTAATGCTACAGTTTCTCACACTCTTAAATACAGTTGTTATAACAGAAGAATATGAATTTATAATAGAGTTATAAATTTGAATACAGAGAGTAATGCATGCTGGAGTGGAATATGTAGGCAAGAACGAAGATGTTATCCAGAATGGGCACTTCAGATAAACACTGGAACCAGTGTCTGGTTTTGAATGTAGTCAAATGATTCTGTTTGATAGGCAATTCTGTTGCTTCAGAAATAATTTGCATTCTATCATTATGTAATGGACAGAGATTGGAACAAATTTTCATAGACATCATAGAGAATAGAACATAAATTATATATACAGATTGCAAGAAAAAATATTTAACCATGGAATCATAATTGAACTTTTATATACTGAACAATTCTGTTAATATTAATTTTGAACATTTTGGTGTACATTTGTGAGCAACTACAGCTTAAATAATAAAAAAATGCTTTTTTTTTTAATTCTTTGAATTGTTTATTTGTGCATATTTAATTTACCATGCATAACAACACTGTGCTTCTGGAGGGCAAATCGTTTCCAGTAAAACAATATTGATGTCACTGCATTTCCAGCTTTTTGAGGAACCATCCTCAAAACAAAACGGACAAAACAAACAAACAGAAAAACCCCAAACCTCCACCCTAGTACATTTTAGTTCTTTTTTTTTGAAGTATTTCCAGTAGGCTTTAATTGAATCTCAGGAAAATACTGTCTTGTTGGGGTTTTTTTTCAGTAAGAAGCTAAGACCCAATTCTGCTGCAGTGACACAAAAGAGATATCTGCCATTGGCTTCACAGTGAGCAAAATGGGCATTGTAATCTGAGATTCGAGACATTTTTAGAACATTCTTGTGAGATCCAGCTTGTTTTCTATTAAAACTAATGAAAAGACCCCTGTGGCATTTTGCAGGAATTGGATCAGACTCTCAGTGGCACAGGCTGTTCTATATATATAACTCCGTTGCTGCCGTTGGTGTTAGTGGGAGATGGGCTTCCAACCCAAAGGAGCTGTAGGGAGTGATGGATTTTTACAGAGGTAAGGCAGATTGAAATAATTGCCTTGCAAAGAGGAGTTAAGAGTTTTGTGAAACAACTGCAGCTTTGTAATGTTTTGAAAGGCCAGACTGTAACTCTCATCTTTAGAAATTTACCTTTTCTGTAACAGTTGCATGAGAACACACATGCATTAAGGTTCTCATTTTAAAAGTCTCCTAGTGTGGAAATGCTCCTTACTGCATTTCTGTATGGGACCTACGCTCACATCATTTGCTGCTGGGCTACTTCAGCCTCCTACTAATTTAAACTATACTACATAGATGTAGAACAAGATGCAATGTAGAACTGAATCAGGCTCTGTGTGTCAGTACTTAAGTCTAGCAGGATGATCCTAGTTGTAGTTTAGTCTGTATTTTGAAGTTTCTCTCACCACTTTTTGTGTAGCAGTCACTATTTTGATTTTCATAGTGTGATTGCTGCAGCAAAAAGTGTGGAAAGAAATGAGCATGTGGGGCAGCCGATACTTATGGGTTAATGCTGTATTCACAGTACCTCACCAAGCCCATGAGGGAACTAATGGAGAGGACTGAAAAGCAGTCATATAAGCCTGGATGATAAGAAATGCCCAGATGTCATCCTGACCCACCTGATGGAGCAGGTTTGCTTGAAAGAAACTTGGATCAAAAGAAAGCCTACTTATGACCCCTCTTAGTCCATGGGAGATGATTCTGTTTCTGGGGATCTTCCCCTGTGGCCAAACTAGTCATGGTGTACTAGTCATGGGGTACAGCCCTCATGACAGTAAGAGGACTGTATGTATGGTTTCCTTGAGAAAGTTAGAAGGGTCTGCCTCAAGCTGTGATGGCCTACAGATATCAATTAACAGAGCCCCGTAATTGATATCACCATTCTTTTACAGAGCAGTAAGTAGGCCAGTTCTGGACAGTATTTGTTCTATTAAACTCTGCTTATCATGCACATTTTTAGTAAGTAAAATCACCTTGTCACTACGTGGATCATTGTTTAGATACTTAGAAATGACTGCAGTGCAACTAACGTGGTACTGAGACATAAGTACCCATCTACTATGCATTTAAAGTTATGAAGCATTGCAAGTGTTACAAAAAACACTAATAAACTTTTGTATTAAGGTATTATGGCTACTCATGAATCTCAGCTTCTACTTGTCATCCTGATCACAAGATACCATTTGTTCTTTATTCAGGAACAGGGGGGTTTACTCAAGGCTGTTTTTTTCCAGTGGTTTCTTTGCCTTCTTATCTAAGCTTTCTGTGGGCTGAGGAGCCTTTTCCACTGCAGCTGCCTTTCCACCAGTCTTCTTTGCTGCTCGCTGGTTGCTTTTTGTATCCTTTTCTTTTTCCACAGGGCAGATTTCATTTGTATCAGGTCTCTCTTTTGTACCAGCAGTTTCTTCTACAAGTAATAAAATTTCCCTTCGTTTACAATGCTCAGCAACACAGAGATACGTAGAGTAAGTTCTGCTTTCACATTGGTCATGAGCTTATCATGTTCTTTTCCTCTTCCCATACCCATATAGAGATATTCAGTATCACAAATAACGTTAATACATTTTACAGAGCCAAAAGCAAGCCCAAGTCTTTATGGTCTTTAATTAAAAAGACATGTAAAGAATTTTTTCTCACATAACTGACCTAATTTACAGGACTGCTCAGAAAAGTCTAGGTTACCCATACCAGCAAGGCACGAGAGGAAAGAAATGTGTTTAAATATTTGTTCTTCCCTTAAGAGCAGAAAGGGGAGGAGAATAGAGTATGAAATACCTGTCAGCAATGATATAACATGTATACATAGAAAAAATACTTAGGCAAAAATATGTAAAACAGATGTTCTGATAATGTTGGAATTTAAACCTTATTTAGAGCTAAAATGCTCTACATGAGGGACTTGTAATTGTGCAGGGTAAAACAATGTCCAAGTATCAATTATATAGTAAAAGTCTAAAGGAACAGTACAAGTCTGTAATGTACAAGAATGCTGAAACACCAGAGAGCTTTTCATTTTCTACCCTTTCTCTAAGTTGGACAAAAGAAATGGTCACCCATAATTCCAACTTTACCATTCAATGTGGACATAAAACAAAGAGAATAATTGATTAATCTCAAATTGTAGCTCTACAATCAGGGTTTTCTAAAACACTTTGGCATTTAGGGCCCCTTAATTAGCAATGCCCTTTTTGGTTTTGGGGCTTTTTTGTTAACTGTCAAACATCTTGCTGCTGAAATAAGTCTTGCTTTGGAAAATAACACCATCTGTGTATATATAAATGCTTAGCAGGTCTTTCCTCTGCATCCAGGAATTTAAAAGTATTTATTATGGCTTAAAAAACTTTTATCAGCCAGGTGAGCCAAGATGAGAACTCACAGCCCAGTAGAAAGGTGATTTAAAAGTGTTGATTTAAATGTCTTTCACTGAGATTTACCTTTGCTTTTATTGTTGACTAAGAGCAGACATACTGTAAATTTGTATGTTTGGGATCTGAGAAATATCGATCGTCACAGACTATTAACTATATGTTTACCAGCTTGTTCATTGGAGTAGAGGACTGTAAAGATAACAGTGTTCTTACCTTTCTTTTCCCCTTCCTTCGGTTTGCTTCCTGTTGTCATTTTTTTCTTTTTAGACCCAGTTACATTATTTTGATCGTGTCCCTGGACCGTGTCAGTCTGTCCTGACACAGAAATCACAATCACCTGAAGCAAAGCAGGAACAAAAAGGGCACAAGCGAGAAATGTGGATGCATCACAAATTCAGTTTGAAACCACCACAACAGAATCCCTGACAGGAATATGTCTAGAAGCAGCTATTACTTTCTAACTTTCAGAGATTTGAAACATGCATCTTCCAAAGCAAAGAGAAGTAGAATCCAGGCTGTTATCTGGGAAATGTCCCTCTTGTATTCCCTCACAATTCTCCCAAAACGAGGGATGCAGGAGGCCATATTTTTGAAGATAAAGTAGTAGTAATAAACTGCTGCCAAAATGCAATCATTATTAAAAATATGCTAATACTAAGTAATAAACCTAAGTCATCAGGCATTGCGAAGAACAAGTCATATATTCTTGTTTGCACTGTGGAGGATGGAAGAGGTGTGATACCTGGTTTTAAGATGCATGTTGTCCTGGCACCAAGATGGAAGGACCTGCTTATCATCCTTGAATTGGCTTCATGTCATACTAAGCAAAATTATCAGTCAACTTTACATTAGCTCTTTAAACTCAGAAGAATCTTGCTGTTTCTCAAGTTGCAGATGTTCTCATGATTGTATCTTGAAATTTTAAAATTAAGCTGTTTGATATGCAGCTGTTGTGCCTAGTCTGAACTTTTTTAATAACAGGTATGGGTTCATTAACGTACGTAATTACACACTTGAACCTTAAAATTGCATTAGTGTCATCGAGCTTGATACTTGAGTTTTAACTATTTTAGGAGATACGTGAAATGCCAAAAACACATTAGTTTTACATCATTTCATGTTAAAAATCCCTGTGATGTGAAATCTATCCTGGAAGTTTATCTATGCCAGATAAACTTTGCATCCTCCTTGAAACCAGTGGAACTGGTCATGCATGAAGTTAAGCACATGCTAACATGTTTTGGTAAGTTATAAATCATAAATCTGATCTAAATCTGGGTTTTTACTTTTTTTTTAATTATTAAGATCATAAAATTTGCCGTTTATAGAAACCGATTTAAAAAAAATATTTTAAAATTGCAAAAATCGTCCTTTCCACCATTGATAACTGGTTTTAATCATTACCTGAGAATTCTCTCATGCTTCCAGTTTGCCTTTTACATTAGCTGACACTAAACTTCACATGGCAAGGGTTTAAGATGAAGAGAGAAAGTATGTGGAAGGTCACACACAAATCATGCTTGTATTGAAAACATACACATTAATTCTTTAGATTTTGATGTGAAGAGTTGTGCTGTTCTAAGACTAATAATGAAGAGAATTATTAACATGGGACATTTCTAATTAGCAATTGGGCTGATGACTGCTTCTGATCATATATATGTATTCTGTAACATGTATATGTTGTACATATGTCTAGTAGAGTGGACATACATGTACATTCTGTTGCTCCTCCTCAGCTAATAATAATCAATGGCATTGTGTGTTCACAGACCTGGACAAATGGGGTTTTTTGGTCTGAAGCATTTTTATCTGAAAAAAAACCCCACTTTTTTTATTACGCTCCAGTGAAGATTCTTTTTGTAGCTTTAAAACATCTTGACAAAATGTGTTATTTCTGATCTCCAGTGTTAAGTTTGGATTTACTTAACTGAGGTCTCAGTCTAACAAAATACTTACCTAGCACCCTTCAATAAAAATTTGTAACCATGAATTGAATGAACTGAATGGATGAACTGGGTCGGATGATACTATTGCTGTGTCTAAAGGTGCAAAAATACCTTATTGAGACAAGACGCAGTGAAAGTCCAGACAGAGAGGTGTGAAGAGGTGCCATTGTGGGTTTTGTCATGAACAGTGAAGTGAAGATTAACAGCCATCTAAAGGGAAGCTAGAGGTAATTACAGTGGTGAAAGCATTAAGACACTAAAATATTGTGCACAACTACCAGAACCGTGACTAGTAAAACAAGACACAGTGAAACAAGCTTGTGATGGAAGGAAAGAAGTGAATTCAGTTTATTTGTGAACACAGAGGAGAGTTCATACATTTTTGCAGAGACACACACATGTTAATATTCTGTTTTCCTAAGCATAATTTTTATTTATGTTACAGTACTTTTACCCCAATTGGGCAGATTAAACAATATTTATGGATGCAAATAACACCCATACTAAGGCCTCTGTAAATTAACACACCAATACAAAGGGGCCTTAATGTAGACAAAAACCAGCACTAATTTCTCCATGATTTAATTCTGTAATGCATTCCATCTATGCTACTTTACCAATGTTGGAACAAATCTAAACTGATGCTCAAAAATGCCTCAGTCATTTTTTATCTTTCCATCTACCTCATCTGTTGCCTCCATTAAAACTATTCTTCACCCTTTCCGGTTTGGTTGTAGGGTCAAATGCTCCAGGAAGAGGGACAAATGGTAGATCTGTGTGTACAGCCAGCATGCGTTTGGCCTGGCTGAAGATGCCACAGTTAGGTTCTGTGAAGTTAGCAGTAAGAAAATAGTAAGGTAAGGCCCTGTTTTCCCTGGCACAATTAAGCACATTAGAAACAAAAGTGAAGTGAATGGAAAAATCCAGGCCTGCCTGCTAAAGCAGAAAGCCATTTACACACACAGATTATGTCACCCTATCATCCCAAATCTCCCCCAGACTTCTGTTTTCTAGTCTTAAGTTCATGCTTTTGTTTTCTTATCTTCTTTTTTCTCTTCCTCAGACCGTCTCTCTTCCTCAGGTATGTACACACTTACAGTGACATCGCTGATCTCTGTGCCGTACTTGTTCTTCACCACAATGGAGTATTTCCCAGAGTCCAGCGTGGACACACTGGAGATGGTGAAGCTGACGTTTTTTCCAGATTCAAATTTCAGGATGCAATTAGCATCTGATACAAATGATTTTTCGTTCTTCAGCCACGACACCTCTGGGGTAGGATCTCCCCAGACAGTGCAAGAAAGATTAAGTGCCTATAGAAGAAGTACAAAATGATTGTAAGTCAGTCAGTAAATATCTGCTGTGATTTTTGATACCTGACTCTCCAAATGTTCCAACTCCCCATTTAGCTTCCTGCTTTTAGTAAATAGATGTATATTATCATCAGTAATCAATAATTTTTGTCAGTCTTCTGTATCATAAACCAAAATAAGGAACTCAGTTAATTCATAAACTCCATTAAAACCTTTAAATATTTCATGGACCTTCTTCTTTGCTCTAATAATCATCAGTAGAGCTTTCCCCATGCATACTGTTTAATATAAAATTAGATGTTATTGGCATTTGCGTGCTAGACCTGAAATGAGAATTTGAGGAACCGTCACATGGATTTGTTCATGTTAATCTCACTATGTGTTTACCTCAGAAGTAAAGAAAGTGTGCCTGCATTTTTAAATAACTAAGAACAAAGTGTCTCTGGACTATATTGTTTAATTTAGAAACTTCTTAAGCTATGCCTGACAGCTCTTCCAACAGACTTGAATGTTTTATGCACTCCTGTAAAACTGTTCTTAATGGAAATCAATACAGGCTTCACCCTTTCTTTGGTGTTCATGTAAGTATTTCCCTTTAATGTTAGTAATGTTCTGAAGGACTGGATTCAGTCCCGTCAGACTGAAGGAAGTATCTTCATTTTGTTGGCCCTCATAGGCTGTCATGATAAAATCTACTATGAGAAATCTATTGAACAGACTTCACCTCTCAATTCACCTCTCTGCCTCTTATCTGGTAGTGTGATGGTGGAAGATGGGATGGAAGAGAGACACCCAGGAGGCTGCTGAAATGAGCAGGTAGAAAAAATGGATACCTCTGTAAAAAAGAAAGATTTTTGTACCTCTGAGAACAAAATAAAAATCAAATAAATCCCACTTCTTTCCTCCATCAACACCACATAATTCTTGGTAACAAAGGAAAGACAGATTCCAAATGAAAGGTGGTTACTGCAGTGTGGAAATGGCCTCTATCTGATTTCCTGCAGCACCTACAGATGGTGACCATGTGAGGCTGTTGACTGCCTCCTCTCAAAGCCCTCTGCTGTGAATGTGAATGTGGTTTGGATTGCCGTATCAGTTTATTTTTTTGAAAAACAAGGGAAAACCAAGAGGTTTTACATTTCCTTCTCTTCCTTATCACTCGATATAAACATGACCTCAGCCTCAGCCAAGCATTGCATATGGGCCCCTCCAGGTGCTCAGTATGTTTTTGTTCTTCTGCTTCTCTAGCAGGCAAAAGATTACCACTGAGTGGCCCCAGCTGCCACTCCAAGATGCAAATGAGCTGCTGTCCATCTCCAGACAACATTGTTAGTGGCATCATTCAAACCTTGGGTGTTTGAAGTGGTGTCAATACTCAATTCAAAGAGATTCAAGCAACAATGATGACTATTCTAAATCATCCCTTGAAATAGCTGCATTTTGCTTACATCACTAGCTCCTGTTTGACATCAGTGCTCCTCTTGATGTTCCCAGCTCTTTACTATTTACTTACCAGCTACTAAAGTGCAGAGATGTATCTTATCATTCACTATGTAGATGGTGAAGTCTTTGGTTTTCTGGAAGGTAATCCTATAATTATGGAACCTTAGCCAAGGAGAAGTGATTGCTCACTGTGACTGCTCCTATCTGTTTCAGATTTTCTCATCTTTGGGCAGGATATTGTCTTTGCTCATGTATAACTTTATTACCCATATGACTCATATATTACTGATTATAATGCTGCATTCCACCTGAAATCCTTATCTTGGCAAAAAAGAGTGCCCTATACTCCTGGGGGAAGAGGCACCTTTCCCCTTCAAGATAATCCCCTTTTTCTAGTACTTGTCTGGCTCGAATGGTTGTCTGGGGTAGAGGAGTGGAAAAAATGGCTGGAAACCTGTCAAGTTGTTGTGGCTAGTGATGAAATCTGTGAGGAAATCTGATGTGTCTGAAAAATGCTGTGAGAGAAAACCCCATCTCTTTGAGACGGGTCTTAGTGTTTCAGAGCTCCACACAGGAGTTCCCATAGCAAGTCTGGACCTGAGTTGCTGAGGCGTGTGCCCTTGGAGAAACCAGCAACTGCGAGTCCAGACTCTTTGTGCCCCCACTACCTTTTCTGCCTTTCACTGCAGATTATCATGAGTAATACAGGTGGCAGAGCGAAATGTATCATTGTATTTCATGTATCACTATTCCTCTTGCATATTAGCACAAACTCACATTCATTGGCCGTTTGTGCTAAGATATGTGCTGGTTTTGGCTGGGATAGTTAGATTTTCTTCGCAGTAGCTGGTATGGGGTTATGTTTTGGAGTCATGCTGCAAACAATATTGATAATACGGAGATGGTTTTGTTGTTGCTGAGCAGTGCTTACACAGAGTCAAGGCCTTTTCTGCTCCTGACACCACCCCACCAGCGAGCAGACTGGGGGCACAAGAAGCTGGGAGGGGACACAGCGAGGACACCTGACCCCAACTGACCACAGGATATCCCATATTGTATGGCCTCATGCTCAGCATATAGAGCTCGGAGAAGAAGAAAGAATGGGGGTGACGTTTGGAGTGATGGCATTTGTCTTCCCAAGTAACAGTTATGTGTGATGCAGCCCTGCTGTCCTAGAGATGTCTGAACACCTGCTTGACCATGGGAAGTGGTGAATGAATTCCTTGTTTTGCTTTACTTGCACGTGCAGCTTTTGCTCTACCTGTTAAACTGTCTGTATCTCAACCCATGAGTTTTCTCACTTTTACTCTGCTGATTCTGTCCTCCAACCTACAGGGGAAGGAGAATGAGCAAGTGGCTGTGTGGGGCTTAGTTGCCAGCTAAGGTTAAACCATGACAGATGCCAGTGAGTGCATTGAAGCAGCTCAATCAGAGGAGCCTGTTGCCTTATTCCAGCCTACCTGAGAGGCCACTTACCCCTGGCAGAAAAGTAGAATGGGGAGTTCGTGGACAGAAGAATATAAGATGTTGCCTGTAGGTCTGAAAGTGCCTGTCAGAATCCTTAGCCTCTCCTTTTAAAAATAAAACCCCTTTACTCATTTACAGGCCTTCATGAAAAGAGCCACTTTGGTTAATTTAGCTGGCTGTACACAAAACTTACGCTAGTATTCTTTATCAGGTCAAATTCCTAATATGAGCTGACACTTAGCCTTTTCCAAGTATACCACACTGCTGAAGAGCATTTATGTCTGTCAGTGGAAGCTTCTTAGGCCATCTGGAACACTGTTTGATTAACACTGGGTAAACACTGGTTTGTTCGTTCTCACACGTATCCTTCAGCTCACATGCAGAAAGCTAATAAATAGCATCACAGTCATGGTGTCAAGTTTGAGATATGCATATGCTTGGAAATTCAGTCTAAGGATACCAGTCTGCTCGTATAACTCTGTAGTTATGGCTGCACTGGTATTTAGAACCAAAGCTTGCAATTGACAGTCCTCTGCTACCTATTTCTTCCTTTTTCGAAATCCTTGATGACTGCGCAATTTGCATGCATTACACAACAGAGAACTGCATTCCCCTTTCTCGGGCATATTTGCAAACAATAGAAGATGAGCCAACACCAGCCAAAAAAGCACTTTTTTCCCTGATCATTCTCTGTCCTACTCTGATTATCAAAATGATCATCTACTCAATCCAGAAACATAAGGTCAAGGATATTTGTCTTGAGTTCTCAGAGTTTTTCAGTCATTTGTTCAAACATTTACAAATGTTCTTGCTGTGAAGGACAATGTGTGCCTGGGTAAGATTCTGCAATTCAGTTTTTACAAACTCTCTTTTTATAAACAGTTCACATTTTGCTTTTGTGAGCCCATACTCAACTTTATATCAACTCTCTTTTGGCAGAAAGCTTAAAACTGGTAATAACTACCCAAATTTATCCCCTGCCAAAGCAGTATGAGAGTCTCATCTCCAAGCGTGAGCACAATTAGTGCTCCAAGCATGAGCGCTATTAGCTGAGAATCCGCAAATTCATTCTGTTTCTTTGTGTCTTCTACCTACAGTTATAATGCTCATGAGTCCTTCTTACTTCTACAGTGTTTCTCAAACTGCTAAATCCCTTAATAAAAGGTTTAATCAAATGTTATTTCATTTTGTAATGACAACATACTTAATTTTCCCAGAACTGCTGCAGTCTACTACCTGCTGGCCATGATGCATCTCACATTGTTAAGTGATTCAGGCCAAGCTTCTAGATTCTTTACACTCCTGCTCAGCTTGTAATCAAATACTTTTAACCAAGATGACGTACTGCCAGATAAAGCCAGAAACATCAGGAAGCTGCCTTACTGTAGTTGTCATGTTGCAGGTTTTCAATGACATTCACGTGCCCTATTTCAATGTTCACACTTACTGTAAAGAGGAACTGGCTAGTGGTAGACCAGTGGGAAGTGAACAGCAGGCACTTCTTGGTCTCACTACTATTAAGCAGCAGCTTGTAGAACCAGTGTGCTGGGAAAAGGTTGCAAGATTGAGAACTGAATTTCTGGGTCATCTATTCTGTGCTCAAGCACCAATGTAGCTGTGTTCCTCTGGGAGTGCCCCACATGAATCTTTCAGCTAAACTCAGTTAATATAATCAAGCGTAGCACCAGTGACTTCTTTTGGCTTCCTTCTCGTTTACCCTCATGAAATAGAGAAAACTCTCTCCTTTTGTCTGGACAAGAGTTGATTTATTACTAATAGTTGGTTTACAATTTTTACACAGTTTAAAAGCCAGCCTTGAGAGGTGTAATTATCTTGCCACATTGCAAGAAAGTTAACTGCAAATGACACAGGATGACTAGCTAGCTGGTAGAAAAAGGAATTTAGCTTCCCTGATACCCTGTTATAAAAGAAAATCTAACTGTGAAACCTGTGCATGAATTTTTAAAGAGCTTTAGGTTATATAAGGAGTTTTAGTCTCAACTCATATTGTCTTTTCACTTTAATGCTTAAGAAAAGACACTGCCCTGAATACATAAACCCATCTGTGCAAGACTGTTGAATTATGTACAGAAGGCAGGCGATGAATAAATAATGTGGCAGATTTTAAAGAAGAAAAAAAGTTAATATTTCCCCATTATTGAAAGGTGTTCAAGCCTGTTGTGTAAAGCTTCCGTTAATTTACTGTACCTTGCCCTCCTGAATGGTGACAACATCAGGCAAACCTCCAACGACCCGCGCACGATCTGGAAATAAACGTAATTTTCTTTAGTGTCTCAAAATCAGCTATGTCCCAGATTCTGTTTCCCTCTAGTCCTTTCCTTTTATCTTATTTATGTACAAATTGTCTCTAATGTGTCCACTAGCAGAGAACTGTTCAGCATTTTTAGCACACACCATTTGGATTTAAGAAAATGCTGAAATCACAGTAAAAGATGTGTTAATAGCTGCTGTCAATCACTTTACAGAGGGGGACTAAAGAATATGTGTTGTGTTGTGCAGAATTTGCTATCAATTCAATGTTACTTCTGATTGCACAAAAGAAATCTGAATTTTTGAGATCCAGTACTCTAAATTTTTAGTGTCATAAACTAAAAATGTTGTGTTTCCAAAAGGAAATGAATGACACTTAATGAAGTGGTTCAGATGAGGTTTTAATCTAAATGCAAATACAGACCAGTCTTGACAATAACAGTGAAATTCCACCACTTTGTGCATATCTGTGTGTAAATGAGGTTGATATCTGCTCTAGTTTTAAGCTCAGAGTCCCATACGAATCTTACACAAATACAAATAAGCTGATCATATGCAGGCGTTGGTGCACTTATTCTGGAATATAGATTTTGTTCATTATATGTCTTGGTGTAGCCTGGCAGAGGAAGGAAATGACTATATAGAATGTTCCTTTCTGATGTATTCTGTAAAAGATGTGCTCTGGAGCAAAGAGATAGCAACCTTATGAGACCAGAAACGGGACTGAGTTATGTCACTTAACATGCCAGCCCCTTATAAATGGTCCAGGATTAGAAATGAAATGTCCAGGGCAGGGCTATTACTGATCCCTTTGCACTGTCTCAGCTGGGACATGTAGGGATCACTGTATATAGCCAAGCCCTGCTCTATGTGGATATATATCCAGGATGAATTAGCTCAGATCTCTCTACACATTTTTCTCCAATAACTTTTCAAATTCCAGTTTTTATACGTGTCTGAAAGTCATCTGCAGTGGGAGAATTCTCTGATGTGTTAGATTTTTTCTATGTATTTTTCTGTAAATAGGGAGAATATTGAGCTTAATTCACGTTGATTTCTAATTATTTACTCCTTAAGTAATCAATACCTGCATTTGTTTTAATAGCTATATTGGAATTGACACACAGGGAGAAGTATGAGGAGATTCAGGGATCTGTGTTTAGGCGTCTGTGTTATGCAAAAGCTACTGCTGTTTCCTTACCCATTTCTGTATGTAATGCAGTCACTTGACATTTTAGATAGTTCAAAACTAGCCAAGTTATTTCCTCCGTCTTTGTAAACAAAGTGACTTTTGGGCAGAGGACATGTATGACAGATCTCAGCAACAAAGCTAATTTTTAGAGCATGCTAACTGGTAATGAGAACAGGAGCTTAGACAGGAAAAATCAATATAACCTATAACTATAATGTGATGAGCTACGATTTGCACCAATGTTAAATGACTAAAAAGTTGCTGTCCTTGTTTCTCCTTCATATAAGCTCAAACTCATTTTAGGATGAGCACATGCACATATGCATGTATACATGCCCTCTCTTTCCCAACACACATCCTTCCTGGAGAGGAAGAAAATCTTCATAAACCGTTTATGGCAAACATTGTCAAAGAAGGCCCACTTACTTTTCTCTGCAATTAAAGCTTGCCTAGAGTTGAAAGAAACAAAAACAGAAAGTTCAATTTCAGTTAAAGATTACTTAGAGTGATTTAAAAATAGCTTATCTTTTCAACCGCCTTTAATCTGTACAGGAAAATCTCTCTCATCATTTGGCAATACTGCTATTTTTTTTTCATTACCTGTTATATAACAGTTACAGCAAAGAAATCACATGCAAAACTCCTACAGGCTTCTGTAGGGCTAATATTTGTTTTATAGGATATAGTTAGCTCCAGCACAAAACAAACAAATACTGTTATTATTTTATGGCTACCATTACCGTATTTAGATGAAATAAAACTTACTTCAATGACTGGAACTCAGCAACAGCATCATCAAATGCTTTGTAAAGAGAAAAGTTGGTTTTAAAGTCGATTCAGAGATAAATCATCACCAGTTTAAATTAGAAATGTAGAAAAAAAATGTGACATCAGTAAAGATATAATAATGGATGGATGCATATGAATTGCATAAGCATTAAAATGCTGAATTGTTCAACTAGTAGAGGCCATCCTGTACAAGGCAGCTATTATATATGCATATGAATGCATAGACACACTTTTTTTTTCTTCTATAAGTCAGACTTTAAGACAAAGAAATAGCAGGAGAGAAATAGGCTGAAATAATTTCACAAAAGAGAGAAAGAAACCCACAATTCACCACCTAAATAACAGCTTATAGCAGTGGTCTCCCAAACTTTTTTGATCGTATACCCTTATCTAACACTTTTTTGAGTATGCATCCCCAATATATGTATATTTATTTATAAATTATGTAGATGTACTACTGAAGTTCTCATATTTTCTTCCTGCACCCCAGCAGATCATCTTGCACGTACCCCACTTCAGAGAACACTGGCTTATGGAATACAAGCTACCTCTTTTTCCCATCTGCTCTGAAGTGTCACACTGGTGGCCATCAAACAGCAAACTGTTGTCTCTCTTTTGTTAATTCAGGCTAAGCTACCATCATTGGAGAGGTCAGCCTCTCCCCCTTGAAAGGGAAGAAGTCGTTTTTTTTCTCAGAAAGTGGAGACAGAGTACAGAAGAAGCAACATGGAGATGATTACAAGGTTATTGCCCTTACACAGAGCTTGCAGACCCTAAGTGAAGCTTTAGGGCTGGGAATGACTGGGGATGGAAACTCAGCAGTTTGGAAGGAGTTAATCTGCTCCTTAGGATCTGAGATGTCTCAGAGTAAAAGCTTCCAACAGTCAATTCAAATAATTTTAGTTGTTTCTCTAACAGTCCTTCATCATGATGATGAAAGGTCTTGACATCTCTGAATTATAAGGAGCCTCATTATATCCATCAAAGAAATAACAGTAGGAAAGTAACAGAACGAACTTGTTCTTCACTTCCTCCTCCAAATATTACTTGGAAGTGAGAGATACAGAAGGCATTCAGTGCTACAACTTGTATTTAAAGCTGCCAATCAATGCCAGTAACAGAAGGGATTTTGTAGGATAGCTCAGAAGCTGGTCTGATGTCTGAGTAGGCAAACTGTAACTGGGTATTTGGAATAGGAAAAAGCTCTTCATAATTTATGATCCGAGAACACAGGTTGGGGAAAGCAAATTGCACTGTCCCCGCAAACACTGCTAGTTTGCTAGGTGTGCACACAGACCCTGCAACCCAAAGGGTAATAGGTCTGTAGCAAGATCCTGCTGTAGATGCTCCTGCCCTACCACAGCATAATGCCCACAGACAGAATATGTTAGCAGAGGGAATGGCCTACCTTGTCCAGAAAGATCCACTGTCTTTTTATGTACTGTTTTGCCATCAAAGAGCTCCATTGTATATTTGCCTTTATCCTGTGGAGTCGGCTCACTGATCTGCAACCAGATCTGCTCCCCGGTGACACCAGTCTTCACTCGGTCTGTAAACTTAATCTGGGTATCACTGAAAAACACAGAACAATGTTACCCGTTTGTTTTATTGAAATATAAATGGCATTTGCTCATGTTGAGTCACTGAGTACATCTGCAGATTTCTAAGCTGCTATAGTATGCCACCATAGTCTGAAACTTCTGAGTTCAAATTCTTGCTAAAGCTGTGGGCCAAATGGACATAACAGATATGGCAGTCTTTCCCTGTTCAAGGTCTAGCTTTCCTCAAAGCCTGCAGAAAGGTCATGCATCTTAGTCTATGACCTGAGCCATAGAAGAGTTATGCAACTTTAAAAGCCATATCTCTGAAGGGTAATCCATACATTCTCAAACATTCAAGTTCTCTTTTTAGCATAGGTTTATATCTGTTTAGGCAAAACAAAACTGTACACGGCTATACCTACGAAAAAACACACTTCTGTCAAGAATGGTGTTTGTCCAGTTGGAATGTTTTGTGATGGTCTGCTAGGCTTTGACATTTACAATTAAACTTACTTTGACCTATGTACATCTTCTTCTACAAAATATATCAATTTCTCAGCTTCCTAGCAGTTAATTAATTAATTTCTCAGCAGTTAATTGCCTTGGAGCAAGCAAAAGATGTTTGTCAAATAAGCTACTCGTATTCTTTTGATCTTTAAACTCATAATTTCAAGTATACTGGAGGCACAAAGAACTTTTTTTGCTAGATTAATTTCATGTGCTTCAAGATGAAAATAGTTTCCAAAAATTAAATAGAGAAGACAAAGAGATAGAGAAAGAAGAATAAATTTAAAGAGAGAGGGGAAAAACTCAGAATATTTTATGTTTATTTACAGTTCTGAAATACTTAGGACTCCTGGTGATAATAGGCCCAAATGGGTGCCAAGAAACAGGAAAACCTCAAACTGCTTTCGTTTCTCTGACAGGGTTGCTGGTTAGCATCAGTGTCAATAATTACAGACAGCATGCAACAGCACATCCTGGGTATTCTGGGATTCATTTTATAGAGAGATCAGTAATTTGCATTCCATCCTGAAGATTAACTACTACCATGTCCTCAGGAAGTGAAACAGCAAGAATAGTAATGATATATTTGAAGCGATCTAAGTTGTTTACTTCTTTGGGTTTTCCAGTGCATGCTGTTTGTGCTGGCTGAGAATTCAAAGCTGTCTCCTGTATTTGGATATGCAGCTTCCATTAATTTTCTGGGGAGCTGGGCATTCAAATTCTTCTTAAAAATCTCAGTTCTGTCTGTCTTGGTTAGGTCTGTAGTGCTCACAGGAGAGGCTGTCTGGATTTTACTGCTCCAGGCACGCAATGGAACTTGCTTTGCCTCCTAAATGTAAACCCATGTGTTTAGAGGATGTGCCCACTTGTCCCAGTTCCTGTGAATTGTGGCTTCTAGACAAGCAGACCTCCAGGCTAGGTATCTCGGAAAGTATGGTGCTGGCCTTTTAAAGCTTGTCAGTCTCTCAGGTTATGTTTGCATCATTCCTTAAAACTGATTCAGGAAAAGACACAGCTCCCATCCCTGAGGTGGGAAGTGCTCTGAAGCAACACAGCCCTGACAGCATCCCATGGCATGGGACTATCTGTCTCATGAGAAAAACAACAGGAGGCCCCTTTACCACCAATGCCTGACTCTTGTATTGATTTCACATGGATGTAATTCATCGAAACTAACTCATATGAAAAAAGCACTCATGAAAAACATTTCCTTCATATATCGATTTTTTTTCCCTGAGCCTACAAAACCAAAATGGCACGACTTTTGCCAAGTTTTGTGTACTTACTTGTGCACCCAGCCTACTCTCAGATCATCCACATAATGAGTAACATAGGAGTACAGCCTGATACCCTCAGCTGTGCTCTGGATTTTCAGGTCTGTCGCAGATAAAGCTGAAAGAAGAGCACATGGTTTTATGCAGCCATGCAGCCACTCACTGTGTGTCACAATGAGTCATTCATTGGAAAAGAGAATTAAGTGCTTACCAATCCTTCTGCATACTTCATTCATCAGATCTGCAAAAGCTGTGGAAATAAAACCCAGAGACTAAGACTCTGTCTGCAACTCAAGCACAGTCAATAAAAGGACAAGTACTGGCTCTGAAATATTCTCCCCAGTAGGTTTGAAAAAGAAATCAAAAGCATATTAAAAATCTGTGTGGTGCAAAAATACAGCCCATTATTCCATAATTTCCAGACTTCATTTAACTGCAGCCTCGATGAATACTGCTGCAGCTGAACAAAACTGTATTATTCTATTTTTTTTTTTGGTAAATGACACTATTCAGTTGGAATGCCAACCCATCTATATACATTCTAATGGACAGGGTTTGTTTCCACTTGCTTAGAAACCTAAGTGAAATTTTAAAAATACAGTAATCACAATGAGTGGAAAGGCCCCTAAATAAATGAATGGCAAAACATAATAAAAAAGTGAAATATTTTAAAAATTTTGTTCTATAGCTTCTTTTTATACTTGTACACTTACATTACTGATGGCCCCCTGAGGAAGCCTGTTATCATTATACAGAATCCAGATAAGCTGTATTCAAACATGAAGTTTAACCATGACAAGTGCAAGGTTCTACACCTGGGTGGGAGCAATCCCAGACACAGCTACAGGTTGGGCAGAGAAGAGATTCAGAGCAGCCCTGAGGAGAAGGACTTGGGGGTGTTGGTCGATGAAATAACGAACATGAGCCGGCAGTGTGCGCTTGCAGCCCAGAAAGCCAACCGTACCCTGGGCTGCATCAAAGGGAGCGTGACCAGCATGTTGAGGGGGGTGATCCTGCCCCTCTACTCTGCTCGTGTGAGACCTCACTTGGAGTATTGTGTGCAGTTCTGGTGTCCTCAACATCAAAAGGACATGAAACTGTTGGAACAAGTCCAGCAGAGGGCCATGAGGATGATCAGGGGACTGGAGCACCTCCTGTATGAAGACAGGCTGAGAAAGTTGGGGCTGTTCAGCCTGGAGAAGAGAAGGCTGCGTGGAGACCTGATAGCAGCCTTCCAATACCTGAAGGGGGCCTATAGGGATGCTGGGGAGGGACTCTTCATTAGGGACTGTGGTGAGAGGACAAGGGGTAATGGGTTTAAACTTAAACAGAGGAGGTTTAGATTGGATATGAGGAAGAAATTCTTTACTGTGAGGGTGATGAGGCCCTGGAATGGGCTGCCCAGGAAAGCTGTGAATGCTCCATCCCTGGCAGTGTTCAAGGCAGGGTTGGAATAGCCTTGGATGACATGGTTTAGTGGGAGGTATCCCTGCCCGTGGCAGGGGGGGTGGAACTAGGTGATCTTAAGGTCCTTTCCAACCCTAACTATTCTATGATTCTATGATTATTTGAACTGAAAAATCTCAATTTTTCTTATGAGATGATCTTGTACACAGAAGGAGCAAAGCCACAGAAGAGTGACGCATGCAGTTGCCTGTATTACCCTGAACCCACTTGTAGGCAAGCAGTCAGGCTGTCAGCTGGTGTGACTTATGGCATGCAGAAAGTGTCTCTGACCTGTGTCCTTCAGCTTTAGCTGACTGGAGTCCTTTCCTCTGTCATCCTTCAGTATGACTTCGTAAGTGCCAGCATCTTTCTTAGAAAACTGCAATATTATAACAGTAAAACCAGTTTTCAGAACAGCTACTGTGGAAAAATCTAGAATTCAGAACCCAGCTGATGTCTCATCCCTGCCCCCAGGCAGGTGCCTGATGCCTGGGGCTGGGGCTGCCCCAGTGCCCCCGGTTGCCCTGCTCCTGGCTGGGGTGGTGGGATGGGCCTTGGTTGGGGGGTCCTGGGCTACAGTTGTGGGGAAGCTGCCAACCCCAGGGTGCCCTTACTCTTCCTCTCTTCCCCAGCTAAAGAACCAAGAATGAAGAGATGAAGTGGTGAATGCAGGTCACCCCCCAGGAGTCTGCAGCAAGGCTGGATATGGACCAGACCTCTCTGGTGACCCCAAGAGGGTGGTCCTCTGAAAACCTGAGAGACAAGTGCTTTCCAAATGCCATTTCAAACATAAATGTGGTCTCATTCTGCTGTTAAACTGACATGCAGAGGAAGCGACAAGCTTATTATCTCCTCTGTCATCATTTCCTGAAAATCTGAGCAAGCAGTTACAGACATTTGCTTTAGCTAAAACACAGACGTCTTGTTTTTCCATTTTAAAACCCACTTCCTTTTTTGATTGTTTTGCTGAAATATCAGATTAGATCATATCATACATCTGAATTCATAATACTAAATTCAGCTGAGGGCTAACAAGGACAGTCACTCACCTCTGATATCAGCAGAGTACACACGCCGTCCTTAAAGTCATGTTCTTCATCTACCATTATCTCCCTGTCGTCTTTGTACCATAGGATGTGTGTTTCCTTCTTAATGTTAGCCACCTAAGATGGGTGAGAACCACATTGTAATTATTCTCTTTGAGTAGGGGAACTTAGTGTTGCACGGGTTAGCCTGTTCAAGTCTTTCATAAAAGAACAGCAAGCTTTACAACTTGATAGCAATGAGTTATTGCAGATCTCCATTGTAAAATGAGGGATGCAAGAGGCAAAACAGCAGGGATGAAAAGAGAAAGGACTGCTAACAGCTTCAAGGAGCCCAGGGAACCAGTGGATCCTGCCCAGGGGATTTCTACACACATAAAGCAGCCAAAAAAGAGGAATTCCCAGGGTTTACAAAGACTTGTTATTCAGATGCCTTTTCCTGGGTGGGTGGCTGACAGACCTGAAGAAAAAAGTGCAAGCTATTTTTCAAGGTATTTTGTTACAGTGAGCAGTCACCCAGTGTGATTAGTCCTCAGAGGCTCTGTCGTTATCCAATATGCCATTGGGCATATTGGAACAAAAGCAAAGGGCATGTTCCTTCCCACCTTCATCATCTAAGTAGCATTAGGTCAAAGTGCTTTGAGCATTGTACTCGATGTTTTCTTTGTCCCTTACCTTACATTTCAACATCACGTTACAGTCATCAGTAACTTCCCATCCCAGTTTATCCACAAAATGAGGACCTGTTTAAGATTATAGATGTATTTTTAAAGGTCACATCGATAGTATTCATGATACAAAACCAAAGACAAATGCGTTTTTCTTGACAAGAATACTGTTATCTTTCAATGTAGTTTTATTTTTCCTATTTCTCCTTCAGAAGGTAATCAATCATAGAACAAACCCCATGTACTTCAAATTAACATCTGTAAATATAAACAAGCTTGACAGACTAACACATATTAGATTCATACAAATATCCATATTATCACCTTGTTTCCTGTGCCACTCTTTTCTCTGGAAATCTGCTTCATCCTTCAGCTTTTTGAATACTAGGAATTAAAACAGTAAGAAATACAATGTTAAACATCATGTGCCATTTGTATGGTACTGAACACATCTAGCTGCAACTCTGATCTTTGGAGGTCAGTAGGGATCCTGCCATAGGGTCAGGTTTTCACTGGACATTTTACACTGTCAAGAGCTGATTGAAGCTAACTCAACTTCCTTGGCTGCTTGCAGACATCAGGAGTTTAATGTGTCATGTCTGATGAAGCATTATCCCCAATCATACAGCTACTTTCTGCTCTTGGTGGGAAGGCAAATGAGCACCAGCAGAGCTAGCAAGCTGCTCAAGCTTTAAAAGGTGCAGCCTACTTGTTCCCAGCTGAATGGGCTTCTTACAGGGGAAATTTTCATTCCACCCATAGAAAAGCAAGCCATGACAGGCTGCAATATTTACATTTCTATAACAATTCCCCTTCTTCCCAGCAGTTTAAAAATTTAAGTTCACACACGTGCCCTGTCCTATATGAGGCAGGCAAGTGCTGTGACATGAAAAACACTGGAACATCTATTGTATTGAAAACAGTGGAAAGCAATGATGACAACTGAGATAACCTCAGTATCATTTTTCCAGCCTACTGCGCAGTATAGATTAACTCACCATCACCAATGAGGACAAGGCTGGATTGATTGGTTGCTTTTCCATCCTGCAGTTGGAAAGTGTAAGTCCCTTCATCCTTGTCCTCAAGTTTATCCATAATCATTTCAACAAGGCCAGTCTTCTGGTCCACTTTCATTTTATATTTCTTCAGGAATGGAAAGTAAGGAAACAATTAATGAATGTCAGAATCAGCAAATATTTGTCAAATGTTATATGATGTCTTCAGTTGAAATTCCGTTTTCTTTATGCAGATTTCCACTATCTCTAGCACTATCTCTAGTACAACCAAATAAATGAAATCTGTTAAAGGTGAAGCCTGTTTACTGATGCTATACAAGCACGTGACATGCCTATTGTACAGTAATTACTATGCTCTTTTTCATTGGAAAGACTTAGATTTGCACCTCTTCAGAATAACACTTTCTTTAAGGATAATTGTATTTTTACAAGGTTTTGTGTAGAATGCTCCATCTCTGCCTTCTATCTGATATCAGTGTTGCAACAAAAGCATGCCATGTCATGTCTTTGGGAGTAACAAGTCCTGCTGCTGGAAACAACCACTCGGGAATCCTCGCTTGGTGTAATAAGCTCCTCCAGACAGCAGAGAGAGTGACAACCAACCACAAGGGTATTCTAGGGCCATAGATGAAGGAGGATAGAATCAATCTGGTCTAGTGCAGTGACTCCCTGCAGACCACAGCAGCTGCTTACCTGGGACTCCTGTGGTCTCCACTATGAAGAGAATGTGTGGTACTCACAAAGGTGATAGGAAATCATTTAACTCCACTTTGCAAACTGCATCTACAAGGACTCGTTTGGAGCTCAGAACTATCGACAAAATCTTTCTAATGATGCTCTCAATGAAAGCATCATAGCTCTACTATTTCTCATGAAAATGCATTAGTGTGGAACACTATTGGAAATATATTGGAGACAGACATTAATACTCATTGGTACTTCTAAAAATGCAAACACATATAAGCAATGAAAAGACTTACCTCTCCATTGAAAATCTCCTTATCATTAAATATAAAGTTGGCCTTTGCATTGCCAGACAGTTTCTCAGCTTGCAACCAGAATCTCACTTCCCCTTTTTCCAAGATTTCTGCTGCCAACTCAGAGGCAAGTGGGACAGCTACAAAGAAGAAAGAAAAGAATGAAGCATATACTTTGCCTGTGCCCCAACAACTGTTTTCTTGTATAATCAGAAAGCCACTTTTTCCTTTCATACTTGTTAGTGCATGCAGGGTAACTAGCTTATGATAGCTTTTCATACAGAAAGAATGCCTTTCGACGCACATAGACACAGGATGACAGACAAGATTTAATATTTTCATTCAACGAGGTCTGTGCAGACTGGAAGTGTTCAGGATTTGAGTTATGCTCCATTTTAATACAAGGCCATCAAAGGTAAACTGCAAGCATCTCTGCAGCATGACGTGCGTCTGTATGGTGCAGACCCATGTCTAATGAGTTGCCAAACAATATCGCTGTAAGACAGTGAACTGACTCAGCAGAAAAACACAAAAAAACCTCCAAGCATGAAGACAGATCAAACAGTCAGCTGCTGAGCTGCAGGTTGGGAGACTTCTGTAAGCACTCTGATCCTTTGCTGAGTGTAAATTCCATCTCTAGAATTCACGAAGTATTACAACACTCCCGCGGTCTCCGCGGTACGTTTTGTTTACCTGTGAATAATGGGAATCCCTCACATGTAGACCAATTCCTTGTGTTAGCAGGAAAAACAAAATAATGTGAAGAGTACCATACTGTATGTAATATTAGTATTTCTTATTCTTTTTTATTTTTCCTTGTTCTAGTTAGCAGAAGTCCTCAGCTTGCTCTCACTTCAACTGCTTGCTAAGGTATCTTAATTGGCAACATTAAGCATAAGCATTTAGACTCTGACACTGGGGCATATTGTTCATTTTGTCAGCTTCCATCATCTGTCTTAGGTGATGCTTAGATTCTCAACAAAAATCATACTCCGGAGAGTACGTATGCTGTATGTGAACTCTCCCCCAGTCTCTGCTTTCACAGCAGTGTAAAGTCTGCATCGCTAGGGTGTAACATGGAACAGCTGAGGGCAGTGTACAAACACATTGCAAAATGCTTGATGATACAGTTTGGTGATAGCATAAAGACACACCTCCTCCCAGACAAATCCCAGGGCAGGGTTGTTTCTTTAGCTTTGTGTATTCAAAGGCGCAGCTACAGCAGGAGAGGGCTGGGACAGAGGTGTCGTCTTTCTACTTGTATCATCCTGAACAACTTGGGTGTCTTCTGGAGCAAAGCTGCCATCCCACCCCACCGCCAAACAAAGCTGGGGGCAAGGTCCCCCCATATCTTCCTTTTGCATGCTCACCCCTTTGCCACACGTACACCATTGCATACCAGCATGTGTGCTTTTGGTGCCTGAGTGGCACAGGACCTGTCTCTGGTGAAAATAAGGCTTTTGGAAGGTGAGGTGACAGTCACAGGAAACAAAAGAGAATAATGAAAAAGCCACGGGCTTAACCAGAGAGAGGAAAGCCTGGAGCCTGGAAGGACAGAATTACCACGAAGGAGCAAGTCAAAGAACAAGCCCTCAGGTGTGTGCCCCCGCAGTGCAAATGGTCTGTGTGAAGCTTCCTCACCCAGCACATAACTGCTTGTAAGAAACAGAAGGAATCTCAGGTCATGCATAATTTGTCAAAACAAAACAACTGAAATGCTACAGGAGCCGGTAGAAGTGAGAGAGGGAGGATGTGAATATACATCGGGCTGCACTGCCTTTTTCTTGCTGTCAGCTCTACGGCAAGATTAAAACCACACTTGATTTGCATGTAATTAACTATGAATATCTTAGTCTAACATGGGAGAAAGGAAGGTATCTCAGAAGCTGTTAAATAAAGGGCTGAAAGGTTGAAAAAGGATTCTTTTTGGAGAACAGGCTGATCACTTCTCATGAAGTGAGACAAAGGATGAATCTGTGTTACAGCCCTCCATGAACAAAGTCTTATTTTAAAATATTTCCATAAGCACCAAATGACAGTTACTTCAGGCATTTCCCAGCCATCTTGCTTAGAAGGTTTTACACCCTATTTGTATAGCACTTGACAGAGAGTCTTTGGGCAGTTACTAAACTGTAGAGTTGGAACAGTTTATTTTTACCTAGAACCAAGAGACTATCACACCCATACGTAGTTGTGTTCTGTAAGGCTGCATTAATCAAGCAACCCATTTTCCTACAGAGTTACTGGCTGCAGGTGTTTCTAAGCCGAAGTTTCAATTAATGCAGTTCAGAAGTCCAAACAAAGCAGCAGGCAAGAGCTGATGTTGAATCAGAAATGCGTAGCAACTAATTCTTTTTTAAGAATTTGGGTAATCCTCAAACAGATTATCTGGAGATAGAGCTAAGGTTTCATGTTGATCCACAGGAGGTCATTATTATTTTTCTAGCCTCATAGGCACAACCAGAGGAATCTCAACCTCTTTTTCTACTGTCAACAGGGCCTGGAGTGGCCAAAGCAAGTAAGACAGTTTTCTCCTTAAGGATATATTCTGCTGTGATCTCCTTTTTTGCCCGTGCCTCCTGGAAGCTCATGCACAACTGGAAGTGTACTGTTAGCTAATACACTGCAAAAAAAAGAAGGCATCATCTGTGTCCTGAGGAGCTTATTTTGTGACATTAGTTATGAACACAGAGAGTGCAGTAGCACTCAGAAGGGTCAGGGCAAGTAAGGACATGTGACAACAGCAAGGTTTTGTGATGACTAACTTCCAGTGTGAAGACATAATTAGGAGGAAAGGACTAGGAGGAGCAGAAGTAAACAAGGGGATGCTTAGACTGTCATTAAGATGTCAAAAGGTGATACAATATGTTGAGAGGAGTAGAGCTGGTATGAAAAAGACATGAAAGGAAATGAGAAAGAGAAGGGATGTGGGCAAAAAGACAGGCCATTTCTTCAGCCAAGTTTTGCCTGGTCTGAGAGGCACAATATGGGCTGAGTTGGCAGAAGTGATAACAGTGGATGCACGAAGCTGAAGATGTTAAAACATAGACAAGAGTTTTAGTACCTGGAATGAGAAAAAAAGATAATATTGTGGGAAAAGATGAAACCAGGTTTAGGCCTCATCTCATTGTGTGTAATAGAATTCATTACGCAGTAAATTTTTTGGTGTTCACCAATAATTCACGTTGCAGTGAAAATAACCAAGTTGTCCTGGTAATAGCACAGGATATCGCAAAGGTATGGGAGGTCTGTGGAGTTGACAAAAATACCATCCCAAGCTGCAGGAATGATGTTCATATTGTCAAGTGTTAAAGGAAAGAGGGAGGGAATGAATTTTCAACAGGAAAGTTCTATATATAGAGATCATTACAGCCGAATTTGCTACAGTTGCCTGCTCTGTTAACCTTGAATTTGGAGCAAAGTTAGAGAATTTTTCAACTTCTGGTTTTCAAAACAGGTTAGGTATGCTGAGTAAATATAAAAGGCTGCTCTGCAGAAGAAACAAAGCCAAAGGGATACTTATTTTCCAGCTGCTATATAGACTTATTACATGCCTAGACCAAGTAGCCTGCAACAGGTTGGGAAGAACATCAGTAATAGGCAAATGTACTGAAAGAAAAAAAAAAGGAGAAAAAATAAAGGAAATTAGATTTAAATGCAAAACTACTTTCACTTGGAATTACTGTAATGACTTCCCCACCTGATGGTGACAGGAGCTTTGTGATACCCCACTGCATGCAAAGCTCTCCCCTACAGACATGTTTGATTCACTTACTTGGGAACTTGCGTTCATGGCTCAAAGCAAGCAGGCGCTTCATCTCTGCAAAGGACAGAAAAGAAGTAATACAAGGTGTGCACGCCTTATGCATCTGAGAGGCACAGCAGCAGGGAAAAACAGGTGTGAAAGCAAAACAGGCATGCTTAATAGACATTGTGTCTACCTTCCTCATCAATTGTGTAGCTTGATGAAACTCCATCAGTGTCTGTAACAACACAAGAGTAAATTCCCAAATCATCTTCTCCAAGATCCTTAAAGGTAGCTTTTGACCTTTAAGAAAACAAACATTTTGATAAAGAGATAAGATCAGTCTGAACCAAACCCCTTCTTTATGTCTATAACACCAGATAAAAATAGTCTTGTATTAGCTTTTGCTCTGACTGAACAGGAAAATGTGGGGCTCTGGCCATTATAAACTAGATTAGGTCCTATCATGTGTGGTACAAATAAAGATGGCATAACTCTCATATAGTGACAAAAACACTGGAGATAGCTATTTTAAACTAGATCAAGCATGCTTAACAACCTTAAGGGTCTCTCCCAACTTCAGCTATTCTATGGATTCTATGTTGTCAAGTCTTTGATGTGCGGAAGGATGCTGTAAGCACAGGCTGATTCAATTTTCATATGCAATACCATGAGCGTGGTGAGTGATCCACTGGGGTTTTTTTACGATTTCTGTAACTTGAAGGGTGCATAGGCACTTCATAGGGTGAGCCTGTGCATTTGCCATTTCTTCCTCTCTGTTAAAAGCAGGAAGAAACAGAGTAGGCTTGTAAAGCATTACAGAAGTTTCCAAATCAGGCCATGCAACGCCATCAGAAGAGACTCCTGCTTACTCCAGCACCTCCGAAGATTGCAACAGTGTTATATGGCAAAAGCATTTTGCAAGCAGCCAGATAATTTTATCCTTTGAGGATTATTAAAATATAACAATATGTATTATTAAAATAACAACAGTAGAAATAATAATAATTTGCCTTGATTGGCAAGTTATAAGATGAAAGAGCACAGATTTTCTCTCCCTATTCTTAAACATAACTAAATTGCCTAAGCAGGAAGTCTGACTTATTTTGTGCAAGCTACAATTTCCAAATGGTCTGTGTATGGACTTGCTGGAGAACAGCATGTTTCTGAAGTAGCCTTTTAGTAACTCTGACTGAAGTCATACATCCAAAAGGATGGATTTCTGTCTAGAACTCTCAAAGACCAGACTATTGCTTCCCCAAGTGTTCTTACTTTCCGCCTTTAGTATCGATGTTCAGTCGAGTGTCATCCTCAATTGGTTCATAATTCTTGGACCAAACAAACTTAGAGTTAGGAGACATCTGATCACATTCAAAGTTCAAGGAAATGGCTCCATTGTCATCAACAACAACTTCTACTTCCTTGGTTCCTGAAAGAGCAGAACCAGGCAATTCCACTTAGAGAAACCAGCAAACAAGCTTATATTGATATCATTTACAGGGTGGATTAAGCAGGTCCTTCCAATTTTCTCAGTTGGCACATAAATTGCATCAAACTTTGGGATCCTTGCTCTTCGAATCTCAAGAACAGTTTTTATTCTAATACACAGATTAAAGAGCATTGTAAATCAATTGGTTTATTTGAGCAAGCCTAAGTACACAACAGTCATGATATTTGTTCTGTAAAAACCTGAAGGGAAAAAAAGAAAAGGAAGCCTCTAAATCCACTAAATGTTTGAAATACTAAATAGCAATATTTTCTATGGTAAAGGGTAGTCAGAGCTTTCCTTATGCCGCATGAATTCCTTTTCCCCTAATAATATAAGTGCTCTAAAGGGAACACTGTGTGCAACTGTGGGTGTTCAAAGAGGTTCAGGAGGCAGAAGAGGAAAGAGTCGAGTTGCAGCAGCAGTGCACACTTGTGCAATAGAGGCACATTTTCAGTAGCACTGGCTTCACTCTGGGAGGTTGGTTTAATTGCTGTGCTTGGCATCCGGCCCTGCCACTGTCTGCAGCATTAATCCTGATCCCACAAAGCAGTGAATTTTTGCAACTAGCTACTTAAGTTGCCCACCCTCTTTTGCCAGTACCTAACATCCTCGAGCTGGATAAAGTGACCCAGTTTGTCTTTTAAAAGGCTCTGGGGATGAATACCAGATCAGAAACCTAAAGGCACTTCTATCCTGCCCCCTCGCACACCAGTGAAGCTGAGGGAATTTTGCCTGGGATTCGGGCAGCCGGGCAAACTCGTCACCTGTGGTGTTAACTTTCATTTCAACAATTTGTCAAAATGTCAGGGAGGGCTTGTGCACTGAAACGTGCTGGAGAACATCCAGACTCCTTTTCTGAACAGCTCTGAGCTGGGTCTCCAATCTGAATAAGACACTCATGTTATATTACTTAGTGTAAGACAGTTCTGGGCTGCCTAGAATGCTAATGACACACTTCCTCCAGAAAGTATTGTACCTTAAAAACAAAATCCTTATTCCTGACATTGAGATTAAATGCTTTATTTTTAGCATAATTCTTAATGAGCCTCAAGCATGCAAGCAGATTTCTGTGTTTCATCATCCTAATACTATACAACATCCTTTCCTGCACTGTGAGTAGCTCCTGTAATGACAATTTCTGTACAGGCAGCTTTCTTAGTATTTATAATTTGCCATAACCATTTAATAGAAAATGAGATTAATATTCCCATTTTGTTACTGTTGCTTACCAGGCCTCACGGCAAGGAAGCACATTAAGTACCAATATATGATAAATGAAATCTAAGGTCCACAAATATTTTACCAGGCAGCAGCATATTAGCTATTTTTCTACAATTTAATTTTTTACATGCATATACATCACTTGATATTTGGTAGTGTTTTGTTTCCTGTAGATCATTAGCACACAAATCTTTTGATGGCAGATTATGCAATGTGCAAAGAATTACAGCCAGAAGATTCATTTGAGGGACAGGATCTTTTATATTTGTTTTAAAGTATTCTCATTTTTATAACAATGGATTGCATTTATTTCCAGAAGTAATGATGGTGTTTACCTGTAATATTTATATAAACTTATATATGTAATATTTATATAAATAAAAAAAAATCTTTTACATTACTGACCAGAATTCTCCACCCATCCTACAAAGTAGAGCCAAAGAGGCCCCTCTAGTAGTAGCAGTCTTAATTTCCCTCTTCTAGATAGCTCAGTGGTTTCAACATATCATTCAGAGCTTCTCTTAAAGTCTTTGTGAGAAATAAAATACTTAGATGTCATATAAAATCTCAATTTTTCTGAGTAGTATATTGCATTGAAAGAGGTAACATGAAGATAAAGCAGAAAGCTTCAAAACACTAGTTAATGGTACCATTTTGAATGCAGCTAGTCAGAAAAGTTGAATGGGACAGGGTTTCACTAATTTCTGAGCTTCAAGCTCTTCTCAAATGACTGATGCAGGAGCAGAATCTAATTTTGCTTTGCACCAAGATGCACAAGGATTAAGGGCAGCAATGGGGAACAGCTGCAGTCTGCTCTTGGGTTTACTCTATTTCCTGTGAGGTCCACACACGCCAAAGTACTTTTGTCTAAAGACAAATTTGCAGCTCAAAAGTGGTCTGGATTGGTGGGGTATGTTTTTTTAACTAAGTTTTAGGAGACAACTGTAAAAATTAAATGTGGCTTCCAAACAAGAGAAGGTGGATGCAAAGTATCACATAATTATATTTACAGATTTCACTGCGTAAAGACAATTGGTACAATTCGCATTAAAGCAAATATTTTCGTTTGGATATTCTTTACTTACATTCTCTGATTAGAAAGCTCAGTTGTTTTGAGATTTTACTTTTTTGCCAAAAGCAAAATTCCAGCAGGAATTGTCTGGAGACACCCGACAATATTTTGTCTCTGTCCAAAATGGTGATAAATGCAGCATTCATTGGCCAACACCAAAACACTTGTGGCAATTCAAAAAATAAAATTTTATGATTGATCTTGAGATTTGTGTGATTTGAGTGAGAAAGGCAGAAGCCCCTCCAAGAGTCTGCTTTCCAAAACAGTTTTCTTTAATAAACCTTTTGTCCCTTCTTAGTACTTTTTAGGAGATTACTTTTGTGGATGCCGTATCCGCAAGATACAGAGCCATCCTTCAAGGGTGACTCCATTGAACAGTTGCACTTGAATTTCCACTGAAAGGGGTCTCCAAAGTGACTTCATTATGTTTTTAAAGCCTTTATTTCAAAGGCCAAGGGAAAAAAGGTAATTTCTTGTACCCTTTTCTCAGGCACATTACTAGGTTAAAGAAAGGAAAATGATAAAGCATAAACAACAGATTTACTATAGGATAGGCAAAATCTACATGTGCACTGTTTTGTGGTTGAGCTGATCCTAGTGGGTCCTCTACTTATGCAAATGATATATGCAAATTTTACAATTTAATTGTATTTTTTTCTATTCCTGAAGCTGTAGTTATGGTAAGAAAATCTGTTTTGACATAAAAGTGTACCAGACAAGAAAGTAAGATATGACCCACAACTCATTTCCTATTAGAAAGACAGTTTGACTTGAGAGGGGTGGGACTGTTCGCATGCAGCCTGTACGTAAACACGAACAGGAACCTGTTTAAATATGGTGAAAAAGAGGAAGTATTTCTAACAAACCTGGTCGTGTTTCAGCTATGACAGGACTCGTGACGTCTGATGGTTTCCCAACACCAGCCTGGTTTGTTGCCCGCACACGAAACACGTAGCTCACACCTTGTTTTAGGCCGCCTATCTGGAGGGAGCAAATACACATGCACCATGTATTACAAAACACTGATTTTAATTTCATGCTTATTACAGATCAGTCTGAACACTTGACAATTATATTTCCTTTCTTTTTTTGTTTTGTTTTTTTTCCAGTTGGCAAATATTTCAAATATTTCTTCGCTTTTTTTTTTTTTTTTTCCAATTCCAGAGTGGCACGACTAATCTGTATGGCTTGCTCCTTCCTTGTATGCACAGCTAATATTTAGACAGCATCATTACTAAAGGAGGCCTACAAGAAATCTAGAGAGGGCATGTAGTGATAGGACAAGGAAGAATGGTTTTACACTGAAAGAAGGAAGGTTTAGATTAGACATTAGGAAGAAATTCTTTACTGTGAGGGTGGTGAGGCACTGGCACAGGTTGCCCAGACAAGTTGTGGCTGCCCCATCCCTGGCAGTGTTCAAGGCCAGGTTGGACAGGGCTTTCAGTAACCTGGTCTAGTGGAAGGTGTCCCTGCCCATGGCAGGGGGTTGGAACTACATGATATTTAAGATCCTTTCCAACTCTAACCATCCTATGATTCTATGATTTCTTTGCAAAAGGATCATTGTTACTGAATAGGATATTTTTAACTTATTTACATTGACCTCTGAAACATCACAGTCTTTTACTGAGGGTAAACTCTGTCCTTTAAAAATGAAATTATCAGGGTAATAAATGCCAGCTATTCCTATTTAGAAAAAGGAGAGCATTTAATTGTACAGATTTTTAGTGACTTGAGGAATCATACATTCTAACACCTGTGAATACTCCTTTAAAACATATGAAAGTATCACACTTTAAAGTGAGCTGTCTTTCAAATATTCTGAAAAGCATATAACTAGCAAACCTACTTCAGGCCTATCTCTAGAACTGAGACACTGCTGACCCTTTATTTTGAAGTCATTCCACAAAATGATGAGACACAATAGTCCACAAAGCTTGGGTTTAACTTGCTGTGAAATGTGAGCAGATGGTACTTTGTATCCTAAAGAATCACCTGCCACATTATCATAACATCTAATTTTATGCTATCTGCTTTTGTGTAGTGATATCTGTCTTGCCCTTTGAGCCAGAAAATGCTAGGGATGCCTCCTGTGTTACAGAATGGTATTTGCGTTTTGCAGTGCTTTCTTTCATTTTTAGGTTTGTCATAGCAGAGTATCTTCTGAGTTCCTGTCTTGTCTGACTATACAGACATTACATTGTGTGTATCCTCAACACAACATAGCCTACTATTTCATTAAATGGAACCATGATCAGAACATGACGATGCTATTGAAGACTGACTTCATCAAGATTATACTATTATACCAGTATTTGAATCTTAAGCTGTTTACCTTCAAATATTTATTTTGAAGTGGCTTCTCATTGACACTCTTCCAGCGATCCTCCTTTGCTTCGGTTTCCTTCATATCGACATAATAACCAACTATGGGACTACGGCCTGTATAAACTGGCTCCTTCCACAGTAAAACCAAAGAGTTCTGCCTAACTTCTGAGCATGTGACATCATGGGGTGGCCCTGAAAGGTAAAAGTTGGAGTTGTGGTATCAAAATAAATCCCAAAGTGGCTAATGCATAAAACTGCAGCATCCAAAACAAGACAACATGTTGTACACGCAGAGCTGACATAACATGGGCAACTCCTCTGCGTCATATCTAGACCTGATATAAATACAAACTATGCCTATTAAAAAGACTAGCCCAAAACTCAATCCAATTTGCTGAGACTGGTATCTTGATCAAATATTCATGAACAAACAAAACCGACAAATAATCTCCTAACTCAGAGAAATAAGTTAATTGTTAAGCTAATGTGCTGCTTCAAGGACTGCTCTAAAGTCCACTGAAGTCAATAGAGGTTGTTTTTGTTCATTTCAACAAGCGTTAACAGGCCAGCAATCTGGCCTTGAAGTGATACATTTAGACAAGGGTTACAGGACCTTATTTTTCTCTGCCTTGCACCTTAGACAGATATTTATGTCTACCTTTTAAACTAGGAAGCAAAGTGGCAGACACAGTACAGGAACCAAGCAGGAAAGATAACGAAAGTACAAGCTGTTGTAAAATGTTGCTAGTTAAATAAGGGCTGTTTAATATGTCATTGTAAATGTACTAAATCAAAGTGATGGAGATTCAAGCCTGGGTATGAACTTCAGTGCCTTTTGACTCCTCTGGAAACTGAAGGCATTGAGAACTTTGATGGATAATTGATTACAGAGCGCCCTTGGGCAGTGAGTAACCTCCACCTCCCACTCAGGATCCTACCAGGTACAGCAATGGTCCATTCTTCACATTTGAAGGGCTGGCTGGGTTGGGAAGGTGTCCCAACCCCTGCCAGGTTAGCAGCAGCTACCTGGAACTGGTACACCATGTTTTCCTTCAGGTCTTGAATCTGCATAATCAATAAGATGGTACTTTTTAACTTTGGAATAAGGCTTTATTGAACACATGAACATGTGTTGTGTGCATGAAGAGATAAAAGCATTATTGACGTTGTACATAAGGCAATAACTATCTTGGCTTTTCTTCTGGTCAGTGGTGGAGCATACATGAGTGGTCTTAGCACGCCAAATTTTAAACCACTTTTCCCATTAATAGACACTTGGATAGTCAGGAAGGGAGCAGTGTATTGCACAACAGTCACATTAATCCGTCTCATGATACAGAGCAAGTTCACTTAAGGCAAGACTTGTCCTCACAGTAGGGTGAAACTCAGTCCTGGCACTGGTTTTCAGCTGTAAAGCAGCTCAAAAAGGTTGTAGCTAGCACTGTCTATAAATTAGGCCAAGAACCGATCACAGAGTGCAGCTGGTACACAGCTGGTTCCAGCACCAGTAAGAACTGGGGTAGGTCCACCAAACCCAGTAGGAATGCTGTTTGTTGAGGGCATGACATAAAAAATTAGTCATACGTAGAGTAGTGAATTCACAGATGAGAGTTGGTGCCAGAAAAACAGATCAGTGTACAAACAGTTTTGCAGAGAAATTTAATAGAACTGAATAAATATATCATCATGGGTACAAAACCCTCTGAACAGCAACCTGTACACTGAACCATAATTTATCCAAATTTGTCTCTGAGATCTGTTTTGAAATACTGTCTGCACCCACATCAATTACAGAAGTTAACCACTTACCCGGTATGCCCTCTCACTAATGGCCTTAATGTTGGCCTCCATCCATTTCCCGGGAACTCCATCAACCACTTCACGATAGTTCACGTAGTAGCCGGTAATTTCAGTTCCACCAGTGACTTTCGGTTGTTTCCATCCTAATACCATCGAGTCACGAACACTCTCAAGCACCATGATGTCATAAGGTGGAGATGGAGCAGCTGTTTCAATGTGAATAGATGTAAGTAGGAAGAAATATTTCAATAATCAGACTGGCGCTCAATTAGTGCATTCAGGCGGCTCTCATCCTGCATTTCCTAATTAGAACAATATTTATGTGGTCAAGGGAAGTTTCTGGAGTTGGAATAAGAAATGCAGGATAAAAGCTTCCATAAACCAAATGAAGAAGTCCAAACTGCATAGGAATTAGTTTTCAGGATGATTTGTTCTTTGAGAAGCAAGCTGATGCATAGTGAAGGAATGTGTTGCAATTGCAGCTCTGATGTAAGTGATCAGGACTCGCTTTAAAACTGTGGAAAATGAGGAACTAAAACTAACATTACAGGAAAAGGAAAAAAAAAATGGAGATGCAATGATTTGTTTTCTTTTGCTGAAAGCAAACCCTTTTTCACACCTACAATATTCATTTTAGTTCGGGATTTTTTGGTTTGTTGCTTTGTTTCTTTTTAATAAGCCCACATTCTTCCCTTCTGAGCGTGGACTTTATCTGCTCATTCTTTTCTTTTTTTTTTATTTTACATACTGTGCAAATTTTATCATTGCACCCATCACATGATCTTACCTTAATAGAAGAACGCGCGATCATAGGCACTGTAGGCTGACCAGAAATGGAATATGTCTGTTATTGGAACTGACATTAAAAAATACGTGGCATAATCTTCTTTTCTATTTATGTTTTTTAAACAATAAAGATATTACCAACTTCATCTCAACTCATTTTCTTACAAAGTCTTTCCTGTACCTAGTGGGCAAATGCTTGCCCACACCCAACATATCATGCGCCAGTGAAGAGCCCTGCTTGTAAACCAGAAGTCCTGCTTTTGGTGGAAATCCTACATCTTATATGTTTGCTTTTGTTTTTAATGTTTTATATCAATGCCAGCTAGCCCCAGGTGCCTCTGCTCTGTTTTCTGTTCAACACTTTGTGCAAGCCTTTTGAGGCTCACTTCAGAAGCCTAGGGAGGAATTCAGTTCACTGGTCAGGTACCAGGACTTAAATGAAATTCAAGCCCCACATTTCTTGGGCTATAATGGGTGTTCAGGTGTTGACAACATAAAGCATGATTTTGTACATGTGCCTTTAACTTGATAGGTTTTCCTGATTACGTATTGCTGTCAGTCAGAGATACAACACAACATTAATTGTTAGCACTGTGTCTCAGAGGATAAGCTTTAGCTTAGGCATAAATCCACAAATCTTATATTCTAACACAACACAGATTTTCATGCTTAATTAACCATTATAATCACATTTTGTTTCCTTCACATTTACATAACACAGAGATGAGATAACAAAGACTCCTAAAAAATCACTGAAGGGACTTAGAAATAATACCATATCTTGGATACATTAATATGTAGTCAAGCAAGCTATTAAAGTAGTAAACGGATTTTTATGTTTTACTTTCAGTAGGCACTAAGTTTGTAGTGGTTTCCAATGCCATTACGTGCATAATGATCTTAATGGAGAGTTGAGCATGCACTTAATGGGTCCGATGGAAGATGAATCACTGGAGAGCATGTTCATTTGTGACATTGATGAGCAGAACTTACAACCAACTGAAGTGGATGTACCCAAGCAATGAAACCTATTTATTTTATTCACTCTCACCTTTATCTTTCTTCTTTGTCACTTCTTCCAGTGTCAAAAGATCCCCAGGCTGAGACTTACTTGCCTGTTTAGGAGCAACTTTTTGTAGTGAAGACGGGACAGTGTCCTTAACCATTTCTCTCATGTTATTGTCTCCTGTACTTGACAGTTTGTCAGAGCTACTGGGTAGTATGTCTCTATTAAACTTAGCATTGCATTTTAGCAAAGCATCTGTGTCAAAGATAGGCTGGGAGGACTCATGCATGCCTTCCCAGATGGTAGTGCGGTCTGTTAGTCCACCAGCTTTACCACTCAGTTCAGGACACACACCATGAAGCAATCCTCCCCCTATAATTTCCAGAAAACAGCAAAGACATTTTGAATTAGAATACATTATTTTCTCTTCATTTAGTCAGCAGAATGAAGAAATGCATACAGTGAACAACACAAAGTATGACAAATCACTGGTTTTGCACACAAAATGTTAAGCTTGAATTCACAAAAATTTGAAATGCATAGAATACCTCTCAACCTGCTCACAAGTAATGGTCTTTTAATAACGTACATTTTCAGAGAGAAGAAATATGGAAAGTTAATAGTAATCCTTATTTGCTAAGATTATTTCAGTTTTAGATCTTCTGAGTCATATTTCTGATCCCTTCAAAATGATCTCACAAGCCACATCTCTCTGCTCTAAGGCTGTGAGGTATGCAGTTTCAACACAAATGAGATTGAGGATGCTGCAGACGTGCAATTTATTCTAGCCAATGATACCATTAATCTTTATGGATTAGTTCGGGAAGTGGTAAACAGAAATAGCTCATCAACAAAGAAGGAACACACAGGGTTATAGGAGCTTTACAAAAGACACATTGCACTGATTATTAGGTTTAGGTATGGAGACAAATTTCTTAGGAACTGACTGTTATATAGGATAGTGTGCATTAGAGATGATCTATACCACATTACAGAATCAGAATGACATTCCATTTTCCAGGATACCTATGAAGTGAACTTGGCAGTGCTCTCTTCCAGTGGTTCACAAGAAACACTTGGAGAAGACTGGATGGTGAGGGTGAACAGTGACTGTGAAACTATGGCTGTGAGACCGTAGAATCTATAGATGAATTAGTATTTGTGGACAGCATTGGTAAACAAAACAATTAGCTACAAATAGTTGCTGAAAACCTCTTAATTATGACCCAACATATTTGCCATTGAAAAGAACAATGAAAAATATCTTACCAATGGCTGCTTCCACTTGTATAGGCTCTGAATCCTGTGAAAATTCACTCAGCCCTGCTGCATTAACAGCTCTGACTCTGAAAATGTACTTCTCACCAGTGACAAGCCCATGGCAAATGAATCTAAAACAAATCAGTGAAGGAATACTTAGAAAGTATTATGGAGAAAGAGAAATCTTAAGTGGGAAAATAAAGCATTTCTTCCCTAAAATGTACTCTCATTTCTGAAAACTGAGGATAAACCATGACCCCAGTGACTTAAATGAAGCCCAGAAAATGCAGAATGTGTCTAAGCACCCCATTCATGCACAAATACAATGTCTAAAACCATGTCTCTTCAGATAAACCATTTACCAACACTCTTTCCTTCTCAAGTTTTTATGTTACCAGAGGGTCTACCTTACTTCTGCTAGTATATAAAGTCCATACTTCCTAATGGAAACAATGCAAAAAGCTGCAGAGATAATATCTATATTTCCTTGTGAAATATCGCAATGACACAAGTAAGAGACATCTGTACCACAAGTTTCCATGTTTCATTTCCAATAATAGCTGACAAATTGCGATGTTCAAACACATTACAGGGCATAGTACAAGAGCTAAAAAGTGCCCAATTTTTTATTTCATTTTTGCTTCTATACATGACACAATAATCTACTGAGTTACCAAATGATTACATAAAAAACCTCATAAATTTTGTCTAGTGTCCACTCCGAAAACACAATATTTCCCAAGGCAGGAATAATTTATTTTGGGAAAATTGTGTTTTGAAATTTTCAGTGTTTTATTTAAAACAGAACTTCTTTTACAATAGTTATTTGAAGTGTATTTTATTTCATGCTACTTTTTCTTTGTTCTACTTCATAGTGTCATGTCTTGCACTGCCAATGATGGCATCATGCAATGATGTTTGAAGCAAACATAGTGGGCAAAATAAAATGTATTTCAAAGTTAACAATTTATTTTAGGAAAAAAAATAAAACCTGAATTCATATTTTCAGAGCAGTATTTTTCCTACTCATTCTGCCAGACTTTTCAAAATTATATGCTTTCACCAAGATGCGTGCACAAAACAAATTTCAAAAGATCAAACTATGCTTCATAATGTAAACTATGAGCTACAGCTAATGCTTTGAGATTGATTCAATCAGAAAAGTCAAGAGTTAACAGACAGCCTGTGCCAGGCTGCATCATACATTCCATCACATTGACTATAAATGCAGTGATAGGAACCTAACCAGTGTAGCTGCATCACAGTATGTAGCATCTCATAACACTATTTCTATTTTTACGGTGAATAAAGTTTACGTTTCATATTTTAAATAAGCAAACAGCATGAAACTTCACCAACACTTGATATAACCACAATATAAACCATAGAAGTATATATGAAAATATATAAATTGGCACATACAACTATTGTGATATAAATGAACAAAAGAATGCTTAAAGGAGATTGTTGTGCTTGTGTTCAAGTAAGTGGGGGTTTAGGTATTTTTGATAGGCAAAGCATTTACAATGCCTTTTAAAACCAAAGTTGGTCCAAGAGTATTTAGCAGTGCCTTACTTATTGTAACAAGGGTTCTCATGGATAGCAATTACAAATAAGCCAAATCAGTCACAATAAGCAGAAACTGCTTCTGCATTGACATCAGTCCTCTTGAGATCAAGTTCTGCAATTATTCCTTTAGACTTTGAAGATTATGTCCTTATTCAAACAAAATCAAATATGATTTAGCTTGCAAAGTTGTAAGTCTTGATTATTTTTCTGACTAGAGACTGAGCTTCACGTCAGTAAGAAAAGTGAGTTTATACCAAATATTGAAGAGTGTTCATTAATATCTTAATAACTGCAAGTGAAAGAGTAGTTAGAAAGTAATGTTGTTAGTGTGATATAGTCCACATGTCCTCCTGACATTCTAGATATACAGTCCAGAAATGTTTACAGCTATCTTCTAAAACATTAGACTTTGCTTCCAAACATTATGCAGTTCAGTTTTCTACACTTGTAATTTCACCCATTCCTCACTGTACGGTTTTTCATCAGGCTGATACGCTGCACAATAGCGAACAGCTATTGTAGCAAACAGCTACAATAGCCGTTTGCTATTGAGAAAAGCAAAGAGAAGCAAAGAGTTTCTCTTTTCTCCACCAGCAATGTCCACATTTCCCCTGCCCCTTGACTGTTTCTGACATAAGGCTGATTATAAATTCCTTTTGGACCAGGCTCACAGTTTGAAATGTATTTTTATAACGTCTTATGAACTTCACCAGCAAGAGTGATTCTAGCCTGCTGGCTGACACAGAGTGATTAAGTTTACTACTAGTAGTAATGGCTGGAAAGCACATAAATCCAGTAAATCAAAAATTAGTGACCATAATTTCCATGCTTGAAAATCCATTACCTTGTGCCTTTCACTGGATTGTTATTGCATGGTTCCCAATGACCAGATCCAACTACACTTGACTCAATGTAGTACCCAACCAGCTCCTTGGCATCTGGGGACTCAGTCCAAGTGACAACAACTGACGTATCTGTGTTCCTAATTGGCATAATACGTCCAGGAGCTTTGGGAACATCTGTGAGAGAGAAACAGAGATAAATTAGTAACCAGCCAGTCAAAATCTACAAATAAAATCAGGATGACATTCTATTCTCAACAGTCATTCTATAGAATGAATATTCTTGGCAGAATATTCATAGAATGATAGAATCATAGAATCATAGAATAGTTAGGGTTGGAAAGGACCTTAAGATCATCGAGTTCCAACCCCACTGCCATGGGCAGGGACACCTCTCACTAAACCATGCCATCCAAGGCTATGTCCAACCCCACCTTGAACACTGCCAGGGATGAAGCATTCACAACTTCCCTGGGCAACCCATTCCAGGGCCTCACCACCCTTACAGTAAAGAATTTCTTCCTCATATCCAATCTAAACTTCCCCTGTTTAAGCTTGAACCCTTTGCCCCTTGTTCTCTCACTACAGTCCCTAATGAAGAGTCCCTCCCCAGCATCCCTATAGGCCCCCTTCAGGTATTGGAAGGCTGCTATGAGGTCTCCACACAGCCTTCTCTTAATATTCATTCTATATTCTTATATTAGCATGACTAACACAGATTTAACCCTCAAAAAACTCCTCTGATTTAAATAAAGTAACCTGACAGGTTAAGTAACAACAGAACAGGATCAGTAGGTTGAAGCCTTTGGTGGTGAGGTTCCTTACTTCTCTATTGCCTGTAATTCAGCGCATTTCCATCAAATTAGATTTAGTTTATTCCCTCGTGCTGAACATTTACACCAGAAACGTGATTTTGAGCTTTCTAAATGGGAAAATGTGTAAGGTACACATTGAAGATTTGTGCAGCCCACAGAATAAGTCAGAAACCAATGTCCCTGTTAAATAGCAAAATGCATCTAAAGTGTTTTTTGAAAAGAGCTGTTTGACTTTTCTTAATGAATGTAGCTCATGTGCATCAAACTGTTCTGAAAACTCAGCCAGTATGAAGTAAACAGAGACAATCTGGGAATTGGATTGAAATCTGCATTGCTGTTTGGAAACAAATTGCTAACATAGGTGTAGCTACTGATGCTTTACTGCGGTGAACATCTTGGCTTCTCTTCTAGTGGAAATAGTCTCTGCATTCATGTTAGTATTAAATTCTTCACTTTTGTTTAATTTGGCAAACAAGGAAGGTTATACTCTGCTGATATCTGCAATTATTTTCAATGAAGACTCTAAGTAAAACAAAACATTTTTGTGCCTCCTTGAGTTTTCATTTTCTTTCACTATTTGCAGCCTTTGCAGATCTTGGCATCGTTATTCACAGCTTAATTCCCTTAGTTTGCATCTGTCATTTGACTACATGTCAAAGGTTCAACAACCCAGACCAGAATTATTTTAGCTAAAGGGAATAAATCACTGACTGCTTTTCATACTTGAATTATTATCTGTCTTCAGACAAAACAATTACATCATAAACTGAAAAGAAGATTTAATACATACGACCACACACTTACCGAGCTTGTCATCCACAACAGTGGCTTCAGTTGCTTCTGAAGGTTCACCGATTCCAGCTGAATTGCAACAGCGAACTCGGAAACAGTAGGATTTGCCTTCAGCCAAATCAAAAACTGCAAAACGAGGGGACTTCACAGGGATCTCAGTGTTCACCCTTTGCCAGTCCTCTGTGCCAGCAACGCACTGCAGTCAAACCCAGAAGCCATGCATGGAACAGAAGTCCCAAAAAGCTGAGTGTCTAACCCAGTAAGACTTTCTACCCAGACCACCAAATGCATGTCTGCTATGAAGAAGTCATGTTCCTTTTTTGGGCCTTTCCACAGAATGAGAATCTTTTAAAGCTTATGAATCTGCCAGATGTCCACCTACTCCAGAAAACATACATAAAAGCTTACTAGGTTTTATATATCAAAGCTAAACCGCTCTTCGCTGCCAGGAAGTGATGTTATTACTAACTGTATCCAGTTCTGGACCACTCTCAAAATAAGTTCTGCAGACATTCAACATCATCCAAAGAATAGAAGTCTAACATTACCACATTGCTTCTAGATGCTTTTGTGTCACCCCTCATGATCACTTATACCGTTCACATTAGTGAATAATTTTTGCCTGATTTACATTAAGGGAAATTTCAAGTAATGGTTCTGGTTTCTGAGGGATTTCAAATTCTCAGCAGAACATTATCTGACTATGTGACATTATTACTCAGTACTCAGCATGCAAGAGGTTATTAAAAAGCTTTCTTACATGGAAACTCAAAATTCATATATTCATCCTCTCTAAGTCTGTTGCTAAGTGAAACTCACTTATTTAGACCAGATTTTGTGAGAGAGATGAAAAACACATAATGGGAAGATATTTATGTCTCCCTTCATGACACCTCGAGAATGATAAGGAAAAGCATCGATAAAAAAGTTTGTGAACCATGAGATACAAGTAAAAAGGGTGATGGCATGAAGAATTTTCAGGCTAGCGGCCATGCAAAAATGACTCAGAAAAGCAGGACACTGAAATTAAAACTGATTCTATACTGGGCAACAAATTTTGTCATCTTTTTTGAGTTGGTGAAGCAAATGGAAAGGTGATGTAGAGGATAAATATGAAAAGGCAGCTGGAGGAGAAAGTGTTGATGCCAGGAATCTCTTGCAGAATTCCTCTGTCCAAACAATCTGTCCCACCAGACAAGCTTTCCTTTATACAATTTTTTTTATATACGTATTTAAAAAAAAAATAAAATCATATATATGTAAACACGTGACTTCCCTCTGTGCTTTTTCATTACAGAAGGAGTTTGCCAGCCTGTATACTCCAGGGTAGGTCAACAACACAATTCATTAAAGGATATTAGTGTGTGACACGTTCTGCATCTACTTTCTTATTTCCCATCTTTCTTTTATTCCTAGTTTATTTTAATCTACAGTAATAGTTATCTTGATGAAGATAACTCTCCTGGCCCTAGTTTGAAAATCTCAGGTGGAAAGGAAAGTTAACTGAAAGTCCAGAAAAGATGACAACACAAATGTAAAAGTTCACCGTATCGTGATTCTGATTTTGTCCACTTTTACCTTTTCCACAAAATACATGATACCCTCATGGCCACGCTGTCCAGGAGGTTTCCAGCTAAGCACAACATAGTTCTTGGTGGCTTCAATAACTTGGAGGTCTGTAGGTGGACCAGGAACAACACCCTCTGAAGGTCAAGGGAGAAGAATAGGAGAGGGAATTGACATTTAAATCCTTCATGTTTGTGTCAGATCTAGTACCTTAACTAAAGCTTAGGAGTACTAATATACCTTGACACCTGATTTTTCTTTTTTTGTTTAAACATAAAGTTAAGAGTCTTCTAAATATTGGTTTTAAATGAACTCTTTTAACACGAAGTATGTTTATTCTTTAAGTCCTGAATAATGAAACCTCACCTCTACAACCAAATTGTGTTATTCAAGGTCAATCAACTCTCAGAACTAACTTTGGGTGCGTGCCAAAGTCAACTGAACTCACTGGGAGTTTTCCTAATTACTCAGTCAGCTTCACATTAGACTTTTGTAGGCAAAAGGGCTATGTTTACCTGCAGGTTCTTCCTCAGTGACAATAATCTGTCCAGTCCAGGGAGCAGAAGGGTGACCTGAAATAAATGTCAGAGGTATCACGGAAATGAGAGATTTAAGGGAGTTTTGAAATAATGAGGAAAATTACTCTTTTGTGGTTCAAAAATAACATTTACGAGATTGATGTGAGCTCTATTTTTTTTACTGCTGTGAATGTTGCTCATGTAGCAAACTAGTTATCCAAGCTTGAATACTGAGAGTAGCTTATCAATCAATATAGCTAGAAAATTTAATCCACGGAAACGTCTGCTCCTTACAAAAATGTCACTGAAGTCACCTAGGTGACAAGCAGAGGTATTTGGCTCACTCAACCCATTGTTTTTAGAGAATTAATTTCAACTTTATTTTCCATACCCTATTCATTTGGATTAACAGCTCACTCATTAAAGGAACAGCCAAAATCCTGTAGGCTGCTCTTTGTCTCTTTTTAACCACTTTCCCTCACATTGCCAGCTTTCAAATCATGAGTCACAGTCACAAACAGAAACTCAGCCTGACTCAGCATATCCACTAGATATGATTTGGGTTGCACTCTCAGTGCCTCTGTGTTATCATATTATTGCAGTTACACACTCGGCTATCAACCACGTCAATGCACTTTCAGAGATAAGTTTTGCAAATGCTGTTCTCCACCTCCATGTGCTTCGCCCTACATTGGCTAATCCATTTTGGAAATGCGAGCAGAGAGGGAGCTGGTGGGGATTAAAAAGGATCATGAGGGATGAAAGGAGGACAGGTAGTGGGAATAGGCCACCAAGAGCAGACTTTATCACCTGAGACAGCTTCCATGCTCCCCCTTGAGAAGGAGCCTCCCCCAGACTTCAGGTTTCACATGTCTGTCTGAGCACAATGCTTCCTGGCAGTGCCAAATCTGCTCCTCTGGCCTTTTGTTTTTATTTTGAATTTGATCATCTGACTGCAGTCTGTAGCTTGCAGCATTATGATACATTAAGACGTAGAAGCTGGGACCAAGGGAGCTCTGTAGCTTTGCACACAATACCCCTTCACATCAACAATTTTAAATAGCAAAACTTCAGAAACAAGTAGAAATAACTGGATTTTAGGTATATGATTTAGTATATGGGTAGAGAGGTAGATTTGGAAACTAAATGTCTGGGATATTACGAGGCAACAGCAGAAATATCCTTCACGTATAAAATTCAACACACAGAGCTTGGGGTGTACTGGGCTACCCTGGGATTTTGCTGATGTTATGGAAAAACTTCGATATTCACATGAGCACAGAATCAGCCACTGTTGTCTGTGGCTCAGAGAGAGACTATTCACAGGATCTGTTTGGCTATTTTGTTGGCTGAACAGGAGTGCCTTTAGGCAATTATCTCTCCTGTGTCTTTTCTCCCCTTCCTGCAAGTTCAGAGCATGGCACTGTAGCCAGCCAAAGCCACTACAGCAGGTAGAGCACTTTGTACAAAGAGCACTGAGATGATTTCTTCTTGGCAAAGCTGTCTCCAAAGAGGGTTTTCTTTTTACATTGCTCCCTCTAGCGGGATTTCGAAGGCTTATGAATAGTTTGCCATATTGTTCGGTTGGGTTTTTTTTCTAATGAGCTGTGACTTCTTGGATGTGTCAGGCAACCTGCAAAAAGCACATCTTACTTCTAAGCCTGGCTCTGTCAGAAGGATCCAGAGCAGCCACGGGCTCTGATACCCGGGACGGTAGGCTGACGCCAGCTTTGTTTACAGCTCGGACTCGGAAGATGTAGGAACGGCCTTCAATTAGACCAGTGACAGGAAAACGAGCAAACTTCACAGGGCTCTCATTGCACTGGGTCCAGTGGGTCGTGCCAACCTCACACCTGAAAAATACCAACAGCAAGAGCAGTGCTCAGAAGGGAGAAACACAAACTTGGGGCACACACCCCCTCCCCCCCATACAGCTTCACCATCTGTTCACATTCATTGGCTGGTCCGTACCAGCTTCCTCACAGTGTTACATGCTGATGACATCAAAGAAGATGCACCAAGGGGTCAGGGATGAAGAACCATCTGGGCATGCACTGGATCCCTTGAGGGCTCAGGAAATACATGTATCTTTTGCAGTTGCCAGAAGGTGACTAATTCATCTATCATACACGGTACTCCACTGTAACATCCCATAAAATGATGGGCTTCATAGGGCATGGAGACCTCCCTTGTTAGTTCTGTGACCAGCCCAGCACACAGACGATTGTGAACAGGGTGAAAGAAAGGCACTGAGCTGGCCCCTGTTTCAAAGACCGCTGGGGCTGCCAAGGGAGCCTGCAGTGCCATGGCTGCAGCCAATGCAATAACAAGACCTGGTGGGGTGATACTGGTCCCACTGCTGAATAGTCTCACACCTGGCAGGAGGCTGGTTTGTGGCAGAAGGAAGAGATAACAAGCAGCAGGGAAGGACCACAGTGACTTCTGCTCAGGAAGCCAGCGGGAGCTTGTGGAGATGGCTTCCCATTATCCAGCAACATGGTCAACAGGAACATGAAGTAGCAGTTCGGGAAAGACTTTTTATTGCTGATGAAATATCTGCCAAAGTGAATATTACAGTCCCTACCCAGATATCTTGGCACATGCAAGCATCCCTTTTCTGGGAACTGTTACTGTCTTGCTCAGGACAGTTTTATGGTTCTGGTTTCTGCTTGGGGCAAAGGATGCCCAAGCTTCACCTCTAGCACTAGCACAGACTGGTCCTGCCTCCTTGAGCAACATGCTCACTTTACAAGCAGTTAGGGGCTACCCTGGCTGAATATTTGGGTGCCTAAATACCTTCAGTGGGATCAAATACTGGAGAGCAGTAACACAACTTTGAATTTAGAAGCAAATGTAGAATAAAGGAGGTAAACATAAAAGAAAATGAAAATAACAAATGACAAATTATTTTATCTCATGCTTTTCAATGTGCCTTTAGGTTTTTGAGTTAGAATGAACAGCAATAAAAATTCTCCACTCTGGCGTGCTCACTGACCTGTCAATGAAATATCCAAGGATGGGGTTTCCTCCATCAACAGCGGGCTGCTTCCAGGAGACAATGACATAATCTTTGTTGGCATCTAAGCACTGCACATCCAGTGGTGCACCAGGGGCTCCAGGGATTTCAGCATCAGCATCTATGAGGATGGAGACACACATTTCCAAATGTGAACCACAGTTCTTTAACAATTATTAATCTTTAAGGACTGAAATCTGTTCCTAATGAGCCTAAAAAAGAAGTTCCATTACTGGGTTCAAAAAGTATTGGATTTTATATTGGCAACGTTTTTCTAGGGTTAGGTTTTCTCTTTACCACATTTACAAATGCTTAATAAGTTACAACATACTGTAAATGTAATTCACCTACTCATTTTAAATAAAATTAATAACATGCATTCTGGTTAGGTAACTGCCAGAGACACAGCTGAACTAAAAACTTGGCAGACTATATATTTACCTGCTCTTCTACTTAGGGGAAGAGGCTGTTATATTGCCTGGTGTTATCAACCAGGCAATAGCTCAGTCAAAAGTATTCACACATTGGATATAAAACACTGAATAAAATATCTTCATAGTCCTTCCTTGTTTGTTTTTGGCTAGTTACGAACTTCAATGGTATCAAAACCTTTTGAAGTTCAACTATATTAAACATCTATATCATTGTGGAATACAACCTTCAAAAGCATAAGCATAATGTCCCTTTCAAGTGTTTATCACAAAGTTGGGACTGCTGGTGTCCAAGGGCCTTGATTCTAGCATCAGCTTCCAGACATATCTTATCTAAAGCTTTAAAAACCAGAGCACAGCGCTGGTCACTGGGGAATCTTACTGTTTACACAGTTAATTTGATTTGTGAGATGGGGTCATTTTCATGTAGAGAAAAATAACCTTTGTAGAAAGACTGTAGGAGAGAATTTCAAAGAAGAGAGGTTGTTTCTCTGCAAAATAACATCAATTTGTACAGTTACATGCATTTTTCAAACCCTGTTGTGAACTGCTTCAAAAGAAGACCTGACATAGACATGAAAGATGTACATGCCTGAAGAAAACAATATTTTGCTAGTAAATACTATTCATGCATCACATCTAGTTCCCAGACTTCTTAAAAAGGTCTGATGTTTCAAGGCCTTACAGGATTTTGGATTTCAATATACAATAATCCCTATTTTTCATGCTTCTGCCTTTCAGAAAAAAAAAAAAAGCCTTACAAGAGAATCTGACATGCTTCATTAAGTGAAACAGTAGCCATCAGAAAAAAAAGGAACCCATATTTTACACTGTCTTCTCTTACTGGCAGATTAACATCACATGGAGTTTTTGAAGCTGCACCAAAGTTACCGAGTTCAGGTTCTAATTACAGCTAACTTGATGTGTTTTTTTATTTATTTATTTTAATGATCATGTACAAAAAAAGCAATTCTATTGACAAAAAAAAGAACCTTAAGAGTAACAACGACATGTGTTCAGTGATCTCCGTAGGAAAGCTTTTACTACCCATATATTCCACTTAACAGAACATGAGACACCACAGTTTTGTTTCCAAGACAGACTAGAAAATAGCTGGGACAACCAGCATTTCTGATCAGCCTCTGAGGGGCTAGGATTTCATCCCTGATGGCTTGCTGACAAATGCTGACTTGTAGCCATGGCAGAAAAGGCACACACACTCCCCAAGCCTGTCTAAAGACCTAACGTTATGTGTTGGATTAGTACATCGCTTACTTCCATCAATTCACAGGGGTTTCAATGTGTGACACAGAAAGACAACCACTTGTGCTTAAATACCACAGCTAGCCATTTATAGCAAATTTGCTTACAATTTAAGAGGAGCAGTGAGGAATATACTAGCCAGCTGAGGCTGTGGGGACCATTTAAGTAGGAATGTAGAATTAATCTAATTAGAATTTAGCAAATACACTGCTTGGCTAGTAAAATACTCTGGTGAAAGTGGAAGTGGATTTGCAGTCAGGTCATACCTGCATTGCTAGAAGATGTAACAGGAACAAGGGTGATCATTGCACAACTTAAAGCAAGAAAGACAAATCCTATTTCTTGTCACAGATACTCACTTCAGTACTTTCTTCAGGTGATGAAAACACCTGCTTCAGACATATTTTCTGAGCAGGCCATTATCTCACACAGCTCTGCTGGACTTGGCAGCACAATACCATACTGGGCATGATCTCCAAGCCAAGAATTTTGAGACCCATTTGAATTAGCATTACACACTTCAGCTGCTTTTAGCAGATGAGACAGATATAGAACCAGCACGCAACCTGATAGCCATGGTTCCCTCTAAAGAAATATTTCCCTAACAGAAATTCAAAGAAGTTTTTCATTTACTTGCAGAGTTTTTCATGTTTCACGAAAAAGCAGTTTTTCATGTTTACAAGCAAACAACACTCTGAGAAATTATGTTTTAATTCCACACTTCGCTGCTTTTCTTTAGAGAATCACAGAATGGTTAAGATTGGCAGATAACTCCAGGGATCACATAGTTCAAATCTTGAATCAAAGCAGGGTCAGCTGGAGCTTGTGCCAAAGGACTGAATCAAATCAGGTTTTGCATATCTTCAAGGATGGAGACTCCACATCCTGGCTGGGTAACATGTTTTAGTGTTCAACCACTCTTTGAGTAAAAAATATGTTTTCTTATGGTTAAATGGGATTTCCTGTATTTTAATTTGTGCCCATTGCCTCTTGTCCTGGCACTGAAAAGAGCTTCTTTACCACTCTTCATCAGGTATTTATACACACAGATAAACTCACCCTAAGCCTTCTCCAAACAGCCCCACATCTCTCAGCTTTTTCTCATATGAGAGCTGCTCCAAGCCCTGAATCACTTTCACAGCCCTTCACTGGACTCACTCCAGTGAGTCCATGTCTCTCTTGTACTTGGGAGCCTAGGAGTGGATCCAGAAGTCCAGACGAGTCTCATCAGTGCTGAGTCAAGGGGAAGGACCACCTCCTCAGCTTGCTGGCAATGCTCTTCCTAATGCAGTCCAGGATACTGCTGTCCTTTGCAACAAGGGCACATGCTCACCTTGGTGCCCACCAGTACCCTCAGGCCTTTTCTGAAAAGTATCTCTTCAGCCAGTCAGCCCCCAGCCTATCATGGTGCATAAAGTTATTCTTCCCCAGGTGCAGGACTTTGTGTTCCCCTTCCACCATATTTTTCCCCGCATTGTGCATTAGAGGGAACCCCCCAAATGGTGCATAAAATCTTTACCAAAACAGCCCAGTTTAGCTAGCAGTGAGATGGTTACAGAAATACATTTTTAAGTTATGATGTAGATTTTTTCTTTTCATGAAAAATCCGTTTTTTTTTTTTTGTTTTTTTTTTTTTTTTCCAGAAATAACAATTGGAAGTTATATTGCTAGAAGCTATTAATGGAAAATAATAATTCTCTTTTTCTTAGGGAAAAAAAGCACCTCAAATGTCTGACACTGATTTTGCCAGTATGTTTTCTTCATTTCTGTAGTGAATTCTCTTTGCAAGAGGGTACTTACCTCTAACAAAGACATAAGCACTATACTCTTCATAGTAGTCTCCCATCACCACTCGTAGAGTGTAAAGACCTTCATCTTCCTTGTTTGCATGATTCAGTGTTAACGCAGCTCGCTCCCCGCTCCAGTGCATCTGAACCCATTTGGATGGTGCAATCAGAACACCTAGAAATTGGGGAATTTAATGCTGAGAACTAGCTGGATCTACTGAGGAATACATTTGGAATACAGAGAACATATTGGAATAGATTGGAAATGCACAAAGAGACCATTCTTATATGCAACTTCCTGTCTTCAAATATAAACAGAAAGTACAGCTAATTCTGCGCTAATGCCAATTTTGTCTTCAAAGTGTAACTTCAGAAAGCAACAGCTTTGTTATCAGCTGTTGCACAACACATTTGTGCCAACTACTTAAGAAATGTTTTGGCATATAAATAATTAGTAAAAGCTATGTGGGCTATGCAGATGGGACACATACATGTTGGAGTTGATCAAAATGCTTCTAATTTCAAAAAAATTTTAAGACAGAAAAAATCCCTAGAAGACATTTTCACAGTGCTTCATCAGCTTTCTTACTGTGGTTGCACTTCAAAATGCTAAATTTTGAATTGAATTGGAAAGGAGAAAATATTACTGCTCAAAAAATCTGAGAAAGTGATGACCAAATCATAACATTCACTTATGCTGAAGTAAGTAAAGGTTTATATTAAAGACATTTATATTTCTTCTTGGCAAACATTCTCACCATTTCTGTACCATTGAATTTCTGGTTTGAAGCGCTTGATATCAGGATTGATTACAACTGTGCAGCCCAGACTTATTGTCTCGCCTTCTCTCCCAAAGGATACATCAAACTTGTCAACAAAGCTGATTTCGAACCTGGAAGCATAGCCATGAGGTGTAACGCCAACTGTATAATGAAAAAAAAGAATCCAGCTCTTTACTTTTTCCTTCTGTGACAAAAGTAGGAAGCAAAAGTTTATTATGAATATAAGCTCAGGTAAAGTTTAGGGTAAAAATAGCAAAAATATATGTTAAGTCATCATCTTCACTGGTAATTGCAGTGTTAAATAATGTAAGCTCTTTCTACCAAAGAGAATCAACTATTTCTTTATTCATGCAACTCTAGTTCTTAGAGCTAGTTCATTTTACAGGGGAGAGGCTCCTTTAGATTTTCATTTTGGAGTGTCCACAATTTCAGATGCAGTGTTCTATCATTTTCTCATAAGGTTTGCTTAATAATTTAAAAATACTTCTATTCATGATTAATGATTTATGGTTTTAATATAAAATGAGCTCTTCATTCTCACAGACATTCAGGTAGCATGTTTCTGTACTTGCTCCTGAATTTATCTTTCCTGATGGTGTGTGACCCAAGTTGTGTGGTATTCCAGACAGAACATACTAAGTGCCTTGCACTTGTACAGCACATACATAGCACAGGGGCCTCCATGTTTCTTTTGAAACAGCTCAGCTGATAAAACCTGGGGACACCTTTTCCTTTTTCACAACTGCCCTACAGCGGTAGCTCTCAGTGTTCCTGTGACCAATGGGTATAGGAAGATCATTATCTTACTTTCCCATGGCCATTTTCCCCTACAGGTGAGGCTAACACCATCTGAAATTGTAGAATTTAGCACCTTTGTAAATCAGACCTGCTTCTGTTTTAAATAATATTCTACTTAGTCATTTGACACGCTTGTGAGGTGGGCTGATGCCAACCTGATGAAGTTCAACCATGCTAAATGCAAAGTCCTCCACCTGGGTCGGAGCAATGCCAGGCACAGCTACAGGTTGGGAGGGGAGGAGATTCAGAGCAGCCCTGCAGAGAAGGACTTGGGGGTGTGGGTTGATGAAAAAATGAACATGAGCCGGCAGTGTGCGCTTGCAGCTCAGAAGGCCAACCGTATTCTGGGCTGCATCAAAAGGAGTGTGACCAGCAGGTCGAGGGAGGTGATCCTGCCCCTCTACTCTGCTCTCGTGAGACCTCACTTGGAGTATTGCGTGCAGTTCTGGTGTCCTCAGCATAAAAAGGACATGGAAGTGTTAGAACAAGTCCAGAGGAGGGCCACGAGGATGATCAGGGGACTGGAGCGCCTCTCGTATGAAGATAGGCTGAGAAAGTTGGGGCTGTTCAGCCTGGAGAAGAGAAGGCTGCGTGGAGACCTGATAGCAGCCTTCCAATACCTGAAGGGGGCCTATAGGGATGCTGGGGAGGGACTCTTCATTAGGGACTGTGGTGAGAGGACAAGGGGTAATGGGTTTAAACTTAAACAGGGGAGGTTTAGATTGGATCTGAGGAAGAAATTCTTTACTGTGAGGGTGGTGGGGCCCTGGAATGGGTTGCCCAGGGAAGTTGTGAATGCTTCATCCCTGGCGGCGTTCAAGGTGGGGTTGGACATAGCCTTGGATGGCATGGTTTAGTGGGAGGTGTCCCTGCCCATGGCGGGGGGGTTGGAACTCGATGATCTTGAGGTCCTTTCCAGCCCTTACTATTCTGTGATTCTGTGATTCTATGTTGCAACTGTAAATGGATGTGTCAAACAAACATATATTGCAACTTACGTCCCAGAGGCATGGAAAAAGTTCCAGAATGCAAAAGACTTGCATCAATTTCTCCTTTATACCCTAGACAGAAAATGAACAACTCCAGTCATTATCACCATGAGGTAAAGGCTCTCTGAGCCTGAAAAACAAAAATGGTAATGTACATCTTAATAAAAAAAACCCCAAAGGAAATATTTTGTGAACCTACTCTTTACCACGAGGGAAGCAAAAGCTGAAATTTCTCCTTTTACATTCATAGCAGAGGCCCGATACTGAGCAATGTCGTCAAAATCACATCTAAAAAGATAGAAATTATTAGGCAGGGCACCAGTTTACTCCTTGGCATAGCCTCTCCTGTTTTTTAGATTAAGGAAAACCTCAGAAATCTGGGTAAAATCTATAAAGAAGTAAAAGCTTGGGAGACAGACACACTGGATACTGGATTGATTGTAGCTACTCGTGGCTACATTCTCTCAATGTTAAGAAAGCAGTGTTCAAAATAAATGTCTCTCTTCAGATATCACTTACATATTTGAAATAGAAAATACAGCAGAAATAGGAAAAAATGTCTGGTAATATTTATCTAAGTTATCTTTCAATTATCTCTAATTTACTGTATTCTTCGGAGAGATGCCTAGCGTGGAAGCTGCAGAAATGGTAGATACCAATGTGTTTTCAGTGGGCACCTACTGGTAGCTGGTATCTAAATTGTCAAGCCTAGATTGTTGCTGATTGTCAAATTAAGTAATTAGGTCTCATTTTTTCTAGATTTTTAATGCAAAATGACTGAAAAGAAATTCCCATTTGGAGTGTGAGTACTGTTAAAGATCTCTCTTGTGTGTAAGTGAGGCCATCACAGTTCTGTTCCTCATTCCCATATGAATCAGAACCTTCACCATATTTCAGAAACAGTTAACTCATGTATTTTTACTCTGAACTAGATTTTTCTCATGTTTAACTGTACTCATGCAGCAGACAAATGGAAAAAGTAATCACAATGCCCTACGTGTTTCTAACTCAGCCATAAACAGAATAATAGTCCAGATAAATTCACTTAGGTAAATTCCATATCCTCTACTGAGGAAAACCAGGCCTGCTTCAACATTTAGTAGACAACATTCACCTCAGCTGTACAAACTTGATATCTCTTACATCCCAAGAGATTTGTTCACATTTTGCAGGCCTTAATCTATGACAACATTTCAGATTAAGCTCTCTGTTAAATTATTTAGTATTCCCTTACGTGCTAATCTCCAGTGAGTGCAGCCCATATCGGTTTTCAATGATATACTTGCCAGGATGAGTCTGTACATCGATGGGCACGTTGTTTTTGTACCTATGGAAAAGCAAAGAAACAGTATGCCACAATTGGAAGTGCATAATTTTTATGCTTTAAAAGGTCAAGTGCTTGATGTTTGAAATAAAACATCAGTTTCTGCGTATTTTCCTAGGTAAACTGCAGTCTAATTTCCTGGTAAGACATTACATATCTTTAGAAGCTTAATCTCTCTCTGTTTTTCTTTGAACACTTTGACAGGAGAAAATAGTATTGACTGGGATGAGAATCAGCTTATACTACCATGAACTTCATGCTGCTATTTGTAAAGAAATGGAGAAGTCACATGAGCAACATCTCCAGAGTTTTGACAGTTGCAAACAATTAAAATTCTGCAGTATCCTTTCCTGTTAGGTATTATACACATTTTGCTTTGTTTCCATATTTGACCTACTTTTAAACCCTGCATATTCACAAAAATGTCAAGTAGAAAGTTTTGGGTTTTTTTATTTTTTACTTTACATGGCTAAGTTGACAGGAGGCCCAGCAGGCTTAGAATGATAAAGAAAAAATGTCTTGCTGGTAAAGTGCATTGCAGTGAGGGATCTGGCCAAAGCTATGCTGCCAAAAGCTTCTCTGCCTTTACAGGTATATGCTGTAAGTGCTTTCTGGTACAGGTATATCTTCAGGTAGGGAAAGTTTATGGTAAGTAATTTGAAGGAATGAACCAGTACAGATCCAGTAGTGAGCTGGTACTGCTAATTTCAGAATTTATATAAACAGCTTGTGACTCACAGAGTCAAATAAACTCTCACATAAGCACTTATGTAAATAGAGTTCACATAAATTCTTCCCAACCAACTGTTGCATAAAAAGTCACTCATTTTGAACAACATGGTATAACCAAGTAAATGTTCAAGTGAATCCAGTCTTAAGTAAGTACTACTAATGCAGAACAAACTGACAATAGGAGTCTAATAATATTACACACTGAATTGTACTCAGTACATTTAGGATTGATTTGAGGTCTATAAAGAAAGAATGTTTCCTAAGATAGTGTCCTCTAACATAGCTTTCCCTGTTCTCCATAAGGTACATATATAAGGGAAGTGGAAATATAAATGACGAAAGATAAAAGTATCTTCATTTCTTAATCTGATATAGCTTAAATAAACCTTTCTCTTCACAAGTCATAACAGATATCCAGCCAAAGAAAGAGCTTTTCTTCTTTATTTCTGATTTTAAATTTTTAATCTCTTGTGATTTTCAGTCAGAAAAGGGAACTGATCTGATGTCAGTGGCTTCACCATTTCACCAAACAAGTCAATAATAAGCAATTTTATTTTTACCAAAAATGCTATTAGTTTTATATATTTCAAGATGAAACTATATCTGCAGTAAATCTGAAAACTACCTTTCAGCACTTTCAGTGTTGTGGAATAAGGAATATTTCCCCGGTTACAAATATTTCGACACAGTAATACACTGGGGGTTTTCCAAGTGAGTGAGGATCATAAACCTAATGCTTTTCATCCTGATCTTCCTCTCAGCAAGATGTCTATGAAAAGGGACTCAATGCAGGGCAATACTCTCTATTCTGGACTTCAAGCAGTTGCAGAGATGCTTCACCTTGTTATGGATCTCCTAATGCATTATCCTGACTCACAGCAGAGAATAATACATGGGTCCAGTGAGAGTAATACATTCACCACCATTCTTCTTCTGGGGAGCACCACCTCATTTGTGCGATGGTGCTCCCTAGACTGATCTGCCTGGGAACATTTTAATATTCTGTGCAGTGTGTCTAATAGTTTAGAAAACAGAATAATGTTCTTAATACTGTCAGGGAATATGAAAACCTGTGACATGGGACTTGATTCCATAGTATCTTTAACTTTTCTTGAAAGGGCTGGGCACCCCTTGAATCCTGCTGTCAGCAAAAGTGTTTAGTAGCATGTGGTGCTGTGCAGAAACAAGCTTTAACTCAGTGATGCCAGCAGTGAGAAGACTTTCACTTCTTTTGTCTTCATTATCAGGTTAGTAAAAAATAATTGATTCAATTTTCACTTATTCATATTCATCTATTGAAAGAATAGGGCTCATGTGTTTGCAGGACCACTTGTTATTTCTGGAAACATAAATTCCAGAACAGCCAAGTCATTAGCTAATGTTGGACGGCAGCCTCCCACTGTCATTATGCACTTATAGTTTATGCTTTCTGCTACTGGTTTCAAATGTCTTGGGTTTCCATATGCTTTTTCCAAGGGAGTCAGAACAGCTGCACTGGACAGCAAGATTTTCTTTAAAGAGAGTTCATGAAGCTTTATAATTTTTCAGGCACAGCATAAAAAGGTCTTCATTGCTTATACAAAGAATGACTGTTTGGAATACACAACTGACATTTCAGTATAAATGCTGAAGAAAGCTGACAGATCCGGGTCAGCGTTGTTCTGTATCTCAGAGCAAACACACCTGCTGAAATGGCTGTGAACTCTTTTTTTCCATTAGTAGCCTGTGGCAAACTGAAATCCCTTTGGAATTCAGATGTATGGCAGAACAATGTATTAATTTCTACCATCCACATTTAGCACTTAGATGAAAGGCTGGTTCATGGTGAGAGCAAAGGCAAACAGATGAAGGCTTGGTTTATCTGTGTCAGGTTTGTGGGAAAAGGTGAATCTCAACCAAAGTGAAAATGGCCTGGCTGTCATGTTCTTGGTTAGGATTCAGGTTACAGAGCTGGATTACACCCAAGAGCATAGCTGACCATTCCTTAAGCCCAGCTGAGACCAGACCCAGAGGGTTTGTCTGGAATCCTCTCTAGGAGGAATGTCAAAACAGGACACTTGCAACGCTTACATGATGGGGAAAATGTGTGTGCAGAGCCTGGCTATTGGTTGTCACAGTCTAAGGAGGGAGATCAAGTGACTTCATAGGCATCAGCTCTGGCCTATTAATGTGCCTCTTAGTAGCACTTTTTATCAAGCCCAAGATTAGAACTAAATAAATACAAAGTCCTTTAAGCAATTCAAGTAGTAAATTGCAGAATATGAGTATCACTTGACATCATGATATTGTAGATGTTTTCTGTTGTCTCCACAAACAGAATTTCCATAGGACTTATTCCTACTTAATGCTTAATGACGAACACAGACTTATTCTTTGTCCATTTTATAAACACATACATTTTATATACACATTCTAAAAGAATCTCCTAAATTAAATAATGAGCATCAAATCTCATTTTATGTTTGGAAAAAAAAAAAAGATTACTTATTATCTTAATTACTGGCTGGTATCTGCATAGCATGAAGCAGATAAGAAAGATCAGCTCAATAGACAGTGAGACAGTGAAGCTTCAAGTCACCATTAACTAATTAAATTCAATTCCAGTTAGGGTAAACATTAATGCAAGGGTCAAATTAGACCTTCAGCTATGACTAAGAGTATATCTTGGAGTTCTGACAGTAAAGATTTTGTCCGAAGACTATTCAAGTGAATAGAAAGCTTCCAACAGACTCCAAAGCTTTCAGTGGTCTTGGCTCTATCTGCGGTCTTTGACTTCAAATAATTATGATGTGTCTGCTATGAACATCCTGAGCAATGAGATCTCAGTTTTATGGAGATTCAGTACTGTGTCTGCTCAGCAGCCAAACAGCTAGTTCATAAGCAAAGCATGCTTTAATGCTTCAGGGACATTAATGGCATTCGTAGACTAAAAAGTATTTGGAAAACATTATTTTGAGGATCATACTGATGATAAATCACACTGTGCTGCTTTTCCTTCATCAGCAGACAAAAATAATATATTGGATGTCTCTGTGAAAAAAATAATCTATGTATTCCTATAGTTGTTATGCAAGAGAGGCCTCTGTACCCGATTGTTTTAATTGAACTTGTATCTTTCCAGACAAAACACCACATTCTGTGAGACAACTTCCGATACTGGTTATGCGGTGACTTTCAGCGCTACAGACAGATACAAACTTACCATGTAACACGGGGTTCTGGCCAGCCAGCAACAGAACAATGAAATTTAACGTTTTGCTTTTCCCAGATAGTGTGGGAACGAGGCTCGATAACAAACTCAGGAGCATGTAAAAGACTATCTTGATTCAACTTTTTGTGGAATGCCTGAGTCTCTTCTAGCTGGAAAAGAAACATTTGATTATAAAGTCCGGCAGTTATAAGTGCAAATTGTTAATATGAAAGTATTAACAAAGTTTTAATCTTCCAGAATTTCCACTTCCAAAATAGGTAGATTTGATTTACTGTTTTTTTTCCCTTAAAACTACCCTAAGTAAAATAGTTTTCCAAGTTTAATTATTTTTTTTTACTACAGAGTGAAAAGTGAAACAGGTCTGAAACTCAGATGTCTTCTGCAATGCAAGATTGCGTATGACTGTTAGACCTGCTCTCAAACCTTTCCTGCTGATGAGTACTTTCCTCCTCCCAGGGGTAACCATTTCAGCTGCTTGGCTACCCACACAGCTGGAAAAAAAATCGAATATGCTATAAATCATGTTTTCTGCAAACTAAACTCTTTATCTTCTGCCCTGACTTTCACATATATGGAGAATTACAGATCCCTAAATTACGATTATTAGAAGAAGAGAGCTTTCATAATCGTCTCAGTCTTTCATAAACTAAGCAATTCCAATTTTCCTTGCAACTGTTGCTTCTTAGTTCTGGACAGGTTTTGCTTGTCCTCGATGTTCATAAAATGCTAACTGCCCATTATCAGATGCCTAACAGTCTCCAATACGATTAAGTAATTGCCCCTTATGTTTTCATGACAATACTTTTGCTAACACATTCCAGAATGCTGTTTGTATTTACACAATGACTAACTTTACATTGTCTGACATCAAATCTATGACTTGTTACAAGTCCCAAATCCTCAGGTACTTCTATTTAGCCAGACATTCCTTGTTTACTTATTCCTTTTCCTTCTGTATGTAGTAATTTCCACTGGTTGTTATATGTCACCTTCACTGTTTCTCAGTTCTTGAGATGATTTTGAATTTTTGCCTTGTCCTTTAAAGTGTTTAAACCCTTTTAAACCACATGTCATGAGGATATTTTGTAAACATATTGCCAATTCTTCTGCTCAGAATATTAATAAATTTTGCTAAATTAAATATATTTGTGCTTGATATATTCTGCCAGTCTGGTCATAATGTATTTGTAAGTAGACAGAGTATAATTCTTTAAGAAGTTGCACAATAATATCAAAGCTACCCACAATTAGAGATTCAGTTCCAGATGTCTTTGGCAATTCCCTCCTTAATTTGCACCCTGTGATTAAGCCTCTGGGATAAGCACTATGTTCCTAGTAACAAGCCTAGTAACAAGCCTAGTAACAAGACCAAGTTCCTGTAACAAGCTTGTTCCTAGGCCTTAAAAATCCAGAAATTATCCCATCTCCTTCTTATTGGTAAGGGATGCATACTGGCACCTTTCTTTTCTGTCCAGCAACTACCCCATTGTCCAGGTGAAGGATGCTGTGCCATTTAACTAGGTGTTGTCATGATCAAAGAGCATTCCCTAGCCTCATTCTCCCTCTCTTTCTCCCGGCACAGTAGAAGTGTTAACAGTGCCTGCATCAAGAGCAGTGCCTGTTTTCTTACCCACCTGACACCAAGAGAACAAGATTTTAGGCCATTAAAAAGATTTTCCATTGAAAACACTTTGGTTTTTACTACCATTACTGTGATTGCCCATGGTGTAAATCAGGGCCCTGCTGTGTGAGGCACTTCACAAACACAAAACAAAAAAGGCCCATGCTGATTACAGTTCAGGTGCTCATTTCTGTTCTTTTTACCGTTTTCTTCAGGGCCACACGTTCCGCAGACTCCCGGATCGCTACTTTCCTTGACTTTTTTTCATGATGCTCCTCTTCAGAAGTTGACTTGGCCACCTTGCTGACACTAACTCCTTCACCTGTGGCAAAAAGATTCCTCTTGGCAACATATGCAGCACTTTCTTTAATTCTTTCTTCTTCTGTGTCTGTGATCCCACTGATACTCACTTCTCTGAAAGAATTTATAAAGTAGAATCCCATTGGAAAATGTTGAGAATATGTTCCATTTATACTCTCTATAGAATTAGCCAACTACAGCAGACAACACTTTTTCATAATATGTTTCTGCTATAGCACTTTCTTATGTGTTCAAAGCAGAAACAGGGACCATTCAAAGCCATGAAGAGGGACTTCAACACGTTTGAAAGGTGAGCCAATACCAACCTCATGAATTTCAACCAAGCCAAGTGCAAGGTCCTACACCTGGGTTGGAGCAATCCCAGGCACAGCTACAGGCTGGGCAGAGAAGAGATTCAGAGCAGCCCTGTGCAGAAGGACTTGGGGGTGTTGGTCGAAGAAAAAATGAACATGATCCAGCAGTGTGTACTCGCAGCCCAGAAAGCCAACTGTATCCTGGGCTGCATCAAAAGGAACATGACCAGCAGGTCGAAGGAGGTGATCCTGCCCCTCTACTCTGCTCTCATGAGACCTCACTTGGACTATTGTGTGCAGTTCTGGTGTCCTCAACATAAAAAGGACATGGAACTGTTGGAACAAGTGCAGAGGAGGGCCACGAGGATAATCAGGGGACTGGAGCACCTCCCATATGAAGTTGGGGCTGTTCAGCCTGGAGAAGAGAAGTCTGCATGGAGACCTCATAGCAGCCTTCCAGTATCTGAAGGTGGCCTATAGGGATGCTGGGGAGGGACCCTTAATCAGGTACTGTGGTGATAGGACAAGGGGCAATGGGTTCAAACTTAAACAGGGGAAGTTTAGATTGGATATAAGGTAGAAATTCTTTAGTGTAAGGGTGGTGAGGCACTGGAATGGGTTGCCCAAAGAACTGGTAAGTGCTCAGCCCCTGGCAGTGTTCAAGGCCAGGTTGAACACAGAGTTGGGCAACATGGTTTAGTGAGTGGCAGGGGGGTTGGAACTAGATGATTTTAAGGTCATTTCCAACAGTAACCATCCTATGATTCTATGGCAGGCTACCGCAGAATGACTGAGTAGTTCACTGTTTAAAGTCATGTCCATTTTCGGTGGCTGTCTGTGTAACCATGCCACACACATTTTCAGTTTAACCATTATCCTGCTGTGGTTTTATATCTCCATCAGTATAAAGATTTGTGCAAGATGTGCCCACAAATCTTAAGCTATTGACTTACAGCTGTAGTATTCATGACAAAATTACATAAAGGGCAGCAGGTAGTTGTATCTGTATAACAATGTCCTCATCTCTGATTTATACAAAAAACCATGTTACTCTATATCACAAAAAGTTCTCTTTATTCATAGAAAATTCAATCCTGTTTGTAGCGTGACTGTTCTTCTGAATGTTTTTGAGAAGACTTCTTGAAGCATCCTCCTCAGGCTTTTTACAGAGGTGAGATGCAAAGAACAGTTACTCACAATGGATCCAATCTTGTTTCCATATGTACACACAGAAATACCATTGCAGCTGTATTGTTTTGGCACTGCCAGAACATAAAAGCTGCTATAGTAGAGCATATACCAATGAGAGTTTCTTGACTTAAGGAGTAGCATTACTATCTTTCTGCTGAGTTTAGTTACTTTAGGGTAACATTAGATGGCACATGGAAAAGAGGTTCTGATTTAGTTCTTGTTAAGTGCCATCTTGCAATCACTGTAGCCTCTGTTTATTTCCAGAATGTGCTCAAGTGCAGCCTCGCTATTTCATCATAAAATGCTTACTACTGCTGCAAAGTGAAAAGATTAGGATGAATGCTTTTTTTTCTGTTTTCTTTAAGATTGCTAATATTATGCATCTGATAGCACATGTCAACACTCAAGAAAATTAGGATTCAAGCCCATAATTTACTGCCCAGACTGCTATCTTTGGTCTAAAAGTCAGTTCAGTGAGATGCAAGACATCCAAGCAGTAGAATGTGCTGTAAACTTAATTATGTGTAAAAATTGCTCCGAAGACTAAAAAACTTATTTAACAGCATAGAGCTTTGAACTCCCTCGTGTTCAAATTTTGCCTTGAATCTTTCTGTGTTTCTGGCTTCTTTAACAGGATGATCATTAAAAGTATCAGTGGGATGATTGATTCCCTTCACTTAGGCATAACTGTTCTCCCCAGAAACATGTCTGAAGCTGCAGATATATGGCAGAGATTCTAAAGATGATTTTCAAACCCCACTTTAATTAATATGAATGTAGATATCTGCATTCAGTTTAAATGAGTCAATGGAATTTTCTTTCAGAGGCAAGCTGACATTTCCTCCTTAATCACAGTAGCTAAAATCTCAGCAGCTTCACAGGATAGACCCACTCCTGAAGGCATAAAGCATGTTCTGGGGGCTCATCAATACCTTCAGGCTAATATAGGACTCAGTATAATCATCTGCAGTAGTGGTCCCCAGATGCTTTTCATCAACAGTATTAAATATTTGGATTTGCTAACCATTTCTTCCTGCTGCTATCTTCGCAGATCAAAGAGAAACATGTTCCCTGAAAAGATGAGCGCATCAGAAAAAGCACACAGTACCAGTTAAGAAATGATTCTGCAGTCAGGTCTCAGGGATTTCAGTAGAAAATCTTTTGCAAAGGGAAACAATAGGATCAAAACCCACATGGCACACATTAAATGTTATTTAAAGGGTATCTCCCATCTGCAGTCCTTTGGCACAGGCTTGCAAATAGTTCCATGAGACACATCCAGTATCTTTAGGACCTATGGCATTAAATCAAGCTCTGGGTGTTTTGTTATCTAGAATGCTGTCTGTCTGTCCTTAATTTTATCTTGCAAGAATTAGGCTAGGTATTCAAGAAGAATAGTTGTGAACGGAATAATCTGAGCAGCGATCTTTCTACAGCCGAACCTGATGGCTCTGAAATAGAACCAAATAATGGAAACAGTGACATGGTGCTGAAGGTCATCCAGCAGCACAGGCAACAGTTCCAATGAACCCATGGAGAGCTGACCTTTATAAATAACTATTCCTTGTAAAAGCTATCTGCCCATAGGAAACAACACATCAATTTCACAGAGGAATCTGGGAATGACATGTAACATGCACGTGGTTCAATGGGCTTCAGCTGTTATCTTTCAAACAAAAATAAATATCTGACAGGAATGCGGCATGCAACTTCTGCAGTCTTGGCATGCAGTCATGGACATGATGCCAGCAGAAGAAAAGCCTAAAACAGACATACCAACCATTTCCTGCCGTGTTTATTTGCACACCCTAACAATCATCATCTGCTCTTTTTATACTTTCTACTGATAAAAAAAACAAATTAGTGTGCTACAAAAGCACACACAATTTCCTGAGTTACCACGTGCAAAAAGTAAGATTGATACCAAAAACAGTAAGAAGAAGCACAAAATCATGGAATCATAGAATCACAGAATAGTTACGGTTGGAAAGGACCTTAAGATCATTCAGTTCCAACTCCCCTGCCATGGGCAGGGACACCTCCCACTAAACCATGTCACCCCAGGCTCTGTCCAGCCTGCCCTTGAACAGTGCCAGGGATGGAGCATTCACAACTTCCTTGGCCAAACCATTCCAGTGCCTCACCACCCTCACAGTAAAGAACCTCCTCCCTATATCCAATCAAAACTTCCCTTTTAAGCTTTAACCCGTTACCCCTTGTCCTAGCGCTACAGTTCCTAAAGTAACAGCCCCTATAGTAACAATGATGCAAGAATCTGACAGGATCTTTTAATGTAGGAAGCCAAAATAATTGCACAGACACAAATTAATGATGCTATGCACTATCCCTAGCCATCAGTCATGACTTTCAACTATTGACCAACACTATAAATTTTACTTTTGTAGACTAAAGACACAATAAAAAGGGATGAGATTTGTGCCTGAGGAAGACACACAGATGCAAAGGTAGTGAGAAGTCTTAAAAATGTGTCACTGCAAGTTTTGTCTGAGACATATTTATGTATTTCTATCACAGAAGATAGAGCTGAAGCTCCATAGCAATGGTTTAAAAAGGCAACAGCGTGTGCTTCTGAGTGTGGTTTGGATCAAAGAGCAATAAATCCTACACAGGAAAGTACAAGGGGTGAGAAAAAAATTGCTCCAGATAGTGAAGGAAATAATAAAAACCAAAACTGCAAAAGTACCACAAACACTCGAAAGGCCAGAGCAATAATGTCTCCCACTGACAAGGTGGAACCCATTTTCTCACGTGAGCACAAGTCCGGACACAACACAGAAGTGATATTAGATGTTGATTAAGCACTAGACAGAAAAGCACTGGCTCCCAGAAACAGCTTGGAAGTGTCCCATGAAAATGCTGCTTGGCAGAAGAAAGACAAGTTGAAAGAAAAGTTCTGTTCAACTGCAAGTGAGCCATAAATTTTTCTCCTGACCTTCAATCAGGAACCAGTTTTCCACCCCACAACCTGGTGTAGTGACTACGCTTGAGCTGCCAGAGACTCCTAATAAAATCAGTATGCCATACCCTAAAAAGGGTAGGGGAGCCTCCTTGCTCATGTTAGTTCTGGCTTCCACATAAAGTTCACATTCAGCTTTATTGAGGACAGTGCTGAAGTAAGATCTATTACATCAGTAGCAATCATGCAATAAATACCAACATGTGAGATCAGTATGAATCATTACAATGGATTTGAGAAAGTATTTGGCTTCATTCCAGGTTTTCCCTGTGCCAGGACAAAACATTAACACAGCATTAGAATTAAACTTGGCTAGGGATGTTAAAGATAACAAGAAAGGGATTCAGTTGGTACGTAGTGAATGAAAGACAGACTAGGGACAATGTGGGTCCTTTCCAGAAGCTATCAGGAGAACTGGCTACCTTGGGTTTGAAGGAGGCTGAGGTTCTTAATGACTTCTTTGCCTCGGTCTTCACTGGCAAATGCTCTGACCACACCACCCAAGTCTTGGAAGGAAGATGCAGGGACTGTGAGAATGAAGACCTTGGGCCCACTGTAGGAGAGGATCAGGTTCAAGACCATCTTAAGAACCTGAACATACACAAGTCCATGGGACCAGCTGAAATCCATGGGACCTGATGAAATCCATCTGCAGGTCCTGAAGGAACTGGCAAATGAAGTAGCTAAGCCACTGGCCATCATATTTGAAAAATCATGGCAGTCAGGTGAAGTTCCCAACGACTGGAAAAAGGGAAATATAACCCCCATTTTCAAGAAGGGGAAAATGGATGACTCAGGGAATTACAGACCAGTCAGTCTCACCTCTGTGCCTGGCAAAATCTTGGAGCAGATTCTCCTGGAAGGCATGCTGAGGCACACGAAGAACAACAAGGTGCTTGGGGACAGCCAGCATGGCTTCACTAAGGGGAAATCCTGCCTGACCAATTTGGTGGCCTTCTATGATGGGGCTACGGAACTGATGGACAGGGGTAGAGCAGTTGATGTGATCTACCTGGACTTATGCAAAGCATTTGACACTGTCTCACATGACATCCTTGTCTCTGAGTTGGAGAGACATCAATTTGATAGGTGGACCACTCGGTGGATGAAGAACTGGCTAGATGGCCGCACACAAAGTGTTGTGCTCAATGGTTCAATGTCCAGCTGGAGACCAGTAACCAGAGGTGTCCCTCAGGGATCGGTGTTGGGACTGGTCTTGCTCAACATCTTTGTCAGTGACATGAACAGTGAGATTGAGTGCGCCTTCAGCAAGTTTACCGATGACACCAACCTGTGTAGTTTGGTTGATATGCTGGAGGGAAGGAATGCCATCCAGAGGGACCTTGACACGCTTGTGAGGTGGGCTGATGCCAACCTGATGAAGTTTAACCATGCCAAGTGCAAGGTCCTCCACCTGGGTTGGAGCAATCCCAGGCACAGCTCCAGGTTGGGCAGAGAAGAGATTCAGAGCAGCCCTGAGGAGAAGGACTTGGGGGTGTTGGTCAATGAGAAAATGAATATGAGCCAGCTTCAGTGTGTGCTCGCAGCCCAGAAAGCCAACCGTATCCTGGCCTGCATCAAAAGCAGTGTGACCAGCAGGTCGAAGGAGGTGATCCTGCCCCTCTACTCTGCTCTCGTGAGACCTCACTTGGAGTATTGTGTGCAGTTCTGGTGTCCTCAGCATAAAAAGGACATGGAACTGTTGGAACAAGTCCAGAGGAGGGCCACGAGTATGATCAGGGGACTGGAGCAACTCCCGTATGAAGATAGGCTGAGAAAGTTGGGGCTGTTCAGCCTGGAGAAGTCTGCGTGGAGACCTCATAGCAGCCTTCCAGTATCTGAAGGGGGCTATAGGGATGCTGGGGAGGGATTGTAGTGATAGGACAAGGGGTAATGGGTTCAAACTTAAACAGGGGAAGTTTAGATTGGATATAAGGAAGAATTCTTTACTGTGAGGGTGGTGAGGCACTGGAATGGGCTGCCCAGGGAAGTTGTGAATGCTCCACCACTGGCGGTGTTCAAGGGCAGGTTGGACAGAGCCTTGGGTGACATAGTTTAGTGGGAGGTGTCCCTGCCCATGGCAGGGGGTTTGGAACTAGATGGCCTTAAGGTCCTTTCCAACCCTAACTATTCTGTGCTTTTATGATTCTATGACTCTATTTCATTGTTTCTATGTTTAATGCTTGGTAAGAGACATTGAATTACAGAACTGCCTTCAAACCAAAAGAACAAACTAAATAAAGTGTACAATATGCTCGCCTGGTTTCCAACAAGCTGGGTTATAATTATAGCTTAATTTCATAGAAAGCACCCTGGCATTGTGTGCAAAACAATGTCCAGACACCTAGGTTCATTTGTCCTGACTCCGGATGATTCATGACTGATTTTCTGCCAATCAGCTGACTTCTCTTTGTCTTTTTATCAGTCTTGTGAAGTGCAATCACCTTGAGATCCAAGGGTGTGAGAAAAGGTTAATAGATGTTGTTTTATAATTTGTTAATGTCAGAAAGACAATACCAAACAAAAGGAAAATGAACATACCGTCCTGTGAATATGGGCACTGAGTAGTCTATGGCTTCGTTCTCTTTGCCCTCAGACACGAAACTTTGTTTTGCTCTCTTTGCTTTGGGGCTCATCTTATAGGATTGATCTTCAATCATTAAATTGGAATTTTTCAGTCTGAAATAAAAATAATATTGTTAAATTAAAAAAAAAAGCTGTTAAGAAGCACTCCAAAATAAGATTAAAGCACTAAAAATTTATGCTCTCTTTATAAGCAAGAAAATACAATATTCATAGCCATGTCTTCAGAGTTACTAAACAACTAAATGCACTTTTGACAAATTCATCATTACTAATACAATACTGATGCCCTGTGATATTAAATCTGCATAGAGAGAATAAACACTTGTCATGGGTTCAGCAGCAGCAGTCATTTTTCTCCTTCTTGGTAGCTGGTGCAGCTCTGTGTTTTTGATTTTGGGCCTGGGAACAGCACTGATAACACCAGTGTTTTCAGTTACTGCTTGGTGATGTTTAGGCTGGCCAAGGACTTTGTGAGTCTCATGCTCTGCCAGGGAGGAGGGGAAGCCAGGAGGAAGGAGAGACAGGACACCTGACCCAGACTGACCAAAGAGATTATTCCATACCACAGCACGTCATATCCAGGATGTGGAACGGGGAGCAGAGACCCGGAAGGGTGGTGAGGGTGCACAGTGGGGGGTGCACTGGTGGGGGTGCACGGCTTGATACTGGGTGGTGAGCAATTGTATCCTTCCCTTGTATTTGCCTTGTCATTATTGTTACTGGTGGGGGTGCACTGGGTGGTCGGGCTTGATATTTGATGGTGAGCTACTGTATTCTCCTTTTCCTTGTATCTGCCTTGTTATTATTATTATTGGTGGTAGCAGTAGTGGTTTGTGTTATACCTTAGTTACTAAACTGTTCTTATCTCAACCTGTGGGAGTTGCATTCTTTCGATTCTCCTTCCCATCTCTCCAGGAGCGGAGGGAAGAAAGAGTGGGGAGTGAGTGAGAGAGCGGCTGTGTGAGTTTATAGCTTAAACCACGACAACACTATACCTGATAGCAATGCACATTTAATAGCTTCTTGGTTTGGGACTTGGAGAGTTGGCATACCAGGTTTTGGTAGATCCTGAAGTCAGTGAGGCCACTGAGTAATTCTAAAGATTGTACCTGAACTCATAATCTGTACTTTTCTAGAATTTACATTCCTGAAATTATCTAGTCCCCAAACAAAATGTTGGTGTGCAAATGTAATCAAAGTAATAATGCACATAAGTCTCTCTACAGAAATTACTGAGCAGCGTATTGCTCAGTAACCAGCATCGTCATTCCCGCTGCTCTCCCATACCAGTCCAATCCATCGAAAGTGTAGAACTAAGTGAAGAAACACCATTTCACATAGCACAGATAAATGGAGAATGAATGGAGAGAAAGAAGAGCAAGGCTTCTCCTCCCCACCAGCTGAGGAGGGATTCTGGATAGTGTGAAGCATATTTGAGGCAGCCATTTTGGGTTCATTTTTAACATGGTTACAAATTGTGTTAGCAAAGCTCCAAATAACTCTGTCCTCCTTTCCTAATGCAGCACATCTCTAACTCCCAGATCCATGGAATAGCCTAACTAGCTGTCAGCCTTATATTAACTTCCAAAATGTCTATCCATCTGTCTCAACATCACCAAAGGAAATCATATGTGAGTCTGCTTCTGGTCTGGGGGTTTGTCTACACAATGTAAGCTTACCGCTTATGTGAACAGGTACAGGAACAGAATTAAAGCATGTGGCTTCTTAGCACGACTCATTAGCCCAGACATGGCTAACCTGCTTCCCATACCATGGGTAACTTACACTGGTGTCTCTACATGGCATGCTGTACACATACAATCTGAACTCCTGCTAGTACTGGGTTCCTGAGAATGTTACACATGCATAATGTAAGATTACAGATACATGCCTGGGCTAATGTTTTCCCTTGGCTGCAACCCTGTGAAAGAAAGTACCAAACTCCAGAGTTGCCACCAACACAAGTCATACCAGGAGGAGTGCTTAATTTCTGAAATATGTGTTAATAATCTACTCATGTGAGACTGTGTTTGTGAAATCACATGGGTCCAGTTTCATTCTCCGATCTTTCCTTCCTTCATTTCTTTGTGCCTGTCCCTTCGCTCAGACCAAATCATCTCCCTACCCAGTGCCTGATAAATCAGTCTCCTGCTCTCTAGCTCTCTTAACGGCTTTCTTACTATCATCTCGTCTCCTTCTCCATCTAGTTCCGTGCCTGAACTTCACATCTCCTCCCACATCTGCTTTCCAGCCCTTATCTCTTTACCCTGCCATTCCCAGCACTGTAAGTAAGATTCCCTTCCTTTCTGCTTAGCCCCCTTCTTGTCAGACGTGCCTGTATCTGGCTTGCCTGGCATAGCAGTGAGGCAGCCCTCTCCCTTATGCTCCCATGCGCCCACTTTATAGCCACCACCTCTGAGCCTACAGCACCACTGTCAAGAAATACTCAGTATAGATGCTAAAAGCAGCCCTGCACTCGTTCTCCTTCATACCTCCTCCCTCTGTATCCTGGTTCCCATGCAAACAGAAGCACGGCCAGAGAGGAGCTGTTGCACACACCCAGGACTGGGGCCAAAGGTTTACCGCATCAGGTACCACTGGATCAGCCAAGGCATAGACCAAGTCTACAGGCTAGCGATGCTGCCTCCTCCAGGGTCTGATGTCAGGCGCTGCCCCAGGCAGCCAGGGAGAGAGTCAGAGGGAAGTAGATCCAACTTTAGGGACAGAAATACAAGCAGAAGACATCTGGGAACAGTCCAGGCAGAGTAAAATAAAAATGAAGAGACAACGTGGAAGAGGGTATGCAGTGGACCCACTCTAGGGCTGGACAACAATGTTGTAGAGTCACTACGGCCAAGAACAAATGCATTGGGAGAACTTGTCAAATAGGTGATAAGAAATATCAAAGGCAAAGTATTTTCATTACTTTTCATACCTGAACTATAGTCTGTAAGAAGCTGCAGCTCTTTACTAAGCAGGTGAATTTTATTCCTGTCCTATTTTAAAATGGGACAAACTTGGAATTTTGACTCTGACTGCAAACAGGTTTCCTAGGAACTTTAGGCTGAGCCTTTTATGAGGCCACTTGGTTCCTGGTTGTTTTGAGATCAAACAGGATCTTCATTTGCAGATCAGTTTAAATGTCAAAAAGATTCCATTTTCATAAAAGTAGACGAAATGTGGTGAAAATTTCAGCTCAGGCATTTCCAGTGCTGTTAAATGCAGACCAGATCTTTGTTCCTAATGAATTTGTCTGTCCTGTCAGTTTAGTTTTCAGTTAAGGTCCAGATTACACACTTTTGCAGGGAATTAATGGGGAATGCATATAGTAGTTCCCATTACTCTCTGCGGGACAGCTAGAACTTTTGTTGGTGTCTTTTCCATGTGTTTGGGATTTTTTTCCCCTATATTTCACTCATAACTCTCTAAAATTATTTGAAAAGGAAAGGATAATTACCATAGGTTCTGTCTGTTTGGTGCTTGTTTTTTTTAGCAAACACTTCAAATGTTTGAAGTCGAATATCTCATTTTCATTTTTTATTGCCCACCACAGCTGGCTTTATGAAAATATCCCCCAAAGCTTTCAGATTAATGCCGAAGATCTCCATCACAATGAAGTCTGAGAAACAGGGACCTAAGAAACTTGGCCTGGACTGAGTGAGGCTCCAGTGACAAGCGTTTCACTGAATAAAGCCAATGGTGCTTTTAGGCCTGTTTCCTCTTCCGGAAATGGTCAAGGGCAGGTAAAAAGAAAGTTCAGGTAGAGAAATACCTCCCTTGATAAATCCTTTTGGTTTCAAGGAAAGACTTAAGGGCATCCTGAGCTAGAGGTTGTATCTGGACTGTAGCAATGATCTTAAGATTTATTTATACATGAATATAGCACTTTCTTTTGAACATGTTTTAATCTGCCACTTTATAATCTCTTCTGTGCTTACATGCTGCTCCATGTGGAAATCCATTTCTTTTTCTCTCTGCACATCTTTCACTATTTTATACCTTAATGTTACATACCCACATTTGTGCACTTCCCAAAGTAAGAGCCCCTTCTCCCAACGGAAGGCATGCCACATCTGCTGTTACCCTTCTTGCTGATATCTGACCCTTTTCTAGGTTCATACTGTACTTTCTAAGATGATATGATCAGAACTGCACCTAGTATTTCAGCTATGAGCATACCTTAGATTAACACACTGACACAATATGCTTTCTGGTTTATTTTCATTTTCTCTCACAGCTGTTCCTAAATACCTAATTGCTTCATTGCCACATCAGAGCATCCAGCTGGTGTTTTCAGACAGGTATCCAGAGTCACTCACAAATCTTTTTTAGAGTTGCACTGCATAAACCAAGAGCTGAGATGAATAAATTCAAAGCAGCAGAAAATGTTTCTCCTTTCCAAATCTTCCTACCATTTGTTTTCATTCAGGCAGAGGTATATGGAGGCTAGTAGAAAGGCACATTCAAATGGAGCTCTTTGCATAGGAAAACAAACTGATTGCGATTTTTGTCATGAGGTTTATTTCCCTGTTTTCCTTTTTTGTTATTACTATTTCTTCCTTTGCAACACAAAAACCAAACTCCACAGCCATTATTTATGTAGCCCAAAGGGGAACTCTGCTTTCTTGAACCAGATTCTAAAATCTTGCCCTTTATTTTAAAATGTTCCAACCTTTACCTGATATGTGGAACAGAATCTCCCTGCAGGAGAAGGAGCAGGGTATCAGTGCTCTCTAGTTTCACAGGGAGGAACAGTACCATGACCTTTTAACAGCTTTTAGCCTCATTTGATATGCCTAGCTAGTGTATGTGTGTTTTTCCAGGTCAGATACTATCAGTACTGCCTTATCAAGGTTGGTGGCCCAAGCCTACTGTCCTCATTTCCTAATGGTTTTCAGCTTGTTAAAATATCAACACCGGCATTTTCCTACTTTCTTAGTCACTGAATTGGGAGTTGGCCGACTGTAAATGATAAAGACACAGGCATTGTCCTATAGAGATATAAAAACCAGATAGATGCTATGAGCTTTTCCCTCTAGGCCAATAGAAGAACTAAACACAACAAGATTGCACAGGGCCTCTAAAACTCCCAAGCAGAGGTTTTTGCTTTGATGTTGTATTCTCAGATAGAAATATACTTCAGTATATTGGCACTGCCCTTGTTTCTGTGCGTGAAGGGGCAGGCTTCCCCACCCTGCGCAAAGAGAGTCCGTACTCAGTGAACATAGAAATATGGGCTACAACAGCCTATTAGGTATTCCACCCCTGGACGAAAAGGCACTAGTCTCTAGAAAATCATGTATCTTGTCCTCAGTATGCTTTTGTTACATATCTCTCTCACTTAATTCTGACAGTAGAAAAGGATGCATTTGGTATGCACAATGGCCGTGCCAGCTGTACCTGCCAGAGGAGCTCCGTTAGCCAAGAGGCATTTTCCAGGATCTGCTTCTAGCAGCTGCTTCTTTCCTAACACACCATGTTTGAATTTGATCTCAGAAAGAGAAGACATTGGATTGGAATAGGCAGTTACAGGAAAGAAAAAAAAGGATTTTCAGAAGAGAGCTCTTTAAAGCCAGCCTCTAAAGATGAGAGGCGCTCTCTGGTGACTGTATTAATTTTAAGTTGATGACAGATTTGTTACAGGCTTAGGCAATATTGCTGGCAATAATCATGCTGTTCCCTAACACAGCTTCCACAACAAATTTTTTTAAAGGGAAATTGTTTCCACATAGCAGGTCTCATTAAAACGATTTCCATGCTTGGCTGTGACGTTTGGAAGCCACCTTCTTAATCCTCACCTATAATAAATCAAAGGATGAGCAGTGCCAAGATCATAGTCTTCTCATGTTTCTTAAAGTGTATAATTTACTCAGCCCTGCCCTGATCCTGATTACAATATAGCTCAGAAAAGCATTCACTCTTACAGCCTAGTTAATTGCAATTTAGTAAGGCACGTCTCCTCTGTTTGCTTGGTTCACCTGAATTATGCCATTTGTTCCTTGCTATTTTGACCAGCAAAATACATGCAAATGCCTGAGCCACATTAATAACTTCTATTTTCCCTCTAAGCATGTCTCTCATTCGGTGGCAGATAACCTGTCTGTGACAAAATGGAATTATCCGATGCTGCTGGCCAGGAAAACAACTCATGATAAAACAGTGAAAGTTTGAGCAGAGGCAATTGAATGGAGCTTCTGAAAGAAGAGGTAAAGGGGTTTAATCCAGCACTCCTGTTTGACAGGCCTGTAGTGCTATAAGCAGCTTTGGCAGACCTGCCTCAAAGCTACTCAGAAGCACACAGAGGATGGAACAGTGCTGTGGAAAAAAGTTCTCCCACAGGAGAGCAGCCCCTGATGATGGTACATAGAAGAGGATGGGTGGCCACAACAACAGACTGTGGGAGAGAGCTGCCACCCCTCATCTCTACAGACCTTGCCTGCATATGGCTAGAGATGGCCTCACAAGCTGGTAGGGAGGCTAGGCGTGAAGTGGTAACCATTACAAGGTGACACTCGCTTTCTTTTAGGAGACCAGGGTTTTGCAGCTCTGGCAAACTGCAACCAGCAAAGCTGCAAGCTTCTGTACTTGCTCTTGGTTTCGCCAGTTGTTGTTTCTTTCCTTTTACTTCTTCAGGCTCTTACGGTGTGAAGACTTGAAATGTGAGGAAGGGACAACCCACTTGCAAATGGAAGCTCTTCTATCCTCATCAAAACGCAAGCTGCAGCTCCTTCAAGCTGTCTGTGTCCATGCTCTGGGCATGCTTTGTGCTCAAGCAAGGATTTGACATCAGAGAATTGGGTTCAGGTTATGGTCTTGCAGGTTACCTAGTCCCTAGTCCTTCTCCACTGCTTTCCCACAATAAATTCCCCACGTAGCACCATCTACACCTTAACACCATTGCTTAATGAACACTCTCTTCTGTATGGTAGCTACAGAAAAGGATGAGACTTAAATTTTGCAAGCGTAATGAAGTTTAGCAAAAGCTACTTCAGATAAAAATAAGAAGTGAGTGTAGTATTTAATTAGTATATTTTCCTGTTGAGCTTAATGAGACTTATCCCCAGAAGTACGTCCATTATACATAAATGTATATCTGATGTTAAAATCCAGTGATATGCAACAATCGATAGACAAAGAATTTTAGCTGGATTTGGATTCATATGTCCATTCACATAGCCTTGGATGGCATGGTTTAGGGGGAGGTGTCCCTGCCCATGGCAGGGGGGTTGGAACTCGATGATCTTGAGGTCCTTTCCAACCCTTACTATTCTATGATTCTATGATTCTATGATTCAGGTTTCAAGCAACCACCACTCTTGTAGGACATTTCGATGCAGCATTTCAATTCAAGACCCTTTCTACTTTATGAATATTGAAAGAGTTTGGAGACTCATTTTCCCTTTTTTGTGTGGGGCTTTTTTTTTTTTTTCCTATACCATTCCTTTCCTATGGATGAAACCAGAAACTCTGATTTGAACATTTTATTTTTGTGATATTTTTTTATCTCCACGTTATCCCTCGAAGCGTTTTGGGCTATCTGGGGAGCACAGTACAAATTTGGAAAGAATGACTTCAAATTTGCACTACATTTAACTGCATAGTCACATCATTCGTTCTGATTTACCTCTTGCAAATTGCAGCAAAATGGGCTCCAAGAACCAAGTAATACCAACACAGAGGCCACATTAAACACAAAATTAGCTTAAATATTGAGATTATAATTCAGAATTATATTCTCTCATATATTAAGTTTTGTGCAAGAGAGATTTGAATCATGTGGCCTGAATCTCCTGAGTCCTAGTCTTACAGAGCAGCACTGATTTTCTCAAACATCCAATACAAGGACAGGATCACAGGAAAAAGAAGATACAGCTGATATATTCTTATCTCTGATTACCAGGATAATTTACAAACCTGTTGGCAACTTGTGTATGACAGAGAGGCTTAGAAGTATCACAAAATATACTATTTTAAAACAAAAGCTATTATCTCAAACAAAACTTCAGGAAAACTGGAAATGTTTTAAGTTCTCTCCCAGCTCAGCAACTCCATTCCCTATAATATTAATTAATTTGCTGATGATAGAGTTCTTGGTGAGAATATGCATGTTTCAGAAGAAACTCATTTGACAAGCCAGAGTTGCTGAAGTATATATTTGAAAATTGGAAGTAGGCTTCTTTTGCAATATTTTTTTTCAGCTTCAAGTAATTTTCCCATTTCTTGTGGGAATGTTTTCTACGAGAAGAAGGAGGCTTTGGGTTAGGGTCAGCAACAGCATGAAGGCACAGCTGAATTTGCAGAAATTTCGGATATCTTCCCCTATCCAACTTGCTCTGGAAACAACCCTCAGTCCCAGCATCTCCTGTTTGCTTCCCTTCATCATCAAATTATAAATTAGCTTCTCACTGCTACACTCAGTGGTTAATTATTTGCACAAGTGAATTTGTTTAAATAACAAAGACTGGATATTACTCAGCCCAAGACAGTCAGTTTGAACCCACTACCCCTTGTCCTATCACTACAGTCCATCATGAAGAGTCTCTCCCCAGCATCCGTATAGGCCCCCTTCAGATAATGGAAGGCTGCTATCAGGTCTCCATGCAGACTTCTCTTCTCCAGGCTGAACAGCCCCAACTTTCTCAGCCTATCTATCTTCATACAGGAGGTGCTCCAGACCCCTGATCATCCTCGTGGCCCTCCTCTGGACTTGTTCTAACACTTCCATGTCCTTTTTATGTTGAGAAGACCAGAACTGCACACAATAGTCCAAGTGAGGTCTCATGAGAGCAGAGTAGAGAGGCAGGAGCACCTCCCTCGACCTGCTGGTAACACTCCTTTTGATGCAGCCCAGGATACGGTTGGCTTTCTGGGCTGTGAGCGCACACTGCCGGCTCATGCTCATTTTCTCATCGACCAACACCCCCAAGTCCTTCTCCGCAGGGCTGCTCTGAATCTCTTCTCTGCCCAACCTGGAGCTGTGCCTGGGATTGCTCCAACCCAGGTGGAGGACCTTGCACTTGGCATGGTTAAACTTCATCAGGTTGGCATCAGCCCACCTCACAAGCGTGTCAAGGTCCCTCTGGATGGCATTCCTTCCCTCCAACATATCAACCAAACCACACAGGTTGGTGTCATTGGCAAACTTGCTGAGGGCGCACTCAATCTCACTGTGCATGTCACTGACAAAGATGTTGAACAAGACCAGTCCCAACGTTGATCCCTGAGGGACACCACTGGTTACTGGTCTCCAGATGGACATTGAGCCATTGAGCACAACACTTTGTGTGCGGCCATCTAGCCAGTTCTTTAACCACCGAGTGGTCCACCTATCAAATTGATGTCTCTCCAACTTAGAGACAAGGATGTAGTGTGGGACAATGTCCAATGTTTTGCACAAGTCCAGGCAGATAACATCGGCTGCTCTACCCCTGTCCATTAGTTCTGTAGCCCCATCATAGAAGGCCACCAAATTGGTCAGGCAGGATTCCCCCTTGTAATAAGAGTAAAAAGTTCTCTTATTACTCCAGTCTGGCCAGACAAGAGACAACCTCACCCCAAAAGCTATCTTAACATTGCATCTTAAATTCATCTGTGTTAATATGGCTAAACAACTTGGAAGGAAAGGTAGCTCATGCCTAAGGAGTTTAGAGCATTAATATGTCATCACTCAGCCACATCAGCATTGCCAGTGCTCTTCTTATGCCAATCCAACCGTTGCACATGAATTAGTACAAGAAACTAAGGTGACCGCAGTCCTTCCTATTGCCAAAGCCAAAGGAAGACACCAATCTTGGAAAATACATGAATGCCAAGTTACAGAAACAATTTCTGTGTAAGAGGGGGAGAGTTTTGACATCGATTTAAGTGAGAGGTGGGTGGATGTTTTTGTTTCAGAATATAACAGATTTACTTACCCAAGACCGTAGGATTCAGATCCCAGCCTGTAGGCTGCAGCGAGTTTGTTGATAGATTCAGATCCATGGCTGTAGGCAGCGGAGCTCTTGCTGAGGGATTCAGAGTCAAGACTATAGGCAGTGGATCTTTTACTTTGTGCAGCAGAGTGATCATAGGCTGTAGATCCATAGCTGTAGGCTGCTGACTCTAGGTCATAGGCTGAAGAGCCATGACTATGTGCTGCTGAGGACTCAAGGCTGAAGTCTGCTGCAGATGCACGGCGATAGGCTGCAGAGCCCCTCGTGTAAGCTGTAGATCCTTGAGCATAGACAGCAGATTTGCTCTTCGTTTCCTTTTGGTACTGGCTTACAGTGGACTGTAGCGCTTTATGGCGATACGCACGGTCATAGTGCTCATGGTGTCTTTGGTAAAAAGGTAAAGACATCATGGGTGTCTTCTAATTATTTTTTTCTGTGTATTTCTGAATGTAAATAAACAGGACAGTGTCTGAAATAGAACAGATCAGACAAGGACTATTTTCAAAGAAAATTCTGAGTTAGCTTATAAATAATACACAATTTCATACAAACTAGCACAGAACTTAAAATTTCAAAAATCAAATGCAGTGAATTAAGGCTTGTCTTCTTATGACATGCTTTAGACTTTAAGATGGGTTTGTATTTAAGTTTTGAGACACTCATATGTCATTCATTATGACCGGAAAACCTTGCACTATTTTGTCTGTTCATTTGTAGTTGGTCTTGCAACTGCAGGCTATTCAAGTTTTATGTGCTCAACTTCTCCACTCATTACTGTGAACTAATGAAATTTCATGTGCTCAGCTTCTTCAGAGATAGTGTAAATATTTTTGTTAAACTACAAAAGAGAGAACAAAGTAATAAATTATTTAAAAAGGCATGAGCAATTCCAACAAGGTTATATTAGCTGAAATAAAAACATATGAATATATCATTCATTTGGTAATCAAATTTTCATATCGAATTTAATATTCCATTTAATCTTTTCATTGTGAATTAAAAACATTTTTCTTTGAACATGCATTACATTAATTATTTGGTATTTGATACCAGAGATCCATTTAAAATGGCTTATCATAATTCTACAGCTTGATCAGGGATGTAGTCTGTATGCAATGAGTAAAATAATACCATGTTCTTCAGTCCAAATTACTTCTTTTTTTTTAACCAGGAACGCCATGTTCAATATTGTCAAGAAACTTCTTCCAGACAGTAGCTCCATCTAAATTTTACTTTGCACAGCGATCAGTAGATTGTCTTGCAGTTGCTCGTAGTAGGAAATATGATCAAGTGGGAGGTAGTTTCCATCTCAAAATGGGAGGAGAGTTGAATGCAGAAGGAGTTTCCCTTGCTTTATATTAGTTTATTTTTAAGCTGGCAATTCAGTCTTTATTTTGTTGCTGGTTTATTTTGCTGTTGCTAAAACTGACTTTTCTTCTTTGATGTGCAAGCTTGTCTTTACAAATTCCTACAATAACCTTTCTCTTATCACTTGTGTGATTAAGTGTACAACATGTCCCTGAAAAGATACATGGTTATGAATAGAAATGAGCTACCGTGTGGAAATGTTCAGAAGAATTTATAAAAGATGCAAAAACAATAGTGAGAGGTGTTTGTTATTTTTTCATGGATTTGGGGTTTTTAAATGTCAATCACAACAATAGGAAACTTCTTCTGCTTCTGGTTTTGTTCATGTTAAAGACCGATGATGTGATATTTTGTCATAAAATGCACTTACAGAGCTGGAGTGTAATCATGCTTTCGTGAAAATCAAGGTATTTTTTCCCTGGTCTTTAAGCTTCCTGGATTTCATTCCTTGGCTTTTTCTTTACTATTTGGTTCTGACAGCAAGTCAACAAATTGCAAACTATTCTCTTTGGTAACTCCTCAGAGGAGTTCACCCTGACTAAGGCAAATTCAGAAAAAAAACCCTAATGTATCAACTTTCTTGTATTTCAGAGCTCTCTCAATGGAACTGCTCTTTGTGTGATGGAACAGATCACTTGTTTGCAAAAAGTCAGCAAGTAAGAAAGTAATTCAGAAGTCTTTAAGTACATAAAGGAAATATCTGATATCCTGATCACAGTGAAACTGTGACTTCAAGGAGACCAATTTATGCATTTACTTTTATCTGAGGAAGGAGGAGGAATGCAAAAGGGTGTTAGCCCATTGTTCTCCATGGCAAAACCCAGTGTTCCTTTTTAATTCCTTCATTTCTCCTCCTGGCTATTTTTTCATGTGAGTCTAAAGAATCCAATTATTTTGTCTAGCATCCATGTTTCTAATGCCTGTCATTTGTGTTATTATTTATTTTGCTTTGTTAGCTTCCAGTAGTGCATAGTTCCTCTTAATTTCCCTGGTTTCAGATTATTTTGTCTTCATTTTCCTCCATTGTTTTCTCTCCCAGCTCTGCAGAGCTAGGTTTATGGTTTGCAAGCCATTGTGATCTCTGCTAGGCAAAGTTGAGGAGTACAGATAAGTATTGTCTTGCACACTGAAAGGGAAACAACATGAGAACATCTTGTTTTTCTTATTCTATAGAATAGTACAGTTGTTTCCCTTCATCTTCCCCGGCTTCATTTGCAGCGCTGTCTGGCTTCATCACGGATACAGCAGCCACAACGCTAACAGCCATTCAGTCTTGTTGCTCAGGGATTCTCACAACCCTCCAGGCTTCAAAGTAAGGAAGATGACCCACAAGTATAAAGCACTACATGTGTTGCCCATTAAGGAGAAGTTAAACTCCGTTTACACCTTATCAGAGCAAAAGAACAAGCAGAGAACTTTAAGTCAGAATATTTTAAATGTACAAAGGAACCCTTTTTCTTAGAAGCAAGCTCTGGACTTCACGGTCCTCAGGAGTAAAAGGAGTCATCTGTAACAGGAGCAAAAACTAAGGCAGTAAGGCAGAAGTGAGCATGAAGTCAGCTCTCCAGGTTTAACTCAAATGACAACGCTGACTCACAGAAGAGCTTCCTCATAGAAGAGGAAACTCCTTTTACAGGTATTTTATCACACTATGAGTTATGTTTTTCATTTCCTCTGAAACATGAAGCATTGCTCACAGGACAGGATCAGTTAGGTTCACTAAGCTGATCAGATACAGTAGTCTGATGCTATTGGAGTTGAAAAGAAAGTCTAAACCTTCTAAGAACTTTGGTTTTATTTGTATCACTGCGATTATCGGATTGACTCCAATCTCTTCAGTTTTATAAAACCTGTGCTACCTGGACGCATTTAGTCTGTGTCCACTAATCAGCCCCCTTTTAGTGTAAGACCTGTGTAGGATTTCATAACTACAGAGTTTGGCCTAAAATGTTAGTGGCCATAGTTAGATGAACATGCACCTTTTGGAGCTATATGTTAGTAGCTGTTGAACTGAATTCTAAAAATTATTGCTGAGCAGACAGTTCTGTACTTGTTCATAAGTCATAGCTGCACATTAAAGGAAGTGATTTCATTTACATTACCTCCTGCACTGTTTACCAGTCTTTGTAATTCTCTAAAGATATACTTCATTAATCAGTGAAAACAGTGAAATAGATAAAACTCAGGAACTCTTGTAAACAGGGAAAAAAATACATTTCCTTCTGCTCAGCCAATAGCTTTACAGAACACAGGAAACCTATGCAACTAGAAAGTATTTAGATTATTTACACATTCTCTAAGCCCAAAGAAGGTTACTTGACAAATTCCTCCTGTATCTCAGTTACCCATGCTTCATTTGAGAGTACTGTGACAATATGTGAGGATAGTTGAATTGATAATGAGTGAATCCTTACACTAATTTGCTTTGTTTCACAGCTGAACCCCTAGATGTCTTCAGTTCATGTCCCAAATCCCTCAAATAACTGCTGAGCTCAGAAGAACAAAGGGAGCTACTATGAACTCAGCATTACAGATTCAGATTAAAGAAACCTGAAACATAAAGTCTTCTGTCATAAAGGAACACTTACCAGGGCCCAAATGAACAGCAGCAAATGGAATAGGTCTCAAGTGGATGAACAGCAGAAAAATACAATGACGATGAAGCCAGCAAAGAAAGAGGTAGCCAGGACAAGGGGTAAGGACTGGGCATAAGGTCCAGAACAAAAATAATGCCTGCAGTCAGTGGAATGTCAGAGCCCCACTCCAGACCTTTTATGGCCAGGGGTGTGATAAATATAGCATCAAAGAGGGAGAGAGACAGAGTCAGACACTGATACCCTGTGCTATCTCTGTGCAAAGACACGATGACAGCAGCTTCACGCTGACAGTTGTCTCTTTTAAGTATCTTCACTAAATTCTGTATGAAATCAGCATTCCGATCCAAAATTGTTTCTAGGATTTTTTACGTCTAGGAGAGAAAAAAAATATTGTGTCATGAACCAGAAACTAGGAAAGATCAGTCCCAGTACTGAACTTGCCATGGTACAACAATATAAGTTATTTATGGGTTTCTTTCGATTTTTTTAATGCCAAGCCGCAGTGCATGTAATTTAGATATTTCAGCTTAATGGCAGACGATATAGAGAAGTTATAGTTAACAGCATACAGTAGATACAGTTAAGAGCAAAACTCTATAAAGCCATACAATGTGTGTTACAATTCAATAAAAATGTGCTTTCTTTGTTCCGTTGACATAGTGTTACTGTTTTTATCATCTTAACATAAAATACTAAATTAAGAACATGACCTCATAAGGCATTTAAGTAGACATAATACAGATCAAAGACCCAACTTTTTTATTTCTAAATTAATCAGTATTACCTCTAGGGATAACTAAATGAGCTTGTCTTCTTTTATTTTGGTCACAGCATTTTGGCACAGAAATGTACAATCAGTGTGGCTGAATATTACATGAGAACAATTTCCATCATCTGAAGTCTACTATGTGAAACACACCTTGACTTCGTTGTAAATACAGATTTTGCTAAGCACTGTAAAATTAACTTCCAGTACAAGTGATTAGTTAATTTTATACATTTGCATTGACAGAAATATTAACCCTTTCATTTCTGCTATAGCCACTTCTCACCATACCCACCATATGACACAACTGAGAACTTTCCAGGTCCTCCTTCTCTGCTGAGACCTTCTTCTTTATGTATGGAATCACCAGCTGAAGGTCTGGATAAGACCAGCACGTCCCAGTCTTTTCAGTGGTTCATCAGTATCCTCTTCTTCATCTCAATGCCTTGACTCCATCTGAAACATCTTCACTCTTCCCACTGTCTACTTGTTCCCCGGGGAGCCATTACCACCCCACCGCCCCAACCTGATACTACACCATGGAGTAAGTTCACATGCCTCAGCTACACTAACCATATGGGCTTCCAGTCTTTGCTTCCCAGCACAGAAAGCACGGCCAACAAAAAGCTGTACAGTCATAGAAACTATATCATGGCTCAGGAAACTCGCCAAACCTGCAATAGGCAGAATGAAAAATGGGAACCCTCATATAACCTTTTATTCCCCCAAAAAAATTCTGTGCAATGGCAGTGCCACTGAGCTATAGAATCTGGGCTTTAATACACAGTATTAATTAGAGAAGGTAAGGGCCTCAGTGTAGAGATTCCTGTATTCTATTACAGACTCCTGATCTACTCCTTCACTACAAGTCATTTGCAGTGACATCTTAAAAGTCTTAATGACATCCAAACTGCATTTTAAAAATTCAGAGAGATGTAGACAAATGAAAACAATTAAGCATCTTGCTTCTCTGCTCTCACTGCAATACAATTTGTAGAGACCACAGGTGGGATGTTAAAATCCAAACAACATTTTCAGTGGCTTTTTGGGTATAACAATGGCACTTCCAAGGCCAATACAGTTTTCAAACTCTGTGCTGCCCTTGTTTATTCTGTAAAAGAAATGGAGATAGAGTGTGACATCAACATATTTTGGGTTCTTTCATTATTTCACTTAAATTTATATACTTTCATCTGGCTTTAAATGAGATAATTTTCACAGCAGATTTTAAATCACTCAACTCTTATTTGAATATCAAAGTACATGTTTCAAACCACTTGGATCTCTGTAAGTTTCAGGATCCCTGCAGTACTGTGCATCCACATGTAGTTAGTCCCATTGGTCCTGGGAGAGAGGCTGTTTGGAAATGTTAGTTCTGTCTTCTGCTAATTAGAATTACACAGTGCCAGAGACCAGGTTGCCCTTCTGAATGGGAAAGCTGGAAGATTAATTTAGAAAATTGGAAAAAAAGAATAGCTTTTTAGACTGTCCATTGAAGTTTTAAGAACTACAGCATTGTCTAGGAGTGAGTATTAGTCAAATTTCACAGCATCCAAGTCAATCTCTTTCACTAGAGTGGAATCCTAAATAAAACTAGCAAAGCATTTTTTGAGGAACAGAGTTTTTGATTATGTGTGTTGTCTTCTGGAATTTATTTCAAACTTGAGTCAAATTTTCAGAATGGATTCCCATTTTTCAAAAAAATATCCCTTCAGGAAGATGTGCTATTCTCTATTATACCCTAACTAGCTGCCTTCATAATCCACTGAACATGTGGAAGAGCTGTGTTCCCTTACCTTCACCCATGAGAAGGTCTTAATCTCCGGATGAATTCAATCTTTGTTTCTGTTTATTATCTGCGTCACTCTCAGTACATGTATTTCACATGGAGTCAGAAGCGATTAGGAACAGCCTGCTGCAGCTTGAGAGTCTGGCCACACACCTGGAAGAACAAGTACAAGATCACTTTCTTCTTGATATGGATAGAAACTCCATTCAAGGCTTCCTGGTCGGCGGGATTCTCCTCACTGATGTGGAGGCTGGGCCGGATATAAAGGAGGACATTGCCATTTCCTGCACTGCCAGTCTCTGATTCTAGCCCTCCCATTGCTGCTTTACATTAAAACAAAGATTAAATCAGAAAGGTATTTCTCAGATTTTATTTTAGCATACAAAAGCAGGGGGAAATAGGTATGAAATGAACCAACACTAGTGCAAGTTTTTCACTAGGAGTGCTGAATGTTACTGCTTGTTTTCCATCAGGAGATGCTTGTCCACTCTTTTCTCAGTAATAACGGCACTCAGGCTCTGTAAAGTATTAGGCAAAATATAAAGTATTACTGCTAACACTATAAGAAGAAAATAGTATAGAAAAAAATCTTACATCCTCTTATATGCTGGGAAACCCAAGCAGTGCAGCATCAAGCAGGACTCCAACCCATGCAGCACACCATACAGACCATCAGGAGGAGAAGATTCCCCCTTGAAGCCATTTAAGCTATTACAGCAGTTTCTTACAAAAAAAAAAAAACAACTCTATTTATCATTTCTGCTGTCAAACAGAGGGATGTTCACAGAGACCTTCTGCTTACACTGCTGCACACACGCAAAGCTATGTAGGTGGTGTAAGTGGTGTGAGTGATGGTACCAAGCGGGAGCTGCCTGCAGGATCCTCTGTGCAATTACCTGGCAAGGCTAAACCTGCAGCCAAGGGATGTGGGCAGCATGTTGGAAGTGTGAAAACAGTGCAAAATGCAAAAGCTCGAGATGGGTGATGGAACCCAGAGTAACCACAGCAGACATGGAAACCAGATGGAGGTCTGGTGGTTTGTGTTGCTGTGGCACCAGGGAGGAACGTGAAGCGAGGTGGAAGCCGCGTGGTCACATTCTTCCTCTTGATAACTGAAAACACACAAACGTTATCTGTCATCAAACACACAAATGTCATCACTCATGTTGCAAAATCATGTAAGAAATGGTTACCAGCAACTGCTCCCAAGTACAGCTGCTCTATAGAACACAACAGCAAACACAGGAGGTTTGACCACAGCCCCACCCACAGTGCTTTGTGCAATAATAGTTAATGAGGTATAAAAGTACCCTGATTTTGTACCTAGCTGGGGAATGAGAATTCAACACCAAATTATAGGGACAGAGAGGTTTGTCCTCCTTGCCTTTCCTGGAAGAGATGCCTTTCATTAAGACTCACATCTGGCTATATGGAGTGTTTTGACCCAGGAAATTGAGCTTCTGATTGCAATCATATTGTTAAGTGCTGTACAGCTATTCTGCAGTTGATGCATTTAATGCCAGTAATCCAAAAGAGCCGCATGTGTTGCATATGAATAAACTCTAATATTCTTGAACCTGACTGGATCTTTTGAATGTAACAGGGCTTATAGTTGATAGGCTATTCAAGCATTCCATGTTGGGCTTACACATTCTCTTTTTTGCAACACAGCCTTGAAGGCCACCCCATACCTGCAGCTCAGCACATCACTGCACAGGCCTGGTGTGCTCAGGTTAACTACTGTGTTGAGCACTGACTCCTCCATGTACAGATGCCTGTGGTCAGGAGGACCACAGAGTTCCACCTCCCGTCTCAGTTTCCTCACTACCAGCGCACACAGAGAAGAGACCAGTCTATGCTGCTTCCTTCTGCCTGCCAACATGCATTGATGGAAAATATTTTTTCATAAATTTTAGAAATATTTGCCTTACCATTATTAGTAACATTTATTCCATGGTGCCTCTCTGGAACTGGAAGTGTCCCGTAAGTAGTTCACTGCTGGCACCATTTATTTTCCTTCATAGCATTTTAAAAGTTTCTTTTCATATTAAAACCTCATCCTGAGAGCCTATGGCAGACTCCTAGAGCTATTCCACAGAAAATCCTTAGCATTTTTTTAAATGCCTTTGGCACTTACATGGTTTTACAATCCGTAGTATCTCTTGTCATTTTAAATTACATATCAAAACAGATTGTTAAATGTTGTCCCATATTGTATCTGTCCATCTTTCCTAAACACCACAGATCCTTCAATACCTTTATTTCAGTGACAATGGATAGTTTCTGCTACTTTTATTCCAATAACGTTGGAGAGTTTCTGTTACCCTGACTGTATTTAGTTTTGCATCTCGGAAAGACTGGACAAGATGCCTTGACACGTGACTTCTGAAGCACAGGGAGTCCCTCCAACCACAGATGACCCACAGGCAGAAAACTTGACTAAGGTATTATATTTGAGCTCTTGCCATTTAGTTAAGCAGCTTTTAGAAGCAGATAATATACTTCAAAATATGAGTGAAGTAGTTTGGCCAGCATATTGGTGCCCAATTCCTGGGGCTGGGGCTGCCCCAGTGCTCCGTCTGCCCTGCTCCTGGCTGGGGTGATGGGACCTGCCCTGGCTGCTGGGACCTGCCCTGATGGACTCCATGGGTAGCCGCTATGCTCCCCATGGGAGCCTAGACGCTTAAACAGGGATTCTGTAATGACTGTCTTCCCCTTTCCTTATCAAAAGCTTTTTTAACCGCACTATTTCATCACAAATTAAAAAATCCTGCTGATATCATCCTGCTGAGATTTAAGCCACTGTTGCAATAACAGGGAGCAATTGCCTTGGGTGTTACAATAATCATTAACACCATCATTCAGGCATAGCTAACACAAATTTACCACCCAGTACGGAATAACAACTTTCATTTTACTCATCCTCACACTGATTGATGACATACTTATGAATCAATCAAATGTTTCCATTCCATGAAAGGCTCGTGGCAATGTCTTAATAGAAGAAAAAAAAATAAAATGGACAGAGCCAGCAAATTTAAAACATAAATTACAAACTAAAAACTCTTCCAGAATTTGGGGCCATGATGCAAAAAGACCTGGTGAAGACAAAAAGGGAAAAGTAGGCTGGAGCTTAGTATTTGCAGAAGAGAAGGAGATGCACTGAAGAGAAAAAGGAATTGAGATTAGAAGGATCTGATGGGTGAAGGCACAAGTCAGAGATCATTCTGGTGCTCGCTTTAAATAAAGTAGCTCAAATATCATCAGCATAAGCTGCAGCAGCAAATTATTTTGAAACAACTGCCAAACCCACCAGGACTTTTATATAAGCACTTAGAGCGTTAATCAAATAATTTTAATAGTTGGGTTTTTTTCCAGTCACTTAAGCCATCTGCTATACAGCTGGTGGCTGCAGGCTGCAGTGCAGTCATATTGCACGAGGGCGGCACTGTATTTAACTTTGAAATGGAGCAGTTCTGATTTTTATGTGGTGATCCAGTACTCTTGTTTCTCCACCCATGCTGTAGGACAAGTTTCTTATGTTTTCTGATTTTTATGTGGTGATCCAGTACTCTTGTTTCTCCACCCATGCTGTAGGACAAGTTTCTTATGTTTCTGTTCAAGTTCAGGTTTGAAGTCTTGATAAAAGGGATCAGCATCAGCTAAAATAAGACATACGTACATATTTTATGAATGACATATGTTCTTCACTATGAGGGTGGTCAGACACTACTGGCACAGGTTGCTCAGAGAAGCTGTGGCTGCCCCATCCCTGGCAGTGTCCAAAGCCAGGTTGGATGGGACTTTGAGCAACCTGGTCTAGTGGAAAGTGTCCCTGCCTGTGGCAGAGAGGGTGGAACTGGATGATTTTTAAGGTCCCTTCCAACCCAGACCATTCTGTGATTTTATGGTTTGGCATGCTTTATTTAGTCTTAGAAATATATATATTAAAAGTTGTCATTCTACATGCTGTCAAACAGATTAATGGTTTCCCAGGATCACAATTTCCGAGACCTTAAATAAGGTCCTAAAAGGCAGAGATACAACATAATATGGCAGAAACAAGTGACACACAGACCTATTTTGTTGTGCAAAGCACAGGTTGTAGCACTGTTGAACGTACAGCCTGGCCCATTCTGCATACTCAGCTTCTTATCTTCATTTAGGGCTTCAGTCATTTCAAACAGATGTTGAAAACAAATCATGGTCCAGTTGAGATAAAAATCTTTCTATTGAAAATCTTTGCATTGTTTCACACCAGCTTCCTTGAATCTTTTCCACATCTTGTCACTGCTCAGTCTCTGGGTGGAAACTGTACAAAGATTTTATATGTGCTTGCAAGTTTGACAGGCATATGTAAAACAAATTTATTCAGAATATGCAAATTTAAGGGGGAAAAATTCTCTTGCTCTCTTTTTTTCCTGACTCTGATGATGATTACGATTGCTTTGCATAAATCACAGCAGAGCTGTGGGCGCTGTAGAGATATAAGATTCAAGCTTCCTATACGAAGTCATTCATCAAAAATCTTCCAAATGCTGATGTGCCTTCAAAAGAATTGCCTTTTTAGATTTAACATATTGTAGATATTTCATATTTAAAGTATTGCTTCATTTAACTTTTATTTATAAATAAAACAAATTTATATATTTAAATTATAAATAATAATATAAAAATATAAAAAAGAAAATGCATTAAATATGTATTTATATATTTAAAATATATTTTTCTATATTTATATATATATTTAAAATGTTTCTTCAGTTTTTATATTCTTGTGCTAAAACTTTTACATATAGCACCTCTCGTGGCCGTCTCAGCTAAAAGGTAAATCACTACATGTTTTAAATTGGACCCCTTTCCATATGAAAGAACATTTGGGGTTTTTTTACCTATGTAATGAATTTTTAAATACAAAAATTCTGAATATTGGCCCATAAAGAAGTATTTTATTACCAGACTGGAAAACAGGCAGGAAGACTGCAAATATAAATTAAATTTATTTTAAATAGTCTTTTCTTCAAAACCATCAAAGATCAGTCTAGCAGACTGTCGTGGTTTAAGCCCAGCTGTAACTCACGCAGTCACTCTCTCACTCCCCCTCTTCCTCCCCTCCCCGCTCCCAGATGGATGGGGAGAATTGAAAGAATGCAACTCCCACAGGTTGAGATAAGAACAGTCCAGTAACTAAGGTATAACACAAACCATTACTGCTACCACCAATAATAATAATGATAAGGGAATGTCCTGGGTTCAGCAGTAGCAGTCATTTTTCTCCTTCTTAGTAGCTGGTGCAGTGCTGTGTTTTTGAAATTTTGGCCTGGGAACAGCGCTGATAACACCGATGTTTATAGTTACAGCTTAGAATGTCTGGTCTGACCAAGGATGTTCTGAGTCTCATGCTTTGCCAGGGAGGAAGGCAAGCCGGGAGGAAGTAGAGACAGCACACCTGACCCAAACTGACCAAAGAGGTATTCCATACCACAGCATGTCATGCCCAGGATGGAAAAAAACTGGGGGCAGGAGCCCAGAAGAGTTCAGTTCGCAGCTGCGTCGGGCTTGGCATCGGGTGGTGAGCAGTTGTATTCTCTTCCCTTGTATTTCTCTTGTCATTATTATTATTGGTAGTAGCAGCAGTGATTTGTGTTACACCTTAGTTACTGAACTGCTCTTATCTCAACCTGTCGGAGTTGCATTCTTTCGATTCTCCTCCCCATCCCTCCAGGAGCTGGGGGGAAGAAAGAGGGGGGAGTAAGTGAGTGAACTGCGTGAGTTACAGCTTAAACCACAACAGGGAAATAGCAAGGGAAGAGAATACAACCGCTCTCCACCCACCGACCGATACCCAGCCCAACCGAGAGGTGATCTAACCCTTCTGGGTAACTGCCCGCAGTTTTTACATCCTGGGCATGACGTGCTGTGGTATGGAATACCTCTTTGGTCAGTTTGGGTCAGGTGTCCCGTCCCTGCTTCCTCCCGGCTTCCCTTCCCCCCTGGCAAAGCATGAGACTCAGAACGTCCTTGGTCAGACCAAACATTCTAAGCCGTAACTATAAACATCGGTGTTATCAGCGCTGCTCCCAGGCCGAAAGTTGAAAACACAGTGTTGCACCAGCTACTAAGAAGGAGAAAAATGACTGCTACTGCTGAACCCAGGACACAGACCGATTTTGAAATACTGTGTATACATGTGTATAGACATGAAATTATGTGTATAATTAATAGATCAGTATTCTAAATGCAAGCTCAGACTAGCTGATCAACCACATGGTTATTTGCATAGATTAGTGGAAACTGCTGAAAGCAATATTGATATTCACAATCTCTAGCAAACACAGCAAAGCCTTATTTGTTTTTTAGGGTTTTTTTCCAAGTGTCAGATACAAGCATAACATTATCTCACTGAAAATAACTTTGAAGTAATGAGGAAACAGACACAAGCTGTACAATTCACAAAGCTCTTTAGTTTTAGTCTCTCCTCAGCACCAGTTCTTAAAACAAGCTTGTAATGTCAAACTGATTCTGGAATTCAAACAATTTTACTTAAGAGAAGCAATTACCTGGGAAAGACGCCGACCAAGAATCCCAAAATACTTCAGGGAAGAAAGACTATATGTTGGGGCTTGCATTACTATGTAAGATTCATTCTGGGAGCTTGTGAACAGCACTCACAGTGTGAGTTGCATACACGCTTAATTAACATCCAGGTTTTAATAACAATGGACTTAAAAGTTCATGGGAAACTAAAGATTCATTCACCTTTATCACTGTGAACCTGGGCAGGCAGATGCAGGGTTGACTAATCTGAATACAATCTCAGGGAACAGCACTGATAGGGAACAGCATGGGGGGGATCATTCTCTCCCTGGCTTTTCTGCTCTGTGATCTCTGGCTTTTCAGTCTGCCCATGGAGGCAAAAGGCCACAAGGAGATATGACATAAGAACCAAATATGTGCAAGACTAACCAGAGAATATAGCACTAGAGATGAATTTCAAACTCCAGTCATCGAAATCAGATTTACAAACATTAAAATCCTGCCACATAATTGGCTTCGTAACTTTTCCTTTTTCTCTCTTTTCCTTGTAGCACAATTAAATGGAGATCCGTTTCCAAAGTTCATCTCTGTATTGTTTCATAGAATCATAAAATTATAGAATGGTTTCACTTGGAAAGTACCTTAAAGTCATCTAATTCCAATCCCCCTGCCATGGGCAGGGACGCCTCACACTAGACCATGTTGCCCAAGACTGTCCAACCTGGCCTCGAACACTGCCAGGGATGGAGCATTTACCACTTCTTTTGACAACTTGTTCCAGTGTCTCACCAACCTCACAGTAAAGAACTTCTTCCTTACATCTAACCTGAACTTTCCCTGTGTAAGTTTAAACCCATTACCCCTTGTCCTATCACTATAGTCCCTGATGAAGAGTCCCTCTTCAGCATCCTTGTAGGCCCCCTTCAGATACTGGAAGATTGCTATGAGATCTCCATGCAGCCTTCTTTCCTCCAGGCTGAACAGCCCCAACTTTCTCAGCCTGTTAAGTTACAATCACTTTGCTGCTGCACAGCTATGTCTTGCAGTTTCTTTGAAAGTTTGTTCAGGAGAGCAGATACCACCCCTACTGAGTGCCAGTATTAACTTCACTGCCCAAGGAAGATGTTACAATCTAATTCTCAGCGGTAACTTGGAAGGCAGGTGATCTTGCTTTGCCTGGTTTTCTCCTGCTCCTCTAGTAAATGTGCCTCATGGGCAGCGTGGCAGCCATTTGAAACCTGCCTGGGATCTGGCACTAATAATTGCGCATTTTTGTCTCTGAATGTCTTTGGTTCTAGTGTCCTCATATACATTCCTGTTGTGATTAATGTTAGCTGTCTCCAGTTCAAGAAGCTGGAATGACACCGGCATCTTGGGGTTTGTCTTTCTGTAAGTTTCTGAACTATTCTGATAAATATACTACAAAAAACTTTGTCAGCTCATGCCCTTACTTTATTCTCACTGTTGCTGGCAGTGAGCTGTCAGTGGGGTGTAAAACCCTCTTTTGCTCAGGTCCTTTTTGTTTCTGAGCTGCTCATAACAGTTCCTCCAGCATGCTTCCCCTCTGTGTTAACATGGGCTAGATGGGTAATTTAGAGAACTGCACACAGAGGGCTGTACTCTTTATGGATAGGCATGCATAGTACATGATCCCAAAATGCCTGCTAACATAATTGCAATGCAATCTCTTTATGGCAAGAGATGCCACTCTCCATGGCCCATTACACTGCTAACCCAAATGGATATGATTCCTAATCTTTATATCTATCAAAGGAAAAACAGTGGAAGAGAGATAGCCTCCAGAATTATCATCTCTCTATACACACACACACACTTTGGATTAACTAGAAACATTCCTATAGATAACAGCATAATCATTGTAGGAATAATTAGAACAGTGATATAGACCCACGACACTCACAGTTATTAGATAAAGCTAGAAGAGTCTGGAGTTCATATGATTTGCTGTGTTATAAAGCTGATACCAATCCAAGGACTAGACGTGCAAAAATACAGGGCATATCTTTGTTTACTATTTATAGTTGCATGAAAAACAGAGGGGAAGCATTTGTCCATTAGATGTGTCTTATTTACTATGAGATAGTCCAAATTTGAGTCCATCTGCTGACCATTTATCACCCCCTGGCAATTCTTCGAAGTTTAGCCACAGTTACTGTATTTGCTCTTGCAAAAAGAAACTCCAAACTATTTAAACATCATTTTACTCTGGCCAAATGCCAAAGAAAATTAAAGTTATCTACAAGGGAGAGATCAAACTGGACAGTTCAAGCCTATTTTCACATTCTATGACTTTATGAATTAAAGTTTTAGATTACTTAACTCGCAGAGGCTGAACTTCTTGAAAGTTTCATATTCCAACAAGATTTTGGGAAAAATTTGTGCAATTAATTCACACTGGGGCGAAACAGGAATATTTTGGGACAAGAAACATATTATTAGTATTATTAAAGATTTTTGCTAGTACAGTCTTGTATTTATCTCTATATGATGAAGAAACAGTTTTCATCAGGCCATTTAGAGACACCTCAAAATTTTCAGTACATCTCTTTATCATTACATCTGCAGGTCTAAAAGTGCCGTGAAACTAAAATGCACAATGAATATTTTCCAGCTGCGTCCTGGGCTCAGCAGTAGCAGTCATTTTTTTCCTTCTTAGTAGCTGGTGCAGTGCTGTGTTTTTGACTTTCAGCCTGGGAACAGCACTGATAACACCGATGTTTTCAGTTGCTGCTCAGTAATGTTTAATCTGACCAAGGACTTTCTGAGTCTCATGTTTTGCCAGGGAGGAGAGGAAGCCGGGAGGAAGCAGAGACAGGACACCTGACCCAAACTAACCAAGGAGGTATGCCATACCACAGCACGTCATGCCCAGTATCTAAACGGCGGGCAGTTACCCAGAAGGGTTAGATCACTGCTTGGGTCAGGCTGGGTATCGGTTGGCAGGTGGTGAGCAGTTGTATTCTCCTCCCTTGTTGTTTCCCTTATCATTATTATTATTGGTGGTAGCAGCAGTGATTTGTGTTATACCTTAGTTACTGGACTGTTCTTATCTCAACCCGTGGGAATTACATTCTTTTGATTCTCCTTCCCATCCCTCGGGGTGGGGGGGGGGAATGACAAAACGGGGGGAGTGAGCGAGGGCTGTGTGGCTGATTTGCTGAGTGGGCTTAAACCACAACAAGCTGATACCAGATTTCTCTTATTCTGCCTATAGAAAAATTGTACTTATTAAGTGCACTATGGTACTTTACATTTCCCACCAACAGAAGTCCCGAGTTTGGGGTTTCAGAGTGAAAGGGTGTGTGCTGCTCAGCAGTGATGGCAGGCAGACAGCTGAAAGATGAATCCTCAGCCCCTGGCTGCAAGTGCACGGCACAGCTGAGAACAGCCCTGCCAAAGATATTAGTGGCTTCTTGACACAGGGCTGATTTTCTGCTTACCCTCCTGCATCTGCGTAAAACTGTACTCTTTCATTACAGCTCTTGAGGAACTGTTACACTAGCTGGCAGAGTAAATACAGAGGGAATATGTCCCTTCCCTTTGGTAATGCCAGCAGGGACTGACGACCAAGCGCAGCTGTGTAATGACTGCAAAAGTGTTAATAACAGCTGCTGCTGAGCTCCAGAAATTCCCGGTGGAGCAATTACATTACTTTTGCTGCTGGGTTGCTAGTGAAGAGAGGAATGAGCCTGCGTGTTGGCAAAGCTCAAGTGAGAGGCATCTTCCCTGCTCATCCACAGAAAAAATGGTATCTCCTCCCATAGGTGGCAACAAGGAGCCAGTGGAGTCCTAGGTGCAAGCAGAACATCCAGAGAAGGTTCAGTGGGACAGGCTTACAAATAGGAAAAATTCAACATATTTGATTTTAAAAGCATTTCTGCCCTTCATGAATTTTTAACAGTCCTCATTAAGTCCTCATTATTTTTCCTGTGCTACACAAGGGAGAGAACATGTTCTTCCTAAGTTCAAAATTAGTATGTTCCTGTGAGCTACCCAGGTAGACTTGAACTAGGAAGCACAGCTAGAGAAGGAAGGTGTACTTAGAGCCCTGTGAGGCTGGGTTTAATTTGCTGTGTTTGCTCATTTTGCCATTGTAACTTGTCAGTTCACTACTGTCCACTGCTTATTTCCTCAATTCTCAATGAAAAGAATTCATAAACTATGAGTTCTTCATTGGCTTTCAGGTTTGAATGAAACTCACCCCAAATCTCTTTTTTTTTCTTTTTTCCCAGCTCTTGGCCTCCTCTAGAATATTTGTTTTCATACACTTTCCAAGCACTTGGATATTTTATTCAACCCAGCTTTATTAAAAATTTCCTCCAAGACTTTTCTAAATTCAATCCAATTTCAGAGGAAAATCTGCAAATCTTGTTCCAGTGCTAGATTAGTTCTGGCTCACACAGGGTATCTCTGCTGAAAACAAGGAAACTAATTTTGCTATACAAGCAGAAAGCATATTTACCCCAGATGTTGTTGATTACTGATGTTGTACCTCCTATTGCATTTGTAACTTTGATTGCAATACCATAAACCAAAATGCTTTCCATTCCAGAAAAAAAGTATTTGAGCTTTTCATGAAAGGAACACACCGATTCCCAGTTTGTATTGAAACCAGACAGGCTGCTCGGGGTTTTATCACAGGTGAAACTGTGATGTCAGCTTTCACATAGCTTTAGCTGGGAAAGCTGCTGGAGCAGCCAGAGCTTGGAGACACTTCTGTATGTTTCTGGTAACCGGGAAAAAGCAATTAGCAGCGCTGAATGAGGGCAAAGAGGGGCTAGGATAGCAAGGCAGATCCTCACTTTGCAAGACACCTCCCCCGGCAGAGGTAAGCAGATGCTTGCTACAGGCGTTTGAGGAGCTGGGACGCACCCCAAGTGTCACCCCGTAGCCCGCGGAACTGAGAGGGTCTTTCCCCTCCCTTTTCCAGGCCACAGCAGGATTTGATGCCGTTTTGCAGCGTTCTCTCCTGCCTGTGGCAGTACCCGGCCTCGCCTGTCTCTCGGCTCCTACCCAAATGAGGAGCTCCCCTTGCTGGTGACAGCCGGTACCGGAGCTCCCGCCCGCCGGACGAGCGGCTTGCACTGACACCAGCGTCTCCAGCTCGAGAGCTCAAGGGGAGTAACTCTTTCAGCAGCTTCCACAGAGTCTGAAAGCGGGCAGGAGGGGGCCTCCAGTGCGGGCTTCTGGCACTGGGGCGAGAAGGAGCTGCCGTGGGGATGGACTCTGGGTCCAGGAACACAGTGTCCGTATGGCCATGCTGCACGTGGCACGGAGCCCCTCTGCCTTAGGCTGGGTCAGGACAGTACAGGAAGGCAATTGACTACTCCTGCAAATTAACCAGTCATCTTCCTCCTGGAGCAAAGCACAATCATAGAATCACTGAATGGTTGGAAGGGACCTTAAAGCTCATCTATTTCCAACCCCCCCTGCCATGGACAGGGACACCTTCCACTAGACCAAGTTGCTCAAAGCCCTGTCCAACCTGGCCTTGAACACTGAAAGGGATGGGGCAACCACAGCTTCTCTGGGCAACCTGTGTCAGTGTCTCACCACCCTCACAGACATACAATCTGAGAGTTCTTTCATCTGAAGTGTAGTACACCCACAGCAATCAGTGAAAGAAAGAACCTGGGGAAAAATAAAACCACCCCCAACAAAAAACATTTCTAATACATGACATATATAAACTCCAGGATACGGATTACAATAAGGGCTTAACAACTGAAGGAATGCTGGTAAGCAGAGGAGGATATCTCACCTGTCTACCCGGGAGAACTGGGAGGCTGCACAGTCAATGATGTGGGAACGCGGCTGTGCTGCTCCCAAACCTGGCCTGCTTACACAGCATCTGTGTTGAGTTTGTGCACAACCTGCACATGCATAACCCACCCACAGGTAGGTTGGGTGGGACAGAAGTTGTCACAGAGCAGAATGGGCCATGAGGATGGATGGGCCGCTGTTCCTTTGGCTTCCAGTGCTTGCAATGCCCAGTGCATGGCTTGACTCCTCGCACTCAGCATTGGAGCCAGGTTTTGTCTCAAAGTGGAACAACAAACCAGTTTTTGTCCCAAAAGGGAAGGACAATTCTGCTTAGTACATAATGCAACAGTACCAAATAAGAGAGATGTATTTCTGAGATTAAAGAGAATGCAGAGCTGTTCAAAGTAAAACCAGTTCCTGTAGTACTAACCACAGCTGGAAAAAAGTGATATAGCCTACGTGATCTACTGCAGATAGAAGTCTTGGAAAGAGCAAGAAAGATAAATATAAAATTTGATGTTATCCAGCACATTGTAATCAAAGATAACTGTATTTTTAATCATTTGTTTGCAGTTACCTGTTCTTCAGCAAACCAGAGGACTATCTCAGTGCACAGGCACAGCTGGAGAGCCTACCCAAGTGCCCTTTTTTAACACTTTAGACATAGTGGCCACTTCTCTTTCTTTCACGTGCTATTGCTCACGACCTCGTGGCATGGAATGGCAGCTTGGCTTAGCCAGTGCTTTTGTTTAGTATGTTCTTAAGTGTATTGACATTGCTTTGCATTTTCAAAATGCTTCTTTACTTCAACTGTGAGTGGGACATCTGAGTTGTGTAAGAAGCAAATGGATAGTAAGGCTAAAATGGCTCAGCTTGCACAGAATGAGCAAGAGGCAGCACCTCCAGCTTCTCCACAGGCACGTCTTCCGAGGTCAGGGAGCTGCAGGGCCATATTCTCATGCCAGAAATGCCCTAGGAACAGCACTACCTGGCCTGCCATGTGGCACTGACCTTCCACAGGCTGATACCAGCAGGAATTGCACTGTTTAAGTAAACTCATGTTATTCACTGTAGTGTGGAAGATGTGTGTTTATTGCTGGAGCTGTAACAAGCCAAAGTGTGTTCCTTCTTTCCTGGCTGTCAGTACTGGTGACTCCCGTATTGTAACTGTATTCCAGCTTCATTGGTTTATTTTATTTAACAGTTTGACTATACTATTGTTTATATAACTGAATACCATAACATATTCTCTTGACCTTTGTTGCAAATGTACTAAGCTGCTTCTTCTTCTTCTTCTTATATTTTATCTCGTTATTGTTATTATTTACTTGGTAAATTTTCCCTTCCAACCCAAACCATTCTGTGATCCTACGATATATTCAAGAGTTTAAAAGCAGCCTTGGAAAAATTCCTCCTTTAGGGACCTCTGGCCTCTGACGAAGTAGCATGCAAGTCACTTTCAGGTAGATTCTAGAGTTATTTAGGTGTTCAGAGACTCACAGGGGTTTTGGAAGTGTGCAAGCTTCCAAGTCTCAACGAAGAAAAACTCAGAAACTACTCACCTGACTGAAAATCCTTTCACATTCCAAATCACATCTTTAGCATTCATGTATGATTGTTTGTTTAGGCCACCTGTGCTTCTGTTTCACCATCTGTAAAGTGGAACTCATGAAGCTTTTATACAGTCTGAAGAAGTTTAATAAGAGCCAATGAAGAAGGTTACAGATGAATCATGCATATTTTTTTATAACTGGCTAATTATTTTTTTTCTGGAAATACAGTTGCTGTTCCTGAATCAATATTACTGCCATCTGTGTTTCTTAAAGATGCCTGAAATCTACCGAGTCTTCAAATTTCTCCCTGCTTTCCAAAATAAAACGTTGCACACCTCTTCCCATGAAGAAATTATTCAGAAGAAAAAAATCTTGCAAAAGGTCAAAGGGCAATAAGGTAAACTCACACATGATGATTTAGTAATATAGGCTGAAGTCCTCTGTGGTTAGTCAATATGTTACATATTAGTCATTACATTAAATATTAAACCTGGCAGCTACTCATAGCCAGACATATCAAACACAGATACCAGGTATGAAGGCTTCTTCTGACAGGTGTTCCTACATATTCATTATTCCATTTTGATTGCTCTTTCAGTCATACATTTTTCATTATTCCAATTTTGGGTATGCCAAAAAATTATTTTGGAATAGGTCATAAAAATAAATACACTTATAAATCACTGAGTAGGTATTGTATCAGATTTTGAAGGGAAAAAAAATAGTAATTCATTGTTATTGAATATTATTTATTTAATTGGATGAAAATACCTCTAATACGGATAGAGATTCCCATTCCTGCTCTTGTTAGGGCTAACTCTGCTAAATTACATGTCAATTTTGCTACTGACTCCCCTCTTTTCAGCTTAAAGCCATTCCCCCTTGTCCTGTCACTACATGCCGTGTAAAAAGTCCCCCTCCACATTTCTTGTAGGCCCCTTTAGGCATTGGAAGGCTGCTCTGAGGTCTCCCTGGAGCCTTCTATTTTATTTCCCCCCAAAAAAGCCAGAAATAGGTGTAATCCCTCACTGTTTTCACAGGTGATGGGAGAATTGAATACACCCAAGGCCTCTGGCCACCTGTTTTATTGTTGCCATCAGCTGAGGCAGCAAATACTATTCGAAGATGGGCTGATGTACAGACAGCAAACCGGCATAAACCCTATTTCTTAGTAAACGGGAACGGGCACACAGCCTCACTTAACTCCTCTGAACCCGAGAGGGACGAGTAGTTAAGTTGTTAAAACCTTGAAAACTAGCTCCATCGGTTGTTGCTACACAGCCCCTCCAGAGCACGGACGACAGCACCATAAAACACACTTTTATCTTTTACTGTGCCGGTTTCCGGCTCCCCCGCCCCCGTATGGCCAAAGACAGCTGTTTTTCTGCCAGAAAAGGGGAGAAGCCGGGGTCCGTGGTGCCCTGAGGCCATCGCAACCCTCCCTGAGAAGGGTCCTAGTAAACACAGCACAGGCGGTCGGGAACTACGTTTTGCGGCGGGCGCTACGAGAGAAGCCGGGAGAGACGCGCGGAACCGGGCGCGGAGGGCCCTGAGGGGCCGGGAGGGGCGGGGCGGGCGTTACCCTCCGCGTCCTCCCCGCCCCGCTCGGGGGCCCACACCCGCGCGCGGCCGGGGAGGCGGGGCGAGGGCATGAGGCCCCGCCCGCCGCCGCGAGCCGGACGCGCACGAAACTCCCGCCGTTGCCTTATAAGGGCAGACGCGGCTTTCGCTCAGCCTCCCTGCCAGTGGAATGCGGTGACTGCACCGCGCTGTACCAATTCTGCGTTCGGGCGGGGGGAGACACGGTGGTACAGAAGCCGAGCACGGGCCTTGACCGGATGCTCCCGGAAATGTAGAGACCCTCGAGAGGACTCGCGAAACATACAGTCACCGCCGGGGCCTCTTCTTGGCACGGCTTGTGCCACCTTGACACCGAAGCGACGAGCCTTGTCGCCACCCCTCCGCCTCGTCGAGCCGATGGTCTCGCCCACGTCTTCCTTCCTTTGCGCCGGCCGGGCGGTGGCTGCGAGCTCTCCGGAAGTGCTGTTGTTGCCGCCGCTCGCTGCCGCGCTCGGACGAGGACTCTCTCCTGCAGCCGCCAGGTGAGGTGGGGCTGGCGCTGGGTGGGGGCTGCAGCGGCCGCCTGCGGGGTCTGGAGCTGGGGTGCAGCGGGACAGGCCGCCTGAGAGACCGGTTTCCTGAGGAGCCGGGCCGGGATCGCTTGCGGTGTCGCCCGCCTCGGGGGCAGCACCTCTCGGCTCTCGCATCGGTGCTGCCGGGCCTGGCTGGAGCCCCGTGTTGTGTCGGCCCCGCGGCTTTCCCAGTGCGGCCCTGTGAATGGGTCGGTGAGGCCGTTATTGTGGACGCGCCCGGCGGCACAAGGGTCCCGTGGGAAGTGACCGGCTGCCTTCCGGCTGCATTGATCCTCTGCAGCTGTTTCCTCACCCTAAGTTAGGGTAGGGGAAGGGCCTGTGTGAAAGCTGCCATGGCTGATGAGGCCGAGATAGGAGAAGAGGCCGTGAGTCTCCTGTTTCCTGCGTACATTTTGAAATAACCATGACCGCGACAGAGCTCTGAGGGACAGGTCGTAGTGGTTTCCGCTGTCTGACTTGCACAGGCCCTGTTGAATCAAAGACAATGGATTTTAAGGCAAGCTTGACTCCTGTACAAGGGTTTAGGAAAGCTTATTCGTGAGGAGTGCATTAAGATGACTTTCAAGGCTGAGAGAGCATTGTCTTTACTCCCCCCCCCTTTTTTTTTTCTCAACGGGTAATTTTCTCTTTATTGAGCCTTGCTACAGATCAGTTCACAGTGCCCTGGTCTTATCTTTTCCTGCTGCCACCCATACTGTGATGGATGTATGGTTGTACCTGATGCTGTAATCGATTATGTGGACAGAATTTGGGATTTAGCTTTGAGGCTGATTTTTGAATTTGATGATTGAAAGGAAGGTGACTGTTATCTTAAGTTATGTAGAGGCTTTCCTGAGTATGGGTTGTGGGGCTTTATTATGTGGCCGTTTTGTTTGTGGGATGTTTGTTTTTTATTTCAGTCATAGACTCACAGAATTCCAGGTTTGAAGGGACCTCAAGGATCTGATCCAACCTTTCCAGACAAACCATGACCTAGACTAGATGTCCCAGCATCCTGTTCAGCTGAATATTTAAAGTGTCCAGTGCTGGGGAATGCACCACTTCCCTGGGAAGATTATTCCAGTGGCTGATTTCTCTTTGTGGAAAAAAATTCCTGTTGTGTCCAATTAGAATGTCCACAGGAGTAACTTGTGGCCATTACCTCTGTCTTTTCCATATGACTCCTTGTAAAAAGGGAGTCTGCATCTTCTTTGTAGTCACCCTTTAATACTGCGACAAATCTTGCATTATAGGCATCCCAAATCATTATAAAAACAATGTTGAAAAAATGAGGGTATTTTCTAAAGTGTAACTTTTGGTCACTACCTCTTAAACAGATCCAGCCTGCAGCACTGTTAGTGGGTTATAAAGTTTCATATCTTACTGTCTGGCTCAAGCTCTTTAGTTGCTCAGTTTTGTCTCCTCCTGGGGTTTATCCTTTGCCCAGAGGTGAGGGCCATAGGATGACTTTCTGTGCTTCCGTGTTTACAAGTGCCGTCTGTTTGATATCTATTGCTGTTGCTTAACAAAGCAAATGAATGTACATGTGCAAGCAACAGAGTGCAGTGCATGCTATTAGTGCCTTTCTAATGTTTATTTTTTTAATATGTTAAAATCTTCCCAAATAAAGGTTATGTTTTTGGAAATATATTATGGCAAGTTTTACAGGCAAGGTCTTGCATTAGAAGTTTCTTGAATTGTTTCCAAAACAAGTCCCAGACCATTCAGTGCATCACAGCTTTAAACAGACTAAACCTGCCTATCATGACTTGTACTATCTAATGTGAAGTATTTCCACTTCACATCTGCTGAGATTCTTCTATTTTCAGCCTGTACTTATCATATTTCAATTATAAAAGCATAGGGTTTTTTTATATATATAAATGACCTGTTGCATTTATTAGGTAAAATACTATTTTTTTTTTTTTTTTCTAAAATTAGTGGGTCCAGTGCTTGACTCAACTTAGTTCTGGCTCGCTGCATCAGTCACTGTTGTACACAGAGTTATGCTACATGTAAACACTTGGAACCTTTTCATCATGAACGGATCTCTTTGGCTAACTGGATTGATGTCCTCTTTTGTCTGAGGAATTTCAAATTTATCACCCTTTTTCTGATAGAATTGCCCAGAGTAGAGTGCACCAAATGGGCACAGCTGCACTAAACTTATGCTGAAAGGCACCACAATCTCTTGAGACCTAATGTTTCTCTACATGCAGGCTCAGAGGTCTCTCAAAGTGAAGGAGTTGTGTCATCTGTATTCCATACAGCTGCCTTCTGAGCCTGCTGGAGGGAAACTCTGGGAATAATAACGCAAACACCAGCAAATTTTTTTCTCTTCTCTAGGACAGTGTTCTGGTATGGCAATCTTCTGAACAATTAAAGATGCACTCCTCCTGCCACGTGCAGGTACAGTTGACAATAGTCTGCTTCTGTTGTTGCCTCTTGACTAAGATGGAATTGTACATGAGAGAATTGCAGGTAGCAGCTTGTTGGGAGTGCTGCCTGGCAGCACATGCGAAGTGAACTTCTCGGGCCACATCCTTGAAAACTAGTGTTTGACTCTATTTTTGGGTAGTGGAACTTTATAAGTAATTTAACAGTAATTTGCATGAGTATTTTTATTGAGGTAAGAAAAATGCTGAAGATATGCCCAACTTGATTGCAGCTTGAAAGCAAGCTACCTTATTGTCTTCTTAAGTATCTAGATGTCAGGAGTTCATGTTTATTTGTTGAAGTATTCGTTGGAGACCAGACATCTCTGATAGCTTGTGGTTAGTGAATGCAATGAAGAGAACTTCATTGCTGAAGGATGTGTGGTTGCATTTCATAAGCTATTTTTAGTTCAGGACATAATGGTTTGTTTTATACGTCAGAGGAACGTTGTATATGCACGTAGGATTTAAAAGTGTGGAATTAGCAGGGGAGATCAGTAACGCTCTTTGTAGACAGACTGAGAAGGACATAACCATGGAATATCCTTTTATGATCCAGATGCTTGGTACAGCGTGTCAGGTACCTGATAAAAAGCAAGGTAAAATGTATTTCCTTTTAATTAAAAACAAAACAAGCAAACAAAGAAAAACCAAACTAACTGCTTTTTGCCTGAATATTGGATTGATTAACCATGTATGGGAGTTACTTCACTTAAATTTACTCCCTTTTTTAAGGATCAATCACAGTTAGTGACTTCAGTCTTTCTCGTTAGGAGTCTAGCAGAAAATACTGTAACTTTGAGCAAACTGTCCAAGCAACAGAAATGTGCTGTGACTGTGATTAAATTGCTTTTCTGACCAGATAATTTTTAAGTTACAAAATAAATACTTGTTGTAAATTTCAAACTGTTGGTATTCTTGTGACTGCAGGTGAAGTTTAAATTCGTCCTGTTTCAGCACACAGTTGGTGCAGTGCTCCTTGTAAAATTCAACAGAGGATAGAAGGAATGTGGTTTGCATAACAGTTTGGGCATAATAAAGGATGATAGCAGCATGGATTGCTTGCACTAGGTAAAACTAAAGCATAGAGGTGAAAGAAGACTTTTGGAAACAGCATTAAGCAGTGTCTATCTTCTGATCCAGTAGCAATGTTGAGGTCTTTTGTGTTTGCATTTCAGTCAATGACTCAGCTTTTCCTGTTTGTGCTGTCAACCATAGTTGATGGCTAAATCATATCTTCCCAGCTAAACAGAGTTAACTTGAAAGCAGCCTGTCTTCTATCCTAATTATCTCACTGTTACAACATGTGAACTGCCACATTTATTTCTTCGACAGCTCAAGAAAAACAATTAAATATTTGATACATGAAACTATATAAAGATTCTGTAAGAATATATAAATGTTTTGAAAGGTTGATTATTTAAAAGAAACCATCTTCAGATTTCTAGAACTATTATGTCAATTTATTTTAAAGAGAGCATGCTTGCATTTGCATATGTGTTGTGTAATAGTTCCACTGTGTAACAGGATAGCAAAGTACTGCTTTTGAACTAAGTCAGTGTCTTTTCTCCACCACACACAATCCCCTAGTTGACTGTGATGAAAGAACTGTAGTAGGAGTTCTTTGTCAGATCTCTCTCCCAGCACCATGCAGAAATCTGCACAGAAAACACAGGCTCTCGCCAGGGTCATTCTGTGTCCTGAGGCCTGCTGCTCTTTTAATGGCAGCTATTATAACAAAGTGTTATTCAGAGCCTAAAATACTCTTCTCCTGACAAATGTTAGTTTAGCGTACTGCTTGATTTAGTTAACCACTACACACTATACTAGGTTAGCAGCCCATATCCTTCTACACGGTAGGTCAGCAGTGCCTCCTTAACTGCTAAGTATGTAGTCTTAATTTGCAGAATGCACAGATAAAGTATTGAATCAGCAACAAAAGCACTGTGTGAGTTTCATTTTGCAAATTTATTATTTGATTCGGTTTCCTAATGTAGCCTGCTACTGGCCTACAGTGCCAGTCCTTGAATCTGGAAAATGTGCTTAGTAGCAGGTGAAAGAAAATGAAGCCGGAGATACTAAATAATACATTTATAACCAATTGTTCCAAGCAAATTTGCATTTACAACATGGAATTTGATATTCCTTTATCCACCCCTCTCCCAAGGACTTGCAATCTGATTTAATAAGGCTAAATCTTGGGTATGTTTCTGTTTCCCTAGAACCAACAGCCAACATGTCCAGCAAAAGGGCAAAGACGAAGACCACCAAGAAGCGCCCTCAGCGCGCCACTTCCAATGTATTTGCGATGTTTGATCAGTCGCAGATTCAGGAATTCAAGGAGGCCTTCAACATGATTGACCAGAACAGGGATGGCTTCATTGACAAAGAAGACTTGCATGACATGCTCGCCTCCCTTGGTAATGTCACTTTTTTGTTTGTGGTTGACAAGCAAATTTGTGCAGTTAGAATTAGAATAATGGAGTCTGGGATATGCTCTTTGGGTTACTTTTAGTTTGAAAGCTATACCAACTATGAATCCCTTTATTTGTAGGAAAGAATCCAACGGATGAATACCTAGATTCCATGATGAATGAGGCTCCAGGCCCTATAAATTTCACAATGTTCCTCACCATGTTTGGTGAGAAGTTAAATGGCACTGACCCAGAAGACGTGATCAGGAATGCTTTTGCTTGCTTCGATGAAGAAGCAACAGGTATGTAGGCGAAATAACTAAAAATCATGCCGGTGTCCCCATCAGCTGAAATTGCTTTTTCAAACACTATAAAACTTAAGAACCCAAACTTCTGGCCCTTTGGTGGTATTCAAGAGAGCAGAAGGTAAAAAAAAAAAAAAAGGTTGGTTTGGGAACCTGGGTCTTAAATTTTTCCTAACTTAAAATTCAGCTTCAAGGCAACTTTTGTGAGGGGAGGGGAATCCTTGTCTTCAAAGCTATTGTGCTTTTATGAAGAACTTGTTTTCTGTTGGCAACTTGTATCCACCTTCTGTTAAACTGCACTTAAAGGAGAAGAAACCAAATACAAGGAAATCCCTGTGTGACTCACAAGAGTGCTGATAGGAGTCACAAATTATATAAGGCTGTTTGTTTTATAAACAGTGCCCAAATGTATTCTTTGCAACCACTCTAGTAAATCTGAGTTTTGCCACTGATTTAAGATCAATTTCAAATCTGTGAAGTATTTCAAACTGTGTTTCCATGCACTTGTTGAATATTGGTAGTTGCCAAGTTCTGTAATTTTGGTTGGTTTTTTTTTTAGTGATTTTCATTAGGAATGTTCAAGACAAACGGATCCCTTTTGTGTAAAATACACAACTGTTAAAGGCTTTTGGTACTACTAGGAGTATAGCCTGGTTGTTGGGAAGAAGGTCCAATACATATACTGACAGATTTGTACATTCTCTGAAACAGCACAGGCAAATCACAAGATGGCCTCTACTCAAAGTAGTGAGACCAAGCAAATCCACTAAGAGGCTTGACTTAATTAGATGCTTGTAATTAATTTGCAACTGTAGTAATAGGCTTTAATGTCTTTGTTTTCATTTGGCAACAAAGACTGTAGCTGTCTTTAACTGAAACAAAGAATTCAGGGAAATACATCTGTTAGCAGATAAATATAAAAACTCCTTTTTCTTATGTCCTTGTACATTGTATTCCAGGGTTCATCCAAGAAGACTACCTGCGAGAGCTGCTCACCACAATGGGAGACAGGTTCACGGATGAAGAGGTAGATGAGTTGTACAGGGAGGCACCCATTGACAAAAAGGGGAACTTCAACTACATCGAGTTCACACGCATCCTGAAACATGGAGCAAAAGACAAGGATGACTGAGTGGATCCCCGGATACATGCAGATTATCTCTACTTTACACTTACATTTATTTTTGAGGGTTTCTTCCTGATAGAACTTGTTGCATGCATTTAGCTTTACAGCTTTTGCCTTTCTCAATGTATTTATCTATTCCAAGCCATTTAGGCACATTTGCACCTGTGTAATCAAACTGGAAGAGGGGAAAGTCTTGCAAGGAAAAGGATATAGGGACAAAGATCCCTGGACTTTTTAGTCCAGAATAATTAATCTCAATGTTTCTGGTTTAGCTAGATTTTTACATTTTTGTAATAAATGCCATTTTGAAATAAAGATTGCTATATAGATAAAATACCTCAAATTATTTTGTGAAGAATATTTCTATTATGCATTTGTAAATGTAGCTGTTAATTGTATTCTACTTGCAGTTGCAAATCAAGCTGGAAAACCCATTTACATAATGTTTGGTGTCACAGTTCCAAAATCTGCCTTGCAGTGTGTGCTTGTGACTTTAAAAATGCAGCTGTAGAAATCTCTTACCTTGGGTTTTTTACGTGTTCACCAGAAAAATGGTTGGGGAAGGTTGTTACAATTGCCTCATTGCCAACAGATACTGTGCCCAGCTTTTATTTCCTTTTAATATTGATAGGGTTTTAGCAATACTTCTGTGTCAAAATTTGCATTCCTGTGTGCCAGGTTTTCATGCTGGCTATTGCCAGATTATTAGCAGGGAATTGGACGTATTTTTTTTCCCTTCTGCTAAAGGAAGCGTGTGCAAAGGAATCACTGAGCTTGCAGTATCTGTTCTAGCACTAACAGGTGTCTGTGGCAGAAAACCTACTTAAAGCTTCACTGTTCTGCAGCTAAGAATGACACTGAAGTTATGAGAATTAACTTGGTAAATCCCTATCTATAGATGCTAAAGTCCCTCTCACTTTCTTAAAAGATCACAAATATTCCTTACTAAGTTGACAAAATGGCTTTTAACCAAGCAAGAATTTTTGACTTAGGAACAGCTGTGCTGATGCTGTTGTCTCAAATACCAAGAAAAGAGGAAGGTTGTTCTTTGAGTTCTGAGCAGGACTGTGTCCTGCAATAGGCATCATTGTCTTGGTTACTGCAAGCTGAAAAGTGTAAGGGGGATATTTATTAAAGTGATGACTTGTCCAGAAACTATGCCCTCAGCCACTAAACATTACTTAAGATCCCAAGGAAGGAGGGGTCTTAAGTTTACCCTTGTAAAGGCTGGGGCAGCTCATACTGTACAGAGGGGTTGTCTCATTTTTCTGTATGGTACTATGGAGGCTTGGTTGGCTAATCTTGCTTATGTTCCTAGTGTGGCAGCTCCTGAAGATGTTCTGCCTTTAGCTCTGTAAGTAAGTTAACTTTACAAAGTGTACTTAGTAGGCATATTCTGGTATTCCTGGGTGCTTTCTTCCCCTTCTGGGCTTACTTAAAACAAGTTTTCAGCCATTCTTGTCCTAGTTTTAGGCTAAGCTGGAGCTTAGCCTCAATTTTAATTTCTCCAACCCAGACTGTGTTCTTTGGTGCATGTCTTCAGGCTGCTGCACCTACTCTTTTTCTCAAGTGTCTGCTTTTAAACTGTCTCAGTGCTCTCCAATGTGGTTGCTGAGGGGTTTCTCCATGGGTTGCCTGCAAGGTTCTGGCAACAGCTGATTTTTTTGGAAGGTAGCTTACAAGTATGGAGGGAAGCTTTTTCACCGTCAGTACCCATGTGACACAGACAACAGTGTGTAGATCTAGGAAACACTTGTCTTGTTGCACCATTGCTATGTAACACTAAGCCAAAGAACAGTTATGCTGTCACTTCTTGACTAATCTTGTCACCTCCCTGTAATTCAATATTGTGTACATGCAAGCAGCCCTCACAAAGGATACATGTTGGACTGTCTTGATTCTGTCTTCCCTTAGAATGTCTAAATGGTGCAAGATTCAGAGGGTCAGTTTCTTTCTGTTACGAACACTGGATTCCCAAACCAGTCTTTTCCAGATCCCATCTTCTTAGTAAATTTTAGGTGCTGATATGTTACTTTGAGTAATTGGCACAGAAGCCAGCTGGATTTTTCTTGCTGGAAGTACTGAAGTAGTGATTTTTAAACCATAAATGAGTTAATTAAAAGAAAATATGGGATCCTCCTTGAGAGGAAGTTGTCCACTTGAAAACCTTCTGTACTGTTGCTCTCTACTTTTGAGCAGCCAGCTGAAAATTGGGATATAGCCATGGGTTCCTTGTTGCATTGTGTGGGTGCTACAGTCTCAGCTACTTCCTCTGATGAGGAACCATATTAATATATGGATACCTGCTCAGGAAGACATGTTACTGAGAAAAAACTTCCAAGGCTGTTCAAGTACAACTAATGATGCCCTTCCAAGTGCCAGTTTCCCTAGTATTGGTGTTGTAACATAGATGACCAGTTAACCTGCAGGTGGTCACAAACCCCTTAGCAGGGGAAGCCTCCACAGCCAACGGAGCCAGCCAAGAGACCATATAAGAGCATCAGCTGCACTTTGTGGCTAGGCCACAAGGGACATCCAGACAGCTGAAGCTGCATGCCGAGGCTGTAGGGATGTGTCATCAATAATCCACTTCCAAAAATAAAAATAACTTTGGTCACTGAAACAGCTTAAGATTCTGATGACTTGGCTTTGCAGTTTACAGTCAAGATCTTGGAGCCTAATCTTTTCTCCCTTGGGGTTCATATATAATGGTCTCCAAGCTCCACGCCAGACTAAGCTTATAATGAAAAACTGTTTACACAGCAGATGCACGCATTTAACAGCCCTACATCTATAGTGATATATAATGCCTTGTGAAGCACTACTGAAAAGCAGTGATTTATTTTGCATGACCCATTTACCCTGTTCTAAGGCTACATCCGCAGAGGCCAAACTGAAGCCAAGGAGCTACTGCAGCTGCGTGAGAAACCTCCAGAATGGGTGTCTTTTTGACATGCAGCCAGTATATGCATGTCTGCTGCTTCCCCCCATGACTGTTCCGGGAGATATTGGTGACACCCAACATTTTAACACTCAGGATACACTTGATTTGGCTCTTTACCTGCATTTAAGGAAATAAAACCATATTTTATCACACAGTGATCAGATGACTGAAGCATTTCACAACATGAAGGCAGCTTAACATACTAGGTCAGCAGCTAACTGATGTCACAGAGATAGTGTTTGTACATTTTTGAAGTAAGGATCCGTTTCTCCACTGACCTAAGAACTATCTTTAGACCACTTGTTTCTAGGATCACCAGGGTATGTTGAGAAACAACATACAGCCCAGAGGCCCCATCCTGGCAGAAGACATCAGTAACAGTACATCTTTGTGTCCTGCTCAGTGTATTTGTTCCAAAAAGCCGAAAGTATCTGAAATCCTGTCATCATGTTCCTTGCGGCCTTTTTATGTCTTGGATAATACTAATCCATTATTTGGCATGTTCCTGGGGAGTTTCAAAGGGCTTCGAATAGCTCTTTTACCACAGTGAAGGCATTCAGACAATCCAAGTCCAAATAACGGATGAGTAACAATCGAAGCAGAGTCAGGAACATTTTAGGTATCAGCAGTTAATCTGCCACTGGTATTGCCTGTGTACCCATGCTCCTATTTTGGCTGGCTTGCTTCATTTTTCAGACTTGACTGATATTTTTAGATAACCTCCTCCTGAGGAAAAGTTATTTAGGGCGACAATAACTCAGAAACAGTATTACAGAACCAGGAACAATACAGAGGCAAAACAAAATCAATAAATACCTCTGAAAATGCAGCTTAGAAGTAAGTGACCATGAAATGTTGAAAAGCAATATGGGGTGGGGGCAGAGAAGGAGATTCCACACAGCTCAGTTTGGATGTGCTCTGAGCAGCAACTCCAGAGAGATCACCATTTTCCTAACCTTTTGATATATTAGATACAATATTTTTAATCTTTAAAAAGAAAAGTGGGGGGCAATGGCTGCTCTCCCTGTTTACATCTGCAGCCCGTGGGCCCATACACACATCCTTCCCCAGGACCACCCATTTTGGGTATACAGGAGAAAGCTCCATTGCTGCGGGCAGACAAAGCAGGCAGGCTGATGTGGCAGCACACCCTTTGGGAACCACTGCACTGGACCTTGCAAAAAATGACTTCCATTTCAAATTTCAACAACACGGAAAAACATTGCCAAGGAATGTTTTCAGACCAAATGCGCGATATTCCCTAGAGAACAGATCATGCATAATAGATACATATACTGCATCACAGAGCATAAGGAGTCATGCAGTCTGTATGAATGTAATAAATCTGAGGGAAGGTGTTCATGTGTTCCTTGGAAGCAGGTAATGAACACAAGAACAGGAAATCAAACTGCCTCCTGGAAAATCCCAGCAACTGTCTGCATGCAGATTCCTCTGCCAGGCAGCCATGATCCCACCCCCTAGTAAGGCAGCCTTGCACTTTGATAAAGATTGAAAATCACTCGCAAATACTACAGGGTTAGGCGGTCAAGGCTAACTTCAAGACATGCACCTAAAGGAGTACGTGGTATGTGACAGCAGCATTCATTTAGTATTCTTATAAACCATCACTGCTCAATTTTGCAAGGCTTATTTAATCCTCAATTAGTAATTTCCTCACTTTGACTATTTCAGGGTATGAGTGCAACCTCACTAAACACTGGACTGTGTTTTGGGTTTTTTCTTTGTGAATGCATAGCTCCTTGGGAGTTAAAAGGCAGCATTCTGCAAGAATTTCCAGCCTTTGTCTAGCATATTCAAGTGAGTGGGTGTAAAATGAGGTCTGCCAGGCCCTGTCTTAGTATGTGCTGAAATAGAGCTGGCATCAGAAACAAGTAACTTGAGCCTTGACTTCGCATTGTATCTTACAGATACTGGGTTGTTTACTTCTATCACATTCCTCCTCCTTTATTGTGAGCTAACCACCTCTAATGCAATAGGTTTTATACTGGCAGCATCTTACCATCTCACAAGAAGCATGCTCATTTTGAAATTGCTCCACCAACCACACTTGCATGGGTATCAGCTAAAGAAAACTGGTAACAGTTTGTATGGCAAACAGCTGACTGAATACGCTCCCTCTTGTTTTCTGAGCATGTTTTAAAATACCATTTTAGACCTTCAGCCAAGCATTGAGCACATCTCATTTTATTATTTATACATACACGACAGATACAAACGCTAATTTAACACGGAAGGAGAGGCCAAAGAGGTATGTTCTTAGGTTAGCAGAATTACTTACATGTATTTGAAAGACTGGAGGCGTCACCCTTTTCTAGAACACCTTATTAACACTTTTGCATTTCGCTTATAAACATTGTGGAATCATGGTGTCTGGCAATGTTTCTGCTTAAAACTACTGCAAAAAGGGTGAGAGAAACACACAAAGATTGGCCTAAAATTATGCAACTTACCAGCTGGGATAAAAAACAAGTGATAGACATACAGCACAAGTGGCAGTGTATTGACTTCTTTATCACAGAGAACAGATAGCAAGGCACAAATTCCTAGGAGAAGCCAACAGCCCAAGACATACTTTTCAATATTATTTTTTTTTTAATTATTTTTCTTCTTAAATACAGATGTTACATACAATGGACTTTGAACTTGGGAATGCAAAACTGCAAGGAGCACCTTCTCTGCTGGGTCCAGTCCCTCCATAGTTCATCAAACACATTTCAGTGCCTATTCACAGAGCGAACTGAGCTGCAGACTTAGATGATTACACTGAGGTGTTTGGTTTTTTTCCTGTTTTACAACACTTGGGAGACTGACTCTATTTTAAGTTGCATTACATTTCTCTGCCTTGCCCTTGGCCCTGTCATATCGTTGTCATACAATGCTCAAGAGAACTTAGATGTTCTCTCCTTTTCCTCACCTATGCACACCAGAAGTAACCAGTAACTCACCACTTTTATTCAGGAGGTCTGTGAATGAAAGCAGGGAATACCCCACAGACAATTAGACGTCTTGCTCTGAGGCCCTCCAAGAGACCCAAGTGAAGACATGCATTCAGAATCCTTCTTTACCTCATGACTTCTCAAACCTTTTTTTCCCCTTTGGATCACAGTGCTGAAGCTATTTTTGGAGAAATTCCAGAACAGTTCTGTGACACTCGCCGCACCACAAAAAGAACGACTGTCACTCTGACTGATACAGTGCTGCGCTTGGGATAGCTTGACAAAGAGAACAGATGCCAGCTGTAATCAGGGAAGAAGGGATGGAAGGGCAGAGGGATGAGTGAAAATACTAGGTGAAGCAATTGGCAGTCAAAATGATTTTGTTAAATGACTGTTGAACTACAACTGTCTTCAATGGATATATTTGATTTTGATTGTGCTGTCAATACTTAACCTCTGCAATTAGCATTTGCAACTTTTGCTGATCAGGAAAAAATCTCTTAACTGACAAAAACTTCCACCCAACTTTGACACGTTTTTAATTTGCAATTCAATGTGAAAATCACAAATATGCTTTTTCATTTAGCGTCTCTTTTTTAGACTCTTTTGTTTGTTTCCTATGCACATCTTTAGTCTTACTTCTACAATGACCATAAGTATGGAATAGCTTTTGTACAAGAAAAATTACCTAAGCGGGACTCTGTTACAGCTGGCAGAACACGCAAGTGCTCTCTAGAAGGAAGTAACACCAAAAAGGTGGACACACAGTTCAGCCTTAGCATTTCTACCAGTACGAAGTTGAGAACATCAAATAAAAATAGGAATAGGTAGGTTCAAATTTAGTAAAGTGAAGGTCTTCATGTAACAAATAGCAACCTTGCAAAGGAATTCAAAACCACCTGCAAAGGGCATTGTGGATGCTAAATTTACATCAATTTAAGGATGACATATAAGGCAAACTCATGAAAGAAGTTCATCAAAGGTTACTAAATACCACATCTGGCTCAGGATGGCTTATTCCTCCTGAGCTAAAACCTGCAGAGGTTGGGAAAGGATTCCAAGAAGATATCACAGGCTACCATGATTCTTACTCTGCCCTAAATACCTACATATGGACATTGTTGCTGCTCTCCCCTTAAAAATAGGATAAAAATACACAGTGTGCTCTCCCCTCCAAAAAGAAGAGGAAGTGTACAGAGAGAGATTTTAAAAACACCTGATGATCCCAAGTTTCAGGGGAAAAAAAGAAAAGAAAAACACACAGCAAAAAACACAGTAAAACCCTCCAGACACCTGGTAGGGGAGACTGATTCGGAGAAAACTCAAGGAACAAACTCGCCAACAAAGTTTTAAGTTGACAAGCCGGGATTCTTTACTGCGGTGACGGGAGACATGTGGGGTCTCTGTATTGCTACACAAGCCGTCCTTATATAGCCGCTGGGCATACATACATATTCATGAGGCTACGTATGGATTACATCATTTTCCAGAAAGTTTCCCGCATGCATAAAAAATGTGGTGGTGGTCTCTGAGGGTCGTTTACTTCTTCCAACAATCTTTATCACTGCTGGCAGCCTTCAAAGCACGCGAAGTAGATGCTTGTATCAGCTTAATTGGTTCGTTAACACCACAGACATAACAATCATCTTGTCCTTCTACTTATCAGTTAGTTTAACTGCAGCCCATTCTGGACACCTGCCATTCCAGATACTCCTTATCCTTACATCCTGTTCTTCTAGCCTGTTTTTCTTACACTCATTTTGTACTAAGGTCATAAAGGCCTAAAACTATGTCGCCTACAATGGTTTATCTTGTGCAAGAATTCTCAGTATGTTCTCTAGCTGTACTCTTATTTTTTTTCTTCTGTGAATCATGCACCTTAGTAATTTTCCATTGCTACAGTTACAAAGCCATCAAACTTAACATTATTTAAAACTGATTCTAAAGGTTTATATTTTTCATTTTGTGATTTTGTGCCCCCTTGTCTCAAGACCTCACAGCATTGTTGAAAACATCCAAGAAACCAGCAGACACATCCCAAGAAATCTCCATCCACATCTCCACCGAGAAATACATGCAGCAGGAGGAGGATGCAGCTGCTGGGCTTTCCCTTCCCCACTCTCCTGCCTAATTTTGACTTGCTGAAAAATCAGGGTGAGACATGGACATCCTCATTTAATCCCCACTCCATGTTTCTCACCTTCTCAGGATGTAGCAAGATCTGAATGCTGCACAAAACCGCAGCCTGAGGAACCCTGACATGCCTGCTCTGCTCCTCACTGTTGTATAGGGCCAAAGAGGGGTACTGGGGATGATCCTGGTATTTTTTCTGGCCTTGAAGTGAGCAAGCAGTACACCGTGACCTCAAACAGACCAGTTCCCTGGCCGCCACTCGTGCAGTGCAGTTGCCTTCATGGAGCAGACAGTGCAGATACAGCCCGTGGGAACAGGAGCTCACCAAATGATGGCCAAGACTCCCTGCTTCCCACATCCAGAACACACGTCTCTTTACAGCTGGGGCACCAGGCAGACTTTCACTGTGAGCCAGTGCAGCTGTTCCTGTGACATTACTTAGATTCATAAAGAAACATCAAACGACACAGACTGACTCTGCTTCATTAAGCAACCAAGTTAATCACAAATGTTTGCATAGTCATCATAACTCAGCAGAGGTGAGGAAATGCAGAAAATTAAATTAAATGAGGGAAAAGGTTTACTGTAAATTGCTTGCTGTCTGTAATAGCTGTAGAACTTCAGCATGAAACATGATTTTGAAGGCTCTTACACAATCCAAAGAAAGCAAGCCTAAGAAAACATTTCAACAGCACAAAAGTATTTGAGTATTTTTAATGGAAAGAATGGAAAAATTTTATGCATTTTGCTTAAAAAGGTTTTTTCTTTAAAAAGACTGACATAAATGAGAAAGAAGGTGGGAGTTACAAAGGAAAAAGTAGAAATAAGAAAATGGAAAGAGTTAAGAGATCAGCATTTAAAAGAAAAAATGTTTTCAGAATGGATAAATTCCTATTCTGTACGGTTTATGCAGAAAATTATGCGGTACTGAGAAATAAACATTTTGTTTTGCCACATTCGTGCACGTGGCAGCCCGCAAAACAAACGCTGTGCGAAACTGAAGCCCATCACTAGGCGGCACTATTTGATGCTCCAGCTACCCAAAGCACCCTCCCAGCACCACAGCCAGAGTGAAAACCCCCGGCACCCAAACCAAGCGCTCCCGCGGCGCCCGACCTGCACAGGCCAGCTGTGGGGCACCCCTTCTGCACAACAATTTTATGTCTGGACCGAAGTATTTCTACTCTGCACCGTGTGATGGCAAAAGGCTGAATGAATTACTTAGCAGAACTACAACCTTGGGCTTTCCAGAACGCACTCTCCCGAAGATGTACCTGTACTGTTTTCTTGAGAAGAGCCCGAAGACCATCTTCATGACTAGGCCTGCTGTCCCACCAGATAGCGATCTGCAAGCACAGCTCTCTTTGCAGTCAAGGAGCACCACCTGAGCACAGAGGAGCCTGCACACTCAAGAAAGGCGCATGTGGCTTCATTATACTCTCAAAACCAGCCTGTAAGGCAGCAGGGAATAGGATTACAATGCGCTTTTCAGCATCAGCCAAGGACGTCCAGTCACAGCTGTTCAAGCCTGCAAGCAGCTCACAGGTACCATCCTCAAGCAGTATTCTCTCCAGAGTGAAGTTTACACAGCAGAAACCAAGTCCTGTTTACTTGAGAGACCATCACAACAAATCTTCTTAAGTAAGAGATGAAGCACAAGCTAATACAGTCACCAAAAAGACCTTTATTTTTTTTCCCTTTTCAAGATTGATGTCAATGGGCAAAAAAATATTACTTGTATAATATTTCAAGAGGCAAAACAAATTCTTTCCCTGTAAAATTTCTTTGGTGGTATTGTAAATGTTGCAATCAAGTAAAATGGAACCATTTGTAAAAGCATTATACAGATTTAAATAGTGCAGAAAATGGTCTGCATTTAGCAACTGCTTCTCAATTCATTATGATGTGACAAACTGGAGACAAAAGCTTTAAGAGATAAACACACAATTTCCAGTAAGAACTGATCTCATACTGAGTAAGTATATTACTGTACCTATTCTCACATCTTGGGAAGTTAAACACTAGGAACAACATCCAGTGGTAGGTTTCATATAACACCTTTTTAATAGCGTAAGAAACAATAAAATACAGAGTAGCTTGTTTGCAGTGTGGTTCAATGTACAGTAACTGATGAAAGGATTTTAAATTAAGATATCAAATAACCATTTTGATAATTAAATTTCAACACACAATTCAGTTGTTCAACATTATCACAAAGCATTTTAATAACTCTATTACTACCTTGGTGTTTCTACTGCTTTTCTGCCCACTCACGCTTTGCATATGATTATCTTGAAACTACGTGCCATTACTGGTGAGTACAGAGCACTTTTCTCCAAACTTTTCCCATAAGGATGCTCTCAATTCAGCAGTTTTTTTTGTGTGGGTGGTTGGTTTTGTTTTTTTTTTTTTTTCCATTGCATTTTCGGACACATTTTAGAAGAGCAATATTCATCAGGGAAACACAGAATGTTTTGGGTTGGAAAAGACCTTAGAGATCATCTAGTTCCAACCCCCGTGTCATGGGCAGGGACACCTTCCACTAGACCAGGCTGCTAAAAGCCCCGTGCAGATTATTCCTATAGCTATTTAGGCCAAACTCTCAGACTCCATGAAAACTCTTCTGGTTTGAGGGAGAGCAGGGAAACAAAGTTGGGCCTTTTAGCAATTAAAGTGTTTTCGTTCAAATTTGGGCCTGCAACTTCTAAATTGTACAGTGTCTAAATGTAATCCATTTACATTTGTAAATATAATTGGTAATTTCAGCAAAAGCCTGTTCACTTATTTTTTTCCTTTCCTCCTTAAATAAATTAATGCTAACTTCAGTGTTGTTTACCAAGACACCGATTGTATATGAACAAAACTGGTAACAGGCAGAAAATTAGTTTTAAAAATGATGAACTGTAGCTTTCTTCAGTATATAATTATTGTGTACTAAACAACTGCTTCTTGAAGCCCAAGTGATTTATATGGTACTTCAAGAGACAAAGTGGGAATAAGCATTCTGTTCAGAGGAATTTCAAAAATGCAGAAGCAGTCACAGGCTAAAATCAAGCAGTTTCTGACTTAATTTCAGACTCCATTCTCTAGTAAGCACTAAAAAGACCTTATAATTCAATTTGAGATCCTACACGAATGAAGAAAAGGGAAGAAAAAAAAAGTATTATTCTCTGCACTGTCTTCATTAAAAAAAATACAAGCAAGAGTAAATCCTGCAAGGGGTCTGTTAATCTGTGAGAGGTGCGCGCATTTACAAGACTTAAAAGATACAAACTAGACGTTTTTCTGATCCCTTAAGCGAAACACGAGGAATACCGCAAGGATAACACCTTACGCTTGTTAACTCAGTATGCTGCCAACCCACGAGGCTTCATTTACCTCACTGCTAGCACACCACCAACCTGTTAACCCCGCGGTCGCCGGTAGAGGCTTCAGGAACACGGACCGAAGCTCCATTTTCAACGTGACCCATGAAAAACAAGCACACGGGAAGAACTCGCTGACCCGCAGCAGCCCTCTGGAGCTACGCTACCACCTCTCAAGAGGCGAGCACAGAACGCAACATCCCGCCACCTCAGCCCGGCTAGGGTGCGCTTAGGGGATCCCTCCATCCCTCCCCGCTGCCCAGCACCTGCGGGCGGCGCCCAAAGCCCCGCACCGGCAGTGGCCACTTCCCGCGGGCTGCGCCAACGCTGCCCGAGGGGGGGGAGCGGTTGGGGAGACGCCCCGAGCCAGCCGCCCCGGGAGGGTGAGGGGGACTACGGTCGTTCGGGAAAAGGCCTCGGTGCCGTTCCGCTGCCCTCCGCCACTTCTCCCGCTGCCACCCGGTTTCCTTCCGCCGCTGGTCCCCACCCACCGCGCCGGAGCACGATGGTATCTCCGGGAAGCACCGGGTCTGCTGCCGCCGTTCCTCCCTTCCGCGTCACCCTCGTACGGAGCCAGCGCGGCGACCGTTGGGGTGAGGCCGGGAGGGTCCGGGTGCTGCCGGTGGGGCGGTGAGGGGGCGGGGACGAGCTGTGGAGAGTGGCCGTTGGGAGACGCGTTCGAGCCGGCCGCTGTCAGCGGCAGCCGTTGGGGCAGCTGCTGCTGAGGGGAAGCGATGACGTCATCTCTTCGTACGGGAGGGCGAGAGCTTTCAGGCTCCATACGCCCTTAGAGCCTGGGGCAGGATGCTGCTTTAGAGCAGCGGTCGGCGTTCTGGGGCAGAAATAAAGAGTATTTATTTTTCAGTTTAATCTCCTGAGTGCTGTGCTCGCTGGAGAGCTGAGCGTGTCTGCCGAGCTTGATTCTTCCCACACGCCCAAGCTTAGGGCAAGGGGTGGCTGCCAGGTTGTTTTCCAGTCACAGCATTGTGTGGTTAAAGCTGAAAGGGGCTGCCTGTAGGTTTCCCCCATAAATCCCTCCAACCCAAACTAAAAGACAAATGCAGTCTGCCCCGGTTCATGTTATAAAATCTCAAGAGCCTCCTCCTCAGCTCTGTGTGATGGAAACATTAGCAGGCTCAGCAACAGGTAAACTGAATGACTGGTAGCAATATAATGGACCAAAGCGTGGCCATTGCTCTGTGTTGTTCAGACCGGAGCACAGCCTGAGTGCTACAGGTGAAGATGGCTTTTTCTGAGCAGTTTTTTTTTTTCTAGGGTGCAGAGCAGAAGAGGCACGAGTTGGTTGCTTTCCCTTTTTGCTTAAAGGAGTAGGCAGCAGACGTGAGCTTTCAGGTACGACAGACCTGTTGTATATTTTGGGTAAAATTAAATGCATAAAAGTAAATGGAGGTCAGGCAGAACTTATTGGTATGAACAGAAAAATAGCTTGCAGGATTTTCTCCTAGCTTTAGGGTGTTTTGAAATAATGGAAGACAAGGCAAGGAAGAAACCCATCATCATACAAAATAGCAACTACTTGTCACTGTCAGGTGCCAAGTATAGGCACTTCAGAGTTTCTTCAGGTCAGCCAAATTGTGTTTCTCCTTTTCCTGCTACTTAATATTGCACACATTTATTGTCCACCCATCTGTATATCCATATGGTGCTCTTGCGCAGGCTTAACAACAGCTTTCAAAACCTCACTTTCTTCTTGTAGTTTCCTTCTTGCAGGTGCATGTATCAAGAAGGGATCCCAGACAAAAGCTGTCCCTTTGAAGACTGAAATTCAAGATTTAACTTCTGTCTTATTTTAGTGGCTTTTTTTATTTATGAGTCCGTCTTTCATTTGTTTGTATTTTCTACTTCACTTTTTTCCTTCTTCATTAGGGAAATACATTGATGAGAGAAAACGGAAGTGTGTAAGAGATATTTTCTGTGAACTTTCGTGTTAAATTATAGTACATTTTTTAAAAAGCCCTGGTTTTACTGTATTTACAATATTTATTTTTCTCCTTAGTATCCAACAGCCAACATGTCCAGCAAAAAGGCAAAGACGAAGACCACCAAGAAGCGCCCTCAGCGCGCCACTTCCAATGTATTTGCGATGTTTGATCAGTCGCAGATTCAGGAGTTCAAGGAGGCCTTCAACATGATTGACCAGAACAGGGATGGCTTCATTGACAAAGAGGACTTGCATGACATGCTCGCCTCCCTTGGTAATGTCACTTTTCTGTTTGTGGTTGACAAGCAAATCTGTGCAGTTAGAATTAGAATAATGGAGTCTGGGATATGCTCTTTGGGTTACTTTTAGTTTGAAAGCTATACCAACTATGAATCCCTTTATTTGTAGGAAAGAATCCAACGGATGAATACCTAGATTCCATGATGAATGAGGCTCCAGGCCCTATAAATTTCACAATGTTCCTCACCATGTTTGGTGAGAAGTTAAATGGCACCGACCCAGAAGACGTGATCAGGAATGCTTTTGCTTGCTTCGATGAAGAAGCAACAGGTACATAGGTGAAACTCAGACACTTGGGGGGGGGGGGGGGGGGGAAGATGGTACTTTTATGTTGTTTGTTTGGGTTTCTAAATAGTATGCTGATTTTTGCACCTTTATAAATGAAATATGACACAGTAATTCCAGATGGCACATTCTACCAAGCAGTAAGAATTTGACTTTTACTGAGTGAGAGTAAAAACTGTCTGACTGTTCTGTGTGAGTACTGAGGACTACTAGTAATGTTGGTCTGTGAGTATTTGAAGAAAAGCATTTTAACTGGACAGCATGTATGTTCCTCTTAGTGCAAAATAAGATAATGTTTGCTCTAAGGATATGAGGAATTCAAATTGGAAATACGTGATTTTTTACAGCATTAAAAGGTAACAGATGTGATATCTGATTTCAGATGGGGAGAAAGGAAAAATCAGAGCTGTTTTACTGTATCACACTTCAAATGTTGCACCTGTAATGTAGAGGGTAGAAGTTATTTATTATTCATGTAGGGTAAGATTCTGGAGATGTGTGTAGCAAGTGGGGGCGAATCCTTAGGGCAGTTCTGTGGAATCACAGGATATCAGTGCTTTGACATACTGTGAATGTGTCTTACTAGTGCGTGCCAAAATTACGTAGCATCTGTACTAGAGATGTCACCGCACCTATAACTTTCCTCACAACTGTCCATATTTCAGTCTAACCTGTGGATATGTGTTCTGAACCTTTCAAAGGATATTATTCCATTTCAAACAGCTATTTTCAGTCTGTGTATTTTTAGCACCTTTTGCCTTTTCAAAGATCATCCCCTTCCTGCTGAGGTGTAGGTAAACAGGCTTTCTGTTGGTAAGGCCTTTTCAAATGTTAATTGACTTCCTCCCTGTCAAGGAAAATCTCTCTACTATCTCCTAGAGAAGGAATTTTTGTTAATAGGTTAATTATTTTCTCTCCACAGGTAGTCTGACTCACTGTGCTACAGGGGTTTTTTGTGTGCACCAAAACAAGAGCCTGTGAATTACGATATAAAGAAAATTATTGTGCTAACAGTTCTTTTGAACAGTAACTTTCTATGTCTATGTAAATAATAAGCTACTAGTTCAGGCCCCCGTGTACTGATAAGATGGATCTTATTATCTTTCAACTCTGTGTGGTAAATGTTTTAGTCTAGTCCTAGGATGACTTGAGGATAATGGTTCCACCATTTCTTTTGTGTCTTACACCATCCTGAAATGTTAACCAGAAAACATGCTAAATAGTTTTGCTGTTTTATTGATTTTCAATTCATAGCAGTCAAATTACAGTCTTCAAAATAATGTGATGTATTTGTAGAACCCATTACATGTTTGCCTTTTATTCATTCTATTCTCAGAGTTGCCTTCTGATAAGTTTGTTCCTTTTAAACATAAACAGAAGGGTTTCCAGTTATGTCAAACCTTTTCGGTTTTGTTTTTCTACTTCATACTCTCCATGAGTGCGTGTGTGTTACTGGCCTGGTTTTCTAGCTCTACGTCAGTGTATTTCCTGTGAAACAGTATAATACAAATCAGATCCTCTTGATGAGGATAAGGCAGTTGTACTTGCTGTTTTTTACTTACATTTCCTATATTGCAAATCTAGTTGAGTATATTGCTTTAGCATTACTATCATGTGTATGAAATTTTGAAATTATTCTATAGTATTATAGTATGTAATAACTATAAATTAGAACTATAAAAGTTATATCTGTCTGCATTTATGTCTGATCTTTGATTCTGCATTGCCATCTGTTTTGTGCTGCCTGAATCTTAAATTTTGCTTCATTAATTTGTTACTCCCCATCTACACCAAAGCTGGGTGTTAGGGAGAGTCGGTTTGCTGTTTGCTTTACAATTTGATGCTGCTAAAACTTTTAGTGTATTCCTAGTCTAGCAACCCAGTTCAGTGTTTAAATACCTAGCTGCTCAAACAGGAGCAGTCTGTCTCCTTGAGGCTAAACTTGGAGCACCAAAGGCTCTGCATTCTTTGGATACTAATCCTTTTGTCATCTCTCAGCACTTGGTCTCTGCAGGACTGCAGAAATACAGAACCTAATCTGTCTCACTGCTTTTCCCCCTTCTTTATGCACATCTGCTAAGAGGCAACTCCAAAGTTTGACCTGATAAAGATGAGTTTGGCTAATTGAACATTCTCTGAATTTTTGAAGTAGAACATGGCTGTTAGCCTTCTTCATCTGGAATCAGCAGTCAAGGGTTTGCCTACACTGGGATATGATGCTAGTTTAATTAGCATATGTTGAAACACGTTTTTCCCTTCCCCGCAGCACACACCAACCCCATGATAATTTGCCATGTTCACTGACTGCCTTTCAGTACCAATTTCCTCTTCGGTTTTGTCTCTCGAATGAATTCTGTTTGCTTAAGTAATTCAACTCTCTTTCCAAAACAGAGCTGCTTTTTTTTTTTCCCTTTTTTTTTATCTCATTCTAATTGAATCTACATCAGTTGATGTGTGTGTCTACATATGATTTCCAGCTGTTCTGCACAGTTTACACATTCTTCTTTGGAACATACTTCTACCTCCTCTATTCCATTATTGATATTTCTCCAACTGAAGTTCAATAACCAATTTCTTTATCAAATGAAGCAACTATTGTACATTTAAAAGCACAGTTGATCTTATTTCAACATTAATTTGTTTCTGCAGTCTTCTGTCTACGATTTGCTATGCATATTCCTTTTTTGATCTCAAAACTTTCCTGGAATTGTTTGGCAACTGGTGGTTCTACCCATCTATTGAAATTGAATTAACAGGACATACTTAGCAACTGCTTTCTTCCAAAATCATCTGCTAATATTTTAGCATAAGTAACTTGATGTATCATACCTTTTTCTTTACTAGCTTCTCTGCCTTTACATCTCCACCAGTAAACATTCTTCCTCCCTTCTGAGTTAACTTGCTCAATCCTGTCTGAAAGTCTTTTCTGTTATAAGCTCTGTTCCTGGACACTTGCCAGCAGCTTTGTATCCACATAAACCGCCTCTAGTAACAGTATTGTGTAGAGTGAAGAGCCAACCAATGGTTATTTAGTCCCCAGAGGAAAGTAGTTTATAGAGGATACACAAATATATCTAATTAAGTCAAGAACAATATAACTGAATTAAGAGAACAGCTTGTGTAATGAAGACTAACAGTGGCAGGAACTTGTTTTTCCACTTTCAGCTGTTAAAGATCAGTGGTAAAAATAGGTGTTTACTGGATCACAGCAGATCAGGCCCTCTTTTCAAAAATCTGTATAAATTGCATTAAATGTCCCTCTCCTCCCCTTTGCATTCAAGGAGTTTCTTCAGAATCCAGTAAGAAAGTATTTTGGGCTCTTGGTGCAAACGCATATTACCCACTGTATTAGTTAATTGTGTGTCTGTCAGTATGTCTGTTCTACTGCTTTTGAAGGCTTGGCTAAGAAACAGCTTCTCTTTTGTGTTTCTTTCTAGGGTTCATCCAAGAAGACTACCTGCGAGAGCTGCTCACCACAATGGGAGACAGGTTCACGGATGAAGAGGTAGATGAGTTGTACAGGGAGGCACCCATCGACAAAAAGGGGAACTTCAACTACATCGAGTTCACACGCATCCTGAAACATGGAGCAAAAGACAAGGATGACTGAGCAGATCCTCAGATTAACTGCAGATAGCTTTCCCCCCTCCCCCTCTCCCTTTCCCCCCTCTTAGTTTTATTTCTCAGGATCTGTTTTCTCTTTTTTTCTGTTGGGACCTTTTGCATACAGTTTTAGCATTCCAGCTTTTTACCTCTGTGGACTCTGGGCCTGCTCAGTCACACCTGCACCTTTGTAGTAAGACTGTACATGGACAGGACATCTTACAGTGATAGAGGTTTAGGGACAAAGATCAGCGAGTGTACAGGCCCAGGTAAAAATGTCAGTGCTACTCACCCTACGTAGATTCATTTCACAGTTTTGATCATAGCTTTTCAAATAAAACACTGCTATATTAAGCACGTCATTAAAATTTTCACGCTAGAAGTGGACAGTTTAATCATCTGTAAATATTTTTGCAGCTATATACAGTTGTGTTGTTACCTATTTTTGCCTTAAAAATGAAGCATAAATCACTTAAGTATACTGATGTTTGTACTTCAGCAACTTCACTTGCTACTGTGAGCACATACAATGAAGAAACCCTGTCCTTCAAATTTTACTACACTGTAAATTAATAATTTCTGTCCAGGACTTGCACATTAAACATTTTAAATCCTATGGATGTAATCAAGGGGGTATTTTACCACCTTGGCACCTCCCTTTCTTGACGCTGAGCACAATATAGATACTGCTATTAAAAACTTCTGTAGTAAATCCTGATGTTGTCTTAAAAAAGACACCATAAATGAGTAGAATGCTTGAGTGATGCCTCTTACTAGATCTGCAGGACTAACAATATAGATTTCATTACATTTTGTTGCAACCTCTTTTTTTTTTTTTCTTTCTTTTCTCTTCCTGTCTTTTTTCAAAGCACAATGAGGATGGGTCTAGATGAAGAAGAGAGGTGTGCTCTCTCTGTCTGAAAATTACATTATTGCTTTCCAAATGAAACAATGTACAATATATTTTTAAGAGCTGCTGCTGAGAGTGGTGCTTTGGGTGTGTGAGAAGGAGGCATTCTTTTTTGTTCTATTTCTCATAATTATATCCTCCAGTTCCTGTGGTAGGGATGCATAGCAGATTGGCTCCAGTACCCTGAAGCAACTTTGCCATGATCAGAATACTTGTGGTTTTGTTGTTTTAGCCTTGAGAGAAAGGGTGATCAGCGCTGCTTCTGTCACTTCGAGGAATTACATTGTTATCCCTTCTGGATAAATGTCACTTGGTGGAGAGAGTGCTGAAGTTTCTTGCTAGGCTGCTTTTCTGAACTGAACTTGTATTAAACTTCGTTAGAGGACAGTGGTTATTTGGTTTAGAAACACACTGTTCTTCCATGAGTAACCTAAGAGGGCTGTCGTCTTTTGAGGACAGTGCTGTAGAAGTCGTTCACTGGTACCAGTAAGAAAAAGCTGTGCAGTTTCTGCTCGGAAGCCTGGGTCTGGCTTTGCTCCCCAGGGAGCCTGCCAGGGGCTTGAGGCCAGTCCCCAGCGTCATCGGTAGGTGGCATCGCAGCTCCCGGCGCTGGCTTGGCTGAAGGGTAAACGGTTCCCAGCACAAGTTTGTTGTTGACTCCCGAAGAGCTCGCTTGTTGCCGTGTACAGAGATAAAAAAGAGCAGTTCAGTTCCCACAGAAGTTCCGCTCCTACCACAACAAGGACTAGTGCTGTCGGGAGTTTTCAAATTGCAGCTTTTGTATGGCACTAATCGAATTCATTCATTACAGAAGTGAGTAAAAGGAGGTCATCTGCCAGCCGTTGTTACAGTCATGGATGTACAAATGCACATGTGGTGTATGTTTGAAAAAGATTGGGTTTCAAAGGGATGTAAGGCCTTCCTGGTAACTCAAACCAGATACACACTCGTGTATTTCATTTCTCAACATCTCTGTAAGCACCCTTCTTGTTCTGTGAGATCAGCTTTGAAAAACTACCCTCTCCCCAATCAAATTTATATGTTTGCATAACTTTGTTTACATATGAAAGACTAAAACCTGTGATACAAACTAAACTGTTGATGCTCAGAGTGAGGCAACTGGTATTTATCTACAGCAATAAAAGCCAGTTGTTAAAACCCCAGTTCTCCCTTCTGGGCCAGGGCAATGATGCTGCCGTATAGCAAGGCCTATATGCTGTTTGGTCCTGTGATGATGAATGGTAATTCACTAATGCTATTGTTCTTCCCCTTGCCTTGGGGCCAGTCTTTGTTTTACTCTCCCAAGTTTAGTGGCATTTAATGCTCATAAAAACATGTCAAGGAGACTGATAAAAACTGACTTCTGGTAGGTAATTCAGAGGCCTGGGATTTCTCTTGCAAAGACATTTTAAACCCCCTCTCACTTCTGATGCAGAAGGTGCCTTGAAGTCTGTGTCTGCCTGGAACCAGTAACACTGGTTTTAGAGACTAATTGCAGTTCTCACTCCTGGCAAAACCCTAAGAGCCCTGCGGTCTCCAAGTATTCTCATTGAAGTGGGTCAGCAGAACGTGAAGGCGTTTGTGGGGGGATGCCTTTCTCTTTTTATTAGTATTAATTCAGTTGTTTTGTAGCTAGGCCTCTTGAGTGAAGGGCTGGAACAATGTGGCCTTCAATCCTCTCAGCTAGAAGAGAGAACTAAAAGTAGGTCTGCAGCATTCAGGCTGAATATTAAACCACTGAACAATTGAAGGAGGGAGGGTGGAACCATCACAAGCGGCTGTGTTTCTAATTCTGCTTCTTTTTCCCCCCCTTTTTTTTTGGCAAATGAAGGATCTTGGGCAATGATCCCAGCAGAAGGGATTAAAGCGATCAATTCTACCTGAAGAAAGACTCTTTCCTGTTCTTCAAGGTGAAGTTCCCAAAAGCTGTGATTCACAAGTGGAGCTGGTATGTTTGTTTCCTGTGGTTGCAGAGGCAACAGAGCTGAACCCTAAACGAGTTTTAGCTTATAAACCGTTTCCTCTCCAGGGCTGTTTGTAAACGTTTTCCTCTCTAGGGCTATTTGTGAGAAGCAGTGCCTGGGAGTCACCAGGGAACTGTCTCACACATCCTGTATCTGGCCTGACCCTCCCCCCCAGCTGTCAGTGTAGGTCGTAACAGGCGAAGGTTGTCCCTGCCTTTCCTCTGCTTTAATGGGGTGTGCTGTGAGCTGCCATGGCTCAGCACCTGGTTATCCTTGAGCAACTTGTCCATCTCTGCCCTAGGGGCAGTCATTTTGTAAGCTATGCTGCCCCTGCTTGTGAGTTACAGCCCGAACTCACATAGAAAGAGCAGTGGTGACTCCTTACCTCCGCCTCAGTACTTCTTGTTGATGAGATTCAGCAGATCCTTACTCAGTGTGCTTACTTTAATAGTTACTAATTTTAGTGCCTAACTCCCCTAGATGGGGAGAGAGCAGCATCTGTCAATCTGGCAGGCATGCCTCACTGTGAATAGTACCAATGATGTCAAGCATTCTTCCCTGTCACCCAGATACTATGACAATATCCAAATGTCAAATACAATGATGCTTGGTCTAAAAAATGTGAGTGTCTTACGAGAATTCCTATCACCAGGGTAGTGGTGTCTAAATGCTAGGCACTTGGTATGACCTTTGTGGACTGTTTGCAGGCATGGTTTATATTGCTGTTCCAACAACCTTAGCTAATTGCTGACTCATCGCTAGTTCCACTCTACGGATCCCATTGCCGAAGTATAAAACTTGTTTCAGCAGCACTCATTAGCTGTGGAAGACAAACCTAACTAGAGTTCTTCTGTAATCACCATGAGATCAGAGGTCTCATGTAACCTGAGTGTTTAAGAATGTAAAAAAGCGTCCACACAACTGTAACAGGCATGCATACCAGTCCCAGCAGGCTTCTTTCAGTGAGGAGGTAGGAGTTGCAAATTAAAGATACTTGCAGCTGGAAACTTCCTTTTCAAATAACTGCAGGTCACAGTGACATTGGAAATGGTTGCAAAAAGCTACAGTGAGACCACAATCATTGCATGCTGCTGCCCCCACACATATATACAAGGTTTCCTGAGAAATCTGCTGAGCTCTGTGCCCCACAGCCTTAGCGAGCTTCAAAGCTACAGGGCTGGAGTCAGCTAAAAGGGGAGTTGACAAGTTTCATGTTAGAAAGATAAGCTTGTGAACTTTGTGGTACATTTTTGGAAGAGAATTAAATGGAACAAAATTACTTACAGTTGGTTCTTGCTTGTTTCTTTTACTGATTCGGGAGATAGGGTATTGTATATGTATTAGAAGCTGAGACACATGTTGTGCAAAACATCAGTGATGACGGTTATTACTATCCTGTTGGCAAACAGGGGAACTTGGCCATGAATCTAAACCCTTCAACATTACCTGCCCCCTCCTCTGCTAATTAAAAAAGGTAGCAATATAATTCTCAGTTGTCAGAAAACAACATTTCTTTCAGACTTTCTGTTTGTTTGGGGTTTTTTTAACTAATTTAACATAATCTTAGAATTTATCTTGTTTCTTTGCTGTAATAGGTGTAGGTACACACACTGCATTGGTCTCACCAGTGTTTGTTATTGTTACTTTTTGGCATGTACATTACCTCTTTACATAGGTGGGGCAAAGAACAGCAGCACTGTTACAGCTGTATTTGGGGAAGTCCTGCTACATGGTAGACCTACGGCAAAGAAGTCATCAAACTTGAATGAAATGCTGAGGAATATACTGCAAAAATGCCAAACTCTGATTCACTTACTGGAAGATTACTGTAGGCCACCTAAACTGCAAAGAGAAGGATAAACTATTGCCATGGAGTGCTAGTTACAGCTGTGTGATTATCAGAAACCCTACCGGGTAGCAACTAGAGCCAAATTTGGAGGCAAGTTACAATGTGGCTGGATGGGCCAGCCATCAGAAGACAGGAATGAGGCTTGTAGGAAGTACTTGAGTGTACTCTGTTCCTGTTGCAGTGCATGCAGCCGGCAGCCCCCGACATTTTCTGCCCCAAGCTCCAGACACAGAATTTTGGTAACTGAGGAGCCATCTAAAGTGATGAGTATTAAAATACAAGAAAGAGGAGAGAAGATAAGGGCTGAGGCACTGAAGTATTTCCTAATGCAGCTGATCAGAGACATGACTCTCTATTGAGATCCCAGTAGTCTCCCTTCTACAGGGGCTGGACACCAATGTCTAGGCAACTCTTCAGGTAGCTCCTTACTTTAGCAATGCACAATAGCTCTTCCAGGGTTGTTTTATGTGTGATGTTTCACCCACTCCCCCTCTCACCCCCCTTTCCTCCTGTCCTTTATGCAAGCACTCATGCCTTCCACATGTCGGGGTCCTGCATCTAACCCCTTCTATTACAAGCTTTACACACGCCTAAGGGTTGAGGCCCTGAAGTGAGAAAGGCATTCCCTCCTCTGCTTTGTGTACCACACCTTGGGCCTCACCTTGAGATAAGATTCAAAGCAGCTAATAAGCTGTAAGGCAGGCTTTGCAAATTTTGATGAGTAAAAATTCAAGCATCTCCAGGATTAAGGAGCAATTCAGTGTCTGCTTTGAAAATGCTGGCAGTATCTAAATGGGACATCAGTACCTCAGAGGTTTCAGGCTCTTGGCTCAAGCCAGATTCTTGTGCACATCACTGGATACAGGGCAATAGGGCAGCACATGACAAAACTGTCAGCTGAGGGCAGTAGGTAAGGAGGCTAGGAAAATAGGAGACTGTTTTGGCTGATATTCTTACTGACAACACCTGGAAGATCTTACCCTATGCCAGGGTTTCAGGGCTGGCAATTGTGCCTCTTCCACCACTGGTCTCAAGTACTGCTATGAAAGAGCAAATGTCAAACAAAGGGGTGCTGGCTGCTTATTTTCACAACCACTTTCCAGACTCGAAGGGTACTTTACACATATGTGACTGATTCTGGATTATTCTTACCCTTGACAGATATAGTGCTCGCACACACCCTTTGCAGGAACGTTTTTGTTACCTACTGGTGGTTTTGAAAGTGACTAAAAGCAAAGAAAGCATTTGGGAGATGCTGTTATTATGAACAGGTTAGGGTGTGTTTATTTTAGTTATTTCTTCTTATTCCAATCCTTCCATGCCTCCCTTAAGCCTATTCACAGGCTTTCCTTTTACAGGAGCATTGTATTGAATTCAGTGAGGCTCACCTAAAAAAGGTCATTTCAGCAACATTATGTGAGTTTCCAATATTTACCCTTACATACCAATAGTAATTCTGGCTCACTTCCTGACTCTGCTGTTCTTAGTTTTCTTTTGGTCTTTCATTTGTTCATTTTTTTGTGTTTTTTTTAAAGGTACCGTTTCCTTGAGTTCCAGCCTCTAATCAATATTACATTAGTGACTTTCCTATATAGTTTGCCCCGCTTTATTTCTGTGGCAGTTGAAATGTTCATCTGGTGAATCTCCTTGCATTTCTCTGCTATATGCAGCTGATGTCAGGCACCTGTAATATCTGGGCATGTCCTTACACGATCCACAAAGGTTTGTTTCAAGTTTTGTTGTTTTTGTTTTTTTTTTACCTCACAGAAGCTGTGGAGAAAAGGACAGTAAAAAATCTGTTTAGAACAGAAGGTGGTTAGGGGTAGGGAGCAAGAAGTTTTATCCCTGGAAATAAAAGCAATGTGGCATGAAGTTATTTCTAATATGGGTTCCTTTTAATGAATCTTAGCCACTTAGGTGATTGAAGATGTTAAACTGGCCTTTCCCTAAAGTAAGTAATTAACTTTCAACACAGAAAATGAAATTGCTTAATATTATTACACAGCTATCTGAACAATACTTCTACTGTCTTGTTGCTTTTATTGCTTTTCTGCCCCCGGCATTTGTATGGAATCATCCAGACACCATGAGACATATTGAGTAAATAAATTAGGGCCCTTTGCACAGTACAATCTTGTTTTATATAATCTTATACAATATGCTATTTCCATAGCCAAGTAAAAAATAAGAGTAGAATTAAGATAGAAACTTTGGGCAAAGCCAGTCTGTCCTATAATACATAGTCAGAAGTACTGTGGACTCCTAAAATAAGTGATGTCTTTATTGAGAGAGACTCCTGAGTTGACTTCAGTATGAATTTTGCTATTAGGCTGACGTATTTCCTACTACTACACTGCGAAAAGCTGTCTGAAGAGCAACCTCTGTGCCAATGCTCACAATGCTCCCAGGGCTCCAGACAGGTGAATATGTCTCTCAGTGTTTGTACAGTGTCTAGCAAAACAGGCAGCAGTTGTGTGCATGTGAAATTATAATGTCTTAAGGTATTTCCATAATAAAAGTAATAAGCACTTTTCCAGTGGAGGTGACAAAAGCTCTGTTTGAACAGCTTTCCCTGTGCCCTCTCTAATTCTTCAGAACATCATTTTCACCTCTGGCTTTGGCTAGGCTGATTTAGCAGCGTTCTGTTAGCAGTGTTCTAGCTAACAAGTGGCAAACAATATTCCAAGGCTGCCTCATCCTTTCTTATCCCACAGCCTAATGACAAAAGGAGACAATTGTGCCTTGTTTGCTACCTACACACTGTGCTTTATCTTGCATTTTGGCTTATGTTGTCACTAAATTGCTAATCACCATTCTGTGACACAGTCTGCACAGCTCCTCCGTGCACCTCTTGGCTGCACTACCCAGGCATGGTATCGCAAAAGAGCAAACACAAGCATTGGTACCTGTACATAACTGTTTAGAGGGAAGTTGTTCCTTTTGCCAGTCAGTGCATCATCATATCTTCAGGCCACTAAATAAACGCTATTATGCATCATCTGGGCACCATATGGTCTGCATGCTTCTGACTAGAGCTGAGTTACGCACATCCAGTAGAGCCTTCCAAGCAGTCAGGTGAGATTGCTAGCTTCCAGCCTCAGTAGTGATCTGCCTTAGCAGCAGTAAGGCTTCCACACCACTGTGTTGTGAGGAGAATCAGGAAAATCCTCTTGTAAAGTACCAGGATTCTGTTCCCTTATGGAAGTGCTGGAATTTCTGCTAACCCTCCCAGACACAGATGAATACGTAAGCTAGCTGTTCAACGTCAGTCATGCTGCACAGCCTACAGCTCTGCACCCTGGTGTCTGCAGCTATAATGCCCCCTCAGAGAACCTGTCTTGTATTTGAATGTCTGAAACTGTGGCTTAAATGAGCTCATCTTATGCAGCTTTTAATTTGTCTTGCAAAAGAAGTCTAGTCTATGTTGGAGTCTTGCTTTGGCACCATGCTTGAATGGACAGAACCGACAGATGCACTGTGCTGGAAGTGACTGGGTTAAATATGTCAGCAGGCTAAGTTCTTCCACACAGAGAAAGAGGAAATGAAGTCTGAATCAATTCCTAGAGTACCACAAATTAGCAAGCTACTAAGAGCCCTCAGAGAGGTTCCCAAAGAGCTTCTCACTTAACCCAGGTAATTATAGCTGCAGGTGCCCATGCAAGCATGAATCACACAGGTGAAAGTAGTGTCGAAGCCTCAGCAAGACTGGCTTTATAAACCTAGGAACTGAGTTCAGTGACATTATATTGACCTTACCGCCAAGACAGTCCTCACCCTAATGGCTAGCCAGAGTTAAAGCACGTTATTGCCATTTGAAACACCTGGGACTATGACAAGCTGTATTGGCCAAATCCTAGTCTACATCCATACAAGTAAATCCAGTACTCATACAAGTTTGACAGGGAAACTTTGGCTCCATGCCTGCAACTCAGTTTTTAACAAGTGAAGATCTGTTTCCATCCTAAAGTGTTTGAAAGGAACTTCTGTTTTTGAGAACATAAGATAACTAAGGTAACAAATGACTTCATCATCTACCAATGTCCTATAAGCATGGGTGCACAGGTTTTGCAAAAAACTTCCAGGTTTCAATCCATCCTGAACTTGGGCTTCTTTACAGCTTGAACTGTACTTTTACTGTCCCAATTGCTTACATGCCTGATGTCTGAAGTGGCCTTTTATTAGCTTTACTTTTTTTTTTCTCTAGAAGATACATACCATAGCTAATGTTCTAGGCTGAGTTTAACAGCTTCATTGTTGTTTCCAATCTAAAGCCATATGTTGTCTACAGTGTGATAATGTCTTTGGGCCTCACTTGTGTCTCGCTCCTTCACAGCCTGATTCCAGTGATCACATGCTGAACATGTTTAGCAAAGGTGGACAGCACTGAATTAAGCACAAGCACAGTGGCAACTAGTGCAGAATCATGTCTGATAAGATTCATGCCTTTTGCATTCCAGCTCAGTATGTAGAGCTTACATACAGCAAGTAGAGACCTGCGTGTGATTTCCTTTTGAGCTTTTGAGCTCGAGAAAGCTGAAGCTATTCTAGACTGAGACCTTTTTCTGCTCTTCCTGTTGAAGCTGGACTTCTGAAGGAGGGTCAGATTCATGGAAGGACAAGGAAAGACAGGAGACAGCATGTATGCCTGGCTCTGTAGCTCAGATGTTTCTGAAGCACTTGACAACAGGCCAAATACACTTTGTGCATTTTGGTAAAGCAAAAAATTCCTCAGAAGAAGCCAGGCCTGCCTTTTCTCTTAGGAAGTGTTCTTCTTAGTGAACTATAAAACTAGGTTCAGTATTTGCTTTTTCCACCTCCTTTTATATTTTGTACATACTCTTATTATTGGTGTTTCTTTTTGCCCAATTAAGAGGTTTCCCTTCCTAGTATGATGGTTGACATCAGTCTTATTTTTGTACACAAAATTTTATCTTTTCATTGGATACGGTACTGGTGAACCACAGAGACAAACTGGGTGATGGGACTTCATATGCTGCATTAGTCATAATGGCAATTCCTAATATAGGGTCTGAGTTACTAAGGATTATTGCATTTATATTTTTTTCTTAATAGAGCAACTGTTGTATCTGGATTTAATGGAAACTCAGAGTTAAGGTGCTGGTTTCCTGATTTCCTGTTGACTAGGTTTGGGTACTGTGTTCTGCAAGGACATAGCTAAGAAAGAGTTTGTCTACACTCTCCACTTCCACTTGGGTCTAAACTTCCAGCTGGTGAATTTCTGTAGATTTTTAGAACACATAGGCAATGGGGCTCTTTTCTGCCCTTCATCTACAGGCTCTTCCACTATACGTCCAGTGGAGCACAAGTATAACCTCCATTACAGCGATAACTAATTGCTGATGGGGCTGCAGTGTGTGCAGGCAAGGAATGAACTCCTTCACTATGTAACTTGGGAAGCAACTGCACATCACAATACCCCCAGCTGGGGAAAGGTCACAGGACAAATCTGTGCCTGCCATTCCTGGTGAAACACCTGCAATGTACAACTTTTATGCATTCTCTCTCTTGACCTGCCCCCTCTTCAACAGAAAGATGGGCATACATAAAAGCCCTACATAGCAGGTATAGCCAAGGCCTATGTCATGTGGAAAATTGTGGAAGAGCTCCTTGGATTCCTAGAATGGTCTTCAGTGCCAAAGCACCTGAAGCAATGTTTCAAGTTTTAAGCCAAATTTAGAGGTTTAGCATTTGCCAAACTCAAGTAACTGTAGAAGGTGGGGGGAGAAGGGGTGGTACACAGGAACATAACCAAATCTGTGCTACACATTAGGACTGCTCCTGCTTAGGTTCCTGCCCGACCCTACCCTCAAACACTAGTCTTGCCAATTTTTAGCTCGCTCTCAGCAGAGCTGTTATGCCACAGCCCAAGCGTGCCAACAAACAGACCTCCACACCTTTAAATAATGCTACATTTCCAGGAATGGATTTTCCCTGCCCTCAGCTCCCAGCCAGACTGGCTCTCTGGTGCAGGATTAATTTGATGGAAGGGCACCTTCAATACACTCCTATTGTTTTTGCTTACCATAATGGAGAATGACAGCATAATGGTCAAGCACTGGGAGAAAGGGAGCGCACAAGTGCCTGCAAGAGTGAAGTCATGCATTTACACTTTTCCATTTTCTCCAGATGTAGTGCTTAGGGTTTGTAACACTGCAGTAAGCTGTGTAGCTCTGTCGATGTTTTTACAGCATACTGTGGGAGGATTCATCTGTCCCTACCCCAGATCCTGGCAAGAAGTAGCATGGGTATGGCAAGTCATGAAAGCGAACTGGCTCTGGCTGCACATCTGTGGTTCCATCAGTGGCAAGGCATTGATCCAGTGGCTCATTCTCTGATGTGCATAAGTTATGCAACAAGCCTGCTTGTTTGCAACTCTCCTTTTAAATTGTCTGGAATTGAGCCTATTCCACACTCCAGATAGGTCCATTTTCAGCTGTCTGACCCAGGCAACCCTTTGCATATCTGCTGCATCCCAAGACATCCTGCTCTTCGCTTTGGGGCTATGCAAGTCAGCACATTCCCTTTCTCCTGGCACATTTCTGTACAAGCCTGCCTCTTCTTAGCTTTCTAAGCCAATTTCAGCAATGTCAGCCTGTGCTACGTTCCACACCTTTCTAGTCCCGGTTTCCATCTGAGCTCTGTGAATCCAAGACCAGCACAAGACAATCTGTTCACAGCTCTTGATCTAGTCAGAATATACCCAACTGAAATACTTTTGGTCCAAGCTGACACAATTGCAGAGGAGAAGGAATTAGGACCAAACATCACCATCTGATTCAATCTTTCTGGGCTGCCATGGAAGAGAAATCATGGTACTAAAAGGGAATCACTATGGACTAAAGGAAGCAAGAATCCTAACAGGGAAAATGCCTCCATAACTAGTATATAAGCAGTAATTAGTACATAAGATGGTACCAAGTTCAAGACACACAAAAACTATCAAAAGAAAGGAAAGCGTTAGTAATTGTGTTATTAATTACCTGTGAAAAAGATTAATAAAGATTAAAATTTCAGCTGTATTTGGTGAAAAACCTAGGAAGATGAAACAACAGTGCTTTCATGATTCACTCGCTGAAAAGGGAACTTTTGAGATTTAACAGGAAGCAGTCAGACTGTCAACATGAAAGGAGCGATTGATCAGAGGAGAGTGCAGAGGGGCTCTCACTACAGAGCAAGCTCAGGAAATCTGTGCGATGGGCAATAACAGTGACAATGGAGAGCCCAGACCAAATGTTACAGGGGGTTTCTTAAGCGATGAGAAGGATTAAGAGCTTACTGGTATGAGGTAGAAGGAGCCAAACTAGTAGTAATAGAAGTTGGGGGGAAGAGGGGAGGTGTTTGAAGGACGGAGAGAGTTTACGTTAATACAAAGATCAAAATTGTTTGCTCTGGGCTCAGAGAAAAGGCCCAATGGAGAAAACAAACTGTCTAGAGAGATGAAAGTTACTGGTTTTGAAAATGGAGTAGAGATTATTAGTGTCTTCTGATAGCAGTGAATGATAGAAATCAGTGTGCTGCTGACAGCAGTGTAGAATACGGTGGCATCAGTATATCTGACAGATGAGGAAAGCTATTATCTTTGTATTTCCTACTTGAGAATCCCAAATTACTTTGTGCTGCAATTCTTGGAGGCATGGAGAAAGTTCCTGGTCTTGAAAGAAGATACCAATAGGCCAAATATAACTGCTCACGTTCATAATAGCTAGAGGAGAAAGGTTAGCAAGGGATGGAACAAGATGGTGAAATCTGGCTGAAAGAGGAACAGTATGTTCAGAAAGGCACTGACTGGTCATTTGCTGAGCGATGAGATGATGGAAAAACATATAGAACGAAGGAGCATCAGGTAGGTGAGGCCAGGAGCAGTTCTGGGAGACAAGCAAAGAATCATTCACAGCGAGTGCAAGTCAGAACTGACTGTACGGAGTGTAATCAGACTGAGACCAAAAAAAAATACCCGAAGGAAAATTCAGATCAAACCACATTTCAGTTCTGCTGATTTGCTTCATCAAGAAGTTTACTTAATATTTCATGTAGAAATCAAGAGTTTGCATTGATTCCACTCCTCCATAGTCAGTTTTAATAATGTAACCCCAGAACTTTGACAGCCATTTTAAAGCAAAAGTAGGAAACTTCCTGGAAACCGGAGATCTTGCTATCCATACACCTGGCACAATCCATCCAGATGTGTACAGAACATGCACAAAGAATAAAGTGAAGTAACACCATCAAGTTCAAATTTTATTGTCTTCTGTGCCCTCCTGCTTTTTCTTCCTGGGAAAGAGGTGTATAGGCCAAGGCTCCTCTTTTCCCTCTAATGAGCACTGTCCTCTGTGTGCTGCCCCTGGACAGGGGATGGAGGCTGGGAAAGCTAGAGGCAAAGGTTTGCAGGAAAGGGGATGTCATGAACTGGAGAGTGCCAGCAGATGAGGAGAGAGACAGAGGTGGATGGGTAAAAGAACAGCCAGCGGAGCTCATGGTTTGGCACTACAAGAGGCAACAGCCTCGATCAGCAGTGCTGCACAGGGCGCAAGTCCTGTGGAGGGACCAGGTGAACACAGCACATGGGCTGCAGCTGGGGCATGTAGGCTGGGAACCAGCTGGAAAATTCTGCAAGTGGTGAGAGGTGACAGACTCACCTGGCAAGGGACAGCACTGCCCCGTGTCTAATCTCCTCTTGCTTTGCCTTTTGAATTTTTTGAAGCTGTCTGTCATGCTTATTCATGCAGATTCATTCTTACCCTGGAAGTGACCCTACAGATTTCAACACTGATACTAAATGTACAGACATAAATGTGTCATACAGAGAATTTAAAGGTAAAATGGTGACCTAAAAGTAATATGCAAGATAAATATTCACTCCACCAAACAGCTTTCTGCATATAGGTTTTGTTGTCAAAGGCTGTGCTGCAACATCATTAAGTGACTAAGATCAGGACTTTGGGCTGGTTGGGACTGTTTTGCTATCCTGCATGGGCTTTCACTAGCAGAGAGACCAATACTGCCAGTAAGGTCTTGCAGCAAACAGCTTTATATAGATACTGAGTAAACTATCAGGGCTCAGGAGAGGCCAAATGCTACTACCAGTAAAGAAAATGCTGAAGGTAGTTGAAGGACCTAGATGGCAAGCAGACCCACTGGAGACAGGCAGGCAGAAATCCTCCCATATTCAAATAATATATAACCAAGTCCAGAAAACAGTAGTACTGAGGTCTGAATCAGGTACTGCTTGGTAGTGTTGATGCACAGAGAAGCCGACACAGTGTAACTTCAATAGGACAGCTCCTCCTCCTTCCTCCATTGATAACCAAATGTGGGACCTAAAGGGCTCTGCCGGTTCCCTGCTCCCTTCCACATTCCAGATAACAAGGACCCATCCTGAGAGATGAGAAGTTATGTAGACAGCTATTGCTGCTCTTCAGAGAAGGGAAACCAGCTAAAAAACCACACAGGAGCTGAGATTAAAACTGAAGAGTTTCTGGCTGGGTGCCCTCTGGAGGCCATAGCCTCAATTTCCCATTAGAAAAACATTTGATTTACGTAGAAATATTTTTGGCAAGAACATGGAAAAGACACACTGTATGATAGATATGGTTTTGATTACACTTTGAAAGTCTGCCTGAGCGGAAACAGTAGCAGCAAAATAGTTTGCTACCCCCCTCCAAACTTAAAATAAGGCTTTTCTGCTTAGCCAAATATTAAAATGACATTTCACTGCAAGTTCAGTCATCTCCCCAAGCTGCTTTCACTTTACTAGGAAAACTTTTGACTTGCACATTAAAACAACGACGGGTGAAAACAATCTTGATCGATCATTCCTGGATAACCTCCTCCTGTATCTTTTCCTTTTCTCATTACAACCATCACTTTAACAGCAGACTTGCATTTAATATTACAGGAGCCCTTTAATGATGACTTATGAATGTGAACAGAGACAGAAGTTATTTTTGCAAATAATTACTGCACTGCATTATTGCTGTAGCAAGCACTCTGTGTTAGAACACGTGCGGCAAAAGCCATATAGCTAAAATTATTTGCAGATCTCCATTTTAAACTCTGACTTCATGTACCTGAGATGTCCCATTTGTGGGCTGAGTCCCAGGGAGAAATATTTTTCCTCCTTTTGTTTAAAAGTTATTTCTATCTAAAACTGGAAGTATTTTGTTGCTGTCAGTGTTCCTGCTGTTCTTTAATCTCAGATGTTGTGGATGACAGCCTGGCACAGAACCGTAGAATACCATTTATTTTGGTGCAGATCCCTGAACATTAGAGAAAGGGCTGGCAAAATGGGGATCCAAATACTGGACCTGGACTGTTCCCAGTTGGTCAGGATATGAGCAAAGAGTTTTCCCGGTTTATTTTCATACTCATACTGGGCTTTGAGTTTCTTAGTCATTCTGTTAATACAGGCATCATGAAAAACATGTCACTTACCAAATCATTCTGACTCACTAAGGCCTCACCTATTATATAGCTGACCAATCTCACTGGAGTCCTGTTTTCTCCTCTTTGACTCTAAGTCACAACCTTGGCAACAGTCCAATTGCAAGATTGGGCAAACTGAATCTCCTGATAAAATTAACATGATCAACTGTAAGTATAGCTTACAGCTATACTTTTACAGCTGCAAGTGTAGCTGTAAGTACATATTTGCATTTTCAAGCCAGAGAAAATAACGTACGAGGTAAATATTCATGTTACTGGATGCACCATACAAGAAAGGCCAAGGTACCAAACACAGAATTTGCTTCTTTCCACAGACACCTAGCTTAACAACTTACCAAAGTAATCTTTAATGCATCCAGCATTCCTGGGCAAAACTTCTTTAATATATTACACTGCCATTCTACTAAACTAGCATTCTGAACCTACGCAAACACTTTTTCCATAACATTAACTTAAAAGTTTTCCATCCAAATCTTGGTGGTGGGAGGTAGCTAATTACTGTTTTAAGCAGACAAGGGTTCTTTAATAAAACCAAAGTTTTTCACATAGAACTGGAAATTAAAACAGCCACATCAAATCTGGTACCTGGAAGGCATATCTGATAAAACAGGGATCATGAGTGGCACCTTCTGATCTGGAAATGCCCTGCACCCATTATATCAGGTCACACTAAATGAGAAGCCCTCTTCTCTGTGGGCTGCTGGCATAGGTATCACATTGACAAAACTACCCTCTCTTCCATAGTCAGCTGAGGCACGGTGGTCACAAGCTTCAACTTGCACCCTGAAGGCTGCTGCCTTGAATACTGGGGAAGACCCTGGTTCAGAACAGAGAACTCAAAGGAACTAAGGTCTTGAATCTACAGCAATGCCACATGAATCTGTTGCAATAGCACATGACCGGAGTCATCTCACAAACTAAACTACTGACAAGGTTACTTTCACTGGTGGAGCTGGCTGTGCTGCGCAAAGGGGACACACATGTCAAATGGAGTGCTGCTGGATTTGTTGCTTTGGCTGGACCTCCTACATCACCACTGCATGCAAAGCATCCCACCAGGGAAGGCAAGACCTTTCACATTCACCAAGCCAAACACCCACTGTAACGCTGTAAAGCAGAGCCATCCTTACAAGACCTGTCTTTCTTAAATGGATTCAGCAGTTCAGGCCCTATTATTCTCTCTCCCCTCTGGCAGATGAAGAAATTTACCCCTGTTGAAATGCCACTGTACTTTGCCCTTCACACAGATGAGGAACCCCTGACAAGACCACTACTAGTGAAGGAGAGCTCAGTGTGCCAGATGAAGGGGAAGCTCTGGCTAGGCAGATTTCTCCCAGACCTGCTCCCTCTGCCAGGAGGTACATACTCTTCCTTTGCCAGGCTGCATGTGAGGTGCTCCCACTTGGCTGTCCAGCTCTCACAGAGCAATAGACCTGCTGCAGAGCAGGAGTGGCACACTGCTTGTAAGGCTTTGCCTTCCATGCAAAAGGCGTGGTTGTTGGTCTGTGACAGTTTCAGCCCCTGTTCTGTAAACATCTCTCCCAGAAACATCCAGCCTCGCTGCCTACCCCCAGGAAAAATGTCCCTGCTCACAGACTGATACAGAGGCCCTTCCCAAAGCCTAAACTGCAGATATAACTCCTACATGCATATAGCGCAAATCAAGGATGAAGGATGCTGTAGGGCCCTTTTAAGGTTTAACTGAAAACTGCATTGTCTTTGCCTTTGCCTGATGTACCAGAGCAGCAAGGCTGTGCAGTCTCACTGCTCAAAAGTGCCATCAGAAGGAAGAAGACTGCTTGTGAGCCTTCATGTTAGAAACTGTGATAACTTCATATGCATAAAAATAACGAGGAGCAGCGTGCAGTGCCTCCACAAAAGAGCGACTGAATTGATTTATTTTTACCTGCAATTATATACCTTAATCCTGTCCTAACTCTACTTTGCTGCTGCTGAGACAAGGAAAAAAAGCCCTTCAAACTCAATTCATTAAGTCAGGCCTAAACACCAACCATACTTTTTTCAAAACAACAGTGCAAAAAAAGACAAGTAGATAAAGCATGAAATATTTATCAGCACAAACTGAAATAAGCACTGAAAAGAGAACTGTGGAAAAATATGTTGTACTTGCTACAGTTTAGGCCACATCCTGATTTCACATCCTGATTTAATTCAGCACAAGCCTGAAACAATGCTGTTTAAATCCACTTCACATTTACCCCAGGTAACTGAGCAAATGAAAACCTGGAATGAAATTAAACCTGGTGTTAAATTAATGGCTAGGCTTAGGAGCACAAATGAAAGTAGAATCTCAAAAACTGTTCTTCCCCTTCCTTCATGTCACATTCATTTAAACATATCCAGGCACTGAAACTATCACAGAGTTGAGCAGTTCCTTAATTACAGGAGCATAGTTTCCACAAGCACCAAAGGTTTGTGTTTTGAGTCTGCAAGGGTTACTTATTCAGTAGCAGACTGAATTTAAGCAGCTGGTTTTGCTCTAGAGAGCTCTGCACAGCCGTTGAATCTACCAGGCTGCAACTACAGCTTGCTGGGTTTCTCCAAAAAGGTTGCTCAGCATTCCACTGCCTGCCAAGACTGAAATAAAGCAACTGTTTTACCGATCTTCTGCCCATGATGTAAAGCCTATATATTTTCCTGTCTTCCAGAGTCTATGAAAATGCTCCTGAGAGCAAAAAATCCTGTTAAATCCTTCCTGTTGGAAAGGAAGGGGTAGGTATTCCCTCAAGCCTACCACGATCATATCTTTAGTTGAAATGCAGTCACTCAGTCCTTTTCCTAGTCACATTTTCAAATGGGTCAAGAAGCATCTAGGAACAAGAATAAATGTTTCTTTCTTTGGAACAAGAACCTAAAAATATACAAATAGTTATTTAGATCTGTTCCCTAAGAAACGGATACTTTCATGAATGCTTCAAGGACAATCCTACTTTTTTTGGGTTTCATTCTAAAATGGCAATACTGGGACATATATATCTAATGCTTCCCTGTATCAGTAACGCCAACTTAAATAACATATAAACACAGAAGAAAAAAACCAACATCAAGTGATACTTGATGACTACATCCGCTATAAGCACTACTGATTTCTGCAAAAGCTGCTTTCCAGCCCTGCAGGTAGGTCCACTTTCATGATCTGATGTCCTCAAACCCCTCCTAGCATTACTCCATAGTCATGACACTGACTGAAGCAAACCCCTGAAGTCTCAAAGCAGAAACCTTCAAGCAGGCTCTTCCTCCAGCATGCTCACCGGGACAATTGGAGGTCAGCTCTGAACATCCCTAAGCTACACGTAATTCTCACAAAAGGCAAACCCAAGACCTTTTTCCCTGTATGTATGTACAGCACTTTTCCTATTAGCTTAGCAGTTATTTACAGCTACCACGGAAGATCTTGTTTCAGGCCCTTAAACTGGACTTTAACCCAAGGGTCTCTAACTCCGTGTAACACTGACTGTTGGATAAGTCTCTATTAGGTAAGTTGTTTAAATAACTTCATAGAGCTTTGTATAAATAACTACATATCCATTAAAGCAAAAATACAAACCACATTTGGTGACAACACAGCTGAGTGAGAGAGGAAGTAATTCTCTCTCTGTGACTTGATAAATATTTAGTTACAAGAGACTGGGAGAGATCTGTTATCGAGCACACATGAATCCGGGAGCTGGAACATTCCCTTGGGATGTGTGTCACTTAGTGACTAAGCAGCATATGCTTGTTCTAGCTAATGACTGGCAGAATGACTTGCCAGATTTAAAGATCACAGCTTTAAAAAAAGTTTCCACAGTGTGGTTGGGAAAGAGCTTCGGGAGAGGATGATGACAGAAAGATCACAAACTTAAGCCTTAAGGAGGACTTGAACAGTCTTCGTGATACTGGAAATCACAGCTGTTCCAGTTCACCCTGCTGTTTGCACAGCCAGCTTAATATAGTGACCTGGAAAAACAGCAAGCCTTCCAAAAGAGGTTTTAAATGCAAGGGCAAGACTTCACAAATAACTATCTACACACAGGTGGAGTGACCCGATGGCCTGAATTGAAACTGAAAAAAACATACAGTGGACTGAAAACAAGGAACATGTCTCGTAACAGAGAGACAAATGTGAAACTGAATACTTGACAGAGTTAAGCAAGTGGCAGGGGTGAAATATTCAAAAATAAAACTCCCTAAAATTTACAGTGTTTAAATTCAAGCAGAGGAAAGTAGCAAGATGGTCTGAAAACACAGAAGTTTCTAACAATAACTTTGGTTTTCCTTGCCCCTCTCCTGCCATGTTGGATATAAGCTCCCGAGACAGTGAATTCTGCCTCTGGAAAATGTGAAAATCAAATTTACCCAATTTTAGTTCTTCTAAACCATGGTCTTTTTAATATGACCTCTAGGTCACAGATCAAGGAGAAAATGATGTACCACAAAAAGGCGTGTTTGACCCAGACCTCGGGATCACTGATTTTTGTGAATTGACCTGTAGGTGAGAGTTGATCACAAGGTATCAGAGATGGTACTATGCACAATGTAAACAGCTTTCTGTAAACAAACACATACAGATACAAATAAATATATGGGGTAAGAGGGATAGTAACAGTCAGGTTAGATGTATTTTAAATTCGATTGTAAAGTGGTAAACCATTCCAGCAACATTACACACAAACTGAGTCCCACCAGCGTGAGACCTGACAAGACTCCGCATTCCCTATGCTGTTCCTTTTGTGTGGGACAGCCAAGCAGGAGCTGGTGTACACACTGTCCAGTTTCCTACTTGGTATGAATGACGGAAGAGGACACAGAGTGCAAACATATCATTGCATGTATTCATTCCTTACAGTAAATTCAGTCCAAGCCTTCCCTGGACAGTCAGTGTTAGGGATTAAGCCAGGGCTGACTGCCCAGTCAAACAAATGCCATTTACAAAGCTAGACTTTGCACTTCAGGAAATGCAGGGATGACCAGCAGCAAGAACTCGGGTCACAGGTCCCAAAATACTTTCAAAATTGCTAGCAGGATAACTCTATCTAACTGAAACCTTCCTCATTTAATCCACTGTGTTGAAAACAAATGGTTGTGCCACCAAAGAAGAAACATTGTAGATCCAGGTTTTAATTACTTTTTGAGGGCAGTTCCACCCCAGCATCCTGATGTACGCTGAATTATGACACTTTACAGGGTGCTGCAAGAACACAGTATGTGGCTGCTTTTAGCTTATCAGAAGGAAACAGGACGATTTAGATTAAACCTTTTTCCTGGGAGTTCATGCCAACATGTTTTACCATAGGCTTCCTATAGCCTAGCAGTACATATGCAGTGGCAGTTATCACAAAACACAGTAGACACAGAATCACAGAATTATTTAGATTGGAAGAGACCTTTAAAATTAACAAGTCCAACTGTTAACCCACTGCAAGTCCACCACTAAACCATATCCCTAAGTGCCACATCTACGCATCTTTTAAATACGTCCCGGGATGGTCACTCTACCACTTTTCCCTGGGCAGCCTGTTCCAATGCTTGACAACCCATTCAGTGAATAAATTTTTCCTAATATCCAATCTAAACCTTCCCTGGTGCAACTTACTGCCATTTTCTCTCATCCTAACGCTTGTTACTGCAGTAACTCTCTGAGTAAAGAGATTCAAATGTGATGCCTTTATACATATCTCCAAAGTTCCAGTCTCTTACACAGGACACTTCTCAGAAAAGCTAATGTACTTATTTCCAGTAAAAGTTTTCCTTTTTTATCCTCTAATCTTCTTTACTTGCTTGTTTTGTTTTGTTGTTTTGGGTTTTTTTCTTTAAACAGTGAAAGAAAAGTTCATGAAGGAAGTACTCATCTGTTACAAATTGGTTCATGATCATTATGGCCTTATCACAATGCTTTAGAACTGAGTTTATATGCCTGTGTTTGTGAAGACATCCTGTTAATTGCAGAAAAAGGGAGTGATTCTTAACAAACCTGAACTTTGGCAGCTAATTCATTATCTTAGTAGCAGATTCTGTAAAAGCTGCTTTATAGTTAAGCTTCAGAAGTATCTCAGTACTATTACTCAGAGATGAGGCTACACAGAACAAGGGAAACTACAACTAATGTCAAGGTCTCCCCAGAGTCAGACAAGATGCAAACCCCTAATTCTTCTGCTTCAAAGGATAAAACCTGTGAGCAATAATTTCATTGCTGTCAAAGCTAAACTCATGATAAAATACTATCAGATTGGCAACAGGTCTCAGTGTTCATTATGCAGGAGACATGTCACCTCCTAGTAAGGCACAGTACCTAAGTATAGGTTCTGGAACATTAACATTTGGTCCAATTCCCCCATTAGCATCTCCATCTTCCATTCTTAAACATGGATTGTGCCTTGCCCACAATATACAGCAAATTAAGTCTCACAGAGAACGGAGCACCACATTGTTCCATTCCGTAAACACAGCCAGACTAGAAGCACTCAAAAGCTGCTATGGAAGACAACAGGAGCTGTTTCTGCAAATTTTGCTCTTCTGAAAAGCAAGATCATTCATGGCATTAAGAGCTGCAGGATCAGAGATTGCTGCAACTCGGCACTGAAATCTAAGGCTGAGCCACCAGGCCTGGAATAGTAGCTAACCTGCTGTAAGAGTCAGCTGAATTCAAAACCAACTATCTTTAAACTGACTTGGTTACTGTCTCTAGCTTTGGATCAGCGTTGCTCTCATGCAGGCTTGGATTCCTTGTGTAAAGGTTTCCCTGAACCACACTACTTCCTGACCCAGCTATCATAGAGCTTTGAACTGCAGTCTTACATAAAACCAAGATTCCCTCTTCCCATTCAGTAATCTTTTATTTCCTCAGAACTCCTCCTCAGTGTTGTAATTCTAGTCTGATACATCCAGGTACTATCTCGCACACCAAAAAAACCCCAACCAGCCCAAAACACGTGGTAGTTAGGCTTAGTAAAGGAGTTTCTCAACCAGTTGCATTATTGCTAAGAAGTGCTGCGGAGACACAGAGTTCTGTAAAGCTTGCCCTTGCCACCACTGTAGTCTAAGTTTTGTCAGTGTTCTAAGCCAAGCCAAGATTTTCTGCTTCCACTCTCTCCAAGCACCCCTGTTCACAGAGAATCCAGGTCTGCCTCCTACCTGTCTCTTCCGACAAGTAGGCTCTCCCTCCACTTATTTGCTCCTGCTGAGAAGCACCATGTCAGCCAGCTGTGACAATTCCCTTCTGTAAAACAAAGCAAAAAGTAAAACTTAAAAATAAATTAAAAAATAATCTAGAGCCCTCTACTTCGAGGGCCAACTCTGTCAGTTCTGAGATCAAAAAAACCTGTCATGCCACGGCTGTTCTCTATGATGTCTAAACATAACTCCAAATGGATGTCCTAATGTGGTCTCCATTTTGAAGAGTGCAAAATTCCCCAGCAGAATGATGACAGAAATCTGCCAGATAGATTATAATGCTGATGCAGAAAACGTAAATCTTTGTGAAGTAGGTAATTTTGTAAAGTATCTATAACAGTTTTTTTACCCTGGTGCATATAACCATATGTGGAGACACAGATGTGTTATACGGATTAGACTCCCTGTGGACAAAAAGGAAATTCCAGGACATAAGGTTATATTGCTCGTAATTACGAGTGAAAAAGTGCTAATTAATGAATTATTCTCACTGGACAGGCAACTTTCAAGGGTCCTGTTTTCACCTCCATAAATCAGATTTTGTTAGAAAACAAACTGACCAGTGACTGTTGCAGCAAAACCCAAGAGCTTTTTTCTAAGATATTCTTGCAAAGTCTGTGCAATGCTTGATGCATGCCTTTTATTTTTCATTAAAAAGAAATCATTCGGTACCTGTAATACTTTCAGCACAGACCATAAAGAGCTGAATTAAAGTTGGGCAGAAATGTAAGCTTTCAGGATCTAAAGGACAAACTGAGGTTATCGCTTCAGATGCTTTAAAAGATGAATGTACAATTTGACCTGAACCAAACTTCAAAGTCAGTGAAGGCCAAGTGAAAATAAAAAGAAAAATGAACAAGATTTCAGCAATTACTTAGCACTGATGTCTCAGCAGCAGAAAAACAACATGTACTTAGGTTAGAAGCAGCATCCATGCCTCTGATAAATAACCTGATGCTTAAAACCAAACCAAATCCCAACAACAGACCCCCAAACTCTGAAATATTACTTTACACTCTATTTCATTCTTTTCTCGTTACAGTATAAATAGCAGTGACAGCTATGTTTCTTATAACACAGATTTTTTTGAATAAATAATAGCAAGAAGTAAATATTGGCAAGGGGTGAAAGGGAAAAAAAGGGAAGAAAATCATTTTTCCACCCTACCACTAACCTAGAGACCTACTGAGCTATATAGACACAGGGCAGGGAGAGGTGGCAGAGGCAGTTTATTTCCCAGATCCATAAAATTCACCGTGGTTATCTTTATGGACCCACTTACTCACATACATCTCTGCAGAATTTTACTACTTCAAAATAGTGTAATATTTCCTAAAAGGAGAATTACCCAAGTTTGTCATGAAAATCTTGAGAATTCTGAGGTCTCCCAAGACTATCATTCACTGTAACAGCTAGAAGAGCTTGGAAAATACAGCTAAAGATATAAGTAGCACACAGGAATCTTTGCCAAAACTCCCTTCCTAGCAGCTTACTGCCTCCCACTCCTTTCTCCTGCTGCAACCTTTACATCTGCACTGGGGTTTTCGATGTTCATTCTACAAACGGTTAAAAATTACTTTTATGTTAGATACTGGCAGCAGCACAGCCAAAATATCTGATTTGGTGGTTTTGGCCCAACAGAGGCTCTAACAGAAAGAGCTGCCCCAACCTCCTTGCCATGTTCAAGACAAAATTGACTAGTAAATCTGTTGACAGATTAGTAATGATAAAGAATTCCAACTGATCATTATTATTTAATATGAAATGAGCTCATGATCTCAGGATGGTTCTGGCTGTAAGGTGGCATTACATCATTCATCCTTACTGTTGACACTGGAGCTTTTGGCACACATTCAGCAGACAGCACCTGCCTTGCTAGAACTCAGATACGCAATTCATTACTAGTTCAGCTCTCCTGATATACTAATCAGAGAAGCCACAGCTCCAATAGGCTTTTTTTTTTTTGGCTAGGACATCCATATCTGACTCAGAGGAGGACCAGATAGCACAATCATAAAAAGAAGTTATAGTCCTGTCTCTGCAGCAAGTTCTACACTCAACTACCACCTGCAAAACCACCCAAGTAAACCATAACTTAGCCATATTATAGAAGGTACACCAGCAGAGACAACTGACAATAGCTAGTGAGCTCAGAATCATGTATACACGCACATTATCTGACTATACACACAGAAACCCCTCATGTTCATTTCCTAGGGCAAGTGACACATCAATCAAACCCCTGCCTCTCCATTTTAGAGACAAGGATGTCATGCAGGACAGTGTCAAATGCTCTGCACAAGTTTAAGTAGATGTGCCAGTTGCTTCTCCCTCGTCCACCAGTGCTGTACTCCCATTGGAGAACACCACCAAATTTGATAGATAAATTTGCCCTTAGTGAAGCCATGTTGGCTGTCACCAATCACCTCCTTATTTTCCATGGGCCTTCGCATAGTTTCCAGGAGGATCTGCTCCATGATCTTGCTGAGAACAGAAGCGAGACTGACTGACCTGCAGTAAAGCCCAGAAAATATTTCAGCATATACGACTTTACAAGAAGGCAAAGGATACACGCCAAGCAGCACAAAGTAATCTTGTGAGCTTGGTCATATCTGTGGCAATGCAAATGGCATCATGTTAACTGGAGAGAACCTTTTCCCCAGTAGTTGCCCAGCAGTAAGAGCTGCTCTGGTTTTACAAATATGGAAAAACCACTGCTGATTCCCTGTGCCAAGTCCTTCAGTGTCAGATATGGAAGTCAGGTCCCCTGGTTTTTAACTCCCCTATTCTAATGAAAAAGTTATCCACATACTTGAAATGTATTTTATGTGTTTTGTAAATTATTAAGCAAAAGTATTGCCATTTGACACTGCAAATACCAGAAAAAGACTAGAAACAACTTAAAATCTCAGGTTTGGACACTAGTGATTATGTTGTGTCTTCACGGCTGAACATAATCTTTTCAAGCTGTAACTGCTGTGATCACTGCTATTGACAAAACAGGATCAACTCTACAATCTTTGACAGCCATAAAGAATGAGTTCGTAAATTGGGAGTCAGGATTCAGAACCTGTTCTGTCCTCAGGAAGTATGTAGAAATCACAACATCTCTGAACAAAGTAAGAACATCTAAAATAACCCTCTTGGGTTTTGTGAAGAAACGAGAAGTTGAATACCCTAACCTCCTTGCAAATGGTCACCCCTATTAATTTTAAAATACATAAAAATTATCTCCTTGGCTTTGCCTCAGGAGAAGGGGGATTTCCTCCATTCTCAGCATGAAAGCAAGAGGCAAACCCACACAGCTCTGGGAACTCCTGAATTGTCAGTTCATAGATAATCTCTGACCTGGATGTTGCGGTTTGTTTTAATGTTTCATAACCATATCCTCTTTGATCTGCAAGTCTTTACAAAAGCAGTTCTGTACTTTCAATGTACAGGAACAGCCACTGCTTCAACTAATTTAAAAGACAACTGATTTCCATTAGTTATTAAAAATTAAAAAAAAATCCTTCTGACAACATAGTTGAAGGCATTGTTCAGCAATTTAAATAAAAGTCATCAGCTGCCCATTGTTTAAATTCCACTGGTGATATATTGTAATTAAAACAAAGAGGAAGACAACTGAACGTATTACTGACTTCTGTGTTCTGGACTCTAGAAATTGAACTCTGACAACAGACAAGCGAAGCTATTGGTTTAACATCTTTGCACAAAACTAACTTCACCAAGACGAGTATTTGTTTTGGTGTGGTGGTTTGGGTTTTTTTAAGTAGAGAAGTCAAGCAGACATCAGATTTGGTGTTGGTAAGTAACTCATCATCTGTGCAATCACCGTAGTTACGCCTGAGGGTTTGTAACTGTAAGCTCAACTTTGGCTTTAAACCCACAAATGATTCATCAAAACTTTAAAAGACCCAAATAGTTTCACAGGGAGTGAAATGCCCTTCATGTTTACCTGCAGCTTTGTTTGTACTGTCCCATTTCAACTGAGACACAAACTCTCACCGCTTTTTCTGTTGTGCTTGGGGCATTCAGTGTCTTCTCCTTGTGGATGTGTCACTGTCTAACAACATAACTGAACTCCTTTCAAAGCCTTTCCTTCTATGCAGAGATTCAGGCCCTACTTAACCCACTTAATCACTATCATCAAGAACAAAGCATCTTTTAAGATACTTGAATTCCATAAAAATTTACCTGAAACTGTCCTATAACTTCTCAAGTTACTGAGGAACCCAGGCAGACCAGCAGACAAGGGCAGCACAGTTACGTAAACCTCCTTTCCTTAGGAATTCCAGATAAAACTCCTCATCTAGCTCTTCTTTGTTACGAGTGTAACATTTCAAGCTTCATTCGGTGCTATTGGGTACCCTTTGCTGCCTGCTCCTTAAAGAAGCAGCAATCATCTATTCCTAAGAAAAAACTCCATGCCAAAGCAGCACCTGGCAGCACCAACCTCTACCCTAACCCCCTGAAGCCATTGCCCTGGCCAGATCTTTGCAGTGCAGCTTCCCTCAGATAAGCCATGGAGACAGAACACTCACTAAGTTTTTGGTTTCTTCTCTATTCAGCTTCCATGACACTCATGGTTCCTGCTGCTTCCTCAGCTTTGAGCAGGAGCAGTACATGATACTGAAGAACAGATGACCAGCCAACCCAGAAACAGCTCTGACTGATCACATCTGTGAGGGCAGGTTTTCCCTATCCCACTGCCCCACTTTTATTGAAATCCCCAAGCTCCTATGGCATTAGATGAGGTTTCAAAGCAGCGTTAGGCACACTCAAGGCCCATCCAAACAAAAAAACTTACTGTCGTGATTCACAATGCATCAGCCAGTGACTCGTATAACTGTTCCCCCAGAGAGCTCTTTTGAAGTGTACGCGAGTCAACAGACTGACAGCAAAGCACAATATGCCATCACGAGGCACTCATGGGAGCCTCACTGCTTCTTCTGCAGCATGTCTCATTCTTCTGTCTCCAGTATATCTCTTTTATAACTCCCTCTGGCTCTGTCAAAGCAAGTTACACTTTATTAATTTGCTGATCAGGTCCATTCATATTGCAGAAATTAAACTAATGAGAAGTGCAGCAGTTTGAATGCTAGCAGAATGAGAAGTTATAGCACCTTGCCTCACTGAAGTCTTTCCATAAATCTGAACTAGGCCAAAGCCTCACTACCGAGCTCTAAGACCATCTGAACACCCAAGTGTGGCTGCTTGAGTAATGCTAGCCCCCCACTCAAAGCAGCTTACTTGTCCATGCAGTTTGCAGCCCCAGGTAGTCTTGTGTTTCTATCTCCACCGACATCTGCTTGCATTCTGCTGCCTTAAGCTACTCCTGATGCTCAGCCACCAACAAACCTTATCTTATTTGTACTGAATTTTACACATTTGAAGTATAATTGACATTCCTGACAGGGATGCTCTATAACAAGTTGTTCAGCCACTTCAGGGAAAGTGCACTGCTGAAGATAATCATTAGCATGACTTTCTTAGCAGTTGTCATGCGTAACACTGTGCTACGTGGACATGAAAGTCTGAAGCTGACTTTGAGAGTGAAAAGTAGTATGGCTATATTCATGTGGTATTTCATCAATACTAAGCCTTACATCTCAGCTAATTAGTGAAGCAGGAACAGCACAATGACAAGATCAGGTTGTTAGCAGTGCTCAAAACTAATTTACTGTGACACATGTTACTTGGACAGACTTAGATTTTGGCCAGTCTACAGAGAACTTTTGCAGGGGCATCTCATTTCCCAGCAGATGCTGGCACAACACGCACACCAGAATGATCATTTCTGCTAGGCATTCCATTCACTAAGCCTTCCAAAAATAACATTGTTACCAAATTTGCAATATAGTATCTTCCATCTGTACATGCATTATTACTGTTAGTGTTGTGAGACAAGGAACTTTGATAAATACCATTGTCAAGAATCAGTTATGTAACTAACAGCACTGTGTGCATATATATACACACAGATGTATGCAAAGCTTTGTATGCAAATGTTCTCTGCTTTGTGCTTTCTTCTAAGATTCACACCAACAGTGAAAGTCAGGACAGGTTACTACACTGAACAAGTATGTTAATAAGCACATACATTTCTGTAAGCCCAGAACACAGCCGTACATACAGAACAGAACATCAGTCTGAAATGCTCTACATATTAAAATGAGGCAGCAAAAAATAATAAATGCATTCTGTGTTATTATTCTTTTCCTTAGATTTATAGCACCCATGAAATTACATTGTTTTATTAGCAATGTTCACGTTTTCATACTAGAACTATCAATATATTAACTGTATTACTACAAAAACAACAAAAAAAACCAACAGTACAGGACTGTAAGAAAGTAATAGTTTAAGTGTTTTACCTCTGTAAACAAGCTTTATTTAAACTTCTGCATTTAACAAAATTCTGTGTAATACAACATCCCCTATTTGGCATGAATAATAGGTCACAGAGTTTTAACCTTTATACAAATATAAAGCTATTCCACTTCTAAAAACCGAACAATTTGAGAAATCATGTTTTGAAAGATGACATTTACTGACACCAAATTAATTAATAAGCAATGATCGTTGTCTCCTATGTAATCCTCATCTTTGTCTCAAATATGTGGTTCAGTGTCTGTGTTAAAGAATCAGATTAAAACTTCAATTTAAATGGGGAAACTAAAATAGAAAAAAAAGGGGTGTGTGCTAAATTTATTTCAGCATTTCCAACTTCTGTAATTATAAAACAGTTCCTAAGCCTATGCATTGCATAAACCCCCTCTTCTCCCCCCAGATCTTCCAAACCTTCAGTGAGGGTAAGTACTGACCACCACTTTGCCCGTAGCTGTCATGTCCATTTCAGTACTGTACACCACTTACAACAGTGCCTATCCAGTTATCACTGCTGATTAAAAGGCTCTTTATTCTAGAAGAAATTAGATTCAACAGTAGCAGCTATTGCTCTACTGCCCTCCTGAGCAGCACTGCTCATGGCAACATGGCTCCTGCTAACCACATGACATAATCACACACAGCTGAGCACATCTACATTTTATCATGAATTAGACATGTTAACATGACCAGGTATGGGTGAACAAATTAATAGCACACAGTTACAGAGTGCTTTGTTGTCCACTGGAGTTTATTGCAGGTATATATTATTTATCTAGTATTAAACCTGCAGCAGTTTCTTTTCAGATAAATTAGTGAGAATACATGCATTGGTTCAATATCAATTAGCTTTCCATTGAAAAGTAAAAAATACAGGATTTTTGAAACTCTCAACATTTCCATTTCACATTTAAGGCTAAAAGGTTCTGTCTTCAAAGGGGAAACAGTCTTAAACTAATGTGATTTAAGAAAAGAAATGCTAGCCAGGACCTACCTATATGCAGCTTGCTTAGATCTTGTGTCTGCAGACACACTTGCAAGAGATTGAAATAGATGCCAATCATCTGCCTTAACTACACACAGGTAAGAGACAATTAGCACCTTGTAAAGATGTAAACAACCCAACACAAAGACTGAAAGTCATTCGAACTTGGTGTAGTCTTCTTCCTTCCACTTTTCAGGACTAACCAGTTAATCAAATATCTTCACACCTGAAGTTTATCTCTGAACAGCTGAAGTCAGATCCTTACCCATTTGATGATACCACATAAGACTGTTAAGCATCCAGGTGATTAAATTCGAGCTCCTCAGGAGACTAATGACTCAGACTCAGGTTTTGTTCCACCTCATAATGGGAACAGAGGTGGGGCAGGCACAAGAGATTCTAACATTTGCTGGTATTAGGATGGTAGCTCTTACTACATCCTTTAACTGCAATGGAAGGAGGAAGAAGAGTTTTTAGTGTCTTAACAGTTAACAGATCAACATATGATTAACAGCTGTGTAAAGATTTGTATTTGCTCCATGAGAATGCATAGCTTGATCATCTAGTTTCACTTAAGTATCCAGAGACTGCTTCTTATAAAGACATGAAATATTCACACTAAAAGTTTAGGCTGTTATATACTAACTTTACACTGAGGATCCAAGTGCAACTGCTCCTACTTTCAGTGTCTCCTAATACATAACTACAATTTTCCTGAGCCCCAAGGGTAGTTACTCCCCCACCTGGCTATGACTCTTACCACACAGCTAATTATGCAGGCCACAGAGCACCTAAGAAGTACTCAGCATGTCCACCAAGATTTCTGGATTTTGAGGTAACTTTATTTAAAGATATTTTATATAAAGTTGATTTAAAGACTCCCAAAGACTTCTAAAATCATAAAGACTATCACAAAAATATTTACATGAAGTACTGTTTGAGTATTTAGACTCTAAAAACATCCAAGTGCCCAAATCCCACGAAAGCAAATGCTTATTAACACAGTTTTAGGGACTGCCTGCCATAATGCCATTTGCTTTACATAACTTAAGGCTTCTCACACTATTTACAGCTAAGGGTTGTCACAGGTCCCACTCTGTGCCTGAGACAGATATTCATAGGGCCACTGTGTTTTGAGATCCATGATCCCTTATGCTCATTTTGGACATTGTGAAAGATTACTTGGTGACAGGCTGCCTTACGCCTTCACAAAATAAACTAGTTGTCTCAACCTGCTTATGCACTGCCCAGCCCATATCTAAGTGCCATGTGCCAAAAATCCAATCCTGGGGATGCTCCTAGGTTACAGTTTACAGTCCACCAACACATCATAGTTTAAACAAAAACAAACAAACAAACATCACACAACAAACAAAAAAAACACCCAAACAAAACCAAACCACCAAAAAACAAAACAAAACAAAAACCACAAAAAAGGCCCAACACAAAACCAAACCAACAATTCTGTAGGGTGCATTACTTTACTTCAACATTCACAAGAAATATCCTGATGATCACATGTAGAAAGAACACGCTACAGTGAAAGCAGAAAGCCCCATGCAGACTCAGAAGTGTCAGCACTACTGAACACAGAGAGCAAGCATTCCTGTTTCTCTCCCCTGCTCAATCCTCCTTTATCTGCAAACCTTCAGGATTTGGGTCTTCAAATCAAGAACCAACACCTGACTTATTTTTCCTGGTACAGAAGTACTGAGTGTGGGAGAACAGAAGCACCAACCCAATTCCCATGATCCTCCCTAAAACCAACAAAATCTTGTTTAAATTAACTTCCTTAGAGTGTAGCACTCTCATTGCCTCCTAATACACTTGGATGGGCCACACGCAGGTTTAGCAATCTTCCTTGATGCCCTACATTATAACTGCAGACAGACACAGTCCCAAATCATCACAAGGTGCATTTGCCTTGAGAAGACTACGGCCTCAGGCTATGTCTAGGATTTTAGAGAAAGTTAGCCAACACCCATTACCTGTCACTTTAAAAACCTTACACACCTTTTTCAGCAGTGAAAATTTAACTCTTCCTTAGTCATCAGACATCTTTTCATGGTGGCTCAAAGGTGAAAAGATCAGCTCACCAGTGTCACCTGCAAGACAAATGCATAGTCCCTAATTTTACACACTTGCCTCTCAGTCACTGAATCTGTTTAGTATGCACGTAAATGCTTAGTAAATAAAACAACATTAATAGCCTGCTTATATGCTCAACTGATGAGAAGCCGTGCCATAAAGCTGTAAATTTGAGTAGTCACTCAAAATCTCTGTTACATATCTACGATATTGAAGTATTCTGTTTGCAGTTAAATATGTAAAAATTACACCTAGCTTAGAACAATGTAAGCATTAATTTTAAATTGTGTAACAAAACAATTGCAGTAGTAAAAATAATAAAGTGAATGCAATACCTATGAAAATAAAAAGCTGACAGCTTTGAAAATAAAGCTCCCAGCATATATTCAGAGCAGGTACAGCATACAGTTAATGCTTTTCCACATTCAGGACATCGTGTTTAATTGTGGCCTGTCATAAAATCCCACTACTTTTAACAAGTCTACATTCTTTTCAATCTTTGTTGAACATAAGGTTGTAGATCTAAATAAGGCTTTTTTTCTGTACTATTATACCTAATAATACCAACATTTACATTTATGTTCAGCTAAAAAGGCATGGAAAAATCTGCAGTCCCAGAAGGCATTATTTCCTACACAAGCCTTCCACACTTATGGCAGGGAATGGTGACAGAGCATCTTTAGCAAGAACTTTCTATTTCCCAAAATATTCAGATACAGTACAATCATTTCCTTAGTTCACAGCCGTAACAAGCATTCCAAGTTAGGTTTTTCCTCATGCAGAAAACTAAGTATGTTATTTACTGTTACACCAAATAATGTTTAGTGTAATAAGTAGTATATTTCATTCATTATGATTGCATTGTTTGTACTTCTGCAAGGCAAAGTTAACCTTGTCTTTCGAGGACAATAAATTTTAGACACTGCTCCTTAAATATAAAAAAAACCCAACAACTTTTAGCATAGACTCAACTAAGGAAATACTTGGCTGACCATTAAGTTATTTTGCTTAGAGTAGACTACATTAAACAGAATAAAAGTGCCCAGACATAGTTATGAAGAGTTATTTCATTTTAAATTAACATTCTGCCCTGAAAATAGATCAGCTATCAAGTGTAAACGTCTCTTAGGCTTGTGTTTTGTTGTTGTTGTTGTTCATTTATACAGTGATTTTTGTATAGCTAGATACAGTTTGCTGATGCAAAAACTTAAGTGGATGTAGACATTCCAGTATTACTTAGACAAGGTCAGATAAGCGAGGTCACTCTTGCTTAGGGCACCTGCAGTAAACCTGCCGCCTTGTCCTTGCTATGCGCTAACCAGTCTGTGGTAAAAACAAGTTAGTCATCCCACTATTAAAAAAACCAAACAAAAAAGCCCTAAACCCACATATTTTTTTGGTCAGCCGTACCTGCTTTACTTGCTTAACTTCTTACAGATAAGCAAAAACTGACTGCACAAATTGCAAAAGTCCACCCACAGTTTCAAATTTCAGGAAAGAGGGATCTGTTTCCTTGCATGCCCCAAGTTCTTGAGCTAAGCTGAGATTGTCAATGATCATGCCATTTGTCATGCTGATTTTGATACGCTCACTTGCATGCCACAAAGGAAAACAGAGCCAAAGCCCCCCTTCAAGGCAAGAGGACAAAGCAGTTACGAGATGTGCCTGTGGTGGATAAAAATTATAATTTCTGCATAAGTGGAAGGAATACAAGGTCTGTTCCTTGTCACACTTTAAAGTCCAAACCTGAAAGTGAACACTATTACTCCAAGCAAGATTAAACCTACAATTCACTTTCTTTAATTTTACACAGTGAGCTGACTTAAAGCCACGAAGAAATTTCTTTTACATTAATGCAAGTTTTATAAGCCACTCCCCAGAGTAGCTGTACAGCTTTTAGTCTCAGTGTGTGCTTACGTCACTTACCAAGTTCATGCATTGTCTTCTAATAGCTAACATTACTGTATGTACTTAAGTTGCCCCTACAGTAATCAGAATATTATATTTTCATAGGCTTATATAGAGGCATAGACACGGGGCATGACCATGTGGAGCCGAGAGAGCATGGGCTGGCACACGGAAGAGCTGAAGGAGGCGCCAGAGAAAGACTGCACTAGAACCTGCTAGAGAAGTCGTAACTCTTTTGCCAGTAAATGAAAACCCCAGCAGCAAGTACAGAGCACTCCAGCAGCTGATCCTCATCAGGAATGGCAACTGCTGCCTCTTACCTAGAGATCATACTGAAGTCCATGATGAGAATAAAAAGGTTGTAAACCTGATGCTATACCAGAGAGGAGCCTGTGTGACTCTCCATAAAAAATTCCTGGGGCTTTTGTTCTTGTTCGAACATTAATAACCACAAGAATGCCCATATTAAAAAAAAGTGAAAAGTATGTTCTAATTGCAAAGTCTGTAATGTAGAAGCTCTGAAATCTTAGGATTGTTTTCATGACTTTGATTTATCCTTTTTGCAAGGGGAACGTGAGATCCAAATATGGGAGCACAGCTGGTTGGCATAATTTATTTAGATTTCCAAAGGGTATTTGACAAGATTCCATGCAAAGAGCTACTGGAGAAACAAGTAAGATGCTAGGGCAAAAAGGCAAATTATTGTCATGAATTAGTGTCTGGTCCAAGCAAGAGAATCAAAGTTGGTTTTTATTACGATGAAAAGGTTAACAGCATGGTGCTTCCAGGCCTTCTGCTTAGTCCAGTGTTCTTCAATACATTAGCTCAGACCACCAAGAAAGGAAGAAATAGGGCCAGGTGAAAAATAGTGAGGTACCAGAGTATGAAGCTATTAAAAACATGTTTGGGAAAAGGAAGATTTGTGAGTAACTTCAGTATGACTTCTGTTATATGAATGAACAGTGCAATGACAAAACACATTCAGCACTGAGATTCAACTGTGCACAAGACAAACTTCAAATAAGCTATATAACCTCCAAAGTTGAAAGAGCCCTGTGCTCACTATGTAGCAGCTATGAAAGATAAAGCCTAACATGCTGGATTCCATAAGAAACAGGTCAGGGAGTAATATCAAATACATATATATTGTAATCAGAGGCATAACCTTGCGTAGAATACTGCATTCAGCATAAGTTACCTTTGCTGAAAAATAGAATATTGTAGAACTGAACAGACCTGAGAGAGAACCAAGGCAATGATCAAAAGCTGGGAATAATTCTCATAGGAAAAGAGATTGAAAAGAGTGAAAAATTTTACCTCAGAAAGCAGACATGATGGAAGTATATAAAATAATGAATGGTATAGAGAAAGCAGGAAGTAGAAACTTGTTTTCATTGAGTCAAAACACAAGAGAATAGTCAATGAAATAAATACATAAGAAAAAAAATCTAAAAATGCATTTTTATGTAACTCACAACTCACCATGGTACTCTGCAACCGACTGCCATTATACGGTTTTGCGCTATAGAGATAGTAAACTTTTATATCAGTATAAAGACCATCCAGCTATCTCAGTAACAAAATTTGAAGTTATATTTAACTACTGCTCCAGTGCTTGTATTCAGCTATTTATGATTTGGATGGGACATCTGTGGGATAGTATTACCTCACATCTGCCTTCTATAGCCTCTCCTTTTCCTCAGACACATCTGAGACTAGTCAATATCATTGATAAGAACAGGTGAAGAATGGTTGTGACCCACAGTAGCAATTCCTGGTTTTTCATGCATAGGACAATTTTTTCACTGGAAGACTGGTTATTTGTTACATTGCTTTATTCTCACTGCTGAAGGTATGACCTGCTTAATTTTCTGCATGCTGCTTAATTCTGTTCTGAATATAAAGGAATAAATTTTCTCAGAAACATTTCAATGGCATTTGAGTGCTCCACAAATATCAGTGAGGTTATTTTCATAATATCCTATGAAGTGCAGAGTTTATAATTAGGAAACTGGAACAAATAGTATAGCAAACATCCACAAGCCTGAGATGCCTGGGTCTCAATTTTCCAGAGTACTTCCTTTAAGAATTTCTATGCTCAAAGCACGGCTTTGCAGACGTTAGTAACAGTTAGGCAAACATAATCCCAAGATCTTAAAGCAAAGCACTTGTAAGAAACATGAAATTAGTTGTGCAAGATGTCATACATGGCAGCATGACAGGACAGAGAAACGTGTGCCCCACCACAGAACATTAATAAACCTATGATATGAACAATCATCAAGCAATTCAAAATCTAGCCCCTCCAGTTTTCTCTCCCTTTTTGAAATCCAGTTTTACAAACACTTAACACCATGTCTATGCAGATAGGTTCCAGACAGAGCTGAACTTGCTCTGACTAAACCAAGTTGTTCAAACCTGTTGGCACAGATGCATCTTGATGCATGTGTATACCACTATTTACCCAAGGAGCTGCACAGATACCAAAGTTGCTCAGTGAGCAGCGTGAGCTGCTTTTGAGATATGATTATTAGTGCTGATGATGCAGCTGCAGCAGATTAAGTAATACTAAGAAACACAGCCTCACCAGCATGCCAAGGGAAAAGAAAAACTGTGGAAAGTTGCGTATCACCTTCCATACCACCTATTTTTGCCTGCAAGCAGCAGCTCATACCAACACCCACCACAATTTATGGGCCATCATGTTACTGCCTTCATTCTAAAAATCAAGTTGCTCTGTTCCTTATATTTGAGCTCAGTAAGATTCCTTATCATACTTTAAAAAAAATAACTAAAAACAGATTATACACTTCAATCTGTTTTCTAGGCATTTTCACATATAGCAATAAATTGACTCTTTAAGGATTATGTCTTCTCAGCTTTGAAGTCTGAACTTACTTCAAGGTAGTGGTCACTAAAAACTCTACCACACCCAAACCCATGTAATACTCTGACTTTGGTCTGGAAGGAAAATTTCTGGATCTAATACTGTAAGCTATTATTAACTTATAAGGGTTTTAAATGCCTAGGCTAAAGTTTAGTGTTCTAAACCCAAGATATTTCCTAAGGAGTACCACCTGTGCTCTCTTTAGATGCAAACTTGTTTCAGGTGTGTTGAGGCTTTCACAAAATGGTGAAAGCCTCAGCACACCTGAGACAACTCTAACCAGTAAAGAAAGTTGCAGGGGTTTTCTTTCACCTATCCTACATTTTTGCAAACCTTATCCACCTTTACTATCTCAAACACATCAGTCTTTAAGTGACAAAGACAGATGGAATTTGTAGGCAGACCAGTGGTATTGTCCCATGCAACAACTGCAAGGTGCTCTGCACAAGCCCACTTTCTGTCCTTTCCAGGGGTCCCAACTATGGACACACCCCTCCATACTCAAATCCATGAAGAATGTTGGTACAAAAAAAGCTTCTCTGTGCATTTTGTAGCTGGGGAGCTACACATGAACACACACTGACCTCACTAGCTGCTCCTCCTAGCTAAAAACCTGCCACCTGAACTCAAAATCCTATAGTCCTTTGAGAAAATTCCTAGGAACCCACATTCCAACAGAGCTAGAAAGGCTGTTTCTAACACTTTCAAAAGCGGGCTTGATCTCGGTATGAAAATAAAACTTTATTTTTTCCTCTCATAAAAGTGACCTTGCCAAAGAGAAAAACAAACAAGAAACCTCAACCCAAACCTCAAAAACAAACGGGATAAAAAAAGGAGGCGTGGGGAAAGAGCCGGTTCTCTAAATCCGCCAGCAGTCCCTAGGACAACGAGCGAGAGGCGGCTCGGGCGGTGTGGAGAAAGGGAAATCTCTTCAAAGGCTTAACGTGGGTTGTTTTATTTTTTTTTTTTTTTCGACTTCCCGTAATTACTTTTTTTTTTGGTTTGTTTTTTGGCATGACCGTGCCTGGACGCTCAAACTCCCCGCTGGAAGAGTCAGCCCTCACAGCTGGTCACCACGGCTTCCAACAACAAACCAGGAAAGAAACCCCCAACAAAACACGGCGGCGTGCGCGCACACCCCCTCTCTGAGTCACCCTTCCCTCAGACACACGGCTCGCTTCTTGTCACGTTAAAAACACCCGCCCCTCACAGCTGCATGGGCGCGAATCGAACCGGACTGGACCGGACACAACCGAAGGGGCAACGCAGCGAGAAGGTGGCCCTAAGGGAGGGCGGGCGAGTGCGCGCCTCTACCTCATCCCCACGGAGGGCGGTTGGCCGGTCGGTAGCGGCCCGGCTCGCGCTGCCGCCGGCAGGCGCTCAGTTCAGCGCCGCACGGAACAACAGCCCGCGTCAGCTGGGCTCACCGTGGGCCCGCGGCGCCGTGAGTCAGTGTGCCCGGCGCAGCAACCGGCAGCCCCAACGGTCATACAGAACCGAGCCGGCGGCCTCATACCGGGGCCTTGTCAACTGACGTGACTCGGCAGCTGCCCCCCCACCACGTTCCCCCTTCAGGATGTAACAGCTGTTTTATCTCCAGCAAGGTCGCGGTAATTGCGCCACGTAAAAATAGTTACAAGGTACTGGGGGGAGGGGGCTGTTAAAAAGCTGTTGCTTCCCCTTCGGCTGTGAATGCACGTTTGTGTTGATGCCCGCGCCGCCAGAGCGGGAGGGCGGGGGAAGGAAGGAAGGAGGGAGCTCTGCACTGCCGTAGGGATTCATTATTTCATCAGCCGTTTAAAGCGTTTGCTTGCTTCCCCCCCCGCCCCGAGCTCCTCCTTGCCCGCCAACGGCCCAGCACGTGGCGGTGTGGGAGCGATACAAACGCGTTTGTGGGGCACGGCGGTTTGTTTTGCTTTCCACGCCGAAACCTTCCCGTGTCACACGTCAGCCCGGAGCTCGGCGCCGAAGGGTGCCCCCCTATATCACCCCTTTGCCAGGGGTGGGGGGCGGCGGGGATCGACTCGTCGGCCCCGCGTTTCCCATCCCGGAGGAAAATAAACTGTTGCTGCAACGCGTGCTCGCCCCTCAGGGACAAGTCAGGATGGGAGGCTGCTCTCTTTCACAGCTACGAGCGTGTGTCGCAGCAACACCCACCGGGCTGGGAGCTTGAGGGGAAGAAAAGGTTTACGAACTGATTTATAAATAACCTCAGAAACAGCGCTCGCCTTCCCCGCGGGAGGGCGGGCGACCACCAGAAGGACGGGGCTCGATCGATGCCATCGGGGGACTGCGGGCGAGGTGAGAAGCACCCGCCGCCAGGCCCCTCAGGGGGCACCGGATAGGGGAGGCGGCGGGGCCCGCTGGTCTTTGGAAGGCTCCTTCTCCTGCGGTACCGTCCTCTTTATTCTCTCTATTCAGGCGCAGGAGTGGGTGGTTCGTCCGGCAGCAACAGGAGGAGGCTAGTCAAGGGCAGCTGTCAAAATCTCCCTCCCCCGCCCCCTTCTCCTTCCAGTTTAATGATCAAACGTCTGCTTGGAAGAAAGGCGAGGGAGCGGGAGGCACGGAACGCTCTTGTGCGTGCATGAGCAAGCGGGTACGTCCCCGGCCCGTCCCGTCCCCCCCCCGCCGGCCCGTCCCTCCCCTGCCGTCTGACAGAGCCACAGCAGCCCGGGAGGGGAGGAGAAAGGAGGAGGAGGCAGCCGCGAGTGCCAGTGCAGCGCTCGGTTACTCTCCCGTACTCGCAACGGGGAGGAGGGGGAGGGCGGGCGCTGTGTACCTTTTCCTCCCGTGGCTTTCCTCACTTTAACAAGCCGGGGCCAATAGCCAGCAGAAGGGAACAAAGGGACGGGGGGAGGAAAACCCACCCCGGCAGCGGCCGCACCAGAAAACCCCCGGGGAGGTAGAGCCCTGAGGCTCCTGCTGACAGCAGCGCGGCCCCGGACTGGGCGCCTGGGTACGCTGCGGTGTTTCTTCTTCTTTCTTCTCCGTCGTCTTCCTCCTCCTCCGTGCCGAGTTTACAGGGGGAGCGGCGTCCGGCAAAAGGAAAGAAACTTGGGTCGGTGTGCGGAGTGTCCGGCAGTCCTCGTGATCAAGATGAAAAGTAAAAAAGGTAGCGGTGGTGCGGCGTGCTCGGCAGCCGGAGAGAGCGGGGTCTCTTGCAGGGACGGGTTTCAGGGGATGGAGGTGAAAGGGGGGGGTGTTGCCAAACCAGACGGAGCCTGTTTTCCCTCTCGGCCTTTTTCTCTCCAGTGGTCCCCCCTACCCCTGGCCGAGCTCCCGTGGAAGATGGCAGTGGATGCTCCGCTCCCAGACAAAACATGCAGGGCTGTTGTTTGGAGGCGGCCGCCTCTTCGCGCAGCTGGCTCCCTGTCAAAAACATGTTCAGCCGCCCGCCTTTTGCCTCCGCGAAGTTTTGTTTTCGCTCCCCTCGCCGATCCCCTTCTCTCCATTAAAACGCTTTCAGTCGCTTTTCTGCTCCGAGCCCCGCCGTCCGGCAAGGGGGGAACGAAGGTGCGGGTCGTTTTTCCGAACTTGGTGTGAGGGAAGAGGGGCCGTCCGCAACTCCTGGCGCCGGGACCTGCCGGCGCCCAGCAGCTCTTTGTTCGCGGCAGCGTGGGTCTGGGGGCCGGCGGGGGGGGCTCTGCCTGAGGGTACCAGACCCTATCTGCGCCCCCGGCTGCGGTGTTTTGCTGGAAGTTAACTGCCTTTTCATACCTTTAAATGGGGAAAAGAGAAAAAAAGTACAAAAGTTTCGGCATAGGTAGGGTTTAAAGGAGGAAGACTTATTTTTTTCCTCATAAAACCAAGGCTTTTAAAGTTTTCTCTGTGTTAATTTTCAGTCAGACAAACTTTACAGTTAAGAGGATCGTTGCCCCTTACGCTTGTGGTGCTTTAGGTGTCTTTAAATTAGAGCTTGGCCACAAAGGCGCGGAACGTGCTTTCAGGTTTAACACATCTGTGCTGGCTGAAAAAAAAAATTATAGCAACGCAGTGTCTCTTTAGTTGCTATTTGCCGGCCGGTAGTGTGGGACGAAGGGTGTTTTGTATTCGAAGACCATTAAATTACCCGAAGTGGAGGGTTAGAGGGGAGCAGTGCGCATGTTCAGTACTCCAGAGTTGTTCTGTTTTTCCTGTACTACGCATTCCTGCGGCTCGGTAGTAGAGCAGCCTCTCTCATTGTTAGTATCCTTAGAGCAATTAATGCATGTAGAGTTCGTGAAATCATCGGGCTGTTGGAAACACGGTGTACTAGTATGGTTCGTAGACCCTCTTAAAAAGTTTTGGATGCGCCATTCAGCTGAGAGGCGAGCACACAAAGGGAATTAAAGCCACAAAGACGAAGTTTAAGGAGCGGGTGGTACTGGGGCTAGCGGAGCTCCCGCAGGACAGGAGCCGACTGCCTGTCCGGGATTGCAGCGTGGGGCTGCTGTGCCTGGAGGCACGAACCGCAGGAGCTCCGGAACCCTCCACTCGCCCGAGGCAGGCTGAAATTGTTAACCCTATTGCTAGCAGGGGGGTTTGGTTGGGGTTTTACTTATTTTTTTTTCTTGGTTTCACTAAATTAATTTAGCCCAGTTATTTTTAGGACATTCCTATGCTCCCTATTTGCACAGCAGTGGTGAGCTGGTTTCCTGTCTGCTGTTGCTTCCATTGTTCAAACTTTTCTCCCGGAGGGCAGCTGCTGGTTGGTGAAATACCAAACTCCCCGCACTTTCAACTGTTGTTCTTGCCAGCCCTCCTTTCCCCCCCTCCCCCCCCCCCCCCCGAAATAAATGCGTGCAAAAAACGCTGACGTAGTTTCTAGGTATGCATGTGGAGGGCTTTGTGTGTGTTTCTGTGTGTGAAAGGGGGAGAGATCTGCTTTGAAGATTGCAAGTCCTGGCCTGAAACAATGGAAACAATGAAAGGTGACAGGCAGGAGGGAGAACTTCTGAGAGGGGCCATGGGCCTGGGGTTTGCATGGCAGAAATTAAAAGGTGAGGAGACAAAGACCAAAACTTTTTAAAAGATGTTAGGGTTAGGGTGCCTTTGTTTTATTAAAGGTTGGGCTTGTAGTTATTTGTGACCTCCTGGCATTTGAGGCACATTCAAGAAGTTTCAAAGAGTGACTTTGTTAGAGCTTTGTTGCTTACACTCCTATAAAAGTCTCGTTTTAACGGGGGGGGGGAGGGGGAAGTATTGCACAGCCAAATCTGGCCGCTTTAGAAGTGATAAAGCATAAGCTGTGAAACGCAGAGGAAAACAAGTAAGCTGGTTCCTCAATTCTGAAACTTAAGAGGAAAAAGTTGCTTGGCTTTTTTTTTTTTTTAATACTGTGGAAATTCCCTTTTGCATCTTTGTAGTTATGTAGGTCTTGGTTACTTATGAGTAATTCTAAGCTAATATATTTTTGTTGTTGGATTTTAAATTCACATTAAATTTTAGGCTTTTTGTTTGTGTGTTGGATTTTGTTACTGTTTGGGGGGTGTTTTTGTTGTGGGGCTTTTCCTTTTTTTTAGCTAACAGGCTGTGTATTAAAACCCTGAGGACTCTTCAGTGGATAGTTTCATTTCCAAATAATAACGTGATAGCAATCATACTTGTTAATTAGCTGAGTTGGAATACAGTCTCACAAAGACGAAAGAAAGCATGTGCTCAAGTTTATACATGTGAGGAATCCTGCTGAACTTGGTTACAACAGGATTGGGGCCTTAGATGGGAACTGGTTTTGTTTATCTGTGCTTAAGAAATTCAGAGAACCCTGAGGGGGTGGGAGGTTTTCCGTAGGTGATTTTTGTCCATCCACTCTTCGGAGGGCAGAGATTGTTCCTTTTGGTATACTTTGTCCTGTTTTGAATAACAGTTGGATTCTGCCACTTCCTCTGTGAAGCTCTTCCTCGACACAATGGGATAGTTGTTGGTTTGGTTTTGTTTTTTTTTTCCTGATACTCTGCCTATTTTTTTTTTTTTCATTTGCTTAACTTCCATTTCATTTGTCTCAGCCTCTCCAAATACTTCATCCTCCCCCTCAAAGTATTTCAGCATGTCGTCTTAAGCAGCAGTAGATTATTTTGAAATCAACTTTAGTCATCACTGTACTACTTGAGTTGCTTCAAGCTGTTAACGGTTGAGTGTTGAGCCTAGACTCGAGATCCTAGGTGTAATCTTCCCTGAGCTGATTACAGGAGGACCTGTAAAGTCTTTGGGCTGTGATAAAATGCAGCAGCACATTCAATCATGTATATGACTTCAGCTGGGAAGCCAGGAGGATAAAGTAATTTATAAAGAAGGGATGCTGATCATGTAGTTCTTGGGTCATTAATAGCATGGACTGCTCATCTGAGTGAGCAGGAATGGAGAACTGGGATTTTGTGTTGTTACTCAGACGTCTGCAAATTAACTTGTGGTGCTTAATTTAGCCCTGTAAGAGCAGTTTTTCTGTTTGTTTCTTCCAGAATACATTTAATCAAAAATAACCTGGTGCTAGCCTGCTTTTAAGACAGAATAAATTAGTAGGTCAGCTGGGACTACGCGTTGTGTCCACAAGCCCTTATTCTGGGTGTAAATAACAGTAAGCCAATGGTCCAGTCGTGGAGCCTGGCCAGAAGCCTTTTCAGTTGGGCCCTGTTAAAACAGGAAACCAGCAGCGAATAGCCTGATTACTAACAAGACAGAAAAACAAAGCTGGGTTGTGATCAGCAGAAATGCTTTAATGAAAACAGAGCCCTGACAGCAACAACGTGGCTCCTGCTCCAGTAAAAAAAAATATATCAGCTGAGGTAGTGTGAGATTTCTAGTCATGACTTCCTGTTGCTGCTCATTCTGTACCACGCCAGAGAGATCTCCCGCAAGTTCAGAGGGCTGATGATCTATTTAAATGAGAAGTTGTACTACACTGAGTTTCCTGCTTAACCAAAACCTGCTTTGTGTCACTAACTTACTGTGTCAATTAATATAACGTACTAAGCGAGCAGGTCAAAGGGCAGGCTCTGCTGTTGACTCGTTTCTTGGTAGGTAGGTTACAGTTAGTCGTTCGGCAACTTTTACTCTCAGCAAAAGACCTTGTTTGCAAAGTAGAAAAACATTTTTGTGCAGCTGGTGTTCACACAGTATTTTGCCACATTTGAGTGAAAAAGCAACAGTTCTACAAGTTGTGGTGTCAAGTCAGTCTTCTCAAATTCAGAGAGGTGCCTGTGGAGTCTTAGCTGTGGGCTAGATCTTGGGGAGGTTACTCCAGACAGGGTGGTGTGTGCCTGGAGGTTTTTTTTTGTTCTGCTGCTTAAACATGGCTCTCAAAGCATTAGACACCTAACTTTCTCATAGAAGCTTCTTTGGCTTCTCTTCCCTCTTATTTCCAGCCCTTGCTGTTGGCCTCTCCCTGTTTTCCAAAGTCCTGACTTGCTGCCTATTATACTTAAAAACAAACAAAAAACCCAACCCATTGAAGTGCTGCAACACTTACAGTTTCTGAGGAACAAGAACACTGCACTTGAAAACGTTGTCTGAACCGTGTAGGCTAGTTTTAGCTAGTTTTAAAATTCAGTTTAAAAGGGATGAGCTGCTTTGCAGAGCCATCCTGTTGTCTGTGCAGGATCTTTGTTCCAAGAAGTGCTCCTCTTGGCTCCAGGAGTCCATTGTGCAAGGCATGTTCTCAGGTTAGGTTGCAGGCATGACAGCACTTTCTGTGAAGCTATGACAAAGTGGTTTGCTCAGAATCATTTTAAAGTAAACTTGACATACTTTCTACATGAATTAAAAATCTGTTTACATAATTCAGAGTTTATCTTGTGTTGGCTACTTAAATATTGTCCTATTGTTCCTGTTCCGTGACTGGATAATTTAGGTAGCTAATCATCACTGGAAAAATTCGGTGTGTCAGTTTGGTGTTTGTTGGTTACATAAATCAGCAGTTTGGAGAAGGAAAACAATACTAAGTAAGTTACTGAAGTAACTATGCCAGACAAATTGCAGATTGATGATCCTGCTGGGAATGCTTGCCTATCAAAAATGTGCATTGAAATTTGGACAACTTAAACTGCATTTAAGGATGTTGGCACTGTTCATAAATAGGGGAAGGAAAGAATAATTCACCATGTCAGCTTTGGCTAAAGTTCGGATGTGTAGGGAAAGGTCCTCCTCTGCTCCACTCCCCATCCCCCAAGTATTAAGTAAAGCTTGCACACTCACACCTTTGTGTTTTGGTTTGGTTTTAGATTTTTTTTTTTTTTTTTTTGTGGGGGTTTTGTTTGTTTTGGATTTTTTTTTCTTAAATGAGATTAATTCCTTCTGTTTTTTTGCTTATGAATATAACTATAGTTTTATATAGTGTCATATTTTCACAGGCATCTTTCTTGTATTTCAGAGCTAACTTTGTTTCCTTAAACAGATTTTTTTGAGTTATGGGTGGGTTGCCTACATAAGACAATTACTTTTGACATTTAACTTGCTTTTACTGTTAAGGTATTTAGTTTCGATGTTATGAATGAGCAAATTTCCTCCACCCCCACCCGCAACCTAAGTTCAAAACACATTAAGGGATTGTTTTCCTTACATAGTTTGTAGAAAGGGCTTCTGACAACCAGTATAATTTCAATTGAAACTAGTATTCTAATGTTTGAAAATGGGTGGTATCTTATTTGGGTTGACATACAGTTTGTCAGATTACTAACATTTCTGGCGAGCTTAACCTGGTGAGTATTTAAAGTATGGTTTTCTTTGTATTGTGCAGTACTACTTGTATATCCTACCAAAGGAGTAGAACTGTAGTCTTCCTAACTGTACTTTTGTCCTAATTTTATTTACATACCATAGCTTCATGTTACTAGTTGTGTGGTGTATATATAAAGGGATAATCAAATTCTGAAATCCGTTCTTTGCTTTGTGTTGAAGGAAAAAGGTATGTAGTTAACTTGTAAATCTGGAGCCTTTGTAGTGAGTGTAGCACAGAACACACATTTCCACAGATTAAAATATCAGATGAAAACCATAAAGTTGAAAAAATAATCAGGATGTAAGCCAGTATATTTAAAAGAAACAAACCAACCCACCCAAACATTAATTAAGTTAATTTCCCAGTAAACTGATGGACTCTTAAGCAACTGATTCTTTTCTTTGCCTGCACTTTTTGTTGTTTCCTTCCTAAGTGAAAATCCGCTCTGGTAGGGGCCGACACAATTTCCCCCTTTATTCCTTTCTCGTGCCATTAGTTTTTATTAGTATATTTTGAATGAGGTATAAATTTACAAAATCTTCAAGCTATCTCTCCCAGGAGAGAAGCATCACATGTTAAGAAATTAAATAACCCATTGCTTGAGTTGGGTGTTTTAAGTTCTTGCTTACTAACCTTTTGCCCAGCAACTGGATAGTTATCTTCTAAGAAAAGTGTTGGATGCATACCATAGCAAGCAAATTTGGACAATGTTGGTATTAGATAGAAGCTATCTGATAACATGCAGTGGATAAAAGGTTTCTAGGGGAACAAGAAAATGAGGGTTTCCAGAGAAGAATTCCTTCAGGAACAGAAAATCGGTACTACTTTTTGTTCAACTGACAGAAAAGCTACAGCTTGTGAAGTTAACGCTACAGGACAAATCCTATATAGGAGGCTATACATACCATGATTCATAGTAGAGACAGTTAATGTAATAAAAATGCATGAACTATAAAATGCTGGAGCTGAGTAGTTTACAGATTTAGGCAGCTGATTGTTCTTGTATTGTAATTGTAGGTGTAGTTGCAATATCGGGCAGTGAAACGGACGATGATGACACTATGGATGTCCCATTGGATCTTTCATCATCTGCTGGTTCAGGCAAACGGAGAAGACGTGGCAACCTGCCCAAGGAATCTGTGCAGATTCTTCGGGATTGGCTGTATGAGCACCGATACAATGCTTATCCTTCAGAGCAAGAAAAAGCCCTGTTGTCCCGGCAAACACACCTTTCCACACTACAGGTATTAAAAATTGTAGTACTGGCTTCAGAAGGAGTTTTCTTCTTAATTTACCTGTGGTCTAGTCACTAATGCAAATGTTTACACTGCATGTGAGATTTTCTTTCTTATTGTTACTCACTCTCATTCTGATGGCAGTTCTAAGGAGAAACACAAATCAGTTGTGTGTTATGATGGTCTTTTGTTTACTGGGGATAAAATTACTTCTCAGGGAGAACCAATAGTCATGAATTTGAGCATGCATGGTAACTTGTGCAGAATTGGGCCCCAAAAGACACAAAGTGTCTGTATAAAGGTAATCTATTGTGAGAAGGTGGTATTTACTTGTCAACAGAGGTTTTATGGTGATAGATTTGCCACTTAACTTAGAACTCCTCACTACTAGAACTGCAACTTGAGGCTTGTTTCTGCAGAATGTGTACATACATTATTGCATGTCTGATGACTTCCATTAACATTAGTGGAGCAACCTGTATGGAATAGAGCTACTCAAGTGTGTTAGTATAGGTATGATGAGGCTTTTGTGTGGTTTGGATTCTTGTCCTGGGATACCACTAACAGCTGCAGGGTCCCTCGGATGCATCATTCTTGCCTTCTGTGATAATCTTTGGTGGAATAGCTGTTGACAGTTGCTGCTTCCGACCTCTTGGGAAGGTGGCTGTATGAAAACTTGGGTTGATCCTGGTCTGGTTTTCTGAGGTGCTAAATACGGATATGCTCCTGCTGAGTTCTGGACTTTATTTTTCCAAATTAATTCTTTAGTACAAATTTTGTAATTGGCTCTACAGTAAGATTTTCTTAGTGTAACATCATAAAGAAAGCTTCCTTTATGTAGTAAACAGAAAAAAGACGTTAAACTACAAACTATCCTGTATCGCCCAGGAAACTGGTTTGATATTTAAACAAGGACAAACTTAAATGAGGTAATTCATGTTATGTCTGTCGACACAGTCAGTTGAACAAGGAAAATCAGTAACTTTGTGGGAGGAGTGACTCTCTTCAGAGAGAAGAGGTTTTCCTGTTGTTAATTAACCTAAGTGTAGGGAACAATAGCCAATAGGTTAATGTGTGTGCACAGAGTTAAAAGCTAAACCCTTTGGTTCAGGCTAGAAATCTCCAGATGTCCCCAGGCTTTCTGTAACAGGAGTGGGGAGCCGGTGGTAGAGCTGAACAAGGGAAGGGCTTTTGCCAGGCGTGTCAGAACTTGTCAGTAGGCCTCTCTTTTGTTCTGCAGTTAAGGAAACTGCTTGGAGGGATTCATTAATCTAATCCAACTATTCTAATGGCACATAGTTGGAAATGAATGAAGGTAGAAATTAAGATGTCATTATATTCCCAGGTCTGCAACTGGTTTATCAATGCACGCCGCAGGCTTTTACCTGACATGCTGAGGAAGGATGGCAAAGACCCAAATCAGTTCACTATCTCACGGCGCGGGACGAAGCTCCCAGAGGGTGGCCTGGTAGAGTCTTCCATCAGCACAAAGAACTACATTCCCCTGCTGGAGGAGACTGCCTTCCTTCCCTCGGCAGCACCGCTTGGCAAGACTGTGACCTCTTCCAAGCCAGCTTCCCCGGGATCAGTCCTGGCTCGGCCGTCAGTGATTTGCCACACGACTGTGACTGCATTGAAGGATGCCCCTTTCCACTTTTGCCAGCCAGCTGATGTAGGCCAGACCACGGACCTGCAGCAGCCCCCCACCAATGGCTTCACAGACAACTCCCTCTCCTACCATGAGGACGCATCTAAACTGGGACCTGGTGCGAATGCACAAAGTGGGCTCTTTAACACTCCTCCTCCAACCCCACCAGACCTTAACCAGGATTTTAGTGGATTTCAGCTACTGGTGGATGTTGCACTCAAAAGGGCGGCAGAGATGGAGTTGCAGGCGAAACTTATGGCTTAAATCCCCTCTGTTCTCCTTCCCGTTTTGTTTTTCCAGGCAGGGATTTAACAGCTGTGTGGTTATTGCCACCCACATGATATCAAAAGACTTCACAGCATTATTATTTTTTTTATTAATCTTATTTGCACAAGGGATTGCTGAAATGAAGCTTCCTGTCACTGAGATGGTTTTCAGTGGAATATGGTCATTCCAAGAATTATAAACTTAAAGCTACTGTAGAAAGAACGGATTGTGTGTTGGTTTTGTTTTTTGTTTTGTTTTTAATGTTTTCTTCATAGGTTTTTCATAATGTGAGATAGTTCCCAAGATCATGTGATTTGTTTTTTTTCTTTCAGACTGTGCAATATCTAGTAATGATATAGAGTCTTCTTATCATTCCCATGTGGAACAGAATATACCGACATGCTGTTTAAAATAAATTTTCAATTTTTTTAACAATATGAACTTTGGATGATTATGCTTTTTTTCCCGTAATGTAATAAAATATTTTCTTTACAAATGGATGCCTACAGAGTATTTTGTTGAATATGAGCTTTGCATTAAGCACAGCTGTACTCTTGAAATAAATGGAAGTGAGAAATATTTTTGAGCTCATACGGACTTTGGTTTAGAGAGCTGCACTAGCAGCTGTTGTTAACCAGGTATTTAAAAGAATGCAAGAAAGTGGGACGGAAGTACCTGAGTGTGTTCTGCTGTGTTCAGTTCTTTTTAAAGGGGATGAAGGGAACTGTGTAGGCATAGCTCATTAAATTCTAGGGGGCTGTCTTAGGCCTCTCTAAGTTTTCATGTTTTGGTTCCTAGAAGTACTTCAGGGCTTGGAAGATGTGACAGCACATGGAGAAGTTCTCCTGAAGATTAAATGGGAAGGCCAAAAGGGGGTTTGGAGCAAGTGTCTGTGACGCAGCTCCTCGACATCGCGTGACAGATTTTTAGGGGGCAGGGCAAGGGCTCCCACTCTTAACCTTGGGCTAGCAATATTGAGGTTTTGACTCAGTAATTCTAGTACACTGAAGTAGAAGAGTCTGTATTGAGTTGAAAACTGAGTTTTGGGAGCCAGGTCTTGGTGAGATACTTGAATGGGTGGTTGACCAAGAGATTCCTCTTGGTTTGGGATGTATTTTGGCCAACAGAATCTAAAGATACCTTTCAGAAAAAGACTTGGCTACCAAAATTATTACTAAGTAATGTGAAGACTTGCAGATCACATCTCAACTTACTTGAATGTCAGTCACCTACCCCTATCCTTCTAATAACAGTGAAATAAGAGACCTGAAGGGGAAAGAATCAGTTCTGGCTAATCCTTAAAAACAAATCAGTTGTCTTGGAGATTGGGAGAGGGCTTTGTGGAGCAGGAGAGCTGACAAGTGTAGGGATATCATTATAAGTAGAGGGCTGCAATGCATATGCATTTTGTTTTGCTGTGGCCTCTTTTTGTAGTGTCTGGAGTACTCTGGAATTGTGCTGAACTTCTGCCTTTCTTTAACCTTCCAGTTTCAAATCAATGTTTATATTTGAAAAAACGAAGGCAAATAGTAAACACTGGCTTACTCATTGTCTGCATCAGCTTCAGTAACACAGAGTCATCCTAATCTACTGTATGAATTGTCCTGGGTTCAGCAGTACCAGCTGCGTGGTTCTGAGTTGCCAGCTGGGCTTAAATGATGTGAATATAGATTATTTTTTTATATATATACTTTCTATTGAAGTAAAGCTAGAAAAAACAATTTTTTAACATAGCCAGAGGTGGCTGTATACTTTGTCTTCAAGGATAGTGTGTGAACCCATAAAGAACGTTGTGTCTTGTCTCTAGACACACTGTACTTTATATGTCTAGTCTTTTTTTCCTGGGATGCCTATGTATGGGTTTTTTCTGTTTTTGGCGGTGGTGGTTTGTTTTTTTAATGGCTAATTTTATAATAAAATGGAAGTACACTTTTGTGAAAATCATGAGGTTGAGGGAAAAGTTGCTCAATAGATGTCTTTTGTGGCATAGATGGTTGTTCTCAAAGGGTGCTGGGCACCCAAAGAACAGTGTCATCTTTGGTGAAGATTTGGAAGATGCTTCCTTGTCCACATGCAGGAAGGAACTTTATGGCAACACTCCTTACACCCATGCCTCAAGCGCTGACAAGGAAAAACGCCCTCATGCAAATACGTGCATTGTTTGATTTAAGTGCTTTGACTTTTTTCTCCTTCCCTCCCCCCCCCACTTTTCTTTTTTTCCAAAGCAGGTTGCTGGTGTGCTGTGACATGGAGAAAAAGTGGGGGACTTGGATCACTAAAGAGCGTTCTCAGAGATCTTCACTACTCTGCCTTTAAAAAAATGTCAGCAAGTTTAAAACCCCAAACTTGAGCTCTGCTGTCTGAGCTGACCATTTCTGTAATTCCACTACAGCAGCTGCAGTACTGAAAATGAAAACAGGATGACTAAGAAAGCTGTTGCTATTCAGGTTAACAGTTGTCATTGAAAGTAAAAGCCTGTGGTCTTTGTGCTGTTTTCATTTACCAGTAAGCCATACAAAACGGCATTAGTGTAACACCACCAAAGTCCTGGCTGTGTGATGAGTGCTGCATTTCCATTTTGCTGACTGACTTACCCTGGGGACTTCACTTGTGACCAGTTTTGCTTGAGGTCTTCTTTTTCTTTTCTTTCAATTATTATTTGTGTCAAGGTTACACCTAGAAGTTCAGCTGCAGTCACAAGCCAAAGCCCTTTGGCTGAGTAGCACCTGGCACACTGTGTAAAAGCTTTTCCTCATCCTGAGGTGTTATTTAACTTGGAGGAAGACAATTACTCATATTGAGTACCCACTAAAGTAATATCAAAGGGGAGTTTCTGCTTTCCCGTAATGTAGCACTGATAGTTTCGGTGCAGGTTATTGAAGTTTGCCTGAACCTACTCTTTCAGAGCAGACGCTTGAAGTAAATCCAGATAAAATTATCAAAGGTAGGTAGATGTAGGGCATGAGGTGGAGCTAGGATCCAGAATTGAGGGAGGAGTCCTAGTAACAAGCCAAAGGCTTCATGGGCTGTTCACTCATCCGTGGTAGGGCAAAGGAAATGTTTATTTCTGGAAACTTGGTTTTTACCATGGAATAGGGAAAAAAAAAAGGGGGGGGGGGCAGTAGAAAGAAACAATGAGACAAAATGGGCAGTTTTTTTCTGTTCTTGCAGCAATGATGAGCCTAATTGCAAGGCAGCTGTGTCAAAACCTAACCTCTGACTGAAAACACACACTTAGGCTGACTCTGAAGATGAAGGGAAGGCATTGCCGTGCGTTACTGGAGACCACGTGGCCAGCCGGGGCGTAAGTGAACTAAGAGGTATGACAAATCTATGCCAGGGAAAACAGCTCGCACGCAGACTTCGTCAACCTTGTTTTCATGGCTTTTGTGTCTTGTAAACAAGTTGTGGCAGCTGCATGTGATAAATCTCTGCACAGAGCAAAAATAATTACAATAGCGAGGGAATCTTGGGACTGGCGTCGCTGCCTGTGTGCGTGGGGGGGTGTGTCTCGCTGCCTGTTTGGGGGGGTTGGTTGTGGTATCTCACATGTCTCCCAGCTTCTGCCATGAGGTCAATGTACATGTCTATAAAACCATTGAAGCTGTAACAGCTGGCCTCATGTGCTATGGGGGAGGGAAGGGATGCTCGCAAAGCATGAAGCTGAGATAACTCAAAGCTGGGATAACTCTTTTCAGGAGGAGGGCAGTACAGTCCTGCATGCTCCCAGGCCATGCCAGTTTTGCTGCTTCCAGGGATGCTGCTACCTGGGATGCTGCTACCTGGGTAGGAGCACAGACAATAACCTCACTGGAAAAGGGGCAGCAGGAGAAAGTGAGCAGAAACCAGAGAGAGAGAGTGTGGGTGGTAGTGGGGAATGCCCACAGTATTCCCCTTGGAGAGGAGAGAAGCCCAGCCAGAAGAAGGTGCTGTGCAGCTGGAAGCCCAGGTGCACCGTGACCCTGTTAAATGCCACATTTATACCTGTGGTATTTTGGCCATTTGCAGTTAACTGGGTGCTGCCTGTCAAAGTCTGTTTTCATGCGCCATTTTTCTCACAGCGCTCATGCAGTTTTCTTGTTAACGCTTAAAACGTATTCCTGGAGTGCTTCATAGTTCTCATAAAGCTCATTTGGGTTTTCTGTCTTTTTTTTCCTTTTTGGCATCTTGCAGTTGTCAACTTCCCTCCTGGTGTCTGCCAGATAGGGATTACTGGCATGAATACAGCTCGTGTTCACTTTTCAGGACATTACTTGTTTTAAGTCTCTTGTTCACCAATTGCCGGAGTTATTACACCTCTATCCTGTTTTGCTGGTTCAGCGTGCTCTGCTGCCGTGAGTTCTAGTGTTAAGACTGAAGGAAGAGAGATTAGATTAGCTACTCTCTCTAGCAAAACGTCACTTAAAGCTGCTGCTGTTCCAGACATAATAATTGCATCCACATGTGCTGTATGCAGTTCAGTGTCTATTCTGGTCCATATCATAAAAGTGAGTGCCTGGATTTCTGTACACACAGAAAATAACACAAAGTGATACTAGCTATACTACAAAGTCAAAACTCAGACTATTTTCTACCTCTGAATTTTGCATTCATTTCTGCTTACAGCTCAAAGCCATGGCATTTAGCCATTTTGCTCACCTTTTTTTTACTGAAACTGGCTTTACCTGCCTTAAAAAACCTCCCTTTTCCTTCTGAAGCTTTCTAGCACCTTCAGCTCTGAGGCATCAGGTCTGGGACTAAAACTGGCAAGTATCACAAGTCTTGCTAGCAGACCAGGGTAGCTTCCAACAACAGATAAACCTCACAGCCCTTTATAGCACTGCAGTGCTGCCTCGCTGTGTAACGTGAATCATGGTTCCCGAAGCTGATGCAGACATGAATAAGTCACATCTGCCTCCAAGCTAATCCCCGTTCTACTGCAGAGCAGGGTTTCTGCCAAATTTAATACGTTTCTACTGACAAGCAAAGTGTTGATCTTTCAGGTGCTCACATCAATGTGTAATAAACCTGTAAACATGTACATAGGTAGCAGTGCTTTGAATTAGTGACATAGCCCGGGGGACTGGTGGCAGCTTGTGTGTTGAATGAGTGCAGCTGACAACTATTTAACCCTGTTTATTCTTGGACAGCTTCTCTGCAACCACAGACCAGGGCTGTGGCCTCTTCCTCTAATTGCAGCTGAGCCAGTCTCTGCCCTGGGCAGTGAGCCCTGCCTGTAGGTGTGTAACAACGTGACCCTCTCAGGGTAAAGAACCCTTGTCTGGGCATCTATAAATCCTGCACATGGTTTCTGTAGTGAGCCTTTCATCACATCATTCAGCTGATGATGAATAGGACTGACCTGACTCCAGCGAGAGCAGGTCAATCTCAGTGCTGTGGTTTTGCAGCAGGTATCTATATTTGTATGGCTTCTCTGAGTCTTTCCCTCTCTGCACCACTGCTGGGGAGATACTGCCCCGGCAAGTGTTCCTGGAGCTCCTCCATCAGTGACATTTCACAGGTTGTCAGGGCTCTGTTTCTTTTTGAGAATATTCATTTCTATCAGTAGTAAAGAAATAATTCTGAACTGCAAGGCTGTGATTTTGCCAGTATAGTATTGAATAAGGAATACAGAAAATGTTTGGTCCTGCCTCTGAAGTTCCTACAGTCTAATGGCTCTTTGGGAAATTATGTGTCATACACTTTAAGCATGTTGCTGCTTCTTCCCCTACAAACAAACACTTAGGGTCAGAGTGGCTTCCATTAGGGATAAACCATTTAGATTCTTTAACTGATGTGTCCTATTTTCAGCACGAAACAAATATTCTTTCTTATCTCAACTTTGCCTCTAGTGTCCTAACTCTTTTGTGGGAGCAAAATAGTTTTCTGTTAATTGGTGAACAGATTTTACTGCTTGGCTGGGGGCTTTTGGCCTTTTGGCGTCTCCTTTAGAAGATTCAGAAGACAATCTTGATCATAATTTGCCACCAGAATATAGATTTTACCAGGACACTATATATAAAATAGTGGCCCCATTCCTGGCAGTGTTCAGGGGCAGGTTGGACAGGGCTTTGAGCAACCTGGTGTAGCAGAAGGTGTCCCGGCCAGTGGCAGGGGTATTGGAACTAGATGAGCTTTAAGGTCCCTTCTAACTAACCATTCTATGATCTCTTAGTAAGGACACCTGGTATGGTGTCCTTGTATGCCTCTTGGTATTTATATTAAAAACCCCCACAAAATCTCTTGACCAATTTTGGGAAGAATGTGATGTCCTTCAGCTTGCTTTTATGAATTTGTGTAGCCTGGAAATTGTTCTGGATAGCAAACACATAACTGATGGTAAGGATCACAATAGTTTTGTAATTTTCCCAAGTGTTCAGCTGTTTTGCCAGAGCCTGTAATTTCACTTCCTTTTCTAGCCTGCAATGTTCTGATTGCCCGACCTTGTGGCAAATGTGTCTTATGTTGTTTTCTTTTGCACTTCTAGTCTCAATCCTTGTTTGAACTCTCTCTCATCTCTCTCCCTGTTTGACTTGAGAGTGCTTACACAATATCATGCATATTTCATTTAACTAGGTCAGAAATTATTTTGACTAGTTTAGTACTGTTTTGTAAGTTATCCGATCCTTGCTACCCTACTGTCCAGACCACAACAGCAAATCTTGCTCTCATGCAAACAAATCAACTTCTCTTCATGAGAGAAAGCACATCTTCCCTGTGTAGATAGCTTTGCTTTCTTGTAACTTCTGCTTTCTGTGCTGTGACTGGGGTAAGCCAAAGGGAGAAGCAATTAGCATTAAAATCCATTGGGCATTTTCAGAAACAGACGGAATGTTTATAGGTTGGAGTCAACGGTGTTTCTGGTTTCAGCACACAGTCCTGACTGCTGCCACAAGCCTTCCCAAGGTGGATGTCCCACCAGGTGAGGTGTGAAGCAGACATTCCTCTGCCAACCTCAACTAAAAGGTTAGTTCAGGTTATTGTATTAAGTGCTACTTAGGCAGTTGCTGCTGTAACTCATTCTCCATGTTAAATTCTGCTGGCTTGTATTCAGCCAAGGTATTTCCAGTGATGTGCTGCCAACTTTCTCCAAGGGCTTCCTCAAAAGTCTGTCTTCCTTAGCTGGTGATACATGGAAAAAACTCTTATAAATATCTCCTTTTAGTGCACAGAGTTACATCTGCGAAGTGCATACCGTCTGTTGTAAAGCTGCAGTCCCTCCACCTCCCTTCCTGTACCAAACCAGGCCTTCTTGACCCCCTGCTCCCTCCCTCCTGCTAGAGGCAGCTTCAGCCAACTTCATCTCCTTGCCTGCTGGGACTTGTAACCATATCAGCTGCCCTGGCAGCTGTTCCCAAGTTTCTGGAGGCTGCTTAGATACAGAAAGCCTCCTTCATTGCCTGGTCGGTAAAATAAAAACGTGCTCTGGGTCTTTCAGAGACATCTGGTCTTATTTCCCACCACCTACTATGTCCATAACACTTGAAGCAGGGGGAATGTCCCAGTCAGCTTCCGAAGGGAGGGCGGCATCCACCTCTTTGGACCCTAGGAAGAGATGGTGGGAATGAGGGCATACAGGTCTCGTTGTGGTGAAGTTCCCACTGAGTCGTGCAACACCTTACTCCTTCACCTGGATGTGGCTGTGGGAGCCATGGAAGCAGTGCAGGTCCCTAGGGTCAGAAAGGTGCTGGTGGTTTCAGGGTGGGCAGCACATGGAGCCTGGCGGGGGAGCATTCCAACAGCCGGCACTGCTCTCTGAGCCTCCTCTGATGTGGCAATTTGAATTTATGTAAGCCACATGGAGGTTTGGGGGGTGGCATCATTCCTTCCCCCCCCCCCCCCCCCGCCCCTTTACAGCGGTAAGCAACAGGTATTTCCAGTGTGAGCAATTTCCTTTCCTTTCAAATGCAGTAATACAGCAGCTCAGGTTTCCTTCTACGGGGTGGGAGGAGCAAGGAGTGGAGCGTGGACCAGCTCATGCCCAGATTAGCCAGACTTTTCCTGTCTGGAGAAGTGACTCATCGGCAGCATGACCCTGCTGCTCCCTGATGCCTGTTGTGCTCTGGGGGCGTTTGACTTCAGATCCTCTACTTCCCCGGAGATCTGCCTTTAATCCTTGCCTTACCCCAGCTCTCTTCCGCGTTTGCTGGCGGGTCTGGGCTGAAGCGGGCTGCTCCGGACTCCTTCCCCAGCGCCTGCGGGGAGCTCCCATTGCGGAGATGGAGCTGCTCCCTCCGCCTGGGTCTCATTACGTGCCGCTTCCTCTCCAGCTGCCAAGGGCCTGGACGGAGAGCGGGGAAATGGCATGAGGCGCCTGTGAAAGCTGCAGCCCGGCCCTCGGCATTGCCTGCCATGGAAGGAAAAGCTGTCTGCCTTGGGAAATCCCCTGCCGCAAGGCAGCCCGGGAGACCAACCTTAGGGAGTTTAAACTGCGGCCAGTCGGCGCTGGCTGTGTACGGGTGAGAGCTGTGGGTTTTGACAAACCCCTCATGAATCTCCATTATGCACAAGAAAAAGTGCATAATCCTTCCCACTCCTCAGCTATGTGGTTTGCCTGAATTTACTTCCCTGGGATGCATCAGTTTGATCTTTAAGAAATGCTATCTAAAAAGCCCACGTGTAAAAACGTAACTGCACCAGCGATAGGAGCATAAACTGCCTTTGATCCTGTACGTTGTTGAACCACAATTCTGTTGCTCAAGGACTGCAGGAAACGGACACAGGCTTATGCAAATTTCTGGTAGAGGGAATGTTCTGTATGGCTCTTGCTGCAACTCAGTTTCTGGATTGCAGCTGAATAGTTTGGCAGTCCCGATGCTCTCCTGTGTCACCCTGCTGCCAGTTCCCACGGCTTCTGCCCCTCGCTGCTCAGCGCCCAGTTGTGCAAGCCTGGAGCGGTGAGGTTTTTCAGAGCTCTTTCCCGTGTATGCGGGTGGCGTTTACAAACAGAGGCTACGAACTTGTTCCTTCAGCTGTGTTTTTCTCCAGACAGCCGCAGTGACTGCAGTGTTCGTGTTTCACTTCTAAATCCCCATAACTTCTGTCAGTGGGGGATATTTGCGTGGGAGTGGGTGAATCCGATGTTACAAGACAAAACTATTTCTTTGGGAACCTTGAGGAGAACCAAGAGTGCACTAGAGCCCAACCAAGGCAGGACACAGCAACACCACAGTGGGGGCACAGCCTGCAGCTGGGGAGCAATCGGGCAGGACTTCAATTTTGTGTAAAATGTGAATTTTCCTCTTTCCCAGACTTGTAACAGAATAGTCAAACCCTGATAAAGTGCCGGGCTGGGTGCAGTGTTAGAATATCCATCACCTCATTCGAAAGATCTGTGCTTTGCTTCCTAACCCTGGCTTAGGGTAGCAGATCCTGCTAAAAAATAAGAACAGAGATCCTTTGATCCCCTCATCCTGTCTCCATTCTTTCTTTTTTTCCTTTTTTGTTTTGCTATATAAGCCAAGTGACATGACACTGGACTTTGGTACTTCACCTGATTTATTTCAGTTTGCATGTTGAAGAAAAGTGTCACAGGGGCAGGATGAGCCCTCCATTGCTCAGCTGCCCTGGCAGGACTCCCCTGGCAGCCATGCTGCGGTGCCATGCCGTGCCAGGGGAGGTTGTTGCTGTGTCCAGGGCACATAGTGGCATTTTTTGTAAGCCATTTGTGCCATGCAGGCACAGGGCTGCGCACACCAGAATGTGGGGCAGTGCTGCCTCAGCTGGGCATGAGTTTGTTTTGCTGTTTCTGTTTGTTTTTTTCACCTCGGTGATAATTCTTACCCAATGTGTGATCTCTGCTCTATGTACTTTACTACTCCTTGTGATAATCAAAATCCGGCCCTGAACTTTTTCACTACAAAGGAAGCAAGAACTTTGCCCTGTCGGCTGTTCACAGGCTGTCTAGTGATGTCGCAGCCTTTTCTCACATGCAGAAACCTCCAGAATCTGTGCAAATCAAGGCTACACTGATGTCAAAATGCTTTCTGGTTTTAAATCAGTGTGGGTGGAGAGCAGGCACTTTGACATGACATGTGATTTCTAGTGTCAGAAGTCTCTTAAAAAAGAGAAGGCACGCAACTGGTCAGTTGAATCAAACCTATAAACTCCAGGATTGCCAATAACGTGCTGTATACAGCTCAAAGTGCAACCTGTGATGGGCAAGTGCTGAAACATTAACCAGACCTTGGGACACCGTCTGTAGTTGCCGCTCGGTGCCTGTGCCATTGCTCCTGGGAGCAGAGAATGAGGGCTGCACTGTTAGTAGTCTGTGCGGAGAAAGGGTGCAGCAGTGTTTGCACAGCACGGGCAGAAGCGGTGCAGTGGCCCCAAGGCTTTGTGTGTAGGGCAGTGGGGCAGCAACAAAAAGGTACAAGCTTGCCCATGCGGGGAAGAAAGAGAGGCTGAGAGCTTAAATCGCAGTTGCTGTCTCTTGTTGAAATGCTCCTGCAAGCAGTGCGGTGGTGGTGGTGTGAGGACATCCTTCCATGTGCATTCTCATGTTTGCATGTATAACCTGCCTGGGGGTAAAAGCCCTGACTCTAAGCTTCCCTCTGACCTCAGCTGAGGTAAGGATGTTGGAAGAGCAAATACCATCCCTGGCAATGTTCAAGGCCAAGTTTGACGGGGCTTTGAGCAACCTGGTCTAGAGGAAGATGGGGAGTTGGAACTAAATAATCTTTAAGGTCCTTTCCAACCCAAACCATTCTATGATTCTAAGAAATGGCGGGCTGCAGTGGCAGGGAAAAAAGGGAACGATATTGATGCTTCAGGGCCCACACCTCAGATGGTTTGGACCTGGGTGGTGTTTTGATGTTGTTTTTTTTTTCTAACACTGGTGAGATGTCCTGGAGATCAGGTGAGGAGACATGAGGAACCAGAAAGCGTTTCTGAGCACACGGGTGTTGTAATCACATTACTGCTCTATGAGCTCAGCTGACACAGGAGACTGGTAAACACCTCACAGTGCGCAGGTAGGTGACAGTGCATAAATCCTCAGAGCTCCCTGAGAAATGACAAGTCTTTTCCAACTTTGCCTTTGAAACCTGAAGGAATTATGGTGGGGGGCGGTAGTGCCCAGCCATACTCTGAGGGGCAGTGCAGCTTCTGACTTGCATAGATTTTATCCTGACATGAAGAATAGGTGCAGCCAAGCTGCGTGCTGGTGCTGAGGCAGGCAGTGTGGAAACTGTCATTTCCTTTCCACACACCAGCGCCTTCAGCAAGGTGCTTGCAGCCACCTTGCACGCTTGGTGTCAGGCCACAAGCCATTCCTATAGCATCTGCTCATACTATATATATGTGCAGTGTTAACTTACCTGATTCCTACTGCGGGTTTCTCCACAGCCGCTATCACGTATCCCTGTCTTATCAGTGTGGTGGCTTTGGGAACAGCCTTTTCCATTAAGTAATTTCACCTGACAACATGCCCCAATTCAGGAGCAGCAAAACAATGCCTTGCTCTGCTGACACTGAATCATAACCTGGCAAGAGTTTGGGAACCATGGGATTTTATTTTATTGTAGTATATTACAGCTGCAGAAAAAAGTATTGGATTTTGGGTTTTTATCAAAAGACTAATTCTTGGTCAGGATAATAAAGCCTTTAGATCTAGGACTTTGCCTTCACAGCTCTCTTTGTAAAGTAATTGCTCTCCTAGTAGTGGCAAGAGAAAGGACATGCTCGTTTATGATGCTCTAAATCACACAATTCATTTCCAAAGACAAATAGCAAAATCGTAGCAGAGAGCTCTGGTGCAGGCTCCTTCTTGAACTGTAAACACTGCAAGACAAACCATCAATATTTGCACAATGTTCAGCCCAGCCCAGGGCAGATTCTCTATTTGGAGCGTTAAGAGTCATGCTAATAGGACTATTAAATCACACTGAAGCCCTTCTTACAATATGTACAATTTAACAATAACTGTGCATGTGTGTCCCCAGTACAGTGGATTGTGATCATGCAGCAGCGGAACCACAAAACCCACGATGAGGCCAAGTGCTGCAATATGGCCTCACATATCCCCTTCCCCCTGCTTATCACACGTGTTGGGGTGGCTGAGACCCTTTCTGGTGCTGCCAATATTAATCAGAAGCCACTTCTTAGAAGGGGCGATGTGAGAGTAAGTGTGTTACCGTGTTAGCTGTCACCAGATGTGCCAAGGACTGTGGATTGAAAAGGTGTGTGTGTGATGGGGAGGGAGACGCATTAAAAATACCATTGCCATGTTCCCCTCTGGGCTTACACAAATGTGACACAGAGAAGAATTAGGCTTTTGCAGTTTCATGTTTCCTTGACCTTTTGGGAGAGGAATAAAAAAATGGATCCAGCTTCAGCTCCCGGTTATAATGCTGCAAGCCCAGAGTAAATATAATACACTGGCTCCTGAGGTGTGAGAGCAGAGTTTCACGTTGTCTATTGAAAAATCAGAGACCGAGCTCTAAGGTGTGAAGATAATTGAACAAAAACCAGATGAGTTGAAAGCTAAACCTCTGTCCCAGGTGGGTGTAATTATTGGTGTTTCAGTGTAATTATTGGTGTTCAAGGAGATTCATTCACCCTGCTCTGGTGGGATTTCTGACTTGGCATCAGTGCAAGGTAAAGCAGAAAACACTTGGCTCCTATAGCACAATGCCCTCTCACCGTCTGAGTGAGGAACATGCCGCAAGGAAAGCTTCCCAGACAGCAGCATCTCAGCAGACCAACCCTGGCAGTGGTGGCTACAGCTAATGCATGTGGCAGGGACACCGTGACAGCGCCTGCGCCACACTCACTTGAGACTTGGGAAGGCCTTGTGCCATTAGCGTGAAGTTCACACGTGCTACTTGACATGAAAACATTTCCAGTTAAAAATCATTTCAGAATATCGTTATATTTGCTCATGCAACTGTCGACAAACAAAATGTGCTTGGATTACACTTCAGTGACAAACTCTGTGTGCTTCAACAGGTTTTCTTTGTTTTGGCTTCGTTTCCTGATTTTATTCCCCACCTTCTATGAAGAAATTTTTCAGCTTAAAGAGGACAACTATGTAGGGTTGTCTGCTTCCTACCTGAGATCTCAGCATCGCCTGGGAGAAGCTGATCAACATGAGTCATCGCAATGAATGCAGTACTACACACAAGTAGCTTTTTCCCCCTTTTGTTTACAAGCACAGGGCTATTGAGCAAAGGACAAGAAATGTGTGGAGTACACCACGGTTTGCTAACATATGGCTGGGTTCCCAGGTCCATGTACATTCTTGCAGACAGGCTACAGTTGTCATGATGCTATTGCCAGGAAAGATGTAAACAAAAGGAAACCTCTTGTTGCCAGTTAGGTTAGTAATACAAAAGAGTACTTCATAGAGTCTCTCAGATTGACACACGCTATCTGTTTATCAGAGATGTTGTTATATGTAGTCATATATCTTCATTGACGCAAGTCACCATTTTTTAAGTGGTTTAAAATCACAGCAGTATTTACTGCGCGGTGACTCAGGGCAGTGAGCAAGGTCATAGGATCCTCTTTCACAGGATCATGGGTTAAAATTCAGGTGTTTCAGGCATAGCTCTTCTGGGTTCACTCAGAGATTGGCGAATGGGCATGTTTCTGTTGAAGTTGCTAAAGTTTTGTCTTTATGCCTCCACTAAATGTCACATCTGGCAATTAGCCTGGGGTGAAGTCTCCTTTCTCTCCCAGCACTGCAAATGCAATTGTGTAACCTCACTGAAAATCCAACACTGGTGTTTATGCTGGATTAAAACAGTTGCTAGTGAGATGAAAACAAGACTCGCTCTTTCAAACTCATGAAAGCTTACTTCATGGAAGTAACAGCCGTGAACTGACCTGGATTACTTTTGGGTTATGTTATTTGTGTCAAGTCCATGCTGTGTTCCCTTAGAGTTGGCCTGTGACAGCCCTGCCCCATGGAAGCCCCAAAGTTGCTCAGGGACTTGCATCTCCCCTGCCGTCATCTGGGCACCCAGGGGTTCCTTGAGAGCATGATTCTGCCCTGCCACATCTGGGGCTTGGAAATAGCACGGTGGAAATTGTGGTTGCAGTGGTGCTGATACACCGGGAAGGGATGTCGGATATTTAATGAAACATCACTCCAAGATGGGAAGGAATTTTCCCCTTCAGCTGTTGCTGCAGACTGGGACAGCAAACACTTTGGTCACGGATGAACTTGGTGATATCCATGCTCTTCTGCCAAGTCCCTCTCCTTCCTCTTGCTTTTCTCCTTCCCTTGGGCTGCTCATGGCACTCCCTGCTTCGGCTGTTGGTACCAAGGCCCGTGCTCTCAGTTTTGGCCTGGTACCACAGCATGGTAAAATGCCATTGCAGCTGTGGTACATCGTCTATGAGCTGCCTGACTGATACCAACTTTTTCCCCTTTTGTTGTCAATTATTGAGTGGAGACATGAGGAATGACACACATTTAAGTGTATCAGTTATCTCCATTTCCTCCCCTTTATACGTAACTTAGCCATGATTTGCCAGAACTATCTAGAAATTGAAGAAGTTTCAGTAGTCAGTTTTTTTCAGGCAGTAGGAAAGTTTTCTTCCCAGGACTGACAAACCAACTGGTGAGCAGTGAGTTATTATTACAACCACTTATTCAAAAAAAACAGAAAAAAGAATGTGCTGTAAGACGACAAATAGCATAGCCCGACTCATGCAATGCATTAACATTTCAGTGCTACATACTTTGTGGAGCGTGCACAGCAAAAGCAGGGGCAATCACAGTTCTGGTTCAAGGACTGCAGCGATCCAGTCTTGAACATATGCTTACAGAGTGATTCCAGATTGCAATTCTGAGCACCAATAGCCAGTACAACAGGGAAAAATAAACCATACTAGTTTAAGGACATGACTTTGATAATTCTCTACCTAAAAGCCAGGGGTAAGTGATAGGCTGGACATTCCCACTGGGGAAATAGGTTAGTTACATCGGAAGGGGTTACTTTTGACATTCAACATTTTGGATCTCTGGTCCTGGTTACCATCTGCAAACTAAGATGATTGTTTCAGCATATGTTTGTTTACACAGGTGACTTATCTTACCTTGGTAAGATATTTGATACCCATAAAACATCCACCATGCTCTGTTATACTGCTTTTCTTTAACTTCAGGCAAGGCCTGTCCTTTTCTCCAAACCTTTTGACAGCTTTGAAACGTGGCAGAGTGTCGTTGTTAGTGCAGCTCAGGGGCCAGGCAGCGGTTGCCTTCTCTAGGGGCTCTGCAGTGCTCCAGTAGTTCTCCTCTTTGAATGGAGCTGGCAAAATCCATAATTGCTTCCATTCCACTTGGCTAAAAATGAGGAAAAGCCCTGCATGTCGCCACAGAGATTGTTCAGTGCAGAGTTGCTATGATGAAGGCCTCTGCACCAGGAGTCACCCATAATAGGTCATGGCAATGTCACAGCTCAGTGTGTTTTTTAATATATCTCTTTATTTTCTCCTTTCACGTGTTGTTTTCTTTCCCCCTGGGTGGAGCACAACCGGGAAGGTGATGACTTACCTGCCACAGCTTGGTAGATCGTAATCTGGAACTGGCAGAGTGTTAACACAATGCCCCATCAGAGCTTTTCTGTCTCTAATTTCTATGATTATGTTATTACCGGATCAGCGAAGAGAACCATGGAGAACACAATTACCAGGAAGCCCTGTTCCTTTCCTCATCCTTTTGTCTCCCTGCAGGTCGGGCGTGTGACTCACAGTGCTGTATTCGCCCCCACTACTGAAAAGGGTGCTACCCGCCAATGGGACCCAAGCGTGGGAAAGCCTGACCACTGCCTGGAAAAGCCAGTCACATCATGTTTTGTGTCTGACATGCAAACGCATCCTGATGAATCAAGTGATAGCAGCTACCTTCTCCTGCCACAACAGCAGCTGAGCAGCAGCACAGAAGACAGGATGTAAAAACTTCCCCACTGTGTACAAAACCATGGGGAAGGGAAGATGGTTGTGAATGAGCCTGCCATGGCAGGAGAGCAAGTGTTCTTACGTCACTGGCATAGCATCAGTCTAAAGGGAAAGGGGATGAGTATGTTCCAAGTGTGGGTGCTGGTCCCAGGTTTCCTCAACACAAGCCATCCTGTACATCACAGGCTGTCGGGGCTGACCCAACCCCATTGATTGATGCATAATGGGAAAGGAGAACTTCATGTGCTGACTGCACTCCCAGTCATGGATAAACCTAAGACTACAATGACAAATGCTAACAGGAGCAGAGCAGCCAATATTATTAATTGCTATCAAAAATGTCAACTCAAAGTCAACACCAAACCTCAACAGGTCTGATACACAAGCATGCTCCAAAATGAAGGCTGAAATGTATTAGTTGAGTATTGTGTGCTGCAAAAAAAAAAAAGTCTAGCAGGAGAGAACAGACTTTGGCAAACAAACTGACAACAAGCTATGCTTGTGGGGAAGGCTCATGATTTGATATGGAAGGGAGCACTGAGAATAAATAGGGATAAAGTTTTCCTTAAGCATGCATGAAAGGCAGGACTATGAGCCATGGTTTGGATTTCTTCGTTCTTCTGCCAGAGAACAGCTTGAAACATATCTGTTATTTTATGCCCTCTGTTCTATTCTCACTACGAAAAGATACCAGCCACCTCAGAAAGGTTTTTAAATAATAAAATGTACTTTTCTTTTCCATCCCTGGTGCCTCAGTTTATCAGTGACCAACAAGAACATAAATTCCAGCAGATGAGGAGAAATCCCTTCATCTTGGTGGTAAATAAACCTTTAAGCAGAAGTTTCCCTGCCTATAAATCCCTGGTGCAAATCATTCTGATCTTCCTGTACTGAGGGTCAAAACATGGGCAGACAGTATGTGATGCAGCATTGGCATGCTATTGATATAGCTATTAGGCTCTACAGACTGAATCAGAACTTGTTTAAACACTCATGTAGCCATGAGCAACATCATCCAGGATGTATTTCTGCGGTATTTAGCGACTGTCTTAATTTCACATACTATGAAAAACCCTGTCTGGAAGCAGGATTCCAAGTGAAGGAAACTATCTCTGCCAGGGATCTCTTTGTCCCCCCATGTTTCATCCATCACTGGAGATAAGCGTGAGATGAAGGGGACCAGTGAGGGGAAAAAGAAACAGGCTGGGGTTTCTTGCTGCTCCTTTTGAAATCACCAATGTAACTCCTGTCATCTTCATCAGGGTTTGGTCAGGCTCCGTGCAGAAGTGGCTTTGAAGATTTTGCTAAGGCTCAAGGCCTTGATCACGGCAATATTTACACCTGTGAGTAACTCTGTGCATATGAGCACTTCCAGGGTGCACAGTGGGACGCTGCGCATGAGACTTTGCAGGATCGGTCTTAAGCAATAAATGCTTAAGAGAAACATTCTGCTTGTCGTGCTTTTATCCTTGACCACATCAAATGGAACGCCTTGGCAGTTCTGGGAGAGCGAATTTGCATTGAAAACCCACAGCTCTTACAAGCAGTGCATTAATTATTTTATTAATTTGCTCTTTTTACATTATGGGAAACATTCATCTATTTACATTTTCCTGTCCACACACAAACCAGATAGATAATCCTATGGAAACCCAAATCGTTAAGCCATAAAACCACTTTCCTCTCTCTAAAGGCTTTCAAATTTGTGTCTTTTGTTTCAAATCAAAACCATTTTTAAAATCACATTTGGGAATGCAGGTAGGTCAGTGACTTACATTCCAGTTACTTAAAATACGCATTTGACCATTTTCCTTAAAAAAAACCCCAAACAAACAAAAAACCCAATAAATTCACAAAGATACAGTTTAAATTAAAGTGGTAGTGCACATAAAAGCATTAAGGGAACACCAATAAATAAACTGAAATATATTACAAATAAATTATTTCTATTTACCTTTTCAAATATTAAAAATCTTTAATCCATTTCTTCATCTTTCTTTACAAAAAGATTATGAGAATTTTATGGAAACATCTGCAAAAAATATAATAAATACTTTTTTTTTTTTCCTTTTTAAACTTTTGAAGCAGGAGACAAAAATGACTTTTTCTAAAATTTCCCCAAGAAAACAAAAAAAAAAAGCAATAGTTTAGTCCCAAAGTGAAACAGAATATAGACATTTTTAATATACACTGGGCAGGTTAGACTAAAAACAAATAGTTACAAATTATACTAAAACAGATGATAGAGCAAATATACTAGCATTAGAGTCAGTAAATGAGTCAAGTGGTTAACTAGTGGCATTCTAGGGGCAGAATTATTCTATTTTATACTTTCTGGTCTTGGCTGTACTTTTAATATTTTGCTAAAAAACTAAGCCAACATTATAATAACCTCTCCAGTGCCAAATGAACTAACAGGCATCCTGCTAAGAATAAATTCATTTAAATTAGATAAGAAAAATATTCTATGACATACAAATACAGTAATTTGTAATGTACAGGACTAGATAGCCTTTGCTTTTCTGCATTTTTAGGTGGGAACTTGCTGGATATAAATTTCTGTAGCCACTTGTCAACCAAAGTCTTAACTCATCTTTCATAAAACGTTCACAAAACTAAGTTAAGTCTGCAATACAGTTGTGAATGTGGACTCTCACCTGGATACTGCTTAGAATATTTCAGTACAAATGAGTTCCAAATAATACTTCCTATGACTATATATGCTCAAAAGTGGCAGTTGGCACTATTACATACTGCAAACACGGTGATGTTTCATTGCTGCTAAAAGTTAAATGCAGTGTTTCAAAACTAGCAAATACACTGCTATTCAAACACCTAGAGGGTCAAACCATTTGAAGCTCCTGTAACACAAAGCACTCTAGGGTTACACTGGATTTCTGATTACTCTAGTTAAAAGTCATTTATATATTAAATTATTAGCCCTTATCTTGTAAACCACAGCAGTAAATATTTGTGCCCTGTTTATAAAGACATAGCTCAGATATCAATGGCTTTGAGAGGTAGCAAATTCTCTAGTGGTTTTAGTATGCTCTCATGAAAATACTTGATGCCAGAACCTATTACCTCTCTTATTTTCTTGAATAAAATTAAATTAGCACCTGGCTATGATGTCGTAGGAAAAGAAGCTGTCTGCCATGATCTCGATGGATAGTTTTAGCAAGACCTTAAGTTTTTGATGATGATTTTGAATGTTTTTTAAGTGCAAGCTGCAGAATTACACCACCCCGTGCAGTGGGATTTTTCACGGGTTAGATCATCTGTACAGGCTTAACAGTTATGGGCACAGACAGACAGCGCTGGCACCCTGTGCCCCTCCATGGGGGCTTGTCCCTCTGCCTGTTCCCATCAGGAATGGAAAGCAGCCTGCCTTCCTCTCCCATGTTGCCCTGCCCTGGCAGCTGCGGCAAAAAGCTCACAGGGACCAGTGAAGGGGTCCAAAAAGCATCACCATGGGGCTGCACACAACACCAGGGGCCACACAGCTTTCCTCTGCCCTGGACCAGCCCCATCATCCAAACCAGATCACAGTAATTCTGCTTTCAGCAGCACATGCCAGCTAGGCACACATGTGCACGCACACATTCAAACTCACACTCACATGCACGCACACAACTTGCTTTCAGCAACATGCCTGACATAGCTTTCCTAATGTTGGCACAAGGGATCCTGGTAGCATCACAGTCAGCACTGCTCCTCATGAGAGGAGCTGGAGGACAAGCTCCTGCCTCAGCCAGGGTGGCTGGGGGGAGCAGACACGCAGGGGCTGACCTCTCAGGCTCCTCTCCAGCCCTATTGTCTGCCAGTTACCCCCACTATTAATGAGCTACTTGGGATGCATATTTTTCATGATTGCAAAACAATGGCAGAAGCCATTGGGAGGAAGGCTTGTTGTGAAAAAAATTAAGTTCATACTGATCCCATAACTTGTGAAAAATATTTTATTGTTCAAATGGGTATTTTATACTGCTAAAAGGAGGCTCAGTGAGAAATTTACTCCTAGATATGGACTGTTTGGTGATAAGCAGTCTGAACTGTAGCATACAACTGGCTGTGGATAGAGCAAAGCAAGCCTGGTCTGAAAAAGCATCAGAGGCTCCATGTACAGCAATTCGCCTACAGGTGTCCGTGTGTGGCTGCGTGGACGTGTGAGATCGGATGGTCCCACCGAGATTAAGACATCAACAAAACCAAACTTCTTTTTTTCTTTTTTCTTTTTTTTTTTTTTTTTTTTTAAACCAATATAATCCATACAATACAATACAAGAGGAATTGACAATACAGTACAATTTTAAAAATTCTTAATACTTGGACAAGAAAATCCTTCTTTTATGTTATCTCTTCAACTGTCATTGCTTCTTATCTCCTTCCTTTTCACTCTTTTATTGCCTTTCAAAATAGATTATTTCCCTGGAAGATCGAATTTACAATCTTCTGCTGATTGAAATGTTTAAGTAGTGATTGATGAAATAAAAATGAGGCAGTTTGTGCAGCTGTGAGTGTGCAGGTATCTTTCCACAGGAACTTTTCTATCCCTCGCCATCTCACCTGCGGGATATACTTCCACTTTTTCCCCTTGCAGAGCTGTATTTTATTTTCTCCCCCACTTCCCTATGCCCACCCCAGCCCCCTCCCCATATGTGACTCCTTAAATTCAGGTGAGAAGGTGTGATTCGGAGGTTTAAAGTGCGCCATCTGCTTTAAAAAAAACAGTAATAAAAAGAAGGGAATCCGAGTCTTAGTTCCTTTCATCTTTTGTGAGGAAGACGGCAGAATCCGAAAGGATCACCCTGCATGACTGAAATTTCCGAAGTCCCCTACAGTTTGATATTGCTGTACACTGGGTAACAGACTAGCTTTAGGTCAACTAAAGATCATGAGTAAGTTAAACGGAGCATCTACTGTACAGGTGGCGGGTGTGTGGAGGTCTGAGCGCTGCGTTTATTTGCTTCAAACAGAAACTAAAAAATAAAGACGGATCATACTCGTTTACATGAGGCAAAGTGGCAGCATCAGTACATGTGACAAAGCATCATGATGGCATGGGCGAACCTTCAGAAAGCAAGGGTGATTAGAGGACATCTCTCGGAGGACCGACAACTACGCCACGGCAGTGGAGTTCACTGGGAGCATCGGGGCGGCTGCATATAGAGAAAGGGGAGGGGGAGAGGAGGGGGCAGAGAGCGAGAGAGAGAGGAGGAGGAGGTACAAATACTTTGTGGTGACCTTGAGCAGGAGCCTAGAGGGGCAGATTATACATGAGGCTTGTCTTGCCAGAGAGAGTCCTCCCGGTTGGATCCCTTCATAGCCTGGTCTGGGCTTCGGGGATGTATATCTCAATGCTTTCGGCGCTCTCGGTAGCTGAGTTCTGGCGGACCGATGCAGCGCGCTTGGCAGCCATCAGCCGTTTCCGGGCCTCTTGACGCTGCGAGCTTTCCAGAGAGCGTTCTCGTATGAGTGGCACCTGACCTTTCGATGGCTTCTTTGGCACTGGAGGAGGGACCCTTCTCTCCTGATCAAAGCAGAAGGTTAATGGCATTATACAGCTTCTCAGGGAAAGGCGGGAAAAACTAGGATATGTCAGTAGTTAGAACACACATTTTACCTAAGGTTTGTTAGCTCTTATCTGCCTTTCTGTCTTCAGTGAACTGGCTTTTGTGCTCAAGGTTTCATAAACACAGGGCAAGGGCAAAGGGCTACTTCTCCTCGGGGCCGAGGCCCCCACCGCTAACCACTTAGTGCGGCTCCCCAGGGCAGGGGGGATCCAGGCGTTTCCTCCTAGTGCCAGGGGCTAGAAAGGAGAGCATCAGACGCAGCCTCCCGCCACCAGCACAGTCCTGAGCAGCTGGGGAAGCGAGCGCCACTCTCAGCAGAGGAGCTCTGGAGAGCCCCGACTCCTGAGCCACCCTCTTCTATACGTGCATAACACACCAGGCGCTCTTGCAACACGGAGATACCGTGGCTTTGGTGTTCCCAAATGCAGATGGGAACTAGCTGTCTGCAGCTGGTGCATCGGAGTAAGTGCTGTTAAAAAACACCATATATTTATGTATATATTTTGTAGTGGCTTCATGACTGCTCAAAAATCCCGCACTTTGGGGCTCACTGTGCAAGCTCATAAACTCTAGTCTCCTGCTAAATAGGCATGACAAGCTACAATCAGATAGAAACAGAAAAAAAAAAACAACTGGTAAGAACAGCTTAAGAACCATTAAAAGAATATGCATTAATCATCACCGTGGCAGCTAGCTCCACATACGCGATCAACGAGGAGGACTTTTATGTGTATCCTGGTGCATGTACACACACACACAAAAACCCAACAAAAAACCCCCCTCAGAGAAGGATCTCTCCCGAAAAAGAAAAGTGTATTCAGGTCTGAATTTCAGGCGGCCACAAAGACTTTGTCAAGATAATTAGATTGTCTTTTAAGTTACATCCCCTTCCAACTGTGAACATGCTCTCTGAGCGAAGGGATTTTATCGCACTACAAAGGTCCCATTCTGCCCTTTCGTTTTCTCTCATACTGCTCACAGCTTCCATGGTTCGAAATATAAAGGTGCTTAGTTACACTTATTCATACTTCTCTTTTTCTCTCCATCCAAGGATTAATCTATGCTGCTTAAAAGGGGACCAGTGGCAAAGGCCAAAGGCAACTGCAAATATCAATTCCACAGAAAGTGTTTTCTTCTTTTTTTTTTTTTTAATCCTTTTTAAGATTGATGGTCTGTTTCATCTAAAATCAGAGACAAACGCTGTTGAAACAGGAACACAGTGCAATTCGTTAAAATCTTTACCTTCCTACTGTAGGTCCCTTTCTTCAGCACTACTTAACTTCCTTTAACCCATTATAGTCTTCTTTTTGTTGGAAACTCTTTGAAGTGTTTTTTTCAGAAGCAAAGAAAAGGCACGTTTTTTATTTTTTTGAGGAAAGCTCTCATTTCTTACTGCAATTGCAAACACTCGGCCTACCCGCTTTACTGTAAAAGCTAATGATGGACCAAATACCAGCATTTCTGTGCATGCATGTCTGACGGTTTTAACTTCCTTTTTTTGATAGAAACTGGAAAAAAAAAAAAAGAAGATAAGAAAAGGACTTGCCTGCAGTACCTTGGGCTAGGAAAACACATTCCCATTCATTCCCCTACAAAACACACTAGGTGTGCACAAGTGGTGTGAACATGGCACTCCTAAGTCAGGAATGAGTATTTAGTCTTGATTGGAGGAGGAGGGAGAGTGCTACCAGCACTGCCTTTGTAAGCTTCCTGCTGCAAGATTAATGGGGCTTGATATTATTACGGTTATTTGTCCAAAAGAAAACAACACTTTGGTCATCAGCAGCCAGCTGATCATCAGTTGGGGCAGCCCGGACTCCTGTCTGAGCCACTGTACCTGTACGTCATGTTCCCCCTGCTTCTGGTGACCCTACCTGTCGGCTGTATTCACTTCTATCAGAGCAGCCACTGTGGAAATTCAGCCATCAGATTACATACCCATAGGAGCGCGACATTAGACTGTTGATTCCTGTAGGAATGGGTCTGGCTTTTAAGGATTTTTTTGAAACATTTGTGTATTTTGGCTCACCCAAGTGCTGTTTTGTCTCGATGTAGATAGTGAGAGGAAAAATAAGGCAATGGTGCCAAACGAGAATGGAAAGTGAAATGTGGCTCACAGTTGGAGATGGTAGTTTTTCATGGTGACAGAAGACAACTACATTTAAAAAAAAAATAAAAAGAAGACCAAAACTCCAGATGATTTTTATGCTGCTTTGGGTAAACAACACTACCAGCAAAGTGAACCTGTTTATGAAATCACCCGTTAAAAAAACAAAAACCAAACCAAAATAAATTAAAAAATGAAACAAATGGACAAAAAAAAAAAAAAAAAATAAAGTAGTTCTTTCATGTGACATTTTGGAAGGCATATTTTTGATATTGCTTTGTTTGTAATCTGGTTACCAAAGTCAGTGATGGTTACAGTGCTTTCCTATTTTTTTCAGTAACACAACCTAGAACTCTTGCTATATGCAATAATATGAACCGTAAATGTGATTTATTTAATTTTAAGAATCAATATATAAGGCAATTCCTTCCAACGATTGATCGTCTAATATGATTAAATGTAAAGCTTAACAAAGTACCACATTCCCATTATCCGATTCACAAAGACAGATTTGGTTTAAAAATATGCCTGAAACATATTACAGATAATATCCCAGATGATTATTATGTAAACATTGTTAATACAATGAAATTAATTTGATATGAGCTTCATTTCACATTTTAAACGTCAACGCTGTAACACAGAGGCCTATTTAATCTGTCCAGTATTTGTGCAGGGTTTTAAATGAAGCATACAAAATCTACAGTGTTCTACCTTCTTGTCATGAGGATCCATCTGTTTCCAATTATTGGCCTTTAACTGATGAAGTTCATCAAATTTCATACTAATATTTTCTATGGACAACTGCAGCATATCCCAAAACCCTGCTAAATCCTGTGAGGTCGGCCGTGGATGTGCATTAGGATTCTGTGCAATAGAAGAAAGAAAAACACATTGGCTTTAGTACGCCTTAATGTAAAGCATTTGTGTGAATGGTTAGGAATCTCGCTAGCAAAGCAGTTTCAGCAGATCCAAGCAATCGGTGAGACACAGGAAGAGAAGCAAAATGGAGCACTACTTACTGGCAGGGTTTTTTCAAGGAGTCTGGCTGGGGGTTGAGCTGCTGTGCCCCCACAAATCTCCACTCACTAAAGGCAGTGGTTGCCCCCCTCCTGTGGACCATGGGGAAAGGGCACATGGTGGGTCCCCTGTGGCAGGATCTGCCTAGGGATGTTCCTAGCCACAACTGGTTATATCCTAACCCCAGTGAAATGAATCACCAGCCTCATCTTCACTTTCATGAGGAAGGGTTCCCTGCCATGTTCACACTTGCAAAAAGACTGATACCTGTGCATATGTACATTTGCTGCTGCGTATGCAAATAGTGATATATCAATGTGTGAATGCCCTTTCCACATTCTGAGAACCTAAGGTTTAACCAAGAATAACCTCTGCAGGATGAAAAGCTTGCAAGAGAACGTGCAGAAGAATAGCGCTTTAGATACAAGGTGTGAAATGTATTTTAATTTACCAACAGGAATATCATTCTTTGCCCTTTTAACCCTCTGGAAAATTATTTCTCTCTTTTTCACTATTGGGGTTGTGGAACATGAAGCACCAATTTTCAGTGGTTGACTTTCTTGTATTTATGTCTTGTTTAGTACAGATTACATGGGAAAGCCCCACTCATGAGACTTCTGGTCCACCTTGAAAGACTTGAAGTTCTTTTATCCAAACACCTCTGTGCCCATGCAAACTGAACTCAGACAGCAAGGGACAGATCCTTGCTCTTCTGAAGTCGGTAGCAGAGCCTCAGCGTTATTTCACCCAAAGCTTTTTGCTTGTTGCTATCTTACGGCTCTGAAGCCATTGTGAAGCTCATGCTGACACTGCTAAGTTTCACAGAGATACTCCCAAATTCATATCAAGGCCTTTACTAGAAAAACTACCATATTAATCATAAAATCTGTCTAGTCTAGGCATTATTGTTCACAGGGTTAGTAAAAGGCACACAACAGTGTCTAGCAGAAAAGTTACATACCAGGTTTTCTTCACAAAGTTCTCTGAACTGGTAAAATTTCTGGGCCATGAGAAGCTGGGCACTGCCCACTGCAGTTCGAATTTTCCCTAGAACTGAGAGGAGAAGAAATGTAAGTCACGGCGCTTTCTGTGTGGCAGGCAACTGAAAGCCTATAAAAAGAGAGGAGAAAGCTGCACAGTAGTCATCTCTGGCTTTCAAAAAGTATGTTATCTCTTATTCATGGATAAGAAAGAAGCTGATAAATCTAAGGCCCAATCTGCAGTAGGCAAAAATACTAATCTGATGCTGCATCTTACTCATTCCTCCCATGAGACCAGCTATAACCAGCAAAGAGCACATCCACTGCAGTTTAATGTGGCTAACTAAAAGCTTTTGCAGCCTGTATAGAAAGCTCACCAGAAATGACACCTCTCGTCATCACTGTGACCCAGGCTCAGGCTTTGAATACGAGCCAGCTCCCTGCACAAGGACACACGGCTTTCCAATCCCCATGATGCCTTCTACGCTTCATCTACCAGCATTTCTGCCACCTTGCTTAGCAACTCAGAGCCTTGTTTTCAGGTTAGCTGAGTGTTGTTCAGTCAGAGCCCCAGAAAAGGAATGGTGATTTTAATGCATGCCAACAAATCTCAGTTGCACCCTCTGAGTATTTTCCAATGAGCATAATCTTGAGGCGGCTTCTGCCTTTGAATGCAGATACTGAGGCATACTTCAGGAAGCAATCACATCCTGGCCTCTCATCCTTGCTGGTGACCTGGAAGGAGATGTCAAAGAGTCCTAGCCCAGCTCCAGTGCTGTTTGGGGACTCCTTTGTACAGACAGCTGGGTACTTATGGTGTCTTTGGACTGACTGCATGCTGTGAAGGACTGCAGTGAACCAGAAGACAGCCCATAGTGAATGCCTCTGAATAAAACAGGAGCTCATACTGTTTTGATTGCATTCAACCTCACTGAAATGGTGGGGTTTTACTGCTGCAAGGGGTAGTTGGTAATATGCTACTAAAAACAAGAGGCAAAACTGCTGCATTCAGAGACCTGCATTTCCCTAGAGCTTTGCTGAGTTCTGGTCCAGGGGGACTATATGTGTATGTACATTCGTGTGTATACGTGATAAAAGAAGCAAACAAAGCAGAAACAGCAGAAAGACAGACATGGCCTCAACTAGTATTAGGATGATGAATCTAAAAAAGAGAGTGTGATTTTGGGGACTGCTGGTTGAAAGAAAATTGATGCTGTGAGCAAGAAAGCAGCTACCAGTTTGTTTGTGACTTTCAGTGCTCAGTAAAAAGAACCCAACAACTATGCTATATGCACAGTCTTTAAATAAACAGGCTGGCACTGTGGATGTATCTGGCTCAAACGTCAATTTTCCCTTTTGGATGAAACAACTTATTATCCCCCAATTCTCTTGTTAAATATTGACTTAAAAACTAATTTAAATTAGTTAAAAAATTTTAGCACTTAATTAATGAAAAACATGAATGGCAGCCACTGTGTCACAATTTTCACTAGCACTTCTATTCATGGGTATTTGCATTGTTCCAGCCCTCAAATAAACACAGCAACTTTTCCATAACAAATTTACACTCTGGATACATAAGGCAGGTGAGGGAGAAGCAGGAAAAACAAAGAGATGAAGTAGCTTGCTCAAGGTGAGTGAATTGTTGGCAGAGCCTAGAAGAGATATTAGCCCTAAACTGCCATCCTCTGTCTAAACTGCCATCCTCTGCCCTAAACTGCCATCCCTCGGGCACAGTCGATTTCTGTATAAAACCTAACACAATAGTAGCAGAGCTCCACTGGGAAAATACTGCTATGTATTTTGACTTACCACAATGAAAAATCAATAAACAGATAAATAAAGAAATAAATATGACTTTGCTGTAGCCCCTTCTGACAACTTTTTTTAGGGCCTCAGGGTCCTACGACAGGCTACAGTGCATATCTTTGGCTTGTACTCAGAATGCCACAGCGCATTCTCCCAGGGATTCACTTGCGTAGCCACATGGTAGCAAATACTCATGATGAAATCTGTGTTCTGCTCCTTCAAGGCATATAGCTTTTCCTTCAGCAGCCTTCAAGCTCGCTTCTTAAGGCTGCTGAAGAAAAAGTGGGATGCGGAGTTCATTTATACTTCAGACATAGAAAGGGGAAATGGGAGAGGGAGTCTTTACACATTTTCTTTCCATAAACTATAGGAGAGAGCTCTGTGAACACACACAGAGCCCAGACTTTCATTTTGTTCCCAGAACTCAGCTCAGCACTGCCAGGAAATAGCGTGAGCTGGAAGATTCACTAAGCAGAATATTTTCAGCATATTGCGCAGGGAGTTTTGCACACAACTCTCATTATTGTTAGCAAGGCTTGCGTGTCTAATTCTATGCGCACAGTGCTGAAAATGGACCCCTTGGTGTGTCTAGTCATTTATGCAACCCAATATGCAAACCACTCAACTGAAAGGACTTTTCAATAGTGGGAGGAGCTACTCCGGGAGCTTTCATGTGGTTCCCATTGTTGTGAAAACTCTTCCCACTGAGTGTATTTCGGAACAGCTGCCTCATCTGGAGCTTGGCCACTCTGACGCTTCCCAAGACTTGAGGAGGAGGGAAAAAGCAGTCTCTCAACTTCTTGGGACAAAAAAACAAGATGAGGGGAGCTCTTCCTGGAAACCTGCACCACCCAAGCTGGAAATCACATCCCAAGCACGAAGAAATGTAAATACACCTTGTTGGTGACGGATGGGAATGAGCCCCTTTCTTTGAGGGAAGAAGAGATTAAAATTCAGAGATCTCAGCAGAGGTAAAAGGAAGTCCTTGTCCTTGGCTGCCTAGCGACTGGCTATTTGCCTAAAAACCATCATCCCAGCTGACTGTGGGATGCATGCTGATGCTGTTCTCTATTGTTGTGACTTCTGCTGTAGCTGTGGCTGTATCTAGTCAAGTGTCACTGATTCCTTGCCCCTCAAAAGCAAGCGGTGTGTTAATGTGGAACCGGTCAACAACTAACTCTGTCATGGAAGTTTGGAAAAAAAAAAAAAAAGACAAAGCATGCAAAAGACTGAAAGGAATCTCTCCAGAAGGCACAAAGCCTTATCAATAGCCTAAGTTTTGCTTCCAAATGCACATTGCTTTGGTGTTTCAAGGCAGAGTGCTCGTTTTGCTTACTCAGTCAAAACCTTGGATGTCAAAGAGAAAGGCCAAGGTATAGTAAAAAAACCTAAAAGTGAAAATAGACTGATACTCTTAGGTGAAAAGCCTGCAATGTTTGAAGTACCAAGAAAATAAATGGAATTGCAGAGATAACAGTCAAAACACATCAGAAAAGGATCAGAAGAAAAGCATATAAACATTCAAATTGATGTGTTCAGTTAATAGGATGCAAACTGAATGTATAAAACCAAGCAACAAGAAAAAATACCGACCCATCAAGATACAATCATAACGGATTTAAACACCTATATAATGTTATTCATGCCTGCTTTCCATTCCATACAGGGTTATACAGCACACTCAGCACTGCTGGATCTGAATGCCTTCCAGTAATGCATTAAGCAACATTATTAACATCCATCATATGCTTTGCTGTCACCCCTTCCCCTGGGGAAGAAGTATGTGTACTGCAGTGTTTTGTTTCTATAGTTTGAATTTTTCCTTACCCCCTCTTTGCTTTGACCTCTCTCCCTTGCATATCCAGTTCTCTCCTGTGATGACTTTTAAGAAACAGACATGCCTATTCTGGAAAAGCTGATTTCATATAGATAGTTTGATATAATTCAGCTACTGTGGAGCTCCTCCTCACTATTACTGTTCTTCACCAGGGGATACAGAATGTTATTCCAAGGTAGACACATACCAGTGGATTTTCTTGTGTGTCCATTCCCCCCAACCCATTCTCCTTTCAAAATGTTCTTAAATACAGACTTAGACTAGTGCTGTTCAAGCAGTAAGTTCTTGTTTCTTGTGATTCTGAGAACTGCATGGGACCTACTTTGGGATTGTTAAACTCTGTGTATCTCCCCCCTCCATGTCTTCAAGGGAAAAGAAATGAAAAAAAAAAAAAAAAAACAAACAACAAACAAAAAAGGAATTGCAAACACAAGCAAAAAATGGCGATACTGTCATCTGCTCTGTCTTGGAAAGAGACTCTGTGTGTGACAAGGATATCAAAATACAAGAAAACAAGAACAAAAATCACCTGCAATGAAAACTCATCACATAGAAGCCATGGAAGTTTTGAGAAGCAGCAGCATTATTTGGTGCTAAACACCTACCAATCTCTTTGCGTTTCAACTTTGACAGGCTCCAGGGTCTAACAAGTGATGAAGGAGGCACTTTAGGACTGTGACTATCAAATACCATTAATGTACGATCAGCTGATTGGCAGCAGGGCCCAAGCTAGGGAACAGAAAACCAGGGACTTGCTTATTGCCCCAGGAGCAAGTGGTAGGAACAATAGCCGAAATTACAGGGACACAGCCTGACATTTGCGTTGCAGATGTTGGCTGGGCACAATGCATATGAAGCAATCCTGCCATAGAGCTGTCACAATCCATTTCCAAGCCAGGATGGGCCAGCATTTTACCCTATTCATGTTGACAGATCTACATTTAAATAACACCAAACATCACAAAAGCCAGGAAATTCAAAGTTAAAACTACTGCTCAGGTCTTAAGCTGAACTATTAAGGAAAAAACAGCCAAATGGAGCAAATTATGAAGGAGCAGTCCTTGCTTTGAGTCATATATATACTTATAGGAGTGATCTCACTGAAATTAATAGGGCTGTCTGCGTGAGTAAATGCTATTCACTGGGAGTAAAGCAGTTTCCATGTGTTCTCTGACTTACTTGGCATTTATTACCACACTTCATGCTTTTTTCCCTAATTAGATTGTTTCCTTGCTTGTGCATTTCTCTTTTTTCCCTTGCTAGCCTTTGGACACTGGCAGGGCTTCCAGCCAGGAGCTGACTTTCCTTGGAGAAACCCTTGTGTATGGAGAAGTCCCTTCTGGGGAGAAAACCAGAATAAGAAAAGGATGCCTTAGGCATACGGCCAGAGGAACGTAGCCAGGCGGATTCCAGCAGGACTCTGGCCACATGTCAGGCTGGTGACTGTCCCTTTGCAAGTCTGCATCAGCCCACTGCAGGATGAAGCTGCCTTACTCCTCCAAGCGGCAGGGACCGGGAAGCTTGGGGAAGCCCTGCAGTGAACTGGCAAATGGTTTTCCTTGCTTGTGGCTGAGAGTGATCTCATGGGTCCCCTTCTCTTTTGATGCACAACTACTACAAAAATTGTATCTTTTCCTTACCTTTCTTCTTTTTTTGTTTAGCCTTCACTCTTTTGAAACAGTCAAAACACACTAAATCAGCACAAAGTGTGCAAGTATTGCATAATTTGCCAGGCCTGGCTGAATTTGCAGAGACTCTGGTCCTGAGCAGCGAGGTTATTGCACATTTGAGGTCAACCTTTGTTCAAAGGCTAGCCCAGAGGAGTATAGTATACACACAAGACAGTTATAATGACATGTCTTGTCAGAGCCGTGGTTTTCTATTTTAGTTTTTACTTGATTGGCCTGACTTGTCTTGCCACTATACCCACATTACACCTGGCTTGTGGTGAATCAGGCCCACTGTTTGCTTTTGATGCGTATCTTTGCATCGAAGCCACATTACAACCCCAGTGAAAGAGAAATATTTCTGAAGTGGGGGAGAAATCAAATCCTCTGGTTCTTCCAGAAGGGTTTTTGCTCCCTGTGAAGTAAAACAACAGCAAAAATCCAGCAAAAGCCAGGCTGAGGCCATAGGTGTATGTTCCCATGTCTACTGCCACTGGGAAATAAAGAGATTAGAGGCTGCTCACTAACATCTCTGCGCTGGCAGCCAGGCCTGTTGCTGCTAATTCTGTGTGTAAATGGTTACTCCAGAGCCCTGAGCCAAAAGTCACCACCAGTCATGAGGCTCTGATTATATGAAATTTTGCAAGGCAGAGGCAAGACATAAGAGAAGACAAGAGGTAACAACTGATTGCACTTGAGGCCTGATCCAAAGTGTCAATCATTTCTCACAAGGGATTCAGCCTCATATATCTAAGAATATATTTTTTAACATATATAAATGTATAAATACATAAATATTTTTGGATATATATTCATATATCCAAGAATATTTATGAGAGCCCTAGAGTTTGTAGCCAATGTCCTGGTAACAGCAAAATACATGGAAGCCATAGCAAGTATCTTAGCTTAAAGTGTGACTGGTGTTCATCTGCCTGTTACACACTCCACGGCTCTTTCCAAAAATGATTTCAGATAATGCCAGAATATACTATACAATACATAATTCATGGCGGAAGGGGAGCCACATTTCTCTCTATATTGGCATTTCATCGTGCAGCCACTGAACCACGGCTTGTTTTTATACACAGCAGCAGACTCCATTTCCCAGCTAGAAACATTCAATCCCATCTGGTAGATTCATTCCCAGCTAGATAATACCCAACGTATCTCTGTGAGCCGTCTCCCCAAGACAGCTGTTTCGCACAAGGGCTGCATTGTCTGGAGGAAGCACGGATCATTTTTCGCGGAGCGCCGGGGGACGAGCCCTCTGTCAGCTGCCATGGCATCGAGAAAACCTCGCTCATCACACGTCCTCGTTATTTTGTTATCTGGCCAAACACACTCTGGGGATGTCAGGTTGAAAACAAAGGATGCGTTCCCTGCTCTGGTTGTATTTCATTAGGAAAACCAAAGAGAACATACCTCATCTACACTTTTCCTCCTTCTCGTCGAAGTTTATAAACATATTAAAACAGACATATTTTGGGGCAGGATTTGTAACAGCCAGGCTTTTGTTTCTGGCACTACTGAGTGGGCAGCGCAGCTCTGGCCATATGCTTTTCCTTGGCACCAGGTAGAGCGGGGCATGCTGAGCTGTAGCAGAAAGCCCCGTGCAGCCTCTGCGGGAGGCAGCTGCCATGTGCTGGAGCGGCCAGTGGCATCACTCCAAAATCAGTACCTCACTGCTGACCACAAAATCCAGGTGACCCCTTTCCCCTTCCTGTTGCCAGTGATCACAAAAAGTGCCAGTCAGAAAAATGAAGAGGAGGAATAACCCAAAGGACACATGCCATGTGTGCTGTAAGGAGGCATTTGGAATAGCCAGCTGAACTGCTAATTTGTCTTCCCCATAACTGACTTCTCCTACCAATTGCTCAAAAGAAGGGCCCTTTAAAACTATTGTATCGCAAAGACACCATGACTGACAGAAAATTCTATATACTTTCTGCATGTATCAGCCTTGTAAAAATTCACTTCATGTTTTTTCCCCAAAGTGAACAACTACTTTGGTGTACAAATAAAATATTTGTAGTTTTTTTCCATTATTATCAGCTCATAGAATCACAGACTCTCAGAATGGTTTAGTTCCAACTCCCTGCCACAGGCAGGGACACCTTCCACGAGACACAAGTTGCTCAAAGCCTCATCCAACCTGGCCTTCAACACTGCCAGGGGTAGGGCAGCCACAGCTTCTCTGGGCAACATGTGCCAGTGTCTCACCACCCGCATCACAAAAAATGTCTTCCTTATGTCCAGTCTAAGTTGTTGTGGAAAAAGAAAGCAAGTGGCTTTGTTGCTTGGACTTACAAATGTTGAGTGCTTCCTATTTGTTATATGTTCACACTTGTTTTTCAGACTAAAATCTCTTACTTCATGAAGCTTATTTCTTGCATACTAATGACAGAAAGCATTTGTATTCTGATACATGTTCAAGGAGATTTTTGAATGTACTGATGTAAATTAAAAATGAGGTTCAAATATTCTAAAACTTGGAGAATCTGGATTTGCTTTTAGGACTAATCTTTCTGTCTTATTGCCTCAGACGAAATTGTTACCCTGTTATATAACAGAAATTTTGTAGTAATAGAAAACCTTAATATACCCTAATGTCAGCTTGTGACTTCCCTTAGATGTCAATTTCCAGCTGCTTACAACGGTATCTACCTAGATCAGACTTCTCCATGGTTATTTCTTTCATCAGACTGAATGGAAAGTTCCAGCAGAAACAGCTTATGCATTTCTAAGAATTTTAAAAAATATCATTTTTGCCAGTGTTATTTCTTTTTTTTCCATAAATCAAAACCTTCACATCAGAGTAATGCATCCCAACAGTGAGGAAGACAGGCAAAAATGCCAGGGGGCCTGCGTGGGCAGACAAGGAGCTCCTGGACAAATCCAAATACAGAAAGGAAGCCTACAGAGGGTAAAAGTAAGGAGAGGTAGCATGGGAGGAATACAGAGAAATTGTCAGAGCAGCCAGATTAGGAAAACTAAAGCCCTGGGAAAATTAAATCCAGCCAGGGACGTCAAGGAAAACAAGAAAAGTTTCTGTAGATACATTGGTGACAAAAGGAAGACAGGAAAATGTGGACCCTCTCTGGAAGAAAATGGGAGACCTGGTTAGCTGGGATCTTGAGAATATTCAATGACATTTTTGATTCAGTCTTCACCAGCAAGTACTCCAGCCACACTGCCCAAGGCACAGAAGGCAAAGGCAGGGACTGGGAGAATGAAGAATTGTCTTCTGTAGAGGATAAGGGTTGAGAACATCTAAGGAACCTGAAGGTCACAAGTCCATGGGGCCTGATGAGATGCATCCATGGGTCCTGAGGGAACGGGTGGATGAAGTGGCTAAGCCACTATCCATCATATTTGAGAAGTTGTGGCAGTCAGTCAGTTACCACTGACTGACCTCCATTTTTAAAAAGAGGAAAAAAGTGAGACCTGGAGAACTATATTCTGGACACGGAGGCACAAGTTTAGCTTTTCTTCCCTAGTTAGATTGAATGAATAAGACCAAACCCTTCTTCCTAATGAAGTTGTACTATACATTTCCATTACCTTACAGGTGGGGTAATAATTCTGGCAGTGGTGACAGCTGAGATGTAGTTTGCATGTGTGTGGTTTTTATCACAGAATATGGAGAGCTTCTTTTACCAGGAAGATCAAAGAGGAATGAGAACTGCAAGGGAGATGATGGGAGGCTGGAGAGAGGAAGAGAGGGCGAACAACTTGGAAGCACCGCTGAAATCTCTTTCAGTTGGGAGAAGCATCTGAATACCCTGCTGCCAATCACCATCTAAAAAGGGAACTAAAATATGAATTTAATGAAAAGGGACTAGTGTCTGTTCAATTATATTCTGAGGTTATGAGAAGAGATTTCAAATGAAAGAGTTAAGAAACATTAATACTACAAGATCCCTAACCACACTCTCCTAATTAGCCATTGAACTATGCAATCCCAAAAGCTAATACCTCTGCAGTTTCAGAAGTGCTGAACATTTGCATTCCTTGTCAACTTTAATGAGGATTATTATATACATACATATAGTCCTTTTGAGAATCACTACCATAGCTTCATTAGCTAAATAAGAAAGGGCACAATACAGAATTCACTGGAGTAAATCTGACCTATATTAAATACTTCTTTGTAGTTGCAATATCATTGTACATAGTTACTTACTGTCCTCAGGTAAGTTGTTTTCCCGTTCTTCTCTCTCCATCTGTTGGCACCAGCCCTCCATTCGATCTCTCTCTGCCTGTAGCAGCTTCAGAAACCAGTGGCCATCTCGTGGGCACACTGACCTTTGAACAGCTTCCAGAGGATCTTCAGTAATAGAGTCAATCCAGGGGTCAGGAGGAGGTAAAATCGATGGATCAAAATCTGTATCAAAGTCATCATCCACTGCACATGCATGGTAATGGTTTCCTGACCCTTGTATGCTAACAGTGGAGGTGCTTGCATCTCGGGAAAATTGTCTTGATATTTGTCCAGAACACGTATTGTCCTCTTGAGGGTCGATTATTTCAAAGTTCTCATGGAAATCCAGGTCCGCTTGTACAGCTGTTGTTACACTATTGGATCGTGTAAACCTGCGAAAGCTTTGGAGACCACAAGCACAATATGTTTAGAAAGCTTTTTCTAGGTAACTCAGTAAGAAAGGACTTTCTAAGATTCTGCCACTCCTCCTAAGACTGGCAGTCATACTGGGGTGCTTTTTGTTGAAATATCAGCATAAACCTCTTTTCTCATTGCAAGTCAAAAAACAAGCCTCTCTTTTTTTCCACGTAGGCTTACTGTTTATTGAAGGAAGTACCCCTAATTATTGTGTGGTTTAACAAAACCAGAGGCTAGCCCAAGACACAGCTAATGGTGTCAGTAGCTCAGGATTTTAGGTTAATGATTGATGAAAAGTTAAAGGGGCCTGATTTTAAGAAGTGGCTTATCTTTCAACTTGTAGAACTTACACCCCTTTGAAGTTACACACCCAAACTCACAAGCCACATTTAAAAATCATACATGTGAGACTGATAAGATAGTAATACCAATGAGTCCACTATCTACATAATGCTATACATTCCATTTATAAAGAAGATAAGTATTTTTAACCCAGGTAAGTATTTTGTATTGCTTCTTCATAATTGCCCTTTATCATTACATACCTGCTAATACCACTGCCATCTCTCACAATTTTAGTGGCCATTCCCAGTGTTCAGACATTTTCTTTTTCACATTCAACCTTGTTTCAAAGCAGTATTCTTCTTTGCACCAAAGATATCATTCTCAGTCACTGCTTGTGTTACCCTCATTGGGATGGCTGCACCCTGAGGGTAGCTTCCTTTCACATTGCATACTTTCCCTATGTTAGATCCTCTGAGGGCAGAGAGTAAACCTCCAGGGTAAAGGCAAAAGCAGGGGAGAGAGGAGGTTGGGGCTTTGGGTTTGAGTGGGTTTTCTTTATGTAAACACACTCCAAATTCTGCAGTCCAAGGCATCTGAGGTGAAGAGGCTGATGGGGAACGAGCAGAAGGAAGCATAAGGAGTAAGACACACCTCATGCTGTTGCAGGGGGTGGTAGTGAGCAGATATGACAAGCAGAAAATTGTGGAGGCAATGAGTGGAAAATATGCAGGGAAATAATCACAGAGTCGTGGTAACTCTAGAAACTGATGCACTGAGGAACACAGGAAAACAAGCAAAGAAGACATCTGTCTTGCCCCATGATGAAAAGGAAGATAGAACTGTAAAGTAATTAACATAGATGTTACTTAAATTAGTAATATTTAGGCTTCAGAATTATTATAGTTTTCAACTGAACAGGGACAGATTCTCACTCCTTCTTAGTAATCCAGGATGCCTGTGCACTCATGTAGCAGGTAGTTCACTTCTAATTTGTTCACTATCTCACATTTACTCTTGAAACCAGTGTTAAGACCTATTTCCCTCTGATATTTTTGCTGTTTTGCCTTTACCAGTTCTATTTTTAGTTTAAGCTCAAGCAGCATGGAAAATGCCAAGGAGACAGTGGAGCTGGATGCTGGGCACCATTTCACTCCATTTATATTCCACTTTCCACTGAAGAGCAATAGCTGATTAGACAAGTGCAACTAACAGCAAAACTTCATCAACTGTATTTAGTCTGCAGCTGGGGAGAGAGCAGATGGAAGGATGCTGAGGGAGAATTTAATGTCCTATATACCTGATGCACCCAGATACCTCAGGAGGAGTGCCACTGACTTCAAGAAGGACTGTACTAGGTCCTGCTGATAGAGGAAATTACTGGCTGTTGATATGGGGACTTGAAAGGAGTAGAGCAAAGCAAACTAGGAGTTAAGAAGGGTTATCCAATTAAAAAAGAAAAGGCCAATTCCTCCACAGAAGAAAGCTTAAATTAACTTTCCAGTCACATCACTCCCTAGAAAATGTTAGTAATAGATTGTATGCATATTTTTTTATAATGGCCTAGAATGCAAACATTTTCAGTAGCATCTGCTGCTTGCAATTCTTTTGAAACAGGCATTGTTAAAGGATGGAAAATCCGTCTGTAATTTTGCATGATATGCACCAGCAAACTGAAAAAAATCAGAGAGTAGAACTCTTCAGCTTGGCAGCATTTATCCTTTGACAAGCAGAGCAAAGCATTTTGCTATGCACTGATACAGCAGGAAAAGTTCAAAAGGGAGGACAAGGATCATTGGAGATATGGTATGTCTTCCACAGGAGGAAAGACATTTCTTCATTGAGAAACCAGGTAGCTGAGACCTATGAAATCCTTACTAGGTGATGTTTCGCCATTTCTGAGAGTCTAAGTCTGTGGGGAGGAAGGCAGCCAGTTGCATGGCTTAGAAGTCTAAAGATCTACATCTATCAAAAGGAAGCATTTCTTCACACAATGTGTAATTAAACTGCCACAGGATCTTGAGAAAACCAAAGGTAAAAATAGGTTCAAAGAGAACCTAATCAGATTCACAGGGGACAGGTCCAGGAAGACCTATTCCACAGATGTCATATCTGGCTTAGGAAGTCCCTGAACAACAAACTGCTAAATTGGGAATGTCCACTGGGAGAAGTACTACTTTATACACACCCTTTATACTTTTCCTTTATACACTCTCCCCAGTATTTGCTACTGTCCCTTGGCAGACAAGAGCTGTTAGACTGTTATTAGTTGTTAGAAAGATGTTAGCTTTAGGCTGACATTACAATGAATATCTTTCAGTTCAATGTATTTAGTTTTTAAATAAATTGCTTTAATTTCGCCACCAACCTGACAAATTACTTTATCTGTGCTGAAGTGTGTGCATGCATACACACACACAGAAATCCCTGTGTGCCCTCACAGGCACATGCAGACAGAGGGTTTCTTTTAGTCCTTTAGGCAGGGTTCACCAAGAGCCAAGGCATTAGTACACAGTGTTACTCTTCCACACCTTCCATGGCACTGGAGGGAAAAGAAAATGCCTTAATCCAGGCTCCTTCTTCTCTGTGCCTCCACCTAAACATCACAGCCGCCTTCTGCTTGCCTCAGTGCCCTAGAACTCTGATATACTTGTTTCAGATAACCATTTGTATTTTCAGTTAACACCCTGGCTTTTCAGTGTGCATCAAATCCCGAATATGAAAACACTAAGGTCTTCTTGCCAAGAGGATATATTGCTGGAGAGATTACATTTCAAAGCTTTCAGGAGTGTACTTTTAGTGGGTTTCCTATGAGCTACTACCCCCAAAACCAGACTGCTCAAAAAATTAAACAGAATGACCTGATTTTTTTTGCCTTTGTTTTATCTATAAAACGGTATGCTGCAGGCTGGCTTGGCAGATTCTTGGCACCAGATTGTGTAACCTATCTGTCTTCAAAAGAAAAACAACTTGGCAATAGAATATAGCATCAGTTCAAAATTAAAAAAATACTCCCAAGGAAATGTAAGTTGAATGAAATGGAAATGCAGGAAGGCACCCACTATCTGCCTGCCTCCAGCACATCTACATAAAATGCCTAATAGACGGTAATTTTAGTCTCTGACATTGCTTCCTCACTTACTTCCAGGATGTTTTACTCTTACAAAATACCATTTGTGTCCCACATGAGCCTTTTTTGTTTTGCTCTCAGTTAAAACTCCATACCACAGGAGACCGGATGAAGCCATTGCCTACCTTTTCACTGTTTTTGCACCTACAAAACATTCACAGGTCTACATACAAAAAAAAAAAAAGTTTTCAGAAATCGCTTGTATTTGTTAGAACAGGGATTTGCTTCTTCCTTTGCTTTCAGGCCTGACCCTTTTGTACCCAGTTGTGCCCTGCAGGCACAAAGCAAAATAATTACAGCTTCAGAGAACTGCAGCAGATATGTGGCCTAAGGTGCAGAAAGCCATGAAACCTCAGACTGGATAAACCAGTACAGAGAACAACAGCACGATGCATTTTGAACAGCAACAACACGGTCACTTGTTAGCATTCAACTCTCTGCTTGTAAGTCGTCTCTCGCTTTCTTTTGAAAAACATGTTTTCATTTCAACTCAACAGAACTTCTTTATTTTCTAAAAGAGACCCAACCCAAAACCCAGAAGAGATCTAGGTTTCAAAGCAGCTGATGCATGGTGAGCCTCAGAGGCGCTTACATTAAATTCAGCCTGACTCACTTTAGCCATTGGCTGTACTCTTCCTCGTTTGTGGGCTTCTCTGCTAAGGTTGCAGCCACTGTCAGCAGAACAAAACAAACTGCAGGAGCTAGCAGATACAGTACCATGTCTTCTAATGGCAGGTTCTTCAGCCACGTATCTTCAAACTATACAATCTTGTGTGCTTTGCTCTAGCCTTCTCCTTCTCCAATTCACATAGTCTTTTCATTACTAAGAGTCTTAGCAGAGAAACTAATCCTTTATGGCAAGTTTAGAATAGACTATTTCAGTTAGAAGGGACCTACGATGATCGACCACCTCTCCAGGAAGCCTGTTCCAGTGTTTGACCCCCTTCTTGGTAAAGAAATGCTTCCTAATGTCCAGTCTAAACCTTTCCTAGTGCAGCTTTGAACTGTTCACACATGTTCTGTGACTGGATACCAGAAAAAAGAGATCAGCACCTTCCTCTCCACTTCCCCTCCTCAAGAACCTGTAGAAAGCAATGAGGTCTCCCTCAGCTTCCTTTTCCCCAAAGTAGACAAGCCCAGAGTCCTCAGCCACTCCTCACAGGACATTCCCTCCAGCCCTCTCACGAGTTTTGTTGTCATCCTCTGGACACATTTAGGGACTTTCACATCCTTCTTGAACTGTGGGGCCTAGCCCTGCACACAGCACTTGAGGTGAGACCCCACCAGCACTGAGTACAGTAGGACAATCACCACTTTTGACTGGCTGGTGATGCTGTATGTGATGCACCCCAGGGTGTGGTTTGCTCTCTGGGCTGCCAGGGCTCACTGCTGATTCCCATTGATCCTGCTGCCGACCAGCACCCCCAGGTCCCTTTCTGCAGAGCTTCTCACCAGCCACTCCTCTCCCAGTTTAGCTTTTTTCACAAGCTCTCTTGTGCTTGGCGTAAGTGGAAATATTAGCACCATTCTAAATCATTTCACTTTATACCACGCCAAGAGGCGTGGTGTGGTAAGCCACACTTTATATCACAGCAAGAGGTGTGGGCACCTTCCCTGCCTGCATGGAAGCCAGAGGAAATGGTGAAGGACCATCTGTCTATGGTTTTAGTCTCCCATGGCAGTGTTCTTACTTCAGAAACTACCACTGTTTCAGCATTCATAAGTTCTTGTGATGGCAAACCAAGTAACATTATCAGCTGCTGGTGTGACTAGAGCAATAAGCAAGACAATTCTTGGGGAGGAAATCTTAAGGCAGACAACATAAGGAAGAGAAACTAAAAATGAGAGCCCCTTGTTCAATAAGGATGTGTGCTAATCAGCCTGGCACAGGATAGAACTTCTTTTCTAGTTCAGTAGAACTGGTTGACTTTCAACACCTGAATTATCTTCTGTAAGTGAGGAATGGAAGGTGCTCCTTTGAGGTCAAAAAGTTGCAGGTAGAGAGAAGGGACAAACAGAAATGGATGGAAATGGAAGTGCCCTGAGATTGAACTGATCAGCTTCAGTAGACAAATGTTCCGAAAATGCCGTGGAAGGGGTGGGTCATGTGAGGAAAGGGGAGGAAGATTTGGCTTGGCTTTTGTAAGCACCATGGGGGAGATCAGGTGAGAGATAAGAAAGTAACAGCAGGAAGATCATGAGGTTGAAAGAAATGCATACCATTCTTTTTTTTTCTACAAGAAGGATTGGACAGAGGTCCTCTATAAATGCCACAAATTGTAGAGCTGCACTAAGGGAATGGGTGTGTAAAATATTATTGAGAGCAGGCAGCATAAAGGACTGAGGATAATATGAATAGCGGTGATGGATCTAGTTGTAAAATGGTCAGGTAGCGGTAGGCACATTTATTCTTTGAGCTGTACAAGAGGAGGAGGAGGACTCAGATCTTGGCAGGAAGCCCAGCTTACAGAGGGTGAAGGACTAATGAGAGGTCTGAGTCAACATGGAAGATGGAAGAGATAGAGCCGTCCTCCGAAGATGCTTGGTTCTTGAGCTACCTTAGATCAAGAAATGGAAGCAAGATCTTTTGCTTAGTTGGTCCAAGCACAGAAGCAGGAATATTTAAAAGAACATGAGGAGGTAAGACTCCTTAGTGTGAGAATGACAGTCATTTGAGGTGAGGGAAAGGGGGGAGGAAAGAGCAGGAAGCAAAGAAGAGGACTGAAACAAATTTTGTATGGTAGGCTTTTGGTGCATTAAGCAGAAAGCTTTCTTTTATAACACTGCACTTAGTAGCTTGAACTGGCAAGGAAACATGATCAATTTACTGTATTTATTCTCTTTGCTGTGTCAGTCTTTTCTTCTTGGTTTATATTTATGCAGTATTTCTGAAGCCTGAAAGATTATTTTAAAAAAAACATTCATTTGTCAAAGATTCAAGTCAAAAGGGTTTTTCTTCAGAGCTGCAGATGTCATGGTGCAGGGACAGGGAAGAATGCACTGTATTTACAATTCTATTTCTGTAACAGATAATCAATACATTGTACTTTGCTGTGTTTAAAGAAAAAAAGGACTATGGTGCCAAACTGTGATTATATACTCTTTGTGTCTTGAGTGCACTCATTTTCTGGAGATTAGGGGCTGTCCTTTATCAGCTAGTTCACTTCTGAACGTCCATGATAGATTGCTGCTTGCCTGTCTGCTCCAAGCAGCAGCAACCTCAACTTTATCAGCAAGGAAACCCCCAAAAACATCTGTCAGGAGGTAAAGCAGAAATACTGCTTTCTCAGGGCAGACCCTCACAGGCAAATCTTACCTTTTTATCTGGAGCAATAAAAACTGCAATTGAAAGTGGACTCTGGAAGTAAGGTATTTACAAACAGCTATTTCTTTCTTTCATCGTTTTAATGTGTTTTGGTTTGAGTTGGTTTTGGTTTTTTTTGAGGGGAGGGGGAAGGTTGGGCTTTTGGGGTAGTTACTTCCTTTGTGCTCAGGCTGAAGGGAAATAGTCCTTTAGCATCTATTAATCTATTCTAATGTGCTCATTTATCTAGTGCTGGAAGAGTTGTGGGTAAATGGGGCTAAGGTCTAACACATAAAGAAATGTCTGCCAGTGAGAGATGTTTTAGCAGGTTAATGAGGAACTTGGTAAGGGCCTGGTAAGGTCATTGCAAAATCATGTTTCTTTTTGCTGAAATCACTTCAGCCTTTTAAAACCACAGGAAAATACTTTGCTACTTCATGGGGAGATTTTGTTGAATTGAAAATAGTGTAGATAACATGTTTTTTTTTTGGGTATTTTTAGCAGAGGTAGTCAAAAACCAGTGTGAAATGGACATCTCTACTCACTACTGCAGTTGGTGGGCCAGAGGAGGGCAGAGGACCCTAATTTTGTCAGCTTAGATTTACTGTGCCCAGGTTTTCTCTGGAGAGATTGCAAGGGTGACTCTTCCCTCAGTGACAAGCAATACTGCCCTGAAGCTTCTCCCACGATACAGTACAAGGAGTTATCAGCAAAACGGCTCCAGGATCCAAAAGTTATGCTGCGGCCAAACAAAATGAAAACCAAACAGACTTGGGTGCGTGCTTGCAGCCACAGCATCACTGGGCAGGCCTGCATGCTCAGAGGTGATGGGAGAGTCCAGCTTTTCTTCAGCCACCGAGTCCGGTTATGGGCAGGAATTAAGATTTGCAGTTGTGGTCAAGCACTCAGAAACTTTATGTGTCTGGGAAGTGCTATGCGCACTTATGCTGCCCTACAACTTAATTGCAATTTGTCACCAAAAAGACATATAACCCTTAAATACGACAACTATCATATATATATCTCTCTGTATTTTAATTGAAGCATATTTGTTTACTAATTCAGGTTGCACTGCAGACTGGAGAGAGAACTGAATTTTACAAGCTTGCTTTTTAATCTCAACATTTTTTTCACAAGGGAGCAGTTGTAATGCAGAGATGTCTGGGTGAGATACCTGAGCAAAAGCAATCAGTTTGGCTCAGCCACTGCACTGCTCCACGTGGCTGGAATTGTTCTGCTGAAAAACAAGGCAAGCTTCCCCATCAACTCCATGCTGCTGCAGCCACCCCAAGACTAATATTCCATCTGCATCACCTTTTGCTGCTTAGGTAGATTTTCTGGGGAAAGAGAGCTTATTAAAAGTACATTGACCTTTAAAACATGTGGCACTTTTCTTCCACTTCTGCCAGTGGTCCGGAAAAATCCCCCCTGACAAATAAGAGCTACAGCATTCATAAGACTCAGCTTTTCAGTTGGGTGATCTAAGAATTCATCCAGGAAGCAGGTTAATATGGTCACGTGTGCAAGAACTAGGGCTCTTAAAAATTAGTTTTCAGCATAATTATTTACTTTAGAAAAACATTATTAACTTTTACTCACCACTTTTCCTCCTCTACTTGAACTCCTATGGACTGGAACTTACTGGTTGCTTTATTTTCAACCGATTTATTGGACTCTTCAGCACCATCAACCTTAAAAAAAGATTACCCAGCTAATTATAACAATTTCAACAGAGATATAGCCCAGCTGCTTACAATTTCTATGCAACATAAGTGTTTGCACATATAACTTGTACTGTAAGTACCTTCATCTTGTCAGATAGTTTACCAGTGCTGTGCGCATTTCTGATGTTGTTAGTGAATATTCATCATTCTTGTTAACCTACAAATCATTTCTGGTTAGACAACATTCAGCCTGCAAAACACAGATGGATTTTATCCAATGTTTTCTGAAGTCTGGATGCTCCTATTTGCCAGAGCAAATCTCTGAGCAGCTGTAACTCCACTTACTGTGCTCTATTTGTTTGATTTTACCTGTTAGTCTGTATATGTGTACATACATGAACTCATGTCAAAATTATGTGTTTATTTTGTTTAAATGTTAGTGCCCTGGATCAGAGCACTGTACAGATAAGATTTAAAGAAAACAGATGTTGCTTTTGGATCCATTTTCTTTACTGCTTCATCATGCAAACAAGTGGTTCCCAGGAGCAGAGCTAGGGACTTCATACCACCCCCTCATCTCTTTCAGAAGATAAATACCAATGGTGTAAAGCTAAGATTTAACACATTTAAGATACGTCTTTGAGAAAAATCACAAAATTGTGGGTCCAATCAGTGCAGTTGTTAATTGCCAATGCAATATAATTTCATATATAACATGAGATTAGTAGTCACACAAGAAAAATGATTTCTGGCACACAGAATTTTTGGACCACAGCAGGATTACAAAGTGACCCGTGGATTCACTCTGATCCTGGGTGTGCCTTCTGTTGTAGTTAGCATCTCTTCCACCAATAAATAAGCTTGTTGAGAGCCACTTGAACAGCCTATGCAGGAAAAGTGCTCAGGAGGGATGAAAAGTTACAGAGCTGCTCAAAGAACTGAGGTACTTACCTGGTACTGGGGTTTTTGGGGAGATAACTATGCCTTAAATCCTGTAACTGAGAGAGAGGAGCCTTTTGGTGGAAGAGTTTTTTTTTTTGCTTTACTTTGTTTCTTGCTAAACAGGTTTACAGCAAAGGCTTGGGGTACAGCCCCAAGTGCCCAAAAGTGGCTGAGGGGTGCAGAGGACACACATGGAGGTTCATCACGAATACACATTAGCTTTGTTTGTTAGAAGAGGAAGCAAACCAAGACTATGTCTCTTTGGCTTGCCTTGCTCTACAATGATGGGCCAAGCTATAATCAAGGCGCATACCTGGTCTGAATAGAGTATAAGCCTAAACTAGGTCCTCTTTACAGACAGTGGTGAGAGACTGACTCCACACTGCCAGTCTGAAGGCTGACAGCATACCTACCTATTTTAGGGCAGTTGTTTCTAAAAGAAGTAATTTCTGGCAGCAACAGCTATTTTATGGTATTTCCACTCCCACACTACCTCATCAGCTGTACCACCAGCATGATTGCTTGTGCAATGATGCTGCAAAATGGACCAGACAGCAGACTAGCAAAGTAGTTTTATTTGTGAAGCCTGTCTGACTCTAAAAATCTCACTGATGGGCACAGCTGGGAGGGTGGCAGGGTACACAGGCAGGAAACCTGTAAGACTGTATCACTGCTGAAGGCTTTGCTTCATGTAATCCCAGTTTTTGGCATCTCCATTGGTTTGTACACAAAAATTACCCTGGCAGTGCCTCATGACCATCCCCGGGCATCTTTCACATAAGATTATGTTGGTCATCTGTAAATTTCAAAGTTTCAAACACTTGAACAGCATTTGGGGCTCTATTTGTCTCGTCTCAGGAAACTGAGGTCCCTATATTTCCAAAAGCAGCATTTGGTACTTGCAAAAACACTACCTGAAGAAGAGACAGCAGGGAGATGGTGTCTCAAGAGCCATGATTCACATTGCCGTTGTTCACTTTGGCTTCTGCAAACATGGAAATGATTTGTTTCTGCCTATGATTTTGCAGGGCGTTTGCCTGCTAAGGAGTCTTTGTTGCCTCGCTCAGTGAAATGAGGAATTACAACATTAGACTTGGCTGAGAATGGGGATAAATAATAGAAGAGCTTTCCCTATCCCTGTCCCATCTGGATCATGTGCCTGTGTTTAACACTGAACATCAGCTCTTCTTTCAGAGTATGTCCCAAACAAACATCTGTAAAGCAGAAAAAGGCTACAACCGATGCAGAGAACTGCACCCACAGGCAATAGTAATTTCTGCCCTTCCAAGAAGAAGAGAAAAGTCACAGCTACCCCAGGAGCTGCCCCTGGGATGTCATACTTCTACACAGCACTTTTCATCTCATCAAGCTGATGCAGAGATTTCATGGTAAATTCTTAGGCTTTGCTAATCAGATAAGCCTGTCCAGGCACATAGTGCTGTGCGTGAAACCTCCATCTCCAAGAAAAACATCATGTCTTCAGGCTGATAAGCTGTGGATTGCTATTCTGTTTGCTTGGGGTTCATCTCCCATCAAAACCCATGTTGATTCTCAGTTGATTATAAGTTCAAGTACTTCATTACAAATGTTAATCTTGCAAGCAGATAGCTGGAGTCCTATGCACATTCTTCTTTTATTTTTTTATTTTTTGAGTTTTTTTTTTTTTGGGGGGGTAGAGGTATCGAAAGATTAATTAAGAAAGCAGATGACATTGGTCTGGTTTATTTGCTCTTCTTCATTCTGTAAATAGGAGTGAACTTTGGCAGGGTTAGTTTTCTTGTTTCCTTTCACCGGAGGTAACAAAACGTAATTTTCTTTCACAAGGGCAACTCAGAAGGAACTTACCCTCTGCTCTTGAGGCTGAGATGGGAACAACGCTGCCTCATTCAAGTGGCTACCAGTCATTATGAAATGCATGAATAAGCAGTGACAATGAATTCACTGAGGCTGGACGAAAATGTTTTTTGGGTGATAATGTAATGTAAATCATTGTTTTACACATTCCCTTTCAGTGATTTAATTCATGCCTTTCTGACCCCCGCTGTGTTATGATTCATAGATTAGTGCTCATGTGTGTAATTTAACAAAGCTGAATACCAAGCAGCAAGGAGACTTAAACAAATCATTGCATCTGATGTTTTTATGATAAATTAGGAAAACATCGTTAGTCCCATGCAGAATGATTATGCTGCTGCAATTTCAACATAGGTACCTGTCAGGAAAACAAGAAAAATACACAAAACATTGCATAACAAGCAGTAAACCAGATGTAGAGATCCAAAACAATGTCAGGCAATAATCCATGTACTGTGCTGTACCTGTATTCCAATAGATAAGCATCTGTTTTTCTTGAAGTGGTCCTTCTTTCTATCTTCTACTGCAACGGTGGCAATGGTTGTGGTGGTGGTGACGGTGGCAGTATTGTTCCCTACATGTTGACTTGCAGGACCGTGGATCTGTGCATTGGCAGCTTCAATAGCAGCTGTCAGCGCCTTCATACTGTCCAAGCTCTCTGTGGAGTTGCTAAGTCCAGACTGGCTGATGATATCTCCCCTCTGTCCATGCCCATCCATATATGCGTCTTGGGCAGACTCTGTGCTGCTCTGGGCTGTGATGGAAATAAACGGTTTGGTGGTAGTTCTTGGTGGGACTGGAGGTGGTGTCTTCTTATAGGTGGTAATGCAGGATGACACTGGAAAAAAACATATGAGAGTTCTTGATTTATCAAGGCTGCAGGGAAAATGGATGCAGACAGGATCACAAAGCATCAGTGAGCATGGAAAGAGCAGATGTAAGAAGGACACTGTTAGCCACAGAACCCTCAGAAGCTCCAATGTAAGGGCCATAGAAATACCTCACTTACTGGTATCCTGTGTTCCTACTAATGGGAGTGGCAGAATTGCCAGTAGAGGGAAAGAAATGATCTATTTGCCAATTTCCTCCTTAGTCTCTTAAGGATTGTTCTACTAACTGTTCTAAGTCCCATGGGATCAAGTCCTTGCACCAAAATGTTTGTTCTGGTCATGGCTTCCAAACGAGATTCACAAGAATGATGAGTCTCTCACCACTTATCCTAGCTGAACTGTACTTCACACAGCCTTATTGCAATTGTTTTCTGCCTCTACCCTGTCCTACTGTATTTACCAAGCTTATTTGGAATTTTAAACTACATTTTTCTGCTCAGAGATGGACCCTCAAACCTTTTATTTCTTGCTATAAAACATCTCACTTGTTGCACAGACTTCTCAAATACTTTGAAATGCTTTGCAAGCCTCTGAACACATAGAAAACAGCACCTTGACATGCTTAAGTTTCTCACCATAAATAGAAGATATCAGTTCTGAAGAAAAACTGCTTGATTTTATATGCAGGGAGTTAGTGTAATGAAGTCAATGGCTAAAGCCTGTCAGTGAGTGGGACTACTTAATGGAAAGCACAAGTATAAATGCTTATAACAAGATGCTTTAATAGAAGTTCATGAGAACTCCTCTGTTTCTATTTTGAAGGCCATGCTGTCTTTTTAAGTGCTGGCATATGGATTTAGAAGCTTAGCTTGACATTCCCAGGTTAAAACCTATTGGCCTGTATATATAGAATCACATGCAGAAAGCATTACATGGAGATAGAAGAGTCTTCCTTTAAGGGATAGTTGGCGTCTTTGCGTTACTGAAGTCTTGGAATGCTTTCAAATGAGGAAAAAAAAGTCCATTATGAACAAAAACCAACCATGATAAACTCCATTTTTTAAGAAAATAAATGCAGGCATGAACCTGTGCAAAGTTCAGACACAAACGTTAACATAAATTCTTATTAACAGTAATCATATGGCAAGAAATGAATCATAAGATCATTTTAATTGGCAGACGTCTATGCCACCCACATAAAAGGTAGCTCTACTACAGCTGTTCTGCTTTCTGTTTGTACTGTACATGCTTGTTGAGCCAGAAGCCATTATGGAATTAATTTGACTAGCTCAGATCCATATGCCTCATCTCCAGATAGCTGTAGGAATAGTTACAATATAAAAGGTGTTTCCAGGGCATGAAATCACATGGGATTTTTTTTAGGGACTGTAGTGTAAGTTTCTGATAACATGCCTGAACCTATGTTAAACATGTTGAATGCTAATGGAAAAAAGAGTGTTTCACTAAGGCAGTGAGGGTTTTGAAACTATGAATCACTTCTGAAAAATCAAACAGAAACCACAGCATCTTTGAGAGGAGAGATGGCTAAAAATGAACTTGTCAAACCTTAACTCTGTGGAAGTGACTAGTGGATTAAGGTCAAAGGTGTTTTTTAAAGTGTTTATGACAAGATCAATATCTAGAACTAACAGAAAGGATGACAATTTTACAAAGGGGTCTGAGAATTTTGTGCCGTTCTTCATTGGTTTTGATGATGCCAAAAAGCATTCGGTGTGACTGTGCACATTCAGGTAAATCAGCTGCTGTTGCTGCAGCACAAGCATTTACTCTGGGACTTACAGAGAGTTGTGGAGGCTGCTGCTTGGGTGATGATATCCCACAAACAACCCAGGTGGTTCATGGTCTGGAGAATGTTCTCTGAGTGGTGGAAATGCAAACTGAAATTCACTGCTGAAAATTCAAAGCACATACACATGCACATATCCGGGTAACGCTTTGGGAAGCTGGTGCCAAACTTGTCTAACAGAGATTGGTGTGCAGTGCTACTTTGCAATTCAGCAAAGTATAAATTGCACCATTTAAAATATGCTAGGCAAAGTCATTGTGGAACTCTTGGGGACATGCCAACAATTTCAGGACATCCCAGCAAGGCACATAAGTATCATTTTTCCTACATAGCAGATAGGGAAATGATAGTAAAACACACTCAGAAAGTGCTCTTAGGTAGGAGTCAGAGCATCAAAACCAAAATGCAAGCCTTAACAACCCTTGTCCACACATCACTGGTCATCCCCCACTAGAAAGGGAGTCAATAGCAACTGTCTATCAACTGTTATGCACTATGCACTCTGGACACAGCAGTACAAATACAGAAATGCCTGATTAAGATGTCTTTCATTCTGTTGGTAAATGTACTCAATGAGGAGCCTAATCCACACTGCAATGAAAGATGTTTGCACTCAGCTAATTAAATCTGAAGTTATTCTTAAGAGGGGGAGAGAATTGACAAGTCATATGGTGAAATTGTGAAAAGAAATGGCAAACGTTCTTTTAGCAAGTCAAAACAAATCCTCAGTTTCCTGGAGTCATGCAGCACATACTGTACAGCCCTGGAGAAGCAGAGTGTGCAAGTCATAAAAGAACCCCAGGCACTTCATTACTGGAAATGATGTAAGCTCCTGCCGCTCCTTTGCAGAAACGACAACAAAACAATGCTCGGGCCACCGTCGCTGTTGGAGGCAGCTGCGCTCTCAACACTGTAGCTGGCTGAGCCCTCCAAATGGCTGAAGCACAATGACAGGAGGGATTTGGTGCATCAGTTTTATTCTGGGTGCTTTCAAGAACCTGGCAACTTGTGACATAGCAACCTGAAGGATCTGCCCACTGTTCGAGTGGCTGTGGTATTGTAAATGCCAAGCTGCTTGAAAATCAAAACAAGTACTCCCCAGGAAAAATGACAAAACCCTGGCGTACTCCTTGTGCAGCCAAGAGAGCCTGAGTGTTCAGACAGTGCTTGGGAAGAGCACATCACGTTGTGCTCTGTCCCTGCAGGCAAAGAGGAAGCTCATCCATCCAGCTCTCCCGCAGCAGAGATGGACTGCCCAGCAGGACAACTCGGAGGGAGAAGATCACAGGATCACGGGACACATGAAAAAGATGGAGAAATCTTCATTTCACACACAAGAACTTTCAAGGAGTTTTGCACATGAAAGTCATTTTAATTCACATCAGGAAGTGAATTTAAACGGCTATATAAATTCCTTGATAAACATGTTCTTGGACATGGATCAAAGAGCGAAGTTCTGTACGGAAACTGATCTGACTGGAGAGTCAAGTCAAAGTAGTCTTGTTTTCCATTAAAATTGTTTAGACATGGAGTTTATCAGAAATATCTTTTTGAATAGCAAATGTGTGTACGAACCCCCAGTTTGTCACAATATAGACTAGCTTTTCGTAGAGCTTAGAGCACACATGCTCCTGGAGCAAGTATGCATTCGTCTCCTGGGGCATATGCAAGGCTTAATCCAGAAACCAGTTAAGTCATGCACAAGAATTTTCCGACTCCCAAAGCACCTTGAATTAGGCCCACCGTTTCCAGCTGAATCAATCTACCAAGTAAAGCTCTCCTTTTCCTTTTGATCTTTATCCTTCTTTTGTAGCCTGCCTTCTGGCTGCAGTTTAATCCTAAATGCCTAGTGAAAAAGCACTTTCTCCAGATTGAGAATAAAAAATAACCCCAGTCATGGTGTTTGTCTTCCTAGCCAGTATTTCCAAACAACTAGCTCATGGGACAGGAATTTGGAACAGGGAGTGTCAACCACCCAGCTCAGAAGGAAGTCTAATGATAAAAAAAATAATCCCAGATTGCATAATAATAAAGGCTTGAATTTGAATGTTTCATTGTAAGAGCACTTCAGTTGTTTAAACATGCTCACTAGGGAGATGAGCCCTCAGGAGCAAACATCAGCATGCAAACACAAAGTTTTAGCTCAGTGAATGGGCGCTCAGGAGAACCCCAAGGCAGATTAATATTTGTGAAGAGATCAAATTCATGCACTACTTTGAACAGTTCAAGTGATGAGATATGTAAGCAATATCTTCCTAATTTGGCAGCCTCGTATTAACTTGTTAACTTGGTTAACAAATACAGGAATAAATGAAAGTGCAAATGTAAACTTAATTAACATAATAGTGTTTCTCTTGAGAAAAAGGACTAATTCCACAGCTTGAAAGAAGCAGCAAAGGACAACTTGAGCACAAGTAAGTATTAAGGTACAAGGCAGGAGTTCTTCTACCCCACACAGATGTGCCTCGGTCTTCTGATTTACTGTCTGTTAAACAGGTGTGCAAACAGCAGTGCCCTTGCATCTCACACAACTGCAACAGAAAACACAGGTGTAGACACATCCAAGCAGACCTGAGCCTCACAACTGCAGCCCCTGAGCTCCCTACACAGAGAGATGCAGTGCTTGATTTGGCTTGTTAGACTTAGAGTTGTTATTCTCTTTACTATGCACTTATTTCTTTACTTTATGGAGATTTGGGGGGGGAATGTTTGGAAATAGGGTTTCAGATCCTGTATTGTTATTTATACATGCAAAAAAACTGGTATGAAAAGAGAGCATGTGTTTTCCTAATAAAAAACTATTTTCATATAGCAGATGGCTTCTGAGGATGTAGAGATTCACTATTACAAAACTGAAATAAAGATTTTTATAAGAAGTTCTAAACTGCCGAAGGGAATAATACCAGAGTGAGTTATGGATATCATTATCCCAAATGAGAACTACTGAAATCTATGTACTACACCATCAGGACTTCTGCCAAGAACATGATTTTTCCATACTCCCACCGCTGCCAAGCCAGATGCCTTATCCGACAAAAACCTAAGCCACACTGGGTTAAGAAACAGGCATAACTGCTAACTAAGATCCTGCACAAACCTATGCAGAGTACCTAAACTGTCTTCACTGCACACAGTAGCACCACAGATTTAATATTCCATGTACTCTGAGGTCTAAAAGTTGGTCCTGGTGACATTTTCGTAAGTTTAGACATTTCTGTTTGCAAGTAGGGTGCCTCTAGCTTCCCAGCTGGATACAGTAAAGGGTTTCCTGAAACCTAGGAGAGAGGTGAGACTAAAAATGGTCCATCATGCACCTCAGATGGACTGAGTTAGAAAATCTGCATGTGCATAGTCAGTGGATGATAGATGAATATTTCTCCAGCTGATGGCGACTGCTGATGCCAGTCAGAAGTTTAATTGCTATCCCAGGGAGGCTGAATTAGTGTACAGAGAACAGGTGAGACAGCCAAAGATTTCTGCTAGATGCAGCTTATGACTATGATATCACCATACATTATGGATGCACAGACAAATTCAGTGCAAATTCAAGCAAATAGTAGGCTTCCTATGAGACCTACTTCACTCCTTGTACTTCTCTATACATAAAAATTATCAGTACGTTTGCAGCACACAACTAATCAGTTCATCTCATTCAGCCTGAAAACCAAGACATCTATAGTCAACTGAAACTCTGGAAAAAAGATTTCACATAAACTGAAAGTCATTACCCGAAGTGGATTGTTGCTAGGATGGCTTATAATACTTAACTCCTGAAATGTGTGATTTTTACTGGTGTCAAGCAATTAGGACTCGGCTTTATCTTTCCTGAAGAGATAGAATAGATAAGAATGGGACCATGTGCAAACCCTAGACTTAATTCCAGTTAATGCATATGAAATGCCTTGCTTTTTTACCTGAGTAGTTGGAGGCGACAGCAGTAGCATTTGCTCCTGCCATTCCCTTGCCAGCAGCTGTCTCTATGGGATTGAACTGCACTGCACCTGAGGAGATGGTGCTTTACAGATGGGTTTGATCCTGGCCATTGGCCCATGGGACAAGATGAAGCTATATACTCACAGACAATATATGAATAGCCGAAATTCAGTCGGGCTGAGTGGAAAGTCAGATGTGAGACTATTCTGGCCTTGCCCTTAAACTCTGGCTACCAATAAAACACCTGGAAAAACACCACCAAGAAACACAGGGATGAGGATGTGAGTCTCTTCTGGACAGATGCTCCCCGAGGGTTCTGAAGGTTCAAACTGCTTTAGAACAGTCACGGTGGAAGGTATCTGATACAAAATATCAACCTCTACATTCAATGAAGCATGTTGGAGAAAAGTGAAAAGAAGAAAAAACCAATACAGCAGTGTGGTCTTTTTTACTTAGCAGGTGAATTATTTATCATGTCTTTTCATCTGTACAGCATGGTGTGGTTTTTTTTTCTGAGAAAATCAGGGAAACACTGGTTGATCTATAGTTTAAACTGAATCTAGTGAACCATTCAAATGCTTTCTTCACTTAAATACTTCACTAAGTCCTTCATACTTCTGCCCCATTTTGGAGCAGTCATGGATAACAAGAAACATTATAATTTCAGATAAAAAAAGGATACTTTAAAATATTATTTATTGTTCAGCATTTACATGTCTTCAAATCACCACAGTAAGAAATTGATGAGCTTTCTGAATGTCAATACATGAATCTTATAAAATACATTAATGGAAAACAGAGGAAACCTGGTAAAATACGGTAGTTTATCCTACTTAGACCAAAAATATATAAGTAAATAAATGTAATAATATGCAGGTTGATGAAATCAGATCCTTTTCCCACCTATTTTACAGGAAGCAACTTCACTGGCACTGTAACACCTTTTTATGTGTTACTGCAGCACTCTCAAATTCTAGAATTTGCATCCTTTTCCCTCTGGCAATACCGTTAATAAAGCAAAATGGGAATGTCTTTTTTTTAATGTGGAGTTGTGCTAATCGAATAGAGACACATATATGTAAGCAGCTGTTTAAGTAAAAACACACCAATGCCTGGATTTTCAGAAACACAAGGGGTTGAACTCTCTGCCAGTATCTAGCCACCTTAGCCAGGAAGATGTACTTAAAAAGTTTCAAATCCAAAATATATACTCCGAAAAGATAAACACTTATTTTTTTGGCTACTGAGGAAAGGTTGAATTTAAAGACTTTGGCTGCGAAGGTACATTGCAAGTCCTTGGTGCTAATCACTTGAAAACCTCTTATTTACATTTCTGATCTTGATGTGGATTCTTGAAAACCTGAACTGTGAATACACAACCTAATTTCCAGACTATACCAGCAGCTCTTTCAACATGCCAAAAGTGAAGCCCACACTTGCCACTCTGTTTGGACATATTACCATAGGTGCTATTTCCCAAAATTATCATGTAACTGGTGCTGGACATATTAATATACTCTTGCATACATGGTTTCCCTTCAGTTACAGATGAAATATTTAATATCTGAGCAGCCAATACATAAGAGTCTTGAACCCTACCAAACCTGAAGATACATCATTGCAGATGTGTGGTCAGAACCAAGTCCACATGTCACTAAAGCTCTCCTGCAGCAAGTACTGTGGGTCGTGCCCTCCTTTATAGTTCATTAAGAACCGCATTTTGTCCTTCCTGAGCCTGTGCTGCCAATCTGTCATCCTCCCTCAGTGGCAATGAAGCTAACTGATGAGAGAGCAAGTTTAGCAGTTAGTCATTTTAGGAGGAGTTTGTCATGAATTTGATAGAGAAGCTGCAGGTTGAAATAGTACAGCTTTTGTCATATAGCAGGTTGGGCTAGAGAATAATTAGGATTCACCTCTTCTAAATCTGTGAATCCCAGAAATTAACCTGTGAACCCAGAGAAGACTTAAGCAACCCAATTAACTCTGAGTAATCTGATCATCTAGCCTTTAGGTTAGCTAGGCATTAAAGTAAGTGGACATCACTTTTTTCAACATTAATGCAAGGATTTTATTTTCAAGCTTTTCACTGCAACCACCTTTCAAAACAAAATACTTGGCTGGGCTATTAGCACTTCAAACTGTGATTTCTGTGTAAGAAAAACATAACTGTAAAAGTTGTTCCGTTTCCTTCAATCCGGAAATGTACCTTTGTTTGCTGCTGATGTTAGCAAGAAAACAAGCTCCTACTGTTTTATACTCGCAGTGGTTTTCTAAATACTTAACATAGGGTAAGGAGAACTCTGTATCATTGCACACACTGGCATCAAGCTGGTCCCACAGAATTTGATTAGTGATGCACCTAAATTGGTTTAGAAATCATGGAATCATAGGATCATAGAATAGTTAGGGTTGGAAAGGACCTTAAGATCATCTAGTTCCAACCCCCCTGCCAGGGGCAGTGAAACCTCACACTAAACCACGCCACCTAAGGCTCTGTCCAACCTGGTCTTGAACACCGCCAGCAATGCAGCATTCACAACTTCCCTGGGCAACCCATTCCAGGGCCTCACAACCCTTACAGTAAAGAATTTCTTCCTCATATCCAATCTAAACTTCCCCTGTTTAAGTTTGAACCCGTTACCCCTCATCCTCTCACTACAGTCCCTAATGAAGAGTCCCTCCCCAGCATCCCTATAGGCCCCCTTCAGGTATTGGAAGGCTGCTATGAGGTCTCCACGCAGCCTTCTCTTCTCCAGGCTGAACAGCCCCAACTTTCTCAGCCTATCTTCATACAGGAGGTGCTCCAGTCCCCTGATCATCCTCATGGCCCTCCTCTGGACTTAGTCCCACAGTTCCATGTCCTTTTTATGTTGAGGACCCCAGAACTGCACACAATACTCCAAGTGAGGTCTCACAAGAGCAGAGTAAAGGGGCAGGAGCACCTCCCTCGACCTGCTGGTCACGCTCCTTTTGATGCAGCCCAGGATACGGTTGGCTTTCTGGGCTGCAAGCGCACACTGCCGGCTCATGTTCGATTTTTCATTGACCAACACCCCCAAGCCCTTCTCCGCAGGGCTGATCTGAATCTCTTCTCTGCTCAACCTGTAGCTGTGCGTGGGATTGCTCCGACCCAGCTGTAGGACCTTGCACTTGTCATGGTTAAACTTCATCAGGTTGGCATCAGCCCATCTCACAAGCGTGTCAAGGTCCCTCTGGATGGCATTCCTTCCCTCCAATGTATCAACCGAACCACACAGCTTGGTGTCATCGGCAAACTTGCTGAGGGCGCACTCAATCCCACTGTCCATCAATTAGTTTAAATTGCTGCAAACCCACTCCTGATGTGGACATATTTAGAAGTGTATTATGACTGATAAGGTCTTTTTTATAACTTCAATAAAAATGCAGTGGAAATAAGAGTGATTCCTTCGAAGAGTATATTCCAATTAACTGTATCAGTTCAGTGATTTTAAACTTACTTCCTTTTATGCCACAGTGTGCAAACAAGCTGTACATTGTTATCAGTTACATCCATTCGAATCCACTGCAAACTGTAGAGGTATAATTTGACCCAATGACAATTTGTGAAGATTAAGAGCCCTTTTTGATTTTCTGTGTCAAAATCAGTTCTCAGAGTTGCTCTATTTGAGTTAATTTGTGCCTACATGGGTTGGATACTTTTACATCTGGGATTTTTTAAAAGCTAAAATAAAACACAGAACACAGTGAGCAGCATTGTTACTAATGAACTTTTCAAAGCTGACCTGCACTGGAGAAGTTCTGTACTATGAGAAAGGCACACATATACATATGTGACAGTTATATTCCTCCAGTCATTAGGGGATTGGTATGCACAGCAAGAACGGAAATGTAGGCACACCAGTTTTGCATGTTATTCAACCCTAACGCTGTTCAGAAGCTTTTAAGCAACCAAGAAAGTCATTGCTCAGACATAGACCATTCAAATGTGTTTAACACAACCTGTATGAGATGGAATTTCCTATTTTCAGTACAGTAGCCACCTACTGTACTGATCAAACTTCCTCATGACACTGATGAGTACAGGTTGTGTTTCCTCACAGCAGAAAGCACTTTGTCACCTGATCCAGTAAAGTACTCAAATCTTTTTAAATTCTTAAAAGAAAGTATATACTTCAGCTTTTTTGCTCAGTCCCCAGTGGCATTAGGGCTTTACTGCTTTCACCTCATCTCAAAAGTCTACCTTTCAATTTATTTTGAGAATTTCATTTTATGCTACTTGATATCTCAGATTATATTAAACAGCCTGGCTAAGAGTTAAAAGTTATTCAAATGACAGCAATGATGAAGGGCTGCTGTGTTTTAATCAGATATATGTTGGGAAGAAACTGTACAAATGCCAAAGACAAGAAAATAAAAGCCAATATAAACTTACTTAAAAAAGAATGTGATTGATAAAACCAACATGAACAACTTTTTAGCTGCTACAAATTGCCATGAAGCACTACAAGAATTGATTTATATCATTTTACTATCAGTTTCAGTGTAGTTCCCTATAATTCAAATGAGTATCACCACACACTGAATTATTCTCATATATAATTATTAATAAACAGAAATGTACAAAGCCATCATTCAGGAAGGAAAGTATCATATTGGCATTGAGCAAGAACAAGGAAGTTCAGTCGGGGAAGTACTGACTTGTTTTTAAGCAGCCAGTACTGCATTTTTCAGCACACTTATCGCTTTTGGGGTGTTCCAGTCCAAGCAGGAATGTCTAAAACAAGCAAGTTATGCTCTTGTATTTCCTAAGAAAACAAACCCAAACCAAAACTAAAAGCAAGAGCTGCTTGCAGCAGGAAGAAGGAAGGGAATAAGGAAAATTATGACTAAATCCATGCTCCAGGCTGTCACCTGAGAGAGAGAATTACAGCCCTGCTTAAAAGTTCTGCCTCCCCTCATAAGGTTATCAGATGACCTGTTAAAAGTCACCTGTCAGGGCAGATCCACTAGCGCTGTGGGGGAAAATCCAATCCCCTCTCAAATGGGGAGGAAATGGGGACAAAGGTTTACACAAGAAATTATACTTCTCTTTGGTCTGATTTCAGGTAAAACTGCAAAACTGACCCAAGCTTGAGGACATTATAATTTTTCAAAACCTAGAAAAAGTGGAATTGTTTGGTGAATGAGGCATATGAAAAATGTGTATGAAATATGTTTTGAGGTATTAAAATCTACACCAAAATCTGATTTCTATCTTCCTATTTTACATTCAAATGAACAAGCTACATCCTTGCACAGTGACAGGTTTGAGGCTGCTGTGAGTGACCTTATCCTTTTATCTATTTGCTTGTTATTATGACAAGAGTCCTAGTTAACAATTCAACACATCAGCTGAAGATACTGGTTTGGCGTGAGAAATTCCTAATGATCATCCTGCGTGTCCTAAGCATGAAAAATACTGACATCTCATTTACGGTCACCATAGTGTACAGATAAGAACACTTCAACAAATCTGAGCACAAAAAGTCACTTCTTGTTGGGAGTCCTCAACTAGCAAGAGAACATCAACAATTTCCAGAAGACATTTAGATAAAGGAAGATGGTAGCCCTGGCACACATGAAAGAGGACAGACCAGTCATGTTACTTTTAAGCAAGATTTGAGTGAAAGACATTCTCATTTCTTTCCATATATTTCTCCATTTATTAAAGAAATGCCTGTAAGACAGGCCTTGAAGAAATTCAGATTCATAGTCTGCGAGAGACATTAGACACAAACTCCCGTAACTTCCTTGGAGACATCAGCTGCATAGATGATAGTCTGAAAGCTTATTTTTAATTTTTATTTTTATTTTGTTTGTTTGTTTTGTTTCTATTTTACTTAAATTAACTCCGTTCACTAGAGGTAGAAATTTTAAAACTTGCCACCAACATCATGAAATCCTGATGGCTGAATTCATGTCATATCATTCCAGTAGCAAAAATCGGAGTTTTATTTCCACAAGGACAAGAAGTACTGTCACAGTAAAGATCCAAATTTTCTCTCCCAAAACCACATAGTATTTATTTTCCACTAATCTCTTTAGCCGGAGATTTTGGAATGAATGCTCATGGTCTCAGCCTGGGATAAACCTCCCTTTTCTCTAACCCATAGACAGCAAGATAATATTAGCATTTCTCACTTTTGCATATTATAAAAATGAATGATACATTTTGTACTGGCTTAATTAAAAGATAAATCCAGACCTTTGTGCTGGCTAAGTCAAAAGGTAGACCCAGGACATCTATTTACTACATAAAAAGAGAAAGCAAATGCACCCAAACAAATTTTGACACTTCAAAGTATCAGACTTTTTGAATCTCTAGACTATAGAAATGCTTTATGAAGATAATGAGGCCAATACAAAATCTTTGCCAATGCCAGCAAAGTGAATCCTACAGATCTGTACAATTTTACATGCACATGGAAATACTCCATACCTCCTTGTGCATGAGTTGCAGGAAAGATCAGATTTTTAACCAAAGCTCCAATATTTCAGTTTTCTCCTACCATTTTTTGCCCCAGCCTGAAACTCCCTCTTCTTAGTCACCCCACTAATAAGACCCTTTTCCTATTCCTCCTACAAACTTGGTGCTTCTTTTGGAACAAAAATTTGTCTCTGAGACTTCGCTGGTTCATGGTGAATCAGAAGGTAACCCAAGCCTCTGACCAAAGATGCTCCCATGGGCTCACATGATGTGAAAGAAAGTGGAAGAATCAGGTCTGGATCTTCTTGTCCAAATCAATCAGCTATAAATAAATGAATGGATAAATAGATAAACAAACAAACAAACAAACACACTAATACAAAGTACTGTGAATGTTTGTCAAAAAGAATGCTCAGCAGAGCAACCCACAACCCAGTTCAATTTAGGCTGTTGAGTCTGGCTCTGCTTTGCTTGAAAGCCTCCTTTATGTGACCTTGATTTCTGTTTGAACAGATGTTTGAAGAATGTCTGTCTTAATACAAGCACCTTCATCTGCCTGGTTAACATGACTGAGAATATGCGGTTATTCATGATTTGTTATTCTCATCAAATTACGGAGTTTGAGCAGTATCACTGTCAAATGCCAATCACCCAGCACAAAAAGCAAATAATTAAAATGGACAGGTGACAAATAATCCACACGCCATTTATGCTTTTCATAAATTGTCTGTTAACAAATTATAAACAGATTCATGTGTAATCACGAAGACTGTTTGCAAACAACTTGGGAACTGGGGAAAATTATACATTCAAGATTAAAATCAGTTCCAGTGAGGAAATAAGTCAGATCTTGTTACCAGTGATATTAATATTGTTTACTTTTTATCACAGAGGATCTAAGAGGATATACAGACTATGCGTAGCAGTGGGTCACAGCGGCACCATCCATGGTTGCACTGCACCCAGCTTAGAGGACGGTTTGAAGCTAGTTAGATGTTTCCCAGAAGAGCTATTACTCTGGAGTAAGTATACATTTTGGAAGTGGTTTAAACTGAATCACTACACCCCCACTTTTTACTTGGGATTAAGGGTATCCAGATGAAGAGTTATTCTGGAATAACCACTCTACTTTTGAAGAACTTCTAGGGGTAGGGAGACTTTCCTGCAGAGAGGAGTGCAGCACACTCAGCCAGCAGTCTCCTCCCATGACCTTTGTTTTCTTCAGAATCTGTCAAAGTGATGGCAGTTCTGATTCCCTTCAGGTTTTAAAGACTACAAAGGGCAATATTCAAGGTACTTTGCCTGACTTGGGTGAAGAAAACAGCAAGAAAGCATGTTCATAAACTCTCTTCTATTTAAGATTTCTCAGGCCAGAGACTTCCCTACCTGCAGAATGATTAGAAAAAATGTGAACTATTAGAATTGAGTAATTTCAAAGGCAGCTTATTACATCCACAATGTCATTCCTTTGTGCGTGAAATCACTGTTTAATCCATGTACACCAGGAGTGAAATCTACTCATAAAGTAAAAGGGAACTTTCTTAAGTTTTCCTGAATTTAACGCATAATACTGTGGATGAGTCATATTTTCTTTGTTATCCCATTCACTTGACTTTTCTATACATGTCTTGAATGTGCTATGTTTTAATAGCCAAGTAGGTCACCACAGCAGTTTCACTTGAGTTTGGGAACCTGCTGATCTGACCTGTTTATCAAGAGAAAAGTGTACTCTCAACAGGACAAGATTGTTTCATATTTTTCCTCCTTGTTTTCCTCTTGTGAGCAATTTCTTTTTAACATCCTGGAGCCAAGTAAGAGGTCACTGGTCTAGAGGACTTTTTTTTCCCCTTCTTCTTTTCTAATATTTGTACATAATTCAAGGAAAAAAAAAAAAAGGGAACAGTTTTCTTTATATAAAAGCTTAAATTGCAAAATTGGAAAAAGCATATACTTAGTGTACTTTATATATGTCTATGTGGAACTTGTTTATGTATTTCTTAAACATATGCAACAGAATTTAGAGTCTTAAAATGGAAAATAAATATCTATATTTATGAACAAGCCTATAATGATAAAGGGAAAAGTTCGAAACCTGTCATGACAGAAGTGAGAACAGTCATTTCATACCTCGCCATGTTCACACAACAGAATGGACTCAAGCTCTGTTGAGCATGTTTGAGTCCTTCAGGATGGAAGGCTCTGTGCTCTCCGATTTAAGTTAGAAAAACAGCCAAAGAGCTTTCAGTTTTAAAAATGTCCTAAGCTACTTTGAAGTGTTCCAGAGCTTTGTTTTCCTAATTTCCACTGGTACAAGTTAAAAGTAAGATCTTCTAGATCATTGTATTAGCCTCACTAAGGAGAACTGAGCCAATGGTACTTCCCCTCCCCCATAAATTATATGTTGTCAAAAGAAAAACTGTGTTAAAAAGGCTATGTTTCACATTCTTCAGACGGCTGCATGCCACTTGGTCAAGAACTGAGCTTCTTGTGACCTTCCACATCCTGCCATGCGTGAAATTCCTCCTACGTGACAATTTTAACATCAGTTGCATCGTTAACACATGCTCCTGTCTGCACAATGTTTGTCTTGCACTTTGCCAGATGAGACAGAGGCAAGATGAATTGTTACTGTGCACATGCAATTTTCTAATAAAAACAATATAGGCATTATTATTCTTGGAAATGCATTTGGAAAATCTTACGTTACATTGTATAATACACATTAGGGTGACAGGTAGGCAAGGAGCTGGAAGCGTATGTGAAGTTAGAAAGAGGAGTCCACGAGTATAGTAAATACCTGTGTGCATGTGCTTGCCTGAACACACAAATAGAGCCACCCATGCACACACATACAAAACTATGTTAATCTTGAACTCTGTCTTAAGAGTTTTGCTTTTGTTCTCATCTTATATGATGCAACAAATTTCAAGGCATGCTTTTCTCCTGAGGTTTGACTTGTATCTTTGGTTTCTTTCAGGATGTTCCTTTTGGGTAGCATTCTCAGATTCTTCAGCATCTGACACTGGGAGGGATTATTTGGTCTATCCACAGCTTCCACATAATACATGTTAAGCCCCAAAGTATCTTGTAATACTAACCATTCTGACTAAAACCACAAACCACCCAAAACCTAAGTGAAAACACACAGATCTTTCAGGAAATACAGGCTAAAAACTAAAATGTGAAATCTACTGGAAGACAGCAGGAGCTTCAAGGGCTCAACCAGTGTCACAGGCCATTCTAGATGAGGCTGAAGCTTCCTAGGTGATCCTTACCTACAGGCAAACTACATTATTTGACACCACAGATTGGAGTTCAGAGGTTGGTGTCCCTGGCATTAACTGGTTTGGATCCAAATAGAACTTAGTTCCCCACCAGTTCTTCACAGAACACCATTTGAAGAGATACTCAGAAATCGTTTTTCTGGAAACAGTTTTCTTCAGCTTTAAGGTAAGTATATGTGCATGTGCGTGTATTTGTATAAAGGTGTTATTGGGATATGGAGGGAATTATAGTTAATAGCACCAGATGTCCTACGGCTTTGTGTCAAAGACAAAAAACTTGCAGCTCGGTTGCTCACACAACCTGCTTGCTATGGGCTAAAAAAATTCTGCTTATGAGCAAAATAATACACATTATTTCACTGCTCATTCTAGCACCAGGCCTATAATTACTGTATTCTCAACTATCTTCCACATTCCCCTTGAGCTGTGAATTACAAGCTTTCAGCATATTGGATACTAGTACTGTGGCATGATTAGATTACCATTTCCACAGGTTGCCAAAGCAGAAGAATAGCTCATCTAAGTATGAATAGGTTCATTCACTTGAAGAGAATTTTCTTTACCTTTCAGACTAATCATATGTGTCTAACACAAGGTAAAAAGAACAGAATTTTTTTGCAGATTAGCTTCTTTCATAAAATTAAATTTAACCCCTAGTTTTTATATCCCAGCATTTCAAGGCATGCAGATTTGGGGGTTTTGTCTGGCTGCTCAGAAGAGAGCTGTTGTTTGCAGAATGCAGATACAGACCTGTTTTCTATTGTAGACTGAATGCATTAGTCACTAAGGATGCTAGCGCATAATGGAAAGTAGCCATTTTATGTTCATTTTAGTGCACAGCCTTGAAGAGGAACAACAGAGACATCCCTGTTGCTTTTGATGTACTACTGAATAGAATATAAAGATTATAATTATTTTATTAGTTGTTTATGTGTTAAAAAGGTAACATGCACAGAGTGAACATTTCCCTTTGGAAACATAACAGGTTTCAATTTGAAATGAGAACCAGCGTTTGAGGATATTTGTTATTTGCAAGCTATTTACAGAGTGAACATTGAACTGTGTGTTCAGAAATACTCACTATGCCAGTAATTCCAGTGCTACCAAGCACCCATAAACCCAGCCTAATGGGCAGCACCTCTCAGATTCACAGCTCCCTCGTGCTGCCAGAACTACAGGCAAAACAGGCAGGTGAGTCCACTCTCCTGTCCATCCAAATATATAGGTAATAGAGCACATGCAAATGCTTGGCTTTTTTATGTGGAAGCTGATACACCACACATGGTGAAGCAGGTCAGAAGCAGCCCCAGTGGCTTGCTGGCTTCACTTGCCCACCAGTGATGGAAATCTGGTTTTGCTCAAATGCATTCACCCCCTTGCCCTACACAATGGCATAAAGAAGGCAGCCCCACATGTTGCCTTCCCAGTCATTTGCAGCTTACAAAAGGTTTTTGGTGGATGCAAAAGCTGACTGACTCAGAACATGGGAGAAGTTAACAAAAAGTCACAGGTCCTTCCACTGGTGAGCAGCCTTTGCGGCCCATCCCTTATGTCTGTAAATCAAGTTCCGCACACACATTTGTGGCCCGCTCAGCACTGTTATCGCCTGTGTTTTAACTCTCTGGTTTACGATTTTATTATTTTAATATGGTCTCCAGACCATTTGCAAACCACCTACAGAGCCTGGCAGCTCACATCATTTGGGAAATGTTGCCTTATGATACTCCTCTGTAGTAATTACACTAAAAGCTTGCTAAAAAGGCAAATCTAAACAACTTTGGAGATATTAAAGGAGAATCACAGACTTTTTCTTGACATGCATCATCATGTAGTAAAAGAACATTCTATGAAACACAAGGATATTTATTATTCAAGAGATTACACCCCATTACAGCTTAAGCTAGTCTGGAAAAAAAAGGACAGCACTATTTAATGACAGTTTGCAAATTACATCCAGAGAAAGAATACCTGCCTTTCCAGTTTTTGTTAGCCGGCATGTGGCCACGTGAGTACCGCTCACAGAAACACTACTCCCTTCTCCCTTGCTCTCATACAGACACACACATCATTCTCCTGACTTTGTCATGACTTGCTGGTTTTCCATTCAAACAAGCATCTAGGCAAACAAAAACATGCTGCCTGTAGGAAATGCCCTTTACCTTGAAAGGTCCGTATCTATCTCTCTGTAGGACAAACATTCACTGTGTTTTCTGCTGTGGCCTCTCTCCAAGCTTTCCACATCTACTCAGCCTTGCCTCACAATGCAGCTTTTTGGATTCTCTTCCCAAGTCTCACTGCTTCTCACAAACCAGTGTGATTACAGCTGAATTCCTCTCTCTTTACAGACTCCCAGGACACTGTATTTCTGCTCGGTAGTTCAATGCATCATGCTACCACTGGCCTCTAGTGTATGTGCTGTTTTGCTTTCTAGGACAATGCAGTAAATGTTACATTCTTTGTCCAGAAGGATGAAGGCCCTGTGTAAGTGCCTGCCCACTGCACAGTGCATGCACAAAATGTCTCAAGTTTTCCAGCAGGCTGTTTATGCCCTATTGAGGCACTGTGTTTCTGAAAATTCCAGTTATGACCTGACTCCTGTACGCTGGGTAATTTCAACCTGGCCATTTTCAGTTCCCTGCTGTGAAGGAAATACAAAGCAAATACAAAGCACACTCACAATCCACTTAGCAAGTGAATTGTTTCCAGAAAACAAAAAGAGGAAAAATCTAGAAGAACCTGTATAAATGGCTATAAACGCCTAGAAAACACAGGCACTCTGGGAAAGTAATTTACCCTACCTTCCTTACAACTACTGTATTTGGAGGCAATGAACTGCTCTTTAGCGGTGTTTGCCCCCCCCTCCCCCCCCCCCCCCGAATGGCAGGCCCAGATGACTAATTTTGGATGGCTAATTAGGCAACACGAATCCCAGTGCTAAACAATTACAGCACTTTGCTTCACAAAGTTGCCCCTAATTGTATTTAGTCCATTTTCTCCATTTTTGTTGAGCTCCAAGATGAAAATTTGGAGACAAAGAGACACTATTCTAGCTGCAGAGTTTATCTGTCTCAGACACAGTGCTTGTAAATGTGCAGAAGGGCTCCACTTTGCTGTTTGCGTAGTGCTGTGCAATGGAAATCGGCAGTTTGTAGACAGCTCTTTCAAAGATCAGCAAGAACAAACACTCCTTTCTTTCCTCTCTGACTTCCTCCTAGTTAACAACAGATATTGACCTTATAGAATCACCGTAGCGCACTGTGAATCACGTATGAAATGTAATTTCCTCATCTGCTGTGAACAAGTTTAGCTGTGCTGTTTGTAGTACCTATCATGAGAGGGCTCACGGTATCCTCAGAGGCACAGCTAAGGCAACCTAACTCACCCAAAATAAACTGTTATGTTTCAATTAAAAAAAATTCCTTTTTTATTTCTACAGTCCTCCCAGCAAGCAGCTTGTCGTAACTCCTGTCCCACTTCCTAACAGTTTAAAATCCTTTAAAAGTCCATGTTTTATTCTCCCAAGGGTTCAACATGTGCTTAAAGGTAAAACGTAATGAACAGAACATTTCAGTTGGAAAGCTCCTACAATCATCTAGAACAACTGCACTAGAGCACTTCAGGGCTGACCAAAAGTAAAAGCATGTTATTCAATAGGACAAGAGGAAAGGGCCTCAAGCTGCACCAGGGGAGTTTCAGATTGGATATTGGGAAAAATTTCCTCACTGAAAGGCTAGTTAGGCATTGGAACAAGTTGCCCAGAGCAGTGGTGGAATCACTCTCCCTGGAAGTGTCCAAAACTAGTGCAGATGAGTCCCTTAGTGACACAGTTTAGTGGTGGACTCAGCAGTACTAGGTTAAGAGTTGGACTTGATCTTGAAGGTCTTTTCCAACCTAGTTGAGCCCATGATTATTCAGGGCATTGTCCAAATGCCTCTTAAACACTGACAGGCTTGGGGCATCAACCACCTCCCTAGGAAGCCTGTTTAAAAAACATCTGAGGGAGATTCAGAAGTATGGGCAGATGCCTTGCTAGCAAGCCTAGTGTCAAGAAATCAACAATTGTTATTGAGTACCTATTCTTTTTCCCATCCAGCAAAACTTACTTCAGTAAACATCTCCCAGATTGCATCAGAAAAGTGATCTCATATAACAAGTTCCATACAGAGAAAACCTAACTTGTGCTGGTTCCCTGCTCAGCACATTTCTTGTGCCTTCTTATTCAATCATCAGAGACCTTCTGTGAGCTTTATTCATGTGACTAGCCTCAGGGATTAAAGTGGAATTTGAACTATCTTAGTATGGCTCTGGAAGTTTTGCAGCCCACAAGTAAATCGGAAGGAATCAGCTGATTTCTCAGTGGAAAGACATATTCTTAAAATCCTAATCAGAACACTTCTCTGGAGTTGGATTATTAAGAATTTGGAACCTGAGCACATTTTTATGGAATTGTTCATTTTTCCTTCCTTTTGTTGCATTCAGCTTTAAAGCTTCTAATCAGTGTTTTTCCCTCATCTAACTTTTATTATCATCCTACAAACAAAATATCAGCATAACAATGAAAAATAAATGGAATCACTTACTAACACTTATTAACAATATATAAAAGCCACAGAAGATGACTGAATTACTGGAGTAATTACGAGGAAATTTCAACTAGGCTTTTTTTTTTTCCCCTTGTGCAAGCCCCGTTAACAATGCACAGTGTGTACTTTAACAATGTATACAATGTGTAATGGGGAAGGAGCCTAGCAGAAGTCCCCCAGCAACACAGGAACAGCATCTAGTGGCACTGCTGTATTTCTGAGACTCAGATTTATTTTGGGAGGTACAAACTACACTCACATTTGGGCTAGTAACATAAGTGGAGGCAGAAAATGTAAGCAAGCTACCTTTAACTGATGACCACATGAGTAAATCAGATGGATGCTCAAGTACGGCAAGTAGATTTGCATCAACAGTTCGTTCTGCTGATGCAAGGGTTGTCCTGTAAGCTGCACCCAAATGTAAATGGAGTTGTCTTGGAATGTTTGCTTCTAAAAATGAATCATAAAATGTGCTATTTTAAATGCACAAAACCCCAATTTCCTTATGGGCATGTATAATTTGCACTCATGGAAACTGTAGGAGCCTTCTTTTCTCCTGCTCTCAAGTAATTAAAAGTGAAACTGTTCAGCTATTTGCATGCAATTAATTTGCTGTTCCCTCACTTATACTGCTATGTCCTGTTATACATTACACATCCAAGGACTGTATACTTTATACACATAATTGCTTTTGATCCTGTGGTGGAAATAAATTTTATAAGCCAGCCAAACTTCTCCTAACCATGTATACATCTGTTGTCTCCCTGAAGCTCTCTGACAGTTAATTCCTTTCACATCTCCTGCACAAGAGGTACTGTTCCCAGTGCCCTTGTGAGGTTGCAGCCGGCTCTCACCCCACATGACTAAATCAAAGCATTCCAAAAAACCAAAGGGACAGTCAAGTCTCTGGAATTTCAAAGCAAACATTTTCTGTGTGTCTGGTGCTTCAACCCCTGCCAAGTCATGTTAATCATGTGTCTTGTTTAGCACACCAGCCCACCTCCTGACTCCCATTTCACTGACAGAGCAGAGGCTTTGATTCTGGCCTGATATACACCTGGATAAATTCTCCAAGGCCAACAGAACAACACAGGTATAAATTGGAAAGAAACAGATCCAAAACTGGCTTTGTGTATGTGAATATCATATAGTAAGAAGGCAAAACATACATGTTGTAATTTACATGTCATAAATATACATGTCATATATTTACATGTCGTAAAACACAGTTCAGCCTGTTCCAGAGTGCAAATCCACAGGGAGCAACAGCCACACCAACACATGTGCAGGTGCTCTGCTGGGAATAGGAGGTCACCGTGACAAGACGGTAGGCATCTTGTGATAGATAACACACCTATTTTAACTGAGGACAACTCAAATATGGATTTTTCAAGCCTGCCCAAAGAATGCTAGAGCTCTAGGAGAATTGACAGGCCTACGTAGCGTGACTTATATCAACATTTAATTTAAAAACAGCAAAGTCTCCGAAAAGTGTTGCCCTGTATGTAGGCCGATCTAACATGGGACTGTGCTACACCATAATGCAGAGCTGATAGCTTGTTACATTCCACTGACTCAAGGCCATGCTGGCTGGAACAGAAAGTTAGATCCAAAGCTGCAAGGGTTAAACAGTATGGTTTGTTCAGCCCTGCCTAAGGGTGAGCTTTGTGGGAGCTGTTATCTATGAAGAGCAGTAAACACTGATCATAGCCAGTGTCAGATGCTTCTGAATCAACTGCACACTCTACTGAGCCACTTGTGGGATGGCATTAAACTGTGATGGTCATGGGGTGGAGATGCATCAATGCAGAGTTCCCCTTCCAGGTGTGGTAAATACAGACTCCCTTTGTGGACAACTGTTGGCACCTAGAGATAGCTAGCAAGTGCTGGTAGCTCTAGATGTGCCTGGTCTGAGTGGATTTCCAAGGCAATGGCTCTATGGCACCTCCCTTGCCTTCCTGGGAGAAAGAGCCATCTACCACTCCCCTGGGTCAGCCCAGATTAACAGCAGCCATTTATTCTCTGCTGCTACTGCCCCAAACACAGCCTTTCAGTTAAGAGTCCTTTTCTGTTAATGGATATAAATCTAACAAGCTTCCATAATAATCAATGCAAATTTTTATCTAAATACGGAATCTGCACGTGACAGGATTGAGAAGCAGAAGAGAAGAAAGGAAGGAAAGCAAGCAGATCCAGACCAAATACTGGGCTCCACTCACCACAAAACCTAAGCACAGGTATAATTCTTCCAGTTTTGCTCATATGAGAAAGAGAAGCTTGCTCTCCCACACACTGCTCCCTCACGTTCTTTGTTTCTCATACTAACACTCTCAAAGATTTGTGCCTTTACACAGTCAACCTTGCTCAAAATTTCTTTAAACTGCAGTAGGATAATGCCCCTGGCTCTGCAGGAACCTCTCATCTGAGGGATTCCTAGGGATGTCACATCTTATGAAAATGACAGTAACTAAATTGCTGAAGGACTGACTTACAGATATGGTTCTTTCCTCGTACCAGAAACCCCCTTTTACTAGCAACTGATTTAAAGGAATCCTATAACATAATATGTATGCTTCTGTATTTTATTTTCTATCAACTAAGATGCTAAATTTCTGAATATTGTGATCCGTGTGTGTCTCATTGGAAATTTGGACCTTAGCCTGTGCTTTTACTACCCTCATGGAATCATAGAATCATAGAATAGTTAGGGCTGGAAAGGACCTTAAGCTCATCTAGTTCCATCCCCCCTGCCAGGGGCAGGGACACCTCCCACTAAACCATGCCACCCAAGGCTCTGTCCCACCTGGCCTTGAATACCGCCAGTGGTGGAGCATTCACAACTTCCCTGGCAACCCACTCCAGGGCCTCACCACCCTTACAGTAAAGAATTTCTTCCTCATATCCAATCTAAACTTCCCCTGTTTAAGTCTGAACCCGTTACCCCTTGTCCTATCACTACAGTCCCTCATGAAGAATCCCTCCCCAGCATCCCTATAGACCCCCTTCAGATATTGGAAGGGTGCTATGAGGCCTCCATGCAGCCTTCTCTTCTCCAGGATGAACAGCCCCAACTTTCTCAGCCTGTCTTCATACAGGAGGTGCTTCAGTCCCCTGATCATCCTCGTGGCCCTCCTCTGGACTTGTTCCAACAGTTCCATGTCCTTTTTATGTTGAGGACACCAGAACTGTACACAATACTCTAAGTGAGGTCTCACAAGAGCAGACCTTAGACATCCCATTTGGAACCATTTGAGCTAATTTCCCCACACCCATTTCATTTTTTCACTCGCTTTGCATGTACATGTGGCTTTTAATCACATGTGAAAGCTCATAATAACACACAGACAACCCTGCAGTATACATAAAGAGGGAAGTGCTTTATTCCTTTGGCTTCTCTCTCTGCCCTGAGCCGTGTCCCACAGTCTTACTGCTTTAAAGAATAACTCTCAAAATACTTTTCAGGAACTTGGTTAATCTGGTATTACTTATGGTTCTAATATTTCAAGGAAGACCTTGAATGACATTAGCCAATAGGCAGTGTGTAGCTATGGACATAATTATTTCTGAGGTAAAAACCTTGAGATGAATGTGCATATGGTTTACATTTGCTTTTTAAGAGAAGTCCCTAACGAAGCACATTCCCTATCCCACAAGGCATAATAGTCTGCAAAAATGGTGGAGATGAAGTCTTCCCATTAATAATTAAAGTCTTTGTTGCTACCACAGTGGTGAGCATTAGGCAATTACCTTTAGTCTTTAGAACTATTTGTTCAGATAGGTTTGTAAATAAATCCCTGCCTTCATGGATCTGTCACATTAAAAAATAAAGAATAAAAATAGCAAGCTACCTCCTGTTCCAGAAGGTGCCAAGGACTTCTGCAAGTGTAATGCTTTCTGCCCAACCACCATATGCATTTTGTCTGCATTTTGTTCACAAATCTTCAATCTATTTATCAATAAGCAATAAGCAGAAAGCAACACCATTACTTTTACTAATTTCAAAACTAGCAACAGAACATTTCTAAGGAAGTACATAGATTCTGAGCCAATGCAAGTTGTTGTTAAAGTCACTGCTGTCAAATACATGGAGCACTCTAGGATCCCTTCTGTGCTTGACTAGTGTAGTTTGTGTGTCTCAGGGCATATGTTGTACCGCTAACACCACCTTTCCAACAGCCACCTGCACAACTCATTGTTGTGACCTCATATATGAGGGAGCCAGATGAAAGAGGCAAAGCTCAGGCACAGGTATTTTTGGGATGCTCTTCCTACTGCCATGAAAGGGGGTATGATGGATGGGACTTGATGACTGCTGCTAGCCAGGAATCTTCAACAGGGCTATCGGCCTGCTGATGCTGTCTCTTCCTTCACTGGCAGCATCCCTAGCAAGTCTTGCTTCCCAGGACCCCAGGCAAGCTGGGGCTCACAAGCTTCCATACAAATACTTAGCACACATACAATTTAGACCCTCACCTTGTCTCAACACCCTCCTTCCACTTCGACACCAAAGTCCAGCTATGAGAACTGGAAGTCTGAAGGTGTGCTGTTTTCTTGCCACAGGTTTTCAGACATCAGTAACATGTTTGAGGTGCTGCCACTTTTTTCTTCCTTTCTGCTTGCTCTTCAAACCACATTTTTGTGGTAAGGAAGAATGAGGATGGCTTTACATTTTGGAATGAAGGCTGTGATTGTGCCAGTGAAACTATATTAAGAAGCCTGGGCTAAAGTGTTTATAACCAGTTATGAATGTAGCTATTCCTTTTCCTACTCACAAAGCTTGCAAAAAGTTATTTGGTAGTTTTTGCTATGCTGAGTCATTCTATGACACCTCTTACGGATCTAGGTCAGGTTTTAGCACTTGTTTATAAACAACTCACTTCAACTGTAACTTAGCATATTCAGTGTTAATAGTGTGCGGCTGAGCAATTTTCATCACACTTTACTGTTCTCTGTTAATGGAAACTTTTGTAAAGGGCAGAAAGATTGATAAAAATGCCTGCAAAACCAATCCAAATATCTGAAAAACGAAAAGTGCTCTTTGAACTTTCCATGAAAAATACCTGGAAAGAGCAAAGGATACTCTTCAAAGAGACTTTACATTACTTTGCAGACAAAAATTACATAAGGCAGCTGGGGTTAAAAGTCCCTATTGCCAGGTCAGAATTAAAAAAAAGTAGAATGCTGTAGTACCTATTCATATGCCAAACATTATACAAGGTGGAATTCAATGGCAAAGTTAGATATAAAATAAATCCAACAAGATTGTAGAAGTGCACCATAACCTTGTCCCTGCAGTGACCCATGTAATAGCTCTATGCTGGTGCTTGTGATGACATGTCAGCAATCCCACATTAAATGTACTTTAAAGGCACATTAGCTTCTCCTCTTCTATGTGCTTCCAGAGGCTTCCTTTACTCCTTTATGAACACATTTCAGTGCCTTCTGCCCTCTTCTCCTTACCCCCACGTTAGCTGCAAACAGTGTTCTTTCCTGACCTTCCTCCTCAGCAGATTGCTGCAGTAAGGGAAGTATTTTGAGATACCAGCTCATTTTTTTTTCTCTTCTGTTTTTAGCAGAAATTCCTTCACAGCATCTTGCTCAAAACAGCTGCTGTGTGTGAGTGCTTTTGCAGCCACATTTGCTTTAATTCTGGCAAACAGCTAACATTGTCTTTGTGAAACATGGAGGTAAATAGGCACATGTGGGTCTGGAGCAGCAGGGGCAGGCACAGAAATGAGTAAAGACACAAGGAGCAGGTTTACATACCAGGTAATACTATCTGGGGCTAGGGGAATTGGATTTTCTCGATGAACTGGAGGATAGGCAGATATGGGGGGATATTTAAATATCATGTTTCACACTTGTGAAGTTACATGTTAGATAGCTTTTAATATAGGCCTTTGTAATTTGATTTCAGTTAGCTCTGCCAGAAAATTAGACCTAAAATTGTAAGTTTTGGAGACCTTAAAACACAACAGTTGCTCCACAGATGTTGTGGGTAGGCAGAGGGAGCTCATCTGGATGAAAAAACCACAAACTTATTCTGAGGCCACAATTACAACCTCCAAGTTTGAGGGCTGCCACAGGTGAGGACAATTTTTCCATAAGAAACAGAGCAGGTGAAGCTGGTTTTCCTCTGGATTAGTGTTTCCCACTTCAGCCCCTGCTCTCTCCATCTCCCCTTTGCCAAGTGCCCTGTTGCTTCACCTGTTTCTGGTATCTGGCTCACACGCCTTGGGAGCTGCCAGGCTTGCCATGCAAACCTGGGTTTCCTGCCTTTCCTACCCTGCCACTGATGTTCACAAAACCCAGCAGAACACAAGAAATCCTGAGCGCTGTTCCTTACTTAAATTTGGTTGAAATGGAACAACAGGTTAAAAAGTTATTCAAGGGGGCATGGGTTATTTGCCTCTGCTCACCTGCAGGCAGAGGAAGTTGTTCCTTTTGAAAAGAAGAACTTTATTCAGTAGTAGCCAATTCATAATTTTGCTGTGAGATGACAATGATGTGAAGCCTGAAACATCTGGAGGTAGCACTGTGTCATTAATGCTGCTTATGATAGAAATATCGGACATGGGCAGCTCTGGAAGTGCTCGCTTCTTATGAACTGTTATCCCTGAGCTCCTGAACTGTCTTCACTTGTGCATTGTCAGAAAATCATTCCTATTCAAGCAGTAAGTTTTGTAATGGCAGTCAGGATACATATTTTTTCATTTGTGAGAATACAAGGACATATTCCTGCAAAACTCACTGTTAGGAGCTACCTTGAGGAACTTCATCTGTCACCTGAGGCTTACATTTTAATAAACAGATAGCAAATACCACCATTTGCTGCCATTTGGATCTTGCAGTGAAATGTGGCTAATCAGACATGTTGGATGTAGGACTTTCACTAAAATCCATTGGTTCACGTTACATGCAAACAACAAAAAAAAGCTATATTCCATTTGTATGTGTATCTAGTTTCTCTGCGCATATACTTTTCATTTACACAAACCTTTTTCAACACCTATTTCTGTTTCTCTTGCTGAAAAATAATAAATATTTTGTTAAAATACCTTTGTCAAAGCACTGGTCCTCGAATTAGCGGAATATTCCTGTAATAAATCAATTGTACCTGAACAGTTTGAAAATTAGAATGTAAGTAGAAATACCTTGTTTTATATACCAATACATTTAGGTACTCATCATACTTCCAGATTTGGAGTTGATGCTGCATACGAATGACAGTGCATGGGTTGTGATACTTTAGACCAGGAAAAACTTCATAACTGGTGAACACAAGTTAAAATGTGCCCTTCCAGAAGTCATGTGTGGTGAACCCAGGTTTTCTGGGAGCCATTTATGGCAGTGAGAATAGAACTCACACCACTCTTTCTTTCCTTTTTTTCCTCTTAATATTTTTAAATCTGAGCCTTTCAAACCACACCTTTGCTCTAAGCTACTGAAGACAAACAGAACAATTTACAGGGGAAAAAAAACAAACCCAAATCACTTTATACTTCATTTTGCTTATTCAAAAGAGAAAAGATGTATCACTTTATGATCTCACACTGTGGTACTACTTGGAATTTTGTATCGGGTATCACGGAAATAAACCACAAAAGCAAGGTTAAATGAGAAATGAATAGCCTTATAGTCCCAAACAATTCACTAAATATTTTTTTCAGAAAAGGGAAGCTTTCCAGTTCTCCCACTATCAGGCAGGGGCCTGTACCACCCTGGTACTACAACCTCTATTTTCTTAGGTCAGGAAAGCATAAACACAGACTAATATTACTTTTGGCAGACTCTGCCTAGTATAGTTTGTGTGGGAGTTTTTTGAAAGTTTGCCCTAATAAATGATTTACCAGGACAGTAAAAAGATCAAGAAAGCGCTGAGCTGGCCCCTCATGACAAAATACTTTCTTCACCCACTCCTTGAAATCCTTTAAGAGCTTCTTGTAATGATTAATTTTCCAGAATTCTAAAATCTGTTGAAGACCAGGGCCCATGACTACTGCACACCTCTTCTGGGATAAAGACACAGCATGGTCTTGTATTGAATCCTGTCTGATGCATCCACACATTTGCTTTGGGTATCCATTTGTCTTATTTGCAACCTGAATTTTCCTACGGAGTCCTTCGGGTTTCAATATATTCTAACGCTGCACATTTTTCTACTAAACAAAACACAAGAGAGTGTTTCACCCTCCTTTTTTATATTAATTTTGTCAAACTAATTTGTTTCAGTTGTAGCAAAGACAAAAGCAGACTCACAGGGAGGAAGGAAAAGACAAGTGGGAAGATGCCAATAAAGGCAGAAAAGAGAGACAAGTGAGATAGAAAGAAATGACTGTACATACTCCGGGGGCTCTCTTGTCTTTCTGAGATAGTGGTGCCTCGCTGGGACCCCTGAGGAGTTTTCCAATACACATAATAAAGAAACAGTGTTAGAAGACACATGGAGAAGAACAATTAAGAACAACAATGAGAAAAAAAATGTACAGGCATAATTGTGCCTCGTTAGAGGTACTTTATGATAATAAACAATGATATGTATTTCTGGTGATAATGATCCTGCAGTTCACTCTCTCCACTTATTCTAATTCCCCCTGCAGTGCCACTGCTGTCTAACATAAGATATTCATGCAAAAGATGCGTTAGAAAATTAGACTCCATTATTATAGCATCAGGTACAATAAGCAAAGCTATGGAAAATATCCTCTCTCTTCTTTTACTGCTTCTGCATCTGTCATTTCCAACGGTTTCCACCACTCTCCCATAGACATTAAACATTTTAAAAGCATCACTAATTCTCATGTTCTCTTAATTTTACTGAAGGAGAAACTGAGGCATAGAATAACTTGCCTACAGATAGGGACCTACCAAGCAGCTGGGTTAGGCATTCGGCCAGTTTGCAGTCACATGCTTTAACTATTTCTGATGTTTCCATAAAGAATATTATTAATTACTGGCAATTTGTAGCAGGCAAACCCATATGAAGGCCTTATTAGCAGCGTGAGAACACAGGGAGAAGAGCTTTTGCTCCCCAGAGGAGCTCCCAAAAGGCTAGCAGCTTTAATAGCCCTTAGAAGCTAACATTGGGAACAAAGATCTTTTAAAACATTGCTCCCACAGTAATTTTAATTGTGGCAGATCATTAGTCAGCAAACCCGTGCTCGGGGACTGCTTATTGAGCAAGGAAAACCTCATATCCACAGCTGCAGCTGGGACTGCAGGCTGGAGTGCCTTGCAGTGCTAACAAAAGCAATTACACAAACATTTTCAAGACCTTAGCAGACCCAGGCAGGACAGTTTATTCACCTACCACTACTAGTGAGATGGACTTCTAAAACCAGGGAGGAGAAAAGGTGCTGGTGATGCAGACAATGCCTGCAGGGCAGCCAAGGGTCAGGTGATCTCCCCTTTTTTAGCAGTAACTTGGTAGCTAAGAGCTGTATGTGCCTTTGAAGCCCAGTGCAGTTATTTTTAAAGGCTCCCATCAACCAGCCCATTGTGTAACTTCAGAAGAAATGGCATCCTAATAGCAGACATAATATTCTTGCAGAGTCTGCAGTTCTCCCACATGTCTGCTCAACTCTCACAGCGGACAAACCTCCTGGCAGGAACCAGCTAACAGGGACAGTGATGAGCAGCACTGACAAGCAGCAGCTCTGGAGGAAGGCAGTCATGTATTTAAAAAGGAAAAAATCACCACCAAGAAGCCCACAAAAAAGCCATATTATTTATTTTTCTGGGAGGTGAGCGGGAAGACTTTCAAAGCATGGCTGTTACGCTGTTTTGGCACAAAAAGTACTTTTCCAAATTGAAATCTTCCATCGGGCTAGCTTGGAAAACGGCATGTGGTTTATAGCCATGGCTTGCTCTTTTCGGCTTTGCCTCCTCTTCCATGTCAAAGTCAGCAACTGGGAGCGTCTCTGGGAGTACAGAGGAGTGTGTAAGAACCACAGCATCCCCAGTGCGTTTCCACTGGCTGACCCTGCAGGTAGTAAACACAAGTGCTCTCCTTAAAAGGACCTTGCTTGGCAGGATACCGAGGGAAAAAAATTAGACTATTTCCAAGGTGGGGAGCAAAAAGAAGCTGTTATTTGCTGGCACAGGGGAAAGGAATGAAGGATGCTGAAAGGGTACTGGGCAGCTGCTTTTCCGGCTGCTCTGGGAGCCAAGGGAAGAGCCTTTGATCTGCTGAGCAGGCCTGGGCTTGCCGCCAGGACCTATATCCTTTCTCCAGCAGTGACAGCAGGCTTCCTCTCTAGTTTCTCTCTGTCTGCCGAGTCAAAAAACAAGTGACGTAACTCCTTTTGGGACCTCACTAAAATGTTTCTATTATCACCAGCTCTGCAGACAACATATGCTACAGATGCCTCAGTCTGAAATTATCTTCTTGTCCAAGGTGGAAAAAAAATAAGAAAGAAACCACGAAGTCCTCTGGATTACATCTTGCAAAGCCTCATAAAAACCCCTCTAAGTGTACTGGTGAATTAAACTAACACACTAGTTCTACAGCTGAACTATTATGTCTGCATAGTACCTTGGCCAAGCAAGCCCTCCCTCAAATCTTGATGTGCTCTTACCTGTTGTGACTGGGAGGTTCAAATAGCAATACGGTTTCCAGAACTATACCTCAAGTGATGTCAAGATAGCACTTACTAAAGAATGAGCTGTTTCAAAATAATTGCCAACAAATTTTAGTATAAATTTAGTGATGTAAGGGTCAGCCCACTTGATTTGTCATGTTGTCCAAGAAAGTGGAACATGAAGGCAGCTGTGCTGCTCAGTTCTGAGACCAGAACAACCAGAGTATATAGAATTTCCTCCAGCACCAGCATGCTCTTAGTGCTTATCAGCATAACATGCTATTGCCATCACTGCAGGTAAATTCTTCTTGGATGCTATCTGGGCTTACATCTTACTCCAGAACCAGACAGGATTTTAAAATCTCATCACCTAAAGCACAGAAACATGCTATGTTCTATTTCCAATGAAGCTGAATCATACATTTTTGAATGACATAACCAAAAATTCACTTTAGCTTCCTTGCAGGACAATACCTTTTGCACCGTGTCCCCTCCCTTTTGATGTGTACCATCACTACTGACGATACAACCTTGCAAGATGCTGTGTACTGGCTCAGGAGTTTGGATGGTCCCACAGTTAACTCAGCCAAGCACTTCCATTCTTTTAGTGCACTTCCATCATGCTATCAGGTACTTGCTGCTCTTTATCAATGTTATTTGCACAGCAGCGGCATCTTCTCTCAGGTGTGTCCCCTGCAAGACGTACTGGGTGGCTCTGTATTAGTTGTCTTTCCTAGGTCATACCTTAACAGTGTGAACTGTGAATTGTACCAAGTGTTCTGTTTTCACCATGTTCAGCTCTGCTAAAGTCAGCTGGAGCCCTGATAATTGGGTCAGGTCCTGTCTCCAGCCATTATCATACTGACCTCAACTTGGTCTTGATGAAACCCTTAGTCCTTGCTGCCACTTGGGGCACCAGTTTCAAACTGTGACACTGCTGATTTTCATGCGGACAGAATCTGCAAAGATTTTGTGGTTTTCTCCCCCCCGCCAGCTGCTAAGTTTTACTGAACCCACCAGACATTGCTACACATAAGAAAACATTTTAAACACAAACTCATTTATGAAGTTGGGTGTATTGAGGAACGAATAAACCACAGAGGATGAGGAACAAGTTTTGAAATCATTGGCTAAGTTTTGCCTTCTAGCACACACAATCAACTTTTATAGTGTTCTTTTTGAACCTATGCATCTGAAACGTGATTTTTTTCCACTTGAGACAGTCTCAGTTGTATGCAATTACTTGAAAATAAGGCAAAACACATTGGTAGAATCTCAGCTGGAGTAAACCTGTGCTATAATTAGAATTTCTATTAATTTTAAGAAGTTATTTTGCTCACTTAAACTCTGCAACAGCATCCAAACCTCTACCTCATTACAGGCATAGTGTACAGTGGCTAAGGCAGGCTGCTCAAGACAAGAACAAGGCAAAGTGACGTTCTCTCGCTGAGCCACTCTCCCTGCTCCAGTGACTTGCAGTTCAGCAATTTCCCTAGCCCAATGTCCTATCCTTCACAATCTCTTAGTGGATCTTATTTAATTTCTCTGTATGGTTGCTTCTTGAACCCACCCAGTAACAACAAAACATCTGAATAGTTTTGCACATTTCATAAAAGCAGTGAATTTTCTTCCCTAACCATATGCAATTCAACATCAGCTTTTATGGCACACTCGCATCAATATACCACGTGTGTGATTTCCTTGTTGCTTTTCTCTACCTGTAATTGTTCACTTTACTGCTGATAACATTCATTGTTGCAGACAGAGGTGCAAACAGAAAGGGGACATTTGCAGACGTGGAAACACTTAAAAATGAAATCTCTGTCAAATGGAAAAGAGCAACGCTAATCAGGAAAGAAATTATGTTTTCCATCTTCCAACTGTACATTGCAAAAGATGAAGTTTTTTAAAAAGGACACCTTTGAAAAAGCAGTTGGCACATTAATTTTTAAGCGAACAACGAGATTTTCTGCTACGTAAATATACCTGAAGCTTCATTTTTAATTTGTTATCACTAACAAACACACAAGTGTAGACATGTCAGCTGGGTTTATAGGAACTTAACACTAATATAACTAGAGATAACACTGCAGAACAACTGGAAACATATAGCAGCTAAGCCCTCTTCGCTCTCTGTCCACAGCTGCATAGTTAAGCTGAGACAAGTCAGCTGAAGGACTTGTCAGAATTCGCATATGGCAATGTATTAATAAGCTGGAATTTGGCCCAAAAAGATGACACAAAAAACCATTTAACCACTTTGCTGTAACAGATTTTGCTTGCCATTGGTGTTTTGAAACTGAAGGCCCATGATGACTTGGTTTTTCCTATGGCTGGGAAGCAGGTGGCCATGGCCTGCAAAAGCCCTTGTCACTCACCTTCTTGATGTAGCATCAACAAGAACCATTAGCACCTTCCTTCTGGAACTCAGCACCAGAGCCCAAATCTGGAGATCAGGAGGGAGAACTAATGCCAGCAATTCTTCAGCTAGTTGCTCTTCTTCCCATCCTTTTCCCATGCCTGTGACTCTGGAAATGACTCAAGCCACTTAAAGGGCACCACATACTTAGACAGCTTCCTAAATTGGTACCAGCCAGATCTTACTTAGCATAGCAGGCTCCTGGGATGTAGAGCTGGGACTCAGCCTGTCGGAAAACCAGTTTAGGCTACATGCTTTTGCAATCTGGTGGTAATAAAAACCAGCAGCATATTGCTTAAGCCTCTTCTTCAGACTGCTGACAATTCTATATGTCTAGTATGTAACTGGCATCAGACAAAGGGAGGCAAGCCCACAGAGTCAGAAATAAAAAACATTCACTGAACCAGATGTATTCCAGCTATCATAGTTTCCACTTATTTTTGCACATCTTTAATAATTGCCAACCTGAAATGGGACCAGCTGACTGGCTGTAATATATAACAAATATGTTCATGTTTATGTATGTCCCTAATTTCCTTCCCACATGTACACATTTGAAAAGCCTTATGTTTTGCAGCCTTCACCCAAACATCTGCAATCATTTATGGAGCAGAATAATCTGCCATCTCAGCCTAGGTTTTTCAGTGCACACTACAACTGATGTCATTTTGGCATTTTGGATTTTCAAAAGAAACAAACAGGTTTCCAGGCAAACCACATCACAGAACATGCCATGGTTATCAGTTCAAAGAGTCTCATTGGCTCAGCAGCTAGTGCTGTGTTTCATCTAGTCTTCCTGAGGTCAGGCAGCGAAATGCTAGCCCAGGAATACACATCTGTGTATACACAGATAGTTTCAGTCTTCAGTTGTTCTCTCCCTGACTGCCCCGTGAAATAATACTCTGCAAAGCATAAGAACTGTCAAGTACAGGCTTGGCCAAGGGTAGACTTTCATATGAATCATGCTACATTCTGGAGTGTGGGCGTTTTGTTATGTCATTTTAGGGATGAAGGAAAACAGACTGACTAAAATGGAGATCGTTGCTGCAATATCCTATCACCTTACTATGAAAAGGTCCCTCAAACTTATTTACATAAGTATACTCTGCTTATATTTTGTCTTTCCTCTAGCCCACACCAGAGCTAGGGTGAGAAAGAAACTCCCTAGTGATCCCAGACAGTGGAAATAAGACAGTGGAAGTGGATTCAGGATGTACGACTTAAGACTTTCGCTTTTCTAATTTGGCAAAAGGAGCTAGACATTTCTGGGTTCCCAAGAGGACCCAGCATAGATCCAGGCTCCAGTGAGTGACAGACTAGACTGGACACAGCAGAGGCAAAGCAGAATTACCTCTGGGGCTGCTCCTGGCTAACCCAAACATGGTTTCAGTTAGTAGCCTTGGACAAATCCTGAGCTGGTGCCTATGCAACTTTTCTGAAGCAAATTCAGCTGCATAAATCAAACTAAGAAGTTGTAGCAAGGGAGAAAAGAGCACGCTAACAGCTCAGTATTGCTAGGTATTCATGAAATGCTTTGCTGACTAGTCCTGACAGACTACCTGTGACAAAATTGCATCCAGCTCCAAAGACACCCAGTAAACTTCTTAAACAAATATCCTTTACTAAAATTAGAGGGACAAATTGTTCAGGGGACTCAAAAGAGTGATGAGTTTTTTAATACGTAAAGTCCTTGGAATAAGACATTACACTACCTTGGCAAATGAGTTTGGATGTAGATAAGCTAGGAAAAAATTGATGTAGACGAGCTAGGAAAAAATTGATGTAGACATGGTATTTCAGATGAGGTGGAAGGGCTACAGTTTCAGAAGACCACAAACACCAAATGAAGTGTCCTAATACCTTGCTGTAAAAACTTCACATGGAAATGAAGAAAATTAAAAGACAGCGGTAAGAGTGATTCATGAGTTTCACTCCTGGAGATTAACCCCTGTGTTGTCACTGGGACTACTGTCCAGTGCTTCTCTTCCCTGTTTGCAGCCTGACATATGCAGGCACACACCGCTGTGATTAAGATTAATTTAATTGTAGGTTTTATGTCCTCATGACAGGGCCCCAAAGGGTGACTGTTGTTCATAGTAGGCATTCAAAAGAACAGGTTTCTAAAAATGTTATTAAAGAAGAACTGTATGAGCTTTGCATGTCATATTTTCCCAAGGGCAAGCTGACCTTTTTTCCTTTGTTCTTATCCCTGAGGTATGGGATTTCTTTTCACAGACAAAGATCCTCAAAGATCCTGGTGAGAAATGATTCTTCATGTTACGAATGCCTCCTTTGCTGTCCCTACACGCTTTGCCTGGCAAAGCCTTCTGAGCTTTAAGGTACCTTCACAATGATTACTTTTGAATGTAAGCCATGCTTGGCATTGCAAATTTTAACTGTTTGTGGTGCTCTGATTTTACACAAATACAATATTTCCAGTAGTTTAGAGGAGTTGTCCTTTCCTTAGGCATGCTTATCTGATGAGTAAATTTAACATTCATAGGCATGTGATGTTCCTTTATGTCTGCCTCGTCCACCAACATGGTACTGCTATTTCTTTTTGACTTGAGATGCCAATCAAATTTGGATTAGATGGTTGCTATTCCTAGGAAAGGACTGTGGTGGTGGAGTAAGCATCAATCTTTGAATCTTTGTTAACAAAGAATAAAGGGATTCTGACTTACTTCAACTCTGGAAGCATCAAGAGACATGCAAGACGTCTTTCAAATCTAAGCTGCTATCAGCACATACTTTAACCAAAAATAGTCACTCCATTTTCCTGCCCACCCCCAATATCACGTCTTGAGGTTTTCTGTGCTGTATCTAGCATTTTTCATGTACCCATGTGAATTTCTGTTGTTTCTGTCATGCACCAGTTAAGTACAGCTCAAAAATCAGTGCTCCAGCTCCTGTGTTTGCTACTGCGCTTTGGTCTTACGAGATATTCACCTTGTTTTTATGTTTTGGGTGATGACAACTTTTGCTTCAGGACTATAAAATAGCTTGTTTTGTGTATCTGCAGTCAATGGAGGACAGGCGCTAGACTCAGAAGCTCATGTGCAGATTCTCCCTATTCCCCAACAAACCAATGATTTCCAGACCAGCCAGCAGGATTCATCATAAAAGCTATTTCACAAAAAATGTTATTTCCCTTCACCTCAGTGCTACAATACTGTTGCAGGAGAAACAACTACACTACTCCGGAGTTGTGGGCAAGTCACACAGAAATGTTTCACCCTCACAGAAATTTTACAAGGAAATATTTGAAAGCCTATAATGAAAATGCCACCAGTGAATGAACTGTTCACAAAGGATCATTTCAGCTCCTTTCAGAGCGTGTGTTAAGGACATGGTTTGATGGCAGCTGTCTTCAGTGGCAGTACCGATGAACATGACTTAGCCTTCTAGATGACTGTCAATTCTGCATCATTGCATCCTCACCTGTACTAAGACACATCAGTTGGATGGTGCTGTCAATCAGATCAGGTACACGATACGTAACACTGCTTTTACATTCAATTTATCTATTTATTTATTTAAAAAAAAAGTATTAAAAATAAAAGTATTAAAAATAAAAGCAGCCAGATTTACAGGACAGCTTCAGAGAACAGCCATATTAGCAGAGTTGGAGGGAACAAGTATCACTTCCGAAGACAGCCCCCGTCTTTACCCTGACTGTGAGAACAGCCTAGGAAGATTTATTTTCCTGAGCTGAAGTTGGCCTTTATATATATAACCTTTACTTCTCTCCATATTGTAGGAAGACTCAAATTTGTACACAGATTTTTACCTTCAAAATGAGGAGGAGCAATGTATTAGCTTCCAGCCAAGGAATCAGAGCTGAAGTCACTGAAATACTGATATCTAATCATTTACAAAACCAAACTTACTTAAACTCCTGACCTGCATAGGGGTTTCCTTAAATTAAACTAGGTGCCTATCCACATTATTAAATATGTAACTACATTTTACCTCTTCTACATTCACATTGGTGTAATTAAGATGATCATTTGATTCTCAGGTTTCTTTACCTACTGAAAGAAAAAAATTTATTGTCTGAATAATTCATGTATGGATATGATTTAATGAATCAACACTTAAACACCCACCTCTAATAATGCCCAGATCTTTTAAAAGATCTCTACAATGCAAGTCATCCGCCTGAATGTATGAAGCGTCTTCTATGTTCACCACTATAACAATGCCAAGATTCTCTTTTTGTGCTGGTGAGCTCTGTAAAGCTGACACACCTAAGAAGAGAATAGTCTCATCTCCGTTTGATCTTACACACCTGCAAAAAAACTATTTAAAAAAAAATAAAATAGTGTTGTTGCAGAATCCTTCACCTTGGCACACTGTGAAAGCCAGGGTGTACGATGTAACATTTGGCTTAGCCTGGATTTACTTTGATATTTGTCAATGAAAGGGTGATATTTACAGAATACCCCTCTGAGAACAGAAGAGAACTTTGAAGTCCTGCTGAAGACAGCTGAATTGTGTAATGAGCTGATCTTTGCTTCATATTCCACAGGTGAAACTCAGTGTAATGGCTGTGGAAAGTTAAGCAGCATGTCAATAATAGAAACTAAAAGCAGTCAGCGCAGAAGCAACAATTACAAGTCTGGATAAAGCAGAGAGTGAGTCTCCACTTTAGTCCATTGTCTCAGACATTCAGCAGTGAACTGGAGAAGCTTCTCACCTGCTCCAGCATTGTGTGAACTATAATGCTGTTGGGTCAGTTTGTTCTACCAGCATAGATTCACCTTGCAGCTGTCGGTGTGTTTTCTTTTGATCAGTTACTGCAAATGAAGCAGTTGCAAGAGCCTCTCTATGGAGAGCACAGCAGATTCAGCTTTCCTGGTCCAGGTCAGATGAAACTTTGTGGGCAGAAGGACAGACTTTTAGCAGGCATAAAATACAAGCATAGCTGCTGAAAGGGCAGATCATTTTCAGTGAGTAGATAACCCACTCGCTTCTTTCCTATCTGTTTACCTAGATGTGCTTCCATGGAAAACCAAGGCACCTGGGGAGATGATTGCATCCTGGTCCCTTTCCAACATGCAGCACACTTGGGGACCAGGATTCTGAGAGTCCAAGGACTTTACCTGTTCAGACACAGGCACTCTGACAGAGGGATGGCACGTGTGGATGGACCAGGAGAAAAGACTCAATAAAAGGTGAAAAACCTTTTTCTTTATTTCCTGCTCGTCTGGCTCTGGACACTGAACTGCAAGCCTCCAGTATCGTTAACAGGTCTTACAAAGTTAATGGACAGTAGGTGAGTGTTATGCAGCAACTCCGTGGTACAAAAGAATCACTACACTGGAGTCAGCACTGAAAAATGGCAAAGAACACAAACTCTTTCAAACATCACCAGAATGAATCGTTTCACCATTTATGTTTTTTGTACAGCCATGTCGTCTGAACTTTATTCTTTGGTTAGGAACCTCACGCTATTACAAGTCCTGTAACCCAAGGCTTTACTTTCCCAGATCTCCAGTAGAACAATAACTCCCTCTGGTGTTTGCCTGCTATTGTTACTGCCTCAGCCACAGTCCTGCCTGATGATGTTCTTACTATAAACTCTCATTCCTCGGTAGATGGTATTTTCGGCTCTGGACAGAAACGACAGCATGCACCCATCGGGCAGACGCCAGTCTCGGAGGATTCATGTCTGCAGGTGAATGGACATCTCTGCACCATGAAAAGTGGATTGCCAAACTCCGCTGCTGCCGAGTGACTCACGGTGTCAATGGATCATTAACATGCTCCCTGCATTTATTTAATTACACGACCAGTAGGCTTACTGCAATGCGCCTGGACGCTTTATTTGATGACTATTGGAACTTCCCAGTACAACCCAGTCCTGAGAGGGTCAGGATACGTATAGGGATATGTCAATCTGGATGATAGTTCGGAGTTGATGAGTTGCTGAGCTCCGCTCTTGGGACAAAAAAATGTGGAACTGTCATTCAGCTGCAAACTTACAGGAATGCTGTCACAGCTTTAAGGCTCAAATCTGACCTACAAGTCAGTTTCAAGCTATCTCTGCAGGCAGAGGAAGCAAAATGAGATGCAAGAGGATTAAGCTCCTGTCCTTCAGGCTAGACTTTGCCTATCTGTTGCCATAGTAATGCTGATTGTCAATTTCTTTAATTCGAAAATTGCAAAAAAAATCTAAATTTTTGTTGTTAAATATATATCACATAATAGTTTACAAATAAACACCCAATAATTTTTTTTTCAGATTTTTGCTGTAACCAGATGACAAAAACAAATCTGCAAGACAAGATGAAGAAAACTAAATGTTTGAGACAGGCATTTTGCTGAATAGAAATTCCTTCCAAAGAATCATGCAATCATTCAGCTGAGTGCTCTCTCCAAACAGCCCACAGGCTTTTTATATTTGACCTAAATGTCTGGAGTTCATCGGTGGTTTGGGTTTTTTTTCCCTTCAGCATGTCACAAAACAGGAATCTGTAAGCTGATTATTGCTGCTGTTAATTCACTTCTGAATGCAAACATCTTTGCATATTTCAAACACTGGTGTATAGAGTTGAAATCAGAAAAGTTTAAAGATCCTGAAAGCTCATAGTAAATCCTGACTGTCTGGCTCGTTGGCCAATGTCCCATATTATACAAAGTGTGTAACCATACTGCACCTTTGATGTAAACCAACTCCCCTTTAATGTGCTGTAATCTCTTATGCCCCTTGTCTCTCAAATAATAATCCTCTTGCATACGGTAATCCTCAAAATCACATATGCTTTTTAAAGCTTTTCCTGTGGAAATTATTCATATCCATTTTCTGGGCACTTGCAACTAGATATCACAGAAAACCTGATTCTTCTGCAGCCTGAATTTTTCGTATTCCACATTTACTGCTTGGTTGGAACTGGATTAACAAAATAAGTAAACAGCTTTCAGTTGTCCAGCAGAACAGTAGCATGCCTACTTTTCGTTTGGTCAAGGCAGAGGCATAACATGTCTGGGAGAGTGGACAAGAAACAAGTAAAATGACATCTGCTATTTGGGTTGTAAAACAGAGAATCAGACTTAGCTGCCTAGAACAATTAAAAAAGATCTCCTCCTGGACTACTGAAACAAGCTAGTAAATGAAAAATTCCCACCTCAGCAGTAGTAATCAAGCCCCCTAACACTAGCACCTGGACATTTACAACTGTGCTACCAGTTACTCCAAGTTTCAATACTGCAGGATTAAATGTTTTTAGATATTGCCATCTCAAGTCAGAGGTAGAGGTTGAGACTAAAATTACTTCATCAGATTAGCATATTTATTTAAATGATCCAATCATGACAACTGATGACTTTAATGTGGGTCTCCTCAGGTCAAATGTAAGATCTTCAGTGTCACAAACTGCATTAATTGCAGGACTTGATGAATATTAGCCTAAGAGTTAAAAAACATTTGTATTTGCTGAGAAATGTGCATATTGCCGTTAAGAAATTTGTGGCAAGTGAGGAGTGCTGAGGTACAGCTTCCAGTGATACAACAGCACAACCTGCTGATGAAACCATCTCGTCTTGCCTGTCTAAGCCCAGCCAGTTTGCCTCACTCCCTGAAAGACAAAGTGCAGAAATTTCTCCAGGTTTGTTTTTAATGGAGGACAGGTTCTGTTGAGGTATAGGGGCATTTTATTCCCTTTCCCCACCACCCGCGTGCATGGGGATCACCCATCCACAACCCCTTCTGCTTTGGTCTGTCCTACACAGGAAGGGATAACCCATGGGCTCTGGGTCAGCTGCTGATTCATGACAGCTGCCCTGAAGATGGTGGATAAATAGACCTGAGCTAAACAGCACAGCTTTCTGGCATCCTGAGTTAACATTTCATAGTGTTTTTCATTTAATCTTATGACTACAAGAGGCTTAGAGTTTCTCCCGGAGCTCTGTGAAACTCTCATCCTTGTACAAAATCAGATTTACTTTGCATTTAGTTCATTTAGATTATAGCTTATACTTCATGAGTCACAAACTAGAAATACAAACTCCCCATTTTGAGAGTTTGAGGGATGGGATCTTGATTGTCTCTCAGCAGCTTTGAATCTTGTTGGTTTAGGAATGCCCTGCAGGCCCGCAGGTCCCTCTTTCCAGTGAACTGTGTAGTAGCACATGTGTCATAGCTCAAAGACTGCCACCCAGGCGTAACAAGAACAATAAATAGTACTGATAAACACTCCAAGCTGAAGCAGGCTGCATGTGGGAATCAGGCAGTACTATTTCTAAAAGAAAGGCAGGAAATTAGGCTCTCTTATGCCATTCCAAATGTTTACAGTAAATCAGCAAAATTAATGTTTCTAGCAGGGAGAAACTCTACTCTCACTGAGAAATTTGCTGTACTCCAAGCAAAATAGCCAAATATTAATTTCTTTACAGCTGTTTTCACCATTTATTTCCTTGATTTGCCAAAATGAAGTCAGCTGAACTTCTCATGAGTGCAAACATTTGTGCTGTAAAAAAAAAAAAAGAGAAACTCAAGGATTTAACCCATTTTTAGGAAATAAAGTTAACTTATCAACTCCAGGTGCTAATCTTCCCATCTCACATGAAAGTCTACAAATTCCAGATAGATATAAAACTTGGTGACTTGACTGTGAGAAGATTTAAACTTTAAACACTGAAGGCAAATACCTATCAAAAGGAACCAGTTTTAATTTGGTGAGCAGAAAAAATGATCTCTAACAGCAAGGTTACAAGAAAGGCCTCTAGGAAGATGCTAAACAAAACATTTAATGTGGATGCATCAATGCATATGAAAAAAGAAGCAAACTCATCTCCTCCATTCCTCTCTCTAAGGATGATTAGAAGTCCAGCTGTCACAGGAAGCATGCTTGCTTGTCTTTATCTAGGTGATAACAGCAAGTTCAGTTTGCCAAAGCTTAATTAAGTAATCACTTTGCCAAACTTTGTTAGCAGTGTATTGATTAGAAAACCACAACTTTTCAATTACGAAATACGTTGGCTTGTTCAGTTTCTGAACTTTTAAAATCAGCATAATCACTCCTAAATCACTGCTTTAATATTTGTTATTGCAAAACAAATTACTGAGGTAAGAGCTAATAGTTATAATTAATGCTATTTTTCTTTCACCTTGATTCTTAATTGAAATGAGATTAAATGAACAGGAACTAGAATAGGAAGCTAGTGGAAACCCATTGCATATGTGTTATTACCAAAAGAAAAAGAAAACTTTAGTATTCAGATGAGATGCTCAATGTTATCAGTATTTACAAGACTGGAATCAAAATATCCAGTTTAAAATTCAGGCTCTAATTCACTTTTTATTCAACTTTCTCAGTAATAAGGGGCTAATAATCCTTACTTTTCTCAGTCATGGATGGTTTCAAGGATGAAAAATACAGTGTCAATATTGAGTATTACCATAAGTCGTTTTACAAGTGTGAACGAAATAATTAAGATGTATCATAAGCCTAAAGATATAGAGAATTTGAAACCGTAAATGCACCACACTGAGTTCGTCAAGAAACAGCAACAGTCTGATGAGGAAAAGAAACGAATATTTCTTTCTTATTGGCAAGGAAATGAAATTTCAGAAATCAGAAATTTCAGAATTTGTCTCACGTACTCCCCACTAAAGAGGTCCATTCAGAAATTTTTTGAGAGCTAAACCTATTACAGGTGTAACTATCTTTTGATGTATGTATGGGTACAGTCTAAGATTTTCACTTTATAGAAGAGTGGCTGTACAGACAAAGAATAGGAGTAGGGAACTAGTAAAACATAGTTAAATGGATTCCAAAACACCTACTGATACAAAAAAGAAAAAGAGAAACTACAAAGCCCAATTCAATAACCCCTCCCACTTGGAGAATTCATGGAGAATATAAACAGCATAAAGGTGTGAATAACTATAGAAGGGTAAAAAGAATCTCATTAAAATATTCAAATTAATGCCGTCAGAGTTTAAGATAGCACATGACAAGCATAATTGGCTTATCACTTTTCCAGGCAGTCAGTAGAACAAGATGGATGACAAATCTTACAAGTTACAGCAACTGACCAGTTGCTTGTAAACTAGTTTAGCTATACTGCCTTAAAAAGTGTGTTGCTGCCTTCTTCACATCATGGACATCACCTGGTTACTTCTTCCCTGCAGTGGATTCTCAGGGCTTACTCCATTGATAAATGTGGGAGTGAAATGCTTTGGAAAATTTGCCCTTTAACTTTTTTACTCCTAATCTCAGCAAAACTTCACACCAACAAGCACCTGCTTATCATTCAAAACAATGTTATTTAGTGGACACTGGCATGTCTCCTTTCAGAATAGACAGTCAAAACCCAAGTCTTATATTTACATTTCTGACTGAAATATGGAAATTCCAACCCACTTCATACTTCTAGGCAGTTCTATATCAGTACAAAGGCTTAGGCTCCAATGCAATTTTTGGTAAAAATTCATTTGTTTGTGTTGCAGGATCAGGAAACGATTTAGTTGTTTTTCAAAACCAAACTCAAAGTCATCTTATTCTCCTTTCTAAAAAAATTTAAGGAGCAATTAAGTCAAACAGGAATAGAACACAAATAACCTACAGCAAGGTGTACGCAAAGGTCTACCTTGCCACATTGTTACTTGCTATGGAAAAGAGTCAGTACTTTTTATGACTTGAGGATACATCTGTATATTGTATAGTTTAACGTTAGTATGAGACCAAAATGACAAATTTTAGAAGTGACTGTAAACCTATTATATTTTGCATGCTGACACCCTTACCTTCATGGTGCTACACCATTCTGTTCTGATTGAATAAAATCCAGAATAATTTTAAAGTGAACCAACACGACATCAAAAGTACAATACTATGATGTCATAGACATGCTTTGTTTTTCTGCAGAAAATGAATACTTTATTAATCGCATTCATGGTTAATATGACAGTTATCTAAAGAAAAATAGTTTAATGATAGACGTTGGTCTAGATACACAATTTCCACAGAAAAACGAGGAAGAACGTATGATATCATTTGGCTGTCGTAAAATCATAGATTTAAGTTAGAAAAGACCTTGAAAATCATTGAGTCCAACCGTTAACCCAGCACTGCCAAGTCCACCACTAAATCATGTCCCTCAGTGACACATCTACACATCTTTTAAATACCTCTGGGGATGGTGACTCAACCGTTTCCCTGGGCAGCCTGTTCCAGGCTTGACAACCCTTTTGGGGAGGAAATTTTCCCAAATATCCAGTCTAAACTTCTCCTGGTGCAACTTGAGGCCATTTCCTCCTGTCCTGTCACTTCTTACTCGGGAGAAGAGACTGACTTCCACCTCCTCACAACCTCCTTTCAGCTACTTGTAGACAGTGATAAGGTCTCCCTTGAGCCTCCTTTTCTCCAGACTAAACAACCCCAATTCCCTTAGCTGCTCCTCACAAGACTTGCGCTCTAGACCCTACACCAGCTTTGTTGCCCTTCTTTGGACACACTCCAGCACTTCTCTGTTATAGTGAGAGGCCCAGAACTGAACACAGCATTCAAGGTCCAGCTTTACCAGTGCCAAGTACAGGGGGACAATCCCTTTCCTAATCCTGCTGGCCACACTGTTTCTGATATAAGCCAGGATGCTGCTGACCTTCTTCACCACCTGGGCTCACTGCTAGGACATATTCATACTGCTGACCAACACCCCCGCCTCTTCCCCAGGCCTGTAGCGTTGCATGGGGTTGTTGTGGCCCAGGTACAGTATGTGGCACTTTGCCTTGTTGAACCTCATACCATTGGCCTTGGCACATCAATCAAGGTTGCGCAGATTCCTCTGCTGAGCTTTCCTACCCTCCAGCACACCAACACTACCATGCAACTCCCCATGAGTTTTCTGCAGATGTACTGAGGGTACACTCAATCCCCTTGTCCAGATCATTGAACTGCCTCCATTACTGAGCCTTGGGGAACACCACTTGTGACTGACAACCAACTGGATTTAACTCTATTCACCACCACTCCCTGGGCCCATCAGCCAGGCAGATTTTTACCCAGCAAACAGTACACCTGCCCAAGCCATGGCCAGCCAGTTTCTCCAGGGAATGCTGTGATGAATCACGGAATCACAGAATGGTATCAAAGGCTTTACTTAAGTCTAGGTAGACAGTACCCACAGCCTTTCCTTAACCCATGCTGACTGGGCCTAATCACCTGGTTGCCATGTGATGGCATTCAAAATGATCTGCTCTATAGTCTTCCCGAGTTCTGAGGTCAGGCTGACAGGCCAGTAGCTACCCGGATGCTCCTTCTGGCCCTGCTTGTAGATGGGAGTCACATTTACTAATTTCCATTCAGCCGAGACTTCCTCAGTTAGCCAGGACTGCTGAGAAATGATGGAAAGTGGCTCAGTGAACCCTTCCGCAAGCTCCCTCAGTACCCTTGGGCGGATCCCATCTGGCCCCATAGAGTTTTGTATGTCTAAGTGTTGTAGCAGGTCACTGACCATTTCCCCTTGGATCTTGGGGCTTCATTCTGCTCCCTGTCCCTGTATTCCAGCTCAGGGGGCTGGGTACCCTGAGAGCAACTGGTCTTACTACTAAAGACTGAGGCATTAAGTACCTCAGCCTTTTCCTCATCCATGGATTTCCTCATCATCCTTTGTAATTTTAAAGTAGCTTCAAAACCTTCAGTTAAGACATGCAGGCATATGATTATGTCAAATCCCAAACTTTTAACACCAAACATAATTAGTATTGTCAGATCTGTCAAAACTCAACAACTTTGGCAGATACTAAATACAGTAGCACCAATTTGGTAGTTGGTAGCTGGTTGGCTCAAGCAGAGCCCGCAGCAGCACCAGGTCAGGCTGCCTTTCTGGGAAGGCTCCAGGGTTCCCTGTCCCTCTGTAACTGAAGTCCCCTGTGGTGACCTTGTAAGCTTTCAGCCTCTCTAAAACTCCATGTGAGCCTGAGCACAGGGTAAGCTTTCTCGATGATGGATAGACAGTGAAAGGATTTAACAGGTGGTTGGCTGCTTGACTTTCTGTTTAATTGAGCAACTTAATGGTGCTGAGATCAAATTATATGTTTACATTGTGCTATGAAACACTACTTTGGATGGGGTATTTTTCATTATTACTGAAATCAAGTAACTGAATACGAAGGGCAGCTGTGCAAGAAACATATTTTGTAGCCAACCCCGTATTGTATTACATTATACTAGCAAAAGCACATAATCAGTGTCAGAGGGTGTAAGTTTTCACTGGTTCGTCTTCTGTAGCTCCGTCTTTCCTGAATTAAGACCTATTATGAGAACAACTGAAAAATATTTAGAGTTTCAGTTTTTAAAGAATGATTTCTTACATAGTTATTCTGTGCCCAATTCGACATGGCTCATGCTTTGAAATCATAAAACCAAATATACGTATAAAACTTATGAAAGCTTTTCATGCCAGAAATTGATAATTCAACTTTGATACATCAGGTCCTTACTGGATTTGAAAGAAGCAGCTGCAGAGAACAATTAGGCAGCTGGAGATCAACCTTCTGCAGTGACATAAAGCTCCAGTTTCTGAGCCTGCAGGGATATGAGATATCAGATTTTAAGTAGTGACGTCTTAGCATGCAAAAGAGCTGCCACTGCTGTTTTTCGTTTCAAGAAAGGAAATTATTTCTGGGGGTAAAGCCAAATTTAAAGAGGAAACATTTTGGGGTTGTATTGAGGCTAATGCTGGAAACTCTTTGAAATGGCAAACATGTTTGAGACAGCATAGCAGACATCTTCCTTTAAAGCATTAATTATCATCACATTTACCTTTTCTGAAATACTTGATTTTTAGCCTTGTTCACACTGTTTTCTAGTGTATTTGTGTGCACTGACTCTTAAAACCCAAAGGCAAAATGGTAACAGCCTGTGGGATCACTTCCTTATAGCATTTTTCAGTCTCTGCAAATTTATTTTTAAGAATAGCCTTTATTTCTGTCTATACAATAACTCCATATGATAGCTGAAATGACTTAAGAACATTGCTAACATGAACGGTTACAAAAATTCATATACTGGAGATCCCAGGGGAAAGCACACACAAGGGCATAAGCTACTATTTAAACTAGATTGAAGCTGTGGAGAAATCAGAGGACAGAAGATTAGTTATGACACATATATTACACTTTTTTCTATGTAATCAATATAGCCATATACCTACACATAACACATAAGGCTTTCCTAGAAGGTGCTGGAAGAACATTCAGCCTATTGCTCTGTATTAAAAACGTCAAAAATGCCAGCCCTTATAAGCCTTATCTTAGCCCTGTTGGCTGTTCCTTCACAAAATAGCTACTAATTCAGTGCACAGAAAAAGCAGTACTCATCAGCAACATTGCCATACATTGGGTTTTCCTTCTTGTTCAATGCGCAGTCCCAACATAGGTCTACTAAACACACCTCATACTACACCCAGAAGACAGAATTACTATTTTCCTTGGTGGCTAGCCTTTTCTTTCAGAAAAATAATGATTTATTTAAAGTCACCCTTCTGAGGAAAAGAGAGGTTAATTACTCCCATTTCAGAGGTGAGGAGATGAGAAGGAGAACAGCCAAATTTTAGATTGCCTACAATTCTGAGTGCCCAAGATAAGATGCCAATTTTCCAATTGCACCACCTCCTACATGCAAGGGAGAGCACCCTGTGACTTCAGTTCTAAGTCAGCACTTCTACCCATCAAGTCTGTATCTCCAGCCAGAGAGGCAGAGGAGTTGGGAACTAGCTGATCTTTAAAAGTCCTTTTCAACCCAACCCATTCTGTGATTCTGTGATCTGCAGGAAATTACTTATTTGACCTTGCAGAGGAGCTTTGTGTCAGAAGCTGGGCAGAATCCAGCTCTCCACATCAGCTTTCCATAGATTTAACTGTGACCCCATCTCTTTTATCGCTGTAGTTCCCTGGTCTCGTTTTGTACAGACCTTGCTTTTCCAACAGATGAACCTTGGGCTTAGAGGAGCACAGTTTCCCTTATTTATTATTCCTAGACAAACCTGGATAATCTCCTGAGCAGAGTCCAGTCTGTTGCCCACAGGAGTCAGACAGACACCTTCAGGAAAACACCCTTGTAATTAAGGATTGTGTCATACAGTAGGTGTCCAATGGAGCCAAAAGAAGACTGTGCATGGAAGTTGAAGACTAAGATTTTCTACTTCATGAATGCTTCACTTGATGACTTTAAGCATGTTCTTTTAAAGCAATTTTTGGGTGTGTAATTCCCTTTTTTTATGGAAAAGCAATGAGAAAACAAAGTAAAAGAGAAATTCCTATTGTGAAGCATTATATTGAAAATCATGAGCATTACTAAATGAGACTGAAACCCTGCTGGCTGAAGCACCAGGCTCATTGTCCATCTCAGAGTCATCAGCAGTTTATAGGTACCCTACGAGGTGACTGCTTCATCTCCTGACATTTGCACTTGCAGCTCCCCAAGAGTGTTTGCTTAGGCAAACATTTGGCCTTGGGGTTGAACATCTGTCTTCCTAAGTTTCATGTGAAAATGTCAACACGTTTGTTTTTTTAAACAGAATACAGTGCCATGGTGTGGTGCTTGAGGATTTTTTTCCCTCAGCATGTGAGAAAGCCTTAGCTTTGGAAAAATACATCTTCTTGAACATGTTATGCATTATCTTTCTTTTTTAACAATGACTATAGCAGATTGTGTTTCCATTCTCCTTTAATCTGTTTATTAGGAAGCAATGCTTGCTACAAAATGACTTAAAGTGAATGAGGCATCCATACATTAAGTGATGATCTCTGGAAGAAATCATTAGCTATTTGCTTTATGTGATTCCCTTTGTTCCAACAAGAGAATATATGCATAAGTAAAACCAGTTGTTTTCAGGCTTTGCAAAAGAGATCTCCATCTGTGCTAATGTGAAAGGCCAGAGAGTTGCAGCACTGCTCAGTAGGGCCTACTGCTGATGCTAATGAAGAACAACCACATCAGAGATGGAAGCAGCCACATCTTCTAATTCTTGTCATCAGTCTGTTAGAAAGCTAAGACCCACATTTGCAGTTGCTCCCAAGAAAGTTCTCATTTATTCATTTTCAGTTTGAAATGATCCTTTGTCAAAAGCACAAGCAGGTGTCCTTCACGGGAATGTGAATTCATACTGCAACTTTCTGCCTGGGACCAATTTGTACCCTAAATTAGGGGTAGAAGCAATGGAACTTACTAATGAAAGTAACGTGAACAGGAAAATCCATTTAAAAATCTTTCAAGATTGAATAAAGCTGACAAAGTAAAAATTAACAAAACTGAGGCACAACAGCAGCTTTCAAAAAATAAGCACTGTTTAGTAATAAACCTCTGCAACAGAATGGGAACATTTCAAATAGACCACCTGTTGCAGTGCTTTATTGGCCTTCCAAATCAAAAATGTAATTTCTCATTCCTTGTTTCCAGGATCAGATGTCAGCCTCCTTGGAAGCAAGAGGTGAAGCAGATGATGCCCTCTGTTATATTTTCATCAGTGCTCTCTAGTTGTTACTTTCCAAGTGTGTTTTTTTGTTTTTCTAAATGTTGTGAGAACAGTTTTCACTTTTGCAAATTGGAGGAATGATGGTATCATGGCAGTTGCACCATTTCCAGACAAGGGAAAGATGAAGGGCATGCTGGAGAGGTTCATGCTGTGCTGCAGTTTGCACCCCCAGGAACTTCGCGCCTTGGAACTATCTGTCCTCAGCACTCGCTGCAGCTGTGAAATTCAAAGCTGAACCTCAGCTGCTGCTAGCTACAGCATGGCACGGTCACACATCACAGCCCATCAAGCACTCAGGCTACAAAGGAACTAGCACTAAGCACACCTGCACAACTTGTGCTTTCACAGATATCCTCAGCTGCTCAAATTTGAAAGACATGAAATAATGGATTTACTTCTGATATCCACCAAGGATAATCTAGGATGTATTTATTTCAGGGCAAAATTCACTTTGGCTACGGAAACACTACTGCCTTCAATGTTCAGGAAGAATTTTAAATGTTTCAATTATGGTACAGAAAAAGCAAAAAGGGATTAGCTCAGAATGTTTCAGATATCAGAACTAGGCTTAATTCATATTACCGCAGTTATTACCACCTAATTTTTGTAAAGGGAGTTGTATTTAGTTTAAACCTATTTAAGAGTTTTGAAGAGAAGGTCCTTATAGCCCATTTTGATCCATTAATGAGAAACAGGCTCCCTAAAAACATCAAATGACATAAATCAGCACATGCATATGCAGTTATTAAAAAAACTTGAGTCTGTACCGCACAGTCCCTGCATCTGAATGAAATACAGGCCTTACTTTTGCCCATAAATTTTACAGTTCTTAATATATAAATTGAAGGAACACAATATATTGTACTGTTTTTGTAACAACTTGTTCAAAAAGTGGTTTTTGTAAAAGAACAGTCATGAAGTGGAATTGGGCCAGTCAGATTGCTGGCAAAGCTTCCTGCTGAATATGATTAGATAAAGGGAAAATGGAGACTGGAGAAAATTGATCCTCTCAGCAGAATTTGCCATAATTATATGCAAGATGAGGAACTATCTATTATTCTACTGTTAAATTCCTCAAGTGGCCAGAAGGAACATTCTTGCATAATCTGCTTTTTAGATCTAGTCAACGCAAAATGAAGATCCTGTTAAGAAAAATGGAGATGTGGTTGACCAAGTTCTATAAACCTGGTAATTTTTCTCCCTAAAGATTAGACAGTGAAAGGATGTATCAGGATTGCCTTACAAGCACTTCTCCAATAGCCCACTAGCTTCCGTTTAACAGAAGTTTTCATTTCAAGAAGTAAAATGACTGAATTTCATCCATGCATTAATCCCGCAAGCTGCAATGCAAAAAGCTTCTAAATCTCGAATGTTGCTCTTGTAAGGCAGACTCTTTGCAACGGTTCATTGCCAGCATGACCTGAACTCTGCCCTGTCACCAAAGCAATCACTTTGTTAATCAAATTCTTGTGTTTTTACTAACACAAAAGGACTTTTCTGATTGCGAGCTTCTGTTCATGCAAGAAACTCATGGCTTGGAGCACAGCTTTCTTGTTGCTACCTAATTCAAGTGGAGATGGTACTAATAAGATGAAATAATAATCTGGAGAAGATAGAAATGACCCATTAACACAAGCAGGGAATAGGCTATGTAGCCTAACGAGGAGGGGGGACAGCCCTTAATGTTACTGAGTGCAGTGAAATAGCAACAATGAAATTGTGACAGGTTGGCATTGCTGGCCCCTGGGCAAACAGCTGAGTTAGGTAGCAGAGGAACAGTGAGCACAGCTATACAAGTGGAAAACTTCTCTCTTTCTAAAAATCAGAAACTGTTACATAATTATTCAAATTAGCCACATGAAACAGAATCCAAGAAAAAGAAAACAAAAGCAAGAAGCTATGAAAAGGGACAGCTAGTCTGAAAGATAATTATATACTGCTAAAAAGAGTAAGAAACACTGTTTAGTATGCCTCCAGATGAGCAACGATCTTCTCTTAAATGCGGTCTGCTCTGCTAATTCTCCCCAGTTCTTTTATTATAGATGTTGCAAGCGCAATGGTTTTATAGTTCATGACTGGGTGGGGTGATCTTAGCAGCAATGTTACTATAAGCCACCCATATCCATTCTGCTGACAGGCCTCACTATAATTCTAACTGCTAAAATAATCGTTAATTAGAACAAAAAAAGGAAAAGAAGGAAAAAGAAAATCAGATTTACAAGTAGGGACTCGGAAAAATCTCTCAAGTTGTCAGAGTTATAACACTGTCATCTCTTTGCTTCCTGCACCCTCACATGTAACCCATTCCCTTTCTTCAGCCAGGAACGACACTTGTCTGCTGGAGCTGCGCAGTTTGTCTAAAGGCACTTTTGACTGTGAATGCACAGAGTTCCACTCCATGCTAGCCAGAAGGGTGCAATTGGGAAAAAACAGAAAATTAACATATAGGCAAACTTTAGAGGAAATGACTGTTACAGCATTGAGTGATTAATATGTATTTGCACAGTGGGGAGAGCTGCAGGCCAGTAACATATGCTTTTAGCAGATATAAAATATGGCTTTAATGGATACTATTCCAGAGAAAGCAGCTGCACTCAAGAGGTGTCTGCAGAGATGGAAGTTCAATTAAAGGCCTTCAGACAGCACCAGCTCTAGCTATACATCTGCCATAACTGATGGGTAAAGGGCATCTGGGACACTGGGAGTTCTTCCCTATAAACACCTTCATTTACTCTGTACACACCACCAGCCCAGATGCAGAAAATACTTTTATGCCACATAATTTTTACATATTGTCCTGGGTTCAGCAGCAGCAGTCATTTTTTCTCCTTCTTAGTAGCTGGTGCAGTGCTGTGTTTTTGACTTTCAGCCTGGGAACAGCGCTGATAACACCGATGTTTTTGGTTGCTGCTCAGTAAATGTTTACTCTGACCAAGGGCTTTCTGAGTCTCATGCTCTGCCAGGGAGGAGGGGAAGCGAGGAGGAAGCAGAGACAGGACACCTTTCCTTTTCAAAGAACTGTTGTGGTTTAAGCCCAGCCAGCAACTCAGAACCACGGAGCCGCTCGCTCACTCCCCCTGACTCCTCACACCACATCTTTAAGATGGAGGCAGAGAACAGGACATCTTTAGTTTGTCTCAGAATATATAGTTATGCACTACGGGACAGTAGTTCCTCAATTTTTGTGAAAATGTCAATTGAAAAGTCTGTCGACTCACTGCTGGAAGTGTTGCTGGCTGACAAACCAGCTACATTTTCATAGGCAGGAAAAGGTGAAAGATAAAAATCTATGGGATAGAAATAAGTACGGATACATCATTTGTTTTCTCCAAAGCAGTATCACAGAATGGCTGGAGAGCCGTTATCTGTGAAAATCAGAATAAATGGCCTAAGAAAAATGGTGACTGACATGAGTGTCATGAGGTCATCAGATACGGTTTACTAAACAGCAGTTTTTATTGAATAGATGAGCTATCCCATTAGCTTCAACTTGTCCCCAAACAAATCCTCATTAACTAACCACTTCATGGCAAACAGCTTAGGCTTGATTTTTGTGGGGATTCATCAGGGGCTGAGCCAGAGAAATCACTGCGTAAATACAAGTCTAGAAGAAGACATGCCAGTTGCCTTCAACATCAGCAAGTATTAAAATATGGATTTATTGGAGATAGAATAGGAAATCTGTAACGAGCATAAACATGAATCAAAGTGCATGAAATTAAAAGTTCTTTATAAAAAAAGACAACAACATCTTAAGCAGATAAGCTAATAAGAACCAACAAAGCAGCTGAAGTGAATAGTGGAAAGCTGACTGGCAGATGGCTTGTGCATTAGCAGCACATAAAGTGTTTGCAGGCCTTGTTCTAGAAAACTAGTTAATGACATTACCACTTTTGCAATGTGAACTTCTTTTCACTTAAGCTATTTTGAGTCATGAAACTTCCTCCTATTTGATGAAAAGCCATGACTTTGTCACTTACTGCACTTTAAGGAAGACGTATGCTAATTTCAATTTTGCAAAATCTCTACAAACTGCCTCTGTAGAAAGATACCCACTTATTCCTGCTACGTTATCAAAAAGCAAACACGCACCGGTTTTATTTTACAAGTGAATTGTTTTTCATAACAATATGAATGAGCTAGATATTGCTGACAGCTTGAATTAATAATTTCCCTAGGCTTCTTTCTCGTTCCTAAGAAGCATAATGTCATGCTCCAATAACAATAATGGACTCTTAGGAGAAAAAAAATCAGATGTAAAAGCTGATGCCAGATGCTGCCAATGCAGCCAGTGCACTGCAGTAGCAGAAGCTGACAATGCCTCAAGCTCCAAAAAGGTTCATGTCACATTGAAAGTGAGAAAAAGGAAAGTGTTTTTTGAAACAGGAAGCCTACACCAGGTGGGTATGCCTAATCTTGCACCCATGATTAATGTCACATGCTGCAAATTACCACACTGATGCTGCTCTACAACAACACTGTTTATTTTTGGAGGTTAGTAATAGTAATTGGCAACATTCTGCAATTACACAGGTTCTGGCTTGGGATAAAAAGATTTTCTTCCTTGTGCTTCTGCACAGGCACTGGCCAGAATGTAACCCTAGGAGAGTCCCTGACTCCTCTTCATGCCTGCTGGAGCGGCAGCTGTCTGAAGATGGAGTAAGGCTTCCTCTTCTCCTCAGCAGTAGCTGGTAAAGTTAGTTTTTTGCCACTTCTTTAAAGGTGACACTGCAAAGGACACACGTGTAGCAAACTTAATGTGCTGAGGAGGAGAAAACACAGATGGTTTGCGGGAAGTGCACATGATTGCAGTGCAAATAGAAATAATCTCTTTAATGGAGTCATGCTAGTTTTGCAATGGGTGGTCTTCTTTTAATCAGTGTTTAGCAGATGCATATGAAGTACAGTGCCAGTGGTCAATTCACATTATGATGTTACAGACAACAGATGTGAGGCACCCAGTATTGCTCCATCTAAATCTGCTGAGCATGATCTCATTGCTAACTGTGAGGGTCAAAAGAAAGATAGAGCTACCAATTCTGTCTCTTCCATTTATGAATGTGACAGAAAAAATCTTGATATTGAGTAAAAATCTTTTTTTCTTGTGCAAATTTGTATGCTACGACTGCATAGGGAAAGTGTAAATATTTACTCCACTGACATTTCTCAGGATCTCGTCTTTTCTAGCAGTAGAATGGAAAAAAACCCCATCATTTGAAAAGTATCCCCAGAAATAACATTTTGCAAGCCATTTCTGTATTATTCCCCAGGATTTGGTTGCATGATTTAAGCTTTTGACAGAAAAAGGATAAGAAATGCTTAAATTTATATCTTTTAAAAAATACCATAAAATGGATTCCAACAGATTCGTGCTCCTGACCCAGACTCTTCTGGTTGTAAAGGCACCTGCAGTGAAACAGAGGAGCCAGATGTTTTTGTGACACCAGGCATATGGAAATTTCAAGCTGATTCTATGATGCTGGCAGCTGAGGACACTCAGCACCTTTTACAATTAGACCCTTCATGAGCAAAGTCTGCAGGAAAAGAATGATCTGTCTCACTTCTGCAGCTTAACAGACTGCTCTGATCTGCAATATTGTACTTAAAATATTAAAAAATGTATCTGCAAAACAGATGGGGGAAAGCGTTACTCTTCACTTGATGAAATTCCAACACTGCTTCTGCAGTCCCACAAATTCCCATAGCTATTTAAACTTTCTGTCCATTGCCTACCCTTATCTGTCGTGTTCATTATTTTCCATTCACTAGTTTTGCCAGCCTTTTGAATGCAATAAAGGGATTCTGGATGCCATTAATTTGATAACCACCTCATATCCTTCTATATCTATATGCCTCCAGGGAAACTGGAGACTCATCACAACCACAAAATAGGTTCTAAAATACGTGTCAAAATCTGGCTACACTGAGGAATCAAACAGCATCAACAGAATGTGCTAGATAGCACACCAAGTCATATGTGATGGAGGAATAACGAGGAGACAAAGCATTTTGGAAAAACTCAGGTTAAAAGCTTGTCCTGGGTTCAGCAGCAGCAGTCATTTTTCTCCTTCTTAGTAGCTGGTGCAGTGCTGTGGTTTTGACTTTCAGCCTGGGAACGGCGCTGATAACACTGACGTTTTCAGTTGCTGCTCAGTAATGTTTACTCTGACCAAGGACTTCCTGAGTCTCATGCTCTGCCAGGGAGGAGGGGAAGCCGGGAGGCAGCAGAGACAGGACACCTGAGCCAAACTGACCAAAGAGGTATTCCATGCCACAGCACATTATGCCCAGTATATAAACTGGGGGCAGTTACCCAGAAGGGTTAGATCACTGCTCGAGTCAGGCTGGGTACTGGTGGGTGGTGAGCGGTTGTATTCTTTTCCCTTATCATTATTATTATTGGTGGTAGCAGCAGTGGTTTTGTGTTATACCTTAGTTACTGGACTGTTCTTATCTCAACCCGTGGGAGTTACATTCTTTCGATATATTATATTTATATTTATATTTATATTTATATTTATATTTATATTTATATTTATATTTATATTTATATTTATATTTATATTTATATTTATATTTATATTTATATTTATATTTCTTTATATATATAGATAAAATATTAGAAAGAGGCAAATGTTAAAATGTCACATATGAGTTCAGGGAACTGTGCGAGATAAGACAAAGTAAGGCCAGGGCACCGGGTGACTAATTCTGTCACTTGGGTGTAAATTACCCTTCATGCAAAACAGAAAGCAGCAGACTTTCTCAGGAGTTCCTGAGGCAGTCAGACTGGGGCTAGTAGTTCATGGATGGGTTGGGTTCTATTCACTGCTTGTATATTTTTGGTCTACTTAAGACCCTGGCTTTTTTTCTGCCACAGATGTACATCATTTTATTCAACTCTTAACAAAGTTCAGGAGAAGAGAATTAAATTGAGAAAAAGGAATTTCAAAACAGAAACAGCCTGCTTTATTTAAACAAAGACTCTGCCAGCATTTTTGTTATACTATTACAATGTTCTGACTTCCATTTAAACCTTTCCAGAGGGATTCAGATCTACATTTTACTTCAGCTAAAGACAGAACTAATTTAAAAATCATTATAGCAAAGAGAACAGTTATCAAGCCGTCATCATCTTAACTGTGCAGAGACAAAAAGAAAGTGTCTTTCTCAACAGAACAAGCAAGAGAGCTGTCACAATAGAGGGTTCTGTGATATTATTTATCAGGTTTTTTTTTTAATCCCTCCTCTGATAGCTTAGCTCAAATCCTTGATCAAAGCAACTAGGAACTGCTCTACGCAGATGGCTTACTGCATTTTAAGTGGAATGCTCTCCTGTCTGACCAAAGCCAAGTTCAGTAAGGGAAACAATTTCCAAAGAGCAACACATCCATTTCCCCCCTTGAGAGGCAGACAAAGGTTGTGGCATTAGAACAGATTACTAGCATCTGCCTACAGTGTGCTTCTGATGAAGGGAGTATTAGACTGTGATAGCAGCTAGACTGTCCCTCTCTGCAAAACAAAATAAGGTGTTTTTCAGATTCCAGTATTGGATTTGCATTGTGCTTTGTTATTGAGCACTGTAAAGAGCAGTGCAGTAAGACTAGTGTAATATCAATAAATAAAGAGTAAATCACATTTATGTGTATACTTCAGAGCTTCTGTAATTTTCTTTTTTTTTAATCTACAGATGTCTTTGCTACTGCATTTCCATTGGGTTTATCTGTGGCATTACTAAAGAAAAAAGGCAGTTTCTGTTTCAAGAAGTGGTTAAAAATACATGCACCCCATAGTCTATCATAGCTTCAAAGAGCCAATTACTGTTAGACCGTTGCATAAACACATATTTAGGAAGCACGAAAATGTGCAATTATTCACTGAATCCAGTACCTAATACATCATATCTGAGCTCTGAAATTGGAATTACAGACATGATGAAATATAACGGTTCTGAAGAAATTGCTGTAGTGCAAGAAGGACCCTGCAGAGCTGCACTCATTAAACCCACTTATTAAAAATTCTCACTTAGTTTTTTATTTTTAAATCCAAAATCACAGTTACTTTAAAAAGCCCATCATCACCAATTACTTCATCTGTAACTTCTTGGAATATAGAATCATGGAATCATAGAATAGTTAGGGTTGGAAAGGACCTCAAGATCATCGAGTTCCAACCCCCCTGCCATGGGCAGGGACACCTCACACTAAACCATGCCATCCAAGGCTCTGTCCAACCTGGCCTTGAACACCACCAGCAATGGAGCATTCACAACTTCCCTGGGCAACCCATTCCAGTGCCTCACCACCCTTACAGTAAAGAATTTCTTCCTCGTATCCAATCGAAACTTGCTGTGCTTAAGTTTGAACCCTGTTACCCCTTTTCTTCCCACTACAGTCCCTAATGAAGAGTCCCTCCCCAGCATCTCTATAGACCCCCTTCAGATATTGGAAGGCTGCTATGAGGTCTCCATGCAGCCTTCTCTTCTCCAGGATGAACAGCCCCAACTTTCTCATTCTATCTTCATACGGGAGGTGCTCCAGTCCCCTGATCATCCTCGTGGCCCTCCTTCACACTTGTTCCAACAGTTCCATGTCCTTTTTATGTTGAGGACACCAGAACTGCATGCTATGGTTCAAGAGAGCTTTGTAATTATTGTATCTGATAACAACCAAAATATTCAGGTTTGTCTTAAAGAAATGATGTAGAATTTACTGCAGGTGGTTGGCAGCACACTGCAGACACTGGACAGTAGCATACTGTAAAAAGAACAACACAAGTTCTTTTCACACACTAGATGTATTAATTAGTCATAGCACCTTCAGGAAAGAGGCCTAAGTCTTCCTTCCCAAAAGATAACTGTAGTTAAAAGCCATCACATTACTCTATTTTAGGAAAATGGCAGGAATTATTACTGAAAATGTGATTGCATTATATAAATTGGGGCATGTCTTCAGCTTACTGATTCAGCTCATTTCTGTCACCACCATCACAAAAACACTGCATTGGAAATAAGTCAGAACAAAGAAAAGATTCATGCCTGTTGTATTTCTTCATAAAATGAAAATTGAATTATTTGCCCTTCATTTGTTATTGGTGTCTCAGCTAAGGAACAATGTATCCCTAATGCTGACAGTTCTGCTGCTTTAGAGATATGACCAGTCCTTGAGAACAACATTTTGGATAAAGGTTATGCTGTCCTCCCACAATTTGAAAGTGGAAGCAGACCATGGTTTTATTTCATATTCCGCTCCACATCCGACCCATTATTTTGCAATTATAAGCTGGTGCTGCTACGAGAAACCTGATTCCTTGCAATGTGACTGCAAGCATATTTCAAAAAGGGTTGGTTCCTATTCCTGCCTGAAATCAGAAAACATTGTCCCCAGAAACACAGATAAAGAAGGCTGCTGAACCAGAGCTGTTGAAGTCACAAAAGGTAACAAAAAGGTAGACTTGCCTCGCTTGCAGCAGTGAGCACTAGTATACCAGAGAACTCCACCTAACTGGGGCCCTGGACACTCCTGCAACTATGTCCAGGTAGTGGTGCGTTTGAAAACACACGTGCCTAGTCTGGTCCAAAAGCATAGTGCTACTCCAAACATGATCCTTTAGGGAGAACTATATAAGTCTGAAATGATTATCACTTTAGTTTGTGCAGTATAATCAAAGGAAATGAATTAATGGATGACTGTATTTAAGCACATTCCATACACATATATTCAAAAGGTTTTCATACATTTTTTTCATCTCAGTAAAGAAATTAAGAGACTAACAAATAATGAAACATTACATTTTATGTAACTAATCACTGCATCCGCTTTATTTGTGCTGCCACTAGATGAGCAATTTACTTAAAAGTTCTTTTCATAGAATGCTATAGATTTCTGTTAAAGATCAGCTTCTCCTGAAAAATCATGTTATTTCCTGTTCCATTTCAGAGTGTCAAATTTACAGCTCTAATGGCCACCCTATTCCTAGCATCAGAAAAGGCTCGTGGGGCCCTGCAGAGCAGCAGGCTGAGCAGCAGTCAGCAGTGTACAGTGGCACTGAAGACTGCTGACTGCATGACAGGCAGTCTTTGCCAAAGCACAGCTGGCAGTTTGAGGCAAGTGTAGTTCTGGTAAGACCACATGTTCAGTCTGCGTCCAGAGTGGCACTCCCAGCGTGGGAGACACATGGACATGGACAGAGTTAGTAGGGCTAGAGTGTGATGGACCCATATTTAGTCTTGGAAATTTCTAAATCATTTGAACGGCTGGAGAAGCCAACCACACAAGTGCTATCTGAACAAAATAGTGGAGTTGTTCTGTTCTGGAAATATTAACAAAGTAACACAACAGATTCCTTCAAAACATTTTAAAATCACAGTTTTGAATGATTAAGATCTTTCTCATATTCTTACCTCACTAAGTCTCAGTCCAAAAATTTAGAAGCATATAAAGCAAATGAAGAATGAGAATAGTAACCAAAGATCGAATACCATGGGGTATTACAAGTCTTCTATTTCCTGCTCTTGAAACACACTTATAACTTTGGTGACCACTTTTAACTCCTCTAAACTTTATGTTCTCAGAGGTGGAAAGAAAAAATAGGCCATACCCTACAAAACAAAGTCCTTGTCTCACCTTTTCTCCTTAGAAAGTTCTGAGCTTTCACTGTGCTCAGTAACTCACTTCAAGCCTTACCTGAAATTGCAAGGACTGAGCACTTTATTGAAGTGCTGTTAGGGAAAGTGGACTTGTCATAAAAAAATCAAAATCACCAGGCTCCAGGCTGAATTCCCCAGGTTGTCTCTCTCCAGATCTGAGCAGTGTCTCAGATAGGAACAAACAGTTTAAATTCAGTATTCACAGAATCATAGAATAGTTAGGGTTGGAAAGGACCTCAAGATCATCTAGTTCCAACCCCCCTGCCATGGGCAGGGACACCTCCCACTAAACCATGTCACCCAAGGCTATGTCCAACCCCGTCTTGAACGCCGCCAGGGATGAAGCATTCACAACTTCCCTGGGCAACCCATTCCAGTGCCTCACCACCGTTACACTAAAGAATTTCTTCCTCATATCCAATCTAAACTTCCCCTCTTTAAGTTTGAACCCATTACCCCTTGTCCTCTCACTACAGTCCCTAATTCATAATCACACAGAGAAAAAAAAGCAGTACCAAAGAAGATGACAAAAAGTTGGTGTAATGTATTCCACCATGTATCACTTCAGTTGTGAATCAGCTGTAACTACCAAGTATTCTTTAAGTAGGGTCTCTGTAATATTACATAGAATCATAGAATGGTTTGGGTTGGGGAAGGGACCTTAAAAATCATCTAGCTCCAACTCCCTGACATGGACAGGGACACCTTCCACTAGACCAGCCTGATTCAACCTGGCCTTGAACACTTCTGGGGAAGGGGGCATTTCTTCCAGCAATCCCTATCTTTCAGGCCACAGAGTTCCACATGTCTTCATGTCATAGAGTCTTTACATCCAAAAGGTAAAATGGAATTTATCAAACATTTCAATTCCTGTTCTCAGTTGGCATAAACTATATCACATGTAAATGAACCTGATGCAATCCACCAAATGTCTGGGTAGTCTTTCCATGTCCAACCCTTTCTCACACCTGAGTCCTGCTCCTGACCCACTAGGAGCCATTTCCATGAGTGCCTCGCATCATGCTTTAAGTCAGAAATGTTCCTGCAAGATCTCTGTTGTGAATTTCTCTCATTAAAAACTTCCTCTGGCTTCATAAACATGTTTTTACTTTTGTGTGTGATGTGGAGCTTAACATTCATAGTCAAAGCTGACTTCTGGGATAGACAAGACGAAACTTGTTTTATCTACAGTCAGATGCCTCTGAAATTGGAAACAGTGTTCTCCAAGGTCAGCTCCTCATTAGTAAAGCAAAACATTTTTAAGCGCTGGTTTAAGCAATTTGAAAGCAGATCCAAAACCGGACTACATTTCAGGATTACTCAAGGAAACAGAGGAAATGAACCATGTAAATTCTTTGTCAAAGACTGGTTTACACTCTTCAATTCTATTTTAAGGTTCAACATCTGCATGAAAGCCTTAACTTAGTTATATTTCTTCAGATCTTCTGAGGAAATATAATAATTCTGGTACAGGTCCAGAAACCAACCCTAGCTTCAACAGGAAATCAAATTTGAAATCCTAATTACTTGTTTCTTTTTGGACAGAGCAGTCACTGAAAGGACAGCTCTGAGGAGTCCAGAAGAGCTTAGACACAGCTGGCACGCAGTCAGTTACAGCTTCCCTTTCTCCACAGGATTTGATTTTATTTTTGAACTCTGCCAGGCACAAGTTTATTTTTAAAGCTGTTTGCATTTTCTTCCCTCCTCCTTTTTTTAATATATATATATATATATTGGCTAGGCAGCCCCTTAGAGATTTTCCGTAAAATACTTGACCTCTCTCAGTCAGATGTTCCAGCAAACAGAAGGCAAACAGCCTGCTCAGCAGAAGCACCATAATTAGCATATACTGTGATAACCCTCAGCACTTCTCTAACCTGCTGGCTACACAGCCCAATTTCCTTGGTATTTTTGTTTGGTTTGCTTTTAAGCAGAAGTGCAATATTACTGAGAATCACCAGATGGCATTGCTGCAGATAACTTTGATATTTCTGTTTACCTGACTGTACAGAGGATAGATATGGAGAAAATACTGCAATCCAGTGCAAAGTTTTTACTGATGTTGCTACTCGAGTTCTTTTGCAGGGATGCCATTTTCAAATTAAACATATCCAATCTCAGTTATATATTTGTATCTGCATATGCTAATGCCTGAGCCCTCACAATGTGGTAAGGTCTGTTTGAGCAAAGGAATGTGCATGGCTGCAACAGATATGGTTTAGAAACACAGACGCAAGAAATGTAGGAGAAATGTTCTTTAGACTACTTTAAAATTTCATTTATTCCTAATTACTATGTTAAGTTCATTGGAATTATTTACAGACTTCTAAAATTGTTAAAAGGCTACCTGTTTAGTGACTTGAATCTGTTGGCTGAAGCATTTCAGCTATAATGGTTGCATCTGCAAATAACTTGGAATCACATCGTGCAATAACTCACAGCTCACTAAATTCCTCTGAAGAGACCAAATGACATGGGTGGTAATTTTTAGTGCAGGCTATGGTGTGTAACACATGCCAGCACTTCAGAGCTCATGTAGCTCTTAGACTGCACAGTCCTGCTTCAAGGAATGGGTTCTTGCCAGTGCAGGGTGCACCTGCCTCTGCAGGTACGATGCTGAGTGAGCAAATACAAAGGGGGATGGATCTTTTCAATTGCTTAGCTTTCAAGTCATGATGAAGTTGTGACATAGCGCTTCTATTTCTATATGAAGTGGTAAGATTGTATTTTCTCTCCTTCCTTTTGAAATTCTTCACTGTAGAAGATGAGAAAAACATGATTTCACATACAAGATTGCCTAAATACTCACCTTCCAGCTATACGCAGAAACATCACTTTGGTGAGATTAGGATTTTTCGCTCCACTCAGTGTAACATTTCATCCCATTGACCACAACAGGTTTGTGCCTACAACCCCATTTTTACACTCAGGCTTGGTTTCAGCCAGATGCTGAGGCCACCAGTTTGGCAATCACCTGTGGCTGAGCTCTGTGCCACAGCTAGTTTATTAGCACTGGATTTATAGTTATATTGAGAACATTCCCAGGAACTGAACAGCTGTGCCACTAGAGATGTATCCTAATTTCAGAATCAAACCTCCAAAACTATGTGGCAAAAAGGAAATGAAAACCTGAAGCTGTGACCACTGTAGCATATGCTGACAGGCAGAGGAAAGCGTGATTTTTCTCCATAGCGCTTGCTTAATATTTTTACCCAGATGCCTTGGAAAGCTGTGGGCCATAGCTCTGGAGGAATAATTCTGAATCCAGTGGACAGGTAGCTGTCTTGTCTTTTCCATCATCATCAAGTTGGCATTTTCCTGGGCTTCCAGCCCAGGTCAGAAATTCCCAGTATCAGTGTACTATCATAGATTTGTGCATTGGTGAATGGAAAGCCAGGTCACAGAGGGAACTGCTAATGTTTATGAAATGAATCTTGCTTGGTTAAACAGGCAGAGGTGTTTTTGGAGCAGGAGAACAGCTCTCTCATTTGGGGACATTAAATCCATAGTTTAGATCACAACTGCCTTTATGTCTCCCACGAAACATTTGAAATATGACCTCAGTGGAGAGGAGTATGACATACTGTTCTCCTGGCTACACATATTCCTAGCTGTTGTGCTGTTTCCAATTTTATTGAAGCAGATATTAACACAAACCACCAATGATACCTTTCATGCTTCTCTTCTGTGAGCCAGCCACAGGCAACAGCAAGGTAGTCAATACAGATGCTTTTGGATGGAATTAATTCAGCTCTTACCCCATTAAATGGATGCTAGCATGTAAGTCAGGTAGTAAAAGAGACAAGCTGTCTGAAATGCTAACAGTGTAAGAGACAGGCCCTTGGGAGCCTGAGAATTAAAAAATGAGAAAGATAATTCTGTAAAATTCTCATGGCAGAAAATACATGCCTACAGCAGTCTTTAAATGACTCTATGGATGTCCAAAGAGAGGGCTGCAAATCACTTTGCTATCTGCATTTTATATAGGGGTTTACTACAGAAACAGTAACCCAAGACAGACCCACTGCATTACATTTTTGAATAATATAGCTTTGTTCATATGATTTTTTTTAATAAAGCCAGCAACCCAGAGAAGAGACCAGGCCTCTGTTTGTGGTTGTACTACAAAAAAGGAACATAAAAAAGAGACAGTTTACAATAACGATTTTCCTCTTCTGAGTTTTCCAGTGGTGTTGGCTGATACATAAAGCCAACCTTCTCTATTTATACACCATCATCCCCAAACACAGGCATCATTTTTCTAAGTGTCAGAAACATCTTATATGAAAATAATAAAAAAAAATAGTTACTCTCTTTTGTATTAATAATTAAAGTTATTTTTATACAGGAAAAGTGTTAACAAATCCATTCTCATAGAATTGATAGACTACTCTGCGATACCCAAGTTGACCTAACAAAGGTGAATGCACACTGAAAAATCCCTGAGAATTCCCATCCTTCAGCTGTTGCCTCAGAATACATTTGACACAAGCTAATACCACACAATGAAGTAACATACACCTTACGTAAATCCTGTCTTTGTGGTGTGGTGCAAACCCTGCATGCACTCAAGAACTACTTTTGTAGCAGAAATGCTGTCATATGAATACTGTTTCTTAAAGGTTAGTGATTTCGATGAGAACTGCTCTGCATTACTTGTTGATAAAGCTTTGATGTTTGTGATGTACTGACAATGTATTTCCAACAGCACTTAAACTTGTTACTTTTAGAAAAATCATGACTTCAGCTGAATATTTTTGGTAAAAGGATTGAAAGTGTCCTTTGATGATATAAGGCAACTGACAAGCGTCTTTAGAAAAGACTGGAGTGAGAGATAAGGACTTACAAGGTATAAACAACTGCACCTCTGAGATAACACATGAAAAGGCAAAAGTTTTAGTGTATAGAAAACAGAAATTAAAGAAATGGGAAAAGAAATAGTAGGTATAGTGAAATACTTATAATAGTTAATATTAGTCATGAATATGAATAGTACATGAATAGTCAATGAAGCTTATGTCAAGCAGTAGAATGGATGCAAAGAAGTCAAAAGAAAGAGGCTCTTTCTCATCCTCCCACAGCGAAGAGCACACACATGTAATGGGTCCTGTCTCTTGCTTTCCTGAATGACAGAGGCAGATTTGGATTTTGGCTTCCGACTTGGTTTTTCTTCCCCTTAAACACTGCTTTTGGTGACAGAATCTGTAATTCATAATGGGTATTTCCAAAAGAAAAGCAACCTCAAACATTAAAAGGAAGGTTTCTAAGTCTCACATTTAGAGCAAAACCTCTCTCTCTTGCAAGGCTTGAATAATTTCAACTGCAGGAAGAACAACAGCAGGAGGTAAACATGCATCTTCTGACCTGCAGACCTCTTCTTCCCTTCTTTATTCTCACCTCTGAGATACGGCCTAAAGACCTGTAACATTCTCTTTGAGACATTAAACAACACATTCGATAACTTGTAATTTTTAGAAAAGACAAAGATCACCTCATCTTTGTAGAAAAACACAGCAGAGGGACCTGTACTCTGATAAGAGCCAGCAGAGATGCTAACCCAGAGCCTTCTTGTTCAGCCTTGTCAAATTGTGATTGCTCCTTTGGGGAGAAGAACAAGAGAAGACATGACCTTGGACTTCCCTTCTATATGTTTTTAGCATAGAATAAATAGGACTGGATGTAGGAGACACCAGAAATACATCAGACTTGATCAGCGTGTAGTTTTAGGCTGATTAGTCTGTCCAGTTCCCTAGTGAAAAACTGACTGTCTTGTGGGCTTGGTGTCTGATGGAGAAGAGCTAATTGTTGATGTGATGGAACTTCACAGAAAGGCACCTTCCCCTTCCACCACCCCTCTGGATGTTCCTTTCGTTACTCACCAGTACTGCTCTGGATGGTCCTCACTGTGGTGGTTGTACGTGGGGGAGATGAGGATCGCAGCGATATGCACTCGTCGTCCTGAGAACAGCCCTTCTCAATGGCCCTGACGTAGCTGTGGCTCCTCATGCGGAAGCAGCCCGGCATGGGCAGATCCAGTGCTTCCACTGCCTGAGACTCGAGTTCACTGAACACCGACTCGCAGACGGATTCAAACTGACCGTTCACCTCCATCTCACTCACCTGCAGGCAAACACAGAGCAGGTTCAGTAACACCCCATATACTCTCACCAGCTACAGTGGTATGATGGCCAACATCAGCTAGAAGATCACACATGCAGAAAGGGTGAATGGCACATAAACGCATCCTATTGTACAAAGCAACAATTGCTAGGGGGAAAAAAAAAGAGGAGACAAAGTTGTTAGGCAGAGATTCAGCAGACTTCAGGCTCTTAGTTTCTCCTGAGACTGGTGGGAAGCTGTGATTCCTTATGAACAGTGTCTGATGAGCAGCATCTGGTTTGTGTTACCCTAGGACCACAGCAATGGTTGAACCTTTGGCCATTATGATTGTTATAATGAAAACCAAAAATCATTCACGCTTTCTTTGAGGAATGAGGAAAAACCCCCAAAGGTCAGTTTAACCGGTACACAATCAATGCAACCCACAGGCAATCACAGTGATAAACCTGAAGGCCTGGGAAACTCAAGGGTAGAAGTGACAACAAACAGTTGGGAAAGGAAGGCTGAGAAGGGATCAAGTTTGCTGCAGGGGCAAAATGTGCAGTGACATCTCTGACTGAAAGCAAGAGATGCAAGTGAATCATTAGACCCTTTGTGGAGCAGACAGTAGGTGGTGACAAAGACTTGCACTCACACAGGTTACAAAACATCCAAAAGCATGTGGACTTGCTGCAGGTCTTACAAACCTGGAAACCATTTACCTTGGCTTCACTAGTAATGGATGAGCATATTTCTAAACTGAGCTTGGCATGAAAGCACAATAATTATCACTGCAGGAAACGTGCACACAGAAACCATCACTTGAGGATTTTGCTAGTTTTCAAGCATGCCAAAGGCCAAGACAGCAGAAGATAAGGCTACGTTACAGGGATACAAAAAAACTTAGAAGTTCTTTCCCAGATAAACTTTATCAAGAAAAATGTTATGCTGAGCATTTGCATGCATAACTGAAAAGAGAAATCTCAGAGTAGAACATATTTCTTTAAACAGACACTACTTAAAGGAGCATGGAAAAGTAGTAGATAGTATATCATACAGAACAATCTTACTATGGTGCAAATAGCCATATCCCCAAATAAACACCTCTGAATTAATGCTTTTTTTAAAAAAACAAAAACAAACAACAAACTTCACATTGTTAAATGATGTTCACTCATTGGCAGACAGCTTTGTATCAGTGTTAGGTGTAAACTAAATAAGCCGCCTAACTTTATGTTCATATAGTTGCCTCAAAGACTTGAATTTCACTGGTCTTCCTCCTAGACACATCCTGACCCTCTTTCTAGAGCATCAGCCCATAGCCTATGCAAAGTGCCTCACTATAAAATACCTAGGTGAATATTCTGAAGTTTCAGTGTCCAAATATAGAATACTGCAGAAATTCAAACTACAGATCCATTCTGAACGACCCATACATTTGTTATGGCCATAGATAAAGTTCTGGCACCAAAGATGCCACACCCTTTTTTTGACATTGCAGCGACTTGACATGCCAGTAACAAGGGGTCAGTATCTGGCACCACAAATCCTGCCTGCTGCACTTCTGGACTAGTGTAAGGAAGTTCTTTTATCCAAGTGATTAATCCAAATGATCCACTTACTTAAGGAAACAAGCCAAAACTCATACCAGGGAGCTACAGAATTTAGCAGATTAACTGCTGGCCCACTGCCCTGTGGAGTGCTGGCACTGCTGCATTTCTTCCAGATCCAGATTCCTGCCCAAATCAACTGTACAAACATCTATGCAAGGATGGGCCATTTTATGATGCTAAAGCTCATAAACTGAATGTGTCACAGCCAGGCTTATTTTTTTTCTCTAGTTTAGAATTAACATGAAGAGGTCTTCTAGGATTTCAGAGCAAAAAATACGAAAAGATCGTTGCACTTTAATACATATACTGCAACATTTGTACTATACAGGTGCAAAGCTCAGTGGTGCCCAAGGTTAAGAATGTACACAATAGCATAAAGAAAGCTCTAAAATGTCTAATAAAATACTAACAGAATACTGAAATACAGAATACTACAGAGATAATTTTTCTTTAGCTTGTGAACTGGGTTTTTTTGGAGGCATTCCAAAAAAATGGATTTGAGGTACCAGGCACAAGATCCTTAAAAGAACCCTGTTTCAAGACATAGTTGATGAACACCTGCTTTGGAAAATGAAAAATAAAAAATTAGACTGCTCCTTCAAAGAAATTGCATGTTGTGCCACTCATCTATTTGCAAACGGCAGGTTATGGCATTATCGATGTTACCCTCTCACAAACAAGACTGTGTGAAAACACTCTTGATTTCTTCAATACATTATGAAAATGTGTGGCATGGCATGGCCTGATTCCACTTTAAGCAAAATCAAGTTTTCTCCTATTGCAAGGGCTCGGTCAGTCGCTGCTCCCCAGGCCACAATAGGTGACTGTCACCCACCTGACTGATGGTGCTCATGGCTCTCATGTAGCTCTCATTGCGGGAGCGGAACTTGGGGGATGTCAGCAGCCCTGCGGGGTCCAGGCTGTCCAGGCTCCTGTTGATGGAGACTTCACTCACTGCTCTCAGGTAACTGTGGCTCCGGATCTGAAGCTTCGGCGAGTGTTCACTGGATATCCTGGGAGATATGGGGAAGGAGAAAGAAAAAAGGTATTTCATGAAATCCAAATGGTCTCACCAGGAGCAAGAATAACCAGGTATTTTTCACTGGATCAGCAAGACCTGAACAAGTCATTACACTGTCTCTGTATATTTACAAAGTAAGTATAATGGCAGTGCTTTTATTTGGATTGCCACACCTGTTTATTTGGTGGAAGAGAAAAGGAAGGAAAGGACTTTTTGTAAACCTTGTTTTTGGTAAACTGTGCCTAAGCAGAATGGCAAAATAACTTCCATTTTATTTAGAGACAGCTGCATGGAAAGATTTTACACTGTACTGACAGTAGCAGCAATCAGCTCCAGCAACGCCGCTCACTGCGTGGGACTTTCGAAATGACAACATTGAAATGACTTCACGTGTTGGTTTTAAGAGTAAACGGAGCCATTGAGTGAGTGCAGTGCAGGAAAGCCCTCTGTCCTTATAGAGTTGAATGCAGCAACCACCAAAACAGCTGGGAGGCAGGTAAAGAAAGAAGCCTGATGCTAATATTGGTTGAGTGATCCCAAACACATCAGCTGAACATCCACTTCTTGCAATGCAGCTGGTGGGAACGGCAGGGGCTCTATTCGTCTAAAGGGTAATTTCTCTGAGGAACCCTGGCACTGAACAGACCTGATGGTGCTGTGACTCTGACACCCATGTATGTACCCATCTTATGGAAAAGTTTCTTAAGGAGCTTTTAAGGCTGTATGGGCCAATAGGGTAGGCAGATTATACACAACATGCAAAATGTGCTTATAGAACATTTTTACCGGGGAAATCACTCCAAGAACTTGGGGCACCTGGTGAGGTTTGACATGCTCTAAAATTTTACTCCTGCCTTAAACTGTAAATTGAGAAAATGTAAGCTGGGGAAGTAGCTTTACAAGACTGATGTCAAATGAGAAGTTTAAAAATCACAGTTGTGTTTCTGAAGTGATTACTTCCTCCATCTTTCCAACACAACTGACAGATAAGATGTTCAAGTAGTCCCAAACAAACCAACCTCCCCCATAGGTGAAGTGTACAAACTGCAGTACTCTTGCCATATATGCTTAGAGTCAGCTAGCAAAGGTTGTAATGTGTAGAAACAATCTTCCACCTTTGGGATGGTTTATCACCTGAAAATGCTGGCTAGGTGCTGTCTTCATAATCACAGGCATCCTATAAAGATGTGAGTCATAAAAAGTGATCCATGTCATGCCTTTTATGCAATGCAATTAATTTTGGGGATATTCCTTTTGAAACAATTAAACAGTGGATAAAGTATTGAAAGGGTGGTTCTTCAATATATTTAATGAAATATCCTTATTATTCTCTAAAAATTGTAAAGCAATAATTTAAAATATTAACTAAATTTTCCATTTTAAAATGTAGATCTCACATAGATGTTTGCTGGTATATGAAAGAAAAATCTGTAACCTAATTACAAGCCTAACCTTGGTCCCCTAGTTTTAGCAATACATACACAGCTGACCTGAAAGAAGAGAACTCATTTTATGTCTAATTCCTCAAGCATTTGCAGATATTTTGTATTCAAGTAGCTAATGATGGTAATTAGTATGAGCAATTTCCCAGTGGCATGCACAATTCTGGTAATTGTCAATGTATTTTAGGAGGGCAATTCCATTGTGTAACGCACACCTAAGTAAGTAGTTCAGAAACTGGGTCTGTTTCTGAATGGTACAATGTGGTAATAAAATCTAGGCCATCTCTACAATACCAATCACACAATACTCTGGCTGCTAATTATCTGCCTAATAAAAATATGTAAACTTATGCTGATTACTTGATATTCCTGTCACAAGATGAAGATAAGAGCCTTTTCTTGCCATTTCCACTGTGCTTACAGTGCGATACTCACAGCAGTCATATTCATACACTCTGACTCCTTATGCCATTTGGTTCCACATGACAAAAGTAGGTTTCTAGATATCACTATCAGCAGTGCTCCAAACAACTCAAAAAAAAGGAAGAGAAAGTGATGAAAAAGCAACCATTACTAATGGTTAGCTACAATATTTTGGTAACTAACATTAATCATGAAACTCTAAGAAAAAAAACAAAACTTCTCATCTGTTATTGGATAAAAATATACAGAAATACATAAAAAAGAAGATAAAACAGAATGAATAATTCAAAAGACATAATGTTTCAGATGCATGCAAGCAACTTCACCACCTTGCAGATCTGTAAACTGATCAGCATTGACTGAAATGCATTTCTTGAATTAATTCAAAATGTATTTCATGAATATGTTCTAAACAGTTTGCTGCCAGTATGTGACATACAAAATTCACATATGCTTGATTAGCAGCCAGTCAAATATGTCACCTGGGGCTTGTCGCTGCTCACTGATTAGCTAAGCTCACAAGGAGAATGCAGCACATCATGAAATTCAGTGCACAGATATTGCCAGACAGAAATTCGCAAGTGCTGAGGCAGGCACCTTCTAAATATTGGAACCAATATAACAAGCTGGAGCTACCCAGAGCAGCAAGATTTTGCTGTAGCAGCCAGAGTACAGATCAGATCAGATGCTCTGTCATAGAAAGCCACCACTGAAGGTATAAAAATTAATTTTCAATATGCATTAGTGTTGCAGAACATTTTCCCAACTCTGGAAACAAGGGCCTGACCCACGAGGGCAAATGTTTCCCTCTTGTTACAGATGTGGGTGGTCAGCACAGCTGCCTTCTTTTTCTTTTTGTTCCTGACTGTACAACTGTCCAGCTTGGCACGCCCAGGGAAGTTGTGAATGCTCCATTGCTGGCAGTGTTCAAAGCGGAGTTGGACAGAGCCTTGGGTGGCATGGTTTAGTGGGAGGTGTCCCTGCCCATGGCAGGGGGGTTGGAACTAGATGATCTTAAGGTCCTTTCCAACCCCAACTAATCTATGATTCTATGATTCTATATCTAGAATCCCATTTTACAGATGGCCACTTATCTTAGCCTCCCATCCGTTGTATAAACCAGACTAGGATATTGGCAGCTGTTGGAGGAAGTGGCTCCTTGCTTACTGGTTGCTACAATCACTGTTTCACTAGAAGCAATGATGGGGGAAAAAGAAAAGAAAAGAAAAGAAAAGAAAAGAAAAGAAAAGAAAAGAAAAGAAAAGAAAAGAAAAGAAAAGAAAAGAAAAGAAAAGAAAAGAAAAGAAAAGAAAAGAAAAGAAAAAAGAAAAGGAAAGAAAAGAAAAGAGAAAACAAAAGGAAAGGAAAGGAAAGAAGAAAAGAAAAGGAAAGGAAAGAAGAAAAGAAAAGAAAAGAAAAGAAAAGAAAAGAAAAGAAAAGAAAAGAAAAGAAAAGAAAAGAAAAGAAAAGAAAAGAAAAGAAAAGAAAAGGAAAGAAAAGAAAATAAAAGAGAAAAAAGATTTTAAAGCCTAGACAAAGAAACATCTGAAGGTTTGCATTTATACTACTGCTTTTATAGCTGTGTAATAAATTGTCAATGTGTGCTACAGTATACTTCAATGAACAGCTGAAATGCCACTGGAAATTTTTAAAACATTCATTAGGAATAAATCTGACTATGTATGACAGGGAAGAGCTGAATGGCTAATTTATTTTCTCGGAGTTGCTATTACCATTAACCTGTAAATGAAAATATTCTTTTCTTCCTTAAGGGTTCAACTACATCTTCTTATCCTGCATTACTTAAACTTCTGTTTGTGCCATCATGATTTCCACAACTAAATACAACAGGGGCCTGAGACTTTGAGACAGCTCTTTGGATAATCCAAAATGATCCATTAGCTCCACTCACTGCATTGGATGCATTAACTGGCAGAAGGAGGATGCATAGTATTAAAGATCTTGAATGAAGTCCTCAAGCATAGTGCATCGTTTCTGCGCTGCAGTGCCTGACAGTGTGACATGGGATGAGTACTGTAGGGTAGTCCTCAGCTCGGTGTCAGAGCTCCTTCAGAGAAGCTTATACAAAGCTCATTCTTACTGCTATGATAAAAGAGAGATTTTGCTTGGGATGTATAACAGTTAGTCCCTTGTGGATACACCATGTTGGTTGAAGAAGCCTTCATGGAGCTTGCAGCAGGCATGGGAAGCCAGGTGTGCTTTGGGGCTGGGCTGTCCCCAAAGGTAGCATGCTGCATTCACAAGAGGTGTGTTCCCAAACCAGCTGCACCATCCTTCTTCCCCATATTGCTGCTGCCCTTGTCCCAGGCCTCACCCTAGAGTATGACAGTATAGCCACAACAGCAACACGTTGATAATACATGGGGCTGGAGTAGTATGCTAGATGTGATTCCCAAGAACCACAGACAGGAGGCACAGCAAGAGAAGATGAGGGCTTTGGGTTTCTGCCACTCTGTGGCCAATCCCCTTGGGCAAATCCAAAGGTACTTATCAGAAAAGGAGCCAGAGCTGAGATGGGTTGAAAAGGAGTCTGCCAAGACCCAGCAGAGAAATAAAAGCTCTGATGGGTAAAGAAAGGCAAGTGCCTGTGATACACACTGTGCCCCAGGGCAGTTTGAGGTACCCCTTTAGACCAGACACAACATAAAAAAGTGTTACAATGAAAAGTAGTCCAAAGACAGTATCATCTTCTGCAAGTTCGGCACTCAGACTCATGGTACAAAGCCCAGTGTTGTGCCAGATGGGTACTATGCCCTGCCAACAGAAAATGACAAAGCAGAATAAAGTGAAAGTCCAGAAACATGTCCTGAATACTCCTGTAAGGCAGTAGAGGAATGTGCTAAAATTTGCCTTCAAACAAACAGGAAGAATCCAACACCACACCACACACAACTTAAACCCAAGAAAAAATAAACCTTGAAACCACCACTATTGCTAAATATTTCAGCTCTCACTTCAGTAGCCTACAATGGACAGTTTAGCTCCCTGGAGCTTAACTATCCTTGGCTGAATGCCCCACCTCCGGCGTGGCTGGTGCACACATCCAATGCACATTTCTGTGCTTAATTTTATTTGCATTTTCGTGTTGCTAGAAGCCAGCAGTCTGACACAAGGCAAATACTGAAGGACATCAGGGAGGAATACGTACAGAACAAAGTCATTCAAGTGCATCTGTCTGATTCTGGTCATGATATGGGTCACCAGGCTTGGGTAATTTGATCATGCTGGCACATGCTTTTTCAGTGCAATGAACATAAAGCTGTCATGCTACTGACAGAGACAAGGGCAGCACATTAACAGTTTTGAGCACTCTTCCCACTCATTAGGGATTTTTCTGGCTTTTGAAGTTCTCCTTTTCTGTTTTTGTTTACAATCAAGTGAACTTCGTAATGGGATTTTCCCATCTGAAAGCTAAAATTAAAGCTAAAAATAAAACCAAAAAATAATAAAACCTCTCTTCAGGTCCTTAATGTGTTGCTAGAGTCAAGTCTGAGAAACAAATATCTAAAACTTGGAGATAGTCAGAAAAATCTCAACTTCTGAAGAGCAATTAATTATTATAATAATATAATAATCAGAAAGAAATTGATATTTGCATTATAAAAGATACAACTATCAGACTATAAACTGTCTTCACTGCACGGACCAGCCAACACACACAATAAAACTGTATGGGGTATGCCTGTGTCACAGCATTTGTCATGCAGTGAGAAGAGGCAGTACGGTGTATTTTTCAGATTCTGGTAGGGCTGCAGAGGAAAGCACTTAAAAAAATACATAAATCCAGAAGCCCACACAGTTTGGTGTCACGCAGCTCTCCAACGTGTCTATCTCCAGCTGTTGTGGGCTTTTTGAGTAAGCACGATGTGTCCTGCCAGAAAGCTCCTGTTAGTTTGATAGAGGGCAGCAGGAACTGGTTCAATGTTTCCAGTAGCAAACGCTTAAAAAAATCCCACTCCCTTTTAAAACTCTCCACGTCTGGCTACTGCGAGCTTCACAACCTGCCATGTAACCTGCTCTTTGTGATTTTATCACAAACCTGCTTTCCTCTCGAGGGACACAGAAGCTTTGAGTTGATTGTTTTATTTTTTTCCTTTGGGCTGTGGAGGTGTGGATGTTATATGACCCCGGTGTAAGAGCAATCTCTAGTTGTTAAAGTGTTAGCAAAGATGACTACTGCACAAAAACCAACATATACATTAAAACAAAGCTTCCCCTTTATCTCAAAGATCCCCTCAAGTGCTGTGCATAATCAAAACCCATAGGCTAATGAACTGAAGGAACATTTCCCTTGCCCCTGACATACCACGTCTTCTACCTGCTTTCTAGACATGGTGAAAGAACAGAGCACAGTATGGAAGGGGCACATAATGCCATATGCAATTGAGTTGGTATGAGGAACAGATGGGAGATGATGCAGACAGACATTTTACAATTCTCTTTAGTCAGAAATCTGGTCTACATGCTGGTGCTGATTCCTATGTGGTGATGTGTGTGTGGGGAATAGTTGTGAGCGCTCTTCTGTTCCACCCTGGAGAGTGAAAAGAGATGCTGAAATGTAGAAGCAGTTCAACCCAGATGAACCAGCTCGACCTGGTGATGCCAGGTAAGCTGGTTCTGTAGAAAAACCCACGTTTTGTTTACACTAGAAAAGAAAGCCATCCTTTCTTGTCACACCTAGCAGGGTAAGACATAACATTGTTGAGAGCAACCAGCTTGAGAAGAGTAGCTTTCCTTTCAGAAGACCCTCTGAGGAAAGCTGTGGGCCTTAATGTCCCCCCTCCCTATTGCCAGTCCTACTGAGTACATACTCAAATGGGTTTTTGCAGGTCTTTGGCTGAGGAAAATGTGTCTGGATCTAGACCAAATGTGTGACACAAGGCTCTTGCCTTTTGCAGCACAAGTCTCCTTTGTGCTGGCACTAATAATCCCGGTGGTGCTCACCAGTAGAGAAATATATTTACCTAAGCTGGAAAAGCTTTCGCCTCAGATCAGGTATAGTGCTATAAACACTGCCTGAGGGCCTGAGCAGGTTGGCCATGCCTGCAGTCCTGCTGGAGCCTTTTGGCCCTGCCCTGGGTTCAGCAGCAGCAGTCATTTTTCTCCTTCTCGGTAGCTGGTGCAGCACTGTGTTTTTGATTTTGGGCCTGGGAACAGCGCTGATAACACCAGTGTTTTCAGTTACTGCTTGGTGATGTTTTGGTCTGACCACGGACTTTCTGAGTCTCATGCTCTGCCAGGGAGGAGCGGGAGCTGGGAGGAAGCAGAGACAGGACACCTGACCCAAACTGACTGAAGAGGTTATTCCATACCACAGCACGTCATGTCCAGGATGTAGAAAAGGAGGAGAGACCTGGAAGAGTGGTGAGGGTGCACGGTGGGGGGGGCACTGGTGGGGGTGCACTGCGTAGTCGGGCTTGATGTTGGATGGTGAGAAATTGTATTCTTTTCCCTTGTATTGTCTCTTGTCATTATTATTATTGGTGGTAGCAGTAGTGGTTTGTGTTATACCTTAGTTACTAAACTGTTCTTATCTCAACCTGTGGGAGTTGCATTCTTTTGATTCTCCTTCCCATCCCTCCAGGAGTGGAGGGAAGAAAGAGTGGGGAGTGAGTGAGAGAGCGGCTGTGTGAGTTTGAGGGGTTTAAACCACAACAGGCCCCTGCTGGGGTTAGGATGAATCCTTCGTTGGTCCTCCCTCCACCATGGCTTTGATAAACTCTCTTTGCCAGCACAAAAATCAAACCCTCCTTCCTACAGAAGGCACTCCGCCAGCTATCCTTGGCATGACCAGGCACACCCACCAGATCACACATCACTTTATGTTCTTGGTTACTTCAGCGTCACCTCTCCACACCAATGAGATTCAAAAGTAATCCACAGTCTGCTCAGATAAAACTCTTCAGTAAACCAAGCATTTTGGTGTGCCAGCCACCTGTGATCATGTGTTTGAGGGCAAGCCCCCTGAGAAGGAGGGAAGAAAATGCCTCCAGGTCTGCTCAGGCACAGGGACTGCTTCACCACCACTTCTAATTGCTGTTATTGTCACAAGTGAGTCAAATCACAGTTCATTTTCCTCCTCTCAGGTCTCTGGTAACACACTCAAAACATCCTCTTGCACACCTGCAGATCTGCACTTCCTGATGCATTCATGGTGAGAACTTCAAGTCTCAGTCTATGTACTAATATTAAGACTAATCCTGCTCAGAATATTGACATCAGGGTATCTGGCATCAAGATATTCCCCATTGCAGTCCTTATGCTTTTCTACTAAAAATTCACAGTCCCACAAGCTCGGACCTCACCTGCTTGATTTAATTTTCAGGTCTACCCCATTCATACATTAAAAGTTTGATTAATTCTGCCAGTGGGAAGAACCAAGAATCACAGCTCTCTGCTAAACTGCAGGAGGAAAGCAGTTACTTTTCAGGAATGTCACCTGGCCATGTGCTGAGCTGGCTTCACAACCGGCCCTCCCTGCTTAGCGCCGCGATTTATGCAGGAGCTCTGGCTTGCTCCTGGGAGTGGGAGGATAGCACTGTAGCTCAGCTAAACGGCATCTTCTGGGCAGGCTTCCCACAACTTAAGGTCCTTCTGTGCTATTCCAAGTTACAATATTGGGCAGTATTTATCTACAAGTCATGTTTTCTAGGTAAATACTAAAACCGTATTTGCTGTTTTAATGTCATTGCAGTGTTTATTTAAGAGCAATTTTTCCTGAGAATTTGCAATGCATTTTCAGTGATTGGTGTCCTCAGCTCCACATGGAGCTGAAACCAGGTGATGGTCACTCACATATTGCATGGTCATGAGCCTGCAATCCTCCCATGTGCCTGTTTCTGAGTCACCTGGATCAGAAAGACATTTCCAGCCCTCCAGGCTACATCTACATAAGCATCTCACAGTGAGATTAGGAGCACATCTTAGGTTTTGCAAGTCAACACCATTACTCCAAAACCTTCACATAGATAAGCAGCCACCTGCATTTTCCGAAAATGAATTTTACATATGCAGCATTTTTTCACTTCCTAGTCAGTCTTCTACCACTTCAAAAATTTCAGTTACCTACTCAAAAAAAAAAAAAAAAGGCAGATTCAACATCTGTACAGATGCACAACACAAACCAAACTACTGCAGAAACTCTGAAAAGCAAGCACATTTTAAAGCAATGAGGAGGGAACGCTAGCAAGGTAATGCTCCTCTGCAAGGTAGAAGGGAAAAATACCATATCCAACTAAGCTAAAGGGGCTTAGCCCACATTTTTATATCTCTGAGTAACAGCACTGACTTCAAATTAATGTTCGAAAAAGCAAGAGTCAATACAGGGGCAAAGCACGCTACCTGACAAATACTGTATCTTCTCACCCACTGTGGGCACACATTATTTCTTGATAACACTTGCAAATTGTTGACCTGGACTGTAATACATGCTGATAGTGACTGCAGATTTTCTTTCTTCTCTCCTGATGGGCTCATTTTGAAACATCATCCGTGCACTCTTACTAAGTGGCTATTTCAGTATTCTCTATTTTAGCTGGTTTATATTTGAAGACTGCTAAGCAGTTTAAAATCCCTGAAGAGAAGATTGCTTTTTCTTCTAGTCTAAGCAAGTACTTCTAACTTTCTACGTTTTGTTTTACTGTGGACACCAGAGAGCTGGTGATTTGCAATGGGATCCAGCTCCCCCTGCTGGCACAGGGGGTTGAGAGGGGGGTGATATGACAAGAGTAATGACCTCCTGGATAACTCTACAGCCAGTTTCTCAAGCAGTGTCTGGGTAAGTATAGCTTAGAGCTCAGATATGACTTGCAGCTGTCTCTTCCTGATAAAAATGAAAGATACTGGGGGAAACTGTTCAACTGAGATTTATCACTGACTAAGATAAAGCCCTGCACATTCTTCTGTACTACCAAAGAAGTTGGAAATAGTAATTTCTTTTTCCTATATTTTTATTTAAAATAATGTCTAGAATATAAGTAAATTGAAAATTAATGGTGTGCAATAGGGTTTCTGGCAAATTTTTTACTGATTCACTGGGCAGCACTCTGCTGCTCTTGGGGAGTTTCTTTTTTATCACTGATCTTGCACAGCAAAAGTGACACCCAGAGACAGGAAGACATTCCCTCCATGTAACTTTACCAGAGTTATTCCTCAGAAAAAAAGGAGCTGCTATCACTTTCCCTTTAGCTGCTTTTACATCAATGGGAATCCTCAAAACAAACCCAGTTAATTCCCCAAACCTAGCTATTCATGTGTATTTTATAGTTCTCTCTTTCCACTCCAAAGTCTTTCTAGTCTTATTTTCTGTCCTGTACTGAGACACAGCATTTATACCTGTTATTTCAGGTATATATATATATGTGTATATATATATATGTATGTATTGTGATATGGGCAAGTTGGCTTGTCAATGCTTTTATAAACAGGGCAAAAGCACTGAATAACTTAAGCTGGAAGTTTGTACTTGATTTCCATTATGAAAACTTTTCTGATAAATACAAGTTTGTGCAGAAGATGTAAAATTATGCTTAAGACACATTTTTTAGATTTTTTTTTCCTTTTTAGAAAACAGATTCATTCTGTATTACAGGCTATCACTGGGCCTAACTTGTACAGAATGAATTCTGATAAAGCAGAACTAATTATATGTTGGAGCATGAGAGAATAAAGAAAAACATCTCTTAAAAACCCTGCATAATTCTAGAAAATCCTGCTGGGGACTAAAAGGGAAGTTTTATTGCAATTGTTTTAAATAGGCAACTTTTAATCCCATGGAACAGAAATACTCTGAAACGTTAATTTGGGCCTGGGAGTAAGGGAATGGACAACCAGTTGACATGCCATTCATCATGCTGTTAGTGTCAAGTGCAATGATTCGGATGGAGACAACGAGAATGTAAGAACATTTCTGAAGAGCAGATAGGTAGATACTCTTCAGGGTTGAGGATCTTCAAATAGGCTGTGCACCACATTTTAAAAGAAAGAAGCTTTAACTCCTGAGAAAGTCATCTGGCTTCTTGACCTGTAACAGTAGGCATTCTGAAGATTTTCCGAATATTTATTTGAATTTCATTATCATACTCAGAATTAAAGCACGTGGTTTCCCGAACTGGGACACTGCTCTTGTCCAGTGAAAATCAAAGCAAAAAAAAAAAATAAATCCATCAAGGTCAGATGAAAAAGATAAAATGCCCAAATATCTGTGTTTGCATATTGAAAGGAATAAAGCTAGTTCCTTATAGAAGGCTGATTAATAGTGTGCTGTCTTGCTCATATAAATCACAAAACCACCAACCACTTGCGAATGAATTAAGAAAAGTTCCTCTCCTTTTCAGAATATAAGTACAGGATACATGGTGAAGCTGAAAATGGCCTTCTCTCTTACTGGGAAAATCAAAATAACAGGATATCCATGCTTTTGCTTAAAACACCATAACAGGGAAAGGAAAAAAAATAAAAGCTCTAAGTTTTTCTGGATAAATAATGTCTACCTGGCATTTAGAACCACAGGACATGGGCTGTGGCTCATGGGTTTGGATTTCATTGGTGACAGAAATTTGCTGTGTAACCTATAGAAGTCATATAAACTCTCAGGCTCAGAAAACAGGTATGTTAATACTTCTCTACAGCGCAGCTCAGGGGGCTTTGTGGTGCGGAATTCAAGTCAGCAAACATGACAGAGGTTCTTTGATGGAAGAGAACATATTTTTATTATACTATTGGAGGCAAAGGTGACAGGATGACTGAAATAATAAACTTCAGCCCCAGGGACAGCTATTGTACATAAAGCACAATAGCTGGATAATAAAGACTAATGAATACTTGCTGTGATGATCAAAAGGCACTTCAGAAGAAATGCATTCTTTGATTTAAACTATTATTGACTATGGATGGAGATTTACAATATCATCTCAAGTGAATGGTTTTACTGAGGTTAAGACAGAACTCCTTAAAAAGATCTAAATGCAAAGTCCTACACCTGGGTCGGAGCAATGCCAGGCACAGCTACAGGTTGGGCGGGGAGGAGATTCAGAGCAGCCCTGAGGAGAAGGACTTGGGGGTGTGGGTTGATGAAAAAATGAACATGAGCCGGCAGTGTGCGCTTGCAGCCCAGAAGGCCAACCGTATCCTGGGCTGCATCAAAAGGAGTGTGACCAGCAGGTCGAGGGAGGTGCTCCTGCCCCTTTACTCTGCTCTTGTGAGACCTCACTTGGAGCATTGTGTGCAGTTCTGGTGTCCTCAACATAAAAAGGGCATGGAACTGTTAGAACAAGTGCAGAGGAGGGCCAAGAGGATGATCAGGGGACTGGAGCACCTCCCATATGAAGATAGGCTGAGAAAATTGGGGCTGTTGAGCCTGGAGAAGAGAAGGCTGCGTGGAGACCTCATAGCAGCCTTCCAATACCTCAAGGGGGCCTATAGGGATGCTGGGGAGGGACTCTTCATTAGGGACTGTGGTGAGAGGACAAGGGGTAATGGGTTCAAACTTAAACAGGGGAAGTTTAAATTGGATATGAGGAAGAAATTCTTTACTATGAGGGTGGTGAAGCCCTGGAATGGGTTTCCCAGGGAGGTTGTGGATGCTTCATCCCTGGCGGCGTTCAAGGCGGGGTCGGACATAGCCTTGGATGGCATGGTTTAGTGTGAGGTGTCCCTGCCCATGGCAGGGGGGTTGGAACTAGATGATCTTGAGGTCCTTTCCAACCCTAGCTATTCCATGATTCTATGATTCTATGATCTCCAGCCTAATAAAACTTCAGTGAGCTATGGAAAAGTTTAATGCCTAAATGTCAATTTTAAGCATAATGAAACCTATATTACTTTCTCGAGCCTCATAGCATTTACTGGGGGGGAAGGGGCCTGCAGTTTTGCCCTGAAGTTACATAATTTGTTTTGTATGAGTAAGTACCCTTTTCCTTAGATGACCTTTTCCTTAAATGGCTCTTGTACCTATATATATACTGGCTATTATACTGCTCAGATTTTTTTACGGCTCAGATTTTTTGTCACCTTGATTAGGAAAACAGCAACATTATGATAATATATTAATCTACTTCTTATTGTCATGTATTGCACATGACTAGGCAAACTAAGCTGTCTCAAATTCATCACTTTTTCAGTTTAGCACACACATCAGAGATCAGCTGTGATATATTACCTGGATTTGTTGTAATGTACGATAAGGAAGCACAGAAACAAAACAGAAATGGGACAACCTTCTTTACATGACAGCTACTGGAATCATGTAATATAATGTACAGAAGAGACTGGGAAAGCTTGAGGACACTGTAGAGAGGTGGCCTCGAAAAACTGGAAGGCTGGTGACATAACATAGTCACTTATGTGTACACAGAGGCACCAGGGATTACCAAGCAGGCAGGAGGTGAAGGATGCTGGAGGGTGCTAACCTAATAAAAGTAAGTTTCTAGTAGCTAAACTAATGGAATAATTCCTTGAGATGTTAATAAAGAGCTCCATTTATTCTCACTGGAGCCAACCAGCCACTAGAGGCAGGAATAATCTGGTGCTGCCAACTACTGCTATTTATTACGCATCTGCAGTGCATTATGTTTTTCCCAAAGCTCATCTCATGAGCCTTGAAAAACCTTTTCAGTTAAAGGAAAAAAACCTTGAGTTTTCACAGTTGGCAAAGAATGCACACAAGCACAAAGTACAAGGACTCAAAATAAGGTGCTGCACACCTATTGTATCTTAGAATATATTCTGATCTGTACAACCCAGATGAATTATGGACCTGATTTCCAATTAATCAGCATTCATAGGGCAATTTGCTTTCATAGCTTTCAGCATATCATTACAAAAATTGTAGGATTTAAAGCTTTTTTAATGTGCTTTAAATTAACAGAAGTATTTTTGTTGATGACTAGAAAGGGCAGGTCAGCACTTTGGTGTTCAAAAAGGAATTCTGTACAGAAACTAGCAAAATGCTAAAAATGTTACTTCCATATTCTTTAAGAATAAAGCTATTTGAAAGTAGAAACCAAAGAAAAGCCCAACACAACAATAAACTCTCAATGGCTGCATTACCGTGCTCTTTTTACCATGGATAGCTATGCTAACTACCCATTTATAGCAGGAACGAAGCAATTTGGGTAAGTGAAGGCAACTTTCTGTGTGTACAGCTATTCACTACTCCCTGAGGAGAAGATTTTCAGTAACAGGAAAATGCTAAATAAAATTAAAAAGTTGTTTTCATCTGAAGATAAACAAGTGGTTCATTAGGTAACTGCTAGATGGTTAACAGGTCAAATCTTGGAGTTTTGCTGAGGGTCTATCAATCATCATAGAATCGTAGAATGGTCTGGGCTGGAAGGGACCTCAAATTGATTGGAAATTCTGAGTCATGTTTTCTCCTTCAGCAAATTCTGCTTAAGTTAACAGGCCCAGTACTGCCCTTCCAAACAGGAAGAAAGCAAGCTTAAACTCAGCAGAAGAAAATGGATCAGTATTCTTCACAAAAAGAGTGTGGAAAAGTCATGAATAACCTGTTGTGACTATACTACGGGCTTCGGGTATAAGTAGAAAACCTCTCTTCCACTAGGTCTTGTAGGTTTTGCTGTCCCTGGCAGCACCATGCTTTTAATGGGTGACTAGGCCGTCATCAGTACAGGACCACGGGTGCTGCTGTCTACCCTCTCCAAATGAGAGAAATAAGGAGACAGTAGCAGAAAAAAATGTTTCTTGCAGCCCTCCCAATGGCTTTTAATCAGAAAATTCACAGGTTTTCCAAGAATAGGCATGCACAGAGCATACAGTGGGAACCCCCTCACCCAACCAAACTGTGATTTTCAGTGTGTGCGGTGTGTTTGCTTCTCTGTGCAGCACATACCATGGCAGCTCAGGCTCTGAGATGCATTAAAATATTTTTTCCTAGCTCTGAAGTCCTTCTCTATGGGGGGAAAAAAAAAGCATTTTGAGATTCCCTTCTGCTGTAGTGTGAAGGGTAAGAAATACAAAGAAAATTTATAGAGATGTGAGTGGGAAGCCATGCGTTAGTGTATGTAGGCAGGTCATAGAGGGAAGAGGGGATGTAGGAATAGCTGAAGGGAAGCATGCCTATCTATCATTTACCCCCTGTGAAAGTATCTGAACCACCTCTAGGACATATGTTAGCAATGGGTGTGGGCTGCATGGCGGTAAGAGAGGGGGAGACGTGTCAAGTTATGATATACCGATGAATTTCAACAGACACAGCAAAATGCAACATGAGTTACTGTTACTCCTAGGAGTAGTACACTTCCCTGCAGGCTTTCACACATGACAGGGTGAACAAATACATACAGCAGGTGGAAAGAGAGAAGAGAGTATCCTGGCAGCAGAATGCATGTAGGAAGCACAGTTGAGGAGGAACTACAGGAACCGACCCTTTTATCCCTGGCTGAGGTCTTGCAAGCTTCTGAAGCATTTCCTCCAGCATGGAAGTATGAGGATGATTTAACTTCTTCCCCACACCGTGCCTTGCTGCTCATGCAGTATTCTGGGGCTCTTCCCCAGCATCTTAGTGAGAACCAAGAAATGCTGCTGCAAGCCTTGCTTAAGGATTACAAAGCAGGAGCTAAAAGCAAGGGGTCAGTGACTAACAATGACAATATAAGCCCTTCTGCAACCTCTTTAGAAGGCCAAGGATTGCTGCACTAACTAATCAATCAACCCTTGCAATACTCCAGTGTGCAAGAGGTGAGCATTATAATCCCTTTTTATCCAGAACTGGAAGCACGCCATTAGCTGTGACTGGTAAGGGGCCAGGCAGGGAGCAGCAGCGGTGGGGTGCCCAGCACTCCTTCCTTGGACCCTCCTTCTGAGGCCACAGCCTACCTGCCACGGAGGCGCAGCATGTAGGTGTGGGGGCCAGACACCCCCCCCCCCTCGCTTCCCCCTGCTACAAAAAAGGGGCAGCACAGCTGAGGGTTTTGCAATTCAGTCCTTCATTTTAATCGCTTGACTGATCTCCCTATGGAAACAACGCAAGCCAGGCGCTCATTCCAGGTGCACCTCTTTATGCTCTTTTTAGACCTGAGAAGCACAGAGCAGCCAAATCATACCTTAGAGTGCTCCTGAACTGTAATTAACCTCAGTATATCATTTTATGGAAGAGAAAGCTGTTAAATTTGTCTGCATTCAAAAGAACTTGGAAGAACACTGGCAAGATAATGTTTTTAACAAGCAGCTTGATTAATTCATGGCAGAGGTTATCATCCCATTGTGCTGGGTAGAAGGCCGACATTTAAAACTTAGTATGCACTTTGTCGGGAGAGAAAAAAACTTCCACAGCCCAGATTTTAAATGCTACACTTGAGACTTGTAAACAACCCACTGCAGAACCCAGTGGTGAGGACCCACATCCCAATTGCGTAGTATTCCCAAGGACTTTAAGAGAAACAGTTTACAGTAATTTTTCTCTGCCTTATTCCCACTAAGGGAAAAACCCTAGTGTTGATTTCAAGTAGAGTGTGTACCTCCCCATGGAGTGGAATGTCCTCCCAATGGCTATGTCAGGCCTGTACTAGGTGCAGTGGGTAATCCAGGGAGCAGAACAGGGGATTTACATTAATCTCAGATCTAAACTGGATCAGATCCAAACTTCCCATTCTGGCTGGCTTCAGTGCTGCCCATGATAGAAATACTGAGGGAGTAATGATGAAATATAATATAGTATGAAAAAAGCTGTAAGATTCAACTCAGAAGTAAGCTTTTACCTTGCTGCGTTTTTGGTTTTTTTTTTTTGTTTGTTTTTTTTTGTTTGTTTGTTTTTTTTTTTTTTGGCTACAAAAGAGACTAATTTTACTTTTTTTCTCTAGAAATACAGAATCATAGAATCATAGAATAGTTAGGGTTGGAAAGGACCTTAAGATTATCTAGTTCCAGCCCCCCTGCCATGGGCAGGGACACCTCACACTAAACCATGCCACACAAGGCTCTGTCCAACCCGGCCTTGAACACTGCCAGCAATGGAACATTCACAACTTCCCTGGGCAACTCATTCCAGTGCCTCACCACCCTTACAGTAAAGAATTTCTTCCTCATATCCAATCTAAACTTCCCCTGTTTAAGTTTGAACCCATTACCCCTTGTCCTCTCACTACAGTCCCTAATGAAGAGTCCCTCCCCAGCATCCCTATAGGCCCCCTTCAGATACTGGAAGGCTGCTATGAGGTCTCCATGCAGCCTTCTCTTCTCCAGGCTGAACAGCCCCAATTTTCTCAGCCTATCTTCATATGGGAGGTGCTCCAGTCCCCTGATCATCCTCGTGGCCCTCCTCTGGACTTGCTCCAACAGTTCCATGTCCTTTTTATGTTGAGGACACCAGAACTGCACACAGAGGTCTCTCTCACAAGAGCAGAGTAGAGGGGCAGGAGCACTGCCCTCGACCTGCTGGTCACACTCCTTTTGATGCAGCCCAGGATACGGTTGGCTTTCTGGGCTGCAAGCCTACACTGAAGCCAGCTCATGTTCATTTTCTCATCAACCAACACCCCTAAGTCCTTCTTTGCAGGGCTGCTCTGAATCTCTTCTTTGCCCAACCTGTAGCTGTGCCTGCAATTGCTCCGACCCAGCTGCAGGACCTTGCACTTGGCATGGTCAAACTTCATCAGGTTGGCATCAGCCCACCTCACAAGTGTGTCAAGGTCCCTCTGGATGGCATCCCTTCCCTCCAGCGTATCAACCAAACCATATAAATATTCTATTTATGAGAAGGGATTATATATATTTTTTTACTATTGAAAATATTGTAAAACAGGCTTGCAAATAATCAAGATGTTCTAAAATCAATGTTTTAAGTATTACTTTACATGTCCATTTTGATTTAAAAGTATTCCTTAGAAATAAGGATTCTTCATGTATCATTTATTGTTATGTACATCATTTAAAGGAGGTACATGAAATAAAACACATAATCTGAAAACATATTCAAAAGATGGAAGAATCTGTGTGACATCAGGGTCAAGCTACAGCCCTGGTTTTAGAGACACCTGTTCAGGCGAGTCATCATTTGTATGAACATCAAATGGATTATTTTATTATTCTTTGAGCTGTTGCCCTTAAGGGAACTAGTTACATTAAATAACAAACTATCATTATATGGACATACTGATTCTGAGAAGAGGGGAAGGAAATATAGTCATAACTTGCAACTTCAATAGAAAATGAGGGCTTGTCAATCTTCTGCCAGAGGCAAAACACTCAGGCAGATACTGCAGTCATCACAGAGATATAATGAATCTGATTAACTTCCCTGGAGAAGGGACAATTAGAGCTGATAGTATAAAGATGCTTTGGGGTGCATGTGTGTGTGCACAGGGAGCAGTGCACAAAGGCTGCCTGACCACTGGTTGATGGCAAGGGCACCTTGGCTGCCAGGCTGTGATTGTGAGTCACCCCTGCAACTCCTATTGGGAGAACTGGAACAGGGAGCACACCCAGTTGCCCACGAAATCACTCCAAAAATAGCTGGAAGCATGACTGGGTGCACTAACCATCACATGTACGGTGGTGGCAATGGAGAACCAAAAGGAAGGAAGGCATAGCCATTTTCCAACACATGCTGCATGCCTCCCTCATGAGAAAATAGAAGGATCCAGGAGCAACAGAGCACCTCTAGCTGGGAGTAGGAACTGTGGGATAAAAGAACTCTGAAAGATTCACAAGTATGAAATTTGTAACAGGACTAGTTAAAAAACGTTAATAATTATATCACCCCCCATGAAAATCTTAAGAGTGTGTTAGGATCAGGGCTATAATAAATAAATGCAGACGATAATGTTACATGCTCATTATTTTCAGAGGTGTGAAATTCATCGAAAAAGGAAATAGAATAGAATCATAGAATCATAGAATAGTAAGGGTTGGAAAGGACCTCAAGATCATTGAGTTCCAACCCCCCTGCCATGGGCACTAGGGAGCTTGAAATATACAAACAGTTGATATTCAGAAGGTCATTCTGTCACTTTTGCAAATCTTGGCCCTTTTAATGGAGAAATGATGCTTAGCTAAGCACTGAGGATTATTTGGGACACAAGAGAAGGATGTGGACCTGCTTGAGTGAGTCCAGAGGAGGGACATGAAGATGATCAGAGGCTGAAGCACCTCTTTCATGAAGACAGTCCAAGAGTTGGGCTTGTTCAGCCTGCAGTAGAGAGGACTCCAGGGAGTCCTGGCTTTAAACTGAGAGAGGGTAGATTTAGATTAGCTATTAGGAAGAAAATCTTCACTGTGAGGGTGGTGAGACACTGGAAGAGGTTGCCCAGAGAAGCTGCGGATGCCCCATCCCTGGTTGTGTTCAAGGCCAGGCTGCATGGGGCTTTGAGCAACCTGGTCTAGTGGAAGGTGTCCCTGCCCATGGCAGAGGGTTGGAACTACATGAATTTAAGGCCCCTTCCAATCCAAACCATTCTATGATTCTCTGATTACTGATTAATATTAAGGAATCACTTAAAAAAGAAAAAGAGAGAGAAAAGAAAAATGGACAACAGAAATAGTGACATAGTGCTGACATTCATACCAGCCACTGTCAGTCTAACATCTTGTTTGAATAAGGCATCATCCACTCTCTCTCAATTCACATTTTTTCATCACAGGTAACAAGCAATTAATTTGTGCCCCAAATAAAATGATCTCTAATGGAGAAGAGGGAGGGGTGGGAGTGGGGGAATTAGTAATAGACAGAGACTGACTGCTCTGCCAGAAATTACATTCTACCCAGCAGTAAATGACTGAACAACTGCAGTGGCACAGTCTGACTCACTAGCATTTCAAACAACTCTGAGCAACAAATCTCTGCCAAAGCCCTGTTGTCTCACAGCTTTTACAGGCACATGACTGAGATGAGTCCAACAGATCCTGCAGCAGTCTGAAATCCATGGCTAGACATTTAGATTGGACCCTATTGACTAGACAGTGCCAGTGTTTCTGAGATTCAAACATCTTTGACTGCAACTTCACAAGGATGGTTGAATGACATGTTGGCTGCATCCCACCAGAATAATGAAAAGAGACATTTTCAAAGCCAGACACTGTCGTCCTGCCCCAATCCAGCTTTTATAAATGTAATTTCTATCACTGCTATAAACATAAATATTGTGAGATGAAGTCATGACTCGGTGTCATCGACACCATTTCACGCAGAGTGGTTGTAAGCTTTCTGCATTATGTATGTATCCTAGATTTTGAGATTTATGCAAAGTTCAGAACCAAATTGTTTCTTTAACGTGATAACAAGTAGCAGTTTTAAGTTTTGTAAAAGAGTAAAAGTACTAAACAATGTGAGAACTTTGCATTCTAGTACATTTTCCAATTTTTGTTATGCAGGCAATAATAAATATTATTACATGGAAGAGTTTTAATAAATGTCAATACTATGCCTATTTAGGTTTGATAAAGTAAGAAACAGTAACTGTGAACATTTTTAGGACTAGCTCAAGAAGGCCCACCTTCCAAAAGAAATTTTTCAAGGTTTCCTTTCAAGTGTAATGAAGGCTCAGCACAGATTTGCAATAGCCATTGTCAGATATGAAATGGGAGATTTATATACTAGTCCTGAAAGCTCCAGAGCTTGCCTTCAACATGATACATCACTGTCACAGTGCAGAGCTGCACAGACACAACTCAAGCATAGCTGCCATCACAACGACGCCAAAAGAAAGGGAAGGATTTGGGTGCTCTGTATGTGGCTGCTGGCATTTGAGGATGACAAAACCAGTTACTGCTTTCTCCAGTTCCTGGGCTTGCTGCAGGGCAGCCAGGGCAGAGGCTGGTCAGGCAGCATAGCCCATTTGATGTGGAATGGGAAATTGCCATGCAACTCAGCTACAGATGCAACCACAGAAATGTCTCACAGGAATTCAGCGCTGCCGCAAAGGCACTTTAAACCAAAACGTTTTTTTTTACACCACCAAATAACACAAGCAATTGTATGATACTTATCTTGTGGCATACAATGGACAAGAAAACAGGCACAATGTGAAAAAGTGTTTAAGGATTTTCCCTAGTTTCTCCCTTCCTGAAAAGATTTATAATTTCTTTAGAAGAGAGGAGATTTTAAGAAGTCATGTCTGATTGGATGAAGTGCCATTCATGCGTGGTATCTGATGCTGCCCTACTTCAGCACCTCAGCTACCAGGAGCCATACACTTTATTTCTTTCCCCTTGCCCCCAACCTTTATCTTATACTGCAGCCAAGCCAGCAGAGAATTACTAAAATAAGTTGAAAGTCAGTCCATCTTAGCAGTAATACAGACACAAGAAAATGCAACAAAATAATGGCTGTGCATCAACATGTCTTAGATATTAAAAGTACCTTTTTTGTAAGGACAGAACAATTACTCACTTTCATGTCTCTCTCCGCTCTAGCATGATATAAATTAACAGAAGATCCCAAAGCATGTCTACAGAAAGTGTCCTGTAATTCACATTAAAACTAAAGCAAAATACATTTTTTTTTTTCATTTTTAATCTAAAAGGGATCCATCATTTCACAGTGAAAGAATACTGCACTTCTGGCTGATCAGCACAGAAAATTGCTATGAATAATGAACTTAATTATTGTTGCCTGTTTGCTTGTCTTGTTATGTTGGACATTAAGGACTCCAGACTGAATTTTGTGCAAACGCACATCTCTTTTTATGCTTGTGAATTTTCTGCATGACAGATTTAATACATCAGCTGAGCTCCCCTTAGCAAACTAAACCAAATAGTACAAGATCACATACCAAGAGTCAAGCATGGTATTGCTGGCAGAAGCCAGAACATAATTTCAAAATGCTAGCAATGAAATAACATTTAAAATACATGAAAGAACAGTGCAGCACTGCTGTGGGTGGGATATCTATAGTTACTATTCAGTGCTAGGCCTTCAGGAATAATTTGGTCCTGATGAGAGTTTTATTTTTGTATTTAAAAAGTAAGTTAAGAAAAGGAAGTAAGAACAGTGATAGTGGGTATTTTCAATAGCCTGAGAAAGACAGAGAATCATAAGAAATAGGTCTGGAGGGGTCTTTATGAGGTCATTTGTTCCCTTCTCCTACCCTAAAGCAGGATCAGCAATGCCTAAATTTGTCCTGACAGACGTTTTCTACCCTTTTCTCGAAAATGTCCAGTGAAGTGATTTCTCTTGGCAATCCACTCCCACACGTAACTATCATTACCATTAGGAAATTTTTCCTAACATACAGACTGCGTATGTCCTTGCAGTCTTAGGCAGTATTTCTTCTCCTGTCCCCACTGGACATTATTAACTTCTTTTCTGAGGCAGCCTTTTAAGTAGGTAGGCAGAAGTAGGGCTAAAAATAAACAAGACCAGTTTTGCACACAGACATGCAGGTTGGCTGTGTAAAAACTATACCCTGAAAGAGATGGCTGAAAACCACATCTTGGCTCAGTGATTATAATTGTTTCTTAAAGCAGACCCTGGAAGTGCCCCTTACAGCAATAAACCTTGCTTTTTAAGTCAGACAACAGGATGGACTTGAATTCACTGAAGTAATTTGCTGCAAAATGAATAAATGCTCAGAGAATTCTACTGAAAGAAGTAAAAAAGTTAGAAATCCTCCCTTTCATCTGTAGCTATGTTTAACATAAAGCTAGATCTTATGCAAAGTTGAGGCAGATGACTAAATACAGGACAAGGGGTGATATATCTAGTGATTTCGGCAAGTCAGCCAATAATCTAAATGAGGTTTCAGCTTTCCGTTAACAATCAACTTCCAAAACTCTCCCCCAGCATTACCAAAGAATTACACTTTGGCTAGCAAAGTTAAAGTAGTTTTTTTTTGGCTGATGTTTATTTGTGTGTAAGTTAATTGTAACAGTTTAATTGCATTAAATTTCAGTAAGTAAAAGTACAAGTGAGGCAACAACAGCAGTATAGGTCACATTACAACAAAATTCTGACTTCTTATCTTAAAGAAACAAGAAATAATATTATTTACCCAAATGTGACAATAGCAGTGTAACAGGGCATAAGGGCACATGGAGCTATGTGTGGATTGACACAAGGGTATATTTTATGATAGGATAAGCAATGTCCGTTAGCAGTGAGACTGTAATTGCTCAGGCATCTCAATTTCACTGCAAGACAAACTGGTGAGGATCATTCTATTCTATGATTCTATCACAGAAGTAGAGAGGAGGGGTGCCTATGTACTATGTACTATGTAGTGTACTATGTACTATGTACTATGTACTATGCAGTGAACTGTAGGAATGTTTTTTCTCCACAGAGGATTGTGCAGTGAGATAAGTGGGTTTATTTCTGTGCTGCAAAGCATACATACCTTTGTGTAAGGGGACACAAAGCCCAGAAGGGAAGCTGCAATAGGGCACAAGCTTTCTCACATAACCATATTAAGCATTAACTGACTGAATATGCTTTATATATCCATCACTGGAAAGTTGCAACTGTTTTGAAAGCTCCAAGATCTAAGTTCCTTTAATAAATCAATATCCTCTACTCCTTAAGTATCATGTACACAAAACAGATGTCAGCTGCCATAAAGAAACCATTGGCTCCAGATGTATGACCACCTACTACCTCAAAATAAATATATTTTTTATTGTCTTGCCTTTCAAGTTTTCTTCTGACTTACAACTTATTCACTGAACTTAATCATACCTGACATATGAGCCTGAAAAGTGAGAAACCTGTGCAACTGTTTCTCCCTAGCTTTCAGAGAGAAGAGAGAAGGGATTAGAGTAATATAAAGCTAAGTAATACATCATGCATCAGTGACTGCAGGCTGGGAAAGTTACTGCCCAGACCAACAATTGTTCCAGAATACTATTCCTTCATCTGCATGTCCAAAGCTCAGGGTGATGCTCCAGTCTCTTTTCATGGGAAAATCAAAAACCTCACTTTTCAAGCAAAAAAACAAAAACAGGAAAATGGAAACAATTGTTTCAGTAGAAAGTGAAAGAGACTGTAACATGAAACAGGGAAACACTGTACTGGAAACGTACTGTAAAACGCAAATAAAAGATTAATCAATCTTATTGCTTTTGTACTAATTAGGAAAATCATTGTTCCCTAATTGGAAGTCAGTCAGAAAGAAAAAGAACTTATCAAGCTTCCCTGCATGTGTCTAAAAATGTTCACCAGGAGGAAGATGAGGTATTGCATCACCTTGTATCTTCCCTCTCCCTTCCCCCTATCTGTGATTTGGGCCAGTGAAGTTAATGTGACATTTTCATTAATTTTAGCACGAGGACAAAAAAGTATGCTTTTGTTTAAATGACACCTTTTTTTCTGGAGATCTTTTTCAGCCTGTTTTCATAATACAGAAAAACCTTAAAGTAAACAGGATCTCATTCCTAAGACCAAGATGGCTTTCATACCTAAGGATGCATGCTAGTGAAGTGTTAAGGACATAAGCCTCAGTTTGCCCAAATGCCAGAACAGTCTAGCCAGTCTGTGAGGCTACAATTATCTTTACATCCCTTATCATTTACTTCAGTGCAGATATTTCCCAAGAACAACATTTCAGAAAAGCTGAGAAAGTGGGAGAACCATCTCCAGAGTTTATATTGTTCCATGGTTTTCTGAGAGCTGCATATTTCAGTTTGGTGAGCCATGAAGTTTCGTACATACACAAATGTGTTTCATCACTATAGGAAAATCAAAGCTATAATGATCTCCAGTTGTGCACCTAATGTTTAACAACATCCTTGCCATGTGATGTTTAATTTGCTGTGTCTTTACTGTAAAAAGCTTTTGGACCTTTGCTCATCCTTTCATTCACATCAGTCTCAGCGTCATGTTTGAAAACAGACACTTCACCATTAATTTCACCATTAATGCTCCATGGAAGTGCTCAATCCAGGTGGGATGGGGCTTTGAGCAACCTGGTCTAGTGGAAGGTGTCCCTGCCCATGGCAGGGGGTTGAAACTACATGATCTTTAAGGTCCCTTCCAACCCAAACTATTCTGTAATTCTATGATTCTATGATTAATTCACTCAGTGCAGATGGTGCACTTCACCTTCCTAACACTCTACATGCACGTGCCCATGTGTGCGTATCACCTTTCCCCTGATCACCACAAGTTACCACCAGACAAAACTGGGAGCGTTTCAGATTAAAAGAACTATTTTGATCATAATTTCCTTAACTTTTGCAAGGATTAGGGGATTTCTATCCGAATCATACTATGTAACAATGGGGTAGTTGGGATTTTTTTGGCAAGTCATACTACCAGATGCCTGACTAGAGGTCCTGCAACTATGTCAAGCTTTGATTTGTAATATAGGTTGACCCTGGCTTGAAGGCTTGTCCGCCATGAACTGACCTGATCAAATCTCAGAGAGGTGATGGGATGCTGGAATTCAGGACAGATAAATCAGATCTACCTCTTTCTTCTTGCTTTTGTCACTATTGTTAAGTTTCCTACCAGATTCTGCCACTTAATTGAGCTTGATTATTTTCTGTGATTTTATAGAATATTAAGAAAAATGGCACAGAGTTTTCCAAAACAATATTATCTTTAGATTCCCATAAATATACAAGTAGAAAGTACTTACGCTATTTCTGTTAGCACATAAAATATATAAGCCCGGGTGTACACAAATAACATGCATGTCTTTTGAAATACTACTGTTGGAATGTCTCTGATAAAGTTAGGAACTGATTGCTTTATTGCAAGTATTACTCACCTATGCAATAAATCACAGGAATACATGCAGCTATGATGAAAATACCTTGAAAATAAAGATTTTTAAAGAAAAAAACTGTTTTCTGTTCTCTCTTCTCTCCTGCATGAATTCCAAAGTATCAAAATCATTGAAACTGTCAATATACTGGTGATCAGAGAGAACAACTCCAAAAAAGTTTATATAATCAAATGTGAGTTCAAAGAAACAATACTGCAACTGCATATAACCCAAAATTCCATGTAAAATGTCCACAAATGGAATACAGTGCTTCAGTACTGTAATATTTTAGGAAAAATAAAAATAGAACTGCAGAAGACTGAAGTGGCTGAGTCCCCAAAGTAGAAACAATATTGAGTTAGGAACCATACTCTGAACCTGTGTTTTAAGTAATGAGTGTGGATGTAGTGGAAAAGAGGAAAGGGATAGAATGAAGTAGGAAAGTTATGGTAACAGGGTCCATCTTAGACCTCTTGTCCTCCACAGACTTTTTCAGTCCTTTCTACATTCCTCATCTTTCAGGCTGTGAAAACGCTGCCATCAAGTAATATCTTGTGCTGACTCACCAGCTACTTTACCCACTTCAAGAGACTGTAAGGGACAGCTGCAGATCATTCTTCGCCTTGTCCAGAGAGATCTTCATAATGTTTGTTGGAACTTTGTATCTTTCAGACTTCATTCTCTCTAGCAAACTTACTTAGAGCTGGCCAACAAATTCAAAAGTTACTGGGAGCTGGAGGTGACAGGTTGGTGTGTGGACAGGCAAAGTAATTGCATACTTTTTCCCCAATGAAAATCAGGCTAAACATAACCAGGGAATATACAGATAGTGAAGGAATACGTCCTGAACCAAGTTGAGCTGTAATAGAAATGTCAGCTGTCTGTTGCCTGCACCTCGTTTAGAAGTTAGCTAACCTACTTCCCATCTGCTTGTAAGTGCAAGATGAACTTCTGCCACTTTTCAGGAATAGGCAAGAAAACACCACTTTTCTTTTTTTTCTTTTACTCAGCTGGGTCAGTTTATCTGGACTGTGAAAGGTTCAACACCAAGAGGATACTGCCAGCAAAGACAGAGAAAAAGCTGCTTACTTCCTGGTAGAATAATGAGAGCGCAGTAGCGGAGGTGTGCATTTCAAGATCACAACAAGATGTGCTTTGTTCAGAATGGTAACACAGCATTTGACACGTGCTGTAACCACATGGAAACCATGGCATGGGAGGAATGTTGTAGGAGGGAGATTGTAAGGTAGAGCAAGAAAAATACCTCAGCAAAAACAGGAAAATAAACTTGCATTACGTAAAGGAGATATGACACAGTTGTGCTGTTCAAAAATTATTCCTTATATTAAAAGAAACATTGGCAATCATGAAAATCCTTCCTTAGAAAAGTAGGTGCATGAGCAATAGTAGGTAGGTAGGTGGGAGGAACAGCGTGGGTTGTGAGACCAATATTAGACTTAAAGTACTCAGAGAGGAAAAGTCCCATAAGATGAAAAATCCTTTCAAAAACAGTGAAAGCAAAGGGGAACATGTTTTTAAGTTGCTTGCTCTGCCGAAGATGAAAGTAAAGCCAACTAGAGACTGCATACAGAAAGCAGAAAGAACAGCAGAAAGAAGTGCAGGAGATTCCTGACAATTGATACTGAAGAAACACCACTTTCACAAGGTGCCTTGTCCTTCACTGACAGAAAAAAAACATAATTAAAGGAGTGAAATACCACTCAGCTTTAAGGTGTTAATAATGTCCCACAAGGATAGCTAGGAAGTCCACTAGTGTCACTAAAAGGCTGCTTGCTGACTAGAGCGGCTGTTGGCTCATTTCCATGAAGCTCTTACTCAGGTGCAAATTGAACTCAAGTCAATAGTAAGCCAAGGAAATAATTTGTTATCACACATTACACAATTGCTTGACGACCTATACTCAGTGAGTTAGGGGCCCTAATTTAGACTCTGGCTGACATGCCAGCAAAACTCTATCACAACTCACTCTCAGAGTAATCAAGGTAGCCCTCAGATGAACAAGCAATGTCATGGTCAAGGTCAATTCATACAACTAAGGAAGTATGAAGAAGTCTGCCAAAAAGAACGAGCTTAACAGAAGCCTTCAGTTCCCAGAGCAAGTACTTGGCTAGTTTTCACAAAAAAAAACCAAACCCCAAATTACGATGTTCAGCAGAAAGGAATAAAAGCAACGCATAATTATGTATTATACATTTTGTCTCTGAAAGTGGAAAGGTTTCTGAGGAAGAAATAGTTCTACAAAGTATCATCATGGATTAAAACAAATAATTCTACTTCATCCCAATTCTTGATGACAAGTCATTAAAAAAGAAAAGTTATCTCATATTTTGTCCTCTTTTGTATTTCACTACCATTTATCATTTTCTCCTTCCTTCTCCTACACTGTGATTTACATTCTACTTCTGTATAGCTTCTAAATGTACACGAATTTTACAGAGCACAGCTTAAAATCAAGCACATTCCTAAGAGCTTTTCCAAATAGGAATTAAAAAACATATATAAAATCAAGTATTTGTACCAGCACTTTGCTGAATAACAGTGACTTCAAAGCTAAACTCAAAAAGCGTCTGCTGCCAAAGCCCTCTGATCTAATATCCTCTGTGGGTGAGCAGTGACATGCAGGACTTCTTATTTTCAATAATTTGATATTCTTTTGAAAATCTTATTTTTACAGAGAACAGGAATGCCCAAGAGCAAATAAACTCACTGTTACAGATTGTACTTCACATATATATTACAGAACTATGGAACATATGTTTCTGAAGTCTCAAAAAGAATAAACTGTTCCTGACAGTGTGTCCATGCATAAAGCGTGGCTTTATGGAGTTTGCGATGGTACATAACATTCATGTTCACCTTGCAGAGGATGTAATAACTGATCTCAGAGTTGGAGTTTTGGCTCAGGAAAGGATGCGGTAAAGTCTGCTGGATGATGAGAAGAATCATTGGATCCCTTGAGCAAGCACCATCTAGCTTATGAAAATCCCTGTAGAAAATGAGACTGCTCTCTCCTTTGGACACTGATGGAAAGACAGAACAGAAACCATTTGTGGCTTCCCCCGAGACAAAGTCAAGAAGGCTGTTATGGGGAGCTGCAATGTCTGTTTTTCTTCTGCTGGTCTATTCATCACTGATGTCAAGAGCAGGACATTCATAACAAGGATCAAACACTTTTCTTTAAAATCTATTTTTCAGATAAAGTCTCTGGGAAAAAATGGGGTAGAGAAGGACAAGGAAGGAAGGAAGGAGAGGAAATCAATGAGGGTAATGCATAAGGAGTCTTTTGTCACATACTAGAAGAGAGATACAGCGCTTTCTTTTTTCCGTTTTAAAACTACAGCCTTAGGCAAGTTATACTAAAATCAGGTTATTTTTAGTTCTGTGAACTATGATTCACTATTATAGTTACGAATTTTGGAGAAGACAGACAGAAACAACTGCTGATTTAAATTCACACTACTTTCTTTTATGGATATAATTTATTCTTTCGCTTTAGGGGACCTCTCCATTTTAGAATCATTTAGAATACAACACTAAAACCAAAATTATCCATTTGTGTAACTTTCGTGAGAATTTAACTGGCTCTTTCAAAAGGCCCAAATAAAAACAACACAAACTGACATTAAAAAAAAACAACAAACAAAACCCCCCCATAATTCCTCTTGACTTCCATAAAAGATTTGCTCCTCCTCCTCCCAGTTTTGGTTCTATTTCTCCACAAAATACAGGGCAATTCTGAGTGAAGTAAAGAGTGGAAATGATGGATTTGTTTATTTTCAAACAGCCATTGTTCTTTCTAATTAAATGTCAGATGTTCTTCGTTGAGTTGCAAAGACTAGTTTAGGGCTAATTTCACATGTTGAATATAAATAAATACACAATCATGCAAAGCTTTTGCAAGCCAAAACTATAATTCAGCAAAATATTTAAAGAACAGACCTATTTTACATACCTGAATACTCACTTAACACTAAAAGGCTGAAATACTTCACAAATTCAAAGCACAGGTAGTAGGGTCTCTCTTCAGAATAACACTGAAATACATTCCTAAATCTACTCTTGTTCAGAAAAAGAAAAAAAATCCCAACCAAAAATAAACATGACCAAACATTCCTATGTAAATACTTTCCTTAACTGGTACCCAGAAGCATAGAATAGAAACAAATAGCAACAGAAACTGTATGTCTTAATGGAAAACTCTGCATGACGTAGTAGAGCACTGACTTACTTGAGGGTGGTGAGCTCTGTAAGGGATGGCTGGGTGGCCTTGAGATAGCTCTCTCTCCGTGCAGCGATCTTTGGAGATGGCTTTGGAGATGTGTCTGAGTCTCCACTGTCATCATCCCCCATGGCTTTGATGTAACTGCCACTACGCATTCGTCGGCAGGGAATCTCATCATCTTTCCCTCGTGGAGTATATCCAGTCCATTCATCTTGAGGGACCTGAAGTGATAAACACAATTATCTTATTAATACACCCCTCCCTGATGTAATTGCACAGCAAGATTTGAACGTACTAAGCCACAACAGAGCCATAACAAAGCCTCTCATGGCCAAGGGCCTATTCTTAATCCCATTCAGCCATGGGTGGCTGCTTGCAGGAGAGGCCCACTTCTCCCCCTGCATAGTCACAAGCATCTCTGGAGCTCTTTGTTATTTTCCAGTACTTACCTGGGAAGTTCTAGCAAACACACTGTCACAGAAGCCTCAGTCAGGTCTAATACTTGGCTGGACAGACCTGTTTTTTTCAGCGGTTTTCATCAGAAGTATTTGCAAACCAGATCAGGGTATTTTTGGTTTAGCTTAACAAATCAAACACCTCTGGGGAGGCAGAAAAGATTAAATATGAATCCTGATATCATAATCTTTTCAGACAGAGTGTGTATTGCTACATAGACCAGGATGACTTTGGATCAAGATGCATTTCAGATTAGTGGAGCTATGCACTAATCATCACAAAAGTAGGTTTGCAAGTGTGAAATTACACTATTATTGCTTCCACAGCATAATTAGCTCTACTAAGCACCTGCCAGCTTGCAGGGATCCTCGTTTTGAATTCTGTTTGCCTGAATATCTGAGACATACAACTCTATTCCCTTCTTTTTCTTCTTGATGTACATTATTCCTCTTAATCTGAAGTAAGTGCTATCCATTCCTTCCACTGGAAATCTGGAACACTGGGAAGGTGCGTTCATGAGATTTTGGAACATAGCAAGAGGACAGTTCAAGAGCAAGGTGCTCTTGCTCACCCATCCTGTCCCTTCCTCTGCTCTTGGGGCTTCTGGCCATTGTAAACCAACACCTTTCTCCTTCCTGTAACAGCAGAAACAACATGCAGTGAAGGGTCCTTGAGGGAGTTGTCCTAAAGTTATTTTGCAGAAAGCATATTTTTAAAACAAAGGTGAAACTGCAAAAAGGCTTTTTAGTTACACATATTTTGTGTTTGATTTAAATAAAAGTAGTTGTGAACTTTTAGATTGCTACTTTTCCAATTTTTAGTGAATTACTCTATAAAACAAGCTGCAGCTACAATGCCCAAAGACCCCTACAAGTCATATTAAGAAAGGAGCCTCAGACCTAAGTTGCTAAAATTTGTCCTGCAGCTTATGAATAATAGCATCCATGAGGATAATCACGGAGTGCCTCTTTTCTATGGAAATTTTGTTCTTCAACAACATCTATCTTCTGCTGAATATCTTTTGTATCCATTACTTCACAGACTACAGCCATGGCATTTACATGCCAGCTTGTTTAGAGAACCAAAACTAAACCACTGGATTGTTTGCTAACAGCTTAGCTGTTGATTCCCACCACAAACTCATACCTAAGTCCAGATGCTTTAAGGCCTTTCAAATGTTACTGTCAATGTAGGTCAAATTTTTATGGCATTTTATCCATCTAAGCTGATATAAACTGCAATCCAAAAACCACTGTGCCACACAAATGAAACAAAGACATTCAGTGGTCCTAAGCATTCATGGACTTATTGCTAATGATAATTAATTAACCAAACTATTCATAAGCCATGTCATTGTTTTGCTTCCCACTGATTTCAAACCTAAGATCTTGCCAGCTTTCTTCTGTCATTGACTCTTCTTTTTACTGCATCATGATTAAGGTCCTTCCTGGCTCAAACAAGTTGTTTCCTCTTGTACTCAGTCTATGCCCTCTCACTTGGTTAAGTCTGGCCTTGGTAAACTCACTTGGAGCTTTGACATTTTCCTCAGAGGACTCAAGATTTAATCCTGGCATTGCATTCTAGTTCATGAATCTGTAGAAAGTAATTGAAGAAAACACTTAAAATTTTCTTCTAGAAAAGGTTAGGACTCTAAGAACTAGAGTATTACAGACTGAGAGTAATAACAGAACCCACTGAATATAGGACTCTGACAAATTTTTGTGTGCAATAAAACCCAAATGAACAAACCAGCAAGCAAACAAAAAGCAGTTCCAATTCCATGGTTTCTAAGTTTATGCTTAGACCTTAGATCTGGAAAGTTAATGCTTTCCTGGTGTGTGCATGTCTGTATACAAATGAAGATAATATTTGGTAGTGGGTTTGATTCCATTTGTGACATAGAAGAGTATGGGGAATATTATACTCCTCCTGTTGCCATTTATGACAGCCAGAGGATAATATTTTTTTCATCTCTCATTCTTGCAATGGCTCTAGGCCAACAGCATCATCAAACAGTGGAAATACAATTCCATATTCATACCACCTCTCACATATATTTTGGAACCTACAGCTTCTGCTTCTCAACTGTAAAACCTCAACTTTTCAATCCACTGATGTACAAAAAGAAGTTAACACAAGCTTAGTAAAATCAAGCTCTGCTGGCATTTTGATGACATGCTCAGCCTTCGGTCTGAAGTTTAAAACCTGCAATAGTGTATTTCCAATCAGTTTTCAGGCAGATACTAGGTAGTTAAGCCATATTATGTAGGGAATCTGTAAATTCTCTGAGGACACGCACTTTAATCTTTTTAATATTTTATTCATTATACTTTAAATAGTTAAAGATCGGTGCTTTTTCTCATGAAAATAAATTAGTGAATTAACCCTTCAGGCACTAAATAGAATACGTTAGTATACTGTTAAAGTTGGTGCCTTTGAGAAAAAGTTAAGGGTGTTAAAGTTACAATGCTCATACAGCACCTATAGTTCAGGCAAGTTGAACACTTGTGGTTTGATGAAATAACAGACATACTGTTAGATGTAATGCTGTAGTTTATAGGTGACAACACAAGTGATGAGCTATAGTTGCTGTAGGCACCACAACCCTGGAATTCTTAAGTTCTGTTATCAGTAAGTCCATACATAAGAACAATGCCTTTTTTATCCCAAAGCTCCTCAAAATAATTTAGATACAATAGGTTAGGCTTTGAAAACTGGTTACAATGAATTTTGCACAAAACTTCCCATTTATTAATACAAATATTGTGTACCATGATAAGCTTTGAATGCATTACTCTAGCCTCACAATGTAAGATGTGATCAGGAGAAACTTTCCAGTTTGAGCTCTGCTCATTCTGTGAAGTGAGCAACCACTGAAAACCAGCATGCTAACTTCCTAGCAGCTCTTCCACCTTTAAACACTCTAGAAGAAACAGAAAGCTGAGCTGATCACACAGACCAAGAGCAAAGCAGTCTCAGGGAGTGCCACAAATCTACTGGGTGTTTTTTGTACTGGAAGTTACTTTCATGCCCAAACCCAAAGGAAATAATATAAATGCAACCCAAGTTCCATTACCATATTATGGTTTTAAGTGTAAACCCTGTACAAGCCAAAGAGAAAAGGATGGCTATGGTTATGGTTAGGGAAAACACCCAGATTTAGAGAACTACCTAAAATATCAACCCAGATATGCTTCTAATTTCAATTAACACACTGAGAAAGTTGGAGTGCTTGTTCGAATTCTCTTGACTGCCTAGACATAGCTGAAGTGGAAGAATGTAAAGGATATTTGTTAAAAGGCCATTTTAGTTCATTTGACCAGTTTTCTTGCAGATATTTAAGGCTGAGTGGGACTCTCTCTCTTTTTTTTTTTTTTTTTCTTTTCAGTAAGGTTTCAGTACTTAAGAGAATATTAGGGAAAGAAATTTGGGTCCAGCTCCCCTTTATCATATTTCAGTTTTACAAGAGTTATAAACCCTGATTTCAGAAATTGGAGTAACAGAAATAAGTAAGACATCATGTAACTTGTAGAGAGCAATTGCAGTACTACTCCAGAAGTAGTAGATTTTTGCTTTGGCTATTAACAGTTGTAATACTTTTCATGAAAGGATCTCAGGGCACTGTCTGTACTATTTGAGTACGACAAACAAGCCTTAGGGCTTAGTGTTTCCTTTCATTGTACCTATTTTGCTGTTCAGAAAATACAGCCAGATACAATAATGTCAACGTTTTAGTATTTCTGTGCCTATAGTCAAATACCTCAAGCAATATCTAGTAAAAGAAGTGACCTGATTTTCAGAGAGCTTTCTCTGGTTCCTAAAAAAAATGGCTGAAACAACTCATGCAGACAATTTACTGCCACATACAGTGCTTCATATCATGGGAAAAAATAAAACATAAAGCCCTCTCGAAACCACAAACTGTGAAAATAAAATTGATTGCATTATTTCATGCATTCATTTTCTGTACATATGGTACTAAACATTCTGCAGTGTGTTTCCTTCTGTTGATTTGGAAAATGTTGGGAAAAGGGTCTGTGTGAGCCTCCATCTCTTTTATTTTTTTCAGTCAGGAGGTCTGCACCGATTTTCCCACAGGCTCTTACTTTGTTTGAATCACCAACATTACGTCTTGCAGGGTCACATACTATACTGCACTCAAGTGCATATGTATGGTATCTGCTGCCTTACAGGATTAATGGCATTAAGACGGACATACCTGAGATAAAGCTGTTTCATGCTTTTAAGAAAATCATATCATCCAATTACCTTAGCAATACCATTGTATCAGTATCAGATCATCAAGCAGGAACATCACATTGCATGATTGTTTTTACCCTGAAGAAAAAGTGGAAGAGCTAAACTCAGAACTAACAATGAACATTTTTTTTTCCATTAAAATAGAGCTATTATTATTCACACTATTGAAATAATAGAGACCCTGGAAACATTTCATTCTGCAAAAGATCTTTTAGATCATGTACAATACTTTCTTTGCAAGCATAAAAATCAAGAGTGCACTTCATTCACACAAAAAAGCACAGTGAAACAGAACACATTATTACTTGAAAATACACAAAAAATACACAGCGAAGGCCCCGGAGCCAGGCAACTTACTGAAACTTGAGACTTCAGCATACACATTAGTAAAATGTTCGTTACACGTATGAAAGCTAAGACCGACTATAGTTTCTTTCTTCTGATTAAATGGTAGGTATAGGATTGTTTTGTAAACGGAACAAGCTCTATAGATAACACACTGCCACCAGCCAACATTTTATCTGGATTCAGGTTCATTTAGCATATAGATTACCTGTCCTGACCTTTAAATTCATGTTGCTCTGGAAGTGATTGTACTTCATCATTATCCAGGCTGGACTATCTGCTCAATTCCTTTAATACATTTTTTGATATGAAGGAACTGGATTTTTCTAATTGAAAGTCTAGGTCCCCAAATGAAGAAACTAAGTAAACAGGCATACTGCCTCCCCAGTTTTCAAACATTCATTTCAAAAGCCCACACATAATGGTATGTGAAATAAACCCAGAATGTAAAGAGAAAAGTCAACCGCCACTTGTTATTCCATTTCTAAACAATAAAATTAGAATATCTAATTTCCTTCTTTTTTTTCCCAAAAATTGTTAACTTACTTACCTTACCGGATGAAACAGCAAACAGACTGTCTCTGTAGCAAATTAAGTTCATTACTGATGTCTAGTTTGATTTGGTTTATTGCAGCTGAAATCATTAAAGCTTCTCCCCGTGCTTTGCCAAAGCATTGTGGATGACTACAGAAGTAAACACAAGGACTGGAAGGAGTGGCTAACCATCGCTCACAGCAGTAGACTTGTAACTTTAGCTTTCTATTAGTATGCAAATACTTAATGAAATGAAATCACACAACTAAAGAACAATGCTTAGTGACTGCACAGTGCAGATTCTCAAACCCATGTAATTTGGTTTTCTTAGCCGTCATTATGCCTCTTCTGCACGCTGTTAAGGAAGTCTCAATTGCCATCTTCCACTTACTAAGCCTGTTCCTAGCACTCACGAATACTGAATTAATCAGACCAATAAAGATGAGCAGCATTTCATTCTATCAGTGTGCATGTGTTAAGAATCACTGAAGTATGCAAAAAAGGGGAAGCCTTAGAAATCTTAAAGAACTATATGTATAATAAACTTCACAAACTTTCAAAAAGGCAGACAGGAAGGTTGCTTCTATTTAGGACAAACTTAATATGCTTAGTAGCTGCAGCACCATTTGTTTTAGCTTGCACTATTTCAGCAATCAAGTCCTACTATAAATTAATTTAATTTAACTGACTCTATATTTTTTATACATGAATAGCATCAACAGCCAAAAGACCCTGTCCAAGATGGAACATTGTTTCCTCAATTCTAAATACCTGCACCTTGCATCAAACCTGAAGCAGTGTGAAGAAATGCAATCTTCCTTCACATAACAAGAGTTTGGAAAGTCCGCTAAAACAGTAAAAATTCTCATATAGCAAGTCAATAGACAAAAAATTCTTCAAATACCGCTCCAGTTCATGATTTTCATTCATCAAAAGGTGCCTTGACCACTAGCTTGGCAATCTGCTTTATGAAGAGGAATGTGCATCTCCTACACAAAACAACCACGTCTTGATTCCAGATAAATTTTCTCTTCCTGCTTTACACATAAAAATCCAACCAACCATAAAAAGGACCACGTGGATACAATGATTCCAGCCAAGGGCCTTGCAAGTTTGCCACCCCCAAACACATTCTGCAGAAAGGAAGCCAAACAGCAATTACCACATCTATTAGCTGAAGGAAACATAACTGAATGTCATATAGTAGCAGGACTCTTGCTCAGGACCTCAAACTAGAACTGCTTCAGTAATATTCATGGATGATCTCTCTGTGGCAGAGGGCAGACATTTATTTTCATCTTTCTCGATTCCATTGAAGCTTTCAGCGCAGTGGACTATAATGAGATATGGCTCCTTGCCCAAGTAAGGATGACAGGATGACTGCTAACATGAATACCAGTCCTTGAAAGGACGCTTTCAATCACTAGCAATGGAGAAATATTCCCTCACTTCTAGGTACCTTATTTTGGGCTGAATCAGTTCTCTCCCTAATCACTTCAGCAGCTGTATACACTGACGGGTTAGCATCACATACCAATATTGTTAAATAAGATGTCATTTTACCTTTCTTTCACTACACATGACCACAAGCCCATAATCAATCAACCAGCAGGAAACTGGCTTGTGGATGGAGAATCTGTAGCTGAATCGGTATCCTTGGAAGAAAACTGATGTTTTTGATGGTGGGGAGAGCATTTTGAGAAACAGCCCTTATACTGTTTCTGTTGGTTGACTGGAACTGGATGAGCTCTGGTGTTTCACTAATGTTGTGCTCTCACAGAGAGCAGCTGTAAGTAATACAGTTTAAGTTACCATTTTCAGCCAGCTATTAGCTTCTGTCAAATATACTGGACAGTGGACAGACTTCACTGAAACTTCCACAAGGCTTTCTTTTGGAATACAACAAAACATACCTGCATAAGAAGCTTTCATTCAGCCCTAAGAAAACTTTCCTGGTTTCAGAACATCACAGCATGCCTTCTCAGTGACTCCAAATTGTCACCTCTGCTCTACAGTAGTGTCCCACTGGATATCAAATCAAGGTCACAGTCTTGGCTCTCATCTGCTGGGAACTGAATTGCTAGAGACAAGGAAATCTCACAGATTTCCTACCAACCTGATTAACAGGCTGGCGTTATGTCCCTAAAGCGAAATTAAACCCAAACTAATTTGCATAGAACACTCAGAGGTAATTCAGAGGCTGTCTCTGGAAGCGCTCCACCAGAACTGTCACAGTGTCTTATCCAACTGCAATGCACATTGCTCAGCCTTTGGTGAAAGAAACACACTATACATCAGAAGCCCAGATGAGATAGTCCATTGCACAGGCTGAAAGGACAAACAGTACACAATAAATTCATGTTCTTGTTGCTTAATTCACTAGTGACAGAAGCTCAGTTGTGCAAAAAGCAAAGCACAAGAGCATTTGTAAGGAAGAACAGAAACTGCGGGCAGCTGCCTTCGGCTCAAACCACTCTTCTGGCACTGTAGGATATCCCCACTCAAGATCTGTACTGCAAATTCCATTCTTGAAACAAAAGCAAACAAACAAATAAAAACAGCCCAATAACCAGATATAGGGGAAATACTACTTATGACTTTGTACTGACTGAGGAAAACATATATCACCGCTCAGTATTTTTTTCCCTACCTACTCTGCATATCTCCACAATAAAAATTAAGGATTTCAGACTTGGATGCAGACTGAAATCATCCTCTTTGCTGGGCTTGATTTGTCTTGAAGATTTTGTTTGTTTCCCAGTGAAATTACTGAAAAGAATAAGATTAGAACACTCCAGATACTTAAGGCTACAGAAAGGAGTCAGATCCAGGACTGAGACAAATCTCATCCACACAGGAACTGAAATCTATACCAAATTATATGCAGCCATAATTTTTATAAACTTTTTTGACATAACAGTATATGTAGCATAGTGTCATCTAACTATGCTGCTAGATCCTATATGTGCATTTGTATGCTAGCAACACAGAACAGGGATCCAGCTGCCAGAATTAGGTTCATTAATGGATGCACTATTAGAATGTAGGGATGTTAACATAATGAACAAACAGGAATTCAGCTTAATACAAAACCCTAAAAAAATTAGTGCCGGTATACTCAATACTAAGAAGTTACAGAATAGTTATAAAACTAAAGCATAGAAAATTGTTACCTAAGGAATATGGACAGATAAAATTGCAGCTAAATGTTAAGTACTGCCACTGCTGTAGAACAGCTCTTAGTGCCTAGGTGGCCCCTATTACTGCATAAATCAGACACCAAAGGTCAGCCCAGGTTTTAACTAAATGAATGAGAATACAGTGAAATACATGGCAAGATCACGCTCACCAATTCAACTGACAATTTCTTTTTTTTTTTAAAAAGTAACTTAAAGGACTGCAAAGATGAGGAGGGTGGCTATATGTGAATGCTCTCCTACATATTTGTCTTAATATATCAAGGGCAGGATTCTTAATATAGCAATGGGTAGATTTGCAGGTAGGCTAAATAATCAAGATGTAGGTTCAATGGAATTATTTGTTATTAATCTATTTTTTTGTAAATGAGCTATTTTTTGTTTCATTTCTATTTTCCAAGTGCACAAACATTTCGTAACTTTATTCATTATTCATATTACCCATCTTGTAATTTTAAAGCTGACGTAAGTTGCTTTCTGTGAAAGATACTTTCAAAATTTTAACGTTCTTAGACATTAGTTTATTTCAAAAATCATGAAAATTAACAAATTTCTGAACATTTTTAGGATTATTCCATACCTGGAAGCTGGCCTAGAATGCAGTTTAACATTTGACATTTTATGTCACAATTGTTCAAATTGGTTCACTAGCTTTACCGAAAATTACGTTTCATATGAGATCAGTAAATGAATTTTAAACTTCTACCTCTATCTACTTCGTAGTTCTGACTAGAAAAATTAAGAGAAAATAATGTATGCTTCATTCAATTGCAATTTATAATGAATAAGAGGATGAAAAGGCAGGTCTTTGGGTATATGAAAAATGGAAGATCAATATTAATGAATATTAAAATACAACATATATAAATCTATATACAGGGAGATACTGAAAGTCTAATTTGAATATGGTAGTTGTGACAGAAATGCAACCACTACAAATGAGGAAAAAGTAAAGACAAACTGAAAATGCAGATACACTTACGTATATAAATCCAGGATAACTGATCTAACAAAAATTGATGTGCCATAAGGATAAACACTTTGTAATTGCCATACTGCATTTAAAAAATCATATGACAGACACTGGTCCTTATTAGCACTCCGACACAGGGTGATGCCCTCTATTTGGCTGTCCACGGACACAGGCAACAGAAAGAGGTTAGGATTGAGCAGTATCTCTCAGAACCTGTGGACATGCCTTGTCTTCAGAGTGGAAAACAAGTCACTTGAACTACTGTGTCTCTTAACACTACACATCATACAATAATGCACATTACAGACAATCTTTGTACAGGAAACTGAGCACAGTATGAACAGAGCCCTTCTCCACCAGAAAATGTTTATTACTCTCAGAAACTTGGCTTATATATTTTTTTATAGTATTTCTCACAGTCTCCCACCAACGGACAAGCGATGCAAATATGGAACTCAGATGACTGCACAATCACCCTCACCTACTGCTCTTCAGTTTTCAGAAGTAAAACCTCAGCTTTTCATCCTCTGACACAAATGACTTGAGCCTCATCAGACGGGATCAAAAGAAAATATATGACTGACCCACATAAGAAGAAAAGAGGAATAATACAAAAATATCATCCTTCTTTTTTTATCCATTTTTTTAACAAATGGACAAAGGATAATCAGAATAGTAATTATCAGGGAACACTGAATGGCAAAACTATAATTTCAGACAAACTCTGCAGTGTATTGGATACTCTATTAGCTTCACCAATCATGAATTCATAGAAAACAAGAGTGTCAAAAATATCTACCCCTGTATTCGACCTTATTGTTTGCAGAAAAAGACTGTATTTTGTCTTGGATAGTTTTGCTTAATTTTATTTTTTCCCACAGAAGATACCAGAGAAAGAGAGGCTGTCCACTGCTTCATAAATTATTCTCTCAAGGGACCGAAACCATTTTGAGGAATTTAAGAAAACACAAACAACTCCTTCTCACCTTCCTTCAAATTTGTCCAACTGTAAACCTGAATAAAAGAACTTTCCTGAAGTACGAAGCAGCTGAAAACTAAGGACTTTGTCTTTCTACTATGCAGCTCCTCATTCTTGAAAGGGGAAATACAAGATAAGAGAAAAATACAACTCCGTTTCCAAAACTCAGGTGAGAGGAAAAGGTTTCCTTGACAGGCTTTAGACTAGTTTGGGAGCTAATATTTCTTTCTGGAGATGCACAGTGTTGAGACAAGACTCCCCTAGACCGCCAAGGACAGACACTGTGCCTCAGCACCCAAGCTGGAAGTGGAGCCTGCCAGGGTAAAGGAAGACTGTGCAATGCAGGAGTGCTCTGCACTCAATCCAAATTCCAAACTATGAGAAATAAGCCCATCTGTAATGCAAACTACTGCCAACTCCTTCCACAGAACAGTTATGTGGAAAATACCACACTAAGTGAGATAATTGTTTGTTATTTCTATGTCTTTACACTGAGAATTCATCCAGATACTTTGGTGATAAAAGCCTTTACAAGCAAATGTGAAGTCAATGTCATCTGTGATCTCTGACAGATCTACCAGGATAAAGAAAATTATCCTGGATACTCAGAGTTGAAAGAAAGTCACTCCTTCATTGAATTCAGACACTATAACAAGAAGAGTTTCGCATGAACAAAACAGTTGCCTCTTCCAAGGATCAGAGAGTTTATGTCCTGGACTATAAACGACAGCTTAAATTAAAAGTGAGTTGATAAAAGCATGTACTTAACATTTAGCGAGATAAATAAAACAACAAAGCAGTATCATAACAACAAAATAAAATTATAAGAGTTGCTCAGTATTGTCACGAATTTGAAGAATTAATTTCATTTAGTGCATTTCTAATGGTTCTAACATAGGACACCAGCTTTTTGGTACAACGATGAGAAGGTTATCAGGAAAATAACAGATATACAGAATACTTCTGCAGCCTATTAACGGAGTAATACTCTGCTCCAGTTAATACATAATCATACTGCAGGACAGCCAAAAGGCCTCAATTAGGTTCTGAGCCCCATTGTGCTGGGCACTGTGAAAACACAAAAGGGAACAAAGTCCAAGCCCCAAAGGGCTTGTAGTGTAAAAAGATTAGTGATAAAGAGAAAGGCAGTCCAATGCATTCAGAATAGACTGACTTTTAATACCTATAACCATGTGTCATCCTTTCAAGCTGCCAAAAGAGAAGAGTAATCCTGACCTGCTTTCTCAAATCTACCCTACTATGAACAATATTTCCAATGTTAATCAAAGTATGGCTAAGGTTTTCCTTTTATTTATTTATTTATTTTAAACAATTCCAAAACAGGTAGATTTCCTGGCTTTTACAAACAAGCATACAGTTAGAAAAAAAGAAATAAAATGAAATGAAAACCAAAACAGAACTATCGGTGAGAATGGAAAACACAGTGAGAATTTAGTTATTTGAATTCCTGCCCTTCTCAATTGTTGGGACATATTTTCACATAGACAGAGATAATGTCCTCTAATTCTACTTCAGGAGTCTATTCCTGTCAGTTAAACATCATCTAAAAGTCCCTATGGAGGTGTTCATTTAAAGCTGATGCTGGCACAGTTTTTTGCTCTTTTCTAGCCATCTGGTCACATACTGAATTGTCAGCTATTTTCTCTAAACCTGAGAGGAAGACCGAAAGAGTAAACAAAAACATGAACAAAAAGCAATCTCAGGGTCCAAAGTAACCACAACAATCAAGGCTAAATTGCAATTTCTTCTCACTCACAAATTTCAGACAAAAGAGACTTAATAGAAAAAAAAAAAAACAAAACTCAAAAGGTTGCAACCCGAACCTGTTTTGACACCCCCCCCAGTCCACATGCACAGCTGTAAACACACCAAACATTCATATTGCCCCCTCTCCCCCTAACCCATTCTCCCAACAACTAATAGAAAATACACAGATCCATTTCTTTACATTTAAAACTTAGAATACCAGACGCTGGCATTCAAAATTATTTTGCATGCCATTCAATAAAACCTTTTAACATCAATTTTTAAATGTGGATGCCTCAGTCCTACGCTTTCTCTGCACACTGACTTAAACAACAGAATGTGGAAGCTGACTGCCTCATTAAAGCACCCATATGAGAAAACTTGCTGCAGTTTCTATACAAATAGACAAGAGTACCACTACATTAAAATGAAACCAAATCATCTTAGCAAACCTCTTTTTTCCTCATGGTCTTCTCTCTTCTCTGAGCAACGTTGTTCCATCTTACACACACACTTAGATGTGCCATAAGTGCTTCGTTTAAAGTGCATAAAAGCTATTCACAGCTCTCCTAAGAATGAAACAGTTTTAATATTTTCTGATCCATGTTCCTGCCACAAACATTCACTGGCAGTATGATAGCTCCAAGAGCAGACATCTGATTCTTGACATTTAAAGATACAATACTGGTGAAAATAGTGACGCTGTATTAACTGCAAACAGCTTGTGAGGGAGTAGGTGATGTACTCCTAAAATGTATAATCAGAACAAGTAATAATTTCAACCTTTTGATTTTTTATTTTTGACTCAAAGCCATGAGAAAGAGGAATAGCCAGACAAACAAATCTGGACACATTACAATAACTGCTTTATGAGAATTTATATTCTATGGCAAAAAGGAAAGTAGGCTGTTTTCCTGATGCAGAAAGTTTAAGGTACATTAAAATTTCTCAAAAGGGTCTCAAAAGCTTTCATAATAAAATAAGCAGTAAATGAAGGCAAATCTTGAAATTACAGAAATCAAAGAATTTGTATCCTGGTTACATTCAGTTAATTGACATTGTAATGCTAAGCGCAAGCACTACAACATGAAATTCCCTATACCCCTACTGTGACTGCCTTCTAAAGTCAAAAAGTACGCAGAAAGGTCTTATTTTTCCCACAGGAAAAGATTATAAGCCTGTTCCAACATAAACTGTTTCTTTGAAATACTGAATGCTCAGGGAAAAAAAAAAGTAAAAAAGGAAAGAAAAAGCAGGTTTATTTTTAATTTCAGCAGCTTTACCCCCTTGTCTGATGATCAGCGACCTCTTGGGAAAGCTGAAACATCAGAGTAAACCTCCATCCCCACAAACACCTTAGACAAGGCAGAGCACAGTTAACAGCGATCAGTTCTCCACACTGTACCTGGAGGTACTGACATGACCGTTCCTGTTGACACGTCTCTGCTTTCACCACTGTCTGGTCCATGTTAACTGATGCTTTCTGGTAAACTTCACGGGCTCTGCTCACGGTTAATGTAGAGGACCAAGAGCTTTTCTTCATTAACTGGGAGTCCAAATTCACAGGCAGGTTTGCACAGGTAGAGCATTTAACATCATTATTGCTTCTGGATGACTTCACAGTATGTTCGCTAATAGTGTTATAGGCTTCCATAAAGTATTGGGAAGAAGAACGGTCAGGGCATCTTCCCATGGTCATGACCCCACTGGGACCATGATAAATGCAAACATCATTGTCCAAGTTGTCATCTGAACTCCACCATCCTGATGCATTGGATCTGGGCTTACCTTCTGATCGCCTTTCTTTACTCTTGCTGCGCTTCCCATACCTCATCGTCTGTGACTCTTCTGGACTTGCTTTGCTCCCATTGACACTCCCTTTGGATGGTCCCTCCAGTGAATGCGACTTAGTAAAGAGCTTTTGGACAGAATGAACCAGATGTCTGATCCTCCCTGGGCTGTCACTGCGGTGCTCCATGGCAGTCCGCTTGTACTGCAGAGTGTGGTAGCCATCCCGATTCAGAGGCAGCTGCCGCTCAAACTGGTCCAAAAGGTTGGCAGGAATGCGGTTTGTCTTGTTGGCAGTTCCACGGGGAACCAGAGCACACTCATCCTTGAGTTCATGGTGGGAACTATAATGTCTCCGGGGAAACGTGCTGCTGGCAATCTGATCGTTGTAGGGCACCATGCACTCTGCCTGAAAAGAGTTCCTTTGAGTGTAGTAAGGGTGGTCTGCAGGATGGGGGTCCACCGGGTTTAACAAATATGGCTTCCTGTCAGGGTGGTGTGGCAGACTGTCACACGGAGGGTCACAGGCAACCCCATGATGATGACTACGGCTGCTAGATAATCCCTTCATCGTTGATGTAAAGCAAGTCCCAAAGTCATCTAATACGTATGGCTATGCAACAGGCAGATCTCAGAGAAAGGCCTAAAAAAATGAAATACAACAGAAGCCATAAGATATTCAAGATAAGAGAAAAATCAGCACGTGCATGTTTAGCATTGTTTCTTACTGTACAAATAATTGCAATAAACATTCTCTGATTATTTCTATCCCTTAATATTTTCCATGTCCAACATAGTGATAAGGGATACCTAAGCAATACATAGGAAAAATATTTTTGTCACCTGCTGGAAAACATGCAAGAACAGTTTCTGATATGAAATCCACTTTTCACGAATTCACAAGGTCAGTATCATCACCTACACCGTAAAACTTCAGTCCTGAAAACATTCATGGGCAGGGGCCTCCCAGGAAGCCTTAACTGTTCATCTGCATGTTTTCAGAACCAAATAAACGCATTAAAAAAGATCGTGTCCCTAATAGATCACTTCCTCGGTTAGTCTGGACCAAACACTAAGTGTGGTTCAGTTAAGATAAAAATTTTCTTTGTCTTAAATCCACATCTGTTCATGATAAAAGTGCAATTTACTTGATCTCCATGTTGTCTGCATAGACCCTAAGCATCTCAAGACTACATGAAAACATTATTTCTGTAAGCTTTTTTCAAATTAAGAATAAAATAATAGTACATGGCACTAACTCTGTCAAACTTCAACCAAACTGTTTAATAAACTATATAATCACAGTTGTTGTAGTTACTGTTTACTCAATCCTATTAAAAAAATTAATCTTATTCTGATAATGCACGGCTTGGTTTAATTTTCCATAAATTTTCAGAGTACCAAGCAGTGTTTAAATATCCATACCTACTCCTGCTACCATTAGGGGAATTAGTATAGCCAAAACACTGCTGTAACAGTGCAAGGAATTTCAACACTAACACTTGATTGCAGTTATTTGGCCTTGCAGTGACTCACAGTGTTATAGACTACTGGTTGCAACAACTGGAAATCTTCACCGTAAGTGATATAACCACCACTCTGTTTGTGGCCAGATGTCCTCATTTGAGCTCTCATCATTAGCAAAAGTCTGGATGCAACTGCTACTGCAACCTCTGAGCTATTAATGTATAAATTATGCGGTTTTACATGTGGCAAAACATTCCCAGGGTGCTGTCTCAGCTCCTGATGGGCAGAAGCCTCCTTAGAGGATGCTCTCTTATTCTGCACACAACTGAAATGGGTGTCACTCAACTACTTTTATGCCTTTCCTGCATGGATAATCATATAATACTTGTGGAAATGTCACCCTTGAGATCTTTTTTTGAATATGGATAGACATGTATCCGCAGTTTTCCACTATGCTCCTCCAGTGTTCTCTCAGATACAGTTCATGCTTTAACAGGTTGTGGACAATGTACATGCTGGCAAATTGGGAACAATGACATTTTCTGAAATAGCACTAAGCTAATGTCAGTCTGTAAAAGCATGTTCTGCATTTCATCACAACAGGTTTTATATTTTCTTCTGAATCTGTGATGAGCTGAAATGAAGGTTTTTTTTAAATATGCCTCAAAGCTACTGTGGATGTCCTGCATTTCATTCTCCCTCACTGGATCCCTGCAATGCAGAAAATGCTCATTCTCAGGAGACTCTGAATTCCAAAAGAAAAGTTTTCAAAACACCACAAAAGGCACTTGAAATATTCCAAATGGATGAGCTCACTGGCTTACCTGAAGAATGGCCAAAGGCACATTAAAAAGCACAAAAATAATATATTCAAAGAGCTGATTTGTCAGTTATACTGTAGTGACAATCCTTATAATTTCTAAAGAGCATTTTACATCCCTACAAACTCCTTTAAAAGTATGATCTATTAGACTATGTAACAGAGAAAAACCCAAAGGGATGTAGATCTATTACTTAGATCACCAAAAATGTGATTTGACCAACAATATCCCATCAAGAAGAATACCAGTAATGGATATAATGACCAAATAAAAATACTTGTGTCTCTGGTGTCTGTGAATATCTTTCACACTTACAGGTTTGTGAAAACAAAACTTCAGCCAGTTAATTTTCATTTAAATGTACTCAAATCCATTTAAATCCATAATCATGCAACAGTCCACAAGATGGTTGATAAATTACCTTAGGACTAACAACAGATTAGTGCACCATGTAAGATAAAACCAGTAAAACCTTGCCCCATAGATGCAAGAAAGACATGGAGAAGTACAATGCAGTGGGGCATGCACAGAACCAGTGATTTATTTTCATTTTTTTATTATGTGACAGGATATGACTTTTTCATTTGAGCATACTGTGGAAAAAGAGTATATGTAGACAGACAAAGAACTGAAAGCACCAAGCATTTACAGAATAATGAGGTCATAACAGGCACAGGAGATGACATGGAATTATTAAGAATATGCAGTCTTACTATATTGTTAGAGCAGAATGGCTCAGATGAGGAAACACTTGATATGACTTCATAGAACCTTTCCCATATCTGAAGTGGGCCCAAAAGGATTCTGGGGAGGGACTGTTATTAGGAACTGTACTGGTAGGAGAAGGGGCAATGGGTTAAAACATAAACAGAGGAAGTTCAGGTTGGATATAAGGAGGAAGTTCTTTACTGTAAGGGTGATGAGGCACTGGAATGGGTTGCCAGGGAAGTTGTGAATGCTCCATCCCTGGTGGTATTCAAGGCCAGGTTGGACAGAGCCTTGGGTGACATGGTTTAGTGGGAGGTGTCCCTGCCCATGACAGGGGGGTTGGAACTAGATGATCTTAAGGTCCTTTCCAACCCTAACTAATCTATGATTCTATGATTCTATGACATATAGGCTGGAACAGAACAGTGTGGAACATTTAGAATACAAAGATGAGCTTAAAAGATACAGGTATGGTTTGACCAATGAGAGCAGCAATGTTACCAGCTGTGTTCTGGACAGGCCGGCAATAGAGATGCTAAAGAGAATGTGCAAGTAGTCTTAAAAAGTGGTAAAGCTTATGAAAAGTGTCATTCGTACAGAGAGAAAGGGACACGCTTTTCATAAATTGTGGAGGAAGACTGGTTAAGCACTCCTATATGAGCTTGAATGGCAAGTAGGATGGTGGTAATGTTTAGGAGAAAAGATAACATTTAGTTCTACACCCATTTTGAGTCTGAACTGTCAAGAAATCTTCCATGAGGAAGTACTGGAATAAAAAGCAGAAAATAGGTTGATCTGCCTGAGAAGAATCAGATGAGCAGATACAGACAGTAACAGAGAAAATATGCTTGTGAGAGCAAACAATCAGAGAGTCACAAAAAGACGAGGATAAATCTTTGCAGGAGCAGCAGATTTGAAAAAGGAGGGAAAAAAGAAGTAGCAAAGACCAGAAAATTACAGAAAAACCCAAAACAAAAGGGAGCAACCACCTGTGTAACAAAAAGGAGTAATAGTAAAGGCTCTAAAACCTGTGAGAGATCGAAGTTCAGAGTAAATAAATGTTTATTCACAACTCTCAGACTTGTGCATGCATTGAGTTTTTTTCTGCTGCAATAGCATTGAAAACATTTATTTTATCATATGTCAATTGTGATAAAGGTCATGAGTATTAATGAGAATATAGCTTCATTTTACATTAACTATATTACTGCTGCTACAGTATTGAAAGCATAATGAATTAGAAAAAAACCCCAAGAATATACTGTAGTGCACCCTCTAGGAAGGGAAGAATAAGTATAATATGTGCTCATTAAAGAAAGGAGTGGTACTTTTCTTAAATATTTAGTGGACAATTCTGCACAGAAAAAACCCAGTGCAATTCCTAAATCACTTTCACACCTCAATCCTGCTTTAATATGTTAATATATGTCTAGAAAGAAACCCCAACACACCACCCTACACAGCCTCTAGTTTTATCAGTATATTTTTTAATATACATTTTTTTTACCACAATTGTGTTGGCTGAACCTATCAATGTTTAGTGATGAACTATCAATGTTTAGTGCAATTAACAGCTGGAAACAGGGATATCTGATCATGCAATGAATAGCTGAGAGGAAGACAATTAAGATTTTTATTGCATTGGTATTTTTTGGCCAAACTAGGAGCATTTAATTACTCATGAAATAAGGCAAGATAATTGATGAACATGCTGCCTATTAATAAACAGTGGAATTAGCAATTCTATGGACAGCAGACCAAACCCACTTTATGCAATAGGAATGAGATGTTAAATAGACACAGCATTATTAGGCTGAAGAATTCTCATTACTTTCAATGTTCATGTTACATTTGCTTTTGTGTTTTTGAGGATGCCCTGAAGGATATGAATACACTCATCCTTGCTGCTAACATGGTGTCCTTAATGCACAACAATTTGCTGAAATAATTTAGTGGTTAGAAAAATGTGCAATTAATTCTTACATAATTAAAGTCAAAATGCACACAAAATAACGAACCCAAATGCATAAATTACCTACACTTTACAAGCTTGATTTCCCTATATTGTCTAATCATGTGTTCCAAATTTATTCAAGAAATACATTATTTCTCTCAGATATATGTGAAAACTTCTCTCTTATAAAAGTTTTACTAATACGCCACATAGCCCCTCCAATTTTGTGAGACTGCAGAATTAAGTTTCTTATGTTTTTACAGGAAGCTGTGAAAAACAGTTAACAAATGCTTTCAATAAAATAGTGCATACATAGGAACATAGAGAGTAAGCAAATAATACAGGAGAATCTAGCAGGTAGTACAAAATGGACAATTAATAACTCAGAATGACTAATGAAAAAAGTTTATAGCCATTAGCGACTTGCAAACCTTCATAATTGGTCTTATGGGATCAGTATGAAGAGCCAACATTCATAATTTTTTCTTTTCTTCAATAATCTGGTTACGTTGTAGCAGTACAATATTCAGAGCAATGCAAAATGCACAATATCATGTGCAATGATGTGACATGTAAGGTAAATAACTGCTAAGATAACTGACAGAATGGCTGTGATATCTATGCCAAGGTGTGCAGCTCAACTATAAAAATGCAGGTAAGACATATATGCAAAACAGCCAAATGTGCTTGGAGTTCATATTAGATATATACAGAAGGAAGGCAATGCAATTACATTACGTGTAGTTACCAACAGAGTCACTGTAATACCCAGCCCTAACCCTAACCCTAACAGAGATGCCCTAATTAAACATAATCAGGACTACAGCACCTTAAGTCTAATATCCTTATCTGTTCAGAAACTAAGGAGTGAATGATGCTGATTTTTTGTTTTCATTTGGTGAGCATGGTTCCATTCAGTGAGTTAAGAGGATACTTCTGAATCCTTGGTTTTGTGCCAGGACCACAAACTGAAGGGCTGGCACACAGGCGAAAGGCAATGTAGAGACATGATGTCATGTATGTACAGCTTTGAGACAGGAAGGCATTTAATCATGCACACAAACTGAAACACACATTTGGACCATATTGGTACTTACATCTCAGATAACAGCAGTCTTCTCAAAGAAATGCTGCGTTACTGTTTGAAATGAGAGGACATAAGCTGCGCTTTCTGGAAGTGCTATTTCTGGTTGTGCTCGCATTTTACCCTCAGTGGTAAACAGAGGTTCTCATTCCCATACTGAACACCAAAGATTCTCAGCATTTGCTTATTTATTTACTCACCCACTATGTAATGTTGCCAGGGAAATTCCTTTCCTCAAATCTCAGACTTTACAAACACATGGAAGGCACGTTGATGCTGAGAATCAAACTTCCAAATGCTCCTCATGCAGCACATTGCTTTATCCCAAAGGTCTTGATATTTTACAGCCATTCTGTGTGGCCTTTCCCATTAATAAAAACCTTGACATTGATAAAAGGATACATATTCTAAAATGCCTGCCTCCATATAATTTATTAAAGGTGTTCAGAACAAAATGAAGTCTCAAATTATATTCCTAATCCATTTTGGCATGTAATATGAGAGATACTGTGCCTTGGGTAAAACTCTCAAAGGAATGTCTGGCTTTTGCTTCCAAGTCAGCAATCACACCAGGCAGGTGATACTTACAATATAATTTAATCTTGAACAGTGGATGGGGATTCATAAAAGAAATGTTTTGGCCACTAACATAAACTCACTCCAAGTTCATGGGCAGATCAATAAGGGGAAGTAACTGGGGAAAAAAAGTAATTAAACTCAAGAGGAGTCCCTTGTGAATGGTATGCACACAGAAAAAAAAAAGAAGAGAGGCATCCCACCCACTATGTCATAAAAATGGATGTGAGGTTTCTTTTGTTTGTTTGTGTGGGTTTTTTTGGTTGTTGTTTGTTTTTTTGTGGGTGGGGGGTGGTGTTTTTTTTTTTTCTGTCTGCATCCAACATTCTTTAGTTTGCATATACTCATGGTGGCAAGTTTCACATTTACATTTGATGACTATTTTCATCCACATGCTTTTGGTGAGCAATTGCGGTGGTCAGTACTAGGGTAATATGTTCCTTGAAGGTTTGGGCTTGGATTTATTTTCTTCATCTCTGTGGCTAATAGCAAGTTGATTCTTCCCTGGGAGTGTCACTAAAACTGTAGTCACTAAAGGAACCTGACACAGAATTAATCTCTGAGTCATATCTACCTACATTACAAGGTCTGCAAGAATTCTAGCAGTAATATGTCTGCAAGATTTTGACATGGTCTGATTTTTTCAATCCTGTTAGGAATGTGACTGGCAATACAAAGGACTGCATGCAAAAATCTTGGCTCTACAAGTACAAATACAAAACTGTGATCATCTGTTCATCCACTCTCCTCGTCTGCACATAAAATTAACAGTCAACTTTTAAAAAATTATGATCTGCTCAGTGATTAATAATATACTGTGTGGTTAGATTGCTCAAGCCTTTTCTGTGGTATACAGCACAGAGTCTCTCTGACGATGAGGTACAGCCCATCAGTTGGAGAGCCTGTTGTGAATTCCACTGCAAATTCCGAATCGTCAACAAACATCTTCTCCCAGAAAGAAAACAGCCAGGAGGTTATGTCTGTATAACGTGCATGTAAGAGAATATATTAAATTGAGTCCTTTGATAAAGGTTGTATAGGCAGTATTTTAGCATATACCTCATATACAGGTATAAATGCTGCATTTTATCCTTCTAAGTGTGTAGGGTGATGAACTTTATGAGCTTAAATTCGTTAGGGTTTTTTTTTTAGCAGTACTTAGAAGTTGTTTCTAGAATGCTGTTTGGGCTGGAAGAACAGTGAAAGGGGATGAAAAGAAAGGTCCAAAATTTGGACCAAGGTGAACACATAATCAGCTCAGTTGCTCTCTTTTGGGTACCCTACAGCAACACCCAAGTTTGGACTCTGGAGATTTTTTACTTGCTTTCCTCACAGAAGATTTCTTAAAATTAAAGGATTACAGCCACTACTTTCTAGCAATTACAGATAATCAATGTAATTTAGACTGCTTATGTCACTCAGGATTACAAAAGGAAGCAAGTACTAGGGACAGGCTACACTTCAGTGTAGTAGTGGCGTCTCATAAAAATAGAGGGGCTAATACAGTAGTATAAAACAAATAACATTAAATGACTAATCCAATATGGAGATTTCAGGTATGCATATATAGATTCCTGTAAGCCAGTCAGTTATGAATGTCAAAGGCTTATTTTTCTAGTAAGAATGAGATGTTTAAAAGATAAAACCTACATTCAACGTGTGCACTGTACTTTTCCTGTGAAAGTCAAGTAAATTTGTGCTCTGCAATGTGGACATATTGTGAAAATGGACATCCTTGTACTAAAAGAAGCACTTTATTCTCACCTCAGGCACACTAATGTGACCAAGCAAAGGAGCCACTATCACATCTAGTGACTGTCTGACAGTGACCTAATAGAAGCTGTTAATCTGAGTCAGGCATTGAACTATTACATAATCCTCAGCTGCATGGATCACTTTTTTCCACCAGTTTTTTAAGTGCTCTGCAATTCGGCAGCGTGGTACTTCTGCAACAGGAATCAGTTAAGTTATTGCCTGAGCTGAAGGTTTTCATGATCTCAAGAGGTTTTCTACACATATCTTGAAATGACAATATACACTGTCAAGCCAGGCAACTGGCTTTTCTTAGCCCTGTGCATTACGGTCCGGTCAAGGCACACCACAAGACAGAATCCATACTTTTATTTCTGTGATGGCACTGACAGTCTGATTATGTGACTTTGCTGGTCTTGACCAGCAATTTTCATGACTCAAACTGTCTCTAAGCTTTTTATTCCTTACTGTTTAGAAATTAAGATAAACATTATTTTAATATTTCTTTCTTCACAAAACCTACCCAACTCATTTTAATAAAACATAGTTTTACATGACTCTTTCTACAGCTTACTCACAGATCTTGACCTCATTTAGCAGAAACAGAGATTGATTTCCTTGGAAAATGTTCTTCCAAGTACACTGTGATCTTTTAAGTCCAAGCAAAAGTGATAGATGCAAAAAAATATAAGCATCAGTCTCTATGCTTGCAGATGGTCTCCCATCTTGGCTTTCAAGTAGTAGCTCTATTTGAATGGTGTTACCCCTCAAAATCTGCTGTCAGCCCCAGAAACTAATGAAAACGAAGAAAGAAATTTACAAGTGTCTTAATGGAGAAACTTCATGGAAACCTTAGAGGAACATTGTGAAGATATTAGTTCATGGAAACCTTACAGGAGCGTTTTGAAGATGTTAGTTTTGACAGGATGACACTACAGGGCTTATTGATCTTCACAGCCCATATGCTACCCACACTAACCCCACCAGAAAGCAAAAAAACCTTAGTGAAAATATCCCATATTGTAACTACAAGTAAGAACTTCCTGGAAAATCCACTCCATATTCATATTGGTATTATGGAGCTTTGACTGTATCAACGAATACCACCACTATGATCACCCTGCCTGGTCACGGATATGTTTCAAATCCTGTGTATCCAAGCCAGGTTTCTCCAGTGATGCAAGAGGAAAAGATATGAGGCAAACAGTGGCAAGAGTGTTCTGTTCATATCCAAGGCCAATGAACTTCTACATGGGAGAAAACTAATCCTTGGAAGAAATAAAAGCCCTCTCTGACGGTATGAGATAAAAATGCTCAGCAAGCAAGTTGGAAAGGTCATTGGGTTTGAAGAAAACAGTCATGCTTAGATCAAAACTTAACCTTAGTAATTTTAACCTGTTCCTTCCAGCTCAATCCAAAAGTAAAAATCAGCGAACATAAGTTTGGTTGGAACAGACCATGAAACATCCAATTAAAAGGCAGAGAATAAGAGATTTTATAGCTGTACCCTAGAACAGTGCTGTAACTCCAAACTTCCTGAGTTCAAGGTTAAAAAAAAGAAACCCAAAACCTAAAAACTAAACCAAAACCTTATCTATGCCATGGCATATAAATACAGCTTTAAGAACTTTAACCACCTTATTTTTGATAGCTGTAGAAACTGATCAATATTTGTTGTCATATAATAGATGGAATGGAAATAATTTCTGGTTATATAGCAATGCTATAAAATTGAGTTAGATTTGGTGGAAGTCTTAACGACTTGTTCAAATCAACTTGTCTCACCTTACCTTTACAGGTATAAAAATAATAAACAGAAAAACTGTCTTTTCAAGGGAAAGCATTTACTGGAAATATTTTTCATGCAGCTCTGGTTATGAAGAAATCGAAATAGCATCAATTTTGAAAATGGACTACTTTTCACAGAATTCCATGAAAAACATTTGTTGCTATAGAGTACTTGGGAAATAAACCTTAATTTATGAAGAATGTCTAAAAAAATGACTGGTACTTCCAAAAAACTACTTAAATTTATCAAGTCCCTCATACAGTACAATGTGACAGCAAAAGTTAGTGCAGAAGAGAAAGTCTGTGAGAAAAAGGTTCTTCCCCAAGCAAGGCACAGGATAGTGGCTGCATCTCCTCTCGGAGAGTATTCTGCCCTTGAGCAGAGGACACAGCTTCTCAATTTCTGATTTGAGGCTTCATTCAGTTCCATCTAAATGACAGAACCACTAGCTACATCTAATCTATAAATTTACAACAGCAATAATTTAAAAGCTTTTACAAAAACCCCATAGCAGCAACTTTGAATTTATCTGGATATGATTTTGATTGAAAATATAAATAATAAAAAAGAGTATCTCAGATTTTTCTGCTATTATTTATGCACATGAGTCATTTCCACTGTGTTCATGTGCTCTTTTATTTTTTTTTCTCCATGCATTATTCAGAAAATAGATAAATATATTCAATGGTTTTCACATACCTAGAAACAAGTAAATTTAAAGATTAGAAAATATTTTTCCAAAGTTTATTTTGAACTTCGCTCATGTATGTTGAGGTATACAGACAAATGGCAATATGACAAGAATCTGATTGCTAGAATTATGCTTATCCAATTAAGAACCAGAAAATAATGCCATTAATATAGAGGTAAAAATCAACAGAAAGCTCAATTACTGAATATGAATACTTCGAATGAACCCCTGCTAATTAACTAAAAATTATTCATAGAAATAAATTTTCAGAGCACTGAACATGCCTTAAACATTTCAGCAATGGCTTTCAGAATAGCTTTCAAATCAGGAAGAGGCAAAAATAACCAAAAAAAAAAATAATTAAATTACTCATTGCGAATAATAGTCTGCCTGATGCTGGATAGCTGAAAAGGAAAAATGAATAAATATGCTGATAGCTTGAATTGCCCAGGTCAGCTTTGTAGTGTCATGGGATTTAACTGCGATTTGTACCTGACTGACTGATTGATCTCTGCTTCCCCAGTCTGATCTTTTATCACTTTGGTGAGGTCACACTGGATTCACTCTGAGGCCTCGACACATGGTGGTGGCACCCTCACATTAGATGCCACCTAAAATGCATGCATGTACTTCATGTGCATGTTAGAAACTCAGATCTGAAGACAATTTCTTTTTCACTGTATGCATTCTGTACAGAAGCTCATCACAAATCACTGTGCTGAGATATATAGAATAGTAAATGAAAATCTTACTGGTGAAAGATGCCTGACTTAATCAGGACATCAGACATCTATGCACTTCACATTTCACTCTTGGGGGCTCAAAGGGAATACCAAAGCACCAGACTCTCTTATTTTATGCTGGCCTTGACAGAATGTTGCACGCTGCTGACATTAAACACAATTATAAAAAATAGAACTAAAATTTTTCTTTCTATATAGAGTCAAGAAGTCAAAATCAAGTAAGATATAGGAAAGAATGTTTCCGTTTCACTTCAACTTCGCTGTATTAATATTTATTGAAACAGGAAAATCCAAGTGTGGGAAGGAAAGACTGGAATAAAAAGGACTAAATGAAAAGAAGGAAAAGGAAATATGAGTTTAATTTGGTTTTTGTTTTTGTTTGTTTTTTTTTGGTGTTACTACCTCTAGCAGTGCCCCAATTGATACAACTTCATAGATCTCAAAGGAATTACTCCTGAGTGAGACCAGCATGAATATCACGAAAGTGAATGGAATGAATTTACTCTCTGCTTTTAATACTTGCTAGTTTGAAGTAATGATAAAGAAAAAGTATACTGCATTATACTTAGTAGGTACAGTTTCAAAATCACTAATAATACACTGTAGAAGAGAATGGTATTAGTAAATCATTGTTTCATCACTTAGAACTATCATAAATGAAATACAGTTCAATGATCTCCTGAAATTTATTTTACAATTAATGGCAAATGATAAAGTGTACACGTACTAGTATAACATACATGAAGGTAAAATGCTTTATTTCTAGGTTCTACTGCAAAGCACCTTGTCATAAGTATTTTAAAAAAATCAGTTAAGTAATGGATTCTACATTATTTTTTATTAAATTAAGTTCTAATATTCTGTTAAAACTGCCAGCAGAGTAATAATGTAAATGTGCATTAAACATTCCCATAGCATCGAAAATACTTCAGGAAGATGGTTCTTTAAAAGAAAAACACCATAAGCAGACTACTGTATATATAAACCTGGTGATGTATGCAGAACATCCTGATAATTCTTTGTTACTTCCTCCTCCTGATTTAATTTCATGTCAGGGTGAAGGGTGAGTGGATTCACACAATCTACTTTAATTTGTGAACTGAAAAAAAAAAAGCCATAATCCCTTAAATTTGAGTGAAAAGTACACAGCCTTTTCATTGTATTACACCTTAGCTATTCAACAGAAATCTCATCTTTCCTTTCAAACCATGAGGTTCATCATATGCTAAATGTCAGCATTATTGTGTAAGCTCAGGAGGAGCCATGGTCGCTACACTGTTTGTCCTCCTACATAATATGAGGGTTATAAAAAACATTCACAACTGCTACTGTGGAGCTGCAATTTTTTGTTGCCATAAGAGTACACCTAGTAGAAAGATAGTAATTCCAATTTTAAAGATACTAAGTAACAGAATCTACCACTTTTCCAAGCAAATTGTTCTGGTAATTAGCTGCTGATACATAGCTGCATCTTAACGCATCTGGCATGCACTTCCACCTAATAGCTCTGGAGTTTTTTGAATGGACTTTTTCAGAAAGCCTTACAATTAGCTATGTTCCCTCACGCTGCTATAAACCAGAATCATTTCATGCCCTTCTCCCATAAACTAAATTGACTGTGTTTCATCAAATACATTTAAAGGCAGGTTTACAGGCTTCTAGTAACTCCTGAAGCTGCCTTCCATCCAGTCTTTAGCCACTTTATAAAATACAGTTCCTATCAGATATGTAATAATGTTATGCTTTATCAATAAATACAATTCATTCTTGTGAATTCCTTGTCTAGACAGAACTTGACTGAAAATGTTGAGTAAACTTGTCATAGCTGGGCTTGGGGCTTTCCCTGCTTTTTTCCCAGTTAGGACTGCAAACACAGTACAACACACAAGACACTTATTCACAGCTGTCTTCAATTCACATAGTATAGTGGGGGGTTTTTTGTTCAGATTTGGGGTGTTAAATGAAAACAACTTTCAAATTCTTGAATTCATGCTCACTTAGATTCAAATTTTACCAATAATTAGATAAATTAAAAGCATTTCTATTGAGATTAGTCACATTAACCTTTGTATTTTCACAAATATAACTCAGTGATACCCAATGCTCAAGTAAACTACTTTTATTTGTCATTCATATTTTCAGCCATTAGTATTTACCAACATTACATCTGTACTGCACAGAGAAAAGGAAACCAACTTATATTAGCCCTATAAAAGAGTAGCCAAGCTACAATTTCATGTTTACAATCTTTCTTGGGAAGTTCACAGTGAAGTCAAACCTAGTGATCATTATTAACTCCGACAGTCAGGCTAACCCCTGCTGAAACAGCAGTGCACATGACCACTAGCAGAAAAATAGGACACATCACTGTTAGGAAACTTGAACTACCACAACTATAATTTCCAGTGTATTTTCAGAGTTCACCATTTAAGGCACTGCAGAGAAGATCTAAGGAAGGAACTCTGGATGACATGGGTGGTTGTTTTCAGAAATGTATGATTTCTGTAGTAATATTTTCCAGAAGATAAATGAAGGGCACTGGTTTCAGTAACTATCCATTTTGAAACTTACTTAAAGAAATATTTTATAAAAAAGGTAAATAAATTACTTTTCTTAGATTGCAGGTGACAACTGCTGAAAGGATATTAGTAAATTAATTTTATTATTTTTAATCCAATTACAATATTTAAGCACTGATATTCTGTACCTATTTAAAGAACTTCTAGCCAATGAGTAGGGTAGACTTCAGCTGTGCAAGGGGTTATAAAATCCCTCATTGTTACCTGAATTACTGAAGGTGAACAGCTGCAGAACACAAGTGAATGAAGACATAGATTGAGTCCTGTATTGTAAGTTGGTGAAGCCCTGGGATCTGCGACACTACAGCCACAGAGAATTCAGCCATTTGCAGTTTAAATTCTTTTGTTTCCAACCTGGAACAGCTATATGGAATAAGATGGGCTCCAACAATACTGTGATATATATTTCTTTCATCCAGCTTCTTCCTTCTACTTTATTTTACATTTAAGAACAAATGTGGTTAAGGTGAGGTGAGAGGAAGGCCCATTATTTTATTTCGCCATCTTCTACAACATGTTTTTGTAGAGCAGTGTGAAACAGAGACAAACCAAAACATGTATACTCCACAAAATCACTGAAAACACACCAAATAAGAGCATACAAGTAGATCTGGCAAATGCTGTTTTTTTTTTTACATGAGTGAATATCATAGAATCATAGAATAGTTAGGGTTGGAAAGGTCCTCAAGATCATCGAGTTCCAACCCCCCTGCCATGGGCAGGGACACCTCCCACTAAACCATGCCACCCAAGGCTATGTCCAACCCCACCTTGAATGCCGCCAGGGATGAAGCATTCACAACCTCCCTGGGCAACCCATTCCAGGGCCTCACCACCCTCACAGTAAAGAATTTCTTCCTCAGATCCAATCTAAACCTCCCCTGTTTAAGTTTAAACCCATTACCCCTTGTCCTCTCACCACAGTCCCTCATGAAGAGTCCCTCCCCAGCATCCCTATAGGCCCCCTTCAGGTATTGGAAGGCTGCTAGGAGGTCTCCTCGCAGCCTTCTCTTCTCCAGGCTGAACAGCCCCAACTTTCTCAGCCTATCTTCATACGAGAGGTGCTCCAGTCCCCTGATCATCCTCGTGGCCCTCCTCTGCACTTGTTCTAACAGTTCCATGTCCTTTTTATGTTGAGGACACCAGAACTGCACACAATACTCCAAGTGAGGTCTCACGAGAGCAGAGTAAAGGGGCAGGAGCACCTCCCTCGACCTGCTGGTCACACTCCTTTTGATGCAGCCCAGGATACGGTTGGCCTTCTGGGCTGCAAGCGCACACTGCCGGCTCATGTTCATTTTTTCATCAACCCACACCCCCAAGTCCTTCTCCGCAGGGCTGCTCTGAATCTCCTCCCCACCCAATCTGTAGCTGTGCCCGGCATTGCTCCGACCCAGGTGGAGGACTTTGCATTTAGCATGGTTGAACTTCATTAGGTTGGCATCAGCCCACCTCACAAGCGTATCAAGGTCCCTCTGGATGGCATTCCTTCCCTCCAATGTATCAACCGAACCACACAGCTTGGTGTCATTGGCAAACTTGCTGAGGGCGCACTCAATCCCACTGTCCATGTCACCCACAAAGATGTTGAACAAGACCGGTCCCAACACCGATCCCTGGGGGACACCACTCGTTATAAGTGATGAAAAGTACCTTACTGGCTGCTGATAAAGCTGTGTTCGGAAGAGACCTGCATACTTAAAAAAAAGTCATTTCTCTCCTTTCCTAAATGGAAAGATACTGGTAGGTCAAGGACACACACAGAGGAAGCTCAGAATAAAACCCTGGAAACAGCATGAAGAAGTCTGTGATCTCTCCTGCCCTAAGTGAAAAAGGAAAAAAAATGCCAAGCCTGATAAACCTCTTAACACTGGTTTAGTTCCATACAACTGTGATTTAAAGGCAAATTTTTATGGTCTTAATACAGTGTTATGAGTGTGATCTCAGACAACTACAGTGCATCTTTGAAGCCCATGGTATAGATGGTGGACAGCAATAAAAATGATCTGTTAGGCATTATTTGCCAGGTTTCATGAGGTAATAAAGTCTATACAATCCCCTTATCTGTGCACTTGCATCCATTCTTCCACTTGCTGTCCAACCTCTTGCCCTGCCTCAGTACTTCAAATTTAAACTGGCAGGGGCTGAAATACAAGATCTGTACAACCCTGAATGTTAGCAGAGGCAAATCCTGCCTGTTTCTTGACAGTGTGAAGAACCATAAAGGCACCTGAATCTTAGAGATAAAAGACTGCTATTTTTGGACTTGGGCTCTAGTGGCACGTGGCACCAGGGACACCATTCAGAGACAGACCCTCGCCAAGATTCACAGCATTGGAAATGGTGGCATCTTATGACCAAAGAATAAGAGCAAAAGGCTCATAGGGCGTCATGCATCCTTCAAGCTCTCCCTTCTTTTTCCTCCAGAAATCACTGGTCCAACTACACTGCTTGGTAAGCTGGGAAAGCCATGGAGTCCATGGGCTGATTTCTCCTTGGGTTTCCCACAATCAACCCTCAAGCTCTGCTTTATGCAGGAGCTGCTGTCAGGTTCAAATGTGGCTGGCTAATGCACTTTCTTTGGTTCTGCAGTTTGAATCCTCTGAGCTGACTCTGCACCTTTTATTCTACTGCTCATTCTTACAGCAGACCTGCAAAGTTTCCTCCATCTGATCAGGTTGACTTGTCTTCTGTTAATTCTCCTATCACTTGGAAACATGCAAAAGAACATTTTTTCCCTGTAGTTCTGAAGGGCTATGTGACAATTTGGACTCAATATGCAGCTTTATTTTCTGCCATTTTCTCATAATATTTTCAACTCAAATCTTGCTGAGGCAACCATAGTGCATGTAAAGACGACAACACTCTTACACGTCTCATAAAACATAGGAACTCACACTATGTTTGAACATTTACAAGTTCACTTCTCATAGCTTTTTATTCCTGTGTCTGACTGTCATTGAAGAAAACAACCTGACTGCCGCTGCCAAAAAAAGATATAGGAAAAGGCTAAAGATACATATGGAGTAACCAAAACACTACCATGATTCAATTAACTATACAGTCAGTTGACACACACAAAGCTACAGAAAGCCACATTTCCCAGACATGCTTTACTAACACAGCTACTCGATTTATGTTATGATAATGAACATACTACTACCAGCATCTCGAATGTTTTTATCTCCTAGACTTTTGAAAGGATAGACATCTATTAATATCCAAGTAAAAAGCCATCTTCTTTTTCACACAACTTCCAAGCGAGTCAGAAAACTTTGAGAGAAAAAGTAGATTTTCCAGGTATTTTATTACTATTTTAAAGTCCGGATTGGGAAAAGTAGCTGAAGTGTATAAGATTTAATCTTTTTTAAATGCAATGATGGTGACATAAAAGGATTTTACCACCTACCAGTCCAAAAGATGAAACAGGCAATTTCATATGAATTTGTTCTGCTGCTTTACATCTGATTTGGACACATAGGGCATTCTTGTGAAAGTAACTAGACACAATGATAAATAGAGAATTTGAGTTTAATCATGACAATTAATCCAGTTATGGAATTGGACATTTCAAGTCTTATTTTCTTTAGAAACACATTAAGCCTAAGCCAATGTAAAAAGCTTTATGTCTGTCTCCTTTTCTTGAGAGTTTTTTTTTCCTAGACAGGGGCTCAATAAACTAGAATGGGATGTAGTACCAAGCTTCTTAGATTTGCATTCAGCAGTAAAGGTTTTCTAATGGATGCTCTAAATCTGTGATGGTACTAATAGAAACACTTTTATTAACCTGAAAAAAGCTAAATTATTATAGCAAGTCTGGTTGTCCCAGACATTCAGGTAGCAAAACAAAACAGTTCTCTATACCTTCAATTCCAGCACACTCATATTCTCATATGTAGCTAAAACAATCCATGGCATCTGGAAAAACTAACCATCAAAATTTATCAATCCGTGTTCCATACACTTTGAACCTTAGCCACAGTGATAATTTCTGAAAGTTGTGATATTCCCTTGCTGGGATCAGGCTCAGGTGACTGTGTCCTTGGTGATGCCTGTGTTTCATAGCACAAGCCTGCTCCTCCTCCTCCTGGAAGAGATGCCACCGCTTTATCATGCTGCAATATTCTGCATTGGTTAGTTAGGTGGGGCTGCACTCACTCTCAATAGGCAACCTGTGGAAATCTTAGATAATCACAGGCTTCTGCCTACTGCTTCTCACACAACCAATGAACCTCTGTGCTTACCAGACTTTCTGGTCACCATTCTCCCATGCCTGAAGTCCCCAGCAATAGTTTGTGCTGGTTTTCCTCAAAACTAGTTGTGATTAGAAAACAGGATGAGGATAAGAATGTAAAGAAAGGAGTTTTATTAAAAATACACTGTATAATAAGGTTACATTTATTACCCTAAGCTGCCAATTTTCATGTCATTAGTCATGAACAGTGCGGCTAAACCCAAGATGTAATGGATGAAATTTACCTGGAATGCAAAACCACTGCAGGAACACTCAGAAACTAAGGTCCCTGTTTCAAAGCACTTCCAATGACCAACTAGATGCCCCTTTTGAAGCTAGAATAATTGGCAAATGAGTTTCTAATTATCAGTAACTGAATATTTTTCATTAAACATTTAATGATATGACTTCTCAAGCTGGCTGCAGTCCTAAATGAACTCCACAAGCAGTAGGATTTTCTCTTCTGATGCAAGAAATATCATTCTTCACTTAGCTTCCATGGATAACTTCAGCATACGGCTGATGTCCATTTGCTTTAAGATAATTTGCCCTCAGAAGTACAAGCTCAGGGAGACATAAGCAGCATTATGGCTCTAAAGAGCAATCTTCTGGTTGAAAGAGAAGATGAAATGAAGTATGATAAGAAACACAATGAGGAGTGAGAGGAAGATGAAATGCTCCATGTCTAAGAGAGCTTGGCTGCTTTACAGATAGAGGAGACAATAATAAGCAAAGAAATTGGCTGACAGTGTTAAACTACTAGCCAGAGAAAACCTTTTCTGTACCACCTCCTGGTCAGTTACATCTCATGGTACATATTTCTTCACTTCTTGGTTTTTGGGGTTTGTAATGGCGTTCTCTGTGAAGCATGTAGAAACAGAATGTACACAGCTTTCCAGAGCATCATATGATACTGAAGAGATGAAGTGAAATAGGAATGTCTCAGTGACGCCCACAGGAACAGTCACCATCGCCAAATTGTCAGCATGCCTCAGCAATGCCAGACCACAGTGAGCATATGGATAGTTTAGGCTTTCTGCCATTAGACTAGATCAGCAAAGCACATGGTTCATGCATATCTAGGCTAACTTTGTGTCAGTGGAAAAAAATATTTCTGGCACAAGTAGCCTCCTGGACTTAGAGAAGAAGGGCTAGTTCTTGGTCACTTCCATACAAAAGCCTACCGCTGCCTTCTGCATCCCTCAGGTTCTGTGGTACCTTCCCAGAGAAACCCTTCCTGCGATCTGCGATTACACTTCTGAGACCATGAACCGAGGTGTGAAGATCTTTCCTTCTGTTGAGTAAACGTGACTGGCAGTTCCACAAAATCCCTTCAACAGATGATACTACCAAGGATTTTCATTCTGTTACAACTCATACAGGCTGTACAGCAGCCATTTGTGCAAAGCCTGCTCTCCATGATCTCCTCAGGCAAGAGTGCTTTACTAAAAGATACACACTGTGCAGAGCCCCATGTGAAAAAATGCTGGGTATCATTTGGAAGAGGAAACTTCAAATATGGTGGAATTGGATGCTTCAAGTCTCATTTTCTTCAGAGAAACATTAAGCCCAAGTCATAAAAACCCCAGAGACTGAACAGCACAACATACAACCTAACTTTGGCCTCTCTAGAAACAGGTTATGGTATAATCTGCAGTGCCATCATCTATATTGCAAAATGACCAAGCCATTTAGCACATTTTAATGTATATTCCTTACGGAAGATTATTCCAGCAGAAATTTCATGTTCAAATTTAAAGTATATTGATAAAATTAAGAAAACCGGAATGTACTATCCTGTATTGCAGTTGACTAAGTAGCTAGCTTTTATCAGCCATGAATGAACTAAAAATATGATTATATAAAATGTTCCTCCTTTTGAAGATGACCTCATTATTTATATACCAGTACATAACCCACACTACTATTCTAAGGTCTAGAAAGTTTTCCAACTAATATGCTACAGATATAGTAGTGCAATCATACACCTGTACATTTATTCCACTTCAAACAGGAAGCAGAATATAGAATGGGAAAAAAGTTAAATAGTACGTTAAATGCATACACATCCATCATTCTGCAAACATGCATGATTAATTATAATAAGTTGAATAATCCTATGCAAATTAATCTATTTGCAAATAAAAATACATAATATTAAATATTTGTGGAATAGAGGACAAAATGTTAATGCCAAACTCACAGTTGAATAAAATGATTAAAATATTCCTTAGTGCTTGTCTTCCATTTTTTTGGTGTATGAATTGAATTCTCTTTTGCCCTGGCAGAATACAGGAATGATTTGATCAAGAACTCTTTAAATATTAACAGTGAGCCAGAGGAGTCTCAGAGGAAAGAATCTTGTTAGTTGCAATGTAAATGCAAACATACGCAATGTTTATTTCTGGCATACCACTATTGTGGTCTATCCTATAGGCCAAAAATATTATTACCCGTTTAGTAATTTACCCAGTAATCAGACATTGTTTCAATTAATATAGAAAAATGTCCTTTTAAACCAAATTAGTCTTCATGTCAGATATCCCTGCATTTTTTCTTCATACTTAAAAGTTCTCTAAAAACGAAAATAATTATTAGCCAGATAAAATTTAAATAAAGGAGCACTTCTAACTACTGCTTTTCTCTTATAAACTTTAAAAATACAACTCCAGGCAAGAGCTGAAAAAGAAACTATACATTCACCATACAGGCTTGCTCTTCAGAAAAAAAATGTCATGTACAGCATTCTGCAAGACTGATCACATTCTTTGCTGAAATTATCATTCAATGCTGACAACTATTAGCAGTTCTATGTCATATATTCCATATTCTATATCTATATTCCAAGTAAAATATCTCTAAAATATATAATCTGGAAACATGCTCTATCATCTACAAATCAGAATATAAAGATTCGGGATTTAACATATTAATTATAGGAATATAACTGTTCTGGCAAATCATCACATCCCTCCTGTTCCTACACACACAAGTTAGTCACTGATTGCACAAGGAAATATTGGAATGAGGCTCACTCTAGACTAAGTACACAAAAATAGGTATATTTAAATAGGTCACAGAAAGACGCTGTTGGTAGAGACTGAGCAACTACTTTAAAAAAATTCCTCTGACTTTGTACACACATATTTTCCTAACAGCTCTTAGCTATGCTGAGTACCATGTTCTCAAGCATAATTTTGTCATTTACAACAACGGTACTTCCATGCAGCTCCACTGGTGAATCCACACCTTGGAATGAACACGAATTATAGTGCCAACTTCTTCAAGGTTCATTTACACTAATCTTCAGGTGTACTGGATGAAGGTGTAAGCCTATAAAAGAACATGTCACTGATGCTTCTAGAAGTTTTACAGATATTGCAATTTCTAAGAAGTATAAAACTATTCTTGAACACTTAATTATCAAACTAAGAATGTACACACATACTGCATTTCCATGAGACAGAGATATTTGTGGCTTATGCATTATCTTGAAAAAATCTGCTTGCCACATTCATGATAATTAAACACATTCACATGTGTTCTTACTCATTCTCTTCATGAATGCTTATTTACCCATCTGATTTGGAAGTACAGGTCTTCTAAATATTAGATAATCCTTCTGAGAATTTTGCATTCTGCAATGGAAATAGTCTTTTTCCCCTGGACAGCTGTCAGTGACCAGAATAAAAGGGGAACTTGCAACTTTATCCTTCATAGAAGTTCTTTACTGTGAGGGTGGTGAGGTACTGGAATGGGTTGCCCAAAGAAGTGGCAAATGCTCCATCCTTGGCAGTGTTCAAGGCCAGGCTGGACAGAGCCTTGGGTGACATGATCTAGTGTGAGGTGTCTCTGCCCATGGCAGGCAGGTGGGAACTAGATGATCCTTAGGTCCTTTCCAACCCTAACCAGTCTATGCTTCTATGATTCTAGACCACCATAATCTATGCATAAAAAGAATGAAAAGAAACAGGAGCCCAGCATTTTCTGATTGCTATTCATAATTCCTTGAAGAGTTAGTCTATGTTTACAGAAGACTTCTCTTTCAGTCAGGACTTACCACTCCACTAATTTCTGTCCTAAATCCATAACTATAAAATACCAGATTCCTTCACTGGATTAAGAGGTATCAAAGGGACTTGTAGGTATTTACAGATAGGATGCAGACCAAAATGATGATTAACAGTTTCTCACACGCTGTTCACTTCATTCCTTGCTGCCCATCTGTCCTCCTCCTAACCTTGATGTAGCCATTTTCAAACAGCAGTGGTGCAGTTCAACCATGAGGAACTCCATAAGGCCTCCTGTGAATGAACTCTTGATACAGGAGAACATCCTCGTCAGAAGAACACTAATAGGAATTGGCAGCTAGTATTCTGAAAGGCTGCATTAAAATTCCCATTCCTTGTACCACAAGGAAAAAAAAACCACCTCTTAAAAGATATATATTGCTCGATTATGGCTACTTCTTCAGTAAAATGTGCCATTGCCTGCAATTTACTATTGCATTTCAATTGTTGGAATGTGCAATAAGAAAGAATTTGCAACATAGAAAGTCAGATGTAAAATAAGAAGGGAAAAAAGAATTGCTTTCTGCTCTTTACAATCTCTGGAGATTACACTTAATGTGGTTTTGGGAAGGAATTCATTGAAAAATTCTTTGTCTGTGTAAAAGAATAAAAAGAACCTCTCTTCCTGCCAAGTGAGGCAACAAAACATTTTTACTGCAGAACACTTATATCACTAAAATTTTTGTATCATCATTATGTGATTAGGCTAAAAATGAATCCATTCATCATTTTATAATACTGTAGAAAACTGTTTGCATGCAAATTGCTGCAACATCCTACAGAAAATGCCAGACTTCCACAGGCATATTTGTAATGCCCATAACCAGGTTAGTGTTTTATAAAGAAACCAAGGGCAAAATCAATACAAATAGTCAGCATAAAAACATCTGTGTCCTTTTTGTTGTTTTTGTTTGTTTGTTTGTTTTTTTCAGTAGTTCAGTGAATTACACAAATTAAAACTGAAAGGTCCAGCAGGCCCGAACCCTCTCTTATACCATCTCATGCTGCAGCTTCAAGTTTTCCTCATTTTGGCCAAATTCATTTGAGGTCCAGAGAACAATTCTTGCAAGTCATGCTGCCCTTCCGATTTTATATTCACATTGGCCACACTCATGTCTGGTCTTCAGATATATCAAGCTTCCCTTTTTACTTTTGCCTACAGTCACAGTCACCAACAAGCTCCCTATCCAAGAAGAGGGTAATTTCTTTTTGTAAAACCTTAAGCACTCACACATAAATCAGAATTTGAATGCAGCAAAGTAGATGAGGGCAGGATTCAGAGAGAGCACAGAACCATCTATGGGTTGCCATCAGCACCAGCAGTGCAACAGGAAAAGATCTTGATATGTTATCAGCTGCAACTGAGGAATAAAAAAAGGAAGAACTGAACTGTGACAGATGATAACAGCATGCTGCTGAATTTTTCAGTTATTTGCAGACTGCTTATAGGAAAAGTTAGAGGCAATGTGCTCTCATCTGTGCCTCATATGCACAGCAGTGACATTCATGAAGCACTCCCATATTTTCAGAGATAAAGACACATATTCAAGTTCAGGCTTTGCACCATGCCATTTTTGTCAGATCCTACAGCTATATATAGGTAGGTAATATGAGGGAAACTACATGATATTTAATATGGTATCAGATAAATATGCAAATGTTTCTATGAACATGCATCCAAATCTCCAGATGAACTGTCAAATTGTTCTAATTTTTTTTTTCCTAAAGCACTATCAGACTGTTTCAAGTTCCTTACTATGACACTATACATTAATAACATTTTTCTGGTATTGAAAGATGATTATCAGACTACACAGCAAAATTCCAGTTCACGTTGTCAACTTCAGCACATAGCATCTTCCCAGTGGTCAAAATCTTGCCAGAGATTGCATCACAATGGTATTTTTTATATATGAAACTAGCGGCACCACTTCATATGAAGACTATCAAATACCTTACGACACTTCCTTACCAGTTGCTCATACCCTTAACACATCTCCATAAATACAAGTTGATATTTTCCATTACTGGGAGTATTAAATATCCATTAGAAAAAAAAAAAAAAAAGTGATGTTTGAAAATTACGTACATATTATCCTCCTTTGTATTTTAAAAAAGCTGCATCAAAAGGAGCATGACCAGCAGGTCGAGGGAGGTGATCCTGCCCCTCTACTCTGCTCTCGGGAGACCTCACTAGGAGTATTGTGTGCAGTTCTGGGGTCCTCAACATAAAAAGGACATGGAACTGTTGGAACAAGTGCAGAGGAGGGCCATGAGGATGATCAGGGGACTGGAGCACCTCCTGTATGAAGATAGGCTGAGAAAATTGGGGCTGTTCAGCCTGGAGAAGAGAAGGCTGCCTGGAGACCTCATAGCAGCCTTCCAGTATCTGAAGGAGGCCTATAGGGATGCTGGGGAGGGACTCTTCATTAGGGACTGTAGTGAGAGGAGAAGGGGCAACGGGTTCAAACTTCAACAACGGAAGTTTAGATTGGATATGAGGAAGAAATTCTTTACTGTAAGGGTGGTGAGGCACTGGAACGGGTTGCCCAGGGAAGTTGTGAATGCTTCATCCCTGGCGGCATTCAAGGTGGGGTTGGACATAGCCTTGGGTGGCATGGTTTAGTGTGAGGTGTCCCTGCCCATGGCAGGGGGGTTGGAACTCGATGATCTTAAGGTCCTTTCCAACCCTAACTATTCTATGATTCTATGATTCCATGAAAACAATGATATAAAATTTGCCAGACACTTCTTATCTATTCTTGTGAGTATCTGCCCAGACTTGAAAGAAATTGGTGAGACTTAGGTTTTAGCAACTAAATTTGCACAGTTCCTCAACCCCAGGGCTTACTTACGTATGTAATTCCAGCTCTGAAAAGTTATTTCTTGAACATATGGATGTGCTATATACATAGTAGAACTTCCTCACATTGCACAACTTGTCTGATGTGGTAACGTTTCAAAAAACGGTCTATTCATACACATGAAAATGCGTCTCAGGGACTATGCTGTATTACCAGGAGAATTTGGCTACCAGTTTATAAAAAAGATGCACTTCAGAAAGATGCATGATTCCTATTTTGACACAGTCAAAGTGATTAGTATTTTACTGTGTTACAGGCTCTGGGAAGGATTTGGAAGCCAATCAGCCCTGACAATTCTGTAAGTATTTCGATAAATCTATTCAGCATTAGCAATGTAAGGATGAAATGAAATTACTATAATCCAAATGATGGACAGGCACTGAACAAGTGTGCTATATCTACACAGAGTTAAGAAGGCAATAAATAAATGTGATGGGTTAGCATTGGTTAACTGTCTGGCACACACCAAGCTCCTTTCTCACTTCCCCTACTCCACAGGACATGACACTCACCAATTACTGTCACAGGCAAAACAGATCCAACCTGAATAAATTAATTAAATTTATTGCCAATTAATAACAGAGTAGACAGTGAGAAATGAAAACAAAACTAAAAGCCACTTTCTCCCCACCTGCCTTCTACTCATCTTCTATTGCAAATCTGTTCTATTCTGCCTTGGAGGCTCAACCTCAGTTTCAGCCCCAACTCTTCTACTTGCCCACCAGCAGCTCAGGGAAAAGGGGGAATGGGGGCTGTGGTTGGTTTGTTAACACTTTTCTCTGCCACTCCTTCCTTCTCACAGTCTTCCCCTGCTCCACTGTGGGTCTTTCCTACAGGCTGCAGTTCCACAAGAACTACTCCAGCATGGGTCCTTTCCACAGGGTACAGTCCTTCAGGAACAGACTGCTCCAGAAAACCTGCTCCTGCGTGGGCTCCTCTCCATGGACTGCAGCTCCTGCCAGGAGCCTGCTCCAGTGTGGGCTCTCCATGGTCTGCAGATTCCCTCAGAGCACGTTCATGTGCTCTGGTGTGGGGTCCTCCCCAGGCAGCAGGCAGACAGCTGCACTGTGGTTCTCCATGGGCTGCAGAAGGCAACCTCCCTCACAGTGGTCTTTCATCATGAGCTGCAAGGGAATCTCTGGCCCAGTGCCTGCAGCACCTCCTCCCCCTCCTCTTCTCTGACACTGGTGTCTGCAGGGCTGTTCCTCTCACATTTTTCTCATTAGTACCAAAATGCTAACAGCTTTTTTGGGGGAAGGGGAGGAAAAGGGGACCATGCTTGTGTTTGATCTTCATCTTTCTTAGTCAATACACTCTCAGTCATAGCGTACTCAACAAGTGTTTCTAGAGGGCAGTACAGTACATTCTATTATTGGGTAATTTTAATCACTGATAGAATGTGTGCACGCAAGATCTGGCCCTGGTTTCTCTCTAGCTTTCCCTTTCTCTCTGCAGTTTATTAATTTAACCCTACATGTTTCCCAGAACACAGCTTTCAACCCCATGAGTATCCGGATACTCCCACGTTTGCCATCTTTTGACATGAAGACTGAATGAAATAATTAGGCAAAACCCTGCTGTGACACCACCTAATAAATTTTTCATGCTGTGTATTAAGAATCCCCCTCCCCAGTTTCTCAGTGTCTAAGACAACAACCGTGGGAGCCAGATTCTCTGATCTATTGTGCAGATTCAGTTGAGTCTGTGTTCAAATTCAGTTGTACTGGTAACTGTACCTAAACTGTGGAGTACTTCAGGCTATGCTGGAAGCAGAACTTTATTGTATTTAACCTCCGTAATGTCCTGGAAGAAGGAGGGCCATATAGTACCTGTAGGTTTTCTAATTATGGATCACAAGAACCTGAAATTATCTAATAGCAAAAGGATTTCAGTTTCCCTCTACCTTTCTTTGCAATAGGACCATGTTTCTTTTGTTTTTTTGTTTTGTTTTGTGTTTGTTTGTTTGTTTGGGTTTTTTTCTTAGCAAAAGCACAGGTAACAGCTAATCCTCCATTACAGTGACGAAGGCTGTCCTGTGACCAAAAGGGCTGTGCTCTCTTCCTTCATTTATACAACTGAATAGATTGTAAAGCTGATCAATTCACTAAAAAGGGAATTGAACTCCCATTGCAATTGTTCTCTTTTTAATCCTGGCTTCCTTCTCAGTTTTCCCACATAATAACACCCTACGCTCTGTTAGAAATGTCATCCTCATTTCTTAGCCACTCCACTGACGTGCTGAGTTGGGATAATGTTCTAAGTACTAGTGGTGAAAATGTCCGAGTGGACTTGGATATATGCAATACCTTTACATGCTTATTAAGTCCAGCTCATTCTAATAATGCTTAGATGCTTTAAGTTTTAATTTTTTAAAACATTTAATTGATAGAATTGTCTTTCTTAACAGTCACAAAACCAGTGTAACCATGAATACTTCTAGGAAGCACATTTTTAGAATGTGAGCAGATGGCAATATGCATTAAAGCTGGTGTATTTTACTAAGTGATTGAGACATAGAAGCACCTGAAACTTCAGCTTATTTTTACCTAATGGCAACTGAAAGTTACCACATGCCTAAGAACTTGGCCCACGATTTATTTTCTCTTTTCTTTAAAAGCCAAATGAAACACTTGATAACAATTCACCTCAGTGGTTGCTCTTGGCATTCTCACCATTTCACGAAAGCGAGTGGGATGTAATGGGCTGTAAAAATTTCTTTGGGGATACGTGGTAATGGATATATTTAATAGAATTACACTGTTGGAGCTGATCACTTCTAATTTGGCCAGGCACTGATAGTGCTAAATGCATTATTGTGGTAGCCTTGGCATGGGGTGGGGAGGAAAGAAGCGTAAAGTGAAGAAGTATCAAAAGCAAAGTTACGATATTACAACACAGTAATCTTCCTCTTTCCATCTAAGTTACAAAAATAGTATTTCTTTCTCATTTCCTAATGTACAGCACTATTCCCACAGCCCTACACAGGGGATTGCTTTTTTTTTTTCCCCCCAACTGAATGAGCGTTCCTCTTGCATTCAGCCTTCTAACACAAACGGCCATAAAAAGCTAATGTGAACTGGCAGAGAAACTCAAGAACAGGCACAGAACCTGAAAATAATTTAGTTATTTTTTCCCCCTAAATTTCCTAAATTTTAAATGCCCTCTTATGTCCTTTATTTTATTGCCAAAGCATTTCTAGAAGGCTACCAATGGGCAGTTTTGCTTTTTTGCACAATTTCCAAGTTAATTCTTTGTTCTCAAAAAGAAATGCTGTTCTTTCTTTCCTGTGGGGGAAAAAAAAAATCACAATATGAGGGGTGAGATGATAGGGATAATTAGACTAAATGGTGGTATAGAACACAATGGGAAAAATATCTTTTATGAAGACCACCTGTCTACTCATTTTTGTAGCCTAAATGATGTTTTGTTTTGTTCAGGGAAACAAATTCACTTAATAAAATCCAAAACACAGATGGCAGCTGCTAGAAAAAACCAATACAAGATTTTGCTGCAAAGGGTATAAAAGTGATCTGAGCTCTGAATGGAAGAAAGAAAATTTTCCTCTCTCTCTGTTAATGGTGCTGTTTTCCAAGAGCTCTCACTCATGCAGTCTGGAATTTAGTTAGAGCAGCAATTCTAATTCTGAGTGTAGAAATAAGGCTTTCTTTCATGTCATTCTAAGCTGTTCCTCACATTCTTTTCGTGCATCTTCATTATATTATTGTAAATTATTTGAAAAATAATGCTTGAATCAACATAATATTTATTCAGGTGAGGTTGAAATGGATCAGGAGAAAATTCCATCCTTCTCATAAGTTCAAAAGCGTATTTTAATGCAAAAATACATAATAGTTTAAGAAAATATAGCAGATTCTCTTTTTTCAGATGTTACCGTCTTTTACAAGAATAAGTTTGTATCTCAGTTTAAATTCAGACCTATAGCAAACGTTAACTTCCTCATTTGGCCAAAAAACGTGCCATGAGCTATCTACAAATCACAGTAAAAGCAAGAGTTACTCAAAGACTGATTTAAAAAAAAATATATATTTACATATTCACAGTGTCTTCTTGGAAAGTCTACAAAACTAAAAAAATTGATTTGTTATGAATTCAGTCTGATTCTACTCAGGACTCTAGGAAGACAAGGTCTTGATTTAAGACATTTCTAGATGGCAGGTCAGAAGCACATGAGGTACCTCAGTCTGATTTCAATCTGGTCTAAGTCAAGTCCTTCATGCACATTTACTTAAATATGCAACTTCAGTGGGAGGATAAAACAAGGGCTGTGAACAGCCAGAACAAATTTCATGATTTAGATACCAAAATATAAAATAAGAGGATTATCTTTCAAGGGATGAAAATTTAAGTAATATTGGGGCCCACATGACCATTTTCCCTTAGAAAGGGAGCCTCTCCCATGGGACTCTTACCTGTCCTTGGAAAGGAGAACAGATGCTTACAGCACCACTATTCCTCCAGAAAAGCAAGACATCACCCAGAGATATCAAGTAGCATAAAGGCTAGTGAAGACATCTGATGTCACATACTGAAGTTCTCCAGTAAATAAAATAGCGGTATAACAATCTCTGAATAGATTATTTTTTCAGTAGCAAGTCTTAGGACAAGACAAGTGTCTGGCAGATGGACTCTGGCTAAACATTGGAAAGGTCAGTGGTGACACAGGTTGTGGAAGCGGTTGGTCTGGAAGATTCATTTGACTAGAAAATTCTCTGTTTGCTCACCTATCCTGTGTATATATATATATATATGTTAAAAAAAAACAAAACAAACCATACAAAACCAGTTTTCCTCCTACAAGAACTTTCCCAGAAAGATTTCCTTCCAGTTCCTTACCACATTATCAAAATGTGAGTATCATAACAAGATGCAGATGTGTTAAGATTTTGGTTACCTGATTCTGAGGCAATCATTACTCTTAAGTGGTGGTCATAACAAGAAAACATAAAATCATTTGGAATTGAAAAAAAAAAAAAAAAGGCAGAATCCACACTGGGAATCTTGCCACTGAAACCATATAAACCACCACTGCTTAACAGGAGTAAAGCAGGGTGGGTAATAAGCAACTTTAAAATAAATGGACTTTCCTCACACAAAGCTCAGTTCCTGCTTGGAAGCTTTTTTATGCTACTCTGGCAGGAAATCCACTGTGGAAACATGAGAATATAGCCTCAGTGAGTATAGACTTGCTGGATTTCATTGCCAGTGTACGCTCCAATCATATCTATAACATGCATTGAGGGCCTCAACAGTTTGTTTCCAGGAGACGGAAGAGGTTATAGAAATAGGTATTTCTTTGGGATAACTAATCTATAAGGAATTTCTAGCAGACACATGGTAAAACATGTTTTGTCTTAATTCCATAAATGATAAATCTCAGCAAATTAAGCACAGATTTTGAAAATAACTTCCACTAAAATTTGAATGAAAGCTCCACAAAGTATTAAATGATTAATTTTTACCTCCTTCCAAATCTTTTACTGAAAAGCAGAGTTGTGGGTGACACTAAAGCGGAAGCAGAGAGAGTTAAGCCAGAGAGAAGAGTCACCACACAGAAACACGTCAAACAGCTGGAATATTGGCACAAGAAAATTTGTATGAGGTTGTCATGGTTTAAGCCTATAAACTCACACAGCCACTCTCTCAGTCACTCCCCACTCTTTCTTCCCTCCGCTCCTGGAGGGATGGGAAGGAGAATCAAAGAATGCAACTCCCACAGGTTGAGATAAGAACAGTTTAGTAACTAAGGTATAACACAAATCACTACTACTACCACCACTACTACTAATAATAATGACAAGGCAAATACAAGGAAAGAATACAATAGTTCACCACCCAGCTCAACCAAGCAGTGCACCCCCCACCGTGCACCCTCACCACCCTTCCGGGTCTCTGCTCTCTGTTTTTCATCCTGGACATGACGTGCTGTGGTATGGAATAACCTCTTTGGTTAGCCTGGGTCAGGTGTCCTGTCTCTCCTTCCTCCCGGCTTCCTCTCCTTCCTGGCAGAGCATGAGACTCACAAAGTCCTTGGCCAGCCTAAACATCACCAAGCAGTAACTGAAAACACTGGTGTTATCAGCACTGTTCCCAGGCCCAAAATCAAAAACACAGCGCTGCACCAGCTACCGAGAAGGAGAAAAATGACTGCTGCTGCTGCTGAACCCAGGACAGAGGTTTAACAAAGATAAATGTAATCTCCTGCACCCTGAATAACTGCACACAGAAGTATGGGCTGGGCTCTGACTGTGAGGTGAAAAGTGTGTGGAGGTGTGACTGTGTGGAAAAGGCCCTGGGGGTCCTGGTGCACAGCAAGCTGAACATGAACCAGCAGGCAAATGTGTCCTAGGCTGCATCAACAGTAGAGCCAGCATATGGACGGATGTGAGATTGTCTCAGCTGTTCAGTATTTGTTAGGCCAAACCTGAAACACTATATCTCTTCTGCTCTACCAGCTCCTGGCCTCCCCATTTCAGGAAGGACATGGGAAATTGGAGAGAGTCCACTGGAGAGCCACCAAGATGATCAGAGGGTTGGAGAACTTTACATAGGAAGAAAGGTTGCTGGAATTGGTTATGTTCAGCCTAGACAAGAGGCAGTCTTGCAATGTCTAAAAAGTAGTCACAGAGCAGATTGAGGCACTCTCTTCACAAGGATGCCCAGTGACATGAGGCAAAGGGCACAAGCTGTTTCAGAGTAAATTCCATCCGAACATATGTAAAGAAATTATTCATTTCAAGAATAATTAAACACTGGAACTGGTTGCCCAGAGAAGTGGTGGAATATCCTTCATTGGAAACATTCAAGACACTTGACTTGGCCTTGGACAGCCTAATCCAAGCTTTGCTCTGGTTCCAACCCAGCAGGCTGGACCAGATAATCTCCAGAGGTTCCTTCCAACCTTGACTTCTCCATGATTCTGCATGTGAATAAAGTAATAGAGTGATTCAAGGATTACAAATGCATAATAGTTATGGAGTGGTTTTCACTCTGTATGAAAAATTTACTTAAATTGACTCATGAGCAACCAAGCCATGTCTGAGATACACTGTATATTCCAAACAAGTATGTACAAAGACTCCCAAATCATATCTCAAATGCACAAGTTTGGGGTCATATTTACTGTGAAAGGGCATATTTACTGTGTTTATGACATTTTCTAAAATCTTTACCTGTTCCTCTAAGCATATTTGTAGGTTCTGCACCTTGCTGTAAATGTAATACTGGAGGACTGAGACAGACTGAAGTAGAAATATATAATTTACAAAACAGTCTAAACCCATCATAATCTAAAGTGACATATCAGGTATTTCCATGCAGTAATACAAATGTTTCTGAGACTGCAATTATCAACCTTGAGCTAACGAAGAAGATTAATAAACTACAAGATCCTGTCCATTGAACTGAGCCTAAATACTGTCCATTTTGAAACCTACGTTGTAGCAAATGTAAGGAGCAAGAGGAAGCAAAGCCAGATTTCTATGAACTGAAAAATAAGAAACAGCTGCTACCTGACTGTGCTCAGTATCTTGGAAATAGTAAACAGCTGGAGTAAAGCTTCAACAGAGGGCAACGCACTCTTTCCTTTACATATTGTTGCTGCAGATATAATGTGTTACATGAAGGATAAGGCTTTTACATTAAAATATCCTCACTTGAGCAATGAAATATCATGAGTCAAGTTAACTGAGGTATTCGACAGTTCAGTTTATCCTTCTTACAAAATTGTATTTTTTTTTTTTCAGTAGACTTAACCAAGCATAGCTTTAGCTGTAGCCTAGATTCTTCTCTGATCATCCCCCCATTCTGCCTGAGTAGCATAAGTCCTTGTCCTATGAGGTCAATGTACCAATCTACTTTTTCCTCTGAGGATCAACACCTGTTAACAGACTGAAACAATAAATGCAATTCTGGCACACTGTTACAGATAGACTACAGCATTACTCTGTGTTTTCAGTTTTTAAAGGCCTATGAGAGAGAAGGAATTCCTTATGTGTCAAGTCACAAGAAAGCACACACATATTTTCACGATTACAAGGAAGGGAACAGGTACTCTCATCAAAAGCAAAAAAGCATTTGCATGTGTACTTCCCCAAAATGGTGCACAGACATTTTACCTACGCAAAACAAAATGAAAATCCAGGGTTAGAAATAAGTCAGTACAAGTACATATATGTTACTTGCAAAGTTTTTAATAAAGTCTTGTGTTCCATAAAAGTTACTCTCCAGCTGAAATAGTGCCGGCTGCTTCATATTTGAAAGAAACGTGCAAAGAGACTCCTTGAAGCTATAGATAAATAATAGATAATGCTCTTCCCAATGGAAAAGCAGTAAGTGCTTTAAAAGCACAGCAAAATGAAGAAAATCTGTGCAAAGGAGTTGAATGGAGCTAGCATTTCCCATGAAAAGAAAGCACTATTCTGTTTAAATTTGTAAATTATCACTGGATTTCTGGGTCAGTGCCCATTCCTGAGTTAGAACAACTTTTAACGCATTCTAAAGTGTTACTTGTGCTACTTCGAAGAGAATAAAGGAAAAATTAAGAGAGCTTTCAGTACAAAAATCCCAAATGACTTTCTCTAGCAAAATGATTAAGCAAAAAGTCCCTGTAAATTTGGAATTGTGAAAGACATGGTAACTTAATATTAATAGGTTAGCCTTTACTCCATTGCAGAGGAAAGTATTTATTCCCTGGTTCATTTTTAAATAAAGTCACAAAACGCAGTAATTATTCTCCTGAATCTAGGCAAAGATTTTCTTTCCAAGCATAAGAGAAAGAAATATGTACTGTATTCAGCCTAGGCGATAAATTAGGTCCTGAAACATATGGATGCCATGAATAAGAGCAATTTTTTTTTATTTGCTTGTTTTTTACTGCTTTCAATATTTCAATATGTCTTTGCATTCAAGAGTAAAAAGCTAAGAAGCATAGGTTTTAGTCAGGTAAGGAATGACAAACAAAGGATTCCAGTTACTTGGCACCTCCTTGTGTATAACCCAGAAAGTCTTGGTTTTCATCAGAGCACTGTTGTGAATAGCCCAAGTCAGCAACTTGCTGAAAAAAACCCCATAAGTGGAAAGGGATCATTTTGTAAGAAATCCTCTTCTCTCACAGCAAAGGAGCTCTCTCTGAGCACAAAGCATACTTTCTTATCACCAAGAATGATAACACGAAGCTGAGAGAGAACAGCACCACCCTGAAAGAGCAATTTCTAAAAAGAGTCATGGGCACATCTTGTCCAGTTCCTCTTCAGACAATTTCCAAACAGGGAGCCAAAGGCTGTAGCCATGGTATCTCACAGATTTTGAGAAGTTCTCTATGCTTTTGAGAAGTTCTGTCCCAGTCTAAAATTTCACTTAGAAATGTTGCCTTATAAAGTTAATTAGGGACATATCTAAGGGAGGCTTAGAGTAGACTAGTCAGATCCTCATAAGAAACTTCATTACTACACACATGCACATACTCTTTACACTGATACACTTCATAAGGATGTGTTTTCTTGTGCACAAGAAAACAACAGGAATTAGAAGCTATTTCCCGAGTCTCATTCTTCATATATACAACTTCATTCCTATTCCTATCACAGAGCTTTTGCTGTCTTCACCAGAAAGCACATCATGTGGGAGATCTGTATAGGCTCAAGAGCTCAACCATGTCAGAATCTACCTGGACTGTTGCCACAATATGCCACAGCCACAATTCTCCATGAAGCAACACTACTGAATCTGTGCAGCACAATATACAGTTTAGTTCCTGACAGCACTCATCTGAGCCAGTATTTTTGTTCTTAGCATATGCTTTTTCACGTCACTTTTAACATTTAGTTAGGGTTAGGGTTAGGGTTAGGATTCTCTTCAGAGACTACTGGCATCTAACAGTATTCAGATAACTGACATTTAAACTTAAACTGTATTGACAAGTGTTCAAAAGGAATTCTTTCACTGTAACCACTGAAAAAATTGGGTGCAAACCCCGGAACCTTTATTCTCCCTTTCAAAAAATGTGCCAGCTGGGAACCCAAATTGCTTCTTTTCTGTCCCCTTCCTCAAAATTTGCACTCTTGATTGCACAGTGACCTTGTAAGCTCAGCAGAGGGAACAGGAAGTGCTGGGCAGTCAGGGTACTCAATACATGCAGTGGGGCTAAGGGAAGTCCAGAATCCAAGTACCATCTCTCTGAGGTGAGTACTCTAGGCAGAAACTTGTATCATCTCCCAAACCACCACCATTATCTTCCTTTCTGGGCATGGTTGTTTTTTTTTTTTTAGCTTAGCCCAGCCTGTTCCAAGCATACTCTGAGTCCACCTACCAAGTCAGAACCTTCAGAAGATGATTAGTTTGTGGATCCCATTGTCGGTCCAGCCAAGACACTAACTGTGTAAAAGTATGACACAGGTTTAGATGTGTGGAAAAACTTAAGTGAGAAACTCAAGACACCTGTGGTGTTGCAGCATTTTACAGCTCATTTGTGCTATTGCTTTCTTGAGCTTGGACTGCTTTTGCTTCAGTTTAAGGGCCTGAGGAGCATCTTGCATCTTACATTTTGTCTAAAATCGTTCTTAAAACACAAAACTTTGAGTATCTGATCTCTTCAGTGAGAGCAAGGAATGGATTACAGAATACCAAGAAATTGTACTATACTTAACTGAGTACTGAAATTTATGGACACTACTTAGTTTCATCTCAGTACCACAGCTGTTGCCACATAACTTTGTAATTCACTTTCATGTCACTTTAAGTGAGCTCTAGATGTTTGCTACTGTTTTCACATACAGCTGTATGCATGCATCATTAGAAACAGGTAACATCAATTCAGGATACGAATTTGTCAGAAAATGGAAAACATTCTTAAGTTTACCTACATATTGAAATGTATTCATTTAAAGACAATGTTTCTAACAACTCATGCCACAGATACAGATTTTTCATTACATATATTATAATATATATAATATATATTATAATTAACAGTACACAGGTAATGACACATAAACCTTAGATTTTATGCACTGTATTTTACATCAGATACAAACCATTTAGTGAAAAAATACTTTGGCCAAGCACTCAACTTTATACTGAAATACTGCTGCAACAGGACTCTGCATTGCAGAACTTACTCCTAAGAAAATACAGCAAGTTCTTATCCTCATCAGAGAATTAAATCATAATTAAATCTATGTGCAAATGAATCAGATACATTTTAATGTGCAATCAGGAAAATTATCACAGTTGGAAAGATTAAAAATTTGGTTTCAGTGTGAAATCCCTATCTTGCTAGCTTTCAGTGTTCTATTAGGGGAATGTTTAAAGCAGAAAGACTATTCTTAAAGATGCAGTACAAGTGTAATTGTAATAGTCCTCTTCCTCAGGCACTTGAAAAGCCATAGATTGCAAAAGTGCATATTCAGAGACCAGATCTGATTGTCCACTAACCTGACAAAAAGTGTAATTGTGGTGTTAAGATGGCATGGAGTTTGTTTTGGTTTTTTTTTTTTTTTTTTTTTTTTTTTTTTTTGAGGATTTAGAAGGCTTTCACTTGTTCCAAAGGCTGATCTAACCCTCACTCTTGTAAAACTAGGATCTACTCGGAAGTTCACGTAATAACACTGTTTTAAATGTGGAAAGCTGCCCACGACAGAGAGAACAGATCTTTGAAGTAAAAGAGCAACCACACCAAAAGAATACTGTAAGCACAGATGTCTTGGTATGCTCACACCTTCTGGGCCAGGTATATTACTGTTCCAGCATGTTTTAATGCTGAAATACTTTGTGCAGGAAAATCTTGCTATCAATTTCCAGTTTCCTATTGGCTGCTAAACTGCCTTAATCCCTTTAATTTAGAGACAGAGCTGACCAAAGTCCAGCGCATATAATTGGTACCTTTGGCTCAACGCTTGCAGTTGAATTAAGTCTTCAAATGAACTTTCGCTGTTCTTTAATAGGATACATAAAGGAAAAATACTGCAATCTGTTAAGAATTAGAAATTAAATCACTTGTATAGTGAAGAACTTTGAGTGACATTGTTTTTGTCATGATATGAGCAATGACTTAAAAAGTCTGGATCTCCATTGAGACTGACTGCTGCAAGTGGGATGAGCTTTCAGCTGAACTGCCTTGATGCTGCAAGGATGCAAACAGCTCCAAAATAAGCTGCTTCACTATTTCCATTAAAGCCATAACTGCAAAAGTGGCCTCATCCACTCTACTACTTCTGCAATTCCAGCACCTATCCACTGTATAGATTTGTCTACTGCATCTTCTCCAATTCCCACTACAGAGGTGCTCAAAGGAAGATACTTGTCTTCAAAAGATGAATAGTATTTCAAGTTTTGCAAGAAATGAGCCCTTTTTGCTTGAATCTGGAATAAAAAGCACTCAAGCAAAAATATTGCACTGCTGGTATGAACCCACAGTATTCCTCTGTATTGCTACTTCTTGCAACGATTCATTTCACTCCTGCAAAGTCTGCAGTTTTGATAAGACAAGTGAAAAATACTAATGAAGAAGTATCCTGAGAAGTCAGTTGCTGTTATGAACGAAACAGATGTTAGTATTCTATACTCCCTGAGGCTAAAAAAAAAAAAATTACTTGTAGAATGCAAGATTTAAATTGACAGATATCTCAGTTTGAGACTTTGAAAAGTCCCAGATCTTATTTTACCTCTGTATTTACTGCACTAAGGGCAAACCTGTTTAGACTGAAATACAGATGGAAATTTCACTTTTCATTTGAACAGGCCCTTCCTGATGGAGCATGTAAGGAATCAGAATCCGGCCTTATGGTCAGCTCCATGTAAGCCTGATAAATTTCCAGCTACACAAGTCATCCTAACAGGAGAAATGAGACAACTTGGATCTGCACTATTTTGCTGATGGAGCTGAAGTTACACTTGAGAACCCCTCAGATTAATTCCGCTGTTTTATCTCTTGAAGTCAAAGGACATTTTGCTGTCAACTTCAGTGGAGCCAGACACTCTATCAAGTGTTTAGTTTGATGATATATCATATGATTAAAAAGGGCTCTGAAAAACTTCTGAGTGGAGTTGGAGAGAGACACCCATTAATACTTAAGAGATGCAAAACAGCTTAAGGAATAAGAAAATAACATTGTGTGGAGCCCAAAAGTGCAATTTTCTTGTCTTGGCAGAACAGATTTCATAAAGAATTTAAGCAAAAATATGTGCAAGAACGCAAACATCTCGTAATCTAAATTCATATTTCTTTGCATAACAAGCGACCACTTAGAAAAATACCACACATAAGTTTGAGTAATGCTTTTAGCACTGTTCAGTGTGTTGACAAGGCAAAAAGAAAGGCATCCTTTGCATATTTAAAATTTTTGTTGAGGATTCAGGAAAAGTCAAGATGCTTGGGCTAAAGCATTTAACCCCTCAGCTTTAAAAAATCTTAGATTTGTATCAAAGATGTATTTTATTTGGAAACAATCTATTTTCTTTCCTGGCATGAACTTCCACTTGTATCATCTGGAGTCTTGTGCAAAGCCAGAATGTAAGATAAATCCTAGGTTTTTCCCCCAAGATATATGGTTGATTGGAACCACACATTTAGAAACATTAAAATTACATTTCAGTGGAGAATGAATTTTTTTTTCCAAACTGCTTTTTTAGGCCAGACACAAGGGATAAAGTTAAAGTGCTTTGCAAAGCCAGGCTGTGCCCAGCCCATTATTAGTACTAAAACTGGATCTTTAAGTCCAATTTTAATTGGACTTTCCTATCCTTTTGTACATAATACGTGTTGTAAAAGAATGAATAAAGAATCAGTCTCATTACACTTTTATAATACTTTATGTGGCATTCTGAGCCATGAATTTAACGTATATATGTATTTATAAGGTAACTGTAGCATTAGGCGTAGCTTGAAGCTGCATATTTGTCCTCTGTGACCTACATGGTACATACATGCATAAAGGTAAGGCCCAGTAAAACACTAACTTAAAAAATGGTTTCCTATGAGGTTCATTAAAAAGAGTCCAATGGAATAAAATGAAAACCAAAAAAGAATCCTACTCAGTAATACATTTAACAAAGCCCAAAGGTGGCAGACAAAGAATTAGAACTAAAAGTATCCACCAAATCTTTCTTTAAGAGGTACTCAAGCTGACTCCAGGGAAGCTCTATAATTCTGTTACAGAGAGAGGTAAGTAGGTAGAGAGGAATAAGAAATATCCAAAAATCTCATAAAAATCTAAGAGATAAATGTGAAAGTCAAAATACATGGCTTCCCTGGTTTTGAACACAATATTACAAAACAATTCTCAAAATAGGTGTTTGAGCAAGATATACTTCGGAAGAATTCAGGAGGACAAAATATGCTCACACAATCTGAATTTACCAGGTCACCAGAGCTATCAGTAATACAAAATTATGTAAGATCACAGAATCATAGAATCACCAAAGAGTTTGGGTTAGAAGGGACCTTCAAGATCACGTAGCTCCAACCCCCCTGCCATGGGATGGGACACCTTCTGTGACATACAGAATACAGGCATACAGAACTGCTAACAGAAAAAAGCCTCACGAAAAAACTGACAGCTACCTTGAACTTGACAGTAGTTTACTTACTAAGACATAAAGAGCAGCAAAAATTGAATACATATTATCTGTGCAAATGAACACACACCTAAACAAAAAGAAGCACCACAAGAAAAGCTAACCTTGGCAAAACTGCCAAAAGTTCATTTTAAAAAGCTAGATGATTATCCATGCTTTGGATGGTTTTGCACCTAACTGAAAGAAACTTGGCTTGGTAAAGAGACAAGAAGTACATCACTGAGGAAGACAAATTACGTCCTGGCCAGACTGAGGTAACAGAGCTGGCTTCTCTGTGATATGCCCATGTTTTAATAAGCTGACACTTGTCCCCCACCAAAACTGGCCTAAAAGTTCCTTCTGGGTATAGGGCATGAGAAAAAACAGACACCAGTATTTGTGTTTATTTCATCAAAACTAAGTTTAATTCCACTGAGATTTAGCATTTTCGTGGATGTGGGACTATTTTCATGCTGCCCAATCCACCAGCTGTTTCAGGAACTGGGAGACATTTTTATTCTTTGCCAAAATTATGGCCTCATAGGTGGGAGTTTTAACCTTATGAAGAAGACACAACTAGATTGGGCTAGGAAGAATTTACCTGCTTTCTTTTCCTGTCTTTCTCACATAGGTAAGGACTTTTCTGGGTTTAAAGTGATTATACTGTGCTTGACTAGGATTGGCACTCATCTTGCTCTTCCAAGTCAAGAGTATGTGGAGTCACCTCACAGTACCTCTTGAACTGTTCTAGCACTATGTATTCATATAAATTGTGTTTTGCTCCAGTTGTGTAAGCTGTATTTGGCCCTCAGTAGCACTTGAGCTATGTCTACTGTTCCTTGCTATGAGAGTTCTGAGTAAAATGAAATTTCTGCTACCTTCATATGGTGAAAACCCCAACCTTTTTCCTAAAAAGAAAACTAAAATTCTCATGTAATAGAAATGCTACTGTGGAAAACAAGTGGATGTTAAAAAAGATTTACCTACCACCATGTTCTAGACTACTGAGCATCCGAGTCATATGGGAAGTTCATACTCTCCCTTTAGAAACAACTGTTAACTTTTCTGGCACATATTAAATGTTGACATTGGTGAAAAAAGTATAGCCAGCAAGAGCATTACCTGAATAATTCAACAATGGAATCACAGATAAAGAAGCTGAAACAACTCATACTTAAAAAAGACTTCAAGGATGTGTTCTTGGAGTTTTTCGTACAATGATGTCACGTGACACTATGCACTTGTTTTCTGCTAGCGTAAATAAAAAACCCAAGATACACTACTACTCTGATTTTAGTGATAAATAAGGTTATTTCTCAGCTGATTTCTTCTGAATTGAGCTTGTGACTTTATCCAATTCTGGTGAGACAGACTGGGCAAAAGACCTCTCAGAGGTAATGGTTGCTAATTTTGACAAGATTAAATTTCTGATGGGGGACACAATTTTTAATTGTTAGCTTGTCTATTAATTGGATTTTCTGTGAAAAATATATGAATATTTGAATGAAGCATGTGCTTCTAGTATTTCACAAACAGTACAGTGATAAAATAACTTATTGAAGTTAAAATTGAATATGCTAGTGGAATAAAGGCATCATAATTTTCCTACAAATAGAATCATAGCATAGTTAGATTGGAAAGGACCTTAAGATCATCTAGTTCCAACCCCCCTACCATGAGCAGGGACACCTCACACTAAACCATGTCACACAAGGCTCTGTCCAACCTGGCCTTGAACACTTGCCAGGGATGGAACATTCACAACTTCCCTGGGCAACCCATTCCAGTGCCTCGCCACCCTCATAGTGAATAAATTCTTCTTTATATCAAACCTGAACTTCCCCTCTTTCAGTTTACATCCATTACTCCTTGTCCTACCACTATAGTCCCTAATGATGAGTCCCTCCCTAGCATCGTTACAGGCCCCCTTCAGATTCTCAGCAAATTAAGGATTGTTTGCATGCCATGTGGAGGTAGGTGTGTCCCAAGTTAATTTTACATATACATATATAAAAAAAAATATTTCAGGCAACATCTTTTTGTTAAAAGGCCTGGCTTAAAAAACGCTGAATTCAGCAATGAATTTGATTTTTAAATATGTTGTTATTAGATTCTTATATAAGTCCTTGTTTGAAGGTGTAAAGACAGCATTTCAAAATTCGGTTAGAAAACTACCAACAGGCTAATTCGGCCCAAAAGCAAACTCTAATGGGATTTGTTCCTATTTCTTTCAGATTACATGCTACACAAGGACAAGTGTGTGTTATGTGCTATACAAGCAGATACTGCTTATACTTCTTAAGAAGAAAAAGCCATGTGTTTTGTTACACATGCATGGGACTTGGTACCTTCATAAACACTTCCAACTATTGCCAAATGGATAAAATGTGCACATATAAATATATATAAATTTATATATAAAAATATATATGCACATATAAGTACACATATATACACACACTGTACACAGACAAAACACATTTTAATCATATCAGAAGTTTTCCATGTAGACTCCCAAGCAGGATGCAATAGGTATCTAATATCTAATCATCTGTGGAAACCAAACATTCCAAACATAATTAGGCACTTACCTTGCACTGGAACATATGCTGGCAGCTTTTTTTTTGTTGTTGCTTTTATTTTTTTTTATATTTTTTTTTATTTTTGGGTTGGTTTTGGCTTTTTTTTTTTCCCCAAGGGAATTAAATTTCTAAAATAGAGACTTAGCAATTCGAAAAACTTTGAGGACCTCAGCTTAAGCCTACAACTATAAATCTAGAAGTACTAAAACAGACAGCATTCACAAAATTCTGGAGGACCTGAATGCCCACGACAAAATAGCCTCTTGGTCTGTAGCACATCCTAAATGAGGACATTTATTGGTTTTAGAGTGAACTTGCAGTTTAGCTATCAAAAGAAACACCTTCCTGTGTAAAGCCTTTGCATGACGCGAATACTTACACATAAGCTTATATTCCCTCCCACATAAAGTATATTTTTCTGTTTACAAAGCAGTACCAGTAATCATTAGACATATAATAACATACATTCGCAGAACATGAGAAACATAGAATCTAAGTGTAGTCATGTCTTAAGGTCCCTATTTAGCTGAAAATACCAGTGACCTTTTAGGCTGATAGATCTTGGCCCAGTGCGAATCCAGCCTATTCAGCAGAAAGGTTAGCAACTAATTTCCCACCTTCCCCAGAGCCTGGGTTCAGAACTCTTTTAGTTCTCTTCCCTCTGTTTGCTCTTGAATAAAAAGGAATTACTCATTTCATAAGGTCTAATGCTTTTTGAAATAATTCTCTTCCACAGTCCTATATGCATGACCGGGAGAAGTATCGGCTACTGCTGACAGTCTGCAAAATCATTTATTTTCTCAGACTGACACTTCAGGTACAATGGGAAAAAAAGATAAATTATTTAAAATTAGATAAAATTGAGGTTTATTCAGCAAGAGATTGCCAAAGTGACTATTTATTTGAAAAGGAGGAAACCAGCTTTATTCGTAGAACCATTTATGTTGAAAAAAACCTGCAGAAGCACACAATGAACACCTATATCTAAGTTGCACAAAACTCACCTGCTTTTCCTATCACAAATGTAAAGAAGGATGACATGGTAAACAATGGAAGCCAATATTCCATTTGAAGTACATGGAGCAGAATCAAAGAGGAAAAAAGAATTCATTTTGTTACCATTCAAGCCATGGGGATGAGACACATATCCCTACACCTCTTTAATAACTCACCAAGAAATATTTATGCTTACAGAGTTTTATGAAGTAAAGCTACCAGCCATGTACTTCAGCTAAAGTAAATCATGCAGTTTTCCTGGAACTCTGGGCAATAGCTTGAAACTGTGTTACATCATTTATTCCCTAGAGTTACTTTGTAGGTCCATGAGGGAAAAGCAAATGAAGCTCCCCCTGTACGCATTTCCAATTTCTCCAAGCAGACAGAGCTAATATTGCCACTTCTCCTGAAGCTTTCCTTAGGGAAGAGCCATTTCATGCTATAGCAGACTTTCCAAGTAGCTACATGCGGCAGAGGTACTGAAAAACACAGTGGCAACCTCAGCTCCACTGGTTTCTGGCAATATAGTAGTTTCTCTGCAATGATTAACTGGTGTCTCTCTAGAGCCTCTTTGAGTGCAGTGGAACTGTACCTGATTTCCACTGCAAATGACCACAAGAGCAAACCCTTGAAACTGTCCATGTGTTCTCTAGCCAAGTGTAGCATTAACAGTCCATATAACAGGAAAATTCATGTTGTTAATTAGCAGCATTCAAGCTGGGTTTTAGAAAACTATTTTCCTATGAGAAATCATGCCACCTACGAGCAGAAATGTCTCCTCTACAGACTGCCTTGAGGTGTTACAGAATTTGGGCAGGAGTGGTACCTACCTGCCTGTTAGCAGTCTTCTTGCTGTTTTGTGGTGGCATGATGCAGATTGAATGCATATGCATTAAGAAAAAACTGTCAGTCCATTATATTGGGAATCACAGCCAAGAAAATGGGTGCACTGAAATAATGCCCTGTGATTTGTATATTGTTGTTGATCCTTTACAACTTTGGATGACAGATACATAAATACGGTTGCCTTCTGCCTGCCCTATACCAGCAATGGTATATTTAGCAAACCTAGTGTACCAGCAGCTACTGAAGTGATTAATATTTAACTAATCTTACCCTACAGATAAATAAATAAACACCTCAGTGTAGACGAGCTACTCCTCTGATCTAGTGGTGGAAGACTGCGTTTCTTGAAATCAAGGACATTACATTTGGTTTGACGAGAACTCACTCAGCTTTGACTGTACTGCTTCTCAATTAAGCAACTTCACTGAAGACCGGTAAATTCATGGAATTTTTCTACTAAGAGTGAGAGTTATGAAATCGCAGATTTAAAAAATAGATTTAGAATTTTGTTTTTGTTTAGTTTTTATAAGAAATACTGAAGCTTGATAAAGAAAGCAAGCTAGTAGAATTCTCACATGACCTCTGTATATTCAATCTGGCCATTGTCCTCTTTTTACTTTGGATCTTCTTCAGGTTTTAGAAGCTATTTATTTACCTAAGATATATTTGAACTCTGAATAACAAGACTCTTCTCCAGCTCACTCTCATCACCTCTGTATGAGCAAAATAGAATTGGAATCTGTCTTCTGTTTGTGTTTGGATATCAATATGCTGAAATAATTGTCTTTCAAAAATTGAAAATAGGTTTAGTTGCTGAGTAGATGCTTTCAGTTTGCCTCACCAATACATGAACCATTGAATTCTCATTCTTTTTTTTCCTCTTCCAACAACCTTATTTGCTGTTTTCTATTTTTGCACATGATCTGCTTGGATTCGAATTCACTTTGACAAATAGCAGTGATGTATTTCAAAGAACTTGTGAACTTAAATTCACTATCTCAAATGTACCTTATATATAGTGTCTGGGAGCTTTTTATTTTGCTTGGATGAGCAAGAATATACTTTCTAGTAAACAAAAAGGAGCAATGAATTCAGCTGCAGAGTTGATCAGTAATCATTACATCTGCCACAAAAAGCCAAAAAAACCCAGATTATTTTTTCCCCTTTATAAATACTTTTTTTTTTTTTTTTGGTGCTAAACCCCCTCCTATCTTAATATTATTAGATACATATTAATGGAGTAACAAGTGTCAAGAGCTGAAAGTGCACTTGTTTCTAAAACTCAATTTAGTTTCATTATTAATCCAAGTTTATCTGAGAAAATTGCTCCCAAACACTCTACCTGCTCCAGCTTACTGAATGCGTGCTTGGACTACGTAAAGGCAGAACATTTCCAGTGAGACGCAGAAAAGTATTCCTTCCTTTCTGACAGTTTTATCAGTTATCCCGCTAACAAAAAGATGAACCCTTTATTAGAAATTGTTAAGCAAAGATTACACCTTTGTGTTGCAATGGAAATGAGGTATTCCATATTAAAACTTAGAGATTAAACATTTTTCTATTACCCAATATACAGAAGTGATGTCAGCAGAATTCACTGGTGAATACAACCAGAATTTACTGTTACTCTGGTTACAGACTGGCCACTGCTACAAAGACACTGAGTGTCTGCCACAACATTTACAACATTGAATATTAGAAAAATAATATAAACTGGGATGAGCTATTTATTACCTATTTTTATTACCTATTAATCTAACGTGCATATAGAGAGGTGTACATGAGCATATATTACCATTATACTGTGGAGATGCTTTGCTATTTACACTGCAGTTCCAATATTACTATGAAGTCCTTTTTATTCTCCATTTAAATCACTACCATCTACATACACTTTTTACACAAGTTTTGAAGACTCTGTCACTTTGGACAGCACTATAGGTTAGCCACCTAGCAGAATATTGTTCTATCATCTAAGGATAAAAAAAATTATGGTTGGCTATGGTCACTCACCTAACCATATTTCAAATAGATTTTATTTTGGTTTTCTTTTTTTCAGTTCAACTACTGATCAACTTGTGGCAATCTTCCAAGTCAATTAACACTCAGAGGGATGTGAAAGCAACTATGTACTAAACAATCTTGCATTTAATAAGAGGCTTCCATGGTTTTAAACTGATCTTTTTTTATTACCTTTCTTTAAGGTTGCTGAAATCTTGCTTTATACAGAACACACTTTATGTTTCAAATACAACACAGAATAGCCATGTCAACACCTGTAAAATCTCACTTAGGGAATCGTTCCAAAGCTGTTGAGAGGTGAAGAGTGCTAAAAAGTGAAATCTTCAAATACTCTCAAGCTGGGAAGGTCGTTGTGCATCTCAAAACTGGTAGGTTAGCTCAGAGGTTTATCTTGAGAATAGCAGGTGCTTTTCCAATCTTTTGTTGCCTTCTTCCTTTCTATTTAGGAATTTATAAAACAGGTAGTAAAATGGGTGATAAAAGAGTAAGAAACCTCCAATTCTGTTGCACAAATCTGGGTTTTACATGCTTTTCCATTCCATCGTGGTACACCTCCTGTTTCCAAACTGTACTGAAATACATGTTTCCAGATTAGTCACGAAGAGCACAAGGACAAAAGCATAGTAAAGCAGTTCCAATTTATCTAGGGTTGGACAGACTGGTTTAAAATCCATTGATAGTTACTATTGACTCCCCAAAGAGCATCAAATTTAGCTTAAAATCATTTTTTGTTGACTAAAATAAACTACTGAGCATATCATGCTGTCTGTAAATCCACACTTACAAAACAGTGACCCACTCATCCTCCTCTTTAAAGACGTAATAATTATTTAAGAGAGTACTTATCCTCCAAGGATTCTATTCTTAAAGAGTATTTCTCAGATTTTCTATGACATTCTGGTTACATAAAGGAAATGTCCGTTCTCTTTGCCTCAAAGAAAACAAAACAAACCCTAAATCCAGATTTTGTGCTAGAATGTGTGTATGCCACTTTTAGAAAGCCAGATTCCCCTCATTTATACGTGAAGACTAAAACCTTTCAAAGTAACTAAAACCTTTGTATTTGAACCAACAGCTTTTATGAAACAATTTCAGAAGAATTTGAAAGCAGGATGCAGGAGCACCACAAAGAAAGAAAGAAACTATCATCTACCTGCTTAATCCTCCCAGCAATGATACAGAACTTCATACTCAGAACTCAGTATAGCTTCAGAAATCTTAAATTAGCACTACCCAGTTTTAAAAGAGAATAACAGAGAGAACACAAAAAAATGTTCTCCTCTATATTTTCTCTTTGTTCAGAACAGATTTTATATTGTACTTGAGCTATGGTTGAGTGACCTGAGCACCTAGGAAAGCATGCACTAAAGTAGGCAGAAGAGCGATGACAGGAACTGTGGAAGAATACTTGACAGTGGGAGAGACACAGCAGACAAATGCCAGGGAAATTAAAGTGGAGGGAAGAGAGGAGAAAACCCAATCCATTTCCAAAGTACCAACATGATATCTTCAGTTCTGATATAACCAGCTCATAAGGAGAAGCTTGTGCACAAAGTATTCTTTATGGGGTATGCCCTAAGTATTCAATTCCAAATGCTGAACTCTGCAACATTAGAAACTCCCAAAGCAGAACACAGGAAACATTGTAGATATTTTGCTGTAGTAATGGCATTTTAAAATTGAATCCGTATGATATTCATAGGGATTTATATTTTCCAATTTGTAATTGGACTATTTTATATATGTTTATTTTGTAATATAAAGTAAATAAATAAACAATCAAAAAAACCCCAACAAACGGGCTTTAGTCAATTTGCGAATTCCTGTACTCTGAGTGTTGAGACTATGCAAATCATAAATTTCAAGGCTTCTTCAGGTGAACTCTGATAATTGATTTCAAATATTCAGCTCACACAAATACTGTAAATAAAGTACTCTGAATATTTTCTCTACAGAAATATTAATTTTGAAAAATATTAGCTGGGCTTACTTATCACTAAGTAGGTTTTGAGAAAAATGAAAGCAGCAGCCAGTTTTCACAGCATTTGTCATGGTTGTAGAAGCATAAACATCTGCCTTTGCGTCTTCTTTTTTTTTTTCTTCCCAAGTTTCTCCAGGCTTGAAAAATAGTTATGCACCATAAATATCACTCGATGAGTCATTTACTTAAGTGAACAGCTGCTTGCTAATTAGCCAAATGCTCTCCATTTTAAATCATACAGTTAAATGAACACACTGCAACAGGCACAAGAATGAAGAGCAGGAACTTTACTAAAATGATGAAATGGCAGAAACTTGCTATTTCCACAGCAGCAAACAGAGGTAATTTCCTTACTCCGTATCTATGGACTGAGACATAATGATCATTTGCAATAGGCTGTGGTTCTGAATATAGAAACCCAGGCAAATACGACAGATTCTTGGTTAAATATATGAAATGATACAGCTTTTAGACACTAATATGCTAATTCTACTAATATAATAATACTAGCTTTGTTTTTTTCCCACAGGACTGCTGAACACTGCTAACATGCGAAGAGCCAGATTAGTCGGCTTTTGCAAGGATGGCTGTTCATGTTTACTGGAAAACCTTTATTTTCTCCAGTGATTTAGAAAGCTAATTAAATCTAGAAAAAAAGACAAGGTAGGCATGCCTTCCTGGAAGAAGCCAAACCAAAACAAACGAAAATAAGCCAGAATACCTTTTTCTCATGACCATTCTTGTCCATCACTCAAATCTTGCTTTTTAAAATTTTTTATTATAAGCATAATTATTGGCAATAGAAAAGAACTGTAGAAGTCAGGACTTCCTTCTGAGTCTCACATCCCACTTTCCCACAGAAATTCTTTTCATCTTAAATGCAATAAAAACTGAACATAGATCCACAGCTGTCAAATGAAACTCAAGAAATACCCCCACGTGCATAATGAGAACAAAGTATCTTATCTATCTGATGGTAACTAATGCTACGCTGGTCCATCTTTGAAGGTCACTAAGCTTTGGCCATGCTTTTTCGAAGTTACTTTAGTACAGATTTTAGAGAGTTTTTCATCATCTATTTGAATTCTTAAGCAATCAAGAAAAGACAGTTGACACAGGACCTAAGAAAGTCAGAGCCACAGGATCCAAGAAACCAGTATTTGAAATCCCTACTTTAAGTACATTTTTCATTAAATTCTCAATTCAGATTAAACCTGAACCCAACAACTCACAAAACAAACAAATGAAATAAAAAATTACTCAGGTAATTATTTTTTCCTGAGAAACTGTTTTTCACAGAAAACTGGCAAAGCTTAGTGAGACGGCTATTATGTATGGTTGGACATATTCTGACCTGATTTCAAGAGGAAGAATAATGCACATATTCCTTCTTGTTCTCTATTCATTAAAACTGAGACATATGCTTAAACAATTAACGAGGTCTACAATATCATTACAACAGTGACCTCCAGTGAAAGATAAGGACAAAATGAATCACACACTGACAGGACGGACGTAGTAAGCAGCTTAAAAAAAATTAAAATTGCTTTGCAATATTTGCCACAGTTCTATTTTCTTTCAGAGACATTCAAAATACAGAGAAGCTATGAGTACTTTATGAACAGAGTTCCAGAAGTGCAGTGCTCTACACCTTTGCTTACATTGTCAAAAAAAATTCTGAAATGATGTGTGATACATTTAATACAGAATTGTGTGACTGACTGTTTGCAGTAGAAGAGGACTTGAATTGACTACCCTCCAAAATCCTTTCAAATCCTATATTCATAATGATAATCGATACAGAAAAAAATCCAAGAGCTACAGGTACTTTCTGCTATTTTAGTATTTAGTTACTTTTTTAAATTATTTTTTCATCAGTGTGTGAAAGTTTGGGGCTTAAAGTTTCACACCATTAAGTATACCTACCTTACTGATGGTTTATCAGTTCAATAGTGATCCATCCACTCATCCAGTCCCACAATCCTGTGAAATCTGTCCAGTAAAACTAGGCAAAACTAAAATAAAAAATCCACTACCCACACATACAGGTTGGAAATAAGTGTCCACAGATCCTGCTGAATTCTCTTTCAAATGCAGTCTATGAACTTTTGAATTTTGGGTTCATAGATGCCATTCTGTTCTTTTGTAAGATGTAAATGACTTCTTGAGGTTTGGAGACTTTGAAACGAAATGACAAATGGATGAACAACTTCTGTTCTAATCTGTTCTGCTGCTCAGGAATCAATCATTTTAAGGAAGGTGCTTTGCAACACACTCCTTTTGTTCTGCTTTCCTCTGTATTTGCAAAAAGAGTGAATGAACTGCAGTAGCTAAAAAAAAATTTATCTCGAAACAATGAATAGTCACAAATTGAAAAGCTTTGCACAGAACTTCAATTGTTTTATCAAGGAGGTAGAGGGCAAAATTTGTTATTAAAAGATGCAGATGCCATCTGTTCATTAGGAAAATAAACTACATTGTTCACCTAGTATGTCTCTCATTCTTGCCAATATCTATGATTCAAACATAAGTCACATATTTTTGCAAAAATTATTCATATTGCACATGGAGTATGACCACTTACTTTTTAAGCACATCCTGTCTTCATACCAAGAGCCTTCAAGAAGGCTCCCTGCAAAAAAAGCCCATGACAGATTCCTCATAAACCATATCTGAATTAAGCTCTCACCTGGGGAGCAATCCCCTGCCCTACTGACAGCATCATGTGACAAACATGCAAATTCTTTTAGGAGTGCAACAGCTGCAGGTATAGCTGGGGCAGGATTTGAGTACTGTTATGTAAAGATTCACTATTAGGGCTCTATCTTGTAAAGCGATTGAGCCCAACTGCAAGGAAAAGAATAGCAGAAAAGAGCATAAAGAACAAGAAACTTTTCAGGAAAGGGAAGAGGACCATACATTTGGGTTTCAAAGACAAAAAGTCAGAATGGATTTGCATAAACAAATGTTCATGTTTATGAAGCCTGCCTCAGCTGTGGGTCAGGAGTCTGAGCACAGCCAAATGCCTTCTGAGCTTGAACTGCCTATGACTGTTGGGCACACACAGAAAACACACAACAATGCCCATGAAGACACACCAAATCCAAAAGACTGCAGTCCATTTTTTAAAAGTGACCATCAAAACCCACAGCAATAACAACGAAAAATTGCCAACCACAATCAGAGCTTCTTAGCTTACACAGTCAATAATTTTAAGTCAACAGCTTCTGACACAGAAGAATAAATAACAAGACACAGGAAGTAGAAAATCAACTTTAGATGGACAGCTTCATTATTTCTATAAAGCAATGATATGTCCGTACCATCTTAAATATCCTAAAAAATGCAGAAATTGGTCTGAGATGCCTCTTTCCACAGAGTTTAGTGACAGATTTTTCTTGCTTGTTCAGAATACGTAAACGGAGTCAGTCACTTTGAACTTCTGCTCACTAGTTACACGCAAGGAAGCCCAAAGAAAATGGAAAATCAATCAAGAGACTTTAAAAACCAGGTTCTACAGCAATGACTTCCCTTTCTCATTCTCACTCTCGTTTTCTTACTCTCCACATGATATACGTATATATAAGCACAGGACGTTTTCATATCTGTATTAAACTTACACTGCTACTTGCCTCAAATAAGACAGACATGCATTTTACTGGCAGTCTCAGCTGCAGGTCAGAAGTCTACACACAACTGAGTCTTCCTAGCATGACCAGCATGAGACTATGCACTGTGTGCCCAGAGACAGAACAATGCCCAAAGACTTTTCATCTACCCATACAATTACAAGAGCAGAGTTCACAAACTTGCAGTCTGCATCTTTGCATCTCTTCAGTGTGTTTTAACACGCATACTGGATTAGCTGTCACAAAAGAATGGAATTAATCTGGAAGCTTTTACCTGTTGTTTCACTAGGGCAGGTAAATTAAACTCCTATGGCAGAGAACAGTTACCATCCTCAGCTGTTTGCTCTGCTTCTCTCCAACTGATTACCATCAACACTGCATGAATGGGCAAACGACATATGAGGCATATCCTGAAACCATCACAGTTAACAGCCTGATGCTTTCAGGCAAACAAAAACTGATTCTGGTCTGTAAATTGCAGCAGGAGATGCTTAAGAAAAAGCTCAGTAGTTTACACAGTGCAAGTAGGGCAGACTGCTCAGGACAGCTGCTTAATCAAACATCTCAAAATACTGCCCCTCCTCAACTGCAACACTCAAAATAGATCAAAGCAGCTTGATACTTAGAAATCATGCTAGTGCTAAACATGATAACATGGTTTTTTTAGCAACACTGTTGCATATTTACTTTTGCAGGTAATGCGGGTATTTCTGTTGATCTTTGGTTTTGTGAACCCAGTCAAAATAAAAAAGAAGAAAGGTCTGTCAGGGTGGCTTCTGTAAGCACCTACTGAGAGTGCACAGCTCCTCCAGGGAGTGATTTATCCTTCTCTGAGACAGTTAGCTGACATGGAATTGCTTTCTCAAGTCTCACCATTCCTTGATCCCAAAGCAAGATGAAGTGATGCTTTCAGACAACATACCTAACTATTAAACATTCAGTTGGATGTCTCCTATCCTGAGCAAGTCTTTTCTGGTTCAGGTTTCTCCTTACCAGGTATTTCCTCTTTTCTTATATAGGAAGAAAAAAAAAAAAAAAGAGAAATAGAAAGCCATTTCAGCTGTTTGTACACTAGATTACTATCTGTCTACTGAATCGTGACATTAGAATGATTCTCCTAATGCTCAGCCTTAGATTTTTCCTCCTTTAATGCTATCATGCACTCTTAATTACACTCCTACTTTCTTCTATGTTAAATAGATCCACTGTTACTATTTACGGAATTTAGACGAGAGATTTCCAAGTCTACGAACAGTAAAAAGAGCTTGCTCTTGCATTTGTTAAATGAATAGATACCATATCAGAATAAAAGGAAATAACACACATCTGAAGACGCAGTTGGCTTTGCCTTGTCAAATCATCCACATGACTCATTTGAATCTCTTATTCACTGTGGGACTGGCAGGATACCATACACATCTGAGGCTGAGGTAATACTAAAACTTCACAGGCAGTCTTCTCAGCTTGAGAGTTCTTAATGCTATGCATGCATTACTTATTTCCTATGGAAAGTGGAATTTATGGATTGTTTTTAATAATAGCAAGAATGTGAGCTGAAAATATCAGCTGAAATATCAAAATGAATTTTCTCAGGCAAACTTGTACTCAAATTCTAGCTTGAACATTTCAAACAAATTATTAGCTAAATTATCTCCATAACAAAGTATTGATACAGTAAGATGATTATACTTGGTGAGGGCATCACACTTTCTCTGCGAAGATTTTGTTTCAGAATTCTATTTCTCGTCACATAACCTTTTTATGAAAAGAATAAGAGGAAGTTGCCATTCAACTTGAATTAGATAATTTCTAATTTCTAGGCAGCCAACACTGTTTTCTCCTCACCCCTAAATACTTCACTAGGTGCCAGTATCCTAAGATCATGATACATACACCTGGGAAACTAAAAGCTGTCCTGAGAAAGTTCAGTTTGGAATAAGTCTACAAAATAAAAGTAACTTTTTTGTTGCTTCTGTTTCATAATGTTATTTTCTTTTAAAACTAAAACTTCATGGATTCATTACCATTTGGAAAAGATACGAGGCAAAGTTTATCTAGCAGAGAGTCAAAAAGAATATAAAATACCATGAAATTTGCAGTGTCAAGGAAAACAAATTAAAAATAAAGATTGATGAAGAAGACCAAGTAAGATTTGATATTTCATGTAAAAAAAAAGTTCCAGAGTGGTTTATGGAAATGATAGGTGCATAAAGAAAAATCACATTCAATCCATGGAAGAAAAATGGTACTGATTTATAAAGATAACATGAACAGAAAACTTTGTTAAGTAAACTAATGATGGAAGCAAGTTACGCTTATGCATTTCCTGTTAGCATGTGGTTTTGAATTAAGCACAGTCTGAATTTATACAAAAATCCTGTATTTTTTTGATAATGTGTATATATGCTCCTAGGTTTATTTACTCTTAATTTTCTAAATTGTAAGGTCTTTGCATTAGAGGCATTTGTAAAGTCTGTATGTTTTTACAGTAGCATGTAGAATGGAGGTCTGATTTACTAAGGTGTTTGGGTGCTCTTAGAAAGGTTGAGACTGGTTTTTCTTTTTTTTTTCTTTTATTTCCATCTTTTTTCAGATAGTGCATCTGCCTTTTTTGTGAAGGGAGAAAAAAAATATCCAAGAATGTGTTTAGCCACTTAACACCTAATTTGCAGTACTATCTCAATTTGAAAGCAAGTACATCACCTCAGACATTCAAAATATTGTCAATTCATTAAATTCATGAGAGTTCTTTAAAATGTCATGGATATTTTGATAGATTTTGAGAAATGAAGTAAAAAATCCATACTAAGTACACAGCAACACAAAATGTGATTTATGAGCACATTTTCAATCTGGAAAAAGGGGAAAAATAAGAGGCAGGGCAAAAAATTGAATGAGAAGGAGATTTAATTACACTATAATGTACATCATTATTGTAGTTCTCAGCCTTAAAGTGAGGAAGATAACAGTCTACCAGAAAACACAGCATATACTGTGACAAATTAGGTTTTAAATCACACAAGGTAAAAAAAGCCTCAAACATGCATCATTTGTAAGGGTTTCTTCTCCCTTAATTACAGATATTTGATGTGACATTAAATGATTAAGAGGACCAGATTGTCAGTTTTCATCAGCAAACACTTAAATAAGATGACAAGTAGCTTTGAAGAAATTGTGAGAAGGGGCATCTTTACAAGAAAACCCTTGCTACTGCAACATGGAAATTCTCTGAAATCAGACGAGGTCAATGCTGAAGAGTAGCACTTCAGTGATAAGAGAAAAATACCAAGAAAAAGGTGAAGATGGACATATGAGCACACACTGGGCATTTAGTCTGGCAGTCCACAAGGACTTGAGAGGGAAATTCATGGACCCACATTTCTCAGGTATCTTGTCTTCAGGGGAATGCATGTGATCAGGTATTTTCAGAAGTATCTATTTTTACATCTTGATTTTGATGCCTAATCTGTGACAGAGTCTGGTATCTAAGGAAACTGAAGGTGGATATTATGAAGATCTGTGATCTGAATTTTTTTCTTCTATTTCAATGCTCTGTATCAATGAGACACAAGGAGTTGTATGAGGACCAGAAAGCCAAGTGCTGGTGAAACACCTTGTATAAGTGAAGTGTGATTTAAAAGCTGAAATACTGGCTTGCTGGGCCCAAGTAGCCTTACTGAGCTGGCTTTACCATACCAGCTGATGCTGGTTTTACAGCACCTGCATTCACGCAGGGCTTTTTATGGTGGAAAACAACCTTACATCATCATTCCTCAGATCATCTTCTGAATCTTGAAGTCTCCACTGCTGGACACAGAGTCTCTTGACCTTAAAATGTGTCCTTGAAGCCTGTTAATGGCAGGTTCTTTGCTTGTCTGATTCACCTACTGAATAAAAAACCTACCTACAAAAAGAATTCAACTATACTTATTTACATTAAGACTTTGTAAATATGTGTCAGTCCTACAGTATCACTCCCATGGATTTTTGCTCATCATCCTCAAAGTAGTGATTCAAGAATTGTTTTCACAATACATGCCTTTTTATCTTATTAATGAATTCTGGCAAAGATAATTTTAAACGTTAGTCTCCTCAATTGAGACGTTAAGCAAGAAAAAGTATTCTACTTCGTGCATTAAATGGCATACCAAATAACTGGTCTAGTTAAAACTTATCCTTTGAAGAAGCTGCAGCGTTTTTGTTCACCTGCAGTATTTTGGTTCACCTGCAGTGCTTGCTCTTAGCTTTTTTGGTTTTCAGAATTAAAAAGATCATGCTGTCAGCTTTGAACACTGTGGATGCTTGCCAGATTTCACTCCTCCCTGGAATATAAACTTTAAAGTTAACTTAGATTAATTGCATTTAGTCATAACGCCTTGGCAATTTCTCTACCAGCCAAAACAGACAATTTAGCAGCATGTAATATTTAAATCTTTTATGTTTGCTTCACTTTTTCCAAAGGAGGTCTAAGACCTCTCCCTCATGTATTGGAGCAGTCATTTTAAATAGTGCTTCCTAATGAGAAGGCTCTATGGTAGTAATCTCTGCACTATGGAGAGATGCAGTTTCAAGCAAAGATGAAAGGGATTATTTGCTGTAAGCTTTTTGTCTGAGTGACAAGGACATTTAGACATTCGACAATGAAGAAAATAGCATGGTCCTAGCATTGCTACCTGAATAGCCTAGATTTTTTCCTTAAAATTAATTACCTATACATATTGCAGTTACTGTGAATTACATGTTCTCGAGTTAAATACAAATCCTAAAACCTAGGGGAAGAAAGGCAACCCCCCAAAAAATACCTCCAAACTAGGAGTCATTCCTTGATATTCACCTAGCAGTTTTCCAGTTTTCATCCCCTTCATAGTCCAAGCAACACATCTCACTTGTGGTTATTTACATCCTTTAAGTTCTGCAATACATGATTGCCTATGCTGCTACTTACATGGACAGCATATCAGTTCCCACAAACACAAATGAGATTATTTTCAAATCAGCAGTGTCTTGAAAGAAACTTTGACAGACTGAGAGGTTTGCTCACTGTCACCCAGGAAATCTCTTACAGAGCAAGAAAAGAAACCCAAAACTTTCACCCAAATCCTTGATGTCATTTTCAGAATAAAGTGCCCAAAACTAAACACAAGGAACGCCACAACTGGAAGATGCATGTCCTGATGGAACTCAGTGAAATACGGATTCTGCATGCCGCCTTCTCCTTTGGTTGTGGCTGGGACGTTTTTGATAATGCTGCATGTAAGAAGCACTGAGCACAGACACCACAGCAGGCACTAAGAGTGGCAGGAGAAAGCTGAGAAGCAGCATGGCTTCTAATTAGTGCAGCAGTTCCATCCACCCAAGTGGTATTTCCTTGTAAAGACCCCCTGACTAGAAAATGTTCTGTACAGTTTTGGAAAACAATGTTCAGTGCCTGTGACGAATACTTGTAAACCAGGAGCTTGTCAGTCTGAGGAAAGAGCATTGCTGAAGGTGAGCTGCTGCTGCTTAATGTTATTGTGTGCATCATTATCACCCACACAAACCTTTTGATGGATGGATGAATAATTCCTGTGTGTGGGAAAGTAACACCAAGTGATGGATTTCACCAGCATAAATATCACCAGCAATTAGTTGGAACAGTTAAAAAAAAAAAAAAAAAAAAGAAAAAGACAGTACAGTCTACACTTCAATTTGGAAACACATTAATTTTTAGATAAGTAATTCTAATTGAGCGTTTTATATACCATGAGGTAAGAGAGACTTCAGAATGGGATGAAGTTTTTTCTCCCTCTCCCTTTACTATCCTTGCAATAGGGATGTATAAGTGGCAAAACATCATTTAAAGGACATGGAAGAATATCTTCAGATTAATTTTCTGTCTGTTTTGATAATACAGGATATGAATATTCTTGCATAATATAATCTCCATATTGGCAGCCCCTCACAAATGATACCATGAAATTCTCCATACCATGTATCTGGCCAGGAAATGTTTATCATTATTGTGTGTGAAATTAGTTTTGCTAATAACCAACACAGTAGATGATAGCTAGAATACAGGACAGCCCAACACCTGCCAACCACATGCAGAAGGCCTTTTACTTGAGATGAACAGCCACTGATATTCCTGCCTAACAACTGAACTATACCTAGTTTTTTTAAAAATACATTCTTTTCAAGAGGGCTAAGACGTACACTACTGCTGTTCACTGCTAACTCAAGTCACTCAAACTCCCCTTCTTGGAATGTATCACACTTTCTAAGAAATATCAGATTAATTTATGCAGTGTTTCTTAGATTTGCCAGTATGTTCTAGGTTCATCTGCATCCTGCAGCATAAAATATGCCTGTAAATCACTTGTCTCTCTACCGAGAATTGCTCTAACTTGCAGTTACTAGAAAATGACAAAATGAGTGGCCAGAAAATGGAAGCAGAAAACTGAAAGTGCTGATGGAGCATCTCTGTCTCTGAAGCACAGGATTGATTCTGAAGACAGAATGCTGAAGGAATGGTAAATCATGAACAATACCGGGGGAAGTCTCCTGCAGTGGATATTAAGTAGGGCCTGCAATCAAGGGCTAAACGATGAAGCATCACAGAAGATCAAACTGACTTAAGGAGGACTTTAAAAGCCCTTATTTGAAGGATGGAGCGGCCTTTAAAGACATACAATTCTGTATCAGTATATGCACATATAAGTGACAGAAAGAAGAAAACAAAACAGATCTTAGATTCTTGATGTAAAATTAAAGCAACAGAAATGCCTGAAGCACAGTTCTGCAGCTCTATGTCTTTTAAAGGTCTTATTTTGGTCTAAAATCAGAGTATTGGAGCAACAAATCAAATATTAGGAACTTCACACAGTTTAACTAATTGATGTTAAATGTCATATATGCCTAAATAATTGCCAGAAGTTTATGAAAAAATAAATAAAAAAATAAATAGGAGCATTATGTTCCTGCTTAGGTTGTAAAAGTACTCTATTCCATTTTTATCCTACCCTATCCAATCCCATCCCATTCTGCTCTAAGATTAAACATTCCTCATTGGTTTCGTGCTCCCTCCAATGCAATCTATGTGGCATCCATGTCCTTTGTGAAAAACAACAATAACAACGACAACAAAAACAAACCCAAACCCAAAACCAAACACACACAAGAACATTTCTGGGGCAGCAACTAGGCTATTTTCATGTCCGTGACAATGTACTTGTAAGACATTACATAATTAGATATATGCTTCCTTGGTCTTATACTGAGTACACATATTAACCAAAAATTTAAAGGGCATTAGGTATTGCATTATTTTGTGAGTCTTGGGAATCCTTTAAGAGATGCACTGAAAGTTATGAACTGTGTTTAGCAGAACATAGGGCCACGTAGGAGGGACTGTACACGCAGCTTCTTGTTGTCCAGATGGCTGTAACACACTGTCTTCTGGGAAAAGGTGTTTGAAGATACTATTTCCACAAGCATTAGTTATTGACTTCTTCAGTTCTTTAACTGGAAGTTATAATTTCTTTCTTGATTTGGCTCCTGCTGTGGCAATTCCAAATTCTTTACATCATCTTCGGAATCCTAAAACTCCAGCCCTAGTTCACTTTTTGTTCCTCAGACACATCTCTTGCACTTACTTGCTACCCTTAAAACTGTGAAGGCCCTTGAGCTCGAGAAAGATGGCAAGGCCTATTTCGTTATCAAATGTTCTTCTGAGGAGGCAAACTCAGCTAGTGAAGGGGGATCACATACAGCTAGACCTAGTTTTTAACAGGTTATTGACTCCATAGAAAACACTACTTCAAATCATACCTCATAGATGTTAATATTTTTTTTAAATCCATTACTTATATCATCTGGAGCAAGGAGAGAGAAAGCAATCTCTAATTACATATTATAAATATTACAACTTGAATCATCTGAAAGAAGGTGGATATATTCAAGAATGAGAAAAGAAAGTTCCATTTTTCCATTTCGGATTAGCAGAACTGCGTTTGCTGTTGTAGCTGTGATTTTTGATGATTCAGTTATAATCCAAAATGCAGTATGGGACAGAAAATATGTATAAACACACACATGCTCTCTTATATTATATACTCATACAGTATGTGGCAAGCAGTACAGGCAATACATACAGTACAAAGCAAACAACTGAAGCACAGCTTAAGACTGATAGCAAATAGTACCTCCAATTGTTCTGAGATTTATATTCTGATGATTGCTGTATTCTGTTAATTTCCTTTTGGCCATTAGGTGTCTTTCTTTCCTTTTTATTAAAAGTTTATTGCATTTGTGTTTTCTCCTTTCTCTCTTAGGTGCAGAAGCACTTTGCCTCTCTATTTTGGGTCAGTTCCCCACAGGTATATACACTACTTCTCCATTTTAATGATGTTATTCCTACAGTATCTAAGCTCCAGAATAAAATATTTATGTGCAATATCATCTTGTAGATCAGTGATTCTTTCCTGCATCCACACAACAGATGATTGGTTTTAAACTTAAAAGGCAATTTCAGGCAAAGCTAGTTTTTCCATACTCCTCATGGACCTCGTCATAGAAGCTAAAAAAGCAGCTACCTACACATAACACCTCTACTTTAGAGTTTAGATTGTTATTGATGGACATCTGGGATTTCCTGTATAATTCCTCAGACCCAGCTACACAGTATTTCAAATGCCAGACTCTGTTATACATGTTTTCAAAACTATTAATTTAAATCTGATTGAGCTGATGGAATTGCAACCACTGTATCAATTAGCTGACAGTTGTCTGTCTTCAGGACAAAATTATCTTAGTTTCATTAAGAGGAAAATGTGTTAGTACTAAACTAAAACAAAGATGGAGAGCAGAAGTAGGTGTCTACATACAGATTCTTCATTAAGTCAATGAAATTGGCTTCAAAACAAAGCAAGTTAGGGCAAAACTCTCTTTCTTTTGGAGGCAAAACTAAATCAAGTTCCGCATTACAGTACGTAGTAAAGAGGGAAATATCAATCCAGCAGGTTATGACAGATGGTTTCACTGTCATTTTCCACATTTTGCTTCCAAGCAAACAATTGCAGGAGAAAAAATGAATGAAATACAAGATTATGCATCCTTTTGATAGAATTATACAATTAAAATTCCAGTCTCTCCATTGACTTTCCTCAACTGGAAATGCCCTGAAGGACAGAGGAAGATATTCTGCCATTATCTGCCAGCTCATTCCAGAGAAAGCAGACTAAATGCGTTTCAACCTGGTCTGAGCTGCCAGGTTGCTATGTGACCCTGTGTGCATCCCCTGTGATGCCCATGTTTCAATTTACTGACCTTTTACAAATGGAATAATTACCCTAATGCACTCATTTAAGAGTCTCCAAGGAAAATTATTTATTGCTTTGATTATTCTACAGTCTTGTTGAGATTTTTAATTCCCTTTCAGAAGCAAAGTTTTTTAAAAGCAAATCTGACAGTTACATTTCACATCACATTTTGACTGAAACAGTCTTAAAAATTAATGAAGAGAATGGCTTAAAGCAGGAAAAATAGAAAAGCAAGCTAAAGAAACAACATAAGCAGTGACTTCAGTGGGGTAGTTGATAATTCAAATTAGCTTGGTAAAGGAATTTGAAATAGACAATCAATGCTTTGATGTTTTTTAATCACAGTAAACAGTAATTGTATCTCAGGTTGTATGGCTGAAATGAAGCCTTGGGGAAGTTAGACCACTGGGCCCATCAAAGCACTGGGCAGAAAAACATCTTAAAATCTGTTTAGAAGAATAACCTGAACTACATTAATAGACAGAATTAATTTCTTCTCTGCATTTCACAAATGGAAAGACTACCCTGGTCTAAGTTGCTGATGTATCTCATCTGAAAATGACAACATATTATGCTCTAATACCCTTTTCTCTTGCTTCAGAGGTTGACAGGCTGATAAGTTGAGTGTCACTGGCAATTCTGCACAGGGAAATTTCTCTGCAAATGAGCCAAAATTAACTTCCAAAACTCTATTCCTCAGTACAGATCTGCAAGAATTGAGTGGTCTTCCAATAAATATCAGTGGTTTTAACAATTAAGTCCTTGGAACAAAATACTGTAGCCTTCAAAAAATACTTCAGGAAGCTGACCTCTACCTGAAGTCTCCTTCATTCTGTCAGAGGTTACTTTATTCTTTTGAAGTAATTCAGACCTAAGCATTGTCTCTCGTTTCTTCAACTCTCACAAAAATCCTCTCCACAGAATCCAGTAACAACCTCACCTTAGGGATTCTTGTGCTGCTGGCTGAAGGCCAGCTGAAATTTTCCCAGTGAGGATATAGAACAAGTCAAGTGAGGATAGTGGGCTTCCTACTGCCTTTATCTGACTCACTCCTCTCTGGCTAGAAGGAAAATCAAGTTCTAGACTTCACTACAAAGAAAAACACATACATAAATAAATGCAGCTGCTCAGCTTAACAAAGCAGTAAGACCCACATATACTGTGCAGTACACTACATACCTTGGTATGTGCAGCCCAAGGAGGATGCAGTGGCTTAGGCAGGGCTTTTCCAACGCTGCCAATATTCTTAAGTCAGTTAACTCAGTGGCTTAGACCCAAATGTAGGGCTTTCAAGCCTGCGTTCAGTGAACACACACACACAGGGTAGTTAAGTTGCTGCTAACTTGACGCAAAGGAGAACCAAAATTGGAGATCCATCAAATATGAGAGCTCTTCAGAGAGAAGATACAAATCATGGCCTCACTCCAGAACATGTTCTTTATCTGTGTCTCCTATAAATACTAGAAAAAGCTTTTCAGAAGACATTCAGAGAAGAATTCGATGTGTCACAGCTTCAACATACATAATCTTGTAACAAATCTAATACTTTCTTCTTGAAGTAGAAGGTAATTGAAGATACTTCCTGAATTGAGAATAACCTTTAGGGATGGCAAGCATTTAAGTGGGAATCCCATAGAATGGCATACCACAGGAAAAATAAAAGATGCAGGGTATAGTTACTCTAAAGCTTTTCTTTCCATTTTGGGGAAGAAAGACTTGCTCTTCCCATGATGCTCCCTCAGTGATTTATGGTAAAAAGCAAAGCATCATGTCATCTTGTCCTTCATAGCCCACAGGAAAGAAGAGGATGGACTAATGAAGACACAAAGGAAAGACAAACACTGGAAAAGATGCATAAAGTACAGACAGGGGTGGCAGGTAAAGAGAAGACAACTGAATGAGGATCCAGGACACGTGAACTGTTGCAAGGGGTTTATAGGGAGGTACAAATTGAAAGAAAGCTACTGCATTGAAAGAAAGCTAATGCATTCTGCATTTTCGCATGTATGCATTTCTCAGTGATGTTACCATCCCTGAATGATGTTAAGCATACAAATCCATATTATCATGGGTTTTGTTAAATTGCTATACTACGGGACACTCAGTGGTGATTTGGTGGCAGTTACTGTTAATGCATCTTATACACTGTTCTATGACCCTGAGAGTCACACCACATTTAATTCACTAATTTCACTGTCATAGGAGCATGGCAGGAATTATCCAATGAAAATATTATTTTACCTATTTCATATACCAAATCTTTATAGGTGTATTAAGAACCATTAATATTTCAATTGATTAGTTAACTTTAACATTACCAGATGCCAAACTCCCAAATAAAACTGAAAGTCATTTCAGTTATCACTGAAAAGAAAAAACTGCTGTAGGTTTTGATGCACATGTATGCACACAGCTACACTCTGTTCACAAGCGCCACTAATAAAACATTAAGAATATTCCCATATTATTACCAACATTTAATCTCCTTTTGTGACAAAATGTAAAGTGAAGTGACTTCTATCCAGAAGTCAGAAAAAGTAACATAAAAGCAATTTGGATTTTTCAACATAACTTATAGGTATAAAACAGTAAATTCTTGTAAATACTGCCTAGAAGTTAGCAATACTACTATTTTCAATGAGTAAACAACAGCAATATTTTCAACATTACCTTCCTTTTTTAAAAGTCTTGCTTATTATTGCCTAGCAATCAATTTTGATGTTTTAGTGACTGAATTTGCTGACACGTATTTCAATCTCTTTGATCATTATCCAAAGTCTGCTGAAATGACTTGAGTCCTCCCAGTAACTCTTATTAATTTGGGAGGGTGCAAAAGCTCAATGACTGATTATTTCTTTATTCATAACTTAAACCAAATATAAATAGCAAGATCTCAAATTATCTTATTATATTGTTTTGATGGAGGTTCTTGAACATTAAATTTATCCGCAGCTGTCTAGGCTGCAGCTGCTGAGGGTCAGATACAAGATCCTAAATGTACTCACTGGAGGCATTAAAAAAAAAAAGAGGGGTTAACAAGACCAAATTGCACTGATTTTTTTTTTCTGACAAACTGAGCAGCAAGTTCAAAATGCATCCTGCATCCTCTAATGTAACTCTCATGGTACAAACTGCTTTCCAAGTGTTCTGGCATCCATAAGGTTGCATACTTTTGGCTGCCTTTCTCCACATTGACAGTTTTTCATTTTTTCAAGCTGAACACCTGATAGTTCACCTCGACTAGAAAACACATTTAGGTCTATTTATTTGTTTCTTCTTGAGGTGTTTGCAACATCTTTTTAATTAATAAAATAAGCATATTTCATCAGCATACACTTTAATTTCCTTAACACACATTTGAATGCTAATGAAATTGAATCTAACCTTATCTCTAGGTTTTCTCCTACATACTGATTCTTGCAATTTACCAATTTGTTTTCAGTTTCAGGGCATGGTATTTTATTCAATATGCTGTAGGTAATTACAGTAGATATCACATGTCCTATTCTAAACCAGCAATACTGAACTGAATGCTCTATTGGTTTTCCCTTCTCTGCCAGCCTCTGTGAATAACTGGAGCTGCAGATCACAGTCAAGTCAGTCAGTGGAACAACTGTCCTGGCTATGTGCATTTAAACCAGGGCATTTTATATCACTGAAAATCTTGTCAGCTCTGAGCATAATTTGGCATACACTTATCCTAGTATAGAATATCCTTAGGGATTCGTTTCCACTACTTTATACATTTGACTTGTAATTACATCCTGCTAGTATCACAGCATACAAACCTTCCAAGCAAGAGCCCATAATTACAGTGTTGGGAAACTTCTGCTGTTCAGTAGTACAAATTACCATTGAACATCTTGGTGCAAGTCAGTAGACAAAATCACTGGTACAGGCAAAGTAAGTAGAAACACAGGTGGCTTTAAATTACCTTTACGCTTTGCCCTTGCAGATACCCAGTTGCCCTACATTATTACATGATTATGGCTGTCATAAGCCCAGGTAGAAATTATAAGCCACAGCGAGTATGAGGAAGCAATTACAGCGATTATTTTTGTGACAAACATATGTCACACATGGTTTTGTCAATGTTAACCTTCCTTTGCTGCAAGGTCTCCAAAAGAGTGTTCAATGTACTCCCTAGCCTAGCAACAGCAAGACCATGCTTCATTTTAGCAAAAGCACTTTGACAGCGGAGAATATACAAAGGAAGTTCCTACAGCTAGAAAAACATTCAGTGAAGGCACAACACAGGCTGGAAAAGAAATCAACACTGATAAACAGAGTGCTCTGGGTGGGCAAAATGAAAAGCAAAGCAAAACAAAACTGTGCTGCTGTAGCCAAGCTTAGACTTGCTTAAGCTCCAGACAATAGCTCCAGAAGGGGGATACACACCAGGCATTATATCAAATGCTGAATACAGGAAACTTGGACACAATTCAAAGAATATCCCAACTTGAAAAGAAACCAGTTGTATACAGAAGACTTTTGTGGTGAGCATACCCTTACTAGCTGATATTTTAATGAAAAGTGGCCGTATGTTTAGAACTGTCTTCTCCATGTTCCCTAACCAGAGATTTAATGAACTTTCAGAAAAGTCAGAAAAGGCAACATGGGACTAATTTTAGATGGGTGACAGTGTTTCATATCCCAGTGCAAACATCTTATAAATCTGTCCCAAGTGTGCTTTCTTATGAGTGCCATGGGAATAGAGTAGCATACACATAATTTTCAGGGACTTAAGTCACATAAATTTCTCAATACTAATACAATCTTCAGTCTGCTACGTTAGGTAGCGCATACTTTCAACTAGTGGGGCACAGTTTAAATTCTTCACAGAAGGAGTAAGAAACTGTGGTGGGTTTCACCTTAGATGACTGCCTAGCACCCACCCAGCCATGCTCACTCCCCCCCCCTCAACAGGAAAGGGGAACAAAATAAGATGAAAAAGTTTGAGATAAAGGCAGGGACATCTTTCACCAATTCCCATCATGGGCAAAACCAACTTGACCTGGGAAACTAGTTTAATTTATAGTCAAATAAAAATAGAGTAGGATGGTGAGAACCAAAGAAAAAACTAGAAATACTTCCTCCCTGCCTTTTTTCCCAGGGTCAACTTCACTCCTTCATTACTGACTCTTTAACTTGCCAATCAGTGACTAAGGTGGATGAGAATGGGGGCAATAACACATTCATAATGCTTCATCTCTGCTGCTCTTTCCTGCTCACACTGTTCCCTGGCTCCAGTGTAGGTTCCCCCCACTAGGATACAACCCTTCATAGAATCATAGAATAGTTAGGGTTGGAAAGGACCTTAAGATCATCTAGCTCCAACCCCCGCTACGGACAGGGACACCTCACTCTAAACCATGTCAAACAAGGCTCTGTCCAACCTGGTCTTGAACACTGCCAGCAATGGTGCATTCACATCTTCATTGGGCAACCCATTCCAGTGCCTCACCACACTTAAAATAAAGAACTTCCTCATATCCAATCAAAACATCCCCTGTTAAAGTTTGAACCTGTTACCCCTTGTCCTGTCACTACAGTCCCTAATGAAGAGTCCCTCCCCAGCATCCCTATAGGCCCCCTTCAGGTATTGGAAGGCTGCTATGAGGTCTCCACACAGCCTTCTCTTCTCCAGGCTGAACAGCCCCAACTTTCTCAGCCTGTCTTCATATGGGAGGTGCTCCAGTCCCCTGATCATCCTTGTGGCCCTCCTCTGGACTTGTTCCAACAGTACCATGTCCTTTTTATGTTGAGGACACCAGAACTATATACAATACTCCAAGTGAGGTCTCCCGAGAGCAGAGTAGAGGGGCAGGATCACCTCCCTCGACCTGCTGGTCACGGTCCTTTTGATGCAGCCCAGGATATGGTTGGCTTTCTGGGCTGCAAGCACACACTGAAGCCGGCTCATATTCATTTTCTCATCGACCAACACCCCCAAGTCCTTCTCCACAGGGCTGTTCTGAATCTCTTCTCTGCCCAACCTGTAGCTGTACCTGGGATTGCTCTGACCCAGGTGTAGGACCTTGCACTCGGTATGGTTCCTTGCACTTGGCATCATTCATAAACCCCTTCAATGTGGGTCCTTCTCATGGGCTGAAGTTCTACAAAAACTACTCCAACATGGGTCCTACCCATGGAGTATAGTCCTTCAGGAACAGACTGCTCCAGCATGGGTCCCCTATGTACCACAGGTCCTGTGGGAAACCTGCTCCTGTGTGGGCTCTCCATGAGCTGCAGTTGCCTTCAGGGCACATACATCTGCTTCAGTGTGAGGTCCTCCACAGGTCGCAGCATGACTGACTGCTCCACTGCGGTTCTCCATGGGTTGCAGAGGGACAATCCGCGTCACCATGGTCTTCAACGCAGACTGCAGAGTAATCTCTGCTCCAGCACCTGGAGAACCTCCTTCTCCTTTTTATCTGACCTTCATGTCTGCAGAGCTGTTTCTTTCAAATCTTTCTCACACCTCTCTCTCACACTTGCTAAACAGCTTTTTTACTCTTTTATTAAACATGTTATTTAGAGGTGCCACCAGTGTCACTGCTGGGCTCAGCTGTGCCCTGCAATGGATTTGTTGGAACCATCACAGAACAGCCCCTGCTTCTCCTCACAGAGAGTGTCTCAGCATCCTTTCCACCCCCACCCCTCCCCAGCCAGTACCTGGGCACGGACACCCAATACAGAAATAAAAAGAGCAAAGGTATAAAGAGCTATGACATATAGAAGGCCTTAATAAAAAAAAAATAAATAAACCTTTTCTCCTGTCAAAATAATAGTTTGAAGGTTCAGCTCAAGAACATTCATGGTGACTCAACTGGATGCTTCACTTTCTTCATTAAAATGACATTCCACTCAGAAACAAACAGAGATACTTGATTAGAGATTCCAAAAAAATAAATAAAACAAAGAATTTGAGGGAAAACTGACACATTTAAGGTGTATAGTTTACAATGTCTATGTTCACTGCTTTATGTTAAATGGTGTGTTATGATGACATCCCATTAGGTGGTACCATAAGCTCAGAATTTCACTTGAATGTCAGAGAAAAAAATGGATCAGGAAATACAGCATATATAGACAACAACAAAATCTACTTAAAAACTCTGAAGCATACACTTGAGTATAAAATTAACTACATAACGTTTTCAATGCTTTTAACTTATGCAAAGCAAGCTGAAAGCCACAAATAATGTAGTCTTTCCATCAAATGGCCATTTCATTTATTCTCTACTGAGGTCTATGCCAAATGACTAAAATCAACAGGTATTGAAATGGAATATTATAACAGTGAATTAGCTACTGGCAGGAGCTATATGTAGTGTAACTGGAACATAATTCCAGAAAGTAAAATTAATATTCTAGTAAGATTAAAATAATTTAAAGAAAGACCAATGTGTCTAAGGCAAAAGCATGCTCCTCATGTTAGACATCTTCTTCCTTAGAGTACTGTTTTAATAATGTCAATTAACAAGGCAGTAATGGGACTTGGTTTTGTTTTTCTATTCTTTATTAAAGTAGAATGAAAGTCAAAGTAGCACTTATTTGTCACACTCAGCAGATCAGGTTTACATTTGTTTATTTTGTTCATGTTCTATAAAAATACTACTTTTGCCCTTAGTTTTTTGGGTTTACCACTAGTAATCCCGTTTTGTGATCCTTAGACTTTCTTACAGTGATGCTGAGATAAATCCTGAAATACTAATACAAATAAGCAAAATCTTTCTTGTTGGTTTAAAGATTTCTAATGTGCAAAGCCCACAGTTAACTTCTATTCTGAGTAGTTTTCTGGATAATTTTCAATACTATACTCATTATTAATTTATAACTCAAGAATGTTGCATGCAAGACTGAATCACCTGGGGCAAAAAGGAAGTGATGTTACCTCATGCCATCAGAAAGGTATTAATGCTCTTCTCAGACACATATAGAGAGGATATTTAGAAAACATGTAAGCAATTTGCTTTATTTCAAGGAGGAAACTCCCTGAGGTCTAGACAACATCAACCTGATAACTAGCATTTGGAAAAATGCAGTGATTTTATAGATTGGTCAGGCAAAAGATCATTTATCAGGTGTAAACTGACTTTTTTTACCACAATAAGGTCTATCTTGAGCTACAAAAGTGGAAATTCTTTGATTGAAACTTACTGTGATCCTTGGCCCACTGCTGATGATACAACCTATGACTGTACAGCACAAGATTTAAAGGAAATGTTATACCAAAAATGCATGGTGCCTGTTGCACTCACCCATCAAAGGCTCCTGTATCTATGATCAGCCTAGTCTGACTATATATTATGTTACTGCTGGAAGAAAAATAAGTACAGAGGCCAGTAGCATCTCTTGGTCAATAATCTGGTTTCTTTCTCAGTCTCCTGTAGAGCTTAACTAAATCCCCAGGTTATAATGCACAAAATTTAAAGTAACTCTGACTTTGTGCTGAGTGCTTAATCATATAATCACAGCATAGTTTGGGTCAGAAGATCCCCTGGTCCAACCCCCACCTTGCCAAGGGCACTAGATGAGGTAGCTCAAAGCCCTGCCCAGCCTGACCTTGAATACTTCCAGGAATGGGGCATCTGTAATTCCTCTGGGCAACCTGTTCCAGTGTCTCACCACTCTCCTCATAAAAAGTTCTTTATATCCAACCTAAATCTACCCTCTTTCAGTTCAAAAACTTTGCCCCTTGTGCTGTCACTACACGCCTTGGTAAAAAGTATTTCTCCATCTTTCTTATCAGCACCCTTGTGGGAAAATGGGGGAAATTAGAGACTGCTTCTCCCCAGTCCCCCAAGGTTTATAGCACTAAGGAAACCTTGGGATAAAATACAACTGCCACTTTCAGGACGGGATGCGGTTGGCATGCATGGAATCTACCAGGAAATAGTTCACCAGGCAACCCTGCAACCTTGGCATACGCTAAGGAAACTGAACAGGGTGGAGTGAAGCAAAGGGCCCAAGGCCTGTCTCTCTTATACTCCCTGCAGAGGTGGGAACTTGAAGCCACCATGCTTTTTTGGCACTGCACAGCAGCTGCCAAAGAGGGAAACTTTATTTGTATTTTTAAAAGCAAAGTGAGAGGATTTTACACCCATCAGTAACGAAGTATGAGTAGAGTCCTTCAAGCTCCATAGGCACACAGTTAAAAAGTTGAAATCTGTGTTACTATGGAGAAGCCTGGATGGATACAAAGGCCTCGTATAAGGGCGTGATGAATGACACTGATGAACGAAGAACTGATAGTGGGAGAGGAGGCTTTGCCCTTGTGTAGGTGGACTGAGAAACAGGACTAATGAATCTCTAATCAGGAAAGACTATCCCTGAAGCCTGGACCATACTGGAAGCACATGGACACTGTCAACATATGGTTTCAAGTGTCATCAAAACATGACTAGGGTGTCCTTTAGATGAAAATGATGTAATCTGATAGAAATTAACTGAACACTCCATACATAATGGGAGGCTTATGGGGAAGTACTAACCTGAATCAAATTGTATAAATATGTGAAATTAGGAAAGGGAAAGCAGGGAAGACTCCATCGTAACTTCTGTGATCAGTTGACAGGCTGAACCTATCTTCTCCCTCATAGGGATGGATGTCTGCTGGGTAAGAACTTTATCTTGTGCATGCTAAATAACTAACTAATGCTAGCTGTTTATAGTGATTATAGTCTTGTTGTGTATCACTTCAAGCTCGTTTTTGCAGACGGTCCCTATCACCGGCAATCTCTGAACCTTCATTTGTTACAATTTTATATTAATAAAGAGTGTTATTCCATAAACTGCCAGTCCTTTGTGGGTGCTAGCAGCAGCTAGCCACGACTAATTGAATAAAGTGGGAAAAACCCACTGAGGGGTCCCCCATAGGCTGTTGGCACATTTCCCTGAACCAGTCAGTTGAATTGCCCTCCGACCCAGCAGGACTGTTGGGTGAAGGGTCCGTATAACGGGATGTTGACAGACTGGTTGGGCACAGGGCTCTCAGCTTTCCTGGGGTGCTGATAGATCAAACACTAGGGGTTGAGCAAATCTCCCCGCCTTTTACATGACAACCCTTTATGTATTGAAAGGCAGTAATAAGATTCCCTCAAGCCTTCTATTCTCCAGGCTGAACAATTCCAACTCTCTAAGCCTGTCTTTGCAGAAGAGGTGCTCTGGCCCTCTGATCATCTTCATGGTCCTCCTCTGGACTCACTCCAACAGATTTATGTCTTTCTTTGTCTAAAACCAAGCCCAACAGCAAAAGAACCCTAACCAAATCCTCTATGAGAGAAATAAAAACAGGAGATTTTTAAAAGTATGCAGGTGCAGCTGGAGATTCCATCTTTTTATTTTATTAGACCAGCTGACAGAGTGGAGGGAAATCAGGGATTCTTACAGGCACAGAAGGTCTTCTTCAGCTCTAAATTATTAAATGCCTTTGTGCACTTATCCTACTCAAAATGCAATTTCATTTTTCCCAAGCAAAAAGAAGTATGAGAAATCCCTGAATTACTCTTCAACCAGTACTACAGAAGTGCACATGGTCACCAGGGAGACCAAAAGGTCTAAGTATGTGAGGCTGAATTAGTTATGATTTCCAACTGTGCAGTTTTCAAACACCTTTGTCAAGACTGATTTATATAAATATGATAATTACCTCAGCAGCTTCAGAGGAACAAACAGAATCCTCACAAAATATTCAAAATATTTGTACCTAAATGGGTCTAAGTCTGCACTCTACAAAATCTGATTTGGGGTGAGATGGGTGAAGGAGGCTGCACAGCAAATTCTGGCTTCATTGGACTTTGCAATCCAGAGACTAATCATCAGCAATGCAAACAATGAAACTAATATGTAGCAGAACTTCAGTCTTAGCCAAGATCTACAGAGGTTGAAAAGAAAACTCATTTAAAGCTATTTTTGTGGGGTTTGGCAAAAATATAATTCAAGATAAAATAAATGGAAGGTCTAAACAAATTGGCTTGTTCAGCTACCGCTGAATGTACACCTTTGAAGAAAAACAGTAATAAGGCTTCAAGCTTCAATTTTAGATACCTAGCAGAGCTGACAGACCTGGAATCTGAAATGCATCACTTTATGAAATGATGAAGGACAGCAGGGAACATAAATGGTGAAATGCTTACATAGGTTTCTTTAGAGAACTATTTTCTTCAGAATGACATTGTGCACTATTCTAGATGACTGAAATATTATCTTTGAAAAAGCAAGCAAGCTTATAATGAAAGACCAATGGCCACTACAAAAAACATCCAATCCTTTTCCATAGTCAGTTGCGATCGAAGTAATAACTTGATCAAATTCCTAAGCAGTTCTGTGCTGCTGTCTTACTAGATATCAGGCTAATTACTCACCTGCCTTAGAAATGGAAGAGCAGTCCTTGAAAAGCCACAACATTTACTGGGGTGTATGACAAAAGCCCTCAGTCTGGTGTTAAGGCCCAGATCATTATTATTTTTGACCACTCGTTTTAGTACAGATAATGACATCAACAGATCTGCATTATGCCTCTTTGCTGTCTTCGGGTATGTGATCCAGCTGCTTGCAGCTCCCCTCATGGCAGGGTTTAGCAGACTCCAAATAGCTCACCTTTCCTAGTCACACTCATGATGCCAAGTACATCAGTACCCCATTCCTAGGCTACTGCCAAGCTTGTCTCCTTCTGCTGAATGATGTCTTATTTCATTTGTGACTTTATGATATGCTGTTCTTACCTAGGCAGATAGAAAAGGCTGCAGATACTTAATCTGAAAAAAATACTGTTATAGCAAAATCATTCTTTTCACAAGTTTTTAGCTGAAAACAAAAGAGAAAAGTTGATCAAATGTAGGATCACCCTGCTTTCTTTCAGTTGTGTAGCTGGCCTTCTGGAACTGAATTTCACCCATTTAATTAAATCTATTTTGAAATGTAAAAATAACATTTAATGCAAAAGGGCTGAAGGCTTTCCTTCATCTTGTTTTAGTAGCCCTCAGTCTTTGGGATAAAAGTAATGAGATTCCTCTGAATTAAAAATGTGAACTTGTCTGCCCCAGAAAGACAAAAAACTGTGCCTGTGGGTGCTGTATTAGTGGGATATTCATAGTTTATGGTAATCTGGACAGCTCCGGAACTGCTTATTGTCAAAGGATACTTACACCAGGCTGCTTAGTATGAAATACTCTACTGAACACTATGTTCCACCATTCATGCATTAACCTTCATTCCAGCGCTCCCACATACCATCCTCCTGCACTGTGGGCTAAAGACATTTTCACAGCTTGTCACATTGCCACCACATCACTGACTTACTTGACACTATAAAAGATGCTAATGGCTATGTCTAGGGATTTGATGTTTTTACCCCTTAATTATCAAAGGACTAGTTAAGTTTGTCTGTCAGCTCTGTGGAAAGTTGGGGGAGGCAGACACTTCTCTCATGGTCATGGAGTGGCAGCCACAATTACAGTGTTCAGATTGCAGACACTGCATGCCTGCCTGAGATGCTGCAGCAAGTCCTGCTCAGCTGAAGTGTCTTCATCTACACCTTCCTTTGCTCATCTCAACCCATATACAGCCCCAAGTGTAATGAGCCTTGCACTGAGCTGAGAACCACAAAATACAAGGCTCCATGTTCTACCTCCTTTGTTTTCTAATGCAGGGACCACAGCGACGAGCGGAAGAGAAGCAGCTGGATTTCTCTTTAAGAGAAACTAAGAAGCCTAAACTGTTCAAGCATCTTTTTATCTATTTTATCTTTTTTTCAGGACAAAGTCTATGAGGATGAAGGTTTTCTTGTGCAAACAAAGCTACTTTAGCTGAAGCTGGTTGCTTTGTGACTCCTGGCTGCAGTGGGAAGGGCTAACCAAATTCTGTGGCTAAGCGCTGGAGGTTGAAGAGGAAAGTTTCCTTCACACAGCCCCTGACAGAAAAGCTTCTTAGCAATCCATCCAAACAATGAATGACTTCCTTCAGCAATTTAAAATTAATATGGCAGGCTTCTGTGGCAGGGAAATATATAATTTATATATTTCTGAATACAGTTTATTTAGTAAATGATACCCTTACTAGTGAAAGGACCACAGTTAGGTGTTTTCACACATTTTAAAGAGATTATTTTTTTCTTTTCTCTCCCTTACAGGAACTCAGGCTCCATCAGGAAACCACAGCACATTACTATTTGTAAGGACAAACACAGCAGTTTCTGCCTCTTGTTACGTACACTTACTTAAAACAATAGGAGGGTTCTCTACTGACACATTATGTGGTACAGACATGGACTGCACACAGCTTTTAGAGGAAGGATGAAGACTGGTTTTGATTCATCTTTCTGTGGGCTGAATTCTGTTTGGGATCTGCCCCAGAGCCTTAAATGATCTTTAACCTGCACTGGCCACATACCTGGTCTGCAGAACTTCTAGGCTGGTCCACACTGCAGTCACCTAACCATGATCTTGTCTCATGTTAGATCTCTTTCCTTTCACTCAAATACTGTCCGAGACCAGCACCAGGTCTTACACAGAAGTCTACAGAGGACAACACTGTGGCTGCCTTTCCTTACCACAGGTAGAAACTCTAACACCAATTGTTTTAACAAATCAGTCAGACAGAACTGGAGAGGAATTCAACACTGATCTTGACTTAATAAACAAGCAAAGACCAACCTGCAAATAAGAAGTTGAAATTAAAGAAACACCTAAGTATTCTGCTGAATTTGGATTTTAATCAAATATCTTCAGTCAGAAACATCTTTTAAAGGACACGAGAATGTCTACATTAGTGAGAAAAATATTTTTTAGAACCTGAAACATTATTTAGGAGTAAACACAAATTTAAATGGCATTTTGTATATTAACAAAGTCTGAGTTTATATTTTATATTAATGAAATACTATCAAATGTAATCTAAACAATTTAATGGTTGGCTGGGTTAATTAGCATTTTTCAAAGACTGATAATTAATATCTTTTAACCTCAAGGTTGCAGCTCAGACCCAAGATCTTACTAATTACAGCACTGACAATAATTAGGAGAGCAAATATAGCATTTTCATGGGAAGATCTTCAGGTCTTCTATACCTATTCCCTCAAAATACCTACAAGTTAAGTAAGTGGCAACGTTTAAGGCTCGTGTTACAAAGAAGTAGGCTGAGACACTGACATAAATCAACATTTTCTTCAATCATCATAGTAGAATGCAGGGAAAAGATTTTGCATGCAGGCTGGTAAACTGGCCTGACAACTTTGCAAGGCTGATAAAAATATATGTCTTTTTTATCCTCTTCCAAAAAGGGAAGTATCACTGTTGAGCTTAAACAGCGTCAACAAATACATAAAAGTGCTTTCAGTGAAGATAGTAAGGGTCAAAATACTCAGAATGACTAAGATCACTGAGCATTTCCTTTATTTAAATAAAACTTCCCTTTACTAGAAATTCATGTATTAATTAAGTCCAAGATTGCTCGTACAGTACTCAGCAATATGAAAGCACTTTCCATAAAATGTATTTGATTTACTATTCTTAATACCGTTATTAATCAGCACACATAACTCCTACATACCGTGTATTAACATTTATAGCTTAGGGCACTTTAGGTCCCAAGAGCTTCATCTACAAATATAAGAACAAACAATTCCTTTCCCAAACGGCTCATCAGCTTTTCACTCATTCGCTGCTATTCTTACTGCAGCAACAGAGGTGTCCACCTGAAATCAGAGCTGAGCTATGGTATGTGCTGGCCCAAGATCTTTCCACAAGAACCTTCCAGTTGGATTAGCCAAGACAGATGAACAGCAGGAACAAGGAAATAATAGGTCCTTTCATGAAATTGGAGCAAACCCTGCAAACCTGAATCCAACCTCTGTTTGATTCATGCCTGAGACAGAAAACAGTCTTCAGTATTTTAAACAGGAAAAGCTAAGGAATCTGCATCTTTTGATTTTGTTTTCTATTGAGCTCCAGTTGCAAAAAGTGGTGCAAAGCCAGTATGCTGCCAGAATTAGGTCATCATACAAAAAGCTGTAAACATAATGCAATGTTAATGACTCAACTCAAGTTTCCTGGTTTTCTTCTACAGACTGGTGATCTATTACAACCACCTCCTCAACTCCTTGTTATTTTACAAGGAAATTATCATTAATAAAGACGTGGGTTTTGGGTTTTTTGGTTTGGTTAGTTGTTGGGGATTTTTAGGAAAATTAATACAAAAAAAAAGGCACAAACTTCTCTTTATAATTATACAGTTTCATTGAAAATATGGTGCACCGTGCCACACATTACGTTTTTCAGGTTTATCTCTTTCTTATTAAACCAATTTAAAAGATCTGTGAATGAAAAGCATGAAGTAAATGAGGCATTAACAGGTAATATCCCCAGGTAATGACAACTTCTGCACATGCACCTCTTCTAAATTCCCTTAAACATATTGTGCTCTATACCACATGGGATGCATAATTCTTACACTGATTTTCACTCCTTCTTCTGCTGGTTTTAGAGCATCCAGAAAAGTCTGGGTTTTGCTACGAAGTCTAAGAGGCACATTTATTCTCTGATCATAAGGAACCTACATAAACACAACATTAAAAAAGCAAAAAAAAAAAAATCAATTACATTCTAGGACTAAAAAGAACAAAATTCCATCTTGCAATAACTGCAAAACACTAAAAAGTGCAGCCAGTGCAATTTTGTATGTATACATATGTGTATCTGTCCCCATCAGTTTCAGCACTCTGGATCAGACAAAATATTTGCAATGGAGCTCAAATCCAAATCTCCCTGTTTGACACTGCAAATACTTGGAGTGGAAATCAAAGATTTGATTCAATGACTCCAATCAAAATGCGCTGCTTTAGAAAGCAGAGGTACTCTAGAAAGCTTGATGCATCAAGCAGACAGGCCCTGCTTTTCTGGGCAAAGGCCTTAAATCATCCTTCTGCTGACAGATGCGCTCAGAGAGAAAGCAGCATTGTTTATCTTACTGTCTTATGTATTTTCTGCAGCCTATTCACACTAAATGCAACAAAGTGTCTGGAAAAACATGCTACTGACGTAATTCTGTGCTGTGGCTGAATAACATTAAACAAAATTTATCTAGCCTTTGAAGTGCAAGCTTTTTATTCTAAATAGTAAAATAAGTAAAAATTGAGGCTTTCATGTTAACTGTCCCATCCTTATCTCCCTTTTCTCCAGCAAACACAAAGCAAACACAGTGAAAGCTGGACTAACAAGCAGACAGAAATGTACCATAGAGAACTACACATCTATTGCAACATTTGGTAGCGTAATAGAAAAAGAAATCAGAACCTCACAAACCTGTTCATATAAGTTTAACCTACACAAGCATCTTATTTTTTTCCTGAAGGCCATGGGCTAAAATCTGTGGCTGCTTATACTGCCTATGGCAGCTCAGAACACAGAGTCCTGCTTCTCAATGCAACTAATTATTTGACACCAGATGACCATGAATGAACACTGGAAGCATATTCAATTTTCCTGAAATTTTTTTAAGCCCTTATCTGTAATTGACATAGGTATGTTGCCATGTTGTATTTGAACACAGCAAAGCACTCCTCATGAACATAATGAATGTTCCTGGTTAATATCTCCGTAATGCAGTACAAAACAGATCTGTAATAGCTCAACAGAGATCAACACAAATGACTCATTTTTTATTAATATATGCATTTGAAATTGCCTAAATGCCTTCTGGCTTCCAGACTTAGCTATTTTTGCTAGGTGTTTCAAAAGAAATTGTCAAAGCATTTTCAAACAGGAAGATCAAAGCTCCTATGATGAATTCAAAGACATTGACTTTTCACATTCAGTTCTTCGTTGTAGTGGGAGCCAAATAATAACACCTGTACCACAGAGTGGATCGTATCACAGGAGCAGTTGTGGCTCAACTGATGTGTGCTGCTCCCATCTACACTTAGCAAAAAGCCTTGAGATCCCAGCACGAGGCAGTGGCCCAGGGTAGGCAAGGTAGAGATGTGCTGTACAACAGCAGCTTTGTTTTGGCGGCTGCAGAGCTACACTCTGCCAATGAAGGCAGCTTCAGGGGACAGAGTTCTAAAATAATCTAGGCTGGCAGGGGACACTGAAAGTCATTTGGTACAACCCTATGGTCAAAGCAAGGAGAAGTTCAAATTTAAAGCTAAGTTCAAAGTGAGATCATGTTGTTCAGGGCCGTGTCCAGTCAAGTTCTGATTATCTCCAAGGATGGAGATACCCCAGCCTCTTCCAGAGATCTGCTCCAGTGCTTGATCATCCTACCTGAAAAGTATTTTCCCCAATATCAATATGGAATTTGTTAAGGGGTAGAAATGAACACAGCAATATATTCCTACCCTTTTCTCAGCAGCACTGAGCAAATACACCCTGCCTATGTTGCAACCCTTTAATTGTCTTGATGACCCTCCTCACTTGTATGGTGCTAATTTTACTCCTTGCTTGTTTTGAAGCTTCCTATCTGCAGCAGGCTCTTGTGAAAGGGAAAGAATTCTTTTGTAATGAGAAATGGCCTGGGCCTCAGGGTATTTGAGCTCTGCCTCTCTTCCCTGTGTTTTTCTTGTGTGAATATGGGAAAGTCACCTCCTTGGGTTTGATTCTAGTAGGAACTGTTCAGCTCTACAACTTGAATTAAACCCACCTAATTTTAGTTTTGTAGTATACAAAACCAATGCTTGACTATACTGACATGAGAAACAGAGGACAGTTTGGCCCTGAAACAGCCACTTCTGTAAATTGCTAAAGGTAATTTGAAAGATGGATTAGGGCTAATGTAATACAAAGAGGGAATGACATGAGATTGAGCTAAATCTGGCTGTGGTGTAACAAATGTGTATGTTATTAATGGCATCAACTTTGAACCTGATCACTTTTTGTGTGTGCTTTTTCAACAGAAGAGAGTTACTAAAGCGTCAGACCCAAGAATCAAGAGTTTAGACAAAAAAAATTAATGAAGGCTTTCAAGAAGGTCAAGCCAGATTTCTTACATCTATTTTATAATTCCCTACCTCATTTCAGATATAAATATAGTAATAATCACTTTGCCAGTTCTTGCAAATGCAGTCAGTTTAGTATGCCTCCAGGGGCATTCCTAGGGAATCAGGATCCCATTGAGCTGGGCCACGAATCCAGCAAATGCTAAGGGATGCTGCTGCACTGAAGAGCTAACAAAGCTGCTTGGACAGTGAACTGGAACACAAATTCACCAAAGCCTCATTGCATAGAGATGCTAAGTATCTCTTAGATAGAAATAGCACTTAAAACCCACTGAGCTGTGCAGGATGCAAACTGGACCTATAAGGGAATGGCTTTATGCATGACTAGAAATAGCTTGAGACTTTCCATGTCCTTAAAGAACTTAGGTTATGTCTTTCAGAATGAGCTGAAAGACAAGCTTATTAACTCAAATTTTAACATTTTTGTAGCTTACATCAGCAGATGTCCCGCTTATAAGAAATGGGCAAAATACCCCATAACAGGCTCTGAGTATACACATCTAGATGAACACAAAACTGTTTTCAGAGGAATAGTTTTCCTTAGTTGAAAACATAAAAATGAACATTATTATACCATCCAAATTCAGTTCTAAGTGCAAATGTTTTGCAATATAAAAATTATTTTCCATAATCCCATTGAAAGACTGGCAAAGCATATGAGTCCTGAGGCCAATGTAACAGAAATCTGAAGTCTGCTACCTGCTCTACTTAAAGTAACCTTGAAGAAGCTGTCCAATATTTTATTTGTGAAAATGAACCACTGAAAGATACTGTCAAAGTCTCAAATATGAACCATGTGTAATCCGAAGGAAATAGAAATACTAGCAGCAATTAAAAGGAGAGTTGGAACTGAAATTTATGGTTTCTGGGCTTCCTATCAAATGTATCTTTGTACATAGTAACAGTGATATTAATAGGGACTGTGTCTCTCCTGCAGTTGTTCTGGTTCAGATAAAGTCATACGCACTGGTTGTCGTGTTTATCTTAATGCTGTATATGAAATAAATGCCAGTAACTGAGAATATTAAATGATGGAAATCTGGAGTTCCAAGCCAGAATGAGTGGCAGACAGATTACTTCTTCTCCCCAAAGCAGGACGGTTTGATTTTCCCTTTTGTAACTATGAAATACTTTCAAGAAGGGAGATTCAAAATATATTTCTTCAGTTTGAAAGTAAATCAGATTATAATTTCACTGCAGATAGTTTTCTAATCTTCTTAAATAATCAGAATCACTCTGAGAAAAATACGTAATTGTTCCCATAGTGATACATACTTCTTCCTTTTCCTAGGAGAGAGCTCACCAGAAAAAAGGATAAATAGCAGGCTTGCATTGCCTAAATGAACCTTTATTCCTTTTGCAAAACTCAACCACTAATGATAATAACTGGAAAGTAAATAAAACCAACTTGATTCTCAGGAAATAAAGTGAGGTTACAACACTCAATTGTTTTTTATTTACAAAATGAACACTTGAGACACTGTGACATGGGCCGCCACAAAGCTACTTTTCCTGCTATTTTGAGGGTAAAGCTAGACCTGAAAATACTGGTGTATACTTTTTATAGTATTAAGATAATGACAGCTAAAATGTGTTTGGATTTTGTTTCCACCAGAATATTGAAATATGACAATTGTTAAGCTATCTGCAGTTTCTTCAGACATATAAACTATATACTTGTCTTAAGTATAAGTGTAAGTCAGTATTGTTCTAAGTCTATAATCAGCAATAAACGTGTTTAGGAGCATGCCCTAAGAGACTCAACAGGGATGTTTAGTTAAAAGGAATCACAAGCGTTGAGAGTATTAAATTGGGCTTTGAGTTGTCATTTTCTGAGGGTAGTTTAAAGAAACCTAATACACATCAAAGTGATCAATCATGTCAGCTCTGAGTGGAATTCTCCAGGCCTCTTTCTGTCAACTTTGTGTGCCTTAAGAGTATCATCAGACAGGATGGCCTATTCTCCCACTTGCAGGCAGTTAAGTCAGAAGCAGATCGCAGGCGTGACAGGAGCAACTTTGATATAAAGAGAAGAAGAAAACTGGATCCAGTCTTTGTAAAATCCCCAACAGTGTAATTATTTGTTTGCTTATCTTGTTAGAGAAGTAGAGGGATCATAAACACTGGATTAATGTTTTCAAAGAGACTGAAGAAACTGAAAAAAATCTTTGCAAATGTGAAAGACAGCAGCCCTGCTTTTCAGACCCTTCTGATTTTAAATCAGGAGTCTAATTTTTTCAATTTCCCTTTTCATCAGTAACTTTTTTCTTCCTATGATATGAAAGGCTCATGCTGTTGTTTGATGATATATCAAGTCCCCCATTGCTGCCTACAGAAATGTCCTATATATACACACCTCTCCATCTATAAAAATATTGTATCAGCTGTCTACATAGATGTGGCCTGGAGTAAAGAAACTTCTCTCTACACAATTTCTAAATTTGAAGGTTTTTTCTTCCTTTTTAGTAGTGAATTACTCCCCTGCCTACTTCCCGATATCACATTTCAATGTTTTCTGCTGGACAAACTGGGAAAATACTGTTTTTCTAGATATCTACTATGACCTGTTTTTTAGAGAAGGTGGCCTTGTAAGAATTCTTATAGAGTTTATTCAGAATTTTTTTACTTTAGAAGTAAAATATATACAGTCTATTAATTTTCTGAAGGACTTCTGAAAAGCTTAAAAAATCTAAAAAATTTAAAAAAAAATAAAGGGGAAGTAAGTAATTTACCTTTTTAAGAGAAATATCATCCTACATCTACTGCTAATGCATCTGTCATCCCCTTTCATGAATCAAGCCACTGGCTCCAAGACATCTTTGGATGAACTATAAACTATACCACAAGATTATGTTTCATTTGATAGACATATACAGCTTCCTTAACCAGTACCACCCCAGCACTCCCAGAAGCAGCTCTGGCCTGCATTAGCAGTACAGTTATATTTTATGGTATGTGACAAAGAATGCGAGAAACTTACTCTGCATTAAAAATAAAGTAAGTTTCTAAATCTCAGCTGTGTGAAAACAAGATCCAAGGGAGTCCTAAAAACTTAGGAACCAGAAGATGGATAAAAAGAAACATAAGGATTTCTGGAGCTTGATGGATGTTTTTGAACATCTGGACTTGACATTGCTGACTTTATTACACATTTAAACTATGGTAGATCCACTGTGACTATCTTGTACTGTGTCTAAAGAGCACGTAGTTGCCTGGAACAATCTTGACTAGGAGTTAACAGAATATTTATTTTGACTTTGAATGAGCAGCAAAACTAAGTTGGAAGATGTATTTTACTTCCTCAGGTTTTTTGCTAGTAAAAGAACTGATGTTTTTTCCTGCTCCAATACATGGTAGAGACATCTAGCTTTACTAATTTTTTTCCTCAATGTTTCCAGTATTTTAAACACTCTGCATATTCAGAACGCACAACAGTGCAATTGTTGCAAGTAAGCTGTGACAGCAGTGGTAGTGGTAGGATTTTACGATACATTTTTTATAGCATTACTTTGCCATATTATGCGTTCATGATTATCATGATGTAACAGAAATTAAGGAACAAATCTAGCACGAGTTCAGCGGATTGGAGACGTCTTAACATAATTTACTCCTGTATCCCTCTGTGATTTGCTTTCAAGCATCCTGTGCAGGCTAGAGATGAATTCATAGCATTCAAAATGATGCATGGGAAATTAATTTTGCACTTGTCCTCAGATTCTCAGGTACCCCAAAAGTACGAAAAGTATAAAATTACGCAAATACTTGCCCTTGTCCTTTTTTGTTTCTTTACAGGAGATCCAGAATGTCAGCTACCATGAAACAGCAATGTACCATTCAAATTCACTGAAGGAAACCATATGGGGGCTCTCAAAGCATGTCCTTTGGTCCCACAAAAGTATGGCCAAAACACCAGTCTTATTTTTGTTTTCTCTAAAATGAGCACACACCCTTCCACCCCCAACCATATCATTATGGAAACACCTACAAGTTAAGACTGAAAAGACTGAAAGTCACCCATTTTTACAGATTGGAGTGAGATACTTCTGCTTCAGTAAAGCAGAATGTTACAGGTTCAGATAAAAGTTTCCATAAACTCGCATGGGCACTAAAAGCAAGTTACGCTGTTACAATTTCTTAACGCATTGTGTTCAGAGATGCTTGTAACACTTCAACTGCTTTTATTCTCTCAGACAATAAAATTGAAATATTTTGTATCTGAGTGTGCACAGAAATTTTATCTAAATTAGAACATGATTACTGTTAGCGGCAGCAGTTTCACTACTGTTAGCACTCAATAGGTCTTGTCTCTTTCTCCCTGGGGAGAAAACCAATGGCTAGAGAATGCCATCTCTAGTGTAGCATCTTTCTATAATTATCACAGAGATTTCTAATATTAGGTGCATTATTTCCTAACTTTGTGGGAAGAAAGTTAACACAATCTCTTTTTGAAAGCCCTGCTATGCCAGCATTATCTGTGTTCTAATATTTTCTAACAGCCTTACCCAGGTATAAATGAGATGTCAAATCTAAATTAACACTGGAAAAATGACCTGCCCTTTTCAGCAAACTGACAGCTCAGATGCATATGTCAAATATGAATCACCCTCCAGCTAACTAGAGACTCAGGATTGGCATATTGCTGAACTGCAAAACTTACTAACAGAAGATCACCATAAAGAATAAGAAATCCCAAACAATCCCACTCTGCCATTTGGATTCTGCATTGCCCCTTCCTTCCTCATGCTCATAGAAAAAAAACCACCTGGGATAAAATACAGATGGTCACTTTATCAACCCTGGCAGCAAAACTGAATACACCTATATAACTTTGCATCTTCCTTTCTGAGAAACAAGCCTGTTAGCTTTTGTCATATCCTTTACAGAATGGAAATATAAATCCCCTTTCCTCTTGGTGGTAGCTTCCTGGTTAAATAAAGGTTATAGTAACCCCTTTTCCTGGCTTGTTTTTTTTTTTGTTGTTTTTTTTTTTTTTTTTTTTTTCCTAAGCAACTATCATTAATGAAGCCTTTCCTCTCAATAATTGGTTTCCAAGACTTATGTAACATCAATTGCTCACTCCTGAACTTTATTCTACAGGTACTTAATCTTCCCTGAAGCACAGGGCCCACAAGCACAACCAGTACTACAGCTGAAACCCTCCAATACCACTTTTTTTCCCTTCTGTTAAAAGTTCTACAAAAAAAAATGCTTCCAATACAGCAAATAAATCAAAACAATTAATATAAAAATAGATAATACAAGTAGGAAAAAGATGTGGTGAAACCTGTGTGTCTTAATTTACCAAACTTTGCTTATTTTGAGATCACCACAAAGAGGTTTCTAGTTCACAAAGGCTAAAAAAGATCTGAGAAACTTTGAAGACTTGTAAAAGCTTAACATTTCATGTCAGATGAAAGTGGAGATGAAAAACTCCTATTCCTTTTTATGCAAATGATAAAACTATTCTCCCTGGATCCCAAAAGAACAGGAAAAAGAAAAGCATTTTGGAAAATGATGCCTTTAAATCCATAGAAAAAATGATCAGAAACATTAAAGATGGCAATAAAATAAGATGTTCGATTTTATCATGTTGATTTTCATTACCACATCTTCCAATATCAACTCACCAGTCATAGCTATGTACAGTTTATGTTATTGCACTGAAGTACTTTTTAGGTCTTAAGTGGAAGAGGCTCATCCATGGCTATTCTCATTTGGCAAGTGAATACTTGCTCAGCACCTCAGATTTCAGTATATTTCCAATTCAGTGGATCCTCTCCTTTTCCTCTGCCTTTTTCCTTCACCTCTCTACTTTTCAAAATAAGGCTTCTGCCTATACATACCACCAGATCTTTGCTGGTTCTCTTTATCAACAGCATCCTTATTTCACACAGGCAAGCTAACACCATTACAGATTCTCATCTAAAAATGATCTATTTTGCCACAGATTTTGCAGGACATTGGTGTTGGCTCCTGAACAAAAGCTGAGGGCAAGAAACAGGAGTAGGAAGGGTCGGTAGAAATATTTCTAATTCTCAACATGGGGGAATTGCAGCTTGCCCCTTTTTCCATAGCACTTTTAAGGCTGTTCTAGGATCTGCCAGAGCCTGGTGGCAGAAGGAGTAGCAGTACTTCAGCATATGGTTACACAATGGGTATGTATAGGAATCAACACTATTTCTAGGTGAAGCGGAAGATTCAGCATTAAATCAACTGTGTTCTACCTCAGGAATGAAAACAGCTAACAGCTATATAGGAGGTAGCCATTTCCTGAGATGCTAATTAGAATACTCCTCACAATTAATTAGAATAACTATTAATAATGTAATTATTCATTCTGATGCCAGTCACTTTGCCTTCTCAGTGTACATTAATGTATTTTAGAGATGGCAAGCACAGCTGAACAAACATCATATTGCACCTGCAACTACTGATGCACAAAAAAATGAAGACAGTATATTGATGGTTCTAGGACAGTAATACAAAGTCATTACTGAAAGTCAACAAACTGGACGCTGTCATGTGTCAAAGTTTGAAGCATTGAAAGATAGGCATACTGTATATACAAACTGCAGTTATACGCGCAGATAACGTATCAGCCATACAGGTTCAAACATCTGGTTCATGTACAAGTGAATACCCAGTAACTGATTACATATACAGAACAGCCAGATCAAAGGTATACCCAGAATCACAGAATGGTTAGAATTGGAAGGTACCTTAAGGATCATTTAGTTCCCACCCCCCTGCCCATGGGCAGGGACACCTACCACTAGACCAGGCTGTTCAAAGCTCCATCCAACCTGGCCTTCCAGGGATGGGGCAGCCACAATTTCCCTGGAAAACCTGTTCCACTGCCTCACTACCCTCACAGTAAAATACTTCTTCATAATGTCTAATCTAAAATTACCCTCCTTCAGCTTAAAACCATTCCCCCTTGTCCTATCACTACTACTAGCTGTTCGAAAATCCATATATTTGAACATACATGCTTGAACTATTTCAAATATTCACAATCGCACTACTTGATTTCCATTTCATATTTCTGATATGTGTAAGGTTTATTAACAAATATAGAGATGAAAGTTATCTCTGTGTTTAAAGCCCTAAAATTCAGCAACTCAGCAGTGTGGGAAAACACATTCGCTGCACTACACATTCATTGCACTACGCCAGGAACAGCTTTCGAGTATTTGAGGGATCAGGTGTTTTTACCACAGCTGTCTTGTTGCTCTACGAAAAGCTGATTTCGCTTTAACTTCCCACAGCCAAGTACCATGAATGAAGTGAATTCCATCAATAAGCTTCCTATGCTAAATGTTTGGGGTTTGTACATGCAAGGTCAACATTATAAATTAAATGTTTTTTTATCATTGGAATATTTAAGATTTTACACCCAGTCCCCATACAAGTGTAAACATATATTGCATTACCTGTAAGAACTGGTTGCTGATAAATGTTAACTTTAAATCTCAATTACTCTAGCATTTGAACAAAGCAATATAGGGAAAAATGAATTCTAGGATGCAAAATATGATATAATCCCACAAAATCATTACAGAATAAGGAAGAAAAGCAACAGAAATATTTTTATGATAAAGGGTTATAATAAATATTTCTTACACGTCTTATATCATTTCTCCTTTGACAATGTAACTGCCAAACAGTTGCATAACATCAGTAGACCCACATAAAACAAACATGTCATGTCAACAAATGACAGCCACCCACCAGCAAACGCTGTGATACATCAGAAATAATACAAGAGTAGGATGAATCCCTGTGGCATTCCCAAATTAAATTCATAAAATACTGACTGGGAGCAATTTGGAACAACCACCTGGCCTCATTACATCAAGATTTTAAAATCTAATCATAACTGATCTGAATCAGTGCAATGTTATGTTTTGCAGGTGTAGCCATATTCCATAACTATACTTGAAAAGAGATACAGTAATTCTTAATGAAAGCTTTTGTGGCGTAGGGAAAAATGGCAGTAAACAGTAAACACATTTGAAATCACCCTTGCCCTCTTCTTTTCAGATAAGATTTTTAATATATTCTTATAAGGGGACAATTCACTGTCTAATACATTATAACAGAGTACATATTTTAATATCAGACAAAAGATATTGAAATATGAGCTCAATATGACTTCAGTTTCTAAAACTTCTTTGTCTCATCTGGAAATATCTCCTGTAACTTAATTGACTGAAACCTTCTGAACATACTTGGACCAAAGCCAGTACATGTGATTTGATCCAAATAATAATGACAAGGAGAGGAGGAGGAAAGAAACAGTATTTTCCACTTAAAACTACTAGACACTACTGGATGACCCTTAATCATACAACTAAAAAGTAAAGGACCATCTTTTACTCCAAGAATTGAAGTCCTAATTTGGCCTGTCTTGAAAGCCCCATAGTCTCTTAGGTCTCATGCAGGAGATTGCTTCAAAGTCTCTACCTGCACAAGATGCTGGCTGCTGAAAAGTGTTACAATATTTGAGAAGGTTACATCCTTTTTGAACAAAGCATGTGTTTGCCTTTTCCCATATCAAGCTCCAGTGGCAGTCACCTGAGATGTAAGAAGTGGATAAAAAAGCTCTCTGGGCATCTTTTTACTCTTGTATGGAAAGGAAGAGCACTCCGTTGAGCTTCCTACACAACAAGAAGCACATTTTTAACAAAAATGCCAGCTATGAGATGAGGAGGGCATCCCTCACCAGGAATAATGAGTATTTCTCACAAGGTGTTTTGGGCATAAGGGAACAAATTTCCGAGAGAAGGAAATTAGGAGGTCAAAACAGTACTCAGCCTCACTCCCATGCCCATCCAACACTTTCACAGCCTGCAAGGAGGAGAAAGGGACGTGGGCCAGAAAAGAGTCTCACTGGCTCTCAGTGCTCAAGCCAAAGAAGGTGACAGTGTCAACAACGCTGTATCTCAAAAGCAGGGTGCCATATAGTTTCGCTTCAGAGAGACATGCTGCATTTTAACTGGCAATGCATGAAAGCATTCTTGAGAAGGCAGTTGGTTAAGCTGCTGGTTAATATTTGTGATTTTTTCCGAGGTTTTCATTTAGTTACTTAAAATAAAGTTCTCTTCATACCCTGTTCAAGCTGCTCTATCAATGAGGAGTGAGTATGCCATCACATTTTCTTTCCCAGTCATGAATTACTCTGTTAAATCCCCATGGTGGTATGGAAAGAAGAGCCTGCTCCCAAGCCTCTGAGAGCAGGCTCTCTGTCCTCTCCTTGCTGTCACAAGCCTTTAAGCTGACCCTGGTTTTTCCTTCGGAAGCGAAAGCATTCCTCCACCATGCGACAGGCTACTAAGCTCGCCTGGGGTGCTGTGAGGAGCTGAGAAAAAAAGCCAAGCTTATCAACTGGCTATGTTTCCTCTTTCCCACTAAATTTGTTGTGAATTCACACATCAAACTCTGTCTGAAAAGCATGGAATGTGTAAATCTGCAAAGCTTCACAGGAAAGAGACCTGAATGCTAGAGATCCATGTACAGCCACAAAATACACTTTTAACAATACAACTCACACCCTACGTCAAGTCCTCCCATTAGCAATCCAGTGAACATTTATTACAGCAGTTCCACTTGATCACAATTAAAATCTAATTCCATAAATTTGCAGTTTAAACATTTTTAAGTGCTGAAGCTGGAGACACTTTATGTGTGGGTGTGCCTTTTTTGACACTGACACTTCTGCTTCATTTCTGCAAAACAGTGTCCTGCAGCCTGTACTGTTTTTCATCCTTTTCTACCTCTTAATGACTGTTTCTGTCCCATCAACCATATTTTAAGATGAGACACTGCATCTTCGGCTTGAAGCAACACTAATTATGTTGTTTCTTTCTTCTTCTTTAGGCACTGCCAACTCCAGAACAGAGTATTCAGAGGCATCTTTTATACACTTAGTTATTTATGTCGATTGTAACATGGCCAAACCATCTTGTGTACTGTATTTATCACTACACATTGCTGAACTAATAGAATTTTGTTGTTTTTTGTTTTATTGGGACTAAAAGTTGATGTCTGGTTTTACAGATATACCATGAATGCACATCTTCAAAGCATTAAGATAATTCTTGGGTTTTGAAGGAAAGTAATAGAAATTCAGCAGATGTTCTCATTATGTCTGTTTTATGCTTCCAATTATTTCTGGTGAGCAATAGAGTACCTCTGTCTTTTGTTTGGTCCTCAAATCCTGTATGTTGCTGAAGAAATCAGGTAGTACTTTCAAGTCTGTTATTATTGTATCATAAAATTAATAGGTGTGCAATGATGTCAGTATAAACTGTGTAAAATCCCAGTTGCTTATTTTTTGTTATTCATAGACTTGTGTAATACCAGCTACAGAACCGGACCTTCAAAAATATTCTGAATTTATGATTAAAAAAAATGTAACAAACGGTCACAGACTGAGCTATCACTTGATGGAAAATCTGTAAACAATGTACTGAATGATGAAACTGCTGAAAAACAGTCAGGATCTGTGCATCCTCTAATTTGCCCAAAGATGTAGTTCTGAGGAATAACTATCTTGGCTGCAGCTTTTTTCTTACAATGGAATCAGAGGTTGGTCATCTCCAAGACAGATATATCTTTTAATCCAAATTAAACAATTGATGCTGAATCCTCCCCACCCAGGATAGGTATATTTACACAAGAATATTATTTAATCCCTTTCTGTAATAGTTTTTATTCTGTTCTCCATTCTGGCACACCATGCCACCACATTCTCTTTTCTTTCAAAAGAACTACTTCGAATGTCTATGCTTTCTGGATTGTCCATCTCAAAAGGTACTTGAATACATTGTGGGTTTTTAATTTGCTCACTGGAACAAATGAACAGTAATTACTCAATGGCGCATACTCGATATGCAGCAGAATTATCAACTTAATGGAAACATTTCCTATAATGGACAGTGCCAGCATAGATTATTTTAATATTTTTAAAACCCTACTCTAATGAATTTCTTCTAGGCAGAATTAAAGTGGCAAGTACTGTAAATATAAAATGAAAGGTAAAGTAAAAGCTGTTTCTAGGCTGACATCTCTAACCAGGACAATTACAACTACAGAAGAATGGAGTGAAAAATCAATCAACCTTAACAGCAGAAAAGTTTATTTGAGAATACCAATGCAGAGGAAAGACTCCTGTAGAAAAACAGGCTCCTAGCTCACAAAAATATAAAAAGGTTATGGCTAGAAAAGCAAGTGGGGAAATCTTTCTACAGGGGCATTATGGCGTATTCACCATATAAAGACATGGTTTAGTGGTGGACTTGGCAGTCCTGGGGTAAAGGTTGGACTTGATGATCTTAAAGATCTTTTCCTAGTTAATTCTATGACTCTATCATTCTAAAGCACGTTATTACACCACGTACAAAGAAATCTACAATGGTACAATTGTGCTGAGAGCAGCAAAGATGGCTTAAGATACTACTAATTAAAAATTATGTTCAACAGATGTCTCCACCATCAAAAGTAACTAGAGTAAAATTCTCAGCACCAAGATGCTGAAGTTTTGACTGTACTATAAGTTACTATTGATTCAGTTTGCTTGGATTGTGTTTGCTCTTGCTCTCTACAAAAATGTTGGGTTTAACAGTCAGCTAATGTAAATAAGTTTGATCATAACTATGCAATTTCTTTTTCCTTTTTTTTCTTAATATGAGATACCAGTAGATAATCTTAAAAGCATAGTAGCCCAGACTTCAAACATCAGAAACTAAATTAGATTCTAAACCACTAAACTGCTCTAGTTCTTCACTGTACTCCAAACCCAGTCTTAAATCAAGTTACCCTAAATGTTGACAGCTGCTAAAAATTAATCTCCAGAATTTATTTTGCTTATAGATACCTTCTAACTATTCCTAAATGCAGTGATTCTTTACAAAGATCAGTTATGTATATTGGATAAGAAAAAATAATGCACAATTTATCTCCTGATTTCAAATTTAGATGCACAGAATATACCATAGACCCATTTTGCTAATCAGAATATGACACCGGATTAAAAAATGGTTGTCATCTGTTTAAGCCAGAATAAGGCAGTCTTAAGTACTTATTCTAAATGATACTAGACTTTCTCATAAAAACAGTTTATATCTTTCATGTAGTAAGCTCTACATGATTTGTACTGTTTAATTATTGCAATTTCCTTCTCTTAAATGAATTTCTTTATTTCATTCACTGTTTTAATACCACCAGTGATTTATGAAATGCCAGTTCAATAAACAAACTCTACAATTTTAGTATCACAAATTTCCCAGGAACTAGTTTTGACAGCATGGTATCCTACTAGAATATTTATCATGCAAAATCCTGTTATTTCATTAAAAATGTTTTATAGCCTCTAGTGAAATGGCACAGCATCTTGATTATCAGAAATGCGATGTCATTTAATAAGCTTTATTCAGATCAGATTCAGAGCTGTGTTTTAAGCCTCTAAAATAACCAAAAGTACTGTACCATCTTATCTGGTTAAATTTAAAACCAAAAAACAATCATAAGAGTGAATTGTAAGATCTTTTTGGTATTCTATATCATTATGGTGGGCAGTCCAAGGCTCTAAAACAACACTGAGAACTGACTACAGATATTATTACCTAGTGGGAGGTGTTCCTGCCCATGGCAGGGGGGTTGGAACTCGATGATCTTGAGGTCCTTTCCAACCCTTACTATTCTATGATTCTATGATTCTATGATTCGTAAAACTGAAATGGAAGATCCTTTTGATTTGCTAGGCAGCTCATTCACTGCATCCAGATATTTATCAAACCACTGTCCGTAATTTGGTGAAAAAACAGTGTATTCTCAGAACAGTTTTTCACCCATGGTTTGTATCAAATGCTATTATAAACACATTTGTAAAATCCAGGGCAGAAGTCTACTTCCTAGCTCTCAATATAGAAAACCTTTATTAAAAAACTATGAAGATAAAAAGGGAGAAAAGAAAAATACAGCTTCCTTTATGAAATCTAGTTTGGCTTCAGTCACTTGACACTTGTTTGTTCTCTGCTGCACAAAATTACTGAAGTACACAGAAATGACACTTTGCCCTTCGGCGCAATGGAATGACAGATTGAGTAAATGGAAGACTTGAAGCTTCCTCCAAAAGGAAAAAATAAGTTACTTCAATAATTTCAAAGCTTTTTGGAATGTCAGGTTTTTTTTTTTTTATTGTATTCCCCCCCCCCCCCCCCCCGAATCAACCAAATCAAGAGAGCAATTATTTAGTGAACCAATTTGAATCTCTTAAAAAAGCAGGGAGCATGAGGGAAATGGGCGGGACATGGAAGTTTATTAGTTGACCGACAGATGCGACAGTCTTCATAAGCACCTGATATTAAAACCTAAAGCTGCATTAAGTCTCTTGCTTAGGTAGTTGCATCATCAGTTGACGCATGTGAATACTTCTTTCTGTTACATCACAAATGAAACCACTGTGTTTCACCTCCAGAAACTAAACACATTTTATAATATATTTCGACACTTCACCATAACTTAAGGGACCCTTAATAAAGCACAGTAAAAGGAGAGTGAAATTTCAATTAAATCACACCAGAGGCTCATACCAATTTACAATGTCTATAGAATTTAAAGACAAATTCCAATAGCACAGTACTATTACAAAGGTTTGCTGCAGTCAAATACCTACCCAATAATCAGTAGCAATAGCACTGAGCACAGATTGTCTCTTATCCCTGAAGCTCCTTTGAGCAACTTTAACATTTCACAAAGGACAGTTTATAACATCTGAGTGCTTCCCAGTTTCAATTATGTGATTTTTCTCTGTTTTCTCCTAGGTTAGATTTTAAAGATATCTGTTACTGAAGAGGAATATTTTGCTCTTTTCAATTTATATATCACATGCCCGTGATCAAAACAAATAACAAATTTAAACCCTTACCTCTGGGAATAAAGTGACAAACTCAGACTTAGGATGGATCAGAAATATTAATTTATTTAGGTTATTGATGAAATGAGAAAATTAAAGAAACAGGTAAGCACCACTTGCCTGTAATCTTCTGGTCTCATTTTAAGCAGCTATTTTGAAAAGAAAGCAGATGATTATGTCAAGGCTAACAAGACTCATGAAAGAACTCATTTATTTATTTATTTTTTTTTTTAAAGGAAGTGTATATATATATATCCTTTTGTATAGCACAACAAAATGAAGAAATGGTCTCATTTAATTTCCAAATTTTTTTTCAGGGAATAGAAAGCATAGGTGGTGTAGCACTGTGAGCCAAATACAAAAAAGCAACTTAAACTAAAGACAGGGGAGAATAGCAGAAAGAAATCCTGAGATGCTTCTTCACAAAACTGGCGTCCCACGCTTAAAGAATGTTGGAGCTTCAGTAGAAATATTAACAAGAAATAGCACTCCCACAGCACTTATGAGATAATAGTAACAGCTTAGTCTTCCCAAAAGCAAGAAGAGCTGTAAGGATAGTTGTGGGTATATATTAGGATATACTTTTAATTTACACACATTGAAAAATGCTGACACCTGTTAAGGACAATTTACAGCTAACCACAGACTTTTGTGAGGCAGACAGTTTTGACCTTCCCTGTGAAGAATGGCTAAGAAAGCTGTAGTTGGTCAGCAGGGCCAGTAGTGACAGGAAAAGAAGCAACAGTTTCAAACTGAAAGAGGGTAGATTGCGATGGGATATAAGGATGAAATTTTTCATTGTGAGGGTGGTGAGGCACCAGAACAGTTTGCCCAGAGAGTTGTGGATGTCCCATCACTGGCAGCGTTCCAGGCCAGGTTGGGCAGAGCTTTGATCTAATGGAAAGGTGTCCCTGCCCCCAACCGTGGGGGTTGGCCTAGATGATGTTTAAAGGTCCCTTCCAACTCAAATAATTCTAGGAGTCTGTGATTGTATGATGCCCCACTGAAAGTCTAGAATGGAGCTGCAGATGGGAATTCAACAGATGCTGACTGCTGAGGCACCAACACAACTACCAGTTCCTAGGGGTTGGAACGGTTTCTTTGGGCGGGTGATATACAGGTTACATTGCTAAATTGGTTGCAGCTTGTATGTAATGGAGGTTTATCAAATCTGAAAAAGCATGAAGAGGATCAACAGATAATGACCGATTACTGTCTTTTCTGAATCATATGGGGCATCAGATTAAAGCAGTATTTAATAGGTACAAAACTGAAGTACTGTTGTACAATGTTGAAGATACTAAAAGTCCATACTGCTTCAACAGACAACTAGGCACACCTGCAGAACAAAGATTAATTATAGGCTAGACAACATGAATATGAAATTTACAGTTCACCAAGTCTCTAATCTGTAAACTGTTAGTGGCTGGGAGATTTTGGAGCAATATCTCTCATTGCATGCTTTGTCCTTGTCCTGCATTTTCCCATGACTGTTGCTATTCCTCATGGCTGAAGACAGGATATGGCATAAGCAGCTAAGTGGACTTTTGACCACATAAGATACAGCTGTCATTATATTCTTAGCAATGTCAAGCCACGGTTTCAACAGATGGAACTGCTCAGTGTCAAACCCAGCTTAAAAGACTTCCCAACTGTACCCACCCTACTCCTCTCAGTCTGTGTCACAGTGAAGACAACTTTCGTTACAGTGAAACAACTGGGTCTGCATGTTGAGGTGCGCAGAAATTCCTTTAACTACTCCCTTATAGAACACCATGTATTATGAAACTGTACCTTTAGAATTTGCCAGCAACCAAAAGCCAAGGATCATGCAGCAGGAAACTAGGGGAGAAGTGCAAATATGTGTCCTTGTACAGAGGTTAAACCCATGGTACGCAGGACAGGCTGAAAAGGCAGCAATGCCATTGCAGGTAAGGATTTTGCCAGATGTTTGTTCTTCCTGCATTCAGAAAAACTGCTTACTGTACTCTCTTTGTTAATAAATGGAAGATCACTAAAGCAATAGTTGACTCTCATAATCCATTTTAACTTCAAGCATAAGCAGCTTGGCAAAAGTCCAAATACTGGCCTGAGTAATTTTGCCATGAGACAGCAGAACTTTCCAGAACATAAACAATAATTCAGATATGGGGCTTTCATTGGAAGAAAGGCAGTAAAAAAACAAAACAAACAAGTTTATAGTCATACAATGAAGCAAATAAATAAAAGCAACTAAGTAATCAGCATCTTATTTTTTTGTTTTTCCTCCTAATTTTTAGACTTGCAGTTTTCAGTGGTTCTTTGTGCTTCAAATCTTTCTTGGAAGAGTGCAGTCCTTCATATTGTAAATAGCCTGCTTGTATAAAGCTTATTCTTCATAGTTTTCTTTCCTAGACCTCTTTGGAGTTGTCTATGGACAGTGAGAAGTTTCAAAAGTCTTGGAAACCAGAAGACTGGTTGATTGACTTCCATCAGGCAGCGAATTATCAGAGACAGAAAAACAGCTAATAATACACTACCTATCTCAATTTATATTGACAAGATTTGATTCTGTCATTTCTCAGATTTGTTGTTCAACTGCTGACGGAAAAGGCCACAGGCAAAACAGAACACACTATTCTGGCAATCTTGTTTCATCACAATTATCTAATCAAATCTTTGCTTATTTGTTCATCAATATTTCTCATGTTATAATGAAGGCACTGCTAAAATAGTACACCCAGAGGCTTCCTCATTCTACTTATTATAATAAAAAAAAAGACACACACACAAAAAAAAAAAAAAAAACAACCAAAAAAAACCAAACCCAAAACAAACCAAGATTATTATTGGTTTGAACTTTGGCAGTGTCACACTGAAAACTACAGCACAGTGCAATAATGTAATATTTCCTGTACTTTATTTAAGATTGACTAACTAGTCTATAAAAGACCTATTTTTAGAAAAGAGTTGCTAAGAAAGATTGCAAGTTTCAAAATATTGATATTTTTGGTTTGATATGCAAGGTACATCCTGTGTATAAATATGATTTGGGCACATTAGAATATCCTTAGAAATAATAAATGTGTGCACTTCCATCCGTAACAGACACATATAATGCTCACGGGCATATATATCGGTACAAGCTTTCAGGAAGAAACTTGTAGATTCAGAACCGTTACATGGATGAAAAATTAAGAATACTTCCTACCTCCAACCACCAGACACTAAGTGGGACACTAAGCTCTGGATTTCAAAATGAGAAAAAAATAAACACTGTGGGATGATTCTGAGGCACTACTTGAAGAGAATAAAAACTATATTAGATACTGCAAGAAAAAAAAGAGTAAAAAAGAAGAATTCAATATTATGGCTTGTCTTTGAGAAGTATGTCCCAATACAAGCCAGCTACAAATATATAACTGCATGGATATATCTGTTCAGCATGAAAACTACACTAACACAGGTAACAGAATTTACTTCCATTCACATCAATATCAACCTGTGGAATAAGGTACAATTCACCAGAAGTACAGGATCAATCTGAATCTTTAAGAAACCTATTGAATCAATAAGAACAAACACATTCTACTTTGATGTTCCCATAGGTCAGAATATGTAACACAGACAGATATTCTAGGATATATGCTTTTTGTAAAAACTCGACTCTAATATTACAGAGGATGTTTCCAGTGAATATATGGGTCTCCTAATTCAAATTTACAGTAGGTAACTGTAAATTATTTCTTTTTATTTGGTGGAATCTGTCAGTCTTCTTTTGCTGTATCAATTAATTTGTGATTCACTGTAGCTTTCAATACCTATCACTGTTTCAAAGACCCTCAAATGTACCAGCATAAAGTATTGTACATTTATTTCTTATACATGATATCATGAAGAGGTAAAAAGGGAAAACTAGAGCTAGCATAAAGAGTAAAGAAATTAAAAATACATCAGACTGGTGATGTGGGGAATACGTTCAAGGAAAAGTGACTTAAAATACTAGATTGATCCCTCAAAGAATTGGTAACTTAAATATCGCAAGAGTTGGGAAAAGAAGATGTGAAAAGTTTAAAAACAGGGGAGGGATGAAGTGCAGGCCATCATCAGATCATGCACTTATGGTACCAGTATTTTTCTAAACTAAAGGAAATTCGTCTGCAGCTTCATGTTCATAGAGCTCAACGGAAAGAAAGACAGTTTCATAATGAGAACCAGGGGAAATAAAAAGACATGAGTTCTTTATTAAAACTTACAGCTACAAACAGGACCTCCGCCACACCACCTGCACTGCTGATTAGTAGTAATGTGCCCTGTTGCACAGAATTATGACTCATGAAAGACAAGCTGACTTGTCCAGAGCTCACGAGACCATCATGATCAGAGAAGACAACAGGACAGTCTATGGTGCTCTCTTCAAAACAGTGAAGCTTCAGCCCCACACAGTATTAGTTTTCAGGTGGGTCAGACAGACCAGAGCAAAAGATGTACCCAGAGGTGTGGATGGAGGCAGATAGAGGTCAGCCACCGCAGAACAAGATCTGTGCAGATCTGCTAACATGGGCCTGACTTTCAGATATGAAGGATGATGGGAAGGAAGGATACATTCCCTGAGCCCAGCTTGGCATATGCAGAGCTCCTCATACTGTAACTTACAAATACCAGCTCTAGGGCTCTGGTGTAATGATCCCTCCACCACTCACTTGATATTTGCTAGTATTTCTTTTACCACACAGGGGACTTTATTTTTTATTATTTAGGGGTAGAAAAGGATGTAGCATAGAATGGAAGAGTAACAGTAAAAAAAAGCTATTACAGTATTATAAAATTTTCACAGAATTTGTAATTTCTGTCAGGTTTTCTTTCATAAAAAAAAGAAAGAAAGAAAAAAAAAAAGAAAGAAAAGTAACAAAATGGTTAATGGTTTTCAGTTCTGCATTTTGAAACCAAAACTCTTTAACCAAGATTTTATTCATTTATTTTTCTCTACCATTTCTGACAGCTGTAGTGGTTAAGCATCTCAAGAGCAAGCACAAAACCACTCATAGTATTTAAAAGGTTTTCATGAGCATTTCTCAAACTGTTTCTCATTGCAGTTTAAATATACGGCATTAGTGCCATAAGCACTGACACTCTGGTAGCAGTGACAAGTCAACAGTACATCTGCGTGGACACAGAAGTCAATGGCAACTGTACTGTCTGATGGTCATTTTTTTTCAAAGCAATGCAGCATTTTAATCTTACACTAAAGAAAATGCAGTGTGCAGGGAGATGAGATTAAACCTGTAAAGACCAGGTGGCCTTTTTTCATAAATTGTAAGATCACAGGAACGTCTAACTCAGGCTGCAATGGATAGGTACAGAACAGCTTTCACTGTCCTTCCCTAAGTCAGCTAACCTCAGAAAAACAGGCTGCAGTTCAGGGAGTTGGCCAAAAAGTTTCTCCTGAAGTTTGCACAGCTTTCAATCTTGATACACAACCATTAAAGTTGTCTCAAAAAATCCTTGTATGAGAACGACCACTGAATTGGCTGTCTCTAGCACTTTTTCAAAACTGTGCAACTAAAGCTATACACCAGAGAAGAGTCAGTCACTCCTTGCATATAGGTACTTCTTTTCCCATTTGTAGCATGCAGCTGCCTGTAGAATGCTCAAGGGAACTAAACTCATTCGACTCCCTGCCTTTCCATATCTTCACTGGACATTGCCTCAACTCCTTAGTCAAAGCCCCACTCCTGTGACTTTAATAAGTAGTTGAAGGATCTGTGCTATGTTTGTAAAAATACTCAATATTACGTATGTAAAATTCTTAGTGCACCACCCCAGCCCTTCCCCAGACTGCCAAAATTCTTATCCTGACGCAACTGAACAAGATGCTCCAGGAAAGACAGACACACTCCAGCATCTCAATGTCCTTCTTACGTAGGATGTAAGACTTCCCAGTAGCTGGGCAACCAGCTGACAACCCTTAATGTTCAAATTTAAGGTCCTGACTACAGATATAACTATTAATAAAAATATCTATGGATTCATACTGCTGCTGTTGCATCAGCGTTTTTCAAATATAAAAGACACAAATACCCTATTTGCATTATCAATTGTTGTACTGCATGTTTAATATTTAAATCAAAGTTCTTTCTATGTATTTCTGTAAGAAAATGTTGTTTTGTTGACATTTTTTTTTTCCGGGTCAGACTCCTGAAATTCGTAGGTTTGCAGGTCAAGCCTGGAAGTTAATGCAGATGACACCTACAAGTACACTAATTTTATGTCTCTCACATGAGAAAAATATGTTTAATTATGGTAAATTCTATAAATAATTTCTTTCATTTTCTTCCTTACCTTATTAGCTCAGTCAGAAACAAACTGAATATTTGCACTGTGGAATTCAGGCATCCTACTGTTATTGTTCAAGAAACAATACAAAAATGTTAAGAGTTTAAAGATGCCCAGGATTTCTTACATGTTTAGTGCCTCTGTTCCTTCTTTCTGATAGACACTTCTTTTCCTCCTGAGAAATATCAAAGATACACTAAATTTATCGTGGCCTTCACTGACTCTTTGATTTTTAAGCCATCCAACTATAGAAAAAAAAAAAAAAGTACTGACATGGAATGACATTCATGCCTTGGCAGAATGTCAGCACAGGGCTTTTTTAATATTTAAGAAAGAGGAACTGCTGCTTAGGAACAAATTCTCTTTCGTTTGGCGGCAATTAAATTATTAAATCATGGAGACTATTTTAATCAATACTTCTGACAAGGGCTTCTGTTAATCAGTGTTCAGCCCACATTACATTTGCTGTGATTCTGCCATTCTCCTTTTACATGAGGATCTGAGGTTGCTTTCTCATATTCCAGACATTAGGATCCTACAATCCCTGATCTAGGAAATGGGCTATCCCAATCTGTTTGCAGTTTGCAAAGATGAGTTACAAAGGAACAAACACTCTAGTGAATAATTGCCACCTAAGTTGTATCGAAAGGAACATTTAAAGTAACCTCACTTATTTCATCCTTAAATACTTACTGACTCCAAACAATTTGCTCTGTTACCATATGTTAGTATGATCCATCTATCAAACTCATTAAACAAGGCACTTCTTACAAAAACAGAAGTTGCATGCCTACTGAGGACAAAAAGTTATAAACCAAATTGTTAATAAGGCAAGAAGTTTTCTTGTTTTTAATTTTCCTATCTGTCCAGAGTGTTCTTCGTTCCCAGTCTATGGCAGCATGGTATAACTCCCCCAACTCTATTTTCATTGACTGTATGTTCCAAATTGTTTTTCTAATGCATAGGAATTTGAAGTTGCAAAGTAACATTATTAATTAGTAATTATCCATCTTGGAAGTTATTTATCTAATACTTTCATGATTGATTAACCACAATGTAAGTTTTACTGTGAAGTGTAAACAAAGTAATGGTGCTTTGAAAAAGCTCCCTGATCATTCTTATAAAGCAAGACAGTCTTTGCTCATACAAACTTTCTTGCTTATTAACTTGCATGACACACACACAAACATCCTTGCTTTGCATGATTCAGTGACATTGAATTGTATTAGTCCCTTTAGGTAGAACCACTGTAAAGAAACCAATTTAAGAAGCAAAATAAAAGTCAGTGAACAATGGTAGAACTCAAGGAATTACATCTGATACTTCAATTGACAGATTTTCTCAGAAACCTGCAATGCATCAAGACTGTACGCATTCAATCAAGAATTTATTCTTGACACAAAGTGTTCAGAACATCACCCCAAAATGAAAAGTTATTATAAAATAACCTTTAAAATATTTGTGACTTTTGAAAGAACACTGATAACAGTAACAATTTACTCAGAATTTACATTTGCAGTTGTTAGAAGGCTTTACCCTGCAAATATATGTTATCAAGCTGACCAACTAATTCCTTAAAGACAATCAAAGAGAATCATTAATTGCATGAAACAGTTAAAAGTAGATTCTTCAGTGGAAATGGAGTAGCCAAACAATAAAGGTCATGTATTTAATCTTAACCTGACAGAAAGTCTGTATGAAAAGGATCTGTGTGATTCTTACTCCTCATTCACTTTATTCATTGTAGTTATCCAGTAATTAACTTTCACCTGATTTTTTCTTTTTTTTTTTTTTCCTAAACACATTCTATAAGCATGCACTTAATTTAGGACTTGAGAAAAGGCCTAAATATAGCAGCAGGCATGTTGCCTGGTTGCACATTGCAGAAGTGTGACATTTGGTATCCAAACTGAGATAACATGGAAAATAGGATGGAGAGAATCTATTAGAAAGGATTAGGCACTGCAACCTAAGTAGGACACTATACATAATATACCTGTATACGTTACAGGTTTAAATTATGTAGTACGTGTAAATCTGTTCCCCTTGCATTTCTGCAGTTAGGAGCTTACAAAAATAATCTGATTTTGAGTTGTTCTTAAAAAATAGATACAAACAAAATAAATGGCAAGATAAAAATGAAAAAGCAGGATGCTTTTACCCATGCACAAATGATTATTTTGAGATGGTAGGTCAAGAGTTACAGTAGTTACCAAGTGTGGACACAAACTGTTGAGGTGTTCTGGTTTTAGGCCAAAATTATAAATGGTTCTTTATTGAGTATCAATACATGACAGCTTTAGTATGTTACCACACAGGTTTTGCTCTATAATGTGAACAGAAAAAGCACCAGTAAGAAAAATCCTAGTTTAAAAATATTAATAATGAAATCCTAACTCTACAGAACTTTTTTTCCAAGACACATGTAAATTGCTCCCTGACAATGATAAAATACCTGGTATGGATATTCTGTTTTTCTAGTTTGAAAGTCCAGGAAAAAAAGGAATCTGCTAACTGCAAGCAGAGCGAACAGCCCTGCCCAGCCTCCTGCAGATCTATCTCAAGGCCTGTTAAGCACTGAGGTCCCACTTCAGCTATAATTTGAATAATACATCCTGTCAAGCTATGCAGTTTTCAGAACAAAACATACAAGTACATGGTAGCAATATTTCCTACTGGAAAACTTAATGGTTTGTAAACTCAGTTACACAGCTATTATGAAAAATACATATAACAGTATTTTCAGTCTGAGATAGCATACGAGTAATTTAAAAGGTGAAATTATGAATTATGCCATTTCAACAATTAGAAGAGGAATGATTACAAACAACCAGAAGAGCATACTCTGCCTTGTAGGTTAAGAAACAGTTCATTGCAATTCTGAAAACTGCTGGACTTGCACTTCTGTCCAGTAAATTGTATTTTATGAAGAAGGATATTTAAAAATTACCTGGGAGTCTTTCTCCCCCCCCCCCCCCCCCCCCCCCCGAATTCCAGCTATTCCTCCATTATAACTGGATTTTCTCTTGCTAAACAGGAAATGTAGGTTTCCATTTAAAGACTGCTTTCTTGCATAAAAAATGACTCTGAATTCTGTTATGTAACAGACTGAAGCAACAGCAAATGCTCTGGTTTTCTGCAAACCCATTTCTCCTGTCCCTATAATCTAGGCCAGAACACCCTCCCGATGTTAGGTTTGCTTACAGGATAAATTTCATAACCCAATCAATCCTTTTCTAGGGGAATCATCATCCCTACTGGGATGAAGTGAAAAGTGAGTAGCGAAAAGCATTTGCTGCCAGGTGCAAGAAGTTCAAGATTGTCCTGTGAACAGAAAGAGCTGGAGTGACTGCTAGCACTTAGTCCATACTGCTCAACTCCTGAAAAGGCAGGAGGACAAAAAGGAGAAAGAATGCAGATCAGATAAATATTTCAGAGACTTTCAGGCCAAGGGGAAAGTACATAAATAAAATGCCTACAAAATACTTTCCTGTCCTCAAAAGCAGAAAAAAAGCAAACATTGGAGAGATACCTTATTGGATAACCCCCCTGTTGTTTGAACTACAGGGACATGAAAGAAGACATTTCAAGAATATTTTTTAGATGTTGACATCTAATGTCACAAACCAGGGTTCATAAATGTACATCAGATACTATAATACAAGCCATCTAGTACTTCATACAGACTAAAAAATGTTTTGAGAAATATGAATATTGAAAAAATGAATACATTCTGAATAAAATTTCTATTCTAAAGAACATCTAGAGTGTAATATATAAATGCTGCAGGTATGTTTCTTTTTTAAATTGTGTTTTGAGAACAACCAAAGGGAATGAAAGACAGATTTCTTTTACCAAGCAGGACCACTTCCAGGTAATTTCTTGTGCTGTTGTATTTCTTTATTCATTCAAGAATACATGGATGACAAAATTATACACTGTAACTCACTGGAAAGCCACAGAGAGCCGGAAATAAGTTCTGGGCTTAAATAAATGTTCTCCTTTCAGCTGCTAAAAAAAAAAAAAAAAGTCTATTATTAAATAACAGTAATTTAAAAGATTTCCAGTGGGATTACTTTTTTTAAAAATCAGTCATCTAGCCTAGCTCCAGCTCTTTGTAAGTGGTTCCTGTAGAGCTGTAGAAAGAGAGAGGCACACCTGGGGGAGTGGAGGGTAACCCATCCTCATCATTTAGGGATTTGGTCAAGCACATTCTTTGCTAGTGCTTTTCCTGCTGCCTAAAGACAAAACCCTAGACTACTATCTTGGACTGAAACAGTAATTCGGACTGGTCACCTTGCGTGCAGTGTACTCATCCATAGCACGCTAACATCACTTGTGAGAAGCATTTGAGAATGAGAATTGAGAATGGAAAGTAAAAGATGAAATTTAACAGACAGCATCCATAACACAGCAAAATAAACTTGTGACTGATATTAGTCACTTCAGAATTGGTGCAATAGGTAACACTGTCATGTTTTACAAAAAAATAACAAAAAAATAATACATTTATAGGAAAAGGTAAGCATTATATGCATTGAAGAAAAATATTTATAGATGTAATTATTATATTCTCATCAATGACAATCTCTGGGTAGCTGTACATAATATAAATTGCCAAATAACATTGTGCTAAGCAATAACATTCATCAAATACATTGCTGATTTTTCCAGCCCAATTTAACACTCACCCATGCTTAGATAAATAGATCAACCTTGGCTGACCAATGGATGATAGCTTCTGTGCTAACAACCTTCCCACACCTCTGCCAGCCTTTACATTATTCTCCCAAGCAGAAGTTCAGTTATCAGAGTTGATAACATTAGTGCTAACACAAGCTATTTGTGGGTTAAGTGACGACGGCAGGTGAAAATTAGTGGTGTTCTGCAATAGATTTATTTCCCAGAGAATCCCACTCACTGTAGATCGAGCCCTCTTTAGCTTTATCAAATAAAAGACTTCCTCAACCGTGAACCCAGAGTAACAGCATGGGAGTCAAATGTGCCAACAGAAATCAGCTATAGCAAAAACATTGTATTAGCTGGGTGCTGTCAAACACTTGGATTTAAGGCATCAGTGGGAATAATCAAAGCCTTCTGGTGGTTGACTAAATTCTCTCTGTTCCCTAGAGAGTAACCAGTGCAAATCCAAGTCCATTGCCCAGAGGTGTTTCAAACACTGTAGACTCCCATCTTCCCTGATAGCTAAGAGACACTGGTCACTCAAGCACCGGATACATCATCCACAACAAAACTGCCTTCCTGAGACACCCACCTGCCCTCTAAAATCGCCATAAGCAGTACATCTCTTCTTGGAGATCACTTTCAGGACCCTCAGATCATTGCTCACACTGTAGGAATAACGTGTGTCAGGATATCAGGTGTTATCATGAAGAACAGAAAAGTATAATTAACAGATTAAATAGGTTCTGCACAGAAATAATGCCCTATTTTCCTAGCTATAAAGAGGTAGATTTTTTTTTTATTACTATAAAAGAAACACATATCACTATAGCTAGAGAGATTTTGGGATCTAAATAATAATTATTTAGACTGGGATATGAAAGTCCCACCTTTCATAGATTTGAGGGGCATCAGGAGGATTACTAAAACCTTCAGGGCACACTGTTGGAGAAATTAAGGGAATTCATATAAGTTTAATCAGGATTCTCCATAGTAATGTTTGCTATATAAATAATTCAAGTTTGAAAAATATGCCACAAATTTGCATTCTGTTTCCCTGAAAGAAGACAACACAGCATTTGAACCCCATGCATCTTCCCTCGTTGTAGTACTGCTGTAGCTATGGCTAAGACCACAAGCTAATAATATGCATTTAGAAGGATAACCAAAACCAGTAATGTTCCAAAATCATATTTTTTTCTTCTTTTTTCACAGATTTCCAACTCCCCATGGAAGGCATTTAATTTTGTACAGTTATAAAAGAACACTATATTGCATGTCTGCAAAAAACAAAGCATTGAATTTATTCAAGACTTCTTCAAGGAATATAAATAGGTTTTAATTTCTCAAACATACATGAAATGAACACAGTCAGATAGACTGCATAGCAGTACAAACTGCCAGTAACTATAATGACACAAATTATTCCACCAACCCTTTTCAATCATTCCAACCAAGAAGGATCTCTGATGAAGAACCACAATATAATTATATTTTGCATACAATTACTAAATCAAATGGAACTGCATTGGAGACAGAACAGCTGTAACACAGGAAAATAGTGATCTACTGATTCAATAATCTGCATTTGTCATTCTCAATTTGCTTTACCATTTGGATTTTAATTACAAATCAGCACCTATGAAAACAGACAAATTCAATTTATGCCAGGTATGTGTTTCCGGAAAACAATCAATCTAACACTTTAGAAAAAGGAAGAAAAAGGTCTTCTTCTAATTCATCACAATTGGTCAGTCACCCAGGTAAGCAGTTCCAGTGCTGGCACAATACACAGTGGAATTCTCTAGTGTGGTGCACAAGAGGAACATCCTGAACTGGGGGAACCTCAAGGGGAGCCAAGAGGGCCACCATGAACCTGAAGCTTGCATGACAGCAGGTGACGGGACTTGCGTGGGCCAGGAGCACCAGCAGCCAGGCCCCCCTGCATGCATAAAAGAAGCCCTTAGGGAGCACCAGTGACCACGAGTGCTGCCAACAAGAACAGCAAACAAGACACGACACATCAGCAAAGGCATGGTGAGGCAGTTTGTGTGGAAGGGTGTGCAGGAGGGGCGCTGAAGCCCTGCCAGCTTGACCAAGGAGCAGTGTATCCACCTGGCAGAAAGCCATGGCCTCTCTGAGCTCTGCACCCACTACAATCGACACAGGTGCACAAAGTGAGTTCTGGTGAGAATACACTACCAGTGTCAGGCTGTGGGCTGTTCCCGGCTCTTGTGCCAGTATGGAATAGCAGCAATGAGCATACCTGTGTGAGGTGTGTCCAGATAGATGAACTCCTCCACTTAGTGATGGAGCTCTGGGAGGAGGATAGTAGGTTTAGGAACACTGGGGAGAGTGAGTGAGAGATAAACTACTAGAATTGCCTTCCCTAAGACAGTGCCAACAGGCAGACAGGATGCATGATATGGAGGACTCCCTGTCTCTCTCCTCCTGCCTGAACAAAGTGACTTAAGGGACTGGGGGAAATGGTGACAAGTTACTGCTTGGTTACAGCAGGTACATCTACTTTGTGACTACTCCAGCTGCTCACATGCTTTTGAGTAATAATAGGCTCTGCAACTGAAACCAAACAATGATGACAGCAACAGTTCATCTAGCATGGAGGTGTCACCAAGGTTAAGGCGGCTTATTTAAAAAGACGTGTAGATGAGGCACTTTAGGGACATGGTTTAGTGGTGGACTCAGCAGTGTTAGGTTAATAGTTGGACTTGATGATCTTAAAGGACTTTTCTAACCTAAATGACTCTATGATTCTCTTATTATTTTGTGTAAATATGAGGAAACCACTGAGAAAATAAATACAATAAAAATAAAATAGCTGTACAGAGCTGTATGTGAGAGCTACATAATGTAAGAGGCATTTGATTTACAAGTTAAGAGCTAAAAACTATTGGTATCATTGCATTTTTATTGTTCCTTGACAGCTAACCATTTACTCAGATAATACATGCTACAAGCACACAATCTTACCATAATATCATATGCAGTAAAGATCAGTAATTGAAAATAAAAATCCACCATGCAATTGAAGGCTACAATAGTCTGGCAATGCAGGATGAATAAATTATTGTAGCAGATATCAGGATACAGCATTTTCTGTTTTCTCAGATACTCAAGCTACTGCTATCTCAACAAAAGATCAATTCATTACCCAAACAGTCTCAAGGTATTAATTTGTCTAACCCAAAACCAGATGGTTTGCAAATAAGGTGATTTCTAAAACTATGCCATGTTATATCTGGTTCTGTCATGCTTTCCCTATAGCACGCGCCTCTTTGCTTACTGTTGCTCTAAGACACAAATCATGGTAAGTCTTGTCATGATACTTTAAGAAAACTGACTGGTGTCACCAACTATTAAAGAGCCAAAGCCAGATCAGAAATCTTGCTGCAGGACAAAATACATCCTTGTTACAAATTTCCACTGAAAACCAGAATGATCTGACAACAGTTCAATAGCATCTGCATGGAGCTCGCTTATTTATGGTGAATTAAAATAGCTGCATCTCCTATGAAGTTGCTTAGATGTACCTCTCTTATATTGGATTGCTCCTGATCATAAATCTAAGAAGCCCTACAGCTACTGAAAGTCATATTTTAACTCAGTGGTGCTATTTCTTTCTTGATGTCATACTGACTGCCTTCAATCCTGCCTACTGCTATTTTCCTTTTGGACAGATTCCACATCACATATGAAAGAAAGTAAGTTTGGACCTTATCAGTCCAGTTTGTACCTCCTGGGACAGCTAGGTTACCTCATATCCTTGAATACACTTTCCGAGTTACATTCTCAAATCAGAAAGAAAGAAAAAATTACATTTATTTGTTATTTTTTACAAAATGCTTTAGGAAATTAGATATACATGTGTGTACAAACAGACATATATGTAATGTAAAGAAATGTGGTATAATAATTACACAACTTATTCTGTGCAGGCATTTCTTAGACTCATTTGGCCAAGTAAGTGAACTTAGTTTATCATAGAGCAGAACACAGTTTTTACTGTGTTCAAAACCTAATTTTAACAAGGTCTTTCCATAAGGAAACATTGCACTGTCCAGACCAGAGGGCACCTTCATGAAGTGCTTTGAAGCTAAAATCCCAACAGCCTTACAGGAAAGCACAGGAGCAATTTAAGAGTATATCACTTGAATAGATGCATTATAAAGCTACTGAATTAACAAGGATATATATTACTTTTTAGTTCACGTTACATTATTAGTTGCTCACTTACAGAAACAAAAAATCCCAAACTACTAATATCTGCTCTGCACTTCCATTTTCTCAATCAACAATATAATTGACTGCACAGACATTGGGCACCTTCAACTCAAGTACCTGTCTGGACTGTCTTGATCTTGAAATTATATAGATTTTAAAATTAGCTTACAGTTAATTCTTTTTCCAGCACTGGACAACACAGTAGCTGCTTTTTAGCTTGACCTTTTATATAGCTGCGCAAAGAAAACACACAGCAGTTGTCATCAATAATTTGTCTGAAATACATACTGCTTCATTTCCTTGCTGGAGTTGATAGACCACATGGAAGATCTACATGATAGTGATAAGAAATGCAGCAATCAGTATAACTTTTATTCTGATAATGATATATGTAGTTCATAAAGATGACAAACAGCTTTCATATACTGATACAGCACCAAGAACCTAATATTATAACCCTGTTGTCAAACTGATGTCTTGGATAAACAGATTTCCAAAACATCTATGATATATCAAGCAGTACAAAAACCACTTACTTGCCTTTGTACTTTATATTCAACTCAATTCACTTTTATACAAATTACAATAATTTATACCCAAAGTCTTCAACACATGGCTGGATTATACTCATTTTGTTATGCAATAAAAGATTACTTAAAAAACCTGCTGAGTGGGACATACAAGTTTCAATTTCATTGTGTTAACAGCCACAAATACTATTAGTTTTCTGCATTGTTTCCATGTTGTCAATTTGTGCATTCTTAAAAAACAAAACAAAACAAACAACCTCAATGTTCTAGATTACTGCTCTATATCTAGCAGTTATCAGGCAGAATTTGAATTTCCAGAGCCTTGCAAAATTCATCTTTGTGAGTAAACCAAACTCAGGAGAGAATCCAGTTCCTGATTCAAAGGGTACAGTGACTGTCCCCTCCCACAGGTGAGCTTTACTTTTTTTCCCCCATGACCATCCAGTTTCAGATGCATATCTCTGACAAGTAAGACGAGGAAATTGGCTTGCAAATAATATTTGTACTGATTACATATCTGGTTTACAGCACAGGTAGCTTAGCCATGCAGACCCTGAGCAGTGAAGTGTGAAAAAGAAAGAAAATAGATAATTTCTACAGGAGGGGCTGTAGTGTCCAAAGACAGCAAAATTAATGATTGTACTGGTGCATGACTGGATGCTTAATACATCTATGTAGCCTCTATCTCAGTGTAACTCTCACAGAGACAAAATCAAGCCAACCAGACTCACTCATTTAAGATCAAAGTTTTCCTCATGAGAGACAATGGTTTGAAGTGAATTCTTTACATAGGCAATATTACAGCAAACCAAGAAATGCTTAGTTAATGAATCCATCAAGCCATATTTCAGGACCTCCTCTGGTCAACACACTCAGATCACAGAGGAAGTCCTGAGACATGACTGACTGTTTCTGCTTTGACTATAAAATCAGCTGATGAAAGCCTAACTGAAACAAACAGATGGGGTATAAGTACTTCAACAGTTATCTCAAGTAGCTCCTATTAGGTCAGAACATTTTTTTTGCTGTTCTCAGGTAGAAATAAACAAACACACTGACTCTGTGAACAAAAGAAGCCACTAGAACAGTCTGACCTGCTGTGCAACATATCAGAGACGATCTCCACAGCACTCCAAACCCCATTTGTGAATCAAAAGCAGCATATTGATTTTAGCTTTGCTGCATTTCTAGAAGAGCCCAAGAGATCTTGATGAATTTAATGAGTACACTTCAAGGATGTCTGAGCACCTAATTCCCTAAATTGCTTTAGCAATCTTAGCCTTAATTCCAAATGAAATCTTGTAAGTTACAAGAATCCACAACACTGCTTGGTAAATTGTTCAAATATGTAGTTACTTCTGCTTAAAAATGCACAATTTTGCTTGTATTTCTAGGTTTAACTTCCATATACTGGATCTTTTTTTTTTTTGTCATCACTTGTGGGTCTCAGAAGTTCAGCATTTTGTTGCCTTCCACAGTGAGAAAATTGTTTTCCAACACCCTCCACCCCCAAACACTGATCCAAACTGGCCAGGTTCTTTTACTCTCACTTGAACCTATCCTGTGGTGTCTCCCAAAGGCTCTCCAGTTTTCACTAACTTTTTAAAATGTGAGTACCTTAATAAAGTATGTCCTGGAGTGGCCATATTTGGAATAGAAAGCTGTAAGCCCAACTAGTGGACCTGGCACCTGCAGAATCCTGTTACACTGGTAACATACCATGCTTTCAAATAATTTTCAGAATTTTCTCCCAGTTCTTGAAATCATCCCTATTTTCAGGATTTTCAAAATATGAATTTCAGTTGTTGAAAGAACTTCCTAGTGAGCTCATAAGATGGGTGAATTACTTCATTGTGGCAAAATCTTGGAGCGGATTCTCCTGGAAGGCATGCTAAGGCACATGAAAACCAACAAGGTGCTTGGTGACAGCCAGCATGGCTTCACTAAGGGGAAATCCTGCCTGACCAATCTGGTGACCTTCTATGAAGGGGCTACGGAACTGATGGACAGGGGCAGAGTAGTTGATGTCATCTACCTGGACTTGTGTAAAGCCTTTGACACTGTCTCACATGACATCCTTCTCTCTAAGTTGGAGAGACATCAATTTGATAGGTGGACCACTCGGTGGATAAAGAACTGGCTGGATGGCCGCACGCAAAGAGTAGTGCTCAGTGGCTCAGTGTCCAGCTGGAGACCAGTAACGAGTGGTGTCCCCCAGGGTTCGGTGTTGGGACCAGTCTTGTTCAACATCTTTGTTAGTGACATGGACAGTGGGATTAAGTGCGCACTCAGCAAGTTTGCCGATGACACCAAGCTGTGTGGTTCGGTTGATAAGTTGGAGGGAAGGAATGCCATCCAGAGGGACCTTGATACGCTTGTGAGGTGGGCTGATGCCAATCTGATGAAGTTTAACCATGACAAGTGCAAAGTCCTACACCTGGGTCGGAGCAATGCCAGGCACAGCTACAGGTTGGGCGGGGAGGAGATTCAGAGCAGCCCTGCGGAGAAGGACTTGGGGGTGTGGGTTGATGGAAAAATGAACATGAGCCAGCAGTGTGCGCTTGCAGCCCAGAAAGCCAACCATATCCTGGGCTGCATCAAAAGGAGCGTGACCAGCAGGTCGACGGAGGTGCTCCTGCCCCTCTACTCTGCTCTCGGGAGACCTCACTTGGAGTATTGTGTGCAGTTCTGGTGTCCTCAACATAAAAAGGACATGGAACTGTTAGAACAAGTGCAGAGGAGGGCCACGAGGATGATCAGGGGACTGGAGCACCTCTCGTATGAGGATAGGCTGAGAAAATTGGGGCTGTTCAGCCTGGAGAAGAGAAGGCTGCCTGGAGACCTCATAGCAGCCTTCCAATACCTGAAGGGGGCCTATAGGGATGCTGGGGAGGGACTCTTCATTAGGGACTGTGGTGAGAGGACAAGGGGTAATGGGTTTAAACTTAAACAGGGGAAGTTTAGATTGGATATGAGGAAGAAATTCTTTACTGTGAGCGTGGTGAGGCCCTGGAATGGGTTGCCCAGGGAGGTTGTGGATGCTTCATCCCTGGCGGCGTTCAAGGTGGGGTTGGACATAGCCTTGGATGGCATGGTTTAGTGGGAGGTGTCCCTGCCCATGGCAGGGGGGTTGGAACTCGATGATCTTGAGGTCCTTTCCAACCCTTACTATTCTATGATTCTATGATTCTATGATTTTATAACACTGAAATATTTCTTCCCACTTTCAAAATAACAACAGTAAGGTGAGTATTTGCAGGAAGTTTCTACCCTACTTAGACTTCAAATGTGCTCAGATAAATTCATGCTTTAAGAGCAAAGGCAATTTAGAAAGCTTCAATAATATACATGATTATATATTTTGTTCTTGATGAATGGTACTTTGTTAAACCATTTTCCTTGGCTTTTTTTCTTTGATCTTGGAAACAGTCACTGCATCCAACCGTAACTGTGGTCTCTCTTGAGCATTTGAGTCCTGAATACCAGAATTCCCTGGTACGTCCCCACTGTGACCCACTGCTACCCTGCCCCTTCTCCAAAACGTTAGCCAGCTTTTTAAACTGCCTGCAGCATGTAGAAAGAAGCTAGAAGAGCTGACAGGAAAGGGCAACAAACCAAAAGATAAGTAGAAATTATACAATAGAAATAAAACAGATTGCAAAACCAGTTTAAAGTAATAACCATATGGAAGAAAGGGTTTCATATAGAGTAAAGCTTCCAGAAGAACATAATTTATATTACCCAATGAGTTGGAAGAAGATACTAATGTACCTTTGCCAGACTTTCACTATTCTAAAAGGACAAATGTATCTTTTTCTATTTTACACAGTACAGGTTCCATCTCTGCAACAGTGAACTTAAAAGAGCACACATATCAGATTTTTATGATGTTACTGCTTTAGTTAAGAGATAAAAATATAAAGATAGACCATAAAAGGACATACCCTTTCCAGTGTCAGGATAAATGTGGGCCCCTTATTCCACGAAACCATCAGGAGGTGATGTCATTGTGCCTAGGCCTGCTTATTATGTGCAACGCAAACATAAGAAAGACATCTCTCCCTGCATTAGCAGCCTAAAACCAATGCCAGTTCCATAGATCAGTTTGTTTTTAAGATAGGTGAATTATTTCAGCAACATGATTTTATACGATGGGAATAAATAGGATTTCCCACTGTGCTCAGTTTGAAATTTTTTGCTCAAAGATAATGATGGGAATACAAGAAATGCTCCCTTTCTCAGAGTTAATGGTGTTACTACTTTTGTCCTACCATGCAAGCTTCTTACAGGCATCCACTTCCAGTAGCGTGCACTTACGGAAATTGCTATGCTGGGTGAATTCAAAGACCCATTGAGCCACTGCCACAAACAATGGTGGCAATAGATGCCTAAAGAAAGGAATAGAAAACCGCAAGAAAGTTGAATAATTCTGGTATTTCCTGAGCTAGAGATGACCTCTTCTTAGGCTTGAGAGACCTTACAAGAGTGTCACCTATCTCTAATATTAATGTTCCCTGTCCTCAGGGCTCTCACTCAACAGTCATGCACCCACAGGCAAGTTTATTTTGGCTGTGACTTTCACTATAAGAAAAGAAAGTCACAAGGAAAGGCATTTTAAAATTAAACAACCATTTAGCAGTCTCATTTAATCCCATTTAATTAGGATCAATTTAAATAGGAAGAAAAGGTGCAATAAATAACAAAGGACTGGATGCTAAGTATTTAGCATCACTTCCTTACCTATCTTCTATAACCTCATACTTACCAAGGCAAAGGGAGGTGGGCTGGGAAGCACCCTTGAAGTTACTAGCTTGCTCTTTTCCTGAGACTGTTTCTCTGAGTTTACCAACCTGTTTACTTTCTTAGTTAAATAAAATGAAATGAAAAAAAATTAAATAAACCATGATTTAAAAATTTTATAGACGATTCTGTTTTGGTACCTTGAAATAGTTTACACAAAATCAGAAATAGGCACATTTCGTTACTACTTTCTGATAAAGTCTTGTAGGTGTAATGTAGTTATGCTTTAAAGGCAGTGTAATAAAATAATTGATCTGAAGTTTTCAAAATTTCTCTCTTTTTACAGGAGTGCAGGTCACTGACCTGTAGAACTTCTACAGAAGGCTGTAGGAAACAGCCTTCTGGCACTCTAGGACAATTTCCTTTACCAATTTCACATCTTCCACAAAACCAACCAAACAAAAAAAAAATCAGTCTGGATGGTGAAGGAAGAAGAACCACATCTTCTTCTAGAATTCATCCAATAATACCTGGATTATATCAATTGTCAAAACGCAGGAGATCAAAGGTATATTCTGAAATAAACTTTGATACAAAAATTATCATAGCTGTGAGGAATTGTTATCTGTTTCTGCTAGATGTGATGCAGTGATTTTTTTTTTTTTGGACTGATAGAGGAAAAAATGATGCCCCTAGCTGTACTAAATATCAACCTTTCCTTTTATTTTGTTCTTTTTTGCTCCCAGTTACATATTCAACTCATGTAAGCAAATTCATCACTATTTTTTTTTACTCAAAGATAAGCCTCTATAGTTTCTAGCTATTAATGACTGTTTCCTTATTTATCAGTAGAAAGGAAACTTCTGATACAATATTTTATGCCACATCTCAGTACTTCTCTCAGCAGTTTTTGATATTTTGTCCACTTACATACTACAACTCCGTTTTCCCTTAGGCCTGCACAAATGGGGACTTTTTAGAGTTATTACTGTTGTCACTATGGCACTCAAATCTAAGGAATGTCCAGGAGTAATTTCAGCATTCAAGCTAATCCCAAAACATTATGGATATTCCCTGAACTTCCAGTTTGCCACTGGATATAAAAATGCATTTAACTTTACATCTCATCCAGTTGATGCTGACATATTCTTGCTTGAAAGAGTTATTCCTATCTTTTATTTCGATCTTGGTTTTCCCATAAGTAGAGAAGGAAGTAGAATATATAAAATATATTTTTATTTGAAATTTCCTTTTTTTTATATATCTAATAGACAATTCACCTCTCTATTTCATTGCCATTTTAGTTTCTTTTTCCTATTTATAGGTTTCCTATTTATACCCAAACAGGGAATTAGCATTCAAACTCTAACATAAAGACTTGCCTTTCTAAAAAAGTTTAAAAAACCCCAAGCAAGTCATGATTAGTTTTCAGTTAGCACCTGAAAGCTGTTTTCTCTTTATATTTGGTTACACTACCTTTGTCTCCTCTAAGCTTTTCTGTCTTTTCAGTGTACTTTACCTGAGGCAATACTTCTAATTTTTCTCATTACAGTTACCTTCACCCCAGCGTTATTAGTAAGATACCTTACACTTCCTCTTGTATTGCATCAAAGATCATTGTATCTTTTAACTGATAATTTGTTCTCTGTGTCTTGTGTTCTTTCTCTCCTAGGAACAATATTTTGAAGAGCCTGAGACTGCTGCCTAATTAGACCACACAAAAGCATTCACCATCCTATTTCCCTATCCTATTTCTCCACTAAGACAGGGAGACAGCAAGGTTTAAATTTCTTTCATTCTCCCTGCAGAGAATTAATTATATTCCTTTTGTTTGGTCTCATTAAAGTTCAATTTCTGCTGTGTCCCTAACACATTTCATACAGATTCTCCTTATCTGACCTTTTCAAAGTGTAGTAGTCTTCTCCCTGCTGAAAAACATGTCTTGATTTAATGGCATATTTGAGTTCCATCTGCATGTCCCTTAAACAAAATTCGCAACACATACATTCCTTATGAAAACAAACGGGCTGCACCCTGTTCTTTCCAATAAGCGTATCATAAATCGAAATACCTTCTTCAGTAACAGAATGCTTTCCTTTTGTATTCTTCATTAAGAGATTTCTTATGGCCCTACTTCGCATTTCTGCACCAAGCAAAAAGTCCCCTTTACAGGAAGGGCAATAAACTAACAGGAAGTCTAGCAGAAACTGCGTTCTTTCATTTTGTCTATTCAAATTATTTTAAAAAGTATGATTTTTTTTTGTGTAGTTCCAATAATGAATTCACAATTAAAAAAAAAAAACAAAAAAACGAAACAAAAAAGAAAAAAAAAACAACAACAAAAACCACCTCCTGCATCGTTCAATACAATCCTCTATATTGAAAGAATTCCCTGACACCTCTTCTCCCAACACTCAGTGAAAAAAGTCTCTCTTTTGCCTGCAAGTGGTGGTGCCTTTGCCTCTTGCAAGTAAGCAGAGGGTTGCTATATTCATAGAATCACAGAATAATTAGGGCTGGAAAGGACCTCAAGATCATCGAGTTCCAACCCCCCTGCCATGGGCAGGGACACCTCACACTAAACCATGCCACCAAATGCTCTGTCCAACCTGGCCTTGAACACCACCAGCAATGGAGCATTCACAACTTCCCTGGGCAACCCATTCCAGGGCCTCACCACCCTCACAGTAAAGAATTTCTTCCTCATATCCAATCTAAACTTCCCCTGTTTAAGTTTAAACCCATTACCCCTTGTCCTCTCACCACAGTCCCTAATGAAGAGTCCCTCCCCAGCATCCCTATAGGCCCCCTTCAGGTACTGGAAGGCTGCTATGAGGTCTCCTCGCAGCCTTCTCTTCTCCAGGCTGAACAGCCCCAATTTTCTCAGCCTATCTTCATACGGGAGGTGCTCCAGTCCCCTGATCATCCTCGTGGCCCTCCTCTGCACTCGTTCTAACAGTTCCATGTCCTTTTTATGTTGAGGACACCAGAACTGCACACAATACTCCAAGTGAGGTCTCCCAAGAGCAGAGTAGAGGGGCAGGAGCACCTCCGTCGACCTGCTGGTCACGCTCCTTTTGATGCAGCCCAGGATATGGTTGGCTTTCTGGGCTGCAAGCATCTGTGCCAGTATTTATATTCAAATACCCTATTCAAAATCTTAAGTACCCTATCTCAGACTGGGTAGACCAACTCAATAGGTGGACTCTATAAAACGTCCTAAGAAGGGTCAAATTTAATAATATAATTACATCACAAATTTACTTCTTAATCATTAAAAAAGGAATCACCAATACCCAGCTGAACTTCGAGTAAAATTACAGGCAAAAAATTATACATGAGATTGTTGTTGTAAAGAATCTCTTGTGATCCATGTGAACTGGCAACATGCATTTTGGTATTTCCTAAATTTTGCAGAGATGACTGCACAGCCTTAATAGCGTTCTTACTATATCCTTCTTAACATTGACTCTTATAAAAGGCACATCCCCACATCCAGGTGCATAAAACAACCAAAGTTAAGTGCAGCTGTAAGAAACCGAATGCTGGGAATGCTGGACATAGTTGTTTTACCCCAGCCACAAAGAACTGAGGGGACAGACTTTTTTGAGAATGAAAGCACACAATAATTGAAATAAATGTATGTAAGTGATAGGTAAATGCATTACTGTGAAAAACAAACACATGCTAGTTCCAAGTCCTATTCTGCAAAGAAAATGCACCACTGTTTTTAATGTGCATGTACCTTGGAAATATATGCTTGAAATGTATAAGGATATACATGAGTGCTACATAACTAACATATGGATTCATGTATACATATATATATGTTACGTATAATAAATCATCATGGGTACAGTCTAATGGCTATGGAAATGGCGCAGCAGCATTGGCATTTTCTCCTCTGTTAGCATGTTTTCTAAAACAAAAAGCAATTGTTATTGCTGGATAATTACATAACATCCTTATTGTAAGAAATTGAATTTTTGAGTGATCCATGGATATATTTTACATAGAAGAGAAAACAATTAATAAAGATCACTCTTGAGTGATACAAAGATTATTCCAGAGATGTAAAACATTTAACTCAATACCTTAAACTTATGCACAGGGAAATTCAAAAGTTCAAGTACAGTACCGTACCTAACTAATCCTGATATACTAATTTTATAATGAATATATTAATTCAACATTACAACTAAATTGCTTGTTAGTGAACTATAAAGAGTTGAATATGGCATACTTCTAAGAATTACTTTTAAAATCATATCAAATTATAAGCAGCATGACCACCGTTTAAAAAAGAAATATGAATTAAAAATACTTTCCCTGTTCCTAAAGCAGGTATATTTAAGTCTGTCATGTGGTAACAAAGAAACAGAATATGGAACAGTTGATTTTAATTTGCCTCAATATGATTAACTTTGTGAAAAACCTGTAATTCACTATGCATAGATATTTCACTACTATTCAATTTGTGTTCAAAGGCTAGAGCTGCTCTAGGTTAAGATCAGTTTATCTTCAGTATGTGCACCCAGTTAGTAAGGTCATGCCTTTTTCGCAATTCTTAGTGTAAAAAAAAGAAAGAGGATGCTGTGGAAAAGAAGTTGTTTCCCTACCAGAGCTTCTCCAAGTCATTTTAATGTTGCTTCTATCATTTCGTCATTTTTGTCTCTGATCTCTCTTATTTCTATAATCCTCCAGGCCAAATCAGTCCCCTCCTCTCATATTGTTTACACTTGCTCTGTACCTATGGTACATCTAGCCATATGAGGATCTACTCAACACATAAGTTTCCGTGCTACATTTTTATGTTCATGTCAGATTCACAATGTTAAGAGACACCTGATATTAACACTGTCTGCAGCCTGCAGACCTAGATGAGCACAAAGATGAGTTGTCACATATGATTTTCTAAGCCAAAATAGTAAGTGATCAGGCTACCTTCATTTGCATTAGAGCAGTTCAGAATTTGCAATCATTTGGCTTCCTGCCTATTATAAGTAAATCTGGAAAAAAATGAATGAAAGTGATGCAGAGATAGATCAAGGAGAACAATCAGAGAATAAGAAGAAAGGACTCACCTCTTTTAGTCAGTTTTCCATTTTAGATGTTTCAACAGTTAAAGAGGGAAGAAATTTTTTTGCACACTCTTTAATTCAGATGTCAGTTCCAATATTGGATGCTTGACTGTTCTGAAATGTAATGAAAGTGTAGCAGTTAAAACCACTAGCCTGAAACAAGGAAAAATTATTACTATGGCAAGCAACTATTAATTAATTAAAAATCACAACAATATTGATTGTCTTTATATCAATGGTCCATGGCAAAATTTTCACATGGTACCACGCTCTCTCCCCTGCAAGAAAAAAAGGAGAAAATCCCAAAATATTTAGATTGTGTAACGCTGCATTTACGGCGTCATCTCACGTTTCACTCTCCCTGCACAACACAGAAAGTTTGTCAGTTCTTCTACAAAAAGATACATACACTAGACCAGTTACATGCAATTGCCTCAGTAAATCTACTGACTCTCTGCAAGCACACCTCTCCACCAGTTTCATTGTCCTACAGCCTTTTCTCACACTACGTAAGCAACATGGAGTCCTGCTGCCTCTGGAAAAGCAACTGAGAATGGTGATAAACTTGACCCACCACCCAGATACATACATAGCGCTTCCCCACCAGCATTCAATTGCTGATGGACAAAACTGCAATGGCAAATAACTGCACATTTAAATATATGAATTTTTAAAATTATATGAACTGAAAATAGTTATTTCCAAGTAGTTTTCTTTCTCTGGTAAGGAAAATGATATATATGTTTCTCCCTTTTAGTTCTCCAGTACTACTTACTGAGACTAATAAAAACAAATGGCTTTCCTCTGTGCTCTATATTTGAGCTGTATGAGTCATCTCACTATTTCAAGTTTTGTTTCTTACCACCTAAAGGTCTAGCCTATTTTATTCTGGATTCTTTTCCCTGCTTTTATGTTTGGGGTTTTTTTCCCCTCATGTGAACAATTCATAAGTACAAGCCAGAACAAGTGCAAAGATTTTTTTCTTGTAAATGCAGCTAACAGCTCCAATCAAACTTTCCCTGAAATGTATTAAAAGAGAGGAAAAGGCATATGGCTAAGTGAGCTTTGATACTAGCCTCAGATTATACTGAAGTACAATCAGTACAATAACTTGTTTGACGCGTTGAAAATTCCCACATTATTTCACAGTCTTGATGTTTATTCAAAGAAACACCTTTATACAGACCACAGTTAACTATTGGGCACTAGTCAGAAATTACAAGTAAAAATGTTCAGAGCAAAAATAGCCTTATTGCAAATATTACAAACCCATGTTTATAAAGGCAGAAGAGAACCCAATCAGAGAGTCTGATGTCCCACTTCCCATAAGCTAGAAAACTTTAAATTAACTTTGGAAATGGGATGCACATTTTAGTAAAGCATCAAGCTTTGGACTGAAGTTTTTCCAAATAACCACTAAGAGGACAGGAACAGCCTCCACACACATGACAGGTTTATTTCTGGGAATTTCTTAACCTCAGAAGCAGTCAAATTGATGAAGCTGCAGCCTGCCTTTTGCTACTATCTTTTCATTTACTATGAGACCTGTTTCCAACATGAACTAAATTCTGACGTTCAGAGTCTAGAATCAGTGCCAGAATAGAAACACCTTCTGCTAGTACTGCAATTACAGCACTTTGTGCATAGCTGGCATTGACAGCTGACTCTTCCCTGAGGTATATAACCACCCCTGAGGTATATATTCTTAAGTCTAAAACTAACTTTCTAATACTTTCTGTAGAGTTGGTATTTAAATCACTTTTCTTTCTTGGTTATGCAGGCTTTTCTGTCAGAAGAGGGAGAAATGTAAGTTTAAAGCTGGAAGTGGGATGGCAAAACCATCAGACAGGTGGTGGGAACAAGAGAGAGGTGCAGAACCAGAAATTACTTTTAAATAATTTCAGAAATGCATACATTTCCAGTTGACAGGATGTCTTTTGAGAGAGGCCTTAATTTGATTACTATATTGACTACATCATAACTATTTCTGATTTTCCTTGAGAGTATGAAATTGATAGATTACACTTAATGGTATCAAGTAAACTGGATTGATTTGTTCATACAAGATTCCGTTAGGGAGCTTTCAAAGATAAATCTCTAAAGGATCAAACTGGACAGGTCTTTAAGCAGAGACTTCAGTTGTAAGAACTTCTGTGAACCAAACTGAAACTCCCAACTTTGAAGATTTGATTGAGAACCCTGCAAAAGTTGGGCGCAAACAGGTTTCTCTTAGCTGACAGCATTCACTTTAACAAGAGACATTTTAACTTGTTATTTAGTGATGACAGAGACACTGAGGCCAGGCAATATAAAGGTGTCACCTTCATTGCACAAGTGTTAAGCACACTGTAAATCACTGCCTAAAATGTAAAAGAGGAAACAAAATTTGACAGGAACTTTCTGCAAACATATATTATAAATTTATATAATACAATTTTCAGGGATAGTCGTGGATTAGTGTGCTTTAAGCTCTGTATTACATAGAGCACTATCCACATCAACAGCCCCAAAGCAATATTGGTTTAATACGTTTAAAATTTGCTTATTTCTTCATCCCTTTTGCTTTTGGTCCTTCTTACTTGTGAATGTCCATGCATGCTAGCCTTCTGTGAACACTTTTTCTATTTTATATTTAATCAGACAGATACGACCAGAGAAAGTTCACAAAAGAGCAGGATGATGATGGAAGGTAGAGAATGATTTCTCCATGAGGGACAAATGAACAGGCTGAGTCTTTGGTCCATGAAGGGGAGAACATTATGAAAACATGACTGGCATAGGCAGGGTTAACAAAACTATTTTTTTCACTGCCTCATTCTTCCCAGTGCAAGAACTGGAGGACATCAAATGAAGCTGGTTAAGAACCACATCCAAAAAAGGGGAAGAAAGCAGAACAAATGAGCAAAGGGAGGTGGCTTTTTCTGCAAAGTGCAGCTGCGCTGTGGAACTCGCTGCCACAGGAGGTCATCAGCATCAAACCAGGCCTTCAAGACAAGTCTGGGCAGCTACGGGAAAGGATATTAAATGTCCTGAATGTGGCTAACTATAAATGTTCAGAAACATAGAGCTTAGAAAGACCCAAAGTTCAAGAAACCTGGAGGCTAAGAACATTTGTTTGCCACGTTCTTATTTCTTTTGGTCTCTGATGCATGAAACAGGACGTGGGACAAAAGGACTTTAGACCTTGACACTGAAGCAATTTTTATGACCTTTTTATGGTACAACCCACAAGTAGTGCACATTCACATCCCCATCTGATATTCAGGAAAAAGAGGGCAATTAAATAGAAGGCAGAGAGGATTCAAATGTTGCTTTTTTAGACTGATACGTTTACAACACTTTGACATTTAAGTGAAGCACAGAAGTACAAACTGTAGGGTATCTGGTCCCTTTGATTAGTTTCAGACTGTTGCTTTTTATGAAATAAGATGACATTATGACTATTCTCTCAACAGACTGACCCGAAATTGCTTCACAGCCAGTACTCATGAACACAGCAGGAATCAGACGCATCTTAAACCCCCAGTTTCTGGTTCAGTTTTAGCACAGAATAGTGACCCAAATTACCCAGGTATTGTATGGCAGATCATTTACAAAGAGCAGAGTCTCTAAACCCATCTTTTAGGTGGGAAATAGTAACTTAACTAGCCACTATGTGGTTCTAAGCTAGATTTGGTCAGAAAAACACCTGGAAAAAGTGTGGTGAAGAACAGGAACAAAGAATAACTTGGAGCAGGTGCCCAGGCAGGTTGTGGTATCCCCCTCTGGGGAGATGCTGAACACTCAGTTGAACAAGACTGAGACTCGTTCAAGTCTCATCTTGTATTCAGCAACTTGATGTAATTTTAACATCAGCCCTGCTTCAGCAGGGCTTTAACTAGATGACCACTTCCAATTCCTTTCTACATTTCTGTAATTCTAAGAAACAGACTCTAATCACGTCTGCACCACTCCTGCACAGAACACCAATTCACAGCATGAGCATTACCATTAAACTAAATTTCAATGCAAAAGTGAAAGGCAAGTGTTTTATTACTTAGTAAGCCACTTGGTTTCTCTTCTACATGCTGCATTTTTACACATCCCTGGTATTGCCGTCCTGCAGATTTTTAGATTAGCAAAGATACAGTGTAAATGAGATGAATCAAATCTTTACCTGCCTTTTTTTCCTCCATGTTCGTGTTCTCTCCCTTTCCCCCCATCATATTTTCATTAAGTAAAAGTAACTCTTAGTGAAAGTGCATGACTATCCATTTTTCTGTAAGCAGTACCAGGACACTGACCTACTTTAACGGCTCAAGCCTGGTTCATTAGAAATACATACTTAGAGGGGTTTTATATTTAGTGCACCCTTTCTATGAAGGTGCCTAGGGGAGCAAACAGCAGGTAATCTCAGATGTTCAGAAGAGGTCTCTTTCAGAACATGACTTAGCGCATAGTAAGCCACTGTCCTTCTTAAGCACTGGGCAGGAATCTGATGTATTTGCTACCCAAATTATAGCAAAATAGTCGTAATTACAGAAATGAGGACTACCTAGTAACTACTGGCAAATGAACTTCTAAAAATTTAATTAGACCCATACTGGTGTAGTAGTAATGGGAATACCATAAAGCTTACGAATGAGCACAAAACTATATCCCTCTCCTATAAAACCAGGCCTGCAATATTACACATGCTTATTCCACCTCATTTGTAAAATTAACAGCCTCCCTCAGACAATTAAAAATCATGCTGAGTACTGAGCCACAGTAAATTACAAATATGATTAAGCAAATAATAAGAAAGCCCAAGTCTCTACTTAAATACACTGCCAATTCAGCTAATCCAAGCACAGCAAATATTAATGTAATACTTCAATGTCTACAGCTCAGCCAATCTACAGTAATAATATCACGTTAAGATTTTGCCCATAATCAGAGCAAACTGCTTATTTCCCCAAGACAACTGGAGCACCAAGTTACCAATAATAAGCTGCTCATACCTTCCGTCATCCTGCTGGGAAAGGGGGAAGAGAAGACAAGCACTTTTAGCCTGACTGTATTTACAACCACTTAGACAGACACGGTCTTTTGACTATACTCAAAACTGAAGTCAACCTGAAGCTATTTAATGATAAAGAAATGAAAATCAATGCAAATTAAAGGGCTCTGCAAAGTGTGATTTTTAATTATGTTACTTTAAGAAGTTACTAGACAATCACTATTGGCATTCCCTTGCTTCTGCATCCAAATGGGAAACAATTCATACCTTGAGAAAACCTTCTGATTTCAGTAGCTAGCACACCAATGAGAAAAAGTTTAAAATTCTGGATCAGTAATAACTTCAGATAAATACTATGTAAGAAATGAAATATGTCTAAAATTATGCTGACAGCATATCACTTGCCAACAATGCATGCTAGTACTGATATGCTCTGGTACCTATTTACCAGAGAAAGCTCACAGAGAAAGGATTAAATACAATCTAATTCATTCAAACTTAAATATGTATTTATACCACTATATAGCAGCATGTGAATGGCAGACATTTCACTGTCTCACAGCAGTTGTATTATTTTCAGCCCAGATTCATAAATACTAAATGGTTTTGAAACAGAATTGTAAGCATGTATGTGACATACAGGAAAAATCCCAAGCATAGGCTTTCCTTCAACATTAATACACAGGAGGAATAAAGTATTCTCTATGAGATGTTCCTGCATCAGCACCAGTGGGAAGTTCTGCAATCTGTTGTAGTCGGAGTTAAATGGTTTTAATTTGCTCTTCATTGTAACTGAAAGAGTCAGTTATATAAAGCTTTAATATCTCCAAAACTGCTCTGCAATAAGAGGCTTCCACAGCTCCTCATCCAAAACTGCTCCACTGAGATTTTTCATGGCACGTGCATGAAGCACCTGGCTCAAAAGAAGGCAGAAAAGTAAAACGGACAAATCAAAGGAAAAAAAAGTAATCATAAACCCACACTCTTCTGTATCTACCACCACCCCAAGAAGTCTGTATTTTAAACAAGAATAGTTACAAACACAAAACTAAAAACTGTTCTAAAGGGATGAGAGAAAGCAAAAAACCTGAATGCAACAAGGAAGAAAGCAAGGAAAGACAGGCAGCATGTGTGGTCATGCTCACTCCTCACAGATGCTGCATTACTCCTGTCAGTAACTCCTTGCTCTGCCTTGCTCATGTCTGGTAGACACGAGTCCTTCCAGCAAGGTGAAACTCTCATCTTGCACTGGCTGCGGAGGATGAGCCAAGCAGCTAACCCAAACAGCATTGTGGCCACTGTGCAAAAATGGCAAACGAAGTATGCGAGGTGCCCAGACCTAGCACCTCGGCAACTGGAATGCATGCAAAATCATCCCACTTTCAACTGTGTTAATGACATGAGCAATGGAAGAAAATACATAAAACAGCCTCATGAAATTTGGAGGGCATAGTAACAGCTCAGGTCAGTGAGCCTGCTCCTTGCTTCTAAGGAAAGAAACGAGACAGGAAAACTAGCCCACATTTCCCCATTACATTTGATTTAGAGAGAAAAGGGGGTGGGGGGAGAGGATAGATAGATAGATAGATAGATAGATAGATAGATAGATAGATAGATAGATAGATAGATAAGCTATTTATTTGCACCATATACAGGGTGGAAATTTCTGCATTGTAACCGGGGAGTCAAGTAAAATATTATAAAAGACAATCTTTTTCTTTCACATACTGTAATACATCCTATGCAATTGATGCCTAAAATATCTGTTACATCATAGAAGTGCTTCTAACACAACTGACAATTTTTAAAAACCCATGTACCTCAAGTTAGATTTCCACAAATGTATAAAGATCCTTTCCAAATTATGCTGGTCTCCATATTCCTCACAAAGTCTTTACATTGCATTAGCTCATCCTCACATCTGGGAACATGTACAGAAGCAAGTATATCAGTAGTACTGCAGAATTTACTGTGCTTTTAAACCACTCTAAGTTTTGATCCTTCTCTTCCTCAAAAAAGTATGATAAGCAGTAAAAGGTAGGAAATAGAACCCAAGGTGTATTGTTTTTCACAGTACACAGTGAATAGCAGACAGTTTGAAAGTACGTCTTCCAGGATATGTGTGTGAATTTCAAACATGTCCAGCTCATGTGTTCATTGTATGAAGTCCTACCCCTGGAATCATTGAATTTCCCATTACTTTGCAATGCCAAAAATCTGTTTTCAGCCTAAATAGCAATCATGAGGCATTTGAGCAGTTTTTGAAACTGAACACGCTAAAAAACAGCATCCAGCTGTTGCAGGGAGAAATTGTCAACTACACAGTTGGTTGAAAATGTGCTGTGTAGTTAAGAACTCTACTTGTGCAGCACAATTAGGAATCTGCAAATGGGGGTACTTTGATAATTATCATAGAATCATAGAATAGTTAGGGTTGGAAAGGACCTTAAGATCATCTAGTTCCAACCCCCCTGCCATGGGCAGGGACATCTCACACTAAACCATGTCACACAAGTCTCTGTCCAGCCTGGCCTTGAACACCGCCAGCAATGGAGCATTCACAACTTCCCTGGGCAACCCATTCCAGGGCCTCACCACCCTCACAGTAACGAACTTCTTCCTTGTATCCAATATAAACTTCCCCTGTTTAAGTTTGAACCCGTTACCCCTTGTCCTATCACTACAGTCCCTAATGAAGAGTCCCTCCCCAGCACCCCTATAGCCCCCTTCAGATACTGGAAGGCTGCTATGAGGTCTCCATGCAGTCTTCTCTTCTCCAGGCTGAAGAGCCCCAACTTCCTCAGCCTATCTTCATGTCATGGTTTAAGCCTATCAAGCAGTTCGCTCACTCACTCTCCCCTCTTTCTTCCCCAAGTCCCAGAGGGATGGGAAGGAGAATGGAAAGAATGTAACTCCCACAGGTTGGTATAAGAACCGTTTAGTAACTAAGGTATAAAGCAAAGCACTACTGCTACCACCAATAATAATAATGACAAGAGAAATACAAGGGAAAAGAATGCAATCAATCACCACTCGATATCAAGCCCAACCACACAGTGCACCCCCACCCTTCCGGGTCTCTGCCCTCCGTTTTTTACATCCTGGGCATGACGTGCTGTGGTATGGAATACCTCTTTGGCTAGTTTGGGTCAGGCGTCCTGTTTCTGCTTCCTTCCGGCTTCCCCTCCTCCCTGGCAGAGCATGAGGCTCAGAAAGTCCTTGGTCAGACCAAAACATTACTAAGCAGTAACCGAAAACACTGGTGTTATCAGCGCTGTTCCCAGGCCGAAAGTCAAAAACACAGCGCTGCACCAGCTACCAAGGAGGAGAAAAATGACTGCTGCTGCTGAACCCAGGACACTTTGTAATCTAGTCATATCTACCTCCTCCCCCCTCCCCCCCAAGGTTACATTTCCAGTAACACCAGTCAGTCAATTTAACAGACCTTCATTCAAAACATTTAAGAGCACTTCTATTTCTCTTTACCATTTCCTAGCGAAAAAATGTCTTCTTTTCTTTCAATATGATTCATGTCATTCCACATTTGCTTTGACGCCAAAGCTAAACATCCCTCTGGATAAGTGACAAAGGCTATCACTGCAAATTTTCATGATTAAAACATCTGGCTAGGTAATAGTTTTCCCATACATTGTGCAAGATTTTTTTGCTCAGTCATCATCCATTTGCTGTACTTAAACTCAAGCCTTCAAACTTGCCAAACACAACTCTGGATTTTACACTGGATGGGGACAAAAGGGCTGTCAACAGAAAATTCATTATGTTTCCATAATGCTACACCAGGTGGTAAAAGTTTACTCCTGCATGAATCCCCACCAAACTGAGTAAATGTCTCACTTAATCAAGGCACACTAGGGATCATGTGTTATGTCCTGCACAAATAAACATTCCTCTTTAGGCAGAGAAATTGAAGTTTTGGGGTTTTTTTTTCCCTACCTCGGCAAATGAAAAATTACAGTATGAAAGTTTTATCTTTCTTAACTATAAATTAGGGTTTACCTGTTTTTTAAACAAAATAACAATATTGCCGTGTTGACCCTAACAAAGATTTTTCTTTTTATTTTGTGCTAATAAGCAGGATGCATCAAGGAGCCATGAATGTGACACCATAGTTCACCGGATTTTGATGCTGGCCTACCTCTGCTCACACTGTCTGCCAATATTTCTGTTGATTTGAATGGGAAATTGATGAAATCACCTCATCAGGAAAACTTTTTATATGTATTTCTTGATTGTAGACTTCAAAGCATACCAGTATGCAAGAAGATTGCACAAGACAAAGAATACAACTCCCGTGGTTGCATGTTGGTTTTGCTTAATCAGTTTATTAACTGCTTGATTAGCTAGTTTGTGCAGTACTTAGGAAATGCAAAACACTAATAAGTGCTAATTAATCATTTACGTAACATTCAACTACAGCTGCAAATTGTACAAACGTAACAAAAAGATATGAACTCTATAACGGTGAACAAAGAAGCCTACATTGCTGGTGAACTTAATCGGAAAAAACAGAACTGGAAAGCAGTCACAGGCAGCAAACAGTGGCTAGAGATGCAAAAAGCCTGCTTCAGTGGGAATGACAGAAGCAAAAAATGAGGTGAATGAATGATACTAAAAGCGCTGCCCAACTGTTTCTATTAAGGAGAACATACGGTGGAAAAGAAGCAGAACTGCATGAAAGAAAAAATGACGATTTCAATGAATCGCAAATGAGAGGTAATAATTTCTACATCCACTGTAACAGAATACTTTTAATGCGTTATCATAAGCTCTGGTGGATGCTGTCATAGACCAATTCATGAATCTTTTCATGATCATTTGATGCCACAGCATTTAGTACAGTGAGGTTGGAGGTGGAAAGGTGCTCCTGCTGCTGGCACTTTCTGATGACCTAATGAAGCTGCTCTAACTGGAACAGCAGTTTCTGCTGTCAGAATGACTTAAGAGTTGAGTGATAGAGGGGAGACAGCATTTATCACTTCTTCCAAGTTCAAAATCATGCATAAATGGATGAAGCAAATGGTACAGAATACCTAGTGATGGTGTAGCAGGATAAAGGGTCTAGTGATATGAAACGTGCTGAAGAGAGAGACAGATCTGCTGCTCTAAGAATAATCTTTCTCTGAAAACACCCACAAAGAACAAGAAAAAGAAACTTCACACCATGTATGTCAGAAGACAACCACTTGATAGTAAACTAAAAAAAAATGCTAAAGTATTCTGTAAGTGAAAATAAAACCCTTCTAAAATACTTCTGCCATGACTTTCAATGGTAAAGTCATACATGAATAATAATGAGAATTTAAATGTATGGCTAGATATTCAAAGGTAGAACAAACTAATGGAACATGATGAAAAATCAAATGAACATATTCATTATCATATGTTAGAGTATTCACAGTCTTAAGTACTACTATTATTTCTATTATATCAATTTTTTTCCATATTGTACTAAAGAAAGTTTTAATACAACTTTATGAAGAGGTGGCTTTCTGTTCCTTATTTTTTGATTGGGCTATTCTCTTGAGTCTGTCAGTACATGTAAAACAGCCTATAGAGATCATTTAGTAACACAACACATAACTTCTTTTAACGTGGCTTTAAATATACAGAATGCTGAAAAACCTGATGGATGCACCTCTTAAGAGATAAAGAAGTGAAAAACATTTTGTGACACTGTTGTTAAATTTGTCTAATGCACAAAAGGTCCAGAGTTCATTTGCAATTTTCAATTAATTTGCTCTGAGACATTATTAATCCTTTTATATATTATACTTTTATTAGTTTGGGGAATTAGCATTGTTTTCATAACTTATTAAATTCTCTTTAAGATCTAGCACTTAAGATGAATGTTGTTGGGTACTCTGTATTTTAACACTATTTACCCAAATTAGGGGAAGCACCCAGGAATCAGAGTTGTATTATTCTGGAAGGCATTATGAGCACTCTCTTTCCCTGGAGAATCTTGAAGTGAGATGAGGCAGTTTTAACTGAATGGTCATGGAATGTAGGAAAAATCATTTAATAAGTGGAAACCCCTCAGTGGAAGTGCCAGGCCTTCAGCACCAAATGCTTCAGTGCACTGATCCCATCTTGTGCTTCAATAGTTTCTGAACAAAGATACTGCTCATGGCACCCACAGTCCAAACGTCCCAGTCACCATTGTTTGCATTTTTGTTGCCCGCACTTTACTGACAAAAGCTACATACTTCCCATGTTATGATGACAATCAAGTCATATTTAGTAAGCCATGAACACGTAAGACTTAGTAAATCTTGCCACACTGGCAGAATAGAGGCCCACTCCAGACTCAGGCTGCTAACAGGGGACATGCATTTCATTAGTGGTTGTGGCTGCTCCCTCCCTTCCTCCCAGATGTCACCTCCAAACTTGGGATACATCAGAATCTGCATTATGCTGAGATTACAAGTTTCTGCTGAAATGATGAGGCAAGAAGAGAGCTGAAGTTGACTCCAGGAGCCATTCTTCACCTGGCATATCTAAGTCCCCTAAAAAAATTGAGCATGCAAGGCTTAGTGGACCATACATGAGCATACTTTGAGCATAAGGAAAATACTCTTTGGATGGTAGCTCACTGTAGCATTCCTAGGTAAATGCAGCTGAGCATTACTTCAAAAAGCTTTTGGGATGATTTTTTTTTTGTGTTTTAGTATCCTACCAGAAGATGATAACACTACGCAGCAAAATGCGTATCTCCTGTTTCTTCGCACTTTAAAGCTCCATTTTATTCAAGTTGGCACCTTTTTGCAGTTATTGTGAGTTTTGTAAATAGACTGTTATTGTGTATGTGAATGTCTTAGTGAAAGAGAAAAAAAGGTTTTGCTTTGCTTTCTTATTTTTTTTCCTACCTTTTGGAAAAAGTCCACAGTCAACAGATCTTTTGTTTTGTTAGCTAACACAACCACCTACATGTACTAAAACTTGACCATGTGAGACATGAACTGATCACCTTATGCACGAAGTGACATACAAATTGCTCATGGCATCGTGCATTTTCGTGCCCCTACACAAAGAAAAAAAAGAGTTGGTAGAGATTTTTCTACTAAGTTTGCACAGGAACAGCTGTTTTTTGTGTCTCTGGGCTTGCAAATCTCATAGAAGTCCCACAGAATTCAGAAAACACTCCTGACACACGAATCTTCAGGGCATAGAATCATAGAACCATAAAATAGTTAGGGTTGGAAAGGACCTTAAGATCATCTAGTTCCAACCCCTGTACCATGGGCAGGGACACCTCCATTAAACCATGCCACCTAAGGCTGCTTCTCTAGATTTTAAAAACAATTCTCAGAAAAATATATTCCTGTAATAATAGCAGATGAGATTAATTTGATCTTGAAATAACATGGCCAGTGTGTTCTGGAAGAGTTAGAAGAATCAGACCCTAACTTTTGGTATAAAAAGCTGCCAACACTCAAACTCAAGACGCTTTCTGAATCATTCAGAGATTAAGGGATAATTTGGTTGCAAAGCAATATTTGTGCTGCAAATTAAACTCAACAGCTAAGCAGCCCTTTAAAGGGCTCCAGCCTTTCCTCTTCTACATAAAGCATGTTACATACGTTTGATATTCACAACTTATCATATCCTTTTTATATTGGGTTATTTTTCAGTGTCAGTTTTCAATGGTCCCCTCATTAGGAAGTGATGCCACAAAACATGCATGAAAAACATCCTCCTCTAATGTAGAAAAAGCTTCTTTATACATCAGTAATGAAATTAGTGATGAGAACCACCAAATAAGCGTGATCTCACTTATGTAGCCCATAACTTCCAAATACACCACATATTCAGGTAACAACTACAAAAAAATGTATTATTTATGCTTGTAATAACATGTTGGATGTTATGTGGTGCATGATCCACAGTCCTAATGAAGACTTGAAATACTGACAGTACTCTAAGTATAGCCATCTTGGTTTTGACAGAGCACTTGGTAAATTTTGCACTAACGGCAAATGACAGCCTTTGGATGGGAAACTGTTCCCAAAACATTATTGTTTCTTCTGATGACTCTTGCCTTTTTCAATTTTTTTAATATTTAACAAATTACTGTGACAGAGAAGTCAAGCTAACATGATAAAATTCCTTTCAACAAATTCTATGAATAAGTACAGGTTTTTTTCTGGTTTAATTTTCCCAATCATGCAAACACACTCCCTAACTGTCTAGAAAAATTCTATTTTGAACTTCCTTACTTCTGATTTTTCAGGTTAGCCATGTTTCCCTAACTGCTATTTAAAATGTAGTAATATTCATTCAATAACACATTGAAAGATAGATAATTCAGAGATTTTTTTTAACATGAGCTCTTGAGGAAGTTATTAATAAATGCTCTGGGAAAATATGTGATAAATGCCTCTGGCACCGTCTCCATATAACATTGGCTGAATGTTTAAACATGTTCACTTTGTTCTTTTGCCGTCTGCACTGTTGATTCTTAACACTGGCTTCTGTCTGCTCTGTCTGCTAGGTTACCAATGACGACATTGGATCAGAGATACTTTCATTCTAGGTTAGTGAATACAAAATACCAGAACAATATAATGCTTAAGTGCTCCAGCACTTGAATAACTTTCTGTTATAGCAGCCACTTGTAATACAAACTTCAAATGCATGTACTTGCTTGCTTTTGGGAAATACATTCCTTGAAAAACTATGACTGTCTAGGTATTAGCAGCTGACTGTCATGCAGAATCCATCACTGCATGATAGCTTTCACTTAAATATGATGGCACTCAGAACTTCTCACAGTATGGCATATTATAGACATGGCTCGAGTGGAATGACTGTCCGTTCATAAAACCTAGCCTGTGATCTGCAAAGAAATCTTCAGATGGGAGGAGCCTTCATTTAAACTGACATAGACTTCTCCATTGAAGTTCCTCTTATAGAAAGCCAAACACAAAGTGATGACTCAAGTGTAAAGATTTGAAGAAACAAAACGTTCATGTGAAAATTTAAATCACTACACTGCATGCTGAATGAATTATACTGAACTACTAATTGGGGATGTTCAGCCTGGAGAAGAGAAGGCTGCATGGAGATCTCATAGCAGCCTCCTAATATCTGAAGGGGACCTACAAGGATGCCAGAGAGGGACTCTTCATCATGGACTGTAGTGATAGGACAAAGGTCAATGGGTTAAAACTTAATCACGGGAGATTTAGGTTGGATATAAGGAAGAAATTCTTTACTATGAGAGTGGTGAGGCACTGGCACAGGCTGCCCAAGGAAGTTGTGAATGCACCATCCCTGGCAGCATTCAAGGCCAGGTTGGACAGGGCTCTGAGCAACCTGGTCCAGTGAAAGGCGTCCGTGCCCTTGGCAAGGGGGTTGGAACAAGGTGATCTTAAGGTCCTTTTCCAATACTAACCATTCTGTGATTCCATGATTCTACCTCACGTGGTACTTAAAAATGTTGCGGCAGCATTATAAGTAAAAGATTTCCCTAAAAGAAGACGATACTTGCTATTTAAAATGTTACCAGGAAATCAAAACTTTAAGGAAAAAAAGCCTTGATTTTGCATGCAACTACAATGAAGTCTGTTTTTCTGTCCAAGAAACAAGTATGATTTAATGTTTTTTTTTTAGTTTCCTAGAGTTTTTCTGTAGCCCGTGGCAGTAAAGTTGTGAGCCTGATTTCGATTTTGCAACCAGAATGAGTCACAGCTACAGATTTTTAATGCAGTCCTTGTATAAGACAAGGATGTATCATGACATCACTGTGTATAATTTGCACGCATTATATGCCACTTTTGTAATGAAATAGCTACTACAATTGCATGAACTTGGTAAAATAGAATTTCACCACATGATTTCACCAGTGTACCCTAGTACCATATCTGCAAAGATATCAAAGCCAAGAAAGTCAAAGAAGATCCATGTCACAGAACTGCTACCATGTACCTTGCAGTAGGAAGATGATTAACCTCAGTTCCCAAAAGTCCAGGTAAGGTAACACATGAAACTGAACTACTGACATACAGCCAATCTACCCTATTTATGCAAGCTGTAATCTTTCATACCTCTTCTTTGCTCACTATCAACATTCAAAGCTCTTTTTCTATAGTTACATTTTCCACCATTGACTTTTTCAATTTTTGAAAGCAGAAAAGATAGCAGTTGACAAATTTGAACTTCTGATGGTCAGAAAACTATTGAACATGACTCAGTTTCTTGAGATCATAAACACTAGAACACAGAAATCCTGGTGGATAAAGGATTTTGCATGTAAAAAGATTGAACTGGGATCTTACCTATTTTGAAGCCAATTCATGTCAAACGTACTGTCTTTGCAAACTTTACAGAAATATTCTATGCATTTGTGGGTTAGGTCTCTCTCAAACGGAAAAAAGAAGGAATTTCTGCTGTGCATTTATCCAGAATGATCTTGGAACTCTGTTATGCTTAATTATTGCCTACAACCATACTGACAAGGTTAAAACAGTTTTCAGATGAAGCTAATCATGTCAGAAGATACAGAAGTTATAAATATGCCAACAAAAATAACACTGTATATTTCATTTTTTTCCAAAAAAAGCAAGCATCTATTACGCAAAATAGCATTAACTTGAATTTTTCTGAAGCACAAATATATTAACAGTTTGTCTTTTTTTAACTACCCAGTTAAACACTGATCCTCTGAAATTCGATGTCAACTGCAGGGCCCCCATGTCCTCTATATCCTACAGCGCATCTGCACAACCTGTATGTCTCCAAATCACGGTTATTTAAATTCTATAAAGAATTTCTTTTCACTCCATTTTAACTGCCCTTTTAGTATTTAAGTTAGTTACATGCATGTACATGAATGACTCTGACCTTGAAATCTGTGTATTTGGAAAAATCACATTGCAGTTTTGCCTCTGCAAGGCTATACTGATGTGATAGAGCCTCCTGTAGTAGGACAGTTCTTTGTTTCTCAGTTTATGTAGTCTCAGATTAAGAAACTCTTCAGACTCAAGTGAAGTTTGCATCCCACCATCAGCAGAAGGAACAAATTTTTGCAGTGAAGGATGATTAATGATTTCCTTACTTTTCCCTTTCCCATGTTGCTTGTGTTTTCACAATTTGCAAATGTTACACAGCTTAATTTGACAATGGCTCACTTTCTATGAGTATCAGACAGCCACACACAAGGAGGTCAGAAATTCTAATCTTACTGGTTACAAAACAATTACTGTTTCATCTTACTTTCTTTTAACTATCCAGAGACCTGTACAGAACTAGGTGATGGGTCTACATATTCATAAGATACATACTTATTTTTGTCACCCGAGGCAGGTATGTGCTAGGTTTGGGGATGTGGGAATGGACTGCAGTTCTTTAAGGATTCTGTTAATGACTTGATTTCTTTAACAATTCTCCATGGTGGGATCATCTTTTTTATACAGTGCCTAAAACAATAGGTCTCTGAATACTGACTGGACTTCCCACATACTGCAGTGACCTCTGCATTAACAGCAGCACCATAGGAGTGTTAGGAGTCTGTTTTGATAGCAATGTATTAATGAAACAAAACCCCAATTCACAGTACATGCATTCTAGAAAAGAAAGCCACAAAATGAGGGGGAGAATGCTACTGAAGCAGGAAATGCTTTAATACCAGATGCAGCTGAGCTCTCCTAACATAACTCACTTAAACTGCAAGATGAAGGGATGGATAAGAAATGGAATTCAGTCAGGGCTGAATTAGATTTGTAGGAACATTTGTCAGATATTTTCAGTTGATTTTGGTTTGCACAACCAAGCAATTGTCCTTTGTGGGTTAGATGATAGGGTTTTCACATAGATAATGGTATATGTGTGTTTCTGATTAAAATAAATTTCACTCAAAAAGGTCAAGAAAAATTGCATCATTAGACCAAATCAGTACTCCAGAGTGTATTTTGCAAAATATTTCTTCACTATACACAGAACAGTACCTAGGTAGTTCTAAAAAAGAGTGGTCCCCTTTTACTTTTAAAGCTCCCATAAATGGCCAGCCTAAACAGAGTCTGGACCAGAAGAAACTCTATGCCACTGAGATAGTTTGGAATTTCAGTGTTAACTTGCAGAATAGATCATGGTTTATAGGAAGAGGTTTGCTTTTACCATGTCTTTATCATCTTAGCAGAAAGCCTAGATGGCAGCCTTTTGAAAAAATCTAGAGAGGCCGATGCAAGACTAGTAGGATAAGATGTTGCAAAATGTACTGAAAAAGAGATGAAATGTTTACGTTCCACTTGACTTCAACTGAGATCACTGTTAGAAAGCTGCCTTATTTGAATGCCTAAAAAAGATATATCTTCTGATCTCTCCTCCCTACTTTTTTGATAGCTTAAAAAAACCCCAACCCTATCACATGATATGACTCTTTGGAAACAAATGCAAGTCTTCTTTTTTTTCCTAGAAAAATAGGTGGAATCTTTCTTAACCTTCTTACTATTGCTAGAGTACCCTGCCTGTCTACATAGATTGTCATTCAGATGACCTAAATTCTTAGCAAACATTAATACCTAACTACCACCGCATCCCTAGCTACACCTATTCTGGGACAAAAAGTAAAAGTCGTTGAAAAATCATGAATGCCTTTTTACTTTGCCTTGTTTTACTGTGCAATATTAGATATTTTAAGTGCTTTATGCTGAACGTCACTCACCTTCATGAATACTACTATCAATAGTTCAAATGCCACAGTGCCATCTTCTTCATTCTATCTTTCCCATTGAAAAGTAACTCTATTTTGACTTTAGAAACATTTAGTTATTGACAGAGCAACTCTCTCTGTTATCTGACAGTGGCCGGAGGAGCAGGTTTTACAATTTCCAGAGGAATATATAGCCAGAAAGAGCCATAAAGTGCATACACATGTGGAACCATATTGCCCAAAGCAAGGTTGTGAGATGTTTTGAGTGCTGTAACTGCCTGTGCATGCCATTTGCTTTCATATACAAAAATTTTCTTATCACACACACAAAGGAACCTCCAACCTGAATCCATTTCCTAGAATATTTTCCCCCATTGTTCGATTTGCCAGCACACAGTCCAATATGTCAATACTGGTGCAGAGAATGATATACAATGGAGTTCCTCAGATGGAAAGCTTTGTGCTGCGTTACTGACCTCTTTTTTCTGAAAGAGTAGCAATGATGGGGGATGAAATGGCAGTAGAAAGATAACTGGCTTAAAACAGGGCTTTGGGCGAAAGGCTGTAAGTAAAAGAATGGAACATGATACTAGGAATTCTGGGTGGTTCAGTCGATACACTGGAGGGAAGGAATGGTATCAGGAGGGACCCTGACACGCCTGTGAGGTGGCTGATGCCAACCTGATGAAGTTTAACCATGACAAGTGCAAGGTCCTACACCTGAGTCGGAGCAGTCCCAGGCACAGCTACAGGTTGGGCAGAGAAGAGATTCAGAGCAGCCCTGTGGATAAGGACTATGGGGTGTTGGTTGATTAGAAAATGAACATAAGCCAGCAATGTGCACTTGCAGCCCAGAAAGCCAACCATATCCTGAGCTGCATCAGACGGAGTGTGACTAGCAGGTTAAAGGAGGTGATCCTGTCTCTCTACTCTGCTCTCGTGAGACCTCACTTGGAGTATTGTGTGCAGTTCTGGTATCCTCAACATAAAAAGGACATGGAACTGTTGGAACAAGTCCAGAGGAGGGCCACGAGGATGATCAGGGGACTGGAGCACCTCCCGTATGAAGATAGGCTGGGAAAGTTGGGGCTGTTCAGCCTGCAGAAGAGAAGGCTGCGCGGAGACCTCATAGCAGCCTTCCAGCATCTGAAGGGGGCTATAGGGATGCTGGGGGGGACTCTTCATTAGGGACTATAGTGATAGGACAAGGGATACTGGGTTCAAACTTAAACAGGGGAAGTTTAGATTGGATATGAGGAAGAAATTCTTTACTGTAAGGGTGGTGAGGTCCTGGAATGGGTTGCCCAGGGAAGTTGTGAATGCTCCATTGCTGGCGGTGTTCAAGGCCAGGCTGGACAGAGATTTGTGTGACATGGTTTGTGTGAGATGTCCCTGCCCATGGCAAGGGGTTTGAAACTAGATGATCCCAAGGTCCTTTCCAACCCTAATTATTCTATGATTCTATGATAATTCAATCAAGCAATCAAAAAAACCCACATTTTAACTCAGGAGATTAGAGCCTTGCTTAAAGTATCATTTAGCAACAGAAAATAACCTCAGTTTAGGGTCAGCTCATATTTTCAGAACTGCTTAACTGCAAATTTTCTAGAACTTGCATAAAAAATTGCTACTGGTTTTGTCTAGATTGCAGTCAGTGCTACAGACTGCAACACAACCTAGGTATTTTTGAGCAAGTTTGGATACAATAAGAAGTTTAAGCATGGTAACACAAGATAAAGCAAGACATGCTTTGTTCCAAACTCTGTGTTGATAACATTTATTTATGTAAGTTCTTAAGTAGATAAGCATATGTTTGCAGTTGGAGAAATTACTGATGTTGGATCAGTTGGATCAGGTTTAGTGGAAAAAGCCCTGAAAAAATGGTAAGCACTTCAGAATTCCCAGTGATAACAGGTAATAGCCTGCTCAGGAGAACCTTGCAGGAAAACAGAAAATGTTTTGCTGTAGCTCACTGACTAAAGCATGGTTTTTGTGAGATGTGAGCAGCAGGTGAAAGAACAGGAGATTTTATTTTCCAACTTGTGCATCCTTTGTGATGTACCACATACATCCTTTAGCATCCCAGAAGGATCCTTCTATGTATACTACATATACTGTTCATCAACAAGATAGGACAATCATAAAAATCTTAATTTCATCAGAAACCAAAGCACCAGTAGATACGGTTTAGGGAAGGCATGGAGGAAGAAAACCGGGTAAGTCTACATCATTTGTGTACCAACCAGAATTTCCAAGAAGGCCTTGCAGAGTAGAAAGCTGCCTGGGTCAGGAACTGCTCACTCAGATGTACTCATTTGTACCTCCTTCAAGCTCAGAGAAGTGAGAAATAGATCTTTCTGTCTTCCCTACCCACCCTCAGCAAAGAAATGCATGAATGTTACTATAGAGTTCACTTCAAAGTCTTTCTATCCTTGCTATTTAACAGATGATTCCTCAGTTAAGAGCACAAATGAACATTCCAGAAGTAGCAATGTGGCTGAAGAGCTTTTCCACCAGCAGCTTCCCCTTAGCTGCATGTGAGTACCTTTCTGTCAGACCTGCCAACTCAGTTGCACCTATGCCCACCCCTAATCCTATCCACAAAATGCAGTCTAGCTTGAACTCCTTTCTCTTTCTCTTTATTATTTCTTCATTGTTGACATTCTTCTTCTTCTTTTGTTTTTAGAACAGGACTTTTTGAGAGAAAAAGGCTGGGAGGCAGCCAAAATTCGAAAGCATATTTGACTTTATTTTACTAAACATCATCCAAACTACACACACTTCTCCATGACAAAGAAAACCTGCTATATCAGAAAAAGGATTAGCTACTTGTTTTATCTTATAAGAAGCAATTACAGATAACATGATCTCTCAGCTAAGGTCTTCTTTTGCACACAGAATCTCTGAAGTAAAAGTAACCGAATTCATTGCCCCTTACGGTCTTTTACAAAGCTCCTTTGACATGCCATGCTGTTTTTTCATTGTATTGAACAGGCGTAGCATTTTATAATGGCTGAACAAACTTACAGTCTACCATAGTAAAAATGGGTAATTTATAATTTATTAAAGGGATGATTCACTGTCTCTTTATAATTTTGTAACATTTAGATTCTCTTGCACTTTGAATTGAAATCAATGTGCTTAAATAAATTCAAATTATCTTTCCATGACAAAGTGAATAAAAATTCATGTCTGTTTTTAGTGTATTCAAGCCCAGTGTTCCCTTTCAAGAAAATTACATATGTACTAAAGTTTACAATATTACTTCAAATATAATCGTATTAAAGATATAAATATGAATCTTAAAATTACAAATTCGTAATTACATGTACTACTCATATTGAAATAATATATCTGGAACAAGTCAAGAAAGGGTAAAAATATAAATACGTAATGATTTCATAAATAGAACTTCTGGAAATGTTTCAGGATAATCATATTCTCTGGACATTATAGAATTAGTAAAGTGTTTTTTCTGACTATTTTGAGATACTTATATTCTCTTGAATTGTACCTCCTGTCAAGATGGCTGCTGCTTCCCAGTTCCTAAATTGTCCTCTAGATAAATAAGTCAGTTAAACATCTTTTTAAAACTGTTGTTATTGCAATTTATGGCCCATAGCTGAAAGATAATGAAAAGCAAAGGAATTTCATAAGAACCCCAAGAAGTCATCAGAAATTTAGTTTTTCTTATGATATAGCTGAATTGCCAGTTTATAAAATAAAAACCTGACACAACCACCAGTGAAAATGCAGCTATTCTTGAATTCCTTTTTAAATGGACAAACGAAACCTAACAGTCATTCACTTCACTGTTGGCACTTCAGGGAAGTATAATTTCCCTGAAAGTATTAAACTTAAATGGAAGGAGGTCTTACCTCAATAGCATCTGAATTTGAACTTATAAGGACTCTGTCAAGACTTCAACTTCCTTCACGTGAGAAAAGAAAGCTGATGTTCCCACATTCTAACAGGGATGCTGAGGATACAGAGCTAAAAAGACCTCTGCAACAGGTTATCATAGCTGACACATTTAATGACTTTTAACACACAGCCTCCTCCTTTTGCCAGTTTTAAAGAGACTGTCCTTGACAGGGCAAACAAACACTGGGCTTTCGGAGGGAACAAAGACTACTGTAAATTGAGGTGAAGGAGCACATCCTTCCACAGACCACTTCTTTTTTTGTGAAGAAAATATGCCTTTTGCAAAGATTGTATGCTCCAATCTGTCCTATTTCAAAGCTTTATAAATACAGCAATTCAAAGGACTGTTGCTTATAGCAACAAATACAAGACAGTACAGATGGAGAGGGAAGTAACATTACTGCAAACCACTCATTGTGCTTAGCAAATGTACACCTCTGAAAGCAGACAGCATGTTGGGGTTTGATAAAGGAGGAAAAGGGCAGACATTAATGTTGTAGTAATGAAGAGCATACTTGTCAGTATTTACATACCCTAGGTCACCCTTAGGAGGCCTTCTATAATTTAAACACAGGCACTTATCTCTCAAAAGTGTGTCTCAAGACTAAGAACTGATAAGGCACATTTTATTTAAATGGACAGCAAATAAACTTGCTATCAACTAATTAATTCACTAGGTTTCGTTTTAGTTAGAGATAAGTATTTCCAGGAATAAAGTAATAAACACTACTCAGGAAAATAAAAATGTTCTGATAAAGGATCAGCCCTTTAGTAAAGCTGAATGGCTATGACTGCGACTATTCCTCAGGGACTGCAGTGATAGGACAAGGGTCAATGGGTTCAAACTTAATCAGGGGAGATTAAGGTTGGATACAAAGAAGAAATTCTTTTCTGTGAGAGTGGCAAGGCACTGGAACAGGATGCCCAAGGAATCTATGAATGCTCCATCCCTGGCAGCGTTCAAGGCCAGGCTGAGACACAGCTTTGGTTTAGTGGAAGGTGTCCCTGCCCAGGGCAGGGGTGTTGGAACTAGATGATCTTAAGGTCTTTTCCAACCCTAACCATTCTATGATTCTGTAATTGTTGCAGCATGTTTGGCTGACAGAATATAATACAGTATATAATAACTGCATAATCATTACCTAAGAAACCACGAATTTTCAGTAATAGTACAAGCATGTTTCCCTTTGATCTACTATGGTAGATAAGATTTTGCTAACTACAGAAATGACCTGACCAAAGCATACTCATCTAATTTTTTTGACATACAACAACATCAAAGCATCACAGTGCCCCAAATCTCCACCTACTGGCAAGTGAACTGCAATTACACTTCCCTTTTCACCAGAAGCATTTTTTGCTGCTATGACTAGGAAATTATTTTTTGTTCTGGCAAATTCTTATGAAGATCTGAGGGCTTATTACAACTCTTATCACTGCTGTTGATACACCTCTGCTCTGTGCAGCAATACAGGCACAGTAGGACTCAGTGTGTATTCTTCTGCAGTGAAGTCCAGTATAGATACTGCTGATTCCCTCTCCCACCACAACCACTGGTAACACAAATTGGATGCACACTTTAATAAGCTGTTAGGCTTAAGCTGTTAGGCTTCTTCTGTCTTGCCTATCACTATTAACCCTGTACATGCCAAACAACCACAAACAGCTGACTTTGCTTTAATATGGTCTGTAAGAACTCAGTCAACACAAAAGAAGGCGCGCGTGAAGGAATCTACTGCCGTCCCCTCTCCCAGCAACACTGGTTTAGATACGCCAGTGAAAATAAGGATCCTAATTTTGCACACAAACTCACATAGATACAAACCTGTTTTGTAAATAGCTCAAAATTTTTACATAATTACAGAGTAGAAGCCATTGCTGACATATTTTAACAGCAAAATCGGTGTGATGTGTCACACCGGAAACCTGGTGATAACACACAGATTCTGGAGTGGCACAAACTATCATGCTAGTGTTTGTGAAAAGGAAACTTCTGCACATTTTCAGGAAGACAGATGACGACTATGGAAGCATTGCGGACATCAAAAATGACTGGTTTCACTTTGAAATACTTTCAGAGATGTAGGAACAAGGAAATGTTAAGCAAGGGGCATGGCCTTGGTACCATGCCTGGAATATGGAGCAGATGACATCGACTTTCAAAGGCTGAATGAGAATTTTACAGACCGGTAAAGAACTGAAGTAGTTGATGTAAAGATAAAATATAAAGTATTGGGGAATAGCCAACACAGCTTTTGCAAAAGGAAGTCATACTTCATTATGCAGCACATGTCCTTTGAAGGGGTTTATGACCACGTGGATAAGGATGATCCATTCATCTACTCTACTGAATGTCTACTTGGATTTCCAAAGTGTTTCTGAAAATATTCCTCACAAAACAAAAAAGCAGTAGGACAAAAAGGGAAGATACTTGCCCAGATACAGTTTTGATTAAAAAAAAAGGAAAAGTTTTCGGATTGGAAAGAAATCACCCATAAAATCAAATGTCTTTTCTAAGAACAATGCTCTCAAGGCAGACATTAATGTATAACCTTGGTATCTGACAAGCCCTCCAGTATTCAGGCTCTGAAACAAAGACTCATTTGAGTAAGTCTGTCCTTCCAATTTAGGGCATCTCCTCACCTTCAATGTTACCATTTTGAATGAGTGATAGGAATTCTGTTCAGTAACACTTTCACAGCACACAACCATGTCACCATGAACATCAGATTTGTAGCCACAATGCTGCAGCTGAGTCCTGGCTTCCAGGCTGGACTGAGAAAGCCTGCTAGACACTGGCTCGTGTGCGCCTTTTCCTCATAGTTTTCATTTGGCATTGACCCCTCAAAGGAAAAATTAAAATAAAAAATAAACTTTCATTTGGAATAGTGATGTGCTTTCTATGGGAAGAAGAAACATAGCTTCCACCTACTTCTTACTCCAAGTCATTTTCACTGGCGTAAACCAGCATTTTATTGGATGATGGAACACATGGTTGGAAAACTGTCTTGATTCCATCTAAACCATGACAAAACCAAAATTCCATGTGAATTTCTGTAGAGAATCTTTAGAATTTGTTTGCCTCAGCAAGATTCTATTTTATTCTGCAGCTCAGCAACTTCGAAAATAATTGTTTTCTATCCATTCATATGGAATTTTGGATGGCACTCTTATTGTGACAAGATGTGGATTTTTCAGTATGAATAGAATCTTTTGTTAACATTTATACCCAATAATTCAGGAGCCAAATGCTCCATAAATATTACCAAATCATCTTTACCATCTGAAAACCAAGTAATCTAATATTAGTCTTGTGGCTTCACCTCAGGGAATTTTATTTACCTTTGAAAGGCTACTAGCAGTTTGAGACAAAACGCCTATTTGCTAATTCTCCTCTATATAGTGTTTCCGTCTTCAAAGGTTTTGGTATACACTGCATCTGTCCAAGTTCCCACATTTGACAGATCTAGTCTTGCAACATCCATTTACCAGCCAAAGCTATTACAGCACAGGCACACATTAAAATGTTCTGTTAACCTATTTCATCAACAAATTACCAAAATGGCTCTTTTTAGGCTTCAATCCCAGGAGAAATGGCTAAACAATCATAATAAAGAAGATTGTTTTACATTTTCCCCTCTCTCCATAAAAAGATGTCATTCAGTATGCTTCAGCCAGATTTTGGTTCTCTCATTACCCCTCAATATGTTAGAGGCCAGAGACTAGGTAAAATATCTGAACAAATGACCAAACTTTCTGTAATACTCAAAATACTTTTCATTAAAGAAGCTCAAGAAGAGTATCGCACTTGCTGTGACATAAAATTTGCCTGTCAAGGAAGACAAAGGAATATTAATAGCTTTCTGCTGTGTGCTGAATGAAATACTTCCCAGACTACTTGCAAGCTCCTTTATTAAGAACAGTAACCTTTTTCTTAAGATCAGTGACACAGTTTTAATACAGAACACCTTATCAAGGGAAGTTTGGTACATTTTTGTTACTCTAGACAATAAAACCTACAAAAGCAGTGATTTGAATTTAAGCAATTTTTAGACATAAAATACAACTGCAGCTATCACTCAAAGAAATTACCTCCGAATGTGCCAAGAATCACAAGCAATAGCTCTTGGTCTGAAGAACACATCAGTATAAATTTATCATGATGCAGTGGAATCTTACACACAAAATGTTTAAGAAGTGAGAAAAAGGACACCATCAAAAATCAGGTCACAAAGTTTCCTTGGAGAACGTTATGTCAGTATTCATATTTTTTTCGTTTACCTATTTCTTCTTTTCCTTCTTATAGTCAGGAAAAAGGAAAAGAGGGACAATTAATTCTCATTGCTTTGCAAAATGTTTGGGAGTGATCATATGGAAGAGTCTACACACACTGACCATGCTTCAACTAGAAACATAGGAAAAAAAGATTTATGGAGAAAAAAGCATTAAACATGGGTCTGAGGATGGAAATAAGAGTAGAAAAGAGGGAAAATGCAAAGACTTGATAAAGATTTACGAAGAACTGTTTCATTTATTCCATCAGCATTCTCTCTTACATTACTTTTACAGTACTTTCCATTAGACTTTCCAGTGGGTCTTGCATTTTTACTATCACATTTGTAGTGTCTCCTTAGATAACAACCAGTAAGTATCATTGTAGCAGCATGCTACTGCACGACAAAGTAGTTCAGCTGAACGATCACCATAAAAGCTGTCCTAAAAGTCCCTGCAAGATGGTTATCTGCAATATATTACTTGCACAAGAGACTTTCACAACACCTCTAGAGAATTTACAGAAATGTGAGAAAGCAATATGGGACTATCACTTCCTTTTTTTTCTGTATTATTAATACTAGTAATGTGAAACTGTTTTAGTAAAGCCATTTGGCAGCTGTACTACTATTCTCAAACCTCTGCTATTAGGTAGTTTTCTTCGTATTTAATTGCTTGCTGTTGCTGTTACCTAGCTTACTTCTCAATGTCTTTCTTCCCCTAACTAAATTCGTCTTTAAAGCTGAATGACTCACTTGCTTCACTGAAAAAAATTGTGTTCCTGCCATACAACTTGTTTTGTAAAAATAAAGTATGATGATAAATATTTTTATTTAATACAAAGCTTCTTCAACTATAAGGGTTTGACTGCACTAATACCTTCCTCTCATTTAACACAAAGCAGTGCAATGCTTCTTAAAATCTCCCCTCTTCCCATCCCCAAAATTTCTGACGTTCAGATTACATTGAGAATTTACCTGTTGTTGCTAACAAGGCTGGTCACAAGCCAGGACCTTATTCTTTGCACGCAGGGAATACAGATTAGTTCAGTCTGCCTACGCAGGCAAGCACTGGTCAAGACTTTCACTTAATCTCCTGTGACGTGAATGAAGAAACACACTAAATTAGCAGTGTGGAATGATTGGATCACTACAGTTGAATGACCAAATGCCAGCACAGAGCTGCCACAGAAGCTCAGGCCACTAATAAGACTTTTCTGCTTTACTGAATCAGTTAGTTTCAGGTCATTTTTTTAGCACTGTTCAGAAGCAGGAACTGAGCTCACCTGAAGAAAGAAACCACACTATTTCTGTTTGCTGTCTTTTAAATTGTAGTCAATGCTTTTACAACAGGTACTAAGAGTCCACTTTTCAACATGATTCAAACTGCATCAGAAAAACTGCATCACATGCTTTTAATCTACTGGGGCAGCTGCTTGTAAAGCTGCTTTTTAATTTCATGTTGACACAGAACAAGCTGTTGCTTAATGTTAGCAAAGAATGGAAGCTCTTGATAGTGCTTCTAGAGAAAGAAATTAGGATGCTAAAATAAGCACAATTAAATTCCCTATTCTAAAGGTTTACATCAGGGTATAAAACTACAAAAATGAACAACTGAAGTTTCCAAAATAAAGGAAGGATGCATGCTGAAATGTTGACAGCCTAGCCTAGAATCACCTGACAAAAATTTGATAGTGGAGACTTTAGCTCAAATCGGCTACGCAAAACCAGAAGCAACCCAAGAGTTTAAAGCCCCGTTTAAAATCATGGCCAATTTGCAAGTCACCATGGAACTGCAGCCTAAAGGATCTAATTCCATTTGATCTAGCAGTATCTGGGAGAAAAATTGTTCATTTTACCTTTTTCAAATTATCATAGATAGATTTGTCAGTTCTTCAGTGCTTAATTTCAAGTTGATATTGAATCATAGAACCATAGAATAGTTAGGGTTGGAAAGGACCTCGAGATCATTGAGTTCCAACCCCCCTGCCAGGGGCAGGGGCACCTCACACTAAACCATGCCATCCAAGACTCTGTCCAACCCGGCCTTGAACACCGCCAGCAATGGAGCATTCAGAACTTCCCTGGGTAACCCATTCCAGTGCCTCACCACCCTCACAGTAAAGAATTTCTTCCTCATATCCAATCTAAACTTCCCCTGTCGAAGTTTGAACCCATTACCCCTTGTCCTATCACTACAGTCCCTCATGAAGAGTCCCTCCCCAGCATCCTTTATAGCCCCCTTCAGATACTGGAAGGCTGCTATGAGGTCTCCATGCAGCCCTCTCTTCTCCAGGCTGAACAGCCCCAACTTTCTCAGCCTGTCTTCATACGGGAGGTGGTCCAGTCCCCTGATCATCCTCATGGCCCTCCTCTGGACTTTTTCCAACAGTTCCATGTCCTTTTTATGTCGAGGATACCAGAACTGCACACAATACTCCAAGTGAGGTCTCACAAGAGGAGAGAGGCAGGATCACCTCCCTCGACCTGCTGGTCACACTCCTTTTGATGCAGCCCAGGATACGGTTGGCTTTCTGGGCTGCAAGTGCACACTGCCGGCTCATGTTCATTTTCTAATCAACCAACACCCCCAAGTCCTTCTCCGCAGGGCTGCTCTGAATCTCCTCCCTGCCCAACCTGTAGCTGTGCCTGGCATTGCTCCGACCCAGGTGGAGGACTTTGCACTTAGCATGGTTAAACTTCATCAGGTTGGCATCAGCCCACCTCACAAGCGTGTCAAGGTCCCTCTGGATGGCATTCCTTCCCTCCAACTTATCAACCGAACCACACAGCTTGGTGTCATTGGCAAACTTGCTGAGGGCGCACTCAATCTCGCTGTCCATGTCACCCACAAAGATGTTGAACAAGACCGGTCCCAACACCTATCCCTGAGGGACACCACTCGTTACTGGTCTCCAGCTGGACACTGAGCCATTGAGCACTACTCTTTGCATGCGGCCATCCAGTCAGTTCTTTATCCACCAATATGCCTGCTCAGTAAATAAACCTCTCCCTCATGGGACTTCTTCTGAACATTAGTTAAGAGAAAAAGAGAGTGTTTCTCATTTAGGAACATAGATCAGGACAAATTATGATGGGTTAAATGCTCATGATGTGGAAAGAAGATCTTAATGCCATCCTTAAGGATGTATCTGTGACTTTTTACAGAAGATCCAGAAACTTGGAAAACTTCATGCTTCAGAATGTCAGAAGTTTAAATGATCCAGTAAACCTCTTTCACGATTAGAAAGATCAGAATTTTACTGACAGTAACATTATGAAACTCAGTTCGGTTTGAAACAGAGAAGACAGTGTATACTAAAACATGGAAGCCTGAGTTGAACTTCGAAAGTCTTTAAATGCAACTTTGTTGTTAGGTGTGCAATGGCACATGAATCTGACGAGGACTGGACTGGTTCACGGAAAGCGGGCTGAAGTAAATTTATATAATCAGACTGCAGTGTCTGTTGCAAATGAGCATGACAGTTCCTATCTACTTTACTACTGATTGAGAGCCCCTTAGTGTAGTAATGCTCATGAACTCTGCTAGATTTAATTTCTATTTCTATTTGACAACAGGCAGGAAAGCACCCTGTCAGTCAGTTTTTAATAGCCATTACCTTCCACATTGCAAAAAGTCATTCTAGATTTTAATTTCTTTTCCAAGGCTATTTCAGGAAACTTGCAAGATGGAATACATTAAACTAAGAGGAATAAACAGCCCTGAACTACATATGAAGGTTTAGTATGGCAACAAAAGGGAACTGGCCAATAAAGGCATCAGCCATAGCTCCGCTTTCATTGTGAAATGACTCAGAGGAGAAGTTAGGAAGCAAAGTTCTAGCATGGTTGAACCCCAGATTTGCCCCATTTTGGGCTTCATAGAATCATAGAATAGTTAGGGTTAGAAAGAACTTTAAGATCATCTAGTTCCAACCCCCCTGCCATGGGCAGGGACACCTCACACTAAACCATGCCACCCAAGGCTCTGTCCAGTCTGGCCTTGAACACCACCAGGGATGGAGTATTCACAACTTCCCTGGGCAACCCATTCCAGTGCCTCACCACCCTTAAAGAATTTCTTCTTTGTATCCAACCTTAATCTCCCCTAATTAAGTTTGAACCCATTGACCCTTGTCCTATCACTACAGTCCCTAATGAAGAGTCCATCTCCAGCTTCTGGTTACATTTACTATTACCAGCAGTAATGGCTCGCATCTGACCAGATCATCCAAGAGGATTACTTCCCTTGGAAAGCAGGACATAGCAAGATGGGCAGGAGGAAAGATGCACTCCTTAGTCTCACCTAGCAGGATGGTGGGAGACAACTGCAATGCCTTCCCATATCTGGGAAACAAAAGGAGCATTTCTACTACCAATTCTAGCTCCTCACCTTCAAGCCACCACAACCACCTTAGCTGTACATTTCAGTATTTGTTTTTCAGTATGAATGACTTTTGCACATCTTTTCCTTGGCAACAGACCATTACTGAACACAGGACTTGGCATGATAAACAGGAAATATAATCACAGCTTGCCAGAAACAACATTCTCAAAAATTGATATGACTTCCTTATTCAACCTTAATGTTATATTCTCTGCAAGTCTTTAATACTTTTATTACCTAAATCAGTAAACAACATAAATCTGGACAGCTTCATAGTAAGAAATATTACCCTGAGAAGCAGTTTCTGTTCTGATGACATCACTGTTGTAGCGATACAAGAACTTAGTGAAATTCATGAGCACAACAGCTGCATAGTGTGCTTTGATTAACACATGGAAAACATCGACCAGACGAAATTCAAGGCATCCAGGAGATATATTTCTACAACTTCATTTTGATTGATAACAATTGAAGTTTTGACCTAAAATATCTCAGTTACATCAGGCAAATGATTTCTTTTGTGGGGGTAAAAATAGTTTCACTATAACTGACATGCTAAAAGGTGCAGTATTCTTAATTCAAATGTTCTATGTAAACAGCAAAGATAATGTAAAATGAAGGCTCTCTAGAATACACGAATGCCACCTAGAACACTATGTTAGTTCAAGATTTCTCTGGAGCTCTCTCTCGAACAACTTTTTAAGTATGACGTCATAAAGCTGAATTCCCACAGTGCTTTCTCTCTTAATCGCTGCATGTTTCACATGAAGCTCTATATAAGTGGAGCCTAGCAATGCTCAGTATTACTCTTTGCTTGTCTCTGAAATATTATTAAGCATACTAGTATATGCAAAAGATGAACTTAAGAATATAATAATATTTGCCAGAGACAAAAAAAGTAAATTGAAGTTTAATATTTTATCACAAATATTTTAAAAGTTTTATTAAAAAAAAAACAAACCTATACAAGTTTAATACCTTTTAAAAGAGGAAATGCATTTAGTTGTTAAATTAGAAGAATGGAACTGACATAATCATAGAATCATAGATCATAGAATCATAGAATAGTTAGGGTTGGAAAGGACCTCAAGATCATCTAGTTCCAACCCCCCTGCCAGGGGCAGGGACACCTCCCACTAAACCATGACACACAAGGCTATGTCCAACCTGGCCTTGAACACCGCCAGTGATGGAGCATTCACAACTTCCCTGGGCAACCCATTCCAGTGCCTCACCACCCTTACGGTAAAGAATTTCTTCCTCATATCCAATCTAAACTTCCCCTGTTTAAGTTTGAACCCATTACCCCTTGTCCTATCACTACAGTCCCTAATGAAGAGTCCCTCCCCAGCATCCCTATAGGCCCCCTTCAGATATTGGAAGGCTGCTATGAGGTCTCCAGGCAGCCTTCTCTTCTCCAGGCTGAACAGCCCCAACTTTCTCATCCTATCTTCTGGGTTAATAGTCTATTTTTGTAAAGGTCTTATTTTCGATGAGTGTGCAAATTAATTCTCATCTCTCTGCTCCACTTTTGCCCTCTATAACATGGAATGACAACCCCTTTTCTGAAAAATAGAAATACTGAGCAGTAGTTCTTTTAAGATGCAATGGCAGACCTAAGATAAGACCTATCCCTAAGATATTAAGATAAGAAAGATTCCTTTACAGCAAGTCCTTAACACTTTTCTTTTTTTTTTGAACCTGGATGTATAAATGCTTTCCTAAACTATAACCTTGAAAGTCTTATGAGAAGAGATATTACTATATGCACATTTAACTTTTTAAAAATACCAAATCATTTTTATCTTCTTAGATCTTACATGGGTGAAGAATCTGGCACCTTTTCAACATAAACCTATTTATGCAAAAGAATAAAATCTCTGCCGCTCAGACTTGTTTTGCCGAGTTTGTGGACCCCACAGTACAAACTTAGAAGTACATATTGATACGTAAATGCAGCCACAGATGAAGGGCTCACACTGCTTATACAGGTGATGTGAGTTACCTGCATTTGTATCTCACAGGAACAACAGTAACATAGAATCACAGAATATTTTTGGGTTGAAAAGGACCTTTAACATGTAATCTGGTCCAACCCTTCTGCAATGAGCAGGGACATCTGCAACTAGATCAGGTTGCTCAGAACCACATCCAGCTTGGCTCTGAATGTTTCCAGGGATGGCACATCTGCCACCTCTCTGGGCAACCTGTTCTGGTATTTCACCACGCTCATTGTAAAATCTGTCTTCCTTATATGTAGCCTAAATTTACACTCTTTCAGTTTAAAAAATTACCCCATGACCTGTCACAACAGACACCACTAAAAAGTGTCTCTTCATCTTTCTTATAAGGTCCGTTTAAGTACTGAAAGGCCTCAATAAGGTGTCCCCAGAGCCTTCTCTTTTCCAGCCTGAACAAACCAAGCTCTCTCAGCTTGTCTTAGCAGGAGAGGTGCTCCAGCCCTCTGATCATTTTTGTGGCTCTCCTCTGGACTCACTCAAACAGGTCCAGGTCCTTCCTACATTGGGGGTCCCAGAACTGAATGCAGTACTGCAGCTGGGGTATCACCAGAATGGAGTAGAGGGGCAGAATCACCTCCCTCAACTGTTTCTTTTGATACAGCCCAGCATACAGCTGGCTTTCTGCACTGCAAGTGCGCACTGCTGGCTTATGTTCAGCTTTTCATCCACCAGAAACAACTCCTCCTCTGCAGGGCTGCTCTCAGTACCCTCATCCCCCAGCCTGTATTGATACCAGGGGTGGCTCTGACTCAGGTGCAACACCTTGCACTTGGCCTTGTTGAACATCATGAGGTTCACATGGGCTCACTTCTCCAGCTTGTCAAGGTCCCTCTGGATAGTATTCCATCTCTCAGGCATGCCAACTGCACCAGTCAGCTTGGTGTCATCTGACATAGGAATGTCTGTAAAAATAACAGTAAATATAAATGATAGGTGCTAACATAGTAGTTTTCCAATAATTCTGCATCATTCCTATGTCATCACAGAAGTTAGCTCTCATGGCTGTCTTTGCTGACAAGTACATTTACTCAGAGTTACCTTCAGTATTTCATTTCTTCCTGATTCTGCACACTGTCAAGTTTTACATACTTGAATAAAGATGCCACCTATTTCCATTCCAATACCTACTTTTCAATCTGTAATTGTGTCCAGAGCTCTGAATTGCAGACTACAATACTAATATAGCTGTTGTACATGCAGAATACGACAATTTTAGTATTTTAGTGTCAACAACTACTCTTGAACCCACACAAATACATGAACAATCCTGTTTCCCAAATAAGACTGAACTTCAAATGACTCAAATCCAAATCCTACCATGACCTAGAAGAAGGGAATTCCTGGCTCAGCCTGTCAAGCAGACTTACTGATAATTCTTAATTTTTTTACTAACTTATAGAATCATCATAGAATCATAGAATAGTTAGGGTTGGAAAGGACCTCAAGATCATCGAGTTCCAACCCCCCTGCCATGGGCAGGGACACCTCCCACTAAACCATGCCATCCAAGGCTATGTCCAACCACACCTTGAATGCTGCCAGCGATGAAGCATTCACAACCTCCCTGGGCAACCCATTCCAGTGCCTCACCACCCTTACAGTAAAGAATTTCTTCCTCAGATCCAATCTAAACTTCCCCTGTTTAAGTTTAAACCCATTACCCCTTGTCCTCTCACCACAGTCCCTAATGAAGAGTCCCTCCCCAGCATCCCTATAGGCCCCCTTCAGATATTGGAAGGTTGCTATGAGGTCTCCAGGCAGCCTTCTCTTCTCCAGGCTGAACAGCCCCAATTTTCTCAGCCTATCTTCATACGAGAGGTGCTCCAGTCCCCTGATCATCCTCGTGGCCCTCCTCTGCACTTGTTCTAACAGTTCCATGTACTTTTTATGTTGAGGACACCAGAACTGCACACAATACTCCAAGTGAGGTCTCACAAGAGCAGAGTAAAGGGGCAGGAGGATCACCTCCCTCGACCTGCTGGTCACACTCCTTTTGATGTAGCCCAGGATACGGTTCGCTTTCTGGGCTGCAAGTGCACACTGCCGCCTCATGTTCATTTTTTCATCAACCCACACCCCCAAGTCCTTCTCCGCAGGGCTGCTCTGAATCTCCTCCCCGCCCAACCTGTAGCTGTGCCTGGTATTGCTCCGACCCAGGTGGAGGACCTTGCACTTAGCATGGTTAAACTTCATTAGGTTGGCATCAGCCCACCTCACAAGCGTGTCAAGGTCCCTCTGGATGGCATTCCTTCCCTCCAACTTATCAACCGAACCACACAGCTTGGTGTCATTGGCAAACTTGCTGAGGGCGCACTCAATCCCACTGTCCATGTCACCCACAAAGATGTTGAACAAGACCGGTCCCAACACCCATCCCTGGGGGACACCACTCGTTACTGGTCTCCAGCTGGACACTGAGCCACTGAGCACTACTCTTTGCGTGCGGCCATCCAGCCAGTTCTTTATCCACCGAGTGCTCCACCTATCAAATTGATGTCTCTCCAACTTAGAGAGAAGGATGTCATGTGAGACAGTGCCAAAGGCTTTACACAAGTCCAGGTAGATGACATCAACTGCTCTGCCCCTGTCCATCAGTTCCGTAGCCCCTTCATAGAAGGTCACCAGATTGGTCAGGCAGGATTTCCCCTTAGTGAAGCTATGCTGGCTGTCCCCAAGCACCTTTTTGTTCTTCATGTGCCTTAGCATGCCTTCCAGGAGAATCCGCTCCAAGATTTTGCCAGGCACAGAGGTGAGACTGACTGGTCTGTAATTCCCTGGCTCATCCATTTTCCCCTTCTTAAAAATGGGGGTTATATTTCCCTTTTTCCAGTCATCGGGAACTTCACCTGACTGCCATGATTTTTCAAATATGATGGACAGTGGCTTAGCAACTTCATTTGCCAGCTCCTTCAGGACCCGCGGATGAATTTCATCCGGTCCCATGGACTTGTATACATTCAGGTTCCTAAGGTGGTCCCGAACAAGATCCTCCCCCACAGTGGGCCCAGGGTCCCCACCCTCACCGTCCCCGCCTCTGCCTTCCAAGACTTGGGTGGTGTGGTCAGAGCATTTGCCGGTAAAGACTGAGGCAAAGAAGTCATTAGCCTCAGCCTTCTCCAAATCCAGGGGAGCCAGTTCTCCCGATAGCTTCTGGAGAGGGCCCACGGTGTCCCTAACCTGTCTTTTTTTGGCAATGTACCTATAAAATCCCTTCCTGTTATCCTTAACATCCCTAGCCAAGTTTAATTCTAAGTGGGCCTTAGCTTTCCTAACCTGGTCCCTAGCTTCCCGGACAACATCCCTGTATTCTTCCCAGGCCGCCTGACCTTGCTTCCACCTTTTATAAGCCTCTTTTTCCCTTCGAATTTTGCTCAGCAGCTCCTTATCCATCCAAGGAGGTCTCCTGGCCCTCCTGCTGAACTTCCTTCTAGTTGGGATGCATTGCTCCTGAGCTTGCAGCAGGTGAGCCTTGAATATCAACCAACAGTCTTGGGCCCCCCTGCCCTCTAGGGCTGTATCCCATGGAACCTTACTGAGCCATGATTTGTAGCATTAGCAATTTTTTGCAAGCATATTTAGAAATTACGTTTAAATAACAGTATTTTTATATGCCTTTATGCATCAAATCCAGAGAACTCTTGCATTAGCTCAAACTTACGCCCTAAGTAGATTTCCTACTGCCTGGAAATACATGTTCCGCTTGATTACACAGAATGGAAAACAGGGAAATATATCACTTCATCTTGTGACCAGGGAAGTAGGTAGACTTCTGCACAGAAAAGAAATGAAGATAAATACTGTGATAACATTATAGTGTATCTCAACCTCCTTGAGACATTCCATTAATTCATTTTGATCTATTCACTGTGAATTCTTCATCCCTAGCGGCATTCAGGGTGGGGGTTGGACATAGCCTTAGATGGCATGGTTTAACGGGAGGTGTCCCTGCCCATGGTAGGGGGGTTGGAACTAGATGATCTTAAGGTCCTTTCCAACCCTAACTATTCTATGATTCTATGATTCCATATAAACAGGGGTTGCCTAGGAAGGCTGTAGAATATCCATTCTTGGAGACCCTTAAACCCTGCCTGTGCAAAGGCCTGAGCAACCTACTCAGTCTTGGAAATCGGCTCTATCTTTGAAGCTGACCTCATTTTGAGGGCTAGGGTATTTGGACCAGATGACCTCTAAAGGTTCTTTCCTACCTAACTTGCTCTGGGATTCTGTGAATTTACAAAAAGGATTAGACACTGAGGACACAATGTTACAAGACTGCAGATGAGCAGCCACAAGAGCAAAAATTTAGAATATTTCTAGAATCTCAAGACTTCTGCAACCAAGTATCTGCAAAACTTCATGACAAAACACGTGTGTCATTCCCTCTCTAGTGGTTAGTTCACACAGGACAAGCCACTGCTAAAACCACTTCGTAAACTCTAGTGGCAAGTACTTGAGAAGGAGTGCAAAGTTGATCGCACATCTGGGTATCAATACATTCTGCATCATGGTATTAGTGGGGTTTGTTTTCAATTGTTTTTTTTTTGGTGTGTTTTGTTTTTTTTTTGTTTTGTTTTTGTTTTTTTTTTTTTTTTTTTTTTTTTAGTTAGGAAATGGCATGACAAATATTCCTACCATTTAAGATCTTCGTCTGTTCCTAAACTAATTTTTTCTTCTATTTTCAGATGATTTTTGCATGTTCTGTATTTATGTATACATGTGCATATGCAAATATATATGATTATTGCTATGTATGTGCATAATATTTTTGTGATTGTATAAATATTTACATTTATGTGCATATTTTCTTAGTGGACTAAGTTGATAAAGCATTTCCAAGATCCACTTACTCAGACAAGGTCACCTAAAGTCACTTCTGACATCTATAAATGATTAAAATTGTCTAAGCTTTAAAAATACTTGCTCAATTACCAATTACGTTGAAGAAGATTATGTATTCAGATCAGAGAAAAATACATCATGCTTCCATGCCTAAGCATGAAAGGCTGTATGTATACTAAATATTTACAAAAAAAATCTAAGAAATGCAGTATAATCTACTGCAAATTAGAGAGAAAATATAAAGAAAACAATAAAATCAACATTAAACTTTGCTTTTAATTGGGAATACTCTACAAATATTTATTTACAGAGCTACTGTTCATTGGTCGTATTCGGCATATGTCAATTATTGAAGGAAATATAGAAATACACTTGATGGTAATTACGCAATTAGGATTCTTATAGACAGAACAAATGAAGTCAAAGTGAGATATATAAAATATTCTCTACTAAAAAAAAATACATGTTTAGCTACTGAGTAAAAGGATGTGAATTTTCATCTACATGAGAGAGCAAAGAGGATGTTTTCCAAATATTTAAAAGACAGTAAATCAAATTAAATAATTAAAGTTCATAGAAAACTAGATTACTGAGAAAAGATGCAAGCAGTGATACTTTTTACCATAGTTACAGTCTATGGTAACAGACGACCAACATTCTCAAGACTGTTTGGCCTCTAGTACACCAAATTCATCTTTTTTTGCGACTGGCCAGCAACAGTAAGACATCATCTACCATACAGCATATCAAACACCAGTTTTTCACTCAATAAGCTAGGCATGCCTTTGTGCAGCTCTTTTATATAGGTATGTGACATATAGGCTGCAACTATCCAAAATAAATAGCACATGCAGAAGCTTAACAAGACATTTTTGCAAGGGTTTTCTAACCACAGTCTTACGCATTCACAATCAGGCAGTTTTAATTCAGGTAATAGTCTGTCAAATGGTTTTACATACAATGTTACTTTTAAGCATCCAAACGCTTACTGATTTCAACAGGGCAAATCACCTGAATAAAGTAAACGTGTGCCAACCATGCACAGAGTAGAGCCATAAACATTTCATTTGGTAGCAGAGAGAGACAACCTGCTATAACCAAGGGGACAGAAAGCAATTGTTCCAACAGCATGGAATGACAAAGCATCTTCGACGACCTGTCAGTGCTGATAGCCCTATTCTCCTACCTCCAACAGCTGCTACTAATATTTTACAGTACCAAAATATGTAAAAGGCATTACAGAGAAAATAGTCCAAACTGCAGCCAGTGTCCTGAAGTTTAAACAGTGCAAGTTTAAAACTTAACCCTAACCTCTCACTACAAATACTGGCACTTAACAATAGTGTGGAAAAAGACTGCAAGTATATATGAATTATAAGAGTAGACTTATGGGGCAATGTCTATCAGGCTGTTTTTGAAACTGCGTCCATTCATCAGTTTCTACCTCACCAATGCCTATAGAGACACTGTAAGCTCAAGATAAACAAAACCTGCACTTCTATTTTCAGACATCAGATTTAGATATGGATATTGGATTAATCAAGATACAACTGATTCAGAACCAGCTAAAAAAAAAAGGATAAATAAGCTATGCTAGAAGGTAAGCCTTTTCACAAACATGTGAAAAGCCCCAAGCATATGAATCAAACCAGTTTTAACAGCCATAACAGCATGCCAGAGCTGCAGCTACAAAAACTGATGGCAATTTGGTAATGCAAATGCAATGCGGGTGATTGCCAAGGAAAGGGATACCTTTTTTATACTCCTTCAGACACCAGGAAAAGAGATGGACTGGAAAAAAAACCTAACAAAGGAATCTGGTGAATAATTACTAATTTAACCAGAATAAAAACATATTCACTAAACAATATGATATCCTGAATATCGGCAAGTACCTCTGAAGACACAACATGTGAAAGTAATTTCTCAGGTGTGCTGAAAAAAGAAACAGAGCATCCTTATGACAAGAAGTTTACGTAACAGGGCACAGACTGAGTCGTCACATTCCACAGAGAAGCACTTCCTCTAAGGTTCATTGCTGAAGTTTTACAGTTCCAGGACACAACATGAAACAAAATGATTCAGATGATAATTGGCTGAGTCACAGACTGTTAAATATTTGAGGATATAAAAAATAGTTCTCTTCCATAACAGATGATGGCCAATTTAAAGACCATGTTTTTAGGTTCTAAAATACAGCCCCATTAACAATCACTTATTGAAAAATAACTTGTACTATTCCATGGACTGATATTGACCATTTGTATTACATAGTTTAGGATCTGCTTGGACATCCTCAAGGAAAGTTATATTTGCTATACCAATCCCTTGCAGCTGGAACTTCTCCAACTCTCACTGATATGGCTAATTAGTGCACTAGATACTATTTATCAAGGCTTTCAGCAAAAGCAGCTTGCCTGATCAAATGATATAAAATGAAAAACTGTGTGTGGTGAGTCACTACACTAAGTTGCTCTAAAGTACTGGTCAGGAAATACAAGAGAAAAAGCAAATTACCTGTGAATTCACTTCCTCAGGTGGGAGGTTTCAAGAACACACCAGTGTTCCCAAATGGCTTGCTCTTGAGCTGCGTCAATTTAGTGACCCAGTAAGGGATTTAAAAAATGATGTGCAACTATCAGCATAATAGTATCCCATTAAAAAGTTAAACTAAAATGTGACAATATCTGTGGTAAAAATGCCTCAAAAGAAACAGTGAGGGGCACAGACTGGAAAAGATACGTCACTTCCAAGTATGACTCAATGAACAGAAATACTGAAAAACATCTTTTTCAAACAGTGAAATCTAAGGTAATGATAAGAAAAAAAAAAAGAAATTGGATTTCATTTTACGCTGTTCCATATTGACGGATAATTCTCTGAGTTTCCCTTGGAGAAAAATGATACTATTCTAACAAAATTATTCATAGCACTAAATGATTTTCCTTAGCAAACACCATCTACATTCGCAGGACTTCTAGACAAACATTTCTTTGGAAGATTTATTATTGTGAGATTATGGTAAGATGACCTGATGGCTCAGCGTATGAGATCTTGTCATCGTGGCAGAAGTACTTTGTTCTTCCAAGAAGCACACACACATTTCGAAGCAGGCAACAGAACCCAAAATCTGAAGCTGCTGAGACAGAGTCTGCAAAGGCTAACACTGCCTGCAATACACAGTAAAATAGCAGTAAGTGTGAACCATTAACATGCTGGCATGAGCTGCGGAAGAGGTCCACTTATTTGTTGAATTAAAGGAGGCACTGCAATAATGTGTGTACAGGGAGGAAAGGAAGAAAAGAATGAACTAGCGTGGCTGTTAGCGGTTTGTTTACCACAAGAAAAATATTTTCCTGCGAAAAGTATCAATATACCAGAAAATAACTAAAGGAAAGACTTTGGCCTCTTCAGGAACCTGCTCAGTAAGGTTCCATGGGATACAGCCCTAGAGGGCAGGGGGGCCCAAGACTGTTGGTTGATATTCAAGGCTCACCTGCTGCAAGCTCAGGAGTGATGCATCCCAACTAGAAGGAAGTTCAGCAGGAGGGCCAGGAGACCTCCTTGGATGGATAAGGAGCTGCTGAGCAAAATTCGAAGGGAAAAAGAGGCTTATAAAAGGTGGAAGCAAGGTCAGGCGGCCTGGGAAGAATACAGGGATGTTGTCCGGGAAGCTAGGGACCAGGTTAGGAAAGCTAAGGCCCAATTAGAATTAAACTTGGCTAGGGATGTTAAGGATAACAGGAAGGGATTTTATAGGTACATTGCCAAAAAAAGACAGGTTAGGGACACCGTGGGCCCTCTCCAGAAGCTATCGGGAGAACTGGCTACCCTGGATTTGGAGAAGGCTGAGGTTCTTAATGACTTCTTTGCCTCAGTCTTTACCGGCAAATGCTCTGACCACACCACCCAAGTCTTGGAAGGCAGAGGCGGGGACGGTGAGGGTGGGGACCCTGGGCCCACTGTGGGGGAGGATCTTGTTCGGGACCACCTTAGGAACCTGAATGTATACAAGTCCATGGGACCGGATGAAATTCATCCGCGGGTCCTGAAGGAGCTGGCAAATGAAGTTGCTAAGCCACTGTCCATCATATTTGAAAAATCATGGCAGTCAGGTGAAGTTCCCGATGACTGGAAAAAGGGAAATATAACCCCCATTTTTAAGAAGGGGAAAATGGATGAGCCAGGGAATTACAGACCAGTCAGTCTCACCTCTGTGCCTGGCAAAATCTTGGAGCGGATTCTCCTGGAAGGCATGCTAAGGCACATGAAGAACAAAAAGGTGCTTGGGGACAGTCAGCATGGCTTCACTAAGGGGAAATCCTGCCTAACCAATCTGGTGACCTTCTATGAAGGGGCTACGGAACTGATGGACAGGGGCAGAGCAGTTGATGTCATCTACCTGGACTTGTGTAAAGCCTTTGACACTGTCTCACATGACATCCTTCTCTCTAAGTTGAAGAGACATCAATTTGATAGGTGGACCACTCGGTGGATAAAGACCTGGCTGGATGGCCGCACGCAAAGAGTAGTGCTCAGTGGCTCAGTGTCCAGCTGGAGACCAGTAACGAGTGGTGTCCCCCAGGGATCGGTGTTGGGACCGGTCTTGTTCAACATCTTTGTGAGTGACATGGACAGTGGGATTGAGTGCGCCCTCAGCAAGTTTGCCGATGACACCAAGCTGTGTGGTTCGGTTGATAAGTTGGAGGGAAGGAATGCCATCCAGAGGGACCTTGACACGCTTGTGAGGTGGGCTGATGCCAACCTGATGAAGTTCAACCATGCTAAGTGCAAAGTCCTCCACCTGGGTCGGAGCAATGCCAGGCACAGCTACAGGTTGGGCAGGGAGGAGATTCAGAGCAGCCCTGCGGAGAAGGACTTGGGGGTGTGGGTTGATGAAAAAATGAACATGAGCCGGCAGTGTGCACTTGCAGCCCAGAAGGCCAACCGTATCCTGGGCTACATCAAAAGGAGTGTGACCAGCAGGTCGAGGGAGGTGATCCTCCTGCCCCTTTACTCTGCTCTTGTGAGACCTCACTCGGAGTATTGTGTGCAGTTCTGGTGTCCTCAAGATAAAAAGGACATGGAACTGTTAGAACAAGTGCAGAGGAGGGCCACGAGGATGATCAGGGGACTGGAGCACCTCTCGTATGAAGATAGGCTGAGAAAATTGGGGCTGTTCAGCCTGGAGAAGAGAAGGCTGCGTGGAGAACTCGTAGCAGCCTTCCAATACCTGAAGGGGGCCTATAGGGATGCTGGGGAGGGACTCTTCATTAGGGACTGTGGTGAGAGGACAAGGGGTAATGGGTTTAAACTTAAACAGGGGAAGTTTAGATTGGATATGAGGAAGAAATTCTTTACTGTAAGGGTGGTGAGGCACTGGAATGGGTTGCCCAGGGAGGTTGTGAATGCTTCATCCCTGGCGGCGTTGAAGGTGGGGTTGGACATAGCCTTGGATGGCATGGTTTAGTGGGAGGTGTCCCTGCCCATGGCAGGGGGGTTGGAACTCGATGATCTTGAGGTCCTTTCCAACCCTAACTATTCTATGATTCTATGATTCTATGAAAACCAATCACGGTGAGCAAATTGCACATATGGGGTAAAGCCGATGAACTTTAAAAAAAAAGATTTTTGTAGATCAGTTTAACTACCTCATGAAAATATTTCCTAACTCCTTGAAACAAGTGGATTAACACCCCAAGAACATAAACTATAGCTTAAATAGTATTTGTCAAAGCTGCAAAGGTAGAATAACTGACTCTATGATGTTACATATGTTGTTTTAGTTTAGGTTGCATCATTATTAAAAAAAAACAAAACAAAAAAAAAACACAACAAAAACCAAACCAAACCCAAAACATATCAGAAAACCCAGCAGGTGATAAATGTTTTTACATGACCTATGAGGCAAACCAGATGGCCTACTAGTCAAAGTGGTTCACAGACACCAGCTGCTACCCTTCTCACCACTTCTCTGCCTTGCTTTCCCCCTGAAGTCTCTGTATACAAACCAGGATAGTGGGGAGCACAGTGCTGGGGCACAGCTTTCATGGAGTGCATTTCTACCAGAGCCATTTTGACAGCTGGGTCACAGCACAAACAGCACAGCCTCCCTCTATCCTGGGAGCCTGCATGGCAGAGCACGGACTAAGCTGAGCACCTTGGGCTAGCACACAAGCTCTCAGAGCCAGAGACTAGGTATGACTGCAGAGAAGCTGCACATATTGGAAGCATAGCTCCAGCTGCAGCCCTAAATCCATCTCCAAGCCTCCAATTTCTTGGAAATAGGAGATTCTGAGGTGAAGGAGCTCTGCAAGGAGCTTAGAGGTTGTTGCTTACAGGCAGAGGGAGTTCTGGAGCATTAGCAACCCAGTTTGAGTACAGCTTGTACAGTAGGTATGAAAAGCAGGGCAGGCAATACAGAGTCAGAGCAGCTGGAAGGTGGGAGGACATGGATTTGAAGAAACAGAAATATGGAATGAGGGAGTGGGGACTTACAGCAAGAATAGCGGAAGATCCTATTTTGGATAGCTATAGGGAATCCATCAGGAAGCTGTGGCTCTTGAACATTTCATGGCATGGCTTCAAGTGCCAGAAAGTTTGGCAACCCTTAATCTGTATTTTCTACTACAAAATTATTCTTTTCTTTCAATGTCACTTGCTCCTGCATTAAACTGTTTTTCCCCTGTTCCACCCTGCTTCACATCCCACGCTTCCTCCCAACCCCGCTACACTTACAAAAACTCTTAGTAATTCCCTAAAACTCGGCAATACACTCCCCAGGGGCTTGCATACCATATCTTTCAGTAAATAAAATGCAAAATGAAGTGTGCAAATTCAAACTGGACTGGTCAAAGTGGGTGGGTGAAGGAATCAGGATCTATAGGTATCCCCAACACCCCATGTGCTCATCTTTATCCTGGCAGGGGAGCACTACACCAAAGCAAAATTGTAAACTTGTTTGACTTCACTCTGTGCCATGTATGTGCATCACATGGGCCCAGAATGTATGTCCTATCACACAATTTAATTAATTTCAATGGGATTTAAGTAAATATTGCTCAATAGTCTGTCACCTGTGTTTCAGGAATTACCGAGGTGTACCATGTGGTAACAATAAAGCCCCAAATGCCACGATGTTTAAATGACTGGTGCTATCTTAATTATTGCTATTAATGTCAGTGCAACATCACAGTGGTAACCTTCCAGTACAGTTAAGAGAAACACAGGCTAAACCCCCAGTGCTCAGGCTTACTTTCTGTACCCGATGGGAGTAATGATTAAAACTCTTTTGAAGATCACCATCAAAGCCTATTTTGCTATTGATTTATACTGAATGTTAATAATTAAACAGCTGGCATATTTCTCAGCTTCCTCTCATTGAGACCCAATAAAAGGTAATCTATTTATATTCCACTCAAGATCACTAGTGGTTCTTTACTACCTCAGTATCGAGTAAACACTCACTAAGCTTATTACAGAGCAGGACTAATATTCCACTTGAACTGGGAGGAAAATGGCTTCTTTGGCTCCCAAACAATAGCTGCTGCTGAAGCGGGACAGAATCTGTGTAACATGCAAAGAAGCTACTCAATTCCTTAAACAGCTTCCTTTAAACAGGAGTTGGACCTGATTCATGAAAAAAATGTTTGTTTAGTGGGTGGTAACTTTGATGTCGCTCTTTTATGTATATAAGGGTTAGCCAGAGTGTCTGAATTAAAAAGGAAGCCAATCTGCTTTTATTCAGACATAGCACCATGTGGGCTGAATGTGAAAACCAGAAATGGTATATTAAATGCGATTCAGAGAAGAGATTCATTTTCTTGTTAGTACAAATTATGGGAATAGGAGCCCAGCTGATATGTGTAACACAGTGATATGAATCAGTGATGACTGTAAATGTGGGTCTCAGAACGAAACTTGTTTTTCCTATAGCTAAGGATTGCAGTGACATCTTTGTTTCTACCATCCTCACCAAAGAGCTAGAAAACACTTGATCCCCAGGATTCCTGCAGCCCTTTCCATACTCCTCCTTCCTAATACTGGCACTGTATGGGTAAGACTGCCCTTTAAAGGGTCTGCAATAACTGTGGCAATAAGACCAAACCATGTTTGATATCAAAGGTACATTCTTCCTTTAGCTTGTATGCCCTTGTTCATCCCTATTCTGGGGCAGAATGCCAGGGAACCAATTGCAGTAGAAAAATAATGTACTTTTCCTAGATGAAATTTACATTTGTAACTCACTTCACATCTCATAAAAGGAACAGCTGTTTAAAACTGAAAATCAAAACATCGTTTTCTGCCAGATTAAAAGAAAAAAAAAAGCAGCAATTTAAATCACATTTAAAGTTCACAGGGGTTACTGCATTTTATTAAAAAATGGCCAATGTGAAGCACGTTCATCATCAAAAATCCACTGCTGCAAAGGAAAGACTCTCCTTACAGCGATAAGATTTTAGAATAGCTTCATGATCATTTTGCAACTGGACTTCTAGAAAACACCACTGAAAGGGATACAAAATCACTGAAAAAGTGGAAGTGCAGACAACCACCATGAAGAAGTGCTCCTTATAAATTGACATAAATTGATCAACCCAGTATCGCCTAGAAAACTGAAGTTTTACAGAGTTTCTATCTTTCAAACCCCTTCAACAAGTCTTTGTACCATTTCCAGCAAAGCAGCTTGTATGAAACAACCATTTAAAAAAGAATGAGACAGTAAATAATTTTACTATAATTCAGAAAGGGCAAAACATCTGCAGGAAGCGGATCAGCAATTTATGACTGTACAAATGGACTGCCACAGTATCACAAGCATGATTTAAACTGTTGCATAAATGACCGATAGATCTGGGGTTAAATTTACAATTTGCAGACTACCCTGAAAACAAATTTTCTTTCAGAAAGTGATTTCTTGATCATCTTTACTGAAGCAAAAGCGCAAGACATGAAGTCGCATACCACTTGTGGGGGTCTGTGATGGGCTGCAGTACATAGAATCATACTCAGGCTAGTAATATTCTAAGTGTGATATTTAGCACATATAATTTCATCTACCCACATTAAGACAAGATGTATCACCACTATTCCAGTGGCTGGAAAAGGCACCCAGACAGTAGCTCAGTCTGGATGACCAGTTTTCAGACAGCTAAAATGTCCCAATCAAATGGGAAAATTAATCTTATTCTCAATTACTAAGAGCACTGCACTCATTCATAGCCAAACAATCTCCACCACAGACTTTTCAAGACTACTCGCTATTCTGAGTATCTACCAGGGGTCTCCACCCTGCATGGAAACTCGCAATGTTCAAAGCTGTCACTTTACCTAACTAGATCAATGTCATCTTGCACCTGCCTACATTGACAGCCATCCCATGTTTGACAGAAGCGTAGTTGTACCTTTCAGAAGAGCTGTCAGACAGGCAAAACAGTGAAATTCATCTATTAACCCTTGTGTAAAGCTTCATTTTCAAGGATATCTAAAGTTGTTGGCCTTGGTTTTATTCCTCCTGTGTCTGCATTAAAATATGTAGGTTCTTTCAGCACTCTAAACTAGTCAGTGATCCAACACACAACATAATATTTCTTATATAGCTACAGTGTAAATGTAGCAAACTAAACTAAAGCCAAACTACTACTGAGTTAAGGAGTGTCCCTATTGGAGTGAAAGAATTTCAGTTTATACTTACCAGAATCTTTGGTTTATTACTTTTCATCAATTTTGCCTAAGGCCATTAAGTATGCCTTCTGGCCCAAACCAGACTGACTTAACACGTCACACAGGAATCTTCATGATAATAATGACTCTACTGTCAATATCTGGAATTCTGCTAAGCAGAAATATATGGGCTAAATAATAACTATAACATGAAATTTGAGACCTATAAAGAAATACAAAAAATTATTATTCCACATCAAATTCCTCTACTCTGTTTTGACAGGCTGAAAACTATATTAGTGAAAGCACTTCTCCAACTGATATGGGTTACTCTACAAAAAACACAGGGTGCTTTTTCTATTTCATTAACACTTTTAACAGTTCCCTTAAAAGAATCCTGTTGGCATATAGCATTTTTGGGAAATAGGGTCATGGGAGAGGGAAAGTCTCCTCTTCTGAGCCCCATAAATCTCTCTCCCAAGATTTAGGCAGACCAAAGGCAATTATGACTATTTACATGGAAAGCCAATGCTTATGCATAGTCTCTCAGTTTCTATGGCAGCACAGCTCCTATAAAGACACAGCTCTCCAAGTTCACTAGCATCCCTGTGTACTCTCAGCCATGCCTATAACAGCAAACTGACCCTCAAAACATGCCAGATTATATAAATAAATGCAGACCCCACCACCAGCAGAGTGAACAGCAAGGTGCTGGGAACACACTCAGTATGAATGGCCAGTGGTTACTGCTGCTGCCTCCTGCCCTCCTGTCTGCCTCTTCCAGCATCATCACTGAGACCACCAAGGGCCTGCCAGGTGAGCAGCAGGAAGTGAAAGCCATGCCAAAGAGCACACTTCCCTCTTACATCCTGTTGCCTTCCCCTCCTCCTCTGAGTGAACTGAAAAATCCATCACGCAGAAAATGAAGATGAGAAAGGCTGAAACCACTGCTGCCTTCACTGTTGCTAAGATTATGCAGTAGAAACATTCCCTAGATAATGGGATTTGTCAGCATCAGCTTAAAAAAAATGCCTCCTGTATGATGTTATTAAGAAATCAACTACCCCTATAAGCAGGAAGTTGCTGACATTATTTTTCAGTTAATTAAATGCCTGAAGCAAAACCATATATTATTGTTAACTATATAGATAACTGGAGTGCTTATACAGAGTTTACTTAAACTTCACCTCACAGTTAAAGTGTCTGTTTTACACAGACACCTGTTTAGTCCTCTCAATGCTACTTCACCCCATTACTAAAAAGAATTATAAGATCTGCGTATTACTACTGGAACACCTAATTGCAGCTAATAAAAGAGGTATCAGAAAGTATCCTGTATGTTTATGGAAAATTAAATGTATTAATGTATAAAAATACATTGCTTCAGTTCACAGTCCAATGGGAAGGGTATTTTTATATGGTGCAAACAAAAAAAAAATCTGCTAAGGACAAGAATACTCCCCACCAAAAACATGAAGAATTTATTTATGGAAGTTAAATATCACATCATTATGTGACAGTTTTCCCTTCTGATGCTGAGAGAGCCTTGGATTGGCAGGAGGCTTGGAAGTTTTGATTAACAACCCTCTGGAGCTCTTGGCAACGTGCCTGGGCGTTTCAGATTACTGCTGCTATAGAAACTCCCCTGGGTGACTATGCTGCTTTTCTTTTTCTCACATTTCCAAAACGTTGGTCTTCAATTTTATTTTTGCTTTTTTTGTCCTTCTGCAGTTTGCTCCACTTAGAGCAACTGCTGCACTACTGTTCTACTCTCACTCAGTGAATAGCGCAGCTACACAAACAGCTATCATTACAGATAGCAGGCATCATAAAAAGAGTTTGCCATATGTCTTGTCAGCTGGCCAAACTGATGACATGATTCCTTTACAGCAGCCTGGGTAGTTCATAGGAGGTACATATACATCTCAGGAAGCTGGCAATTCATTAGCATTTCTCCAAGTGCAATACTAGTTAATATACTTTTAAGGGCCAATTATATAGGAGCTTAATACTAGCTTACTTTTCATTTACTATTTAAAAACTGAAATTTAAATATATCCAGGAGAGAATGAGGTACTGACTACAAAATCACACAGAAAGAATTTATTTTTGTATGATATTCCCTTCTTTCAGTTTGCTTTTCAATTTGCTTTTCAATTTTCTTTCTTCCACTCTCAGGATAATCCAAATTCTACTAGTATGGTGAATTGGCTATCTCTTTTTCCAGCACCACTGATAGACTTTAGTGGGAGTAGAAGTCAGACCATGAGTACTTTCTATTGCTACTTAATGGAAAAGAGTACAAAACAGTGAAGCAGCATAGAATGCAGTTGCCTCACTGCTACTCTGAGCATCTGCCTAAACTGCATCACACAGTTACACCAGCTACACTAAAAGCCTACCCAGGCCATCATCAGTGAAGTGACTGCATCTTCTGCACACATCAGTACACCCAGTCATACAACTGCAATTGTGGTCCCAAGAAGCCTGGGGTTTAACAAGCACAGATATAGATGCTGCGCCAAGTCAAATCTGTGGGCACTATATAACACATGCACTTGGGTTGCCACGCTTGCCGTGAGAGGAGGGCAGCCACTGCTGGGCTAATCCCTGTCATTCATTCCTGGCGCTCTGCCTGCCAGAGACTGCAGAGGGAACAGACTGCAAGTGGGATAAGCTGTTTCAGCAGTGACAACGTATTTCTTAGCACCTTATCTGCGCACATATGAACCAAGTCTGATCTGATGGGGCACAGTAGGGCTGTATGGCTCCTGAGTTAGTGGATCAGTAGATGAGCTGCCTCCACCAGAATAGCTCATACAGCTTGCACCTTGCTCTGAGGGCTACTGGGAAAAGAGGGCTACTGGGAGACTACAACAGGATGAATGAGCAGTCCAAATACGCTTCCCTAGAGATCCAAACACAGTGAAAAACCCACAGATGCAAATGACTGGTATGAGGCAATAAAGAAGCTATCTGTGTCAGATAGGTCACATTGGTATATGGAAATCCTTACTTGGGAGATTTTGTTAGCTGGATGGCTGCCCAATCTGTGCGGGCTCAAAGCAGGTGAACTGTTGAACAGCTTCAACTCTCAAGAAGGTCCATGAAAGCAGCCTCCAGAGAGTAAACAACGTCTTGCAAATGGGTTCAAAGCAAGCGAGGGATTTAAAATAAAGCTACAAAAAGTGTACTTTTTGCATTCCTCTTTCAAAGTAATGCCATCAGAGACTGGATTACTCAGGGTCTCACCTCGTTGGAAGACTAATAGCGTTTTATCTTGTCCTTCAGAACTTAAAGTTGCTGCAAGGAAAACAAGTTTCTAGAACCACAGTTCTGAAAAGAGCCTTCTAAATATTGCTACAGCCTTTCATATCCATTTTATATCTGCTAGGGCTTGCTGAGAGCCTGAAACAGAAACTGAGACACAGATAAGTGTACATAATCTCTACTATTTACAGGCAGCATCCAAGTTAAACCCAAAGCAGAGTAATTCGGAAATTGATTTTATTGTCTATTTCATTGATCGAAGCTGAAAAAGAAATGGGGCATTGGGCCATGAAGGTCCTTATCAGTTGCTAGAGTTATGACAAGAAAAAAGATTTACTGCTATGATTGCAAATCTAACATACAAATACTGAAAACTTACCTTAAAATGTGAAATTATAGAAATGTCCTCAAGTAAGTTAAGGTAAAAGTAAGAGCCGTAAGTGTTTCAGCAAAAAAAAACCCTAGGAAAATCTAACCCACAAATATTCAAATAATTCTAACTAAAGAGATGCCTCCTATGCTACATAGCTCCACTGGAAAACCAGTTTATCTCCCTCTTATCCTTTCACTAGCATACACAAACCCAAGTTAGCAACAATCTCCAGAGCTTGTATGGTCCAAACCCTCATTTCAAAACAATTCTAGCCAAGTTCTGCATACCCCTAAGGACAGAGATCCCACAGCCTCTCAGGACATGTGCTTCCTATCCCTACTAGTGAGTTGGAATTTCCAGTGTTTCATTTTGTTGTAGTGACTTACAGTTTTTTCACTACACACCTCTAAAAAGGGTCTGGGTCTGTTTCCTCTGTATGCCCCAGGAACCTGAAGACAGCAGTAAGACCTCTCACCAGCCATCTCTTTTTAATGCTGAACAAACCCAGTTCTCAGCCTCACTCTGCAAAATCTCAGAAGTACTGCAGCTCCATAACCATTTTGGTAGCTCTCTGTTGGACTCAGCTCAGCACGTATTTCTTCAACTGGGGAACCCCAAATAGGTGGTAGTTCTCCCAATGTGGTCTCACAAGTGCTAAATAGAGTAGGACCTGCTGGTTATGCTTGGTAACATTGCCTGGGACGTGACTTCACACCTTTACTTCAAGGGCACACAGCAGACTCACGCACAACTTGGTGTTCATGAATACTTCCAGCAGCATTTGCTTCTGCGATAAAACAAAAGGCAGTATTTACAGTCTTTTGAGTGCAGTCTGGGTTATTTCAGCCTTCTCCAGACCACTCAGCTTTGAAGAGTATCATTACATGTTACCATCTATTCTTTTGCAGCAGAGGGGAGAAAAATAGCCAAAAGAAACTAGGAACTTTTACTGCAATCACTAATACAAAATCTAGAGTTCCAAGATCCAAACATATAACATAATACAAAGCTGTAAACAAAGTAAAATAAAGAAATATAACACATTATTGCTAAAATATCTCACTGTGTTTTATTTATAGTTCAAAACTTAAAAAAAGGCAGCCTGTGTAATACCCAGCAACAGTACTTTCCAGGAAGAAGATATTTAATTTTTAAAATGCTCAGGAAGAAAACATTTAAATTTATTTTCATGAGGAAAAAAGCAACAGGCATCAAGAGTGGATTCAGAGCATTTTCAGTCTTACATTTTCTGCTTTTCTCCCTTCACATTTCTAGTACCCAACTGGTATCATATCACAGCTCACTTCAGAATCAGATAAAAAATGAGAGAATCCATCTCAGGACTTATAACATTCCTTCTATCAGGCTTGAGGTTTATCATTTGCCCTGCACAGTACCAGCATAAGCGTGCCATTATTCCATAGCATCCACAAGACCCAAAATGTCATGATCAAGGAAAGAGGAACGACAAGTATGAATCTGATCTGCACCACCATCTTTCACTGTGAAAAATTAGTCTTTCCTGATGATTGAACCACCTAGACTAGAACTGTTTATGTGAGACCAGGAGTAACCAAAGTAATTGAGAGAGATAACATCACAGTGAATTACTAGAAACAGTAGTAGTCTGAAATTCAGGAGGTATTTAAGAAAATTTGTAAGACAACTGACCACAAGATATTAACATCTCTAGAACAGAACTGGAGATTGTGTGCTTCCCTTTCTCTCCTGTGTATCTCCTTAACCATTTTAAATGCTGTGGTGTAGCACTGGCGTCTCTGCTCCTCATTTGCAGTCACCATATACCACAAAACACTGTATTTCCACATACTCCTGATAAAATGCTTCCTCCCTGCTCCTACTTGCAAGGGAATTGCAGCTACAGAATAACAATTTACCTCTCCATTTTTCTCTTCCCTTTTCCTTCTTTTTCCTTCCACCCTCCAATCTGGTTATTTTTGGACTGCCAGTTGGGATTATTGCTCTTTTTCCCTGCTAAAATAAAAACAAACAACAGTTATACTTCAGATTCTTGGCTTAAGCATGAGATCTGTCTCCAACATTAAACAGTCACATTTTCTTGCCTGAGGTGCAGCGCTATCTCCTATGACACTGACTAAAGCAAGCCTTGTACTTAAAGGCAAATTCTGCTTCTGGATTCTCATGTGCATTTTTCCGACTTCTCCAGGAACTACCTATCCGCAATCCTGAGCAGAATTACGCCCTGAGAATTCAGCACGGGCTGATATTTGCCTAGTCTTAGACCATGAAAAATTAGCCTTTCTGAGCTGAACTACAATAATTTAGACTAGTTAGAATATTTATAACCTAAAGCACCCTTTCTGTTTGACACATCTTCACTTCAGACCACCTATTATTACATTTTGGCTTTTTTCAAGCACCTTGAAGCTTATTACTTACAGATGGTACATTTGTAAGGAATTTAGCATTTACAAAATAACAGACAACGTGATAGTGTTGTCTGTTATTTCAGAAAAATAACGGCTATTTTTTAAATTTTTAATTGTTATTAAAGATATGTATAAAAATATATAGTATTGTCTGCTATTTCAGAAAAAAAATTTCTCACCTCAAAATGAAGGTCTGAATTAGACAAAACATGATGCTCTTCCAGGAAGCAATGACAAAGATCTCCCCACCCCAATCTCATAATGTCACACATGAAGTCCCAACTGAAATCAGTCTCAAAGTTTTTTAATGTGTGCAATATCAGATTTTTCCCAAATTAAACGAAAATACCACCAAGTGGCATTCAAATGGTCATTTCCCTTCTTTTTTTCTTCATCAAACTGTTTTGAACTATAAGAAGAGTTTTCCAGAACCAGAAAAAAATCTGTCTTATTGCGTAAAATTCAATATCGCAAACAGCTGACAGGAACTGAATGAATAATCTAAGCATTTCAGTAAAAATCAGTGCTATCCCACTCTGGACAAGAGGTAAATGTGTATATACATCAGTTTTTCTGCTTTTCCATATTCTGGTTATAAAGGGATAAATTGGTGTGGTTCTGAATTATCAAGAATGCAAACTGATTGTGCTGGCTTCCCTTCTGCCAGCCACACTGTCCTTTAAGAAATGGTATGGCATACTACCTGACAAAAACACTTTTTTATATTCAAGATAGGAGGCAAAATTAAACCAATATACAAAAGATTTTCAACAGCGTAAGGCTCAAGGCAGTCACAGGAATATACACAATTCCTTTTCACAGGCATTTCAGGGCCAGACACTATCATATCCCCTTAAGAGTAACATAACCTTTCTCATTGTATATATATCATTTCAACAACTGCAATCTGACATGTAATGGTCTATAAATGCATGTTTGCAGATTCTTATTATATTCTAAAACCTTCTGGCTTATAAATTTACTTATTTCTGGCATACAAGTACCGACGACTGGCCTAGAGACACTTCCTCCTCTCCCTTGATAGCAGTTATGCTACAGTGAAGTCCACAGCCATTTTACACTAAAGAATTCAGCCCAACTATCTAGCTAAGTATAGTATTCCAGCTTGGTGTAAATATAAACGTCAACTCTGTGCTCTCCAGCTGTGTTTTCAGAGGGCCAGTTAAATAAAAGGACACATAGGCTTCATCATATTTAAAGTTTATGAAAAGTTTGCATCTTCAGATAACTGTGAGAATATTCAGAAGCTTGCTTCACATAAGCACTAAAAGTTAACCTGTTTCTCTGAAACAGATGTGCCTATCTCAGTAATGTCATTCTTCCTTCGCTCAGTTTGCTGTCCTTCCTCTACAGCATTGCCTTTTTTCACTTCTTCCCGTTATGACAATTCGAGAATGTTCATCTGAACTAACACAAGAATTTTCACTCCTAGGTTTACGAACTGTTATCTACATACAAATATCAACATGTCGTAAGTTCATCAAAAACAATCCCTTTCAACTTAACCACTGCTATCATAAAAATAAACTGACATTTCTAACTTGAACTGAAGGTGTCTGCATCAGACAATGAAGTTATTACCTCAGCTACAAACCCACAGAGCACAGCACTATATATGCAATGGTTGAAGTCTCTGGAAGCAACCTAGCTGACTTGGTAGGACTTGTTAGCTCAGGCACCAAATCACACAAAAGAAGTCATGTAGCACCATTTCTGTTTCCAGTCAGGTGAGTGTTAAGCATCTGCTCAGCCAGGGTTTGCAACTCTGCTCCAGAAAGTTTCATCCGTTAGTCTCTCCTTTTCCTCCTACTTTCTTAACCCACAGAGAAAATTGATTTAGCCTCAGATACTAAGGGGTTTGTTATTTTGTTTTGTTTTGCCTTTAAAGAATTATTATCAACAAGTTCCTTAGGCAAGAACCTGTAACATGAAAATGAGTTGGTAACACTGCCATGAACAAAAAAAAAACAATGTATATACCCATCACTGCTATACTGCAATAAAGTGCCCAAATTGAGGCATCAGAAACAAATCAAAAGCAAACACGGAGGCTACTGAGACCAATAGATTGCTAGAACTCCTCAAAATAACTTCAGAGATTAGTAAAACAAGGTCTGGAAAGGTATGAGCCACCATATTGTTGCTTCTGTAAGCTTAACATGTCCTCTATTGATCACTATGATACTCTTTACAGACACATGGACTCAGATTTTTCTAACAACTCTGTCATGTTCATGACAGTCTGTGGATGTCTAGTCAGTGAAATATAATTGCACAGGCAATGAGCAAGATGTCTACCGTAACCCTTCTTTATATTTTCTTGAGCTTTGAAAAACGCAGGATGAACAGGGCAAGACAGTACAGAAAGGACTGTTTAAGGATTAAAACCACCAAATATTCCACTCAAAAACCTGTTTTTTTTCTAGCTACGGAATTCCTGTGTGATATTAAAATAGAAATAAAATTAACAAATTTTTATAGATGGTCACTACATTAGTGCTTCTCATGTCAAGAATATCCTGAACAAGACTTTTGATATAATCTGACAAAATGCTTAGAACTGAGGACACCATGGAACCAACTGCAGTACTGCTTTGATTATACAATGCTGAATAATCTGGAACACAATGGAGCTACAAAGCATTCACACATGCACTCCAGTATTGTTACAGACATACAAACACAACTGGAATATAAGCCTCATGTCTCCAATTCACATTTCTAAATACCACTTATCTGCATTGAAGTGGTCATATGTGATACTACACAATTTTTTTTTTTTTCCCTAAAAGTACTTTGGAAGGGAAAGAGGGATCTGACAGCTTTCCAAAGTATATTTCCACAGCTATTTCTCTGGGGAAGTAAAGGAAGTGAGTATTTTACTTCCTCATACCACACTATCGTGCACACAATTTACTCCTGGTTGTGCTAAAAATAATAAAGATTGAAGCAGGTCACTTTCTAAAAGTACTTAGAGACTTTTGATAGTTACCTAATTGTTTCTGTGAGCTTTTCTACAGCTCAAAGGATCAACACCAACCTTCAATTTAGTTCATGTTCAGTTAGGGTGGGCCTCTTTGTTCAGGCTTAACAACTACTACGAATTCAAGAGTCCTTATTCAACTCCCAACTAGAAACTCTGCTGGTTGTAGTCCAGATACAAACCACAATGACTGATACACTATAGACGACTCCATTAACATGATAAAAAAAGCTGCCTGAAAATCTCCATTGCTCTTCTGAAACGTCTGTCCAGTGGAAGGGTAGATCAGTCCGTTATTACTAACATGCTGACATTTGAAGTTTCATGAAAATTTTTCAGAAGTTACATGCATACAAAGACATTCTCTATGCTGTTGAAGACGTCCTTCTTTGCTGTCATCCAGTGCTAATGTTCCCTTTTGGATCTGTCTGTGTTGCAAAATGTCTTTTCACTGACGTCTTGCATACATGCCTTACCTTTTGCTGGAAGTTTCTCCACTTCATGGCTTGGTGTTTTCTTTCACCTTCCACAGTTCTCAGTTATGAATTTAGGGTGTATTTGCTCTTATTGCTTTTTCATGAATGTCTCTCTGGGACTCTTTTCTGTCTGATGCCATCATCTTGCAAGCATTTATTTACAGTTACCTGAATCTTCAACTTTGTTACAGTACCTGCCAAGTTTAAATTACTCTGTGGTGATGATAAATGGTGTCTCTTTTGCCAATTCCTGTTCCTGTCTCCTATTAGTTTTTAATAGTCAATGTCAATTCATATCCTTTCACAATACCACAAACACTTAAACAAAATCTTCCCTTTTCCCGGTAATTCTGGCCCTTTCAAATATATTGCAATATTTGTCCCTATGAACATGCATTCAAGTGTTTTTCTCACTTTGCTGAGCAGACATTTTTTATACCATAGTTAGTAAAATCCTTTCTCTAGCATTTCCCATTCAGACTTTCTCATGACTGCAAAACCAGAAACCCTATCATCACTCCAAAGTAAGAATACACAAGATAATGGAAACACTTCTGCTGTCTCAAAAGCCTTATAAACAGCTGCTATGCATGTAAGGATTAGAAGTTTGTTGACACACTGTCAATTTTGGAAAAGCCTTACTCTTTCTCCAAATGGTTTCTCAATAATACCTTACTGAACTAGATCCCCTGAAGGGGGGGGGCTCACTGAAATTACAAAATACAACATTCCCAGAGTACAACTACTGTGGTTTTCTTCACAAGGACTTTGAAATGGGCAGCAGAGATCTGAACACATAAAATGTATCCCCTGATAAAAAGCAAAGTACTAAAATATCCAATTTTGAAATTAAGTATTTTAAATCAAAAGTTGTATAGAATTTGGAATATACGCCAAACTATTATGGAGGTCACACTACAGTTCTTCAGTCTCTGTCTGACTACCACCGCAATGAAATATTATCATCAAGAAATTTCTGATTAAATGTATTTAGTTCAGCCATATGTTTCCGAGAATTAATAACTACCTTCTAATTTTTAAAGGTGCTCACTCATATGTTATGTTTAAATAGGAATTTGCACACACACAGTGACTATGGTACCAATGCAGCTTGTATGATCACACACAGATTCCAAAAGATCAGAAGTATTTGCACAATCTCCCAGTGCAAACAGGTTTGAGGATAAACTGACCTGAATTCCCTCTAAACAATGCTGAACACATATTAAAAAAAAAAAAATAATGCTAATTTGGAAACTTGAGGAGCTTACAAAATCATCGTGACAACCCTCATTGTGAAAATTAATGCATTATTTCCAAGTCTGCAGTTGACAGTTTAAAGTGTATAACAGTTTCTTCTGTAAAATCATCTCTACATTAGGAATTTGTTCAATATTCATTCCAAACTACACTATGACACTTTAACCTAGAGAGAAATATCAGCTCTTTGGACACAGAAGTCGAGCACACTGTTGTCCTCATACTGTGATTAATGCTGTGAGCTACACCCTGCCTAGCCTTCCTAATCTCTGGGCTTTCTAATTTATAGCAGAGATGGATAGGCTATCAGTGGGGAATTATGAGGATTACTAGCTGTTTATCTCTCCTTTGCAGAGACACTTTGCTGCTTATGGAATTACCATAAACCCTCCAGATACAGTGCCACTTCTATACTTATCTAGAAGTCTAGCTACCTATTGGATGCAGAATGCTGTGTTAGCCAAAATATTAGAAAATGCTGGATTCAATGGATGCATATTTTTTCTGCAAATGATTTGAACATATTGTCAAGACTTGTCATGTTACTTCAGTGGCAATTTGTCTGTAGGTTATCTTGCGTTCCCTTGAAATCCAGTCTTGTGATCTTGTCTACACTAATTAGAGTTCAGCATTAAGGCTTGGAGGTTGCCCTGAAGCACCACCACAGGTGAAACCATTAAATATGTATGCCAAGCCATTTCTGCACACACAGCAAGTTATGTAAGCCATTTCAAAGATTTCATCTTTATGGCACCAGGACTGCTACTGACTTTTCTGCTATCTGAAAAATAAGGGTTTCCTCAGTGCTTCTACAGAAAGTCCTTATGCTATGGGGCACAAGTTTCATTCTCGGGTGAAACTAATACAAGAGTTTGAGGGCAAACAGATATGTTTTTTTGTTCTAGTTTCCTGAAGACAGAAGAAATAAAGGTATCCTAAACCATTTATTATTCTACTGGCTTTTAAAACTCTGAATCTGTACAGAACAACTTTGGCCATTTCAATGAAATATAATAATGAGAACCATCAGTAAGATAAATGTTAGCCCTTTTACAACATATTTTAATAATTACAAGTGTCCTCCAACTGCACCTATAGACAAGGTATTTATAGTCTGGGTATCTCTGTAACCACAATTTAATTATTTGAGCACTAACATTCAGCTGATTTGTATGTATTTCATACTGCTTAGATAAAAATTTTAGCCTACGTTATATAAGCATGTTCTTACTCAACTCTTCATCATCTGCCTTTGAGCTAAAACTTTTACTACTTAAGCAGCCTGTTACATAGGAGACCATAAGAACAGCTAATTAGAAGTTCTGAGTATCCAATTCTATGCATCAGAACAGCTGCATGCATATTTATAAACATAATAAAAAGATATACAACACAAAGATACTTGCACCCTCAAAGTCACAACATCCTGTCTTTGATTATTGTACAGTCACTTGTATTTGTCTATGCTTACTTTATATTCAAAGATTGTAACAAAAGAAAATTGTTAAAACATAATCATTGGTTAAAATAAGAACTCTTTTATTCTCTACATTGTCTTCATTCACTTGTGTGTTATGCCTACACACATCTTTTGAAATACTTGATTGTTTAAGACCTAAAAGAACCTAACCAAACCCAAATTGCTTCACGCCTGGATTCCTTTCAGAACATTATAAAATGTCTCAGCACATAAACCACACAGGTATAGTCACCCAGGTTCTTCCTTTGAGGTACCCCATCCTGTAATAAGGAATGAAAATACAATTACCAAAGGGAGAACCCCCACCTAGAACCAGATAGCCTGCCAGCCTAGCCTCAGCTCACATCTGTGCAACCCTGTCATGTCAGCTTCTGTGGTTTTCTCTCATCATTTAATCTCTGGTTAGCTCCTCAGTGAGCATAAACCAGCAGAGAGTCATTCCTACTTTGTTGGTTTTTCAGTGCTTCCTCAGCCATCTTCTGCAGAACAGGATCTCACTTGCCTGCTTAGGACAACCTAGGCTTGTCCTATCTAATTAATTCCCTGCCAACACAGTGGCTTTGCACACTGAAAATAATCTTCCCTCTTCTCTGAATCCCAAGTTTAGTCTCTGAGAAAGAAATTATTTAGTCTGAAATAAGTCATTTGGCAGAAGGCAAGTGTATCTACATGAAATTTAACAACATACAGAAAGAGAAGACCATATTAATTATGCAGTCCAGTCTCACACCCTATGAAAGCCTACTAACAAAACGGGTACCATGAGTTAGCCTATCCTCTGATTCATTGAGCCATGTTGAGCCTTAGTGTGCTGTTATATCCTATTAGCAGGATGCAATCACCTTATTTTCTTCTGTCCTCTGTTTGTTTGCTTTTCTGGCGAGGCATGCTAAAAACATATCAGGTTGGTTGGATTAGTCAAGGCAAATTGGGCTAGATACAGAAGGGCAGAATCAGGAACCTTTCCAACAGGTTCTTGAAATCTAATAGCACATTTACATAAGATGAGAGGCTTTTACTTTAAAAATGAATCAGCTAAGTAAGTATGTGTTAATGGATGAAACATGGTTAAGCCATATTATCAATACAACTGGCACATTTCTCCAGTATCCCACCAAAACTTCTCTTGTCAGTTCTGAAGTACATATCCCAGCACTTCTCATATTCTCCTGCTGACTGCTTCACACCAGGCTGTATTCCAGGGAATAGCCTGTATTAGCATGGAACAGCATTCCTCCAACACTCAGAAAACAAGCCACAATTCCTTTGTGCACAAGGACAGAAATTTGATGCTTACAGCTGCAGTCTCCAGCCTTGCTGCACTGGTCAGTACACAGGCAAGCGTGAAGCCATCCACATCCCTTCCAGATCACCTCTCTGCTGCAGGTTAAGTGAGCACACACTGAATGCTCGTGTAGAAAGACTTAGTGGGTAGATAGTAAGGAGACAGGTATAAGGCTAGCTACTCAAGAATTTATGTCCATATTACTTGTTTGGTTTTGCTTTTATTAACTTTAGTGTATATATTCCTACAATTGAAAATTATCTGTTCTTAAGTGAAAAAACATGTTAAATTACACAGACATTTAAGAAATATTGATAATAAACCATATACCAATGAAACACCTACGGAGTATATTTAAATTTCGAGGAAATATCAGGTATACTTTCCATTGCTGCCCTGGGAGACAGGGTAAATTTTACCCCAGTACTATCCGCTTATTTTATTCACATGTGGAATAGTAACACAGATCAAGTCTACTGCAGTAGGGTGTGTCAGTATTCTTTCCTTTTTATGTAGCTTCCTTTTTAACTGTGAAAACTTGGCAACCTAAGTTCTTGCTAGGGTATGTATCAAAAGAGTAAATTCTAGTACAGACAGACAAGTGATCAGAAGGCCTATGAACTACCTAATTAATTTCTCCATATCATTCTGTATTTAGGACACAAGAGTTATGTTCTGCTGATGGACAGTCCTGCTACCAACCTGTCTATCAGTCAATACAAAGTTTCTTTGCTTTTTCATTGTTTTATTGGAATTCTTCTTAGCAAAATGCACTGAAGAGTGATGAAACCACTTGCACTCCCAATCAGGCAGAGAACAGCTCTTGCTTGCACTTACAACATAAATACACAATCTGTGACTAGTGTTAAGAAGGCTTGTGCAGTTTAAAAGGATGTGGCATACTGCTAAGCTGCAACGGTGGCACTACCTTTAAATCAGAAGAGTAAAAATACACTGCAAAGAAGATGGTCTGTAATGTTTTTAAAAGGGTAAATTATTTACCTTAGAAAGTGCCAGAAATTACTTATCTTGCTGCCCTAGAGTTAAATAATATTAAAAAAACCCTTGATTTTTACACTTTTCTATCTAATAATTTCTACTGTTATTACTCTTGCTCTAAACACAAACAGAGCAAGTTCATAGAATCATAGAATCATAGAATAGTAAGGGTTGGAAAGGACCTCAAGATCATTGAGTTCCAACCCCCCTGCCATGGGCAGGGACACCTCCCACTAAACCATGCCATCCAAGGCTATGTCCAACCCCACCTTGAACGCCGCCAGGGATGAAGCATCCACAACCTCCCTGGGCAAACCATTCCAGGGGCCCACCACCCTCACAGTAAAGAATTTCTTTCTCATATCCAATCCAAACTTCCCCTGTTGAAGTTTAAACCCATTACCCCTTGTCCTCTCACCACAGTCCCTAATGAAGAGTCCCTCCCCAGCATCCCTATAGGCCCCCTTCAGGTATTGGAAGGCTGCTATGAGGCCTCCACGCAGCCTTCTCTTCTCCAGGCTGAACAGCCCCAGTTTTCTCAGCCTATCGTCATACGAGAAGTGCTCCAGTCCCCTGATCATCCTCGTGGCCCTCCTCTGCACTCGTTCTAACAGTTCCATGTCCTTTTTATGTTGAGGACACCAGAACTGCACACAATACTCCAAGTGAGGTCTCACAAGAGCAGAGTAAAGGGGCAGGAGCACCTTCCTCGACCTGCTGGCCACACTTCTTTTGATGCAGCCCAGGATACGGTTGGCCTTCTGGGCTGCAAGTGCACACTGCCGGCTCATGTTCATTTTTTCATCAACCCACACCCCCAAGTCCTTCTCCACAGGGCTGCTCTGAATCTCCTCCCCGCCCAACCTGTAGCTGTGCCTGGCATTGCTCTGACCCAGGTGGAGGACTTTGCACTTAGCATGGTTAAACTTCATTAGGTTGGCATCAGCCCACCTCGCAAGCGTGTCAAGGTCCCTCTGGATGGCATTCCTTCCCTCCAACTTATCAACCGAACCACACAGCTTGGTGTCATTGGCAAACTTGCTGAGGGCGCACTCAATCCCACTGTCCATGTCACCCACAAAGATGTTGAACAAGACCGGTCCCAACACCCATCCCTGGGGGACACCACTCGTTACTGGTCTCCAGCTGGACACTGAGCCACTGAGCACTACTCTTTGCGTGCGGCCATCCTGCCAGTTCTTTATCCACTGAGTGGTCCACCTATCAAATTGATGTCTCTCCAACTTAGAGAGAAGGATGTCATGTGAGACAGTGTCAAAGGCTTTACACAAGTCCAGGTAGATGACATCAACTGCTCTGCCCCTGTCCATCAGTTCTGTAGCCCCATCATAGAAGGTCACCAGATTGGTCAGGCAGGATTTCCCCTTAGTGAAGCCATGCTGGCTGTCCCCAAGCACCTTGTTGGTTTTCATGAGCCTTAGCATGCCTTCCAGGAGAATCCGCTCCAAGATTTTGCCAGGCACAGAGGTGAGACTGACTGGTCTGTAATTCCCTGGCTCATCCATTTTCCCCTTCTTAGAAATGGGGGTTATATTTCCCTTTTTCCAGTCATCAGGAACTTCACCTGACTGCCATGATTTTTCAAATATGATGGACAGTGGCTTAGCAACTTCATTTGCCAGCTCCTTCAGGACCCACGGATGGATTTCATCCGGTCCCATGGACTTGTATACATTCAGGTTCCTAAGGTGGTCCCGAACAAGATCCTCCCCCACAGTGGGCCCAGGGTCCCCACCCTCACCGTCCCTGCCTCTGCCTTCCAAGACTTGGGTGGTGTGGTCAGAGCATTTGCCGGTAAAGATTGAGGCAAAGAAGTCATTAAGAACCTCAGCCTTCTCCAAATCCAGGGGAGCCAGTTCTCCCAATAACTTCTGGAGAGGGCCCACGGTGTCCCTAACCTGTCTTTTTTTGGCAATGTACCTATAAAATCCCTTCCTGTTATCCTTAACATCCCTAGCCAAGTTTAATTCTAAGTGGGCCTTAGCTTTCCTAACCTGGTCCCTAGCTTCCCAGACAACATCCCTGTATTCTTCCCAGGCCGCCTGACCTTGCTTCCACCTTTTATAAGCCTCTTTTTTCCTTCGAATTTTGCTCAGCAGCTCCTTATCCATCCAAGGAGGTCTCCTGGCCCTCCTGCTGAACTTCCTTCTAGTTGGGATGCATCGCTCCTGAGCTTGCAGCAGGTGAGCCTTGAATATCAACCAACAGTCTTGGGCCCCCCTGCCCTCTAGGGCTGTATCCCATGGAACCTTACTGAGCAGGTTCCTGAAGAGGCCAAAGTCTGCTCTCTTGAAGTCCAGGGCAGTGAGCTTGCTGCATGCTCTTCTCACTGTCCTGAGGATCTCAAACTCGACTATCTCATGATCGCTGCAATCAAGGCTGCCCTGGAGTGTCACATTCCCAACCAGCCCTTCCCTGTTGGTGAGGACGAGGTCAAGCATGGCACCTCTCCTTGTCGGCTCCTCTATTACTTGCAGAAGGAAGTTGTCTTCCACACAATTGAGGAACCTTCTGGATTGCTTGTGCCGGGCCGTACCATCACTCCAACAGATATCAGGGTGGTTGAAGTCTCCCATGAGAACTCCTGCAGCAGGTGGCTGAACTGCAGGAAGCTGTTACCAGGCTGAAAGGTGTCAGGGAAGCTGAGGGGGAGCAGCACTGCTTGCTCCGGGACCAGCCTGTTCCGGGCCCTCGAGTGTCTACTGTTGCCCATGCAGGAAAGGAGGCTGCTAACCCAGGAAGCTGGGAAAAGGTAACAGAAAAAAACAACAAAAAAAGGAGGAAGAGGGTAATTAAAAGCAAGGGGCTTCCTCCTACATCTGTTGTCCCCACCCAGAACCGCTTTGCTGTCCTGCAGGGGGCTGATGAGCAACAGCGCTCCCACCAGGCGCAACCAGCTAGTGCACTGGTAAAGAAGGTCACTACTGGTGCTGCCAGGAAAAAGCGGCCGACCATAGTAGTTGGGGACTCTAATCTGAAAGGCACAGAGGCACCCATCTGCCAGCCTGACTCACGCTCAAGGGAGGTGTGCTGCCTACCAGGGGCTCGGATCAGGGATGTGGCTGAGAAGCTGCCTGCTCTAGTCGGTCCCACTGACTATTACCCACTCCTGGTAATACATGTGGGTGCTACTGATACAGATAGCGGTAGCCCGGAGACCATAAAGAAGGACTACAGAGCTCTGGAAGAGGTGGTTAGGGGCTCTGGAGCTCAGATTGTCTTTTCGTCAATTCTCCAGGATACAGGGCAGGACCTTGAAAAGGCTAGGAGGATTGGGCAGGTCAATAAATGGTTAGAAGGGTGGTGCTATAGGCAGGGGTTTGGGTACCTTGAACATGGGACTCAATATAGTAGGCCAGGTCTACTGGGGGCTGGTGGAGCTGGTCTGACAAAGAAGGGGAAGAGTGGATTTGGTAGGAGGCTTGCCAGACTGGTCAAGGATGCTTTAAACTAGATGTGTTGGGGGAGGGGGGCATCATTCCATCCCAACACACCCAGTCGGTTGCCAGCACCTACAGTAAACGTTCGGAGCAATGTAGAGATATTCCAGCTGCTCCAGCCAATGACCCGACTTCAATTGGATCTCGGCTCAAATGCCTCTACACAAATGCCCGTAGTATGGGGAACAAACATGAGGAATTAGAGATGTGTGCACATCTACGGGGGTATGATATCATAGGCATCACAGAAACATGGTGGGATGAATGTTCTTGAAGTTCATGCTCTTCATCTAAACTGAAGTTTTCTGTATAGCAATTATGAGCTACTATTTCGTCTTTACTCGTCAAACTAGTCATTGCAAAGTAATTTCCCCTGTGTTTTGAAAACCCTATAAAAGTAAAACAAGTGTCCTTGAAAAACAAAAATGAAGAGCTAGCTGTGACTGAGTAACGAAGTCGAGATGCTGTCCTGGCAGGAATACAACCACCTGTGGTTCTCTAATACATTTAGAAGCTTAATTCCATTATGAAAAATGACTGCCATTATTAAGTTTTTCTGTTTATTTGCACAAAATTGGAAACAAGGCACTGTCAATATAGAATCATAGAATCATAGAATAGTTAGGGTTGGAAAGGACCTTAAGATCATCAAGTTCCAACCCCCCTGCCATGGGCAGGGACACCTCCCACTAAACCATGCCATCCAAGGCTATGTCCAACCCCACCTTGAATGCTGCCAGGGATGAAGCATTCACGACTTCCCTGGGCAACCCATTCCAGGGCCTCACCACCCTTACAGGAAAGAATTTCTTCCTCATATCCAATCTAAACTTCCGCTGTTTAAGTTTAAACCCATTACCCCTTGTCCTCTCACCACAGTCCCTCCTGAAGAGTCCCTCCCCAGCATCCCTATAGGCCCCCTTCAGGTATTGGAAGGCTGCTATGAGGTCTCCATGCAGCCTTTTCTTCTCGAGGCTGAACAGCCCCAATTTTCTCAGCCTATCTTAATATGAAAGGAATTCAAAGGTAGCAAGATAACCTTCCTGTTATCCTGCTAGCCTACATCACAATGCTACCCATTTTACTTATTACTTCACTGCGCCTGACTCAGCAAGCTGACAGAATTACCAAGAAGCAGTTGCCAACATGATGGTAAATATTATTACAAACTAGTGCTTCTCATAAAACAGAGACATAAACCAGACTTCCTCTGACATGAGTTGCAAAAGTCCTTCCTCGGCTCAGATGCTAGCCACTGCTTAAAGAACATTACCTGGCTCTGAAGATAAATTTCATGCACCGATCCTTCCCCATGTAGTTCAAGCCTCCACGAAGATATTCTTACCTTTGGATTACCAACATATGTTGGCACTGATGATGTCTTTCTAGAAGTATCTGCACTCTGCTAAAACACACTCAACCACATCTTCATGGCTTATCCCTTCAACTCCTTTTCCTTTCTTTCTTCAACACCAACAGTCACTCCTTCTCCCCATGCCTCCTCCCCTAACAACTTTAGTTAAAATGGATAGAAAACAGGCAAAGTAAAATTTTATACTTAAAATGACAGATTCACTGGTGTACTGGTATATGGTATCACAGACTTGTAGTAGGAAGGAGGGGAGTTACATTTCCTCTTCACAGATATCAGACTTCACAGATGAAAACCAAAGACTGAAAATGTAAATCTGAAAGACAATTCTGTCCAGTAAAGAGTGACATCATGATAAATGAGGAAAAATGTCATAAAAAATAAGCCACTGCTTGCTGGAAGATATTCAGGACAGTCAGGTTAAATGAGGTATAAACTATAATCAAAATTGCAACCATCAAGCTGGAAAGACTGACAAAGAAAATGAAGACAGGAGTGCTCTTCTGGGGTGAGAATAATGCACACTGAATACAGCAGCAGTGATAAAACTAAAACTTATCTAATGCAGATTATATAATGCTGTATAGTCAATCATAAAAGAGAGGTTTCTTAAAGTTGGAAGCATTAGTGTTCAGGGTGCACTCAGCTGAAACAGAAAAGGAAGCCCTTTGTTCCTCACAGGAGCTGCTTCATGGAATCTGCAGTGGTACCAGCTCCCGATGCCATTTGGAAATTGAGATGAGTAAGAGACTTGGCAGGAAATGGAAAAGGCACCTGCAAGATTAAGACTAGAAAGCTTTTGTTTTATTTGAACTCTCAGCTATGCTTGATATCACACACCAAAGTGGTAAAGCTGGAAAAGGTAAAAAACCACATTCTCTGAAGCTGCTGTGCACCTTTATCCTCATGTTAAAGGATACGAAGATTTTTGTGCTACTGCAGATTTCTTTATAGTCTCAGAAGTATTTTTATCAGTGAAAAAAAATAATCACTAGTCTCAGAATGATAAATTATCAGATTTTACTTGTGTTACTAGTAACCAGGTATGAATGGCAACTAGCAAGAACATCAGCTACTGATGCAGCTCATGTTGACTTCACACTCAGCAAGTCAGCTGTCTTTGATTAAGGCCAGAGAATACATAAAATACAAGAAATGGCTGTCAACGTAATTTCCTTTTCTTTTTGAAAACCTGCTCAAATTTTATTCTTTAATGTATACAAACAATGGTAACAAAAGGCAGCCTATATTTTACTTCATCTTCCCAAAAGACCTGATCAAAAGCAGTAGTATAAAGTATGCAAATGACACACTGTAATAGACTATGCATGTACCGTGGGGGCACACTGTACAGTTCCTGCGGTATTCATGTTTCTGCATAATTTGATTCATCCATTAGCAGATAAATAGGAACTTTTAATACTCAGGACGCATTTGCTCAGGATGCTGGAGGGGCCTAGGTTGTTCTGTTTCATTAATGGAGAAAGTATTGTACACCTCTTTTTACACCCCAGCCTACAGAGAGTGCCTTCTTCAGAATAAGGCTGCTCCATGCTGTTCTAGCAGCACACCCTCCTTTAATTCAATTATCCAATAATACAGAATTACTCTGGCCAGGAAAAAAACCCAACAGCATAAACCAGGGACAATGAAACAGCCCCTGCTCTCCTCCCTCCCAAGCTCCTGAGGCTAGTGAATCACTTCTGGGAACTTGTATACTGTGCCAAATGACCAAGTACCCACAGGAAGAGCAGAGACAGGCCCTTGTGCTTCTCTAGGGTGTCATATGAGATTTGGCTGATGTTTGGCAGTTCAGAGTCATAGAATCACTATATTGGCTCATATCTGTCATTACACTGTCCACTCAAAGTTTAAGGTTTAAAAAAGAATGCTGATCTGGAAGATTCTTCATATGTAATAGTCTTCTAATTTCCATTGAGCTTCACGTTCTCCGTACGTCAGGAAGATGTTGAATCAGCATAAAGATATCAACAGCAGAGAAGCATACAGTTTTGCACAAATATTAAGGCAGCTGTTGTGTACATTTGATACATGAACAGATCTGGGGAAAAGAAAGATGGAGGGTTTAGTCCCAAAGACTTTGTATTTCTCCAAATTCCCCCACAGTTCACATGGGAAGATTTTATCATATGTTTAATTTAGACAAGGCTTATTTGGAAAATGACAGCTTTACAGGCAGGTTGGCAGAACTGGACAACTAAAAAAATACTTATGATTTTGGCCTTCAAAATGCTGTTCTACAGACTCAGTCAGACAAGAAATATGAAATTATTTCTGGCCCATGTAGACAATGACTTCAATGCAGCAGTCATTTTCTCTTTAATGACAAATTGCCTAAGTTTCCCATTTCATGTGGCTATTCTGCACCCTGTTATTCCTGTAAATGCAAAAGGAAATCAATCTTCACACAAGCCTGTAACTCTTTACTGCTAAGAACAGGCTGAGTATATGAAATGCATCTGTATAAGCTCAGAAGACTGTAATTTTGTTAGACATAAGTAAGATCTTCCCATACTAATTCTGTAGGATTGATTTATGCTGTTACGATCTATCTGGGCATTTTGTACTTTTTGCATTTTTTCTTTTGGTGCTTTTTCTTCTGTGAGATTAATTTGCTTAGCATTGCTAATTTCTAGTGAGCATTGCATTACAATATTCTTAAAGCTAGGAAAATGTGTAGAAATAATCTGAGATTATCTGCAACAGATGCTCAAATGCAATTCAGCTTTCTAGAACTGTGCAATCTGTCAAGAGCATTAAGGCACTCTAACATAGACAGGAGAAATTACAAGCAGGCACATGATCAAGAAAGATCTGAGGTACCTTAATAATAATTAACAACAAAACTCAGCTTCAGACTCCTGAGCTGGAATTTTAGTGGCATGCAGGAATAAATCTGAATACTCCCAAAAATACAGAGGTAGTACAGATTTTTATTTTACGCATGCTCTATCTTGTCATTTATGCTCACTGCTTTCCCACTGCATTACTTGCTCAAAGACAGCGCTACAGGCAGTAGAAGCGTATCCAGTGGAGTAGAAAATCACTTAGTTTAAATTACTAAAAATAAGAATTTCATATGTCACCTAATAATTCCTTGGAAATTATGTATGTGCACTATACATTATGCATTTTGTATGGAACTAATGTTTTCATGAGCTACTTTTATGTGATTCATAAAATACAATTTTCAGCTACCTCACAGATACAAATAATAAAGCATTCAGCCTCAACTTTACACAGTTCAAGGCATCCACAGTGTATTAGTTCATGGTCATAATTCTATCTGCTGAACTGAAAAGATTATAATAGCCACTTTTGATTCATATTTCCTCTGAAGAGTAAAATATCTAGTCATCAGAAAAAATTAAAATTATTTTTCTATCATCATTCATTACATCAAGGACTGAGTTATTTACAAGGATTACAATTCATATCCTGTTATTTTCCTCATGTGATTTTCATAATTCTATTGCATTCCAAGGAAATGTCCTCTTTCCTCCCCCAAACTCCCTTCCCACCTTGCTGTTGCAAACCCACAGAGACGCTGAAAACAAGAAGCAAAGAATCCTAAGAAAGCGCATCTAATCAACAACTATGCTTGATACCAAAAGCTTGCCCAGAATGAAAAGGATAAACTGGCCACAGTTTATGGTGCCACAGAATAATAGAAATTTAATAGTAACAGTTGTTAGCAGCCAAGGTCAAGCAAATTCACCTTTCAAATAAAAGGAAGACGTTTTTAACAGTAGGGATAATTTACCAAGTATTGTCTATAGCTGTTCCATCCATTAATATATTAAAATCCCAGGATATAAACTTTCGGAGGTGACGTGCTCATCTAAACTCAAGACCTCAGCTACTGTAAACCATGCAGGTGAGCCCTCCAGTATTACTCTGGGGTTTTATTGCAAACTGTCCAAACATTCTTAAACTCACATCAAATTGTAAGAATTTTATTGAGTTACATTACAGTATCAGAATTTTTGATAATATATCGCAATTGTAAATGGACTGCAAATTGCTCGCGTCTCTGAGTCATCTTCATTTTTGAAAAATGTTTAATGCCTCATAAAACACATACAACTTCATCCAATCAAGTAAATATTAGAGACAGACTTACAGGCAAAAGAAAGGTTTGTCAACAAAATTTAGGTACTTATTGAATCTGGCAGAGAACCGCTCATAACATTTCAATGACTTGGGTGGCATGGTTTAGTGGGAGGTGTTCCTGCTCATGGCATGGAGGTTGGAACTAGATTATTTTAAGGTCCTTTCCAACCCAACTGTTCTATGATTCTATGATTCTATGACTTGGTACATTTTGGTCAAAAGACACTTAACTAGAAAATTTTTTTAAGTGACATATTTTGGATGGAAGTATGAATCTCAACATATTTCAACAAACAAAAATGATTTCCTCTTAGCCTGCCTGTCCACAAGAATTCCCATGTGATTGGTGGAAACCAAACTATCAAATTCCAGTTTGCCTTCCGGTCCTCAAGTTTTGGTACCTCAATGATTTTAGTATGGTTAGGCAAGCCTTTCTCCCAGAAACCACCAGTGTGTTTCAAAAAGGTCGGAGCTGTATTCCCAAAGCACAATCAAGGTTCAAATTAATTTTGCTACCTATGAAGAGAGACTATACAATTAAAGCAGCTCTGATGACACTCATTTGTTAAACAAGGTAAAGCCTCCACCAGAGGTCAGTCTCAAAAGAGAGGTTATTTAGAACAGATGAATAAAAAGAAAGAAAAAATCTCTTTAACTACTACTGAACATAACACAGAGCTGTTAATCTCCTTTCAATTTCTATTAGCTCATTATACTCCTTTCAGTTTCAACACTTGAATGCAGAGATACATAATGTTTCATCAATACAGGTGACTGAGGGAGCTGGGGTGACTTCATTTGTGAATTACAAAAAAGGTGCTGAATGCAAGAACAGCTAATGTGTAAAGCAAACCTGGGACAGTTTATTAAGTACCTTTAACAGAGTCATGGTAACATTAGATTTTTATTACTTTAACTTACTAACTATAAATTGTGACCTGTATATATGCACTCATGCATTTGCCTATTGCGTATGTAATTCTGCCTCAGATATGAGCCTTACACATTCTCCTGCAATGTTAGTAGCTACACGAGTTCATCTTAACTTTATTGTGACTACTTTGTAAAACTGAATTCATACCTCAAATAAATAGCTAGCAGTCTATGCATCTATAAAACCGGAATTTCCAGATAGTAACTTACGTTGAGCATTAGTTGCAAATGCTAAAGTAAAATAATTGAGTGTTATTTTTTACGATAATATGAGAAAAAAAAAAACACAACAAAAATGCAACACAAAACAAAACACACACAAATAAAAAAAAAACAAAACCAAAACCAAATCAAATAAAAACCAAACCAGACCAAAAACCAAAAAGTCAGGACGCATATAACTTTCCTTTTCTCACTTTCTAAAATCTGGTTGACTTTTAAGAGTAGCTTCCAATGCAGAACACCTTGTTTGAGAAAAGCAAAAAGCAGCCCCTCTGTTTTACCAAAAATAATCTCTTCACCAAAAAACCCAAACATAATTCGCAATCAACTTTGTGAGAGACAGTATCTGTGAACATGAAAAAGGGGAAGTAAAGACTCCCCTGTTTTATCTCTACTGTATTTTTTGTCAGTAGAGCACTGATGTCCAGGTTCATGGTGTTCCTACCATTGAAAACTGTTCTGAAAGGACGACTCAAGCCTACTCCATAGAATGACAGCCCTAATCAGACCTAAATCCTAACTGCTGTTATTTTGAGATGCCCCAGAAAAGTCAGTTCTGTAGCTTATTTGCACTGTTAAGAAAAAAATTAAAAGGGAAGTAAAGTACTATCAATTGATCATTTCTTTCCTTACTAAGCCATACACTGCAGTTCTTTGGGCTGAAGTTCTCTTAAGCTCAAGAAAACCACAACATAGGAAAAAAAATCTATAAATTTTTACTCATATACTGCAACAGTGACTTTCAAACCCCTTATTTTAGAATATAAGAAAGGATTAGTTTCTTTGACTTTTCAGTTGTCAACCACTGCACTAAAGCTGCCTAGTAAAGAGATATTCCATTTGCAATTAATATAGTTCCTGAAACAGGTAATATTCCACCAGCATAAATCATTAAATAATTTAATCCAAGCTTTCTAAACCCTATTAGCATATTGTAACTTATATGATACTGACCTTATACGATAGCAATCCATTTATGCCATAATGTTCTGTGAAACCCTTGTACCTCTCACTCATACACTTACATATATATATTCTATCCTTTCATGATTCTTTTAGTAGTGGTGGGGCTTTTTTAGCCTAAATGTTACTTCAAGATTAGGACTGTGAATTACTATAATTTTAATTCTCCGATACTTAAATTACTTTTTGAATTTCATTGTGTTTTGCACTGATCACTGACTCAAAGGTACTATTAATTCCAGAGGTGATATATCAAGTTACAAATGTAATTTTTTCACATTCACCAAGAATAAATCTCATCACTTTACTATTTTTCAAGACATCACCATTCCTAAAGACAAAATGATTTAGTGACTTTGCTAACCTATATTTTCTCTAAAAATTTAGAACCATCAGAAATATTTAATGATTTGATTTAAAGTGCTGAACTGGAGGCATGCCAAAAGCATATTAAAAAGCTGTTTTTTCCCCAAGAATTAACACCTGTCAAATTAATAGATTTTGAAGTGGAAGACCTCATGTCCATTTAAACTTGCAACTTTGCAAGTAAACACTGTAAAAAGAATCTGTCTTCTTTCTAAAAAAGCATGAAAGCACCATGTTCCTTTCTGACTGAAAAATTTGCCTGCAGTGAGACTTCCCTATGGAACCTCTATAGTCTTTTTACTTCAAAAGCTGCTATATATGAGGATTAACCCCTTTCCTTTGGAAACTCCTGCTCATAATTTAGAGAGATGCAAAAGATAATTCTGAAACCGATTAAGCTATTACAGCACAAAAAAAAACCCAACCCAAACCCCACAACCTGAACCCCAAACCCAAGCTTACAGTCTTTACCATACCACTTCCAACCAAGAAGCCAAATGATAACAGCACTTTTCTAAGTACGTTATACAAAGATAGCTCTGTTGTGCAGCTAAGGTACATAACACACCTTCAGTATCACAATACAAATCACAATGCAAATGTTGTACCTAAGATACTTTGCCTGGTAAAACTTCATGCAAGTGCCAACAAAATTATTGTTCATTTCCAGAAATCAAATTTTTTGAACAGGAATTCAAAATACATACTTATAATACCACTCTCATTAGGATGATATTTTATCCAGGCAGCATAGCCATAGCTGATCAGTTTCAGACTACCCTTGGGGGGAAAATAAACCCAGAAAAACTAAACCCCAAAAACCTACCACTGATTTCTTTTTAAATACACAAATCTCTCATCTATGTTATTTTCTGTGACGATAAACCATGTAAGATTCAAAGGCAATGTGTTTGTAAATATCTGAGGAATGTTAGCAATGTTTCTATTGAAGAAAATTTCAAGCAAATGTCAAAATGCATTAGAGGAAAGAAAAATAAAACTAGGTGAAAGATGAAGTACAGGAACAAATAAAATGCAAATAATTCTATTGCATAAATAAATGTGTGCATATAAATATATATATATGTTTACATAAGCAAAACCTCCAGCTAGAACTAATGGTTGTGTATAATGAAACTTTAAAGATCAGAAATAATTAAATTTATCACCCTAACTCACTAGATGTGTCAATAAACAATTCCTTTATTTATTAAACTATTTATAATATCTTCTGTGTGTATACATGCATTCTTCAAAGCATATATAATGATGTATACATTTATGCAAGTTTATGCTATTGACAACATATTTGACTGGATCAAGGTTCAATCACAACAAACTTAAACAGGTGGTAGCCTGAAAATAACAGAACTAAAAAAAAAAATAAAATCTTGCTAAAGACATGGGAGTTGGATATGTAAGCAGCAAAATAAAATATATCTTGTTATAAAATTTTAGTGATCATGTTTCATACATCTTGCTTTACTACTAAAGGGACAAATCTTGAAACATTAAATAATAAGGATGTTGGGGAAAGACTCGTAATTAGGGACTAACGTGACAGAACAAGGGGTAACGGGTTCAGACTTAAACAGGGGAAGTTTAGACTGGATATAAGGAGGAAGTTCTTTACTGTAAGGGTGGTGAGGCACTGGAATGGGTTGCTCAGGGAAGTTGTGAACGCTCCACCCCTGGTACTGTTCAAGGCCAGGTTGGACAGAGCCTTGGGCAACATAGTTTAGTGTGAGGTGTTCCTGCCCATGGTACAGGGGTTGAAACTAGATGATCTTAAGGTCCTTCCCAATCCTAACTATTCTACGATTCTGTGATAGCACTGCTGTAATAAAATGCTTTTGAACTATAATGGCATGCTTCTCATAAACTAGCATTAAGGTGATGTTACAGCAGTTAAAAGACCATTAACAGTGTAAGTATGAAAATAATTTTGGGACATTGTCAGTGACATCAAAAAAACTCATTCTGACATTAATAGCAACTGTCCTATATTTTCATGATTGAAAACGGTTTTCTTGTAGACAGCATTTTAGATTTTGATGCAACTAAGTTCCTTTGTTAGTTATTTGATATCTGTCCTTGTCATACTTCACTAAGAGTTATATTTTTCTAAGTGTAGGAAAAGAACTGTGGCATTATGAGCACACCCTAAATTGTTTCTGGCTGTTCTTGAAGCACCACAAGCTCCAGCATGCCATCTAATCTTACTGCACATGTCAGGCTTTTTTAGGAAAGAGGTCACCAGCACAGCGGTACATAGCCTCTGCTACACGTAAGAGCTATCATAACTCAACCACTCACAGCCAGCTTTCTAAACCACCTTTCTATACCTTTCCATGCAACTGCTTGTACTAAATAACAAAGCAAGATAACGGTTCCTGTGTTCCAGAGCCCGCTCACAGGGTTCATACAAAATGTATCAAACTTACTGTTGATTTTACTATTGTTCTGTGATAATTATAGAATCATAGAATCACAGAATAGTTACGTTTGGAAAGGACACTAAGATCATCGAGTTCCAACCCCCCTGCCAAGGGCAGGGACACCTCACACTAAACCATGCCATCCAAGGCTATGTCCAACCCCACCTTGAATACCGCCAGCGATGGAGCATTCACAACCTCCCTGGGCAACCCATTCTAGTGCCTCACCACCCTTACAGTAAAGAATTTCTTCCTCATATCCAATCTAAACTTCTTTAAGTTTGAACCTATTACCCCTTGTCCTCTCACCACAGTCCCTAATGAAGAGTCCCTCTCCAGCATCCCTATAGGCCCCCTTCAGGTATTGGAAGGCTGCTATGAGTTCTCCACGCAGCCTTCTTTTCTACAGCCTCAACAGCCCCAACTTTCTCAGCCTATCTTCATAGGGGAAGTGCTCCAGTCCCCTGATCATCCTCGTGGCCCTCCTTTGGACTTGTTCCAACAGTTCCATGTCCTTTTTATGTTGAGGACACCAGAACTGCACACAATACTCCAAGTGAGGCTTTCAAAGTTAGGTTTGTTTTGTTTGGTTTTTTTTTTTCCTTTGAAAACATGATTTTTACCTGAAAAGTGATTATAATACAGGGTCTCTATTTCTGTACCATTTTTTGTCCTTTTGAAACATCCTTTCTTTTTCTCACAAGTCAGGGAAATTGAGAATTTTCCGCTTTCCTTTTCATTTTTACCAGCTATTTTATACTAGTGGCAAAGGCAAAAAGTAATTCAGCATCTTTTCGCAAACTGCAGTTCTCGTCCTATGCAAATGTGTCATAATTAAAAATTAAGTAATTATTTTTGCATAGGCAAAGCTAGCAGCATATGTGAGGTTACATATAATATCTATCTTGTGATTAAACAAAGTACAGCTTTAAGTAGGCAGGTAAGAAAAGCTACTTCAATGTTTCCTTAAATCACAGAATCATAGAATAGTAAGGGTTGGAAAGGACCTCAAGATCATCGAGTTCCAACCCCCCTGCCATGGGCAGGGACACCTCCCACTAAACCATGCCATCCAAGGCTATGTCCAACCCCACCTTCAACGCCGCCAGGGATGAAGCATTCACAACCTCCCTGGGCAACCCATTCCAGGGCCCCACCACCCTCACAGTAGAGAATTTCTTCCTCAGATCCAATCTAAACCGCCCCTGTTTAAGTTTAAACCCATTACCCCTTGTCCTCTCATCACAGTCCCTAATGAAGAGTCCCTCCCCAGCATCCCTATAGGCCCCCTTCAGGTATTGGAAGGCTGCTATGAGTTCTCCACGCAGCCTTCTTTTCTACAGCCTCAACAGCCCCAATTTTCTCAGCCTATCTTCATACGAGAGGTGCTCCAGTCCCCTGATCATCCTCGTGGCCCTCCTCTGCACTTGTTCTAACAGTTCCATGTCCTTTTTATGTTGAGGACACCAGAACTGCACACAATACTCCGAGTGAGGTCTCACAAGAGCAGAGTAAAGGGGCAGGAGCACCTCCCTCAACCTGCTGGTCACACCTTTTGATGTAGCCCAGAATACGGCTGGCCTTCTGGGCTGCAAGCGCACACTGAAGCCAGCTCATGTTCATTTTTTCATCAACCCACACCCCCAAGTCCTCCGCAGGGCTGCTCTGAATCTCCTCCCCGCCCAACCTGTAGCTGTGCTTGGCATTGCTCCGACCCAGGTGGAGGACTTTGCACTTAGCATGGTTAAACTTCATCAGGTTGGCATCAGCCCACCTCACAAGCGTGTCAAGGTCCCTCTGGATGGCATTGCTTCCCTCCAACTTATCAACCGAACCACACAGCTTGGTGTCATCGGCAAACTTGCTGAGGGCGCACTCAATCCCACTGTCCATGTCACTCACAAAGATGTTGAACAAGACCGGTCCCAACACCCATCCCTGGGGGACACCACTCGTTACTGGTCTCCAGCTGGACACTGAGCCACTGAGCACTACTCTTTGCGTGCGGCCATCCAGACAGTTCTTTATCCACCGAGTGCTCCACCTATCAAATTGATGTCTCTCCAACTTAGAGAGAAGGATGTCATGTGAGACAGTGTCAAAGGCTTTGTACAAGTCCAGGTAAATGACATCAACTGCTCTGCCCCTGTCCATCAGTTCTGTAGCCCCATCATAGAAGGTCACCAGATTGGTCAGGCAGGATTTCCCCTTAGTGAAGCCATGCTGGCTGTCACCAAGCACCTTGTTGGTTTTCAAGTGCCTTAGCATGCCTTCCAGGAGAATCCGCTCCAAGATTTTGCCAGGCACAGAGGTGAGACTGACTGGTCTGTAATTCCCTGGCTCATCCATTTTCCCCTTCTTAAAAATGGGGGTTATATTTCCCTTTTTCCAGTCATCGGGAACTTCACCTGACTGCCATGATTTTTCAAATATGATGGACAGTGGCTTAGCAACTTCATTTGCCAGCTCCTTCAGGACCCACGGATGGATTTCATCCGGTCCCATGGACTTGTATACATTCAGGTTCCTAAGGTGGTCCCGAACAAGATCCTCCCCCACAGTGGGCCCAGGGTCCCCACCCTCACCGTCCCCACCTCTGCCTTCCAAGACTTGGGTGGTGTGGTCAGAGCATTTGCCGGTAAAGACTGAGGCAAAGAAGTCATTAAGAACCTCAGCCTTCTCCAAATCCAGGGGAGCCAGTTCTCCCGATAGCTTCTGGAGAGGGCCCACGGTGTCCCTAACCTGTCTTTTTTTGGCAATGTACCTATAAAATCCCTTCCTGTTATCCTTAACATCCCTAGCCAAGTTTAATTCTAAGTGGGCCTTAGCTTTCCTAACCTGGTCCCTAGCTTCCCAGACAACATCCCTGTATTCTTCCCAGGCCGCCTGACCTTGCTTCCACCTTTTATAAGCCTCTTTTTTCCTTCGAATTTTGCTCAGCAGCTCCTTATCCATCCAAGGAGGTCTCCTGACCCTCCTGCTGAACTTCCTTCTAGTTGGGATGCATCGCTCCTGAGCTTGCAGCAGGTGAGCCTTGAATATCAACCAACAGTCTTGGGCCCCCCTGCCCTCTAGGGCTGTATCCCATGGAACCTTACTGAGCAGGTTCCTGAAGATGCCAAAGTCTGCTCTCTTGAAGTCCAGGGCAGTGAGCTTGCTGCATGCTCTTCTCACTGTCCTGAGGATCTCAAACTCGACTATCTCATGATCGCTGCAATCAAGGCTGCCCTGGAGCGTCACATTCCCAACCAGCCCTTCCCTGTTGGTGAGGACGAGGTCAAGCATGGCACCTCTCCTTGTCGGCTCCTCTATTACTTGCAGAAGGAAGTTGTCTTCCACGCAATCGAGGAACCTTCTGGATTGCTTGTGCCGGGCCGTACCATCCCTCCAACAGATATCAGGGTGGTTGAAGTCTCCCATGAGAACAAGGGCCTGCAAGCGTGAGGCTGCTCCTATCTGCCTATGGAGCGCTTCGTCCAGCAAGTCCCCTTGGTCAGGCGGTCTGTAACAGATCCCCACAATAATATCACCCATCGCTGTTCTCCCTTTAACCCTGACCCACAAACTCTCTGTCGACTGCTCACCTGTCCCCAGACAGAGTTCCATACTCTCTAGCCTATCCCTAACATAAATAGCAACTCCCCCTCCCCGTCTGCCAGGCCTGTCTTTCCTAAAGAGCCAGTAACCTTCCATTCCAACACACCAGTCATAGGTGCCATCCCACCATGGTTCTGTGATGCCTATGATATTATACCCCCGTAGATGAGCACACATCTCTAATTCCTCTTGTTTGTTCCCCATACTACGGGCATTTGTGTAGAGGCATTTGAGCCGAGATCCAATTGAAGTCGGGTCGTTGGCTGGAGCAGCTGGAATATCCCTACATTGCTCCAAATGTTTACTATAGGTGCTACCAACCGACTGGGTGTGTTGGGATGGAATGATGCCCCCCTTCCCCAACACATCTAGTTTAAAGCATCCTTGACCAGTCTGGCAAGCCTCCTACCAAATCCACTCTTCCCCTTCTTTGTCAGACCAGATCCACCTGCCCCCAGTAGACCTGGCCTACTATATATAGGGAAGTTCTTGCTCCACTGAGATGGGGAGATAAGAGAAAAATATACAAGAATAACTTGAAATGTCTATTTCCTCAGCTTTTCTAATTTCGAAGAAATTCTAGATATCTAGTTGCAAGTGTAACTGCTGTATTTCTCCTTTCTGTGTGTTGCTTTGTTTCACTTATAAAGAAGTAGGATTTATTTTGTACAAAAATATTCCCACCTTTCCAGAGCAAAAAGGCATAATATTAAAAAACAAACCAGAAAAATCCCTACCATAACCCTTCTGCTGGGTGTTTTCTCTTCTTTTCTTCTGTGCCTTCACAATTTTTTAACGCTGATTGTAACAACAGGATTTCACTAACCATTTTAATTCCAACCTTTACATTGTACAACAGGGTTAATTCAATTAATTACGTGTCTATATTCATTCCCACCAGAAAAGGAAAATTACTGTCCTTGTACCTTCAGATAAGGGGAAACAGTTCTTTTGTCTTTGTCTAATTGGGCTTGAATAGAGAAGATACAGGCTTCACTTCCTGAAATAATATTATTTTAAGATTACAGGAAAATTTAGGTAAGAAGGGGCATCAGGCAGTTTGTAGTCGAAACCCCTACTCCAAACAGGGCCAGCTGTGAGATCAGACTTGGTTTGGGGCTTTGTCCAGTTGGGTCTTGAATGCTTCAGATAACGGAGCCATCACAATATCTTTGGGCAACCTGATGCAGCACCTGTCTGTCCTTCAGAGTGAAAACATTTCTCCTTATACCCAGCCTAAACCTCTTGTTTCTGCTTGTGCCCATTAACCTAAGTTCTTGCCTCTGCACATCAGTCTGCCACAAAGTTTGCAGTGGCAGCTGATTCAGCTGCTTGAAGCCAAATTTTCATGGGCCTACCCTTGAAAGCTTCTCTTTCTAATATAGTAATGTCAGACTCCAAAGTGGGACTGCAAACAAGACAAAACCTAGATGACTCTCCTTACTCTCTTACCATGATTCTCAAGTCAGTGAGGCTGTTTTCAGAAAATACAATAAAGACATAGTTACACATGGCGGAGTTCAGTTTTGGATTAACACACCCAACGTCTGTTGTCTACATGCAAGAATGATGCTTACATTTGCCACTACCAAGATAAGGCCCATTTCAGTTGCCCTCAGAGATACCCTGGAATATTCCTTCCTAGCCTCCAGCTATTGCTTCAGGAGGGAGGCTGCAGGTCTTCTACAGGTATGTGTCATATTTATCTATTCCATGTGGATCTCTCATGTACACTGCCACATTTCAAATGACATAAGCAGCATACATTATCAACCTATACTGTCAACCTTATTTTCCCTGGCTTCTTTGCAAGCTGAAATGATGTAAAACCCAAACATCCAAACTACACAGAGGTGCAAGCTGAGGTTGAGGTATTGCTTTGATAGAAAAGGTAAAACTGAATGAATTGCAAAAATAGTCAGCAGATGCCTTGACTAAATTCCTTTAAATGAATGTTCATTAATTATTTACTCAACTAAAAGCACGATTCATTTGAATAACATAATGAAATTATTTTAATAAACTATAGCATTACTCAAATTCCCTCTGGCTACAAGTATTCTGAAGCCATCTAATGAATTCTTAGATGCCCTCCTAGATTACCTTAAATGCTTCTCTGTGAAAAATTTTGTTCATTTGTTACTAAAAGGTAATATTACGTTATCTTTCTGACAACTGTGGGGTCTTACAGACCTAGAAGAATCTTTACTGCTCAAAACCAAACCCATCATCTTCCTATGACAAACGCAGTTTGCCTTAAAGTACCTGCGCAAATTAATACTGTGTAGGGAATACAACGAGCAATACTGTTGGGATACATTTATTTGAGGAAGTCTCCATTTCATAAACGAATACTGCCTTTTTCCTTTCTGATATTTTGCAAAATGCATGTTTATGGCAAACTGTCACTTGTATTCAGATTTAGAACCTAGAAACTACAGTGATGGTGCCTTGGAAATGCTTAAAATAGATAAGATGGATTGACTGATTGAATATTCCTTTGAATTATTGTTAAAGCACCAGATCTATCTAAATCATGCTGTGAAAAAAAGTGGAGCTAGAAGTTATGTAACTTCAAGTTGCTATAAATTGCTTCTCGTTGAAAGCTATATAAAACATTTTCAAATCTGTCATGTTCCACCCCTTCTGCTTAAAAAAACCAACCCCAAACTAAGTGAAAACATCCAGGAAAGGCATGAATCAGGCTAATGTTGTTAAGATGGAGCAAAAGTCATGCCACCATGAAGATTGCACACTCTTCCATAATTAAATAGAAGAATTTGGACCATTTTTATCTCCTGAATGTATTTATTATAGTAAACCATGTTTTATTATGTTAGCTATAACAACGCATCTAATTCAGCAACAAAGCAAGCTCAGACATACTTGTTTTCTCATGGACACAGTTACTTTCTCAGAAGTTCATTTCATGAATGGCCGTATTTAGCTTCTTTCTGCTGCTGCTATATCCATGTGCTCTCAGAACAAGCTATCTGACAAAGCAGCCAGGAAAACACACTTTCTACTCCTCCTCCCACAGAAGCATTCAAGATGACTGCAGAGCCACACCATCCTACAGGTACACTCTACAACATCTGATCTGACCTCTAACCTCTGCAAGAAAACAGTCTCAAGCCTGTCTGACCACAAAGCAGGAGGAATGGAGTATTCACAGTAAGAGAGCATGAAGGAGCCAGAAACTGCTTTATTTGTAGTGATGGGAAATGAAGAAATTAGCATAGTAGATTGCAGAAGATAATACAGAGATAAAAGCTTTGGGCAACACCTGAAGTCTGCTTTTGCTAGTCCTGAGATTAACCACCTTAGCCACTAGGACCTGTAAAACTAGTGACAATGAGATGAATGTCAGGTCTTTCTTTTCTATCCTGAAATATGCTATCTAAATTTAGAAAGGAACTCCTTTTTCCTTTCATGGCTTTTTAAATATCTATATACATACACACACACACACACACACTCATTTTACAACAGCTATTTCGATTTTTTTGACTGGTAGTAAATTTTAAAAGCCTTTAAAAGCCTTGTAACAGTTTCACTGGGACCAAGGAGCAAAACTACTACCAAATGAGGTTTTGAAAAAGAACAGTCAAAAGAAAGCACTCAGCATTTCCAGGACAGAATATCCCTCTGAGAAAAAAACTTCTTGCTTACCGACTCAGGTGCTTTCATTAGAACACTTGGGCTGGCAAAGCAAAATAACAAAAGGGTTGTATCAGAATTGCATTTGACATGTTGGAAGTGTGTATCACCCAGCGCTGAGTACTATTCTATGATTATATCCTAATTTGTGCTTTGAAAAACAACAGCCGCCTACAGCAACAATTACAAGACAGCTACCATTTATCCCAGAAAAGCTCTTTGCTACTTAGAAAAATACTAGAAAGGAAAAACAACCCCTTGCTAGTAAAAGTAGCTGAAATTAGGTCCTCTAAATATCTGTTCTTTAAATTGGGAAGGAAGGAAGGGAGGGAGGTTGCTTTTGTTTTTTTTGTTTTTGTTTTTTTTTGTTCAGCGTGATTTATTTTTAGACTGGCAAAGAGACAATGCTAAACAGAACTGAAGCTCTGTGGGCACCTTCCGAGGTTAAATTACCTTTCATGGCATTTGCACAGAAGACTGTTCTCAAGCAGCTTGAGCAGATGGTTGGGACACCATTGTCCATTCACTTGTATTCACAAAGATAAAAGATGGCTCTTCAAAATCCCAAACAATAAAACCCTTGTGATGCTTTAGGCTGCCAAGAAAAAAACACCAACAAAAAAAAAAAATTCCAAATAAATATAGGTAGCTGAAGAGGACAAGAATTTTGATTGATGAAATTTCATTTTAAATTACTAAAATCACCTCTTCAATAAATGTATATATCTGTAATCTGGAATCATTTTGCTAAAAGAAACTAGTATGTTCCAGAATACTAAACAAAGTAGGAGATGCAGGTAAAATAAATCCTACATAGTAACTCTGACTTATGTAAGAATCTGCCACCTCTACACAACCTGTACTACATACAGCGTTTGCTGGGCATGCTGCCAAATAACCACTTCTGCTTACTAGGCCACAGAGATGGTCAGAGATTTCCAGGAGCAAGCCAGAGCAGACAAACTGCTAGGGCACATCTATCCACCTACCCCGCTAAGTAATGATAGAGAAGATCACAAAAGTGGGAGAACATGCTGGATGTGGCTCTTTCTTAGTAAGAACTTCACAAAGTTCTTTAAGAGCAGCTCTGGTCAAAAATTTGCAACATGAGCATTTTGCCAACAGGAAACTTGCTAAAAGGCACTTTCATCGAAACAAGCTACTAGTAACAAAGACGGATTTAAAGGACTGGAGACAATGTGGACAGCTATGAAGAAACCCCAGAACTTTTAAGAGTGAATTAAGCAGGTCTTTGGACTTGCAACTAATAATTGCATAATCTGTCACTCTTAAAAGCTCCCAAAAGAAAAAGAAAAGCAAGGCTGCTGAATACGGAGAGAATCACATGGACTCAGTAAAGGGGCCCAGACACTGTGTTCAATAATACATAGAGCAAAATAAGACAGAACTGTGTTTAGAAAACAACAGTGAAATTAGATAACTATAACTCACCAGGTACTCAATGCCCTAAAGCCAGCAGGTACCACAAAACATTTAATTAACTAAAGTTACGTATAAGGATGGATAGTTGTTTCTGCAATAACGGCTTGTTTAAAGAATTACACAATCAATAAAATGCATATCCTCTATCTAATACCACATATTCCACAGCAAAGGCAGGTAAACAGTGGATATATTACTCCCTCTCTCATTTCAATGATCAATTGATATTTTTAAATCTCTTTTTGTTGTGCTGTTGACATATTCAACATGCCTTAGAACAAATGTACAATTTAGACATTAAAGATTCTTGTCAGGTTTTTAGCAATTGTTAACTCTCATTGAAGTAATGAAAAGAAGGAAAAGACATGTTTTGATAAATGCCAACAAGTGGCATCCAGCAACTCAAAGTAATACTTTTTGATAATGAAGGAGTAATTATAGCTTATACAAAAGGAAATAAGTGTGAAATACTGTAAATATGAACGGGAACTCGATAAAGAAATACTGTTAAAAAAATCAGGGAAACAGATCTATTTATGTTCACGTGAGAATACAAGAGAAAGACCAGATGTGAAGATTTTTCCTAATTCTCCTCTCTGTCTCAGAAAAAAGAGAAGATCCAAAAATACGTCTGTTCAAAATATTAGTGCCTCGTGCTAACTTTCATGCTAATGTCATTTTCATTAAAAATAATAAGTAAATAACTGAATTCAAGGCCTTTCTTTCCACAAGGGAGCACTTTCTCTTATTCCTCACATTTTTCACAAAATTAAATGTAGGGCCACTGTCCCTCCACTTGCTTGTCTCCACAATATCTTTACACAAAAAGAAGTGATAAAGTCATCTGTGAGGAACATGATTAAAAAATGCCCCTAACTTCAAAAATAAAACATTTTCACTGCAAACAGCAGAGTGTACATTTTGGTTTTCCAGTAAAAACAAAGGACCGTTGAATAAGGCAGCTGCATTATGATCAGATACCCTGTTTTGATGATACCAGTGATAAAGAATGTGACATTTATAGGAAATATGGCAAACAAGCTTTACTGACAAATGTGTATTTGAAATGTGTTGTAAATAACTTCCACGGTAAATGAACTGGAGCATCCAAAAATGTTTTAGCCCTCTGCTCACCTCTTTCCAGTCATGAAACTGCCCAAAACCATAATCAGCAAAATGAATTGGAAACTGCTGTGAATACAAATTCAGCAAATCCAATGAAATTTCACTTTGTTTTGTTCTCTTACCAGGATATAAGGAGCACCATGAAGGGTAGGCGGATAAGAGCAGTACACACACACAGAGAAGCCAGCGCACATATGTAGAGATGGACAAACTAATTTCCAAGGAAGCGAGAATGAAAACCCAGGCACAGAAACGTTGGTAGTTAGAAGAACTGCTTATTCTTCCTTAGTAAAGCAGTAACAGTTCCCTCCACGTAGATTATTTTCTAGATCCTCCTGCAAACTAGGCCACAATTAGTGCACAGTAACAAGTTGCCAGCAGAGAACTGGACTGTTCAAAGCTGCTGCAAAAACTGAGACAGAGAACTAGGCTGCCTTTTTCTTTGTATAAGTGGGCATTAATACATCTTCTGATGACTGAAACAGTTTCCTTCCTGCAGGTTTAGAAGTATAAAAGGCTCTAGTGAGATCGGGATCCCATCTCCCCACCTCTCCATTATGCAGGAAGTTAAATTGATCATTATATATGGAGAGGGAGTATACTGCACACTCTCAGGAATAAGACTCAATAAAAGCAAAGAGATGAAGAACAACTTCAGTTTTAACAGTGTGGTGCAGCAGCTGATTCCAGAAGGAATTTCTCGGTACTTGACTCCTTTCAACTGCACCTCATTTGTGAGTCCACATAAATATAGTAGAATACAGTGAGATTACTGAAATCCAATGTATCTTCTAAGGAGCTGAAGATACAGCATATATTATTCCATAATCACAGAAGGGAGGTAACAAAATGGAAAAACTGTCTTTTTCTATTATGAGTAACCAGCCTGGAACATGTTTTAGACAGATGTTCTGAATGAGGTGCGTTTGAAGAATTTAGTTGAAAAATGCCAATCAGGAAATCAGTCAAGTGACAATTTGGTGCTGAAATTATTAAAACTTGCCTTTTAAATCTTGCAGGAAATGGTTAATTAAGTTTCCGGTTAAGACACCTACAGATTCAACCTCATTTTAAAAAACGTGCACTAGGAAGAAAAGACTATTTGAAACTACATATTCTGTAACTGTAGTTATTTCTTATTTCCTCAGTCTTTGTTTCACTAAATGTAGCGCTACCAGGAAGTCAATCTCCACGGTAAAATCAGGCAAAGAATAGATAACCATATTAATAATCTCATAAATCAACATAAGAAAGGACGAGCTCCATGATGACATGGACTGACCACGAAGCATGACATTAAGACCAAACAGAAACCTCCCCCTGAGCAATCAGCGCTGTGGCTGTTAATAATATTGGCTCCTGACTCGCTCAAGTAGCAGACCAAGAATTTACAGACTGCTTGACACATGATTTTACAGTGGTATATGAAATGGAAGCTTTTAAGTATAATACGCATTACTAAGGACAGAAACATTTGTGTCTTTAAATAAAAATTAACACCATGACAAAATTCTTTCCCTTGAACATGCACATCTTCCAGATACTTGGAAGAAATCATGCCCATTTTTGCAAGGTTAGAATTCCATTACCCAAGTTCCAACATCTGAAGAAGCAGAAAGAGGAAATTAATGCAATATCCAAATCCATACAAATTCTGAGCAAGTACTTAAAGACTCTAGTGAATTAAATTCTGTGATGCTAAGAAAATATAAACCACATGATTGCCTATTATTTCCTACTTTGTGCAGGCACATTCACTTGTGCTTATTAAATGTTCTGGACATCTGAAGATCTCCACAGAGATAAATGATGACTACTGGACTCCCAACAGCTTCAGTGGAGGTACTGTTAACCTGGAGGTCAATAAATCCTTGACACTTACACATTACTTCCTCTGAATCCACCAGAGAGTATTAAAATACAGTTTACCTGGGGAATGGCAAAGTAACTCCTTTCTACATAGAACATTTACAGAGAAACTGACAATACTTACTTCTTTCACCTTGAAGGTGGCCCAACCCTGGAGCAAGCTACTCAGAGAGACTGTGGAACCTACACCTTCGGAGATATTAAAATCTCAACAGGACAAGGCCTTGAGTTACCTGATCTAGCTTTGAAGTTGTCCTTGAGGTCCAGAAGCCCCTTTCAAGTTAAATAATCTGAACCTACACAAGACTACTTTGCCCCAGATGGACCACAGGAATATCCAGAAGACAATGTAGGAATTTGATTTGCTCTACTTCAGGCACTTTCCAAATAGAAGTGAAGCTGAGCCAGGGAGTTCCAAATCATCTGAATTGCTATGCAATGGCCATAGGAGAACAGCACCTCAGATTTATGTTTCATAAAGACAGTAGCTGCTCCACTGATATAAAATTCTTCATTCCCAGCTCATGCTTCAGTACTGATACCAAAATTGCTGGAAGCCAAAAATGGCCAGTATAGTTACCTGCCACATCTGGGTTTTCCTCTGAGCTCTCCCATCTCACTAATGATGAAGCTACTTGGCTTTGCATATGAGATTTAGCAAAGAAACAGCCTGCGGTGATACTGAAGTGGAAAACAGAGCAAATTAAATTGGTTGTTTTCCTATTTTACAACCAGCTGCAATTACCATACTGGGTATACGCCATTCAAAGAAAACACTGAACCACACAAACAGGAACCATTTCATTAGCATGCACAGACTGAACCTTTCCACAGGTGTAATTTCAGGAGCCCTTAAAATATGCAATTCTATCTACTACCTTGAGTCCTCAATTGCTTCCAACTGTAATTCTAGTTTCCCTCTACATGAAATCCTGCAGTTAAATCTACTTTCAGGATGACTGCCCTGATTAATAACTCTATAATGTCTGTACTCTCTGTTGGATAAAGCATTTCTTTGTTCAAAAGTAATCCTTTTCCTCTGAACGATGGCAATTTCAGTGCTGAGGGAATGAATCATCACCGCTTGGTGCTGCCATTCACACCGCTGGGATGTGTAGTTATGTGAAGTCATTCTGAGCCATAACTTCTTACCCTCCTCAGTCAACCGTTGATTATGTTCAGTCCAGTGGAAGGACTATACTGATGCAAGTAACTCATAACTCACAGGTCATTCAACATGTCCATCAAAAAGACCAGAACTACTTCACAGACACTGGATGAATTCTGAATGCCACAATTTTTTAAATTCTGACTGTTAACTTTGTGAAATCAGCAGTTTTTTATCTCATATTTATATTATTAAATTTTAGATCTAGATTTAGATTTAGATTATTAACTCCTTCTTGTAGACAAACTAACGCTTACAGACTTAGTCATTTCATTAGCTTAATCAGCACCTAAAGTCTTTTTCATCTGACTTTGAATGATATTTTAACAACTTAATACCAGCTCACACTGAAAATCTGATTAGCAGAGACAGGTGACAATAGCAATGAATTCTAGCATGTGTGGGACCATTACTATGCTGTTAAAATACAAAAGGAAACTATTACCTCCTCCAACTCCTGCTTTTGAATTTGAGGAAAAGCCCATGCAAAGATGTTTTATATGGAATGCAGTTTGATCACCCATCCATCAGCTACAGTCTGCACCTGGATCAAATGAATGAAAACTTTTCACTTCCCCAGTGTATGACCTAAATCCCTATTTCATTACCATTACAAATGAGTGTATTCTGAACCTTAAATATGTACAAACAGTATTCTTCTGAACAAGATGATCCAGTAAGCTTCTACCTACCAAAGAAAAGGCTTGGTATAGCTACATAACGTAAAATATAAATATTACCTCTTAAAGAAGCCTCAATTTGACTATTAGTTTTAAATTGTCCCATTACTCTTGAGAAAATAATGCACGTATTGCAAGATATTATTCCGCATTTTGAGGAAGTTTTTCCAGGAGTACTAAAAAGAGGCATTATAGAATTTACATTAGTACTACTTAGCAGACTTTAAAATACTAATGTTGGATTTTTTTGTGGAACAAAACGAACTGATTATAAGGAGTTACAAATTGAAGAGCATCAGCCTGTCCTTTCCTTGGCTGTCGACGACAAACAGCTGTTGATAATACTGGTATTAACAAAACTCTATGAAGGATAGCCTTTTGGCCTCTACTTTCACTATTTAATATCATGCTGCCATAATAACAGGAACAAATAGTACCAAGATGTTTACATGGAAGTTTTAAATTGAGTTACTTTGCAACAGTAAAGAAGAATGCCTCTTCCCTATTTAATACCTGACGAAAACAGCGTACAGAACCATTGTGTGTCATCTGGGATGGCAATTTAGGACTTACTATGGAAGGGTATCCTCATGTAAAACCAGGATTCTTCACATTTTTATGCTATCTATGTCTGCTAGATCATGATGCTACCTATATGCTTTATATTACACCAATACTGTCAATTAAATTATATTTTTCATAGCTTTTCCCTCTACATGCATGCTATGCCTCAAGTCATTATCACACTCTTTAAAACACAGCAGTACTGTATCCCATGTCAGCATTTAAATGAAGTATGAGGATATATAACAATACAATTAACAGAAGTATTCCCAATGAATGGGCCTTGAAAAACAAAGAGAAGCCTTGATGGGAATGATTCTGCACTTGAGGCCTATACACAGCAATCACTAGGGCTTTTCATGGTTCTTTTTTAAGGAGAATTGACAAGCCTGATGGAAGAGAAAAGAGAGAGAAACTACAATTTTGAAGCTTCATTTTTATTCAAGACATAGCACAAGGACATCCAGAGGCAGCCCAGGAAACACAAGATACAGTCAGAAATGAAGCCTGATTTAGTAGCTGAATTTATTCTTTCTGAGGTCCTGAGTAGCATCTGACACGAGAGCCTCTCTCCTGACTCATTCCTTTCAGGACACTGCAAAAAAAATAGCATCTTCCTCTGAACAAGAGAGAGCCCCAAAAGACAAAACAGTAAGTTTGTATCTTATATTAAACCTTGTGTACTTTACGTTCATGCAGCAAATAACTGCTATTTATTTACCCTGGACAAGACAAAAGGTCACTCATTATGTGCATAATAAGGTAATCTCATGTGTAGTTACACTGCAGAAAAAAACCCCTTCATTTGAAGGTTAACTAGATTGAAAATAACCCAGTTCTCACCAGGGTGTTGCATTTATTTCAATTAAGTCAATCAACTTAACAAGGATTTAATTAAAAACAAGTTAGCAAGTCAGAAGAAGTATTTGAAATGCAATTAATAAATATTTTAAATAAGCAAGATGTGGCTAAATCAAATATATGATTACAAATGCACTTGCCTATTATTTCTTCGCAGGAATTTGCTGCTGGTCAGCGACAAAAAGCACTCCACCCCAGGAATGCTGGCACAAAGCTCATCCTGGCAAAGACAAATGAACATAATGCCCAGGAGGTGTAACACTGAGCTTTCAAAGAATGAGGTAGAGAGATGAGTACCTATTTCCATTCATTTTACCAGAGGGAGAACCCAAGGTGTGCCCACACTTTCTTGCTCTATTTCACCCATTGCTGCTGCAGTACAAAATAGCTGTACAAAGCAGTTAAAAGAAACAAAGTGCCTTTTCACTGAACTGACATGTTTTGTTATGTAGTTTCCTTCCTCTGCGCACACTCTTCGGAGCTGGCACAGTGGCGAGCAAAACACTAACAAACAAAACCAGATAACTGCCAATATGAAGAGACTAGTGCTCATGATAGCCATGCAATCTTCCCAAAAGCATCAATTCTTTACATCAGACATGTTCCCATTCTGTGCCTTTTCACTGTCTTTCGCACAATTCTGCATCTCCTTCCTGGCTTTGGAGTCTAACAAACAATGCTTGAGCTCAGTGCTTCCCAGGGATCTCTATCTTATGTAATAGGTATTATATTCAAAAAAAAAAAAAAAAAAAAAGGAAAAACAAAAAAAGAAAAAGGCACCCTCTGACCCCAAAACCCCCAACAACCCACAAGCAAGATTCCTGTTCTCCTCAAGCCACCATTGAAAATACTGTATTCTGCTCTCATCAGCGAAGACGAATTTAATTATAAAGGAACAGATATAAACATATTTCAAGTAAACTTACTTTTAGTTAAGGGCATCTATATACTCAAATGAAAGTTTTTGTCTACCTCCACTTCTTACAGCTGGCTGAGTACATTTTCTTTCATGAATCTGGCACATGAAAACAGAAGCACGAAGATAAAGACAAGAATGTTCAGAAGCGTCAGCCCCTTTTGGACAACCAAATTTGAGAAGCCTATGCCTGATCTTTCTGATTACTTCAGATTACTCCACGTTTGATTACACTTTTCATCTTCAGACCACAGTTTCTGTTAAACTGGCCTCAGCTACAACTATAATTGCTCCAAACTTAAGTAAATCAATCTGTAGTTACGTGAAACCCTCAGAAAATAATGGAGTGAGGAGATCTGATTGAGAATTTTTGCATCTGCATGACTTTCACAGCACCACTGAATAATTTTCCAGCAAAGCTGAAGCTGAAACATAATTAGCTATGGTACAAACACAGTTCTCTTGGAACTCTCTACTTTACTCACTGAGTTGCCCCCTCTATATACAGTCCTAAAGCAAGTCCACCTCATGCACTAAGCTAGCAAGGGTTTTGTGGAAAGTAGAGGAGAGAGCCTATTTAACCATGTAATAATAGGATACATCATAATGTGTATGCAGAGAGGTGCTAAATTAATTCCGTATGCTTCAACTATATGCCCAGTATTCCTAACTTGCAAGTACTTGACTACAGGTTTCACAGCTACTTGTCAGAAAGGAAGGGTTATTGACTTGAATAATGAGTCGAAGGTTAGAGAAAGACATTGAAGAGGCACTCTGTAGTCCTGTTCTTATCAGCATTTTTTTTTTTTACCACTTTATTGCCTCTCCAGCTTGTGCACTCGCACCCCACCAGCTATAACTCTACTGAGCTCCTTCCATTTCTTCACCAACTTCTCTCAAGGTTTAGTGAAAGAAATCAATCATTTTTTTTCAGAAAACAGTGGATGGGAAGTGTTGAGAGCTTTAATATTTTCAAATTACTCACTTTAAGTAGATGATCTGAAGCAGAGAAAGAAAGAATAGGATTCTTTTGATACCGATATTGCACAATCCCAGTGACAATCTGTGGCACACAAGACCTCTCTACAGCTAATACCACCAAACTGTTTCTTATCCCTTTTCATCCAAATTATTTTGGAACCAAGCTGTCATAAATCAGCAACTGCAACTTATGCTCTAAGCCTTCCTATTTCAGCTTTACGGAAGATACTCCGGTGGAAGTATTTTGAAAAAGACTAAATGCATGTGTTAAAAAAAACCCACCCAAGTTACATATGGTGATCCTCTAGACGGAAAAATATAAAAAGTGACTCTTGGTATCAGTTTGCACCCAAACCATTATACTGTGCAGTGAACTTTTCAAGGACTTAGTCAGCATACTTACAGGAAAGTGCATCTTAGTATCAATTGCTCCATTGTAACAGTGGTTCCCAAAATAAAACATTTTCTGTTTTGTGAACTGGATATATTTTGTCAGGTCTATCCATAAGTCCACATGCCTAAGAAACTTGGGAGTTTATCAGAGACAAGTAACAAAACAACTGTACATGCTCCTTGTCAAAAATACCGGCAAATAAAGTATAGACTTTTTCACATCCACTTGGCTGCCTTGGCTTCTCTATTCCTCCTTCTGCCCCATCCCAGCAGAACAAAACAAAACAAATGGAGGATACAATACCATTGCACTATACAGAGGGAATTCCACTATTCCTGAGAAGAAAAACAGAATACTGAATGCCTTCTGTTACCTCCCCAAACTTAAATCATCTGGATACGGCAGGTATTTTTGTTTTATTTCTTCTGTACCTCATAGCATAAAGCAACATGTTGCCATGGATAAGACACAAAGCAATCAAAGATGAGTGGATGCAGTACAGAATGTGATTATTTTTTCTTTTACCTCTTTGGCTCAATTTATTGCTGCCCATCGTATTTTGCTTTATGAAGAAACACTGGAAAAAAAACACCAGCCCTATTCTTTACCTGAGATAGTATGTGCCAGTTTGTGAACTAGTTTCCTTCTCACCTCAGATAATTCTTGAACCCACAGTGCAATACAGAGTAGTACTAATACAACTATTTACACAGTGAACAATGCAGTATTTTTACTTGAGTTACCTATGACAGGCACCAAATTTCTACAAGAATATTATCTGAGATTTAAGCTGCCTTTTTTGTCTTCTCTCAGATCCTATGCTGATGTCATCCCTTCTCCTATTCTGAGGCAACTTAGCAAAGAAATGGTAAATATAAGCAGCAGGAAGAGAATGTGTATTCTGGCAAATTGAACCCATTTGCTTTTAGTCTTCCCCTTACTCCCAACCTTAAAATATAGTTAAAACAGATGATACGAAAGAATCTCTCATTTAGAGGTAATTTTGCCTCTCATTTAGAGGTAATTAAAGATAACCCTAGTCTCATGCTATTGAAAGCCCTCAACACACACATCCCCAACATCCATGGAAGCTTCCTGAAGTGCAGTGTATTTTTACCTCACCTAATATTCTGCTCATTCTGCTCAAGAAAAATAGTGGAGTTTAAGGATACTCTTATGTCTTTCCCCTAAATCTGCAGGTCATCAGTCTCTGTGCAAAAAAGGCACAAATACCAGGTCAAACTGTTTCAGTAAAATATCAAGTAATAGAGAGTGTTTTAGTATAGGGTGGAAATCCTCTTAGGAACCCTTCAACAATTAGTCAAACCAGAAGTTAAGAAGAGGCATTTTTCTGCAAAAGGATGAGAAACAAAATCATAGAAGGGATATTATGACATCTGGCTGACTCTTCTGTTCCGATGAAGGATACATAGAATCATAGAATCATAGAATAGTTAGGGTTGGAAAGGTCCTCAAGATCATCGAGTTCCAACCCCCCTGCCATGGGCAGGGACACCTCACACTAAACCATGCCATCCAAGGCTATGTCCAACCCCACCTTGAATGCCACCAGGGATGAAACATTCACAACTTCCCTGGGCAACCCATTCCAGTGCCTCACCACCCTCACAGTAAAGAATTTCTTCCTCATATCCAATCTAAACTTCCCCTGTTTAAGTTTAAACCCATTACTCTTTGTCCTCTCACCACAGTCCCTAATGAGGAGTCCCTCCCCAGCATCCCTATAGGTCCCCTTCAGGTATTGGAAGGCTGCTATGAGGTCTCCAGGCAGCCTTCTCTTCTCCAGGCTGAACAGCCCCAATTTTCTCAGCCTATCTTCATACGGGAGGTGCTCCAGTCCCCTGATCATCCTCGTGGCCCTCCTCTGGACTTGTTCCAACAGTTCCATACATAGATCATCTTGGAAAATATTTTTGTTTTTTTTTTTTTTTTTCTAATCTGATGTTTAGAATCTTCAGTGAGGAAGAACACAAATTTAGTCTGCCCCCCTTCTGAAAACACCTTGCACAATGACAGATGTTAACTTCACTCCCCACTTAAATACTAATTAAAAATTGAATTCAAAATTAAAAAATTCCCCATAGATACATTTCTAGATCTCTAACACGCCTGCTACCCAAACACTTTCTTCAATCACTGCTTTAAGTGCAGTGCACACAGCTAGATGCAGCAGTACATCAGATCTGAGTGACATTTATTTAGTTGTGTAGACCAATTACCTCTCAACATTTCACAGAGGAGTAACACTCGCCTTTTCTGTAACTGCACCACATTGCCAACTTTCCATTCAGCTTGAGGTCCAAACAAACAGACCCTGTTATTCCAGCTGCATAGCTAGTCATTCTCCATGATGAATCTGTGACTCGCATGTTTCCTGAGAGCAGGACTTCACTCTTACATTAAATTTGGACCAAATTTAATCTTGGTGCCATTACAACAGACATGCCAACTTCCTCACCAAGAAACACACTACCTCCCAACTGCCTCATCGATGGTTAGTGGTGCCTCTGAGAGAGGCTGCCCTCTGTGTTTCCCACAGATGGCTACGGAGCACTGAAGTCCCTGTGCCTGAAAGACTGCAGAAGTATTCCTTTTTAACTACCATATCAAATAAACCACCTTAGCTGACCAAACGCAGTACTGGTCCATATCTATCCTTAGCTATTGAAGCTAATCAAACATGAATGAAAAAACTACATCACTTCAAAGGGAGATAGTAAGAGGTGCACTCTGAATGAGAAGATCATGTCTTCTAAGCAAAATTTCTTTTCAGGGTTTCCCCAGATGTGGGAATATTCACAAATGGCTGTATAGGCACTAGATGCTTGGACTCCAAGCATCACTAGACACAAAGGCTAACAAGAATTTCCAAATCATAGAATCATAGAATCATAGAATAGTTAGGGTTAGAAAGGACCTTAAGATCATCTAGTTCCAACCCCCCTGCCATGGGCAGGGACACCTCACACTAAACCATGCCACCAAAGGCTCTGTCCAACCCAGCCTTTAACACCGCCAGCAATGGAGCATTCACAACTTCCCTGGGAAACCCATTCTAGTGCCTCACCACCCTTACAGTAAAGAATTTCTTCCTCATATCCAATCTAAACCTCCCCTGTTTAAGATTGAACCCATTACCCCTTGTCCTATCACTACAGTCCCTACTGAATAGTCCCTCCCCAGCATCCCTATAGGCCCCCTTCAGGTATTGGAAGGCTGCTATGAGGTCTCCATGCAGCCTTCTCTTCTCCAGGCTGAACAGCCCCAACTTTCTCAGCCTATCTTCATACGGGAGGTGCCCCACCCCCTTGATCATCCTCGTGGCCCTCCTCTGGACTTGCTCCAACAGTTCCATGTCCTTTTTATGTTGAGGACACCAGAACTGCACACAATACTCCTAGTGAGGTCTCACAAGAGCAGAGAGAGGGGCAGGATGACCTCCTTCATTTTCAGGTGAAAGTGTGAATAAAAAAAAGCTTAAATCACCAAAGTAATTTGAAATAAAACTGCTACTCAACAGGAGAGAAAAACATATTCATCAATCATTTCCTCCCTACTTCTCATTTTCACTTAGACTCAAAATGAGAAGGATGCCACTGACAAGTACACCATAACCATCTATTATATCTGACACTGAGCTCATTTACTGTATATTAAAAGAGAACTGTTCTGGCACTTGTATACAGTGGTGTCAACCCTAATTGTTAAGATGTGCTGAACAGCTCTTCCAAACATAGCAACAATTTACATTTTAAAAACAAATCAAAGACACAAACAGGTGGAAGCACTCCATTGTGCCATATGCAACCCTTGTTCCTACAGCTGCAAGCCAGGACAAGTGCACATCCACTAAAATATCAGCTTGGGAGTAAGAGGAAGGAAGTGCTAAATCCTCACAGTCCAGAAAAAAAGCAATACCACAGGCTTTATTCCAAAATAGTGAAACTACATGCTTGGAAATTAAAGGATTTTATTCACTAAAAAATGGCAGGTACGAATAAGCCACAGCTGCTACATGATACCCTCATAGACAAACTAGGGAAACACGGTCCAGGGAAACCACACCAAAATAGGCTTAGAGCTAAGGATAACAACATCTCATCACTGACAAATGCAAGGATTACCTGGGTGAAGTTCACAAGAGCCAATGTTCAGTATGGTGTTATTTATTATCTTCACCAGTGAGTTTGATGATGGAAGAGGTGCTATGTTTTATTAAATTCAGAGATCACAATAAGCTGGGACGGATTACAAGCATTTTGAAGGCCATGATTATAATTCAAAAGGCACTCGAGAAAACAAAGAAACTGTCCAAAAGCTGAAGCTCTCTCACAAATGTGTACAACAAGCTGCAGTAATACAGGAGTATTCATATTCACAAATTCAGGACAGAAAAGGTTTGACTGTCAGAGATTCCACAAAACTGAACCTAATGGCTACAGTTTATCACAAATGTATGTCAGCCATGGTCACACCCTTAAATAATAAAAATCCAATCAGTCATCCCACTGGGATGTATGATCAGTTTTCTGTGTATGCACATGAAGTAACTTTCTGTTCTGAGATCTTGAGAAACATTAGCAGTCTCTCCCGGGAAACTTCAGTGGGAAATCCCGTAAGGCAGCAGCTGTGGTGACCTTGATTAGACAGTAAAGAAAGCTGCCTGGATTCGATCAAAAGCTTCAGTTGATCAAACTTGATTTGCCCACGGATGAGGTAATTCCTGCAACTGTTGGTAAGATTCCTGTTAAACACAGCTAAATGGTAAAACTGGGGAAGATATATCTGGAAAGCATAAACAACTAACTTGCCCACTCTCTTGGACTGGGTAAGTCACCCTACAGAAATGCTGTAGCTTATACCCTTGATGTAAAAAATGTCTGGGCTAAAAAAATAAAGAGAAGGGGTGATACCTTCGTTCTCAAAAAAAAAAAAAAAAAGAAAAAAAAAACCCACAAAGTGGGAAAAAAGGAAGGCTCTAGATGGACTGACCAATATCACTGTATCCTTGTATCATAGAATCATAGAATAGTAAGGGTTGGAGGCTGCATCAAAAGGAGCATGACCAGCAGGTCGAGGGAGGTGATCCTGCCCCTTTACTCTGCTCTCGTGAGACCTCACTTGGAGTATTGTGTACAGTTCTGGTGTCCTCAACATAAAAAGGACATGGAACTGTTAGAACAAGTGCAGAGGAGGGCCACGAGGATGATCAGGGGACTGGAGCACCTCCCGTATGAAGATAGGCTGAGAAAATTGGGGCTGTTCAGCCTGCAGAAGAGAAGGCTGCGTGGAGGCCTCATAGCAGCCTTCCAATACCTGAAGGGGGCCTATAGGGATGCTGGGGAGGGACTCTTCATTAGGGACTGTGGTGAGAGGACAAAGAGTAATGGGTTTAAACTTAAACAGGGGAAGTTTAGATTGGATATGAGGAAGAAATTCTTTACTGTGAGGGTGGTGAGGCCCTGGAATGGGTTTCCCAGGGAGGTTGTGGATGCTTCACCCCTGGCGGCATTCAAGTGGGGTTGGACATAGCCTTGGATGGCATGGTTTAGTGTGAGGTGTCCCTGCCCATGGTATCCTCTCTAAAAGAACTGAAACCCTACAGGGATTGCAAAGAAACATGGCTAGGGAGGAGGGAACAGCAAGAGTGGAAATGAACAGATGGGAGATAAACGGGATATGGCAGACTGGCTGACAGAGCAAAGCAGCAGAGTGAGCCAGAACAACTGGCAGAGAAGGCAGCTAGTGGGAGCAGTCGGCAATGGGCCCAGCTGGCAGGGAATGGCTGGAGGTGAGTAGTGTAAACATCAAGGTCAAAAGCTTTGCTTCAGTGAGGGGTCCCAATGCAACCAATAAACAGCAATCCAGTAGGCTAAATAAAAGAGCCTCAAATGTGTATCAGCAGCAAGGTAAGACCTGCCCCTAGACAGACTCTTCTTACTGGGATTTGTTCACGTTTTTTCCCCACAGTCTCTGGTGGCTACAGTTCAGCATTGGGGTCATCAGCTGTAACACCTTTCTGATCATGCTGCACTGCAGTCAAGCCCATGGTACATATGGAACATACAGTTGGTTTGTGCATGAGTGCTGCACCTCAGATGCCGAGAATGATCCATTCAGGCAGGGAACAATGAGCAAAAAGCAGGTGATCTCTCTCATGCTGGACTTTTGAGGCTAGGCACGTGGAATAAAGAGGAGGTTTACAGGTGTGCCAGGATCAATCATATAGTCTATTTCATGCCTTTGAGAATGGAACACTTTCTCAGCAGTCTTGTCGACATTTCATAGTCAAAGAAAAGCAGCACTAAAGTATGATGTAATTCAAATGTGACTCAAGACTGAATACATGAATGTTTGCGATGTTCTAGTGCAGGCTCAGACTGGCACAGGTTTGTAGTTTTGAATTTTGCAATGCAGTCTTATTCATCGTTATAATACAGTCCCTGTGAATGTGATCGTATTCAGCTCACACAAACTGAATTTAACCATACAGCTGAATGAACACTTGCATACTGCCATCACATCATAGCTTATTGGCAATTCCTATTGGCATGCTAAGTGTCATGACTAATATCTGCCTCAAAATATTTGTTTTCTCTGATTCTTCTCCAAAGGGAGAATTCTGCATGTAGAGTATCATTTGCTTTGGCAAGTACTAGCATTGGGAATTTCTGGTTTTAATTTACTGCTCTTTTGAAGACAGGTCCTCCTTCTGCTTGGAGAAAAAAAGTGATGCGGCTTACATTGCTCACTTGAAACACAAAGTAAACTTCATAAAGAAAAAAAAATAGCATATATAAAAGTTTTTTCTCCTTCATGGACAAGGCTTTGCTTGTTCTGTTTCTTTAATTGGAGGGGAATGGGGACAAGAAGAAGGGAAAAGAAGAAAGCATAGGTTTACTCTGTAGAAGAAGTTCACAAATTAAAAAGAGGTTCAGACACTTGATTAGCAGAAAGCAGAATTAAGCAGGAAGCTATACTTCCAGATGTCACAGCTAGAAGCACCTGGCTGGCATCTCTAAATCGTCTAATTACTATCTGGAAAAATGATAGCACAAGGACATCCTTGATGTATTCTTAAAAGCTGTTAGCAGAGATTTCTATGCCATCTGTACATCAATAGCAGGAAGTTTTGTTTGTTGTTTTAAGAGAATGGAACAGCATAGACTGTCAAAGACTTTAAATCTATTTTTATGGAATTAAGAAAAACGGGATAGTAGGTACAAGACCCCTAAAATAAGGAATTTGGTTTTAAACAGAAGCATATCATCTACATCACATTTAGACCTGCAGGGATATACTTAAATGCGTAATTCACAGAATCATAAAATGTTTTGGCTTGGAAAGGACTTTAAGATCATCCAGTTCCAAACCCCTGCCATGAGAATGGTATCTAACTGGCTGGTAAAACTATACCTACATAAATCCTAATGTTTTTTATTAAGGAAAAAGCCCTCCAAATCCAAGCCTCCCAACATGGCTACATTTTCCAAATTAGTCCATGATTTCAGTTTACTTTTTTGTAGGTTGTGACATGTAAGTTGTTTCTTTCCCAGAAAAGAAAATCTTAAAAAACAAATAAAGTCCTTCCTTCCAGAAACTGAGCGTACATGTATGACTGGGCAGTTATCATCACTGAAGAGGGTAGGTTTCTCAGAATAGAACCTGTAGAAGTTCCTTGAAATAACTGAAGGAGAGAATCACAATTTGAGGATGCTCAAAGCAAAAGGAGGCCTAGGCTTCTGTTTCTGTAGCTATTTGCAGATGCATCTTCTGACTTAAGGATAGGAGATAACTTTAAATTTATATGCATAAATGGCATGTAACTAAGTTATAAACAATTGGAAAAAAACCCCAGTATTTCCCCTACAAGTATAACCAGAAACTGCACTAAAAGTCTATTTAATTTTTTTAAGTACCAGGCCTAAACATTTTCTCTGGAATTAATACCTGAAGAGTCAGAAAGAGACAAATGCCTTTTGAAATGAGATGGAGTACAAAATTCACATACTTGGACCCCTTTCTGAAGTCTAAAATTTCTGATAGGTTTTCTTGCATACTTCAATACTTGAGTGTACACGCTTGAATGTTACGGCTATTTACATTTTTGTTTGCTTCTTGTTATTATTATTATTATACAAGTATGGAAGCACATCATCATTGAATAGGAAAATAATAAAACAACTTTTGCTTAAAGTTTGCCAACTACAAGGGAACTGCACAGTGATGTTTGTAATTTTTGCAAGTCTTTCTTCTAATGGAAGAAAATATGGATCCAACAGATTTAAAGCATTCAATGAAAACTGATGAATTTTGTTGAATGTAGATGCAAAATCAACTATTTCTAGGAAAGTTCAAAAGCATCAAAGAAAACAACAAAGACTTTGTTGTTCTGACTTAGTACTAACGCAAGGTTGAGTCAAGAACATTTAAGGTAAATGCTGTCTTTTTATCTGCTTCATGGGGGATACCAATACCCATAATCATTAATACCAGGGCAACAGAAAAAACAGAAAAGGCCTAATTTCCACTGACCCTCAAAACCAAAATATGCGTTAGTGATTTATTAATTCTGATTCCTATGACAAATACATGGCATAAATTATCAAATTTGTAGTGACAAGGCAAGAGGTAATGGGTTCAAACTTAGAGAGAGGAAGTTCAGATTAGATATAAGGAAAAAGGTCTTTACTGTGAGGTATGTGAGGCACTGGAACACATTGCCCAAAGAAGTGATAAATGCTTCATCCCTGGCAGTATTCAAGGCCAGGGTGGACAGAGCCTTGGGCGACATGGTCTACAGTGAAGCGTCCCTGCCCGTGGCAGGGGGATCGGAACCAGACAATCTTAAGGTCCTTTACAACCCTAACTATTCTATGATTCCATGAAATTTCTCTCAGTTTTACTGATACTTCGTTCATTAAGATGAAACAGGCTAGCCATCACTAAAAAATACATTTGGTAAAGCCGCAGAAACAAAAAAAGAGGAGTCAACAATTGAACCAAATGCAAAAGCACATGCCACTGTGTTCTTTTCTTCCATGATGACACACTCAGGTGGATGTGACATTAAAACAACTCAACTTTTTTAAAGCATTTCATTTTTCTATTGTCAAGGACAACACAAAATGTCATCCTAAGTTCAGATAATGTCACAGTAAGTTTACCTTTGGTTTTACCTGTCTATTGTCATATAAACAATAAGCTTTAAAAGATTCGGAGTGAATACACTCCCAGTAAAAGGAACAGGATGGAAAGGAAGAATGGAACAGAATGCTTGGGTGATGGTCCAGCACTGCAGACTCGTTACTGAACACTGAAGAAAATATATGAATCATAAATGCTTTTCCCACTGCTGACCATAATGTTAATTTGCAGGAGTAATCTCAGGCACTTCAACACTAGAATTGAACCCTAACAACAAACTGAACTGGTAAAGCACGTTTCACATTTGAAGCTTTTAATTACAAGTACTTGTTCAGTCTTGTTAATTATATTCCGCCCTCTCCTTCAAAAGACGGGAAAAAAGGAAAAAAAGGAAAAGAAAAAAGGTGGCAGGGACCAAAAGCAGAAGCAGAACCACAGTGTTCCAAATTCTTATGCTGACACATTTTTTCACAATTCATTTTTAATCAATAAGATCTGCACATTCCTTCTGAGCTTCCAGCCATATGTAAAGCAAACTACTGGGGTCAGCAAAAGAAACTTAGGATATGAATTTTCAAAACCATCATGGTCATATGCTTAGCTGTATGTGTTAACAGCCTGAGAGACGATGGAAAATTACTTTACAGTAAAACCTTCTAGATAATGCCATGAGTAACTACATTAATTTAAACTACCATTCCAGTCCCTGCTGATTGTACCTGCTGGAGTACAGAGGATTATATGGACCACAAGGTCCTGTTTCTCCTTCAAAGTAGCCTCATCTCTAAGCGTCTGAAAAAAACTATAAAGAGGCTGCATAGAAGCACTGAAGTCAACACTGCAGTTGAAAGCTGCCCCTCAAAACTTCAAAGGCAAAACCCTCTAACTTGCCATACCACAGAGAGGACAAACTACCAAACCATAATTGGCAGCTTCCCACAAGACCATGACCAAAATACAGCAGCATTCAAGACTTTTTCCACATAGAAGCATGTATTTGTCATCACCTCACAGCCACCAATCCACCAGGAAAAAACCTCATTAAAGAATGCATTAATACTAAAACAAGAATTAAATCTGCAGCATCTGTGACGGTTGTAACTTTACTCATATTGAAGCAGGTACCAGCAAGAAGGTACTGCAAAAGTCCAGGCAAATCAAATGTCATTATCTTATTCACAGAAACTCCTACTGACAGTTCAGCTACAGTCATCATGCTGAAGTAAACCCACCTACAAAACCCCTCACAGTTTGATCATTGTAAACTTACTCTTAATGAGTAACTCACAAATTCTGCATTTATGCCAATGGACTGAAAAATATCTTAAAAATATCTCAGGTCTTCCGACGAGATTACACTATCCACGCTCCAAATAAACATAAGGATTGTTCCAGTGGCAACTGTAATTCAGCTCTGTATTTTCTCTAATACCAAGAAATGTAGAATTCATCAATATAAATACAGTGAAGTGGTTCTGCAAAGGTACATCAGGCTTCTGGGGAAGTCTTTTCTTCCCACAGTGCCTTGCCATTGCAAGCTTCCATTCTTCTGCATTATTGACCCCCCCTCTTCTGTGTGTGTCAGTGGCAGAGATTTTGCTTGTGTGGGTGTGAATTCTGAGTCCACTGCAGATAGAGCTTGGAACTAGCTATCTACTCGTCCTCAATCTCCTCACTACCTCCTGCAGCTCAGCACCTTCTGCAGGAGGTCCTCCACCTGGGCACACCTTTTGCAGGAAGGTCTGTTGCCCATCCTGCAGTCTGAGGTCTGTGGCGCAGCTTCCCTCATTAGAAGTTCCTTCTGGAGGGAGGCATCAGCCACGGACAGGGTAGACTGTGCACACCCCACTGCTGGAGCTGCAGCCTTTGCTCTCAGATGAGTGCACACCATTCTGCCCTGAGGGTCAGGTAGGATAAGTGCCCCTGACCTGCGCAGATGACCACAAAATGGTGCCTGGTTGATGGAGTATGTGGACTTCAAGTTTCTCCACTCAGCCTTGGAAGAGTATATTTCCTGAAACACCTGGACCTCACAATTAAATACTCATCAGTGATTAAGATGCTTCAAGCACTGGATTATGAAAACACTTAATAAATGGAGCTGATTATCAAATTGTTAAAAAAGCTTCTATTCAGACACATCTCTGGAACAGTAGTGACAAAATGGGGAAAGAAAATTACACTGCACTTTAATGACGTTTTAGGACAATCTAATATGAAAATGGTTCAGCTGAGGCTGCGTTGACCCTGGCAGTATAACCATTATAGACTTTGATATGCTATTCACAACTCGCCCATTACCATTTACAACAACATAAACACTCGGTTAGGAAATTATTTCTTTTAATTAAACCGAGGTTAGTATTATTTTAGTTAGAGACATAAAACTGTAATATTTCAGATAATTTTCTCTCCTAGCTCAAATTTCATTCAAAGCAATGTATGCATTTCAGTTTGGGTTTTTTTGGTTGGTTTTTGTTTGTTTGTTTGTTTGGGGTTTTTTTGTGTTTTGTTTTGTTTTTTTGTTTTTTTTTTTGGGGGGGGGTGTCTTTTTTATTTTTGCAAGAGACAGATATAGTTTATTAAAAATGAAGGCTTTGTGTACCAAGTCACAAAACCACAAAAGATCACACGCAAAAAGAAAATAGGTGATATTGCTGACTGCAAGAAAAAGAGAAAGTACCTGCATAATACTCTGGTAACACGAAGATGCAATTCAACTTTGCCACAGAGCATTTACTAAATCAAAGAACAGCAAGCTCATGTTTGTCATCCTAAAGGAGGTACAGCGTTAAACCTGTGACACCATCTCACTACATCAAATCTGCAGGACCCTGTTCTCATTTATACAGGGCTTTCCTTGCACGTGACCACAGTCAGTGCACATATGTACTGAATTTCTTTACTGCTAGAAAGAAATGTGAATGTATATTAATGCAAATGAGACTCCATCCTACAAATAAAAACTCATCTGCTTTCATGTTGGGACTACCCTGAATAAATTAGAGTTAGTACCACATGAGCATGTTTAATTTTGCTATAAAGCCATTTACCACTGGGAGTGTGGGAGTGCCCGTGTTACATTTTGCTTTTAATAGTGCTCAAGGAAAAGGCTGAGATACTTAATGCCTTCTTTGCCTCGGTCTTTAATGGTAAACCCAGTTCTCAGGGTACCCAGCACCCTGAGCTCGAAGACAGGGAGCTGAATGAAGCCCCCACAATCCAGGGGGAAATGGTCAGTGACATGCTACAACACTTAGACACACACAACTCTATGGTGCCAGATGGGATCCACCCAAGGGTACTGAGGGAGCTTGCGGAAGAGCTCACCAATGACTTTCAGTCATTTCTCAGCTGTCCTGGCTAACCAGGGAGGTCCTCATTGACTGGAAGTGAGCAAATGTGTCACTCATCTACAAGAAGGACTGGAAGGAGGATCTGGGGAACTATAGGCCTGTCAGTCTGACCTCAGTGCTGGGGAAGGTTATGGAGCACATCATTGTGAGTGCCATCATGAGGCACACAGAGGGCAACCAGGCGATCAGGCCCAGTCAGCATGAGTTTATGAAAGGCAGGTCGTGCTTGACTAACCTGACCTGCCTCTATGACAACGTGACCCCCTTAGTGGATGGGAGAAGGGCTGTGGTGGACAACATCAACTTACGTGGGAGTGTTGGTCTGCGTAAGGGTAGGAAGGATCAGCTCTACAGAGGGATCTGGACAGGCTGGATCGATATGCAAAGGCCAATTGCATGAGGTTCAACAAGGTACAGTGCCAGGTCCTGCACCTGGGTTATAACAACCCTATGCAACACTACAGGCTTGGGGAAGAGTGGCTGGAAAGCTGCCTGGAAGAAAAGAACCTGGGTTGTTGGTCATCAGCCAACTGAATATGAGCCAACAGTGTACCCAGGTGGCTAAGAAACAGTGTGACCACCAGGACTAAGTGATCATCCATCCCCCTGTACTTGGCAGTAGTAAGGCTGCACCTTGAATACTGTGTTCAGCGTTGGGGCCCTCACTACAAGAGATACTGAGGTGCTGGAGTGTGTCAAAGAAGGGCAACAAAGCTGGTGAAGAATCAAAACCGTAAGTCTTACGAGATGCAACTGGGGGAACTGGGTTTGTTTAGTCTGGAGAACAGAAGGCTCAGGGGTAACCTTACCACTCTCTACAAGCATAGGAACAGGCTTCCCAGGGAAGTTGTTGAGTCACCATCCCTGGAGGTATTTAAAAGTTGTGTGGATGTGGTGCTTAGGAACATGGTTTAGTTGTGGACTTGTCAGTGCTGGGTTAACGGTTGGACGTGATGACCTTAAAGACTTTTTTAACCTAAACAATTCTATGATTCTGTTCTAAAAACATGGGTAATTACTTTTTTCAGATGACTCAGAATAGGTATAGCAGCACAGGGACCAGCTGCGCACACTTTCACACTCTGGCATTTCCAAAGAAAAGAAATACTAAAGAACAGATTGTTTTGACTAAACTAGACTAAAGATCTCCATCAGAATAGTTCCCACATTATACTCCAAAATCAATAATTGCCCAATTGTGGCAAGAGATATCCAGAAACTTCTTTAAAAAGTAGAAGTAACATAAAGGAATGATGATGATTTTGGTTTTTCATGCACTCAGTATGGATGATTTTATCACATTAGAATGGATCTTACATACCATTTGCTTCAGTTTCTAGTACCTTACAAAACAGTCTCTGAAAAATCACCTAGTGAAATTACTCCTTCTGAAAGAGGTACTACCTGCCCCGTGAATGCAACTATACTAAAAATCCCATATCATAATTTAATTTGGGCAAAGTTACACAAGTGAAAATGAAAGACAAGTCCAAAGCTACATACCAGAGACTGGGGCAGAATTAAAATGTGATTACAAGATCTGAATTCCCACATATACTACATTATGTTTTCTTTCAGACCACACTTGGAATGCTCACCTCCACCCACTGCTTAGGATATCGAAAAACATATCTGCTTAACGAATTTTTGGAGCCTGTCTCTTCATGCTATACAGCTAAATAATTCACTCTGCTTTAAAATACAATTCACAAAGAAACAATTGTGGATAGATATAGCGGAGGTTTTTTTTTTGGGGGGGGGGTTAGTTTGTTGGGGGGGTTTTTTGTTTGGATTTTTTTTTGAAACAGCATTTTTCTCTAGGCATATCCCAAATTTTGGTCTTGAATGGGTGAACATAGAGTTTGAAAGTACAATAGGAAAAACAGCCTTTTGAATAAAGTTCACCTTTCAAAAATATTTTAAAATACTATTTTTATACAGTTGATTTTAACAATACAAAAACCTCTCTACATGATTCAAAAGTAGCTTTGATAACAGCATATTTATAACAATGTTTTATTCATATATTTCTTTTGTAGCTCTGTCACTAAGAATTGAACCAGCTACCTACAACTGAATTCTTCCACTGCTAGTTGTGCAATGAGAAAGATATTACTGCCTTCTGACTGCAGTAAAACAAAAAGAAATCTATTACTTGTCTGGTTTACTATGACTAACAAATACAGTGAGTGTGAGATATGACAAGCATGGCTACTTTTCACCAGAAATGTCATATATTAGGACAAATTTTTTGTTACACATATACCAAGGATTTCTGTGTTTTTTTAAGACTGCATGCTTATCTGTGGATCCAAGATGCTAAAGTATGTTCTAAGCTCCTTTATATGTAGATACAACAGATATTTTGTGATAACTTCAGTTACAGAACATATTGTGGACCTGAAAACTTGTTTTGGGTTTATTGTTTTGGGGGAGGGGTTTGTTTGGTTTTGGGGTATTTTTTTGTTAGTTGTTTTTTTTTTTTTTATGATATTGTCATAAACAAGCCACACCTCTGTGTCTAGTCTTCCTTTTGTTGTCATTTGAAAATTATTTTAGAGAGGCATATAAGGGTAATTTTTATATATATATATTTATGTATATCTCAAAGGAAAGGAAAAATCAAATGTTAAATTTCTCCTCAGATTAAATGAAGATTGCAGTTGAAAGCATTTTTAGCTTTTTGGCAAAGCAGCTTGCCAATGGCTGTGGATGACGACAATCCAGTGTCACATGGAAAAGTAGAGCATGGTACTAAATACTTCATTGATAGGGTTTGCAAGGTCCTAAATTATCTTCAAAGAAAACTCAAAGTTTCCTTTGCTCAAAAAAAAAAAAAAAAAAGAAGAAAAGTAAATAACCAACTAGGAAAATATGCAGTGATAATACTCAGTACCAGAAACATGGAAAAATATGACACTAATGCCATCTTCATGAGAAGATAAACTCCCAAACTTCACATCCTGCCACTCAAGGTAGGACATGAAATGACCTGTAACGCATCTTAGCTCCCTCTGCAGCCCCTATATGAAAGTGGCAAATCCCTTACCTCAATACTCAAAGCTTATAAAAATATTTCAAAGAATGTGCAAATTACGGACTCCCAAGGACCTACAGTCTCAGATCTTGAGAGGAGAAAAAAAAAAAAAAACAAACAACGGAAGATAGATTTTATTAATTACCCTGGAAGCATCAGTGTCATGCCTAATCTGGTACCGTTAATGTCTTGGCATGTTTGCTCTCGATTTTGAAGGAGCCTAGCATACATTAAAAAGAAGAAAAAATAGTTTTCTATGTGAGGTACTGAGTACAAAATCTGTGGCTTTAGAGGCATAACGGGAATTCTTAATTCCCTGTAAGTGTAACATGAATTTAAGATCTCTTAGAAGCAGAAAAAATTACCACTCTTAACTCATGCCGATGGTGCTCTGGTTCTCATGTGATACAAGGAGAGGGATTCTCCTGGTGGCTAAAAGCAATTTTGAAATTTTTGGCACTACTGTACATGCAAAGCGGCAAAGACAAAAGCATCACAGATGTAGCCAGAAAAGGCAACAGAAAACAATGAAATATCAGAGGAACACTTGTAATACAAGTATAGAATAAACCTCAGAATGCATCTGAAGCATAATCTCGGCACTAAGGGGAATTTTGAGGAAAAGAATAAAGAGACTGCTGCTGTTATAATTCCTATTCTTTTTTTACTTAGGAAGATATAATTTTACGAGGATTTGTGTTGCAAACAAATAACGATGCATTGAATATTACAGGCAATTATTTCATCACTTTTTCCCCAACAGAACAACCTATAAGATTTTGAATACTAACCACTTAATTTGAAAGACAGTATGCTACATACTCCCTTTTTTGTATAACTGGGCTATAGCCAAACAAAACACTGATCCTAAGTAGGGTTCTGATATCACAGAGGTCCAGAGAAAGTATGACCCTTAAACCACTCCTCAGCATCCAAACCAGTATCTGAAACAGCTAGGTATAGCACTGTCAAAACCGCTCCTGAAGAATGCCACTGCGTTTCCATTGTGGGCACTGCAAAATGATGCTCAAACCTCCTTTGGAAGCAACTGCCAAAAGAGAATTACACAGTCCATCTTCTTGGCCAGTTGTCTGTGGGTTTACTGTTGATGCATCTAATGCCATAGGCTTTTGGCAGCTGGCAGTATGCAGCATAAAACGTCATTCAGCTTCACTGTCACAACTGCTGTGCTTCACAGAGCAGAAAATCAAGTTTGACAGACTTGAAGAAGGTTCTTGTAATTTACTATAATTTACCTAAATCATTACATACAGGGCTTTAAAAATCTCATCTGTGGCTTCCAAAGAACTGCGACTAAGTGCGGTTATTTTATAACATAATAGGAAAACCCAGTTATGAGTTTAGATCAAATACATATTTTCATTCCCATGGACAGAAGCATTGTCATAATTTCTGTCTTTAAACATTCTATCTTCAATTTTCAGAACTTAATTTCTATATCATCTAGCCTTAACATGACTAGTAGTCTTTTACATTGTAACTGGCTAAGAACTTTGCACTGGAACTGCCTTTTATCAGAAATAGCTGATTTTCAGGTGACTTTTTAGTATAACGTATCTGCCAGGTTTCGTAAACTTGCTATAAAATTAAAGTAGCAGTCTACTGTATTCTGGTTGGTACATGTTGCTTTCAGGGTACCACATTTGCTCTTTTGGGGACAGATAACTGAGAAGCCAAGCCTCTTCAACACCTTGGGGCTGAAAACTGTCCTAAATCTGGACAATCCAGAACTTTCTGCCATGGAAAGCACTGTCCTTCCAGGGTTCCCAGGGATGCTGCAGAGCCTGCTACCTGGGAAAGCTTTCTTTGAGTTTTTGGCTCCAACACACACGACAATTCATTGTCAAATATTGTCATATTCTGTTGTCAAATTTCTGTTTCACTTTCTGTTTCACTTCACAACCCTTGGCCTCTCAGCGTCCACACTGCATACATATTAATTTGCACACAGATTCCTATTTTGAGCTATCCAAGCAGTTCCCTTTGTGAATGAACCTGAGCAGAGAAGATGCTTTATCAACCCAAACAAATTACATCACAGAACAGAATTTAACACTGGCAAACAGAATAGAAATCCTTAAGCCTAAAATGTTAACTAAATGTAGACTAAAACTATTAATTGAAGGAAGATTTACTAATTACAATTTAACAGGTACTCAATGTCCCAACCCTCTGGCATGCAGACAGCAGAAATTGCAACCACTGAGCTATTACTTGCAGGCTACTGCCATTGACTGCTAGCTTCTGTTATTCCATAAGCAGTTTCACAGGGAATGGGAGAAAGCATACTGCAGAGGTATTGGTGAGAATTTTTCTTTTCCAGTAGGTATTTACTTCAGTTCAGGAAATAAGAACTGTGAATATTCCTTCTCATTTTTGAAGCTTTAGCCTCAACCATCAGTGCAGTCAGCTTCAGTTCTGCCCAGGGGCCCTTCTGATGCCCCATGGTACGTCCTACTTTCCCAAATCAAAACAAAATATATGGGACACAGTCATGTCCCACCCAGTTCCTGCCAGTGTGTTGACCGATTTTTGAATGAAGTATACAAAAATTGTAAGATTTACTGAAATAGCTACCTAATCTGCATTTTCCCATTTGTTTTTGTACACCTGAATGCAGACCATATACAGTTTGATTAGTCCTGCTGTGTACTTCTCAAGGCAGTGCAATTTGTTCAGAAGCACACCAAAGAGCCATTTCTGAGGTGTATCTAAATTCAGGAACTACTTCCTTAGAGAATTTTAATAGAAAAAAACAGCAGTATCACCCAGTGCTCTGGGACTCCATAGCAGCTTTCCCAAAATAAAAGATAAAACTCAGGAGCTGCTGATCCATTGGTCAGCCCATGTCAAATGAGAGCCAACAAGCACCCTCCCTTGCCTTCCCTCCAAGTGTGATCACTTCAGAGGAACAGAAAAAAGAAATCTCACACAGTGAAAGAAATACAGGGGGGAGAACCATTTCCATAATAGTACTTATATCTCCCTTTAAATATTGGCCTTTAAAATCTCAAATTTCAGAAAAGGAAAAAGGTCTGGTGACTTCATAGAAACATGAGGAAAAGAAGACATTTGCTCTTCCTCTCGCCTTGCAAGAAATCATGGCAACACAAGACAGAAGTGTCTCCTGTAATAACCATTCAAGTGTCTGCATTGGAATAGAACTTGACATGATTTTTAACTGCTTAACACTGCTATCAAAGTTCCTCTTCCAGAGCAAACCACATTAAAAAACCTAAAACCAAGAGTTTTCCACTTGCTTGGGTTTTGATAGACAGAACTGTGCAACAAAGGAGCAAAGCAAAAGCAGATCATGTCTCACACACACATCCTCTGCTCCACACACATATTTCAGACGCTACTGCATGTTCCACAGAGTGTACTACCACAGCAGCACAAAGAAGGTGCCTCTGGTGTGCTAGGGAATGGCAGATATACAACCAGAGGACCTGAAGTCTCTGAGAATCCACCCTCCCTAACTCCATGTGGGGAAGCAGGTAGCACATTGTGAGTCACAGCAACAGCTTCAGGCAATTAACAAACGCATTTTACAATCTGGCTTTGATTTTGTCTTCACTGCCCCCTGCAGTAGTAGTCCTGGTGCAAAACTAGTTCAGAGGAAATTTTTGGGTTGTTTTTTTTTTTTTTTTTTTTTTCCACAACTGACAGGATAGCAGTTACATTAATGTATAAATCTGAACACAATGTAATTATCCTTACAGCTACTTATGTACCTCAGACTGAGTCAAATTCCTCAGTCCATGTAGTTAATGCTTGGGCTGAGATAGAGGAAAAGTGCTGAGCTACCAGAGAGCCACACATGAAGACAGATTTATGATCATCAATTCAATACACATTTTTCATCATATTTTTTATATCAGCCTATTGCATTTACTCACTTCTATCACATTCACAAAATTTTAGGAGTCAGATTTTATTTTCCCATCCCCCAGTGGGCCTAAGTTGACTTAAGCATTTTTTTTTTTAAAGCTACTTTTAATTGAAAAAAGACTACATAAGATAAATGCAGAAAAAAAAACTAAAAATAAATAAATAAAAAATGAAACATCCACAGCCCCTTCCTAAGGAGGGTTGGAACTTGGTGATCTTAAGGTCCTTTCCAACCCTAACTATTCTATGATTCTATGACCTAAACATCTCTCTTCAGTCCTTCAGCAGCATTTTGTACAATCAACCAGAAAGATATGTGTCCATTTGTCTGACTTACAGGTTCAAATGTTGGCTCCGTGGGTTGATATTTATTGCCTTGTAGTCTTTTATATGCCATAGGTCTTTCTTTCTATCACTCCAGTATTTCCTATAATCCTACTGGGCCTCATCTTGATTTGCATCACTTGGCAATTTATGTTGTGCAAGCTATATTAAGGGCTCACAGATTTTCATAGCAATGGCACGTACAAGATGTTCCAGCTTACTCATTGAATCCACTAACTGCAGTTGACTGATAAGGTATTTTTAACAATTTTTTATAGGTATTATACACACAAATATCCCTTTGTTAAAATGTCATGATGGCGAAGTCACTCATTCAAATGTCTGGAAATGCTAAAAGTCATTACTGCTGTGTGCATCCTTATGTTACAAAGCAGCTGAGAGTACTTAGCACTTCGTAAATTACAAAACGTTCTTAAGCAACCAACTACCTAAAAGTTCACTTAACTGATATGACACACCATCACCTTGGCAGAGTCAGAGATAAAATATAGCTCTGAAAAATCCATTCACCTGCCCCAATCATACATTTGTCCTTTTACTTCTTCAAGTTTCTTTCTTATTCAGTACACATTCCCTTGTGCAGGTAGCTTCTACAGGTCAGGGCTTCTCTGCTAGAAATCCTGACTTAAGTATCACTGGTCCTTCCCATTGTTGCCTCAGCCACTTCTATCTTCTCTCTATAGCAAGCAAACCCTTCTCATGCAAGTCTGGCCTTGTTCCCCAACTTCTTGACCTTCTTAATCCCCAATCTCTTCACAGTAGTCTCTGCTGCTTCAGCTGAAAAGCCCATGTCCTGCTGAGCTTTGTTCAAGACTTTAACATGCTCCTTACAGTCACAGAACTGGTTAATCTGTGCACAGTAAAAAAATAATTGAAGAAACCAACTGTCATTCAAACAGGGAAAAATATATATGTATATATATTAATCATTTGGTATTACCACCACACAGCAAATGTTCACATATGACTAAGACATGAGGGGGAAGAACCCTGTGTACCTATTTGCCATGCAGACCTAGAGGTTTTCCAACTTAACTGACAGATGACAAGAGTATCAATACAATACACACATACACAGATTCAAACGCTGTATTTTCACAGTCCTAACAGAGTTAAAGTTGCATGAGGATTTCTTGGGTGCAATTCATGCAATATGGGTTTTCATAAGACTGAGGTAACACTGATAATATTTGTAGAGTTTATTTCAGTTCAATTAGTTAGGGAATTCGATCTGAACTGGAGCTGCTGTATTGCTTCTGGATGACCAGGTACCAGTAAAGCATCAGTAACATTTATTTCCATCTATGCATGGCTGACATGTTGCTAGTTTTTTTCTAGAAATAGACACTACAGAGGCTATCTATCTCTTCTTACCTTCCCCTTGGATCACTGCAATCTGCTCTGAACTTTGAAAATATTTGAAAAATTCAGCTAGCATAGAAGTAGGCAACATTTTAGAGGCAAACCATTTGGAAACAGCCATCTGTGCTTGATAATGGTTGGAAATTTTAGAAAAATGCTACTTTTCTCTCTTCTCACTTTTTTTTTTTTTGGTCAGAAAAATCCTTGAAGTATTTTTTTTTTACTAGTTCCACTCATTCCACCCTTCTGCTGTGGATTTCTTTTCAGTACTAGCTGTGAAAAAAAAATACATCCCTACAACCAAATTTCATGTAATAGCCTACACAATATTAATCGATTTGTATTGACCACAGACCCTGGCATCCCTGTGCTCCCATTTTTATTAGCTACCCCATTTCTTCTAATCTCTTTACTCCAGTATCTCCTTTTTGCTTATTTCTCACTATTTGGCACCATACTACTGAGTCCACTCAAGCAGTCAAGAAGCCAGTATCTTGGTTTAGGTGAGATGCAACTGCCAGCAAGAGCACCTTCACCAAAAATGTACTTCCATGAAATAACATATTCTTTCCTTTTTCTGATAGTGTGAATTAGCTGACTATTTGACGAAGTGCAAACCCTCCTGCATGTTTCTGAGGGAGACATTATTTAGCAGTAGGGGAACACTGTTAATTTTAAATAAAGAGGTATGGTGCTATCAATTACTTCTTTATTAAGCAGCAGACTATTTATTTTCCTCACAAATGTACCCAATAATAGATGCCTTCCTATGCTTTCTTTAATGTACAAAGGCATTTCTACAGAGCAAATAAGTGATTTCAGTTAAAGAGAATTGAGGACTCACCATTTCTAAGCATTCATCATATCTACAAACCTTATCTGGTTACAGATGTATCTGACTAGACAAAGAAACCCACATTCACTTTTCTAGTACCTTAATGTTTCTCACAAACATCAATTGTCTTGATAAGCACTTCTACCCCTTAAGTAGGAAAAAAATTCAGAAGTTCCTTGAATTTATAAATAAAGACATTTAATTATGATTTAATATATATTCTTGATTCACAAAAATAAGAATCTGATTACTAAAAGCACTTACATATTTCATGGCCATTTCTTACATGGTACTGGAAACCTTTCTTTTCATATTCCTACTAGGAGCTTCCTTCTACAGATGGTTTAAGTAGCAAATATTCAAATAGAAAATATTCAAAATATTCAAACAGCAAACATCCATTTGGGTTCCAAACGATGATAAAACTACTTGCATGCTATATAATCTATATTATGTCACTTCATATAACATATACATCGTACTATAGCATCTATATTATTTAAGACTACACATACATTGAATATTTCACTGCTTTTCTTCCACCCCCTTCCTTCAAAATATTCAAACTTTAGCAAATTCTGTTTGTAGTCTCAGCTGAAGCTGAGAAAGCTGTTAGTTCAATGTATATACACTCCCTTCACTGACCTAAATTATAAGAGACTAGCTTCAAAACCAGTGGCTGAAAACAAATCTTAAACACTGAGCAAGAGTAACAGATCCTGTAACTATACCTCCAGAAAAAATGCATTAGAGATGCACTAGAAAAAGCTGCTACAAAATAAATACAGAACCATTAGGTGTCACCTTAACTTTTAAACATGAGTTTCTTTTTTTTGCAGACCAGTAGCCCCAGGCAACTCCTCTCTGATTCACTGTCATAGTGAAGCACAAAACCAGAATCCTCAGAGCTCTCTGGTCCACAACATCACAGCGGGTCAGGTCTCTCATAGAAATGGGTGATGTGGTTCAGCTACCAGCCTGGCACCAAACAATTTGCTTCTGCTCTTTACCTGACTCTGACCTTGTCAAATAAAGATAAAAAAGACCCGCTCCCCTTGAATACATGGGTCCTTCCCTGAATATTCAAAGTTCTTAGCTTCATCCCACTATCTTCTGATGTTGAAAAGCGCTGTTTCCAGACACCAATGACCATCCAGCCTCTCTGAACCATGAAGCTTGGTAAGGCAAAACTACTTAGCCTGCATACTCAAATTGCAAGACAGTACAAAAATAAAAATTTATGCTTTCTGATCCCCGGTACTGATGCAACAAAGAAGGTGCAAAAAGCTTCTTCTGGTGCCAAAAGAGTCTGGCCTTTTTCAGAAAAAAAATCCCTTTAGTCTCTTAATATAGGTGACCCACTAGCATGTATAATTTTAAGACCACCGACCTACCCAAGAGCAGGATGGTAGAAGCAGGTGTGACCTGCTTCTGAATCTGGACAAAATCAGTGCAGTCCAAGTGCCTCCAGGGAGTTGCTCTGTTGGCTAAAGAATCTATCACTTGCCAAGTCTGAGCTCCTTTAAACCACTTCTTTGAGACAGGCATTTGCTCTGCAGTTCATGAAGTCCTTCATTCTGTTAGTTGCCATTCACCTGCATTTTAAATGGTTTACTTGAGTAGAAACACATGTGTATTTCTACAGCAAGCATTCCCGAAGTACTTCATGCCTGTACAATGGCAGGTCTGTACCTGCAGGTAAAAATTAGCAAGTCATCCTGCTTCTAGCTTTGACTGCATTGGTTTAAGCCAAATTCAGGACTGCAGCTACTAGAACAGCTGATGCCTTTGGCATGATCCTGCATGAAAGCAGCATGACCTTGGGAGGCTCAATGATGACAAGAGCAAGACTGTATTTTCTCCCTCTTGCCTGACATAATCTCAGTATGAAACAACAGGAGAGAGGATTGTCTCACGTTGCAAGGAAGTCTCTGCTTTGACTGTCACAAGCAAATCATTACAGCACAGGAATGATTTCAGATATTGCAACTCAGATTGCTTGCACCTCAGGCTGCAACTTGCAACCACCCTCCTTAAAAGCAAAAATGAAGTCAGTGTGATGTCTCACATGGTCTAGTTTCCACATGGGCTCCAATATACTTTGGTGTTTAAAATGTATCTTTTCTACAGCCTTGATGTGGAGGGTCTAGACCTGGGGCGGAAGCTCTTCAAACCTCAACTCTCCACAGCCATGTGCCTTACTGCTTGGTAGTTCAGGAACTAACGACTACATGTGCATATTAATCTGTCAGAAGCACCCCGAACAGCTCAGAGGCAACCTCTGCATGGAGGATTTTGCTCTCTGTGGACTGTTGTTTGCACTTTTCCTTTAGCCTGCTTCATAGCCAAAATGGAGTCACTTTATTTCTCAATTTTTTATTTATTTTTATAATAGCACTTGCCCCTAAAAAAAAATAAATTAAAAAATTCAAAGTAAATTTCTGTTAAAAGCATGTGATATTGTAAACTGCAGGACTGCATTTAAGAACATACTTAGATCAAGTGCCTGCTGCCAAAATAAGCAGAAAAAAAATAAATTTGTAACTTCACAAACTATCCTAATTTTTATTCAAAAGGGAATAGGACTATTAAAATTATTATTCTCAGCAACAACTATTTAGAGTAACTGAAGTAAGGATTACCTGAAGTCAGCAGTATTTTTCATTGTATGAACTCAGAGGATTTCCTAAAGTGCTGAGCATTCTTCCTAGTTTTTTCCAAACTGAACATGAGTTCTACCTGAACTGATGAGAAATACACCGGAGATAGAAACAAAAAAATTTCTCTTGTCAGCTAAAATTGTAAAAGTAGTGGCATCCATTTAGCTATCGCTAATCAATAAACAGTAAAAAAATTAGAAAAGTTTAAAATCTATATCTTTGTCAACATAAAATTCATACAACAGTAAGTGCACTGTATTTGTTATCTGAAAATTCATGCACCATCATCTTACATAGCTGAATATGTAAAGAGTAAAGCCTATCTAGTCTGGTTTAAACCACAAACAACCAAAGTCATTAAACCACTCTCCTGATCAACTTAATGCGTAAAAAAACTCAGCACACACACTGCAGTTATTTTAAACGCTGCGTGTAGGCACAAGCAATAACCACCTGTTAAAGTACTGATGCTCCCACACAACACTTCAAAACACATTTTCTCCTGTATTGCTAGTAGTTATTTTTGGGCACATGCTTTTAGTTTGTAAACCTGTTCTCCTCTACTACCTCCACTATTATCTTTAGCATTTTCCCTTCTGTTCTAAAATTCCACTTTGAATACCAGCAGAACCCAAACCCAGTATCTTACTGAGAATCAAAAAGGCACAGTGGGACTGCAGCTACAGCTGTGCAAATCCAGGGATTTTGTGTGGAGCTCCTTTGGATTTGCCCCATACGGGAAATAAGAATTTTATTAAGTCTGTGCCACAGGACATATCACACTGACAGCAAGCACATGTGCCTCTCTGTTGATTCTGTATAGATTCTGAGAGAAAAGGAGCATTTCAAACCCCAATAAAGCCAAACAGAAGGTTCCCCTACTAAATCTGTACCTGAAACTGTGAGCAAATGAATTGTTTTCTGCGGTTGAGTTCAGAGCAAGGCATCAGAAGGTACTGTAAAAATGCCAGCTTAATTAGCATGAAGAGTCCTTGAACACAAAATAAAGAGTTGACACTCCTTGCCATATTATGCACAGTTGCCCAGCCACAACTGACACCTGCCTGGTTGATACAAGAGGTACACCAAGGCTTTCCATGGATAAGAAATCCAGAATAAGAGGAAGCACAGCTTGCTTACTAAATCATGAATCCATCAAAAGGATCATGCCCTCCTCCAAACTGCGCAGTAAAATAATTTCGAAATGTACTTCAATGCAAGTCAGGCATAGCAGCTTTTATGTATGAAACCCCAGGAAATAAAAATTATGTTATTTGAGTATAAAGAGACTCAGTAAGAGGGCAAGTCTAAATAAAATAAGATACAACTAGCAATTTGTGTTTAAAAGCACAATGGTCATTTGCATTTAAAAGAACAATGATCAACATTTTATGGATCTGTTTGCAATGTAATCATGATCAATTCCACTTAGAGAGAAAATGCCACTTGAAACAATTTTCTTTACTAATAAGATTCTTAAAAAAACTAAATCAATTTTATAAAATGTGCTTAGCAAGATTTAAACAGAAAAAAAGATGAGGCTATTTGCCTTCATGTACAATTTGATCAGATAGCGTGTAATAGAGGTGTCAAAGCCCTTTGAAGTTTCCTCAGAGACTTGAATTTCAGCTAATTTTCTTATGCAAATAAGAGCTAACTAGTTTTTAAATTCCAGCTCTTTTGACTATAAAACCTCTAAATAGATTCTTTGTAGCTCTCATGTTTAAGAAGTTTTGAGTGTATTCTCATCACATTGCACAGACAGCTATGCATAAGCCTCTCATTAAGGAAAAACCACCTCGCATTGAAGGAAGGATATACCCTTAAAGATTTCTGAATTAAATTCATGTTCAGATATTCATCCAAATTATTTTACATTTTCATAGCACATTAACATAGTCCCTATAACTTCATGGTAAAGACAGATATACTACTCATAATCTGCACTAGAATATGAAAACATATGACTGCAGCATCAGCAAACATGCTAATGTTAAAAGATCGTGGGTAGGAAGATGCATTTGGCAAGACAATTTTGCTAAGTGTCAGGACTTCTATCAGTGCTCAAGGATTGTCTGCTGTTTGTTATGGCTTTTCTTTTACTTTGAACACAGCTTAAGGTACATTTTGCCAGACAGAAGAGAGAATCCAAGAATTTCCATTTGACATAACAAATGGAATACATGATGAAAGCCCAGTCTGAAGAGAAACAGAAACAGTACAGAAAGCCCAGATTCAGCTCTTATTAATCTAAAGCTTGACTGTGTTTTGCTGCAGGGTCTAGCATACAAATACGTTATATCTAGATCCCAATCTTCAGGTTGCTTTTTTTATTTGAAGTATCTATGTAACCAATTAGTCAGTTTCTGCTACACTTCCGCTTTACCTCTACCCACAGAGGGAGGATACTCAACTATCAGCCTTCAGCTATGAACTCTAAATTCTTCAGCTTAAAGTTAAGATCCCCACATTTTACTTTGCTCATTTCTCAACTCAATCAGAAACTAATTAATTGGCCAACAAATCAAAACATATTTGAAATAAAGACCTGATTAAATTTTTTGTTCTCTAACCTTAGTAATGGTTAAGTAAAAATTACATGGGAATGACATGCAGCAGATGTGAAAAAGAGTGAACTTTTGTTTTGTAAACCCATGCGCTTTTAAAGTCTAAAAGGAAGAGTGAAGAGTAAAGATTTTTATTGCTTGGCTTGGATTTTATTTTTCTTCCCCACAGTTGTTCAATTCATCTTACTACTACAGTATGTGTTAGGAAGAAATCAGCACACCGACTCTTTCAGATGCTGCTGAACAACCTACTTTAAAATTTCCTCAGAATAACAAAAGTATTTTAAAACAAATTATTTCAAAATTTTCCTATGCTGTGATTAATACATCCTGGTTTGAAAAATCAACAAACAGTCTGTGAAAGCAGTGGCCAGAATCATTCAACCTGCGATTTAAAACAAGCATGCAAGGAATTAATTTGACTCAGTGAATCTATAGAGTAGCATAGACTCTTTTGGCTATGAAGGTCTCAGATCTACTGGTTGAGTATGTTCATATTAATCTGGGATGTTACATTGCAGGTCCTGAAAATTCTCAGTTCTCACTGACATCAGCAGGAAACAAAAGCCCTCAGTCCATAAGACAGGCCTCCTAAAAACGTAATACTTAGACTGCTAATGTAACAGTCTCTTTTCAAAGACAATCTGAACCAGCATTTCTCTTTATCATCTGTCATGTATTTTGGTTTAGAAAACCTACACAATGACCACAATAGTAGAATTTCACATAGGAAATAAAATCCTTCAGCTAAGTAGTTTCTCACTTTAAATGCTAGATGCTCCAAGACTTACGGAGATACCTTTCATACAAGCAAAGCCCAAGCTAACTGGGTGAAAATATTACTTAGAGGATAATATTCAGATACTAATCTTATTTAGTAGTCATTATCTTCTGTAAGATTAACATTTTTATTTACAATCCCATAAAAATATAATGTATAATTATAAAGCATGAAAACAGAATTCATAGCATATTGAAATGCCTTTGATACTTTAAATTGTAATAATTGGGCCATTTCAAAATTAAATTAAACAAAAAAACAAGTCAATGGGAGCTTTCATTGCTCTGCAACTACCTCTTAAAATTTTACACAAATTTTAATAATATATCTAATATAATAAAGTTAAGCTCTATATACCAGCAATTTCTTACTGCTTATATTAGCTTACCTTTCACAAGCAGTACCAACTACAAACACCAAAGTAATATTGAACCTAGTGGCTTCACCTGACAACACACTTTTCCTTGTTGTTGTAAGAGATGTAAGAGACAGTGAAAACAATTTTTCAAAGTCATATAAAGGATCTGGATATTAATTTTAATGGGCAAAACAAAAATCTTAACACCGGTGTTTAATGTCTAAGATTACACGACTCAACTCTCATCCTACTGATTTCAATATATTCTGCATATGAAATGACTGCAGCCCTTTTGGAGATAGCATTATGTGTACAGATAGCACACGTTTTCAGGATAGGCAAAGTATACTGTTTATCAAACATGCACATTCACGCATGTGAATGGAATTTGATTCTGGAAGATAAAGAGTTAAAAGCACTTAGCATTCAGCAGGCAGGACAAGAAGATGAGAAACGCTTTGGCATCATGTCAGCAGTAGTGGTGTGCACTGGGCACACATGAGTCAGAAGGGTGCATCACACACCAAAACCTTTTAGAGTTCACATTCTGTCAGGACAGTTAGTTCACTGCACTGGCTCACAGTCACAGCTGTGGAAAAATGTTCCTTTCCAACATAAAATTTTCTTCCTTTGGTCTTGGCTCAAAGATTGTATTGTTTTTTCCTTTTCTAATCTGATCCCCTCCAGCTGCTTTTAAGCAGAAAACTATTTTAAGCAGTAAATTAAAACATACAATGCAATATAATCCCCAAATTCAAATGAACTGGCTTCTTACATTGCATATTATCCAGAAGGCTTATTCTGACTGACTTCTGCTGTTCACTGAGGTGTCAAAAATGAGTAAATAAGAACCCTGAGGCAGAAAGGGAACTCACAGCCCTTAAAGACAGAGGTAGTATCAGAGTGCCTATGTCTTTGCTTTGTCAATAGGCAATAGAAACGTCTGTTAAAATAGAAGGCTACAGTACTGACTACAGCATTTACCGGTAATTATAAGGAAGTCAAGCAATTAAGTACATCAGTGGTAGTGCTTAAAATTAGAGTGGTAACTAAAACAGATGTGAAAATGAGGAGTGAAAAAACAGGCATCAGTTTAACTGCACAAGCAAAGTCTATTCTGAAATCCCAGAGGGTGGAATAATGTTCCGTAGGGAATAAAAATCTCAAGCAAAAGGAGGTCTCCAACATATTTTTATACTCAAATACACAGCCTATAAGTGAGACCTATAACTTTACTGCCGGTGGATCAAGCAGAGTATCTATAAATCACACTTCAAGATTGCTGAGCACATGCCGTGCAGGCCAGATTCTTCTGGAACAAACAGACATTAAAATATAAACCCCTGCATGCTATTCTGAAATAAGAAAGTTAAGAACATAGATCATCAAGACAAACTGAAAATGTTATGGTTCCATAGCAAGATTAATATAGACATATAAATTGAAATAATTCATATACTCAGCATTGCTTTTAAGAAGTCCTACTGGTACTGTTAAGTTAGACCTGTCCAACCTCTAAACTTCATAGCACAGAAACTACTGAAGTTTTATGCCCTCTGTTAATAGGATACTTGCAGCCTTTATGTGTTCATACACAGATAAAATCCCGGTATGAATCCATACAGAAAACAAAACCTACTGTGAATATGAGCTTTTTAAATGACAGATTGTTAGTATCCGTCATTACTGGGAAAGTGTCCAAACCTTCTCCTATCAAATGTTTTAGAAGAGTTCTCCATTGAAAGATGTCATATTCAGCACAGGTTTGGAAAAGACATTTAGGAAATACAGAATCATGGAGTAATAGAATGGTTTGGGTTGGAAGGGACATTATAGACCATCTAGTTCCAACCCCCCTGCCATGGGCAGGGACACCTTCCACTAGACCAGATTGCTCAAAGCCCCATCCAGCCTGGCCTTGAACACTGCCAGAGATGGGGCAGCCACAGCTTCTCTGGGCAACCTGTGCCAGTGTCTCACCACCCTCACACTGAAGATTTCATTCCTAATATCTAATCTAAATCTCCCCTTTTCAGTTTAAAGCCACTCCACCTTGTTTTATCCATATATGCTCTTGCAACAAGTCCCTCTCCAGATTTTTGTTGGCCCCATTTAGGTACTGGAAGACTGTTACAAGGTCTCCCTAGGGTCCTCTCTTCTCCAGGCTGAACAAGCCCAACTCTCAGCCTGTCTTCACAGGAGAGGTGCTCCAGCCCTCTGATAATTTTCATGGTCCTCCTCCACACTCTGTCCAACGGGTCCACATCCTTCTTATGTCAGGGGCCTCAGGGCTGCACACAGCACTGCAGGTAGGCACTCATGAGAGAAGGAGAGTGGGCAATCACTTCCCACAACCTGCTGGTCATGCTCGTTTCAGCCTCTTGGGGATTCTTACTGGTTTCTCAGAACAGTCTTCATCTTCAGCACCACTCCTAAGGTCAGCCAAATCTCCAATGTAAAACATACCTCTCTCCACTACAACGACACATGGAGCTTTATACTGGGTAGAAATGACTAAAGATTTCTTATATGTCTTTGATGCCAAAAAAGTCAATTATTAAGTTATGAGTAGGAACATGACAGCATAAATATTAGTAACACATATATAAGATACTAATAAAGATTACTGCTGCCCCCCAAATCACATACTTCATTGGAATAGGTTTTGAATTTCAGAGGCATATATGTTTTAATTTGATATATTTCATGTACAGTTTTAACAGCATGTTCTCATTTCCATTGATTCATGAATTTGTATGAAGCTAAAGGCTCCCAAGGGAATTGCCATTTTATTTGTATTGTAAGTTACTGAAACTGATACTGTCATGAAAGAAATACATGTTTTATGCTTGGAAAAAAAAAAAAAAGAGAAGAAGAGGATTGCATCTTGCATACTTTTTTTTTTTCATTTCATTGCATTCAACTATCTTAAATAGTGCTCTTTTAAAAGTCTGCTTCAGTCAGTGGACTGGACTATACACTTTATGTAAGTAGATTACGTCCTGCAAAACTGGTACCATATCCACCTATTCGTGAAGGAATGGAAGTGACAAGTGCAACAACCTTCAAATCACACTGAAGGACAGCACAGAAATTCTTCCCATGAGGATCAATGTATAAGACGCAAGATGTGTGCAGGCCTTAAGCAAAACACACAGTTTAAGTGCATAGGGAAATAACATGGCACAGAGGATGGAGAGGCAATAGAAAGCACATTAGGACTGTGAAATGAAGAAAATGTTAGCTTTTCAGAACTGATCTCCATTCCAAAAGATCCCAGCTCCTCCTTTTTGAAGACTGAATGCCTGCTGACCATTATCCACTTTTCCATCCTTTACCATTGGAGTGACAAGCAGCATCTTGATTCAAATGAGGCAATCGGTGACAATGATAAAAATGAAGCTGCTCAAAAGTAAGGAGCAAGAAAGCTCACAGGCTCACAACAGATTTACATCAGGTGCTCAGTTTCACAGATTAAGCAATCAAGATTTTTCAGGCGACTGATCTGCTCTGATCTGAAAAGCTAGCAGCTTAAACTGCGTGTACTTCTTTAGCCCCAGCACACAACACCTTTCTTTCTTATTAAGAAAGCAAGTGAAAATTGTGTCTTAAGGAAAAAAAAACAAACCAAAAGCAACTAACCAAAAAAAACCCACAACCAACCAAAAACAAACAAACAACAACAAAAAAAAACAACACCAAAACCACAAACACCAGTACTGCATTTCTGTGGTAATTTGCCTCTAGATTATACCCTTGGAGGGATATGGGACTGTGTTGGTCAGCTCTAGGTGCACGATTGAACTAAGGTACTATTGCTAATATCTCCTCAAGAGAAGCATTATTTATCAAGATGCATCTCTGTGCACGGCCCAGAAAGTCTATCTGTAACTAGAGGTGCAATGATATGATGTCACATTGCAGCTCCTAAGCAGAAGAGATTCTAGAAAGATGGAATACAGCCTGGATGGGTTTTCAGATCTTCCTTTGAAGTAATATTCTTTGGTTTGCTTTCCTGAGAAAAAACTGTGAAACTGTCTTCACCCTGCATCTGGAAAGCTGTTGTGGAGCTTACAACACGCCAAATACATAATTCAAAGGATGATTTTCTATGATGTAAATGTTAAGGAGCTCAGAGCTCCAGTTGCTGACTGTTGCTTCAGAGTATTTTTACTGCCATGGTCACTAAAAAAATTTAAATTACCCTAAAGAACAATTCACATTAGAAAATCTTCAAGAAAATCTTTAGCTCTCCTTTTGCCTTTCTCCCCAGTGTTTTCAAGAAGCTTGGAAATATACCTCCGAAAGCATCACTATAAACTTCAGCTGCTCTTACGTGCTAGCACAGGTATTCACCACGGCCAATAGAAGCCAGAATACTGAGACTAAGTGAAACTTATTCATATGTTGTGCTACAATGTTAAATTACAACTGAATTACAATAAGGCAAATACAACATAGCAAGGAATGTCCATAATGAAAAAAAAAATAATTTGATAGACAAGTACTATAGTCTGGAAAGGGACTAAATTCAGACTGTAGAAAGGCAGCTCTTTAATGGAACACAGAAATCTCTGTTACAGCTTGATGTAGGTCTAGATTTTAGGGGCAAATCCCATGGCATTCATTCAATCAAAATTCCTAGTGAAGTGAATGAGTGCTTTCCCTAAAGACTGAAACATTTGGCCCTTAGAAATAAAAACACTGAATAATAAACAGTTTGGATAAAGTAAATTCAACAGTAAATTACCATACACAAATACCAAAGAGAAAAATACTTTTGATTAACTAAAATTAATATGCTTCTAAAACTCTACTATATTCGTATATTTACTTATAAATTATAAATTTGCTGTATGAATACCATAGTTTAGTACTTGGAAAACAAGATCAAACTTAAAATAGCTACTGGCACAAACTAGTTACATAGTTGGTATTTCACTGCAGATCCTGCAGTTCACAATCTGTAACTTGGTACTCAGGAATAAAATGTTGCATAAAGTATTTGAGTTACTGGATTCAGAGATGTAGCAGAACTCAGGCTTTAAAAACAGATGCTACAGGAAGAAACTTCATGTATGGATTTGAAACAACATACCTATGGATACCAAACTAAATTGGTTTAAATTAGTCTCGTGTATGCTTTAAAATGAGATGATTTCTCACATCACAGTCCCAAACCCAGATTTTACTGAAAAACAAAAGGAAGATTCCCATGGAAATCAAAGTAGACAAAAAAATTATCAAGTTTAATCTCAAAATTGAGGACAGGACATATATGAAGCCTGTGTACCTTTATCGCCAAAGAATGGCACCTACAGACAACTGTGAGAATATTCAAAAGCCTGTTTCACATAAGCACTATAAGATCACCTATTTTTCTGAATCAGATCAGATGTGTCTATCTCAGTAATCTTTCTGTCATTCTTCCTTCACTCAGTTTGCTGTCCTTCCTCTACAGCACTGCCTTTTTTCACTTCTTCCCGTTATGACAATTCAAGCACGTTAATTATTTGATAATGTACTTCATCACAGACATCTGAAAGATCCATTTTCTTAAGTTAACCATAATGGTATGTGAGTGAACTCCGAAAAACTGCAGAAGGGCAATTCAGAAAGTAAAGAAAACCTGGGAATCACCATAAGGCTTCTGAAAAAGCTCTGTTACACAAAAAAGGAAATAAATTCCACTCTTAAGGATGCTCTTGAGACTGAGAACTAACTCTACAAAGTCATTAATATCTGTTACATGAATGTAATACAAAAAGTCTTTATTAGATTGGAAGAGGCCTCCAGGCTCACAGAGCTTTCTCCCTCATTATCACACATAACTACATCGTATAAGCCCTTAGATACACTCAGGAAATTTCATCTGAAAACCATTCTTTGACCATTGCTCTAAAACCTCCTGTTACTGGAAGTAATACACTTTACCCTGTTTCCAGCCCATAACTATCCATGGATGGGTCATCCACATGTATAACAACACTGTCCTTTGACTTAAATAGTTGTTCCCTCCCTGGTGTTCAGTTCAGACCCTTACACAAATACAGAAAGCCATTCTGCCACCCTCCAGCCTTAAAAACAGCTCACCCTTTTCAGCCACACAAAATACTCTCTCATCCTTCCATATGGCCTTTCTCCAAATGTGAACCTTCTTTCTCCAATAGGTGATTGGAGTTTTACACAGTATTTCAGACAAAATATAACCACTAACATTTCGCAATAAAATTTCTGCTTTTCCCTCTTCCATGTCAAAGAAAGCATCCTCACCATGTAGGTAAAATCTCAGCTTCACAGCCATGAAGAAGTGGTGGGAATCATGGAGATTTCACCTGCACAAGTGGAAAGGATAAAAGGGATTATGGGTTTTCAGTGGAGTGAAGACAATGAGCAAGACTACAGGAAAGATGCAAGGTTTGGCAATCACTGAAGGAGACCTTATCAGTGGGAATCTAGGTATTTCCCTGAGAAGAAAGAAAAACTAAGTACACAAAGTGAAGCCCTAGGGACAGAGAGGTGGCAGAAAGCTCATCTTCAGAAGCAGCACTGAAACCTACCCACCTCCCTCGTCCTTGCCCCCTTGGGCATAACCCTACTTTCCCCCTAAGACATCTCCCCCACCTTTTCTGCAGCAGCTACTTGTCAGCCTGAAACTGCATCCTAGCTTCAACCCACTGTGCCTCCCAGGTTGCTGCTCTGAGAACAGGCAGCTCTGGGACCAGTAACTCGGCTGCACACAAGGCAAGCAGAGCTGTGGTAATGGCCAGCCTTCAGTGCACGCACAGCAGCACCCACTACCTCTGCATGCTGGCTTCTCAGGCAAACATGCTATTTGTCCTACATCTAAGGAAATGTCTTTCCTTGCATTTTTTGTGTTACAAGCGGCCTCCATCTAAATTCGAACCACACTAATGAGCCTTCATAGTCATTCTACACTCAGCTACTTACCCAGATTTCTTACTCAAACAATGATTTCCCAGCTATACATAGAACTTGTCTGAATTAGCCCCCCAAGCTCTTGAATGCTTGGACACTGATCTGTTGCACTTTGTAAAGCTAAACTCCTTCCCATTTCTGACAATCCAGTCCTTCTCTTAACTGTAGATATCTCTAAAACATTGACTCATTCCTTAGCATACTCCTACACTTTATGCCATGGTCAACAATGAAATCTTAAAACACAGCAAGTCTGGAAATTTATATTTGGGGAATGTACATTTCCCCTTAGCCAGTGCTACTCCTTTCACCACAGTCAGTAGTCTCTCCCTTGCCCAACATCTTGTCCATCTCACAGTTCCTTACTACGCATCTTTCAATAAATAATTTCTCATGTGGCACCATAATATGTGCTTTATTTAAGTTCATTTTGCTTATATCTGCCATGTTTTCTTGAATTGAACACTTTACTGGTTATTTTTTTAAAGGTAGAGTTTGTCTGACAACAGCTACTTCTATCAAGTCCATATAAAATTCCATGCAACTTTTTATTTATTCACATTTCTGATTGGTCTCTCTAGCAATATTTTTATATTTATATTTACGTATTTACATATTTACAGACTGTTAAGTCAAAATATAGGTTTTGAAGTTGCTCATATTATTTAAGTAAAGGGGAAAATACCAGCAGCCATTCCGTAACTCATGAAAGACATCACTCCAACTAATAGACACAGACATACATCTTAGTCACTAACATTTTTGCCCTAGTTATCCCCCACCTTTGCTCTCAGAGTCAGCTGTACCATCCCTACTGACAAAAGTAACAGAATGCTAATATACATTTCCATCCTCACATAAACTCTACACCCAAATCTCTATTATGAAATTTCTATTTAGTACTCCCTGAGTATTTCAAATTTCCTTGCTTTTTTGAAGAGAAGTTGGTTAAAACATCTCCTATGATACCTAACTAACCCTTGCTTTTAGCAGTTTTCATTCTATCTTTTCATGGTTTTCTTCACTGATTAGCTGAGAAGGAATAGAACAAACTCCCTAATTCTAAATTATTCTGTAGAGTGATTATTTTACCCAGTTTATTCACCTCTTACAGGTTTTTTCTTGTACCACTAGTTTCAGATAACTTTTCCATGTCACGTAACAAATCCTGAATTCGTCTGTCCAGCAACCTCCTTATGTGTTTTTTCCAGTTCTTCTAAATTTTCTACTTTGAAACTGAAGACCTGAAACATATTACTAACACACTTTTATTTATGCTTCTATTTAAGTCAAAATGAATCAGCTTGTGAGCACTCAATTAAAGGTGGTTTTTACAACTCTTTTCTTTTAAATAAAACTAATTTCTCTAGTAATTACAATTTGCCAACTACAGAGCAAAGCATTTAAGGCTGTCACACTGACAACAGTATTTGCTCCCCAATTTCCACTTCCGAATTTCTGCAAGTGAGTTTTATCTTGTTTCATAATACTACAGAAATCTCTATCCACACTGAATCCTGTCTCTAGAGTACCCGGTGAGGTCTCTCTTCACCAACCAATGTAGTTTCTTTTATCATCCTTCCCCAAAGGATTTTAACAGCATTTTTTTTACCTGTGCTATTCCTTTTTGCAAGTCTAAGGCATGATTAATTATCATTTTAAGGAGCTGTCAGTATGTTTAATGAAGATACTGCATATTACTGCCATGGGCAAAAAAAAATTTAGCTATGCAAAAGACTACGGATGTAATATCTAGCAGAATTTGTTATTAGCAGGTGCTGTGGCTCAGACAATTCAAAGTAGTTACTGACACAATAAACTCTAGCAATAAAAAAAAAAAATAAATCAGAAATGCACTCCAGCATCCTATAAAATGTTTTTTTCACCTCAAATAAGGAAGGCACACTTGACCTCCCAACTCCATTTATCCATGTTACAACTGTTTCTTGGTATCTTTTTAGTACCTTCAGAGTAAGCACAGATCCAAGAACCTGAATTGGTTTTATATGGTGCAGTAGTGCATCCACAGAATATTAATATCTTGAAGGAGTATGAATAAAATGCTAATTAATACTGAACCATACAATACATGTAAGAAATATCTCTTAATTAGAATTAACCTCAAGGATAAAGAGGAGACCATACACCTTATAAATTGTCATATCATTCTTTCCTCCTCCAGGAAAGAAATGATTACTAAAGCAACTTTTCAAGGCCGCACTGTTTCCCTTACAAGGAATATAAGTTCTCTATCGCTACTTATCAAAGCACTGTATGAAAATATTCACTAAATAGGGGGAATATAAGATCACAGATCTGTAAAACAAATAAATGAAACAAAAATGACAAACATAAAACTTGTACCTTTCTCCTCAAAGGGAACCATTAACTTAAAACATAAACATATATATCTTGAAGTTATTCAGAAAGAAAAATTAAATAAAAGAGGGCAAGCAATAAACCTAAGCAGGGAATCAGAAAATAAGAGTTAGGACCATCTGTTACAACAGGATATGCATCAAATACAGCTCCTTTTGCATTTTAAGACACATTTGTAGGTAGATAGCTGAAAGAAGAAACTTCACCAAAATAGTGAACAGTGAACAGTGAAAGCTCTCCCCAAATTCAGAATCTACCTATGAGAAATTCAGAGCTCCCAGGGAGTTAGCTCTGTTGGTATGGTTTATGAAAATTTGTGTTTGCAATGCCCAGATTCAGATCCAGACTTGCAGAAAATTAAGCTTTTAGCACATGTGGTGGTGGTGTGAGGGACCTTTACATTCAGTATTTTGCCTCTGTATTTTACTGCACAGTACGTTTTACCTTTGCTTTAAATAAATATTTAAGTAGATTATTCTTCAGTCAACAAACTTGTCAAGTCAATACATTCTGATGCATGTCTCTCTTAATGCATGAAGTCAGTAGGTACTACCCAAAAGGGAGTGGAGATCCCTGGTTCAGTAGCTCATAAAGAACTTTGGAGACCAGTTTCTTTAGCATAAAACTATAGGAAGCCAAATTCTGCTAGTTACATGAGGGAGGAACCCAAAGTTTGCCAAACTTATGATGATCTGATCTTTGCAATACTACTGCAGGCTACTGCTATCCACAGAAGATATCAAGAAAATGTGTCCCCTAAGAAGACACCACCTAGTATTTATTAAGCAACACAGATGTAATAGCATAAAATACAGATGAATCTTAGGTGAACTTAATCTTTGGGAACCCTGATCAAACAGAAATTCTCTGTGGTTTTGTCTAACAGAAAATTGTCTCCTACTGAAATGATACAGGCAACTAAATGCGTTTTTACACCTCAAAGGCCTAGCCTGCAAGGAGGTCACTGCCAACCTAGGATACTAATCAAAGAGCTTCACAACTTTCCTTGTATCTCTTACCTGTAGGACACCTGAATAGCAGAGAGGAAAAAAATATTCAGAGGATTCTGCTGGTAGCCTCCATGGAGAACCCATGACCATCCTAAAAATTGTCATTTACATATGTGAAAACTTCTGTACAGTGTATTCTATTGTGGCCAGCAAGGCTGTGAGCAAGATAAAATATATTCTAAACACTAGCCTAAATAAGCCCTAAATAAGGGAGTATAGTTTGACAATAAAATCATCATGTACAATAACCATGTAAAACAAGATTCTGTCTTTCATCCCAGTATACAGAAGCAAATTTATCACATAATTTGTTGGATTTTGGTTTTTTACCCATTTAAAACTCACAAGGTAGTGATAATAAAAGGCAAGAGGAATAATGGCTTTGTGCAAGAAGGCACCATCAGCCTTCAGTGGTGGTACTGCAATGACATGAGTATTAACTGAAAATAGATAAAATTTACAGAACTGCAAAGTATTAAAGAAAGAAGAATTTGGCCTCCTTTCTTACTTTCACCAACTTATTAGCTATGTTATTCCTGAGCACTACCACATAAATACATGGAGCTACATGAAAACTCAAACTAGTTTATGAACCAACATAATCCCAAAATATTCAAACACAGGCATGCAGATATTGAGACAGCACATATCTATCTGTATGCAGATTTCCAAACTTTTATTTATATACACATATGCAAATTTGCAACATGAAGTTTTACAAACATACAAAATTTGCATGTTTCATTTTGTTCATTTTAAAATTTCAGATGGTCTAATGAGGAGTGAATTTAGAGGGTCACTAAAACCAGATAAAAGACACTGACTTACTTATTGCATGTGGACTTTGAGTCACATATTGTTGTCCTGATTTTAAAATCATTACCTATCTGTGTATCTGTATGCAGTCTGAGGCCAGCTCTCCTTTCCCAAATGAGCAGTGTATCTGAGACTAGCTCCCATTCTGACATTTCACTCAGTAATTCACAAGATAAACTAAGCTCCTTTTGCCAACCCTGAGGAGAAAACCTTGCAGGATTATGCCTCAGGAGTGCAAGAGATCAAAATCTTCACACTCAAGAGTGAGAAACAGGAGCTCCTGGCTACCAAATACAATGCTCCCAATGAAGCATTCTCTGGCCACAGTGGTCCACAGTGACAGTGACATGGTTCTGATGTGCTTTAATCTAGGTTGCAGCTGACAACACGAACCTATGTCATCAAGTCTAAAAAGTCATCAGATGTAAACTACATCGACAAACCAAAAATTATTTCCAACAGTCAAATGCTTCCTGTAAGAAAAAAGTACTCTAGATGTTTGATAACATACATTTGTAGAAAAAAAAGCCCAACATATTTTCTTGGTGTAAGACTGCACATAACAGATGTGAACCCCAAGCCATTATTCTTATTGAAGCATTCCTGAATGTGCAAGATATAATCACTGCAAATGGCAGACAAGTTGGGCACCACTGAATTTCAGCAAATCTCTGAAGCTTCCATATACTATTTTTCCTCAAGCCTTAGCATTATACAGCTACTGTAATGATAAACCGTAATAAACTACTTTCCTACACTAGTTCCAAAAACATTTGTCCCATCTTATCATTTCTCTTAAAAGGATCTGAAAATAGGTCACAAATTCTATTGTTTAAAAAAGCAGGAATTTTCACCCAGTATTTTCGCAGAAGTCTTCAGTAACTATCTTAAGGTCCTTTCCAACCCTAACTATTCTATGATTCTATGATTCTATATGAGAGACACAGGAATATTAAAATATTCAAAGTTTATTTTGATATAAAATGATCAGTGTTAACTTGTTTATGGTCCTTAACAAGATACGATTATCAAAGAACAATAGTTTCAGCGCCACCAAAGGAACCACCAAAAGGATCACAAAGGTACTTGATTTGGATCTGTCTGAAACCCCTGTCAGGGTCTGTCAAATTGCATTAACTTTATATTAATTGCTAAAGCTTAAAATCCAGTTATTGTCAGCAAGAATGCAGTTTAATCCTCTATAAAATCTGTTCATAGCCAAATAATATTCTTTAAATATGAGGTTATTAATGTGACATTTTCAACACCAAGGAAAACAAAGAGTACTAATTTCCCTCTGTTGCAATGTGCCACACCCGCAGTTAATAAAACCAGACAAATTAAGAGGTAACCTCTCAGCTCTGTAGAAAACAAGAAGCTGCAGTAAGACACTTCAGTAAATGACACATTAAAAAGCTCTAATGAACTGGACAGGAACTGGTTCTTCTCTGGAACATCTATTTCAATCATATCAGGGGCATTTAATGGGTTGTCTGCCACTGAAGCAAAATACCCATTTCCTCTCCTGCACCACAGAAAATAGAAATGCAAGTAAAGCCTAAACAAGAAGACCTAATTTAATCTTGTCTCTGAGGGACAGCGGCACTTCCTGAATTGTCAGCCGAGCAGAAGCATTCTTTCTGAAGCTGTTGTCTTTAAGATGCAACACTAATGAAGAATAAAGAGATAAGCATTAAAGATATCTGGAAGCACAAATAGTTTCCCCCCACAACACACAAAGTTACAGAGCTATAGTCAACTGAGAACATCGGAATTATCTTATAGATAGCATTAGCATTATCTTAGTTACTAAAATGCGAACACTAGTGTCACCATTACAATACTATTTTGAGAACACAATTTAAGAAATATGGGTGTGATACTGAACATTAATTACATTTTTATAGTGCAGATGGGAAGGATAAGATAGTTTATTATTAGCAACAGAATTAACTGTACTCTCTATCAAGAGGCCTCTAAAACGTGAGCAGCTTATATAATTTTTTTACAAAGAATTCCAATGCAAAAGTAGAAGCTAAAACAGTAAAAAAAATATGTTCTGTTTGGGTTAAAACAATCTGAGTATCATTACCCACCCTGTATAAAGAAGCTGATGTTATATCATATTTGATTTCATTGCATTAAGGAGCAACAATTGATCAAATAAAGCCAATGAATGCTCCTGTCCAACTACTAATGATGATTAAAGAAAAAGGAGAACTTCGAATTCTTTAAAACTGATTTTCAAGCAGATTGCGAGTGTATATTTATTAGGCCAAAAATACTGAAAATTAGCTATATTATAAAAGATTTTTTAAACTGGAAAAATTAGGAAATACATCAGGAAATGAAGCTACTGCAACAGTCTTAAGATAGCACTGTTTAAATATTTCTACTGTTTTAGCAGGAATTAAAACAAAAAAACTATCATGCACCAAAAAAGAAAACCTAGAAGCTGCAATATCACTCCATGACGAATATATTCATCATACTCAAGTCCAGCATGTATCACAGCACTTGAAAGCAATTTAGTTGCTTCTTTATAGTTTTGGGCATTACTGCAGTTTCTCCTAACCGTTTCCGCCAAGAAATGGCATTATTTAGTACTTGTCCTCTCTTTTAAAGAGAGAAGCATTTGTAATTCAAGAGGGGGTTCGGGGTTCAGCTCTTTCTTCCTTTAAAGAGAGAGAATTCATCCACTGAACCCTCTCTTGAATTACAAATGCTTTCCATTACAGGTCAATTTACTCTTAATAGTGTGTAAATACCTAGTGCAGTTTTCTGGTATCTCATGGAGTATATATTGTACGCATCATGCCTAAAGCAACATCTCTGTTGTCAACAACATCTCTGGTGTCAGCTATATTTACTGGGAAATGCAGCTGAGCACATCAGTTGGTTTCTCAGGTCATCTTCATCTTTGTAAGAGCCCTTTTCAAAACAACTATGTAATCCCTTCTCAAAACCAATCCTAATTAATTACTTTTGTATTATGATCTCATTTCTCGACTCACTGCCATAGGATGTTAGGCACTGAGTTATATCATCATCCATGATATCCTGCCAAAGGGTTCCGGGTAAAACAATCTCACCTACCAACAACAAATCCACCGTAAATGGCAACTGCCCTCATTTCTTCAGTCCCAGCTACTGCCACAGACAGCCTATATAGAATCATAGAATCACAGAATAGTTAGGGTTGGAAAGGACCTCAAGATCATCGAGTTCCAACCCCCCTGCCATGGGCAGGGACACCTCCCACTAAACCATGCCACCCAAGGCTATGTCCAACCCCACCTTGAACGCCACCAGGGATGAAGCATTCACAACTTCCCAACTTTGTTCACATATAAAATAGTAAATAATCTGAGCTACAAACAGTGAAAATGCCCAAATTGTTCTTAAACTTTGTGAGAAGAGCATCTGAGATACTTCTGATCATATCAACTCAAAAAAAAAAAAAAAACAACCAAGAAAACAAACATTTCTGCTTAAATTAAACTCCTTCAACCATTTAACTGAGAAGCCACCTCTTCCCCTTCTTTAAAATAGTGCAACAGGTTTATTCTGGCTTGAAAGCTATGAATGTCAACAAGAAATGGCCTTAGCAAACTGCCATTTCCTCTCACTCAGAGCACATAAGAAGCTGTGAGAAAACTCTTTGTACCTCAGTCCCACTGAACACACTCCCCCAGTGTCAGCCACTGAACATACCTCAATCTGCAGGCAATCACGAGCCTTTCTGTCATTGCTTATTAATGTTCAGTGGGGCACAATGGCATGAATACTAAAAACAAGATAAACACTGTTTCTAGTACCTTCTATCCTCCATCCATTTTTTATGGAAAGCATGGAAGAGAAGGCTGAGGCAGTGCTCACTGTAACACAGGAAAAAGGGAGAAAGGTGTGGTGCATACAGAAGGAACATGAGTTAAGGCGAGGAGACAAAGTAGTCAGGCTAGGGGAGACAGATGAGACAGGGGCAGGGAGATACACAATCACTGAAGTATATTTCATTCCAGAACTTGGAGTGGAGCCCAGAAAACTGAAGTCTTAAAATCCTCCTCTGCTGTCAGCTAGTATTTACAAAAGCTAATTGCAAAGCTCTTCTCCCAGATTTACAGCTGGACACAGAAAGGGTAACAGTCCTCTACAGCTACTTGTCGCTTTGCTGAGCCAAAAGGCAGACAGCTTTAGTGCTATAGTTCTTAACTTCCTGGGATACATATATGATACTATTACACAGAAAAGGAACTGCATTTTGTTTAAAAGCACGGTATTTAATGCCAAAAAAATGTTCCAAGATTAAAAGTGTGGGGTGGGAAAAAAATCAGTGTAGAATTCATTAAATATGCAAATACTGAAATCGTTCCTATATACACTCTAGCATACACACCCACAACTGGCACACATCTCTTTTCTTTTGCAACCACAGGTAATTCACACATGGCCCACGTAAACATGTATGCCAGCATCAATTATGTTTCCTTTCTCCAACTGTGAGTTAAACTTCATTCTTGTTCTGACAAATAGTTTCTGCCATATGTAAAGGCTGCAATGCAAAGAAAGTGGTCTTCTGAGCTACTATGAACAGAAAACAGTGCAAGGAAAAAAATATGGAAGGCCTGGTCAAATGTGCATCCAGGCAGTCCCTGGCTGCTGCTCCAGCACTCTGCTATACATGTAATCCTTACAATTTTTTTCCCCCATCCCTTTTACTATGCCTCATGTACCAGGACATTCAGAGTCAACAGTAAGTTCCAGAACTGCTTTAGAAGGTGAAGACAATGACGTTCACTGGAAAACACTGTAAGCTCTCAAACCATGAAACTAAGCTGAATGCAACAACAGCTGTCAAGGAGATATATTACCTCAGGGATTCTGACTGTTAATTGCACAGATCTCTACAATACCTATTATTCCAAGGAAACGTTTCTAACTTCCTGAAGTCAAAAGATGTACATCTTTCACTGTAGTTCGATGGAGGTACTGTATTTCCTCATTTGTATTTATTCATGATCAACAAATCAGGATTTTCCCCACACATTATACTTCCTAAATAATAAAGTTACTGCCAGCAATTGCAACTTCGTGAATGTCAAAGTGCAAAACCCTGATGAAATGTTAAACGAAACAAGAGATAGGCACTGACCCACAAAGCAGACATGTAGCACCATTTAATGGGCTTATGGATAAAATGGCTCAGTAAAATATTACAGCACGCATCTGCATAAAGCTGTCTGTTGATGGGAACCAAAGCTGACAAACGCATAACAACATAAAAATGTTATCTGTGATCTTATTCTGTATGTGGTGAAAGTGACAGCCCCATCAGTGTACAATTATCATATATTACTAATGGAATATTAATCAATCATTCATTACTCTAATTAGAAAAACTTGCCTTGAAAGACAGTCTGACTTTTCACCCCTAGATATGTAATTGACACACAAATGAATTTGATAGTCTTAACGACTATAAATCCTTAGTGGGAGAAATTGTGTCTCGATCTTCCAGCATTTAGCTTAACAGCCAGTTTCCACCCCCTGTGGGTAAAACTGAAGTCAGCTTAGATGGTCCCATGTACTACTCACGTACTCATGAACAATACACAGTTTGTGTGCAGGTTTACTGAGTGAGGATTAAGTTTTTCTTCGGAAGAAACCTGCAGTATCTGTCTAGAATGTACAAAGTCAAGCACGAACTGGGATTTCAGTTATCCATGGGCACACACACACTTCTGAACCTATATAACTTTTCGGGTCCCTTCAAGAGTGTAATTTTTGTGCATACACAATGTCAAGAAACCCCCAGGTATTAGCCAAATACAAATGAGACCAGGTAGCAGTATAAAGTCTGCCTTTCAACGAGTTCACAGAGAAAATAAAAGCATTCAGAAAACGCGATTTTTAAGTCCCCCAGCAGGCCTCATACCAAAAAAAAAAAAAAAGAGAGAGAGATGATCTTTGTGCTTATATATTGACAAAATCCAATGACTGATTAAAGCAATGATAACTATCACACTTACAGTGTGAGCCACAGATTTCAGTGAGCATCAGATCAGCCTCCTGTGGATTATCCTAGCTATGCTAAACCATCAGACATTTAAAAATGTCTCATGTCATATCAATCAAAAATATATGTGTACATGTTAAAGGCTTTACCAGGCTATGCTGGCTTACGGACATGCTTTTTTACATACGTGTTGCTGAAGAGGTTGAAAATTGGAGCCATTTAAGTCACAATGACTTTTGCTATTTATTTCAAAGGCTACAGAATATAAAATCATAGAATCATAGAACATCTCAAGTTGGAAGGGACCCATAAGGATCATCAAGTCCAAGTCCTTGCTGCTTGCAGGATTACCAAAGACTAAACCATGTGAGTAAGAACATCATCCAGACACTCGGTGAACTCTGACAGGCACGAAAGATAATCACCCTGTCATTAAAAATAACTATAATACTGTTTGACCTTATGGGATACTTGGCAAAGTTAATATAAACAAATTGAAATTCAGGCTGTTGAAAAAATATAGTGGAGAATTAGTTGTAATTTAGACCTATGAGCATATTTTAAGCTCTGTTGACTTCATCTATCAGATAATTCTTTAGGCAATATAAAGAGTGTGATGATTTGTTTGGCACTGTAAATTTTTTATGTTACCATTACAAATTACTGTGCTATTTTCACTTATATTATCAGATGTAGTATGACAGTGTAGGAAAGGTTTGTTTATCACCTCTGAAACAGGAAATTCATTTGGAACTGATATCATAAATAAAAGTCTAAATATTTAAAACTCTGAAAGCATAATTTTAAATTGTTTAATCTTGGTCCTTGGTAATTCATTTTCATTACTTTATGTCATAAAAGTCATTCAAATTATGTGTTCACTTCCAACTAAGCTGACAAAGAAAACTCAGAAACTATCTGTAGTACTTCAGTTTGATGCAATTTTCTGTTGTTGAAAACAGTAATTTTTGTATAAACTCCTTTCTTCTTGAGTCTAAACAAAGCCTTGTTTCAAATTCACTACCTTGACAACAACATCCCACCAAATAAACAGTGACCACGCTTTTACCGCAAGAGGGATGGCAATATTGTATGAGTCACTGAGGAGGAGGCAATGAACACATTTAGTACTGTGGCCAGTACCACACAAATGATTTGCCAGTTGTGATATTCACTGTGTAAGTCCACACATTCTGCTCTTGCTTTATCCAAAGACTAATCTGAGACTTAACAACATATGCCCTAAACCTCAAGGTCTTCAAATTCATTCCTTAATTAGCTATGGAAACTGTTGTAACTGGACCTTAGTTTTTTCTTGGTTTGGGTGTTTTCTTTGATTGTGGGTGTCATCATTTCCCTCCCCCCCCCCCTCCAGTTGCCATATATTCCATTATCCAAATGATAAAATTTTAATCCTCTTTTCCTAACAAAAAAGTCCAGGGTGAGGTAAAATTTAGAACTCTTTAAATACTAGAAGCTGAAAAATGCTAATTACATAACAAAACCAGGTTTTCATTTGGCTTTATGTATTTGCATTTACACGTACTTGAAACTAAGCATTAAGTCAAATCCATTCCTGCTTTCTAACCCATTTACCTCCTTGTAAACATCCAATCACAAACCCAGTCTCTTGCATTTTCCATCTACCAAGATAAACTATACTTCAAATACATTTCTGCTTCCTGTTAATGCTATCCAGTTGGTGTGCAGAAGGGAATGAGATCTGGTCTATTTTGATAAAATATATGGGTTTGAGATTTTTTTTTTTTCCCAGAGTATTTTCTTTACCATACTTTTGGTTTAATTTCACATTTACTTATTAGACACAAGCAGAATTACTTAAAAGTAGTTATTAGATAAAACATGACTAATTTTGTCCTACTTTCAAAAAGTACTTGACCTCACAATAGATCCAACAAATTTAATCTTACTTCTTAAAAAAAATCTCCATGTAAACTCTAAAAAAATGCTTAATAAACCAACCCTTAATACCACATTTGTCACACTTAATTTTCCAGCACATACACAAACTTAGCTCTAGAGAGTCTACACTGAATTAATTTACTTACTTTAGCTGGTATATTATAAAGATAATAATGGAATCGGACTACACAATTAGGTTCCATAAAACTGTGGGCAACAATCCATGACTAATCTGCACATTCTAAGGGGAAGCAAAATGATTTTTTTTTCTTTATTTAGCTTTAAACAGGTAAGATGTGTTGCACACATAATGATCAATGTATTTAAACATTTTCTTTCTGATACTGTAGCTCAACTTTTTCTTCCACAAAACACACAGCAGGCAGCTTACCTTAGAAATAAAAATTGTATTACAAGTGAACAACCTGGCAAGTGCCTGAGCATTTGGGTTACATACAAGTTTCAGTATACAGTATTAGGTGGACCATTCTGGCTCCAGGATAATTTCCCATCGAAATTCAACTGGATCAAGAACTGGCCTCTTGATTGCTAAATTAAACGTTGGCTGATGCTTGTTTAAACAGCATGTGCTGAACTCTTTACTTTCCCCCCCAAAAAAATACATATAAATAAATAAATCTTACTTGGAAAAATTTCAAGTATCTCAGTATCACACAAAGTACGCATTCAGCTTTGAGTAATAACTAGCTACACAAATGGAAAGTAATTTGATCGTATCCACTAAAACAGAATGAATCATATCCACAATACCAAATTGTAGCAATAAACTACTGAGCTCCACTAGTGGTGGAAAAAGCTTTATCATATTATATTTTACAGTACAGCTCTATTAAAGTCATCTATTTATTTATTCAGCCATACTTCATGGTAGACTAAACATATTGACTATTTACAATCTGTAGAGAGCACACATCTACCTAGATCAAATTGTTCAAAAATACTATTTCCTTTACCATCAGTAAGGGATGTTTATTATAATAAAAAAATACATGAGTGCAGTGTAACTGTTCTGCTGGTATCCACAAATTTCAGACAGTCACCTTGACTATGCAGAACTAATAGTACACCCGCTGAGTGAATTATTCCTGAGAAGCAGACTCGTGGCTAGTTGGTTCTACCACATGCATGCAGCTAAGCCAGTGTGTACTGTAGGTAGGACCTAGGGGTGGTGGAGTCCACTACTTATTTGAGATAACAGGTCTACAAATTCGTGTTCTCAAGGCCACCTGATGGCAACAACTAAAGTGGCAGTTTCAGCCCTGAGGTGGGAGTGAGGTGTGAGCTCGCTTCCTTCAACACCTTCTAGAAAAGAATTCATGGTTCTTCTTCAAGTTTCTCACTGCTTCCACCAGAAAGACAAGAAAAGCTGTTTAAAGTGCCTCATGTACCTGAACAGGTAATCTTAAGCTTCTCTTCAGCCTCTTTTACAGCACCAAAAAGTAGGGAGAGATTAGCATCAAGAATAAGCGAGTTTAAAGGGAACTCACTTTCTTACTTTTATTCTCCCTATTGTTAAAGGGAAAAAAAAAATCCCTACCAAAAGATCAGTCCTGACTTAAACGTAAATTTAAAGCATCTGTAAGCCTGAAGAGGTACCCCATGTTTATCAAGCATATTGGTAACATGGGCAATAGCTGCCAGGAACTGGATATGGAAGGAAAGATGAGTACAGCAGCAGCATTCAGTTAGACTGAATGTTAAGGCAAAACCAGTAGACACATCTGAAATAATTTATATTCCATGATAACACAAGGCCCTCATGTACACACAATGCTGAAGTCAACATTATGTTCTTTTTCAATACAAAGTAGTAATATCCAAACCAAACCCAAACCCAAACGCTCAAGATCAGGACAGTTCAGCAACTGTTCAAACCAATGTCTAAATCAGCTGCAAGGACTCTGCATGCTAGAACCCTGTAAGGCAAAGGAAGACAGAAAGGATAAACTAGATCTGGCAGACTCATCAAATAATTAAATATACCACAAATAATTAAGTTCTATACAAAAGCAAACAAACTAAGAAAAATCACAGTTGACCCAAGTAAAAATCCACACCACAATTATTATTTGGTATCTCTTAATTTGCGAAAAAAAAAAAAAATACTGGGCTCTTCTGCAATAGCTTCAGGTTCAAGCACTGTTTACTGCATCAAGGACGTTCCTTGCACAGAGGTCATGGGGAGCTGCACACAGAACATTGGCAGGATTTGTTCTAAAGAATGCACTATCTTAAACATGAAGATGAACTTCAGCATGACACCGTTACAGATTAATAACACTGCAGCTTTTAACTAATCAGATTTACATTTACGGGCTTTCCTACATATTAGTTTTTCTGCTTTTAGACACACTGTAAGTCCTTGGGAAAATGATCTAATTACTTTGGGTTCTACAATACTTCAGGAAGCAAACTACAGGCAAGTTTCATGGCAAAAAGTTATTGTTTCTGCAGATCTGTAAAGTCTGCTTAAAAAAAAATATTATTGGACACACAAAACTGAAGTCTCCAATTTCCTTCTAATTGCACGTAAGTTTTTCCTTTTAGTTCCAAAATAAACTGAAACGGGCACCTTCATCTTCCCTTCATCATGTTCTGCTGTGTGTTGTCATGGAGGCACCAGAAATTTAGAATAAAGCCATGCAATGTGATTAACGTCTCACAGGTCCTGTAGAAATGCTGTGATCCTTGAGTAATCTCTTAGCAAATAATTTTATCTTCAGAAAGCCATTACAAGTGTAAGACACAAAAGTGTTGCTACTGCCTTTCAGCATTTCTTCTTACAAAACACCCCACTTCAATATGGCCCTGACCAGTTGGTGCTCAACATGAAAAACCTCATATGGCTTTTCCAGGGTAGGCAACCTCCTCATGCAGTTTGTGTTCAAAGTGCCAGGCAGCACAAAGAGCAAAAGATCAGGTCAAGAACTTTGGCATACTCTTGCCTTTTGACTTGGTTCTGTCAAAAACATTCTCCAGAAAGCAATTTAACACGAGACAGTAATTATTTTGCAGCACACTGCACTGCTTTTAGAAGTATCTTACATAATATCTGCTTAGTAAATGACCAAAGTATTTTAGTACTGCAGAACTTCCTTGCATTTAGCTTTCCTCTCTCTGTATTTAAGATTTCATTGGTAACTGTTTAAGGCTTTTTCTGCAGGAATTTATAAAAATGGGAATGGCATTTCCTGATCTTTGTCTAAATTTACTGCTGCTAATTATTAAAATCTGGTTTTAGAAATGTACAAATTATTATTCCTTTTTTTCTACGTATCTGCCCTGATCCTGATTTCTAAAGATATCTCTTTTTCTGAAAATACATTTTATTTGAAGAAAAACAGTATGCAAGAACCATACATATAGAATAGTACATGTCCTTTTTATTGAGCTCATTAGTATTTCTGTGACATGCAAGTAGCCTCACATGCGTCATGCTGTTGGTTTTGCACCTTGACTGACAAATTATTAGCATGACACAGCAAACAACTGAAACTTTTTAATGCATAAATACTTCTGTTCATATACAATTCTGCTTTACAACTCTCTCTGCAAAATACAGCATGAAGATTCCCAGTGGGTAATTTATATCATGCTCTAGAGATATAAAACATCATACAAGTATTCTGGAAGTCAGAGCACATGCCATCCCAGTATAGTAAGAAACACCACATAAGATTTGCAAGTTGGAAAAAAAAAGAAAAATTTAAATTTAACATATAGAAATCAACTCACACTTCTACCCAGGGTGAAATGAATGCTGTTCAAACACCGTGCCACTTCAATTCTGTAAATGACATTACACGAGCATTGAAACAGCTCTACAAATAATATTATCTCCGAAGTAGCTTTTATGAACTAATGAACAAAAAGAAACCCAAAACAAACAAACCCTAAACCAAAACAAAGTGGAAGAGGTACCCATAGTTGTGACATTAATAAGTTTGTAATATTTCAAGTAACTAAACCCATATTTTTCTCTGAGGTAAGAGGACAGGCGGTTTGAACACCCTCAGCAGCCCCTCCTGAGTGCAGTATCAGTATCTTGGGGTCTTTTTTTTCTAGAAAAAATCCTGCATTGACCCTTTTTCCAAGGTAGGGTGAGACCCAAATATGTAAGGCAGTTTTCGTCTTCAATTTATAATTCCTCTCAAGGTTATTTTATCATGTAGATATCTGTGTTATGTTTTAAGAAATTCATTTTTTTCACTAAAAGTTACAGTGCTTCCCAAATAAACATTGTCGCTCTTATACTAGAGCCTTTCATTCTATACAATGATGGTACCTACAGGACTTTTCAAAGCACCACTAATACAGTAATTGCTAGCTCTATTTCACTGTAGCTAGTAGATGACATACACCATCCACGTATTTGTGATTATCTTCCTCAGAAAATCAGTTGAATAATCTCCCCAAATATTTCATTTTACAGTTGCAAAGGTCTTCCATGAACGGAATTAAAAAGTCAACATTTGTTTTTATCTTAAATTGGTCTGACATGATGATGCTTGCAATACTTCATTTGTGCAAAATAACAATACATTTCTCCTAATTCTGCCACTTCCTTCATTCCTTATTGTGGTAATTTTCACCATGCTTATTCCACTTTGTCACCCCCTTGCCACTAAAAAGCTACGTTTGGATATTCATCAATATTATTTACAAAACTGCATATAAATTTGGCAGTAAGCACCTCTCTGCAAAGAACTGATAGAAGGAATGGCTAGCTAGATGATCTCCAGTGATATGTTCTTACAAAATCGGATCCAATAATAGAATTTAGTGACATCCCAAAAGACAGTCACCAAAAAAAAGAAAAACAAAACCCCACAACATATGGAGGTAAACCAGATTCAGAGCTGTTGACAACTTTAAAGGACCAAAAACACACCTAAGCATTACGCCCTGTGAGCAGATAGCCAGAAGACACAGACTGAAGAGAACAAGAAATCTCCTTTGATACACCTGTGAAACATTTGCACCAATGCAATTCCAGCGCCACAAAACCAGAAGCTGCATCCTTCTACAACCCATGGAACAAAGCTCACTCTATCTGAATGTTACACCACAAGGATTCTGAAATTCTTTCAGCTGCAGGATGCAAAGAAGATGTAGATTCTCGGGCACTCTCAGTATCCATGAGACACTGTGTGTCCATACAACACACTGACTCGATACTTCTGGCTGTACAACAGCATCTGCATGCTGCCTGCTGTCTGGTTTTGCATGCATACAGTTTGGACCACTACCAAAAACTAAGAAGCCTGTGTTTCATATCCACTTCTCTTGAATTTTTCTTCCTTTTTTTCTGATGACAAAACAAGACAGTAGTGAGACACTACTTCCCAATGTTGACTTTCCATGTTGAATGTACACTGCTAAAACTGAAGCTACCTCAATGAAGGTGAGCGAGACTGCTAATCAGTCTCTTCCTGTTATTGATCTCCAGTCAGACAGATATATTATCCTGTTTCGTCTGCAAAACTAAACAGACATATGGGAAGAAAGTGTGTACAAGCATAGATGTAGCAACAGAAGTCACACTCAGGAAGCTGGCTGAGAAAAAATAAAAAATGCTCCCTTTCATTTGAAAATGTAACTCAGACACCATCCTATCAGCATGCCCTGTGAGTTACCTTCAGTGAGGATCTATGCACAGAACATGAAACGGGTTTTCAAGCACCACTCTTAGACAAAATGTTGGGGCATCCTCATTCCCTCATCTGTCCTTTCACCGAAAGAAAGAAAAACTCCAGAAATCTTTGACTGGATCCAGCATCAGGCTACTAAGAAGCTGAAACCTGTAAGCTCTTGCAAGTCGTCTCAAACTACTGCATCCCACAAAGCTTGAAAAGACCATCTTCTAGACATGAGATATCATCCGCAACTGAGATCTTTAGTTATGAGTTGATGCCACACACTTTTGTCATCTGAACCACAGCCACTGAGATCTGAAACCTGGACCTAGATACCTAGAAGTATGCATTTCCTTCATACAGTTAGAATTTAATTTCTCAAATCTCTAGTTTCTTTGTTAAGAGAAATCAGAAGACAAAGAACCTCTTGTTAGTTAAAGGTGATGGTAAAATTTTCAAAAGGAAGGGAAACAAGTGGGATGAGGGAGACAGATTGAAACGATACCAACAGAGGGACATCATGTGGGAAGAGATCAGAAATTTCTCGTATACAAAGGTTAAAGGAAAAGCTTCACAGGTGACTATTCGAAATGGTTCTCATCTAGCAGAAGACACTGAAGAAATGCATAAAGTCAAACTCACTTGGCAAGCCAGATTATGAACGTACAGAAAGGTAGAAATACACTGTGTGATTTCAAAGCACTGCAAAATGTTTCTATAGACAACCTGCCAACAAGTTAAGAAGGCCAAAGTCAGCATTAGCATCTGTCTTCCAATTACAGAGTCACAAATGACATATTGCTCAGTGAAAAATGATGACTGCTGTCTTATATTAAGATGGTTGCTCTAGCAGATGTTTTCAAATTATCCCAAGCTATGTCACGGGGAAAGGCAAAAGAACTGGAAATACGCCCAGAGAGACCTGGTGCACCAGCAGCCTAAGGGAGACATTTAAAAAGCCATTTGCTATACTCTCATGAAAACTTAGCTACAAAAAATGAATACAGAAAGGAAAATGGGAATATGTTATATTCCTCAGTGGAAGTTTTAAGTTTCTGACTACATAATCATCTGAAATAAAATGTGCTCACTTCAACTTAATTTGGATAGAGACACAGTCCAGGCAGACGGTCCTTCAAAGGAAGGGAAAAAAAAAAACCAAACCGAACAACCCCATAATTACGCCAGAAAGCAGTGCTCTACGTTACTGCTTTCTGATGACAGAGCCAGGAAAAAAAAAAACAACAAAAAACAAAAAACAAAACACCTTTTTATCATTAACATCTCCAAACAATAATCCCGGTATCACATACTGACTCAAAAAATTAAGTCCTGCTCCCTGGTAAGAAGAGGTACACTGCTTTTACTGCTACAGAACCTCTGGGATACCATAGGGAAACTGTCCAAAAAGAGTTACAGACAAATAAAAGAAAGGGAGAGAAAAGAGTGACCACCCTTGTCTGAAATGGATTAAGGAGTAAGGTTCTGTCAGGTCTTACAGTTAGAGCTAAGAGAGGTCTTCAAATAAAAAATCTGATGTGGAACACAAGTTATCTCCTGAAATCCCACAGTCAAATCAGGTAAGTACAGAAATGCTGAAATACGATGCAGGCGGAAGGGAGGATGCGAGCAGGGACAAACGCAGAGGCTGTGCTCATCCAGTGTAGCCTCATTCTCAATAGCAGCTTTCTGGAAGCATGAGACAAGAGTAAAAGCACGCCCCAGTAGACAAAATTACCACCAAGAGGAAGGTGCCAACAAATGCTGCTACAAGTTAAGGAATGGGTAGGCGTCTAGTCTTGACCTATGGCGAGGGAGAAAATCCTCTCCCTCTTGTTACCATGGTGATCCCCTTTTCAGGTTTCTTTGGATAAGCTTTGTGCACAAGTGTAAAATTTGGCATAAGAGGAGAACAAGTATTAATTATGTGCTCCGGACAAAAATAGCCTTATTAAATCTCAAGAGATAATACAACAGAGGCTGTAAAAATTAAGTTTGGTTACAGAGATTAAGGGCTGAATAAACTATCTCATGTTAAAGTGCCTTAAGCTCCATCTTCTTAAAACGGCAATGCCAGCCTGAGGGTGTCACACCTGCCTATTACAATTTGGGTGACAACTTGAGATCCTGTATGGTGTAAGACTGGAGTGAAAATTAAAACAAAAAAAACGCCTGCATGGAGGCTACATACTACTGTTCCTTGGTACAGGACTGCCTTTATTTATTACACCATTTTATTAATTATTCATGCAGTTCTTTTTCTGTTTCCAGGCAGCAACATCACTAGCCAAGCTCTACAGAAATGCAGCACCTTTACAGGATGGACATTGCAAAACCTAACACAAACAGATCATATTGATACACTTGCGAGCATTAACCCCATAAGAGATAGACCAGAATAAGCCTTGAACTGAACAAGTACATTTAACAGTTCTGGTGAAGAAATTAAGAGTGGGAAACAAAAAAAAAAAAAAAAAAGAGAAAAAAGGAAAACTTTCATTCAGGAGCTTGTATATATATGTAATTGAACACTACCGTAAGCTTTACTTTGAAATCCTTGATTTCAGACCTATTCATTACCTCTCTAATAAACAGTGCAATTTCCTCCCAAGCATAATTTTTCCCATATGCTTTCATTAATTTATGCTATCTAATCTTAATCTCTGAAATGCACAATATTGGATAGACCAGCTATACAGAAGACAAGGAACTGTGCTGTTGCCATTAACAATTTCCATTTTTCCTGTGATCGTTATTATCAGTGATAAATTTATCTTTAAATATATATCCTTTAGACCTTTGGATCCTCTGGATCAGTGAACACCAACCAAACTTGAAACATCTTTTAAGCGAGGGGAAATACATGAACTGTACGCACTGGACCCACATACCAGCAGAAACTAGTGTTGCCTTTTTAAAAGGTGTATTAACATTGAAATACAATCCAACACACCGGGCTGAGCATACACTCTGCCTACCAGCACACCTACCTTTTATTTGAAAGTAGACTACATAAGTTAAACAACTAGTTTTTGTTAAAAAAGTAATGAATTTCATATGCTGTCCACTACATATCTCACCATTTTTTGCTTCTGTTACTATTTTTCTTTGTTTGTTTGTTTGTTTGTTTGTTTTTGGGGGGGGGGGTGTTTTTTTGTTTGGGGTTTATTTTTTTTCTTCCTGAATTAACAGTATATTTACGTATCTCTCTGGCAGATGTATAAAACAACATGAAACGGGATTACCCCAAATGAATCAAGTGCTCCCTCTTAACTAGTGATTACTCCATTATTTTTCTCCGAGATCAAATGAAACCATCAACCCCCTTTGAAAACTAGCATGGTGTGACAGCTTCATCGCTGGCATCCTGAGCTGGGTTTAGTAACAGCAGCAAGAAAGAAGGAAAGCCGCAATTACCTAAGGGACCCGGCCAAATGCCCGACTTCCCAGCGGAGGGGAGAACGGGACCGTGGGGACGGCGACCGCGCACCCAGCAGCCGCTCGGCCGCCCGCAGACACACGGCCGCCTGCACGGGAAACGCTGCTCCTCGGCGCGGTAAGGGAGGCCTGCGCCCCCCGGGCTGAGCCCCAACCCCAGGGTGGCCCAGGCGGTCCCCGGGACAACTCGCCGCTAAACGCCAGCACCTCTGCTACTCCGGGCCCCGAGCAGGCTCAGCCCACCTGCCGGGGCCCGGCTCTGCAATGCCGCCTTCTTCCCATCCCCTGCTGGCCTGAAACGCTTCCCCAGGCACCGCGCCTCCGGGGAAAGTCTGGGCCAGGGTCCGGGCGAGCCCCACGGGACCTGGCCCGCCCGGCGAGACTGCCCGGTGCAGTACTTTCTCCCTGTTCCCGGGGATCCCCGCGCCACGAGGGCTTTGCTGGAAGGGAAGAGGAAGGGGGCAAACATTCACCCCGCTTCTCTTGTCCTGCTGAGGAGAGACACGGGACGAACTCGCCCTGAACAACAAGCGACATCTAGTTATAGAGCCCGCATAGGGCTGCGGGACGCGAATCCGCTCCCCGCTCCGGTCCGCGGAGCCGGCGGCCGCGGAGCAGGGCCCAGGGCTCGCTCGTCTGCTCCTCGAAAACGGGGCGCCCCCCGGGGCGGAGAAGAAGGATCGCAGTCCTCCGAGGCTGCTGAAACACCCGCGAAGGGGGAGATCAAAGCCCCCACGATGCCAGGCCAGCTAGAAATTACTCATTTGAATGATGCAGCAAACGCCGGTGTGTCTATGTGTGTGTGTTGGAGGGGTTATGGTGGCGTCTAGTCCTCCCGTTGCCACTCTCCAGCCCTGATTAACACTGTACAGGTTCCCTGCCGAAGCGGAACGCTCTCTTCCGCGCACACAGCAATTAATAGCAACCTTCATCCCGCGAAACCTTCCCCAAGCGCTCCCACATGCTCACAGCCGGCGGTAGCAACTGCTGGGAGCACAATAACGGGAACCTCTCTGCCTCGCAGACCGGGGGTGACGGAGAAGGGAGCCAAACCACCCGCGGTAGAACCCGATCCCCGAGGACGAGCAGTCCCGGGAGCCGCGGGGAGCGGCAGCCGCCGACGCGGCGGGAGGGCAGGCTGCCTGCCTGGCAAGCGGAGGGCGTACGGCGCAGCACGCTGCCAAAACACCATCACCCACCGGCGTTGTCAGCAGACAGCACGCAAGCATTTACCTTTTTATGCCCGCTGTCCGTCAGTCAGGCGCTTGAGGGAGAGAAGAAGAAAGGACAGGAAAGGAAAGGAGGAGAAAGAGACAGAGGAATCTAGAGAGCGAGAGGCGGCTGCTAATCCCCGTGTAGAAAGACTTCCAGCAGCAGCAGCATGCGCGTGTGTGCGTGCCCGGAGTGGAAGCACAGCCCTCCTGGCGATGCACCGGCTCTTGCACCGAATTACTGTCATGTGCGTATCTTGGTGTGTGTACCCATGGAGGAGAAAAAAAAAAAAAGGAAGAATAGGAAAAAAGAGAGACGGGGGGAGACCAGTCAGTCACTCACTCAGTCACACGCCCGGCTGTGCGCTGCTGGGGGGGAGGAGGAGGAGCCCAGTGCTCCCCAGCCCAACCGCCACTGGAGCCGCTCGCTACTACGACGGCGGCAGGGCCCCGCAAAGAGCCGGCTCCGCACGCCTGTCCTTCTGCTGGCAAGGACGTGCCTGCGGGAGAAACCCCTCGGGGCCTGTGTCCCCGGGGTCCCTCTGCACCCCGCGCTGACCGAGACAAGCGGGAAGCAGTTGGAAAATAAACCATCCCTCTTTTTCTGCCCCAAAATACCGCCGGGCGCGTCTCCGCAGCCTCTGCGGGGGACGGGGCTGCGGCACATCCCGAGGGGGAGGCAGGACGAGCCGTACCCCTCGAAGGGACAGGGGCTGCCTTAGCACCGCGGCGGGGGACGCGGCGTGTCCCCGGGCGTGCCGCTGCAGCGGAGGCAGAGAGGTGACGAGAGGATCCCCCAAAAAAGCCCTTGGGTCAGTCCCCGTCCGAAGGGAGGGGGGGCCTGGCGGCAAGGTTGTGAGTCGGGAGGGGGTTTGCGGGAGCTGTAGATGTAACTGTAAATAGGTGTGTTTGCGGGCACTGGGACTGCTGACGCGGGGAAAGGTTGTGCTGAGCCATGCCACAGTGCAGATACGCTGATACTCGCATGTCCAGTCAGGTACTTTCAAATTTCAATGGTGGTATATGACAGACTAAAATATATTTAAACCGTGGTGATACGTTCTAATCAGTTATTTGCTTCATATTAAATATTATATCCATCTTTTGGATATATGGTCACATCTGTGCATATAAATGAGATTTTGACATACAATTCGTGAACGAGCTAAAATAGAATGAGCAAATTATTGTTATAGTCCTAAATTTACTAGTAGGCCGTGCCAGCAAGTTTCAGGATGTGCTTTCTTTAAGCCCCAAGCCAGCAAAAGTTTGTGAGAGATGTCCTTGATATTTTACTCGGTACAAAACGCATAATCTCTGTGGACCAAAAGTTACTCTTAGTAGTGGAAAAAGGTTTATTAAATGACAAGGATGGAAAAAGCTTTGGTGGGGATATCAGGTATACTGTTCATACTAATTTTTTGTTACTTTGTAGTGGGCAATGTAAACCTAATGTCTCAGGGGTAAAACAATGAGGACAGGAAGAGCTGACATTTTAATGACAAAATAAGTCGCATCTACAAGCTAAGTAGGCTAAGGAATTCTGATGACTGTAAGTGCATTCATTAGCAAGCAAGCAACCAATTGAGTGGGAGAAAAAAATGGTCAATCTGTTTAAAAATAATTGTTGGGAGTTTTTTCTAGCTGTAAACATAATAGACGGGGTAAAGAGAAAATAGCTGAAAACATTGACCATCTTGTTAAGATTTAGCAGCTCACAATGAAATATTTTGAGACTTCCCTAAAGTCCTGCCATAAAATCAGAAAGACCAAATTTGTTGCTACTAAGTTGTATAAATCAAGCCAGCATGACATCATTAAAAAAACAAGCTGTACCCCAAAGCCATATCATGTTTGTTTGTTTTGTTTATATAAAATAAAGGTACACATACCCTTCTAGTTCTTCAACTGAAACAGAGATGCTGATTCTGAGCTAACTCAGGTAAAGAAGCTAAATAGTGCGGGGCTTGTTGTTCTTTTTGGTGCTTACATATACAGCACTATTCTATGCAGCATATTACTTTGTCTCTTAGCAAGAATTATTTGACTTGTCATCATGAACTGTATTTTCAAGCTAGTTTCAAATCTGCTATAATCTGCTGTTTAAAATATGATGATCTGTGAAAACCTCATCATAGAATTTATGTAATCTTTCCAATGTAATCATGTGAAGATTTAGCCTGCCCTCAGTGGGCCTGTGAAGTTGTAAAGCAGGTTTAGTCATTGGGATAGTTCTATGAAAATATTTTTACCAAATAGAATCATAGAATAGTTAGGATTGGAAAGGACCTTAAGATCATCTAGTTCCAACCCCCCTGCCAAATAGGTTGATTGCATTACTTAGTAGAACAAGACAGTAATGAAAAGATGTAACATGTATTTTTTAGGCTTCATACAAACTTCCAGAAAATGAAGTAGACCCAATTCCCTTTGAAGATTGAAGAGTAAGAAGGAAAGATGAGACATTTGTGCATGAAATTAGCCAACCTCAAAATAAAATCTAAACCATTTAATCACTTTCTTGCATGCTCCTTGTTTGTCTGACTTCAGTCATATTGGGCCACAGGGGTAGAAGAGGAAGTCTTGTTATAAATTCTCCCCTCAGCTGATCTGGAGGAAACTGCATTTTGGAGGAATAAGAAATTCGAGCTGCTTTACATAAGGATGTAGATGGTTTTTGTGGGCCGTAAGTACCTTGATCTTAGGCGTAACACTTGTCTGTAATGGTAGTCCTAGTACTTGTGGGTGTTTCAGAAGACATGCAGCTTGGAGAGGAGATTACCAAGGTGGGAGCAAATATTCTTTATTGGGCTCTGTGAGAGGTGGCACAATAAAAACTTAGAAGAGGCTGTGAAGCAGAGGATTTCGGTAAGGACAGTAAACAGATGCAGGTGAGCCCTAAATAAAGATGGCAAAGCCTGGAAGAAAAATGTTCCAAAATAGTTTTTAGATCACAAAAGTAGGAATCAGAAAGGAACATTTTAAACGGTGGAGATGAGGTTGAGTATTAAAATCTTCAACCATCTGCAATTTATCAAATTACCCCCGATGCAAATGCCTTTATTATAGGCTATGCTCACACTTTGATCTCTTTCTTATTGGAGGAAGTTCTCTTTGCTTTGTCTGATGGTGAAAGAGGTCATCATATCGACAGTCATTACTACATAATTTAACTATATGCATGCTTGCATGAACTTTTAACACATGCTGGTATTTACCACCTTGCCACCTTTATTTAAGTTTGAAAATTCGGTTAGTTTTGTGTCTCACTGCCCTCTACTGGAGAGCAGGTCAGAACCGCTCCATGAGGTCTTAGAACTAGATCCACGACAGTTGGTTGTCCTCATTTGTTGGTGAATCGCCTTTCCATGAATGAAGTTTACAAGTTTGAAGGTGTGGAAGGCCAGCGTCTGTAAGAAGATTTTTTTTCTCTGGGAGTTCAAATAATTGCTCATACAATCTGCTGTCTGCAGTTTATTGACCCAGGCAAACTGATGACTGAGCAATGGTTAAGATTTTAAGATATATTTCTTCCATTAACTTCTGGGGAAGAGGCATCACAGAGATGCTGAAAATCTTGAGCAGTGCTGCTTTGATAGTATTTGCCTGTAACTTTGTAGATAACCTCATTAAGTTTCGTATCTAAATCCTTTGGTTCATTCTCCATTGCATTACAACAAGATTTCCCTCCATCCCTTTTCCTACTCTGGCCGTTCATGCCTCTCTACTTACCTTTCACTGCCTATATCAATACTGCCAGACTATCACATATTTGTTGTTTTATTTTCATTTTCCTCACAGTCTGGGCAGTAGCAAAACAACTGAAACATGGAGACCACAGCAGTGATATTCTCCCAGTTCCCCCTGTGTGCCATTTCCTCCACCTACTGTCACAACTCATGCACGTCGAGAGCAGTTTCCATTGGAACACCGTGAGTTTTCCAGCTGGATGGGCACATACATTGCCAAGGCACACTGAGAGCTGGGAATAATGAGACCTGACCAGAGTGCACAGTAAAGAAAGTTTCAGTATCTAACTCAAAATATGCCTTCTACGCTGTAGGTGCTGGTAGTTTCTATGCTCATTTTTAACTACACATCTAGGTCAGATTTACAAAGATGAAGATCACATGTGTGCTCTTCTCATTCTCTTGTGGCATCAGCTAGCGCTTCAAGATAGCATTCTGAGTGTGACTGTAAGGGTATCTTCATCATGGCCAAAAGAATAGCTTTGGTGGTTTCTACCCGTAATCTGATTAATGGCAGAGCCATTTAACCTGTGCTTTCTCCTCCCCCTTGGAGTACCCTGAAGCAGACATCTGCATATAAAATTTTATTTAAAATATTTCAGTTTTCCTAATACTATAAATGTCTTTCACTGAAAAGGGTTAGTGTCCACCGCAGCCATTGCAGGTCTGTTTGTAGTATTTTATTGTGCTGTACTGAAGACAGTAATGTCCTAGGTGGATGAATTGTGTGGGTTGCCTCATTTCATGTTGCCTAATTATTTGCCATAAAAAGCACAGCAGCAAATTCCATTCACTGGTCTAATGGATAACATGGAGGAATTAATAGGGCGTGGAGTGGAGTTGTTCCCAGTGAGTAACTCCTAAATGACAGATGTATGCCAAGGAAAATGTAAACAGGCTCACCTTGTATAACCACATGGACTATTGACTGGTCACTTAAAGATGGATGATAAGAAAGCCTGGAGAGCCACTGGTTACTCATCCAGAAAAATTGGAAAAGAGTGGCAAGTGATCCAAATACTATGTCAGTCCAGAATAACTACTACTACAGAGAAAAAAACCCTTCGAGATTATCATGGGTTTGCAATTAATACATATTCTTCTATAATTTGGAAGTAAAATAAGTACTTTGTTAAAGGTTATTCTTGTGACCTTCAGACTATCAAACACAATTCCACAAAACTTGTGACTTTCAACCTGTATCAGGAAATAAGTCAGAAGTCTTGGGAGGCTTCTCAAAGGGATCTCTGTTTTGGAAGCTGTAAAATAGAAGATTTGAGAATGACATCTTCCCTCCCACACACCAAATCTTTGTTTGGTATTAGAAACAAGCAAGTTGCTGTGGTTTTCAGGTATCAGGGTGTATTTCTCTGGTATCAATAGCAGTATTCTGAATAAGCATAAGGAGAGAGGAGGAAAAAAAATATTTCAAACCAATAAACCAATGAAATTCCTTCAGTAGAATGAGAATACTTTTCCAGACATTGAGATATAGCAAAGCCCTGAGCAAAGTGCAAATCAGTTTGTAAACATTTGCATCAAGAAAGTTCATTCAATTTGTTAAGTAAGGGGGGTTATAATAACTTAGGATATCATGTTTTTTAAATACAAGCATATAGTTCTAAAGTGGAGTTCAATACAACCATGTGAGTATTTTTGCTCCTTTTGACAGAAAAGTGGGGAAACAGGGAAGGCTTTTTAAGAACTTTGTGTGAATGAGAAGACTAGTAATTATGTAGAAAACTGTCTCTCACTCAGGGTTTTCAGTGAGGTATTTTTAGATAAAAATTATATTTTATATTTGCATTAATTCCTGAAGAGGCAGCACAGATAGCACAAAGAAATCAGAGCCAGCTGAAAACTATCGTAACTAGTTTGTACAGAAACCATGATTCTCTACCAAGTGAACTAGATAAGGGCGCCTTTCTTACAACAGCTAATGGGAGAAGATATTTCTGCTCTACTCAGATCAACTGCACATCAAAAAGCCCACAACAATCAACTGAGATTGAAACTGAGACCATGGCTTCATTTTCCTAATGATGCTATCAATTCAAACATTGTTGAGGGTAAAAGACTACTGAAAGCAATCTTCTTAATAAATAAGTTCACTAATAATTTAATAATGTACAGCATAAAGCATGATGGGAAAAAGAAAACTTATCACTTCTATATCGCAAGTGGAAAGTTGAGTAACAATAGAAGCAGAAACAAGAGCTGGACTCATATTCTGGGTTTCGATTTTAACGGTGGGGTTACCATCTGTATCTAGCGTGGTCCGTTTTAGTGACCAAAAGATTTTTAAAATGAAGGCCTTCATGTGAAGCACCGGTGTCCTGGAGAGAAGTTCTAAAAACATTCAACAGGGCTTTCTGATGTGACAGCTCAACTCCCTCTCTCTCCTTCAATGGGTGGATATAAAAGAGTGATAGCTAGATTTTTCTATATTTAATGTGCAATAATGTTGTAATTTATATGGTAAGAGGTGGGGTGATAGCAGTTGTCTGCATTCTTATTAAGCCTATCCCAGGGTGAGATGAATTGAGCATAAAATGTACATTAAAGCAAAAGGGAAGACAGCCAAAGTGTTAGAGATGGAACTATTAATTTTACTGAGGTTTGGAGTCTTTTTGTTAGGGTTTTGTTGTTGTTTTGGTTTTGTGTGTGTGTTTTTTGTTGTGGTTGTTGTGGGGTTTTGTTTGTTTTGTTTGTTTGTTTTTTTTAAATTGTATGGAAAAAAGAGGCAACAGTTTCATTTGTTAACTGTTTTTCACTCTCCTTTCATGTGAATTCTCATAAATAAGTAGTAAGCACTACACAACTTTCAAAAGGTCCCGATAGTCAAGATTAAACTCATGTTTTTACAACATGTTCAGTTCTTTTTCACTTTGTGCCTAGAAGACATGCTGCTGTCTCACAGGGTGTTCCTGAGAAGAGCTTTTAACAGGAACTTCTAACAGTTAGATTCCAGAAAGACCGATAATTAAGACTTACATCAATAAAGATGTCAGTCAAGTATGGGAAAGGAATTATTTTAATTATTTTAAGGTACTATAAAGAGCTGATAACGTCAATGAAGGTAGCATACGTGGATATTTCAGGCTTGTTTCTCCTCCCATGGAAGTCAACAGGAGTGTCATGATGAAAGTAGCAGAAGAGTAGGATAATAAAATATCTCCTCAGATTATAGGAAATACTGTTTCCTATTTTCCATCTGTGATCTGTAAAGTACTGCATGCATGTAACAGTTAAAATGTAATTTTAATTAAGCATCATCTTTCATGGAAAATCTGTAGTCAAAATAAAGACAAATCAAGGACTACGCAGGAAGAAGCTACTTATGATATTTTTAAAAATATATGAGAACATATTCCAACATACTTATTTCTCAGGTAGAAAAGAGTTTTCAGGTAGTGGTACAATTCAGCAGTTCACAAAACAGGGTTCTGGTATGGAAGGCTGTGATAAAAGTTTTGGGTTAGTATTAGGAATTTAAGAAGTGATGGCTTGTCAGATCTCTTGAAATCCCTGCACTTCTGAGTGTCATCAATTGAATTCTACCTGCACTATTCCAGAAAAGTCCTTTCTTGTTGAAGCATGCATATATAGTTGCAGTTACTACAGGCATTATGAAAGATCATGCACACCTCTTTCAAAAGTTCTTTATTAGTGAATATGGAAAGAAGTATGTATTAACAACAAGTGAGTCTCTTCTGCATTCTCTGTGGCAGTTTCTTGCCAGGTATTTGGGGTGGTGGTGTTTACCCCTCAAAAGCAAGGAAGACAGTTGATGCAACGTGCTTGAATAAACACTCCTCATAGAGATTCTACTCCTCATCAGAAAGCCAGCAGCTGTTGAATTGTACTGCTGCTGTGCCCATGAAGAGTATTCTGTTGGCAGCATCCTTTCTCATTCCTAGCAGCCATCCAACGTTAATTTTGTCAGTGCATTTCTGATACTGCGTGCTTACTTCCAAACAGCTGAAGCAGCCTTCAGAATTCACAAAACTCACAGACTTTTAATATGTGTGGGAAGATACAAAGTTTATAGCTCCTATAAGAGGAAATCATAGAATCATGGAATAGTTTGGGTTTGAAGCAGCCTTAAAGATCATGTAATGCCAACCCTGCTGCCATGGGCAGGGACACCTTCCACTAGATTAGGTTGCTCAAAGCCCCATCTAACCAGGCCTTGAACATCGCAGGGATGGACCAGCCACAACTTCTCTAGGCAACCTGTGCCAATATCTTCCAGGGGAAAGAATTTCTTCCTGATATCTAATCTAAATCTACCCTCTTTCCAATTAAAGCTATTCCTCCTTGTTCTGTCACTACTTGCCCTGGTAAAAAAGTCCCTTCTCCAGCAGTCCTGTAGGCCCCCTTCAGGTACTGGAAGGTTGCTATAAGGTCTTCCTGGGGCTTTTTCTTCTCCAGGCTGAACAAGCCCAGCCCTCTCAGCCTGTCTTCGTAGGAGGGGTGCTCCAGCCCTCTGATCATCTCTATGAGCTTCTTCAATTCCAGAATTCTAGCTACCAGCTATCCAGAAATTTTTGTTTTCTAATAATCAGAAAACTAGTCTGTAATTAATCTTCAGCTGAGCTTGCACAGTCTTGGAAATCTGCAAGTGCCTGTGAAGTGCTGTGCAGCTCAGCATATTTTATGGAGTTGTTTGGAAGCCACAATAAAGTATAACTGACAGCATTCTTATATAAATCATTCCTGCACAAAAGAGCGCCAACACTGAAAGCTTTGATCTGACCTGGTGACATTTCATTTCTAGAAGCTTGTAAATAAAAATAAAAAGCCCAATTTGCTCCCTTTTTAACACCCATTAAATTTCACTTTAATGTTAAAATGACATTCAGTAAAGGACAGCAAACTACCATGAATAAATCACCATGAATACAGAATGCAGCGTTTCCGAAGACAGAAACCCTTGGCAAAGCCAAGACTTGCAAATTGCATGGTGTCCAATTCCATGTTCTGAGGAAAAGAGTTTGGCCAATGACTAGCAGTCAAGATTCCTCAACTTACGAAAAGTGACACAGTACAGCTTAGTAAGCAATTTGGTGATTAGTTGGACCCTGGGGAGGACCTTCTGCTTTATAGCTTCTCCGTACTGCTTCAGTGTCACAGAACAGTCAGGGAAGTGGTGAAATTGACTACCACAGGGGAAACCTGAAGGCAAGAAAAAGTGCCATTCTGAATTTGTTCATAAAGGAATTACATCATGAAATATTTGATAATTAAATGTACTGCTGTGATCAAGAGGATTCAAAATCCACCAGCATGACTAGCGATCAGTAATGGAGACAGAATATTCTAAGCACAGGTAAAATGTCAAAATACATTCCTACCAATAACATTGTAGGGTACTGTGTTAATTTCTTCTCAATGCTTCCTCCATTTATTTATTCAAAGAGTTTTTGAACAGCCTCCCTTGAAAACTGAAGCTGGGGTTGAAACCCAGGTGTTATTTCTGCATCACTGAGGGATAGGAAGTCTCAGGAGTATGCCATTGACTTAGCACTTACTAATGTTTCTGTTTAAGCCAGGCATAAACCACTTCTACCTGTCACTGATACATTGCTTCTGCAGGGTTAACAAGAATAAAAAATGGTAATATATGCTTTTGTCTTTAAAAAGGATAAGAGTTATAGTTTTGAAGAATGAATTCTTTTGTGAGAAAGTGCCACTGTTTTAATTGCATCATATGTCATTTTCTACCATAAATGCTGTGGAAAAAAGGCCTGAGAAAGGAAGGGAGGAAGGTTTACATGGAAATAGATGAAATAAAATGAAAGCTACCAGTTTGACCTGTTGCTTCACCGGGACTGGGTTTCTGTTAGTCTGTGGAACAGATTCCTGAGGGAAACTAAGAGTACCCTTTCTTCATCTTTGAATATTCTTTTGGAGAAAACACTTGAGGTTATATTGTTCTGCCAAGTAGCTACATAGGCCTATTCAAACACAAAGATTATTTTGGTATTGATTTTCACTCATATTTAAATGGATAAATTTGCAGCCTTAAAATAAAGGCTGTAATTCTAGAGATTGTTAAATATTATCAATATTTTTGGGGCAGATGAGCATGGTATTATTCCTTCAACACATTTTTGTACTTTGTTTTCTCCCTATAGTCTGATTATATCCAGTATTCTTTAATGAAAAGTAGCAGACTATAGGGACCAACAGCAGGCTGTCTTTAAACTGGTCATCATAGATGAGCTGTTCTAAATCCCTTGGGTGACTCTGAACCCAGGAACAGCAACCATATTCTCACCTTCACTGACAGAAGCAGGTAGTGCTTATTTGAAGTAGAATAGTTACAACGCAGTATCAGACTGGGCTCATAGAGGAGTTAGCCAAAGGCCAATTACAAGCTGATCTAGCTAAAGCCAGTGTATTCTGGACCTAGGACAATCTGGATTTAGGCCAAGACCTAGGATGGAAAGAGCTTTACTGGATGATGAATTATCTCCTGCTGTCAGCAGACAGTAAAAACACATACATTCTCATCCTCCTGAAATTGCACACCATAAGATAAGATAACAAGTGCTACTTTAGGGTAGCATGAATCCTGAGAAATATATTCTCAATTTGCTCATGAAGCTGTGCATGCTTATTTTCTAACATTTCTGTGAACATAATATGGACTATATATTGCAAATTTCATCCCTCTGCATCCAATGTAATCAAAACAGCTCTCTGCACAGATAGAGTGCACCCCAGTATAGTAGATGGCTTTCAAGAAAAGAGATTTTAATATTAATATTGTTTAAATGCCTAGGAACCATGTTCAGGATCATCAGTTCTTCTCTGCCAAATGCTTTGCAAATACAGAACAAAAGACTATCCTTCAGAGAGCTAATAAATTGAGAACAAGAGACACAAGATGCACACAGACAAGTAGGAGAGTGCAAGGAAAGAATGAAGTTGAAGCTAGCCAAGGCAGCAAAAGCCTAGGTCTGCAACAAGCTGTATACCAAAGTGGAAAGATGGCAGGCTTAAGGCCAACTTATTCATTGAACTAATAGAAGAGTCTTTTCATATTAGACATGTTATTAATATTACCATTGAGAATTTGTTAATCAGGTTCAGGGCATCCATTCCAGCTTCTAAATATGGGTAAAACTATCCAGAATTCACTTAGAAAATGCATTTACAAAATGCGTTATATGGAAAGGTGTCAGAAACCTGTGCATCTTGGAATTTTCTCTAGTTGAACAAGAGTTTGATCTGGGGAAGTGATTGGGTGATTGTTCTGAAAATTTTACGTCATCCGCATGTCTGAAAAGGCTAAAATGAGAGTCACGGACAGCCATGCTTTGTAAAATGCACCTCAATGCAAGAACAAGGCCAATTAGTTTTAAAAGTTAAGGACGTGCTAGCAGTGCAATAAAAATTAATTAGAATTAATGCCTGCATATGCTCTCACAGGCATCACATTAATCAAGTGTAAAGCAAACAGAAAATGGTATATATGGCCAAATTTATCCTTCTCTGGAAAGGTTTTACCACAGAGGCTCACATATTTGGGGAGGGAACTCCCTACATCTTCAAATGTATCAATAATACGTAATAAGTGTGATGGTGGATATTGAAGGTAAAAACTATACAGTGTATATGCTCAAGAGCAAGACACATGGGCAGGAGGTAGTAGGATGGGGAGAAAGTTGTGTAAGGTTTTAGATGTAACCTTATTACCCTAAGCTGAGGTGCTTTCTTCATACCATTAGTAAAATGATAAAAGCATTTTTCTGTGTGATAAAAGAATGTTTTCTTTATACACTGAAGCACATACAAGTCTCCCTCCTAGGATGATACAAGTCTCCCTCCTAGGATGATACAAGAGGAATACAACCCATAAAGTACCATTATTTCTCTGAGAGTTTGAAGCTCTGAGCACCCAGTGCTCAATGTGTTCCAGATGAAGGTTCTTAGTGCAGTGGCAGTCAGCAAGGTTACTCAAAAGGGTAGGATGGAGCACACACATAAACATTTATAGAATTACAGTTTTGTTCTCTATGCTGGAGCATATGCAAATCTAGTATTTGCAGTTTTAAATACTGCCCTCTGAGAAGATCCTTGTACCACTGTTCGAAACTTAGTTCATCAACTTCCCATTGCCTAGCTGGCTTCATTGATGCTTTGTTAGCTCTATTTTCTCTTGGACAAAAATGCGTATCTGTATATCAAAAGGCTGTGTCAAAAGAGGAGGATGTATACCCTTTGAAGTGCTAACCCTTAAACTTTTAACACTGTTCAATTTCTATGGACATTATTCAACTTTGATGTGATGAACAAACAGGTGAAATAAAATGAAAGTAGGAAGATAATAAATACATATTTTTAAGTACTTCTGGACACATGCAGATATTTTACAAAATATAATAGGACAGTCTTTTCACCACATGTTTAGACAATAGATAATACTCCACTCTCCTAGCTCATAACTAGAGTTCCTTGGTGCTTAGCTAACTTAAGAATACATTTATTTCCTCTCCTCACCTAAGCAACTTATCCTTAAGGCTTAATATGTATTTTTAAACCTCCAAAATCTTATGTCTGTGGCCAGGGCTGGATCTGCAGTGCAGAACATCTCATTCCAGAGGAACTCAGGAGGTGACTGGAGCTGTCACCTCCATGGAAGCAAGGTGCCAGTTCGAGCAGACATGAGGACGTTTGTTCCAGGGAGCTGTTGAAAGGTGATGAATTGGCTGGAGAGGAAGAAATGCTGTTCTTTTTACTGGCAATAACTGATCTCCTACGATGTGAAGACTGCAAGGTATGCTTCTCCATACCCATATGAACACCACCAGGGCCAAGAAAAATATTAAACTGGCCTTTCTGGCAGTAAGCCAATATTGAAAGAGGAGAAAATAATGGTTTCTGCTTTGAAATCTTGCAACGTACCTCATACTCCATTCACTTAGACTGTAAATGGCTTTCTAAGTCTTTAGTACCAAACCACTAAATCCTACTGTACTAATGTCAAGCCCTAAAACTCTATACAAACACATGAAGTCCCTCACCAAATTCCATACCTTCATCTGAAACAGAGCACTTTGATATAAAGTTTTGAACTCCTGACCTATTTAGCTGTTTTAGAAAGAATCTGTATCCTCAGGAAAGGTAATGTTATAACTCATACCATACTTCTAGTGACCTTCTTCAAATTCAGGCTCCACTCTAATGTTTTTCATTTTTAGCCCTACCAGATAGCTTTTACCAAAATCTCAGCCTCTGTTAAACACTGGGTCATTCATTCCACTGCATGTGGAGCAGCAAAGATGGAGAACAGTTCTGCATGATTAGGATGCAGTTAATAATGCTTGAATTTGAGCATGTCAAAAATATTCTATTCAGAAAAAAAAAGTTGCATTTGAAAGGGAAACAATGTCATGAATATGTTTCCTCACAGATTTATTTTTCACTCCTGTGAAAAACATGATTCCTAACAGTGGTGACCTTGAACAATTTTGTTTTATAACTAACAGGGGCATGGAGGCTAAACAGGGGAGTCCTATTATAAAATTATTTAACAAATCATCCTGTGTGATATTCCTGCAATTCTTTGTTCTGCTGAACAAAGAGTGCTAAGACATTATAGTGGTCTTTGCAATGTATAAAATAAACAGGCAATAATTATTCAGTAATTCATTTAAGTGGTATTTAACAAACACAGAGGAAGAGCGTATGTTAAAACTGTCTTTGTGTTTATATAGCAAAGATGTATCTTTCTGATTGGTTTGTATTTTGAGAGATTCACACTGCTAATGTCAAAAAAGCATTTTCCTTGGAATGGTTTTGTCATTCAGGCAGTAGAAAAAGCCCTAGTAGATTGCGTTTGAAAGCAAATGTGGTAGATCCATGCAAATAGAAACAAGGGCAATCAGGGATAATTTAGAAGAGTCATCAAAGCTCATTTATATAGTTTATTTGGACCTCTATTCAAACTAGGTCAGTGATGCATATTCACCAGGTACAGAAAAACAGTAGGCTAAACCCAAAAGTTTGAATCATTCAGAGAGGAATAGCTTTCTCTGATTCTGTAAACAGCTACAAAAAGGCATGTAATTTACTCTTTTTTTTAAACCAAGCACAGGAAGTAAGCTTTTTGACTTTGCAGAAATGTTTCAGCTAATAGTATCTCATGAGGAAGATTATTCTAAATTTATAATTTAAATACAAAGATACCATTGCAAAGTATCATTAGCATTCTTGCTAAATTTGGAAAAAAATCCATGCTACCCACAACCAAACAGCAGAGTAAATTAGAACGTTGCTACCCTGCAGGGGAAAGACGAAATGTGCAATTGCGCTTGTGCACAGCATTTCCTCTACAGTCAAAATGTGGAGTTACCGTTCTCAGTTTTACCATTAGAATATTCAGCAGTGACTCGATGGGAAAAATGAGCTGTGCAATGAAAGAAAATTAAAGTTTAACTGCACACTACTTACAAAAAGCATATTAAAACCAGAAATAAAGACAGCAAGCAATGGAAGACCATGGGGAAGCTACAGAATAACATGTCCAGTACACCTCCAGTACACTGTTAGTACATCTATATGTGTAGTTAGTACATCTAACTGTATTTTCTGTTAGTAGATCTACATGTGCACACATTTTGGAAGTGCTTTTTCACATTGAAAGATTATGAATTAGTACAAATCATGTGAGGATGATTTCCAGAGTATTCATTGACCAGGAGGGTTGCTAATAGTTAATAAAATAAACTAAAATTTACATGGTACGAAAAATTAAACTGGAAAATGAATATGCAATAAATGGGAAGTATCATATTGAACATTTATTAATTTTTAAACTTAATAGATCAAAATGTTGTATTACTATATCTCAGGCTGGTAGCAGAACATATTTGAAATTACATTTAGCTTTTCATAGACTATTAGGGGATTTGAACAATAGGTGTAGATTTGAAAGAATATAGGTAAAAAGAAATTTTTATCAAATAAATATACCAATAATGGAAGAAATACTTAGAAAGAATGTCTAATGTAAAAGCAATTTTCTGGCACATTGAGGTTCACATTTGCTCACTTTTTCTGCCTATAATTAAGAATGCTTTCTGCACCACCACCTCCCACCCCACCACTACCCAAAAAAACCAACAAAAAAACAACAAAATTGACATCTGTTCATGCCATTCTTGGTTTTCAGGGTATACAATTCCTCCACTTTATTTCTCTGACATGCAGAACATTATGGCATTCTGTATATGATCTTTCTGCCTATAAGAGGAGTTCAACTAATGATGGCCTTCAGCAGATATTTTTGTAAGTGCAGATTTACCCAGTGTAATGGCTGTGAACTTAAGTAACTTCAACTTGGATAGTATTAACTGTAGCATGATATATGAGTCTAGGTGGTGTGCAAGTTATGAATAAGAAAAAATGTTCTGAGTAAAGTATTCTTAGAAAGAAATCAGTTCTTATAATGTCATCTGTCTATGAGTACAATGAATCCATCAGTGTATCTGGGACCTGGATGGCTTGCTCAGTGAACCAAAAGAAGTTTTCCAGGTGGCCTTTACCTAGTCAGAGAACACTGAAGAACTCTAATCTGAAAAAGATTTAAACGGACAGTTCATGGCAGTGAGTAAAAAGTTGGAGTTTCCCAGCTCACTGAAGTTATTTAAAATACATTTTGACACAATGTTAGCATTTGAAATAGCTGCGCTTTTCATAGAAATGTTGAATATCCAACTAAACCTAACTCACCTCACCTGGGTTGAAAATATCTGAATTTTTATTCTTTATTCTTTCCAGGTAGTAAGAAAGTTCAAAGAAGAGAACCTAAACCATTTTCCAGTTTCAATATCCGTTAACATACAAAAGTCTGTAATGTGAGTACAAACAAAAAAAAAACTCAACAGTTTGCTGGGTTAGGGGTCTTTGCAGGTAACAACAACAGCATTAACGATAATAATAACTACTATTACTATTAATAATTATATTTTGTTTTCAGGTTGTCCAGATTTGAATCAGTATCTTAATAAGGCACCATTTCATGATGTAAATATAACAGGGATAGTTTCATACTGAGCTAGCCTTATTCCAAAAGTGAGCACCACCACTGTGTTCTGGGAGAGAGCATGGGCAGAGAGACCTCTGAAATATATTATTCACCCCAGATAAAGAACAAAAAAATCCCAAAACAAACAACCAAAAAACCCCAAAACTCTGATCTCTTCTGCATCCATGCAAAAGAAGATATTTGAAGTAGTAAAACTGTGGACATTTGCCTAAAAGGAAATATGCCAGTAAGATCATAGGTGGGATACCTGTGTTATATTTGCTTTGAAGTCCTTAGGTGGCAGTGGCAAAAAGAATTGCCTTCATCTTCTGCCCTGAACATCTATATGCAAGTCTGTTATCTAGGTCTTCATATGGGAGTTAAGTGAATCAAAATACCTGGGGCAAATCCCAGTTAAGCAACTAAGTGCCATGCAAGCTTTAGAGATAACTTTGTGCTGGTTATGTCACGAATGTATATATATAGCTTTCTACTGAGTTTCTAGATCCTGACATGCAGACACAAGATTAAAGTAAGAGTGATGGAGGAAGGGTGTGTTGGATGATATCCTATATAATGAGTATTATTACGACCAACAACATTTTCTTGTTGGTCTTTATGGGAAGAAAAGTGAAACAAACAAATCAGGCCTTGTTCAACACTGATCTCTTGGGTATTAACTTTACATTATTTGCTGAGAGCTGTGTATTTCTTTTTTTTTTTTTTTTTTCTCAGTGATAATTTTTTTGCTGCTGTGTTATACTAACTGCTTCATATGAGATCTGGTGTGGATAAGTTAGCCCATAACGCTCTCACACAAGATCAGGTTGTCAATTCCTTTTTGCTTCAGAAGCTTTGTCCTGCCATAGACTGATAACAAAAACTATAATTTCTGTCTGATTTCTTCATCTTTTGGCAAGCTTCTATTTACAAATATATTTTGAAATTAAATTATGTATTTGTAACCATTAATTCCTAAACTGTATTTGTAATTCTTCAGTATGCTTCCATATATTAGAACTGTAATATTAATTGTACTTTAGTTCCATGGGATTTTCCAGGAGCAATTAAAGCAAATTAACCTCCATTTTCAAGAAGGGGAAAATGGATGAGCTGGGGAACTACAGACCAGTCAGCCTCATCTCTGTGCCTGGCAAAATCTTGGAGCGGATTCTCCTGGAAGGCATGCTGAGGCACATGAAAACTAACGAGGTGGCTGGTGACAGCCAGCATGGCTTCACTAAGGGGAAATCCTGCCAGACCAATCTGGTGGCCTTCTATGATGGGGCTACGGAACTGATGGACAGGGGCAGAGCAGTTGATGTCATCTACCTGGACTTGTGCAAAGCGTTTGACACTGTGCCACACAACATCCTTCTCTCTAAGTTGGAGAGACATCAATTTGATAGGTGGACCACTCAGTAGATAAAGAACTGGCTGGATGGCCGCGCGCAAAGAGTTGTGCTCAATGGCTCAAGCTGCGTGGTTCGGTTGATACGTTGGAGGAAAGGAATGCCATGCAGAGGGACCTTGACATACTTGTGAGGTGGGCTGATGCCAACCTGCTGAAGTTTAACCATGACAAGTGCAAGGTCTTACACCTGGGTCGGAGTAATGCCAGGCACAGCTACAGGTTGGGCAGAGAAGAGATTCAGAGCAGCCCTGCAGAGAAGGACTTTGGGTGTTGGTTGATGAGAAAATGAACATGAGCCGGCAGTGTGCGCTTGCAGCCCAGAAAGCCAGCCATATCGTGGGCTGCATCAAAAGGAGCGTGACCAGCAGGTCGAGGGAGGTGATCCTGCCCCTCTGCTCTTGTGAGACCTCTCTTGGAGTATTGTGTGCAGTTCTGGTGTCCTCAACATAAAAAAGACATGGAACTGTTGGAACAAGTCCAGAGGAGGGTAATGAGGATGATCAGGGGACTGGAGCACCTCCTGTATGAAGATAGGCTGAGAAAATTGGGGCTGTTCAGCCTGGAGAAGAGAAGGTTGCATGGAGACCTCATAAGCAACCTTCCAGTACCTGAAGGGGGCCTATAGGGATGCTGGAGAGGGACTCTTCATTAGGGACTGTAGTGATAGAACAAGGGGTAATGGATTCAAACTTAAACAGGGGAAGTTTAGATTGGATCTGAGGAAGAAATTCTTTACTGTAAGGGTGGTGAGGCACTGGAATGGGTTGCCCAGGGAAGTTGTGAATGCTCCATCGCTAGCGGTGTTCAAGGCTGGGTTGGACAGAGCCTTGGATGGAGTGGGAGGTGTCCCTGCCCATGGCAGGGGGGTTGGAACTCGATGATCTTAAGGTCCTTTCCAACCCTAACTATTCTATGATTCTATGATGCTATGATTTTAGAATTAGATCATATATCCGTAAACCCATAGAATCATAGATTCTAAAGCATGGAAGTTCAAATTCAGCACCAACCATTAGTTAATGAACAGAAACAATGGAAAGTCTGTGAATTAGGAAATTGGCACATTAGTTTCATGTCAGTTTTATGGCAGAAATTTCTATATTATTACGTTTAAGTTCACTGCCAGATATTTAATATTTATTATTTATTACTTTTTCTTTTCTAACCAGAATTATCCTTTGTCTGATTTGCAACACTTGAAAGATTAATAATGCTACTTCCCAATCTTCTGTTTGATAAGCTGAATTGATTGAGATCCTCAGATCTGTACCTGTAAGGTATAGCTTCCATCTCTTCCATGACGCCCTGGCTCTTTTCCAAACCTAGTTTAATTTCTCAACATCCTTCTTGAAATATGGGCACCCAAATTGCAAAACATATTTCAGTAACATAAAGCTACAACCTGAAGGTCACATTACTCCAAGTTTCTCTTTGGGATTACAGTTAGCTATCACCATGATCATAATACCTTATTTAGAGTCATTGCTCCCTGGGGTAGAGCCTCCTGTCATATACGATTGTCTGCACCGTATGTCCCCTGTTGAAGCAAGTAGTGGTTTACTGCATCTATGAATCAAGTTACCTGTATGCTTTATATTAGTGATCTGTCCTTATTGTGATTTTCACCTCCTTCAGTAATGACTTTTTGTGGGGTTTTTTTCATATCATTAACAGAAACATTAAATAGCATAGTTCAAAAGCTGATTTAGACAGGCAATGCCATAAGTGTTTCAGAAAGGTAACTTTTTCTCAATTCGTATTTGAATTCTTACTTGCAATCAAACTGCTTATTGAGAAGTACAAATCTTACCGTTTTTAGTTTCACAGTGACTCAGACTGTGAACTGGTAATAATTAAAATTACACTTCAGTTGGTCCAGTGTATATTGTGTAATTCACCTCCTGATTTACAGTTTCTTCACCTACTTGATGGTGTTATTCCATATATCACTTTAATTATATATTTGGCTATTAACCCTTTTTAAATCCTAGAAAGCTTCTATTTTAAAAGGCAGCTATAAATACAATGCCAATGTTCAAAGGTAGCAGTAAAACATTATATCTTTCTATTTTAAAACATACTATTGCAAACACACATGTGATTACATTAATTAAAAAAAAATGATCAAAGCTATTTGTGTATTTAAAGCTCAGTATATATTTAATTACTTGCTGGTTTCTCTTTTACAATACCATATGATTCTGACTGTTTCTGCTTCTCTAAAGGTACTCATCATATGAATCTTATTCACACACAACACTGGCTGAGAGCAATGAGATATGCCCATTTTTGAGAGCCCCCTGCAGAAAACAATCACACACCTTTTGGATACTACTTTCTCACAACTGCAGATCCTGTTTTACTGTCTCCTGCCCCCTCTGATGTCAGTTGGTGCTGCTGGTGAAGGAAGCAGCAGGAGCAGCTACAGCAACAGAGGCAAGGCTACCTGCCTTAAATCTGTACCTTCAAAGTGCTTAATTTTTGTCATTACTACATTTATCTTGTGTACCTGTACTGTCTGCATGTGTTTCCACAGAGAATTGTTTCTGAATTCTGACAACAGGGAAAATAGTGAAAAGGAGAGGGAACTAATTTAAAACAGTGTAATGAATATGTTTTCCAGATATTTGAGAAGTTTTCTGTTGAGAACCCAAGTAAATGTGTTTAAAAACCATATTTCAGCTGATAATCACCTTCTGTCAAAAGTATGCTGCCTAGTACATTACTTAAAATGGCCTGACAACACTAGCAGGTGACTTACATCAGTATTACATCTGGAATAGGCCAGGTGAGTTCTAGTTATTAGCAATAGGCTTCCTTTGGGGATCACAAACCACTGCCAGTAGTCCTTCAAACTTTGTAAAGTTTCCCTTGCTATTTTCAATTTTATATATATAATCAGTCTTGGTATAGTTTGGATCCATAATACTTAAGGCTAGGAGCTTTGCAGCCAGGATTGGTTCTGCCAATTACAATTTTAAGCTAGATTCTGAAAACATCGCACCATTTACAATTTCAAACATTTCTGTTGATACATATCAGACTAATTTACATGATCTAAGCAAAAGCTGCAAGGATTTCTCCCAAACTGTTCCCCTATATTTCACAAGGAACCTGAAACCTAGAGTCACATTTGGGATTTCCTTTGTGGGGAACAAAGTGCTGATAATCCATTGGAAGCAGATGGGAACTGCACAGGTTCTCAGCTGTTGCTGGACAGTAATCTAATTTTATATACCTGAGCAGACATAATCACAGATTTCTTTATATTTCATGTGTAGAGATAGTAGGGTATTTTGTTGTCTTGTGTATGCCAGTAGTGTTAGGTATTATTTAAACATTAAGCCATGCAGCTGACTCAGATTTCAGTCACATTCCCTATTCAACTTGCCATGGATGTTATCTCAAAGTACATCTCCTGAATGTAGTAAATAGTGAGCACTTTTCATTTTACTATAACTCCTTTTCTGGTTTGAACACTTTTCTAATGCAAAAATTAGCCATAATATGAGCTTTTGCTCTTATTTGCAAGAGTGAAATCAAAGACATTATTGAATTTTCTGAAGCAAAATATCTACAGAAAAGCTTAGCCTTTTGTTAGAGATGAAAGATGTACCTAACAATGTGCATTCTTCCTTTTTTCCAGCAAAGGAAATGTGCTTAAATTGATCTTAATTTTTTTTTTTCCATATTATCTGAGACACTTCTGTTGATAAATATTTGGGTCAGGAAAAGAATTAGAATTCACCTGTAAGATAGCTTTGAGGCTTGGAATGGCCATCCCTTAATTTCCACAGTGATCTGTTTCTCTTCCTTATTCCTTGTAACGCTTGTCATTTACAACATAATTCTTTCTTCTTAAATGTGCTGTTGCAGAGTTCTGTCAAAGATTAGATGGTCTGAGTGACTAAGCAGATTAATGGAGACTCTCACTGTACAAAGTTAAGTCATGTCGTATTTGTTTGGGAAATTAATCTTAAAATCAGGACCTGACAACCAAAAATCCTTGAGTTACAGGTACCTTAAAGTGTTGTATTAAAAGGTAAGAAAATAGGCAAAGGAGATATGAAAAATTGAAACCTGTGATCACATTTATCTTGGGAGGTATATTTTAGGAAAGGTAGAATTAAATGTTAAAAATTCCCTGTACTAAGCTTAATCAGCTAATTGTCATAGAATCATAGAACCATGGCATAGTTAGGGTTGGAAAGGACCTTAAGATCATCTAGTATCACCCCCGCTCCCATGGGCAGGGACACCTCCCACTAAACCATGTCACCCAAGGCTCTGTCCAACTCAGCCTTGAATACCGCCAGCGGTGGAGCATTCACAACTTCCCCGGGCAATCCATTCCGGTGCCTCACCACCCTTACAGTAAAGAACTTCTTCCTTATATCCAATCTAAACTTCCCCTGTTGAAGTTTAAACCCATTACCCCTTGTCCTCTCACTACAGTCCCTAATGAAGAGTCCCTCCCCAGCATCCCTGTAGGCCCCCTTCAGGCACTGGAAGGCTGTGTGGAGACTTATAAAAGTAACTTTGTTAGCAGATCTTAAATTATTGGTAAAATATACAAATTCAAAATAATGAAACATATTAAAGATGTGATATTATGGGCAGCTTCATAATACCTTTTAAAATGCATTTTTTTAAATATTAAGCACAACAAAAATGTCCTCTCTGTTGGGTCCAAGTCATAGCACCATAAAAGAGCAAGAGTATCTTCCCTGTAGGGTAAATCCTGTAGTCATTAATGCTTCCAGTGACTCACAGTGTATTTTTAAAACAGGAAAAAAGCTGGGAAGCAAAGGCAAACAGAGAAAAACTGCCACTTGAAATTCTACTGCTTTCGTTAATTTTCATGTAGACTTCTGGTTGTTCACTGTACCTCAGACAAAATATTTCCGAAGAAAATCCCCCCTTCTTTTTCATCCTGATTTAGGAAAGCCCTGGATAGGTGGTAATTCTGGAAAACTTCTGTAAGCTGGAAGACATGCCATTCATGGCATAACCCACCAACAGCCAAAATCCTCAGGCCATGCGGTTTGCCTAGATAAGGGCAGCTTGTGACAGTTTCGCATAGAAAAGACAGCATGTGTCTTCCTGGCACTTCAGAACAAGAACTTCAGAAGAGAGAATACAGTATTAAAGGAGGCTGAAAATCCCAGGAAAGAATAGTTTCATGACTATGCTCACTTATGCAAGCACAGATGAGAAGCAGGTCAAAGGAGATGACAGAACTGACGATTTGTGTATTTTTCTTCATAGAAGGAAAAGAGTTCCACTGATTTGAAGGAAAGATGTAAAAGGTAAGGATATCCAGAGTGGGTTTAGGAGAGAGGTATTTGAAGTAACAACTGTCAATAAGCACTTGGAACTTAGAGATATGAGTCAATAGCTGGAAACAGGAGTAGGTTTAGAAAAGGATGCACAGATTAAATTATACAATCTAGGATGAAGAGAAGAGTTCAGGAGGCAACAAGAAAAGGAACACAGGGAGAAGTGAAGAAGTTTTGTAGCCAATAGGAAATTGGACTAAAAGCACGAGCAGAGAAGTTAAGGGCTCAGAAATAAGTGTTTTCTCAGTATTACCTTTTCTACTTAAACTGCTCTTTTGAGAGGATGCTATGCAATAGTCAGTGAAGCCCTCTGGGTTAAGATCTGCATTATGAAAGTGTTTTACACTTCAACTCAACAAATTATGTCACCTGAGTACTTTATAAGCCCTTCTTTTAAAGCTCATAAATATTTTGAAGAGGCTGATACCTGACTGGGTAACTCAGAGAAAACATAAAGTTGGTTTAAATTTGGATGGTTTTTGGTAACTTTTAGCCATATACAAGGGGTAGGTGCAAATTGGTAGATTAGAAATACAAACCCAGCTGATCAAATCTGTTTTATATCCTTGAAAGCCTAAAACCTCACAAACAGATGAGTAGGCAATGCAGAACAGAAGAAGTTGAACCATAAAAATCATTGACCTGTTGATTGAAAAAATGAGAATTATAGTGGAAAAAAAAAGACAAAAAAAAATAAATTTTATTAAATATATGTGCATAACTGACAATAGCATCTACAAAGTCTTGAAGAAATAAAAATAGTTAGAAAAACATTTCATGGTTGCAAAGTATAATAATGAACCTCCCGACTAGCAAAGACAAGGGCAAGACCTTCAATTTAACATATGGAACCAAAGGTGTTAACATGCTTAATTAGTTCATTTCAACAGATTTCATTTTAAGTCATTCTAATTAAGATGGTGAAAAGGGAGACTGAAGATGAGTTTCTTGAAAAATGGTGCTACTGCAAGAATACTATTTCTTTTAAAAATATAGATAAGGGAATGGTTTAGTTTCTTTTTTTTGTGTGTGTGTGTGTGTGGGGGGGGGTTGTTGCTTTTCTTTTTTTTTTTTTTTTTTTTTTTTTTGTTTGGTTTGGTTTGGTTTGGTTTTGGTTTTGTTTTTTTTTTTTTTGTAAAAAACACCATTCTTCCTAAACTGATGTGTACTGAATTTTATCTAGTCACATTGAATTGTGGAATATTATTTTTGTCCTGTAAGTGTAAAAATCATCATGTAAATGCATTGGCTACCTTAATGAAACCCAGAAATGGCACTGATATTTTGAACAAGAATCTCAGTGAGGGATCCAACCGTATTCTGGGCTGCATCAAAAGGAGTGTGACCAGCAGGTCGAGGGAGGTGATCCTGCCCCTCTACTCTGCTCTCGTGAGACCTCACTTGGAGTATTGTGTGCAGTTCTGGTGTCCTCAACATAAAAAGGACATGGAACTGTTAGAACAAGTGCAGAGGAGGGCCACGAGGATGATCAGGGGACTGGAGCACCTCCTGTATGAAGATAGGCTGAGAAAGTTGGGGCTGTTCAGCCTGGAGAAGAGAAGGCTGCATGGAGACCTCATAGCAGCCTTCCAATACCTGAAGGGGGCCTATAGGGATGCTAGGGAGGGACTCTTCATTAGGGACTGTGGTGAGAGGACAAGGGGTAATGGGTTTAAACTTAAACAGGGGAAGTTTAGATTGGATCTGAGGAAGAAATTCTTTACTGTGAGGGTGGTGGGGCCCTGGAATGGGTTGCCCAAGGAAGTTGTGAATGCTTCATCCCTGGCGGCGTTCAAGGTGGGGTTGGACATAGCCTTGGATGGCATGGTTTAGTGGGAGGTGTCCCTGCCCATGGCGGGGGGGTTGGAACTCGATGATCTTGAGGTCCTTTCCAGCCCTTACTATTCTGTGATTCTGTGATTCTGTGATCCCACGTTAGAAAGAACTACTTCTGATGACCTTTGATATATTTTATTTTCAGTTCACCATGAATGACCACAGTAGAATGATTGTGCCCAACAACACTAAAAAGTCTAACTCCAAAGTAAGGCTTAAACTAGCCTCTAATTTAAAGGTGCAAACGTGCACTGAAGACATGAAAGAACTACAATATGGAAAATTCCGATATTTGGAAAACCAAAAAAGCTTGATGAACACAGTGAAGCTAATGTGCACATGGAAAATTAGAAAATATCTGATACTAGATTTTGACATGGATCAAGAATTAATGCAATATGATGTGAAGCCTAGACAAAGATACAAAATATCTTTCTGTAGTTTGCCAGAAGTGAAAGTGCCTTCACTTTGGCTCATGTTTATTTTAAGCATATTTTAACAACAATTGTTTTAAAAAAAGGTATTACAATGCCATACTTCAGAACATGAAGAAATATTACTTGGTAGAGAATTAGTTTCTCTGACTTACCACAGCATTATAAGTATTTTTTCACTCATAGTTTTCTTGTAAATGAGTTTTGTTTCTGCATTCTTGCTATCTTATTGGGGTTAGGAATTCTGTAGAGTAACATTGTTGCTGTTGTGCTCCATTTTTGAACAAGAGTGATTTAATTTAATCTCCAGGTGTCTTTAATCCTTTTGTTACGTGTATATGTGGTTACTTTAGTCTTAGACAGTGAAATAATGCATTTGATCTTTTGGAGAAGTTAGCCCCATAACATATCTTACCTGTGTTTGCATGAGCCAAATCATTCATAATATTGTTTTCGTCAGGATGGTTTAAACTTTCTGTTACAGAAACAGATCTTCAGCACACTTGATCATATTAACCTGAGAAACTGAAATAGGTGAAAAGCGAGTTTCATGCATGTGAACTGTAGTTCAATCATATTTGTTAGGAATGGTGAATTAAATGTGGCAGCTTTATTCAACTCTTGTAAATAAGGACAAACTCAAATCTTGGCTTCTGTATCTTGAAAGTTTCTTTTGTTAAAGATTATGTATATTTATGTGAGCTATTAAATGACAGAGAAACACTTTGTATTCAGCTAAGCCTTTTCTAGAAACAGCAACTTTGTATTGGCACCGAGTTAAGTTCGCGCTTTACTATTTCCTATATTAACATGTAAGTCATTAACAGTAATCCTGAAGATGAATGCAGAACTAGTTGAAAACGAATTGGAGTATGTTAATAACCCATAACTATTTTTCACTGAAGAGAAGATTTTTTCCAGAAATCCTTATGGGCAAGATAGATCCTTAAAAGAATCATAGTTAGAAAAGACTCTCCTTTCCCGTTTGCTTACAGGGAATGATGTATGGAAAAGGGAAATTGTGCAATTACTTTTCACAGAAGTCAGTTAAAACCACCAAATATTGTTGAAGCTTTACCTGTACTTCAGAAATGTCATTGCTTATAAAAATAAACCCCAAAACCAACAGCAAAAACACAGACCAGTGACTGTGATATCACCTATGAATGATGGTAGAAGTGGTAACTCTTCCTTTTTAAACAAGATACGATAGCCATTAAAAATACACACTTTGGTGTTGTCCTTCATGGGGCCAATTTCCCTGTGTCTAAAACTTTACAATTAAATTCCACAAAGCTATAAGAGAAAGTTGTCCTACCGAAAGTGTAATTTTGACTCACCATGGATGACAGGAAGAAGTGTAATGGAAGCCATTTCAGTGTCTTCTAAGGTGTTAGGCTATAAGCTTAATTATGACAGGTGCTAATCCACAGAGATAACAAAGGTAGCTATTTTTATTGATTTTTCTTTTAAGTAGCAGGTTGTCACCTAGTGATCACTGTGGAAACTTCACAGGGTATTGATCACAAGTAAGCTGCTACTTCAGCCCTTAAATTGCTACAAGTCTTCTGTGCGGTCTCTCCTTAGGTGTAGTGGTGCATAGATCCACATCCTCTTCCATTAGTTAAATCTCAGCACCCCTGAAAGCAGTTGCAGATCCAGAAGAATTAAGAAAGCTCTCAGAGGTTTTTTTTTTTTATAGGTAGGAAATCTCCAAATGTGCCAGGCAGTCGTGAGCTACAGGATGTGACCTTGGAACAGCAGCCTGAAGTAAGAATACTGCTTTGCTTCTATCTACAGCTCCAAAGTACCCAGGAATTTACTTACAGACAAATACTGGGGTGTATAACTACTTGTAATGCTTTCGTGGAGTGATACCTGTTCTCACAACAGTCCATGTTCCCCAGTCTCAATGGCTATATGATGTTTTTCACTTCTATTTTCTAAGGCATATTTTTCTTACTATCACAATTGTAAAATTGTAAAAAACAGCTGAAATACATGACTACAGTGGATCTGGTTGGCCTTAAAAGATCACTGTAAAGCAAAAAATTAAAACACCATCTAATGTTTGGTATTTTGAAGCTTAAATTTTCATGTTGGTTGTGGCCAGGGCACATCACAGAACTGAGCTGGGCTTCTGGAGGGGCACAGAGCAAACGCCTTTGGTCAGCTGTCTTTCTTGGCATAGAAACGCTAATGGATTTACTCTGGTTCACAGAAAGACAGAAGGGAAGGCTCCAGCCATCCTTGTCTGGAAAGACATTCTGTTTCATCCTGGTGGATGATATTTCAGCTTTAATTGTCTTTGCCATTTCTGAAGGGAGGGCAGAGACCACCAATCCTTGAGAAACTTTCCATATCAATTCATCAGCTTCCGTGATCATTCCCACTTCCACCTCAAATACAAGATGTGCTTTTTTCTGCCAAGATTTCCCAGACATTATAGGGAAGAAAAAAAAAAAAAAAAAAAACAACCTACTACAACACCCTGTTGCCCATGTTGGTTCTTTTTTCCCCTAGAAAGCAGTTGAAAGAGACCATGAGACACATGTGACATCTTACTGTGCAGCCTAGTGTGCTACTGGCAGCCTCTTGGATGCTGCAGTGATAAGGGTGGCAAAAGAACCTATATAGAAGAGATATATATAGCCAGGGATTTGGGAGAAAGGAAGCCAAGTGGCAATCAAACTGGCTGAAGGAAATACAGGGAGCACAGAGAGGATTTTACAAAAAGCACTTGCCCGTCAAAGTGTTCTGAATATATGTTTATTTCCCTTTAACTATTTATAGCACTGGTAGCTGCAAGTTCAAGTACCTTTAGAACCTTGGATATCAGCTTGGCCCCATTAGTCTAATAGCAGTAATTATCTGTCATTGTACAACAGCACCTGAAAGTGCTTTTGTACAACTAGAAAACTTTATGCTATAATAGAAAAGCAAAATTGTATCTACTACTTGAAATTGTTGGGTGAGAATTTTTATGACTGCCTCTAAGATATAACAGTTCTTTACCCTTCTCTTCCCAGCTCCCTTTTGTCCTTTTCATTTCTGGTAGACAGAACCCAAAATAATCAAGAATCTTGACTGCAATCTGTAGGACATTGTCTTCAATGATACATAAACACGAAACAATAAAAAGAAGACGTTTATTGCCAGCTGTAATATCGTGCAGAACATTAATAAGATAAACTCAAGTAATTACCATCAGGCATCTATTTAATTACATGAGAAAGTTACTATTAAATGTTGCACATTAAGAACACTGACTTAGGATTTTCTTGTTTATAGCCTGAAAAATTTCTCTGGGTACTCTCTGTTATATGAAAGTCACAAAAGTATCACAAAATAAATAAGTGGAGCAGTAAGATTTTTGGAAGAAAGAATAATTTAGAGTACAGCAATGCATGAACAGCTAAACCTTGGTCTCAAATCTGATTAGTCTTACATCAGCTTGTAAGTAGTTATACTTGTGTTTTACATATATTTTTTTTAATCCAGTTATTTCCATTTGGGGGTTATTTTGTTTTATAGGAGACTAATTTTAATCCAGCTACAAATGGATCCCATTACCTTTATTGACACTGAGCATACCTAAAAGCAGATGCACCCTTATTGTCTTAAGTTACAGGCTGCCATATGGGACTGTTTTTGCAAAAAACAATCAATCAGAGAAACAAGACACTTCTACTGTAGTTTTAATTTTAAATCTGAGTCTAGATATACAAAATTTTCTGGAAGACAAACTTGTGATTAATCGTGTGGCAAAGACATTCATTGAATCAAAAGTCAAAAAAATATTAAATCTCCCATGGAGATGATACTGTTCATAGATTTTAAATGAAATCTAGGAGTCGAAGTCTGCAGACAATTCTAAGGTCTCACTCGCCAGTGAAGGTGCCATAATTAAAGCCCAAATGTCTCTTCTATGATTGATATGAATGGAAGATGTCAAATCATGAACTTTTGTGTCAACAAGTATGAGACACTGTCAGAACCTCAGCTAACACCTTCCTCCCTAAAGCAAAACCATAAACTGGAAATGCTGACTTACATGATGAATATGCTCCTTGCTTTGGAAAAAAAAAAAATGAAGAATCCTCAAAGGCTCATAAAAATGATAATCAGGGCCTTTATAAAGATGGAAGGGCCTCTGAGAGGTCATTTAATTCATCCTCAATCCCTGAGAAAGGATCATCCATCCCTAATTCTGTCATTACCTGCTCTCACAAACCTTCAGTGATGGAGATCCTGCAGTCTTACTGGGCAGCCTCACTGAACAGATGGGAAGTTTTCCTCACATTTGACATGGATCTTTCTTCCTGCAACTTAAACCTATTACATCTAGTCTATACTCATTTTGGACATGAATAATAGGTTATTCCATTTTCTCTGCAACAGCTTATTCATATTGGAAGCCTGTTGTTACACTCCCCTCAGATTCTTCTTCCTTTTAACAAAACAGCTGCAGCTCTTTCTCTTTTTTTCTAAATAATGTCTTCTAGATCTCTAAACAAACAATTGTGCTTTTCTCAGTGAACTCCAATTGCTCTACATATTCCTGAGGAGCTTCTTGAAACATGAAATGGGGTGAGATCTCAGCAATGAGAAATCTTACTAAAGAATTATTCCACTGATCTGGCAAACATAATTCCAGTATGATGATTTGCTGTGTACCCACATGGCATAAAAAGGTTCATTTGGCTTGTGATCCACAGTAATTTCGAGTTTCTCCTCAGAGCGACTACCTATGCTGTTGTTTTGCATCTGTTCCTGTGAACCTGATTACTCCTTTTTCATTGATTTTTTTATTTTCTTTTTTTTAATGTCAAAGAGTTTTGTTCAAAACATCTGCAGATATCATTTTGAATTATAAAATGTGTTCTAACTTCCCAGATTTGGGTTGATGGTAAATTTAATGCTTTCCTTTCTTCCCATCACTAGTAAAGCCACTGAACATGAAAGACCTTACCTGTGACACACCTCTACTGAATTTGACTAGATGCATCTTTCCAGATTGACAGTGAACCCACTAGTATCTATTCTTCAGGTACTGTCATCTGATCAGCTGTTCATTACATATCATATTTCTTCACCTTCCCTATGACAATATCATAGGAAACTTTGTTAAGAGCCTTACTGTAGCTAAGATACAGAAGAGAACACAGGGTCTGTTATAGAAGGAAATCAGATTGGATTGATCTGATTTGATATATTAATCCAGTTAACTGTTACTCATGTTTTTCTTATCTTCTATATGCATACAAATATTTGATACTGTTATTCATTCTAGGGTTCGTTTGCTTTTTTTCTTCATGGGATTGAAATCTGGATGCCAGATCTATAATTTACTAGATTCTGTACTGAAGGAAAAGAATTCTTCTGTGTGTATGTACGTATATATATATATATGTATATATTTATTTATTTATTTATTTAATCTTGTGTGCTATGCCTACTTTTCATCTTAATGGTTCAGAAAGTGCTTTAATGTCTTCTAGGATAAAGTTCTTTGGGCCAAAATCAACAGCTATCTTGCTGTGTTACACCGTAAACCTCATTTTTTCTATGCTGTAGACTGAGTTCTAGCCCTCTGTGGTTTTTTGATAATCTTGCCTTGGAAGTGCTACTTATAGAGATATCACAAAGGTTTTAAAATATGATATTGCATCCTCATGGAATGTACTGGTAAGACAACCCATCCAATTTTAACTGGTTTTATAATTGTTGCAAGATTTGTCTCCAAAACAATCCTTCCTGGCTGTGCAATACAGTCATAGCATATGCAACACAGACATTCATACCTATATTGTCCTTCATCTAGCTACTGATAACACAGGCCAGTCAGGCTGTAGTGCAAGTAAGTCAAACCTGCCAGAAACCCAGGTGCCTGTTCTCACTACTAATTAGAGATGAAAGTTCTGCTGTTACATTTTCTCTGCTGATTATTATCCTTGTTAGTTAAAATAAACTTAAATATTTAGTAGATATGTGAGCAAATATTTCAGTAATTTAGCTGATGATATATGTATGTGTACCTCCAACACCCCAGTCATGTGTCCCATAATAAAATACCAGCAGTGACGACGGAAGGATCAATAGAGTTAAACTGCTTTCTGTTTATGGTATTCTATTGGCAATAGATTGTTATTTCCTGTAATTCCTTCTTTATGCATCACTGTGTGATAAATCATTTTGTGGCAGCATTTTATTCTTTAATCATAAAGACTGAATTTAAGTTGTTTTTTGCATTACTTGTCTATCAGACTTGTTGGATAGCTCAAATCAGTTATTTATTAGCTATGTTTAACTTACTGACTGCATATATGTGTAAATGCTTAGGACATAAATTTAATCCACTTTAGTAGTTATTTAGACCAGCAAGATGTATAATCACATTTGTACTGCTAGAATATAGAATAATTTTAATATATAACTCCACTGCATAAAAGCAAGACATATGAAAAGAAGCAAATTAATTTTTAAACATGATGTAATAGCTAAATGACTATAACCACTAACTATACATTTATACAATAAAAATTAAGCCTGTAACAGTATCATTTACTGTTTTCCTTATCATTCAATTAAAACTCACGTTGTGAAGAACATTTTCTTTATTGAAACTATGAAGAAAACAGTTTGGAAGCCATTGACACAGGTTCCAGCACTGGAACATTTTGGAAGGTCTTTGTTAAGTCCCAGGCACAACCCAGCTTACAGAAGGAGCATAAAGTGCAGTGAAATGCTGAAGCCAATAAGAGAGCAGAGAGAGGATGGCAGAACTGGAAGCATGTATCAAGTTCAATTTAACGTAATTTTAAATTAGTGCTGAAGCATTCAACTAGAATAACGCTTTCCGAAGCCATTAGTGTGCTCCAGTGACAGGCAGAGGACACCCTAAGGAGCCATATGAAGCAACACCTTACCTATTTTTCCTTCAGGGTTTGATGCAGCCCAGAACTTCACAGTCAGATCAGGAAAAGGAAATGGAAAAGGAGTTATTTTAAGCAGTATTAAGACAAACTTTGTGTGAAGAAATCTGAAGCTGGGACAAAATATTTTTTCTGCTCCAGTCCTACACTCTCGAAATCATTTCCCCTGTGAACAGAACTCACAATTGACTGAACTTGGAAAATGCTCATGGAGTTATTAATCTGATTTGTTCATTTGTACCCATAGTAAAGCAGCCTGCTTGATTGCCAGGAGACCTTTTTTGTTCAGTTGAATTGGAAGAGGGATCAGAGAAAGGGAAAAGAAAATGAGCTTTCAGGGAAAATGAAAACTATGCAAGAAAGAAATAATAATTCAGGTCAAGTTAAAGTTTAGATTTTGCTCAAAGATAAGCCTTTGGTTTTGTCTCAAGGTTACTTAACATTTTTCTAACTCACTATTTTTCAGTTTCTTATTTTCAAAAGAAAAGGCCATTTTCACATATGAACTATTGCTTTAAAAAAATGTCAGAAGTCTTTCAAATGTTCAGATATTAGAATATTTGAACATTGTTGAACATTTTCTTTTCTACTTTTTCGGCAGAAGGTATTTTCCCACACAATCTCTTTAAAACTGCGTCTAATTGTGAATTTGTGATTGCCTAATAAAAAAATGCAACAACCCAAAGCTAGTTGCTATTAAAAAGCACAAGATTGCCTGGGTAATAATTATTTGTTGCATTTGCGTCTCTTTAAACTTTACATCTGGAGATTACTGGGGACTTCTATTTTTAAACCAAATTCCTTGAGATACATAGAAATCTCTGCAGATCCTGAAGGTATAAACTGTTCACAGCATTCTTACTGTTTATAAACCAGCCAAGTTTGTGTTTGTGATAAACAGTGTGCAAGAAAATACGGATGACTTTAGCTGAAGAAATCTTCCTCACGGATTAGGAATTGTTTTTAAAATCCCTCTCCTATTAGGACACCATCATAACATTTCAGGGATCATTTTTTTGTTATCTGTAACTATAAAAATAGACATAGGAAGACACTCCAATTTAGACCTGCTCAGTGATTAGGTTATATGTGTGGGGAACAGACCTGTCTTTTCTTGGTACCCTCTGTTGGATCGGTTCAACATTGCAAAAGAGCCATCAAGAGCCATGTCTGTTCCTGGAATCTTCACGCTTCAAGGTGAGCATTCTAACTAGCAGGCTAAAGAGTATCAATCTATGCCTCCCTGTGTTTGAAATATCAGAGACTAACAGCTTGGGGGATGCACAGGATGAGGGTAAATAAATGACTACTGAGAGGGCACAAATACCCAATTGTGTTAGTGGTGCTTAGGAGAAGGAAAACTACAGATTTGGGATGTGGGGTAACCCAGTCTGCCAGAACATGAATTCACTACTGGCCCAGAGGGAAGACTCCCACCTACTTCGATCTGAAACCTGCTTGTGTTGTGAGTGTACAATGTCGCTATATCCATATTAAGCTGAATCAAGTTGCAGTAATTGTCTCGGTAAGATTTAAAGCAGGTTATTTTTTGCTTAAGCCTTAAATTACTTTTCTGTCTCTTAAAATTAATTCGTTCTCTCTCGATGCTTATTTATTTGTTTGTTTATTTTTTGTTTTGTTTCATTTTTGCTTGCCATTTGTTTGCTTTTGTTTTTTCTTTTTCTTGTAAGCAAAAGCTGTGCTAGTGTGGCTATCCCAACAAGAAATTTCTCACCTGGTCATAGCAAAATGTTTAAACCTTATTAAATGGAGGAGTATTACCCTTTTTATGTAAAGAAAAGCTAGTCTAGCCAGCTTTCTAGTGATAAGGGAAAAGTATGTGAAAGACTGTTCCCTCCAGAAACAGGTTTTTCCAAATGAGTCTAGTTTGTTTCTTCACTTACTGTAGCCTTTGGGGTGCTTACTGCTCTTCTGATAAGGATATAATCTTCTTTGTCATATACTGAGAAGGGTTGGTTTACTTTATAATCCTCTTTGTCAATGCTAGTGCAACTCTTGATTGTGCTAATGAGAGGCAGGATTTTGTTGGAACTAATTTTTCCTTTAAACTCTCAGAAAGTTGCACATCAGTTTCATTACAAACCAAGTCCTCAGAAACAAAAGCATTTGCCTGTTGCAGTCACCCTGAGGAATGTAACATTTCTGTAAAAATGCTCCTTCTCTGTCCTAAGGATCCACTGCTGATGACCTGCCTTAGTGAAAAACATGACTCCAGTGAGAACCAGAATACTGGGTTGTACTGTGCCGCTACGCTCACTTCTGCTATGGCAGGTAGCAGCAAAACTTTGTGCTAGTATACAGTTAAATGTCCTCACCTCGCCTCTCTCAAAGGCATCCATTCTTGCAGAGGCAAAGTGGTGATAATCAGTGCTCAAAGCGTTGAAGAATAATCATTAGAAATACGGCAGGCCACAGCAGGGGAAAATTTTGTTATTTCACTGCAACCCTATCACAGCTTCTCAAAGGCACCCAAACAATAATGCGTCAGCTTTTTCAGCCAGGTTTTATTGCATCTCCTAGCTTTTCCAGATAGTAGAGGGGAAAAGCTGGTGCTGCGGATAGTTCAGTTAATACATGTATCCAGGGTAAAACTGCTCTGAAAAAATAGATACCAAAACAACTTCAGGACACTGATGAACTAATTGCAAGTTCAAAGACAAACATGAAGATTACGACAAACTTCAAAGACATTATTTAGGAGAAATTTTATTTAAAGGTCTGCCATATAAACCATGGGATGACTGACTGAAATACCGAACTACCAAATGCCATTCATAGATGCAAGTCAAGAGAAAGGAAGAAATTGGTCTGGTGATGCACTGGCTTGTTTCCAAGGTACTGCTTTCATCTCTGATGTTCCCCGTTCCTGAAAGATGGGAGGCAGCAGAAAAGGGGTGTATCAGCTGTGAGCATGCCAAAGTGGTCATCTATAGGCTGGAAACAGATATTTGTGTATAAGGCTTAAAGACATCCTAAGACACTTGGCACAGGCATCTCATCTCATTCAGCATATTTGTGTGAAACACATATAATAACTTAGATACACAAAGTGGTGAAGTGGGTGTGTCTTTCGTTTGATCCACTGCTGTAAGTCAAGCATTCCTACAGGATGTGCAAAAAGGTGGAAGAAACATAAGCTTGCACTACCCTAGGTTTACAAAATTCCTAAAATGCAACAGACCCCTCCACCACTGCAGCAGTACCTAATTCACTTTGTTCCTAATTACTCTGATTTGTAATTCAGTAACCTTTAACAGTCAGGTGTGTACATATGCAGTGCAAGTGTGCGTACAGAGGAAGGCAGCAAAGGGCATGACCATGGGCCATGTGCTGTAAAATATCTGTCCATTTCCAGGTCAGGCCAAAGGAGAAATACGTGCTGTCTTCCAGTGACAAGACACCTGTGTGAACCCTTCTTCAGTTCTGGGATCAATATTTTCGTTACGTGCTCAGACTGTCAGTCTGCAATCACTGTCCCAGTATCACCAATAGGGTACGTTATACAAGCATGGACAAACAGGCAGATGGTAAAACAAGGTTTTATTAATGACCCCTAATCATGGGATTGCACACAAGTAGTTATTTGTAATCAAAATGTGGTCACAAAATTCACACAGGTATACAGACAGATGGAAAGCCCTGGCCTGAGGTCAAATTGCCAAGGAATAAATGTGAGGGCTTGTTGGACACTGTACAAAATCAAAGAAGGAAAGTAGCTGGAAAACTTGAAGTGTTCTAAAACTATTAAAACAAAAGTGAATAGTGGAATAAACTAACAAAGTTAAAGTGAAGCATCGGAAACTACCCTTGAATGAATAACATCGAAGTACAGTGAAGGGGGGTTCTGGCTTAGCAGGGGCTCTTCCCAAGTCAGAATTAACTGATAAGGGTGTAAAATCAGAAAATACAGGGCTAATGGGAGAAAGGGTAAAATAAGGTTAGGCTAATTATTTATGAGGTGGGAAAGAGGAAAACAAACCATGCAGTCAGGTCTGTTCTAGACCTCTCTGAGCAGCTGTGCACCTGATCATAGAATCATAGAATAGTTAGGGCTGGAAAGGACCTTAAGATCATCTAGTTCCAACCCCCCTGCCATGAGCAGGGACACTTCCCACTAAACCATGCCATCCAAGGCTCTGTTCAACCTGGCCTTGAACACCGCCACAGATGGAGCATTCACAACTTCCCTGGGTGGTTCAGACTAGTGCAGGTCAGGGAACCTGCTGTTCGAACTGCACTCCACATCTGACCAGCTTGTGTAGCCAGGGGACCCTGGTGCTGTTCTTCACATGAATGAGGGGATGCTGCAAAATGGATGGTGGAGGGACTGGACCTGCCCTAGCACGGACATGATTTAATAGCATGCTAATGCTGCAGGCTTGGCTTTCTCTCTTACTTCCTTCTGCCAAGGAAAATCAACAGATTAGTTGCAGTTCAATTGGGAGCACTTGCCCCTCAATCCCATTCATTTTTCTAATAACATTCATTCACCGTGGATTCTGAACAGTACTCTGATGGCAGCAATTTAATCCTTGCTGATCAGAATTGGGAAATGAAGTGATCACACAGACACAAAGTACTTGGAACAGGAGGTGAACTAGCGTTATAGGTCAAACAGAATATGACACCTCTGCAGTTAGGACATTGCATTCTTATTTCACTATTGCTGTATTTTATGACTATATGCCAGGCATCCCTGCAAACTTCCTAGACTCCTGTGAGATTTTCCAGGAATTTGAACAGACGTTTAATGATGCCATCTTGGCAAAGCGTATCTTTTTTGCAATACATGGTGATTCTAGTGGTAAATTATTCTGTATAGTAAGAGCAGTATAATTTTCCACTCTGAAGTCTAACATTGCAAGTTGTGGTTATTATAGGAGGGGGAATAAAAATCACAGAATCGTAGAACCATAGAACGGTTTTGGTTGGAAAGGACCCTAAGATCATCAAGTTCCAACCCTCCTGCCATGGGCAGCAACGCCTCACACTAGACCATGTCACACAGGGCTCTGTCCAGCCTGGCCTTGAACACTGCCACGGATGGATCATTTACCACTTCTTTAGGCGACCTGTTCCAGTGCCCCAGCACCCTCACAGTAAAGAACTTCTTCCTTATATCTAACTGGAACTTCCCCTGTTTAAGTTTGAACCCGTTACCCCTTGTCCTATCACTACAGTCCCTAATGAAGAGTCCCTCCCCAGCATCTCTATAGCCCCTTTCAGATACTGGAAGGCTGCTATGAGGTCTCCATGCAGCCTTCTCTTCTCCAGGCTGAACAGCCCCAACTTTCTCAGCCTATCTTCATATGGGAGGTCCTCCAGCCCTCTGATCACAGCGTGGCCCTCCTCTGGATTTGTTCCAACAGCTCCATGTCCTTCTTACATTGAGGACACCAGAACTGCACACAATATTCCAAGTGGGATCTCAGAAGAGCTGAGAAGAAGGGTAGGATCACCTCCTTTGACCTGCTGGTCATGCTTCTTTTCATGCACTGTCTTTGTTACAGATAATTATATACTGCATGATATTCAGTCTCCAGAAAAGTACAGACTTTTAAATAAAACCAGAAGCTCTTTAATGGCCAAACCTAATTTACTTTCACAATTTTTACGAAGTGTGTCTCTGCATCAAAATAAGGAATATCTGTCATGGGGTTTTATCTAAAACTGGTATAGCAGATACATGATTTAATAACTCACAGATGTTTAAAACATAACATCTGGTGACCTTCATTTGAATTATTTCACTTGGAATAGAACGGTTATTGTGAGAATAAAAATATGTAAATTGAATAATTCTAAATTAAAAAGACCCCAACATATTTGTATGTTTGCAGGCAAGATTTACCACTTTATGTCTGAGTTAGTCCCACTTAAGCTGGAGAACAATAGAATTCATCTACAAGCAGTCCTTTTGGAGCAACTATACAGGGACTACAGGATGCTCTTTATGAGAAGTGTCAAGATCCAGTATGTTTTATGACCATGCTATCACAGCACCTCTATCAAATCTTTGCAGAAAATTTAAAAGAAAAAAAAAAAAAAGAAGAAAAAAATTCCCATCATCTTCCAAAGCATGAGATGGTACGGATGAATTGATCGCAATGACAAAGATAAAATTGGATTTAAAGAAGGACTTTAAAGTTTTATCTTTCACATCACACGTTTTCCGAAAGCAGTAATTGTGTTACTTATACAGTGGAAAGGTTCTGACTCCAACTTATTTAGGTTGCTAATCCTTAGAGACTGAACTATGCTCTGTCCCTTTCACTCTGAAATGAAGTACAGCTAAAGAACAAAAGTATCATTTCAGCATTTATGTAAGCAAATACTAGTCACATAGGAGAGGAGAAGACTTCAGCATGATCTGGTAGAGTTTTCATGCCAAAGAGGGAAGAAAGAAGTTACGAGCACAGTTGGATTTATTTTGTATTTTTTTTATCAATTCATATGTAGACATTCAAGAATAAATTTTGAAATTTCGTTAATTTAAAGTTGTAAGTTTAAAAATTAATATCCATCATTTGAAAATTAATACCAATTCAACTGCTCTGGACCATATACCAAACGGATGAGCATGTATGGTGTTGCCCATATGTAAAAGGTGACTTGAACACAATCACAATCTCACATGGGACACCTCAGTGTGGGAAAAATAAGAGAAAGAAAACTCCACCGTATTTTCTTCCTGGAAGTTTTCCTCCCATTCATTCTAGTAGTGAAGCAGAATTTGGGACCAACTTGCTACATCTTGGATCTCATCCCTGGGTTTCTGTTCTCTGACGAAAAATGTCTTTCCAAACAAAGGAGAGTAAAAGCAGGGAAACAAAGCAATGAACTGAAGAAATGTTTCTTTTCTTACAGAGGTTGCTGAGGAAAGTTTCAAACAGCTAAAACCAGAAGTGTTCTGGAAAAACTGGAAGAATCTGGGAGGAAAGTGTTTTGCTGAAAATCCAGCCAAAGGCTTTAAGCAATAGGCAGATAATCCTCTCTGCTCAACATGTTACCTCAATTGATAATGAAATACATCTTTCTTTCTTATCCTTCTACTTCAGGAAAAAACAGCAGTGGTGGTAGTGAGTAAATGAGACACTGCACCCAGGCACAATTCCTTTAAACTTATACTGAAAAGGTCTAAATGCATTGTCAAAATCAAGGTGCAAGGATCTTACTGCGGTCCTAGAAATAACCTCAGAGTAACGGCACACATTACCACCAGCACAGCAGTAAGAAGTAACTGCTCAACTGCAGATCTTTGCAATATTCTTTTTCGCTTCACTGGGAAGAGACAATTTCATTGCATTATATTTTTTTTCTGCTTGAAAATTCCTGTAACATGGAATATACCCTGCAATGGGCACATCCATGTGCAAGGAGTTTAGCTGAATTCTTTAATTCAATAGAAAATGAGTAAAACCTACTTTTCTAGTTTAGAAGCAAGCTAGCATGCATCTTCCAGACATGTACATGTCTCTTACAGGTACAAGGTAGAAGGGAAAGAGACCTATGTCATCCATAGCTCATACTATTGGTACACAGTATTTCATGGCACTACACTGAAAGATATTTCTTCTAAGCTGTGTAAATTTTCAGAGATTAATCTCCATTTGGATTTTTTTTTTTTGCTATTCAATCAGTATACTAACTGATTTCGCTCATCTTTATAAATAGCATTCGTCTTTCTATTGTCATTCAAATATAATTTACACTAGGCAGAGAGATTACAGGCCTTGATTATATATGAAACATATTTGAGTCATAATGAGCAAAATAACTCACTTCTGTCATCACTGTTCAGTAAAATGATTCTGGGATATCAAAATTAACTGTTCTGTCTAGTCCACCCCATTCTATTTATTACCCTTAAGTCTGACTTCTTATGAGTAGGCAAATTAAGGCAACATTCCAAGTTTGCCTCCATTGGTTTTCAGAACAATATTTCACTATCATTTCTCCCAGTCTTCCAGACCAGAAGACCTGCCATTTTTGTAGCCATTGTCAAAGGCAGTATTTTTCCTCACATAGTTTTCACATTCTGATTCAGAGTCTAGTCAGCAATATCAATATGAGATCCTATTGGGAAGAAAGAGCTAGTTGCTCCTCAGAAAAGCTTGCTCTGACAGACAAGGAGCAAGCTAGTCTGGTTGATTTAAATGAATACAATATCTGAGAGGTTATCTATGTGGTGCGTATGACACAGGGTCAACTTTAGGCTTATTTCTGGACTCCTCAGTAGAAAAAAGACATGGACATGTGTCGTGGTTTAAGCCTCTATAAACTCACACAGTCGCTCTCTCACTCACTCCCCCCTCTTTCTTCCCCCAATCCCGGGGGGATGGGGAGGAGAATCAAAAGAATGCAACTCGCACAGGTTGAGATAAGAACAGTTTAGTAACCAAGGTATAACACAAACCACTACTGCTACCACCAATAATAATGACCAGGCAAATACAACGAAAGAATACAATTGCTCACCACCAGTCCCCAGCCCGAGCAAGCAGTGCACCCCCCCACAGTGTCCCCCCACCAGCAGCGAGCCCCCACCCCCTTCCGGGTCTTTGCCCTCCATTTTTACATCCTGGACATGATGTGCTGTGGTATGGAATAACCTCTTTGGTTAGCCTGGGTCAGGTGTCCTGTCTCTCCTTCCTCCCGGCTTCCCCTCCTCCCTGGCAGAGCATGAGACTCAGAAAGTCCTTGGCCAGACCAAAAATGTTCTAAGCCGTAACTGAAAACACTGGTGTTATCAGCACTGTTCCCAGGCCCAAAATCAAAAACACGGCACTGCACCAGCTACTGAGAAGGAGAAAAGTTACTGCTACTGCTGAACCCAGGACAACATATTGGAGAGAGTACAGAAAAGGGAAATGAAAGTGACTTAGAAATTAAAGTCTGTGACATATGAGGTGAGGCTGAGAGAGATGAGTCTGTTCAGCCTGAAAAAGGCTGAGGGGAGATCTTATCAATATGAACAAATACTTGAAGAGGATGTAAAGATAGACCCAGACTCTTCTCAGTGGTGCCATTGGTAGCACAAGAAACGATGGGCACAAACTGAAATACAGGAATTTCTATTTAAACAGAAGAAAAAAATATCTTTTTATTGTAAGGGTGGTTAAACATGAGAACAGGTTGCCTAGGGAGGCTGTAGAGTATCTTTTGCTTTAATAACAAAATAGAGTTATAGTTAATGGGCTTCCTGTATCCCTGTTTGGCAACGGTGTTTATGCTAAAATAAATGCATGCCTAAATAGCCAAGACAAGGGTCTTTAATCATCAGCCTGCGAAAGGAGGAAACATTTCTTTCTTTCTACACTATAGTAGCAAGCAAAGAAAAGATGAAATAAAAGAAAAGTGCAGGAATTGCATGCAAGAGGGTGTACAGCCTTCAACTTTGAGGTAAATAAAGCCTATTAGCAGTAAAACATATATAGCAATTTTTTATGAAATAGAGAAGTTTAGTGCAGTAATTTTGTTAGCAACTTTAATTACGTGTTCATCAAAATCAGTAAATAATTTTCCAAATGAAAGAAAAAGAATGTGCTCGTTTCTGATGCATCAAGATGTAAATATTTTTTTTTCTCTTTTAGGAAGCAAAGTGATATGAGAAGTATCACATGCATAGGAAGAACTGAACAAAGTTTCCATGCAGACATGCAGGTACTGTGCTGAAAACTGATTGGAAAGTGGTCTTTCCTCTATAATTCTACTATTTTTTTTCTCATCCCACTCCAAAAATACCATTGACACTGAGTCTTGCATTTTAGCAGTGATGGCAGAAATAATAATAATAATGATGACAATTATGACTATTATTATTATTTATAATAATAATAATAATAATCTGCAGCTTACTCAAGTTTCCCTTCCGAGGGTGCTGACCTTACCTTCTTCGAAATCCTGAACAGAGGAACAACTTCCAACTGACCAGAATCTGGGGCAACAGCAGATGTTTGCATATTGCAAAACTGTACCACTAGGCCAGATCTTTGAGAATAGATCCATTTTCTGTCATGCATTAGACCTACAATTGGTAGAATAGAGCAAGCTCCTTTTCCCTCACCCAAGAGCAGAGGCCCAGAAATGTCAGACACTCATTCTCCAGCTAGCTAGTGCTGTTGATAAGGCAAAGGAGCCCTGGCCAAGCAGAACCAGTTCATTTTCATTTCTCCAAGGTGCTTTCACTGTAATTTAGATACAGCCACCCTTTGGTTATTTCCTAGAGGTGAGGGCAACAAAAAGCTGACCATGCAAGAACAAAAGAAAATACAGAGACTGTGAGATTTGCTTTTCAAAGTTAACATCCTGGCTAGTCCCAAAGATTTTATGTCCTCTTACTGCTTCAAACAGTTCTTTGTATTTTCATACCTGTCATCTGTGAAATAGATATTTTCCTTCCAAATAGAAAACTATTAATCAGTAGCCAAGGGTATTTATTTTATTTTTCCAGAATCTATTCTAAAATTATTTCCATGATGTCCATGCTATTACCCTAGCATAAATGCAAATTCAGCTGTCAGTCCCTCCTTTCTAATGAGTAAGTTGCATTACATATAGGAGGCAGAACATGACTAAATACTATCCCAGAACATCCGATTTATTACAAATTCATACCCTTCAGAAACATTGAATATTTTGTATCCTCAGTCTTCTCCTAGGCAACCTAGCTGCTTTTCTGATGCAGAAGGTGGGAGAATGGTGCCCCTGTTTCGGTTAAAATGTACTAGTTTTTCATCTTTCTGTCGCATGAATGTTGTTTATAAGCAAGCCCAGAAAGAATGATCCAGTTAAAGTGCAGCTGGGGCAGTATATTCTCTTCCTTAAATTTTATAACAGAGTATCAAAAGAAGCCATACTGATGATGCAGAGAATGTGGAATTTGGTTTACATCAAAGGAATTCATGAAAGTTAATGTATATCAAAAATAAAAAGGCATCTGAGTCATTGCACAAAAGCTATTTTTGAACTTACATAATCAAATATACTTACGTATCATATAGAGAGACTGTGCCAGCTACGGCATGCATATCCCTCTACTGTAATTAATCTTTGCAAGTGCTTTCAGTCATTTTAGATCTACATTTACTTCTGCCTCACACAGTTGTGGTGTTATCTCGGTTTTCACCATCTGTCACAGGCATCAGAAAAAATTACTTTAATCAAAGATCATAAAAACTATTTTTAAAGCATTCCGGTTTTCATGTTTAGCAGTTTCTGTAGGCTCACACATATAATTTAGACAAAAAGCACCATGTTACAAATGGAAAGGTATCAGCAAAGAAGCTCCTACTTTCATGAGGCCTTCGCTTAATACACATACTTAGGTCTTGCATCTTTCACATCATGGTTCACATCTTACATTTCAAACTCCACTCTGTAAAGAAAAGATCCAATGGAAATAGCAGGGGAGGAAGAAATCCTTTGGCAGATCAGCAGTTGCCAGGGTGTCTTTTCATGCTTTGACAGTCATTAGGACTCTTACCCAAGAGCTATGCCATTAATGAGAAGTCTAATGACTTCCATTCCTTTTCTTAAAGGATTCAGCATGTCACCAATATTTATGAGGAAGCCTGCTGTAGCTACAGGGACATTATGTGCTTCACTATATTTCAAGCTGTGAGATGCTGAAAATGAAGCGTTAGCTTATCTACTTTTTTGATATTTTTTTTTAACAGTCTCTCTCTCACTCCCTCCTTTGTAAATAAATGTGCCACATTTCTTGCTGCCCAAAGCTAAAGAGATGCCTTCAGGCTTGTTGCCAGATCTATTTTCCTCCAAATATCTAGCAGATCATCGAAACATAGGACAGTTTGGGTTGGAAAGGACCTTAAGATCGCCTAGTTCCAGCCCCCCTGCCATAGGCAGGGACACCTAGTGCTAGACGATGTTGCCCCAGGCTCTGTCTGACCTGGCCTTGAACACTGCCACGGATGGAGCATTTACCACTTTTTTGGGCAACAAACAAATCACCAGAAGCTCTTATTAACTGAGTGAAACGAACCTTCAGACAACAACTGTTCCAGTCCCTCCTGGGGATTTTCTATCTGTGTATAGTAAATAATTCAAAGTCTGGAGTTATGTACACTTATCCATGTAGAATACTCATTTTTTCAAAGAAATCAATGGGCGTAGCATTTTGTATGCAAAATAGTGGTTTCTAACACTGATCAATTCTACCAATTAAGGAAAAAATAATACATCTAGATGGATTATTTTTTTTCGTATTTCTTTTTACGTCATACTTTCTTTTCAAAATTTTGAGGAGAAATTTGGTTTTCCTACCTTTCTGAGGCTATGGAAAGTAGTTAAGGTCCTTGTTGTGCAAACACATGCTGCCTTCGTCACAGTGATACTGCTCATGTATGGAAACAAGTATAACCTTAAACATTTCTAAGACTCCTACCTTTATTCTGTTTCCAGTTTATCCTCTAGTATCAGTATTATCTGCTAAGTATTGTATTTAACACAAGTGCACCTGTCAGGATATTAATTTAAACTGTCTCTTGTTATTTGCCAAGTCACCCGTCTACCTAAATGATTAAATATATAAAAGAGAGAATTCTGGAAGTGCAGTGACAGTCAATAAGATCAAAACTCTTTGAAGTGTAGCAATACCATTGGAATACTAATTCAGCTCTTTAGAAGCTTAAATTGTTCCCCCAACACCTTTAGTTTATTATCCTTTCTCAAGGAAGCAGAAAGGAGATTCCTTCTTCTCCACTCTTTTTTAAAGCACTATTAATACGCTTGCTAACCAATCCACCAGCAGGGGCTTTAAAAATGTTATGTTTCTGGGCCTGTTCCACGGCCATCTCTTGTAGAGGTTACACAAGTGATGATAAATACACAAATTTCTCTTTCTGTCCATGAAATCGCAGACACTTTATGCCTCCTGTGCAGAGAAAGTTCCTTTGTAATCAGATTTTGTTTTTTCTGTCTCCAAGAAATAGAAAGTGTTCTTTTCCTCTGTCATACCGCCTCATCTCACTGGCATTTCCCTTTTGTGCTCTATTTTGGCCTCATAGTCTAAGGTAATTATACATCAGTGTTCAGTGATAGGCTTCTGTCTTTTAGAAAGTCTTGACTGTATATTAACAGATGATCACAGGGAGATTACAACACTTTCCTCCACCCTTCTCTCCACTGTAAAACCCCATTCTGACAATCTGCTGTGAATGCAGAGTGATTTTGAGAAGGCATCTATAAATGAGAAAGTTTGTACTTGACGCAAGAATTGTATCAGATGCACAAAAGTTTTTCACAGCAGGCTGAAACTTTAAAATGTAAAAGGATTGTTCAGTTTTATTTAGAGCTTTAGCAGTCTTTGAAGAAACTCGGGGGGGGTGTGTATTTTTATTTTTAATTTTTATCCAATATTTAAGTTTTGCTTCCAGTAAAAGCTATCTGAAAAATTGCTGAAAGTAAGCTATTGTCCCACTTTTTCAGTGTATCTTTATGGCATTTCATTGTGGTTAAGTATCATAGGGTGAAAAATGAGTCATAGAACAGCACTGAATAACGTGTTAACATCCTCAGTTCTTTTTTTCCCTCTTGCTATGACTGGAGTTCTCCTGTTATTCTGTATCCACCAATACATCTGTGACATATCATTTGGTTATAATGCAACTATGATGTTCTTTGCAGGATACCAAAGCCTGGAGTTGGATTTTATATCTTTATTACCTCAATGATCTCCAACTTTTTCAAGCACTTTTAAAACTGTCTCCTCATAAATGACTCATAAGATTCCCCATGCAACCGATGTATTTACTCCCCCTAACTAGGCTAACAAGAGCTAGCTATTGCTTAGGAATTTTCTAGAGCAGTATTTGTCATATGCTCCTACTTGGTGTGTTCAGGCAATAAGAGCACAAAAGCAGATAGTAACATTAATCTTAGATTTGATAGAAATAACACAGGGTTAGAAGAACAGATTACAATAAAAAGAAATATTATTACAGCCAAAGATAAGCATTAACCTAACCTTTTCTGAAAGCTAACGCACTAGTGGCAATAATTCAACATGCTAATGTCCACTGCCTGAGCACACTACCATCAATCAGGAAACTCTCCCAGGACTTCAAGATAAAACCAAATGGAAGGAGCTTTTGTGCAGAGCTGCTGTGCTAAGTGGGGACCAATCTCAAATGCCTGTGAGGGGGAGAGTGATACGTAACAAGTGGAGGCAGATTTATAAAGGACTTTGGGCTAATCAGAGTCTCTGCTGGACTCAGGCCCCCTGAGACATTACATCTTGGGGAAATAATGGATGCCATTAAAATGGCTATTTATTGCACTGTGGTATTTTTTTTTTTACTAACGGGATTTGCAGTATTCCCTCGAGAAATCTCTTAAACACCATGGAAAATACACCAGTAGTCAGTGGGAATTATAGCGATGCTTAATGTAGGAGGTGCATTGTAAGGTATAATCTAAAGCACAGGTCAGAGAAACCAGACAAGGGAAAACTGCCATTGTATACAGTCAATGAATCTAAATGACCTTCTAATTATAATGTAAGCTGTTATGAATCCAAATGTTCCTGCATGAAAGAGACATTACTCACAAAAAGCTTATTAATCCCTTATGCCCAAAGAAAGGACACTGTGATGCAAAAGGCTATGTTTCTAGACAAAAGTGCTGTGAATCTGTGCCTTATAGCTATTATTTAGACAATCTTCATGTTTTAAGCCCTGGGGACCATAAAATGGAATTTTTCTCTAGTGTAATTTTTATTTGCCACAGGAATCTCTTCAGTTCTCTACTATTTTTAACGCTTAACCTGAAGGAATCCTGCCATTACCGAGATGAATGTGTATATGTTTATAAAATTCTAACCAGGAGATCTGAAAATGGTTTTACAAAACCAGGAAAATGAGGCCCATAAGGCAAAGCCCAAGGGAACGAGTGCAGAGTAGGTGGGGAGCAGGCTGCCTTGTTGTACTCTGACCCCGAGAGCTTTCCAACAGGAGGATTTGATCTTCGATTACTGCCATAAGCGAGTACAAATAATTTTTATTTTTTTTTTGGTAGCAAGTACAAATACTTGCTAAATAGTACAAATACTCCATAAGTACAAATACTCGAATGGAGGCATAAGTGCAGATAAGCAGCTCTCACATGTAGAAACTTACATCTTGGGCATGTCAGATCTGACACCATCACGGCACAAAAATCAGGCACAAGATTTCCCACTTCCCAGTGGCCAGCCTTAGCATCTTCCACATTCAAACTGGCTTTCTGTTGGGCTTTGTGGTGAAAGACTGCAGATGTTTTTACATATGAGTCCTCACTGATGACTTAACCCCTTGTATAACCAGCTGCTAGTAATCTCCTTGTTGCACAATTCTATACAAATGTTGACCCTAACTGGAGATGCTGCCCCTACTTGTGCCAACAGAGTCATATGTGCAGCCTTCCTGCCAGGCAAAGTGTTTTTGAAGTACTTCAGTTGGTCAGTGCTTGTATAAAATCTGTTGTTGACACTGCAGCAGTCATACAATTGTCTTTTCTGCTTACAAAATTTAAACTACTTCTAACATCAACCAGAATATGGATCCATGTGAGAAGTATCTGCATGTTAGAATGTGAATGCTATCTCCATTTAATTTACTGAAACATTAATTTTTAAGAAAATAATTACACTATAAAAATATTACACTAATACATTCATTGTCTGAGTTCATAGAAAGGTTTAGGAAGGACTTCCTATAAAATGCTTAGTACTTCTGTAATCTGACAGTACCATCATTGCGGTAATTCAGACAAATAAAGCAAAGACTAATCTTTGCATAATTGAACTAACCAGTGTGAGTTTCACTGGGCAAGAAGATCCTTGATGAAGCATTTTACCTGCTTTGTAAGAAAAGGAAGTTCTTAATACTTCACTCACCCCCTCTTCTCTAATATTCTTTGCTATAATTTGATTTTGCAGTATTTACATAACAGATATAATGGGATGTTTTCCTGCTTACCCTATAAAAGTGCTTTTCATCCTCCCCTACCACAACAAATAGCTTTCAACTGTTTAAAGATGTTTAAACAAGTCTCAAGTAATGGAAAAATCTGTTTGCCTGATGTATGTTCGTAAAGTTACTTGCAGAACTATGTACTATTTATGAACCATTTACTGTTAACAGTAAATAGTTCATAACTCATCAATTTTCTAGTGCTTCTCAAACAGAAGTTTACCTCTTGCAAAAGAAAATATTTCTTACTGGTCACAAAACCCAACATCACGCACATATTCTGAGAATTATATAAAACCATGTATCACCTACGCTTTCCTTTGTTGTGTAATGTTGAAATTAGTTACCTTATTTTTCTCTCATATTCTGAGAGGAAAAACACTTACTCTAAAGTCTTGCGAAGGAATTAATATGAAGGTAAGAAACTCCATGTCCAGTACAAGTCAAACCTCAGTGGGATTCGGAAAAATGTGTCATGGGGACGACTGGTAAGTGCAGAGAACCTCTTGCCATGCCATGCAGCCCCAGCCATCACTAGTATCCCACAGCAGGGCGAGGCATTGCTCTCCTCTGGTCTGGGGAACTAGCTTGCAGACTGAGTGTGGTGGTTGAAGGTTAGGGCAGAAAAAAAAAAGCCACAGAATCACCAGTCCTCTCAGGTATTTGGGGTTATTTAGAAGAAAATAAAGTAAGAAAGAGGATTTAATTCTTGGCTGTGCTTTGCCCCAGCACAGGTTGGAAGTGGAGAGCAGGTTGTCAGTGCATAAATGTGTCTCTGTTTGCCTTGGTCAGGACTAAGCCTTACCATCCACCCACAGATTCTTCCTACAGAGACCAATACAAAGATATCAAGGGGAGAGAAATACCTTCAGCAGTAAAAGGAAAAACAAGAGGAATGCTAATTTTTCATTGAAATTAGGAAGTCACTTTTTCCTAGAACAAACTGGGCAGACTCAGAAAATCTACCTCATCAGAAGTCTCCCCCCTTTTTGGCTAAAGTTTGACAGAGATCACCTCTAATATTAAAGCTCCAAATATTGACTAATGTTACCCTTAGTAGAGGCAATGTCAACTCACAGGACTTAACACACTTTCATGTGTTATTGAATCAGGTAATTATTTCACCAAAAATCCAGAACTCCCCTCTCTCCTGTCAGTAATTACTCATAGTAATTATGAGTACTAGTAATTACTCCTGATAATTGTTCCTTACAGATTCACACAAGGTAATTTACTATCACTGATGTCATGCTTCCTATAATTTTATAACTTTTAGATTTTTTTAATCTAAAATACCAATATGACTTAAAAATATTTATACAAATATTTGTGATCATAACGCAGTGAATCACTGTTTTTACCATGCTATCTGCTCTTTAAGGAAATTAAGCATAATATTCACTAATATTTGTATCCTCAAGTAGCTGTATGGAGAGAAATGAAATAAATTAAAATAATTAGCTCCTTCCTGTTACATCTTATTCAAATTGATGGCATGTTAGATTTATGATGTTGTGCCTCTTCCAAAACTCGAAAGGCTAGGTTAATATATATATTAACATTTTAAATATGCTTAAAAATGCAGGTGCTTATTTCCTTCATCTCTTGAGCTTCAGGATATCCTTACTTTAAACCTTAAATATTTCCTCTGAGTATATTAATATTCCTCTTTTGATAAGAAGGGCTCTTTTGTAAAACCTTGAGTCATTTGGTCAGAGATTTGAAGACAATATAAAAATGTGAGCTTTAAGGACATATTCCCAACAGTCAGCTTAACGCCGAAACTGGGGTGCTGTCTGCTTAATAATGGAAGTACTTCTAGAGCAAATGTAAGTATCAAACCTGAGGTGCTACTGAAACCGTATTCTTTTCTTTCTCTTACAGTTTTACATGTCACTTTATGATTTCAAGACTGACAGCTGCTCTGTATGTATGCGTTAGGTAGCATTTACTGAAAATGAATTGTCAGACATTTCCTGCATTACAGAAATTTTTATCGTACAGGTTTCATCCATCTGTGTTTTCTCTAGGGCTAGTCATCACAATAAAGACCACAGGAAAAACCAAGCACAGTTATTTGTTGCAGACACTGATTTTTTTTTTTTTTCTTTTTTTTTTTTTTTTTGAGAACTCATACTTTTTGATAGCAATTTCCAATCAATATGTGTATTATTCTGATGTACTGTCTGGAGCTAAGATGTGAACACTGCAACCAATTCAATACCTGATTAACTTCAGACTCTCTTATAAATAAGTTCAATGTTTTAAATTCAAACTTATTTTACTAATAGTCTTTCAGATACTTCACACATAGAGAACTCAAAGTATAGTGTGAGAGGAAATTTCAAGGTAGCTTGACCCAAAGGGTTTGACAGTTCTATTTCCACCAGGTCAGAACAGCAGAACACACTGGGGGTGTTGGAAGCTCAAACTTTTCCCCTGTGTCCTTTTATCTCTTCAAAATTATTAATGTCTATAATGCAGTAAAAGAAGTAAGACACAGGTTGATTGCTGTCTCTTTTTGAGAAGTAGTATGTGCAGAAATGAGGTCACTGTCTGAAATCACTCCCCCATCTGCTCTGTTTAGCCTGTGAGTCATATGGAGAAAGAAAAAAGATTACATGAACCAGAGTTAATGTGAAACTGAAAACAATAGACTAGTACAGCAACAAAAGAAATGACTACTCCACAGTTTGCCCTGTTCCTCTCTATTTGCTTGCTGGCTTATATGCATTAATTAAGAAAATAAATTGAAAACAAGGCAGTGAGAAAAAAATAGAATGCCTAATTGTGATTGAAACACACAAAGAAGGGATCTCAGGAGAACCATGGTAGTCGTGATGGAAAGTGAACATTTTCAATGACAGATTAAGTTTCTTAAGCATTCAAAAATAAATAGTAAGGGTGTTATGAATTTCATCAGGGATGAGATAATACTAGTATGTCTTGTCAGCGCAACAGACTAGTGTGCCTTCTGGTCCCTAGAAATAAATCCCAAGGAAGTTACAGGCACTAGATACATGGTGAGTGGTGGCACAGATAGAAATGCAAAGTGGTAACGTAACAGCATAGTGGACTTACCAGCATAATAGTTACACCTTGCATTCAAACATTTTTTTGCAGAAAAGTTTAAGAAAGGGAAGTTTCTTTCTACGCTTTTCTCCACTATCAATATTCAATACAAAGTTCACAGATAGATTGTAAACAGAAATCATGACTTCCACAATAGATAATATTAAGATTCATAGAAGACAACATTTATTTTCCTTTCAGATTTTTGGGTTCATCTACAGAAGTAGGTCAAAGTATTCCACAAATAGGTCATGATCTAAAAATGTCACTTCAGATGGTTTGAAGCCATCTGAGAGACGGGATCTTAAAAAAAAAAAAAAAAGAGAAAAAAAATAGTTTAGGGCAGAATGAAAACTAAATTAAAAAATTTAAGTAGATCATGGCTTGTATGCATCTTTTGACCAAAGAGCTACAGATTTGCAAAATAAAGTATTTAATATTGCACATTTTTCGTAAAAAATGGACAGCTTTAATAAGAAAAAAGACCAACCTGGGATGTGCTTTTCTGCACAACTTTGTGGGTGACTTGCATAGTGTTTACATCTGCTTTAGGAAGAGAGAAGAAACAGCTGCTCACTGACTTTACACAGGCAAAAGCTGGGAGCTGGAGGCACCTTCACATTTGCCTGAGTAGTTCAGCCTGCACCTGTGGGGCTCAAAGTCAGGCCGAGTTCAGCGCCCATGAGAAAGCTGCTGCCGTGCCACTGCAACAGGTGCCCACAGCCCCAACCCAAAACCCAGCTCTCACAGCACCAGCAATTTAATCTCTGGTGGGAAAAGACAGGTTGAAATCCAACACTTCCACATTTGAGGGAGTCCCTGATCACTGACCCACTGCCACCAGCCTTTGCTGACAGCATACAGCTTGCCAATTTGACGTAGAAGTAAAATTTCAGTGTGTGCTATTCTGACTGCACATATAAAACTCTACTCCACTCTCATGAGACCCCACCTGCAGTACTGCCCATTCTTGGTAAACAAACCTAAAAACTCACTGTAAATCAAAGTAAGAGCCAAAATAAAGCCCCTATTTTTGCTTAAAATTCAAACTACTGTTCAAAACGAGCTCTCGCCTAAGGTTACATATTCCAGCCCTTTACTTTTTTGACAAGAAAGTGAATATGCAACAACTGACACAAATTAATAGCTGAACTCATGAATTCTATGTCACATAAAGGTGTGAATTCAGCTTATATTTCTAGGATCTGAACACATGAATCTTGTTCTTGCAAAAACAACATTTTTCCCAAGTACTAAAAGAAAGCTAAAGGATTTTCATTACACCCTTAAAGCCTAAACTTGCAAATTCTTCTGTTTGCTCAACTTCGCTCGCTGGCAGTGAGACCAGATGTTATGATGTGATATTATTTCATTATTACCAGCTGAATGTTTAAGATGCAGAAAACATGTAAAGAGAAAGAGCCAGTGCATTTTCACTGAGATTTATTTGGCGACCCCACCAATCTGCTGAATACTAAGATTTCTCAAATCTTTCATTTTCTTTCAGTTAATTATAGTGGCAATGTCTCTGCAGGTAAAAAGAGGTCAGGTTGAGACAGCTTGACTCACTGTGTTCTCTCTCACTTCACCCCGGTCCATTCTCATAAGGCATACCAAAATACATTAAATTAATGAGATTGATTCAACAGCTACAATTCTCCTAACACTTCAAAGGCAGAACACTAACCACTGATGCAGCCAGCTGGAGCGTCAGCCCAAAGGATTTACATCTATGGTTACAAAATGCTGGAGACATCTAAACAGAAACTTCTCGCAGTCAAGACAGTCTTTTATCTCTGGTTAAGATTCCATTGCTATGTTTGCAACCCCAAATGCTCCTCCTTGAAATTCTGCTGGCTCATCCCCACCCCCATAAATACTACACCCTTACTGCATTAGTGACCCTTAGTTTTGAAACTGCTGCCTAGGTCTTTCCCTTCCCTATGCTATATTTGTATCTAGTCAATGAATCCAAAATCCCCTGCTAATTACCATCTAAGCTGTTATAAAGAATCTACATGTGTCACTGCATGAAAGAGGATTACTATACTTTAAACTTAGCAAGGCTTGGTAATCCCATGTGCCGTAGGACTGGACACCATAACCAATGCAAGTTTACAGGCAGCTCTTTGGGCAGTGTTTCTTTACCTGCATTGTTTAGTTGCTTCCACTACTCTTTGCTTCTACTGCAACATCCAAGAAGTCTCTATTCACAGTAGTTGTTTAACATAGTGAGGAGCATGTGCAAAAAAATAATACAAGTACATGCTGAGTAACAGCTTTATTTAGTTAGGTGCTTTTAAAATTCTTAACACTCTAACATCCTTTCAAACCGATGATGACAAATTTCTTTGATGGCATTTCTGGCCTTTCAAAATTCCTTTGAAATCTGTTTTGGAATTAGTGAGATTTGTTTACAGCAACCATTGGAAAAAAAAGTAAGGAGAGCTCCTACCGTAAGAGCTCAGATAGCGATCCTAAGCCTATGCTTATCTCCCAGTCTAAATATTTTTGACATCTGAAATTCCTGTTTAATGAACAGGTCTGTAGTTGAAGACAGCATGATAGTAAGTAACAAGTGCGCTGTTGTTTTAAAATGTGTTTTCAAATTTGATCACATAATTTTGAAATAAGCAAAAAAGAATGCTTAGATTTCACTTACAGGCAGGAAAAGAAAGCTCACTTTTGTTGATAACTTGCACACTATCTAAGGTGTACACATCTCTGTTAAGTGGCACTGCAAATCCTTTGTTCCCTGTATTTGTAGACCAACTGAAAGAGCTAAGTTTACAAAGATACCAAAGACCTGCCTAATGTCTTCCAATGCTCATGCCTCTCCCAGAGAAGAGAGGGGATTATGCAGCAGTCATTATCAAGAGTCTGCAGGAAGGAGACTTTTGGGAAAGGCAGTGGTTGCAGGACAAGGAAACATCCATTGATCAGCTGTCATGGTTTAAGCCCAGACATAACTCATGCAGTCGCTCTCTCACTCCCCCCACCCTCCTCCCCCCCGCGCCTGGAGGGATGGGGAGGAGAATCGAAAGAATGTAACTCCCATGGGTTGAGATAAGAACAGTTTAGTAACTAAGGTATAACACAAACCACTGCTGCTACCACCAATAATAATAATGACAAGGGAAATAACAATGGAAGAGAATACAACCACTCACCACCTGCTGACCAATAGCCAGCCTGACTATCACTAGGAGTGATCTAACCCTTCCGGGTCCCTGTCCCAGTTTTTACATCCTGGGCATGACGTGCTGTGATATGGAATACCTCTTCGACAAGTTTGGGTCCAGTGTCCTGTCTCTGCTCCGTCCCGGCTTCCCCTCCTCCCTGGCAGAGCATGAGACTCAGAAAGCGCTTGGTCAGGCTAAACCTTACTGAGCAGCAACTGAAAACATCAGTGTTAATAGCGCCTTTCCCAGGCCAAAAGTCAAAAACACAGCACTATACCAGCTACTAAGATGGAGAAAGAATGACTGCTACTGCTGAGCCCAGGACATCAGCTAAGAAATGTAAGAAAATATTTATGCAGTTTAATATTCCACATAGGTATGAATATATAAAAAAATATTTTTACAATAAACCCACATTTAATAAAAAACTCTGTGGAATGACAAAGATAAGTATTTTGCAGGTATCTGTCCCTATATTAAGAACGCTTTTGCAGATATCACTGTAGCTGACTACCAGGGTCTGAATTTTGCACAGTATTTCTTCATTGAAGCTAACTAGACTATTTGTCTTAGTACCTCACAGCATTGAAGTCCATGGTTAAACACTTCCCCAGAAATTCATTAACCCAAAGTTAAGATTATTTCCCTTGTGTCCTCAAATTCAGCTGTTCTCAGACCACTGAAACTCAGAAAATAGTCTCACAAAAATATGTCCTCTATAAAACTTAACTCACACAAATGGCTCAATCCATGAAGCCAGTGGGGTACTAAAGACTGCAGAAACATGTAGGCAGGATTGAAACGAAACACCATGGCGCTCCCCAAAGGCAAGCCATTGCTCTCCAGTAGAACTGTAACACAGAACAAGAGGTGTTTTTCCCAGGGATCATTTAATCCAAAACTTTTTGCTGTATACATGAAAGTTTTGCCATTAGGAGAAAGGATATAAACTTTCCATTGCTTCCATTATTTTCCTGCTCTTTTATGAAACTTACTTAAAATTTCTAGATAACAAGTTAACTAAATTATGTAAGTATCATGATAGCTGTCTATAAAATGGCAGATTGTATGCTTTTGCTTCTTGATTGAATGCAGCTAAACTCTTTGTTCCAGCAACTCACGGCTTTAAGTTTCACAGATAAGCTCCTCATTTCCCCAGGAAGTCATTAACTCAAACTAAAGATTGCCCGGTGGCACTTGCCTTTATGAAAGGTTATAGAAACCCACTTCAAATAAGAAAGGGTCATATATTTTTATATAATACCTTCACCACTCTTATTAAAAGGTTTTATGCATTACAGTATCTTCAATTTTCTTTGATGGTGTCTAGTTATTTTTATTGAATGGTTACAACCAAACCTCTCAGGAAGTGCCTTTACCTCCATCAGTCTACCTAGCTTTCTCAGCCTCTTTAGAAGTGCTCTTCTAAAACTCCTGTGATCTCATGTCAGTTAACATCAATAATTTCACCATAACAGCAAGCGTATATTTTAGTGCTTCACTGTCCATGTATAGAAATCAAGTCATCATAGTGTTTCCAACTTCCCTAATGCAAATGCTGAGACTGAGGACTCCACATCTGAAAGAGGCCATCATTTGCCTCCTTCAATATTATTTGCAAAATAAAAGGAAATCTCAGGGAATCTCTTTCTCCCTACTCCTGAAGGACATATGCAATATCACTTTTTTCTCCAAAGACAGTACTGAAATCATACAAAGTTTATGCTTTTGATATCCTGTTCTAACTGATACTCCATTCCTGGCAGAGAACCTGTGGAGGAAATTTTACTTTGATATAACCTTTTGAAAATGATTTGACAGAGTATTTTAATGATTAGCATTATAACTTACCTAAGACAAACATCAAATAATATATCTCTTCACATATGTGTCTAAGAGCCATCTCAGTAGATGGGCTAGTTAAAATCCTCCAGTTCATTATAAGAGAATTGGCCCAGAAAGAGGCTAAGGACCCAATGCACTGCTGACCTTCTGCTTAGCTGGGTTTAATCTCTGCAGAGACCATGGTCCTTTTCAAAGTTGCTCCATAAAAGGCAAGAGACATGAAAGAGGAACAGATGATGATTGAGCATTATTGAAATTCCAAAGTGAACATGACTTTACCTTGTTTTTTTCTCTATATGATGTGATCATTTTAATATGTAACAGTAGATTTGCAGTGTGCTGGCTTAAGGATAAAAGGGAATCAAAGTTTGCAGGAAACAGCAGGTAAGGGCAGCTGGAAAAAACAAGGCAAGCTTGCAGCCACCATCCCTTAAGAACCTGATAAAGTTACCCTGAGGCAAAAGGTCTTTTCCTGCTCCAGCTCTACCAGTGAGCCTAAGGAAAAGGCGTGACCTCCCCCTTGAAATTCTTCTACCTCTTTTTGTGTGCTGCTTGGTCGCATACTCTGTGTCTGTCTTTTCACAAGTGGCAGATGGGACTTGCAATTATATTTCTGCACCATGTAAGATGACTTTCTAGGAGCCAACATACAGTGAAGATAAGCAAGGCTGAAGGAAAAGGCGCATCTTACAGAGAGACTCCAATCTTCCTGAATGTACCTGTTCAGCTGCAGCAGTGTTTTCCCAAAATATTTTCCCTTTCCCCTTACTGGCAGCATGCTCGAAAATGCATTGCAAAGACCTTTTCTCCCTTCCCCCACACCACATTATTCTTTACATCTGCTCTCTTACACTGAGAAAATGATGCAGGAAGAGTAGCCAGTGTTTTCCACACCAAATAATTTGTTGACTGTTAGAGGGCATATGGGCAGGACAAGTGCTGCCTTCAGCAGAGTATCTGTGCCCTCTGTCATTATTTTCTGCTCTCACTGCCCGTTCCTAGCTCAAAGCAAGCCCTACTTCCATCCTCTACTTGGAGCAGTTATTTAAAGGACAAGAGTTTTTTTTTACCGGCACTGCAACTCACAATGACAACACAGAAAGCCTCATTCCTTCTTTACTTTTTATCTAGGAATGAACACAAAAAACAGACTGGGGTAAGGTGAGGAGAGATGGAAGGGTGCCCCAATGTTTCTTCTAGCATATACAATGCTAATTGCAAATGTTCGTGGACGTAACATACATTATCTGAGTTTAATATAGAATATTAAATCACAGAGGCATTAAGATATCTGAAGTTATTTTCATTTCTATAAGTATAGAAAAAGAAAAAATATTTGAAGTAATTATCCATGCGTGACGATTGCTTTTTAACAAGTATTTGAATCCAGTTACTATTTTGGTAAGGTACTTATTTTTAAGCATGTCATAAGTATCCACTGAATATTGCCAGATTTTCATCTACCATAATCTACTGCTACCATTTATATAAAAAAGGTTAAACATGATTTTCTGAAGATATGTTCTTTTTCACATATGAATTAATTCTGGCAATTTTTTGTGTGTGTGCTGCTGTATTAATAGCCACAGTTTTATAACATGCTAAAGTCATGTGTACTAGCAGATGAAAGCAGAGAAGAGGCATTTAAATTCCTGTAAAATTAGAAAATCATGCTTCTGTGCCAAACAAAACAGACTAAAGTCCTTCCCCTACTGTCAGTGATCTTATCAGCAACCTTACTGTGAAAGTCTGCCTGTCTTTATTCATATTTGCAAAATATTTTCAAGAAGTTATTTATGCCATGACATGTGGGAGAAAATTCCCAATTTCAAATTTATCTTACAGATACAGTTGATACAGAGTGGATCAACACTCATAATTCAGCCACTGAAACTGAAAGATTTCTTTCCATAAATGATGTGCATACAATAGGCAACAGAATTGAAAAATCAAAACCTTCACTGAATCAAGGTGCACAAACGAAGTAAGATAAACCACCTCTTGCTCCAGATAACTTTCGTCCACTAAAATAAATTAGAACTTTATGTGAACTGCTATAAAGTTTGCAATAATTCATTTGTTATAATAGAGAAAACAACATCGCTCATCCAAGGGAAAAACAAGGTATGGAATACTTCAGGTCTGCCCCCCACAAAGAGGCAGAACCATTTTACTGCAGAGGTGAACAAGTTGACAAGAGTGCTGCTGGCTGGGGAGGCTTCCCGTAGCTTCTCAGGCAGCAGAGGTGAGGGGGAAAGGGAGGTCCTTACCCTACGCCTGGCGGTAAGAACCAACTGGTAAATGTAGAGATTTTGAACTGGAATTCTGCGCCATGTTAAAGCAAAAAAAAAAAAAAAAAAAAAAAAAAATTCTTTGTGAATTTAAACACTTTGAAGCCCTATGAAAGGGTCAAAGGATTTTTCATGTTTTCTTACAAAGCTGAAATAAAATTTGCCATGTTTTTGAAATGAAATAGTGAAACTGGTCTGAAGAGCTCTGCAGTGAAAGAACAAGGCTCTCATGTTGCGCCTGTTTCAAAATGGCATTTTCTTAGTGCCAATCTGTATCACTGGAAAAAGTCCAGCAGACTTCATATGACTTATCAGAGGTATATCTTTATGTCTGTGATGGATGGAAGTGGAATTTATGTGGTAGCCCTCAGTCTTGTACTAACAGTGCAAGAGTATGCTCTCCAATATGTGAAAGTCATGGCAAAGTTAGCTTACCTCCCTGTTACAAAAGCACCTCAGGTATTTTTTAGGTATAAAAATATCAGAACTATTTGTGTTCTGAAGGGTATAGAATACCTTGAGCACAACAATAAGCTTAGTAAGAACCGACATGATGCATTCACAGCCTTGTTTGTTAAATGCCAAATATTCCATTTTGCAGCACTTAAGGCCACCATCTCTGTTGCAGAGCTCTCTAGTTTCCCCAGCCTACCTCAACATTGAGATTTTTTTGTTCTTGCACACAGCCGGCAGTCTGGCAAGCTAATCGTCCTCTGCTGATTCTGCCAGATGCCTGTGAAATAGAAAGCTGCCCACCACCAAACAGACTGGCAGTTTTATGACTGTGACAATTGCTTGTGGCAAAATTATAATTAGCACACCAATGTTGCTATGCATTCTAAATTGGATCACACTGATTCGTGCTCCATTTTTTATAGACACTCTGAATATGATTTTTAACAATTGTGAAAACAGCTGCATGCTGGTTGCCATTAAAACCAACATGTACCAGATCTTGGCATCAGGCCCAATAATGCTTCTCTCACTACTCCAAGAGACAGTGTAAGTGGCAAATAGACTATGTTGTGTTGGTCCAGGGAACGCTGTCAATGTTGTCCTTTGAGTTATAAAACATCTTTGGATGATTAGAGATAACAGCCCATGTAACGTCTCCAAGTGGTTGCTAATATGAAGTTTATACAGACTTTGCTAAACAGAACACTCCACACAGAGCTGTTGCTGTGATTAAATATTTTTCATATGTGTTTCCATTCCAAGCATTTTTAAACACCTCTAAGCAAGGGAGAGTGGGTGGAGAAATATGACATGCAGAGAAAAAGACTTGGAAGTTTAACATTTCACAACAAATATTCTTAAAGAGGTCAGAAATGCTGTGTTCCTCTCTGATTGCTACCCAAAAGTGGCTCTAATCTCACTGCCTAATCCCCAGGAACATGGAAGATGCAATCCCATCTCCCTGTTTTTCAGATACTGTTGGTATTGCTTGAGAAGGGGACACGCAAGGTGCACTCCTCCCTTTAACCAGCTCAGTGTGTTCTTTGCAGCCGGATGCAGCTGGTGTGAAGTCCCATGGTGGTGGAGGAACCCCACAGATTAGTGTTTCCATAGATGCTCACTCCTGCATTGTGAACTTGGGCTTTCTCAGTGATGCAGCTGTGCTGCACTGCAATAAGGTTTCCAAATAACTTGTATTTCTATCTATTGCTTTCACTATGGAAGTGGAGAGCAAAAAACCTGGTGGATTTTATTTTGTCTGGTAATTGTCTCTAACTGTGGCCACCATTGCATAAAGCTTAAGCAAACTCAGTGGCTTTTGCTCCTTTCAAGCAATTTACTTGCTGCAGCCCAGAAAAAGCCATATGAAAAGCAAACTGCTCAAACTAGGGAGAGGAGCTGCCTGGCCTCACAGCGCCACTGCCAAGAGCTTCTAAAACCCAGCAGAGCCCACGCGGGCTCTCCTGAACCAAACAGGAACCATCACAGATCATAGAACCATTGAATAGTTAGGGTTGGAAAGGACCTTAAGATCATCTAATTCCAACCCGCCTGCCATGGGCAGGGACACCTCCCACTAAACCATGCCATCCAAGGCTATGTCCAACCCCACCTTGAACACCGCCAGGGATGGAGATGGTGGCTGCTCAACACCCATAGTAAAGCCTGGCTGAAATCAGCTGCAATGCACTTGCAGACTAGTAAAACAAGACTGACCTGAAATGGAGAGCATAGTAGGTATGCTGAGTATCATTTTGAGGCTCTTGAGATAAGAGTTGAGATGCTCTTCTTGTGCCAGACAGATGTGTTGCAGGCTACCAGGACCTTCCCCACAGATGTTACACACCATGGGGGTGCTGCAGCTGCTGGGGATCTGTGCCATCCCTGGCTTCCCAAATCCAATTCTCTTTCAGACAGATGACAAGGAGGGCCCAGGGGGCTGCCCAGAAAAACTTTGCAGCCTAATGCACACACAGAGCAGGAGGAGGGTGGGCATTCCTTGCAATGAGCAGGAAAGTTTGGCCACGTGTTCAGCATTTTGTAAGTTTTATAAATGTAAGGTTTTGAGCACCATAGTGAGCACTGCAATATGGGTCATCTTTGCATAGGTTGTAGCACAGCAGCATCCGGGAAAAAAGCCCTCACAGGCTGTCAGGGTCTGATTGGAGAAAACCCCAGTGCCAGACCCTGTTTCAGTTCATGATCCCAAGAGTCCTAAGACACAAATGAGGTCAAGTACTGTAATCGGACATTTATTACAAATTACAAAAAGACAGTTATTATAGAATCATAGAGTCATAGAATAGTTAGGGTGAGAAAGGACCTTAACATCATCTAGTTCCAGCCCCCTGCCATGGGCAGGGACACCTCCCACTAAACCATGCCATCCAAGGCTATGTCCAACCCAGCCTTGAACACCGCCAGCGATGGAGCATTCACAACTTCCCTGGGCAATCCATTCCAGTGCCTCACCACCCTTACAGTAAAGAATTTCTTCCTCATATCCAATCTAAACTTCCCCTGTTTAAGTTTGAGCCCGTTACCCCTTGTCCTATCACTACAGTCACTTATGAAGAGTCCCTCCCCAGCATCCCTATAGGCCCCCTTCAGGTATTGGAAGGCTGCTATGAGGTCTCCAGGCAGCCTTCTCTTCTCCAGCCTCAACAGCCCCAACTTTCTTATCCTATCTTCATATGGGAGGTGCTCCAGTCCCCTGATCATCCTCATTGCCCTCCTCTGCACTTGTTCCAACAGTTTCATGTCCTTTTTATGCTGAGGACACCAGAACTGCACACAGTACTCCAAGTGAGGTCTCACAAGAGCAGAGTAGAGGGGCAGGATCACCTCCCTCGACCTGCTGGTCACACTCCTTTTGATGCAACCCAGGACATGGTTGGCCTTCTGGGCTGCAAGCGCACACTGCCGGCTCATGTTCATTTTTTCATCGACCAACACCCCCAAGTCCTTCTCCACAGGGCTGCTCTGAATCTCTTCCCTGCCCAACCTGTAGCTGTGCCTGGGATTGCTCCGACCCAGGTGTAGGACCTTGCACTTGTCATGGTTAAACTTCATCAAGTTAGCATCAGCCCACCTTACAAGTGTGTCAAGGTCCCTCTGGATGGCATTCCTTCCCTCCAACATATCAACCAAACCACAGGAAAATTATTGTAATAAAGGGGATAGTGACAGAACAGTTTGGAGAAAAAGTAGAAAATGAAGCAAGGATTTGGGGTGCAGAGAGGAAGAGAGTTAGTCGCCACTGTGGATCCAGTGGTGTCTCAGGGATGTGTTGTCGTCGTTGTTGGTGGTGGGAGTTCTTCAGGGTTTGTAGTCGGTGTCAGAGCAGAGTGTCCCCTAAGAGTCCGCCAGAGGTAGGTGTCCTTGTGAAGCCTCCTTCTGGAGTCCCCTTGAAAGTACCCCATGCAGTGTGTCACATGGAGCTGCCCTCATGGCCATGTCTCATGGAGGGTGCCCCTCAGGGTCTGCAGTAGTCACTGATGAAGAGTGTCCTCATGGAGGTGTCTGGGAGTCATCCTCATAGCAAAGGCTGCCTGGTGATGTCTCTTGGTGATTACCTTATTCCCCTTTTAGTATGAGTTGGGGGGGGGAGTATCTCTATGCTTCATGTCACATATTACATGTTCCTGGTGGGCCAGTTTCCCTGGTCTTGCAGCCAGCTCATCAACTGCAAGTATCTGCACACACACAGGTGTCTGCAGCAATTCCTCACACCAGTCCTCATGGGAACGGACAGAAGAGCCTTAGCTTTCTCCCACACTACCTCAAGCAACGGATGGTGGAGTCCCAGTTCAGCTCCACACACCCTTCTCCCAGACAATGGATATTGGACTCTTAACCCCTCCCACCCATCTCTGAGACAAAAGATAGGTGGAATTCCATCTCAGCTTCTCAGATCAATCTTTGAGACAATGGACAATGGAGTCTGATTTCAGATCGGTTTCTCACACTGGTTAGAGTTCTTAATAGGGAATGTCCAAAAAAACACATGGGAGCAGAGATTCTTGCTTCCCTAATGGCAATGTGCCTTGTAGGCAGCGATGGCTGCAACAGATAAGAATAAAACATGACTGCTGTAGTTGCTATCATTGTGTTAACAAACTAAGCACTGTTTACTGTTTAGGATAGGCCTTTCTGTTGCTACTGCAAAAGCTATCATATTTTAAAAGAAAATACTCAAGAAAATTTCATTCTTCAAGGCCTGACAGTAAACAAGTAAATCACCCTTATTCATGTAGTGATTAGTCCACCCAAAATGAGAATGAAAAAAACAGGGACAAAAGTTTTACTCCAGGGTATCTTCTTTATCGTTCTGCACAATGAATCTTCAAAAAGAAGAAAAGGGAAAAACACCATAACCCAAACTTCAAACAGGAAATAAACACCAGCTTAAAGTATCTGCCTTGAATATGGAAAGGCATTAAATCATTGGTTTGGGCATACAAAAATTATTTTAATGATGAAAAATACTTTTGAAGCCTTCTAGACAAGTTTCATTTATTCATAAGAACAATTTTATGGGTTTGGTTTTAGGGGGTTTTGTTTTGTTTTGTTTTTAAATAGAATATTGTCCAATTGATGATTGAATAGAAAGAATCACTGCAAAAAAGTATCAGCTCTGCTACTTAAAAATCAGTATTTCTTAGCAACATGACTCAAGTCTCCTGGAAATTCAAGATAAGATTCCTTTGAATACAAAATTCAGTTTTCATATGGTAGCACTTCATAATATATTGATCTAAAAATCATTGAAGCTACTCATAGAGAAAAGTAATTCTCCCATTCCCACACTGTTTTTATATCTTGAATAAAGGAGATCACTGACGAGATAGGAAAGAAGCAAGATGAGGGGAAACCCCCCACTTTTGTGGTTTTTATGGACACATAAGAAAAGAGCCAGTGGGTGAAATCTCTGCTACTCTAGATTAACTGTAAGGAATGGCTGAGGGACAGCTGTAAAGCCCTAAGAGACCAACAGCAAACACTGTGTCAAAGAGCAATCACTTGTGTATTATACTGTTTACTCCCACTGGCTGTTGCTTTTTTTAGATAGTCTTTACAGGTTGGTATCATAGTGTTTGGTATGCTGTGAAAACGGACAGCAAATGGGAAACTATTGATTCAGTTAAACATTAGGGATTTATAGGCAGTTAATTAATTGGATTGATCATTTTGGTGCAGCAATTTAGAAAGTAGCTAGACTTTAGAGATGCAATGGAAAAGATAAAATCGAATGCAACCTCCTCCCCATCTTCTCCTGCAAAGCAGCTACCTCTTTTCACTTAGCAACTTCCCTCATCTTGCTAAAATTTCCTATTGATTCACACATTTTGTGAAAAGCATTTATTAGATGATAGCATCTTCCATGTCCATTTTGTGAGGGAAAATACAGATTGCCAGAAATTCACAGCAAAATCCACTCAAATGGATGAGAGTGAAAAATCGCACATGAGGATTTGCTCACAGGGTGTCTCTCACCTCGTTTCAAAGGTGCCAGCATGCTATCATCAATGGCTAATGTCATTTAAACAATTAGCACAGAATCCTCTTCTGAATACTGTGTTTTGCATGGGAGAAACATACCAGTGATCAGTACTATGTAGTTAAGGGTGCACGCATGTGGCAAATGGAGAAAGGAAAGCTGTATTCCTCCCCACACGCATACCTCCAGCTATGAAAAACAATGCAAGCCATCATCTCTAGCCCACAGCACAGTCATTACAGTACTCAAACTCTCCTCTGATGAAAACCAGTACCAAAAGAATGAAATCCAAGAAAATACACAGCTTTTATATGATGTTAGATATTTTGGCTATTAATAATACCAATATTACACCTTCAGTGATGTAAAAATGCTACTGAAGGGCAGCTAAAACAGGCCAGATTTGACTCAGTATGGCTACAAGTGCTACAGCTAGCCAAAGGCAGCCCTACTGCAACTCATCACTCCAGAACTGTGCTCTTTAAACTATCTGGCCAAGATCTGTATTTTCAATGATTTTGCTGCCAGTAAATTAAAAACAATAGACAGCTAATATACTTCTGGTAATTTGAATGCTATTTCACATTAATTAGCCAGGTCACCCTTGCTGCAACAACTGAATTAATTGTGGGAAAGCAGTATCATCAGTTCACTGCTAGGTAGCACTGACAGGGCTGTTCAGCAGCTAATTCATCATTCAGAGACAGAGGCAGCATTTTGAAAGAAGATACAAAGCTTCAGGGATTGTCTTTTATCTGTGACCCACTGACGGAGCCTGTATCAATGTTTTATTAATGAAGATGCTAAAGTAAACATACAACGTCTTCAGACATGCCTGGACATGAGACCCCTAATCATCTCCACCATGGTCTGTTTCCCAAAGCACAGAGCACATGAAATTCCAGATGAGGATCAACAGCTGTCTTTGCTGGTCTGGCTAACACCATGCCCATGGGCTCACAGGCATTGGCTACACTGTGTGCCATAAAGCAGAGCTCTCTATCTCCAGAACCACCAAATGTGGTATTGAAGGAGAGCAACAGCATGACATTGCTGTGAGGCAAAGTTTGTTAGCAAAAGCCTTAGCATTGCAGCAGCAGAACCATGCCTTCCCCCTGCCCCTAGCACTGCTCAGTGGTATCAATAGCTTGTACATCCTCAAGGGAGCCCACAGCATCCCTCCAAGTTCCACTGTGGTTTTCTGAATAGCCTTTTCCCAGACCTCACTATAAAGTTATACTCTCGTTTTGTTTTTTATAAATGCTGCTCAGAAAGCCTTGTGACAACCTGCTCAGTGAAGAAAAAAAGAAGCATTTGCTCTGACTATAGTACAAAATACATACAAATATACCCCTTAGCTATAAAGAATTTAATCTTCTTTCCAAAAGTAGCTGCTAAAGGTTTTCTCTCTAGAAGATAAATACAGCTGATTAAGAGTGGTTATTGTTCTGTATTAAAATAATTTTTCCTAGTCTAGACCAAAGTTACTAAAGTACTGTAAAAGAAACCAGTGTTTGCTGCCAGCAGTAAGAACTGCATTTGTCATACAAAAATACACAATAGACAGATGTGTGAAATTGTCTCATACTGGTCCATGGCCAACACTTCATTATTACCCAATTTTTGGGACAGTTTCCTCAACCGAAGACATCAAATTAGGTAAGACACGTTCATTTGATTAGTCTGCCAGCCTTTTTTCGGCTCCACAGCTCACTGTAGCAGTAGGCACATTTTAAATATCAGTGACATTTTTATTCCATTTATCACATCATAAAAAGAACAGCTTAGCTGTAGCTTTTTGACCTAACTAAAGAAAAGACAGTAAGCCAGTAGAAAGAGTCCAGCCTAACTGATTGCTGGTTTAGGTCCATGACCCCTAAGTGTAAAAGGTTAAATATAAATAAATAAAAAAAATAGTAATAGCTGTCAAGACTTCCTTTTTTCCTAGTTAGGCAGTGTGCAATTGTTTTGCTTTCCCTATGCTCCTGCTGAAGATAACATATGGCCATATAGGAAACTCTGCCAATGCACTGCACAAAGCATCGACATCTTTTCTCGTCATCACAATATTTAGAAGAAAACAAAACTAATTCTTCTTTTAAATCCAAGATCCTGGTGGATCTGCCTTTTTGTCTTTTTTTTTTTTTTTTTTCTCCTCAAATAAAAAGAAAGCTTTATAATCCATGAAAAAAAAACAAAACAAAACAAAACAAAACAGTTATTTCCAGCATGGTGCTATCATGTATTGTTGCTATGGCGACTTAACAGTTGTCTAAATTCAATCAGTTCTCCCTATTATTTGGTATTTCGTTTAAGAAATCACCACTTAAAGAAGAAAGCTCCCTTCCTCCCCTTCCCACACATCGTTTAAGAGTACTCAATGGGCTTATTATTGTACTGGTCACTGTGATGTGATCTTGTCTTGAAGCAAAGCCCCTTCTGGAGGAAATTCCCAATAATCGGCTAATAAACTGTGGAGACATATGACACGTAGTGTTCTGCTTTTACCTTCCTCTATGTTACCTGATACATTTTTTCATCCTTATACACTGTATTTGCTGAGGCTACTTCAGTATCTGTCCTTTTTCCAACTACATGCTTTCCTTTTCTGGCATTCTTCAGATAAGTAGAGCTCCATTTTCAGAAACAGGCATTTAGCCACAGTGGAATCATTTTGCAGCTCCACAGTGACATGTGTAATGTTCAACACCACTAAAAGTAGGAGGTTTTCAGAGTCACTAAAGACAAATTATACTTTCCAAATAAGACAAGTATTAAGGCTCTGTAAGGCAGTTTGAGAAAAAAAAAATCTGATTAAAGTAGATATGAGATCACTTTAATCCCATAAATGTCTAAAATGGCCATCAAAACAGTGCAAAATGAGTATAGTTAACATGGGATCAAAGAAAATTCAGTACAAGAAGGGCATGGAGTTGGAGTGAGTCCAAAGGTGGGCCACAAAGATGATCAGAGGGCTGGAGCACCAGTCTGTATTGCCAGGGGTGGACACAAGTCCCATGTTTACCAGAGGCCTTAACCCAGAGCTGGGGAAAAGGAGTTATTCCACTTCCTTATCTTGCTGTTAGAAAGGAAATTGTATTGGAATAGATGATCTATTGAGCCAGAGAGTAAAGCCTTGCACTGTGTCTGCAGCATCTCAGTAAGCTCAGGGATCCCTTTCAGTTTTCTGCTCTTCTTTCTCACCTTTGCTGTTCATTCATCATAAAACGAAATAAGCCCATATTTTAATGACAACTTGAGAGATCTCTTCCTCTCTTTCCAGCTAAGGACATAGGATTCAACTCAAGGTACTGTTTCAAAATGTTTTCCTTGTTTAAAAAGCTTACTGAGTTCTTAATGCATCCTCATGAGTACTAAAAATAAGTGTATGTATTTTACGCAGCATCGGAAAATTAAGCTAACCCTGACAACCAGCTCCCAAATTCAAGATGTTGCAATAGTAGAATAGGGTATATTTGTATTTTAGGAATGCTTTTCCTATCAATGTGGCAGCACACAAAACTCACATCTAACCGAAGTATGCATGGTTTGCAGTGCTGGCATGCTTGAGGCCATTATTTTGCCATACTGTTTCAATTCCACTTTTATTTTTATTCTGAAAGTGTTTAGTTAAGTTGATGGTAAAGCAAACAAAGGACTCTGCTTACAGGTAGAGAGACAATTGTAAGGTATTTCAGTGTGGAAAAACACAACAAGAACAACAACAACAAAACAAACAAACCCCAAACCATGAATATTTCAGGGTTTTACAAAGGATTGTCTGCTACAAATCTGCAAGGCAAATCTGAGACCATCGCAGAACATGTTAGCATTATTTGCATTCATTTATTTGTACTAAACCCTCACTGACTGATGCCAGGCAGAAGAGATTTATTTTATGCACCAAAAGATCTTTCATTTGGAGTTTACAACGAGCAGATGGGCATGAATGAGAGTAATGATCTTTTTTCTCCAGTATACTTCAATAAGACACCAGAAGATATTGCCTGGTGTCAGAACAGAATGAAGATAATGCCATTTATGGATATTACTTACTGCATTTTCTATGCTCAAAAATGCTTAGGAAGTTCAACAATTTTTCAGGTTACCAAAAAACGCATTCAGGATCCCAGTCTTTGTCATGGAATGAGATGAGTTTTAAGACTGAGACACTAATGGCAACAAAAACTTTACTTGATAAGTACCATAGCACACCACCACCAAACCCTGATGAGGTCTTGAAAGTGTCAGGAACATTACAGCTGTTTCACTGAATTTTCAAAGCAGTTTTACAAAGGTTAATGCACATCAATTATTTACTCAGAAGCCCTCTGAAGGTGCTGGGTTTTGAAGCATGTAATTGAGGGAGGACTGTGATAGTTCATGTTTCACGAACTGGCTCAGCTAGATGGGATAAACATACCTGAGAGGCCATAGGATCTCTTTGGACAAAAAACGTCACAAAAAGGGCCAGACACCTTGCCACTAGCTCACAATATTAGACAAATTCCTTTACGTTGCATTACCACTGCTGATTTGAGTCCTTGTGGGTATAAACTACTTTGAATGGGCAGTTACATGCAAAGAAAAACTGAAACTACCAAGACAAGCTGTTTTGGAAGAAGAAGAGCCGCGCAATAGAAGCACAGGAGCACAGATGAGAAATCCAGGAAGCCAACACCTGATCTAAGCGCCTATGTGAACACTTGAAGGACACAGCAAGGAGCTACAGGCAACTTTCACGAATTTTTCACCAAAACCAAACCAAGTTTCCCATCCCTTTCTATCTTGTTTTCTGCCCTTAGTTCACCTTTTTATTTCGCTATTCTTGGGTCTACATCCTCATTGAAGAGAAAAGTAAATTCTGCCCACCATTTATGCATGCCAAGTATCTGCACATCACTAATTTAAGTAAAAGAAAAATTTTTTGTCCACAAAGAAAAAAGTTTACAGAAACCACTTTGGATTTGGTACAAAAGGGAACCAACCAGGCTTCAGGCACTGCCTCTAACTCTGCAGTTCTGAAGACACCTGCTCTAGCTGATGTTGGAGGTGAAGTTTCTCAGACTTTACTTCTGCACACGCGAAAGAATAGTCACAATACTGAAGCAGCTTGGTGCTCAGCCATACCTAAATCTAATTAAGGCTCAACATTTCTCTGACAGTTTAATCCAACAAAACATATTCAGATTGATACTGCTGTATACTAACAGGATCATTCTTCTTGCCATCAAGCACATTTCGAAGAAAGCTTAAAAAGTTGCGATTAAAGCAGAACCATGATAACAAGATAGCCCAGAATTTACACATCTCAGATTCAATTTCCCCCCTTTAGGATGAGAGTTTGAATTCTGTCCTCCTGCTCTCAGTTTGGACCTACCCACTCTAAACCTACCAGGCTGGTCTGAGCCTGTGAAATTAGGGAACCATATGGAAAATAATTTTGTAATTCAGTGATATGGATAGGGCAGAAATAAGCATACCATGCTTATGGTGTACTATAAACATACTATCCTGGTTTCAGCTGGGATAGAGTTAATTTTCTTTTAAAGTAGACCCATGGCTGAAGCTTTCTTTTGTGTTTGCTAAAATCTGAATTTTGCCTTTTTATTTCTCCTTTTTTTTTGGTATTTTTAGTTTCTCCACCTTATTTCATGGCAATTGACCTTACAATTGAATCCAATTACTAACATTTTTTACGCGAGGATGGTTAATGTCACTCTGCCTTCCGAGTGCATTTTATGAAAAAGGACAACTTCCACTAATTTTTTTGAGAGGATCAGGGTGCAAAGGAAAGATGAGCTGCAGGTCATCAGAAGGGCTTTTCAGGCTGGTGCTCCAAGTCAGCAGAGAGGTCTGTCTTGGAGTATGAGCCAGACACACCATACTCTTCTGCAGACTTGTAATCGTGATAAGGTAGTGTATTCACCTCAGAAAACGTTATTTTCAGCACGCTTTCAGATCCTTGCTCATCCCATCTTCTCAGCTCGTGTTTGGGCACCCAAGTTCAGCCACGCTTAGTGCTGGTCCCATTCCTGCTTCAGCAGCCCCAACCTCACCTTCATTGATTCTAGCCCTTCATTTTATACAGCAAGCTGAGTAGTTTTCTTGAAAAATGTAAAGAAACCTTGGAAGCAAGAAACAAAATGTCAAAAATATTCCTTTGATCTACAAAGCAGCTCCTGGAAGAGCACTGAAAATCAAAACTTACACGATGCAGCATTTGAAACAAGCCATGTGCACTTTCCAAAGGGGTGTGAGGACTTTCTATGTACAGGGACATATCATTATCTGCCTTGCTCCAGCTTAGCCCAATTTCTCAGCAGGAAAGGCTTCTACTGGCCCCCACAAGGCCACTTTGCCCAGGTGAGCACCTACGCAAGCTTGGTCATTTCAGTGCAGCTCTGCAAATTGTGGTTTTTGCACTAATAAGAAGGATTCCTTTCCTCAGGCCAACATATCAGCAACACGCAGCTTTCATTTCAAACAATAATATAACACTTAAAAGGAACGTACCACCTAAAAAGAGCCTCTTTGTAAACCTCAGATCCATATGTAACAAGGAGATAAGTTGCTATTTATAAAGATCCTTCTGAATACCTTGATGAAGTAGGCATTGATGGATGGCAGAGGCAAATATTTCTACCCTCTACATTTTTACCTGAAGTCAATAGCTTATACATGAAAGTCCCCAGAGTACAAATACATTTCCTGGTTTCAGCAGCACACAGAAATGGCAAATTTTGCATTACCTACAAGCATCTCTTCTCTGCTTGATTGCCAGGTTTAATCTTGAAATTGAAATGCCCAACCAAATTTCAAAAACTCAGATTATATTTCACAGTGTGGCAGAGGTTTTTGATTTTTAAATAATTTGCCTGCAATGTTGTGACTCAGAAGAAGTGTGAAAAACAGAAAGAAACTTATTAAAGACAGTTTGTTGGAGAGAGTAGGGAAAATGTATTCATTCACAGGAGCAGGTCCAGTGTTTGATTTTATTAGCAGACATCCAGAAGCTTGCTTCCCACTCTGCTCCAGCTCATGCACTAATCACTTTTGGGAGGAGCCCTTCAAGTCAAGGCCATAAAAGCCTGAAAATTGATTCATTTTATCTCAAATAACAAAAGAGTAGTCCCAAATTCAAGTTTAGTTTAGGTTACAGCTTAAAGAAATCCATTCACCTCCAAGTATTCTAGAAGGTGGAACTTTTCCAGCTTTTATCAAAGTAGCCCACTACAGGGCTAGGTATCCAAAAAGCACTTTGCCTTTAGCTACTAAGCAACACTTCTTAGTCACTGCCTAGTCTGGAGTACCTTAGCAGAGCCTTACAGTACCTTATATCTGCTTTGAATGCTTTATTCAGAGGTACCCAAATCTTGGGTAAGCTAATCACGTGGGTCCCTACTTTGAGCCTTTGCCTTGAGAATTCACTAATCCATATTTTCCTACTGCCACGAGGTCAGTTGTACTTATGTTTGCACACCCGGAGAACATAACCAAAGCAAGCCATGCAAAAAGTGCAGCTGAAGCAGAAAAAGACAGTGCCCCTTTTCACTCAGCACCCAAGTAAGTGAAGCCATCAAAGTCCTGATCACAAAAAATCATTTTTCTTGACAAATTAAAGTTCACATCACTGACTTTTCAGACCACCACCACTGCCACAGGGGATGATTTGCGCAAATCTTGCTGTGGGGGCAGGAGGTTACCTCCAGATATTTCCACTAACCTAATCACATTCTGGGCAGATACAGGTATGCCCTGTGACCCCCTATATACACAGTGCCCTACTACACAATAGCAAAGGATATGCAAAGGGAAAAGCTTCTAAGTCCACCTAAGACTTCTGCGCTGAACAAGTAATAGCGGGTGACACATCATAGAGGGCTAGGGCTAGAGAATGGTGATTTTTTTTTTTTTTAGCATTTGAGACAGCCAAATTTTAGCAGAAGAAAAGGTTGTGGAGTGGATGTTTGGTATTGCTCAAAGGGGAGCCCAGGTGACAGGGGCTTGTAGTTTCGTAGTTGTAAGAAACTCAAAGGCTGGGAGCTGCTGTGCAAACATGAAATGGTGGGTGACAGGTGCTGAAAAGGAGGGGGACAGAGGGAGGCTGGACCAAGGATGGAGGTTTAAAAAAATAAATTAAAAAAACCCAGTTGTTAATGATTCAGATGAATTATGAAGTGCTTCGAAATTCAGACTGGATATGAGGAAGAAATTCTTTACTGTAAGGGTGGTGAGGCCCTGGAAAAGGTTACCCAGGGAAGTTGTGAATGCTCCATCGCTGGCGGTGTTCAAGGCTGGGTTGGACAAAGCCTTGGGTGACATGGTTTAGTGTGAGGTGTCCCTGCCCATGGCAGGGGGTTGGAACTAGATGATGTTAAGGTCCTTTCCAACCCTAACTATTCTATGATTATATGATTCTATGATGCTTCGCAGGGTCTTACCATTTCTCCCATTAAAGCATTCATAATGTATGACACATTTGATATTTATTGAATAAGAGAAAGCATGCTTTGATATCTCAATAGATCACTACAGAGATCCATCTGCTACTACAAAGACAGTTAAACATACATGCAAAAGGACAAACAACTGGGTAGGAGCTACTGAGTAGGCAGGAGGTAGAAAGACAAATTTATTTGGACAAAAGAAAGACCTGAGCCAGAGGTTTGTGTGTCCTGGGATTATGTCCTGATCTACCAGGCTGCTCAATAAGAGAGGTGATTCTTCCTTCTTCAGTGACATTTTGTGAGGAACAGGCCAGTTATGCCATTCAGGGAGAGGTCCCAGCTAACAAGTCCACACAGAGTGAACAGCCCAGCACCTGGAGCTGGGTGATGAACTTATATCCAAATTAATTTCAGAAGGCAGACACTCAGTCTTACAAGAGTATCTTATGCTATATAAGATAAAACGATCAATTGAATGGAACAGCTCAGCATATTATCAGAAGAGGTAATAACCTTATAGAAATTACCTCAAAAAGTTTAAAGTTCTTGAAGAAAAGGTTGTCTCAATATTTTTACAGATTTCGTAAGTTTTTATTCAACATTTCTAATACAACGTGTTTGAAAAGAACAACTCCTTAATGAAACAATTTATTCTGGCTTTCCTTCATAGAAATGTCACACAGAATGTAGTTATATTCCCAACACTGGAAAGTTGATCAGCTAAACCCAGCTATGGAAGAAAAATATTTAAAATGGAAGGTTACAGACCCTAGGCCCACTGTAGGAGAGGATCTGGTTTGAGACCATCTTAGGAACCTGAACATATACAAGTCCATGGGACCAGATGAAATCCATCCACGGGTCCTGAAGCAGCTGGCAAATGAAGTAGCTAAGCCACTGTCCATCATATTTGAAAAATCATGGCAGTCAGGTGAAGTTCCCGATGACTGGAAAAAGGGAAATATAACCCCCACTTCTAAGAAGGGGAAAAGGGATGAGCCAGGGAATTACAGACCAGTCAGTCTCACCTCTGTGCCTGGCAAAATCTTGGAGTGGATTCTCCTGGAAGGCATGCTGAGGCACATGAAAACCAACAAGGTGCTTGGTGACAGCCAGCATGGCTTCACTAAGGGGAAATCCTGCCTGACCAATCTGGTGGCCTTCTATGAAGGGGCTACGGAACTGATGGACAGGGGCAGAGCAGTTGATGTCATCTACCTGGACTTGTGCAAAGCCTTTGACACTGTCTCACATGACATCCTTCTCTCTAAGTTGGAGAGACATCAATTTGATAGGTGGACCACTCGGTGGATAAAGACCTGGCTGGATGGCTGCACGCAAAGAGTAGTGCTCAATGGCTCAAGGTCCAGCTGGAGGCCAGTAATGAGTGGTGGCCCTCAGGGGTCGGTGTTGGGACCGGTCTTGTTCAATATCTTTGTTAGTGACATGGAGAGTGGGATTGAGTGCACCCTCAGCAAGTTTGCTGATGACACCAAGCTGTGTGGTTCTGTTGATACTTTGGAGGGAAGGAATGCCATCCAGAGGGACCTTGACACGCTTGTGAGGTGGGCTGATGTCGACCTGATGAAGCTTAACCATGACAAGTGCAAGGTCCTACACCTGGGTTAGGGCAATCCTGGGCACAGCTGCAGGTTGGGCAGAGAAGAGATTCAGAGCAGCCCTGTGGAGAAGGACTTGGGGGTGTTGGTCAATGAGAAAATGAACACGAGCCGGCAGTGTGCGTTCGCAGCCCAGACAGCCAACTGTATCCTGGGCTGCATCAAAAGGAGTGTGACCAGCAGGTCGAGGGAGGTGATCCTGCCCCTCTACATGCAACTGTTGGAGCAAGTCCAGAGGATGGCCATGAGGATGATCAGGGGACTGGACCACCTCCTGTATGAAGACAGGCTGAGAAAGTTGGGGCTGTTCAGCCTGGAGAAGAGAAGGCTGCGTGGAGACCTCATAGCAGCCTTCCAATATCTGAAAGGTGCCTATAGGGATGCTGGGGAGGGACTCTTCATTAGGGACTGTAGTGATAGGACAAGATGTAATGGGTTCAAAGTTCAACAGGGGAAGTTTAGATTGGATATGAGGAAGAAATTCTTTACTGTGAGGGTGGTCAGGCACTGGAATGGGTTGCCGAGGGAAGCTGTGAATGTTCCATCACTGGTGGTGTTCAAGGCTGGGTTGGACAGAGCCTTGTGTGGCATGGTTTAGTGGGAGGTGTCCCTGCCCATGTCAGGGGGTTGGAACTAGATGATCTTAAGGTCCTTTCCCACCCTAACTATTCTATGATTCTATGATTCCTTCTCATGAAATCCATCTGATTATTTTGCTGTCTAAAAATAAAACATTTATTCTTATTTATTTGAATTTTTGGTCTTAACTGAAAAAATAAAAATAATCAGGAAGATGTTTATTAAAGCATGTTTCCACCCAAATTACATTTCCCCCAGCTTTGTAATCACAAACTTAGAGGCTTCAATTGTACAACTGAAATCCATAGCTGCATTAGCGGTTTAGTAGAAAGCAGGGAACACAATTAGTCAGTATGTGAATTGTATTTGGTGACTTGGCAGATGTTTTACTCTGTTGTGGTTTAAACCCAGCTGGTAACTCAGCACCCTCCAGCCACTCACTCACTCCCACACTTCACCTGCCCCTAGGCAAGATAGGGAGGAGAATCAGAAGAATGCAAAATAGGATAAGAACAATTTAATAACTGAAGTACAGTATACTGCTACTCCTAATTATAAGGGAAACAACAAGGAGAGAGAATAAAACCAAAATGGAAAAGGAAAAAAACAATGAACAGAAGTGATGCACAACACAATTGCTCACCACCTGCTGACCGATAACCAGCTCAACCCGAGCAGTGATCTGAGCTTTCTGGGTGACTCCCCGAGTTTATACACTGGGAATGACGTGCTGTGGTATGGAATACCCCTTTGGCTAGTTTGAGTCGGGTGTCTTGTCTCTGCTTTCTCCCATCTTTCTGTGCCCCTCCTCACTGCAGAGCATTAGAGACGGAAAAGATCTTGATCAGGGTAACCGCTACTTAGCAACAACTAAAACATGGGTGTGTTATCAGCATTGTTCTCAGAATAAAGCCAAAACACAGCATTGCACAAGCTGCTAGGAAGAAAATTAACTTTATCCCAGCCGAAACCAGGACATGCTAGCAGCTGGATAGGAAATAATTGTAAAAACTGAGTATATGCTAAAGCAATGCATTCTGCTTCTGAGAAGCAAGCATAGGGTTCAGAACTGAAATAAATGGCCAGACACAGACAAGTATTTTAGCAAGATACCCTAAAGAAGCAATAAATTTAGCCAACTTTCTGACACACAAAATGGCAGATAAAGTATTGCGGAAGAAAGGAAAAATAGGACTGATTTACTCCCAATTTCATCTAATTTCAAAGACTACAAACCTGATTTAGGTTCTCTGTAACACATTTGTCAAATACAAAAAAGATAAGAGTACATGCCACATCTTAGCCAACTAAGCTACAAAACTTCCTGTAAACCCCAGATTACATGGGAATCCTTTTTTGCCTCCAAGCTACATGCAAAAGAAAAGAAAAATTAACCCAGGGTTGCCAGATGTGCCATCTTCAACTCGTTCAACAGCAGGTATTACTGAGAGCAGTCGATTACATAATTTTCTTGCTTCCTGTCTTTCAAAGCTATGTATAGCTTTCTCAGATCCTCCGAATGTAAGAAACGTCACATTGAATGAAATAACTGGGATAGTGCCAAGACAATTTCAGCTTGTGAAACAGATCTGCAAGGTACAGCTGGCGAAAAGCTCTAAACTGAGCAAAAAGACTGCTGAATTAATGCAGGTACAAAGTATTTTACACAAGCTGTTGTGTTAGGAGCAGTTGCCTTGGAAAAGCAAAGCAAAGTTTTCTAGAAACTGCAGTTGTTGTGTAGAACATGATCTTCACGGCTTGTTGTACTGGGCAGGAAGAAATAGGCAGAACCAAGCTGCACTTTTTTCTGCCTCCTCATGGCTTTGAGTGCCTTATTACAAGCCTTATGATTAAAAAGCAGTAACATCCAAAGAAGAGAAATTCTTAATGTCAGTATGGCTACATGTCAAACCAGTAGTGGCAGTCCATAATTCAGTGTCCTGGGTTCAGCAGCAGCAGCCATTTTTCTCCTTCACAGTAGCTGGTGCAGTGCTGTGTTTTCGACTTTCGGCCTGGAGACAGCACTGATAACACCAATGTCTATAGTTGCAGCTTAGAATGTTTTGGTCTGACCAAGGACTTTCTGAGTCTCATGCTCTGCCAGGGAGGAGGGGAAGCTGGGAGGAAGCAGAAACAGGACACCTGACCCAGACTAATCAAAGAGGTATTCCATACCACAGCACGTCATGCCCAGGATGTTAAAAAAAATACCGGGGGCAGGAACCTGGAAGAATTTTTAGTTCACAGCTCGGTTGTCGGGTGGTGAGCAGTTGTATCCTCTTCCCTTGTATTTCTCTTGTCATTATTATTATTGGTGGTAGCAGCAGTGGTTTGTGTTGTACCTTAGTTACTGGACTGTTCTTATCTCAACCAGTGGGAGTTACATTCTTTCGATTCTTCTCCCCATTCCTCCCCCCTCTCGGAGTGGGGGGGGGGAAAGAGGGTGAAGTGAGAGAGTGACTGCGTGAGTTATAGAGGCTTGAACCACGACATTCAGTTACTTAAATGTGAATGTCCTTGTAAAGCTTTGGTTTTGGAGAGTGAGACCTGAAACTAAATCACAGTCACAGAATAGTTTGGGTCAGAAGGGGCCTTCATATGTGACCTAGTTCAACCCCCTTGTGACAGGCAGGGACACCTTTCACTCCATCAGGTTGATCGAAGCTCTATCGGGCATGGCCTTGAACACTGCCAATGATGGGACATCCACAACTTCTGTCAGCAACCAGTTCCAGGGTCATGCCACCTCCAAAGAATTTCTTCCTTACATCCAGTCTAAATCTACCTTCTTGCATTGTAACATCATTGTCCCTTTTTCTGTCGCTACAGGCCTTGGTAAAAAGTCTTTCTCCATATATTTACACAAGTACTCTGCAGACCTCAAGTATGAGGCGAAGGTGCACTGTGCCATACGGCAGCTAAATTCCTTCCATAAGAAATTCTGAGAGTGCTTAATAAACATCCATTGAGTTTCATAACATCCTAGGAGATGCACATGACATTTTAGGGAAGGATGAGTTGAGGCACAGAAAGACTGATTTGCCATAGACTGACTTTGCATCAAGCATCTATTAGACATTTTGGAATGCACAGGTTACTTCAGCTTCTCAAGAGAAGTCAGAGCTCCACTGACTTCTACACAGTTATACCTACAGGCACAAGCTGAGGATCAAACCAAAACAATGAGATTATTTCAGTAGAAATGAGAAAAGCCAACATAGGTTTGGTCCTGGCAAAATTTGAATCTGAGCACCTAGCTCATATCTCGAAGTCTATAAGAGTGGCCCCATGCAAACCCTGAAATGTTTCTGCAGAAGCGAGATTTGAAGTTAAAAAAAAAATAAATAAATAAATTTAAAAAAATAAATCTAGTTATCAGACTTTGGAAAAAGTCTTCCAGACTTTTTCTGGTGTTCATACCATTATTACTGCAGAGGATTGAATTCAATGCTACACAAGATGGGCAAGCATCTAAGTGCACAAGTCATTCAACAGCAGTTCAAATTTGACAGTATCGTTGTACTTAGAAAGTGATAGAATGAATCAGTTTATTTTAGAGGATCTTAATGTAAACACACATTTTCCAAAATTAATCCAGATTCATCTTTTTATCACCTCTTTTGTTCTATACTGCTTTTGCAGAAGTGTGTGAGAAAGGGGTTTGGCACAATATCTTCTATGCTAATTTCAGATGACTTGAATAAGAAATTATGCAGCGTTAATCAAAGTTACCAGTTTCAAACAATTTTCACAGATGCTAAATGAGTGAGATTTATGTCAAAATACATTAACATTCAGAAAGAACATTTTGTATTGGCAGGAATTACAAACATAAAAGCTGTAGAAACCACACCTTTCCCAGGCACTGTGATCAGTATTTCAAGGACAAATTAAGCCGCTAAACAAAACAAGAAATACTACCAAGGTTGTCCATTTATTTGGAGTAGTGTTTCCACTGAAATGAAAGTAATATGCATTGTCAAGGTAATCTTCCAGAGAAAACACAGACATAGTCTCCATGGAAATGATGCATATCAGAGTGCGCAAAAAAACAGTCTGAAAAAATCGGGGTTTTTGTTTGTTTCATTTCAGTTTGGTTTTTCTGTTTTACTTTGTTTGGGAGGGAGTCGTTTGTTGTGTTGCTTGGTGGGTTTTGTGTTTGACAGGGGTTTTATTTGTGGGGTTTTTTTATTATATTTGTTTTTTACACAGAGGAAAGCTATGTGATTGTTGGAAATGTTTACATTCTCCCTACTAACAGCAAGATCAAGAGGACCTTAAAGCAGTTTCAGTTCTAGGCCTTAAAGTACCCAAAATTTCCACATATCTTCACTTCGCAAAATAATACAAGATTTACTAACCATTTACCTCAAGCAATTTGTACAAATAATTTCCTTTATACAACTTTTGTCCATGTCCTCTTCCAAATGGCCACATGGGTATGAACTACCTGGTTCACCTCACTTTATTTTTAACTCTGTACAACATAAAGAAAAAAAAAAAAAAGAAAAAGAAGTGGTTTTTTTTTTGGGGGGGGTATAGAATCATAGAATAGTTAGGGTTGGAAAGGACCTCAAGATCATCGAGTTCCAACCCCCCTGCCATGGGCAGGGACACCTCCCACTAAACCATGCCATCCAAGGCTATGTCCAACCCCACCTTGAATGCCGCCAGCGATGAAGCATTCACAGCTTCCTTGAGCAACCCATTCCAGGGCCTCACCACCCTTACAGTAAAGAATTTCTTCCTCATATCCAATCTAAACTTCCCCTGTTTAAGTTTAAACCCATTACCCCTTGTCCTCTCACCACAGTCCCTAATGAAGAGTCCCTCCCCAGCATCCCTATAGGCCCCCTTCAGGTATTGGAAGGCTGCTATGAGGTCTCCACGCAGCCTTCTCTTCTCCAGGCTGAACAGCCCCAACTTTCTCAGCCTATCTTCATACAGGAGGTGCTCCAGTTCCCCGATCATCCTCGTGGCCCTCCTCTGCACTTGTTCCCACAGTTTCATGACCTTTTTATGTTGAGGACACCAGAACTGCACACAATACTCCAAGTGAGGTCTCACAAGAGCAGAGTAGAGGGGCAGGATCACCTCCCTCGACCTGCTGGTCACGCTTCTTTTGATGCAGCCCAGGATACGGTTGGCCTTCTGGGCTGCAAGCGCACACTGCTGGCTCATGTTCATTTTTTCATCAACCCACACCCCCAAGTCCTTCTCCTCAGGGCTGCTCTCAATCTCCTCCCCGCCCAATCTGGAGCTGTGCCTGGCATTGCTCCGACCCAGGTGGAGGACCTTGCACTTGTCATGGTTGAACTTCATCAGGTTGACATCAGCCCACCTCACAAGCGTGTCAAGGTCCCTCTGGATGGCATTCCTTCCCTCCAATGTATCAACAGAACCACACAGCTTGGTGTCATCGGCAAACTTGCTGAGGGCGCACTCAATCCCACTCTCCATGTCACCCACAAAGATGTTGAACAAGACCGGTCCCAACACCGATCCCTCAGGGACACCACTCATTACTGGTCTCCAGCTGGACCTTGAGCCATTGAGCAGAACTCTTTGCGTGCGGCCATCCAGCCAGTTCTTTATCCACCGAGTGCTCCACCTATCAAATTGATGCCTCTCCAACTTAGAGAGAAGGATGTCATGTGAGACAGTGTCAAAGGCTTTGCACAAGTCCAGGTAGATGACATCAACTGCTCTGCCCCTGTCCATCAGTTCCGTAGCCCCTTCATAGAAGGCCACCAGATTGGTCAGGCAGGATTTCCCCTTAGTGAAGCCATGCTGGCTGTCACCAAGCACCTTGTTGGTTTTCATGTGCCTCAGCATGCCTTCCAGGAGAATCCACTCCAAGATTTTGCCAGGCACAGAGGTGAGACTGACTGGTCTGTAATTCCCTGGCTCATCCCTTTACCCCTTCTTAGAAGTGGGGGTTATATTTCCCTTTTTCCAGTCATCGGGAACTTCACCTGACTGCCATGATTTTTCAAATATGATGGACAGTGGCTTAGCAACTTCATTTGCCAGCTGCTTCAGGACCCGCGGATGGATTTCATCTGGTCCCATGGACCTGTATATGTTCAGGTTCCTAAGGTGGTCTCAAACCAGATGCTCTCCTACAGTGGGCCCATGGTCTTCATTCTCACTGTCCCTGCATCTGCCTTCCAAGACTTCGGTGGTGTGGTCAGAGCATTTGCCGGTGGAGACTGAGGCAAAGAAGTCATTAAGAACTTCAGCCTTCTCCAAACCCAGGGTAGCCAGTTCTCCCGATAACTTCTGGAGGGGGCCCACATTGTCCCTAACCTGTCTTTTATTGGCAACGTACCTATAAAATCCCTTCCTGTTATCCTTAACATCCCTAGCCAAGTTTAATTCTAAGTGGGCCTTAGCTTTCCTAACCTGGTCCCTAGCTTGCTAGACAACATCCCTGTATTCTTCCCAGGCCGCCTGACCTTGCTTCCACCTTTTATAAGCCTCTTTTCTCCTTCGAATTTTGCTCAGCAGCTCCTTATCCATCCAAGGAGGTCTCCTGGCCCTCCTGCTAAACTTCCTTCTAGTTGGGATGCATCGCTCCTGAGCTTGCAGCAGGTGATCCTTGAATATCAACCAACAGTCTTGGGCCCCCTGCCCTCCTGGGCTGTATCCCATGGAACCTTACTGAGCAGGTTCCTGAAGAGGCCAAAGTCTGCTCCCTTGAAGTCCAGGGCAGTGAGCTTGCTGCATGCTCTTCTCACTGTCCTGAGGATCTCAAACTCGACCATCTCATGATCGCTGCAATCAAGGCTGCCCTGGAGCGTCACATTCCCAACCAGCCCTTCCCTGTTGGTGAGGACGAGGTCAAGCATGGCACCTCTCCTTGTCGGCTCATCTATTACTTGCAGAAGGAAGTTGTCTTCCACACAATCGAGGAACTTCCTGGATTGCTTGTGCCGGGCCGCACCATCCCTCCAACAGATATCAGGGTGGTTGAAGTCTCCCATGAGAACAAGGGCCTGCAAGCGTGAGGCTGCTCCTATCTGCCTATGGAGCACTTCGTCCACAGAGTCCTCTTGATCAGGCGGTCTGTAACAGATCCCCACACTAATGTCACCCATCGCTGTTCTCCCTTTAACCCTGACCCACAAACTCTCTGTCGACTGCTCACCTGTCCCCAGACAGAGTTCCATACTCTGTAGCCTATCCCTAACATAAATAGCAACTCCCCCTCCCCATCTGCCAGGCCTGTCTTTCCTAAAGAGCCGGTAGCCTTCCATTCCAACACACCAGTCATAGGAGCCATCCCACCATGTTTCTGTGATGCCTATGATATCATACCCCCGTAGATGTGCACACATCTCTAATTCCTCTTGTTTGTTCCTCATGCTACGGGCATTTGTATAGAGGCATTTGAGCCGAGATCCAATTGAAGCTGGCTCATTGGCTGGAGCAGCTGGTATATCTTTACATTGCTCCGAACGTTTACTTAGGTGCTGCCAACCGACTGGGTGTGTTGGGATGGAATGATGCCCCCCTCCCCCAACACATCTAGTTTAAAGCATCCTTGACCAGTCTGGCAAGCCTCCTACCAAATCCACTCTTCCCCTTCTTTGTCAGACCAGCTCCACCAGCCCCCAGTAGACCTGGCCTACAACCTTGAGTCCCATATTCAAGGTACCCAAACCCCTGACTATACTTTGTTTTAAAAATGTACTGCCAAAGACTAGACCAATTTATGTAAGCTACCTATTCCTCTAGAAAAGGATGCGCTTATCTGACCCCAGCCAACAAGACTTATCTCACTTGCACCAGCATAAATCTAGCTGGACTACACTGACAGTGCTCAAGGTCAAACAATTTGCATAGCAGCCAGAATCTCAGCTGCACAAACTGAAACAGTCAGCAGCAAAACACTGATTAAATTCTGTTCATAAAGTTTAACTCTTTTTCACCTCTTTCTGGGGCTTGTGACTCCCTTTTGTGCTGTATATTTATAGACAGCCTTGCTGTGTTGGACGATAAATGCAGAAGGAAGAGCTACTGATATAAGGCAAAAAATCCTAATCCTATTTATTTTCTTCCTCAAGTACTGAAGAGTTGGCTCCACCTTATATTCTCTGCTTTCAGTTCATGAAAAATAGCTGTTGCATAAGGCGTGAATAATATTGTGCTATATAAATATCATGTAGTATATGAACATGAAAGTGTATATTTATGGAGTGGAAAATGCATAAAAAGGCAATTGCTTTCTTCCCCTTTAACTTAGTGGGAGTTTTCTCCAACAGTTTCCTAGCTATACTCTTCAAAGCTTAAGCGTTTTCCAAGTGGATTTGGGGAAATCTGGCAGAATTCCTTCAACTTCAAACAAACGAAATTAGTCTAATTTCTCCCCAGTTTCTTATGTTCTCATAGATAGGCACTACATAAAGTGTCTTGCTATCATGCTGCTTGCTAAATTATTAGTGCTGTATGCGAAATCTATACCAGTAATGAGACAAGGAGGCCCAGGAGATGCATGCCACAGTAACAATATGCTGTATTCGAGTTTTCCCTAGCTGTTACAGCAGTGATGGTTTATTCTATGTCAAACAGGATCTGTGCTATTAAGCTGACTTCCCTGTGTTCCTTTACATGGCATTGTTAAAGTCCTTTATTTTCCAACTGGGTATTTTTCCTTTGATGTTGCTTTATTGATGTGCATACTCCTTCTGCTTTGCTCATGTGAAAAGCTATAGTAGGAAGCCCAAAAGAAAACTACACTAATTACCGTTCTGTATTTTTACTCTCTGAAGGGACTAACAGGCATATAAGATCTGTGAGAGCTTTTCCATCTTTCTGAATCCAGCATAAGGCAGTTGCCTCCTGTTTACCTATAATTCTGTTTTGGGATTATTTTCTTTGGGGTTCCCCCCCCCCCTTCTTTTATGCTTAGGTTTTTCCTATTTCAGAAGAGATACACATTTTTAAAAAGAAAATATTCACTTTCAGTGCTGTAGTAAAGTCTGAGATAGTTTAATCCAGTTGCTTACCGAGGTAAGCCAAAGTGGTTTAAGGGTGCCCCTTGCTACTTCTGGCAAACTAGACCTGTCTTCTAGAAGACTTGCCTTCATCTTCCCCTTCAAAAGTTCACGTATTACTGAGGTTCAACAATAAAGAAGCCAGCCTGCAATCACACCACCTCGAGGTATTTCCATGATTTTATTAAAATGCACCTTTCTGTAAACTCAATCATTAAGATTATTTTTCTTCTTAGCTGGACAAAAATGCTCTGGGACAAAACAGAAAGGAAGAGGTCAAACTAAAAGCTGTGGCTCAAATTAGTTACAAAATGGAAGAAAGTGCCTCAGGACCCCTTTAATGCGTTGGTTTTATCTGTCTGTAGAAGTATGAATAGCAGCTATCTGCTACAGCAGCTATTTACTACAGCAGCAGCCTTTCCCTGGGTCTCATGAATTTATTACCCAACAGAATTAGCCTCTTATATTGCCAAAACTACAACTCTTCAACCTCCCAATGGATACACATATGGCACTGATCAGAGCACACATTTCCACCACCATCACCAGAGAAGGTTAGTATTTATGTAATTTATCAGCGCAGGCACAAATTATTCTTGCAAACAAGAAAAGCAAAAGGTGAGAAAGCCATGAAGAGAAGATAGGATGCTTAAGGTCAATTGCAAGCAACTATAATTAAGCTTTCCTTAGATTTCTGCACTCATTGCTCTTCTTGCTTTGAAAGTCAAACCTCCCAGGGCTGCTGCTCTCCACTACATTCATTATAGGGGTGACCATGGGATCCCTGTTCCTCAAGGTCAGCAACACTGACCAAGCCAAAGTGCAGTAAGGTATGAAAGCAGCCATCAGCTTCTCTGCTCCATGAGCTAAGATGGTGGGTTACTTTGCAGGGAATGGTGGGACCTGAAGTTGATGTGGCACTGACTGGGCACCAGTTAACTCTAGAGACTCTAACCCAAGGGTGAGAGACTCTGTGCTGTGCAGCATGCAAGAAGTGTCATGCTGTAAATCACAACTATGTGGCAGTTGCTGTGGTAACTACAACTTTTTAAAGATCAGTTGGCAGATAAAACAGTTATACACTATCACATCCATCCCTTGTGCATAGGTGAAGGCTGCAAAAGTACACATTCTTCAGTTTGCATAAGCATTTGTTTTCCTTCCATGAATTCTCAACCTTCACCTTTCTAAGTAATGAATATAAGTCTGGAAGGAAGAAGAAAGAAGAGTATGAAGCTTCCCCAATTTCTCTGTACAGCTGTGAGTACCAGCAGCCATTCAGGCAAAAATCTTCCACCCTTCTGTCATGGTTTAAGCCCAGCCTTAACTCAGTACCATACAGCCGTTTGCTCACTCCCCCCCATTCCTGGAGGGATGGGGAGAAGAATCAAAAGAATGTAACTCCCACCAGTGGAGACAAGAACAGTTCAGTAACTAACGTATAACACAAACCACTGCTGCTACCACCAATAATAATAATGATAAGGGAAATAACAAGGGAAGAGAATACAACCACTCACCACCTGCCAACTGATACCCAGCCTGACCCGAGCAGTGATCTAACCCTTCCAGGTAACTGCCCCCAGTTTATATACTGGGCATGACATGCTGTGGTATGGAATACCTCTTTGGCTAGTTTGAGTCAGGTGTCCTGTCCCTGCTTCCTCCCGGCTTCCCTTCCTCCCTGGCAGAGCATGAGACTCACAAAGTCCTTGGTCAGAGTAAACATTACTGAGCAACAACTAAAAACATCGGTGCTATCAGCATTGTTCCCAGTCTGAAAGTCAAAAACACAGCACTGCAGCAGCTACTAAGGAGAAAAATGACTGCTACTGTATTTGTCGCTGGGGTTGGTATAGCTGCTGTGCTTGGAGCTGGAGTAGCTGCGTTGCCTGTTGTGGTCAGAGTTTGAGCAGCTGCTGTACTCGTCTCTGGGGTTGGTGTAGCTGCTGTACGTGGAGTTGGAGTAGCTGCATTATGTGTTGTAGTCAGAGTTTGAGTAGCTGCTGTACTTGTCACTAGGGTTGGTGTCGCTGCTGTATTTGGAGTTGGTGTAGCTGCTGTATTTGGAGTTAGAGCAGCTGCATTGTCTGTTGCTTTGCCATCATATCCAGAGAGACCTTCACTGCCTCATTCTCCTTTCCCTTTCTTCTCAACCTTATGAATGCATCATCCCTAACTTAAATTTCAACCAAGCTGTCTTATTTGTTTGGTACATAGACAGTTATCCGTCATGAGTTTACAGAAGAAAAAAATGTTAGCATATTAGAGTGCTGCTAGGAAGCTTTTTTTATTTTGTTATTATTAGCAGGCAATTTGCTAAATGTATCAGTGCAATTCTTTATCTATTAAAGAATCCCTTATAGCATAATAAAATCTTGATGCTTGTCTGGTACAGGACATATGTGGGACCTATATTTGAACCTGATCTCAGTTGATTAAGTGACTTAGTTTGTCATGAAAAAACTGCTAACATCATTTTGTGTTCAACATGATGGAACCTCTCTGTCCTTTGAGCTTTCTTTTGGTGTGTTGGTTCTGCTCTCCTCTGAGACACTTAGAAAAGGGAGAAATGAACCAGAAACCCTGACACAACCACAACCACCCATTAGGTCATACCAGGACCCAACTCACAAATAGGCATTTCTGTTATGCTGAAGCCTAAGAGCAGTTTGACCTACAAGAGAACTCATGATGCACCACAAGCCAGCCTAACAAAGCCAATGGATACACAGCTTACAGATAAACTGATCTGTATATACTATATTCCTATATGTGCCCAGGCATGCTGCAAATTTATTAATGGATGAATTACCACAGAAACCTCAAAGCTATCTGCTGCTGAAGACCAGTTCAGTATGGTTCAGTAAACCTGCAAGCACGATACAATATATAGTAGGCTCACACACAAAACCAATTTTCAACACTGAGCTTGAGATGTGTAGATTTGTAGCTTGCTGTACTCACAGTATTGAAAACAGAAAGTTTATCTACACTGTCATGGAACATAACACATTTGTGTAATGCTCCTTGGTATTAACCTGTATGAAGTCAAAAGGAAGGAAATGTGGGAACATGGAAGAAAACAAGTCAAGCATGCACTGTACTAATCTAGAGAAATATATTTATAATTTATAAGCTATTTTATCAAACATATAGATGTGTTGTAGCTGAGCTGAGAGTGAGACTTAGCATACATGCTTGTTTGCCACCAGAAATGTGATTTGTGACCAAAACAAATAAATGCCAGAAGCCAAAATGCTTTCAGAATCAGAACTGAAAGGGGAGGGTTTGAGAGAACACTAGCACTGTAGGTTGAAATACTGCCATGATTCATGCAGCATCTATATGCTTATGTATGAGAAATAAGGACCTAATTTATTCTGATTGATATTCAGAGAAAGGAAACAAATTTGAACCAATGCTGTTATTACAATTTCCTCATTTTAAGGGAATAAAAGAAAGCAACTGAAGCTGGGTTTAGATGATAAACAGGAAGGAGATAAATGTGCATTCCCACTGCCAGTTGCGCCAGTGGTACCTCCCTCCTGCCAGCCCACCCCAGCTGCTCACTAGCACCCAATGCTGGGGATTTATGCCTTCCTCAAATGCCTTCCATCAAAACACACAAGGACCAGTCTCACAGCTTGAACCAACCCAGATCATTTTGGCTGAGCTGGGAGGACTGCCCACTTGCACAACTCAGCTGGCAAAGATGAGGGGTAGTGACACTGGTACATGGTGGGGAAAACAAAACAGGTTAGCAGGCATAGGCTTCCTGCCTGCAATCAAAGCGTGGTGAGACAACCACCTTCTTTTTTCATTTTCTTGAAGTTTAAGTATTTCTCTAAATGAACATCTCAAAGAGTTAATCTAATGCCAAAGAACAGTTCTGAGGATTATTTCACAAGCAGAGTAGAGTCTATTTTTCCAAATGGGTAAGTATCTGTAAGTGAGCCAGCAGCTCAGGGAGCAATATTCCACTCAGGAAAGATGGTGAAGCTTCGCGGATTTTGTTCACCAACAGCTACCTGCAAGGATCTTCTGCATGCATGATAGATGATCATTCCTAGTCCACTATGGGAGATTCTCATTGTCTTCATTTCATATGGTACACTCATCAAAGCATTTATATTATTTCCCCTATATCTGATGAGTGTTCTTTTTGTTTTCTAGGTAGAGTCTTTTAATAATCTCAACTACTGTAAAACAGCCAGATATATTAAGCAGTTCAGGCTGTATGGAGTTGCAAAAAACAAAAAATTCCCCCAGTGAAGGAGTAAACAAATGTCACATAAGTCCTCCTAGCTCTCCCACTGTTCATCCCACTGAGAGGCCACAAATCAAAACATCTAAAGCATCAATAGTGCTTTATTTCAATTAAACATTATTACTGTTATGCTCTACTCATTGATTTTAATAGCAGAGAATTAAGCTGTATTATAAGGTTATTTGGGTCTCTTGCAAAGCTGGGACTTCAATCTTATTCATCACAAGAAGGCGTAACTATGTTTACTTCCAATGTAACCACATTTGCTTTTATCAGGAGAGAATTTGGCTTATTACCTCAAATGTTATTGCCATAAAGTAATTGCACAAAAATACCAGTGAGAAAAGCCTTACCCTGTTTGCAAGGCAGAGGTAATTGTGCTTTAATGAATTTGCCCGTTAACAGAAAGGGGAAAGGTAAAAAGCAAGAGTGTCCTCCAAAAAGGAAACAACAACAAAAAAAAAAACCCAACTTCAAAGGGCACCCAGACTGTTGCCATGACACTTCTGTACGATTAATGTTTTCTGTCTACACTATCTTAAACATCAAAACAGTTTCTAACGCTTTTGCTCTAACAAAGCACCCTGCTTCTATGGTGGGAGATATCTCTCCCCCTTTTCTCAACTAACGGTTCACATACAACATGCCTTCAAGCCCTGTGAAAGCCTGAAAAACAGCACTTATTCACTGATGATTCCACTATTGATTCAATGGCATTCAAGTTATTATTAGGCTCCTTCCATGGATGCATCGTCACCAGTGCCCTGCTGACTTCCAGTGGTAACAGTCCACCCCTCTTACACTAAAATTGTCAATAACTCAGATCAAAAGAGTGCTTGAGACAGACTTAGATCAATGGAGCTGATGGATGATGCGCACTCCTACCTCACAGAGATTGCTAATACAAGCGATTTTAATGGTATTTCATTCTGTACTTTCTACAGCCCAGTCACTAACACTCTGGGATAATTGGGGTTGAAGGATTATACAAGTGAATTGTGCAACTCAACGGAGGTGATTCTCCACACTTGTTTGCAACCCCCATTAGACATAGTAAAGGCAGAGAAGCACCGTGTTCAGTCCATGTCAGGTATAAAGTCATCCAGCTGTGCCTATTGCTTTGTAACCTTTACAGCAGATTAAAGTTGTTGCAAACAGAAGTGGGAGAGGCAAAAGAGGCAAAATAAAGGACCAGGAAAATAATGGTGGGGAGCAAGAAAAGTCCACCAGCAGCTATTGTGTTGATTGTCACCTCCCTTTCTTCCAGTCCTCGTTTGATTATTAGCTTGCTGTCCCTTTGCAGCTTATGACACATTAGAAATGTCTATATAATTATTTACAAATGATGCTTATTTTGTAACTGCTCAAACAGTTCAGGAACAACAAAGAACATTTGGTATCCTACTGAGCCGGAAAGGTAATTAAATTAGACTCAGAATGCAGAGAAAAAAATATATATATAAGGTGGGGTATAAAAGCTCCTAAAGTTAGATGAACTCAGAAAAGGTACTGTGAAACACTGAATGACTTCTAATGCAAAACTGCCTTTTCTTTTTTTATCTGCATTTATGTATGATAGACATAGGTTGGGTGCATTTAAATACTTCTTTTTTTTCTTATTTCAAAGCTAACTTAGAATCACTATTTTCCTGATAAACTGATTATTAGTGACTAAGTGCAGCAATTAGACTGACCCTGTTGACCATTGGTGAGGTACTCTCAAGCCATGGAGCTATGCTGGAAGTAATCATAGGAATATCTGCAACACCTGGCACACTGCCTAAAAAACACTTTTTATACCAGGAGACTAGCATCCAGATTTGGAGGCCCTATACCAAGGTGTCTATGAAGGCCAAAAGAACAGCCAGCTCCAACCCACAGCCTGCTTCTTCTCCTTTAAGAAAATCTTTGGATGCTTTGAGCTCCATGGCCTAGTCCCAGCTTTTACCTGTGATTGATGCTCCAAGGCACACTACAAAGGATCACAGAAGCAAAACAGTTAAGTCCTATGATGACTGGATGGCCGCACTCTAAGAGTTGTGCTCAATGGCTCAATGCCCAGCTGGAGGCCAGCAACGAGTGGTGTCCCTCAGGGGTCAGTGTTGGGACCGGTCTTGTTCAGCATCTTTGTGGGTGACATGGACAGTGGGATTGAGTGCGCCCTCAGCAAGTTTGCTGATGACACCAAGCTGCGTGGTTCTGTTGATACTTTGGAGGGAAGGAATGCCATGCAGAGGAACCTTGACAAGCTTGTGAGGTGGGCTGATGCCAACCCGATGAAGTTCAACCATGACAAGTGCAAGGTCCTACACCTGGGTCGGAGCAATCCCAGGCACAGCCACAGGTTGGGCAGAGAAGAGATTCAGAGCAGTCCTGAGGAGAAGGACTTGGGGGTGTTGGTCGATGAAAAAATGAACATGAGCCGGCAGTGTGCGCTTGCAGCCCAGAAAGCCAACCGTATCCTGGGCTGCATCAAAAGGAGCGTGACCAGCAGGTTGAGGGAGGTGATCCTACCCCTCTTCTCTGCTCTTGTGAGACCTCACTTGGAGTATTGTGTGCAGTTCTGGTGTCCTCAACATAAAAAGGACATGGAACTGTTAGAACAAGTGCAGAGGAGGGCCACGAGGATGATCAGGGAACTGGAACACCTCCCATATGAAGATAGGCTGAGAAAGTTGGGGCTGTTCAGCCTAGAGAAGAGAAGGCTGCATGGAGACCTCATAGCAGCCTTCCAGTATCTGAAGGGGGCCTATAAGGATGCTGGGGAGGGACTCTTCATTAGGGACTGTAGTGAGAGGACAAGGGGTAACAGGTTCAAACTAGAACAGGGGAAGTTTAGATTGGATATGAGGAAGAAATTCTTTACTGTAAGGGTGGTGAGGCACTGGAATGGGTTGCCCAAGGAAGTTGTGAATGATCCATTGCTGGCGGTCCTCAAGGCTGGGTTGGACAGAGCCTTGGATGGCATGGTTTGGTTGGAGGTGTCCCTGCCCATGGAAGGGGGCTGGAACTAGATGATCTTAAGGTCCTTTCCCACCCTAACTATTCTATGATTCTAACAGTCAGAGTCAGACAAAGGAGTGTCACACACTTCCATCAACACTTTAATGCCTTAGAAGACATAGGGCATCCTTAATTGTGCTCCTGTAAGAGCACTGCATTGTTAATGCAGTTAGTCAGTTGTCATGCAGACATTCAAAAAAGTAGCACCTTATCAACATACTACATGCATACTAGATAGTTCAGAAGGTCCTCTCAAGAAGCCTTCTTTACTTCTCATTTTTCTCTGCTGAATTCAACATCAATAGCTTCACATAAAATGGCTTGCCATTTTAATGTAGTTGTAAGATCACAAGCAGTGAAGGTCTTCTAGCATGAATATAGTGCTTTTCTATCAAAAGAATGCAAGCCCTCTGTACTTTTATTTTTTATTTCAGAACTGAGAAATCAAAGTCAATGCCTTTCAAAATGAGGCCAATGCAGAGTTCCAAAATTATTTCCCTGCCAGACTTCCGTTTTCAAATAAAAATAGAAGAGCAGAATTTATTTTTACAGTAGCGAATAGTCTCTGTTCATTCTTCTGTAACAGAAGGAGTTGAGAATTTTGTTTACCCAAACATCTTGAAACAAATTTATGGCTCCACAGGGAAGGCCAAACTAAAGAAAAATATCAGTTCAAAAGACAAAAACAGGAGGGTCATTGCCAGGATCTGAAAAAGGAAGCTGAACAGAGAATATTATATAACTGTGCTGTGGTTTAAGCCCAGCCGTAACTCACACAGTCGCTCTCTCACCCCCCCCCCTCTCCCAGAGGGATGGGGAGGAGAATTGAAAGAATGTAACTCCCACCAGTGGAGATAAGAACAGTTCAGTAACTAAGGTATAACACAAACCACTGCTGATACCACGAATAATAATAATGATGATAAGTGAAATAACAAGGGAAGAGAATACAACCTCCCACCACCCACTGACCGATACGCAGCCCAACCGAGCAGTGATCTAACCCTTCCAGGTAACTGCCCCCAGTTTATATACTGGGCATGACGTGCTGTAGTATGGAATACCTCTTTCATCAATCTGTGTCAGGCTCCCTGTCTCTGCTTCCCTCCAGCTTCCCCTCCTCCCTGGCAGACCATGAGGCTCAGAAAGTCCTTGGTCAGTTTAAACATTACTAAGCAGTAGCTAAAAACCTCAGTGTTGTCAGCGCTGTTCCCAGGCTGAATGTCAAAACCACAGGACTGCATCAGCTACTAAGAAGGAGAAAAATGACTGCTACTGCTGAACCCAGGACAAACTGATACTGAAACAAGTCCTGCCAAGGCCTGACAGTAATACTTTGCATTCAACAGGCTGCATCCTCAGAGGCATGTAATAGTGCGCACTCCTCTACACAGAAGTAGAGCTCCCACTTCAGCCTCAGAATACTTTGTTTCAGTCATAACATAGTAACTCAATTTTACAGTGTGCTTTAACATTGTAGAAGAAAAGGTAATTTACAAATAGGAGGACAGTGTGATGTGCTCCAAAGAAAGCCTGCTATCTCACAGCTCTGCCTGATTTATTAACTTCAAAAGGAGAAGCTAATAGCAACTACAGCTATAATAGGTCACGGTTTTTTCCTCTTTTCAAAGTCTGCCACACATTAACAAACTTGAGAGGGAAAAAATTTCAATGGCCATAACAAAACCCATTTTACTCAAATATACTGTATAACTCAAAGTATCTAACACACCAAGTAGTAGTAGTAACACTTGCCCAGGCCCCATCTTGAAGCAGTATATTTTGTAGCATTGAAAGAAGTTTTTATGGTCTTGTCAAAATGATAGGTGAAAGCATCACGAGCAAGAAAACTTCCTGCAAGATCCCAGAGTATTTCGATATACTGCCAGCTATAGGTTCTGCTGTTCAGCCCTTCATATCCAGCCAACATCATTCCTGCAATTACCCCCACCACAGTGTAATGAAGTATCATTTCAGTGGCATATAGGCATGTAATATGTTCTTTTCGGTCACTTTAACACTAGAATAAATTGTCTGTAGAAAGCAAGTAAGTGAATAATAAAGCTTTTGTTTTATATCTCTGTGCGTCACAGCTCTGCCCAAAAGGCGACTTAAGCAGCTTGAAACAATTTTGCCACTCTATCCTTCAATGGACAGACCTGAAAATTCAATTGCTAGGAGCCAATTGTTTCAGGTTGTTCCTTGTTAAGCAAAACAGGTACTAATACCTTGCAAGAGGTAAATTGAAGTATTTTCCTACAACACTTAGTTCCAGGATTAGCCTGAAAAGTGTTTACGCTCAAGCATGAACTAGGCTGATATGCAATTTAATACAAGCTGTCTACCAAAATAGCTGGAGAAGCTCACTTTTTCACTGAAGGAGAAGTGAACCTGTATCAGAGATGCTGGTTCCCAAAACTTCACTATGAACTTCATGTCACTTCTTGTGGACCCCAGGGGCTGTGTGGAAAACTATTTTGAACGATGAGGTACCCTCCAGCTCCTAGTCTCCCAGTTCTCCTGACTGGGCTACACTGGTAGGCAGTTTCTTACATGTGCCCAGCTGCTTCTCCCATGGGACATGCCTGGGATCACAGGAGAGAAAAGGAACCAGGGGAAAAGCTCATATCTGCTTGATTTGGACAGGCTTTGTGTTGGACCAAGCTTCTTCTACTGCTATGACATGGAGAGTATAGAGTTTTGCAATTTCAGTGCACTATTTTAAAGATAGCTTTATGCCTCATACCAGGCACGCACCCCTGCAGTGTGAAGAGACCCAGAAATCACAGAAAAGCAGAACTCAAAATTTCACTTGGTGCAACCTGTCACATGGCCAGTCACCTAGTCACAGACTATGCCCAAACCACTCCAGTTCAACATGTACCTCAAAAGCTCTGATGGTAAAAGCTCCACAAGTTCATCAGGTATCTGCCTGCTTCACATAACTACTCTCACCAGCAGAGGTGATTTCCGGCAGGCAACTTTCTTGCTGAGATTACAACCAGTTTCCTCCCATTCTGCCTGCCAGGGATATATATGGCACCGTCCTGCTGTCTTTGCAACAGCCCTTTGTATAACGAGTACTTGCATTCCTCTCCACCAACTCATCTTTATTAGATATGAGTAATCCTTTCAGCCTTTCCTTAGAGGTAATTTTTGCTGCCTGGTCTTTCTTATTTTGTTATTCTTCCACCTTTTCAGTTAGTCAGCAACTTTCTTGAGATGTAGTTCCCAAAATAAACAACATATACCTATACGACAACTGACTGTAGACTGTAAGAGAGCAATCATTAGTGTGGTACAGGTCTGTTTTAACTTTCAGTGAGGCTAGATCTAGGTAAAGTTATCTTCACGTCACTAAACAGCCGCTATAGAAGTCCTCCTGAGACAGAGTAACTTATAAAAACTGTAACTCTGCATCTTGACACTTTCAGGTACCACTTCAATTCCCGTTTATTTGTGTTTAAAATGAACAAAAAAAATTGCCAGAAGTTCCAGAAGAGTTTGCAGTGCACTGTAAGTTTCATGCATGGTGAAGGCTTCTTGTCCATCTGTTTTAATTTTCTTCCACTGAATTGTTGGGGCAAAATGAGGTTTATTCCATCCTGAGTAAAGTAGCCTTTGCCTGTGTGCAATATTGACAAACTTCAGTACCACGACGATTACAGTATTGGAGCAGCTTATCTGTACATTGTGTGAAACACGAAATTACTATGCAATATCACAAGGCTAATACGCAATACAAATTCCAATCTATAAATGTCAAGTACTATCCTCAAGATGCAGACTTGGGCTGTTCCTAAGTGGTAGTGTCTGGAAGTATAGAGACTTTCTCCTTAAGCAACTCTCTCAGTATTTTCAGAAGCAAAGAAGAAATCAGCAAAAGACAAAAAAAGTATTAGTCATACAGGGATATAATAGAATCCAAATTTACTAGGGTCCTAATGGAATCAAATTTCTACTGTTCCCTTGAGAAAAGCTGAATGCAAACTTTGTTATGTAAAGTCTAACCTACTCAACAAATGAAACATTAAATTTAATGGCCTCTGGTGCAGCCATGAAGATGCTTGTGCTGTTTTCTCCTTTTGGCACCAATACTGAGAACAAGTAATGTTTCAAAAATTGAGCTGTTGATACCCAAATAATAGGTTCATTTGCAGAGGATGCGATTACAGAAAATAAAACCAAGTGAGGTTTCAAAGTCCAAAACTCTAACTCTTCTAGCTCCTCCAGTTTAACTCCAAGATTAGCTTTCCATAACCACACTATTTTTTTACAATTCAATTTTCTTACTTGGTGATTTCAAACCAGAATATTTTATACTGTTACTTTACCAATTGTAAAAGCTGGTCTTGGGGACAGCTCATCCTTCTTGCTAATTATATAGCTTTGGCTCCCTTACTGTTTAATAGGGCCAAAAGCTGGAAATTACAGACATGTGACAAATTTGTTGTTATATTTCAAATAGCATCTTATGTTTAGCATGACTGTTCCAGCATAGATAAGGTTTTCGGGAGCAATTGGTACCTTCGTATATAGCTTCAAACAGTGTAGGAGAGATCCACATTGTAGATAGATGCTTAATGTTTTCTGAGGTCAGAGACCTATTTAAGATCTGTTAAGTTGAGCAACAGATTTGAAACACAAGAAATGGTTGCATATTTCTAAAGACTTTGGCTACATGTCTTGCATTGTATTGTTTAGTGATACTCTGTCAATACGCAGTTATTCCAAAACCATGACAGACATTGCTTCTTCAGTGTAAACAGCGCATCAGAAGCAACTGCTGCTCCACTCAGGTGCAGTGTGATAAGGCTTGAAAAAAAACACAAAAAAAAAAAGAATCCGAGACAACCATACAAATAATTCATCACTTGCTTAAACATTTTAGATAACATTAAGTACATGCAGAAAGTAGATAACAAAACCTTGCAGTGATTGTAATAATTATTAAGTAAGCTCTGTGAAATTGTAAAGCTAATGACATTGCACATTGAGCAGAAACTAAGCAAAGGAAGCAGCAATTGTGGGACAATTAACATTGTTCTACTTCTGTAACTTTTTAAAAGCCAATTGCCATTTTAGACCTTTACAGAATAATGAAAGACGAGGAAGTATTATTCAATGAAGAGAAAATTTATCTAACTGTGTATTCCCTTAGCACCGCCTGGAATTACTGGAACTTACTTTGAGATCAAAGAAAAAGCTCATGCTGGTGTAAATGGCTTGTGAAATATTAAACTTCAGTTACTGAACAGGTGATACCTTTTTCAGACTGGTGCATTTAACAGCTACCCTTTGCTTTAGATAGTTGAAATAGCTTTGAAAGATAAACACATCACTGTTGAAAGGGCAAGTGCAAGGGACTTCATAAATAAAGTGCTCTGGCTTGAGGGGCTCCAGCAGTATTATACAGGAACCAGGGTAGAAAGAAAGCAACTGGCATGGTATCATTTGACCTTGACCAAAGTGAAAATACCAGTCTGGGAGGCTATATGCACAAGCATGAATAAAATACATGACTAGTTTCAACAAAACACATTAGCAATATTTAGTGTCAGACTTGGAAAAGCACCTCTGTGTCCCCAGCTGGTCTCTTTTCAGCATTTCCCCTGATGACTTTGAGGAAATAACAGATAAAGCATTCATATAAAAACTATGAAAAAAGGAGGTACATAGATGACACCAAGATGAACAAATAGCAAAATACTCGGAAGGACAAAATCAGCGTGACTATGATGAATTGGACAACTGGTGCAAGAAGATGAAAGACAGTGAAGAATGAAATGATTCATTTTCCATTGCTAAATCTAACATCCAGCTGCAAAACAAGGACCACAACCTCCAAGGACTGGAGTTTCAAGTACACCAGAACTAAATAAGGGTCCTTCTGACCAAAACCACCATCTACTGCAGATATAATTTTGTAGGTGCACTGCACTTATGACAGGCAAAGAATTCTAGTCTGTTCAACACTGATAAAAACATATTAATGTCCAGTTTTGAGCAACACGCTTTGACAAATACAAAAAAAAAAAAGTAAAATAAGACAAGCTGCCCATTCATGCTGCTGCCACTGTGAGAGGAGTCAGGTTGTATGCCACCTCCTGAAAGACTGGCTCCTAGTAGAGCTGCTGCCTCCCTCATGCCTTCCATTTCACCCATTAGCAATGATCCAGCTCCACCTTCAGTCCCAGCTCTATCTCCCCTTCCCCTCCTGTGTCTTTGATTTCTGCATAGGAAGTGTTGAACTTTATTATTTTGCTTTAAATTGAAACAAGGTGTCCTCTAAGTCTGAATGCCCGAGGTTGATTCATCTTGCTCAAATGATGAAGAGACTTACAAGCAACGCTGTTAAACAAAAATAGGAGTTTAAATTGATAAACTGATGCTTTGCCATTCTAGGATTTAATACTCCAAATGGTAGTAGTTTTGTGTATTGACTCAAATAAGCAAATGGAAAAAAAAAAAAAAAAAAAAACAACCAAAAAAAAAACCTTCTAGACTGTTAGAAATAGTTGGCTTGCATACTACTAGAAAGAGTTTTGGGCTTTAAATGGGATCAGCACTTCCTTCAGATTGATATTCATACTGTATTCAACCATGCAATTCAAGTAAACAGCATTGATGGAGGGGAAAAAAAAGGTGACTTAAAACTCTGGTTCAAATATTTCAGGGCATCAGTTTCCCATCCAATTAAATTTTCATGGTTTGGGTCAAGTCCTGTGTCACACCAAGTTTTCAGCACTGTTCTATAGATCATCAGCATCTCAATAAACACCTTTGTGTTTTGATATTATGCCCTGGTATTTATTGAAAGAAAATCCAAACCACTTTTCATAAAGCAGTGTCCGTATGGCTGCTGAGTATCTCCAAGGATGGGAACTCCACAACCTCTCTGGGTAACCTGTGCCAGTGCTCAGTCACCCTCACAGTGAAAAACTGTTTCCTGATCTGCAGAGGGAACCTTCTGTGTGCTCCAGATTGTGCCCGTTGCCTCTGATCCTGGCACTTGGCACCACTGAAAAGAGCCTGGCTCTATCTTCTTTTCATCCTCCTTCAGGTGTTTATAAACATTGATGAGATCTGTGAACCTTCTCATCTCTAGGCTGAGCAGTTCTAGCTCTCTCAGCCTTTCCTCTAGTCCCTTTATCATCTTTGTGGTTCTTCACTGAACTACCTCCAGTATGTCTATGCCCCTCTTGTCCTGTGGAGACCAGAAGTGGATGCAGCATTACCAGCTTCACTCAAGTGCTTATGCAGTATGGGCCAATATATGCAGATGTGATAATCTCTTCTGACATAATTTTTGACTTTCCTAAGTGAAAGCTGCTTGCAATTTTCTAGTTTACCTTGTGGTCTTAACTTTTTACATATTCTTTTAGCATTTAGGCTAAATGACTGTAAGAAACCCTGATCGACACTGCACATCTCAGTTTCTGTATGCTTTTTTTTTTAAGAGAAAAAAGTTTTTGCATTAAGCAGAACACAGAATTATCCATTACAGTTTTCTCTAGCAATACAGTAAGAAGTTGGCTATGTTTGCTGTTGCTCTTAAGCACAGTGGCATTTCACAGAGAGCTATGCTGTGCTCAAGAATGCTGGGGAGAGGTCAGGGCCTTCTCAAAAACCTATTTAAAAGAACATTTGAGAAAACCAAAAGAATCAGATGCTACGCAATAGCTAATTGAAATGCTGCTTCATTTTACAATTCTCTAATGAGGTGCACTATAACACAGTGACTGAAATAACTTCAGGTAATGGGACTACCTCTATTATTCTACTTGTAAGGAAGCTGTTCATTAATTAGGGTGGACAGAGCAATTGCAGGGTCTGAACAATAGCAATGCTGATTCACATTGTTGGCAAGTATCTAATTAGAAATTAATGGCAAAAACCAGTCCAAATATGTATCCCCCATCTCCAGAGAAGCACATATCACAGGTGTAGATAATGAGAGAATCCAACACATCCATCTTCAAAATAGACCCAGGAATCAGTTTAAAAGGCATTAACCCTTCATTACAACTTAGACAATTAGCTCAAAGAAGGTGCCTTGTTAAGACTGTCTCATTACTTCTATTGCTTGCCCTTTATAAACCTCAAGATTTTTAGTTACTTGAAGATTAATATCCACACACCCATCAAAGAAGTAAAAAACAACAAGAAACAAACCAAAGCAAAATGTCCACAGAAACCAAAACCACAAAAACGCAAAACCCAAACCCACAAAAAAAATTAAACCCAAAGCCAAACACAAAAGCACAAGTACCATCAAAACCCAGACAAACCCATCAACCCAAATTACCCAGGAATTACCAAGTACTTTGACCAAAGTCTCTCTGGAAAGAAGATTAAGAACAACTCAATGTCTCTGTCTGTACAGCAAGGAAAATACAGTCCAGTCCAACTTACTTAAGAGGTACCTTATCTCGCCACCTCAGTATGCCATGCCATGAAAAACTACTTATGCAAGATTAACATAATTAGTTGTACATGTACCTAAATGTCTGGATTTGTTTGGAGTTTTCTTCTTTCTTTGGGTTTTGTTTAAACTTTGAGAAAGTTAAATATCTGACAGTGGTATTTTCTGTCATCCAGCTCAAGCAGGGCACAGAAAACACATACTTCACAGAAGCAGCTTATGCATCTGGAAATGCTGACGTGCTTCAAAGATTGCAAGACGAAGGGCTTGATAAGTAAGTATATTGCAGTGCATATCTTACCTCCTCACCAATTTATACTTTTTTTAATAATAAACCATGCTTATTAATCCCATGTCTCCTAACATACCACAGGGAAATAGGTAATTAGTGCAATGTCTTTCATAAGCTATGGTAATAAACCCTAGCATCTCTGTTCATGCTTTGGGAGAAATTCAGTAAGCAAAGGGACTAAAACTTGCAAAGAACATTGAAAAATTATGTCCAAGGCAGTTTGTCTTCCCTCTCAAAAACCTTAAGACTGTCTTTCTATTCACAATATCCTAGAGGAGGAGGGAGACCTGATCTGAACCCTCTGAATGTCTGTTTTGTGCAACTGTGGCTGGGCAGGACTGCTCACCTTTGGGGATAAGAAAGGTGTATTTATTTTCTTGATGTATGTTAGACTTCCCAAACAGGGCAGGGATCTTTGTCCTTCTGAGGGCCTAAACAGTAACAGGAGCAAGGTCTAAGTGGAAATCATACACACTGACAGTGCTTATGGTTTCAGGATAGCGTGAAGCACACCTTGCTTACTCAGATTACTGAAGTACACTTCCCCACACATTGTTATGGTCTCCATTTGTGGGGAATAGGACTTTGGCACTATCTTGATCGCTCTTCCTGCTTTGTTCCTGTGACACATTAGCAAATAGACATGGGTGTAAGGCATCGTGGTGAAGCACCTGAATAGTTTTGTACATCCCTTTGGATAAGGCAACTTCATGCCTATTTTTTACATGCAGATGTTTAGATACTCTACCCCAAAAGTTGCCTTCAGTTGGGTGCTCCAATTTCATAGACTGAACAATTTTCCTAGACTGGGTTGGTTTGTTTGGTTTTAAATGGAAGTTTTCTTTTTCGACTGATAGATAACTGTCTATTAAGGCATGTGATGTCTTACATTCAGGAAAGATTAAAGGCAGAATGCCCAACCCACAAGCTAGCAGAGACTTTCAGCACACCTGCCTAAACATAGCATGCAGTCCTCCTGTGAGCACTCAATCTCAGATACTTAAGCAAAACTTCCATTTTACTACTTCTAACCTTCAAGAACTTGACCTAAAAGTTGCAACCAGAATTACAGCTTCCCACATGCAAATTCCTTTGGGATAAGAGAATGGTAATATGAAACCTTCTCTTGAAGGAACTCATGTTGCTTTCCGTACTATTTGATTCCTGATCTTCAGCCTTTCAGAGTATACTTCTGCTAGTGCAGCAGGCTGTTGTAACAGTAAGAAGCAGCCTGTTCCTTGGGAGAAGGGGAGCATTTGGGCCAGATTCTGCAAGTAACAGAGAAAGGCAGGTGGTCTGCACCCATGTTTTGGAGCCAGCCAGACCAGCTGCCTCCAGCTCTGTCCCACCCAAGCCACAACTGCAGCACCATTCACTGGGCTAGTCTTGAAACCTTGTCTTGGTTTCAGGAAAAGCCGAGCAAGCCAGATAGCTTCCCTGCACCTGGAGGCCAAACCACTCTCAGTTAGCAGGGTACCACATACTCTGAGAGAGAAATACAGATTTTACAGCTTTTTACCTTGTTTTCAGAAGCTTTGAAGAGGAAGACACTCAGCTTTCAGCACAGTTTTAAGACTTCTGTGTACATCAAGGCTAGTAAGCTAGTCCACCCTTTGAGTGTTTCACATGCCTTTTGATGGCAACAAGATGCAGCAACCTCCCATCCTGGCACTGTGATATTTAGTTAAAGGACAGTTGGATGCAGATTTGTCTCCTGCTCTTTGGAGCCAAGCAAGAGGAGAAACCTGTATTTCACAGAATCACAGAATAGTAAGGGCTGGAAAGGACCTCAAGATCATCGAGTTCCAACCCCCCCCGCCATGGGCAGGGACACCTCCCACTAAACCATGCCATCCAAGGCTATGTCCAACCCAGCCTTGAACGCCGCCAGGGATGAAGCATTCACAACTTCCCTGGGCAACCCATTCCAGGGCCCCACCACCCTCACAGTATAGAACTTCTTCCTCAGATCCAATCTAAACCTCCCCTGTTTAAGTTTAAACCCATTACCCCTTGTCCTCTCACCACAGTCCCTAATGAAGAGTCCCTCCCCAGCATCCCTATAGGCCCCCTTCAGGTATTGGAAGGCTGCTATGAGGTCTCCACGCAGCCCTCTCTTCTCCAGGCTGAACAGCCCCAATTTTCTCAGCCTATCTTCATACGAGAGGTGCTCCAGTCCCCTGATCATCTTCGTGGCCCTCCTCTGGACTTGTTCTAACACTTCCATGTCCTTTTTATGTTGAGGACACCAGAACTGCACACAATACTCCAAGTGAGGTCTCACGAGAGCAGAGTAGAGGGGCAGGATCACCTCCCTCGACCTGCTGGTCACACTCCTTTTGATGCAGCCCAGGATACGGTTGGCCTTCTGGGCTGCAAGCGCACACTGCCGGCTCATGTTCATTTTTTCATCAACCCACACCCCCAAGCCCTTCTCCGCAGGGCTGCTCTCAATCTCCTCCCCGCCCAACCTGTAGCTGTGCCTGGCATTGCTCCGACCCAGGTGGAGGACTTTGCACTTAGCATGGTTGAACTTCATCAGGTTGGCATCAGCCCACCTCACAAGCGTGTCAAGGTCCCTCTGGATGGCATTCCTTCCCTCCAATGTATCAACCGAACCACACAGCTTGGTGTCATCGGCAAACTTGCTGAGGGCGCACTCAATCCCACTGTCCATGTCACCCACAAAGATGTTGAACAAGACCGGTCCCAACACCGATCCCTGGGGGACACCACTCGTTACTGGTCTCCAGCTGGACACTGAGCCACTGAGCACTACTCTTTGCGTGCGGCCATCCAGCCAGTTCTTTATCCACCGAGTGGTCCACCTATCAAATTGATGTCTCTCCAACTTAGAGAGAAGGATGTCATGGGAGACAGTGTCAAAGGCTTTACACAAGTCCAGGTAGATGACATCAACTGCTCTGCCCCTGTCCATCAGTTCCGTAGCCCCTTCATAAAAGGTCACCAGATTGGTTAGGCAGGATTTCCCCTTAGTGAAGCCATGCTGGCTGTCACCAACAACCTTGTTGGTTTTCATGTGCCTTAGCATGGCTTCCAGGATAATCCGCTCCAAGATTTTGCCAGGCACAGAGGTGAGACTGACTGGTCTGTAATTCCCCGGCTCATCCATTTTTCCCTTCTTAAAAATGGGGGTTATATTTCCCTTTTTCCAGTCATCGGGAACTTCACCTGACTGCCATGATTTTTCAAATATGATGGACAGTGGCTTAGCAACTTCATTTGCCAGCTCCTTCAGGACCCTTGGATGGATTTCATCCGGTCCCATGGACTTGTATACATTCAGGTTCCTAAGGTGGTCCCGAACAAGATCCTCCCCCACAGTGGGCCCAGGGTCCCCACCCTCACCGTCCCCGCGTCTGCCTTCCAAGACTTGGGTGGTGCATCACATACCACTTCACCCTTGAAATTAAAGGTGGGGGAGGAGGCAAAGGAAGAGCAAACAGACCACTAACTGTGAATATAGCCTCAGCAATTTACTTTTTGTATTAATGTGAACATTTCTCCCTGTTTAAGTGCCATACAGCTTTACTTCATTATTTGCAGCTAACTGTGATGCAGATAGAAGATAATGATTCCTCGCTGTAAATTAGATGCTATTATATGAGCTGTTTCAGATTGGCATCTTGACATTAAGAGATATATTTTTAGAAGTAGCCAGGAAATCTGCTCTTTTACTTTGGAAACTGTAAGCAAAATTTTGCTATTTCAAAATGCATACATTCATGAATGGCTAAACAAGCCAATTTCCCCATGAACATGCATCATTTATCAAACATCCTGGAGAATATGACCCTGCAATCCCTGTCACACAGCAGTCCCACTGACACCACTAAGGTCATTCTCAGGTCTACAGGATAAGGCCTTTGCATTTGATAGCAAACAAGCAAGCAAACAGCTATTTTGCAGACTATACTGAATCCAATGTCCTTGAATACTGCAAGTTTCCAACAGTGACCTTTGAATAAGCCCCCACTGCTGATCTGTCCTGACAACTTGGCAATAACCTCCAATCTCAGCATTTCAGAATTGCAAGAAGAGATCGAGAAGACGATCTGTTTCTCTGCAGTATGACAGTATGGTATATTTATCTCAGAGAAGCAGCCCAGTTTAAGAAAAAGGCATATCTAAGAACAGCTGAGAAAGGGACAAAGAAATAGTGAAAAGAGCTGACATCAAAAGGCAGTGGAGAGCAAAAGGAAGATAACTTGAGCTGTAGTCAGACACAGAAGTAGTGGTGCTGCCCCATCCCGTTATTGCTGGGTAGAAACTGTGGATGAGCGTGAAAGCAAAAGGGCATCTGGTTATGTTTGTTCCTGTGCAGAAACAGCCTGACACCACACCAGCAGCTACTATTAAAAGAAGTGTAACCAACCAAATTTTTTGTGTGTGCATGCATGGTCTGCCGCACTCCCTTGCATCTGTTTATACTGGAACGTTTGCATGTAGGAAGATTACAGTAATAAAACTAGGGATAACTGATTTCCATTAAGTCTTCAAATATTTCTGAAAAAGTTAACAGGGGACTACATAGTTCACATCACTCTCCAGGCAGCACATACTTCAGCTGATTAACATGTTCAGGTGACCTAGTACTGGTCTTGAACAAAGACCGGTAGGATAAACATGAGCAGATTTGTAAAACTTACTTCAACGTACCTAAGATAAGAAAAATTCTCCGTACAGGCAATGAAGACATAAGAGATTCTGAAGAGTACTCCGGAGTCCTTCTGCAAGTCACCGCCTGTGGAGCACATCTTCTGAAATGCCCCAGAGGTCATGAAGGACAGAAAGATGAATGTCAGCCAGCAGCATGCCCTAGAAGCACAGAAGGTTATGTAGCAGTCCTGGGCTATATTATCAGAAACAGTCAGTAGATCAAGAGAAAGGATTATCCCTCTTTGCTAAACACTCATCAGATTTTGCTTAGAATATTGTGCACAGTTTTGGCTCCCCAGTAAAGGGAAAGCATCAGTAAACTGGAATGAGTTCAGCAGAGGGACAGCAGAATGGTGAAGGCTAGAGCACTTGCCCTGTGAAGAGAGGTTGAGGGAGGAAGGGTGGTTCAGCCCAAAGACAAGAAAGCTCTAGGCATATCTAGCAGCAGTCCCTCAGTGCCTATGAGGTTATCCAGCCAACAGAGCCATGCTCCTTACAGTAGTGCACAGTGGGAACACACCAGGCAAGAGAAGTAAGGGGTACAGACTGGATGCAAAGAATAAGTATTTTTACCCTGAGGACAACAAGGTACTGAATGAACTTCACCAGGTAGGCTGTGCCTGGAGGTTTTCAAGACCAGAAAACCCAGAGCAGCCTAATCTGATCACACAACTGACCCTGCTTGGAGCAGAGGTATGGAACAGAGACCTCCTGAGGTACCTCCCTGCCTCAACTATCCATCCTACAATTTGCATGCGGTCCCTGCTCTCAATGCAGCGGTTTTTTGTGTCGGTCCATAAATCACATACTGATCTTGAAAGCCAACAGGACTCTAGTTCCTCCTCCTCTCAGTGAAGGAACTCCACCTCCATGTAGTCCAATCGTTCCTACAAGTTGAAGTCTGCTCAAGCTGGCTGCTCCTCTTCCTTTGGATGCACAACCAGGTTTCTAGCCTAGTAACAATGGCATCTCTTTGAAGCTCAAAGCTGTGGATCTAGGAACAGATCCAGGTCTCCCACTTCTCAGACAAGTGGTGGGCAGAAACCCTGCTGTAGTGGTGGGCATGAACAGAGGGACTGAGTGAACTTGAAGCCTGCCTCAAAAGCAAACGAAGCCATTAGTGAACAACAAAAATACCCAAGCTTGGAGTACCATCTTGCCTCAGCACCTGAATAGAAGGCTGCATTGGACTTGAGGGGGTCATTACTGCCAGATAACACTGTGCACGGGCAATCTGAAGAGCATGTGTGGCTGTAGGAGCCAGGGGCTCTTCATTAGGGACTGCAGTGAGAGGACAAGGTGTAACAGGTTCAAACTTCAACAGGGGAAGTTTAGATTGGATATGAGGAAGAAATTCTTTACTGTAAGGGTGGTGAGGCACTGGAATGGGCTGCCCAGGGAAGTTGTGAATGCTTCATCCCTGGTGGCGTTCAAGGTGGGGTTGGACATAGCCTTGGATGGCATGGTTTAGTGGGAGGTGTCCCTGCCCATGGCAGAGGGGTTGGAACTAGATGATCTTAAGGTCCTTTCCAACCCTAACTATTCTATGATTCTAAGATGGACTTATACCCCTTTGCAGGCAATCCATACCTTTCAGTGAATTGGGGTGGGGGAGCTGTCAAATTTCAGTGCTTATGGCACAGCAGAGCTTTCAGAAAAAAGAAAAATCTCATACTTATATTTAGCAAGTGAGCAATGAAGCAAAATGGCACAGCAAATGCTGACAGTGGTGAGGCTGTGGGGGTGGGGGTGGGGGCGTGAAAACTGGCAAGAGCTTCAGAAGAGCAAGTTTTGGTATTTCAGAGGTAACGACGAGATACTCTGCAGCAGGTACTGAAATTCCAGTATTTAAACATCATCTGAGCTTTCTCCCATCTCCCACCCCTCTGTCTTGTTTGAGAAATATTTACAAGGGGGTGAAAGGCAGCCTTCAGACATGTGACCATAGCTGTGTGTTGAGGCTTTCTATAAATATGGGTTTGCTGAAGCACTAAGCTATGTGCTGCTGCAGTATGGCACTATGGCTTCTGCTCAGCAAAAGCTGTTTGTGTTCTCATTTCAGACCCCTGCTAGTGTTGGCATCTGGCTCTCAGCTACATGACTTCTTTGCCCTCTACCTCTAGAACAGAGTAAGGCAAATACCCTCACGCCCAGCTTTGGCTGGAAAGAACAGAGTCTAGTTTTGTAGCTCAGACCTTCCTAATCAGCAACAATACATAAGTGATTTAAGAAGTCTGATGATTCCAGGCTATATTTGGGGTGCTGTAACTCATTTTGTGTTTAGTCATCACTCATTCTGTGTTTCTGGCTGGATCCACACAGAGTTCTCTGATGTATAATTTAAACAAGCAAGACAATTTGCATTTCCCCCTCACTCTTACCAATTTTCACGTTACATGTGTTTTGATAGTCCTGTCACCTGCATGTGTGCAGTAGGCCCATTTAAAACCCAACTGATCTTGGATACTAGCATTTATATAACTACATTTATATTCACAGCTCTTCAGCGGTGGCAGGAGACTTAAAATAAAAAAATTGGGTTTTCTGACACAAAATCATTTCCTTTTTTCACCTTCTCAATACAGCGGAGTAGCAAGTCCAGTTCATCTTACAGAAAGAAACTCGGCTATCCAAATGAAAGAGATTGGACAGATACAAGTGCTGGAGTAACCATTTGTATTTAATGCCTGTAAGACTCAAAACAAAACAGCTGAAACTTCTAAAAAATCTGCAGCTACAAATATACATAAAGCAGTAGCCAAAAAATACTGCTTTGCCTGCTTGCATCATCCTCCTCCTATATTTAGAAATCAAATTAAATCAACAAAACATGCAAGTGCTCATGAGTTCTACAAAACCCCACTTTTATCTTCCCGTTCTTCTCTTCCCTTTTGCCATTATTAGCTATGCTATTTTCCCTTGCATTTTTCTCCTTTAAAGTGTAAACAGAACTTATTTATATGCTCAGCTTGTTTATCTGCAACAGGAAACCCACAACTTTTTAGTGTAATTTGTTACTGAGCTTCTTCAACTTGCACATTGTAGGGTCACAATGCCTAAGTTGATCACCATGGAGATTAAGTTCAGACTATGTAGTATTGTGTGGTTCTGGATGAGCCCACCTGTGAACTAATCTCATGCCAGACTTGGCAGCAAAAACTATTTCCAAATTCTATTTACCTAAAGGCCCGCTTGCTTCGGCACCTATGCAGATAGGCACTGGTGGTTTGGCTAATAGCCAAGGAGGAGATGACTGACAAAAACTTATCTTCCCAAAAGCATCTGTTCTCGACACTCCTGGAAAGAGGCCTTTGGGCTACATGAACCTCAGATCTGACCCCATACAGCTGTTCTTCCACACCTTGAGGACATGTCACCTTTAAAGGGCTTGCAGCTAAACAGTTCGTTCCAAGAAAAGACGGATGAAATACATTTTTGAGTCAATGCACAGGCTGTGAAAGACAAGCAGTTAAAAGACCTGCTCAAAAACTGATAAAGACATTGTGGATAGACATGTACAAGAAGCAACTAAAAACAATGGAAGAAGGCTGGAAGCAAGTGATGGAGTCTTATTAATCTAGAACTTTGGGATTCAATCGGGAAGAGCAGACTTACTACTTAGAGTTGTTAAGTATCCCCTTCCAGCTTTTTATAAGATATTCTAATATACAACAATTAATTTTGAAAAATTGAAGACAAGGGTTTTAAGGATACCTGTACATTTCAGATTTTTTCATATAATTTTAATCTAGTAACAAAATTCATAGAAAATAAATCAGCTGAAGAGGAAATCATGGACACAAAACCCAGATGAAACAGTTCCACAAATTCAACCTTGAAATAAGATGCCTTTTCCTAGCTGTGAGAATAATTAGATATAATTGGGGCCGTTCAGCCTGGAGAAGAGAAGGCTGTGGGGAGACCTCATAGCAGCCTTCCAATACCTGAAGGGGGCCTATAGGGATGCTGGGGAGGGACTCTTCATTAGGGACTGTGGTGAGAGGACAAGGGGTAATGGGTTTAAACTTAAACAGGGGAAGTTTAGATTGGATATGAGGAAGAAATTCTTTACTGTGAGGGTGGTGAGGCACTGGAATGGGTTGCCCAGGGAAGTTGTGAATGCTTCATCCCTGGCGGTGTCCAAGGTGGGGTTGGACATAGCCTTGGATGGCATGGTTTAGTGGGAGGTGTCCCTGCCCATGGCAGGGGGGTTGGAACTCAATGATCTTGAGGTGCTTTCCAACCCTAACTATTCTATGATTCTATATTGAAAGAGCTTATCTGGTAGGTGATAGACTCAGCAGAGAGTGAACTCTTTAGAGATTAAAGATTTAAAATACTACTCTGTCCAATGTGGTGCAAAAAAACCCTGAAGTCCATAATATGGAGAAAAAAAAAAAAAAACAAAAAAAACACAAACACAAAAAAAAAGAAACAAACAAAAAAAAAACCCCACCACACTACAAAACACAACCAAAAAGAAAAAAAAAAAAAAACAAAACAACAACAACAAAAACTTGATGACCAGAATTACCATAGAATTTGTGAACATACAGATGTCCCTATATATTCTTTCCTCCACTAACCATACAAGGGGCTGTTTCAGACATCTGTGAGGCAGCAGGAAAAATGCCTGTCCTTTCTCTCAAGGTTTTGATTGTGTTGCCAGACATGACTTCACAACCTCCATAACCCTGCAGATGCATCTGCCCTTGCCTCAGGCACCCATGAGCAGGAAGCAGGAAAGTCCATGTCACTGGGTAGACATATTCCAGAACTTCCATGTGGCACTTTCCTCTGCCAAGACAACCAGCTGCCTGAAGGCTGCATTGGGCACTTTAGGCTCCAAGTGAAAGGGGTGTTGGTTTGGGTTTTTTTTGGCAGACTTCAGCATAATTCTCCTTCACACACAATCTGCATATGCCACCTCACCAGCTTTCCTGCCATTTTGCGAGTCCTGAACACTAGAAGCAGTCATATTTGCTCTCTGCCTGCAAGTTTGTTTTCAGAGACCAAACCATTACAGGCTAATGAAAGCACCACTGGACACAGATTAGGTCATGTGAATGAAACTGGGTAGCTTAAAGCTCAGAAGCAGACAGGCAAGTCAATTTATAGGGTTTTGTAATTCAAGACCTGAAAAGCCCTTCTAAACTGCAGGTTTGCTTTTCACTATACCTTTCCTACAAATCATGAGCAGAGTAGCAGAAGGGAAGCACAGAGCTGTACTTATGAATCATTCTACTGTTCTATTGCATCTCTATTTGTGTTTAACATATGACATTAAGGCCTTTTGAGAGTGTCTAGAATCACAGAGCAAATGACAATAATGTCTTATCAAACAGTCTCCCAAGTACAAATAACGTTTCATACAAGTCTTCCCATAGCATACATTTACATAACTTTAGAAAAAGCCCACGACAATTTACCTGCCTCACACTGTTCTTCAAAACAGTAAAAATCTATTCAAGACTCTCGGGAAAATGAGTGAGTATGTGAAAGATTAACATGCTGTGAAGCAACCGTTCTCCTGGAGACCTAAAGATATATTTAGCCTCTGAGAATTGTGGGGTTTTTTTTTACTGCTTTGGAGAAGGGCCATTGTCAGGTCCAGGTTTGGCATTTACCACAGAAGCAGACAAAAGTTATCTTAAGGCTCCAATTTATTTTCATTGTGTATCCCTCAGCACATCCCCAAGCAAGGGCAGAGGCTGGAAAGTCTTGTGCGGCTATTGAGTGACACTACTGACACTCACCCTTCATTTCAGCAAGGGCTTACTGGATGCAGCAAACCACTTTTGTGGCAATAATAATAGAAAGCTCTTTAAAACAGAAGCTAGTTATCTTGCACCAGTTCTAAGTGTTACAAGGATACTTACCATTTAACCATCTTTGACACTGGGACATCTTATCGCCTTTACGTTCAGGCTTATACCTGCCTTAATTTTCATAGCCCCTCTAGGCTATGCTGCTGCTGGAGCACCAGCCAGTCTTTCCACAGCAAGATGAAGCTCGGTACAAGACAGCTTTGGCACTACTTCAGCTTCAGAAGACTCATGACAGAGCTCTTGGGACACTGTCCTAGGCAAGAGGCCCACAAGGGAACCCCAAGATCAGGAAGACTAAACATGCGGGGTGAGGAACAGGGACACTTTGCCATGCTGGGCAGACACCCTCCTCTAGGATGCCTCTGTTTTCCCGTCCAAAGTCCCTTATGTAGACATTAGTAAGCCTGAGCTCCCACCCTTCAAGGACTGGCCAGCTCTTCACAGTGGAAATACAACATGCTTTTTATTAACACTCTTTTTGAAGCCTCAATTTATCCAGCTCAGTGATCTCCACATACTTGAAAAGAAAATAAAAATAAAAATAATCAAAGAGCTTGAATAACTTGTTCAATCTGTCCCCAAGTCTGTGTATTTACATCCCAGCCCCACAGCAAAACACCATTTGTCTTCCCTTCAATAAGAACATGCACCATCATCGACCACAAGATAAAATCTCCTTTAAGCTCTTTCTTAAGGGGGGGAAGAAGCTGAAAAAAACCTGGCAGATGTTAGTAATGAGCTCTGCTGACCAGCAAGTCATTCTTTCCTGCCAGCCACACAGCAGAGCAGAGCAGCTTCAATAGATTAGGTTGCACCAGTTGATTTGGTGCCTACCTCCAATCCTGCCTTTGGTGTGCCCAGCATGCCCCTCAGTGGCACAGAGAATATGGGGAAGTTTTAGTCATCACTATCCTCCTGTGGTTTATATTTAGTTTTTAGGTAAGTGATTACAGAACCATAAAAAAGTTAGGGCTGGAAAGGTCCTTAAGATCATCTAGTTCCAACCCCCCCTGTCATGGACAGAGATACCTCACACTAGACCATGCCGCCCAGGGCTCTGTCCAGCCTGGCCTTGAATACTGCTAGGGATGGAGCATTTACACTTCTTTGGGCAACCCATTCCAGTGCCTCACCACCCTCACAGCAAAGAACTTCTTCCTTATATCTAACCTGAACTTCCCCTGTTTAAGTTTAACCCCTTTACCTCTTGTCCTATCACTGCAATCACTGATTAAAAGTGATACCCAGGACACTATTGCAAATAAGTTTTTACCAAGAATACAAGAACTATGAATAGTCACCAGCAATTTGGGTAGATCTTCCTTCTAACCCACAGCTGCTGTAAGTTGCATACTTTTATAGCTTCTGCAAGAAATATTTTCAGCTATTTTGCAATTCTAAGCATTAATCTGTGAGTGAAAAATGCACAGAGTATCAAACAGTTCTTACCTGTCTTTAGTTTTCATGCAGTATAAAGTTTCCCACCTTCCAAAAACAGGATGGATTTCTATTTAACGATTATGGTTATTGAAGATTAGGTGCGAGTTAAGTTAAAAGATCTCTTTGGCTTCCAATTTAGCTATTTGCTCAGTTGCTTTTTATCACCTCGGAAACTGGCCCAGAATCTAGATACAGTTTCAGTTTAATCTTTTTTACTGCTGTAACCGGCAATGTTAGTGTCTCATCACAGGGTGGTTTCATTTGGTGCATCTTTCTTCCATCCTCAAAGGGCTGCTACTGAGAATTGTCCCACTTGCTGGCTATGGATCAGGTCCTTTCGTTATTCCTTTTGTAGTTTTTGAATGGCCACAGCCTCGTTCCCTGAATGGTCTTGACCTGGTCAGGAGTTTCAATTCAGCCTTTTTTTTTCCCCTCCCTGCAGTCACTGGGGCCTTGGCACCACCATGTAGTCTCTTCAGAGTAACCCACATTACAACTTTGTGGCTTATTGCGAACCTGGTGAATTGAAAGTGCTAGGTCAAAGATTAGAACAAACAGAATTTCAAACCCTGCTGTTGACCCTGAAAATTAGAAACTGCCCTTGTCAGACCAGACTCACTGCTGATAGCTGCAACAGCCACATCTCCTTGGCACTTCACAGCAAAAAACAGAGAGGTGACGCTCATCATACAAGTACTCGTTTGTTACGGATTTTCTTCCCTGGCTGATCAACAATCTAGTCAGATGTGCCTGCTAACATTCACAGTTTACTGAATATTTTCTGTTAAAAGGAGATGCTGAAAGTAATAGATCAATCCAAATTCTTTACCTCTAATTACACTGTTATCCATCCGTTGGATGAGGACTTCTGTTTTGCAAGTTTGTCAGATTTTGACACTTTTCCATGAACAAGGATTAAAGCAAGTGGATTGGAGACCTCTTGTACAAGTTATTCAAACCAGAACATAAAAGTAATTAAGATTTGTAATAAAAGCTTTTTCTGCAGTGATCTGAGTTAGGAAGGTGAAGAAGAGAAACAAACCCACTTGATCAGATATTCTCCATTAGTCTAACACAGAACAACTCACTCTGGACAGTTACATGGAAGTTGTGTCCAGTAAATGGTACTTTCTCTTGCAAATCCCCAGATGCAAACATTTGAGTGATCAGTAGGTGTGGATGTGGCCAAGATATTTTCCAATCACAAGTCTAAGTTGTCTGCTAGTTCATGTTTTCACTAAGCACATGGAGTCAGTCAACATCATTTGCAAACATGCTTATTAGGTTTGCCCTGTTGTCTAATTAACATCAGCTGATGCAGAATCAACAAAAAGCTTTCTCTAGAAATTTTAGGCCTTACTTCAAATTCAGATCCCACAGCTTGTGTTCTACTTACTGGCTTATATTAAAAATGTAATTAAAGCTCCGGCTAATAGCAGTTCATATTTACTTCCATATCAAATTCTTACACTGCTTGCTAAAACACATCTACTAAACAGTCTAGAATATTGCATGATTAGGGATTGGATATTCTTGATTTACCAGACAAGTACCTAAGAGATTCAAACATTCAGCAAGTCTGGGCCCAGACCCTAACATTATTATTATTCTTTTAGTTTATGCCAAGGAGCCATCCCTTCCCTACACAACTACTTTTCCTGTAAACCAGTAACAGGACACAGCCAGGGACTTGACATCACCAGCTGGGGTCAATAATAGCATGTTTTTGCTTGAAAGTTTAACAAAGAAAGTCTCCAGATCCAACACAAAGATATCCAACTCTGTGTGCAGTCACAAGGACTCCAAGGATTCCTTTATGAGAGTCCAGCTGGAAAAGCCTGGAAGGCCTGAGAGGAGATGGTCTGAACTCCATTTCTGACCAGATCTTCACATGCATTGTTCCATTGGTGAGATTCTCTATTTGCCTGCTGCTGGATTCGCAACACCCTCTTCAGTGCCTTTGCCTTTCTCTGGGTGCACAGCCACTAGTCCCCCCATACAGTTCTCACTTCTCCATGCTCCCTGCTCACTGCCCCATCTACTCACTTATTAAAGCTAAGACAAAATGATGCATCACCAATTTACTCCCTCTCAAGCTCCTTAACCACTCCTGCATGAAACAATTCAATCTTCAGTTTTCATTCCTTCCTCCTTTCTTACCCTCTACCACCTCCTGATCCTCTTTATTTCTGCTCTACGGTTTTCCACTACTTACTGCACTTCAGCTCTGCTCCTTACTGCTCACACACCCTCTGGAACCTGCTGGATTTTAACAACTTCAGCCCAGCTGAACATCAGCTAAACATAGCTGTGGGGTGGGGAGCAAGAATCCAAACAAACCACAAACCAGTCTGCGTTCTGTTGACACTGTCACAACAGCTCTTCAACCACAGGGTTCTCCCTGCACCTGAAAGACACATGCGGTCACACGCAAGACTGCTGAGTACACAGGGGCTAGAGACAATATTCTGGGAATTCAGAATGTGATCATAAACACACATATCCTAGAATATATAAACTATTCTTTTCTTCAGGTGTTTAACAAGCCCAGGCAAAAGCAAAACCCTTGGTTCTCTTTCAAAAGCCACCTTCTCACAGATTTGAAATCCCTGCACCAAGCCAGAAGAACAGAATCACATTAAAGAAATAGAGACTCCCTCCATCAAAAACAAAAAAAAACCCAAACAGAAAACCAAAAAAGAACCACCAAAACCGACAAAACCACCAAAACCAAAAACAAAACCACCAAACCCCACAACATGACAAAAAAAACAAAACAACCCATCTTACATGTTTCTCCCCTACAGCTTTGTCAGCTAACATGGTTCTGCTGTTTCACAAATTAACCAAAGTTGCTGTGAGAACAGAATATCTGGGAAGGAAGATCTTAACTGAATAATTAAGAACTAGGAAAATAATAAGTAACAGAGAACAATACCTCTGACTGAAAAGTGCTTTATAGCACTTACAAAAAGGGCAGTATAATTTCACTTAGCATTGCCTCAGCAAACAAAGATTTTGCTGTAGCTAAATCCAAGAGATGCAGTATAACAAAGAGGAAGGTTAACACAACACGAATTCATAGTGAGTATTAATTCTTCATATGTATCCTTCTGGAGAGATCCTTTAAACCAGAAATTGAACATCCCTGTTTTTCTCCTGCTGCAGTTGTGAACCAGAAAGTAGGATTTATTCTCCTACCAGGGCACACAATTATCTATCTCAGTCTCAGGTGCATTAACAGGGGAAAAAATGCTTTCAAATAGTGGAAAAAAACCCCACCAATGACATAAATATAAATGAATCAGTAAAACTGTATAATCAGATGCATTCATGGCCTTTTTAATAATTACAGACAGTGCCCTGGAGGGCAGCCACAGAGAAGTAAATACATTTTTTGACTGTCATATGGGTTATATATTGCTAGCTGGAGCGTGAGCAGCATTCTAAGATGAAAGTCAATACAGAACAACTTAAGCTTTTTAAGCTCCTCTTTCATGCATACTTGAGCTGTGTATAATCGGGGACATCCATCTTAGAGAAACATTCTTCCAACACACTGAGATTACTACTGCATGGAAGATTTTTCAATCCCATTTCACTTATAGCTCTTGACAATGTTGGTGACAGCCATGTCAGAGCATTAGGCAAAATTGTGAAAATTAATTACATGCTATTTGTTTAACTTCTTTTATCATCTGTCTTGCTCCTTCAATTTGAAAAGTTATTGCCTCATCTACATCATCTCCCCCTCTCACTGTTTGTTACATAGTCCCACATTTGCATTAAGCATTATCTCCTTTTCTTCAGGAAATGAACAAATGGAAAACTCTTAGAGTGTTTATGCTCCATTAAAACTTAATTCTGCTTTTATTCCTGAATTAGAGTGTTGATAGATTCATTCATATTAAATAGAACTTGAATCTCTGTAGTCCCTTTCTCTTTAATGAGGCTAACAGAAAGACTATGCTACTCATTGTGAGCAGGGGTATTGCTTTCCAGTCCTGTTATTTAATTCTGCTTTATTACAGGTGTTCAAAACTGTACTCTACCCTATAGCTCCCTTTTCAGCTTTCATTAGCTGCATTTTCACGGAACAGAACAGAGCAATAACTGCAAGGAGCACAGTTGTTTAGGAGGGGAGAGGCAGATGAGAAATGCTGTTCTCCCAGGTTGTTAGAACATAGTTTTTTGGCTGAAATACTCCTTCTGCCATGGCAGGTTATTTTTAGACCCCACATACAAGCCCAGTAGTTACTATAAGAGAAGCTGCAACACTGGCATGCTTGGCAATATCTGTTAGTGGGATTTGCTACTAATAAGATCCCCCAAAAAAGCCCCAAAGCAGAACATCACTGAAATGTTGTCAGTACCCCAGGTGCCAGTTATAAAAAGCCACCAAGTACTTACTAGCACACCTCAGCTCCACTACTTCTGTTTCCACCTCAAGAAGGTGAGTCCCAGTAAGACCAGAAGCCAACAAATATTCAGCCAAATCACATTAAACATAGCATTTAATACCTTTATGGATCAAGTTGTCTTTTTAAATTACTTCAGTTCTTTATTTGAAGGAGTGATATTACTTTGCAGAAAGAAAGCCTTGCTCTCTAAAGCTCTGCAATACCAAACCCTTCCCTTTGCTCTTCTTAGCCATGGAGGAGAGTCACTAAGTAATGAAACCTTCCCCTGTTATAGCAAAGATGCACTCAAAGCAAACCCACATGTGAAAAAACTCCCTTCCTGGGATCAGCTCCTGCAGATTTGCTCTGGAGTCACTGGGGTCTTGGGGAATGTGTGAGGGTTGATTTTTGCATCTGTCGACCCCTGCACTTGTAACAGCCCTCTGACACCTGCCTTACCATATTTCCTTCTGCAGGCTCCTCAACAGCAGTATGTGACAGGGCAGATCGGGCTGTGTATTCTGCTGAGAACAAAAGGGATGCGTGTGGCAGACAAGGGCCAGACCTTGATTGCCATACATCTTTTCTTTGAATAAGGCTTTGCCAGGAAAAGCACAAAGCACTTTCAGCAGAGCAGCTCAGTCTAGAAGAGGCCTGATTAAGCTAGCAACCCTTGCAGTGGTGTGAGTTTCTGCTGTGCTGTCCCATGACACTTACTGGGCAGGGTTTGGCTGTGCTATGCTGCCCAGCAGAGGTGTGTAAGAAGAGGACGCTTCTGCCCCAAGAGGGTAAACCCTGCTGGCAGTCTGAAGCTTTTAGAGATTCTCTGAAATATTTAGTGAAGAAAGTGTTCATCTTAACATGGAAGCACAAAGTGCTGCTTTCCCTCTGGACAGGAGGTGGCAAAAGCAAGGGAAAAGGTAAGCAAAAAAAGGAAAACTGAGGATTAATTGTGGCCTTGCCAGTGGAAAGCTCTCTGGATTTAAGCCACATCACTCCTGCCTATTCTGTAACTTGCAAGCTTACAGCTGTCCTGACCTGATGCAAGTAATGACATACCTGAAAAAAGGGAAAAGCCTGCCGGTCCAAGCTCTGTTTCCTTGAAAGCAAACAGCAGGAAATGCCAATAGGATAACCCAACTAAGTCCATAAGCAGACAATTCCACAACTCTCACCACTACGGCATTCAGATTACACAGTCACATTGACTGCTGTGGCAACGTTCACAAAAAGTTGACTTTTCTACATGAAGAATCATAACTGAGCCCATAATTATTTATTGCCCCATGCCTACCTCCAAGAGAGCTGAAGAGGTCAGGAGTATTTAGCAGAGGTGTAACATGCAAAAGGAAAGCCAGCTGCACTGCCATAGGCCGTGGACTACACCACCTGTAACTCCTGAGTTACAGGTAACAAATAAGCATAAAAGCAAATAAAACTACTCAGAAACCCATTAAAAATAAAGTCCCACAATGCTACCTGATAGAAGCAATGAATTGTCTGGTTTGGGTCGAGGTAATTTAAATAATAATTGCATTTTGAGCAAAGTCTGCCAAGTGACAAATACAAAGCATATATCACAACTGGGTTTGTTCAACAGCACTAGGAAGCTTCCCTCTTGGAAGAGAAGAGAAAGCCTTATTCTCCAATAAGGACAAACTGGCAGTCTTTGTTGCAGTCAGCTCAAAATGCTATCCTTATTCTACAGGCTTTCTGAGATATGTTTTCTTTTGAATTCGTATATCTTCAAAAAGCTTTCTTCTCCCCAAGTGAGCCCTCCAGTTTCTGCAAGCACTTGCAGCCGGACACCGAGTAGCTTCCCACCCTTTAATTGCTGTCAGCAGCTATCAGGACAAGGAAGATGGGAATGTGAATATTCACCTAGCTGCAGCTGGCAGTGCAGGGTAGGTAACTGCTTGCTGGCCAGTTTGCAGGCAAAGTCCCCACACCTTTCCTTTCTCCCCTCACTACACTGCTGGAGACACATGTAGATGAGCACTCTGGCATTGCCTTAAGCAGCCCAAAGTTAGTTACTGCATGCCTGTACTCTGAATTATAGAGCATTGACATTTCTTTACAAAAGAGAGGTATTCAGTCACATCTCAAGTGAGAAGTGGGGGGAAGTAGTGTTCCTCCTCTCAAAGGGTCAGGCTGTGAATTATCAGGTACATTTCAACAGCTTGAACACTAATCCAGAAAGATTTACAGAGAAGAGCTGCTGCAACTACAGAGAAGCTGAAGGGATTTCAATGTAACATACACTTTGGTTTTGGTTACCTTAGTTATTGAACCCTTTACCTGCGCACAAACTCAACAGACAATCCACAGACAAATCCCCAGCGCAATATTTAAAGGCAGTCAGTGTAAATAATGCATAACAGGGCAGCACAGGGATGATTCAAGTTACACATTCTCAGACTTCACCCAATGTGGTGTGCAGATTCCAATCTTAATTTCTGCACTGAAATATTTGTGACACTTCACTGCCACCAAGAGCTTTGAAAGCCCTATTGTGCTATTTATTTTTTGAAACAAGATTTTGTCCTGAGTTCAGGGGAGAAGACACTGAAAAACAATAATGAGCAAACGTTGTTCTTTTTCATGACAAGTTTTCCCTCCCAACCCATTATAAATTTTCATTACACAGGGAAGCAAGCGTTTCACTGCTAGGACTTCTTTCTTTGCTTCTATTTAATGACAGTGACTCTTATTCCTGGTGCAAAGACTGTTACAATTAAAGTGAACTAAAACTTCAAGGAACAGGCAGCAAGAACATGGGATGTTATTCTTTTCAGGAGCAGAGATCTCAATAGCAGAAATTGAATGTAGTAATGAAAGCCAGAAGACAAAAGGAAATGTTTGCACTAAAGTATATCAAGATACTTTCTAGCAAGTCCTACCCAAAGTCAATAGGTGCTTTATGAAAAGGATGAATGGACCTTTACATTTTCCGGTATGAAAGTATGTTATCTCTGATCCTAAATACACATCCAACAGGTTTTGCAAGACACCATAATCTTTCACCTGCAACTGTAGCAGGCTGCAGCAGCAGAAGGTTGCACTCTTACTTTCTCACCCATCCCTCAGGTCTGTCATTTCTCCTCATTCACCTCTGTGAGATGAAGGAGCTGAAGTTGCCATAGCAGGTCTGGTCTGGTCCAGCCCAGTCCACTACCCCACCACCAGTCATTATACAGACCCCCTGAAATGCAACCAGGTGACAAAGCACTGTAGCACTATATAAAATCAAACCGTTCACAGCTGCTGATTTTGAGTTTTACTTTCCAAAGAGCAGGTATTATGTATGTGCTAAGGTGCTAAATGGAAAGAAATCAATGTGTCAGTTCTCCCTTTTGATGCTCCCTGGTTTCTTTCCAGCATTAAAAAACAAAAGCAAGACCACCAAACCAACCAAAACCCAAAACCACAATAAAATCCTACTGTTTCTTTCTAGTCCTTCATTTGAGTATATGACCCATGATATCTCAAATAGATGTTTTATTGAAAAGGATTTTGTTCTTTAGAATTTTGGCATGTATCTATAACCACCAATAACACAAAACTACTAAAATAAGTCTGCTCTCTCGTATGTACTATTGTTTCCTGTGAGATTTACACTGTGCTTTTGAAACCTTGTGGCACAGAACACAATAAATCACTTAAATTTAGACCCTAATTACACATTTCCAGAACAAGTAGCAATCACTTAGATGAAAACATCATTCTATTATTTTCTCTTATTTTATTAACTCGTAACAATTCAACCTGGTGATTTCCTCCTTGCTTAAGGATTTATATGAGCTGCATTTACGCAATCTAGGGTTTGGAGTAACTCTGATGATTCCATACTTCTGATATGCTACAAACACAAGTGGAAGCAACTTTTTATGTTATTTAATTAACCACAGGTCAAGCAGTTACCAGTTGCAAAAGGGATAAACTGTAATAAGTCACAAAGTGCATATAAGACCATCATCATTTTTCTATGTTAGAACACTGCCTGAGGACAAACATGTAACAGAAAGTCATTGTTCTGGTAAGACACAAACAACTCAGCCCTTATCCTTGCAGAGGTATTAGGTTCCAAATGCATGAGATCAACAGAGGAAGCAGATAGAAAAATAGGACAAAGATAAAACAAGCAGAGTATAAGATTATTGGCTGGGTTTGTTTTGTGGTTGTTCTGGTTTTTTACTGTTTCAACTTTCAGCCCAGGGCTTACTTGGAAAAGCAGGGAGAAAGCCCAATGAAAGGAAGGAAAGTAAGGGAATTAACTAGAAGATGGGAATTATAATAAAGCCAGCACAAGTCAGAAAGTACCTCTCAAAAAGCCACCCAACTACACAGGACAGAAAAACTCCGACAACCACAGATGCTCCAAGCCACTACTGGCAAAATCAGTACCTTTTCCTGATAATTTTTGCTTCTTTATTCTTCAGGATGTAGTTTCTCCCTAGATTGCCCAAACTTTGAAATCCAACACAGCTGAAATAAAAACAAAAGCCAAACCTCTCGATAGGCCTACAGCCTGCTGTCTTGTAGCTGCGGGTGGCAGGGAGATGAGTGGTGCCAGATGGAACTTGTCTCACCTAAGGTACATGAAGTAAGTCTGCACACCTGCTTTCCCATTCTTCACAGGTGGGCGTACAGCTTGTCATGCTTACTAAGGAAAGTATTGAGAATAATTCAGTGTAGATTTGTTATACAAATACTGCAACAATAATATCATAGAATCATAGACTCATAGAACAGTTGGGTTGGAAAGGACCTTAAGATCATCTAGTTCCAACCCCCCCTGCCGTGGGCAGGGACACCTCACACTAAACCATGCCATCCAAGGCTATGTCCAACCCCACCTTGAATGCCGCCAGGGATGAAGCATTCACAACTTCCCTGGGCAACCCATTCCAGTGCCTCACCACCCTTACAGTAAAGAATTTCTTCCTCATATCCAATCTAAACTTCCCCTGTTTAAGTTTGAACCCGTTACCCCTTGTCCTCTCACCACAGTCCCTCATGAAGAGTCCTTCCCCAGCATCCCTATAGGCCCCCTTCAGGTATTGAAAGGCTGCTATGAGGTCTCCATGCAGCCTTCTCTTCTCCAGGCTGAACAGCCCCAATTTTCTCAGCCTATCTTCATATGGGAGGTGCTCCAGTCCCCTGATCATCCTCGTGGCCCTCCTCTGCACTTGTTCTAACAGTTCCATGTCCTTTTTATGTTGAGGACACCAGAACTGCACACAATATATCAAGTGATTAAGTTATGCTTCACTAGTGCAACACATACAGAACACCGTTGCAATGTTCCTTCCTTTGTACTTTGCTTTCCTGGTTCATAAGCTGGTGGATTGAAGTGTACCAGGGGTTACTAGGCAGTGCAAAAGGGAGAACAAGAGTAGGCATGTGTGCATGTCAAGAGATGGATAGCATGGTAATTGCAGTAATACCTAGATTGTGATGCTGAAAACACTGTGGGGAAAACAAACACAAGTCCTGAGCTCTGAAGTGTGATTCTTTTACTTTCCAGCTAGGAGCAGAAAGCAATTTGATGAGATTTGCTGCTCTAATAAAAAAGAGGTTGTGTAACAAAGCTGTGGTTGCAGCATGCCTAGCTGTTTAGCCTACAGGTAAGGTAGAGCTAAAACTTCCCAGGTTGGGTGACACCAAGGTTGCCTCAATACCCAGGGGTCATATTCGTGTAGTGTGCCTGCACCTGTGACTTTAGCTGGTACCCAAGGGATACCTCTGCATGCTGCTTTTGGACCTCGGATGGTCTCTCCCTGAGCAGGGGGGAAAGTCTGTGTCAGAAAGCAGGTTGGGCAGTACTGCAAGGCCCTGCAGCCATCACTGATAAAAGCACCAATGGAAGCATGACAGGAATAAAATCAGAGTCACAGCTGGGAGGAAAAAGTGCTCAAGGTGGCAACAGTGTCAGTTTGGGCAGGGCTATGGGACTGGGAGGCAGGTGAAAAGTAATGTACATTATGTGACAGGGAAATGAGGCTTCATATGGCCATCACTTTCCTAAGGAAGTGCTAATTGTCACATAAACCACTTGGGCTTTCCTCCAGCTGAAATTACAACCTCAGAATGTGATTACTTGCTGATAATGGGCTGTATCTTCATTTGCTGTAAACCTGCATGGCTCTGTGAATGCCAGAGCAGCGGCACTGATTTAAACCAGCTAAGCGCCTGGCCTTGTTCATCCCACAAACACAGACTAGAGAGGTATCCTCTACCTGCTGGATTTACGGGCATGCTGTGTTAGCATGGATGGGCTAGTCCTTACAATTAGCCCCTTGGCATGGTCCTGATGCTTTGAGTCTGGAGCCAGCTCAGCCATGCCTGAGATATACAGCTTGCGTGCTTAGCCCTGACCAGAATTCCCTGCTTGCCCATGTCCATGCAAAGAGGCAGGGATGCTGCATCCTGATGCCCCACTGGGATACAGCTGAGGCAGGTGCTCAGTATTAGGGCTGGGAAATGCCCTGGCTCCCTCCATGGCACTGCTCTTCTCAGACAGAGGAGCATTCCTGCCAAGCCCAGGTTTCATCAGTGGAGAGCCAAAGTGGCCCACAGGACTACTGCACAACACTCCGTGGCACAGGCATCCTCACCCAGTCTGGCCATTAGTATGCATAAGAGAACACAATAGACCTTGCCTACTAAATTAGTTTCCCTAGCTATTTTTACCTCAGGGTTCTCTGCGAAAAGCCCATTTGCCACTGTATCTCTACAGCGTCTATTTACATAATTAAAAGTGGCTTCTGTTCTAACCCACAACATAGGCTTTTTCTCATGGTGTAAGGAGGTTGAAATGCACACATTGCTTTTGAAATCTGTCTCTGAACATTTCTTTTAGCAGCAACTGCAGATCACATCTCATAAACAGACACATTTTTAAATGCGAGTTTCACATTTGTTAATTCTAATCTAATTATTTATAGAAATGCCCTTTTCTTGTGATCCATAGTCTTCTCAAACCTTAGTGGTTTCTTGCTGTGAAAAATGATTCACGCTGGGCTGAATGTATTATGGTAGCTGCATATTTGTTCATTGCCATGCATTTTCTGATCAAGAAGAATGACTCTGGAAATGGCTCCTGGGAAACTGCTCTCATGCAGAGTGCTGAGGGTGGGCTACTCCAGTCCCCAAATGTTAAGGATGCTCCTGAAGTTAATTGGAAGTGCTTGCAAAAGTGTAAGCAAAAGTCCTTACACATCTTCTAGTAAATATTTATGGCATCCATTTTCTCCTTATTTTACAACAGATGTTTTAAGGCTCTTACCCTCATGGAAGATTAGCTGGTTTAATTTACAGAGTTAAATTTAATTGTAGTGGTTGGATGGACCCACATAGGTTTAAGCTGACAGTCAAAACGAGAACTGGAAAGTTCAATCATTTGTGCGAACATCTACCAAATCCATCTGGTCCTTGAAACCAGCTGCAAACCAGGTTGCCCACGGGACTGAGGCTATAGTCCTTCTATGACAGGGTGTAAGTGCAAAGGGAAAGAAGTTGTTGGAAAGGGAACTGACCCCAGTTTTGGTGAGCTTAAAGAGCATCATTCAAATCTGGTTTACTGCAGGACCACAGCAGTCTGCAGACGGTCAGAAAAACATGTGCAGCATTCAGACTGCCCTTTTCTCCATTTCACATGCAATCATTCTGGGACCAAAATGCAGCTGCTAAGCAAATGTGCATGCACAGCTGATGTCAGGCCCTGTGCCTCAATACACAGGCTGGCTCCCAGTGCCCTGCTCTTATCTACTGACTTCTCATCAAGCACATTCCTGTCCCATAGCTGCAGAGCAAAAACTCACTGTCGGTGGTGCTGAAGTTGCTCATTGCTCCCACAGATCTCAGGAAGGCTGCAAACAGCAGAAAGCTGAGTGTGCTGAGGCACCAAGGGAGGGCTTTGCTGCCCCTCTTTACACAAGTTCCCCACTCTTTGAAATTCTCTATAGCAAATTTTTAACAATCCTATTCAAAGTGAAAGCTTCTGACCAGTGGGGCTTTTTTCCTTTTACGATGCATTTTTATCTTGGAGTGGACAAAGAAATACTTTTTGCACTATTGAGAAAGTCCTAACCTGTGTATTTTAAAAGATGGTGTTGCTTGTTACATGAAATCACTCAGGCAATCCATATTAACATGTTAATTATGATTCAACAAGTTTTCCACAACAGCCTAAAATGGATGTTAATTTGTTTGGGTAAGTTTTGTTAAGAACTACTGTACCATGGTTAACAGAAAACAGATCATTGCCAGAAGGGTTTGCTTTGTGAAGTGTCATCCTAATTGATGACAAGCGGCCACGCAGGGAGCATTGAGCTGGGAGCAGGGTAAGGTTTTTCCTTCCATGATTGAGATGGGTTATATGACCCCACCACCCTGCAAACTACAAAAAGGAGCATCGTAAGCTGGTTGTGTTTCTATCAATAAATGGACTCATTAGTGTTGCATGATGACTTGGCCTCCTGTTTACCTCGATAGTCGTAGAGTACTGAATTTGTGTCATTTCTGATTTCTCCCTTCCACATCGCAGATGCTCAATGTAGACATTTTTTCACAGGCAATTAAAGGACCTAAGACAGGAGTAGGAGTGAGAAGGAAGACGCTATGTGTTAATTAGATGTTTTGCAAGTAATTGACCCAGTCATGCAAAGGAAATAGATGAGATTTGTTGTTGCTGTTGCTATTTTCACTGCTCACAAATCTGAAGCAGTTTTACAATTAATTGACTTAAAGCTTATACCAGATATACAGAGCTTCAGTAATCGAGGGTTTTGGGGTAGAATAAAGGACCCACTTCTCAACTGTATCTAAAATATTCTACACCAAAACAATATTTGACATTGTTTTCTAGAATGAGGAGTATAAACATACATATAAATATAAAAACTATTTTCACAATGACTCAAACACAGTTAACATTTTGGTGGTTTTACCCCAATAATTCATTGGTAAACCATAAAATTAAAAAAAAAAAAAAAAAAAAAATAATGTGACCAGAAAGAATTGTCCCAGTTGGGATAGAAAGCATTACCCTTACATATTTTTATAAATTTAATAAGGAATAATAATAAAAGGATAACTTTTTCTTAAATAAATCTAGATTGGTGCTATCAAGCCATGTGTGTATCTGCTGCACTTCCCTTCTCTTCTTCCACAGCCTTTGAATGGTGAACAGCTTCAAGGAGGCAGCTAGCAGAGGTACAAGGTTGATGCTCAGGAACATGGAGTAAGATGCCTGACAAACGAGGGATCTCGTTAGTGCGCTCACTGAAAGAGTCCATGAAAGAAACCAGAGAGGAAAAAAAGTGCAGAAAACCAGATTTCATCACTTCTACACGCAGCAGGGGGTGCTGTGCTCACTCTGGCGGGTTCTGTGCTTCAGAGCTGAGCTGCTCTACTCTCTAGGCAAACTCAGGAATATTAATGGTGATTGAAACTATCACAGAAGAAACACTGAAGCATATCTAAATGATGCACGTCTTCCGTGTCATGCCTGTGTGACTTCTGCCTGGGCAGTAAGGCTCTTTCACCAATAGAAAGCGGACAGCTTTGCGTAACTAGTGTGAGCAGAGAGGCTGGAGAATTAACAAGCAGAATTAGTGGGTTTGCCAGCAGATATTTAGCTTAGATTAGAAAAGGTGTTAGGAGAGATTAGCTGAGGATGGGCTTGGAGATAGTGATAGGGGTCAGCAGGGACATTAGAGGGCACTCAGGGATGAGACTTTCTGCGCTGGGGCTTTCCCCCGCCTGAGGGGAAGGTTTGTGTCAGGTTACAATCAGTGCCTGGCAGGGGGAGGTGGAGGACACAGCAAGAGGTGACCATGTTCCTGTGGGGTGTGAGTGCCCGCTACTACTGTGCTCCTGTAAATGGCTCCTCCATCCCTATAAACCAGCTGGTCTGATGCCTTCAGGGTCGTGGGGCAGTCTAACATGGAGAGGAAGATGGGGGAGTGAGGGAACGGCTGCATGGTTCTGAGTTACCGGCTGACTGAGCTTAAACCATGACAATGGGGCAGCCACAGCTTCTCTGGGGAGCCTGTTCCAGTGCCTCATCACCCTCATAATGAAGAATTTTTTCCTAATAGCTAATCTAAATCTACCTTCTGTCATCTTAAAGCCATTCCCCCTTGTCTTGTCACTTACATGCCCTTTAAAAAGTTCTCTCTCCAGCTTTCTTGTAGGCCTCCTTTAGGTACTGGAAGGCTGCTATATGGTCTCCCTGGAGTGTTCTCTTTTTCGGGCTGAACAAGCCCAACTCTCTTATCCTGTCTCCACAGCAGAGGTGCTGCAGATCTCTGATCATCTCTGTGCTCTCCTTTAGACTCACTCCAAGAGCTCCACATCCCTCTTGTTGGGGGCCCCAGAGTAGTTTTACTCTTTGTGTTTAAACAAACACTTTTTTCTTTCTTTAAAGTTACTTACAGCTTAAATAATCGACCACAGTTTATGCTTGGCATTACAATAGTCTCATAGAAACAGAGTATATCGGAAGGGATCCTCTGGAATCCAGTATTTGTATGGACGATGTCCCCGCTGCGTCTGTTCCCTCCGCGGAGGGGCGCGGAGCCTGCACGGCGGCGGTGGTGGCGGCGGCGGCGGCGGTGGCGGAGTCTTGGCGCCAGGTGGCGCTATGGCACCGCCCGTCGCGGTCCCGGGCGCTGGCAGGACTTGTCTGTTACTCCCCATGTTACTCCCCATGTAATCAGTACCAAAGCGTTTATTAAGCACTCACATCGCCTGACATTTTTAATCCCATGAATTATTCGGGAAGAGTATTTTATTAGACTATTTGTCTTCTTCCCCCAGGGCTGGGTCTCTTGTATTTGTCACCAGAGTGATTTGGCACGTTGTTTCTGTGGAGGAATACTTGTCTGGGGACTGGAATGGATTTATGCTGCATGGGCAGGTTTTCAGGTGAAGTCGGATTCTTCTTCTTCCAAAAGGAGAAGTCGGGTAGGTGATACAAAGGCTTATCGAAGCCTGGTTTATTATGCAGTGTTTTTCAAGCAGCGTGAATTCATTGGTCTGTTGCGCTTTATGTGGCTTTTATCACAGCGCATCCACAGGTATGAACTGTACAAAATAGCTACTTTATTCCTGAACAACTGTTTCTGCTTTTCTAGGACAGACTCCAAAGTGTCTATAAAGGATCTGTTTCTGAATGAGGGGAAAATCCACCAGATGAGGAAACAGTTGGGTGAGATGCTTCTGTTCTGCCAGCAGTGCCCATAGAAGCTGAGGCATGAAGCTTGGTGACAACAAATGCATCAGCAGACCCAGCTGCACAAAGCTCAGTAGGCTTCAGCTCTCTGCATTTCACCTGGCATTTTGGCACCTTGAGAGGCACTTCAAAAGAAATCAAAAAGGGAAAAAAAAAATGAAAGTTAATTGGGAATTAAAAAGTATCCAATAGTTGATATGCTTTGGCAGATTCTTTGTCAATTCGTTTCCTTTGTAAATTAATTATGTTTTTTCAATAGCACAGAATCATAGAACCATAGAATGGTTTGGGTTGGAGGGACCTTAAAAATCATCTATTTCCAACCCTCATGTTGGAAGGGGGGGACACCTGTGGCAGGGACATCTTCCACTAGACCAGGTTGCCTAAAGCCCTGTCCAACCTCTGCCAGTGACAGAGCATTTACAGCTCCCTTGGGCAACCTATTCCAGTGCCTCTCCACTCTCACAGTAAAGAACATCTTTCTTATACCAAACCTAAATCTCCCCTGTTTAAGTTTGCAGCCATTACCCCTTGTCCTATCACTATGGTCCCTGATGAAGAGTGCCTCTTCTTTATGAAGCACAATTACTTAAAGCCATCTGGCCCCAGCCTCTGCTTTTAAGAGAAAGATTTCTGAAATGCTTATCAGGATCACTGTAGGCAATGCCTGTTCATCAGAGGCTTGCAAGGATTTCTGTACTAGAGCAGCCATAGCATGCCCATCATCCTGCACCCGCTCGTTCACACAAATGCTAGATGATTTCCAGAGGATCTCTTCCAATGCCAACTATTCTGTGATTCTGTGAAATAGCTTCTACTCTCCTAACCAGCTGTCCCCTTCCCACTGTTTTATTCTGCTGCTTCTGGGAAGTGTCTCTTATTGTCAGCGCCTACTAAAGTTCATGGGACCTGAATCATTCAGCACTGTCCTTTCCTGGACTGAGTCCACAAAATCTACAACTAAGCAAGTCTTGGAGAGGTAGTTCCCAGAAATGGTGTTGAAAACATCGATCTTTTCAACAGCTCTCAAACAGCCACAGCAATGACCCTTCTCACCTGGGCTGCCTGAAAATACCCACAGAGCACAGCTGGTTTGTCTGTACCCAGCCCAAAGGGACTCGCCACAGGGTCTGCACCCTGACACCTATGTCAGTGACACTAGATAATGGTCCATGGTGGAACACACAAAACCAGAGAAGTACTGTTTGTCTGTGGTAGCTCCGCCCTGAAAAGTCCCAACCCTTGGAGACCTTTCTAGATATTGGTGGTCACTTCTTCCGATGTAGGCTGGCCCCTTGCGTCAGAATGAGTGTGCATTTTTGCTAGTATAAAAGCCAGAGCCTCAGGCGGTGCAGGGAGGCAGAACCTCATACCACCCAGATCAACGTTGCCTCCGCGGGGATGCCTGCTGAAGGTTGAGCCTGCCACCTTGAGCTGCGATGATGTTTCTCAGAGCTGGTTTCTTGATCATCATTACATGGTCCTTGGGATTGGTATAACCAAACATCAGAGCTATCCTTTACTGTATCTTTTGTTACCTCTATATTTTCTCTGTATTTATAAACTAGTTATGATTCTTTATTGTGTTGCATTTCTCTCAACCCAGAATCCTCAAACTCCAGAAAAACACCTTACTGAGGAAAAGCAAAGCAAAGTAGAAAGGTCCAAACACCAAAACTGAGTTTCCAACTGAAGTGAGCTGGTTCAGCTTTATATTCACTACACAGTAAATAACCAGTGTCAGGCTTGCTTACGCAGAATACTCTCCTTAATGAAAGTTAGATGTACTTGCTAGCTTGCTACAGAGAGATCAGCAAAGATTTATTCTTTCTTTTAAACACATAGCAGAATGGCCTTGGTGTTTGTATAATAAGTAACCCATAAAATCTTAAGGGGATTTTTTTTTTTCCCTCAGAGGCTCGTTTCTGTCCCCACTGATTTATTAGTAAAACTATGATCAGGTTTGGGACACATGAGATTATGAAAAAAAGTATTATACATTTTTAATCAGACACAGTCTGTTAAAATATTTGGGGAAAGAAAGACTGGAATCCTTTGAAGTGACTTTAAATTTAGTTTTTAAATTAATTAGGAAGTAATTTCTGTGTAACAACTAGACCATAAATTTGGTTTCTAACTAAATACTGGGTGAAACCTTCATGTCACAAGTCACTGCTTGCAAATTTATCCACTGTCAGATTTGACTGAAGTTACCGGCAAAGATGCTCTTTGCTCCTTCTCCATGGGCACAGCAATTTCCCTCTGGGGAAAAAAAAAAAAAAAAAAGGAAAGCTGAAGGACTTGTCATTGTGTTGTTAGATGAAAAAAAAGCACCAGTTTAATTACTTTACCCACACTAGTCACAGATTTCTTTTGCAGTTCTGGTCAAGATTTCACTGGGATTTCTCTGTCAGTGTCCTCCAAAAGCCTGTCTCTGGTCTCTGGAGGAAGCTGCTGGTGCCCGGTGCCACATTGATCCTGAAAGTGTTAATGAAATAAATTTTTACTGCACTGTTTTTCATTAAGCCTGAATAGCTCTTTTGTCTTTGCCCCTTATTACACTTTATTCCTCCAGCTCTGTAAGTGTCTCTTGTATTTCTTCAGTTAATTTAGACTAAAATCCTACTCTTTTTCCAGTGGTAAAAATAACCCTACCCTTTTCTGTTTTCTCCTCTGTGATTTCCCATTACATCAGTTCAAAAGAAATAATTGTTGTACACCTGAACCTTTTTTCTAAAGTAACCTTTAAGGGTTCCCAGCATTTAAGTGACGATCAGTTACATGAATAAGGTTAATAGTATACTGGGACAAGAAGAACATAAATTCCTTTTGGTCTACATAATTGTGTGATAGCAGCTGTTGGAGCATCACCTGAGGCCGGGTTTTGAGCTGCTCATTTAAAGAAAAGTGTCTCTCTGCTATCAGTCAGACAAGGGTCTTTTTTTTCCCCTGGACCATCATGTTTGTTGTAGTTAAAGTCCAGTCAGCCACGCAGTTCACTCACTCACTCGCCCCTCTTTCTTCACTCCGCTCCCGGAGGGATAGGGAGGAGAATTGAAAGAATGCAACTCCCACAGGTTGAGATAAGAACAGTTCAGTAACTAAGGTATAACACAAACCACTGCTGCTACCACCAATAATAATAATGATAAGGGAAATACAAGGGAAGAGAATACAACTGCTCACCACCTGATAACAAGCCCAACCCAGCAGCAAAACCCCCTCTTTCGGGTCCCTGCCCTTAGTTTTTGCATCCTGGGTATGATGTGCTGTGGTATGGAATACCTGTTAGGTCAGTTTGGGTCAGGTGTCCTGTCTCTGCTTCCTCCCAGCTTCCCCTCCTCCCTGGCAGAGCATGAGACTCAGAAAGTCCTTGGTCAGACCAAAACATTACTAAGCAGTAACCAAAAACATCGGTGCTATCAGCGCTGTTCCCAGGCCGAAAGTCAAAAACACAGCGCTGCACCAGCTACCAAGAAGGAGAAAAATGACTGCTGCTGCAGAACCCAGGACAATGTTAAAGCCTTGCGACTGTCTAGTCAACAAAATGAGTGCAGTGTGAGCAGTAGCATGGCAGGGAGGGACACAATATCATCCCTGACCCTGACTCTTGCAGTTCCCTACTGTAAAGATATCACCACCTTCAGATGGCATTTCAGAATGACTTGACCTGAAAACTCAGCCTTCAAAAATATGATAAATTGCTAAGAAACCCACAAAACCATTGGTAGCACACATTATTTCCTCTATACTGAGCAACACACAAATGCACTATGTACCCCATGTTTCTGTCTGAAACATTGTGCCATCCCAAGCCTGCAGGGTCTGGGACATCAAATATACAGTCACAGTTTTATGCTGCTCAACATTACACTGCCTAGATGCTCTGCCATAACCATTAGTAAGGACTTTGCACAATATGTCACAATTTTTAACCTAAATCTTTCATGAATCCATGAATTAGGATTCCCCATCTTAGACATGCATGAGGAGTTTCGGCAGTCACTCTCCTTCATTCTTGAAGCCAAGGAACAAAGCTGTGCTCTTGCTGTTTTGACCTGAAAGAGGTAACAGCAGTTACATCTGAAAGCAGTAACAGCCAAAGATGGTTGTTAATACTTAACTGTACCCTGATCTTTTTTTTTCGTGAGTAGTATTTATCCATACTATGTCAGAGTGAGAGATGCATGAGACAATCAGGACTTGGGAACTGTTGTGTATCATTGTGTTTAAACAACTCAGCTGGAACCAGAAGTCTCTTTAGACTTTACCATACAATATACTCTAATGCTTTAAAATCAGAAGTCTGTAATAGACACTGGTCTGGGCGCTCAAGCACCTAGAAACAGACCTGGTGTAGACAATCGTTATCTCCAGAAAATCTTCAGCTGGAGCCTGTCCATGCATAGACCATGCTGTACAGCCACAGAAATGTCCACATGTGGGTTGTACCTGATGACAACTACTGCTGTCCAAATCCTGCCACTTTTACTCATAGCTGTTTCTGCTGCCTAACAAGCTTTACCATTTTCCTCCCTTTTTTTTCTTATTTTTTATTTTTAACAGGAGCATAAACCAGTTTTTCAGAACTGGTGACTGAGATTTACCATTCCTCTAAGGCCCCAGTTTTCAGAGGATGCCTCACCGAACTTTTGTGACTCCCAGACTACATTAAAATGTCACAGATTACACAAGACACGGGGTCTCAAAATGCCCACTGGTAAATGACATCACTAACAGAGCCGTAAGTGAGATGAAGAAATTCTATTACCAGAAAACATTAGGCGGTTGCTTTAGAAGAAAAGTTCAAATTAAGGCTTTTCTAAATGCAGAGCTAGAGAGCTTTCAGATCAATAGAAATGGGAAGATGAAGTCTGCTGAGTCTCTCTTCTGTTTTTATACAGGTTTAACGAAAGTCTAGTGGTCTCAGAGAAATTAAGCTCTTGTAAAGTCTGTGAAAATAGCTGGCTGCATAAACCATTCAGGGAGAGTCAGGAGTGGGAGCTTGCACATTACCAGGCATTAGAGAATCCACATAAGAAAGAGACTTGTCCTGATTCGGAGAAAGCTCCAGGAACAAACTCCCCAACAAAGTTTTCTAGTTGAGAAGCAGGTATTCTTTACTGCGGTGACGGGAGACACGGGGGGATAGCTCCTCCTAATGTGTATCTCCCCGTATTGCTACACAGGCCATCCGTATATAGTCACTGGGCATACATACATATTCATGAGGCTACACATGAATTACATTATTTTGCAGAAAGTTTCTTGCATACATAAAAAAATATGGTGGAGGTCTTTGAGAGTCGTTTACTTCTTCCAACAATCTTCATAACTGCTGGCAGTCTTTGAAGCACCAGCTTAATTAACATTACAGACACAGCTACTGTCCTTCTACTTATCAGGTACTTTAACTGCTCCCATCCTGAACATCTGCTAGTCCTGGATGCTCCCCAGTAGATGTCTACACCAGCTTAATGGGCTCATTAACACCACAAACATAGCAATCAATCCTGTCCTTCTACTTATCAGTTAGTTTAACTGCTCCCATCCTGGATATCTGCTAGTCCCAGATACTCCCCATCTCCAGGTCCTGTTTTCCTATTGTTTTTCTTTCACTTTTTGTACTAAGGTCATAAGGACCTAAAACTATGTCAACTACCTTCAAGCACTTCAGTTATTTTCCATTAGAAAGCCATCAAATTTAAGGTTACTTTGAACTGATTACATTTTGTGCTTTTGTGCCTCCTTGTCTCAGTCCAGATGCCATCATTCAAGGAAAATACTTTTTTCAATACACCAACCATAAGACTCCAACTCTGAAGCCAGTTCGAATTAGCACTGCACTTTCAGAAGAACTTTTACTTTCTAGCTTTACTGTACCTCATTGCTCCAGAATTATTCCTTCCACCAATAAGCCCTATAGATAAATCCTGAGAAGTCCTTGTTGTGATTTACGCTCAGCCAGTAACTCAGCACCACCCAGCTGTTCACTCAACCTCACCTTTAACCCTCAGGGCTGGATGGGGAGGAGAATCAAAAGAATGTAAACCCCCAGGGGTTGAGATAAAAACAGTTTAATGACTAAAGTACAATATACTATTACTACTAATAATGATGATAAGGGAAATAACAAGAGGAGAGAATAGAAAACTAAAAAAGGAAAGGAGAAAACACAAGTGATGCACAATGCAGTTTCTCACCATCCACAGACTGATAACCAGCCCAATCTGAGCAGCAGTCCCCACTTCCAAGTAACTGCCCCCAGTTTATATACTGGGCATGACGTGCTGCGGTATGGAATACCCCTTTGGCCACTTTGGGTCAGGTGTTCTGCCTCTGCTTCCTCCCGGCTTCTTGTGCCCCCCTTCACTGGCAAAGCATGAGACTGAATAGTCCTTGGTCGGAGTAAGCATTACTTAGCAGCAACTGAAATATGGGCGTGTCATCAGCATTGTTCTCAGGCTAAAGCCAAAACACAGCACTGCACCAGCTACTAGAAAGAAAATTAACCCTATACCAGCTAAAACCAGGACAGTTCTGCTAGCCATTGTTTTGGGAAGCGTGTTATTTTAATTCTCAGGGTAATGTAGCAACATAGTTGGCACCCTGTGAAAGTCACAGAAATCCAGATTCCAGCTCTTCGGAATGTGCTATGTAGATGAAATAACTGCTGAAGTGCCTCTCTCACCATTTCTATAAGGACTCAGCTTCCACTAGAAATACTGCAAGGATATTGATCTGCTTATCGACTACACCTCTGCCAGCTTTGTGCCTGAGGGCAATTCTTTCCTGTCCTGGTATTCACCACTCACTTGGGCACGTAATTCTCAGTAACCACAGGGCAGACTCCTTCATCCTTACTGTTGAAGGCCCTCTCCTCTCTTCCCTCCTGCTTTTATCAAGACACCTTCTAGGGTTTCCAAGAAGAAGAAAAACTGCTCTCTCTCCTTCATTCTCAACATGAGTCATAGGTAAGGATTAGAAAAGAGGATCATACAGAAGAGTTAGCCCAATGGTGCCAAAATTATCTAAATGTTTTAATGTTCTGCTTGGAAAACATTTTCAGCTGGAAGATTTATGATTTTTTATTTACAGAAGAGATTAAAAATGAATACTCAGAATTGTGATAAATATGCCATAGGGAAAAAATTATTTGAGGTATCCTATGATATTTCAATATGCAATGGCAGGAAGTAGAAAAGGTGTGCTGATGTGGAAAACTCTTAATTAACATTTGAGTAAGCATTCTCTGTCTGCCTCCTCCTTAGCTCACTATGAAAGACTTTAATATCCTCATATATTCTCTGTGCTATAAATCTTCAGTTTTATACCAGGGAGCGGCATGTATGATCAACATTCCTAATTATAAATTGTGATGGGCACTATTGATCCACCTTCCAACAAGATACTTACCTCTGACTTGAAATGAATATTAATTAAGCTATTAGTGCTCCTTTAAAAAAGCAAGTGGCTTCTCAGTCTCAGTAACTGAGCACAGTAATTGTCATCAGTATCCCCAAATGTCAAATTCATTTTTTCATCTCCAGGGCAGTCACCCTAAAAGGCAATAGAACATAGTTCCCAAGCATCAAAACTGTTTCATTTTATACTGTGATTCGAAGAAAACTCCAGGAGCTCACCAACAAAGTTTTGAGTTGACAAGCAGGTATTCTTTATTGCGGCACCGGGAGACACGAGGGATAGCTCCTCCGAATGTGTATCTCCCCATATTGCTACACAGGCCATCCTTATATAGTCACTTGGGCATACATACATATTCTTGAGGCTACACATGAATTACATAATTTTACAGAAAGTTTGCCACATACATACAAAATGTGATGGTGGTCTTTGAGAGTCATTTACTTCTTCCAACAATCATCATAACTGCTGGCAGTCTTTGAAGCACCAGTTTAATTAACATAACAAACCTAGCAATCATCCTGCCCCTCTACTTATCAGGTAGCTTAACTGCTCCCATTCTGGACATTTGCTAGCCCGGATACTCCCCAGCAGATGTTTACATCAACTTAGTGGGTTCATTAACATAGCAATCATCCTGTCCCTCCACCCATCAGCCAGTTTAACTGTGCCCATCCCCAGGTCCTGTTTTTCTATTTTATCTTTCTTACACTTTTTGTACTAAGGTCCTATGGACCTAAAACTACCTTCAAGCACCCCCATTACAAAGCCATCAGACTTAACCTTACTTAGAACTGATTACATTTTGTACTTTTGTGCCTCCTCCTTTCAACTGAAAGAAATTGCAAGCATTTTCTCTGTTTGTCAAATGATGTAGCAGTTATTCTATTGTAAGTGATGAAAAGGCGTACCCAAGGTCACTGTGAATCTGTGTTTCCCCTTTGGCTTTCTATGCCATCTCATTCTGTTACTGCTGGTTTCTTTCTCATTTTCCTGTATAAAATAAATGAACCCTTGGCTGGTGATCAGGATTGCTACCTGTTGATGGTTTCTGTTAAAAAGCTTTTTACTACCTCTCTTCCAGCTCTGCAGCCCATGCCAAGGTTTCCATAAGAGAAAATTAAAGGTCCCAGAAATGTAACCAAGGGCGTGTGGAATATCCTGGGGCTGTCAGAGCAGGCTGGCAAAGATGGGATGGAGATATGTGGGAGGCTGTACTACAGCTGTCAGAGAGGCAGGAGGCAACTATACTACTTCTTTCCCTTGTTAGCCAGTTGAACACTCTGCAGGAATCAGGGACAATTGCTGTTAGAAATACCTTTATCTGGGACTGTCGAAGCACTCTGAAAAACATGAAAGGAAATAGCCTCAGAAAGGAAGGTAAGAAAGATACTCAAACAATTGCAGGAGATCTTCCTCTCCTTGCTACAGTCAAATTTGGAATCTAATTCTCACATAAACTGAGGAAAAGCTAACCTGGAAGATGATTATGTAGTGAAAACCCAGTAGTCCCATGCTGTTTCTTTTTAACACCTAACAATGTAATTGGGGTGTATCATTCAAACCTGTTTGCATGTCCTTCCAAGATCACAATATTTCATCCCTTAGAAGTCCACACTTGTATTTTGCTTCCCTTTTTTTAAGAAGCGTAAATGGTGGAATTTGCATTAGCATTCAGCTGGGACCTCAAGAAATGTGTTTATTAGTATGGTTGCAGCAAGATTAAAAGCTCTGTTTAACTACAGACTAAGAGCATGGTGGTTTTGCTTTCTTAGGCAAGCTGCTCAGAGTAGTGAAGCAGAAGAATTCACATCTCATTGCAGGCATCTTTTTCCCAAATGATATCCCATCCCTTATCCTGCCACTGTTGGGAGTAGCCATATGAGTGAGTCTGCAGTACTTTTATTATCCTACCCAATTGCTCCATCAACTCTCCTTTCTCTGATGAGACAAGTGAAAGATTTTCAGGTGAAAGATGCCTGGAGAAGGAAATGCTGCATGGCCGCCAGGAAACCCAGGCTCAAGACTTTGATAGCTGCTAGAATTGAACTCAGAGGGATCCCCAGTCCCATACCTTACCTGTTTCTGCAGGAGGCTGCGAATAAGGTTTGTAATTTGGAGGCCTGACACAGAGTGGAAAACCTCTGTTCATTGTGTTGGAGAAGGATCCTGTAATTCAGAGTCAGTATACCTGACTGACACCCACAGGAGCCAATAGAAAGAACCAGAGCATCCAAAATGTTTCTTTTCGCCTAAACCCAGCACACTCTCCCGGCCAGCATGCGCCACCGCAGAATGAGAAGCAGAAAACTCCTGCTTACAGTGCTAATGAAAGAGACAAGTTCTGTGCTCCAGACCCTATGTGTAAGGTTGCCACCTCACTTGAATCAGGAAACCTTCTTTACCAGCCAGCAAAGCTGGTGCTGGCATGGGTTCAGCCATCACAGTGCCCCTTCGCTGCTGGCCCATGCCACCCACAGCCCCTGGGTCCCACCTTATCTGGGTCTACGCATGTGAAACTGCTGGCTGCCCCGATACCTCTCCTCTACTCAGGTATCAGATAGGAAAAAATACATGAAAGTATCAAATAGAGAGCTTTTCAGTAATAATAGATATTAACTTGCTTGTGGCTCCTGCCTGACCAGTACCAAATGAGGAGATGGATCACCTTGACAGCACAGTTGTTTAAGGCCAGTTGTTCTGTTTCAAATAAAACGTTTATAGGATCATAGAATCATAGAATAGTTAGGGTTGGAAAGGACCTTAAGATCATCTAGTTCCAACCCCCCTGCCATGGGCAGGGACACCTCCCACTAAACCCAGCCTTGAACACAGCCAGCGATGGAGCATTCACAACTTCCCTGGGCAACCCATTCCAGGGCCTCTCCACCCTTACAGTAAAGAATTTCTTCCTCATATCCAATCTAAACTTCCTCCATTGAAGTTTAAACCCATTACCCCTTGTTCTATCACTACAGTCCCTAATGAAGAGTCCCTCCCCAGCATCCTTATAGGCTCCCTTCAGATATTGGAAGGCTGCTATGAGGTCTCCACGCAGCCTTCTCTTCTCCAGGCTGAACAGCCCCAACTTTCTCTGCCTATCTTCATATGGGAGGTGCTCCAGTCCCCTGATCATCCTCATGGCTTCCTCTGTTCCAACAGTTCCATGTCCTTTTTATGTTGAGGACACCAGAACTGCACACAATACTCCAAGTGAGGCCTCACAAGAGCAGAGTAGAGGGGCAGGATCACCTCCCTCAACCTGCTGGTCATGCTGCTTTTGATGCAGCCCAGGATACGGTTGGCTTTCTGGGCTGCAAGCGCACACTGCCGGCTCATGTTCATTTTCTCATCAACCAACACCCAAAGTCCTTCTCCACAGGGCTGCTCTGAATCTCTTCTCTGCCCAACCTGTAGCTGTGCCCCTGATTGCCCTGACTGAGGTGCAGGACCACCGTCATGGTTAAACTTCATTAGGTTGGCATCAGCCCACCTCACAAGCGTATCGAGGTCCCTCTGGATGGCATTCCTTCCCTCCAGCGTACCAACCGAACCACACAGCTTGGTGTCATCGGCAAACTTGCTGAGAGTGCACTCAATCCCGCCGTCCATGTCACCAACAAAGATGTTGAACAAGACCAGTCCCAACACCGATCCCTCAGGGACACCACTCGTTACTGGTCTCCAGCTGGACATTGAGCCATTGAGCACAACTCTTTGCGTGCGGCCATCCAGCCAGTTCTTTATCCACCGAGTGGTCCACCTATCAAATTGATGTCTCTCCAACTTAGAGAGAAGGATGTCACATGGGACAGTGTCCAACGCTTTGCACATGTCCAGGCAGATGACATCAACTGCTCTACCCCTGTCCATCAGTTCCATAGCCCCTTCATAGAAGGCCACCAGATTGGTCAGGCAGGATTTCCCTTAGTGAAGCCATGCTGGCTGTCACCAAGCACCTTTTTGTTCTTCATGTGCCTCAGCATGCCTTCCAGGAGAATCCACTCCAAGATTTTGCCAGGCACAGAGGTGAGACTGACTGGTCTGTAATTCCCTGGCTCATCCATTTTCCCCTTCTTAAAAATGGGGGTTATATTTCCCTTTTTCCAGTCATCGGGAACTTCACCTGACTGCCATGATTTTTCAAATATGGTGGACAGTGGCTTAGGAACTTCATTTGCCAGCTCCTTCAGGACCCATGGGTGGATTTCATCCGGTCCCATGGACTTGTATACATCCAGGTTCCTAAGATGGTCTCGAATCAGATCCTCTCCTACAGTGGGCCCAGGGTCCCCACCCTCACCGTCCCCGCGTCTGCCTTCCAAGACTTGGGTGGTGTGGTCAGAGCATTTGCCGGTAAAGACTGAGGCAAAGAAGTCATTAAGAACCTCAGCCTTCTCCAAATCCAGGGTAGCCAGTTCTCCCGATAGCTTCCGGAGGGGGCCCATGTTGTCTCTAGCCTGTCTTTTATTCGCTACGTACCTATAGAATCCCTTGCTGTTATCTTTCATATCCCTAGCCAAGTTTAATTCTAAGTGGCCCTTAGCCTTCCTAACCTGGTCCCTAGCTTCCCGGACAACATCCCTGTATTCTTCCCAGGCAGCCTGACCTTGCTTCCATTTTTTATAAGCCTCTTTTTTCCTTCGAATTTTGCTCAGCAGCTCCTTATTCATCCAAGTAGGTCTCCTGGCCCTCCTGCTGCACTTCCTTCTAGTTGGGATGCATCGCTCCTGAGCTTGCAGCAGGTGAGCCTTGAATATCAACCAACAGTCTTGGGCCCCCCTGCCCTCTAGGGCTGTATCCCATGGAATCTTACTGACCATGTTCCTGAGGCCAAAGTCTGCTCTCTTGAAGTCCAGGGCAGTGAGCTTGCTGCACGCTCTTCTCCCTGTCCTGAGGATCTCGAATTCAACCATCTCATGATCGCCGCAATCAAGGCTGCCCTGGAGCGTCACATTCCCAACCAGCCCTTCCTTGTTGGTGAGGACAAGGTCAAGCATGGCACCTCTCCTTGTCGGCTCCTCTATTACTTGCAGAAGGAAGTTGTCTTCCACACAATTGAGGAACCTTCTGGATTGCTTGTGCCGGGCCGTACCATCCCTCCAACAGATATCAGAGTGGCTGAAGTTCCCCATGAGAACAAGGGCCTGTGAGCATGGGGCTGTTCCTATCTGTCTATAGAGGGCTTCATCCAGAGTCCCCTTGGTCAGGTGGTCTATAACAGATCCCCAGAATAATGTCTCCCATTGCTGTTCTCCCTTTAACCCTATCCCACAAACTCCCTATTGACTGCTCACCTGTCCCCAGACAGAGTTCCATACTCTAGGCAGAGTTCCAATACTCTTTTTAGAGTTTCATTTTCTTTTTAGAGGAAGCTCTAAAATACTGCTTGCTTTAAATTAGCTGAAGTGCAATAAAAGAATAAAAAATTTGGCGAGTGCCATTTTCTTTGCAGCGCCCAGGATAATGCACTCTTTCAAGGAGAAAAATAGACAAAGCTCACCTGCATTGCTGATTTGGAGGGGCAGCTTGCTCACCTCTCCCAGCCTGAAGAGAGCCTTCAGGCAGCGCTGCCTGCCCAGAAGCTGCCTTATCCTGCTGCCAAAAGGCAGGAAGCTCTTGATTGCTCTGCAAGTGCTTGAGGATACCCAGGCAGTTTTACTGATGTAAAATGTTCAGAGCTTGTGAGGCACCAGGTTACATTGTAAAAACACACACACCGAGTGTGAGCAGAGGAAAACTAAAAATCTTCATTTTCAAAGCTCAGGGGAGACATTCACAACACAGGTAAACTTTAGGGGTATAATTAAGGACCGGGTAATTCAGGTGTTGTGTTCAGTTGAGATATACTCCTTTCAAAATCTCAACTATCGCCTCATGTAGCATCAAACTCTATTTAAATATTGAGAAAAAGTTAATTTTTAATATTTGGGCTGAATAATGCTGAAAGGAGGGCAGTTAAAAATTACAACAGACACTTGTGATGGCCAAGTTGTCAGATATAGAAAGCACTCGGGGTAGCAGCGGTGATCTTGCACCCATGTTTGTAGCACTGTTTTAATCCCTGGACATGGCTCAGAAAATGCCAAGGCTGTGAGAGCAACCGAGGCTCGAGCAGAGCTTCAGGGATACACAATGAAGCTGAAGAACAGGAGCTTGGATAGAGCTGATCTAATCAAGCATACCAACCAAAAACCAGGGGCTACTGCTCCCCACTTCAGGGGAACGTTCAGCCTGCAATCCTGTCTCCTTCTGGGGCAAATCAGGTTGCAGTGTGCTCTGCAGCAGGCAGCAGCAGCTGCTTTTCACCATCCATCTAATTGGTGCACTAATTATCCCATTTTAAACAGCTTTAAAATAAACCAGACTGCAGTCATGGCAAAAAAAAGATGTAATGTGGCTATGTCTGAAACATGACTACAATCCAATTTCTTTAAAGGTTGCCTGATACAATTATCACAAAAACCAGCTCTGCAGCAGCGGAGATTGATTTCACTTCCCCTATTTTGCCAGGGAATAACCTTAGCAAAACTTTCAAATTGATGGTAATTCACTAGTTTCAAATGGCAGACGAAATAAATCTGTAATAAAGAGGTTTTCCAAAAGATGGGACTGCCAATTTAAAGAGTTTAAAGCTCCAAATCGTCAGCCTGTGTGCCCTCTGTAATTTAATACTGGAGAATCTTGGCTAACTTCATTAAGAGGATGACAGTCAAATTGAGATAAATCATCCCATGGTGGGTGAGGGAAAAATAAAGAGAAAATTATAAGCAGCAGAACAAAGAGGTTATATTATCACACAGATATCTTACTTTCACATGTCTTACAATAAGTTTCATTAACACTAACAACATATTTTACAACAGACACCATGATATTGTGAAATCAAGCACATTGTTGCTGTACCTTTCTTAGGTTTAGATCTTGATTATGTTCTGAGGTTTAGTTCTTGATTATTTAGATCTTCGTCATGAAGAGTGAATTTTGTTCTTTCTTGTGGCAACTTCTCAGTTAAGAAAAACGACCATGTTTTGATTTTTGCATCTTCACCAAGTAATACCTCAGAAATGTCTTTACTAACTGTGTAACTCCGATAATATCAGAGTTTTTCCTTCTAGTGCTAGCTTGTAGTAAGATTGAAAAACTATTATTTACTCTATGACAAGATTCCCATCCCCTAGCATCTTTTAATAGTCATGCTAAGCAAATACTATGATTTCATACGACTCACAGCAGCCATTAAAAAGAATGTTAAGAAAGATAACTCCACTCACAGAGCTTTAGTTTTGTCTTGTAATTGCTGGAGTTTTGCCTGCTGGGAATATCAATGGATTGTACAGACTTTCCCTCCAGAAAGCTGTCGCTGGTTTTATTAAACACATTCAGCATAAACTTCAATATTCAATATTTCAATAATATTTTTTTCTGAAATTTGAACAAAATTATGCTGAATAACATTAAATTCTTCCTACCTATCAAGAATTTAAATTCAGAAACTTTGTTTCAAGCCTTGTAATAGCAGCTTTTCAACACCAGTCCTCTGTAGCACCCCTCTCATTTGTGTCTTGTTTTCAGAGCCAGAGTGCTGGATGCTAAGGGAAAGTATGCCCTGGCTCAGCATTCCCTTTCCCCATCTTTGGGCCATTGGTGGTGCACATCTACAGGGCTGTTTTCATTCTGTGCTTTAGAGGTAGTGACCTGAGAGGGGTAGGTGTGGGTTGTGACTGGTTTTGGCTGAGTGCTACACTTCTTTTCTCATTCGCTTACCTCTGTGCTCCCCATGGATCATTTGTCTCCTTAGGATGGGAGTCTTGCGGGGAGTATAATTTCTCCCGGTGGATGAACACTGAGCATCCCATGAAAGTGCCCTATCAGTCATTTCCAAGTGCATCATGTAGTGCTGTGTTCTATGTGGTATCTGCAACCACCCCACACTTACAGACTAGAAACACAACTTTCGCAAATGAAGGAGTTCAGTTGGTACAGTTTAGGAGGACACATACTAAACCTGTTCTGTGCTATTCCTTTTCTGTTTTACCTCTGCACTCTGTGATTGTGAATATGTTAATTTCCTGAAACAAAGTCCACACTTCAGCATAAAATACTGTAGTGTAAGACTGAATAAAATGCAAGAGCCTTGGCTGGAATGGGAAATCTGTTTTTAATAGTTTTATCCAATTTGCACTGGCTTAGAATACATTTCCTTAGTGCAGAGCACAGGAAAATAGTCTTCTTATAATTGGTTGATTTAAAAGGATTCTGCTCTACATCAGCGAAGGGGAGCAATACAGACCTGTGGCAGCAGACAACCTGACTTTGAAATAAGAGCACCAAACATTAACAATTACAATAACTGACCTGTTATCTGCTTAAAATAAAACTTAAACAGTGACTTATAATCTATCCATTCTCAGTTCAAATTGCCATATGTCTCTAAGTATTTTGGTATATAGTAACTCTCAATGGATTTCTTCTTCGCGCATACTCTGCCCCTTAAATCCATTACATCTTTTATCCTGCAACCCAAGGAAACTTATATGCAGTAGGAGCTGAGCTCACACTGAAGCCCCTCACTGAGTGAGAGTCTCTTTATCAGTCATCTGCCTGTTGTAATGTATCCTTTATTCAAGAAAAGTCCCTTATTTCTTTAATTCCTTATTTTATTCACATCTCGTATGAATGAGAAGAGACTGAATCAATCAGATTTCATAGGGTCACAGATTGGCAGAGGTTTGAAGGGACCTCTGAAGGTTATCTGCTCCAACTCACCTGCTCAAGCAGGGTCACCCAGAGCCAATTTCCCAGCACCACGCCCAGGTGGCTTTTGATTATCTCCAGGGATAGACTCCACAACCTCCCTGGGCAATCTATGCCAGTGCTTAGTCACCCTGACAGTATAATGTATACAACAACACTAAACAATCACAGAATCTTAGAAAAAAAAAGAATCCTGAAAGGTCGCTGGGAAGGTTTCTAACCCATTAATGGTCTTAGGACAGGAGCACTTATATCTAGTAATTTTTGACAGGTATTCCTTTCACCTGTTCTCCAGGCATTGGTTTTCCCCTTCCTCTTGTAAAAGCCATTTATTGTATTTGAAGTAATTGTTGATTAAATTCATTATATTCAGTGTAGAAAGCAAGATGGACAATCAAAACCTCCAAGAAAACTTGTGATAAAGTTGAAAATTCTCAGTTTGTATTGACTGATTTTAAAGTTACAAAAATTATATCAAATGAAAATTATTAACACAATACCATAAGAAGTTTCCTGATGTATTGTATTTCCCAGGCACTGTTTTAGCAGTTACAAACCTGGTAAAAAATATGCAAAGAAGGAAATGGCTCAAAAGTTGGCTTTGAAAACAGCAAGCCTTTGCCACACACTGAGTTTGATATGTTTTATGGCAAATATTCAGTGAAGAAGTAAAGACCCCCTGGGAAAGTCCAGCTGGTTCTAGGGGGACACCATCACCAGAGCTCCTGAAGTTCCCATGCAGAGCTATCAGCCACACCAGGATGCATGAGCCAGCTCAGTGGTTTTCTGCGGCGAGACACAGCATGGCTCTGCTATTGAAATGGCAAGGGAAAGATGCTGCTTCTGAGGTTAAAGCAATGTTTAAAAGGAGAACTAAATACAAACTTTTGCAAAAAACAAACAAACAAACAAACATACAACAAAAAACTACAACTTTTGCAAAAATAAAAATCTATGAGATATTGACATTTTTGGGGCTGCTTGACTGCAACCCCTAATAAAACAGCCTTATTCTTTAGCACACACACACAGCCACAGCTGTACATCCTGGCAAAAGAAAATTTCTTGTATGACAGGCATCTCCATGTAGAAAGGAATCAAAGACTCTTCAGGCAAGACATGTTTTTCCGCTGGTGCCACAATTCACGGAAGTATCAAATTCTCCTCTAAGTTATTCCAGTATTCCTGAGTTACTGCTCATTAGCAGAATGAGAGAATTCTCCATCATCTGAATATTTATAGACTGCAGTGAAGGGGAATTTGGAACATTTACAAATTTAGACATTTAGTACAGTGATACAGCTTTGGCAAATTCCATATTGGTGGCTAATAATGCAGGAAAGCATTATCATGGGGAAATATGCTGTCATCATTTGAATTTTCAATCAATTTTCATGTGTTCCAGAGTGCAAGAGGTATTTCCCTTGGATGTTCAGAAATGCTGAAGCATATCTTAACCAAGTGGTTAATTTTGTGTTTGCAGTTGAAAGGATCTTAACATGCTTTCTATGTTGTGGGGATTCCAATCTTTGCATCAGGTGAAGACCGTATAGCTGCAACTTGTATTTTATACATTAAAAGGACTGAGAGAAGCCTCCGGTGAATAAATACGTAATACTAATATTTCTTACAAAATATGAGGAGCTTCTTAGGATATGGTTTGAATGTTAAGAGCAATCAGATCTTGTATTTTCTTCAGCTTCTAAATGTAATGCATTGTTTGAAGAGTAATCTACAACAAAGGATGAATGACAATTTCCTTGGTCATAATGCATCTTTTAGCTAAAAAAAATAATGGCAAAAGAGAAAAAAAGGAAGAAAACTTAATTTGTTTGTGTATCTTAGTGCTAAAGTACCTGTATTCAGAGCTTGATTCCAGCTGCTATTTCTGACTTTTTTAATGTGTTTGTGTGTATACAAAATTTTAAGCATTATTGAAGGTATAAAACTTGACGAAAGTTGAGTATACCATGTTTATGTGAAGAATATTGTATGAAGTGAATAAATTCCCTTGTTTAAGGAACTGTTTGCTCTCTTCTTTTTATAAAACATATGAATTGTTTAATTTTCAGTCCTTTGCCAAAGGACTATATTTTCCTTTCATTAATTGGCCTAATTCACATAAATTTGTCAAATATTACTGTTTAGATCTAAAATAAAGAGTGCTACTGTAACCTGTGCAAAGAATTTTAAACTTCAAACCCCCAAAAACCCTCCAAAAGCTCAGCTGTACTGAAATGTCTTAGAAGTTGTGAATGCTCCATCTTTGGTAGTGCTCAAGGCCAGGTTGGACAGGGTTGTGGGTGACACAGTTTAGTGTGTAGTGTCCCCCGTCCAAGGCAGGGGTTTGGAGCTAGATGATCTTAAGGTCCTTTCCAACCACAACTATTCTATGATTCTAAGTAAGAACTATCATAAATAATAACAGAAACTCTAGAGTAATTGAGTTATATATATGAAACTAAAAGAGTGTGTAGTTCAGACATACCCAGGGGAGAGGTTTTTTCCTTAAAGCATCCCTCAAAATCAAGCCTTCCCCACTATTTTTCCCATGAAGCTCCATGTCTGTGCAGGAAGGGGTATCACATCCTGAGGCCTTTCTGCCAGGTTTTGCTGCAGCAGATGCAAAAGCTATCAGGAGGCATGAACACAGCTAATGTGAGCATGTAAACCTTGCTTTCTGAGAAAGGCAGACAGAGAAAACTCCACTGCTGACCTCAGATGTTCGCATAACTGGGTAACTCAGGTTCAGATGAGCTCATAGTGGATTGTCACATATGGTTTATTGCCGAGATGTGGACTGTGATTTGTACAACTTGTAAGCAGCAGCAGCAGCAGGAATTTTGAAGCTAATGTTAGAAATGTAATTGGGTGAAATCCAGGCTTTTTTCAAGGTGGTGAGAACTTTGCCAGGAGTTTTTAGGAGCTCACTCATTAGCTGCAATGGACAAACGGGTTCAGAAATAAAGACAAACATGACATAGGGTTTCTCAGCTCCTAGGAAAATAATTCTACACTGTGTTTAAAGTATGGATTTATTTAGATAACACTTCCAAAACAATAGTAATTTCAAAAATAGAAATACTTCAAATTTCAAAATGGGAATGAGCCAGAGCCAGAGTGCTCCTCCAGGTGCTTTCTTGCAGAAAGAGCATGTGCTCTTAACACAATTAAAACATAAACACATACAATTTTTAAACCTCAGCTGGGGCCTGTGGCTTTTTTCCTTAATTGGCTGTGATGGGTATAGAGTGATGCATAATGGCTAACTTGGCAGACTGCCTTTTTGCAGAGGGACAGGTAGAGCTAGTCTGTGAAAAGAGATGACTTATAAGAATCGCTTACCCCCCTTGCTAGAAAATAATGATTCCTTATCGCTGATTAATCTCTAGGAGGACCATTTGAGAATATATGTAAAGGTAGAAGTTGCTCACATGAGATCTTAGGATCACTATGGCTGATAGGGAGTAAATAACGAGAAGTTCATTCGTAAGTACACAGGAAATGTGCCTGTTTCAAATGAAGCCTACTGAGTATTTAATAACTACTCCTGCTCTAACATGCTCCAGAAAGCACCCTTGGAAATCTTTGTTTTCTAAAGTTACTAATGGTTTCTGATTCTATCAATGTACCAGATGTGAATACAAAAATGCAGCTGCTCCCTCATACTTTCAGCTTCTTTCGGCTGTAGCCAGAACAAGGTGGAGTTTTTTGTTTCCAGGTAAGTTAATGGGCTTACATTAACAGCAAATGAAGACTTTTTAAAAAGCAAAGCATGGTATCAACCTGTCTCTCTCTCCTACATAGCCTAAACAGCAAACCAGAAACAACCAGGGGTAGTGTTCAAGGCTTTTGGTATGGAGTTGTACCAGACTAAAAATAGTGCTTACAATCTGACATTTATGTTTAGTTGTGAGCTTCATGGCGCATAATATCACGGGCTTTCTGCTATTATTCACAGGCACTAGGTTTCATCTATCACAGAGTGTTCACCTCAAATTACTGCCATTTTGGGCTTCTTTTGTTGTTGTTTTTTTTTTTTTTAACTCATAAAGCACAAATAAGGCAGCAAAGAAAGATGGACCAGTGAGGGTCTGTTCTAGGCTGGGCAAGTTTCTGTTGGTATGTAATTGATTTCCCTCTGAGACAGATGCTTTATTTCACTCAAAAGAATGTTCCCTACAAAAACATATCATAAGTTATTTTATGTTATAAGGGATAAAAATCTGTAGGAAAAATCTGTAGGAAAATTGCTTCCTCAGATCAGCTCTGTAACTCTAGCATCATCTCAGAGTTGGGACTGATGTTTTGAAGGGTCTTCAGTGCCCACTTCTGACCGTTCTACATTGGTGTTCCATTGGGTCCTCCTATACTTGGATCAGGAAGGTCATGTAACAGAAGAAGCTAGGGTCCCCAGACCCCATCACTTCAGCTGTTTCTCTGTTACTGCATGCCAGAAAGACTGGGGAGGGGGCAGGAGTTTTAGCTATGCTCTTCAACTGCCAGGACAAAACCATGGCTTGATCATGTCTCTTTATACTCCCTGTTGCTCTTCTTGCATCTGTGCTGTTGGAGTTTCAGTCCAAGGTGGAGGCAAAATGACAGCAGAGATACAGTACAGTCTGTTAACCGAAGTGACAGTTGCTAAATAAAGAGGAGTTGTCTGTCTCCCATAGGTGTCTGAAAACATACACTGAATCCTTAGGCTGATGCACTGTTCCTCTACAGAGGCATACTGAAAGAAAATTCGGTTTCTCTGCCCTTCTGCAGAGCGTTTGGCACCTCGTTGAGCGATGGCACATTTGTTGTCACTAACAGCATGAAAATTCCTGTGTGGAAGCATTTTTTGCTTTCATAGGTATGTGCGCTTGGGTGATATGAACAGATCACAAAATAATAAGGAACAGGGCAATTACCAGCAGAACTCATTTGTTATCTGCTATCAAGCCTCAGCAGTGGAGGGAACATAGTCATCTGCGTGCCCTAATGAAATGTGACAGACATTTAGAGACCAAAGGCTGACATTTCCTGACAGCATCACCATCTGCACAGTGAAAGCTGCTAGTATCTGGACATCATAATCTGTGAAGGGCTGTTTGTTATTGTACCTCCAAATCGCAGGTCACACATCCTGGAGGTATATGTCATTGGCTTTGTATGCAGTCACTTTACAACAGCTAGGATCCTAATTCTCAGTCTCTCACTGTGCTCCCTAGTAGGATGGTTAATGTTTCAAATAATCAAGCCAACGGCCTAAAATGTAGGTATTTAAAAAGAAAAAAAAACAAACCAAAAAATCCTTCTAGCCTGCCAGCTAGATGGAGCTGTATGGTCTGATTTCTAAGAGTAAGGGATTTTTCTAGGAAGCAGGGATTTAGCATATATGATATACAGCAGTTTTTGCAGCTTCAGAATTATAACATGGTGGTAGTTTCTGCCATCCTACACACAATGCAGGTACAAGGAAAACTGTTTAAAGAACAGAAGATGCGATAATGACAGGGATTTTTGCCTAAATCAAGGAAAAACACGTTGCCTCAGATATGTTGGAACATGAAGATTAAAACAGGGACTACAGGAATGATCCAGTATTTTTTTTTATCAAGCATTTTTTTCAGAACAAGGAAAAAGGTGACCTTGAGAGACAACAGTACAGCTTAATTGGAGTGAAAAAAAGCAGGCACACCCCCGCCCAACCAACAAACAGTGCAGGCTAACCTTATCATGCAGATTTCAGTGTTCCCTTGCATTATAAGGCAAAGGAGAAAAGGCTGAAGGCACAAGTCGTGTTATAGAAGCACATGCACCAATGTGGCCTTGAGAAAACCTGGGTTTTTTTTCTGAGGTCAGGTACCCTGAAGACTGGTCTTGAATTCCAAATGTGTTTGGTAGAAATTTGTTTGGTGTTTGCTTCCCTGCCTGGCAGTGAACACCCAGCACTCAAGGGCTTTTCTTTTTCTTTTTTCTTTAGTTAAACAAAACCAAACAAAGCACCAACACAGCACCACAGAAGGAGGGACTTGATTCCACCTGGTAGAGGAATATTCCTGGTCAGCTAGAAGCCCAGTGCCTTCTGCAAAGTTTTACTTGCCGGAGCCTGGCTTGTGGTATGCCTCTTTCCCATCCATCCAGCTCCTCTGAGCACAGTGATGAGCAATTGCCACTTGACTCAGGCACTGATCCTTGAAGCCAGCTTTAGCAAAGAGAACAGTTGTGTACCTCCTGAATGCCTCTTGATGCCTCCTTGGTGGCATCCCAGTATCTCAAGCGCTGACTAAATTTGTAGTCTCATGTTCTTTCACCCACTTACCAGAGGGAAGCATGGCATGGGGCTGATTTCTTCAAATTTGAGGGTAATGGAAGGACACACAGGGTCCTCACACCTCTGGTATCTCGGATATCTCTGTTCTCTGGATCTCTCAATTTAACTACTGTCTGGAAGTGAATGTCTGGAAATAAAAACACATGAGGTCGAGGGAAGAGCCCCTAAAGTAGCTCAGCACTGAGGGTCATTTTCCCACATGGTGCAGCGTCTCCTGCTCCCGGCAGGTTTCAGCAATGTGAACAAAAGAGGACAAGACGACCCCCTGTTCCTGCCTATGTATTTAGGAAGTCTAGTGCTCAGTAAAACAAAGTGGATGTATAAAAGTATCTGTAATTCTGGGAAATATGATAGGAGGAATTACATGATCTGACAACATGTTTTACTTAAGGTTGCTGAACTGCATGCTTATGAACTTCTTCTGCTGGTGAAGTACCACTGCAGATATTCAGATTTGAAAGTCTGCTTTTCTCTTATAGTGAGTAAAAATGCAAACCAGGTATGTAGTCTATGGGAAATCTGAAGTCAGCTGGACCTAGTAAACTGTCACAAGCCAGGGCAAACTGTGTCCCAGGAGCAGTTTTTGCCTCAGAAGCAAATATTAAAGATCACTGCTTTATGAGTAATCCCTCAGCAAGAGAGACCAAGGAAGCACTGACTAACACAGTTGTCCCCTTGGAAATACTGAACTGTGGGAAAGGGTTAATATCCCACCAATGAAGCAATGAAGATTCATTATATTCACTCTCCCTCTTCTGGAAGCAGATGGCTTTCATAGCTCATCTTGCGGGTAAGGATTTTCAGAATGAGCTGTCTCCTATGAAAGAAATGAAGGGAAAAAGCAATAGTAGGAGGTATGTTTACTAAGCAAATATGTTGCAAGTGCATCTAGTATAGCAACTGGAGACAGGGGCTTCTGGGATGCACGTACACGTGGAATAGCAGATACTCATTTCTTAGGGCAGGAGGAAATTGGTCACCCTGCCAAAGGACACAATTTAAAGTCATGGATGTAGCATTGAAGTCTTCAGAACAATACGGTAGTGCTCATTTTCCCCAGGAGTGTCTTGTTCCAATATTTTAGAATCAGTGTAGGTGGGTTCAGTTTCCAGCTTGCATAAGAGTTAATTTTCTTTCTGCACAAGTTCTACACCCAGATACTGTCACATGTGAATGACTCATGATGATCTGCACTGCGTGGCCTCCTGCTATAGGCAACTGAGGGAGAAAAACCCAACACAAAACAGCACCACAACAACAAAATCCCACACTTCTTTCTCTTTAGGATATTATTTATTGTTGCTACTCACCTTTAATGAAAGAAAAGACAAAAGCCACACCACAATGTGTAATTCCACAGAGGTTCTAATCAAACCCAAACTAAACATGAACTATTATTGGTTTAGTGTTAAAACTAGCAAGCTCATATAACAAAATCCAAGTAGCAAGTCACTGGAGGAAAAGTTATTAAAAAAAGAAAAGCTGCTTACGTTAATTAAACAAAGAAAATCTGCCTGGCAGACAAGAACAGCTTAGAAGCAAATGCATTTAAAATATGTATCTGTTTCTTGGTGTTCCCCAGGTCACTCAAACACAGCTAGTATGTGTGCTCATCCATTCAGTCTTAAAAGATTAAAGAAATTGTTGCTCATGTTGACTAAATGTGGGGAAGATACATGGGTCTCCAAAAACAAGAGCCCATGTTTGCCCGCCAGGTTTTGTGAATGAAGCTTTCAAAGTAGAGGAAAAAGACTTCATTTGTGCTTCCTTTGAAAGGCAGGGTACAGCACAAATTAAAAACATATTAGGCTTCAGAGAGCCTCTTTGTTCTGGAAAACCCAAAATAGGGAAAAAGGTTCTGCCAGAGCTTATCATGAGGCACCAAAAGATGACAAGAAAACCCATCCATTAGAAAGCAGGCTCCATCAGCACTGCTGCTCACTCTTTACTGAGTATTAAATAAGGAAGACATTACCAGCAGCTTGGGTTTTCCCCCTCACTCCCAGAAACTATTTTGACAGTTGATCCCTGTGTCGCAGTAACCCATTGAGAGAAATTAGGCGATGCCAATACTCATGCTTTCCTTAATTTCATTTCTTCTGAGACCTGAGTGGATAAGCAAGAGTGAATCCCACATCCTTTCAAGAACATATGCTACTTCCTCTTACCTTTTCCCTAATTTAAACTTCTTTAGAAAAGCCTTCAGTAATGACATATTACCCCATGTATTTGACATTAGTACACATTTAAAGAACAACTGCAACATATTTCATGGTGGTCATATTAAGAAAGTTGCACAGCTATTTTTATATACTTACCGTCGTAGACATACTATGAACCGAGAAACTCAACAAGTCACCCAAAAAAGAAAAGATAACAGAAAAACCAACATGAGTAGACTGTAAGATTCCCAGGTGCATTGTTTGCTATTGAATAAATATTCAAGGATTTCCAACTCTTAACTCTCTTAACTTTGATATTACCATTTCTATGCTTTTATTTTTATGACATAGCCTTGGATGGCATGGTTTAGTGGGAGGTGTCCCTGCCCATGGCAGAGGGGTTGAACTAGATGATCTTAAAGTCCTTTCCAACCCTAACTATTCTATGATTCTATGATTCTATGACATTATAAAATTAAGATAGCTGTTTCTAAGCCACAAGGTTGTGGGTGTTTTTTTTTATTTTAGAGCAGAGGTTTTCAATGTAACCACACAGAATCAAAAACTTTATGAACAGTGGCATTTAGTAATCTTTTACAACATCCTGCAGGTGAATTTCCATTTAGGTATTGCTGCTTGATTACCTTACAAAGAATAGTGCATGTATCATAATAAAATTGTGATAATCAACCTGAACGAAAACTCAGCAAGCTCAGGGCAGGATAACTCCAGGCACCCAATTCTTCTTCATATGATAAATGTACTTTCACGTGTTTGTGCATCCTTCTACTTACCACAGATGAGTGCTAAAAGGTGGTGAATTTCTTTTAAACATAAATAGATACCATTTTGATTGTATTCTACTTTTCAGATACGAATTATTGAGCTGAATAGTACATTGATTACTACAAACCTCATGAATACATTGTCTATGTCATGTTTGTCATTGTATGTTTGTCATTGTCATGAACACATAAGATTGTCTAGTGAATCTGAAAATTGCTTCCCTTCTTTTCACAAGAGAAACCAGAGACATGTAAGATATTATGAGCTGAGATTTTTTATTTCTAATCAGACCTGTATCACATCTGTAGTAATTTCTCTTACCTCTGTTTTGTCCTGAAAATATAATCTTACAGTGAAGATACCAAAAATACCCGCTTTCACCATATAGTAAGAATATAACAAGCCAAGTGTAAGGTTTTCTTCTGTGCAACTCTCTCGCGTGCAGTACAGATCTCAAGTACGTATCCTAAATGCAAGTGGTGTGCAGAACACCCTTCGTCAACAAGAAATACTAAATGCATACCTTAATTTAGAGATATATACTATAGCTAGACACATTATTTGGCTCTCAGGGAAAACTATGCTATTTAAGCTAAAGCATTTATTGTTCCTCGATAGGACATCATTGAAAACTTCCTCAAGGCTCTGTTAGGCTTCCTTCCATTTTATCTTTCCAAGACATTAGAAGTCTGACAATACTGAAAATGATGGGTATGATTTAATGGTTGAGCAACAGTGTGTCCAAAAGGGCAAGGACAATGAAGCAATATTGTAGAAGAGCATAGTGGGAGGAGAGTGGAATAGGTTCATATGAAGCAGTGGATCCAGCAAAAGCCTGGATTCACTGTGTTTTCAAATTCCTCTTTTTTTAACATTTACAAAAATAGGACATGCAAAAAATTTCCAAACTACAAACAGATTATTAAAATAACTACCAGGTACATATATATATATATAAAAAAGTAAACATATTTCAAATTTATGGGGACAAAAAGCATTAACAAAAAGAAAATAACTCCCAACAAATTAGGATTTTGCTGTTCCATAGCTCTCCTTCCTACAGCACTGTAGGTGAATCCATGGCAAACATCGTTATGCACTATGAAGTGTCTCCAACAGGACTGCTCTCCATCCACTAGGCTTGCCTGCTCATTTGCCTCAGAATTTAACCTTTACTCATGAACAGTTTTCTTAGGCTCTTAGAAAGCAAAGATGCAGAGTGCTCATGAAAGAGCAACCTCCCAGCCTAAGGCCAATTGACAAAAAGGCTAACGGTAAAAAACATGCCATTATGACAAACATGCACATGCCTCACAACCCAATTACTTCCACCTTTCAAAGTTTGCTTGGCTGAGAAGATTCACCCAGTGTCTATAGAAGTGAACCAACTGCGTACTTGCAATCCCGGTCAGTTTTCATTATCAGAGGATTTAGACAAACTTTAATCATGTTGAATTCTTCTTTGCACTTTCAAGCACAAGAAGATTGAGCTAAATCATTTTCTGTTATGAGTCAATGCTGTTAAATTACAAAAAAAAAAAAAAAAAGAGAAAAAGGAACCAAGCAGTTTTCAAAGATTTCATATTACAGAATGTGGTTATTCATGAATAAGCCTCCAGTCATGAAAAAGAATCCTGAAATTGTTTAACACATGCAGTAGGACACAGCAAGTTATAGCCAATTACTTAAACCAGTTTCTTTGAGAATCATCTGAGTAGAAAAGCAATTACAAAAGTTTGTCTCCTTTGCAGATCCTGTGTATCTGCTTCTCTATATTTCTAGGTGCATTACTACAATAATTCAGTTGAAGCAGAGCTACAAGCTATTCTAGAATTAAATATACTGTTACTCATTTCAGATGTTAATAGTGCAATCATCATTACAGTAAGGGAGCATAAAAGTGAAAGCTACATGTATTTAACTTGTATTTTCAGAAAAATCATGGATTTCTTCAGCAATAAAGAGCAGTTAAAGGATAAGTTCTGTATTATCAGCTTAACACAGTGCTATTTAAAGTGAATCTATGTAACAATTGTAGATACCTGAAGTCACTTTATGTCCAGCAGGTGAGAAATATCTACCATGACAGAATTAGACACAGTGTATTTCCATCCTTTAAGACATTAATAAATTCAAACCCTATTTTTAAGCCACTCCAGTCTGAATTTTCTGTAAATCAAGCCCCATCAAAGTTGCAAAACTGAAGGAAAAGCTGGCGAATTCCATATCAGCACATCAGTTTCTCTTCTTTTAGTATCAAGAAAATTAAAAGGAATAGTTGAGGCACAAGTGATTTTTATGCAGAAGTATAGAAGTATTTCAAATAAGTAGACTAAAACTTCAGTATTTCTTTTAACTTCTTTAAAAAAAGACATATATCATAGGTCTATGATCACAGTTGTAAACCACAGTCACCACAGTCTTACTGGATTGCTTTTTCCCCCATTCCAAGATGAAGAAAAAAATTGGTTCACGGAACTTACCAAATCTACTTTATACTGCCATTTGAACATAGTTCATGTTTAATCAAAGCAAAGTACAAACTCGTGCTTCAAGGCAGCCTGAAAGCACTCTGTTATTTCTTCAGTGAAGACAGCTTCAGTGAACCCAGTAACTGAAAGAAGAGTCCATCCAGCTGAACTGACATTAACATTGCACGCAGAACTTATATGAAAGTGCGCTGACAACAAGCTTTTGAGAACAAGTCCATATCATAAAAGCTTGTTCTTGGAACTACTTTTATATCTATGGTTATTGTTTCTGTTAAGAGGCACTGCATAAATATAGTTAGTCATCTAATGCACTTAATATTTCTCAGCTGAGGACTATTGCAGCTTTACCTTATGTCTAGGTGTGATTATACTTTGGTTTGCTTTACAACAGTAACATTGCACTAGCAATACAGCTGATACTAAAGAGAAGGCTGAAAATACGCAGACTGGAGAACTGAAAAAAACAATCTTCTCCCTTACTTCTTTTCATGCTTCTTGGTTAATTTTCCTCTTTCTAGCTGGAGGCTTGTACTGCTGTTTGTTCTCTTCTCCTTTTGCTGGCTCTCCTGGGAAACTTGCTGCACTGCTCGGAGGATAGCAGTTTGCACAATCTGCTTGCTGGCATTCTGCAGCTTAACTTCATCTTGCTCCGTCCCTGGCTTCTCACCTGCCGCAGCCAAATGACAAAGAAAGGGAACTAAGCGTTCGTGACTACTCTCTGGAAATCTGAAGGATAAAGAAAGAGATGCAAAAAAAAAAAAAAAAACCCAAAAAAACCCAAACCCAAACCCACCACCAAACAAAAAAAAAAACAAAACACAACAAAACAACACCCCCCCCCCCAAAAGAAAACCAAAAACCCGCAAAAAAAAACCCAACCAACCAAAACCCAAAACCAAAAACCAAAACCAACCATAAAGTGCTTGGAAACAGTTCATTACATAGGAAACTTATGAATACAGAAGATGATGAAGTAGGGTAGATCGTGCCTCCATATGCTCAGTGCTACAGGACTGAATGAAGGATACTTTGAGTCATAGAGCTCAGGCACCCATGCCTACTTCCCAGCTCTGGGGACAGCTGTGGCTCCACTGCTGAAACAAGAATAGCTGCATTTTGCAGTAAGACACGGAAGGAGGGTTTTGTCATCCAGCTGTGAATCACATCCTTTTTTGACTTGAGCTGTGCTTCTGGATGAGGAATTGGACTTCATTTTGCAATTCTGACATGCACTTTTTCACCATCATACAGAGAAATATCTGTTTCATTAACATTCCTATTTACTTTTAGTTCAGACTAATAGCACTCACCCATCAAATTCCAACTGACCTCTAGGTATAAAACTGTGTTAAGTGCCAGTTTGTTAATTCTTAGATCCTTAAAAACATTTGCAAAAGCATTTAAAAAGGCTGAGATTGCTGTAGGTAAAGCAGGAACACACACGCATCCACAACACTGTCTGTAGCAACCTGACAAATACGTATTTCTTATGTGACACATCCTTGTTTTGCCAGAGTAAAGATAAGGTCAACGAAGGTGATTTTTCCCCTTCTGCTCTCATTACCATGTGCAGTACTGTGCTCAGCTCTGGGCCCCCAACATAAGAAGGATCTCGACCTTCTGACCCAAACCATTCTGTGGTTCTGTGATTTCATGATTCCTTGAGCCAATAAAACTACCAGCAAAATGATCAAAGCTTACTCTATGAGAAAGAAATTATTCATTATCTCTCCTGCTTCTTTGAAAGGGCTTCAAAAATATACTTATTTATATCATGTTCATATTATATATGTTAAGGGTAAAAGTAAAATATAAATGTGATTTAACGCTACTGAAATCGAATAATTATAAAAACGTTACTGCACTGAGATGACAAAGTTTGCCCACAATTGAGAGGATAAACCCATGAAAACTTAGAAAACATGTTTTAAGTTGGAAAAGCTGACTGAATGGAATCACTTGAATTCTTGGCACAGTCAGATTCCCTGATTCAGTTTGTTCCACTCCTCAGCACTTGAAACAGTGTTTTTTGGAAAAATTTCAATGTTGCTTAACAGTAAAGTATACATATTTCTTTATTACTCAAATATGAAGTCACTTGGTATTACACAATGAATCAGTCTTCTTGCAGGCTGAAAAAGACCAGCCAATTCAGCTGATATTCAGAAGATAATATATTAACAAAAGCATGGATAAACAGGAAATTGTAAATACAAATGAGTATGCTGGAATGAATTACAAGATTATATGAAATGTGGAAAATTTGCCAACCCCTGTAGGCATAAACCACTCTAAACTTATTATTAAAAACATACTGTCAATTAAGCACACTGCTGTTTAAAATTAGTTTTTTCTCCTTAGGGATGCTTCATTATTTACTTGGTTCTTGACAATCTACAAAATCTGAACTTCAAATATTTTTACATTATGAAGGTCATCCACAGCAACACCCAGTTGAAAAAAACAATAGTTTTAGTTTTCCAGTGAATTTCTACCCAAGTTTTCAGCCATTTATCATGGAGCAAACCCCGCCTCAAAGCATCACTCAGGTAAGTGAGACCTACCCTATGTTTGCCCAGCTCAAATTCATTAGATGATTCTTTTCTTTTTTTTTAATGGGAAAACAAATCAAGAACAAAGAACCCACAACATCTGGGCTATTACTGCCCTGATGGTTTAGGTATGCTCAGAAGGGAAATAAGGCAGCTCAAACTTAAGAATTTCACACCTGTGTAACACATTTAGGTGGATAGTAACATAGGTAACAACAGCTAATTGGCTTTGGACATGGACAGAGTCAAAGATGTTGGCCTGGGGTGACGTGACCAATGAGACCATTGGCAGCTTATGCTGAACACACAGATTAGAAAGCAACAGTGAAAAAAAAAAAAAAAAAGCCCTTTTTGAGGAAGATATCTGGCACCGTGTGGAGGTCTAAGCCTGCATTGGGACCATTACGTGTACAAGCTAGACTGCCAGACAGGATCCAGACATGTTGAGCACTCAGACATGAACATCTAGCTCCCCCAGGTGTGTGGTGTCCATCACAGCTGGCCCATCTGGACATGCCTAAGCAAATGATTCTAGATTGGCTCTGCCTGAGCAGGAGTTGGACAAGACAACATCCAGAGGTCACTTCCACTCTCAAATCTTCTGTGCTCTAGCTGGTGAGGCTGCCATAAACCCCGACTTTTCCACTTCCTGAAGGAGTAAATGTGTCTCTGAAAGACCATCGCCTCTACTTCCTCTTCTTCCAATTATTCATTTCAAGAACAGAAAATAGCTTTGTGCAAAGTGCTAAGAAGGTCATTTATTTACTGATATGCTGGTGCTATTTTGAGCACGAGAGGGATTGACTACCAAAAAATGAGATGACTCATGTAAGGATCCCAAAGGGATCATGAGCTGGAACATATCTATCGAAGTGCACCACCTTGCTGAAATACAGACTGCTGTGGACATAAACAAAGGCAGAAATCTGAGTGCCTGTAAAATTAATCAGACGTTTTAAGAACTGCCTATTTTCCATTAGGTAAAACAGAGACATTGCTCTGTTGTCTAAGTATTTGGTGTTTAGCTAATTGAATAAGAGTTACTAAGGTGAGAAGATACAATTAATTTTTACCTATGCTTTTTTTAGATTTGAAGAATAACTACCTTTATTAAGATTTCACTAAACAAGGTCATTTGAAGTAATTGCTGGGAAATACTTGCAGGATAAGGTCCTACACCTGGGTGGGAGCAATCCCAGGCACACCTCCAGGTTGGGCAGAGAAGAGATTCAGAGCAGCCCTGTGGAGAAGGACTTGGGGGTGTTGGTCGATGAGAAAATGAACATAAGCCAGCAGTGTGCGCTTGCAGACCAGAAAGCCAACCATATCCTGGGCTGCATCAAAAGGAGCATGACCAGCAGGTTGAGGGAGGTGATCCTGCCCCTTTACTCTGCTCTTGTGAGACCTCACTTGGAGTATTGTGTGCAGTTCTGGTGTCCTCAACATAAAAAGGACATGGAACTGTGGGAACAAGTCCAGAGGAGGGCCACTAGGATGATCAGGGAAATGGAGCACCTCCTGTATGAAGATAGGCTGAGAAAGTTGGGGCTGTTCAGCCTGGAGAAGAGAAGTCTGCGTGGAGACCTCATAGCAGCCATCCAGTATCTGAAGGGGGCCTAGAGGGATGCTGGGGAGGGACTCTTCATTAGGGACTGTAGTGATAGGACAAGGGGTAATGGGTTCAAACTTCAACGGAGGAAGTTTAGATTGGATATGAGGAAGAAATTCTTTACTGTAAGGGTGGTGAGGCACTGGAATGGGTTGCCCAGGGAAGTTGTGAATGCTCCATCGCTGGCTGTGTTCAAGGCTGGGTTGGAGACAGCCTTGGGTGGCATGGTTTAGTGGGAGGTGTCCCTGCCCATGGCAGGGGGGTTGGAACTAGATGATCTTAAGATCCTTTCCAACCCTAACTATTCTATGGTTCTATGATTCTGTGATACAGAAACAGCATTCTGCCTACTAGTTATTCTTGTCTAATGATTACTCTTTTTCTCTCAATGACAGAAAATCTTTTCTACTTATCCTCTATCTTTAAATGCTCACCTGACCCCTAATTCTGAAAATAGAGAACTGAAAAATGCAGGTTAAATGATACTAAATGCAAGTTAGCAATTTTACCTTAAGCATGACAAAGTCTCTTTAGCATGTTTTTAGTACCTTGTACTTCATTTGGGAAGTTTTACACCAATTAATATAGCAGATGAAAACTGATTTGTAAACTCCAGCATGGTTCCGCAATCTAAAGTTTAGTTTGAGAGATTAAAAAAAAAACTCTCAAAATTTTGGACTTACTGCAGGAATCAGTCACATATTCGACTTTTACCTAAAACTAGTGCCATGTATCAGTACCTAAATCCCCTTGGCTTGTTTGAAGATGTTTCCCATGAAAGAAAATTCACTAGCAGTTTGGAAAAAGAATAAAAGCATTTAAAGTATATTCCAAGTATTCATCTCAATTACTAGAACTAATATTAGTTTAACAACATCTTGTGTAGGAGACTACATTCTCTGCAATGTTTGCATTATGGAATATGCATAGAAAAGTACACAAGGAAAATTATAGCTATAGAGAAATAGCATTTAGCACAGCTTAAATCTTGAAAAACTTCACTCTGGTTGCACATGGAGCTTTTATGATTTACACACTTTACTTCCTTCAAAGCAACCCAAGTCACTTCCTTTTCAGATTGCAATCAAAGTAGTCTCCTGCAATTCCTGTTGATATCCCCAGTGCCTTTTCCCGTTCAGCTTGCTGGAAGTTAAAATTAATGTTTTATAAACACTCTTGCTAAGTAACATTTAATAACAAGTAACTTGCATGAATCAGCAGTTTTCTACCATATTTTTTCATAGGATCATTGGGAATACTATGATGAAGCTAAACTACCACAGGCATGATTTTGCTCTTGCAAAGATGCAAGTCTATCCCAGATCCACTACTGCTGGCAATGAAATGAGGGAGGATGAGACACTTTTCAGTGAGTGCAGAATCAGTGATTTAGAAGGAAACAGGAGCAACATTTCTGACATGGACAGAGAGCAGGGGCTAAATGGTGAATGAGCTGTGGTAGGAAAGAACTTTGAACTCTCAGAGAACATGGACTAGAAATAATTTATCTCATACTTTTTGAGAAAAGAGTAGTCATTCATGAGCACGCATGACCATGAATGTAAACCCTATCTCAGGAAACTACTCTTGTTCCTCAGTTATTCCTTTTGCTTCTTCAACTGTATGACCTTACTGCATTTCCCAAGAGAAAAATAATGCCTTTAAGTCACCTTTTTTCCAAACATGTGACATTTATGCAGCTCATCATGTCTTCCTGCAGGTTAGGTCTCATCCTGTCTTGAGGCACAACACAAACATTACATTTGAAGAGAACAGCTTAGTTTATGACAAGTTCCATGAATCCCAAAGGCCGTGCATCAGAGATCAAAAGTTTATGTTCTGCTTCACAGGAATAACAAATGCAGTTTAATTTCAGCAAACGAATACCACTAAACCTGTTCTGGAAAAAAAGAGATTTTTGTTTGGGTGAAAAGCTTTGAGTTTAAGCATACCTAAAGCAAACAATAAAAACCACATTCCTCTAAGCAAACTTCTGAGCAATTCAGAACTCACAATTACCCAAAAATCCCGTTGGCTACAATTTCATTTTATGCAAAATTTCTGAAGCTGAAAGAGCCATGAAGCAAATATTCTTTCTTCAATTTTACATTAAATTCAGCACGTATATCCTTTAAGTAGAAAATCTACTATTTGTTTTATTAATATATTGCTTTGGATTGTGACAGTTAACCATTATACTATTTCCTGCAGCTTTGCAACATTAGAATTACTTTTCCATTATTACTAAAAAATAATAGTCCAACAAAAATACTGCTCTCCAGTAAATCTATTTCAATTATATTGAAAATTACTACTGTAATTTTTATAATCCAAATGTCAGTATTAATGAAATTTTAAGATGGAAGTATAAGTAAGCAAGACTGTGATGATAAGACTTCATCACGACAAGGTCTACTGCAGATGTATGGGAACTGTATTTATTGAAAAAAGTTGCAGGATATTGCCTCAATTGTGTTAATAAATTGTAGATCTTTCAAAAAAATCTAAAGAACTTGGCAAGTTCTTAATGACATCATAGAATCATACAATAGTTAGGGTTGGAAAGGATCTTAAGATCATCTAGTTCCAACCCCCCTGCCATGGGCAGGGACACCTCCCACAGGCAGGGACACCTCCCACTAAACCATGCCATCCAAGGCTCTGTCCAGTCCAGCCTTGAACACCGCCAGCGATGGAGCATTCACAACTTCCCTGGGCAACCCATTCCAGTGCCTCACCACCCTTACAGTAAAGAATTTCGTCCTCATATCCAATCTAAACTTCCTCCGTTGAAGTTTGAACCCATTACCCCTTGTCCTATCACTACAGTCCCTAATGAAGAGTCCCTCCCCAGCATCCCTCTAGGCCCCCTTCAGATACTGGATGGCTGCTATGAGGTCTCCACGCAGACTTCTCTTCTCCAGGCTGAACAGCCCCAACTTTTTCAGCCTATCTTCATACAGGAGGTGCTCCAGTCCCCTGATCATCTCGTGGCCCTCCTCTGCACTTGTTCTAACAGTTCCATGTCCTTCTTTATGTTGAGGACACCAGAACTGCACACAATACTCCAAGTGAGGTCTCACGAGAGCAGAGTAGAGAGACAGGATCACCTCCCTCGACCTGCTGGTCACGCTCCTTTTGATGCAGCCCAGGATACGGTTGGCTTTCTGGGCTGCAAGCGCACACTGCCGGCTCATGTTCATTTTTTCATCAACCAACACCCCCAAGTCCTTCTCCGCAGGGGTGCTCTGAATCTCTTCTCTGCCCAACCTGTAGCTGTGCCTGGGATTGCTCCCACCCAGGTGTAGGACCTTGCACTTGGCATGGTTAAACTTCATCAAGTTGGCATCAGCCCACCTCACAAGCGTGTCAAGGTCCCTCTGGATGGCATTCCTTCCCTCCAGCATACCAACCGAACCACACAGCTTGGTGTCATCGGCAAATTTGCTGAGGGCACACTCAATCCCACTGTCCATGTCATGTACATGTATATGTTGCAGCAATTAACAGCAACATTCTTTGTATCATCATTGATATTCTACTAGAAGAAACAAAGTTCCTTTCTTTTAACTTCCCATTGGCATTAGGCAGTGATATGTCTCTCCAGCTTGTCAACCACAACATGGAAGTTCCAGGCGAGCCTCTTCTGGCAAATACTTTGTAACCTGTGAATTGAAATGGCTAATAAAAAAAATATAATAACAATAATAATTAAAATAATCAATCTCCTTCTTTGATTTGACTTATTGGCTGGGTGTTCGGATTTCAGCACTAGAAGCCTAATCTGAAGAAGAGATATAAAATATGAGGCTGCACAGCATCCATAATCAGGAAAAGTTGATGAGTCATGTTAATTATACCCAGAATTAATGAACATGGCAGTCATCCAGGGCTGAAGGCTTTCCAGCACATGTGCATAAACCCAAATTTATGCATGAGTGTCATTAAGCTATTCTCAGGATTAGAGACCCAATTTGTCTCCATGACTTTAATGATGCCAGCTCAGGGACCTCATGAAAAGGTTGTACTCAGAAATTGCAAATTTAATCTTAAAAAATTAAATAAGAAATGCATTCTTAAGTGTATTAGAGTTGATTCTGTCCAGCACTGCTTCTCAAGCTCTAAAATGGAGCCCTGTGAAGTCCTGACACATAGCTGTCAAGTATAGGATGGCAATACTCAGTTGCCTCGATCCTTAACTCCTGCCATGCAATCAGCATGGAAAAGGAACCATATCAGGAAGGGGGCCAGCACAGACTACTTTGCCCTTCAAAACAAATAATAAGAATGAAGCTGGAACAACCCAGCTCTGAACACTGATACAGGAGGAATGGAAGGGCAAAGGACCACAGCAGAAATGCAGATAAATTGTCTCAAAGGATGAAATATCTCCAGAGTATTGTTGTATCATTTTTATCCAGACATTAGCTATATCTGAAGTGAAGTTCGGTTTGTTGTTTTGTTGTTTTTTTTTCTCACCGAGTTTTGCTCTTTTGGTAAGTCTCTTTGGTTTGCTTACTATATATTTTTGAAGACTCCAGTGAGTTATTTCATTCTATTTGAAATATGCCAGCCAAAATGATGCTTCTGAAGTTTTTTATATTAAGAGATCATTGGAATCTACAGATACATTATCTACCTAGCTTTGGTGGGTGTTAGAAGACTTTTGGTATCCACCACTGCATAGTGTAAGTGAAGAACTATGTACAGGTTAATTAAATTTGCAACATTTAAACCTGGTTTATTTTGTAAAAATTAAAAAAAAAAAAAAAAAAGGAAGACGTGATTGGAACCTGCCAAAACCCAGCAAATCCTGCTACATTTTAGATGTGTTTCAATTTATACCAGGTTATTCAGAGCCTAATTTCATAAATGGCCTACTTAGACCTCAGCTGAAGCACAGCCCTTCCTTATTTCTTGAAAAATAAAAAAAAAAACAAACAACAAAACAAAACCCCAAAACAATCGCCCTTCCAAAACCCCTTATTTCAAGACAAAATGTAATGTTAATCTGTGAGTATTTAACTGAAGCAGTGATGGATACACATCCCCTCCATGCTGACAAACAGGGGCTGGACTCACTGGCCAAAGTAAAACAGTGTCATTATATGAGATATGCATACTACAAAGTGAAGTAAATCTAGAGCAATTCACAGGAGATTATATTTGCCTTAAAGTTAGAGAAATACCTGAATAGGATAGGGTTCAATTTACTTCTTCAGGCAGAAAATTTCAGACTCTCTTGAAGAAGGAAGACAGCATCTTCCGATAACATGACTATAGGCATTTGCAGGGTCAGATGACAGCAGCACAGAGCTCACCTGTCTTGACTTTCCTTGCAAGGCATTCTAAAGGAACCCAAAGCTTTTTATGGTTATGCAGGTCAGCTTTTCATTTCTGCTAACATCAGTATAGATTCTGCTCCAATTGCAATCCCTTAAGAAATACTAAATCTTGTTCTGTAGGAGCTTGAAAATTATTGTGGAAAGAACACACTACAAATGGGTAACCACTACTCAGATAGTTCAGAAAGACTATACAGAAATAATCAATACATTGCTTGAAAGAATTTTTGTTTAACTTAAAATTTGCAAACTCAATACAATGGATTAATAAAATCTGTAATTGATAAGATTGAAGGTACAAGAATAAATCTGCCTTTCACTGCATTTTACAGTAAGTACATTTAATTTTCATTACCATGATAAAGCTTATAAGCTTGGAATCATATTATTTATACAGAATCATAGAATCATAGAATAGTTAGGGTTGGAAAGGATCTTAAGATCATCTAGTTCCAGCCCCAACTGCTATGGGCAGGGACACCTCCCACTAAACCATGCCATCCAAGGCTCTCTCCAACCCAGCCTTGAACACAGCCAGCGATGGAGCATTCACAACTTCCCTGGGCAACCCATTTCAAGGCCTCACCACCCATACAATGAAGAACTTCTTCCTTATGTCCAATCTAAACTTCCCCTGTTTAAGTTTGAACCCGTTACCCCTTGTCCTATCACTACAATTCCTAATGAAGAGTCCCTCCCCAGCATCCCTATAGCCCCTTTTCAGATACTGGAAGGCTGCTAAGAGGTCTCCACCCAGCCTTCTCTTCTCCAGGCTGAACAGCCCCAACTTTCTCAGCCCATCTTCATATGGGAGGCGCTCCATTTCCCTGATCATCCTCGTGGCCCTCCTCTGCACTTGTTCCCACAGTTTCATGTCCTTTTTATGTTGAGGACACCAGAACTGCACACAATACTCCAAGTGAGGTCTCACAAGAGCACAGTAAAGGGGCAGGATCACCTCCCTTGACCTGCTGGTCATGCTCCTTTTGATGCAGCCCAGAGTACGGTTGCCTTTCTGGGCTGTAAGTGCACACAGCGGCTCACGTTCATTTTCTAATCAACCAACACCCCCAAGTCCTTCTCCACAGGGCTGCTCTGAACCTCTTCTCTGCCCAACCTGTAGCTGTGCCTGGCATTGCTCCCACCCAGGTGTAGGACCTTGCACTTGTCATGGTTAAGCTTCATCAGGTTGGCATCAGCCCACCTCACAAGCGTGTCAAGGTCCCTCTGGGTGGCATTCCTTTCCTCCAGCATACCAACCGAACCACACAGCTTGGTGTCATCGGCAAACTTGCTGAGGGCGCGCTCAATCCCACTGCCTGTTATCTACAACAAGTGCAATGGAGCAATTCATCTAGAAGAATAATCATTTGGAAGGACAAACTTTAGAAGTTAGCGGAAGTCATTCTTTTTGTATATTCATTTTTTGATTTTCCTGCTCAATACATGGAGCCTATACACAATGCCATTAAGGATGCTAATAATGCCTGTACTGCATATTACCACCATCCCTTAACTATGAAGAACTCCTTCAATATAGGCCACACAGCTACTGTAAAGACAGAATTCTTTTCACTGCTAACCTGAATAGGATTCAACCCAGTGATATGGAAGTGAGAGGTGCCAGACTCACTTGTTTAAGGCTTCAGTTCTGTTAAAAATAATTTGAAAAAGTAAATTCTGTGCCAGTTTTCAACACTATGTTGATTCATACTTTAAAGAAAGATTACATCTAGGACTGTTGACTGCTTTTTGAGGTTGCTAATTTCATCCCATTTCTGAATATCTATGAACTTTCTTCCACCTCACTAATGAGATCTGCTGGTGGAGTTTCACAGCAAGGAAAAGATCAACGTGTCACTGGGGAGGTCAGTACAAGAAGCAATTTTTCCTCAGCAAAAAAAGAACAAGAAATTCCTTGCTATACAATTTCTTGTTACCAGGTGGCAAACACTTTGAAGTATACTTGCAAGCTCTTGGCTGCAAATGGGTTCAGATAATTTTGGATGGCAACTGGTCTCCATACTCACTACCAGCCATCACAAATTCTGGACAAAAACAACCATTATATCAGACTGTATGAAGTCTGCAAAGTAGTCGCATCTATAGCCTCCAAATTATGCCTATCACATGGACTTTGTCAACGCTAAGCTAGGAAAGAATCCTACATGTTCTATACTCTTACATCTTAGGGTGTTTTTTTGGTACTGCAGAATTAGAGCAGTAGCAGAATGTAGCACAGCAGTAATGGGGACAAGCCATTTTTCTATTCATTAACAGGCCCCTGCATAGTGTCTTGATCTGTGCATTGTGAACAGGGTTCTCCAGGGGTAACTTTAAAACCAAAAAAAAGCAAAAGGTTATCAAGAAATTTTTTGTCTTTGCATCCTGCAGCACAGCAAGGTGTTGCTTTCCCAGCTTTTCCACTACAGAAGATCAGGACTATTCAGACAAGGAAGCACATCTGTTTCAGTGTGCAGCTGCAACATCTTCAATTGCAGCTTAATGAGATTCCCAAAATGTTTGGTACAAGATGCACTTCTGATCTGCAGTGTCATTACGCAAGTCTGCTATGCTGCTCCTAGATTAAAAATGTTAAGAACAGCTGTGCTGCCAAAAAGCTAGTTGAAAAGCTATTTGCGTTGCTGTTGTAAGAAAAAGGTGCTGAGCAGTGAATACTCTGACTTCTCTAATGTCTATCTTTAAACTTTTAAGTGTATTCACACATCTTTTTTTTTACATAAAAATATTGATACAAAAATGAGTTCTACCTCCACTTCCTTCTTTTGGGATTGCAGGGTCATGAGAAAAGCCTTCAAGTTCCTAGTTGTGGAGAAAATGTCAGGTAAGAAGGATTCTTCAATTGACACTGAAAAATAACAAAATTCATCTGAAAGATGAAATCACACAACCCAAAGTAGATAAAGTGTGAAGGATGGGAGTGTTCAGGCACTGAAATAAACTGCCTTGATGTATTCAGACCAAAACTGACTCGTTGCAAAAAGATATTATTTAGCCAAAAATAAAGATCCTTAGTCAATCAAACACAGCTTTGTATAGTACTAACTGGGTGAAAACAACGCAATGATGAAACTCTAATTTGTTTTGTTTTGTTTTTATGGTCTTACATTATGGAGTAAAATTCTAAAAATATATTAAAATGACCACTGAAATTATACTCTAGTGAAAGCTGCTGGAAAAACTATTAGGTAGTTCAGATACCTTTAATAGGTTTCTAACTTTTTTCTCCAGCTAGTTTTAAAAACGCAGGCCATCTCTGTGCTCTATCAGTACACACACATAAGGGCAAAGGTCCAGGACAGAAGTGCTCAAGTGACTCACGCAAAATAGCATCAGGAAAAAAAAATCCTTCAAGCATGAAAAATTCCTATGTCTCCCACTTGTTCAGGCAGCTCAGAAATAAACAGTGTCAAATTAAATTTTATTTTACCTTTCCACTGGAGGAAAGAGAGTTTTAGGGGTGAAAATAAGCATGGAATATGCCCAAGGTCATTTTGGGGAAGAGTTAACTGAAAGCAATTTGCAACGAAGTATTAAGATATTGATTAGCAACATTTAAAGTCATTGTTAAATCTGATAAATCCCGATAGTGGAAGTGATCACTCCTTTGCAAACTAATGATGTGGTAATAAAAGAAAATTTTCTGTGTTCTATAGTTTTTGCTAATGCTTTAGAACAAGCAAATGTTGTCTTTACTCTTCCTTACCTTACTAGGACAGATATTTCTTCTGTGGAATTTTATTGTTATCAGTATTTTATAAGGTAATTTGGCACTGATTTTTTTTTTTTTTTAAATTCTGGAATATACTTCCTTTTGAAGTTTCCTAAGAAAATCTGCCAATTCAACAATTACAACTTCACTTTGTTTTTTGACCTGATCTATAACCTTGAAATTTCATGTTTCTGTACTGCAGTGGCACACATACCTCCATCCTTACATCCAATGATCAGTAACACTTTTTTTGTCTACTTCTCAGCCTCCCTAAAACAGTTCAATTCAGGAAAAGTAAGAAAGCTAAACTTTGTAATGTGTACCTTGTCCAGTTTTCTACTACATGGATCATCCTCCAGTGTAAGGGAAGCACATCATGTGGGAATGCTCCTGCTAAAATGAACTCCCAGACAACTCATACAGTTTGAATTGCGTTTGCTATACACTAACCTGTCATTAGTCAACCAACACAACAAAGTGCAATAAAGGCCCAGTCAAATTAAACCAAGTATGGAAAAAATGTACTTTTTGCAGTTCCTTTCTCTGGAACAGACTCAAAGTTAATTAAAACTGGGCATGAATAAAAATCACATACAAATAGTAGTTTTTTGCATACCTGTAAATAGTAATATACTGCCTCGAATGAGCCAGAAAGTCCAGTTTTGAACACAAAATACTGGCCTTTTTGTAACAATTTTGATCTATCTAGCTCAGTAATATCCAGGCTTGTTTGGGAGTTGGCTGGTTGGTTGTTTTGTAGGGCTTTGGAGGTGGTGTTGCTTTGTTGTTTGTTTGTGGGTTTCTTTGTTTTCTTGTTGTGTGTGTGTATGTGTGTGTGTGTGGCGGGTTATTGTCGTACTTTTTGGTGTTGTTTGCTTGGTTTTGGTGTCTTTTGTTTTACATCATAGCTGTAAGTTTCAGGCAAAAGAGTTGAAGCTTAATTGGAAAGTATCTATTCAGTCAATGGTCAGTTGGCTTTGCCTTTGAGAAAGTATATTAAACTCGATGAGCTTTTTCCATTTAAAAGTTATAAACACAGTGTGTTAATTCAGTGCTCTGCAATAATGTATCCACTACCTTTTTGAAGAGAGAATTATCTTATTAATTTGCAAAATCTTATCTTTATCTTCAGATAAACGAGCTCCATTATTTTTCTGGAAGACAGTTTCTTTTCGATTGTTGTTGTTTTGTTTTCTTTTTTTCCAACCCCCATCCTGGAAGGATGTTTAGCAATCTAATCCAAACCATTTATAGTTAGACAAATCTTTTTCTTCCCCTCTCCGACCCTCCCAAAACATAAATTAACAGAAAATAAGGTTATTCATCAGAGTGGGATAAAATCAGAAAGTTGACTCAAGACTTTAAACTCTATTTCTCAGTAAACTTACGGCATTCTGATAGCATATGGCCTTAAGTACTATGAAAATACTATAATGATGTACAACCCCCCTGTTTTTTTTTTTTTTTAATTTAATTTAATTTAGTATTTTATTTTTATTTTTTTAATATCTGGTAAAGCAATAATGCCATGGCAGGGCTAATTTACAGTGAAGAAAAGCAATTAAGAAAATGCAATCTACTCAGGCTTGCTCTGTCTGAATACGAGAGATTGTCAAGCCCCTCCAATTGCTTTATCACTCTTTTAGAAATTCCTATTTAGTTACCCTATGTATATTATGGCAACATTTGCAATGAAATCATGCGCTTTTCTTTGAGCAAAAGCAGACTAAAGAATGATGACTATACAAGACAGATTTTCATAACTTTTTTTTTTCTTTCTGGACTAGAGTTGTGAAAAGAACTATTCATGCAGTTATTAATGAGATTTGTGGTTTTTTCATTGTCAGCCTTTGGGGAAAAATAAGCATGTTTTCATTATTTTAGGGGTAATCTCTTCCTGCAATATTCCAGTCCCATAGTGCATTTTAAAAATCAGTACAGTTGATGGTGACAGTCTGTCAGACAGAAGGAATTCAGGAAAGAGCCACTAATACTGAAAGGTGTAGGACAGAAACCGGCTGCTGGTTCTATTAAGATAAGCAACCTGGTCCCAGTTTCAGAACATGATGTACAAGGAAATATCAAATTAGAGAGCAACTGGGCTGTTAAAGAGACAAAATGAATTTCTGATAGTTGAAAAGGATATTAATTTCTGACAGATTTAGACTGTGTCAAGTTAGCAAAGTCAACTTCAAGATCATTTTTTTTAACGAAGGCATAAGGATTTTGGATTCTTATCCCTCTACAGATTGGATATAGAATTTCAAAGGAAGATAAAACTTCCATTAGCTTTGCAAAACAAAAGCATTAATAGAACCACAGAATAGTTAGGGTTGGAAAGTTACTCATTGTCAAGTTGCACCTTTTAGGTTCCCTCTTTATTGACCCACTGTTTTACTGACAATTATACATCTTTAGTGAAGTTAATTTCAAGTCATTTCACTACAGAAGATATTATGCATGACTTACATTCATATCCAGGAGCTACTGCATTTCTCATCACTTTCTGAACAACAAACTGCCTATTCCAAGCAGAATGTACCAAGTCAAATACAGATACTCTGCAGCTTCCTTCTATGGTGTAGTACATATATACCACACAGCACAGATTCTAAAACCTTATAGAGGTCTCATATTAGACATGAGTTCCTGCTGAAGTCAATTTTGTTTCAGTAAAAACTGTACTGAAAAAAAACTTCTCTTCCATTCAAACACTTGAGGCGGTGGAGAGGAAAGAGGAATGGAAATTTGTGAAGTATTTCCACGAGTTTCAGAGATTGTCACATTGGCAGCCACTGGTGTTGGTGCTGGGGGGATACTCATTCTCCATGCAAGGCCATGCAGTGACTTTCTGACCCTTTTGTGCACAGTCCCCTGCATGCTTGTACAGAAGGCTCCTGTCGCTGACAGGGGTGACCCTCTTAACCTCTGCCTCCACAGCTAACCTTAAGTCACCTTCTTTGAAACCACCTGCCCCTGCTTGGCAGCAGCTGCGGTTCAGCCATCACTCCCTCCCCGCAGCCCCGGAGGAGCTCTCCGGCACGGACGGGGCCTTCCCACGGGAATCCCATGCCTAGGCACCTGAAGCGGCTGCCCTTACCTGGAGCGAACACCATGGTGCCGCCGGGGAGCGGCGCGGCTCTGCACCTCGGACAGCACTCGGCCCGGCACGGCTCAGCACCTCGGACAGCGCACAGCTCCGCAAGGCTCAGCACCCCGGACAGCGCCCGGCGTGGTGCGGCGCGGGAGGCGGCTGCGGGCCGCGGTCCCTCCCTCCACACTGCGGCGGGGCGGGGAGGGGGCCGGGGCGCAGCGCAGCCCCGCGCCTCCACCGTCCGCACCGACACGGACAAGGACACTCTCAGGCAATCATCGCTGCCACAACTCGTTGCCCTGCAGCGGCATCAGGGGAAGGGCAAAGAAGAGAAAGGTAATAGCGATCTGCTCAGCAGGGAGACCGGCTAATTGCCCCTAATTAACTCGCAGCAATCCCCCACTCCTGCTGACTGACATTTCGGGGTGCGTTGCTTTCACCACAAGCTAACAGCACTGTTAATAGGCTCCAGAGACACCGGACTTTGTCACAGTATTTAAGTTTTCAAAGGTTCAAATGCTGAAGAATTTCTACTCTGATTTCACAGGCCCGTTAACACAGCTGTACTGAGGAGAAGCACTTTGATTTAAGAGGGAGCATGAATGTTCCAGCATATAAAAGATAACATCAGGGACAAAAGGTAAATAAGTTTATGAATTATGAACCAAATAAAAAAGTGGAGGGCAAGCAGCAGGAGAGGACAAACCTTATATTTTTCCACCAAATTTTATATTTCACATTTAATTTGCTTTTATTTGTAAAACCCATGCTCAGAATTCCTGTGGACCCTGAACTTCTGTAACAGAAGCAAGAAGCACAACAGCCAGATGGGACAAAATTTAGAGAAACTAACTGTCCTGTATAAGCCTAACCTGCAAGAGGTACTTTGAAAAATACTGATTATCAGTGCGAATTAGAGAAAGTGGATTAAAAAAAAAATTTATTAATATTTGCATGTAAATTTTTGCAATGTGCAATACATTTTCCAATCACATGTTCATAACCCAAAGAGCCTATTTCATTCTTTTCACAGTCAAGCTTTTTGCACACAGAGAATTCTCCAGTTAAATCTGGAATATTGTTAAGTCTCCCAATATGGCCTTTCTCTTAAAATACAGATATAGAAAAGCACTGACCTGCTTAAATAATTCTGCCCATGTACTTCATCAAGAACTCAAAAATGGCATCATCATCATAGTCAAACTAATCATCTGGCAAGAGGTTTGTTTTTTGTTGTTTTTTAGTTTGTTTGTTGGACTACTACATGATTTCTCCTTGGGAATGCCATTTCTGTTATCTGATTTCTGTATATTCCCTTTATTCTCCTTAGCAATTTCAGCTTCTTTATTGCCATTTGTTTCCTTCTCCTCTCTTAGCTCAGAAAATAAATTTCACATCCCTCAAAAGCAACTGAATAAACAAGCATTACACCTCTGGCTGCTCAGAAATGGTGCTCCCTCTAAGAATATTACTTCAAAAATCTTTATCCTAACTTTCTTCCCTCTATCATCATTCTCATTCACCTGAAGTATGAGCATTAACAGGATACCTACAAACTGAATTAGAACAATTTCTGGTACAAGTATCCAACATAAAATACAGAAGAGATTACAGTCAGTAATATTCAGCATTCTTAAGAGAAAGGTGAAGGAGACTGTATAACTATAGAAAATCAGGACTGAAAAATAATTTGGAAAGACTGTAGGAAAACTTGCAGTGGTATTTTTTATGATGTTACATGGCACCCACATACTTGATTAATGCGGTCAGTGGAGATCCAACCTTCAAGAAACAAAGATGTCAGTCCATTTCCGTCTCTCAAATAATATCTACCTATTTGACATATTCCTAATAGATACAAATGATACGTATGTTTCCAAAGGACTGGGTTTCGAGAGGGTGGAGCAGCTTGTAAAAAAATTTGCAAAACAGCAACTATGATTTAGTGATCTGAACGGATGTAAGAAACCTGTAAAATTTTAGGTGGGCATCTGCAACATCTTTCTGTAACTGCTATCTGTATTTAGTCTAATAGATTACTCTAAACAGGCACATTTTATTTCAATGATTTTACTTTTCTTGCTCAAATTAAAAGCTCCCAGCAATTAATGTTTTCTGACAGAGGAGAAAATGTTATCAAAGAGCATCTTGGGCTTCTTTTTTTTCATTTAATTAATATTTGAATTTCAGATTCGGTCACAAGTTCAAATGCACAGAAATCACTGAAATAATTGCACAGGGAAGAATTCTGTAATGAACTGTCACCTCAAAAAATGTGCAATTAATGCAGTAGAACCACCTAAACAAACAGTGCACTAATAATAATTCTCATTTAACTTCGGATCAGTGGAAAACAACATCAGTTATGCCCTGTTATTAAAAAAAAAAAAAAAATCGAATAAAAAAAACAAAAACCCAAACAAAAACCAAACATTAAGAATGAAGCACAGTGGTAAAAATGAGGTTATGTCCTTAAAATACAGTACCTGGCCTTGTTCATTTAAACATGTACCAGCAACTTGTATGAAACAGAAAATATGAAACCACTCACAAAAACACCTGTATATATTTTTATTAGTAATTCTACACTCCCCACCTTGTGTATTGCTTAATTTCTTACTGTTTGAGTGAGGAATTCCTAGTTCCTGTAAAAATCAGGAGACTTAAAAATTTTCTAGTGTGCATCTTCAAAGATATTTTTTAACGTCTTGACTTACTCAGAGGATACTTTTTGTAGGAACTTTAACATTTTAACAGTTAACTAACATTTTTAGACAGTTACAAAAATCAAGTTGACTGATGTCACTTTAAATTATCTGTTGCTACTCGTAATTCTTTGGTTTTACATCTGACATAATCCCTTTATTCTAAAGGAGCTGAAAACAATTATTTGGTCATATATATTCAGAAGCTTAGTAAACATATTTTAAAGAAAAAGACATTTTTACCTGATAATGTTCCATGTTTCATTAACAAGAATAAACAGCTAAAATGTCACAGGTAACATTTTACACTCTCCCGGAAGAATCATTTGGAAGTAATCACCTAAGTATAAGTGAAAATATTTTATAATAAAATAAAGATATGAAGAGAAAAATCAGGGAGATTTCATATGTTTACATCAAATGCTAATTTTATATTTCATAAAAAGTTTTCTCAACTCTGAGAATGAATTAGCTCTGAGCCGTTGTTTCTAATTTCCTCACACACCTCAACATTAATAATCAAACTGAGCTCTTTATGAGGGAAGATCAATATTATCAGTAAACTGCTTGAACTACTTGATGTGTTTTGTTAACCTGGGTACTGTCATAATGATCTTCAAAAAGCAATTACAGTCACTGGCTATCTTACAGTTAAATTTAACAATAAAAATCTTTACCAGCCATGGTGCAATACATTATATCTGAAACTGCAAGGAAAATTTTCAGAGGAAATAATTGTGACTGCGCATCAGCAAGAAATATCTAAAATTATTTAGATGAATATCCGAACTCTCAAATGGCAATGTGTATACCAGGGATCAAAATATTCAGTGTTCTATATTTAGACTAGAACAATTAATGCTTCTGTGATTAATATGCCTCTAACAGATAGATACAGAAAATAAAGAAGGGAAAAAAGAAAAATCAAAATGGACAGAAATACCATTTTCCTGAAAAAAGTAAATGAAAAGCCAGTTACCTTTCTATGAGTACTCCAGAAAAACAGCAATGCACATATTTCCAGCAGCAAAAGATGTGAGACCTTGAAAGCCAGCAGCAAGAACACGCAACATTTCCAGAGACAGGCAAAAGTGAATACCATTAGATTAATGTCACCATTAGAGTTTGAATACAATAGTCCATTAATTTTTCTCAATTTATCTGATAAACTGCATAGTAGTCCAGGGCTGAAGTGTACAAACATGGATAAATTTTAGATAGAGTCTCGGAGAAACAGCTGTACCATTTTGTTTTTATTTGGTTTGCCTTTTTAAGCATCACAAAGATGAGTCCACCCCAAGCCTTCTCACAGCATGTAGAGATCCCAGAAACTTCACTTTGATCTAGGGAACCTCTCTAGCTCATCACATCACGACCCTCACAATATATGAATGCCTTGCACCTGTTATCTTCCAACAGTCCCATAAAGATTAACTTGGTATCTTTATATTATAGATGGGAGTCAAAGGTACGCAGAAGCTGAACCCAAAGCAAAAGCCAACCAATAAGAAACAAAGATCTAGATACATTTAGGAGCTTTAAATGCAAGACTGAATAATTCAACTAAAACATTAGTACTTATACAGCTGTGCAAAAATCAGTGGAGCCACAGTAACTGCTGCTCCCACCTGTCACACCTCTGCAGACAGCTAGTCCCTTCACCAAGACAAATGAGTCACAGTCCAAAATTGCGAGCCTTTAGATCACATAGGAATTCTTTTATACAGCAAGGAATTCAGTCAAGTCCTTGGCTAATGAGTCTGTACCTAGCAGAGACACAGTGAAACATAAGAAGAGACTTAAGGAACTTCATAAAGAATCACTGACTCATGACACTGTCAAGGCCATACCATTCTGCACCATGCTAATGACTCATAGGATAAGTTGGGAGTCTGCCACAAATAAAATTTCAGCTTTAAACATTTTTTATTCTACCAGCACACCACCACATTTGTTAGACTAAAAATGAGTATTTTTACATGTGTCTTCCTCTTTCCTACAAGAAGACACTGAGCATACAGCACCTTATTGGTGTGTGTAACTTGACACAAGTCATAAAATTAGACATATGCTCAAGTCTTCAAAGAACTTAAAAGGAGAGAAGATGCATTTATGATCCATGGCAAAACGACAAGCCAATGAGCTAAAATAATTTACAAACTTTCAAGAAAATACTATTTCATGAAAGTCCTCAATAAATTCAGTTATAATATTCAGATAAATGTAAACAACCTAAATATTAAACTACATGATCAATTTAACACTCAAAGAAGAGATTAAAGATATGTGAAATGCAAATATCAAAATCATAATTTTAACATGCTACTAAATATTTTCAATTTTTCAAGAACTAAGAATGGGAAACTATACTGAATTACACCAATATATAAAATACAAGGAATAAATACACAATGTGGTTTCTTAACTTGTCCTGTAGTCAAAAGGATAGGGATTTCATCATACATGGCTAAAATTTAAACCATTTGGACAAATAAGATAAATATATGAATTTTAAATTGTGTTTAAAAACATCAACTTTGTCACAAAAGAAAGGATTTTAAAAGCAGAGTATCAAAACTTCAAATTAGGTTAGCAAGATTCGCAGAGCATAATCCATGTCAAATTGAAAAGTATCTCTAATAGGATATTCCTACTTTCGCAGAATTCATCACATCCATCAAGTCAAGGCTCCCTTCTGACTGCATTTAGTCTGTCCTTGGAACAATGGGAGAGTTATGAGACAGTCATACAACTGAATAAAAGAAAAGTTAATTACTGAAGTGGAAAATTAAACCAATGTTTCGTATTGAAAACATTTACTAACGCTCTTAAAGTGGGTTAAGTGTTAGCTTTAATTAAAACATGTCTGTTTAACATACCTCTATTTATCATGGCAGTCATCATATTCTCAAGTAAGAGTTTCTGATTTATTTCACCACAGTATTTAATGTACAGCGCTGAAAAGTTAAAGAATGAAACCTTACATCAGCATGACAAAGTTTACGTCTCAAAAATCATAGTTTAAGCTCTATTTTTACACTTTAAAAGCCTATGGTTGTTATAAATCTTACTGGAAAATCTGGATAAATTAGTAAAATTAGAAATAATAGATGTAAAAAGAAAATATTCAAATGTTATTAAAATACAAAAAACTGTGAGAAATATCAAAGAACATAACTCATACCTGGGAGACCTTTTCACTGAAAAAAGGCAACTCTTGACAAAGAATGCCTTCTGCAGCCTCAGATACACAACTGAAGAACTACATTTAAAACTTCTTACTCTGAAGTACCAAATAGAAATGTAAAAATACCTACGATTTTTATATTCAGGCCTTCAAATGAATCCATATTTATACCTGGAAAGAAATAAAAATCAAACAATCTGAAAACTTTGAGTTTACCACAGAAGTCTAAACTAAAAAGGCAGGGGGAAAAAAAAATCTTAACATGAAATCACTCTTGTTGAGATCACCTAATGAAATACATTACACTTGGAATTTATCTTCTCTTCAACAACTAAAGAGATCAATGAGTTTTACGCAGTAAGTGATACAAACCAGACGTAATAAGTATGAAGTGAGTATCTTCTAATACTTGTAAACATTTACTTAGAATGCAAAAATATGATTTTCCATCCTTTCGGGGTTTTGTCCTTCAGTGAATTAAGTACCCTTTGTCTTTTTTAACTATTCTGTTCTCCTTAACCTGAGCAATTTGTCACAATTCAAGGATTGCTGGATGAGAGGCAGTGTCAGATTAATTTAAACAATAAAAAAGAAAGAAAACAAAGCAACTTCAAACCCCAAATTCTGTCTTCCTGAAAAAGTAAGAATAAAGCACACACATATCCCTCTTCAAAATCCCAGAAGTCTACCAAACAAAACAGTTATGTCTGCTCCTTTGTGTTGCCTGTCTGCTTCTCACAAATGCTTTGCACCAAGTGCTGTGTTTCATTGCTGTGTATTTAATGTCATGCCAAAGCTGGGCAAGTCCTGCTCCACTCATTCTCCTAACTCTAGCTATGCACTTCTGCCACTTACCTTGGACCAAATCTAATGAATTGGTTCAACAAGGTAGGTCAACCTGAAACTAACTCATTGAAGCACTGAATTGCTTTGTTATAGAAACACACTCGACTGGCTTCTCCTAAAGCCACAAAAGCCATTGAATTTGAAGAAAACAAGACAGAGGAAACAGGTGAAAAAGGTAACAGCAAAAGGGGAGAGAACATGATTGCCCGTTTTAGCAGTAATTTGCAGTTTTACCATGACAGGCGAAACAGAAAGCAGCTGCCTGAGGAGGCAGCTCCACAATAACCACAGTTAATCTAAATTGGGACTGCTCTTCCACCGACCCTAGTACTGAGGCAAACATGGGGGGCTACTATGAAGGTGAAGGAAAAATGACTCAAAATGGTTATTAGTTTTCAGGTGCTTCAGCTTTCCGTGAAGTGGTGCCCTGAGACACTGCATGAGTGCTGCTGCCAGCAAAAGAATGACAACAACTTGCAGCAACCACAACATTGGTTGCCTTAAATCACCATGGATCTGATTCTTTGATCTCATTTAACTTTTCCATTAACTTTTAAACAGGGAAACATCTCATGATTTAGTTGTGTCTTGGAGGTAAAGCCTACTGCCTTGGTGCATTACTTCTCTGTGTTATTACCCACGGTAGGTAGACAAATGGGTTTGAGTTAAAGAGTGCTAAGCTTGTTCCTGTGCTCTAAGTGAGAAGAGATCATCCCTGCATTTAAGCTGACAGCCATTACTTTATTAACAAAATAGAAGACACTATCCAGCATATTAATGAGTAATCAGAATGTTAGCTCTATCATAGTTCTATGCATAGTAAATTCTACCTGGAGAAAGTAAAATTCTTTTCAGTTTTGCTTGAAACTCTCCACCCTGAAAAGTCTTCAAAAAGAAAGACTTCAACAAGAATAAAAGAACATAACTTAGGAATGAGATTTGTGCAGACAATACAAACTTTAAGGAGTTGACTATATAAGACAAAGTGAATTGTCACTCATTTCATTATTTCAGCTGAAATAAGAAGGTTTGGCTGCTTACTCTTCCCTATTAACCCTCATTTCTGCTCCTGCCTGAATACCTTCATCACATAACTTCCACCAACACAGAAATAAGTTCACCAGGCTTCTTTGTGAGCAGGAAAGAGAGGGAGATGGAACAAGACTCACCTTTTCAGGAGAATTGAGTTTTATGATACAAAGTCTGCTTTGCTTTTCTACTTTAGGAAACTGTATTGTCAGAAAAGAAGCTTTATAGCAGAACAGAGACAAATCAAAGCCAAAGCTTAAGTTTTGAAATAAACATAAAGATTCGATTGTAAACCATCTTGCCATGCAGAATCAGCCACTTTCTATTCACTTTTCATCTTCGCAAAGCAAGCAGATCAAATCCTATTGCCATCTGAGAAAACATTCCTGAGTGTCATAAGGAGATCTCATGAAAACTTCAGTTATTTTGTAACAGGAAGTGGGGGGATGATAATAGACTTATTTGGGATACAAATATGCATCTCTGGGTATAAAGAAAAAAGTGTCAAATGTTGTTTAGATACAGTCAGTGTAATTAGATATTTCTAGCCTAACATGGCTACCTGAACAGATACTCATGGCTTCAATACCCAGAAAAAATAAATCTATACACCGATTCTAAATGCTGGAGATTAAGGTAATGAAAACAAATCAATAAATTATCATCTGAGACTACTAACTTCTTGGGCAATGAAAACACATTCTTAAATATAAGGTACCCTAAATACAAATCTGAATATAATTTGTATTCATGTTTAATAAAAGCAATGTTTAGAACATTTTTCACAGTATATTCTTGCTTTTACTCCCAACTCTTCTCCCTGACTTTGCCCATGCACCCTTAAACACAACAGAAACATACAAAACAAGATTTGGCAGTATACAAAATAGAACCAACTAACTTATTTGAAGACACAGCCCTGAAAACTTTACTCTGTAAACCTCAATCATGCTAACGACTAGTACAAACCAGACATATATTACCTGCATATAACTGACAACTTCCCTTGAAGAGGAACTCCAGCCTGAAGTTACATAGGATCTCGTGTTAGTACCATTTCCAAATTCTGAAGTAGAAAAAAGTGAGGTTTTGCTCTCCCAGTGGAGTTCAATCATACTACATCCTCTTCTCTGCACAATCTGCAATGCCACTGCAGTGGTTTGCTCTTGTAAGCACTGCCTGTGGCACCCTTGAGCCTGAAAAAATGGATTTTCATTAGAAAATAATGAAAACTCAAAGAGTATTTCTGTCTTTTCAACTACTCTAAAAGCTGGGCTTCATTGCATCTAAGTTGCTTGCTAATGCAGACTGCTCAAATGTCCACGCAGGCCATTGGGAGGAAGTCAGAACACTACAAATGTAAGCACTCATGGTTTGTTGTTGGTTTTTTTTTTTTTCCTTTTTAACAGAATTAGTTTGCATTAGAAAATGAGTTTTTCAGAAGACTACTTTTATGCTTTGGGTGAAAAAGTTGAAATTATCAATTTTCATAACTCATTATTTTGTAATTCCATAAAGATTATCTATATTCAATGCATTATATCCATTCACTTTATTGCTGCATTAAAAGACAGCTTTAAATCTGTTTATATGCATAATACATAGTTACTGACTTAACATACTTATTCAAAATGGCTCAGAATAGTTAAAAAAATAAACCAAATCTTTGGAATTTCCATTCAGCAAGAATTTAAATTTCTTGTTAGTACCACTTGTTTTACAAACCTGTGTTCTTTCAAGAACTACAGATTTTAAGATAAAGTATATCTTGGAAGGAATCTGAGATACAGATATCCAGTAGTTTTGCATTTGCCATGCTTTTTGATATCCATATACTGAACAGGTCAGATAAAGTATAACTTTATTTAAATGGTCTACAAGTTTTTTCCAGTTTATTTATAAAAAAATTGGTGCTCAGCTACAGATTATTAAAAAACCCCAAACAAATAAAAATCAACCAACCAACCAACCAAAAAAATCAAAACCAAACATTAAGACATCAAAAGTCTATTTTTATTTTAAAGAGCTCTAGTGCTGGTCATATTGGAACTGCTTAAGTTCATCAAGATTCAGAGTTCTATAAATATCTAAAGGAGCAGGGCCTGCAAAAAGCCCCAATAAAAATCTATATAGCAGTGGAGAGAAATACATTGAAAAAAGTATCAATATTGTATAAATCACTATTTTTAGCTCTGTGATTATTTCAGATTTCTTGTATTACATTTAAAAATAATTCCTGAAATGTCTTGATTCTTATGACACTTATTTAACAAATCTATTCATGGAAATCCTCTATCTGTTTCAAAATGAATGCTGTTATAATTGTTTTAGATCTAGATGGAAACAAATGACAGACCAGCTGCTGTAATGGAATTTTTAATGAAACTTGCACATTTCTGCCTGGTTTAGAATAGTACTGTGATCTACAGACAAACTGCGCAAAAAAGATGAAAATTCCTTAGGTCTGTCTTTACCTTCTAGGAAGAACTATCCTATTCTGCACAGATCTGTAAATGTTTACATTCTAAAAGCGGTACATTGTCAGCAGTGTATGTACTTTGTTTCAAAAATGCTTTGTCTCTTGTGTAAAACAGATTGGTGTCTAAAATCATCAAAGACTTACTAAGAGATAATCTGTCCCTAAAAAAACACTCTAAGCTTAGGGCAGGCTTTCTGATCTCATCTGATATTTTATTCTATATCTCACCTAACTCCAACTCCATTAATTTAAATATCCTTACTCACTGGAGTCAAGAAGGCAATCTCTAGATTAAAAAAAACGGGGCCTGATCTTCAAAAGAACTCCGCTTTGGGTACCTAAATGGCAAGATTTTGAGGTGCAATTAGTATTCTGTAGCTTACATGAACAAACAGAAGCTGAACTCCTCAAACCTTTGCTACCGAATTCAGCATGAGCCATTTTCTTTCGCGCAACCTTTAAAATTCTGACCTCTTTTTAAAAGATTAAAGCAAAAAAATTAAAACACAAGTACTCCACTGTGAATTGCTTCGTCTTCTAATGCTTGTTTAAATATTGATAAAGAAGAGCGTGTAGAAGAAGGGGTGGAGAGTGCAGAAAGGCTGGAAGGTGTTCTTACCTGAACTTCTACAGTTTCCAAACTCAGTTGTGCCAAATAACCAGTAGCACAATTTGAATCAGAAATGAATCAGATACAAAAACCCCCACACTATTTTTAGGAACACATGGTTAAAATCACAGAATACCAAAGCTCTTATTTCAAGTGTTTCATTTCACTCTAAGTTATTCAGTCTTTTAAAGCACAAAGCCTTTTAACTAAATGGTTATACTTCTTTAGTGTTTAGATCTTTTTGCAGTTGATAAGTCTTTGGTTTTGCATCTCACTTAGTGTTGACTGTACAGACCCACTTGCACCACAGCAAGAACCTCATTTCACATCAACCAACATGTTGCTGCATTATCAACATGTAAACTCTGGTCATAGAAACACTTAGCTGTATTCTTAATGCCAACACACTGAAACCACTTGGTCACCATTGTAACATGGACAGATGTTTGGTATAAGCCAGAAAGAGTAACTGATTTTTTGCTATCAGTATATATGAAAGACAGAACTGCTTCTGACTTCACAAACCATAGACAGAGAAGTTTATGTTCAGGATTAATTCCATGTGTGATATTTTTGTGTGATATTTTTGCTACTTAACTCTGAGAAAAACAAGTAATTGGTATCTAATGTTATTGTAGCCATCTATGCTGTTCAAGCATTCTGTCATTCCTGCACACACACTAATTAGCTATTTGCCCGCTGTTGGAAACCTTGTTAGGAATATTAGACTAATCTGGCCCCAACAGAGTCAACAGCAAAATACCCATTAATTGGACAGAATCACATCCTCTGTCTCAGGCACACTCCCAGGCATTCTGTTGTAATAATTCATGACTCAACCCTTTAAGGTTGTTGTTTTTTTTTTTTCTCATGTAAATGTTCACTGCTGTAATTCAAGCTCATTACTTCTTGCAATTTTCACAGAAGACCTAGAGGAAATTTAACTTTCTTCATCTTTTACACTTTTGAACTCTTATAACAACAGATCTCTTCTGTACAGTCTTATCAACCCCAATTTTATCATCGATATAAAAAAAATAGGCAAACAATTTTAGATAAGAAAACATAGCAAGACAAATATATTTAGAAAAAGAAAGTAGATCCCATTTTGGACCTACTATCTTTATATCTATGATAATATACAGTAAAACATTTTAACAATGGTCATTTATCATGTTCCTCAAGAGAACCAATAAAATGCAATGAATACACATCCTCTGATGTTGCACAGATACAAAATGTATAGTTTGTTTACAAACTAATTACTGAATGTAAAATGAAGCAACATTTTAAAAAAATATATTGGTAAAGGTCCAAAGTTTACATTTTCTAAAATATTATGTTCATGTTTTATTTACAGACCAGCTTTCAAACAATTACTGGCATTTTAAGATAACTGTGTAACCTGATGAGTACATGAATAAACTGAAGCTGTAAAAAAAGCCAACCAAACAAAAAAAGACCCCAATAATCAAAGTTCCATGGAACAGTTCCAAAACCACTATTTTCGATTTCAAGTTAGAAAAGCAAGATGTGATCTACCACATGGCAACTTGCCAGAAACTTGTCTAACACTTTCATATGCTATAGGTATTGCAAGTGACTGGTGTTACCCAGCCACATGCCTGAGAGTGCAGGTTTTTGCCCATTCCAACTTCAAATGAAGCTTTGACAACTGCTATAGTATTTACAAATTTAAAACAAAGGCTCCATATCCCTTTGGATTACATTATGACTGTTACTGTGTCGTCTTTTGTTGACCACACATGGCAGAATGCAATCCAAAGACCACTTACTTTGTTGAACCTGTGAGTTAGCAGTTAAACTAGCAGCATCTACCCAGCCTGTCTAGGAAAAAAAAACAACAACAAAACCCCCCAAAACCAACAAAAATCAGGCAACTCTATGTAACAGGTATTAGTGAACACTGATTCTGGGTCAATTAAGACTGAAGTCTCTCACTGAAGTCTCCCCCTTCCTGAAAGCTATTGTGTTGGAAAGCAAGAGTTTTTAAATTCAAACAGGTGTGACCAGCCATGACAAGCATGCTGAGTTGAGCACTGCGGGCTGGTATGCAATCGCCCATGGCTGTGCTTTGCAGTCCGGAGGTCTGGCAGTGATACCCTGTCACTTGCCAGTACAGCTAGTCCTCCTCTGCTGTCAGAAACACTCCTTTACCTTAACTGCGGTGCCAGGTTAGGTGAATGGAAAGCTGCGTAATAAAAACTACAGCCTCAGGCTGTATTAGCTTGAACGAATTTCTACTGGATCCAGGTTAGGAACATGTCTCCTTCTCCATGCTGCACCCTTTCTGCCTTGTGGCTCTGTCCCACCTCAGGGGACCTGTACAAGGGTAAGCACGGGAACAGATGAGGCAGACTCTTTCTCCACAGGTAACACCGGTGAATGCTGTGACCCTTCTGCTTTGCTAGCTAGGACCACTGAATAATGCATTTTCTTCAGGAAAGCAAGTATTTCATTAAACCTGACACCCTTATTACAGTAAGAGGATATCCGAGGGAATGGAATAAGAAGCAATTTAATTTTGACCACTATCCCCCCTTACACTCTGTTGTACCAACCCCTAGCACCTACATTAGGTGAAAAACGGAGGAATTAAAAAGCTTAGGGAATAAATGTCTTTTTCTCAAAAACTGTAGGTATAACACCTTCACAATTATGAAAATCAAGTATTTCCTTTCCATGTCTGTTATTTTCTGAGATGTCAGCATTTTCAAACATAACTCACTGATTTCGATGTCTACATCGTACGCAGTATTCCATACTGGATGAAACAAAACATCAGCCAGTGATGATCCCTGTTTTATAGAGAACTTGATCTTATTCTCAAATTAAATCAGGTATTAGTGCATTATACTGCTAATGACAGCAAAATACTTCATATTCTAAGAATACCCATCTCTGAAATGTTTTAAAATACCTAACCAAGCAACGCTATTTGTTACTATGTAGCATTCAAATCCTTTAAAAATATGTTTTCTTGAAAAGATAATTCTCAGTCTAAATGTATACCAACAATAGATTTTGTTCCATTTAATTTCTTACACTATTTCTGATACAGTTTCTGCTTTAGCTTTTAACTGCAAGCTATAGTTTCTAACTGCTGCTCTGCTTCAGCAGCCATAGCTGCTGCCTGTAACTGTTCCGTTTCACTCTGGATGGAATTGGCTGTCGTAACTTGTTTTCTTTCACTGTGCATATTGTTCTCATGCCTTTTTAGATCAGATGCTTTAGCAAATGCTTTAGTGCAGGAACTGCAGACAAAAGGTTTCTCTCCTCGATGTCTTCTTTCATGGTCTTTGAGGTGGGACTTGTGCTTGAAAGCTTTATCACACATATGGCATGCAAATGGCCTCTCATTACTGTGAACTCTTTCGTGCTTTTTTAGATCTGGTGCACGAATAAAAGACTTTCCACATACCTCACAACTGTAAGGCTTGTAACCAGTGTGTATTTTCAGGTGCTCTTTCAAATGAGCTTGTGTGGTAAAGCCCTTCGTACACATTTCACAAACAAATGGTCTATCAGCAGTGTGTAGCTTTTCATGTTTTCTCAATCGTGCTTCATCAGAAAAGGTCTTACCACAAGCCTGACATACAATGTGTTCCCTGTGACCGTAAAGCAAATACTCAAACTTCATATCTCCGGCTGCTGTGGTCCAGCCTGGTGTCTGTTCATCTTTTACTTCACTTATGCCATCATTAAATGTCAAAGCTTGAGGGGTCTGAGAACCCAAGTCTTTTGATTCGGTTGTTTCCATGGGCTCTACTTCTTGGCCATAGCAGTTGACTTTTCGAACCTCTTCACTTCCCAACTCTTTCAGGATTGCCTCTTGCACTCTTAGGGTAGTGGTAGGTGATTTTCCATCTTCCTGACTTGGGGGAGTTCCTTCCACTGTCACATCTGAAGGACTGTCATCATGATCTCCAATTTCTTCCACCTCATCATCCTGGGTATCATTAGGTTCCCCCATAGGACGGTTTATTTTTAGACAGTACTTGGTCTTGGACTGCGTGTTCTCTTCAGGACTAGATACATCACGTTTTTGAGAGCAGAGTTTATCCAGAAATCGAATACCAAGAATCTGGCCTGAAGACATCATCAAATTTACATCCTCCTTCTTAACAGAAATCTTTGCAGTATACATGTAATTGAGAACTTCCTCAAAAATGTCAGAACGAAGAAAATCTATTTCTATTACTGATGAACTGTCAACTTCCAGCTTTTTGAAAAGCTTTTTGAAGTAGGTACTGCAGGCAGCAAGCACGCATCTGTGTGCTCGGAATTTAACATCTTCAACCACGATAGCTATGTCACAAAATTCTCCTTCCAGACGTTGTTCATTTAATGTTTTCAGGAACACAGTTTTGTGATCATCGTCATTATATTTAATGGTTTCAGACATACTGATGAAAAACTCCTGTAAAATGACAAAGGAAAGTTTTGTGATTTTTATAGAGTAGTCAAGGTCATAAAATCCCCAAAGACAATGGCATTTACACACTAAAAGAATTTCCAAATACTTTTATTTTTTTTCAATATAACCAGAAAAAGCCTTTCAGATGACAAAAGCATTACTCTCAAACTTCTTTTAAACTTGTGAATAAACACAGGTCTTTTTCTAGGTTAGACACTTTACAGTGATTTATAAAGGACATTTTTTGTATGAATAAATTACTTGTTTCAAATATTTATTGATTCAGTTATCCAAAACTGTAAATTTTCTCCATGAAGCTGCAATTCCCAACTGCAGCAGAAATCATTTTTACAGCTAAAGGAATTGCTACCACTAAAGCAAGGTATAAGAAATACTCTAAATGTATCAGCATAACAAACAAAATGTGAAACAACAAACACAGGCCTTACCATGAACAATGCGGGAAATTTTCTGAACAAATGATTATTAAATATTTGGCAGATTAACCTTCACAATGGGCCACCTTCAGTCTGAAAGACAGGAAGATAGTAGCATTTTAAGCAATTATAAAGTCTATTCAAAAAATGGTTTTAAATTTGTGTCGCAAAACATAGTGTTTCCAATTATTTTAAATTATACAAAATGCACTGTTAAAATACCCAGTTATTCTGACAGGTCCTAGAGACAACTGCATAAATTGATCTGAAAGTGCTGTGGTCATAAGCTATGTGTTTACTTGCCTCTGGCTACTTTACTTCCCTGACTCCACATACCTGAGACTTTGCACTATACCTAAAAGTCTGAAAAAATTCTCTACAGGAATCATGACAGCTAACCCAGTAACCAACCCATCAAGAAGGTGGTGAATCTTCTGCTGAACCAATGGGCTGAGCTGGCTTAGCGGAGGGCCTGGCAAGCAGACCAAGCACCCTAAAGGACAGCAGACTGCGATGTGGGTGGGGTTGCATTCAGGACCAGGGAAAAAGATACCAAAGATACCAGATCTCCAAACAATCATACAAACATAGAATAGTTTGGGTTGGAAGGGATCTTCAAAGGCCATCTAGTCCAACCCCCCTGCAATGGGCAGGGACACCTTCAACTAGATCAGGTTGCCCAGAACCACATCCAGCCTGGCCTTGAATGCCTCCAGAGATGGGGCATCCACCACCTCCCTGGTCAATCTGTTTCAGTGTTTTACCACCCTCATTGTAAAAAAATGTCTTCCTCACGTCCAGCCTGAATCTCCACTCTTTTAGTTTAAAACCATTACCCCTCGTCCTGTTGCAACAGGCCCTGCTAAAAAGCCCCTCCCATCTTTCTTATAGGCCCCTTTTAAGTACTGAAAGGCTGCAATATGGCCTCCCTGGAGTCTTCTTTTCTCCAGGCTGAACAACCCCAACTCTCTCAGCCTTTCCTCATAGGAGAGGTGTTCCATCCCTCTGATCATTTTTATGGCCTTCCTCTGGACCCTCTCTAACAGGTCCATATCTTTCCTGCACTTAGGACTCCATAGCTGGATGCAGTAGTCCAGGTGGGATCTTGCCAGAGCAGAGTAGAGGTGCAGAATAACCTCCCTCAACCTGCTGGGCACACTCCTTTGGATGCGGCCCGCTACATGATTTGCTTGCGGGGCTGCGAGCGCACAATGGAGATGCTTAAACAGCAAAATGATAACACAAAACGCATAATTGAGATTATTCAATCCCAATCTCCCACAGGCATCTAACTGTGACAGAAGCAGGAAATGCAGCAGAGAGGAGGGAAACTTAATATGTGGTTGAGAAGAAACCCTCCATCACCTGACACAGAGCTATTGGGAACTTCTTTCCTTAAGTCTAATCTTTCCTTGGCCATATACAAAATGGAAGTAGATGACAGGCATGCAACTTCCACCCATAGCACTGGGTGTTTAACATGGTATGGGAACACTTGGCTCCCTACAAATGCCTTCGCATCTCAGCATATAGTGCACTGGCTACAAAAAAAAAAAAAAAAAAACAAAACAAAACCAAAAAACAACAACAACAAAAAAAAATCTAAGGAAACTCAAAATTCTTTTCTTAGTCCTAAATAATAACATGTTAAGATAGCAAAATACATAAATATTTGAAATACACAAAGAAAAGCAAACACAAAAAACACTGTGTGCATTTTTCTTGGCTGTCTGGGTCTACTGTCCCAGGAAAATGCACTGATCCAGCACCAAAGACAGCAGGACAAAACTAGTTCAACAGTATCCGTTTAAAGAATTCCTTGCAAGGTGGGAAAAATGCTGCTTTCTTTTTAAGCAAACAGCCAAAAGTCACTGTTTATAATCTAGCAGCAATCCCACCTTGTTTTGTTAAAACAATGCACAATTTTGCTGCAATTCTGCTGAGACTTCTCAAGTCAGAACCAGATATAGACGTAGTAATTGGCTGAAAACAGTGTTGCAGAGTAGACAGGAGCATGTAGTTGGTGCGAGAAAGAAATTACTACTCTGCGAGAGGAGCATGGTAGGCACTTGACCAGAGTACCTCCAGCACCGACTGAAGCCAGGGGGAAACTCCCATTGCCACTAAGTTATTTATTCCACGGGGCGATTCTAATTATTCCTGCACACACACTGTATACACTACTGTTACCACCGCAGGAACGGGGAAAATCCGCCCTGTATTTTCTTATATACCCTGTTTAACTGTTCCGGCAGCTCCTTCCGCTGCCGCCTGAGACACGCTCGGCGCCTCACCCCGGCAACTCTCCCGGCTCTGGAGGCGCGCTGGCGCGGCGCGTACCGCCCTGCCTGTGCCCTCAGAGGCAGTCAGGCGCACGCCCGCTCCATGCACCCGCCAGCGAGCACGCGGCGCAGGCGGGTTCCCGGCAGGGCGCAGCCCAGCCGGGCCGCCGCGGCCCGCTCGCCGCCGCCGCGAGAACCCGCGCCGCCACCGCCAGCGTCCGGCGCGGCCCTGCGGCAGGGAGCGGCGCCCGCGCTCCCGGACCGTCGCCAGGGGCGCCCGCGAGTAGCAGGCAGCCCCTCTCCAGAGCGAGCCTAGCGCTACTCCCGCCCCGCGCCGCGCCGCCTCACGGGACTGCGCGGGGCCGGCGCCTCCACCTCCCTCACTCCTTCCCCCTCCCCGCCCCAACGGCTCTCTCGCGGCGCCCGCGCCGCCGACAGGCCGCGGCCGCGCGCCCCTTTGTTGGGGCCGCCGCGCGGTGAGCGCGCGCCCCAAAGTGCGCCCCCATCGCTGGACTCGTCCTCCTCCTCCTCGCCCTGCCCCCACCCACCCACCCACCCACCCACCGCGCGCGGCAGGCGCGCGACGTGCTCCGGGCTGCTGCAGGCGGCGGCGGGCGCGCCCGCGAGGCCTCCGTCTCACCCAGCGCCAGCTTTAATGGGGCTGATGGAGGCGGCGGCAGCGGCGGCAGAGCGCGGGGGGGGGGGGGGGAGCGCGCGCGCGCATCGCAACGGCGGTCCTGCAGCGGGGCGTGAGGGGAGGAATGAGGGGTTGGAGGAACAGGGGCACGGCTCGCGCTTACCTGCCGCCCGCGCGCGCGCGCGGACCCGCACTTGCCGGGGAGCGCGGGGGGCTGCCGGCGCCGCTGCCGCCACCACGCGGGAGGGGGCCGGGGATAAGGGGGGGAAAAGGAAGGGAGGGGAGGATGGAGGGAGGGAGGAGGGGGGGGAATTTGGGGAGGGGGGAGCCGGGGGGGGGGGAGGGGGCGTCCGCGCGCGTCTCTCCGATCGTCACCGCCGCCTCCTGCACGAGCGCCAGTGCGCGCGCGCGCGCCGGGGGCGGGGGTACGTGCATGCGCGGTGCGGGCAGGGCGCGCCTGTGCTGGGGAGCGTGGGGGAGGCGGGGGCGGTGGGGAGACAGGGGCCTGCGTCCGCTCCATCGCCCTTCTCGGCGGGGCAGAGTCGCGGCGCCAAAAGCTCGGCGGAAGAAGGGGAGCTGGAACCGGCGCCGTAGGGCCTAGGGGCTGCCCTCGCCGAACGGGAGCCGGGGGATACGTTCCATCCGCGCCTGCGCCCGAGTGTGCGAGACCGGCGGCGGCGCTCCCCTGCTCTCTCCAGTCCCCCCTCCGCCCGTCTAGCGGCGCGCGGCGCGGGCTCGGCTGAGACGCGGGGAGCGAGCCGTGAGGGAGCGGCGCTGGGAGGGGCGGGGCCACGCGCCGGGCACGCCGCGCCGGGCGGGCAGGAGGCGGTGCTCGCTCGCTCGCTCGCGGTGGGGGCGTGGAGCGCTCGGAGCTCGCGCCCGCAGCGCCATCGCCGCGGCTCTGAGAGGATCGTTGGGGCCCGCGCGGCCCGGGGCGGGGAAGGGCGGGTGGGAGGGTTAAAAAGCGGTTGGCGGTGGGCCCGGGTACGGCTGCGGAGCGAGAGCAGCGCTGGGGCACAGGTCTGTGGTCAGATGGCCAGAGCCAAGGGAGAAGCTGCTGGCTCTCCGGTCGTCATGTGCTCCTGGGGCAATGTGTGGTTTTACAGCCTGTGCTCCGGGGACCTGGGGCAGTGAAGCTACCGCTTCATCTTCATGTATTGCCAGGGAGACAACGGCCGTGCTGGACTGTCCCTGAAGCTCTGCAGCCTCACGAGACTAGGAGTGCTCAACTGCTGCAGGCATCCTTTCTGCCATCAGCACATCCAAACTCTAGGTCATGGCCTGCTATTCTACCCCTTGCTGGCTGATTCCCTGCACCACAGCCACAGACTGTCCCATAAGTTCCGTATCAGTGCACGTGACTGCATGCTGCACAACTCTGTCGGTTGCTGTGAGGTGCTGTGGGGCAGGCGCTGGGCCCTGTGTGTGCTGCCTGTGTGTGAGCCTGCTCGCCAAAGCCAGTAGAAGCTGGTGCCATCTCAGCCACATCCCTGAACCAGAACTTCTTTACAGTGTGCCTGGATATAAGTTGCAGATCTGTGCCATTTTCTGTGGGGCTGTGCTGCTGTGTCCTGCATCCCAGAGCCAGAGAACCTCTGGTGCCTTTGACTTCTTCTCGACCACGTCCCTAAAATGGAACTTTTTTATGATGCACCTGGATGTGATCTGTAGAATTTTCTGTGGGACTCTACAGTGCAGGTGCCTGTGTTTGCACATGTGCTGCTGTAGCCTGCTCACCAAAGCCGGGTCGAGTTGGACCCTGTGCCACAGGAGCAAGTGGTAAGTGGTGCTCCTCTTGTTCAGGAGCTTCAGCCGCGCAGCTCTTCTCCACATCTCTCAAGGCTTCATCTTGTTGGGGTGGATGACTAGGCACTGTGCAAATGGCTTTTGGTGCAGTCCCAGTGACTGCTATTGAGGCAGCCCTTGATGTGAGCCGCCAGCATTGCTGGGTTGTGTTCTGCTACTCTCCTGAAAGCACCAGTGCCCCCATGAGCGTCAGGATCAGGTGCGGGCTGACTGGTGGGAGTCTTCCAGCCGTCAGCTGCCCAGACCTTGTCTGTTCTTGTTCTCACCACCAGAGCCCAGTAACGTGCCCAGTCCTGCCGTGCTGGTGGCTGCTGGCAGGGTCCCTGGCTTCCCATACAGTCATTGCCCAGAACCCTGCTCACACTGCCCGTGCTCTTCACGGCTGCAGCTTAGTCAGTGGGGCTGTGTGGGGCAGGCCTACTGCTCTTCCACCACGCAGCTCTGGTGCCTTTGCTGCAGATGTGGCACAGCTGAGCAGCATTCCAGACAAGCTGTTGGTGGCCGCTGCATGCGCTGCTGATGGCTGTTCCGCTGGTACTGGCACAAAGTGCAGGAGGTGCTGGTGTCACAGGCAGCAGCTCGTAGCACCTGCTGGTAGCTCTTGCTGCCCGAGCTGCAGGTGCCGGCCGAGGTGCTGCTGCGGGACATGGTGGCAGAGGGACTGTCTCCTGGTGTGACACCACTATGCGGGGCAGTGCCAGGCAGTGGCCAGGCTGCCTGTCTGCAAAAGCAACTGGAAAGCGAAACACTTTTCCTATGAAATTACCCTGTTAAGCCAGTGGTTTCAGTTTCAGCCATGTTTCATGTGCAAGGCAGAGTTTTTCAGTATGCAGTTAATAGAAGAGACTACCACTCTGTGAATTATTTATTTGGTGTCCAGCTTGTAGGGCAGGCAAATTTTTTTTGATGAATGATGTGCTGGTGTGAGAATGGGCAGAGCAAAACAATTAAACTCTCTCTGAGGTGGAGTTGTGGTTACCACATTATCATGTATATCTTCATGGCTATGCAAAAGTAATCTTTATTCAAATGTGAATTTTTGGACATAGCATTTTCTGCATTTTCTGCAAGGAGCGAAGCTTGCCAAATGTTAACAAGTACTGCTTACTGTGATGTATTTCGTTTGTCAAAACCCTAAGCCTTTATCTGATGTTTTGAGTACTGGAAACTGTTCTTCATCATTATGGGTAGGCTATAATTGAAAAATCAGGCGTCTCACCGCTACAGCCCTTGGTCCCCCTCCAGCCTTATTCTTTCTCAACCTCATGTTTTGTTATTCCTGAAAAGTAGATGTTTATGGTTGCAGCAAGAACAACTCATTAAATTCACCACTGCTATTTTTGTTATTTAATGCTCTATAAATAAACTAAAACCAATACCTAATTTGATAGTTTCACATGAGTCAGCTACACAGGGTACAACAGAAGGAAATGGAACCTTGTCCACGCTACACAAAAGGCTTGAAATTCTGTACCTGAGATTGAATGACCAGAATCTCTGCATACATAAAACTTCTCACGCAATGCCATCAATAGGGAGGAATCAAGTCCCTCCCAAGTAGACTGCTTGCCTGATTGTAGATGATACAGCTGCTTTCTTCGCTAATTGGTTGCAGGCACTTGTTTGCAGACATTTTTCTAAGCAGTTTGAGCCTATTTTGGCATTCATATGCTTAAAGAGAGATGGAGAACTTCATACAACTAACAGCTTGCACAGTATGACATTTTATTTAAAGGTAATTGAGTTTCTTCAAATTTGCTAACAACCATAAAATTTCAGTTTTGAACAAGTGCAAATTTTAGAATGGTCGGCACTTCCCCTGACTATTCTCGTTTGCACATTTCAAGCCTTTATTAGCACTAGGGGGAACCCTAGGAGATTAGAAAGGTTCTAGCCCATTAGCACCTGCATTTTGATCTCACTATTGTATCTGAATATTTGTAGAGAGCATGGAAACAATTTTTTGATTGATTGATTATGGCAGAATTCAGACCTGGTCTCATCTAACTCGGAAGTCATTAAAGATCACTGGAAAACACATCACCGGCAAAAAACTCCATAACCACAGAAAAAAACCATTTCTACTGAGCTGGATTCAGGCCAGAGGCAAAAAAAGCTTAGATGTATCAGAAGTGCTAATTATCATTGATTGTAACCTGTTCATGACTAAGAAAGATTTGGATAATGGGAGGAGTGTTTGATTTCCTTTCAGGGAATAAATGGGCCTAGAAAGCTAAAAGAGTTACACTGATGCCATGCAACACGGAGGAGTTAAGATTGTTCTTTTCAACTTTCTCATTCCCATGGATAAACATGCAACCTTCCTTATCCATCATTGAAAGTGCAGAAAAAGGAGTGACTTCAGTATCAACTTCTCTTCCCTGAACTGACAGTCTCTTTGTAGTAAATGTATCATGAACTGTCCTGAAGAAAGAATTAATTCCAATGGTCTGTAATGTCAGTTATTCAGACTAGCTTCCTTCTTATTACTTTCTAATCTAAAGTTGGACTAGCACAGGTCTGATAAAAGCATCAGCACCTACTGGGTCCTATACTCTTAGGCTGGTCTGAGCATCCTTGGATCAAAACCCAGTATTTCCACAGTCGATCCTGGCCTTGGAGCAGTCACAGGTGCCACGGTAAACCATTCCCCTTACCATCTGCTTGTACTTCTTCTACGGGTAGCAGCAGGCCTTGTTGGATGAAATTGGTTTTCTGTATTAATGTTTTGCAAAAGTGGATGTAATAGATATAATACAAAATGAATCTCAACAATGTAATAAGTCTGTGCCTTTCCCAAAAAGGCTGCATAATTTTTGCCCAAGAGCCCAACAATATACATAAGCTGAGATAGGGATGTGGTGTGCATGGGTTTGGTTGGTGGACTCGTGATGGATATCAGTCTTTCATTTGCTGTTGAAATACAGCAGACACTTCTGGTTTCCCTATTCTGAGAGAAAAAAAAAAAAAAAAGGCAGCAAAGAGCTTCAAAATTATTTGGAGGGCAGAAAGTGTTTTACAGTGGGAGACTTAAAAAGCACAAGCTATTTAGCTTCCTCAAAAAGAATGCATTATGATGGTTTGATTACAGCAACTAAGACATTTAGTGGAGAGAAAATACTGAGTGAATAAAGGGATCTTTAGTCTGAAGACAAAAGACCTGAATTGCCCATAGCTGGAAGCTGAGACTGTGGAAACACTCAGATAGGCAATGAAGTGTATGGTTTTTTTAAGCAGAGGGAGTGCTTAACTGTTGGAACAAGCCAGCAAAAAAACTAATGGATTCTCCATCTCTTGAAATCCTCAAGTGAAAAAATTAATGCCTTTGAAAGTTATGCTTCGTCACACAGTACTTAACTGGCTCAAAGTAAAAGCAGCAAGAGACACTGTGTCCTGTTTTATATAGGAGGTCAAGCTAGATGGTTATAATATTTCTCTGGTTTGCCACCCTATGAAATACTGCAATTGCCAAAGACCAACATTAAAAGAAAAATAATGCTTTGAATTTAAGCAATCCAAGGATAAAGAAAGCAAAATTGAGGTTACTTTAGTAATCTTAACTATGATCCCCTGTGCATTTGCATTATAATGCACTCTTAACTGCTCAGTCACTCAGATTTTCCTTTCAACATGGACCATTACCAAAGTTACATTCTTAAATTTTCAGAAATCAGATTCTTCTGTTGCTTGATCTAAAGAAATGATTCCTAACTCTTTTCTTTTATGTGGGTCAACCCTTATTGAGGGATGCAATGAACAAATAATTGTATAAAGGAGTGGCAGAATGAAAGACACTTTGTATCAAAGTCAAGTTAATGAAAATATGGTAGCTCAGGATCTTTAGGAAGAGAGCATACTGCATTAGACTATTAAACTTGATCTGCTTATACTAAAAGGCAGCACAGGTATGGAGAGTGCATGATCCTGTCATATAAAGAACCAATATTCTGTTCATAAATGCAGATGGAGGACACTGGTCACAACGCAGTTGCAGAATAAAATGTATTTTTGCAGGAAGGATTGTCTTTCTTATATTTTTGTGTGTTATTTGAGATGCAGACAAATATGAGACTACCACATGTGTTGTGGTTTAAACCCAGTTGGCAGCTCAGCCATGCAGCCCTCGCTCACTCCCCCCACTTCCTCCCCCTCTGCTCCCGAAGGGATGGGGAGAAGAATCGAAAGAATGTAACTCCCACGGGTTGAGATCAGAACAGTCCAGTAACTAAGGTATAACACAAACCACTGCTGCTACCACCAATGATAATAATGATAAGGGAAACAACAAGGGAAGAGAATACAACCGCTCACCACCCACCGACTGATACCCAGCCCTACCCCAGCAGTGATCTAACCCTTCCGGGTAACTGCTCCCAGTTTATATACTGGGCATGACGCGCTGTGGTATGGAATATCTCTTTTGTCAGTTTGGGTCAGGTGTCCTGTCTCTGCTTCCTCCCAGCTTCCCCTCCTCCCTGGCAGAACATGAGACTCAGAAAGTCCTTGGTCAGAGTAAACATTACTGAGCAGCAACTGAAAACATCGGTGTTATCAGTGCTGTTCCCAGGCTGAAAGTCAAAACCACAGCACTGCACCAGCTACTATGAAGGAGAAAAATGACTGCTACTGCTGAGCCCAGGACAACATGCCTGTTAGGAAAAGGAATAAGACTGAGAAAATTTGCTGCCCAGTAGTTTGCTTGGACCCCTTTTTCTTCATTCAGTGGGAATATTGCCACTCAGAAGTACCCATAATTTATAATCCAGTGTATAGATACGCCTGGCATATCAACTAACATGAAATTTTTAACACATTGCTTCGTATTTAGCAAAGAAAAATATTTTGAGAAAAATAGAGAGAGAGATTAAATTATCTTTTAAACCCATTATGTAGATATCTTTTTCCACAGCTCTGTACTTTACAGCATTTAGAAAATAAATTTACTAATTTCTCGTGAGACCTCACTTGGAGTATTGTGTGCAGTTCTGGGGTCCTCAACATAAAGAAGGACATGGAACTGTTGGAACAAGTCCAGAGGAGAGACATGAGGATGATCAGGGGACTGGAGCATCTCCCGTATGAAGATAGGATGAGAAAGTTGGGGCTGTTCAGCTTGGAGAAGAGAAGGCTGCGTGGAGACCTCATAGCAGCCTTCCAATATCTGAAGGGGGGATATAGGGATGCTGGGGAGGGACTCCTCATTAGGGACTGTAGTGATAGGACAAGGGGTAACGGGTTCAAACTTAAATAGGGGAAGTTTAGATTGGATATAAGGAAGAAACTCTTTACTGTAAGGGTGATGAGGCACTGGAATGGGTTGCCCAAGGAATTTGTGAATGCTCCATCCCTGGTGGTGTTCAAGGCCAGGTTGGACGGAGCCTTGGGTGGCATGGTTTAGTGGGAGGTGTCCCTGCCCATGGCAGTTGGGGTTGGAACTAGATGATCTTAAGGTCCTTTCCAACCCTAACTATTCTATGATTCTATAATTCTATGAATTTAAAGTAAAATAATAGTGTAAGTACATTTTTAGGCAAGAGGGGAAAAAGGGGTTTAGGTTACAAAGTTGCCTGCCTTTGTTTCTTAGCAGTCCTCAACATTACGTTAAAAAGTTGAATGTCAGAGCATGAAAGAAAAACCTTAAACTACATTTTGTTTATTTCTAGTTTGCCACCCTATTTTTTAGGTTCTTCCCAAATGTCATAGCGTTCAGAGATCTCATCCAACAAACACTAAAGTACCAAGAATGGCTCCCACTGATTTCCATGGAGAGAGTGTCAAGCTGTGTGAAGAATAGGATTGCACATATTTTAGCTCTCTTCAGATGTAGTGGAGTTTTATTCTGATAAATCCAAAGCTGCTACTGCAAATCATCAGTCTCATTTCTTATAAGATGAAAAAACCCTACCTCTCCATTTAGTTTGATGAGAGTTTGGAAAAATAAAAGTCCTTTATTAGAATCAATATAGGTATCATTACTGCCTTTGTCTGCTTTCTCAGGGCTGGATTTTGCAAAACCTGTATTTAATTAAGTGATTATTTCTATTAAATATATTGAAGTTACTTACATCCTTCTGTGTTCTTCAGTGTGAACAAAGTTTGTGGAAAAATATGACTATCACAATGACTATGCTGAATCCTATTAGATTTACTGTTTAAAACTGAAGCAATCCCCTGTGACCTAGTCTGAATCGCCTCCAGTGTTCATTATTAGTATATTCTTCATCTCTGCCTCATATGGCTACTTGTCTTGCCCAAAAGAAACAATGCATTAATTACTTACTGGTTTTGGCTCCATTCCTGTATTAAAGTTTACAATCCCTAAGAATTCCCAAATACTTTTATTTTTAAATCACTACCATGTCAGGATTTTGGAGCTTTCTTTTAGTACTGTAGGATCACAGGGTTAATGCAAGTCCATATTTCTGTGCTTTCTTAAAGAGAAAAAAATAGTGAGACCATTAGCTTCTTACGTGAAATTAAAATATTAATTAATAAGCATTAAAAAGTATCACAAAAGGAAAAATATTTGCTTTGTTGATGGATTGAGAACTTGACTGGGAATGAGAAAGCTGCATTCTGTACTCAATTCTCCTCTAAGAGGTCATGACCTTGGTCACCTCACCTCTGTTTCACAGAATCACAGAATAGTAAGGGCTGGAAAGGACCTTCAGATCATCGAGTTCCAACCCCCCCGCCATGGGCAGGGACACCTCCCACTAAACCATGCCATCTAAGGCTATGTCCAACCCCACCTTGAACGCCGCCAGGGATGAAGCATTCACAACTTCCCTGGGCAACCCATTCCAGGGCCCCACCACCCTCACAGTAAAGAATTTCTTCCTCAGATCCAATCTAAACCTCCCCTGTTTAAGTTTAAACCCATTACCCCTTGTCCTCTCACCACAGTCCCTCGTGAAGAGTCCCTCCCCAGCATCCCTATAGGCCCCCTTCAGGTATTGGAAGGCTGCTATGAGGTCTCCACGCAGCCTTCTCTTCTCCAGGCTGAACAGCCCCAACTTTCTCAGCCTATCTTCATACGAGAGGTGCTCCAGTCCCCTGATCATTTTCGTGGCCCTCCTCTGGACTTGTTCTAACACTTCCATGTCCTTTTTATGTTGAGGACACCAGAACTGCACACAATACTCCAAGCGAGGTCTCACGAGAGCAGAGTAGAGGGGCAGGATCACCTCCCTCGACCTGCTGGTCACACTCCTTTTGATGCAGCCCAGGATACGGTTGGCCTTCTGGGCTGCAAGCGCACACTGCCGGCTCATGTTCATTTTTTCATCAACCCACACCCCCAAGTCCTTCTCTGCAGGGCTGCTTTCAATCTCCTCCCCACCCAACCTGTAGCTGTGCCTGGCATTGCTCCGACCCAGGTGGAGGACTTTGCACTTAGCATGGTTGAACTTCATTAGGTTGGCATCAGCCCACCTCACAAGCGTGTCAAGGTCCCTCTGGATGGCATTCCTTCCCTCCAATGTATCAACCGAACCACACAGCTTGGTGTCATCGGCAAACTTGCTGAGGGCGCACTCAATCCCACTGTCCATGTCACCCACAAAGATGTTGAACAAGACCGGTCCCAACACCGATCCCTGGGGGACACCACTCGTTACCGGACTCCAGCTGGACTGTGGAGAGCCATTTGGCTGTGAACGGGCATGTGAGCAATCCAGACAATTGCTTGACAATTGTAAGGTAGTGACCCGCAGGCACTGAGGCCTCGCCTGAGGGTTACTAAAGTTCGTGTACGTGCAGAAGCCTTGGGAAAAGTTAGCACGGAAAACTACTGAGAGAGATACGCAGAGAAGGAATGTTAACTGTAACCTTGAAGCATATGCTGTCATAGTTAACCAATCATTAAGCTGTTACTGAGTGAATCCTGTTTGGTATTTAGCCGTGTGAACAATACATGTATCCAATTAGACTTGTGTGTGTTAATGATAGACAAGTAGAGTGCCTATATATACTGAGCTATCTGCGCAATAAACTTTGGCACAGCCTGATCATATTGGTCTGTGTGCTGTGTCCGGGACTTCTGCGTCAACAAGTGGCGCCCGAACAGGGACCCTCAGATCGGCGTTGGATAAAACCGACGAGACCGACAAGAAGGAGGGGGCAGAAGCCGGTCGATATCGGGTGCTGCCCCGGCACTCGGAAGTCGCTAGCGCAAAAAGTTTGGGAATCTCGCCCTGATCAGGTGAGCGGCCGGGGAGGAGAGGGGGTCCACACTGACCAAGGAAGAGTCAGAAGTGGTGAAGCTCCTCCAACACATTCTCTCTATGAGAGCAGCGAGTTATGATGAGCCTGCCTTGAAGGCTTTGCTGTATGGAGCAAAGGGAAAGGATTTAATCCCCTCAGTGGATGCTGCCTTTCAAATCGCAACTTGGGAAAAAATAGGAGCAACGCTGTGGGAAGAGGTAAGTAAGGGATCCAAGGAGGCAAGTTAATACCCCACTGTGTGGAGACTATTTACTGACTCTTTAAAAAATAACCGATGGATGGGCCAGGGGATACGAATTTGCATCTTCCTTTATCACTTTCGCCGCCCCTGGCCTCCCTCCCCCCAGAGCCCGATCCTCAAGATCGTCAAGGTTGGGACAAATGGACAGGATTGTTAGATGAGAAAGTACAGACACTTCATGACGGACTTACAAATTTACAGCTCTCCGACACGGCTAAGTCAAAGAATGAGATAGTGGAGCCCAAACCCCCCCACCCCCACCCCCCCACCCCTCCGAACCTCCGCCAGTTGCTGCCGCGGCTGCAGAGGCTGAGGATGGCGATGAAGGCAATCCTTTTGCCCCAGACCCTGTTAATCCCGAGAAAAAGCCTACTCTCAGATCACCTGAAACCTGCGGGAGGAAATGTTTTAATTGCACTTGATAACACTGAAACTCCAGAACACATTAATGAGGAGCCTGTGCATTTTCATCAGACTGTTGTTGCTGCTCCTGAGATTCTGATGCCTGATAATTCTGATGCTGACCTGGATAGTCCTTTTGACCCGAGACCTGTTGATCCGGAAAAGAAGCCTGATTTAGATCGCCCAGATCCCCATGATAAATGGGCAGTTATAAAGGGAAAAGTAAGATGGGTGGGGGATGCAGATGTATTGTGTGCTTATAGTCTGTCTGTGATATTCATGTACTAAAAGTTAGCAAATGTAACTACGTCTGTGTTTCTATCGACCCTTGCAGACCCTTATAGATACTGTTGGCCACTTCTCCCGATGTAGGCTGGCCACCTGCATTGGAATAAGTGTGCATTTTGATCAGTACAAAAGCCCAAGCCTCATGCGATGTGAGGGAGGCAGAGCCTCTGCGGGGACGCCCGCTGAGATTGAGCCTGCCACCTTGCACTGCGATGATGCTGCTTGGAGCTGGTTTCTTGATTGTCTTCACAGGGTCATTGCAACTACATTTTGTACGTGGGACCATGTAGTGGGAGTAATGATTGTCTGCATTTTGTGTTTCACATGTTGTAGTTGTGTGGAGTGTGTTTGTGGGATCCCATAAATGTATGTGTATGTGTGTGTCTGTTGAGGGCAGACACTGTTCTGTGTATTTTTTGTTATTGGGTTAATGTAAAAGTTTTTAATGGGTAGCAGATTAACATTTTGGGCAAGAAAGGGTTAATAGAAAAGTGGTGCTCCCTGCAGAGATTTATGGTTGCAGCTCAGCAGGCTGGCAGCTGTAGCAGCTGCTGGGCAGGCAGGCCTTTGTAGCTGCTGCTGAGCAGTCCTGCTTAGTGTGTTTAAGTTAACCTAGGGGAGAATCCAAGCTTTACCAACCTCCACCCAAACAGCACCAGGGTGGCAGAGACAGAAAAGAAAAGGAAAAAAAAAAAAAAAAGAAAAAAAAAGGTAATGACGCAGCAAACTCCTTGACTGTTAACACGGTGCAGTTTGCTTCTGCATCTGCTTCACATTCCTGTTTCATCAGAATGCCTTTGCTTTAAGGAATCATTTTTAGCTTGACTTACTTCTCGAGAACTGATGGCATGGGGGAAGGGATATATTTGTGTTCTACCTACAGGTCCATGGAGGCTGCCTGCAAAGTTTCTCAAGCCTTGTCATGAGCTGGATGGACAAGCGGAAAAACCCAATGCCTTAGCTACAGGAGCTTGAATGTGTGTGCATGTAAAGTAGCTCTTATTAGAGGCTGTGATTTTGTGTATAAAACCACCTGTACTTACTAGCCAGTTGCTAATAAGAAACTACACCTTGTATTGTATGGATTTGTCACTTGTAAAAGAGATGTCAGAGTATGCAAATTTGCAGCAGCTGCTAGAAAATGCTAAGGCAAAAACTAGAAAGATTCTAATACAATGATAGTGTTATAAAGCAGGTAATGGAACGAATTAAGAGGGTAGAAGTACATCACTGGTGGAAAATTTTCTTTGGCTGGTCTGTCACTGCCACTGGCATCTTCAACATGCTGCTGCGCCCTGTAGTATATATATACTGCTAACGTAAATCTGTATGTGCTTTGCCATAGTAGTGACTTGTTACTGAATGAAGCAGGTGAACCTCTGCACTGACAACAAGGTGCCACAACTGACGTTGGCCAAATACCTCCTATCACAGTCAAGGGCAAGACTGGGTTGGCCTCTGTGTTTGCCACCAAGAAGAACCTTTAGCTCCGCTGCTGGCTGCAACCCAGCAGGCGTTGAGTGGTGGGGACACATGCCATGCCAGACCTTGATGTGAGGGATGGCCTCTCCTGTTATCAGAGAACTATACAGGAGAGAAAGGCAGGCCAAGCAGCCTGTGGTTGGCATATGTTGGAGATACGATCTAGTCCAAATCCTCTGCTCAAGTAGGGTCGTCTAAAGCAGGTATTATATATAAAATAAAAACAAAAAAAATAAAAACAAAAAAAAAAAAAAAAAAAAAAAAAAAAAAAAAAAAAAAAAAGAGGGAAATGTAGGGATTTTCTTCAAACAGTTTGCAAAGCGTAATTTGTACAAAAACTTTTAAATTTGTCTAGTTTTGATTCTCTTTCTGCAATACAGCATTTGTGACATCTAACAGATGATTCCTTGCCCAAACCACCAGTTCTATATAAAGACCTACATGATAATGAGTGGAAAGGACCAGAACCATATCAAGTTATAGAATGTAACAAAGGATGTAATGTGACTGCAAGACTAAAGCAAAGTGTGCAAAATGATTCCAGTGTAAGTTTGTTATGCTGTTTTTAATGGCAATACGTATGTGACTATGTTAATACAAGTAGAAGTAAATTCTTTAAAAATATAGTTTTGTAGAATTGCAAGGCTTTAGATATATTAACAGCTCAAGTAGACAGAGTGTGTACTTTAATTAGTGAATCTTGTTGTACTTATCTTGATCAGTCTGGAAAGACCTTGAAAGATGTTAAAGAAATTTGGAAGCATGCGAAAGTACTTCATGATGTCTATCAGAACGATAAAATTCCTTGGTTAGATGCCCTTCTTACATCTTGGGACTTTAATGGTTGGCTCACATCTCTGATTAAAGGTATTGGAATGATTTTGGTAGTAATCTTGACCATAGTTATGATTGTACCTTGTATTTTGCAATGTATTCGTGATATGATTGAAAACCTGGTAAAACAGCTTTGGCTCATTCAAGAAAAGAAAAGGGGGAGATGTGGATGATTTCTTGTTAGAGAATGGACATATGCCTGCTCTGAATGAAAGCAAGTATGTGCAGCTGGCCATGTAGCAGGGGTAACTCCTGATTACCTCTGTGCAGCCGACTGTGGAAAAGAAGCAACTCCCGGACAGTTAATGAAACAAGAATGCAGGCCTGGAAGATAAGAAGGAGCTAAGATAAGAAGGTTGCTGAGCTGGACTGTAAATTTCGCTTGCTTACAAAAAACACACTTTAGGTTCTCATGAGTGCAAAAGTTACAAGTACTCTCAGAATGGGACTGGTTTCAAAAGCTGTTACAAGGTTGGGGTATTAGTGGTTGGCTAGGAGTACTAATCAAACAAGGTTTAACAGTTTTAATGGTATTGATTATTATTGTTTAAATCTTTTGTTGTTTATGGAAGTGTATTGTCAGTATGCTATTTCGTGCTGTGAATCGGGTCTGGATTGCTCAAAAACAAAAAGGGGGATTTGTGGAGAGCCATTTGGCTGTGAACGGGCATGTGAGCAATCCAGACAATTGCTTGACAATTGTAAGGTAGTGACCCGCAGGCACTGAGGCCTCGCCTGAGGGTTACTAAAGTTCGTGTACGTGCAGAAGCCTTGGGAAAAGTTAGCACGGAAAACTACTGAGAGAGATACGCAGAGAAGGAATGTTAACTGTAACCTTGAAGCATATGCTGTCATAGTTAACCAATCATTAAGCTGTTACTGAGTGAATCCTGTTTGGTATTTAGCCGTGTGAACAATACATGTATCCAATTAGACTTGTGTGTGTTAATGATAGACAAGTAGAGTGCCTATATATACTGAGCTATCTGCGCAATAAACTTTGGCACAGCCTGATCATATTGGTCTGTGTGCTGTGTCCGGGACTTCTGCGTCAACACTGGACACTGAGCCACTTCTTCCCTTAAGCTGTGCTCATTTTGATGCTTAGGTGATAAAGGTTACCAGAAGAGTCACTGGCTCCAATTACATTCCCTTCCAGATTAAAAAAAATAAAATAAAAATTCCTGTGATCATTTTTGGACCTCATTCTGATATTTCAGTATGAAAGGAGACTAACTGTTGGTTATGTGATTTGGTGGGTACAGAGAAGCCCTTACTGACACATAGGTACATATTCTGTAGATAAGAATGATTTTCATCATCTCAGAAACGCTCAAAAATGCTTTACTTAAGAACAGAATTTAGTGTCATATTAAGTGAAAACTGCAGGTAGGATATCTAAGACAAAATAGTTGGCAATCACTTACTTTGTGAATACCAGCCATTTCTCCTATAACCACTTCAAATAATCTCCAGAATACATCCAAATTAATAGTTCTGACACATATCCCGAAGGAAAACAGCTGCCTGATAGGGATAACAGATTTGAACCACCATCAATACTTCTTTAGTTGCTCAAACTTCAACGAATTGCTTTGCCACAGTTTTCTAAATCACTAAGGGATCCAAAGATAAGTAGATGAAAGTGATGATATGCACAAAATACTAACTTAAGATAACACAATTTAAGCAGCTCTCTCCTTTTCTCCCCTTTCACTTGGTTATGAGCAAATAATACATAGTGGTCAACAAAATACTTTTCCTGTACTGTAAGCGTGGACCATAGTGTCAGGTATGACAGGTGGCCACAAGTGATTTCAAGGGATCACAACATTAAATAGTTTAAATTCTCACTTTGTGAAGACCTATTCATTTTGCTGTTATATGGAAAGGAATTAACAGAGTAGAATATCCCTAGCAAAGTGACTAGGGTTTGGGTTTTTTTGTCATTGTTTTTGTTGGGTTCTGATTGTTTTTTAACTTGGTTCTTACCAGAACTAAATCCAGAGCATACACCACCAATTTTGGCATTGTTTGTTTTTGGTTTTTTTTTTTTTTTTTTTTTTTTTCCCAACTAGTTTCCTGTGAAGTGCAATTCCAAAAAAACCTAATACAACAGCTTTCTGAAGCTTAGCCTGGCTGTGTTCTGCTATTGACTTTAAACACAGTGGTCTTTACTAGTGTTTCAGGGCAGCCCCTTGTAGCTGTAGTTGGCTTTGCCACCATTGGAGAAACTTGAAAATGTCCCAGTGCATTGTAGCTGGCAATGTTTAACGTATCGCAAATAATCTGACTTTAACCTCTGAGAGAACTGTTTAGATGTATTTGACTGATGTACAAGAATCCCCAGGAATAACGTATGTCCTTATGTATACTGGTAAACATAGTTACCAAAATGAGAACTCTAAAAACTACAGAATAAAAAAGGTATAGTGCAACACGTATGGCAAACAGTTCAACTTACAATTGGTCTGCTGCAACCAGAAGTTATACCACTGCTGAATGCTTCTTGCTAAGGCAGGAAACCTATGATTTTTCCAAATCTGAAGAACTTGCATACAAGGGGAAGATTGGGAAAGATCCATAGGATATAGCTGCTGCACACTGGAATGATACTTGACTGTGGTGTGCCACTTCTCCTTCTGTGATGTACAGTCGGATGTGGTCTGAGAACAGCCTTGGTTATTAGCCACAGGATTGTCAAAATTTCTGCCAAAACAGACTGTTCTTAACAGCTCGTTTGACTGCAGTTCTTTTTGCTGCTTGTGTCCCCAGAATATGTGTGTTTTTCAAAATGATACACAATGTTGAATGCACATGGGCTTTACAGTCACAGTCAGGTTTTGTGCTTCAGCCCTGTACAAGTTGCGTGAAGTACAAGAAACGTAATTCACAATACTTTTTTGGCTTGTGTGAATCAGTTCCATGGAAATAAACAGAAGTTACACCTGCTTGGTTCGAACAGTTTAGGTTTTATAATCACAGTCTGTTAGAGTCTTTTCCACAGGACACATACAAATATTTCCAGCAGCTGTGACTGTCACCAAACTACTTGGAGCAAGTGAACATTGCTCAGTCTCTGTAAATACAAAGAAATTAATAACAATCATGCCTTATGGTCATCACAGACATTATTCATTCTGCTTTACCTAATGCATACTTTGGACTTAAATGCCCACCGACATCCCAGCGAAAGCTGATATAACTACAGTGTTAGTGATATAACTACAACCTGTGATGGTAATGTAAATAAGCTTGATATGTGCTATGATTTCAAAATAACTTGGGTTTATATTAATAACTTGTAGGACATCTGCAGCAGAATTTGCATACTTAAAGTCTAATTATTTTATGCACTGGCAACTAAACTAATCTGTATTTACTGTTGAATCTCAATTTATTACTCATGGAATTCAAGGTGGATGGATAAGTGTTCTCTGCTTTTCCAGCTTCTGCAGTTTTCTTTCCTGTTTTATTTTGACATGAATGCAGAGAGATGGTCTCAGAAATGTGGAAGGAGAAACACATGCTAAAAAAGAACCTCTTTTCAGAAAAGCCTAGAGGGGTTTCGCAGCTAAGTCACTAAATATCCAAATGTGATACTGAAGAAGATACAGCAGGTTCTCAAAGGCCTTGCATAAATAACACGATATACGTACACAGCTTGGGAATAATTATTACAGCACCTTCTCAGTCCCAGTATCTGTATGTAATGTAAGTCAAGGGAGAAAGGGATGGGGAGGATACAGAAGAACCATTTTCACAGCATCAGCGTAATAGCTCTGTCTGTTACACAAAGTAATGCTTCCAGTATAAATCATCCTTGAATGGTGTGTCTCATGCAGGTGAAGTCAATGGAAAATCTATATAGTGCTTTAAGAGAGGTTCTGTCTCTTAATAGGCTTTTCCATCTCAATTGTCATCTCTCCCTAAATCAAATGCAAGTAGTCGTTGCTGATGTTCATATGCATTAGATGGAAATATGTGCAAATAAAGCAGGTGTGCGGTATACTGCTATTGCATATTGGCTAGCGTTCTCTGAGCTTACCATAATCAAAACAGAATTTTCCACATGCTGTCCAGCGCTGTCCATAATGGTAGCACTCACTGAAATAATTGTCAGGGTTATTTATGCACTTATTTAGTTAGAGATATTTTCCAACTGCAGCAATTTCCAGATTTGCTTTCATATTAATAAGGTATATGGTTAGTAACAGAAGTAAACCACATTTCTTTGCATCAGCCTTATGTGTGTGCAACTACGTGCTTTCATACGTGATAAAATGACAACACCAAGCAAGATTCCATATACATTTGTCATGATTTAACTCCAGTTGGCAACTGAGTACCACACAAAACCAAGATGCTGTAATTCTTACTTCAGATACTTCCATATGAGGGAGTGTGGCTGCTGTTTCTGTTAGACCATCCTCTTAATTTCTCCCATCAGTGCTTATGGGACTAGTCCTAGCATGCACTGGAAGCAGCATAGGCCATGTGTTTGGTGCCTTAAAAGTACAAGCCCTGATTTCAGAGAAGTCTTTCAAACAGACTGAAACTTGGCAGATACAAGAATGAAACGGCAGCAGCTGTAACATCACCTCTTATGTTGATATAGGTTCTGTAGATGGTACTCGTCTCAGTAAAGGAAGCAAATTTATTAGCTTAATACAGATTGCAAGTTCATGCTGCTTTTTACTTTTTTTTTTTTTTAATCAGCAACTTTATGCTTGCATTAAATATTTAATGCACCACACCAATCAGGAACACCTGTTACATCTTTGGATTGGTATGCTGCCTGTGATAAACACAAAAGTGTATTGGCTTTCGCAAGTCATAGGTGTTGCTATGTGGATATAACTGTATGAGTTTGCGATAACAGAAACAAAGCTCTCTAAAGACATAAGGTTAGACAACAAGTTGAAAGTGGTAAATACTTTGCCAGAGCTCCTGAGTAAAATGGAGTTATATAGCAAAAGAATTTGCAAAGGTAAAAGAAAAGGAGGGGCTTGATATGAGAAAAGCTATTGCCTGGAAAATGTAGGGTTAAAGTGCTTTTAGCTTAACTTAGGTTGAAGATAAAGAACAATGTTTGTGTTGTAAGTCTGTGGAATTTAGTGGCCCCACTAAACATGAATGAATGATTTCACACCATCCTTCTACTTATCAGTTGGTTTAGAGACAGTGCCTCCCAAATATCTGCTAGCTTTGGATACTCCTTGTCTGCCCATCCTGCAATAAATTTTGCAGGAAGGTCACACTGTTCTAAATCTTTGCCAGCTATCAGAAAAAATTACAGATATGGCTGGTTTCGGCTGGTTTTGTGATTACTGGAGCATCCAACTGTGCCAAAGGGGAAAAGTACACCGTGAGGAAGACTGCTTACTTCATCTTCAAGACCCCTGCCTGCATGAGGAAGACTGCTTACTTCATCCTCAAGACCCCTGACCACAATCACGGGAGAGCACTGCGCAGACGCCAAGAGAAGACTTATGACAATAAATTCCTGGAGCTGGTTATAATATTCCCCACCTATACGCAGGAATTATGAACATGTATATGGCTAATGCAGTAGTGAAAGTATATAAACCTGTAACAAATGCTAATCAGTGCACCTCTGCCTACGGTCACGCACCCAGTGCTGTTGCTTTTGCTTTATTGACTTTGTCCCTCAATAAAACTCTGTTATCTTGTTTAGAGGAGTGAGCTCGTATTTCACACTGCCTATTAGCCTGCTACACTGAGTGTTAACATTATAGATGTTTGCTTGTTTTGCAGTAATAGTTACAAGATTGACAGGGTTCTGTTCGATCAACACAGAGGTTACATATATCATAACAGCCTTAGTCATGGCAGGCTGCTTTGATTCAGCAATGTTCACTTGCAGTCCTCTAACAGGCTATTGAAACTTTTTGCTTGCTTGTTTTGCAGAAGCAACTTAGCCAGGAAACGAGCTCAGCTAATTACTTGGCTTTTCCTGAAATGTACTGTATGTTGCCCACAGGCAATAACTCAAGTAAGGCTTGGGTCCCATTTCACTCTCAGAAGTCCATTAATGAAGAAGGACAAGAGTGAGGACGTGACAGCTTTCCGTTCTTCTCGTGTTCAAATACTCTTGCCCCCTCTGGCTTCCAGAGCACTCGGCCTCACCTATCATCACGTTGTCTCCTGGGTCCCCGGACTGGGCCCCTGCTCCCCCCCGGGTCCCCCCGCCCGCCCGTTTGGCGGGACGCGGGGAGCGAGCCGTGAGGGAGCGGCGCTGGGAGGGACGGGGCCACGCGCCGGGCACGCCGCGCCGGGCGGGCAGGAGGCGGTGCTCGCTCGCTCGCTCGCTCGCGGTGGGGGCGTGGAGCGCTCGGAGCTCGCGCCTGCAGCGCCATCGCCGCGGCTCTGAGAGGGTCGTTGGGGCCCGCGCGGCCCGGGGCGGGCAGGAGGCTTAAAAAGCGGTTGGCTGCAGCCCCGGCTTGGGGAGAGCTGGGTGCGGCTGCGGAGCGAGAGCAGCGCTGGGGCACAGGTTTGTGGTCGTATGGCTAGAGCCAAGGGAGAAGCTGCTGGCTGTCCTTCGACATGTGCTCCTGGGGCAATGTGTGGTGTTGCAGCCTGTGCTCCAGGGATCTGGGGCAGTGAAGCTGCCCCTTCGTCTTGGGCATCCACGGGCATGTTGAGCGTCCTCGTATGCAGACCTTCCATGGGCTTCCAAAGGACATGCTGCCTGCAGGCAGGAGGAGGAGTCATGGGATGGAGGCGGCTGCCGTGGCACAGCAGCCTCGATAATTCCTGCAGGCTTGGCCCCAGCGCTGAGGCAGCTCCGTGCTGCCCCATCCCGCCAGCGGCCTCTCCCTCCTGCCCGACCCTCACCTGGGTCTCCTCTCCAGGCTCAGCCTGCCCTTGTGCAGGGCGAATTAGAGAAGCAATTTTACAATTGATTGGCTATGGCAGAATTCAGACCTGGTCTCATCTAACTCGAAAGTCATTAAAGTTCACTGGAAAACACATCACCGGCAAAAACTCCATGACCACAGAAAAAAAAACCACTTTACTGAGCTGGATTCAGGCCAGAGGCAAAAAAAGCTTAGATGTGTCAGAAGTGCTAATTATCATTGGTTGTAACCTGTTCAAGACTAAGAAAGATTTGGATAATGGGAGGAGTGTTTGATTTCCTTTCAGGGAATAAATGGGCCTAGAAAGCTGAAAGAGTTACACTGATGCCATGCAGCACGGAGGAGTTAAGATTCTTCTTTTCAACTTTTCTCAGTCACATGAACAAACATGTAACCTTCATTACCAGTCTTGTAACTTAATTAGAATTCTAGTGATTTCCTTTGGGTTACTTCCAGGTGCTGTGTGGAAAAAAATCCCCTTTAAAGGAATATTAGTCCTCTGAAGTAAAATTCTGAGATAAGATCATACTTCAAAGAAATACTATGCAGTTTCATGAAGCATTTGGAGACCTATGATTTTAAAGGGCACGAAGGCTTTAAAAGACATAATTGTAGTTCCTGCTAACAGTGGAATATATACATTCCATATAAAGTTTACCAAATGCCAAAAAGATTATATGTAGAAATGGGAGTACCTTGCAGAATTCTGTTTGCTGCCCAAACAAAACTTGCTACAGCAGAATTCCTTTCTTCTTTTGTCATTCTGTTTCAAGTTAGGCTCCAACTGTTCTTCATTAATAACACATTGTTGTGGTTTAAGCCCAGCCAGCAATCCAGAACCACGCAGCCGCTTGTTCACTCCCCCCCTTCCTCCCCCCGCTCCCGGAGGGATGGGGAGGAGAATCGAAAGAATGTAACTCCCACGGGTTGAGATAAGAACAGTCCAGTAACTAAGGTATAACACAAACCACTGCTGCTACCACCAATGATAATAATGACAAGGGAAATACAAGGAAAGAGAATAAAACCACTCACCACCCACCGACTGATACCCAGCCCTACCCCAGCAGTGATCTAACCCTTCCGGGTAACTGCCCCAGTTTATATACTGGGCATGATGTGCTGTGTTATGGAATACCCCTTTGGTCAGTTTGGGTCAGGTGTCCTGTCTCTGCTGCCTCCCAGCTTCCCGTCCTCCCTGGCAGAACATGAGACTCAGAAAGTCCTTGGTCAGAGAAAACATTACTGAGCAGCAGCTGGAAACATCAGTGTTATCAGCGCTGTTCCCAGGCTGAAAGTCAAAACCACAGCACTGCACCAGCTACTAAGAAGGAGAAAAATGACTGCTGCTGCTGAACCCAGGACACGCATATAACATTTCTTGCAGTTTCCGTTCACGTTTGGTCCTTAAAGTGCAAACACACAGTAAAACTTCAGTTTGAAATGGCTTTTCCTGCTTTCAGTGCAATCTGGTGTATCTGCTACATATCTGCTGTATGCTATAGCCTTCTTTCAGGATTATATCTTTCAGACCTGTTTGGTTGGGGTAGTTTGAATCCCAGACCCCAGAGCCTACAGTCTTTCTTTTACGAAGTAAATAACTTAGATATTTCTGTTTATCTGTGTGATATAGGCAGATGCTATACATTTTCTTTTAGACCTGTCATAACTTTTTCCCTGTCTAGCACTGTCCTGGCAATCTGAAACACAAATACAGGCTGGGTGGAGAACAGATTGAGAGCAGCCCTGAAGAAAATGACTTGGGCATATTGGTTGATGAGAAGCTCAACATATGCAATATGCGCTTGCAGCCCAGAAAGCCAGCCATGTGCTGGGCTGAATTCAAAGAAGCGTGACCAGCAGGACAAGGCAGGTGATTCTCCCCCTCTACTCCACTCTCAGGAGACCCCACCTGGAGTGCTACATTCAGCTCTGGAGCTCCAACATAGGAAGGATGTGGACGTGCTTGAGCAAGTCCAGAGAAGGGCCACAAAGAGGAACAGCGGGATGGAGCATTTCTCCTATGGAGACAGGCTGAGAGCTGGGCTTGTTTAGTCTGGAGAAGAGAAGAATCAGGGGAGACCTTCTAACAGTCTTTTAGTGCCTAAAGGGGGCCTACAAGAAATCTGGAGAGGGACTTTTTAAAAGGGTATGTAGTCATAGGACAAGGGGTAATGGCTTTAAACAGAAAGAGGGTAGATTTAGGTTATATAATAGGAAGAAGTTCTTTAGCATGAGGGTGGTGAGGCACTGGAACAGGTTGCCCAGAGGAAGTTGCTCTGTGCCTGGAAGTGCTCCAGGCCAGCTTGGACAGGGCTTAGAGCAACCTCATCTAGTGGAAGGTGTCCCTCCTCATGGCGGGGGGTTGGAACAAGATGATTTTGAAGATCATTTCCAGCTCAAACCATTATATGATTCTGTTTGAAGGTCTGCCTCCCAACTCCCAATGCCATGCCTAATTTATTTGTACTTGCAGTGGAACAAAGACGCAGAAAATAATATCAATTCAAAATGACAAGTCTTCCACCCAGCTGATATGTCTTTGTCACAGGATACTTCTGGCTGCCTGTGGTGAGATTACGGAGAATATATTGTATGGCCTGTAGGGGAAATAAATCCACACTCTAATCTCCTATATTTATCCTCACCAGTCACAGATAACTTTCTCTGGCTGAAGCAGGGCTTTTTAGAACTGTGCCCTCAGACTTTATCACTTCTGTTACAAACAGAAATCTACCCCAGTAGCTGAACCCACCAAGCTTGTGCAGGACAGTGATACTGTTGTCATTCAAAATGCAAATTTCATCACCTAAGTTCTTGTACTGTTTTGCTTGCGTATCAGACAAAAATGGTAATTAATCAAGAAAACTGCCATCTAACCTTCACTGCTGACCTTCCAGAAGTGCTGAACTGCATTGTATTATTAGCAGCCATTTAAGTGTTGCAATGAAGACAGAAAAAGTTATCAAGAGTGATATCTAGAAAGAGAAATTACTTCAGATGCGGCATTCTGGAGGACCTGAGAGCTGGCAGGTGCTTCTCAAATGCCAGCCAGTGTTAATTGTTGGTGCCAACCTTATTCTAGGTCTAGAATAAGGTTCTGGTAACTCTGATCTGAGAACTCTCTGGTAATTTTGCTCAGAATGTGATGTATAACAGTAAAGAGAAAGGAGAAGGAGTTGCTTTTCATGTTCTGGTACTCCTATGATCTATAAAAGCGACATCCTGACAAGCCATGCTGTTGAACTTACAACTGTGGAGGAGGGCATGTAGAGGAATCTACCCTTGAATGCCAGCAGATAGTTGTTACGAACTGGATAGGCATCTCTTTGCAAGTGAAGCAAATATACATTCAGACACAAACAACATATTTGTAACCGTTTGTGAGGTTGATGTCTCTCTTACTGCTGAACCGTAGGAAGTGCCTTTCCTCATTGGTCCTGACTGTTTTAGGCTTTTCATGAGTTCTTACAACTTTCTGGGGAGAAGATACTAACCTTCTTTTCAGTTTTGCTGTATTTTAGCTGGGGATATTCTTACTGTTGAAGTCACCTTTATATGGATAGGAGAGTTGGCTGTTTCCGTGCAGCAGATGACTGAGCTTAGTCTAAAGGAAGTTTCTATTAAATATATTGCAGGAAATATTAACTAGTTCTTAATCAGCCATGAGATTAGTCATGTATATTTTAACATCTGCAATGGGGTATGCTGAATTCAGGTTGAGATTAGTTTTCTGATTGGCTCTAGCTGGCAATAATAGCAACACACCCTGCATTTGTGAACTTCTGCTCATCAGCCATAGCAGCAGGGTGTGAAGAGCTATGAATGATGGTGGGCATTCACAGGGAATAATTGTAGATAAATGGGTATAGACATGTTGTGTCTATCATTCAAGAAAAAAACAACCAAACCATTACTTAGGTTTGAGTTTCTCCTTTGGTACCTATTATATGCACTTCTGTTCAACTCATGCAAAGGTTAGTGCTCAGGCAGATCCACCAAGGCGACTGAGACTCAGTATGTGGGTATTTATAAAGTGCAGAACCTAGCCCTGCTTGCTGTCATGGCAGGCTCTAAACAGGCCATAGGTTCAGCTGACAAGTAAGTAGGCACGACACCTTGCATGCGTATGGATGTTTGTGAAAATTTCTGTCATTGAGGTAGTAGGGATATTGTATTTGCAGGTTGAATCCAAAGACTAGTAAGAGCAGATATTCAGGTCTTGTGATTTGTGTCATTGTTTTCTTTACCAGGAAAATGACAGAAAAGCTCAGCATGAAGTGCCATGACTCCATCCCAGAGGAAAGGTAGAGATGAAGCTGAAAGCTTTGCTGCAAGAAAGATGATACTGTGTGATGAATACCAAAGGGCCCATAATGCACACAATGAGGAACACTGAAAAATAGCTGGGAGGGGAGGGAGGGAATGTAGAAAGCAGAAGCAGAACAAGAGAGGCAGGCTTCTCCCCAGTGCCGTTCTAATTAGTCAAAGTGTAACTGAGCAGAAAAGGCTGGTGAGGAGACTTCTACAAACCAGATAGAAAAGACACCAGCAGATCCAATGCGCTCAAATACCATGTCTTCTGAGGACAAAGGCTTGCCCTGTCTGAAACAATGCCTCCATAGGCTTATGACTTCTTTCCATCGGTATGTTCCCAAGAGAATCAAGAGAGAAATCCTGCTGTCTTTGTCTAATCTTTCCTCCCCTAGAAAATAGATGCAAACGATGAGGCATCCATATTAGAAAGTCTTAGACTTAACCGTTGTCTCAAAAGATCATTATTTCTCTCTCTAGCAGCAAAACACTGCCTAATGCAGGAATGATATGGGGGGAGGGGTGTGTGTGAGTATGTGTTAATTGCTGGTGCCAACACAGTGCACATCAGTTTTGACAAAGAATGTTTGCTTTACTGATTGATATATGACAAATCTCTGAACACACAGAGATCTTCTTTAGCCAAGCAAAGATTTTAAGATGGACATCATTAGCCAAAGATGTACAGCTGGAATCAGATCACTTTGGAGTCTCAGCAACAGCTGTTATTTCTTGTAAGTTCAGAGATATTACTAGCTTAGCGTAGAAATACTTTGAACTTGCTCACACATATTTGTAGTTTCATGCCTGTTTATGTAGGGGCAAATGCAAATAATGATACTATTGTATCATTAATCTGGACACTACTTGACATTTGTGCTCATGACTGAGTCATTAGCAGCAGCTTCACTAAGATAGCAAAGGGAGCTGTGCAGGCAGTGGATTTGGACAGTCTTTCCCCTAGTATTTCCCTGGTATGTGTTCAATATACCATGAAATAACACATGTACATAAGCCAGGAGAAAAGTTGGAGAGAAGATGCAGAAGAAAGGAGCTGGATAGATCAAACACAAACAGGTTAAGCTGGAGAATATGAAAGAAAGCAGGAAGGGACAAAGAAAATTTAAAATGACTGTGAAGTGGTGGGATAAGCGCTAATACAGGCTTTCTTCTCAGAGTTTGCAGAAGCTTCCTTGTCACAGGACCACCTCATGCACATATTCAAGACAGCCCGTTATTTCTGTGATGGCAGGCAACATGTTGCAGTGTTTTCATGTTACACACTCACTTTTATAGATCAATATGGCAAAAAGTATTTGTACTGACATATTGCATCTGAATGCAGGAAAAGAATAATCTTGTGACATGTCAGTCACCAGATGGGATTTTGAATGGAAAACCAAACCAAATCCATTATGTAATGCATATTCAAGGTTAATTTCATAGAGGTACTCTTGGAACAAATAATTTTCTGTAGAAAGATGTTTGTGTGTGTATGTCTTTGTCCAGTAGCTTGGGATTTAGGAGCTCAAAGGATGAGTGGTGAAACTGTCAAAACTTCTGTGATTATATAAAAAAGATTCACATTTGTCTAAGTTGGTTATGAGTTAGAGATTTGACTAAAGGAACATAAATGTCTTTAGAAGCCTTCAAATGCTAAATCCATCATCTGAGTTTGGCCAGAAAACTGGTATGTCCAAGAAACAACCTTGTAAATACATCAAAGAAAGATATCTGTGCTAGTATCCTCTTAAGGAAAGAATGAGCATCATATTAGCTAGACTCTTCCTAGTAGAAGAGGCTTTGAAGGTTTCATAATTACTTGCTTTTGTACTTTCAGATATATTGCTTTTTTCTTTTTTATTTGCTGTATTGTATGATTTATGATGCATCCTTCCCTGAACCCTTTAGCATGCTTTGTCTAACCTGCTATATTTTACACTATAGTCACCTGGGATTATTCACCAAAGGACATATGTCCAGTACTTGAGAGGAACATGTGTGCTGTAAGGCAGGACTTGGTGTGGAAACATGCTTCTCTGGGTTGTAATTCAGGCAGCTCCAAAGCTCCACATGTTCTGGGATCTGTGTTTTGAAGTCCAGATTAGTTGAAATCATTGCCTCAGCTTTGGTTGTGCACAGACAAGTCCTGGTACACCTCTACACAGAAGCAGACAGCAAAGATACTTCTAGAAAATGAAAAAGAAATTCCTAGTAAACTCTGGAAAATAAGAAAGAAGACTAAAAGGTTCATATTAAAGTTTTGCACTGGCGAAAACAGAGCTGGCAGAATGTACAGATAAAAGTCGAATGTGTTTAAAAATGAAAATAATTTCTAGTGTCAGTAATCTTTTTTTTCTTTTTTCTCTATGTCACTGTAGTCATTCTCAAAGACAGACCACTAATCCGACTTACAGTGAGTGATGATCGTTGCAGCTGCAAGAGTGAGGTCATTGATTTATGGAGGTTATAGCTCCATTTGGGAGCATGAGATGAAGGAAGAGAGTTGACTGAGATAGCTGCATAATTTGTGTCTACTGGTTTCCCTTAAGCAAGGATTTTTTAAACTCTGCTCCTACCAGTCTTTACAGCAGCCATTAGTTCTATCTGAGAAGCCGGACTGATGTTGAATGGGAGACAGATAAAGGGCGGAAAATTAATCAAATGGCATAAAAAAAATTTACAGTATGAACAAGGTCTAACAGTACCTCCAAGATAATAGAATAATACGGCTTCAATAAATGAATACAGGAATTTGTGAAAAACATTTTTATCTAAGACCTATTAGTAATATGCCTCATTGTTTATTTAAACCTAAATCCCTGTTTGAGACAGAACTAAAAGATGCATAACTAATAATGGGCTTTTTAAGCATATGACCATGTTTTTATTAAGAAGGCTGGTACTTTGTGTTGCTCTGAGGGAACCCAAAGCACCCATGGACAACTTCTTTGCTGATGTGGCATAACACTAACAATAAAAGACAGCATCATTTGCAGCGCAAGACTGAAAGCCTTTGAAATCTATAGATTTAAGAAAAGTGCTACATTTCCTCTGTACAATGGAGTAAGAATTTCTCATCCATCAGTCCACCCACAGTACCTCAAAACACCGTTATACCTTGGGATGTATAGGGAGGACTTCAGGAAGTCCAGTTCAGCTCCTGTTGTCATAGAAAGAATTTCTTTTGTGTCCATCTAACCTCAAATCCTGTTTGAAAGGACTTTGGTCTTACTCCACTTGATGGAGTTTGGTGTCATTTCATCAGAACATAGCCATAGAAAACATCAACACTGAAAGCCTGTAATTAGAGATAGTGGATTTCAGGAGCAAAATAAATTGCGAAGGCATCTCAGGAGATTAGATCACTGGAGTCAGCTGAAGTACGTTCAGTACCAACAGAAAACATCTGAAAACAAGTATCTGCTTCTTCCTGTAATGAAAAGAAGAGAATGTAGAAATTGTTTTTTAATCTCTCATTAGCCAAATGTTACTCTTTTATTTACTTCAGGAGACAGTGGGTCTAAGACGTGGGATGGGGAAATAGCCCAATTAAGGATTTTCCTTGAAGTTAACAGTATAGAAGAGCTGAAATGAATTTTCAAAATAGTGAATGATTGGAACATACGTACCTTGAAAAACACTTTTCCTCTTAATGCTTTGTAATAGCTAGTCAAAAGAAAATGGGGTTTCCTTTAGTATTCGAACTCTGTTTATTTGAGATAGCTTTTTGTGTAGGGTCTCTGAATGTACCAGAACTAAAAATATGATGCCAGACAGTTTGATCAAACGTGGTTGACTGGACAGGATTTTGTTTGGGCAATACAGCTCACAGTATATAGTATGTGCTGCTGGTGTGTTCAACATAAAGAAGAAATCAGTCAATGTATCTCAGCATTTCCTCAGGCCTGCACAAACGTTTAATAGACCAGACTACGAACAATAATTAAGGTTTGATTCCCAGCTCTACAGAACCTGGACCATTATTGTTCCTGTATAAAAGAGGGGAACACGTTTCTTTACCTCACCCTTTTTACTTGTGAAGAGGGAAGATGTAAAGGTGAAGCTTGTAAATGGGCCTTGTGATCTTAACTAACAGCTATTTTGATGGCCACAGCTGATGTGATTGCTTGCTGTGCCCATCCTTTGCCTAGTGTGTAAGACCCTGCCAATCATCCTGGTCACCTACTTCAATGGTGCAGAGCAGCCAGTTCTCATGGCGCTGAAGCTGTGACTCCATCTGTAATAAGTGAGGCTGCACTGGTGTCTGTGTTTGTAATGATGTTTTCGAGTAACAGAATGTCTGTTTTACGTCAAGAAGCTGGACAGAGACCAACAATAAATGAGAAGAGACGGAAACAAAAGACGGTTGGTAGAAACAGGCAGGTGTTCTTTATTTCATGTGGCACAGCATTAGGCAGACAACCCAAGAAACAGTTTCTAACAAAAACCAAAACTATTGCTTCCAGGAACCACACCCCGAGCTACGTCTACTGCCAACAGTAGCACTGAGATGTCCTCGCCTGTCCACTCTCATCTCACAATTCGCATATGCTCAGGCTGTATCTTAGCTGTGAGCATTCCTTCCAAGGAGGCTAACTTTTTAAGATACAATATCTTTAGACAGCATACATACTGTGCAGTATCACTAAAGTACAATCTCCTCAAGCCATGCTAAAATATAACGCTAACTCTGGAGAGAAGGCTGTGCAATAGCTGCACGTCTCTCTGAGGTAATGCAATGCTGTTTCTTAGCTGAAGACATGAGGGGCACCTGAGGGAAGATCAATATGGCTTCAGAGTCTATCTTTAAACTCCTGATGCAGTAGTGAGAACCTGGCATGCTGTTTGGGGAGACACGGGGCAATTACCTCCTCCAGCCCTGGCTGCCATCGGGCACTGGTGACACCAGAGACCTAAGCCTACCATCACCACGAGGGCTGAGAACAGAGATGCTCTTGGACTAGGAGGGGAGGTCAGTCAAAGATCACAACAGACTGTAATCTTTGTGTTGGGCATTAGGCAAGAGGTAAGCAATGATGGTGGTAAGGGGGAGTTACATAGCACTCTGGATTAAAGGCATGAAGAATGGCTGGTGGAAGGAAGATGTTTTAGAGGCTAAGGGCAAAGTTTTAAAAGCCTTGGGATATTACTTTTAATTATTATCTACAGGTTATTCTCTATATATATACTATTTTTTTGTAAATTAAGAAAATAAACATTTATTAACAAGTCACTGGGTCAAATCCTGCTCTCCACTAAAGCCAACTCCATTGACTTCAGTGTAAGGGAGCCCTGTGTAAAAAATGAAGGGCAAATTTGGCCCTTCATGTCCTGAAAAGTCTGCTTGTACCCATTTCTTTCAATTCTGCAAGGAAACAGAGACTAAGGGTGAATTATTTGCTATGATTTTCTCTTGAGCTACCAGGGGAGTGTCAATGAGATGTGGCAAAGGAGCAAGAAAAAGGAACAGATAAGTAAGTACTGCTTTAAAGACAATTGTATCCATGTTGCAGAACAAAACTACAAAAACAGAGTGCATCTGGACCAAATGCTACTGGCCTTTACTTGCATAAGCAACCACAATATCCTTCATTTAGCTTCGGTTAAACAGTACATAACCAGAGAAAATAGAAGGAACCAAATACTTCTTTTCCTTTGCAAACATCATATGTCCAGAGGTGAACACTGTCATCCCTTTGGATGCTCTGCTAACTCCAATTGTCTGCACAGTGCAGTGTCAGTCGCTGAAGACAAAACATGTCTACTGTGCAAATGAGTAAAACCTGCGGTGTCTTACAAATATAACTTAAATGTTTTGAATATTAAAAAACACTAGGTGCTTTTAGACACAGAACAATACGATTTTGGATGCATTTACCACTTTTATTTCACTATGCAGAAACATACATTCACCAAGTGTTGTGATGCAGCTGACAGTGTAATGGATGCTACCCCTTCAGTGGGTATTATAGCTGGACATTAACGAGTTTTCAGTGAACGTTCTGTACAGGTTAAGGCTTGACTCTGAACTAGATAGTAAATGTTGACCAGATTCTCAAACAGATTTTTTTCTTGTTTTCCTCTGAGAACAAAAGGGAAATCAATAGAAAACCATCACGGTTATTTCAGATTAATAATTTTCTAATGCTGCAAACTAAGTAAAATACAGATCTTTTTTTTTTTTTCTCCAAAATAACTACATATAATTTACAAGGTTAGGATCTGTGAAGGGTGACTGGAAGCTGACTCTGAACAATGCTGACAAAAATCGTTAAAGTTAATACACTAAAATCATTACTACCTTGTAAGGTATTCAGTCAGGTATACAAAGCACACTTTGTAAGCATTTAAATATTTTGATAAGAGTAAAGATTCGTCATCGTTTATCGGGCAGTAATAAAACCAGATGAAACAAATATAAGATTCAAGTTGTTTACTGAATAAACTGTGTTATTGGCACATCTAATGTGTGGTAAAACATTATACACAGTACCTATACAGCTTCTAGCATTTTGGGGGTAATCTTCATTTACAATATCTGTAAACAAAAGGCTTGCCACCTAACAAATTTTAATTTGTTTAGACTTTCATAAACTGTGAAAGGCTAGAACTGTTTATGTGTTACATGAGATCACTGTTTATATTGTTTATGAACGTGCAGGTATAGCTGAAAACTTAGACATTTTAAGAAAATTAAAAATGCTGCTTTTCTGATTTTATTGTTGCTTCATGCAATATTGTTTAACTGCTGCTGATTCAGATTGCTTTCTATGGGAAGGTATCTCTGCCAGTTTCTTTATTAATGGTCAAAATCAATTCTTCTGTACTGAATTTTTCCATAGACAGATACAAGTCAGTCAGGTTGGAACTGAGACTCCGTACAGGCTCTCGTATTCCTATTGGTGTGTATGTCTGGATTCATATGCAATCCAGGTTATTCCTGCAGGAAAGAGAATCGAGTTAATTATTTGAAGCAACTACACTCTTGCAAAAGAGATTCTGTCAATTTGCACGTGTAACAAAAGCTGTCTGAAAACGGCATCATCCCAGTATAAGCAACTTGGGCCAAATTCAAAGTCCACTGACGCCAATGAAAAGAATTAGTGACATCAATAGACTTTTAAGCAAGCCACGTTGTGTTGTCTCTGAAACAATCAGCAGAACACTACAAGAATCACAGCTACTCACTCCTCAGTGACTGGTTCCATCTTCCAAATAAATAACAGGTACTGAAATTCAGTTTTCTTTAGGGTCTGTATATCCAAAAGCCGGAAAGCAAAACAGCTTCAAAAGGTGCTGTGCATTATACCCTGTTACTTACACCAAGTGCTAGGCAATATATATTGTTTAAGAACAAAATGCTGCTATCGACTTAAATCAGACAAGCAGCTATTTTTTCCCATTATGCATACAGAGCATTCAAAGCACTTTGTGCAATGGTGTTGGCACTAACAGCCTTTGCATAGCAGGTTAGTATGCATGACATGTTTTTGCACACAGAATAAATATAGTAATATTAAGATATCTGTTTAGCCAGCCACAACTAGAAGCATGCCTTTACCCAAAAAGAGACTTGGCACAAAAAAAGCTGCATTATCATCTCATCCTGATAAACAATGCTGCTTAAAAACACAAAATGTTCTTTAAAATGCAAGAAAGCCAAGACATCCAAATACTGACACACTAATTCACTGGGTTTAAAGGAAAAATCAAAAGCACATTGGGTCACACCTTTGCAAGTCAGGAATTAAAACTTTCATTTGTAACATATCTGCATAGGACATTTAAAAAGCAACTGTACGTTTTTCCCTTGGCATTTTTAAACAAAATGCGTACTTTTAAGAACAAAATACATTTGTTCTTAAATGACATAGAAGCAGACAACAGATTTTTTTGACTTCAGAATTAGAAAATTAGACTATATCAAAGCATGGACAATGAGGACTTTCCAGAGAGCCAACAAAAGCAAATGAGTAGTTTCTCTTTCTCCAGCTGGCATCACTGAATGAAGAAAGATATTTAGAGCTGAATGTGGTTTACATTTAAATACCAGAACTGATAACAAGCACAAATGCAACTTGCAAATGCCAGTGAAAGAAAGCAAGGAGTTAGAGGTGAACCATGGTAGGAAAACAACATTTGCAACATGCCAGCCCAGTAAATGCCTAGGAAAATCATCTAGTCCTCTTACCTGTGGTCAATCCTCCCCATCTTCTGGTGTGATTTCTGTCTCTTTATGTACCACTACTTTGGTCACTGACATGTCAGGGTGCTGCTCTTTGGCTTCTTTAATTGCCTGAGCCAGCGCCTATCCCAAGGAAACCACAGAAGGGCAAAAACAAAAAGGAGGTGGAACATGCATGATCAGTAGCAAGGTGGAGAGATTCATGAGATATTACACAATTTACAAATGAGGAAAATGATTAAAATATGGAATATACCATCACTGATTTAACTACTAATCCAGTTTAACTTACGGCATGCCAGTATGAGTAGTATCTTTTAAAGCAATGTTTAGAAATATTCTCTTTGGCAGTCTTCAGGACAGCCTTTAACAGTTTAGAGACTTTACCTGATCATGATCAATATCTGCATCTCCTGTGATGACTATTCGTTTTTCAATTCTTGTCTCTGAGATACCGCCTTTCACAGTCTAGATGGGAGGGACAAATGCATGTCAGTAACTTAAAGAGGCTCCTACTCACCCAGAGAATGCTCAGAGCAGGAAACCAGAGGTGTCTGGACTGATCTCAAACACTACGCACAAAGGGAATGAGCCTGAACTGCAACCAGAGTAGCTCTGAAGTTAGCCTGCTCTGAATGGACTATATGACCTCCAGAGGTCCTTCCAACATAGATAATTTTATGATTGTAGTCAATCTGCACGTGTCAAAAGAGATGTTTGTATGCCAAAAATAGCAGTTATTTATGGTAAATTCATCCCATGAAAAAAGAATGGACGTACAGACAGCTCGTATTAAGACCTAGTTAAGTCCGACTGCAGGCTTCAGAAGGACATATAGGGCAGTATGGCCTCTGCATAGCTCACTTACTGAAGGGTGAATTTCACTATAGAAAGATGAAATCCTGTTCTTGGTGAACATTGGTAAGAGAGCTGTCACAGCACAAAGAGGGCTTCTGTGTAGGGAAGAAGTATTATTTAGATCCTATCTTGGAACTTGGAAGACGCAACATCGTCTGTCTGTGCAGCCATAAGCTTTTGGCTTGGTTGTTGGCAAATTCCTTAGCAATGTAACGGTGCTGTCTGAGTTGACTCCATGTCCTGTTATGACCACATGATACATATATACTATGTGCTTTCAACACCATGAGGAGATAATAGCTCAGGACTCAACACACAGTCATGTTAACAGAGCCTCATTCTCAGGCAAATTATTCCTTCCAGGCTACAATATGATGCCAGCGTGGCTACACTGCTTCCAGTTCCAGACAGTATTTACAGCTATGTCTTTGCACAGCAATGTTTTGTGCTTGCATAGACATACCCAAGGGGTTTATGATTTTCAGAACTCTTGTCAAGCCCTTGGAAGATGCGTTAGTGAAGCCAGTATAGTCAAAAACAGGTGAATGAAGACAAATATCCAAAACAGGATTTTGTCCAGACAGCATAAGTGTGTGTCCATGCCATAAAAGAAATAACAGAACTGAAATTAACATACACCCTTGTGGAAAAAAAAGCTCCCTGTTCTCTGAGGACTCACTTTGGTGATATGTGTAGTGGTTGTAGTGCTGGTGGTTTCAGATGTGATAGTTTGTGCACTCATCAATACACCGGGTTCTGAGTCAGCACTGCAATCCACCTAGGGAACCAAAAGAGAAAACCAGGCATCAAAACCAAGATCCTGAGCACAGGGAGGCAAGAACTGGACTGGCTGAAGTTCCCTATTTCTACAGTTCTTCATAAAATGAGTATCTAATGCTAGGAATATAACTGCTGGTAGGGTGATCATGTGCCAGTATTTCTCTCTGCATCTGGAGACTCTCCTTTGCTTCTGAAAGGACACGAGAAAGACAAAGATGAGAAGCTGAGGCTCTGAAATCTGTAGCTTCATCAATGCTCTCTAAAGGCCCAACACAAGAACATGAGAGTCACCCTCAGGTAACCTATTCTTCTGTCCATCCTCTCCATACTAATATTTAATGTTGGAACAATATAGTTTATTTTAAAGCATACACTTAAAGATGGGTGAAGAAACACAGGTTCCTTAAAAGCATGTTAAATTAGACTCTGGCTTTTGCAGAATTTCTTACCTGAGAAGACTCATACGTAATGGTTTTTGTTTCTGTATGGACTACTGGCACTTCCTTTGTTGAAATTTCAAGGTTTTCCCCACCAGCAGGAACACTACTGAAACTGATAGTCTCAGTCTTCACAACTGGTGACTGCATGAACAAAAAAAGAAGGAATTGGAACATTTGGCAAAGCTTATGCATTTCTCAGAACGTTGGTTTTTTTTTTTTTTTTTTTTCCCCTTTGGAAACGGAGGGGGAACAACTAAAAAATGGTCTGGACTTTAAAAAAAAAAAAAAGAAAAGAGAGGAAATTCTGTATTACAGTGGTACATACATGTATATACTGCTGGCCACATTTAGCACTATCCTGGATTTCATGAGAACAAACTTCAGAAAAAATCTAAGCACTACAAGAGGTGCACAACCTGAAAGACAGGAGGCTCCCTCTGACCATGAGGAAACACCTTTTCACTGTAAGGTTGACCGAACACTGGCACAGGTTGCCCAGGGCGCTTGTAGAGACTCCACCTTTGGAGATATTTAAATGCTGTCTGCACCCAGTCCTGGGCAACTGGTTCTGGTTGACCCTGCTTGAGCAGGGAAGTTGGAGCAGATGACCTCCAGAGGTCTCTTCTAACCTCAACTGAGATTCTGTATTTCCTTAAAATGACAAGAGAACTAATCCTACCCAGGCTTAGTCTTCCATTCAGCTCTCAGATAAAAGAGCAAGAACAACTGATTTTTTTTTTAACCCTTCTGCAAAACAGTTCTTGAAATTCTGCTCAGGTAAGGAACCTGGGTTGTGTAAGACATAGTGCACTAATTTACAGCTGTGCCAACCATGGAGAAACATGTTTTTTGTCTGAGGACACATAAACTTTGCCTATCTTGATGGGCTTCACGTAAAGAATGCCAGCTGAAAATGCCACCAAACTAGGTATATCTCTGTAGCATGAAAAGCGCTTTTGGGTAAACATGCATGGCATTTTCCCAGTGATGGAAACCAGAAGCAAGTCTTGCAGGTGCCACACAAGGAGGAAATGAGAGGAGAAACTGCCTGCTGTAAAGATGCAATCATAACAAGCTCTGTACGCTTTACTTTCCATGACAGAAATTATCTTAGTCCACTATTTCCCACATTCACAATTCAGCACAGACATGATCGATTTAGTTACAAGTTACCTCAAAATGAGATTTTCTTTCCAAAGACTCTGAAATGTGGACTGTTGTACTGTGCTCCTCCGCTTGCTCACGTGAAGCAGCAGCAGCAGTGACTCCTTCCTGTTTGGTTAGGGCTTTGCCGGCCTCCTCCCTTTTTTCCTCCTTTGCCCCCTCAGTCCCAGCAGAGCCCTCCTTCTCTTTCACACCAGCCGCCACCACTGATGCTGCCTCAGCCTGGGCATCCAGCACAAGTCCAGCCACTTCAGCAGGATCCCTGCTTGCACACACATCCATCCCATGCCTTTCCTCGATAACTACAGTCTCCTGCACAACCTTCTTCACGATATCCTGATGTGGCTGAACTGACTGCTTCATTTCACTGGAAGTTATCTCCTGAGATGTTGTCGTGTCTATTCTCTGCAAGGAAGGAAAAGAAAAACCCCTCAGTGTCTGAACCAGACTACGCTAATTGCAATAGCTCCTCAGGCTAATGTACTGTGAACATAAATACAAAAATGGGTATTACATTTTGCCAGTTTATCTGTCTCACATTGCATGGGTTTTCATTCTTGGGATGTTATCAGAATAGTAGAAATTAAAAACAAAGCAAAAATCTCATTTTTTAAAAGTGAAATGTCACAACGTTTCTCTTCTTGGCATTTTTGTGTGAGATTTATAAAGGCAAAATACAGCACCCTGCAAAGTGAACAAAATAAAGTGAAATGAGAGAAAACAGTGGGTTTCGATTTTTTTTTTTTCTTTTCCGTGAAGTTTCAATTGTGGTCTGTTGCAACAAAAGAAAAGGCACAGAACACATGCATTAGTTATATAGTTTCTGAGTTACGCACAAAAAACAAAAGCAAAAATAATTGGTGTGTGGTTATAATGTTGATGGAGGGAATCAAATGGCCACCTGAGCCCAGCTATGTGAAGTAGAAGTAACCCCTCCTATGAACTCAGTCGGTTTTCTCGCAGACTCTATTAAACTGAAGATATCTGAGCCATCCAAGGTTTTTTCACTGGTGGACTGTTTAGTCTAAATAGACAAAGAAATGTAGAGTCATACACAGAAGAAAGGCAGACCCACATGCACAGACATGTTAACTGCTAAAACCAGAGGCAGAGACAGAGGAAAGGGAGACAAGGCTGCAGGAGCAGAGAGAGGTTGGAAACAGGAACAAAATGGGAAAATAAATCAGAGCATATTCATAATGGCTGTAGTAAGCAGTAGTTACAAAGCATAGTTGTTAGCGTTGGCGCTTTGCTGGTTCAAGCAAACCTTTTTTTTTTTTTCTTTTCTTTTATTAACAAGCCACAGCAGCAATACTACATTTCAGTAACATGGACTTAAATAAACCAGAAAGGTTGAAAGCCTTATATAATGTCTGCTTCAGACCGTGGACAGATTCAAAGTATGAGGGGAAAAAAAAATAAGCTGGGTTGTCTGCTGTCAACGTAAAGCCAGGCAGCAAGAGAACCGAAAGGCAGGGTGGTGTGAGGGGATTGCCTAAAAGAAGTCATGCTTTAAACTTTAAACCATGGCGTGAAGTCAAAGCCACTTGTTACCACTACTTTGGACGCAGATGACTCAGTAACATAGTGAGCAGTAGCAATGGTAAATGGCTGTTCTCTGGAATATCTCCACTCAGACAGGCTCTTATCTCTCCGGGCAAATGCCCCTGCTTTTACAGCTTCACTGCCAAGTTGTTTTTCTGCTTTGCCATGCTGCAAGCTTCCCAGTGTACCATGTAACTGCAAATCTTGGTCCATCTTGAGTGTCTTTTTCAAACTCTCCTCTTCAGGGCTTTGTAACTGTATTTCTGCTTCCTTTATAGGTGTCAAAGAGTCAGACATCTTTCTTTTTGTGCTCTGCACGTCGGATCCCCACCTGGCTTTCTCATCAGTGACAGGCTTGAGGATTTCATACTCTGACACTACCGGAGTGATTTTCACAGATTCTTGCACTTCCCTTTCCATTTTTTGCAGAGCTTCTACTGAAGGCTGTACTGCTCTCTCACCCTCTTTAGCTTTACTTGTCATGGTTACAATTTTCCCAGACACGGTATCATAGGACTTTCCTAGGGTGAGCATTTTCTGCTTATTCTCCTCTTTAGATTGTGTTTCACTTTCCAAGTCCTCAAAGCTCTGCATTAGAATGGTACTGGATTTTAACATCTCAGGTGGAAGGGTAGTTTTACTGCTCACAGTCACTACTTTGTATGCCAGACTTTTTTTCGATTCACCATCAACTACCTCAGAGGGTACTTTGTCTATAATAACCCAATCCTCAGTGCCCTATATTTGAGATATAAAAGCTAAATTAGAATACCTGAAGGTTTGTCTATACATCAGGAGCACTAAAGCATGAAGACTTTCAAGAAATCAATGCTACCTCTTCTGAAAGCATGTAATAACTTTTACCGTTGTACCTCTTAGAGCAGTTATCAAGCACATGAACAGAATCAACTTAGGCAAAGTACGACTTCTTTGCATATTCCTTCCCATTAGAGGCCCATATAACATGGACACAAAAAAATTACTTTTACCAAAGCAGATGGCATTTTAGTGCATCATTTAAAAAGATGATTGGAATCATCCTGAGGTTAAAAATTATATATTGCAATGATTTGTAATGCTACAGTCAAAAACAAATTACAAAAATAAGGCAAGTAAGCCCACTCAACTGTTCCTCAGCTGTCACAAACACACTGCTAGGAGACTGTAGGACAGCATACATTTGTATGTAGCCATAGCCTGTACTGAATTTCCTTGTTTTCATTAGAATAACATCAACCCTTGTTTGAACTGTTTAAATTGAGCAGTACAACAGAGTAAACACAGTACTACTGAATATTCTGAAGGGAACTTAATGCAGCATCTTTTTTCCTCCTTATGCAAATATGCTATGGTATTCGCTTGACTATGCAACTGACATCCAGTTATTTGACCTTAAGACCACAACTTCTGTATTTAACTAAGCAAATGGGGTAATTTAAAATCAAATGAATTAAAAATAACCTCTAGGTATGATGGGATACTTTTCTGGATAATGATTTGATGAGAAGTAACCAAAGTGCCAGCAGATTCTCCTTCCTGCAGCTTCTTCTCTAGCACACTTGGCTAATAAAAAAACCAATAAGAACACAAAGTTCACCATCACTCAGCATAATCTGAATTCACTTGACAGTATAAAGGAAATTCACTCTAATGACAGAAGTGCCCAATTCACCATAACGTTCTCAGAGATGCTTATGCTGGAAACGCATGCACAACTGCAAACAACATCCACAAACAGCACCGTGCAAGTAGACTTCTAACTAGCAGAGAAATCAGTCTCTATTAGGAAGCCATAAGCTCTGGAGAGAACTCATTACTCAGAATTTGGCCTCCAGATTACATCTCTCTGGAACTTATGAAATAATAATAGTAAAAAAAAAGGGGGTGAGGGGATTGGAAAGGAAAAAAAGTATAATAAAGTAATAAATCATTGCCAGCCTGACTGTATTTCAAGAAAGTATTATTTGGTTTTACCTGCAATTCAAGGAATGTAGTACCTCCCTTCTGCAAAAATATGAGTTTTTCTGATTTTTCTTTTTCTTCTTTGGTCTAATGTCAGGGGAATAAATGGTTTTAGTAAATGGAGGGTATAAAGTCCACTATAAAATAGCTCATCATATTTCTCTACAAATCTCATCATATTTCTCGACTCTACAAGTTATTAATTGCATGGGAATTTAGGAAAAAGAATTAAACAGATAATTTTACAAAGGTTTCCAGTAAGTGAAATCAGTGTCTCTGCAGTGAATCCAAAGCAGACACAAGCATACCATTTGTGCAGTACAAAACCCACTAAACTGAGTAACACCTGGGTGTGGAGGCGCTGTGTTCATTTCATCTTTCATTATTCATTTAACTGTGTCTGGTGCCAACTTAGATGGCTTCCATAAGTAACCTAGAACAGGCCATTCCACCTTCATCCCGGACTTAGCTCTCTCCTGAGTTTGCAGCCTTCTCCGCTGAAGCAGGCAGAAGGTGTGCCCTGAAGAGATTTCAGCTCTCCCCTTCTTTCTTCTTACAGGTATAAAAGGTCTCAGAGACTTTTTCCTATGCGGGAAGCTAATCATGACTCTATTATCTCTATAGTGTCACACCAAAATCCTCCTCACTTTTATCCTATTATGCCTTACCAATGCTGTGAGGACAGTAACCCTGCAACTTGACCAACTGGGGAAGTTTTCTATGCTGGCAAGGCTCAATTTCCTAAGCCTTTTGATCCCAGCTTCTAGGCTGTCCGCTTTTTCTTAGGCCAGAGAAAGTAAGCCCCTGCAGAGGAAAGCAGGTTTCTTGCCAAACTCTTTCTACCCACTTCAATGGTTAGTGTATTCATTAGACATGCCAATGGAAGTGCTATGAATGGCGTGATAAAAGCATACTCTTTGAAGCATGTATACTCCATGTACTCAGGAAGAAAGGTAGGCATTTAAAGAACGATACAAAACTAGAAACTAGAAAAAGGGAGAAATGGCTCATCTCCTTGACTGCAGTGAGATGCATAACTTGTTTATTTCTAAAGTTTAATCCAACTGAGGTCAGACTAAACACTGTCAAGGAATTTGTTAGTATGATGTCTTTCATGTTCTGCAGCTATCTGGCCGCAATTACAGCAGATATTTGAAACTTTATCTTTTGTAACTAAAGAAAACCAAAGTATTTCCCCCATTATTGTAAGAAACTAACTGGTGATGAGGCAGGCTTGAAGTCAGACTGACCAAATGCACACAGGTGCCAAATGCTCAAAGCACACACTTTGAAATGGCTTACCTTCCCTTCTGGTCTTGTTTTCTTATAGTAAAGAGCTACAGGTAACAGCACTGAATAATTTTTTAAAGTGGATATGCTAAGTTAAACATGTAAATTCTTTGACTAGAAGAAGCTACTACATAACGCAGATCTACGTGCCCTCTATCCTGACTACTGCTACATTTCTCAGTAGACACCAAGGTGCTGATTTTGACCTATGCATAACCTCTGTTTTTTCCTGAAAAATTCCTATCTCAGCACGACTTGTGAACTGATACCATCCTGCTTAGCACTACCAAACAGGATGGTGAGATGTTATCTATTGCAGGGGTCCCTTAGTACCAGAAGTCACATCGGAGTTAGGCTCCGATAGGTCAAATCCACTCAGTTTTCCACAGAAACACCTTCATTTGGATGAGAATCTGTGGGGCAGCTGTAGTTTACTTAGATGCATATAAGATATAGTTACTGGACATTACTTTTGAGCAAGTCCTTTTCTTGCAGTAGGAGAAGAGATATATCAGATAAGGACAACTCTTGCCCTTTTCCTTTCCAAATGATATGTATTTCCTCAGCCTACATCTTCCAGGCACACCTACAAGTTGGGCGGAAAAGAGATTCAGAGCAGCCCTGTGGAGAAGAATTTGGGGGTGTTGGTCGATGAGAAACTTAACATGAGCCAGCAGTGTGCGCTCGCAGCTCCGAAAGCCAACCATACCCTGGGCTGCATCAAAAGCAGTGTGACCAGCAGGTCGAGGGAGGTGATCCTGCCCCTTTACTCTGCTCTTGTGAGACCTCACTTGGAGTATTGTGTGCAGTTCTGGTGTCCTCAACATAAAAAGGACATGGAACTGTTAGAACAAGTCCAGACGAGGGACATGAGGATGATCAGGGGACTGGAGCACCTCCTGTATGAAGACAGGCTGAAAAAGTTGGGGCTGTTCAGCCCGGAGAAGAGAAGGCTGTGTGGAGACCTCATAGCAGCCTCCCAGTATCTGAAGGGAGCCTATAAGGATGCTGGGGAGGGACTCTTCATTAGGGACTGTAGTGAGAGGACAACGGGTAACGGGTTCAAACTTAAACAGGGGAAGTTTAGATTGGATATAAGGAGGAAGTTCTTTACTGTGAGGGTGGTGAGACACTGGAATGAGTTGCCCAGGGAAGTTGTGAATGCACCACCACCAGCGGTGTTCAAGGCCAGGTTGGACAGAGCCTTGGGTGATATGGTTTAGTGGGAGGTGTCCCTGCCCATGGCAGGGGGGTTGGAACTAGATGATCTTAAGGTCCTTTCCAACCCTAACTATTTTACGGTTCTATGATTCTATAACTGCGTAATGCTTTGCTACTGCCTGCGCCTTTTAATGATAAATTGCTATTAAATTTTTAAAGTAGTAAAGACATGAAATGAATTGGTGGGGGGCAGGTATAAGTTTGTTCCAACTGCACTCCTCTGAAGCTCTGCTAGCCAGCTGCTCCCTTTTCAACAGCTCATTACATCCTAACATGTTAAATGCATCTTGTTCATTATACTTACAATTATACTTTTAAGAAAGAAAGCCTGTATTGTCAACTACAACCAAATGAAAATGGTCATAAGATCTATTGTGATTTCTGACCAAGACAGTAGGAGCAACATTAAGACTCTTCAGCACTCTCCAAAGAGTAAGCTTTGGGCACCATGTCTGCTTTTTAGGTATTTTATGTTAGTACGTGGCCCATGTGATGTTGGACCATCACGTGGTCCAATGTGATAACCACTCTAACGCGTCTGGTGCTTGTATCACCCACTGTTTAGATGGGTGTAATGTGGGAAAAGAGGAGCTGGGGCCTTTTTCTTTCCCCAAGAAGAGAAGCTGCCATGTGCTATCTGCGTGTCTCCAGGGATTCCTTTCTTCAGAGAGCTGTGGGTCTGCAATGACAACCTTTAATTCAAGGTGGGAAGGAAGAAAACTCTTTTGAATTCTACTTTCCAGCCAATTTTTGTTGAGTTCCTCACAGTATTACGTCAGTGCTGGGGAGACAAAAGCAAACTTTATAACCATTTCCTGGTCTGTAATGCTAAAAACAAGTGGTAACCAGAAAGATGATTCCTGGGAGACAGAAACCAGATATCCATCCACAGTAGGATAAAAAAAAAATTATGTTCATGCAGACCACACATGCATGTTTCTTTTTGTTCCACTAGATTTAAACCAAGACTCTGCTTTTTGTTGAAGATGTATGTATTTTATGGCAACATGAATTTTACATTGTCACCTCTACATCTCATTATCTTCTCACAAACTAAATTAAAGGCAGCTTTTTAACTGGCAAGTTTCTTGCAAACACTTCAAGACTCCACAGTGAGCAAGACTTTTTCATGCATGCACGCTGCATGAAAATGCATACGCTTAGCAATCTGCATTGGGTCTTCAATGAAACTGTATCCAGCAGACTACGGCAACTACCAGTTCCCTTATGGAACTCTCCAGGCAGGTCTAATTATCATCATTATTTCTACTGTGCCTTCTAAGACTGAAAGAATTCTGCCCTTTGCTCTGTATTTTCTTGTCACGCTTGGTACCATAACCCCATCCGTCCCACTACACCGCTGCTCCCAACCAGTCACCATTATTTAAATCTTCTCTCCATCACCTTCATGGTTTCTTTCATGCATGGCTGGGCTTCCTCAAGCTCCTTGAACCTGTAACAAAGCCTGCACTTCTCACCCTCAGAGAGACCCAATTCTGCCACACAGCTTACAGTGAATTTCATACTCTAAATATACATATAAAAGGTATCTGTTCTTTCTTGCATCTTTGTTACTAGAACCTGAGTCCTCAGAAAAGGGAGCACCTGCAAGTGGGGAATGGCCTCTACCTACAGCCTTTAACCTACTGAGAGCTATTATAAGTAAAAATGAATAGACAAATACATAATGAAGCCTTTCATCTCACGCTGACCTCTTCAGGCACTAGTGGTTCAATCATAGGAGCTTCCTCCTGCCTTGCTGCAAGCCGAACGGGAGATGTGGAAAGCCTCTTCTCCCACTCATTAGATACAGCCGTTTCTGTGGAGGTTTCCAAGAAGGTACGTTTCAGCTCGCTTATATTGGTCTGATGTTTCATCAGATCTTCCTGGGTTTTGTCTAGGTCCTGGACAGTTTTAAAAGAATAGAGCAGTTTGTAATACATCCTAAGCCAGCCAAGTTTTTGAGCCAAAACACACAGCTTGGTTAGTAAAGAGGGAAGTAACATCTCAGGGAGCCGGGGAGCACAGCACTAACACAACACTCTGTGAAAATGTGGCATTTTGAAAGATATCAGCATAGCATATCTTGTACAAGTGAGCATAAATATACTCTTAAAAAGCTTATCTGTATGGATATAATTTACACCTGATAAAAAGGCTTCAAACAAACATACATATGCGCGTGGATGCACACATATATACGCGCACACATATATTTATAGTACAAGTTAGAGGAGTCATTGTACTCTGAGAAAAAAAAATCTATTTAATTTATTAGCAGGTGGGAATACACGGTTCATGCATCATAGTGCAGATTCACAGTTTACCACTAAAACTAACACACATGTACGTACATGCACTGGTATATACCAATACCAACCTCTAACATAAGATTACTATGTTTGACATACACATTTTCACCCTGTATTCGCTTAATCAGACTATTCTGAAAGAAGTGAAAAAGAAAGGGAAAGGTAAGGGACACAGTATTGAAAGGATACAAAATGCTGTTTTCTACACATTTCTTCACAGAGAACCCACAACAACATGCTGAGAGAGGTGAACACCTCCAACATTGGTACTTGAGTAACATCTACACCTTTCATTTCTGTACCTGCGCCTTTAGATCTCCGTCCTCCTCTTGATCCGACTGCCAGCATGAGAAAGATTGGAAAACAACACCTTACCCACTCGTAAGACTGAAAGCTTTAGGAAAGTTGGTGAGAGGAACACACTAGGTTAAATTCACATTTTCTCTACGTTAAGGGCTTAAGGAGAAGGAACAGACATTGGTTGACTTCGCACGGTTTCCCTAACTCAGAGCAAGCCTCCTCTTTTCAAATTTGTTATTTGTGAACAACGGACTCTTAAAACATTTTCCTTTTACAAATATTGGAGCATTCCACATTCATAGATCTCTACGTAGAGAGCAGCAGTTTGACGTTATCACCAAGATTACATCTGGTGTAGGACTGAATGGCAATGGCAAATTCTCTGGAAGTCCAAAATACTGAAGTTTAAATATGTGGCATTTCCTGGGCCACAGGCAAAGCCTGGCATAAACTCACCACAGGTAAACAACCCACAATGCTTTTTACACAATGAAGCACATTTAATTTGCTTAAAATGCTATTTCTCTAACCTCAGTCCCTTTCTGTATTTATGTAATTTCATTTCATATTTAGCTTGTATATATTCTTTCAGGACCTATCTGCAACGGTGGTCTTCTGGAATGACACAACACATCGCATTTACTTCAGATCACATTTTCAAAAGCAACACAATAAGCCCCAGTCTTGAAGGCTGAATTTTCAGATGGGAAATATACTGCATGTTTTAAAAAACAGGTATCCATAAGGAAAACTGAGGTTTACAGAGTCTTCTCCCCTGAAATAAAGGCAGCAGCTAGGGAGATTGTCACATATTTTTCAGTAATAAACCGAACATTTTAAATGTCACATTTTTAGGATTATGTTTTACTTTCTGTAGGACTCAAGGCCTGAACTTACAGAGTGCAAGAGGCACTTGAGAGCATTCTGTAATCCTGACTTGTCCCAACAGACTCTGTGCGACCCCACCTGGAGCACTGTGTTCAGCTCCAGGCCTCCAGCACAAGAAAGATATGGACCTGCTGGAGCTCGGAGGAGGGCCATGAAGATGGTCAGAGGGCTGGAGCACCTCTCCCCTGTGGACAGGCTGAGAGAGTTGGGGCTGTTTAGCTGGAGAAGCGAAGGTTCTGGGGAGACCTTAGAGCAGCTTCCAGTGCCTAAAGATGTGCTAGAAGAAATCTGGAGAGGGCTTTTTACAAGGGCCTGTAGTGACGGGACAAGAGACAAGGGCTTTAAACTGACAGAGGGGAGATTTAGATTAGGTATTAGAAAAAAGTTCTTTACTGTGAGGGTGCTGAGGCCCTGGCACAGGGTGCCCAGAGAAGCTGTGGCTGCCTCATCCCTGGCAGTGTTCAAGGCCAGGTTGGATGGGGCTGTGAGCAACCTGGTCTAGTGGAAGGTATTCCTGCCCATGACAGCAGGGGTTGGAACTAGGTAAGCTTTCCAGTCCAAAGGATTCTATGTTGTTGCTCCATTTGGATTATTTTAATGCTCATGCTGCTATTTTATTCTTAATTTTTCATATAGTCCTAATTAGTCAAATGACCCATGGGAAAATCTGTTGATTACTTTGTAACTCAGTTCAAATCTATTCTGTTTACAGCCGAGGCTGAACTGTCCTGACGTGCCATACAGAGAATCTTTCCTTGATAATTTTAGCAGTCTGAAATATTAATGAGATCCTACGAAAAGTTACAGCAGTGTTTGTGGTAATACTTTGTCTTCTACCAGATGCCAGACCCAATTCTGTTCATGTTTGCAGCTGCAGGCATATTAATTATGAAAGCATTATACGCAATTCAGTGGAGTCACATAGGTTTGAATTCGCCTGCACAGTCTTTATACCGTGTTGTGGATATGACGCTCCTCAGTGCTAAGAAAATGTAATTTTGTTAAGTTTCTTCTCTGAATACAATTCCTGGACTCCTGGTGGCAGTATATGAAGATGACACGTGACATTACAGTCAAGGAAAGCCTTAGATATTTATAATGTGGAAACACCTTTATGTAGAGAACTTGAAAATGGTTTTGACTGTCTTCTCCCCTCCCCCCTCTCTCACACACAAGATGAAGATTACACAAGCAAACAAGTGTATAGAAAAACCCAGGGCACAACCTGGCCAGGAAGACCATCCAGGTGGGCTGTGTTGGTGTGGGTGACTCTGGCACTGCCCTGCTATCTGCACAGTGTGGCCTTGCAGTTTCCAAATCAAATGCAGAGATAAGAGGAACCTGTAGGCAGCACTGGAAACTCTAAACTCTCACACTCACTCACACGCACATGCACACACGCACAGAGAAGGATCCCGAACTGCCATAGGAAACATGCAGCTTAGCCCTCACGCCCGGGGTTGGGAAGAGATGAGGCAGAACACTCTCCCCTGCCATAACTGGGTGCCAGCGACTGTACAAACCTCGGTGGCAGTGGTCTCACCATCAGCTGCAGTATCCGTCTGCTCACTGTCAGTCTATTTGGTTAGACAAGTAACCGGGTTCCAAGAGGAAGGCAGGAATAAAGAATAAACCCAGCTCATCAGTACACGTGGCTCATATGGGGAAATGTTAAATTCAACATCTCTGTGAACTGCATTAGCATTGCTTTTCAAACCACGCACAAGTCAAAGAAGCAAAATAAAAATGCTATATTAGTAAACAGAACAGACTCAGAGGAAGACTCAAGGCGTACTGTACACAGTATATGGCTTTACTGGAACAAATTTATATGCCAAATAAAACATTACTGGAAAAGTATTATTTGAATAGCATTTTTTTTTTCTTAAGAAAGCCAGGTGGCTTAAAAAAAAATGGGGACAAAAAAGCTAATATTCTCTAAACAAACTTCTTCTCCCATAATAATTTCTTTACGAGAAAATTATTCATCAAATTTTCGTTCTAGCCAATACAGATCAATTTGGTGGTTGACTTTTTATCTGGAAGGGGAAAGGATCATTAAAATAAAAAGGCTACTTTAACAGTCACCTGACTTTCAGCCCCTCATTTGTACAGAAGTTGTTCTTGTCTCCACATTTATATGCAATGAGGCTGTCTGCATTACCGAGGAGTTCAAGTAACTGTACCCCCAGCCCATCTACTATCTGTCTGTGGAGTAATGGTAAGGCTCAGATCCCATTCGGTTCCAATAAAGAGCAGCTGATAGTTAATGATAGTAAAAAGAAAGAAAACTGCCATTGAAAGAATAAAAAAATACTTCTCATTCCAATTAAGAATACGGATGAAAGCAGGAGAAAAACAAAAGTAATTCTCCCCCCCTTTAAAAAAACCCAAAACAAACCCAAACACTTACTAGGTAAGAATGAGAAAAATGAAACAAAGCACAGCATTGCACAGACTGATCTATCCCTGCTTTGCTCAACATCATGAAGAAAGTTTAGTGGAGAATGCAAATGTCAAGATTTAATAAATAAAGAGTAGAGGACAGGTTACTATAGGCTGAGAAGAGAATTCAAATGACTATTTTTTATGTTATGCAAGCATATGGAAAACTAGTAAGTAATCAAAGTGCTCTCTAGTTCCCCAGATTGGCACATCCCAGTTGTTTCAACGTAAGTGAAAGCTCTGCTTTTGATTAGTGATTTTCTGTGGTCCTTAGATAATGTAAAGTAACCCAGGCAGGTAATGTAAAACTAAGACAATACCTCTCATCCTCAAATCACACCGGTATGAAAAAAGACAAAAAAGCAATCTACTGGTAGATGGAGTATCAGTCTTAACTTTGAATCTCCTACTTGTCATTTTCCGACAACTCAAATATTTCATAAAGCTGCTTTTTTGATATTTTTGGATTGCTTTGTTTTTTATCATTTATTCCTTTAAATAATTTGCACTGTTTGCATGCCAGGAGGAAGAACAGGCAGGCATTTTGTACTATCTGGTTAACTGCATGAATGCAAAGTTACATGCAATATTCCAAGCAATAACCACTCACTAAACAGATCACTTTTATTTTTAAATGAAACTGTAATGCCAAAGTAGTCTACCCAGATGGTCAAATCGTCTTCACTAAAGTGTTAGAAAATGGTTTCTTTATTAGTGAATGATCTCACATCTTTACAACAGAAGATGTCCCTGCTCATGGCAGAGAGGGTGGACTAGATGACCTTTGAAGGTCCCTTCCAACCTGAGCTGTTCTATGATTCTATGATTATAGCAATTGTAAAGGTATGGCAATATAAAGAAAAAAAAATCTATGTATTGTCACTCCTATTTACAAAAAAAAGAAAAAAGAAAAAAGAGAAGAAGAAAAGAAAAGAGAAAAGAAAACAGAAAAGAGGAATTAATGAACATAGGCATTTAAAAGGAATTAAAAGATTTGTGTCAAGGCACTGTAACATGAGTCTGGCACGCAGGGTTCATTAAAAACTTGAAATTGGGAACATTACCGAAAAGTCAATAGAAAATTAGCTGCTAAGGTACAAACACAAAAGCAAATGAAATCTAAGGTTTGAGATTCTGTCTCTGACTGCATGGACTGCCTCCAGATGTGCTGCTCGAGGGAGAGGAGAGCTCAACATGGTATGAGATTGGTTCAGGACACTGCCTGTACCCTTCTGCATCACTGTGAGAAACCTTTTGTGAACTGGAAGGAAAAAATGGTTTCTATTTCTTTTACCACAACAGCAATGAAATCCTAAATAAGGCACAAAATTTACTTTACTGCAACATACATGTCTGCTAATATGCCAATCAACAGCCATGGAGCTGAAGTCAGCATTACTGAGTTACTTGAAATAAATATCTGGGCTTATCGCAGAGCAAGGAATGGTGAATTGAGGCTGAGCAAGGCAGGTCTCCTCTGGAGTGGAGAATAAGAAAGGTTGGGTTCAACTCTGAGATGGGCTGTAGTGCAGCTGCTGGTGGGGCTTGTGGGCAGGCGAGTGATTGAGCAGGAAGGGGAAGCAGCTACCTCCAGGGATGCTGCAGCTGCACCTCCTCTAAATTGTGATCATAACTGCTGTGATTTGTTTTGCCAATGTAATGCAGACATGCCCGAGTTTAAAACATATTCATTTTCATGCAATATTTTGAACAAGAAATACCCCCTGGATTAGGCACAAGTCTGTGTTGTCTGCCAGGAAGCACTGCCAGAATAATCACCCTCATAAAAGAGTGACACTCAAAAGCCTATTTAATACATTTTTATGCTCAATACTTCCTAACTTTACTAATGAGAAGAAGTGCTCATTTCTGAAAGAGGAACAGACCAACGCACTACATAAACACTGCCTCGTTATTGCCTCTGGAGCTGGCACTGTGTTAATGCTGTTATTGCTATTAGATTAATCCAAGCGCAGAGCTAACGCAAATTGAGACCTAAATGCTGTGTCAAAGTGAGGACACAAAATGAGACAGCAACATTTTGGATCCCTTTTATCAGAAAATGCACAGCATTATTTAGTTGTTAGGCATCAAAGAACCAAAAGCATCTAAAAGCAATGTTTTTACAGGATAAATTGATATGACTTCTGGCTTTGTACAAAAAGGAAATGAAATCCTGCACCAAATCCTACAAAACCAACAGCAGCAGATTACACAATTATTTAGATGCGCAAGTGGGTTTATTGAAGACAACTACCGTAACAGCATCGAAAAGTGGCCAAGATGACTTTACCAGTGGCCAACTGGTCTGTGATTGTTTGGTCTGTGATTGTTTGGTCTGTTTTTGGGTTTGTGCTTTTTTACATGGAGCAAAACTGTATTTTTGAATCTGAAGAGGAAGGGTAAAAAGGAAAAAGGAGGAAAACCTGAGCTCATTATTTTATTCTGTCAACAAAGAATAACAGCACCAGCAAAAACTGAGATGCCAGTTACTCTGTTACCTAAACAAGCAGATGCCTTTTCTTCTTCTGGATATATTATCACATCCACAGTTCCCAGAACCACTGCGGACTCTTACTGCAGTTGGTTTATCTGCCTGTGATGACCCTGGTGGCTTGAGGCTTTGGTTTTGAGAGTGCTAACTGAACACTACAAATGGCAAGCTGGCCCACAGCTGTTGAGCAGCTGTCCCAATCTGACCTCTCACTGACGTATCGGATTTAAGCATAGGAAAACAATTTCATCTACAGCAGAGATGGGATCAAGGCTGAAAATCCAGATCCACGTTTCACTGGACTAGAAAGCCTTTTCTGTCAGCTGCAGCTGACAGCCTCTTGAAAAGTGCTTAGTCCCCCTGAACATGCTAAAGTTGGTGAGGGTGCCTGTTATTATTACTGGGTAGCTAGTTACACAAATATAATGTAAATACACATGTATACGTAATTATGCAGGAAATTGTACTTAATGCCCTCTATTTAGATAACTATTCTAAGTCTAGTATAAACTGATGGGGGGAGGGAATGGTCTGAGTGGGTTCACATACAATACATCAGAGTTGATCAGTGGCAATTTGTTTAGTGCAAGTCACCTTGAATCAGCTCACACAGTTTAAACCAAGCCACTTCCACAGTGTTGTGCCTAACCCTGGGCCCCAAGCTGTGCTCCCAACATAACAAAAATAAATAAGAAAAGGAGGAAAAAAACTAAGCCCCAAACACAAGAAAATAAACCAAACCCTCCCAATCTAACATATCAGCACAGACAGAAATGAGGCTCTGAAAGTAGGACCACTATTGCAGCAATCTAACACTGGTTAGGACTGAAGCACTGAACATGAAAAAGAGTGTGTTCAATGCCGAGGTACACACCTCTTCCTCTGAACTGTCACTCAGGTCATTGGCAAGTGAGGCACTCAAGGAGGCCGCCTTGGGCTCCAGGTAGCAGAGGCACATAGCCAGAGGAAAGGAGAGAGTGAGGGCGTATGGCACTGAGAAAGAGGCAGAGAGCAGAAAGAAAAAAATGAAGAGGAAGCAAGGCACCAGGGATGGGGAGCGGATGGGGAGGTAGTGCTGCACGCTGGCAGGCAGGAGGTTGGTTTCAGAGAGGTTAGGGAGCGACAGGTAGCCATCGTCATCCAGGAGGGAAGGAAATGACTCTGGAAGTTGCAAGGAGAAGGAGAACAGCGTTCCGCCTTTACTGGCTTTTTGCTTATAGCCGAAAGCCATGTCTTGCTTGGCGGAGCACACTCGCCCCTTTCTGTCAGAGTCTGGCTCCGACTCGCCGTGCTTTGGGGCACTCTCTTTGGGCACCTCACAACCTAAGGACTTTGTTCGAGTGCTCTCCTTGCATCTCCTGCGAAGCTTTGCTGAAGATACATGGGGGCCAGGCTGCGAGGATGGCGAGGGGTGGTGGGAGTCAGTGCCAAGCAAAGATGGCTGGTGACAGAGAAAGAGCAGCAAACAAGGCGCAAAAGCAAAAGGACAAAAAGAAAACTGTAATTAGTTAATTTTCCTTTGTGATGATAAATATTATAATATATATAAAATTATAAACAGTATTTCAACACCACAGCTTTCTGAGTTAAATGGTGCTTGTTCCCATGCTGCACACCATAGGTATTAGTGAATCAGGATTACAGCTTACAAAAGGCAACTCCTTGTTTCAGCATTTGTCTAGTCATCTGCAGTATGGAATTTACATATAAACCTTCATGGCCATATGTGGAGTTTCAGGTGCTGCCAATTTCCACTTTCTCCAAGACTGGCTTCAGATTGTAAGGAGCTTTCAAACATGAAGCACACGGAGAGCAACAAAAAAATAAGGGAACGTACTTCTAATACCGATACTGCCTGCGACAGTGCTCCTGCAGTCAGGAGGAGACCCAGTGGGGGCCAGATGCTCCCCATCTATGCCTTGGGCAGACTCAGAAGTAGCAATTTAAAACACCAAGGATTTTAAAACTGTATGTGCTCAAATTCCTCTATTACAGAATTAAAAATCTAGGTCCCAAACCCAACTAAAACACATTCTAGCTTGGGGGAGCATAAATCCATACATGAGCTGTTACCATGGGAAAACCTGGACTAGCTTGATGCCTACCCCAGCAGCCAGCTCCTCAGCATGGCTCCTACTACCACGCAGGCTGGCCTTCTCTGGGCATCCCCACAGCCTGGGCATCCCCTTTGCCCCTTTCCAGCCATGTGCCCTGCTGTCCCTCTGAAGTGCTCCCATAGCACGTTAAAAGAAGGCAGCTGACCACAGGGAGGTCCCCACCCCACACAGCCACATCTCTTCACAGTTAAAAGATGATGCAAAAGACCAATCAATAGCAAAGAGGTAAAAATGTATCCAATGCTTTTGCTATAAATTTTACCACAATGCAAATAATGTTGGCTACCAACAAGCAGGATTTGCTTTGATATACTGCTTGTAGGGCATCCCACCTGTCTTCAAGGTCATTCAAGGACAAAAAATTGGTAGGAAGAGGGAGGCGATTCAGCAGGAATGGTGACTGTCACCTAACACGCTCCCTGCGGGCGACCATGACTGCTCTTTAGAAGGACAACAACCACCACTGCCACCAAAATACCCCAGTACAACAGACCTGCCACAATGCTGGTGGATCAGAGACCTTCTGGCCAAAGACAACTAGGTGCACTTAGCTGAAGTGACACACTGGCTCCACGACCAAAACCTAAGGGCATGAGTTGCTCCATCCACCACACATCTCCCCAAAGAGCTGTAAAAGGCATTTCGACCTCACTGCCACTCCCACCTCCCAAGAGCAAAATGACTTCAAAGCAGAAACAGCATTTGCCTGTACAAGATGGTGCCAAATCAGAGCCAACAAGCAGGATCTAAGTCTCAGACACAGGCTACATCAGTGCTAGCCTATTAAGCCGAATCTTCAGCACATATATTAATTGGTAGGAATGGGATTTAAGCCAAATATTTACATGGAAGAGCTCCTTCCCTTTTCCTTAATGTTTCACTTCTCTCTTTTCTAACCAGAACAGTTAAAAACCCTATCTATCAGTTCAAGCAATCTGTATTCCTGAATTAAGCAATGAGAACCAACCCTAACTTCAAACTGCTTACAAATGTCTTCCTCACAGGCTTAATACAGTAACCTCAAGTCAAAATTTAATGCTGATGGACTCACAGGAGTTGATATGAGCTAAATACACAGAACTTCTCTTTATACTGTAAAGGCAAAAAAAGCCGAAGTAAATTTATTATTTGCTAATACAGACTATTCACTTACTGTCATCTTTGCAGTGTTAATATTTAGAATAACTTCTGGTACTAAAATACACACGGATAAAACAAAGGAAAAATGTCTTAGTGGAAAAGCTGAAAACCTGCCTATAAAATTTATATACCTTTAAATAGGAATTGATTTTTAACTTGTCCTGTTTCTTGAGACCCTATTCTCTTTATGATGCGTGACAAAGCTGTTAGTATGTCCAGTGCAAACCGGACTGAGATCTCTACAGACTTATCAAACTGAAACTCTATTAACAGATGTCTTAAACAGAACCTACCTCTTAAGTTGGGGGTAAAAATCATCAATTTGTACATATTTAAGTACCATCAAAATACTATCCTAAAATTATCTTTGACTATTTCTAGCCATATATAAAGAAGAGATGATCTTCCAAATGCAGCTGATCTCTCCACTTACCTAAATTAATAACCACTTGGAACACAATTAGTTTCTACTGGGTATTTCCTGCATATTTGATTTTCATAAACACTTCTCCATTCAGAAACTAATGGAGTTTCAAGAAGACCCCAGTTTAATTTTACAGAGGTTATTTTTTTGTTCTTAATGCTACAGTTACAGACCATACTTTAAATAGAAAGTATTTTCTCATGTTTGTTTCTGGGGTTTGGTATCTTAATTGCAACCTGTTTTGAGGAACTGATCCTTTAGCTATTTAGCTCATTCTGGACTTAAACAATAAGGTCAGAAGTGCAGGTTCTAACACTTGCATGCATGACAGTTTTGTGGGTGTAAAGGCCTACATCAAGGCTTTTTCTCATAAATGAAGAGAGTAAATCTTACTTGTTTAGCAAGTGCATTCTATAGTGCACCTTTTGTGTGATATGCTGGATTCAGTATTTAGTATTCTGTTTTCTTCTCCACAATATACAAGAAACAGAGGACATTTTATGCCTGATCTTTTCTGATTCTACCTTATTTCTCTTCACTGTTAATCTCTGAAATTCAGTCTCTTCTCTGTCCCCCTGCTTGATTTACTCCATCTTAATAACTCAGTAGGTATAACACACAGCCATATCTGTACGTGTATGAGGTGGGTGTCAGATTGGAGACGGTGAGGGATGAATAGCTTTAACATCTGAGCAGAGAATCATCAACAAAACCAGTTTTCTTCAGTGCAAAACTTCAAAAGAGGGAAGCAGATGCTTTTGTAAGCCAGAAAAAAAAAAAAGCTTATAATAGTATATTAATACCCAAAAGTTAATAGAGAAAAATGCTCACTGAAATACATGCAAGGAAATAGAGTGTTTTGAGAAGTAAATGAGAAAAATACAACAGTTTAAAGCACAGGGCTACATACAAGAACACGGAATTATTTTGTTGCCTTGTCAAAAGCCAAAAACCATGATGCCCATACTGAAGTCAAAATACGACTGAAGACCAAAGGAGCAAAACGTGCACTGCCAAGCTACTTTAAGCTATTTCCTAAAAAGCTCTTGAATGCTGTGTAAAAACACTATGCTCAGTGTTGAATAAATTTAAAGCAAAAAAAGTCCAAGGCAGGAACCAACTTTTACAACATCATATGAAATGCAGGAGTAGTATAAAAATATTGATTCAAGACATGTATATACATGTACCTACACAGAATATACAACCACGTACATTCTCATTTCTTTTCACAGAATGAGGGACCCCTTCCCTCCCTCCCTGACAATTCTGTGTTTCTCCAAGCGCTCTCTAGGCAGGCCAGTTTAATACAAAACCCTCAAAACTCTACCTTGGTGTCATGGCGTATTGCAGAGACTGGGGTGACCTCCTCTGCTCTTTTCTTTTTGCTCTCTTCATCATCTTTCTCTTCTTCTGCCTTTTTCTCTGGGGTCACAGTGGTTATCAAGTTGGTCTGAGAGATGCCCTTTGTTGTGGCGTACTGGCCAGTACCAACCTCTGCAGCAGACACAGAATCCTTCATGTACATTTCATGGTTTTCATTCACTGATGCTAAAAGCAAATATTTAAAGAGGGAAAATCTGAAATAGCTTTTGCTGAGAAGCTGCATAAAATTAAAAAGCTGGGTTAGTAAAACATTTAAGATACTGCTGAAAACACAACTACGTCATGTTTCAGGAAATCAGAAGCATGTGCATACATTTAAATAAATTGTTTACTTGAAATAAAGCTTGTAGCTTTTATATGCATAAACATACATTATGGGTGTGTATGCACACATTAGTGTAGCTAATGTGCGCATTACACAGTTGTTAAGTGTTAGCAAGCCATTAAAAGTGCTGCTGTAGTAAGACAGAAAAAAAAAAATCAGTGTTGCCACAGTTATCAGGCAGGAAACATAAGGAGAACCAGCTATGACATCAGCCATGGGGGTGAAAGAGGGGTTTTTTATATCTGTCAGAATATAACAATGCAGATCAAATGCACGATAAGTAACGTGCTGCATTAAGGGAAATGATAATATTGATGTAACGCAGGCATAATATCTGAGAATCAAGAAACGGGATCTTTGTATTAATGAGTATTGAAGCCTAGTAGTAAAGTGAGCTCATTATCCTAAAGAATTCTGGAAAGTGATGACATTCAATTCAGCACCAAACCAGAAAATTTGAGGATGCAAATGTTCAATAATTTAGCAAACTTCAATATATGTAAGTGATTTTGAAATAAATAGTAAACTTTCAGATAAAATGTAATCAAAACATTATTATACACACAGACCCCACTCTTGACTATTATGTAACTGATTTCTAAGTCAATAGGACTATTCAAATTTATAGTTACTTGCATCTGTAACACATGACAGGGCCAGGATGACAGTGTAATCATGATTCAGAATGTTACAACCACATTTGTGCTATAGTAATGGTAGTGAAGTAATCATAAGCATTGATTAAAAAACCTCTTTTCCCCATCTGCACTTATGCAAATCAACATCATAAAAACCTCGCAGAGTCTAACAAATGCTGGGGAAAAGCATTTAGGATATTTTCTCTCTTGGGAACGAGCTTAGGAGGCAGGAGAAAGCGAAGGGAGGGAGACATTTTGTTTAAGATGTTGCAAACAAAATAACGCAGAAGGATAATTTCTGCTTTGAGACACATGCACAGCGATCAGGTCACCAGTTGCTTGGTAACGAGCAAGAAGCACATTAGAAGATTCCAAAATAATTAATGACAAGCAGCACCTTTAGGGGGAGAAAAAAGGGCTTGTCACTAGTATTCTTAAACCAAAGCTTCTCCCCTCCCCACAATCAACTATACCTCATTGCAATTCATTTGTGATGTTACGCAGAAAAAATCACCGTTATTTTTTATTTTTTTTAAATTCTAAATTTAGTCTCAGACTTTTTTTCTACAAAAATAAACTGCAGCCTCTTTTTACTCAACAGCCAACAACAGTGACAGCTGAAGAAGTAGCTGAGACTCTGAATCACATGCTGGCTTAAACTAGAGGACCAGCAGAACCATGACCTCCATCAACCACGGAGAAAGAGAGAAGGAGGAAGGATGTACTGTTAACCTGTGTATGCTACTCCCCATCTCACATCCTCAAAATAAATGCATGGTAAAAGCCTGTCAGTGCTCACCCAAATTGGACATGAGAGAACTGGAAGCAAGTGTCAAGGGAAAAATTTAATTTATGAATTGGAACGTAACTGAAAAACCTACACAGGAACAAAAGCCAAATTAAACCAAACCCCAAACAGTTACTCCTGCAAACCCTTAAAAAGTGTTGAAGCTTGACTTGTTCAAGCAGGCAGGTCCAGGCTGGCAAGCCCAGGTGCCTTGTGCTCCTACAAATCAGGGAAGTGCTTTGCAGGTGTGAGGCCAAGGTCAGAGACTCCACAAAGAGTAGGCTCCCAATGGCCTCCTCCAGGCAAACACTGTAAGGACTGCAGCAGTACACTGAGTACTATTTCTCTGCGTCCTCTCCTACTCCTGCAGTGAATGTGGAGGTACCCACAACCCCCACTCAGCTGAAGCCCAAGGAGATGAGATGACAAGAGGCTTATACAGCGACCTAAAGCAGTGACCACCACAACGGTATCTTTTGACAGTGTCAATTGAGATGACCTTACCCCCATCTAAGCTTCGAGACATAGTATAACGTTTACTAGAAGAGCGCTCGAAGTAAGGTGCAGGACGGTCTATGAGGGCACTGGCTCTTCTCGTCTGGGCCTGTGTCCGGCCACTGTAGCGAAACTTGGAGCCCAGTGTGAGGAACTTCTTTGGAGGTGCTTCTGGCAGCAGGAGCCTAAAACACACCAAGCAGTGCACCCATTACTCCGCCTCCTCCAAAAATCAGTCCACTATTTCTGCAGAGGAGAGAAGACAACTGTTGGGTATCACTCTCCATTGTAACTTGTGCCTCACAGGTCTGCAGCTAAAAGGGAATCAAAGGATGCTCTCATACAGCATGACAAAACTGCTTAGCTAATGCATTTGAAGAGCTGAGTTCTTTCTAACAGGCAAGAATCACCCAGTACCTTCCTGCTTGAAAATAAGATTTATTATTTTCTAATCACCAAAACTAAAAATAAGTTATTCCTTGTATTAGGGACCCTGATCTGGGCTGAATCATAGAACGGTTTGTGTTGGAAGGGACCTTAAAGATCATCTTGTTCCAACTCCTGTGCCACAGTCAGGGATGCCTCACCCTAGAGCATGTCACCCAAGGCTCTATCCAGCCTGGCATTGAACACTGCCAGAGATGGAGCATTTACCACTTTTTTGGGCAACCTGTTCCAGTGCCTTATACTCCAGATTTAAAATGGTGCTGCTATACTGAAGACAGGGCCAGAGCAAATTTCCAGTGTATGCCAGGCAGTATTCATTCATAGGAGAGGCAGACATTTTCCAGGTTAGAGCCTTCTCATCCTCTCTATTTTGGGCATGTGAATTTGCCATTCCATTTGCCAATGGAAAAAAGCCATTCTTGTGCTATAAAGTTTATGTTTTAGACGCTGTTTTTCCATTAAAAATCAGCAAACACCCCAAAAATGCACACTCAATTTCTTTTCAGATCTTTTGCTGCTAAGACTGCATTTCATATGAACATACAGACAGGCTGAACCAATAGTTTAAGAAAAAAGAGAAATTCTTCAGTCTTCCCAAACATTGTTAGAGGGGTTCATAAGCACTGGAAGCCCTTCCACACCACTGAAAATCTCACCCTTTTGAGTTTCCATTGTGAAGTATCTCTTTACTGATTGTCTCAGCACACACAAATTACAGCATTTATTCCACTATCCCAAACTTTTCTCAGGTCCTCTTAGATGTCAAAAACACAGCTACACAATTCCTCAGCAATACAAAAATGACAGCTACGGGTTGGAGATTCTGGGTGACTACAAATACACCACTGAACACTGTCTGTATTTTCATCTGAAATGAAATATATATATACATATTTTTTTAGACTCTTACCCACATTCCCCAGTAACTTTCCATGTAAGTTGCTCTCCCTATACAAGCATATGTGCAGAAGTGCAGCAGATTCCTTCGTCTCTTTAATTATAGCAGCTGATAATATCATGATACAGATAAAGCAAAACAATTAATTGGGACCGTATGGTCATTTTAAACAGAATCTATCGAAACAGTATGAATAATTTGGGTGAAACATTTAAAATTTTGCAGAAGCAATAACCTTCTCTTGTCTGCTCAGAGATGCTTCATGATCAATAAGACAATTTGATTTGAAGGGGTCTGCCACTGCTGACAGAACTGGTCTTTTCTGTTGCATTTTATATTACACCTTTTGGAAAAGAAATCCACATACCTGAAAAATGTATGGTGCTCAACACACACTTTCCATAAGCGCTTTGCAGCACGATGATTTGGCAACTTAAACCCAATAGTGCTTTCAAACTGCTCAAACTAGGCAGGAAAAAAAGAGAAATTTTAGAGAAAGAAAGAAAAAAAAAAAAAAAAAAAGAAATAGAATAGATGCTGTGCATCTATTTTTAGACAGTGTACACAGGATCATCTTCATTTCCCCCATCTGTATCACCTTATTGCAAGGGTGTATATAACCACATACATACACATCCTATAGACTACCGTGTCTGGGAAGGAAGCTGTGAGTAATAATGAATGAGAATAGTTTTTTTGGGAAAACCCAGATAACGAGCAAGAGGCTTTTGATGGTGATGGTGATATTTTATGCCCTACAGTAACAAAGATGACTTGGGAGACTTCTGAGGAAAACATCATGTAAGTATTTTAGCCCTGTTGTTTTAACTTTACCAGTTAACAGTGGGAAACCAGATAATAGTCTGGAGGGCAGCAATAGTCCCCAGGGACTGATCTGGTCTCATGCAGCCTTAGATTAAGGAGATTTACAGTGAAAGAACTACAGTTAGTAAATCACAGTGTTTTTAGCTAATTTATCTCCTGGAGAGGATGAGGAAAAGACAGGTAATTTAGAAGAGTCGGCTGGCGATACTAAGAGACCTTTGTAGGTTGTGCTGCAGATTTATATATTCCAGAAGCAAAAGCTGTGCCAATTAAAACTCCTGTAGCAAGTTGATGGCTACATGCAGATGATGAGTAGGTGAAATAGTCCTGCTGCAATCGGGGAAAGGAAGGCAGAAGAGCACTTGTAAGGAAGCCTGGATCCCTATGTGGAGCTGACAGAAAGAAACAAGGCAGGAAACAGCAGAACAATAAAGAAGATAAAAGTGACACATGGGATCATGAATCACATTATCATCAAATGTGATTTGGGTAGAGACTGCACTGATTATTTTGCGTGAGGAAGTACGACCTGGTCACAGGATGCTACATACCAAGACCACTCAGAGCTCAACATGCTTCAGTGGTGGAGAGCTTGAGTGCAGGCACTGGGAACAACATTGGCTGTGTGTTTTGGTTTTAAAACCAAACTCAAGACCAGGAAGTTTTCAGTCCCTGGGGCAGGTGGGGGCCCAGGAGATTTTCCGGGTCATTTATGAAGCTAGTTCTGGGGACATTGGCTCAGACTCCCTACTGCCATACTGCATTAAGAAATGCCAGTCCTCATCCAGGCGATTTCTCTCCTGCTATACAGCTCCACCCTCTAAAATGGGTATGGGTTTTCCATCTATCGCACACCGGTTATTGTACCAGCACTTAAAATGGAGATACTCCTTTGCCTATGGTGATCCTGAACTACTCCTGGGATTTTTCCTGAGATTTATGATTTTATCTATGGGTTAACATGAGCTCAATCCATGAGGTAGGTATTTGCTGTGCATCGGGCTGAGCCACGAGAGGGCACTCACTGTACGAGATTTCACATCCCCTTCTCCAGAGCCAGACCAGGAGCTCTAGTGGGGCTGGGAGGGCTTGTGTGGAGCTACCCAAAACCGCTCAGTGATAGATGCCTGGCAGCTTTTTAATCAGTCACTAGATTTCTGTTCCAACTGAAAATGTATTGGTCTGATATGCTCATAAAATTTGGTATGACCTGTCTACTACTGGGCAAGATGAAAGGATGCTAATTTAATACATAATGTGAAGGTGGATAATAAGCACTCCATGAATAAACAATATATGACTTAAATTCTCAAAGTATTCATAATATGGATGCGCTTTTCATATGCAGATGGCCATACTTTATGTTAGTTCGTGGATGTAAACATAAAAAAAACAAAGAAGGTTTTCTCATATTTTAAATAAAGTATTTACCTAATCCTTCCAAAGAAATTCAGCACAAAATGCATAAATGGAGAGGAATATTAAAGGCTTGTAAGACATGACAAATCAACCAACAGAACATAGGCTTTTTGAAAAGGTTCATTCACGAAAGACTGTCAGGATGCCCTTACCTCCCCTGGTCGGATTTTGATGTAGAAGTTGTTCCTTTTGTAGGAGATTTTCAGAACCTTTGGCCACGCAAATCTATTTATTCTGAGTCTGTCTCGATATATTAAAAGACCACTTGCACAAACTCCTAACATGATTTCCACTCCTTCAGAATCCTGGAAAAGCAAGTAATGCACTTTGTTAAATACTTCTTATATCTTACAGTACTACAGATTCTTACATACTGTGTTTTTATCTGAGCTATGTCTTTTTAATTCATCAGCTGTAGTGACCTGATTTCTGAGAGCTACCCTACTCACTGACTGCTTTCATGCAAGTAATAGTAAGGTTGGGTAGGAAGTGTTGTGAGTGTTTCCTTGTATTTTACAAAGACTCCAAAAGGAGGGGGGAAATTCTAGATACTATTAAAAGAATGATATTAACCATATAGCAATATTTTATTAGCATAACAAAAAAGTGTTATTAGCATAAATACCGGATTGAAAGAAAGTGGGATGGCATACAAATTTACTTCTCCTGGCATCATTCATCTCTATGACTAAGCCTTATGAATCCTTAGATAGATTTTTCTTCCATAGTTTGCCAGTCTTGGCTTTCATTGGTTTGTTAGTTTCTCTAATGCTGTTGTGCCTATGCTCAGTATTTTCACTTTGAAATGTGCAGAAAGTTAGGCATTTGGATCAGAAAGATTCTTTCAAAAGTGTGTGACTGCGCCTGTGCTATAACCCATGTTTTGACAGAGAAGCTGTAGGTCAGACACATTAGCACTACAGAAGATTTGGCCACAACCTTGTCAGAATATACTCAAAAATATGTATTTTTTAAGCAAGAAGTACACATTTCTCTTTCCTTTAAAAGACTTTAAGTAGTCTAAACTCAGTCTTCACTGTTCGCTATCATCACTAGCCTGTATAATTCTGTGGGTTTTTTTTTATTTAGCTCAGTGCTAATACTGCCAGAGAAAAGAAGGCTCTACCTTAAAGCACAGAGTTCTTCAGTACTGATTTTAAAATAACTTAAAAGTTATAAAAGCCCAACAAGAGAAGCTATGAAGATGTCATCCTATGATAATCACGAAATGAATTCATCCTTTTCCTTTGGTTTTTCTGGCAAGCTATCTACCACACAGTGAAAATCTGATTGCATTTTAAGATGAACACAACGGCACGCATGGCTGGTCACGATGAAAAGGCATATATAGCACAGATCAAAACACAAAAAAATACATACCCCACATATGTTTTAAAATCAGAGCCACAACACAGAATTACTGCCTCAAAGTCACTCCCATGTTAGACAACAAACCAAGAGAGGATGCATGTTCCAACAATAACAGAATCACCCCTTAAAAGTAGAGTTTTCCTAAACGAATCTCCCACGTGGCATCACTGTCAGGTAGTACGTATAAAAGACAAAGCTAACTTTTTTCAGTGGTTTTTAGTTTCAGAGTTTTCTAAGCAAAGTGTAATGTCTAAATACAGTGAACACATTCTAAAAAAGGAAGTCTCATTGCCAGCAATCGCATTGTATGGCCAATGCCTGAAATGCACATGTGCTCACATGCAGCACACAGATGCAGGTGCAAGGGGCTTCTTTTGATACACTTTCTCAACAGTCTGTTGAGCAATGCCTTCTTCCTTTATCCCCACTTTTGCAGCAGATTTAACTCCACTCAAGGCTTCTGTTACCTGTCAGTGTCAAAGACTGCTTTTCAATGTGATACCTACTATGATGTAAAATGAAACCTGAATAAAAGAATTTGGCTTTTTTCAGAAGTGATGTGGTTTCATGGAAAACTGTTAGCCCTAATGTCGGAAACATAAGATGCTGAGCTGCACATCCCTGCAGCCCTGCATACAAATGGGGGGCTTCATCAGAGTTGTGACAGCCCAGAGCGCAAATCTGTCTACTTAAACACATTTTTTATCATACCATAGTGTTGGGTAATTGAGAAGTAGCTTTAACAGCAGCTTGTGAGTCCAGCATCTGTTGAATACCTAAGATATTGGCACAGCCTTAATGAATTGACATTTATGTAGAGACATCTGCCACAGCATCATTTTCAAAAAGGCATCCACAGAGATATTTGTCCCATAGCCCGACACCGTCAGATCTCACTGGCAGACCTAATTAAAACTAAACATTACTTCTCAGGCAGTCTACTTTTGCCACCTTCAGATCAGTTTCCAAGATTACCACCGCATTTCTTAACACAGACAGACCTAATTTGGTTACCACCCAGAATCAGAGAATCATAGAATAGTTTCTTCAGCTTTTTTGATTCAGAACATCACTTCAGAGGGAGATCAGCTTGTCTACCCACTTCTCTTTCCATAGGAAAAACATGAGTAAGACTGGATAGTAATAATTTCTAGGAAAAAAAATAAAACTCAGGATATCCTTTCTTAAATTCCACAGCCTTTCTCCAACATCCTGGAAAAAAAACATACTTAGGCCTTAATGCTATGCTATGTTAAATTATCAGTAACAAAGTCTGCAATGTATTTAGAACCGGAACTCACTTTGCTGCTGTTCTGAAGATTTCTTTGTGTCAAAAAAAGAATGTTGAAGAAAAGCTACTGAGCGACATTCACCAGTCCGTTTCTATCTCTGCCCCAAATGTGTCTCAAGATTTTGCACCTATCTGCAAGACACAGAGAAGGCAGCGGCATGCCTCCTGGTAGAGTGCTGCCCGTTGAACCATGCCCAGATTTTTCATTTTCAGTGAAGGCAATTAACAGAACACAAAAGATTGCCTTGGATTCTGTAACATACATGCACAGCTTCTGTGAAATGCCCCAGGGACACGGTTGCAAACCCTTTCAAGATCCAAGCTGCAAATTTATCTTGGTTCTTGAAAGGATCTGCTGCAGCACAAAACCAGGCTCACAATAATTTGACCTTTACAGAAAATGCAGTGCTTTACACAGCTCAGGATTCTTTGTTTGGCACTCATTTGTTAAGGATGCTTGCTAACCTCAAAGATGTTAAAATCCATTAGCCTTACTTTGAAGAGTGAAGGAAAATAATTATTTATTTGGAAAAAAAAAAAACACAAAGAAAGAAAAAACAACCAACACTATTCTGGTAGGTGGCTCTCGCAAGCCACAATAAGAATGACCATGTTTTATTCATAACTTAACCTGCCAATGATTAGAGAGACTACTTTATCATGGAAGAATGTTTCCAGCAGAATTACTGCCCTTCCATACAAGTGCAAGACCACACTTCAAAAGAGAGAGAAGCAACTGTGTCCCCATTATGATCAATCTGATTAGGTTTCCAGCACAGCTAAATAATTGCTTGAAAGTCCTCTGCAGTGCTGGAAATGATATGCTTATCTAGTTAAGATACCATCGTTGGCCTTATTAAATTAGAAAACAAAATGACAATTGGTCACTGTCTGGACAGCTTCTGAAATCCTTCCTCATTACTCTGTTCATTCAAAATTTTCCCAAAGGATCTGGTTGCTTAATCAACATGAAAGGTTGATGCGCAACATCTTCCGATCTATAGGCTAAGTTATGTTTCAGTCACAAGATATATTTATGCTTATCCTATGAGTCACCTTTCTTCGCGTTGACACATGATTTATCCCACAAAATGCCTGTCTAAAAACATTAAGAAAGAATAAATCATAGAGTCCATGTAGACGCAAATACTATGATACAGGAGAAAGATGACAGGTGAAAGAACTGGAGTACATACCTTGGCATGATGGAGATCTACTCCATACATTGACAGTTTCTTGGCATTCTCAAGGAAATGCATCTCAGCCTCTGCAGGTGTCATTCCCCTGAGGAAAAGGAACCAATTGTAGCACCATTACTAAGGAAACAGAATCCAAAATAAAATCCAGCATCTGGAAAACATTTTCAGCCTTACAGAAGCAGCACATCCCTTAGGTAGCAAGGGTACCCTACGAGAGCTAAAGCTCTGGTGCAGATCTACACTGATGCCCTCTGCTTACCTGTGGCTCTTGTGCAGCTCAATCACTTTATCCTCCAGCTCCTTAGTATGATTCGGTGCAAAGCGAAATTCGCTGATGTAGTCGCTGCCGTACTCGTCGGGGTCGTAGTCACCAAGCTCTGACTGCACGGTGTAGGAGCCCAGTAGAGCCAGTGTGACAAATGAGCAGGGCAGCCGACCCGATACGATGTCATCTCTCAGCTGCAAGCAGAGGTAGTACCTGCAAGGAGCACAAGGACAGCTCAGAAAGTGCTCTTTCACCAGTGCCCCCAGAGGAGCACCACTCAAGCACCAGCCAGAGGCCTCGGTTCCTCTACTAAACTGCAGACAACTCCCAAGCCCAGAGTTTTTCAGGTATTAACAAGGATAATAATAAATTTTTGGAGAAAAAAACCCAAAACAACAACCGAAAACAAACCTTGCCTATCTTACGGGTACCAATGCCTAATTTATCTTTACAAAGAAGTATGGAGATCATAGAATCATAAAATGTTTGGGGTTGGAAAGGACCTTAACGACCAGCTAGTTCCAAGACCTTTTAGACTAGGCTGCTCAAAGCCACATCCAACCTGGCCTTGAACACTTCAAGGGATGGGCAACCACACTTCTCTTGGCAACCTGTTCCAGTGTCTCACCACCCTCTTCCTTCTTAATATCTTTATCTCCCCTCTGTCAGTTTAAAGCCATTCCCCCTTGTCCTGTCATTACATGACCTTGTAAAAAGTCCCTCTCCAGCATTCTTGTAGACCCCCTTTGTGTATTGTTTAGTGACACAGATGGAGAATTACCTATTAAACATCCCATGTTTCTATTATACATCACTAATATATATATAGCTATCAAATGATACTTTTAAGGAGAAAAAATAATTAAAGCCCCCAAATACTGTTAACTGAATAGATGCTGAACTCCAATCATTCAAAAAATATAAGTTGTCTCTTTAGCAAACTGTTGAGCTTTTTCAAAAATCATAGAATCATAGAATAGTTAAAAATGCTGTTAAAACCACAGTGATAAGCAGTGCAAGGGATCACCAAATAGAAGAAAACCGGAAAACAGGAAGAGAATTGGCTTGGTGGTGAAGACACAATGTTCCCAGGGGAGATTTGAGGGCGACGAGAGGGAAAAAAACAATCCTTTCTTTTGGAAGACCTCTGTTGAAGCGTGAATTCTTGGCACACTGACTTTCTGCGCAGTGCCTAGCACAGGGAACCTCTGATCTAAGCCAAAGGCTTCATGCTACCTTAAAAGCAACAAGTAGTCCACAAAGCAATGAAGGTTAAAAATACCCACAGGCTGCAAAATGTTATAAAAGGCTACAGAACAGTTTCCTGGTGGCATCAAACGTGCCACAGCTCAGAAGTTTTCCTACCATATACCAAGGAGGAAACCAGGTGAGTTTTTGTTTTTCTTTCTTTTCATGTGGTTGCAATCTGAATACAGTACGGAAGAATAGAGGAGCAGACTGCAGAGCTAAGTGTCTTGGATAGAAAGGAGGAGCCATTCACTACCACCGTGTTCCAGATACCGTGCACATCAATTGCTTACCTTGTCAAATGACATACAAAATTTACATGCATGCTTATTCTCATCCTACTTCTTTCCTTTCATAGTTATGACTGCACTTACAATAACAACTTACTACCACTGGCAAAAATGGGCATCAGGCATCTTAGTGAAAATTAAACTCAACACTCAGGAATATGTATTTTGGAAAAGCTGGGGTTTAGCGTTAAATTCTATGTAAGTCTTCTTAGCTCAGAGGACAGACCCTTTTCATAGTGTCTTTTTTGCCAAAGCACTACATATTTTCCATAAGCTCGTAAGAGAAAGGAAGCCAATGGGAATACAAAACATGCCTTTTCTTGGATAATTAGAGTTTAAGCGCTACTACAAACAACTTTTAAGCCCCTTCTAGAAAGGTATTTAATGTTTTAAACACCTGGTAATATCTTCAGATAGCTGGGCAGGGTCTGGAGGGTAGAATTTCACATTAAATGCAAACTGCCAAGCACCACCTGGAAAAGAACACAGATTGACTGAAAGAACACTGGAAGTGCAAACAGAGATGCTCATGCTGTTCCATTACCAGCAAACTTTAAAATACTCCAGCCAAGCAATTCATCAGAACAGGATATAGTATCTTTTGCCCATACATCGTTCTGAAGATACTACTTTTCCTTCTCAGAATTACAGTATTAGAACATTTTACAGCTCTTTTCTTACTTGGTAAGATTTCCACTGAAGCGAGGATCCTAAGGGAGCAGGAATTTATTTCTAGCACTAAAAAAATCCCAGTCTAAAAACAGTGTTATACTGGATTTAACCACCTGAAAACACAGCCTATGCAAGCTGTAAAAACTAGTCACCCAAAACGCAGAGGTGCTGGAAATACTGCAGGCCAGAGTACAAATGCCATCTGGGGTGGCGCGATACGCTGAGGGTCTGGCTTCCCAAAGCAGCTCAAAACATCCTCAGAGTGCTGCCTCAGCACATAGCTCCCTGTCTCCAGCAGACATAAATTACTGTGCAGACAAAACTGCAAGGACGAACACAGAGAGCATGACTGAAAACCAGGATGTAACACTAAGGAATTCCTATTTGGTTATTTCAGCAAGTTTAGGTGACCCATGGGATGGATACTGGTTTGCGCCACCACAGGGTGTGAAATTTTTCATGGAGCTGTAGTTTAAAATGTTGTAAAGAAAGAACAGCAAGATCAAAAAAAACCCTGAAAGAGTTAAACACAGTATGTAAATATAAAAGCTATTCTGAAAAAGGGACAGGTTATGCTGGTCCATGTCTCAAATGCAAATAAAAAACAGTAACAAAAGTCCAAACCACAGTGTTCTTACAAGTAAGGCAGTGCCTTTTCAGTACAAGACTTTTCACCCAGGCCTGTGTGGCATATACCTCTTATAGGTACTTCTGCCAAATAAATCACAGTAGTGAAGAAACCAAAGCCAAAGTAATGACACTTCTTTTTCCTGAAACACGCTGATATCGAAGTACTGATTCAACTAGAAATAAATAGGTATCTCTTGAAAAGCCCACACAGGCTGTCTAACGAGGAAGCCGCTCATGAATGCTGTGAAAACCAGGAATCTTTCTTATAAATCTGACAGGGTAGAGGTTTCCAATGATTTTCAATTCAGTGGCTCCGTGTGCCTAGGTACCTCCTGAAGAGGTTTGAAGGTGTATCTGCTGTACTCCCACTGGGAACTGAAGTGGGAGTGGAGCCATGGCCCAAAAATCTATTCCTCTGGCTCACACAAAGTAAATCTAACCTGTGATGTAGCCTGTTCTAAAGCATGGGTGGTTAAGACACCAGAGAAGAGGGCTTGACCCCCTCACTTACAGGGGTTTAGTAAAACCTAACACTGTTTTATACAGTGTTATACTTGCTCTGCGTTATAACTCAGCCTCCTTTCTCAAATACTGGGATGAAATCCCTATGGTCTGCAGTTGAATAATGGATATCTGAGTGTTGTACATCTCAACCAGCATGTAGCAGGATTATATATTTGTCTTTTGGAAAGTGTCATGGGTAACAGCCCTAATTTTCTACCATCATCCTGTTCCAAACTCCTGGGGTGAATTGTACAGAGCAAGCAAATTACTGCTGTCATCTTCTGCAAATGCATCTGTCCCCTCTGTCAAGTCCAGGACGATACTCTTCTGCCCTGGTTAATCTCTTGCTGTCACAACCTTTCATTGTCTGTCTCATCGCTCAGGCAGATATTAAATGCATTTTAAATCAGTGGTGTGGAGCTGAGCTGCTTTATTTGCATTGACCATCAGCATAACCTGACTCATCAAGGTCTACATCACCCTCCTCTCCATCATCTCACGAGATTAAAATGTGGCAGATTTTCATTACTTTTTATTGCAAATCACTTACTTTTAATGAAAATAATACTGATGGAAAGGCCTACAGTAAGTGGGGAAATTTTCCAGCCAGTGTAAATTAACCCTTTGAATCTTGGAGAGGGAAGTGATTCAGTTACTGGGCCTCACATATCACTCACGTGAACTACCAGATGTATTCGCTTGTGAAAGCACAAGTACTAGAAGAAACCATTTAGAAAATGTGAAAAGAACTGCTGGGGCTTTCCTGCTCAAAGGAATCAGACACACAAACTCTTCATCAATTTTAGGAAGAGATGGGTGCGGAAAAAGGCAGGTTGAATTTTGAGCCTGCAGTCTTGACAAGGCTCTCCTTCGAGAGGTTTTTGAATTTCTAATGTAGTACAGGGCTAAATTTAACAACCGAGCTTTTTAAAATATTCATGTGAAGCAGAAAATTGCCTGGTTCTCTGTCAGTTGAATGGTCATTTTAGGAGCAGAGTTCAAGCTTTTGACACACAGGAAGGAAAGATATTTTAGATAAGAGTGCTATCTTTGCATCAGTGGAGTATTTCAGTATGAGGCATGAACAGTGTTTCTGGATATGATATAAACATCAGTAATGCAAAGAAATAATTTACACACACGGTCGAGTCCCTAAGGTTACACTGCTTAATGTCAAACTTCAGGTTTTTTTGCATCTCTGAAAATGTCAAGCTGTTTTCAGCACTGCAAGTTCATGTGTTATGAGTCTCTGGAACTGCCTGCACTCACCATGGGGTAAAAAATACCTAAAAGATGCAGGTAATTCCTGTGCCAGAGATTTGGGAGAGGATGCAAAAGACGACTGTGAAATCGGCTTTGTGTCTTCGGGGGAGCATGCCCTGCTGGGGGAAGGCATCAAGAAGGCAGCCATAGACCCATCCCAACTCTCCCATCACCTTATGGGAGAGGGGCGGGGAAGAGTGGGCTGCCAAGCCTCTGCTGCCGGGGGCCCCCAAGAGATGGACCCTTCAACCCAAGAGCAGTAAGTTATCCCAAGGATATCCTTTGGAACAAGCCCAAAGTATCAGAGGCTCTGTGCAGCAACGGACACCTGGTGCCCATGATGCCCTTCTTGCATGCCAAGGAGCCCCTCTTTATCTCGCATCCCCACTCAGTGCCACAGGGGTCTGATGTCTTCACAAACACTGATGGTTTTTTAGAAGAAGAGACTTTTTTGTAGAGATTTCTGGGTTCCAGGTACACCAGAATAGAAGTTTTCCAGACCCCCTGAAATGAACACACAATGATAACAAACTTACTTCGTATCTGTTTCTTGATTTCCTTGGCAGGGTCCAACCAATTCTGCAAAGAAAATAGTTTATTTTTTTAAAATTTGAATTAGAAAACACAATAAACATTATTTTTACAACAGTGAGTCAAAGCTAGAAGATGCAAAGGTCTGCCACCCCTTTCTCCTTGGAGCAGCGGTAGGCAGGAATAACATTAACTTTCAACATGTGCCCCCGGGTAAAAGCAGGAGTTTCAGTAACCTTCCCAGACATTGAATCATAGAATCACAGAATGGGTAGGGTTGGACAGCACCTTAAGATCATCTAGTTCCAATCCCCCTGCCATGGGCAGGGACACCTCACATGACCATGTCACGTAAGTCTCTGTCCAACTTGGCTTTGATCACTGTCAGGGATGGAGCATTTACCACTTTTCTGGGCAACCTGCTCCAGGGCCTCACCACCCTCACAGTAAAGAACTTCCTCATATCTAACCTGATCTTCCCTGTTTAAGTTTAAACCCATTACACTCTTCGTCCTATGGCTACAGACATTGATGAAGAGTCCTGAGGGTCTAGATGGCTTGATACAACAAATAATAAAATATAAATTAATAAAATAAATCAGCAGAAATATGTTCCAGAGTATGTTCTGGGAAAATTAAATTCCTACAAGCCTGTTAAAAAGGTTTTCTCCCTGGGGACAGAGGGAGTGTGTGGGGAAAGCAGAGGCAGAATCACAGCACCAGGGCTGCCCCCATCCATGCTGTGCAGAGCCTCGTGACTACCCAAGGCCAAATCCTGACAAGGAGGTGGGGAATTATCACAGTGATCTGTTACTACTCCATGAATGTCAAGGAGCAGATGAAATTCCTCTGGAGGAGGTATGCAGCAGCTTGGGGTCTCTTATTGCCACCTCTGCCTTGTCCTTTAACAGACTCAATGTAATACTTAAAATGCGTCACACAGGCCAGAACATAAAGTTTGCTTCCCCTAGGAAAGTTCCACTTTCTCCAAAGAAAGATAAACGAACATATCAGAGAAAAAAAAATACTGAAGAAATATCAAACAAGCAGAACACAACAGTGTCCCCCCTCCAACAAAAACAACCAGTTTGCAGCTGTCCAAACCCAGTCTGTGGTGCAAAACATGAGCCTCATATAGCTCCAGCTATTGCTGAGCATGAAAGCACACTATGCCCCAAGAAATGTGCATCAGGATTTCTATTTTCAAAGATGACATGTGATGTGGGCTCATGTATTGTGTGGCTAGAAGTTATCTGGAAGAGGATGGAGGTGCAATGTTTGACATTAAAAATATGTGTGTTACTGATCTATAAATGTGGTGGCAGTCACTTACTCTTTCAGCAGTTTAGCTCCAAAAAGCTAAAATCTATACATCTATAAATGTTTAGTGCTTCTAAACCACCTGTTAAAAACGAATACATTTGTCTCTTTCCAGTACAGGAAAGCACACTTATCTGGAAATGCACTTAAACATCTGCCTCACTTTTATCACAACTCAAAACTAAGCATATGCTAAAGTGTTATCTTGCACCACCATGGACCAAGTGACTGCTTAAGTGATTTTTCTGAATCAAACAAAATCCTCATATTTAGAAGTCTGTAAAGAAAGGAGAAGAAGATAAAAAGACTGATTTATTTTTTATCACATCACTGAAACAAAGGGAAACCCAGGAAATAGGGGTGCTATTCCCACAAGCAAACAGCTAAAGTATAGCTCCAGATCCACCAGGGAAAACCTTTGAGGCCATGCAAAGGTCAAAGTATCTTCACCTAGTGAACTCTGCTGGGCTACTGCATATGTTAGTAGGAAGTTTTGTTCTTGATTTCTTTCAAAATATTTATCTTAAAGTGCGAAAATCACACAACATATTTTAAATTACCCTTTGATACTCCGTCTTTCATCAGAATGTGGCTAAGATTTTATATATATCTCTCTTATATAAATGTAAGATATATATTTTTTATATATATATCTTTAATCACCTGCCCATTAGATCATCTTGGACAGTGTTAGTAACTTATTTAACACTGAAGTAGAGAAGCAGAATGTGATTCACTATTGCTACCAGCTGCTTCTGAAGACTAAACAATGCTTGACTTGACAAAGTCAAGACTCGAAGCCCTACTTTACCTGAGTACTTAGCAGGAGCAGTCAATCAACTCCTGCCTATCTGTATCCCAACCACAGTATTATTAAGCCATATTATAGTATTATATGTTTAGTAGCGTATCTATGAATGTAAACCTGACTTTCACCTACAGCAGTAAAGAAATAAATCATATTAGAAAGAGAACCAGCTGTATGATTAACTTCTTTCATGTCATAAATAGCCAGCACAGAGGGAAGCCAGGGAAACACAGGGGATGCTCTTGACAAACAGTTACAAAAAAACAGTAGCTTAAGATATGTCTATGGAACTTGGCAAAGAAGAGAAAAACAACTTCTGGACTATTTTCAACTGTCTAGGGGGAGCCTTGGGGAACTCTGATGTCCATATGTCAAAGGCTGGCGGCAGTTTGGTGCATTACCTTTTGGTTTTCTGTGTCTCTGTATGTTAGCCCAAAGTAGTCTTTTTCCAAAAGGTTCAGATGCTCACACACTTTGTCAAACAGCACTTGACCTCTGGAACGTTTCTGCGGAAAATGAACAGGTGAAAAAAAAAATCACATTTGCAAAATAAAGTAATATAAGCATTAAAATAACATATTTTCCGTTCAGTCTTCAAATCAATAACCCCAAATGATTTAACTAAACTCACGCACCTTTTAAACCTATTGACTTGGAGCTTCGTAAGAATCTGCTGAACAGGTAAACCTGCTTTTCATAAAAGTTCAGGTCTTCTTGAGGAGTCAAAAATAAGCCAATACATGTCATGTTTCAAGTTTCAATGAGAAGATCTCTTCTGTATTTCAGAAATTGCAATTTCAAATGCATGCAGAGGTCGTATCTCAGCAAACCAGGGTACTCTACATGTGCAACAACAAACAGTGGCACAAAGTATTCCTGATCATGGACTGTCAGAGCTGTGACTGGGGCCAATTCACTGGAGGAAAACCAAATGTGAAAGTATTTCTTGCTTTGGGTAACTATGTGGACTGATTACAGGACTCTTTTTTCTCTAATATATGAGGAAACATGGTACCACCATCTACTGAAATCACTGAAAGAGTCTAGTATCTTGCTGGGTAAGAAAGCAGCTTTCCAGTGGCCCACCAATGCTCTTTACTGCTAACATGTTAGATGAGAAGATTGCACTGTTAACAGCCAGAGCCCTTAGCAGATGCTTCATAGCATCTCTCATACTGGCCAGTAAAAATACAGGTCATCCTAGTTCTCAGTGTTATACACTGAGAAAAGATCTCCAAGAAAACCAAACACAGACATAAACGTCCTCTTTATAAGCTGTACGTGCCAACTTTGATATGCATTAATTATGATAAATCAAAATTATTTGGGCTATTGTTTCACCACTGCCTGCTTCCCTAAATGAAGCTGAGTCGAAGAGAAAAAAAAATCTCTTCATTTCAAACACACACTTATATAAACATTTTAGCTGCTGTCAGTCCTGTATTTTCTTTAACTGTAGCATACACATGACTTGAAGCAGACTGTAAATGTACTACTTCCCTCAAACACAATGCAGGAGGCCCACACAGAAGAGGCGAGTACGCTGCCTCTGAACTTCGGCGCGTCAGCTGACAGAGCTGCGCTCAGACAGCACTGCCAGCCCAGCAGCCTTGGCCAGGGGGGTGGATATTTCACAATCCAAACTGACACAGCTATGCCAACAAACCCACGGAGCCCAACGCTGGCCTCAAACTATTTTAGAAGTGGTAAGCAAGCCAAGAAGAAAGGAAAAAAAAAGGAATTGAAGGTTGCTGCCTAACACCCTGTGAAAACATTACGAGAGATGATGGAGGGAGTTGTGCAGCGTAACCTAATTTATGTTGTATTCAGTATTTCTACTGGGCTTCTGAAAGCCTATTAGAAAGGAAGCAGGGAAACAACCTCTAGATTTTTATCAATGGGGAAACTGAAGGGTGTGGCTGACAGAGCCAGTGTTTTCCAGCTGAGAAAAAAACAGGACCAGAAGTGCATTACAAGCATATTGCTGTAACTTCATTTTCTGTGTCCTCCAGCATCATTCAGGCAAACAGCTCTAGGGCCTTGCTCTGCTAGTCTCAATCTTTCCCCCTTGTAGTAGGAAGCACACACATACCCAAGCCCTGCTATAATGTCAAGCAAAGGTTTAGTAAATTCTTCACACCCCAAACTTGGAAGTTGCTAATAAAAGGTTGGTAGTTTTATAGCTGAAGCTCCATGGAGAGTATCAGGTGGATAAAAAGCCCCTCATTACTGGTGTGAAGGGAGGAGCCAACTCAGAGTCTTAAAGCCAAAACAGTCACATTTCTGCTATAAGCAAGCATGCTGTGTTTTACCAGTGTCAATCTTTTCTGCTTGATAACAAACCAAGTGATTATACAGAATGGAGAGAAATAAGCAGGTTAGCTCTAAAGGATACATGCTTTGAGAAACGTTATGTCTGTACCACTGCACCATTTACATGTACTTGAATTGTGACAATCCAGCGTCCTCTTAAGGCCAACACAGAAGCTGTTTTATGTGGCTGATCCATGCAACCACACAGATGTCAGGTTTGAGGAATACCAGCTAGCAGTTGCAAGATAAAGTGTTTTAATAGGGATCTACAGGAAACAGTTGTGTGAGGCTGTGCTGTAACAAAACCCAACTAACGAAAAACCTCCCAGTGCTCAGGATTTCTTGTTTGGCTACGCATTGCAGTCAAGTGCGAATAAGTACGGCAAGCCCAGAATAATTTGCATGTATCATTTTTTGTCTAGCACAAAATGTATCCTCCTCCTCCTGTACAAGGATGCCCAAGTCACTTCCCACAAAATTCCTGCTGTGTCAGGATATCAGAAATCCCTGCCGGTGTTTGAGAGGATGTCAGAAATATCACATAAAACTAACAGCCCTTCCCAGTCAGGGTCCTCTTTTCACCAGACACCAGGTGTGAACTGGTGATGGTTAAGGAGAAGCCTTACCAGGAGCACTGTCCTTCTCACTGAACACAGAAATGCCCATCAGCATCCAGACAGATGAGCCTCATGCTGCAGCCTTGCCACTGCCCCTAAGCATCTCTTCCCAGGTCAGAGCTGACCTGTGGGATCACTTGGGGAGTGGGGGCTGCCTGGCAATGGAGCCAGCCCTGCTGTCCTCCTAACGCAAAAACCAAAAGAAATCCCTATGTACCTGCAAATATGCATCACTGCTGCTTCATACCCATGTGGTGTGAGCACACACTCTTTCTAAAACTGTTTCATAGAAACACAGTGAGGGTAAGCTACTGCATAAATCCATGGGAAATCAAGAGGTTTAAATAGAAATATATAATTAAAGCAACTGAACAGACCTCCTGTGCTCTTGTTAATTGCTTTCATTTTACTGTGTGCCCAAATAAGCATGCCAGACAAGGCATGGGTATCATTGCTTTGACAGGGAGAGAATGGGAGGAAGAAGAGATAAAGGTCACCTTACAAATTCATACAGCTCTTCAACACACCCTGAACCTTTGCTCTGCACCATCTTGGGGTGACATGTCTAAGGCAATGAAAGACTGACAGCCTACTGGTTACTGTGGATCACAAGTTAATGCCAAAATTGCCAACCAATTCTCAGCTGTCTAAAAATTGTGGATAAAGAACTTCAAAAGATGTAAGACTTCATGCTATAATTCACTGGCCCTGTAAATTAGGAGTTTTTCTGAAAGGTAAATATGTCAAGAGTCTCTTCCAGAAATATTCTTTGCCATTTTTCAGCCATGAACGGGATGAAATGAAATGTGCAAATGTGGAAAAAGAGACACTTAAGCTTTGGGAAATCAAGGCAACAGAAAGAATGCAAGACATAGATTTAACCATATAAATGAGTACAGAAGCCTGGGAGCAAAAACTTTACACTTTTCACAGTTTCCTCCCTGCAGCTCTATAAAGGCCAGGGCTCTCAGTCGAAGCTGGAATGGGAATAAACAGCCCTCTAGTCAAGCTCCCAGTGAAAGGAGCCAGCAGCAGAGAACTTGGCAAGCCTGCACCCACCAGCAGCTCCCACATGCAAGGCAGAGGAGAAGCTGCCTCTCTCCTCACCAGCTTCTCCTCAGTTGTGGAACTCAGCTTCTTTCTCCTTGGGAGGCCAAAGGTCACAAAAGACTCTTGTGTCCCCTACTTGGCTTGCTCAGAAACAGTCCACACTCAAACCTCTCCACATCAGCTTCTTCAGCCCATTTCCCTCCATCATACCTCTGTCCTTACATGATTAAGAGTCCAAGATAAACACATTGTACATCACTGAGAGTGAGAAGTTCAAAAATCGAGTACTTCCATCTTAGCTCTGCCTGGATAACAGCATTATAAATTCAGTTATTCTCATTGGTGAACATTTGGGTAAATGTCTGGTATTGCTTAACACAGAAAAATAATGACAAAGTTTTCTTTTGAGTAAGCCCATAAACTGTAATGTACTTATGATAAATAAACATCATTACAGTGAAAAAATGCAAGCCTTTGTTACAGATATATTATCAGTTCAGCCACAAAATATGTACTGCACTTCAATATAACAGAATCACAGACTGGCTGAGACTGGCAGGGTCACCTACAGCAGGCAGCCCAGGGCCACGTCCAGATGGCTTCTACTATCTCCAAGGAAAGAGATACCACAACCTCTCTGGGCAGCCTGTGCTGGTGTCTGAGTGCCACCACTGTAAAAAAGTGAGGTTTTTTTCTGTTTTTCAGATGGAATTTCTTGTGTTTTGATCTGTGCCCATTGCCTCTTGTCCTGGCAAATGAGTACTACTGAGCACAGTCTGGCTGTCGTCTTTACTTCTCCCATCAGACGTTGATAGACATTGATAAGATCCACCTCAGACTTCTCTAGGCTGAACACTCACCTCTCAGCCTTTCCTCATCTCATCTTTCAGGAGATATGCTCCAGGCCATTCACCATCTTCCTGGCTCTTGTTGGACTATCTCCTGTGTGTTCATGTCTCCCTTGCACTGGGGAGGCCAGAACTGGATTCAGCACTACATGACTAAGTAGTAGGGAAGGATCACCTCCCTTGACCTGCTGGCAACACTGCCCAGGATGGCACCAGCCTTCTGTGCTGCCATGGCACATTGTTGACTTTTGTTCACTATGTCATCCATCAGGACCCTCGGGTAATAATAAACCTTCATTGCAGCAGTTAAGGTACCAAAACCATATGCTACTGTGTTGTGACAAGCAATGAGGAAAATCACATGGGAAATGAGCAACCAGCAACTTAACACAAAGACAGGACACCAGCTTTCTTGTCATGCAGGTGCTAATAAGATCCCAGGAACCCTCTTTGCTATTTAATGAGATATAGGAAAGAGGTCTGGAAGATTTCAAGTGTTATGTGCTGGATAATGCTTCCCAGACTGGAAGCTAGCTGTACGAGAGGAAAGTTTATCAGGATCCAGAACTGCCACCTCCAAGAGACAAATTTTGCTTCTGTGCAAGAGCGTAGGCTTGGCTGCTCCATGCTGGGAGGTTCCATCCCTTGGAAACATCTCCTTCAAGCTGCTGTGGCTCCCAATTTGGCAATCCTGCCCCGCCCCTGAAACATGACCACCTGCAATCTTCCTGCAAGGTTATTTTAACACCCGCCTTGGTGATACAGCCTGAGCCTCTCCCTTGATGCACCCTTACCCTGAACAACACACCTTCATTTGCTGGATAACCTACAACCTACAGGACCAGCTGTCTCTCCCAGCTTTATTCCAGCAGAAAAACACCCGTGCTGAGGACCTGTCACCACTTGGGCATCTTCCAGACTGAAAACAAACCTGGGTCTGATAGGTTTCTCCATGTAGGGGCAATGCTGCACTGGGACTTGCATCTCAGCAAATCTGTGGAGCCCCTGTTTTCACAGGGTTTGAAGACATTGGCTAGGCAATGCCACATCTGGCCTGACACAGCACCCTATTTAAATCAGGGTCCTCCCCAGTCCCTTTGAACCAGCAGGGCCAGGATAATGGGCTCCGCATGCATCTCCACAGGTGTTAAGGAGTTAATCGCTGCATACCTGATAGAGTGCAAGTGTTAGCTAGTCTACTCTCATACTCTATTTTCACTCAAGAGCAGATTACCTTCCTCTCACTCATAGTGAACTAGGATGAAGAGCTGAAAAGCAGAAAACAGCCCTCCCAGCCTCCTAGAAATAAAAGCCATTGCAGCCTCCCAAGTGCCGCATTTTGGAGTGGTTCTACTTTTGCATCCAATGCTGCAGGCTCACATGGGTGCAAAATGCTGAGCAAGGGCTGCCTGCAGCATGCAGGTATGCCCCTCCCGTTTGAATGCAATTACAAGAGATCACATTCGGACCAAATTTTACAGTCAAGGGAAAACACAAAGAGAAAGAGTCCCACAGCCGAACAGCTATAACAGGATTTCTTTTAGCCACCACCAACCATCATCTCTGCTGCACAGTAAACTGCAAGGTCAGGGCACCCCATGAATTGAAACTTCACCTCCCTTTCTGCTCAGTCAAGGAGCACGGCAAGACGAAGTATCACAGCTGTGAACCTGGATTTTAAATGCAAAGAGTGCACACGTATCTTTCTGTATGAATACATATTAAAACAACATTGCTACTTTCCTTGTAAAAGCTATTAACCTGCCAGTGAGCAGAACCACATTAGCACTAGCCTGGCGTTAAACTCTGTACAATTACTGTAATAACTCCAGTTGGGCACGATCACTGGAAGAAGGACAAACAGATCAGTGTCATGAAATCCCAGTAGGAATAATTGGACTTTAACTGATGTTGAGGTTATCTGGTTCACATTCCTAATTAGCATTTGCACTTTCCAATGGTTCTTAACAATGCACTGAATAAATGTGCGGGCTGGCTCTAGCCCTGCATGCTGTAATGTGTTTTTGGCATGTGGCTGTGCTAACTCCTCTCTCCCCATTCTTTTTGGTGGAGAAGAATTGGCTAATTTTTTCATTTACAATGCGCAAGATGAAAAAGATTCCAATCATGTCCAGACCACTGATTTTATTTCACTTTACTATTTCAACTTCAATTGCATTGTCGCAAGTTATTTTGGTCAACGCTTTGGCTTCTACACTGCACAGGCCACATGGCAGTCTCCCCTGTGCAAAAGCAAGGAAAATATCCATAAAAGTTAAAATGTATATAGCAACAAAAAACTAGCAAGGGGAAGTTTCTCCCTCCTCATGTTGCAGCTTCTGTAATTATTCTTGCAACACAAACAAGTGTAAACGATTAACTGGTTGTCAGGAATACTTTGTACTTGCCACAGTGGGCACTCTCTTCCCACAAATTGTCCCAGCTGAGTCTCTAAGTTGCTGAATTCCATCCTCCTGACAACACACTTTTTCATTCTCTCCTCATGAATTACTCAATTTATATACAAAAATATGCCCAATCCCAAGAAAAAAAATTACTTGCGCAAAGAGCCATTTACTTGCAAACTGAAATGATCGAGTATATATGCATGCTTCCAAGATCACTTCCATATTGAGAACTCCATTTCTGGAGGAGGGATCTGAACATTACATATATGTTGTCATAATTTAATATGCACAAGCAAATATGTGAATAATTGAATGTACATAACGTGCATATACAAACATATCAATTTAGAAGTGAATGTTCAGTGTACCAAATGTCGAGGAGCTGGTGACCACATCACAGGGCTTCTCTATCTATGGAGAGTCAATCAGAAGTCCTAAACTCACGCAGTCATTCTGGTAAGTAGCACATTTTTATCTGTGAATGAAATTAAAATCTACATACTGTGGCATTACCTATGTTTCTTTCTGAAAGAGCTGAGCTCAAAATACAAAGGGCTGAACTGAGAAATTCTAGAAACTAATCATTGAACTTAAGGCCAAAAAATTTCTAAATAGGACGGAATGTGTTTTTTGAACAAATCTTGATTAAAAGATGAAAAATAATAGCAGAAGGTTTACTTTCTCAAGGAAGATAAACTGAAGTCACTTCAAAGAAGTTTAACTTCATCCACTTCTACACGTTTGTGATTAGTTTTCAAAGGATTTGCTCTTGTGTGTTTACACTTTTCCATAGTTTCTCTCCACATGGGAAAGAAGACAAAGGAGAAAAGTGACAGAAAAGAAACACCGAATTTCTTCAAATCTGTTGTTTCTCAACTGAAATCCCCCACAGGCAGAAAAGTGGGGAACATCCAGGAAGAGGAATAGGAGAATTTTCTGGAGTGCTAACTGGCAAGTTTTCCTCTGGTTTACTGAAGTATCTTTTACAGACAACATGTATAACTTGCAGGATGAGAGTTTTTAAAAGCATAACATGATTTAACCACTGGAATTCAGGCCCGTATATCCTCACGGTGCTTGGTGAAAATGGGACTGGCAGTTCCAGAAACATCAACATTTAGTTCATCTGAAAATCCGGTGTGTTGAGGGTGATGTTCTAGGCATTATACAAAACATTTTAGAGTCACTTCTGCTACAGAACAAAAACTTCGCTGAATTTACCAGCACAATGTTGTACACCAAAGACAGTGGTAAGATAACACAAAATGATAAAGCACATAGCAAATACTCTACTCCTCTCTCCCACTAGGACAAACAGAGAAAAGTTTAAAGATAAAAGAAATTACCTCATCCGGTCTCTTTACTACAACTATTTTATGTTTCCTAGGGAAAAATCTTGGGTTTGGCATACACAGAGTAATATAAATGTATCCCTTGGATGGACATAATACTGTCATCAGTTTGTAAGCAGTTTGCCAGCACATACGGGAGATACTGAACAAGACCTTTCTGCCAGCCTTTCAGGTGGCAAAAAATACAGGCAATGAAAAGAAAAGCTTCAAAGCAAAACACATTCATTTTTTGGCTTTCAAAAGAAAGTACCATTTAATCTTTTACATACTTTAATGGTAAACTGCATTTGGAAATGTCCCAGGTCACAATTCCAAATACAATCTACTAAATAAACAATTTAGCCAACTGTGGGGAGAACTAAGAACTAGGCAATTTCAGAAAGATTTACTTGAATAAAAGCTGTGCAAAAAGACTTTGTTTTGGTTTTTTTTTTTTCCAATGTGAGTGTATTTCATGTAAGGAAATTGCTTTCCTGAAAGCCACTTCCCAATACAAGCTCTGCAAATGTGCTATTACTTTATTAACTTTTATTACCTGAACTTGCATATGCACCTCAGTAGATAACTAATATATTCTAATAGGTTAAAATAAAACTGCAATAGTATTTTGCCTGTCTTTACTTTTTAATTTAGAACTCCATCCCATACTGCTCTGCACATATAAATGAACACCAGATAAGAAAACTTAGAGTAGACCACAAAGAATTTTAATGCACAGTGACAAATGATTATTGTCTTTTTTCCCCTCATGGTAGTATTATGATTTATCACCTTATTGATACTTACTGTAATTTAGCACACTGAAATACCATTCCTGAAAAATTACCTTTTCTGACACCTGTCTTTAAAGTATTTAATACAAGCATTTAGATAACTATCTATCACTGTCTATGCTGCAGTTACATACCTGCAGCAAGTGTCAATGACATTGTGTAACATGACACAGTTTTTATCAGGAGCAACCTTCTTTAATACTGTTTTAGCTTGCAATCCTTAAAAGCCAGCACTAATCTAGTCCCCCAAGGGACTGCTAAATCCCAGTAAGAAGATTGGTGACCTAGTCCTGATTCTGGCATCAAACCAAATTAGGGTTTTGCATTCTACATCAGCAGCAGAGATCACATGAGCACTGGCATCATACGAGCTCTAAGCGTATCGACGAACACGCTACACAGTTTGTACACTTAGGAAAAAAGCAGGCAATGCACGTTCATGGCAATGCAAAGCAGCAAATGAGGGCACCTGAGAAATAATACTCTGGAGCATGTCTGTATATATGGAAGTGTTAACAGCCATGGTTGCATGTGCAGAAATACCTGTCGAATGTGATGAGTTCCAAATGCTTGGGAATCCCAAGTGCATCAACAGAATTCATACTGTAAAAAGTGAGAACTGGTAACAGCTTACAAGCACCACTCTCCAACAATGGAAAAAACAGTGGATACTATTTCTCCAACAGCAGTTCAGTTCTAGCACGCTTGCTAAACCTAGTCTCACACATTTGCTAAATCCTCACATAAAATTATATGTATTAATTATAAATAAGATATACATTATTAATAGATAATAAGTATTCCATGATTTTGGAAGCTTTTCAACAAAGAAAGTACCCCTCCTTGCTCAGCTTTCTGAAGAACACAGACTGTTTGGGCTTGGATTTTAACTAGATGTGCAGTTGACCCATTGGCTTAATGCCTCCTGATTGCCCTACTACTTCCTTCAGGACGCTCTGCGGTAACTCAGGTGGGTCCCTTGGGATTCAATACAGCAGCTGAAGCTTTCCAACAGGGGTTATAAACATAAATATTTTCCTTATTCTGCCTATACTTGGATGAGCTCAGTAAACACCCATCTATCCTGCATAACTGCTAACTATGCACAAGCCTAGCAGCACCAACACAGCAAGGGGAACCCACTGCTACAGGTAACATAAATTAGCCACTGACATACATCAGCAAAAGTCAACCACAAATGTTATGCTTACTTCCAACTGAAAAAAAGCTCTACTGGCAATACAGTCCGACTTACAGCGTAATCTTGCCATATGAATTTAAAAGACACAGAGCTCTTCCTGACCTACAATGCCAAGCTGGGTTGAAAAACATAAATGAATCACACAGAAACCATAGCACAGAAAGATGCTTTTGAGGGAGGAGAGGAAGCACAATGATCAGGCTTTTAGATTTGGGTACCTTAGACAGTATTACACTATCAGTGCTGGAGTTGTCAAGAAAAATAACTTAAGCCTCTTCTCAGGCTACATCCAAGCTATATCCAATTCAGATCAAAACCATTTCTGCCAGAGCAAGATAAACCATGAAAGACAGACCTCACCCTATAAAAGCTTTGCAAGCAGGTATTTCCTCACCACCCAGTCCCATCTCTGATATTTTGTTCACTGTATCAACAGATGAGGATAAGAAAACGTAAAAGCAGCCCAGCAAACATTGCATGGGGCCCACCTGGAAAAAACCCACCCATATGAGGTGCTAGCATTTCATATGACAGCTTACATTTTTAGGGGATAATAAAGTGGATATTTACTTTGCTTTGGTCTGGAAACAGAAACTCTAAGTGTTAAGGTGGGGACAACACCTACAAAATGGAACCAACCAGCACAAGATTTGGAAATTAATTCAGACAGTTCGGATGGGAGCTGGAGCAGGTAACAGGCACTTGAGTGATGCAGAAATAGGGCAGTGAACATGACAAAATGCAGGGAGACTTGGCCAGGCAGTGACATGAAAATCAGCAACTTCCTTGGGAGTATGAGCATGGGGTATTTGGAGGAATGGACACATTATCCAGAAGTAGCAAGAGGCTTCAAAATCCGACTACCCGTTTCAAGAAGGGAAAAGGGCAAGCAAATCCCTTCATCACTGTTTGTGATTTATATTCCAGGAGTGCTTAAAAACACATACAGAGAAGCAGCACAGGTTCTCTGGAGTGAGGACCGCCCCAAGTGATGAGCCTGGAGAAGACAAACGTAGAGGGACTGACACAGTCACACCCTGGTGAGGCCATCAGCAAGGATGGTAACAAGGACAGGACCCCTGGCGCCAACAGACCTCTGTCTGGGGTAAGAGGTGGGTAAAAGGTCACCCTCTCCCAGGTTCTCATTAACAGCAATAAGCCTCGCACTGAGTGCGCATGACCAAAAAGCGTTTAAAAACTTTGCCAGATGGAGAACAAGCTCTTGTTGCCTGGCTCACATCCAAGCGGTGCACCAAGGGGAGGGAACCGGAGGCAACATTTCACTAGGAAGTTTTCAGCTAATCATTTATTCCCTAGAAAATGCAGTTTCAGAGCAGCTGAAACTATTTCTCAATGTAGGTCGACCCCTCTCAGTAGTTTTCACCATTAAGAAAATCTGCTGGTGCCTCCAAAGTACCAAAACGAAGATTTTGATATTGGATTTTGATTTGGCTTTGAAATGATGCTAAGCCCATCATTTCACTGCCTAAATCATTTTCAGAAACTATTAATGAAAGACGAGAGATAAGAGGACTAGATGCAAAAAAATGGATGTGGAATGGACATATATATTTTTTGTTCTTTAAACTTTTGGCATTTATTCTGATTGTGACTTTGGATTGTGATCACGTCCCCTGCTATGGCAAGAAGTGGAATTTAAAGCCCAATCTGCTGTTCACTTGGTACGATGTCTGAAGAAACGACTTGGTTTTAATTCTTTGTTCTCTTTCAATCTCTGTATAATACTTGCATATAACTGAAGGAACTACAAGGGACCCCCTGTGTCCCACCACTTAAGTGTGCTTACCTGCCAAGGCTATAAGAGACTTTTCCCCTGAATACCATGCAGCCCAGATGTTCCCAGCTGCAAGGAGCTGAGCTTCTGCTGGCAAAGAGGAAATGCTCCAGCCCCACAAATGCCGCCCCAGCATCCTCCCTCCACCTTGCGGCATTTCCATATGGCTTGGCTCAATCTGAAGTGAGTTTGGTTTTGATTTAGATTTCTTTAGCTTCAGTGAAATAATAATAATCATCATCACCATCACCACTACTACTAAAAGGGAGCCCAAATGTTTTGCTGTTTGGTTTGGGTTTTTTTTTAATTACCAAACTGAAGCAATAGAACTTTTTCTGCTCAGCCTTACAGTTGATTATTATAAGCTGGACAACATCAGTATTGATATCCACACCATTACGCTTCTTGAACTGCAAGGATTTTAACTCATAAAGAGCTACCTATGGTACTTGGAAAACACACGCCAGAAGAGCTGTGTATTAACTGTATTCAGCTGGAACATATTCAGGCAACACCAAGATGCCTACTGACATGTGTCAGGTAACACAGACCTTAACTGAATCCCCTGGCTAATCTAAGTCAACCCTAATTATAAGGTCGGGGGATGGAAAACATTCTGTGTAACTATGATGGCGCATCCCAACCCAGACACATTTACTGAAACACATCCCAGGGAAGGAACAGAAAACTAAAAAAAAAAAGCTCTTCATATTAAATTAACTGAAATGTAAGCAATGAGTAGGTCAAAAGGAAAAGACTTATTAAAAGAATTCCCTCTTGCATTCAGTAATCAGTTTCACATGTAAAGTCATTTGCAAGAGGCTGCGTGGAATTCATTAAACAATTAAAATGGGCAGGGGGTAACTGAAACTGTATCCTTCAGAAAGCAGGGTGCAGCTTATTACAGAATTTCCTTCCTGACCTTAAAGCCTACCTCAAAATGGATGAGAAATTCAATGTTATTGAACTCCCCGTGCAAAAGTGGAGTGCAGATCAACACCTGTTTCAAGGTTCTGGGGGAGCGTTAACTTGGATGCTCAGGGAGGGGGCAACAGGGCCATATGTTCCCCCACTGCCATACAGAAATACAGAAGGGCTTTTCCTCCAGAGGCTAGCTTACAAGTCAGGACAAGAAACGCATGCAGCGCTGAAGTCAGACACCACTCTCTTTCACCTCTGTGAGTGGCAGAAATAAGCCTGCTTGTTCTTTATTTGTGAAGCCTGTCCTACGACCATCTTTAAGGACCTATTTTTTTTTAATGAAGTATCCATGTAATCTCACTTTTTAACAGGAAAAATTCATGTGCAATGCAATGCTCCCATGCAGCCTGGCCTTGAACACTTCCAGGGATGGGGCATCCATAACTTCTCTGGGCAATCTGTTCCAGTGTGGATGTTGGGAAACCCATTAAGAAAATAATGTCTCCATCAGGGAGGAAGTCACCAGATGTTCATTACAAAGATGTAGCAGCAGCTACAGCATGGGACACCCAGCTACAGCATGGGACACCCAGCTACTGCCTAGGTCCCAGCAGCAGCATGGCTAAGAAAATTTGAGACAAAAACCCCCCAAACACTGTATTTTGTGAGTACTCTCCTACCTCAATTGACCCTCACCCATCAAGAAGAGGGGATACCAGTAAGCTTTTTTTGAGATGTCGGTATTCCATGTACTCTGCAGCCTATCGGAATCCTACAGCAACTCACTGTGTTTGATGCGGGCTGCAGAGATGCCACAAGACAGGCGGCTATGGAAACATTTGTTTTCATTTACTGGTGTCCTGCACAATAAGAAAGTCTGAGTGATAGAGGAAGGAAGAAGGAGTATAAATTACCAATGAGCTCAGACAGCTGAGCCTTTGAAAAGTAAGTTTAATTATTTTACCATTAATTTATACAGATTATGTTATAGCTTTCTGATCTCACTTTGCGTTTAATAACATGTATATGTTTAGAGCAGAAACGAAGGCAAATTACAAGCTGTTTCAGGAAGACACTTCGATTTAAGCTACATGTAAGGGAGAGGATGACAGTTGGTTCCACTTGCATCTGTTAATTAAAATGCAGTAGTCTAGATAACATAAAATTGAGATGGGGCAGAGAGGGAAGAGAAATAAATCCTAGAAATAGCATAATTACACTACAGTACTTGAAAACCCCTACTTAAAGTAGAAAGGAACCCAGAAATAAGTTCTTTCTAATGGCTTTCTTATATCTTAGGAAAAACCTGAGCTAGTGCGTTCATTGTCCTTTTCAAGGTTATCTGAAAGTAATTTGCAGTTTTGGATCTTGCTTTGTCTTTGGTTCTTCAAACCAACAAATGAGAAGTGCATTAAACAAGGTCAGTTTACTTAACAGAGAAGTCTTCAGCATCCTCTTGGAAGTGCACTTTTAGCCCCAGCTCCAGACTTGATGACTTCTGACAACACATTTCTGAACCTGATGCTGGCTGGGAGAATGCAATGAAGAGTCCAAAGAGAACCACTTCCATCACGAGTGGACATCTAGGTATAAATCACTGCTCAGCATTCCTCTAGCAGAATGCATCAATTCATGTGACAGAGCGCCCATTAGAAACCTCCAGCTTCTTCATGACATACGAGAACCATGCAGCCACCCTGAGGCTGGTTTTCTTTGACAGAGTACCAGGAACAATGCTATTGTACACAAATGCTTCTGCTCCGAAAGCCAACAGCTGTCCCTTAGGTGGACATCCCTGTAGATACATCTCATACAATATGAAAACCCCTTGGTGTTACACATGCAAAGTATTGAATGTGAGAGACTGAAAGATAAAGCAGAAGGCAGTAAGAATGTTCAGCATTAAATATGTAATAAGAAAAAGGGGCTTCTGAAACAAAGGACACAAACGAGATAATGGATTAACCAAACCTGCCTCAGAAGCATCTCAATCTGTGAGTATGTGCACTTTCAGCTGTCAGGTCATTAACTGGATAAACACATAATTGATAAGTTCTAGGTTGTGCTCTACTTGAAAACAATAAGCTCCTTTTAAATGATATTAATATTTAACATACATAAAAGCATTTGCCATTCGCAAAGCACTCTACAGAGTACCTGATGGATTCTATAATGATCTCCAACTCCCAGGCTAGGGAATGCAAGTCTGGAGGTATAAATACCTGGCCTGCATCCAGACCAAGATTCACTGACGGAGTTATTATTTTAGTTCAAAATTGTATTTCTAAGTTTCTGATCCTCCTAGATTACACTGCTTTGTAGCCTTCAGTGGAAAGAAGCATGACACAGAGTTGAAAGACAGGAGTTGACAACATGGGATGACATTTCTGACTCACATTCACTTATTGTCACATCCCTAGCCTGGGCTACTGTCCATACTGAAAGATGCATTTAAGTGGGTTAAACACAAGGAATAGAAATATTAAATATTTGATTACCATGCTTTGTCCACCCCTCTCCCCTTCCTATTAAGGAACTGATCTTGGGGAATTCACTGACCTCCATATTTTGTTAGGTCTTCCAGTATACTTTCCTCTCCCTGCAAGGGATACATAATTTCACTTGTAGGTGATACTTCAAATAGAATAGCATTTTTCTGAAATGTGACAGATCATTTCTCCTGCTGCAGCACTGAGTTTCTGTGGAACAGCCACAGAATTTTGTTATTACCCAAAATTACTGTAGGAGAACTTCACCTTCAGCCTCCTACATGATTTCCTGAGATGCCTCCTGAGACAGACCCTCAGTCTCCCTGCCCTACTAACTCCCTTTGTATATACTTTTCCTCCCTGGAAGAAACAGTACAGTGAAAATTACAATATTTCTCTTGGCTGGACACAGCACCCTTTTGCTATAGCTAAACTTTATGCATATGGAAAGTGGTCTCCCCTGGGGGTCTACCGAGTGGTCCCATTGGCCAAAGTGGGGTGTGCCAGAGAGGCACCTGCTGTTACATCCTCAATACACACAATATGCTGACAATACCACCCAGGAAGGGATGCAAAGTCCACATCACCCATTTAAGTTATGTAAACGCATGTACCACGCCAGCTGCACTTGTTCCCTGAAATATCTGCGCGTCCTAACTAACTTCCGTTCCAATGAACCCAACGGTCTGCCCATCGTCATAGCCTTACAGCTTTGTCATTTAAGGATTCATCCTTTTAAGAGCTCTATTCTCATCAATATTATATTCTGCCTAGGAAGTCTGACCATCTTAGAAGCAGATAAAGTGATTATTGATGACAGTCAATACAACCTCAACATATTTCAGGACTAAAGTAGAAAAAATACATACAAAATTTATATTGGACATTATTCAAGAGCTATTAAATATTTGCAAAGTAGAGAAATCTGACAAGCAATAAAACATGATGGCTTCTATATGCAAGCATTTTGACACTTCAACAGAGTCCAAGTTTAGAGAAAAAGCAGAACTTCCTGAAAGGAAGTATTATTCACAGCATTTTTTTTTCAGAAGTGGAAATCTACCATAACAAATCTCCATTCCTGCTTAGTCTTATATTTTCATAAAGCTCAGCCTGCTAGACGAGATTTCCATAGAAATCCTACTTGGTAAAATTTGCTTGACTGCATTCCAAAAAGGGACTCACATTTTACAACCAAGTGGCTAAAGCTGAAACGAGTCTGACTCTTTCCATCAAAGCCAGTATTAGTCAATTTTCCAGTTTAATGGTTCGCATGCTAATCTTAACAGACAAAACTGGGACCACAGGTCAAGAAATTATAGAATCACACAATGGTTTGGGTTGGAACATGTAGTTCCAGTGCCCCTGCCATGGGAGGGACACCGTCCACTAGACCAGGTTGCTCAAAGCCCCATCGAACCCGGCTTTGAACACTTCCAGGTATGAGACAGCTTCCCTGGGCAACCTCTTCCAGTGCCTCACCACCCTCACAGTAAAGAATTTCTTCCTAATACCTCATCTAAATCGACCTAATTTCTAAATTCTGAAATCTAATGTTTAAAGCCATTACCCCTTGTCCTGTCACTACATGTCCATGTAAAAACCAACTCTCAGGCCTGTCAAAGTTCCTTGTGATAGCATCCCTTCCCTCCAGCCTGTCAACTGCATCACACAGCTTGGTGTCTTTGACAAACTTTGCTGAAGATGCATTCAATCCCATTGTCCATGTTGACAACAAAGATGTTAAACAGTGCCAGTCCCAATACTAACCCCTGATTAATGCCACTCCTCACTGGTCTCCACTTGGACACTAAGCCATTGACAACAGTTTTGAGTGTGACCACACAGCAAATTACTTATCCACTGAGCGGTCTATCCGTCAAATCCAAGCCTCCCCACTTTAGTGACAAGGATGCCATGCAGGGCAGTGTCAAATGCCTTGTACAACTCCAGGTAGATGGCATCAGTCACTCTTCCTTTATCCACCAATGCCATGACCCCATCACAGAAGGCTTCCAAATTTGTCAGGCATGATTTGTCCTTACGAAAGCCATACTGGCTGTCACTAATCACTCCCTGACTGTCCATATGCCTTAGCATAGTCTCCAGGAGGATCTGCTCCATGATCTTACTGGGCACAGAGGCGAGACTGACTGGCCTGAAGTTTCCCTGGTCTTCCTTTTTTCCCCTTTCTAAAAACAGGGGGGTACGTTGCCCCTTTTCCAGTCAGTGGGAACTTCACTGGACTACCACAACTTCCCAAATATAATGGATAGTGGCTTATCCACTTCATCTGCCAGTTCCTTCAGAACTCACGGATGTATCTCATCAAGTCCAGAGACTTGTGCACCTTCAGGTTCCTCAGATGATCTCAAACCTGACCTTCTCCTACAGTGAGCAATTCTTCATTCTCTCAGTCCCTGCCTTTGCTTTCTGCAATGATTTAATAGTCACATAGTATGTGGCCAGATGGCCATTGCTAGATTGAAGGAAACAACACAAGACCTGGCCAGTGAAATTAAAAGATATTCAAAAGCATGGCTACGAAGTCGCTGTAAGAGCAGTAAAATCACAGCTCCTGTCTGAAGCTAACTCCTAGCATAGCAAAATTTGGCCCGGACTGTAAAGCCGCAGTTAAATAAAAAAATCATCAAGTTCCTCACCTGCCACTCTCCAAAGCATTTAAAAAGGGAATGGTTGGAGGACACAAGGGCTGAGCGCTATCTGATTTTAACGACATTATGATTTGGCTCCCGGTCATGAACTCCTTTCTTCCACCCTCTCTCCTTTTTTGTGCTCCTGCAGATTCTCCTTTTAAGCCTGTATCTCTACCCTTACACTCGCCCATTCTCCACAGGTGGCTTTTCTTCGCAGTGCCCTGTGGTTATCAAAGGGAAGGCTGGCTCTCCCGAGCCCTCCAACACACATCCTTACCCTCCTGGCTGCTGCTGGGCCAGAGCTCAGCCTTGCCTTGTGTGCATGGCCTCCTGATCTAAAGCAGGCTCAGGACAGGCTGGTCCACTGACCAAAGACCACTTTGGTGCCAAAACCTGAACAGTGAAATAGGGCCACACTGAGATGAGTCCACTCTCATGCTCACTCCGAGATGCTGAATTTGCTCACTTTCTGCTTCTATGTGACTTTGTGGGATTGCAATCAAGGCATCCTCTTAGCATGGGTCTGCCTGTAGGCACAGGCTGATTCCTAAGTGAGAGTGTGGCAAAGACCACACCTTCCAAAAGAAGGCTCCTGGTAGAGTCCTAGCAAGGAAGGCAAGTTTCCTTACAGAAAACCACCAGCACCTTTCTGCTAGTAATGTTTAGACACAGTTAGGATCCACGGACATCATGGACAAGGACATAAAACTCCCCACTTTCATTGCTACTTGCTCCTGACGTCTCCCCTGTCTTCCCTGGGTATCTCTCATGCCCCCACTAATCTCATGATGGTCAGAATTAGTTTGCACAGTGTCTCAATGTGAGTCTCAACTCAGCAGAGTACCAAGGAGAAGAGAAGCCTGACGGGATCAAAATCCTTTGTTTATGGGCTTTGCTGCCTATAATTCATTTTCTGCATTCTGTTGCGGCACGTGCTGACACAAAATTAATCTAAAGTCTCTGCCTCCTCCAGGGACTGCTCATGATCCCTCACCCAGCTCAAATCTGTGCAATGTCTTCAACCTCCAGAGAAAACAACAGAAGCATCTCTGTGCTTGGCGCTGGCAAAATATCAGCCCATTCACTCTTTTCCTTTAACTAGGAATCTAATTTCAACTATTTTCCTCTGGACAGGATGAAAAAAAACAAAGACAAAAAGCAATTTACCTCTACTTCACACGCATATTCCGATCCGTCCAGGAGTGTCACTTTGCATTGCATATTTTTCGGTTTCTTGACAATCTTTAGAGGAGACTTGGAAAGTTTGCTAGATGATGATCTCTGTGAAAGCTTGTCGTCCTCCAGCTGCTGGTATTCCAGCTGTTTCGCACTTGCAGCAGCAAACTCCTGTTCTTTGTCTGTGTCCTAAAAGAGAAAGAAAGATATTTTTTCAAGTGAGATAAGCCAATCATGCTGTGCAGTACACTATGCACCCCGTACTGAAGTATTTAAGTGAGCCTAGTGTGGGGCTTGCATAAAAAAGTCGCCAATGAAGGATGGATTCTCCTTTACCTATTGAAAAGACTTCCCATATTCATCCCAACCTTCCTTTCTCATTCCGAAAGCAGAGAATACCCATGAAGGATTGACACGCATAAAAATACTTTAGGCTTCTATTTTTTCAATAGGTACAAAATCCCACTTGGACTTCCTGGACCTGTTTGACCTCTTGAAAATGCTGAATAATTGGTAAACGTGGCGAACAGATATTTCTACAGTTTCTTGATATTACTTTCAAGTCCTCTACCTATGAAATCGTATGATGATTCCATAGTGCCATATGGAACAGGAAAAGACCATCAGGTTTGTACTAATTCTGCTGTCTGTAAGACAGCAGTATCTGAATCAGGGCCTGGATGCATGTAACAGTGTGAATTTGCAGGGGGATGCTGACAGGCCTGGGAGAATGAAAGGCTCTGTGAGTAAAGGGTTAAACAAACAGGATGGAAGTGAGGAACCAAACAACTTTCATGTGCAGCCAGCTGGCTAATGGATGATAAATACAAGATGAGAGGCTGAATTTTGCTCTCTGCAGATGCCTGGTAAGTCCCTTAAGCTGGCAAGATCTAGGTGCTATTTGAAAGACAAATACATTGTGGGGAAAAGGGGCAAGAAGAAACAACTGTGCTTACTTTTGCTTGGGTTTATCTGAGGGTCAGACCATTTGAAGAGTTACTGTGATGCAGCACAGCCCATAGTCCTCAGCACAGTACCAGATGAAAGCCAGAACAGCTCTACAGCATTTCACCTTCCCTAGCAACAGCTCTACGTCGCAGTCATTACCCTTCTCATCAGTTATGCCCCTGATAGTCTCCAAACAAAGCCTCAATGTGAGTAATACCTAAGCTAAAGCTTAAATAAAATAAAATTAAAATAATGTATTTCCATTATCTCACTACAAGGAAAGAAAACCCAAACATGTTTGGCTCTGAATGATGTCAGTGCAATAAACAACAAGCATTGCTGGAAATAGAATATAAATTAATCCTCCAAGTCTGTTTCCATTCATTGTATATAATAAACCTTGACTGAAGAAAATCCATCCAAATGCTTTAATCTGCTTTGAGAGCACAACAACCTTGCATCATATAACCAGCAACAATAGTGTACTGCTAAATCACAGGGAACTTTCCCCTAGAGATTTCATACAAACAAGCCATAATCTTCACCTCTGCCTTTGGGTCAATGGGGGAAAAAGGAATTTGGAGTCAGCTGTACTACCAACAGCACCAGCTCCCACCAAAGCCATAACAAATCACAAACAGGCAAATGCAAGGAGGCAAGGCAAGATCGCACAGTCCTCCTTAACCCGCAACAGAGGACACACAGCCATGATCTCCTGGGCTTCCCTGGGCGGGGAGACTAAAAGAAAGCGGAACTAGAAAGATAGAATAGCAAGAGCTGCTTTGAAAATCCACTTCATTCCCTGAGCCATGGAAATTCTTCCCCATGAGCAGCCTCATGCCAGCCAGCTCCTACTCCATCCAGCTCCAGCACCTGACCACCAGCTCTGTGTCTGGATGTTAAGGTTCTCACATACCTTGAAGACTGGTGGGAGATGAAGGAACAATGTATGTCAGTAGATTAGCTGTTTGCTGAGCATTTAACACTCACGGTTGCTGTGAGGAATGGGGAGAGCACCTCCACGCTCACAGCAAGGCTGAAGGTCAGTTACCCTTCTACCACAACCACAGCTAGCTGGCAAGTGGTCCAACCTAGTGCACCAAGAGCAAGACTGAAGATGTCTCCTGTTAGCGCCTCTGGGAAGAGCTGTGCTGCTGATGAAGGGCTCTTTGATGATTTCCATATGCTTTGTTAAAGAAATCTGCCAGGGAAGGCGCACACGCACATGTGTGGGTGCAAAAGTCATTCCAGGGCTGGAAAAAACATACTGTCATACCTGGTGGCTCATTAAGATTTCTGATGTGAGAGTCAGACCCCCTCTCCATCAGACCAACAACAAAAACCCCAAAACAGTTACATGGAATTAATCTTTTTCAAGAAAACAGACAAGCTGCTTGAGAGAAAAGCACACAAGGGAACCAAGCAGCCATTTATATTTTAGAATCATCTTCTGCCTGCAAATGGTTCTGCGAATCCTAATGGATTGGTGATTATACGTCTTCATTAAGGCATTTGGTATCTCAAGACTACAGCAGATATTTGCTTATTTATAAATATAAAAAAAAAACCAAAACAGTATTAAGGTTATTTCATTTGTTAAGGTTCCATCTACACGAAGATCAGGGAATGTGTCTATGTTAAAATCATACAAAGGATTTTCTCTCATTTGTCTGGAGAACAAAACATGCCAAGAACTATTACAGGAGATTCCTCAAACTATGCTGACATGTTCAGGCACTGAGGTACTTTCAGACTGCATTAAGCATCTTCTTCCTAAAGAAACCTGACACCCTGGTATCTAGGAAGAGGGAGGGGAAAAGTGGCCAGCGAAAATCCATGTACTCAGTGAATTATTTTGAACTCTGCAAGCGCAGTTGCATTTTCTCTTAAGTTCTCCTCCAAGATACTCCTGTGCTTTATTTCTGCAGTATTTTCAGTGTTGCAGACTAAATTCTTGTGCAGCACAAGCTGCTTCATAATGTGTTTTTTTCAGCATAAGGACTCTGATTTTTGTCTATATTACTGCACCTTACTCTGACACAGCATGTCCAACCCCTTCTGAAGCTGGACCCCTCTCTCAAAAAAAGCCTTTGGAGTCACAGTATTCAGCAGTAATGCTCTGTGATGCTTCACAGCTTCTCATTGGGGTATGAAGTTACCAAGCTTGCACAACACATGAATCCTATCTACTGATTGTAGCTGCTCAGAAATGTTAGTGTCCAAATTCCATGATGCCTTCTTGCTTTTTCTCAACAAGATAGGAAGGCAGGAAGATAGTAAGACTGCATTACTATACCCGATAGGAAGGACTCATTTTTCTAGTAACTGCTAATCTCAACATTAAGAAGCCTTTAAGTCTTCATTAAAATGATTTTTTTTTTATGTGTATCGAATGACAACATGTCACTGCCGTGGACTGGTAACTTAAACCTTTTTTCCCAAGGTTCTCTCATTGACTTTTTTAATGACACCATTCCCAACAGCTCTGTCTCAGTGCTGCATTTAAGCAGCTCTTTCTTGTGACAGAGACACTAAAGCCACTACAAAATATACTGGGCAGATCACTGTAGGTGGATTTGGCAGTCCTGTTACAATATGGACTTTTGGATTCGATCTGGTCATCTCAGTGGGAAGGTCTTACATATCCCTTCAGAAACCCAGTTCTTCTATCAAGGCTTCTTACAGACACTGGCTGACAAGTGGTGGTCTTTGGGAAAGGAAGAGATCATGCAAATGAGATCATCTCAGGTCTCCAAACTAACACCTATGCAAACACAGATGGACAAGTTTGGTGCCTAAGGAGTTGTTGTTTTTTTTCGTGGCTATTGTGGGTTTTGGTTTGGTTTGTTGGGTTTTTTTACTGGGGACAGAAAGATTACTGAAGATGCCTGGAAGAACAGAATTAGTAATACTTATGCCTAGGCTTGGTAGAATTACACTTTAAACTAATAACAGCTTGTGCAGTACCTTTCTCTTCCGGACAAGCATCCATGCCTCTTTTCCCCAAAGTAACTACATGCAATTTCTGATCTCTTTCAGAGACCAAAACTGTTCCAACACATAATTGGTGGGTGTGGAAGAAAGAGCAGAGGTGTCTTTGGTGTGCATGGAGTGAGGGCGATCAAGAGTTGTATTAATGGTAAAAATGGTTGGCAATCAAAAAAATAAGCAGTTCTTCCAACAGTTGATCTCCAATAGAAATAAGCATGAGAAATCCTGCTCTGCCATGTCTACCTCTTCAGCTATTAGAGGTCAGACATGAGACATCTCTTTTAATTTGGTCCTATAATCATTTGTTTCCCCAAGCATTTACATAATGCACTTGTAAATGAGGGAGATACATAAATACTTTGTATCTGAAATTGTTCACCTCCCCACTTTTTCCTCACCAGCAAGTTTGGGCTGTAGCTCCGTTTAAAACCCAAAAGCACAGCCAGCCCCTCAAACAGCTTCTACAGAAGGGTCACACTGATTTTAAGTAATAACTCACATCTGCTTCCTTCACCAGCACTGTCTCACAACTAGGTAAAACAACAGGACCCCACTTTTTAAAGGGTGAAGGAGAGGTGGCGTTAGACTTATTCCCCTCTGCAAGTGTGAATGCAACCAAATGGAGGTCATAACCTTACAGAGCTAAGAGATGTAATTTGCAGGTACCTCATTAATTGTGTGTCACTTACCCATGAAGAACAATGCCTGTTAATCCTACTGACTGGAAATTATTAACAGGGAAAAAGAAAGCAGGTTCCTCAAATTTAATAAGTGCAACAATGAACCAAATGGAAAAGCATGCGAAAGCTCTTCTGAAACCTACTACATGAATAGTTAGAGCAATTATAATGCAGACATTTCAGAACTACGAGAAGCTTAAGGGTCCACATATTCTTCATGGCTCACACATCAGACAAGCAAGCATGAAATCAGTTTTTAGCAGGTGTCAAAGAAATAAACTCTAAAAACATCTTCAGCTTCTTAAAAACTGGCACTGTTTGCTATTTAATGCAAATGGAAGACTGCAGATGTTTCCTGCTTAGTTAGTAAGACTTCCCTTACATTTCAGCACTGGAGACAGAAAGACCTAACACGAATTTCAAAACACTCCATCAGAACTATTGTTTTTTAAAAGCAAAAGACCAACCAGTCAAGATCCACAGCATCACACAAAACAGCCTTCCACACATATCTGAATATATATTTCCACTCCTAGCACACCAGGCTTCTTTCATCCCAGGAATCGTAAGTAGGGGAAGGTAGCTAGTTGGGTGCAGCAAGCATGCGTGCAGAGGCCCCCTTACCTGCTCCTTTTTCACTGGCGTGCTGTGGGCTGCCACAGCTGAGAACTGCTCAAGCGCGTTATGATGCTCTTCGCTAAGCTGCTGCTGGTCCTGCGGCTGGGTCTCTGTTGCCCCTTGCTGAGCAGGGCTCTCCTGCTGATCCTGCTCTTTATCCTTGGACTCGGAGTCCGATCCTGATTCCGTAGTCATGGTTGGTTATTCTGTAAAAAGGTGAGCAGATCTACTGAGTACGATCTCGTACAGCGTGAATTTGTAAGCTAGGCTTACAAAACGGAGAAACATCAGGCACAAATTTTAGTCACATATGCTCAGCTTTTAGAACTAAAAAGGATCAACATCCTGGTACAAAAGACATCTAAATGCATCCATACTCTAAGGAAGAACACGACGCCACAAGATCTTATTCTACATCACAGTGCCAAGAGGATGATGCCAGACCCTTTTCAGTGGTGCCCAGCAACAGGACAAAGAGCAATGGCCATAAAGGAGAATAACATACTGAGAAAAGCTCATGTGACTGGGGGCCCTAAATTCAACACAATTCACTGCAGCTTGGGTTTCTGAACCATGTGGAAACTTTTGAAAACACTAAATCTTTTGTTCTTTACATTAAAGTCAACAGGGCTTGAACTTCTCAGCACCTGCACTCTCTTTCAGAAACGGAGTCAAGTACTTTCGATGCTTCCAGGCAACATATAGAATAGAAACATCTGAAGTGGGCCCACCGACTTCAGTGCAAATGTACAACTGTCCTCAAGCCCACTTCCATCCTTCCCACTTGAATTCATCAACACTTCTGTCATTTTTTTCTAAGTCCTAGAGCATCCTGAAGAAAAAATACTTCCATTAAGTCATTCTACGTGTTAGATTTAAAGTAAAGTGAATATGACTTTCCTTGAATGTGAACAAGGTTTCTAGGTTTGAACTTAACTTTATCCAATACTAAATGAAAATTAAAACATTACAATATTCATTTAAAATCCTAACTATTTCAATTAAATAGTTTAATTACAAATATGTGTGGGCACCCCATTCTCAAACTACATACAAGCTATACCCATCATTAAAAAAATCATACCATGATTTCGTATCAAAACAAAGATTTGAAAAAGCAGACTTTGTGCCACTTGAGCACAGCGTGCTTTTATGTTTGTTACTCATACGTTCTTAGTCCCCATGATCTTATCCTTGAGCATTTTGCTTTTAAGCAACTTGAAAACAAACCAATCTGCTGCAATCTATTTCTGTTCATCATCAGGCCACGATTTCTTTAACCTGGTAACCATAGCTACTATGTAAATATAAGCAGTTCCACAAAATATACATCTGCTAATTCATCTGTTAGGAAGTCACTATCAAACCTTAACATACACTACAGTGTTTACTAGCACAAGCAGGTTTATTAAGGATCACCAAAATAAAGTACAGGCTTTTATTTTTTTGTTTACTTAGATGTTTAATAAGCTACATTGCTTGACAGAAATGTTTTAAATTAGGACAACTATTATTTTCAAGCTCATTTATGTATTCTGCACTTTCAAGGCTAAGTTCGACAGTGAGTATGTGTGTCTCTACATCAAGCAAGTGCACAGCATTCAGCCTGTGCTCAGTTTTTGCACTGTGTGTAAGGCCAGGAGTGCTCATTCCTACCTCCTGCATGTCAAAACAGCAAGGGAGAGAAGCAGAACTAGAAAGCATATATGACAGATATAAGCTTCAGGCCATATTTTCAAGGTACTAACATATGACACACTTGGTTAGGAATACATCATAAATGTCTATACTCAAACAGCCACAGTTATATAAAAAAAAAAACACTTATTAAAATGTATTGTTTAATAAATTGTCTTTAGCATCTCCAAAAAGCAATAATTAACTCAATATCTTTTAAAACGTGACAGTCAGAAAGGCATTCACCTGATCAAACCTCAGGTGTCCACATCTGAGATGGTCACTTTAAACACAGAGGAGAAAGTCAGACATTTCAGAGCATTGACCTATTTCAGATGCCTGCATTAAGCTGAGATAAATCACATACTAGCATGACATCATCCAACTCACTACAAAGGAAGCCTAAACAAGTTCCTTCAATATAGCTCAAACAAACCCATCCTCCACCTTTAATTCTATTAAGCCACTATTTTTTTATGCTTTAAAAATTAAATTGTAGAACAATGCTAATCTCTCAGAGTTTTGTTTTTCCCATCTGTCAGGTGAACAAGGAATAAACTATTTTTCAGCTGATTATGAGTGTGCTGCACTCATACAAATTCCTCCCCAAACCATGTTTTGTACAGGTGTATGAAGACATGAAATGCAAATTAACCAACAAAATAAGTGAACAAAATCAAACTATGTATTTGAATTTCTTTTCCATAAACTATGCATCAGGAAGCAACAAAAAACTGCCTTCCAGCTAGAAAAAACATTCACCAAACAACACCAAACAGCACAGATGACCAATCCAAAGTATAATGCTTGGAAGTTGCAGTACAAAGTCTTTTTTTCCCCTCCCTCTTGATATGAGTTAGGGCAGTGTAAATAGGAAGCAACTAACATTATTTGCTTTCTGGAAACTGCCAATCCAACTATCTCAAAGCATTAATCTGTATAAGATCAGACTGACAGTCAATATGAACCAAAAGTCTGTCTTCCTTCAGCTGTCATCAATGTGTTTCTGGAAGCTCATTTTTGCACCTTATGTAGCTTTTTTTCCTAATGAACATTTATATCCCGGCTGTTCATGAGTATGGAAACACAGTCATTTAAATTAGCTTCACAGACACAACTTCATGTAGCAAGAGATTAAATCAAGCTTTACTTTTTGCCAGCTATAGTTTCATATCTCAAGGAACAACAAATGTGGTTCTTAACTTCTCCCCACATGAAGACATTCCCACATGAAGCAGAGGCTCACAACACTGTGAGTAACTCTCTGGGACTGGTTTTCTCTCCAGTTACATGAGTCCTCGCTTGCTCTAAGAGTGCTTTGTTAGAAAACTTTTTGTGCGTTATCAAATCTTTTAGCATAAGTGATTTCCTGGATACAATATTCCTGTCACTAGTCAGACAGCAGATGGATTTAATTAACCCAAGGTTCTCCATTTTCAAATGTCTTCTTCAGTTCCCTACTCATACTAATAGGTTTATTAACAAATAGTGGGAACAAAATACTATTGATTTCATGCTGTTATCATACAGATGTAAACAGAAGCAAAACAAACATTTTGCATCCAATTTCTTACAAACTCCTCAGATGATTGCATTATTACTACTTATCTCATTCCATTTAGTGCAGGTTGAAAATACCTACACTGCAAGACAGAAAACATCCCTCTCTCAGTTCAAAACAATAGGCTATTTTGCCTTTCTCAGCAAAAGGCTGCTTTATCCAAATGCACTTCAAAAGCATTTTGGTTCTTATAAATGGCACAACAATCCTCCTAGGAAGAGGTGGTTTCACTTATTGGAAGAAATAACAATGATCTTAAGAAATTTAACAACATAAATATTACTCTACCTTTGTACACAGCAAACCTGACAGAACAGCTAACAGCGTCTACACATTTGTCAAACATAATTGGCTGAGAATGTCTCATTTGTTTATTCACTATACCTGAATGTGTACCAAAATCATGACTTTCAATGTGAATTACAGGAAGAAAGAAAAGCTTCTTAAACTTTTTCTGTTGCCAGCACAGCCCTGTATCAAATTCCCCTTTTCAGCAAACAGAAAGCAAACTAATGAAAAGACACTAAGAGCACTACCTTATACAAATGAGGTAATACTGTGCAAGCCAGATGTGCTCTTGGATAGCTAAGTTCTGGCTTACAACCCAATATTCAAAGATTCCAAAAGATTAGCTGAGTCCAAACTTAACCCAGATGCTGCTAATACTGGACAGCCAAAGGCTAAAGTCAATTTGTCTGTGAACACCCCCCCCCCCCCGAAAAAATCCCCAAGAACTAGCTTTAGCTTACTACTTAAAAATAAAGTGAAAAACGTATGTATTTTCAGCAGTCTGAAGGTTTAAAATATGAGGGACTGCTGCAGAAGAATAATTAAGGGAAGATGAACTTTCAGGTACTATCAAGGTATTAAAACACAACTTCAAAAGGCTACATGACATTTTTTATAATATTTTTCATTAGATCAAATCACATAAAATAAATCTTTTCATACCCTTACACTGTACAAAGTAAAGACATTACATAGGGATTGCAAAACCTGCAAACCACTTGTGCAAAAAAGCACGCAACTTAAAACCTTCTAACACACCTAGTCCTTGTTACCTACAGTTATCAACATACTGCAGCTTGGGAGATTACCATTTCCATTACCAATCATTTGCTATGGACTTAAAGCACAGAATCACAGAATTAACTAGGTTGGAAAGGACCTTATCATCAAGTCCAACCACTACCCAAGGACTGCCAAGACCACCACCAAACCATGTCACTAAGGGCCTCATTTCTATGTTTTCTGAACACATCCAGGGATGGTGACTCCACCACTTCCCTGGGAAGCCTGTTCCAACATCAGATCACCCTCACTGTTAAGAAACTTTTCCTAATATCCAGTCTAAATCTCCCCTGGTGCAGCTTGAGGCTGTTACCTCTTGTCCTATCACTTGTTACTTGGGGGAAGAGTCCGATCCCCACCTCACTCCAACCGCCTTTCAGGTAGCTGTAGAGAATGATAAGGTCCCCTCTGAGCCTTCTCTTCTCCAGACTGAACATCTACCAAGCACCAGAATTCACAGATAAATGACAGCAGAGTCCATAATTTAATTAACCCAGCAGTCGTAATAAACCTTTATTTACACATAAATACAAGTTAGTGAACATATCTGATATATTAAGCAAATGGAAATCACATTACAAAAGAAATTGCAAATTAAGTTCAAATAAATTGGGATGTAATGACAAACCAAAATTGAACCAAGTATAATTGAATGTACTATATGTAGTCACTAACTATTTCCTGTAATGCACAGATTAATAATTTACATTTAAATGCTTCTTTGATCTAATTAATTCTCTTTGTGGAAAGTTCTTTAACTACAATACCTTCTGAAAATTGTTATGAATCATTGCAAAAGTCCAAATTTGGAAGTTATGTAATCGAATAATGAACCCATACTTCAAAAATAATGTTCTGCATAACTAGAGACATATTTATCCAATAATGATGAGATGCTGATGAGAAGAGCATATGGAGAACAATATTGCTGCAAAGAGCAGTAACAGAAATGTCAATACATGTTTCAAGAAAAGAATACATGCCAGAACACTGACTTCTAAGCTTGAAATACAAACTGTTTCCATCAGACTGCTTGAAGTCTCAGCTCACCTCATTCCAGTTGGGTCCCTCATTAGGAAAACAATGGCTTTTTGCTGTTCCTCTTTAATTTGGGTGAGTTTTGCCCTCACTTGCAGGAGGTACCTCTGCCACAAAAGCCTTGTGCAGGGTCCCCAGGAGATGCAGGACCTCTGCGGCACTTTGCCAGGGGTTAAGACCAGCTCTTTCTTTACCCATCACCATCCTGGCAGCAGCAACCAGAGGCCTTACAGAGGAGGCATCTCCCTGGCATTATGTCTTCTCCAGCAGACATCAAGGAGCCAGAGCAACTGCAGAGACATAGCTTGAATGAACACAGGTGAGGAAAATAAAACCCGAAAGGCCAATGGGATGTGCCCCCTCTCAACTGCATGCTCCTGTCACCTCTCCTGTGCCAGCACCAGTGTGATTTTGGGGGGCTTGGTGCCCAGCTGGGAGCACTGAACCTCCCCGGCATGGGGAAGGGGAAGCAGCATCCCTTGTTCTAGCATCAGTGGGCACTCATCTGCCTGACACGGCTGGTGGCCTTCACTCCAGCAAGTGCAACCATTATACTTTAGCTCACACACACCGTGATTGTTCAGCACTGCATCTTAAACATTAAAAAAAATAAACACATCAGAGTCAGCATGGGAAAAAAAAAAAAAAAAAAAAAAAAAAAAAAAACACACAAAAAAAAAAAAAAAAAAAACAACACAAAACAAAACACTAAAAGAAAGCCAAAAAAGTAATAACAACATTGACAAGATGAAAAACAATGGAGAAAGGTGCTAAGCACAAGGATGGGCAGCAATTGTGCCAGTACAGCATGCTCTGTGTTAAACGACTTAATGGATTTGGTGGCACAAACCATGGGCCCAAACATTGCTGCAGGAAAGAGACTTCAGGGAGGACAGGAAGGTGTTAATTAGCAGTAATAAAAAAGGTTGGTTGGATGCGTTGCAGAACATGGGATGGGTAAAAACACTTGTTTGGCCTTCTAGGAAAGTGCATGATACAGATTTCATGAGTGAAATAGGAAGTGAAATCATTAAGTTTCTTGAAAGAAGGAAACACAGAGACAACATCTGAGGAAGAAGCCATGTAATCCAGAGGAGAGGGAGGAGACACCTTAAAACCATCAAACACACTCTTCAGAGGGGACAAAAAAGCAATGGCAGACCTGAATTACCCATTAGGATCTGAAACTCCCTCACCTCAGGCACACATGCACCCCCCTGGTACTACCACTGAAAGAAACTCTCTAAGTGTTTCTGGAGAGATTATCCTCTACCTAGCAAGGGTGCGGATGGGAAGTGCCAGGAGGTTCTAAATGATGGGGGGAGGAAATACACCAGAAAGGGATTGCACACCAAAGCAGAACCAAGGACATATGACTCGGGGATGTACATAAAAGAACAACATCAACATAGAAGGAGAAATGAAAACTAAAATGCAAAGTGACTTACAATCAGCAAGAGATGCAGCAAACAATAGGAAGAGAGTCTATAAATAGATTTAGAAGGAAAATCAGGCCTGTTACTGAACACAGGAAAGGCTGAATTATTCAGTGCCTCATTTAACAGCAGCTAGCTGGGACCAGATAGTTGGGGCATCTTTTACCTGATGTGCAGGATGTGCAAACGCAGGCTAGACGGAGTAAGGGAAGAACAGAGCAAACACATTAGTAAGCCGGGCTGTTTCAAGTTAGCAGGAACCAGTCTTGGGGAACCAGCAGCAATCATCTCTAAACCATTAACCACTACTCTGCAGATGCCACAGAGGCCAGGTAAGGTCTAAAACAAAATAAAAGACACAACACAGCCCCTGATCTTACAAAGGAAAGTGAGGACAGAAAACCCAGAAATTACAACGCACTTACTACTAGAGCAAAATGCTTAATGCTGGAGCAAAATGCTAAAGGATTGCTTATCCTGTAAAAAGAATGAGATTTGAAAAAAACAAAACAAAACACAACCAATAGCAATAAAACATGAACAGTCAAGAAGAACATACCAAAAAGTCATGCTAAACTAGGGCAAGGCCTCTCTCACTCTCTCCGACAGGGCATCTGATAAACAGAAAGTGGTACAGATGACAGAGGCTATGTTTAGAAAGGCTTTTAAAACAGTCCCAGTGTGACTTTTCCACAAGTGAACCACAGAAATTGTTTAAATGATTAAAAGGGGCAGGGGGGAAGTTTTACAAATGATTTAAAACAAAACAAAAAAAACCAAATCTCAGCCTACAGTTATCAGCAGCACAGTGACAACCTGTGAGAACTTATCAATTTGAGGAATCACAGCCCTCTGAGCATCAGTGAAGGAGAGTGCCCAATAAATGCTCAATAGGGAGGCTGGAGCACGCTGCTGGCATCCTCAACAGACTTGAAGAGAAAAGCAGTCTGACAGAAAACCATATATAACCTGAATCTGACTACATTCCCATAAGGGCAACAGCCACAGAAGTGGGGACCTCAGAAGTGAAAAGTGAAACGGATTAGGCAGCAGGTATGAAAGTAGCATGAGGGTCTGAAGAAACACGTTAAGCAAGACAAGTTTCAGTTTCGCACATGATGCTGGACCTGTTCCATGTTCTGTGGCACCATGTTTCAGTTTGGGGTTCATAGTTTTTGAGAAATACACATTAAAGACTGCCAAGAAGAGAGTAGGAAGAACAGCGACAGGTTCGGAAAATGTCACCAGCAGTAAAAGGTTTAAAGAGCAGTTTGCTTACCCCTAGAAAAGGAATAGAGAGAAGGGAGCTGATAAGAGACTTGCAATACATACAGGCTTCTTGCAGACAGAAGGTAAACAAGCACTTGCTAACAGTGGAGCAAGAACTGGATTGTCATCAAGTGGGATTTAGAGTAGACGGTATAGCAACAATAACGACAGTCAAGAACAGGTTATCTGTAGCTGTGTGGAGTCATCACTGGAGACTGCACATATAAAAAGCAGCAGCAAAATTCTCAGTTTGCAACTTTATAAAGCGTAAGCAAATAAAATTTTGCTGACTTTGCCACCCCTTCCACTTGGGTTGGCAACTGTGAATTCACAAAATGCATATATTTCCTTCTGCTTCAGAGGATAGGGATGCTCAGGGTAACATTTTTACCTCCTGGTTGTCTTTCATTCCTATGATTCAGTGAAATTACCAGTGTCTGTTTTGCTCTCATGATGGGTGGCTTCCCACAGCAATAAAACCCAGAAAAATTACGATTTCTGTTGCTCATCCTGAAGACACCAGATCATCTGGTCATATCAATTAGATCACCCCAAGGCTACCCTAATTTCTGAACAGGGCAAGAAAAATCAGGCCACCATAAGCTGTTTTGGCTGGGTTTTCTCCCACCCTGCTGATCCAAGCAGTTTTCCCCATGGGCAGACATGGATTTACCAGAGGAAGAAGAGAATAGCACTCTCCCACCAAACTCTCTGTACAGGTCTCCAGAAAATGCGGTGCAGTTGCTGCTGCACCCTTTCCTACCCCAGACTGGGGGATGGCTCTGCCTTCCTCATCCCCAGTGCCAAGATTCATCCATCTGCTCCAAAAGCAGGATTGTGGATCACTGCTCACACCACAGTTCCTGCAGATGGCTCCTGTATGGAAGAGACCGTGCAAACTCTCCTGGGAGCACTGGGTATAACTACAGAAGTGCACAGAAATTAAACCCAAGCCTGGTGGCTACTTCATTCATTAAAAAACCCAAACAAACTAACAAAACCCCAAACCAACCAACCAAAAACCAAACAAAACCCCCAGAAGGTAAAAGGAGGACTCCTGAGAAACACAAAAAACTGCTGCTTACAGTAGACTTCAGCAAAGCATCTGCTCACTGAAAAGCTTTAATCCGCTCAAATACTACAATTACAGGAAAGTAAGGGGGAGCAGAAATAACACACAAATAACTCAGTAAATAAGTATGCTGAGAAACAACAGGGAATTACAGGGGTGAGGCAGATAGGAGGAGGAGGAAAAGGAAACAGAGGAACCAGTAATGGAGACTACAGCAGCATCCCACAAACGCTGGTCATGAGGGAACTGCATAAAAACACCCCCGCCTTCACCCTCTCCTCATTTCACTTTAAAAAAAATCCAGACAAAAGAAAACACAGCAAAACTTCTTGCAGTGCCGTGATTACAACTGATTGATGGATACTTCATCAAGAAACTAAAAAGGCAAGAACAAGACCTCAGCGGCACACACTGGTATTCTGCAAAGTGACTTTGATTACTTGGGTTACATTTCCGTGAGGTTTTGACCTTTCTGAATTGCTCTGGAGCCAAGCATTCGCGTGGGGCCCCTGTGCACCATTCGCTATTTAAAAGTTGTATTTAATGCTACAGAGGCTGAGTGTGCTTGAGGCACCAGATCGTTCGTATTCTCTTATACTGAGCAGAAAATAAAATCAATTCACAATTTAAAATTAATAAACAAAAGAGTTACAGGAGTTGCTGACACATGGCAGGTGTGCTACATTATCACACTACCCTTACGCCAAAATACTGTAACACCTGTGAACAATATTTTCTGTTTCATACACTATCTAAATAGACTGCTCTTGCGCTCAAAAGCTGGTGGCTGGCCTAACCTCACAGGAACAAGGGAATCAGATAGGCAAGGGACATACCAGAGCATGAAGCCCATCCATCTCCAAGGGCTTCCTGCTCCCTCTAAACAGACTTCTCAACAGACTTCCTAACTCAGGTGATGCAAAAGCTTATGAAGTAGAACAAAAAATGATGAACTGAAATTTAAAACATCAACATGGCTTTTCTGATTTCCTGGACATCTTACTAACTAGTATTCAGCAAGGAAACCATCAGAGTTTTTGTTTTATTTTACTGCGTGATGCTTGCAAAAGTAACTGATGAATTAACACCACCTCCCCCAGCCTGTTACTTGCAAAAGTGATGTAGTATTACAAGTTGGGCCTTTTTTTCCTGCAGTGAATGGATGCTTTTCCTCCATTTTTACAGTTTGGGGGGATCATTTTTTAAGTTTCGTAGCCTTTACTCCAATCCAGTGTGCTTCAAAGATGGAAAAAAGGAAGCATTTGGGCCAGAGGAGACAGACGTTTTGCAGTCAGCTGGCTAATGACTCTTTCAGCCAGCCACTGCCATTTCCATCCTCCCAGCAAGACACATGACTGCAGCCAAGAGCTCTGCTCCCTGTTCCCAAACCTGGCACAGACCCTCGCATACTGCTGCCTGAAGCCTGCTCAGCTTCAGCAGGCCGCAATGTTTTCCATGAACCTGCCCAGAACTGAGCCTTTAAAGATTTTTTTTTTAGGAGGTCATCAATTATTTCTTCTTAGAGGAAGCCATTTGATATGGGTCATGCAAGACAAGGTGCTTGAGGGATGGATGGCTTCCCCCACGGCATCCCAGCCCACTCACCATCACTGAGGTCCTGCAAATTTTCTGGAACAATGGATTAAAATAATTGGGAAACCTTCAAACTCAGGCAGACATGAAAGAAAGGAAGAAGTCACAGATAGTGAAAAATCCCAGAGGAGCCACCCCTGAATCCATACTGGGTCCTATAAAATAAATGTGTCTCTATGTGAGGAAAGTCATCACACGGAGGCCTGGGGCCAAAAGCACTCCCTCTTCATCTTTCCACGATGACCACCCACCCTCGCCCCCCAAATATCATACTAACTTTACATCCCACTTTTCAACTTTTGAAGACATTAAGCATGTCTAATGCAGTAATGCTACATGATGAGGCATCACTGTGTTTAGTCATAATGGCTTTTGTTTTTCTGAGACGGATTATTCACTTCTTAGTTAGTTTTTAATCTCCCAGGCATTCACATCAGTTTTGCACATGAAACACACCCGGCAGTATCAAGTAAGAGACTTTCCAGTTTGGAGCACCACATCAGGAAACCACTGGCTCCCCAAACAAATTAAAATCTTTCGAGTCTGAACAACTAAACTAGTGGCATCAGACAGCCAGCTTTTTATACTTCAACACTTCTGGGATCCCCATGCTCCCCAATGCTTTAACTACTCACTACTGATTACCGTTTGGCACCAGCAGCCAGCCTGTGACACCCGTGCTCCAGGTTACGTTGTCACTCCAAAACCACCCTCCCAGCCCAACGCCGTGTGCCAGACATCAACTGGGAGAAATGGCCAGCTCCCAGCATGTCCCCCCAAAACTCAAGTGCACATACCAACGGTCCGCCACAATGCCTCAAAGCCACCAGCTGTTAATACGCTGAATGCAGACCAAGACCTAAAGATGGTGTGGGAGCAGGGACTTCAAGGAACAAACTGGTCAGATTGGAAACACATGGACAACACGGAATTACAGCAAATCCAGACATTTGCAGAGTACACTGAGCAAAACAGATTCTCTCCCAGCTTCAGTTACACTTTGGTGATGTGTTTTCAGACCATTTTAGTGACGTGGTTTCAAGGCATGGGAAGCTCATGCGCATGTTTGTCCTAGTGCATGCTAGTTAAGTCCTGAGGGTCCTCTGCATGATCTACACAGAATTAAGAGCAAGCTTTCTATGTCTTCACATAGCATCCCAATAAAGCCAAAATCTTTTACCACCTGTGCAGCTACACTAAATCATAAGGATTTGGAGACCAGCATCCAGTACAGTATTACAAAGAAAATAGCTATCTTTAAACAGGGTCTAACCCTTTTCACCTATTCAAGCCTGAAATACTATACATACAGCTATACAGTAATTGCTTTATATACTCCTGACCCAGTATTACACTAGATTCATCTCCAAAGACAGATATCACTGATCTGGCCACAGAAAGGAGAAAGTGGCAGTGACGCAGCTCAATCACAAAACAGAGTAAGAGGGAATGGACAAATTCTTGCAGTAGAAAGAGGAAGAAAAGCTCTGCAGCTTTCACTGGGGATTCAAAAAGGAAAGTAAGTCACATAAATCATTATAGGTTACTCAACAGAAATTAATCATTTAAATAAAATGAAAATCTGTTCTGTATCAAGTTTATAATTTGAAAGCAAAAGTGAAGGTAATTACGCTAGATACTGCTATTTCCTAACTCATGAATGAATGACTTGACAATCTCAATTATTTTCTTCCTTATGCACTTTTCCTTATACTTAGCTCTGCTAAATGTTTTATGGTGTGTTTTTAAGGCTACAAACCACTAATTTGGTAGCTACTAAATAATCCAAATGAGCTTCCTTACTTTAAGGGAGACCTACAATTCAGAAATAAAGTAAAAGACTTTGATACCAGATCCTGTTTGGTGTGCTGAGTTTCAAACTTGTCTCATGTGTTAACCAGGAAAGCACCCAAATCAGTGAAACAGGCCCATAAATGGTGGCTTTTTCCATCCTTCCTCCTAATGTAGTACAGGACCTAATGCAAGACTCTGGACATATGACAAAGAACCACTGTGAACTGCATCTACTGATTATTTTATGCCAATCCATTTCTTTCAGTACCCTTTAGATGACAGCATGTAAAAATCAAGTTATTTATATATTACATCATGTGGTAGTGTGCAGAGGAAGAAAGGCAACTGTCTCACTCTTTACTGGAAACATTTTCCCAAGAAGGCATTTATCATTTCACAGTTTAACATCAAACAAGTTTGATATCTTAGTTCACAACTGAACCTTCTCGGGAGCTAATAATATGCAGAAAATACAGAGAATTACTTCTTACTTCACCATAAAATGTGGTTCATTGACAAAAAAGTTCTTCTAGTAGCTATAGCTGATGCTAGGTAAATGACAGAGTTGCATTTCACCTCTCCGTCCCCTCTTCTGTTCCTGTGCAGTCTGTTTTCTGTGGGGACAGAAATCTCCATGCCAATACTCACATGGCCATTACATCCGAACTAAAAAATGAATTAAGTAATCCATCCCCTCCCTGGATGTCATGAATGCCCTGGGGAAGTGGTACCCTGCAGCTGGGGTCCAACCCACTCTGCTCTCCGGCGCCGTCACTATATGCATTTCACCACAGCTGGGGCCACCTTTAAGAAATCCTTTTTTTTCCAAGGTTTGCAAGGAAGCAAGAAACCAAATAATCCTCCCCCCAGCTGCAGAACTGCACTAAATATCCCTACAGCAACAGCCACCAAACATTATTTTTGAGAGAAAAGCACCACCAACAAAACCAGCATGTCAGATACATGCCAGATTTTAATTAGGGGACCCATTGTTTCAAAGTATCTCGCATACCGACATCAGCGCTTCATGGTCCCCTTCCCACTTCCCTCTGTCTAAACTCTACCTCGTATGTATCTATGTCCCCTGACACTAAAATCCCACAATACTGAAGTTTCCATGTTCCCCACAGGCCATTTATTCCACTGCCTTCCTGTTTAGGAAAATTCTCCCAAATGATTGACCTAATTCTTCCTATTTGAAATGTAGGCACACTCCTCCTCACTCTGACAGAAGTGGATGCGTAACATGGCTCTGCAGCTTGCAGACGGCTGCTGTCTGCCCTCACACCACTCTCTCCTTTCCCTCTTCTGGCAAGCCCTATTTTTTAGTCCTCTCTCAGGCTCTTTCCTGTTCTCCCGTCAGCCCACCTCTTTCCCAAGCAATAACATCCAAACCCTACTTTCGGCTGAAGATCAACTGTGCTTACTAGTGCTGAACAGATTCCAAGGATGGCTTTATTTCTGAGCACTCTTCTTTATACCTCCTGGTAGTAAAGAGTTCAATATTTTCACCGTATTATGACGCTTACCAACTTAGTTTAGCCTTTGATATCATCATAATCCCACACTGTTTCTCCAAACTCCTGCCTGAAGATCTCCCAAGTTGAAGAAAACTATCTTAACCCCATTGTGTTCAACAAAAATACCACCACCATCTACTAGGCAGATATTATTTGATTTTTTTTCATTTTATGTTTTAAAAGTTAATTCTCTTGCGCTGAGTATCATTCAAACAAGTACTTACTAATGTACGAGATCTAGTTTCAGTGACGGAATGCATGTGATTTATATTAGAACAGCTGTGGCTCCCTGTATCCACAGTACATGCAAGACATGATGCTTTCATTTATTAAAATATTAGGGAATACCAGTAGGAGACATTTCCAATTTCACTTATAGCTTGCACCCACTGCTGAAATACCCACCCCAGAAGCAGTCACCTCAGTCCTTGGGCATTATTAGTAGCAATATGGCAGGCTGACCCCTAGGCACGTTTTCTGTTGTGGTTTCACAGGAGCGAAGGACATTTCCAAAAATTGCAGGAACTCAAAATTCTTGTCTGTTTTCAAAAGCCTTGGGGCCATTAATGTGACCCGAGTGGCACTGCTGTAACCTTTAGTAAATTGGGAGCAAGCTCGCCATGTGCTGGGAAAGGAAAGTCTAGTCTCCCCATTTTATGGTCTCTAGCCAAGTCAAGCACTTTAGAGTATGTATTACTTCTGTCTACCTGTCACTTCTTGTAATATGCTTAGGTGAACCCATGGCTGCAAGCCAGAACCCAAACTGTTTCAACACAAGCAGTGCTTTTGGGGAAAAGCTATTTGCAACAGAAGTGTCAGGTCCCTTTCGGTATGCTTGGCAAATGCTTGCCTCAATGCTTACTGAACACCAAAAGTTAAATGGTGAGGAAAGACTGCAATTTCAAGTTAATCTAGGCATCTTAATACACTTATAAAATTAACTCCATGATATCCCTTGCCAGTGAAAAATGGAAAATCAAAAAGCTGATTGAGGCTGATACCTTTAACCTGTATTTTAAGAATAGCTTTGATACTGGTTTCTTTAGAGGGAACAAACCCCCCACCTATGTTACACCACCAAGGAGAACATCTACTCTTCCCATGCCTGGTACTGACAGTAAACGTGCCATGGAAATGTGGTGCCAAGGAATGGGCTGACACGCCTGTATAGGATACCATTTCATTCAAACCAGTTGCTAGACAATGGCTGGCATTCAGACGACTGAAAACTTGCAGAGAAGCTAGTTCAAGCTGGCTTAAGTAGAAGCAAGTGTGGACTTGGGATATTTAGGAGTTCTTAAGAAGAAAAGCAGCTTTTCTGATGCAGTATTTCAGGGTGGGGTTCTCAGACTTTTTTTTTTTTTTTTTCCTTTTTGTCTAATCCATTGGTACTGAATAAGACCAGAAACATGGCAGGGTCCTTTGTGCCCAGAACTGCATCCAAGCCTTGGAATTACAGCTGTAATTAATGGGTTTTCCAAGCTGGAGAGGGAAAGAATCAACCAGGGAAAAAAGCTAAACCAAAAGAACCCCCAAAAGTCCCCAGCAGCCTGAAGACTGAGCAAGTTAAGGGTATCTTCTTTTATTCACACATACACACTCACACACAAGCACACAATAAAGGGCAGAACTCCCAGAACACACATACTTGAGGCTCTAGCCTGCTTTTCATTTGTAATCTTTTAGGGTCTTGTAACAGCATGCTGCCTTCAGGAAGATGAGGGTTCCTTTTCTTTCTTATTTTATCTGCAGGTCAGAGTATTGCTTGACCTACACTGACATAACCTTAAGTGAAACAGGTTCAAGTGTGAAGTTTTTCACCAAGCAAGCTGTATTTTGTTAGGGTTTTTCTTTTTTTTCTCTCCCTCCTCTCACACTTCTGAAGAGAGGAAATGCCTGCTGCGAAATCTTGTCCAGTATTTTAAATGCTACATGAAGTGTTTTCTTTCCATCCCTAGTGCGCTTCCCAAGGACTGTAAGCCCTCCAAGAGCTTCCCAAGGAGTGTAAGCTCTCCAGGAAAAAGAGGTGTAAATTCCTTTCTCCTTCCCTGGTGAGTGGGAAGCAGTTGGGCTGGAGAGAGAGCCAGCATCCCCGGCGTGCTACAGCACCCACCCAGCACTGGGTGCTGCCTGAGCCTCCTCTAACCATGCTCACGCAAGTGAGGACAGAAAATACCACTGGTGGGATAACCAATGCCAAACGCTCTTCACTGCCAAACAGCTCCAGTTGTAACTGAAATCGGCAAGAACCAAAAAACGACTAACTTTTGGTATGATGATCACTCTGTTATTTTCCAAGCAGCTGGTTGTACTACCCTATATATTGCAGCCACACATTCACTAGGGTGGGTCATATTGAATTACGTGTGGAAAGGCTGACTTACTACCTTTTTGCAGCAGCCTTGGTGTTGTAACACCCAGAAGTTTCATATGGGACAGTTCTGCAACTTATTAAACTAGACACATTTTTGTGCTCTACAAGCTTTTAATTGTCAAGGAAGATCACGCACACCTATAAACATATTAAATGTACTATAAGTAATGCCACAAAGAATCATAGAATAGTTAGGGTTGGAAAGGACCTTCAGATCATCTAGTTCCAACCCCCCTGACATGGGCAGGGACACCTCCCACTAAACCATGCCACCCAAGGCTATGTCCAACACGGCCTTGAACACTGCCAGGGACAAAGCATTCACAGCTTCCCTGGGCAACTCATTCCAGTGCCTCACTACTCTCACAGTAAAGAACTTCTTCCTCATATCCAATCTAAACTTCCCTCCATTTCAACCCATTACCCCTTGTCCTATCACTACAATCCCTAATGAAGAGCCCATCCCCAGCATCCCTATAGGCCCCCTTCAGATATTGGAAGGCTGCTAAGAGGTCTCCACGCAGCCTTATCTTCTCCAGGCTGAACAGCCCCAACCTTCTCAGCCTATCTTTGTACAGGAGGTGCTCCAGTCCCCTGATCGTCCTCGTGGCCCTCCTCTCAAGTGAGTTTGATTTAATGGTTAAGATGATTCCCTTAGACTTGTCCATATATGCTATTACCGTTTGACATAAGAATAGAAACTCCACCAAGTCACTACTGCAGATCTGTTTTAAACACCATTCAAAAAGGCTGGGTTTTTTGTCGTCGTCATTTTGAGGTTTTTAATTTTTTGTTGGTTTTTTGGTTTGTGGTTTGTTGTTTTTTTTTTTTTTTTTTCTCAGATGAGGGCTCATGTTATCGTTCTCTGTCCTCTCAGAGGATGACCTCTGGTTACTGTAGTGTGTGAGAAAGCGGATTTGTTAAGTCATGTATGCACCTAGCAAGCTGAAGTCTGGCACACATCCCTTTCAACTCCTCCTCATTCAAATGAAAACCTGTGCCATAGAAGGGAAAAGACATTAAAAGTGCTATTTTCAGACCAAATGTACTTGAATGAAAAAAACCTAAACTCAGTATTGAAAAAAATGACAGAAAGGCAAGACTGTTTCAGCCTTAACACTGCATTGGCTGTAAGTGTCCTAGCAATTTGCACCTTTACTAATCTCAGCAGCAGGGCTTGATCTGTACAACATGATTTAGAGGTACCCTAAGCAGATGCAGAACTATCTCCCTACCTATACACTTCCAAAGGCAAAAGGACTTGGAATTTTCCTTCAAAATAGCAGTGTGGGTTTGCAACACGAGCTACAGTGTGCTTACAAACCCCATACCCAGTGGCATGGGGTTTCCAACTTACTTTAATTCTCAGGTTCTGGCAGGCACAGGCAGCATGTTTTTTGGGACCAGAGTAAAGCCGGTGCAAAGCATGTGGATGACAGGCACTCAGCCCTGAACATTTAACTGTATAGATCTCCTCCCAGGCCAATGCCCCTTGCCTAATGTGGGCTCATGCTACTCTCCCAGTTTATATTTATCCCTGACCCAGGTGCTGTTTTCCAACAGTGAACACAAGCTTGTTCATGCTGAGGCCTCTGAAACAAAGACATGAATTTTGTCCCCCTTCTACACACATCCCTACGTGTGCGTGAGCCGTTAAAATGATTTCATACAAACCAGGTTCACGTGTCAAGGAACAAGTGATCTGGACTTTCTGAATGTCCAAAGCCAGCGTATGTTTGGCCCTACACTTCATATGCTATATGTATTTTGCCTCCCTGAAGCCTACAGCAAACAGCTGTCATTAATATTCACCCCTTCTGCTAACACTTTCCTTAATCCCTAACTGACTTTCCAGCCTATAATTAAACTTTCCAGCTGCCACAGTTGGAGATGGCACCAATATCTATTATTTGTTTCTAAGCAGTCTCTAAAAAAGCCTTTTTTCCAATTTCCAATACCATGGGCAAGGACAAAAGCCTCTTACACTTACAGGTTTTAGGCTGAAAACCTTCCATTTGCTTACAAATTGCCCCATCTTTTGCTAGGGGAAATCAAATGACCAAGAAGCACTATCTTAATAATTAAACTAATGCATTTTTATAGTGCCAATAAGCACTATAAAAATAAGTTTTCAAGCAAAGAGCTTGAAACCTGATGGATATATGCTGCAAGTGCTTCCACATTTTGCATGGAAAATATCCTGGAAAGAGCTGTATAAGAACTATCACTTACAAAGATGTTCAATTCAAGCCCAAAGCTTAAACAGCAGCTCTGAGATGAAAGAATTAAGATTTGGAAATACCTTGTGAACAGATGTAATGAAAGACTAAACATATTACTTTGGACTGCAACAGTCAATTGGGGTTAGCACTTCAATCTTGAAAACCTGTTTTTCACATTTCATGCAAATGATTACATAAACAGTAGAGATGGTTGGCAACATTTCTGTCTGATGCTATTGTCACAGTGCTCAAGAGGACTTGATATTTTATGAGAAAATGACTGGCTTCACAGTTGAAAAAGGAAGGGAGAAGAGGTCTGAAGTAAACACTGTATCTTCTGGTAACATGACACAACCGGACCTTGAGGCAGCTGAACAGAGCATGTTAGGGCACCATAACACCCAGTACGCACGCACACACATGCACCATGGGCTTCAGTATAACAATGATCCATAAACCGTTCAGATCCACGACAAGAAAACACCACCAGACAGCCACAAACTGGTGTTACTTTTGTAAGCCCCAAACACCTCAGACATCTTTTGAGCCCACAAAGCTCCCCCACCCCAAACCTGATGGCTGAATAACCACGCACAGCATCCTCAATCCCAGAGCTCTACAACTCCTTACTGCAAACCAGGAGCCAATATCTCCACATACTGTCTGTTATAGAGCAGGGCAACATTTGCTCATCAGACAAAGCGCTATCATTACAAACAGTGAGCAGGATCCATTCATAACATGTCTGGCCAGCGTCCACCAGCAATCATGACAACCCACCAGCCTGCAGCAATCACACTGCCTGCTGATGAAGACATGAGGATGTTCGGGGTCAGCCACCCCTGTGTCTCCTCTTAACATGTTTAGGAGTCACAGCATGCTTTGGCTTTGCCTTTTGCCCCACACGGCAGAGACAAATTAAGCGCTCAGATCCAGTCTTCACATTTCAGAAACCACAGGCTGGTTTCTTTGAGAATGAAGGCTGCAGCCTTGCTGAAAGCTGCTATTTAAACAAAGTGGGGCACTTTCAGGAAGGGAACACATTCATTTTTAATTTTATCCTGCTGGTTGAAGCTAAGAATTTAACATTAAGGTTCTAATGCTGAAAAGTATTTCAGTAACTGTTCAGGATTTATCAACTACTGTAAAGTCGTGTTGGTAAGCTACCAGAAGATTGATCGTTTCAGTTTTGTCAAGTCTAAAAGCATGGCTGCTCAGTGAAGGGATCATACCAGACAGGTGCAAAAAATCAAAGCCTGGACAGCTATCGTTTGTTCCTAGTGGCAAGGCAAGAAAGGTCAAGATTTTAAGTGGAAATGAATATGCTTTCAGTTCTATCTAAACTACAGTTGAAACTTTCGTCTCTTCTTACATTAAACATATCATTTTAAAGGTAAATTTTGAAAAGTGCATGTGACACATTTAAGCTTCAAACACGTATGCTTTCAGAGGTTAAGAGAAGGCGAAAACAGCCTTTCACTGAAAACTGTTAGTCATTTTTAATCACAGGATAACTCTACAAGAGGTGTGACTGATGCAATTTAAATTTTCACCTGACAAACTGAATTATTAATCTTCACAGCACCTACAACAAACGATCAAGTCAGTGAGTTACCAGCCCCTGGAGCTACTACAGAACATCAGAACATACAGACAGGGAAGCAGAATTTTGCAGCACCCCGGGATAAAGCACTTCTTGCAGGCGCTGCAGCCAGGAGGGCACAGGACCTCTGTCCTTGTCCCCACTGCTACTTCCCAGCTTCAGCCTTCCAAAGCAGGGGAGGCCCTTGGGCAGCCCAAACAATAAAAAATGCTGTGGTTTGCAAGGAAGGTGACAGCAAAACAAAGCTGAGGGCTTTATCTACACCTGGAAAGTGCTGTACGTTCTGTACTGGCAGCGCTGAAAGGGAGGACTAAGAAGCTTAAGGAGCTCTTCACTTGCACCTGAATGAAAGCTTTACATATTGCGGGTCATTTCCCTACAGAAGGTAACAGTCCGAGCTCACACTAAGCTTTCAAGGAGTTGCCTTTTTCCAACAGAGCGCACTTGTCATGATGTCTTGCCCACCCAATTCTGGAAGACACTATGTTTTTTGCAGAGCTGTCATCTTAAGTGATGTTAAATATTACTCTTAAGTACTAATTTTCTCTCTGATATTCAATATTAGATCAATAATCAATAGATCAATAACTTCCCTTTTAAGTGCCTAACTACAGTTCAAAAAGAAATAAAGTTCTAAATAATTTCCACAGAGTAACTTAAAATGGGGTTTCCATATACCACAATTTCATAATACAGGATTAAATTACAGTGGGTTATATAAGTTCTTAAAAGGAAGGCAAATGCAACCAAAAAGGAGGATTCATTGCTTGAGAATCTGAAAATGTTGGGTTTAAACATGCCAGTAGTCCAAGAACTACTTCTGCTCAGCCCACTTCTCCAACTAGTATTTTTTTAAATAGGAAGTAATCCTGTTCATCATGTAAACACTTACTCAGACTCTTGATAATGTTTGTGCTACCCCTTCTCAATTTCTGGACAGTTTCTTTCAGGCTCAGCAGCTAACATTTAATTAAGAGATATTTAACCACTAGTATTTTTTAAACAATGGCACGTATACAGAAAAAACTGCCCATCAGAACTACTTTACAAAATCAAAATACAGCAAGTGGAAACAAAATACAAAACACTCGCCTTCAGCTGAACTAGTTTTGTTTAGAAAACGAACAGACAATGCATTTCTTTGGCTGAGACCTTGACTTGTTTGCCAAGTCCCATCCTGCGGTGATTTTTCTTCTTACAACATCTACAAGGTGCAGAGAGCACTATCAAGGAAGCAGACTCTCAGTTCTGCAGGTGAGGAATGACAACAGCCCTGGCATGCCTTAAAAAAAACAGACATAGCAAAGCATTTCTAGTAAACTGTGTAACATAGTATGCATTTAATGTATCTATTTTATCCCTTTATAATTGCTGGGAAGTTAAGAACTATGGATATCTTAGGGTATATTGTATCTGTATAAGATGATGGCTTTGGCTTGTTGCTGTATCATCTATTGCACACAAGCATTTTGGTTGGTTGTTTTTTTTACTTAAAAATAAATCACAGCAAGATTTCTTACAAATCTATGCAGATATTAAACACTTGTACTGATTCCCATGAACTCTTTAGGAGAAGGAAGCATAACTACACTGACTGCATTCTTCAAAGCCACATCACAGGATCAGAAGGTCACAGGGGGCATCTTTTTTCATACAGCTATCTTGCTTTTAGATAGAAAAAATGCCAGCAAGAGTTAGGAAGCAGTGCTTCGGATGATGGAAAATGCAGGACATAAGCAAACAGCAAAATAAAACACAATAACCAAACTGCTACTGGGGTGAGGCGATTCAGAACAAGAGATGGAGAAAGCACTATAATCATGTCTGCATGGCTGATAAGTAAAAATAAAACTGGAACTGAAAGGAAGGGAGTCCAAAACCAGGTAAAGGATTTACTTCTTATTATGGACACTCCTGTTACAGAAGCTGCTGGTGACTTTCTGGCCAGCGTAACACAGAAACCATAACTGCCGTGACACTGTGGGTAACCCTCAAACCCCACTGTTTGCTCTGGCAAAAGGCATTTTATGTCTGTTCCTGTAGCACAGCACTGGTAAGTTGGTAAAAACGTACATAGAAGGAATTTCTTTCTATTCTTCAGCTCTGCATCCTTAACTCAATCACTGTCCCCTTGGGCTGAGAAAAGGACTGGCTTTACTGCGCTGCATTGCCCTGTTAGTAGAGAAGCTGCAAATAAAACATTCGTCATGGTTTATATATGGTATGAGTGCAAGAAATACAGTTCTGAGTTTGTACAACGAAGAATAAGTCAAGAAATCTGTGTTGCTGTGCTGGTTTTGGCTGGGATAGAGTTAATTTTCTTCACAGCAGCTAGTATGAAGATATATTTTGTATTTGTGCTGGAAACAGTGTTGGTAACACAGGGGTGTATTATCAGTTACTGCTGAGCAGTGCTTACACAGAGACAAGGTCTTTTCCGCTCCCTCCACCACTCCACCAGTGAGTGGGCTGAGGGCGGACGACACGTTGGGAGGTGGAGGGGGCTGGCACAGCCCAACTGACCCAAGGGATATCCCAATACCATATGGTATCATGCTCAGAATATAGAGCTGGGGGAAGATAGAAGAAAGGGGGAACATTCAGAGTGATGGTGTTTATCTTCCTAAGTATCCATTACACATGATGGAGCCCTGCCTTCCTGGAGATGGCTGAACACCTGCCTGATCATGGGAAGTGGTGAATGAATTCCTTGTTTTGCTTTACTTGCACGTGCAGCTTTTGCTCTACCTGTTAAACTGTCTGTATCTCAACCCACGAGTTTTCTCACTTTTACTCTTCCGATTCTCCCATCCTACTGTGGGGGCAGTGAGTGAGTGCGTGGATGTGTGGCGCTTAGCTGACAGCTGGGGTTAAACCACAACAGTCACACAACTAGCAATTGAGAACAAAACACTTTCAAACTTTAAACACGAAGTTCTGGATGGTTTGATTTGGCGCTGCAAGAACTGTGGTCAATTGGTACACATCAGAAAACCTCAATAACAACTCTTTGAAGAGAGAAGCATGCTTTTCCAGTAACTTCAGTTACTTCAGCATTTCACCATCACAATAAATGTGTGGCATATTTAGTTACATGCAAAGCAAGTAAGTACGTGGTTTATGCAGACAGACAGCCTAGCTGAATATATTTAAATATATTGATGAAGGGGTGGGTGCTTTCTTCTCTTTGCCTTGGACAACCGGCGGGGGAGGAAGCATCATATGCTGACTCTTCTTTTCCAACCCATTACAGGCAGAAAGGGATTCTGAAGATTGGAATAAACTAAGACAAGTCAACTATTCCCTAGTTCTTGAGGATGTCATTAAATAGGGTGGTGTGAGAAAGGAGTCTGGGTGGTGCTTATCTTTTTTCCTTTACTTTTCCCAAGATATAACCCATTAATATATTATTATAATCTACATAGAAGACCAGTGCCATTGAGGGAAGGAATTAACACAGAATGCAAACCAGTGTCAATACCAAGTCTAAACTAGTGTAGAGCCTGTCCACAACCTCTGTTTGCTGCTCATAGCACACCACCCCTGCAAGGCAGTGATCAAACCCGGACAGTGTGCTGGCACAGTAGAAAAGGACACTCCTAATTGCCATGCCTCAAATTCCAGCCCTAAGCCTGATAAGAGAAAGCCTGCAAAACTCTTTCATAAATCATAGACATCAGACGGAAATTAGGTCATCTTGCTCACGCCTCCCCGCCGCACTGCGAGTTTGCTACCCATACACTGCTGCTGAGTGCTCTGTCTTGGCAACTCCTAAATGATTCAAGTGCTGAGGTTTCTCCCAATTCCCTGGGCAGGCTGTTACACAGCTCAGTGAACCTTACCATCCATACGGTTCCCACCTACCAGCCGCATCCTCTCCACCCCAGTTTTGCCTCTGTCTCACTTTGTTCTGTTGCTATTTGTATCTCCCCTTTCACTCCCCAAAAATCCACTCTTGATGCTACCTCAACAGCCATCTGGCAAAAATTGTTGCTCAGGAAACGTTCTTCTGCCTCTCCTGTAATCCCACTGTAGTATGCTGCTATTTTTAGGAGAAAAAAGGAGGTGGTAAGGCAATGAAAGGCTGCCAGCTCCAGCTGTACAAGAATAATGCTCCAGTACATGGAAACTACATTACAGTGTTTCCCTTTATGCACATATAATTAACCAAAACTTTCAATCTTCTGGAATGATCCAAAAGAGAGACAGAAGAAATGGAAAAGACAAATTCCAAGGTAAAAACCTGCCATCTCACTTTACCTTTCAACCCCACAGCTGGCCCCTCCTTCCAGGGCTGTTCTCAACATTTCACATTGGTGTTTGCCTAGCAAGACACATGGTTAAACCAGACACTTCCATTAGAAAATGATGTATTAAGAAAGCTGCTTACAACAAGAGGTAACTATGCCTTGTACCAGCCCCTCAAGTGGGAGTGAGGCCTGTGTTTTAACTCCCGCTTTGAGACAAGGTGACGTGCTGACCTCTGAAAAGACAGCTGCCCATCACCCTCCCCAACCCGCCCAGCCAACAGTGGCGCCAGATGTCCCATGCAAAGGGCTCTGTGCAACCAGTGCCTGGACTACCAAGACCATCTGATGGAAGCAGAAAGACCCTGCTTTCCTGAGAGAACACTTTCACACCTCACCCACCATCTTTATCTTTATCAAACCTCATATTTACTGATATGCAAAGAACCGTTAGGTTCTTAACAAACCTAGGAATACTAGGAACAAACCAGAAGTACTAGGTTTCTCGCTGCAAACAATTTCCATATTCAAGAGACAATACTCCTCTCTGTATAGAAGTATGTTCCGTATACTGACTCCAACAGAGCTGTGGGGCATCCGCAGCAATCACACTGTGCTGGAGAGTGGAGGAGCTGAGTGCTGCCTGACCCAACCCTTGCTCTGTAACAGCAGTGATTTAATTGAAAGAAACCAGTGATGAATTCAGTGGACCTGGTGAAGTAATCATCTCAGGGTCCTTACAGAGATTACAGCTTCCTGACCCAAGCCAGTAGGGTCAGATTTTGACACCTCTGCCTAAACCAAATTGAGCCTTGCTTATCGATTTCTGTGGGAAGACTCACCTTCTGCGCTCCTCTGGTGAGGTGGAGAGCTCTGAGGCTGAGCCACTGCAAGGGGGGGAAGCTCTGAGGGTGAAGAATGCAGAGGGATAATCCCAAATCAGGAGGAGGGGAAGTGGAGCAGGTGCTTGGCCACCTTCCTGGGTGATGGGAAAGATGGATGATGCCAGAGGCTCCAGCACCAGCAGGGACCCCATCATGGAGCTCAGAAGAAGGGTCACCCAGACAGGGACCACAGCCAGAGAAAGTGGGCTTGCAGTGAGAGCAATAGGCAGGAGTCTGGCTGGGGGAGCAGTGCACAACTAAAGGAAAGAGCAAAACCACAGGGGTAAGCGTGCAGCTTGCTCTGGTCTGACATGGGCCAGAGACGGGTGTTTTCCCTTCCTCTTCCATGAACATCCCATCATCCATCAACAGGGCTCAAACCAAGAATATGTCAGGGTCAGCCATTCCCACCTCAAACATATTCCCCTGCTTGCTACCTGCAGCCCATGTGGGATCAAACTGAGACCCTACTTTAGGAAAAAAGCTGTAGTAAAAGCCAAGCAACAGACATACACTATACCTTGGTAGTTCAGATTTTAACATAGCACGAGAACAGAAACATCAACCCTTCTCCATTCCACACAGGAACTTCCTTATCCCACCTCTAATACATTAGAGCAGTGCTATGACTTTTGCCTTCTGTCACGTTTGCCAGTAGACATTTCATGTAAATACATGCACTTAAGCATGTATTCAAAGCTATATCCTGCTTTTTTTATTCTTCACACACTCCCTCGCCCCTTCCCAAAATATTTCTTTGTATTCACATATGCTTTTCATTTATTCTAGCCCTTTACCCCCCACATGCGCTCTGAGTCCCCAGTTTCCACATTCTTCTTTAACCCTCTAAAGACTTTTCTCAGTAGGATCAAACATCTGGTGGGTGATCCTCATGCGGATTTCAGTACTTCTTTTGCTTCCAAATTTGCCAACAGATCAGTTTTGATATGTAGTGCAGCCACTAAAAAAGATTCTCTGAGGCACTCAAAGTATTTCCATGATCTATAAAGGAAAGGGTAAAAATTGAAGGGGTTACTGTAAAATGGATTTTTTCCCCATTTCTTATTTCTATGTATTGTTTTAAACTTTTATTTATGTATTACCCTTCGTATACTGCGTCCTGTAGGATGCAAATAGGTACATGATTTAGATTATTGTAATTTCCTTTTGCTTTTATCCACTGTATTCAAGAACACCCAGCTTTGCTGATACAGTCCATGACCAAGTAAAAAGTAAAGATTTAATCTTTCTCCAGGGACAAAAAGCTGACAATTAGTAAAACTGCATTACATCAATTACTTGGGGAGGGTGCAGGAGATACTGAGTTTGGCGTCTATATACATTATCTCAGATTAACTCAGTTGTCCCAAATACTGACCCAGTTCTCCTTTTCCACAGATATTTAGTCCCCAGCAATCCTACCAAGTTTCCCTGCACCACCGCTCTGGTGACAACAATTGAGAGTGGCAGGGGCAGGAGCAAAGAGCTCGTAGGATTTCTCCTACCAACACCGAGATGAATGCTTTGAGCTCCTGTTCCCCACTACCTGTGCATTTAAAATTTTAAGAAGTGGAGGTCTTTCCAAAGAAAACAAGTTTTTCTCTTTGGGCGTTTCTAGCCAGCTAATGCAAGAGGAAGTGCTATGTGTCCACACACACATTTAGACTTGCCATTCCACAGTATCAGCTATTAGAGAAGGCTAATACTGGAGATTAAAAATTAAAAGAAACACTCTATAAAACCTAGCTAATGCATCACCTTTTCAGTAGTTCATCTCTTTTAAAGATTTCTTTTATGATACTGATTCGAACTGCTTAGCAGTACTTATTTAAGTCTAGGTTTGGAGAAGGTCTTTATACATATATACACTCTATGACTTTTGTATCAAATAAAAATCTGTCATGATTGTTTGGAATAAACATGTTTTCAGCTTAATTTTCAGCCTAGTTGACAGCAATCATATCTTTTAGTCATAATCATGCATTTATTTTCACTTGAGAGAAATTATGTCTACACAAAACACCTTGAAAATTCAAACTATGCAGCCATAACGTATTTCAAGTTAAAAACATGATAAATAAGACGCTAAAATACAGTATCCCAGGGCCATGCTACACAAACTGAAGAAGCACAATCCTGCAGACAAGCACCCCCCCACACATGGACCCACCCTTTGTTTTCAAAGCCCAACATACACTGAGTGCGCACTGAGCATACACAGATTCTCATCCAAGGATGTATTTTGATGTGAAAAAGTCACACAGTTATTAATACTTTCATGTTGAGAATGCTGTAGCTCAAGAGATAAAGCTGATGCTTCATCTCATGAGAAACAAGTATTCTTTTATAAAAGCTTATAAATGGTTTGATGTTTTCCCCGAGACAACAAGCAGTCATTTCCTGGTACACGAGATTTCCATGAAACAAGTCTGAATGTCACCCAGCGTGAATAACACATTTAACACATTTCAAGAACTTTCTGTTAACTAAAGATCATGCTTGAAATACAAAGAAGTGACATTTTATGTATTAGAAAAAACCCAAACCAACACAACAAACCATGCACAGCCCCCAAGGAATTCAGAACCATTGCACCAAACAACAAATCTAACAAACGTAGGTGTGAGCATGCTGCTGTGGGTCAAACCTACCAGGAGTGCCCTTATTGTCTATAACACCACACACACACCCCCAGCCAAAGACAAACCTGTAAACACTGATTCTTTTTCAAAGACTAAATATTCAGCAGGTTTCCACTAGAGAAAGGAAAAAAAAGTGAAAAAAAAAAAACCAAAAAACACCTTACCCTCCTTAATTTAAAAATTACATAAGCTTTAGCTTCACCTTCACTTGCTCCTTCTCAGAAGAGAGAAGAAAACCCCAATTAAAATCAGACCTCTCCAGTTCTGCTGCAGTTCCCCAGCAGACAGACTCAGCCCTGCCCTGTGAGAAGCTGCCAAGGCGGAGGTGCTGGGGGGGCTGGGAATGGGTGCCACACCCTGAGGTCCCCCCCTACTTCTCCTCTTCCTCCTCCTGCTCCTCAAGGCTAAACCTGCCCACCGCAGAAGCAGGCTCCCATCGGATGAGCTGCTGACACACATCCAACCAGCTCCTCAGTCATACGGGGCAGCCTTGGGGAAAAAAGGCCATCAGCTGCATCATTAACGGAGGGCTGCGACTGCGTCCAATTAGTTTGGAAAGAGGACCAGGCTGTACCAGTCAATACAGAGCAATGTATTTTTAATACTCCCTGATAAGTTTCGTGTTCTCTGCTGCAGTGAGCAGGTCTGCAGCATGCTGGCAGCTCAAGGAGCCTTCCTGCTCAAGCAGTGCCGTAAGGAATAAACTCCCAGCGGCTCTTACTCTAATGCAGTGCTCTCGGGGTTTCTTCTCCCCTCATTGCCATGCAGGTCTCACCCTCACCTTAGTGCTGAAACTTTCCAACCCAAGGAGACCAGCCCAGCAGTATTCACCTATACTATATTATGCATGTACAATCACAGGTGCAGCAACACTAGTGAATTTAACCACACCAGTAATGCAGCATGATGATCTTGACCTTTCAATACTCCATGAAAGGACTACTTTCCACAGATTTAGAGAAAAAGCATACACTGAATTGCACCTGACCAAGATTTACTGGTCAAAACCTTACAGATTTTGTTTATATTCTCATTTTCTATGAGATTTAGTAATACCTGCTCTCTTTATACAAACCTTTCAGCTTTCTGTGGACACGAACACTGACAATATTAGAAGTAAAATGTAAAAGATATTCCGTTCACCACACTGTAAAAAGACGGGTGCACGTGGGGCACACTTAACCCAGAGCTTTAATTTTGGCAAGCAGGCCTCAGACGTGCCATCATTTTGACAGAAAGGACTTGAAACATAGTGGGTTCTTTCCCTTCGACTTCCAATCAACATGTATACTGAGGATACACTTTCCTTTTCTGCCTCAAACCCTGGAGAACACAATTAGAGCAATGACCACCTTTACCAAGCACAGTCATCAAGCACAGCCCCGAGAGAAATAAGATCAAGAAACCGCAGGGACAGACTGCCTACACTACTTGGCTACTTGTGATGGCCACAGAGTGGGAGTTTTATGCTCAGTATACATGATAAAGTTTTATTCTCAGTATGTATGATAAAAGTTTCAACTCAGAGTGAAAAACAAGAAAGCTTAAAAAGCCAAAATGCTGTTCCACCAGCTCCTCTCTGCTCCCAGCAGCAGGATGCAGGAGGACGGGCCCGCACTGCCTTCCTGCCGGCCACATGTGCGTGGTCTCCCTTTGCCCACACACCCTGCCGAGCACCGCAACTTCCACACCGCGCTTTGCGGGGCCACGCGTGGGGTGTTTGTGTTTGAGGGGGGAAGCAGCGCCGGGGCCGCCGCTCCCGCGTACCTGGGAGCTGGCACCGAGGCAGGCCGACAGCAAGAGCGGGGAGCCGCGATTCGTTCTCCGGGCGGCCCCGGCAGCGCGCGGCGGAGCGGCCGCAGCCCGGCGGCTCCGATACCCGCGAGCAGCGGGGCCCCCCCACTGCGGACCCGGACCGGCGCTGCCACTGCAGCGGACCGGGGCCGCGATGTGCTCCGCACATAACCACACCCACCGCATTGCAGAAGCCACGGCCGGGGGGGAAGAGGGAAACAGCCCCCCCTCTTCACCGCAAGGCACGCAGCACCCCCCGCCCGGGCAGTGAGGGAGAGGAGGGCCCGGGGCGGACTGGGGGGGATCCCGCTCCCCCTGCACCGCCTGGGCGCTGTGTCCCCCAGGTGAACGGGGCAGCGGGCACCCGGGGGGAGGAGGCAGGTCCGCTCCCCACTAATCCAGACCACCCCCTTACCCCCCCGCCATGCCTCTGCCGCCTACAGAAGTTTCCCACAAAAATGCGTATCGCCGTAAAAAAACCGCGAACACCCCCCCCCCCCCCTTCATCCCTCTCCCCAGCACAGCTGCAGCGGGAGCAGCCCTGTCATGTCCGTGTCACCGTCCCCCATTCCCCCCCGTCGGGCCGGGGCGAGCCGGACACCCTGCGGAGCCCCCACTGTCCTCCCCGCTCTGCAGGGGGCACCGCTCGCCGCCTCCCCCGGCACAACCCCCCCACTCCCACCGACACCCTGGCTTCACTCACACGTCAACCACCGCCCCCCCCCCCCGCCGCTGCTAACTTAAAAATGGCTCCTAGGAATGAGGTTTTTATCTCTATAAACCTCATTTATATATATACATATGTGCGTGCGTATATATATAAAATGTATGTAAATATCAAAAAGGAATGAAGTCTTCCCCCCCCCGGGTATATCCTCCTCTTCCCCTTGCGGGGAGGACACTGCACGCACCGGGTGCGGGAGCAGTGGGAAGGTACCTTGGCGGCGGCGGCGGCGCGGCGAAGGCGGGGAGCGGCGGCGGTAGCGGGGAGCGAGGCTGCTCCCGGCGCAGCGGCGGGAGGCGGCGGCGGCGGCCACGCGTCAGCAGCGCAGCCCGGCTCTGCCCAGAGCGAGCCTCCGCCGCTTCCCAGCAAATCAGGACTGCGGAGGCTCCTCCGGAGAGAGGGAGGGAAAAAGGAAAGGGGGAAGAAAAGGGAAGGGGGGAAAAATAGAGTGGGAAAAAAGAATAGAAGGGGGGAGTGTGGGGGTGGGAAACCCACTCCGCGGAGAACGACAAAAGCTGATACCGGCAGGTTTCTGGAGCCAACACCACCTACCCACCCCTCCCGCCTGCTGCCGCGGTGGGAGAGGGGGGTGCCGAGGGCAGCTCCCCGGGCACGCAGCAGGGAATGCACCCTCTTCTCCAAGAGCCCGGCCCCGGGATCCCCACCTGCGTCCGGATAGACCCGGCCGGTTTTTGCCTCAGCTAAATGAATTCTTCTATTTAGACAGATGAGCTTAGCTGCGGCAGTTGCAACCAAACCCTAGCGATGGAGAGACTCCCTGTGAACTTCAAAGGACTAAGCTGGGTGCTGGCAAGGTCTGGCTTTGATTTGCACATGGGGTTTTGCTTGGGGGGTGGGGGATGTATCAGCCTTTTTGATTTCAATTTCCAGTGACAAACCACATACTCGTAAAATCTGGACCCTATTTCAGCAGCATCACCAAAACAGAAAAAAATGTAGGTCCTGCCACACATCAGCTCCCAATCCAGAAAGGGTAGTGTAAAACTGGAAATTACTTTTGAGTTTGCACTACAACACAGACCACAACATGCCACATGTCAGAAAGCATCAAAAATTCCTAGCACATACAGAAGCTGCATGGGAGGGGATAATCCTACTTGCACCATTTCCTTTTGGTAAATACGTTAGCCCCTCTTAGAGCACACAACTAACTACACGCATAGCAGCAGAGACTGGATTTGAAACTCTGCCGCACCCCGGCACTCAGAGGCACCGCTCCTTCGTTTCTCTGGGGGACGAGAAGCAGCTGAACTTGCTCTTTTCCAGAGGAGGAACTGACCATGAGAAGGGTAGTGATGGCTGGGGCTATGTGGGAGGCACAGACAGACCCACTTTCATGATGCATCTTCAATCCTGTAGCAACACAGTGGACCAATAAGGCTTATTCTCCCTTTAAATAGTGCATTGAGAGCTCCCCAAGATGATAAGATCCAAATTATATTCAGGTCTCTGCTATCAGTTGGGGGGGGGGATAGTATCTGCTTTAATTAGCAGCATCTCTGAGGTTTAAGAAGGGAAAGAGGTTTTGACAGTAGGCAGCTGATGCACCATTCCTCAGATCTGCAAAACTACACTTCTCTGTATTTAATGCAGAATCGTAACAAGATGTGCACACACACACACAGACCCTTCACCTGCTATGCCGGAGTGCCTTTTAGCAGATCTGGCACACTGTAACACGTATAAGAAGAAGAGAGACTTCAAAAGGAAAATGCATGCCATCAACTGAGAGAGGGCATACCTCTAGTCAGTTGAAATACAAAGACTTGTGTACTCTTCTCCTGAAGGAGCTCTGGAAGCCATCATGAATCACAAGGGAATGGACTTGACAGCTAAGACACACATTAGAGTTAATAAGGTTTGATTGGGGAGGGGCAGGAAGCAAAGTGGGAAAAGGACTGAGTTGGTTTGAATCAAAGTAAGTCGCAAATGCAAGCTAGGAGACTTGAAGAAATACCATTTGACAAACAATGCCATTGTTTTTACATGAGATTTACCACCTCAACATTTTGCAGCTCTTGTCCTGCCAATTACAGAGGAAGGTGTTGACACTGCTTTTAAGCAGAGATAACACTGTTGGAGTATTAGCACTTCCTTCACAGCAACACATGCTGTCCTTAAGCACTACTGCAGGCAGATTTGCCCCACAGCTACAATATATTCTCTGATCCCTTTTGTGGATATACTACATATATAATACCATCTTTCATCTGAGAATCTAGAAGGCTTTCAGCACATTGATTTAACCTCAAAACATCAAGTGGCATTAACAGGCTGTTCCTACAAGCAGGAAATCTTTGCAACAGATATGAGACAGCTGATACTTCTGGGATACCAATATGGGCCTAAGTTACAGAGTACTCAACACTCACCATGTTTTTATTTTATTTGCATTTTCAGATGTTCCTTTCTAATTCCCAAGTGGGTTAGTTGGCCAGCTTGCCCTGACTTCTGTCAGATGGAAGCTCCATGGAAGTTTAGGTTTTCATGAATCAGCCGTTTTTTACAATTATTTTAAAATCCTATTCTTCCAGTAATTTACAGCCAGCCTGAACCCATACTCTTATCACATAGGTGGAAAACATGAATAATCCCCACCCCCCGCCCCCTTGTCCATTTTCCGTGTCCATTTTCATGAAAGGAAGCTCAGATGACAAGTCCAGGCAGCATTAGAAGAGACTGTTCTCCTGCCTGGACATGGGACAATAGTTTTATTTTTGCTATTTTCTCACCTTCCTGGAAGTGGTGCTTCAGACCTGGATTTCGGGAGCAAATGAGTTCAATGATCACATTTGAGTTTGTTTGTCCCAACTCCCAACACATCGGGCTTGGTGTGGCCCGAAGCAGTCCTTTCTCAGCACCCCCAAACGCCTGATGAGCAGCCCCTGCTCATAGTCAGAGAAATAAAAATCCTACATTGTGCTCATTAAAACCAGCACCTGCCTGGGCAGGAAGTGGAGTGCCACACACTCGTGGTAGCCCTGAGTGCCCAGCCTTTGAACTCTTTATAGCCTGCTGCTCTAAACCGAAGCTCACTGCCTGTCACTCCCCATGCACCATCTCCTCTCCATTTCAGTGACTGCAGAGAACTTCTCCCAGCCTGCTTCTGCTGGGTCATTGTCCCCTTTCCTTTTCTCATATCCAGCATGCCCCATTATCTGCCCCCACTCAGCACCTTCTTCCCCTCCCTCCATTACCACCATACCTCTCACCAGGGGCCTCCCAACCCTCTGTTCCTCCTTTGCCCTTACAAGAGCTATTTCTTCATCTTCCCTCCAAAGCAGTTTCCTTCCCCTTGTGTCACATACCTTCCCTGCATTTTCTTCTGGACAGGATTCTCCCTTTCCTACCCATGCAAGGAGCTGGATGCACATCAAAATTGCTCCATGCTGATCTGGAATCCAGGCAGTTCCCACCACCCTACCCTTTGGGGAGGAAGGCACATAGCTATCGAGATGCCAGTACCCCACTGTATGAGCGTGAGTCACCCAGGAGATCAACACTAAGCTGAGGACATGGGTAAAACAGGCAGCAAGTTCTGCCCTCCACTCCCTTTGCTATCCATCTATCACTTGGTTTTCTGGTTTCTCCCCTTTGATGAACACATGCAACTTGCTCTGGAAAGCTCTGCAGAGGTAGGGAGGAAGGAACGGAACTGTTCCTGGCATGAAAAGCTAGAGAAGAATAAAGGCAAAGACAGCCTCTGACATGAAGTAGGTAAATTAGAGGTGGGGAAGGAAAAGGTACTAACACATGCACCCCCTTTCCCCATGGGGTACTAGTTGGAGGAGAGCAGCCCTATGGAAAATCGGCCTGTTCAGAGTATTTGGCTACGACAAGGACTTTTTCTTTTATAGGAGAAGCGAATGGGGAGACACATGGTCTCTGCCAGGAAAGAATGAATAGGCAACCCTGGAAGAGCAGGGACAAGGATTATTGCCCAGCCCTGGGAACTGCTGCCTAAAACATTCTTGTGATTCCCTAATTGATTGGACATGGCATTCAAAAGAGCACATTACAGAAAAGCAAGACACAAAAATGGTATCAAACCTAGCAAAAGGCTGTCTCAAGCCCAGCCAACGATGAATTAGCTGGGTACAGCACTTTGAAAAATGGCAAGTGCCATAAAAGTAGTAGCATTATTATAGCATTATTAAGAAGATACTTCTTAGCAGGCAGGAGCTTGGCACTATCTGTCTAGACGGGTTTGGAGTCAAACTGATTTTTTTATTTTTTTTATTATTATTACCGTATCCACTTCCATTTATTAAAAGCAAACTGTTCTGCCCATGACTCATGCAGCTTAGCTTTCTGCATGGCAACGAAACAAAATTCTCATCATTAAGAGCGATCACTGTGAGACAGCAAATGAAGGTAAGATTTGGAAATCAGACCAAATCTTCTATTTCTGTCTTCCCCTACTGCAAGCATAAGGCCCACAGACCTCTAATTAGCCAATATTACCACTGCCTTCAAACATGTGAATAGTAAACTTTCAGGTGAGATACCCCTTAGTGCAACTCAGTGACACAGCAGGTCAGATTTACTCTTGACCTCAGTGCAGAGATTTATTTGGTCTGTCATTTGAAGTAAGCCTCGCTCTGCCAGACAGTGCCAAATCCACCCCTTTTTAAGATTACTGAAGAAACAATCCATAAATTTGGCCGCACTGCTTCTGCAACTGAAATCCTGCCTATGTAAGATTTACTGCAATTAATTCAGCACTGCCCTTTGCCACTTTCATATCTGTAGCTACTTTCTGGCTGAGAGCATTAACTGGATTATTAAGCAGTTACCACCTGCTGCAGTTCTCCAGACCCCATTATAAAACAAAGGTAACCAGATTTTACGGATATATGATGCTTTGTGATGTACCTGAGGCTGTGCTGCAAACAGACAAGAATTAGTTTTCAGATAGACTAATAAACTGAAGCTTTTAATCTCACTTAAGGTTTCAATTTTGAATTTATTTTGTCTATACATAGTCATTAATATGGTTTAACTGTACTCTGATTTAATATACACTGACTATGGGAAACAGAAAATACAGAAGGTATGCAATGTACAGTTAACATCGATTTAAGTAGGGTTCCTAAACAGCCTAACAGTGAGGGAGGCAAGGACAGCTCTCATTTTCTATCAGCAGCTCTAGAACTCAGAGCTTCCTAGATGGCAACCACCTCTATCAAGGTCACCACTGACCACCTTCCTTTACTGGGGTGCTTTTTGTTTAGTCCATCAATTTCAGTCCATGAAATTGTGTCTTTTTTTTCGCATTCCCACAGTGCATGGTGCTTTGCCCTATTTGTGGTGTGTTAAGCAGGAAAGCAGATACCTTCTTTCCCTCTTTTCCATGCCATTAAACCCCGTGTGGCATTTTAGTTACCAAACTATCTCAAACTCTTCTATGTCTTCTTTTCATAAAGCATCTAACTGAGAGAAGGACTTGAGGAGGAATTTACATTGAGCATAAGTCTTACTGACTTGAAGGCGAATCAATACTCATATTTGTTAAGTACTATCAGAAATAGAAACACCATCCTGAATCATAACTGCCTTCTACAAATCCCTTTATAAGATACTTTTTCCTCCTATCACCTACAATTAAATGTCTCTCAGTAGCCAGGTTAATAGGTTTGGCCCCCAACTGCTTTTATATCATTTGTCTTTGCAAGCTGCATGATTTATCAGGGAGGGAGGCACTTTAATGAGTGTTTGTATAGCACCCAACACAGTTCACCTCTCATCTTAATTAAGGTTAATAGCAATCAAGGGAAGCACCAGTAGATTCTTATTTTAAGTACAATGAATGCTTGTGCTTCTCATAATACTAAAGTGTTATTAAGAAAAGGTAAGTCCTGGCCGCGAATGAACACATTTATCCTGTATCTGTACTGACTCTCAGTTACACATGCTAACATGTCAGAGGCTGTTTTCTTTAATGGCTGAAAGATTACTTTAGTTCCAACGATTATTTAGAATTAAAACATTTCTAACCTGGCATGTCTAAAGAAGAATTTTAGGTTACTTGGCTATCCTTCCTGCCAAACAACCCCTCTCAATTTTTGTTCTCCCAGAGTGCCAGAAGAAAAACCGCATCTGATGCTTGACAGTAAGTGAACTTTACTCACAGAAAGGGAAAGGACTGGCGGTTTTAATCTACAAAATATGCTTATTGAAGAAAACAAAAAAGCAAAACCCCACAATACACAGTGCAATTTCCCTGTCTCTAGTTAGAAAAGTGAACATTTGTTCCCAGTACGCTGCCTCCTTTTGCTATTACTTCTTTCCTTGCACAATATTTTAACAGCAGAAGTGGCTGTTCTTCACAAACCAAGGGCATGGTTCTGTGTCCATGCTGCACCTGGCGGCTCCAAGCCCACCTAGCCAGACACAGCCCTTGCTCCTTGCACCCCGTCCCCATCCCATGTTATGCCGTGCTTTCCCAGACACTTACATGTCTGAAGTACCAGCAGAAGAAAAGTCTGCATCTTCCCCACCATTTCCTGGCTTCTCCTTCCTGCTTCCATCCTGCCCCTGTCACCAAGTCACTACAAGAATTTATTAAGGCCATGGGAAGAAGTAGGCAAACCAATCTGAGTTAAAACTAAAAAGGGAGGAGAGAGAATCATGTAACAGACTCATAGAATAGTCAGGACAAATCTGATCAATTCCTCACCATGATTCCCCATGAGATCTCATCAATATGAGACTGAAAAGCAGGCAGTGTGGTGTGACATGAGAAGTAGGGATGACGGCAGAGTCATACCACTGCCTCTTCTGGTCACGCCAGCCTGTGCTGGTGTCAGACTGTGATGCTGGCCACCAGTCTTTATTTATGTGAGCAACTGCTCAAAACGATGCCCCTAGCTTTCAGCCCCTGCTGGACTGGGCTCCCAGGGAGCAGTCCACCTTTGCCTAACAGGCAGCCCCTGAGCACAGCCAGGAGCTCCTCCACCTTATGTTCATAGCTGGTTAGACACTTTCAAAATGCACTGCTTTTAAAAACATGCTCTAATTCAGTGCACAGTTTAAGTCTCACACTGAGTTGAAGGGACACTGCCAGTAAAACTGAACTGAAGGTAGTGAGGAGAAACCCATCCTTTCCTTCTGCTTTGACAGCTTACCCTGCAACTCACTCTCAGTACTCATGGAGAAAAATCAGGGATACCAACCCAGGATCTTTGTGTCTTTCCCTTGGCAAATATACTGGCATACCTTAAAGGCAGCTGCCCTGTGTGCACCCAGCATATTGTAACCTGGGATAGAAGAGTAGCAAAAAGTCACACTCCGCTGGTTTCTTTCTAACTGCCATACAGCTAATTGCTTACCCCATACAGACCTGCAAAACAACCCCAGGGGATCTGGGTTTGTATCTTTAAAAGAGCAATGCTCTCAACAGAATGAAAATGTTACTATTACATTAAGGGGGGGGGGGGGGGGGAATCGCCTTCAACTCACAGCTTTAAGCTAAACAAATTTCACTCACCCAAATGACAAGTTACATGTATTTGTCCCCTAGGCACTGAAGATATCCAAGGCAGGCATCTCAGCCTCTCACCCTCATAAAAGCTTTTTACATTTCACAAATAATGAGTATCACGAACAGCCTCTCACAGTACAAATGTTTAATTTACCACACATCCCCTGAACCAATAATTTTAGGACCATGTTTGCTCGGTTTCCACTGGCTTGCTCCCGTCAGCTCCCAGTATGCAAACATCTGTCCAGCTGCTCCCTGAGAGACGCATGCACAGCCTAAAGTTGCCAAGCAACATCCTCAATGCCTTAAGCATCGGGCCAGCTTGCCTGCTTTAAGAAAGTAACTCGGAAAAAAGGCCGGTAGGAAAGCACAAGCTTACGTAAGGACCCTGCATTTAGAAGAGGTGCTCTGCCTCTGTCCCAGAAAACTTCTGGGCACACAATTTGTTCCTGGTAGTAAAATAAATGCAGCTATTCCTGTCATTGCCTCTAAAAAAAGAAAAAGAAAAGAAGAAAAAGGGGGAAACAATGTGTATGTTGGAGTTTCTAAGGTTGAAACTGAAATCTAAACAAAGATCCAGGCTGAAAAATCTGTTTTCTGGGTGACAGCAGGCAGTGTATACCGCCTTCCCTTATCCAAATTAAGGGACAAGCAAGCACTGATTCAGTGCAACTGGGACGCCAATGCAGTGCCACTGGTGGCAGTTAAAGGTAAACACATCCCTGTGGCCACAGAAAACCCCCATAAAAATAACGTATTTACAAAAAGCCTGAAAACCAAAGAGGTTTTCGCAAGGCTGTGTCCTCCCCCACATTTGAACTCATTTTTCCTCAAGCATCAGTCAAATTATTTTCAAGGTTCTCTTTAACATACCAATCAAAGCAGCCAAACACACACCCTTTACAAGGTTTTAATGCTAGCTCCTCCCCCAAAACAAAGTAATAAACAGAAAAAGTGGGACCTGCACGTTTGTTGCAAGATAAAAATCATGTTAATAGTGTCAGGACTTACAAACAGCCCTCAGCTTCCCAACCTGCTTGCAGGAATCCGATGAGACCATGGTGATTGATTGCATCAGTCTGTGCTCTGGTATCCTGGCCAATGAAACTGCTTTGGAAAAATTTGCAAATGCCATTGCACCTATTAACACCTACCATTAACTAGCAGTGTTCTTAAAAGTAACCAGAGCTCATAGTATCTGGAATTTCACTGATACCTGAGGTGCCAGACAAGTGCGGCAAGGCTGTAAAAGGTGTAATTTCCTTTTGAAACTGCGTTTTCTCCTTACAGGACACATAACTGCAGAAATAATGAAAGCCACAAATATTTTCTCAATGGAAAAACATGGTGGCATTGATATGAAGTATTGCATTTATACAGTATGCATCACACAGTTGTTTCATTTGCAACTGCAAGAAAAATCTATTATTCAATTAGTTTGGAATGAAATGTCCCAAAGCCCTCCAATTCTGACTTCGGTATTGAATCCATTTCTGGAGGCTTGGGCCATTTACTGCTTTTTGTACAGCAGCTAGTCTATAGTCTGTTATTTTAGTGGGAGAAAGAAATCAAAAAGAAATGTAAGCAAGCCAGATAAATGAACTCATACAACAGCCTTCTGAGAGTTCAGATGACTTCAGTGATTTGCTTTCCTATGTTCTTTCACATTTTGGGGAGCAAAGTTAGTAAAAGGAAAATTATGTATAGGAACTGTCATGTTCCAAAGGTTTTTATGGCTGCTCCTTGTCCTCTACCCTCCATCTTTACCACCACTAAGTCCAGCACTCCAAATATCCCTTCAGGTCTTTCTGTCAGGCAAGAGAGAGCATATGCAGTAGCTATATGCATGCTGACAGGCAGCACTGCACATGCTGGTTGTCTATCACAACATATGCTTTTGGTTACTCAAACAGGCTATCTGCCACTACAGCCTCACAGGACATTTAATGGCTGAGCTCATGCTAAATCATTTCCCTTAGAGAAGCAGTGTTTGCCTCCAGACACTTCTACGCCACATCACTACTCTGTATTTCTCTCACCACTATGCAGGGTAGATCTGAACATGTAGTATCAAAGATGCAGTAGCAGTGTCTCATCATATAGAGCCTCTACCTCTTTCCCCCAGCCACCTACCCTCTGCTTTGCATTAAGCATACAAAGTCCTGCTTTATTTTCTTTTTTGGGGGATTCTGCCACTCTTTGAAGAAACCTGAAAGTGATTATACAGATGAATGATGAAACCTGAGCTCTTGTTCTCATGTTCCACCCAAGTGCAAAAGCAGAAGATAAAGTGGCTTATTTTTAGAGAATTTAGCCTCAAGCTTCCACCACAACTGTGGCAAAATACTTCTTGAGGTGCAAGAGTGCCAAAACCCTTCAAACGCCAAGATCATTTTTGTGTAGTACTGTGAAATGAGTTTCAAAGTGGTTTTGTATCATCAGTAAATTCCTCACTGGCAGGTTTTGGGTTTTTTCTACCTCCCATTTTTAATGATCATCAATTAACATTAAAAAAACCAAACCAAATCAAAATCAAACTCCACCCCCCCAAAAAAAAAATCAAAACCCCAAACCACTAACACCTTATAATGAGCATTTCATAGAATAACATGAAAAAAAGTCTACACTTTGAGAGAAATAGATTTTCTATGCTCCACAGCTCCCATGAAATCAAATACTCTGACATATGTCCACTATTATGATTAAAGTAAGGACTTCTGAGGTTAAACTCCCCAGTGATTAACTTACAAAGTAAAGTAAAGCAAATTTTTATTTTCCTGTAATTGACTGTGATCTTGAAATGAGCATGAATTGTGAGGTTTCTTGCAAAGGCTGCATCATCAATGCAAACATTTTATTCACTTACCTTCTTCAGTCTCTAAAGCTAAAATTGCGTTCCCCATTATTTATCCATTTTATTTAGACTAATCAAATAAAATTTTCACTTTGCATTCATCAGTCAATGAACTTAGCAGAGCAACATTCACTAGGCAATTACAATGTGTGGAAAACTTGCCATAAACCAGCAGTTATCATGTATTATACACATGCAATCTGAGTGATGGTAAGATTATGAGGCATGTTACATCTTTTTTTCCTTATCTTTTATTTCCTTAATACCCTCAGCTTCTGTACAGCAAGTACAGCAATGGCTCTTAACCACTTCCTGTTACCTGTTTTAGTGTCTGAAATTGTAAGACACTTTCATGGTGCAAGGGTCGTGTAGAAAAAGTCAAGTCAAGCTGGTGGCCAACTCAAAATCAAAAGTAGAGTGATGGCTGCTTGAAAAATCTGGGATACAAAGTGATAGGGCAAAAACTCATGGCACCCTGTTCAAACTTCACTAATTCACAGTCTAAACATTTTTTTTTTTTTAATATAAAATACAGATGAAGTAACTCTCAAAAGAAGCGTGTTTATATCACTTCATTTGGTTAAATGAAAACGTCAAACACATTGGCCTGCACTGCATTAGCTGAAAGAAGAAAACCACTACCAAAGATATTCTGTTCAAATTTTGTCTTGGGAATCCACATGCCAGATTGAGAGAAACACTCTTTTTTATTTGTTTGTTTGTTTTGGAAATCATAATTATATTTTCAGATAGATCATGCAAATAAACTTAGAATCATAGAATAGTTAGGGTTCAAAAGGACCCCAAGATCATCTAGTGCCAACCCCCCTGCCATGGGCAGGGACACCTCACACTAAACCATGTCACCCAAGGCTCTGTCCAACCCGGCCTTGAACACCGCCAGCGATGGAGCATTCACAACTTCCCTGGGCAACCCATTCCAGTGCCTCACTACCCTTACAGTAAAGAATTTCTTCCTCATATCCAATCTAAACTTCCCCTGTTTAAGTTTGAACCTGTTACCCCTTGTCCTCTCACTACAGTCCCTAATGAAATAGTCCCTCCCCAGCATCCCTATAGGCCTCCTGCAGATACTGGAAGGCTGCTATGAGGTCTCCACGCAGCCTTCTCTTCTCCAGGCTGAGCAGCCCCAACTTTCTAACTATTCTATGATTCTAAGTTTACTTGCATGAACTATCTGAAAATATAATTATGATTTCCAAAACAAACAAACAAACAAAAAATAAAAAAGAGAGATTTTTGGTTTTCCATATGTACAAAATAAGAAGAAAGTGATAAAAAATAAGAAAACTTTTGAGACACCTACAAGTAGTTATTTACCAAGTGTAAAACTTACAAAGTTAAGGATAAGGCACATTTTGGGTACAAGTTCCTTAGCCCACCGAAAATAGTTATAGCCATACTTAGGCAATTCCAAATATTGGAGTTTTACATATGGGGAATAACTGTACACTGTGTGCAGAGATGACACATCTGAAGCAGAATGCGAGAGAGAAACAGTAGTTGCTTGCAACTGCACAGCTGACATCAAGCTTGAACAAGCCCATGGAGCACCTCTACCTTCTGGGTCACCAAGCTGCAGACCTGCTGTGGGAACTCATCTGCGCAACTGCGATGCAAGTGAGCAAACACACGCCTGAACATAACTCCGATGATGCCAGGATCACAGCACAAAAAGCCTGTACTTTGTGGCCAGCCTGGCTCGTTATGAAGGACCAATAGTGAATCTGACATGAGAAACCTAGGTTCTGTGGAATAGATGAGCTGCAAATACCTTCTAGGGAACTAAAACCAGCCTGAAATTCTTACCAGATAAAGCATTTTGAAAGCATTGCAATGCAGCAGTAATATAACTTCCAACTGTGCTGTACATTCTCTTCCCTAAATTCCCAATGTTCCTAAACACGTTTCTATAGAATCAAAGAATAGTTTGGGTTGGAAAAGACCTTCAAAGGCCATCTAGTCCAACCCTCTTGCAATAAGCAGGGACATCTTCAACTAGATCATGTTGCCCAGAAACACATCCAGCCTGGCATTGAATGTCTCCAGGGATGGCACATCCACCACCTCTGTGGGCAACCTGTGCCAGTGTTTTACCACACTCCCTGTAAAAAACTTTTTCCTCGCATCCAGCCTGAGTCTCCCCTCTTTTAGTTTGAAACCATTACCTCTTGTCCTATCGCAACAGGCCCTGCTAAAAAGCCTCTCCCCATCTTTCTTACAGGCTCTAGTTTTCTTTACATACATAGGTTTTGGGAAATAAAAACTACCAGGTCTTTCTGAGAGTTTCAATTCTTCCTTCTTCCTCCTTCCTCCCACCCACATCTTTACATCTTCCGGTTTTGCTTAAGCCTCATGGCTCCAAAGAGCTGTAAAGCAACTCGCAGAAGGGAAGCAGAGTGTTGTTAACTGTCTGCAACTAGAATAAGAAAATTAAACATGGAAAAGAGAGATGGTATGAATCATGCTGAGTTGTGTGATATTTATTAACTCACAAAAAATATTGACTTTTTGAAAATTTTAGTTAATAACAGAAACTCAGCATTGTGTAACTCAGACTCCCCAGTAGACAACCTGTGTAATTATTTGGACCTGCTCTTATCCAGGCTTCTTGTATCTGTATAGACTATAATTTTCTTTATGCTTTGTAGTCTTTATTGTACTGTGATAATGTACTTTCCGCCATAAAAGAAACTCAAACTAAGCATGTGTATGAGAAAAAAAACAAACAATATATTTTGTTCAAGTGTTCGTCATTACACTGATAATTCACCAACCTATTTTAACATCTATTATGTTTTCCAGTAAATGATTTTAGGAGATGCTATCCTCAAATTATCATAAGCAATGGAAGGATTTTCATGACCAGAGTCAGACCAAGTAGTTTGCTTAAATGAACCGGTTTAAACCTGATTTGAAAGCTGCATCGAACCTGAGTGCACTGGTGAGAGGAAAGGAGGGGCAGGCAAAAGCAGCCCTCCCTCCTCCATACCCATTTCCTAATGCATACTCTGCTCTCAAGCAGCATCCCATAATTACATCAGATTTCACGAGACCACGTCTCTGCCTGAACACTTTTGCAGTTTATAAAACTAAGAATTAAAGCAGCATTACAGAACACAAATAAGTGGCCTCTCTGCCTCTTTGTACATGGGTTATTCATTGGTGCTTCTGAACAGCCTTATCTTGACATGTTCTTTTCCAACCAAACCACTGAGAAGTAACACAAACTTTCTAAACCTCTGTTTAAAAACCTTATCACTCACTCAGCAAGGGCCTGAAACACACTACCAGGAGTCCCAGAGAGTACAATAAAGGTCAAAAAAAAAAAAGAAATGAAATCAATTATACCTACGATATCTGCCACAGTAGTTTTGCATAAGCAAACAGGATACTCCTCCCTCCCCCCTCACAACAGATGGGTCTAATCTCAACAGCTCAGTGCATGAAATCTTGAACCACTGAAAAGGATGGGAAAACTCATCAGTTTAATGATGCAAGGGTGTCCCTGCCCTGAGCAGTCTGATATTCCTGGTCGTCAAGCAGTTGGCCCAACAAATCCAACAGAATTAGAGTGCCAGAGAAACAGTGCATTGGCTGACTGTTCTGTTTTATAAGCCAAAGATAATTTTAATAGCTGTACAGCTGTATAAATGCGTACCATGGGAAACTAAATTCTGACCCCATCCCTTTATTTGCTTTACCAATACTAGCAATGCTGTTTTCATTAAAGAATTTTTAAGAATACTTGTTTGTTTTTTTTTTTTCAAATAAATGAAAAAAGTACATTCAAGAGAAACAGCTACATTATTATGCTTAGTAATGAACTAATTATTCCAAAATACATACTCCTCCCAAATGTATTCTAGCATATGATTACAGCCCATTTGATAATTCCAAATTCAGTCAGTATTTGAAAATTACACACACATACTTCCACAGAAAGAAAGCGACTGTGTTTAATATGGGCAGTTAGTGCAGTTACAATAATTTCTCATCTAAGCTATGAGCTCAAGTTGATTTTCACAGAATCACAGAATCACAGAATAGTAAGGGCTGGAAAGGACCTCAAGATCATCGAGTTCCAACCCCCCTGCCAGGGGCAGGGACACCTCCCACTAAACCATGCCATCCAAGGCTATGTCCAACCCCACCTTGAACGCCGCCAGGGATGAAGCATTCACAACTTCCCTGGGCAACGCATTCCAGGGCCCCACCACCCTCACAGTATAGAACTTCTTCCTCAGATCCAATCTAAACCTCCCCTGTTTAAGTTTAAACCCATTACCCCTTGTCCTCTCACCACAGTCCCTAATGAAGAGTCCCTCCCCAGCATCCCTATAGGCCCCCTTCAGGTATTGGAAGGCTGCTATGAGGTCTCCACGCAGCCTTCTCTTTTCCAGGCTGAACAGCCCCAATTTTCTCAGCCTATCTTCATACGAGAGGTGCTCCAGTCCCCTGATCATCTTCGTGGCCCTCCTCTGGACTTGTTCTAACACTTCCATGTCCTTTTTATGTTGAGGACACCAGAACTGCACACAATACTCCAAGTGAGGTCTCACGAGAGCAGAGTAGAGGGGCAGGATCACCTCCCTCGACCTGCTGGTCACACTCCTTTTGATGCAGCCCAGGATACGGTTGGCCTTCTGGGCTGCAAGCATGTGACTGTCAGCATTAGACCTGCTGGACCTCCCTTTTCTCCCAGCAGCACATGAAGGTCAGCTGCTTTTAGCACCGGAAATTTAGTGTAACAGCTTGGTTTGTTACTGCATGGAAACTGGCTTTAGTCAAGGCAGCTCGCACCTAAATAGCAGGCAGAACAAGAAAATTCAATTAAAATAGCTCTGAGGCAAAAAGGGAGATGAGTGTATTAGGAAAACATAAATGGGAATTTAAATGGGTGCTACAAGAGCACAACCAGGGCCATGACACAACCCATCTTTCTCTCTTTTATACCCATGTTCTTCTCCAACTGTGAAAAATATTTTTTAAACAGGCTGTATCTTATCTCTGCATGCAGCGAGCAGGCACAGAATAGCTGGAGCTTTCACTGGTCCTGCCACACCAATCCCTTCTTGCAGAGAACTTGCAAAATAACATGGCCTGCAGTATTCCTCTTTTCCAAGTTTAATTGTTTGTTCCCTGCAGTAGAAAGAAGACATCCTTTCAGCAGGGCAGCAGTGGCAGGCATGAACACAAGGAGGCAAGTTGGGTGCAGACAGGGTAAGAGCTGCCACCGGCCCCTAAGCAAATGGGAGCAGAAAGCGAGGTGCAGCCCCTACAGCTCCAGGGCTGCTCTGCCAGGAGCTTCAGAAATGAGTCTAAGTTATTCAGGCCAACAAAAACACTGCCAATATTCATGGAGTCACATGAACAGCCACATAATCCTTTTTTTTTTTTTTTTTTTTTTTTTTTTGTGGCTTAAAATCACTGCAAGACGCTGCTCCACATGTTGTCAAGGATAGCATAGAATTTTCTTGGGATCATTCACGCAAGATCAGAGCAAGCTTGGGACCTCTTCTCTGGAGCTTGTTCTATTCTAGATAGTCCTAGAAAAGAACGTCACCCATGAATTGTGCAGCTGCATTTCTCCCCAACAGCCAGGGTCTTCTGGACTAGGGCTCATCTGCACCTTGCTTTGCAATTAACTAAACTCCTTCCCTTCATCACTGCTTGTGGCACTGCTTTTACCTCCCAGCTGCAGAACACTATCTAGATAAGGGAACATCAAACCCATTTTACTCCCACCAGATACAAGACAGTCCAACATGACACAGAAGAGAAGCAGGAATAAAATGAACATTTTCATTATATTCTAGTACTTCTGTGTTTCTCAATGAAAGGTTGGACTTGGTTTGGTTTTGTTTTTAACTGAACTGTATAAGTTTCATAACATCTACATGTTTCTTCTGAAAACAACCTTAACAAAAATTGTCTTTCAATAGCTGTGATGCACAGCTACATCCTTCTTGCCAGCACTAGATCAGCCACCAGGACCCATACAAATGACCAATTCAGTTCTGTTTCTGTGACTGTTCTGCAAGTTAAAAAAACCAAAAAGTCATCAAAGCAATATCTGAGTAACACATGCTATTGAAGTTCAGCCTCAAAGGTTTTACTCTTCAGAGCTAACTGACAACAGGCATTCTCTGAACTAACTACAGTTGTCTGTGGTTTGGTTTTTGGTGTTTTTTTGTTTGGTCGTTTTGTTTGTTCGAGTTGGGTTTTTTTTTTTGGGTAAGTTTTTTTTTTTTTTTGTGTTTTTTTTTTTTTTTTTTTTTTTTGTTGTTGTTGTTTTTTGCCTTTTTTCCCTTTTTTTTTTCTTTTTAGCATCAAAGTAATGTGAGTTGCATGACAGTCTTATTAATCAGAGAACTAACGGACTTGGAATGAAGACAGACCTCAGAGAGAATACTGAATAAAACCTTTAATCTTTCCTGTTGTTCGTACCACCTACCATTTGGGCCACATTTTTTAAAGAAAACCAAAGATTTTTCTCACCCCCCCCCTTTTTTCTTTTTTAAGCTCCAATTTATTTAACAGTTCCAGTAATCATTTTCATAGTATGAGAATGAGAGAGCTTTTTCTATTGATACACATAAGTAACATTATCAATTCTTCTCCTGCAGCATCTCAGAACTCCAGGTAGTGATAAGACCTGAAACACGCTTCACCCTGTAAATACCAACGACAGATAAGCCTTGCTTTAGACACGTGGGATTACGATTAGCAACAGAGGTAAAGTGAAATATTCACAGAGAATCCAAGTAACTTCAAATTTCTTACATATAATTTTGTTTATGTTGTGTCTAGAACAAGTGTAACTTGGCAGGAGTGTAATATACTGCAGACAGATATGGCAGCATGAGAAAAGATAGCAACTCTAAAAATAAAGGCTTTAACAGTATCATAAGCAGGAGCCAAAACGCAGCAGAAATACGTATTTGCTGTTAGCGAGGTGAAAGGGATGGCTGAAGCCCATGCAGCAGAAAGGCCCACTAGGTCTCTGACAGACCATTTTTACTTTGAGTGAACACCGGTAATGCTGAGGACGTAAACAGACTGAAAAGCTTCAAGGGAACATGCCACAAGGGCCAACTTTTACAGAAGAAAATTGACAAAACAAATAGGAAAACAATATTCTACGTAAAATTACCCACCAGAATATGTTAAACATTAACCTTACAGAAGTCAGTACTTAAGAACTGCCAGAATTAAGTTGCCTTCTACCAACACACTATTTCCAATCCCCTTCCCTTGTTTTCTGGTTTGGTTTTTTGTTGTTGTTGTTATTTTTTTGTTTGTTTTTGACAGGAAGAAACTGCTGCCTTACTCAGTGTAAAGAATGAAGAGTATTTAAGGAATCGAGCTATGAAGACAGACTTATTCATTTCCTTGCATGCCTTCCTGTAGTGTTTAACATTGATAAATGAGCACTGCAAGAAGAGCCATCGATACTGATAACTGCCATTTTTCCAGCCACCATTTTACACAGGAGACTGAGCCATGCACAGTAAAGTCAAAAGCATCCATCAGTTTGGGATGCCCAACTTGTGCCACCCAGGGAAGAGTGCTTACACCACTTGGTATCTTCTAGCACAATCCCAATACTTTCAGCTGCAGCTCACCATTTTTGCATTGTAATTCTCAAAGCTCAGCTCACACCACAGAAAAGGGAAAATTCAGATAAGGTGACATAGCATCACTGGGGAACTCTGAGTCAGTGGATAGGACTGAGTCATCAGTCAGGTCTGACCTGCTACTTCATCACCTGTTACTGCCTCACCCCATTTATCATAGCCTTTCTGTAAAGAGTAAACAGGAGACTGGCTGGCTCCAAGCACACCACCAAATGAGTCCTACCCAGGACAAAGCAAAGATACCATCCTCCCGTCCCTTCCTCTGACTTGTTTCTATTCTGGTCCCTTCTTTTCCCCCTGCTTTCTGATCCTTGTCGTACCCTCCACTCTGAGGCTTTCCTTCCATGCAGCCCTAGTCTTATCAACTTGTTCAAATCCCCACTGAACACAAAGTTTTCATGCAGTATTTCTCTCAGTATGGCCTTGCCAAAAACCCACAAACCCTGCCAGACTAATGGGCTTTGCCAGAAAGCACAAGTATAATAGAATTTTTGAGAAAGGGCTGTCAAAATATTTGAATACAGACAAAACAATGTATTATTCTTTCATTCTTGAAAACAAGTTTAAGATAATTTTGGCTTGGGAAAAAAGCACCAATAAATCCCTTCTCTTCCACTCCAGGTGACACACACACTCCTTTTGGATAAAAGGGTTAGCCTAAGTGTATCAAATTGGGAATAATTATGGGTGGTAAAACATTTTCCATGAGAAACACCAGACTAGCAGTCATTCTTGCTAAAAATCAAACAAGTTTAAAAGCATAGGATTTTATTTGAATCATTGATTAAGTCAGGCTGGAAGTGGCCTCTGAAAGTCATCAAATCTTATCTGATGAAAACAGGGTTAACTTCAAAATTAGATCAGGTTGATCCAGTGTTTGTTCTGTCAAGTCTTGAGTATCTTCAAGGATGAAAAGTCCGCATACTCTCTGGGCAACCGATGTTGATATTTGATCATTCTTGCTGTGAAATTTGTTTATTTACACCTAGCAGGAATTCCCGTTACTGCCATGCCATTTCAGGATGGGCCTGATCACTTTCTCTATAAACCATTCATAAGATTCCGCCTTTAATTTTTTTTTTCTCCAGGATAAGCAAGGCTACGCTTCCTTCCTCTCCTGGTCTGTCATTCTGTCCTTCAGTCCCCTTGCTACCTTGAACTTCCTTCCCATGGAGGCAGGTAAAAATCAGTGCAAGCTAGGAAGTACTAAACCAGACAATTAACAAGGAGGAATGATTGATCTTTTGGGGAATGAGGTGAGGGATGCAGAATTGATAGGTTTCTTTCCCCCTGCCTCCTATGAAAAGAGCATGAAGCTGATGGATGACTTTGTGAGGGAACATATTGTTAAAAATATTGGCAACACATTGCCAGCCTTTTGGGTCTACTTAATCAATTAAATGGCTGTCTCTGAAAGAATCAAATTAATATTAAACATGGAAGATGAAGAAAAAGCAGGAAGATGAAGAAAGGAACGTATTTAGCTAACTCATCCCTTTGAGATCCCTGTTTTAATGACACTTTGCCCACAATGGAGAAAGAATTGTTTCTCAAGTAAAAAAAAAAAATCACAGAAAGTAAATCACTTCCTCTGTCACTACTGAAGCAAAATATTGGTGGTAGGATGTTAATTGCCATCTAAATTCCTACAATATTTAATCGAACCAGTAGGTGACGTCATTGACTTCTCCCTCAGAAAGGTTAGCGTGTGGCCCCACACAAAAGCAGTTGATAGTGATCTCAGCTGGGATATAATTACCTACCCCTGCCAAGGGCATTGCAGTTTTTCTGGTTGTCATAAGAAATACTTTAACTGTGTCACTGTGTACTTGCTTTGGCCAACTTTGCTTTCTCATCATTCTCTGCCCCTTCCCAAAGCATTAATATGCCATGTGCTATTGTCCTAGAGGGTTTTTTTTTGTATGATTGCTCTGCTAGAGCAATGCAAGGAAGGCTGCCTAGCCTCCCTGAACTAGTAGCAGCACATGAGCCTCACTATCAGCGCTTGTCATATGTTTCTATTGTGCAAAAAAATAAAGAATGCTGTTTGCTAGCAATTCAGCTACAGTTGCGGTTCCTGGATTAGATATCAGGGTCAAAAACTAGTTGTAAAAACCACAGATCTCATGCTTTCTGCATGGAGCCAGACTCTCATCTGGCCCAAGCTGGCAGGGCTCCACATTGACAGTCTGGCTCGCAGTGCAAATGGGCTATAAACATGGCCTTAGCTTCATCTGCAAGGCTTTGGGTATCTTAAATTTGACAACGACTGAATGAAACATTACTCTGGGGTTTAGAAGCAAATTATTGAACTGACTTGTTAAATTACGTCTCATTAGCAGCAAGAACATCACAATCACACCCTTTGTTAGTTGAGCTTTCAATTTGATTTTGTCAAGACCGTTTCATCGTTCAATTTTCTAAAGCAAATGATTCTGAAAGGTTGTGCAAAGAGCATAAAAAGCCGCCGCAGAGTGATGACCTTCTGAGCAGCCACTGAGGGGGGGTATTTTTTGTTTAATAGTGAAATCAAAATATTCTAAGGCTCCTCAGATCACGTCCTCAGTGACTTCACATTCAGCTAGCACACTGTCAACCCAAAGTTGCAAACCCTGACGAACATCACAACGCGAGAGGTTTGCACACCTGTTTTTGAGGAATCTTGGTGAGCTGCAATTTGATATACACCACAGCAAAAGTACTGCCACCTGCCAGCAGAAGAGAAAAAGAACTGGAAAACAACGTTTGAGTTACTTTTGTAATTCATCAGCTAGGTATTAAAGACGAAAAAAAAAAATAGAAAGGAAGAATGGCTGATTCGAAGCCTGCAAGGAATCACTAGGTTTAAATTTACCTCTGCAGAGAATGAAATCACATCTGGAGCTTATATTATCTTTTTTCCCAGAAGCAAAGCATATTCACCTGTGAAATCTTGAATAACATAAAATGAAAAGCATGTAAAATAGATGCTCATAAAAGATTCTGAAAATAACATCTTTATGGAACATAAAGGCCACAGACCTGCAAAACTTACTAAAAATGTTTTAACACCCTCCTTGTTCACTTTCCAAAATTATTCTGCATATTCTCATACACGATCATTTTATGCCTTCAACAGTACTTGAAAAAGGCAGCCCTGTGGTAGTTTCAAACAGTAGGTGCCCAGACTGGCTGATAAACTTAAGACTGGAGGATTACAGTGTGCTCTGAGCACAGAGTTGGCTTCAGAAGTTCTCAGGAACAAGAAGAAATGGAGCCACCCAATTATAATGTGAAATTCCAGATCACACCACTTCCCACCAAAGATAAAGACCCACATTAGCCATTGGATAGCTTCTGAGAATAATTCAAAGCAATAGGTTTAACCTCCAAAAGTATCAAGATGTTTGGGAAGCATCTTACACAGGAGCTCCTTCCCTCCCAGTTATACATGACAACAGAGAAGATATTGAAGTTCCAGCCCACACAAGCTTGTTGGGAGAACATGACACACAAAATCCTTTCAGTGTCGCTTATCTTTCCTCCTTCAGACTGCTATCATCACCATGCTTGGGTGCTACCTGAGTACGCTACCAAGGACAACACAGGGGCTGTACTGGGATGCAGTCACACTAGCTGTGAGCCTCCTGAAGAAGTTGGGACAAGCTTTCCCAGTTGCGTACTTGCAAAGCAAACAAATGAGATGTGCTGAGGTGAAGCATAGTCTAAAAAAATATATAAAAAAATAAAAAAAAATACATGGCTTATTTGTCCCAGCTGATCCGTATTTACTCCCCCCATCACTATCAGCAGTAGAAGGAGGCATTTATGTAGAATAAAAAAAATAGTAAGAAAAACGATTGTGCCTTGCACTCCAGTTGCAACTCCCAGAAAATGAGAAAAAGGTCTGAAAACCTTTGCCGTCACTTCCCAGTGGAGTATGGCCTCTCCATTGGGTGGGAAAAACACCCCAACCCTTCATTTCACACTCTAGTTTGAAACTGGTACACTGTGCAGCAAAGTAAGTCCTGCCCAATTTATACATGAAAAAGCTCTGCAAGCACTAGACAGCCCACAAGGCTCACACCTGCTTCAGGAAGACCCGGGGCAACCCATAACCAGAGCTGACTGCACACTGGTCATCACACAAGAAGGACCTCTGCCATTTTTGCAAACCTGTGTTTCTCACAAGCATCATGGCCACACATCAGAGGAAAGTTTTGCTGTCAGTGGACAAGAGGCATCTTGAGCATCCCACCTCAGATGATACCACATAATCACATAAAACAAAGTACATTTTTAAGCAAGTTAATGTTTCTGATTTACAAGGACGTCACCATTGGACTTGAAGCACAGCAGGTTTGTACATTATGTGGGGTGCCTCCTCTGTGGCACAGACTCCAGCACTGTTACAGCCCATTTCAAAGCAGCTGGTGTATAAACAAAATAAAGCATCCACAGCATGCAGCCCTGGGCACTGAAGGGCTGCTGTGCAGTTGCAGATACTTCATCCACAGTTACTGACATCAGAGAATACGTCTCTGATTCGTGGCAGGGAGGCCTCATTGAGCAGCTGAAACACTCCAGTCTGGTCATCAGCACTAACTGAGGGAAGGAAAAGGGTTATTTTGAAGTAGCGTAGCCCAGAAATTAAACCCAAGCCTCTTAAGTAGAAGGCTGGAGGATTATTCCACCTCCTCCCTAGCCCACAACATAAGTAAAATGCATTACCTCTTAGCATTATAGGCATAATCTAATTCTTCTCTATTAAAAAAAATAATAAAAAAGTAATAAACCAGCTCTGTCATTACTAAGAACAGAGATAACCCTACTCACCAGACATATGTACAGAGTGGAAGAAACTCAAAGCACTCTAAATTTTTACACTGCAAGGATGAAATTTATAAGGTCAAGGTGATCCCTTTAAACATTTTCTGCCCAGTTCTCTTGATGTGTTGGGTAAAAACATCACATGTATTGAACAGAGTAAGAAGTCAGTCCAGAGAAGCCCACGTGCAAGATGTTGTATTTCTGGTTTACTCACGTCATCCAACTCATTAGTGTTACAATAAAAAGGAAAATATTTGCATATAAGAAAACAAAGTACTATGAAAAAGTACGTGGAAAAGAATATGCAGTAACCATTGCCAGCAGCAGAGCGCTTTCATACTTAATTTTCTACAGAAGTCTTAATTGCAGCCTTTTAGCAAAATTCACGTTCCTATATTAGTTTATTACTAATTTGCAACATATATACGCTTGAGAAACAAAAATAATTTAACTCTAAAAACAGTCTACAGAAGACCATCTTCACATAATTTATGTTACTACTTTCAAAGTACACGTCTCACAATCAATTTTATCTTATTCTCCCACCTCCCTTTCCAGAATTCACACCACCAGGGATGGAACATGTATAATTTATGAATATCACTGCAAATACCATTGCATCATGTTTCCTTTGGGGGGCGGGGGGAAGGAAAGAAATTAAGAAAGCAGATTTAACTTTTTCCTGAAGGATCAACAATGCCAGGCAGCACAAGCCAGTAGCCAGAGCTGTCACAGTGGGGTAGAGGTTTTGAGTACCTGCACTGCAACTGCAGGAATGTGAAAGCCTTGCCTGTAGCCAGCTGGCTGTCAAAGCATGATTGATTACTTACTCAACCAAATTACAGGAACAACCAATTTTGAGGTGATTGGTTTGATTTTAAACCCTGATTATTGTTCTAAACACCCACCCTTAACATCAGCCTGATGCCATTCTAGGAGACTTCATTAGGATTTGCGTTCCATTAGACAAAAATACCCCAAAACACAACAGCTATGCTTGCATGAAGAGCAGCTGCACTTTGCCAGGACATCTGCTAAACCAAGATTAAACCCAAGCCTCTTGCCACCTTGATGGACAAAACAGGCTTTAGCACAATAGAAACAGGAAGAAGAAAAAAGCCTTCATCTGGGCAACCCAGGGAGCTGACCAACAGATATTTTTCCTCTACTTGTGTGTAATGACACATACACAGCCAGAGCACAGTGGTGGATGATATGACATTTTTTATTAGTCCTTAATGTTTATTTTACTATCTGTCCATGCAAAGATAGCCTCCCACATCATATCTCATTAAGTGCGCAATGAGCCAAATTATTCTCTACTACTGTAAATCAGTGCAGGTCCATTGATCTCATTACCGGAGAGCAATTTACACTTGCAAAGAGGGTGGGTGACTATTTCTAAATGAGGAAAGGGAGCAAAAGCCCTAATGCTGAGGAGCCAATTCAGGAACAAAATGCATACAGATCACTGCCTTTTTTTTTTTTCCCCTTATCTGAACAGCTATATTTATACCAAATATTCGCGGTAAAGAGCTAAATATTTTTTAGAACAACTTACTGAGCTTTGGAGACTTTGATGACTCTCTGCCATGTTTACAGAGTTGAATAAAGACAGCTTCCTTCCCCTGCAAAGCCACCAGCACCTGGGACTTGCTTGGGATTTCTAAAGCATTCTTCCCTCCATTCCTCGGCAACAACAGCCAGGGCCACTGACCGCCAACCGTCCCATGCACCCTCTCCTCAGCAGCCACCATGGGTGACATCTGCCAAATGAAATGCAGAAACCTGAGTAACACCTGTGCTAATGTAATTGCCAAAGCATCTGGTGGACTGTATATGTGTCATAAATTTGGGACAGGGTAGGGGTCCAGAAGTGAATAAGAGGCTAATCTCTCTGCCACGCATTGTCCTACATGAACTTTAAACAAAAGGATGAGAGAGAGGGATCAGTGCCCCTTATTCTAAGAAATGATGATTTGTTTACGTTTCCTCTTGGTATATTATAACGTGTCTTGCTACAATATTGGCTAGGTAGGAAAACTCATTTCAACATGGAATTACAGAAAGCACTTGCAAGCAAACAAATAGACAAACCAGAAAATTACTTATTTTTGCATGGTGTATTAATTGCTTTCAAGCAGATGAATCTAAAGGCATCATTTGTTAATTAATATAATGAAGAATTATTCCTACTGAATTTGATTTATTATTTAGTATGTACAGCTGCAGTCTTCTCACGGAAACTTCCAAACCAGCTCAATAGAAGGTACTTAATTGTAGTACACAGCATGAAGTTTAAGCAAAAAAAAATGATACAAAATGCTTCAATGGGCAAAATGCAGCTTATTTGGCAGAAGTAACGTCTCACATATAATATTTTCAAAAATTGCTTGTGCAGCTGCTTTTGATTCCCATATTCAGCTCAGAAAAAGGCTAAGGAGATGCTGAAGACTGATAATTAGCAAGCAGGAATCCCTCCCAGTGGTCCTCCCAGATGGTTGTTATTAAGCAAGACAAGTGTGCTCTGCTGGGCAACAGGCCACAGAAATCACACAGGATCCTTTGGATCTCTGGGGACAGGATACTGGGAAAATCATCAGCAAACTGGGATTGTTTTCTAAATGTCTTGTGCTGTTACAGTGCTCTGCCAATGAAGGCTGCTGCTCTGACCACTGGGATCTGATGAGTTCTTACTTTCTGGGAGACCCACAAAAAGAGACAGGATGTCCCTCAGCTCATTACCAGGTACAACCTACCACAAAGGGAGAGGAGTGTCCTTCTCACAAATCCCTCGTATAATCAATAATAAAAAACACTGGACTCAAAAGCACGCCATCCCAGATGGGGAAAGCATATGGAAGAAGCTGCAAGGACTGTGCAAAAAAGAGCTCTCTGCCCTGGGTCCAAGAGCCCAACCTCCAGCTGCTAGAAGTAAGGATGTTCAGATTTGATTAATAACTGCAAAGTGCTATTCTCTCCTATGCAAGAGCCTGTTAACATTTTATCACTTTCATTATCTGGAGGAGGTATGAAACTGCATGAAGGAGCAGCAGTTGCATCCCTCCCAAATGCTTCAAGAAAGGGCTCACATCTGAGGTATAGGACCAGAGACAGAGGTGCTTCCCAGAACACTGGGCAGGGCAGGCAAGAGAAGCCCATTGGATGACCAGCAAGCCCATGACCACCAGCCACTGCTTTTCTTTGGGTGTCATCACAAACAAAGAGCTTTAAGGAAAATGAAAAGCTCACAAGAGCCATTCTGGTACTAGTCTGAAAACTTGACAGCTACTGAAAGTCCTTTTTTGGCTATATTTTGTACAGGAGCCAGGGGAAAGGAGAACCTAGAGAAGGGCAACAAGTAAAAAAATTCTTTTTTTAAGGGAGAAAAAGAGGAACAAAACATAGAAGGGAAGAAGATTACCCAGCTTTTCATCAGCTGTCATTCTGGAAGAAATGTCCAAGTGAAAGTGGAGGCAGAGCAATGAGAAAGAGGGAAGAAGCTGGACCGTGAATCTGAGACAGTGATGGTAGGGAGAAGAGTTGAGGGAAGGCTGTACTAATGCTGCACCAGCAGAGCTCTAAGCTAAAAACATGATACCATAGGAATCCCAAATTTATCCTGAAAAGTCAAGATGGTTGTGCACTTTCTGCCAGATACATTCTGCAGCATGCTAGCATCATTCCTCTCAGTAATGAAAATAAACCCTGGGCTATTGACAGACTGCCATTTAATCATGCTTAGAAAGGATATTTCCACAAGTGAACTGGCATCGGAGGAAGCAGCAGCATTTTATGGGGATGTGGAAGGGAAGGAGGTTTTCAACAGCAGTCGTGATACATTTATTCAACACACATACAGATTTTTATGTTGCTGGCCAAAGAACAACTGTTTCTGCAAAGCACAGTAACCTCATAATGGATGAAAGATGCATTTGTTTAACATGTTACATATGCAAAAGAATTAATAATGATTAAACCACTGTATTTCAATGTATTCAGTCAAAAGTTCAGAGAAAATTAATCTAATGAAAACATATTTACAGAATGAAAGTGATGAACCAGAAACCTAAGGATTCTTTTGTGCCCAGACATAAGAGCAAATCTAACTGCATTAAAATTAAATAATCAAAATATCTTCCAGTAAATATGAGCATTTGGAAAGTACAGATCAGTTGCTAAAATGTTAACCTTATCACAATGATTTCCTTCTCTTCAAGGCGTCATCTACTTATCTAAGGTTGCTATCAGACATTCATTAAGAGCAAGGAACATTTTGTAGAGGTTAAACAGTGAAAGCTGTCTTCGGTGACCACTCTTGATAGCAATAGCAAGCCAGACGGCTCCACCTCTGGGATTCTTTAAAGGCAATTCTCAGCCTAACCATAGAAGTTGCAAGACTTTCAAAGGGAAGTTTCTCAGGCTCTTTTTTTAAACATTAAGTCAGTTCAAAAGAGCTAGTAAGGTATCCGAACAGAAATAAGCTTTCTTGTGCTGCATGGCTCTTGGCCTCGAGTTTCCACTGTGATCTCAGTCAGAAAGTTTTAATAGGTCTGCAGTCATATCACAGAGTTATAGAATACCAGGATGGAAGGGGCCTCAGGGATCATCTGGTCTAACCTTTGCTTCAGATTCAGAGAAGCCACAAATATCAGGATAAGAGGAAAATGAAAAAAGCTGAAAGGGAAATGAAATGTGAGTGTAACATTTAAATTAGAAAAAGAGGGATTTGAGGGAAGAATGGGAAACACAAGAAACCCTCCAGCCACTTCTGTGTATGTGCAGGCAGCCACCAGCCTCCTTAGTCCCCCACCCCATGCAGCTGCCCGAGGTGAGCTTGTGACAGCGGGGTGAAGCCAGCAGCAAGACAGGGGCAGAGCAGCACAGGGATGAGGCTGCAGGCAGAGCCCTGCTAGAGCAAGGGGAGCACCCTGAGACATACCCGGGCTCCCTGTGGCATGACAGGAGGGCATGGAAGGACAGCAAGTGCTGGACACAGCAGCGAGGTGCCAAGCAGAATGGCAAGCAGGGGCCAAGAGCAGTTACTCATTTAGAGAAGGAAGCAGGGGGGAGATACAAAGGAGACATCCATTTGCAGTGGGGTGGGAAAAAGGCATCCGAGTGTTGCAACAAGTAATGTGGCAAGGAGAGGGGAGGCAAAACCACGGCAGGATTTCAAGGGGAGAATACTCCACTGGCAGAGTCTCAGGCACACTTCAGGACAGAGACTGCATTTGTCAATAAAAGGGTTCCAAATTTCTGTCTCGTAACTTTTTTTCTGGTGGTACAGCAGGTGGTTCAAAGATTTCCTTTCCCCTTTATTTGCATCAAGCAGTAGGAATTCATTAGAAGAAGTATTTTTTGCAAGACCGGATTGGGACATAATCCAACAAACAACTATAAATCAGCTTAACTTCAAGAACATAATAGGGTCTTTTGACATTGAGACTACCCACATACCCTGTCTTAAATAGGTGTGGAGTGTGTGCATGAACGTCACCTAATTCAGCTTTTAACTGCATGATGGCCTCTGCATCTTCTGGTTTACCTCCAAACTGCAACCCCTCTTTATGCACACACCCTTCTCTCATTCCACTTCTTGCCAGCAGGCTTCAAGCAAGGTTGCCCCCTCCCCTTTCTTTAATAAACTGGAAATGCTGCAGCAAGCCAGTTTAATAATACAGAGAGTAGTACCATTATAACACCAGCAACACTGAATTTTAAGCATAAAGCCAGTAAATTTGTACTACAATACATGTAAAAAGTTACTGATCAGGTTCATCTGAGATGAAGTGCAGTCAGAGATTTTACAAGATCTTTCCTTTCTAAAATAATAAAAACATTATTTTCTCTCAACAGTAAAATAGCAGATATTAGGACTTAACGCAGGTCAGGAAGAAATGAAATTATTCTCCCACACAGGAAGTCTTTTATTTTATATCATCACCAGATATGTCAGTTTCCCTATATTCTTTTCCCCTACTTCCAGAAAAAGTAATATCAGTGAATTTCAGAATGGATGTCAAAGCCCTCATTTTCAAACAGTGATGGATTATTTCCTATTCAAAAATAAACAACAGATTGAAAATTATTTTACTCCTTATCTGGTAAAATAAGCCAGACCAGGAGGCAAGAAGATAAAACTCCTGTGCAGCGCTAGTATTGAACAGCTCCTGAGAGCTCTATAAATACATTTTGGTCATAATACCATCTCAAATATCTCACTCGGAGGCATCATCATTTATCAATACTGCATTTTTTCTGCTCTGATTGAGCTAGTTTGATGTAATGACAAAACTGATCTTTAAATATTCAAAACTCTGATTATTGCACTTTTATGAGAAGCATATTATTTTTTTTTTTTTTTTTAGCAAAAAAAGTAAGTCCTAGTACTGATAACATTTACATTCTCCTTTGGAATAAAAAGACTTGTCTTCATCACTTCTGTTTGCAATTTACTTTATCTCTTTCAACATTGAGCACAGCAAGGAAGAAATATTTGCATGCAAAGTGTGAAAGCAATCAAATCAAACAAAAAGTAAAATCATCTCTGGAATTAATGAAATTCTTATTCCTCTCTTACAACATGAACTCAGCACTTCCTTTTCCTCACCACTGACCAGCTGCCAATTCTTTCTTTAATCGGAATTATCAAGAAAACCAAATCTTCAAGAATTTGACGTTGTATTGTGCATTGGAAAAAGTTATGAAAGTTTTTTTTGTATGCAAGAACATGTATGCTTTAGCTGACAAATTAAGATCAAATCTCAGTTTTTCTAGAATCAAAGATTTTCAGGTAGGTGGTGTCCCTTTATTAGAGCAAGGACAGGAAGGATAAAACCATACCAAATGCTGTTGCATACTCCAGTCTGATCTAGTTTTATATTGCTATTTACACAGCAATAGATCACAAAATAGCTCCAACTAACCTCATATCTACTTCGTAAGGACAATTGCTGCAAACATGCACGGGCTTCAAGCACAAGGGACATTTACTGCAAGGGCAGGCAGTCTGGCAAAGCAAGCTAATAAAACCTGGATTACATGTAACCTGCAAAGTGCACTGTAGGCAAAGCAGTATTTTTTGCCTATTGCATTACAAGGTATTATGTCAAATGGCATTTTTCATTGGTTTTGTAACAAAATGAACCTCAAATGATTTTAATGGTGGGTATTTGGCTTTAATAATGCTATTTAAGATTAGACACTAAGTTGTATAACTTGTGTCTTCAGACTGTGCAATTTCATTACTTTCTCCTATAAAAGAAGTGGCTTTAATAACTAAGCTTTTAAATTGTTTTCCCCATAATAAATAAATGAAGCCAAAAGGCACTTGTCAGCCCTGAAGAGTTGGATCCAGTCCCACAGTGGACATTAAGGATACAGATTAGATCTAGCCAACAAAACACTTAAAGCAAAGATTTTCCCTATTAGCTATAGCAATTTTTAAACTGAGATTCAGTAATATGATTTTAATGCCAGGTGAATGAGGTCAAACAAAGAAGAAATTACGTCAGCGACAACAGGCAAATTCTTACCAATTTTATGACTACAAATTAGAGCAAGCTTTCCTTCAGAAACCATTAATGTCTCTATAAGCACAGAGGATACCAAAAGCAAATCACATCAGACTTGTGAGAACAGAGCTACAATACAATGATGTTTGTTATTATTTCTTATGGGCACATTAAGAAAGAAGCTATATTAACAGATCAATCTCTTCCCCAAGTAAAGAAATAATTTAATGATAACAGCAACAGTTTAGGCCATGAAACCAATCCTCTCTACCTCAGGACAGTAAAGTTGCCTTCCTGATTTCTCTTCCTGTGGTTTATTCTGATGTCCTTTTAACAGCAAGTTTCTGGCTCATAAATTTCCAATGCCACATGCTATCATGGCACAGACCCAAACAGGTCATGCAGCTACCAAAGACATCAGTCCCCAGCAGAGAGTTCAAGTGAGGTACCCAAAGCCAATGCAAGACTATAAGTGCTGGCTAGCAGTAGCTCTCACACCAGCAGGCTCAAGTTTGTGTTGAGAAGAGAGATGAAAGTACAAGAGAGGTGAACACAGATTTACTGTAACACAGGTGCTGTGCCCACCGCATAGAGGAACATCAACAGCCAGGAGCAGACCATACCGTGGTCTGAAATACTGATCTAAATTAAGGATCTTGTCATCTTAGCACCCTTAATCTAGTTAGTTGATGTATTAGTGTATTCTCTCCCTCTCAAAATATACTGCCTAGCCCTTCAATTAGCTGATGCCAACTGCCTACCCTTATTATTTACTTCCACAGTGCATTGTATATCTGCAACCTCTACCATAAAACAAAGCAAAGATAATAAGTTATTTTATAACTTAATTTTGCTTAGAGATACTGAGTCCAAAATAGCCAAATCTTCTCAATATTCTACCTCTTCTCCACAATTCCCTGCCTGCTCCCACACCATCACCACCACCACCATCCCCCCACTCCCCTTTTTATTTATAGCTTTCTTTTTCTTTCTCTTTCAGGTTCAACAGGCCAAGACTAATTACATCTTCATGACCTGCACTACTTGAAATCATGAATCATTTTTGCTCTTTTCTACTCCCCGTCTCAATTCCAGCACTTTCCTCCTCTAACAGGGTGACAGAAGAGATCAGAAAGCTTGAGACACAATTTTCATGTGCCAGAAGCACCTTCGTCACCTCATGTTCTCAAGACTTTGCTTTCCTTAATTGCTGCTATAAACTCTGCAACAGCTCTCCTAGGTACAGCAAAGCATCTTTTCTCCAGATTATTCTCACCTTTGCCATTCTGCAGTACAGAGCGACTACCTGGCATTTGCTTTGTCATTCTGGACTCTTCTATACCCAGCAGAGAGACATTGTGGACCCAGAGGCACCCATTATTTATGAGCTTCCTCTGGTGCTGCCACCTCCCTGCCTGCAGTTCAGCATCACAGAATCATAGAATGGTTTGGGTTGGAAGGGACCTTAAACACCATCTCGTTCCAACACCTCCACCATGGGCATGATACCTTCCACTAAACCAGGCTGCTAAAAGTACCATCCCACCTGGCCTTGAACACTAACAAGGTTGGGGCAGCCACAGCTTCTCTGGGCAACCTGTGCAGGTGTCTCATCACCTTCACAGTAAAGAGTTTGCCTTTCTGAGGTTTCTTTCTCCTCCATTGAGCTTCATCACAGGTGATTTGGGACCTGTTTGGGAGGTTCTGATGCAGCTTTGCCATGGGGCCACATTGGGGGGCGTGGAAAACTCTTTGGGGACCCTCCTTCCTCCCAGCACCAAAACAAACCACCACCACTGTGGTCACCAGCGGTGTTGCACATGGCAAGCATGGGTTTAAAGCCCATCTCTCACAGATTCAAAGACAGAATTTGAGTGAGGTGCTCTGTTACCTGGTGGGTGACAACAAAAACTGCCTGCAAAGCCTCTGTGGTCAATTTTAGCCTCAGCTAGAAGTAAGGTGCTGGTTACCATGCAAACCAGCTTGTGCGTGGTGCAGCATTTGAGTTGACAACGCCGTATTATCCAGCGCTACAAAAAGAAAGATACTGCCTTGCTTTCTTTTAATCTTTAATTTTACAACTAGGTTTTAAAGGCACAGTGGCATTTCTTATTTGGACCAAATTTAGTTTAAGGAGGGAAAAGGGTTTATTCCAGGATTTAAGGAAAACAGGTATTCCCATGTTTTGTTTACAAATTGCCATGTAACCACTGCTTCTAAATAGGTAATTAAAAGAAAGAAACCAACTCCAAACAACACAAGATATCCAGTGATCTACTGGATCACTGTAAGATTCTGAGACCTCAAGCGACACAAACTTATATTTGCACTCATTGTCCACTCTAGGACAAATGTGAAATTAAGTAGCATGGAAAAGTAAATTAGATTTAATAATGTGTTATCTTATTTTTTTCTAAAAAATTCAACAGTTAAATAAATGTTTGGGATTTTGTTTTCCTACAGAAGACAGTATTTATTAACAAAAATAAAAATAAACAGGCAGTCCAGCAGGTTCGCCCCAACACTACTATCTCTGTAGGGTTGAGAGACCAAGTTTACATCTGTATGGGGCTGTAAGTTAAGAGGTTGCCAAATACACCACGATCTTAAACCAAAACCCATGGCCAGGGCGGTTTCAGCATCCACATTCCACTTCCCATGGCCACCACTCCCAATCCTTTCCCCCATGCTGCAGTCATCTGGGCCCCCCAGTTCCTGCCGCAACAGTTCCTGATTTCATGCAGCTGAGGTAACTATCTCACTGCTCCCTCCCAGTACCAGATGTTTCCCATTAACTTTGTCCACACTCAGCTTGTAAGTGTCAACTGAAAGCCCACATCCCAAATATCTGACAGATGAAACAACAACGGGCTCTTTGCCAATGACACAGGCCTGGATCTCAGCCCCTGCTCCACATTGCTCTGGCGCCAAGCAGAAAACAAGCCAAGAGCTGTCTTGGGATATGTGTCAGGGATCTCCTCCACCTTTGCAAGGGGCAGGCAGCTCCACAGATCTCTGACCACAAGGGCAAATCACACAACCCCACCATGCCTTCAAGCTGCAGCAAAGGTCTGCAACTTCCCCACTTCCCCAGTTTGGAGTTTAAAAGGTCAGAGGAGAAGGCAAATCTGTGTTCATTCTGAAGTATTTCAACTTCCTCAGTCTGAGCCACTTTAACAACAACAGAAAAAGAAGTTGCTTGTATGAATTCACCACCTTGAACATATGAACAACTGTTCTTCTTCATGCTTGTTTCGCAACATCATTTATCATCAGGACACTGGTGCCATGAGACAATAGCTACCAAATACTTTTCTATTTTAGTTCATATTGGTTCAAAACATGATATCCCTTTTAACGAAAAAGTAAATAATTTACACAGCCTTTACCAGAGGATTACATATTAAAAAAACTGAAATATTAAGAAAACAGTAAAAATAAAGGACAGAACCCCACATGCTTCTTTAGAGAAGCATTACACACCAGAAAACTATTCTGTTGACTGCATATTAACATCCAGTACGCATTTCAAAATTCATTACTTCAGAACTTCACAATTAGCTTTCTAATTCTGACTTCATAGACTAACATGCTGGTTTCCAACATGCCACATCAAATAATGTGAGAATATATACAGGAGCTAACCACAATATAGTCCAGAATCACATTATGGCCATTCTGGCTTAATTTCTGTTAAACTATATACCATTTCATAAAAGGATTATTATAGCTTCAAGTGCACATGCAAGATATAAGCAGTGTTTCAGCTGCCATTCACATAGTGACTATCGAGAAATGTCTCATTCCAGATAATCATCAACGGAAGTGATGCCTATCGCAGTTCCTCCACTATGTCCTTTATCCACCCTGCAAGGGCATTCAAGGAAAGGAACTGGAGTTTCTAATCTTTAAATTAAACACTAGATGGAGCCCACTTCCCAAGACTGGAAAAATGAAAGCTCTCCTTGCAGTGAATTCTTACCAGCCTATTGCAATATCTGGTCATGCATAAACATGACAGAACTCTAACAGCTGCAGTGACTGTCGTTACTGCAGAAACATATACTGGCCAGCAATTAGATCTCTACATAAAAAGACAAGCTTTAATACTGAGTAACTACACAAGAATTTATATTCCTCTACAGGTACATTAACTTCATGTAAAAGACCTGCAATGCTTGGATAAACCAGGCACATATGGATTTTTAAGTACCCTATAACAAACAAAATGCTGGTTTGAGAGGACTACGACTGAGTCTGATCCCTCTTGATTTTGACGATAAACTCTACTGACTCAACTATATGAGAATGTTGCAAGAATAAACTGATTTTAAATAGGAAGGATCAGTTTTCAGTTGGTTTGAATCAGTTCTAACAAGAAAGTTCATCTGTGATGTTTGATGAAATGCCAGCTCTCTCAAGTGAAACATACCACATGTTTAACTAGAGATAAGTGAGCTTTGGTGTTAAAAATAGGATGCAACAGCACCAAACCACAGTATAACTATTCTGGTGAGAAGGAAAAAGAAATAAAAAGAGAGCCAAGTTGCCAAGATCCAACTTTAGCAGCCTCATGGTTACTGGATAAATACGTTTATCTACAGCTCCACCACAAACAATTGCTACTTCTGCCATGTTTTGGCCATGCTCTGGACTGGCTTCACAATCAAAGGGTAAGCAGAAATCACAGGCAGACAACCCTTGGCCTTTCCTTAGCTTGCTGAAGGACGTGTTCACAGGAACAGCTAAAGGCCAAGCAGACAATAAAGTTGTGCAAAGCCTGATATGTGATTCCCAGCAATGCAATTCTGCTGACAGCCTAGGTACCACTGATTGCTTTAACCTTTGCTCAGCCCAGGCCACTGCCTTCACCTAACTCTCTTCTTAACAAACCTATGATAACAGCTTCATTGAGGTTAAGATTAGCATGAAGGCAGTTTGCTTCACCACGGAAGACTACGTTTTGCTCACAGTGTTTCATCCTTCTCAAACAAAATTAACCACAGTAACCCAGCTTGCTTTAGGACATTTTCTGAATCATCTTGGAGAAGAGAAGGAATTACTAGCCACCAACTTGGATCCTAACAGCAATTTTCAGAAGGAAAAATAGCATCTGTGAAGAATGGTGCAAGTTCTCTCTAAAGGACCCTATTTGCTCCTTATTTCTGTGAAAGATCTACATAGCACATTTTCATGGTCCCACATCCCTGCAGATGAAAGCTGGTCTTCAGGGTCTTGCTGCTGTGATGCTTTGAAACCAAGCAAAGGTCTTCAAAAGTGAGATACGCTGCTAGGAGATCATGGCATGTACTCACCATCATGTTGACAAGTGAATGCTCAGCTTAACCGAAGAACATGCACAGGGCAATACTCACATCTGCCCAGGCTATTTGTCAGACCCAGGGCTTGTAAGCAAACATGCTGCTGTCATAAAAGCAACAGGCTTTCCAGCTGGAGCAAGCATACAGTCAACTCAAACATTAATACTTCTGTTGATGAATACCCTGGTTCAGCCCTGTTATATTATGTATGTTTTCCAATATACCTGAATGGAACATGTATCTGCTCTTAGATGGATTCATGTTCTGGTTTTGGTTGTTGATGTTGGTTGTTGTTTTTTTTTTTTTTAAACAGTGGGTATAGCAAGCACCTAACATTCATTTTAAAAGCAAATCTGAAAACAATTACCATTTGTTTGGCACTTGACCTAAAACCATCTGGGGGAACACGCCCCTTTACTTCCACAAGCTTCTGGTTCAACAAAACAGGGACTTTATTAGCAGGAGAGTATCTCACCAACTGCACAAATTAAGTGTCAGCAAAGGGAGGAGACAATTGAAGTACCAGCCACAGTTGCAGGTTTGACTAAATAGTAATGTTTAACTACTTCCTTATCACAATCTTGCTGTACAACTATAATTTAGGAACCTTTGCCACTGTAATTTTCTCTGCTTCATTTTCTTTACAGCTATGCTTTTTATGTGTCAGACTAAATACTTGTTCATCAGCACTATTATCCATGCAACAACTGAAAATAAACAGCTATGGGGAAAAAGCAGAGGGGAAGAAATACAAAGTCTTTGCATATATATAAAAAGTTAGAATAAAAGGCATATTTACCCAGTGTAGTATTTGAGACTGGAGGAGAAATATTCATGTAACTATTGTGACTTTGTCCATAATTCTAAAGACTGTCACTGTGCAGGCACATGGAACAGCATGATTACAGTCTAGGTAAAGTTAAGGATAAAATCTGAATCTTTTAATTTCTCACAGCAATAATCCTGATGGCTTTCAGCTTTTGAACATGGAAGGGACTAGACACTGTGACCTTGCTGGGATCTCACCCACTGACCATATCCCATCACAGCTGGGGCACAACAAGCAAGAATGACAGTTCACTTGCTATGTGAGTGGAAGCAGATGGGATAGTGGTAAGAAAAAAAAAGTGCAAAAATAAGAGAAAGCCTCTGAAATCCCACTTGGAGTTGCTAACTGTTGCTTTCCATATTCACACGTATTGTTTCCAAACACAAGGAAGGAAAATCAACCTGTAAATTACACTAGCTCCCTTCTGGGAAGAACAAAAATCAAGACAACAAAATCAGAAATACAATAGAAAAACTGGGATTGGGTTGAACACTTAAATTCAGTCACTTGCACGTTTATAAGCCATATCCTATTAATAGCACATTTTTTATATTTTATGTTTGTTTTCAAATGTTTGACAGACTAACGTTGCAGGCCATCTTCCTGAAAACACAAAGGATTACTTGGGGGGTTGTCTAAACCATAAGCAGTCGTTTGCTCCTCCAAAGTCGCTGTGGACATCTCTGACCCCATATGTGCTCCTCTTCATAAGCTCCCCTACTTCTTCCTGCAAGGCTGCCTCAGGATTTAACCACTTCTCTCTTCTCCATAGTAGCTGTTTGGCTTCACATCACCACCTGAAACCACCTACTTCACGCTGGGGAGCGGACTCCTGCTCAGTCCCATCAACCGTAGGTTTTAATCTGCCTCCTATTCGCACTGTCACATAATTTTTGAAGGACTGGGAATGGCCATAGCTGAGTCAGTTGTGAGATCCAACCAGGTTGCTCAGGGCTTTATGCAGTCAGGTATTGAAAATCCCAAGGTTGGGGACTGCGTAGCCTCCCTGGCAAACTGTGCCTGGCCAGCCATTCTCATGGTGAAAATACTTCTCCCTGTAACCAGTGTGAATCCCGCTCCTTTCAGCTGCTGCCCACTGTTTCCTGGCCTTCCACCACATACTGCTGGGAAGAGCCTGGGGTGACAGCAAATCTACTCTTTTCGTGAAAGGAAATGAAATATCATCCCTTACACTTTTAGCTCTGATATTTATCTGTTTATGCAAAGTACACTTTGCACTTTGATTCAGATTACTGTTTCAGATTTTAACTTTGCTAACTGCATTTGCCAAAAATTAAAATATAACCAAATCGGAGGGAAAGTGAAAAATAAATCTAAGAATAAAACTTGGGTGGAAATGCTCATCCATGTGATCACATCAAACTTCCCCTGATGTGCCATGGTGATGGCAGCCCTTCAACACTCATATTACTGCATTTCCAGATACTGAAGAGGCATATCTTTAAATAGGTGTAACATAAGAGCCAATTATTCATATACATTACAAAATAGGCTAAAAAAGATACATGCTGAAGCAGAGCCATAAGGAATGCACTCTGCTCATTTTCAGACTCAAACAGGTTTGGGTAGTCTGTCCATCACAGTAAATACACATTACTTTTGTTCCTGGGCACAGGAGCTATTACTCTCTCAGGCTGATCAAGGCTTCTTAGCACATCAAAGGACGTCAATCTGAAGCAGCATTCCACTTACAGACCTTACTGCTACTCAGTTACCAAATTGCCACCTACCAGTCATGCAGAAGGGTTCTTAACTGCACTCCTAAGCCACACTGAGAAATTAAAGATATGTAACCAGAACTAAGAGAGGAGAAAAGTGCATCAGTGCAACAGATGCTCATCCTGACTGAAAGGTCATGTGAAATGTGATTAGTGCCATTATCCTCCAGGACTCTGTATACTGCCTTGAGACAAGGGCTTTCCGGAATAAGCTATGGATCAATAAAAAGGATTACACAGCAATACTTCAGAAATGCTCAAAAGCAAAATATCAGCTTTTATCTCAGATTTCTCTAAAGCTGTACCTGAGAAGAAACCCTTAAGTTTAAGACCCATCTTTCAGTCTCAGGCTCTTGCACTGGTGCAAAAGACGCAGGTGCCACAGACTGTGCACATTCAAGGGAATGAGAAGAAAGAAAGGCAGTGAGGTGATGCCACACACACACACACACACCCCCCGACAGGGTGTGCACCAGCTAAACCCAGTAGCAATCTGTCAGATAGCAGCCAGCACCCAGCCCCACGCCTTACCCAGGATGTGGCCACCACCACACTGGGGAACACTTGCATCTCCCTGGGACAGGGCAGCTAACACCACACCCATGTCATACTTTTGTTCTCCCTCAAAATTTAAGGCCATGTATAAATGAGCTTGTCACCTCACAGGTGAGAGGCAAAGCAAGTTGTTTTCCTTAATTGAGCCTATTAGTAGTAACGAGTCACTCCTGCTAGGTCTGAATAGCTCAGAGATAAATCTCAAGGCTGCTAAGCTGCCAACCACCTCCAGTCAGTGCTCAGATGGAGCTTTACTCCTACAAACAATGCTGGGTGAATACTGCCACATCCAGCCATGCTTCTGGAGCAAATCTATGGACTGATACATTTGCAGCAAATGCTTTCTCTGCAGGTGTCCAGTCACCTTTCATAGAAAGTCCAAAGTGCCAGGGCCTCATCCCCAAAGAGCAACAGCACTATCCCCAGATTGGTATTCTGAGGTCAGCCATCTGCATGTGAGTAAAGAGTATGACCCTGAGAGCTCATTGTGCCTTTTTTTTTTTTTTTAACTAAAATAAAGAGATATCTCACCTGAGACTACTTGGGATGTTAATCCTTTTCATGGAAAACTCTGGTACAATATTTAATGCAAACACACTATCAATACATCATCTCTTAAAGTTCACACCACAGGCAACACAGGTATTAGGAACAGCAAGAACTGCACAGCACTTTTCAGAAAAGCCATCCAATGAATTAATCATTTTCTGTCTGAACTATTTGCAGAAGCAACTGAATAAGACAGAAAAGAAAAATTAAAATGTTCCAAGCCATTGCTTCACAGTGTGTCTTACAGAAAAGTAGTTTTAAAATTATTACACTCAATCTCATAAAATGACACTATTTCAAATTAATCCACTGCGTGTTAATTCCTTCACCTTTACCAACAATAAAACAGGCCAAGAAAAAACCACTTCACCAAAAAAAGCTGAAATTCAGTAAGCTTTGCCTGTTGCTTCTACAAGACAAACATCACAGAATTAGCTTTCATCCAGCCCAGCTTCCGACAAATAACACTCCTCTTTCTCCAAAGTAGCATAAGTGAAATTCATTTTGCACTCACCAAAGTCATCCAGATTCCAGGAGGCAGCCAGTTGTGCAGTTTGTGAAGTCCATGATTGCAGCATGTTCATAACAATCAACAGGAAAACAAAGCAGAAAAGAAGGAAAAAACAAAAAACTCTTCAGATTCAATTAATAAGACAACATTGTTTTCTATAAAGTCTGTGTTACAGAATAGTTTCAGATAACTGATTAAATGGACTGAACATACACCCACACCTTTAACTTACTCTAAAAGAAAGTGAACACAATAGCAATGTCACATTGATAAAACAATAATAATTACACTCCAGTAATGAACTGTCAAGGTTGGCCTTCATAAGGAAGGCTTTGTGAGGGGGGAAAATATATTTACAAAAGAAAATGGCAATTCTTTCACAGTACCCCCTCCCCATTAGCAGTAACAGGTGAACATCACACCCAGAAAAGGTAAATTATTTTCTCATATTGCTGACACTTCTAAATCCTTGATGAGGAAATGTAACATCTGTCAAGGAAGTAAGTCTAAAACCACCACAGGCCACAGCAACTGCTCATTTTCAGAATCCACAGTCAAGGATGGGGCACTGATAATTTACTCTTTGCAATTAAGGGCGCCTGGGGCCTACCCCACACCTGAATATCTGTACACAGTTACACATCTGCAAACTGTCAAGAACACCCAAGGTGAAATAACATATATTTTACTTGGACCTTGAACAGTATCTGGGTAACCAAACCCAGTAAGTGCCACCTCTCCTACCTATAAAAAGCCCAAGAACAAGTTTTACAGCTTTCTCAGGCTCAGCGTTGATTTCTTTTGGCAACCACTCCAAAACATTCAACCAATTCAGCATTTGGTGTTTTGCTTTTTGATTATTATTCCTTTGGAGAAGGAATGCTTCAAAGAGATTTGTACAAAATGCCAATTACTATGGATTAGCCTAAACAAATTGCACATGCATATGTAACAGCAGTGAAAGCATGCTCTTCTTTTGACCAGAGAAACCAATTGCATTAGCAAGTTAAGAAGAGCACAAAGCCATGAGTACAAAGACACCAGATGAAGAGAGCACTGAAGCCTGCAGTGGAGAGGAGGTGGTGGTGAAGGAAACCAGCCATCTTCTCCCAGCAGCTGTATGATTATCAGATTGATTGTCATTGCAAACAGCACCAAGGCCGATGAGATCCCAAGAAGCCAAAAGTCACTGCAAAGTCTCCTGCAACAGACTGGAGTTATCTTCCCCATTTCATAGGTTTTGACCATCCATATTCTTCAAACCAACTGTTCTCAGGAATACAGATATCCTCACAACTCAGTGATCTTCTGCTGAGTCCCAGCAAAGGGATCTGGGGCCAGAGCAGCATTTTGCCCTCCAGAAATCCTAAAGCAGTGTAAGAAGGCAGTGGGCTACCTGCACAGACCCTGGTGTGGTTTCTTTCTGATCTCTGTAGAAGCCATGCCTTATGAAGGCAAATTTATCTGTTGGTGTCAAAGAGGAAAACATAAGTGGCACAGTCAACTAATTTGCAGCTCCCCTGTGGATTACAGCTGATGAAATATCTCCTCCTCTGCCTCCACGGCCCATTAATAAGACAGCACAAAGACTGCAGAAGAAGGATGATGATTGCTCATGTATTTACCACTTTGCTAGGGAGCAACATTTTTTTTGTCACTGTTTTTGTAGGAGTGCTTTTACAGAAGGAGCCTTTCCAACGCCTTCATGTGAAGAATATTAGAGGGGAAAGGGAAAAGAGATTGAAAAGGATTTGCCTTCATTTCTGATTTCTCTTGTCAGTCTTGTAAACCACAGTCCTTCTCCAGAGACGTGACCATATACCATCACTGTCAATGTGACTGCCCAAGGTATTACCTACCTTTTCCCCCTGCAAGGGAATTTGTGATTACTTGGAGGACCCTTTTACTGGAGCAGACATGACTCCAAGATACTCACAAGGACTGTAATGGCCACTGAGTGACCTGACTAAACACAGGACTTCAAATTAAGGAAAGTCAGATTTTGATGGTGGCATGGAACAAGATGAACATTAATGAACTTACCAGGAGATGAGAGGTCAAGAGCTCAAAGGAAAGCATATGTTGAGTAGGTGGGAACAAGAGAAATGTGGTGTGCAAAAAGACGAGGAAGGAACAAAAAAAAATAGCGTGGATGACTGAAAATCTGTAGAATCTGAGCAGGAAATTTGCTGAACTAGTTTATTTGGGATGTGGAGAGGATGGGAGAGAGGGATAGTACTGCAGCACCTACATTGACAATACTGCACATGCATTTCTGAGCAAGAACAAAAGGTGGTTGTTCAAGTTTGACATGTTACAAGGGACAGCTTTCCACGGGCACCTCAGAAGGTTTGTGAAGGGGGGGAAGTCACGACATGCCATGGTGGGATGGATATATGAATGGGTGTGATGTAAATTGCCTTGAGTACTGAAACAGCATCCATTGCCTACATTACATGCCAGTTGCTTGGCTCACAGTGAGAGAAGTACATTAGAGCAAGACCACAGAGACATTTTGCATTCCCGGTGCCCCTCTTTGCATGCTATTTTTGCATGACACTGGTTAGGAAACCAAAAACGTTGGTTCAGCATCAGGCAGTAATTTTAGGGTCAATTGCTTCTTCACCAGACACTGAAATCACAATTTTTCAAGCATCAAATTAACTGTGAAAGTTTTAGGGGACAGTGAACTTTAGTTACACACTATTACTGTGGGTCCCCATCTCAAAACCCTATCTTGTAATCCCTCTTGTTATGCCAGGTGGTTGTTTTTTTTTTTCCTAGAATTGCACTTTAAGATGAACTGTGTAATTACACTTCTTGCTTTTTGCATCATCAACTTGTTCCTGACTATTACATACTCTCCAGCATACAGCTTTCAAGTGGTGGAATTCACTTTCAAAACCATGTGAAGCATTTGATCCATTTATCACAGAAGAACATCAATATAGGTTTTCCAGCTGAAAGCTCTGGAAAGTTTTGAGGAAACTTTTATGCTCAGCTTGGACTCATTCCTAATCCACAGGCAGGGTAAAAGACTCATCTGGCACCACTGCACCATGAAATAAACAAACAAGAAAGCCTTAACGAGGTTAGCTGTTCAACAAATAAAACAAAACCAGGGCTATGCATCTTTCCCTAATACTGTTGGTACAGCACATGCCTTGAAGCTGCATCTGATTTCACTCTGGATCTAGCTGAATCAAACTGGTATTTAAACAGCATCTCAGGCAATGCTCCAGAGGGCCAAGAAAGAAACTAATGGAAATTGGAAAGCTATTGCTGGGGATGATGTCAGATTTGGATTTATGACATCATCTGCCAGTGGAAATTCTAGGATAGAAACAGACTTTCATATCTTACTCTTCCATGCAAATGTTATTCAAGTGTGAACATGAAAAAATGTTCTTTAAAATGGAAAAGACCATCCAGCAATATCATACAAACTCTCTACATCTTCAGCTAATCTAAATGAGAAGTGCTATTTTGTAGCAAAAAAACTTTATGGAAATAAGATAGCTGACATGACAAATGATTAAATCAGCAGTGCTGTGGAGATTTCACATTTAAGTGATGCATAACAAAGTTGAGTTCGGTTTGTTCAGTCTTCATGTCAGGTCTACAGCTCCACCTCCACCGCTTGCTATCTAACCATTGAGACAACTGCCTCAAGCTTACCACATCACAAGCAGTGACCTATACAACTGAAAACTCACAGCTGCTTTCAGTAAAGCAAAGGCACCATTAAACATCAGCAGTATCAAAATCTCCCCTCTATTCCTGCAGTATAAAACCCAAACACTATTTGAGTTTCACAAAATACAAACTATGGTCAGTCCTCAGAAGGTGAGAAAATTCAGGTCTTGGCAAAGTCTCCTAGGTTCACCCAAGAGCAACTCTATGAAAAACCCATACACCCATATGTAAATAAACGCATACATAAACGTAGTATATGTATGTATACACACACAGATACATACATACATAAATTATATCTAATTTATATAAAATTTATATTTTTCTATCACCCAGCAGGTGGCACTCATAGCATAAGCTCCAGAGGCTGGAGCACAGTGGGAGGCTGCGAGCAGGCACAGCTGTACAAGAGGCACCATCTCCAGAAAGGTAAAACCACCATGGTCACAAAAGCATCTACCAACCTTTTGCAAGACCTGAAGCATCAAGTCCAGTATCTGGGCCAAAATCCCATTAACCTCACTGGCCACGCACCACCTCCATTAATGCCCTCAACAGCTGCCAAATCTCAAGTGCTTTTGCAGCCTTTCCAGAGAAGCAGCATTTGTGGGGCTGGAAGGGTTCTGGGATATTTTCAACATAGAAGTGTTACATTATGATGTCAAGAACAATACAATTAAATGTAAAGCTTGCTTCAGACTTCATCACTTCTTTTCCCCATTTAACACACCCAACTAGTTTTCAATTAGCCCCACTAAGAATTTGGGCTTTTGAAGATCTCATGAAAGAGTAAATCAGAACTGGCAGAGGAAATGCTGTTTTCCTTTGATTAAAATTAAAGACTTGTTTTCACCCATGACTTAAGCGTCACTATTGTACGTACGCTCTTAAAACACCTCTTCTTCAGCTGAGTGGTGCTTCAACTTCAGCTGAGTGGGTTTGTTTTTAAGAGAAACATTTTCCCTTCAAATTCGATATTCCACCCATCTGCCTCCCCTCTTTAAAAAATCAGTTCAGAAGCATCCATTTGAAAGCATCAGCTCTGCACGGAGCACTGCTGTTCCCTGTAAGAGAATGCCTCATGTCAGATTGAAAGATGCCTTTCCAAGGTCATTTCATGTTCCAATGGGTTTGTTATGAAGTTGTGGAACAGCAGATAAGGTTGTGCAAGATAGTAAAGTGCCTTCCTAAGCTAGTTCTGGGCAGTAATGTGCAACCAATATTTGAGCAAGGGACTTCTATAACATTTACCTCTGAAAGAAACTTCATATGCTGAGGTAAATGCTGCTGCAGGAAGGGCAGGAGTAGTACTGAGAAACTGATAGTCTGTTTTCCTGCTAGCTCCCAATTAATTTCAACTTCTTTTTTTAAAGGCCAAAGAAAAGGTCATTTTCTGGACAAATTTACATTAACTGCATGTGTTTATGGCAGCTGGCAAAGGCTGGGGGATTTCTAGGAACATTAGGGAGGATCTCTTCCGGAAGTTTTGTTAAAATACCTAACCCTTCATAATGATGAGAATTTGATGTTAAAAAGTGCTCAACTCAGAATCAACAGCAATGCCTCCAAGTTGCAACAACAAGGATATCAGAGTAGCTCTTTATTAGGAACCAAGAGTAACAGTTTTCAAGGTTAAAAAGGGTGGGGGGTGGGAGGGGAGGGAATATATAAAGAATATACCCAAGAATGTTTCTTTGAAAGTGTTGTAGTCACATTGTGAGGAATGATGATCCGGTATTTTTAGATGCTTCTAATATAGCCCAAAAATGGAGGAAACCATATAACAGTATCCTCTTAGCAAGCTTTTAATACCGCCTGAGCCTATCCCAAACTCCAAAAGAAGGTGAGCATCTGGCAGCACATTGAATTGCGTGTCACCATGTCAGCCATCATACCAGGGGCTAAATCCTTCCCTGGAAAGGACAGGGGAACACGCATACGAAGTCCAGAGGGACTGAATCAGGAAAGGGGGGGAGGGGAGGAAATCCTTCTCACAAATGGTTAGCTACATCTTAATGAGGTTTAATGCTTGATGAAGGATCACCAAATTGGGATCCAAAAATGCGAGCACTTGGCATCGAAACAGCCCTAGCAAGAGAGTGAGGGGGATTTAAGTCCCACACGAGCATTTGGGGGGGGGGGGAGGGGGGGTGTCCAACAGCCCGTCAGGAAAAATTAGGAAAATGGCCACCCAGCACTGAACTGTGCACAAAATGCAGAGTTTCGGTGCTTCCAGCTCTGCATTGCACCCTACGCTCCCAGCCCCCCGCAGCCCCACACGCTCCCGAGCGCCCCGCAGCCCCCTCTCGCCGGCGGAGCGCGGAGCTGCGGGTCACCGTGCGCTGTCCGCCCTGCTGTCGCCGGGGCTCCACTGCTGCGACTTCTGATTTTCCTGCTAGTATCACTTTTCTAATGAACTGCTGTTACTGCCGAAATGTAAACTGTGCGGCTTTTTTCGAACATCTGAACGTGTGTGTATGTGTGTGGAACACCCCATAAATACCCCACTATTACACATTTTTAACTCTGCAGACGTGCTGACCCCACCGACCGACCGCAAAACCTTGCGGCTTCCTCAGGGCTGGCACCAAGCCTACACTAAACCACCCCAAAAACGGGCTCCGGCACCCCATCAGCACCGAACGGGCTTACCATCGGATGTTCCCCCGTCCGCGCTCCAGCCTGCACAGCGCTGATCCCCCCCCCCTGCCCACCCCGTTCCGCAGCTGCACCGCGCAAAGCTCGTAACTTTGCCACTGCGTCCCAGCCTCCGCACCTGGGCGGATCTTCCGCGGACGATGCCGTGGAAGCGAAAGAGGCGGGAAGGGCGGCTGAGGGACAGGCTCCCACAAGAGCAGTACCCGCCCGCGGCACTTAGCACCGCGCGGCTCCGCGCATCCCGCACCGCACCACGGGCGGCAACTCCGCTCTGCCGCCGAGGGGCGGCGGTGGGGGAGCAAGCCCTGACCGGGGGCACCCCGAAACGACCTACGGGGGGAGATGAAGGTGGAGGGATATCCCAGACAGCCAAAAGCAAAAATGCGGAGGGGGAAGAAAGAAAAAGGGGAAGCAGCGACCCCGCAGCGCAGACTCGCGCCCCTGCAAGCCTCCCTGCGCAGAGGCGCGGAGCGGTGCTCAGCAGCACGGCGCCCCGCGGGGGCAGCCAGGGCAGCGCACACCCCTCGGCCCTCCCCGGTGACCTCAAGCCAAGGACAGCTCGGCGGTCCCGCTGCGCATCGCGACCCGGCGGCACCAGGGCTGGCAGTACAAGGGCGACCGGGGAAGCGAGGGGAGCGGGGACGGGCAGCTCCTCACCTGAGCCTGCCTCGGGACGTGTTCTCTGCCGCCGCGGTAAGAGCCTCCTCCCGCTCTCCGCGGAGAAGGCTGGCGCGGACAGCCGCGGCCCGCAGAAGTTACGCGGAGCCGGGCTCCCACCTGCAGCGCCCAGCAGGCTCCAGCAACCCGCACGGCTCAGCTCGCCTCGGCACCGCACGGTTCGGACCGCCCCCCTCCTCCTCCCTATTGGCTCCGCCGCAGCCGCCCCGCCCCGCCTGCCCGGTGCGCCCTCCGGGGCCGTGGTGGTCGTAGGTGCCGGACCCCCAGGGGTAGGTGAGGAGTCATGCAGGACATCAGCAACTCTTGCTCCCCCTTCCCCGGTTTTTCCCTCTTCTAGACAAAATAATAAAATCCGTGACGTTCCTTGGTGCCATCATTAGGCATGCGAAGAGCCTGTTGGCACAGCCGGCGCTGAGAGGCTCGGATGCAGGGGCTGCCGCCGGTCCGACCTAGCTGAACACGGTCCTTAACGCCCTGCGGAGGCAGCAGGATCCCAGGAGTGTGTAGCGCGGTGAGTGCTCCACCACGGATCCAGGGAAAACAGCCTTCCTTGAAACAACTGAAGGACAGGGCCAGGTGAGCAGACCGGACCTCTCGGGCAATAATGCCCACCAGAACACCCCAGCACCTCATCCTTTCAGTCTCTTTCCCTCAGCAGCCCACAGCAATTTCCTGCATTTTTTGTTTAAATTATAGGTAGCCTTTGGACAAATGTGCTCTCGACACAGAGGAGGACAGGGTATAGGAGGTGTGGGACAAAAATCAGAGTACAGCTGCACTGGTGGAAGTGTGAAAAGACTTCCCACATAGTGGTAATGTCCCCAATTGGATTTGGGATCACCCTGAATCTCAGGAGAAGTGAGGTGGCACCTCTGGGAACACAGCTGTCATGTGATGGGAAACCCTTAGCTGCATTTGGAAGTGGTGGGGATGCCCACGCAGAAGTGAGAAATTCCTTGGAGAAGAGTGCACTGAGGAAGAACTAGAGCTGCTCAGGGCTGACTTGTCACGAGCAAAGTGGTCGTGAGATGTCCTACTAGGAGGCAGGAAGCATGTTCTCTGCTTCGGGTGTGATGTCTTAAGTCATTAACGCCAAGATTATAGCTGACCCCGCTGAGGACTCGAAGTCACCACAAGGCTGACTTATCCCCTGTGGGAGGCAGCCAGCATCACCACATTTAGCAAGCCTGCCGCCTGCACAGTACCGGCACTTACCATCCAGCAAATCCCTGTTCCCGGTTGTGGGGAAAGCCATCTCCCTCCCCAGAGCTGAGCAGCAGAGGAAGGCGGGATCCCTCGCAAACACTGCGGTAGGAAGGGCTGCAGCGTCCCTTGGAGCTTGGCCAGCAGTACTGGCTGCCATCCCCGCCTGAAGTTTACCCGTGGTGAAAATTATTGCTGAATTCCACCACGCGTCGTCTGAAGAGGTCAAAGGATACCTGTGGCGAGGGTCTCCTTGTAAGGAGAGCGCAGGGTGCCAGCCACCAGTGGCAAAGGTTGAAGTTCCAACCGGGAAAGTTTAGTTCAGCACAGGAGATAATTTTCTGTGCGAAGTTAGGCTGAGGTCGGCTCAGCGAGAACATCCTGCTTTCCAAGGGAGTTGTGTGGCAAGCAGATTTCCTGGCCGCCTGCTTTTTTTTATCATTATTTCTTTACTTATCCAGGAAGCTGTGTACAGCTATTGACTTTTTCAGCTTTGCAAACTGATATGCAAGAGGTGATGGGCTCAGAGAGCCAGAGGCAAAACTTAAATAGCCTCACTTGATTTTTCTGCTATTTGGCAAAGTGTTCATAGAAAATAAGGTCCCAGGTCTATGGCAGGATACACAGGATGAGGTGAGGGAGCTAGGACCTGGCCCTAGCCAATGCATCTGTAGGCATCCACCAGCTGAGAGCCACTGGTGTCACAGTGGGGATGTTGTCACAACAGCTCCAGCTGGGGATGGCAAGGCCAGGCTTCCCAGCTAGAGCAGAGCTACAAGGCAAGGAGTGAAGCTGTGAGCAGGAAAGTGACTTCGGTTATGCCACATAGGTTTCCACTGGCTATCATGGAAAGGACCGATGGTGCATCCCATGTTATAAGGGTTTTTTTTATCTCTACTAAGGTTGAGAGGGGCACTGGAAGAAACCACATATGTAGAAAAAGTGCTATAAAATGGGTGCTAGGGGTGGGAAGGCTCCCCGGGGAAGCTGGTGCTTTGCCATGGATTTGAGCAGGTATCTCGGGCTTCAGGGAAGCTGGCTCTAGGTATTTTGGAAGCAACCACCCATCTTTGCTTTATTGGGCAAAATGGCTGAAGTGTATTTTGTTCCGCTGATGTGGGAAAAGGCCTTTCCAGTCCCTGTCAGGGAGGCATTAATTAAAGGAACTAATGGCAAGTTCCTAAAATATCCATCAGAGTGATCAGGATGTCTGCCGAGAGAAATCTGACTTGCTGTGCTTCAAGTTGCGCCAAGTCATTGTGTTCATCAGGAAATGAGAGTGTTCTGGGGCAGGTAAAGCACAAATAAATCACACTGACCCTCCTCCGGTACTTTCCAGGAGGTGGCTTACATACATTCATTACGTATTTACTTCATAGGCTGTAACAGCTCAGAGGCATTTTTCCGCTTATATTGCAGTTAATGCTTTCAGCACATTGTATAGGATTCTCTCCTTACTAGAATTACCATCCTAAGCACCCATATCTGAAATTCCACTGCTAAGGATGCATTGCAGAGGCTGCATTCGAAGAATGTTAATCTGATTTATGGTAACCTGGCATGACAACGTGCAATAATAGGTGATATAAAGTTGAAACCTTGCAACGGAGAGGACATTCGTCTCTGACCATGATGTGAATGTGGAAGTCCCAGGAGTCCCAGCTGGGGAGAGTGCAGAGCCTGTGAGCACGAGGTGATGAACAGGGGGAAATATTTACAGCATCACTCTAAAGAGCCATTTACACCAGAGAGCCTCATTATTTCCACACATATCAGTACTTCCTAGTGTGGGTTGGCCTCATATACCAAACTTTTATGGGCTCTCCGTATTATTTGCATGGCAGCAGTGAGTTTTTTTACTTTAAATGAGCCTAATTAATAATGCTTCATCTGCCGCTGCTTATTAACACACTGCTGGGAGACCAAGTGGTGGGAGAGGAGTGCCTGGCAGTTGCTGCTCTCCAAACTCCAAAGGAGGTGTCCAGCCCTTCTCAAGCTCCTGAGACAGCTGGAAGTGTGGATTTATAACTAAATTTGAGTTCACATAAATGGAAAAATAAATACTGTAGTAATATACTATGAAGGCAGCATTTTCTTTGCAGAAAGACCTTTGTGAATGGTCCCTGTGGCCCCTCCATTGCTGGCACATCAGCAGGCAATGCCAGATACTGGCATCCGTTGCTCCCCAAGGGCATCTCACAGATCTCTCGCCATAGCATGGGTCCTCCCTCCCTTGCTGTGCAGATCAGTTCCTGAAAAGTTTTCTAGTCTAACAACTTATCTGCTTACAGCAAAATCCAAGAGCACTTGTTTAAATACTCCATTTCCAGTAAATGAAACCATACACTTCTTTGCCCATGCCTGGTCATTTTAAATTGATGGGGTTTGTTAGAAGGACCGGACAGTGTTTGTTATAATTTGCCAGTCCCTGAGGTTTGCTTTCAAATCAGAGACCATTATTATCTGAGATTAGAGCTATCCACAGCTTTATTTTTATACTATCATCAGCGCACATGATGTTTAAAAGACAACAGAAAGGGGCAGCATCCCTGCCCTGGCAAATATACAGTTTCAGGACTGAAACAGATTTATTGGAATCAATGTGCACTTTACTGTTAATTTCTTTAGGCCTCCTTTAAAGCCTGACAGTTTTTTCTCTGAAAGCTGAAATGAGACTAACCTGCTGTATCAACACTGAGTAGTTTGACATGATCTCTCTCTCTCCCCCCAGACTTCTGAGACACTGAAGAGTTATGCTTATCACATTTACTGAAAGTGCCCAAGCTGCTTTAAACAGTACAAAATGCATGCAAAATTCAGTTTAGCATTGGCAGGGGACTTGACCAGAGGATCTAACTGGTCACTTATCGCTAGCTATGACTCTAATTGTGTGTCCACATCATGCTGTCTAATATTTTAAGTTTGTCTTACACCATATTTTCATTCAGGGAAAGGAATTTACTTTAGCATCATTCTTTCCCCATGTCACAAGAGCAATTTTTCACTGTTGATAAGAAAATGGCTTTTTTTTTTTTTTCAGAAATTGCAAATGACAGAGCTGTGCTATGTCATGGAATAGAATAGAATAGAATAGAATAGAATAGAATAGAATAGAATAGAATAGAATAGAACAGAACAGAACATAATAGAATAGAAAGGGTTGGAAAGGACCTCAAGATCATCGAGTTCCAACCCCCCCGCTATGGGCAGGGACACCTCACACTAAACCATGCTATCTAAGGCTATGTCCAACCCCACCTTGAACGCCGCCAGGGATGAAGCATTCACAACCTCCCTGGGCAACCCATTCCAGGGCCCCACCACCCTCACAGTAAAGAATTTCTTCCTCAGATCCAATCTAAACCTCCCCTGTTTAAGTTTAAACCCATTACCGCTTGTCCTCTCACCACAGTCCCTCATGAAGAGTCCCTCCCCAGCATCCCTATAGGCCCCCTTCAGGTATTGGAAGGCTGCTATGAGGTCTCCACGCAGCCTTCTCTTCTCCAGCCTCAACAGCCCCAATTTTCTCAGCCTATCTTCATACGGGAGGTGCTCCAGTCCCCTGATCATCCTCATGGCCCTCCTCTGCACTTGTTCTAACACTTCCATGTCCTTTTTATGTTGAGGACACCAGAACTGCACACAATACTCCAAGTGAGGTCTCATGAGAGCAGAGTAAAGGGGCAGGAGCACCTCCCTCGACCTGCTGGTCACACTCCTTTTGATGCAGCCCAGGACACAGTTGGCCTTCTGGGCTGCAAGCGCACACTGCAGGCTCATGTTCATTTTTTCATCAACCCACACCCCCAAGTCCTTCTCCGCAGGGCTGCTCTCAATCTCCTCCCCGCCCAACCTGTAGCTGTGCCTGGCATTGCTCCGACCCAGGTGGAGGACTTTGCATTTAGCATGGTTAAACTTCATTAGGTTGGCATCAGCCCACCTCACAAGCGTGTCAAGGTCCCTCTGGATGGCATTCCTTCCCTCCACTGTATCAACCGAACCACACAGCTTGGTGTCATCGGCAAAATTGCTGAGAGCGCACTCAATCCCACTGTCCATGTCACCCACAAAGATGTTGAACAAGACCGGTCCCAACACCGATCCCTGGGGGACACCACTCATTACTGGTCTCCAGCTGGACACTGAGCCACTGAGCACTACTCTTTGCGTGCGACCATCCAGCCAGTTCTTTATCCACTGAGTGGTCCACCTATCAAATTGATGTCTCTCCAACTTAGAGAGAAGGATGTCATGTGAGACAGTGTCAAAGGCTTTACACAAGTCCAGGTAGATGACATCAACTGCTCTGCCCCTGTCCATCAGTTCCCTTCATAGAAGGTCACCAGATTGGTCAGGCAGGATTTCCCCTTAGTGAAGCCATGCTGGCTGTCACCAACCACCTTGTTGGTTTTCATGTGCCTTAGCATGCCTTCCAGGAGAATCCACTCCAAGATTTTGCCAGGCACAGAGGTGAGACTGACTGGTCTGTAATTCCCTGGCTCATCCATTTTCCCCTTCTTAAAAATGGGGGTTATATTTCCCTTTTTCCAGTCATTGGGAACTTCACCTGACTGCCATGATTTTTCAAATATGATGGACAGTGGCTTAGCAACTTCATTTGCCAGCTCCTTCAGGACCCTTGGATGGATTTCATCCGGTCCCATGGACTTGTATACATTCAGGTTCCTAAGGTGGTCCCGAACAAGATCCTCCCTCACAGTGGGCCCAGGGTCCCCACCCTCACAGTGGGCCCAGGGTCCCCACCCTCACCGTCCCCGCCTCTGCCTTCCAAGACTTGGGTGGTGTGGTCAGAGCATTTGCCCGTAAAGACTGAGGCAAAGAAGTCATTAAGAACCTCAGCCTTCTCCAAATCCAGGGGAGCCAGTTCTCCCGATAGCTTCTGGAGAGGGCCCACAGTGTCCCTAACCTGTCTTTTATTGGCAATGTACCTATAAAATCCCTTCCTGTTATCCTTAACATCCCTAGGCAAGTTGAATTCTAAGTGGGCCTTAGCTTTCCTAACCTGGTCCCTAGCTTCCCGGACAACATCCCTGTATTCTTCCCAGGCCGCCTGTCCTTGCTTCCACCTTTTATAAGCCTCTTTTTTCCTTCGAATTTTGCTCAGCACCTCCTTATCCATCCAAGGAGGTCTCCTGGCCCTCCTGCTGAACTTCCTTCTAGTTGGGATGCATCGCTCCTGAGCTTGCAGCAGGTGATCCTTGAATATCAACCAACAGTCTTGGGCCCCCCTGCCCTCTAGGGCTGTATCCCATGGAACCTTACTGAGCAGGTTCCTGAAGAGGCCAAAGTCTGCTCTCTTGAAGTCCAGGGCAGTGAGCTTGCTGCACACTCTTCTCACTGTCCTGAGGATCCCAAACTCGACCATCTCATGATCGCTGCAATCAAGGCTGCCCTGGTGCGTCACATTCCCAACCAGCCCTTCCCTGTTGGTGAGGACGAGGTCAAGCATGGCACCTCTCCTTGTCGGCTCCTCTATTACTTGCACTTGAGCTTTCCTTATTTATTGATTGTCTCCTTAGTTAGTGAATAATTCTGAAGAATTTCAGAATAATAACAGTCTATAGTGTGTGTCTATCAAATTGTACAGAAAAGACTTCAAATAAATTATGCTAATTAGCATTTCAGCATATGAAATGCTGGTTTTGCAGCTTGCAAAGCTTGACCCGTAAAAAGGATAGGAAGACATATTATTTGACATTTTAAGTGTACTGTCCAGAGGGTTGTGATCAAAGGCACAAAGTCCGGCTGGGGCCAAGTCACTAGAGGTGTACCCAAGGGCATAAGGTTGGGTTCAGTCCTGTTTAACATCTTCTGTCATGGTTTAAGCCTCTGTAACTCACGCAGTCACTCTCTCACTCACTCCCCACTCTTTCTTCCCTCAGTCCTGGGGGGATGGGGAGGAGAATCAAAAGAATGCAACTCCCACAGGTTGAGATAAGAACAGTTTAGTAACTAAGGGATAACACAAACCACTGCTGCTACCACCAATAATAATAATGACAAGAGAAATACAAGGAAAAAATACAGTCGCTCACTACCAATCCCAGCCCGACCAAGCAGTGCACCCTCACCCCTCCGGGTCTCTGCCCTCTGTTTTTACATCCTGGGCATGATGTGCTGTGGTATGGAATACTTCTTTGTTAAGTTTGGGTCAGGTGTCCTGTCTCCTTCCTCCCGGCTTCCCCTCCTCCCTGGCAGAGCATGAGACTCAGCAAGTCCTTGGTCAGACCAAAACATTCTAAGCCATAACTACAAACATCGGTGTTATCAGCACTGTTCCCAGGCTGAAAGTCGAAAACACAGCACTGTACCAGCTACTATAAAGAAGAAAAATGGCTGCTGCTGCCGAACCCATGACATCTTCATTAATAATCTGCATGATGGGGCAGAGTGTACCCTCAGCAAGTTTGCTGATGAGATAAAACTGTGAGGAATGGTGGATACACCAGGAGATTGTGCCGCCATCCAGAGGGACCTCAAACAGGCTGGAGAAATGGGCTGGCAGGAACCTCATGAAGTACAACAAAGAGAAATTCAAAGACCTGCAACTGGAGAGGAACAGGTCCAGGCACCAGTACAGGCTGGGGGCTCATCAGCTGGAAGACAGCTCTGCAGAGAAGGACCTGGAGGTCCTGATCTAGAAGCAGCTGACCAGGAGCCAGCAATGTGCCCTTGCCACAGAGGTCGGCAGTATCCTGGGCTGCATTAGGAGGCATGTTGCCAGCAGGCTGAGGGAGGTAGTCCTTCACCTCTGCTCAGCACTGGTGACGACACAGCTGGAGTGCTGGATTCAGTTCTGGGCTCCTGGCCTCTCCAGTTCAGGAGAGAGATGGACTTACTCTGCTCTTATGAGACCTCACTTGGAGTATTGTGTGCAGTTCTGGTGTCCTCAACATAAAAAGGACATGAAACACGAGTATGATCAGGGGACTGGAGCATCTCCCGTATGAAGATAGGCTGAGAAAGTTGGGGCTGTTCAGCCTGGAGAAGAGAAGGCTGCGTGGAGACCTCATAGCAGCCTTCCAGTATCTGAAGGGGGCCTATAGGGATGCTGGGGAGGAACTCTTCATTAGGAACTGTAGTGATAGGACAAGGGGTAATAGGTTCAAACTTAAAGAGGGGAAGTTTAGATTGGATATGAGGAAGAAATTCTTTACTGTGAGGGTGGTGAGGCACTGGAATGGGTTGCCCAGGGAGGTTGTGAATGCTCCATCGCTGGCGGTGTTCAAGGCGGGGTTGGACATAGCCTTGGGTGACATAGTTTAGTGTGAGGTGTCCCTGCCCATGGCAGGGGGGTTGGAACTAGATGATCTTAAGGTCCTTTCCAACCCTAACTATTCTATGATTCTATGATTCTATGACTTACTGATGTGTGTCCAGCTGATGAAGATCACTGAGGAACCTGGGCCTCTGAGGTATGAGGAGAGCCTGAGAGAGCTGGGTCCGTTCAGCCTGGAGAAGTCTCAGGGGGGATCTTAGCAATGTGTAGCAGTACCTGATAGGAGGGACCAAAGATGAGGGAAGCAGGCTCTTTTGAGCTGTGCCCAGCGCCAAGACAAGACAAGAGGCAATGGACATAAATAAAAACACAAGAAATTTCATCTGAATGCAAAACCCCCCACTTATTACAGTGGTGGCACTCAAACATTGGCACAGGTATCCCAGACAGCCTGTTGCATCTCCCTCCTTGGAGATATTTAAAAGCCATCTGGACATGGCCCTGGGCACCCTGCTGTAGGTGGCCCTGCTTGAGCAGGAGGGTTGGACAATGTGACCTCCAGAGGTCCCTTCCAACCTCAGCCATTCTGTGATTCTGGGACTAATTCAGATACCCCACAGAGCAGCACTGTTCTTTCTTCCCAATGACAAAATAGCAAAATACTCTAGTGAAATTCCTTTTTCTGACTTTGATGAAAGAAAATGTGTTATGCATCGTTAAAAACATACCAGCATATTAAAACCGTACTATGCTTGTAAAATAAAGAATGTTTTTTCATCTGTTGCCATCAAATTTATGCCTGTGTTAATGTGAAAAAATAATAAATCCACATGGATCTCCCAATTAGTGATGCAAAATAGGTACATTATTTAGTTTGAAAGGAAGACATTTATGTTCAAAGTTTGGGATGGAATATACACACTCCCATGTTTCAAATTGAAACATATTGGACAATTTCCAATCAGAAAGCAATGTCAAGAAGAAGGAGATGGCAGGTTGGCCGTTTTGCCCTGTAATGGCTCCTTAGTCCAGACCGAAAATACAGTAAAAACAGAGAAACATCTGTCCTTGGTCTGGTTGACCTGAATGTGCAAGAGGCATATTGTGTTGTTGGACAGGACGGGTGGCAGCCTGCAAGTGTGAAGTCTGGACAGTCACAGACCACACTGAAGTGGAAGGGCATGCTGATCATCTTTCTTTCAAAGGAAATGAAATAGAAATTAAAGCCTCATTTGTTTGGCGGTAATTGAAACAAGACGAGTCACCGCCCAAGGTGCAACACAATATAGGAAGCCTGGGTTGGAAACTCGGCCATGTGGCTAGAGGGGTTTCTCTGGAAATTGGCTGCAAAAAAGAAAGGCAACAGAACATTGATTTGGTTGAAGCTCTGCATTAGCTTGTGGGTGGAAAGAAGCACAAAGGAAGCAGGCGGCTGGATGGGCAGAGTGTGTGTGGCCCCAGAAAGGTAGCCAAGAATAAATGACTTTCTTTCTTTCCAGCTCTGAAAAGGATGGAAAAATATCTCACAAACCAGAAGACAGCTTCTAACTGTAAGGTCCTCCTGTGTCTGAGCAGAAAAAATATTTGTATTTTAACAAACAGATTTTACCCCACTCATAAAAACAGTTTTGACTTGAAGTGACCCTAGAACTCTGTGCAAAGAGCAGCTTATCTAACTGCAACATCATACAACCTACAGCACTTAAATCAGTGCCCCATAAAGCTGGCTTAGAGTCCCATCCTGCTATCAATTAGAACTCTTCTCACAAAACAGTCTGAAAAAGATGTATATTACAGCCTCAGAGCTATACAGCTTCTCCTACAAAGTTATGAAACCTTTCTTCCTTTAGGGATAAACAGTAAAGCAACATCTAATTTGTATGAATAACTCTTTCAGCTGCTTAAATACTTCCAGCTTGATGAATTTTTTAGGCTGTTCTGATTTCTCTGAATGTATTAATCTTCCACACCTGTTAGTTTGTTGGAAACAGTGGAACATGCTGTGCTACTAGTGTTTCACCCTTCCTTCTCTGCTTTTTGAAGATTCATGGTTTGATAGCTTTTTTTAAGTAATAAAATACTAGTTAACTGTCCTTTAGACGGATGTCCAAGTAAGAATTTCTGTCTGGATGGTCTGTGGGATGAAAAAAACCACACTTGTTGACAAAAAAACCCCCTGTCTTACCTTACTTTAGTTGTTTAGTCTAGTTGTGGTTCTTGCTGAATTGAGAATTTGCAGAAATGAGTAATAGTGCATGGACTACTGCTTTTTTCTTGCCAATTCCTCATCTCTAGATGCAATGCCATTTGGGTACAGAGCTATCCAGATGTGTGTCGCAGCTTGGTTTCCTGAGGCTGTCTGAGGAAATGCTTCAAGAGAATCAGTGCTCTCTACCCCAGTGACATGATAAATCCCTTCAGGATGCTATACAGTACCAGAGCAGCAAAGCTTTATTGCGTTTGCCTTAAATGCGTCCCTTTCCAGTTTGTTGAAAAGCATTCCTCCCTTACAAACATATTTGTGAAGCCCACAGAAAATGCGTTTTATCATGTTTGACTGAACCTTCTTTAATTTGACAGTGGAAACTGTGCTTCTGTAGCCTGAGCTGTTTGTAATCTGGGCTTTTTCACTGATACAACAGAAATAGCTCCAATTTGAAGGTGAAAATTTTAGCCCAAATTTCTGTGCCAACAACACACACTAAAGCCTACAGCACAGGAGGAAAGAAATGTGTGCCTTAATCCTCTGAATGAACAGCTGCCTCAGTGTTAAAGACAGATTAATATTGATTTGGAATATTTATTTTACATATCCCCTATTGGTTTCTCTGCCTCTCACTACCCCGTTGCAATGCTAAAGACTCAGGTGCCCAAAGCGCACCATGGCTTTTGTTTTCTCTTGCATGCATTAATAAGTAGGGAGAAGGGAGAAGGATTTAGATACCCCTGATGAGATAGGATGAGCCTACCGGTTGCAATCATCGTATAATAATTTTCAAGTTGCAGATTCCCTTGTTTTGACTTCTATTTCCTTTTACTTCTTTTTTGACAATGTACAGTAGTGGGGACTTGTAACTGCATTTTCTGTAGCAGCTGTACCTGCGTTTTATTCCTGGTGCAGCAGTGGGAGCTTGAAACACGGCGCAGGACCTCCAGCTCCTTGTCCTGGGATGGATTTCCCATGAAAGAGCTGAGCTGCAGGGACAGTACCTGCTTTTAGCCTTGCATTGTGGAGGGCAAACTCCCTGTTGTGAGGGCTTGTGCACTATGCTGCTGGAAATGTCCACTGCTAGGGCTGCCTTTAGGACTCATTTGTCATGGTTTGTGTAGATAGGCTGGGAATCAGAGCTGGTGCCAAGGCAGGCACTGTGATTTATGGGGCTTGCCCCACTCCGCCCAGCCTGTGCTTTCCCGCTTGTGTCCCTGGCCACATGTTCAGCCGGGTGGTCCTCAGAGAACAGGCCAGTCCTGCCTCTGGCCAGACAGACACTGCATCTGCTGACATAGGTGGTCTAGAATGGACATGGAGAGCCAGGTCCAGCTGTAGGTAAGACTGCTTTTATTTCCATGTGAGCTGCCAGAAGCCTAAGAAGACATTGGGCTGAGTATGCTCATGCTGCCTTTTTACTCTCTTCTTTTAAAGCTTAGGCTTTTATGGTGGAGAAAATAAAGATGACAAGTGAGCTGAAAACAGTCAGAGGATCAGAAGATTTATAAAGGTGCTTCCTGACAGCCTTTTTATTTTGACTGTGTCATTCCTTTATGACATTTACATTTGCTGTGATGGTTACTATTACTACCCTTTACGTTTTTGTATGTGATTTTACAGCATGGCTCATAGATTGATTACAAAAGGACTATTGCGTATGCTGAAGATTAATAATCTGCAGGCATGTGATATTTAAAAAATGAAAATGCTTGAAGCAGGATTGTTTAATAGACTTACATGTACTTTCAGACCGTACTATTCTCCCTGATAAGCCCACAGATTCTTTTGGAGGGGAAGGGTTAATCTTCCTAACAGCTGCAAATTTTTCACAAAAGCAAGTGGCACATTTATCGTTAAAAAAATCCAGAAAATTAGTGCAGCCCCTTCACACTGGTGGCTGAAAGATGATAACAATTCCTTAGTGAGATAATGTTTGTCTTGGGTGAGTATCAATGTGGAATCTTTCTTTTTTTTTTTTTTTTTTTAATTTAATTTTCAATTTTAAATAAAGGGATCAAAACTAATGATTAAAACAGGACCTCAAATTGGCTTCTTAGTTATTACAGAAAGGAAGAGATTATTAACATTCATGAGGGCTCTACTTAAAAAACAAAGAAGACTTCAAATGAGCTGAAGGATGAAGTAGATTCTGCAAACAGTAGGTAACGTATTAAGAAATACAGAATAGCATCAATTAGGCTCAATAACTACAAATATGTTGACATATTTGACTACTTTTGTACAATTTATTAACTCCACACACTAAAATCAAATGTGCACAACTGTAGAAGTGGCAGAATGGATGCATCTAAGTCCAGTTCTTCTTTGACACCAATAACATCTTTCTTAATCATGTGAGTGGAGGAAAAAAGCTTTTCAAAACTGAGGCTATAATTTTTCAGATTTGCTGGAAAGACAGTGAATCTGAAAGCAAAGGATACAGCTTGTCCACTTTTCAAACTTGGCGCAACAGAAGACAGCTATCAGCTTTACTTATGATTTCTAGCTTCAATATTAATGTGGAGACTCACTTAAAAAATCTAACAACACTACAAAACCCTACCTGTAATTAGTGTGTGTTTTATGAGTGAGGCTGGAAGTCACCACTTATGGTCATTACTTTAGTGAGGCAACTGGTAAGAGCATATAAAGAGCAGCAGGGTTGTAACCTGGGATATTACCAAAGCAAGAAGATTCCTATGTATTCCAACTTTGGAGTGTTACTTGTATAAAGACTAAAGAATATATAAAACCCTTAAAGAAGAAAAATGAATATGTATATCTGTATATTTTTTTATTTTAGTGAGAGCCATAACTTTTTCTGTGAATTACTCATTGCATTTTGTCCCACTACACTATACCTTATACATGTAATCTAGCAGGCTGCCTTGCTTGCAGTGGTTAAGACCCATTTCATCAGTGTCATGGTTTAAGCCCAGTCAGCAACTTAGCCACGTAGCCGCTCACTCACTCCCCCCCTTCATTCCCCGCTTTGGTTAGTTTGGGTCAGGTATCCTGTCTTTGCTTCCTCCTGGCTTCCCCTCCCCCCTGGCAGAACATGAGACCCAGAAAGACCTTGGTCAGACTAAACATTACTGAGCAGCAGCTACAAACATCAGTGTTATCGGCGCTGTTCCCAGGCCAAAAGGCAAAAACACAGCAATGCACCAGCTACTAAGAAGGAGAAAAATGGCTGCTACTGCTGAACCCAGGACAACCTTACTCCGTTTTATGGCAAAACCAGCTTTCAGCAGGATTTGGATTATTTTCCTCCCATTCTCAAAGACTTCTTCCACTGTATCGCCCCACACGATAATGTCATCAATGTATTGCAGGTGTTCTATAGCTTGCCCCTGTTCCAGTGCAGTCTGGATCAGTCCATGGCAGATGGTAGGGCTGTGTTTCCACCCCCGGGGCAGTTGGTTCCAAGTGTACTGGACGCCCCTCCAAGTAAAAATGAACTGTGGCCTGCACTCTGTGGCCAAAGGAACTGAGAAAAATGCATTGGCAATATCAATCATGGCATACCACTTGGCTGCCTTTGACTCCAGTTCACACTGAAGTTCTAGCATGTCCGATACGGCAGCACTCCAGGGTGGTGTGACTGCGTTCAAGCCACGATAGTCTACCGTTAGTCTCCACCCTCCATTAGACTTTCGCACTGGCCATATGGGACTATTAAAGGATGAGCAGGTCCTACATATCAGTCCTTGACTCTCCAGTCTATGGATCACCTTATGGATGGGAAGCGGGGAGTCTTGGTTGGTGAGATATTGGTGCTGGTGCACTGTTGTGGTCGCGATTGGCATATGTTGTTCTTCCACCTTCAGCAACCCCACAACAGAAGGATCCTCTGAGAGACCAGGCAAGGTGGACAGCTGCTCAATTTCCTCTGTCTCCAAAGCAGCGATACCAAAGGCCATCAGTACCCTTTTGGGTCTCTGAAGTACCCTCTCCTGAGGTAATCAAGGATGCATGGAGCCTCTGGATCAGTCACAGTGGGGTACTTTTGCCATTTCTTTCCAGTCAAGCTGATTTCAGCCTCCAGTACAGTCAACTCTTGGGATCCTCCTGTCACTCCAGAAATATAAATGGGTTCCACCCCTCGACAGCTTCATGGCATCAGGGTACACTGTGCATCGGTACCTACTAGAACCTTATACTTCTGTGGGACTGATGTGCCAGGCCATCTGATCCACACAGTCCAGTAAATCAGATTGTCCCCTACCTCCACCTGGCTGGAGGCAGGGCCCCTCTAATAGTCATCACAACACTGGACACATAAGTCTTGTAGAAAGGGATTATTCTTCTTTATCACAGGAGCTGGAGTAAAATCAGCTCTTCCACTCCATCTGGGGACCTGCTCACCAGAGACTGAAGCTGCAGCTTTCATGGGATGATCATCCTTGACCTTTGTTCTCCTCTTCAATCCACGCACCCGTTCCTCCAGAGCTGAGGTAGGTTTTCCATCCCGCTTCGTCATGTCTTCTCCGTGATCCTGCAGGTAAAACCATAGGGTGGCCTGTGGCGTATACCTTCTGTATCTTCTCTCTCGAGCAGTAGGACGCCTTTTGTTAATAGTTGAGACGTGTGTTGGTACACGTAAGGAGCTGGATAGGTCAGATAGATCATCTCTCAATTGTTTGAGCTCCTGGGACAGTTTTTCCACACCTGAAATGATGGAAGGGGTGAGATTGTCTTCAAACTCTCGGAGTACATGGATCATTTAATCCACTGTTAGTGGTACTATGTCATTCCAGGTTACTGTTGCCAATGAATGGGCATATGATGACGGTGCATTCCGTGTAAATTTCCGCCACATGGGTCGTGTACATTTGACTTCATCTGGATCTATGGGTGCATCCCCGGTGTTTGGCTTGGTGTGATAGATCATCTCTGCAATGGCTGATTCCCTCAGAGACTGGATGTCCTTTTCTAGAGTAGTCCACTTAGCCAAACGACTCATAACATCGTCCTTGTATGGAAAGCTTTCTTTCACAGTTGCCAAGAGCCGCTTCCAAAGGCTGAGGGACTGTTTCTCTCTTGCAATTGCTTCGTCAATTCCCCCTTCCCTAGCAAGTGATCCCAGCTTCTTGGCTTCTCTATTTTCTAGTTCGTGACCGTCGACCCCATTGTCCCAGTATCGGAGCAACCAGGTGATGATGTGCTCCCCTGGTTGACAGGTAAAGTCTTTTCACATATTCTGTAGCTCAGTTGAGGTCTGAGATTGGGAAGTCACCTCTTCTTCTTGCTCCTCTGAATCATGTGATGATGACTCGCAGCAACTTGCCCCGAGGGAGCTTCAAGTCCTCGACAAGGCCTGCCCAGGAGCCTGCAGCTCCGCGGAGGCGAGCGGCTGACTCAGAGGGGGCGGTGCCAGGAGGACCGGTGGCAGACCTGACTGGTTAAAAACCTGCCCCAGGGAGCGCGAGCTACCCGGAGCGCGGCGAACAGGGCGGGCTCGAAGCAGTTTGCACGGCAGTTCAAGAGGGCAGGCGAGCGGGGTGGTGAGCGGGATGGTGAGCACTGGCCGTACGGGCAAGGCTCGGTCTGGGAGCTCTGCTCTGGCTGTGCCGGTGGTGGCCAGCGTAGGCACCCAGATGGAGCCGACGGGAAGGGAGGCTGTAGTGCAGAGCTCAGGGTATCCTAAGGGAAGGGTGAGCAATGGGCAGGGCTGCACTCTGCGTTCCCTGGTGGAGGTCCTCCTGCAGCAGGTGGCTGAACTGCAGGAAGCTGTTACCAGGCTGAAAGGTGTCAGGGAAGCTGAGGGGGAGCAGCACTGCTTGCTCCGGGACCAAACTGTTCCGGACCCTCGAGTGTCTACTGTTGCCCATGCAGGAAAGGAGGCTGCTAACCCAGGAAGCTGGGAAAAGGTAACAGAAAAAAACAACAAAAAAAGGAGGAAGAGGGTAATTAAAAGCAAGGGGCTTCCTCCTACATCTGTTGTCCCCACCCAGAACCGCTTTGCTATCCTGCAGGGGGCTGATGAGCAACAGCGCTCCCACCAGGCGCAACCAGCTAGTGCACTGGTAAAGAAGGTCACTACTGGTGCTGCCAGGAAAAAGCGGCGGGTCATAGTAGTTGGGGACTCTAATCTGAAAGGCACAGAGGCACCCATCTGCCGGCCTGACCCAGCCTCAAGGGAGGTGTGTTGCCTACCAGGGGCTCGGATCAGGGATGTGGCCGAGAAGCTGCCTGCTCTAGTCGGTCCCACTGACTATTACCCACTCCTGGTAATACATGTGGGTGCTACTGATATAGATAGCAGTAGCCCGGAGACCATAAAGAAGGACTACAGAGCTCTGGGAGAGGTGGTATGGGGCTCTGGAGCTCAGATTGTCTTTTTGTCAATTCTCCAGGATACAGGGCAGGACCTTGAAAAGGCTAGGAGGATTGGGCAGGTTAATAAATGGTTAGAAGGGTGATGCTATAGTCAGGGGTTTGGGTACCTTGAACATGGGACTCAATATAGTAGGCCAGGTCTACTGGGGGCTGGTGGAGCTGGTCTGACAAAGAAGGGGAAGAGTGGATTTGGTAGGAGGCTTGCCAGACTGGTCAAGGATGCTTTAAACTAGATGTGTTGAGGGAGGGGGGCATCATTCCATCCCAACACACCCAGTCGGTTGCCAGCACCTACAGTAAACATTCGGAGCAATGTAGGGATATTCCAGCTGCTCCAGCCAATGAGCCGGCTTCAATTGGATCTCGGCTCAAATGCCTCTACACAAATGCCCGTAGTATGGGGAACAAACAAGAGGAATTAGAGATGTGTGCACGTCTACGGGGGTATGATATCATGGGCATCACAGAAACATGGTGGGATGGCACCTATGACTGGTGTGTTGGAATGGAAGGTTACCGGCTCTTTAGGAAAGACAGGCCTGGCAGACGGGGAGGGGGAGTTGCTATTTATGTTAGGGATAGGCTAGAGAGTATGGAACTCTGTCTGGGGACAAGTGAGCAGTCGACAGAGAGTTTGTGAGTCAGGGTTAAAGGGAGAACAGCGATGGGTGATGTTATTGTGGGGATCTGTTACAGACCGCCTGACCAAGGGGACTTGCTGGACGAAGCGCTCCATAGGCAGATAGGAGCAGCCTCACGCTTGCAGGCGCTTGTTCTCATGGGAGACTTCAACCACCCTGATATCTGTTGGAGGGATGGTACGGCCCGGCAAAAGCAATCCAGAAGGTTCCTCGATTGCGTGGAAGACAACTTCCTTCTGCAAGTAATAGAGGAGCCGACAAGGAGAGGTGCCATGCTTGACCTCGTCCTCACCAACAGGGAAGGGCTGGTTGGGAATGTAACACTCCAGGGCAGCCTTGATTGCAGCGATCATGAGATGGTTGAGTTTGAGATCCTCAGGACAGTGAGAAGAGCGTGCAGCAAGCTCACTGCCCTGGACTTCAAGAGAGCAGACTTTGGCCTCTTCAGGAACCTGCTCAGTAAGGTTCCATGGGATACAGCCCTAGAGGGCAGGGGGGCCCAAGACTGTTGGTTGATATTCAAGGCTCACCTGCTGCAAGCTCAGGAGCGATGCATCCCAACTAGAAGGAAGTTCAGCAGGAGGGCCAGGAGACCTCCTTGGATGGATAAGGAGGTGCTGAGCAAAATTCGAAGGAAAAAAGAGGCTTATAAAAGGTGGAAGCAAGGTCAGGCGGCCTGGGAAGAATACAGGGATGTTGTCCAGGAAGCTAGGGACCAGGTTAGGAAAGCTAAGGCCCACTTAGAATTCAACTTGGCTAGGGATGTTAAGGATAACAGGAAGGGATTTTGTAGGTACGTTGCCAATAAAAGACAGGTTAGGGACAGCGTGGGCCCTCTCCAGAAGCTATCGGGAGAACTGGCTCCCCTGGATTTGGAGAAGGCTGAGGTTCTTAATGACTTCTTTGCCTCAGTCTTTACCGGCAAATGCTCTGACCACACCACCCAAGTCTTGGAAGGCAGAGGTGGGGACGGTGAGGGTGGGGACCCTGGGCCCACTGTGAGGGAGGATCTTGTTCGGGACCACCTTAGGAACCTGAATGTATACAAGTCCATGGGACCGGATGAAATCCATCCAAGGGTCCTGAAGGAGCTGGCAAATGAAGTTGCTAAGCCACTGTCCATCATATTTGAAAAATCATGGCAGTCAGGTGAAGTTCCCGATGACTGGAAAAAGGGAAATATAACCCCCATTTTTAAGAAGGGGAAAATGGATGACCCAGGGAATTACAGACCAGTCAGTCTCACCTCTGTGCCTGGCAAAATCTTGGAGTGGATTCTCCTGGAAGGCATGCTAAGGCACATGAAAACCAACAAGGTGCTTGGGGACAGCCAGCATGGCTTCACTAAGGGGAAATCCTGCCTGACCAATCTGGTGACCTTCTATGAAGGGAACTGATGGACAGGGGCAGAGCAGTTGATGTCATCTACCTGGACTTGTGTAAAGCCTTTGACACTGTCTCACATGACATCCTTCTCTCTAAGTTGGAGAAACATCAATTTGATAGGTGGACCACTCGGTGGATAAAGAACTGGCTGGATGGCCGCACGCAAAGAGTAGTGCTCAGTGGCTCAGTGTCCAGCTGGAGACCAGTAACGAGTGGTGTCCCCCAGGGATCGGTGTTGGGACCGGTCTTGTTCAACATCTTTGTGGGTGACATGGACAGTGGGATTGAGTGCGCCCTCAGCAATTTTGCGGATGACACCAAGCTGTGTGGTTTGGTTGATACAGTGGAGGGAAGGAATGCCATCCAGAGGGACCTTGACACGCTTGTGAGGTGGGCTGATGCCAACCTGATGAAGTTGAACCATGCTAAGTGCAAGGTCCTACACCTGGGTCGGAGCAATGCCAGGCACAGATACAGGTTGGGCGGGGAGGAGATTGAGAGCAGCCCTGCGGAGAAGGACTTGGGGGTGTGGGTTGATGCAAAAATGAACATGAGCTGGCAGTGTGCGCTTGCAGCCCAGAAAGCCAACAGTATCCTGGGCTGCATCAAAAGGAGTGTGACCAGCAGGTCGAGGGAGGTGATCCTGCCCCTTTACTCTGCTCTCGTGAGACCTCACTTGGAGTATTGTGTGCAGTTCTGGTGTCCTCAACATAAAAAGGACATGGAACTGTTAGAACAAGTGCAGAGGAGGGCCATGAGGATGATCAGGGGACTGGAGCACCTCCCGTATGAAGATAGGCTGAGAAAATTGGGGCTGTTGAGGCTGGAGAAGAGAAGGCTGCGTGGAGACCTCATAGCAGCCTTCCAATACCTGAAGGGGGCCTATAGGGATGCTGGGGAGGGACTCTTCATGAGGGACTGTGGTGAGAGGACAAGCGGTAATGGGTTTAAACTTAAACAGAGGAGGTTTAGATTGGATCTGAGGAAGAAATTCTTTACTGTGAGGGTGGTGGGGCCCTGGAATGGGTTGCCCAGGGAGGTTGTGAATGCTTCATCCCTGGCGGCGTTCAAGGGGGGGTTGGACATAGCCTTGGATGGCATGGTTTAGTGTGAGGTGTCCCTGCCCATGGCAGGGGGGTTGGAACTCGATGATCTTGAGGTCCTTTCCAACCCTTACTATTCTATGATTCTATTCTATGATTCTATGACTCCTGATCAGATGCTGTCCTGGGTAGTAAGTGCATTGCCACTGCTTCTTCATCTTGTTCCTTCATCTTTCTTGTCTTTTTTTAGCTTTTCCGCTTGTGTACAGGGGCAACAGATATTGGCATGAATTGGTCCTCTGGTTTAGCTGCAGTGACTATCGCTGTTGTTGGAGTGGCTGCAGTATCTGTTGTTGGGGTTTGGGTAGCTGCTGTACTTGTCGCTGGGTCCGGTGCAACTGCTGTGCTTGGAGCTGGAGTAGCTGCGCTGTCTGTTACTTTGCCCTCAGATCCAGGGACATTTTTTTTCCTTTTGAAGGTGCTGGATAGTGTTGAACAGGGCTCTCTAAGCATAGGCGAAGCCCCAGCATGTTGCCATGATTTGTCCATCCCTGATATAACCAGAAGGACAACACGCATCATTTAAGTGTTTTACTAATTTTTCTGTATTTTGCACCTGATCAGTGGTGAAGTTCCAAAGCACTGGAGGGGCCCACTGCCCTAGATACTTGCCCATACTATCCCACACACCCTGCCACTCATGACTGTCCAGCCTCAGGGAAAATCTCTTGGTCCTCCTATATCGTCATCTAACCCTAGACAAGGCCGAAACCCGACTCTGCTTAACTCTCGAGATCAGACGAAATCGTTGTGGGTAAAACACACTCTGTATGTGTGCCAACATGGTGATCCCCATCACAATCAGCAGGCAGGTCTCAAGGGTACCTGAAGGCCATTCAAAACCTTCAGAACTCTCAAATGATGCTCTAAATGGTCTGGTGGGGGGGCTGGGAACGTAAGGGAATGTCTCCTTCACAGATTTACCATCTGAGGAGGGGAATAAAGATGTGTAATTGCTAAACACTTCTATTATATACCTCCCAAAGTATAGAGGTGGTGACCACACTGGGAACACAGATCAGTTTCATGATCAATGATTCTATTGTATTACAAGTCATTACCATAAAGTACAATGAAACAAGAACCTTAGCCCAAGGCCTGCAGCCTGTAAACACTAACACAGCAAATACCGGCTGTAAGTGAGGTACGACATACCTGGTCGGCGTTCAAGGTGGGGTTGGACATAGCCTTGGATGGCATGGTTTAGTGGGAGGTGTCCCTGCCCATGGCAGGGGGGTTGGAACTCGATGATCTTGAGGTCCTTTCCAGCCCTTTCTATTCTATGATTCTATGACATGCTGAAACTGTGAGATCAAGAGCAGCAACTTTGAGAGCTAATAAATCAGTATTGTGATGAGTGACTATTAATCCGAAACAATGAATGCTTATCACAAATACAGTTAGACACACTCTGGTCAGATCTGTCGTTATCTCAACCCTTCGTGTCCCTGTTTGGGCATCAAAAAGAACTGTTGCGGTTTAAGCCCAGTCGGCAACTCGGCCATTGAAAGTCAAAAACACAGTACTGCACCAGCTACTAAGAAGGAGAAAAATGACTGCTAGTGCTGAACCCAGGACAATCAGTATGTTTTTCAGAAACAAATTTAGATGCTAAAAATCTTTCTGAGCTGCTTTCAAGTAGACCTGCCGATACCGTGCCATACATGATGCATGCTAGAATCGTGGGTAGTGTGAAGCGGTATATGATACTGATTTCAGTGCGGCCTCCATGACCTGCCCCAGCAGAGAGCAGAGCCTGACACCAATGCTGTAAAATATAAAGCCTTAAAAGTGTGCTCAGCAGTTTGGAAAGAAGGTCAACCATGTGTTTTTTGTGTTACCATTTCTCTGATAAGCCTGTGGCTGTGCCAGTTCAGAGGACGTACTGTGCCTTCAAAATTAATATTGCAGTCAGACTTGTCACTTAGCATTTACACCATGACCTTTTATGTTGAGAATAAGAGAAAAATTAACATTTAAATGTTATTTACAAAACCGGTTTTAGACATTTTACATTCTTTTGATAACATTGTATACAGCTTTAGTCCTCTAGCACCTTGCTTGGTAAAGCATCTGAAAGAACAAAATTACTTGTAAACATAGCCATTAAGTGCTCCCCTGAATTAGAATATTATTGGCTAAATTTCATGGCTACAATGAAGCAGGTTACTGGAGCAGGATTTGCGATTTTAATTCAGATTTATAATAAGACAGAAGGAAAACGGCTAATGGATATTGACTACCAAAGTTTATTGTGACGAAAGATAAAGGCTAAGAGACAGTTCAATCAGCACTGCAGTCCTGAGGAACTTTTTCTTACACTGAAGATGGATTTGTGATACTATGGATTGCTCCATCCTAAATAGGATAGCTTTTCCCAAGTCTTATGTGAAAACTTTCAATTTATATTGAATTAAGACATTCTACATTGAAACCAGATGTTTGTAGGAATTGCATAATATTTTATTCATTACTTGGTAAAGTAAGTCACTATTACCGGGAGTAAATTTGGTGGAACTTTAGCTTTACCATGAAGTAACAAGGATGCTGCAGTAGAAGTAGCAGTACAAGTTCAACTCTCAAATAGATTTTGTTGTTGCAGAAATGTTTTCTTTTGAAAAATGAAAGTATTTTTGACTGACCAGTGAAATAGGGGAAAAAAAAAATCAATAGCACTCATTGGCAAAACCATTCCATCTATTAACAGGGGAGGAACGACTTAAAATTAAGTATTTGATAGCATATACTCAATATTCTCAACTTCAGAATTCTATAATTAAAATCCTAGATTTATAACCTCAGTCCTAAAAACTTACCTATAGCAAATGCTATCAAAAGACAATGTGATAAACTAAGATAGTTTACTATCCATTTTTATCTACTACTCATTTCAGCTGTATTTTGACCTAGAAAATCTTACCATTCTAGAAGGAAAATCATGCCTTGGGATGCCTTGGGACTGCAGATATAATCTGTTTTATCTTGCTTATAGCAATTGCTCCTAAAATGTATTTCAAATTTTGTTCCAGTCTGTGACTGGCTGATGCAGCTGATATGGATACTGATGGCCAAGCTCAGACTTGAGAGAGGATATCACGCTGTCAGACTCAAATGCAATTTCCCTTACTGTACCCCAGGTCCAAGCAAGGTCCCAATAAATAATTAATCCTGTGGAAAATTTTAAAACCTCTAGGCTGTGAGATGTGAGTTTGGATGTCTGCAGTTTGGTTTGGATAAAACCCGTTAGGATTTAAGAGTTACAGGAACTACTTGGCTCAACCAAATGCATTCTGCAGACTTCAGACTTCAAGCCCATCTCCTCCATGGGTGTAATAGGTAGGAACGTTTCTAGGTTCCCACATCAACATTTTGGACATAGAGAGATAAGGAATGTTTCCGAACACGGTGTGTCCTTCCAGCAAAATAGAAAACTATCTTCTCTGGTTAATAAGTAAACAGTGCATCTGAGTAACTCTTACCAGGACAGCAATGACTTCTATGACTGGTTCTTACCTTATTTATTTTTTTTCTGAATAGAAATAGGGCCATTCTCACTAGTTTAGACTAATTCCACCTTGTAAAACATATAATAAAATAGCATTGTTATTAACCAAAAATGAACTTATAAAATGAAGAAAATACTTCTGAGTTCTCTTTACTAGCAGCTTAGGCAAATACTGTGAGCTACCTGACAGGTTTCTGTTCCTTATGTTAACAAGCTGTTGCAAATGATACTACTGATTTTTCTAAAATTGCTTTCTATCAATAGTTTGCAATATTTATTTAAGAATGATGGCTGTATAAAAATTTCCTTCAGCGAACTTTTGTACTGCTGGTAAACACAAACACAAGGTTTTTGGCACTCAGACTTGCTTCCAAGTCTAGCAGTCATTGAAACTGCTCATCTTTGCAGTCATTATTTGCATTTACCTTTACTGAAGTCTACTTCAATCAATCGAACTCTTGCAAATGGCCCCTCTGCACTGCACTTTGGAGCCCTCTTGGCCTGGGGGTAATTCTAGAGCTGCCTACAATTATCTCTGAGTGGCTTTAGCTTCCAGGCTGGTACCTAAGAGAGGGAAGTATGCATCAGCAACTTTCTGGCCAGCATTTTTTGCTCCTTGCAGTAACCACCCAAATTCCTCTAATTTCTACAACTAAGCAACTTTTTAAGTGTGTATTTTGCATTATATATTTTAGATATATGTTCATTCAATTGGAAAGAAAGAAAAATGATCAATAAAAGAAATACCTTTCAAAGCTGCTGAATAAAGTAAAATTACAGTAACATACACAGGTGGAAGAAAAAGCACATCCATTTCGTGTTTTGATTAACAGATCATTTGCAGGAAGAAATACTGTATTAGAGTAAAACCAAATAACAAATACTTTCTTGTTTAAAGTTTTCTTATGCTTTCAATGAAAATAGTTTTGAAAGTAGGCACATCATCATATTGCTTATGCAAGCTATTTAAGCTAAGTAAAAGACTTTTCAAAAAGATCCTTTTTTCACTTTAGCAAAGACCTCTCCCATTGATTTGATACTTTTTATGGATAAAAACATTATTCGAGAATGAGAAATATTTCCATTGAAATTACTTATCAAATAATAAGCCATTAGCTTGTTTTCTTTCTGGAAGGGATGATGCCAAATAAATTACTTTTATGATAGGTCAAATATCACCAGCACTGAGAGCCTTGAACATAGTTTTTAAATGCTTTAGTGGATCTATAGCAATGTACTTTATACTGCTGAGGACTTCTGAAATTCCAGATCATCAAAATGTATTTATTCAGCTCAGCTTACCCATTCAGGTGCAGTTCAGGCATCTTCTTCAAAGGAGAACTTCACTGAAGAGTCAGAGGACACAGGAACAAAGAGAAGGGTTTAGTTTGTTTGTTTATAATTCTCCTTTGTGAGATCCCCCAGGAGTAGAAAAGAGAATAGTTCACAGTCTGGTAAGATCAGAACAGCAAAAGTATTTGCAGTATGGCACACAATAAAGCATTGCTTACTTGGAAATACTCTATTCCCAGACAGCACCGTCTTGTGAGATTCACAGATACCTCCAGGCCCTGCCACAGACTTGCTTTGGGAGCTAAGATTCCCCTCACCTCTGGAGACTTTTCTTCCCCAGAGAGCCCTAAGAAACTGATGCAAAACAGATCTGACCCTCTACAGAATATCTGGTCAATTTTCTTTTTTTTTTTTTTCTCTATGGAGGGGTAGATTTTTAAATACTAATTTAAAATTCGAGTTTAATTTTTATTCCCAGTGACACTGTTCATATTCCAGTAAATTTGTATTGTTTTTACAAGCCTGTTTTTTCTTTAATCATGTCATGAAGAAGACCACTAATTCTCTCCTTCTGGATGGCTGCAGCAAGACCACACACGCTCTCTGCTCTGAGCACTATCAGACTGGAAAGAGATGAGAAGACAGAACAAAAGCAAAATACCATCAGGAACCCAATGCTCTCCCCATCTGAATTGTTCCTCACCAAGCCATCAGACTCAGGATCATTGGTCTCTGTGGCCTGGCTATCAAAAAACATTTTTTTTTCACTGGCTTATCATTCCAAAAGTGGTGACAAAGGTGTATCCAAAGAGTTCTCAATTAGCCCTTGGAGGTAGTCTAAAACAAGCAGTAGCCCACACTGTACTTTTTGGTTTAGAGTAATACGAGAAAAGTGCATTTTGGGCTGATAAGCCTGAGTGAATAAAGGGCCTCTGTGGAGTACCTAATGAGAGAAGTTTTGAAGTGCAGTATGCCAGCTATATGGAAGGAAGGCACTGATGGGAAATAAAGTCTCTCTATTAAAGTGCTCATTGATTAGTTGTTTCCAAAAGCACAACTAGGATCTATTTTGAGCTCACAGTGGGTACTCATCCAAGCTATGCTTTCCCTGTTTCAAACAAATTGGCAAGCTGGAAAAGTTTGGCACAACTACACAGACTGTAGCGGCCTTCATTTTAAAGGGAACTACAATTTGAATTTTAATCTCACCTAGAGATGATTCTGAGAAGAAACTTGTGTTTCCTGATCTAAAACTACAAAGCATTCAGTTTGATTTTGGCATCAGTGATATAATCTAAGAAACAGATTGTGTACCTCTGCCTTGACACAGAAAGCTCTCATTTATTTTCATGTCCAAGATGACATCATCAGGGAGACATTTTTTGTAAGATGGATCTCACCTCCTCATCTAGAAATAAAGCCGTAGTTTGTAGATATAGTTGCTCAGTTTGTACCATCTGTGTAGTTCCTGGGGCAGATGTTTACACATCTGATGCAAGAGACACTGGAGGACCAGTCTCAAAGTGCCATTGACTGCCCCTACTTCTGTAGCACGCACAGTGACATTAACACTAAATGTGTTTTCTCATCAGGAATTCAGATACAGTCTTTCTGAGCTCTTTAGCACCATAACTTCTAGCTCCTGGAGCTCATTATGTCTTACCTTAAACCCATGATTTTTAAAGATAAATTTTATAAGATACCATGTTTTTTATAGACGTGATAACTTACAATGCTCTCTGGTGGCTCCATGGGGGTGGGCACACTGCACATTGTTAGAGTTGCAGTTCTAAATTTGGTTACCTTTCTCTGTCAGCTTCCAAAGTTAGGTGTCTGCGCCCTTCCTTAAACAGCTTTGGCTGATCCTTCTAGATCTGCCTCTCCTATTGACCACTATTATATTTAACATCAGAGGTGTCTGGGGCTGAGGTCCTCTAGTATCACGGATAGAACCATTCACCCACTGTCCACGGGCACGTTCAGGAGCTGTTTGGGAGCTGAGCTTACCCCAGCTGCAAGACTTGCTTTGGCGCAGGAGCTGCTGTACATAGACCACTCTTTGGGTGCTGCAGCAAACAGAAATCCCGATGTTGTTTATTACCAGCCTCAGAGACTGCAGGAGAGTCCAACTATTCAGCAGTTCAGTCATACAGTGGCATTTTTGCATAAACATGTCTTTTACACTTTTTTTTTTTTTAATTTCATACATAAAGTGTCGATTTTGTGATTGCTATTTTTATTCAGTCATGAGGACACACACTCTAGGACATTAAATGCTCCATGAGCTCTGTTCGTGCCATATATCTGTATTATATATTCCTACTCTTCTTATGCCCCTACCCACAACATTTTTTCCACCTGTTAACTTCTGCTTGTCTTTTGATGGACATCAGGCCTCCTGTTTGTTAGTCTATTCTCTAGCTGCCCATCTTTCATATTCTTAAGCTTGCCTTTACTTAAGTTGCATAATAATAGTAACACAACTTCTTATTCTTCAGGCTTTCTTCATGGCTTTGCCTATGGACAACAACTGACATCAAAAGTAAAAATAAGAAGCGGGTCTTTGAGTACTAGAGTCCCCCATGTCAGGCTGCCTTCTGAGAGATTATTCAATGCAATTTTCAATATATATATCAGTAACTGAAAGGATATAATTTATTATTGCTGCTGATCACAAGTAAGTCTAAAAAGTCATTTTTATTTGAAACAAACAATTGATTCAAGTGTTTCAAGAAAAGGCTCTGACCTTCAACAGAAAAAACTCCAAACCTTGGTTGGATGGTGAAATAAATCAAGAGTTTATTTGCTAGTTTTTAACAGTCATTTGCTCAAGGTGAAATACAGCCTCTGGCACAGCATATGCAACAATAAGTGAAAGGCGTTTGTACTGAGAAACTTGCAGCAAATATCTACTATTTTTTTCTGATTAAAACTTACTTTTATGTGTTGCATTATCTTTCTAGCCAACATCTTAGTTACCAGCTCCTAAAAAAAATGGAAGGAAACTATCTGAAATGCCATGGCAGATCCAGATAAATGCAATCATGAACATGTTACTGTATCAAACTGCATATAAAAATGGATATTAGAATCAGTATTATATTGAATTAAATGAGTATTACAGCCTGCAAGGCATGTTTTATGCATTTGAGCACTAAATTTTATTTATCTTCTTCCAAATTGTTTCTTTTCAAGGTGTGTTCCAGACTGTTAGACTGATAATGCTGAATTACCTTGTAGCCTAGGAATTTTGGGGAGGAATCTAGAGTGTTTGGTGGCTGGGCAGAGGGCAGGTGGTACTTCTGGCACACACTGAAAAATCTGGGAGGTGTTTTGGGAATGTAATAAGAGTATGTAAGCTGGATGTTTCTGCTAGAGTATTCAGTAGCAAAATATTTAATGATACTGACATTTAAATTGTGATAATTAGATTTCCTAGTTAGCACCATATTGAGAAGAATGGGAACAGTTTATATATTGCTCAGAGCTATTATTTCAGACTGTCTGCAAATTCTGATTGGCAAGAATGACCTGGTTAATATTCTATTTATATATGAGTTTTATTTTGGCTTTAATGAAAGCTTAGCTTTTGGATCACAGTTCTCTACCATTATGTGGCTCTGTGAGAATGGGAATCACAAAAGGCTTGCTTTCAGCCAAGCTCAGAGCTTCTCTAGTGAGATAGGCCCGCAACTCATTACCTCTGCAAATAGTAGTCTGCAAATATGGCCATGACACCTACCATAGTTTCAAGGGAAGGGAGGTTATCTAAATGTCTTAGAAGGTACGACGGACATTTGAGTAGAAACATTTTCTTTGCAAAACGGCTGCAGAAGGAGTGAAGTAAATGCTTCCATTATTATCTCTCCAAGACATTTGTACCCTTGTAAAGGTTTGCTATACTACACAGAACGGAGAGGAGCACCCACCATGACACAGACTGTCTCCATCTAATGACCAGTTTTGCTGCGTTTTACAGCATTTGCTGAGAAGCCATCCATGTGAAGAAATGTCTTCTGCCAGCTGACTTTTTTTCCCTGCAGTATTTTTGCAGCAGAACAGCTTTGGTGGATGGGATGAGGAAAGAATCTACTGTCCTGTCCATTTTAAGAAATAGGATTATTCTCATAGGCATGGAGAACAGGAGGTGCCTGAGGACTGGAGGAAAGCCAGTGTCACTCCAGTCTTCATAAAGGGCAAGAACGATGACCCAAGAAATTGCAGCCCAATCAGCCTCTGTCTCTAGAAAAGTGATGGAGCAGCTGCTTCTGGATGTCATTTCTAAGCATGTGGAGGAAAAGAAAGTTATCAGGAGTAATCAACATGGACTCACCTAGGGGAGATCATGCTTGACCAATCTGAAACTTCTCTGATGGAATGAGTGGCTGGGTAAATGAGCAGAGAGCAGTGGATGTTTTCTACATGGACTTCAGCAGGGCTTTTGACACTGTTTCCTATAACATCCTTGTAGGGTAATCTCAGGAAGCGTGAGATGACTGGGCATTGAGGCGGATCGAGAATGACTGAATGGCAGAGCTCAGAGGGTTGTGATCAGCAACACAGGGTCTAGCTGAAGGCTTGAAGATAGCAGTATTCCCCAGTGGTCAGTACTGGTTCCAGTCTTTATCAATTTATTCATCAATGACCTGGATGAAGGGACAGAATGTACCCTCAACAAGTTTGCTGATGGTGCAAAACTGGGTAGAGTGACTGATACACTGGAATGCTATGCTGCCAGTCAGTGAGACCTGGACAAGCTGGGGAGTTGGGTGGAGAGGAACACAACGAAGTTCAACAAAGACAAGTGCAAGGTGCTGCACCTAGGGAGAGTAACACCACAGCCCAGTACAGGCTAGGGGTTGACCCGCTGGAAAGAAGCTTTGTGGAGAAGGACACGGGGATCCTGGCAGACAAGAAGCTAAACATGTGCCCTTGTGGCCCAGAAGGCCAATAGTATCCTGGGGTGCATCAGGAAGAGTGTGTCCAGCAGGTTGAGGACAGTTATTCTCCTGCTCTACTCTGCCCTGGTGAGGCTGCATCTGGAGTACTGCATCAAATTCTGGGCTCCTCAGTACGGAAAGACAAGGAACTACTGGAGAGGGTCTGGTGCAGGGCTGTGAAGATGATTAGGGCACTGGAACATCTGTCCTATGAGGAAAAGCTGAGAGAGCTGGGCCTGTTTACCCTGGAGAAGAGACAACTGGGAGGGCATCTTATCAATACACATAAATAAATATTTTGAAGATGGGTTCAAGAGTACAGGGCTAGACTTTTTTGAGTGGTGCCCAGCAACAGGATAAGGCACAACGAGCACAAACTGAAATAAAGGAAGTTCCATCTAAACATGGGAAAAATTCTTTACTCCTAGGGTGGCAGAGCACTGGAACAGGCTGCCCAGTGAGGTTGTGGAGTCTCCTTCCCTGGAGATACTAAAATTCCACCTGGATACAATCCTGTACAACCTGTTCTAGGGGAACCTGCTTTAGCAGGGGGGTGTTGGACTAACTGATCTTCAGAGGTCCTTTCCAGCCCAAATAATTCTGTGATTCTGTGATTCTCTTCTTAATCTTCTTTGAGCAGGGGCCTGGCCTCATTAACAGTTCCTTCGGTTCACATAATAAATGAACTTCAGTATGGATATCCTTGTCAGAACTTTCAGGAAGGCAGCTTGTCTTCTGAAGAGTTGCCTGCTGCCAGCTTACTGCACGGCCAGGTGTGGTTGTATGGAAGTGCAAGCTGTTGAGGAGGTGGCATTGTTCAGGGAGGACCTGTTCATGGGAAAAAAGGGCTAGAGTAGGAGTGGAGAGGCAGAATAAATGCATTTGGGATAAACAGTGGGATGCAGGGAAGCATGGCGGAGATGGATGGAGATAAAAGACTAAATAATATGGGTAAGAGTAAAGGGAAGTGAAAAGAGAGAACACAGAGACAGACCGTCTGTAGCCACTGGGGTGTTCTGCCCTCCAAGAAGCCAGTCTGATCCCAGGAACATCTTCATCCTTCTGCTGTCAGTCAATATCTAAGAAATCCAATAACAATGTGTGAATCTCACCTTCTCTCATTTCCAAACAGCTGGCTTGCAGTCTAGCACAACCCCCCACTGCTCCAGCAGCAAAAGTGATTAGGAAGCACAGATTTATGCAGTAGTTATGTGGATAAACAACGCTGCTGCTGAAGTTCAAATGATGCATGCCTGGTTTTTGAAGAAATCATTAAGCCCTTCAGACCAACTTCAAATGAGCCTTTATGAAAACAAGGAAGGAAGGAAGGAAGGAAGGAAGGAAGGAAGGAAGGAAGGGAGGGAGGGAGGGAGGGAGGGAGGGAGGGAGGGAGGGAGGGAGGGAGAGAGGAAGGAAGGAAGGAAGGAAGGAAGGAAGGAAGGAAGGAGGGAAGGAAGGAAGGAAGGAAGGAAGGAAGGAAGGAAGGAAGGAAGGAAGGAGGGAAGGAGGGAAGGAGGGAAGGAGGGAAAGAGAGAAGGAGGGAAGGAGGGAAGGAAGGAAGGAAGGAAGGAAGGAAGGAAGGAAGGAAGGAAGGAAGGAAGGAAGGAAGGAAGGAAGGAAGGAAGGAAGGAAGGAAGGAAGGAAGGAAGGAAGGGAGGAAGGGAGGAAGGGAGGGAGGGAGGGAGGGAGGGAGGGAGGGAGGAAGGAAGGAAGGAAGGAAGGAAGGAGGGAAGGAGGGAAGGAGGGAAAGAGGGAAGGAGGGAAGGAGGGAAGGAAGGAAGGAAGGAAGGAAGGAAGGAAGGAAGGAAGGAAGGAAGGAAGGAAGGAAGGAAGGAAGGAAGGAAGGAAGAAGGAAGGAAGGGCTGCAGAACAAAGTATTCAGAACTTAGAGAAAAACATCCAGAATTAGCAGGGACTCAGTACACTCCCCATGTGTGTGCTCACTGTGAGACAGTCTTTAATTAAGTGATCATGTAATATTTCATCCACAAGACCTTTGCCTGATTACGCACACAGGGCAATGAGTATTCACAAATTTTGCTGCTCTTGTAAAGTACATTTCTGTAGCAGGCATTTTAATTTGCTCCACAATAATTAAATGTATTTATTGAGCTGTAGTAGGTTAACAGGGGAACTATCTAAGGAGAAGCAGAAGGGAGGAATGACTTGATGAGTAATTAATCATTCATAAAATTCTTATAGTGACAGTTCCTACAGGGATTTCTGAATTTGCAAACTGCCTCATCTCTGCTTTAATTTTGGTTTTTTTTTCTGTGCAAATCAGGCATTATTTACTTTATCTGGCCTGTAAATATAGTAAGAGTTGAAACTAAATAGCAGCAGTCCCCTTAGAGGAAGCACTAAGATGGTCGTTTGACCTATACTACTATTTATTTTCATGAAACTTGCAGGACCTAGATAATAAAAAGCTTTAGGCCAACTGTAAAATCTGGCCAGTGACAAGTACATGGGCCAAGAGACAGGCACCCCAAGCTCACACTAGCTCTCATGCTCGCACACACTTGCAGTTACTCAGTCAATCAGTCACCTGGGTGTGAGCACCCAAGGCCTGTTTCCCTGGGCCAAACAGATGGGAGTTTGTAGGATTTTTCCAGTGTCTATAGCATTAGACTTACTCAGAAGGGTTTGACTCCCACATTTGTGAAACTTTATCCTGGGTTCTCCGGTGGGGAGTGCCTGGCTGAATGGAAAGAACGAGTACTGCCAAACCATGTATATAAGGAGTGAGGCATCAAAATGCAGGCTGCAAATCCCTGCTGTGTGAGCATCATCAGCTGGACGGCCTTTAAAACCAAATGTGCCTTTTCATCAGCAAGAATACCTCTGACAAAACACATACCCTCAAGCCTGAAGAATCTGCAAACAGTCAATTTGCTCCCAGTATGGAAGCTTATCATCAGACAGCTAATTCAGCTTTCCTCCACTGGGAGAATAAATTCTATTTACTTACCTGTTATCAGCAACAATTGTTGTTTAAAAAGAATGAAACAGAACGTGATTGATTAGTTCTTTCCCCAGGTCTTTGAGGATCCAAGGCTATTTTTGTCATTTATCATGCTACATTCACACAAACATAATTTCTTTCAAGGTACCAGTGTGGCTATGATGGTAACGGAGTGGATTATTCAGCAACGTGTTAGCCATTAGTAGCTGTTTTTCTCCAATCTCCACTGTAACATGCATATAAGATTTCTAAGGCTACCATATGCCTTACAGTTTTTTCTCCCATACTTTATTTAGACAGAAAAAACCTGTTGGTTTCTGTATAAATTTCAGTGTCTAGAAATAAACTGCAATCCTCTGAACTAAAACTGGAGTTCAGATATATCTCTTTGCTAGCAGCAAAGAATGAAAGTAGAGCCTTTATTCGTTTATTTGCTTTCCTGTTCTTGATCGGTATGTGTAAACATGTGAATTTTCTCTTCTGTTCTGCTGAGAAGTCTTTTACCAGGGCTTAGATCCTGTATTCTGCCCTGGACATTCACTTCATGGAGCTGCAGTCAGTCAAAATAGAGCCAGCAGAGCTGCAGCCATACCCTTGCTTATTTGCTTGCTGTTAAAGTCTGTCATTGGTTCTACAATAGACAATATGATTTCCATTTGTGACAGGTGGCGGAGCAAATGCAACCCAGACAGGCCCTCACCCAGCACAGCAGCTGTGGCTCTACCTCCCCTGGGAACCTCCATGAAAAAGTCAATACCCTTCCAAGGCACGTTTGTTCCTAAAAACTGTCTGTGTGTTTGGATAGGGACAGCATACGCCTCCCTTTCCCTGGACCCGGCCTTTCTTCTCCTACACCTGGCATGTTCACACTCTACCATGAGTCTCTAAGCCAAGGCTCCCTCCTCAGGAGCTGGGAATCTGCCAGTGCTGAAGATGAAGGTATGCTCACTTCAGCAAGGTGGACAGATTGTTTTTTTCCCCAACAAATCATAAGGGAGGGGTGTGAGTTCTGTGGGCCACCAGTTTTGGCAGTCAGCTAAAACTGCCACCTTTGGCAGTTAGGTGGTGGAACACCAATCCCACCACAGTCCAAGTCTTCTTTCTTCCCTCTTCTGCTGCCTCAAAAGCTCCCTACTCATTCAGCTGCTGAGACAGGGGAGAAGGGGTAGAAAGGCATACAGGTGATCAGAAGACAGATAGCCTAAGTGGTGCACTCATTCTCTCATTTTAGAAACACCAAATGTATATGCTGTCTCCTTCTGTCTGGCACCTACAAGGATCTCATCTTGCCATTCTTGATCAGCAATAGGCACTGTAAAAGTACACTGATTCTTAGACTCGTTTTTTCAAAGCACATCCATGCCCTGTGGAATCTCATGTGGAGTAAGAGGACCCTTGGGGATAGTTGTTGCCTTAACTAAAAAAGGATAACCGCTGTGTAAAGGCAAGGTGGGTGCATCATGAGACAGTCCTATTGAAAAAACAAAACAAGGAAAGAGAAATTACTGTAAGTGAACTTCACGGGAATACTCTGAGGCCCCGGCTCAGTTTTTATCCGAATTAACATTAAGATCATTTTTTGACTGGGTTAATTTTAATCAAGTGAGGGGAGTTACTGGTAGGCCTGCATGAAAGCCAGGAAATGAAAGAAATGCAACCAAGGAGAAAACCTGCTACCCTGCTGGATTCATCACACCTTGTACTAATCCATCACTCCCTGCCCTGCTGAGGAGGAGGTGGGGAGCCAGTGACTCTGTGGGTAACCAGAAGCCAGCCGAGGTTGACCTTGTGACCTTGTGACTAGAGGACCAGCGCTTCTGCTGGCCAAGCCCTGCGCTGACCAAAAATATGCACTGGGTGTCGGATAGCCATCATGGAAGCCTCCAGGCTGTCCATTCAATGTCAGGTGCTGGAGCAAGCACACAGTCAAGTGCACATGGGCTGGCATCTTCATCCCATTCGGCTTCCAGCTTGGAATACCAGGGTGGAGTATGGAATAAGCCATGTGATCCCTGGCAGGCAGCAAGGCACCTCTGCTTTCCTCATGATTGCTACAACATGTGACAGCAAGCCTGCATTGGGTTTTTAGGACCAAGATATTACTCCATCTCACTTAATGAAATCATCATCTCCTTGCAGCAAGAACAGTCCCAAAGCCCAGGCAAACCTCCCTTTCAAAGGGTCTCCAGGCTATTACTCTTATATAATGGAATAATTGGCTGTAATGGGAAATGCTCAATGAGATGATGCTAAAAGGACTGTCCCAGAAAAAAAATGGAAAATACTCCTTTAATGACTTCACATTATCAGAATTGTAGGCATTTCTGTTTGAAGATGCAAGCATGCATTTTTCACAAAAACTTTTAGTATGTTTCTTTAAAAAAATTCTTTCCTTTAAAACTATAAAAATATACGAAGGTACACTAGGTCATAAAAGCAAAAGGAAAGAATCTGTCCTGCTCTTTCTTGACCGGATACAAAATACAAAAGGAAATCTTAACTTTTAAATGCTGTTCCAAAATCATGGTTTCTGAGCAGCTTACACTGAATATGTAATATGTTGGTGCTCTGAGCAACAGAAGACTAGGGATGCTGGTAGGTTAGTGAGTCTTTCCTAAGGAAAAATTAGCCCATAGCTTTTAATAACAACCTAATTTTTTCCATGTTATTTATAGCAATGTTTCTAGTTCTGAGTCACACATGCTGAGAAATGTGAATGAAATCGTCACTGGTTTTTTTGTTGTTTGCTGTAAACAGAAGTAACCTGGCACCTCCATACAAATGGTGCTGCGCATATTTCTGAATCCGTGAAACGAATATCACGATGATTAAAAGTAGCTACAAAAGTAAGGCTACATCTACAAAATAATAAGCTGTACCAACTTATTCTCATGGTTTTTTAAGATTCATTTCGGAAAAACAGTCCTAGCAGGATCTTCATTGCAATCAAATGACAGCCTAAACCAGAACAATCTAGAAGGAAACAGAGCTTAAATCATAACACTTCTATGTCTGTAAGTAGCTGAGATTCTCCACCTATACCTACGTTTGCCCCAGTTGCCAAAATATTTGGCTACATTGGGAGATTTAGTGTTTTGGAAGCTGTAACCATTTTCTGCCACTTTATGCTATACTGTTATATTTTTAATGAGGTCACTTACTGAAGGGTTTTGGAGCAAAATTCAGAGCATTCCCAGGTTGACATGTATTGCCAAGAACAAATGGAGATAAAAATAGAATGGATGACTCTTTCATATAGGGAAAACTGAAATCTGTAAACTAATTTTTAATTACAAGGTGCTTGATCTGGGAGATGTGTGATATATCCCAAATCTAATTAATGCTAAGCTTTTTTTTTTTTTTAACTGATTTATTTTTTTTTTAACAGATTTCTAATATTCTTCTGTGTTATTAAATATAGTAGGCCTGAATTTCATGAGCAATAGGTTTATGATCCTTTCTGACCACTCAAGGAGCCCTGAAAGTGAGCAAAACTGGCAAGGGAAACTTTTACACTCTTTTGTCACATCCTGGTAATTTCAGAATAAGACCTGAGTCCAGTATAAGTGAGAATAAAGGTAGCTTTGCTTCATAAAATGGAACAAACATATTCCTTGCACAGGAGGACTTACATATCTTTAGCATACCTTTGGCTTTTGCATTGGCTTAGGTACAGGAAGTCGGGCAGATAAACTATCGACAAAGAAAAACATTTGAAGACTATGCTTATCTTTCTAGCTTAGTTGTTATTTGCCAGCAGCCAAAATATCCTGAAACATTTCTAAGTCCTCCAAGAGAGGAGCTGCATCCTTGTTCTGTTATCTTATTTCTGCGCAATGGTCTAAAATCCAAAGGTCACTGACTCTCCAAACATTCACACTTCAGTGTAACTGTTCATGTTATGCTGGTTCAAGTAGGTGTCCACAACCTCATAAATGAGGGTCATTCCTGAGACAAAATTAGACCCTGTTGACTGCTTCTTATACAACTCTCCACATCCTCATTTAATTTACATGGAGTGAAGTGAGACTAAGCTCGGGCTTAGAAGTTAATAGTGTATTCCCTGGGGTCCGTTCAGTCCTGTTACTATCAGTGTCATCACTGTTTAAACAACAGCCTTTGAGGCTTTGTCTTACTGAGTATATATTCGTATATCCTGAGATTTTCTTGAAAGTGAGCTTGAATTCAGCTAGCAGATTTAAATTGGCATCTACTCTGATGCCAAGAAAATATGTGTCTCTGCCTTTCAAGACAGGGAGCTGAATATTACTGAACTGACTCTTTAGAGACATGCAAAAGTTCGGATGTTAATCAGTTAACTCAGTACCTAAAACTTCCTCTCAAATTGATCGAGTTAGCATGTTTCCAAACTTAAATAATTAATTTGTTTTATGCCTTGCTTATTAACCAGCTCTGCTCCATTGTGGCCTGCTATAATCTTTGGTGAGGGAAACAAAATTGGAAGATGAAGAAAACTGGGAAGAAAAATAATGATGAGAGCTGTCTGTTCTCTTTTAGCACAGGGAGTTGATAGACCATCCATAGCTGTTTAAATAGACAATGTCAATAGAAAGATTGGCTGTGGTGCCTGTGTATCATTTACTGGTAGAAAGTAAATCTTCACTATTGCTTGCAATGCAATGCCTAAGATGAAGTGCTGTATCATAATGGGGAATTAGAGCCAAGCTATGAAAAGCCTTGTTGCCCGCAACTAATCAGAAGGATGACGGTATTTTGAAAAATGGATAAAGGCCACCTGAGCAGGGGGGAAACTGCAATATCAGAGAAGACACAGCATATTTTCCCATCAGTAATAGACGATATATCTCCCAGTATTCAACATATTGGTTGCTGTAATCATATTCAGTACAGCATGTGATTGTTTTATGCCTTTGATTTACTGTTATCTTTAATTAACGGCAATTCTGTCTTTCTGAACATTAAATGAGTTTGGTTTATGAATTCTAATTGTAAAAGTCTCTCAAATTAACAGAATGGAAAAAATACATTCATAATTGACTATTTTTTTTTTAGATTACAATAAGCTATTAGAGGGAACAGAATAAATGTGTACAGAAAAATGATTAGACTGTGCAGTTCTTCATGTTGTACCACATTCCCCTGGCTTCCTCATCTTGGATAGACAAACTTCTGGGTTTTTTCAAGCCCAGAGCCTTCCTTTTCTTTACAGCCACAGTCATTTGGTTTCAATGGAGACACTTCCTGAGCCTTAATCACCCAGTCAGGGGAAGAATATGAGCACACTGACTCAGGCTGTAGATCATAATTTTCAAAGGCTAGAGGGATTGGAAGATTTTCCGCCACTTAATATAGCAATGAGTGTAATCTTCCAGAAGAAATTTCACTCTCCCACAGCCTTGTCTTGAATCTTCCGTCAAAGGAAATGGGCTTATATATTGCTAAAATATCTTGAGCAGCTTTTGACACTTCAAAGCATCAGTGTGCTCAGCACAACATGGACTAGCTAACACTTCCAAAGCGACTGTACACTGAGGATCACACTGCTTTAGAGACAGACAAAATTCTTCCAAAACAGATGTCAAAACTGACACGGCAACCGATCTCTCAGGCAGTTCTGCTGTGTGCTCTGGCTGTCACCTTTCTTAAACCTGCCACAGGGCAATGATCAGCATACTTGCCATTCAATACATGTATTTGCAGCTCTTTCATGTTATATTAAAAAACTACGTCTGCGAAGCCAAAAGGACACATGAATGTAATTTCTTTTCCCACAAAACATTTGCTGTGTTCTTCAAAAGGTTAACCCACCTTACTAAACTGCACAAACATTGTTTCACTTTTATTGACACTCTTTTCAGACCACGAAATGAGTTGAGGTTTAATCTTTTTTTATTATATATAGTGGAAGAAACAGACTAATTTAGTAAGCTACACACACGGAGATATTTCAAAAACATGCTCTCTAAAGCTCTTTCTTGCAGTTGCAAGAAGGTAAAGGGAAATGGCATGTCACAAAGAAGAGGTGATTGTTAAGATAAATATAGTTATATTTACAGGGCTGATATTAAATTTTTATTTTTCTTTTAGTCCTAGGTACGTCTAGAGACTGTTGCACTGCTCTAATGCAGGAAATGCTCCATGCTCCTTGGGTTGTGAATAGTGGGGTTATATTGTATGGTTGTCTTTTCCTAGCAAAAATAAAATTACCATTAAAAAAGAAAAAGAAAATTTTGAAAGGATTATTTCATCTCAGCACAAAATTCTTTTTGAAAATGCTCTTCACTTCTGACGGTGTGAGAAAACAGCATGTGGAATACTCAGCAAGGCTGGCTGCTCACTGGGGTGGCAGCAAGTGTTGTAACCTCCAGTCTGGTGCTACATAAATGTAAGTGCGGGTAGCAGTTTGGTCACTTCATTTTGCCATATGGTTTCCAGAACCAATTTCCCATAACTGTCTTTATGGGGGGAGAAGTAAAGCTTCACAACACACCTAGCATCTCTGCGAGCCTAACTGCAAAAGCTGATAAACTACATTGTCATAGAATTGTTAGGGTTGGAAAGGACCTTAGTGCAGAGGAGGGCCACGAGGACGATCAGGGGACTGGAGCACCTCCCGTATGAAGATAAGCTGAGAAAGTTGGGACTGTTCAGCCTGGAGAAGAGAAGGCTGCATGGAGACCTCATAGCAGCCTTCCAACATCTGAAGGGGGCCTATAGGGATGCTGGGGAGGGACTCTTCATTAGGGACTGTAGTGAGAGGACAAGGGGTAACGGGTTCAAACTTAAACAGGGGAAGTTTAGATTGGATATGAGGAAGAAATTCTTTACTGTAAGGGTGGTGAGGCACTGGAATGGGTTGCTGAGGGAAGTTGTGAGTGCTCCATCGCTGGCGGTGTTCAGGGCGGGGTTGGACATAGCCTTGGGTGACATGGTTTAGTGTGAGGTGTCCCTGTCCATGGCAGGGTGGTTGGAACTAGATGATCTTAAGGTCCTTTCCAACCCTAACTGTTCTATGATTCTATGATCATTTAGTTCCAACCCCCATTATTGTAAGCAGCATCCTCAGCAGAATGAGCAGGATGGTGGAGTGGGGCTAGGGGCCAGGTACACAGCAAACTCCTGTGTTCAGCAGCTGTGAGTCCCATGAGATTTCTTTCCAAAGGCTGCATCCACTCAGAAGAATGTGACATCCATCCAATGCAACCTCTCAGCAGCCATCCTTGTGCCAAAGCAGAGCAGAGGGCTGGGTCCTTCTCCTATGGGAAACAGTGAGTCTGTGTGACACTGATCTGGGTCATGATGCTCCTATTAAATACTCCAAACTCTGAAACAACAGAAATATAGCAAAAGTGTGGAGCATTGGGAATCTGGTGATAGCAAATTTTCTCTACTGATGATTCCACCCAGTATTTTCTGGTGAGAGGATAACTCAGGGATGCCATGCCACAAATTCTGCTTCCAAATTTAGTAACGTATTTTAAAATGCATTTAAGAAATACTGCTTTCTTCTGTGGAAGTGGATTTGACTATGTCTGCAGGATCTTGGGTTTCATAGCTCATGAAATTGCTTCACTTAGCAAAATATTAAAGAACTCATATAGATTATGTAGGCTACACAGGTTAGGGAAACAATGGCACACAGCATTACCGAATTGTAGCCTAATACTTAAAAGGAAAAAAAATAAGTAGTTCAGACTACTCCACTGTGAGCCTATAGAGAATCCAACTTGTAAAAATGTGCTGAAAAGTCTCTTGAACAGCAGGCTGGTCAGACTGACCAGAATAATAGCTTCAATCTATATTAAAAACCCCTGTAAGCACAACAAAGGAAGCAAGGATTTTGTTCTTGACAGAACAGTCCTGTCAGTGCTGAAACTTACAACCCCTTTGTTTTTACCTCCCACCCTTTAGCTGAGCATTTGGGCATTACTAATCCTCAAACTGGCAACACCAAGTGATCTTTATGGTAAGAGGAGAGACTGCCAGGATTGCTTCCTATCAAAGTCTGTACCAAAGTGATCAGCACTGGTAAGGCCACAGCCTGAGTGCTGAGTCCATTTCTGAGCTCCCCAGTACAACTGAGAGATGGACATATTGGAGAGAGTCCGGCGATGGACTACAAAGATGGTGAAGGGAATGGAGTGCCTCTCCCGTGAGAAAAGGTGGAGAAAACAGGGACTGCTCAGCCTGGAGAAGAGATAGTCTTATCAATGTGTAACTGAGAGGAAGGCTCAAAGAGGATGGAGACAGGCTTTTTTCAGCGATGCCCAGTGACATGAAAAGAGCAATGGGAGCACACACTGAAACACAGTTTCAAGAAACACTTTTCTACTGAGTGAGCAAGCATTGACACAGGCTGCCCAGTGAAGTTGTGGAGCCTCCAACCTGGGGGATATTCAAAAGCCATGGAAATGGCTGGGCAGATTGCTCCAGGTGTCCTTGCTTGAGCTGCAGGGTTGGATCAGAAGTCCTCCAGAGGTCATATCCAAAGTTTCTAGGCTGTTTTGTTTTGTTTCCCTGCAATTTTTTACATGCTGCTTAGATTTTATATTAAAATGCAGTGACTATTGAGGTGCCAGTCATAAAACTCAAACCCCAGCTCAGCATTCATCTTGGGTCTGCAAACAGGCAAATTCATGTGTTTCAGTCAATATAGCTTTAATTGGCTCATATTGCAAAACCAACAGGAATAAAAAAGACAAAAAGAAAAAAGGCAAGAGCCCATTTTTTTGCATCTACTTACTTTGTTGTCTTGTGGTACTTCATAAAAATCCACAGCTTCAAGTTCCATGACAGATCAAGTAAAACATATATTTCATAAGATTATTTGTTACCAGAAATAAGTTTCCTTGCTAATGCCTTGTTAGACCAGTGCACAAGATCCGCAACTTCTGCCTTGACAGACAATAAGAAAAACCACACATCCCAGAAGAGAAAAGCAGCCCTATGTATAGTGCATGCATCAAACAGAATGCTGTGTTAAATACGAGGAAAATAGCTTTTTCTAACAACTAACTGCTTTACTGACGTGTTAAATGTTTAAGGCCAGGCTCTTTTAAAAAGGATTGCTAAAACTTAAATTCTCATATAAATTTGATATGAAATATTTCTAGAACTGTAAACAAAGCTAAAACTTTCCCACTCAGTTATAAAAAGCAAGTTTTGTTGTTTGGTTTTTGGTTTTTTTCTTTAACATAATAACAGAAATTTTCTTCTGCAGCCTTTGACAGGTAGTTTGTATACTGTTTCTTTTGTAATTCAGCAAGAATTCTGTTTAAAACTTGCTGCATGTATTTTCTGATATCATATTGGTACCCTGCATTTTCTTTATCGGAGATCTGTCATACTCCCAAGTACAGACATTAAACCACACAGTCATCTTTTCTACTTTCACTAGTTTAAGCCTGTTGTGGATAGATCAGGGTCCATTTTTTTCCCAGAGTACCTTCTTAGCACTTTCTGAAAGCCTGACCTATGTCTGAAAAGTCAAAACTCCAATGCACTTACTTGGGCATTTTGTGCTCTCTCATTAAACATTTTAATGCTCCACAGAAGCAGAAAAAGTTATATTTCTTCCCAAGTGGGACAGCACTGGAAATATATGGAAAAATATACACAAATATGAGAGCATAATGTACTGAAACATAAAAGCATAATGACAGTTTTAACTCCCCAACTGATGAGTGTTGATAACATTTGGTTATGAGCACATAACTCAGGAGAGGCATATCAGATGGTTGTGGTAATTCCTGTTGTCTTTCCAATTAGATGTAGTGTATTTGCAGTGAGCCACTGTAGCTAGAAGAGCTTTGAGATGGAGAAGAGCTAGCAACACTGGGGCCATAACAAGCAAAGAAGGACAGGGGTGAGGAAGAGGAGGTGTCACATAAACTGATTCACAGAAGTCTTCATAAGTTTTGGATAACTGAGTATTTCAAAACATGATTTATATTGGATTGTGTGATACAAATCAGGGTAGACCTGTATGATACCAAAACTTTTTTATATTCTGTTGTGGTTTAAGCTCAGCCATAACTTAGGACCACACAGCTGCTCTCTCACCCCCCCCTTCCCGCTCCCGGCAGGATGGGGAGGAGAATCGAAAGAATGTAACTCCCACCAGTGGAGATAAGAACAGTACCGTAACTAAGGTATAACACAAACCACTGCTGCTACCACCAGTAATAATAATCATAGAATCATAGAATAATGATAAGGGAAATAACAAGGGAAGAGAATACAACCACTCACCACCCACCGACTGATACCCAGCCCGACTGAGCAGTGATCTAACCCTTCTGGGTAACTGCCCCAGTTTATATACTGGGCATGACATGCTGTGGTATGGAATACCTCTTTGGTCAGTTTGGGTCAGGTGTCCTGTCTCTGCTGCCTCCCAGCTTCCCCTCCTTCCTGACAGAGCATGAGACTCAGAAAGTCCTTGGTCAGGCTAAACATTACTGAGCAGCAACTGAAAACATCGGTGTTATCAGCGCTGTTCCCAGGCCAAAAGGCAAAAACACAGCACTGCACCAGCTACTAAAAAGCAGAAAAATGACTGCTACTGCTGAACCTAGGGCAGTATAATAAAAAAAAAAATAATAAAATTGAATTGTACTAAGATACCCAATAAATTTAATGTAGAAATTGATTTTTTTAAAAATAATAAAAAAATAGGACATTTTTCTAAGCCTGAATTTTGAAACTATTACTTTCTAAAATTAAGGGAGAAATAAATATCTAAAATCTCTGTAAAAAAATATCTTTTATGATGCACTGTCTCACTTTTCTACTAAGTAGACAAGCTCTGCATGTCATATTAGTTCTACTTTAACAGAACCTGTGGATTTTCTTCTAAGGCTTGTTTCATTAGTTCCTGACACTCAAAGACTAAGCAAAGGTTTTCTTAAGCAGCAAATAAAACAATTTAGAGACTTAATGGACTGTCACTTGGAAGGAAAATTATCTAAATACAGGCAGCAATTGGTTTTCACTGTAACCATTCTGCTTTCAGCTCTTCCCATTACCCTAACCTTTTGCACTGCAGTGAAAATACATTAACAAGAATGGGAACACGGCTAAAGTGATAATTTATCCTGGCAAGATTTGGAGCCATGCAAGGTAAATTTTAATAAAAAAGTCCTGTTAAGATAGACAGAAGTAATTTGGTCCCATCCTCCACTGTTATATTCAACTGAGTCTGAACAGCAGCCATTCAATTTGCATGGGAGCTTATGTTACCAATAAAAAGAAAAAAAATGGTACAAACTGCAGTGAGGAATTTGACTTCTTTGTCTGTAAAGGGAATGGCCATTTGTTCTCTGCTGAAAACACAGAGTGGTAATATGAGAAATACTCATTTTTTATTGCTGCAAGCAATGCATGAGGACTGGTGAAGAAAATTTCTGTGTTTACCTTTTTTCTTCAGAAATCAAATGAGATATGTGAAATTTAGCAAGAGAATGTTAAAGCTTCATTGTAAATTCAGTATATTTTTAGAGATGTGCTATCTGCTTTAAATGCTTTCTAATTTGGATCTGAGCAAACAAAATCTGCTAGCTGAGATAAATACCTATGTAGGATGAAGAAGATTTTGGCTGGGATATATGCAATCATCCATATTAAAAACCTTTAATAACGCACTGAAAATTTTTGTGGTGCTTTATCAACACATAATAAAATACAGTTTTAGGACCCAAGTTTTCACTTGGGTTTCACAGATCAGAATAAAAATGTTCCTCCCTTGGAAAGCTGTGAATTTGGACCCTGAACCTTGCCACTGTGACTGTCTTCCCCAAAAAAACCTGTGTGGTACGGAAGTCCCAGCAAGAACTGAGGCAGGCTGCTCAGTGCAACATTCAGAGCCAGCGTGGGCATCTCTGCACCTACAGCAAACACATTCCCCAAAGACCTAGGAAGTGATTTGGGTGACTCACATGAATTCCCAGAGCCATTGTGTTACCCACAGAGTGTCATCCTCACCTGCCTCTCAAGCAGAGTACAAGATTCCTGCAGGTACCATGTCATGTCTGCCTGTTTCTGGGTACCATCTACACACCCACCTGTGCTTAGACAGTTGAACCTTGCCCCAAGCCCCCCCAAAACTCATAGGAGTAGGTATCTAAATGTCTTCAAGTAGCTAGGCTTCAGTCTCTAAAATTTGGTGGTGGCACCAAAATAATTATGCAACACCACACTGCGAATGGTAAGGTTATTCTGGTTATTCAGCTATTTTTAAATCCATGGTAAAAAAAAATATCACCAAATTTGCATATTCTTATGCTGGTTTTGTTAAACTCTAAAGATTCCTTTTTGGTTTTACTGTAACTATTTCTGCTTATGTTAAAGACTGTATATTTGGCTACAGAAAGCTTTTTAAAGGTTCATTAGAACACACTGAACACCATGCTTTAACAGCGCTTCCTTTCTCTAGGGCTAGGCAAGCACTAGGCATTTCTGGGAGTCCTATCATGCCACTGTAGGAGGATGGCTTCTCTAAGGTTTCCAGACTTGTATTACACACTGGGTAGAGAAAAAGAGCCAGCAACATGTGCTCCCATCCTTTCAACTCAACCTTCTGTGTGATGACCCATCTTTTCCCTTCTCTTCCCAATACAGTCTGACCTTCCTCGGCCCCACTGCATTTTCTAAATCACAGCCCCAGTGGGGTGGAGATCCCCAGGTCCTGGTTTCTGATCTTGGGTCATACCTACTCTTCTCTTCTGTGATTGCCTAAGGGAAAACAGCCCTCTAAAAGCAGGACTTACCTGCTCTCAGCTGCGGGCCATAGCTGAGAATAGTGGAGTCAGCTTCCTTAACACCTCCCCTTCTGGTTCAATGAATCTTGCCCTGCTGTGAGTCACCTCACATGCCTCCTTCAAGCACCTAGCCTCTAAGGAGGTCAGAGTCCAGCCTTCACTCTTGTACTAATCCTTTTTTTGGTCTGGCTGAAAGCAGCTGTTTGCTCAGTGAACAGCTTTAAATCATCTCCCTCAGTCCCTGGATTTCATTGTGGTCAGCATGTTTCTAGAATGAAGAATTGCAGCATCCCAGTTATAAATACACACGGGTTTTATTAACTATGGTTCTAAGAGCCTAATTCCATGGTTTAATCATTAGATAGGTCTTCCTGCTAGAGATCAAACTTCAAAGTCAGTCTTAGGTCAAGTTAACATTGTGTAATAAACGTTCCCCCATACCAAACCATGTACTGTCAAAAGGTCAGTGATCACCCACCACACTGCTTGCCTTTTGCACCCCTGGAATTAACTGGCTTCAGAAAAAGTCATAGATGAGAAATGTTTTTTCAATTAGCTAAGAAAATCCTCACCTACTGGAAGTTACAAGTCATCAGTAGGATGCAACAACTGAATGAAACTTGCCTCAGTTGTGAATGAAACTCATCTCATTCATCTCAGAAGGCTCTGATGCAGCAACAGTGTGAATATGAGTCTTGTAAAAAGTGCCTTTTCGTTTAAAGATTTTGCAGCAGCCTTCCACTATATTTTTGGGGGAATACCAGAGCTCAGCAGCAGTAACATTTAATGCAAACCCTTCCCTCTGTGTGAGTTTGGGTCACATGGAGGTTCTGTGTTTCAGCTACAAAAGCCACACAGAGGCTGAAAGTTTCATCTCCTGAAATGTCCAAGTTAAGAATAAAGGAATGCTATTGTGGGACAGTACAAACGGGAAATCTTCAGCCACCTGATATACAATAAGGAGATTTACAAGAGATATTTGAAGTGACCAAGAACTGTTGGAAAAACTCTATCCTTACAGAGTTCAGTCTTGGACTCTTCACATCCAGTATTCCTCACAATAGGAAGGAGATTTGCCAAGGAATTTTGGATCAGATCCCTATACTCATTCTAGGCTTTGAAATGTGTTTTGCAATGCATGGAGGAAAAAATAGGGAGAAATTTAAACTGTGAGTCAGAACCATCCCTAGAAGGTGTAAATTAAAGGGTTAGAAGACATCTCACTTTTAAGTACTATTCACATTCAATAGAGAAAAGCAGCCCCTTGATGTTGCACTTTCTGATTTAAAGCTCAGTAATTAAAAGCAGCTATTTTTAAAATTGATGTTTGTTAATACAAGATGCTGTTACTTTGCATTTCATTCCAGACAGCACTTTTATAAGTTTTCTCAATAAAAAATACCCCAAAAGGACCAGTTTTAAACCAAAAATCCTGTGAAAATTTATCTACTGGATTTAAGATGTGGTGAATTTCAGAAGCTTAGGAAAATACCAGCAAAAGCTCGCCAACTTTCTAGCACCACACTTGATGTGATATAAATTGGAAATGAACTTATTTCAGAAGAGAGGACTTGCATTGGAAATTGTACACTCCCATTTGGGCTCCAAAGGGAGAGGAAAAAAAAGTCATGATTGTACCTTGCTGGATCTCTCCTATGCCTTATCATCCTAGGGAAGGGAACTGCTGGGCATCCTGCATTGACTAGAAAACCTCTAGGCCCTAAATTTTTCTCTGATTAGATAAATGGGCATTAAGGTCAGATTTGAAACTTGATGGAGTTTCTTTGTCACCCAAAGATAGGAGTGACAGCTATGTATTTCAGATCGGTCGTGGGGAAAAACAGCCTGAATAACATCAGGACAGATTAGCTGCCATTAGCTGGGCAGAAAAGATCCTGGAGTTTAAATTTAAAGATGGGTAATGTGAGATTTTGAGTGCCCTCTTATGGGACTTTAAAAGAAGACTTGATCCTTTCTGCTGATAATAAGTTTTCAACTTATTTATTTGGTCTACAATTTAATTTTTGTCTGCTTTACCCCACTTACTTGTTCTGTGTTCTTCTACTCTATTCTTCTTCCTGTAGAAATGAGCTCTAACATTTTTTAAACGTTCCTCTACTAGAAAGAAGGATGAAAATGAGAGTATGTCTTTACTTCTAGTAATATTCAAGTCATCAGGTACCTATTTAATTGGTCTTGCTCAAATGTTCGTGGTTGCCTACCTCTAGATCTGGAGTCTAAAGAAAATTTCCACCTCTTCTGAATATATCAACAAAGGGGTGCTGGAGATGTGTTTTCATGGAGTGTGGAGCATACTCTAGCTTTTAACCAAAGCTCTTAGGACAGTAACAAATTTTCTTCTGTGGAATGGATCTAAGGCGTATACATGACCCTCAACTTTTCTTGGTACTATAGCCATATTTGCAGGTTTGTTATTCCTGAGTCTGTTGTAGACTGCTGAGAAGTTCTGCAGTGTGAGACATCAAGGGCTGCATTGCACTTCCTGAACCTGAAACTAGAGACTGTGCCTAAGATGGCATGCAATAGTCTCTAAGAACAGGTCCCTGAGCCCCATTTAATTTGCCAATGCAGCATCCAGAGTTGTATGTCTTGTAAATTCAGTTTCCCAGGGAGAAACATCTGTGACCAGAGGATGGAGTTTAAGTGACATTATTCTGCAAGTATATTTGCCAAATAAAACATCCATCTGGGAGCATCATTACATTTGGTCTGAGAACTTCAGTACGCAAGCAGGACTTCATCCAGATAAAATTTATTATAGTTTGAATATTTCCATTCTTGTGAGTTTCTATTGTATCAATCTTCGACAAATACCTTAACTCATTTGTCAATAAAAATGAAAGAAGCGTAAGTTCAGAAGCATGTCAACACCTTCTGTTTTGTCATCAACTGTGATAAGGTTAACCTTGAATATTTTTGAATTTATTTGGTAAAGAAGAAAAAATGACATCTGTTTTGTAACCTCACATCTTCCTACGCTTTCTGACAGCAAGCAGTGTTTTCACTGAACTGTAAGATTTGCTCATGAAAGCTGAGCTAATCAGAGGTGGCTATCCAAAGTTCAGTCAATAAATAGCTTGGCTTTCTAGCTTGCAACAATATAAAGGGAGATCAATGTGAACTATGAAGATTATTTCTCCATTTCCTTCTGCTTCATGTTAAGCTAGCCATGAAGCACAGACCGCTTCCTTTCTATCAGTTTTTGTCCTTCGCTATAATGCTGCACCCATACAGTGGATAGAGAGAAGAGTATGTGAACACTAGCCTCTGTATATTTGCATTTGAGTAATGCATTCCTAAACAATACCTATTTATAGCTTTTGCGTATTTACTATCAAATCAAAATGTTTAATGAAAAATTACATAACTTCAGTCCTGAGGACATCCATGTATTTTTTCTTACTGTTCTTACAGAACTGGCTTTTGTTCTGAAAACAAGTGTGTATTTTCTACCTTAACAGCATAAAGCACAGCTTCAGTAATGTCAGCCCAGATGGAGCTTGTGAAACATACATTATGTCACATTATTTTCAGGAGCAGGGTTTAGTAAATGGCTGTACTGAAATAGTGAGAAAGTGCCCAGCTTGAATTGAATATGAATGTTAAGATTAAGCACTGACCAACATGAAGACTATTTCTGAGGCAGAACAGAAGAAAAAGCCAGTAAAAAGAATTACATACTTAGTACAGCCTCTACAGAGAAAAGGCAAGGAGAAGGATCCAGGAGAACCAACTCAGGTTTAAGTGTTTACATATAGGCTAAGTATCAGCAATCCTACTGTCTATTATGTTGGGATTTCTTAAGCACTAACTTAGGTGAGTGTATACTTCAAATCTGTATCTCATCTGCAATTAGGGTTATTTGTGACCAGACATTTAATGCCATTTTAAACAGAGGACTAAGATACAGACCAGAATCTGGAAGAAAACAAAGAGTTAAAGGTATTTTAATTGTCAGGATGGCTCGAATTCCAGGAAGGAGTCTAGGGATATAAGCCAAAATAATCTTGGAACAATTCTGTTTGAATATTCATTGAAGACAAAGAAGGTCTGAGAACAGGAAAAGTTCAGAAAGTATATCTGAAAATGAAATCCCCAAAACAAAACAGAAAGCTTAACTTCAATACCCAGGAAGAACATGTCAAAAGCAATAAAAAATGGGGGGTGGGGGGGTGGGGGGGGTGGTGTGTGTGTTCTGGCCTTGATTATCTGCCGTTAGCACTGATGAATTCTGTCATTGCAGCTAAACTTGACATTAGATAAAACTCTGGGATAGTAGGTAATATAGTGTCACAACCCAACATTTCTGTAAACAACTTCCATGTCAGAGTAGGAACAAATACCAATTTGGGCACTCTGAAAAGGGAGCATCACAAACTCCACCTTTGAACACCAGGGGTACTGGCTGAAATCTGAAGAATTAATTTCAGTGCATGAAACTGCAGAGCAATGGATTACGAAAGAAACAAATAACGAACATGGAGTAGGAGCCATGCAGCTGAACAGCACTACTGCAAAAGCCTAATTAGCTGGTATGAACTGCATGCATGCAGATGTGGAGCTATTTCAACAAAAGCAAACTGAATTTTTGTATATTGTAACCTGGGCATCACACCTAAGGCATAGGAAGCAGGGGGTTTTATTTCACCTCATGCGGTGCCTAGAGTCAGCAGCTGGGGCCCAATATCCGGTTCTGGACACCACAAGGTGCAGACAGAATTATAAGGATGGAAAAAAAAAAACCCAAAACCCAGGGTGAATCAGTTTAAAAGACCTGAAGTGGAAAGGATGAAGATACTAGACCTAGCTGAGAAATATGAGAGAGAAGAGACTATCCAAGCATGTAAAAGTTTTGCTATAAAGACAACAGTCAGCAAATGGTCTGCATGCTCTTTGGGACTATGACAAGAAATAATCAGCCTTGGTGTTCAGCATACACTTAAAACAGATACTAAAAAACCAAAACCAAGTCTGCGTTTGGTCAGTGGAGGTCTGACAGTTTCCAAGGATGGAGGCTGCCCAGCCCCTCTGGTCAGCTTGTTCCAGGGCTTAACCACTGGGATTTGACCATGCTGCAGCATGGCCTCCTGCCCTGTCACTGTGCACTGATAAGGCTATTCCCATTGTCTCTGTAATCACCCCCACACATAGTTGTAGACATCAACTTAATCTTTTTTTCCCTTTGCTTTTTAAGGCTAAAAAAGACAGTTCCTTTTCCTCTCATTTTCTGTATCTTGTGACATGCTCTAGCATTTCCATGCATTTTTCGTACTAGGGAGCACCAAACTGGACACATAGCTCTCCAGATGCTGTTTCACAAGTGCTAAAAGGAAAGGAAGAAGCACTCTGCCTCAGCATCTTCTCTGTCCTGTAATGCATGTATGTAGGTGGCTCCCATTGCCATATAAAACATGTTGCTGACTCATGTTAAACGTGTCTGTCAGGATTCCCAGGTCCTATCCTGCAGAGCTGCTCCACAGCCAGTCAGCCCTACTGCATGTGTGGGATTATCGCATCCCAGATGCAAGACTCCATGGTTGTCTTTGAGGAGCATCATGAGATTGCAGTCAGCTGACTGCTGCAGCTTGCTGAGGGTCCTCAGCTTCAGTCCTGCCTTTCAGCTGCTTCTCACCAAGTTTCATATCACCCACCAGTTTGCTAAGAGCCCAGACGGTATCCTCATGTATTCATTTTTTGAGTATTGAAACAGTCCTTTCTTACCCTTTGAGAAGGCTGCGTAGGAATTTCAACCAGCTCTTCAGAGTTCCTCTGCCTTTCAGGTCAGTATCCCCTATGGTCATGAGACTTCTTCCAGATATTTAGCTTTGCTCAATTGCTGTTTTTGATTCATGGTCTGTTGCAGACATCTGTCACAGTTCCCTCAGTACCCTCTGTTCCCCACCCATAAGCTCTGGACAAACCTGTTACCTATTTCATAGCAGTCCTCTGTATTTGATGCATTATTCTGCATGGCATGCAACATGTCCTCCTTATCTGCTCAAACTGTCCTTCCTAAAGAGCTTGCAGTCATCCGTCACAGTGCTGCAGACATAAACCAACCTATTCCTCCAATTACACCATAGCTCTGGGGTATGAGCTCTTAGCACCTGTTTTTCCATTCTGTGTATGTTTGTGTTCCCCTTTTTCCTTGCTCTTTCATCACTTTCAATGTCAATATACAAAAGGAAAGATACTCCATAGACCCCCAAGTGTTTATGGAGTAGAATATCTAATTTTAGATATGGAACTCATTTTAGATATGGAACTAAAATTCTTCACAAGAGGATATCCTGGAGCGGACAAATGTAGAAGTACAAGTTTCAATACACTCATTCCAAACCAGATCAGACCCAGAGGCAGTACATGTTCATCAAACTCAAAGTTGTTAGGTTCATGTCAACATGGGTGCTGTGCTGTACCAATATGGTTATGTCACTTCTATGTCCTGCACATCCAGCAGTTTAGGGTGTTATTTTTCATGTACCATGTTCCCAAACCTACTGAAACCACTAGCTAATCTAAATAGTCTAAATGCGCAATTAAACTGGGTAGATTCACGGGCACCAGCTGCAGCAGCAATGGGCAACTCCCCACCCAGTTTGGTTGACTGCAGCCTGGCTGGCTGGAAATCACTGTTGATGCTTGATTGGAAGTTTCTTTGCAAGGCATTGTGTTACACAGGCCTGTCTTTGGCCATGCTGAGACAGGGAAAACAAGCTTTAGCAAGAAGCATGAAAAAGACACTCCAGAAACTCTATAATGTCTATCTTCTGTAAAGCCAGGAAAACTTTTTCTAAGGTTCTCCCTGCTGGTCTTCATCTTTATGCAAAATCCCCAAACCAGCCCTCCCCCAAACATCCATCCCCACTAGTTTAACATCTACTTGCCATTAATGAGTTTGGCTTGCTCCTGCCTGCAGCATGAAGACTTGCAATCTGCACAGCATGATACACAGCTTGATGAGCAATATTAAGTGCACCCTTTTGTATGGTATAGCCAACCTATTAAAAATAGAAACAGACTAAAGCCTTCCTAAGGAGGGATTTCTCATTCTCCCACCATCAGATGAAGCTCTTCAGACCCATAATTTAACTGTTTGTCTCATTGCAGAGGTGCTAAAAAATTTGTCAAAAGACTTCAGCTAGTTAGTCTGCAATTTAACTTGAAAAGTTTGTTTCTTCCCATTCTTTCTAGTTTTTGAATAAAGAGATAAGGGATAACGCCTGCTTGCCATGGTAGGTATATGAGCTATAATTTGCAATGAAATATCATGAACTGTGCCATACTACAGAAGCTTTAATTAGAGTAATTTAAACACATTGTAACTTACCAGTGATTTTGCATTCAGTATATTTTAAACAGCTGAGCCCTGAAAAAAACACAGTGATTTGCTCACCACCACATATCAATGGACTTCTGCAGCTGTGGAATCACTCTCAAATCAAGCTTGCACAGGCAGCCAAATTATTCTTCAGGAACTGGAGAAAATCAGAGAATGATATCCCCATAGACAGACTGTTAAAGAAAAGTTAACTATTAGGACTCCTATGTGATTTTTGGCTATTGGTACCTGGATGGCAGACTTCAAGGGTCTTTAAAGAAATAAAGTTGATATAATAGTCCCTAGATATTTCACCTGTTTGTCTCTTTAGCCTCACATACTTGTCTTTCTCCATTGAGCAGGAGGTGGCTAATTGTTCTGCACATAGGATGTCACTCTATGTAGTCAAAGCAGAGAAATATGCTCCAAGGGGATATGTTATTAAGAGTACCATAAGTATGGACTCACAGTGGAAAGGAGAAAGATACCAGGTACTACTGGCTGGCAGTTTGGAACCAGCTCTTTGTCAAAGGATAACCTCGCAAGATTGTAATTAAGAAATTAATATGCTTTTAAGTGAAGGACTGAGGTCTAGACAATTCTTTTCCCCCCTCACTCTTTCTTGGCAATTACATTAGCTTTGTAATATCCCCAGAGTATTTCATTATGTAGGCCCTTACAATTTCCAGGAGTTTGAAAGTAAAAAAGATTCTTTCATTCCTTGCACAGCTACTTAAATCAAGATCAGCTATGGGTAGGAGACATCTAATTTGATTGCAATTTTACACATGTTGCACAAGCACTTAGTGGGAAAATAAGCAGCAGATTCATCATCAACATCACCATCCCTCCACTGTGTCTCCATACAGCACCTTGAAAAGGCTAGTTCGTATCATGCATCTGGTGCTGTTATAGTCCAGACTCATGCTCAAACATGCATGCTTTACACACAGAAATCCCTGAGCACAGACCACCAAATGCATTCTATCCCTCTGTCTGCAAGTAGAGAAGCAATCAAGCCTACCTCCAATATGCAGCACAAAGACACTTGTGGGTCACAGCTAACTGCCCATCTGCCACTAGCTGTTTCTGTATACATGATGTGAGGACCAAGCTGAGTAGTTGAGGCTCACCTAAGCAAAAGTGTTGACATCCTCCTAGCCAGGGCCCATCAGAGGCTGATTTGGACAAAAAACGGCAGTTCAGGCACCAGATGTGCAGAAACTAGATTTCTGTTAAGGAGAGACCAGCCTGTAAATAGGCGATTTTTACACTTCAAAGTTCAAACAGGTTAACGTCCCTGAGATTAAGTGTTCACCACAGCAACTGTAAATGGTAGAGAAGGATATCAAATCTGTAAAGGACACACAATTTCCACACAAAAGCAAGGGATTCCTCTGGAAATACTCTCTCCAGGCAACAATTTCTCTGATAATATTTTCAAAAGACAACACAGCAAACTAGCTAATCATGGTAGGCTTCTGGAGGATACCCTACATAGTCAATTAAAACCTAAACCACAGAGGAGAAATACTTTATTCCAACACAGTTGCTTTATGTTTTTAAACTACCTTTCTGAAAATCTAATTGAGTCAGCTGTTCAAGTGACAACATTCACAATGGAGGAAAGATGAGACTTCAGTGAGCAACTGAGTTCTGGAACAAGCCATTTAGATAACCATAAAAATATTTTATTGCAGATCTAGTCCAAACCAAGGAATATGTTTGTGTCATAGGACAAAAGAAGAATTAAAAAAAGAATATTGAAAGCTAATACATGCCTTCTTTAAAATAAATTTATCCTTTCTTGCGAGCATTTGAAAATTGTAGGCTACTTCTGAGACAGAAACTTGCCACAGGACAGCCTCTCACTACCCGCCAGGCTGTCCCTTCACACTTCTTGAAGCTATGAGTGCCTTCTGCCCACACAGCAGGCACCAGATTTCATTAGTGTGCTCCAACAGGAAACCAATTAGCAGGGCTGTGACAGAGCTGGGGACATAGATGAACCTTTGTTTGGTTCAAATAGTCATTTTATCTACAAAATTAGCAAAACAATAGCAACCAAACTTCACAAAGCAATAATACAAAATATTTTTTTCAGTGACTTCTGATAGTACTCACAGCCCATCGTACAGATGCATCTCACTTGCACAATGAGCCATTCTAGCTAGAGCCCATGTACAACCCCAGGGAGGTCAGGGTACCATGCACTGGCTACACAGGAAGCCAGGTGAGGATGCCCTATTTTGGTTAGATCAGTAGAATAGGGATAATATCATAGCAACCACAGGCTAAATGACAGTAGCACAGTTAGCTTCTTCTCAGGTCCAGCAAAGAGGGTCCAGTGTGCCCTCCCATGAAGATCTTCTCCCACAAGATTTACTTCACCATGTAGGGTTTATTATCACCAGTGCCTGTGATGAACTTTATGTGGGTCATCCAGTTGATTTGGATAGTTTCTTCCAGTCATTACCTCTTTTCTCTGGCAAGGAGTAGGGTGCCAAGGGATGATGGTGCAGATTCCTCCACACCACAACACACATCCTTTGCATCAATATTTCAAGGGCAGGGAAATCTAGCTAAGGAGTCAATATTTCAAGGGCAGGGAAATCTGGCTAAAAGGAAACAACACAGTTCTAGCCTCCACTAGCCTACTAGCATGGATAAATTCCCTTAATAACTGTATTTATTTAAGAATATAGACTTGGTTTTTGGATATAATGTGTAAGAAGATCAGGATCTTCTTGTTTTACTGGTCAACCTGTCTTTCATTTGACTTGTAACAAAGCTTGAATTAAATGCTTTTTGTAAGATACTTAACAGCACTGTATAAAGACAGCATTAGTTATTGTGATCTAATGCAATCTATTATTTTATGATTAAAAAATATGGAGAAGCTATCATATTAGGGAGAGATTTATCAACACAAATTATAATAAAAGTCTTAGAAGTACCTGCAAAGTAATGAGCATCCTTTCCTTGAAGCATGGCTAAAATCAACAATATCTGGTTGCATGACCAAGTTATGCCACACCATTATTTACTGCCTTAACTTCCTTACCTTCTCAAAGGTCAGCCTCAGAATCATCACCTAAACACTCACTCTTCTGCTTAATCAAACTGCTTTCTTAGGGGCACATATTTAACACTAATCAATTTATTAATTTCAAAATGCTGGGAAAGCATCAACTCAAATCAGTAGGATCCCTCCCTTTAGAAGCAACACCTAAATAACCACAAAGCTTTATCTCACACCTTCTTAGATTGACTTAATTGCTCAATACCACCAAGAGCGTCTTCTCAGCAAATTTCAAAGCATATACAGGGGAAAAAGGAAGGAAAACAAAAAAAAAAAGAATGTACTGAAGGGGAAGCTTTAATACAAGTAGGTCACAACCAGCCCTAGGCATTTATTCATTAACACTTAACTGAGAGTGTCCAAGATCCTCAGGTGTTCTGTGTAAGAAAACAGGCTAAAGCAGTAAAACTTTGAAGAAAATATTTGGTGTTTCAGCTGTTCTGCTGTCTTCCCATCTATCAGATAAGCAGCAACTCTTAGTAGTTAAACTTCGTATTTTTTCCCCTAAATGACCACTTTATTCACCACAGGTGCAGGTGGGTCAAATTCATGAGACATGCCCAGTCATGTGAATTTTATTTGATAGAAAAAGTCGTCCAATTATCTCTCCTGATAGGGCGTTTTAGTCAAAAATGGGTGTGGCTTTCTGGGTAGTGGTAACCAAAGTGTTTAAAGGATTCTTGTGTAAGCTCTCAGTGTTGCTATTAGAAGGTAGGTGTATAAGCAGCTTCTTAAATTTTACTGCATAACTGTTATTGTACTATAATCTTGCTCTTGAAAGAGCTGTAATTGGTTATGCATATATGCTGTGTACAGAGAACCACAAGATATAGTTGCAGCTAATGTATTTGAAAAATGATTAAGAGTAATAGAACTTTGTGGGTTGGGAGGAAGGAGACAGAGAATGGTGTGGTTAAGCTAATTTGATATTAGTAAGGGTAAAATGCAACTACTATATGGGGAAAAACAAATTGCTCAGTGTACTTATATTGTGGCTTTATATTATGGTTCTGTGTGGTATCTTATGACTGTGTTTTTACTTCTAAGGGAATCTCCCTTTGAAATGTGCTCCTTGAGGTATTGTAGTGATGTCCATTAGTATGGACCTCTATAGCAGGAGGTAGCAGTCTGCTGTGAATCTAGATTATGAATTATGAATTTACATTTTTCCTATTTTAAGTCTCAGTGTTTTTGAATGTGTCTGCTTGTAATGCTGAAGTGATTAGATAACTCAAGAGGAACAAACCCCAAAACTATGTAAATTAAACCTAAATTCTACTTTTTTTTTGGGGGGGGGGCTGGGGAGAAAGGTCATAAAAATAATTGTATTTTTCTTTAGTTTTGATTTTAACTAATGTCTGTCCTTGGAGTAATTTGGCCTTGAACACCAAGTTATAAATTAATGTATGTTTGTAGAAACCTAACTCTCTAAAGATATACTTACTTAGCATGCTGGGGTATTTTGTTGCCTTTAATAGGCCTTCAAAGATATGCAGCTTGAATAATAACCTAAATCTAAGGTTGTTAACAACTGACTCTAGGCCTAATAAGCTACTGCCACTGGGGATAGCTAATGACAATAGTGTCCCACTTATCTGTAACTTGTGTTGTTTTTGTGTATGCTTCTGCATTTGCTGTCAGGATGGTTTAAAAAAAAAAAAAAAAACAAACAACAAAAAACAAAACAGAAAAGTTTATCTCAACCTTAAGGTTGTCCTTTAGGTTTGGCATGTGATTTGATAACAACTTCAAGATCAACTTGGTACTTACTGGAACAATGCCAAGTCAGTAGCTTTGAAGTGCAAATCTCCTGTTCTTTTTGCTCAGTATGTGCAGATGAGCACTGGTAATACCAGTCTGCCTAGCCCTGAGAGTACTTGGTAGTATGCCTGAGGGAGGTTAGCCTGTAGCTGAGAGTATTTCACCAGATCAGGAGGGATATCTTACGGCTTTACAGCACTATTGAGGGACTAGGGAGTGGTGCTTGAATAAGATGTAATGAGCCTTTTGCCCTTGTCTCTCACTGACCTCTGGCTGCCTGTTCTGTCTTGCTGCCCTGAGACCCTATCTGTGGCTGCTGTTCCTTTTCACCTATCTAATGTCTGTTTTGAGTCCAATTTGCCTCTTCCTCTTGGCTATGTGGTAAGTCTGCTGTGACTTTACTTAGGCTTTCCAATCACTTTAAGAAGAGCATGGCCTTGGGAGAGGTCTTTATCTGGGAAGCAAAAAGGGGGATACTGGGAGTGGAAAAATGCTACCTGAAGTTGCTTGTTCCCATCTGCAGAGTGGATTGGTGGGCCCTCTGAAGATTGCTAAGAAGATGAAGTGCTTGCTGGTCTCTGTTAGGTAGTCTTTCCTTTCTTTTGGGATCCTTTTATTGCAGAAAGGAACATATGGTTATGCAGCGTAAAGGGTTTCCACAGTCAGGAAATGAGAGAGCTGATTTATAATCTAATGTGGATACATATCAACAGTTTGTATAGCTAAAATGCATGTTTAGTTTATAGAAATATGTGCATGCATATATATATGCACACAATATGTGTATGTATACATATATATACAAACTGTAACTTAAGACTCCTCTTGCCTATTTTAATGCTGAAAAACAGCCATCACCCAACCAGGAGCATTTTTTTCAGGGCTCCTTTATTAATTGTTAGTTTTGTGGTGTTCCTTATTCCTCATACTGATGTTGCACATGATAGTGTCAAACTGCTCTGAGATGTTGAATGGGTTATCAAAAAAATTTTCTGTAAGCTTAATTCAAAGAGTTCTATATTCCTGCACCTCTCTTCCATGTTTCCATATAATCTTAGGAATTTAAATAGATCAACTACAGTTGATGTCTCTTCTTGATCTATTTGAGTGGCTTCTGAAACAACTGATCATATGCTTTCATCTCCACACTGGTGGTGCAGCTGCTTGCTCATTGAAGGCCCAGCTTCTGAAGTTCTGGGATCGTTCCATGCCTCTAAAGTGGCTCTAAAATTGCTAGTTCTTACAAGTAATCAATGCTAGTTCATTCTTGGAAAGGATTTAATCCACACAAGGGTTTTGATGGAAAGGTTCAATTACTCATTCTCTTAAACTTGGTTGTCAGAAGCAAAAAGAATAAAGGAGATAGGACAGTTTCTATAGCTCTTAATGGTATTGTCTTACTCTGCAATTAATAGTATTTATAGCTTTATGTAGTCTCTCTCATGCCTTCTTAATATAGAAAGGTGACTTACTGCTTCCTAAAAATCCATAATAAAGACAAAGTAACTCCTGTAAATAACTTCATTTTAGTTTACTTGAGCAGTTAATTAAATATGGTATTGTTTCTCTTTTCAGCAACTGAGTAAACCTCAGAGCAGTTTCTGAAGAACACGAGTCTGTACACATGCTGAATGTGTATTCAACAAATAAGTAACGATTACTTATCTTGTAGCATTAGGTAATATTTTCTATTCCTGTGGATGCTTCTGAGTAATATCCTTATTAAAACATCTACAGAAACAAGCTCATCTTTAAAAAGCTTCCATTTCTTTGTTTCCTAGATTATTTCATTTAGCGAATGTCATGAATTTCCTTTCAGCTCCTGCTGTTCTCTTGTGTATTGGAATGAATATGTGTAGCATCGTATTTGAGGTGGAGGTGACTGACCCAAACGAAGGCCTCTTCTGCTGCGGGTATCTGACTCACCTTGAAGTGCACAAGAGAATTTCAGCCACAAAAAAAAAGTCACAAGCCACAGCACACAAGATTTATTTGTTTGCATAATATATATCCAGACCTGTTATTCCTCCCCAGGAAGATCCTAGCAAGTTAAGATTTAATTTAAGGAAAAAGATTTTTCAGGATTGTCTTTTCTTTGAAGACTCAACAACAATCTCAAAATCAATCAAAGCAGTTAATTTGTTCCTGCTTTACTCAAGTGTTGGCAACGGTGTGCCTCAGCATTTTCCTAATAGATGCTTAAGAAGTTACGTGTTCATAACTGTAGCAAGCAGAAGACTCACAACACATTATGGTTGCTAATTACACATGAAGTTAGGTAATAGTATTAATAGGCTGCAGTGAGAGGTCAGTTTTTAGCTGTCACATTTGAGAATTCATTGTCAGAGATATCTTTCACCAGAGATGTCCCAATGTGATGCTGATTTTAAGACAAGTTGGGGGATGGGAAGGAGGTAAGTTCTGTATTTAGTGTAATCTGCTGCTTCTGAAGGTCAGCAAGTCAGATAACAGATGCAGAACTGAGCTTTGTTCAAAATCATGCTTGTAATTTAGCTGCGTCATCCTACAGCTTGTAACTTTGGGTATATTGTGTGGTTCAGTAAAACATTGTGTAGTACGAGACTAAATTTGTGCAGCAAACTTTAATTTGCTTGTGGCAGCTTGCCAGGAGGCTGTCGGAGGTAACCTTCCCCTCAGTCCTGTCCTGCACAAGCTCTTTCCTAACCCAAACCAAGAAAGCTGGCCCAAAATGCTGTAGGTAGCTAGTCCTCTGAATACACTGAGGATCATTCCCTCCCAACACATCCTGCTATTAGAAACCAGGAAAAAATTGATAGATGTTTTAGTTGTTATAGACTTGCGGTCTAAGTAACAGCTTTCATGGTGATAACTGTGAGTAGGATGCTCTTGGATCTTCTGTTGTCATTGAAGAAAGCTTTTCTTTTCTTTTTTTTTTTTTTTTTTGGTACCCCAGACAAAAAGGCGTAAGCATCACAAGGAGAGTTTGACAGAAACATGTTACAATATGGACTATGTGGCATAAGAGCATTAGTTCTTGACTCTCTCCATTGGCCACATTGCAGTAACGCAGGTGGAAATATATCCCATCCCCACCCTACACCCCCCCCCCCCCCCCAAAAAAAAACCCATCACTCAAACAACAAAACCAACCTACCAAAAGAACCAAACCCAACAGCAAGAGCAAAAAAATCCAACCAACAAACCAAAACAGGAAAAAGGAAGAAACTTGGAGAAAGTAATGGACATCATCTTGCCAGAGTAGATAAAGGAGTTTCAGAGATAACTGTTTTCTTTATACCCTGCAACTATTCTTCAATTTGAGAAGAAAATTACTTTCTTGATAACAGTTGAGAATCACAAATGCTCTTTGCTTTGCTCAATTTCCCCTGCTGTATGTGCGCAGGACAAAAGGGCTGTGTATATACTGAATGGTAGTTGGACAGCTCATACTTGCAAGATGGTATAGTAGCAATGTACTTTGTAATTTCACTACAGTCCAGCATGTTGCCAGTATTTCTGGCTTTAATACAGAATGCAGATTAGCAATGCAAGATTATTGTGTTGTACACGGCTATGTGTATAATAACATGTGCTTTGGAGAATGCAAAAATCCAAACCACAAACCCTGTGCTGGAGTGTTAGGTACAGTCTTTGTGTCTAAATGTGGTGAGCATATGAATGTGAAATGTAAGAGGAGATTTGCCAATTCCTGATATCTCTTATTTCTCTGCCTCCATATGTCTTTCCACTGGCTGCCTCTTACGTCACAGTTTCCATCCCCCTGCTCAGATGCTTTTATATCTTCTTTAGAAGAAGGATCTGTGTTCCTCTAGCAGAAGGCATGCATAATGTGAGCTACTTATTGAAATAGGAGCATTTTCTTGGACCATACATATGCTTTGATTTTACTGAGCTCTCCTTTGAGAATACAGGTAGCAAGGCTGGGAAAAAACAGCATTACCTTTCATATCTGAATAGGTCTGCAGTCGCTCGGTGCAGGGTAAACTGCAATAGGTGCGTGACTGAAGAAGCGTTTGTTTACATAGCAGAAAAACCATCTCAGTTGTGACACGGGTTCGTTCTGTCTACATACATCAGTACACAAGATCGTTTTTATTGAACATGCCTCAAAAATCCTCAAGGAGGTGTACGTAATAGATTCTTAAACATTATTGAAAAATATTCAGGTATGCAGTAAGGTACGTATTGTAACCTTGTTCCAACTGAAGAATGGAAATTGTTGTTTCAAGCGCTTCAATATAGCAACAAGAAATAGTCAGTAGAAGTCGCTTTGCAAAGAAAGATTTAAGCTACTGACTTTAAAATCTTGTTTAAATAGCAAAAGTATAACTTTCTCACATAACTTGAATTCTACATTGCTAAAATACATTTCTAGCTAATATTTGTTCCATGTTACACAATAAGTACAAACCAGACCTTATTATGAATAATGTATGTTGTCAAAACCAGTGGCTTTTACTATGTCCTTTGGGCAGTTAGCAGACTAGCAACTGAGTTTAAAATAGTTTGTTATTCTTTATGTAAAGAAGAGCTATTTCTTTTTTTTTTTTTTTTTTCCTTGAGGATGCTTGTGAAACAGGGGCAGTTTGATTTCCCTAAAGTTTTCAGTCCTTATGCAAATAAGAAGAAGGTTTTGGTTGTTTGGGTTTTTTTTTGGTGGTTTTAATGGGTTTGAGAGATGTTTTCTCTGGTCCCTCAGGTACACTCCTCTGGGGAGAGGAACATGTTGACCTTCAGCAGCTCTGCGCCTGCCTCCATCTCAGCTTGCATTCTATGCTGCTGCGGCTGATGTGGGGGCTGGATGCTGTGAGATGGTCAGATGTTCTCCTGCAGCACTTGCTGCACAGGTGGCATGCCCTGGATGTACTGTGTTCTGCCATGTACACTTCTAGCCTAAAGAATATGTTAGCCTCAGTCCTTTCATGCTTCTTGCTTGAATAGTGTTTGTGTAATTGGCTGACTAGAGAGGCTTCAGGCAGGCATGAGCTAAGGACCTGACAGTAAGTGGTTTGGATGCTCATATGGTGTTTTGAAATATGCATAATTAAAACTTATAGTAAAGGCTTAGATGTCCAGATATGGTATTCTCTTTTGCCAAGGTTGTGTACTCAGGCACTCAGGATGGAAACTTACAGATATCCTTGTGTACTTAAAGGATAATTATTTTAAAGGAGAAAATAATCTATATTTGCTTTTCCAAGTGGATATGAGGTACTTAAGAAGAGCCATAGTTTACTGAGTAATCCTTTAGATTTCAGACAATCTTTGTGGCTGGATATTATTGGAGACAGTCATGAACAGAGGCTTAAGTGATGTAATGCATTGTATTTCTCATTAATCAAAAATTATCTCCTTAATTTATAGCTGGAAAGTGGACACTTGAAGTATTCTGACTTGTGAAATGTTGCTGAAATAATGGAATCTATAGAAGTACATCAAGAAATTGTCTGGGAGTGTAGGTGGGCAGTATCTGGACTGTGCTGTCTCAAATACACAGGTGTAGGTGTTGGTCTAATTCTAACAGTGTAAACCCTGCTTTGCACTCAAAGTATTTTGAAATAGAAGCAGTTGGGGAAGAGGTGTCCATCCTGTGTAGAGCTGACTTAGCTCATGGGTGCTTCAGAAGTTCTGGTGTCAGTGGGTGATGGGAGTGCCACTTCTGCCTGAGCTGGTGGTGGTTGGGAGTGTGCAGGCACGGAGGGCCAGATTTGAAGCTCCTTCACGAGTGAGAAAGAAACCTCATTTATCAGAACAGAGGTTTCCCAGATCAGTTTTAGGCTTAGCCTTCTCACCAGTCTGTTTAGTGAGGGCTTAGGTGCTGCTTTTATGAAGGAGTAACAAAGTCAGCAAGTACCTGCAAGGTCTGCTGGCGAGTAGATGATTGCGTGTATCCTCATCCTTTCTAATTATTACTTCAGTCCTGGTGTTCTAGTTTCCCATGTGTCAGAAGTGATTGGCTTTTGCCTTTTTAAAGAATGATGTTTGCTTGCGAAGATGATATGCCTATAAAAAAATCAAAGTAATCTCAAGTGTGTACTGGTTATCATATGTAGATTATCTTAAATTTGTCATGTCTTACTACAAGAGTAACACTTTTATTTATTGTAGGAAGTGTAAAGGTGTCTTTTGAAGTGCAGCCTATCATGGTTAAGTGAATTGCACCTTAACTGAGTTCTGCTTCACTCAAGATGAGGAGGGGGTCAGCAGGGATGATAATTTAAACCAGCTGGGAAGGTACAGAATACCTTCCTCTGTTATACCTAAAGGATCAGTACAGCATCAAGGCTAACTGCTGTTTCATGGCTGCCTGGAGATCTTCATAAAGAGAAGCAATGACTGGGATGTATTTGTTGGATGAATCGGTTCTTGCTGCAATGGGAGTGTGACACAATTTCTTTATCTTAGTATAAAGAAACTTCTACGAAACTCTTAAATGCAGTAATTCTCAGGGGAGCATGTATTATTTGAGGGAGGATGGTTTATCTTGCGTATCTAACATTTTTTCTAATTACAGTGTTTTAAATAATGGCTAATAAAGCAAGCTACATGCTGTCATTTAAAAGCTAATAACTGCTTTCCACTTAAGAGGAATGGTGTTGGCTTTCCTTCTCTATCAGATAGTGGTGGTCTTTGTAAGACACTGTAGTCACTATTACACACATAGCACATGCTAAATGCTGAAACTGCTCTAACATGCAGGTATGTTAGTGCTGGATCATTAAATACAACCCAAGCCTTTCTTATCTTTCATCTGTATTCTGGGAACAATTCATTCAGTGTAGTCTGACAATGTGTTGAATCATAATGAGCCGCTAAGGAAAAAGTATCTTTGTGAAGTACATGTTGCCTCTATGAAGTGTGGGTCTTTCTGCCTCTAATGTCTTTCCACCAAGCATAAATATTGTTCAGTTCATAGCTCCCACTCTTATTTTCATACTCCAACCCTGTTCCTTGGCCCACCTGTGTAGGTGAACAAGCACTCTAAGTTTAGTTTTGGTGAGGAATTAGTGGCCTTCTGTTAAATAGCTGCTTGGAATACCCTACTCACTTGTTACTTGGGCTACTAATCAGACAAAAATAGACATGATGAAATACAGTATCGGTTTTGAGAGGTGTGTGTCTCATTTTGCCACTTTTGTATTAGGAAAATAGTAGGCTAATAAATTAAAATATCAAGAAACTCTTGAACCAGGGTGCCCCTTTATTAACAGATAATGTTGCAAGCAAAGCAACCAACCAATGAGTTTTCTTCATTCTGAATTTGTTAGGTTTTGGCTGTGAACACTACTATATAAAGACCTGGGAACATTGATGGTTTTGATCACTTAGCCACTGTTTCTGTGTTATTTAACTGTGACTCTGTATTCCCTACCACCTTCACCCTTCCTCCTCCCCCTATATTAAACCTCTAGCAAAAGGTGAGGCAGGATAAAATGTTTTGGTAAAGCAAGTTCTCCAGCTAAAGTTGTGTTGTACAGATGACTTATTGAATTTAATCTTGATTCCTCACTTCTTCCCGCTACCATTTCTTGTCAACTGCAACAAAATTTCACACTTATGAAGGTGCAATAAACTGGTAAGAAACACAGGCCTGATAAATTGTATGTGCTTTCTCCTAACTAAACTTAATTTAGATTTCATTGATAGGGAGTGAACAGATTTTGTGGCACACTGTGGTGACTTAGAAGATTATGAAATTTATATGGAAATATTGTTTCTTAGAGTATTTACAGTAGATTCCTTGACCTGCTGCTTCCTCTTCTACTTAATAATGGGGAGCTGAATCCTGAAAAGGCAGTTTAACAAGAAAAACATGCAAGTATCTGATGTCCATGCTGCAAAGCAGGCAGTTATTTCTGGGGAGAATAAGGCCTGATGACCACACAAATATGTCAGAAGACCAAGGAAAGTGACTTGTGTAACTACAGTCTTCTAGCATGGCTGGACAAGTTGCATGTTTTAAGCATAGGTTTCCAGAAAGCAGTATTCTTTAGAGAGAGACTTCTGCTGCACTCAGGTCTGCTTGCCACAAATGCCCTTTGCCTCTTGTACACCAGATTATTTCAGCAAACTGATAGCTTTATTGGGAAGAGGCAGAGGGGGAGCAGGGAGGCCCCAAGCAGCTGTTCACATGTTGGGTAAAACATGAGAAGTGAGTTATTACAGTGGGCAGGTGCTTATGCTTGATAAGGACCTTGGCAAGTCTTCCCTTTATTCCCAGCAGTCTAAGCAGCCTCTCCGGACTTTGGCAAACCCTCTCCTTAGGTGCTGATCTGCATCCTGCTGTCCTGTAATTGAAGAGTGAGGGAGAGGACTTGGGGCAGAAAGCAAGGCCCATGACTCTTATTTGGGGTTTCCCAGACCAGTGTCAGCGAACTTGCCCATTACTGTCACAGTGGAGGAGTTTGACCTACCTGATGAAGAAGAACTGTGTAAAAGCTGTTGTCATGGCTTATTTTCTGCCCAGGGAGACTGGTTTGCATGAGGCAGGGTGGTTGTAGCAGATTTCAACATCATCCTTCAGAAGTACTGAGGCAGTGTCACCCTGTCAGCAGTTTCCTGTGGGGCTTCCCTGCAGTACAAAAGCTGTTTCTGGGTAGAAGCAAACATTGCCTAGCTTCCAGGGTTTCTGTATGGTATGGTAGTTTATCACTGGCAATGGGAAATTGTTTCACACTAGAAGAATTAAAGCTTAGAGCAGCAGAGAATTATGTATTGTCATTTACTTTGAGCATCTAATTACTGTAAGACTGAGGAGGTGAGAAACAGCAGAGGACAAACTGAGGTCTCTGGCTAAATAATCCCTACATCTATATAGGACAGGTCAACTTTCCTTCTGGATGTTTATAGACCCTTTTAATCAAGGGTGATGCTACCTAGGCAGATTTAGTAGCTGTTTCCAGATTTAGGCATGGGGCTAAAGGTGGGAGGAACTTGCCTTTGGAGTTCATGTTTTTGCTGTTTCAGAGCTACTGGTTGGCATGCAGGTGTCTGCAGAAGATCTGTTGAAAGGCTAAAAGTGGAATAAGCAACTTATTTGAAGAGAGAGCTCTCATATTTTACATGTTTTGGATGTGAGTAGGTGGTTTATCTTTTTTTCAGGAGCTCCAAAAAGTATATTTCAGGGCTTTTTAAGTCCTATAGGAGAAGGTACCATTCTTATTTGTATAGACTGCAGCCTGTGGCACTTGGCTTTTGGCTATCCACCTTGCACTGGATCTTATTGTAGGTAGACGAGTGTCTGATGTTGTCACCTGCAGTGGCTTGGCAGGGCTCAAGGCAACAGTGGAAGGAGTTTGAGGGAAGCTTGGAGCCTTCTGGGGTCTATAGCTGCTTTTTATTTCATACAGGTGCTGAAGTGTTTGAAGGACCAAGATGATACCACTTTGTCAACCTCTGAGGAGTTCAGATTGCACAGCAAAAGGCAGAAAAATCCTGAGCCCTTAATTCCTGACTTGATGATAGCCATGCAATGGCTGCAAGGACTCTTTGAACTTGTGAATAGTGTTGGGGTGCCTGGGTAACAGTTGCAGCTCTAATTCTTCTAGGTGGTGGGGATGTCAACAGAAGATTTTATGGTAGATTTTCACCTACGAAGCAACACAGGTTTAAGGACAAAATAGTGTAGGGAAAGAACTGTGTAATATTGACAAGATTGCTTAGATGTTATGTATTGAAAACCATAAAAGATGTACGTTAGTTTGTAAAGCACACCGAAGCTTCTTTCTATGCACTACTTTTATACTCAGCCTGAGCTGTCATGTTTTTCTTTCCTACATTGGTGACAGTCTGCAAAGCCGTCGCTGAAAGACACTGCGCAGGCACAAATGCAAGAGATGACAAGCTTGTAAGTGTTAGCTTGGGAAGGGAAAAAACCCAACAGAAACCAGAAAATGCCCACCACCTTGGCACTTGCCACTTGTTTTAACAAGTTGTTACGTGTTTTAACAATTTCTCCCAGAGCAACTTGGGCTATGTGCAAGAAAGAGTTTGTGTAAATCTGTTTTATCGTGCCTCGGCTGCACGTCTAATCAGACAAAGACTTCAGTAGGGTTTATGAAGTTTTAGTGGCATAAATCCTGCTGTCACTCTAAGTGCATTAAACATTATTTCTGACTGACATGCATATAAATACTTGTTTACAGAGTAAACTGAGTTTACTATTTTACTCGGATGCTGCATGCTCTGAATTTTGCTGAGCTATCATAGTATGTACTTACCAAGGCTTGGCACATCCTTGAGGCTTGACTTCTGAAGGGGAAAAAGGGGTTTACTTTCTCAAGTAGTTTGAATGTGAGGAAGGTAGAGAAGTGTAACAGAGTCTCAGCAGCTGATATACCATTACAAGTACTTTAAAAATGCACCTGTGTTCTACAGTAGTTACACGGTTGGAATGGGAGGCTTCAATATTTTTCTTGTCTTCCAGTTCCATTGCTTGACAGCAATGGTAGAGCTTCCTTTTGTCAAATCTGATGTTAGAGAGGTACTTGAAAGTAAGTTCCATGCTGTTCCAGGATGAAGTTTCATGCTGGATTCTGCCTTTCTGTAGGGATCATCTACTAGCTGATCAGTGACTTGGCGTATCCCCAGTTAAACACTCTTCCAGAAGGACAAAATCTGTCATTGGAGCCCAGGCACAAATATCATGGGTAATAGCTGATTTTGTAATTAGTTTATGACCACAGTGCTTCATCTCCAGAGGTAGGATCTATTTCCATAAGCATTTGGTCTCTTGCATTTTAAAAAGCCTTCATTAGTCTTTTTAAGGCAGTGGATTTGACATACAGGCAACAAAAGTCCTGAAATGTAATTGAATACAAGGCATAGAGCTAACTGATTAGTGAAATTGCATATGAAGTACATGCAAGCATTCAAATCCACTTTTTAAAACTAGTCCTTTGTGTGGAACAGCACCTGGAATCTTGAAAGTATATTAGTTTAATATGAATTCAGGGTGAATTTCTTAAGCTTCTCATCTTTAGCCCACTGCAAAAATCTTACATTTTTTGGTTTGGGGTATTTTTTTCCATACACGGAGAGAGGTGCTATTACCGGTGACTTGGACTCCCCACTATTAAAATATTAAGGTTGTGTGGGTCTGTTAGGCTTTGTCTGTTCAGTTGTGACGTTTTCGCTGGATGTGGGTTTTGTGGGGGTGGGGAGGGATCTAGTTTTCTTCCATTTTTTGATCAAACGTTTTGGTTGTCTTGGAGAACAGATTCGTGAAAAATGTATCTGCTTACATTTTTTTTTATAGCTTCAGGGGGGAAAGCTCGGTTTTGCCATGATTTAAAAGGGCTTAAAGTTAAGGCAGGTCATAATCTGAGGTCTGGAACCATTTTCCCTGATACAGATAAATTCTACAGACCAAAGAGGATTTATTTGCTTAGATGTCTTCCTTAAATAGTGGCGCTTGTGTTTGGATGCAGTAGATCCAACTGCACTGAAGAGCTGTACCGATTGATGAGGAAATATATTTTGGTTGTGTTGAGTTTGCCTCTGAAACTATTAGTATAAAAAAAAAATCCTTTTGGGCTTTCAGTGGTATAAGATAGGATGAATCAAAGATCTTCAGATAAAGGAACACATGGCAGGATTTTGGAGTAGAAAAGCAGTAATGTGTACTTGAGAGGGAAAAAAAGCGTGCTGGTCTGATTAGGTGGGAATATGTTGCTGTTACAGGAGACTGAAGCTTCACTGGCAAAATTGATTTTGGATATAGTCAGTGTTTGAGTCTTTGGCTCAGGTTATTCTTTTAATCTGGATTTCTTTACCTTAGGTAATGTACTTGCAGTCCCTTGATAAGGCCTACATCTATACTGCTGCATGCTATGAAATGGCATACTTATACCTTAACATATGTGAGACCTAAACGGGGCAAGGGTAGAAGTCAAGACTATTGCATATTTTAAACTATCACAGTGGTTTAATATTGAAGTGGGGTCTCCAGAGATTTTTAGGTTGAGCTATTTGACCTGGTTGGTGCTCCCTGTAGTGAGTGAAACTGCAGAGCTGAACCCTGACTGAACTACTGTAAGCAGTTCTTTCTTTTAATAGCTGTTGAGCTTTTTTCTTTGTTTTCCAGTTGCTTAAAAAAATTACTTGAAGTGCCAAATAAAGAGGAGGAGGATCTTGAAGAATCCCCAGCTTTGGAGAAGAGAATTCTGTTGCTGTAGGATGGAGGTTGTAAAAGGGGACTTGTGTAGGAGTAGGCATAAAGAGATGGTCCAGGAGCAAGTTCATGCGGATCGAAGTCCAGAGGGAGCTCAGCAACTCTGCTCACCAGTACAGCTAGGGCAAGGACAAGACCATCTCTCATCAGCACAGCTGCAGCCCCTCAGTCAGCAGCCCCAGGGAAGGGACAATGTCAATGTGCAGCCGCAAAGGCAGACAACACGAGGAGGCATTGCCCCAAACATGGGACAACAAGAAACAGACCAGAGGTGGGAGGCCACGGAGGTGACCGTGCAGGTGTGCCCACAGAAGACGAGCCAAGGTTTGGAGTCCCCAGAGATGACTGTGAAGGTGCGACCTCAGAAGCCAAGCCCAAGGTGGGAGGCCCCGTCAGTGACCGTGCAGGTGCAGTTACAACAGAGTGGCCGAGGGCCAGCTCTCCCACAAGTAACTGTACAGGTACAGTCACAGGAGCTGGGACAAGGTATGGCTGGCATCAAGGTCACTGTGCAGCTGCAGCTGGGACATTACCATGCAGGGGCAACGTGCCTCCAGGACCAAGATGAAGAAGTGCTAGGGAATGGAGAGCAACTTGTTCCTAAGCAAAACTGGGGAGAGACAATAGCAAGGTCTGAAGGTGACAGTGGACTGGCTGTGGTGGAGCAGGTGCCAAAGGGGGCTCCAAGCCAAAAGCAGCATCAAGGAGGAGAGGTGACAAAACTCCAGCAGGACCAGAGCCAAGAGGAGGGAAGAGCAAAAGTGGCGGAGCTGAAGGAGATGCAGGTTGAAGATGATATGGAGCAGGATGGGATGGTGACAGAGGAGCAGACTGAGGATCAGAGCCAAGAGCAGGAACAGCTAAAAGCAGATCTGTCCCCACAAGTGGAAGGTCAAAGAGCTACAGAGAGAAAGCAGGAGCAAGGAAAAGTCCAAGAATGGCCTAAGGGAATGGTGAAAGACCAGAAGGAAGGCCTGGGGCAAGAAGTGCCAAAGAAACGTCCACGGGAGACTCCAAATTATTTTGTTGCGATCCCAATAACAGATGATCAGGTATTTTGAAGTAGCTGTTCTACGGAAAAAATGAAAACCTTATATAAGCTAAGCATAAACTTAGTTACCTTGGTTTCAGAGCTTGTTAAGAAGCCAGGCAGTGGAGCAGAAATTGATTGCTGCTGAAGTAGTCTATGTGGTCTGGTTGAGATGGAGTCAACTTACCCATAGTAGCCTTTATAGGTGCTGTGCTTTGTATTTATACCTAGAACCATGTCAATAAAACACCAAGGTTTTAGCTACTACTAGGAATTAAAAAACCCAAGCAAATAACACTCTGAGGATTGCTAGTGCCCTTTCCATAAGGTCTGCCTTCAATTATATCTTCTATTCTATAATCTTTTCCTAAATGAAAGTGGCGTCTTTCACCATCTTGCACTGTCCCATCCTATGATGCCTTACAGCCATATTTAGTGCAACAATATTGGCTCGCTTGTTCACTTCCTTCCCTACTGAAGCTCACAACAGAGGGTGAGAGTTTCCTTTGCTTCTATGGAAGATTATTATATATTTATTCTCTTTTCAATCTTTTACCCAACAAACTTACCCTGACATCTTAGGTAGATGGTTAATTCCAGGAAGGCTGTGTGTGGAGTCTGCACGCTTATACTTCATCCACGTTTACAGAAATGTTGAAAAAGCAGCAGTCTTTCACCTTCATCCTATTAAACCAAAAGACAGCAAACAGCAGTACAAACAGAAGACTTATTTTCTTCTAGAGCCTTTGTGAGGGACCTAAAGCATTCCAGTTACGACAGCAAATGTTCTTAAATATGTCAAGACAGCCTTGCAGTGTGCTACAGGCTCTGCCTTAGGAAACATGGAAGAAAATTCCAAAAATGATACAAAAGGTGGAGTGACAGATTTCACACTTTGTTCTTTAACTAGTCATGTCTGATTGGTTTGAAGCCCCTAACTTTGGCATAACTATATGTCCCTTTGTAAAGTAAGAGAGAGTATACTTGCTCACCTTGAGCTGCTTATTCCTATTCTGGTGGAATAAGTCTTGAACTCCCCCACAAAAATTTCTGAAGAATAATTTTGTTCCCAAAGTGGTGCTGTCAATACCATTACAAACAGGGATTTTTATTTTTATTTTTTTTTTTTTTTTGCACTTTAGCCTCCTATAGACAATTGGTTTGCTCATGACAATGACTTGTTAGCAGCTGCTTAGGGTATGCAGAAGCAGATAGGGCCCTCACTTTGTACTTGCACCTGCTGCATTCCTCTTGACTGGGACACTGGTCACTTGGCTGGTGAACAGAAGTGTTGAGGTGGGGCATGCCCCATGCTGTGGACTTTGTAGGGCCAACAGGTGACTGTGCACTCAAATGCAGAGGGAGAGAAAAGCCTTGGGGTGCAAAGATAAGAAACAGACTCTTCCATCTGACAGAGGCAGGCAGGGGGAAATCTTAATTTGAATCAGTAATTGCTGTGTCCCAGCTTCCATGAGCAGAACTGAGAAACAGCATATAAATTCTGTGAATTAATATTTACAATATATATGCATCTTGGGATCTCTTCTTACCAAGCAAAAACTGAGTGTTAACTTCTGTGAATGTAGTGAAAATATAACTCTCTGCTACCAGCTTCTGCTATTAGTTTATGGTGCTTTTTCCAGTGAACCAAGTGGATATTGCTGGTTGCAATATATATCTTGAGTCCTATTTTTTTCCTAGGCTAGGTTTTCATGCAGTATCTGCCATGACTGTATTTATACTGCTGAAAGGTAATAATTAAGTAGGAAGGTAGTATCTGTTGTACTTTTTTTTTTCCAGTGTGACAAGAAGCTACAGTACAGCAGCTTTCTTTGGCAGGCTTTTGAGTTCTTGTTTTTACCTTAGTTCAGTGTAGAAACTCTTATGTATGTGTTAAATGGAGATGTCAAAGGTGCTTTCCTCTTGGTAGGCAATTATTTGCTCTGGCTTCGTCTTGAGTGGAATAGTCTCTGAAGGTTATCTGGAGGATGGCCTCGTATAACTTTTGGTAATTTCTACATATGACTGGCTTCAGAGAGGTGAACGAAAGTGCAGAGTACATCAGGAAGATAAATGCCAGGAAGGGAAAATAACTGTAAGCTGGAAGACAATGTTGGCAGACGAACAAATGGGTATGAAGTGGGCAAAGAATAAATCTAAGCTGGAAACTGGAAAGTTTCCTGCCATCTGAGGAATGAGATCATGGAATAGCTTGAGGGGACATGAATGCCTAACTTATTCCACTATTTTAATGAGATTTGAGTGTCCTAATATACATCTTGTGACCACATCCTGTACACCTCTACAAATGTCCTTCCCTTCTTTCTCCTTTTATTCTCTCTCAAATCTGCCCTTCCAGATTTCCCTGGTCGCATTAGCCAAATTACCAGACCCCTGGCTGGATGCTCCTCCCAAGATATTCCCAGTTTATGCTCCTCTTAAGTGTTACCTTTGAGGGTGACAGCCCTAGGTTAAGCTCTGTAATAGAAACACTGAAGGGTACAGTACTGTAGGCCTGGTATATGTGAAAGGTGAGTAAATAAATGTATGTGTATATATATACACACACATACATACATGTATAATATGTTTTATCAACAATTTCAAATGCTTTTACTGCTAAACCAGATGTTACTAGCTGACTGAATGTATAGTGTGGTTAGTTGTTATACTGTAGGCCTTGTAACCCATTACAGAAGTGTTTTAAAGATGCTGTTAGTATTTTGGGTAGAATTAACTTCCCTTAATCATATTTTTGAGAGATCTTGAGATGACTTTCAAAAGTTGTCTCCATTTTTCTCCCTTCTAACAGGACAGAGGAAAAAAATCTGTTGCATTCCTGGTGCAACAGCCCTTTTCCCTTTGAGTCTAGTAGGGACACTAGCCTCTAGCAATGGAGGCTTTGGGCTTTCAGTACTCCATTACAAGTACTTACTCCCTGTCCCTTACCCTCAAAAATCAGCTATCCCATAAAAAAACCCAACATTTTTAGGAAAGTGCTACAGACTGAGGTCCCCCCCCCAAAAAAAAAAAAGTAGAGATAATGTGGGCTGTTCCCACAGGAGAAGCAGAAAGTTCTGAAGATACATTTGTGAAGCTGACAAGAAAGGGTCAGAAAAGACGTTAAAATTGCCCCTGCAATAGCTAGACGTCTACATGAAGAAATTCTGATCAAAATTGGCTTCTCAGCTGGCTAAGCCTCCAATTGAAGAGGCAAAGGAACCATCTAGCTTATTTCAAGAGTATTCTTAGAGAAATTGGGCAAAGTAGAACACAAGGCTGTTTTGTGGAATTGCTGTCAATATGTAACCTAGTCTTGTTGAAGCGAAGATTTAGTTCCTGTGGTCAGACAACTTAATGGCTTGATTCCTCCCCTGTTTTCATAATCTAAGCAAATGCACTGTAAGTAGCAGGCCATAATAAGTTGCGCCTTAGTTGCAGTAAAAATTACCTTAATGTAAGAGTCACTTCACTGTTATGTTTTTCAGTGACAAATGTACTGTAAGTCTGTGCATTCAGGGAGTTCCCTATTCATATCTTCAAGTGGATTCTCTTAATTGTGTGGGTTTATCATAACATTTATCAGAAACTTGTTAGACTAATCTCTTCTGCTGTGCAGGTTGTGGGACTATTGACTGGGATGCACAACCACTGCCAAGGTGTAATGTAGAAAGATTGCAAAACAAAAACATATTGACCCAGCTGTTTCAACCTGTGTAAGAATAAACTGGAGCTCTAACATGTGTGAACACCTAGACATTTAAGCCAGAATTCACTGAGTGAAGTAATCTGAAAATCTATAAGTGACTTGGCTTTAACAAAGCCTTCCACCAGGTGCTCAGTCCCCATGTTATTGAATTCTTTGCCCTCCTGCCTTGTTCCTATGCCTGGCTTATAAGCCTTAAGAGATCATTTTGAAAAAATCTTTCTTTGGAGTAAAGGCACAGATGCAGAAGAACCAGAAAATGGCCAAATGGTTCTAGAAAATACCAACTTGGAAAACATCTTACTTACCCAGATGATCTCTGTTTAGTGTTAGCTTCCTTTTGAGGAAAGACATCAGTTTAATCTGTGATCAAACTTGTAATCACAAAATGGCATAAGATTAATTATGGAAATGTTATTCAATTTCCATGGTCTATTAACAACTGACAACTGCATGAGGATCCCATTAATATTTACACAGTGCTGTGAGCTTCATTCTAACATGCTTAGGGTCAGATTCAGACCTACTTAAAGATCTAGGGAGCTATGACTTTAGCCAGTAGGCTTTAAAAAGAGAACCAGATCAATCAATTCCTGAAAAATTAACTTTGAAATTGAAACTGAAAGTTATTACATTGTGAAGCTGGGGGGTTTTGTTTTGCAGATTCCTGGCTTAACTTCTCAGTTGGAATTTTGGATGTGTAAGGCTTCATTCTGAGTTCAAGTAATACTTGGGCACTCTAAAATGAAGATATATTTTGCTGTCTCCTGTTTACTGCATTGCAGATTTTGGACCGAATTGAAGATGTCCAAGAACTCATATTCACTAAAGAACCTGACCTGTTAAGAGCTCTTCTTCCTGTTCAAACTATGCACCTGACTATAATAGTAGCTCACCTGGGAACAGAAGAAGAGGTAAAAAAGTAAGAATCCTGCAAAATTCAGGTGCAGCTATTTTTTCTGTAAATGCAGTAGCTTTACTTCTGCTGTTGTAAATGTTTTGGCATAGCTTACATGCAATTTATCTTAGACTTGTTATCAGTTTCTGTTTTGTTCTCAATACCTGCAGGGAAAGATCTTTATAAAACCTAGGTGTGATGCTTCAGAGGTTGAAATTTTGTATATATGCCATGGGTGGCTATTACTACTGTGTTAGTGTATTTCCGCTATAAATTAACTCCATGGATGTAAAGATCTCTGAGCTGCTGCCTTTTGAGAAACCACAGCTTTTCAGATCAGCTGTGCTCATATCAGCTGGGAAATGTTAGCTGGCAGGATGTTACATGTAGAAGAAAACAAAAATCTGCTTAGTTCCTTTCCAATCTGCTTACTTGTCTGATTCAAGCTGTGGGCTATCAATGGGGCACTGTGGATTAAGATGGGGATATTAAAAGATGACTAAGAAAAGGTACCCTGTGGTCAGGAAGGCTAGAGCTGCTAGAAAGGTCTAGCAAATAGAACCGGTAAGCTATAGATCTTTTTTCTCAAAGCCTTATCCTAAGCCCGTACCACAATGGGAAACTTGAGACTCTTGGCATGTAGAGGCAGGGAAGAAAGGCCTTTATGTTTCTTAGAAGGCACTGCATGATAGAGGTGGAAACCTGGTGGAAGCAGCCTTTTCTTCAGGGGCCTTGGTTTACCTCAGCAAGGGAATGAAAAACAGGCCTCAACACCATGTAAATGTGACATAGGATCTGCTTGAGTATACAGCTCAATGTCTAGTTGAAGAGATGTCAACCAGTATGAGTAGAGAAACACTTTTGCCCACACAGGCAGCAACTGTTAAACAGGATTAAGTTGGAAATTACAGGTTTGTATGTGCCCGCCTTTAAAATTACCTGCCTTATTGCACATTCCAGAGGCATTTTTGGAGGACCTGAGGGGAAAAAAAGATAGAAGGATCATTACATGGGCTAAGCTGCCTGCATGCAGAAGGCACCATGTACTGTAATTTAGTAATAGAACTCTGTGTCAGTGCTGCTGACTAGGCAGGTTATCTTCCAAGAGCCTGGAAAGCTAGCAGAGAGCAGCAGTCAAAATGGGAATCAATTGGTTAGGGAGGTGAGTGGAGCTAAGTAGTGTTAATGAACTTAAGACTGGATGTGTGCCCGTAATATAAAAATAATGGCCATACCTAATGAAAGGCAGATCTTCCTTGCCAAATGCTTTTCATCCTTTATCTACCTACACAGCTCTACTAAATGAGGCTGCAGTTCAGTGGCTACTGCTCACATGAAAGACTGCCTTAAGGTGTTAGGGCAAGTATTTCTCACTTCTCAAGCTAATAGCACTGCTAAAACAGCTGGCCCAGCCCTTCACAGAGGGAGGCAGGCAGGCAGGCATCTTCAGATCTCATGACAGAAGCTGGAAAGGGACTTTTTTTGAAACCTGGACAGAGACTTTTTACAAGGGCATGTAGTCATGGGACAAGGGGGAATAGCTTTGAAATGAAAAAGGGTAGGTTAGATTAGGAAGAAACATTTTACTGCAAGGGTGGTGAGACACTGGCACAGGTTGCCCAGAGAATCTGTGACTGCCCTATCCCTGGCAGTTTTCATGGCCAGGTTTGATGGGGCTTTGAGCAACCTGATCTAGTGGAAGGTGTCCCTGCCCATGGCAGGAGGGTTAGAACTAGATGACCTTGAAGGTCCCTTCCAACCCAAACCATTCCACGATTCTATGAGAAGTTGTTCTAGCAGCATTTAATGGTAGCTTGGACATAATAGATTTAAATGAAAGGCTAGACTAACCCTGCTTGTTAAGGTGGAAGAAGCAAAATCCTCTTCAAATAGTTCTTTCTCTTTCCACCTTCAGTCCTGTCTTCACCAAATCTTCATCTGCAGAGTCCCCAGAAGTCTCAGAAGGAAGTAGTCGCTATGTTGTTATAGCTAAAATAGCTCAAATGTAGTAAGTAGTGAGGATTACTCATAATGTTGACTCTTGTTGTCTGAAGTGGCCTTGGTATGTATGCAGCATGCTTTCCTAAGGGAATTAGTTTGTGCTATGTGGGTTATAGTAGGCACAACTTGTCGTAGGTGAAACGATAAAGTAAATGTGGCTACAGGAGCCATAGCAACCCAGTGGTTGGTGTCTTGCAGTCCTTAGTTGTGAAATATTTTGTTAGAAGTAAGAAGCATTAGTAGAAGGTTTCTGCTCAATTCTTGGGACTGATAGGATCCCCCTTCCTGAGACACAAGGGTAAACAGAGACACCTCTGAAACTTCAGTGGGTATTAAGATGCTGAAAGACTTGGTGTCTACATTTATAAACTATTAGTTATAGTTCTTTCCCTCATGTCTTTCAGACAAGTGGTTGAATTCGAAGTATTAATGTTTTAGGGTAATTCACTTTTTTGGAGATTGATCTGTGCACAGCAAGGCACATATGTAAACTTTATCGAAACAGGACATAGGTCCCAACATAAGCATAAATTTGGTATTTTCTTAGCTGTGCTGGAATAGGAGAATATAATGGAGACAAATGCAAAGTGTGCTTCAGGTGGAAGAGTAAATTAATTTTGGCTTAAGAATAAAACTACTGAACAAGTTTAAAATGGCAATGATAAGGTTTTAAACTACATGACACAAACATAAGTTCAGTTTCACCCTTTTTGACTCTTTAGCAGCATATAGAATCATAGAATAGTTAGGGTTGGAAAGGACCTTAAGATCATCTAGTCACATAGTTGTTCCTGGCATGTTCATGACTTGAACATTCACTTTGCTAGTAAAACTCACTTTTACTATATAAACTAAGGTTAAAGGTATTGAAAGACATAACGTATTTAAAATGCCTGTGCATCTTCTGTTACAAAAGCATTAGCACTGAAGTGCAGTGTGCTTCTTACACCTTCCTTAGTGTAGCTGCAAAGTGGACAAAATTAGGTGTATTGTTTGGTATTAAAAAGATGTTTTTTTTTCATATGTAATCAAATAATCTTCTTTCAGTGTCTGTATATATATTATTTTTGAAGGGCTGTTCTGGCACTGAAGCAAAGCAAGACTAAAGTGGAAGACATCTTGCAGGGTAAAGACCTTAATATGACGTTTCATGGGATTGGACAGTTTAACAATCAAGTCATATATGTGAAAATGTTGGAGGAAGACCAGAAAACACTGAGCAGAATTGCAGGTGAGTATCTAACCTGACTCTTTAACACTTGTGGTAAACCAGCTTGGAGAATCCATCAGCTGTAAGCACTGGCCTGAGCCGCTGTGCGTGGCCGTGATGTGCCTTTAATTGTCTCCTTTTTTTTCCCTGATTATTAAATCTGAAAATTACAATTGGGGTACTGCAGAGCATTAGAGTTAAAGTAAATTCTCTGTACTAACTTGGGACAAGTGAGATGCACAGACATTTGACATGTCAGGACCACACAGCAAGGCTATCCTAGCCTGCCCTGCAGTCAGGATCTCGCAGGCCTGTATAGAGTACATGGGGTCTTCAAAGTGACACCTCAAAACTGGGCCTCTGTTCCTTCTGATAAACTGGAAGCTTCTTAAAGTGTTTGCCCCAGCTGAATTTGCAAGCATTTCCTTTAAATTGGAGTGCACGTGAAATCATGAGTACCTCTAGGAAAGGAGGTGACAAATAGCAGTGATTACACATACGTGTGTAGCACCAGCAAGCCAGTCTTTTGCTTCTACTGTACAAGACGGAACAAGTATCTTGTGTCCTCTGCTCTAACTTCCCAAAGCACTGGTGGGTTCATGAAGATGTTCCAGATCTTTGACCTGCTTACCTGCATCTGGGTGCAATTTGATAAGGGCTTCATACTCTCCCTGCCCCAGTCTGTTCTGTTTTTATTTGCTGCCTTAGCCTGCAATGCAGAACCTAATCTGTGTCCTGGGCATCCACTTCCAACAGAGCAGAAACAATCAATATACATTATTTTTCTTTGCTATTTTCATCCTAAGCAAAAAAAAAAGGAAGCATAGTACAACTAATGCTTCTCAAAAGGCATGCAGTACAGATAGTATGTAATCCTCAAAGGATATGATTTTTTTTTTAGAACAGTCTGTTTTCTTTTTGTTGAAGCTGCTTCCTACCTTCTCCAGTTCTTAGCTTTGATATAACAGTCCTGCTTTTCTGTTTATTTTTTCTTTAGTAGTCAGTGTTGCAACTAGACAGAAGATGCCTCAATATGAACAGATGCTGTGCTGTAATTGTCAGCTAAATAGAACTAATAGAGCTAAACAGACCTCATAGCAGCCTTCCAGTATCTGAAGCAGGGCTATAGGGATGCTGCGGAGGGACTCTTCATTAGGGACTGCAGCTATAGAACAAGGGTAATGGATTCAAACTTAAACAGGGGAAGTTTAGATTGGATATGACGAAGAAATTCTTTACTGTAAGGGTGGTGGGGCACTGGAATGGGTTGCCCAAGGAAGTTGTGAATGCTCCATTGCTGGCAGTGTACAAGGCCAAGTTGGACAGAGCCTTGGGAGACGTATGGGAGGTGTCCCTGCCCATGGCAGGGGGGTTGGAACTAGATGATCTTAAGGTCCTTTCCAACCCTAACTATTTTATGATTCTATAAATAAAATTGGCCACTTCACTCATAAGTTTTTACCTGTGTCTAGCCTTCATTTCTCTTATTACTTTGTCCATGGTGAAGATAATTTTAAGTCAAACCAGACATGTTCTTGTTTGAAAGCACTCTGTTGTCCCTACGTATTAGGATTAGAGCCTCAATAAACTTGCCCATGCTCAAATGCTTTCTTCTTATGTCTTTAAGTTTACCACAAAAATAATCTTTACTGGAAGATGGGTAAGTAGAAGACACATGATGCAGTTTCCTTTAAGATCATATATGGTACATACCTGTCCACAACATGTATGCTCAGTGCCACTGAAAGAAGGCCACCTTTACTGTGATGTCCCCGCCCCACTGTAGCTCTTCCCTTCACTTCTGAAAGATGCAGAGGTGAATACCTCCTTTCTCTTGTCTGACTACTGCTCTTTTTCCATTTACTTGTTTTTTTTGTTTCTTTTTTTCCTTTTTTTTTTAACTGAAAATTTTATTCCCAATGAATCATAGCATACAAGGTCAGTCCTTATTGTGCTGTTTTAGCACCAGCAGAAATGTTTAATTTTGGTTCTGCAGGATGTATGCTATGATGCTCTTTTTTTTTTTTTTTTTTCTTTAAATGGTATTTGAGCTGCATGAACTCTAAAAGCCATTACAATAGTGGGTGGCAGATACTTTTGTGTTCTCTGTATGGATAACATGTATCTTCAGGGTTCTGGCAACCTATTGTCTAGCTTCTGATCTGAACCCCTAAATGAGATGAAGACAAACTTTGATTGCAAACCCCAGGAATATTCTGCTGGTACTTGTGTGGATTTAATGCAGTATGATTTTTCACTGATTGCCTGAAATGCTTCCTTGACTGTGAGACAAGCTTCCAGTTTTCGAGCTGTTAACTCTGTGGCTTTGCTATTCACAGAGATGCAACTTCCAGTGGTGTTCTCCTTTCTGCATAACTTCTGACCTTTTCTAGAACTTAATGAGTCTGAGGATTATGCATGTATCAAAATCTGTCCCTTTAATGATATCTCTGAAGAAATGTTTTTTTTTCTCTTGTTTGTTTTTTCTTCTCCTCCTCTGTCTGAGCATAGAGATTGAATAGTTATACAATGAATAGGGTTGTTTCTTTGGTTTTTCTTCTTACCCTTTAGTCAGTATTTTTGGTTGCTTATGGGGTAGGTGAGGATTCTCAACTGCTGTCTTTTCAAGCAGCATGATGGGTGAATAATTTGGCAAAAGTTAAGCTCCTCCTGACAGCTGCCTCTGCCTTGTTGTGCTCTTATTAATTTGTCAGCAAGTTTAACAGTTCAGCTGCTCTAATGAAGTTTTTGAACCTCTGAAGTGTTCCTGGTATCAGAAAATATAAAAAAATAGGTGGGTCTTGGGTCTTCATTTGCTTTTGTTCCTACATCATGGGCTTTGTTTTCAAAGTGGAGAGTTATCCTGTCTCTTGTTCAACTAACAGTGGTTAACTGATAAATACTGTGCATAACTGGGCTTCTTTTGCTGCTAGTGACCCCATCTGCTTTGAAAAAGAAGTACTGCTTAAGATGCCTTCGAATTTTCTTACGCTATTTCTGAAGCAAGCTAGGGATGATAGTGTCCGGAATATTGAGTGCCATCCTGACATGGCCAGGACATCAGCTATTAACACTGGTCCTAAACAGACTTCTTGAAGATGATTCCTACCCTTGACCTTCTATCATCAGCCTTTCTGATGAAACTCTGCTTATGGCAGTAAGACCTTCACCTTGCAGTAGCAACTTTTTCCTACTGTTTGGTAGGACTGGTGATGGGTGGTGAACATGAGGAGATACTGCTTACAGCTTTTGGTTAGGTTAATCACAGAATTGCTAGGTTGGAGAAGACCAAGTCCAACAGTTACCCCAGGACTGTCAAGTCCACCACTAAACCATTTCACAAAGGGCCTCATCTACACAAGGTTTTTATATTTCCAGCTTGGTGATTTCCTGGGCAGCCTGTTCCAATATATGACTAACCTCTCACTGGAGATATTTTTCCTCATCTTATCTAAACCTCACCTGGTGCAGCTTGAGGCTGTTACCTTTTTTTTTTTTCTATCACTTTTACTTGGGAGAAAGACCAGCCACCAGTTAAGCTTTAGGCTGCTTCTTTTTATGCATCTGAATGATGTTATTTATCAAGATGATGTGTGGGGAAGGGCTTTTTCCTAGAAGGAGCTTAGATACTTTGCTGCATGTGTTCCTTGGGGCTTGCTGTGCTTTGACCAACTGATAAGATGACTTAAGATGAGGCTTTGAGCAACCTGGTCTAGTGGAAGGTGCCCCTGCCTATGGTAGGGGGGTTGAAACTAGATGATCTTTAAGACTACTTACAACCCAAACCACCCTATGATTCTATACAGAAACTCTCTGTTAATGTGCTTTATTTGACAAAGTACCAGAGGAGTTTTAGGGCTTATTTGATACCCAGCTGTAATCACCTAGTACCATTTTTAGATGCCCTAAATTATCTGCAATGTCCACACTGGACCTACAGCCAGACTGCACCCTTCCGCAGTGGCAGATGGAGGCCAGGTGGGTGTCCTGTAGGGTATCTGAAAGGGTACTGGATGCTTGTTCGGGCAACTGGTTCCTATTATTTATGTTTTCCAGATGGAAAACAAAGTAGTTGTCTTGGCAAACTGACCAGACAGCCTCAGCTGCTGTTCTCTCAGAAATACTGAGATGAAACATTTTAATGTATTAATTAGCTAAACTCCAAGCCAGAGACTTGGCCTTGATACATGCGACAAACTAGTAAGCACACATCTAAAATTCCTGATAGAGGGGAAACATAAAATGGAAGTAGCATGATTTTCAACAAGGCACTAATCACATATGTGATCTGCTATTTTTAACACAAATGTCAACATTGAACCTGCTTCTGTCAGTGCCTAAACAGTTAAGGAGTAACAAGGATGGGTGGCAAGGCTGGGTGGGGGGTCTGGCAGGAAGAGCCATATAAATGTTACAGGTTTCCAGGGCAGACGTTGGTTTTTCTTGCCCCCACCCCATACCTTGGTTTTATAATGGGGATAAAAGACCTCTGGCAGTAAAAAAAAAATGGCTGGGAAGATGTTTTAACTGTTTAAGCACAACTGTTGAGCAACACTTGATCATCTACATTTGCTGGACCTGCAGGGGTCTACCTCATGCAAGCTTCACCTCACTGGTCTTGTGGGACTCTGCATCCCCCAATTCAAAGTTCATGAAAACCAACAAGAGATCAACTTGGCTCGACTTGTTGTTACAGCCTTAGCTGAAAGACCTTGAAGAATATAAATTCCAGAGTTGCTCACAGGCACTGCTTTCAAAGCAAAATATAACCTTATTGCTTTGTAATTCTGTGGCCAAAGCATTTAAATTGACATCATCATTAACATTTTGTACTGCATAATCTGGGGAAGGAATACTGCACATGATGCTTCACTCTGAACTGCTCTAAGTGCTGCAGAGTTGTACTAGTTCTGTGCATCTTGCCACCTTTTACTAGAAGTACTTTGCTTACTTCATTACTTCTTTCAATAACTGTGGGGGCTCCCTGTTCCTTACGCTCCCCAGTTGTGGCCACTGGTGGCTGCATCTTATTTGGGCAGGGCTGTCATGGGCATGTGCTTCCCTGAACTCAGCATTGTTATAGCAGCCCTGTGAGTTCAGAAGGAGTTGCATTGCAAGCATGAAAGTTTGGATCCATTTTCATGTTTTTAAATATAGCTGTACATTATGCACAACTTTGGTTTTGCTTATTTTTCATTTCTGTTGTCTGTGATGGTACAGCAGCTGGTTATCTGCTGTGTGTGTTTTAACTGTGTGTCTTGCTCAAGGAAGCCATAGTGGCTGTTCACAAACCTGGTTGTAAATATTTTTAACTACCTCGCAACTGTTAGTTTTTTGTTATTTCCGATTTTATCTCTTAAGCAGAAGCTGTGGAAGAATGCTTTATTGAAATGAATCTAGATGTTTCAGGGAGTAAGGATTTCAAACCACATCTTACTTTCCTAAAGCTCTCCAAAGCACCAAGGTTGAAAAGAAAGGTAAGTAATGGGTTTTAATATACATGTATTTCCTTACTGGAATCTGTTCTGCTCTAGTGATTATTTTCCTTCTAATTAAGTTCTTGGGGACTATATACTGAAGTATATGTAAGTATATAGTATATATTCATAGTTAAGCGTGTATATATATAGCTTAGTTGAAATAATCATTACAACTAGGGAAAAAATATTTCTATTTAACAAAGCTTGCATGTAGACTGGCCCAGACAATTGTTTGCTCATAAACAATTAGAAGAGATGAGGTCTCTTGATCATATTGTGTATGGCTGTACTGTAGAGAAGACAGTCGTTGCCTTCTGTTGTGGCTAGTCAAGTCTGCATGGAAAGCACAATGTCAATCTTTTTCATAGGGCAGGATGGATTCTGAGCAATATTTATTTGAGAACAACATTAATGTCATGTTGGAAGCCAGGCTGGTGCCTTGATTTATGCTGGAAATGTGTGGTGTGCTTTTCTAACCTTTACTGCAGCATTGTATGGGATTTTATCACATACAATTAAAGTAAAAACCAACTCTGATTAGATTGCTCATTTCCCAGTGGTATATTGTCCTGCTTGTTTCCAGGAATAGTACTTGTATTTATGAGGTCAATATATTGCAAACCTGAAACACTAAAGGAGCATGCACAAAGAAAACAGAAAATGCCATAATAGCTGAAGAAAATGACCTTGTATTTGTGCACATCAAGTGCTTCACATTGAATTGATATTTGCCTTCTCTATACAGGGTACAATCAAAGTTAGATAGTACTGATAGTTTTGTGCTGGAGGCTTTTTCTTTTATATTGTCTGTGGGGGATTTCATGAGTACAAGCATCAGCAATGTCTAATGCAAAAGAAAATATACAACAGGCATGTAGGAATTACTGTTGACTTTTGTCCAGAGTATTTTCACACATCTTGCTATCAAGCTGAAATTAAAAAAAAAAAAAAAAAATAAAAATTATTGCATGTTCTTCTCCTTTGATATCTAACACCAAATATGGCATATATTATTGTATAGTATGATTCATGTATGTAATCTTCTTGCTTATATGAATACGTAAGTGTATAGAGATTTGAATGTTTGATTATCAAGTGGGGAGTCCAGAGCTGGGCCCAGTACTCTAGCTGTAGTCTCAACAGTGCTGAGCAGAGGGAAGGATCACCTTCCTTTAACCTTTTGGCAATACTTGTCCTAATGCAGCCCAGGATAGCATTGGTCACCTTTGTTGCAGGGGAACACTACTGGCTTATGGTCAACTTGGTGTCCACCAAGACCTCTAGGTCCTTTTCTGCAAAGCTGCTTTACAGCCTTTATTGGTGCATGTGGTTGTTCATTCCCTGTAGCAGGACTTGGTACTTCCCCTTGCTGAACTTCATGAGATTCCAGTTGGCCTATTTCTTCAGCCTGTTGAGGTACCCCTGGATGGCAGTATGACCCTCTGCTGAATCAGCCTTTCCTCATAGTTTTGTCAGTGAAGTTGCCGAGGTGGTTATTTTCAGTTTACCAGTGTTCATCTAGCCCATACTTCATCAGCTCCTCTGTGAGGATCTTAAGGGAAAACAGGGTCAAAAGACTTCCTGAAGGTCCAGGTAGAAAATATTCTCTGCTCTTCCCTTGTCTACCAAGCATTGCTCATTCCTGTCAAATTTATCTGCACCTTAAAACTGTTGCTCCTAAAATACTATTCTGCACATCAGCGCTGTGAGAACTAAAATGAGGCAGGGCTGTATGTTAAGTTAGTTATCAGGAGCTATGTGCACTTTATATGTCCATGTACAGATCTCCCTGAGGTTAGTAAGACTCAACCTTAGACATAGGATTTAGCCTTAAAGATCAAACTGGACAATTTACTGCATCTCTTTCAAAATCAAAATGTAATGGGAAAAGGAAAACTGACTACTTCTGTAATAACCCATTCCTAAAGACTGCAGGAGAGAAATCAATCTTCCTAAACACTAGAAGATGCCAAAGTATGAATAAGATGAAGTATTACCTTAGTTATTATGATGCCATCTACTGGCTGTAGTTACTTTATACAATAAATAACTCTTCCGTTGTGGTAAGGATGCAGTTTCAGTGCTTCATATAAGAAGCTTGAGAAATAGTTGCTAGTACTCGCTGTTTATATTTTACATCTCAACAATACTTTGTTAACAAGACAGGTGCGTGATGGTGTTGGTGGAGTAGCTACAGACCTTGTCCTCATTTGTGAGAAAGGAGGAGCTGGTTCTCTTTAAAGCGACTACTCCAAACTCTAGCTTTTGTCTCTGGGGATTGTGCATCTTTGACTTTAGTTTTGCCTCTAAATACCTCAAGAGGTTGGAGAGCTTGATTTGTGTGCTATTTAGCTGGAATAGCTACCAAAGGAGCAGTATGCGCTGTTTATCGGATTCAAAATGTGAAGTGCGCTCCCAGCATTAATAAAAAATGTGGGCTCTTCAGGTTCTCTGACCTCTCCTTCTAATGAGCCAAAAGGGAACAGTTCACCTTTTAAGAGAATCCACTTCAGTACCTGTAGTAAGAGCTGTCTCCAGCACACAGACTAAGAAGCGCTTCTGTCAGTGCAGGTGGTTGGCCTCCAGTGCTGGCTGCTGCCTGTGCTTGCCTGCGCCAGAGCAAAGCTGCGGATCAGGTGCCTCATGCTAAAGCAAAAAATGTTTGTTCTTGATCTTTATGCTGCTTTAAGTAGATTCATTTTGTGCAGGTCTGTGAATAGCTGTGGTCTAACCTAGGTGGTGAGAGAGCAGCGATCTTGCAGAGTTGCATATTTACATTAAAATATTTGGAGCTTCTTAATGAAAAGGCAACCCTAATCCTGCCCTCTTCTGGCTACTTGATGAGTTATCTTCAAGGGCATGACTTTACTCAAATTTCCGTTATCCTTCTGAGCTACCCAGAAAACAACCCACGCACAGTGTGCCTCTGCCTTTCAGCAGAACCTGAACCTGGTGGTATTAACACATAGCTCTTGGCTACTGGACAGCCTGGATCTGGCTGACGCATGGGTGTCTCTGGAGCACAGGAAGAGGTGTGCAATTTGTTTAATTAAACTTCAAAGTTTTTTGGTCACTGGGGGCAGTGACGCCTGATGGTTTGATATGCTTGAATGTGAAGCTATTTATATCTGGTTTTGTCCAGGTGGCACTGGCCATCCTCCTGCAATTGCCACACCATGAACCATGCATGTCCACCTGCTAAAAAAGCTGTTATTACGAGGAAGGAAGCATGTAAAGAGGCTTTTTGTTTGTTTGTTTTTTAATTATGCACTCCTGTGCATTTGTGAGCAGGCCTAAACAAACTGATTGAGACTTCTTTGAAACAATGTGCTGCAAACAGCTGCTTGGAGACTTGTTAGCTTGTTTGCTCATTAGGTTAACAAAAGGTGGAGACTATCCCCTCTAGCTTAATGATTCAGCTATCCTTCACTTCATCTCCATGTGTGCCCTTGGCATTTGTGGTGTGTTATAGGTTAAATGCTTTGTGGGAGCTCCTTGTTTGAATTGGAACCTGTTGCTGGCTGAATTAAAGCTGTGGGGACCATGGAGTTGTTGGATTGCTTGCCCAGCCCTGGTGACACCTATACAGGGGAACCAGTGCTGCTGTGCCCAGACTTTCTGGGAGAGAACTGCAAAGAAATTTCTTGTGGTGACTGTGGATTTTTAAATCTTGACAGTCTTAAAACCATAATGGTTTCTGAACATGTGCCTTTATTATGGCAGTAGAAGCCATCTTTTCATAGTCTGAAAAGAGCACATCAACTCCTGAAAACACATCTATAGACGTAAACACTTCCATTCATATGCCATGGCTGCTGTAGCATTTGGCCATTGGGATACTAGCAGCGCTTGGTAGCTATGAAAAGAGTTGCTGTGCTTTCTTTTTTTTTCTGGCTTGCTGAAATGAGCTTACTTTCACAATAAGGCAGTGAGTTAAATTTCCTTTGAATACTTCTTGCACACAGGGAAGGAGGTGCATGAGCTCTCTTTCTAACCTGTTTCTATCATGCAATTTAATTACTGTTGTGGAATGTCTTCACCAAGGAGAAGGATTAATTTTTCAGTCTCTAAAGGTAGCAGTGGGATGAACCAGCAGAGTAAACTTTAAGTGAAATAAATTCCACGTAAAGGCAATTCAGAAGACTAGGGAATGACATCCCAATGGATGTGGTGACTGCAAACTTGCTTGAAATACCTAAAATTAGGTGACTGCATTTGAATAACAGTGGATTAAATTGATTTTATTCCCATATCTTCATAGGAATGCTTTTGCTTGTGGAAGTTGGGGTAGGTGGAGGATTCAGCAAAAGCCAAACTTCCTACGATTTTCACTTGTAATGGTTGATTTTTCTCAGCACTTAAATCAACCTAAACACTACCAGATACAGTTGATACTGCTATCCTAACTGGGAGGAGGAGGGAAGTATTTTCTTTAAGTTTTACAATAATACTTACATCTTGTACATTTCTGAAGTGTGTGTATTTGTTTTATGTGTGCATATGTAGTAAACATATAATGTGACATTGCTCTTTCAATATTCAGGGCTTCAGAAAAATTTGTTCAGATGTGTATAAAGAGTACGAAGACAGCTACTTTGGCAGAGAGGTCTTCAGTCAAATTGACCTCTGTGCCATGCGTAAGAAGAAGCAGCAATCTGGTTACTATTATTGTGAGTGTTCGATTAATGTGGGCTCCAGCAGTACAGAAGAGAGTAAAGAGCAAGAAATGCAGACAGACGTGGCAGAAACCAGCAAAGACCTTCCAAACAGTTCTGCAGAGGCTGAAATAGGAGCAAGTGCTGCAAGCTGTAAGCTTGCCTCAACAGTAGTAGCTGATGATAAACCACCTGAAAATATTGCTGAGGCTTTGATTGCAAGTAAAAAACACGAAAATGAGACGGAGGGACAGCCTGAAGCTGCAGATGGAACTCTTCTTGCAGCTGGAGAGATCTGCTCAGAGTCAGTACTTGGTCTGTTGCCAGCAAGTTCAGATGCATCGAAAAGCATGGAAAAGGAGCAAGAAAGTGCAGAGATAACAGATGGTAGCTTGCAGAAAACTGAAGCAACTGAATATGCACCTGATGAGCCAACAAGTTCAGGATAAAGCTGTTGCAGTCACTTGTGAACTGAGCCCATGCTTGGTGATGGTGGTGAAGGCCCACAGCCACAGTGGTGCTGAGCTGCACTAGGCTGAGGTGGGGGGTGATGAACTCAATTTTAGCAAAAAAAGGTCTCTTTAGGAGACTGAAAAAACCAAAGTAGAACAAAAGATGATGGAAACATCACTGAATATTGCGATGGTGAAATGAAACAAGAACCTATACTATAGCTGTGTGTGTACTGTAGAGCATAGGTACTGTAAAGAAAAATGAGCTCTGATTCAGAGCATCGGGCCACACCTGTTGCCAGACACCTCTGGTGCCCAAATACATGTTTGTGCCTTTGCTGCACTTCTTCTTGCCCTGCTTCCCTCTGCCCTGGGCCTGCAGCCCCAACTTTGCTCCTTCCTTTGCCTGCCTGCTTTCCCCTCCCTGCACAATGCCTAAAGGCAACACTTCTGGCATAATCACTACAGCTGCTCTGACTTAAGGCTCCAAACTACGATTGCAATATAGTCATTCACTGCATGTTGGTAAATGGTAGGTGATTTTAGTTAAGCACGTATTTCACGAAGGTGTGTTTCCTTTGACTTGTAGCTACTTAATGAGAAAATTATTTCACATAACTTACAGAAATAATATTTTTTTAATTAAACGAGGTACAACACTAAATTTTATTTAGATAAAGAAAAGGAATCCATAATGAATTGGTTTTGTGAAATGCCTTGAGGAGGAAATGAGGTACAACAAGCCTTTTTCTAAACCAGTTATGTTGCAGTCTTGCATGTGTATGCGAATTAGTGAGAAACGGTACAGAACAGAGAAGTGCTCACTTCTGGCAAGAAGAGATTAAGGGGTTTGGGCCGTCGCTGTGTTTGAAGCCTCCTCTCCAAGGGGCGGGTGAGCTGTTCTTCCCAGCGAAGCCTGCCCTACCTGCGGGATAGGGATAGGGATGTTTTTTTCCCTGTGGAACCTGACGACTGGGAGACCAGCAGATGGCGCTACGGGAAAAACAGCCGCACCGGTGCAGGGCGCGAGGAGCAGGGGGAGGCACTTGGAAAAGGTCTGTGTTCCTTTATTCTGCTCTAATTGCCCCTTGAAAAACAGTATTTAGTCTTCTAGAAGCTCCAGCATTTCGTTGAAATGCGTGTCCTTCAAAAAAAAGTGTGAGCAAGTAGTTTTTTCCCCCCAAAATATGGTGTAGCATTAAGTGTATAGCGTTTTGCTTTCCTATGTGACGTGTGGGAATACACCCTTGAGCACAGGGGCTAGGCTGCACTTTGTTAAATTAACGTCAGGCTGTTTTAAAGCTGTTCAGCTTGTTACGAGGCTTTAGTTAAAAATCAAACTGTATTTGTGCTCTTTTCACAAGGAGGGGGGAAAACAACCTCCCCCAGCCAGCCACTGCACAGGAGGAAAGGGAAGGCCCTGCATTTAATGAATCCGCTTTGTGCTCAGCACCGGGGTCCACGTCAGATCCCTTGTGCTGCAGACCTTGGCAGAGTGTTTGTTCTTTGTGCCACTCCACTGAGGTTGTGGACTTTCAAAGGGCTGTCCCCAGATGATCTTCCAAATGCAAACTGGAGAGTGATTATTCCCAGCTTCTCTGGAGTCTTCAAAATGCAGCTGAATTGCTTGGTGCTGGAAGACCTGAAGGTTAATTTGAGGGAGTAGTTAGGAGTGAGACTTCCACAGATCATCTCTGTATCAGCACATTCCGCATGAATTTGTTTCTCAGAAAAGTTCACTTTAAATACACAGTGAGGAAACTGATTTTTAACAGCTTTTTAATTCAGAAAAGGATCAGCACTGTCATTCATCTTAGGGATTTAAGTGGACTCAATGGCCTAGGACCAAGTGCACTTTGAAACAAGCTGTATTTCTTTGTATTGAAAATGTTAATTACCTTTTTATAGACAGATGGCACTGGAGTGTAGCGAATGTGTGGTGAACCTGCACTCAAAAACATGTTGGCTTTTAATGTGTGCAGGTTCCAATTAAGTTTAATTCTGGTTTGGGATTGTTGTGATGATTGTAGGGTAATTAATTTCACTTATATTGAGAGTATAGTATACTTGGTTTGGTACATTAAGTTAAAACAAATACTTAAGATGCATCATTGTGATTGATCTTGACAATTTAGAATAGTGATTAAAACCAAATATCTACCAAATACAGTAACCAGCGCTTTAGTCTCTAATGATAAGCAAGCAAAATTAGCTTCCATAATGCCGTTTAAATCATAAACAGTGTATTTTCAGCCTTATGATGGAGAACATATTGTAAGTCTTGAATTTTGTCAGTGCTCTGCTTTAGCTATGGGAGTCCATGGTTTTGTTCCATGTTTTTGTGGGGTTTTTATTCAAACTTATTGAAATATATTTGATAATTAGATACTTCTGATGTGAGTAGGGAAGGTGGGAGACAGTTTCTGAAGTGAAAATAACTTCATATTGCTGAAGCAGATTAATTGTCCTTTAAGATTACTGTAGGGAAATGACACTGCAGTATAGGTCTAGAAGTGAGTTTGATTCATTCTTTATGATCCCCGTACATTTACTGTTATTGTGGCTTATTTTTTTCCCTTTTGTGGTCTCTAACTTGCCTATTTTTTCCCTTTGAGTAATCTGTTTTATCAGCAATAGCAGTTTATGTGGAAGACAAATACAGTCTGCTAATTTCTTCTAATTGACTTTAGTTTAATGTAACTTGAGGTAACGAAACAATGGTACAACATTGGGGTGGGAGAAAACTTGCATTAAACGTTACCCTCTGGTTGTGAGCTTTCTTTTTGATCTCTTTTGTAAATAAATAAATGCTGAGCTGTACTGTAATCATGATTGCTTTCCACATAAGTTGAGAGGAGGCTTCAACAAGAGCATCTCCCTGTTTCTTGGCTGGTTTTAATTTGATGTTTGTTAAACTAGCTATTCTAATAAACAGGATGCTAAAGCAAAAGGAGTGTTCTGTAAAGACCTTATCCTGAATACTCTGTTACTGGTTGCTGTTAGGCACTAAACATCAGATAGGCCAATTCTTGCTTCTGGATGTTACATTTTCATGGGGGGCCTGGGGGAGGAGGGTGTAGATGCAACTGAGCAAGACCCCTGTATCTGTGGGTTAAGTTAAAATTCACATTATACTGGTTAGTCCAGCTGTCTTTCCCTTCCCATACTCCTGTACTTCCTTCATGTGCAGAAAATAGCAGATATACCTCCTTGTTTACCTACACTTAAGCTCAGGAAGATGCCAACCTCTTCTGCTGAGAGCCACCAGAAAGGTAGTGGCTTCAGGATGGAGCCCTGCAGTCACTTGGCTGCAGGCATCTTAATTGCTTGATCCTTCAGCTAGGAGCAGGTAGTTCTAGGAATAAATAGTGATTCTTGGGGCATTTTGTTTCCATGTGTGTATTCTGCTCTCATTAGCCATGGCTTCTGCCTTGGTAGTTTGTCACACAATAAAATCCCTATCTTGTTTCTCTACTACAGGTGAAAGGGAATAATCCTTCAGTTCAAAATATTTACCAGAATTTGCTCTGGTTCCTCATAACCTCTGATTTAAAAGGAAAAAGACCCCATGAGAAATCCCCTACTTGACCTTGAAGCAGTTTCTTGCACAGTCCCACAATCCTGCGCTATCACCCTGATGCCCCCCTGGCTGAAGGACTTCAATTGCTTAGCCAAGAGTGGGGCTTGCTTAGGGCACTCCTCAGTGTTGATGGGGTGGAACAGACTAAAACTATGGACTGTCCTCTGTTAGGAGTTCTCCCATTTCTTTCTCAACATCGTATTGCCAAGAAACTAAAAGCAGATGCAGGACCAGAAGACATTGTTTTTGATGAGTATTCCTGTTCAAAAAGCCATCTCTCTGGTAATATCTAAACTCTGGTAGAATTTTTTGGTGGAAGTGGATATCCAGAGGTAAAGCCAGAAGGACACATCTGGGGCCCATAAGTCCTGAGCAACTTTATGTAATTGTATTGTACAGTTTTCTTCTGAAAACCACTTCCAGATGGGCTTAAATCAAGGCACTGTACAGACTTAACACCTCTGAAGCTGGCTTCCTACCATGGTTTTTTGCAACTGACCTGTGCAGCCAAGTTATGAAGCATATCTCATAAGGAAACTCTAAAAAGCCTACACATCTAGGTCGGAGCATGTTTTCCACACTCATGGGAGAGAAATTAGGTACTTTCTAAAACCCAAATTAATTTACGCATTAAATGTCCACCTATAAGGCTTTTTCATTTTCATTCTGGAGATAGGCTTCTAATCTTACAATTAGAAAACTACTTTTAAGTTCAGCTGAAAACATTCTGTCAACTGCTCTCAAAAGTGTTCAATTTAATTTTTTTTCCAAGTTTCAAGATGTGGGAACTTTAGGTTTCTCGTCTTAAATTTCAGTTCTTGGATCAGAGGTGGAATGGCAAATTGGTGGTTTGTTGTTGGTTTTTGCTGTTTGGTTTTTTTTTTTTTTGGTGCTTTGTTTGTTTGTTTGTTTTTAACTGGATGTACCACTTTAGTAATTTTGTCTTCAAAATGGAAACCCCAAGTAATTGCTGCCTGGCTGTTAGCTAGCATGCAAAGAAGAGAGGGGATCATCTGTATGTGATAGTAGTTTATAGACCTTTTTTGCCAGAAATCCAGTATTTAGTATCTGCTGGTAGGTGTCTAGTTCGATGTTCATGCTGAATAAGAAATAAAATGTTGAATAGGCATAAAATAGTGACACATTTATTGAGTAAATGTGCCCGGGAGATGTGATTACACTGGGTTCCTAATGCGCATGTAAAGTTTATGGAAAGTTTGACTTGCCGTATTCCTAGCCAAAGAAACTGATCTGCTTTACTTGTGGATAGTGATCTGGAGTTGAAAGCCTGTTGAGGGTTTTCTGTGATAAATTCTCTTTCAGAAGGGGGAAAAGCTTTAAATACTGGTTGGTTCCTAAGTATTTTTCAGAATTAAGTTGACAAGAGGTTAAATCCTGCTCCGGCTCCAGATGAGGCAGTGCTATCAGTGACACCAGGGTTCTCGCTGATGCTGCACAATAATGGTTGTTATTGATAATTGACTGAAATGGTGTTTGAAATAAATTTAACTGAGGAGGTTTTACGCATGTAGAAAAAAAAAAGTTTGTTGTTTTTTTTTGTTTTTTTTTTGTTTTTTTTTTTTTAACTTCAGCTCCGTATGCACTATTTTTATCTGAGCATGCTGCTTCACAGAATAATTGGTCCTTTTATCTCTATGAAATCTATAGACTTGATTCTTGACTCTTATCCCAGAGGTGTTGTCTCCTGTCTGGTGACCTGTGGGAAATACAGCCTGAGCAGGAACCCTAGCTGGTACAGTGGGATGGTGAGATGGGTCCAGGAGACTCTGCAGCTCTGCTGATGACAAGGTTTTCTTCTCTCAGGTTTAACTCTGTGGAAGAGGTCTTCCTGGTCTTGACTGGCTTTACTGAAATCTGCTGAACAGCCTCTGAGGCTGATACTTGAAATGTCTGTCTGCTAATTCCACTCATAAAATGGCCATGAATGGTTATTTGAAGACAATATAATTTCAGCCTGAATAACTGAATGCCTTTACAAAGTAGATGGGATTTATAAATTTGTTTCTTTTTCAGGGTTGGTAACGTTGGTCAAAACCCAATCAAAGCTTGCACTTGGCTTAAAAAAAAGACATAATTCAGGGCATTTTCGCATAATTTTTAAGACATAATTCGGGGCATTTTAACTTGTTTTCTATGCTGAGGATTTATGAGTATTTTTAAGCCGCCTTTTTGCCTGCACAAGAAGAACTTGAAATGTGTAAGAAGTGATGTAAACCTACCTCGTAATTCCATAAGTTCAAGCCTCGGGGAAAGCCATTCCCCTGATAAGAGCTGGACACACTTATGGTAGTGTTTTTTCTTACTGTTTTCTTTTGCTTTCCCTCTCCATGTCTTAGCGTTCACTGAGGGCAAGAACCAACCATCTATTCCTTGGTATACCTGCACACTTTATCTCTTGCCTTCCCCCTTGTACCACCCCCATGCTGCCACCTGTCTTGGCTGCAGGACTTGCAGTGACACTGTCCTGTTTTTTTAAGAGCATGAATTGACAGCCACTGCTTAGCTGACCAATACTTTTTTGCATAGATACCAAGTGATAGTGCATGTGAAGGTGGTGCTTAAAATCAGGCCTCCCTACTTCCTTTTTACACAGGAAATATGCTTTTACATAGTTAAAAATGTCTCTCAAAAATGAATGTTTCTTTTACCATTGCCAGAAGCAGGTCTTTGTAGAATCTTATCCTGGGTTCAGCTGTAACAGTTATTTTTCTCCTTCCTAGTAGCTGGTGAGTGCTGTGTTTTGGCTTTAGTCTGAGAGCAATGCTGATAACACACTGATGTTTTGGTTGTTGCTAAGTAATGCCTACCCTGATCAAAGACTTTTCAGTCTCATAATCTGCCAGTGAAGAGGGGCGCAAGAAGCTGGGAGGAATCAGAGACAGGACACCTGACCCAAAGTAGCCAAAGGGGTATTCCATACCACAGCATGTCATGCCCAGTATATAAACTGGGTGGAGTTATCCTGAAGGCACAGATCGTTGCTCGAATCTGGCTGGGTATTGGTCAGTGGGTGGTGAGAAGTTTTATTGTGCATCACTTGTGTTTGTTGGTTTTTGTTTGATATTTTTTTTTTCCCTTTTTAGTTTTATATTCTCTCCCTTTGTTATTTCCCTTACCTCTTTCACAGACACCCCCTTGTCGTGGGGAAAGAGCTTGCGTGCCCTCGTGAGGTTGAGAGCTATGCTGGTGGTGGTATATGCCTCTGGTAGGATCTCCCAAGCCAGACAGGTCTCAACTGAAGGGTCAGACAAAGTGTGTCTATGGGCAGGATGAGCTCACTAGCCTTTGGGCAACCATCCTAGGAGAAGGACAACTCTAATTTCAAACCTGGGCAGATGGAGCTCGTTTAGCCCTGTATGGCCACCCATCTAAGAGAAGGGTACTCTAACCGAACCTATGACCTGAGGACTCTGCTGTCACCATCCAATCTCGCTAGGCCCTGGCAGATAAACCTTAGGTGTAAAGGGTGGGTCAGTTCTGAGCACTCTGCTCCTCACCTAAAAAATCCACTGCGCAGGCCCGAAGGGTTTACTCACATTTGCAAAGCTCTGTAGCGACAGGCGAGGGACAAAATGGCAGGTGAAAAGGTGCACTGGAAGCCGCAGATCCAACCCTGCATGCAGGCTGTTCAGGACATTGGTTGCTCGAGATTGACCCAGGAGATGACAGTCTTGTTCGGCAACGTCCTGAATGACCAAGCAGCCTTTTTCAAGGAGAACACTGCTTGCTCCACAGGGAGAGAAGCCTAGAAAAGGTGGCACAACCAAAGCTCATCTCCCCCTCTACCTGGCTGGCTAGCCGTGGCCAATGGGCATCTTCTGTTGCGGTTGACCAAAGATAAAGAGACAAAGGCATACACCTGTCTTCAAAGGTGTGTCCAGACTGACACTCACATGTTAGAACATCAGAACCATGCTTGATACAGTGGATAGTGGGTGTCCTGAATGTCATTCTGCATTAATTGCCCACGAACTATCACAACTTAACATCGACATTGCTGCTCTCAGTGAAGTTCGCCTTCGTGAGGAAGGAAGCCTTAAAGAACATGGTGCCGGCTATGCACCTTGTTGGTCATGCAAGTCCAAAACTGAAAGTCATCTGTCCAGAGTTGGCTTCATGGTTAAAAACTCCATTGCCTCTAAACTCGAAAATTTGCTGACGGGTCATTCTGATTGCATTATCTCCTTATGCCTCCTACTACACAACAAGCAATATGTTGTTCTCTTCAGCATATATGCCCCAACTTTGCAAGCTGACCCTGCAGAGAAAGATAAATTTTACACCGATCTGTGCCGCCTCACTCAAAAGGTTCCCGCAGATGATAAGATCCCAATCCTTGGTGACTTCAACACCTGAGTAGGTAAGAACTTTGAAGCTTTGAAAGGAGTACTAGGCAAGCATGGTGTTGGAAGTTGCAATGACAACGGTCACCTCTTGCTAGAGTTTTGTGCAGAGCAGCAGTTTACCATCACCAACACTATTTTCCAGCAGAAAGATAGCCTGAAAGCAACCTGGATGCATCCTCAATCTAAACACTGGCGCCTCATTGACTACGTCTTAGTGCACCAGAGAAATATTCGAGATGTCCATCACACCTGAGTGAATGCCTAGTGCAGAATATCAAACAGACCATCACCTTGTGCATTGCAAACTTAACCTCCACTTTAAGCCCAAACCTAAGAGGGTTGGTGCTCTGAGGAGGAGGCTCAAAGTTATCAATCTTCGAACAGCTGCAATGAGAGACAGTTTTCAGGCAAATCTTCAAACTGGTCTTGAAGACCATTCCATAGACTCTTCTCCTGAAGCACTTTGGCAACATATTAAAAATAGCATCCTGCATTCCTCTGAAGTATCCTTAGAGTTCTCCTCAAAGAAAAACAAAGACTGGTTTGATGAAAACAATCAGGTAGTCCAGGAATTGTTGACAAAGAAGAGATCTGCTCACCAAGCACACCTCGCTCAGCCATCCTGTCATGCAAGAAAATCAGCCTTTCGTCTTGCATGCAGTAAACTCCAACAGAAACTTCGTGACATCCAGAACAAGTGATGGCTTAACCTAGCAGAAAAGACTCAACTATGTACAGATTTGGGTGACCACAGAGGTATAGCTCACTTTGACAGTTATTAGTCTGCTGCTTGTAAGCCCATTTTGCTCTGGTTTGCAGAGCTTCTGTTGCAATAGGAGTACTGAGCCATCACAAAGTCTCTGAGTGGCTATAATCCTACTCAGAATGATGGAGCAAGTGTAATGCTGACATACTGCAAATGGAAAGTGGAGGGCAGCACAAAATAGAATGCAGCAAATGTACCAGTAAGCATGCATCAGGGATTTGCAGAGCAGCAGTTAGAACCAGCATCTACAAAGGATGGTGTAAGATCAGACAGAAGAGGCACAAGTCCTCCCTGTAGTCTTCAATTTATGTGGATGACACAAAGCAGCAGCAAAATGGAGGATTTGGTGTCATGGGCTATCCTGTCTCAGGCTGGCTCCAACCTTAGATATGTAAACACAACGGCTGTTACTAATGTGTGTGTAATGAGGGTGGAGAAGGAGGAAATGACGGAGAGGGAGGGAAGGTCTGTGCATGTTTCTGAGTGTGCTGGGCTCCTCTGCAGAGTGAGCTGAGTGGTGCTGAGGCTGCTGCTACCAGTATTCCTGTTCCTCACTGAAGGACAGTCTCTACAATGTAGCCTGCAATTGTAGGAAATGCTCCACCAGTTCCTAGAGGGGCGGCATCCATGAAGAATACAAGGATGCACCAGCCACAGTGGTGCTGAGCCCAAAAGCAGTGACTTACACTAAGGATCTCCCCACCATAGGAACAATTCCTGCCTTAACTTGGGCCCTTTTACATGTGTCTGATGTATGACATGCCACTGGCGAGGAATTAACTTGTGGCAGGTTCAGTCTAACCTCCCATTTCAAACAGCTCTGATTACCATGCTTGTGCTTTTAAATCACTGCTGAGATGAGACCAGCTATTTCCTCATTACGTTCTCTCACTAGGAAACTTGTTTTACACTGAGTGCATATGTTACTCCATGTGTTGTACCACAATTTTGGTTTTCAGCATTTGGCTTAGTTCTTTGGGCAATGTAGGTGTATTTTAGTTGTGCATAAACATGGTGATTTATATACGTTATGTTGCTGCAGTATGCAGATTTGAGCATGTGTGACAATTGTTTACACTCCGTACTGTTACAGAAGTATTCATTTAAACAAATGCTGATTCACTCATAATCCTTGTTAGATGAGAAACAGAGCAATTATCAGGACTCTTCCTGATAAAACAAGACCTGCTAATACTTCTATATTTTAAGGTAGTAAAAACAGTGCATTAATCAGTATTTCAGTCATGAAGACTAAATACTCCCTCTTTTCATCGAACAGAGACTTTTTAAGAGAAGGCTGCATACTGGATGTTGCACCCATTTCCCATGTGTAATCTGCAATCTTGTGTGGTAGGGAAGAAAGTAAAAAAGATTAGTCAATCCAGCATCATAGTATGGAACATTTATCAGCATGTGTTTGAAATGGATCTATTACTTATCAATGTCATGCAGGCCACTTGAAGCTCCTGCTGACAGAAACCTCTTCCATCCCCTGCATTGCTACTTGTATTCCATTTAAAGAAGAAATGTTTGAGGAACATCTGATGGTGTTTAGGTGTAATCTCTTTTCTTTTCAATTTATAAACATTCCAACTGCTCAGAGGAGTCTACAACTAATTTTAAAATAATTTGAATAACTTATGCCTTAATTTTCTAATGTTTTGACATCTCAAATCTACCAAAGTATCTGGGAACTTCTGAACACTGGTGGGGTGAAAATTCCATTTCTAGCAAGAGACTGAATTGTAAAATGGCAATTCTTAAGTAGAGGAACTATTGTTGATCCCAGTCTGCTTTTTGGATCCCACCTAACCGTTTCTCTAGGTTGGAATGAAATAAAATACTTGTGGTCACTTTATCAGTTTTGGTGAAAAAAAAACATAGTTTTATCCTTTATGGCAGCAGTTACCTAAATCTATTTGCCTGAATTGCCAGTGAGATTTATTTCCAACTGTAAACTAAAACAAGATATTCTGCAGAACATTTTGGACACATACCTAATATGGCTTGCTGGAAAATATTGCTATTGAAAAATCTGTTGCCTATATGAGAATTAATTCAACCTGCTGGCAATCATTAGGCAGCATAAAATGTTCATTTGAGCAGGGGACTGGGCCAATTTGCCAGTGAAATGAAGGATATATTATCTTAATATTGCTTTACAAATGTAATTACTTTGAATGTGTCACTTTCCTTTGAATTTAGGTCCCTCAGCTTCCTTGGGTTCATCTGGCAGAGGCAGCTACACAGAATGTGTGCATGTGCCAAGCCAGGAGGGTACATCCGCTGCAGCCTTGATGGCTCTTTTGTGGTCCAGCTTCTCAGGGAGAGGACAGATGCATGGGAAAATAGCAGGGGAGCGAGGTAGTGGCTAATTTTGGCTGTTACACTAGATTCTCGTGTTTGAAGAAAGGAAAGCCTTTATTTCCCTGCTTCTGTCCGAGTAGGATGATGCTAACAGAGCTGCACAGGGCTGTTAAGCAGTCTCATGAGTTACAGGAAGTCAGCGCCAGCTACAGGTGAGAGCAGCTCAGTGCTATTAACCGCTGCTGGTGCAACTGCAGTTATTTGGGGTTCCTCTTTGTCCACATTTGACAACCCAAAACTGCAAGGACAAGTAAAACAGATTGCAGTGACTTGTTGCTTTCCTTTGCCTGCTATCTTGAATAGTGCCTTCTTGGTGAACACTAGTGATGGTGCAACCTGCAATCTTGTCGGCTTGTTTTGCATTTTGGGTAACTCCTGGGGCTCATTAGATGCCATGCTGGCAGCTGACTTATAAACTGGTGATGGCTACAAACTGCTGACCTTCCTTACCTCATCACGTGCCACATTCCTTCTCCCAGATTGAGAGCTGCAAGCATGGACAAGCCAGAGGGCTACTGAGGTACAGCACTGCGAAACCTTGTTTCAGTGCTGCTGCTCCTCCAGACGCTGTACACATTGCAAAGACAGGCACAAGGACAAGAACTGCCCTGTTTGCATTTTCAAGCACCATAGCAGTCTGCAGTATTAAGTTAGCAATGACAGCAGACAGATTTAAGCTTCCAAAACCCAAGGAGCTGCTACAATGATCACCTTATGCAGTGTTACCACAATAAACTAGTAAACAACATCAGATTTTGCTTGTTCTCATTTTAAGTTCCTCATTTGAAACAGAATGGCTTCAGCTGCCTAATATTATTTGTGTCCTTAAGTATTCTGCAGGGATGTCTTCCGAAAGCCTTAATGTTTTTTCGAAGTTATTTCCTGTAACATTGTGCGTGATGAGTCTGAAAGACAGGGAAGTAGTCAGCACTTCAGTGCTTTGCATACAGAAAGAAGCTCTGTTAAAGATAAGGGATGGATCTCCTGTTGTAGGACAAGCGTTCAAGGCTCTGTTCCACTTCAGGCTCCTTGTGTGGTTTGGAAACATCACTTACAGGCAAGTATTTGTATGCTGTCATTGTTGCATACTGCTGCCTATATTCTTCCCCTAAAAAAAAAATCTGGTCTTTGCATAGATTTGGCTGTATTTCTGTGCCTTGTTTCCACAAAGGACGATAGCCATGCTTTTTACCCAAGGCATGTTGGAAAGAAATACATTAAGGACTGTGAGGTCATCTGATGATATTTTAATAGGCACTCTGTAAGCATTTTAAATAATAGGTTGTATTAGGCACTGTGACCAACCTTGTCTCTTTAAAATGAGTTTTGATTGTAAACTCAGTGAAGTAAAAACGCACTGTACCCCTCACCTGCTCCTTCACAAATGGCTGATTTAGTTTAAGGCAGCAAAATGAGAGCTGTGCAGCGTGGCCTTGGCCTCATTACAGGCAGGTTGGGAAGGATGTGGCAGCCATGTGCCAGATCTTACCAGTGGCAATGAAAAAGGAGCAATCCTAGGTTATGTGATGACATTGTACCATCTTATGCAACAGTGGGTACTGCAACTCTTATACTTTACGGTTCACAGAGCATAAAAAAACCTTGTCTCAATATATTTAGATATTTCAGTAAATATTACGATGGTTCTTCTAATTGTTTGGCAATAACTATACCCTGTCGTGTTGGTTATGTTTTCTTTCATGTTAGAGTTCATTTAAACCTTTCTGAAAATATTAATCACTTGAACACTGAACATTCACTTTTTACTTGTCATTTTTTACTTCAGCTGTGAAATTTAGCATGGAAGGGGCTGCTTTCCTAAAGCCAAACAATCTTCCCATTTCTCTTTTCCTCTCCAAGTGTATCAGTTACATGTCCTTACCAGAACCAAATTTATCATGGGGACAAAGGGGAAATGACAAAAGTAATGCTCAAAATCTTAAGACTGAAACTCTATGCAGAGGAAGGTGAAGAAAACCTCATGGCCTGAGTTTTTAATAGTAATTTTGTCAGTTTAGTTTGTGTTCCTATTGATTCTTTCATCATCAAGCTTTCTGTCTCATTGCAATGTAATTTAAAAAGAATAACAATGGAGAGGAACACTTTAAAAGGAGTATTGTGGCTCAATTGCCTCTAATTAAAATGTAGATAAAAGACTAACTGGTGGATAAACACAAGCCCCATGCTTCTCCAGTTTCTGAATTGTCCTGTGATCCAGTCAGTGCCTCTCTTAATTCCCCCAACCGAACTTTGGTGCTGTTTCACCTGATCATGCCTCTGCATTTTTTTTCTGAGGAAAGTTTGATGTATTTGCTCTAGAGAAAAAAAGCACACCCCCCCTCCAAATCTATGTCTTTATTATTAAGATATTAATTGTCAGCTACCACTGAGCACTCGTATTTTGTGGGGGTTTCGTGTAGCAGGGTCTGATTTCTGGCTGGGTTATGGCCAGAGTTTGGTTGTTGCTCTGTTTTTTTGCATCCCTTCTTTTCCCCCCTTCTGACATACAGAGAGAAATTTGAGGTGCTGAAATACGTTAAAGAGGCAAAGCATTATTTGGCGATCTACTCTTAGTAATTCTCACTTGTCAGTATAAATATGGTCCTGTATTACTGCATCCACGTAAATGTATTCTTGTTTAGAAAGAAAAACCAAGTGTTAACAAAAGCTGTTCCTCCTACTGAAATCCAACAAGCTTTATCGTTATGTCATCTAGTACTTTTAATAAAAATTATTGCTTAATTGAAGTCATGTTGCTACTTCTATGTAAACAATTTTGGCTGTTATGGAAATCTGTGTTCTATCTATCTCAGAGTGCAGGCTTACAACTGTGTTAACAGTTACCTAATTTGATGTTTGCATGTGCACTACTACTCACTGTTGGACAGCATCAGTTCTTGAAAAGGCTGTTAAAGATGTGTCTAAGCAATACACAGTAATAAATCCAGGCTGTAGCCTTTTGTAGTAGATCAGCTGATATGTCAACAGTTGGAGAGTCTGATAAATCAGTTCAGCCAAATGAACCAGGTTAATACAAGGATTTTAAATACTTTGCTAACTAGCAAAACCTGAGCCAGAACTGTGTTACAGTATGATCACATTAGCAGGTTCTCCAGAGTCCTGAGGATTTTGTAATAAACAGCAGCATGACTGAAGTGCTACTAGTGCATTTGCCTGTGTCCTTAGACTGGTCCAAGCAGCATCTCATATGATCAGATGCAGCCTTCTACGTAGTGATGGGTGTATTCTGAGGGTTCAGGCAGAAATTAACTTTTCCTCCGGAAATTTTATATAAATATCATAGCACTTTTATGCTAAAAAACAAAACAAAACACACATTTCTGGACCAAAATTTGTTTTAGTCCACAGCAAAAATTTATGCCTAGGTATTAGCATATCTTCAGGGATATAATTTTTAAATGGGGGGGGGGTGGGGCTAATGACTTCTTCTTAATAAACATTTTGTGTGGGAGCACATTTCTTTCTGCGACAGGCACGTGGGTGGATACTGGCAAGTAGAGGCAGCTTCTTGGCTCTTGACAAGGACTGTGGAAGAAGTATTTGATAGTGGGACATTGGGAATGAAGGTTATAAGCAAGAGGCTGTATTGGAGAAAAAAGCAAAGCATAAGCGTGTGACAGGATGGGTAAACGACAGCCAAGAGGCAGCCTGGCAGTGCTGAGCAGCAGTCAGGGCCAGCTGGGAGAAACTTAAGGACAGGTCAAGGCAGGAACCCCAGTACTCCCATCACCTGCTGGTATCATCAGGAAAGCCTCAGCTCCTCACCAGCCATGGTGTTTCTCTCCAGGGCTAACCTTACTAACAACAGTCATGGCTCATGCACAGGAGTTGAATTCCTCAGCCATTTTCCAACATCTCTGTGTTAAACTTGCCACTCTTGAATTTTAAACAAAGATTCTGACTCAAACTCCATAGCCACATAAATAGCTCAACGAAGTTTTAATTAATAAAATTGGAGAAAAAAAAAAAGGAGCTTTTTATTTTTGTAACTTGTAAACAGAGAGAGGCAGCTTTCTCTGCTTATTAATCTATGTTACAAATCATTGCTGTTATTAAAAATCTAGCTCGACTGATGAAAATTCATGTTTCACACCTTTTTGGCAACACAGGAGCAAGCTGTTCAGCTGAATTCAGAAGAATTACTTGGCTGCTTTGTTTTAAATCAATCTAAGGAGTACTCAGAGGCTTTCTTAAAGTTGTTTTGTTCCAGAGCACGCTATAGTTTCTGATGACTAAAGAAATATTTACTAAGACTATATAAAAAAAATGCTTCCCCTTCAGAATAAAACCCCCTGCCACATCTTCACAAGAACCCCTTGGTCCAGCAAGTAGCCCTATGACTCACCTCCTCCTTTGCATCCTCACGAAGGGTTTTCACATGGAAAATAACAGGGTGTCTTCAGCTGTGTCAGTAACCACCATCAGCACCAGCTAATGCTGCTCAGATACATCTTGTAAATGTTCCTGGAAGTCACAAGAGAAGGAGCAGAAGTGCAGGGCCACCTCCCATGGGGAACTGAAAGGAAAGACCCATGCCAATGCCAGCACCAGCCGAGCTGCCCACTTGCCACTTCACACGATGCCTAATCCAGCCTATGCCAGTCCAGGCAGTTTTACAATGTACTTTTGCCAGCTAGCAGTTTGATAGCAAAATACGTCACACTGATGTTCATATTGTCAATGCACTGGTTGTCACTGACAAGAGGAATGAGATTGCCAGCTGAATGTCTCTGTTGCTTGAGAGAATAAGCACTTTCTGCATCTCCAGTTTCAAGACTCTAATTGGGTTTTTTTCCTATTCTTTCAGATTAGCCTTATTTAATAAAGGCTTTTGCTGGATTACTAATCCAGCAATTGCATTTAGTGATAGTTATATTCCATTTTGCTATGTACTGTAATGTAGGTAGTTAAGTATGTATTTTATAAGCATTTTAAAACTTGAAAACGTAAGAAAAAAAATTAATTGCAACAGACTCTTGCCTGCCTACATACTGTATTTGTTTAATGTCGATTTCTCTTCCCATAGTAGTGAAATGCCACATCCATATTTAAAATCTGAAGTATTGACAAAATCTTCTGAGCACACAAAGCTGTTCTGGCAAAATAAAAGAGTGCCTGCCGTGCTGCAGCTAGAAAAATGAAACAGCTCGTCAATTCACCAAAAATCTGCCTACAGACAAGGCGTTCTCCAGCCTTCAGGAAACCTGATGCTTTGCTCATGCAGGAAGAAATCCTCACCACGCTGAAGTCGGTGAGAAACCTCCGCTGATTTTAGCAGGGCCAACTGCTATGAGATTGACAAGGCTATTATTATGCTTTAAAATTAAACTTATGCACATGCATTCACAAATAGGAACCATAACAGCAGAAAGGCTTAATGCAACAGTTATCAGGGAAGTGAAAAATTCAGAAAGAATATGCTGCAATTTGACATTAATGCGTTACGAAAAATTTAATTTTAATAGAAGGTCAGACCTCTAATTTTTTTTTTCTTAACGTGTCAAAATCTCACGTATCTTCAGCTGTCGGAGAACACTGTTAGAAACAGAGACAGAATTTTCTGACTGAAGTGTGGTTTCTCAGAGACAGAACCAGTATTTATTTTGAAATTACTCCTGAATTATTAATTACCCACTTAAAAGCATAAGCAAACATTTGGCCTTGTAGCATCTCTATAATCTTTCATAGTAGAAAACCACAAGATTTCTATGTAATTACTTACCAAAATAAAGGACCTTTTTTTTGTGTGGCAGTTTTGTTTGTAAATGTTTTATTAAAAAAATCTTTTAACGCTATTAGTCAATACATGTGTAATAATACTTAATAAAGTATCACGTAGTAGTAGGTATTTTGGATTCAGGAATGCAGTGGTTTTAACTAAATCATCAGAGCTCTGTTCTGCTCCAGTCTCTTCTGAATTGTCTTTTTTTCCCCAGAATTTAAACAAACTCATTCTTTGTCAAGGTACGTCATCCTTAAGGCCTTGCAAACTTTTTAGTGATTGAACCAAAACAAAGAGAGAGCTCATCTTTCTTGATGTGAAGACCACGCTGCTCTTGAGCTTAAAAAGATGCCTGCAGTTTTCAAGCAGTTAGTGGCAAATCAGCAAGAAAGAAATCAGAGAAGAAGGGGCACTTGGAAATCAAAATAGTAAAGTGCACAGTTACATTGTCTGAAATTGTATTAATCTGATCCAAAGAACTTGCTGGACTGTGGATGTTTAATACAATTTGGCTTGCATGAAATATACAATCATGATCAGACAGAAAGGATTTTCTTTTTCTTCCTGAAGTCATCTACAGGCTATATGGAATTCAATTTTCAAGGGTAACATACTGCAGCTCTTTGGATATTGATTGGTTTCCTAAGTCAAGAAAGAGATGGAGAAAGGGGGAAAAGTGTGGAGGGTTGCAAGGTGTCCTTGTGCCTTCTCTGGTTTTTTTAGATGCCAGTACTCTCCAGTTCCCCGTCCTCCAGCCCTAATGCAGCATGCGACCTAGAAATCATAAACAGTTTCTCTTTATTTGTGTACTGTCTTTGAATTTGCTGGGATTGCTTCCCTGTTTGCTCTCTGCTGGTAGCCTTGAGGGGGTCTGTCTTCTCAGGTGGTTCCTCCTCACAGTCCTGGATTTTACTGGCTGAGGTGTTGGCAACTAACTCCAAGGAGGTGCCTGCCTCCTCCAGGTGGCTGTAGCCCTTATTGCTGCTGGAAGGCTCAGACTGGGAGCTCTGGGAGTCCGTCCTGATGATGGCAGGAGGGGATGAGGGGGGTGACTCCCCCAGATCAAGAGATTTGGAGTAGCTAGAAGATGCCTTTACCAAGAGGCTAGAGTCCAGGCCCCTGCTGACAGCCGGGGACCGAGGTGGCTCTGGGGAAAGGGGACACCTGGCATCCGGCAAGCAGCTGGTGCTCTGTCGCCTGAGAACCAGCTTGTGCCTCCTCATCCCACAGCCTCCCTTGACGTGACTGCTGCTGAGGTCAGTGAGGCTCAGTTCAAACTCCCCCTGTGGTATCTCCCGGGCTCCCCTCTCACCAGGGGGCCTCCGCCATCCTCCCCCTCTGCTGCTTGGCGCCAAGGGCAAGAGGGCAAAAGCACTCAGTGAAGAGCTAACAATAGAGCTGGCTGTGCTGCACCGGCCCCAGCTCTCCGGTGGGCTGCAGGGCGGGCTAGTGACGGCGTGACCAGCAAGGTCAGTGTGCTCCTGGTAGATGCTGTACACAGCCTTGGCCAGGCTGGGCGGCTGCGGTGGGGTGCAGAAAGAGGAACGCCGTGGTGAGGATGCCAGGTCCGGTGGGGAAAGTGAGACAGCCAGCCCTGGTGGCCAGGAGCTCTTGGCCAGCATGGCTGCAGCACCCAGGCCTTCACCGCCAGGCTTTAACTCCAGGCTTCGGGACTGCATGTAGTTGACAAAGCCGTTGAGAGGGGCTGAGGCCAGGTTGCCTCCATCCTTGGTCCGCAGGCTGTGGGCATCGATGACAGTGGAGTAAAGGTCACGCAGGTTGATGATCTTGGTCTTCTTGTCTCGGTTCTCATGCAATACTGCATTGGCACAGATGAACAGGAAGATGCCGATACCCATGATGAGGGGGCCCAGCACCTTCAGCTTGTCTGAATGCAAGTAGCTTGAGAAAAGACGGACAAGGAAACCCACTGAAGCCTGGGGGGACAAGGAGGTGGGGGGAGACTGCGGGGACCCCCAGGTGGTAGCAGTGGTGGAGGTGTTGAGTCTGGGAGATGACTCTGGATGGCCCCCTGCTTGTGCCCCTTCCTGGCTCCGGGAGCGGTTCTTGGGGGCGCCACCTTGTGGTGCCAGGTGCTGGCCTCCACCGAAGCTGCCTTCTCTGTACACCTGGCTGGGCTTCGGCCAGTAGCCCACCACAGCCAAGGCAATGCCCACCATTAGAACCAGGATGCCACAGAGGGCAATGAGCCCCGAGAGGGAGCACAGCTTAAGCTTGCCTTTCACCACCACCACGTCGTTCTTGCGCTTCTTTTTGGACTTGCGTTTGCGCTTGGGGACTTGGCTTTGGGGTCGCAAGGGGTCCTGTTTCCTAGCTGAGATCCTCAGGAGGCCTCCAGTGGCGATCATGGCTGGCTACCCAGAACACTGCTCCCTATGGCCACTCCAGCTCCTGCAGTGAAAAGGAGAAGAGAAAAGGGTGAGAACCAGGGGCAGTTGTGCAGTACAAAGGTGTTTCTTCTGTTCCTCATTCAAACTCCTGCTAATTAAAACCCTCAACAAGTGGGACAGGGGTTGACACAAATAAGCTGATCTCCCTTGCCCACACAGCTCTGGTGTGTGAGAACTGACAGCATCAAACCAGCGATGTGCCCCAATACACTCTTGCCAAAAAGCCACTTAATTTATTTACACTCTAGGTAAATGACAGGGGAAGTAGTATCTGCCAGTGTAAACAAAAAGCTGGTCTCGGAGCTTGCAAAGCACTGGAGCTCAGAGCATGCTGCGTCCCATTCCCTAGCAAGGTCTGGGGTTACACTGCACACTGACTGCAGGTAGTGGTGTCATGCAGGATGCAAGAGGATGGGGAAAATAAAAGCACGAAGGCAGCATGTTTGATCTACAGATACCATTTGTTTCATTACATGACTTACGTATTACTGGGGGGAGGGTTAATATATTACTTGCCTGTCTCAAATGAGTGAGAAAGTCACAAGGGAAACATTTGTACACTGGAAAGCGGTGCCCTGCCAAAGTTTCTTCCTAGCCACTTGCATTTGACCTGCAATATTACAGAAATCCATCTCCCGCCTGTGATCCAGAGGCATCCCTGGTTTGGGAACATGTGCGAAACTCCAGGTAACGGTTATGTAACGGTGGCGAATTCCCCGCCCCCAGAAAGCGGAGATGGTGGCTGACAGGTAAGAGATGGCATGTCAAATCTTACTAAAGGCGGAGTGAACCTTTTCGAGTCACCCGGGGAACTGACAATGACGGCTTGGAGGAAACTGGCAGGGGGCTAAACGTTCAGCACTCATGGCTTTTGTTCTGCCGTACCAACAGAAGTCAGCTTCAGTTCCAATGATCCCAGCTACAAAACACAGCGTGCAGAAGCAATTCCTGCACTGTTGCAATTCTTTTGGGAAGATATCCCTTCATGCTACCGCGGAGCAGGATAGCCTTTCCCCTTTCCCTTTCGGAGTGTCCGATTATTTTTCTCTTTGAGGATGCAAAAGATGACAGCACCGAATATAACACGATTTACAAAGTTCAACTGATTACACTGAAAGTCGATTAAGAAAGCACCTAAAAAAAAATAAAGAACTTGCTTCCCTTCCCCGTACAGCTTCTAAATCTCATTTCTTTTCTATTCCATTCCCAGATTCGCCATGTATGCGGTAATTTCGTGTCCCATTTACTCCACTTGTATTTTCCCCCGGAAAAAGAAGGGTATTGTCAGAGGTAACAGTGTTAAATTACTCTCCGACGTACTGCACGCTGAAAACAAAGAGCAGAGACTTGTCTTCTCTTTCCTATCACTGAACTATTTATTTAATTAAAAAAAAAAAAAAAAAAAAAAAAAAAACAACAACAACAACAACAAAATAAACCACACAACATCTTTTGTTGACGCCAAAGTATAATTATCGGGGCATCCTTTGCTGTAATTGCCGGTTCGCTGGTCTCATTCCTTCTGCTGCCCCACTAGCCAGCAGCCCGTCTCCTCTACTACGGCGAAGGGAGATGGTGATTAGCTCCGAGGAATCTTCCCAGTCCGGCATCGCCTGCCACTTAGTTCTGGCGATGGAGAGAGCGGAGCTGGGCACAGGAAGGAGGGCATCGCCGGACCGCCGGCCATTGCCACTGACCGCAACGCAATGAAGCAGCCCGGGGTTCGCAGCAGGGGCTGGAGCCACCTTTCACACGAATTGACCGCGACCTCCACTCGCAGCCCCAAGCCGGCGGCTTTATAGGCGAGCCCTCGGGCACTACCCGGACCTCGCTCAGTAAAGACCAAATACAGTTTTAACAGTATTAACAGGATCAGTTTTAACCCCTTCCCATCCCTCGGCCGCCACAGACGGGGCTGGCCGGGCTCCTCTACCGGGGCACCGCCTGAAACGCGCCCAGGCACCCGACCGAGGGCGCCCGCCGGGGGCTGTCGCTGGCTCCCCCGGGCGCGCCGCGCCGCCCGGGCTGGCCTCGCAGCTCCCCGCTGTCGGGGCAAGGCGCCGAGTCCCGCGGGGCGGCAATCCCGGTCGTTCCCACCACACCCCCCGGGGCGTCGGTCGGGGGTCGTGGGCGGACGGAGCCGCAGCTCAAGATGGCAGAGTCGGGGGTACGCGGTCACTTACCGAGAAGGACCGGGGAGAAGTCCGCTCGGGAAGCGGCTGAGACGCCGCGGGGAAGAAACTTTCCGGCCCGAGCGGGCATCCCCGCACGGCTCCTGCTCTTCCGCGGCCGCTGCCGCTTCGCCGCCCCTCACGGACCCGGGCGGGCGGGCGGCGGGGCTGGGCCGAGCGCTAGGCGCCCCGTCGGCCCCGCCGCCGCTGGCCGCCTCAGGGAGCTCCGCGGGAGCGCTGCTCCCTCGCCATACCGCATCCTTCCCGCCGGGGGCCGGCCCCGCTGCCTCTGCCTGTACCGCCGCTGCGGGCGGTGCGCGGCTGCCGCGGCTGCGGCCGGACTCGGCGCCGTTGCTAGGAGACGGGAGCCGTGACACAGGGAAATTGCGGCAGGATGGCCGCGGCCACCTCCCCCCGCCAACGCCACCTGCGCACCTGCGCCCGCCCGCCACCGCCCCGCCCCGCCCCGCGGCGGCACCGCCCTCCGAGGCACCGCCCCTCACTGCCTCACCTCTCTGCGCCATGTTGTGCGTGCTGGGCCTCGCCGTGTCCTGCCGTGCCTGGCCCCAGGGTGCCCGCAGACCTTTTCTTTCCCCCGTCTGATAAGTGACTGTCCGCGGGAGAGGTGCGGCCTCTTTTATCCTCCCTTCCTCCTCGACTCCCTCAGTCCATCCCAGGGCTCACCATCTAGGAGCTCAGTAGTGGGATGGTGGGAAGACCCTCCACCTCTTTTCCACCACTGTCAGTGGTGTCTCATCAGCTTCAGGCTCAGCCACTCCACCTTTATCTATTTCCCTCCAAGTCTGCAGGAGTTCCAAGGAAGAAAGCCAAGAAGCAGGTGAAAAGATCAAGAAAAAGGATAAAAATAGAAAGTGGCAGCTGACATACAGCAGTGATTTCACCCAGGATCTCTTGTTTTCAGTAGAAAATGGGAAACAGTACTCTCTTCTGAGCTGCTTTGTGAAAACTGATGAAATTATCACCTGAGATAAAATGTAGCATGTCCCATCACATTGCCTCTCTTATTCATGAGAGGCGATTACTGCTGGTCGCTCTAGGCAAGTCTTGTCACAGGTCCATCGTGAGCTAGAAAGGCAAATCTCAGGCAGGTATCTCAGTAAATAGAGAAAACTCATCCTGCGGCTTGGGTTTGCTCCTAATGTACATTGTGTGCTTTTTTTGGGGGTGGATAGACCGAACCTGTCTTTCTATGCAGTTGCCCTAGATCCCTCTTGAAGCCAGAGTGTGACCTAGCCTGGCCAAACCAGCTCTCTTCCTCTGCTGGACCTCTCTGGGGAAGGCTATGCTGTGTGTGAAGCACTTTGCCAGACACTAAGGAGCAATAAAGAGAACATTTATAGTGTTGAACTGTTTTTAATAATAAAGGATCCAACACGGGTTGGGAAAATTGTCAGAGAGATTATGCATAATTGGTTAAATTTTATATATTCCAGCCTCAACAATTCTGTGATTCTGTTTCTTTCACCAGTGCCTGGTTTGAGAGCAAACAAATCCTAAAGCTGCACATATGCATTTTAATGTCATTTGCAGTTTGTCTCGGCAAAATCAGTTCGGACACATTTCTTTCACTACAAATACAACTTTTGGTTATGCAACAGGCTTGGAACTCAAGATTTATTATTTAACAACTTCTTTTAAAAGTGTGCTTTGAATGGTCTTGATGAACCTGAGTCTTCTGACACTCAGTAATTTGCTTTGTGTTCAGCCCAGACTTCAGAGGAAAACAAACATACCACATCTGTTTCCACTGGAGACCTGTATCACATCAATAATGCAGCATCACCAGACTCTCCCTGAAAGGCTCCGGTGTTAGCGAAAGAGGAAGAATGAAAGTAATTTTTTTTTTTAAAGGGCAAAGAGCTCTTTTCCTTATCTGAGTCATATTTTCTATTTCTGTCAAACTAAACCGTTCTATTTAGCTATCTTTTTATACAACAGCCTTTCCAGATTTTCAGTGCTAAAGTTTTGAGTGATTAGGCTATTATCACATCCAGAGTTTTCAAATTACTCTTAGCCAAATGTGTTGTAGGTGAGGCCAAACCCTGGAAGATAAGAAATATGTTCTTGGATGAAAAGCTGCTGAAGGTGTTGTTCCACAGTAGCTAGCAGTGCAATCTTAATTTGCTTTATGTGGTAAGGACCAGTTGTACAATGTCAGGCTGAGTCCCTCAGAGCAAGTTACCTTGCCAACTTGCAATATCCTTACTTATCCTACAGATTATTAGTCTAGTTCAACAAATGCATTGGGAGCTTTAATGAAACATTTATTTTATTTTTAGTTTATACAGATTTTTGTGTCCCCAGAAGTGGAATGATTGCAAAAGGCATCTCTCCTATTGGTCTGGTTTACTGGTTGTCTGAGTTGATTTGTAACTGTGTTTGCATTGACTCAGGAGGCTCAGCTCCTGCTTTGTTTGTGTAATTTTGTGCATGATGCTATACATTCATCATTAAACTGTAGTGAACATAATTAATAATTAGGAAATCCAAAGAGCTTATTGGACCTGGGTTTTCTTTCTCTTTTTTTGTATTTCTCAGCCCCTTTTCCATTTCCCTTTCCTGCCCCTTCTCCCCTTCTCCCCCCTTCTCCCCCCTTCTCCCCCCTTCTCCCCTTCTCCCCCCTTCTCCCCCCTTCTCCCCCCTTCTCCCCCCTTCTCCCCCCTTCTCCCCCCTTCTCCCCCCTTCTCCCCCCTTCTCCCCCCTTCTCCCCCCTTCTCCCCCCTTCTCCCCCCTTCTCCCCCCTTCTCCCCTCCTCTCCCCTCCTCTCCCCTCCTCTCCCCTCCTCTCCCCTCCTCTCCCCTCCTCTCCCCTCCTCTCCCCTCCTCTCCCCTCCTCTCCCCTCCTCTCCCCTCCTCTCCCCTCCTCTCCCCTCCTCTCCCCTCCTCTCCCCTCCTCTCCCCTCCTCTCCCCTCCTCTCCCCTCCTCTCCCCTCCTCTCCCCTCCTCTCCCCTCCTCTCCCCTCCTCTCCCCTCCTCTCCCCTCCTCTCCCCTCCTCTCCTCTCCTCTCCCCTCCTCTCCTCTCCTCTCCTCTCCTCTCCTCTCCTCTCCTCTCCTCTCCTCTCCTCTCCTCTCCTCTCCTCTCCTCTCCTCTCCTCTCCTCTCCTCTCCTCTCCTCTCCTCTCCTCTCCTCTCCTCTCCTCTCCTCTCCTCTCCTCTCCTCTCCTCTCCTCTCCTCTCCCCTCTCCCCTCTCCCCTCTCCCCTCTCCCCTCTCCCTCTCCCCTCTCCCCTCCCCTCCCCTCCCCTCCCCTCCCCTCCCCTCCCCTCCCCTCCCCTCCCCTCCCCTCCCCTCCCCTCCCCTCCCCTCCCCTCCCCTCTCCATCCCTCTCGCTTTCCTTTCCTCTCCCTCTCTCCTTTTCTCTCTCTCTCCCTCTTGTTTATCTATATAAAAATCACTAATTTTTATGACTATCCTTGCTTTTTTTTTAGGTTGTTTGAGCATAAGATGGTAACCTTGATGTGGTCCTTTTTGGGACATGCTTCAGTAAGACAATGCCATCAATTTTAGTATACCCACTTTAGTAGGTTCCACCCCAGGCTGCCTCTGGGTATGTCAGCTCTAATCCAGGAGATGTGTAGCCAAGTTAATACATCTAAGCCCTCAGCAGGCCCAAGGTCCAAAACCAATTCAAATGACAGCTTAAAGTACTTGGTGTACTTATCTGAAATACTGTAGCATCTATGGGTTCCAGTCATGGACCTGCAGTTCCTAGCACAGAGACCCTGCGGAACAAAACCAGAGAGAAAGCCCTTACTCGACATACTTGCAATCTGAGCACAAAATTAAAAGGATAAATAGGAAAAGGATTCTTAGAGGAGTAGTTAATACTAGTAGTTAAGCATAAGAGAGAAATGTTTTGCACAGGCTTCAGACCTTTCCCAGTGATTTATCTTTACAATTTCTCAAACACAGAGTAACAGAAGTATCAGAGTCCTTGCCATCTTAACCTGTTTCTTTCTAGCAGAATGGCTTTCAGTTGTAACAGTGGCTCTAGACTGAAAGCCCATTTTAATTGTAGCTTATTTAGCAATTTTTTATTAGCTAATTTATTGCATTAATAAAAATAAAAGCTGATGTACATCTTGTACGTATGCTTCACAGTATGTTGTGCTATATGCCAAAGTTTCCTGAGTCTTTATTGCTGGAATTCATAGCTTCATCTTAATCAATAGCAAGGAAAGTTGCGAGAGCGTCACTGTCAGTCTGGCCATTGATCTCAGAGTAAGTGTTTTTTTTGTCTTATCTTAGCTCCATATACTTTGTTTGTTTGTTTGTTTGTTTGTTTGTTTCCCATTGCAGGGGAGATTCTGATATGATTAGTGGTGGAGACTGGTATGATTAATGATGGTTTGATAACCAATGCAGAGGAAAAGAGCAGCACTGTGAATAAACAATGAGAAATAATCCTCACTGAGAAAATATGTGTTTGAAATCCTTACAGGCCTACACCAAACACAGCGAATCCTCATTGTGTATTAGATTCATCTGTCTTGTTTGATATGTGGTAGAATCAGAAGCAACTTTTCTTTTCATTGTGTAGCAAGCCTGAGTCTAGATAATCCACTGAGAGCGAATAGCAATTTGCATGTCTGCTCTTCTTTCAAAATTAATTATAGCAGAGATACACATTGCTGGAAACATTTACCCAGGTGAAGGAAACACACAGACATGAAATCTGGTGATTGTAAGGTAAAAAGAATGAGTACTTGAAAATGAACAAGCTTTTTCACACACACACACACAAAAAAAAAAAAAAAAAAACCCGAAAAGAAAAGTGCTAGTTTATCTCACTTCAGTTCTTACTGACATTCATAGAGTCATAGAATAGTTAGAGTTGGAAATGACCTTAAGATCATCGAGTTCCACCCCCCTGCCATGGGCAGGGACACCTCCCACTAAACCATGCCACCCAAGGCTATGTCCAACCCGGCCTTGAACACTGCCAGCGATGGAGCACTCACAGCTTCCCTGGCCAACCCATTCCAGTGCCTCACCGCCCTCACAGTAAAGAACTTCATCCTTATATCCAATTTAAACTTCCCCTAAGTTTGAACCTGTTACCCCTTCTCCTGCAACTACAGTCCCTAACAAAGAGTCCCTCCCCAGCATCCCTATAGGCCCCCTTCAGATGTTGGAAGGCTGCTCTGAGGTCTCCACGCAGCCTTCTCTTCTCCAGGCTGAACAGCCCCAACTTCCTCAGCCTATCTTCATAGGGTACTCCAGTCCCCTGATCATCCTTGTGGCTCTCCTCTGGACTTGTTCTAACAGTTCCATGTCCTTTTTATGTTGAGGACACCAGAACTGCACACAATACTCCAAGTGAGGTCTCACGAGAGCAGAGTAGAGGGGCAGGATCAACTCCTTTGACCTGCTGGTCACGCTCCTTTTGATGCAGCCCAGGATACGGTTGGCTTTCTGAGCTGTGAGCACACACTGAAGCCAGCTCATGTTCACTTTCTCATTGATCAGCACCCCCAAATCGTTCTCCACGGGGCTGCTCTGAAAAAGATTCTCTGAAACAATTTTTATTTTCAAGGCATTAAGGCCACTTAGCACTTTATAAATATATATATATATTTAATTGGCATCTTGCAAAATGCTGAGAACAAGAAGAGGCTGTGAAATGTTCTCAGGTCAGTTGTGACATATTACAGGAAGTTTGTGATGGTTGCACCCTCTGGTTATGAACTGTGCTCAGGGGCAGATGTCACTCATTTGCTTTTAAATGTTCTGTGCATGACTTCTCGTCTGGCTTAAAAAGAAGTAGAAAGCATTCAGCTGTGTTATTTGCCTTCACTTCTGATTTGTTGATACAAGACAACTGCAAATAACTGCAAAAATAGGTGTTTGTTACTTGTACGCACAAACCCACATAAAGGCTAATCAACAGCACTTCCCAAACTATGTGCCTGGGAGGTAAGACCAATGAAGCATTTTTGCCAAATCATTGCAATTAAATATTTTTTTAAATATCACTCCCCCTCTGCTTACCTCTACAATATAAGCTCTTTGAGATGGAGGTCATCTTAAAGCAACTGGACCCTAGCTGTAATGAGATATCTGTGTACAACTGTTTCATGATTAGGACCTTCTTACTGTTTAAGCATTTTTGTTGTCTATTTGACAGTCTAAAGCAAATGATGAAAACAGCCCTGAGGAGAAAGACTTGGGGGTGATGAGAAGCTCAACATGACCCGTCAGTATGCACTTGCATCCCAGAAAGCCAACCATATCCTGGGCTGCATGAAAAGAAGCATGGCAAGCAGGCTAAGAGGTGATTCTTCCCCTCTTCTCTGCTCTCATGAGACTACAACTGGAGCACTGTGTTCAGCTCTGGGGCTCCCAACACAAGAGGGACGTGGGCATGTTGGAGTGAGTCCAGAGGAGACCACAAAGGTGATCAGATGTCTGGAGCACCTCTCCTATGAAGACAGGCTGAGAGAGTTGAGCTTGTTCAGCCTGAAGAAGAGAAGGCTCCAGGGAGACCTTATAGCAGTCTCCCAGTACCTAAAGAGGGCCTACAAGAAATCTGGAGAGGGACTTTTTACGAGGGCATGTATGGACAGGACAAGAGGGAAGGGCTTTAAACTGACAGAAGGTAGATTTATATAGATATTAGGAAGAAGTTCTTTACTGTGAGGGTGGTGAAACACTGGAATGGGTTGCCCAGAGAAGTTGTGGCTTCCTCATCCCTGGCAGTTTTCAAGGCTAGATGGGATGGGGCTTTGAGCAATCTGCTCTAGTGGAAGGTGTACCTGCCCATGGCAGGGGGATTGGAACTAGATGAGCTTTAGGGTCCGTTGCAACCCAAACAATTTAATGATTTTCTAATGTGAAAGTATATTTTCTAAGATAAATTCATAAAATGGTTTATTTTATCATGAAGCCTTAGAAATACCATTTTGAATCAGTGGGACATCACTTCTCTATGAGAAATAATGACAAAGTATATTGGACAGAGGGCTGGAAAATGATTTTATTGAAAGTGATATTAAAAGTACATTACTTGCATGCCAAAGCACTTGTTGTGGGAGGGGAACATTAGAATGCACCAATAACATATGGCTGTTGCTGTCTTTTTTTTTTCCTTCTAGGGCAGTAGGTGCTAGAGAGATTTTTAGCCTTAGTAATTTAAAATTGTAGATGTTCAAAAATAAACTTGATACCAGCATTTTTGCAACTCTGTGCAAAGGCTTTTCAGCGAGGAGAAAGATGCTCATGCCTTCCATCTGCATTGCTCATTGCAAGTTCTGACATCAGAGCATTCTAGCAATAGGAAAACAGCTCAGCTGAGAAGTGGTCAAGGATAAATGGTGAGCAGTTTGCCTCATCCGCGTGGGGGTAGGACATCCACGAAGTGGTGTCAGTCTACCCAGACCATGAGCTGTGTTAGTCATCCACAAGGAACCACCGTCAAAAAGAGCTGACATAGTCAGCAGATATTCTACAATTTGAATGATACCTAATGTTTCCCCGGGTTTCACTGGGATGCACCCACTGCTTCCCAGCATACCCTCAGGCTGCTGGGGAGCAGGGCTGTCTTTTCATTATACAAAATACATAATGCTTGCGTTAGTTGGGGAAATTCCTGGCTGGTTTGGTGAGACACTGGAACAATGCAATCAAACATAATCACTCTTAATAAGATGATTTGCAACAATCTGCATGAAAGCACAGTCTATCAGTCAGGAGAGTAAAACAATGATTGCATCCTTCTTTTTTAACAGAAGGGTTTTCTCAGTCCAGCACTCACTGCATTCTTGCATGCTCATGCACTTTGATAGGTGTCTTTGCCCTATATTATTAAAGGATTAACTTAGCTTTTAATAGATGGAAACTATTACAGTATCTTCTTTATATGCTGTCAAAAGAGATTAACCCAAATTATTGACCTGGGAGCTTTTTTTTTTTTTTTTTCTTCTCATTTCCCTTCCCCCATGACCTGCAATCACAGTTTTTTACTCTATGCTGAACATCTGATCATCACTGTGGAAAGACAAGCAGCTAACCTAGAGTACACATCCAATGGAAGTAGTTTTTACAGACTATTAACATGATTTGACAGAACCCTGAAAAATTGCAAAAGTCTTAAAGCTCCATGCTTCACTGCTATCACTTTCAGAGTGGCACAAGATCTGCTCAAAACTGAAGGTCAAATTTGCCCAGGATTTAATGGCACATCTTTGGAACATGACGGAACTCAGAAAACATACTAAGACTTTGATGGATCAACCCTTAGCTTGCCAGAAAGAGAGTAATCTTGTTTGTGCCAGCTCTTCCACAGCTTCTCCTTAGAGAAGGGACACTGGGGTAAAGTCAAGAGCACATCTTAAATGTACTGTAACTAACCAGTGCAGGTGTGAAATGCCTATGGATTTCTTGCATGTGCTAGGAGCTAAATCCCTCCAAGGCTTAGGGTAGCACAAAAGTGGATTGTAGAATGCATTGAGCTCTGCTATTCTCTGGACCCAAGTGCCAGTACACTGATATGTTTTCTCTTCAGTCACACTTAAGCTGTGTTTTAAATTATTCTAATGGACAAAGGTAGGAAAGGATATTTTCATGACTTAATGTTAAAAAAGTGAACTTTGCCCTAAAGTTGTAGAAGGTGAGTTAAGTGTGATCAGTAGGTACAAATTCCTGCAATTATACAGGAAAAAAAATCCAGTTCATGACTAGAACTTGAACTCTGTAGTTAAATGACACTTAGGCACTGAGGTAGTACATTGTGTATTAAATATAATTCATAACACTTTACATGGAGGACTTGATTGTTATTCTTTTAATATTCATGACACATGTTGTACCTCTGCTTTCATTTTGAATGTTACTATTGCAAAATTCAGTTATGTTAGTCAAATGCCTGGTATTACACTAGTCATTCTCAATCAATTTTGAAACTTTAAAGCTATCAAATTATATAATTCAGACAAAGTACAACTTGCTAAATTGATTTTCCAGATTGATACAAGTGAGCTGAATTTACAGAATAAAGTAGATCTAGAGGAAACATTGTGGTTTTGTCAAAGCCAGGGAATATTCACAGCAGAAAGTCAATAGGAATTTTCTTTATTATAGGAAACATTACCATGAAAGAGTGAAACAGAATAAATGAAAAAGAATTAGCTTCATCACATGTGCTTGTTGTTCCTTTTGCTCTTGTTATCAAATAACTTTCTTTCCTTAAATTTAAAGAGAGAAAAAAAGGGAGCCCTTTAATTGTGCAGACTGTAAGGATATTGCTTGCTCTGCTTTTTTCAATGCTGCCAAAGGGGTAAGTTATGACCTAGTGGATCTATATATCTAAACAAAAGTCAGTTAACTTCCTATGGAGTTTCACCAGAGACACCGAAAGGAAAATTTGGCCTGCAGATACTGTGGGATTATGTATGAGAGTAAAGCAACCAGGCTTTGGCCCCAAATGTCAGCCACTTTACTGTTCATGTAGCAGTGCACGAGCTTTGGGAGCCTCTAGAGGCTTGGGCGTTCCTGAAAACACAGATATTCCAGGCAGAAGGAAAATGCATGCCTCATGTTGTGATGCAGAACATAGCTGATTTTCTGTCTGTGTTTGTATCTTTGGTTATTTTTAGAGAGGTTTTGGTTTGGGTGTTTTTGTTTTTTCTGGCTGAGTTGTGTTTATAGATATTAATGGTGCAGAGAAGGTAACTGTACCCTAAAGCAGTCAGAAAGGCAGAACCTGAAATAGTCTTTGGTTTTCCTGAAATTTAATTTTCAGTAGATTTGGCTATTGAACAGAAGGACGGGAAGGGCCTTTTCATGCTCTTTTTTCTCTTTGCTTGTTTGAATATCTTGGGTGTGAAATGAAGCTTGTCATGTATGCTGGTTAAAAAGCCTCAACTGCTCAATTTATTATGCATCCTTTTTTCAGTGTATGCTTATTACTCATGCGTAGCCAGGAGTATGAGGATCACAGATGAATTAAGAACTGTGTATTTAACTTTAAAATAACCAATCAGTGCTTAAGAAAATATGAAATAGCTGTTTCCAAGTATACGTGCATGTGTGAATCAGGCCATGGCTAGACATGTTATCACCTTATCACAGCTTCTGAAGAGGACTCAACCACAGTCATAGCACTTATACTTTTGGTTACTTTTGCAGTTCTTAGGTGTCCTCACCACAAAAGGCTGTGTCAGTTCCTGTCTCAAATATAACATATTGCATCACAAGTGGGTGGAATTTATCTCACCTAACTTTGGAAGGCTTTAACATACCTACATCACTTCTATAGCATGACAGGTCTGGTCTTCTGTAGGAGCAGTAGTTTGAAAGCAGTAGTTTTCTGCAATTACCTGTTTCTTCCTATTGGTTATAGCAGAACTCTGAATTCTGGATTTTGATGTTGCAGATTTTGACATTTTCCCTTGCTTACCTATACTATTTACATGACTGCCCCTGGAACATTTTTGCATAACATCCTGAGAGTTCAGAAGAGTATTAAATCTTAGGGTCAGGTTCTCCAAATTTCTATTAGACATCTCATAATGATTTCTACATCACAATATCTGGCTGTGATGATGCACACATTTCAGTATCTTCACACATCTCATTTTACTTATGGATCCTTGAGGGAATTCTGCATCTCTCTTGTAGATTGGCTATCTTTTCCCTCTGTATTCAGAAACTTAAATTATTCCTGATTAGAAATTCTACTGATGGGTGTGATGAAGTATAGACAAAAAAAATTTAAGGGAGATGAATGAATAGGACAAACACATCAGAAGAATGGCAGGTTGTTGCATTTCACTGTGCAACATTTTTGAGAACAGCAAAATACTCCTGAGTGGCAGGATCACACTGTAATGGTGACTTAAAAGGAGGTGGTTGCCGAACATTTGGATGTGGAAAGGCACATTCTTGAAGTTGTATGATGAGCTTGCTCCAGCCCTTCATCACAGATACCAGAACAAGAGTTGCTTTGCTAGCAGGGAAAAGTGCTTTGATTGCACTCTAAAACACTGCTATCTTATTCTACTGTTGCTCAGTAGGCAGTATGCCTGAGATTGAGAAAGCCATGGATGAGGTCATAGATAACATATGTAAGACCACTAAGCATGCCTTTATTCATGAGATTGTGATCCTGGAAGTGTTTCACAGAGAAATATGAAGCAGTGATTATTCTGAACTGATTTAGGAGCAATGCCAAATGTTAGAGGAGGCCTACAGACACTTACTCCAGTGCTGGTATTACATGATCCCAGTTATTCATCCACTCAGCATCCTCATTCCATCATTAGGCACATGCTGCTGAGTCACTATAGTTAGTTTGCTAACTATCGAATTGCAAAAAGAACGTGCATAAGATTCATTTCAGCAAGAAAAATTCAGACAGCATTATTCTTTCTTGATGGGTATAAGCAACATATTGCACACTCAGATGCCTGCAGAGATTCTGAAATGTTTACAGTATTCTGACTGAGGAGGTAAAAAGAAAAAAAAAAAAGAAAAAAAAAGAAAAAAACAAAAAAAAAAAACAAAACAAAAAAAAAACCAAAACAAAAAAAAACCAAAAAAAAACAAAAAAAAAAAAAAACAAAAAACAAAAAAGCAAAAAAAAAAAAAAAACAAAAAAACAAAAAACAAAACTACACAACCGAACCTGAAAGATCAGATATGACCAGCTGAAGAGACTAGTACAGAACTTATCAAGGAAGAGACAAGCCACACTCTCCTCATCTGAAAGGCAGCAAACATGCTGACTGTGCTCTGGGTGACTAAACATGTAGTGAATCTAAACCCAAAAACTGCTGAATGTGAGCTTAAAGCTGTCTTCACTTTAGATTTTGGTATTTACATGACTTTGTGTATGCCCTTTCTCAGCATGTAGGTGAACAACATTAATGTTAATTAACTGCATCTTGGAAGAGAAAGAGTCTGTTACTTTGCTTAAAGGAGAAATGGGACTTGCACTTGGGACCTCATGGTGACAGCACCGTTGCCAAATTCAGGCTGGTTCCCAAAGTCTGTCTTCTAAAGTTAGGCTGGTTCTTGAGTCTCCAATGACTGTACCACTGCTAGAGGTACCCATAGCACAGAGGGCCATGCTGGCTTGAAGCAAGTGTGAGTATTTTATCCCTAGATATGAAGAAACCATGCTGTTCCTCATTCTGGATATGGAGATTAAACTCTGATTCCTTTTCTGGTCCCTCTGTGGCTGATGGTTCTTTGTCTCAAATACAATACAGTGGAGAGGCTGTTTCTCTTTCATTTTCAGTTTTTAAAGAGCTTCTCAGTAATAATGGTGGGAAAAGTTTTACTAAGAATGTCAGACATACTATATGGGATCAAGTAGAAAACTGACCTGCTGAGTTCAGTATTGTCTCTCTCATAATAGTTTGAAGAAACCATAGAATGTCTGTGCTGTCTTGTTTCCCCTTCCTCTTTAGACATTAAAAAGGTAACAAATCAACAATCTGAAAAAAAGTGAGCTAACAAGTGTCTCCAACAAGGTGAATTAGTTTTTTGTTAGAGTACTAATTTAACTTAAGGTTTGCAATAAAAGGCTATTTTGAAATTGTCCAAAGGACGTGCTTGCCTGAAGTTGTTAAATTAAAAAATAAAACCAAACCAAACCAACCAACCAAACAAAAACAAACAAACAACCAAAACCAACCTCCCCCCCCCCAAAAAAAAAAAAAAAAAAAAGAACCTATTATTGCCTAATAGTTTTGATTTTGGGGAATTTCTTGTGTTTACTGAATAACCTTTCCTCCCCATCCTCAAAATGCTCATGCAGCTGATCTGGACCCAGACTTACCCCATCTTGCATGTAGGCCTGTGAGTGACTAAGGCAAAGATGCAGTGGAGTTGTTTGAAGAAACTAAAGGGTCATGAAAGGGACTGATGACACCCTAATTTGAAGTCTAGGGAGAGTCCCCATTTCATTGAAATCGAGGCTAATGTTTCAAGGCTAATTTGCATAGACTTTCTCATGGATTCTGGAAACAGGAATGTACTAATTCATTAAACATAGCTATGATGCATGCAAATTAAGCTGATTTGTGGTTTTTGTCAGTAGAAGTAAAGACAAATGTCTTTCCTGTGTTTTATTTGGGACAAAAGGGATGAAAAAATATTATTTGAGCAAGGAAAAACACATCAGAGAATAAAAAACTCTCTGGCGACAAAATACTGTGATGGATTTCTAGCCTCCAGAGCTTTGTGCAGGTGTTTTATAATTTGTGTTAAAATAAATGGGATGCTTGGTATTAACAGAAAGGTGATCTGGGAACCAGTGGAATACATAAGAAATTTCTTTTATTAACTTTTCCCAAACCAATGTGAAAAATCAGGGAATTGTTTTTGTTCCTTGTCATACCTGTGTAAATCTTCAGTAATACTGGTCTCAATGAATGATGAAATTGATGTGACAGAAGGTGGCCTTTGTGTTTCAGGCAAGTGAATTGCAAAATCTGTATGCTATCAGTTTTACTTCTTCTAACACCTGCTTTTGTAATTTATTTTACCTACAGGACAGCTTAAAATGTTGTATGTCAATCTAGACACCACTCTAAACTCGCACCTGGGATGAACAGAATTTAAATGTGAAACAAACTGAACTGAGGTTATTCTAAGTGGATTATTGCCATATTAATGAATAATAGATGAAATAAACCTCTCTGTGGGCTATAATCACCCAGCAGAGTGAAAACATTGATGCCAAATGTCTAGAAGATCCAAATGAAATTTATGTCTCCTATCTAACCAGCCCTGTGGATCGCGTAAAGCCTTTCTCTCTTTTGACACTGGCAGGCCACATCCATCTGCAGAAAGCCCAGAGTAATCCATGTTGTGAGGAGACACATAGTACTGCATGATCCTGGTATGCTATGCCTCCTAAACCTTCTTGCCACTGTACTGTTTGGCTAGTCTCTATTGAAGAAAATGGAGCTGCTCCCTACATTGCTGATAAACATAAGAAAAAGTCAAGCTTCTTTTGAATCCATTAATGAAAACAGTTGTTTGCAGCCTTCAATTTAAACATAAGCACCCATAACCGTTTAAATCAAGGAGATTTTTCCTTGGTATTGTTCAATGTTTTTGTGCGCATTTGTTTGTGTGGGACAAGCGTAAGAAATAGGTGCCACAGAGAAGCAGAAAATGAACAATCAAAGGAAAGGGATAGAGTCTGAATAAACATTAAGAATGTGACTCTGAAATGAATGCAAGCCTGCAGCAAAGCCTTAGGATTGTTGTCAGCTGGAAATAAGGCCAAAGTACTAGTTTCTTTCTTTCTTTCAAGTATCTGTTTCATGCTTTCCAATGTAATAGCTTGAGTTCAGAGAAGGTCTGTTTGCTTATTTAAAGAGAGGACTTTTTATCATGAGGAAAGGAAAACTTAAGAAGTGATATAGAGCCTTTAAGCAAATGTAGTGCCTTCCGAAAGATGCTGTAATAACGTGAGATTTTGTTATTGAATTTGGACCATCTACAACTGGGAGCTTGATATTTCCCTTATATATTTTCTGTGGCTTGTTTGTATCAACAAATCTGTGCAAAACTCACTCCTCTTCAGAAGGTGACTAGAAGGCAATTACTGCCCCAGCTCTGAAATTATCCTTCCAATTTTTGCCTTGCTGTGGCTATTTGCTCTAAACACAATAGAGAAATTAATATATGATATGATTGCAAACATTAGCTGTGCTTATTTCTTAAAAGCACAGATGAGTCAAAATTAGGTAGCCTACGACATAACTAAATGTCATTTAGGTTTTGAAAAACAGTACATGGTGTAAACATCGAAGGTCAGAGCTGAACTAAAAGGTAAACTTGCAAGGCAAGACTTTTTAAGTCCTAGCAACTCTTATTGACACTCGTATTTTAATAAGGCAGAATCTTACTTGTGGAAACTAGTAAACGTGTGTGCAACAATAACCCTACTGTCAATATATCAGATATAACACCAATTGATGTATATGGAGGATACTGATGAGAGGACGATATACCATTCTGAATACCTATTTGCTTTTCAATCCATTTCTATTATTCTGTTTGGCTGTTGTCTTGAGTGATGACAAACTTAGTCTTTTCACAGCTGAATAAGTGCTCTGTGGCACTGTTACTTTATAACAAATTATGGCTCAAATTTTTGTACTTGGCTGAAAATGAGCAATTAATCATGGTGGTCATTTGTCACAGGCTCTAATTCTGGAGAAACAAATCTTCAGAGATGCATGGAGTCTACTCATTCATGTAAGCTGTTTCCACTTGTATTTTTTGACAATGGTGCTGTTCATTTTTTCTACTTTCATATGGTAAAGAGCACTGAGAATCCAATGGTGGTAGGGTGAGGTGAGTCATGAGCTCTGTGCTTTCAGTACTTACTGTAATAATGAAAAAAAAAAAAAGAAACCCCAACCTATTTTTCTCTCTCGATGTTTCAAAGCACCTGAAAATGTGGTGAGAAAGAGTCATGGAAATGGACACTTGCAGTTAAAAGACTTTTAAACAGGCAAAGTTTGATTTACTATAAATAATTATTTCAACATGAAGTTCTCTTTGAAGATCTGAATCAAATGCTATTTCCAATTTGGTAAATATTTTCAGGAGCTTATTATTTTCAGCCAGCAAGGAATTGAAGACAACACTGGGAGTGAGGTGAGTATCTTACAAGAAATCTTGATAATAATTTTGTCATCCTGCCCAAATGCTTTTCGAAAGCACATAGGGGAAAGCTGCAGTTTAGAGAAAAAGGACTTAACTGGGATTCAGCTGAAAGGAAAAAGAAACAACTGCATTTGATTCACCTCTCACATGCTTGAATTTCGCTTAGAGCTTCACTGTATCAAATATAAATTTACCTTGGTGTAAATGAGAGAAGGCTTAGACCCAGATCTTGGATGTTTTGGAAACCAGCAGCAGACTGAGTTGCTATAAAAACCAGATGCTGAAACACTGGGAGCTTAGAGCTTATTTTGTTTGAATGGACCGCTTCATTGTCAAAAGTAAGAATGCTCAAAGGCTGATCTTTGTTCTCTTGCTTTAGGCTCAGTTTTGTCATATTGAACAGTACCTGAATTTGTAAATAATACACACTCGAGTGAAGGCCCTTGCCTGCATTTAAGGTGGGCTTTGCTTCAAGTGAGCCTGGACCAGGTGTCCTTCAGAGGTCCCTTACAGCTTCAGTTGTGTCATACTCCTGTGGGTTTTGGCTGTTGCCTTACATGAGGAAAATGGGAGAGTTTGATGCCAATTGTGATGGTAATTAGTAGACTTATTTTTACTACATGACTAAGGAACAAACTTGTGCTTATTTTTCTTTTTTTTTTTTTTATTTTCTTATTAATATGTATTGGAAAGTGGAAGGTTTTGTGTGTCTTTTGTGCTTCTTGGCTGCTATATTTTAAAACATTTCAATTTTCATTTGGTTAGCAGTGATATTAGTCAGCCAATATGTAACCATACCTAAATTATTATTTTTACTGCTCCAGTACTAAATTTGGCCTAACCCATTTAAGTAATTTTTGGAGACACATTTGCATTTGAGCTGATTATGTGAATGCCAAGTTTCAGCCTACAATGACTGAAAACAGCTGAATAGTGAAATAGAGAGTGACACTGTTTATAAAGGAAACAGCTCCTAACCCTTGATGACAGCTCTGTGAATATGCTGATACAATCATTTGAGGATATTCAATCTTGCTCACAGTTATTACTACGTAGGCTCCTAATTTGTTCCATTCCTCTATGTTCTGCAACTCACATTTTTACACTGCTGAATTTCACTTCTGTCTTTTTCCTTTATGTGATATCTTGTGAAGAGCCACAATATTTATATCACTTGTATTGATTTTCATAGGGATACGCTCTACCTTTGGGCAAAGCCTTCAGACAGAGATGCTGCAATATGTTGTGCCATAGCAAGAATAGCCTCAGGAAATAATGTGCTTCAGACTTTCAAATGAAACACATTTTCCCTTTATTTTCCTTTTATCTGTCTTCTAAGTTTCTCTTAGCCTACGCAACAATGAGTTTGATGAGTCCTTAAATCAACTCACCAGTGATGATCAGTACACGTATGTGTGTGTATATATACATAGTGAGAATGTGTGGGATAATGGGACAAACATCAGTGCTTTACAATAGGTGCATTTTGGGGGGGGGGGGGGGGGGTTGGAGTCTCCCCTTTCTTCCTTTCTCTTTTTTTGTAAGAATATCTCTCCTGTTCTATATGTTCTTGTTCACTTTATGTGGAAGTGAGTCTGAGCTCTGGAGAAGGCAGGCTCAAGTTCACATTCACAGTCCCCATGTTCCTCTCTGAGAGTTTTTCTCACATCAGGATTCTAATTTGCAGAGAGTAATGCACAATTTTGCCTTAGGAAGTCTAATGAAAAGCTCTAATCCTGGCATATTAATAGTCCAGAGGGCAAAGCGTGAATGTCATGGACTATATAGTCTATAATTTTTCCTGAAACACATCAATAAGAAAAAATTTTCTATTTAGAACACTTCTACCCTCTACTTAAGGAAACAAAGTTTTTTTTTGATATCTTTATTATTTCTCTAAACTGGATCCCAAATTTTGAACCTAAGTGCTTTCTTATCTCTTCATATATGCATAGCTGAACAGATTTAAAGCATATAATATTGAAGGACTTGTCATAAAGTATACATCCATTCATGAATAACTCTGGATGTGTAGCATTTATTCATGTTTGTCTGCAGAAGAGAGTACGGAGCTAGAGAGAACGATGGGCGCTTGTTCTCTCTAAAATACTAAGTGTAGCTCTGGTACTCAGCATGTTAAAAAGACCCCAGAAAAACCTTTAGAGAAAATAACTGGCTTTACCCCCAGGTGCTTTACCCATCATTTTATATACCCTTGACTTTGGGACTCCCAAACACAACATTGATTTAATTTTGAGGAAAAAAAAAACCCAAACAAAACCAAACAAAAACCCAAAACAAGCCCCTTTGGAATATCTTTGCATGTGTGATCTTTATTAATGTCTGCTTTAGGTTTTTGTGTCAAAACTCATATTCTTTGATGTCATCTTCTGATTTATTGAGGTCATAGCAATTTTCTAGAAAAGGAATCTTGACCTGTCAGTTATTGACATTGGTAGTTGAATGAGATGGGACAGTCTTAAGACTACGTGACCAATTGTTTCTGCTGTAACTCTTACAAAGCCTTTGGTTTAGCCTTGTTAGACATTTTGTGCCTTAGATTTTGTACACTGTTTGAAGTGCCTCTTTATACATTATTCATGGTCCCATCAGTGCAATGTTGAATTTTGGCATCCTTCCAAGGATGGTAATGTTCATTTCCAAAATGAGACTGAAAAGGAAAGGGGGAGAAAAAGATCATATTTCTCTTTTTTTTTTCTCAAATTTATCTGACCATTGACCTACTTTATTTTCTTAAATAACATGAGAGATAAAAGTGGATTGATGAAATAATTTCTACAGATACCCAAGTGCAAGTGAAATTAAATGGATGGAATACAATCTTACTGAGACAGAGAGAAATTCACCATTGGGATTATGGCTGCTGGGGTACTATAGACATTACTGGAATTTTCTTCTGGTAGAAACTGAATAGGTAAATTTGTATTAGTAAAAAACTGCTATAATCTTTCTACATTAAGGCTTGGGCAGAGCTGCAAAGAGCAGGTGAAACCTGAGGTGGTATTTTGGCAGTGGCACGGGTGTTGTAAGCACAGCTTTATTACGCTTCTTCAGGAACATCTGCACTAAGCCCTGGATGCAATAAATTCTGATGTTAATAAGAAGCTACTCCTCGTCTTCAAGGATCAACCATGAAGGAATATCAATACTAATGCTTTTCCTCCATAAAGATAAAATTTGCATGGCTCAGACTTTGTCTCCTTTGCCAGTAGAGAATACCTTCTCCTGCAGCTTTGGCAGATGCGATGCCACAGGGCATGGTATTCTTCTACCTTTTGCTAACTCTAAAACGTGTTTCTCCACTGATTTGATAATATCCATCACAAAGTCAATGGAAGGTAAGTAGTCTTATGAAAGTAGGTACAAAGTACCTTCATGCTATTGTCCTCATCTGTTTGGATTACCTGCTGTGGAGAAGAAACCTGTGCCTTCTTGTGAAATTTAGCAAAACAGCAACATGAAATATTTGTTTGGACTTCAGTGGAGTGAGAAGTCAACAAACTGCACTCAAAAAAAAACCTGCATGGGCAAAAGCAAAAATTGTCAGACATGCTTATGGCTGCTGTGTTTGCTCTCTAAATCTTCCTCTTGCTCAGTGGGACAGCCAGGCCACAACTCCTCAGAGCAATGTAGGGAAGCATGATCAGTTTTTGCTTCCACCCAAAGGTGATAACATTGTCTAGAAACTGCCAAAACTAATAGTACTCAGAAACAGTGAACTGTTATTTTTTTCCTGTTGTTTAACAGGATTTCCAAGATGTTGCGATACAGGTATAGGTAATGAATGGAAACAATAATAATTACACTGGGATACAAACATACTTGTCGCACCTTGGAATCCAAGCCAAACTGGGAAATATATTGTGAGATGAATATTTTCTTTCTATACGTTCATATTATTGAAGTTTTAGCTCTTTCTCAGAAATGTCTAACAGCTGATCTCAGAGATAGGCTGCTCCTTAAGATATCTGGCCTACCTGCTACTGCCTTCCAAAGCATATTTCTCCTGTTTGTCCACCAGCAGCAAGAATCTATAGAAAAAATTAATCATCAGATGCCATCAGAACTGGTGGTTTATGTCGATCACCTAAAATAACTCACATTTTGGTAAGTCAGAATTGCCACTGAGATGGATTGTAGAAAGAAACAACACAGTTATCATTTTTTTTTTTCTCAGTGATGCTGACTCGAGCTGACAATTCTTGCTTCCAGAGCAGGAAACTCTTGGCATTTAAATGTGCAGGCACCTTCTCCTATATCAAAGAGACTGTGTAGAATGCACAAGATAAAAATCTGTCTCATTCTCATTACTTTCTCCCTTGCACTGAGAGCTGATAAAGAAAAGAGCAGCATGCCTTAAATTCAGGTTCCTAACTGTGACCAAGCATGCATTGAGGAGCAACATAATTCATATGATTATTTTCTCACCTCTAAGGCTATGCATAAATGCTGTGCTGAACAAGGCCTTCTGAATGCTTCACTCTGTGTGGTGTCCTTGACTTCGGTCCTGTTACCACCATTTTCAGAGAATCATGGCATCACAGAGTGGTTTTGGCTGGAAGGGACCATAAAGATCATCTAATTCTAATCCCTCTGCCATGTGCAGGGACACCTTCCACTAGATCAGGTTGCTCAGAGCCCCATCCCACCTGGCCTTGAACACTGCCAGGGATGGGAAAGCCAAAACTTCTCTGGGCAACCTGTGCCAGTGCCTCACCACCCTCACAGTAAAGAATTATTTCCTAATATCTAATTGAAATCTACATCCCTGACTCTAAATTGGAGAGACATCAATTTGATAGATGGACCACTCAGTGGATAAAGAGCTGGCTGGATGGCCACATGCAAAGAGTTATGTTCAGTGGCTCTATGTCCAGCTGGAGACCAGTAATGAGTGGTGTCCCTCAGGGATCGGTGTTGGGACCGATCTTGTTGAACATCTTTGTTGGTGACATGGACAGTGGAATTGAGTGCGCCCTCAGCAAGTTTGCCGATGGCAGCAAGCTGTGTGGTTTGATTGATAGGCTGGAGGGAAGGAATGCCATCCAGAGGAACCTTGATATGCTTGTGGTTTGGGCTGATGCCAACCTGATGAAGTTTAACCATACCAAGTGCAAGGTCCTCTACCTGGGTGGGAGCAATCCCAGGCACAGCTCCAGGTTGGGCAGAGAAGAGATTCAAAACAGCACTGCGAAGAAGGACCTGAGGGTGCAGGTCAATGAGAAAATGAACATGAGCTGGCTTCAGTGTGCACTTGAGCCCAGAAAGCCAACCGTATCCTGAGCTGCATCAGGAGTGTGACCAGCAGGTCAAAGGAGGTGATCCTGCCCCTCTACTCTGTTCTTGTGAGACCTCGCTTGGAGTATTGCGTGCAGTTCTGGTGTCCTCAACATAAAAAGGACATGGAACTGTTGGAACAAGTCCAGAGGAGGGTAATGAGGATGATCAGGGGGCTGGAGCACCTCCCGTATGAAGATAGGCTGAGAAAGTTGGGGCTGTTCAGCCTGGAGAAGAGAAGGCTGAGTGGAGACCTCATAGCAGCCTTCCAGTATCTAAAGGGGGGCCTATAAGGATGCTGGGGAGGGACTCTTCATTAGGGACTGTGGTGAGAGGACAAGGGGTAACGGGTTCAAACAGGGAAAGTTTAGATCGGATATAAGGAGGAAGTTCTTTTCTGTGAGGGTGGTGAGGCACTGGAATGGGCTGCCCAGGGAAGTTGTGAATGCTCCATCGCTGGTGATGTTCAGCGCTGGGTTGGACAGAGCCTTGGGTGACATGGTTTAGTGTGAGGTGTCCCTGCTCATGCCAGGGAGGTTGGAACTAGATGATCTTAAGGTCCTTTCCAACCCTAACTATTTTATGATTCTATGATTCTTTGATTCCTTGTCCTATCACTACATGCCCTTGTAAAAGTCCTTCTCCAGCTTTCTTGTAGGCCCTCTTTAGGTACCGGAAGGCTACTCCAAGATTTCCCTGGAGCCTTCTCTTGTGCAGGCTGAACAAGTCCAGCTCTCTTAGCCTGTCTTCATATGACAGGTGCTTCAGCTCCCTGATCATCTTTGTGTCCTACTCTGGACTCATTCCAGCAGTCCATGTCCTTTTTGTGTTGGGGGCCCCAGAACTGGATGCAGTACTGCAGGTAGGGTCTCATGAGAGCAGAGCAGAGGGAAAGAATCACCTCCCTCAACCTGATGGTCACTTCTTTTGATGCAGCCCGGCATATAGTTGGCTTTTTGTGCTGTAAGTGCACATTGTCAGGTCATGTCCAGTTTTTCATCCACCAATACCCCCAAGCCCTTTTTCTCACAGCTGCTCTCAATCCATTCTCCTCCCAGCCTGCACTGTGCTTGGGATTGCCCCAGCCCTGGTGCAGGGTGTTGCACTTGACCTTGTTGAACTTCATGAGGTATGTACAGGCCCACTTTTCAAGCCTGTCAAAGCCTGGAGATTTTTTTTTCTGCAGATTTTTTTAGTCTGTCTTTTCAACCTTCAAAATTTGTCTTTTCTTCAGGTTTTTAGGGAAGACTGGGTTGGGGGATGAACAGCTTTCAGCTTATTTTTTGTCATGATAACTACTGAATATTTATGTGCTGAATTGTGATGAGCTGTCCTTTCTATATTGCATGTTACTGGGTATTTTAATTCATGAAATGAGATTCAGAGCAGAGAGGTGCTTCTGGAAGTTTTATAACTCTGAATAAATAAATGAGACAGGCAAGATTTTGTCTCTTCATCTGCTTCTTCATCAAGTATGTGTCTTTATTCTTTATTTTGTTGTTATTCTGCAGAGTACAACTACCTCAGTGATAAACACCACGTGATTCAAAATAGATAAAATCACAGCCTTGGCATTCTCTCTTTTGAGAGAGAATAAAACAGAATTAAGGAACTACTCTCCTTTTTTTAATTTTCTTTCTTCTTTTTTTTTTTTTTTCCTGAGTCTGAAACGCAAATAGTTGTATCAGAATTATTTGGGCAATATTTCTCAGCCATCTTCAAAATATTGTGCTAAGATTCTCCCTTTTTGGCTTCTGCACATCCTGAATTCTTCCCATCATGTGAGTATAAGAAAGTCACAGCGATAATGGTTTTACCTTTTGAACGTGGGCCCTCTCCAGAAGCTATCGGGAGAACTGGCTCCCCTGGATTTGGAGAAGGCTGAGGTTCTTAATGACTTCTTTGCCTCAGTCTTTACCGGCAAATGCTCTGACCACACCACCCAAGTCTTGGAAGGCAGACGCGGGGACGGTGAGGGTGAGGACCCTGGGCCCACTGTAGGAGAGGAGCTGGTTCGAGACCACCTTAGGAACCTGAATGTATACAAGTCCATGGGACCGGATGAAATCCATCTGCGGGTCCTGAAGGTGCTGGCAAATGAAGTTGCTAAGCCACTGTCCATCATATTTGAAAAATCATGGCAGTCAGGTGAAGTTCCCGATGACTGGAAAAAGGGAAATATAACCCCCATTTTTAAGAAGGGAAAAATGGATGACCCAGGGAATTACAGACCAGTCAGTCTCACCTCTGTGCCTGGCAAAATCTTGGAGTGGATTCTCCTGGAAGGCATGCTAAGGCACATGAAAACCAACAAGGTGCTTGGGGACAGCCAGCATGGCTTCACTAAGGGGAAATCCTGCCTGACCAATCTGGTGACCTTCTATGAAGGGGCTACGGAACTGATGGACAGGCGTAGAGCAGTTGATGTCATCTACCTGGACTTGTGTAAAGCCTTTGACACTGTCTCACATGACATCCTTCTCTCTAAGTTGGAGAGACATCAATTTGATAGGTGGACCACTCGGTGGATAAAGAACAGGATGGATGGCCGCATGCAAAGAGTAGTGCTCAGTGGCTCAGTGTCCAGCTGGAGACCAGTAACGAGTGGTGTCCCCCAGGGATCGGTGTTGGGACCGGTCTTGTTCAACATCTTTGTCAGTGACATGGACAGTGGGATTGAGTGCACCCTCAGCAAGTTTGCCGATGACACCAAGCTGTGTGGTTCGGTTGATACATTGGAGGGAAGGAATGCCATCCAGAGGGACCTTGACACGCTTGTGAGGTGGGCTGATGCCAACCTGATGAAGTTTAACCATGACAAGTGCAAGGTCCTACACCTGGGTCGGAGCAATGCCAGGCACAGCTACAGGTTGGGCGGGGAGGAGATTCAGAGCAGCCCTGTGGAGAAGGACTTGGGGGTGTGGGTTGATGAAAAAATGAATATGAGTCGGCAGTGTGCACTTGCAGCCCAGAAGGCCAACCGTATCCTGGGCTGCATCAAAAGGAGTGTGACCAGCAGGTCGAGGGAGGTGATCCTGCCCCTTTACTCTGCTCTCGTGAGACCTCACTTGGAGTATTGTGTGCAGTTCTGGTGTCCTCAACATGAAAAGGACATGGAACTGTTAGAACAAGTGCAGAGGAGGGCCATGAAAATGATCAGGGGACTGGAGCATCTCCTGTATGAAGATAGGCTGAGAAAATTGGGGCTGTTCAGCGTGGAGAAGAGAAGGCTGCGTGGAGACCTCATAGCAGCCTTCCAATACCTGAAGGGGGCCTATAGGGATGCTGGGGAAGGACTCTTCATTAGGGACTGTGGTGAGAGGACAAGGGGTAATGGGTTTAAACTTAAACAGGGGAAGTTTAGATTGGATCTGAGGAAGAAATTCTTTACTGTAAGGGTGGTGAGGCACTGGAATGGGTTGCCCAGGGAGGTTGTGAATGCTTCATCCCTGGCAGCGTTCAAGGTGGGGTTGGACATAGCCTTGGATGGCATGGTTTAGTGGGAGGTGTCCCTGCCCATGGCAGGGGGATTGGGACTCGATGATCTTGAGGTCCTTTCCAACCCCAACTATTCTATGATTCTATTCTATGATTTCATCTCCCCCCATTCCTAGGCTGTTGTGATTTTCACTAAACTCAAATATTTGTTTTCTGTAAAAACAAAGAAAATTGCAGAGATGTTCAGAAAATACAATCAGTTTAACCTTTCCAGTATAAATGCAACAAGCAATAAATGTTTTAAATATCAGCTTAATAATCATGAGCCTTTCAGCTTCGTTTTATATTGAAGGGTCTGATTCGACAGAGACGTGTAACCTGGAAGAGAGTTAGCCCCATTCACTATTGATAATGCCCTTGAGCTGAGCAAATGAGTTGGTCAAATACTGGCCAAAAATGCTCAACTGAATAACTAAAAATATCAATGTAACAGTTATTACATGCTTTAAAAAGCCATAGTGAAAAATGTATGGCTTCTTTAGCTTTTTTTTTTTTTTTTTTTAATGATTCTGTGTTGTAAATTCCGTTTCTCTTTTTATTTTATTTTTTATTTTCCTTCTGGGAAAAGCAGGGGAAGAACATAAATAGTTATTAATTTTGGATGCCTTAAAAATAGGCACTTTATTATTCTTTATTAAAAGATTTTTTTAATAAAAGCGTGATGTTAGGACCATTGCTGTTACACAGAGTTGTCAGGATTAAGATACTTGAGAATAGAAGAAAGATTAGCCTGTGACTGAAGAATAAGTCTGTCTAAGTTCCTTGTGTATTCTTGAGGAAGTCGTGTTGTTTGCCTGAGCGTACACACTAAGTGATATCTAGACTTCTCAGAACCATGGGGGCTGTGTGGTACACAGCATGTTCATGTTTGGAAAGATCTTTTGAGCTTCTGATCTACAGCAGTGGAAAGTACTATTATTTCTCATGGTTATCTGCAAATGAACATAAGAAATGAATCTACTAGCCGATTAGAAACCAGCTAGAAATTAATCTGTTCTCTGAATTGTTTAATGGCAGCTTTGCTTCTCTTTTTTTTCTTTTGAACGAACACCAAATTATACGAAGCTACTTCTACCACAGGGAACTTTGACTTTTCATACCAAATGATCTTATTCATGGCTTTTTGTAAGTAGGGAGTCAGGGAATATTGTGTGTTGGGAGCACAGACTCACTGTGCTTTGCACTGGTGAAAGCCCTGCTGTAGTAGATACATCCTTCTATGTCATGGGTAGCCTCACATTATCAGGACATTGTGTAGAGAATAGCAGGCCTTGGTAATTGGCATATACTAGCTGTTCTCTAGAAATTGTTGTTCCACTACAAACACTAAAATCCACCAATGCATCTTTTTTAAGAGAGTGTCTGGTAATCCATCCAGTTTAATTCCTCTGCAAGAAAGTAGGAGAGTTTTGCAATATTTTCTACACCTTATTATCTACAGAAAGAGGGATGCAATCTGGTTTCAAAACTCTGCCAGTGCATTGGGAAACCCTCAATATTTATTTCTTCTTTTTTTTTTTTTGACTGAGAATGTGGAATGAGATGCAATATGATCAATAAAGAGTTTCACTTAAGTAAAGTAGGATCACTGGCTAGAGTTGCGGACTTCATTGGACAATGCACTGTTTCATCAACAATATTATCTGGAAGAGAATTATTTGTTATCTTATGTATGTCAGTGTGTTTAGAAGTTAGATGTAAAGTTTATAGCTGGCTGTAAGTCATTTGCCATGGGTAGTAAACCCCAGTACTATTTAAGTGTTTGAAGACATCTTGTACTATAATATCAGAGAGAAAAGTAATTTTGGAAGCCTTAGGGCAGTGCATGATAGGATGGCAGAGTAAGGTAACATGAAGTCTCAGGCTATATGAGTGCTTTTTTTCTTTAACAGTCCTTAGTTTTATATGAGACCTAAAATAATACGTTTAATGAGCTCTTGTGTGTGTAGAGAAACATTAAGGTGCACAATTCTTCAAGAAAGGTGGCTGAGGAGCCAGAGGTGTAGAGTGTATAGGATTAGTCCATGCTGGTTTTGTGCCAGTCTACAGTTTTACTGAGTTAAAAAACATTTGTGTTAGTAGTTTGGTACCTTTACTTGTTGTAAGCTACTTTGGAGACAAATTTTTTGATGAGTTAGGTATTGCTTGGAGAAAAGACACTGCAGACTTGGGCTTTATATGTCTCTGTCACGGAGAAACTTAAAATACTGCACCAAATGAAGAGAAAGATAATTTTCTCTGCCTCATCCCTTGGAAAAGTGAGTCTCTGCAAGGCTTTTCTTGTCCCTCTCCTTTATCAGCATTTGTTTTTTGAGAGGATGTTCTGCATTTTACCCTTGCTTTCTAACTTCTGATAGTCACTCTAAATGAAATAAAACAGCAATGAGTTTTATAATAGCATCATTTGGTAGAAGTTGGAAGTAGAAGAGAACTCTGAAAATACAGCTCCTTCAAGATCAAAATGTGTGAAGAAAGTCTGCTGAAAATTAACATTCAAAGTGTTTGAGCAGGAGAGAAAGAAGGATGCTTCTGTTTTAGGGATCAATTCCGAACAGCATGTGGCCATCCTGAGGGGGTGGAGGTTTGAGAATTTTAGAGAAGTAGAATCAAATAAATATTTTTGCTTAATTTATGCTGCTGCTAAGAACAAACTGAAGTACCAGGGAACATCTATATTTTAGCTGTAGAAATGAAGGATAAAGAAAGAAAGGCTAAGTCAGGCCACTGGTTTTCCAGCTGGTGTGGAGAGAATCTGAACTCTAAATTACAATAGTTATCAGTGAGTTAGTAACATAAAATAAATAAGCCCCTAAAGTATTAAGAAAAAAACATATTCATGAGGATCCTTTAATTTAGTTGCATAAGAAGGCTATCTGATGTCCTATTTCTTAATGACTACCTGATGCCTTATGCATGTGTATGCGTATATAATTCATAGAAACATAGAATATCTCAAATTGGAAGGGATCCATAAGGATCATCAAGTCCAACTCCCTGCTCCTTGCAGGATTACCAATGCCTACATCATATGAGTAAGAACATCACCCAGACACTCCTTGAACTCTGACAGGCACAAAAGATAATCACCCTGTCGTTAAAAATAGCTATAATACTGTTTGGCCTTATGGGATGCTTGGCAAAGTTAACATAAATAAATTGAAATTAAACATATATAAAATAGATTCCATGGAATCCATTTAGCAACAGTTTATATAATCAAAACGAATTGTCTTCTCGGTAAGTAACAATAAATGATTGTAGTTGCTTCTTATGATCATTTGATTGTGTTAAAGCTGGACATAAGAAAATGGAATGAGTGCAATGTCATCTCCCTGTTTTTATGAGCTTAAAGTGTACTGAGGAGAAGTTTATAGTTTCAGGTCTCAGTGCTTGGTACTGAAGACCCTGTGGGCTCTGTCCTTTTGGATTTTGTCTGTCTACATGCTGCATTTAATTATACCTTGTATTCAAATTTCTACTTTAAGGTCAGTAGGATGCCCTTTTGACATATAGTATATGTTAAACGAGAAAAGCAAATGCATCCATTGGTAAAAACTGTCTTCTAATCAGGAGGTGCAAACAGACACAGGTTTGGTTTTGGTTTGTTTGTTTGGGTTTTTTTATCAATTCTTCAGAAATCTTAGTTTGTTCCCTCTTTATTCTTAGTGAAAAAAAATGGCAGGGCTCTCTTTTGGGTCTGCTTCAACATTTGGATGAGTATTGACGAATAATAAAAAAGAAAAATCCTTATGTACTTTTGAGACAAGAGACAGCACAATATGGCCCCTATCTTGGCATATTTGCCATTTACATTATAAATGTGATAAATCAAGCCAGAGAAGAGAACAGAAGGAAAAAAAGCATTACCGGGAAATGCAAAGGCTGCAGCCACTTGGCTGATTGCCCCTGTGTGATGCGCACCGTGGCCACCAGGCCTCTGCTCTGGGATTTGTCACCCTCAGGAGCCCCTTGGCTTCTGTGCCATGCTCTTTATCGTGGGGTTGAACTGCTGCAGCGTGTATGTGGGCTGCAGACATTTGGTCTGAGGGCTATGGCTTTTGTGGAGGTGCACAGGATCACGTATATAGGCATGCAATGTAATGGTGTACCCAGAATCTTCCCTGGTTGGGGACTGTCTGTCAGAGCTCCTGGGAGGCTATGGGGCTCTCTGCAGGATCCATCAGGGCAGGGCCTGGACAACCACTGCCATAGCCAGGAGCGGGGCAGGCAGCAGGCACCGGGGCAGCCCCAGTAACAGGCACCTCTGTGGGGATGGGGATGGGCTGAGGCCAAGCATGGATGTGCCTGGTGCAGGCCCTTACATGAAAGCAGATGCTCAAGGTCAGGGTTGTCCCTTGCCAGGGCCTCTCTGTCTCTTCACAGGAGCTCTCCTGGAGAGCAAGCTGAGCAATTCCCAGGCTGGCCTGGAGCCCACATGCCATACCTCAAGGAGGGGGGAATGGCAGCCCTTGCCAGTTGCATGGCAGATCTTGGCAGAGTACCAGCCAATAGCTCAAATCTGCCTAGGAAAACAGATTTAAGGAGACGTAACTCTAGAAACATCATCCTCAGCCCTCTCTATTGCAGAGGTGAAAAGAGAGCTTGTTGCAGGCAGGAGCCACGCCTGGGCCTGCAGGGTACTTGGAGACCTGCCTCTTACAGGCTGCAGTTTATTCTGAGGCCCAGAGGCAGGTTATTCAGTCATCATTTTGACTCTCCATGTTTCAACAAATATAGTATTGATTTGCAGTAGAGACCGATGATGGTGAATGTCTGGGAAATGCTGGCTGTCAGACTGTTCACACTTGGGGTTGCTGTGGGTAGGGCTGCACACATTGTAGGCTCCCAGCCTCAGATGCTCTGCTTTGCCTGAGCTGAGTAAAGAGGAAGGAGGGGAGGCAGGGCTGGGGAGTGAATCAGATGCCCAAAATTAGATGCTGTGAAACTTCTTTTCATTTAATACCTACCTCAAAGGATATCTCAAAGACCAGACTACAGTCACAAGGCAATAACAGTCAGTGTTATACTCTCATGTAGGCTCTCTGGACTTTACATCTGCAGAAAAATGCTCTACAGTGCTCACAACCTGCCTCCTTTCCCTAGAGCAGCAGGTGCACACAGTGTGTGCAGCACTGGATCCTTAGTCATCAGGGGAAACAAGGCTGACAGCAGAGGTTGATGGCTGGAGAGAGAAAGCAGTTACAGCTGATGCTTCAAAGAGCAGCTGCAGCATCCTCAGATTCACCAACTCCCACTCAAAGACTTGCCTGAATCCATTCAACATGTAGCAGGCAGGGGATGTGCATCCATAAATATACGTACTCTAGACAGAGAAACTGCTGGCCGTGGATATGAGACCATCTTTACGCCACTGAGACCAACGTGGAAGGAGGTGAGAGCTCTATGGGGGGTGTAGAGAGGTAACAGAGACCTTCCAGTGTCAATAATGTACATAAACTCTTTAAGTAGAAAGGGGCAAAGCAGTGAGAAATGCTGCTTTTGAGAATGGGAGAAGTTGAAGCACAGATCAGTACTGGTATGGTGGAAATGGAGGAAAATCAAGGCCTGCTGTCTGGTCGTTCAAGAGTCAAGGAACCCAGGCTCACATTGGGGAAGGGGATTGGCACTGAAGCCAGGTAGACTGAGCTGGTACCCCACTGCTGGGTTGCTCCATCTTTATCTCTACTGTGTGTATCCAATAGGAGACTATTGACATTGACTTTCATATCTAAAGACCTTCTAAACCTCTTTCCATAACATACTGTGACAAAATACACTGTGCTTTCTAAGAGTCTGTATTTGTGCTTTTAAATATGTATGTATCTGTTCTCCTGTATTTATGTCTTCTATCAGTATATATAGATAGAGGGAAAAAAAAAAAAGAGGAAATACCTAATGTACAGGTAAAATATGGGGCTGTGATCAAGCATTTGTGCTGAATAGCAAAAAAATTCAGAATAGAAATAGGCAATATTTTTTAGTGACTGAGATGCATCATTATAACTTTAAAAGGCTCTTTAATACTGTGTTATTTGGCTATTACTTTCCAGAAGGGCATGTATGATATACGACTCAATACCACAGGCAGTTTCTGTGAAGGAAATATTTTCTAATTGTCAGTAGACAGGCAATGTAGCTGAGAAGAGGATTTCATCACACTTTCTCCAGATTGCTAGCTGGCAGCCTCTCCTCACCTCCCAGTGGCCCTCTACTCTGCTGCTCTGGCAGTGTTTAATGTTCAGCCTGAGAGACAAAGGAGGATTGTCCTTTGAAAATGTACGTACATCAGCATTGCCTAAAAGAGAAATACAGCAGGAAACACTGATTCCAAATTGCTGTAAAAGTGCTGGACTTCTTCTGAAATGCAGACAAAACAGAAATAAAACAGAAGCTAAAAGCAAGGATTTTTGTTCAAGCAGAGGAAGGACTTCCTTTTGGCAGCTTTCTAAGGCATTAACTATACCCAAAGAGCAGTTGAAATGCGGTGAGAAGAAAATGGTAGTTCTGATGTACTTCATTGGTAAAGCAATAACTACTCCTTGAGATACTGGTTTGCACTGAACTGGAATTTAGGAAGTAAAACCTGTTTCTCATTCTTGGTCGTAAATCTGCTGGTCTAAATCTGACAATAAAAGGTCCAAAATCTCCAGGCAAAGCTTGCCAAGTCTAAAGAATCCTACTAAACATATGTCAGCTGGAGGCTGATACATGAGCTGCTGCACATACACTGCACAGATTTATGCCAGCCACTTATGCAAGGCCCTTAACACTGGACACTGAGGTTTTGTAGCTGAGATGTGGTTTTGGATCTGCTGCACTGGCGTGGGGAGAATGGTTATTGTGGACTAGATAGGCAATACTGTGATATTTTGTATGATGTGCTTGCTCACTGGGGTTTTTTCACCTACCTAGCTCATCAGTAATAATGGCTTGAATTTTGGCTGTATGACTTCTTTCCCTGACGAACGTGCCCAGTCTGTGGCACAGAGGGAAATCTCAGCTGGTTTCATTCAGAGAAGTTTGAAGGGCTTCTAGTTGGTCCCTCTGAGGAAGGGGCAGCCTGTGTGTCAGCTCCCTGTGGTCAGCCTGTGCATGTGCCCTTGCTCTGCTACACGTACATGAAAACATATGGAGTCTGATTAAGATGCATCATCCACAATAAGGCAGCAAGTATTTATTTTTGCTTTTAAGTCTTCTAATGGCGAAAAAAAACCCCAAGATTAAATCTTGCAGGTATTTTAAAGGCGTGAGAGAGAAGTGACTATACCCCTCGAGCCAAGCACAGGTGATTGGTGCCTTACAGCTCTACATACTATACCAGTGCATCTTCAAAAATGGGAACACGTAGTCTTTCATGGTTAATAACAGAGACTAAACCCAGGAATATCACCGAGCCTCTTTCTCTTTAGTGGAGCTGAAGCAGCTTCCTACAGGGATGGAAGTGTGCTAATCCTCATGATGTTTTCTGTGCTATCACAAAAACAATCTCACCAGCAGCCCCAATGACTTTTTTCTTGCCCTGAAAGTACACTCAGTGGTTACTATAGATTTTGAGAAGTGATGCAGACAAAGAGTTCATCATAAATGTCAGGTACTGGGGCACCATGCCAGCAGTTGGCAATTTGCTATTGCAAAGGTACATTCAGGTGGGTGCCTTCACATTGTGGAAGCTGATATTCTGTGGGGCAAAGAGGGTGCTGCTTATGCTGGGAGGTATATGCCAGAGCTTCAGGTTAAGTATACTCTTCTAGCACGGCTGAGTGTTGTGCGTTAGCTGCCCTCAGGATTTGTGAGGCCATTGAAGAGGACTCCCTTAGAATTATAACAATTCAATGTCCTCAGGAGTGTAGGAGTGTATATTCCAACTCTGGGAATGGACGTTCTGCATCTGGTACCATTCACGCTTTCTGAACATACGCACGCACGCACGCAACACAAAATGCTCTGGACATTGTGGATGCTCATCAGGGTAAATCAGCTGGATTACACCTCACAGGCTTTCACAACAAATGTATTTATTGGGGGATTTGATGTGGCAACTGGCCACATAAGATTACTATGGCCAGCTTCCAGGAACTGATGAATGCTTATTCTTGAGCTGTTGTAAAGACCTGGAAATGGGAGCCTGGTTAAAATAATTGCCTGTCAAAAATGATTCACTTACAGAAGCGCAGCATCAGCCACATATTAGAAGGAAACAGGAATCATCAGTGCCCTGCTCTCCACAGGGAGTACCTGATTTGAGATGAGTCAAAACAGCTTCTGCAAGGTGCAAGAAGGGGGTCAACAAGTACATAGGGGAAGGTGATCTAGTTGATACATCTGTATTTCCAAGAGGTTTCTTAAAAACTCTTTCATCAAAGACAAAGAAATTAAGCATGCATAGAAAATGAAATTAAATACAAAATTCAAAACAAAAGATAGGAGTAATGGTCATTTCTTGGTGCAGTCACTAGTCAAATTCTGCATGGATTTGTGCTGGAACTTAGGCTGTTCAAGATACTCAAATTTTATCACCTTTAGAAGAGGATGAGCAAGGAGATGACAAATTTTCAGATGATACACAGCTATCCAAGGCACTAAGAGCAAGAACTACCATGGTGACTTCTTTTTTTACCTTAAGAAGCCAAATGACTGGACAATAAATTGGTAGATGAAATTCAGTGTAGATAAATGTAAAGTGATGCACATCAGGAAAACCAATCTTAGCTTCACACAAAACGAATATGAACTCTGTACTCACCATTACCACTTAGACCTTCATATTATGACATATAGTTCCGTAAAAAAATATCGGGTTAATGTTCCATAGTGGTTGAAAGAGCAAAACAAATGTTAGGAATTATCAGGAAGAGAATAGAGAACAAAACTGAAAATATCATACTGCAGTATAATTCATGCTTTGCCCATGCCTTGAAGAGTGTGTTCGTTCTGCTCTCCTCATCAGCAAATGGACAGTATAAGGTTCTTCGTAGAAGACTAACAAGGACAATCAAGAGCAGTAAGAGCTTCAGCTAGAGAAATGACTGAGTTGGCTGGGGCTCTTCATTCTGGAAAAGAGACATCTTAGGGGCATATAGTATATGTACTTAGCAATACAAAGAAGGTAGCAGGAACCAATTGCTTGCTGCCTCTTCCAATATGAGAACTAAGGACAAACAAGCAAGAGCTGCATTAAAACATGGCACAAGGAGATGGCTCTTTATGCAGGTAGGTAGTACACATGTGGAATTTCTTGGAATTGTGGCTGTGGAAGAATGTACATGAGTTTAAAAAGAAACCCAGCAAGCACTGCATAGATAGGCAAACACCAGACAAATCCTGCACAACACCACGACAAACTACAAAGACCTCAAAAAATAACCTGCAGTGATCTGAACAGCCACGGCTAGAAGAGGAGGTATCCTGTGCATGATGTGAACAATATAGCCCCTGTTTTGTTCCTATGCTCTTCACTTAGGTCTCACAGAGAGCCACCTGTGGCCACTGTTCCATCTTTAATGAGTGCCCTGTTGTTGATTATCCTGCACTATAGGAGAGAAGAAAGTGGTACTAATGATGCATGCTCAACTCACGTGCCTGAGGCTGCATCTGACACCATCCAGAGCACAGGGTTCCTGAGCTGATTAGGTGCTTAGCACTGCAGCATAAGCAGTTGTATCTCTATGTTTTGGCCTTCTCAAAACATTTTCTAGTCCATCTTCTTTGCATATACAAGTGTAGGTTTGAATATTGGTTCACTAACATGTTAAAGATATCACCATTAAAAAGTCAACCTTTGCCCATGCAAGTGCTGTGAGATAAGGTGGTTATTGTTTGTTCTAAGCAAAAGGGAAGACCGAAGTGCTTCAGGAATGCAGTAACACTTCTGTTTTCATGCAGTCACTATAATTTTTTTCCTAGACTGCTTCTTCTGTTCTTTCTTTAAAGCTCTTTGCTAGTGGATAGATCCCTAATGACATATGAATTAGGCATGAACTTCCTTCTGTGATCTTCATATTCTGTTGATTGTTTTGGATACTTCACCTTTGCTTTCTGTATGATAGATTTAATTGACATTGGACTAGAGCCAGAGAGGCATAGGCTCAGTGTAGCAGATGGCAGCCCTGCATATGTCTCTGCTAGAATTGGACACCCTGTTGTATCCAACAAAGCTTTTCTTAATAAAGATAAGATACATCTCTTCTTATTTTTAATGAATTAAATCTTGGCACTAAGCCCAGAGGAAGTTTGGGGTATCATCTATACCTATTATCACTCCAGGAGTGTAGTAAAAGAACATCTGAGGAGTAGCACAGCAAGGCGTGGTTCACTTTATCCTAAAGAGGTCTAGCACCTTTCCCTGCTCCAGCAAGCTGAATTAATGTATGTGGAAAATCTTTGTTAAGAAACTTCTAAAGATGATGCTAGTTCACTTTTCTCTCTCCCAAGAACATATGCGTCTCCATGGTTTGTTCAGTGTAATCTGAATATGTCTGTTGTGTGCAAATACTCCTGTCTGAGTCTGTCTTCAGTGTATTTGGAGGTGTCAGACTTCGCATCTGATTTCCAGGTTGGGCAGATCTTGTGTTCAGCAGAAATGACAGCTGGGACAAAGAAAGAGGAGAATTAAGAAACCAGGGGAATATATGCTTTATTTATGAAATATATATAAAAAAAGAATAAACCTCTTACATTTTTTTGAGCACAAGCAAATCTCATTTCAATTATTTTTAAAGCGCTGCAGTATCTTGTCTTTTGCAGTGTATAAGTGAAAACTCCTCACAATCCAGATGGAAAAATATCTGAGTATTGCTCTGTTTTGCTGATAAAAGGTTTTAGGCCATATTTATGAATACTACTTTTACTATTCAACAGCTGAGGTTTTTCTCACAAACATATGAAATAATTTTCTGGTGAATTCATTGTGAACTATTCACAATGATGCATCAAAGCTTACAAATGTTGATCAAACAACATAAGCATTCACATTTGTGGGCCTAAATTGTTCTTGGCTCATGGTCATCAGGATCTCTTAAAAGTAAAAAATTTTTGCTTAGTTAATATAGGTGACGCAACTTGAAGGGTAAAATCTGGTGTATTCCTGAGGTTCAGATGATTACCAAAATGTGTACTCAAACGCATGTGAATATTCAGGTCTTGAGTGCCCAATGCACTTGTATATAAAACTAAGTTAAGGGTTTTTTTTAGTGCTGGATCAGTTTGAACATGTCTTATTTCACCATCCATAGAACCTGTGTGCTGGGCCATAACTATTCCTAGCTCATATGCACGTTATATTATAAAGCTCTTTCTGAAAGATTTCAGCTAGAATTAATTTCGTAAATGCAGGTGATTTGAGTAATAAATATACCAATGTGTCTATTCTCCCAATACAAATCTTGTAATATAGGCAATCTAATTTCAGAGTTCTCCCAGTACAAATATAGTAATACATACAATCTAATTACTGCTGCTGAGCTATAAATATTGGATTTGAAGCTGAACACATTTTACTTACTGTGGAATCTTAGACACCTAATTTAGTTATCACCTGTATTTAGATGACTAGTCTCTGACTGAATGTTCCTCTTAATATTTTCTATTATTCTATCTTCCACACCTAATTGTCAGCTCAGACCCTTCTTATTTCATTTTTTCCTTGATTTTGAGATTTGATGAGAAGTTGTCTTTAGGTATGCTTTTTTCTGAATATAGTACTGGGTGATCTCAAACATCTTTCCTGCAGCAGTCTGGAGATCAGGTGCACATCTGCTTTTATTTATTTATTTAAAACCCCCACCAAACTCTTCTTTTTCAGTTCTACTGTGGTCTTTAAAAAACTTTATTAATAAATACTTCTCTGCTGGTTTTGTTTCTACTTTTTTTTTGTGTCTGGGTTTCTTCATTACCCAATATGGCGTTTCTGTGTGCTGCTCTACATATCTTTATTCTCTGATGATGGCCAAATCCCTAGATAAAATGGTTTAGTAATTGCTGTGCTTGCTTGACTCTTATGACAGAGTTTATATACTACTAGTGAGGTTTTCTATATAAACAAACTGTGAAGCTATTATAATCTCTTCCATCCACCATGTTTTTCATTGTTTAGCCTGTGACAATTCAAAAACTCCAAGGTAAAAGAAGGCGCTGTTACTCCTGCTGTGATCCTTAAATCAGCTTGAATATTTGTTAACACAACATTCTTGGTTTGTAATATGTGGTAATGATATGAATATACTTCCTGGGGAGATTTCACTTCTACTGAGTGCATTTATCTCCTTTTTCCTTGTGCATTGTCTGTGTAGTGAATCAAATATCTTTAATGCATACTAATAAATATTTTACTATGTGTTTAAGTTAGCAGGGAGGATATTTTGCCATTAACCTACAGTGAGATTATATTAAATGGATTGTAGTGATTTACAATAAAGGACAATCTTCCATAAATTTCTGTGTTCAGTTGTACATGTAGCAGTACTCTTGGCAGAAAAACAGCACATAACCTTTCAGCTGATATACAGTGCTACAAAAGCCATATAATAAAGAACGAGGATGCATCAATCACTTTTTAGAAACTGGTCACATAATTCAAAGCAGTGTACAAGAGCTGAATTTTGTGGCTAAAAGAGCTTCAAATTAAAAGAAATTTCATGTAATGTTGGGCTAGCTCATATTGAACTATTAAGATTAACTGGATTATAAACATGCATTAGCTGAGGTTTCTTGAGTAATATGTTTTAGTTAAGCTAGGTCTTGCTGTAGGGGACTGTGGATAATAAATACCTTTCCAGTTCTCTTCTGGATAGTTCCAGTATACCTGTGTCTATACAAATAACTGCTGGCAGCTTTGTGTATTTAGCATTTAAGGGTATTTATTCTTACAAAGTGGAATATAAATAAAAGGCAGTCAAGTCAAAATGAAATGTCAACAAACATTTTCCCAAGTACCACTTCAGTGCATGATATTGAAGAAAACCCCATGTATTTTACTGCGTGCCAAACTCTCATGTCTAGTGTCTCACTCCTTCCTCTCCCACTGCTTTTTGGCTTCTGAAATTCTTGCTTGACATTGACACAGAATTAAGGAAAGCTTCTCCAAATATCCTCAGGAGATATCGCATCTATATGTTCCTTGATTCTTGGCATGAGTTCAAAGAAAGTGATTCTGGCTTTGTAAAATAGAGTTTTTCTCACTTTGTCTGAATTTTATTTTTCTATAACATTCCATTATCAACTTCCTATGGTGTGAAAACGTGTAATGGCACATAGGACAGTGAAACACAAGTCTATATAGAGCAGACACCAGGGTGTTGTGCCATGAGAAGATGCCATTCCTAGTATGACTCTAGTTAGGAGAAAGTCCTGCCTCACATAGGAGCTCAAGCGTGATATGCAGTTGACTTGATTTGATATAGGTTTCACTGTATTTTCAGCCTTTCTGCATGTCCCTTTCTGTATATCTCTGCCAAAAGCCAGGCTCTCTTCAACTACTGTTGTCTTATGTGCCTTTGTCTCTGATCTGCATCCCCCGCTGAATCCATCCTGTAGCTCTTACTGCTAATTCTTCCCATGCTTGCACTTTGCTTGATTGGTTTACTGGTGTGGTTGTAGACATGTGGCTGAGATGCCTAAACTCCTTAGCTGGCTATTTGTCATGTGTTTTCCATTGGCTATAATGAAAACTGAATGTCATTGTTTCCTCCTGCACAATGATTAGGGGACGATAGCTACTGAACCCTTTAGCTGCCACACTGGAACTTGCCAGGGGCTTTGAACACTCTGTGAAGCAAAAGGAAGGATCTCTAAGCATAGGATCAACAAACTACACTTTGCTATCAACTGTTCAGTGAAATCAGTCCTCTTAGGAGTTCCTCTGGAAAACTTTAGACCTGGTGAATGCTGTTCTGTAATTGGAGGTATTCTGTTCAGGGTGGGAAAGGCCTAGTCTAGTAATAGGGTCAAGTGGGAACAGCTATATGAATCATATAATAAGAGCAGGTTAACCCCTTGTGAAATAAAGGCTGCTTATCTGAGTGGAGCACATAAGTTAACAAAGAAGTACACATATTGATGAAGAAATCCTCTGTGCATGAGGTACCATACTTCCAGGGTCTCTAAGCCAAGATTTCTCTTCCCTATGGGCAGTTCATATGGTAAGTGCAGCACTCAAGCACTGCTTTAGCCTCACATGTTAAGCAGTTGCATATGTATTTATTCAGAGAAGAAAAGCTTAGAAACTGAAATACAGTCTGTGTTTGTAACAGATGAACTAGAGCTAATCTTTAGGAAACAGGTTGTTCTGACCTCTTTGCTTTTCAAAGCAGAAAGTTGTGGAGATTCGTTTGTATGCAGAAGGGAAAAATGTCTAGGATTTGATCTTTTAAAATACACATACATAGAGATATATGCAGATGCAGTAATGCATTTGTCATTCCATTTGAAGACTTTTGGTAGTGATACAGAAATGTCTTGTTTCTCATAGAAAGAGAGGATTTTCTACCATGAAAAAGAAACAGACACTTAGATCAGAGCAGGGCAGCTAAAACATGTCACTCACAGAAACTTGTTTCCCTGGAAATATTGCAAATATTTCTTTAATTAACTACTTCAGAAATCAGTTCCATTGGAAAATAACAATGTGATATAATGAGTAATGTAACTAAACAGTGGGAAAAAGAAAAAAAAGAAATTCCCTGCCTTAGATTATCCTTTCATTGATTTCTATTTTTAGACAGCGTAAGGACAACATCAACTTAAATTTGTTACTTGGATGAAATACTTTTTATTCCAACTGTTGTATTTGTAAACAATGTAAAAAGAGTCACAGTAGGTATTTAGAATATTGTAACATTACCATTAGGTCACCTTTCTGGAACTACTTCAAATAAGAAAAATATGTGTTGCTTTTTTTTTATTTTACTTCTACCTGCCAAGGTCATAGGGTGCAATTTAATTCGCTAAAGGTAATGGAAAAGCTCACCTGCTCTGGTCTTGTGAGGGGAGGTGCACAATGGGCAGGGCTGCACTCGGTGCTCCTTGGTGGAGGTCTTCCTGCAGCAGGTGGCTGAGCTGCGGGACGCTGTCAATGGGATAAAAGATGTCAGGGAAGCTGAGAGGAAGCAGCACTGCTTGCTCCAGGACCAGGCTGTGCAAGGGCCTCAAGCGTCCCCTGTAGCTCATGGAGGGAAGAAGGAGGCTGCTAACCCAGGAAGCTGGGAAACAGTAACAACAACAACAACAACAACAACAACAACAACAACAACAACAACAACAACAACAAAGGAGGAAGAGGACAATTAAAAGCAAGGGGCTTCCTCCTACATCTGTTGTCCCCACCCAGAATTGCTTGACTGTCCTGCAGGGGCCTAATGAGGAAACACCCTCGCACCAGGAGCAACCGGCTGATGCACTGCTAAAGAAGATCTCTACTGGTGCTGCCAGGAAAAAGTGGAGGGTCGTAGCAGTAGCGGGCTCTACTTTGAAAGGAACAGAGGCGCCAATCTGTTGGCTGGACCCAGTCTCAGGGGAGGTGTGTTGCCTACCAGGGGCTCAGATCAGGGATGTTGCAGAGAGGCTGCCTGGTCTAGTTAGTCCCACTGACTCTTACTCACTCAGTGGATAAAGAACTGGCTGGATGGCTGCAAGCAAAGAGTTGTGGTCAATGGCTCAATGTCCAGCTGGAGACCAGTAACGAGTGGTGTCCCTCAGAGATCACTGTTGGGACCTGTCTTGTTCAACATCTTTGTCAGTGACATGGACAGTGGGATTGAGTGCGCCCTCAGCAAGTCTGCCAATGACACCAAGCTGTGTGGTTCGGTTGATAGGCTGGAGGGAAGGAATGCCATCCAGAGGGACCTTGACACGCTTATAAGGTAGGCTGATGCCAACCTGATGAAGTTTAACCATGACAAGTGCAAGGTCCTACACCTGGGTCAAAGAAATCCCAGGCACAGCTACAGGTTGGGCAGAGAAGAGATTTAGAGCAACCCTGTGGAGAAGGACTTGGGGGTGTTGGTCGATGAGAAAATGAACATGAGCCAGCTTCAGTGTGCTTGCAGCCCAGAAAACCAGCCGTATCCTGAGCTGCATCAAAAGGAGCCTGACCAGCAGGTCAAAGGAGGTGATCCTGCCCCTTTACTCTGCTCTTGTGAGACCTCACTTGGAGTATTGTGTGCAGTTCTGGTGTCCTCAACATAAAAAGGACATGGAACTGTTGGAACAAGTCCAGAGGAGGGCCACGAGGATGATCAGGGGACTGGAGCACCTCCTGTATGAAGATAGGCTGAGAAAGTTGGGGCTGTTCAGCCTTGAGAAGAGAAGGCTGCGTGGAGGCCTCATAGCAGCCTTCCAGTGTCTGAAGGGGGCCTATAAGGGTGCTGGGGAGGGACTCTTCGTTAGGGACCGTAGTGAGAGTACAAGGGGTAACAGGTTCAAACTTCAACAGGGAAAGTTTAGATTGGATATAAGGAGGAAGTTCTTTTCTGTGAGGGTGGTGAGGCACTGGAATGGGTTGCCCAGGGAAGTTGTGAATGCTTCATCCCTGGCGTTGGTGAACTCCAGGTTGGACAGTCCCTTCGGTGACATGGTTTAGTGAGAGGTGTCCCTGCTCATGCCAGGGAGGTTGGAACTAGATGATCTTAAGGTCCTTTCCAACCTTAACTATTCTATGATTCTATAATTCTGTGATCTACAGCAGATTTTTTTTGAAATGAAAACTGAAAAAAAAACCTGCAAATTTAAGACTTGTATTTCTAAAAAAGAGAATATTAATTATTGTTATATAATGAAAATGCTGAATTATAAAAGCTTTCAATCATGGTGGATGTAAACGCACAGGCAGAATTGATGTTTCAAGTGTCTTTCTCCCAGTGTGAAAATTCTTTAATCACTTTTAAAATTACATTAATTTTAATATTTTTGAATAAGTTCAGTAAACTTGTAAGTATGATGAAGAGATAGCAATCAAGCTTCTTAATTTTGAGTATTAATATTCAAAATGACATGAAAACTATAAGAATGTAATCAGTTAAAATGTCGCTTTTGGGAGAATTTATTGGCTGGTCATAGCACTGAAAAATTGATGCATTTTGCTCAGTCAAATTAAAAAATGGTATTTGAATCTCAGACACAAATTACCCTTTTCAACAGCAGATTGGACTTGCATCCCAAATCTTTGACTTCATTTGGTGAAGAAATGCTCCATCAGGGAAGGCAATACCTTGTAAGAAATTGTCATATTCTGCAGTGATTATTCAATAAACTTGAAAGAAGAGGGAGAAATGAAAGTTGAGAGTTGACATACCATGTAAATACATCCGCTAACATTTTAAGACTGGATACTAAGTTAGCTGCTTTCAATGCGTTTGCTGCCTTTAATGCTTTTGTGACAGAAGGATTTTGCTGCCTTAAAGGGATGTGAGGAGAAAAGAGAAAATTAACAATTCCATTCCATAATGACATTATATAGATAAAGACTGCTGTGATGCTATAGTATCACTGGTTTTCTAAGGATGCAATGTTACTTTAGGGGCATAAGAACATACCTCTTTGTTTATGTGGGCCTTTGTGAAACATCGCACAACTCCTTTTACGAATGTATCTTTGTGTAAGAATGCATGTTTCCCTTTATAGTCTTCAGAGCTCATGTTTATTGACTTCAGCTTTTGTTATTCTGGAATTATTTTCCTTATAAATATTAACATGGGATCATAGTTCATTAATTATGTAACAAAGCATACCCACCAAACCAAGCCAAACCAATTTTTTATTTTCCTAGTGGATATACAATCAAAGGGGTGCTAAAGCACTGTAAATACTTTTTTATTCTGGATCAGTATATTTGCTAGGATACATTCCTCCCTAATTTCTTCAGAGAAACACAGTGCTGCAGGAGTGCTCTTGGTCAAGCCTAAGAGCTTATGTAATAAAACTGGTTAGTGGATATTTGCAGGTTAAGTACTTTGGTGTCTGAATACGCTGTGTTCCCCCTTCTGCCAGCAATTATAGGATGCTTCACATGGGATGCCAGGTTTTATGCAGTGTTCTTTATTTGTTGCAAATTAGGGCAATGTTCTGAAGCATTGAGGCTGCTGAATCTATTTACCAAATGCCAGGTGAAAACAAGAACTATCCAATTGTGCTTTGAGCATATACATCCACAGCAGTTCACATTACACCAGCAGTAGTGCTGCTATTTATACAGGTGGTAATAACACTACAGAAAATACCACCCACCTGGGAATAAAAGACTGTAGTAAAAGTCCTCATCTATCTGCATATCAAAATACCCCAAGGCTGAATTCACAAAAGGAGAATCAAATGGATATTGTTTATATTATCAGTGGAGAAAATACCTGTTTCCTTTTATGCTTGAAAAATTGTCTATGAGGTTTTCTTCAGCTGTGCAAATGAAAATCACTGCATTATGAATACTTGGCTATAACAAAAATTACTGAATGGGTATAGACTTAAATGCCTGAGGAGTAAGTTTTAGAAGATCAAGGGAAAAACTCACTTATGTTTATAAGGACATCTTCTTCAAGGTTGTTCTTACCCTTTCATGAATTCATACTCTGGCCTGTAATAGAGTGATAGCACATTTTAGCATATAGCTACAAGTGGATTACTGCACTGTTGAAGGACATACTAAATACCTGTGTAGACAATATATGACCTTGCTGACAGTAAAAGTGTCTATCCTCTTGTTAAGTGGAGTCCTGCCAAGACCGCAAACCAGTTAGTGACTGCTACCAAACATCTCCATGTGCAGTGTTTCCCAAGGGGCTGAGGAGGCTGAATGAGCTGTAGGTGTGCATAGTATGGTAGCTTGAATGTGCTGCCATACAAGCCCCACTCTATGCTATTGAGACCCAGGGGAAGCAGATTTCTGCAGAGCACTCCTGGGAGCTCCAGGAGATAGGGCGAGTGCAAGAAGGAGCACTCAGGGACCTCTCCACTTTCTACAGGGTAAACATGCCCATATCAATAGGGCATTCCCATTGTATTCCCATACTTAAAGGTTGTTTGGCTGGCTGAAGAAGGAAATGGTGTAATGATAATAATCTGATGATATCTTTTCACATTGAGTTCTATGCAACAGAGAGACAAGGCCACCTGTTGGAGCTGAAAAAAGTAGTCAAGCTTACAGGCAAGTAAGCCATATACATTCAGGTATATAAGTCTGGTTTGGTGAATGCTGGAATATAAAGAATCTCTTCAGGTTTGGCTAGTAGAACTGATCTTTTAGGAAATTCTTTAATTTCATCAAAAAATATAGTATTGGCTATTTGTTGGTATAATTGTATGACTTAATAAGACTTTCCAGACAGTTCTCTTCAGCTTATCTCAGTTCACCACTAGATGAAATATTCAATGCTAGTATTTGCAGTAAGTTAGTGTTGTCACCACCATTTCAAGTCACACAACTCTCTTGTCATTCCTCAAGAGTCTTCAAGAGTGAATTTCACATTAACATCTCCATAATTGCAAAAGCTGAGGGGAACCAAAGAGACTAATCCATCAAAGTATATAGGGTACATTTCTCCTAACAACTATTATGTTTTCTAAGTGGGCTATTATGGATTCTAAACCTTCACTGATAAAATTTATTTTCTCATAATTGGTTTGGAATTAAGATGGTAATAAGACTTTAAATGGCAAATGTGTTACTTTCCTACTGAATACACATCATTGTTTTGGCCTGGAGCCCAAGAAGAGCTAAGTTTTCTCTTTAGCACTAACATTTTTCAGACTTCTAAAGCATTTTCCAAAAAGCTGAAGATGCCTGTTCTCTCTCTTTCTATGTGTTTCAAGTTCTATAGCTTTTTGATGCACATTCGTATGTGTTCCAGTGACTCTAAGCAGTTTAATTCTGAAAGTGGGATTAACTGAAATATGCACAGATGGCTAAAGCAGAAGCTTGGTCAGGCTATTTGTCACTAAAAGCAGCTGTGTTGTGTCTTGACTATTGAAGTCATGGGATCAAAACCTTGCCTAGAGAAAATGAAGGGTACTAGAAGGCCTGCCTGACCAGATTGTTATAGGCATGAGTGTAGTTGATTTCTGAATATAAATGCAATTCTGAACATCTAATTTCTCTTCCCATTGTTGTTGGCCAACTGCAGACCTTCAGCCCACGCTAACTTGTCACATTTGTCACAATCTGTGTGACTTACACGTGTGCCTATGGAAAACTTAGGAGGAGGAAGGTCTGATTAGAGTAAAAGGTATATTCCTCAAGGTAGGTGTTAAGAGACAGAAGTTTTTGAGAGTCAGTTCTTGGCATTTTATGTTGGATTAAATTTGAACTTTTAATTTATTTAGGGCCAAGTGCTGGTTTAATGTTTACGATTTAGAAATGGCTAGTTTATGATAGGGTTGATAAAGCATTTTAGCTTATCCCATTTATAAATGGGATGAGCCAGTGGTAGCTGGGAGAGGAATCGAACATGGAAAAGGAACATGTGTGGAAGGATCTTGGAGATGGGATAAAAAGCAGTAAGTGGCACTGTTCCTGATGTCTTTGCAGGACAACTGTCTGGAGAAGATGCTAAGAGAAACAGTTTTCATGCCAGTCCTGCACTTATCAAATGTGAGCTATGTTCCTAGGTGCCTCTGCTCCTCTGCAGTATCAGAAGACTTGGCTTGCCTGTGGCAGATGTAGGCAATCTGAACAAGTATCAGTGTAAGGACAGTGAAGGCTTGTTGCAGGACAAACTAGTGAGGAACACTTCCCTTGCTGAAGGTAGTGATGGAGTTTGTGATGACCTTCATAACATCCCAGCCTTGGCTGAGGCTTTGACAAGCCATGATGTTCGAGTCATAACTGAGATGATTCAAATGCTTGTTATTGTAAAGGCTTATATGAATCAAGAAGAAACTGCTGTATGCCATCCATCACAGAACTTACCTTGTAAATATGGCAGTGATTTGAAGTGAGTTTCCTTGAGTCAACACAGTTTATGCTAAATACCCTGATTCTTGTGACAATGTATATCTTGTGAGCTGGATTAGGTTTCAGCAACAGATTTTGATTGTCAGCGTATGGTTCCTTAATGAGTTTCTTACAAAAGGACCTTGCTAAATGCCTTTTTTCATACTCACTTAAGTTCTGATTTGATTACATGCTCAGGACAAAATTGGCACTTGCTTCCCTCACTGACATAGTTTTATGTGTTTTATATTTCTCCTCCCCATTTTGCTTTTGCAGAGAACCATACTTACTTCAGTCTGTTTTGTCTCCAATACTTAATCCTAATGCGCACCGAAAGGGCATCATCACAAAGTACACAAATGCACGAGTTGCATTTGGAGCAATGTTGGTATTTGCATCATTTCAAGTGTACCTTCTGTACACTGAATTACATAAAATAAATTTAATGTTTACAGCATGTAGCACATTGCATGATAAAGACAGAGGTCACAATATTTCTTTGTTATCAAGGACAATATCCCAGCAGGTGACTTCATTGATCCTTCATAGACCAGTCAAAAAATTCAAGAATAACTTGTACAGTTTATGTTGCTTGGTCCAAATTGTGATAAAGCAAGAAATTAACACTGTGATGGAAGTCAAGAAGGGGAAGTTCAAGAGAAAGCAGGGAAAGAGCTACCTCTCCTTTTTCCAGGTTCTCAGAGTATGATGATTTTCCTTATCTAAAAGTCTGTGACAGGTTTTTAGGCACTCTGTTCATGCAGATACAGACCTTCTTCTATGAACTGGTAATATTGGAACACATGGCACTGGCCTAATAACATTCAGGAATTGAGACACTTCAGAACAGTGAAGATGAGTCATTTGAGATCACTATGATCCATGGTGAAACTAATCGTGGGAGTGTCTGTCAGATCAGGCAGCCCTGACTGTGCTGCAATTAGCTATACTTGTAATTGATGTTACAAGTTTGAAGCCTGTTGTGATTCATGGTTGCTGAAGTTCACAGCAGTAGTGGCTTTTTCATTTTAAGTAAAAAGCCAAGGATTGCTTTAGAATACTTGTGACTGTGATTAACAGAATGGAGAGGTGGCTGAAAGCTTAATATTTTGTAGACTGGCTGAGATAGGGAATTAAAAAGGCAGGGGCTGTAGCACGCTGAACCTGTAAGTTACTTAGTATGCTCAGACACCCTGTACAGACTACACTGGGGGTGTGCTGAATTTCCCTTTGGACATTTTGAGCCAATTGCCAATCACATTCTTGGTTGGCTGAGTGTTTTGTTTCGGCCTCTGAGAATATCCCTGACAGTCTTAACCAGGTTGCATAGAGCCCTGTGGATTCCTGCTATAGCAAAAGAGATGTGCATTGTAGGCTGTTTTGTATTTAGTTAGAAATATGTCACTTTTGACAGAGATTAGAATACTGACACTTGATTTTAGCTTCTGCAGTACACAGGGTGTTAGTGATCTCTCAGGCTCTCAGACTTTAATCTCCAGTGGTTGCATCTGATACTTCCTTAGGTCCACATATACTGATGCAGTCACTACAGAAGTCAGCCAAAAAAATCTGCGCTGTGCTCCCCATGAAGGGCACATACAGCACCAAAGCACAGCACAAGAACGCGTAAGAGAGCCATGGCCCTTTTACTGTGCCTCAGCACTCTGATTAAGCCTTCTGAGGCAGCCCTTCAACTTCTGAACTGCTTGTACATGCTGAGAGAAGATGTGTAAGGGGATGGCTGTTATTCAGGGTTGTGTGATTATCCCATAAACATGAGTCTTTGTACCCAATTTTTCACCCTCTTGTCAACAGCAGGAGAGACACCACTGAGCATAGAACATTTCACTTTTACTCCTTGTTATGTCTGAAGAGCCCTGCGCACAGGGCTCTTCTTGGGGTGGCAAAATCAATGTTGCTAATGCTCTTAAGAAACTTTAAGATGAGCTGGCTACCTCAAACAAGCTAGTTTAAAAGCAACTTGTTTGTCATAAAGGTTGTATCTGCACAATTTCAGGTGGCTGAAGCGTAGACTTATCTTTTCAGGTATGCGCATTCTCAGATAAAGCCACACTGGAATGTATTACTTGCTATATTATAATACAACTACAGTGTGTAGACCTATACTAGCACTGAAACAGCATAAAAAAAGATTAGAATACTTTTAGTTTTATGTCTTAATAACAGCATCAGCCTGAAATCCTTCTGTGGAGTTTCCATTATGGGCAGAGGTATATAAAAGGGACTTTGAATATTCTTCTGCTTTATGCCTTGTAACTTCCCTTGTTCCACCAGATCTTGCTGAATGGCTCTTAAATTGTTCAGTGGTATTTGCTTGTGTATAAGTAGCAGCTTCCTCTTAAATAATCTCTGGAGAAAGCAGCATAGGAATGACAGCCTTTCCAAACCCTTCTCGGTTTCCCCCACCTCCAGGCCTCCCTGCTTCACCTTCAGTTTCTCTCCCACCTGGGAGAAGATTCTTTTGTTTCTTTCTAATGATTACTAACTTTGCAGTTAAAAACTATTGGCTTCCTACAATGCCCAGAGGATCCTACTGTAAAAAAGTGTGATAGTTCAAGTAGCCTAAGGGTTATCTGATTCCCTCATTTGGTATTGCCTCCTACTCATTCAGTTTTGGTCTTTTTCAACAAGAAGGAAGAATATAGTTGACCCCTCTGGACTTCTGAAGTTTCCTTTAGCAAAATAACTTCTTAGTAAGAGAGAGATCAAAAAATAACTTTGCTACTGAGGTGCACACTGGGGAAAAAAACATCTTAAGACTGTATGACTGGTGGTTTCTCAAAGCCTTAAGTGCCCAGCTCCAGGAGAAGAGTGCACAGGGCCACTCATCATCAAAGCCTGTGCCAAGAGCTGGGATCCACAGGAAGCACCAAACCTAGCTGAGAGATCCCATGGCTATTGAACTGTTTTGTGAGGCTTTCAACCTCATGGTTTGGGTACCTTTGAGAGACTTGGATTCAGGTGTTAGCCGCCTACTTTGGGATTAGGTGCTCTTGGACAACTGCTTTCTTTTGAACTGTGTGTCCAGACGCTGTGGGGTCTGTCAGGGCAGAGTCTTGCAGCCAGTGCCTGTCCCACTGCCCCAGCCAGGAGCAGGGCATCTGAGAGACACTGGGACAGATCCAGCCCTAGCCATTGGGCACATACCTGGGGACCGGATGGGCTGAGGCTGGTTTAGGACATGGACCTGCAGCTAGACCCATCTTGGTGGGGCCCATGGCCAGGCATGGAGACTGGCCCTGTTGTGGTGCTGCTGGGGCAGCGGCTGATGGCCCTGTACTGAAATGGGGTCCTGAGTCCTGGGCACGGTGGGGGTACCCCAAGGAGGGGTGGGCAGGGTCAGGCTGTGCTGATGGTGGCCTGGGGTCGTGGTGGTATGCTAATTTGCACCCATCTTTTACATTGTAGCCAGCTAATAAGAGCATTCACTGAAGGAGAAGGAAGGATGATCCAGAAACGTCTCCATTCACTTCTCCCATACTGCTGGAAAGTGCCCATGTGTTTCAGCACTTCTACCCCTTTTTTGTCCTCCATGTTGCAAAATGGTCTAAGGTGGCCAAGCCTTCATATGTGCTGCAGAGAAAACCACTCCACCCAAGACAGGCTTGCGAAGCCCATGCTAATATCAAATTTAGAAGGCCATTTGTCAGCATGGGGCCCTGCAACTTACGTACTGCTATTTCAGCACCAGTTACTGTAAATGTGTGCATGTATCACTGTCCTTTCTTGGAAAAGATGAAATTTACACTGTTATACCTCATTACTTTAGAATAAATTGTACTGGAAAATTTACATTTCATTGAACTTTTGTTTTCATCTTCATAAATGTCTGCTTTAATGTGAATACTAGTGTATTAAAGTATGGATGGCATTGAAAATCATCATCTCTGCTGTATGATAGAGGATGTAAATTAGACAGTTTTCTCAAAATCATTGTTCAAAATCTCCTTATGGAGAAGTATATGAACCAGCAATATCATAAAAACTCCCCTACTTTCTAGTTTTGAAGGAATTGTGAAGGAAATACAGATTTAACTGCTCATGAGCTTTGGAAAAGCCTAGCACTGAAGATAATAGAAGCTCTCAAACCACTGAAACTTTTAAGTAAGTTTACTCTGACCCTTCATTATGAATGTAAACTAAAGGAGGACTTCAAATGGCAGAACACATAATTAATTTAATTAAAAATTCTTCGATTGCATGTGAGAAAGAAAAACATACATTGTGTAAGTAAAATGCATATTTATATACATGCACCAAGTGATTTATCATCTTTTTAGAGGGCAGAGTGAAAGCATGAGGGGCAAAGGACACAACACAGAACGGGAAAATTTCTGATTAGGTATTGGGATATTTTTTTACTGATATATTGGTCAGACATTGTAACAGATTGCCAGAGACTTGTAATATCTCTGTCTGGGGAGATTTTTGGGCTGTGACAAACAAGTCCCTGAATCCTCTCAATTGGCTCAAGTTTGAGCACAATTTGGAGCAGTTGATACTCAGAGAACCATTTGAACCTGTATTGTTCTATGATTTAGTAAGATTCAGAGGACTGCAAGTGCAAGCAAGTGAAAATCCGGATTAGTGGAAAAACTTCTCTAGTAAGCTTTGGAGCTTGGCCTTTTATTGCACAGCATACATTATTTGAATTAAAAATTAAGTAAGACTGTGATGTAACTACAATAATTCCAATTTAAATTACCCCAGTGGTATGTAATAGATAACTATCAAAAAAACATACTTTAAGTCCTGGATACATTTTTTTTATAAAGGCTATAAGGCATTTGAAAAACTACATATTCTGCAAACAAAAAACCCAGAGAACAGTATCTCTGTGTGAATTGTTTCATACTGTTATATTTTCTGGGAAAGGGAAGCAAGTTATTCACTGGGCAGAATTAAAAGGACAAAATTCAACATTAAAAAAATGTTTACTGCAGTGCTGGGCTTTATTCCTCACACTTGACGTGCTGAGTGAATGAGAACTGAAGATGTGCACTGGTGCAAGTGCAGCAGGCCCAATACAGCATCAGGCCCAATACAGCATCAGGCCCAATACAGCATCAGGCCTTTGGTGATGATGGGTTATATGCTTTCATTAGCCTCCAGCTGTGGTTCATTGTGGTCTTTAACAGGTATCTTTAATCATTCCACTTGATGAAACAAGGCTGTGTCGTCTTTAGCTTGTTCTTGAATTCACCCAATTCTGCAAGCAGATGTGATTTGGATGTCACAAAAGTGAAAGGAATACAGAGAGCGTGAGAAGGAAAAATGTACCAGTATTACTATTTCCTGGCTCATTTGAAATGCTGCTGCCCTCCTCATTCAGATTAAGTTTTAAAGCTATTGACATTACCTGATATCTGGAAAGGTTGATGCCAATGTTATTCTTGTTTGAGGTATGAGGGTGGTGAGACACTAGGACAGGTTGCCCAGAGAAGCTGTGGCTGCCCCTGGGGCCTGTTCAGTGCCAGGTTGGACTGTGCTTTGAGCAGCCTGGTCTAGTGGAAGGTGTCCTTGCCTGTGGTGGGGTGTTTGGAGCTAGATGATCTTTAAGGTTTAACCCAAACCATTCCATGATTCTGTGATGATTATTAAAATATTTGATAATCATATCACAGAGAAGTGCATGAGAGCAAAACAAAAATCCATTCAAGGAAAGAAAAATTTAATTAAAAACATTATAATAAAGACTTTTTGGGTTAAATTTTGTGTAGCCTCAAACAATGCAGATTTGTCCAATGTAATTTTGTTGTTTTTACAGGTTGTTTTTATATTTCTGTAGTTCTCTCCCCCTCTCCTACTGAAGGTAAACAATAAAATATTTACTTCCCTTGGCTGAGTCCTACACAGATACAAAAGTGGTTTACCATGCTCTCTGAAGATGAGTGGAAAGTCTGAGGAAGAGCAGTGCTGGCAGGGAGGCAGATGGCTGAAATGGTGGATGTGTTCTCTCAGGAAGGAGATTCTGGAAAAGAAAATGGGGCTGGAGAAGGTATTTCACCTCCACAGATAATTCCTATTCCTGGAAATGTCCTTCCCTTTCCAAGCCCTGCTACGAGGTCCCTCTCTGAAAAAGATAGCTAACTAGTTGGTGTTTTCTTCAAAGTATGGATTTATATGTATATATTTTTTATATCAGTACTAGTGTGCTACACATGAAGCTATCTGAAATTAACTGGCAACTATTGTAATTTGTGAAAAAAAAAAAAAACAGAATTTTAAAATACAAGAAATTGGGATAGAAACAAGCAAAAACTTGATGCAATTATAACTATTTACATTTGGGATTAATGAGAGTAGAAAAAATATTACAGGAGAGAGAGGTCATAAGAAAATCAGAAAAGGAAAACAGAGAGGAAATAACAAAACTCCAGTAATTTTCTTTGAAGCAGTTTTAAGTGACGTGACATGTACAGAAGCTGTGTGGTAGAGGTTACAATAAGAACTGAAGAATTTCCATGAAAATAGCAGTAGTATTCTGGATTTCATTCTGAGTCCCAACCTTTGTGTCCTTTAACACAGCTGAATGATCAGTCCATGATATACCAGAAGTATGTTGGAGGCATGTCAGCCTTTCAGAGTTTATAACTTCAGTTGAGAGAAACAATATGGTTGCAATTATCAGATGAAAATAACATCAAGTCCAGGGAATTATGCAAATTTACACTAGCAGAGAAGTTAGTCCTTAATATTTTGGGATAATCACACTTGAATGCAAATTTATAAATATTTTTAGCAGTCTGTATTTTAGCTGCATTTTTACATATAGTAAATTAAATAAACTAGTAATGTAATTCAAAGCCTATTATAAGGGCTCGTATACTGTTAACTGGGTCTGAAAATAAGAGGCAGCTGTTATGCAAATGTCACATCCTTGAATTGATTACACATTTTAGATGATGAGTCTGACCCATCTTTGTGTAAGTGTCTCCACTTTTTTTGTGCCTATTAGTAATCAGAAAGGTTTATGATATGAACATGCTTGCCAGTCACCTGATTTATTCTAAAACACTGCAATATGTCTCCAAATAGATGTCCCAGGCATGTGTACATGAAGTTATAAGGGCAAGGATAATTGCTGGATTCCTTCAGTATTATGCTTCACTTGAATGCAGTGATAATACACCCTTAGTACTGATTTGTTCAACATTGACCTTTTTAGTATGTAAATAAATCATCTCCCTGCACAGTGCAATCAACAGGGTATAGGTTGATTGATTCAGGAAAAACTGCCTTGAAAACTTAAGGTAAATACTTTCATGAAAGAAGTCTGCAGGTATAGCATGGTCAAACACAGCGTGTATGATGTGTTCGCGGAGTACGGTCTCAATACTGTAGTCTCTGACTACAGAGAATGTCTGTAGTAAAATGGCAATTTGCTGTTTCAGTGGTTGTTCATAGCACTTTTATTTGAAAAGAAAAACAGTAAAGGCAGATTACTAATAGTACAAACTAGGTGATAAACAAATGCATCTATATTGTGCACATTTATAGATTGACATTGTCAGAATTGATGAGGTGTGGTCCTTTCAGAAACAAGATTTCCATGATGAAAGACAGAAATAAGACAAACATAGGAATTCTTTTCCACAATTTACTGCAAAAAATGTCTTCTAGCATGCAGATTCCTGCAGTCATGAAGCCCTCATTTCTTCTTGTGAAGGCAGTCTTAAAACTTTAATAAATGTGGTTTGCTTATCAAGGAGCCAGGTTCAACTTCTGCAGGGTTGTTATTGTGGGGAAAATATCAATGACATTTTGGTAGGGTCTAAGTTTTCTTTCCTCTATGAATTTCTGCCTCTGAGTGTTTGGCAACAGCTGAGGTCAGTGGGCTCTACTGCTGGAGAATATCTCTGATGCTCTTTAATACTTGTGAAGATAAAATAGTATGTGCTGAGAGCAGGTCTTACCCGTATTTTAGGGGCATAAGAAGAAAATGTAACACAAACCTACAATTTCTTGGTATTTGCTGATCACAAAGAAGGAAAACATTGGCTAGCAAAAGCATATCACATTTTAAAATAGAATAGCTCCAAACCTTGGCGATAGCTGCTCCAACATACCAGGTGTTAATGCTGCTGGTGTCAATCAGTTCTCTTGTTGGAGCCTGTGTTTCTGTCAGAAGCATCACTGACACAAAGGTCAGTCCTCTCTGCTGGCAAAGTGGAGCAATTTGCTAGACATGCTGGTAAAAAAAATGGTATTCGTTCTTCCTGGTAAAGTGAAGGAAAATCACTGTGACACTGAGGAAACACTAAGTTCTCCATCAACTGAGGCATTTTGGTGTCGTTCTCCGACCCTGCACATAAAGGGGCCTGCATTTCTGTCAGCTATGACACATTGGAGGTAATATGCATGCCATCTTTTGCTGCTGACACTTTATACTACCGTTGCATAACTTTATGCCTCTCATCTGTTTTGTCAGGAATAAATATGGAAAGGTTGAATTTCATCATGTGGTACTAAAGGAAATGAAGAACTATTCATAAAAGTGCATCCACAAATGGATTTGACTGCAAAAGCTTTTAAAATATTTTAGCTTGTTAATACTTGTATGGTGAGCACTTCTCTGAAATTAGAAAGATGATATATAGTATGCTGCCTTGCATTTAATTAGAACATTTTATAATACACATGTATGAATAGCATTGGACAAAATGTGGATGAGTTGTTCTTAATTTGGTCACTGGAGGACTGCCATTTTTTTTCACTTACAACAATAGAAAGAGTGGGAAAAAAAAAAAGATTACAAAAGCTGCTGGCCCAGAATCTCAGCTATCGCTAAACAGCCCACAGAACAGCTTGGGAATGACAGTGAGTAGGCATATAAATATAGACTTTTCACTCCAGTGGATGTGCACACCAGGATGGTCTCCATATTTTCCAGTGTCTATTTTCTTGTAGCAGTTACTAGATGTTTAAGTTCAACAAAATAATGGAAAAAATGAAGAAGGCAAGAAACTGGAGTTCAACTTAAAGCAATCACCTTTGGGTTTTCTCTTTAAAGCATTGGCAAATGGGCTGTAAAATTTCTATGCCTATTAAGACAGTGGTTACCTGCATGAGCTCAGCTGCATATTTTGTATAACTTAAAAACCAGCACTGTTCTAGGCTGGAAGCAACAAAACAAAAATATCCAGAAAACCAACATTGTATGGAATATGAGACAAAACCTTCTTACTATAGAAAGGTGCACGGTGAAGTCAGAAAAAAATTATCCTACATGTGTTGTCTAAAAGGGATAGCTAAGCAATACAATAAAATTTCCCAAAATATAATTCTCTAAGTTAGTTGTGTTGAAATGCATTAAATTAGGATTTATAATGAAAGATTCATCTACCTCCTGTAGCATAATTCCTCTATGCAGAATGAACAATCCTCTCCCTGGATGGACCAGTTCTGCTTTTCAGTATCAAATGACACCATGCTCACCTAGGGACAGACCTTGGCAACTTTTGTAGTCATGAAGGACAGCACAGCTTTGGGAGATGGTATGTTACAGTGCTAATCTTGGCAATATAACTAATAAAGTGCTTGGTTTCAGCATTTTTTATCTTTATTGTGCTCTGTGAGAGCTGCAGATGTGTTCCCTTAATTTTTTCAGTAGCTCAGTTAATCCCCTGTCTAATCTTATATACACAGAAACAGCAAAGTGGCTGAAAAAGAAATTGCATAATGCTGCAGTCTTTGCTAGAGATAAGCACCCTAATTCTCCTTTCCGTTACACTGACTTGATGCCAGTGTTACTTCACTAGCTACAGTATAATTCCCTCTACCCTCAATACATAATTGGTTTGCCAGAGTATGGAAGCAAGACCAAAGGATGATGTTTGCAGAAATTTTGTGCATTTGCTGTATTACGCATACCTTAGTATATGGTCTGCTTCAGATATGTCTCTCCCAGGAACTAGGTACACTGGAAATGCCTCTGCTGAGCAGCAAAGAGCACATTTACCGTGGCACACAGGTAGTGCTGTCACCCCAAGTAATTGCAGGCAAATTAGTATAACTTTCTAAAACTGTGTTTCTTTTACTGGGAATTCTACTTCAAAGGCTTTATTCATCAGAAAGCTTTTCTTAATGAACAAAATTGACATTACACTGAGATGTTACCTGGAAGAATATGCTGAGCTTACAAGGCACAAGTGACTTGAAGTGCCTTGTACAGCAGTACAGCAAATGATACAGGCTGATCTTCTGGTTAGCAGTCTTTGCAAAAAAATTCATTTCTCTGGGTCTTCTCAAAGTTAGAGCCTAGGCTTTGCAATGAAAACCGAAAACAGACTGTAGCCCTTTTCCCTCCTGTTTTGGAAAAATACTTGGTGAACCATTAAACAAAATATTGCATTCCTTTACCCTTGAGAAACTGGCTGTTCCTAAGAAGCCAAGACTAGAATATATTGCATATCTAAGCATCTTTATGCTACCTTGTGGGTTTTGTGGGTTTTGTGGGTTTTATGTGTTTTAGTGTCATTCCAAGATTGCCAGAAAAAAAATAGCTACCATAGGAGAGTGATCTTTTAAAAAGTAGAAGAAAAAAAATTCCTCAGACATACATTAAATGTTCTAGAGCTGTCTGACTTCACTGAGGGAATAATTTTTCTTGGAGCAAGTCACAATAAGTTCTGCCCTTAATTAACCTTTCTACTGGCACACTGCTAGGCTGCCAGCAGCATGATCTTCATCCTTTTGTCTCATACTCACCAAGCATAAAATGAAACATTTATTTTATCTTATTGAGCTGACATGAATGCGAGGTGCTAAACACATTAGCTTGCACTATTCTTTACTGCAACCAACTTTTAAATTCCACTCGCCTTTTGAAATTCAAAAACTAGGAAGAAATAAAGACCTCTAGTGAAATTAGTTGGGTTTTTTTAAATTACTGCTAACTTTTCCAAATTTTGAGAGCAAAGAGCAAAAATTGGATGGGTCCTCACTGTTCTTGGATACCTTAACATGAAGAAGATACAATATGAAAAATATTGTAATCTTTGCTTAGATAGTTTCTGGTCGTTGCATACGCATAATCCTGTCCACACCAAGAGAAGTCAATTCAAATGTTAATGTTCCCTATTGAATAGAGTAAACAAGTAGAAGACTGCTAATGGCTTTTGAGAAAGTGTGTGAACAGCCAGTGTTTGAAGACAAAGGAAGAACAGTCCGAGGTCCTGGAAAAAACAACCCATTAATCAGTGACGGTAAATGGGAGTTTTAAATGAAGAATCGTTTGGCAGTCTCAGATGCTAATATGTGCAGACTCCACAAGGCACCCTATCTAATAGAGCAGCACAAATAAAAAGGTATTGAAATCGCTGTATTCATGCATGCATGTCAGCACTATAATATAATTTGAACTGATGACCATATTATTGGCCATTCTAGATCACAACAAATGTTCATCTAGTTCAGTGCTTGACTTCTGGAGGTGACTAGACACTGGTTGGTTGGCCAAAATGCTTCTGCTCCCCCATCTGTTTTTGGCCTTAAAAGTATGTTGATAACTGCCTGATAAAAAATCTAGAATAAAATGTCAGCGAGAAATAGAAAAAAGTGTGTTTGGTATGAAATGCAAATGCTTCTTTTTTTGGTGGAACCAGAATTTTCTTAAAGATGAGCAGTACCAAGAGGAGAGAGCACATATGCATAAAGAAAAAGAACCCCTTTGAGGAATGAATTTGACGTAGTTGGTAATTTTTTAGTTCTTGAAAATATGATTAAGTTAGGTCAGTACATATGGCAATGTACAGATGTTAAATGACTTCTGTGAGTGAATCAGAAGTTGCATATTCTGAAATTTGGAACTAGCAAACCATTTTGCGCACACAGGTTTTGACTGTATCATAAAATCCTGAAAACTGGCCTCTTGTTTGACACCAACTGAAGGATTGCCTTGGAAGCCTTGTTCTCTCTTGATTGTTTTTGTGTTCTCCTTTGGACTTGTGTATACTTCATCCACATCTTCAGATCACCCTGAGCCTTGTCATGCCTTGCTCTGTTTATATGCCATAACACGAAACAGTGTTCTGGGTTTCCAAGGTGGGTTGACATAGGCTTTGTAAACTTTCCTTTCAGTTCTAAAGGATCATGAGTCTTTGTTTCAAAACATGTTTTTTCTCAGCTATGTGAACAGAGAACTTAAGAGAAACTTAATATATAATTTTCTCTTATAAGATAAACATATCCTATTTCTGACTCTGCTGGAACTGCTGGTATTTGTATTGAGCTGTTTTGTTGGCATAGAGGCCAAAATTAAAACAAAACAAACCAACAAAAACCCTGCTTGTTTTCTGTTGAGCAGAAAGGAGCAACTTAATTTGAATTTTCCATCCCCAGAGCACACAGCAAAATTGACAGTGCTACAGTGTATTGAAGCCTTGAAGCATTAGCCAAGAATAGCTGTATTTGTGATAACATCTCATAGTGAATAAACACATCTTCACACTGAGTTTTACAGTTAAGCCTAACGACTCATGGTCTAGACTGAAAGTCAAGAGCTCTGGATTTCATTATGTCTTATTCTGCATCTTTGGGTTTCTCCAATGCAAATCACTTTCTTTGTGTGCTTTAGCTTCCAGTCTGTAAAGTGACCTTTGTGAAATGCTATGAAGTCAGTGGTTTCCCAGTGCAATGCAGTGCTGTGTGCTCTTGAACATCAGTTGCTGGATTCCTCTAAATGGGATTTGAGGGATGAAAACATCAACAGCTGGTGAATACCACACACAACTCTTCCCATCCAGCTGTGGCATTCTACTGAAGCCGGTTGTTGCAAGTTTATACCAAGTCTTTTTGCTTGGTGTTTGATCCTGTCAACACTTACAAATCAAGACTTGCAGTACCACAGTACCAACAGTTTCATGTTAAAAAAAAAAAAAAAAAAAAAAAAGAAGAAAAGAAGGAAGTATTTGCTCACAGACTTTCTCTTTAAGTAAACATCAGACAAGTCAACATGTCAGACATGTCTCTGAGGTACTCCCAATTGCACTGGGGCAGACAAGCTTATTTAGATCTGAGAACTGAAAATTTGACTGCGGAGGGCCTTTTAATATTTGCTGTAGCTGGTGCTCAACAGGAAGTGCTGAAGCTTGTCTTGAGATAAACTTGGTTGTGCTGGTGTATTTTTAGACCATAATAGTCGTGTTGGGTAATGTTAGAAGAGAGGGTGTTCAGAGGTATGACATCAAGTTAGGATGTGGGAGGGCTGGATGCAGTTTTGAATTTTTCACTACTGTGCTGGTGATTTTGGTTATATCATGTTATCACTTACACCTCAACTTATGAAATGGAACTTGTGATTCTGATTTGCTTGTAGTGGTGAGATCCAGAGGTTAAAAATAAAAAGAGACCAGGTCTATATATTATTGTTACTTTATAAACACTAAGATAGTAGTAATAATGAAAGATATTTCAAGTACATACTTTCCCCTGTACTATCCAAAAATAATACTTGGCTTTGAAATCAGAAAAAAAAAATCCTGCTCATTTTGAAAACAGAGACTTTTGTTTTCATTGGTTTATGTAGGTTGAACTCTGGGCTACCCCTGAGACTGCAATTACAGCCTTAAAACATGGTTGTCCCATGCTTAAAAAGTTAAAATCTCAAAAGTATTGTCAATAATTGGTAGAATAATATGGTAGACATCTCTCAAATGAAAGTCAGATACCCTTTTCTTCTGCAACAGTGGATGGATGTGCCTCCAAACACAAGCTGAGAGGTAAATTGTTGACCTTATTCCACTAATGGGTACTCTTCCTCTTGGGATCAGGACAACCCTTTGGCTTCCTTGAAGAAATGAACTCAGAGGGGATTATAGATATGGCAAGGAAGGATGTAACCTGAACTGAGAGATCTTATTCCCAAGTGAAGAAGCACTGAGGAAGCAAGAATAATTCTGGGAGGATATATTGAGGATGTATTGTACAGAGTTTTATGATAAGTAAGGTTTTGATCATTAGCAATGCTCCCTATGGAATCAGCTCTCCTAGACTTGCCACAGGTAGATGGTAGCTTAAATCTGGTTGCTTAGTTCTCCAGTTTAAAGCTGCTTGTTCTGGACAGAAAGTAAAGCTGTGACAGTGCCTGAACTAGAAAAGAAATTGGCGTTCAGCCTGACAGTAAGTAAAGGCATCTGCAATCCATAAAGGTAGCTGTGCCAATACTGGCGTCTGTCTTGTTTCTGGTCTTGCAGCTCTGCTGTTGAGAGCAGTGCATATTACAGCCGTGATCTCTGACACAAAAATTGCTTCATTCCCTGGAATGTGCTTTTGTGGTGCCAGTTTTTACAATGATGCAGGCTACTGGACCTGGAAGGGACATAAAATGAGCAACTAGTATGTATACCTCAGGAAATCCTATGGAAATGTACGTGGCTTGTGAACTCTGTTAGCTGTGCCACATCAAAGGCACTGTCTATTACGTTTTCAGCTATATCTGTGTATATCCACAGATGTATCACAGCACCCCCTTCCAACAACTTCTGTTGTTATTCAGCTGTAGCAAGGTGGAAGGTGTAAACTATTCTGTTTCCTAATTCCGTACATTTATATTTTCAACTTAAATGCAGAAATGCAATACTAAAAACAGAAACATCTAGGTCTAGTATAACTAAAGTTGAAGTCAAATTTTTAAACAGTATGATTTTTGCCTTTGACACTTCACTTCTAATCACCATCCTTTTTCAGTCCATAAGGCTCTTGCACTGTGATGTTTGACACAATAGCCAAGCCCAATATGATTTTAAAAACTCTGGATTAAGACCGATATGTTTTAAATTAATGTATACAACCAACCTGGTATCCTGGTATCCTGGCTGGTACAACCAACCTGGTATCCCACCTGTCAGTGGCTGCATGCACTCAACAGGGACCTAAGTCCTGGGAATGGACAAGAACTCTCCTATGAATGAATATTGTCTGTCATCCATGTGAAGCTTAAGCGCCTTCAGAGAATGAGATGGCTAAAGATCTTCTTTGCCCTTGCAGTAAAAATCAGAGTCTCTATAGGAGGAATAATTTGTGTCTGCTCACATATAGTCAGACCATATCACCAAAAGGGTAGTAAAAAATTGTGGAGGTGGCTGCAAGGGATGACTGCAAGGCAACTGCACCCTAAGCAGGACTTAATGAGTAAGGTCCTTCCCAGATTTGTTCCTTTACCTGCCCTGCAATGAACACTGAATTAGGAGCCATTCCATCAATTTAGAAATGGGAATGGCCAGATAATTCACTATGTGCCCAGCCTTGCATCCTTGCTGAAGTACAACAAAGTTCTCCTACCTTGCTTCAAGCGAATACTGTTGCGCGGAAGATTAAGGCAAACAGTAAGAGGGAATTTTTGAGGAGGGTGATTGATCTTTTTATGTGTTAGATTTGTCTTTCAATGAAGCCTGCTGCAGAAGTAAACAGATATTTTCAAGGGTTTCTGTTTAAATTAACTAGATATTACAAAAAGAACTACTGGATATCTTTTTCTCTATGATTTGGGTATAGTAAGTAATTTTATGGTACACTGTAAGCTATTGTATTCAGTAATCAATTTCGTCAGCTAAAAACCATACATTTTTAATTTCTTCAGAGAAAAAACAATTGTATCTAATCCGCAGCTGCTTTAGAAATCAAACCACCACTGATTTTTTTTTTATAATGCAATAATAAATCACCATGTTGTACTACTGCTTTGCAGAGAACAATTTTTCTTGAGAATCTTTGTTATTATCTACACATATTTGGTATCTGAAATAAAAGGTTGTCCAGGGAAAGACGGAAAGCAAATACTGCAAATTTAGTTCTGTCATTTTTTTATAAACTTTGGGTACTATAAATATTTGCAAGATCTCAGCAAGCAAAGAAAAAAAAAACACAAAAAAAATGTCTCTTCTGTTAAAGGCTAGTGAAATGCTTTTTTCTGTATACTGTACATAATGAACACGCCTCCTTGTCTATCTGATGTCATTCTGACAAGCTCCTTGATGCCAGCCCTCTAGCTACGCAGTCTTCTCACTAAGCTTTGCCTGTTACATTTATACAATGCAAGAATTACTTTCAAGAAATCCACTGGATAACCAGCATGGGTATAGGGTGTTCTAGATGCAGCTTTGTACTGTTGCTGAGGGTGAGAACATTGTCTAAGCCACAAGACTATATACTGGTTACTGATCTCATCATCATTCAGTTTTCGTTAGTGTAGTCTGAAAGAAGTATACTCTGAAAGTGTTATTTCTCAGAAAGCTGGCACTAATATATAAGTACAAGTATCCTAAACCATTGTTTTATATGAGAAATCCTGCTGTGCACTGACAGGGTACTAAATGCTCCTCCAGATTATCTGCCTATATTCTCTTGTCTCTGGTCATGCTTACAACCCCTTAAAGACATTCTTGTGTGCACAGTACCCTGCACAGTAGGAGTCGCGTTCAAATACTGCCATACAAATAGTGATGTAGACTAAAAATATATTGGGGTCTGACACAAAATAGTTCCTGTAGTCTGAGATAAAAAAGACATTGGATATATGGTAGCTGAGCAGAGGGATTAGACATGCAAACTGAGTGCTTCGGGATCTTTGCTTCAAAGCATTCAAATTTCATGATAGTCCAAGTCAGACGTAGCTTGGTCTTGATTGAGATCTTTTCCTTTTTGAAATTGTCTTGGTACTCTACATAAAACTCCTAATGCACACATAATGTCATAGAAGAGATGACATTTGCTGACTCTATCAGGAGTAGTTATAAAAGACTGGGCATTGCCAAATTCAGCTGATACTTGAATGTGACCTCTGGGGACAGCTCATCTTCCAGCCTGTGCGGCAGAAACATGAACTCACTGGCAGTAGATCTGAACTTAAGTAAATACTGACTCAAACTCAATGCTTCCTTCACTGAAGGCAGGCCATGAGGTACATTGGCAAGGCAGTACAAAACATCTTGAGTGCACGTAGTCATTCTGCTCAGAATTAAGATAGTACTGTGGACAGGGGCTGACAACACTGAAGCATTCAGGACCTACAAACATATAAACCAAGGTTAGAACACTCTTAAAGATAAAAGTCTAACAACTGTAAAAGAGTGCTAAAAGTACTCCATTTAGAAAGCTGTGTTCACCTTTGAAAGTTCTTTCTTCAAAGGAGAAAATCATAGCATTATCTTGTATATGTTTTAAATTTGTTTTTAATGATTCTAAAGTTCTTTATACATTCTCTTCAGGTTTTCTCTATAAAACAGTTACTGAAAGCATAAAACCCTCCTGATGGAGACATTGCAATAAATCACCTTCAATTTTGTTGAGCATCTTGCTCTTGGGTAGTGAGGCAGATAGAAAGAGAGAGAGGAAATTTCAGACCCATCTTTTCCATAGTTTTCAATGTTATTAAATATATCTCTGCTTTCTTACATTCCATTATATGTTAACAACAAAAAAAAATAATCCTGGGAAAACACTGTGAGTTTTTAGAGCATATCTGCATTTAATTTGAGATAATTAGAGATTCAATTTTTTGATGCTACCAGGTTGTTTTATGTGGAGTTAGGTAAGACCAGTTATTATTGTAGCTTTCATAATGAATCTTTATTTCAAAGTCAATTTTCTTCAACTGCTGTTTCCAGATGCACAGGTGCTATGTGGAGGTACAAGTGGAGCCCAATGTAATTCCATGTTGTGTGTTCCCTGTGCTGTGAAGTACTGGACATCCTGAGAAATGCTCATCTGATAGCACTCTGCCGTCAGCCCTCTGCACCCATCCTTTGTACACACCTTAATTTTTTGCACTGGCCAGCAGTGATCTCTTTCTCCTGCCTTAGCTGCTCTGCAAGCAACCATGACTCCTCTTTTCCTTCATTTTGATGTCAGATCTCATTGTAACAGTAAATGATGATGTCCAGTTACGGCTCAACCTTGTCCTTGCTGCAGCTTCTTGGGACTCAGCACCTCTTTCTGCCCCTTGCCATTGGTGAAGCCATAAGGAAAAGAGCTGTTACTCGTGGAACTGTATAGTACCAAAAAGTGTTTGTCTTTCTGAAAACAGGAAGGATCAGCCTGGGTGGATGATCATGGTCAATGGAAGAAATAATTATTTTTTTTTTTAATTCACCGAACTTCAATGATGCTGCTGTGGAATTTTCCTCAAACACGTCAAACATGTATAATTGAAAGCAAAGGAAAGACTAGCACTTAGTGTAAACCATGAAGGATGTATGAAGGACTCGGAACACTGCACAGCAGTGCATCCTTCATCACGGCTATTTTTAAAAAGGAAAACTTTTACTTGTTTCAGTTAGTAATTAATTTTCTGTGTCTCTTCTTCAGTGGGACAGCCTGCATGGGGAGGTGCTACTCAAAGTCAGTAAATACGGCAGACTGGTTTCTTTTTATAACTCGAAGATTCATCTGCATTTCTTCACTAAGTAGTGTGCTTCAGGACCATTTGTACTTGAGGTGAACTTTGCAGTATCAATGTTTTTCCAAACATGACGTATTATAGCAGTTTTTGACTGCTGTGATTTAGAGTTCTTTTTCTGGAGAGAATTTCAAAGCTACAAAACCTGAGTAAAGAACTCTTAATATCTTAGTAAGAAGATATTCAGCACACTCTTAAACAAGTTTCACAGGAGCTCTTTGAAAAAAGATATGTGCCTTAGATAACTGAAAAACACCCAACCCAACCCAACAACCCAACCCTTCCCCACAAAAAGGAAAAAAACACAGCAACTTAAGGAAGAATCACTTCATTTCTTTTGCAAAGAAGTTTCAAGATGAGCACTTAATAGAAACTAATGTGCTTCCAAACATTGGCCTTTCCAGGAGACTGAACCCAAACAAATATCCTTTTCATTTCCGATTCATTATTGTGTATGAACCTACAATAGTTTTAAGCCATAATGGGATCAGGGAACCAGGAGATGCAGTTATTTTTTCTTGGTTACTGGGACACCAATCTATGTACTTGGCTACCCTGTTTTCAAATTGTCACTGGAAATACAAGCTCAAAACTGTGATTCCTTAAGGAATATGGCCAAGCAAGACTTTAAAAATGATCCCTGGTCTCTTTGACTTTATATCACATTCAGATTTTAAGAGAATGCTTTCTTTTTCTTTGAGAGACCAGGGGCACAGGTCCTCACATTCTCCTTTCCATATCCTTGAGACAGGACATAGCATATGTCACCGCTTCCTCTGCATAGCTCTTTTTCTACCTTTGCCCTTGCCATCTTCTGGCAGCATGATGGGAATGGAAGTAAAGTCTTTTCCCACTCCTGTCTCATCTTCCTGCAACTTCCTCTGCTCATCATAATCTCACAACATTTCTGTGTGCCACGACAGAGCAGAGTGTTTTGTGCTTTCCAGAGAGTTTATATCCATGGGCCCTGCTTAGAGCTTGTAAGTGTAATAGGTGAGTGGAGGAGAAGCCAGACCAGTTTAGGCTGCTCGGCATTGGGGTTTTTGCATGTATCATGAGCCTTGCAATCCTGTGGAGGTAATGAAACTTGTAATGATTTCTGCAGCAAGATGGAGAAGGACAGAAAAGATATGAAAATGCAAAGACATGGGACAGGAAGTGGTGCAGGTCCCTTCCAACCCTAACCATTCTGTGATTTTATGATTCTGTGTCAGGGCTGACTCCTGTGTTACAGGAGTCAGGTGTGGGGGAGGAAGAGAGTGGCTCAGGCTAATGCTTTGTCTCAGAAGTCCTCTTTCCATAGTTGTGACCTGCTGAAATGGTGGGGTCATGGAAAAGGACTATCTTTATTAGCAATCCACTGAACTACCACACATATGGATTTTTGTATGAAAAATGTTGCATAGCCACATAGCGCAGGACTTCTTCAGTGACCTTTTCTCCCTGCAGTTGCCCTGGCCATGGTGCTGTAATTGTGTGGCATTCAGATGAGGCCTGACTCATTCTCAGCAAGCTCTGAGCATGGGCAGAGTAGCACAAGGTGGTTTGCACCTCAATGTGCCACAGTGCCCACACTCATACCCCCTTTAGCTGTTTTGTGGTAACAGCCTGTGAAACCTGCTGTCAGAAGACCTATTTTGAGATAGTTGTGTTTATTTCACATTTTGAATGGAAGGATGGAGGTGGCTTTTGAGTCCTGTAGTTCATAATCATATTTCAACAGCCTGACTATGTTCATTAATTTCAAAGTTTTCGATATTTAAGGAAGCTTTTCCAATACATTTAGATGCAGTATTGGAAGTCTGCTGAGAATTAGTTCAATCTACAAATAAAGGAAGATGGTGAAAGTCATACAGTAGACACTTGTACAAAGAATATATCAAAATTAGATTCATGCTAATTTTGAGCATTCAGGTCTAGCTTTTCAGCTGATTTATTTACAGCACTACATAGAACATTTTTTTTTTCAAGAACAATAAATGTCACAAACCAGAGATTTATTATAAATTCATAAGTCATTCAGAAGGAGGCTTGCCCATGTAAAAGATTGCTGAACTGCTCCTTTACATAAATTAACCAGTTGAGCAATAGTCTGCCAAGAAATAACATCTATTTTTCCCTCTGTTTTACTCGAATCAGCCCATTTAGGAAAAAAACCCCTAAAGTTCTAGAAAGACAGCACGTGTCAAAATCAAAGAATTTGTCCAGACAGAGAAAGAAAGAGCAATAATTTAAGAAAAAATGCTTTGAAGGCAGTGAAAGCTTTGATTTTGTGAAGCACATGTAAAGGAAGTTTGGGTTTGAGGTGGGTTTTTTGTTGTTTGTTTTTCTTTTTTTATCAGAAGTTGAGTATAAAAAATCACAGAATCACAGAATAGTAAGGGCTGGAAAGGACCTCAAGATCATCGAGTTCCAACCCCCCCGCCATGGGCAGGGACACCTCCCACTAAACCATGCCATCCAAGGCTATGTCCAACCCCACCTTGAATGCCGCCAGGGATGAAGCATTCACAACTTCCCTGGGCAACCCATTCCAGGGCCCCACCACCCTCACAGTAAAGAATTTCTTCCTCACATCCAATCTAAACCTCCCCTGTTTAAGTTTAAAACCATTACCCCTTGTCCTCTCACCACAGTCCCTCATGAAGAGTCCCTCCCCAGCATCCCTATAGGCCCCCTGCAGGTATTGGAAGGCTGCTATGAGGTCTCCACGCAGCCTTCTCTTCTCCAGGCTGAACAGCCCCAACTTTCTCAGCCTATCTTCATACGAGAGGTGCTCCAGTCCCCTGATCATTTTCGTGGCCCTCCTCTGGACTTGTTCTAACACTTCCATGTCCTTTTTATGTTGAGGACACCAGAACTGCACACAATACTCCAAGTGAGGTCTCACGAGAGCAGAGTAGAGGGGCAGGATCACCTCCCTCGACCTGCTGGTCGAAAGATTTTGAAGAAAAAATAGTATTCCTATACTTACAGCTAGAGTTTAATATCACAATAAGTCATCATGCCACTGTCATTAAAATAGCATTCTAGATCTTTTCCTGGCTCAGATCCTAGCAATTATAATGATACAAGATGCAATAGACAGACAATGTGCCAAAATTCTATTTGGGTTTAAAGAAGGAAGAATTATATCCTTTGGTAAATGCCAGTGATTGTAGTCTTGTGAAGAGACAGAAATCAGACAGCTTCTGACGTAGCTGAGACCATCTGAACACTGAGAAAATATTTAAAGGCAAATTAAAGGGCCACATCCAGGTCTAAGCCATTCAGGTCTAACCAAAGCCTTGCTATCCTGGGCTTACAGAAGAGGAAAGCTTTCCAACATTATTAAGTATAACATTTTTTAGGATAAGAAAATTTGGATAAAACTGCACATACTTCTGACTCATTCTGAATGGTTTTACACTTCTGAAAAGTAGCAAAGGAATAAGACATGAACGAAATAAGCAGTAACAGTATTTTAAGTGAGAACACACTGATATTTTTCCCAAGCCTATCTAACATATGCATTATGTACACTCACAATCATCTTGAAATAAAGGTGACCTGCAACAAAAATGTTTTTCATATAAAATGCAACAACCCCCCAATATTAGACATTTTTTCAGTTTTAATAAGCGTTGCAGACCAACTTAGTAGCAAAAAGGTCAATCAAAACCTAGCCAGGTTATAACACAACTATCCATTTGCTGGTTTAGTTGGATCAGTTTAGGAACACCCAGCAACCAGAATCAAGCTATTGTTCTCATCACAATGTACTCTCCTCGTGAGAGGCTATCTTTTGAGATAAGTACCTGACAGGTAAATTACCTAGTATATCACCATAAATCTTCCCTGTTTTTTTTTTTTTCTGCTGTAACCATCAATTATGAAGTGATGAATGCTTGCATAAGGCACAGTACAGTCACTTTATTTTCCAGGACTAAATTTAAGTCTCTTGGCTTGTAATATTTCACAAAGTTTGACACTTTCTTTTTGATGAGTAGATTAATAATCATACAATAATCTTTTATTATAAAGGTATGGTAATATATTGCTTTACCATGAAAACTGCAAGTAGCTATAGCAACTTTTTATTGACAGTCATACAATGCTACTGGGCACATGCTGATTGATTAATTTCAGATTAAATCAGATTTATGTCATTTAGGTTAGATGAAAAAGGAACAGATACAGATTCAGTTTATTCTAAAACTAAATTCATAACATGTAAAATAGGTATCTACCTTAAAAAGTGTTTTTATTGTTATTTATAGAGTTATATAATATCATAGTGATTAGACTAATGGTTTCAAGGCAGTGATGAGAAAATTGTTGGTTTCATTATACTGCTTAAGTACTAATACATTTTTGAGACTGTTGCAGATCTTCTCTAAATTCTTGTCCAAATTCATGAAATGTTAGCATCCATGAATCTGATGTTTTCTTATCAGAAAAAAATATAAGTTAACCAAAGGACTTCCTTACGAGTTCCCTGGCCCACTGCAGAGACCACAAGATGCCCAGGGAGTCATCACTGGGAGGAAAAAAGTCATTTCAGGAAGTTCATGCCATAGGAGGCATGGCTAAGAATAAAGAAATCTGACGTTTCACTTGAAATTGCCTGGTGCCTTCTTCACCCAAAGTAGTTTCCCCTAAAGCAGACACCCCTCTCCCTAGAGATGGTTTGCCGCAGACAATGTGGCAAGGATATTTTTGTCTTTAATCTTGTTGTCCGATGAGATAGAAGTTTTTCTAATAACTAATTTTCAGCCCAGGAAATCTCATTTTGTCAGATTCCGCAAACTATTAAAATGATTTGTTGAAAGCAAGAGGCCACCAAAAAAAAAAAAAAAAAAAAAAAAAATTAAAAAATCGTCTCTCTGGGAGGTTTTTGTGCTTCTTAAGATAACCATTTGCTTTATTTGTGCATCTACACAGAGCCCTGTTTTTCTTAATTATTATTTGCTTTGCCCTCGCATTATGGAAATTAAAAGGGCACTACCCCATCTGTTGTCAGTTGCTGTTTGTGGATCTTTGGGTGCATAGCAAGAGTATGTATCTATCTCACTTGATGCAGAGTGAGAATTTTAATGTTATGTCAGTGCCTCTAAAAATTGTAGTGCATGGAATTGTTTATATTTTAGTCTTAAGTATTTTGCCTGTGTAAAACAGTAGCTGCCTCATAATACATTTGTATGGATATAGGCATGGATGCTATCCTCATATAATTAGCAATAAGATCATGGATGTTCTGAAAAGCAGGATGTTATATAAATAGCTTAATAGCTGCAGAAGACTTCACTACCTCAGTTGCTCAATCAATCTCTTTTACAGCAATTGCACAGCAGAAATATAATCTGTGAGCCCTAACCTGTAATCACTTCATCTGTTCCTACTGAGAGGACAGACTTCGAGAAAACCATGTGATGGGACCTAACCAGGGAATGGTGATACATAATCACAAATTAAGTTTTTACTTAACAGTAAGATATTCTCTAAATCCCATAGGAAGGGAAAGGGATATGTTGCCATTGGTAAAAGTGAAGAACTCCCTGAAAATCTGTCACACAGAAATTTATTATTACACACAGTAAATATGTGCTATATGTATAACAGTTATGCAAGTGTGCCCAAGAGTACTAGAATGCTTATGCAATGCTTCCAAAGGTTTATAGAATTCCAAGCAAGAAAAGGAAAAAATTCAAATGTCTCCTATCTGCAGATCTGCAATTCATAGACGGCAGAATACCAGGCTTCAAAAAAATTAATGAATTACCTATTCCTGAGCTGGGAAGTAGAAAGACAGAAAAATTCCATTTTAAACTTAGGGCTGCTTAATTGATAGCACAGCTGTCTTCAAAATAAATATTTGAAGAATGTTCTCCACATCCTTTTCTGTAGGTACGGGCGCTAGCCTGTGTATGAAAATGCACAAGTTTGTCTGCATTTGCCATGTACAGTTACTACAATTATTAACTCCATTGTGTCAATTTGAAATGGATAGCAGAATAGTAATTTAGATCTGTTGTTAATTCTGCATCCAAACAGATTTATGTGTGCATTTAGTCTTATGTCTAGAAAGCAAGTCAATGATACTTAACAGTTTTAATAGCCCCTATGCTATTAATAGTTTCTTTGATTATTTTGCTCTTGCAAAAGTATTCCTTTGCATACAGTCTCATATTTGAGTCAAGATGTATAGTAGACAATACTAGGAAGATCCTTATCTGATATAAATCAGTACAACTCCGCTGATTTTTTTGCATATGTATGTTTTTATGAGCTGAAGTATTAGACCAATTTTTTCTTCTGCGCCTGTTGTGAAGAGCTGTAGAGCCATGCTATTATCTTTGTCTGAATTGTCTGTGCTGAAGCTTGCTAGTTTACCTCCAGGCAAATCAGTATCTAGTAGCGAAGGACTGAGTCACTCTTTTTGTTATTTCCATAGGAACTGAAGCCACCAGGTTCTGATTTGGCCAGAATAGTAAGCTGAACAACAAAATGTAACCTGTGCAAGTTGGCAGATTTAATTTACATTTCAAGAGGAATATAGTATTGCTTTTGATAGTGTGGTCATTTAAGCATGTGCTTAACTTAGAAATTAATCAGACCTGAGAATGTGGCAGAGTTTATATACATGCTTATGTGCCTTGCTAAATCAGAAACCTCTCCCTTACATCACAGTTTGTCAAGTGTTGTGATAAATCTAGCTGGTTTGTGTTCACAAATCACATAAAACCACATCCAGATTTATGTAACTGTATTTATTACTCATAGGCATTTATTGAATAGATTATATAGCAGTATGCAGTCTAGGTTGGAGTTTCCTTCTTTGGATATATATTTGTCACAACTGTCACGGCAGCTATTTTGATTGGTGGAAAAAATTTTCATTGCAATAATGCATAGCTGAAGACTAACCATTTTACATTTGAATGATACAGATTTTATATACATATATATATATAAATATAAATAAATGCCTTTGCCTTTCTTATCTCTCTTCTGCTGTTGTGATGCTCATGCTAATCATCAGTACACCAAGGTAAGGATTCAGTTGAGTGGCAAGCAAGATGATGCAGAATCAATTTGTAATCAAATCCACACTACCCACTGCTGTTTTATTCTTAAGTGTTATTTCCTACTTCATTTTCATGCATAATGTAGCTAGAAGACTAGAATGTTTTATTTACTTTTAGTACAAGATGGCAGTTCAGTAAAAGTTTAAACTTTTCTGCACAAAAGAGTATTTCGAATTACTGAACTTCAGCAGAAATTGAGGGACTTGATATGCTTTCACCAAAGAAGTCTTATGTTCCTTTTGGTGGAAATAATGAATCACAAACATACCGGAATCCATTTAGCTATTCTAGCAAGTCTGCTTCTTCCTTATCTGGGAGTATGTTCTGCCATCCTTTTCACTCTAAATAATTTTCTCCAAAACAAAAAGTAACAAACTCGATCATGTGAGCTGATACATTTTGATATGTGACCTGAAGCAGACCTAGGGCCCTTCAGATGGTGATAACAGGCTTTTTAAACAGGGGAAGTTTAGACTGGATATGAGGAAGAAATTCTTTACTGTAAGGGAGGTGAGGCAGTGGAATGGGTTGCCCAGGGAAGTTGTGAATGCTCCATCTCTGGTGATGTTCAAGGCCAGGTTGGACAGAGCCTTGGGTGGCATGTTTAGTGGGAGGTGTCCCTGCCCATGGCAGAGGGGTTGGAACTAGATAATCTTAAGGTCCTTTCCAACCCTAACTATTCTATGAGTCTATGATTTGTGTGCTAGGAAATATACTTTAGTTATTTCTGAGGATTTCTAACTATGATGAGGAAAGATGCCTCAGTGACTGAGAATAAACTCAGTACTCAGGAGATGTGCAGTTAATCACTCTTCCTGACATGGGTTTCAGCGCAGTTATTCAGGTGCATAAACACGGGCATCTGTTGCCAGTTCTCGTACCCTGACCTCCAGCTGTTAGTACAGAAGAGTGCAGGTCACCTGTAGGTTCTGTGTCACCATTGTCTGCCTGGTGGACTTGTTCTGGACATGGCTAGTAGATGCAGCACATACCTCCATGAGATATCCCAAATCTCTCCCTCAGTGTGATTTGGGCAAGTCACTTAGACTTCAGTTATTTAAAGTCTTACACGCAGGTTGTATTTTTAATGAGACTTGTAAAAGCCTCTAGATGCCTGACTCCATGATACTCCATGCTGAGAAATGCTTCAGCAATATTAAATACATCTTTAGGCACCCTAACTACCTAAATGTCCCTTTTAAAAATGGATATTGCTCTGTGTATGGGTATTTATAAGATGCAAGGAAGCAGGGTCAGCATCGTGGACCCAAGCTAGCATCAGTGCAAGGCTTAAGGTGGTCTTGCACACCAGCTTAGGTTAATGGACATTAGTGTGTCCCCAGAGTACATTACAATGCAGTGGGAACATGTTTTGTCATAGATTACTGGTTGTCAGAGAGTCTTAGATAAAGTTGTAAGAGTTAAAATACCTTAGGAAATAGCAACAGGAACAACTAATAATAGGAACAACTAATTTTCAAATAGCTTTTTTAATATGCTTAGATTCTACTTCATCTCAATTCAGGCAGTTCCAGTTAGGGCCTCAGTTACTTTTGAAATTGTGATTGTAAAGGATATTTTTCCTTCAACATGCAGATGAGAGAGCAGTCTATGCTCATTAATCTCTGTCTTTGCAAGAAGCAGCAGAGAGATTATTTTCAAATGTTTTGCAATATTTGAAGTAACTTGTATTGAAAAATGTGGTGCTTTTCCTCCTTCATATACAGAGCAGTGTGTTTTGCCTTTATGACTTTTATCGTGGTTGCCCTAGATTCCTGAGACAGAAGTGAAAGGAATGATTCATGTTTTCTCCCTTTAATTTAGGTAACATGATATTTGGCCTTAATTATTCTCTTAAATATGGTAAAAAAAATTATGATGAGAGTTTGATAAAACTTCATATTATGATAGGCTGAAGGAGTGAAACAAAGCCAGAATTACGTAGATCATGACCTTTCCTTGTATGATATCTCCTTGTACAAAAATAAATCTCATCAGGCTGTGATTTAGATGCCAAGCCAAAGGATGGTAACTGTAATTAGGGGCTTAAAATGGCAAGATGAAATATCCTTGCATTAAGTCTAAATTGAAGCCCTAAAAAAAATCAGGCAAATGTTTGATTATTTTTCTACCCTATTTGTACAGTACCCAACTAACTTATTTCTTGTTCCTTGTCAGTTCTGCAGCATCTCATATTATGGAAATATCCTCATTAGTAGTATTCTCAGTGAAATAATTGGGGCATTATGACTTTATAGTATACCAGGAAAATGACTGCTATACATTTCTAATGTTAGTTTTGAATGTACAGGGACAATACAACAAAGCACTATAAGACTTATTTTTATAGTAGGTTTGAAAATCTGGACAAAATATATAGAAGTTTATTTGCTGCAAGAGGAGTTGGAGGGAGAGTAGAACAGAGAATAAAATTTCATTAATCCTACACTGGTACAGGTTGTTTTAATTTAGTATGGGTTTTATGTCATTGTACGCTTTATAATATGATAGTATCTCAGGTAGTTTTTTGGTGGCTACTCAATTATTGTGTGGTTTGTAATAAAAATACTGACACAGCTCTAACAGTTCAAACTCAGTTAAATTTAAATGTGTGAACAGCATTATTCTAACAATATGGATAGTTATTTCAGGAATAAGTTTAGACGTTTGCCTTGGAGCGAAGTATGACTAATACCTGTAAGCTAGCAGTAGAAAAAAAAGAAATAGAGGCAAAAATTTGTTTTTACCATGACTGCAGAGAGCTAAAATCCTGTAATCTCAATAACAGCCCTCTGAAAGGATGCTGCAAACACAGTTTAAGATATTAAAAATTCTGTAACAAGTACAGTGTTTTGGGGATACATTATAAAATACAAAGCAAAAAGGGAAAAGTCTTCTAAATAACTAAAAAGTTTTCAAATGAGGGACAAATATCACCTTGCACCTCCCAGAGAGAAGGTGGGTGCATTTGCAAAGCAATGCACTCAGATTTAACTAAGCAATTCCCACTGACTTTACAGAGAGGTCACATGGCTACATTTCTTTGCACAACTTCGAAAATCTGCCCCCTAATGTGCTGTAGTAATTATCTGAAAACTTGTAGCAAAGAATCTGATTATTTTTATTGTTCCCTCACATGCATCTGGAATAGAATTTAGATACCTAATCATCATGCATTTTTTAAATGAAGGCTTTTAAAGTGAGCACATTCTGTAACCAGGCCCACCCAGAAAATGACACATGCAATTTTTGTAGTTCCCAGTCATTCTCTGCCCCTTTATTTCAGTCACCCTGGAATTTCCATCTCCTATTCCCAACTTCCAGGCTGCCTTCTGGGCAATGCAGAGCATGCACAGAGAAGATGGGAAGAAGATGGGATCATGCACTCCTCTTGCCTTCTGCCTAGCCACATATATAGCATACAGAGGCCAGACATAACTGATACACATTCTCTTAGTCCTTCCAGAATTTCCGCATTCCTGCTTCTTCCTATTCCTCACCACCCTCTGTCTTCCAACTTTGTTTTAAAATCATGCATTTTCCCCATCGCTTCCTGTCTGGAGTGACGATCAGAAAAATAAAATAGAATTTTACATTATGTACAAAATTGTCTCACGTACTGGCTGTCAATAAGAAAAGAAGAAAAACCTTTTAAGGAGAAATCACCATCAGGAGGCTGAGACCAAAAGGGCCTCATTAACATGTTGTCTCCTTCCTTTTGACAAGTACACAATGTGTTTAGTAGCAATCAACTACTGTCAGTGTAAGACCTCCTATTATTTTAAATCTCCTGTTGAAAAATAATTTTCTTATGCAAAATTACTTCTTTTTTTGAGGCCATCATTCTCATGATTATAATTCCTCAAGTCAATGTCTGTTATTTATATCCACACTTTACTCCTGCTGAAAGGCTGAAGCTTAGACATCTATTCAGTGGTTTCTGGAGACAGAAAGTGAACTGAAAGAGCAAGGTCAGAGACTTTACTAGAGGTTTCTCTTAAAGTAAAATTGGCTTTTTGTAGTCGCTGCATATCATTTTCCTTGTAACTAGGCAGGGTTTTCTGATCAAAAGTAAAGGCAACTGAATTTTTGTGAGTGTCATTTCATTTGTTTTAATGAGTGCACTTATATATAAACCTTAATTTTGAGGATATTTTTCTCGAGACTTTATTGGGCTGGACTTTTCATTTTACTGTTTGACAGGCAGGGCATGGTCAAGGATGGGTAACTCAATCCAGCCAGCCTTGTTGAGTGACTAGAGCTCTGGTCTAACTCAACGTCTGGCTATAAGGAAACGAAAATTCATGCCTAAGTGGGTTCAAGCCCACCATGTTGTACCTCATGTATTTTCTCATTCTTCCAGTGACATTCTTGCTTTCCTCTTTCATTTGTTACCAGATGTGGAGTGACAGATAAGTACAGGATAAAGTTGCACAACGTTGGCCTGTAGTTCATACCATGAAACTTCCCCCATTGGGCATCTGCCCGCAGAATGAGTTCTTCATAGAATCATAGAATAGTTAGGGTTGGAAGAACCTTAAGATCATCTAGTTCCACCCACCTGCCATAGGCAGGGACGTCTCACACTAAACCATGTCACCCAAGACTGTGTCCAACCTGGACTTGACCACCACCAGGGATGGAGCATTCACAACTTCCCTGGGCAGCCCATTCCAGTGCCTCACCACCCTTACAGTAAAGAATTTTTTCTTCATATCCAATCTAAACTTCCCTTGTTTAAGTTTGAACCCATTACCTCTTGTCCTACCACTAGAGTTCTAATGAATAGTCCATCCCCAACATCCCTATACCTCCCCTTGGTTGGTTTGTTTATCTCTTCTTATATGAACAAAATCTTCCAAATGGTGATTATTCTGATTCCTTATCTATTGCTTACTGACTACTGTTAAAAACAAGATCTGGTTTTACATGGATGGCCCATTCAGTCACTTTTAGCTTTTAGTGTTCACATCTTTACTCCACAGAGAGAGCAAGTAGCCTTGCTTTTATTCTGGTTTTGAAATCAGAGTTCATTGTGCAAATTATTGCAATATTACTACCTGGGCAGAAGAATTCAAATAAGAATAGAAGAAGAGGACAGACTATTAAGATGTATATGGCTGTTTTTATCAAATAAAGAAGAATAAGAAATACGAGTATTTGTGTAGCATGATCATATCACACAGGAGAAACTCAAACAAGGCTGCTGTGTATCTCAGTCATTGTAATATGGTGGAGATTTCAGTCCCCTCTTTCATAGTGCAGTGTCATAGAATCATAGAATCATAGAATAGTTAGGGTTGGAAGGGACCCCAAGATCATCCAGTTCCACCCCCCCTGCCATGGGCAGGGACACCTCCCACTAAACCATGCCACCCAAGGCTCTGTCCAACCCAGCCTTGAACACCACCAGAGATGGAGCATTCACAACTTCCCTGGGCAACCAATTCCAGTGCCTCACTACCCTTACAGTAAAGAATTTCTTCCTCATGTCCAATCTAAACTTCCCCTGTTGAAGTTTGAACCCGTTACCCATTGTCCTCTCACTATAGTCCCTAATGAAGAGTCCATCCCCAGCATCCTTATAGGCCCCCTTTAGATACTGGAAGGCTGCTATGAGGTCTCCACACAGCCTTCTCTTCTCCATGCTGAACAGCCCCAACTTTCTCAGCCTGTGTTCATATGGGAGATGCAATACTCCAAGTGAGGTCTCACGAGAGCAGAGTAGAGGGGCAGGATCACCTCCTTTGACCTGCTGGTCACACTCCTTTTGATGCAGCCCAGGATACAGTTGGCTTTCTGGGCTGTCAGCGCACACTGATGGCTCATATTCATTTTCTCATCAACCAACACCCTTAAGTCCTTCTCCGCAGGGCTGCTCTGAATCTCTTCTCTGCCCAACCTGGGGCTGTGCCTGGGATTGCTCCGACCCAGGTGGAGGACCTTGCACTTGGCATGGTTAAACTTCATCAGGTTGGCATCAGCCCAAACCACAAGCGTATCAAGGTTCCTCTGGATGGCATTCCTTCCCTCCAACATATCAACCGAACCACAAAGCTTGGTGTCATTGGCAAACTTGCTGAGGGCACACTCAATCCCACTGTCCATGTCACTAGCAAAGATGTTGAACAAGACAGGTCCCAGCAGTGATCTCTGAGGGACACCAGTCGTTACTAGTCTCCAGCTGGACATCGAGCCATTGACCACCACTGTTTGCGTGCGGCCATCCAGCCAGTTCTTTATCCACCGAGTGGTCCACCTATCAAATTGATGTCCCTCCAATTTAGAGACAAGGGTGTCGTGTGGGACAGTGTTGAATGCTTTGCACATTCAGGTAGATGACATCAACTGCTCTACCCCTCTCTGTCAGTTCTGTAGCCCCATTGTAGAAGGCCACCAAACTGGTCAGGCAGGATTTCCCCTTTGTGAAGCCATGCTGGCTGTCACCAAGCACCTTGTTGGTTTTCATATGCCTCAGCATGCCTTCCAGGAGAATCTGCTCCAAGATTTAGCCAGGCACGGAGGTGAGACTGACTGGTCTGTAATTCCCTGAGTCATAAATTTTCCCCTTCTTAAAAATGGGGGTTATATTTCCCTTTTTCCAGTCGTTGGTAACTTCACCTGACTGCCATGATTTTTCAAATATGATGGACAATATCTTAGCAGCTTCATTCGTCAGCTCCTTCAGGACCCGCAGATGGATTTCATCAGGTCCTATGGACTTGTGCACGTTCAGGTTCTTAAGATGGTCTCGAACCAGATCCTCTCCTACAGTGGGCCCAGGGTCTTCATTCTCATAGTCCCCACGTCTGCCTTCCAAGACTTGGGTGGTGTGGTCAGAGCATTTGCCCGTAAAGACTGAGGCAAAGAAGTCATTAAGAACCTCAGCCTTCTCCAAATCCATGGTAGCCAGTTCTCCCGATAGCTTCTGGAGAGGGCTCACATTTTCCCTAGTCTGTCCTCTGCGGTGTACCTATAGAATCCTTTGCTGTTATCTTTAACATCCCTAGCCAAGTTTAATTCTCACTGGGCCCCAGATTTCCTAACCTGGTCCCTAGAACCATGTTCCCTTGTTCACATGTCCAAAGGGTGCTATAATATTTAAGCTGGTGAATGCAGACTATGTTAAGTACCTGATATTGTATTCTGCCCTCCTGCTAGTTTTTATGACTTCAGTAAGTTTTAGGGGAAAAACAAAAAAGCCACAACAAGAGAAAAATCAGAGAAATTTGTAGATAAAGAAAAAAGGACAAATAATGAATTGGTCATTAAAGGCCTTCTTAATTCCTCTTAATTCTTTTTATAACTTCAGTAATGCCAACTTGAAGATCAAATTCAAATTAGGCAAGTGGGATAGTAATTTTGAGTAACCTTTACCCTTGTGCAGCAAAGAAGAAAAATGGTTTGCTGTCTAATGTTGACTCTGATTCTAGTTTGGATCAGGCATGTGCACAGTGTTATACTTCTGAATGCAGCTCAAATCTAAATACTTAGGTCCCCTTTCTGGAAACTACAATACACACCTCAGAAGCAACGCAGCCTGGAAGGAAGCCGGGGGGAAGGTGTTTTAATATTTGGGTTTATTTCTTATTATCCTACTCTGATTTGATTAGTAATAAAGCTAATTTCTCCACGCGGAATTTGTTTTGTCCATAACAGTAGTTGGTGAGTGATCTCCCCCTGTCCTTATCTTGGCCCGTGAGCCTTTCATTGTATTTTCGCTCCCCTGTCCAACTGAGGAGGGGTGTGATAGAGTGGCTTGGTGGGCACATGGTGTTCAGCCAGGGCAAACAACCATACCCTGAAATGGCACTGTATCACTGAAAAAACCTGAAAGCCCTTGGGTTTTATTTATATAATTCTTAATTGCTCTTAAACTGGCTACATCTAATTTCCACAAAGAAAATCTAAGTGAAATAGCCAATCATAATCATTGAATACAGTAAAGATCACTGTGCAATATATCTTTAAAGGATATTAAATTGAAAATATAAAAATAAGGGAAATTTTAGACATGGCAGTGGAAAAGCTTTACCACTGAGCTGTTACAGTTAAGGCTGAATTACAGCCTCTAATGTAACTCTTTGCCATTGCTCCCTCTATTTCTGAGTATTTAATCTTCTTGGTAGCAGTGTTCTGTATCTGATTCCCTCCCAAAGGCAATTAAAAAGTTAGAACTAAAATAGTCTTTTTTTCCCCCTGAATATAATAAGCTAGCTAAACCCAAAGTTTTCCCATTATAAAAGAAATATCATCTCTCTCTTGAGCAGCCTTACAGGCAAAATAGCCATATGCTGGAAATTCAGTACAGTATAAAAGTCCTTTCCATTCTTCTGAAGGAAATTAATTTTCATCTGCCCCAGCCCTGATCCTACTTTTTCCTGTGTCTTCAGAGCAGTCAGAACAGGTCTGGCAGCAGAAAGCTTATAAGTTCCTTTTCTTGGAATAAGGCTATTCTAGGATTAGATCACCACCTTTATACAGGGGATCCCTTGTTCTCAGAGGTAATTTTTAAGCTCTCCAATAGGTCTGCTATATGTGATTAAGGCTCATCAACACAAATGAGGGTTGAGCAATTTTTCTTCTAATTGTTATCTATGCTTTAATCCTTTTTTAGTTAATATTCATACCAGCCTTTTCAGAGGTTCTTCCATTTATGTGAGACATTTGGATTTTAAATGGCTTATGTAAGAGGTCACAGGATATTGGGAAGAGATTCTGGTTTTGCTAATCACTGATTAGCTTCAAAGATGTTAGAATTAAAAATCATAGATCTTTGTTGGCACAGAACTGTAATGTGACTAACAGATCACACAGCCTCCCCAAAATACTCTTCAGATTGGTGCGCTTGGTTTTATCATCTATGAAAAAAAGAAATAGCTTTCTGCCAAGTACTTCAGTCTTCATAAATCAATGTTGCACAGCATTAAAGCAGTCATATTAGGTTCATTTTACAATAAACTTGGAACATGCTTTATCTTAATTTACGTTCCTTTCAATAGAAAGTCCAAGTTCTCAACTTCAAAATAATTCTCTGCAGGAAGGGGTTTTTCTTTCTGTTTTTTTCTTTTTTTTTTTTTTTTTTTTTAAATTTTTTTTTTTTTGGTGGTGGGGTGGTAGTTTCCTTTTAGTAGTTATCTGTCTTCAAGATCACAGTCTAATTTGTATTCTCCTGCTTTCTTCTCAAAACTGTTCTGTGGAATCTTATCAAATATCTTGCTGAAATCAATTATACTTCAGTCCACTTGTATTATCTCCACAAATCTTGGTTTTATATCCCTGAAAGAGAATAATGTGAATTAACTGGCTTTGATTTTGACAAGTGCACGTGGTACTAGACAATTACTTAAGCTATCTATCTGCTTTCTTAATCAACACATCCTGTTGTTGAATCTAAATTTTTCACTTTAAGATTTTCCAAGTCTTTCTATATCATCAATGGGAAAAAGTAGATTCAATATATTCACTTTAAACCCAAAACATTGACTATGTTACACATCAAATTAGCATCCACAAATCCTACGTACTAATTAAAGATGTGTTGCATTATATGCATTTGTGTCTAAATGTTATTACTATTATCAGTGACTTCACAAATCAACAGTTTATTTTTTAATAACCACATCACAAATTACTTTGTAGCTCATATGTAGCTCAATGTAGCACAGTTGTGCCATAGTCAGGGGTTTGGGTATTTAGAACATGGGACTCGATTTGGGGGGCCAGGTCTGCTGGAGGCTGGTGGAGCTGGTCTGACAAAGAAGGGGAAGAGCTGCTTGGGTACAAGGCTTGCCAGGCTGCTCAAGAAAGCTTTAAAATAGAGGCGGGGGGGAGCATCATTCCATCCCAACACACCCAGTCAGTTGCCAGCACCTATAATAAATGCTCGGTGCGATGTAGAGATATTTCAGATGCTCCAGCCAAAGAGCCGTCTTCATTTGGAGCTCGGTTCATATGCCTCTGTACAAACACTCTCAGTATGGGGAACAAACAAGAGGGGAACTGGAGATGTGTGCATGTCTATGGGGGTATGATATAATGGGTATCAAATAAACATGGTGGGATGGCTCCTATGACTGGAGTACTGGAATGGAAGGTTACAGGCTTTTTAGAAAAGACAGTCTAAGCAGATGGGGAGAGGGAGTTGCTATTTATGTTAGGGATAGGCTGGAGAGTATAGAACTCTGTCTGGGGACAAGTGATCGGTTAACAGCGAGTTTGTAGGTCAGGGGCAAAGGGAGAACAGCTATTGGGGATATTACTGTGGGGTTCTGTTGCAGACCACCTGATCAAGAGCACTCTGTGGATGAAGCACTCTATAGACAGATAGGAACAGCCTCACACTCGCAGGCACTTGTCCTCATGGGGGACTTCAACCATTGCGATATCTGTTGGAGGGACAGTATGGCCTGGCACAAGCAATCCAGGAGGTTCTTCAATTGTGTGGAAGGCAACTTCCTTCTGCAAGTAATATTGGAGCCAACAAGGAGTGGTGCCATGCTTGACCTTGTGCTCACCAACAGTTAAGGGCTGGTTGGAAATGTGACGCTCCAGGGCAGCCTTGGTTGCAGTGATCATGAGATGGTCGAATTCGAGATCCTCAGGACGGTGAGAAGAGCGTGCAGCAAGCTCACTGCCCTGGACTTCAAGAGAGCAGACTTTGGCCTCTTCAGAAACCTGCTCAGTAATGTTCCATGGGATATAGCCCTAGAGGGCAGGGGGGCCCATGGCTGACTGTTGGTTGATATTCAAGGATCACCTGCTACAAGCTCAGGAGTGTTGCATCCCAACTAGAAGGAAGTGCAGCAGGAGGGCCAGGAGACCTCCTTGGATGGATAAAGAATTGCTGAGGAACCATAGAGGGTAAAAAAGAAGATTGTAAAAGGCGGAAGCAAGGGCAGGAGGCCTGGGAAGAATACACGGATGTTTTCTGGGAACATGGTTCTAGGGACCAGGTTAAGAAAGCTGGGGCCCACTTAGAATTAAATTTGGCTAGGGATGTTAAAGATAACAGGAAGGGATTCTATAGGTACACTGCAAATAAAAGACAGACTAGGGACAACATGGGCCCTGTCTGGAAACTATCAGGAGAACTGGCTACCCTGGATTTAGAGAAGGCTGAGGTTCTTAATGACTACTTTGCCTCAGTCTTCACTGGCAAATGCTCTGATCACACCACCCAAGTCTTGGAAGGCAGATGCAGGGACTGTGAGAAAGAAGACCTTGGGCCCACTGTAGGAGAGGATCTGGTTCGAGATCATCTTAAGAACCTGAACGTGCACAAGTCCATAGGACCTGATGAAATCCATCTGCGGGTCCTGAAGGAGCTGGCAAATGAAGTTGCTAAGCCACTGTCCATCATATTTGAAAAATCATGGCAGTCAGTTGATGTCATCTACCTGGACTTGTGCAAAGCGTTTGACACTGTCCTGCCTGACATCCTTGTCTCCAAATTGGAGAGGCATCAGTTTGATAGATAGACCACTCGGTGGATAAGAAACTGGCTGGACGTCTGCATGCAAAGAGTTGTGGTCAACGGCTCAATGTCCAGCTGGAGACCAGTAACGACTGGTGTCCCTCAGAGATCACTGCTGGGACCTGTCTTGTTCAACATCTTTGCTAGTGACATGGACAGTGGGATTGAGTGTGCCCTCAGCAAGTTTGCCAATAGCAGCAAGCTGTGTGGTTTGGTTGATAGGCTGGAGGGAAGGAATGCCATCCAGAGGGACCTTGACATGCTTGTGATTTGGGCTGATGCCAACCTGATGAAGTTTAACCATGCCAAGTGCAAGGTCCTCCACCTGGGTCGGAGCAATCCCAGGCACAGCTCCAGGTTGGGCAGAGAAGAGATTCAGAGCAGCCCTGCGGAGAAGGACTTAAGGGTGTTGGTTGATGAGAAAATGAATATGAGCCATCAGTGTGCACTGGCAGCCCAGAAAGCCAACTGTATCCTGGGCTGCATCAAACGGAGCAGGACCAGTAGATCGAAGGAGGTGATCTTGCCCCTCTACTCTGCTCTCGTGAGACCTCACTTGGAGTATTGTGTGCAGTTCTGGTGTCTTCAACATAAAAAGGGCATGGAACTGTTAGAACAAGTGCAGAGGAGGGCCACGAGGATGATCAGGGGACTGGAGTACCTCCTGTATGAAGACAGGCTGAGAAAGTTTGGGCGTGCATGGAGACCTCATGGCAGCCTTCCAGTATCTGAAGGGGGCGTATAAGGATGCTGGGGAGGGACTATTCATTAGGGACTGTAGTGAGAGGACAAGGGGTAATGGGTTCAAACTTAAACAGGGAAAGTTTAGATTAGATATGAGGAAGAAATTCTCTCTTGTGAGGGTGGTGAGGCACTGGAATGGGTTGCCCAGGGAAGTTGTGAATGCTCCGTCCCTAGCGGTGTTTAAGACCAGCTATAACTCACGCCATTCATTCACTCACTCCCCCCTTTTTCTTCCCCCCAGCTCCTGGGGGAATGGGCAGGAGAATCGAAAGAATGTAGCTCCCATGGGTTGAGATAAGAACAGTCCAGTAACTAAGGTATAACACAAACCACTGCTGCTACCACCAATAATAATAATGACAAGGGAAATAACAAGGGAAGAGAATACAAGCACTCACCACTGACCCCCAGCCCGATCAAGCCGTGAACCCCATCTTCCGGGTCTCTGACCTTAGTTTTTTACATCCTCGGCATGATGTGCTGTGGCTTGGAATAAGTCTTTGGGTAGTTTGGGTCAGGTGTCCCATCTCTGCTTCCTCCTGGCTTTCCCTCCTGCCTGGCAGAACATGAGACTCAGAAAGTCCTTGGTCAGACTAAACATGATTGCAACAACTAAAAACATCGATGTTATCAGTCCTGTTCCCCAGCCGAAAGTCAAAAACACAGCCCTGCACCAGCTACTAAAAAGGAGAAAAAATGACTGCTACTGCTGAACTCAGGACAAAGGCCAGGTTGGATAAAGCCTTGGGTGACATGGTTTGTGGGAGGTGTCCCTGCTCATTCCAGGGGGGTTGGAACTAGGTGATGTTAAGGTCCTTTCCAACCCTAACTATTCTATGATTCTATGATTCTATGTAGCTGCTTCTCTTACTCTAGCTTCCACAACTGGGTTTTACAGACAGAACCACATCTGAACTGGCCTCAACTCTGGTTGAGGAAGAATGCTCTCCTCCTTTGCTTAGATGCAGTGTTTCCCTGTGAATTCACCCATGTACATCTGGTCTAATTTGGTCTGTTTTATTAAAAAACAAAACAAAACAAAACAAAACCAAAACCAAAGCAAAACAGAAGATTGGAATGACTGTGTACAGTTCTAGATATCCAGAAGGCAAGTCAGCTGGAGGTGGAGCATGGTAACAGAATGCCAGCTTCTTAGCCCAGCTCAGCCTGACAACAAGTCCCTGAGGGATTGAAGGAGTCTGTCACTAGTAATGATATACAGGTATTGGAAGCAGAGGTAGCTTTAAGGTGCTTCCTACCTTCCTAGTGACAGCAGGCCTGTTGCTGAAAGCACTGAGAGTTTTACATATCAGCTATTAAGCAAAATTCAGATGGCAAATTAGCAAATCCAGCAATCAGATTAATTTGATTCAAACTTAGAAGATTCTGCATAGTTCCCCATGCACAGCTGTTGGGAAAATGTTTTGTTTGGTTTGTTTTTTTATTTAAAATATTGTTACGGCTGATTAAAGTTTTGGTTTCTGATTCTGATGTGTCATTGCAATTAAATGCAAAGGAAGGATACATAAATCATACGCTACAATAAGCATGTCTCTAAGATAGACATCACATGTCAGTACAAAGATTGGGAGACAGGCAAATCAGCTGTCAACCATGCTAATTGCAGTGCTCTCTGAAAAAGTGCCTCTACCTCCATCACCAAAAATAGGACAATGTAATCTGTAGCTAAATAAATGGCACAATTATGTGTCTGTAGGTAACCCATTTTAATTCATTTTGGGATCAGTCCAGAAAAGACTTAAGCTCTGTCCTACTGCTTATGTCTTACTGCTTAGAAGACCATAAGGCCAGAAATTATTTTTGGTCTTTCCTTAATCAGTAGATGCTTCTTCCTCAAGCAAGGTTGAACATGGCTCATTTAGTTCATAAAAAATAATTTTATTATACATAATTAGCTATCTATCCTGCAACGAGAAAAATAAACCCAGAGGTTAGCACAATCCCATCTAATTAAATAAAACCTTCTTTTTATCCATATTTGTCCAAAAGTGGCATTTAATAACTATGCTCTTCATGCTACAGGAAAGCGGTTATTATAAAAAGAAAAGTCAGCTTAAATACAAAAAATATTAGTAAAAAGCATTGGTTGGAGCATTTCAGTATTTGTTTAGTCATAAAACTGATTCCTAGCAACTTTAAATTCCACATAGAAAACTGTCTATGATGGTTCTGCAAAATGACTCCCACTGGTCTCCACTGATTGGACAGACTATGATGCCAAGGCCATTAAACTCAGGAAGGATGCTAGCCATGATCTTGGAGTACAACTGCAAGCCACTAGTGTGATTTCATTCTCACTTAGTGGTGAATCTTTCATTGACTTCAAGGTCCAGTATTGAGTCTTTCATGATTACCAGGTGCCCAGGACTTGATCACAAAGACAGGTTGTGAGAATCAGTAGTGTTTTAAACACTGACATGAAAAAATGCTTGTCCAGCTAAGAGAGTACATGGAGATTTTGTGCTGTGGAAGATGACAGAGAAAAATTAAGTGCAACTAGAGTGAGGGAGGATAGCAACTGCTAATATTCAGAGTGACAGAGCAGAAGCTGTTCTGTAAATTAATTTCTTTTCTGCCCCAGCCTAAGACAGGAGATTTCTTAAGTCATCTGATTTCAAAGAAGGTACGTCAAGGGATAAAATGGTAACCAAAGTATTAGTGTGAATATGAAATATCAAAGAAAAAATAATGGATACAGATAAATATGTGAGCACTGTAACTGCCTAGGAGAAATGCACAATTGTCTGTTAACTTACTGCGATTCATAGATTGTCTTATATAATTTTATAAAAAAGTATTTTAGTTTCCCATAAAACACTCAATAAAACAAACAAAGTATTATTTCTACCCTGTGAAAAGCCAGTTGCTAAAATATTAGTAGGTGTTCAGTTTAGTCAGAAGAACTAAAGCAGTTCGTCTTCCTTCTGCCTGCTCTCCACCCAGTAGTTTTCCTTCTTCAGCCAGCTGGGTGAAATATTGCAGGTCAGTTCCTCCTGCTCCTAAACCTCCTTTCCAACAGTCTGTCCCAGCGGAATCAACTTCTTTTGATAGCACTTTTAGTAAGCTTCCTAACAGGATTGTGAACAGCTCTACTAGAACAGAGGGGAATTGCCTGGTTCAGTTTCTGCACAACCACACCAGAAATGCAAGGGAAGTTTTCACACACTGTGCAACTATGTCATAGCACATGCAACTGGTTGACTGAGGAGGGGGAGTATGCTGGTTTCTTAGGGCTTCAATTCCTCTTCATTCATCCCTGCAATACCTCCAAGCAGGCAGGAGATAAATGCTTCCCTATAGGGCCATAGAATGGTTAGGCCTTGAAAGGACCTTAAGATCATCTAGTTCAACCCCCATGCCATGGGCAAGTGCTCTTCACACTCAACCGTGTCATCCGGGGCCCTGTCCAGCCTTGCATTGAACACTGCCAGGGATGGAGCATCTACCACTTCTTTGGGCAACCCATTCCAGTGCCTCGCCACCCTCACAGTAAAGAACTTTTTCCTTATCCTTATACCTAGCCTGAACTATAGTTGCAAGGCTTTAGCTGTGCGATGCTGAGAGATTCCAACGTCCTTATCTTGGTGAAACCCTAGATAGTGCTGTGGACCTGAAGGTAATACTGCCACTGGGAGAGTGTAAATCAGCTTTCTAGTGCAAACATTTGCCATTTAATGGAAGCTTACTCATCTTTTCACATGTTTAGCTCCAGGACTGAATCCAGTGATGAAAAAGTAGGCTTCCCATGTAAGTACTGCTATGCAGCATGATCTGTCTTGTCTTCTATTTCTGTCTAAAGCAGACTATTCTTTCCACAAAGCATTATGTCAACTACTGTTATGATTTTTGGCACATTCACAGGACTTCCTATGAATGATATGGTATTGGTAATGTTATTTATGCAAGCTGCCCACCTAAACTCAAAATACCTTGGCACTCATTCCCATACTGAAGCTCCCAATCAATATGCAAACAGGCTGAGTGCCATCTGAAAACAGAGGCATGAACGTAGGCAGCCAACACATTCTTTTTTTGTGATCATATGTGTGCTTAGGGCAGGAGTGCCAGCAGGCAGTGTAGCAGCTTACTGCTTAGACTCAGACAGATACCCCTTTTGGTTTTGAGTTTAAATTTTCATTCTTATGTCTCTTTTGGAGTACTGATGTATTGAAAACTACCTTGATTTGTTATTTTAAAGCACAGATCTTACAGTTTTCATTGAAGAAAATATTTTCCAAGACAGAAATTTGACTAGTAAATATTTTTTTGCCTCATGGAAAATAATTTCAAATGTAAAAAGTTCCAAATAATTTTTAAACAATCCTGAAAAAAGTTTTAGTATGCCCTGCTATGTGTGATTTGGCAGAGGAAATATAGTATTCATTCTGATTTTGGGTCATTGGATAAGAGAGACATGCAGGCCTTGTTACACATAGATGTGGAATTGCTTACCCTATACAGGCTAAACCTAATTCTGGCCTCTTCTGAGCAGGAAATGATTAGAAAGGATTAGGTCTTGACACAGTAGTCTGACCTCCTCCTCACAGAGTATTACAGTAACTCTTTGTATCGACATAAAATTCTCAAATGCATTTTGAGCCTCTCTGATTTCCAGAACAACATGACTTTGTGTGCAATGAGTTCCTCAGTTTGGCTGCCCCCATGCTGGGTGATAAACTATTTTCTCTCTTTTTTTTTTTCTTTCACATTATCCTCTTCCTTGTGCATTAGGAAACAAAGATGTTTTTAAACTGAAAAATAGATAAAACTGAAAGTTCTCTCAGCCTTTTAAAACTCTTTGCAACAGCTTTTTTGCACCCAGTCATTCTTATGAGTCTTTGAATTTTATGTACTTTTTTACTATGCATACCTTATACTTTGTCCCAGACAGGAATAATAAAAAAGCTTCATTTTTGTTACATATAAAATAATTATTATATTCCAAATAATATTGATTGTTCTATCCCTTACGCGTGCTTAGCATAGTGTTTACTTTGTATCTGGGATGGCATAGTGAACAGAGGCTTCCATTTTATTGACTGAAATGACATAAAAGGTCATTGATGTTAGTGTAAAATCCTATAAACTGTGTGACTGTTCAATTCTTCTAGCCCTCATCCCTCACACTTTTATTTATTGTCACTAAAAATGCATTTGCCCATTTTTGTATCATATTTAAGTCTTTCTCTGACTATATGTTATCCATGACTACTTTCCCTAGCAGCATAGACCACCTTGGAAGTCAAAAGAAACTATGGTAACTGAGTTTCTTTTATACATAGGGACATGTGTTATCTATAGGGAAATGTTCAAAGTGTTAGACAAGGTAAGAGACACAGTGCTTCTTCTCAAAACAATTGTAAATACAGCCGATCATCTCAAAGGCATTCTTCTATACAGTTTTTAATTCTTGCTCCAGCCAGGTTCTTAGAGCTTGGGCACATGACAAAACCTTATGGTATTACAACTGACTGTACCTGAAGTCTGTTTGACACTTTTACTCTTAAAATTCAAATCTTTTGCAGGATGTTATTTGTTACTGATTAAAAAAGGTCTTCTTTAACCTGCTCTTCATTCAGAGATTAGCAATTGAGGAAAAGTATGTCTGTTGCTGTGAGGTAAATTCTTCTCCTTTTTATGCAGATGTGAATGTAGAAAAACTCCAGATGAAAGTTTTATAAAAGAAACTAAAATATCAATTTCCTTTTTCTTGCTAAAAAGCTATTAGCTTTTGATTCACAGTGAAATTTTTATATTGACATTACCAGGAAGTAAAATATCAAATTAAATAACTGTGTTTTGGAAATACACTGTAAGCCTTTTAATAGCAGTCATGTCTTTGATGGATGCAGTAACCTTTTCTGGAGTTCTCAGGGCTCTGTGGACGTAAAGTTCCAAGAATGGTTTGGGAAGCCCAGGGAGGCTTAGGCTTGGGAAAGGATACAGAATAAAGGGTATTTCAGTGTTACATTTTGCAATGAAGCAACATTTCAACAATCACTACTGTTAAACATGCACAAGGTAGCTGGAGTGGGAGAGGGCATGTGGAAGGGCCAAACCTGCTTTTGTCCTGGTTGGGTTGTTATCACTTAGGGCTGATATTCCCATACTCTAAATTCACTAAGTAATATTACACAGTGAAGGAAAACCAGTTCCTCCTACATATACTAGCAGTCTCACTTTAACTGGTAGGTCCCTTTGTTTTTTTAAATAGCATCTTAACTGCCACCATTGCAAATCAGCATTGCGAAGCAAAAGTGTTCCCTGCTCTCTGCCGCTCTCCTGCATGCAAGAACTGAGCAATAGAGGGAAACAAATGCCTCCCGTCTCTTTGAGGTATGCCAACCCCTTCCTTTTCCACTGCCATACCCAGCCTCAAGCAGGCTGCAGTAAATATCCTTGTGCTAATGCTGTCGCTGTTTATATGACATCCAGAGTTGATAGCTTCAGGGAATGGTTTTATAAAGTGGAAATAGCTTGCAGCTTGGGCCTCAGCTGGTGAAACTAAATGCTGAAGTGCTGTGAAGGGTGACTTGTTCCCAGTCAGCCAGCTATTTCGTTTCTCTAAGGTCTTTGACAGATGAGCAAATCTTGTTGCAGTAGCTTAAGACATTATCATCCCCATCTGTCACCTTGCCAATTCTGCTGGAGGTTACCACCTTCATAATAGTGTTTGCTATTTGCAAAGAATCATCCCTTCTAATTTATAGCCTGGCATTTTGCTCAAACTCAGTTTCAGTGGAAAATTAGGCTAAAATACTGGACTTCTTACCAACAGGTCAGAAGTTCAAGTAGCTACAGCAATCTGTAAAGCAAGAACCCTTCTGATTCAGCCACATCAACTTGAGATTGAAGGTGTCTCAAAATCTGATTTTGTGATTTATGTGTGTTTTTCAAATATTCTTTCTATCAGAATCAAAATTAAACCATTTTTATTATTAAAAAAAATATCCCACATAGTTTTGTTCATCCTAACCTGAAAGCGAGGACCAATAATCCTAAAGAGTTTTCAAATTGTTTGCAATATCCTCTTTTTAAAAAAACCCTCTATTTCAGTGCTTATGGCTTGGCCATGCTTGGAAATGTTTAGACTGAAGCCCTGCACAATCTGAGCCTGAATTTTCTTGAAAAACTCTTTTAATGAGAATTGTTCTATTTTCCTGAACTATGAGACAAAATAAATTAATATTTTCTTTTAAAACATTACAGAAAAAATTCAGTCAGCACAAGTATCCTGTTAGGACACCCCTTTTAGGGCAGGGAAAGAAATGCAACAAGAAGTGGCTGTTTGTAACACTAGCATGTCTTCTTCTGTGCTCAGGAAATTAACTTTAGAAAATTTGCAGATCTTTGTGGGTTTGCTTGAGTCTAACAGCCAAATCCCCTGACATCATTCTTTCTGGAGATCACTGTAGGTTCACATCTCCTACTGCAGATTGTTCACAAAAACTGCCCCTTGGAAATTAGCTGGGCTGTCCACAACTCTTCATAGACCTTATCTTGGAATAATTTCTGGGTCCAGACCATACACGTTGATTGGTCTATTTAACCTCTTTTTGAGCCCCTGTAAGCTTTTGGCCCTTGCTATCTTCCATGGCAATGGAAGATATACTTGAACAATGTTCTGTCTGAAGAATGGATTTTTCTTTTCTTTGAACCTTCCATCTACTAATTTCTGAGGATGACTCTCAGTTTTATGTTACAAGAAGCATTGTCATTCTCCTTTTGTGTTCTCTAAGCTACTCATGATAGCCAATACATCTGTCATAGTCCACTGCAATTGTTTTCAAGGCTGAAGAATCCTATTCTATGTAATATCTCTCCATATAGTTGCCTTGCCCTGTAACTCTTCTCTTGACTTTTCTTGTTGTATAATATTCTTTCCCGAGATGGGATATGGAGAGGGAAATACACAAACCATTCAAGATGAAGGTACAGCACCAGTTCACAATGTTATATTCATGTTTTCTGTTCTTCACTCTTTTCTTCCCTTTCTGTTTTTTCCAACTTTGACAGTGTTGTTTTGGGTTTTTTTTTCATTGTTTAATACTGACCTGATATTTTGAAGCACCAAAGTTAGTCTAAAATTTCTCTGAGGGGCAGCAGCTAATCTAGAAACTGACAGTTACGTATAGTTGGAATTACTTTTCTACGCATGTAATGTTTTGTTGTTTTAAATAAATAGCACCCTCATTGTATTGCTCAGCTAGCCAATACCCTAACAACCTTTAATAATTCTGTTGAGTTGTATTTTGGTTTTACTGTATGGAATAATTGAGTAACAGCTGCAAAACTTTTGCATTTGCTGTCCCTCTTACAACATCTCTATAGATCCAGGCTGCGCGAGAGAGGCAGTTCCCTGAGTCAATACATTTTTTTTAAAACGGGAAGCTTTACAGTGAATGAAGCAGGAGTTTGTCAAGAAGAAAATGAAATTCTCAGGTGTCATGCTATATATACGTTTAGGGAAGAATTTTTTGCTTGACTTTACCTGACACGATGTTTTTCTTTTAAGGTAGCAGATGTGCAAAAGCGTTAATCTTGTGTAAACTGAATTGCTTATAGTACATATCTATAACTTTACATAACAACGGAAACACTTTCGGTTTTACAGATTGCTAGCTAAAATCTCCTTGCAAACTAATGATGTCAAGATTTCTCTATGTCTGTCAGCCTACTTACTCACTGACTCTTGAAGCTCTGAGATGCATTAGTATTTGCAGGAAAACTGTAGCTGTTTGGAGACCTTAAGCTGGGTTTCCCCCTCCCCCACATGTGAAGAAAACAGTCTGATGGAAAAGAAAAAAGATAATGTTTTGTCTAAGCGATCTGATCATTACTATTCTCCGTGCTGGAAAGGTCAAGGGAGTGTTTGTGAATTCTTGTTCTTTGCTTGAAATAAAGACTATAGCTCATGCAGTAACTTTCTAAGTACAGCATAGAACGATTACAAACATTCAGAATCCATTTAAAGATTCACATTTCATGTTCTGCATTGTATTTATTAATGGAGATAAAAAGTATTTAGATCACAGGAAATTTTTCAGCCTGTGGCTATTTCGCTTGGGGTTCCATAGCTTTGTTTCTAGCACTTCAATATACCTGATAATGAATCTACCCTTAAAATCAGAACTCCAGGACCACATATTTTATCTCTACATCCATTATTTAAAGATTAAGTATTTTCTAACATTGCCAGAGGAAGCCAAAGACAACATAATATGTGACATACTTCTCTTTGCTTAACATAACATGCCACTGACAAATCAATTCTTGATACAATATTTAAAGAGTGAGTTATGTCCAAAAGCTGTCTTTAACTAAGGAAATAAGTTTCTCCGGGTCAACATCAACACACTACTTCAGGCAGAGGCATGAACATAGGCACTAGCATGTACGTGGTCGTGCACATTTTTTGCCAGCACACTTCTGGCACAGTTTTGGCCTAGGCCAACTGTCATACTCCAGGCAATGTCTGGGCTTGTCTGGGCCATAGCAGCGGGGAAGGAATACTCTCTCCATGGTTCACCTGGATGGGGAAAAAGTAGGCATACATCTGGACACATGCTGTGCAGCATTAGTACAGTGCTCATTTTTTCTGGATAGTGAAACATCTCAGACATCACTCCCCACTGCTTCGGTCTCAGCCAGGGTTCATGATGCCTCTTATTTGCCTATGAATGTTTGCAAGTAGCCTTTTGGTTTTTCTGCTCACCCTACGGAGAGGTCAACATCTTTAAGCAAAAATCTCTTGAAAGACATCACATGACTTCTAAAGTAAGGTCTTCTGCATTGTTAGTCTGCTAGAGCTTTTCATATGCGTACTAATGCAAATATCATGCTTCTGTATGCTGTAAGACTACTGTTGTAGTATAATTGTAGAAATAGCAAAGAAGTGCCATCTGTGATGCTGACAATCTGAACTTACAGTGTTTATTCAGCTATGAAGAGTTTATTTTGCAAATACACATCTGAGTCTCTTTAGAATAAACCATGTACAAAGTAAGTGTTCCATTCTGCCAGACTTATGTTGCATATCTAATGCCTTCCCCTTCAATTTTCTGCTTTACTCTTTCTTAAAGACCCAGAATAGGACATTCTGACTTCCCAGCAGAGGCCATTTCTCTTCTCAAAAGAATTCCCAGGGGTGTTGACTCCTTTAGGAGTTCCTTCTGTCTCAGAGGTTCTCTGATCCATTTGTGCTTTCCAGGCTAGAAGATATCAAGGAGTTACCACTCATTTCTTTGCTATTTCTCTTCTACATGCTGGATCAGATGTGCATCTGCAAAGTAATTTGGTGGTGTACTGTAGTACCAGTGAGGTTTACTACTCATATCAAAACCATGAAAATTTTGCAACAAACATTGACATTGGAAACTAATTCTGGAAATCCAAGCAGGTTTGTGTTTCTTTGATGTTTTCTTGGCAAAACGTCTCCTCTCAAAAATAGATCTCTGGTAAACTGGGGCAATAACATATTGTAGAATACAATCTGGTATTAAAGAAACATTTAGAAATAAGGGTTTTTTCACTGATCAATTTTTAAGAATTGTGAGGGGAGGTTTTTGATTCGGTATTTTTGTGTGTTGTAGCTTGTCTGTGGCCTCCCTACAAGTCAGAGGAAAGAGAAATCCAGTGCTATACAGAGTGTTCAATTGCTTGATGAGTTTGGCCTAGAGCCTAAAAATAATGGTTGAGGGTGTCTATTATTAGACATCTAAATAAAGAGGTTACAACGCTACTGAGCAACTTTTACTGTTTTACTGGGTTTATGGATGCTTACTCAAGAGACAGAATTACTTTTTAGGGGAATAAATATATGTTTAGATCATTAACATTCTGAACCTTGGTATGAAGAGCTTTTCCTTTGGTATTTCATAGGGAAGATTAAGTGAACAAAAAATTAGAGAGAGTATATGAAAAAGAACATCAAGGTTTTGACATTTATACCAACATTTCATTTTTTTCTTCATATATCAGATTGCAGCATTATGAACCCAGCAATAATTCTTTCCAGGAATTAAGTAGCTTTCAGAGAAGGATTTTGTGCAAGATTTGGTTTCTCAGTAAGCTGAGTTTCATTGTACCTCTCTCTTGCTGTTTCTAACGTAGTAAGTGCAGGGCTGTGCTGATGTGAAATGGTGGCATTATGTAATTCCCAAAAATGGTTGCTTCAGAAACTTTTTTTTTCAGACTCCTTTGTTATTCACTCTGGCCACTTTTTGTAGTATTAATTTTCAGTAGGTTTGTCGCTGTCAGATCCACAAACACAGGACAGTCCTGTCTTTAATCCTAAACTATTCATTTTTTTACTAACTGTCGTAGGCTGTGTCACCCTTGCTTCCATTTGTTAACTAATCATACGCTAATTAGAAGTAGCTTACTTTTGATCTTTTATTCTTTAGGAAACTGCATATTCTCATAGTTTCTAATTTACTTCTCTACAAGTATATTGCATAAATGCTGGGGAATATGCTGCAGGATCTTTTAAAAAGCAACTAAACAAAATAAATCAGCCAAGATAAAAAATATGTGGGTGCAAGAAGAAAATTAAGCATTAGAACTCGGGAGAAATGTAAGACCTTTGGTAGTGAATATGCAAACATTTTCACATACTTTGCATCAAACTTTTTAGCTGCGTAGGTACTGGCTATTTTTTCTTCAACCTATCTTTATGGGTTTTAACCCTTTGATGGGTTCACAAATGCTGCAGTTTCTGTTTTTTCTATTCACAGCAGAAAAAAAAAAAAGTTTAATAATTTTTATGACTCACTGCCTGTTAGTTATAAGGAAAACCCTCGTCTTTTCCTCATGTGCTGAAGGGGTTTGGGGCATTGCCCTTTCTTTTGCCTTGTGTGAGGGAAATGAATCATTGAGAGTTTAGTACTGGTACTTTATTGATTTATTTTGTGTATAAAACAAATCAAAGCAAAACAATAACCTATTTTGATTTCGTTGTGTCAGATCTTTTAAAGGTACAATACACCACAGTGTTTTTGTTCTAAATGGCATCCAAATCTCAAAACATAATTCCTAAAGCCCAATCAAAGAAAGGAGGAAGTGGTCTGAGCTTGTGGCTTTGTATTGCCTGCCTGCTGGCTAAAAGAACTAGCTGAATTCAGATTTTGAAATAACAGGAACTCACATCTTTCAGTAGAGTTTCTCCTCGGTGTAAAGGAAGAACCCACAGAGAATCAGGACTTTCTGTATCAAAACACAGTACTTGGGACTGACAGCAAAAGCTCTAACTTGTCCCAGATGAGTAGAAAGTTTGATCTTAAGTGAGAGAAAATCTACTGGAAAGCAAATGGAAATGGGAAAAATAATATCCCTGTAGTTCAGAGGAACACCCTGGAAATATTAACTTCAGATTAAGTAGCCAGATGTGTCAGTTCTTGATGGACAAAAAGCATAGAACAACAGTTCAAAGTTACTGGAAGCCTTGCAAAAAACAGAGGAGAGGGAAGATGATGCTGGGTTACTGGCAGATATGATCACAGATGGTTCTAACCTCTGAAGACGCAGGCATGTTTGCTTCTTCGCAGATTTTATCAAAAAAGTGGATCACTGACAAACATGCTAAATGGAGCTGAAGGGGATATCCAGAAAACTTGAGTTCCACCTGAATTCTACTTCAGAAAGAAGATAACGTTTGAACTGCAAAAACTGTAATCCCAGCTACCAAATCTAGAGGTGAAGATATCCTTTGAAGAAACAAGTAAAATTGATTTTGGATTTATAAATAATACACATGTTTCCTTCCCAGCACAGCATTTTGTTAGAACAGTGGGGACTGACAGTCCCAGTTGCTAGATTTGTTTTACCTTGGAGACAAAATCAAGGTTCAGACAAACAATTAGAAATAAACAAATAACGTTTCTATATTAATTTTATAGTCAACAAAGCTTTCTTAAACTAAAATCTGTTCAGATTATTAGAATATTCTCGAGGAATTGGCTAAGATATTTATTCTTGTGCAATATTCCCAAATAAAAATTCAGCTTGTCTGAGGGGAAATATATGACCGAGATCTGTGTTAATTTTCACTGTGGAGGCTGGTAATCAAAAGTTAGTCATTAATCTGATATGAACATGGAGTTGATATGAATCAGTTGTTTCAAAAATTGTAACTTTATACTGATGAGAAAAATTTAATTCTACGAGTCAAATATCGGCATCTCACCTGCTGAGAACAGAAGATTAATCCTTGCTATTTCTTTTCTTGTAATTTAAATGAGAAGGTAAGAGTTTTCCACTTCTCAGATTTTGTTCAAGGAGCAAAAAATATGGAAAGAAACTTGAATTTTTTTTTATTTTTTTTTTTTTCAGTATGAATACTGAAGACTACTCTTGACATGTCCACAAATCAGTTAAGTTCTCCCTTTAAAACTGAATTTCTTTTTAGGCACCCCTTGATAATATAGCTTGGACAAGGTAAAATGAAGTACAGCATTACAAAGCACAAATAATGCAATCCATTTTAACTTTTTAAATGGGAATTATGAGGACATTAATCCTCTGTCATGTGACAGCTGGATCATATGGCAGGTAGGATCAGTAATTGTCAAAGTACATGCTTAAGCTCACTTAAATGGTGTACGCTGAGCCCCACATAATTCAGCTCAGAAAATAGGATACTGTTGTATAATGCAATACAGAGAGAAAATAATGAAGGTGCTTAAGGATGATGTTAGAAAATAACATTAGTTTGTCATGCTGTTTTAGCTTTACTTAGTGCTTCAAGGGACAAAGGAATTGTCTTTTATATTGCCTAGAGAATCTGGACCAACTAAAAATCATTTAGGTATCAACAGGGAAGCATAATGGGAAAACATAGACATATAAATTAACATGTGAGAATGAAAAGATTTTGTCCTAACCCAGTTAGCTCCTTGAGGACCTAAGCTTTCTCTCAGAAAGTTCCCTCTGTGTCTGAAGTTCACCTGCTTTACAAACTGAGGTGATAGCCTGAGGATGTTTGCTTCATTTAACTTTAGTCATCGTAGCCAACACAGATTGACAGGCATTTCAAGAGAAAAAAACTTATTCCATCTTTAAAATAGGTAAAGGGTGGCTATTTCTACACTTACAAAGGAAACCAAGATCGCCAAGCTGGCTAAGAGATACTTTTCTAAGTGCATGTTCTTTCCTGTATTTGACCATGTAGAGTTCCCACATTTGATGTCCTGTAACCATGAGAGGCCTGGGTTAGCAGGCAAGCTTGAATTGTGTTTGGCACTGCCAGGTAGCAGCTAATGTGGCATCACATCCAAACTGGTGCTCGTGCCTTTTCCACAACAGCCTCGATGGAACCCACAATAGCCTTGGTGGCGATTCCCAACATCATTACTAAAGAAAGCCTCCCTCACACAGGCAGCAGGAAGAGATTCAAAGGAATGGCTCCCATTTTTTTCAAACATTCTTAACCTTAGCCTTATATCCAGGGATCACTCCAACTTTCTTGTTGAACCTACACTGCCCTGCAGCCCCAAGGCTTGGGCAGACACAGATGAAATGAGGAACATTGACTTTATGGCATGGAAATTGAGTATTCAGCCAAGGATGCTGTGAATTGAGTCTTTGTTTCTGCAGTTAAATGTGTAATTTACATTGAAACATTATTGATTAGAAGCCTAAATCGTTCAGTGAAATGCCTGTCTGGAAGCAGAAAACGTGGGTGTGAATCCCGCATGGTCAAGGGGCTAAGACCCATCCTGGCTGAGTGCTTTATCCAACATAAGGAAATGGACAGCCCTCCTCTCATCATATCTAAAAGGATCATGAGGCTTCGCTTTGTACCAGTTATGCAAGTGAGATGTTTGTGTGAATGAATTCCTACTTACAAATCTACTTGCATATAGGAATCTAAGATGCATGTATAAGCAACTAAAGGCAATTTAATCATTCTAAGAGAAAGAATACATTGTAAATATACTTTCCTCTCTGGCATTTTTTACCAACTGACCTTGTTTTTCAGGCAATTGTCAGTCCCAGGGAGCCTCAGGGCCCAGTATTTCTCCACTTCTCACAAAATGATCTGAGGCACCTTAATAAATTTTTTTGTTGGTTTTGTTTTTTTGTTTTGTTTTGTTTTAAATCTGCTCTCTTTCCTTGTGTTTCATTATAGAATCATAGAATAGAATCATAGAATAGTTAGGGTTGGAAAGGACCTCAAGATCATCGAGTTCCAACCCCCCTGCCATGGGCAGGGACACCTCCCACTAAACCATGCCATCCAAGGCTATGTCCAACCCCACCTTGAACGCTGCCAGGGATGAAGCATTCACAACTTCCTTGACAACCCATTCCAGGGCCTCACCACCCTCACAGTAAAGAATTTCTTCCTCATATCCAATCTAAACCTCCCCTGTTTAAGTTTAAACCCATTACCACTTGTCCTCTCACCACAATCCCTAATGAAGAGTCCCTTCCTGTTGCAGTGTTTCTTGTTGAGAGTGAACATGTGAGCAATCCAGCCTTTGACTTAGCCTCACTCCAGTAGTGAGCAGAGGGCTTCATAGGCTACTGAAAGGGTTAACACAGGATGCCTACGTGCCCACATGAAGAGGACCTTGCCTTGGGGAGGCACTGAGCAGGCTTACCACAAAGGCACTGAGCACCGCAATCAGGTTACCACAAAGGCACTGAGCATCGCATTCAGGTTGCCACAAAGGCACTGAGCAGGATGTCAGCGCCGGATCAGGTTACCAGGAGCAGGCCTTGCTTGCAAGGCCTCGGCCTGTTGCTATGGACGTTTCATAAGTTAACCAATCAGATAACGACTGTTCCAGTACTTTGTAACTTTTCTATAAAAGGTGGTGCTTGCGTTTAATAAATTGTCAACGTTTGATCACATTGGTCGTTGCTGCGTTGTCCATGTTCTCCCGCCGCACGTCCCCAGCATCCCTATAGGCCCCCTTCAGGTATTGGAAGGCTGCTATGAGGTCTCCACGCAGCCTTCTCTTCTCCAGCCTCAACAGCCCCAACTTTCTCAGCCTATCTTCATACGAGAGGTGCTCCAGTCCCCTGATCATCTTCGTGGCCCTCCTCTGCACTTGTTCTAACAGTTCCATGTCCTTTTTATGTTGAGGACACCAGAACTGCACACAATACTCCAAGTGAGGTCTCACGAGAGCAGAGTAAAGGGGCAGGAGCACCTCCCTCGACCTGCTGGTCACACTCCTTTTGATGCAGCCCAGGATACGGTTGGCCTTCTGGGCTGCAAGCGCACACTGCCGGCTCATGTTCATTTTTTCATCAACCCACACCCCCAAGCCCCTCTCCGCAGGGCTGCTCTGAATCTCCTCCCTGCCCAACTTGTAGCTGTGCCTGGCATTGCTCCGACCCAGGTGTAGGACTTTGCACTTAGCATGGTTAAACTTCATTAGGTTGGCATCAGCCCACCTCACAAGCATGTCAAGGTCCCTCTGGATGGCATTCCTTCCCTCCAACTTATCAACCGAACCACAAAGCTTGGTGTCATCGGCAAACTTGCTGAGGGTGCACTCAATCCCACTGTCCATGTCACCCACAGAGATGTTGGACAAGACCGGTCCCAACACTGATCCCTGGGGGACACCACTCGTTACTGGTCTCCAGCTAGACATTGAGCCACTGAGCACTACTCTTTGCGTGCGGCCATCCAGCCAGTTCTTTATCCACCGAGTGGTCCACCTATCAAATTGATGTCTCTCCAACTTAGAGAGAAGGATGTCATGGGAGACAGTGTCAAAGGCTTTACACAAGTCCAGGTAGATGACATCAACTGCTCTGCCCCTGTCCATCAGTTCTGTAGCCCCTTCATAGAAGGTCACCAGATTGGTCAGGCAGGATTTCCCCTTAGTGAAGCCATGCTGGCTGTCCCCAAGCACCTTGTTGGTTTTCATGTGCCTTAGCATGCCTTCCAGGAGAATCTGCTCCAAGATTTTCCCAGGCACAGAGGTGAGACTGACTGGTCTGTAATTCCCTGGCTCATCCATTTTCCCCTTCTTAAAAATGGGGGTTATATTTCCCTTTTTCCAGTCATCGGGAACTTCACCTGACTGCCATGATTTTTCAAATATGATGGACAGTGGCTTAGCAACTTCATTTGCCAGCTCCTTCAGGACCCGTGGATGGATTTCATCCGGTCCCATGGACTTGTATACATTCAGGTTCCTAAGGTGGTCCCGAACAAGATCCTCCCCCACAGTGGGCCCAGGGTCCCCACCCTCACCGTCCCCATGTCTGCCTTCCAAGACTTGGGTGGTGTGGTCAGAGCATTTGCCGGTAAAGACTGAGGCAAAGAAGTCATTAAGAACCTCAGCCTTCTCCAAATCCAGGGTAGCCAGTTCTCCCGATAGCTTCTGGAGAGGGCCCACGGTGTCCCTAACCTGTCTTTTATTGGCAATGTACCTACAAAATCCCTTCCTGTTATCCTTAACATCCCTAGCCAAATTTAATTCTAAGTGGGCCCCAGCTTTCTTAACCTGGTCCCTAGCTTCCCAGACAACATCCCTGTATTCTTCCCAGGCCGCCTGACCTTGCTTCCACCTTTTATAAGACTCTTGTTTCCTTTGAATTTTGCTCAGCAGGTCCTTATCCATCCAAGGAGGTCTCCTGGCCCTCCTGCTAAACTTCCTTCTAGTTGGGATGCATCGCTCCTGAGCTTGCAGCAGGTGAGCCTTGAATATCAACCAACAGTCTTGGGCCCCCCTGCCCTCTAGGGCTGTATCCCATGGAACATTACTGAGCAGGTTCCTGAAGAGGCCAAAGTCTGCTCTCTTGAAGTCCAGGGCAGTGAGCTTGCTGCACGCCCTTCTCACTGTCCCGAGGATCTCAAATTCAACCATCTCATGATCGCTGCAATCAAGGCTGCCCTGGAGCGTCACATTCCTAACCAGCCCTTCCCTGTTGGTGAGGACGAGGTCAAGCATGGCACCTCTCCTTGTCGGCTCCTCTATTACTTGCAGAAGGAAGTTGTCTTCCACGCAATCGAGAAACCTTCTGGATTGCTTGTGCCAGGCCGTACCATCCCTCCAACAGATATCAGGGTGGTTGAAGTCTCCCATGAGAACAAGGGCCTGCGAGCGTGAGGCTGCTCTTATCTGCCTATGGAGCGCTTCATCCAGCAAGTCCCCTTGGTCAGGCGGTCTGTAACAGATCCCCACAATAACATCACCCATCGCTGTTCTCCCTTTAACCCTGACCCACAAACTCTCTGTCTACTGCTCACCTGTCCCCAGACAGAGTTCCATACTCTCCAGCCTATCCCTAACATAAATAGCAACTCCCCCTCCCCGTCTGCCAGGCCTGTCTTTCCTAAAGAGCCGGTAACCTTCCATTCCAACCCACCAGTCATAGGTGCCATCCCACCATGTTTCTGTGATGCCTATGATATCATACCCCCGTAGATGTGCACACATCTCTAATTCCTCTTGTTTGTTCCCCATACTACGGGCGTTTGTGTAGAGGCATTTGAGCCGAGATCCAATTGAAGCCGGCTCATTGGCTGGAGCAGCTGGAATATCTCTTCATTGCTCCGAACGTTTACTGTAGGTGCTGCCTACCGACCGGGTGTGTTGGGATGGAATGATGCCCCCCTCCCTCAACACATCTAGTTTAAAGCATCCTTGACCAGCCTGGCAAGCCTCCTACCAAATCCACTCTTCCCCTTCTTTGTCAGACCAGCTCCACCAGCCCCCAGTAGACCTGGCCTACTATATTGAGTCCCATGTTCAAGGTACCCAAACCCCTGACTATAGCACCACCCTTCTAACCATTTATTAACCTGCCCAATCCTCCTTGTAAATTATAACATTTTCTGGTCTTCTTGTCAGGTGCTTTCTCCTGTAAGAGACTTGTGGTAGAGAATTAATGTCAGAGAATATATGAGGAAGGCATTAACATTAATCTGCTACTACAACAATATTTTCAACATGAGCTCTGTAACAACAGTACCGTATAATGCAAGACAAGAGATTGAAATAACTGTGAAATTACCTAACACTTTAAGGGTCACATTAGGTGCAAAGAAAATTGCCAGGGTCTTATGCAAAACAGTGATGCTGGACACGATTAGATATAGTCAAATGGAAGATAACACCTCTTATGAAACTGATAAGAATTCGTGACCTGCATAATACAAAAACCTTTTTAATAAGAAGTATATGAACACTGCACACAGTAGCCTTCGTTGGAAAATGCAGTTTTTTGGCACATATTCATCTGATTATAAGTTCTTGTTGAGCTCACAAGGTCAACATCCAAAAGAATTAATGCACCCCTGTCATGATTCAGGAAAAAATTCAGTAAGAAATGTCAAGATGACTTTACATCTCTGGTATACGTGTGATTGAATCCACCTCTTGCATGTGATATGACTCTTGCCAGTTTGGGTCTGGTGTCTCCAGGCCACGAAGCATGTTAACAGGTCAGAGTGGTTGCAGAGGAGTCTGCAATTAGAAGTCTGGAAATGTGCTGCATAATAAAATGCTTGAGAAGTTGCCACGAGAAGGTTAATGGGGCGCTTTACTAAAGCGCATGAATGTTGTCATGGAGAAGTGAAATGCAGATCTGTGCCTCAGTCCAGAAGACGGGTATAATTAGATCCAGTGGCTGGAGCAATGGAAATGAGCTGTAGGTTCTTAACTCTGCTGGGAGTTCACCATAGGAAAGGTTTTGCAAAGCACTGTGGTGAATTCCCTATCCCTTGGCTATCTCCCCTCTCTTTTGGTTTGCATGTTGTTGGTTTTTGCTTTGTTTCTTGAAGAGAAGCTCCATTTTAAACAGGAATTAATTTAGGAAGTTGTCTGACATCAGCCACATCTCAAACTGCACTTTTCAAGCTGAAGTTCAGAAAATATTTTGGGGGCAGAGGTGAGTGGGTCCCTGGCAAGCCTGTGGAAACCAAAAGGGAAATATGAGAAGGAGGAGGTATCTGCAACTGGCAAGGATCCACTGGTGGACAAGTGGGCTTTTAACCAGGAAGGTTTAAATTCCTTTGCCTTCTACCTTCTTCCCTACATTAAGAACCACATGCCAAGCAGAAATTCTGGGGATGTGCAGAGGAGGTGGTCTCAGACATGACTGCAAAGGGTGCCAGACTGCATGATCACACTGATGTCTTCTGGCCTGTAACTTATGTACTGACCCCCTCCACTGGAATATATGAATTTTTATTCATATATTAGCTATTAAATTTATTAATAAAAATACAACACTCAAGAAACAAGTGGAAATTGTTTCTGAGAGCTGAATTTTGTAACTTTTGAAACCACTAAGTAATATATTTAACAATCGCATTAAAGGGTCATTTTACAATCATATTATTTTCTGATTGTAAAGCAGGAACTGATGCGATAACCTGCTTCCTACCTCCCCCCCATTAATTTATCCTCAAGTTATATTGCAGCAGTGAGCAATTTCTCAGCTCCCCCTTGCCAGATCTCACAAATCATGACAATTTTTCAAATTGAGAAGCAACACCGAAAGACTAAAGCAGTATTTCAGGCATGTCAATATAAAACTTCAATGTCTGAAACATTCAGTGCTTAGAATCTCCCACTGATCTTTGTGCAAGCTTCTCGCTATTGAGTGTTTTAGAATAAGGTTACTTTTTGAGATTCAGTAATAATGGAGAAGCCTAATTTGCGTCTTGAAGTCTTAAAAATATTGACTCAGTTCTAATTCATGATATCTCACTTACGTAGTCACATTTTCTTGGCAGTTTTGGGCCAAGAATCTTTTCTCCTATGTAATAATAAAACATTAGGCTTTAATAAAAAAAAAAGAAAAGTATTAACGTTGCGAAATGATAGAGAAGCCAAAAGAATAATTGACTCTGAAAGTAGTTCCAAAGTAGGTTATATGGCCAAAAGCAAAATCTACTTCTGTTGTGCTAACATATTCCTACAGAAGTGACACTAGTATTAAGGATATTTTAAAAAATGACAAAAGCAAGAAAATTTCAAGTTGAATGACTTGACTTGCAGAAGTGCTGGGTACCCACAAATCAGTGTGAAGTTGGTAGGAGCTGCAAGCACTTAACACTGCTGAAAATAAAGGAAAATGTTATTGTTTACTTTCAGATTATGCTCATATGTCTTTTTAATGCTAGTATTTCAACAATGACAGCTTCTGATTTCTGGTGGCACAGAGCTGTATGAAATCCCCAAGCCTGACAAAGAAGTCTTGCTAATAACATTAGCTAAATATGAGTCTGTGTGATACTTGCTGAGGCTGGTGTGAAGGTGTTCTTCCATGCACATGCCCCAGAGCTCTGCATAAATCTCTGCAGCCCATTCTTGGGGTTGCAGTGGCCTGTGGGCAAAGCAGAGGTTGTGGGCACCTTAGATTGAGTAAAATTCCCCCCTGAGAGGGCTTCCCACTGTTGAAGGCTCATGGGGGACAGGCAAATATTTAATTAAACTCACTGAATATCCCTAGCATAAACCTCCTACTGATTGTGACTGTTCTGATGGAGAAAAGAGAGTAAAAAAGAATGCAAATAGTGCTCCTTAGTCTTTTGCTTCTTGACCCCATTTCTCTGAGGTTCTGTCTGCTAAAACATTGTAATATTGATGGTATCAACTCTTCACTTGGAAAAATTGGAACCTATAAATCTAAGGCAATTCAGCTGGAAAGAAAAGATTTATTTCTTTCTTAAGCGTGAAAAATGTTTGATATCATTTCAGTGGTACCTGAAAGAACAGGCAATAATATAAAAGCTGGGGAAGAGGACTGCTCTGTGTATGCAATAACCTCAAATTCAGAGATTAGGATCTTCCAGGTTTTATATATTGAAACTTCGAATAATGTGTTAGATGTGTAGAAAACCTTGAATGCTTTTAAGCCATGCTGAAAACAATTCAACCTGGTCCTAATTCTTTTCTTTCTTTTTTTTTCCCCTAGACAGCTATGAGACAGGAATCTGCTTTTCCATTCTCACACCTTCCCACTGTAAGAATAAAATAAGCATTGTTAACTATTCATGGTGAATGTTATTTAGCTTTTGTATATAAGTTATATAAAAAGCCAATTGCTAGATTGTCTTGAACTGAAAGTGAAACATATCACAGAAAAGGTTGAACTCCTTTAAAAATATTTTTTGTTTGAATGGGAGATTAATTTCAAGTGTCTTTCCCAAGCAGTTTAGCTTTTGCTAATTGGAATGGAAAAAAATGCAGAAAACTCCTTTTAGCTGTCACTCTTGGAACTCAGGAATCAATCATTATTGTCTTGGAGAAACACATGTATTTCCTAATTAGCACATTCAAGGATTGCCACAAACCAGTAAGAAACACAAGATTACACTTTGCTGAACTTTGATACAACTTGACAAATATGTGGAAATTCACAGTGTGTGTTCACAGTATTACGTGTCTGTTTTATAACCCTTTGATACTGCTTCACTGAAAACAGCTAAATAGAACAGATAAGCACATTTTAAAAAGTACAAAGCAATCACCTAAATGAGAGTGTATTATTACTTTTCCTTTGTACAGAAGACACTGGTACTCCTTTAGTCACTACAGAAAAGCACAGCACCTTATTTATGTCCTTATCCCAGGAGGAGTAGGAGCATCTGAAATTGTTACGGTGCCTTCTGTACTAAAAGATGACTTCAGCAGAGACTTTAAATGCTCATCACCTCTCAGTTTCAATCCATTAGTATGCATCTCTCCCTGGGGAATATGGACTTATAGCTCACACATGAAATGAGATGCGGCTGTGGTTAACAGCCCTCATAGCTCTTTCCAGCTTAGTGTCAAGATGAGCAAGAGACACCAACATGTGTTTGTAGCCTAGATTAAGAGTGTGCTTGAAGAGGGCTGTACAAGGTAAGGTGACAGCTGTCCTGGGTGGCAGCCTCCTGCTCCCAGGCTGTCAATTCTGCTGTACCTGCAATGGCTCCTTTCCTGTATTAAGTTTCCAGTAAATCTGACAGGATAGGATGATATGGTGCAAAGCCAACCACAACAAAAAGGAAACACCTTGTTCAGCCTGAATCTGGGATGTGACATTAGATTTAAGAAGGCGGTTGCCAAATTCAAATGGTTATGATTTATGTGGCAGGGTCACCATGGAGTTGTGGGCTTAGTTTGGAGGAGACTCTTAAAAATATTTTCATAGGAGATAGGCCACATGTTTACAGAAATATTAAAACCGAACTGGGTTAGGCTGTCATCTGATGGTAATTAAGCAGCTCAGCTGAAATGCAGGCTCTGGGATGCTACGGAAAAATGACAGAAATTGTTTAATTGATAATTTAGTGGAGTGACTTTCAAAAGTATATCTGGACATAGCAAGCGAAAGCTGGTTTTGCTGTGCTGTTCCAAATGTGGTACTGCTATACTTCGCTGCTCTTACTACCAGTTCATACCAGAATTCAGACTAAGTATTTCCGTACATATCATAAGTATACTTTCACTTTATAGGGGAGAAACAGCCTCTGCAGCCTGGGCATGCATGTCCACAGGATCTTGAAACTGCACCAGGGCAAGGGCATGGGCACACAAAGTTTTAGTGCAGTTTCAGAGAAGCACAGTAACATAACTCCGTTTGTTACACCCCAAAAAACACATTTTGTCTCTTGTACGATCTTGTATTTTGGAGCCTAGAGTTTTCCAGCCATCAGGAATCTGTTTCTCTGGTGCATATACCGTTGGGGGTTTTGTTGGCTTTTTATTGTGTTTTATGGTGTTCACCTTTTTTTGTTTGTTTTGTTAAATTTTTAACATGCTTTTACTTAATATAGGAAGGATCACAGCAAATCATTTTGTAAATCAATAACACAAGACCAAAAGACTCTGTGCTCAGACAGAAGCCACAGTGAAAACACGAGGACTGCCACCTGCCTAAGAAATGCCATTCACAGCTGCTGAAATGAGCTTTACTGTATATTCCTGTCACTTTAATTAAAAAAAAAAAAGGGGGGGATTTAAAGGGAGGATTTCCAGATCCCCTCTGTGACCATGCACTGTTCAAGCTTCCAGCTTCTGAACTATGATCAAACATGTCCCCTAGATCCTGCACACTGCACTTTCCCACCGCATGCCTCAGCACAGCCCAAAAAGCACAGGCGCCTTTCCTTTACTCACTCTATATAAGGCAGGTGCTTACAGTGCTGAGCTGAAATATGTGGAGCCTTTTCTGTAATCATTTCTTTTACTTTCATTTGCTAGGAAATTGTTTATTCAGTGTTGTGGCCAACTATATTGTGATGTATTTGACAAATATTTTAAGTTATAAACCCCAAAATAGCTAAAAGAAGCATTTTCTTATTTTCTCTGTCTGATTTACCTTCCCAAGACATCAACTACAGGACAATTATATCTTTGTTATCATCAGTAAACCAGCATTAAATCAATATAATTCCTGAAGACCACAATGAACTTTGCATCAAGAGAAGGCTGAATTACTGAAGAGTGAAATAATAAATACAACAATTACTTCATTTACTTCATAGCACATAATCTAAAAACTGAGTTCACTTGTATTTCCTTCCAGTCTTGGAAAATAATTGAAAATCATGTTGAGAATACTGTGTTTAATGTTTATCAAAAAAAGGCACAGTCTGGAATTCATAATTCATTATGGGAGGCTTTACATTTTTCAATAGAAAATTATATCATGTCATTTTTGTGGTTGTCTAATTTGAAATCATACAAGCCACAAGAACTGTGGGAAAGTGAAGTGACTGTATGATAGCTCAGAGTGGAGATGAAGTAGTGGAAGAAAAAGGAATCATATAAATAATAGATGAAATCGCTTCTTTTTCTAGTAAATAAGTGCAAGAGAAGAGTGATACAATATGTGCCCCACAAGACCACTGTAACTATGGCAACAGTGATACATGTGCTGTCTACACTGCAGATTAGCCATATAAATATATAACTGATGGACCCATACACCATGTATACTTGTACCTTAGTGACTTTCCAGCTGTCTTTTTATTGCTGTGAGCGGTCTTCATGTCTCATCCTTTTATTTTTAGAATATTTGCAATGCCTCCAAAAGGAAAAAAAAATGTTTTCATGCGTCCAGCCAGTTTCTTCTCACTTAGTAAGTCAGAAGGAACTGACTTTTGTGAGAGAGGGAGAATATGGATGTGTATGTGTAGGTATGAGCACATGGGTGATGGGCATAGCCATCAGCCCCCTATATCCTTTAATCTCCCTGCTTCAAGATTTTAATTTTTTAGATTCATGTCTTTTGTAAAGAAGTGTTTTAGGCAATATTCTAGTTTGATATATGTGTTGCACATCACTCAGTCTACAACCTAGAAAGGGAGGATTACTCTCTATGTTCTCTAACTGCCTTGCATTAGTCTCGGCTGCAATTGGAGAAAATTATACGAGAATTCTTAGGACATGTAATTTCCAGCTGCCTCAGAACAGACTGACCTCTTCATACTGCAGAGGGATAAAGCTCTTTAAATCCTCCATGTGCGTGCCAAGAACCACAAGGGAGTGAGGCTGGGAAGAATTCATACCATGCGTTAAGTCTCTGCACCTCCTAATCAAAACTTCTCTTTTATGGACCTATTTCTTTTCCTTGGTTTACGAAGATACTTGCTTGTTTTAGCTATTTGACAGTGCAGTTCTGTCTCCATCCTGCTAATAGTGTTATTACTGACAAACTGTAAATTGTGTCCAATTTATAAACGCCAATAATTTCAGGCTTTTCTTTGAAATATGGATAAATAGCTGGTGATTTTTAAAGGTCAAGTCATATTCAGAATTGCTTGACTTAATTACAGGGATGAATTTTCAAATGGCATTGTTCATCACCCTGTGCCACACTGTGCCACACTCCATCACTTGCATTGCAGGGCATTCTTTATTCTCCTTCTCTGGTCTACCTGTACTGCACAAATGATTGCCCCTTTTGTGTTTCACAGAGTATCAGAAAAGTGCATATTACATATATTCAGTTTGTCACCTGAATTGAGAAGAAAAAAAAAAAAGAGACATTTCCATTCTTTCAAAAATTTATATTTCAGGCAGTCCTGTCACTGACTGAAAACACTGCTGGAAACAGAAGCATGCCTACCTGAAGAATGGAAAATAAACACAAACTTAGACAAAAGTGGCATTGATCTATGGGGTTTGTGTTCCAGAATACCTATGATTTCTAAACCTGTAGCCATCTAGAGTAGCTTAGGGTCATCTGGTCCATCTGAAGGAGAATTGTTTTGTGATAAACTTCATCAAAGCCCATTCCCAGTGGAATCCCAGATAAGAATCTGCTGCCCCATTGATCACTACCATCCTCTAAATTGTTGCTGTATTTTCTGACTTGGATGACTGCATCCTTGTGAAGTGGTTTCCTTGCAGATGATGCACTAAGTTTGCCCACTGCCATTACTTGATGGCAAAGCACCTTTACACCGCAGGTGAAAAGATCCACAGGTGCTGCTGAATCCAACAGATGGAGCAACAGGGGTTTGTATTAATAAAACTACTAATCCAGTTGAGTCTCCAGTTAGATGTTCTGTTTGTTGATACTGTCATCCCCAGTGGATGACTGTATTCAGTCATAAAATACTCACATAAATAATTCAATTGAATTTGGCATGGGTCACACTGTAGCTACATAGACTCCATTGCAGCCTTTTTGACATGCAATAAAGACCATCCCAAGATTGAGAGTACCTCAAGCCTCATCTTCCCAAAAATATGCATTTAATGTAACAAGCCTGGGTTTACCCCCCCAAAATGAAGGTATGCTTTCAGCACATGGAATTTTACACGCCATTTCTTGCTAGACTGCATAAAACAAGTCCATGACCCAGAGCTGAATATTAGCATTTAATTGGCTATTTTTCCTATAGCATTTGCAGTTACACACTTTTTCTTTTTCTGTTTTGTTTTTTTTTTTTTTTTCTTTTTGAAAGCCCCAGGTGCTCAAATGGTGCTCTGTGTGGGAGAGGTCTGAGATAAGAAGCTTTCTCATGTGATTGATCAGCACAATTTCCTGAGCCTATGTCACAAGGCAGCAGCAGCCTAGCAATTACCCACATTTTCCAGTCCCTCACTCTGGGCTGGCAAATGCATCCAGTTGCTTCTCTACTCACCTCATAATTAGAGCAACTCTGTCTCTTCTCCGGATGTCTGTAATGAGCTGAGTCTCACCTTCTAAGCTTTACCTGAGTAACAACAGGCATTTTGAAAGAAAGACTTACTGACACATAGCTCTTGTTTGTCCCTCCTGCTCTCTGCTTTCACTTGGATACTGAACTAGGTGTAGTTTGCTGGTCTGCTACATATTGCATGAGATAAACATTCCTCACAACTGTTTTGGTGGGTGTTTATTGATCAGCAAAATCAACACACGTTTTATTATTGTGTAACTCTTTTACAGAGAATACCATAAGATAAAATAAACTAAAACTCACACAAGACATGGAAAAAACTATACCTGTTAAAGGGGCCTGTGCTACAAAATCTGTATTTTTAAACAGCTATCTCACGTTTCTCCGTTATTCATTGTGTATAGAGAAAAATTTCACTGGAACATGCTATTGTAACAGTAGTTACCAGAAAATACTCCATTTTAGGAGTGACATTTTATGTATTGTATAACATAATGTGATCCTTCTGATACAAAACAGAGAGCAGAAGAGAAAACAGAACTAAAGATGCCAGAGACGTTTTAGGAAGATTGTTTGAAAAGGAAAATTTGCATTCAGAGCAAATGCCCAGTGCTGCTTTTTATCTCAATATTCAGCTCTGTATTCATTACTCCATTTCCATGAGAAGGAAAAAAACATCTTTCAAGGGAAGACCTGTTACATGGAGGCAAACTGAATTTCTGTATGCCTCAACCACTGGACAATTACAGATTCTCATAGAAGAGAGCAATATCATGTTCTGCTTAGAAAACCACTTTGGAGATATGATGAGAGGATGGAAGTTGATATGACACAGCTTCATTTCTGCTCAAGCACTCTCTATGAAAACCTAATATACACTGAAAGGAATTATAAATACAGGATGTCTTCCTTAATGTCAGATCATAAGGAAAGAGACCTTGGCAATCTATTCAATACTGCTGACTCCATAGTCATTAAAAGTAGTATGTGTAGCACAGTTTGGGTGCCATAAAATAGAAAGGCAAATATTTTGTTGTTTTGACATTTGCAGATAGCTAAGCTCTCAGGGAGATCATTTTAGGCACACATTTTAAACCTTTGTGTCTTTAAACAATGTTAGGAAAATATATTCAAGGGCAAACATATTCATACCATGTTTATCATTTCACTGGAAAATTTGTTGTGGATATCAATTTCTATACACTATATTGAAACCTTAAAGTTTCCTGAAATTGTACTTCAGAGGAGGAATAGGATGGTAAAAATGCACTGAAGTGGCAAAAGCTTCTATGTGAGTTGTAATGTTAAGCCTAGAATTATTATTGTTTTAAACAAATTAAGAAGGGAAAATCAATCTGTCTTGTAGTTGTAAAGAGCAACATTTTTTTTAGATTTTTTTGCTGCAGTTGAAAACCAGGTTTGTTAGTTCAATGAAATGGTAGTAAGGATGATAAACTGATCCTTGGGGCTGGACATAGCCTTGGGTGGCATGGTTTAGTGGGAGGTGTCCCTGCCCATGACAGGGGGGTTGGAACTAGATGATCTTAAGGTCCTTTCCAACCCTAACTATTCTATGATTCGATGATTAAAATGAGAAATATCAAATAGCATAGTCAATTCATTTTAATGGTTAGACGTAACAGTTGCCAAATGCACACTGTTGAGAAACTAAGGAGAAAAGGGGCACTCAGCTTGTCAGCTTTCTGAACATAAGTCAAAGGCAGACAGCTATGGCCCCAGTGGAGTAGCTCCTTGGAGCCCTTAATGAACTGGTAAATTAATTTTACTTTGGAGTCCTCAACTTTAAAGACCACATGAATGTCCCTGATCATTTTTACTGCCTCTGCATCCATCAGTGTTGCAGTGAAATATTTCTATTTGAAGCAAAATACTTATGCAAAAAGACTAATGTTAACATGAACTCCATTTCGAATGCCACCAGCTGTAAGCCAGTAATGCACAGGAGGAAGCCTCCTGCAGAACAGAGTGGCTTCGGAGAACAGAATTAGGACAATGCCAAGATCATAGTATAAATATCTATGGTACTTGCATCATAACTTCTGGTATACTAAAATAAGATTGCCCCATCACATGTTTTAATCTGAAGGCAACCAGATTGCTCTAACTGAAAAAAGAAAAGGTCAAAAGTCATACCACATAGCTCCTGTAGTATTAAAGCTCCAGATTCAATAGGAAGCTTGGCAATGTGATCACATTTCTGAGGTCAGCTTAATTTTTAGGGCTTCATTTTGTGCTAGCTAAGTGAGTGGTAAATTTTTATGGCAGAATGAGGTCTTGCATGCACCCTGGGACTAAAATCTTATTACTCAATGAGGTATTTGCTGGATATGAAAGAAGTTTCTCTAGAGATCTGTAGGTAAAATGATTTAAGCTGCTTATATGGTCAAGGTTTTAATGACAACTTGCCAATCAATAACACTTCTGCTCCTACCCAGAGGGTACAAGTTGAACCAGAGTTCACTCTAGTTGATTGTGTTACAAGAATGGAAATTCCTCTTGTGAACAGCACCTCAGTGCTGTAGTAACTGAACAGGACACTGGGTGCCACTTCCATTTGTTTTGAACAATGAAAAAAATAACACGGTGTCAAAAATAAGGAAGAAAATATGTGCTTGAAAGAAAAGAGTGAGAAGTCATATCTGCTGCCATTTATTCTGTTTCAGTTGGCTGGTAAACTGAATACACTGCCTGAATCTTGTTTCAAGGAGTTGACTATGCCCTGTTGTTGTTTTAGTGGTTTGAACGACATTCTGCCTTTCCTTTATTGTGTACCCAAATGGAATAAATATTGACACAGACCAGTCATGGACTGAGGGTGATTTTGCTGTGGGCACCATACATGAACACACTTGAGAGATGCATGTAGAGGGACCGATCACTGCAAACTGCAGGGTCCTTTTCTTTTCTCCTACAAGTAGTTTTGTATGCACCAGCACCTCTCTTTTAGGGTTTCCTTGAAAGCTGAACCTGAGTGCACAGGACAATTAAGACACTCCAATGTATCTGTCCTGTTATATTTACCTGTGTCTTTTTCAGTATGGCAGAAGTGTTTAGCAGAACTGCAGTCAGAAACATCTTTCTGAGATGTATCCAGATCACTCAGCTGAAAAAACCCAAGAGATCAATTCTTCTCATTTGAAGGGAGTGGAAAACTTATCCAAATTTGTCATATGATGTTTCTTGCCAGAAATTATTTGTGTGTATGTGGGTAAAAAGAAAAAAAGAGTCATCTTTGCATTAAAATTATTTTTACCAAATGAACACCTTCTTCCATCCCCTCCACTTTGCTTTCCAGATATTCATTCTGCAGTAAATGCCTGCACAACTAACAGAGACAAAATTTAGATCATTATCTTCTGAGATGGAACTAAATCACTGTAGCAGCACTAATCTAAATGAGCACCATGGGGCAAGCAGCAGTGAACCAGCAGACCTTTTGCTGCAGCAAATTTTTCTTTGTAAGCATAATGCTGTTTTCATGATGAGTGCATAAGAATTTGTTCAGACACCACACTGCAAGGCACTTAAATTCTCAAATCCACATTAGGAAACTCAAACCAGGTACAATGTATGCATTAGTCTTCCCAAAATGGTTCCATATTTAGGTGCTCCAGGACAATGGCAAGTCTGCATAAGGCTAGTTTGTGGAATTGAACACTTACTGCTGTTACCTTGAATCTAATTGCTTGAGTAATTTAAATGACATTGATGGCACACAGTAAAAAAAAATCCATTGAATTCTAAGAAAAGTAGAAACATACTTTCTCTCTAGCTATGTGATCTCTTTTTGGCATGACACCAAGGTGTAATCTCTATTCTTCCAGGGACATGTTTCTGACAATTGTGGACGAAGTTTGAAATTATGGTCTTTTTATCTATTACTGTACCACACATACAAAAAGCTGGATTTAAATCAACATGCTTCCATTGAAATCACAAAGTTGTATTGATGAATACCCTTCGAGGAGCTTGCTCAATAGTGGAAGGACTAAAACAGTTCCAGTCTGCAGATAATTACAGAAATTTTGGCATATGGCATATGCAATTAATTTATCAGCATTAGGAATAATTCCATTGGCTAATAACGCACAAAAGAAATATTATACTTTTATTATGGCCATAAAGATATGTTAATTTTTCATTCTATTTCTTAGCACAAAAACAATGGGATGTTGGGGCCCTGTGCTACAGAAGAGGGAACATTTTTCTTTGATTCAGTGGAGAAGACCAACAAGTGTACGGGCCTGCTCTTTGAAGAAAATTATGCTAAATTTTAACCATACATTATAAACTGTAGGTGATCTGAATTCAGTGGATATACCTCAACTAAAGACACTTTCTTGAATTTTCTAGACAATAAAAGGGCCTAGCCACTTCTAAAAAAAATCTCTCAAGCAAATTTTGATCCCAAAGTCAGGAACAAAACATTTTACATGACCTTCATTATTTTTCTCTTCTCCGAGCATTGTTATTTAATGTTTAAAGGCAGCATTGAGCATGAAGGTTTACACAGAGATCAAAGAGCTCATTCTTGACTCCAGGGACCTGCAGTCTCACTGATGAAATGGGGAAAAAAAAAAAAAAAAAAGAGAGAAAATGGTGCAACATCAGCAAAAGTCTGCAGCGATGCATAAGACGACCTTGAATTAGACAAGGTTTTTTCGTGCTATGACATGGTCCCTTTTTTTTCAGCTGTATAAACAGGGAATGATGTTTGGATGACAGTTGAACATAGGGTAGAGATGGCATTGTGCTGTCTACTGTAAACTAATTCTACATCACTGTCTTTAATTTCATGAGACTTGATAACCAACATTCAGAATATATGCTAATTTATGACACCAGTGCTAATCTTGTCAAGATCATGAAGCTGTATTAATTTACCAGATTATGAGTCATTTAGAACTGTAAATAACACATAGCAGCTAGACTATAAAATTTTCTGATTATTTAGTATTTTCCTAACTGCTATATATCCTAAAACCGGTTTTATGAAGATTTTACTCTGGAAACTAAAGGTTTTTGTTACAAAATTATTATTAACAGATTCTTCTTGTCTAATTAAAATTAGAAATTAGGTTCAGCCTGGAGAAGAGAAGGCTGCATGGAGACCTCACAGCAGCCTTCCAATATCTGAAGGGGGCCCATAGGGATGCTGGGGATGGACTCTTCATTAGGGACTGTAGTGAGAGGACAAGGGGTAATGGGTTCAGACTTCAACAGGGGAAGTTTAGATTGGATCTGAGGAAGAAATTCTTTTCTGTGAGGGTGGTGAGGCACTGGAATGGGTTGCCCAGGACAGTTGCGAATGCTCCATTGCTGGTAGTGTTCAAGGCTGGGGTGGACATAGCCTTGGATGACATGGTTTAGTGTGAGGTGTCCCTGCCCACGGCGGAGGGGTTGGAACTAGATGATCTTAAGGTCCTTTCCAACCCTAACTATGCTATGATTTTATGATTCTATGATTCCAATCAAAATACTTTTTAATTTTGTTTAGTATTATCTGTGTTTTGCTTTACCTATAATATTCTGGTGATATTCTTAGGAAGGAATTTTAATTGCTTCAGATTATATTTTAAATTGCTTTGTTTAAGCCCATTGGACTGATTTGTGGAAAATATCAAATGTCTTTCCTAAATACCTGCATCAAGGGCATTGCCATTGTGGCAGTTAGGAATTCGTCAGTCCTGGTGTTTTCATCAGCAGGCTTAAGCCTCCCCATTTGGGAGGATCAAAATCTGACACTCTAAAAACAGGCTTTGAGAGTATTAGAGAAACATAAGTTGACAGTACCCTGGCTGTACTTTTGTAGGCCTGGGCCTCACATGTAAGTAACTTTAACAGGGATGGTGCCATTTCCATGATTATAATTTGTTTTAAAGGTTATTTTATAATGGTATTAATCCCAACTAAGAGAACATTCTTGTGCCAAAATATGCTAAAATTTAATTGGTTTTATGTGTGAAAGTATGTAATAGCCAGTTTTAAACAGCCTTATACATTTCAAAGGTACAGAATGGTTGCAGTTAATAACAGAATTTAACTGATTTCAAACTCTCAGCACCAAGACCAAATCAAGCAATCAGTGTTTATATAAACATGACAAAATTCACTCTACTTATGTACAAATTTGTAGGCACTGCACATATAACTTGGGAGTAGGAAGGATGTGTTTAATGAGAGCTTGGCTGGTGTGACTAGGAGCCTTTATTACTCCCATGGATGTTAAACTGGAGAATTCTGTGTTACTTCTGTATGGGTTTTAGGTTTTTGGACAGCATTTCTCATGCATGTGAATCCAGGCCTCCATCTTTAATGATTTTGAATGCAGTCTGGAGGCCCTGGCCCTCACGGTGGAGGAAGTCTCAGGGGACAAACTGCACTGCCCAAGGAAGACTCACAGAAGAGACTTAGTATAGCTGCATACGCGTGATAGGACTCAGGGAAGACTGTGCTGTAGAGAGCTTCTGAGAGAGGTCCTAGGGCGGGAGGAGGGCTGTTAAGAGGGGCCTGAGCTGGGCTCTCCACATCTTGGGGATCCCCTTTGACTGCTGCAGCTTGGCAAAACGTAAAATAGCTGCAGAGTCACTCTGCAGTTAGAGGTAACCATAAGGATTTAGTCCAGTTGTGAGCAGGAGGCAGAATTTTCCTTCAGGAGATGTGTAAAGTGCAAGCTGGCTGAGTTGCGGTTGCTCTGGAAACCGTCCTTTGAGTCTCTTTACTCTTGTAAGTGTAACTTCTCAATCATAACACTACACTAATCATATTTTGGGGTTTAATATCCCTTTTTAAAGCCAAAAGAGAAGAGGGAAGCAGAAGCATTGTATGAACATTAATAAGCACTGCACTAACCTTCATTTGAAAGCCTAATTAAAATAATTGCAAATGCTCATATTTGATAGTATGGGTGTCTAACCAGATTTTTTTAAATGTCTTCCGTTTTAACTTGGGGTTAAGATCCATGTAAAATCCACTCACAAGCCTTGAAAAACAGTCACAGTGGAACAGTAGAAACATGGGATATATTAAGGGACACTTCCAAATCCTATTTAAGCAAAATCTATGTTCATAAAATAAATTATTAAAAAGGGCATAAATGCTTAGATGTTGTTTTGAAGTTAATTCATAGCTTCTTTTTTATTCTTGTAAGAATAAAAAGCAATCTCCTTCTGTATGTCTTGTAGTTTTCACAGTGTTTTGTTTCTTGAAATAACTGTTGTAAGCAAAATTAGGCTGACGGGTTGCCCTTTTTCCCGCACAGAAGGGAGCAGCAGTAGCATCAAAATGACAAAGCAATAATCATCAAAAGCTGTGTGAATTTCTTTTTTTTTTTTTTTTTTGGTACAATTGTTAGAGAGGAGAAAGATTTTGTTGGAAGAAAAGCAAGGAAATATTCCAGAGAGGATAAATATCAATGAGAATGTCTGTCCCTGAAGAGAATGAAGGCAGAAGGCAAAGACTTTGGACATGTACTGTTGGTAGAATTGGTTCAGTGGCATTTAGGAGGGATGATTTCTGGGCTTGTAAAGAACAGGGAATCGTGCACAAAAAGAAAGCTCATATTGCAGGAGCAGAAGCTCTGATTTTTGTTGCCAGATTGGGTGGGTAACAGGTTAGTTGAGAGAGTCAGAAAGGCTTAGATATCTAGCAAAGAGGAAATGGCTCAAACGCCAAAGCATGGCATCTGATATTTAATAGATACAAGCACTAAGGGCCATGTAATATATAGCTGCAACTGTAGAAATTTTATTGCTGATGCCAAGAGTGTTTTAATCAAGGTGTTTAGGAGATGTCCAGGAACTGATGAAATATGGTGGGGTTGGTGTTAGTGAGCCTGAGCGATACGTATTTTCTGACTGGGGTTTATGGATGGTGTTTACAGTTTATTCTATAAAGATCATAAGAAAAGCAGTAACTGATTCAAACTCACAGGCAATTCAGTTACAGAGGCCATATTCTTGTGTACTACAGCTCTGACTAATAAAAACCAAAGATGAGGGAGCTCTGGGCAGCTGCTACAGATTACCAAATTTGAAGGCTGGTTAAGACAGGCCAAACTAGTTCTTAAGGCAAGAAACATTTTTTCTTGTGGATAGCTCTTTTGGTGTGCTCCTGATCATGGTGGAGATCCAGGCTGGCCCTAAACACCATGAGGTCCAATCCAATCCTCCAATTGAGGAGCAACCTCCCAGCCCTTGCATGCTTACCGCCTCCCTACTCAGATATGATGCACTGAGTCTGAGGAGGATGCCCAAAACAGAGGAAATCCCAGCAGGAGACACTAATTTCATGCAGTGATGGGGGAATCACTGATAACATATATAACAGAGAGACATTTTATTATGTTGAAGATTTATGACTATTTTGACATGTTTTATCTGAATATTCATGGGTTGATATCCTGAACAACGTATTTGGCCACTGTAAATAATATGCACAAGCTGTTCTTTGTAATGGCCATGCAATGCCGATAAACAACTTTTCTAGAGATTTCTCTTCCTCTCTCTCATTTCCACAGATGTGGTAGTGTAGAGGTGATTTGAACAAGTGGCCTTTTTTTCACTCAGACACTTCAAACTGTGTTTAACAATAAAAGTAAAGGGAAAGGTTGCTTTAGGTTTTTATAGCACACTGCAGTGTGGTAGAAAACAGCCATTTCAAGGGCAGGTAAACATAAAGAAATAAAGTGATTCTGCTGATGCTTTACTTCTGGTGACAGAAGTTTGGCTTTCCTGGTGTGCACAGACCAAATATTTGGATTATTTTATTTCTTTTTTCAAGTTCAAAATCTCAGGCAATTTTAAGCACAGATTTGAGGCTGACATTTATTTATTTGTTTAGCTAAGTAAACTGTGTCATAGGGTCTCTAGACTTCAGAAGACTATTATAGCACTGATCCATATACAGGTGATTCAGTTAAGGCAAATTATTGTGTCTAGCAACTGCTTAGAAAGATACTAAATATTTTCATTGTTTACAAAACAATTGCCTTTTTGCATAGATATACTATACACCTATATAATCTTATCAGATCTTCATATTACTAGGTATATAACAGTTTCCTTCAATATTTTTATCCTATAAATGACCTTGACAACAGCTTACCCTGTCTTGACCTCAGCACTGTGTCCCATCCTGGAGCTTTCAGCAGGTTCAAGAGAACCTGAATGCTTATAAAAACTTTGAAACACCCTTTGTAGCTATGAGCATGCAGCAAAATCTGCAGTGGCACATGGCAGTGTTTCAAAGCACAAGTTTTTGTTAACCAAGCAGAATATGGTATCTTCATCTTTATCCCAGGACAGAAAAGCAAACATGTCTTTGTATACATATGGAAAGTGTTCTCTGTTTCTTTAGCATTAGTATTTGAGAGTCTCTCTCTCCCGCCACTTCATCTGTCAAAGTTCTTATCCCAAGACCCTACTGCGCTGGGTGCGATTCATTTATCTAGCTATAGTATCTCAAAAGTATGCATTAATGTCCTAGTTTAATCTGATAGAGTCAATTTTATTCCTAGTATCTGGTATAGTGCTGTATTTTGAATTTAGGATGAGAATAATATTGATAATGCACGGATGGTTTAGATGTTGCTGAGCAGTGCTCATGCTAATAGTTCTCATGCTGAACCCAGGACACTAAGTTAAGGACTTTTCAGCTTTTCATGCTGCTCCTGCCAGTGAATACACTGGAGGTGCACAGGAAGCTGGGAGGGAGCACAGCCAGGACAGATAACCCCAAGTGAACAAAGGGTTATCCCATACCGTATTATGTTATGTGCAGCATATAAACTGAGGGGGAAGCTGGTTGGGAGTCTGCTGCTTGGAAACTGACTGGGCATTGGTTAGTTGGTGGTGAGCAACTGTTTTCCATTTGCATCAATTGTCTTTCTTGGGTTTTATTTATCTCTTTTATTCTGTTTTCCATTTCATTACAATAATTTATTATTACTTTAAAATTATTTTATTTTAATTATTCAATTATTCTTACCTCAATCCATGAGTTTTCTTACTTTTACCCTTCTGATTCTCTCCCTCATCCCCATGGGGGGAATGAGCAAGCAGCTGTGTGGTGCTCAGTTGCTGGAGGGGGTTAAACCACAACAATTTAGATGCATTCTACATATTAGTCTAATGTAAGTTGCACTGAAAGTGCACATTTCTTTCCATTCTCTACTGCAAGACACAAGACAATTAGTTTAAGTGTGTAGCCTTCAATTCCTGACTCATAACTGAGGGGAGATGAATTCCAGCCTCTGTTTCCACACACTCCATTTCCTGAGTGGCTGCTTGGTCTAGGTCGATGTGCAGTTGATTATCTTTCACTGCACCATTTGTATTTTTCTGGCTCTCAACTATGGTTACACCAACCTGGGGAGTCTAGGTGCACTCTAGAGACTATGCAGAGCCTACACCACTGCAGTGCTTCAAATTATTCTGTGTAGCGACATCTCAGGTGACAGAAGCAGTATTGCTATCCTCACACATGGATCCAAGCAGGTAAGGAGAAAGGTGTGCCCTGCTTCAGAATGATATCACGGATATATTGCTTCAAATTTTGAAGCAGGCTCTGTTGCCAAAATCTCTGAGCTCTATGCACTGGGCACCATTACACAGTGTAGACTGGACCTCTATTCCCAGCAGCTGTACTTTATTCTCTTGTACATTCAGTCCTAATAAATCACAATATGAAAGTCAATGGATATACTGAACCACATATGACCTCCGAAAAATAGCTTCACAGTTCCTCATGTGGCATGTTGCCACTGATTCCTTTGGAGTTATTCTTGACTTACAGTGTTGAAAATAAAACCTGCCTGCAGATGCGTAGGGGTGTAAATGAGGCTGATGCAGCTGATTTTATTTTTACCTCTCTTGCATATACTGATTGATGCTTTATGTTAAACTTTTTCTACCAAAACAAAATGTATTCATGGCTTATTAAGCAACAAAATAGGAGTCTCTTTACCCTGTTACTGCTTCCTTATATTGGTCACATATTAGGCAGTAACATGTCTTCCTCTGAAATACAAGCATCTTTTGGATTCCTAAATGTATCAGGTTATATTGTGGACTCTTTGCTAAATAAATCTTGTTACTCTGTGTCTGTGGACTATTTGGGGAGGTTAGTATGCTTTTGGCTTAATTTTAAAACCTTGTGAAAGGTATTTTTATGTTTCCAGTTTAATGTTTGCCTTTGCTGCAGGCACCAAAGAAAATTTTGGCGCAAATTGAGAACCCAGAACTTGTATCTTTTGGGAAAACAGATGTCTCGATTTTTTTTTTCATCCCTGAAATTGGTATTTCCAAAAGAAGGAAAACCTAAAAAAAAATAATTATTCAGAACCATCAAAATGCTTATTTCAGTCCTTTCCTCTCCCCTGTTATCTTGAATGGAATTTTTCATTTAATATTGCTGTAGTAAAATCAAAGCTGAAACATTTTTAAAAAATGTAAACACAAACATGTTTGATATTATCAGAAGAAAACAAGAAAGTAACCTCAGCTTATTTTGTTTAAAATTTAATCACAACTGGCCCAAATGAAGGACATAATTTTAATAAGACTGTATTTTTTGATAGAAAATTAAGTTTATTTTTCCCCTGTTTATTCTTATGCTTTTCCACTCAATTTTTAATATTGTGCTTTAGTATTTTTCTTAGAAAATAAGAGACATTCTTCTACAGCTGGACCTCTTTTTGTTTCTAACAGGCTGTTGGTCATTCAGTCTAGAAGGTTTACAGTTCTGATTTTGCTCCTTTTCTTGCAATCTTTGCTGCAAAGCAACATTTTAACTTCTGAAAAACATACTTTAGTGCAAGATACATGAAAATGGAAATGGAAAGCACGTGTGCCTCTCTTTGTGGAATGACTCTTTTTGTTCATATAACGCAATCCTGGGTGCTATCTCATTAGAACAGAGAAAATTGTCTAGTTGATGAGTATCACTGGAACGTGGAGAAAAAAGCAGGTGCCAGCTTCCTATTTATTCACTGTGACAGAAGACTTATGGCAAAGCAAACATTTAAAGCATCACCAAAAGAGCAATCTTCCTTGTAGGATTAAAATCAAAATATGTGACTTTTCCTTCCTCCTGATGACTGAAAAGCCCCAAGTGAGATTTCTGAAATAAGATAACAGGAAGATGAGCCAAGTCGATGACTCTTTCTAGCTTTTACATTTCTTAGTTATGCAATATCCTTAATAATCACAAAGTGGTATGTAACTAAAAAAAATACCCAAAAAAGAAATAACAATTCTTTTTTTTTTTTTTTATTTTGAAGGTTTGTTATCTCAACGCTACCATGTTGTGATGTGAAGCAAACATGAAAATTCAGCAATATGTTGCACACTTGGAAATGGCTAGTAGAAAGCAAGATGTGTCTTGACCTGAAACAAGGCATATGAATTGGAACTAACCGGTCACTGAATGTCACAAAATTTCCCCTTTCCTTTAATTTTGGAAACAATCAGTGAACTATTTAGGCTTGAAAGAAGGGCAACTGTCTCTAGAATTCTTAGCGAATTAATTCTTAGAGTAGCAAGGACTTTCTTGTCTTGGTGGAAGGCTGGTTTTGGAATAGATCTGATATTATGCAATTAAGTTGATGAAAAAAACCCATCATGTTCTTTTTTTCCTGCTTAGCTAGAGCTTAGACAGCTTTGAATGAAGAAGGTTGATGTGCTGGCTTTGAAGCAAACCTCATACTCACATAAAATATAGTTCCGCAGGACTCTGAAAATGAAATGATAAAAAATTGCTTGTTTTTTCCTAAAAAAATTTATAGTTGATTTGTCTCCCTGGCAGGCTGCAGGAACAGTGGAAGCAACACACTCTAGAGGAGAGCAGGGTAAGGGGTGCACACAAGGAGGTTAGAGAATATCGTTTCCCACAGTGTGGCTTAGGATGTCCCCAGCAAACAAAATTGAGAGAAAGGCGTGCAGCACAGTGGAACCCATGCACCTTTGCAGTGCACAGGAGGTGCGGAAGACCACTCGCTTTGGGCTGATTTGTATCTCCCAGTAGTGCCAGCATACATACACTGCTGGAAGAAGCTCACCCACCTCTGTAAGTCTACTTGGTGCGAAACTCAGATTAGTAGTTAACTAATCTGTCCATGGTGATACGGCAGAGTGCTTTTTATTTCTCACATGAAGAAATTTATTTGCCTTATATGAGATATCAGATGGGCAGTCTGATGGTTGCTCTGGAACAAGAGGTCTTTTTAGCTGTTCAGTGGTATTTTGGGGTAAATGTTAGAAGCATAGAATGGTTTGGGTTGGAAGGGACCTTCAAAGGTCGTCTAGTTCCAGCCCCACTGCCATGAACAAGGATGTCTTCAACTAGATTAGGTGGCTCAGAGACCTGTCCAGCCTTAACTTGAATGTTTCTAGAGATGAGGCATCTGCAACTTCTTTTATATTACTTTCTTCTTTTCATAAAATTTCTACTCACAGGTGCACCTCTGTTACATTACTGAGCTAGCCCTTTTTTTTTTTCTAATAAAAAGGTTCTGAAATACAGTGGGATTGCAAGAGAAAAGGCAGGAAAGCAGAATACCTTGATTGTAAATTTCAGTGCAAGCTTTCTCTACGTTTCTCTCAGAAAATGCTAGAATTTCTCTCCAGCATCTCAAATGTGTGGCATTTTCTTTGATTTAGTTAAAGTAAAAAATTCAGACCGTATATTACAGCTGTTGCATTTGTTGGTAATACATGAAGAGCATAATTCTCTTCCCTAGCTTTGCAGTGCTGACAATACTAACAGGCTTTCTGTCTGTCAGCAAAGTCAGGAAATGTGGCAATGACTCAGAGGAAGAAGGAATGCTGAGGGGGAAGTATAATTTTTTTTTAAAGGTTGTTTCCAGTTGTATGAGCGAAAGAACAATGGGTTTATTTGGGTTATTTTTCATACTTCATTTGGTCTGGAAGATAAACCTCAGAATTTGATTTTTAAACTGGAATGTATAGAAATTATACTTTTCTATATTATCACCTATAGAAAGCAGAAAGTAAAGAAAGTATAGAAATCTGGACACAATATACTTAGGAAATAAGATGAGATTTCACCCCTTAATGTGACTGCCAAGTTATGAAGGAGATCAAAGTTCATCAGTGTAGCCGAGAAGCACTTGGTGAGCCTCCATAATAGAAGGGCACGGCACATCCATATGTAAGATTAACTGTCAGTAAAGATTATGTCTTCTATGGAGAAAATGTGTTCTATACTGATTATGCATTTTGTACTGAAAGTTTCTTACACTGGTGTGATAGAGCTGCTTTGAAAGATTACAAATATTTCATCTTGCTTTTGTGCTGGAATTCATGCATTAATACTATTTTTCATTAATTCTGTTCTGTTTTTCCTCTTTTTTTTTTTTCTTTTTTTGAGCTATAAGTATGTATGTAGACTACTAGAGCTGAGTGAGATCAGATGTGGGAGTAACATAGAGGTAGACAGCCCTGTGAAACCAAGGAGAAGTGTGAGCGAAAGCGTGCGAAGGACATGAGGCAGTAGGGGCTGAGAATGGGTTGAATTGCAGAGCCAATAATCTTTATAATCTTGCTTTCCCAAGAGGCAAGATTATAAACAAAATATGCTGCATAAAAATACTATTTTCTATCCTTTCTTAAAAGAACATTAAAAATGTAAATTGCCTGGATACAGGCAAGCTTACACAAAAGGACAAGAAGACAGGACTGATCAGCGTGGCAGATTTTAAACATGCGCTTTGGCTTGTGGGCAGCTCATCAAAGGGAAGCTGTAAAATAGGTCTGGAAGTGAATAAACACCCCCTGATGTATTTCTATTCTGAGGAGCAGCCTCAAAACTGGAGTGACAGGAAGAGGGTGTGCCCAAGGGCGCTGTGGGGAATTGGCAGCGCAGGCTGGTAGTGGTGCCCTGTTATATCTCCTACATGAAGGCAGCGAGGGGTGGAATGGACAATATTTTGTGGTAAGAGGTGACATAAACTCATGTGGGCAGGACATAAAATCTGTATTAACAGCAGCATTACAGAGGGATACCTGAAGGCAAAGACTACCCCTAGGCTTTGCTACGGAAAACTCACTGCCTATTTGCAGGGTCTAGGAGCACTCCTGGGACAGGGAGCTCAGCTCTTCTGCAGGGGGGACAGTCTCATTTTGTATCAGGAATGATATATCTATTAAATAATTGATACTGATGAGATCTAGGGGAGACCATCCAGCTGCTTTCAGCTGGCAAGATTTGATTAGGGGCTGTGAGGAGGCTCAGACTGGGAGGTTTTATGACAAAGAATGGCTGACTCCCAAAAAATAGTAATGAACAGGTGAAAAGCTATTGTGCTGAGCACAGTGATTATAATAATAAGGAGGCTTTAAATCTTTTTTTATTGTGATGACTCTTATATTTGCTGGCAAAACTCTGCAGTACCTGTGATGACAGCTCATGTCATGTTTGCCACTGAAGTATCAGATGACAATGTTCTTGATCTGCTGGTTTGAAAGCCTTGGAATTAAAAAAAACCCTTCTGTTCTCAGAGGCAATCTACCTTTCATGCTTTATGAAAATGAAAGTAGATTGATTTTTGTAGAGTCAAGGTCTCATGTATTACTTATCAAGGGTGGATGCCTGCCATCTGTGCAGGGACAGAATCAGCCCTCTGGGGCTGACAGAACAACTCTCGGCTAAACACTCTGTAATGGATGGTGGAAAGGCCCCAGATTATGTTGGACCAAGCACAGTAATGGACCTGTAGCACTCACTGGCTACATATGTCCTCTGGGGTAGCTACAGGATGCTTCATCCTTCAGAAATTTTCCTAGGAAAAATGGTCAGATTTCTAGATTAAAAATGTTTGAAGTAAATTAGTAAGGTACTGATTTTAAAACAGTTTATCTGTCCTTATTTGTCTTCATATTACTTTTTTTTATTGTTATCTTGATAATTTATATTATATTTTTACCAGCTTTATATAGTGACAAGATGTAAATTAAGGATACCTTCCGAAATAGGTCTGCCTATTGCTGTAGCTGGGCAGGATATTCTTATAAAAAAGGATAGTAAAACAAAGGATTAGGATTTGGTTTAACAACATTGTCTCTATCACTCACAACTTAAGCTATTACTGTTAATATTTGTGTTGCCATCTTTGGGACTAAGACCCTTTCAGTGGAAAAGAAGCAAACCCATCATTGCCACTTATAAAACAATCTCATAGCTTTTAGGGTTCTCCAGCTGGGAAAAAAATACTGAATTGACTTCACTTCATGATTTCATATTTACTCTTTCAGACTATGTGAGGATTGCCAGTTTATGGAGGGATCACAATAAAACCACAAAAGAGACACAGAAAGCTTCAGTGTTCGAGCTGCAATTCTGAAAACTAGGAATTAGCAAACTAAAATATCTTCCAGATGTATTTCTGAATAAAAGAGTAAATACAGGTAAATATGGAGACTCCTAAACCAAGCTACGATTACCATGTACGTTATTCAGCTACCTGGGAGATCTCAAACTTTCCCCTGGTAGTATAAACAAAGAAAAGAGCAGCAGTATTTTCAGAGTGAAAAAAAATCTCCAGCTGTGTGTCACAGCTCCAGACTTAATGTAGATATGTGAAAATGAGAACTCTAACTAAAACCGTGGCTTCTGTATGGTAAAGCTGTACTGCTATTTTTTAATTTATGGCAAGATAATTTTAAAAATAGGCTGTTTGTCTAACCAGGTAGTGAATTTAACTGAATAGCACAGGTGTGAGTATGCAATGGGAATGGGATGGAAAAAGCAAAAAGCCACGAGAAACTATTCAGTTAGCAGCATCTCAAACAGCAAATCAGTGATAAGTTACCATTTTCCCTGGTCTCAGAAAGAATGATAATTCATATAATGAGTTATTTCCTTATGAAAAGCAGCAAGGCCATTGCATCTACATTTAAGAGCATCTGAAATTTGCCATCTGGGGAAGAGGAAAGGAGGGAAATATTTTTTAAGGAGAAAAACACACACATTTTTAACAGTATATGGGTATTGGAAAAGGATATTAAGTCATACTAAGGCAATTTTTCATTAATGACAAAAGTGCAGCTTTTTTTTCTCATCAGGATTTCATCCACCAATGGAAATGAGAAACTAAAGATGACATGCTGAGCCTATTGAATTAGATGGAAACACTTCCAGTTATTTAATGGGAGCCAATTTTTTCTCATTACTAAATTTATCATCAGAGTTGTATATTACAAGAGAGAACAAGATTGTGGTATAAATAGTCCTGATCTGACCTGAAGCATGTAGTAAGTTGAAATTATGCTAGTTAGTGTGTACATGAAGAAGCAAGAAACATTGACAGATGATTCATATATTATTGCTTGCCAAGGTACATAGGTAGGAAATAATAGTACTACAAGGAATTTCAAGCAAAATTAGGTTTTGGAACATTTTTGTATTGTTTTGGTGGGATAAACAGAAAAATACAAAGAAAACTTAACCACCTTATTCTAGTGCTGCTTTATCAGCTCTGAGAGGGCTGTTTCTTCTGATACAAAGTGTTGAAAATTTACCATATTATTTAGGAGGTGGTGGCTTTTTCTCTAATTTCACTTGAATTTAGTGCACTAAATTTCTTCTACTGAATTTCTCATTATGGGCACAGCTCTGTAGAAAGTCCTGACTCTTGGGTTAACCACCAACAAAAATGTTCTCATAGTTTTAAGTTCCAGAATGAGATAAGCAGCAGAAATCCTGGCCTGAATGAGATTGCTTATTTACTTTTCTAGGCCCAGATCATGGTGACTTTGGGTAATAATGACTGTGTCTAATATTTGTTTTCTACATTAAACCAGTGAATTAACAGAGCAGAGAACTGGTTTGGACTCCATCCCCTGATCTGCCCTTGCCTTCTATGCAACTTGGAGCTTTTTGGAGACGTTTTCAAATCCAAAGGAAAATTGTTACAACTGGGTGCAGCCCTAATAGTTAAGACAATCAGTCTCTCCTTATACATTTTATAGGATGCTACACAGTATAACAATAGTATACTCACTTTTCGGTCAATATTTAATGTAGAAGGAGAAAAGTTTGAAGCCAACAGAAAGTCTAGAGAATATTGCACTGTGGATGTCGGCATTATTCAACCACCATAATCAGGCAGTCTTCACCTTTTCTCTTACCATGTCAATAATGGAAAGAATTATAGCTACATAACACTGTTTGAAAGGGAGATTTTTAGAAGGAAGTTTTGTCAGGAACAGCCCACACTTCTTCCATCTGACACAGACAGGAAATTCTTCTTTCTTTTGTAAATCCTGGGGAGAAATCCCACAGCTGTTTCATTTCCCAGTGGCTGGCCCAGGACTGTCCTGCTTTTGTTTCAGCATTGCTGTGCCTGTGAACCATGATAATTTTACCAGGTGTTCATGTCCTGGCATTGAGATTGAAGACTCAATTCTTTCCCAGCCATTTCTTTTACTAATTTGCTGAGGAAAACCTGGTTACTCACAGGTGCTGTAATACTCAAGCTAAACTCCATGTAAAGTAATGTAAAAGTAAGATATAAGTAACAGATCTTAGTAAGCAAACTAAAGGCCTCTGAAAAACAACTTAGAGAAACCATGTCCTTTCAAGTCTGCTGCAAATAACAGAATCTGCAATGGTCTTCCTCCAGGTCAGCTCTCTTTGGCTTGCAATGCAGCAAAGCCAATTCTATTGCTGTTCTGTTCAAACCTGTGAGGTTCCTTCAAAGAAGCTGCAGTCAGTGGATAAAAACCTGAGGAAAAATAAGAGGAATCTCCTTTTCTCTTTTCTGTTGAACTAGACTGAGCTGTCTGATAAGTTATAAGGTACAAAGCAGTTCTGATGTGACCCATTCTTAAATTAAATCTGTTTCAGTGTATTGTTTCCAGTATCTCCTAAGGGCAGAGAATTAACTTTTTCCTTAGCATGCCCGGCATAGAAGCAAAGACACTCCTTCCTTTATGTAAGGCTTTTTCTTCTGAATTTTATTTCTTTCTCTCTTTCTATTGTTGTTTTAGTTCATCATTTATTTCTTGGTATAATTAAAAAAAATGCGGATTACACTTTGTGTCTGACACAGTGTACCTGTACCATTTCCTGCCATTCTGATAATGCTTGTTGCTTTGTGTGCTGAAGTTACATGAGAAAGTAAAGCTCCCTATATTTGATTCAGTAGCTGAACTCTTGTCATGATACAGAACCTTTTCTTCTATAGTCAGAGCGTTGTTGAGAGTCCCTTTGGATAAAGCAAAATGTCCAATTCCTTCTTTTAAAAATTTGCAGATCAAATTTGACATTTGTAGGACACCATAGCCTGTCTCTGATGTGTGCCTCTGTCTTTCAGTCACAGAACACTTATCTCTGCTTGCTTTGCAGTTCATGTTTTCTCACTTAGGAGGATGTGCTATATTTCTACCTTTACAGGCATTATTATGCAAGGCTGTATTACAAAACCACATTTTCTTTTTTTGTGGAAGTGATTAGGAAAAGGATGCACAGTCTGATCCAAAGTCAATCTTCACTTCCACAAATTTTAAAACAAATCTGGGTTATGGTCCAAAAGGCAGCCCCAACATAAATGAATGTATTTTTAATTAACTTTTTCAGAGCATCATGTAATTTAGCTACCATTCTTATGTAGCTACCTATATTGAGAAGAATATTTGAAATATTTTGTCAATATTTATGTACGAGAAATACTTTGAGGCATGATTCACAACCCTCTTATATAATGCTATATTTAATGGCTAGTTGAGATAACTCTGTCCTCAGGTTTACTTGAAATATGCTATTTATGCATAAAATTACAGTCACTTGGAGACTCTCCCTAGAGTCCTTAGCAGCTCTTTGACTTAGCCAATTATTATGGGTCAAATCATAAATTTTGTTAACTTCCCTCTGTCATCTCTTAAGGGGAAGCCAGAAAAGCAGGCTATTAAACATGACAGCTTGTTTCCTTCTAGTCACTTCTTCCTAGTTCCATTTCAAAGCAAAAACTCCTGCTATTTAAAGAGTCACTGAAAAAACTCAGTAAATTTCAAGATTAATTTATTCTGAAAATTTAATTTTAAGCGTAAATAGATTGGTTGGCTTGTTTATCTCTTCTTATATGAACAAAATCTTCCAAATGGTGATTATTCTGATTCCTTATCTATTGCTTACTGACTACTGTTAAAAACAAGATCTGTTTTTACATGGATGACCCATACAGTCACTTTTAGCTTTTAGTGTTCACATCTTTACTCCACAGAGAGAGCAAGTAGCCTTGCTTTTATTCTGGTTTTGAAATCAGAGTTCATTGTGCAAATTATTACAATATTACTACCTGGGCAGAAGAATTCAAATAAGAATAGAAGAAGAGGACAGACTATTAAGATGTATATGGCTGTTTTTATCAAATAAAGAAGAATAAGAAATACAACAAGTATTTGTGTAGCATGATCATATCACACAGGAGAAACTCAAATAAGGCTGCTGTGTATCTCAGTCATTGTAATATGATGGAGATTTCAGTCCCCTCTTTCATAGTGCAGTATCATAGAATCATAGAATCATAGAATAGTTAGGGTTGGAAGGGATCCCAAGATCATCCAGTTCCAACCCCTTGCCATGGGCAGGGACACCTCCCACTAAACCATGCCACCCAAGGCTCTGTCCAACCCAGCCTTGAACAACACCAGAGATGGAGCATTCACAACTGTCCTAGGCAACCCATTCCATTGCCTCACCACCCTCACAGTAAAGAATTTCTTCCTCATATCCAATCTAAGCTTCCCCTGTTGAAGTTTGAACCCATTACCCATTGTCCTCTCACTATAGTCCCTAATGAATAGTCCATCCCCAGCATCCCTATAGCCCTCCTTCAGATACTGGAAGGCTGCTATGAGGTCTCCACACAGCCTTCTCTTCTCCAGGCTGAACAGCCCCAACTTTCTCAGCCTATCTTCATACAGGAGGTGTCCCCTGATCATTCTCGTGGCCCTCCCCTGCACTTGTTCCAACAGTTCCATGTCCTTTTTATGTTGAGGACACCAGAACTGCACACAATACTCCAAGTGAGGTCTCAGAAGAGCAGAGTAGAGGGGCAGGATCACCTCCCTCAACCTGCTGGTCACGCTCCTTTTGATGCAGCCCAGGATATGGTTGGCTTTCTGGGCTGTGAGCGCACACTGCCTGTTGCATGGGATCTCACAGACAACACAGGGACAACCAATGTGATCAAACATTGCTACTTTATTAAACACAAGCGCCATCTTTTATAGGAAAGTCACAGAGTACTGGAACATTCGATAGCGTCTGATTGGATAGCACCTCTTAGCCAGCTGTTAGCAATCGCCTAATAATTAGTCGCAGCTTAGCACGCAGGTTTGCTTTGTGGTAATCAAAGGTTGGATTGCTCACATGTCCATTCTCAACAAGAAACACTTCCACAATTCCCCCTTTTTGTTTTTTGAGCAATCCAAACACATTGCATAGCTTTAGACAATCACATTTTTAAGTTGCCCTTCCAATGCAAATGCAGCGGCAGACTTTACCAATACAAGCAATGCTGTTTTCCTTCTGAGGCTTACACACATATTTAAGTAAGTAGTTATTCCAATATCAGTCCATGCTCCCATAAGAAACAATGTGATAACCAGGATATTACTTAAATCTTTGTACAAGTGTTTTCTACAATGCAGTTGCAATACGGAAAGTCACCAAGTTATTCAAGTAAATTGACCTGTCTTCTACTTAACACCTTTTCTTGCGCCTTCACAACCCAATCAGTAACTTTAATACATTGTTCTCAAACAGATGTATTCCAGTACAACGGAACTTTTCTGTGCTTAAAAGAATATGCAAGCTGATTCCTGTGAGTATATAGACACAAGTCTCCAATTCACAAAGATAAATCTACATAACAATGTCTCATACCAGATAGAGTTGATGCCTCTAGCACCTAAACCAGTCCTAGAATTCAACCTTTGTAGGATTTTTATAAAATATAGGAAGTTTTATCATGACAAAATCCCAAATTAGCAAAGTTATCAGTAAATAACGTGATTTGAGCAAATGGTATTGTATTAAATAAAAGCTAAAGCAACCGAAATAGTTACTACATTTCATCATATGACATTCATCTTGGGACCAAGAGTGGGCAAGGAGTAGGGGGACAAGTCACAGAATCACAGAATCACAGAATAGTAAGGGCTGGAAAGGACCTCAAGATCATCGAGTTCCAACCCCCCCGCCATGGGCAGGGACACCTCCCACTAAACCATGCCATCTAAGGCTATGTCCAACCCCACCTTGAACGCCGCCAGGGATGAAGCATTCACAACTTCCCTGGGCAACCCATTCCAGGGCCCCACCACCCTCACAGTATAGAACTTCTTCCTCAGATCCAATCTAAACCTCCCCTGTTTAAGTTTAAACCCATTACCCCTTGTCCTCTCACCACAGTCCCTAATGAAGAGTCCCTCCCCAGCATCCCTATAGGCCCCCTTCAGGTATTGGAAGGCTGCTATGAGGTCTCCACGCAGCCTTCTCTTCTCCAGGCTGAACAGCCCCAATTTTCTCAGCCTATCTTCATACGAGAGGTGCTCCAGTCCCCTGATCATCTTCGTGGCCCTCCTCTGGACTTGTTCTAACACTTCCATGTCCTTTTTATGTTGAGGACACCAGAACTGCACACAATACTCCAAGTGAGGTCTCACGAGAGCAGAGTAGAGGGGCAGGATCACCTCCCTCGACCTGCTGGTCACACTCCTTTTGATGCAGCCCAGAATACGGTTGGCCTTCTGGGCTGCAAGCGCACACTGCCGGCTCATGTTCATTTTTTCATCAACCCACACCCCCAAGTCCTTCTCCGCAGGGCTGCTCTCAATCTCCTCCCTGCCCAACCTGTAGCTGTGCCTGACATTGCTCCGACCCAGGTGGAGGACTTTGCACTTAGCATGGTTGAACTTCATCAGGTTGGCATCAGCCCACCTCACAAGCATGTCAAGGTCCCTCTGGATGGCATTCCTTCCCTCCAACTTATCAACCGAACCACACAGCTTGGTGTCATCGGCAAACTTGCTGAGGGCGCACTCAATCCCACTGTCCATGTCACCCACAAAGATGTTGAACAAGACCGGTCCCAACACCGATCCCTGGGGGACACCACTCGTTACTGGTCTCCAGCTGGACACTGAGCCACTGAGCACTACTCTTTGCGTGCGGCCATCCAGCCAGTTCTTTATCCACCGAGTGGTCCACCTATCAAATTGATGTCTCTCCAACTTAGAGAGAAGGATGTCATGGGAGACAGTGTCAAAGGCTTTACACAAGTCCAGGTAGATGACATCAACTGCTCTGCCCCTGTCCATCAGTTCCGTAGCCCCTTCATAAAAGGTCACCAGATTGGTTAGGCAGGATTTCCCCTTAGTGAAGCCATGCTGGCTGTCACCAACAACCTTGTTGGTTTTCATGTGCCTTAGCATGGCTTCCAGGATAATCCGCTCCAAGATTTTGCCAGGCACAGAGGTGAGACTGACTGGTCTGTAATTCCCCGGCTCATCCATTTTTCCCTTCTTAAAAATGGGGGTTATATTTCCCTTTTTCCAGTCATTGGGAACTTCACCTGACTGCCATGATTTTTCAAATATGATGGACAGTGGCTTAGCAACTTCATTTGCCAGCTCAAGGTCAGTAACATGCCAACAAACCCTGCTTGTAATATGTAAACTGGGATGAATGATGTTGTGGTTTGTTGGGGTTTTTATAAGGCTGGTTAGCCCTTTGGTTTACACAGGCTGAGAAACATTGCCCAAAATTGCCTGAAGTTTCTCCTTTTTTCTTCTATTTAAATCATTAACCTCAGAAAATGGTTGCATCTTTGTTACCACCACACTTGCACTGTTTCATTGGTATAAGCCACTCCACACAGACGTTAATGATCTTATTCCGCTTGCTCACAGTTGTAGAAATACAAAACAAATTAGAGATACCCAGTCATGCACAAGTAAAACAAGAGAGCACAAAATCAGAGACGAGCCAGTCACACTTTTAAACCTGGTTAAAGCAGCATTAATTGACTGAAGCCTGAGTACTTCAGCATTACTTCTAAACAGTTTTAGCAAAACTGCCATGTCAGGAGTTTCCCCATGTATCCACTTTTCCATTTGTTCAACCATGAGTTCTCTTCCAGACTTTAATGAGAACACTGCAGGAAGCTTACAGAAACAGTAGTATCTTGTTGAATAAGACAATATAGCTTCAGTAGTTCATCCTATATCATACATGGTTTCACTTTTTACATGTTTTACAGTGCTTTAGCACATTCAGGAGCAGTGGGAATAGCTTGACGGCAAACTGCCCTCATCTGCAGAGTACCTGTAGCACTCCCCTGACAAAAGGCTGCTCAACTGCAGCTACTCCACATTTGCTTTGGGTTGACTCACTTAAATCTCGTTTCAATTCCTTATTTTTGTCTCCCTGTAAATCTACCCAAGATGTTTTTGCCCAATTTACAATTGACAGCATCAATATACTAACATTTTATCATCTGTGGAAATTTTCCTACAGCAGTTTGACCAATGAATTCCTTTCAGTTAGCTTCCCGAGAAAAACATGGGTTTTTTGTTTTCCTCGTAATTAAATACTTCAGGACTCAATTTCAGAATCCAGGAAACCATCAAATCATTTATGACAAAAAGGATTAGAGCACATGTGGCTTGGTCAAGAATGTCACACCCCAAAAGATAATGAGACAATAACTTTGAATACAGACCAACTAATCCTCTAACAACCTCAAGCATGCTTTCAGTGCAGTTATAAGCTACTGCTACAGTACATTACACACCCGCCTGTTACCATTCATTTTAATCAAATACTGAAAATTGTCCCAACAGTCTAACAATTTACGAATGCATATACACATCAGAAACCCAAGTATATTATTAAACTAAAGTAATGCAAAATACTGGTTCACGGCAATGCTAAACAAAGGTGTGAAATCTATTGCACAACCTAAAAGGTCATTACTTGGAAAATCCTGAGCTAATGTGCGATTACCAAACAATTCAGACACCTTTTTTTTTTTTTTTTTCATTCTTTCCTTTGTCTTGCGATGGGTTGTGAAAGGCACTCTTTGTAGTTTTAACTAGTTTCCGAGGCCTCGGGGCAGCAGGACGGTACTCAAAGGGATTCGCAGCAGTGACGGCAGACAGCGCTAAAGGCTCAGGCGGAGGCATGGATAGCATTGCCGGAGATAAGGTTTTAGCCACCGAAGCAGCTGCAGCTCTCTCCGATTTCATATCCCGCAAAGTCTCTCGGATAAGCTTCCATAGCGTAGAATATTTTTGGGCCTCACGCACTGCCTTCCCCCCATCAGTTATAGTGTCCCAGAGCTGGACGCCTATCGCCTCCCATGTGGATATTTCAAATGCTGTTCCAATCCCGCTAAATAGCCCCTTTTCTTTACTCCACTGGAGTAGCCCTTTAAGTATATCTTGTTCATATTTAATCCCCCTCCCTGAGAGGATGTCATCTTCTTCATATTTAATCCCTCTCCTTGAGAGGATGTCCCAACCGCCACTTGCTTTTATCCAAGTGGACCCTTTTACGCAGAGACACTTTTCTTCTGTGTCACGCGCATGCTTCCTCTACTCGGCAGGGCTACTGCCGGCTGCTTTTCGGTCGGCTTCCCACACGTCAGGTCTGTGCTGATCTCCACCACTGAAGCAGCTCTCAGGAGGCAGATCTGAGGGTCCCTGTTCAGGCACCATTTGTTGCGGGGGATCTCACAGACAACACAATACTGATCAATGTGATCAAACATTGCCACTTTATTAAACACAAGCGCCATCTTTTATAGGAAAGTCACAGGGTACTGGAACATTCGATAGCATCTGATTGGATAGCACCTCTTAGCCAGCTGTTAGCAATCGCCTAATAATTAGTCACAGCTTAGCACGCAGGTTTGCTTTGTGGTAATCAAAGATTGAATTGCTCACATGTCCATTCTCAACAAGAAACACTTCCACAACTGCTGAATTATGTTCATTTTTTCATTGACCAACACCCCCAAGTCCTTCTCCACAGGGCTGCTCTGAATCTCTTCTCTGCCCAACCTGGAGCTGTGCCTGGGATTGCTCTGACCCAGGTGTAGGACCTTGCACTTGGCATGGTTAAACTTCATCAGGTTGGCATCAGCCCACCTCACAAGCTTGTCAAGGTCCCTCTGAATGGCATTCCTTCCCTTCAACGTATCAACTGAATCACACAGCTTGGTGTCATGGACAGTGGCTTAGCAACTTCATTTGCCAGATCCTTCAGGACCCACAGATGGATTTCATCAGGTCCCATGGACTTGTATATGTTCAGGTTCCTAAGATGGTCTCGAACCAGATCCTCTCCTACAGTGGGCCCAGGGTCTTCATTCTCAGTGTCCCTGCGTCTGCCTTCCAAGACTTGGGTGGTGTGGTCAGAGCATTTGCCAGTGAAGACTGAGGCAAAGAAGTCATTAAGAACCTCAGCCTTCTCCAAATTTTTATATAATTTGAAAATCAGATCACTTGCTTCAGATACTGTGAGGATTAGACTAAAACTTGCGGCGGGAGAACATGGACAACGCAGCAACGACCAATGTGATCGAACGTTGACAATTTATTAAACGCAAGCATCAGCTTTTATAGAAAAGTTACAAAGTACTGGAACAGTCATTGTCTGATTGGTTAACTTGTGAAACGTCCATAGCGACAGGCTCCTGCCTTGCAAGCAAGGCCTGCTCCGTGGTAATCTGATCTGGCGCCGACATCCTGCTCAGTGCCTTTGTGGCAACCTGAATCGGGTGCTCAGTGCCTTTGTGGAAACCTGAATGCAGGCGCTCAGTGCCTGATTGCGGTGCTCAGTGCCTTTGTGGTAAGCCTGCTCAGTGCCCCCCCAAGGCAAGGTCCTCTTCATGTCGGCACGTAGGCATCCTGTGTTGACCCTTAGTAGCCTGTGAAGCCCTCAGCTCACTACTTGAGTGAGGCTAAGTCAGAGGCTGGATTGCTCACAACAAGAAACTCTGCAACAATTCCCTCTTTTTGTTTTTGAGCAATCCAAACGTGTTGCATAGCTTCAGATAATGACCTTTTAACACAACTAAATATAATTCTACACATAATCAACATGACAATCACAATAACAAAAATTTTAGATTCATACAACACATTCCTTCAAAGTCAGTACAACCATGACCCTGTGCTAGCAGCAAAAATCAATGGCTGCACAATTTTGCAGCAAGGCATGTCAGAAAAGCTAAAACATCAAAGAGCAGAATTCCCAACAAACAAGTTTTAAAGGGATCTGTGGCTGGCTGCATGGCAAGGCAAAATGCATCATTGCCAGGTTCATTTGCCCAAGTGATCCACTGATTTACTTGCAGATTTATTCCATGCACAAAACTTGTTATAACATTAACAAAATTTAACAAGATTAACCCAACAAACTTAGTCAGACTCGTCATGATCCATTACAGCATCCACAGTGGGTGGCATCTTCCACGGATGAGTCCAACGGGCAGGTACCCAACAAATCCCATTATCTGTAAGTAAACACATATATCCTCTGCCTGCTAATTTAACCTCTGCAGGACCTTTCCATTGTCCTGTATTTAAATCTTTGTATTGAACTAGGATTTTCTCAGTTTTATTATCTGTTACTCCTGACTGCATGGCTAGTCCATGAATGACCATAGGCGGTTCATTCCTATCCCCTGCTAATCGCAAAAAATTCAATACATACAATGCTTTGGCCAGTCTCTCTGCAGGTGGGAGTACCTCTCCCCCTTTTTGTTTTAAAAGAAGAGATTTTAGGGTTTGGTGTGCCCGTTCCACTATAGCTTGTCCAGTAGGGGAATGAGCAATGCCTGTAATATGTTTAATTCCCCATGTTGTGCAAAGCTGTAGAAATCGTCGTGATGTATAAGCAGGACCATTATCTGTTTTAATACTTTGTGGAACTCCAAGCACTGCAAAAGACATATAAAGATGGCGTCGTACGTGTTTAACTGTTTCACCTGTCTGAGCAGTTGCCCACAGTGCCATAGAAAAGGTATCAATACAAACATGAACATATTTAAGTCGACCGAATTCTGGAAAATGGGTAACATCCATTTGCCACAGTTGCAGTGGTTGCAAGCCTCTAGGATTAACTCCAATTCCTAGACCGAATCCAATTTTTTGACAGGATGGACAAGATTTCACAATGCCTTGTGCATCACTTAGAGGAATGGCAAACTGCCGTGCAAGCATTTTTGCAGATTGATGCAAAAAGGAATGTGATTCACGGGCTTGTGCAAAACTATTAATGGGCGGTCCAGCCAAAGCAGGAGAAACTAATACATCAGCCTTATTATTACCTATGGCTAATCCATAGTTTGATTGGTGGCTGCAAAGATGGGTAATAAAATAGGGAAATACACGATTTTGCAATAAACGCAACAACATTAGTAACAATTGATATAACCAGTTGTTTTTGACTTCTTTTAGAAGTGATCCTTCAATTCTGTGTACAACTCCAACAACGTACAATGAATCAGAGACAATGTTAAGTGGTGTATCATTCCAGTTTTCAAAGGCCCAAATAACCACGTCTGCAAGGAGTCATCAATAGTACCATTAATCAAATGTCTCTCCCACTGCTGGTTGTTTTGCCAAACACAAGCAGCTAATTTAGAACGCTTGCCAGTGTCTGTAAAAACAGTAGTACCTGACACAGGTGTTTCTGAATGCTTTGGAAATGTTTCAAACTTCTGATTACTCAACATTGGCAACAGTTTATATGAAGAATAGACATTGCTTATTTCACCTTCAAAGTCTGCTAAAGCACTTTGTAGGGACAGAGAAGTGTGTAACAACCACTCTAAATATTCTTGAACAACAGGGATAACAATTTTTTGAGGATTTTTCCCAGATATTTCCAATGCTCGACTACGTCCTTTCATAATTAACTGAGACAAAATTTCTGGTTTTGTGGTGATGGTTTTCTTTGGTGTGACAGGAGTAAATATCCATTCTAATATTCTAAGGCTACAGGCAACGCTACTATCCCATTGCATAATAAGTGCAAAAGGATATGTGCGCTGATTGTCAATATTAATAATCATTAGAATTATGGGAAGTGATAACACAATTCGCTGAGCATGATTATGACAGATTTTCTCACTGATAATGTCAAGCGCCTTTTGTTGTTCAGGGCCTAAAGACCGGGACTCATCAGCTTTTGTAGAGGTTCCTAACAATTGTATCAAAGGTTTCAAATCATCATTAGTAAAGCCAGAAATATTTCTGACCCATTGAATATCCCGACCAGTTTTTGCACATCATTAAGTGTTCTAACTGTGGAGGTAATTTTTATCTTCTGAGGTTGAATTGCACTGTGGGTAATAACCCAACCCAGATATTTCCATGGTGTAGAATCCTGAATTTTTTCAGGGGCAATTCTCAGACCTCTTGATTCTAAGTCAGATTTTAAGATGGTCAAAATCTTATGCTTTTCTAGTGTTTTTCCACAAATTAATATATCATCCATATAATGATAAATAATCAACTGTGGAAACTTTTGCCGAAAAGGTTTCAAGGCCCAAGCAACAAACTGTTGACATATCGTTGGTGAGTTTTTCATGCCTTGTGGCAACACAACCCAATGATATCGTTTTGCTGGCTCAGACTTATTGATTGAGGGAACAGAAAAGGCAAACTTTTCCATATCCTCTGGATGCAATGCAATTGTAAAGAAACAGTCCTTTAAATCAATAATTAGAATTTCCCAGTTTTCAGGCAACATGACAGGTGAGGGCAGACCAGGTTGCAAAGTTCCCGTATCTTCCATAACATTATTAATAGCTCTTAAATCGTGTAGAATTACAATTTTTATACCAGTTTTGTTTTCTAGGAGCTCGGCATTGAGCTTGGAAGTGTCCCCCCTTTCCACAATTATAACAACGTTTACTTTTTTCTTTCACTGGTTGTTTTAAAAAGGGAGACACAGCTTCCTTTAATGCAGCAGCAACAAAGGCTGCACCCTCCTTCTGTGTTTCTCGTTGGGCAGCACGATTGGCCAATTCAATCATATCTGCTACCTCTGACCCATACTCATCACCTAGATCTCTGTCCATATCATCCATTTCTTCCTTTTTATCTTGGTACGTGTGCTCGTGCTCGTCGGTGCGGGCACGCAGCGGCAGGCACAGGAGGAGCAGCAGGAGCAGCGCGGGGGCCGCGCATAGCTGCAGCCCGGGCGCCAGCACCTCGGGCCTCGGCGTCCGCGCACACACAGCAAGCTCCCCCCTGGAGCCAGCCCGCGCAGCCAACACCTTGAGGAGCCGCGCCGCCCTGCGCCTGTGCGCCTGGCCGGCTCCTCCGCCCGCTCCTCCGGTGCCCCCCCTCCGGGGGAGGGTGGAAGCGCCCCGACCGCCGGGCTGGCGGCCCCCGGCGGCCCCGCGCGCGGCGAGCGGCGGCGGGGGGCAGGTGCCGGGGGCAGCCGCCGCCGCGGGGCCGCGCTTCGCCCGCGCCGGCCTTAACCGGGCCGGGGCCGCCGCCGGCTCTGGCCGGTCCTGTCGGCCCCTGCGTCGGGACTTACCCCGCGCCCCGCCGCCTGTTTCCATAGACAAAGTACAACCTGGACCAGATCCCTCTCTTGGCCCAAAAGTATTCAGCTTCTCAATTACCTCCTGTAACAAAACTTTCGTCTGATCGTCCTCCTTGGGCTCTCTGGGGGTTTTTCCCCCCGGGGTGGTTGCAGCAGAAGTTTTAAGGGAGGACTCAGACGATGAAAACGAAAAACAAACAGGTTCCCTTGGCTGGCAGCAATCTGCGTCCTGTGGGCTAGCCAGTTCTTTTTCAGCGTTACTACTGATAGCTCCGATAACATCTTTACTCCTCTTTTCATTCTTTCCTTTGTCTTGCGGTGGGTTGTGAAAGGCACTCTTTGCAGTTTTAGTTAATTTCCGAGGCCCCGGGGCAGCAAGACGGTGCTCAAAGGGATTCGCGGCAGCAACGGCAGGCAGCGCTAAAGGCTCATTTTCCCACTGGGGTATAGGAGGTGAAAGAGCACTTGCGGCAGATGCTACTGCAGCTCGCTCTGATTTCATTGTCCGTAAAGTCTCACGAATAAGCTTCCATAATGTGGAACATTTCTGTGCTTCCTCTCCAGCCTTGCCGCCATCGCTAACAGTGTCCCATAGCTGCACCCCTTTGGCCTCCCAAGTATAGAGTTCAAGAGCAGTGCCTACACCATCTAGTAACCCTTCATCTTTACTCCATTTTAACAACACCCTCAGGGTGTCCTCTTCATATTTAATCCCTCTCTTAGAAAGGATATGTTTGAGGAGCTTAACTACTGCCTCTTCTTCCTTTGAGAGTGTAGACCCCATCTCCTCTCCGACCGCTCACCTGATCAGGGTGAGATTCCGTCACAGCGCGCTTCCAGCCTCTTTCAGCTCAGCAAGACTCCACTTCTTGCAGGGGCAGCAAGGAATTCACTTCTTACTGCTTCTTCTTCTTGCCGGGGCAGCAAGGATATCCGGCCGGCTTTCCCGCTCCCCTCCTATTCCAGCCGTCTTCAAAGCTCCGGAAAGCGACGACAAGAGGGTCCCTGTTCGGGCGCCACTTGCGGCGGGAGAACATGGACAACGCAGCAACGACCAATGTGATCGAACGTTGACAATTTATTAAACGCAAGCATCAGCTTTTATAGAAAAGTTACAAAGTACTGGAACAGTCATTGTCTGATTGGTTAACTTGTGAAACGTCCATAGCGACAGGCTCCTGCCTTGCAAGCAAGGCCTGCTCCGTGGTAATCTGATCTGGCGCCGACATCCTGCTCAGTGCCTTTGTGGCAACCTGAATCGGGTGCTCAGTGCCTTTGTGGAAACCTGAATGCAGGTGCTCAGTGCCTGATTGCGGTGCTCAGTGCCTTTGTGGTAAGCCTGCTCAGTGCCCCCCCAAGGCAAGGTCCTCTTCATGTCGGCACGTAGGCATCCTGTGTTGACCCTTTCAGTAGCCTGTGAAGCCCTCAGCTCACTACTCGAGTGAGGCTAAGTCAGAGGCTGGATTGCTCACAACAAGAAACTCTGCAACAAAAACTTATTCAGTTTATTTCTGGTCGTTATTTACTAAGTTACCAATTTGGCAGATAGATGCTTTCAATTGAATCATTTCCCTGCTTGAGTCACTAGTACATTTCAGTGATAAAAATTTGGAAGAATTCTAAGGTTTGTGCTAAAATTGTAGTGGGTGTAACCACAGGGTTATTAGGGTAAGCTGCTGTATGCGTGTTTGTGGCAAATTCCTTTAAAATATTTGACCATGATGAAAGTATCAATCACTATTCCAAATTCTCTTGAAAGGCAAGGAAGTGTTATTTCCACCACTGCAGAAATGAGAAGTCAAGCACAGGGAAAATGAATGGTTGCCAAGGACCCCAGCAGGTGCCCATATGGTAATTCACCTTACACACCTCTGTGAGTGCTGGTCTAGTGTTTTTGCCATTCTTTATGTTCACATCATTCTCATCAGCCCCATCATATTAATGCTTTAAAACAATAAATAACTTACCAGTCAAAAAGTGGAATAACTTATTCACCTTCCATTCTGAAGGTGAAGATAAAAAGATGGTAACTTTTTTCCTCAAATAAAAGTATCTGCAAACTTCAAACAGGAAAATGACCTTTCAGGATTCAACAAGCCATGATCCTAAGGAAAGTATAATAACTGTTCTTTCAGGGAGAATGAACCACTATTGCCCTCTTTTTGGTAGTGCTTGATGTTATTTTAGATGCGAAGCTCCATAATATTGAAAAACTCAATAAGAGTTTGAAAGTACCAGTATGAAATTAGAAAAGTAAAAAGTGTACAGACCTCAAAAACTTTGCAAGTGAAGATTTAGCCTTTAATTAAACCAGAAAAACAATATAAATTTTACTATAGAGCATGATGAAGTGCATCAAAATCAGTGTTAGAATTTGGCTTACAGTTAGGCTAAAGATGCATAAAGATTTAGAATTAATTGGGTGAAATATCCTTTTGCAATGTTATTTATTTATAAGAGAAAATGTGATACTCCAGAAATATCGTTAGAAAGTTAGTTGGAATTTGTCCAGCTTTGCATATTGAAAAGTTAAATGGCTTGACTGAGCGCATTATGTAGGTTCTTGTAGTTGGGCAAAACAGTCACCTCCAAGGGACAATATACCATATAGTTTAGTTTTCTGTGTGAGTGTCTCTTTCTCTCTTCATTGACTATAGAGGGATCCTTGCTATACAGTACTTGCTAGACTAGATTCCCATGAAAGGGGTTTGCTGGGTTTTTAGGAGAATATCACTGTCTGAATGGGGATTACTGTTTGGATAGGAGATGTTTTGGTTTCCTAGATTTTTGCATGAGATGTGAAGTATTTTCTGACCCCAGCAAGTGTGAATAAATATCTAAGGAATATGGTCTTCAACATCACAGGCAGCACAGGCTACAAGAAGAAAATTTCTGTAACTGTCATATGGTGCATTTTGTGTTTTTAAGTAAAGGTCTTAGACATAAGATTTCACATCAGATATCAGCGTTGACTTTTTTTACCAAAATGCAGGTTTTCAAAATCACAGCAAGAAAGTCCACTGAAAGCATACTAGTTGAATCATTTAATCACTGTAATTGTATAAAGCCCACTGATTTTAAACTCAGAATATGACTTGAAATTTTTACAAAAATATTGACTTTTTGAGACGATTATTGGACAACAGCATAGCTTAGTCACCTATGTAATATCTCTTATGTCAAAAGCTTAAAAGCTAGCAATCAATTTTATGTGACTTTTCACATGCTGGAAGTGTCTGCAGAAATTCTCCTGTTGAATCTCATTTGAATCAAAAGCAGAAAAAATTCAATGATGTATCCTGAGAAAGCTTTGATAATCTTTGACAGACACATTTACTATGGTTATTTGATTTGTTACAGTCAGGAAGATACAAAAAAAGACAGTCATTTACATCTTTTTCTTGACAGTAGCAAATATCATCCAGCTATTTGAAACGCATCAGTTCATTTAAGTTATTGCATTATTACCTGACAATGAATATCTACAATATCATTGAAAATCACTGCAATATTGTAATCCTTGAAGAAAGGAATAAACAACTAGAAGATTGATTTTATTGGTCTTTACTGTGAGGGTGGTGAAGCACTGGAATGGGCTGCCCAAGGAAGTTGTGAATGCTCCATCCCTGGCAGTGTTCAATGCCAGGTTAGACAGAGCCTTGGGTGACATGGTTTAGTGTGAGGTGTCCCTGCCCATGGCAGGGGTGTTGGAACTAGGTGATCTTCAGATCCTTTCCAACCCTAACTATTCTATGATTCTATGATTGCTCTTAATATTAATTATTATTATTTACTTGACTAAACCACATAAAATATAAGCACCTAACCTCGTAACAGTAAAAAAAAATAATATTAAAAGATAAATCCTGCCAAAAAAAAAATAGTAAACAGCACAGGAAAGGAATATTTACTAGCTTGCTTTGCTTAGTTTCATACAGGTGTACTTAACAGAGTTTAAGAAGAAACCTTATACACCCTTCTAAATAGTACTATATCGTTTTACAAAATGTGTACACAAATTTCACCACAAAACAGGATGTTAGTAACTGTCCTTAGGTGACCTCTATTTCTGCTAGTAGTTAAGATGCTATGCTACCAGATGCATGTTTGAAGATGTTTCAGGGGTAATGTAATGCTGCATTGTATGGCACAGTCGTGATCTAAATGTATGTGAAATTGAGCAGATAGATGTATCAATGTTATACACACCCAGTGTTATTCAAATGATCTTGCAGACACACATAAGTAGGTGTGCAAGCTTTTATTCAATTTTATGGCAAGGGAGTTAGGTGACTATAGAAATGGTGCAATGATTATCCATCTTTAAAGGAAGTCTCCAGTTTGTGTTATTTCGGTTTTGTTTTTTTCTTGTTTTATTTTGTTTATTTATTTTTTATTTTTTTTTTACAATGGTTAATAGCTAGTAAGACTTAATAGAAAGTAATAGGTATTTTGCTTTGGAAAGAACAGTGATTCATGGCATTATATATAGGTTGTTACAGAAAAGCATTGTATTTGGCAAAGGTTTGGTAGAAGAGGCGCTACAGGGGTGGTTTCTGTGAAAAGTTGCTAGAAGCCAATGCCAGGCGGCTCCAGGACCTGACCCAATGGCCAAGCTCATCAATGATGGTGATAGTGGCTCTGGAATAACAGATTTAAGAAGGGAAATAATAAACCCTGGCAACATCAATTGCGGCCAGTGAGAGAAGTGAGAATATGTGAGAGAAAGGGAGGTGTGGGGGGGTGTTTTAAGATTCAGTTTTTATTTCTCATTATCCTACTCTGATTTGATCTGCAGTAAATTATTTCCCTGAGTCGAGTATGTTTTGCCCATGATGTTAACTGGTGAATAATCTCTCCCTGACTTTACCTTGACCTGCGAGCTTTTGGCTGTATTTTCTCTCCCCTATCCAGCTGAGGAGGGGAGTGATAGAGCAGCTTTGGTGGGCACTTGGCCAGGGTAAACCCGCCACAAACATGCTTGAGCTAATTAAAATATTTCAGGCTCCATTAAGTCCACCAATATTTTACACAGGATCAGAGACATTTCTATGTCTGAACGCAATCCAGAATGCTTATGTTCTGTAAATCTTAAATCTGATCCAAAAGTTCTCTTCACAACCTTACATACAGATCATTACTGAAATACTTTGCAAGCAAAAAATTTTCAGCTTTGAAAGAGAATTAAAATTAGAACATAAAATTTTAACCTTTCCAAAGACATTTCTCAGAAATATACTAGTTTTTGCTCCCAAAGTATTTCAGTAATGAAATTTTTAACAAATGCACAATTGAAAGAGATAGGAGATGCTACGTTTAATTAAAATAGATTGGTTTTCCTCTTAACTTTCGCTGTCAGATTTTGGCAAAGGCTGACAAAACTGTCAGAAAATATAGATCTTTCTACCAATAGGAAGTCACAAGCAAAACCAATTTTTTTAGTGCACAAATACAGTTTGGCAGGTAAGCCATCTGTGTTCTTATCAACCAGTAATTATACATTCACCTGACTCTGTGGTTTTGGGAAAAGTTAAAAGCTTCCCAACCAGGTATTTTTTCCTGATGAACATTTAGAGTATATCAAGTGCGTGGTTTGGGAATTTTAACACAAATGATTGCCAGCCTCAGTTTTCAGTTTAAATCCCCATCATGGATAGGTGCCAGATTTTTAATTGCTCTTCTGACCTCCAGTTGGGTTTATCTTGGTTCACACAGGAAAACTGCTGCTCCTCAGCTCTCACCTCAGATACTGTGGGATGATATCTTCTGTAACCAGAAAGATCACTTTTCTACCCTTCACCAAAATCATGCACTTCTAAGAGGAAGTTGATTGTCCGCTACTTTAGGAAGGAGACAGAAATAGATGTACCTCACCAAACTTCATACCATTAGTCATTTCAGGGGGTTTAGGGTTGGTTGTGCATTCAATGTTTTTCCACATAGGGATAGCTTCTCTAATGATGCAAAGGTTAATCTTATCACTCACAAAAATAAACAAATAAATGAAGAAATTACCAAAGCCAGTTAAAATAGCACACTTCTGCTGCATAGGATTGAATAGGATTGCTGCATAGGAGGGCCACAAAGATGATCAGGGGACTGGAGCACCTCCCGTATGAAGATAGGCTGAGAAAGTTGGGGCTGTTCAGCCTGGAGAAGAGAAGGCCGCATGGAGACCTCATAGCAGCCTTCGAGTATCTGAAGGGAGCCTATAGGGATGCTGGGGAGGGACTCTTCATTAGGGGCTGTAGTGATAGGACAGCGGGTAACAGGTTCAAACTTAAACAGGGGAAGTTTAGATTGAATATGAGGAAGAAATTCTTTACTGTAAGAGTGGTGAGGCACTGGAATGGGTTTCCCAGGGAAGTTGTGGATGCTTCATCTCTGGTGGTGTTCAAGGCCGGGTTGGACAGAGCCTTGGGTGACATGGTTTAGTGTGAGGTGTCCCTGCCCATGGCAGGGGGGTTGGAACTGGATGATCTTGGGGTCCTTTCCAACCCTAACTATTCTATTATTCTATGATCCTATGAAATCAGTGGACAACATTAGTACACACATGCAATGCAATGGGGCAAGTAACAGTATTTGCACACAGTTTTTCTAGAAAAGCGTGAAAGAGGGCTCAAAGAGAAGATACATCTCATATTATTTATTAATAGATGCCCTAGCTTAAGTCATTAATAGTGTTTTTTATGGGGTGTTCTGGCATGTGCTACTGGCTACATTTGCAATGAGCCTTGCATTCACCCCCAGCCAAATATGTTAGCTTTCCTTCAGTGAATGTTTTTCTGAATTTGGACCCTTATGTATACTCTATACTTTGGACCTTTATAGTACTGCAACTATGGGAGTTATTTATTTTCTTTCTTCCAGTTACTCCATGTAGCATCTTCTTTTCCATTAAATACATTTAAAGTCTGTTGCCCGAAATTTTAAAGATGATTTACTCAGAACTGGTGAGAAAAAGCCTTATTCTAGTCAAAATTACAAGCCTTTTCTTTAACTCATCGCAAGTAACATTTGTTGTAAAAATAAGAGAACCCTCTTAAGCTTCACAGAGTCATTGAACAGTTATTGGGAAAGGACCCATGGAGGTCATTTAGTCCGAGGTCTGGCTCAGATTTGAATTTGTCTGAGGAAAGTCTCTTCTTTTTTTATGTATGCCTTTATATGTCCAAAGTTATTATATAGAAAGAGTAATTTAAAACAGAAGTTTAGGACACTTTTCAATGATGCATTAAAATAGTGAAGGCTATATCTAGATTAAATACAAAATACTTCATCTGTAAAACCTTTAAGACCAAAAACTTCTTTTAAGTTTTCTGAAAGCAAGTGTGATCCTGAGAATAGAGCATTTGTCATTTAGGAATTATTAAAGGGAAATCTTAACTATTTAATTAAAAAATGTAAACTGTAGTATAAAATTACATTTTAAAATGTAGAATTTCTATTACAGGGTAAATGCTTTGAAAGTACAGTTTAAAACAAATGTTTTGAAATAAATGGGTTTCTATCGTAGAATTTTATGTAATCAGTTTTTATAGAAATAATGCAAATATTCTGGATGAAGAATTGTTCATTTTATATTTTGTCTTATCTAGCAGACATTCGCTGACTGTCATCAATTACTAGTGGCACAGAATTTACAGATAATGACAAGCTGTCTCAAAACTGGAAACTCCACATTTTATGATGAGCTATTTTAATATATCTGTGTCTCCTTTTTCAGTTTTGTTTTCCTTCTTTTTTCAGTAGTCCTGTATGTAGATAGCTAGAAAAGTTAGAATATCTGCTTCCTTTCCCCACATACACAGAAAGCTTAGGGTTTTTATTAAAATATTTTATAGCTACACAACATGAATGCCTCCTATGATTTACTTAAGAATATCAGCAATGTTACCAGAATTAGATGCTGACTGTTGAGTTAATGAGTAAATTCCTTTTAATTGCCATAAACATATAATCTAACCCTCAGGAAGGAATACGCTGTCACAGTTCCCAGCTACAGAGGAACCCAAATATGGAAGACTCAGATCTCAGATATGATACAGTTGATGTCACTGCAGTTGGCCAAACATTTAGCTAGACTGCTGTTGCAGTAAAATTATGTTTTCAGTGAATTTTTGCAGTTCCCTTTTTATGTTATATGCTGTAGAACATCAAGAACAGGCACGTGTCTTGTAGAAATCATGTTAGTGTACTGCACACACTAAATGGAAAATAGCAGCCTTTGGGTTTTGTTCATTCATGCAGCCTTTACAGCATGGATCATCTGCTGATTCAGTAGGTGTAAAATGAAAGGATATTTCAATTCCCCAGTTTAAGGTATGGAGTCTAAAAAGTAAACCCCATGTTTTCTAATCTATTGGAAATCTGAGTTAATGTGACTTGGTACAATGTCTCTCAAAAAAAAGACAAATTTTACACAATACAACTGCTATCTGTGGCAATTTTTTTAAACTTTTTAAACTTTAATATAATTTTTTAAACTGGCTTTTACATGTGGTGAAATAATGAGAAAATTATTTACATAGACAGCTATGCAAAAAAGTGAGACAAGAAAGATTGTATTTTGCCATCAGAAAATTGTTATAAATCAGTTTTGTATTATATTTGTTAGCTATCTATGAGAAAAGTAAACATTTTCTGGTAACAGAACTGTGAATTGTTTTTTTTTTTTTTTACCGAAGACTAATGAGACACTGAATATCACAGACAATTGCAGTAAATATAAAGTATATTCAAACTAGGCTACAGAAGAAAAATGGCAACACTGTGTAACTATAAATATTGGTCTTTTATATGGTATATTTCAAGCAAAGGACAATCCAAGATGCTTGGTGGAAAACTGCAATGTGCTATAATGAGAATTTAAAAAAAATTGCCTGAAGCTAAATCTGGAGCAATGCATTTCCTTTACTGAAAATGAACCATAATCCCAATTGCTAATTTTTATTGTATACATGAATACTTGCAGAATTATATGCTGGTTTTTTTTTTCCCCTTGGACTAAAAAATTCCACCACTCTCCTACAGAGTTTTCCAACTGCTGTGGCTATAGATGCTCTTACTTTCTAATGTGTGTATGGAAGGAAGACAAGAAATAGGCTGCTAGTGGTTATAGGAATTAAAAAATTGCCATCTATCCAATATGTTGCAAGGGAACATGTTCCCAATTAAAAAATATGTGCACATTCTACTTGTGAGAGATTGGTATACATCTACCTAGCAGTTGATCTCAAAGAAAAGATAAGTGTGTCTCAGGTTTTTAGGAATTTAAGCACCAAGATAAGCCGATGATTATTTAGGTGAACAGAACTCCAACAATATTTTGTAGGTCACTTGCTGTCTATATTTCCCTTAACCTTTATTGCACAAGCTGATAATTCTAGTGTGAATGTTCAAATCCTTCAGAGTGACCTGATTCCCTTATGATATTATGAGGAGAGATGTTCTCACAATTTGTAGGTGTAAGTGGCAATCCCATGCTGGGGTTCTTTCTGTACCATACCTCTGCAGTGCACTTCTTGGTCTGAGAGCTGCCACCTCACCTTAGCTTGGTGAGACTGTGTGCTCCACAGCCTAGAGAGCTATCATGGCTGTCAACATCGTTCTCAGTACAATTTAACATCTTGCAGTTATTTTTACCTGAATGGAGCATGTATTTAGAAATATTAGCACATTAACGACAAAACTTGATATTCAGAGTTTCTAAGCTGTATTTATTTAAGGTTTGGTTTCGCTTATTACTTTTTTTGTTAACCAAAGACAAAAAAATCTTCACATTGTGCATGTTTCAGCTTTCCTTTTTAGTCAGGGGTCATTTCAGCCAGAAATCCACTCAAACCCATATGTTTTCCTCAGGACTGTTTCCCTGCCTGTGTGAACTAGAATGCTCATAAACCACTACTTCTTCAATCAGAAGAAAAAATGTAGCCTAGTTATCAGTGGATATTTATTGTCTGATACTCTTACTGATGTAAACTTCATTTGGGGCCAGTGTAAGAGTGCTGTCTCTGGTACCAAATTAGGGTTGAGACAGAGCTATTGTAGAATGGGAGTGCTGATAGTGTCTATCTTCCTGCTGTTTATAGGATATCCTGTATAAAATCTTTGGTCCACTTTTTGGCAAGAATTATGATTAAAACTATGTAACAAATTCAAAGTTATGGACTGAGAAGGAAAAGATAGAGACAAACACTTGTGGCATGATTGTACAGTCCTCATTTCTTTGAGAAACCTGTAGGGAAAAGGGACTGCAGATAAAAAGTGAAAGAATGTGTCTCTTCAGTGATGATCTTTTATTAATGGATGTGATTGCCAATAGAAATGGTGAAATATATAGACAGAAGGAGTTCTGTCTAATGCATAACGTTCTATGAAGATGTCTCGAAAAGTTACCATTTCTAGGGTCAATTTCATGAGTCCTTTGCCTTTACAAATATTTGAGGTGTATTTCAGAAAGCTTGATCTCAAACATTTATCAAAGAAAGTATAGAGAGCACAACCAGTTTTGCGACTCCGAGAACTGTGTCAGCTTGGGGTTTGAATTTTAATTTCAGTGTCTACCCAATCTTCCTTTTCCCCAGATCTCCAGGTAGGGAGATGTTCTCTGTCTCTGTATTAGCTCTTCACCAGGTTCAGCAGGCTGAAGGGTATTTGTATCACTGCTGCCTCCTTAGCAGGAAGCACTTTAAAGCCTTAGATTTAGGGCTGTGTTAGGGAAAAGCCCCTGATAGTTAAGTTCAAACGGGTCTTAGTTTCTGGCAACATCCAGAACCATTTTTTAGTGGGAGCTGCAGGGCAGTTGAGTCTTGGTCCACCTACAGCCAGGCCACCATCCTTTTCTGAGCTCCCACTGATTTTTGTTTGTCTTTCTTTTGCATAGAAATTATGGGTATAGGAGTGGAAATTAAGAGTCAGTCTGATAGGGAACTGCAAATAGAGCTGTGCATTAGCATAAGCGTTGCTGACAAGCTGCAGTTCCCCAGGGAACTGATGAGACCAGCAGTACCACTGTGTTGTGGAGCATTGCTTTCAGCTGCTTGAAGGAAAGAGCTTTTCTAAATGGTGCAAACTGAGCTATCTAGCTGCATGGTAAGATTCTGGATTAATTCATGTGGTCAACAGAAGTGTGACTACTATGGTGCTTCATACTTGAAGAATAATTGTGACTTTGCTTTCATGCTGTCTTTGAATACATCAGGAATAACTTGACGTGTATGAGCAGCTTTAATGTGCTGTGGGAGCAGAAAATGTTTTCTGTCTTTGCTATGTCCTACAGTTTTGAAGATATGATATATATATATACCTCCGCACACATCTGTGTGTACATGCAGCTGTCACTAGGTGACATTCATAAATTTAAGGATGACATAGATAGATGTCATGAGGCCATGTTTATTTATCTACAACAAAATTATAGTCTTATGAATTCAATTATCTTCTATAAATTTTTTTCTAGTCCAACTATCATTTGAAATTTCTTCTTGACCACTCTGAAAGAGTAAAAATTGTTCTTGCATATGTGTCTGTAGTTCTCACTGATTTAGGTTAACGGTACCATGCATGGAAAGAGTGAGTCTGGGTTTACAGACTATGTCAAAGTCACAGTCAGATTCAGTATTATTTTTTTTAATAAAAAATAAACATTGAGCCACAAGAGCTAAAAATTATTTTTGATTTCTTGGTCTTGTAGGGAATTTATAATCAGATTGTCTGCTTCCAGAAAAGAGGGGTCTAAATATCTCCCATGTTGTGTACAAGGCAGCTCAGGACTCTCTTCTGCTCATGGACTGTCCAGTGTGCTTACCACGAACTGTTTCTTGAGCTACCTCTGCTGAAACTGTTTTGTATGAGGAAATACATAATGACATATAATTATCTATACATCATTGTTAAAAAGATATTTTCAAAGTAGAGACCAGAAAAAGAATTGTAACTGGAACTTTTCAGGAATTTTTGCATATACAGTGGTGACATCTGTAGTAAATGTGATCTAGGATGCACTGAATTGGTCTGTAGCTTCCATTTGATTTGGTTTGTAAAGCGTGTGTGGCCTGACTCAAAGTTAACATGCTTAGCTCCTGATGTTCACAATAAGACATGAAAAAAGGGCAATAAGAAACCATCTTTCCATACACTCTGTGTGTGTGTAAGGACTTGGGAGTTGTAACATAAAGTCCATAGTTGAATTGTCTCAAACTTTTGTATCATTTCTCTTTCTTGCTATAGTCCCTTCCTCTGTATTTGTTTTGACTTCACTATGACACAGTTCTTGAGGACATAAAGTATATTGACCATCTGACAGACCATTATTTTATTATGAGTTGTTATCCTTTTTCATGAAAGGCTGTTAAAAACTTATATGATATTTATTATTCTTTGTATCTTTAAGAAGCTTGGTGAAGAATTCATATTCTGAGCATAAGTGAGGCATAATTTGTCTGGGTAATTTATTTTATGAGGTCATCAGTTGCAGCTGAAGAAAAGTCTGACCACTTTCTGGCTCATAAACCTTCCCACTGTGCCTCTGGTTTGAAAGAGTATCAGTAACTCTCATAAAAGACTTTTTTTTTTTAATCCCTCTGCAAACATCAATTTGTTTAACTGTGTAGCTCATCATGGCTACTGCACTATACTTTGAACACAGGTTAATAAAAAGGCTGAAAATTCAAACCTTTGTGGTAGGCTTTTGAAGGTAATAAAGGTGAAAAAAGGAGCAAGTTTGGCACACTCAGTCACCTTCCCCTGATTTAGCTGTGCGGTTTCCCAGGGTAGGAAGGATGAAGGTAGGCACAGTTAACCATTTCACCATCTGTGGCAGGTTAGACGCAGGACAGGAATCACTGGGTCAGATCTCATGGTAGAGACTCAGGCTGTGTTGCCTTTCATAGGAAATCAGGTTGGTCCAAAAGGTGCTGCAAATTGTGTGGTGGAGACTGTGGTACCCGCTCCCAAAACCAGAATGAGGAGAAACTCCAGCTGTGCTTTCACTCCCTCTTACAGGACAGAACCCACACATTCATTTCTAAATTTCAGTCTCAGCTCATAAAGGCGGTATAAATTTATAGCTATTGAATAGCATTCAAAGATGTTCAATTGTTTAGTCAGAAAATGTTTAACTGCTTTTTTCCCACTGCTGGCAAACAGTCACCTTTCTTTTTTAAACTCAAATGATGCACAGAGAAGTGTCTGCACAAGAGGGAGCACTGTTAAAAACCTAAAGCTAACCCAAAGTTCACAATCTGAACTATTCAGTTCCAGTTAGTTGAGCCCAGTCCTGACATGGCAGGGTACTAATTTCTAAAATACAACAAATCATGGAAGCTGGGTAGGGGCAGCAGAGCATGGTAAGAGTGCATTGATTTTGCATGTAACTGAAATTTTGCAACAAAACATTGCATTGTTAGCATAACTGTGAAGTTTTCAGAAGGAAAGAAAAATGTTTAAGGCTTGTATTTTGGGTTATGAAAGGCAAAAATTGGGTCTCCTTGGTCCGAACTGCAGTTTCGATGTAGGAAAGAATTCCAGAACCTTGTGCATGCAATACTGAAATGTCATAAAAATATTCATTGCAGAAAAGTAGGATGTCTTACTGCCTCCATCTTGTTGCCAAATGGCATTGTTAATATACTGATTCTCTCCTCAAGGACATGCTTCAGTGGCATGCCTTTTGGCTAATTAGGGCTTGAAAATTCAACTTTCTAATCTGTACCTTTAATCTACAAGTGACAGTCAGGGTGAAAATTGATGCTCCTCTGAATATTTCTCCACGCCTCACAATGAGACCTATGCATTAACCTTCAAAGATTTCTAGAGTAACGGATCAGAGTGCTTTAAACACTTATGAATGATCTCTTCTAACTTCATTAATGACTCCACTAATTACATAGTTGATCATGTAATCTTGAAAGCTGAAAAAATAGATAACAATGGATGGCTCCCCTTTTCGTAATTTCATTGCTCTTTTTAATTTCACTCTACAGACGCAGTAGGTTTTAAAAAAAGACCAACTCTATGCAAGTAGTGTTTGACCTTTGTAGAGGAAAACAATTGCTGTTATGGCAAGAAAAAAAATAAAAGTACTTGTGTTTCAAGATTTCAGGCCGTAATGCTGAGATTTATATCTGTTCAAAAGGTCTTGCATGGGTTTATTTCTAGGTATTACATAAAAAATCAGGGCAAAGCCACCATCATCTTGGGAGAGCTATAATACAAATGAAGAAATGACATTGAATAAAATGTAGTACAGAATAGGTCAGACAAGGAACCACAGTCCTGGCACAGAGGGAGTATGGAGCAGACAAGATGCTCTTTCTTCTCAAACTGCTTCTCAAGTGCTTTCCTTTCTACTAGACCTTTGATATTCAAGGAATAGTCACAAAAACTGAAACAGCCTGTTTCCTGGCCTGCCATCCTAGGACCTCCCTGACATTTGTGGTACACCCTGGTATGCGTCTGAAGATACATATTGATATCAGTACAAAATTAGCCTACCATAAAACCTGCAGTTCAATCCCACATTATTCTATACATAAAATTAAATTAAAAAATAACTTGGTTGATTCTTGCTTTCTTATTGTTTAGGTGGTAGTAGAGCTGCACATGCCCTGACTGTTTAGGAACAAATGAGGAATGTTTGTTTACGTACTCCTATCTGGAGATAGGCTGGAGATGTGCCTTTAAATAAGACCAGATGTATCACTGATGGAAAGGACCTTGAACTGTCAATTCCTTAATAACCTCCCAAAAGCAGATCAACTTTAATTGATACTGTCTCCTTCCTTCCTTTTATTATAACAGTTGTAATGAAGCCCTATTTTTCTGTGGCTGGCCCAGTGTTTGAAGTGCTGTCAAAATCTGAGCATGGCATGCCAAATCAGATTATTCCTAGTAAAGATTTTAAGTGTGTAGGCAATTTCTATCTAACAAAACACAAAACAGAAGGCATGAAGAGAAGTATTTGTACTGTGCAAGCAACAAAGCCCATTAGCCACAGGTTTCAGACCAGATCTGCTGTTGAAAAGACTCATGAAAACAAAGAGGAGGAAAAAATCCCATCCATGAACTCACATTAATAGCCCAGTCTTTGGCACCTGTGCTGTAAAACGCTGAGCACAGCATATGTCTTTCCTTATGGCTATGTCAGGAGCACGTGGAGCCTACATGCTCTTCTCTTGTTGCAAGGCCAGTGCCCAAAGAGTAGCTACATTGCTGCCAAGAACATAGTCCTCTCTTTTCTCAAAGGAGTCATCATAGGCATGCCAAATATTTCTATCTCTTTACCACTCAAGACATTCATCATATAACAAGTAACAATGGTCCTTTGGGCAGAAGTACTGTCTTGCATTTTCTGACAGTCTTGGAGCCACGACCGCTTCCCTGGGGAGTCTCACCTTCTCAGTGAAGAGCCCTTTACCAACGTCCATCATGAACTTCCCCTGATGCAGCTTCATTCCTACTGCCGGTCACCAGAGAGATCAGCATATCTTCCTCTGCTGCCCCCCTTGACGAAGTTGTAGACTATGATGAGGTCATCCCTCAGCCTTTGCTTCTCCAAGCTGAACAAACCAAGTGACCTCAGTCACACTTCACAAGTTTTGACCTCAAGGCCCTTCACCACCTTGGTCACGCTCCAGACACACTATATTAGCTTGATATCCTTCTTAAATTGAGATGGCCTAAAATGCACAGTACTCAGGGTGGGGTGAGTACTGCCAGTCTATGCCAATCAGCATTGAGTGGGAAAATCACCACCCTCAACCAGCTGGTTGGGCTGTGCTCGATGCATCCAAAAGCACGGATGGCCATTTTGGCAGCCAGGTCACACTGTTGACTCATATTTAACTCGCCATCAACCCAAACCCCCAGATCTTTTACTGCAGGGCTGCTCGCCAGCTTATCATCTTCCAGTCTGTATGTGTAACCAGGATTATCCCATCCTAGGTGCAGAATCCAGCACTTGCTCCTGTAAAATTTCATATTTTCATATTTTCTTTGTTTGTTTTGTTTGATATTAACCAAATACATTAAAATCAGGCCAGTTACAAGAAGAAGACTTTAATTTTAACAAAACCTGATTATATTTTAGGAGGATAGGATCTTTAAAACAGGAAATATAAATGTACATTCAGTTCACTGAGTTGTAATTACTTGTTCAGCTAACACTCCAGACGTTCCTTGTTTGGATAAATATGCCTTACCTTGATTTTTTTTCTCAGTAGTCTGATACCCTACTACACCTGGCCCTAAAGAGACAAAAAGGGAACAATAGATGAAATGAATGATAATGGTTTTACAAGGAGGTCTGATTACTTTTGAAAGTCCTGATGATACTTTCCCCAAAGTCCTACTTATCTGGAGATGTTTCTGAAAATCTTATCATCCTCATCAGTGTTTGTGGTGCATTTTATACACTTCTGAGTGCTTTAGCTTTTTGATTTTCAATAGATCAACTGATGTTTTTCTTATTTATAGAGTTTGTCTCAATGAAATCAATTGGTGCTGATATCTTCCAGGTATGATTTATGTATTTGCATCTGCTGTAGGTGAAAAATAGCTTTCTTATCTCCCCACAGATTTTGGAATAATTCACTCAAAAGGAAAAGGGGAAACTTTTGCATTCCTTCTGCATCCAAAGCTTCTTTTCATTTTGGTTGCACTCTGCAAGAAACACATGAACACTACTGAGTAAAATTCTGACGTGACAACCACTTATGCTTGATCATTCCTGTAGTTTAGAAAACAATGTGTGTCTCTCAGAAATTTGAGCTATGTGTTTTAAGATTTTAAGATGCCTAAAGAACACATACATAACCTTAATGACTTATAAATTTTAAAAAGTAACCTATAAACCTTCATTAACACAAACAAGCTTTTACATGAGGCCTATCTCGAGTTTCCAACTCCTCAGACTGTATATTTGAAATATAGCTAAAAATATTTTTTACTTGATTCTGCCAACAAGTACAAACATGGTATGTAAACTAGAGAGTAAAAGCAAGGAAATTCAAGTCTACACTTTCAAGATTAATTTAGAATTCTCAACAAGCAGTTCAAAAATTGTAAAATCAGAACAAGTGAGAAAAATTACCTTGATTTTACCGTTAAGTGGTTGCTATATAATAGGTTTATTCATTTTCATGAAGCAGTCTGAGTCTTTCCTTACATTGTCTTTTCAATGCAATTGTGGGAGTAAACCCCAGTGGGAACATTTGAGCTTTGAGAAAGGGACTGTCAAAATAGATACAAAGATATTTTCAGAGACAATTTAGAGCAGTGAATTCTTGAATCTTGCTCAATTTGAATCAAAACAAAGCAAGCAAAGCCTTCAGAGTTTGTTAACACTATCAGTTAATCTGAAACATGTTTATACTAATTACTTGCTTAGAGTAGGTTTGTCTTGTATTATGTTTGATAAAATGAAACACATCTCTTTGGATGAAGAAAGGCTGATGTTACCTCCAAAGTAATAAATGATTCTGAAAGATAAGTTTGGTTTTCTGTGCTTCAGCCTTCCAGAACAATGGAAAGAGGGTAGTTGCTGGCACGTGTTGCCAGCTCTATCCATGGTGCGTGGGTAACCTGCAAGAAGACCTTGTGTAAGCCCTCTGCTTTTCAGTTCCAAAAGAGGGGAAGTGATATCATGCTATTTGTAAAGTACTCTGAGGCATGTGGATGAAGGTTGTAATTATCATTAGTGCTTCTAATCTTCAAGAAGTTCCACTGTGTCTTTGTAAAGAGTATTTAGATGAAGAAACAAACTGAATTATACAGCTATTTGAGCACACTATGTCCTCCTTTAATATTTTTACATTAGAAGTATTCTATATTAGTGATTACATATGCAGGGTGCTGAGTTGTGAAGTATTTCCAAGAATGCAAAGCTATGGTTCTAAAATTGCTTTGCATCAGCTGAATATGTTCTTAATTCAATAGACAGGATACCAGACATAAATAGATTTATATAACATTTTAATAGGATGTATTGTGCTGGGAAAGAAGACTACACCAAGCTAAGAATATTGATGTGGATAAAATGAGATTGTCACTCTTCCTGACATAAATGTTATTTCTCTTGAGAACAAACTTCTATCAATATACTTTAATAGATATGACCTCTAGCAAATAATCATGTTATTGTCTAAATGCAATAGGCAGGTATAAAAGGCAGCATTCTCCTTTGTTTCATAAGTTAAGTAGAGCTACTGAACTGGTCTCACTTTATTTTAATCCTCAAAAATTATTTTGAAGGTCTGCATGTCAATTCTTAATTTTTATGTAGTTCATATTTCTTTGGACTTTAGCCATTCTTTCTTTTCTTTCACTTGCTTCTTTTCTTAATATTAGTTATATTTACACAGGGAAAATAGGACTTTAAATGCCAAGTCTAACCTTTCTTTAATATTGTGTTAATAGAAATTCCTTGGTAACTGTCATTGCATTTTTTCAAATTCTGTGCAATAATGCTTGAGATTTGTTTCTTTGTTCTCAGATTTTTAAATTTCTGTGCCTTTCCTTTTTGTCTTCTGCATATCCCATTCCAATTTTCTATTCTTCTTTATCTTTCACAAACTTTTTTGCAGTAGTGCAGTAAGTCTGCTTCCAAAACTGGAGCAGACTGAGCTGTGATTCATTTATCTCAAAGCTATAACCTATATCTCAAATATACCACCTATAACTTCAGTTGCCTGTAATGCTGTCCTGAGACTAGCCAAAATGCTGTTTCAATTTCCCCCAGACATCCATAGTCCCTCAAGGGAATGAAAGGCATCCTAGATATGCAACTTCACCTGCGAGGAAATGCTATGAGAAATACTACAGTTATGGGCACCAAAGCTCTTTTTTGTTCATAAAAAGTGTGTTATGGGTGGTTACACAAACCCTAGAACATATTTTGTTGCAGGGACTCAATAGTCCCACCAAAGGAAAGGATCAAATGAGAGTAAGTGTGCTGATGGTTTAGGTATAGGGGACCTAGAGGGTACTGCAACCTTAAGTGGCAACTGGCCTGCATGAGTGCTTCTGCAAGGACTAAGAGAAGCATCAAAACCCACTTTAACCATTGAGTTACCTGGCTATTACAGAAGACATTTATAGAACAGGGCAGCATTTGATTATTGACTTGGTACTTAAATATTCCCTGTGTTAATACACTTCCTTTTTTTCAACAGAAAATGAAGACAAAAACAGCAAAAGAAGCATTCTTATTTCTAGTAACTGTAATAAATGGCATTAATCTATCAGTTACCATCTGGCGTCATCAGCGATCACGATTCTTAGTGACATAGTCATACAGACGCATGAAAGTATTTAAGTGGGAGGTTCCTCAAACTTCTCCACTTACATCCAGGATCCAAAACTGAAAGAATGAATTCTGCAGTTACTGATCAAATAAGGATTTAACATGCTGAGTTTGTTGGATGCCACTTTGAATCAAGACAATTGGGGCTGTTCAGCCTGCAGAAGAGAAGGCTGTGTGGAGACCTCATAGCAGCCTTCCAATACCTGAAGGGGGCCTATAGGGATGCTGGGGAGGGACTCTTCATTAGGGACTGTGGTGAGAGGACAAGGGGTAATGGGTTTAAACTTAAACAGGGGAAGTTTAGATTGGATATGAGGAAGAAATTCTTTACTGTAAGGGTGGTGAGGCACTGGAATGGGCTGCCCAGGGAAGCTGTGAATGCTTCATTCCTGGTGGCGTTCAAGGTGGGGTTGGACATAGCCTTGGATGGCATGGTTTAGTGGGAGGTGTCCCTGCCCATGGCAGGGGGGTTGGAGCTAGATGATCTTGAGGTCCTTTCCAACCCTAACTATTCCATGATTCTATCACATTCCACTAATTGTCTCTGAAATATTTGAGTGAAAAGCATTTCTGGCCAGCAGATCTGGTCAGCAGAAGCCTTGATATTTTTAGATAAATATGGCATGCAATTGAAAATGTGTTTGTCTTATCTACCAGCAGTACTTCATTTCTGAGACATAAACTCTCAGCTCAGGGGCTGTAATTATTGATTTGTACATCAACCAGCATCGCATCACTATATGTGGTTGCAGTTCATCCCTGATTATAATAATGACACTGATCAATCTCTTTGCAAAATAACTAGAAAAATTGTCATTGGCAGTCCAGGTAAGGTAAACAATATGTCAGCACAGAAAAACCTGGATAGGGAGAATGTGGAACATGTACTCAAGTCAAAGTAAATCTTCGTGGAATAAGGAATATTACATTTGCTTCCTGCTACCAGAAACCTTTCTTCTTGCTTTGCCTGTGACATTAAATATTGACACCTTCTGCTGAGCAGTAGCAATATTGAAAGCCCTCTGTCTGGGACTGCTTGAAGAGACATTATTGATATAGACTGTTAGGCACATTTTCTTTGTGTAATTTATGACTTTGGTTTTCTCATACACAATTTTTTTCACAGAAGGGGAAGGGTTGCAGAGCATTGTCAGCTGTCTCTTAAACTGCAGCTTTAGGTCTAAAGAGGCCTAAAACAGTTCTGCAAAGGTCATTGTGACCAAAGAATCAATTCGAATAACAGAGATTACAGAAAACTTCAAGACAAAAAACTTTGAGAAAAAAGTATGCAAAAATATGCAATTCTACAAACCAGTAATTATTTTGCCCTCGGGTTGACTTTTATCCACTTCCTTTCAGATAAATCTGGAAAAAATATCAGTCATATAGCAATATACCCTCTTGACAGTTTCAGAAGTAAACACTAATCCTTTTCTTTTTTAAATCTGAATCTAAGATGAAAAATACAACCTGTCGGCGAAGGAAAGTTTGGTCACCATATGGGAAAAGCGTACACCATATGATTGTCAGCAAACTTCAAACTTTATTAGCAAAGACACCTGGTTAAATACACTAGATAATGAGCCTCATACATATTGCAAAGCTGAGCTCCTAATTGGTTAACCTTCAAAATGTTACTCTTATCTTATCTCTGCATGCTTGGAATTTACAGCTAGCATAGTTAGTCTGAAAAGGCGCTTTGTTACCACAGGGACCTAACATCCACAGGGACCTTGTGGTCCAGCGGGACCATGAACACCAGCAGGACCAGGGAAACCAGTGGGAACCTGATTACCAGCAGCACCAGGGGAGCCAGTGGAACCTTGAGGACCGGTCTCACTGCGATCTCTGCTCTACCTTAGACCTGGCTCTGCTGCTAAGGAGACATTAAATTCATCTGGCTGTGGCCTTTATCCACTAGCCATTCATCAATAAAATTCTCCACATTTCCCCCGTTTTCTTTTTGGGCTAAAAGCACATTATTCATGGCCTTCATGGTCATGGTTTTCACACAAGAAAAAAGACATCCAATAATCAATAATCCTACTATGAGCACAACCAAAATCACAAGACCTTGTTTCACTAGCTCTCTTAGCCAGCTTGACAAACTCCAACCACTCAACAATATGTCCAACGGACTCTGCCATTCTTGCAATTTTTTCATGTTGACATTCAATTGTCTGAGCTTGTCATGAATGGATTGGGATTTATCAGTAAGGCTAAAACAACACATTCCATCAAATTCTTCACAGCCATGACCATGAGCAAGTAATAAAAAATCAATAGCGGCGCGATTTTGCAAAGTAGCTTTTCTTATACTATCAGCTTCTGTAGCAAGGTCATACAAGATTTTAGAAGTTATACTGATTTGTTTTCCTGCCCAACATGTTAAAGCTTTGATTGTTAAAGCATTATGTACAGAGCTAAGAGATGGCAAAAATATAGCAGACGCAACTGTTGCCGCAGTGTTCCATAAGAGTACTTTATCAGAACAATTACCGTCCAGAACTTGCAATGCTCTTTTTACTCGGTGTTGCTTTTGATGTAACTGAGAGAGTTGCAACAGTTGATGTTTTCTTGGTGTTATCAGTGTTAATTTTCTAATATAACATGGTCCTTCAAATGGTTTACAAGGGATACCGGGCCAAGCTCTATCTCCACATATTAGAAAATATCCTGAAGGTAGTGCTTTGGCTCTGGTTTCTGGATATTTAATTTCGTGCATTGGGCAATAAGATTGATTATTGTATCTCACATCTAAGGGTGATACATCAGTTTCAACTGGTCCTTCCATACTAGATATAGAACTAAACTTGACACATCCTTTTGCCGGTTCTGAACCCAATAAACTCAATTCTTGTGGATTTAAGATTACCTTTGTTAAATTCCTGATTAGCAAAGCATTTAAAGTAGACACAAAATTCCAAGAGGTAAGGTTAGCAGCTTGTCTAATAACTGTAGTATTTAAAGGGATTGACAAGTTTACCCATTCATCTGTAAAATCAGAGAGATTAACAACTGGACTCCCTATCAGACAAGTTTTAAATGGATTACCAGCTTGATGTAACGATAAACAAAAGTCGTTTATGCCTGTTTCATGAGCCCATTTTGTCCAAACGTTGTCCGTATAGTAACTATCAATCAGCTTCTCGGAAAGATATTGACTTAAGACTGTCTGTAGGGTGAATGTCATCAGAAACAAAGATAGATATGATTTGCAAATCCAACAACTAAAACTACACATTACATGATAAACAGTACAAGCTACCAATAACACAATTGTCTTTAAACAGTTCATGTTCAGTTCTTTCCTTATGATCTTATTCTGTTGATTTTTCTTCTGGATGTATGTCGTCGTTGACTCCCGAACTTGCTGATGTGACATCTGGAGCAGGCTTAGTCCATTTTGCCGGTACCCACAAGGGTCCTGCAGGAGCAGAAACACACAAGTAACCCCGTCCCCAATACAGAACTTTAGTAGGGTTTTGCCATATTCCAGTTTTGGGGTCTTTATACCTGACCCATATCTCCTTTTTTGTTTTTGAGCAATCCAGACTTGATTCATAGTACGAAATAGTATACTGGCAATACACTCCCACAAACAGCAAAAGATTAAAACAATAATAATCAATATTGTTGAAATTGTTAAACTTTGTTTGATTACTACTTTTAGCTAACTACTAATACCCTAACCCTGTAACAACTTTTGAAATCAATCTTATTTTGAGAGTACTTGTAACTTTTGCACTCGTGAGAACTTAAAGTGTGTTTTCTGTAAGCAAGCGAAATTTACAGTCCAGCTCAGCAACCTTCTTATTTTAGCTCCTTCTTATCTTCCAGGCCTGCATTCTTGTTTCATTAACTGTCCGGGGGTTGTTTCTTTTCCATGGTCGGCTGCACAGTGGTAATCAGGAGTTACCCCTGCTACATGGCCAGCTGCACATACTTGCTTTTATTCAGAGCAGGCATATGTCCATTCTCTAACAAGAAATCATCCACATCTCCGCTTTTTCTTTTCTTGAGTAAGTCAAAGCTGTTTTACCAGGTTCTCAATCATACCACGAATACATTGCAAAATACAAGGTACAATCATAACTATGGTCAAGCTTACTATCAAAATCATTCTAATACCTTTAATCAGAGATGTGAGCCAAGCATTAAAGTCTCAAGATGTAAGAAGGGCATCTAACCAAGGAATTTTATCGTTCCGATCGACATCATGAAGTACTTTCTCATGCTTCCAAGTTTCTTTAACATCTTTCAAAGTCTTTTCAGACTGATCAAGATAACTACAACAAGATTCATTAATTAGAGTACATATTCTGTCTACTTGAGCTGTTAATATATCTAAAACCTTACAATTCTACAAAGCTATATTTTTAAAGAATTTACTTCTACTTGTATTAACATAGTCACATACGTGTTGCCATTAAAAACAGCATAACAAACTTCCACTGGAATCATTTTGCACACTTTGCTTTAGTCTTGCAGTCACATTACATCCTTTGTTACATTCTATAACTTGATATGGTTCTGGTCCTTTCCACTCATTATCATGTAGGTCTTTATATAGAATTGGTGGTTTGGGCAAGGAATCATCTGTTAGAAGTCACAAATGCTGTATTGCAGAAAGAGAATCAAAACTAGACAAATTTAAAAGCTTTTGTACAAATTACGCTTTGCAAACTGTTTGAAGAAAATCCTTACATTTCCCTTAGGTGTTTTCATGTATAATACCTGCTTTAGACGACCCTATTTGAGCAGAGGATAGATCATTTCTCCAACATATGCCAACCACAGGCTGCTTGGCCTACCTTTCTCTCCTATATAGTTCTCTGATAACAGGAGAGGCCGTCCCTCACATCAAGGTCTGGCATGGCATGTGTCTCCACCACTCAACGCCTGCTGGGTTGCAGCCAGCAGCGGAGCTAAAGGTTCTTCTTGGTGGCAAACACAGAGGCCAACCCAGTCTTGCCCTTGACTGTGGTAGGAGGTATTTGGCCAACCTCAGTCGTGGCACGTTATTGTCAGTGCAGAGGTTCACCTGCTTCATTCAGTAACAAGTCACTACTATGGCAAAGCACATACAGATTTACATTAGCAATATGTACACTACAGGGTGCAGCAGCATTTTGAAGATGCTAGTGGCAGTGACAGACCAGCCAAAGAAAATTTTCCACCAGTGATGTACTTCTACCCTCTTAATTCATTCCATTACCTGCTTTATAACACTATCATTGTCTTAGAATCTTTTTTGCTTTTGCCTTAACATTTTCTAGCAGTTGCTGCAAATTTGCATGCTCTAACATCTGTTTTACAAGTGACAAATCCATACAATACAAGGTGTAGTTTCTTGTTAGCAACTGGCTAGTAAGTACAGGTGGTTTTATACACAAAATTACAGCCTCTAATAAGAGCTACTTTACATGCACATGTATTTAAGCTCCTGTAGCTAAGGCATTGGGTTTTTCCGCTCGTCTGTTCAGCTCATGGCAAGGCTTCAGAAACTTTGCAAGCAGCCACCACGGACCTGTAGGTAGGAGGACACAAACATACCCTCTCCCCAAGGTTATCAGTTCTTGAGAAGTAAGACAAGTTACAGTGATTTCTTAAAACGGAGGCATTCCGATAAAAAAGGATGTGAAACAGGTGCAGAAGCAAACTGCACGGTGTTAACAGTCAAGGAGTTTGCAGTGTCATTAACCATTTTTTCCTCTATCTCTGCCACCCTGATGCTGTTTGGGTGGAGGTTGGTAAAGCTTGGATTCTCCCCTAGGTTACCTTAAACACATTAAGCAGGACTGCTCGGCAGCAGCTACAAACGCTTGCCTGTCCAGCAGCAGCTACAGCTGCCAGCCTGCTGAGCAGCAGTCATAAATCTCTACAGGCAGCAGCACCTCTGCATTAACTCTTTCTTGCCCAAAATGTTAATCTGCTACCTATTCAAAACTTTTACATTAACCCAATAATAAAAAATATGCAGAACACTGTCTGCCCTCAACAGACACACACATACACACACATTCATGGGATCCCACAAACACACTCTATACAAATACAATATTTAAAACACAAAATTCAGACAATCATTACTCCCACTACACGGTCACACATATAAAATGTAGTTGCAATGACCCTGTGAAGACAATCAAGAAACCAGCTCCGAGCAGCATCATCACAGTGCAGGGTGGCAGGCTCAATCTCAGCGGGCGTCCCCGCAGAGGCTCTGCCTCCCTCACATTGCATGAGGCTTGGGCTTTTGTACTGATCAGAATGCACACTCATTCCAATGCAGGTGGCCAGCCTACATCGGGAGAAGTGGCCAACAGTATCTATACATGTCTGCAAGGGTCGATAGAAACACAGACGTAGTTACATTTGCTAACTTTTAGTACATGAATATCACAGACAGGCTATAAACACACAATACATCTGCATTCCCCACCCATCTTACTTTTCCCTTTATAACTGTCCATTTATCATGGGGATCTGGGGGATCTAAATCAGGCTTCTTTTCCGGATCAACAGGTCTCAGGTCAAAAGGACTATCCAGGTCAGCATCAGAATTATCAGGCGTCAGAATCACAGGAGCAGCAACAACAGTCTGATGAAAATGTACAGGCTCCTCATTAACGTGTTCTGGAGTTTCAGTGTTATCAAGTGCTGTGCTGGCGGCTCCTTCCATTATACCCGGACTACTACTCCGTTCCTCCTCTTCAATCGGGGGGGCAATGGGCTCCACTTCTTCTACTTTCTCTTCTTCTTGCATTTCCCACGCACGAGGAATCCTAATACTAGTCACAGCAGATGCAAGGGGCTCGCCTTCTGGTGGTCCTGTTTGTCCATACTCCCTATTTCTCCTACGTGTCTCAGCCGCCTTTTCTGCCGCTTTTCTCTCGGCTGCATGCTGTAATACTGCATTATACACTGTTCGCCACACCTTTCCCAACTTTTTCGCTGTCTTATCATCCTCTAATACAGCTTCCCATAACACATCCCCAAATTTACGCCACTCATTTAAATCATGCACTGTATGAGGATTAACAAATAGTCCTTTTGCATATCCATAATCTAACAACTCTGGCACCTCCTTTTTTAAATTAATATCCCTGAGATTACGCTTTTCTAGAAACCTTGTAAATAAATTATACGCCACTTGCCTATCCATTTTTAGACGTCAGCGCGCGCTGTTTTGCAGCTCTCCTTTTCCCTTAGGCTTCGGTGGCGCGTACGACCCAGACCGCCGATTACGATCCTGGGGGTGCTTCCTGCCCCTTTTCCCCTTAATTGCGTTTGCACCGTCCTGGGCTGCAGACAGGACTCGAACCCTACTTCGCTCAACCGTGGTGCAGCGTCCTACCGCTCAGTACAGCGTCTCTCCCCTTGTTCTCGATCCTGTCGGAGAGGCTTGTTTTGTATCACGTCGGGGTCACCATTTTGTCGGCGAAGGAAAGTTTGGTCACCATATGGGAAAAGCGTACACCATATGATTGTCAGCAAACTTCAAACTTTATTAGCAAAGACACCTGGTTAAATACACTAGATAATGAGCCTCATACATATTGCAAAGCTGAGCTCCTAATTGGTTAACCTTCAAAATGTTACTCTTATCTTATCTCTGCATGCTTGGAATTTACAGCTAGCATAGTTAGTCTGAAAAGGCGCTTTGTTACCACAGGGACCTAACATCCACAGGGACCTTGTGGTCCAGCGGGACCATGAACACCAGCAGGACCAGGGAAACCAGTGGGAACCTGATTACCAGCAGCACCAGGGGAGCCAGTGGAACCTTGAGGACCGGTCTCACTGCGATCTCTGCTCTACCTTAGACCTGGCTCTGCTGCTAAGGAGACATTAAATTCATCTGGCTGTGGCCTTTATCCACTAGCCATTCATCAATAAAATTCTCCACAACAACCAGTTGCTCCTATTGTAAAATATTTTGTGATTTTTCTGGATTTTTTCTTGTGCTTCAGAATAACTTAAACTTATTCTATCTTTTTTACAGTAGGAATCCAGCAGTACTAGCAGAGTACTAGGAGTATTGATCTAGCAGATCTAGAATGAATGTTAATAGACTTTGTTGATTCCCTATGGAACTCTTCCAAAACGAGAAATACATTTTTAGGATACAGGCATGACATTAGGATGAAGAATTAGTATCCATCTGAACTCTGGCTGATTAGTACCAAGGTTTTATACCCTATTAAACACAAGTATGAAATTTTGAATATTAAGATACCAAAAATACTTCCCACTGATGTCTGCAGGGTTCAGACAAGTGGGCTTGACTCAAGCCCGTAGGCACTACCCTAAAATATATGTTCAGAATTTTCAGGTCATTTTATGTAAAGTAAAAAATTTAAAATTAAGTAAAAAAAAAAAAATTCAAAAAAATTAATTAAAATTTAAATTAATTAAAATGAAAATAAAAACATTAAGAAAGTCAATTGCTGCATGTTTCAAACTCAACTTTGAAAAATATGTTGATATCCAAACCAGAACAAATTTATTCAAAGTTTAAAAAAACATTCAAAATATAATCTTGTTGAGGTTCAGGGTTGCTACAAATATTTTTAAGATAAACGAACATATGCAAATATGGCAGAAGTTGCTCAGTTTATTGAATTATAGTACAAATGCAAATTAGAACTTTAGCAGTTTATTTAGACAAATACAGAAATTTAAAGACTTTCTGAGGCCCATTATTTACTGTACAGGGTCTATAATGTAGATATGTAATTAGGGATTTCTTAGAAAGGATTGTTTTTAATTGTACCTAACGCAGCATAATTGTCTATTAAGTTAATGAGTTGTAGGGATCTCTAAATCTGCAGACTGCATGGTTGCCATGTGTGTATATTGAAGCCATATACTCAAAATCTTCAGGGTGATACTGAAAGCCTCAGTTAGACAGGATGCTACCTCTATCAGTTGAACAGCATGAGCCGGCAGTGTGCGCTTGCAGCCCAGAAGGCCAACCGTATTCTGGGCTGCATCAAAAGGAGCGTGACCAGCAGGTCGAGGGAGGTGATCCTGCCCCTTTACTCTGCTCTCATGAGACCTCACTTGGAGTATTGTGTGCAGTTCTGGTGTCCTCAACATAAAAAGGCCATGGAAGTGTTAGAACAAGTCCAGAGGAGGGCCACGAAGATGATCAGGGGACTGGAGCACCTCTCGTATGAAGATAGGCTGAGAAAATTGGGGCTGTTCAGCCTGGAGAAGAGAAGGCTGCGTGGAGACCTCATAGCAGCCTTCCAATACCTGAAGGGGGCCTATAGGGACGCTGGGGAGGGACTCTTCATGAGGGACTGTGGTGAGAGGACAAGGGGTAATGGGTTTAAACTTAAACAGGGGAGGTTTAGATTGGATCTGAGGAAGAAATTCTTTACTGTGAGGGTGGTGGGGCCCTGGAATGGGTTGCCCAGGGAAGTTGTGAATGCTTCACCCCTGGTGGCGTTCAAGGTGGGGTTGGACATAGCCTTGGATGGCATGGTTTAGTGGGAGGTGTCCCTGCCCATGGCGGGGGGGTTGGAACTCGATGATCTTGAGGTCCTTTCCAACCCTTACTATTCTATGATTCTATGATTCTATGTGTGTTAGGAATTCTTTTTGCCATTAGTTGGAGTAGCCAAACGAATGTCCTTGACCTTTAAAGGGTAAGAATAAGGGCAGTTTTTAAAAAGCTGGTCTTTTCAAATGAAATAAGATATTCCAAATAATGGGCACATAAAATCAGCAGTAACTTTCAAACCTTCATAATAATTTTTCATAGATATATTAGTGAGACTCTGTTCCATAGTGAGCTCACCTAAACTGTGTCTGAAGAATTAATAAGTGCTGCCTCACTCAACCTATAAGGAAAGAAGTGTCAGAACTATAAACCAACCAATTGTTAAATCCTTTCTCTCCCTCTCAGAGTGTTCAGCGGTGGGTGATTAGTTTATGTGAAATTTCTCTGAACCCAGAGATGATAGCAGATGTGCTTGTCCACTGTGAGTGCTGATATAAAAATATCTTACGAAGCTGGCCACATTTCTGTCTTGAAATACTATTTCTGCTTTGAGAAAAAGCAGTACTGAGGAAGGCAGTGTCTCCTCCTCAGAAACTGGACACCATCCCTTCCTCCCTTTTGTGTCTTTACTGTTGTGTATTTGCATCAGAAACTATTCAGGTATCTTAATCTGATGTGAGAAATTGCACTGGGAATTGCACTGGAAAACATCACATGGCCTGTGAGAGAATATTAAGTATTCTGATATTTCACTCCATTCTCAGTGGTAGGTACTGCCTGGACTGTTTTACATCAATTTTTCAATTTATTTAAGAATAGGAGATACTTCCTTTTCTCAGATCTGTTTAGAAATTTACTGTGTCATACACAGCATATCCAGGGCACAAACATTTTAATTTACTAAGAAAGGGTTACTTTACTTTGTCTAGCAATGCAAGTGCTGATAGCCATGTTCAAGAAGCTATCAGTTCTTCCTTTGATATTATCTTTTTGTGTGCCAAACAGCACATTAGTAAAAAGCACCTTTGGGCCACACTGCGCTATCAACATTTTGAAGCACTTTGGGAGTGCATTGCAATCAACACAGAGATCTTTTTAATAGGCAATTGTACTGCCTCGGGATATTTGCTAAAAGCCACGCTCTTTCTTGGATGAGATAAGCAAGAGAAAAGAAATTGGCACATCCTTAGAAAATACAGTTCTTTCTATACAGTTTGTTCAAACTAAAGCAGCCCTGTCTCTCTGGATGGAGTTTTCTTGGGTATGCACAGAGGTATAATCGGGATAAGAGGAGGACCTTGGATGGCACTGCTCATATCACATAAACAGCTTCCAGAATTTTTTTTTGTTTTGCTTTTAATCAGGAAGTGAAGGGCTGGCAGCTGTTTGCTGTGGGCTATAATTCAGCAGAGCACTTTAGCATGTAGGCAGATGAGACATAAGCAGGTCCTCTAAGCACTGATTTAGCAAAACCTGCCCCTTTCCCTCAGCAAAGGCCTGGCTCTGGACTGCAGATGGATGCAGGAAATGACTGGAAGGTAGGCTCTCCTTTTACAGCCTGGTAATAGAAGTGGAGAGAAAGGGCAGAGAGAGCTTTAAGCCTCTTGCCAAGTTCCCACAAAGCTACATTGAATAGCAAGCTCATCTTGATGCCAGGCAGCGGCACAAACACTACACCACTTTCTCTTGATGCCAGGCAGCGGCACAAACACTACACCGCTTTCTCTCACTCACTTTGTTTGACCTGAACAGGAGCTTGGTTATTCATATCCTTCAGACTCCAGCCAAGCGGAATGGACAGGGTATTTGCCAAAGAGTTGTGTTGACCAAAATTTTCTCAGAGTTACCGAGGAGTGGATCAAGGTGAGATTATATTTCCTTTTGTGACACTGAAGATAAATCTTCTTAGAGCCTTCTGCACCGTGAGCAGAAGAGACTTTCTCTTATCTTCAGTAAAAAAAAAATATATATACCTGCATTTTGTACACAGAGGAAGATTTTTGTAGAACTTTCCTTCACTGTAAGAAAAACACAAAGCGAAAAAGCTCCATTAAGTGCTCTGAAAGAATCAAAATACTCTTTAACAATAAATATGTAATTGGAACATCTGACTAAGTAATCTTGTGTGGTATGAAACAGCACAAAAGAAACTTTTATATAAAAATACTATATAGGATTTATAAAATATATGGAGAATAGAAGTTCCTAACAAAGCTAGGAACACTGTGTATCAGTTCAAAAGAGCTTTGGAGCCTAGGTTTTTTATTTCAGAAGCTGAAAACACTGAGCCTTGGGACTTTACCCAAAAAGAGACTTCCCCTGGTATTGCATCTCTAGGTGCCAAGTGTCAGTACAGCTCACTGTGCTGAGTTAGGCACTTTTTTCTGAGTGCAGTAAATGAGAATGGCTCATGAAGTTGGGCTGCAGAGCACCCCTCTGGAGACAGCTAAGATAAACACGGGGACAAAAAGTTTTAGGCCTGTAATTGTGCATGAGTGAGCAGCAACTTTGGAGTTCAGTGCAAGCTTGCAACAATTTACTGGGGAAACCTCACCAGCCTCGGAAAACAAAACCTGGAAGTCAGTCTCTGCATCCTTTCACTTGAAGATGGACAGCCCTGCAGAACCAAGGGCCAGGAGAGCAAGCAAACTGACTTATTTTCCTTTCTCTGCATAGCTGCAGGATGTATGCAATCCAGCTAATTGTCTCACACAATGAAACAGTCATTTTACTTAATACCTGCCCGCTGTGTAGTAGTTTTGTCTAGCTCTGCCCATGAAACATGATCATTATCCGGTAGCACCATGAAAACAGCATATGAAGTTTTGAGGCTGTTCATACTGTATAAATACAATTATGAGGAATTTGCTTACCAGAGCTAGAATCTAAGAGGATGTGATGTTCTATGAGCACATTTTAGCGTATCAATTTTACTTGCAGACCAGATTAACAGATCCTTTTTAAGAGATTGTTGCTTTTATTATCTAAAATGTCTTCTAGACACCGCATAGTCAAGATTTCTGAAAATTCTTTTTATCATTCACTCTGTTCATATTTCTATGCCAACGAATCATTAGAATGCCAAATGGGAAGGAAATATGACCCCTTATAGATGTGTTTGTAATGTAACCAGTAATGTACATGACAAGCTTGAGGGATGAATGAACATAGAGATGGTAAAGCATATTTTATACCAGTTTCTGCATAGTATGTCTTCCTTTAAATTCTGATGTGTTCTTTGGTAATTTTGTAATGGATAGCAAACCCAGATTTGTCGTGATGTTTAGATTAAAACTAAGACTCAATTATTTACTTCCTGGAAATGAGAAAAGCACAGTGAATAGCAAGATGGATACTGCTTTGCAAAAGTCTTTGCTATCAAAAGTAATTTATTTTTTATAATAATAACAAATAAAAATTGATGAACAATCAATAACGTATTTCGAGCACTTAAAATAATAATGATCTTATGCATGTTAAATTACTTGTAAGAAATGAAAGTTCATTTGTACTTGTAAAAAAGAATTGCAAGCAGTACGTCTTGGAGTAAGGGCCAAAATTTTAATCTCCATCCCACAGTTGAGCTTATTTATATGGATAAGTAATGCCAGAACTAACAGGTAGTTACCTAAATACTTTTCTATCTATATGACTTTCATTCCAAAATTCATTTTCTTTGGTCCTACAGTATGCATTATGTTTCAAAAGCCCTAAAATGTCAATACTGATTCTTTGTGCATTAGTCCTACTTTTAAGAAAAAGTGTAGTGCCAAATAACTACAAAAAAACATTTAACTAGACTCTGAAGGAAGTTTCCTTTCTGCTATGAACCTAACAAATCATCATCAATAGCACCATATGCCTGTCCTGCCAGCAGAAGGAATATGACCAAAGAAGAACCTTGGTCATCACTGCTCCCTCTGAGCCCTAGCTATTGATAACTACAGCAGACATTTAAGTCAGAAATTGAAGAGTTTCTGATCCAGAACCTGGGCCAGAAGTCACTAATTGCAAATGTCTGATGCCACCTCCATCTGCCTTAGGTCTTACATTTTGATTAGGCTAAAAAATCTTGTAAACTAAGACAGTACCTCCCAGAAAGCTAGAGATATGATTTGGAGAAGAATAAAACATTCTTCAAAAGAGTTGAGGGGATTTAAAGGTAAAAAATAAAGAAGGAGCCAGATATTATGTTGGGTTCTTAATTTTCACCTCTGGGAAACTCTCTGCTATAAAAAAATCTTTTGTTGTCATTCTTGGTTACTATTTTAAACTGTCATACAGAAATACAATCACCCTTTCAAGTTTTCAGTTCTTCAGTTCTACCCTGCCAAAACCTATGCTATTAAAGAACCTTAACACTAGCTAGCAATCTTGTTGGAAATTTAATTGGAGAAAACTAATTCATAGCCAGCTCAGGATGATTGTTTATGATCAGCTTTATTGTGTTTCTCTTGACTGAAGTCCTTCACAGTCATTAACTGTCAGCATACAAAACTCTTATGTGGGCACATGATTACTTCTACTGTGTGCGTGGGAGAGCAAAGCAGAAAAAGGCACTAGGAACAGGAATAATTTCTCCTTGTTCTGCCACCTAAACTAATCAGGTGCACAGTTTAAGCTGGCTGTCTAAAGTCCTTTGTATGAGTGGTTTTTCTAGATGCTTATAGAGTGGGGTAAACTGTCCTATGTGGAGGCCTGGTTCTCCTGGCTTTTATAGTCAGGAGGAAAACTCCATTAAATTGACAAAGGATTTGGCTCTCTCACAGGGAAGATAAGTGTACCTTGCAAAGAAAAAAAAAAAAAGACAAAGGCAGTCAACAGGAGGATAAACTTCTAAAGTACTTCCACCTTTCTCATTTGAAGTTCAAGATCCTCAGGACAGTGAGAAGAGCATGCAGCAAGCTCACTGCCCTGGACTTTGAGCAGACTTGGGCCTCTTCAGGAACCTGATCCGTAAGGTTCCATGGGATACAGCCTTAGAGGGCAGGAGTAGGTCCGAGACTGCTGGTTGATATTCAAGGATCACCTGTGCCAAGCTCAGGAACATTGCATCCCAACAAGAAGAAAATGGGGCAGGAAGACCAGGAGGCCTCCATGGATGGATAAGGAACTGCTGAGAAAATTTAGAGGGAAAAAAAGATCAGAGAAGGTGGAAGAGAGGACAGGTAACCTGGGAAGAGAACAGGGATATTGTTTGGGTAACTAGGGATCAGGTCAGGAAAGCTAAGGCTGGAGCACCTCTCATATAAAGACAGGCAAAGAAAGTTGGGGCTGTTCAGCATGGAGAAGAGAAGGCTGCCTGGAGACCTCACAGCAGCCTTCCAGTATCTAAAGGGGGCTTACAAGGATGGTGGGAAGGGACTCTTCATGAGGGACTGTAGTGATAGGACAAGGTTAGCAGGTTCAAACTTAAACAGGGGAAGTTTAGGTTGGATATAAGGAGAAATTTCTTTACTGTGAGGGCAGTGAGGCACTGGAATGGGTTGCCCAGGGAAGTTGTGAATGCTCCATTGCTGGCGGTGCTCAAGGCCAGATTGGACAGAGCCTTGTGTTTAGTGGGAGGTATCCCTGCCCATGGCAGGGGGGTTGGAACTAGATGATCTTAAGGTCCTTTCCAACCCTAACTGTTCTATGATCTATGATCTAAATTGCAGCCTTTTGGAACTCACTCTCAATTCCAAGAAAAAACAATTAATGTTTCTGATGTTGCTGCAGCTGCCTCCCACTCGCACCCTCCGCCTTGGCACAGAAATTCAGAAATGCAGCAGAATTCTCACAAGCATCATTCCATTCTTTTGGCTGAGGGCAGAATATATTGGCTGAAGCAGTAGTCTGAAATCTGCAGCTCTACATGCCTGTCTGCATCTGTAGTTGATCCTAGAGGAGATTTTAAACTTTTTACTAATTACCGGACAGTTTCATAGAAAGTGGTTAATTGTTATTTTTTTAAAAAACCTAGATCAATTTGGTTTAAATGTTAAATGACTCAGTTTGCTTTCAAAGGTAAGCTTCACTGGGGACTACTCTGCTCCTATGGATTGTGTCTCCTTGTTCCGGCAGATACTCTGATTCCCTTCAAGCTGCTATTGATTTCAACACAGAGAGGTTTCACCTCCATTGTTTCAAGCACATCATGTTCTTTGAAAGTCTGACATCAGCAGCTGTCCATTATTTACTGCTTGTCCTGCAGGCTGTTGAATGGAGAGGATGGAAAACCTCTTGCTACCCTGTAGAAAGAGTATACCACACCACCATTTGTGCCTTTGCAAATGCTCTGTTATGAAGTTGTTTCCTTCTCAAATGCAAAAGGTTTAACAAAAACTCAGACTGCATGCTCAAATTGTTACTGGTTTTGGAAAACGTTAAAGATTTTAGAGTCTTGAAAATTAAATTTGAGCATTTTTAACCTTTAGTTTACCATGGCAATAATGTGATTTTTGCTACATTGAATGTCTATTCATGCAGCAGGTATCTGTAAGTAAAAACCTCAAGTTTTTTGTTCCAAATCAATCAAATTGATTTTGAGACTGACACCAAACACACTTTATAGCAGAAAAGAAATAGAAGCAAAAGTAACAGAAAGCAGATAAAATAAATATTCAAATACAAAATACAAATATACTGCACTGTCAGTCGCCCATAGCAAACTATTCACTTAAAAACTGAAAGGGCATTAAACATTCACCATTTGAAGATAGGAAAAAAAAAGAGAAGTGAGGCAGGGAGAGAAATATGAAGATCAACACCATGATTCAGGTAAATATGTCTTCTGCTACTGAGGTCACAAGGCAGTTGATTGTGAATTGTAATTCATTTGGAATTATTTGAAGAATTAACTACCAAAGTGATTTGATTTATGGATATAAGGATGCTGGGGAGGGACTCTTCATTAGGGACTGCAGTGATAGGAGAAGGAGTACCAGGTTCAATCTTAAACAGGGGAAGTTTAGAATGGATATAAGGAGGAAATTGTTTCCTGTAAGGGTGGTGAGGCACTGGAATGGACTGCCCAAGGAAGTTGTGAATGCTCCATTCTTGGCGGTGTTCAAGGCCAGGTTGGACAAATCCTTGTGTGACATTGTCTAGTGTGAGGTGTCCCTGCCCACGGTAGGGTGTTGGAACTAGATGATCTTAAGGTTCTTTCCAACCCTAACCATTCTGTGATTCTATGATTCTATGATTTCTATTTCATACATGTTACAATTACTAGGAAAAATGTATTATTTTAATATTGTTGGGTAAATTCAAATTCAAAGTTTCTCTGAAGTCACAGACAGGTAAAGGACTGCTGTTTTCAGGTAGCATTCATGTTGCCCTTAAAGGTCAGGACCAGATTTTTCTGTGGGAGATTCTTTCAGTACTAGGGCCATGCTACATTACAATGTGTAAAATACACCAATCTTACTAAAGAAAGCAGTTGCTTTTCTTTAATGAACTGCATGAATGTGGTTAATAATCTCTTGGATTTAGAAGAACATTTTTATGGTGACACACCTTCCATTCAATACTTTTTCCCAAAATGTCTAAAAGACTTTTTCAGGTTTTCCGTTGCTAGCGGTGCATGCCATTCACTCCACTAATGGGCTCACACACAACTTACGCTACAGTGCAAAGTATGAAGCTCAGTCCCAGCTACGGAAAGTGCAGCCAAGTAGCTGCTTTCTTATTCAGTTATCTTCATACCAGTTCCTCTAGTAGGGAGCTATAGGAAGGCTTCTCACTGATGGGTTAAATTACCTGTTCAATTCAGAATAATATTCTTCCCACTTAATGCCTTTCAGCACAGCCAGCAGCATGCATGTGCATGTTTTCCTTCCATTGAACTGCAAAGCACATCTGGGATGACAGTGTAAATTCTGAAACGTGAATATATTGTAACAAATCTGTGACGCTCGGCTGTGCTCTTTAGTTTTGCTCTGCATGCCAGTCTTGCTGGTTATGTCTAGTTATCACAAGATGATTTATTACTTCTTTGGACTCTGTGCCAAAATCTATTAACCTACCATGAGTGTCTTCTGTGAGGACACATTTGGAAGAAATAAGGACCATTTCTGAAGAAATACAAGTTTTCCTTAAAAAATATTTTTCTCTGTAGTTTTCATGATGGAGAGGTTTTTTGTGCTTCTTTTAATATTGACCACATGGCAGAATAATGAAAATAAAAGTGTGTTGAACCATATATAGTCTTCAAAAAATGAAAAATACCATTTCTATTCTGCAGCCCTTTTAGTGGCTCTCTTGACACATTAACATTGTGTAAATATTCAAACAGTCTAACGCAGCTGTTGCTGATAATTGTTTTATTCCCATCTTCAAGCCGAGGTGAGGGGTGTCCTGGGTTCAGCAGTTGCAGTCATTTTTCTCCTTCTCAGTAGCTGGTGCAGCGCTGTGTTTTTGACTTTCAGCCTGGGAACAGTGCTGATAACACCGGTGTTTTCAGTTACTGCTTAGAACATTTTGGTCTGGCCAAGGACTCTCTGAGTCTCATGCTCTGCCAGGGAGGAGGGGAAGCTGGGAGGAAGCAGAGACAGGACACCTGACCCAAACTGACCAAAGAGGTTATTCCGTGCCACAGCACGTCATGCTCAGGATGTAAAAACAGAGGGCAGAGATCCGGAAGGGGGGTGGGGTGTGTGTGCACTGCTTGGTCGGGCTGGATGGTGAGCCGCTGTATTCTTTCCTTGTATTTGCCTTGTCCTTGTTATTATTGGTGGTAGCAGTAGTGGTTTGTGTTATACCTTAGTTACTAAGCTGTTCTTATCTCAACCTGTGGGAGTTTCATTCTTTTGATTCTCCTCCCCATCCCCCCAGGACTGGGGGAAGAAAGAGGGGGGAGTGAGTGAGAGAGTGGCTGCGTGAGTTATAGAGGCTTAAACCACGACAAGGGGAAAAAGCCCAAGCCAACAAAATCCAAAGTCACGCAGACCTGTAAAACTTGTCAAAACAACATTGCAAATTACTCTCTTAGAAGAATAGACCAGAAGAGTGTTGGTGAGCGGAATTCTGTACCAATGTGCTTACTTGTTTGAGAGTTACTGACTACCTCAGAAAGTCGGAATTGCAAATGTATTTGAATTGACATATTAGCTAACTAATCACAGATGGATTTTGTCTTACTGAGAAATCTTGTAAGGAATGTTATAAAGTAACATTATAAACAGGAACAAACTATGGAAGGGGATATGTAGAGGTTTTGGTGGAGGGCCAGGAAGCTAGAAAAGAATCTTAAAGATAATCCAATGACAAAAATTTGAACAAATAACATTAAGAATAATATAATGTTTAGTAAAAACTCAGAAATGGGAATAAAACGGACTGATATTATTTAGAACTTATTAAATAGAATTTATTAGATGCAATGCAGAAAGAAATGTGTCTACATGCAGAAAAAAATCCATGTTGGAAGTATGGATAATAGGCATTGAAGGTATGTTAGGAATAAAGAATGATAAAATTATTCATAAATGATGAAAACAAGCATATATATTCAGTAAATATTCCTGCTTTTTATTTTCAAAGTAACAGAGTTTGGTGATTTGTTTTCACAGGAAGACTTTCTAATTTTCTAGTACCCAGGAGAGATGTGAGTCACATTTATCCAGAGATAGATATCTGAAATATCAGCCAGTTTTGATGAATTGAATCTATCGTGGGTTCAGCAGCAGCAGTCATTTTTTTCTCCTTCTTGGTAGCTGGTGCAGCGCTGTGTTTTTGTTTTTGGGGCCTGGGAACAGCACTGATAACACCAGTGTTTTCAGTTACTGCTTAGTAATGTTTAGGCTGGCCAAGGACTTTGTGAGTCTCATGCTCTGCCAGGGAGGAGAGGAAGGCGGGAGGAAGGAGAGACAGGACACCTGACCCAGACTAACCAAAGAGGTTATTCCATACCACAGCACGTCATGTCCAGGAGATAGAACGGGGAGCAGAGACCCGGAAGGGTGGTGAGGGTGCACTGGTGGGGGTGCACTGCTAGCTCGGGCTTGATATTGGATGGTGAGAAATTGTATTATTTTTCCTTGCATTTCTCTTGTCACTATTATTATTGGTGGTAACAGTAGTGATTTGTGTTATACCTTAGTTACTAAACTGTTGTTATCTCAACCTGTGGGAGTTGCATTCTTTTGATTCTCCTTCCCATCCCTCCAGGAGCAGAGGGAAGAAAGAGTGGGGAGTGAGTGAGAGAGCGACTGTGTGAGTTTATAGACTTAAACCACAACAGAATCCTATCTGTTTGAGATAATCTTTGGTCTTTTAATACACCATAGAAAATTAAACAGAAACAGAATAATTTACTTTAATATGAAAAGAGCAAGGACCTGAAGAGCTCTTAGCTGACCCAAGTGAAACTAAAGAGAGAAGATTGGAGTTTGGTAGAAGATTTGGCTGACAATGAAATCAAAATATAAGGGTACAGCAGACCTAAGTCCTTCAACAAAATGTTGTGAAAAGTCCTATTTCTGTTCTTTGAGGTTAGAAAATTTGTTATTAACAGCTATGTAATAAACTTATGAAAGTTTGGAATTGCAATTAAAAAATTAAAAAAAAATACCACTATAGAGCGCTAATAAAATTGATCAAAGAATCATAGAATCGTAGAATAGGTAGGGTTGGAAAGGACTTTAAGGTCATCTAGTCTCAACCCCCCTGCCATGGGCAGGGACACCTCCCACTAAACCATGCCACCCAAGGCTCTGTCCAACCTGGCTTCGAACACCGCTAGTGATGGAGCATTCACAACTTCCCTGGGCAACACATTCCAGTGCCTCACCACCCTCACAGTAAAGAACTTTCTCCTTATATCCAACCTGAACTTCCCCTGTTTAAACTTGAACCTGTTGCCCCTTGTCCTATCACTACAGTCCCTAATGAAGAGTCCCTCCCCAGCATCCCTATAGGCCCCCTTCAGGTATTGGAAGGCTGCTCTGAGGTCTCCAGGCAGCCTTCTCTTCTCAAGGCTGAACAGCCCCAACTTCCTCAGCCTATCTTCATAGAGTGCTCCAGTCCCCTGATCATCCTCGTGGCTCTCCTCTGGACTTGTTCCAACAGTTCCATGTCCTTTTTATGTTGAGGACACCAGAACTGCACACAATACTCCAAGTGAGGTATCACAAGAGCACAGTAGAGGGGCAGGATCACCTCCTTTGACCTGCTGGTCATGTTCCTTTTGATGCAGCCCAGGATACAGTTGGCTTTCTGGGCTGCCAGCGTATACTGAAGCTGGCTCATTTTCATTTTCTCATCGACTAACACCCCCAACTCTTTCTCCACAGGGCTGCTCTGAATCTCTTCTCTGCCCAACCCGTAGCTGTGCCTGGCATTGCTCTGACCCAGGTGGAGGACCTTGCACTTGGCATGGTTAAACTTCATCAGGTTCGCATCAGCCCACCTCACAAGTGTGTCAAGGTTCCTCTGGATTCCTTCCCTTCAGCATATCAACCGAACCACACAGCTTTATGTCATCGGCAAACTTTCTGTGGGTGCACTCAATCCCACTGTCCATATCACCGACAAAGATGTTGAACAAGACCAGTCCCAACACTGATCCCTGAGGGACACCACTCATTACTGGTCTCCAGCTGGACATTGAGCCATTGATCACTACTCTTTGCGTGCAGCCATCCAGCCAGTTCTTTATCCACTAAGTGGTCCATCTATCAAATTGATGTCTCTCTAATTTAGAGACAAGGGTGCCATTAGGGACAGTGTCAAACACTTTGCACAAGTACAGGTAGATGACGTCAACTGCTCTGCCCCTGTCCATCAGTTCTGTAGCACTATCATAGAAGGCCACCAAATTGGTCAGGCAGGATTTCCCCTTAGTGAAGTCATGCTGGCTGTCACCAGCCACCTTGTTGTTTCTCATGTGCCTCAGCATGCCTTCCAGGAGAATCCAAGATTTTGCCAGACACAGAGGTGAGGCTGATTGGTCTGTAATTCCCTGGCTCATCCATTTTTCCCTTCTTGAAAATGGGGGTTATATTTCCCTTTTTCCAGTCATCAGGAACTTCACCTGACTGCCATGATCTTTCAAATATGATGAACAGTGGTTTAGCAACTTCAATCACCATTTAAATTAAATGGATAATGACGCGACCAGTTGTGAGCTATTGCCAGTGGGTAGCTGTCTTGAAATAGAGGTCCTGGGAGGATTAAGACCAGCCTGACACAGAGCATTTTCATCAGTGAAGGTGTCAGTGATAAACATTGCTCAAAATGTGACTGTAAATGGTACAAGGACTTCTGCAAGAGCAGTGTGAGACCCATCATATAGAAGGATCTGTATTACATGGTAAAGCAGACTTCATTCCAAAAAAAAGTCTGTTTTTAAACACAGAGAAATGCGAAAATCTCCATCTAAGAGAAGTGGGTACCTGTAGAATTGGCTATGGTACACTTGTAAGGAATGACTTGAAAATTATCTAAGAGTCCAAGGAGAAAACTGGCCCAGTTCCTGACAGAGCATGTTGCCAGAATGGTTGATTGCCGCTCCTGCATAATACACAAGGGACTAATGAGTAGAAGGAGGGGGATAATGCTTTCTTTTTTGGAGACTGCCACAGTCAGAGCATTAATAGGATTTCCTCATGCAATTCTGATGTGCACATTTAAGAAAACCTTTGGGGGAAAAAGACTGGGAAGAAATTTTGAGATTTGAATGAGGTAAAGAAAAAAGCTGGAACTGAAATTCACCATGACAGATATAAGCTAAGAAATAGCATGAACAATTGCTGAATTCAGAGCACCAAATTGTGGCTTGTACTGTTTGATTTATAGAACTTGACAAAAATTCCCTTTGAAATGCAGTGAGGTTCTTAGTTTTGCAAACGCATTTTTTACACCATAAAGCAGTCAGTGTTTATTCCCCAGACTAAGAATGGAGAAAGACTAACATTTTTTGTTGTTTATTTTTAATTGCAACATAGTTAAATAGAACTGAAAGAGCTACAGCACTGATATTAGGAATGCAGAAATCAGCACTTGTTGAAATTCAACATAAATATTCCTACTTCTCACCTGTCTCTAATTTTTAGTGTAGTGCAGAATTAACATATTAAACAAGAACATAACATCACGTAGTAGAACTTATTTGGGCAGTTCTTGCTTTACTAGAGTTTGTAGGGAAAACAAAAGTCCCATGGAGAACTACTTCTCCAATTCTATTACTTTTTAAATCTAACACATGTGGAATCTCTCCTCAGGAGTGCACCTTTTCAACAGAGGCAGTGATCTAGTCTTTGTATTCCAGACATACAAGTCAAAAAATCATTCACTGTAGAAGCTGCTTTCTGTAGTGCCTATCTTATGTCCTTTTTCTAAGAGTTGCATAATACTTTGTTTCTAATGAAGGGCAAAAAAAAAAAAAAAAAGGAATAAAGGGGTTTATATTTGATTACCAAAAAGACTATTTTCTGAATTTACCTTTTCTTAAATTCTACAACACATCTCTAAATTAGAAGTGCTCCTTTTTATCTGGGTGTTTATCTAGATGCACTTAACTAGATGGCCCAAACAGTGACTGTGTAATGAGCTGTATAATTGATTTAGGATACGGACTTAATGACAGGCAGGTGGTTAAAGCACCCTATTATTACTGCAAAATTAGATTTCAGTAATGGGTTCTCTGTCCTGTTTTCTTCCAAGAGAGCAGTGGCTTGAGTAGCTGTTTGAGTAACTGTTATCATAGATGTTTTACATGTAGCTAGTGGAACTGGTCTCAGGATATGCCCAATGACAAATTTAATGTAAATAATGAACTGAAGCATTATCCCTCAGCATTTTGCAAAGTAATTAACCAAACTGAATAATTCAAAATAGGCCCTTGCTAAATTTAAAATGTGGGTGATAAGAAGGCTGTCTAAAATCGCTTGGATTCACTATTGCATTACCAGATTGTAGGCTGAGAAAATTGGGGTTGTTCAGCCTGGAGAAGAGAAGGCTGCGTGGAGACCTCATAGCAGCCTTCCAATACCTCAAGGGGGCCTATAGGAATGCTGGGGAGGGACTCTTCATTAGGGACTGTGGTGAGAGGACAAGGGGTAATGGGTTTAAACTTAAACAGGGGAGGTTTAGATTGGATCTGAGGAAGAAGTTCTATACTGTGAGGGTGGTGGGGCCCTGGAATGGGTTGCCCAGGGAAGTTGTGAATGCTTCATCCCTGGCGGCGTTCAAGGTGGGGTTGGACATAGCCTTGGATGGCATGGTTTAGTGGGAGGTGTCCCTGCCCATGGCGGGGGGGTTGGAACTCGATGATCTTGAGGTCCTTTCCAGCCCTTACTATTCTGTGATTCTGTGATTCTGTGATTCATCGAGAAATAAGGCTGCAGTTGCTAAAGCATTCCTTAGTCTACTGCAGGCCTGATTCTATAATCATGTGGATAAGGTTGTTTGCAGTAGGGAGAGTTCTCAAACTGAAGTCCTTAAGTGCCTATCATCTGCACCAGTGACTTTTTGCCTGCTTTCATTACTCTCTCTGCTTTACCCTGGTCTATTGCTTTCAAAACCTCTGCCACCCTGTGTCGCCTGACATCCCAGCCTCCTGTCTGTGTTCACCCACACAGGATTTTATGTAGAGAAGAGTGCTGAATATCAGATTACCTGTAAAATTCAAAGTTGAAGATTCATTCCATGCTCTTCTGTTTCAAAAAAAAAAAAAAAAACAAAAAAAAAACAACAAACCAAACCAAACCAAAACAAACAAACAAAAAAACCCACAAACAAAACTGGGCCTATTATAAGATTCAAAATACTTTTATATGTATTGTGCCACCTGTTTTCCAATAACATATACAAATAAAATAAGCACATAAGTCTTTCTTTCTGTTTATTCCACTACAGATGAACTGATTTGATTATGCAGACGCATGTGCTTATCTCTTCTGATGTTCCAGGAAACCGTATTAAAAGTGCTGGAAGCTAGAAGTGTTTCAGCTAGCAGCTGAAGGATTGAAATGATGTGATCATTAAAAGAACTTACACCTTAAGAAAGATTTACTGTTTTCTTTTCAGACCTAAGTGCAGCATGTTCCTGTCATAGTGATTTGTACTAGAAGTTAATAATTAATGGAGTATTATAAAATTTGAAATAGTGGATATGAAGCTATAATAATACAACAGATGGCCTCAGTGTCTGGTATTAGCTCACAAAGCGTGAGAAACATCCAATTTTGAATACAGGTTCTCCAAGTATGAGACCGCAGTTTAGAGGATCCTTTTACCACCTTTTTCACAAGTCAGCTAGAAGAGTTCTAGTAAGTAGGTACCTGATATACAGTGTTATTGTCCTATATCCAGCCTGCTGCATATGGTATTATATCGCTTGCCGCATCAGACATCTCATTAGTGGTCTGATCTGACCATCACCATGGTAACAAGGGAAAAACCATTTCTTTGGTAGTGCTGCCCAGCAGTATTAGGTAACACACATCTTTGGTTCAGTGTGAGCACTGCGGCAGGCAGCACAAATCGCTCATGGATCCTGCTTCTCACTCCACAGCTCTGGGAGCAGCAGCAGGTATTCCCTATGACCAAAAGCAAAGTTTCTGATAGCAACACCTTTAAGGAGCACAGATATCATCACTCAGATTTTTGTGGGCACCTCTATGTGATAACCACAGCTTTAATCTCTGTTTGCGCTGTTGCTCTGTGCACCTGTTTGTTACAGAGCTTGCACTTCTCCAGCTCCAGCCCACTGAGATACTCTGAAGAGTCTTCAGTGAGTGGCAGGATGAGGCCCCTCTCCAGCATGCTGCCTCTTAGCAGTGCTGTGTTGGATCAGAGAGCATCCTTAAGTCCTTGGGCGGCACTTTCTCTTCTGCCCTTTTTAACGATGACAAAAGACTGTGGCCAAAATCTATCTGTTTTGCTGAGAAGGTTTTAACCTCCTCCCCAGCTTTTCCAGATTGAGTACAAGTATTTTTCTCCTCTACATCCAATTATCTGTGCTGCTTTGCTGAAAATTTATCTTCATATTTTGGACCCTGTAGCCTACTATTTCCAAGCTGTACAAGAGTTTACTGCAGCAACCCCACTTCACAGGACTGGTGCATGGCTAATGATGGAATACTGTGTCTATTGTAACTTCCCAAAAACATAAGTAGTTTTTCAAATTACAGTTTTTAAGCTGCACACATTCAACAAAAACAGTTCAAGCAATTGAGAAGTTTTACCGAAAATAACCCTTCCCTTATTTACAACTGAAATCAAGCCATTGTTTACCCATACTCCAGTCTTAATTATGTGCTGTCTGTAATAGGCTAGCTGCAAGTCTGCAATTAGATAATTAGATCTGAAAATTTCATCCCTCCCTCCAAACAAATTCACACACACACATAAAATGGAATTCCAACTTCTAAAGAGATTTCTACATGAAAAAATCTGCTGTTATGGATGTACTTTGTATTGGAATTTCAATTGAAATTCAGCAACATTGATATGCTATTTTTTTATTAAAACCAGTCACAAATAGTGCAATTTTGCCTTTAAATGCCTGCTGCTTACTTCCATCCTTCCCTCTGTAGGTATACATGCAAGTGTATATGTATATAAATTAGTAATGGTCATCAACACAGAACATTATTACCCTACATGTCTATTTATAATACATATTGTTTTGATACAGACACACATTTAGTTCAGACACAAAGATGTTTGGGCAGGTGTCTCTTCATTTACCTATTCATTATGACTCACCACGGGACGGTAGGAGTTCCTCTGTTACTCTAATCTTCCATTCTCATAAATGTGAAATGTCTTGGGCTTCTTCAGATCTTGAGAGCTATAAGCCCTAACTTGTTGAAGAATTCAGCTGTAATTCTAAAAATCAGAACACAAAAATCCTTTAATCTCTATTATCCTAGAAAGAGAAATGCAAAATACTTTCATTTTTTCTATCATCTAGGCTGAATTTTCCTTTCTGCAGTTTATCCCCATTACTATGTCTCCTGTGCTGTAAGGTTATCTCTTCACAGAAGACTTGTATGCCAGGTAATATTATTGCTGTTTTTTCTTGTTTGGGTTTTTGGTGTAGGTTTGGGGTTTTTTGGTTGGTTTGTTGGTTGATTGTTTGCTGGGTTTTTTGAGGGGGGGTTGTTTGTTTGTTGTTTGCTTGCTTGTTTTTGCTTTTCTCTCCCATATGTATAAACAACTGCAGGTTATTCAGTTCTTCCTCATAAGTCTAACTTGTGGGACATTCCCACTCCCTTCTACTGATCACTGCCCCAGAGCCCTGTAGTGTTTCAAAGTGAAGGTATCTGTAATAGTGACAGTCAATGAAAATAGCGTTGAATTAGGTTCACCTCATGTGCAGGGATCACGATGTTCTTTCGATTCCTTAAAGTCTTTCTTTGCTTCATGACATTTTCAGAGTAATTAACATATATTCTTTTCCATTTCACATGATTAATAATGTGTAATACTAAACCTAGGATGGATAGTATCTTTACTTCATATATGCTCTGTCCTTTGTGATAATGATCATCACTAAATCCAGACTTCCTCCTGTGGTTGTTTTTCATAAATCAACTGGAAAGTTTCCCCTGCTGGCATAAAAGAATGCCATAAGATGATGTCAGAAACTTCTGCTTTTTTCATTATAATGAATGCGCACTAGCTACAATAAAATGCAGTACAATTCACTGTTTGTAATACTTCTAAAAGGATTAATATTTGTGCCATCTGTGATGTCAATTTTCTGACATTGCTGACTCATTAAAAAATCTATATATAACCATTATATTTCAGTGTGTTCCCAGAAAGTCTACATATATTGGAAGTCCGTGACAAAATGAATACAACCAAAGAGTACATCTTGTAAGAAACTTTAACTGTTGGTACACACTGAAGAAAGTTGTTGCATTTATATTTGCTTCCAATGTGTCAACATTACTCTGTCCTCTGCTTTTCTTCAGAAGAGGAATCTGAAATAAAACTGCAAAAGGTGACTTGAAAATAGGTTTATTTTATTCCAAAATGTGGGTAAGTATAAATTAGACATTCCAGTCATCCAGATTTATAAGGAGTTTAATCTCATTTGTTTAAGCCTTGCTCTTGTCCCACTCATCATTATGTTTTTGCCTGCATCTTTACAACCCTGCTGTAAACTGTCAGATGCATGCCTTGCAATGCTCTTGCAAATCATCCAGACTCTTTAAAACACAATGACACTCAGCTGAGTGGAAACTCTATCACACTCTATGCTAAACAACTGATTTCTGATGATGCCCACAGAACAACAGAACATGATGAAGAGAACTACTGATGGCTTCCTGAGCTGGCGCTCCCACTGTGCCTGCTCCCATGCTCTCCTTGCGAATAGATGTCTGCCAGAAAACCCCCAGAACTTGATCCAGCCCTCTGGATGGGGAGGGAGCACTGGGAGATGTGGTTCCAGTTTGTATGAGTCTCAGAAATTTCGTGTATGATTAGTGTCATCAGCTGGTACTACTTGGGAGCAGAGGGGAAAGGATGGCTAGGATTTCCGTGCCTACTGCGTAGACTCCCAGTGGAGGCTTTGCTGGAGTCTTAATTATAGGGGATCCTAGAGCATTTTTAGGGGTTTAATAGTGCAAGTTTTAGCTAAATCAGGTTTAATTTTTCTTAGCTCTTTGAAAGCATTCTCCAGTATTTTACACTGAGTTATTTGGACCATTTGTCCCTTAATTTAAAAATGTATCTCAGAAATGATTACTTGCAAGGTTCTGGCCCTGCTGAGTGGAATTTCAAAACTCCCATTAATCCCAGGCAGAATTTTACCCTCAAGTGAAGGGAAGGGAGCTCAGTATTCTCAAGTTTAACGACCAATAAAAAATATTTTTATACTGAGACTTCAGGTAATATTTGTCATGTCAAAGAGCTCAAATATGATTACGCTTTGAATCTCATATGTATATATTTTAAAATTTTATTATTTAAAATATATAATATACTATATTAATATATTATTAACACTTGCATACAGCAATTTATTAACTAATCATAATGAAATTATCAAATCAATGTAGGGAATTCTATACCTCTATGTTTAACTGAATGATGCCCATGGCAGGGGGGTTGGAACTTGATGATCTTAAGGTCCTTTCCAACCCTAACTATTCTATGATTCTATGATCACTGTATTTTAGTCAGGGTGCTGAGAAATAATTTATTCATTTTAAGCCTCTTACAAATTTCTGCTACATTGACAAATGGAGGTTTGATATGTCATGTGCCATTTTATGTCTATATGCAAAAAACCAGAAAGGTCTGGGTCAGCCAAAAGGACCCCAGGGTGCTGCACTTTGGGACACTCAATTGCCAGCTGTCTTGATGCTTGGCAGAGTATGCAATGTCTAGATCAGTGCTTGTGCTTCTGTGCATCAGAGGATTAGCCTAATAGGAATGTGCCAGTACACTGACTAGAGAGCTTTCAAGGCTAATGAATAATCAAATACTGCATATGTCTGAAATCTCAGTTGCCGTTAGCATTCACACACCATTTTCTGCCCCCACCCTGAGAAGCATCTTCTCTGCTTTAGAGTTCTAACGCTTGACTCCTCTGTGGTCTGAGCTCTTATGCTGTCCTAAAGAAATATTTCAAGTTAAGGATGGAGAATGGAAATCTGAGCTGCTGCTTTTATACCATTTCTGCATGATTCATTGGCAAGGAAGCAGTGAACTTGTTCATACACAGCTAAGTCCTGTTGCTTTGTATTAGTATAAGCTGAAATGATATCAAGGCCTGGTATCACAGAAAGATGTATTGAATGTGCGAGGTGTCAGACTAAGATATACTTAATGTTACTCATTTGCCTTGTGTGGCCTAAATCAGGCTATTTGGAAAGATCATAATCTTATTAATGGTATCCACAGCATAAACATACTTTTCAGGCAAATGACTAACGCAGCAAAATAAATAGGCAGAGTGCTGTTAATCATAAATGCTAATCTGTGTGTTAAAGATGCACAATACCTTGTCTATATTAGCAACATTGAACTTTACAATAAAAAAGTAAACTTAATAGCGCCAAGTCATCCAGAACACTTGCACTGCAAACTATCCTGGGTTCAGCTGTAATAGTTATTTTTCTCCTCCCTAGTAGCTGGTACAGTGCTGTGTTTCAGCTTTAGTCTGAGAACAATGCTGATAACAGCGGTGTTTTAGTTGTTGCTAAGTAATGCTTAACCCTGATCAAAGACTTTTCAGCCTCTCATGCTCTGCCCATGAGGAGGGGCCCAAAAAGCTGGAAGGAAGCAGAGACAGGACACCTGACACAAACTAGCCAAAGGGGTATTCCAGACCACAGCATGTCATGCCTAGTATATAAACTGAATGGAATTACCCAGAAGGTCCAGATTGCTGCTTGGATCAGACTCAGTATCTTTCAGTGGGTGCTGAGCAATTGTATTGTACAATATATTTATGTTCATTGTGACTATTTGTCAGAAAGAGGCAGGAAAACATAAAGGTACAGCTGTTTTATGACCTTCATGCTTGGTCTCACCAGGGCACCTAACCAATGCTCTCAGTGTGGACAAGAGTGAGATCAAGCGAAAATGCATGGCCATACGGGTAAATCATTACAGATCTGGCATAAAGCAGGTTACTTTATTAAGGCTATATAAGCAGTAACCTCTTCTAGCTGAATTTGAAGCCTCACCTATGGGTGGAAGCACTGTGTAGGAATTATCCTAATTACCTGAGACTCCCAGCACTGGCTGCAATGGGGTTTCCCAGCCTGAAGTGTGGGTCCAGATAATGATTAGGTGGTAATTGGCAGTGTATTTCTTCTTAATCACTGTTGTCTCTATGCACTAATGATTTGATGAATTGCTAATTTTCCTCTGTGCTGTGCAGATGTATGTATATATATATATATATCTGATTCGCTTTGTTGCGCTTGGTTACTATATAGGTATATACCTAATTCACATTAGCATGCTTGTTTGCTTTAATGTGCTTATCAGCTTTAGCATGCTTTTCTGATAAGCAATGCATGTTATACAGCTAGTGTGTGATCGCTGTGTTGAGTACCCTGCCTGTTAACAGAGCACCAGCCCTTTGTGTTGCACACATGAAAAAGGGCCAGGTAGGCTTTCCCAAGGAGTAAGGGGAGTCAAAGACTGGATGGGAAGTGGTGAGAAAGGAACCTGCAACAGTGCCTTCAATGGACTTCCACACAAGTGCTAAATGGTCAAAATATCTGCTCTCTGCCAGGTAACCACCACCGTGACTAAATGCCAAGCCTCCTTCAAGGTTTGCCTTTAGGTACCATTTCAAGAAAACTACTTTTCCATTGCAATAATTCATATGCATTTATCATTATGAGCCAGATTGTCCATAACTTAATCCAGTTTATAAAGAGGTGCATAAAATAACCCTCTTGCAACCCACAGTTCTGGTGGAAGGGCTCACCAGAGGAGCTCAGAGATGTGCTGGGAGGTGTGCCCTCAGATTCTCCTTGGGGCCAGAGTGAGGAGGAGACAAACAGCAGGTAATCAGGGTTGGTTTTTTGCTATCTGTGCTAAGGAAAAGAGCCCACCACAGCTTTTTAAGTGCTGCTTCAAATATTTTCTCAGTATAACAAGCGAGTGCTGGAGAAGTGATGTTTCAAATGTGAATGCAGAACTTCATCCTTTGCTTGAGAATTGGATGAATAAGGTTTTATTTAAGGTCTTACCTAAAGACACAGTCTGTCTCTAATTGGTTGCATGTATGGCCTAAAATATTTGGGTTTCCTTTCATTCAAAACCTGAGTGATTTTCCTCTTGAACTTTATACTTTGTTATTTTCAGAAATGCAATTAATACTCCAACTTAATGCATTACATATGGAAAGACTTACTGAAGAGGCCCAACATATAAATTATTCAAAAGGCAGTATGCTGGAAAGCATCTATTTGAAAACATTTATTATTAATTTCACAGTTTAGATGAAGTTCCTATAGGGCAGTCATTTATTAAATATTGACTTCTGTTAAGTCCACTTAATATGTTTATCTGTACAACATCATGTATAACCAAATAGCAGCAAAATGTGTTCCAATTACTGATTTTGATAATGAATAAAAAGTGCTTATTTTGCCAAAGTACCAAACATAACCAAAGCATTTAGTTGAGACAGTAAATATTGTGTCACTAAAGCAAGGAGCGATTTCAGAGTTAGAAGAAGTAGCATTAACTTGAATATAGGAAGAAAATCTTGGGCAAAATGTTATATATAGTAATTGACTTAAAAAAAGAAAAGTGACAATTAAGCATGTGCCACCTTCAAAAGAAGAAAATTACTTTGCAGACAAAGATTTCATAATCTGAACCAAAACTACTACTGATTTACAGCAGCAGTAATGTCCTTATGAAAAGTGTACTTAAAAGTGCTGTGCCAAATACTGGTGAGTTAGGTCCTACACCGAATAGATGGAAAATTACTCACACATTTCATACAAATATCATTTTGTGATAAAGCACAAATAACAGCAAAAAGTTAATATAATGATGATGTTTTATCATCCCTTTGGATCATTATATGTTAGCCAATTGGGTGCTGAATTAAAAGAGGTAGCAGGTAATCCTCTTCCAAAAGTAAACAAATGAGATCAAACTGTATTGGTGGTGCATGGTGACTGACTATGGATCTTCACCAACAGACTAAATTACTCCCGATTTCCCGAACTGAAAAAAGGAGGCTTAATTTTCATTGCAGTGTTATTGTAACAAATGTCTATAATTAATGTTAACTATATTAGCACCAAGATGAAAAAAAATATATGGTTGTACAGACTTGCTAATTATTTAGCTGTTACTGCTGCTGGATCAATCTGAGGTGATCTGAATCCTTATTATAACTTCCCCACCTCCCCACTCATGCTGGTCATTTGATGCAATCACACTGCCTACGAGCCAGAATCGAAAGGGCAAACCCAAAAAGGAAAAGGAAGCTGTTTTCCTTCAGTGAGTTCCACATGTCCCAGGGTGGGACTCTGGATTTTTTTGCATTTCCTGTGGTCAAACTGTTCAATAGCCAAGCAGTCTCCCCACAGGATTAAAAAAATACTAGAAGTTGTTCACAGCTGAAATATATGAATTATATTCTGAATTATATTCTCTGTTATCAGTTCTAAGCAAGGCTAAGTAAGCCTATCCTTATAGGATAGGATTAACTGTTCTCCAACGCTGGCTGTAGGTAGCAATTCAGCATCAGTGATGCTGGAGATCTTTGGGAAATTTTGAAATAACAGAGCCAGATAAAAACTTCATTATGATTCCACGACAACAGGAGGTTGATCTGAAACTTGTTGGGAGCCCAGAGTTATCCTGTCACTTAGTAGCAATCATTTCACAATAAACAGATCAGGAGGAAGTCTGCTTTCATGGGATCGAGGGATCTGGTAGGGAGAGAAATTCTTTACTGTGGTGGTGTTGCGCAAGGGAGGGAGACAGCTGAGAGACACAGAGAAGCACATCCAAAATATTAGTATATTTCTGATCCAACATCATGGAAAAACTGCTTGTGAAATCAGTGTCACAACTACTTTAAGACTTTTTACTCCACAATCCTACTACAGTTCTGAGCACTACTGTACTTCTTGATATTGCTTTAAAGTTTAATTTAACCCTCCTGTATTGTCTGCACTGACCATGTCTTTCATTTTTGAAGTGCTTTCATTATGCTGGAGAATGTAAGTATAATTAGATGTGGTATCCTGAACACTGCAGTGGACTAATCAGATAGTCAGGCCTAAAATAAAAGGTATTTTATACACAGTAAAAAAAAAAAAAAAAACAAAACCCAACAACGAACAACAACAACAATAAAAAATACCCAAAACAAAGCCCTAAAACTTCAGAATTTCCTTTTAGCTTTTCTACTTAATTAGCAGTAAAGTTTAGTCATGACAGGAAAACAATCAAATGCCTAAATATTCATGCTGAAATAATAGACTTCAGTTTGATGTCATTTGCATTTGCAGGAATTAAAGTTGCTTTATCCTGCTATCCCACATTACAAGTCCAGATAATTCTGATGAAACCTTTATGGATTTACAATACCATAAATGAAACTGGGACCCTAACAGCTTACATTTCCACTCAGCACTCATCGTCCACGTGCATATTTCATGAGCATCACTACTAGCTCATCGGCTACTTTGCCATTTGCAATAAGCTACCTCACTGTATACTTTTAACCCAAAATATTTTTCAGTCTTCTCCTGAAGACTGATTAAAGACAAGGCTCGTGGCTCCATGAACAAATGCCAAGTGACAAAAGAAGAGCTGTGTGCTCAGCTTGAAGATATTCCTCTGATGAAAGGATTGACTTTTGACATGTGACTGCTACGTAAACAGCAGCAACACATCCTCAGATGGTTGTCCGTGTCAGTAAAGGCACACCTTCAGTTTTCAGTACCTCACCTCCTCTCATCTTCCAGAAGAGAGTAATACTTGCAATGTAATGAGGGCCTAATCCAACAAAACGAGAAGCATCAAGAGGTGCCTCTTTGTCTTGTGACAAATCTGTTGCTTCCACTAATAGGGGAGTGCTGGACTGAACATCCCCACCCCATTAAAAGATTTAGCACTTACCTCACACTGGGCTTTTTAGTTCTGAACATGCGCTTTTGTAAGTGACAGAGCACTGGGGGGACTGTAAAATCAGTCCGGGTGAGATGATAATATATCCTTTCCATATTCACAGCTCCCTTTTTTGATTCAGCTAAAACTAACTTTAATGTTTGTGTGGAATGCAGGATGAAATGATGGAGACTTGGAAGCTATAAAATGCAGGACTCTGTAGAAAAGACAGAAGCTTGGTTTAAGAATCTTAAATTGCATGGCTAGATGCTGTTATTCATGGTTAGGATTTGCAAGTTGTGATGTCAGTGGATCTGTCCAGCTGTGAGATCCATCATTAGCAGTGTATTGAAACAAAGGCATCTTCAGGAGCCTCTAGCTGATGAGGCATTCACCTGACTCAGGCACCCAAAGAAAATGCCAAAAATGGGAGCAACTCCTTTATTGGAAATGCTTCCAGTGTTGTGCTTTCTTCATTTTCATGCTTTAGTAATCAATTTAAGTCCATGCTATTATTGCAACTTTCTGAGGGACAGCTAATTTTCAACAACTTAGGTTTTGTAAAATATTTACCAGGGTTTGCAGAAAATTATGTTTTTAAATTATATTTCTTACTTTTTCGTGAGCAGGATCTCAGTCAAATATGGAGGAAGTCTATACTTTTATTGCCTCTACAGAAACGGTTTCTGAAAGAACAGGAAATAAGCAAGGTGGAAAGGTGATCCATGGATGTGTTTCAGAATTTAGCCCATTTGCAACAAGAAAACTGAGGTGAGGTTATGGCTCCATAGACTTGCAAAAGTTGTGCTTGGCAAAGAACTATCTGAGGTATGCTAACAAAAATAAGCCATAAAGTGGGATGTGAGAGGAAGAGCAGATGTGGAATAGATGTTTACCTAGAAAAAAGAAGCAAATGCACTAGCCTCTTGTCCTCCACAATATGCTGAAAAAGCAGAATGTTGACAGTATTTTCCATGGTCAGTTCTTCTAGTAAGGTAATGAGGTTGATGGGCAGGGTAACCTTATATCTCTTGTTGTAATAACTTACTGACCTTTACAATCATTGCAGCTGACTTGCACTCATACATAAATGCATGAGTGTCTCCTAACCATGAAAGTGCTTGTGAGGTTTTTGAGGGGAGGCTTTCTGCAGGATTCCTTGGGGCTCTGCTTTTCTCTTCCTACACCAATGCCGAAAAACTCATCCCAATACCTTGGTGGAAGAGAAACCAAAGGGAATCTTTACAGTTGTGATAAGCATGTGAAGCACTTTGCAAAATCAAGGCAAGCCTGTGGAAAAGAAAGGAAGTCACAGAACAAAGTTGAGTACAGTGCAGCTCTGAAGGGCTATGTAGACACTTAGATTAAGTTGAAGGGAACGGTGTCATTCAGGATGACAGCATGCCTCTGATTCAATGCAGCCTTCTTCCTGCATGGAGGAATTGTCCAGCTGTCTCGTGGGAGCTTAAAGGAGACTAAAAAATCCCCAAGCCAGATGTTTGAAGTGTGCATGGTTAACTTAAAGGTAATGCATCCATGTCAGTGTTTCCTATTTGACAGTTTCCAAGAGTCTTGAAAGCTTAACAAGTAAGGATGTAAAAAGGTGTCTCGGACACAAAATAATAATTTGATTTGGTTTAGGAGAATTCTGTATTCAAAACTTGGTTTTGCTCCCGAATTCTTTGTAACTTATGTGTGGTTTTTATAATGTGACATTTCAGTTTCTAACTGGTTGCTCCACAGGAGTATTAAAGAATGTTAAACTTTTCAAAAAGTATCAAATATGCTTGGTCCTGTAAGATTGTTGAAGGAATATATATACTGGTGTTTGTGAAATATTTATACGTGAGAAATTGTTTAGGTTTAGTATTTTTCCCCCATTAATATTTGATCAATCCAAGCAGTTACTTTACATTATTTTCCCTTGGCTTAGGAGGTTTTGGGCTTCCTGTCTCTATTTCCATATTGCAAGTAGAGAACTCCACTGGAATGCGGAATGACAGCAATCAGGGTTTTTTCCTAATTTTTTTCTTTCCTAATGTTTTTTTTTTTCTTTAAAATGGAATCTCAGGTGATGTCAGTAAACCTATCCCAAAAGGAGAAAGCATTTTTTGGTGTACCTCTTACTCATAGTAGCTCTCTTTACCACTTCTTTCCTCTACCAAGACACTTTGTGGAAAGAAAGTTATGGAAATAAAAGATCATTATCATTTTTTAATTAAGATTGTATGCAATTATGCTTAAAATCTTGCTTTTTTGTTTTTGCATGCTGCATGCACACCACTTTGAAATAAAATAAAATATGTTGTGCCTATGCTTTTACCAAAGGATTCCCTTCAAAACTGTCTAAAGCCAATTAGCTATGTCTCTTTGCCTGCAGCAAGAATATCAACACATACTGTAAATCTTCTCAGTTCTCTCATTTCCTTTGGCTGTTTAAATTGCTTTGAGGCAGTGAGTAGAAAACAGAAATATGTTATTGCATTCTGCATGCTTCTGTAATCATGATGGTTTTCTAAATGAAAAAGATTATGCTTTTCCACTTTCTTGCTTTGCCCCTTTCTCAACAAGTGCTTATTCTGTGAGAGACAACCGTATGCCGGTTAAACCAGTCACACATTCTTCTACCTGAAAACACTTCTGTTTGTTAGTGAAACTTGACTGCAGCAGCCCTGCCTACCCAGCCTGCAGCTCCTCCCATGGATGCCAAGTTGGGGTTGCTGGGTCCAATCACTGTGGTGGCCCCTTCCAACAGCTGTCTCTTCCTCGCTCCTTCTCTCATTTACAAAACAAAGCTAAAGGCACTCAAAGGACAACGAAGAGGAAACTATTCAGCTGTAGATAGCCATCTTCCAGATTTCTATGCTTTGGTGGTGAACCACACCCAAAATAATAAATGTTGCCCTCATAACTAGAGTAGCAAAGCTGATGAGATGTTCTAAGTTGATTCTGGCTCTGGCTGGTCCTAGTTTTAATCTAGGCACCACAAAGCCAGGCTCCTATTAGTTCTTCATTTCACTCCCAGGTCCTAGTGATGTGTGTTGCTAATATTCATTAGCTGTCAGGTTCTTCACTGCCATGACCTATAGAAATGTCTCCGAAAGGAAAATGGTGTGATTTAAACGATTCTAAGACTCTTCCCAAAAGGCAGTATTGATTCTAGTCAATATCTACTGAAAACTGCATCAGTTTTATTTTTTTTCTGCTCTAGCTAGCTCTCTACCACCATCCTATCAAACATTAAGTCCTTAGTCACCCTCATATGCTTTCATAGTTTTCACATACCATGAAAGCATATGAGGAATGTATGTACATTCCACAGCACACAATATACATTTTGAACTTCACACTGTGAAAACAATACCCTACAGTAAAACCACAAGGCATTTTACATTATGGGAGCTGGAAAAACAAAACAAAACAAACAAAAACAAAAACAGAAAATCCAGAAGTTAAGATCATAATGATCTTAGAGTCATAGAAACTCAGGGTTAGGTACCCAAAGTCACGGACCAGTCTAGTCTGCTTTTAAGGATGCTAAACCCAAGAGCTGTGTGTGGTGAGCAACTTGCATTTCCAGCACTCCAGGAGCTCACCTTGGAGGGCGTGCATATGTCAGTGATGCTGAAGCAAATAAGCCCATATTAGTGTCAGGTTAACATTCACCAGTACCCTTAGAAAACCTATGGGGTATGAGCACATTTATCCTTATGATGCTGCTGGAGGTTTGATACTGGCCACATAGAATTTAGATTATATCTATTCTGCTCACTTCTTGTCTCTAGCACATTTTGATTTTAGTTAATTGTTTCAGCCAATATTGTGATTGCTCCTCATATTTCTATGAACACAAGCAGTCTTGCCCTCTTCCCCTTCGTGAATAGCAATTATGTTTCAAGATCTTCACTGCAGGTTTAGAACATTCTTGCTTGTATTGAGTGCTTCCAACCAAAGCCAAATACCAACAGTACCTTATGTATGGACCTTGTATGAGGAAACCAACATCAAAAAGAAAAATGTTCAATCAATAGCCCTGAGGAAAGTTGTTTGGTAGGAAGCTGTGTTAGGAATGGATGCCAAAGAAATTTCTCTTGCCACAGAGAGTAGTTCTCTACAGGAGACCTCTAACTGAGGTGGTATTTGGGGAAGACGAGGAAAGTATAAATTGTGAGGCTCCTGCAGCATCAATCGCAGCCTGTCCTTGTTTGTATCCCTTCACTGGATTCCACTGCACTGGGGATGCTGCTGTATGGCTGAGTGGCAAGACAAAGTGTGCATGCAAGGTCATGCGAGTGTAAGCTTACAGGTCTTCTGTACAAAGGCTGTCAGCTTCCCTTTCACAAGAACTGGCAAAATAAGTTGCTGTCAAGCCCAGTGTTTATCAGTATGTCAAGACTATCTCTAGCCATAAGATTTTGAGTGCCTGCTAAAGATGAATTTAGCATGGGAGGCTGTGAATGTTTAAAGACAGTGTGATGACTGCAGGGACAGATCCCAGCACCCTTCTGGATTAGAGGCCAACCCAGATGTCACTCTTCACACTAAGTATCTTGTTTGAAGAAGTAGACTTACCAACATCAGTTTGTTCAATTACGGAATGAGGTGAGCTATCAACATGCTTCAGCGCTGAAATAAGCAATGTCAGGACACTTGTGTCTGATGAAACTAATGAAAGATTGATTATGGTGGAATATTGATTAGGTGGAATATGAAATGTTTGTTCTTGACACTTATAGAATGTTTTATCTCTCCTAACTTACAATGTATGAACAGCATTGAGTTAGGTAAAAGAAAGACAAAGGGAAATCATGCATATTTTATTCTTCTTTACAACAACTAGGGTTTTTAATACTAGAAAACACTCATCAAGTATTAGCAATCAAATGTAGACAATATGTAGCACAAAGAAATAGAATGAATAACTGAAGCTTTTCCAGACTAATAAGAATATCTATGAATCAAAAGGTAATTGAATCTTCTCTGGTATCTTCCTTGTTTTCAATTATTTAATCCAAGTACCTTCTTCAAATGAGAAAATATATTTTAGGTGAAATAAGCTCATATTTACCAACAGAAAAAGCAGAGCACAAAACCAACTGCTAGACATAAATTTGCATAACTGAAAACTACGATTGTTACATAATTTCCTTTGCTGAAGTTAAAAAAAAAAAAAAAAAAGACAACTCTTTTCTCACTTGTATCTTTTTTTCCCTTGACATTTTTTGTTTTTATTGCAATCCCCCAAAGTTTGACACAGTTCACTGGGGACAGCTGCCTATTCTCAGCCCATGCTACTCTAATTTCAAGTATATAATTGGCCTCAGAAGAGCAATTAGCTATATGTACTGACTTTTTATTTATACATTTTTCTGACAATTATGTAATTGATGCACTATACAAAGCGTGCAATTTCATGTGAAGCATCTGTAAGATGAAATACTGCCAAACCTCTCGTGCTTAAGAAAAAATATTTCTGATTAATCTAAATGAGGAGAATATGCATATTTTTAAACCTAGAGCACAATCCATAGGAACAGAGTAGTCCCCAGTAAAGCTTACCTTTGAAAGCAAACTGAGTCATTTAACATTTAAACCAAATTGATCTAGGTTTAAAAAAAAAATAACAATTAACAACTTTCTATGTAACTGTCCCGTAATTAGGAAAAAGTTTAAAATCTCCTCTAGGATCAACTACAGATGCAGACAGGCATGTAGAGCTGCAGATTTCAGACTACTGCTTCAGCCAATTTATTCTGCCCTCAGCCAAAATAAGGAAACAATGCTTGTGAGAATTCTGCTGCATTTCTGAATTTCTGTGCCCAATGGGGAGGATGCGAGTGGGAGGCAGCTGCAGCAACATCAGAAACATTAATTGTTTTTTCTTGGAATTGAGAGTGAGTTCCAGAAGACTGCAATTCAGATCATAGATCATAGAACAGTTAGGGTTGGAAAGGACCTCAAGATCATCTAGGTCCAACCCCCCTGCCATGGGCAGAGACGCCTCCCACTAAACCATGTCACACAAGGCTTTGTCCAACCTGGACTTCACCAACGCCCAGCGACGGAGCATTCGCAGCTTCCCTGGGCAACCCATTCCAGTGCCTCACCACCCTCACAATAAAGAGCTTCTTCCTTATATACATCCTGAACTTCCCCTGTATAAGCTTAAACCCGTTACCCCTTGTTCTATCACTACAGTTCCTAATGAAAAGTCCCTCCCCACCATCCTTATAGTCCTCCTTCAGATACTGGAAGGCTGCTATGAGGTCTCCACGCAGCCTCCTCTTCTTCAGGATGAACAGCCCCAACTTTCTCAGCCTGCCTGCATACGGGAGGTGCTCCAGTCCCCTGATCATCCTCATGGCCCTCCTCTGGACTTGCTCCAACAGTTCCATGTCCTTTTTATGTTGAGGACACCAGAACTGCACACAATACTCCAAGTGAGGTCATTTAAACTGGATTTCAGCCCTTGTAGCATATTAAATTTAAACTGGATTTCAGCCCTTGTAGTCCTCAGAGTTCCCTCATTTGAAATTGAAAGTGACACATTGAACCCATAACAAAATGCTATTACACTGTGGCTGCTAAAAAGTTGTTTCGAAAGCATTGATGTACGTGGCTTTTAATATCCTATTTCCAACATCAATAATCTAATTTAAACTGACTGCAGCTATGTTTATTAACTGCATTTTAAAGAAATCATAGCTAATTCATCGTTTTAAACTTTTCTTCACATTATATTAGTGACAAACCTGTGCTCATATCTCTGACTGAAATTTAAATAGGTGGCAGCTTTTGTGCACCTCAATTCATCTCCAATTCTTCTTTTTCCTTTTAACACAGTCCTACTTTCACAAATGTTCAGAAAAAAAATTACGTTCTTAAGTCTCTGCATTATACAACACTGATTGCCCCCTACTGTCACTTCTTTCTACAATAACCTTACTATACTAACATGACCAGAAACTCACACAGCATATTAAATATGACCTCATTAAGGGGTATAAATGCTCAGCTACTATTACGTTACTTGTATTTTGCACTATGGATCAAATGAGCTTTTGGATATGTGAACGGACTTCACTGACCTAATACTTGTGACAGCATAGTTTGGCTGATTATCTCCAGTGAGCATTTAGTATTTTTCTGTTTGTTTGTTATATGGAAATTAGGGTGGGAAAGGGCCTAGACAATATGTCTTCTGTGCTGGATGCATTTTTCGGTCCTTACTATGATACAAATGCAAACTATTACTGCAATGTTCATTAATGAAAGTCTAAGGATGGGCTGGAGCTGGGTGGAACTGCTACTACAGACTCCCTGAGAAATAATGTCAAGGATTCCTTTCTTAGCATTCATCATTAAACTCCCAATTTAAAAGCAATACAACATGCTGCTCCAAGTGGTAATCCACTTTTTCCCTCTTTTAATCTCATCCAAACGTAGTTAGCCTCTTATAATATCTTTATCCCAAAACCACTTCTTTTAATCTCTTTCCAGCTCTGTAACAGTTCCCGTTGTTGTTTTCTACATTCCTGATCTATCAATATCTTTCTGGTACAGAGGTGCCTTGAACTGCACAAAACTGTTGCAGGTGACGTCACAGAAAGACTTCAGAGAGAAAAATTATTATTGCCACTTCCCTGCTCCATGATGAGATCCTTCTCAATCTGCAATTTTAATCCTTGGTGGCTATTTCAGCTGTTATATCATCTTTTACTTCAGTTTTTATGTGCAGACTTCACGATACCAGAATTACCCATCTGTTGTGGAAGCAGGGCTGTTGTGCACTGCAGGAAATGGTGTGTTAGACTGCAGAGCCAAAGCAAAGTCTAACTGGATGCCTGTGGATGCACATAGCATATATAACAGTTATCCCACGCTGGCACACTCTGCTCCAGGGTATGTCAGGCATACTCTCAGGTTTCTGTCTTCCAATTAAGCCCTTCTCCTGTGCCAATCACCTGAGCACCCCTAACTCATGAGCTTGCCTAATTTCTTCTTTTGTGTATATTTGCATTTTCCATCCTGGATGTGATTCTGATGTATAACCAGGGAGGAAGCAATATATTGCTTTAGCCCATGGTGTAGGCATCCTCTTTTGATCATCACTTTAATTCTTTTTACAGCTATGCCAAGGGAGCTAAAAAATATTTTGCAATCTGAAAGGAAATAGAAGCATGCTGGAAGCATCTAATGGTTAAGAATACTCAGCAGTAGGCAGCACACTTCCAAGTGCCCCATTTGCTTATAGTCCTGCTCTTTTAAGAGCTCATAATCTACAAGGAACTGCCATAAATGTAAATATGCAATACAATTTTAAGCTCTCTTCTATCCTGTGTGCTGCATGATTATCATTGAAACTTTTGATATCTTATATACAAGTTCAATGGAATATATAATACATTTTTACATTAAAATTGATTGCTAAACACTGTCTACAGAGGTAGACAAACTGATTATCAGTCACAATCGGTTTAAATCTCTCACTCTGTTGCCTAGCTAAAATCCCGACTAAATATTCTACAGAAGATTTTCCAAAACACAAACGAGAATGTGAGGAGTAAATATCTATGCATACCCATGAAATCATTTACTTTTAATTCACCCAAAATATATGATCCCTTTAAAAATCACAAAATGAAAATGCAAAGGCAATGCAAAACTTGCAGAGGAATTTTTATCTACAGAGAGATCATGTCCAGATTTCCCACCAATCGCAGGTGTTACTCTGCTACCCAGCAGATTGTATTTAAAAGGATTTGTGTGGTCACTACTGCTTTCTCTGCTTTAAAAATGTACTCTGTCATATCTTGGTAAGCATGATTTGAGGAACTGAGAGAGCAGCAAATCGAAACAGTGACAAAAAAGGCCCCATGGCATAGAAATGGGTTACTGAAGAAATCACAGCAAATAAATTTCAGCAGGAACAATGTCAGGTGTCAAATAGGAGTGGAAAACATCTTCCTCCAGGCAGTAGAATGTGTATTGCTTTTACCCAAAACCAGCAATGACAATTCTGTAGCTAAAGATTAACAGCAGCACAAATCAAAACCAAGCTTTCTAAAATCCTTCATATAAATGATGTAGACCCAAAACAAGTATCAAGAGCATCATTCAGCTGCAAGCTATGGCAAATCATAGAGCAGACTATACCCAATACCCATTGATTCGTACTGAGGATGAACCCTGCCTTGTAAAGGATGGAAAATCTTTCTTACCACGTGGTTTTCCTAGGCACTGCAGAGCAGGGCTGGTAGGAAATTGTTCACTCTCCAGGCTCAAGGCTCATCTGGCCTTTGTGGAGACAGGAGCAAAAGAAGAGCCACTGACCTCAGAAAGAAAGTTTATTTTAAAAGCACCTAAATCCTGTGAAGGGGACATAGGAAAGTCCAGGAGCCTTCTCTCCTCCTGTTCCTTTTTTGTGTCCAGACATTTACTACATGTAATCTGCTCTAGCAGATAATGAAATATATCTCACACTGGGTGTTTGGAACAATGTACTAAAATATTCTCCTTGGCGTCGATGGGTTTTGAGTCTGAACATTAATGAATTTCAGAAACAGGACAAGTGCCTTCTTACCTTTAAAGAAGAATACTCGGGAAAAGCAAAACTTAATGGTTAATGTGTAACTTGGATGAAGCTGGAAAAAATAGCATGAAAAGAATAGAATTAGTAATAAAATCTACAAAACTTTGGCATTTATTTAAGTAGACCTTGTACATGACTTTGCATATAAATTAATTTGTTTTCTCATCTAAGAGAAGATATGATGATATGGAAGAACTAAAAAAATTTTGAAGATAATATGTTTAGTGAGTTTTTCTCTTAATTTTATTAGTGAATTTTCTGAGAAAAAAACAGTTCTTGTTTAAAATTTGCTTCAATTTTTACGGATTTTTAATAAGAAATTCCCACCTTGTGGATTATTTAGTTACCTACAATTCCTTCCCATGTCTGGGATTTTATGCCTAAGTGTAGTGACTATCATAGAATCATAGAATCATAGAATAGTTAGGGTTGGAAAGGACCTCAAGATCATCGAGTTCCAACCCCCCTGCCATGGGCAGGGACACCCCCCACTAAACCATGCCATCCAAGGCTATGTCCAACCCCACCTTGAACGCCACCAGGGATGAAGCATTCACAACCTCCCTGGGCAACCCATTCCAGGGCCCCACCACCCTCACAGTAAAGAATTTCTTCCTCATATCCAATCTAAACTTCCCCTGTTTAAGTTTAAACCCATTACCCCTTGTCCTCTCACCACAGTCCCTAATGAAGAGTCCCTCCCCAGCATCCCTATAGGCCCCCTTCAGGTATTGGAAGGCTGCTATGAGGTCTCCACGCAGCCTTCTCTTCTCCAGGCTGAACAGCCCCAATTTTCTCAGCCTATCTTCATACGAGAGGTGCTCCAGTCCCCTGATCATCCTCTTGGCCCTCCTCTGCACTTGTTCTAAGAGTTCCATGTCTTTTTTATGTTGAGGACACCAGAACTGCACACAATACTTCTTGCAGCTAACTTTATAAACCATAATTGGCTTTCACTCGAATGAATTTTGGTTAGTCACCAAAATATATCTTTGTGATTAAACAAATCCTGGGTGTTCGCCAACATAGATCTTGATTTGTTTAAACATTTCCAATAAAATATTAGAAAGGGATGCAAACGTAGTCAACAAAACCTCTTAAACTAGAAATTGCTTTCGTATTTGTAATTTTTTTATTTTTTTACAGTCAATTCTAATATATGGCTACTCAGTGGTTGCACTACTGGAATTTGTCTATTTGGAAAAGTTGTATAATACAAATTATTTCCTGTTTTCAGCTGCCTACTTAAAATGTAAACAATTATCACAGTGACACCTTAACCTTTGTAACTTTGCATTTCCTCCCTTGCTTCTGTTCATCTGTAATCCTTTCAAAGAAATTCAGGCAGTGATGTAAAGTAGATAGCAACTGACTAGTTTTAAGCTTGCATGAGATGAAAGCTTATCTTTATTTAGAATTACTGCAGAAAATGGTTAATCAGACTGAAACTTGGATGGGCTAGGCAGGCAGCGTAGAAAAATAGTCAGAAAACAGCTCAAATAATACAGACGTGGATCTTTACAGTGTCTTAAAGCGTCATCCCAGAAAAAACACTGACATCCTAAAATGATCATGTAATGATCACAGACCAGATTTTCACCAGATTTTTGTCTGTTCTTTTTTATCCAAAAATCACATAAGCATGAAAATGAAGGACTAAAAAGATCTATATGCTCTAGCAAACAGCAATAACTGATAGCCTATGGCCACTGGAGACTATGGTAGAAAGTACTGCAGTCTTCAAAACATAAGAGACTAGAAGACCATTATGCTTTTCAGGAAAATGAAAATCACACCTGTAAATAGACTGACTGGTAATGGAAAGACTCAGTGGTTTCTGGGAACTGGTAAGAGTAGCTAACCACAATCTACTGGCGGAGACATATTTTATTTTAAAATTCTCCTTGTTCTGTCTTTGTCTGTTCTCCATTTCTATTATTTCAAATGTCCATTTGTGAAATCCTGTACATTTATCTGCCAGGTTGAAGATTATTTCACTGCGGTTACTAATCATTTGGTAAAGCATACGAAGGACAGCTAATCCTACTGCTTAATATAAATTTTATGGGGTAGCAGGATTGTGTTCCTCAACCTCTTTTATTCCTAGGAGCATTCATACAAAGCATGATAACATTAGCAATATTATTTTATGTTTGTACAGTATTTTCCATCTGAGCTGTTTCAAAGCAGTTATGAAAAGTATGTAGCATGCAGTAGATCTGTGAGGAGACTCCTGATTTCCAGTCTTGTCTCTGCACAGTTGGACCCATCTTTCTCATCTGTCCTGTAAGCTGCTGGAGCTCATTATCACCAGCTAAAAATAGCTCATCGTAGAGTTGAGCTCATTAAAAAAGATAAAATTATGCCAAACTCATATAATTTTGGTCAGTTTATGCCTAGTTTGGTTGATACAATCATTTTACAGGCTTCAGTTTTTGTAATCCAGAGAGAGTATTACTGTTTATGGATGTCTCCAAAAGAGAGCTGACCCTTTTCTGTCATCATCCTCCTGTCCCCTCTTTCAGTAAGTGCTTTGCTGTTAGAAACTTTCCTGATCTGTGAGCTGGAGCACTCAACAATGTGCCCAAGTCCAGATAAGGGTTTACCTTTAGGAGTAGTGAGGCATAGACTATGATTTTCTTCTTTGAGTTAGAAAGAAGAAAACATAGGATAATTTAAGTAGTAAGAGTCTTTGCAACCAAGGTCCTGGTCAAAGCAGGGCCAGCTCCAAGGTCAACCTGTGCTGCCCATGGCCTTGGCCAGCTGAGTTTTAAATATCTCCAAGGATGCGCGTTCCACAGCTTCTCTGGGACACCTGCTACCTGGATTAACCGTTCTCACTGTGAGGAAATTTTCCCTCACACCTAGTTAGAACTGGCTATACATGTGCTATCATTGTGCCTATGAGGGCTTGGTTTTGTTCCCACCGTGGTATGCTGCTGACTCCTGCTCATGGTCAGGCCCTCTCATCTACTCGTTCACTCGATGATGGATGAGATGGGCTCCAGTGGTGGCCTCTGAGGATGCTGTTTTTAAGCAGCCACCAGTTGCACTTGGGACCACACTCAGCAGTTCAGCCAGTTTTTCGCCTGCTTTCTAGTTAGAAACATAAAATCATAGAATGGTTTGGGTTGGAAATCCAACCCCCCTGCGATGGTCAGGGACATCTTCAACTAGATCAGGTTGCATAGAACGACATCCAGCCTGACCTTGAATGTCTCCAGGTATGGGGCATCCACCACTTCTCTAGGTAACCTGTGCCAGTATTTTACCACCCTCCTTATAAAGAATCTTTTCTTAACATCCAGCGTGAATCTTTTAGGTTAAAACCATTATTCCCATCCTATTGCAACAGACCCTGCTAAGAAGTTTCTCCCCATCATTCTCATAAGCCCATTTTAAGTACGGAAAGACTGCAATAAGGTTTCCCCAGAGTCATTTCGTCACACTGAATTACCTCAACTCTTTCATATTTTCCTTCAGTTCACTTTTTCTCTTCAGGAAAAACATTTTCAAGAATCTCATTTCTTACAGGTTTGGAGTTGTATTCTAATTATTGTTTATTGTTTTACCAGCCTTACTTTTGCTAAACCTGCTAGATTAAAGAAATCATGTAAAGCAGGTACAAAACCTTAAATTATTAACAAAAACAGCTTTCATTTCCTCCTCCCCTCTGCATTTTTTAATGAATGAGTGTTCTAACTATAGGAAACTGTGGGCAAAACACTGCTCACCATTATTGCTTCTGAGGGAGATGCTGTTCCTTCTACTGTCAGAGCTGAAAAGCTCCCTCAAATCCAGCTGTGGCAGAGATGCTCTTCAGGAAGGGAACAGAAGAGCAGACAAACTGCCTACAGGTATGGCCACCCAGAGCTTGGAGTTTAATTTCTGCCTGCTTGTTTCTCACCCCTCTGTAGTTACACCACGTATTTGTTCAACTATGATGATTAGGTGAAATAATCCTCTTCTGAAATGCTGTAGGTGTTTCACTTAAGTAGGCTTTGAAAGGGGAAAATGAAAAAACAAACCATTCTGTCTCCTAGTTATTATATCCCTTGCTCTTCACAGAGAGCGCTTCCAATCCTGATTATTTTTTTTTAGTGTAAGTATAAATGACTCTGCTCCTTCCACTGGAACAAAATCATTTTCTCCATTTTTATTCTTCCCTGAAGAAAAAGCCTGTTTCAGTTGTATTGGATATCACAATTACCATCAAAACATAATCTGAAATGGTATGTAATTATTCTTTCATTTGCAGATCAGTGTTTGACAGACATGCCTGAAGGCATAATAGATTCATATCCCTAACAACCTTCTAGCAGCTGAAATCTATAAACAGCGTATACAATGTGCAAATTGCTATTTCAACAGATCAGGAAGGCTTAAAATAAATCTCTGAAAAGTAAGGTAACTAAATTGAACTCCAAACAGTGTACACGTTCAGTAACAGAGCAAACTGGACAGCCATTTAATAATTCTCTTTCTGACTGCATTCATTTTGTTAAAGGACATGACCAAAATGGGAGCTGGTTCTTCTAAATTTTGCACTGAAGTCAAGACAAATACACTGATGTACTTCTAGAAACCCCAAAAACTCACCAATGGGGTGAGAGTAAGAAATAGGAACTTAGATAACACCCTACAATGCATATCTTTAGTATGCTTTCGTATTTCAAAGGAGCTTAGGGACAAGTTGTGTTGTATTGTAGTTGTATTGTAGCCAAAACTGCACTGGCTAAAATTGAGCTGTCTTCTGTAGTAGCATATCCTTTGGGCTTTAGTCATGCAAGCTTTGCTAGATCAGAAACATTTAAGACCTTGCAGTGAAACTGTACTTCTAGAAGGGATATTCAGAGTTCAAAGTTGAGGAGTTTTTGTCAGAATCAGGAAACTGGATGTTCTGAAAAATCCAATTACAACTAGCATGTGAATCACTAGGTCAACAAATGCAGAGAGAATACATTTCACATAGGCAGCTAACTATCCTCAGGGGCACACCAATGATCTTAAGTGTTCATAAAGAAGTGTCAAATAGTCTATTTTTAGAATTTAGTGAAAGGACTCAACCATGCATTCCTTTTATCTTCCCCTTTAGTTCATTTGTTCAGTTTCAGTAGTTGGAGGAACCAAAAACAGTGTTGAAAAAGGAAAAGAAAAAAATCGAGTCAAAAGGGAGACAGGACCTCTCTTTCTTCATGAACTGAACTCAAGCTACACAACATTGCATTGTATTTCCCAGGGAGGAGATGATGCAGCCAGGGAGTGAAAGCACCCCTTTATACTGCCTAGTGCCTGGGGCAGCCCCCTCACCAGCCTATGCCTCACTGCTGGACTGCTTCACCAAACTCGTTTGATGTATACCCAGAAGACAGTAAAGCCTCTTTTTGCCATGGACTGATAAGATCCCTGTTTTTCAGTTGGAAGGAAAAGAGGGATTCCTGTGTCCGTCTTATAGTTAAATGATGCAAGTAACGTATTCACCAAGTAGTCCTACAGCCATGGAAAAAAACATGGCGTGACATTAAACCCATCACGAAGTATTTAGCAATGGGAAAGTAAAAAATGGAATCTAAAGTAAGAGGCTAATCTCATTACATTCAGAAATTATTTTTGTCCAGTGAAAATTAATCCTTGCTAAACTAATGCAATACTAACAATAGTTATCACTTATTATTATCAGCATATTTAAATCTCTACATCTGCTGCTCATGTATGGATGAGACAGTAGGTATTAATACTTTTCTTATTATGTGGTTATATAGTTTCCAGATTTTGCAATGGAATTTGGATATTATAGAAAGGAATTATGTAAACACAGTAGTATTGAAGTGGAGAGTTTTCTGTTATGAGCAATACCTATGCTTTAACTACAGCTGTATAACACTGAATCAAAATATAATGATCATCAAAAAGATCAAAGCTTAATCTAGTGATGAACCTGTACAAAATGAAGCACAAGCAGATGCTCTCTCATGGGCTGTGAAAATATATATTTAAACATTTCAGCAGACTTTTGTATTCTTCATTAAGTAGAAATACGCTCTGCCAGTTATGCTAGCAAAGCTTAAAGCATTTAAAGCAGTAGCATTTTTTCCAGATTTAACATGCATGACTCTCAGTTAATACTCCCTAGGTATTTTAAAAACTGAATTATCTGTTCATATTTAAATCCTGAATCATGTTCCATTTAGGTTGCTCATACAAAGTCTTACTGAAGCTTTTTAATCCATTTCAGCTTTAGCAAACATTCTCTTCAGTATTTCAACTGAAGGTCTTCCTGTTTGCCTTAATTTATTGTGAATAAATTTGTTTCTGCAATTGGAGCACAAGCCCCTAAAGCCAGAAAAACCCTAAATTATTGCTATGGTGCATTTTGAGATGTAACTTAATTGCTAAATCTAAGTATTAGATATGAACAAGAAGCTTATTTTGAGTATTAGGCAACTTGCAAGAAAGTGTTGAAACTTCCCAGAGGAAATATGGTGATCCCTACACATTTCAGTAATGAACTTCAAGCAATGTGAAGCATTATGTAACATTCAAAAATATGGAAGATAAAATAGCTTTCTTTTAGAAAAAACACTCTTACATAAGCCTATTGAAGCATATATGTCAATTATGAGCAGTAGAGCTGTTATTTTAAACTGTTCCAGGCAAGCACAGAACCTTTTGTCCCTGCTGTTGTGACCGTTTGTGGGAGCAAGCAACAAATATTGTGCGGGTTTAGAGCTTTCCTCAACCTGTGGATGTGCAGATAGACAGAGCCAATTCTTTTTCATGTAGTCATTTCATGCGAAAAATGTGAGTAGTGCCAGGTGCAAAGAAATCATATTTGGCCTGTGTCAGCTGTAGGAAATCTGGCTGCTGTGCTGGAAGACCAGTCTTCCACCAGCCCTTGTGGAGGGATCTTGGAAGCTAGCCGTACAAATGCAAGTCAGACTCAGGCCTGGGGATGTGCATAGCAACACGTTTTGTCATGTGTAGAAACCACAGGTATTGCACAGCTCTGTGTCAGATTAATTACAAAGTTAGGTAAGACGAAATTCCCTTGATTTTTCCTAAGAAAATATTATTATCCTTAAAATGCCTCAAAAGTAACAAATTAGTCGGTGGTGAAGGAAGTTGTAAAGTTGTCTGAGGTTAGAATACCAGGAGAAAAATGGATTTGTCTGCACTAATCATGGTGAAAATTTCCTCATCACAGTTGAACAGGAATTTGTAGTGCTGTTATAGAAGAGACAGAGTATTTCAACTTAGATTTCTTTCAAGTGTCACACGGCAGTGACAACAACAAATGAGAGATATTTGTAAAAGGAGCATGTTGTTTAGGGTTTATGGGAAATGCAGCATCCATGAAGATAAACGAAATCCTTCTCTGAGAGCGTGCAGGGTCATGCCTGGTGCTAGTTTCAGAGAGAAGAGTAAAGCAGTTTCTGAAAGCCTTAGCAAAGCATTTTCTTGTCGCTATGCCAGCATTCTAACATTGCATGAAACTTTATTTTTTGTTTCATAATAGCATAATCTAAATTGACAGTTTCTTTTCTTAAGTTATAATGTAATTTCCATACACGGTTCCACCTCCAGGCAAGGTATCGTTTACAACACTGATTGTTGAGCAAACATTGCCACATTAGTCACTAGACAGGTATGAAATGGAAGTGATCCAAAGGTAAAAAGAAAAATAATTAAGCAATAGATTGGTGAGGAAAATAGGTTTCAGAAGTTCATATTACACAGACATTTAAAACAGTGATTCTTAACATTTTATGAATCCAACTTTAAGTTTTCCAAAATACATCGAACAGATGATCTCTTTTCTAATATCTTCATTTCTCATAATGGTCTGGAACAGATGCTCTAAAGAATATGCCAAGAAAATAATAACATGATAATACAAAATAAAATCAGAAAATCACTCTAGTGAGGTTTAGCTCATGGTTAATAGTAATATTAATAGTAAGGGTAATAGTAACAGTAATCTCAATGTCATCATTATACATATGTGCTTGTTTTCTCACTTTGTATTCTCTTACAATTTTTATATCAACATTATATTGCCACAGTATCTATGACTATTACTACTTACTGGCAGATAGTAAGGCAGCTGCTCACCACCAACTGATCTTCCACTGAGGTCCCTGGGAAAGATGGTTGGATTTTGACCTGCATAATGGGCTTTTCTTCTGGAAAATAGGGAGGCAAAGCGTACATCTATAGTTTTCTTGCACTATTTAGGTGGGACCTATGTGAGCATGTAGCGCCTTTCCTGGGAGCTGGGAAAAGTTGCTGTATCCTTTCATTTGGGCATGCCAGGGAGTATTAGGGATTTGTTTTAGGTAGGCCTGGATTTGCTTTCAATCATTCTTTTGCTGGAATTTTTTTTTACCTTTTCACATAAGGAGAGGGTGAGCAGAGTTTTGTTACTTATCTCTCAGCACAATTCTTTGCCTTGGTTATTCCTACCATGGATTTTTTTTTTGTGCATGTCAACTCCAGCACAAGTTCTCTTTTTGGCATCAATGGATGCTCTTCATACTCATCATCACTGCCCTTTTTATGTTCAATCTGCTTTTTTGGGAACAGATTCACGATCTGTATGGTTCATGCATCTGTTTTAATCATGGCAGTAAATCTTTCACTACTTTGTGTTCCATTTAATCCTTCCGCTACTGTAGCAATTTCTTCAGTTTCCTAGTGGATGGTGCACATTAAACACCATTTTTTATGGTGCTCTCTACAATGACATCAGACCTTTCCTCTGTGCGGTTGCAATTAATTTTGAATGAGGTGATGTGTATGAGCAATTGAAATTAATATTGCCAACATGTATTGTTAGCTTTGATATGTTGTGCACTGTGCATTCCCGTAGTTTTGTTAGCTTCTACTGAAATTTTAAACATTTCCAAGACTTTTGTAACAAACATGTATTTGCCAGCTGTAAATTTGTCAGCTAAAAAATCACTTCCTTTCCAAAGCATGCAAAATTACACAAACAAGGATGAGATATACTGAATATAACACTTGTTCCTGAAAGGAGGCTCATGGCAACCCAATATTATTTAGAGTGGTTGGAACAGGTATATGGTTAGATAGTGAGGTGTATACAATTTCATTTGCAATTTGCTTTTCTTGAAGAGTCATCTCAATGAAAATTGACAAGGTTTCAGAATGCAAAAAAAATCTCAGAGAGCATTTTCTTAACTCTGAAAATATCAGAGATATTAATTCTACACCCAATCTCAGGTACATTTCAAAGCCATGTTCTTCCTCTGATTCTTTCTTTTCACCATCTAACATATCTTCAAACTCCTAATGAACCAATGTAGTGTCAGCTGGCTTTCTGTCTTTGTGTAAAATGCGGTTCAAAAGTCATGTTAGGGGTTCTAACTTGCCATTCATTTTATTTTACTGTGAATAGAATACAGAAATAATCACACTGCCAGAATATAGTGTAATGTCTCATAGTACATAATGGTTCTTCTAATGGTTAAGGTTTGAAATGGAGTAATTTTCCTTGACTAATCTCCTCATCAAAGAATCATAATGGAAGCCTCAAGTGGTCTCTGTAGCCTTGAATTCAAAGCATTACACCAATCTAAATCTCACAATTGACCTTCAAACACTTCTGCAGCAGAAGCCTCAACAACCTTCAGTTGAAACAATATTGCCAATGCATATTCATGTACTTCACATTAAGGTACCAATACAGCCAGCTCTTCACAAAGTTTCACTGATGCACTCCTGAGGTTATTGCCATCACCTGAGCACCACTCTTGCGTGAGCAATGAGTGCACACCAAAATGGATGTCTTCACAATATTTCTTTTTTAAACTGAACAATTATGCTCTATGCATATTCAGAAAACACTAAACTCACTTTGACCTTCAGTTCTTATGTTGCAATAGAAGAAATGCTCAGCTGATTAATATGATTCCTATCTGGTTTGCTAATGTTTATGCCCTGTTTATTACTTTATTTAGATTTATATCAGATAGGATTAGATGCATCTTTCCTTTGAGGGATATGGGAGTAACTGTGTTTTGGTTTTCAGTCTTAAATGGAAACCTCCTGGTTTGCTTTGGCATAAGTAAAAGATGTGAGATTTTCCTCATGTTAGGAGATGCAACATTTAAGTAGAACAAAAATATTGGTGTCATGGTTTAGGCCCAGCTGTAACTCAGAAAACCATGCAGTCTCTCTCTCTCACTCCTCCTCCTACTTCCCCCCCGCTCCCAGAGGGATGGGGAGGAGAATCGAAAAAATGTAACTTCCACGGGCTGAGATAAGAACAGTCCAGTAACTAAGGTATAACACAAACCACTGCTGCTACCACCAGTAATAATAATGACAACGGAAACAACAACGGAAGAGAATACAACCGCTTGCCACCTGCCAACTGATACCCAGCCCGACCAAGCAGTGATCTAACCCTTCCGGGTAACTGCCCCCAGTTTATATAGTGGACATGATGTGCTGTGGTATGGAATACTTCTTTGGCTAGTTTGGGTCAGGTGTCCTGTCTCTGCTTCCTCCCAGCTTCCCTTCCTCCCTGGCAGAACATGAGACTCAGAAAGTTGTTGGTCAGACTAAACATTACTGAGAAACAACTGAAAACATCAATGTTATCAGTGCTGTTCCCAGGCTGAAAGTCTAAAACATATCTCTGCACCAGCTACTAAGAAAGAGAAAAATTACTGCTACTGCTGAACCTAGGACAATCGTGAACAAACACAATGAGCTGAAAAGTGCTAAATTATCACAGAAATCATGTGGTGTTGGTGCCACTGGAACATGCATAAAGATTTTTGAGGGCAATGAATTCCTTGCTATGCAGAATGTCAGAAAATTTTTGTCTCATCTTGAAAAATCTCTCAAGAAATTCATCTCTTTTGTAAGGTACAATTCTGCTCAAATTAAAACAAGGTTGTAAGCAAAGGTGGTGTCGTTAATCTTAGACTGACAATTTCTTTGCAAAACCAAGCTCTCCAACACCTCCAGGAGAACTGTATGGATACAATTCAAGGATTAAAATGCTTCAGTTTGAAACCTGAGAAACTTACAAGAAACTGTGAATAGAAGAATCATTGCTCTGTATTTATGATATTATCCTTAGCCTTGTTACCTAAGGCACAGTCAAAGAAAGTCAGGTTTTTAAAACTTTCAAATGGCTCTTTTTTGTCAGTTATAACTGGCGGTGAAGCATTTGCTACGTATTCACAATATTAAAATGCAGAAGATGCACTGCTTTCCAGCTTGCCCTTGTGTCTTAATGAGTCTGTCAGAGAAGTACACTGAAATATAGCATTAATATGAGGGGCAAAGCAGAAGTAATAACTATTTCTGATAATTCCTGTAGAATTCAGAAAACAAAGCACAACAGTAAGACAGTATTTTCAGTGTGGTAAAAGACCTAGACATTGCTTTTATTGATGGATCAAATAAATTACAGTGAAATCACACAAATAGGAAAAAAAAAAATGGGGGGGGGGGGAAATAAAGCCATAATTCTTATGTGATTTTTATTCAGTTTTCTTCCAAAACCACAGAAGGCGAATGTGTCAGGAAAAGGATGAAGTAAATCTCCTTTTATTCAAATTATGGTGCTTAAAACCCAGCTTTTCTTACAGGAATGTAAATATTAATGCACCAATAATAGACTTCTTAAAAATGTCAAAGACAAAGAGCAGTTCAAAGAAATTGTCTATTAAATTTCACAGTTTCCTAAATGGTCTTAACTGTCTTTTCTTTGTATGTATCTGTTGCCTAGTAAGATCTCAAACCCTGTCTCAGGCTACCAGCAGATCATAATATTTCCATTTAAAGATTTTTAGGCACAGACCTGGTTGCAAGTTCAGGGTAGAAGTTTTATATTCCTAGGTAGAGCCATATCTCTCTGGTAGTCTCAGAAGACAACACATACCATACCTGCTATACAAATACAGAATAATGAAAACTTATGTTTAAAAATCATAGAATCATAGAATCATAGAATAGTTAAGGTTGGAAAGGACCTTAAGATCATCTAGTTTCAACCCCCCTGCCATGGGCAGGGGCACCTCCCACTAAACCACATCACCCAAGGCTCTGTCCAACCTGGCCTTGAACACTGCCAGCGATGGAGCATTCACAGCTTCCCTGGGCAGCCCATTCCAGTGCCTATCCTAATTTTAATATGTAATTTGGTTAGTCCATTTCCATTTAACCTATTAATGATTTTGAAGCTCTATCCTTAAAGAGTGCAATCTTTTTCGTTCCCTTATTCCCAAATTATATTCTCCTTTCTCACGAGATACAGTCTTCCTTCTTCTCCCTACCTGCTGCCCAGATGACACTTACACATTTATTTTCTGGACTTACAGATTCCCACAGCTCCTTCGTGTTTAGTGTTAAAGTTCAGGTCTGCCTCAGGCAGAATATTCTCACTATGTTTTTTTTTTTTTCAAGTCTTCAGCTGTTGGGTCTGACATACACAGATTTATTTTTAATTTCTCCGTGGAGAAGAATGTGTCCTCCTTTGGTCATATCTCTGAGAGAGTTCACAAGATTCTGGATAACATCTCCTACTCACTGAAATGTCTGTGCTCTCTGCTGCAATTCTGCTTTTCACCTTTTAGCCCTTTGTTGCTATATTATTTCTATACATATTCATTTGTCCCCTGTTGCATGTTGACTAGTTGACTATAATGAGTGAACATGAACATGAACAGCTTTCTGGACAGTGACCATGTTTTCTTGTATTTGTCAATACAAAGTATAGCTAAACTTTGTTTTGTGGAAACTGCTGCGGTATAGATAACATCTTCAGGAGTGTCTCTGTTTGCTTATTATCAGGGTAAAGGAGAAGAAGAGCCACAAAAAGATTACAAAAAAGGAATTAATTGACATTAACTCTTCTGAAGTAATTTACCACTTTGTCAGTCAGTCCAATTGCTTATTCAAGGAAGACTCTTTGACCTACTCTATTTCTAGGCATTCATACAGTTCTCGTAATTAGCACAGTTGCCTGTGCGAATTGTTAAGGTTGTGAAGAGACTGGATTCCTCCCAAAACAATAGTATTCAGTGCTCAGGTTTGAAATTCTGCAAAACCTTCAAACAGGCAGGAAAAGCCTTTCTTTGGGAACTATTAATATAAGGCTTTTGGATCAGGAACATCATGAAAAGTTCTTATTCCATCAAATCATAGAATTGTAGAAATGAAAGAATACAAAACAAACATATAAAATAAAAACAAACTACTAACTGAACAATGAATTCTCATAAATATTATTTTTTTTAAAAAAGAAACAAAAAAACCAAACCAAACCAAACTTGTTTTTCAGTATTTCCCATTGAAAAAAAAAAAAAAAAAACAAACCACCAACCCAACAAAAAACCAGCTACAATGAAATGTTTGATCACTCAATCTCAAACATGAACATTTCAGATGATATTGTTGTGTATTTATAGTTCAAGCTATTATGGCTCTCTAGTTGCAAATCTATCTGTTCTAAAGGATATAAAATTCATTGAGGAAAATACAACACTTAGAAAATATGCAACAGGCCCTGCTATTATCACAGGGCAAAAAATGAAAGTAAACCTGCAGCTAATATAGCCTTCTGGGAAATAAAGCACAGTAGTGGTAAATCTAATAGAGCTTCTGAATATATTTGAGCAAGGTGATAAGGTGACTTGATGATGCTGCATATAAACTAGGTCATATCTAGTAGATGTTAATGACTGTGAAGTGTATACATGAGAGATATGCACTTTACAACTTCACTTTCAAAGCACTGAATTCCTGAGTCAATACATTCAATCATGACTTTGGCAGTATGCTTATAACTGAATCACTCTACACCACAAGGTCTTAAAACTCAAAGAATCTCTCAAGCTCCAGAAAGAAACATATTTTTCATTTCTCATGCTCTGCCCAATAAAATGGTTCAACCTGTTGAATAGAAAATTTCATTGTTCTGCAGTATAGATGGACCAAGTGAAGCTTGTCTTGCTCTGGCAACTCAATCTCTTACCAAGTGGAAATCCTGAAACAAAAAGTTATATGACATATATTTGAACATTTAAAGTTAAATTTAGAGCTTTTTAAAGGTTACATGAGTATACCAGAACAGATAATATGTGAAAGTGAAGTTGGGACAATTTGGGAGTTAGAGTCAAATGAGAATGTTAGAATTCACTGCTTTACAGTTTGACATCTGCATAAATGGTTTATCCAAGGAGACGATAAATGAATTATCATTAATATGGTACATGTTGTAGTTGTGATAAAAGTGAATATTCAACAAAAGGACAGTTTAATTCAAAGGGAAAATGGCCTCTTTTTTTTCCTAACTAATCTTACTTTAGCAAATGAGGCAAGCTGGCACTTGTAGAATACTTGTTGAATGGAAACGTGAAAACTTGCTTCATGCAAGTGTGTATACTGTGACCAATTGCTGTATAACTAAGAACTTGAAGACATCTTTCCAACAATGACTGAATCTAATAGCCTTTCAATAAAAAATTGAACAACGATGTCAGAGAAGTTAGATGAAGTGTTTGACCCTTTGGGAGGCAGGTGCAAATTCTGGTGTTCAGAGTGATGGCTCTAAGTCATTATCTCACCCAGGCAGTTTTATTATATGCCCATAGGGGCGCTGCCTTCAGCAAAGCTCAAGCAAGTCCCTGAGCTGCCCCTGAGCTGCAGTACACACAGAGCAGGCAGCCAATCTCTTGCACCAGCAACAGTACTACTGGGCTCATGATGCTTTACTGCAGCTGGCCCAGTGCGATCTTGTTACTCAAGCACTGCAACACACTTAAATAAATAAACCAGATTATAACTTCCAGGTGTCAAAGGACCTGAACCTCTGAGAGCTGAGACTTGCTGACCCTTAGTAAAAGATGTGGTTCACCCATGTAGATGTTGTTCTAAAAATTAGCACCGGAAAAATATAAACAAGCTTTGGGAACAAACAAGCACAGCTAGGAAGATGGGCTAAAAATCATGCATTTATAAGCAAGGAAAGAGACAGATGTCAAAGAAGTAAGCAAAGTCTTACACAACATAAATGTCAACCAATGTTACTATTACTGGCTCACTGGGTGTAGGATGGTACAAACATATTACAAGTAAAGATCACAAGGAGGCACTTTACAAAAGGTCTACCCTGGAGATTAACACATTAGAATAAGGTGCTGAGTCAAAAAATAATGATTTTTATGTTGTAAAAAAAGCAGTAATGGATTAAGTCTGGATTTTTAAACAACCAGTCAGTGGGGATTCTCTTAACTTACAGCGGATCTCCTGTTAGCCTCCTCTCATTAGTACTCTTTGAAAAGGTGCAATTCTGCTATGCTTATCAATGCCTCCAGTTCCAGAAAAAAAGCATCAGCACCAAAGCGATTGCTGGAGAATCAGGCCTGACATATTCAGAGTGACTAATGACTGACTTCACAATTCCAGAGGAAGGGACTTACTTACTGAAGGAGACTGCTAAGTACTTTCTGAAAATCGTGCCCCTTAACAGGTAGAAATTTGGACATTCAAAGCAGAGTCCTGAAAATATCTCTCTCTTCCTGAGAATGATTATTGTTATTGCATGCATTTCTGAGGATGCCATTAGATAGAAGTAGGGCATCAATTCCTCCAGGGATAAAGGAAATACTCCCTCTTTCCTGTCTTACAGATTAAAGCTGTTTACACAGAAGAAACAGATACATCATGGTTTTAAGAACAAGCTGTTATGCCCACTTCGCAATTTTGTTTTAAGGAGAATGTATGCCACTTCTATGCAGCAAAGATTCCTTGTGCCTGTTGTAAAGGTGAGAAGGTGTAACTTTATGTCTAGGGCTCATCTCAGGCTGTTAGTCGTCAACACTGCTGCTTCCTCCACCTGCTGTTATGCTTGTCATCCTCTGCCCCTGCTGCAGTGCCCAACTGAGAAGCATTAGGATCTCTCTCCGGTATGTTTGTCTGAGGCATATGTTGTTTGCAAAGACAGACTACACTCCCTCCAATTCCCTGTGGCTTGTGGGTTTTATTGACTGGATGACAGCTCCCTGCCCATTTCTTTATTAAAATTTGAGTCACTCTTCAGGAGAATTAAGAAGTGACTGTCCTTTCACTTACTAGGGGCAGAAGCTTAGGTGACATTTGCATCATCCAAACTTGGTGTCAGGCCCTTGAAATAGTCTCTGAAGTTCATTTGGTTTAATTTCACCCCAATCCAAGAATGTAATCATCTGACCTATTTTATACTTAGAGTGAGATGAGCCACTGCCCAGAAATGCCTGATTTTCTCTGCTTAGCACAAAAGGGATATACAAAACAAACTCAGATCTACTGTACTATAGGTAACTCAGATCTACTGATAACTCAGATCTACTGTACTATAGATAGCTAAGTTGGTTAAATCCAGAAGGACAGGGACAGTCCTGTGTGGTATTTAGTGCTGGTGGCTTGTCTGTTTGAGGAAAAGTATTTTGAAAAACAAGGTATTTCTAGATAGTATTCATAATTAATAAAGTAACAAAAAGGATCAGCTTTAGGAAACCCAAACTTTATAGTTGTGTTTAAATACTGACTGAGACCAAGATGGCTGGTTCAAGGAATGGAGCTTGAAAAGCTTATTAGTTAATAACACTTATTGCTATGAGGTGTATAGGACAGGTCTGCTGGGATACATTACAGCCTGCAGGCTCCAACATAGGACCCCTAATGACCCAGAAGAAATGCTAGAGTGACATGAGACTGAAATGTCCTGCAGGCCGTTATGGCCTACATCTTTGTTGCAACTTAGACCCTGCCTTAAAATGACAAATTTACACAATTTGTAAAAGAAGGCTCTACGTTAGAGAGCACTTCAGCTGACTGCCAATATAAGGGGGAACACAGACGCCACATTCACACATAATCACTGCCATATTTGAAGGAGGCATAGAGACACAGCCCTGTCTTTGAAGGACAGCCTAAAAGCTAAAAAGGGAAAAGAAAAAGGTAACTCATGGGCTCTGAGAGGTGAAATCTGTAAGAGAGGCAGACCTCTTCTGCCTGTTAATAGCACAAAAGACTGTATAACCTGATGATGGTTGTTGTGCAGGACCAAATTGTACCCTGAATCTCAGTAGACAGCTTGTCTGAGATTGAATTACTTCAGAGATTTTTGATGAAGGCCAGAGCTAATGTCAACATGAAACATGAAGGGAGTTTTTAGTGCACATATATAAATGCCATGCATTATGCAAAGACAGATTGTGCTGCATTAGATCTCAGCTGGGATCTCTGCAAGGCTTGTGTGTAAATGATGGGACTGGGGATACAGAGATCTAAGAAGGAAGTATGATGCCAAGGCGCCCAGTAATGTCTCTTATTTACTGCCTTTTATTTACTGCTCTTATATGGCACATATAGCTTACGCAAAGGACCTGCAATATGGGTAGCCTGGCAAAGCTCTGCCACTTTATATCATGAATTGATAGCACTCTTCAAGAGTAAAAAAAATGAGGCAACTTTGCTGGCTTATAATTTCTTGGAGAATTGCTATTTATCAGAGGTGATACCTTCCTGGCCCTTGTGCAGCTTGTGCTGCCTGCTGAGACACAGCCTGACATTAAGCACAAACAACTCATCTCCAACATGAGGTGCGCTGTCCTCAGCAGAGCACTGTCCCAACTCTCAAAACTGGTAGTTAAGAGAAAGTGATGCAAATTTATAGCCAAAACAGAAGACTAAATTTGTTGATAATGAACAACGATACCTTGTCTGAAGAAAACCACATTTCCTAAACTTTCATCTATGTGGCAGGAAGAGCTAGAAATAATTCATGTTTCACACAGTGTGATAAAAAAATTAAAATAAAACCATCAAAAGCCAGAGGCATGTTACAGTGAAGTCTAGCAACTGTGAAGAAAACAAGCTTTTTTAAACAACCCAGTCTCTGAAGCATCTGCTGCCAAAAATGCAAATAAAGCAAGCTGTAGGAATGATTAAAAGACAAATGAAATAAGAAAAATCTTTGTAGCTATGATGGGTAACAGCAACACTCATTGGAAAGAAAGAGGAAAGGATTAGGTGACTGGGTAGGAGAATTAAGGTGCATATGCCAACCATTAGCAAACCACCGCTTCTCCCAGCTGAGCGAGTCTTTGTTTTTGTCGAGTTTCAGTTCACAGAAGCCAGCTCAATGACTTCAAGGTAGCAGTAATTTTCCAAACACCATTTTCACCCTGAAAAGCTACTGCTGTGGAGCAATGAATTAGAAACGCAAAATCGTACTGATAAATGTGGCAGATAACTGTACAGAAAAGCAATTCCTTCAGGTTCCCCATGATCAGCAGATCCCTGCTGTGTCCTGAGACCTACTTCTGCAGGGTCCTGGAGCCCAAATATTGCCATCAACTTTTGAATTATGTCAGAATGTGTAATTACTGCAGTCCCTCTGGTCTTATTTCAAAAAACTGGAAGCTTTATTCTGAAATGATCTAATGGTTACTATTTTATTGTCCTAATAAAAACCTTACAGCAACATGGTGTGTCATCAGCCTAGGGAGCAAGATTGGGAAGTTAAGAGCATGATTTTTCTGGGGTGCTATTTTTTAGTTTATGCTAAGCAGTAGCCAGTGGAAGGTATTGCTTGTGCATTGCTGCTTTTGTAAAAAGACATCAGGGTGCTGGAGGGGATAGCAGGTAGGATAGAGACAATCAGTTTGCTACTATTACACAACGAATGTTTGTGGAAAGCCCCTTGGTCCTCAGGCACACAAACCCTCAAAAAACGTATGTGTTTCATTGGTGGCCTTAGTACTCATCTGGCCAACCACGTAAAAATGGCAGGCCAAGAGCTCACTTGAAATATTCATTTCAGTGATTGATGATGATAAAGCTGTTACTATTGATGTGGCAAGGAGGTTGGTATTGGAAACTACAAGGAGCAGAGTGGTGGTAGAAGTGTTTGAGTGCTGTAGTAAGAGCTCTTTTCCTACCCAAAGTAACCTCCCTGAGAATAATTGTGCTATTTGGGCACCAGCAGTGCTCTCCAAAGACATCAAGCAGAGAGAGCAAAACTTGCTCTTGCTCTACTGCAGATGATTTAAGTACTTCATGAAACCACAGTTGCATTCTGAAATATAAATTAACCTGCAACTAAATGTGCAGAAAGCTTTTACTGAGCTACAGGGTCCTCAGAACTGAAATAAAGAAGCATTGCCAATGTTCGGTGTAAGCTGTCATAAGAACAACATAAGCCTTATTGCTTAAAAAAATATATTGCCCTAACACAGTTCTTACCGGCAAGCAGCAGGAGTTACTTACATTCAGTATTTTCTCTCATTAAGTTTCAAAATGCCTGATCTTGAGGAAATTGCTGTGCATAAAATCTTTCACTTTGCAGTACACTTAACTTGGCCTGAGTTAAGAAATTTCCTCCTTGAAATTACTGTAATTAGCACTATGCACTTTGATGGAGCAACAGTATTGTGCCTGTCACATATGTGGCTGCTGTTCCCCTATGTCTACATTAGCCACCAGGCATGTTGTGATGATGTCTTGACTTTAAGATGTCAGATTTCCAGCTTGCCTCTGGAGCTAGCTGTCATCCATCTTTGGGAGGACATGTTCCTAGAAGGGGATTATTAGTTGCAAAAAGGAATAGCAGTGATTGATAGCTCAGCGAGGATGGACAAATGGTAATATATACACACGAATATATCTGTCTTGTTATATGACTTTTCCATCTCTGCTGCAAGGGTAAGAACTCTTTTGGCCTGCTCAAATTGGATAACTTAGAGTTCTGCTAACACTTCATTGTTCCTTTTCTTAACATATACCTATATATACTAGTCCACAAAACACAGCTTCTGAGCTTTTACTCAAAACAATGCTTGTGCATAAAATGTACTGTGGATTTTCAGCTTCTAAACAAATGCCTGGAGGTTTTTTGCGGGGTTGATTTTATTTTATGGTTTTTTTTTATTGTCAAATTTGCTCGATAATTTCAAATGCCAGCATGTCAAATTGGCTCTTTTTTTGACATCTATATCATATATAATGTCTTTGTAATGAATTCAAACTCAGCTTTTAAAGTCACAATCTACAGACCACCTTATCAATAGCTTGAAATAAGCACACTGCTAAACCGTTGTGTGACAACTTACAGGATAATGATCTTTAATAGCAATGGAAACATCCACAAGATCATTCTTTAACCACAGGACAGATACTTGAAACAGCTAGGATAAGAAAGCTGAGAAGTTTGATGGTTATAGAAACAGTCAGTATGTCTAATATTGTCTTGAATTGAACAGTCTGGATGTATGTCTATTAGATGTCTGAAGTTCAATTAAGTCATGTATTCTATTAATGACATAAAAGTTGGAATAGAATCTAGCTTACATTGGCATGGTTTTATTGAATCACAAATACACACAAGACTCAAGAAAAGAGTACAATACTTTATCTGGTACTAATGAAGTTACAAGTATGAATAAACATGTTGTCTGCTCAGTTGAATAAACCAGTTCTGATTGTACATAGCAATTTTTCCGAAGACTTTTACAATGCTTTTGAGGCAAAAGGACTGCTCTGGATTAAATGACATTTGCTGCTATTTGTACCGGTCTAAGTAAGCTGCATAATGTGCATAATAATCATAACTCTGGAATGTGGTATTTGGTTAATGAAACAAGAAAAATTACAAAGTAAAGTTGAACTTTACAGATAACACCAACTGGAGACATCATCTGGACAATGCAGATATAATAAATTAGGCTTGATGACATGGCAATAAATCATTTCAAACAAAAAAACCCACACTGAGTTTATTTTTAAGGTTTTTTTGGTTTTTTATTTTGGCTTAAGTTATAGAAAGTTACTTTATATTCCTTTGTAGTTCACTGCTCAGTATAATTAAAATAATGGGGTTTGAACCAGTAAGCTTAAAATTAAAATTTGGCAGATCATTTTTAAATTGCATACATACATCTCCATAATTTGTGTTTTCTCAAGTCTTCATAGCTTTGCTTCTTCTCTGGATAACTGGCTGTCCTTGAAAATGTCTAGCTTTCCACTACATGCAGATCAACTATTTGAACCGTTCTGTTGTAAATACATTTCATCTTACTGTGGGGATCTGTTACAGATTGCCTGATCAAGAGGACTCTGTGGATGAAACACTCTGTAGACAGATAGGAACAGCCTCACATTTGCAGGCACTTGTCGTCATGGGGGACTTCAACCACCCCAATATCTGCTGGAGGGACGGTACGGCCCAGCACAGGCAATCCAGGAGGTTCTTCGATTGTGTGGAAGACAACTTCCTTCTGCAAGTAGTAGAGAAGCTGACAAGGAGAGGTGCCATGCCTGACCTCGTGCTCACCAACAGGGAAGGGCTGGTAGGAAATGTGACACTCCAGGGCAGCCTAATGAAGTTTAACTATGACAAGTTCAAGGTCCTGCGCTTGGGTCGAAGAAATCCCAGGCACAGCTCCAGGTTGGGCAGAGAAGAGATTCAGAGCAGCCCTGAGGAGAAGGACTTGGGAGTGTTGGTCGATGAGCTGGCTTCAGTGTGTGCTGGCAGCACAGAAAGCCAACTGTATCCTGGGCTGCATCAAAAGAAGCGTGACCAGCAGGTCAAAGGAGGAGATCCTGTTGCTCTACTGTGCTCTTGTGAGACCTCACATGGAGTATTATGTGCAGTTCTGGTGTCCTCAACATAAAAAGGACATGGAACTGTTGGAACAAGTCCAGAGGAGGGCCACGAGGATGATCAGGGGACTGGAGCACCTCCCGTATGAAGATAGGCTGAGAAAGTTTGGGCTGTTCAGCCTTGAGAAGAGAAGGCTGCGTGGAGACCTCATAGCAGCCTTCCAATACCTGAAGGGGGCCTATAGGGATGCTGGGGAGAGGCTCTTCATTAGGGACTGTGGTGATAGGACAAGGGGTAATGGGTTCAAACTTAAACAGGGGAAGTTTAGATTGGATCTGAGGAAGAAATTCTTTACTGTAAGGGTGGTGAGGCCCTGGAATGAGTTGCCCAGGGAAGCTGTGAATGCTCCATCGCTGGTGGTGTTCAAGGCCAGGTTGGACAGAGCCTTTTGTGACATGGTTTAATGTGAGGTGTCCCTGCCCATGGCAGGGGGGTTGGAACTAGATGATCTTAAGGTTCTTTCCAACCCCAACTATTCTATGATTCTACATATCTTTTCCTCTCTGTTGTCTTTCTCCAACACATACACTGAGCTTACCATCAGTGCTTACTGAAATCATAAAAAGATAACTATCAAGTATGGGATTAATTTCTCACCTCTATAAGCAACTAGAATGCACAGATATAAATTAGGATGAGATGAAAACTACTCTAGAGGCACTTATCACTCTTCTGTGCCGTGATAGATATTTAACAAAGTAGTTCATATGTAGATACCTATATTAAACACTTGAAGTAAGGTATTGTGACACCCACTACTTGTTCTATTTTTCTTCATCTCATCTATTTCTTCACCAAATGTTTTTTATTAAGAATGACAAAGACAATGCACCTTGCAATTCATCACCTTTTACTTTCCTCTTTTTTTAGCTTAGATTTACATCTCTGCATTTCACTTTGTAGCAAAAGCTAATAATACATTTCCTGGAGATACTTTAAAACTAATGCTTCCAACAGGTAACATCTGATAATGCATAATAATGGTTGTATAACTTTAGATCAGGTGTCATACGTGCCTACACTCTTAGACCACACTCTCTTTTATCAGATATTGCAGTATTTTTGTTTAATTATTTTTTACAAATATTGTTATCTGATCATTTTAGATGCCACTTATTTTAATTTGTAAATATCCAAATAGACAAGTAACCACAACACACTCATCTGTCCTAATTCCACCAGTTGACCTTGTAACAGTCTTCCAATACCAAAATGGGTCTACAAGAAATCTGGAGGGGGACTTTTTGCAAAAACATGCAGGGATAGGACATGGGGGAATGGTTTTAAGTTTTAAACTGAAAGAGTGTATATTTAGATTAGACATTAGGAAGAAATTCTTTACTATAAGGAGGTGAGGAAGTGGAGCAGGTTGCCCAGAGAAGTTGTGGGTGCCCCATCCTTGTCAGTTTCAAGGCCAGGTTGGACAGGGCTTTGAGCAACGTGATCTAGCGGAAAGTGTCCCTGTGTGTGACAGGAGGGGTTGGAACTAGATGATCTTTAAGGTCCCTTCCAAACCAAATCATTACATGATACTGTGTTTCTATGATTCTGTGTGACTTTTATGGATTAATAATAAAGAGGTTGCACTGTTCTCAAATATCCATTGCTTTTGTTTTCCTGCTTCCTGACCAATACTCCTGTTTGCTTTGTGTTTCTCTGGGGCGGCTGTTTTACCTCGATTTGAAATCCGTCACTACTGTGGAACTAGTTCAGTAACCATTTTGCTGGGCTTAACCAGGTGTTTCAAGAATGGGTACAATCAGGTTATTACGACACTGTAGCATCCTGCTCTCTCTTTAACCCTCTGAAAAGTCTTGCAGTAGGTGCTGCATGGTTTGACAGGGTGTGCTCCTGCAACACTATTCCTCTCAGAGCAGCTCTTTAAGGATGCCTCCTCTCTTCAGTAGTTCTAACTTCTCCCATTTTTTAACTTCACTCCCGAAGTATCAATTATTTTTGCTGTACTGCTGACAGGTTTGAAAGGGTAAAATGAGAAGCCAGATATCAAATAGATGAATAGCACATTATGCACCCAATAGAAACAGATGAGTAGAACATTATACAAACCCAACAGCAGAAGACTCATTCCATTATGCCATCTGCTAGTTTCTCACATAAGGCCCTTCCTTACTGCAGTGATTGCTGATACCCATTGCCTAAATAGTCATTAAGTCTGGAATCCCTTTTCCAGCGATAATATTATTATCCAACAAGTATTGTTAATTGCCTACCATTGGTATTATACACAGTAATGAGGTCGCAACATTTTTTTGCTGCATTGTTAATTGTAGATGTGAAGAAGTAATATATGTATTTATGCCATCACTCTTTTGTTTGAAAACCTTATAAGTAAGAATGATGCCTCAAAGTTGGTAATATCTGTAGGGATGGTCTCTCAATTTATGAACTCTTTTTTTTTTGTTTTGTTTTATATATCTTCGATATACATTTCAGGGAATATGTGAGCCAGTAGCAGACATTTACATGTTATTTTTATTGTAGAATGTATTTTTAAAAATGAAAAAAGACCCCTAGTTTTGACTTTGAACTTCTTTCCCCTACAAGCCACAAAACAACCAAGTTATTTATAAGATAATGAAAAGGTTTAAGGAAAAAAATGGTCAGAGTGCACGTTAGAAACCAGGAAAATTAAAATGAATCACTTATTTAACAAGTTGCCTAGACAAAGATCAACCTAAAAATTCACTTGAGTGAATACAAACAAATATCTGATGGCATACAAGAGCTGTACTGTCATTTTGGACAAGTAGGTACATTATTTTCATAGGGCACTGCAGAGGATGAATTATCCAGTTGCAGGCCTCCAAAGACTGAGGTGGGAGCTGAGGCATCATTTACAGTCATCGTAGACAAATGACAGCATACATCTCCTGCGGTGAGATGACGAAGTGGAAACAAAAGATGAGTCTAGCACACCTATTGAAAAGCCAGAATTCAGTCAACTTTTTAAGCGTGGGGCTTTCGGGACACATCAAAATTACCCAGATCTGACACACTGATTTTACATTAGAGAATTCAGTAAGTTATATCTTCACTTCAAGTGAGAAACATAACTCAGGCAGAAAGGGTCACTGAGAGTCTGTGAAGAGAGGGTAGTGAAGATGGCCAGGGTTTTTTGGCAGATTATCAACCTGAGAGGTAAAGGGCAATAAGCACAATGACTAAATTTTCTTTTTTTTTTTTTTTTTTTTTTTTTCAAAGATAAAAATATGCTGCAGTTAACTGGGAGGGTTCTTTCTATGGTTCACCTGGCAGGAGTCTATCTGAGTTGAAACTGCTATCCTGATACATACAAAACCTTTAAGAAAACTTGGTTACTTATTTTGAGCAAGAAAGACAAATACCAAGGAGAATGTAACCATTTCAGTTGGCAATTCAAAATATGACTGCTTAACACTTTGGTAGATACATTTTAGACTATAATTAAAGTAAGTAATGCTCTGTGCAGAAAAATGTGGATTTGGGCTGAAAGATAGCAGAATTATTTTGGAAAAAAACCAAAACAAACCAAGCCCAAACCCAAACAGAACCAAAACCCAGTTTTGCTAAGAGATTCTGCATCAAAACCGAGTCTCTGAAAAACTTGTATAAAATACATAATTCCTTTTGAAGAACAGTGCATTATTCTGGAGAACAGCAGAAAGAAAATTAACCATAAATACAGGAATATTCATGAGAAACCTTCTGACTTTAGGCCAGGTCTCCTCCCAGTCTACTAGAATTCTTCCTTGTAAAACCTTTCTGACAGCTCCCCTCTTCGTAACCGCAGTCTGCTTCTTCTGCTCTTGCTATAGCAAAAAGCTGTGTGGTGTTTTCTGACTCATCTCCCATGTCTGTACATCACCAAACAATAAATTCTTGACAGCAAAAACTTCAAATGCTGGAATACCCTCATTTACCCTGTCATCCTCAAGGGCAGATTTCACTGATAACATCTAGTTGTCCCAAAGTGTATATTTAGCATATATAAGCAGACCCAGGTTAATAATCACTATCTAAGCACTACATTTCCTGAAATGTGGATGGAGAAAACAGCTTTCCACAATTCTGGCAAAGGAATTTTTCACACTCTGGAGCTGCTCGCCACAATCATATCTTAGCTTACAGATGTATTTCTAAGGGATCAATCTGACCCTTCCCCAGCTGCTTGCCACTGAAGCAATGCCCAGCACAATGCTTTGGCATTCACTGGGTGCTGAAATATCACCTGATGCTGCATTACATGAGCAGTTTATGTTGAACTCATCTGAAGTGCTTAAATCCTTATTAAGGCACGCATAAAACATGCAGTTATGGCAAAATATTGAATAACTGTGCAGTGTGCAAGCTTAAATTTTTTTTTTCTGAAAACATAAGAAAGGTTTTTCCACATTTAATTATCTGAAAAAAATCCCACTCAATTTAGTGTTTCTACCTGAAGACAAACAGGAATTCTATATTTAGTATGGCCATAGAGACAACGTAGCTGAGATCAGATCCAAGCCTGCTGAAGTGAACAAGAGTTTTTTCCTTGTTATTTTCTCTAAAAACAGATTCTTAGTCACACATCCACAGCAGTAACCTCAGTCTAGCTCCCTTGGTATTCATTGCCCATTGTCATTAATTCCACTAGGGACATAAACTACTTCTGGTTTACAAACTGTGCTTAGATAGATTCATGTCTTTTATTCCATGTCCTTCTTTACGTAGTTATTTATTCAACTAAATAGCTCATCATTTTCACAATCTCCCTTACAACTTTCTTTACCTTCACTAGACCTCTCACTGCCTCCTGGAGGAACTGCCCTGCCTGAATGTATGGGAGGAAACGAAATGTGTGTTAGATTTGCTCCTCACACTCATATAGGCATTCAAAGACAAGTGCTATAGAAAGAAAGATAACCAGTTTCATGAACAATGTTAATAGTACGTGCTATATTTTTTCTGAGAAGAGTAGAGTTGCTGACATATGGAAATTTTTTTAATTGAATTTAAAAAATTTACATTCACTGTTCCCTGGACACAAAGCTCTGAAAAATCTGCATTCATAAACCTTTCAGAGGAAGATGTGCAGTTTAGTTTTTCTTTTAAAATGAGACTTTTTCTGATTCTTGTTGCATAGTCCAAATACCATCTCTCCTACACAACTACATCAGATTTTTAGCTGGGGTAGCTGGTTTTTGACTCAATCCATCAAGCAGTGACTGTTTTTGTTTTCTTCTTTCTCACTGACTAGTGAATACCACTGCTGAGCTCTGCAATTACAATTTATTCAGCAAGAGAAATGTCTTTCCTGTGAACAGCCTTGCAGGATAAGAAAAAGCATCCTCTTTCCTGTAATCCAGTGCAAATTTCTGTGATAGCCACAACCACTTCCGCACTGCTTTGTGATGGGCCAGGAATGATTCTCTCTCATTATTCACTGAAACAGCCCTTCTTCTGGAAGCCCTAAAAAGTACTGCTTTCAGGCTCTAATGTGGGTTCCTTTCTCATGCCGTAGACAGAAGGAAGGTTTGCAGCATGAATGCAGCAAGAGAATCACATTTTAAATAAAAAAAAAATACATATAGAGGTGCTAATCACAATATCAGATTATATAAAAAATGAATTATGGATTGAAAACCAACCACAGTTGTTTGAATTCAGCTAAGCCATATTTACTTGTCTTTCTTTCTGCTTTCTCTTTTTCTTTCGTAATTTTAGAGGAAAACATGCCTTAATAATGCAACTGAGAGCAAAAATGCTAAGTATGAGGAGCACAGCGATATGTATTTATTTATTTAATTCAGTTTGAGGGTAGTAGAATAAGAAAAAGAAGTGATAAAGTGCAGAAAAATAGTATTTTTCAATTAGGAGAGGAATTGTTTTATTGTTAGACTGAAATGTAATAAATGTGGTTTTGAAATTCCCCTATTACCATCTCTAAACATTTTTCAATAGAACTGAATCTTAAGTTATATAAATCTGAAACTTAAATTCGTCTTTGCTTTTTCAGCAAGATCCCTGGCAGGTCTTTGTACAAGAAAAATATGGAAGGCTGTAACTTTTTGCCTCTAACAGAAATTGTGCATTTTCCCCTCATTTAGTAGGGGTAGGGGACCACACAACTCTCATGCTGTGTCTCCACCTCAGGGGCAGGAAAAGCACACAACCAGTGCCACATGAATCAGTTTTCTGAGGTTCAGCTTGGTTCTTTCAGCAGATTTGTTACTTTTGCCATGGTCATGCTGAAATATTTATAGCTGTTAACAGAAAATTCTAAAGCCATTCCTCCATTTTTTGCAAAAGACATTTTACTCAACTAGAATAATAATGCATAACAGACTTCTGGGACCCAAGAAAGTTAAATAAAGATCCCTAGTATTAAAGCAAGACATTTGCCATCTTCTATAATATAAAGGGTAAAATTCAAGCTTCATTACAAGCAATGGCAAGATGCATATTGATTTCAAAGGAGTTAGGATTTCATGTACTGGTAAAAAGCAAATACTCTCTAATATCTGTTGCTACACCTTAAAAATCATACATTACCTGATGTTTATTCTGTCATGGGAAATGCAAAGTGTATTCAAGTCTTTTCATTAATATACCACTCACCAAATGAGTAGGAGTAATGCTAACAATCAGTTGCTAACAAACATGAAAACACTGTAATAGAAAAAGGAGATAAATTGATGCTTCTTCATGACATGCAACTGTTCCTTCTCATCACTGAATATTTTCAAGAATATATGAATGTAACAAGGTTAAGATGTTCTGACATGGAAAATTGAAGAATAATGCATAAAATATACTGCTGACTTTTCATGAACTGCTCTGCAGTTTCTTTTCATTTGCTAAAGATTTGTATAATAGAGAAAATAAACACAATGAAAAGTTTGAAATCAGAAAATTTCCTAAGCCTTGAACATACTAATGTCTAACATAGGATAGCAACATTTTGTAGACAATTTTCATAGAGATATTTAACAAAGCAAAATCTGCTTTTGAAGACCAGCTTCTATCCTTCAAGATTTGTAGAGACATAAAAACACATTCAATGTGTAGCTTGAACTTTCAAGCCATCCAGAAATGACCACATAATTTTTGAAGATCCTCTTTGTTCCATAATTCCTTTTTTCTTCCATTTATGCTGTAAAATGCAGCACAGTTTCTAATGTTTCTGAACAAATGCGTAAAAAATTAAGAGCAGAACTGGGAATGTGTCTGCATCCAGGGGCTAGGAACAGAGTTGCAATCCAAAGTCATTTATAGATATTGTAGATATCGAAAAACTAAAACTTCTTTTTTTTTTTCAGTTGGTTAAATTCAGTATAGGATACTGACTCTCCTTTTCCTTCAGAGTTATAATATGCTAACTAATATTATATAGACATTACGCCCATAATGTTCTGAGTTTTTGAGAGGCCTTAATACAATGTCACCAATTTAGGCACAAATAATACATGTAACAGGGACGCCAGAAATAATTTATCTCAGCATTCCTAGGGGATTCACTAAGCTATGTATTGCAAAACATAGCTGGTCTCAGTTTAAAAAATGCCCTTTTATAAAATGCCTATACTCTGGTACCAGCTGTCAGGGAGGTGTTCTTCTTCCAGAGCATGCCTTGCTTTACAAGACTCCACTCTTACAGGGCACAGTGTATTCCCAGGTGCCAGCTTTTCTGCACCTAGATGGGCAGCAATCTGCCAGAAACATTATTGCCTATGAAGAGAAATAACTCAGGTTATGTTATGGACTTGTGCAAAGCGTTTGACACTGTGAAATATGACATCCTTGTCTCTAAGTTGGAGAGCCATCAATTTGATAGGTGGACCACTCAGTGGATGATGAACTGGCTGGATGGCCGAATGCAAAGAGTAGTGCTCAATGGCTCAATGTCCATCTGTAGACCAGTAATGAGTGGTGACCCTCAGGGATCAGTGTTGTTGGACCTGTCTTGTTCAACATCTTTGTTGGTGACATGGGCAGTGGGATTGAGTGCGCCCACAGCGAGTTTGACGATGACATAAACTGTGTGGTTCAGTTGATACGTTGGAGGGAAGGAATGCCATCCAGAGGGACATTGACATGCTTGTGAGGTGCGCTGATACCAACATTATGAAGTTTAACCATGCCAAGTGCAAGGTCCTACACCTGGGTTGGAGCAATCCCAGGCACAGCTCCAGGTTGGGCAGAGAAGAGATTCAGAGCAGCCCTGCGGAGAAGGACTTGGGGGGTTAGTCGATGAGAAAAAGAACATGAGCCAGCTCCAGTGTGCTTGAGCCCAGAAAGCCAACCATATCCTGGGCTGCATCAAAAGAAGCGTGACCAGCAGGTAGAGGGAGGTGATCCTGCCCCTCTACTCTGCTCTTGTGAGACCTCACTTGGAGTATTCTGTGCAGTTGTGGTGTCCTCAACATAAAAAGGACATGGAACTGTTGGAACAAGTGCAGAAGAGAGCCACGAGGATGATCAGGGGACTGGAGCACCTCCTGTACAAATACAGGCTAAGAAAGTTGGGGCTGTTCATCCTGGAGAAGAGAAGGCTGCGTGGAGACCTCATAGCAGCCTTCCAGTATCTGAAGGGGGTCTATAGGGATGCTGGGGATGGACTGTTCGTTAGGGACTGTAGTGATAGGACAAGGGGTAATGGGTTCAGACTTCAACAGGGGAAGTTTAGAGTGGCTACGAGGAAGAAATTCTTTACTTGTAAGGGTGGTGAGGCAGTGGAATGAGTTGCCCAGGGAAGTTGTGAATGCTCCATTGCTGGCGGTGTTCAAGGCCAGGTTGGACAGAGCCTTGGGTGGCATGGTTTAGTGGGAGGTGTCCCTGCCCATGGCAGGGGGGCTGGAACTCGATGATCTTGAGGTCCTTTCCATCCCTAACTATTCTATGATTCTATGATTCTGTGATTTCATTCACACTATTACATAAGTGCAGAAATAGCTTAGGACCGCCTAGCTGCATGTGGTAGGTGGGACACATGCCAAGGAAGGATTGTGTGGGACCTACTTGCCCTAGGGTCCTCACTGCCAAGGGCAATTCAACAGAGCACAGAAGTCTGTCTCCCCCTCTACCACGGAAAAAAAGTTTAAAGGAGGTCTCACTAAGTTATTCAGTCCCCCATTCTAACTCAAACCACGATCAACAGTACGTATGTGCTCAGTTTTGCTCTAGACATTCTGTAGGGCTGCTTCAGTATCTTTGAATTTTTTTCCTCCCTTTACATATAGTTGACTCATGCACTAACTCTCTTTATGTTTCCTGGCTTGTCTTGTAGAGAGTGAGCTGCCCAGCAGCAACCCATGCAGTCAGTTTTTGTGTTTGCTTATCATCAGCCTCACGCTTCATTCAAATATCCAGCAAAGAAGAAGATGAAAGAAAACATGGGCTGCAATGGTTCACAGATTATGTAACATCTGCTCTATAATAAGTAGAAAACCATTTGTCTGCCTCATCAATAACATTACTCACATTTATGTAAAAAAATAAATTGCATAAAAAAAGAGTTTCAACCTTGGCAACAGATTTTCACTTCTACTTACTATAAAGCAGAAACCAGAAATGGAAGAATGTGTGTTGCATTCCTGAGCATTACCTGAATTCCCCCGGCACAGTGAGACCTGCTGGAGAAGGCTACAGGAGTAAGAGAGAGAGAGAGAAGGGGAAAGCTTTTCATGACATAAATCACAGACCACTATGAACTAAAGAGAAAGAAATTTTCGTGTAATGAAAAATGAATAGTGTTATATATTATATTTAAAATAGCATAGTAGTCTACGAACTGATAATCAAAGTTACACAAGGAGGAGGTATGTGCTTTATGAGATGCTCTTTGCTACCATGTTCCCCCACGCTGAGTGCCAAGAGGCCAGACATGATGTAGTAGGCAGGGCCATACATTTGGTTTTCATTTTACTTGGGGGTAAAGGAAATGAAAACTCTCTTTAAATTCCTGAAATATTTACATCTTAAGCCTTAAGAAAATCACTCTGAAGGAGGTCTTCTTTTTATGTGCAATATAAAAATAACACCTTTGCATAAAACTCTGCCATGACCTATAAAAAACACACTACAGCATTTTGCTGTCAGCATTGTATAGCGTTTTAAAAAAACGTTTCTTCCTCTGTTAGAGCTGGAATTCTTGTTAAAGTTTTGAGAAGCTCAAAACTTGCCTTAGACCCAGGTATAAAACGTTAATATATTAGAAGGAAAAAAACTGAAGGAGTGAACCTATCCAAAGAACAACGTAGAGATACACATCTGATTTGAAAGAAAAGTATTAATATTCTTTTAAAGCTACTCACTGTATATTACATTGGGGAAGATTGATATATTCCAAACAGGCCAATCAAGAAGATATTCACTAACAGCTGTCAGCACGAAGGTTTAGCTCATTTCCCTGGAATAAGAGTTATCTAATCACATATTCATTGTTTCCTTCTGTATGAAAATCATTTTCTTCTGTATGGAAATCAGAAGCTTACAAACACATTCCATGTCTCTGAATTTTAGGGTACTTTTCACACTGATTTTTCAACAGATACATAAAATGAAACTTAATCCATTATTGCACCTTAGCATCAGATTAAATAATAATGCAAAATGTGTCTGCTATTCTTTTATCAGTATTTCAAATCAGCCAAGTTAATGGGTAAATAGATGGCTTCTTTATCATTCAGTGAACATTTGCAAAGATGTAACTCATTCGGAGGACAAAGCTAAAAACTCTTTGCAAATCTTTCAGCACAATTTTTTATACTGAAAATTATTTCCCTAACGACCCTGAAAACTGGAGTATATTTTTATTTTTATCAGCCTGGTTGTGGGGCAGTCCAGCTCATCCTGTTAAAGAAAATTTGGTAGAAATATCTAGAGTTCACCATGTCTGATGTAGCTTAACTCTTGTATTAGATTTCTATTAAATTGCTGCCAGACTTCTGGGCATACGACAGTTTAGCACTTAATCTAATACTTTAAGATAGGTGGTTTTCTTTAAATAATAACTGTTAATTTAATACCGTGTCCCTAAATGTCACTTTTAAGATGTAAATAAGTCAAAGAAATTTTTTTGAAAGTATTTTGAGTAATTAACACAGAGTTATCTAAACTAGAAAAAGGTTTTTCCTTTGATTCCAATAGGGTTTACATCAGGACATCTCCAGGTAAGTTCAGAGGTCTTTAATTCTACAGTTACTGCTGGCTTTCCAAATTACGTCTTTTCCAACCCTATATAATGTCTTAAATTCAACAAAAATCTTAAACAAAATTTTTCACTTTATCATATATGGAAAGATAAGGTTTTGGAATTTCTATATACACTTCTTATTTGATTTTGCATCTTACTGAAATCTTGCGGCAAGAAGTCTTAGACATGAAAAATCTTCACAAAGAATAATTATAAAATGTCTTCTTGATCAATTCCAAGCGTATGTATGTAAGGTATTCTTCCTTTTTGACCATAAAACCTAACAGTACACAGCTCCTAGGCAGTGCTGAATAGTCTCTCTGCGAGAAAAGCGTAAATGAGAAAAAGGAAAAATAAAAGCTTCCAACCAACTTTTAACCTGCATTTTAATTTGTGTATAACTTTCATATTCTTTATTTAAATACACATAGTCCCTTCCTGATGCAAGGAAGTTATTCCATGCTTCCCGTGAGCTGTCTTTTCTCAGACTTGTCTGTGACAACCACTGTGGAAAGAAAGAAATTCAGATTAAGAGTGAATATTTTAGATAGCAGTGATACTAAGTTTTCAGTAATAATTCCTGTCACCACACTTATTCATCCTAATGCTCTGTGGGTTTCCTCAACACCTGTGCCCCAAGAGCACTCAAGGGGGGTGTCTGTAACAGCCTAGCAGGTATTTTCATCCTATGGCAGATACCACTGGAGTGTGAGTGCATTATTATTGTTACTGTGGTTATCAGGCTGCAGGTCTCCATAATGAGAGATCACTTATCAAGCATTTCTCTAAATGCTTAAGTGTGCTTATCACTAGGGGTGGCTGGCTGGCAAGCCTTACTTCCCCTTTGCTGGCAAAGGGACCTTGCAAATTCCACATGGTGTGCCATGGAGAGCAGTGGGTGGGCACCACATGGACAATTTCTGTCCTGATTAAAGGGGCTTATGTCCCTAAATGTCCCTACTTCTCCAGTTCCACACAGGACTTGAAAATTTCATTTCAACAGCCCACATGGTCCATGCTCTGGTGAAAATTTTGTAGGAATAAGAGGAATAGATGAATTTTCGTGATGAATCAGCACAGTTATTTCCTGGAAATACTGAGGGTTTTTTGTGATATATGGCCAATTTCGGTCTTTAACAAAGGAGTCCAAAATCTTGCTGATCAGCCTGAATGAATCGCCATCACTGGTAGTCCTGTCCTTGTTTTAATCTGGCAAAGCCCTGCATCCTTCTGGGCTTAATTAGAACCACTTAACATCCTATAGTTTCTTGCATACTATTTATCAATTTTTTGCTGAAGTTCTCAATATGCATTTATATTTGTAACTTTTGCCCCACTTCACATTCTAAGGAGGGAACATGATTTTATTAATGGCAGTTTTAATTAATTGCTATTCTCCACTGGTACAGGCAATGCTGGAGAAATCTGCATATCAAAAAAACACCAAAAATGAATGAGAAACACAATGTGAAGTGCTCTATTGTCTTGAATGGATATCTTAACTTCAAACAAGAATCATAGAATCATAGAGTAGTTAGGGTTGGAAAGGACCTTAAGATCATCTAGTTCCAACCTCCCTACCATGGGCAGGGACACCTCACACTAAACCATGTCACCCAAGGCTCTGTCCAACCCAGCCTTGAACACCACCAGCAATGGAGCATTCACAACTTCCCTGGGCAACCCATTCCAGTGCCTCACCACCCTCAGAGTAAAGAACTTCCTCCTGATATCGAATCTAAACTACCCCTGTTGAAGTTTAAACCCATTACCCCTTCTCCTATCACTATAGTCCCTAATGAAGAGTCCATCCCCAGCATCCCTATAGCCCTTCTTCAGATACTGGAAAGCTGCTATGAGGTCTCCACGCAGCCTTCTCTTCTGCAGGATGAACAGCCCAAACTTTCTTAGCCTATATTCATACGGGAGGTGCTCCAGTCCCCTGATCATCCTCCTGGCCCTCCTCTGCACTTGTTCCAACATTACAATGTCCTTTTCATGTTGAGGACACCAGAACTGTACATAATACTCCAAGTGAGGTCTCACAAGAGCAGAGTAGAGGGGCAAGATCACCTCCCTTGACCTGCTGGTCATGTTTCTTTTGATGCAGCCCAGGATACAGTTGGCTTTCTGTGCTGCAAGTGCACACTGGAGCTGGCTCATGTTCATTTTCTCATCAACCAACACCCCCCAAGTCCTTGTCCGCAGGGCTGCTCTGAATCTCTTCTCTGCCCAACCTGGAGCTGTGCCTGGGATTGCTCCAACCCAGGTGTAGGACCTTGCACTTGGCATGGTTAAACTTCATCATGTTGGCATCAGCCCACCTCACAAGCGTGTCAATGTCCCTCTGGATGGTATTCCTTCCCTCTAACGTATCAACTGAACCACACAGTTTAGTGTCATCGGCAAACTTGCTGAGGGCACACTCAATCCAGCTGTCCATGATGCCGACAAAGATGTTGAACAAGACCGGTCCCAACACCGATCCCTGAGGAACACCACTCATTACTGGTCTCCAGATGGACATTGAGCTGTTGACCACAACTCTGTGTGCAGCCATCCAGCCAGTTCTTTATCCACGAAGTGGTCCATCTTTCAAATTGATGGCTCTCCAACTTAGAGACAAGGATGTCATATTCGACAGTGTCTAACGCTTTGCACAAGTCCAGGTAGGTGACATCATCTGCTATACCCCTGTCCATCAGTTCTGTAGCCCCATCATAGAAGGCCACCAGATTGGTCAGGCAGGATTTCCCGTTATAGTGAAGCCATGATGGCTATCACCAAGCACCTTGTTGTTTTTCATGTGCCTTAGCATGCCTTCCAGGAGAATCCGCTCCAAGATTTTGCCAGGCACAGAGGTGAGACTGACTGGTCTGTAGTGCCCCGGCTCATCCATTTTACCCTTCTTGAAAGTGGGGGTTATATTTCCCTTTTTCCTGTTGTTGGGAGCTTCACCTGACTGCCATGATTTTTCAAATATGATGGACAGGGGCTTAGCAACTTCATTTGCCAGCTCCTTCAGGACCAGTGGATCGATTTCATCAGGTCCCGTGGGCAGGGGTTTGGAACTGGATGATGTTTAAGGTCCCTCCCAGCTCAAACCATTCTAGTTACGTGACCCCTGAGCGTTAGACATAGCCTTGGGTGGCATAGTTTAGTGGGAGGTGTCCCTGCCCATGGTAGGGAGGTTGGAACTAGATGATCTTAAGGTCCTTTCCAACCCTAACTAGTCTGTGTTTCTATGACTCGTGTATGTAAGTAACCAAGGAAAAGGGCAGATTTCTGTCATTTTACAATATATTCTTTTTATTATAAGGGTGTCTTATATCTTTCAGTTTTTAAGTTATCCCTTTCAACTTTTAGGGCTTTTCAATTAGCTAATATAACCTGTAATAACACACAGTGTGGAAAGTAAAATATTTTTTATTGAGGATTTTTCTCCCTTGAAAAGAAAGAAACAAGTGCACAAAGGCTGGTTCAGGATTGCTGGTGTAAGTGGGGATAGGTTTCAGTATAGCATCACTGATTTAGTTCTCTTGCCTCAAGGATTCTGCTAGTGCAGAAAATGCGGAAAATTTCAACTTAGGTAGATTCATACAGGTGAGTTCAGCCTAAAGATAAGCAGGTTGCAGTTGTCTAAGTGTTAATGTTTCAGAAGTTTTATTAAATTAATGAAGAATTAGTCTTAAAATCACAAAATGAGCTTCAATAATGTAAAAGTGTTCGTAATTTTTATTGATAAATATGCTAAACGAGTGATTGTCCTTGACAAGAAAGGGAAGTGATTTTTCTAGGTTAAGTAGCTGGATATGCCCATGGTAGGGGGGTTGGAACTAGATGATCCTAAGGTCCTTACCAACCCTAACTGTTCTATGATTCTATGATTCTATGATATTAAACCTGTGATATGCCATGATATGAAGACTAAACAATAAAGTTGCATTATCATGTCCAGATTATATTTGCCTAATATGAATATTGTCTACATTTGTGTCTTTAAACTTGGCTAGTACCATTTCAGTCACATGGTCCCTGTAAAGGGTAGTTTCATTTAAATGCAAGAAGAGATTTTGAAACACATGGCATTACACATTTTTGCATTACTTATGTTAATACTATTAAAATATTTTTACCATCATTTTCAGATTCCTTTTCAGAAGGTGGGGTGAGATTCTTTTCTTCTCGCTGCACACACCAAAATGTGAGGAGTGTCGAAGGACTCCAGTGTAACTAACTTAAAATAAGACAAAGTTTAGGTAAATTACTTCTGCAGATATCTTTCAGTTGGGTTTAAACACACCATGGGAAAGGTCTAGATCTCATATTTGCTGTGCTTAAGTCAGATAAGAAGAGTCCCAGTCTGGGAGACAAAGGGTTACATTTTGTCTTTCAATAGCTTAGACTAATCGCCTACAGAGTGACTATTATTGAAACTTAAAGATTTTCTCCAGATGTCTCATGGGCAAATTGTAAGACCCTCTAGACCTTATTTCTTTCCTTGGATGTATTAAGGAGAAACTGAGACCTCACATGAATCAAGACAGATTTTGTAGGAAGATTTACAGTAGGAAAAAAAACTTATGATTACAGAACCTGTTTGCAAGTAGACAATATAATTGTGTCCTTTGGAAACCTAACAGAGTTATTTATTGCTCCATTTACAATTTGCTCCTAATGAAAAAAACAGTTATATGCATATGCAATAATGAACGGTACAATAAGAAAACAAAATAAAGTTGAATAGCATTGCATTATAGTGTATTATTTGCTAGTTTTGTAAACTATGAAAGCATTTGCATCATACATTCATAGAATCATAGAACCATAGAACCATGTAATAGTTAGAGTTGGAAAGAACCTTAAGATTATCTAGTTACTTCAGTATTTGCTTGATTTTACTGATTTCATGCACGAAGTCATTTTGTTCTTGTAGTCGAACTAAGATGTAATTCTTACAACACACTAAGCTTTATGTTTTAGCTCCAGTGTTCAGAAATGCTAAAGTAAGATTGACTACATAGCTGGAATTCATGCCCAGAAACATTTTGACAGTCTTATGGAACTTTCTTTTTCCAGAAGTCCCTTGCCACATTCAAGGAAATAAATGGATAGCAATTCCAGCTAGCAAGTAGCAACATTTTTGATTTTTTATTGTCAAGGTTTTGTTTTGTTTTGCTTTCTTGGTGGTGGTTTTGTGATTTTATTGTTCAGTGTGTGCACCCATCTGAATGACCACAAAGTTTGGCTGAAGAAAATTACCAATCGAGCTCAAGTCTACCATAAGAGACTCTTTGTTTAGTTCACAAATTGTATAGCTCACTATTTTTTATTTTCTTGTTCTGTTGTACATTTGTTTAAGGTTAAAATAATGTTTTAGAACACATCCAATAAGAGATTGGATGACTGTCTGTTAACTTCAACTCAGGTCTCTTCATAAACCCTTTCAGTTTCTTTTACCTTTTGTTACTGAACAGAAATCTCTTCCAAATTGCTTGTGAAAAATGTAGCTCTTAAAGAAAATACCACTACTATTTGCTAAAATTCAGGAGAGAATAAATATGATAATAATGCTATTTGTGTTCATATTGCAGATGACAATGCACATCTTCAGACAACAAAGAGTGAGCAATAACACTTGATTTTAAGCCAAAAAAACCAACACCAAACCCACACAATAAGGACTTAAAATACATAACAACTGCCCACTCTTTGTTTTATATTTTGGTGCTAGGGGTCAAAATACCCCAAAATTAGTCATACTTAAATATATGTCATTTTTTGTGTTCATGCACAGAATTCCCGGGGAGCAGTGATTAAGGATCCAACAAACCATGCAAAATACCGTTTCTAGTCCAAAAAGACAATAGGAGAAATATCCCTCTCCAGAGATACTACTTTTGATTTTTGTGTGTTTGTTCATTTATTTGTCTTACTATCATTTTACATTCAGTAACTCCCTACTTGTTGAGCCTGGGAGACAAAGGCTGAATAAATTCAATATAATGACAAAAGATTAATTTTATGCTGTCTAAATAAAATTTAGCAATAGTCCTTCCCTGTAGAGTGAACAATTTAAAATCTGTCTGTGGCACACAGTTGCCAACCCTGGGCCGTGTGTCACAAGTACACGTCTTGATGCCTGCCTTGCTGTAAATAACTGATGATGGCTCAGAACTTGTCACACTAAAATGAGAGTCTTTGTTTATATTTTATCTCCCTCTTCCTCCTTCCAGCTTATTCAGGACATGCTAGAAATATTTAAGACTCCCAAAGAGCGTTATTGGAAACAAGAAATAAATCTACAAGGCTCTCAGTGCTGCAGGAGATACAGCAGTTTCACTGATAACAGCACAACACTATATATAACAGCTACTGCACGGTCATACTTTCAGGCCTCTAAACATAAAACTAGAAATTAGAAGACAACTAGTATACCACACTGTCCTGGGTTCAGCATTAGCAGTCATTTTTCTCCTTCTTAGTAGCTGGTGCAGGGCTGTGCTTTTGACTTTCGGCCTGGGAACAGCGCTGATAACACTGATGTTTTTGGTTACTGCTCAGCAATGTTTTGGTCTGACCAAGGACTTTCTGAGCCTCATGTTCTGCTAGGGAGGAGGGGGAGCTGGGAGGAAGCAGAGACAGGACACAAGACCCAAACTTACCAAAGAGGTATTCCATACCGCAGCACATCATGCCCAGGATATAAAAATGGAGGGCAGAGACCCAGAAGGGTGGGGGTGCACTGCTTGGTCCGGCTGGATATAGGAGGAAGACAAGGACTGGGACAAAGAGCAGCTGGTGGTGAGAGAGCCGGCAAGCACAGCAGCTACACCAGCCCCAGTGACAAGTACAGCAGCGTCATTTGAGAGTTCTGAAGGTTCTGAATGGCCTTTGGGTACCCTTGAGACCTGCCTGCTGATTGTGGTGGGGATCAGCATGTTGGCACACATACAGAGTGTGTTTTACCCACAAACACTTCGCCCAGTCCAGACAGTTAAGCAGAGTGGGGTGTGGGCCTTGTCTGGGGTTAGACAACGATGTAGGAAGACCAAGAGATTTTACCCAAGGCTGGACAGTCATGAGTGGCAGGGTGTGTGGGACAGTATGGGCGAGTATCTAGTCCACTGGGCTCCTTCAGTGCTTTGGAAGCATCATGCATGGAAGGCAGCTCTATGGAGTCCCCAGCGACAAGTTGCAGAAACTGCTGGAGGGGAGGGTGAATTATTTTGAGCCTGGTGGGCCCATGACACTTCAGACCATCAGGGCAGAGATGCAACATACAGATGGACTCATGATCGAGGGATGGACTTAGCAATGGACATTATTGCCCAGGTTATTCACGAGTGTGAACACTGCACACAGCCTCCTCTGCTCTGAAAGACTGTTACAAAAAGATAGAGCCCGACACCATGGACTGGATGGACACAGCAGCTTTATAGGGATTGGTCCATGCACTAAGGGATGATCTCTCTCCCTCTGTATGTGCGTGTGGATGTATATATATACATGTGATGGTATATTGAAAATGTGGGATCTGAGCATGACATGAATGGTATGGAATAAGGGGTGGATACTGTCCTGAGTTCAGCATTAGCAGTCATTTTTCTCCTTCTTAGTAGCTGGTGCAGGGCTGTGTTTTTGACTTTCAGCCTGGGAACAGTGCTGATAACACCAGTGTTTTCAGTTACTGCTTGGTGATGTTTTGGTCTGACCAAGGACTTTCTGAGTCTCCTTCTCTGCCAGGGAGGAGGGGGAGCTAGGAAGAAGCAGAGACAGGACACACGGCCCAAACTGACCAAAGAGGTATTCCATACCACCGCACGTCATGTAAAAATGGAGGGCAGAGACCCAGAAGGGTGGGTGTGCACTGCTTGGTCGGGCTGGGTATAGGTGGTGAGCGATTGTATTCTTTCCTTGTGTTTGCCTTGTCATTTATTATTATTGGTGGTAGCAGAAGTGGTTTTGCGTTGCGTTATACTTTAGTTACTAAACTGTTCTTACCTCAACCTGTGGGAGTTGCATTCTTCCGATTCTCCTTCCCATCCCTCCGGGAGCGGGGGGAACAAAGAGGGGGGAGTTAGTGAGCAAAACTGCGTGGCTGAGAGGCTTAAGCCACGACACACACCTTTAGGATAACGTTCCTCTTTTAGAGTGAAAGGACAGGATTAACTGTTAGGAAAAAATTATCACCTTGCAGACCCCTGCAAAAAAAAATCTGACTGCACTCTTTCCTTTGTCATTAGACATTAATGTGTTCAACACAAACCACAATTTGACTTTCCCATCTCTTATCCAGTCTCCCAGCAACATGGCTACTGCCATTCAGCTAAAGCAACACTGTCAGGGCAATAGTGGAGCCTGCCTTGATCTGACCAGTCAGTACCAATCAGTACTTTATTTCATGAGCCCATGAAAAAAGCATTTTGCCCAGGGCCAGTATGATTATTGCAACAGAACTAAGTAATTTTTCTGGAATCCTATAAAAAGGACCAAGGAAAAAGTGATTAACAGCCAGCAGAAAGTGAATAGACACTATGAAGAGCTGGGTAAAGGATTATTTCAGATCTGTCAGAACCAGCTTTCCAAAGCTATCAGTCATGAACCAATGTCAGCAGCACAAGTGGTGCGTATAAGCGATGGCTGTGGTGCTGACTAGTGTCACAGACTGAAGACTAATGTAGGAAGTAACATGTGAAAACATTTAAGAGGCAAAGGTCACTTCTAATTCTGCATGAAGCACTTAATACCACACACAAAATGTGATAAAAGGTATGAGATAAAAGTTTCTCTTACAGAGAATTTAAACACAGTTGCTAATACAAATGAATCCTCATTCTCCTACCCCATGAATTCTTATTTCTGATGATATGAAATAATAAGAGCAGATACTGATTTGAAGCAGATAAAGAGTTTGTCTGATTAACTGGGAAGTGTGAAGTGATAGTCGGGTCCTAGTCCTGGGTGCAGTAGCACCTCCTGATATCAGTTGATCTCCAGGACAAAATCATTGTTGGTGAAGCACTGTCATCCATCGTATATGCACCTCAGGGGTTTTGCTTCGTATTGACTGAAGCTCTGTTCTTTGAACTGAACCCCCTGGCCATTGGAATGTGTTGTGCGTGTTCTTAGCTTACGCCTTTTTTTTCACACTGAGGGATCCTAGGCTTCTAAGATTGCTTTGAGAACATAACCTGAAGTCCTGGGAATGGAGACAAAAAGGATATTAACTTCAAAAATACATTCCTTATTTGAACTGAAAAACTGACATGAGCTCACCCTTGGAGGGTGCATCTTCAGATTCCTTCAGATGGTGTGTTTATGAGAATGTGAGGCAAGCAGTCCCTTTCTTTCTGTGTGGCTACTATGATTATGACAAGACCTCACATCCAATGTGTGGGACAACTGGGAAAAAAGCATTTTACATACCTGCTCAATATTTAGCTGTTAAGACAGCTAGTTGTAGAAACCTAAATAAATACTATCATATGGATAGTGTGTAGCACGTTTACTTGTATAAAGCAGAATATATAATTACTGGAGAGAATAATGCTTTCAGTTGCTAGCCTCTTTCTTTTTTTTAATGATAGAAGTAACAGAGAGAGTTTTAAGATCATAAACAGATGACACTGTGCAAGGCAGACAGTATTTTACTTGACACTCACAGAAAGTAAAACAATGAAGTAACATGCATCATGAGGCTGAGTGGGAGGCAGAACAGTACTGCTGTAAACCTGAGCCTGGGCTTTCACCAGAGTTGTCTTACTCACAATACAGGATCTGTTTCTCAGAGCTTTCAGTGTCTCCACACAGCCAGTCACTGTCAAGAAACTCAGTCTTTCCAGCTCAAAACCAAGAAACCCTAGAAATATCTGGCAATCTGTTGCTCCTTGATGAAACAAGGTGTTGTGGGCACTGGGAGAGCTCTTCAGGCACAATAAGGTAAAAAGGTCAAGGCCTCACCCGTCTTACTGTAAGTGACAGTTGCAGGGTAATATGTTTTCAGTTTCAAGTTCACCTTCCTTTTTATTCTGTAATTCTTATGGAGATGGAAATGTCTTGGCTAGGTTAGTTTAGGAGGAAATCTTTTTACTGCAGCTGCATAATGCTTGCAATCTTTCATTTTCTGAAAGGTGCTAGGAACCCCTTTGAACCAAACAGAATGAAAGAGGAAAAAATAATGAGTGCTGAAAACAAAGACAATGCTTATTTGATTGAGTGGAGTATTTCTATACTTTAAATAGAGTTTTTCCTTTGACTTCAATGCAGGTGCAGAAAGCAATGCCTGACCTGCCTGTAAGTATAGCACTTCTTGTTTAAGGTTCTGAGGGACAAACCCTGCAGACTATGTAACTATAACAGTGTGATCATTTGATTCAAAATACTCTGAAGATAACATTGTTAGAGCTGTCTGGACAGAATAGTCACTCAAGCGCCCCAAGCAGAAGGTCTGAATTTTAAAAAAGCGAAAAGGAAGAGTACTGTGAAGCATCTGAAGTTTTGTTCCCAGACCATCATAACAGAAGATGAACATGGGAAATGGAAGCCTAGGCTCTGCCTTTGAGCAGAAGAAATGAGCTTTGAAGATGGCCCACAGACTACAGTGTGAGGTGCAATTACCTAAGTAAAACCCCGGAGTTTGAAATCTCACTGTCAATAACTTGCATGCTCAATGAGCTACCGTTTAGAAAGCAGACTGAAGCCAAACATGGGTCTGTTTCTTATAGATGACCAAAGACAAGGAGTTTGAAAGCTAAGGTGACAATGTTATACCTGTTTCATAGGCAAGTGCAATTAGAGAATGCAGCTAGGCTAAATTCACAGCAGAAGACACTTAGCATAAAGACAAGTTTCTTTCATGTGGTGTCAGAAAATGTTCAGATTTTGCATGGCCATTGCAAAGACTCTGTTTTCAAATTCAGTTCTGTTCAAAGCTGTCCCGGAGCAAAGGAGAGCAGCCAGGCTGGGAAAGCCTACCTGCAACCTGCCCATCCTACAGAAATACCTGGAGAGCACAGTCTGCTGACCATAATGACTGGATAGCAAACACAAAGCCAGAAGCAGAACAGAAGACTAGCTTAAAATGCTGTAAGTGAATTACAGTGAAGTAGAAAGGTCCTCACATTTTTTTGAGTGAATAGAATGTGATGAAACAATATGATAAAGTAATTCAATTACAACCTACTGAAGTTAATGATGGGTGGAGGGGTAGTATTTAGTAGGAAGCTATTTTAATTTATGGTTGATATGGCAAATTTCAAACCTGAGTTCATTTCTGAATATCCATGAAGAAGATCTTATATATTAAATGTTAGAAAAAAAATTAAAAATAAGTTAACTATGACTTCCTTCTCACTGGAAAAGAAAATGTGTCTTTTTTACTTTCATATTCAGTCACAATATTGACATATTTAGGTATACATAAAGACTTTTTGTTACCTTTTTTGCAGCTTTCAGGGCGCATTTATCTAAGCTATCCAAGGAAGATACTGATTTTTATTTTTCAGGGGTTTATTTTCTTTATGGTTGCATCCAACACTGAAATACGTGACAAGAAATGTGGACGAAGCCTTGCAACTTCGCTATAACTTTTATATGTAACTACTGAACAGTGGGTTTGCCTTTTATAACAAAAAATTACCTTGAAAAGAAGTCCTGCTATTTATGCAACAAGTACTGGACTTGACACTGCCTCTGCTTTTATCAGAATTCATTTTAAAATCTGAAACTGAATGTAAAATAATGAAAAATGCACGTTAATTTGGCAAAAAAGAGTGATGGGCGCCAGGGAGAAAACAGTGTATTTTCTACATATTGATCAACTTCATTATGTCTGTTGACTATTTTAATATAAAAAGTGTCAGATGTCACTAGTGTGTTTATTAGTAGGAAAATATTTCAGTAGAACTGGTAGGCCAGCAGCCTGCTCTATCATCTTGGAATAATTCAAGCACCAGTAACTCAAAATTATTCATGAGCACCTTAGTCTTTCTTTGTATGTATAGGGATGGGGCATTCCAGAAGCTGATGTCCATGCTTGTCTTTTTAAGAAGCTTCAGTGTAATCTCTTCATCATCTGGACCGGAAGATCTGTGGTGTGGAAGATCTACATAAAGTTTATACCAGAGTCAGGAGATTAAGAGAATTATCATTTTCAGTGGGTCATCCTTTTGCATGAAGTCATCTGGGCTGCTTGGTACTAAATTAGGAAGAAAACAGAACTAGTTTGGTCAAGGAAATTTTAATATTTCCTGTCTTAATAAGAGAAAAAAGAGTGGTTGGAATCAGATTTCACCTCATTCTCCTAAATGTAAATAAGAATATAGTTCACATTCTCCACTAATGCATGGGCAAAGAGTTATTTATTCATTAAACAGAAGTCAGATTGTATTAGCCTAATGTATTCAATCAAAAATATTGGTGGATTACATTAAGAAACTTCTTAGGTCTTATTATTATGTTAGATATCAAGATATTTGATGACTATAGCAACTTTGTACATGAGTAGTCAGTTTGCAACTGGTGCTGTTTCCCAGTTATAGCAGCTCTGAGTAACTTACTAGTCTTTTCCCTGGACTATACATTATCACCATTCTACCCCACTTTAATCAAACTTAGGAATCCCTGAAAGAGCTCCTTCCAACTTTCATCAAATAATCTTCAAAGAATATTTTTTTCTGGACAGAGGAAGATCACATTGCATTACAAACTGTCTCATTAATTTGATATCTGGGCAGGGTGGTGGGTGAGAGGACTACTGAGGTGCATATCAATTTAACTAGTTTACCTCTTGTTCTGTACTCATGCACTTTCTCATCTCTAATTTAATCCAAGTCTGAATGCACCCTCAGTGTCATCTTTGGATAATGGGTGATATTAGCTCACAGGCACCTGTCTCCCCCATGAGACTACTTTGTTTCTATGACTGCGCTGCTGACCCTGCTGAGACAAAATTAAACCTTCTTTGAGGATGCACGGCTCTGATGCTTCTGCAGTCTGAGAGCAGCTCATCAGGATGCAGGTTGTCATAGGTGCTTGCTATGCCTCCAAATTACTACAGGTTATTTAGCCCTCTACCAGACAGACTGGACAAAAAAATCACAAAACACAGTGAGCAGATCTGACTCAAAACTGCTGGCACCAGCCAACATTTCTTCAGTGGGTTCAGCCAGCACTGGGTTGCATCCTGAAAGCTCAGTTCTGTGAAGGATGTGGCCATGAACCTGACTGCATGCATTTACATTGTGCTGCTGAAATAAGTTGGGCTATTCAGGGGCTTAGAAATGCATGTTTCTTTAGATAACTTACTGGAAAGTGTCACAATGAAACGCATGGAAGTACACACACACACATGCTCATTAAAAGGAAATCTTCCATAAGGAATTCCATATGTGTACATATCCATGTAATATATCTGGGTTTATAAATTATATCATCTGCAGAATGGGAAAAATTTTTATTTACCTCTTGCCATCACACTTTTTTCTCTTGCCCCAGGCCAAAAAACTAGAAATGACTGTATTTATTGCAGTAGAGAGCAAGGAAATGGACTATTTCCTTACTGAGACCCAGAAACAATCCTCATACCACTGTGTGAACCAAGTACCTGCTCAAGAACTTGGCACTTGAAAATATTGTACATAATTTCCTCCAGTGCAACATTATTAACTTTCCTGATAGTGCAACATCGGCAGCATCCAAGTGTCAGCCTAGACCTGGAGTCTGTGAGCTGGTGCTGTGTTATATTGGTTTTTTATATTGCTTCCTGGAGCTTTCAGTTTCCCAGTTTCCCAGTCCCTACAGGCTCCAGGAAGTAAAAATCACAAGAAATTTAAGGCAAATTGAAAAGGTACCAAGTGATAAATATGTTTTATTTTGGGTTTACTGTCTCAGGTGCTAAGGTAAAGTTACAAATATAGTGTATATGTCTTTTTATGTAGTTTTTTCACTGTGTTTTCAGAAAAGCACAAAAAATTCAAACATACCTAAGCAAATAAAAAATATTTCTGTCAATTCTCAGTGCAACTCAACATTCTCAGCTTCATTTAACTTCTTTTACAAGCTAAAAGCAATTTTCAGAGGAGATAAATGATTTTCACTGCAGGAATGACGAAGCTTCTCAGGTAAAATGGTCAACTTTTGCTGGAGACAGATGTATAACAAAATATGCTCTTTATTCTACCACAAAAATTAGCAATTTAAAATCCTTCACACTGATTTAAGTACCAAATATTTTATATACTTAGGAGAAAGAAAATGTGAAAGATTTGTTTGCTGCAGTGCTGATAAACAATGTGACAGTTTCTAGAAGCATTTCCTCAATTCAAGGCTCACCTGCTGCAAGCTCAGGAGCGATGCATCCCAACTGGAAGGAAGTTTAGCAGGAGGGCCAGGAGACCTCCTTGGATGGATAAGGAGCTGCTGAGCAAAATTCGAAGGAAAAAAGAGGCTTATAAAAGGTGGAAGCAAGGTCAGACGGCCTGGGAAGAATACAGGGATGTTGTCCGGGAAGCTAGGGACCAGGTTAGGAAAGCTAAGGCTCAGTTAGAATTAAACTTGGCTAGGGACGTTAAGGATAACAGGAAGGTACACTGCCAATAAAAGACAGGTTAGGGACACCGTGGGCCCTCTCCAGAAGCTATCGGGAGAACTGGCTACCCTGGATTTGGAGAAGGCTGAGGTTCTTAATGACTTCTTTGCCTCAGTCTTTACCGGCAAGTGCTCTGACCACACCACCCAAGTCTTGGAAGGCAGACGTGGGGACGGTGAGGGTGGGGACCCTGGGCCCACTGTGGGGGAGGATCTTGTTCGGGACCACCTTAGGAACCTGAATGTATACAAGTCCATGGGGCCGGATGAAATCCATCCACGGGTCCTGAAGGAGCTGGCAAATGAAGTTGCTAAGCCACTGTCCATCATATTTGAAAAATCATGGCAGTCAGGTGAAGTTCCCGATGACTGGAAAAAGGGAAATATAACCCCCATTTTCAAGAAGGGGAAAATGGATGACTCAGGGAATTACAGCCCAGTCAGTCTCACCTCTGTGCCTGGCAAAATCTTGGAGCGGATTCTCCTGGAAGGCATGCTAAGGCACATGAAAACCAACAAGGTGGTTGGTGACAGCCAGCATGGCTTCACTAAGGGGAAATCCTGCCTGACCAATCTGGTGACCTTCTATGAAGGGGCTACGGAACTGATGGACAGGGGCAGAGCAGTTGATGTCATCTACCTGGACTTGTGTAAAGCCTTTGACACTGTCTCCCATGACATCCTTCTCTCTAAGTTGGAGAGACATCAATTTGATAGGTGGACCACTCGGTGGATAAAGAACTGGCTGGATGGCCGCACGCAAAGAGTAGTGCTCAGTGGCTCAGTGTCCAGCTGGAGACCAGTAACGAGTGGTGTCCCCCAGGGATCAGTGTTGGGACCGGTCTTGTTCAACATCTTTGTGAGTGACATGGACAGGGGGATTGAGTGCGCCCTCAGCAAGGTTGCCGATGACACCAAGCTGTGTGGTTCAGTTGATAAGTTGGAGGGAAGGAATGCCATCCAGAGGGACCTTGACATGCTTGTGAGATGGGCTGATGCCAACCTAATGAAGTTTAACCATGCTAAGTGCAAGGTCCTACACCTGGGTCGGAGCAATGCCAGGCACAGCTACGGGTTGGGCGGGGAGGAGATTGAGAGCAGCCCTGCGGAGAAGGACTTGGGGGTGTGGGTTGATGAAAAAATGAACATGAGCCGGCAGTGTGCGCTTGCAGCCCAGAAGGCCAACCGTATCCTGGGCTGCATCAAAAGGAGTGTGACCAGCAGGTCGAGGGAGGTGATCCTGCCGCTTTACTCTGCTCTCGTGAGACCTCACTTGGAGTATTGTGTGCAGTTCTGGGGTCCTCAACATAAAAAGGACATGGAACTGTTGGAACAAGTGCAGAGGAGGGCCACGAGGATGATCAGGGGACTGGAGCACCCCTCGTATGAAGATAGGCTGAGAAAATTGGGGCTGTTCAGCCTGCAGAAGAGAAGGCTGCGTGGAGACCTCATAGCAGCCTTCCAATACCTGAAGGGGGCCTATAGGGATGCTGGGGAGGGACTCTTCATTAGGGACTGTGGTGAGAGGACAAGAGGTAATGGGTTTAAACTTAAACAGGGGAGATTTAGATTGGATCTGAGGAAGAAATTCTTTACTGTGAGGGTGGTGGGGCCCTGGAATGGGTTGCCCAGGGAGGTTTGGATGCTTCATCCCTGGCGGCGTTCAAGGCTGGGTTGGACATAGCCTTGGATGGCATGGTTTAGTGGGAGGTGTCCCTGCCCATGGCAGGGGGGTTGGAACTCTATGATCTTGAGGTCCTTTCCAACCCTTACTATTCTATGATTCTATGATTCTATGAATACGGAAGATATATAAAAGATAGAAGTAGGTATACAACAAACTGTCTCTCCGTCTACACACCATTAGTAGAGGGAAGGAAGACTGAATAGTGCCATGCCCCAAATGCGCTTTTACCTGGAGCTTTTCAGCCAGCAACAGAAGATACTTACAGGCAGTGAGATATGTGCACAATGTCCAGCACATCAAAACCAGTGTGAAAGGACAGTACTTTGTATATAACCTTTGAAGGAGGTTATGTACAACTAGCAAGGAAGGAGGTCAGAAGCACGGAGGTCCCTATTCCGTTTAAAAATGGCTAGAATAAATGCAGCTTTTTATTTAGATCAGATGCACTGCTCATTCAATAAATACATATTAAAAAAAAACAAACCACACCATAAATTCAACCTTTATATTGTCAGGTTTTGTTGAAAATCCTTTCCTTGGTCTTAGTAAACACACCAGTTAACTAATTACTTCAAATGTAATAGATATTTTCAGTGTTCGCATGTGTGTAAAAATCTAATGTATGCAGTTAATTTTCCTATGTCACTAGCTGCAGTACTTATTAGACTATAATCAGTAGTACAGATTGTCCTTTTTCTAAAAAAGAGAAATCTCTTTAATACAGAAGCTTAAAACCTCTTAGATACCTACATATACATTCTGGAACAGGAGCAGCACAACTGCAGTGCCATTAACTTTCAACATTAAAGCAAAAGTAGTTCATAACTGATTTTTTGTTGTTGTTGGACAATTATGGGACCTCAGACTTCAAAGGTTGGTGATTACAACAGTGAAGAGTGATACAGCTTCTGTTTGATGATAAACGCACATATTTACAATTTCCTTTCAAATGTTACGTGTACCACACTCGCTCAGTAAGTTGCTTGGTAGGGAAAAAGCCTATTGCCTTTTCTTAATAAAACATGGCACAGAGAAAGGACTATGAATTCCAGGAAATAAGGCAAACACTGATTTGAACTCTGGATGGTTTGCTTCGTACATTTTTCTTAAAAAGGCTATGATTTCTCATTTCCTCTGGCATAAGCAGTTTCTTAGCTCATACCCAGATCAGATAAAATCCTTTCAAAATTAGCCTAACAGAACTATTATTACTCTATGGAGGATGAATGTGAGCCTAATAAAATGTTACAGGAGTTATTATTATTAATAATCATACCCTGCAATACACTCCAGAAGTCATAGGAATTATTGTATCCTATTGTATGCTCTAATAAGGAGACAGTCATCTCATGTTTTCTCCTCCCACACACACTCAGCTAAGCAGCTCTCACACAAAAGACACAAAGTTTTTTATTTTACTAAGGTCATTTACCAAGTGCAAAGTCTTGCACCTGGGTTGGCATAAACAGAGAGGCCAGTATATGCTTTGGTCTGTGTGGCTGGGGAGCTGCCTTGCTGAGAGGGACCTGGTGGTTGGGGTGGACAACAAGCTGAACATAAGTCAGCAGTGTCACTGCAGCAACAAAGGCAAGTTGGATCCTGGGCAGCATCCACAGGGACATTACTAGCAGAGACAGAGACATGATCATCCCATCCAGCACAGATCAAGCCACACCTGGAGTACTGTGTCCAATTCTGGTCCCTACAATTCCAGAGAGACGCAGACAGACTGGAGAGGGTCCAAAGAAGGGCCACAAACATGGTCAAAGGGATGGAGAACCTGCAGCATGAGGTTCCATGAGGAAAGACTGAAGAAGTCTTTTGTCTTTGATGAAGGAAGAGGGGACCTCATCACAGTACTTTAAAGGGTAGTTACAAAGAGGACAGAGGTTCTTTCTCCACAAGGAGAAGACAAAGGGCAACAGGCACAAGTTGCACTGAGAGAGGTTTCATCTTGATGCAAGAATTTATCTGCAGTGAGAACAATTGGTCTCTGTAACAACCTCCCAAAGGATGTAGTAGAATCATAGAACACCAGGTTGGAAGGGACATCAAGGATCATCTGATCAACCTATTTTGGAAAAGCATGACTTAGACTAAATGTCACACCATCATGTCCAGCCAAATTTTAAAGGTGTCCAGTGTTGGGGAATCCATCTCTTCCCTGGGGAGATTAATCCAGTGTCTAACTGTCCTCATTGTGAACAACTTTCCTCTAGTGTCCAACCAGGATTAGATATTCCTCAAACCTATTTTCTTCAGAAAGGATGAAAAAAACCAGCTTCCTCAGCTTGTAAAATACATGCTCCATGCCCCTAAACATCTTAGTGGCTGTCTGCCAGATTGTCTCTCACCTGTTGATATTCCCCTTGCACTAGGGAGGGGAGATCAAAACCAGAATGCAATGCTGAATACATAGCCTCACCACAGTGCCAGGCAAAAGGGAAGCATTGTTTTCTCTAAACTACTCCTTATGCTTCTACATGTGCAGCCTAATGTGGATTTAGCTTTCCTTACAGAGGAGCACTGCTGGCTTGTGTACAGTAGCACAAATAGGTTTAACCTTACTGGCTTGCATATCAGGGAAAGCACAGTGCAGCTGCATCCATAATCATAGAATCATAGAATCATAGAATCATAGAATAGTTAAGGTTGGAAAGGACCTCAAGATCATCGAGTTCCAACCCCCCCGCCATGGGCAGGGACACCTCCCACTAAACCATGCCATCCAAGGCTATGTCCAGCCCCACCTTGAACGCCGCCAGGGATGAAGCATTCACAACTTCCCTGGGCAACCCATTCCAGGGCATCAACACCCTTACAGTAAAGAATTTCTTCCTCAGATCCAATCTAAACTTCCCCTGTTTAAGTTTAAACCCATTACCCCTTGTCCTCTCACTACAGTCCCTAATGAAGAGTCCCTCCCCAGCGTCCCTATAGGCCCCCTTCAGGTATTTGAAGGCTGCTATGAGGTCTCCACGCAGCCTTCTCTTCTGCAGGCTGAACAGCCCCAATTTTCTCAGCCTATCTTCATACGAGGGGTGCTCCAGTCCCCTGATCATCCTCGTGGCCCTCCTCTGCACTTGTTCCAACAGTTCCATGTCCTTTTTATGTTGAGGACCCCAGAACTGCACACAATACTCCAAGTGAGGTCTCACGAGAGCAGAGTAAAGGGGCAGGAGCACCTCCCTCGACCTGCTGGTCACACTCCTTTTGATGCAGCCCAGGATATTTGGGACTTGCTAGCAGGGTGTAAACAACCTGATTTAGAGCTAGCTTAGCTATATTTTCAGAAGTAGAAGTCACACAGCATGCATTTACCCCAAGACTCAGCTATCACAGCAAGAAGCAGCAGCACATTGGCTTCAAGACATCACTTCATTGGTAAAAATGCATGGAGAAAGGTGGTACAAGTGATCTGGATGACGCACAGCCACTTGGGAAAAAGGTATACTATATGGTACACGGCACTGAGAGTGCTGACAGCTGCTGATGGAGAACACTGAGCAAAGTCAGAAAATTCCCATTTCCTGTTTTAACAAGCTCAGTCAAACCAACTCCATGCCTCAAGGCAGGTTTGGATGTTGCTGCCAAAACTCCAACACTTTTGGCTAATGTTTGTTTCACTTGCAGTTAAAAATCTCCCATCTGCAGGTTCTTGAGGCAGCTTTGTCCTTGCTGCACTACCCTTACAGTTAGAAACAGATTCCTAATATCTGACCTGATATAGAGCCATCATTTTAGGCTTCCAGAAAAAGATATCTGTTAGGACAACAGACAGACATCTGCATGTTGTGACTTAGGTCCTGCTTTGGATCACCTTCCACTGGCTGAATGGTATCTTGGGGGCCTTTCCAGCCCCATGTGCCATTCTTTCTCAGGCATTGTACTGTTTTCAGGGAAATTATTTGACAGATAAATCATCTGGAAGTTGTCTTTCTGCATGAGGCTGAAGGGAGTACTAAAAGATGACAGTCAGGCAAATGCCATATAAATGCAACAGAACTTAAATACATGCTATAACAGTGACTTTCTTAGGATGTGATTTGATATTCCCCTGGATACTACATCAGCTCAAGTGTTGATGTTCTGCTCTTTTTGAAAAGGAATAATAGTTTGTACTTATATATAAATCTATACTTAGAAAATAAATTATTATAGCAAGCCAACTGTTTGGGGTTTTTTTATTCTAAAAACATTTGTTCAGTTGATGTGGAAAAAGTACATTAGTTATAAATATTTTGGAGGAAAGAATGTAGTAATGTCCCTAGTCTAATACAGAAAATTTCACTTCAGGTAAAGTATTTCTGGAGTCCTATTGTCATCCCTGAACAAAGTTCACTGAATAAGATTTACCTCAGCATAAAGTTCTTATACATCATATGGACTATAATTACTGCTGTTGTGCTAATGGAAAAGGTATACTACTTCAAAGAGAATAGCAGAAGAACACCAAGTTGCTTAAATTATACCTTTTTCAAGGTACTGAGAGGCAGAATTGCTCTAGGCTTTTTATATATATGATTAATCTCTCCTACCCTGTATCCAACAGGAACTTCCTTGTCATGACTGAACCTCTTTGCATTCTCCAATAACTTCGTTTCTGCTAGCTCAGACTTATTCAAACTTTGAAAGAATAGGACACAGTAGAGAAAATAAAAATGACAGCAGTTCAAAGACACAATTAGATAAGACTTATGGACTGATAAAATTTGCAAAGTTCATTAAAACTCCCCATGTATGAAGATAGGCTGAGAAAATTGGGGCTGTTCAGCCTGGAGAAGAGAAGGTGTGTGGAGACCTCATAGCAGCCTTCCAATACCTGAAGGGGGCCTATAGGGATGCTGGGGAGGGACTCTTCATTAGGGACTGTAGTGAGAGGACAAGGGGTAATGGGTTTAAACTTAAACAGGGGAAGTTTAGATTGGATCTGAGGAAGAAATTCTTTACTGTAAGGGTGTTGATGCCCTGGAATGGGTTGCCCAGGGAAGTTGTGAATGCTTCATCCCTGGCGGCGTTCAAGGTGGGGCTGGACATAGCCTTGGATGGCATGGTTTAGTGGGAGGTGCCCCTGCCCATGGCAGGGGGGTTGGAATTCGATAATCTTGAGGTCCTTTCCAACCCTAACTATTCTATGATTCTATGATTCTATGTTTGTCACTAAACATTTCAAACAAAATTTTAGAACCATATGAAGATGTAATATGTGTATATATATATATCATTTTTATTGGCTTTTTTCATATAGAATTTATTAAAAAAAAAAAAAAAAAACAACCAATAGGTCAAAAATATAAACTATCCCAGAAATTTATTACATATATACATAATCAATCAGGTTTTTATATATATATAAGTAGTTAATAATGAGACTACCTTTACTTCTTAATGAGGAAGAGGCAGATACTACAAAATCATAGAATGCTTTGGGTTGGAAACGACATTCTAGTTCCAACCCTCTGCCACGGGCAGGAACATCTTTCATCAGGTTGCTCAAACCCCCATCCAACCTGGTCTTGAACACTTCTAGGGATGATGCAGCCACAGCTTCTCTGGAAAACCTGTGCCAGTGCCTTACACCCTTACAGTAAAAAACTCCAGCTCTGTGATCAAATTTGTGGCTTCCTCTGGACCCACTCTAACAGGTCCATGTGCTTTCTATGTTGGAGTCCCTAGAGTTGAATGGAGCACTGCAGGTGGGGTCTCACAACAGCAGGGTAGAGGGGAAGAGTCACCTCCCTCCATCTGCTGGTCATGCTCTTTTTGCTGCAGCCCAGGATATGGTTGGATTTCTGTGCTTTGAGTGTGCACTGCAGGCTGATGTTGGGCTTCTCAGCAACCAACACCTCCAAGTTCTCCTCAGGGCTATTCTCAATCCAGTTTCCAATGAGCTTCTATTTGTGCTTGAGATTGCCAAAACCCAGGTGCAGGAACTTGTGCTCTTTCTTATTAAAATACAAACATCTTGAGCAATCAAAGTTCCATAAACATGCCCTAGATACCGTCAATGACTAAAAACAATCAGTTATGAGTTTTCATTGATTTTTGAGCTAAACTCTGACAAATTCATAGTCACTAAGTTTGAAGGATTTTGATTCAAAATCTATATTCTTCTTCCTATTAATTCCCAAATAGAAACTCATAATGTTTATTTTCTTTCACAAAATCAGTTACATCCAAGATATATTTATGCGTATTTAGAAAGCAGCCAACCTTATGCAGAAGTGTCTGCAGTTTTAGGTGGCAATTCACCTGCCTCATGGTGCACAGTTTAAGTTGAAGTTGCTGTGTGCTGGCTGGGCCGTGTTCCGTTTGCTGACCCCAGCAAGGTACCTAGATGGCTATGCTATAAATGTGCCAAAAATCCCACTGAGAACCACTGACGAGACTGCCTAGATGTACTGGAGTTAACTGGCTCAATTACTCTGGTCAGAGCTGCTGTGCTGCAGTGAACATGGAGATGGAGGCACCAGCGTGCTGCTTTCTTGATCAGAGATCCCATTTCACAGTCTTAATTGCTACTTATGAGGCCCTTGGTAGCTCAGTCCTTATTGAACACCTTAGCAAGCTAATGGTTGGTACAATTTAAATTAATTAAGCAACATTAAACATTCATAACGAAGGTTTTTAATACTGTAGTCTTAAAATAGGGATTGTACTAACAGATTTTTTAAACTGCTACTAAGAAGCCTGTGCAGGATGCAAGACTTTAATAGTGACTCTCTTGCTTAGCGACTGAACTGTTCATATTGCAGTCTGTCACAGCAGACCAACCAGAGACTGAAAGTTTTAGTTAATTTATAGATTTCTTCTAGATGGCAAAGAAGCCACTGTACTTTCTTTGCTTTGGCATGCAGATGGTAGTGCATAAAGTAAGAGAATAACAGTACAAGACTTTAAACCTGAATTACTTTTGCAAGCCTCTTTTTCTTCCTTTGTTTAACAATAAGTTAATATTTCAGAACTTGTATTTGACATACTAATAACAAGTTGGCAAGTAGCAAAGTAATTTCCTGTCTTGTAAATGCAATACCTAAGAAAAGGTATTTAGATTTTTCTAAAACAAGGAACATTCAGGGCTACATTATTGAGTGTTGAACTACTTAATTCTGAGGGCACAGGTGATATTGGAAATCTTGATGCTCTTTACAAATAGTAATTAAACTGTAAATACTTTATCAGGACAGTTAAATTATAATTAGATCCATTTAAACAATATACAAACTAAAGGCCTAGGAAGGTTAACCTAATGTACTGTTTAGGCTGAAGGGGAAAAGTTGAGACAATAGAGGAAGGGCTGATCAGAAAAGAATTTGAAGGAGACATACTAAAGCGGACTAAATATTTTGAAATTTAAGAAAGCTGAAGTGAGGACTGGATCCAAAGTTCACCTACTCTGGTGAGAACAGAAATCTGTAACAGCTCCTCATGATACAGTTTTGCTTTTCTGCTTTTGATGAAGCCCCATTTTACTTGATCACTATAAGTGATCTTTTCTTTAGTTTTTCATTATCAAAATCTTCAGCCCATTGCTGCTTTTCACTGCCCATAACAGTAAAATACTAGATATATACCTGTGGTTTGCTTAAACATTTTTGCAGATGCACCCAATCTGATATAAGGCATTCTAGGTTATTTGAGTCTTGCTTAAAATGAAGAGTGACATACTATTCTGAAAAAAAAAACCAACCAAATGTATTTTCGTTGGAAGGAGTCTGGAGAACACATAAGCTATCAATAGAAGAAGAAGCAAAATAAATGGTTGGAGGAAGCACAGAAATCCAGGAATTCTGGAAAAGAGAGCTGCAGACTGCAGACTGCAGACAGGTGAAATCAGGAGAATCAAATAATACCAAGAAACAAACAAGACAAGCAAAGAGAATTGAGAATGATACTAAACCAGAAAAAATACTAAAAAGAACTTTTCTTTCCCTAAATAGATACTGATTTAGAAATATAGGGACAGGGGGAAATAATAAAGATGTAAAGGAAAACAGAACAATTCAAAGAACGAGTGATGAAGAGAATGGAGGTAGAACTGCAAAAAGGGAATGACATGTGGATTGAATAGGATAGGATGGAGAGAAAAAGCCCACAATTTGTGTTTAGATAGTGATACATATTTTTAGTACAAGTTTAATCTTTTGTGGCAGCCATAATTATGCAAAATAGCAATCTGCATCTTAAATAACTAGTAAAAGCAGAAGTACTGGTTTACAGTCTTTCAGAGAACACATACTGTGTGTCATAAATTATGACATTTTTCAGCATGATGGCTGTCATCATCAGTCTGTTCAGAAATTCAGTGATTAAAATTTAACTAAATCCTGTGTAATTTTTACAACACTTGTGTGGCATTGCTCTTGTTCAGACATGGTGATTTTTAAATGAATGGCTGACACTTGATGATATCCTGAAATCAATAAGCCAAAACATCAGCCAGAGGGAACAGAGGAGTAAAAAAAGAATTGGTTTGCTCTGTAGTGGGTTGCAATCACTGCTACATCCTCTCAAATAATGCTTCATGCATCAAGACAGCTCTCAGCAGGAGTCTAAGGTGCAAATGAAACTGGCACCCTAAAAGGTTTTGAAGTCTAAAACAGTAGGATTAAAACCAGCTGTACTTGTTGAGTGAGAAGCAAGCCATAGATTCTCTGCTGCTGTCACAGTATTTTTCCTCTAACATTTGTTGGTTTATTTGTTACACTAAGGAATCATCACAGGCTTTTCATTGGACATTACTTAAAACCACAATATATTCGACTAGTAACTCCAGAAGAAATAAAACAATGCTCTACTACTCTGAAAAGCTTAACCCCATGACACCTGCTGGGTATAAAATTGGCTGGGATATTTCCCTCAATAGTAGAATTGAAAAGGTCTTGAAAGCAGCAATAGCTATTTGCAGCTAGCAGACTCAGTTTTAAGCAGGGCAAATCCCCAAGCCAAACCCATCCCCAAATGATGGATTAGAAACAAGCTATATGGAATATATGATTTATAGCTTAGCTACAAGAGCTGAGTGAAACCAAAGGAATAGCATAGGAAACTAGCATCTTAGAAAGGGGATCTTGATTCTCATATTGCGTTGATTTTTGTAATAACAAGATAAGTTGTCTCAATCAAATATTTTTGGTATGTGGACGATTCAACATCCAGATGTAGAACAAATCTTTAGTGCCAGAAAGTAACTGATAGTCAATAATGACATCAAAAAAAAGTATGTTTTCTGTAAAGAAGGACTTAAATAAACATCTTCTAAAATTCAGCTAATATTATATTCAACTAAATTGTACCAACATTCTCTCTTGAGAATAAATAACATGGTAATCTATTTAGAAGGCATCCATTCCTTTTTAATTCTCTGCAGATGAATATAAAAAAATCTTGGTTTGTTGAGATGTACTAGACATTTCCTAAATATTTAAGTAAAAGGGTTTCATTCATGATTGGTTAAGTTGGGCACATGAGTATTGCTAAAATGGTAACACTATAGATTTTTTGTCTGCACTAAGCTTCCCAATTCTCTCTTCAAACATTTGAATAGTGCGATTAGCATCTTCATTTGGCAAGGGAAAATGTTAAAATTCAGATGGAACTCATCTAATTTTAAGCATTATGGAAATTAATATTGCAGCTTCCTATAGAATGGAGTTAATCAAGCTCTCATTATTGTGATATCTGCATATATTTAATTATAGCTAGGTTCACTGCACATTTCATGGTGAAGTTTGTAAGGATATGCAGAACATGGCCATTGTAATTAAATGCAGACCTTTTGTCTGAATGTTGTAAGGTCCTTTTCTGCACAAGAATCTAAAATCAGGAATCATTTTGCTAGCTGAGTTACAATGTTTCTTTTAAAAAAAATTAAGTATCCAGCACTTTCAAATCAAAATATTATTTATATTGATAATTAATATTGCAGCTGTTTTTTTTAGCCTAATATCAAACTGATCTTGTATTGCTGACACCTTATTATCAGGTTGTTTGTATCAAGTTTTTTTTCCCATATGGTAAGCCTGACAGCTGTTGTTTTGTGGAAAATTTACTCTTAAAATTACCCTCAGTACAGTGCTGCATCACTGCTTCAGATTCAGTGAAATGAAAATGAAGGAAAGGTGCTACTCAAAACAAACAGAAAGCTGATATAATTGCTTGCTCAGCAGCTTTCACTGAAAAATGAAAAAGGTGTTTGCAGTCATCGGCACACATACAGCCTATGTCCTGCAGTAAATCCAGAGCCTCAGGGATCAGCCTTAGATCTTGCTCTCAGGGAAGCAAAGTAGTGGGCTTCCCTACGGTTCAACCAGAGGTTTGGGATCAGTGTCTGTTTTTTTTTTTTTTTCCCTAAGAGATTAACATGCTAAAGAGGAAAATGGTGTGTTGTAAAAGCTTACAGTTAATTCTGTTGCACTCATAAATACCGAAAACAGTGGTTTAAGATTTTTCTCCTCACTGGCTTTCATAACCTTTTTAGTCTGTTTTTTTTGGGGAAAAAAAGTCATAATAACAGAAGCTCAACGGTTCATACTTGAAGACAAAAAAGGAAAAAAAAAAAGAATACTGTATTGCTAGCTTGTGAAAGAGAATTACTAAGATAATGCTTTTCACATACTCCCTTAGAAGGAAAACATATGGAAGCAAAGGGATTCAGGTCATAAAACCAATTCTGAACCTTTGCCTTGAGGCACAGCTGCTGGCAGGGAACAGAAGCAGACGCATGCTTTCCCAGCTCTTAGAGTAACTCCCCATGTCACTTTGATGACACTGTAGATGATTGAGTTAAACATGGAGGGTCTCATGACTTGAGAAGAGCTTTTGGTGCTGTTAGAAGAATATCTCTAGAAAACAAAAATATCTTATTTGTTGAGGAATGTATACATTCCTTTTCATCTGTGTCACAGATATCTGGAATTAAAGATGCCCAAAAATGAGTAATATGTAAAGCCTGCATTACTGTTGACATTAAAGTGAACAGCTGACTGCTGAAAAAATAACACCAAATTTAAAATTCAGCTGCCATATTGACGAACTACATTAATTTATGTGCATACAGATATCAAGAAACAGCAAAAAAATTGGACAAGGACAAAACAGAACAGCAATTATGTAGGACCTCAGAGTATATTGAGAGCTATCTGCTATGCCTAAGGTTTATTTTTTTAATAAAATGATGCATTTTACCTAATAGTTCATCTTCAGATGCTTCACACAGGCATAAGAAATAATTTATCGAGGTACTTGTGAGCAGTGAAACTCTGTGAATAAAAGAAAAAACCTGAATATCCCCTAAACACATTACACAGAACTCAGCTGTATTGCAGATACAGCAATATTCAGACAGATAAAAATGGAACTTTGATAATATATATATCTCTTTATATGTGTTAAAACTTCTTTTAGCTTTGCTATCCAACACTTGTTGGGAAGGAAAGCTGCATTGAACAGACTGTCTAACATACACTATATTCAGTGCAGATATCAGTTTAGAAACTGGGAGACTGGAAACCCATTTCAAATGCTGTAGTATTCTCTACCTGGCATTTTGAAGCTAAGTATTTAGCTGGCTATTTCAGGAGAAGAATTTGGTTTTATTATATTCACATAATCATAAATAAAATTGTATGTAGTTTCTGAAGAAAAAGTGTTCTATTGTTTAATTCTAAGTTATTACTGAGAGATTTCCAAAGAAATATTACTGTAGCTGAGAACTCCCTTTTTTGACCTTCCCAAGGTACATAAATTCCCTACACATTTTCCTGCAGATAGGACAGAAAGTCCAACTGATTTCATTTAGAGTCTTCCTTTCTTCGTTTTGTTGCACAGAGGCAGTTGAGGAGACGAGTAAGCTTGATCAGCAGATCTTACCAAACAAGTTGAGATCTATAAAGTCCTTGCCCCAGAGCTCTTCTTACCCCTCAGAGTTCAGAAGTCGTCTTGAAAACAAATTTCAGGACCACTGCCTGGTAACTCTGAACAATTGCCTTTGGGTAAGGAGAGTTGCATACCTTCTACTCTAAACCTTTGAATTCTTCCAGTTTTTCTAACAAAAATGTCTGCAGACATCCTCAGAAAAGGGTGTCTTGCAGATTTGTGAGCAGTCTGGGTTTTTTTAATTTTGTTTTTAGCTTTTTTTTACACTGTACATCCCTACTATGTAAGAGAAAACTCAGCCAATGACTTCAACACTTGTGAAAATTTGGCCAAATTCTGTGAAAATTCTCTCTAGGAATGTCTATAGACAGGAAAAGAAGCATTAAATAAAAAAAAGTAGTAGTTAGCTGTGTGCCTTCGCAGGTCTCTTGCATTCCCTGGTGTCTGTTTTCACAGATGGTGTATTAGAATAGCAAAACATTCTTGGAGATGTTCAAGATATGTATAGCTTGTAGTATATTGATAGCTGATAACTTCTCAAGTTCATAAAGTCTCTAGTAACAATATAGACTATTGTCAATTAGAGAACACAGGAAAGCTATATGGAAAAGACTGGATAGGAAAGGCTGAGAAGAACACTCAGATGTCACAGTGAAGCCAAGTTTCATAGCTTATTTAGCTCACACTTATAAAACAAAATGAACTTATTTATCAGATTAAACTATATCCAAAAAGGTAGCTTCTCAAAAAGGCACAGTGACTCAATAGTGCAATTTTATTGAAATATAACTTTGTAAAATTATCTCAAGTGGGAAAGTCCACTACTAAGGCTAAGCAAATATTCAGAAGGATGACTTATATCAGGCAACCATGCTAGAATCATATTGTAAGAAAGCAATTCAGAAATTACAAAGCATTTTTGTTTTCCATAGGCTCAGTCTAGCACATTTCTGAGTCTTTTTGGTAAAACACAAACCGAAGTTCAAGTTTCATTGGAGAAGTCCAGGAACCACTCTTGAATTGATGGCACTGTTGCGACAGTGTAGAAAATAAGAAGAAGAACCTTGCTGACTACTAAGTGCTTTTCTTGACATAAGACATTTTACCAGGCTTTGATATAGAAAATATGGTGCAGAGCTCCAGATGTGCAAACTTTAGCACTTGCTCACCTCAACTTGGGTTACAAGTGCTGGGATAAGACCATTGTGCTTCAGGAAGGCACTACCCCCCAACACATTCTCAGTCCACTTCAAGTATTTTAACCATACTTTTGTCTTGACAGAAAGCAACATGGACTGCCTTTTTATTTCTTCTTTGTACAGTGCCAAAATCTCAATGAGAATTTTGAAATATTGGTAAAATAACATGAGGCAGTTGTTGGTATTCTAACTTTAGCTTATGTTAAGTACCTTAGGTTTTCATATTTTCATCAATATTTGATATTTTCATCAATACTTCTTTGTGACCTATTATAGATACAGAGGTTCTTATACTCTAGTTTCAATGAGAGTCCAAACTATCTTCTTGGTGTAAGTGGCAGCCTAGCTCCTACTCTTGACTGAACTGGCCATTTCAGAGCAAAAATTTGAAGTCTGCAAATCAAAATTCTCTCAAAAAATTTGATAGTTTCTTGTAGCAGTATGGCAGCCCCTCAAAAAATATTAAATTCCTTTCTCATCAAGACAGTTTTGCTTGCAAGGAAAAATAATCCTTCTACAATTGTAGAAGGATGGATCACGTCATAATGGTGGCTAAAGTGGAGCCAACACTTCTCTTCACCACAATAATTTTACTGTGGGCATGTTTTTTTGGAAATGACATGTTTTTACTACTGAGGATGCTCAACATGGCAGATATACATGAGTATAGGGGCTCTCGCGGTGTTGCAGGGCATAACAGCAAGTGCAGGGCACCCGAGAGGCTTGAAATTTCACCCTCAAGCATTTTTCCAAGCTAGAAAATACACAGTAACTGTAACACATTATAAAAGGTGACAGACAAAGAATGTAGGAAGCATATCAGTTTCAAAGAGAAAGCAATAATTACAGACCTGTGAAACCAACCCATGTTTGTCCAGTTCCTTTTCAGAGTGAGGCCTTAATCAGAAAAGGCTTTTCTTTTTTGGTGCTTCTGAAGCCCAGTCCCTGCAAAGGCTTAAAAGCTCCTATAACAAAAAGGAAACAGTGCCACCTAAGTGTAGAAGTTGTAATTTTTTTGGTCATTAAAGCTGAACGAATATTTTGTATTTTCAGTCTTGGAGGAGAGTGATTCTCTGTGAAGAACTCTTACATATAATATTTTAATATTACTAGTGTGTGTCTTTTCTAAAATGATTACTGGGATAGTCCACTTTTCAGTAAAAAAGTCTTCCTGACGCATTGCATGGGTTAAATATTTTTTTTTCATTTGAAGGCAGTTAATTTGATTCATAATTGAGGAGGCCATGTAGGGTCAGACCATGTATGACCATGCTTTGCTTTAAGGACACTAATTACTCACTTTTAAACTGTGTAGCTGTATTAATATGAACATTAATGCATGGGTTGCCCAGGGAAGTTGTGAATGCTCCATGGCTGGTGGTGTTCAAAGCCAGATTGGACAGAGCCTTGGGTGGCATGGTTGAGTGGGAGGTGTCCCTGCCCATGGCAGGGGGGTTGGAACTAGATGATCTTAAGGTCCTTTCCAGCCCTAACTATTCTATGATTCTATAATGCTTTCTTTTTCTGTAGTTATTTCTATCAGCATTTGTTTTCAAAATCATCTCTTCTGTATTACAAAAAAAAAAAAAAAAAAGCTTGTTTTGACTAATTACCACAGCAGCCCCTCAACTGAAAACAGAGTTTTCTGAAACTTTCCATCATGACTGAATGTTATTTGCAGTGCCAGGTGAATCCATGCTTAGGTAAGTACTGGCAGTATAAATGCCCATCCAGACCTGAGGTATGTGTGTGTAGGCTCATAGACCAGTTTCCAAAACCCTTCTCACTGCAGGGACCCATGTAGAAACAACACACAGAATTTATGAGCCTTCTGCCACTGTCCAAGTTTCTGAGTGAAAAACAATAAAGAGGAGATACTTTAAAAATTAATCAGAACATGAATCATAAAGGTCAGTGAACATCACAAATACTAAACTGGTATCAATTAAGCCTGTTTATTTTCAATGAAAAGAATGTTTATGCTCGCTTTTGAAAGTATGTAATATAAACTCAAATGTATACACACGTTTTGACTTAGTTGTTTTCTGGTTGCAACAAAGTAAAGATGTGATTAGGTGGGCCCTGGAGTTTATATACGGGTGTTGTCCTGAAGAAGAAGTAACCATCAGCTCGCTTTTGACATCTTATTCTCATACCTCCTCTGAACCTATTGTTTATCTTCTTACACTTACATTTCTTCAGGTCATAAAATTTCTCAAAAGGAAAAGGGTGAAAATAAGCAGCAAAATGTTCATCAGCTGAAACAGATTTTTTTTTTTTTTTTTTCAAGAAAACCAGTTAAGAGTATGCTCTCAGGCATGGGCCTTTTATCTGCTTGCTTTGATGCTTCCATTGTAAACAAAACTTAATCTCAGTGACACTTTGCATGATTTTGCCTAACAATGAGCTTTGCTGACTATCAGTGTTATAGATGAGAATCTCTTTACTTCAAAGGCTAGGATCCATCTGACATTTTCAAATATCATTAAAGTATTCAGAAAAGCAAAACACTGCATATTCCACCACATTAAAAAAAAAAAAAATCATACTTGTGTCTGATGCTAAGCATGAGAAAAGGTATCCCACATTCGGCATTTGGTGTATGCTCCTCATTCGGTACAGAAATTTGTAACTATTTCCCTTTGAACTTTTTACCTTGACAGGAATACGCCAGTAAAATATTCCTATCAGTTCCAATATTTCTATACAATCCTTTTTGAAATTTTCTTTCACTTTTTACTTCAGAAATGTCCTGGGAATAAAGCAAACACACAACTCTGGGGCTTAATCCTTGAAAGATTGCATATATCTGAACATCTAAGACAACCTCCGATTCATTGCTGCAATACGAATGCCATGAATAAAAGCCTGCCTGCTTCAGGGCTGTGTACTTCAAGTATGTATGAAAAGAGCAAATTGTGGCTGTGAGAATAGAAGGCATAACTCATGCAACTGCCTGTAAAGGGGATCTTATTATCTCACATCAAAACTAAACTATCTTTTTGGGTATTTTTAAGATTCCATGCTAGTTCAAAAGTAAAAAAAGAGATATTCCACTTGCCTAATGCAAATGATATTTTTTACCATTAAGATAAAAAGGACAGAAAATGTTACTATTTTGTTCAGTTTCTGTATTAGTTATTAGTTACACCCTAAATGCATATACAGAAAAGTCTTTCCTTGGGCTGGAATTTATTGCTTTTCTTCTTCAGCTAATAAGCTGGAAAAATGCAGCAAAAACCAGCTTATGCTGAAGTAAGTGCAGCAAGTCGTGAGGCAGACACTGTTTCAAAAAATAAAAACCAAAAACGAGCACTCAAAACTATAGCACACATCAAAGAGGGATGTTTGTTAGAATGTCACTCAGCTCTTTTGTCTTGCTCTCACACTTGTAGTCCCTCACATTCCCTGCTTCTATGTGTACACATGCTCACACATGGAGACATATAGTTAATTGCTGGGTAACAAAAGCAATTACAAGAGTTAGGAGTGATCACCACACTCCTTAAAATGGATTTTCAAGGAATATAATATACGTGTATATGTGTTTCATGTACTTACATGCACTCGCATCCATATACAAATACTGGAATATACATTGGAATATTTCCTTGTGCTAGGCAAAATAAGAGGTGAGTTCTATCCGCAACAGAAAACAGGATGAGCTAGGCTCTAGCACTATGATCTGCAAGTCATAATATAATATGTGCAGTTTACAGCAAAAGAACACCTGAGAAGATATGCCAGCTTGTGGTACCCTCCCTCCCCTTCTGCCTCTGCTCTCCCCTCCTAGCACATAGTGAAACAAACTGTCACCCTGGCACTGTCTGGATGTGGGTACTTTCAACATTCTTCCATGACAGCAAAACCAATACAATTCATGTTCTCTCAACTACTTGTCTAGTGCTGCTTTCTGCTTTACTTTCTCCTATATAATTCTGTAACCTGCAATATGTGTTCACTCTTAGCAGTCTTTTTTTCCTCACCAATACTCTTGCATGAAGCTTCATCAACAGTTGATTAATATAAACCATCTTTATAAATGCCAAGGGATAGTCAAGCCAGATGGTTGCAAAATCTCTTGATATCATATAGATTAGTCTCTTTCATCTCTTTCAGAAATCAAAGCCATTTACATCTACTGTTTGCATCAAGAAACAAATCAGTCACCCCTTATTTTGTCTCGATTTAAATTTTCTGAATAGGAATCATGACAGTCAGGTGAAGTTCCCATCAACTGGAAAAAGGGAAATACAACCCCCATTTTCAAGAAAAGGAAAATGGATGAGTCATGGAACTACAGCCCAGTCAGTCTCACCTCTGTGCATGGCAAAATCTTGGAGCAGATTCTCCTGGAAGGCATGCTAAGGCACATGGGAAACATCAAGGTGGCAGATGACAGCCAGCATGGCTTCACTAAGGGGAAATCATGCGTGACCAATTTGGTGGCCTTCTGTGATGGGGCTATGGAACTGATGAACAGGGGTAGAGCAGTTGACATCATCTATCTGGACTTGAATTTGATAGACGGACCACTCGGTGGATAAAGAACTGGCTGGAGGGCTGCACACAGAGTTGTGATCAATGGCTCAATGTTTGTTTGGAGATTAGTAACAAGCTGTCCTTCAGCAATCGGTGTTGGGACCGGTCTTGTTCAACTTTTTTATTGGTAACATGGACAGTGGGATTGAGTGCGTCCGCAGCATGTTTACTGACGACACCAAGCTGTGTGGCTCAGTTGATACGTTGGAGGGAAGGATTGCCATCCAGAGGGACCTTGACACGCTTGTGAGGTGGGCTTATGCCAACCTGATGAATCACAGAATCATAGAATCACAGAATAGTAAGGGCTGGAAAGGACCTCAAGATCATCGAGTTCCAACCCCCCCGCCATGGGCAGGGACACCTCCCACTAAACCATGCCATCCAAGGCTATGTCCAACCCCACCTTGAATGCCGCCAGGGATGAAGCATTCACAACTTCCCTGGGCAACCCATTCCAGGGCCCCACCACCCTCACAGTAAAGAATTTCTTCCTCAGATCCAATCTAAACCTCCCCTGTTTAAGTTTAAACCCATTACCCCTTGTCCTCTCACCACAGTCCCTAATGAAGAGTCCCTCCCCAGCATCCCTATAGGCCCCCTTCAGGTATTGGAAGGCTGCTATGAGGTCTCCACGCAGCCTTCTCTTCTGCAGGCTGAACAGCCCCAACTTTATCAGCCTATCTTCATACGAGAGGTGCTCCAGTCCCCTGATCATTTTCGTGGCCCTCCTCTGCACTTGTTCTAACACTTCCATGTCCTTTTTATGTTGAGGACACCAGAACTGCACACAATACTCCAAGTGAGGTCTCACGAGAGCAGAGTAGAGGGGCAGGATCACCTCCCTCGACCTGCTGGTCACACTCCTTTTGATGCAGCCCAGAATACGGTTGGCCTTCTGGGCTGCAAGCGCACACTGCCGGCTCATGTTCATTTTTTCATCAACCCACACCCCCAAGTCCTTCTCTGCAGGGCTGCTCTCAATCTCCTCCCCGCCCAGCCTGGAGCTGTGCCTGGCATTGCTCCGACCCAGGTGTAGGACTTTGCATTTAGCATGGTTGAACTTCATTAGGTTGGCATCAGCCCACCTCACAAGCGTGTCAAGGTCCCTCTGAATGGCATTCCTTCCCTCCAATGTATCAACCGAACCACACAGCTTGGTGTCATCGGCAAACTTGCTGAGGGCGCACTCAATCCCACTGTCCATGTCACCCACAAAGATGTTGAACAAGACCAGTCCCAACACCGATCCCTGGGGGACACCACTCGTTACCGGTCTCCAGCTGGACACTGAGCCACTGAGCACTACTCTTTGCGTGCGGCCATCCAGCCAGTTCTTTATCCACCGAGTGGTCCACCTATCAAATTGATGTCTCTCCAACTTAGAGAGAAGGATGTCATGGGAGACAGTGTCAAAGGCTTTACACAAGTCCAGGTAGATGACATCAACTGCTCTACCCCGTCCATCAGTTCCGTAGCCCCTTCATAGAAGGTCACCAGATTGGTCAGGTAGGATTTCCCCTTAGTGAAGCCATGCTGGCTGTCACCAACCACCTTGTTGGTTTTCATGTGCCTTAGCATGCCTTCCAGGAGAATCCGCTCCAAGATTTTGCCAGGCACAGAGGTGAGACTGACTGGTCTGTAATTCCCTGGCTCATCCATTTTCCCCTTCTTAAAAATGGGGGTTATATTTCCCTTTTTCCAGTCATCGGGAACTTCACCTGACTGCCATGATTTTTCAAATATGATGGACAGTGGCTTAGCAACTTCATTTGCCAGCTCCTTCAGGACCCGTGGATGGATTTCATCCGGCCCCATGGACTTGTATACATTCAGGTTCCTAAGGTGGTCCCGAACAAGATCCTCCCCCACAGTGGGCCCAGGGTCCCCACCCTCACCGTCCCCGCGTCTGCCTTCCAAGACTTGGGTGGTGTGGTCAGAGCATTTGCCCGTAAAGACTGAGGCAAAGAAGTCATTAAGAACCTCAGCCTTCTCCAAATCCAGGGTAGCCAGTTCTCCCGATAGCTTCTGGAGAGGGCCCACGGTGTCCCTAACCTGTCTCTTATCGGCAATGTACCTATAAAATCCCTTCCTGTTATCCTTAACATCCCTAGCCAAGTTGAATTCTAAGTGGGCCTTAGCTTTCCTAACCTGGTCCCTAGCTTCCCGGACAACATCCCTGTATTCTCCCCAGGCCGCCTGACCTTGCTTCCACCTTTTATAAGCCTCTTTTTTCTTTCGAATTTTGCTCAGCAGCTCCTTATCCATCCAAGGAGGTCTCCTGGCCCTCCTGCTGAACTTCCTTCTAGTTGGGATGCACCGCTCCTGGGCTTGCAGCAGGTGATCCTTGAATATCAACCAACAGTCTTGGGCCCCCCTGCCCTCTAGGGCTGTATCCCATGGAACCCATGACAAATGCAAGGTCCAACACCTGGGTTGGAACAACCCCAGGCACAGCTCCAGGTTGGGCTGAGAAGAGATTCAGAGCAGCCCTGCAGAGAAGGACTTGGGAGTGTTGGTCGATGAAAAAATTAACATGAGCCAGCTTCAGTGAGCGCTGGCAGCCCAGAAAGCCAACCGTATCCTGGGCTGCATCAAAAGGAGCGTGACCAGCAGGTCGAAGGAGGTGATCCTGCCCCTCTACTGTGCTCTCGTGGGAACTCACTTGGAGTATTATGTACAGTTCTGGTGTCCTCAACATAAAAAGGACATGGAACTGTTGGAACAAGTCCAAAGGAGGGCCATGAGGATGATCAGGGGACTGGAGCGCATCCTGTATGAAGACAGGCTGAGAAAGTTGGGGTTGCTCAGCCTGGAGAAGAGAAGGCTGCCTGGAGACCTCATAGCAGCCTTCCAGTATCTAAAGGGGGCCTGGAAGGGTGCTGGTGAGGGACTCTTCAATAGGTACTGTAGTGATGAAGTTTAGATTGGATATCAGGAGGAAGTTCTTTACTGTGAGGGTGGTGAGGCACTGGAATGGGTTTCCCAGGGATGTTGTGAATGCTCCATTGCTGGCAGTGTTCAGGGCCAGGTTGGACAGAGCCTTGTGTGACATGGTTTAGTGTGAGGTGTCCCTGCCCATGGCAGGGGGGTTGGAACTAGATGATCTTAAGGTCCTTTCCAACCCTACCTATTCCATGATTCTAGGATTCTAGGATTCTATGAATAGTAGTCCGCATGGATATTTCTGCAGTAATATAACAATAAATAAATTTTCATCCCAAAAAATTACAGTATGAACACAAGTTTAAGTCAGTTGGTTAAGAAAAGGTTGCTTCAGGTTCCTTTACTTCCAAAAGCATTCACATGATTTCCATCTGAAGTAGGTCTGAGTTTGAAAAAACAATAAAGAGAAAAAATGTCCCCACACAAGACAAACTGCCTGTCTTCTTTGCAACCATCTGAACTGATTAATCACTAAGTAAAAATCATTGTTTATACGTGTAAAGTCCTTGGTCTATCCAAAGATCTATCCAAAACCACGTTCAGAATCATTGGACATGTACACTTGTTGTGTTTACCTTGACTAACAATACAGAGGATTGCTATTGTCGTGCAGTGGAGAACAAACGTGCTGTTTAATGATAGATACTAACAGATTGAACCAAAAAGAAATCAACTTTCATGTAACTTATTTCAGTGCAATTACCCTGATTTTTTTTTTTTTAATAAAAACTTTCCTTCTCGTTTTATTTTGAAAATGCTACACATGCTCAGAATCCCCTGTGTGCAAGATTTTGGCACATAGTTGCTGCCAGGCTAAGGCTTGGGAGCTTGGATTGCACAGTGCAGTTGTTTATACTACATATTTTCTGCTGATAGCTCTATAAAAGTTCCCAGTACATTACGAATGTTGCTATTGGGAAGAGGAAGTCTAGTGGTCAGATCCCAAGACATTCATAGAACTCACTGTACTTTAATGGGAGCCAGTGGGATGCAGGTATCCTGCAAATAATTATTATCACTCAGGCTGTGGATCAAATTGAAGACAAGATACAACAAGAAATCCTGACTAATGCCAGCTGAAAGGAAGACGAAAAGCAGAACAAAAGATTTCCCTAGAGGTAGTACAATAGACATGGGAAAATCTATAGTGTATAGTGTATAAAATCTAGTGTAGAGTATTGGAGCCTGCTGCTTGTCCAGTGAAGCAATCAAAGAGGCAGCTGAACTTGATATTAGAGGACTTCCCATGTGTAAATGGAATCAGTGAGTGACATCAGATAGCAAAAGTGGAAAAAATAAAGTCAAGGCCCTTATGCTATATCTGTTCTTGGCTACCTAAATTGTCCTGGTAGGTGATAGGCAGCTGGAGATGAGTTGTAGCAGTGTGAAACTATTCTCACTTATTATCTAGAACTGGAGAGCTGTGAAGTTGGAAGTTCAGCTGAATTATCTCTTCTCACCCTCCAAACGCCTGCTATGATTTTAGCTTTGCTAGTGGTGACTGACATCGGATCCAGCAGTGACACAGTCTGGTTTCAAGAGGAGCTGCAGGCTGACACGGTGCCCCTGGTCAAACAGGCCATCTCTGACATCATGAGGCTGAATTTGGGACACAGAACCGATCAGGAGTTGTAAGAGTTGGTAAAGGGTGGCTCAGGGCTATCCAAGCATTATACCAGCACTCGTGGAGAGGCCACCTTACTCAAAAAAGCACTCAGGAGAAGAGCTCCTCTTGCCCTCGCTATGGTTATCACTGAAATCATTAGGAATATTAAGAATAATTCTTTCCTCATCTTTCCATCTATTTCATCCTCGTATTTATTCATTTTATTAATGAGAGCTTGCCTTTCTGCCTTCCTTTCTGCTTCATCACAGGCTTTCACATTTCTCTATTTCCAGGACATCTGAATGACAGATGAAGTAACATGCATTTTCCTAGGTATCTGTCACATCATTTCATATGCACGCTATTTCAAAATGAGATGTTGCTGGTGTTTATCTCATCTTTTTATGTGAAGAATTTCTAGAGATGTAATTTTTCTGTCAGAGCTGCTGGGCTGATTCTCTTTCTTTTGGGGTTGTTTTTGATGCAGTGACCAAAATTCAGTATAGCTTATTCCTTTTGAAAGTATGCCAATGATTTCTATAGTGCCACTACCTTTACTGATTTCTATGCTTCTCTTCATGCAGCTCACTAATAGCTCAATAATACAGCCTACTATTCCCTCCAATAAATCTCTGAAAATACAAAGACATGCTGTTAGAAATTTTCTGTTAGAGATTGTCATGGTTTAAGCTCGGTCAGCTATGCAGCCGCTCTCTCACTCACCCTCTCTTCCTCCCCCCTGCTCTTAGAGGGAAAGGGAGGAGAATCGAAAGAATGTAACTCCCACAGGTTGAGATAAGAACGGTCCAGTAACTAAGGTATAACACAAACCACTGCTGCTACCACCAATAATAATAATCATAGAATCATAGAACATCTCAAGTTGGAAGGGACCCATAAGGATCATCAATTCCAACTCCTTGCTCCTTGCAGGATTACCAAAAACTAAATCATGTGAGTAAGAACATCATCCAGACATTCCTTGAACTCTGACAGGCACAAAAGATAAATGATAAGGGAAATAACAAAGGAAGAGAATACAACCACTCACCACCTGCTGACTGATACCCAGCCCGACCCAGCAGTAATCTAGACCTTCTGGGTAATTGCCCCCAGTTTATATACCTGGCATGGCGTGCTGTGGTATCGAATAACCTCTTCGGTCAGTTTGGTTCAGGTGTCCTGTCTCTGCTTGCTCCTGGCTTCCCCTCCTCCCAGCTTCCCCTCCTCCCTGGCAGAGCATGAGACTCAGAAAGTCCCTGGTCAGACTAAACATTACTGAGCAGCAACTAAAAACATCGGTGTTATCAGAGCTGCTCCCAGGCTGAAAGTCAAAAACACAGCACTGCAGCAGCTACTAAGAAGGAGAAAAATGACTGCTACTGCTGAACCCAGGACAGAGATTTTCTGCATTTGGTTGGAAACAAGTGACCTTTAAGGTCTCTTCCAAGCCCAACCATGCTGTGATTCTGTGATCCACTGAATCACACGTGCTCAAATGAGTTTCACTGGCCATTTAGTCAGGGTTCATTTATTAATTTGATAGAATCAGGTGCCAAAGAGTTGCTTTCTTTGCTGGCCGATTATTCTTCTCATGTCTACAGTAGGAGCGAGGAGACTGAGGTTACATCTTGAAAACCAAGACATTTAAATGCTTAAAAGTTTGGTATGCTCACTTATAGAGGCTATTTAGTTTTTGTCTTTTGTTAGATGCTCTTGCCATTGATTGCAAAGAATAACATGACTAAAAAGAAGAGGGAAAGACTAAATGCTATGCTGTGATATTCAACATTTATATCTGCTGAGGAATATATGTTCTAAAAAGCCATTAACTAACAAAGTATATTTCTGATTCAAATTCAATTCCTTCTAGATAAGAAGCCAACATGCATTTGTAATAATTATTTGCGTTAATGCTGGCTTATTGACTGTTTAGACTCATGAAAAATGTGAGATTCTTGGAACCCACTTATGAATACGCTATGTGCTCCTTCAGCCTTTGCTGCAGCAGCGTGTCTACAATCAGATTTCATAACCCTTAGGCCTTTTACTTGTATCTTTTGCAAACCTTTCCAGCAAACCCACAATATAAGCAAGGGTGAAATCCTGATCTTTTTGAAGTCAATCAGAGTTTTCTCATGGACTTCAGTCATTTCAGGAATCATTTGTTATGTGACTGCTGTTTAAAAAAAGGAGAAAAACTTCTTCAGAGAGATTCATTGAGTGAAATTAGGAAAATGCTAAAGCTACTAATATTTTTTCCTTATGTTTATTGTTATAGCTTTGGCTGTTTTTTAATATGGATACAATACATCAGTTGCTTATAATACGATATTTTTCTGTTAGTTCACTAAAAAATTAACACGTAGTTACAGACGCATATACACGAAATTGCATAGCTGGAATGATTTTGTTAAAGAATAGTGTATGTAAAACTGCTCTCAACTACGTGAATTCATATTTCAGAATGTTGGTCAAATAGAAATTCACCCCGCTGTACAGCTTGTCAGACATCTCCTTCATATTTACCTTTTACAGTTCTGAAACAATGATAAACAATGTTCCAATGGCTACAGTTGTACATATACACTACCATCTTTCATGGAGTATTTAACACCCCACACTGTTAAGTGCATCTATGTTAACAGAAGCTTAAAGTATCAATGTTACCCTTGGAAGATGGCTTAGCTGCTATTCAGAACACTTTTCCTGTATGCTGTATAAAAACAAAATTAGCACAGCTACAGCTTGCTAATATATCTGGCACTAAACATGGATACTTGCTATTACTGGGGTTTTGGCAGCAAAGTACAAGTAACGCTGTATGACTGGTTTGGTAGACTTGTGATTATCACCCCATGATACCTTCAGAGTTCAATCTGTTAGCTCATTTGCCCACTTAGCAGGTCAGCAACTGGTGAAAGTACTGCAGACAATATTTTTCCAAAATGCAGTTCCCCACCAAGATTGGTTCATTGAGCTAAAAGCTCCTTAATATTCTTTCTTGGCCAAAAACAATTAGCACCACTTAAAGGCTTGCAAACAAAGAGGACAACAGAGAGCTGTGTGGCCTGTGATTTTTCCAGAAGCAGTTACCTAGCAGTTACTTAGTGTTGGAAGACTAAGAGTCAGCACTGGCCTGTATTTTATAATGCCACCGTAGTATTGCCACCAGCATATGCTTCTTGCCATGACACAGCATTCACAAAGTTTTATTTGATAAGAGGGGCATCAGCCTGACTCTCAATGATTTAATACAAGCCTACTGCATACAGACTAGCATATTTGTCCAAGGCTCACGCAGTGAATCCACGTACAGTTTTCCCACTTAAACTCATGTTTTCACTTATGCCAAGACTGATAGTACTTCAGCTAAATGCATGTCTGCCCCACATGTGCAGAACCCAGTGGCACAGACAGCACCTGCCACGTGCACATATGGTTGAGAGATCATGGAAAGAGATAGGCAAACACTTGAAGTATATGCTTGAAAATCAGTCTGCTTTTTGTTAGGTTTATTCTCCCTTTTAGTTGAGTTACATACAAAAAAAAGCTTGGAAATTTCACTGTGGCACCAGCACCCCTTTATCTGTGAAAGTGCTCCACTTAATTTAAAGCTTTGATTGTGAGTGCCAGCCTGTGTTAATTTTCTGGAGAAGGAAAAGATTTCTGCTTCCTTTGGAAATATTTTCTTTTTCTTGTTCTGTAAAATGAAATGCTGTGTTATACTATCAGATGAATGAATTCTGATTACTGTATTTATATCAAAGCTGTCTACAATTGCTTCTCCAGAGATCAAGCTGTAGATATTATACCAGCCTTAGTAAGCAACAGGACCCTTTGAAAGTATCATCTTTTCTTCACAAGCCTGAGGGAACAGGATTTCCCAAAATAGTTGAAATTTTTGCAGTTATAGTGAGTATTTTAGACTGATATTTATCAGTTTTTATCTCACAATAATACTGGTGGGAAGGGCCCTGGGGAGGTCTCTGGTTCAGTCTCCTGCTCCAAGCAGGATCCAACCAGGTTGCTCAGGGCTTTGTCCAGTTGGATCTTGAAAACCTCCAAGGATGGAGACTGTACAGCCTCCCTGTGCCCCTGCCTGACTGTCCACAGGCTGAATACCCTCCTTAAATCTGGTCTGAACCCCTCTTATTTCCATTTATGCCTGCTGTTGCTCACCCTCTCACCATGTGCACTGCGATGAGGTTGTTTTTGTTTTCTTTGTAACACTCTATGTACCAGGGACTGCTGTTAGGTGTCCCCAAAGCCTTCTTGTCTCAAGGCTGAAACAACCCCAGTCCCTCAACTACACCCTACAGGACAAGGGATCCAGCCTCAACTGTCCTGGTGGCCCTCCTTCCAGGCTGTAAGAGCCTATGTACAAGAGCATAGCAGGAGAAAGTGTCAAAACCTCTGCTAAAGTCAGTAAATGACATCTGCTGCCCATGCTTTATCCTTCTAGCCATTGTATCACCAAGGGCAGCCAGGCTGCTCAGGTGGCACCCACCCATGGTAGAGCCATGAAGGGTCCCTCCCTTCATCTTTCTCCTTCACACGTCCAAAAGCATGTTCCAAGGGGACACTCTCCATAATTTTCCCAGAAATTAAAGTGAATGAGGCTGACTGACCTCTAGTTTAGAAATCAAATTTTACAAATCAAATGCTTTGGGATCTAGGATGGGCACTAGCGTTCAAGTCTTATCTACTCAAAAAATGTCTTTTTTGGACAATTGACATTATGGTGTACAGCAGTTCATATTTAGTCTTTGTTCTGAAGGTGAAATTATCTGTGTTTAATAGAGGGGAGATTGTTTTCTGGTTTTGTTATTTTTTTTTAATTATTATTATTCTTAGTAAGTCTATATTTCTTTTATAATCACAGAATCATAGAATGGCTTGGGGTGAAGGGACTTTTAAAGATCATCAGGTATAAATCTCCTTGTCATGGCCAGGGACACCTTCCACTAGACCAGCTGTTCTTATCAAAGGTCTTACAGATGTCCAAATAGATGACATCTTTACCACTGATGCAGTTACTCCATCATAAAAGACCACAGACTAGTCAGGCACAACTTGCCTATGGTGTAGCCATGTTGACTGTCTCTTATTACCTCCCTGTCTTCCATATGTTTCAATATGTCTTCCAGGAGGATCTGTTGCATGATCTTACAAGGCACAGAGGTGAGGGTGACAGGTCAGTTCCCAGAGTCCTCCTTTTTACACTTTTAAAATGTGTGTGATGTTTCCCTGTTTCCCATCTTGGAACATTTTTAAAGACACTCCTTCTACACCTTATTCATAATGACTGCTTCTGCTCGTTTTCATGAAAACTAAAAAATTAGGAAGCTGCTAGAAAATTTTATGCAACATTTTCGCTAGGGAAACTGTTGAAATATAGTGCACTCCGTGCACAGAAATATTTAAGTAGTTTTCATTAAATAAAACATTAAAAATAGGAATTCTTTAAAGTAACAGATTATAATTCACATAGATCCTGTTTGAGGAAGCATGCATGTAAAATGAAAAATTGGTGAACCATATCTTTCTGTAACAATCCTTTCCTGGTTTGAAAACCCACTCCTTATTTCAGCATATTAAAGCTTTATTTATTATGCTTATTGGTCTTATGCTCCAGAAATAGTTGCTGAAGGTGAAATATATTCTTAATTCTGCACACCTCTGATTTAAATATTACACAAATGGATTATAAAAAATTAATAATTTATGCAAAATAAAATATACAAAAGGATTTCATTAAATAAATCTATTTTATTATGATATTTAGTAGTAAAACCACACTGTAATATATATGAAAACTAGTAACAGCAAGAGTTTTCACACATATTACATTGTTTTGCATTTCTGACCTCAGTTGTTCTTGATGTTAATGTGCCATGCCATGCACATTCAGAATTAGTTAAGTAATCGGATATATTTTTGGTCTTCAGTAATTTCATCAGAAAGTGTAAGTACAGAAAACATTTTAATGCCGTTTTCAAATTACACAGTTTCCTGGAACAGCAATATCCATAATAGTTTATTATTCAAATGCATATTCAGTTAGTTAACTGATGCATGCCTTCATAATTCTCATTGCTTCTCCTGGCTATGTTTTCCTTTCCGTATTTGCCTTTTTCATCATACATTACTGTCACTTTTTACACTGTCCACTCATGAGGAGGCTATATTTTCTAAGTTTTCAGAATTGTTAAAATTATTTTCCAGTGTATGGTATTTTCCTTCCCAGTTGTTTATGTCCTAACTCCTAGTTAACATCACTGAGGACACAAGTATGAAATCCTACTTATCCATATTCAGAAAGGCAAATAGGCAGTCAATCAAAGTTCATTGCAAAGTATAAGATAACTACCAGGATGAAAAGAGCTGCTTTGATGGAGAAAAAAAATCCCATCATATTAGGAATAAAAAGTATCCCCAAGGATTTCCCTCAAAAGAAATAGGCTTTAAAAAGGACTTGGAAGAGACTTCCAGCAGCAGGAAGGATCTGATGTTGCATTAAAGTATTTAAAATAAGAGGTACTTGCAGAAGCAACTGAAACCCAAGTTTTTACTTTCCCAAGTGACTACCCTAAACCACAAGCTATACTCTTGTTCTGACTGTAGTCATGTTGTAATCATGGTCTACTGAATCAACACTGAGGATTGGAGCATATTTCTTAGTAAGTGAAGGTTCACATCTTCTTCTAGTAGAGTTAGTAGACTTCTCTTGTCCATATTTTCTTAACATTATAAATAATCAAAATTCAGCTCTGCTTATGGTTGCAGCTGCTGCTAATCTCGTTGCTGTTTAGCATTCAAACTGTAGCAGGAATGATAAAAAGGGAGTAATCTATTGAACTAAAGAGACCTGGAATGGGCTGCCCAGGGAAGTTGTGAATGCTTGACCCCTGGCGGCATTCAAGGTGGGGTTGGACATAGCCTTGGATGGCATGGTTTAGTGGGAAGTGTCCCTGCCCATGGCAGGGGGGTTGGAACTAGATGATCTTAAGGTCCTTTCCAACCCTAACTATTCTATGATTCTATGATTCTATGACTAAATGAAATTAGGATTATTACATAGTTGTAGTCTACATAATGTTTGTCTTGTGCAAATATGAGGAGTCACAAATCTGATTTTACTGTAGTCTATTCAGGGACATGCATCATATCTTCTTGAAAACATTTAACCAGCATAACATCATCTCACATGTATCTTCAGGCTAAGTGTGTTAGAATAAATTACCTCATATCAACCTTAGAATTGGTGTCTATTTACAAAGGATGACCATTGTTAGTTACTAATCACTGCGTAAGTGCTATATAAAATTGAAGTACTTTGAACTAACTTCAAGTGTGGAAAAGATGTAGAAGCTGAAAAATTTTCCATCATACACAATATGATTAATGCTTGTCTGAATCAAATATGTCACGTTGTTTGCTACTGCTTTTATTGAGTGCATTAATAAAGTTGTAACTATGATAATTGTTGTACTGAACAAGACACTAAACTGAGCTTCATATTTATGTATAATGATCTAAAGCTGTAGGGATACAGTCCTCAATCCTGTGAACTAAAAAGTAGGTCTTAAATTGAATCTGTAACTGAATGGGTGCATATTTCCACTTGTTAAACTATGGAGCAATCGTCATTTAGAAACAAATGTAAATTAATTATATTTTTTTTAATTGCCACATGTCATTAACACAGCTTTAGAAATTAGGGCAGTTTTTTCATCAACCTTTTTATGATTCTCAATCTAAAATAGTGCAGACCCTAGAATAAGATAACATAATCAGTGAGATTAATTTCTTCTCAAGCCATATAATCCCCCACATGAATAGACTGTAACTTGAGAAAAACTATGTGATGATGACAGAATAAAATCAAATAATTTAGTTGTTTACAGGTGTCCTCTTTCAACAACCATTTTATTGAATAAAAAAATCTGAAAACCTGCTTTGCTCAATATGAACTTCAAAATAAACTCAACCACTTCCATTAGAAGTAAGAATTTTTCCCATACATGAGCTTAGCTGTCTAAACATTTCTTCAGTTATCAGTAGAACTAAAGAAATAGGAAATCACATGTTTAATACAGTTTTACCCTTTAAGTGGGATACTTAAAAACTGAAGTTTAGAATGTTTGTGGTATGGGAAATGAAGTCACAGAAAACAGTGACTCTGAGAAATGCTAGGTAATTACCTCAGAATGTTTCATAAGTAATTGGTTTTTTCTCTATAATCCTTAGCTGTCTAAATAGGGATGATGACATAAAATTAAGGAAGGGGCCTAGCCTCAGTTTGCAGCATCTGACTGTGCTTCAAGATGACTGTGAAAACTGGAGAAATTTCAAAATACCCTGAAAGATGCAGGAGATGGAAAACACTTCTAATAGGTACATAAGAACCTTGTTTCTTTCAGATGCCCAAGAAGACCACAAGAAATTTGACCTCGATATTTAAGTACAGGAACAATTATGAGGTCTTAAGTGTCTGATGAGCTGATGAGAAGGTCCAGCTGCTGCGATTAGAGGCTGTGAAAACTAATCTGGTTTAGTATTCATCAGTTTAACCATGGACAGTGGTGAATAGGCCATCACCAAGAACCATTAGAGTGAAACAGCACAATTTTTAGAAAGAGCTTCCGTGTGCTGAAGTGTGTATTTGGGTGTGGGAGCGTGGATGAGACACACATTCTCCAACCTCTCTGTGGAGAAATGTGTAAGATAAGAGCCTAGAGAAATAATAATCATGGCCTATTTCTGCTTGAAATATGGGGTTCTTAGTTCACATACTCATCCATCTCCTTTGGAGCTCCTAACATGCTCCTGACACTGGTAGGTCTATGTTAAAACAAGTATTATAACTAGCATTCAAGTTCCAGATTTTCATTCAGTTTCTTGACAAAGCTAAAAAGGATGTTTTTCTCACAGTATCTTCCATTTTGCTTTTGTTTTGTCTGTTAGCATCAGTAGCTGACCACTTCTGAAGACATGGTATTGAGCTGGGTGGCCAGTGGTCTGAGAGAGCACAAAGAATTCATACAACATTGGACATTTCCTGCACTACTTTCTATCTGCTTTGATCTTATTTAAGTGAACATTTAATGTGTGAACATCTAAGTAAACACTGTTAGCAGCAGACAATACGCATTTATGCATTTTTGTGGCAGTTCAAAACATCTTGCTCAATACTTCCTGTGTTCTGGCTGCTATTTATTCTTCCTGATGTTTTTGATTCTCCCCAATGTAGTAAAGCTTTCAGGCTCTTCTTAAAACCTCTAAAATCTCTATTCCTAGTAAGCAGCATTTTCTTGTTTTCTTCATTACTTGCTGTGATTTGCTGCAGTGATCTCACCAATTAGTGCGATGACTCTGGGCTCTAACTCACGCTCTTTCCCCTTGAACATGGTACCATTTAGATTCTTTTTGTAAGAATAATTCTGGAACGTATTTACAATTTTAGTGGTTGTGGCATATGAGATAGCGTGTTGTGAATTCATTTATGTCCACTGAAGTACACGCAATATAACACCACTTTTGAAGATGCATATAAGAAATGCAAGTCTATGCATTTTTCTGACTGTTGTGAGACCACCTTCTGTCATTGTAGGATTCAGTGATGTGGCTAAATTGACAGATGTGTTTTTTAGCAGCATTTTCTAAGGATTTTTGCTCACCTTTATAGCCTCTTTTTCACATCATTTAAGGTAAAAATCAGTGTATCCTTTTAGTGTAATTGGAATTTCTTTTGTGATTCCATTGTTTAATTATATTTAAATACAACTAGCTCAAAGAAAAAACAAAACAAAACAAAACAAAACCACAAACAATAAAGCAAAAAACCTGTCTGTGTAATACAATAGTGACGGAAGCAGAAATGAGATATTGCCTGGTTGCAGGGGCAAAAGTATGTTTATAGCCCTCATGGCAAAGTTACAGCTTTCTTCATAGAGGGAGAAACTAGGGGTAAAGCCAGTATTAAACAGTTCCTTATCCGAAGTCCTTGAACACAGAGGAAATCTGGAAATGTGGTGTGAGAGTGCAGCATTGGGAGAGCTCTGACACACACTTGCAATCTCTATTTTAAAGCTCACTTTAAATGCATGACCCCAGAGTTATTGAGCTCTAGGTTTTTGTGACACAATTGCTGATGATTAAGCCTAGCAATGGACCGCTGTGGCTGGCTTACAGTACTTTTTGTTTCTCCCTTTCTCAGTGGTTGTGCCGAGAGAAGAGGCAGCATCTGATTTGAGGGGAGGAGGGTTGCTGGAGCAGTACAATTCAGGAAATGCAATTTTGTTTCTGGAAGATACCCATGCATACTAAACATGTCCTGTCCACAATAAGTGACTATTCTGATCCCATGGCTCTAAATTCCCTTTGAACGTTATTAAGGAGATATGGCTGTTATTCCCCACCAAAGATTGCAGGATTTCTTTTCAAGAAAACTGAGCACTGGCTGATGAGCAGTGTTTGCAAATAACTTCCTAAGGTCAGAAAGAAATACAAACACATTTCTATTTCATATGAAACATAGGTCAAAATCTGTTTCATCTAAGAGTGCAATGGTAAATGCATTGTATGTCAGAATATTTATCTGAAGACAAGTTGCTGTAAAAATAACTGAGACTTTGTTACACATTAAATAGAAATAAAAAAGGAAAAAAGAAAGAAAGAATAGGCCGGGGAGGGGAGGCCCTTTTTACATTACCAGCATCCTTTACACATACACGTAATCAGTCACAACTATTACTCTGAGGAGCATGTACTTCAGTCTCTGTGTAGTCTAATCAGAAATGTGATATCTGCTGCACTTCTGCAGAAAGAAAAATCATTTACCAGGCAGTAAAAGATTTGACTTACCTCACCTAGTGTCAGAAACATATTACGTCAGTTCAATCCTTCTGTCCTAGAGCCACCTGACAGTTTGCAGTCAGCTTTTTAATCATGGAGTCACGTGGATGTCCAATGCAACAGTGAAAATGGATTTTAAAGGAAAGTGGATTCCACTGCCGAGGGAGCCATTCCCTGAAAGGTGGGATGTTTTCTAAACTCATATTTAGTGCTATATTTTCTCTGTGAATTTTGCTACATTGCACTTCATAAGTTGTCTTCCCATGAAAATTAATACTTGGGAGAGAAGAACGGAACACCACTGCACATATATGGTACTTATCCTTTGCAGTCAAAACACTGTTCATTAAGCTGCCACTTGAATGTGTGGTTTAAAAATATTCTGTCTTGGTAATGTCTGTTTGGCAGTCATTTGCTAAAAATCACATGGTATTTTGGAGGGAAATACACATTTCTTACACAACACCTGGTGAGAAAAGGCACTGGCTAGAAACAGAAGGGCAATATTGTATTCAGGTGATTGAGTTTTGTTCCAGAAGCAGAAGTGAATTTTTTAGTGTAAAGCTGGCTTTGCAGCACTAGTCACTGCAGTTGATGCTAACGACCAGAATGCATTTGACCAAAATTCCCCCTGCTCAGATTCTCAAAGATATTTAATCACCAAGGCATTTTTCTTAGGGCTTTCTTCAGTATATTTCAAACAGTAAGTGCAAGGAAATTAGAAAAGGAACAAGAAAATGCCCCTGGGTACCCTATGTATAAGTAGGGCACATCTGCAGCCCTATAATATCATTCTGATGTAACTCTTTGAGGAATTGCAATGAGCTCTCTGCAGTGCAAAGTTATACCAGGAGTGCTCAGAAGCTCTGTAAAAGTGAAACTTTAATACCATATTCATTCACAGGAGGAAAAGAATAAGTGTCATTTCATTATCCTTCTATTTGACAATCATTTTCTTTCATTAGTAAAAAATTCTTCATAATAACTACTACTACTTCTTGCTTCTTAATAAATCATGAATGATATTTCATTGGATTTTATAATTAGAAGTATCTTCTAACATATTTAAAAGAGGCCAGCGCTATTTAACTGATTATATTGTATTAACCTTCACCACTGGCAAGGGTGGTTCTTGCCACATCCCTCCCTTCTCTGCTAAAATTGTAAACAATGTCAATGCAAGGCTTTGGGAAGAAGGAGAGAGGGGGACTAAGCTCAACAACTTAGGGCTGCCTGTTATTACGTGAGACCTTGACTACGACAAGATTTGTGGTTTTCATTTTTTTTTTTTCACTTGTGAGCTGCCTAACTCTTATGCAGCCCGCAGCAATAGAAACAAAGATGTACAGAATAGCCTCATACAGACCTGGCTGTGTCAGAGCTGCCTCCCAAACCTGACCAAGCTTGGCTTCATGACAGTAGGTGCTATAGCTGCCAAAACCAAAGAGCATCGTCTAATTTACTGCTGGATAGACAAACTCTACAATTTCAGTTTAATGTCAGGATTTAATGTGTTGGTAGGTGGGCACAGGTCAAGCCAGAGCGCCAACTCCAGTGGCTTAGTGGGAGTGCAAATGTGTCAGTGACAAGACCAGCAGCTCCTGGTAGCAATATAAAAATTACCACCACGGAGTGGCCTTTTTGTTCTCTGGAACATTAGATCTCATTTGTATGTGTGATAATCACTGCAGGTAAATTCAGGGACCTTCTTATCTGCTCAGTGTTGAGCACTGGAGGTCACTGCAAAGCTGCAGGGACAGCAGAGAACGGTCAAAACACACTAGCTGATTCACCTATAACTTTTCGACAAGCGGCCTCTTGGGTTTAAACCAGGCACCTGACAAGTTCAACACTGAGCCCAATCTAAACTTCAAGCATAATCCCTACTTAGCTTTAAAGAGGTGAGTGGACAAAAAAACCCACAAAAAAACCCCAAAAGGATTGTTAATTTCTTAAGCTCTCAAGATTTTAAAAGCAGAAGCTGTTAAATGCTGGGAAGGAAAAGTACCAAGAACGACAGTCCATTCATGCTGCCACCAGATACAGTGCTTGCACCACATTCTTACAAACACACCTCAAGGAACTTGCTCCCAAAGCTCAAAGCCTCCTCTGAAGTAATTTCCAAGTGTCCAGTTCAGCCAGGAAATCTATGACTTTCTTCCCAGGAAAATCAAAGTGCTTGATAAGCTTATAAGCTTTTGAAGCCCCAGCTGATGCAACTGAGAAGATATGCAAAGATGTTACAGGCCCAGCGATGTAAGCATTTTTATCATTTCTGAGTGTTTGTACAGTTCATACAGTTCAGGTATTAAATCCTATCAAAAAAAAAGGATTTCACTGAAAGGTAACAGCAGCTCTAGTTAGCAATGTGTTGCCTCTGGTGGATATAATTTCAAGCAATGTGTCACTGACACTGTTTTCCTTCATTTATTGATGATTTTCTCTAGTTTCAAGGGCAGACCACAGCAGTTCTTAATTCTTTCAAGTACTGTTTGTATATGCATGTTGCAAATGTTCATGCACATGTACAGATTTTTCAAGTACTGCACATGTAAAGATACTTTGGTTTTACAAAATTTCTTTGATTTCAGATTTGTTCACTTATGTTTGTAAAATATATTAGAGCTTTCCAGGTGTGAGGACCCGTAGCTCCAGTGCTATTGGACTTTTTTAATAAAGTCCCAGAAGGCTTTTTTTACAATGAGGAAAAAGTTTGCAGAAGCAATCAGCAGCAATCAAGCTTTCAAAGCCAAATCTCCTCTACTGGTACTGCTTACAAGGTAAGCCTGAATTTGACTCTCCGCAAAGACAAATTTGAAGAGCCTTATGGAACCCATAAGGAAAAACCAAAAAAAAAGAGGCCAGTGTTACAAAACCCAACATAATAAACACAAAGAAAGCTGTCACTGCAATTTTTCCAGGGTTGCTTTAAGCTCCCACCCACAGTCTTAGCTTTTGCCACCGTTAGTTGTCTCTCAAGCGCTCAGTCTTCATGGAAGTTTGGTACTCAGCACACCACCATTTCACATTTTGCTACACCCCTCATCTTCTCTGTCCCAGTAGCAGGATGAGCTGTAGACGAACACTGATAATAGGAAAAAAAACAACAGCTTGGCCAAAAGCTTCATAGCACTGAAGAGAATACCAAGCACTTATGCACCTATGTATCTATTATGTATCTATTCTGCTATAAGTAGTACATATTCCTCAGGAGTGAGGAGTATATATAAGTGATCAGTTGATACATAACATGCACTTTCAGCACTCCCATCTAAAAAGTATAAATTACAACACAACTGTGGATGCATTCTAATTTCCACTCACTATCACAGTCAACTTCTAGGGGCAATGAAAGAAGACTACATTTGTTTCTGGCATTTACTTCTGCCAGTACTCCGCAAGAAAACAACAGACCACCAAAGCAGCTGGCTTTTACGACTGCAGGGAGCTCAGAACTTCTTTGTTTTCCTGGGAAGCTTTGGAATGAATGCTGCTTGTTAACTGCTCTTCTTATCAGCTCTGGTTGACATAGAGGAATTTATTGCTGAGAGGACCAGGTGTGATGACAAACACCTGGGGACTTGATGCTAGCAATTAAAAGCTAAGTAAAGGCAGCTCATTGGGAGGTCTATTATTAGAGGAAATATCTTTTGTTACACAAACTGATGCAAGGCTGTTAGTGTTGGTCAGTCTGATGTTCCTGTCTCCTTAGGGTATAGTGAAGCAAAGATGTTCTTTTAAAATTGGGATTGTTAGGTAAGTTGTGATGCAGTGCTGCCTTCAATAGAAAAGAGTCATAGTCTGTGATGCACACAGTTATTTGAATAAACAAAAACGTAAGTATTTATGAATTCGTGCCTATCTTGATCATTGCATCTCAATGGCTTTTAGTTGCTTAGCTTGCAGGAGCATTAAGAGGATTTTCACAAAGGTACTAAAGACATGAAGACTTTTTTCTTTTTATTAGGTGGACCTTTGATGGTGTTAAGCTGGCTGCGCACTTCATGACCATAAAGCAGAACGAGAAAAGCCTAACCCTAGCACCACTAGATGGCAGTGATTCAGAAGAAACTCAGAAACAACCTTCAGCTTTACCACAATTAAACTTCATCTCAGTGACAGCTTTAATATTAAAAGCTCTCATAATCATTGCTCTTCATTTTCCTTTCAGTGTATGCTATCCATCCTACAACACTATCTTCTTTCATGTATGATATACACTATGTATATTGTAGTGTAGCATTGGTATGCATTGCCAAACAACAGCATTGCTGAGGGGGATATATCTTTAAAGATGGATGTAAAAAAGAAACAAACGAAAAAACCCCAAAGAATTAATTTGAAGCTATTCAACCACTGCTGGCCTCCTTGCAGAGTCTGGGGGACCTCTAAGGTTGTCAGGGTCTGTGCCAAAATCCAACACAACATGCAATGAATTTTGTCAGCAACTGCAGGAGGTTGGAAGTGTATTGTTTCAGTATCAGTATCTCCAGGAGCTGCTGCTCTGACTGTCTAAATGAACCTCAGATTTTCACAACCAGCAGCTGCTTCAGTCACCATAGAATTACTTTTCATGGTCTGGAGGATACTCTTTCTAGCCAAGGAGCCAGAACTGGGGTTTTAATCTCAGTCTCTCCCACTGACATTCTGAGAACATGTAATAGCTCATACTGCTGCTGTCTCCTGTGTAAGCTGACATGAACCAAGAAATTGTTTCTGTTCTTAGTCATTCTGTATCTGCTATTTGAAGAATGAACTCTTAGTGCCTGCTGCCTCTACTATTCCTGGCTTCATGTTTGGTACTTTGCCAGCCAAACACACATGGGTGGGCAACAATGGGGAAGGGAATGATGACCTTTGTCAACTGGGGTTTGCAGCTACCCTGGGAGGACACTCCTGTGAAGACAGACCTTCCTACAAGGTGATGGTATCTGCGTGACTGACTGGACACAAATATTCCCCACATCCTCTGAATTAACTTATCCCTGCAAAACTGCCTTGAGGTTTTGTTCCTCTATTTGCAACAGGGACAGCAAGCACCACGCAGGCAGGGTATTAGGGAGACATTCATGTTCAGGATGCTATTTGGGCCTTCACTGATGAAAGCATGAGCATGCAAAGTGTCCACACACATGTACACATAGCACAAGTCAATTTACCACCTATGGTTACAGTGACTCTGTCCTCTCAAGCCTCTATGTCTTCTTTTGTCCTTTTCTGCGTGCTGGGATGTGCTGTGTCAGCAGCCTGGGGACATTAGGCAGTGCTAGGTCTGGACAGTCAGCCAGGGAAAATGTTGCTGATGAGCAGCAGCAGGAAGAAGGGAAACTGTGGGTAGGACGGAGGATTTTGCTTGTTTCCTGCTTCACTCACTGGCAGGGGAGGTGAAGGCTGTGGGGAAGGGATGTTCAGTAAGATTTACGCTGGCTTCTGCAGCCTTGTGGAGTGAAACTGTGTAAGAGTGAGGAAAAGGACCAGGTACATGAAAGAACAAACATGCCTAGTTAGTACATCCAAGTCCATATCCAACAAAGCCCTGACAGGGTTCCCCATGCTCTCAATTGCCATCTGTATTCTTCCCTGCACACTTCACAGATTGTTTCTCGACAAGCCAAGAATGCCCTAAAACTTTGGTAATGCTGAGGGGCAAGGTACCTCACTCATATTTAGATTACATCAGATTTCACACACAAAAGAAAAAAAAGAAAGAAAAGATCTGCAAGGTCCAGACTTCTTTGTCTTTCTCAGACCACACTTACTAGATTTCACCCTAAAGAAGAATTGGGGTGTAGGAGGCTGAAGGCAGAGTAGATAAACACCTGTATCCTGTGAAACGTAAGGAAATCAGAGTGCCTTCCTGTATAGGAAAGATTTGGTTTCAGGTCATTTTTCTTGTTGTAAAGACTTTATCCCTTATCTCCCTGATGGAAACTCCAAGTTACCACTGCAACATCAGATTTGTTTTTCGGCTTTGTGGTAGGTTGACCCTGGCTGGACACCAGGTGTCCACCAAAGCCACTCTATCACTCTCCTCAGCTGGACAGGGTAGAAAAAATATAACAGCAGGCTCATGAGTCAAGATAAGGACAGGAAGAGATCACTCAGCAGTTGCCGTCATGGGCAAAATGGACTTGACTTGGGGAAATCATTTTAATTTATTGCAAATCAAACCAGAGTAGGGTAATGAGAAATAAAACCTAAACCTTTAAACACCTTCTCCAAAGCTCTCCCTTCTTCCCAGGCTCAACTTCACTCCTGAATTCTCTACCTCCCTTCCCTGAGTGGCACAGGGGAACAGGGAATGGGAGTTGGAGTCAGGTCATTACACATTGTCTCTGCTGCTCCTTTCTCCTCAGAGGAGGACTCCCCACACTTCTCCCTTTCTCCAGCGTGGGGTGCTTTCCATGGCAGACAGTCCTCCATGAGCTCCTTCAAAGTGAGTCCTTCCCCCAGTCTGCAGTTCTTCCTGAACTGCTCTGGGTCACCCATATGGTCACAAGTCCTGCAACAAACCTGCTCCAGTGTGGGTTCCTCCCTCCACAGGCCACAGGTCCTGCCAGGAGCCTGCTCCAGCATGGGCTTCACATGGGATCACAACCTCCTTTGGACATCTCTGTGCTCCAGCCTGTGGTCCTCAAAAGGCTGCAGGTGAAGATCTGCTCCTCTGTGGACCTCCATGGGCTTCAGAGGCACAGCCTGCCTCACCATGGTCTGCATCACAGGCTGCAGGGGAACCTCTGCTCCAGTGCCTGGAGCACCTCCTCCCCTCCTTCTGCACTGACCTGGGTGTCTGCAGGGCTGTTCCTTTCACGTATTCTTAATCCTCTTTCCTGGCTGCAGTTGCACAGGTTTTTTCTTCATTTTTAAATCTGTTATCCTAGAGGCATTAAAACTGACACTGATGGGCTTGGCCTTGGCCAGTAGCAATACAGGTTTAGGCACCTTTAGTGCCTAAATCAGATTCAAAAATGGATGCAGTCTACACAGAGTTTGGTAGTGCACTGCTCAAAGTTCTTTACAAAACTCAACCTTAATAACAGGGATAACTCCAGTAGTTTTATGGGTTTCCAAGGAATTAGAATCTCGTCTTCCAAAATGACTGGGGTAACTTTTAGGATGTTATTCCCTCAGAAAACTGTTCACAGTATGCTGCTACAGAAGTACCCACCTAGTTTCTACTACAAAGATAGACTAATCCCAGATCATAAATTCTGCCATTAATGAAAGCTAAATTTATTCTAGATTACAAGCACATTGGATGAGTGGATAGGTTGGATGGATATAACACTGAGACGAGATGACTCCAGGTGCCAAACTTGCCAAAGTGTGCAAATGAGGTGGGAGAGACATGGAAGGAAGAGCAGTAGGACTTTGTGAGTTCTTGGCATGACTGCTTATAGCTCTACAGTGAAGTCTTTCAGTAATCAGCAAGTGTTACATGACATATGCATTTATTTCTGGATTTCCAGATGTGTGTTATTTGCAAGATCATGTGTGAAGCTTGATCTCTGCCTGATGCAAAAAACATGGGATATGTGGAAGAAAACCCACTGCCTTAAATGCTGTGTTCTTTAACTGCAGGAGTGCTAAGCACTGTGCATGAAAAAAAATATGCTCAAAGAGATGCAATTTTGACAGTTTGCCTGCTAGCAATGAATCACAACTTTTCAGAAAGTAGTGTTATTTACTGTGAATTGTTTGTTCCTAACCAGAGTGATTATTTCAACTATATGCCTTTCAGAACACATTGAGCAATATTTCAGCCAAGTCATTCCTCTGGTGTCCTGCAGCCTGTATCACTTAATCTATTTACAAAAACAGGTTTAATCAGATCAGCAGAAATTTTAAGTATCTTCTCCAAATGCCCTCAGCATTTCATCAAGGGAGTTTGTTGAGTCAAGTGTTGCTGTAGCAAATATCATAGCTCTGCTGTAGTTATTTCCAATGATTTTGAGAGGGGTTTTTAGGTTCTGTATTGTAATTAATCCCTGTCACAAATTTATACATCCTGCTGCAGACATTTCCTTTTATAAGAACATCCATTTTGAAGCCTATTCCCTGAGCACATTGTCACAACAGTTTCCACACTGTTTTTTATGAAAAAACTGAGGGAACTGCAGGAGATATGCACCAGTGTTGCAAGAAAAATTGGAGCTGTAGGTGAACTTTCGAGTCTGATTCATAAGCCTCTAGCATAATACTGTCAAACCCAAAGTACTGTCACTGTAAATTATAGGATGGATTACTGATTATTAAAGTCCAAATTCATCCAGCTGACAGGTCTTTGAATGATGGCTGGGGAAGTGGAAACTAATATGAAATAAAGATTGAGGAAACTGTTTCATTTTTTTTGCACTCATGGCTTTTTTGCACTCGTGGATGGGCATATGCTTTGCTGGGTAAAAAAACCTGCCTGTATGGCAAAGCCCAAACAGTGGTGCTGAATGGAGTTAGATCCAGTTGTCAGCCAGTCACAAGCGGTATTCCTCAGGGCTCAATACTGGGGTCAGTTCTCTTTAATATCTTTATCAATGATCTGGATGAGAAGATTGAGTGCACTCTCAGTAAGTTTGCAAAGAATACCAAGTTGGGCTGGGGCATTGGCCTGCTGGAGGGTAGGAAGGCTCTGTAGAGGATTCTGGACAGGCTGGATAGATGGTCCAAGGCCAGTTTCATTTGGGTCACAACCACCCCATGCAACACTACAGGCTTGGGAAGAGTGGCTGGGAAGCTGCTTGGCAAAAGGGACCTAGAAGTATTGGTCAACACCCAGCTGAAAATGAGCCAGCAGTGAAGTGGTCAAGACAGCCAACAGCATCCTGGCTTGTACCAGAAATAGCATGGACAGCAAGGCTAGGGAAGTGTATGAAGCACCCATTAATGTGTGGACAATTACCTTGACACAGATGTGATTCCAGCTTCTACCTCAAGATACTTGTGATTTAATGCACAAATGCAGGAAGCAATATTACTTGGAAACACTTTCAGTGAATCTATGAGGATGCTTTCATGATTCAGGAAAAGTAAAGCCAATTAAGTCTATCTAATGAATGTGTACCAAGGACTACATAAAGAATTCACAAAGATCTCTGCATGAATAAGATTCTTTCCTCATCCTATGGTGCAATCTGTATATGAGAGGTCGTATTCAAATGATCTTTCTTTCATTGCAGAAAATCAACATGCCCTTAGAAGTGCAAAAAGGAGTGAAGTAAAGAAAAACTGTGCCATCCATCACTGAAGACATTTTGAAGATGAATGCTAAGTTGGACATACCATATTTACTTGAAAGATGAGCTATCCTGGGACAACATAAGCATCTTGTTTCTCTAACTGCAGTTCCCTTTCTAAAACATCTTGGTGAATGTGTGACAGTTGCCCCTTTCTTCCGGAGATTAGTCACTGCCCTCCGTGCACCCTCCATGCCAACAACAATCCTTCTCTTTTCCCATGTATTTCAGCATCTATAGTATTCATAGCTTTGGAAAACCATCACCTCGGGCTGTTTTTATTTCTTTGCACTTTGGCACGGAAATTGTTATTGTTTTTATGAGTTATCAAGTACATAGCTACAAAATCAACAGAAATATTCTGAGAAGACGAGGCATTATTGATTTCAAATTCCCACGTTCTTTGCCAACCTTTAGCTTTTTACTTCCAGAAGAGCAAAGAAAAAATATTATAAAACGTACAAGAAATTCTCCACTTTTGACCTAAGGGAAATTATATACCTTTATTCTCAACAAAAATCTTACAACCAAAAAGTGATTATCAGTTTTAACCTTCCAAAAAAACATCTGTGACTTGAGGTAAACTGTGCATGGCTAATGAAGTTATCTAATGTAGCCCAGTGAACTTGTCAAGGCCAATGAGAATCATAGGCTTAAGGGATTTTTATATCAAACTACAAATTTCTTACAATTTTCTGTAATTTTTTTTATTCTGATTGTTGAATATTTTCTACAAAAATTTACTTTACGATGATCTTCTTTTGTGTCACTATACAGAAATAGTGTACTTGAGGTTGTAGGTCCATGCAGCTGAAATCTGATTAATTTACAGTTCTGAGGATGGCACAAAAAAGTCAATTGACTGATGTCTCTGCAGCATTTAATGTACTGTGAATTAAAATCACAGCTAATGTTTTTAAGTATAGTGGTTGAATAATTCATAATTTAGGGGACTCACTGGGTAAGAAAAATTCCTTTTTTCTCCCCTGGAAAAGAAATCTATCATGGAAGATGCAATCAGTAGGAAAGCTGATTGGAGGTGAGGGAAAAACTAAAAAAGTTAAGACTTCATTATTAAGTAGGCATATATGTACTTGGCCATGTAGGACACAAATACGAGAAAATATAGGCAAAGATAATTTGATGAAAATTACCATTTTATGTTGTCTTGAATATAAAATATGGAAAAAGGATGCAGAAATAGGAAAGCAAGTATTTTAGTAAGAGATGCAGATTACAGTGAGGAGATACAAAGTCTTTATGCATTTGATCTAAAATGCACCATGTTAAATGATGCTGCCTTAAGTATTCATTTTGAAAAATTGCAACATTCTGGTCTATGGAGTGCTTGCCTTAAACTCTGTGATGTTTTTGTACCCACTCTCAATGGTACAAGGACTGACCCTTCCAAAACTCCACGTGATTCCTGGGCATATCTCAGACAACCTACAAACATATTACACAAGGTTCATTATACAGTTATGTTCTATCACAAAATATTGCTGTGTATTTTCCAAATAAAGCACCTTTGTAAATCAGGTAAGCTACCATCACACGCAGTAATTCAAGGACCTATTTTTCATCCAGAAATAATTGCTAGTAATTATAATAGGTTTCCTTATTTTAACTACTTGCCATAACATCTCTGCTTACTTTGATTTTGGAGCAGAGAGAGTGGGACACAGGCCGTTCCATATTAACACGTACTCATGTTACATGTTTCTGCCCCAGCATTGTACTTTTCATGACAAGTGATACATCTACACCCTGAATTATGGTAGTAACAAGGGACTTTCAGTGAAATTTTTAAATTCTTTGAAATAAAATTCTAGTGAATGCTGCTAAAGCATGGTATTTTTTACAGTAAGCTAATAACTGGAAGACATGCACTGAAAATATAACGACTGAATTTGGCATTTTTCTGACTATTGGATTTCCTTATTTTCAATTTTGCTGTAAAGGATAATTTTCCCAAATTATACTCTGTGCATTTAGTATTTTCAGCTTCAGGTACGCATTAAAATTAATTTTTTATAAGGAATCCAATCATACTGAATTGAAAAGTCATAAAATCCTCCTAAAAAAAGCACCACAGCCTTTTTAAATGTGCCTTCAAATTTTCTGTGCATTTACGAAAATATTACACTTCAAGATACAATTGTTTTAGACTCCTCAAGGACTCAGAGCAATTGCTGGTGTGTTAGAGGAAGCTGTGAATCTCTTTTTTGTCATAGAACCATAAAATGAGAGCTTGTGAATATGTGTAATACATGCTACGGGGCATGAATTTGAAAAGTGCCTGCCACTGATGGTGCGTCATATCGCTGCTATCTATAATAATTTCCCTCATTGTTCTGACAGACTTAATCTTCTCACATCTGATATGGGAGCAGTATCAGAAAAGATAGGTATCAAGAGATATAGCAAATTAAAGAAACCATAGGAAAGCATTCAATTTAGCTGTCTGTCATCTGCCTGATAGCAGTTAATTTACTGTCTATGTGTTACAGAGAAGATAACAACACATCCTGTGCAGTCTGATGCACTTTTGGGACAGATTCCAAGAGTGTGTCATCACTAAAGAATGTGCCCTTTTCAGAACTGACAATAAAACACGACATGCCCCAAAACCACTTGAACATGTAAACAAACATGACAGTGTTTTTGCAAAGAATTGAGGGAGGATCCTGGCTGACTACAACATTGTTTGTTGGTGTTATGTTGAACTCATGGGTGGAAGTAGTTACAGAGCGCAGCTTCTGAGAAATATCTTCTTTTTCTTCTTAAACATAATTCCCTTGGTTCTGTAGAAGTTTGGGCAAAACAAAGTACATTTGAACAGGCAGTTCAAATGTCATTACTGACTATAAGAAAAATGCTCTTTTCTCTGGATGTTGTCCGGGATGAGTGAAGTATATATGAATCTTGAAGAGTATTGTTTCCTTGGATCATTTTTACTTGGAAGATTTTACAGATGCCATTTTTATTTATTTATTTTTTTTTCAGCAAGCATTGGACTTAATTGTAAAACCTAACTTTTTTAAGGTAAAAATTGAGAATGTGTAGAAAATGATGCACAATACCGCTTCCTACTTTAGCTTCATTCATGCTGTCATTAGCATTTTTTTGTTGACTAGGAAGTGTATTCATCACGAACATGTAAAATGTTGAAATGTATGAATCATCACATCTATTTTGTGTTACCTCTGTGAAGAATAATCTTCTGTACCCACTTAGATATCAGAATTAATGTTGCAAATTTAGTAATTTTGCAAGAGTCTAAACATAAGCATCACACAGGTTAGAGGTTTCAGTTTAAGGAAGTAGTTGCAGCTCCAGCTGAAGAGAAAACTTCATTTTCAAAAGTAAATTAATCATACTAGTTTAAGCAGACTCAGAAGGAAAAGGACATTTCCACCCTCTCTCTGTCCCTTCTCCCATGGCTGAAACAGCAAAGGCAGCTTTTCATCCTGAATTGCTGTGCAGGGACTCAGTGAATGAGCACCCTCTGCCCAAGCTACTCATAAATACTTTCCAGGGTGTATTTGGAAGAGGGCGACTTGTCATTGGCAGTCTATATGTATAGATGACTGAGGGACAACACTTGCACCTGTACTTTGCTCCTGCCTACCTTATCAGCACATGTGAAGCCAACTTTATGAATATTGCAGGGTGAAATGATAGTATCAACTCTTAATGCTCTGTTATCATTTGTTATCTTGCACATTCAGAATTTCAGAAAGGTGATGTTTCTCATACATCTCCTCTTTGGCAAGAGTAACAGCTTCCAGATCTCAGTTTAAGCCTGCAGACAGCTTGTAAAAGAGATCTAGGTAAAACAGCTTTGCTTGAATTGTAAGCCTTCTGAAACACAAATCTCCAGGCAGCATTCTTTTCATCTCTCAGCTGGTTTCTTTCAGGCTTTTATTCCATTTTCTTCACCTTAACAAGAACATCCTAGCCAAAAATTGTCATTTCACAAAAATTAGCCTGATAATGAGAGTCACAAAAAGACCTGACTGAGACGCCTGCTGGTGCTATGGCAGTTTGCATGTACAGAAGGCAAACATGCTCAACTCCCAACTTCCTATCAGCATTTACTCAATAAGTCACTGGCACATACTATATCTTGACTCCTTACCATTTTTGCATCCAACATTTTGCAACCACGTGCGCAGTGACCCACAAAAAGATCTCTTCTGTAAGACCCCGCTGTGTGCACTGGAGTATGAATTTCTTACTGCTCATCCACATCTCTTCTTCATGGCTCAAAAGACATATGGTTTTCATGTTGCATTTTGCCTGGCCAGTCCCTTCTGAAATTGCTTACCTTTCTTCCCTCTGTAAGATGTTGCTTGTAAGTGTGAAGGGAATCGATTACCTCCAAGCTCCCAGATTTGAGTCAATGTTGTATTTTGCAAGAGTTGCTGTAGATTTTTATTATTATGGCCTGCTTAAAATTGAAAGATTGCTTAAATTATTATCTCTTTTCCCTTCTTTATCCATTTGCACTATTACTGTGTCTTTATTATTAGATTGCCTGTTTTTGTGGATTTCTTCCAATTCCTCTTTTCATCTCCTCTAAAATCCCCTTTTCACTAAATGCCATCAGTCTCCCCTTTGTTGTCACCATTTTCTCCTGCATGGTTAATCACTTCTCACACCTGCTGTAATCTGTTCTTTCAGTTCCTTATTCTGCATTCATCTTTTCAGACCAACCAAAGTATCATAGTCAAAAATCTTTACTTCCTACTAGTCCGCAATGGTATGGCTTGTTCTTCAAGTCTCCTAGTTTTAGGCTTGGGTTTTAGATCACTTTCAAAGCTCACCTTCACTGTGACTTGTGAGTTAGTCTTCTCCTCCTGAGAAACCCTATTCTTCATGGAGATTTCAGCTCTGTTAGGCTTAGAAAAGAAGCCCTGGAAATTATTGTGTTGACTATGAGTAATAATGAGGTTTAAAAACTTTCATACTCACAAAGATACTTAAGGGTCAAACATAATGAAACAGGGTGACATTTGCTACTCCAAAAAAAATACATTGAAGGCAGAGAGAGGAAGACTCATGAAGGGCTGGAATTTTTCCAAGGTTTGCACATGCAGGCATTAGCATTTTTGCACTTTTGCATATAGCCATATCCGTACATCTTTGCCCTACTGATCTACAAGGTCTCCCTTTCTTTTTTTTTTTTCTTATGTGTCTCTGTTTACAGGTAATTGTATTTCTTTTGTTCCACAAACCACAAAGCTTTGCAGGTGTTGAACAAAATAGTGGTGAAAACAAAAGGTTTGTAAAGCAATCCTGAAGCCTCTGACTATCATGATAGGTAAAGCAAAGCCCTAAGACACAAAGAAAATATGGCTAAGGGACAGTTTTGTTATAGCAACATTTGAAATACAATATAGAAATAAGGCTCTGAGGAAAAGGGAAACATTTCTAAGGTTTCTTAGAGTTTTAGAAGTTGAACTCAGAGATTTTCCTGATTTAAGGTACAGAGCTGTTTAATTTTAAACCTACAATTAAAAAATACCCAAACTGCTGTGAGAAGGTACATAAAGGCTGAAGAAATTATGGCTCTGTGTTATCATCTTATGCGGAGCATTAATAGTACTGATATGCGTGTGTGTATGCTTATGCATATAGGTACATACATGTGCATATGTATAAATTAATGCTATCCAGACCTGGCTTTGCTTGGTTTGTGGCTTATAGAAATGAATTCTGCATTTTTTATACCCTGAATTTCAAATATAGGACCCAAAGAAGATACTGATTCAGAGTCTGTAAGAAAAATTAATTATGTTATTGTGCAGGTTTTACTTCAGTTTTGTTGAGCCCAGCTTATTTCATGTTGCTGTTATGAGGAAACGATTGTTTGTATCTCTCATCTTGTGTGTATTGGAAAATTGGCAGCATTACCTTGTAATTCATCACTTGTGAGTCAGAGGACAATGCATCTTCCACTGTAGGGCAAAGGATTATACCGTTATAAAAGTAAAATATTGCATCCCTCTGAGATGAATCAACCTAATACAGAGGCCTTACACAAACTTTGTAGAAATACACAGAAGAATTAGTGGGTTCTCACAGACATCAAATTATATAAAAGGTTTGTTTTTTTTTTATCTGTTAAGATTTTATTTAGCCAGCTGATGAATCATGATCAGAAACATTCACTGTGAAAATGAGGTTTTCTGAGAGGGCAATGTTTAGACATAGAAAATATAAAGAACAGCTACTATTGGCATCAAGTTGCAGTGTAGTTTCACTCACATTCACACAGTATAGGAGACACAGTATGCAGTAATGACACTACTCTTTAAAATCCACGAAACAATTAAATGGTGCTTGATTATCTACAGACTGTATGTTGGCAACGTGGTTAATGTTTCATCACTGCCTATGTAGTTATCCTACTTGAAAGTAAGGGTTTGATCATTTGCAAACACCAGTAACATTTGCCAGTTTGTCAATCCATTGCCCATAACACAGTTTTCATAAAACTGAAAATATTGCAAGTCCCCCAGGGAGGTGACTGTTCAGATGTAGCAGAGTCCATTTTAAACCTTGCATTTCCTATCTTGGCATGAGTGACCAGAGCACAAAACTTACTACACTTTCATCTTGGTACTATATTAGTGTTGTAAAGTATTTGATTATATGTCATAAACTAATTACCTCCCTTATGAAGATAGGCTGAGAAAGTTGGGGCTGTTCAGCCTAGAGAAGAGAAGGCTGCATGGAGACCTCATAGCAGCCTTCCAGTATCTGAAGGGGGCCTATAGGGATGCTGGGGAGGGACTCTTCATGAGGGACTGTAGTGACAGGACAAGGGGTAATGGGTTCAAGCTTAAACAGGGGAAGTTTAGATTGGATATGAGGAAGAAATTCTTTACTGTAAGGGTGGTGAGGCCCTGGAATGGGCTGCCCAGCGAAGTTGTGAATGCTTCATCGCTGGCAGTGTTCAAGGCCAGGTTGGACATAGCCTTGGATGGCATTGTTTAGTGGAAGGTGTCCCTGCCCATGGCAGTGGGGTTAGAACTAGATGATCTTAAGGTCCTTTCCAACCCTAACTATTCTATGATTCTATGATGAAAAAATGAACATGAGCCGGCAGTGTGTGCTTGCAGCCCAGAAGGCCAACCGTATCCTGGGCTGCATCAAAAGGAGTGTGACCAGCAGGTCGAGGGAGGGGCTCCTGCCCCTTTACTCTGCTCTCGTGAGACCTCACTTGGAGTATTGTGTGCAGTTCTGGTGTCCTCAACATAAAAAGGACATGGAACTGTTAGAACAAGTGCAGAGGAGGGCCACGAGGATGATCAGGGGACTGGAGCACCTCTCATATGAAGATAGGCTGAGAAAATTGGGGCTGTTCATCCTGGAGAAGAGAAGGCTGCCTGGAGACCTCATAGCAGCCTTCCAATACCTGAAGGGGGCCTATAGGGATGCTGGGGAGGGACTCTTCATTAGGGACTGTGGTGAGAGGACAAGGGGTAATGGGTTTAAACTTAAACAGGGGAGGTTTAGATTGGATCTGAGGAAGAAATTCTTTACTGTGAGGGTGGTGGGGCCCTGGAATGGGTTGCCCAGGGAAGTTGTGAATGCTTCATCCCTGGCGGCGTTCAAGGTGGGGTTGGACATAGCCTTGGATGGCATGGTTTAGTGGGAGGTGTCCCTGCCCACGGTAGTGGGGTTGGAACTCGATGATCTTGAGGTCCTTTCCAACCCTTACTATTCTATGATTCTATGATTCTATATCAGTTACTTAGTAAATGCGAATTCTAACCTTATGTATGTTTCAATATTCAGTTTTGTTTGTTGACTGTTTAGAGGAAAAAACATCTTCGTACAATATTTACTTTGCAAATCATTAGTAGGTGCTAGAAAATACTAACAGTTATAATGGTGAAGGTTATGAGATATGAATAATTATAATTCTAGTTAATGGTGATTATGACTCAGGAAATGTGTATTCCAGGCAAATTGTACGTTCTCTGTTTAATGATGCCTATGACAATAAAAAAAATCATTATTACTTAGATAGCTCTGGAAAATGTAATGAGAATCTCACATCTGGCAAAGAAATTACTCATCTCCTGTTGTTCACATTATTTCTTTTTAGGTGAAGAAAAAAAAATAATTGTTTGACTCTTGTTTGCTTTCAGTTTCTACATTAAGTGGAAATAAAAATTGCAAGACCTATTTTGTTTTCCTGTGAACATGGTATTCCACCTCCTACTTTACACACTTGTAGTGTGAGTAGAAGGAACTCAATATCATCTCTGCTGGCATGCAAAGCAAACATTTTTCCTTCATTTCGTGCTCTTTCTCCTTGCTAAGCTGATAGCAAAGAATATTTAAAATAAATAAATAAATAAACAAAAATCCCTAAGCTTTCATTCTACAGCATTATTTCAACAGATTGATTCATGTCCTTGAAACTGAGGAGTTCTTTAGATAATTTTTACAATTAGTTGATAGCTTAATTATTTACTTTCCAAATCAGTGTTGATCTTACTGGAGTTTTGGACTTCCTGATAAAGCCTTTGTTATCTCCTTCACCCATTCATGACATTCAGAGGAATTTTGATGAACTAGAGGACAACAAGGTACTCTGGCTCCCTTCTGTTCTGTGTGTTGCTCCTGTCAGTGTTTTCTGAACCCATATTAAGAAACAGTTAAACGTAGCTGAACCTGCTATTAGTAGATTTTTTGCAACCTCTTTCTTGGAGCTAGTCATTAAACTGAGGAAGATGTTGGTCACTTGGGAGGAATTACAACCTCTGTGCTCATGTACCTATGTGCCTCAGTGCATAATAAAGCACTTTGCTTATAAAACCCCTCCATACATTTCCTCTACCTCTCAAGTGCAGGTAAAGACATCTTTGAGACAGAAAGTCTGTAGCCTGCATTAATGCTCTTAAGTCATCCTGTCACTAATGGAAGAAGAGCAGGCAAGCAAACGCCTCTTTTGTTTTGTCACAAAAAACACAGGCACTGAGTATGCTGGTGGAAATTACCATAATTGCATATTACTGAGCCAAGAATAACAGAAACTCTCCATTTTACATCACATATGACTTTAATATAAGCAGCTCAGGTTTCTGTAGGGCTTACACATTGTTTAGTCTCTGGTAGAAAACTAGTACTTTAATAACTAGAAGAATGTAACCAGTTTTGTCATAACATACTGCATGGCAAGTTAAATCAGGAAACTCAGTGCTTCTACCTGAGAATACCAGTTTACTTCTTCATTATTTCTCTTGTTAATAAACTGGCCATTGAATAAACCCTGTGTTCAATTAACTGTAACATCATGAAAGATTCTTAGTAAAAGCAAGAAGCAGAAGTACTGAATTAAAGGTCTTATGTTTTCCAAATATGTGTAATTATATGTGAGCGTAAGTGTCTGTTAACATGCTTCTCTGAGACCATGAGTCCATGCACACATGCAAAGGGCACTGAAAGATCTCTGCAGGATATTTTGCAACACAGAGTTCTATTAATCTAAGATAAAATAGTTGATCACAGAAGTATTTTCTATTGCTCACATTGCTCAACGTGAATTCAACTCATCTTTAACCAGATTCAGAGAGTTTCTCACCATTTTCTCTCTCGCTCTTTGACTCCAATGAGCACTGGAGGCTTTGGACACAGACAACGATCATAGCAGCTGTGCTACCAAGGGGCTGTTGATGCAAGCATGGGTAAAGCAGACTAGTAGGAAGGCAGGTGGGAAAAGCATTAGCGTCAAGGCCATTGAATGTGTGGGTGTTAACTGTGCTGGCAGCAAGAAAAGGGTTGATTGTAGAAAGGAGGAGGAAGGTTAGGGTTTACATGTGGCCTAGGTTTTATCTTACAGCCTTGATGACAAAACATTTTACCCATAGCCTCTTCTTTGGGTACTCTTCTGTGAGGTTCACATTGGTCATGTCTATGCATAGAACATCTTTACTGTTATATCAGTTCAGCCTACTGGTTTGTGTCCACCAGTTAGACCAGCAAAATCTTAAATTCTCACTCAGCCTACTTCATTCAGGGCCATCTCTACAAGCTACCCTGGCAAAACCCACACTGTTGCCAACACAAGCTGTCTCGGTATTAGAAGAGTTTATTAAAAGGGCAAAGGCAGGGCTGACCTTCCTGGTCCTACAACCGTGGATGATTCAAGTGAGGAGGGAACACTCGCCACATTAGCTAAGGCAGAGAGAAAAGGAAAGATGAGAGAGAGGTCATGCCTTATTTGGCCAATGTTTGAACAGATTCACCAGTAAACAGCTGAGTCAACTAGCTGCTCACAGATGAGAATGTACCTGAGCAACTGCCTTCTGTGACCCAAAGTACCTCCACAACAATATTATTTAGCACAGCTCATCTTTACACAGCCTCTGTACCCATGATTTATAGGTGGTGGAAGAATGACGAGCACAAAGAATTTTGCCACAAGCCAGTGATAATTTTTTGACAGCAAACATAGATTTTGTTTGAGCTCTGATTATGGAGGACAGAGTTCCTATTAGTATATTCTCCTGGAAGGTAATGAGGCATTCAGAATTATTTCTGCAGCCCATGCAGAACATTGGGATATCCTGATTGTAAGACACTATTGCAAGAACTCCCTGGTAAGAAAGAAGTGATTTTCTTACCTTCTGAACCTCAGGGAAGCTGGAAAAACAGAAGCAGATCTTTTTTTAAAGTGTCAGGATGCATCTCTGGTTAGGTCACTTGTTGAAGCTGCCCCAGAACTGTGCTGATTTCCTCACTCCTAGCCTGAAACCCTCCCTGCAAAATCTTTGTTGAATCTAAAGCAAAACCCACTAGCTTCTGCTAGAGAATATACTTGCTAGAATAAATATGCTGTGATGCAAGTTTCTGAATGCTGTGTCTTATATGTGCTTTTGCTTGGAGTGTGCCTTTATTGTTAAAAATTGAGATTTTAGGTTTTCAATATTGAATTAAAACACGTAAAGCATTGTTTAAGTTACAAATCAGATACAGTGGGTTCAGCAGCACTCAGGAGGCCAAGGTTGCTGTGTGCAACTTCCGAAATTAAACCAGGAAGGAAATCTGCAGTTTAACCCTGAGAGAGAGCAAGACTGTGTCTGGGCCTTGGAAATGTGAGTTCTGATGTTACAGCACTGTGCTGAAACCAAATGAAACCTTACATAGAGCCCATTTTCCCTAAGAAACAACCTTTTTACTTCATAGAAAAGCTTGCTGTTAAATGCAGAGACAGAAACACTTCTGAGCTAAACAACCTCTCTCTGTTAATATTATTTTATATGAAATGACCATGTACCTGCATATAACTAAAATGATTAATTGCAAGACAGATCATAATATGGTAGTGAGTAAATAGCTTTGATAGAAATATAATCATGCAAAAGGACATGTGGAAGATCGTCATAACATTTTCTAGCAAATTAATATACACTATATTCATGCAATTACAAGGTAATTCATATAATACAAACAGTGTAAGTTTTACAGCTTACAAATACCAGTTTCAGTCTGCACTTCACATTCTGTTGTTGCAGAGGTATTTGCAGCGTAGCAGTGTTTTACCCTGAACACAGGGTAAAATTCTGCTTCTAGCAGAAGATACTAAATTTTTCAAGCTTTTCATTTCAGAAATGAAATTTTAGTTAATACAAGAAAAGTTTATTCTTTTACTCTGGTGAACAAAAGAGTGAATCAATCAAGTCACATGATCTATCAAAACTGCCTTAGTACTACCCCTTCATCATCTTATCACTGCTCAGTGCTATTTGACAACATTTTCTAGTTAGACGATTATGCCAAAGGACTTCTGGAGTTTACTGTGATTGTGAAGAATATTTTAAGATGTGTTACTATATTAACAACTGGCTTCAATGTGACACCTTCATCAGTTGTCACCTTCTCTGAAACACTAGACTACAAAACCAGCTGTATCTTTTGTTGTTCCAGCTCCACTTTATTCAGGATTTCCTTCCACAAGGAACTCAAGTTGGCCATTTGCTTCATGGACTTTTATAGCAAAAAAAATTTCAAGACCCCACAAGGCATTCTGGTGATAATCTGATCGAGAAATTTCTTTCCTCTGGTAGCATCCAATGTTTTTTTCTTTCCACTTTCTCAGATGAAGTAAACCCATCCTAAGCTTCCTGAATAGAAATATGCATGCGTGATAACAGGGTTTAAGATAGTCTGTAAAATAGAAAGCCCTGGCACAACTTCCTGGTGAAAAGTTGTTTGAGGGCAATTCCTGTTGTGTAATTATCCTCTTGGTTCCCCTTGTAATAAGTGTGAAAAAGTCTTACACACTTCCATGTGACTAAGCAAATACCTAAAAACTGAAGAAATACTTAGCTGGTTGACCCAAACCATCTAGAGAGTACAGTTGGAAAAAAGTAGAAAGGGAGGACATAAACAGCAAGGTCTTCCCCCTTTTAGTTCCTGCCAGCACCACTCTCAAGGTTTTGAAGGCACTCTGCATAAGGAACCCACATTTAATTTCCTTTGAAACACCTGAGGTCCATCAGAAGTCCTATTTCAAGGAGCAACTCTGCTCGTTTATCTATTAACTGTCTGCATAATAAACTCCTCAAGCCTCATGCAGTCATGTTACTCAGGAGGAGATGAGCATTTAAGAAACATTACTTTAAATCTTCTGTAGAATATGCTATAATCTTTCTATGTACCTTCACCTAATAAAGTTGGGGGCTATCATCTACCACTGGCATAACGCAGGCAAAATACATATAGCATTTACCCCTAGAGTTGCTTTTCTCAACAGAATATAGAGAATGCTTGTGTGAAAAGAAATCTGGGGACAGTTCGCATTTGCTTTTGCAAATAGATTAGCAACCTTCATTTTTCTGGTCTCTCAAAATATTTTTTCACAGTACATAGCCAATGACTGTGTTATAACTAATGTACTTTCCTATGATGTATCACCTTAAATTGAAATATTTAATTATGGATATATTTAATATGTCATGAATCATTGTTCAGTATGCCTTCATAATATTAGTTATTAATTATTCCTTATTCTATATTCATTCATTAATTATAGTTATACTTTTTATGTGTGGAAAATATATCTGCTCCTCTATGAAGGACATCTGTCATATATTCCCACCTTTTCTGTGCTGATGTTTAAAAACTGTGGGTTAGCCTGTAAAATAGTACAAATGCTATCAGTATGCTAATAACAGTAGCTGTTTTTTCAAAGCTTATCCTGTCTAAAAGAATAGCTTCTATTCAAACTTTAATAACAGCAATTTTAGCCTTCTGTAGACATTTAAAAAGTAACGGTACGATAATTCCGAGGTGCTCCTTAAGAAATTAAAGTGTTTCTGTAGGAGAAACAAGCTACTGTCAACTGCACGTGTAAGTTTTTCAGATAAGAACGCCCATTTAGTGACCGTGACCAGATGGTATCTCAGCTACTAGTGTATCTTCACCATCTACTTGTAGTCTAAAATATTGCACCTTAATTTTTAATATTTAATCATAAGCATCTTGGATTTTTAAAGATAGATAAATAATTCAAATGTTATTGAAAGAACCTTGCACTATAAACTATCCATAGCTTTTTTTCTGAATATTTTTTCTTTCCAATGGTATAGCATAAAAATGCCATTAATGGAGTGGTCAATGTAATTTCACACATGGGATTTTTGAAGACCTGATTCAAAACTCACCAGTCATTGGGATTCATCCTCAATCATCCTAGATATTTAGATATATAAACAGCTATTTTGGTTAATAGATAAAATTAATAAAATACAATCCATTAATACTTGCCATTAGACTTTGTCATGTAAATCTAATGTTTATCTATCTGTGAGTAGATGCTATTCTCCATTCAAGGCTTTTCCATAACTGCTTACTTTTTAAATAGTTTCTGCAAATAGTGCAAGGGGTTTAAATGTCAGTCAGCACACCTAAGCATATTGATAAACATGTATAAACTCATATATATACACAATCCATTACTGTGTCTTCAGTGTTTTGGCATACCACAGGAATGTTGAAGCACAAGCCTGAGTGAAATGTAACTGCAGAATAAGTAAAGACAGTTTAAATTAATAACTTAATTTCTTTGTTGGCTACTGAATAGCCTTAGATGTGGCAGAAAATATTAGTAATACATCCATAGGAAGAACAATCTCCTGTTTTGCTTCATTCCTTGTCACTATAACCATCACTAAGCTCTGCAGAAATAGAGTCTTTGAAAGAGTTTTGTTATTGGAGTTATCTAACCTAAGTTTTTAGGACTAGATTGGTGCTGCACACACCACTGCTCCAGATATGCTTAAACAAATCACACTGTTTCATTATTTTCATGTACATTAATACATTGATTAAAAAAAAAAAAAAAACACAAACATTTCCATTAGTATGACCTACTCTAGAGCATACTTCCTCTATTCAGCAGAAAACCTGACTAATTTGCTGTTAGGTTAAACTGTATGTCACATTATTGAAATGTCAATAGATCTTTGCTTTGTTATGCAGTCTTTCTAAAGTGGTTGGGTTTGAAAGTCATTTAAGATGTGAATTCTTTCAGTACTGTAAATGAATAGATAATCTACTGAAGTTTTGTCAGTTATTGATACTTTGTGGGCAGCTGTCACTAAAAACTACTAAGAATTTCCACTCTTTCTGTTAATTATTTGGACACCTCTAGGCCAAATAACCATCTCTATTGCAGCTGTAATACTCTGAAGTTTTCTACCTGGTTGTCCTCATGTAAAAGGAACTCCTTAGTAAAGGAATGAAAAGTTGTATAACAATCAGTGGCACTTGTCTCTCATATACAGCAGCTGATGTTTCCCTCTTGACTGCAACCTCCTGATTTGTGGATTGCATGTCATTCACAGCTCCTGAGTTTGGAGCTTTATGGGGGTATTTTATGACTAATCTTTCCTGGAAAATGTTAGATTGAAAAGCACATATTCTGCAAAAAACAATACTATACTTCTTACCTGCATTTTTGTATTTTTTAGAAAGGGCTTTTTTTTAGCAATCTACAAGTTTTAAAGGGGAATTGAGCCTACATTTATAGACTTATTTAATTGTTAAACTTGCACATATTAAGTTTTAATTTCCGGTGATTATCATGTATAATTCAGTGTGCCTTGCTACTGAGTCAGTAACATAGATTTACTAATGACTGCATTATACAAGTTGTACGACATTTAATTAGGAAATTCTGCCAGTTTGTTAGCACAGTGCTTTATATAAGCAGCACAGCACAGCACATTAAACTATTGAATTCCTCTTTGAGAACCCACCTAGAAATGCTTTATCTGATGTTACAAAATTTATGACTGCAATAAGTAACTAGAGAGGGTCATTAAAACACTGTAGATTTCAAAGCTATGAATACATTCACACCGCAAGGTATAAAATGTATATTCTGGAAGTTCTTAAAATCAAATGCACACTTCCTATAAAATCATTAAAGCATTTTTCTTCCAATTTTTAAATTGTAAGCGTCGCAACTATAAAAGATCTATTAATCTCCAAGAAGGGAAGGAGAGGGGACGAATCCAGATCAATGTCTGATGAAGGAAGGATTTTGTATTGGGCGCAAGATGAGAAAAAAAAGCATATTCTTAGTACAAGCTAAATAGAAAGTTTCAAAACTTTTCCAAAGCAGGAATTTTTTATTTTTTATTTTTTTTTAAATTGGTCCAGATGTGAGAACCTATATTTAATTATATACCTTATTACACATAAGTGGTAAAATTTTCAACACTGTGGTCATGACTCAGCAAAGATTAATCATGTATATCTGCTTGGGCTGTGAGTTAAGTCTGTATAGTCAGTGTAATTTCTTTTAATAAGACATTTGTGGGTATAAAATCAAGGTAAACCTGCTAATAGCATTGTTAAGGTCAATGAAGTTATCCCTGGCTTCAAGCAAAGTATTTGTTTAATGCGTTGGCTGAATCAAGTTATGCATATGAAATCTGGTATGAAATTGAACTTATGTATACATAAATAATCAGCATGCTTTGACAGTGCCTTTTGAGGGATTATGTCCATGATAAAATAATTACATTTAGAAATTTTTGTATTTTGGGGACATAAAAGAAGTTATCCTTGTGTAGAAAAAGGAATGAGAAACAGAGGTAAACAGAATTTTTAACAAAGATTCCTCCAACTAGAAGTGACCATTATAATGTAACAGATTTTTCTTCAAAGGAAAGGTCTTATTTTAAAAATATTTTCTTTATATTTTCTTCCAAAAAGGTTTTTTTTTTTCTTTTAGCTAGAAAAATGCTATTGTCTTATTGCACCTGTGTTTTCAGTTTGATATGAGTATTCTACTATCTCTTAAACTTTTCTTAAAACCTTTGTTACTGCAGTGAGAATGTGAGCCCTTGTTTTTTTAAACCTGTGATTTATCCCTTGCCATGAGAGGGAGAATCTTGCAAGTACTAATTTTAAGTCAAAAAGGAAAAGAAAAAAAAAGGAGACAATAAGAAGAACCTTTGTTTCTCTGGGGCTCTGCTATGAAGATAGAAGTGTGGTCTCCTGTGCAGTAATGCACACATTTGACCAAGGGCAGAGGAAGGAGATGGACCCAGAAGAAACAGTGGACAACAAGGAAAAAGAAAGAAAGATTAAGAGCTAGGCAAGGTGCAAAACTTAGGAACCAATAAACAGAAGTGGTGCTTTAAATGTTGCAGTTCTCCCACAACTGCAAGGAAACCCATTTATTTAACAGATATGATGATAGCTAGTGTGGAGTGATACTCTAACAACTCTGCTATGCACTTGAGCACATTGAAGGCAAAATACATATTTCCTGGGAGTGTAAGCAGACTGTGCATGAGATATCGGAGCTATTAAAAATATCACTGTACAAGCTGACTACAGCTTTATAGCCAAACTGACAGAGCTGGCTCAAGACTTCACAGAAAATGTGGAAAGATATCAAGGCAGTCTTCACATCCTGACAAAAAGCAAGGGAAAAATCCAGTACTTCTGAGAATTTTTACCAAAGTAAATCAATTTCTCTGAAAAAAAAAAGCCTTCTCTTCAAGAAAGGCTGGACCCCAGGGGGAAAACTGAATCAGCGCTGTAGATCCTGAAGAATGCATGCTTCTTTGGATATCTGCTCCCAAGTTATTACTGCAGGGCTGGTTATAAAATTTCCAATGTTATCCTTTCTCTTGAAGGGGAAGACGCGTACAAACTAAATCTACACAGCAAGTTTCCTACCAGGGACAAGCCAAGTCCCCAATACAGGCTAAGCATCAATGCGAGAGCTCTTTCAGTAAAAGTACTGAGTCTTTCCTGTAACCTAAGTGTTCACTGGATATAATGAAATTGATTTGGTTCCAAGCTTGCATTTCACAGCATTGTATTTAATTTAAACACAGTTTTCATCTCAGCTGTGCTACTCTGTTCAGAGTCAGGTAATGATTTTTAAGAATGATCAAATTTCAAATTTTCTCTTCATAAGACTAAATAGGTTTGTAACTCTGATATACATATGAATGTTATAAAATTATTTATTAAAATTGTGTTACTCATTTTATTAAAATCAGTATAGCTTTGTGATTTATAAACAGCAAGAACAAGACTTGTCTTCTGAAGCAATTTGGAATGCATTGATAAGCATGTAGTTAATAATTAAAATATACTATGTAATTCGGAATTTTTACATTCCACAATAGGTCAAATAAACAGTCTGTCCTAAATTCACAGGAATAACCAGGGTTATAACTAGGTTGCATGGGCAGACTATCAGAAACAGCTTACAATCACAACAAACTGATAACCACCAAACAGTTTCGAGGTCAGTTCACATTTGTAACCAAATATCTTTCCAAAGAAAGAAAAAAAAGCCTATGTATGTCCATTGCTAACAGGATGAGAGCTGGGAGAGGCAACCAGGCTCCTTCAAGGGAAGAATTATTACTCAAGGTACAAAGGTGAAATCAAGCAGCGACGAAGCTTAGTAAAGTGTGGCTGGGAAGCACGTAATTGAGAATAAAAGCATTTTGAATTACATCCTGGATTTATCTTACTTTAAATTTGTCATTTCTTCATCTGACTTTGCCTTAGTGTTTTTTTATCATAAAATATGCAAGAGAACATCAAAGGCAGTAGCCTTTCATTTCAATATAACCAAATCTCTTCTCATGTGCCAGGAAGGACTTGCCTATGAAATAAAGTTCTGGGGAAATCTTCTCTCCAAGAAGCATTTCCTTCTTAACAGATTTACTTTTTATAAAAACAAGCATATGGATTTATACCAAAAAAGCCATTTGCCTCAATATCCTGTCTTGGATAGCGATAGGTATTCTTAGGGACGTATATATAAGATGGAAAATGCATAAAAGGTAATATTTCCCCTGGTACACCATCTCAGTTTCCAGAAATTAGGTAACAACTTCCTGAGCTGGAGATCACATCTGGACCATCATTCTTCATCACAACTGATTAAACTACCACAAACGAAATCGTCCAGCCCATTTCTGTTGAATCGTGTTTTTCTTAGCATACAGGAATTGGTGCTATGGGAACACAAACAATTTGTAACCTCACACACCTTTCTACTAATATGAAAAAGATTCCACATGCAAAACAGTGCTTTCAGTTTATGCGCTGTTTCATTAAGTCATACAGAAAAAGAACGATGTAAAAATAAGGGAGCATGTGAAAAGGCAGACTGAAAGGAGGAGGTAAGACCATTAAATTCTTACAGGTGACGTGCGTATTGTATTGCAACAATAAAGGCTTAAATAGGGGTGAAAAAAGACAGAATGCCAAGCAAAGGAGTTTCTAGAAGCAGGAAAACATCTTTCAAATTGCTGAAAACATGTATATTCGAATTAATACAACAAAGTGGATGATAGAAACTCAGGCATATCAAACAAAAAGAAAAATAAAGCAGACAAAACCAAAATTTGAAGCTAATAATTAGCAAAGAAAATAAAACCTATACTAAATCCCTCAAACACATGAGGAGAAGAAACCCACACACTTTTAGTGAGACAGTTGATGATCAGGATAAAATGTTACATATTTTTTGCCTTTACATTCAGTGTAAAAAATTCCACCTCCATAACCTTCCTGAATTGAGCTCAGCAAAGGGCCTGTCTGAAACGGAAGTAATTGTAGGAAGGAATATGGAGCAACACACCACTAAAACACACCAGCAGGCCTGGATCATGTGCCCCAAATGCTCTAAGAGATCTCAGAGATGAAGCAGCTAAATTAATAACAGCATTATCTAAATTCTGCTGAAGACTCTCATGGCACCTGAGGACTAGAGTGTAGCAAATGTGGTATCAGCTATTTTTTAAAAGCTCCAGTGGGACCAAGAAAATTCTAAGTCTGACTTCTTTACAGGGGAAATTAGTACAAGTGTAAACAAAGTGTAAAATTATCGGATACCTTGAGAAATATGGCCTGCCTGAGAAAAACTAGCATGGCTTCAGTAAGGTGAATATTTACCAAGTACTTGATCAGTATTCATACGTCACAAAACTTCAATTCTCATTTGGTTTTATCCTAAAAAAATCCTAGAATAAAATAGACATAAACAAAAGAAATTAAACCACTTCTCTTCCTTTCCCTTTTCTGCTGATTGTTCTCACTCACCCTGACCAGCACAAGCAGAGCTATCCTGCCTTCACTTGTGCTAAGATACCTGAGTTTTGCAGGTGGGGACCCATCAAGAGGCTTCCTGTTTTTTTTGAGGTAAGCAATTCTTCAGCATTTCCCCTGCAATTAATCTCTATTAAAACTTAGGATTCTTAATTTATTGAGGTCTCCTGACTGTATATGGATTGCATGGGTCACACATATATATTTTTGCCTACTTGTCTATACTCAGTGTTTCCTTTCAGATGGAATAGGCAAGGGAAAACTGGCAGTGCATTATTTCAAAACATGAAAAGTTTGTTACCCTTCAGTTGCATCAATCTACTCCTTCTTTCAATCAATCTGCCATTATAACATTATTTACTTGCATTTATTGTTCCTTCATTTAAGTAGCCAACCTTCATGTTTAGCTGTCATTTTTTAAACTAATTTCCAGGGAAAATCAACTCTAGGTGCCAGGTTTGGGGTTTTCTGGTTGGGTGGTTTTGTTTGTTTGTTTGTTTATCCAGGAAATCAGACTTGAGCTGTCGCAATTCCACCTTACAATGTAATTACCTCAGGTTTAGAATACAGAATAACTATTCTTCATTTCTGCTTTCCTTAAGCATTCAGCTGGAGTGCGCAGCTATAGCTATGCTGCTTCCAGTCTGCAGCACCCCTCCAGCTGAACTATGCTGGGAAAGAGAAACAGCTTGAAAGAATTCATAATTATGATCTGTTTGGCCTGTTAATGGAATGTTTTGCTTCTAGCCTCTTTAAAATTATATTTTCAGAAACAGCATTTTTTAGCGGTGATTTTGAACATTTCAGGCCCAGTTTCTGTTGCTTTATTCTGAACAGTCTTGTGTCTTTCTGTGCCTCGGTTGGGGCTGGAGCTGGCTGTACTTTCCTGTCCAAGGCCCTTTCTTTTTCATAGATGCTATCTGGAGCGAGTTCCACCAATAGAAAGGAGCAGCAAAGATGAGCATCAGAACACAGCTGCTGTAAAGGGGCATCAGACCAGAGGACCTGACAGGTACTCAGGTGTGGAGTGAGGCTGAGGGGTGGTGTCCCCATATCATGCAGAAGCAAGAAAGAGAATTTTAAATAGGGTTTCTGCAGCCTTTCTACAAGAATCCCCCCTAAGAAATAGTAGGATATTGCAGTGGACAGAGTGCCAGGAAGATTCATTGATCACTGGCCCAAAAGCTTAATAGTACTATGACACTTACTAGTAGGATGTTCTTTTTATATCAACTGGTGCTGCCAATTGATAAACACTAGCATCACAGTGATCAAAACCCCATTTCCCTTATCTAATCCTGAAAAAGGGAGATCAAACAGATTACACAACCAACTTCAGGGACAATTCAGTACTGCTAGAGAAAGCAGACAGGACATTTTTTTTCCAAAACAAAGATTTTTAGATCTTTTTTTTGGTGATAATTTCATGTCCTTATGAAAGCTCACATTGCCACAAGCCCAGGGAATCCTGCATTTTATTTCTCTCTGTTGATTCACTCAATAACTCAAAGGGAACATATGCTCTCACAGCCTCTGTCACCCTGGAACGTGTGGGTGGTTTCTCCCTTACCTCTGTTTCCCATAAAGCACAAGCTGCTAAAGCAGCTTTGTTTTGTCCTTCTGTTATCTTTCACCAGTACAAGTTCACTAAACTGATATTTCCTGTAGTGGTTCTTATGCACGAAGAATCTTTATGAAATAACCATGTGGATTCCAAAGGGGATCCAAAACCACCTCAATATAATAAAAGTTCAAAAGATCTTCACTGTATGCCTGATGTATGCTATGCAAGTAATCACGTGTGAGAACTCCAGCGTGAATAGTAGAACCACAAAATGCAAAATCAGTGTGAGGAACTACCAAAAAGTTGTGGATTAAAACCACCACGTAAATTAGAATCATGGATGCTAACCCTCGGGTTTTTTATTTAAAGGGAAGAATTTTGTTAGAGGGTAAAGTAAACTGGATGGTCATTAAAAGACAGACTATAGTAATGGGATTCAACAATAGTTGTGCTGAAAACAAAGAAAAGACATTTATAAATGATTCTCCAAAGTTGCATTTGTATGATAAATAAGAATGCAAGCAGACTTAGTTTTGTCCCATTATTTTTCTGCTCCGAACCAGCTATCAGTAGATTTACATAAACAAATTTTGCCGCAGGAAACTTCAGTGACTTTGTCTAAGAAAAAACAGAAAAGATGGCTTATTTGTCCCATTAAGTAGAAATCAGTATATCAGCTCCAGCACAAACTTGCATCATCAAGTTCATCTGAGAGAACTTATATTTGCAGATATCTAAAAATTTTCAGTAGACCCTTAAATGGGGTTGCTTTATTTAAGCTCTTTTATAGACCTCTGAAGTCAAGGTTCACTTTTATCAAACAAGATAGAAGTTGACTATTATACCTAGAAAAAATTTATTTATAGATTCCAAAAATGGTCTTCCCAAAAAATCTTTAGAATATTGGCAGGAGACCCTTAGATTCTAGAAAATTTACAGTAAAAAAAAAAAAAAAAAAGTTAAACATTATAACAATAAATATTATTTCTAGCTCCAAACTGTTTTTCCTAAGCATTTTTTCCTTCCTATATTGAAGATAAATATTGAATTACTTAATTTCATAACACTTCATAGCTCATTAAGTAATTATCCACTTTGGGATCTTTAATATCTTTTTTCCTTCAGGAAGAATTTAGATTTTACAGATGACTTACCACTTTTCATTGAGAAAAAAAAAGTCTGTCAATCTTGGATTACTGTTGCTTACTAAAGTTATGACATCCTTATTTTTCTTAAATGAGTCTGTGTTCTCTTTCAAATATAAATTAAAAAAAAATATATACCAATTAATGACAAGAAACATTGTAGGAAAATGCATGGGTTTTTCTCAAAATATAATTGTTGGCTTCTAACAATGGACAGAACAGTAATTCTTTGTAAGATCTCGTAGATTTGAACTAAGAAGGTGTGATCATTGGTATGCCAAGCTGTTGGTAAGGCAGTGAGAGAGTTATTATAGTTAATGCACACCTGAGTTCTCTATGAAGATGCATTAGCTACTATATTTTGTTGAGAGTATGAATGAAAGTTTAATATTTATGATTCTTAAAATTGCATTTTAAATTTCACAGCAAATCACCTTGAGGCATTTACTCAACAGTGTTAATTTACTGTTATATGTTCCAGATGTTTCCCACAATTCCACAGTAGAAGGGCAGGTTGACTTTTCTCTTTTTTCGCAAAGTGATTCATTTTTACCAGGGATATTCCTGAATATTACATATGGCTGGGTTTTTCTTTCACTTTAATACCCAATATATGCATTTGTAATACCCAATATATATTTAATGCCTGACCAGTTTGGTGGCCTTTCATGCCTGACCAATTTAGTGGCCTTCTATGATAGTGCTACAGAACTGATGGGCAGGGGTAGAGCAGTTGATGTCATCTACCTGGACTTGTGCAAAGCATTTGACACTGTCCCACATGACATCCTTCTCTCTAAATTGGAGAGACATCAATTTGATAGGTGGACCACTCGGTGGATAAAGAACTGGCTGGATGGCTGCACACAGAGTTGTGATCAATGGCTCAATGTCCAGCTGTAGACCAGTAACGAGTGGTGCCCCTCAGGGATCAGTGTTGGGCTTGGTCTTGTTCAACATCTTTATCGGTGACATGGACAGTGGGATTGAGTGCGCCCTCAGCATGTTTACTGATGACACCAAGCTGTGCAGCTCGGTTCATATGCTGGAGGGAAGGAATGCCATCCAGAGGGACCTTGACACGCTTGTGAGGTGGGCTGATGCCAACATGATGAAGTTCAACCATGCTAAGTTCAAGGTCCTACATCTGGGTAGGAGCAATGCCAGGCACAGCTCCAGGTTGGGCAGAGAAGAGATTCAGAGCAGCCCTGCAGAGAAGGACTTGGGGGTGCTGGTCAATGAGAAAATGAACATGAGATGGCTTCAGTGTGAGCTCACAACCCAGAAAGCCAACCATATCCTGGGCTGCATCCAAAGGAGTGTGACCAGCAGGTCAAGGGAGGTGATCCCACCCTTCTACTCTGCTCTCGTGTGACCTCACTTGGAATATTATGTGCAGTTCTGGTGTCCTCAACATAAAAAGGACATGGAACTGTTAGAACAAGTCCAGAGGAGGGCCATAAGGATGATCAGGTGACTGGAGCACCTCCCATATGAAGATAGGCTGAGAAAATTGGGGCTGTTCAGCCTGGAGAAGAGAAGGCTGCATGGAGACCTCATAGTAGCATTCCAGTATCTGAAGGGGGCCTATAAGGATGCTGGGGAGGGACTCTCCTTAGGAACTGTAGTGACAGGACAAGGGGCAATGGGTTCAAACTTAAACGGGGGAAGTTTAGATTGGATATCAGGAGGAAGTTCTTTACTCTGAGGGTGAAGAGGCACTGGAATAGGTTGCCCAGGGAAGCTGTGAATGCTCCATCGCTGGCAGTGTTCAAGGCCAGGGTGGACAAAGCCTTGGGAAACATGGTTTAGTGGGAGGTGTCCCTGCCCACGGCAGTGGGGTTGGAACTAGATGATCTTGAGGTTCTTTCCAACCCTAGCTATTTTGTGATTCTATTTGGAGCTGCTTGTATAAAATCATTAATTTATAGCCATTCAGCACTCTAGCATCTTCAGCAGTGACTGTATTACCACAAATGGAGAAACAGCATGAACTTTCTTTTAAGATCCTTTTAGGCTATGTTCTGTATTTTGCACGTCTGCTTTGGTGAGACTTAGAGTGAATAATACTTTGGCTTGTGACTATTGGCAAATCAATGTAGTACTCAGTATAATCTACTTCCATAAGGTAAAATCTACTTTCTATGGAAAAATATGACTGAAGTTTTTGTACATATGTAAGATTTGCCAGATATCAATCACATTTAAAAACTCAAATGCTTGTTTCAATAGACTGTTGACGCTGCTGCTCTCTGGAATCAGTCAGTAACTGTATCTGAATGGATGTTGAAGTTATTTTCTCAGTTTTTAGTATTATGTGAATTATTATTGTTATATTGAGAGTAATAATTTTGCTGTCATAAATAAATCCTGTACTGAAACTAAAGAAGTGAATATCACATAACAATAGCAGCTGACTTTTTTCTCATTTATTTTATATAGCATCTGTTAGAATTTTTCCTAAGATAACTTAACAGCAAATTGGATTCCTCCAAGGGAGAACACTAAGCACAACTTGTTTTATTTCACTGTCTTTAATGGCACGAAACATTATGCATCTGTATATAGTTACTTGAAGAAGATTATACTGGAAATTTATGCACTTGTGGCAAATATAGTTGGTTATTGTCATCATTTACTTACACAGAAATGAAGAATGTAACGGGGATCCCATCTATCTGACAAATTAAGTGATATTAACATATTTTGACTTGTGTAGCAAAAAAATCACAAACAGAAAACACAACTAAAACACCATGTAGAATCTTTATCACTATTCATAACACACCTATTTTTGTTTAACAGTTCAGCAGGTTTCACTCCTTATTTTTGTCCTCTGGGTGTCTCCCTTTTAATTTTCATCAGCTCTTACATGATCCTGTTTTATCCACAGATGGATGAGGATTTATTGAAGCAATCCAAAAGGCTTAATTTGAAGTGCTCAAACTGCATCAGATTTTTCTGCAAATAAGCTTTATTTTTTTGAGGGCTTGTGATTAATGTTCAAAAAGCATAATTGTGTACAAGTTAGGATAAATACCATAACTATAAAAAAGGTTCCATAATATGTCATGGATTTGACATTATTACACATTTTAATGGTCTGGACAGTAGGGTAAGATGAATTTCAAAGAAGAGTAAGGGTAAGAAAAATTTCAAATTGCACCTGTAAGGGGTTTCAAGTAAGCTAGAAGACAAAATCTGAGTTCAAAATGTTCTTATAATATCTTTCAGCAGGAAATCACATCACAGTAGGACTGCTTAGTTACACAAATGGAGACACAAAAAGGACTTCAAGAAAAAAGGCAATGTGGCTGGTTTGGAACATAAACTGAATTCAAATTAGCAGTGCTATACTCTTGAAAGACATAGGGAGCTACCCTTTCAGTCTTTTCTATCTGAGAAAAATCTCAGGTGAAATACTTCATCAAAGGGACGACCTAGGCAATCAAAATTCCTTGTGGATTTGTTACTAGTACTATTATTGGTTTTGCATTATTATTATTGCAGCACAGGAACCATTTTTTGTGCTATTGTGAAATCTGCCTGCCAATGAAATACATATACAGACAGCTAACAAGTTGTACCATTTTTTCTGAAGTCTGTCTGTGCTATACCAGATGTGGCAAAATATTTTTACATGTAGAACCTGTCATGTTCAATAAGTCCTTGGGAATCAGGATGTGGGCAGCAGTGATGCTTTTTCACTTTTATGAACCATTCAAGCACTAAACTTGGGCCAGTCAGTTGAGCCTAAGTTCAGATTTCTGGAAACACTAGTTTATTTCTATCAAATATAGTTATTTTATGTGTTTTTACCTACACTCTCTTGTCTGATTAAAGGTACATTAACACTAAGTGCATCACACATCAACACTGAGTGACCTGATGAGAATTCAGGTTCCATCATGCTTACACAGATTTGGCAATACTGGTGATTTTGGTCTTTTGAATAATTCTGTACCTAAGGGCCATGGCAGTACTGCTGCCTGCAGTGGTTTTCCTGGCATGGACTGTATTCTCTTATTGCCTTATCTGTGCCTCACAGAACTGCAGTTTTACCTTTTCTGCTTCCATCAGCAGTTGCCTGAGATTTCTCAGCTATATCACCTATTGCTTGTACTTTTATCTCCACTTAAGCTGCCATTGCTCAAAATAAGTCTCTAATAGATAAGAGTGTGGTAGACTGATTTGTTAGACTGATTTTTAACTTCTTGCTTTTCTCTTGCTCACCGAAAAGTCTTTCTCAGTTCTTCAGTCTGTCTTTATGGTTCCTAATCCATATTGTACCTGTTTTGGTGTAACTTCACTGTCTACTAGCACTTCAAGATCTGCATGATTGCTTTTTAATATATTGTATATCTAATAAAAATACCAAAGGAACTTGATTTAAATGTAGAATACTTGAATACTATATACAAAAAATTAGAATGTGAAAGCTGTCCTTCTGAATGCAAATCCTATATTCTACTTAGATTTACTGAAGAGAATTCTCTTACTGGGACTTCTATCACAGGAAATCTTCTGAGATAATGTTTAAGCTATAAAGTTTTATTAAAGCCTGTGTGCATCACTCATGCTCATTTTGTCTTTGCAAAAACAACCAGCTCTTCTATCTTCTCATTCATAAAGGACTTTGCTTTCTCCTTTATCACAATAGCATTTACTTTGCTGATTGGAGGAAATTAAATTTTTGTTTGAGAAGGATCACTGGTGTACGTTACATTTTAGGATTCAGAAACTATCAGTATATGTGGAATATGGTTTTTGCATACCGAACATGGTTTTTTGGCATTTACAGTAAACTCAGTTTCAACTGTGTTACTAAAACAGAAGTTTAATAGCTTAAGAGCAGGAATGCAGCTGCATCTCCTGTTTAGGAAGTGGTGCTACTTAAAAATATATATTTGAACAGTTGCACCTAATCTTACTGGTTTTATGTCTAAAACATTAAATAATTCTTTTTAACTTCTGTATTGTTTCCATAGTTAAAATGAAAGTTAATTTACTTGGAATAACATTACATTATAATTTTGTTAACGCTTTAAAATCATATGGCTCTGCAATTAATGTTTGCTACATTTTGCATTACACTTGACAGATCTGAATCATCATTGCAAAGTTCCGTCAGCATTGATTGTAAGACTGAATGTCTGGAAAAATTTATCTTTTGCCCTTCTGAACAAATGCAGGGTGATCCTGCGGCTCATTTCCTGGCCCATCTAATGGAAATTTTGTCAATTCAGAAATCCTTTTTTTCAGCTGGGAAAAATTGCTCCTCTGCATGTGCGTCACTCTCCTGTCCCTGACTTGGAGAAATAGCAACTAACTTAAAGCACCTACATTGTTTTAGCAGAACCAACCAACTTAAAGCATCTATTGCCCCTCTGGGTGTACTTCTCTCCTGTGGTTTACTTGGAGAAATAGCAGCTAACTTAAAGCAGCTACATCTTTACCTAAAATGAGATATTCTACATCCTAATATATCCCACCTGGAGAACTCAGGTAACATTTCAGACATAACGTGTTTTCAAATGATGGTTTCTTATTTCTGCTGATTCCATGGGTTTGAGTTCAGGTTAAACAAGCTTCCTTTTAACAGTGCTCAGCTGAATGTAATTGCACTTTGTAAATAAATCAAGTTTAATCTTTTCACCTTTCAAAAAGGAGAAAAATGGGAACATTTCTGGCAAAAATATTGTCATTTTTCAATCTGTTGTAAGCGTGTCACTATTAGAAGAGTTGTATAATTACCTAGGATACCATTGGTAATGTTGTATTTCATTATAAACATTGGATATACAATACGTTTTGGGCCATCATTACTTCTACTCTTACCTTAACAGATCATATGTTTTTAATATATTTCCATGTTCAGTATTGGTCTGGATGTCTGTGCAGATTCAGCTCCAATATTTACCAAAGTGAGCATACTTTTGTTGGTGTGGTTTCTCTCACAGTATATTCTTTCACTTCAAAGAAGGTAGCTACCCCAGGTGATTTATTGTTTAATGCTATAAATATCGCACAGACCAGTTATCTATGTTTCTGTGTGAGTTTTATCTGTATTTTTAAACAATTCAGCTTTTAAAAAGCCCGATTCTATATATACACAGTCCTACACTGGAAGGTGTACTTGTTTCAAAGACTGAAGTCCCAGAAATTATTTTTATGCTGAACAAGTATGTGTGCTCCACAGCAAATATGTAGTCTTGCTTCAAAGGCCCTATAGACCCTGTATGTGTGTTCAGGCTCCCACTCAACCAAAGATGGAAAGGGGCCATCAAACATTCAGGCAGGATCAAACAGATGTGCATCCCTACTTAAAACCTCAGGGATACTCCCAGACGTTTTTACACTTTAGATAAAATTTAAACTAAATTTCGTGTGCCAAATGGCTGCAAGGAAACATCAACTAAACATGTTGTGTGGCCAGAAAGTGCTGAAATCTACAGTCAGTTTACTCCTGAAAAATATATGCCTTTTTGTTCTAAAGTAGAAAACTGAACAATATCACCTGTAGAATTTTCCTTCTTCCTTTAGCTCTTTTTTGCTCCCTTTGGCTGCATCCGGCTTCATCATGGATCATGAAAAAGCATTTTGAAATCTGTCCAACATTGTTTAACTAACAGATCAGCCATTTACTTGCTGAAAAGAAGAAATATTTACCAGATGAAATTATGATGGCATGTGCACCATAACTACCTAAATGAATGCCATGACTTTAACAGTACTATTAAACTAACTAATCAAAGATAAAGATTTGACCTACAAAAATCCAGAAAAATTTTTTCTACCACACACTTAAGTAAAGCCCTAAGAAAGAAAATCACATTTAAATAAGACTTAAAATTCAACATGCTTTAAAGTGCAACATATTCTGAACAATATGAAAATCTAAGAAAATTTAACCCTAGGGTACAAACCTATTCGAAACACTGAGACGTCAGATTAGTTGGATTTTATTATTGGCCACGAAGAATTTATTGCCAGACATGAGACATTTCTTACAAAATTTTATCACCATGAGAATAGGATTGCTTCTTATATGGTCATCACTTCCTGAAACTTGTGTAGCTTTAAGTTTTCATTTATGCTTTGAGGAAGCTGGTTGATATTTCTCCAGTTTTTTGAGGCATTTCAAAAACTAAATGCTGAAGGTTTTTTTCTAATTCTGGGGAGAGAACCACTGGCATCTATTTTCTAAAATGACTTAAAGTGTAAATATATAAAACAGGAAAAGAAAACAGAAGCTCTGCTTCACAGAGCTTCACAGAGCAGAATGATGAAGTATCATCCTGCAATGATACTCAATGAAGGATGAAACTTAGACGACAATTTCTGCAATTGACACCAGTTTCTTAAAGAAGCTGAACATTCAGCTGGGTCGTATGGGCACATAGCTGTTGGAAATCCATCCTGAAGTTGTGTTTTCTGGAAATAGGTGATCCTCATGGTTTAAAATTAATGCAGAGCTATACATTTTAATCTCAAGTATCAGACTGACACTTTGCCTGTTACCTACCTCTGCTTTTTGACAGAAAGTTTGTAGCTTCCTATAAAATCTTAGTAAAACTCTTTCTGGATGCAATTTTACATAAGCTGAATTTTATATAACTCTCTACAAATAACCTGAAAAACTATGTATTTTTACATGCAGATTTTATGTAAAATAGTTTTATATTGTTTATAGAATTTTGGCAAAAGAGAAAAGGCATCTACATGATAGACAGCACTGTAACTGTATTATTCAAAACATCTCTGTGGGAAATTCCTAGCGCATGCTTTTCTTCCTGACACAGTTGTTTTTTTTTTAACAGCCGTGATCATTCTCTTGATTATCTAGTTTGTTATCCAAGTGTGAAGGAATAACATCAAACAGAAGTGATTTTGTGAACAAATCTACGTCCCAAAGTGCCTATTCCTCCTCCTGCAAATCTGCAGAATAAAATCAGAGCTTTTTCAATTGAACATCTGTCTACAAGAAAAGTTTTGAAAACACTCTGACACATCATCTGGCTTTTTTCGTAAAGATGCCAATGTTATTTCCTCAATGATTACACTGCATTATTTTCTTCTCGGGACTCAGCCTCACTTTTAAATGTCACTAGGATATCAAGTGCTCGATCGAGTTAAGAGCAGGACAGCTTGGGATCGCCATTTGTTAGTACATGAGCAAATTCCTTTCAGAAAAGTGCTGTTCAGCATATTATGTTTTGGGATCAATTGGCTTCTCTAAATTAGGGTATGAATCACTTAATCAGGATACAGTACTCCTGAAAAATATTTTGGAAATCTCAACATGCTGAGATTTTCACGTGCCTGGAGTTTCTAATGCCATATTCAAATTTAATTGATACCGGTACAGCTGTAAGATTCCGTGTGACAGCATGTTTTTTTACAGCAGCCGTAAATAACAGCCTATAGGTGGTAAAGCGAGGTACAAAGTACAATTACACATACAATAATTAGTTCTGAGGTTCTGCGAAGAAAAAAATACCTACCCTGTGTGAAGGAACAGACTATTTAAAAACAAATTACTAGGTTTCTCAAAGTGAACATTGACCAAGTCTGTAAAAACATTGATGTCTTCCTACCTTCTCATCCTTTATGAACAACTTTCCCCTGTTGTTGTCTTTCTAGCTATCAAAGTCCAAATAGACACAGTATTGGTCTAAATCTGATTCTTTCGGTCAGAAGACAGACCCAGGATCAAAGAAACTCAAAGAGAGCTAAGCATTTGTATTGGACCAAGTTAAGCCTTGGTTTGGCAGCAAGCTTTTGGACATCTGCTTCCTGCTCTACTGCCCTAATTCCACGTCTGCATGTTGAATTCAATGACAAAACTACTATTAACTTCAGATGTCCAATAACTAAAATAAAGTGGTATGTGCAAACTACGTTAGGAATTAAAACTGGAGTATCAAGTTAAGCAACAGAAAAATAGTCTTGGGAATTAAGAGCTCCACTCACAGTAATCTAAGGAAGAAGAAATACCATATTCAGGATCTATTTCCTTATGACACTTTGTCAGAAAGAGTTCCTATGATTGTTTGCACGATAGAGAGATGCTGACTTCTTCATTTTTTACTGAAAAATAATCAAAATCAACTATGATTGTTCTGACCTAACGCAGCTAAAGAAAACCATCTCAGACTGCTTTAAGAAAAAGCATGATAGTGCTGGACAAGCCTGTATCCTGTTAAGACTAAAAGGACCACGCTCTTCATTTGTGCTGTGTTGGTAGATCATGTGAATACATCAACATTCAGTGGATTCATTCACAGTGCATCTGTAAATATTGTCTCCTAGTGAAAAAAAAAAAAACCCACCTACATAATCTGTATACCAGATTCACTCTGGGGGAGGTTGATAAAATTCTTGTTGGTATTTCTGTGGAATTATGTTCTCCTAAAGCAAGCCCTGGAGTACCAGCATGCTCACTCCAGCATGCTCACTCAAGTGTGAATCGATCTTCAGTTTAGCTCTCTGTTTCTGAGATAGAAGACATTGCATTCATGCAAGAAATGTCCTTATCAATCTTCTGTACTTGACATTATCTGTGCAAGGGGCAATAGAGGCCCTAAAATACCTCGTGCCTCTGGACAATCCTGTCATCAGTTGTGGAGTGAGTCTGTCCTCACTGTTTTTCCTTGCTGTAGCTATTTGAAAATGTTTAACCCATGATAGCTACAGCCAGCCAGTTTGGACCATACATACATTAGTAATGCTGCCTGCCGCCTCCTCACCTGCATGTGCTCATCACAACCAGACATCCCCTGTGACAATGAAGCAGAGGGAAAATCATCTTCATCAAAGAAACTGCCATTTTCTTATCAAGCTACTAACACAACAGATAGATCAAATCATTTATTTCCCACAAATAGCTGAAAATGTATGCCTTAGTAGAAACTTGGATTAGATTTTGATCTCACTGGCATCAATCTGCATTGATTCTATTAACAGCCCTGGACTTACTTTTGTGCATTCGGCCCTTGATATATTAAGATAGCCTTGAGCTAGCTTTCAGACTCTAATTAGGAATTCGCTGAAAGAGAAAAAATGTTTGTTATGATAAATACTGACAGAAATGTAACTACACAAGCCAAGCACTCCCAGTGTAATAACACTACCCTCCTGCGCCTCAGCCAAAAAGAAAGCTAATGCCAGACAGGGAAACAAAGGGGGATCAGGAGGCTCAGACAGAACAGGAACAGAAGGACCATTTGTCAAGCAGTGGCCTTTTTCTTGGTCAAAAAATTGGCTAAGATAAATCCTGATATGCAATAGACCTATAAAATAATTAGGAATGAAAGCCTGAATGATCTAGGTCAGCTTCACAGTTCAATCACCTTATGGAATCTACTCGTCACTGCAGTTTCTCCTCTGACTGCTGAAAATAAGAGCCAAGGACTTCTGCCTTGACTTTTGAAGTCTCACTCCTTGCCTCAGAAACTTACAATTACCTAAAGTTTCAAAGGAAAGTGAAGGAAACTCAAGTTGGTTTAGGAATAATGTCACAAAAGTTTATTTCTACTTTTCAGTGTAGAATAATTTATTCCTCAGTGTATGAGTTTATATTTTGTTTAGATTAGGTTTGGTTTTAACCTATTTCTTCGTAGGCAAGGTGTATTGTAATTGCATCTTTTATGTCAAACACCTTCCAATCAACTTGACCAATTGGCCGATTTAAGTGGGAGTGAATGAAGAATGAAAATCTTAAAGATAGCTAAATTCATACAAATTTCATTAAAACTGTCACCTGACTAGAGGATAGAAACCCAGTTCATGTTCATTCAGAGCAAAAGAGTGAGTTAAATAGTCATCTGTTGTGTTTTGCTTTCTCATGATCCAACCAGCACATAAGCTGCCAACCAAGCTATGGCACATACCTCACAGACCAACAATGGAGAAAAGAAGGCAGCTAGAATTGTTGAGAAATTCTGAGAATCCTCAGAATAGGTGAAGGAGGAGGATGGATCTGAAGATACTGAGGGCATTGGTAGGCAGATTTCTGGGGTTGCGGACATGAACCAGGGGGAAAGCAAGCTAAATAGTGTGACTGCCATAAAAAGTCACAGGGTAATAAGCCATAGGAAAAGATCAATGCTCATTCTGCTTTCAGCTCTGCCACAGCTCTGTTGGGTGTAATACCAGGTCAGTCACCTAATGAGCCAGTGTATCAGATTCCATAAAACAGGGATAAAATGCTTACTCTACAGTTTATAGGGAGGTCGTTCATTCTTGTTAGATAAAAGGCTTTGTAGCATTAAAAAAACCTATAGAAGTGTAAAGTACACACGTATGGAACAGAGAAGTGAATGTAGGTAGACATTATGCCACCCATTGAACATTATGAATTAACACTAAACTGGGACCAGGGCTGATTTCTCATCAAAATTCCCTCACTGAAAATCTCCACTTCAGATTAAGCCGATGAGCATGGGGCATTTCCTTTTCATGGGCTGCATTGTTTTTCAGGTATGAACCCTTGCCTGTGACCTCCTCTGACAGTTAGGCCTTTGAGATACAACTGACTGACACTGGGGCCAGCACAGATTTCTCAGAGACAGTTTACCCATCCATCTCATGATCCTCATGCAGTGTTGGATGTTTCTGCTTTACTCACAAACGTCTAACTATAGCACTTTGTCTAAAAACAGAATCCAGATACGTACAGATAATTTAAAAAAGCAACAGGAATCTTGAAAGTAAAAAGTAACTCACCCTTCCTGAGAGGACTCTTTGAGGGCACAGCAACTATACTTAGGAAGGAGACTCATGTTGTCATGGCTGATATCAGTGATATTGTGAAAGCTGGTCCATTTGCTTCCCTTCTCCTTCTGTCCAAATTTTTCCATGTCTGCATGGAACTTACTTCTTATGGATCCTAATTAACTTCATGCTTTACCTCTTGGCTTTTTCATGCGACGTTTATCAACTTCAGTAACCCCTACAGACCTATTGGCCATTCTGATTTGTGTAGGACATGTCTATCCAATTTTCAAGATATTCTCATCTCAGTAACCACAAATTAAAGTGTGATATCTGATTATTATATCCAACTTCGGGACAAGTCAAACCATTTCTTCCAGAAGCGATTTCTACTTATGGATGTAGAGGCATTTAGGGGACAGTAGATGTCAGAGAAGCAAGTCCAGGTTAAAATCATTGATTAAACATGAAGTTCAAAATTCACTCCATAAGTTCACCAAAACATTGCATTTTCCTCCATCTTTCTGGTCAGTTCACTACATTTCTGATCTGATCATTGCTCATGCTTGGCAAAAACCATTCCTTTTATGTTTGAAATATTTATAATGATATCGTAGGAGTATTAACAACAAATAGGTTCTGACAACTGGAGTATAGAGAACAAGGCTTATAGTACATCCTTATAGGCTTACTAAGTATCTTTGATATGGTAGCCACTGACAACTGCTGGCATGTGGTGTGTGTTGTAATTGAAGCTTTGTTAATAATTAGAGTAGTCCATTCTAGAGGGCTTCCCTGCAAATTTTTGAGATTTTGTGGAGGTCATATCTCATACTATTAGAACTACCATAAATACCTTTGGTCGTCTTTCTAGCTCTCAAATTAACAGCTGCTTTTCCCTCTCTAAAATGACCTTCTACGCTTCAGAAATACCAGTACTTAAAACAGCAATATGGGTTAAAGAATTTAAATGCTTTACATTTTAATTTTTCCTTCTCAGTGGCAAGGCTGTCTGAACTAGAAAATTTGGTTTTGCTATGGCTTTCCAGTTCTTTCATCCTATTTGAAAAAGGTTGTCAGGTTGTCATTCTGGTACTTCAAGAAAGATCAAGTTAACGATGTAAGAAATCACTTCTGGTTTCAGAGCAATCTGATTCTAAATTCTTCCAGAATTATAAAATGAGAATAATTACATAAGGAATAGTAAAGTCTCTAAAGGTTTGTCATTACTAATTCTTTTATAGAACGGATAAGCTAAGTTAAATATATGAATCCTGTTAAATATCAGATCACTTGTTACAGAAGAATAATAGTTACTTTAATTTGTTTTCATCATAGTCACTATATTTAATTGTTCTCATTTTGCAGGTTATTCATATAACAACTTTTGTTCAGTTTGACAAAGTTGTTTGATTGATCTCTCCTACATTCAGAGCCATCTGCCACATTGTTATAAGCAGAAGGATAGCATAAATTGACCATTTGTTACTAAAACAAATGGGAAATACTGTGCTTTCATTATGTCCTTACACCTTACATGTATACTTCTGTCCTTTACAAAATGCAGCATATTGGACTACTGTTCAGTATTCATTATGTTCAGATCAAGTATTTCCATATTTTATTACAAGCTCAGGTTTCTTTTCAGCCCAAGGAAATTGAAAAGTATATTAAGCTTAATATTTCATGCAAAACTAGATTATGTAATGATTTCACATGTAAAGTAGGTGAACAGATGGATTTCTGTTCTTGAGAGATGAACTCGATTAAATTAGAACTGGATTTAGCTAGATTAAATTACATGGTCCTAATAAGGTCATTTAGAAGTAGAAAAATTAAATAAAGATGCATGAATACCCTTGCAAAAATAATCTTTTTTTTTTTCTGAAGAATAATTATTTCAACTTTCTAGCAAGAGTCTATTTCTATTTCTTTCTAAGTAGGGATAAGAAAAGTTTAAGAACTTATTCTGTGTTCAATAAGGTATCTTTTAATGTTGGAATTTTCTCCGGCAAGACTAATTTCTTCCAAATACTTTTCATATCCTATGTGACAGAGCATTAGCAGTTGCTCCTAAACAGATGCTTACATTTGTCACAGGTATTTCGGCCCACACTCAGCAGTAGCCGGACAGGTGTTTTGGAGAAAACCCACATCTGCTTCACAGGCAGAGGTTAGTGTCTCCTGGCTGCCTAATGGCTGCTCCTCTCAGACAAGATCAGTATTAATACTACATCTGCTGCTTCTCTTATGTTCCACTAGTTGCATTTAAAACTGAGCTACTTTCTACATCAATATGCTATTTCTTGATCAAATCCTTCAGCATTTTTTTCATGCACCATGCAGTTGATGCATCACACTCCATTACACATCAACTGAGTTGTTCTGGTTAACATCAGCAAAATGAGAAACAGATTTAAATAGTTAGGTAAATGTATATATCTTTAAATAGAGATAAAAACGCCTTTTATCATTATTACTGTTCTGAACATTGATCTTAATAAGAAGAACGATAAAAAAAAGAGAATTATCTCTATGCATGACAGACCATAAACAGTGATTTGTGTTGTTTAAAAGCTTAGACATTATTTTTTTCACACTACAGCAAGCAATGAACAAGCAGAGAAGGACAGAAAACAATCCTGTACAAAGAAAAAGCTAATGTAAATCAGGGTGGATAGACAGATAATATTAACCTATTTCAAAAGAGAACTATTTTCTAAAGTTAACTGTTTTCTAAAGCAATGGTCCATGGCCAAATATTTCTCCCTTCATTTTACTTTTCAAAGGTACTTAGAAAACCTTCTGAAATCAGTGCTCTGAGTTTCAAAAGTTCATCAGATATGTAACAAGGGTATTTAAAATAAGAACTCCAGATTACAAAGTACTGTTTGTGACTATTTTTCCAATAACTAAGTAGGTTCTAAAGTACCCAAATTCTACAACTAAGCCTGACAACACTGATGGGAGCTTTAGACAACCACAGCAAAACATGTGAGAAACAGAAAAGCGTACAAGAATTTTCTCTCTTCTAAGTAAGAAACAAGTAATACCGAGATATCTTTTAGAAACAGAGCAAACTCTTCTAGTTAACTTACAATAGGGAATTTAGCAAGAAATTAAAACCAAATGTAAAAGGGAATTTTTAGGTCAGTTTTATCTTTTTCCAGTGGTGTTTTGGGGGATTTCTCTGTGTCAAGGAAATTCTGGTTTTTTTTTGGTACGTTTGAGAACATCATCAGGGACAGAAGTAATAGTTTAAGCATGAAAAAGCAAAGATAATATCTCCTCTCCCTTCCAAGAGCTCTTTCTCTTTTTTCTACTCAGTTCTTTAACCGGAACTACTTTCGTAAGAACAGTGAGATGAAAAATCCCTGTTATGCCAAGATAGATTTGTTCTTGCTTATAAAGCTTAATTTTGTTGCAGATGGCTATTTTCATAAGAAGCTTGAAAATCAGATGTGAAATCAATGTTCTAAAGAAACTGTACCTATGTAAACCCTTTTGTTTGCCAGCCTTTTGCGCTTTTAATATCTCATTGGTCTAATCCAGAAAAAGCTAATCAAGCCACATTGTTTTCACATTGTTATGGTTTGTAAATAAGATCTCTGTGATTCCCCTGTTGCAGGCAATCAGATTTCAGGGATTGTTAAAATTTTTAAAGCTATTTCAAATATTCAGGGGGATTCCATAAATTCATTTATTATATATTTTCTTGTATTTTTTAAATGTATCCCCTCTTGTTATTTAAGCATCCCTTATAAAGAAGATAAGGAAAATCTAGATGTTAGAAAACACAAAAGCAATCCCAACTTTCTTAATTCTTCCTCTTGAAGAGAAAACCAGAGGAATTCCACCTTTTTTCATTACTTGTTCTGCCTGTGGCAGCCTTTCTCAGAAATTATATCAGCCAGTCCATTTTGAACTCAAAATGAACAGATAAGGTGTCAGGTTTTAACGAAAAAGGAGAACCCATCATTTTATGAATATCATCATAGATAAACGTATTCATCAAAGGACAGAAAATTAATGGATTGCACTATAAAGTACTTCATGTACTGACACTCTGTTAATTTTTATCAAATTTCAGAAGAGAAAGAATGGGGTTAGGAAAGATCCTAGTAATGTATGTCACTTCTGAGTACTGGAGAGGCACAATCAAGTCTGTTAATGTTCCAGAGACACATACTCCTTCTCCTTGTCAAGCCTGTAATCTACATGAATACATCAGAGTATGGGAAAGATGAGAAACAGCAAGGTGTAACATGTAAGATTAGTGGTATGTCATTCCACACGTCTATATTATTCCCACAGGCTTTAGTGATTTTTTTTTAGTTTTGTGGTTTTATCTCAGCTTCCAGTTTTAACTAAGTTCAGAAAACCTCATGAATTTACACCATCTGTAATGAGTGTGGCTTTTTATAACAGGGTTTAAAATACTGTATGGGTGATGCACTGATTGAAAGCCAGTTCAGCTCCATGACCTGTAGCTGCATGGACCAGTGCCTGTGAATTCCCTTTTCTGGGGTGCCTGGAGACCCTGGAAGAGAGTAGCTGGGAAAAAAATTCCCTCCATATTGAAGAAAGCAATCAGTGGAAAAGTATTTGACAGTCAGATGGGAACACTCTGTCCTAATTAGTATAAATCTGTGTAGGAAGCAGAAACCAAACTATAGTCCACCACACAGAGGCTGTGCACATTCTGGTGGGAAAAATACATGATTAAATATCTTCTGCAGTTGACTTTTAGAGTTAGATTTCACATAGCATTTTGCCAACACACATGATACCGTGTTAGCTCCACAGCAGTTCATTGCAATATAGAATACTGAGCTGTGAACATCTGCGGCTTTTTTTTGGTATATGAATCAGAAATAGTAGCTCACAAGACTAAACAAAGTGGAATTATATAGGTGAAAAAAAGTAACTGTGAGATCATAGTAAAACAAGAACATTAACAGAAGCATTAAGAAAAAAAAAAACACACCAAACAGTCAGTCGTACCTGCCAAGAATGGTGTGCTGAGCTTTTATCATTTTGCTTCAGCAAGGTATTTGGCACAGGAATGCTTAATGATAGTCAGTGTTGGTTTCTGGTTTATGTTTAACCTCTGAATGTGCTAACCAGGAATGTAGGGAATCATGCATGTTGAAATACAACTGAGCAGTTATGTGGGAGGGACTGTACAGAGTTGTGGTCATAAGGCAGAAAAATGATATGGAGTGTATTTTGCTGTGGAATTTTCCTTTAACACCATCCTGAAATATTATTCATCTATGCCATCACAAACAAACCTAAAAACTTCAGATGATGCTCAGGCAGCAGATTCTTAGCAACAACTGAGAATAGTGCGTAAGACAGGTTAAGGCTTAATTCATCCTGAGCTCCACTTAGCTCTATTCCTTACTGCAGAAATGCCGTACACTGGGACTGTCCTTCTAGCACTGTTAGATCAGTTGTGTAGGGCATCATTCCAATGCTGCTGTGGAGCCGGTGTGTCACTGCAGGTCACGACTAAGTCCTCCCGTATGCTTTATGCTTTAATAGATGAATACACTTGGTTTATTTCATTTCTTTTACGCATCACAGGTTTCTCTAACTGAAAAATAATTGCATGAAGAATTACTGTTTAATTACACTTTTTGTCTGTCACATAAGAAGGCTTCAAAGAAATAGTACATTTCAAAGTAGCAGATCATGCAGTTTTGTAAAACCAGCAGCTGGTCCAAAATATATAAAAGCTTTAATTTTGTGAGATCCAACTGGGAATGCTGAAGGAAAATAAAGAAGATTCAAGCACAAGGTCCATTTCAGGACTTTCTCAGTAATTCCTCGTTTATTTACCATAAAACCCTAACAAATTTCCTCCTCAGATGGATGAACTGTTAAGAGATGTAGCTTGGAGGGAGATTTGAAGGATGGAGGTTTTTTACTTCTGCCTTTTGTCTGTGTTACAATTGACAGGGGAATGTGTTATTAGACTCCTAATACATTTCTTTCAGCTAAAACATCCTTGTGGAACCCTCTGTGTTGTTTATATTTAGGATGATGTTTCAGCTTCCAGGACATCCTAATTTTGTACCTGCACCAGAGAAAGACTTCATGGTCAAGCTGCTATTTATCGGTGCAGTCCGATAATATTGTTTCTAAAATCAGATGTCACATTGTGAATACTGGTTTTGAAGACTGGTTAAAACTCTCAAGGTTATGCCCTCCTTGAATCTTTGAATTCCCAAATAGGAAGATTATTAAAAGAGCATGGTCAAGGTTAGTGGCCCCTAAAATTAGACTTTACAGCTGTGTTTTGATTCCACTGCGTGTGTGTGAACAGAGCTCATTTGTGCATTTGGCCTCTGTACAATACAAGATCTTCCTTTCTTCACAGACTATCCTTCCCTTCATTAGAATGTAGGAACTTTAATGTACACTATTTATATTATACATATATTTCCCTACCAGTTCATGTTACATGTGAGCTGATAACATAGCCATGTTATTCCCTGAGAAAGCTTTTTGCAGGCAGATAACTGAAACTCTTTTGTAATTTCAGATTTAGTTGATTATTTTCAGTTTAGTTTATGCTAAATGAGACTGTAAAAGGGCAACACATCCTACTGATGACATGAAACAATACTTCTAGATGCATTACCTCTGAAAACCCAGAGATAAGTCATTCTGATTCTTGTTGATCTTTAGTTCTAATTTGGACATTTATGTATCATTCTTCTGCTTTTACTGAAGTTTCACACTCCAAGAAGACTTAAGAAGTCATATAAATTAGTGGCTTCCAATGACCCTAACACTGTATTAAAACTGAGGGTCTGCTATGCTGCGTTTGTTCATTGCCTCCATGATGCCCTCTCCAAGCCAAAATCCTTTATTTGGTGGTGGACGCCAGTGAGCTAGGGCTGCACTCAGCAAACCCAGGCTAAAACAAGTAGTGTTTGCTTGGCAAAGGGGTACAGAATGCCCTCTGCTGAGGATCTGACACTTCTCTTGATGACAGAGTATAGCTGAACAATTTACACAGTGTGATATTCAAAAAAGCAACATTAATTAAAATGAGTGAATTAAAAATTTCAATTTTAAGCCAATAGATAAAGTCACAGATTCAACATTTTACAAATGAAGAGGACAACCAAGTAGTACTGTTTTCACTTCTGTGAAATAACTAGACAGCTTGTTCACAATATGGTTAACTGAAATTCTTTGGGGCAGCTGAAACCTCTGTCAAATTTTGGAAGTGTTCTCCTCTCAAAGCTGGTTAGCTTGAGATCTGAAGTAGAGAGCAATCAAGACCATGCTCATGAAACCCCTGTGAGAGCTAAACCACTGCTGCCACCTCAGCGCTTTGGTGCTCTTAATTTTCCTAGAAGCCACCCAGCAGCTATTCCTAGATTCCTGTGTTCTGTGCCAAAGGAAAATAATGTGGCCAAACAGGATTTACCAGGCTAGTTTTACCTCTATCCAAATGTTAGGAGAATTCAAATTTTTATTTTCAGAGTACTTGCTCTTGGACATACTGTGGTTTAGAGAACTTTGGACTGCAGAGGTTTTAAAGATGTTTCAAAAGCAAGAACTTTGTGTGCAGATATGAGCATATATAAATATATGGTCTTTTTTTCCAAAGGTCAGAAATGTACATAGTCATGTGAGAGAAGGAAGCAGTAAAAGGCACCAGACTGGAACTCCAGTCTGGGTTCAGCTCCTGGCTCTGCTGCAGCTTGTGACTGCAGGCAACTCTTATAGGTATAGTATTTCACTACCTCAGTGGGCTGCCACTAATTAATCTCTGTGGCTGAGGGCTGTGTTAAGAGGGATGAGAGTGAGAAGTCCCCTCTGTGAAGCAGCAGCTGTGTTGCTTTTTGTAGTCAAGGCACCTCTTTCAAAGTTGACACGGGTGTCTCCATACAGCTCTCCACAGGCAGTCCAGGCAATTCCCTGATCTCTGGAGCTGAGCTTCACTCCTGCACTCTGTGAGCTACATTCATTGTAGCCATAAAATTATAATTTTAGACTATGAAAATCAGTTGCAGGACTATGAAAACCAGTCATGGAGGGAAAGAAAAAGACCTCATAGTAGAAAAATGAGGGGATGGATTATTTTTTCTCCAGCACATATGAATTCAATTTTAGAGAAAAATGAATCTCAGACTGTAAGAACATGAGGAGACATCTGAGGAGTCAGAACAAAGGGTCTTTTAAATGATAATCAGTCATTCTATCAGACCATGATTGTAGCAAAATGTTTCTGTTGCAAAACATTTGTCTGACACATGCTTGTAAACCTGCCAGAAAGGATATCCTACTTAAACAAAACAAACATTAGCCTCAAAAGCAGGTTTTCAGTTCAAGATACCTCCTATTTTTTCATAACTTTTGTTTAGTTCATGCGAATGACTGTAAAGTACCATTAAATTAAACAAAAGCATAATGAAAGTTCCTATGGGATGCTTAAACAGAAACGATTACACCATCCATGACATGGCAGCCATCAGGTGAGAAGGCCCCTACAAGCCCAGCCGAGCTGTGCCCTGGAACAGCAGAGGAGAGAGCAGGGCTCTTGGAAGCCCTTAAAGAGGGACAGTGATGAGGGGGTTCCCCCTTCTTTAAAACCGCTGTTTAAATTGTGCCTGATGATCTTTATTAGCAGGCCTCCAAAAGTGCTTGGTTTACTCATTGCTGGTGGAAGTACAGAGCCTTACTGTAAATGTGGAAGGTATAGAAGAGGAACTGAAAGGTCACTGCGTCCTGGCAGGCACCAGGCAGTAGCAGAAGTGGAATCAGCCTGGCTGGCCCTATAGCTCAGGAGAGTCAAACGCTGTGTAGCTTCTGTGCAAGAACAGGCAATAATCCTAAGAAAAATGAAATTATTCCAGGGCAGTGTAAACTTAAGATATGCTTACGGTTAATGCAATTGAAAAAGGAGTTGGCAAGCCAGGACTTCCAGAATGTTATGAAAACAAAACAAAACAAAACAACCCCCATCTATATATTAAATTTGCATGTCGACTAGGATTTTTAAAAGAGAAAATTAGGAGATTACTATGGGATTAAAAATAATAGAATTATTAAATATTCGTTATGTTTTCATCCTTTGTAGAGGAAATACAAAGCAAACTGCTTTCAGCTAGGAGTCTGTCTTCAAAGTCAAAGAAGAAAGAATATATTCCATTGTGTAGATGATGTAATTGGTTAGTAGAATTTCATTGAATCAAGTTGATATCCAGGAGCATTAGTAGGTAAGAGAAGAAAGAGAACATCTGAAGATACATTTTATTTTATTTTTATTTTGATATGATGTTCACAAACTTACAATTAGGTCCCTGTATAAAAAAATAAAGGTAGAAAATTTAAGGTCAATCATCAAAAAGGTTACATGGGCGAGGTATGATAAGAGACTGATTCAATGACTTTTGAAGTCTGTTTTAAGAATTTATTGAAAGCTATGTTTGAGAGCGCTCTGCTTGGGGGCTAACATTGCAAGACAGTTGGACTATACTGAAGCAAAAGACTTCAACTTTAACTAACTTGTTGAAATTCTTTGAAGATATTACTGCCATGATAGATAAGGAGAATTCTAGTTTAATTAGGTTTTCAGAAGATAGTTAGCATTTTCCTACATCAAAGATTACTGGATAAAAGGTGCAGAACAAAGGCTAAAAGCTTGTGTAGGATAAAATTATCTCCTGAAGAAAAGAACAAAAGAGAATGATGCAGAATTATTTTTAAAGGAGAAGAAGTTACTGCTTGTGGAAGGGTTAGTTGAAGTATATGCTTTAAACATTCTAAAAATATTGAAGTATGATTAATTTGAAAGGGACTATTAAAAATCAATGGCCATGGTTTCTGACTGAGCATATCCACTTTGTTCCTCACAGTTGTTGTGAATTTACGTGCCTCATACAATGTTAGAGAATTTTCCAAGTTGATTAAAGCCTGAAGGCGTAGGGAAAGTATGGATTTCTTGTAATATTCCCTAATCCTGACAGCGTTTAAGTGGAAGAATTAAGACTGATGGAGAATCTCCATGCCATGCTAGTAAAAAATTATGGCCACAAGCAACTGGTTATTTACAAGCTTATTAAACAGTTTTCAGACTAATCTAATTTGGCACAAGAATATTAAAACTCAGCTAAGTCATAATGCACAGACAGCTAGCAGACGAAAGCCCTGCGCTCACTGTCTGCATGGCCCTTTAAAACTACAGGCAAATAGACTAGAGCTTCCCCCACGTTCAAAACTTAGAAGAAACTGGGAAATGTTTCCATCACAACTACTTTATGCCAACAGTTTACGTAGTGCTAATGGAAAAAGTGCTGGAAATTAGAGACAAGTTCAGAATGTGTTGGAGGAGCAGAGTGAAAAAAAGAAGGGAAGTTTGCTTCAGATAAACAAGGGCACAAAGAAAAGACTGGGCATATTGAGTTGAACAGGCACTTCCTGTCCTTTTGCTGAACATTTCTCACGTTGCCTTTCTCTGTTTTCTAATCATATTCTCCAGGTGAAAGGGCATAAGTTGCTCATTTGGTTTTTTCCATAAAAGCGATAAGTGTTACTGCTCCAGCCCTTTCCTAAAAATTAAGTTAGTAGTATCTGACTCAAAAGCAACAACACACAATCCATCATTCATGGCAGTCAGAAAGCCAAAACTGGGAGCCACGTACCATTTTGGGGGATTGTACGTCCCCTTTCACACCTTCGGTGCTCTGCGAAGCGTAACTCTATAAAGCTCTTCAGGGTATTACTTGCAACTTAAAATGGCACATATGTATCATAATTGCACTGTATTGCAATAGAATCAGTACATCACTTGCAGTAAGAAATCTCATTGATCCTTTCTGCAAATGGAGAAAAATCAGGTGAATAGGCTTCTCTGAGATAAAGGCATTTTATTGATTGATTTGCTGGAAACAATCTGCCTTGGCTGGTGCAGTAACCGAAAAGCAAGAAAACCTTGGTAGCTACCCATAATCAGAAAGAAATATTTAAAATTATTTTCTTTAACTTGTTCTAACTAATTTTCAGCACATAGGCTGCAATAATTTTCTAACCCAAAGGAGTACACAGTTTTCAGGCACGTACTGAGAGCAAATAATGAAAGGGCAAATTACAAAGTTTGAGGGCAAATTACCAAAGGGTCTGCAGCACCAAGATTTGCTGTCAGTGCAGAGAAAACCCTGTATGTGTTACACAGCAGACCACATTTGGATGGATGCCCGCCGAGATGCTGCGAGCACGAATACCCATTTTCATCAGCTTATGAAGTAAAAGTTGGAATCCATAGACGCCCATTGCTAGAATGCAGGCGGCAGCACAGGAAATGCAGTAATGTTCAAGCCTTTTCCTGTGTTTAAGTCCACATGTCCAGTGGCCTGTAGCATTTGCTGTATTCTCATTACCAGTTGTAAACACTGTGATGCTCTTTGAGGGGCACCAAACTGTCCTTTTCCTATTCGCCTGAAGAGAATCACCTTGAACTAAATCCACCATGGAGACAAAATTAAGAACAAAACGAACAAAACAAACCTGCAACCTTGTCTATGAAGCCTGAGAGTTACTGGAAATGAAGGAGAGCCGAGAGCCTAGGTGGGTGGTCTAACAAATGGCTGAAATTGTAGCTGAAGTTTAGGGTATCAAACCTTTGTACAAACAAGCCTCTCTCAGAACAGTGCAGAATCACAGAGTCATAGCTCAGCACCCATCCTATCCCAGCCATTATAAGGTGGAGCATTTGCTTTGATTAACCATTTGTACCAACACTGTTTGCAGTGGCATAAATACAGAGTAATTCTATTTTGGTCAGAAAAGCTTAGCCCAGAATAAAACTGTAGTGACATCAATATGAGACCACAAGGATCACAGTCTGCCAGTGTACAGAACAGTTATGATCCCACATAGATAGTGTTTTGCAGCAGTTCTCCATAATTCATTATTAAACTTTCAAATCCTCAGAAGAGGGACAGTATTCAGTTTATGGCTAGCTCAAGGTCAGATTTGCTAAGTGTTTATCCTCCAGAGTACTCTCACAGACCAGGCTGGGCAAACCAGCTGGTAAATCTACCAGAGAAACATTGTGTACACCCTGGGCTTTCCAAAACACAGTTTTACAGTTGCATTTACAATGAACATCCACAGCATCATGCAGCTCTCCTGACTTTCTGTTTCCATCACATTTGCCGTTAATGCAATGCCTAAGATTAAGCATACAGCTCTGCCTGCGGCTATCCCTTGAAGAGCCTTTCCGTTGCCTGCCACAAGGGATATTGGAATCCCAAGCAGCCAGAGCCCAGGCTGTCTAAATGGGCAACACAAGGTCCAGACTGACACCAGAGCATGGATCCAGCTCAGATTTCAACAGTCAGAAGAAAACTAAAGACTTGGCATCACACCGGGATCTGTTAACGCAAAGATCATCCAGGAAGCTTTGCTGACGCTAATGCAGATTTAGGAATTTTTTACTAGCAGGATGGTGACTGAAAGTTTGAGGTCTATGTTCCTAAACACAGTAGAGTGGAAAGTCCTTGTGATGTGTTTTAAACATGTCTTCATGCTGCCGTAGCTCCCCACAAACTGAAGCTGTTTGCAAAAGACATTCATATTCCAAACGATTCTTGGTGTTTTCTAAAAGTGTTCAAAGGAAATTACTGGCTCTGACTGCCATATGCCAGGGCATGGAAACAATAGGGGTCCATACTAAAAAAGGAAAAGGAACATTTTTTTCAGGCAGCTTTCTGACTTACCACAAAATATTAAAAATTTCTTCCATTACTCCGGAGTCTGAGCCTAATGATGTTCCTTGTGAGGGACAGGGATTTATTGTAACGCCAGAAAAGACAGGGCTTTTCAGACAGCAGCTCATTGCTGTTTGCAACAAAATACACTCTGATTTCAGCTCAACCTTCTCTTTCAGTTTTTTGCATTCTGCGCTCCTTGTTCCAGATATACTTCTAGGTAGAGTACTTTCCTGATCTTTGAGTTTATTCCTAGATTTTTCTTTCAAGGAGTGAGTGGCATTTCAGTAGGCTGTGCTCACTTGCTCAGTCACAACAAAGGAAAATAAAAATAACCAGCTGAAAAACTGAAGTTTCTGGAATGTGTAATACTCAGCATTAAAATGGCACAAAGTGCCTGCCTATTTATAGCTCTTGTTTTGAGAAAGAGTGAGGCACACTTTAGGCACTAGATACAATAGATCACCCAGGAAAATGCATGGCCTTGCATTCTGCATGTGAAAGCCTTTTTGTTTGTTGCAATACTAGTAATTTCCCAGGAAAATGTGGTTTATTCAGAGTTTCAGTTATCTATTTCATTCAAACAAATGCTAGATTTGACATGCCAGTTTGGTTGCTAAGTAAAATCTATATTTGCTGTGATTGAGATATATCTATATATCTTTGTCATTATGTCTTTGTTGAAACATGTATGCTCAGCATGATTACACCGGAAATGTGTTTTCAGTACAGTAACAGAATCTCAGTCATCAAACCATGAGACTTTGAGGACAAAACAGTCCCAATTTACCAGTATCACTTTTTTTTAATATGCTTCTCTGTCCTATTTGAGTCATGCTGAACTACACAAAATAAATTATGAGTTTTCCAGTTTCTCTTTTTCCTGTCAAGTTTCACTTAATAGTATTTTTTTCTGGTTCAGTAGAAGGTAAGACAGATTGAAATGTCAGAGAGCAGAACAACTGGAAAGATCTAATTAAATTGCTGTTCACAAGAAATAAAAGAAAATTATGCTGCGCATAGCATGCAGAGGACATATGCAAAGAGACAGCACTATTAGTAGCAGTCCAGAGATTTTTGATGCTGTGTTTAAAGGTAAGCCAAGCCTTACTCTAAGCCATGTGGGATGAGAGCAGACAAAAGTCCTCTGTGCAGGAGCACTGCAGTCTGGTAGTGCTACAAAAGTACATTTGATGAGCCAAGGTAGATCCCTGGAGATGACTGCACTCATGCTGTGTTTTGGTAAAGCTATATGCGAATCCAGGATTTCATAAATTTAGAAGGCAAGCTGTTTTCATAGACAAGACACGCATTTATCCAATACTTTCCCAAACAAAATGGCAAGTAGAGCCACAAAATGAATTCATGGTCCTCAGTGAGGTGTTGCCACTGATCATTGGTGGACTTAAGTTCAAAGGTGAATATGTGAATGTGTTTTGCCTCCACTTATAGGTAAGCTCATGGTACCTTTCTACTTCATATCAGGAACCTGCTTGGACCAGATGAGTACAGTAAAGGCAGAAAGATACAGAACCACCATCATAAGTTTTCTTTTTTATTTCTAAGCTGCATCTGATCTCCAGCGTCTCCTGAGTTTATCCTCCAGCTCAAAAGGTACCAGAGAATAGACTCAAGTTTCCAAAAATAAAGTTCCAAAATAAACCTTTGGAACTTCATTTCTATGACTGAACCTACACTTTTGTTTTGTTATAACTGCACAAACGCACCATCATGAATTGGCCATAAACAGTTTTTTTAATAAAAAATATACTACTGCTTTTTCTTGGCTTCTTACATCACAATACCCCCAAATGAAGGTATTCAAATGATGACTATGAGTTGTGTTTGTTGTATCTCTTTGAGAAACCAAAATTCTACTGGAAATAAAACCTTATCTTATATGGAACTTGTATTCTATCCTGTTTTCTGCCTGTCTTATCTACAGTAATTAATAAAAACGCATTCTGAGAACAGAAGACCATAAGAAATTACTTATAACAGCTGTTTTGGTCCATCTAGCTCAGTTCCCAGTCTCCAATAGTAGCAATAGAAGATGCTGGTTGGGAAGAGCACATGAGCTGAGCCAACTTCTGCAGGCCCTTCTTCTCATGCTACCCAACACCCACAAGCCCTAGAGCAGGGACCAAGAGGGCACATTTCTGCCTATTGCCTTCAGCCCTTCAAGAATCTTCCTGCATGATAGTTGCTTTGCAAAAGCAGCTAGAGATTGCCCATGCTGTTTTGAGACTTAAATCTATAATCAAGTGTGGCAACAAAGGTAGGATAAGAAATGGTCAAAAAGTGCAGTAGAGAAGTAAAGGAAAATGCTTCTGAAAAGATTCTGAGGTGATTCAGCAAGGAACAGTCACTGAAAAAAAAAAAAAAAAAAACAAAAAAACCCAACAAGAAAATCTGAAACCTGAACTGAAGCCAAATAATAAATGCGGTCCTGTTCATCCATTAAGGTACGTTAATGCTGCTGCTTTCCCATCTGTTCCCTGAAGTTCCAAACCAAAAACAAGTCATCTGCCGTCTTGGCTTCCTCACTGCGTGAAAAATTCATCTTTCAATTTAATCTGGAGAAAATGGATCCATGGATCCATTTCATCCCTGGTGGGACTTTGTTTTGTTTTAACAGGATTGCATACCATGGATTGGAGCCCGCTGAGGCCACCAGTAAATTACACGTAAATAAAAACAAAACCCAAATGAAACAAATAAATAACTACATGTTATTTTTTTCCTCTAACAGAAATGACTTTGGGATAACTGCAATTTTTTTTTCTGTTGTGTTGAGAAGGCTAGCAATTTACACTAATAAAATTGGCACAATAACCCTGGGAATCCTTATTTTTCTATGAACAATGTACAATGACAAAATTTACTGCTAAGTTTTCATGTCCTCAAACTCCAGTATGTCTTTCAACTATGAAACAAAATTCCTGGTGCCAGTATCACAGAAGGGAAGGCTCATGCTTGACCTTGTTAAACAAAAAAAAATGGAAATGTTCTTTGTAATCTCCCAAGCCAGTAATTCCCGGATATTTTATATTGCAAAATTCCCTTCTGTCACCAACCGATTATCATTCCTCATTTATCTCACTGTGGTGATGCAACCGCCTACTTGGCGCAGCGGCAAAATTTGTTTCCAGTGCTTCTAAAACATATTTAAGTTTATGGTGTTCCATGCCATTCCATAAAAGTAGCCTAGATACATGTCTGCTAATATGCTCAGCAAAGTTATGTTCATTTATGTGTTTCTGCTTAGGACCAATCTATATGATTTAATAATCATTAGATGCAATGCAGCCTAGTCTCCATGGACATCCCAACAAAACTAGCACATATGCTCTGCAGAGAATAAACTGGTAAGCAGCCACTTGCAGAGGAGATATGTTGTTTCTGTCTCTTGAGTGTCATGTTCTCTGTATCTCCTGTTGTTCTCTTTATGTGGCTGAATAAATGGATTATCTTTTTCACTCATTCCTTTACAATAGTACTTTCCAAACTGTTGATTAATTAAGCTTCTACCTCACATATGATTAGGGCACAGGACTGTGAGTCAGGTAGGTTAGGTTCCCTCTATGATTCCATCACAGGCATCCTGCATTTTCCTGGAAAATTAAGTTCAGTGTCTCTGCTCCTACAACACAGATCATTCGTACCAAGATTAATGAAATGCTTCTTTCCCACAAGTATGTTTAACTTAGCAATGTTATAAATTAAATGCATACCTTTGATACTATGATTTCACAATGCAAATGCCCATTAATAATTGTAACTTCCAGTGCTTTTCTGCTGCATATGTAATTGTTTAGGTATATTCAATCTGATTCATTTTAATTTGAAAGCATTCTCTTATTACTCTTCAGAAACTATAGAGGCCTTAGAATTAAGATTTAAATTTATAACAAACTTGTTATAAAAATTATAGCATTAAATTCACTTATAGATATTTTTATTAAGTTTATTTGTACCTCCTCCGACTGAAAGTCTTTAGAGGTGGTGCAAGTCAATAAACATCTATTTACTTCTGTGACAAATCTAAATCGGAAGCTACTAACTTACAAAAATATATCTATTAACAATACTACTCTTGAATAGAACTCAATTAATTTTGCAATGACTTACATTTTTTAAAGGAGCAGCCAAAACTCAGAATGCAGAAGTTCACAGGTTCCCATTTGCCACCATGGCAACTTTGGAATTTATTCAAAATTGAGGATTAGTATTGCATCAAGTCCTCTGGTCAGCTCAAAGATGCTTGGCTGTACAGTGACGGCAACATGCTCACAGCATTTCCAGAAAAGGGTACTGTGTGGAGTAGGTGGATAGACCCACTGTATACAGCTCAGGCCTACTACCTGAACACATGCATCATTCTGTATCTCATCATGCAAAGATCACAAAGCTGATTTGTATCCTCATCTCTCTTCAGTATGCACACAGATATTTCAGGGAAGTTCTGAGATAGTGTTTGCATGACCAATGCAAGAATAAGACTCCTACTACCTCAATTACTGCTTTATTGGTGTTATGGTAGTACGAAGAAATAGCAGATAAGAATAATAGTTTCTTCATTTTGCATAGGAAAGACAAAAATTAATTCAGCAACCTCAGGAATTCAAGTCATCAAGCCACAGAATACCAAAAAAGGTTGAATATGTGAGCAATGTTTTTTTTAAAATACCCTCCTCTTCTTTTGATGGGGAGGAGAAATAGAGGTTTCTCTTGGCTGCAGTTGTGGGAAAACCAGTTAATAGTGCTATTGGACTTTGTAATTTTAAAAACCACAGCTCTTGATTTTAAAAGGAGTAGAATTCAATAGATAAGAGATAGCTGATTTTGACGTCTCTCATTATGTGCCCAATAAATTATGGTTCTTGTTAACACCTCTCTACCTTGCTTCATCAGTTTTTATGCATATCTTTCAGAACACAGCTCAAAGTCTGGTTCAATCAACAGAGCAGTGCTCTGGTGACTGTCTTGATCGGTACAACTTTCTCATGCACCTGTGGTCTACTACTGCTCCCTGGGAAACAGGCTTGGTTACCAAATGGCAGGATGAAAGAAATCATTAGCAAAGTTACAGGGAAATACTGACTGTACCTTACACAAAGCCTTCTCTAGAAATGGAGTAGTTAAAAATGTTACAAAAATACTGAATGTGAAGTCACTTACGACTGTAACAAGAAAGCGGATAGTCTTTTCTTAATAATGTCTTTAGATATCCTACCAAAGTGACACTGTAATAGCAAAGATAGATGCATAAGCCATTACCATGTTCAGAAAACTGCACTTTATGTGTATATACATATATCCTAAGCAAATAGGTATATTGTAATTATACATATAGCTGCTGGCCCCTGGAAAATAGTGGCTTTTAAAAGTATAATGTTATAAAGCTCTGTCTGGTTGGCTTTTCATAGAGGAAACAATTTTTTTTCTTTTTTATAACCCTAATTGTATGATGTGGAATATATAAATACTTATAAATATATATAATCTTAACATGAGTACTCAATTTCCCCGTACAAATGCAAATGCCTAACCCAATTCTGCTGTTTCAGAGGCACCAGGATAGAGATACATGTATTGAAAGCACACATTGCTGTCTCTCTCTGATAACTTTTCCCCTTCCATACCACTTAGACCAGGATGTGATTACAGAAACATTTCAGACAGGCAACAAGCCTCTCCCAGTGCTACTTTTCCTCACTTAACCACATTACCACTACTTCATGTAATTTTAACTTACTGCCTCAGAAAGAAAAAACATACCTCAGCATTCAGATGTGGCTGTCAGCTGTCCCAGCTGAAGTGGTTAGATCAACATGTCATGTAGGAGCATGAAATTAATGGATGAATGAAAGCATATAGGCTTTTTCTTAAAGTAAACTTCTAGAAAGCCCTTTTGTGGCAGACAGATTAAGGAAGTCTCCTTTTCTGTGCATAAGTAACATGGGAACAATATATGGGTAGTCTAATCTGGAATAAGGAGAACTAACTTGTGAACTCTTAGAAAATAAATGAAGGCCATTTCTAAGCAAGCAGCTACACAAAATTGCCTTAAGATCTTTTTTCTATGTTTTTCTATCTTTTTAAAGATAAAAGAACCCATAATACATCACTAAATAAAAAATTGACCATACTGAAGTTCACCAGAGTGTGACTGATGTCTATTTAAATTTGGCCTGCAATTGAAATATGTGAGTTTATATTTAACAAAGATGAATGTTTTGTTTCATACTCTAATTGAAAACCTTTGAAAAACCACCAATAGCCACAATACGTGATTTCTCTTCTCTTTGCTTAAATAGCCTTGTTACTTAACCTGTTTGTGAAGGACAAGAAACAGTTTCCTCACTGTTGTTCTTCATCTCAGTTTGAAAAGACAAAGAAAGCAGAATAATAAAGATTTTTCTTTAATTTTGTTTATATTTTGGCTTATGAATCTTTCAATGTTCTAAAAGCAGTGGGTGTGTTTTGAGGCTACCGATGAATGTCACTCATTCACACACATTCCCAGCTGCCCACATTAAGACAGAAAAACACCTCATCTTTATAGTGGAAAAAAAAAAAAGACTACAATCCTTCTGGCATCACAGGAATAGAAAGCACAAAGGTTAAATAAAGCATTAGAAATTGTCCTTTATGATGCATAAAATTATTTTAAAGCAAACAGACATCAAGCCACAGTGAAAAATTTTCTCGAAGCAAGAGTTAGCCCCTTCTCAGACACTTTTTTCATGGGAGGTATTGGTACTGAGCAGTAGGAGATTCACACACCTCCATCCCTGACTTTTATGCCACGTTGCGGCACTCTCTTGTTTTCAGAATGTCCAGGTGCTTTTTGCCCATGCCAGCTCTTTGGTGTGGTGGGTCGTTCTGTCCCCAACCCCTCAAGCATCTTTCCATCCGAATGACCGATTAGAGACAAACAAGAGATGCCTTTTTTTTTTTTTTTATCACCAAAGTGTGGAAAAACATGGTAGTTCTGCCTTTAGTTTCTTTCACACAGATAGATACAAATTTTATTGCAAGAGGGATGAAGAAATTTAGGCACAGTACTTGGATGACATTTTTCTGTGTATTGCTCCACTCTATTTCCTTTGATTTAATCAGTAAAAAATGCTGAGTTTTACACAGCTTCCTTTTAAAACTTAATCTAAACCAAGCTCACATTAAACTGGTCCAAAATTAACTTCAAAGTTTTGCAAGTTCTGTCCAACTTTGTCCTGGTTAATTTAAGCTGGAAGCGAGCAATAAAATTCAATGCCCAGAAATTTTTGTGTGATTTGTAGTTCAAAGAGGAATTCTGCACTTTCCAGGGCTCTGTGGGTCTACTCTTATAATATACTGGTGCATGCCCCCACTGTCTCGGGACAAGAATCACTGGCTGACAAATCCCATTCCTCTCGGTGACAGCCCCCCTTGGACTTAACCAGAAAAGGCTGTCTACAATCTATGTGAAAACATTACTTGTTCGTTTCCAAGCAATAAGCAATAAATCTGCTACACAGAGGTTGCCCATCATGTTACTGCCACAATGACTACCAATTAATATTATGTGAATACATAAATATTATTAACAACAATGACAATTCCTTTTTCATCTTAGTAAGCTTTAACTAGTGACTTTGTGTTTATACTTCTTGGGCGTTCAAGGTGGGGTTGGACATAGCCTTGGATGGCATGGTTTAGTGGGAGGTGTCCCTGCCCATGGCAGGGGGGTTGGAACTCAATGATCTTGAGGTCCTTTCCAACCCTAACTATTCTATGATTCTATGATTCTATATGGCTGTCACAGATACTCTTCAACAGAAGAGCTGAAGGCTTGATAATACAACCGTGTAGCCACTACCTTACGTTTTTGAAATAACAAGTTTTCACTTCAAGATCTTAAAGTCTGGGCCCACTGATCCATATATAAATAATTCTTTTGCCAAATTTGTGAAAGTGCAAAGCACTTCCCTTGGCACAAGCACAATGGAAAATTTGAAAGCATCAGGTCCTTGCCTACCAAACCCAAGGGAGCTACCCACTGGCCACAGGCTCCCCAGAGACCCTTCTCTTGCTATACCTGCACTTTAATGGTTGCCAGAAGAAGCATCCTCACAACATTATTTCTCACCAAAATGGCATTTCGAGAGTATTTGAAAGATCTACAGAGCTATCAATTTCCTGAAAAAAAAAAAAACAAAAAAAAAAACAAACAATTAGAACTGTCATGATCTTGAGTACTCCATGATCTAATATTGAAGGGGATCCTATAGGAACACAAGCATCTTGAATGAAAGGTTTTCTTTAGAAACCAAGAGAATAAATTCTCCTTCAACTAACAGAATTGCACAGATAGAAATGAAGGAAGAATCTGGCACATGTTGCCTTGTACGCTTTTCTTATGTCTGTATCACTTGTTCAGTTAAACCATTGTTTAATGACTAAGGTATATCTCTAGTTGATGTAGGATCATTTTTGGTTCTCCATAATATGCAGATGTGTAACCCCAAGAACCATTATGCATATAAGCATTTTTAGCTCTCAGTATGATGTATGTATTTTGGCTAATTAATTTTCAAAATATCTATTTATACTTGTGCCAAATAGACTGCTACTTACATGCTATACCTCCAGTTTGTTCACCAGCACTTTATAAATCTCCAAATAAAATCTTACATGTTTATTTTTCTTAGAAAGTAAATCCCATTTAATAAGTATGGGCCTCCTTTCCTTACATGTGTTTTAGTATTGAGAGGGTAACGGTATTGTTTCTAAAGTCATATTGGTGTCTGGGGTTTTTTATCATGGGAAGAGAGGAAATACATATGAAACTTAAAATATATGGTATTTCTACCATGGGATTTGCCTACATATATCTTAAAGCACATAGCCATCTTTTTGTTGTCTGATGGTACTGGAGAAACCTAATGCTATGGTGCTAGGAAAGGGACAAGAAGACTTTCCTGGAGTTGCAACCTGTCCACACCCTGATCTCCTACTCCCTTTCTGGTAGTGTTTGGAGCCTTCCCCTTCTTCAAGTTTTTCTTCAGGTGTTTAGTTTGTTGAAGTAAATTGTGAAGAATGCCCTTAAAGGGTGTCAGCATATATTTTATAACACGTTAATAATTTTTCGCTCTCAGTTTGATATATGCATTTTGGCTGAGTAATTTTCAAAACATCTATTTGCACTTGTGTCAAATATAAATTTATATTTATAATTTACTTCCTCTCATCAGAGAATCGGGTACCCACCCTCCAATCCAAGAGAGGAAGTAAAGCCTGGTAGGAAGGGCAGCATCCTTGATCATCCTGCGGCCAGGCATCAAGTTGGTTTCATTCAGTGCTCTGTGGAGTTGGGATATGAGATCCATGATGGTGTCTATCCTAATTTTTCAGACCCTATTCCTCTCCTGAATACCCCAGTAATCACAGAGCACAGTAAGGTCTTCACTGGTTATTGCATTCAGCCTGGCCCTCAAATGGCAGCACAGTGAGATATAGCGCTGATGCTGTGGGCAGTAGGCAATGCTTCCAGAGTTAGCTTAGAGCCTCTTCCTTATTTTCTAACATATGTACATGGCTACATGGTAGCTCCCAGGGGACCTCTACGCTGCCATGGAAGCAGCCATGATTTTAGCCCAGACAACCCGGCTTTAAAATATTTAAGTCACGTTATGTTAACAGTGTAGCAAGAGCAAGGCTAGGGGCTCTGCAAGTTCAAATATTATGATTCCTGGGTGTGTCTGACAAGAAGTGCTGCCAAGTGTACTGTTATCAGTATCCTATGCTGGGTAATTTAAAATTAACTTGGGCACTGCCTAACATGAGTTGCAGCAACATATTTGACTGAAGCTGTCATGACCCTCCAGGCAGGTTACCAAGTTCAGTGGAAGCTGGAGATGAATCTTTTTTGTACCCTTCAAAACCTGAGCTACTTTACCAGCTACACAGATCAGCAATGCAATTTAGGCAGCCCTATGGAAGCGCTAGGGAGAGCACCTTCACTAAATGGGGCTGTGAAAGATGAGCCTGGTCAACATTTTGCACAGTACCTGCAGTGGGAACACTGCCGGCAGCTGTGTCAAAGGTGCACATAGGAACATCCTTTCCATGATTTCACAGGCAGGACAATAGCTTTCAGGAATAAGTATTTATCAAAATTTATTTTTTTTTTTTTTTTAAAAAACCCAACACTGAAGACATGGGCGAGCAAAATAAAGGGATGTGAGAGTTTTCTCACTTTGTCTACAGAGTTTTCTCTGGGTGTTACTTCAGAACTGGACCCTGGTATTTTTGTTTGCTGGTTTCCTTTTGAGTGAAAAACATTTAATTATCATACAAAGACCAAGTGCAAGCATGAAAAAATATCAAGTGCCTCGGGGTGTATTTATTTATGTGATTGCTCTAGATGAACATATTTTATATGATGTACAAATAATACATTTGTTTCCCAGTGTCTTTCTAATTATGTACACAGTCAGGCAAAATGAAAACTTAATTTGTTTTCAGGAGAAACAAATGCAGTTCCCTGCCACAGAAATGATCCAGCATGTAGGAAATCAAAGTTCCTGTTTCTTGGTAATTTAAACAGAGCAGAGCCCACTCGGTTTCTGAATCTCTGGAGTAAGCACCTTAAAGTCACGCCCTGCTCTGCCAAAGCACGTTTCGTGTTCGAGCAGCGCTCTCAACTTGCCCTGTTGTTTAACAAGCAAATGGTTTCGCTTTGTTGAACCTATTTCAGAAGCAGCAATATTAAGAAATTCACTCTTAAAAGGAAAAAAAAAAAAAGCAAGCAAGCAAGAAGTTTTCCCAGTGGTCGTTCTGCACCATGCAGGATAATCTCAGGTTTCTAGTTTCCTAGGAGCATAGAAACTTCCCCGTTGGTTCTTTTGTGGGCGGTGTTTTTGAATATATGCTAATTCAGCTTTGCTGACAGGGAGAGGAGCCGTGTCTCAGTTACACAGCTCTCCTGACAGCAAACGGTGGTGAGGGGCTGCTACAGGGCCAGGCCATGCACTCGTGCTCGTGACAGGACTGCTCACCTTCTCGTTGGGGCCTGTCAGCACCCCCCAGTCGCCTTTGTCACCAGCAGCAGGGCCGTCATGTGCCTATGATCATGGAGATGAAGGACTCAGGCAGCGTGGTCCTGACAGCCTACCATCCCCACAGCCCAGCCAGGATCCCGGGCATGGAGCAGAGCTTTGTGCAGGACATCCCCCCCAGCCATTCGCCCACCAGCAGGTAAAACCTGAGGGGTGGGGACCGGTGCCACATCCTGACATTCTGCCGGGGTCTGTGGTGGGTTTTGCTGACTGTATGCTAGCCAGAGAGTGCTTCCCTATCACTCGGCCACTTCGTGAGCACTTTGTTCTCTCACTTTTCTTGCCTCCATCGGGAAAGTGATCCAGCCCAGTGCTGCTGGTCAGGACTGGGAGGGAGAAACATGAGTGCTTATTTTAAATCTTGTAAATCAACAGCTCAGACTAGTTTCCTGCCCAAGATACTCAACAAGACAATCCCCAGAAAAAAAAACAAAGGCACATGAATCAGGCTTCTGCTCAGGTCATTTAGGACTGTATTACCAAAAGTGAGATGGCTGGAATGACTGAGTCTGGCACTCAGAAAGTTGATTCTGGCTTTAGTTTAGAGGACTATTTAATTCCTTCCTCATTCACCCACCAGGAGACCAGCCTTTGCCTTTTTCTGTGAAACTGCAGTTGCTGCTTTGCTCACCCATATACACACAATGGGAAATTGCACTGTTAATTCCTTTGTGATGCAGGAAACTAAGTATTGTCTTAATTAATGTAGCCATGTGTATGTTTACTTCCCTGCCCTGTAAGAATGCAAGCATTTGCACAGTTCAAAAATAGCAGTTTGGGCAATTTTATTGTTTTAGAAAATCTGACCTTTCTCCTAAACATATGTGTCTGTTTTTTGTGATTTTCCCCAAAAGAAGTGGTATGAAAGTTCATACTGTAAAAAGTTGAAGAAAGTAGGAAATGTTACTCTGTGGCTTGACAGAGAAATGAGAACTAAAGTCTGAGAAAACAGTAGATTACATTATCCCCAGGAATTAAATCTGTGTCTTCTCTTAATATAAATAATGATATTTACTTCATAATGTTTATTTATAGCCCAATAGCTGTTTTGTTTTCAGTGTCATTATTTAGGTTAGCTGCATCTTCCTGTTCTTTGTGTATTTCCCTGACTGTCTCATAAAGATAACTCCTTTGTTCTGTTAAACTGTTGTTTGAAAGCAGTACAAAAATACACAGTTTCATGTTAAGAAAAGAAACACAGTCTGGGCTTTTAGACGCAGTAAGAATGGCATTTGCTACTCAAAGCAGAGGGTGGTTTGGCATTGGGTTACTGGGGAACATGTCATTTGGTCCCCAAGGAAGAATGCTAAACTCAATCTCCCTATAAGTCTGCGAGTTACGGAAATGTGGTGTTTTGCTATTTTTCTTGTAGGTGTGCTAATTGTTTTAAAATGCTTTTGCAGTTTAAGCTCAGGGTCTATGAGGTTTTAAATCACACACTTATCACCTAAGAAAAGCAGAAGTTCAGATTGCAGTTCCTGAGAGAAAAAAAAAAAAAGAGGATCCTCACATTTTAATGAGGAACATATTTTGGAAGCTCCTGCCATGAGGCAAGGACATGTGTCTCACTGTGTGTCTATGTGTCCGTAAGATTTTGGTGCTGTCTCCCCTTTCTTGTCCCCAGCTTCCCGCAGCTGTCTAATAGCAATAGCCAAATTGTGCCATATGGGCAGTCAGCGATCGTCTGAGTTTCCAAAGCCTGTTCAAGAGGGGGATTTTATTAACCCAGCATGCAGTCCTCTGGAATGCAGAATCCATGAAGGCAAATGCACTGAGAGCTTTAGCAAATGGTAAAATAGGCTCTGGCTTAATCCCTACTTCTTCTTCTAAGAACTCTTTCCTGGACGGCATTTTCTGTATAGTTTCCTCTTCCACTATCCTAATGCAAGAAGCTGTACTATAAACTTTGGTGTTCCTTGATCCCTGGGGCAGTCACCTGCACTGTGGCATGCGAACTCCTTAGCTCTCCAGGAAAATGATTCAAAAAAGAATGCAAAGAACAGAGGTGTTACCTATTTTTTTTTTATACCAAAAGCAATGGGAACCCAGAGCCTGACTTTCCTCTGAAGTCTGTTGAGTTCAGTTAGATGTAGCTGTAATGAAGTCCATACTTCAGGCATATATCTTTGAGAATAGAATCAGTCTTGGGTATTAGCCTTCAATTTGACCAGTTCTTTCTCCGATTAGAAATCGAGATCTCTCATTTTCCTTCCTCTCCCCAAAACATTTCATTTGCTTTAGAGTGATGCTCCCTTTTTATCAGAAGAACAGCTCCACTCATCTAGAACCATGCTTCAATTTGAGTATCTCCCAGTTGTTTTCTCTTGAAAACACTTTCAGTTTGGGAGCCTTCTAAGCAGAGGTTTCTCACAGAAAGGGGAAGCTAACACTGCCTCAGCTCTGCTTCACACTATTTAAAAAGACACTGATAAAAAAGAAGGAAAGATTTAAGTAGCCATCATGAACGTCTAAGCAAATGAGTAATCTTGAATACCCTTGCCAATCCAAGTACACAGCTGAGATGCCCATGGACACTGAAGTTACACTAATAAAGGAACTTAGGTGCATCAGACCACTTGGATTCACATCCATCTACAACTCTTGAAGGGCCAATCAGGCAGACATCCTGTGTGCATGTCTTAAACAAACCAACAGCATTAGCATCAGCATGAAGTACAGGATCCACATGATTTTTATCCATAAACACAGTGGGGGCACAGTATATATGTTAAGGGATGGGCTTTACAGCACATCAGGACAGGAGAAGATGTGTTTTAGCTGCTCCAAGCTGAAGATGCGTCAGTGTGCAATGAAGGAGAGTAAATTCATATGTGCAATAAAGGGGAGACTGGAATGAAAGTTTGACTACATAGTGATGCTGTCACCAATCTGCAAAGCAGAGTTCTGGCTTCCAAATTTATTGTTAGTTAATAAAAAGGTTAAAAAGAGGGACCACAGATTCCAGCTGGTACCCACAACAAAAGGGCATCAGGGATGCTTCATTAGTGCAACTAGCAAGTTCATTTTCCAGTTTTCTCATAGGACATTCAGGTCGCTTGACTTCACTTGACATCTGCTTTGCATGATAGCAACTGTTGGTAACGTTTATATTATCCATACCATTTTACTTACTACTTTTGAGAACAAGCTGCTGGGGAGATTTCTGTTTTCTTTGCTTGTCACTCAGACCAGCTCTATGGTATACAGTATATATATATATATAGAGAGAGAGAGTATAGTGGAAAAGATACCTGTGCTTGTGGCATTACCCTTTTTTTAGTCCTATTTATTACACCTCAGGTGTCACAAGCGCCAGTACCAAAAAGAATATCACCCTTTCAATACAGACACTGTCTCAGAGCAACGGTGAAAGTGCTGATTTAGGTTACAGAATAATCAGCTTTCCTGTCCTCACTTCAAGGAATGAAGGACTTTGTAGTCATGCACAAATACTGCTCCTGGAGTGTACAGAGGAAAAGTGGGGCCACAGCCATATGTCTTCCTCACATCTCCTTTTTATCCTGCCAGGAGAAGCTAGGAGGAGTTATTCCTGTGCTCAGAGGAAACAGGCATGACCTCTATGCCAAATGGCCAGTGAGCTCTCTAAGGTAATTATGCAATTAGGGGAGTACAAAGCATTCCTAAGTGAGTCATGCTTAAGATTCGACTCAAGTATGAGAGCTGGTGAGTTTCTCAGTTTACTACTAGCAAGTCTACTAGGAAAGAAGTTACACTGCACTGCAAATCACAGATACTTCCACTGTGATGAGTGGTTTAGGCTTACATGTGCATGAGATAAGAATCAAAGGAAATAAAAAGCACGTTTACAGGCTTTGTTCCTGCAAAATGGTTTAAAGCAGCTTTTAAACGGCACATCAAGCTTTTTATACATGGAATAAACATATTCACAGTTAATAGTCATGCAAAGAGAAGCATATATGTTGCCAAACCTGGGAGCTTTATACATAGGTAAAGGACAAAGTGGATTTCAGCACTACTGAACAATGAAGCCAGGACCCTTTCTTAGCTTTTCCCCTAGACTACAAGTACGGCACTTCCAGTTTTTTTCATGGAAATGCCTTTCCAAGCTCTTCATGTTCAGCATGTCTCCCTCCTCTTAGTGTCAAGGGTGACATTCAGGCAGACTTCACTACAGTAGATGTAAAATGGGGTAAAAAAGAAAAGAAAAGAAAATTTCTGAAGATTCTGTGTTGCCTTGAATTACCTGCTGGTAGCCTCCAGGATCCCTGCTCTCCAAAAGTAAGACTTGCAAATTTGGGGCCAATAGCAAAGTCATTGCACTGAACAAGTAACGTACTTCAAGCCATGGCAGAGATTCTTTCACAATATTCATCCTCCCTTGCATGTCCCAAGATACTACAGATATACGTCAGGGTGAGGTAGTGTCCTGAAATGATGACTGTATACATGGAAGGAATACAACTGGAGGAGGGGCCTCTATGCACCAAACTTTTACTTGTGACAAAAGGAGCTGTATGAGCATTTCAGGTTTTATCCCAAAAGAAGCAGATTTTATCCCACTGAAATAATGTCTGTATGCCTTGAGGCTGGGTGATCTGGGTTTAATTTCTGTCAGCACTGATTGAGTAGCTTCCCTGCTTGCTTGTATACAAGTGATGTCAAGAATGTCTTCTAAGTGATGCAGGATAAACAGCCTTAACTATTTTGGATGTTTATCTCACTCAACCATAAACTTCCTCAGAAGACAAAAATAAAAATCTGGCTTTTCAACAGTAAATCTTGACATGGCTTGGGCCTCTTGCAGTAACTTGGACTCAACACATATGAAATTAAAATTTTAAAATGTACTAAAAGTGGTAAAAAAATACCCCACAAAACAGTAGTCTAGGGAAAGACTGTATTGGCAGAGATTGAGCAATAAATACATTGTGTGGAAAAAGGAGCTTCTCATCTTTCTAGCAGATTTCTAAACTATGATTTTTAAAGTATATTTTTTTTGATGCTAAGAATGATAACTCTTAATGAAATATTTACCAGGAGGATGAATATAAATAAGTCAGACAATAGTAGGCACGCTTTTCCTGTAGGTTTTAGAAATACCTACAGAATATCCTTTGGGAGTCTCACTGAGGAATGCAGTATTTATAGCCAGTTCCTCATGTTATAGTTGAAACTAGAGTTGGCTTCTCTGGTTTCTTTTTAGTTTGGTGTTCCTGCTGCTCTCCCTGGTACCTCCATATGTAGAGCTGATGGAAAACATCTGGCACTGTCCCTTTGATCATTCTGTTTGGTTGAGCATTTAGCCAGCTGCCCCATTCATTTTTAGCTAAGTCACTTATCTCTGGTTACACGAAGGTTGGAGCTGGCCACAAAAAAAAAAAAAAAGTAGGACCTGAGAGCCCTGCATGCCCTATGCAGATACCTTCAGGTTGTGTCTGGCAGCCTGACAGCACTGGCATAACAAACTGCCAGGAATCAAGTACTGCAAAGTGTTATTTTTGCACAGGAGATCAAAATAATTCAGTGTAAATGTGTGGAAAATGTGCAGCGGTGGGAACTGCAGACACAACCATGGAATACTAGCAAAAGTCCTAACTAAAACAGTATCTGAAAAGCATCTGGTTAGCACTGTACAAATATAGAATCACATCCTGAAATGAGTATCCATAGCAAACAATTAAGTTAACATCCTGGATTTTGGCTAACCACAGTACAGCAGCCACTTGGCCCACTGCTTCATCTGGCCAGGCAGCCCAGCAGCGTAAGGCTAGAAGGCAGCATGTCCACCATCAGGGTGGGATCATGCTCTGTGCAGCTCTCAGGTACCACTGTGGTGGGTGCCATAAAAAGAGCACAGGAGGGAAACCGGGAGAAGAGTGTTCAGAGTCACAACCCAAGCTGGTGACTGAAGCCAGGCACCCTGTCTAGCCTTTTGGCCCCTTTGCCTGCCTCCGTTTTTTCTCTCTCAGTGGAAACAGTTCCCATTATGGTCTTCCAAGTCCTACTGTATGTGCCAGGGACTCAGAAGAGCGAGACAAAAAGAGAATGCAAGGTGGTAGGTGGAAGAGCAGAACAAAGGAGGACAGGATAAGGACCACCTTCACAGGTATATGCCTTGATTCTCTTCCTTGTGTACAAATAAGAAGAGCTGGAGAAAACAAATGTCTCCCAAAGGATATTGTGCGGTAGGGCCATTTACACCTTTCCCCCAAGTCCCACCAGATACACGTGGCAGTGGGTTTTGGAATACCATTTAAGTGGTAATTTTGAAGTCAAAAGCTGAAATGGTCCAAAAGACAGGTTGTTCGAAAAAGAGCCCTTATTACCCTGAAGAACTATTTTAGCAGAAGTCAGCAGAAGTGCTTGAATTGGCATCTGTTGTAATTAATGCAAGGGAAAGACTGATGATCTGTGCAGGACCCCTTGTCTCTGTAATTCATTTTTTCCCCCTGCCTGTATCTGCTAATTTTCCAGACACTGACAGGGTCTCTGAGGAGAGTAGAACAAACATTGAAGCAAGAAGCCTATTATTATGTTGTTCCCTTGAAGATGGTTATGTTTTCTTTTTTAGGACGCTACATGTAATACCTGGCTACTGCAAGCTTGTGGGATTTTCAGATGTGCAAAATCATCCAGTTTAGGGTGAACTTATGCTGGATGTTAGACAGCAGAAGACTCAACAAAGGAGAGACAGAAATCTCTGCTACTAAGTGTTGCAATTATTGAATTTCTACCTGAGGACTATACAAACCTTTTACAACATCTCTTTGTGCTGAAGTTGCTCTGAGCATATAATGAACAAAGTAATGCCTTAAGTCTTTTTGTGGGTGGTAGAAGAGTCCTACTAGTGCAGAGAGCCAGAAGGGAATATGTACTGAAAACCTGGTTTAGATATAGAAGTCCAGCTGTGCTGACATCACTTACCAGCTGAATGACAAGTAAAGCAAGAGGAAAGCTGGGGAACTCTGTTTTAAACATCTGTAGGTGAAACCTCAGGACATCAGACATCAGGTCACTGCAGTTTTCTACCAGAGATGGAAGCAGCTCTAGAGCTGTAATTCCTCATATTTTACTACGGCTAGTCAGAAAAATACTGGCTTCCCTATGGGCAGATTTGGTCAGGGAATAGCAAATTTATACAGAGCCTGAATTTGACTCACTGAGTAGTATATGCCACCCCACCTACACCTCTGCAAATATCCGAAAGCCTGCAGTTACCCAGGTACTGGGTTAGCCTATGAAAACTCCCCATCAGTTTATCTTTGTCTGTCTTGTAAAAGCTCAGAACAAAACCTAATCCAAGCTTATTTTCTGGCCCAGTGATAATCAAACCTAGTTGCCAAAAGGGAATGGAAAAGTAAGTATATCAGATCCTTTTTAACATTAACTTTAGTATGAGAGTGGAAATTGGATAGTTGTAGCATTCATTCTAACATAAAATGCTCTGTCTTTTTCATATTCTAATCTAAGAAATGATCAATAATAGATCCCACAATGGACCATCAAGTGGGATATGCGCCTTTTTATACACATGGACTGAGCTAATAGACACTTAGGTGTAGCAATGGAGGTCTTACTTCTAAATTCTGTGGAAATGTGGTTAAGCCATCAGAACTCAGTTCTTTTTGTCAATAACTTTGTTTACAGGACATGATCTGGTTATGCTGTCTCTTGTCTCAGCACAGGCTGACTTCCTATTGAATAGGGTTCTTGCAGAGTAAGACATCAGTATGAAGTCTTAGATAATTAAAACATAGCAGTGACTAGGCCTGTCTTCCTCTTGCAAAACTTCCCTCCATTATTCAAATATTTTGAAAATTCAGGTTCTAAATATTTTTCTGGATGTACCAGAGACAACTATAAAATCCTTGCTGTAGTTAGAGGTGAAACATGGAGCAGGGCATTCTCTGAATATGTTTTGCAGGCTTGGCTGTCCTTGGCCATTTCTGAGACAGATGGAGCCCATATCATGAATGTGCAAGGAAGTGAAAGGAAGCAGCGAGCTTATCCTGATGAACAGAGACAAGGGAAGCCTTTGTACTCAGGCTGCAGCAGGATTTCACCCTGCAATTGCTCACTTTTAGAAAAAGGGTGGGCAGAAGGAAGCAGAGACAGCTGGCCAAGCACAGGACAGGGGTCTTTTAAATATATGTGCGTCTTTAGTCTCCTGCTGAAACAATTGTGTCTTCCATGTGAAAGGTCCTTCTTACATCTTCCACTCAGAGGATGCATTTCACCATAATCCCCAGTAATCTGCTGCAATCCCTTGATGCTGCCATGCTTGCTTGCTTTCTTCCCTCCTTTTCTCTTTCAATTAGCAGAAGCAATAAACCCACGAGTACTTAAGGACAACATTACTGGAAACATGAGGTGTCTGGAAATATTAATTTATTCTTAAATGCATGTGTGCATGTACAATATGTACAAGTCCATAGATGCAACATGAAGCTTAAGGCTACCCACGTTACTGGCAATTCACAGAGTATATGGCAAATACTAGAATTACTTATCCCACAAGTCAAATATTAACTGGAATCTTCTTCAAGTGTATTTGTCCAAGACATATGTTGCCTCTGACAAAGACTGGCAACCAAAAATAAACAAACAAAAGAAGCTACTATGTCAATTTTTTTAAAAGCCTACATGTTGTGTATTTAGGAAGCACACCACAGATTTTTTGGGAAAGACATTGACTCTGCAGCTGGTTTGTGTGGTCAAGATGCATTGCATCTTTTGTGGACTTCACCTCTTATAGCTTTTTTTAATTACTTTTTTTTTTAATAAGATTAAGCAGGCCTGAAGTTAAACTGTGCCACACTCAGAAATTCAGTAAGACCATGCAAACTAAACCAGCTTGCTTCAGTCTACACTGGGCACAAGTAAATCTGCAGTTAATTATGTTACATGTGATGCAACAATGAGTCACTGTAGTTTTAATAATCACCCATTTGTACAGGGAATTTATTGTCATGGGATGTCCTTAGAGGCTTCAGATTCAAATACTGGCCATGATACTCATGTGGGTAATGAGGATGTCTAAAATTATCACTGTTAGTGCTATCAAGAATTCTGAGAGATACAATAAGTTGTAATTTTCAGTTAACCTTCTCCTACTTACACGGAGACTTACTGAAACAAGAAGGAGGTCTATTGCTTTTTTATTTAATTCACAGTCCTTTTTTGTTTGCTTTCAGACACGGGACACTCAAATTTATGCACTATTAGTATTTAAGGCCCAGTTGTGATGCCTGTATTCCGATACCTACTGAAAAATCTGTATTACAAGCAAAAAGGAACCAAATAAAGCAATATTAAAAAAAAAAAGAAAAAAGAAAAAAGAAAAAGTTTAGTCTGACACCAGACAGTTAAACAACAAGGTAATAAATCCATGTCTGTAGCAAATTTCACAATTACCATGTAACGATTACAACACAGGAATTCAGGGTATCTTTTCATAGGGTGGCCGCAAGCAAATCTGACCTCTCTCTGCCTGTGTTCAGGAGACATACAGCAATGCTAGCACAGCGTTTTGCCCAAGCCATTAGGCAGGTGCAGCACTGCACTACCACAGCCATAGGGCTTCTGGCTCCAGGGGAGCCTATGTCCAGCCTGCTGACACAGCTGTAGGTGGAAACTTGAAGGCTGGAATTCAAAGTGTTCAGACTAATGCTTCAGGACTGATAAGGAAAGAAAAAAAAAAAAGTATGTTTTTTCTCTGAACAGGCCAGTCTGCTGATTAATAGGTTAGGCTAGGTATTTTCAGGTCTAGGTACATGGAGTAAACAGGCATAAAGGTATACTACACTTTTCTCAAATATTTTGCAGGCTGTAGGGGAAGATTTATCCAACTTACTTGAGCCATAGCAGAGTATCTCTTTCATTTGTGCAAATCAGATTCTTACCAGAGAGAAGGAGTAGTGCTTGTGATACTCAGTTAGAAAAGCTTATTGGCAATACTATGAAGGTATACATCATCTGAATTCCTGCAGACTCCAGCAAAAGAATCAAAGGTACAGCAAGGATCCAGAATTAATAAATTCGAAGAAGACTAAAAATTTTTATTAGTGAATATTTTTTTCCCCTAGCTTAGTTAATTCTTGTAGAGAGTAGAGTTGTAATTTTCTGTCGTGATTTAAGTCCAGTCAGCCACGCAGCTGCTTGCTCACTCCCCCCACCTTCCTCTCCCTGCTCACGGAGGGAGGGGGAAGAGAATTGAAAGAATGTACCTCCCACGGGTGGAGATCAGAACAGTCCAGTAACTAAGGTATAGCACAAACCACTGCTGCTGCCACTGATAATAATAATGGCAAGGGAAACAATAAGGGAAGAGAATACAACCGCTCACCACCCACCAACCGATACCCAGCCTGACTCAGCAATGATCGAGCCCTTCTGGGTAACTGCCCCCAGTATATAGTGGGCATGACGTGCTGTGGTATGGAATACCTCTTTGGTTAGTTTGGGACAGGTGGCCTGTCTCTGCTTCCTCCCAGCTTCCCCTCCCCCCTGGCAGAGCATGAGTCTCAGAAAGTCCTTGGTCAGCCTAAACATTACTGAGCAGCAACTGAAAACATCAGTGTTATCAGCACTGTGCCAAGGCTGAAAGTCAAAAACACAGCACTGCACCAGCTACTAAGAGAAATGACTGCTACTGCTGAACCCAGGACATTTTCCTAGAGAAGAAACCCTAAAAATATATTATTTCTTAAACAAGATATAGCTCAGTCAGCATCTGAGTATCAGTTAGAATCTCTTTTCTAATTGAATCTCATCAGCTGGATCAGGAATATGATGATGTTTAGAGGCTGAATTGAGCCACAATCAAACACTGTAAATAAGGTTCATAACCTTTTCGAGCTGTCAGTTCAGCCTTTGGTTTCTGAATCGTTTCATGGCATTGATCCAGGGCTTCAGTTATGCTGAAAAAGACATTGACCACTGCATAAGTGGGTGGAAAAACATCATTCAGCAGTTAGCTGGGTCTAGCTGTTGAAAGTATGTCTGTAATTCTGTGAAGAAGATGGTGTTACTAAGAACAGATTGGTCTCTGAGACTGCCTTGAACCCAGCCAGCTGTAGTTAAACCCTCAAAGGCTGACAAAGTGCATTCCTAATTATATCAGTGCAGTAGACGGCTAGATTAAGTTACCTCCTTCGAGACTATTGGTGATGAGTTTCCATCCCTGGGATAGATTTTATATTTCATCCAAACCAAAGGGAACCTCAGGCTGTGCAACAATAGAAATGAACCAAATGTTGAAATGGTATGTGTATGTGAGGCTACCCTAAAGCCCACCGAGAGTCACATCCCATGAATTCGCTGGACATATCAGTAGCAGTAACATTTGATAGGCAATATTTGAAGACTATAAATAAATTTAATCTTAGTATTGGATTAATAACTGAAATTAAGTAAAGCAGTTTGCATCAGGTACCAGAAACAGCCAGGAAAATACTAGATAGTGGGATGAGTTTTTCTGGTATCTTTACAGAAAATGTATATTTATGGGTTTAGCCATCTTTGCAGGGTCTTACAACATTCACTGACGTCAATATACTTAAGCAACTGGCATAGTTGAAGATAATAAACTAAGTATTTATTTGTCTGTGCTTTTCTATGTTCTATGTTTAGTTAGGAACTTAATACCACTTTTCCATCATTCGTGACAACTTGTAAAATGATTAATGCCTTAATATGTGGTTACAGCAAATCAACTTCAGCATCTTCTGAAAATCACTTCAAAGCAATGAGTAAGTCTCAGGGATAAACAAGGAGCAACACATACTGAAGTATGATAGGGGGAGTGACATATTCTTATAGAAGGGGAAGAAACATCTTAATCTGCAGTATGAATTTTACCTTTGATAAAAAGTGTTTGCTCACTTTGCAAAACCGTTGCTGTGCTTTTTATGTTGGGAGACATAAGGTTTCCTTTAGCTAAATTTTCTGCTGCCATTGCCCTTTCTCACATTTAAAACATGCTACCTAAAGCTAGAGAGACAATACAGTGCTCTGTACATGCCACCTGGAAAATCCTGTTTAGAATTATGCGGTGTGATGAGCCGATCAGATAAGTCATGTCTGTAGCAAGGACACGTTTGTTTTAACTGTTGAACTGTGGAGGTTATAGAGAGTTGAATCTTTGGATTACAAATGTAGTTGACATCTCACCACATGTAAGGTCAGATCCAAAACTTCTCTTGGTGGCAGTAGCCTTTGGTCTTTCTCTGAGGATCTGTCCGGTGGCATGTAGATGCAAGCAGCTCTATATCCTTGATATATGTTGCAGTGCTTCTTTGTGATCATTTATCCCATTCACTCCTTTCTTGTATTTAAAAACTTAAATTTCTCACAGGGATGAATTACTTATTGAATTTCTCTGCATTTACATTTCTACTGAATCTACTTTGTGCATTTATTGGACTTTTTATAGTAAAAAAACCGGTAAGCTTAGCCAAAAGCTACTGAACTGCACAGGAAAGACAATTGAGTGGGGCAATTCTGCAATGGTTGCTCATGATGGAAAAATTTAGCAATTTCAACAGGATATTTTTCCTATCAGATTCATCATAGTCAGTTTTCTGGATTGCCCTCAGAGAAATATACTTACGAATGGAAATATTATCGCAAGTTAGCACTGCCCCCAAAATCCAAACAAAACAATGAAGCAACACAGACTTTCCTTCCTATTCTGATTGCATCACTGGAACCACTGCCTAATAAATGGATTTTGTTTGAAAAAACTTCCTTCTGTATTTTTTTACAGTGCTGTGTGTCTGCATTCCTGTTCATTTCTATGCTTGATTAGCTGAAATCACATACAATGATGCAGATATCCAAGCAGTTATAAAAACTCAAATTGAGCAATACTAATAGCTAAAAAATATTCTACATTGCAACCTTCATGGGAATTGCTGAGCAGAAAACAAAAGAGCTGGCACAAAATCATGTATGTGTTTTTCCTTCATGTTATTTTGTCATTATGTAACTACTAAGAAGTTTGTTCTCTAGCAGACTTCAAATAGCAGTGGACAGGCAGCAAAGGATGTACTGTTTGTGTCGCTGCTTCATGCACAGCTGTCCTCTGGCCAGCAGCTGGAAAGGAGGGGCTAGATTTTAAGATGTTCTGTAAGTATTAAGCTGTGGGATTTTCTTGCCTCAATCTGTGATATTCTGTATGCTTTTGATATTATTATGACTTTTGATGAGTTGGTTTTTACAGTTTTGCAATGTGTCTCAAAGATTTTGACAAGGGGGAAGGTATTTTCGTCTTTGCAGTTGATATTTATTTTCTAGGGATGAATCATTGAATTGATTCTGACCACAGATATCAATTTAAATGAATAGAAGTATATAATTCTTAGGTGCTTAAGATAAGCTTGATGGAAATTTATGCCATCTTATGTATATTTTCAAAAATGTATGGCTTAAATAAAGATAAAGTAAAATAATACAGTACCAAATCAGAACCCTAACAATCATTAAAAGACTCTAATAAAATTCAAGAGAACACTCAAAATTTAAGGATAAAGTGGCAATTAGTTAAGGAAATAGGAAGTACATAAGTAAAAACTAGAACAAACCTAAAATATACTTTTATGACAACCATGCTTTCACATGAATGCCTTCGCTATTGTAGATAAGGTGGCTTTTTCTTCCATTTGCCCTGTCATCGACAAGAACTTGACTAATCAGTCGCTGAAAATGAGAAATGTTTGACAGCATTGGAAGAGATCTTGCTGAGTAGATACAGTCTTTCATTACCAAGTAGTAAAGTGAAAGATAGATCAAAACAAGGGTGAAAGTAGATGAAAGATCATGTGAAATTCTTTAGCTGGAGCATGTTCTCAACTTCAACATTGAGTTTTGATGTGGTGCTTTATTTAAATTCCTGATTTAATCATGCACTTGTTGAAATCAAAACCTTTGAGAAGTTCTGTAATCAGATTGTGTGGAAAATAAAGTTTGTGACTAGAATATTAAATACTGATTGTTGAAAAATACTGATTGTTGAAATCAAAATAGTTACTCAGAAGTCTAAACAAGTAACTGAAACACACTGATGTCACTAGGTATTTCAACAAAGAAAGCATAAGAAAATACATGTTCATACCAGATATGATCAGGGGAACTTTTTGAAAGGTCAAGTCTCTACATTTCTTTGATGCAACTCTTGAAATGCTGAAGGTCAAATTATTTATTACACTGTATTTGAGTACTGAGTATTAGCTTATACAATATGTAAATAGGAAAGTCTTGCTTCCCTGGAAATCATGATAAGAGGGAAGCTTCTTGGTTAGTTGTGACCTCATCCTACTACTCAATATTTGCCTAATTCAAAGGAAATTAATTTATTTTTCATGAAGAAACACATCAGAAAATATCTTGAGTGGAAATTCTTGACTTGTACACTTCTGTTGCCTGCACCATAGAATTTAGTCTATTTGTAAGCACTTCGAAAGCCTTTTGATTGATGGGCTGTTTTTAACCCTTATGATAAGATAAATACTGAGAGCAAATCTGTGCTTTCTTTGAGTTGCTGTGGTTGTCTAATGATCATTGGGCACAATGTTTGCTGGGTCTGATTCTCACATTATTATTCATACTCTGTTTCGTATAGAAATGTTCCATGTCAAGTAGTTGAATTGTACTTCTGTCACAGACGAACCCCTGGGGGAATTAACTGTGCTTTCAAATTGCTCATGAAGGACAGACTCAGGCATCTCCTATGCCTAACTGTGGGGTGTGCTTGGGGGGTTTCTCATGACCCATCTCCCACCCCAGATCATTGTCTCAGAATGTTGCAGTGAGGTCAGAAAACTTCCCCTGTCAGTTTTCAGAGCTGTATCTCTGCCTATGGCAAACATCTGGACAGAAAGTGCAAGAAAAACAAACAAAATAGCTGCCCAAGGAGTCATGTATCTCCTGGAGCTATGACAAGTGCATCTATATCAGCATTTTCTGGAGAAAACTTTAGAGAAAGAGTCAGGTCACATATATAAAATTGTTTCGTTTCAATTTGTTCCCTGTTTGGTCAAAAGTTATTGTCAAATTCCCACCAAGACTGTAGGCATTTTCTGATAGACAGCTATGTCCAAACTGCTTTGATTCCCTCCTAGTCAGTTAGGTCTCAGAAGCACAAGCAAGTTGTGATGACTTAACAAACCACCACTTACACTGTGAGCTTTTGTAACTGTGCAGGGACCTGCTCTTAGCATGGGGGAAATAAAAAGTAACTAGGCTTTTATCACTTTCATGACAGAATAACTCTGAATTATGCTGTGAACCAAACATTCCCATGATTGTTGGTATAGCTTGGTTGCCAACCAGGAACTTTTCCATCAGTAGCAATAATATTATTTGTGTTAGCTCTTAAAATTGTATGTATCTGAAACTCTTCCTCCCAGACAAATAGAACTCCACATCTACACCTAAGAAAGAAATTTCATTAGGTGATATATGGATATGAAAAAAAGGGGCATTAGTGCTTCTTCCACTGCCAACTTCTGGGACAGGAAAAAAGCATTTTTTTAATCCATGTATCTCAAAAGTTCTGGGCCGCAGTAGTTGACTGTCAACTTCATAAACAAGGCCACAACTTCAGGCATCCTCACTACAATGATTATCGACTGAAGTTTGATCCATATCAGCCATTTCATTGGCGTTTTTATTCATTGGTGCAGCACCCACTGCACAAATAACTTCTAGAAGGAAAGCTCTTTGAAAACATGTGCTAAGTTAATCTAAATTGTTTTTCCATAGCTGGGAGAAGATTAATGCAGTCATGAAAGCAAAGGCCTGGTGCCTCTGTCGGCTTCTTTTCCAGTTGCTTGAATGCTAAAATAATCACAGAAATTTCCTCTTAATTCTCTTTGCACGACCCACATGCATGCACAGCTCCAGCACAAGTGATGGCTGCAGCCTACACAGGAGAAATCATAGAATCATAGAATAGTTAGGGTTGGAAAGGAACTTAAGATCATCTAGTTCCAACCCCTCTGCCATGGGCAGAGGCACCTCACGCTTAACCATGTCACCCGAGGCTCTGTCCAATCTGACCTTAAACACCGTCAGGGATGGAGCATTCACAGCTTCCTTGAGCAACCCATTCCACTCCCTCACTGCCCTTACAGTAAAGAACTTCTTCCTTATGTCCAATCTAAACTTCCCCTAACCTGCCTGGCAGCTGGCTGCTTTGCTGTAATTTAGGCTCAAAGACTCAGACTTGAGCCTGGACTGCTCTGTCTTGAGACTCACCAGTGCCAGTAGCTCAGAGGCAGAGTCATGTGTCCCACTACAGCTGCTCACCATGTCCTCCCTGAAGGAAAGCGGCTCCAGCTTAGGACAGCTTCCAGCCAGGCAGCACTTGGTTTCAAAAACATCCATGTTAATGCTGGCATCTGCACAAATCACAGATCTGAGGAAGTTCTGGAGATAGTTGTAACTGCACTGGAAAGGAAGAAGTGGAAAGCCAGGAGCTTGTTTAAAAAAACAGAGCAGCAATTAGGGCTCTATTTTCTTCCTGCTGCTTTCTGTCAGGTGACCTAAGTGGATACATGAGCTCTGCACTGCAGGAGTCTCACTTCAGTTCAGTTGGAGCCCAGTTTATGAGCAGGCAAGGAGCTGTCTCCCATTGTCATAGAATCATACAATCATAGAGTAGCTAGGGTTGGAAAGGACCTCAAGATCTAGTTCCAACCCCCTGCCATGGGCAGGGACACCTCCCACTAAACCATGCCATCCAAGGCTATGTCCAACCTGGCCCTGAATACCACCAGTGATGGAGCATTCACAACATCCCCGGGCGAAACTGACTCACCACCCTTACAACAAATAACTTTCTCCTTATATCCAACCTAAACTTCCCCTGTTTAAGTTTCAACCCATTACCCTTTGTCCTGTCACTACAGTTCCTAATGAAGAGTCCATCCCCAGCATCCCCCCTTCAGATACTGGAAAGCTGCTCCACGCAGCCTTCTCTTCTCCAGGCTAAACAGCCCCAACTTTCTCAGCCTGTCTTCATACGAGAGGTGCTCCAGACCCTTGATCATCCTCGTGGCCCTCCTCTGGACTTGTTTTAACAGTTCCATGTTCTTTTTATGTTGAGGACACCAGAACTGCACACAATACTCCAAGTGAGGTCTCACGAGAAAAGAGAAGAGGGGCAGGATCACCTCCCTCAACCTGCTGGTCACACTCCTTTCGATGCAGCCCAGGATACGGTTGGCTGTCTGGGCTGCAAGCGCACACTGCCGGCTCATGTTCATTTTTTCATCAACCAACACCCCCAAGTCCTTCTCCGCAGGGCTGCTCTCAATCTCTTCTCTGCCCAACCTGTAGCTGTGCCTGGCATTGCTCCCACCCAGGTGTAGCACCTTGCACTTGGCATGGTTAAACTTCATCAGGTTGGCATCAGCCCACCTCACAAGCGTGTCTAGGTCCCTCTGGATGGCATTCCTTCCCTCCAGCATACCAACCGAACCACACAGCTTGGTGTCATCGGCAAACTTGCTGAGGGCGCCCTCAATCCCACTGTCCATGTCACCGATAAAGATGTCGAACAAGACCAAGCCCAACATCGATTCCTGAGGGACACCACTCGTTACTGGTCTACAGCTGGACATTGAGCCATTGACCACAACTGTTTGTGTGCGGCCATCCAGCCAGTTCTTTATCCATCGAGTGTTTCACCTATCAAATTGATGTCTCTCCAACTTAGAGACAAGGATGTCATGTGGGACAGTGTCAAATGCTTTACACAAGTCCAGGTAGATGACAACAACTGCTCTACTCCTGTGTATCAGCTCTGCAGCTCCATCATAGAAAGCCACCAGATTGGTCAGTCAGGATTCCCCCTTAGTGAAGCTATGCTGGCTGTCCCCAAGCACCTTGTTGCTCTTCCTGTGCCTTAGTATGCCTTCCAGGAGAATCTGCTCCAAGATTTTGCCAGGCACAGAAGTGATACTGACTGGTCTGTAGTTCCCCCGCTCGTCCATTTTCCCCTTCTTAAAAATGGGGGTTATATTTCCCTTTTTCCAGTCGTCGGGAGCTTCACCTGGCTGCCATGATTTTTCAAATATGATGGACAGTGGCTTAGCAACTTCATTTGCCAGCTCCTTCAGGACCCACAGATGGATTTCATCAGGCCCCATGGATTTGTGCATGTTCAGGTTCTTAAGATGGTCTCAAACCAGATGTTATCCTACAGTGGGCCCAGGGTCTTCATTCTCCCAGTCCCTGTGTCTGCCTTCCAAGACTTGGGTGGTGTGGTCAGAGCATTTGCCAGTGAAGGCTGAGGCAAAGAAGTCATTAAGAGCCTCAGCCTTCTCTAAATCCAGGGTAGCCAGTAGTCCAAATAACTTCTGGAGGGGGCCCACATTGTCCTTAGCCTGTCTTTTATTTGCAAAGTACCTAAAGAATCCCTTCCCCTTATTTTTCACATCCCTAGCCAAGTTTAATTCTAAGTGGGCCTTAGCTTTCCTAACCTGGTCCCTATCTTCCTGGACACCATCCCTCTATTCTTCCCAGGCTGCCTGTCCTTGCTTCCACCTTTTATAAGCCTCTTTTTTCCTTTGAATTTTCCTCAGCAGCTCCTTACCCATCCATGGAAGTCTCCTGGCCCTCCTGCTGCACTTTCTTCTAGTTGGGATGCAACACTCCTGAGCTTGTGGTAGGTGATCCTTGAATATCAACCAACAGCCTTGGGTCCCCCTGCCCTCTAGGGCAGTGTCCCATGGAATCTTACTGAGCAGGTTCCTGAAGAGGTCAAAGTCTGCTCTCTTGAAGTCCAGGGCAGTGAGCTTGCTGCACGCTCTTCTCACTGTCCTGAGGATCTCAAATTCGACCATCTCATGATTGCAATCCCTACTCAGCCATCCTGCCTGCTCCCATTGCCATCCCAAAAGAAACCCAAAGGCATTGGAATAACCTCTGACATAAGTGCCAACACTCTCAAATGCAATGGCACACTTGCCATGTATGTTTGGGGAGCTCATTATGAGGACAGAGTCAGTGTTTTCCTTCCTTCAGCAGTTCCAAACTCCTGATGGTCCTCATCCAAACACCGCTTATATAAGTTTAAGTTAAAAACAAGCAACAGTTTTCTCAGCTCTTGCTTTAATTCCTTGCTTGTGAGAAGGTGATAAGGGGCAATTTAAGTACATTGCACTCCTATCTCAGTGCACATATGGATTGTTTTATAGAAAAGGCAAAGCGAGAAAGGAGAAAATAAAAGGGATTAAAATGCAAAGGAAAGAGCTTCTTAATATGGGAAAGCTAACATAATGCCATCTGGTTTATGTCTGTTCCCTGTTTGGAGCTTGATCCTGCTGGGTACTTAGTGCTCAGGCTGTTCCCTATGGCACTCTCCAGAGCACACTTAACATTGTTTTACTGGGTTGTGGCCAATGTGCTGAGCACCTCAAAGGAATCAGCCCTTGCTTAACTTTTCTGGTTTGTAGAAAAAAACCTTTCCAGCTCTGAGGCCTGGCACTTCTGACCAAGGTTTTTACTTCCTTAACCCACTCCAAACCCCATATTTTTCCTCTTTTATTCTGAATAGTCAGTGCCAAGCAAGGTTAAGCCACCAGTTGGCCAGTGTGGAAACTCTAGTATAGAAGACCAGACTCTGAGGAAACTCCAGGGCACAGTATTTTAGCCTGAGCTGAGTTTCTACCTGCACTTATTCAAGTCTTTTGCTCAACCTGGGAAAAAGAAAAAAAAAACAGCTATAGAGCAGAAGGGGGAGTGTGTAATAGGTTCTTGGGCATTGTCAGCATATATTCCAAAGGGGCAAGGGGTTTTAAATCAAATCAAATAAATCCCTAGAAAACCAGGAGTCGTGGTGTGCCTGACAGCATACATTGCATGAAATGCTTCAAGTCGATAACTCTAAATGTGGCTGTCACCATGATGTGCACCTTCCATTCACTCAACTTCCATCTCTTTCCAATTACAGTAAATCTTTGTGAAGAGCTGCTGTGAATTACAATTTCTAAGCCAATTCTTAAATTTTATAGCTGGATCTGTAACCAATCTGCAGACTATTAATGAGAAAGGGATTACAAAGCAAGCAGACATACTTTCTGCTGTCCTGGCAAATCTGCTCAAAGTTTGAGTTTCAGAGTCAGGCTGCGTAATTCCCCTATCAGCTGATCATTGCTCAATCCTTTAAAAATCCTTGAGGTGTGTATATTCACCAAGGTATGGTCTCCTGTGCTCCGTGCCCATTTGTGCATCCAGAAATGTATGTGTGTGAAGAGTGTTCTAATTACCTGTAGTGCATCTGCTGTGGAGCTAAAGTGCGGATACCCAGCATTTTAGCCATATGGAAAACCACACTCCCCAGGAACACCACCCCTTCCCTCCCTCCTGCCCACTCTCCGCTTCCCCACCAACAAAATTTTACCAGCATTACGAACCTCCAGCCATCTTCAAAGAGCTTCTATATTCTCTAAGCAGCCTGCAAGAAAGAAAAACAAAAATAAAGAAAATATTTACCTCTTTTCCTCAGTTATAAAATCAGCCTAGGGCCTGAAAGAGATGAAGTATATTCTTGGATCACTGATTAGATTAAAGCTTTGTATGTCCACACGTATGTCCATGCCCTCTGAGGCTAGAAATAATTCTTTACTGGGCCAGAGTTCTATGTCTCATAGGACCCAAGACAGCAGCTTTAAAATTGCCATGTAATTGAATATAGGAACAACTTTGCCTTTTTGTTATTATTGCTATGCTTTTCTTATCTTGTTAACTTTTGAGTTTATGTAGTGAAAAGCAAGCAATTCCATCTCTGAAATGTAGCTATCTGAGATCAGCATTTTCTGCCTGAACTGCAATCAGGACATGGCCAGGGAGCACACTGTACTGTATGGGCAGAGGTGGGCTGCCGGATCTCGAGGGTAAACAGCACTTTTTAACATAACTGGTACAAAGCACCACCCCCATGAGGCTTTTGCTTCTGATTAACACCTCCAGTGAATAATAATAATAATAGTAGTAGTAGCAATAATAATAATAATAACAACAATAATGCAGACAGAAATTTCATGAATCCTGTAAACAGGCCTCGATGTACACAGGAATTGGGCCAGAATACTGGATGCAGCACCACAGCTCTACCAGGACATAGACCCACGGGATTTTCTGGCAGGTCTCTGGCCCCCAAACCCTCAACACAGATGCTGGTGAGGCAGGGAGTAAAGGGCATCTTCATCAGATTTTACTGCCTCCCCTTTAAAATATATGCTTTTTCTCACCTGCCATAACACAAAACTAAGTTAATAACTCATGTCCTATAAGACATAAGTTGCCCTCTCAGCTCATAGCAATCTGCAGAAAAACAAGAACTGGGGTCATGTGAAACACTATCCATAAGAGCACCTTAAGAGCACTGCCTGCAGTTGTGACAGCTGTCAAAAGAGGCTGCTACTGCAGTTTTGATAGTGTGGCCAGGAACACCTTTTTGAAACACCATCTCTTACCAGATATCTTGCATTTTGCTTCCCTCTGATCCAGCACTTTCTATTAGTCAACATCAGCATTTTTCTTGTCTTGCCAATGCCAAAAAAGCCTTGCTGGTGAAAACACTGGCACTGGTGTCAGTACCAGTTGTTAACAGAACAGCAAGAGAGCTGAAGCACTTCAATGCAAGAGAGAGTGTTGCAAGAGGAAATAACTGTCAGATAATCATCTCACAGGAGTGCATGAAACCTGTGACATTGTCACATGGCTCGTGTCCTCAGGCTTTCCAGCTGGATCTGTGCAAGTGTGAGAGGCACTGAGAAAGAAAACCTGGAAATGGCAGGTGATTGGTGGCTCTGAAGAAGTGCTTTTCTGTATGTTGTCATTCATGAAAACCGTAGGTCTAGGTAGATCTTGTTAGGACAGTGCTGTTGAAGCCAAAGATTTCTTAATCTTGATAAAAGCCTTGATGTTGAAATCGAGCAGGAACCACATTCAGGCTTGTGAAGGCATTTTCATTTGAAAAGGAGTATGCCCGTTTCCCAGGCAGGTAGAAGTGCCTCTGAGGCCTAAGTCTCCACTACCTTGCAATCGCTGCATCCGTTCAGATCTCCACATATGAGGGCAGAACACCACTTCCAGCAGTGCTAATGATGGTCTTGGTTCCTCAGGTGGCACAGGCATGATTTTGGCCACCCTGTGTGTGCCAACGGCTGAATGTGCTGGGCTTTAGGTCTCTGGATTGAAGCCAGGAGAGGGATATCTGTGGTCTCAGCCACTGTCAGTCTCTTAATGCCATTTGTGGTGATGGTAAACAGCAGTATTGAGGTTACTTTTGAGTGGGGTCGATGCTCTTTCTTTTTTTCTTCTTTATCTCATGCTAGTCTTTTCAAATTTCTCATGTTTTATTTTTTAAGTTGAAATGTCTGTGATGGTTCACAGTGGAGCAGTTAAAATGAATTCCTTCTTTAAAGCTTGTTGATAAAATTTTCTTTTCTCCTACCCTCTTTTTTGCTGCACTGTACAAGACAGGCATCCCAAATTCCGCCTGAGTGCCAAATCCAGTTCTGCTTTCATGTCCAATAATTAACAAAATTTTAGACTAACCTAATATTTATGTTATACAGGGTAATCAAATATGTCTTTGGCTTATGTATGTTTATGTTTAAAGGAATGAACTTTGGAGATTGGACATTTGTAATTGATTGAGCATGTGCAGAGCCATAATTACACAAAGAGAGTAAAAAATACTTTTTCCTTTGTCTATTTGTGTCCAGCAGAACTTTCAGATGTAATCCCTATTTAGTTAGGGATTTTTTTGAAGTCTTTTTACCAGAACGCATTGCGTGATTTACAGTCCCCCTCAAGTAATATAGCTGATTAAATTAACATTACCTAATGGGTGAAGAGAGTAAGATATTTTGTTCAAATTGAATCCTCACCTTTAAGGAGAAGTGAATTGGTCGATAGACCCTTAGAAACTCAGCATACAAATCATCCCAGTTCTTAAATAAAAGTTACTGGCCAGATATGAGTTTGGCAGTTACAGTTACTTTTAAAGTCACATTAGTGAAGAACATCTGTTGATATAAAAATATCTCTGATACATTACAGTGGTTTAGCTGTAACTGGTTTAGCAGTGCTTGGTTAACATCTAAGGAAGGAGGGGGAATGAGTGTCTTACACTTGGCAATCAGTAAGCCAGGGGTTTTACCCACTGCTTGTCTTTGTTAGGGTTTAGACGAAGTTCGTCTGGTTTTGCTCAAGCTGCAGTAATCCTTCAGCCCTTGATGTTATGTATTCTGGGTTTTTTATACTCTATATAATAATCTTTGAACCCTCAGCCCACATCATAGGTTATGAATATTCTTGTTTTGGATAAGAGAGGCAAGAAATCATTTTAAATTGCAGAAACCCTACACCTAACATTTCCTTGTGTGTCAAAGACATGGAGCAGCACCAGGGAGAAGAAGTAGTGGAAAGATCAGTTTGGAAAGATGGTTTGGGCTGTCAGAAAGCAGAATGAGGAAGGATCAGTGAAAAAGACTACTTCTAAGGTCAGAAATTCACTGCTCTTGAAGGGTGATTCAAGCTCTTCAGGGCCACGCCTGATTCAGGGTGTGAGAGCGGTCAGAAGGTTTCTGCAGAGGAGCAAAGGCCAGAAATTGGAGCTGGCAAATGTAGAAAATCATAGCGTTACAGACTATCAGCTCGGGTTCTTCTTTCCAAGTGAAAATGCACTGAAATTCAGAGATACTAGAAAGTAATTATTTTCTTCATTTTCTCGCCAGTTGACTGACAGGGTTTGTTATTCATGTCCTCCTCGCTCAGTGACTCTTTCACCAGACTGTTATCTTTTTGATCTTAGCCTTCATGGTTTACCTTTGAAAGAAATTATCGCTCTAAGGGACAGTAAGTGGCTTCCCTATGGAACTGTACTTAAAATCCTTCGGATTAGGATAACTAATTTCTCATAAACAGTTTCTCTATGATATAGTTTAATGCAAGAACACAGGCTTTTGTTTGAGGTACCTATTCAGAGAATATTGCCAAAAGTCATAAGATGACTGAAAATTAAGGTGAGAAATAGTGTTTCTCCAAAGATGAAAGAACCACCTAAGAAAAACCTCTGTGTTTGTAGATTCAGCACAAAAATTGGCTCCCCAGTCAGACTGCACCACATACTGTTTCCAATGTACATATGGACCTGGTTTGCAGTTATTGCTGCAAATGGGCACTGGAAAACAAGCTCTGTGCCTTCCTGCTTAATTTACCGGTGGAGGAGGTTGTTTTCCACCAGGCAAGTTCATTTGTCAAGGTGACTTTCGCAGCCGACACGGGTGTTACTGCAGATAAAGAATGCCGCCTCAGTGTATTTGTGAAACCCAGCTCAGCAGCGGGCCGCAGGCCTCCTGCGAGGCACAGGGGTGTTGCAAAACAAAACCCTTCCTAAAGGCACTGCAAGGAGGGGTTCTCCATTCCACAGTTCTCCTGTGTCGGCACTGCACATTTTGCAATCCTTCTTTTGTCATGCTCTGTAAACCCTCTTCCCTCTTCTCTGCCTGACTGGTTTTATGTCTAAATGGTCTTGAGGTTAAGTAGATGCTTTTGAAAAATCCCTATTCTGTAAATTAATGGTCTCCTAGGCAGAGCTAAGATCACAATTAAATCTTAATCAATCATGGATGTAGGTAGGAAATTTTACAGATTCCTTGCCAAAATCCAGACAGAAGGAGCAGATCTTCAGAGATCTTCTAAGAGAAGGTTTAATCTTTCATGGCATCAGAGGAGCTGATGGCAAGTCTGTACTGCTTAGCCACAAACAACTATTTTCTTCCTGTCTACATAGTTCTTTTCCAATACATCACTTATTAAGTTTGAGGGTATTGTATTTTTCTACTATGAAAACCAAGCCAAATTTGGTGCATGTGTGCTATAGGTATCCCGGTGTTAATGTAAAATCCAGCTTGGAGAAGAGCATCCAAGTTTTGTTCACTAACAGCTGGAATAGATCAATATATAGAGTCCCTGAAAATAGCAGTTATGTTTCAGAAGAAACCACCACGTGCTCATGATCATGCCAGTTTAATTTCTGTGGAATAATTAATCCAATGATAATTCTTCCAGTTCCTGCCTTGTATTTTTATTTTCATGCTTGCCATATGACATCAGTTGGACAAGTCCTTAAAGCTATTCCCCAGAAGCAGTGATCTGTTAAAATAAGCAACTGTACTTAGAAGTAGGAACAAAAAAAAAAAAGGGGACATTTCTTTTTCAGGAAAAAAAGAAAAAGTTTGGGATCATCAGAAAAATCAACAGAGCATTTTTTTGAACCAAGAAAAAAAAATAGGCAAAAATCAGAAAAAGCTGAGACATTTCATTGCAACATCTTCTAAATGAACTGGTTTGTTTCTAATTTATATGGAGTTAACTTTCAACAGAAAAGTAAAACAAATCTCTGACATCAAACTGTTTATTGTTCTGCTTTTCTATAGGAGAAGAAAATGGCTTTGTTTTAGATTAAATAAAGATTTTGTTCAAATACTCGTTTGGCCAAAGCCCTGAAAAATCAGTAACATATACAGCTAATTATTTATGACCAGTTCTTACATCCTGATGCTGAAAAACCTTAAACAGTTGTCTCATTGTAAGGAATCTATGTATTTCTGCAGTCATAAAATGGAGTCAACAGCAGAATCATTTTATGTCTCAGCATTTAACTTTAGAAAAAGCATAGCATGAAACCATATGTCAGTTATCTATCAGTTGTATGACATCCAGTATATCTGTTGAAATATTTCATCATTATGTGCCATATGTGGAATTAGTTCAGAGCTACTTTTGTACAAAACATGAAACAGAATACTCAAATATGAATAAAGATGCAAGTGCAGGCAGAGCTGTGTGTCATGCAAATCTCTGCTGGCTTCTATGGGACACCTGTGTATACGAGTTCACCGCTGTTTATTTTTCATAGGACAGCTGTGATTAGGGCTCATGGTTGTGCTGGTGAGGACAAAAACAATGTTTAAATGCATTTGCATATTTTATGACAAGACTTTAAACTGAAAGGTTTTTTTAAAATGTAGTTAAGAAAAAGAATGTATTTTGGAGATAAAATATGTTAAGTGCAAGGACACTGCAGACAAGCTCACAGCTCCTTCATTAAGTGTACCTAATGCCCAGTGAGCACTTATCCACTTCCAGCGTTTAATAGTTCTTTGGTGAGTCCCTCACTGTCTTGTCCTTGTACGGACAGCAAAAGAGACATCTCATCCACAAGTGAGCTGAACTGCCCTTTGGAGGTGTAATCAGGAGCCCATGGTAAGCAGGGTCCTAACTCACACATTCCAGCTCAACATCTCATGTTAGACAAAAGGACTCAGCATTTACTGAAACACAGGGAGTGTTTTAATTGCTGACAGCAGCCAGAGGGAAGATATGCTTATTGTGAATTGCTGCAAGTGAGCTGACGTCCATTTCCTCCCCTCCCTCCCTGGCGGTGTTTTTCTGTACCTTACAGGCAGCAAGCTGTAAGGTTGCAAATGGGAACCTACCTTCGCATTTCCCAAATGCGATGAAATCTCACCTTAACTCCCAGGAAAACCTAAGTCACTGTTACGAAGCTTGTTTAATTAGCAATTCTGGGAAAAGGCAATCCTAAAACTATATTTATCTGACTTGTCAGACAAATCTTAGGATTAGGTAAAAAATTACTTTAATTTCTTCATACTGCAACCACTCAAGGAGAGTAATGATGGCAGCAGTGTATTGCTTAACTGAAAGGAGGGAGAGGACATCCTTGAAGGAAGTAGGGAGGGCAGCCTCATGACTATTCAGCCTAGAGGTTGCCTCTGAATAACTGTAGGAGGTATCACTGTAGAAGTATTTAGATGATATGGACTATCATCACTATATCATTTCAGGCAAAGCAGCAGTAGCTGCCAAGCAGTTTCTGGTCAGCACCGCCAGATTTTTAGAATGAACAGCCCCACAGTCCTCCGCTAAATTCCTGAGCCACACTCTTCTCTGCAGTTTACCCTTTAAAGGGTGACCAACCAGTCCATGAACAGACCCACAGACAGTGGTGAATGTCCAGCAGTTTTCAACATTTTCAAGGATTTACGTCACCCGAAAAGTTTCCCAGGAGAAATAGAGAGGTGGCAGTAAGTCCAGTTTAGAACATAAAGCAAATTTAACTTCCAGATGAACTGTAAAGCCAAACCGCTTCTGGTTTTGCTCTTTTCTGTCCCCTTAGGAAATCTGTGCCTGATTCAGGAAGTCCTTTCCCTTCTCTTTTCTTTGTTTCAGTTTTGTTGGGTTGTTTTTCTTTTTTCTCTGAGTAAATAACAGACTTTCCTTTCCCTTTATTCTGCTGAAGAGCTTTAGCCATGTCTTTGGAGGAAGTGAAGTATATCGAAAAGCTTATAGCCAGAAAGTCATTTTTTCCTCATGCATTTCAAGATAGAGGAATGATGACAGGAATGCTGTTCATTTAACAGACTAGTTTAAGCATTTTGATGGATAAACAAAAATTTGTGGAGGGAGTAATGTTTGATCATCTTATATCTTTTCCATGCTTAAGAATTATTTCTTAGGCTCATATGATGACATTAACAGATTGTGGTAGGGAATATCTTGCACATACTCATCCCCTAGCTGCAGCTCAAAATCATCCCCAAATTTCAAGATTTCATTTTATCTTGTGGTCAAAACCCAATTCTGGGCCACTGTTCATACAAAACCTGGTGCATGCTTTTTTCAGCATTTGTCTAGGCCTCCCACTGATCATCCCACTGTAGGAAAAACAAGAAAGGCTTCCCCATAAATATTTGATTTCATAACAGCTGTACTCTCTTCTCTTTCCTTGCTGGCATTATGCTCTATGCTTCTGCTCTGGGTGGAGCAGCCATCTCCATGGAGAGAGAGCTCCTCATTAATTTGCATCTGGTCATTTATGATTTTTTTTGTGTTATGCTAATGATAGTGTCTCGTATGCCTTTAGCCGAAAACACATAAATTGGCTCTGTCTTTTTTCTGACCCACCCCACAGAGACCCTCCTGAATTACAGTGCAGCCTAGTGCCGATTACTTTTTTATTTCTCCTCTTAGGAAATGGATAAGAGGTTTAAGTTCTGACATAAACAGGAAAACACACTAAGAGGATTTATCCTGAAGGCATCTACTCTTTAAATAGTGATGGAGCAGTGTCAGTTCTTTTCCCACAAGGGCCAGAAGCTCCACTGCTCTTTGTTCCCGCAGCCCTTGTATGACTAGAGGCAGAATATCCTATCACAGGCTGTCAGATAGCTCCCAGAATATGCAACTTGGTGATCATAGGCTGAGGAGGGACTCACTGCCACTAAGAGCATGAAGAAGTTGGGTTTCAGAAGGACTCTGCTCTGCTCTTTTAAGGATAACACCCAGGCTTTATCCTGCTCTGAGGTAAGACTTGCAGAATTTACTAAATCTGTAACTTCTCAGCCTTCCAGACCCTGTTCCCTCCCTCTTTTTTCCTTAAACAAGGAGCGACAGGAGAGGGAGCAAGCTGTCAGAGTTATCACTCGTGGAATTTTCCAGCTTTACCAGGCAGGAAAGGGGGGAACAAAAAAAAAACCAATATCTACTGTAGAAAAACAACTGGACACCATGCAAGCAAAAGCAACTGAAGGATGGGCATATGCATGCTTTGCATTGACTCAAGCTGTATGAAAATACAGATTGAGAATCTATTAACATGAACCTGCTTAAGGTTTTCTTATCAAGGTATGCTTCTGGAAAAAGATAGTTATAAAACAATTTTTCCTCACAATTTATTCTGTTTAAAAAATGTGTTCTGCTGGAATAATGTTCCAGAGGGGACAGAATCTTTACTTCAAATTGAATCAATCACAGGTTTTCCCACATTTTTGCTTTCATTTGATTTGTGGTCAGAAATTGCCCTTTTTCAGCTTTTGCCTTCTGATGTCATATATTTATGTGCAGTTCAGCTCGGTGTCATGACCAGACTCTAACTTGCACAAGTAGAGCTTTATACAAACCTAGCTGTAAGGAAAGCAGAACTTATATCATTCCGTGGAAGGAAAGCAGGTCTGACAATTTAAGTGATGCATTGATACAAATTACATGGCTAAATGAGTTAAAGTGCTTCTACATTCACAAATACGTTATCCAAACCTATACTTTTTAAATTGGACTCAAATCTGGCTTGGTTTTGTACATTTGGCAGGAAGGGATTTGCACATAGTTCAGGCTCTTTCTAATGTCTGCTTTCAGTTTGAAGGTGCATATGTCTGGTACCCACACAGGTAAAAATCCAAGGCAACAGGGGACTGGTGGTGATGAACAGCTAGAACTGTTTACCTAGTAATGAAAAATGGAGAAATTCAGGACAGCTGGAAACTAGGACTTATCCACATTGTTCTGAGGAAACTGGAAGCTTGTTTATGTAGTCTAAATAAATGCAAACAATAGAGACCATCAATCCAGGACTCATGGACAGGCTCTCTCATCCCTCACAGAGGAATTCCAGGAGATTCTCTGCCACTGGGGGGCTGACGTGACACTCACAGCTCTGCATCTCCAGAGAAAACATCAGGAGTGTTTGAGCAGTATCTTTCAGCAGTTCTTGCGCCATGGCAGTTTGCACACACTGAAATGGCCAGCACAACCTTTCCGGTTCCAAAGTTCCCTGCATCAAAATATCATGAGACAGGGTCATGACCATCAGCAGAAATAATACTCCTTGCCTTCGGGAAAAGTTTTAAAGGATTTCTTCCCCAGTTATTCCCTTTGTAGTGGTAGTGTGAGGCCAATACTGTGAAGCAAAGGGTCGTCTGAAATGGTATCAGATGCTTCAGAGCAGCACAATATCATGATCATAATCCAATATGATGAGTACATAGTAGATTTTAATTGACTTTGGTGAGGATAAGGGAGCAAGTACTTTTGTTTTCCCTTGTCAAACATGAAGTCTTACTGAAAGGAAATCCAGGCAACTAATATCCCTGGAGATCTGACTTTTGCTACCTAGATTCTTGATTGATTTGTTTAGAAAAGACAATCAGATCAGCAGGATTATTGTGAAATTTCTACTGGACAGTTATACTCCTAGCGCTAATAGAGTTTCTACAGCAAATACTGTGTCATTACAAGTCCCGGAAGTGCTCTGTAAGGATGGGAGATAGGGCTTTTTGTGTTTTGTGATTTGTTTTTCATATGAATGGAAGAATTCTGAGGGATCTCCCATTTCTGGGTTTGCTTTTGTTTGTTCTCAGTGAAGGTGATCCTGTCCATACAATGAAAAGACAGCTCACTCGGGTATTAGGACTTTTTCAGACAAAGCAATTACAAAGTGATCCTTAATTCGGAAGTCTCTGAGAAACACAGATTTCTAGATAGCTAGAAAATCTCCGCTACTTGTGCTGTTTTAAGTTAATGACTAAATTGTGCTGAAAATTAACCTTGCAGCTCTAAGCAACATCATATTTTCTTTAATTCTTACAATTACTTTTTGTTAGAAAGTCTTTTCAAATGTATTATTTTGGAAAACTTTCTGCAATGAGCTGCACGCAAGTGATCGTAATGATATAGCAGCCTCTTAATTTGACAGATCTTTCTCCCACTCAAATGATTCTAACTACTTTAAATAAAATCTGTTCCAATTTTATGTTAAACTACACTTCCATTAAGCAACCAATTAATGTTGGTTCCCTGGTTCGTGCCTTACAAAACATTCCATCTTATGTGTTATCTAGACTTTTTAACAAATGCTTTTATGAGATTACTAAAATATTCCCTGCCTTCGTTCCCATCTATGCTGGGTATTCATGCATATATTTCTATATGAGTATGAATCTGTATATAAGTATTGTAATCTTCCCCTTAGGATATTCTGTATGTAAGTCATAAAGGAAAAGGAGATTAACGGTACAATACAATACAAACAGGCTGACTTTATAGCGGTCTTACAGAAACTCCTGCCAAGCAAAAGAATAAATAACAGCTGTGTTAATCAAAGCCAAATTTAAAAGATAAGGCTTGAATTCAGGTGGTCAAAATCCTAGAAAACTGGACAAGCTTAAGGCTCACAGAGAAAGAACAACTCTGAGGACAAAGACTGCAATGGTGTACAATTGAGTTAAAGGCAAATTTTCAAAAGTGGTTCTGTGACGTAAAAACCTAAGTCAAAACTGACTTTGTGTGCAGAAGCATTTACTCTCCCTGTAAGTCTATCGGGTTTGTGCTCCTGAATCCTTCAGTCTGCTCTGAAAATGGGAGTTAGGTGACTTCTGACCTTAGCCCCTTTTGGAAGCATAACCTATAGTTGCCTGGAAGTCCAGAAATGGTACTGGTCCAAGTAGTGGCTGAATACCAACCGACGACACTCAAACCAAAGAACTAGAGGCACAAGCATGATTATTCCCCTGCTATAATGGAAAGCTATATATCACCTCTGTTTTGTATTAAACTCATGAAGATGTGTTAGCCTGTTCAAAATCCTGTGGAAGCATTTTGAATCAATTGTAACTGATGCAAATATAGCCCTTGACTGGAAAACTTCCAGGTTGAGAGAGCTGCAACAGTTCAGCCAAGATGCATTATATCAAAAGCAGGGATAAGTAACTCGGTGTCCTCGTGGGAAGGATAGCATTACAGCTTCACAACATTCATAAAGTGCCTGCACAGTGAAAGATCTAACACGATCATTAAAAGATGTATGAATGCCTGGTGAATCTTTACCTCCCATTATGGATCATGGCTTTTATCTAGGCAGGAGTGGGAAGAAGAGCATGTATCCACAATGACAGAGGGCACAACAGCTTACTCATTTGACATGAGCATGTGAACTTTCAAACATGATTTACTATGTTTGCATAGCAGTATTAATTACTTTCTAGAGGGTATCCAGCCAAGAATATGTACAGGGTTGACAAAGCTTAGTTAGAAACTTCAGTCAACCTCTGTAGGACTTACAGAAGATTAGCACTTCTATTACTTATGGTGTACCATAGCTTTAAGTCACAAACTAACTCGTATTTTTAACACTCTGCAGTGGCAAACCATCCATGTGATTTTAGAGATGTCACTTTACCTTCCTCTGTAACTCTTATTTGATGTCTCTGTGGTCCTGTTATGATGAATTAGCTCTTGCCCATATAGTTAATTAAATGCTACAGGGAGTGGTTGGGGTGTTTCAGTAATTACCAAATTCTTGGTTCTGCTGTTATTATCCTCCACACGATGATTTGATATCTGGGTTTAGACTCCCAGCTGTGACTGAGGAGAACTCAACACAGCTTAAAGAAGCAATTCTCAAAAATTCTTTTTTCAATCTCCCAACAAGACCTGGTGCAAATCCAGATCTTAAAACAAGCCAAAGCAAACCAGTAAATGTCAAAATAGCTAAGAGTAATCCCTTCCTGTAATACACAATGTCTACAAAAGGTGTTGTTGAACTCTCTGTCATGGTTCTGGGCCATCTAAAGTTTCTACTTCCAAGGAGAAAGTGAATGGGCATTTTGTACCTATGTTAAGATGCTATGTTAAGAAGCTGAGGTATCATCCCTCTCTGTCTTCTGAATCTTGAAGACTTCTTTCCAACAAGGGCTCATTATCCTCAGAGATTTTCAAGAGCTACATCCTACTCCCCTAACATCAATATTAAGACATTTAAACTTCCAAACCCTATGCAAAAGAGTCATTTGGCTTACTTCAGCGGGGCTGCTTGTAGGATTCTGAATTTCTCACATCACTGAAGGACTCTAAACAAAAGCACTATGTTTTATAAATATTAGTGGTCTCTGTAACTCTAAGAGCTTCAGGAGCTGCAGTAGATTTGAAAAGCTAGCTTTGAAATACTTGGCAAGCTGCTGCTTCCCTCAGAGTGCTCATAGATGAAGTATTTCAGATAAACCTCAAAAATACTGTAAGTAGAAGAAATAAAGGTAGTTTAAAGAAAGTGGAAAGCTGCTGTACATCATGTAGTAGCATTCCCATTTAAGAGGCGATTTTTCTCATTCTGTTATTTGCCTCTTGTATAGGCATTGTAAAGAAGTGTAACTTAGTTAAACATATCCAGCTCTCACTGGAGTCCAAGCGGTTTGGAAGCATCACTGAATTATTTAGCTCTTTACATGGAAAGGTCATGTTTTTCACATGCACATAGTACAAACATTAGAACACAAATTAGAAAAATACCACTTGAAATTCAGGATGTTGCCTTGACAATTTCCATGAAGATGTTCTCTCCATCTCTTAAGCACGAACCTAGAAATCACTTTAAGATCACAAAACTTTTATATGTCATTGGTTGGAGTTTTATAGTCAAAGTATAAGAAAATACATTGTGGGGTTCTATTTTATCTTTCTCTCTTCATTCTTCTGTTAAAGACCTGAGAGTATAATAAACTAAATTCGATTTTGTGGTCCACTGCTTCCTCTGAAAATAGGAATGTCTGCTTTTTGGAGACCTGTGATCTTCTAGCTGGTGTTCCCTGACTGTTGTGTTTGTCTTCACCAGATTTCAGCTTTCACTTTTCATCTTCAGCTCTGCTCTGTCCTTTCTTACATCTCCCCATCATCACTACTTTCATAGTATCGTAAATCTACTAGACTCATCTGGCAACTCAAGAGGTTCCTGCCAACACATAGAATGATAGAATCATAGAACAGTTAGGTTTGGAAAGGACCTGAAGATCATCTAGTTCCAACCCCCCTGCCATGGGCAGGGACACCTCCCACTAAACCATGTCACCCAAGGCTCTGTCGAACCTGGCCTTGAACACCGCCAGTGATAGAGCATTCACAACTTCCGTGGGCAACCCATTCCAGTGCCTCACCACCCTTACAGTGAAGAATTCTCTGTACTTAAATTATAAATGAAAATTCTCTAGACCAATCCCTGATAGGAGTCTTCTGCCAGCTTTTGCTTAAATTTAGTTTTATGCTTACACAGTTATATTTGCATAATTATTGATGTCCTAAATGGGAGAGGTTGCCAAATAATATACCCTTTTTTCATTTTAAAGTCAGTGAAATGTTCTAAAATTTTGACCAAAACGAATATGAACTAATTACGAAGAAATTAGTTATTCATTTCTTCCCTCAAAAATGTAGGTCAAAAACCTATTCTAATATAGATTGCTTTTTGAAGCTTGAAGGTGAAATGTGCACTGCATCATCAAAACTTCCATTGGTTCAGCAGTGCCAAGAGGATTTACTTCTGTTAATATTACCTAGCTGTTTGAGATTTTTTAGTAATTTATTTTCTTTATAATGTAAAGTGCCCTGATTGCTTTGACTCCGGGATTTTTATAAATATTTAAAACTGGATGGAGAAAGGGGCTGGTGCGTGACTTCTTCTGATATGGAAATATGATGACCAAAAGCTGTTGGAGAAACATGTGAGAATGCACCCATCATCTGCAACCCCGTTCTCTCGTCCTGCGTGTTAGGTCCCCCTGTGCCACACTGGTGTCACCTCCTCTCTGCAGAAAGAACCCTTATCAGCTTCTCTCCTTACTCCACCTCTGTACAAGGCTTTCACCCAGTCCAGCAGCACCTAATTCAAATGGAAAAAGAAGGGAAAGGCACAGGGTTCTGGGACAGCTGCAAATGGAGGTATGGATGGAGGGATAGAGGTAGAAATGAGTCCTCATGTTGCCTCAAGTCATCCAGAATAAAATCATAGACTATTCAGAACACTGAATGAAAAGTTTCCATGTTGATGTACTTCCCATCAGTTTCCAGCTGATGCATAACCATTTTTCTTCAGGTAAAAATAGGAACATAGTGCTTTGAGATATTCTCCAAGATTCATCTACATTGCTTTATCCATTCCACATTCTTTATCTACACTGCTTTACTAGAGCAGTCTCATTAACAAAGGAACAGTCTATTCAGCAAATTCGTGACTCTTTCCAAAGTAACTCATACAATCTTTACCAATGCGCTTGAGTGGCAAAAAAGAGAATTATGTGCACATCTTGATTTGTATTTGGCTACAGCATTTTCCAGCAAATATTTCATTCCTTCTGGCTGATTCAGTGTGCCACAAAGTACAATACACCATGGAAAATACACGCTGAGAGTTCAGAATTGCCTGACAGCCAGCCCAGAGCTGCCAAGAAAAATCTAAACAGTGAGAAGTACATTTGCTCATGAAATTTTTTGTGATTTGCAATAACTTCAACATTAGCAGTACCACAAAGAAGGATGTTCTGAATTTGAACATAAGGGATCAATTAAGATAGTGGAGTCGCAACAGTTTATTACTATCTGAGAATCTGATCCAGGATTTTTATAGTGACAGTGTGAAGTTGCTCTCCACTCTATTGTAAGATTTAAGAGTATCTTCGGCACCTAAGCAATTTTTTTCAATAAAATAGCTCTGTAAGATGTGTGTTGCTTAGCTTTAAAAGTTCAATGTGTTGCTTTACATTACTTCAGTCCAGTCCTGTAAATACTGTTAAGCACAATGTTAACAATGTTTTCTTTTGAATTGCAGTATAACCGGTATTATTCCTGACTAAAATAAAAATTAATACATCAGGCAGATTAGATATTCACATTTTGTAGCTCAGTCATTGCCTTCCATATGCATTAAAACATATTTAAAGGAAAACCCAGTAACTCATGAAAATAAGAGCTGCTTGCTTGCTTAGGTCCTGAAGCCTTTGGAAAAAATGTAAGGGGTGGACTGGTGACATGTACTTAAAAGGGCACATCGATTATAGGAAGGAAGAAAGTAACAGCTGGACTTCACTTAAAATGAAGCACAAAGAAAACATCAAAGACATACTTCTTAACTTCAAGCTCCTATTTAGTTTACATGTTCACTCGCTAGAAGTATCTGCCTACCTTCATTGATTAGGTCATGAGCTTAAAGAGCTGACACTTGTAGTATGCGTAGATGCATTAGATGCCTTCCAATCAATAGCAGGGTCCAGTTCTTTACGCTGGTACTTTAATTCAACCAAAATAACTCAATTTGTCTTTTGAAGTGTTTCAGAGGGAGAAATTCATAAAAATATTGTGAGTACCTTAATGATAATAGTCATGCTGGTTGAAAGGATAGCTCCTTTAGAATGATCTAAAATAAAAATAAGTATACACCAAGCTGTGTGGTTCCATTGATATGTTGGAGGGAAGGAATGCCATCCAGAGGGACCTTGACACGCTTGTGAGGTGGGCTGATGCCAACCTGATGAAGTTTAACCATGCTAAGTGCAAGGTCCTACCCCTGGGTTGGAGCAATGCCAGGCACAGCTCCAGGTTGGGCGGGGAGGAGATTCAGAGCAGCCCTGTGGAGAAGGACTTGGGGGTGTGGGTTGATGAAAAAATGAACATGAGCCGGCAGTGTGCGCTTGCAGCCCAGAAAGCCAACCGTATCCTGGGCTGCATCAAGAGGAGTGTGACCAGCAGGTCGACGGAGGTGCTCCTGCCCCTTTACTCTGCTCTCGTGAGACCTCACTTGGAGTATTGCGTGCAGTTCTGGTGTCCTCAACATAAAAAGGACATGGAACTGTTAGAACAAGTGCAGAGGAGGGCCATGAGGATGATCAGGGGACTGGAGCACCTCTCGTATGAAGATAGGCTGGGAAAATTGGGGCTGTTCAGCCTGGAGAAGAGAAGGCTGCGTGGAGACCTCATAGCAGCCTTCCAATACCTGAAGGGGGCCTATAGGGATGCTGGGGAGGGACTCTTCATTAGGGACTGTGGTGAGAGGACAAGGGGTAATGGGTTTAAACTTAAACAGGGGAGGTTTAGATTGGATATGAGGAAGAAATTCTTTACTGTAAGGGTGGTGAGGCCCTGGAATGGGTTGCCCAGGGAAGTTGTGAATACTTCATCCCTGGCGGCGTTCAAGGTGGGGTTGGACATAGCCTTGGATGGCATGATTTAGTGGGAGGTGTCCCTGCCCATGGCAGGGGGGTTGGAACTCGATGATCTTGAGGTCCTTTCCAACCCTAACTATTCTATGATTCTATGATTCTATGATTCTATATATACTTCCACAATTATCAAATAAATGCAGGCCATGTTAGAAGCTATACTGAAAGCTGTAGAAAGCTTGACCCCTTGTTTCAGTATTTCATCATGTCTGACGAGTATTTCAATATTTCTTTTTCTCTAGAAAATCTAGTTTGTGCTTCTAGAACCAAAAATCTTTTAACACTGCCCAGTTTACATCCGCTGTGGGTATTATTTGGTTTGCTTCTTCGCTTGTTGAATGATTTAAGCCTCACTGAAGCTCTCGAACCTGAGCATTTCCCGCAGTTTTAGCTGTATCCTGTTGTATTATAAATAATGAGTCTGGCTAAGTGTGAGTTGCTGGCAGTGACTTATCAATTTCATTGTGAGAGAAGATTCGGGATTAGTCTGCACATTATCCTCCTCCTCCTAACCTCCTTGGTGTTTGTAGTTGCACACACACACATGCATAGTGGCCGGACTTATTCCAGTTGGTTTGAGACAATGCTGTCCCCAGGGAGTTCTTACAAGGCTGTTGCTTACCTTAGAAGTGACACTGCCAGAGCAGTAGGAAACAAAAGAGAAATACAGCTTTTCCACTGCCCTTTGTGAGAGCTTCCTCACTACTGCAAATAGCTCTCTGAGGAGGGACTGAGTGAATGCAGTGAACATGACTAAATCTCATGCAGTACCCAAGTTTAGATAGGATCTAATGCATTTTTGCTTCCTTCTCTCCTTTTCACTTACATGACTCTGCTTCATCTTTGCTTGCTACTTTCAATAAGGCACTAGGTAGCTGTTTGCACCAAGCTGCAGAATAAAACACATCTGCCTCGTGCTTACTGTGTGGTTTAACTGAATAATTCATGCCAACAACTGGTAATGTTATGATAGTAAATCCAGAGCTGCCATACATGGAATCAAAGAATCACAGAATCAACTAGTTTGGAAAAGACTTTTAAGATGCTCAATTCCAACCTTTACCGCAGGACTGCCAAGACCACCCTAAACCCTGTCACTAAGGGCCTCATCTACACGGTTTTTGAACACTTCCAGGGACAGGGATTCCATCCCTTCCCTGGGCAGCCTGTTCCAATGCCTGACTGCCCTTTCAGTGAAGAAATTTTTCCTAATATCCAGTCTAAACCACCCCTGGTGCAGCTTGAGGCTGATTCCTTTCATCCTATCACTTTTTGATTTCAAATTCAGTTCAGGTGAAATTGGGACAATTGCCCTGGATCTCAGGGTGCACAGCTACCTAGTGATCTCTGTGGGTGCATGCCAGACAGCTGAAATTTTTGGAGGCATCTACTGAACATGAGGATAAATTGTGCAGTGTAGACAAAGTGAGGCCTCCTCCTGGAGGCCTTCATCAGCGTTGAGGCATAGGTACAGTGACCTGTCACATCGAGCGGGTTCAATGGTCAGACACAAATCATTTGTACTGCACATGCACAATAGATCAAACATTTCCTGGAAACACAGGATTTCCTAAACCCATAGTACATGGCCCACGTGCCTATGTTTCTTTCTGGAAAAGTTTGGTTTGCCCTAGATACATCTACATAAAAGCAATCAGACTTAACCAAAAACCAACACAACAAAATAATTTGTCACCTTTAACAATAAAAATATGTTAGAAATATTTAAGATATTTACACTGGCTGCTCACAAACAGCTTTTGCTTACTGCAGGCCGTGTCCAGATGCTTCTTTTCTTGCCCACACCCACTGAAAATTATGTTTAACATACTCTGCCATGATCTGCTCATGTCCTTAAGTCTTCAGCATTCAAAACTGGCTTATCCTTCTTCCTCTTAATGTGTATGAAAAGAATTCTTTTCCAATTCACTTGAAAAAATGTGGTGAACACATTATATCTTGTTAGTGCTAATCATTTGGGAATCCTTGCTGTCATTTAGGAACAGCCTTGTTAGGAGTAAGAAGTAAAAATAGTCCCTTTCAGATTTTGACAGACACACTGAAGCCATGTAGTGCACTGTCTCTGTCTCGTCGGACCAGCACTGGAGTGATGTGATTGCCTGTGTGGAGGAGAGGTCTGGGTCATGTCCCCAAAGGTCACTGTTGCCAGCAGGCAATACCTAAAGAGTATATTCCCTGCACTGCCCTAGCTCAAAGGGTCTGATTGTGAGAGCCCTCACACTAAAGCGCACAAACAGAGAGAGATTCTTCTGCAATCTCCATGCTCAGCCATGGAGCGGTCACAAAGTGGCCCTTGTTAACAGACGGGAGACTTCCGTTCTACTTATGAAAAAGTTGTGGAAGAGAGAGCTGAAGAACCCAAGGTGAACTGCATTTCTAAATGCTGGCAGGTAGCACACTGGTGTGTAAAACTCCATAGCTGAATCTCCTATCTCCTGTTAGTATCTTGATGAATTGCAGAAGTGTTATAAATAAATTAATCTCTTCTAATTCATTTGAATCTTTTAAGTCTTTAAACCTTAAGAGTCATTGAAGAAGTTTGTAAAATTAATAGTTGACAGAAATGTATTCTGCAGAACAAAATCATGTAAAGTACTGAATTCCTGTGTTTTCAAGACTAGCCAATACAGTAAGGTAATAGCACAGCTTATTTTCAGACTCAGCTTTATGAAAAGGAGCAGTGAGATTCATATGATTTTGAAGTTCTTCTAGGCAACGGGATGAGATTATTAATGAAATAAAATCCTATTCTGCTTCTCACTCAAATACTCTGTTACAAGGAAGGCTAGATGACACCTCTGTGAAACCAATCAGCATGATAGCTTAAATATTTGCTAGAACAGATGTTAGAGAAAGAACAGGGAAACTCTAGGATCCACTGCCTACAACTTGCTTAACATCTGTAAGATAATCAGAAACAGAAGAGTGCAAACAGAGCCTTGAGTGCCATGGTTTCGTGGGAGGTGTCCCTGCCCATGGCAGGGGGGTTGGAACTAGATGATCTTAAGGTCCTTTCCAACCCTAACTATTCTATGATTCTATGATTGTCTGAGATATACCCGTCTCTGTGAGCAGAAGCCACCAAACATGAAGAGAAACAAATGAGCAGACAGCATCAGTGCTGGAATAGGGTCATCAGGAAGGAACCAGAAGGTTAGGAATTTGGGGCAGGAGTGGACTGTGCACAGAAATACTATTTCCAGTTACTGGGTTCTTCATTTGCCTGGAATTTGTATACATTTTATAAAAAAAGCAAAAAAAAAAGAGAAATTGGTGCATGCCTGATTCCTAACTATTCAGAATAGAGAAAAATATAATTCTTAATAAAGAGAAATGTCCTTTTTTCTGCTGCCAATGTAAGCTACCATCCACTTTTTTACATTTGGGAAGAGCTGAGCAAGTGGCTATACTGATAGAATGATTTCAAGATGAAAGGTGGATTGTAGTCCGAAAATGACCAGGGCAATTTGATTCCTTCATCTTCCCTGTTCCTATAAATGTGACTAATTGTGCTGATGCAGGTTCAGGACTCACTGAATGAAGTGAAACATAATGACCCATGAGAGTAAAATGTCCTGTCTCTGCGTAAACAAGGATTAAATAGTGGTTTTAATCTCAAAATGTCTTTGTTGCTTTTTCTATGGATTCTTTACTACCCATTACTTAATTAAGCTGAAAACACAGGCCTGGCTTTATCATTACTCAGCCTCTGAGCAATCATTAGGTGTGACTAAGCCAGCTCTTCATGGGATTTTACAAACCTTTACTTCAGGGATAGGGTAAGAATTGCTTATTGGATTTGGCTTGCCTGTCCTGAAATCAATGTGTGCTGTCAGATCTTGAGTAACACACTTCTGCACAATATGTGCAGTATAAAATATAGGTTCAGTAAGCCTGGTTTGCTGTTGCATTTCATCAGCATTGTAAACATATGCCAGGGCAAAACTAAAGTCACAGCTGAATCAGCCTCCCTCTGTGCCATGGAAATACCCTGTTTTTACAAAAAAATCTTTCCACAGAAAGCATCATATCATCATGTTTCTCCTTACTGGCACTCTTTAACCCTTTATCCTGTGACCAACATCCAGTAATACAGAATTTCTCTGATGACATTGGCCCTTGTAGTAAACTTTTCCTTTCTTCCTTTTTCTTTTCTTATTTCAGGGTTTTGGCTTTGGGTCTGTTTGGCTTATTTTCTTTTTGCCCATTTCATTCCGAAAACAATTTCAACTCATTCAGTGGAGCAGTCTGTAATTTTTGCTTGGTTCTTTAAGGTTCATCCTCCTCTCCCAGCATTTTCTATCTAGGAAGCCGGGATCTGAGATCTCTCCTGTGTTTAATTTAGTCAGCCTTTCAAATTAGCTCACCACTGCCCGTGTGTGCAAGGGAGCAAATGAAACTGAACATCAGTTTCATGGCTGCTACTTGCCAATAAGACTGGGGTTCAACTTTTCTGTAGGAACCACAGATTCAGAGTAGCAAAAACATTTTGTTCTTGTAAACATCTGTACGGACAATGAGAAAAAGAGAAAACAAGCCAGAAAGCCTTGAGGGTGAAAGAGTATTGGAAACAGAGGCTTGCTACAAGAGCCCCAGGTAACAGGCAACCTGGGCTTGCTGAACTACTTCTGGGAGAGGCAGGCAGCTTGCTGAGTCAGTGCTCATTCAGTGTCCTTCAAGAATGAATTAAAAGCAGTGAAGAATACACTTTGCTTCCTCAGAAGGATTTTATTTTTTTTTTTTCCCTGAAACTGTTTTGAGCAGCTTTGGCTGGAGGAAATGGAGACAACTGCCATTATCACATAAAAGCAAGACCAATTCCTCCAGGACAAAAGCCGCAGGTATATGGGTCAATGCAGCAGCCAGAGGTCTTTTCAGACATGTGGGCTTTTAATAGGCAGACTCAGAATAATTGCAGAAGGTTTGTACCAGACCACCTGGAAGCAAGCTTCAGCTGTTTACCGATAAGGATAAGGCACCTCTGCCTAACCCTTCTTGTTACAGGAATTTTACGCAGATTGATGTAATCTGGGCTGAGATAACAAGCCTCATATATGAGGTTCTCAGGAGACTTTGTTCAGCTGATTTTCCAAATAAGCTCCATACTTTTAATATTGTCATAAATGCACATTAATTGCCCGGGAACCTTAGGTGTATTTGGTAAAGCTGGTTGTCACAGCAATTGTTGCCGTGCTACGCGGTCTGTTTTGCATTTAGCTTTTTGGTATGGTAATATTACAAAATAGCAGGCTCACTGTGGGGACGAAAAAAACAACCCACCAAGCCTCTTTCTTCCTAATATGGTGAAATAAAAAGCCTTGGTTTGAGCTGGCTGAAATGCTGATGGAGTCAAAGCCCAAGGATCAGTCTGGTGTGGTGTGTGAAGAGCACAAGGGTCATGGTCAAGATTCGCACTGGGAGGGCAGGAAATGTTTAAATTCCCTGACCATGACTAAATGATGGGAGTCAGGGATGCTATCAGGGAAAAAGCCCTCTTCTCATCTCAGCATGTGTTTGATTCCAGGCTGGAGATAGCATTCCGTCCTGTGCTTGCTGGCGTGGGAGCTTTGGGATGTGCTATATAGCAGATGTAGGGACTGATTTTTCACAAAGGCTTGTACTAAACAGGGATGTGAATTGCTCAGTAGGCAGCAGCATAGGGGTCTCAGGCAGAGCCCCGAGCTGAACAGGAGGATGGTGAGGGACAGGCTGCAGTTGGAGGACAGGCACTGGCACCAGCAGTACAGTGCCCACTGAAAAGGGGCCCCAGACGACACTGGAGTGCCAGGAAGTTTTGCTTTTTTCCTTGTTTGTGTTCACTATCACCTTTAAAACAAAAGAGCACAGCTTTGCACAGCAGTAAGCAATCGGCTGTTTCCCCCATCCCACCAGCTCCCAGCCAAAGAGATTAAGTTTCCTGGCTTCTTCTTAGGGGTTCTGCTTCTGCTGGTTAAAACCTCTGCTTGGAGACACTTGGTGCAGTATTAACTGATTATATTTAAGTCCTATGAGACCTGCTTTTTGTTTTTGTCTTGCTGATGGTGATGCAGCGAAGAGAGATAGGTGAATCCATTAAAAAAAACAACTAAAAGAAACAAACAAAACAGAGGCAAAAAAATCCAGATACATAATTTCAGTAATTATGATTTATCAGGTACCAGTCGTCTGAACAAAAGCTGACTGAAACACTCACGTCTCCCCAGGGCTCGAGAGCTACATGGAAAGCACTTAAATAGCTTTAACCACACTTGTGTCACAAATTCTTTTCAGATTTGGTTACAGTGGCTTGTTCTAATTAAAACAGTAACAGTTTCAGTGCTATGTTTAAAAGTAAGCAGTCATTTGCTGTTGATGAGGAAAAAAAGGATAGAGACACTGAAAATAGTACCTCTTTTCCTGGAGGACATGTGTCTCTACAGCACCATAGTCCATTTTCTTCTGCTGAAATATTGTCACCATCAAAAAGCGTTGTTTCCCAGCAGCTGACCAAGAGCACAACAGCAGGTTCAGCAACTGAATCATCTGTATTTTTCTTACCTTGATGTCACTAATTTTCCTACCAGGAAAAAGGGCAAAAAGTGGGGAAAAGTACTACCTTGTGTTCAAAAACAGGCAAATGCCTGAGCTTTGACTTTTTAAAGCACGGATAATGATGTTCACGGCTGGATTTGTTGTGCTCCACTGTTTCCACCACAGCTCTCCAACCTGGGACTCAGACCTAACCTAGGAGGAATTGCCTGGGACTACCCAGACAAAGCATGCAGCCTCCAGGAGCCCCAAGGCAGCAGCTAGTCCTTTTGCTGACAAGGGAGGATTCAGCAGAGACAGCAGCATAAAGGGGGAGAAACATGTCCAGTCAGCTTTATTAAATAATATGTTTATACATCCATTATGAAAACTTTGACAAGGAGGGAAATACTGAAAAGGAAGCATCTATTTTTTTAGTGGCGTAAAAGTGATGCCTGTGGTTTTAAACAAAGGCCTGTTGGCAGGATGATGCCATAAAGAAAAGGAAGAGAAAGGGAAACTGCGTTTGAATTAAGTCAGATAAGTGAAGGCCAGAAAACCTTATGACAGAATTTTCCATTAATTCCTGTAATCTAGCTCTCTGCCATAATTATGTTACCCTCTAACACCTTGTACAAATATTATTGTGGTTATTATTACTGTTTACTGTAACTATTGTAATTATACTTACAGAAGTTGCTTACAATATTGCAGCCATAGTAATATGACAGAGCAAAGTCAGGCAAGACTTTCATGGTGGGTGTTTTGTAAGATTTTGAATGAACATATACAACTGCTTTCAGCTGCAAGAATTTACACTGAAAAAAGACGAGAATAAAGGAGTAAGGAACAAACTTCTTTTTGACTCAATCACTGTACCGAATCATAACTTGAAATTCGATTTTTAATGAATCAGAGATTTTTTGAACCTGTGATGGAAACCTCCTGTTTGGCCTAAAACATACTTCATTTCAAAGGCATATTTTGTTAAGGTTTCTTTTAACATCATTTAATTCAAGAAAAAATGAATACTTTTTAAAGGGTTTTCAAATAAAATGTAATTATTCTTCTGAATTAAAATATTTCATGTTTCTAATTCTTTTCCGGAGCCACGATGAGTTTGTAAAACATCTAAGGGCTCCTGAGTCTGATTATTTTTCTCCAAATATGTTTGCATTAAAGCATTTCAGCCAGTAAGCAAACAGGAAGAGAAATTGAGGCACAAAGAATTGAAAATACTTTTCCAGTGTCTCATCAGCTGGATATCAGTGTTAGAAATAGAAATTGCATCTTGTGAGTCCCCCTCCAGGGGCGTAAAACACTAAAGGACATTAAAGAGGTAAATCATTATATCAGATTGAAAATTAATTTCCAACCACAACTATTATGAGCAGCAGAAATCATGGTGACCACAGGAACTGTTGACTTTGCCTCCAAGATCTTGTTCCCTGTTCCCTTGCACAGTCACGTGTGAAGCCTTATTTGCCTGCTCTGTGTGCATGGTACAAGTTAGCCTAACAGAGAAGCATTTTTAATTTCATTCCTCTCTTTTCAGAAAGTCTTTCTCTCGGTGTCGAAGAATTAACAGGATGCTATCCAACGAGTCAGCACCTCCTCCTGCATTCAGTCGCTCCAACTCACAGGCCTCCATGGACAGTACCTCCATGGAGGACTTCTGGTGCGAAGTGGAGAGCATCAAGGAGAGCAGTGAAGATGGATCTGATGAAGCAACACTCTTGGAATTCAGACCTGCTGATGGTGAGCACACAAACACCGCTTCTTCCTCACACCTTGGCTTTGCCTTGTCTCTTTAGTCATGCCCTTCTCTCCCTCCCTGTGTCTCCCAGCATGAGCAAATGTGCTAGGCTGTGTCTACGGTCACTGTAGCTCCACTTCTAAACATCACGGTCAATCTACAAGATGTCATTAGAAAGAAACAATAATTCAGTCTGGTTTATGCACTGGGGCTGGTAATTGACTTCTGAAGTAAGTTTTTTTGTATTGATTTTATTTGTGCTTCAAGAGGACAGATAAGGTGTAATTCAGAGCAGAGAAACACTAAATGAAAACTTCATCTCAAGCATTAAATAAACTAAACCAAAACATATAAAAGGGCCACAAAGTTCTTTTAGTATACTGGAATTTTCAATTTTTTACTTTTTGGTTGGATTTATAAGTTACAAAAGTCTTGAAGCAATTTTTAGTTATATATCATTTGGTGCTATCAGAAATTTGATAACTGCCTGTTTGAGATTGCTCAATTCAAATATAATTCGAAGTGACATTAGAGATAAGTCTGAGTATATGGGTGCCTACAATATGCAGGCTCCCCAGTTGTCAAAATTCATTCACCACTTACACAAATTATGCTGAAGGTATTACGACTTCATTCTGTCACCTTAATGTTTTCCCCTCTCCTTTTTCAGAACATATTTGGAAAAACGTGTAATAGTCTGCACTAGCTTGTTGCAATGCAACTTTGGGTTAGATTATTTGATAACATCCAGAACAGCAGTTCTCATTTTTTCCAGTTATGACCCCACTTACAAATGCCTTATATTGTGCAACACAAAATACCAGGTGTTACCATAGGATGAAAATGAGGTCATGACCTCCCAGTAACTGCTGCAACACTTTTGTGCAACACAGCCACTAGTCTGGTAACTACTGATCTAGGGATAGATTTTGAAACAATGGTGTGTTCTTTCTATACAATTATTAACACGAGTGACTATGTATTTTTCTTACCTTGATGTGCAATGGGATGTCATTAATTGTGCTACCAGGAAAAAGGGGGGAAAATATTAAGCAACCAAATATGTAATCATAATCAGTCATGATAAGTATCCCTCACAGAGATACTTAGCTCCAACTATGTACTGTTTCCATGGGGAATACCTCCCACTTGCTAGTTTCCAGTAGGGGTCTCCTAGAAGCAAAAGAAGAGAAGTCTTGGACTGCTATGAGGGTTATGGTCTGGCAGCTTAAATCCAAACTGTACTTCTTTGTGCTGGCATGTGGACTCAAATAAAAGTAGGTTGAGGTGTAACATTGAAACTTTATGGTTATTGTTATGGGAAGGCAGAAGAGCAATCTGCCTCAGTTTGACCCTGTTGGGAAAATTCCAGTCTGATTGTGCTCTAGCTTGGAGACCCCAGAAAGAAACTATGAACCTCTCAGTGTCCCCTTCATACAGGTGTCAGTGTAAACTGGGTGTCCCTAAATTGTCTGCAGGGCTGGGGGAATGCCACATATCTGTGAGTTACTAAGCTGGGTAAGTTTGTAGGACAAGGCAGTACAGGAGCCCATTTTCCATGTTCTTAGAAACTTTTCCATCAGTTTCATCACTCCTGAGCTAAATCTTCACAACACTGCAGACTCTGGTGCAGTCCCATGTTACCCTTTGTTTGATTACATCTCATTACACTGCATTGATTTTTTCTCCTCTGTCCTGAACTGAAAATGGGACAGCAAGGTAAACTGCAATACATCTCCACAAGTCATTAACCTTCATATTGTTGTTTCAAACACATATATATTGCATACACACACACAAAATCAGGCAGTGCTTGTCCTAGTTATTAACTTCAGGCATACATTCAGTCTGGGATAATAAATCTTGGAAATAATAGTGAGTAGTTCTATTAAGCTGCTAATAGGATAATACTCCTTACTGAGGATCAAAACACTGAAAATCAATGTGGAAGTCCTCAAAGCAAAATAAAAGCAAGTATTCATCATCCTTTTATGATATCTTTGAGAGGAAGAGATGAAGAATCCTTAAGAAGGAAGCCAAAGGGTGATAGCAGCCAGACATCACTGATATTGTCAAAACCACAGTGTTGTTTTATGCTGGACCACATGTGCAAGAGAAAGACATCAGCACACTTACTCTGTTGACATTAGTAACTATGGACAAAAAAGGTTAGATCATAACAAGTGATACAAGGGATGTAAATGTAAGGGAATAGGAAGTCATGGAGTATTTAAGATGGCAGTGATATGCAGAACTGCTTTAAAACTTGGTGTTACAAGGCTGCAATGCTGTGAGTTACTTGAGGTTATAACTGACAAATTCAAAGAAAGGCATATGTCTTTCCCAGCAAGGAAAGACACCAGAGGAAAAGAGACTTACCAACTAGAGGGTAGCTCTGTTTGCCTTGAGTATCTGGCAAAAATATCCTGCTGTATAAGTAGCTACCACTGTAAAAACAATGTTTTGTAAAACAACATGGGGGAGGAGGGGTTGCCCTTATTTAAAACTATGCATCATAAAATTCTGAGGGTTTTAAATGCAGAAATTCCTTCTCTTTAATAGTTTTGCTTCTCTGTTTGTTGTTGCTATTCCTTAGTCTATTGTTTGTGAGGGGTTGGAACAGGAAAAAGACAAAAGCCAGAGAAAACAAGTTACAGGGGTGGCTGGTGAGCATACAGAATTTCATGTCTGCTTTACTATTTTTCATAGCATCATGAAAGCCAAGTTTGATTAAAAACTCAATTCTTGGGAAGAATACGTCAGGACAAAAGCCAAATGAATATAATTAAGGAACTGAAACATGAATGGATGTGGCTAGAACAACAGCACACAGAAATAAAACCTTGTTAGAAAGAAGGGAGACGATGACAGAAGAACCCTTGGTTCAAGGCTTACAAAGAAGGGAAAGGAACAGATTGTCATCATATCTGTGGATGCGGAAAGGGTTGGAGCAGAGACAAGTTGTTTCAAGGGATACAGGACCTGTCATACCCCTGTCTAACACAAAGCAGGGTGCTAAGAAGCAGATATCTTTGAAGAGCTTTGTAAAGAGACAAGGCAGTTAACAACGAAGTCAGTGATGGTACATGTAATATGTGTTCACTTGTCCCTATGGTCCAGTCCTGTAATTTTCTTTTGTGTATCTAGCTGCCAAAGTGCAGCAAACTGGTATCTATCAATCTGCCTGCATTCTGATGTCAAGAAGAGGCAATAAAGGGAGAGTGGAAATACTAGCCTACCATTAAGACCAGTGCTGGGACAAGAACAATAAGTGCATTGACTATCTGCTTTATAGAACATGCTGCAAATTAGTCTATTTCCTGTTTGACATGTTTGTTTGTAATACCTCTTCTTTAGCCAAAGCTGGAATGCAATTATTGTCTTGTCTCAAGCAGCATATTGTTGAGCTGGGATTGTTCAGAGAACTAAAACAAAAGACCTCAAAATCTCCTATAATGAAGAGAAATGTTAAAATACTATGATTGATTACTTTTAAAAGCAGACAAAAAAAGCAATTATAGCAAAATTTAAAATTACTGAATTATTTAGATATGGTAGATCAGGAGCTTCTCTCTGTCCTACATTGACAGAGGATAACATTTAATGTAACAGGTACCTAGCTGAACCCCTGTATTGGATTTGCATAGCAAGGTTTTGGTGGCAGGGAGGGGGCTGCAGGTGTGGCTGCATGAGTCAGAAGCTTCCCCCACGTCCTAGAGTCAGGAAAGAAAAAGCTTTTGTACACTGTGTATAATCTCACTATGGAACCAACTGCAGTGTTGAGAAACAAGTGTTGAACAGGATCAAAGAAGATACTAGTCTCTAATCAAGATATCAAGAAATTCTGGGGTGTAGAACACTAGCCAGTCTTTAATTATTAGAAATCAGGATGATATCTAGGACAGCTACTTTTACATCTTCCACCCATAGCTGGCCTCTGATACTTACCCCTAACTGACCCTTGCTCTTTAGAGAGCAGCTCAAGCTCTTACTCATCTTGTTCAAAACAGGCTATTGGACCAGGTGGACATCACATTTCTCCCAGTGTGGTATCTTCACTAGGTGTCTGATGAACAGCTGACTCTCTGGCATGTCAAATATTAACTTTAATGTGCAAATATATTATTCTGTTGTATACACCACTTCATATTTTGCTTATTTTAACTGGAATACCAATTTTATTTCCATCTGCAAATGGCTTACTGGTAAAACATGGCATAAGTGGTAATTGAGGAGATTTGTGTTCTTGAATGAGGGGTTAGTTTTTAGTGACCCTGCCACGTCAGATTAGTTACTCTCCTGCCTTCTTCACACAAACATGTTGATGCACAGGTTAAAAGTTCCTCTTCTGCTCTTTTCCTAAGCCTCTCCTGTGCAGACACTGCCAAACTGAAAATTGACAGTATGTTGAAAAAAATAAACTTACTTACACTTGTGGCCTAAGAAAGATTGGAATTGGAGTCTTCTTGAGGTAAAGGCTAAGGCAGCAGTCTATCATGCCACCACCCTTCCCTCAGTCCCCTCTTCCTCCCTTACCAAGCCTGGTAACACACTCTCTTCCTCCACAGAAGGGGAGTTGGAGGCAGAATGGCTGCAAGACGTAGGTTTGTCTACATTGATCTCGGGAGCTGAAGAGGAGGATGGCCAAGCCCTGCTGTCCACTCTGACCCGAACTCAAGCTGCTGCCGTACAGAAGAGGTACAACACCTACACTCAGACCCTGAGGAAGAAGAATAAGCACACAGTCCGGGATGTGCGAGATATCTTTGGCACCTGTGACTCCTCTGTAAGTAGCTAATGCATCCTACCAAATGCCTTTGAACTTAATTTATATGCTCATCAAAGCAGACAGGAGCCCTTTTCTGCCGACAATGTAAGGACAGCCTGTAGCAGTTCACAACACTAAGTCCAGACTTTTAATGTTGTATTTTCTACATTTTGAGAGGAAAGGAAGAAACCAAATAAAATAGGTGGTGCAGAGTTTTGCAACTAACCTGTAACACAATGTGGTATTTGTTGCCAGCCTTCCTCCTGCAATCTCCTATCAAGACTAACATTTACTCCCTTGTTTGTTGGAAATTGGTGAGTTACCCTTGGCAGCTATTCAAATTTTTGCTGGCTTCTGGGGACACTCGCTGTTTACTCAGCAGTCTCAATTGTGAAGTAAAACTTCTCTAATGAAGCAACTGGGCTTCAAATATGCATAAGCAATTAAACCCCTGCCAGCATGACTGCAACTTGTGCACTGGCAGTTACATTTCACGTACATAGCAAATGAAAATCTATTAACTGTTAATTTGCTTCATGGCTTCAGAAATAAGCATCGCCTCTGGTGTTTTCACTCACTTTCCGCTGATGATCCCTACACATCTTGATTTTTGTGAATGCAGTCAACTGTGTGAATTTAGTCCAATGTACAAAAGTCGCACGCACGACCTTATGTATGTCACTCATGATATCTTAAATGGGAATCACCAGTAAGCTCACCTTTGAAATTAATATTAAAATTCTTGCCATTACAAAACTCCAAGGAACTTTGTCATTATGAAGTTGTTTTGTCCTTTTTTTATTTGTCCTACCTTCTCCTCAAGGTTTGGCATCCTGGATGAATTTAAAACAAAAATTGGGAAACAAAATTGTAGCTGCATATTTATATTAAAATTCCAAAGATGTAATGGTTGAGGAGGTAGCTTATTGTCTCCAATTCATATATCTGGGCTCTTTTGAACCTCTTGCACATATCCCACAAATGTATCTAGAAGCATCCAGTAGTTTCCTGTGGGCAGACTTTCTTGCATGAGAAATCATCGGGCATGTTTGCATGAATATTAAGAAGCTGATGGCACTTCTTATTAGATTAGAACACTTCTCCTGATTCAAGTACCTGTAAACCTTAATGTGTTCAAAAATTTTAATAATTATAAAAAAGCTCAAGTTTCCTAATAAATTTCAATCAGCCAAACAATTAGTGTACCAGTTCTCTCAGATGGGCACATTACTGATCCGGTTTTTACCTGCTTATTTTTCAACTCTGTTTCTTACTTGGTAAAAGAATCAGGAGCTTCAGAACCATTACCCTTCAAATCACTGTTTTGCGTCCCTGCAATTCAGTTCACTTAATAGTTCTGCACTGTGAAAGCCTGAAAGATAGGACCACATAAGTAATTAAGACATCTAATTCTTCTTCCCACAAAAATATGCAGTTCTGCAGGGTGCTTACCTAAATGTTAAACACAGATATATAAACACAGCTGCAGAGCACACCATCACCTCCCTGCAATGGTCTGTGAAACAGTTTGTATTTCTAAAAGCCTGCAAGGTTCCCAGCACAATTTTAACATTCCCACTATTGCTCCTCTCTCTGCTGCTTATTATGGGATTTAGAAACTTTGCCCTAATTATCAGCTTCTCAGGGACAAACACACTACAAGGGGGCTTGTGCCCTGAGCTGCGGGTTTCCCAAGCTGCCTTTTGTAAAGGGATATCAGCTGAAGCAGTCCCTCACCCTCTCCTGCCTCTTTGGGCATGGCACTGCAGCTGTTGGTGAATCACTTTGGGAAAGCGATCCACATTAAAAACAACCCAGCCAAAAAAGAAGAGCAGCAGGGAACAGGGAGGGGCACATCTTTTCAGCACAGCTGCTGAAGAGAGGCTGGTAAAAAGCCTGCTTGAAATGATGTGCAGGAGTTTTGCTTTCTCATCCTGCTTTTTAGTTGGGAAGGGAAGAAGGAAATATGCTGCAAATAGCAAACCAGCTCTAATTGTTTCATGTAACTCTGTAATCCTCTCCATTAGGAGGATGGATTTACACCCTCTTCCCAATAACCTAAGTATTGCAGGAGCCTAGAGGAATGGGACGGAAGATGGATTACTCTCTTGTGTGGCTAATGACAAGAGAAAAGGTGATTAGCTCACTAGGATCACCTGAGATGAGATTTAGGGGACACTGAAGAATAGCTGTCATCCAATGAGTGGAGGGATGAGAGATTGGCCCTATTTTCTTCTCTCTGTTCTGAAAAACACCTACCTACTAGATGTTTGCTATTACTACCTCTGTGTGGGTCAACATAGAGCAAAAGGTGCTTTTCCCTCATCCTGCCTTGAAGTTCATCCTCTCAGAGCAGGAGTGTTCCCTCAACAGCCCAAGTGGATTGAAATGAAATTAAGCCATATTTCACTTTTTTTTGTTTTGTTTTGTTTTGGTTTGTTTTGTTTTGTTTTGTGTTTGCCCATCCTGGAAAGGTGCTGTGTTCCTTGGGGCAAAATGCAGCGCTTGCAGTACCTTGCCTCTCCAACACTGATGCCTTGGTGGAGTAGCCTGCCCCAGTGGAGATGCCTCCGGTCTGCTTCAGACAGGCCTACACACAGCAGCCTTAACAACCAGCCGTGGAGATTTAAATTGTGCGGTTTATTAATCACTGTGGCCTGATTTTCCTTACTGCTGGTACCCCGCTGCTTCCATCAGAAGCTATCGGCTTTGCTAGTGCTCAAAGCCTAGAAAAATCGACAGCAGAATATAAATGGGGGGTGAAACATTGATTTTGTTATTGGAGGGAGGAAATGAAGCATTGCACTCATTAACAGCCCAATCGTGTACGTTGTGATCAGCCAAAACTCTGCAAGAGTTGGAGGAGCACTTTACTTGAACAACGTAAGAGGAAATCATGTCCTAATTAAAGAAGAATCACTAACTAACCCAGAGCTATTTGCATGAATAGGTATTTGTGATGACAGTGCTTAGAAATATGAAAATATCTGAAGCATGAGCAACTTGTATCCTGACCAGAGCCATAAGGCTATCCTTCTCTGTCTTTATTTTACTTAGCTTCAGGACTGATGATAGAATTTGATTGCTTTGGTGCTCTAATGATTTTGTTTTGCATCCTCTACAATAAGGATAGCTACTAAAGAACTGTCTACTTAATTTCCATCTTTTTCTTGCTCTTCTGGTTTCCTCTTCCCATTGGAAATTCCTGTGTATATTGTGCAAGTAAAGACTGGGCTCTCTTTTAGGACTGGAAAACGAGAACTATCTAATGAAACACTTTCAGTCAGAAATCAGGATATGAGGAGTCTTGCCTTTGCTGAAGCCCCAGCCAAATGAATAAAGCTGTCCCAATTTAGTTAAAGACACAATTTGACTCTTGGCCTTTCGTATTCATTAAGACACAAGCTTCCAAGGTTTTTTAATCTTTTTTACTGAAGAAATAATCTGTGTCTTTAAAATTCATGCATTTAAACGGTTTTATTCCCAGTCTTCCCTTTCTTTTTCTCATATTATCGTAAGATCTAAAAAAGAAACCAAAAATGGGGAGGAGGGGGGTCCTGTTTGGAAGAGATTTTCACAAAAGAGACATAGATTTGTCTTCTTTATACACTGTCACTGTGGAGGCTGGGAAATGAGACCAAGAATAGCTACCTCTGATAACTGTATATGGTTCACATTATTCAATTGCCACAAGCTAAAGCAGGCTGCAGACTGTTGCAAGCACTGCTGGGTGGTGAAGCAGAGTTGTTCTGTCAGCTCCCCTCTGCCAGCTTCACCATGCTTAATAAAATCTGGTTACTGCATCTGCTTCACTATTGATTTTGTCTGTATAACAAGGGTGGAAGGATTTCTTCCTTAATAAACTTGACTCACTGTAAATCTATTCCGAATACTGTTCACGGGGTCAGGCATTTTGAGCAGTGAAAGCACATGAGCCAGTTGCTACCATTAATTTCTCCATCTGGACCTTAAGCAGCAGAGTAACTACTTCTATGTTTGATTTTCCCAAATTGCTGAGGCAGGTTTAACCCCGCCCTCCACTTCCATATTCCCACCTGAAATTTGTAATGCTTTTTTATTGTCCTAAAACCTTTTGTGTAAATGTTATAGGATTTTATCACAAAAGCATCCTACCATTCTCCTTTTAGAAAAATCAATGGTCCTTACAGTCTTCTGGCAAAGGAAGTCCATGTAACTCAAATCCTGTTTGCTATCATGTTTGTGGGCCATTGAATGGACTCTCTCAGGAGAGATTTTATTCATGTTACATTTGACTTTGTTACCCAAATAGCTCAGAGGATAAGACTGAATAAAACAACTGCAACATTATTTCAGGCTTCCAATTGGAAGAGCTGCCTGTCTTTTGAATATCTGACATTTTTTAGCAGCCTGAATGTTGCTCCTGTGCATTGGCTACAAGTGGGAAAGACAAAAATTCTGCCCTGAGGCATTGCTGCTTGTTGATAAACAGCCAATTTAGCAATTTAAAGGGCAATTTAAAGAGCAGCTATTGGGGGATTATGGGGCCAGGTTCAGATGGAAAGCTGGAGCAGCTCCAGTGGGGGGTGGGGGAGCCTAGGGAGGGTGTGAGGCAGCGGATTTCACAGAGGGAGAGCTCCAAGGGCTCCCACCAGGCTTCAGAGGTCGAAAGGAAAAATACAAAACTGATTTGGGACATAGGTATTTTCACTGAGTATCCTTCAGAGCATTTTTTAAATTCCCGGCTTTGTTGTTTTTTTTTTTACCCAAGGAAATGCAGATGAGCTGCTACTGCCCTGTGTACACATAAACACTCAGATTTGTCTTTATGAGTCCCAGAGCAACACAGAACAAGGGCAAAACTCTGCTGCCAAGAAGAGGCAGCAGTGCTTGCAGGTCATCCCCTGGGCTTCTGAGCCCCTTTTCTGCTGTGCCACACACACTTCCCGCATTTTCATACAATGCAGAAGGATTTCTGGAGTGGAAAGAAACAAACTGGACTATAGAAAAGGTCGGGTTTTTTTTCCTAAAACATTTTTGCAGTTCACTGATAAAGCGTTAGTATATAACCTATGGGAAGACACCCACCCAACAATTTGTTGGTGTCCAAATCCTGAAAGCAGCGATCAGCTTGATTTCTGACAGGTGCTTGGAAGCATCAGATATACAACATGTGTCAGAGAGTCCTCAAAAAGATTTATTGCCAAAATGATTAAAAGCAGGATGGATTACAATTTGACAAGGACCTTTCACTTACTACAATTATGTACATCAATTTACTTGGCTAATTTCAGCCATTATATAGGACAAGACTCATTAGCTACAGTGAGCTGCAATATTACTGACCTCAACATAATCCAAATCTATGCAGTCTGGGGAAGATTAATTCTCAGGCTTGGTTATGAAAAATGTGCTCTGGAGAATTACAACAGGTTGTTTAAACTTGGCAAAGGAGTGTGAGCTGAGAATGGTTGCTTGAACTGTAGCAGTTTCTGTCCATAGACGTTTACCTTCACTGCAGTCTGATCATTTTTCCTTGCCTATCAGCCCACATTTGAGACAGTTCCAGTGTCACCAGTTCCTTCTAATGGCATCCAGCTTCCTGGGCAGAAGCCAGTTTGGAAATCAGTTAGCTGTGAGTATGCCAACATGTAACCAGTGTTCACTTCCTCCTAGGAAAATGATAGACAGAAAGATCCTTTTGTGGTTCAGAAGTTAGTCCCCTCTTTTATGTTGCTGCATATATCTCCTTAAAATCGTTGTCAGCTTATTGTCATGCAGGAACTAAAGTTTCCCATTCAACAGCAGTGTTGTACAGACACAGACTGCTGCCCTTGAGGCATCAGTGTCCAAAAAGTACTGATCATAGCAAGGCTGTGAATGTAAAAATGACCTCTAAAAACATGGTGCAGAATTTGTCCAAAATATGACAGCAGTGTATTTTCTTGTTGCAAATCATGACAAGAAAGGTGTGTATTTCCTTCACATTTCTTCTCCAGTACTGCAGAAACTGTAGTATTAGAAATTTATAATTTTTCTGCTTCTGCCTTATTATTCTGATCTACTAATGGTGTTATTTTGGACATCCCTTAAACACTCTGCTCTGACAGTGGCTGGCAGTACCAATGAAAATGATAACTCTGCTCTGCTCAGTGTCTGTATAACTGTTAGCAGCCTTCCATGGGAATTTGGAAGGCTTTTCGTTTGTTTTGAAAGTTCTTCCCATCACCACTGTTCAGAGCTTAACTAAATGGATATTAATAAAATCATAGAATAGTAGAATGGTTTGGATTGGAAAGGACCTTAAGATCATCTAGTTCCAACCCCTCTGAGTTTCTAAACCAGATCCTTAGATGCTTACCTGTATTGCCACAGACATTTTCCTTGGTTTCAAAAGCTGCCCTGCTGATACCTCTGCACCTCAAAAAGTTGTATTAGAACAGGTGGGAAACCAAATGGCCAGGGGTACCATGGACTGTCTATGGTCCCAGGTCCATGGGTGGAAAGAGATGGAAAATGTCTTAAATGGCTTGGCCATTAGGTAGCATCTAAGGCTACAGTTTAGAAGCCAGGAGCCACTTACTAAAACAGATCTTTTTCTTACCAAAAATGGCAAAACAGTGTTGCAAAAGTTTAAGTCTCTATGTCTGTAAATACAATGAGTCAGAAATCATGGGGCATGCACTTGTTTGCAAAACATGTCATGATTTTTAATTCACTTTCTGATTTCCATGGCTTTTGAATGCACTTGGGTCATGTTAGTAAACTCTTCTCTGCAGTCCTGGGGGCTGAAATTTTACTTCACTTCCAATGAAAATTATGATTCGGTTCCAATTCGGTGTGTATAGTAGCTGGACTTTAAGGAAAACCAAAAAATTGTCCCAAGATGTGAGAGATCAGTCATAAAAGTTGGCAACACTGTAAGTCACATGTGTTATCATACTTTGCACTTCATAAAAATAAGGTATTTCTGTGCTTGATTATACTGGTTTCAAAAATTTCCCTCTAGAATCTAGTAATTTCAGGAAGTGACTAAACCAGAGTAGAGCAGTAAGTCATTTTGCACTATCTGCCAGAAATTCCAGTAGTAAAGTGTTTTTCAAACTGGAAGTGTGTACACTGTATCCTGTTTTGGTGCTACAAACCTAAACTAGCAACTGTGAGAAATGCACATATGTGAGCATATAAAATATATACACAATGTCTTATAATTGTACATAAGTCAACAGTAACCTAAGAAACCATGTCAACAGCGTTTTTCTGTCAGGAACTCTGATTTTTAATTGTTCATTAGACAAGTGCCACCACAGTTTGCTGGCCTGGGTAGACAAGGATGGAGTATAAAAACTTGATAATTCCTGATAAACAGGAAGTTCCAGCTTGACTATCTTTCACACGAAAAGAAACAAGTTAAATAATCTAAAATGAAAATAGGGATTTTATTTCTAAGGGGTTATTTCCTCCAGACAAAACAGGAACATGCTGTGGTTTAAACTGAAATTCCTCTTTGAAGCACTTCCTTTATTACTTTCTCAAGATTTTTGTCATCTTGGTTCACTTTTTTTAATGTCTCTGTACTAAATGCAAGCATACATTCAGCGTTCACATATAATTTCCCTTATTTTCAGCTAATAGCTGTCTAGACTGTGGACTAGATAAAGACAGCCCATCCGTAACAGAGGAGCTCTCCTATGAGGTTTCTTTCTCAGAATCCATTACAGTTCTTCCAAAAACCCAAGAATGGACAAAAAACCAAAGGTTCAAAAAGGAAGACTCTGCTTTGCCTGTAAGTTTGTTCTCAACATATTTCCTCAGTTGTTTTCTTTAATGCAGTAACTTCCTGCTTTATATCCCCAGCACACTGTAGTCTGTTTAGACATTAGTCGTCGTTTGCTCTGTGTGATTTATAGAGACTGCCTGCTGTGCCTGCCTACCACTTCTGACTGATTCCCAGAGAGGCACCAAAGTTAATCTGGATATTGAAGCTTGGTTTTGACTTGAACCCATCTTGAACCAGATGAATATGTGTAGTTCAGTCCACAAATATTGCATCATCTACACATTTTTCACAAAGAAATAAAGACCAATTGCTGGCACTAAAACTAGCAATCATTTTCGTTACTGGCCTGTATTCCTACTTTATTCCCCCACAGATTATCTGCCTTTGTTAACACATAGATTTAAAATTGCTTCACAGATGAAGGGAGGAAAGCAAGCCTTAGTCCTGCAGCAGTACTGACTGTCTGCAATCAGCATTCAGTGCAATTACACTATAGGAGGTGCTACATGAATAGTTAAAGGAAAATCTATGACACCATACCATATCATATCATCCAACCAGACATATACTGAGCAGTTGTGTCACTATCTGTAATTATTTCATGAAGCCAAGGAAGTCAGTTTTCTATTTCCATCAGCCCTCACAGCTTCCATTACTGAAAACTGAAGCATTAGGTTTGTGCTTCAGATACCACCATTTCAGTGAAACGTATGAAATAGTTGTAAATTACTTGGTAGCTTTTCCTGGATGTTATGACATCCTGAGGTCCTGAACTAATCTGAAATTGTTACTGTCCACACAGATATTTAATTCTCTAAGAATTATCCGTTTGTCCATCTCAGGCACTACCAAGGAAGAGCAACCTGAGATGCAGAAGTAAGCTCCCATGTTGAAAGGAGGGATAAGACACCAAGTAGATTACAACTGGTGGAAAATCCCTGTGCTTTAGTGTGTCTGGGTTTTGTGTAGTGGGGATAATTTGGCGTCCTGTGGACAGTAAGGATATCTCTGCACTTATCATGATTTTGGCAAAACAAAGGCTCCTCCTTGCTCTGTGTAATAGCAAACCTAGGACCACAGCTTTCACAACAGCACACACACAGAGATTGTTCTCTGCAACAGCTTGGACAATTTCCAGTTGATATAGCAAGGAAACTGATGATATACAGGGAAAAGAAGATGCCACATTAAGTATCATGGACTTGTGAGATGCATAATTGATTAATATTAGAAAAGGACAGTATTGTGCTGTAAATGAACTATTCTGCATGCAGGACATCATTTTGTGTGCTTGGAAGAGTACGTGAGAAATGTGCCAGGTCGTCATAGACTGTTTCTGAATAAAGTCAAGAATTGTAGCTGTTGACACTGGCATTTATCCTACTTCACGTGCTGTCACTATCATATTAGTTTTTTACCATATGGTAACAGTAACAGGCCCCAGCAAAAAAAATCACCTCTTGTTACACAGAACACCAGTCACCTACACTCTGAAGGACTGTCTCTCCTTCCTCAAGGTAGGCCAATGGAGCCAGACTGAAGTCTACACAACAATGTACTTTGTCCAGGGCAGGTCTGACACAGTAATATAATCAGCTTCATGGATGGCATATAATGAGATGCACAGGAATAGATCACATATACCGCAAAATAGAGTGACTCCTGCAGTTCCCGGAAGACCAAACTCAACATCACTGTTCTCAGAGGGTTGCATGTAATTTCCCCTATATGGGACTCTGATCAACATAACTAAATCAAAGATATTAGAGAACTAAGAGTCAGTAAGCATTTCAGGCCTGTCTTAGAACAATGTATAGTTCCATATAGAAACAACATATCACAAAATATCAGACATGATCCTTAGCCAAAATGCTAGTAATCTAATTTCAGAATATCTTGTTCTCCTTCACCGCTGCATGTTGTGACTGTTTGTAAGAAAAATCACTGGAAAATTGTGACACAAGACAGAAGAAAGTGGCCCAGCCCCAAAGCTTGTGTTAACACTGCATCACATCATTGTGATCCTAGGAGTCAACCAGCCACCATGGAAAATTGTTGTAGCTACGTTTTGTAATTGAGTTTGAACTGTTTGTCATTTTTTCTTGGCAGACATACCTTTTCTCTTTCACCTCAGAAAATATATGTGATTTTTTCTTATTTTCAAGATTATTTATTGTGCTTTGACTGCATTTTTGCATCACTGGAACTAAAATGCATAGATATTCTTTAGTATTTAATGTGTCTTCAGAAGAGTATCCTCTGTGTAGCTTTTGTTGCATTAAGTCTCAGCATAAAATTCACAGTGGAATTGCTGCCTTCTAGGGAGGGAAGATTCTAGTCTAAAATGCCCCAGACAGCATGAAAATTAGTTGTTCCATCACCTCCACTCTTTCTCCCCCAGTTATGATTAATCTCTATTGAAAGACCATGTACAATGTGATTTAGGAAGTCCTAACCTCCATGATCTAGATGTCCTTTGTCCTCTCTTACTTTTGAAATCTGGTGTAAATTTAATCCTTTTTTCATTTGCTTTTTTATTAATCTGTGTAACTGGCTTCATCTAAAAATGACCTACTGAGTCCAAATTTGTTTTAAAAAGACAGGACTGGGCTGAAATCTCCCAAAGCAAAACATTATTAAAGACTGTGTTTCCACACAGTTCCCTAAAGGGAGGAGATGATTTGTAATGTTATTTATTTATACCTCTATCAATTACTGGCTGAAATTACAATTAAATTGAAAAAACATACAATACTAAAGATCCACAATTCTCTGAAAAGCATTGGGGTTTAGTATAACTTTGTCATTATGTCTAACAATTATGTCAAAAACTGATGGGTATTTGTTCTTTTTGACATTTGTACAAATACTACTGTCATGACCCAACATTCCTCCACAACACTGCGGATTCTAAAATATGTAGACATCTTCACATGCCCCCAAATTACTAAGTATTATTTAGTTCAAGCCTACTTGAATAAATTATTTCTTAGCTACTGGGAGTCCTGTTTCTAAGCCTAAATGCTTCTTGAGTAATAAAAACTACCAGTAACTGTCAGGTTGGCATCAGGACTAAGTGACTTTGCTTCTGGGTTTTTCCTCAGATCTTTAGTTTGAACTCTCCTATAATACCTCATAAATTGATAGTAATATGCAAAGAAGACATGGATTCATTACACACACACACAATTGATATACAACCATTTACATGATGAAACATGTCAGCTACTTCAACGGCGTTCAAAGACACTCTGGGGGAGGCAGAAACAGAGAAAAATGTTACATGCTGCTGAAACTGGGCAAAGTTTCAGTAGCACACAGCTCATTTGTCCCAGCTGGAGTACAGGCAATGAGGTTAATACTGCTGTTCCAGCACCATTTACTAGTCAAACTGCAAGGGAATATGATGAGCAAGAAGCTCAATTTTATGTTTCAGATGGATGGAAGTTGTATCAACATACCAGGCCAATATACTGTATTGTAGTTCAGCTCTTTGGTATTATCCATCTGCACTAATATTACTACCTGTCACATACTGGTATCTCTTTCAAAAGAAAAAAATCACTTCCTGTCATTTTTGTGCAAATAAAGATGCAACCCATCTCTACTGTAGAAATTCATCGTACGGAAAAGCCGGTTTGGACTGACAGAGGTTGGAGACCTCTCTCCTGAAGACATGAAGAAGATCCGCTACCTCTCCCTGATTGAGCTAACTGCTTTCTACGATGCACTGGGGGTGGAGCTGAAGAGGAACCGCGCAGAGAGGGTGCGGGGACGAGGTATCATGATGTGGCCTCCCCATGATGGCCACCCAGGTGCCGCTCAACATTGCAAAGAAGAAATGTACAAGGCTGTGTTTCCTGTTTTACATCTTTGTTGTTATTATTTTTAAGAAAATGGTCTATTTGGAGTCCCTCTCACTGTACTGCTGGAGAATGATCAAAAGAAGGTTCCTGGAATAAAAGTTCCCCTCATCTTCCAAAAAGTGAGTATAACCCAACCTGCTCTGCTGCTAAGATTTGCTTTTCCATTATTTGCATTGACACTTAAAAAGAGTCATAAGATAAAAAAAGATGGGGGCTTTCCAGACTTTGTGTCTGCAGGTTGTCTCTCTGTCTGTTGTGGATTGAAAACCTTGTGGCAAGGAAACAAAATTTGCTCCTTTTGTGTGTTTTATCTGTGGTGGGGACCCCTTTCAATTTCTGCAATTACATCATACCATACAGGAAACTTCAGGAAGCATATATCTGGTTTTCTGTTTCCCTTTCTTGTTAAATTAAAGAGCCATGCAAAACTGTGTGTGTGTGCAGAAGTAGCAGAGGTGAGTTGTCTCAGGAGTTTTAATTTCACATGAACTTAAGTTGTAGGTATTGCTTAGATATTATTTCCAGAATGAAAGTGGTATCTTCTCACTGAGATTTGCATTACGAGATGTCATTTATGTAAGTCATTTGACAGTACAATGACATCCAGTGGCTGTCTGGGAGGTACACAGACACAAGCACACATACAATTACACAGGTTCACATGATCTCAAAATGACAACAAATCTCCCTGCAAATACTGACACAAGAGAAAGTGGTGTGGAGAGTCAGGGGAAAGACTGACACGACTTGAATATTTACATGACTTTGTAATCAGCGCTCCTGTCAAGATACCATGGGAAATTAGAAGGATACAAAAGCTGGGGCAGGAAGCAGAGCTGGTGGTGAAAACCTGGAGCTGCATGAATAAATGCTAGGAAATGATTTTTTTTTTCTTGTTTTAAATTACATTAAATCAAAGCATATTTATTTTTTTAATAAAGAATTAGAGTGGAAAGCCTATTCCTCTATTCACAAAAATTTCAAAATAAAATATCCTGGGATCATTTTCTAATCTGAGTTCTCAGTTCCCAGAAATGTATGTTATCTATAGACCTTTCCATTGTGCTCCTTGGGGAAAACCTTAAACATTTCTCAGAAGTTAATTTTCCCTCAAAACACCATTGTGTTTTACCCAGTGTATCTGCCCTTTTATTAATACTTTTATGTGTTAATTGTTCTGCAGCAGTGCCAAATCTCAAATCAAGGACAGAGAGGCCTGTTGCATTATTGGTTTTCCGTACTCTGCATACTCTGTATTTCAGTGTCAGGAATATGAAGAAACAATTAGGAAGGTTCATTTACATGAGCTGGCTTGTTTTCATTAGTAAATTATATAGAAATAGATCTTTTTCAAATTAGTTTCGAAGATACCAAGATTGATACATAGTATTTGTAACTGCTTCTGAGTGTTTTCCTGGGTTTTGTTGGTTCTATTTTAGTTGCTGCTCAAGCTTGAGGAAACAGGTTTAGAAACTGAAGGAATTCTACGCGTGCCTGGATCTGCCTCCAGAGTCAAGGTACATGCTTGTGCCAGTTTTCTGTCTCCTGGACCACAGACTCTATGTAAAACAATACAGCACATACAAATTCACACTGCACATAAATACTGATTTGTGTAGCTCAGCATTTCTATTCCTACCAGTGAAAGGTCATATTGGTTCCTGGGAACCAATAAATCACAGAACATGTGGTCTATTGCTTTGCATTTGTTAATGTTCTACATAAAGCACAGACTAGACATTGAATGCAGTTTTGCTCCAGTAAACATTGAGGGATCCTTTCAGTTTATCTCTATCATCCAAAATTGCTGTGATCTTATCTGTTTTAATTTATTACATAAATCCAGAGTTACTAAACTGAGTGAACTTAAGATAAGAATCTTATTCTATGTCAATTTAACCTTTATGTCATTTTATTTCTCATTTATCTTCTGTGATCTTACAATTTCATGTTCCAAGTGAGAGCAACTTGGCCTGCTTCACTGTTTGGCAGCCTCGAGTACTGAATTTTCACAGGCCATTTGCAGGCTATGAACACAGAAAAGTTGGTACCCAATAACTTGACATTGTGGTGCACTAATGCTTTCAATTGTTTCTCCACACTAACTTGATTCCAGGAGCTGGAAGCCTTTGGCAGAGGCAAATTAGGAAAAAAAGCTTCTTACAGTGCATCCAGCTCCCAATTTCTCATCCTCAGGAAAGCTAGTCTTGCTTTCTGATGCAGGAAGTCTCTGCATTGTGACAGCCACACAAATGTTGGGGATTGCTAAATGTTGATGGGCTGGGGATCCTCGAAATGACTGTACAAGAAAAAGCAGCATTACATGAAACACACCAAGGATAGGCAATAGCTTACAGCTCCCTTTGACTCTGGATTGAGGAAAGCACCCAGCACCTTGCTAAGTGCTACATCTTGCCAAAGGGAGCTTCTAATTTGGCCTATACTTTTCAGCTTCCTCATTTTTTCCTACAAATACTTCAAGCATTATTTCACACAATCTCAACTTTTTCCAGCCTCTCCGGGGAGCTTACACAGCAGGGCTATGCTCTAATTAAATTACTTTCATATTCCTCGTATATACTGCACTGTGTCTTGTTCACTTCTTATTCACAGCCTATACCCAGGGAGCTGCTATGAGATATGACTCTTATATGTATACTGGGTGGTAAGTTAAAGTGCCCATATGAAAGCTTTAAATTATTTGAGTTTTGACTTCACTTAAGTCTGTCCAACAAGCCAACAAGCAAGAGAGAGAGTTTTTTCAAAGCAGATCCAGATTTCATTCTTCAAAGCCTTCATACATTATTATGACATTGGGATTTGAGAGCATTCCAATTTCATTTCAGTCTTGTTTGGAGAAAGAAAAGTCATATGGAAGTGATTAAATGTTACTCTTCTATAAAAAAGAATAGAAGAAATAAATACAAGTTTTCCTCTGCAATCTAGTTTGTAACAACAGCTCCAGTGAACCAAAATGTAGGATAGTCTAATGTAGGATAAGTCACGTTTAAAAAAAAATTGAAAAAACATTTTTTAAAAGTACTTGGGTGCATATGGGGGAGGAGGAGAGTATCAAATGCACATATGCGCTTGCCCATGTGGATATGTATATTATATAAAATGCTTATGTTTCAAATATTTTGCTTTCTATCCCTATGGCTTTTCCCCAGTTCTCAGCAGAAAAATGTGGAGTAGTTTTTCTGTCCTCTTGTGCTTTTGATGAGGGGAGGATTTCTATTCCACATTTTCCAGTCAGTTACAGGGACAGAATTTAATCCAGGTGTTTGTATGGGTTATGTGCAAAGGCTGTGAATACAGAGGAAGCTGAGATAGCCCAGATTACAACCAGTGAAATGTGATAGTAAGAATGAGATTGTAACACTATACACCAAATCCTGAATGACTTTCTCTTTCCTTTGGTGCCAACCATTCCACTTAATTATATGTGACCATATTTGATATGTAATTTCCTCCCATTCATGCAAGACATGGTAACTGGAATTCAGTTTTAAAAGCTTTTCTGTCTGAAAGGGCTAAACTTTCTTGCATGATATAAAGGTACATTTGACAAAAACATGATCTGAAACCTGAATAATACCTTCAGATATATTCTGCCATAAATGGTCTCACAAAAAGCAGTTACAAATGTCCTATGGATAAGGCAGTGTTTTGCCAGTAATAACTAGGAAAGCTGCATTATTTATGGATATCCTTATAACACAATTTTATCTTTCAAGCTTATTAACCCAATAAATTTTTGAGAAGCTTGCATTTCCAAGCAGTAATATGGGTTTGAAGCTAAATTCTATCCCTATTAGGAACCTCACTGAGTACTTTTTCCAATTCACACTCTTGTATGAAACACTGATTAGCTACCCTCCAGAACTAAATAGACCTCTGTTACAGATCAAGATGCTAACATTGGAGAACAGGAGGTTGAAATGGGCACCAAAATGGTACAATCAGTTGTCTTAGTTCTCTTGCTGTCTTGAGGTTTTGATGTGTGTGTATGTATTAAGTGAAAGTTTTCTGACAGTAATGGTTTGATACTTTTATTTTTCTATGAAGTGATCAAATCTAATTATAACTAACCTGAAAGAAAACATCCTTCTAAAGACAGGAAGACCTGGAGTTAAAGCCATTTGTTCAGGACCCATGAACTCAGATGCCAGCAGACTACCTAGCAAACTCACTGGCACTGAAGAAGAAATGTCATTCCTTTGTGATTTAGGGGTCAAGACATCTAGAGAGTGTTTTAAAGCAAAAGAACATTTGTGCTGAAAATCCCTTTTAACTGAATGTTCTGTTTCTCCATCTAAGATATTGCATGAAATTGTCTTGCTTTAAAATTGTTTAAATGGGTAGCTATAGCAAATCAAATTTAGCCTGGGTTGCAAAATATCCTCAGGAACCTGATTTGTTAACCTGCTCTGAACTCCATGCAGCTGTACTTAGACCATAGTGATTTAGGGCCACTTTAATTGAATTGCAATGTGAACCTCCCTGTTGTTTGTAATGGGATTTCTGAAGTGATCTCAAACTGCCAGGTCAGAAGCAATGATTAAAGGTCAGATGTTACTTTTATCTTTCAGAATCTCCATCAAGAACTTGAGGCAAAATTTTATGAAGACACTTTTGACTGGGAACAAGTACGAAATAATGATGCAGCAGGACTGCTAAAAATGTTTATAAGAGAACTCCCAAGCCCTCTTTTCACAGTAGAATATCTGCCTGCTTTCATCACATTAGTCGAAAGTATGTGGAAATGAAGTTAATATAGACTCATCTAGACAAAATGCAGTAGTAGACATTACACCTTTTTCTCTCTCTGAAGTAGAGAGTACATTGCCTAAACATTTAAATTTTCTGCAAGTTTTCCTTTTCAAATGGAAAATAGTCTCTGCATTTAGCTAATAGCATAGACTCATGTGAATGACATAACTGTTTAATGAAAGACTGGAAACCTGTGAACAAATGGTGGCTGAGCAATGACTTTCATGTTTAAGACCCTGATTCTCACAAATTATAGATTTCACAAATGAAAATTTCTGCAAGGTGAAGTCAAGTCACTGCCCTTTAGCTGATATTCTATCGGATCTATTTTCTGTCTCCGAAGGTTTGTGCTGAGGTCAGAATATTTGCACAAAGATATGTGTGATCACAAATAACATCAAGCAGTTGGATTTTGTTTTCAGTATACATACAGTCTCTCATTCTCAGTACATTTTGTTCATTTCCCCTCCAGGAATAATGCAGTAGTACCTTGCCATACCTATTGTCCTTATTGTAAATTCACTTGAGCTAGGACAGAGTAAAATGATCAGGACGGTGAATTTATTATGCAAATCGGTACAGAAAACTAAGGACCTGGCTGCAGTCAAGTTTTCAGGGTCTCCATGAGGTAGTTTAAAGCACACAGGAGGTAACCCGTTCTGTAACCTTCACATGCCTGAGTGTGTTCCTTGTGAGCCCCAGGCTGCACACAGTCACCATCACTTAGCAGTTTGGAGAAGAAGACTAAACAGGAGGCGTCTGCTTTACTCCCTACCACAAATATACTGTCCACATCTCACACTCTTTCTCCAAAACTCTCTTAGCCACTCTGAGTGGAAGCAAATGACAGAGTTTTGATCCCAATCTTCTCCACCCTAGCTCTTCTAATGAGCGTTGCAGAATATCAGTATATACTAATTGTGAAAGCATGATGGCATTTTGTAACTGACAAGGGGGTCTATAATTATCTAGAGTGCTAGATTTGCGACAAACATCTTTTAAGCTGTAACTGATCAATCTCCACTCCAATGGCACAAGCATTCATCAAATTACTCAATAACATTAGTCTGAAAATTTTCTGAAAACAAGTTTCCATTTCAGTTTGAAAGAGGGAAAATACTCGTTCCACTCTTGCGGCATATTCTGACCATCGTATCAAAGAGAAACTGTCTAGTACTGAAAAATCCCGGCTTCTTGCCAGTACAAAGCCTTGTCACCCTTCATGATAAAGACCCAAAATGATGAGGCAAAACCCACTCATTGAATTGATTTTATATCTGGAAAATTGACCTAAACATGCTGATCTCAACCAGGCAGTGTTTGCTGTGTTTCTAGAACTGCTGACCAACAGAGTTTTTAGAACCTATTGCAACAGGGATTTCAAAAATATTAATTATTCATATTCTTAGAAATCTCCAAGATCAAGTTACAGCTACAAGCTTTGCATCTGTTGATCATGCTGCTTCCTGAAGCCAACAGAGACACAGCCAAGGTAAGTTCTTAATTTGCTACCACCTGCCATCTGTGGTGCCTTTGACTTTTAAATGGCACTTTTTTTTTCTTGTAGTCAGGGATCAGACACTGCACTGTGAAATCATTCATCTGTGAGTTTTGTCATTTTCTTGAAAAGAATTGGGGGAAAAAAAGGAAAACTCATGGGTTGGGATAAAATAAGCTTAATAGGACAGAAAAGGAAGGAATAATAATAATGATACAATAGAATTAGAAAATACAAGTGATGGACAATGCAGTTTCTCACCACTTGCTGATTGATGCCCAGCCAGTTCCCAAGCAGAAGCCCCCGGCCAGCTTTCCCTGAGTTTATATGCTGAGTATGTCTCCATATGGTATGGAATTTACCTTTGGCCAGTTTGGGTTGGCTGTCCTGGCTGTGTCCCCTCCCAGTTTCTTATGCCCCCCCCAGCCTCCTTTGTGGTAGGGCATGAGAAGCTGAGGAGTCCTTGACTTAGGGTAAGCACTGCTCAGCAACAACTACGTCATTGCTCTGTTATCAACATTATGCTTATACTAAATCTCAAACACATCACTGTACCAGCTACTAGGAAGAAAATTAACTCTATCCCAGCTGAAACCAGGGCAGTGTTGTAAAAGGACTCATTGGCAGACCCCACCTCTAACCACAGCTGCAATCTGTCCTATTCAGTCAAGCAAAATTCTAAATAAAACACCCAAAAAGAAAATTATTCTCATTTGTCAAGAATTGAAGTCAATGAGCAACCACTGAGCCCTTCTTGCTTTCATTATCCCAGAATAAAAGTTTGGGGGCTGCTGGCAGAAAACCTTCGTATTATATCACATATGGGACTGGTGCACATTTGAAGAGAGGCTGATCACCCTGGTGATCGCAATATAAAAAGCCTTGGCCAGATACATCAAAATGGGAACCTTAAAGGCTATGAAGAAATTAGCTGTTCGATCATAATACTTGTTCCTCTACTACAGGATTCAGAGCCTTAGGGCAGACACTGTACTTGACTCATATTTTTTGGATTATGCTCTAAGTGATAGATAATTCATTAGTATATATATTCATAACACTATTCTTCTATGATTGACACAGGTGTTAGTGCCAGCAAATATCAGTAAACCAAATTAGAATGCAACCCCCCCAAATTTCACCTCCAAGTGCAAATATAGCAGCTTTTGAACCAAGCATGTTGTGCGCTTGAAAATACTGCATTTAAGAAGTGTTTTGTGAGACTCAGAATAACAAGAAGATAGGATGAGAAAGTTGGGGCTGTTCAGCCTGGAGAAGAGAAGGCTGCGTGGAGACCTCATAGCAGCCTTCCAATATCTCAAGGGGGCCTATAGGGATGCTGGGGAGGGACTCTTCAATAGGGACTGTAGTGAGAGGACAAGGGGTAACGGGTTCAAACTTAAACAAGGGAAGTTTAGATTGGATAAGAGGAAGAAATTCTTTACTGTAAGGGTGGTGAAGCCCTGGAATGAGTTGCCCATGGAAGTTGTGAACGCTCCATTGCTGGCAGTGTTCAAGGCCAGGTTGGACATAGCCTTGGGTGGCATGGTTTAGTGTGAGTTGTCCCTGCCCATGGCAGGGGGGTTGGAACTAGATGATCTTGATGTCCTTTCCAACCCTAACTATTCTATGATTCTATGATTCTAAGTGTTGTTTTTCCAGGCCTTTCTTCAGTTCCTGAAGAAGGTGGTTGCTAATGAAGGAAAAAATAAAATGAATTTGTGGAATGTTTCCATGATTGTTGCACCAAACCTCTTCATCTACAAAGGGAAACGGGCAAACCAACAAGAAATGCAAGCAGCTGCCACCACAGCGCACATTGTGAGGCTTTTAATTCGGTACCAGGACATCCTGTGGACAGTGAGTAATGCTGGTTCCTTCTTTATGTCTCCAACACAGAGAAGTATTTTGCTCTGCAGAAATCAGAGTGAACCGATCTTCCTATAAGAAAGTTAGCTATTCTTTGGAAACTGGATGAAGTCTTCTACATCTAGAATGAGATAGGGTGACAGAACCTCTGGACAGAGATTTACTTCACCTAAGACATTCATTTTAGCACAAATTGCCCTATGTAGGTACCTATCCCACACCATTTTTTATACAGAAATATGCACAGGAGAACGATTTAATCTAGAAGCCTAGATGAGATGTCTAAACATTACAGCAGTCTTCCAGTACCTTAAGGGGACTTGCAAGAACGTTGAAGAGGGACTTTTTACAGAGCATGGGCAGTGGTTTACTGCCCATAATTTTTGCCTGTAGTGATTTACAGGACAAATGGCAGTGGTTTTAAAATGAAAGAGAGGAGATTTAGATTAGATATAAGGAAGAAATTCTTTACTGTGAGGGTGATGAGACACTGGAACAGGTTGTCCAGAGAAGTTGTGGATGCCCCATCCCTGGAAGTGTTCAAGGCCACGTTAAATGGAGCTTTGAGCAACCTGGTCTAGTGGAAGGTGTCCCTGCCCATGGCAGAGGGGGGGAAGCAGGTAATCTTTAAGGTCCCTTCCAAGCCAAACCATTCTTTGATTCTATGAATGAGATTAAATGATTGTTTAAAATACAGTCCATAATAATATGGACTAAAAATGTGTCCTGCCTGCTGGATTTTAGAAGGTTGGCATGAAGATGACAGTCCTTTCCTCCTTTCCTCCTCACAGAAGGAGGGTATGATGGGTATTGCAAAGACTGCCTCATAATAAAGTTCCTATAACTGCAAATATCACTAAAAGTTTCACGTGGTATAAAAGATGATCTACAGTTTCACCAAAGGAATAACTGGGTTAATTGTTAGAGGGACCTCCTAATCACATGTATTGTCTGGGAATAAATAGAGCTTTCACTGTCTAAATTTTTGTGCCTTTGTAAAGCCCTGACACTAGTTTCATGGGGAGAAAAATTACTGCATATTCTTAGTCCTGGTTTCCTCCATGTAGGTCCCATCCTTCCTGATTTCCCAAGTGAGAAAAATGAATGAAGCAGCAATGAACAACAGCAAAAGGCAGCTGATGTTTGACAAAGGAGTAAGAAAACTTCTGAGAAGAAAGACCATGGAACGGGAGAGACCTGAAAGACTAGAGGTGTGGTAAAAACTTCTCAAGTGCTGCTTTAACCAGCCTCCCTCCTTTCTTACCTCATAAAAGCTTCTGGAGGTGGGGGGGGAGAGGAAATTTTGACATACAAAATAAGCTGATTTGGGAGGTAGCTTGAAATATGAGTTTCCAGCCCAACATCCTGGAAAGACAAAGCTTTGTGAATTGATTGAGAAAATGTGGGGAAGGCAGAATGATTTCCAGTTTGCCTAACAGACATCAAAACTGGGACTAAATCTTAAATGCCTAAGTAGTTTTTGTTGTTGAAATAGTCAGAGCAGAGAGGTGGATGCTTTTGAGGGCTTCAAGAGCTCTAGGTGCAGTTCGGACTTAGGGAAGTCTGACACAAAAAAATCTTTCTTTGGAGGTCTTAAAGCCACCAACTTTTCTCTGCTGCCTAGGTATGTAGGTTAGGAACTTTCCTGGGGTATTGCTACTTCAATACACCTAAAAGTAACTTACATATTAGGTGTAACATACAATTTGGGCAACAAAGCAGGTCGTGTACACATGCACAACTTATACACTCGCTATAACAGCTTATATGTAGTTTTTCCATGTGGCGTCTACCTTTAATAACCCAGAGAGAAAGTATTTAGAGTCTTCCATGGAGGTTTAAAAGAATGGAAATCGGCGCGTGATCAAGGAACTGGTCAAGGTCTCTATAGTTATTGAAGAATAGTCTTGAAGAACAACAGAAAACAGAAATTGAGAAAGAATGATATTAAGAGATTACAAACAATAGAGAAGAAGCCACCTAATATAGACAACAGAGAAAATGCAGAAGGGAATGTCTGAGGAAAAAAAAAATTAAAAGAAATCATATGTATGGATTGTAAATCCATGCTAATACAGCTTCTTGGAGAATTTATTCATCCACACTGACTGAAATATATTGTGGGTAGGACACACATTTGTGCTGCAGATGGAGAGAGAGATGTTTGTTTAAAATTGTGGTGTAGGCTACTGTGTTTCAAAACTGTATTCACTCTGGAATGAATACAGTGATTGCTTCTGAGGAGAGTCAATTACTGCAGTCATTGCACCTTCGGGAAGAGAAGTTCATTGATCGGAATTGGCTTTGCATCTAATAAAAACAAGAGTAGCCATGTCAGGTAGCTGAAATATGAAGGGTAAATTGGAGGCAAACTCTGTTTGGATAACTAAGTTGAATTCTGAGAGCACTTAACACAATCCCCAGGTCTCAGATGTTCTAAATCACACAGGGATGGAGACTGGAGAGGCTATTGTGCTCTGCTCAGCATGGTATTAACTGGATTAGAATTGGAATGCAAATCTTGCTAATTGATTTATCTGGCATTAATCATGGAAGAGTGCATAAACTTGACAGATGACCATCTGAACCCTACTCAAGGTCAAATTTCAAATTAACAGAAACCATATGGTACTTTGATATGTTATTGTACATACACTTCGATCTAGTTCAAGCCATAGGAAGCACAGAGAGCTGGATCTTCATGTCCCAGGAGAATCTCATCTTTGAAAGGAAGAGTAGATATTGCTAATAATTTTTGTGTATTTTTAAATAAGCAGTTGGTTCACTGACCAATGTGAACAGAAATTATTTTTAAAATGTCAGATAACAACTTGATTCAATATTACTGTAAGCAGTTAAAATTTAAAGGCTTTACTTTATTCTACGTGCATTTATGGAATACTTACCAAAAAGTTTGATCTTTGTGTTGTATGTCGTTATACCGTATCTACAAATCTGCATCTGTATGACTGTAAATATGTTTTTTGAATAATCAAGTCCAGGGCAGTGATTTTTGCAAGCAAACTCAAAAAGAATTGCAGACTGTTTCTGAATGGACCAAAACCAGTATTTGGCTTAGACTTACTCTACTGAATATTGTTTTTAGGGAGCTGTCACTTTTCCCCCATACCTGCAGTCTGACATACCCGAGGGGGTGATAAGAGTTTATGCTCCATTGCATTCAAAAGTCTCTATGGCAATTCAACTCAACAGCCAAACAAAAGCCAAAGACATCCTGGCTCGATTCCACTGTGAAAACAGGTGGGTAAACCAGAACATTTTGTTTTTCCTGAACAGTAATGTCAGAACCATTAATGAATAGATTGTTCCCTTTTCAAATGTTCATTGTGCTACAAGAACTCTTTTCCTATCTAAAATTGTTAATTTATGGTTATGGTGGTCAAAGAAAGTGTAACCACCGACTTTATTCTTCATATTGTACTTAATAATTAGCTCCTATAGAGAATCAATCTGCCCTCTGTTATGCCACTACTAAAAGTATATGTTTTATAGATTCACTGTATAGAGAACCCAGAGGGATTGTCTTACATCTGCCCATAAAATGTTAATTTTTATTTTTTTTTGCAATATAATGATTATTAACAGTTAGGAGAAATGGTAAATTGTATCTCAAAGTCTTTTCTGCAAAGTCTTTCCATGTTACCAAGTAATTCTGTTCTTTAAATAAATAATATGAAATAAATAATAGAAGGTTTATTTAACAGAAACACAGTAATCTGTTTCTATAGCAGATTCAGTATTCTGCAGTGCTCCATTTGGTAGAAGTCCTTTCTTTTGATAAGTAAGTCCACAGGGGCAAAAATACCAATTTTTAGCTTACTATAGACGGCAGCTGATAAAGCAGTGGTTATAACAGAAAATCAAACTAAAGTTTTTTTCCATCCTAGCCATGGATCATCACAGAACATAAGAGGCCAGATCCAAAGTTTACATGAAATTGGAGGAAATATAGGTACGTCTCCATTTTGAAAATTCAATTCGGAATGTCCCTAGCCTCCTTAATGACCTCAGGCAGTGCTATTTTCACACAGCTGGGTTTCTCCTACCCTCCGGCCCATCTGCGGGAAAGAAGCCTGACCCAAAAGCTGTTAAAATCAATGTAACAATTTCTTCTGACTCCAGTGCGACTGGAGGGGCACCCTGCAGGGGATAGTGACCTGATGGCTGATCTCAGCAGGACCCCTTACAGTCTTTCCAAATTCATCTGACCTTTTGCTTTCCTCTCTTACTCTCATAATTGAGCATTTTTCCATGGTTAAGAGACCCTTAGTTGTCTTCTTGCAAGCACATTCCACCTCGCTGTCAAGCCTTTTCCCAAGACCTATTTCGTCCTTTCTGTATTTAAGTGGTAACCTCCCCCAAATTAAAAACACAGAATTGAGAATTCAGCCCCTGCATATATGGGTGTAATATACTCGTACTAATCTGTGTGCTTTATTTAGATTTGAAATTCCTTGCAGATTTTGTCTTCTTCTGTGTTCCATGCTGTGATATTTTTGTAATAACAACATTGGCTTGCCACACAAGTTTCTGGCCTAAAGGTCAAAACCCAGATTTTAATTTGATATTGCACAGTCCTGACTCTCTTCTTTCTCTATTCATACTAAAACTCTGGATGCTCTGTGTGAGTCTTTTTTCAACTGATTAGATTATGCCTTAATTCTTCTAGATTCAGTTCTAAAAAATCATTACAAAATATCACAGCCTTGCTTCAGCAGCAGTCCAGAAGAAAAGTCTTTATTACTGAAGGTATACAAAGCTAAATTTGATTAGTAATTTGTTCTGCCTGGCTAAACAGGATAGCCAACCAATGCTAAAATAGGAGATGATCCTACAAACCGTGTGAAACTATCCCGAGTATTCCCACCACGCTCTTTCCAAAATCTAGACATTTAATTTGCATCTTCATTTAAAATTATTTTTATAGTCCTAGATCTTTCAGGGTACCTTAGGCTACTGATTATGCATTAATTCATTTATATTGCTTTCATATGAGTAAAATCATTAGGACCCAAGTGACCTTGTAAGTAACTGAACAAAAATTTTACCATAGTCCTTTGTGTCGCAGCAATATAACCTCACCAGTTAGATGGCTCCATCATCCAGTGTAAATGCAATATAAGTCCAACAAATCAACTTAACTCAAGAATTTATTGTCTTATTACGCAATTAAGTAATAGAGTAATTAAGAGGCACCAAATGACTCTTCCTATGGCAAAGCAGCAGAGACTCCCCAGCCACCCAACTCTTATTCCCAGTCACCACCTCTCAAAATCCTCAAATGGCCATACTTAGGAGGAATTTTATTTTTCAACCAGAAGAACAGCAACAGCTGTAGTCCCTGTATTTCTTTGCAAGACACTAACTGGATGGGAATACATAGTTTACAGAGCTACTTTTTCAGAATTTAAAAATAGTGTAGAAACGAAGTCAGAAAGTTGCAGTTCCAGCTCAGTAAATCCAAAGAAATTAACCTCGCCCATACTGTGGCAATTACAGTAACAGTGCTGTTAATGCTTCTAAAGAAAACACAACGTTTGTTCAACATTTGAGTAAATGTCTCTTTCATAACTCAGTTTAATGCAGGACATCTTGCCTGGAAGTGAAACTGAATTCATGACTCTCAGTGAGTAAAATCACTGGCAAATTTACCAAAGCCCCTGCCTGTATCCAGGAGAGATATTAGCTGGACACACCAAACTAGGCTGCCTATGTACAAATCAAAGACGTATTCAAGGACATTTTAACACCATTCATCCCTACCCATGGCAGGGGAGTTGGAACTAGATGATCTTAAGGTCCTTTACAACCCAAACTGTTCTGTGGTTCTATGATCCTTTCCCATATACTGATGTGCTCAGAATATGCTATGATTCATGCTGTGGATTCCCATTTCAGGTCAACACTGTTTGGATCCGGACGCATACATGTTAGATGTTTACCGTGAAAACCCTCAGGCAGAATGGGTGATAAAACCAAAAGCAAGCTGAAGCAGAAGGCTGTGGTGTACTGGACAAAAGCCAAATGGACGAGAGTGACGCCTCTGATTTTAAGAAGCTCTTGCCAGAGACAAAACAAAATGGTAGTTACAGGACATCATTCCTTCCTACCATACTGTCCAACTAAGGGTCACCATGTACTACTTTTGGTATGAGCATTATCACTCCAACCTCTGGGCCATCAGAAAACATCACATCAGTTACACTTTCATATGGATTAGATTTGTGCCAGTTAGCCCAGGAATTAAGGAGGACAGACCTAGGTACAGTGCACAGAAAACAACCGGAGTTGTTCATTTCCTGACCTGGTGTTAGAACATGAATTTTGTGAGAGAATCCAGTAGCATCCAAGGATGTATAAAACATTACCAACCACAGCGTAACACAGAAGCATCACAGAGATGTTGAAGAGAAGAAGGTATCTGTCAAGCATCAGAGGGGAGCTCGACCTGCAGCAGTGCCAAGACATGGCTGTGTGACAAAATCAAACTGCTGAAAGTAAACCTGTACAGTGTGTATTATTGCAATATTTATGTCTCTCAGTCACTCCTCATGAATACCTAATGCTAGGGGAGGAGGGAGGCAGGAGGAAGAAGTACTGTATGAACAGCTATACAGCTCCATGTATGTTCACCATGTACCACTGTATATATTACTACCAGTCTTCCAAAACTGTCTGGATCACATTACTGTGTGTAATTGTAGTGCCACAAACCATTTTCTCCTTCCTTCCCCAGTCACATACACAAGGTTTGGGAGACAAATGCTGGGTGAGAAGGGGCATATTCCCCTGGCTCTGTTTTTTACTTGATACTCTCAAATTTAAGCCTGTGTAATGCCATAATAATATGATATGTATTAATGGTGCCACTTACAGTCATCACCTTTTCTGTTAAACATTATAGTTTCTTAATTTGTAACCTAATTATTTTTCTTTTGTTTATTTTAGCTTTAAGATGTAAGCAACTTTTATACTATTCAGCTGCATTGAAATGAGAGATCTCTGTCCGGATCTTGTACAATACAGCATAGAGAAGAACAAGTTTCCAATAAGCAGAGGGATTTAACACCCTTATTTAACACTTACACATTGGGGCTTTAAAAATACAGCCAAATTAGGCCCAGTTGTGCTGAGGGTTTTACAAATACGTAGTAGCTCCTTTTACAGATGGCAGGTAGTCTGTGAAAACACATAGGCTGGCGAAAAAACAGTGGGCCACAAGTACATTGGGAATGCAGCATAGCAAATGTAAGACAGTATGCCTAGTTTGTAGCCAGTCACAAGGGTGAGCACTATTCTTCACCTAATCCTTTTGTTCTGGGTTATACTTTTACAGAACAGAAGCATGTTTGTTGAGTAAGGAAATCACAAGTCTCTGGAAAACAGCAAGTATTCATCTTTGTCTTAAACAGAAAATGGGAACTAATACCGTCAACTCCACTGCAGTGTCTCTGTCACTGGGCTACGGTATTGCACAATGAACTCAGAGTCTCAGCAGTGGGTTTTGCTCCTCACCTGGACACACATATGAGGCAGAAGCTAGTGCTCTGTTTACCAGGTAACAATATAAAAGCATTCTGAACCAAGTCCTCCAGGTGAACATAAAGTACACTGTCCTGAAGAGAAAGCCCAAAACTTGTGATGCTCTGCTGAAGATGTGCAACAAAGGCTTGCCCATTCTAGAAAAGCTACTTCTGGTTCAAAGCATTCTCCAGTAGACAACTTTCACTGTTAGCGTTCAGTGAGAGAAACCAACACTGAATCAGTAATCTTACCAGCAACAATAATGTCTACAGAGGACAGATCCCATCCTTCTTCCTTAACTTCCGGAGATGAAAAACTAAAATTTTGCAACATTGTAATTTCATTTTCTTTAAAATACTGTAATTTTTGATTTACTTTTTTTTTTTTTTTTTCTTTCTTAACACTAATGTAGGCATATCTGCAGCCAGGAAAAGATTGGGGCAGTGGCATTATAAAATACACTGCTTATTTTGACAACTATTTAAGTATATGAAAGACAGTAGATCTGTGGTTTGCTCATAGAACTAAGCATAACGGTTTTGTTAAGAGCTTTGTTCTTGATTCTCTTCAGTTCCCTCTGGGGCAATGAACAATTCTTTCTACTTTGCTGCCCTTTACTTTTACGTGTAAAATGGGACTAGTACTTTCCTTATAAAGATAAAATGAGAATTAGTTAAATTCTGCTCTCAGAGGCAGCCAAACAATTCCCTGAGCAGAGCAGAAGTTATAAACATATATCCAGGAAGGACAAACTCAGCAAAGGGATTTTATGTGGAAAGTGCTTTGAATACGACCAGCACCATATAAATGCTAAGCATAACTGTATTTATAGCCAACAAAAGAGCTTCTATGACTATACTGGAAGCCTAAACATTAACTAAAGAATTTGAAGTGTCATAGCAAATAAGAACCTTCTACAATACTTTCAGACAGATACGCTGACCTCCTCAGTCTTGCCCACTCACTTCACTCCACGTTCGCAATGGCTGTGGCAAGGGAAAGTACAGTGCACCCATGTGTTCACACCGTAACTTGCTCAGCATGTTCTGGACCCTGAAATTAGGACTTCAGAATTATTTCTGAAGTAGATCTCACTGTATTCCATATGGGATACAAGGGGCTTTTGGAAGACTTCCACCTTTTACCACTTTGCAACTTAGGAAAGCCAAATCTGACGTCATGGAATCCATCCCGTGAACATTTATTTCATGCTAAAATTGCCTATAACATTATAAGACATGCATATTAGCAGATGAACTAGATTCTACATACAATGCCCTGATTACTACAGCATTGTCAAATACCTGCTGTCTTTGAAACAGAATGGCAAAATTCTCTTTTGATACAAATAGACCTAATGACCCATGTGTAGTGTGGTTAATACTGTTACACATTAAGTTGTTTTGTGTTGTTGTGGTACACTAACTTGATTTAATATATCATGGACAAACTGAACAATCTCTGTGACACTTCTGAATATGAGGTCTCAAATTTAGGCCTTATGTTTCAAAATGCTAGTGGAGGCAGCGGGAATTTTGTTCATCCTAACAGCAGTTGAAGTCAAAACAAAAGTATAATAGGATTGCCATCTAACAAAAAGCAACATACATGCATATTAATAAGAAAGTGTTAGCAAGCAGGGACAAACTTTTGCAGCGAACTCCAAAGATGCCTCAACCACTTATGGACTCCATGGTTCTGCAAAGACAGCATTTTGCATATCAACAGAGAGAGAGGGGGAATGTATTGCAAGGAGTAAGTATTGGAAACAGACTGGAATGCTCTAACCTGTTTATGCAGCTAATGTCATTAGAATGTCAGCGTGTGTGCAAATGTGTCTGTGTCTACGTATAATATTAACTACCTCACTCAACATTTTCCAGGAAAAATATTTTGGCATAGAGGTTAACTATTCCAAACCTTTCGATTACTAAGTTCACCTCTCCACTAGACCTACACATTGATAAAATGTTTCCCCTTCTATGAGACAAGATTTGGAAACCACAAAGAAAGACATATTTCAAGGATATGGATGAAATTTTATCCAAAACATGTTGCCTCAATTACTGCTTGCAATATGAACCTTATGAGATCAGATCTTGAGGTTAATAGACAAAATACATACTGTGTTTCAATTTTTATTTTTCAATGGCTTTCCATCAATGTGTGTCTTCTCTGGAAAATAATACAATGCCACTAATCAAAGCAAAATGTTTGTATGTATGTTTCCCTTACAAACCTCATGTTATGTGTTGTTGAAGTAAACCCACACGTAAGTGTATTTGTACAGCAAAATGTGTCCATTGTATTGTATCCATGTCAAAAATAAAACCAGTACCAACAAAGAAAGCTCTTCAAATCTAAACATGTGTTTTTTGGATAGAAGCAGGTGACAGGAATTGCAAAAAGCAGTGGTGAATCTGGCTTAAAAGCAACTAACTCTGTTGTTACAGCACCTGAATAGCTAGCTACACCAAGGACTACCTTCTGCCATCCTTGCTCAAGTGGAGGTACAAAATTACACTGGTTGGAATCCTGACTCATTGAAATCAGCAACAAACTGCTTTCATTTGAATCAGTATTTTTCAAACTAGTGTGCAATACACTGTGAATTAATAATCGCAGAGCAACAAAGGTGCATTCCTATATCCTGTAAGAAATACTGTTTCCCAGGAAAGATGCATTAGTTCTCATTTCCAAAATACATATTTGTTCCCAAACAAGACCCAAGCAGTTTCTTCCAACACAACATTTCATATGCCTCTCTGCGCTGTGGAGTTGCTGCCTGTCCTGCAGCTGATTACATGAAAGCATAAACAGGACCATAATCCTTCTAGACAATGTGGCTATAATGGGGGTCAGAAGCACTGGATATTAAAGGCAGAAATAAAAGGGACTGGAGCTACCACAGAGAGTATAAATAAGAACAGTCTATTAACTAGACTATGAATCAGAGACCTTCAAAATTATGCTTTAGCCTCCTGCTCCCTCTGCTGGACTATATCCACTTCTACTTTTCACTTCTCAGCCTTCTGTCTCTCTCTTTTAATTGAAATGTACAGACAACTGAACTACATGAAATAATGCACAGTTTATTGTATTTTTATTACGTGGTCCAAAATTATTACCTTTTTATAAAATGGCCAACATACAATAAAATGAAATACTGTCAAGTAATCAACACTGATTAATAAAAAATCCCAAGAGAAAAATACCCAATTAATGCCATTAACGGTGTAGTAGAGGTATTTGTTGTTTAAAACCATTTAGTTAAAATGCAGACATAAAGCTTCTGACTAAAAAAAATAAATGACCTGAGTTGGAAAACAACCAGAAAATCAAACATTGCAGACTCCCACCAATTCTTCTCTTCATTACGAAATGAGAATGAAAAATCACAGATCAACAAACCCCCCCCCTTTCTCAGTCCAGACAGGCTTTGATGCAGTTCAGTGCTCAGCCCCAGGGCAGGAATGAGGAAAGGCTCCACGCAGGTCAAAAGCTCTGCTGAAGTCAAATAATTCTGCCTGTTGGCCCTTGGTCAACACGAGGTTCCTCAAACAGCCACGGAATGAGCTCTTGCTTGTGAGGCAGTTTTGCTTCACATCAGCTGAAAAACAAATGTGAAATATGTAGACTGCATTTACAGTAAAAAGAAACAGTAGAAAGAACTCAGGTTATTATTCACCTGCTTCCCCTCCTTCCCCAACAAGAGATAAAAGCAATGCCTGAGTAGCACCATGTTCCATTCATGTTTGGATATCTGGGACATCCTTCCATGGACAGTCACTGCTGCCTTCAAGCATAAGCCATGAACTGGGATAGCTTGGGCAGAGGTTGCAGGAATAATTGGTCCCAGGGGAAAATGAGAGATGAGAGAGGGGAAAAGAGAGGAGAAAGGCAATCTACACAGGTATCTTTCAAGTTAAAATTGAAACTGGCAAAATATGAAGCAACAGCTGAGCTGTACACAGTCATGGACTCCATCAGCAATCCAAAACATGAGGCTGGGGGATAGTCCAACTCTTCTTCCATACAACCTGTCAAACAATTCATTCAACTTCTGCAGTACTCACTGAACTGAGGAATTTCTCCTTTCTCTATGAACCCTAATCTTTACAGACAAAGCACAGAGTGAACAATTAGTACTACAATACCTTACTTTAAATATAAAATAAATCACAAGACGCTGATAAGGCCAGTTTGGCATTCAAGGAAGACCAAATATTAATCAAAATCTGCCTAATTAGCATTCATTATTTTTCATAAAGCACCAAAACCTTGTCCAACAGAAGGTTCTATAGCATTTTAAGCTATTATCCCTAAATCTTTCCAAATATTTAAAAACTGAGTTTGCTCTTCAAACCTCATCACTCTGCTTTCACACAAATGGAAATATCTGAACTGATAAACTGTAATGGCTATTAAAGAGACAAATGGATATGGGCATTTTACGCTATGTGTAAAAGCACAAGATTCAAAGCCATACAAAGCCTATTTACTCTCAGTGCTGATGCATTCATTAAAAAGTATGCCTGCAAAAAGGCCAAACTCATGATGTTCAAAACTCAATCCTCTAAATGAATACATTGTCTCGGTTCAAATTATCAACTAATGAGTAGCACAACTTAATTGAAAAGTAATTCAATTATATATGTTTTGTGTTACTATTTTTTTATTTATCATCCTAGTACGATTGACAGACAGAAGGGAATTTACACAGAACATAGGAAATACATGTTCACCTGCAGCAGCTTGACTTGCGCCTTCATAGCCCGACTTGAAACATTAGCAAAAATAAACAAGAGAAGACCACTATGGAAACCTTAGTTAGATGAATGTGAAGAAAACCCTTGATATTAATTTGACTGCAAAAGAACCACACCTCAACATACACAGGCAGGGACATTGTAAAGTCTGAGAGACAGTGTGAAAGACAAACCATGTACAGTAAATCCTTCTCAGAAACTAAGGAGCAGGTTTGTGTAGGAAAGTGATTAGGAGTTCAGTTGATCTTGCCAACACACTCAACAGATAAATGCAGTCCTCCAGAAAGACAGTATACACAATAATATGCTGTGATGTCAGTGACAACATGGAAAATGGCAACTGATTTAAAACTCAATCAAGAGCTTCATGAATGGGGGGGGTGGAGAAGGGAAGGAGAGAAGGAGAAGTAAAGGAAAGAAGGGGAGGAAGGAAAGATAGAAGGAGAGGAGGAGAAGAAAAGAGGAGAGGGGAAAGGAGAAGAGGAAGAAAGGAGAGAGAGAAAGTGGGGAAAGAGTGCTTGCATTAAGAGCCATTTTTACGAGAGCAAGACCAGGAGGGAGGGAAAGGAAGAGAAATATTATTGTACCTACCAGGATAGCCTCCAACATAAATGGGATTGTTGGTATCTGCAGATGTTGACTGGATGTAGGGATTATCAGTTTTGACTAAATTCCCATCAATTATCAGTGAAATGCAATGTTTGCTTTTGTTTGCTTGAAGTTTATGCCATTTTCCATCACACAAACTATTTGTGCCTCTTGGTTCATATGCAGCTGTTATTCTGCCAGCTCCATTGTTGACATGGAATAAAACCTGTATAAACAACCAGATGCCAATAAAGATATAAAGTAAGAATGCATGAACTAATTTGTGTAGCTAAAAGCACAATCATGCTGGTGCAGAGACTTCCTTCTTAATAGATGTTTGGTAATTATGAAAAGTTAATGTATACTTTGATGGATAAAGTATGCCCTTATTGAAGTATCTTTAAAATCTAAGATTTAAATCTATCCATGCAATGTTCCATTGGGTTAGCTTGGATATACTTCCCTTGGGACTTCAATGTTTCTTACAAATAAAAATCAAGCAATTTTCTCACAGCAGCTGAGACTTCAGATATGAAAGAACATCCACTGTTGAAGAGGAAGAGAATAGACTGAAAGCACTTCTCATTGTCAATACATGTATTGATTTACCTCATATATATATTTTTCAAAGCAGCAGACATTTCCTCAACTCTGTGGTGAGGATTAATACGTAAATATTAACTGAAAAAGCATACCCCACAGAAACAGTGACATTTAACATTGTCTCTAGCTAGGACGTTTTGAATAAAAAATGAGCCATTTCTGAGAAAAGGAAATACTTAGAGCAATAAAATATACATTTTTTATGCAGGAGATGAGTGGAGAACTATGTATTGATTGTTAAATGGTTTATGGCATATAATGGCCAGTAGAAATAGAGAGTGAGTTAATTGCTCATGAATACTGAAGAAGCAATTACAAAACAGTGTGCTTTGTACATGTGTTTATCAAGGACAAGGGTAGCTCTATGGCAGAAAAAGTATTAAGCTATAAGGATGGTATATATTTGGTCTAACATCCCAAGTGTGTAGTACAGGAGGTCACAGTGGCTACAGGCCAATATAAATTACACTAATTAAGAAGGAAAAAAGTTCCAGTGACTTCTGCTAATCTCACATTTTATCATATGAAGGTGATGAGAAACATTGAGATGGAAAGTCTGTCCCAGACTACTTCTGTGGGGATTTGGTTCAGACATTTTACCTCTACCACATTTCACTGATGTCTATTTAGCGCTACCAAACAGTTCTAGCCTCCCAGTTTTAAGCAAGCCTTGTTAAATGAAGTGTGCCAGCACAGGGCAGCCTACCTTGCCATTTACAATCTCCAGTCCAATGGCATCAACCTTAGCGCTGCTGACCCCAAGGAGAACGCCATGTACTGCTGTTGTACGAAACTCCAGTGTGATGTTCACATCAGATCGCACTTTGTAACCTTCTCTAACTGAAAAGAAGTTACGAGCTTTTATCAGAAGACTTGTAACCCACAGTACAAAGTAGAATACATTCGTCATCATTAAAAGACCTAAAAAGCTTGCTAATTACTTTGGTGGGATACAAGCTTGCGGAACCTCTGTAAAGTACATTTTTCAGAGTCTTAATTCACATTTCATACTGGAAAGGTAGATTTCCAAATAAGCTTTCTTTCATTAACGTAGATTAAATACATTTTATCTCATTTGTAATAAACAGTAAAGAGCACAAACATAATCACTCATGTTACTTCAAAAGCCCCCTACGTCTTTTGTTTCGATGCCCTTTTAACAGACCTTAACTTAACATCATGAACATGGATATACTTAGCTGAAGAAAGAGGCAATTGATTTCCTTCTGAGCACTAGAATCATTAGCTCTTTCATTGGTGGAAGATAATGATTTGTAGAAATGACCACTTTTGGACATATGGAGTAAAGGGACTCAGAAATACATATGCAGGGCATGCACTCTGTGTGAGTCAATGAAATACACATAGTTCCAGCAAGACCTGAAAAGAGTACGTTTTCATTAACATTAATTCAGTAAGGTACTGTTTTCATTCAACGACACTTACCAAGAGCAACAAAGCCACTCCCATCAAAGAAAGTACCATCCTGCACTGTTACATAGCACTTATTCACAGCAAAGATAGAGACAGGGCTCTCGTTGGCCAGTTGTTTGCTATTAATAGTCATGTTACCAATGCAGGCAGGAATACTGTGAGTCACCTAAGCATATTGAAATATAAGAGTTAATGTGTAATACAAACTACTGCAATGCTCTCTTACTGATTCACCTGATGTTACTGTAAATGAAAAACTCTCTGAACCAAACACAGCAGGATCTAAAATATTTACATAATTCAATTTCCACTATTACCTATATTTTTATAAGACTACAAATGTACATCATATCTTACAATAAATATTGTTTAAAAACACTCTCTATGATAGTTAGGGTTGGAAAGGACCTTAAGATCATCTAGTTCCAGCCCCCTTGCCATGGGCAGGGACGCCTCAGAGTAGACAATGACGCCCAAGGCTCTGTCCAGCCTGGCCTTGAACACTGCCAGGGATGGAGCATTTACCACTTCCTTGGGCAACCCGTTCCAGTGCCTCACCACCCCCTCAGTGAGCAAGGATACACCCAACAATTAAAGACATTCCAAACATGCTTTATCAAATTAATAAGTAAATAAGAATTTTGTACATTTTACAAATACGCATCACCAGAATTCCATTCAAGAAAAAGATTCACTAGAATTTCTCCCTGTTACTATTTCCAGCAATTGCTGATTCAAAACATTAAAATATTTGTTAGCCCCATTATCCAGTTAAAAAGCATGGGTGAAAAAAGTATGCCCAGGAACTAAGAAACATTGTTATCATCATCAGAATCCTCCCTGAGATAAGGGGCTGCACAAGCAGTAAGGCAACAAGACCCTACTCTTTAAGAGCATGTGTAAAAACTATGTTTCAATCTCAGGCAGCTAAACCCAGCCTTTCAGAGATTTTTAAGGCACCTAATTCCTATTTGAATGCAGTAGGACTTAGGTACCAAAATGCCTGAGATTCTAGGTGATATTTTATTTTATATAACGAAACACAGGAATTTATATTCTTTGTTCATTTTTAACACAGAGATTGAGAGAAAAAAGATCGATTAAGGGTTATTACTAAAACACAAGGATACAAGATCAAGCTAGAATCACTAAGCTATAGAAAGCTGGAAAGATTTATCTGGTAAAGGGTCATTACTTTCTTGTTTCTCTCCGAAGTACTTCTTTTATGCCCATCAGGGGCAGGATGCTGATTAGATGGGTTTGATGCAGTATACTCATTTTAGTATTGCAAACTATCAGATGCCCCAATACCCCAAATCTTACATTCCCAAGATTCTTTGGCATGTAGTCGAAGGGGAGTCCTCCCACGTAGAGCTTCCCCTCCACATCCAAAGTGCTACCATCTCCCAGAGCACTGACTGCTACTAATTCCTGTCCATCCACAATGATTATACCTTTTCTTTTAACATATTCTGTCTTTATCTGGAAAAAATTGAGAGCATGCAGACATAAATCAGTAAGCTGAATCTGTTACCTAGTCATCTGCCACAGAAGTAAGCAAGACAATTTTTAATGCTTAGATTGCTTTGACACGCTGTACTAAGGCATCCTCTTGAAATTCTTGGTGAGGCTGAGGCCGTTTCAGAATGCAACTGAGCAGCTGAACTGCTTCCTTGCCTCCCCAAGGTCTGACAACAACTGCATGATGTCCTGCATAAGTTTTTTCCAGTGTTTTAACAAACATTATTTAAAGCCACCAGTTTATTGCCTTAGGATACGAGCACATGAGTTTGAAGAGGGAAGTACTCTGCTGGTCTTCTACAAATACTGCACTGCCCACCAGCGAAGCCATCTCACCTCTCTGAAGCACACACTCCTATGCTGTAATTTTATGATGGGCAGTGCTGAATTTGCTATGACCAACAAGCTTTCCGGTTTTGCCCCATCTTGTTTCATGCCCCTATGCCTTCCTTACACTAAGACAATTACTCACATGCAGAAGAGGGTCTTTATTTTAAGTCAGTTAGCCATTTATTCTCCCCTGGCTGCTTTTAGCCCCATTCAGAATCCTGACCAGATTCAACATGAGGTTTCATGAATGTTTGCATTGGTAAGGGGATAAAGTGCTACAAGCAGGGTGATAGAAGCAGAAGGCAGAGAACAGAAAGAAGTGCTTCTTTCAGCAGCAATGCAAACTATTTTGACTGTAGAGCTATTGCAATAATCACCCCCAGCTGCGAAGTGCTGTGACTCAGCCTCAATCTCAAAAAAACATTCAAGCTCATGCTTTTATGTTCTGGGTAGTAAAGGTAAGTCAGGTCTTTTATGGAATCTGTAAATCTCTTAAAAAGCTGATAGTGTATGAGTTTTACATGAGTATATTTAATTTAACATGCAGCTGTAAATCCTGGAGCATCCTTTTTTTCAGGAAAGGCAGCAGAGCTTAACTGTGGTATCTCTGACAGAAGTTCACATCTGTTTTCTTTATGTTAGTTTCTGCTGCTTTTTCTGATGATGATTGTATACGAAATGCAAAAAAACACTATGCTGATTCCTTAGGCACCTAAGAGAGATGGTAGCTTTGCATCATCAATCACTTTGTCCCACAGAAGCCACTTCCTAGAGTTAAGGCTTCAGACATGGACAAGGGAAGGTAAGCTTAGCATCCTCACCTGCCTTAAAGAAAAGTAATGTGGTCAGAATTGCTTTTGAAATTCATGCAGACATCAGTTATTTTTCATGAAGCAAGTCAGAGACAGCACCAGGTGAGCTGCTCTGAGGAACTGGGCCAACAGAGGCTGACACAGTCTTTGTACAGGAGGCCCTGAATGCTATGCAACACTTGAATGTGACACCTGAAAGCTGCAGCCATAATTTGCCCTCAGACTTGTCTTATGCCAAGTATTCCCCCTACAGCCTCCAAATTCCAAATGCCTACTTTTTCCATGTTGCACCAACGAAGGAAAGGAAAAACTGCTTCCCTGCTAGCACTAGTTGCTATGACATGGTCATGTATTAAGCAGCATGTGGGATAAAGGAGGAACTCTGCACCCATAAATCTCTTTCACCCTCTCACACAGTTGCAGGTCTTTGGTGGCATAGTGCACGGAAATCTCTCTGCATGGAAAAAGTCAGAATTTCTAGACCTCTGTGTTGGATTCTTCTCTGCTGAAGATGACTGTTATTACACAGCTGGATTTCTAAATAACCTAAGTTACTTTATGATAGTTGGATGCAGAAATTGATGCAAAATCAATGAGAACTTAAAAAGGAAATAATTACATTCAAACACAAGTTATCTTAATGGTTTCATGACTGGGTTAAAACCTGTTTGCTGTTGTAAAACAGAAAGCATAAGGGAAGGCAGAAAAAAACCATCCCAGCAACTCCAGGGAAGAGGAAATGGAGTACCGTATTGTTGACTACCTACCGTATGCCATTTTCCATCACTGATAACAGCAGGGTGAAAAGCTACTGCTTTTCCTTTGCCTAGATCAAATGAGAAATAGAGCTGTCCCTCATGAAGCTGTAGGGCTGCATAATCAACCTGGTTCTGGTGAGCCATGTAGTAAATCAGGCCACTGGAGGCAAAGGTTCTGAGATTCAGCTGGACAGAAAGTCTAAACAACAAAAATTCAGTGTTACTGAAAGTATTTCTTCTGCACTGATATAAAGCTTTTCTCAAGGTAGAGAACAGCCTTCTTAGGAAACAAAATTTATCATTACAAAGATCAGAAAAGTAGAATTTGCACTGATTCTAAGCAAGTATGACCTATAATGTATTTCATAAATAGAAACCAGTGCTGTACCTGTCAGAGACAGAAAAAGTGCTTGCCAGAGTAAGCTGGGCTTTAAGAGGGACAAGCTCAACTGTTCGTGACTGCAGGCTTGCTTATTGCCCCAAGAAAGGAACAAATTCCAGATAATGGGATGGCATCCATTACTATTAGCCAGGCTTGCTGGGATATAATGGGCAGATTGAGAACAAAGGGCAGCTTAAAAGGTAGAGGAGTTGATTAAGCCATTTATTACGGAAACACTAGGTTCAGACTACACAGCATCAATTCTCTGCAATGTCCTTATGTTCAGTAATTAGAACATAAGAGCTAGAAGGGAAAAACAACTCTTTTCTCAGTGCCTGCAGAGGTTTCCTGAGTTGAAAGAAGCATATGCAGGCTGTGTTTTGAGGACCTTGTTAGGAGCTTCTCAAACAAGTACGAGTGGCAAAGGGGCTATCGCCTATCAAGTCTCAACAGAATTAGTCTCAGCAGTCTTATCTCCGCCAGTGACCTGGGGAGTGAAGCAGACATGGAAGGGGCAATTGCAGAAAACCTGGTGAGCAGAAGGTGAGATGTTATCTGTATCAGTCACAAGAGCAGGGACCAGCCGAGCATTGTATATGGAAGAATACTTACAGAATGTGGCACAGTGGGGCTCTTAAGTCTGAGGGGGGGGGGGAATGCAGAACTCTGACCATGAGTTAAACTCATGACCAAACCTAGGAAAGATATTAATTACACTGCAGTTCTTGTGACGCCTTCTACAATGAGGAATCCACAGAAACCTGAAGTGAGGGCCATATTTAAAGCTGGTAATGCAGGGATCATTCATGAAAACCATCACTGCGCTTCTTGTAACTCAATATAAAGTAGTACACTGTGTGCATGTGTGATTCAGGATATACTCACTTCTTCCTGACAATAGACTGATTGAAGAGTAGTGTCATATGGCTGCCTTTGGCAAGTCCGAACTGATGGGCACCTTGAACATGATCAGGTAGCTCATCTTTTGTACAAACTACCTGTAAATGAAAGGATTTTATTAAGAACAATAGTATCAGGTGCTGACCAGCAAGTGCTGAATGGCAGAGCTTTGTAAGGAGCAAAACTGAGATACATGATAACTACAAAGTATATAGCAACATCAATTAGCTAAACTCCAACCATTCTGAGCTGTCTTGAGGCTCAAAGAGAACTAGTCCTAATGATTAAGCTATGCCTCATGGACAGCGCTTTGTCTCTTCTGAGAAATGTTTGTGGTTTGAGAAGTATTCGTTCACCATTTGTCTCAATTGATAGCCCTTTTGATAACAAAGGCTGGAAGACAGTACAATTTCAGAGTGAAAATCTCATGGACTCAGTAGAAATATTTTCCCATTTAATGAAGATGCACATTTTTGTTATGATTTGGAAGATGGAGAGCTGAGTAACAGAGTATGAGCCAAAGCTATACTTTAGCTCTTAGAAGGACAACGTAGTTCTTTTTATAGCCACAGTTGTATGAAATGTATAAAATCCTGCTTTCTGTTGCCACAGAAAAAGTTATTTCAGGATGCTTTGGAAACACTTCATTATAAATATGTGCAGCTGCAGGAGGAGAGAAGTAATGCTTCCATCTCTCCTGGGAACAGGGTCTGTATGAGAGGAAACAGGTGCCACGCAAGCTGCATTTAGACACTGTGTGTCTCTGGAATGGTTTCTACCTCCTCTTTTGACACAAAGCATATGTGTGACCAGGATAATGTGAATGCTGAACTGCACAGCTAATACAAAACTCAGCACAGAGCCACTTTGGTAGAAACATATGAGATGCAGTAATTAATTTTAAGTCATTCTGCTGGAGAACTATCACTTCACTTTTCCTTTTCTTTTTTAGCGTTGCTGCCTGAACAATGACAAACCTAACTACATTTCCCTTCCAAAAGGAATTCAGGCTGTTAACAAAGGTTTCTATCACAGTGTTTCTATGAGAAATAATAATTTCAAATTCACATTCCTTGAACCGTTCCATACCACAGAAGAACTAAATATACACTCTTCATACTTTGAAAATTCTCCACAAAGCTAGAACACATCTTTTTGTTGAACACTTTCCTAGAAGAAGTAATAAAGCTGTGCTCTAAAACATACTTTTTTTGTGTCTGTAAGAGGCCTCAGGGGAACGGGCAAAGCTCGAAGTTCAGGCTGAATCTCAGTGTCTTCTGGTATGGCTGGTTTAGGCTTCTCTGACAAAAAGCAGCTGTCCATATCCACATGTTCATACTTCATGGAAGTGGTGAAATACAAAAGCCTGTATTTTAAAAAACCCTACATTTTAAGAGGTGAAATCCAAACTCTCTACATTTCCCAAGCACAAGGAGAGTATTTCACAGAGTCTTTGACTAGTAGTGGGAGAAAGGGAAAGAACTGGCATACTGGAACAAAAAGATTGAGAACTGGCAAATAATCCATCTACAGAACAATATTAATAGACAACATTCTTGGAAAACTATTCTGTCTGTAAATGCAGATGAAACTATCATGGAGACAGTTATATTTTGTGTTGTGTCTCTATACACATTAAAGACATTTTTAATGCTATTTGAATATGTATGTAGCTGGTAATATCCATTTTCTGCCTGTTACAATACCCAATGCTTGTCTTATGTTAAAAAACAGGCAAATGGACGTCATGCGAGAAACTACAAACTACAATCAATAATTACTATATGACGTTTTCAAAAACACAGCAGTTACCCCTCTGACTTACTCCTTGTTAAAAATGATATTGCTGATACAGCCATAAAAGGAGCCAGCCATTTTTAGCCCTAAGATGCCCTCTCCTGCTGGAATGCCACCAGCGTAGAAGTTGGAAATATTAATGGGTGTCACTTCTGCAGATGCACCAAGCCTCAGTTCTGCCGGGTTACTTTCATCCACCTGTACAGTTATGATCCTGAAAAAGATAAAGCAGGAAAAACATTCAACAAAGGCTCTAGACATTCATTTTCAAATGAAAAAGCATTCCTTTCAGCATAAAAAATGTCATGCTCTAAGAAATAGAGATTCCATTACTTTGATAATCCTTTCAATGTCTTAAAACTAAAAGACCTTCCTCTTCACACAGTTTCTAACGTGTTTTTCAAATTTCTTTCTCAATTATTTTGATAGGTATCTCTCAAAATTATTTTGATAGCTGTATTTTTTCTGATACTCTTTAGTATACTTTACACAAACAGCCCAAGCTGTCTAGAGATTTTGAGAGCTTTTAACTACAACTCCATCAGTGGCTGTATGCTGTATGCAATTACCATGTACATCAGAACACCTGCATTAACGGCAGAAAAACACAGCCCCGATTATTTCACATAATGAGTTAGCAAAGGCAGTTCCTCAGAGAGTGCAGTGAATTGACAACAGCATATAACAAACAGGTAGTACTCTTTGCAGTCACATGTACCTCTTATTCCGGATTAGGATGACAGAGTGTTCTTGTCCGTCACTGTATGTTCCATGAGCAGACTGAAGAACTACTTTCCTAGTACTTGCTCTATCACCAGCATTAATATGCACTACAAGATGACCATCCATCAGCATGATGGAAAAGAAGGGCTGTGGATTTAATCCAAAGATTAGTTTTTAACTATAGCTCAATTTCCTGTCACTTATTCAGTGTCTAAATAGAACATACTTTGGAAAAAAATTACCTCCAACTTTGTTGTAAACAAACTTTTTAATGAAACTATAAGACTAGAAGGCATTGTATTGGTACCTCCTGGACTGCAAAGCCTTCTAATGGAAAACCTGAGAGCTGGAAGTTTCTTTGGTCCACCACCATATTCATCCTCTTAGAGGAAGAGAGTAAGAAAGGGTTAGGTATTCCTGCTAAAATGCTGCCCTTCCATTCCGGGAGTTCCAAAACAGCCCATAAGACAAGAAATAGATAGCTGTTTATCTCAAATCCTTCTTTAACTACTTCTGACTAACAGAAGCGGAAAGTAACTTCTCCGTATTTCATGTGCAGTTTTCCTCCTTGTTGCAAAAGCATTCTAGGACGTAGTAACCATACCAGGTCTCTGTTAACTGGTCCTTCACCTCTCCTCTGCTACAATGAACATCCTCTGTTCCCTAACCTTGACTCTGTATTTGGACCTTCCTAAGCCAAATAATTTTTTCTCTCTTATTCTTTGCAAGTTACAGCCATAAAAACCTGATGATATTGCAAAATAAAAGCGTCAGAAACAAAACAATCTTTCAGTACTTGCCAAATGTGCTTGTCTACGTCGTCGCTTTTCCAGTCCCCTGCTGAGTCCAGCAAGGATGATGCCACTGTTGTTCTTTGTAGCAAAAGTTGCCATCAGTTCTGATTCTGGGCTTAAGGACTTAGGTACCAACTCAATATACCCATTGTTCAAGATGTTCACAGTATGAATAGGCTATTTTACGAGAAAGAGAAATAATTACTGACTTGGTCCTCTGACTTTGTAAGAAGAACAAAAAAATTCAAGCAGAGATCAGATTATTTTATAATCCCTAGATTCATCAGTATAAACATCACTATTCATTGTCTGTAACAATTAAGATCAAATCACAAAACGTAAAGTCTCCTACCTCCAACACACAGCCTTTCCTTACTCCATATGAATTTCTAAGCAAGTCAAAGGTTGAACGGGATATTTCCAGATTCTTGATGCATCCCACATACCTTCTACTATTAAGACCTTTCCTGAAACACAAAACATGGTCTTTTTTCCAAGGAGTAGTATTTGGAATCTCCTGGGAGAAAAGATTAAGTTCTCTTCAATAAGAAAAAGAGAGACCTATTTAGAAGAATGCAGTCAACCCAGTTTAAGTGGAAACAGAGGTAAGCTGGGGTTTACTATTAGCAGATATTAATTCTGATCTTAAAAAGAGTCAGCTAACATTGTCCCCAAATGGAAATGTATACAAGTGTGTAGTGCTGTGTTTCCAGGCCAGGTCATTTTCCAAAACTTGAAGATGAATATTCAGCCAAAATATAACAGCTGTTGTGTGAGACGGTAACTGTAACTCTCTGCTACCTAGTAATTCTTTTGCATTCTTAAATCTGGAGGATGCCTAATTTGGGTCAAGGTTTAAGTCACAGAAATCTAAAGCTATCCTACCATAATTCCTTTATGGCTGGTATGCCATCTAAGATTAACAAGTCTGCACCTCTGCGATAACTGCACAGAGACCAATATTGTCCTGGAATTTACCTTATTGTCAAGAGCATGTGGACAGCTTAATTAAATGTCTTTTGCCATGTTTATCCTTGCAAAGTGAAGCCAGCAGAAGAAATGTGATTTTACAAGTTCAGCAGGGATGTGCAATAGAAAAAGTATAAAGACATGCTAACAAAATATATATTTGTAATGTATTTTGTTGATCTGTTCACAACTGTTTCTCCTCTCTTCCAAGTTTCAAAACTGAATTACAGCACTCCTTTCCAAAGTAGAATTTTTATCCCAAACTGCAGTTTTGCCCATAAATGCCACCTGGAAAACACAAGGCTCACACAGGTAGACATCAAAGGAGCATCATTCCAGGCAGCAGAGCAGAATGCTTGCTGTCATTTGACACAAAAAGTAGTGTCTGCTGTTGCGGAAATCACCCATGGAGAGGAAAACCAGAAGGTTGTCTCTGGTCTGAACTGCATTGTCAGACCTATCAGCAAAAACCACTGTATTAGAGTTTGAACGCAAAGGACAGATAATTTGGTGGTATACATGGCCATAGACAAGACTTCAGACGTCACTGAGTTTCACTAATTTCAGTGGAGATAGCAGAGTTTGTTGAAGTCTTTTCCTCTGCTGACAGGAGTCTTAACAAATGGGAGAAAGCATGAGAACATTTTACCTCACAATCCTTGATCTTGGCAGCCCCCCAATGAAGACTGGGTCCTTATCAGAGCGGTTCAGGTCTGAGGCAACTCCAGGAGATTCTCCTTGCTTGGTTTCTTTATAATTAAGGTTATATGCATCCATGACTGCCAAAATTCCTGCAAAAAAAAGACAGCAAAGATCTTGAGAAGAACATAAATACATATTTTTTTCACTTTGGCAATCCTGTCTCTAATAAGGGAAAATGTATTCATTGACTAAAACACGTACAGACAATCTTCTTATTTTTAGAATGAATAATTTGTTGTACTTCCAGCTATTCTGTTAATCTCATTCATTTTCTCTGCCAAAACCAAATCTGGAAAAGTCTACAGGAAAATATACATGAGAATAATATTATAGATACTAATATGTTGTCCTGGATTCAGCTGTAACAGTTCATTTTCTCCTCCCTAGTAGCTGGTGCAGTGCTGTGTTTCAGCATTAGTCTGAGAACAATGCTGATAACACACCGATGTTTTAGTTGTTACTAAGTAATGCTTACTCTGATCAAGGACTTTTCAGTCTCATGCTCTGCCAGTGAGGAGGGGCATGGGAAGCTGGGAGGAAGCAGAGACAGGACACCTGACTCAGAGTAGCCAAAGGGGTATTCCATACCACAGCACATCATGCCCAGTGTATAAACTGGGGGGAGTTACCCAGAAGGCCCAGATCGCTGCTCGGGTCAGGATGGGTATCACTCAGCAGGTGGTGAGCGGTTGTACTGTGCATCACTTGTGTTTATTGGTTTGTTTTTTTTTATCTTTCCTTTTTAGTTTCATATTCTCTCTCCTTGTTAGTTCCGTTATCATTACTATTATCAGTAGTAGTTTTATATTATACTTTAGTTATTGGACTGTTCTCATCTCAACCCATGGGGTCTACATTCTTTTGATTCTTTTTCCCATTCTGCACAGAGGGGGAGGAGGGAAGTGAGGGGAAAGGGGGCAGTGAGCGAGTGGCTGCGTGGTTCTGAGTTATCATCTGGGCCTAAACCACGACATATGTATTATACGTATTGTACGCATTAATTCCCAAACATAGGTTCCAAAATACTGCTGTACCAGGTACTATTAAAGCACAGAATAAAATATTGTGATCCCTCATATACAGACTTGGACAAAGATCTTTCACTCTTTCAAGAATATTGATATATTTTTGTCTGGCAGCTTCTGCACTACTTGCTCGTTATGAAATGTGCCAAACCAAGCACAAAATTTGCACTGTTGTCCTTCATAAAGCAAAGTAACATACATAAGCATGGTTGCTAAAGAAACTGCATTGGAAGTGACCAAATTTGGTTGCAGTGATGTTCCCTGTGGATATCTTAGATATTTGTAAATGTGCAGACACCTGTTTCTTTTAGAATGTAGTCTACCTTGTTTCTTGTTCCGATTGAATGAAATTTTGTACCATGTTCCATTGTTATAACGATTTTCTGTTGTCAGAGCAAGAGGTCCTGAACCTAGATCAACAGTCAGTCTTACTTTGCCATCCACAAGCTCAAGGGACAAGAAATCTCTCTGCGAGGGAAACAAACAAACAAACCAATGACAAAAAACAAACAGATTAAATTCCTGGAAATAAAATCTTCCAAAAGGATGCATTCTTGGCAGGTTTGGGCTACTGCATGAAAAAGTTTTGGTAACTCTGGTGCCTAGGCTATTTGTTAGGCCCAAGACACTTATCTTCGCTATGTTTAGGAAAATTATTTTATGTATACCCCACAAGGATGTCTTTCTGTTTTGTTTTGTTTTGTTGCTGTTTGTACTTATATGCATCATGAGGCTTGATTACTCAGCAGAGGAAGGTTTAAATATAAAAGGTCACATCTGCCTTTTTTTAGATGAAGTTGACAGTAATTTGATTTGACTGTTAGCATAGTGATCAAACACTACAATGTTCGTTCAGCAAGAAGTAAAGAGCTTCTTCACACAGTAAAAAGACTTTCTGAATTGTATTAAAAGTGCCCCCTCTGCACTGTAAAACTTAAGTCAGATATCACAGGCAGCGAGTACATAACAAAGCAAATGAATAATGCAGGGATTCTGAAACAATCTGTATCTAAACAAAGATTTGTCCTCCTTCAGGAAAAGAAAACCACCAGGTAAACTGCATAATATGATGGCGAAGGTCTCGAGATACGTTTAGGTTATACTGCTGTTGCAGGGAGTTTTATTTCATTTATTTCAGTTTACTGAATTCCCACCTTATGGATTTAATCCAATATGCCTACTCAACATTATGTTGTTCTTCTACAAGCTCAGCTCCAAAATATTTTATATTCTGAAAAGGTCACTTCAATTAAACAAAACTAGTTTGTTTTTCTTACTGTTTCTTTTAGTTAAATAATCACTAATTTTAGTCTAGGATTGAACCAAATCACAGATAATTCTTTTTATTGCTTAATTTTGTCCTTAGTATTTGTGACTATTTGCTCTAGAGAGCCATCTCTAGCGTTCCAGTCTTTACTTTTATGTCTTATGATGTTAATCATATGTAATAATCTATAGAAAGATAACAACTTGGTTTAATACACATAAATTGTAAAATAAGAAAGACAGCAAGAAACCATAAAGTTATCTAAACAGATTTTGACAGCTTAAGAATCCGATCCATTTTCTTACAGTGCCATTTGAAGCAAGATATAGAAGAAGCCCATTAGGTGAAAAGGTACTGAAAAATATTATTATCTGAGTCACTGTTGAGCGGAGTGCCTTCTCCACAACTGAGTATCCACTGCCATCAAAATGGAATGAAGTGTCCTCATCCTGGGGGCTATGGAAGTGAAAAACAGAATTAAAAATGTTAGCTGTAGATTTCTGTTTTTCCAGTCATTTTTATATGAAACATATGAAAAGTTAGATCAGTTGGTGCAGCCCCAAGGCAGTATGACTAGAAAGTGTAGAAAAAGACTAAAATCTTGATGTGATGAATAACTGAAGGATTCCAGCCAAAGACTGCTTTCATTATAGAGTCTCACAATACACAATTTAAGCATAAGGAAGGATGTATACAAGATAAAAAATGTTTTTCCCCGATGTATGAAAAAACCCAATCATTTCTTAAGGGAAAACATAACTGTTATAGCATACACCCTCTTAATTACTACATGTCATTCATTTATCAAAATGCTTTGTGTAATTTCACTTATAATAATGTTCTATTAGCCTCTCTTCCTGCAACATAACACTTGTAAAAAATTCTCATACAATCAAGCAGCACCCTCTGCTGTTTCTAAATGAAACATTCTGCAAAAGAGAATATGGTCAAGCCTATTTCTCTTCAATTCCTTAAACATAAAAATAGTGCAGCCTGCAGTTAGTTACAAGAATGGTAGTAAGCTCAGTGGCTACAGTTTTGCTATGGATTGTTTTAATAGGAATGCTTTACAATTTTTTATCCTAGGAGAGAATAAATCTATCTTGCTGAAAATTACTGAAAAGCAAACATTCCGAAATAGTTTGGCTCACTGGCAGTCCCTACTTTCAATGCACAAAATAGACCACAGCAGTAGAACTCATCTGAAAAAGTAATTAATAAGTGATAAAATCCCATGCAATGAAATTATTTGACACCACTGGCACATTCAGTGCCAGTTAATTATCAGTGAAAAACTGCAATTTGTCCAAGCTCATAACTTTTATATAACACAGAAATACATATTACATATGTAAATTACTCAGTCTGTTACAAAAAAAGTGAGTGAGACAAAATACCTTCCAAAACAGCCATTGCACTTGCCCTCTTTTTCCATGTAGTTCCAAAGACCAATGGATTTGCCATTCAAGGATGCCTCTCCCATGCACCCTTTAAAATGAGTCACTTTAACAGCTGGCGATTTCTAGGAGACAAGAAATACTTCATGAATACAGTTAATATTAAGTACTCTGAAAATTACACAGCCAGATTTTTGCTTGGTTGTTTTCCTTGACTTCTAACTTACTTAGATCCAAATCACAATCAAGGAACTTGTTTTAGCGTAACTATTAACAGTTACAGTTTACATCATAATAGATCAGTTTTGCAGAAACTAAAAAAGTAAAATAACTATGCCCTTGACTGAATTCCACGCCTTATGGCATGAATAACAACAGAAAACTGAAAGAAGCCATGGAAAAAGGAAATTAGAAACTAATTCATTGTGTATGTCCATGCATCATGCATGCACATACAACCTGTCTTGGTTAACACTTTATGTAGAAAGTTTCCGGGGAAAATTAACTTCAGGATACTAGAACACCCTTATAGAATCTTTGCTTTATGTTCAGAGTACCTGGCATGAAGTAACCTATTCATGCAATTATTTCTAAGTCAAAAGTATATCTCAAACACGTTAAAATCACTTCACAGAATGCTGACATTAAAATTTAACCTTGATTTGCCCTCCAAGTCCTCCAATAAACATTAGGGTTGATTTGTTAACATCCAGTACGCTGGCTGTCCCCGGAGAGGTTGCAGATTTAGATGAAAGTTTCTGATTGGAGTTCATTTCCTCTATGCTAAGTGTACCTGTTTTTCCAAACCTGCCAAGTAAAAATACTAATGAATACACCTGCTACTGGCTTCTTTTTTTAAGGACAAGAAAAACCTTGTCACTGGAAAACTAAGAAGATGGTTTGTGTTCAACATTTACGCCATTCTCATTTTAGTTACCTGGTTGCATGTATCCTGTGCCATTTGTTGTTGTCAATTTGAAAATCAGGGTATTCCAATCTTGTTGATCCAGAGCCCAAATCCCAAAGAAGAGCTACTTTACCACGTCGCATCTCCACTGCAAGGAAGTCTGCCTGAAAAACAGCAGGCCTCATTCTAATATATAGCATCAAATGTGTATTTTAACATGTAATATTGAAAAAGTCTTTCCAGGTTCATATGTTTAAATCCCATATTACAGGAGCTGACTTTTAGCAAAATCAGACCCAGTAAGTTTTTACTCATTCTAACTTTTAACAAAACAAAAAAACCTCAGCTTACATACAGGCTGAATGTTTTCTTTATAGTTATATAAAAACATGAGTTGTACACACACACGTAAGCATATAGAAATGTGCCCTTTTAAGTGCGTGTGAAGTGACCTACCAGTCCGTAAAATAGTACTGTCACATGATAGCATGCCACAAGGAGCTATCAGCTGTGCATTTCATAGGATTACAGAGGGAATGAAGAGGAAGTCAATGTGACAGTGAGCTACCATCTCCTTTTGAAGTTGGTGGATACACCTTGATCATGAGGGCCAAATTCAAGTACTTTCTGATACCAAGCATATCGCTTCCTACACTCCAACATGCTACATGAAAGGATCCCATAATGTGTTACACTCCATAAGGTTAATGCACAGCATGGGAATAGGAAGCGGGAGTTTCACGATATGGCTGAGAGGCAATGCTACGGAATCAGTGTTTTTATTCTTCGTCTTTGAGGATCTCTGGAATCATTTAAGGCACAAAAACATTTCAACCCCTAGTGAACACATTTGTCTTCAAAGGGCCTCACTTTGATACTTAGTTTGAAGTCAAGTAGCAAAAGATATACATGGTGATTTAAAATACTTGACTACCATCACCTCCAGTAAATGTATGCCAGAAACTTACCTTTCCATTGCTACCCAGGTAGAAAAGGAGGTTATCCGGTTCAGCAGTTTTCACATTGAGTGTTAAGGTATTGTAATTCGTAGATGAAATCTGGGGTTGGTAGGCACGAATGCAGTCTCTGTCTGCTGATACTGCAACTTTAATCTGGGAGGGGGAAAGAGGGAAATGGAATCTAATCAAGCCTCAGTGTACACAGCCCATATATTCTGGAATATGTACTTAGCTTCTATCAACAAATGCAAGCCTTTTGCTGAGATACTTTCATGCAATATAAGTATTGCTACCTGAGCTTAGCAATCTCCTAGGTATCACTTGACAAAGTGATTCACAAATAGAAAAGAATTAAATCTCTCATAATTCACTCATTCAATTAAAATATTAAAAGACAGCAAATCAAACTATTCAAATACCTCTGAATATAACAATAAAACTTGGGTCAGAAGCCCATATATCAGAAAAGGCCACTGTAGTAACATCAGAAAATAAAGATACTGAAATTCAAAATCTGAAAGGGAAAAAAAAAAACACACAGAAAACCAACCCCACAACAATTTCTACTCTATGTTGAGAGTAAAAAAAATATATATAACAGGCAGACAGTCTGCAATAATTCTGGTTATTTCAAAGTTTTACAACACAGCTTACACTATTATTCACAAAATACATCTGTGAATATATTACGAGTTAAACTTTTAAAATATTAAGTAGACATATTCAGATTCCTGCTATGATGCCACTAATTCAGGACAATCCCAGGCACAGCTACAGGCGGGGCAGAGAAGAGATTCAGAGCAGACCTGCGGAGAAGGAATTGGGGTGTTGGTCAATGAAAAAATGAACATGAGCCAGCTTCAGTGTGCGCTCACAGCTCAGAAAGCCAACCGTATCCTGGGCTGCATCAAAAGAAGCGTGACCAGCAGGTCGAGGGAAGTGATCCTGCCCCTCTACTCTGCTCTTGTGAGACCTCACTTGGAGTATTGTGTGCAGTTCTGGGGCCCTCAATATAAAAAGGACATGGAACTGTTGGAACAAGTGCAGAGGAGGGCAACGAAGACGATCAGGGGACTGGAGCACCTCCTCTATGAAGACAGGCTGAGAAAGTTGGGGCTGTTCAGCCTGGAGAAGAGAAGGCTGTGTAGAGGCATCATAGCAGTCTTCCAGTACCTGAAGGGAGCCTACAAGGGTGCTGGAGAGGGATTCTTCATCAAGGACTGCAGTGATAGTAGAATGAGTAATGTGCTTAAACTTAAACAGGTTAGATACAAGGAAGACGTTCTTTACTGTAAGGGTGGTGAGGAATTGGAACAGGTTGCCCAAAGAAGTGGGAAATGCTCCATCCCTGGTGGTGTTCAAGGCCAGGTTGAATGGAGCCTTGGGTGACAAGGTCTAGTGTAATGTGTCCCTGCCCATGGCAGGGGTTTGGAACTAGATGATCTTAAGGTCCTTTCCAACCCTAACCATTTTATGATTCTGTAACTTTGAACACTGTCCAGCATACTGACAGGACATCAATTCAAGCTAAATGCATCAAACTGCATGGAACCTGATAGTGTAATGACCCATTTTAGCAATAGGAAAACCTTAACCACATCAGCATCCTTGAATACGCCTCTAACAACTAAATGCATAAAGCACACATGCATATGCATATGGACACAGATATACAAAGTTTCTGTCCTCTAGTAGAAGTTCACAAAACAACAGAATAAACTCTCTAAAATGGAATTGGAGATTTTGCCAATACTTCTTTTCACCCTGCTAGGAACCTCTGTGGTTTATGACACTTCAAAAAATGCTACTTGTGGCTTCACTAAGCTTCGGTAGACTGACAGAGAAGCAATAACCATATAACTAAGGAGATTTGCAGAAAGAACTGAAAGCCTTTTATTTTTTAAAACAAACCTTCCCTAAATACTACAACTTTCCCATACTAAAGCCAAAGGCATACAAAAAATTATTGAGCACAAACTCATTTTCATATTCCCCTCACATTTTAATGAGGTCCATAATACAGCTGATTCACTTTTGTTGTCATTAAGGAGGATAGCAAAGATTTAAAACCAAGTATATTGTTTGTCTTAAAGTATTCTGGATGCATGGCAGCCTCTTGCATAGAACATATGCAGAAGGCAGGGCGTAGATGGCAAATTTATTGACAGAATCAACATTACTGTTAAAAAATTTGTAGTGATACTGATATATGGAACACTCCACATCAATCTCTAGAATAAGCTCAGAAATTAACATCTTGTCCTAAAAACAATGGCAGCACCATCCCCTCTTTCATTTCTTTCTCACAGAATACTTCTTTTGATTGCTTTCTGACATATTGTATCTCATTATTTTTACAGGGAACAAAAGGAAATAGTAATTAAATTACTGCCTTGTTGCTCAGATAAACTCACAAATGCAATAAGAAGCTTGATATGAAAAATACAAAACGTTCTAACAGTCCTGCCAGTATGATTTTAGCATCAGTCAGCCCTCTTGGACTTCATTGAGACCCCAGAACAATCAGGTACTTTGACAATAAATTTTAGGATCTTTATCTCACAAAACTTCCCTGCTAAAAGTGAAAGTGAAGCCAGTTAAGTCTGGGATAACGCAACTTACAGATGCTGCCTGTTTGCGGGCCTGGCTGATGAGCTCTTTAATTTCAGACAAGTTTCTGTTCAGGTTCTCCTCTAACATTTTCAAAGGTTTCAGCCTATCCAATAAAAGACTTGCTTGTGCTTCAACTTCTTTAACTTGTTTTTCAGCTGTGATTGCTGCCAAAAGATAAATGAAATGTTGAGGCAGGTTGAAAGAAAGAGAAATTTAGTGTTGATTGCTAAAATACTTAGCCATGGTGGCCTGTTTCTAATCATTTTGTTTTCAGCAATTTTAAGCATCAGTAAGGAATACTCATACTTCAGGGTATCCCATGTGAATCCTCTAGAAGTTTTTTAAAAAGCACATTTTTATTGAATTAGGAAGAAATTTTCAGTCCATCAGACTCATATTTAATGCCTATTAAAATTGAATATTAGTACTGCCTCTGCAAGCAGTGACATTTCTGAAGAGCAATGAAGCAGCAAACTTACCAGCTTTTGATGAATCAGTTATAAGTTCAGTAGTTTTCCTCAACGTGTCATTAACTCGGGACAATGCAGAAGAAGTATTCAGCAGCTTTTGACTGAAATCCCCAAAGTGATTTAAATCCACCACAGCACTGGTGTTTGCAGACACAGCTAGCTCTTTCACCTCAAGCATGTATTTCCTTGTAGCTGAAACACAGTTCACAGGTTAAAAAAAAAAATCACAGCTTTCATACATACTTTGGCGTAATAAATGCCTGACTTCATAACAACACAGTTACAAACATAGTCAAAACAGAAGAAATGCTGTCAGCTATGCTCTTTTCATAGTAAGAGTTATATTTTTGTGTTTCTGCATTTTTCAGTCTGTGAGGGGAGTACGAAATTAAGACCTATTGTGATCTAACTTTGCTTAACTTGAATGTGACATGGCTTACAGAGTGAAAAGTTTATGTTCTATGGAACTGTAGTGCCAGGAGGATGGCGCAACTCCTCTTGCCCAGTTATTAAGTTTGAAAATGGCCACAGCTATGGCCCTGAACAAAAATAATGATAAGTGTTCCCCAGCAGATGATACATGCATGGATATAGCTACAGATGTAGTTACATTTTCTGGTACACACACAGAGAGATACATAATAATACAATATATTACACACAAATATAAATAATAGAATTTTCAGCAATTTTAATTACGGCCCATCAGTTTAGATTTTCAAGCCTTTTGACCTAAACACTTGATTAATCCAAGTTTTGAATTCTAAGAATTTTTTTTTTTATTTTTCATGACCAGCTCTGAATACAATACAAACACAGAATGCAGTGATGGGGAACTTGGTTCTGCCTATCCCAAAAGGAAAACTACATGAATGCACCAAGCTTATAGTGTTTAAGTTCCCTGAATGAATGCTGGCACTCAGAGTCACTAGTGCAGAAGTCTATTACACCCTTTGCTTTGGGCAATGATCACTTATATATAGTGGGTGTACTATATATAAGTGCCAATTATATCCCAATCTTGGCCTGCCCCTTACACTCCCTATGCCCAGAATAGTGGTAAGATACTGCAGCTGGCACAAAAGGGCTGATTTAGGTCTACAGGCCACCTTCTTCACCACTAGTACCTTATACAAAAAGTAATGACACCAACCTCTGGCCAGATTAAAACAAAAAGAAAGAAAACTTCCAGAAGTGTAACAGCAAAAATGAAATCAAACAATGCTGTGAATTAAGGAAGATGATTTTCACAATGCCTTAATTTTCCACGTGTAGCTTTATGCTGCAATTAATATCCATTGTAACTTTATTACTAATATCACCCATTAGTGTGAATTAAGAGCCTGAGCTGTAAAATAGGTATTTTACAAAAGCTTTGGATTTAGCATTCTAATCTGGACACACAGTACAATCCAGCAACTGAGGCAGGAGTTCTTTATGAGTGCTTTTCTATCTTTAAAAAATGTTATTAAGGTTGGCAAAGTATTTCAGATCCTGTGTCCTGGGTTCAGCAGTAGCAGCCATTTTTCTCCTCCTTAGTAGCTGGTGCAGTGCTGTTTTTGACTTTCGGCCTGGGAACAGCGCCGATAACACCGATGTTTTTAGTTACTGCTCAAATGTTTACTCTGACAAGGACTTTCTGAGTGTCATGCTCACCAGGGAGGAGGGGAAGCCGGGAGGAAGCAGAGACAGGACACCTGACCCAAACTAGTCAGAGGTATTCCATACCACAGCACATCATGCCCAGGATGTAAAATCTGGGGGCAGGGCCCCAAAGAGGGGGTTCAGTGCTCGGTCGGGCTTGGTATTGGTCGGCAGGTGGCGAGCAGTTGTATTCTCTTCCCTTGTTGTTTCCCTTGTCATTACTATTATTGGTGGTAGCAGTAGTGATTTGTGTTATACCTCGGTTACTGGACTGCACTTATCTCCATCTGTGGGAGTTACATTCTTTCGATTCTCCTCCCCATCCCTCCAGGAGTAGGGGGAGAAAAGGGGGGGGAGCTAACGAACTGTGTGGCTGATTTATGGCTGGGCTTAAACCACGACACCCTGTTACTCACAACTTCTAAGACATTTGCTGTTAGCTTCCATGAACTCTAGATCTTACCTTTATCCAAAATAATTACTTTTTTTTTTTAAGGGAATTCTTTTGTTTTGGAAAAAGCACAGAAAAAACATTTTAATTGGTTAAATGAAGTCAGCATTTACAAGAAAACATTTAGATGCAGATGATAAGATTCACAGTGCAGTATAAAGAATTTTAAGACAAGCTATCCAAAGAAAGCAAAACCTCACAATTCTATATAAAAGTTTCCCTCCATGTGGGATTAAATATTCTAGGATTTCACTCTCTTCTCACAGCAATGTAATTGTATGGCTATCAGAGCCCCTCCTGTTTTACGGCAGTATGAAATGGGAATCAGAGTACAGATCTTATGATAATCCAGTTATGTTTCAATGTTTACTAAAAAAAAAAGAAGAAAATATTCCTTGTGAAGGAGAAGGCTAAATGAGTCTCCAGTATAGTTTATTGCTAGGTCTCTGCAATCAGACAATAAGCAGGATTTTATTTTAATTGTACTAGATGGTTCTGTAATAAGAAGAACATCAATATAAATTTCACTTACCATTAGGCAATGCTCTTAGTGTCACCAGGGAATCATTAAGCTGGTTGACAATTTTATTAGTACTTTCCTGAATCTTTTCTACCTTTTTGTTCAATCCATTCAATCCAGACAAAAGGCCTGTTGGAAGAAATAACTGTGATTTCTCTATGCATAAATAAATACCATACAACCCACACAAACCCTAAGTATAGGGATAACAACAAGCATTCACTTATTTAATTAATTGAACTTTTCTGGTTTTGTTTTTCCCAACAGAGCATTATTACAAATAGGAAAGCAAAATAAACGCAGTATGCACAGATAAGCTCCCGTAGGTGTTCTTCCATTCAAAGTTATCCTTTCTGGACAATTCTATCAGACTGAATGAGTAGAAATATAGTTAGGAAAAGGCTATAAACTGTTTCCATGATTGGGAGCTCTTATAATTTTTATGATGTCCTTCAGTTTTTGTGATAGCTGTCAGGAGCCCTAAGTATTTTTTTTTTATATTTGTTTGTGATTTGTTTGCAGTATTCTCTCACTAGAAATAAAAATATGCAGAGCAGAGGAACAAAAAAAGCTATGCATTCTGTCCATCTGAATTACATAAAGCATATACATACTTGTGAAGCCACTGAAATTAAAAGGAATACCATTTTACAATTACAGCTTATATCTGTGAAACATTGACTTCCTGTCAAATTCTGTCCGAAAATTCCCTTAGAGCCAGCCTCTGCTCCTACACAAGTCTGTTCAAAATGCTTTTGAATTTCCATAGTGCGGACTTCACTGCTTTACAACGATAACAAAACAAACAAATCTTGGAATTTATAGAGGAATTCTGAGCCAAAAGGCCATTTCTACAGACAAAGTTCAGTTTGTTACTGTATTTCAGCTATATAGAGAAAACAAGTAAAAATTATTATAATTTAAATATATCATCCTACATACTTGTGTAAATCCATGATTTTTTACATGAAATTGGATGAATGAATTTCTTCTAGAATTATGTTTGTTCTTCATCTACTGCACAATCTCTAATGCTTTGATTTATAAAATTTGGAGTAACAGCCATTTAAAGAAAGCACTGCTTGGAAGTAAATGAGGTATATTGAAGGCTATTTATTAAATGTTTACAGAGAAAAATTATATTCTTACCAAAAAGTAAATACCATGTAACTCCATAATACATTAACCTTAATTGTATGAAAGTATGCCTAAACTCATATATAGTCATGCACTATTTTACCTTAGCTTATACTTACTAAAAAAACCCAAACAAAACTACAAAAAACCCAAACACATAACAGCATAGGGAAAAAGAAACACAAGCAGAAATCTGAACTTTAAAGTACTGACCATCACTTCTTTTTTTCAGGTTTTTAGCTTCATCCTGAAATTTGGAGCTGAGCAGTAGAGCTTCTTTTCCACGAAGACTTAGAGACTCCTCTGGCTGAAAAGAGACATCAATTGCCAGATAGGAAAAACACAAATTCAACTGAAAAAACTTAAGTATCTGTGGATCTCTACTTCAAGTTACTGAACATTCTCACTGCTTATGAGATATTCTCTTTATTACCTACTAAGCATCAATTAAAAAAAATACATGTTGCCATACTTTGTCCAAGAAAGTGACATTGAATCTCTCTGTGAATTAACAGAAAAGATGCCTGTGAAACAAAACCTACCAAATTCTAGTTTGAACACTGCTACTGATCCAGTGTTGCCTTTTGGAACATCAGGAATTCTAGTTCCAGGCCTAAGTCAAAATTCCCAACAATGAGCACTTTAAAGTGAGATATGTCAAAATCCCAGTCTTTAAAATGTTCTTTTAATCCATTTCTCCAAAGGGAAAATCCAGAAAAGTACCTTAAAGGATATATGCCTTACAAAGCTTTAATAAGACAGAGCACTATAAAACAATGCACAAGTTCACAAAACTATGACAATTATTTTGATCACTATCATGTAAATACATTGTCACATATTTGTTTCTCCAGGTATAAAACGTGCATGACACTTCTAAAATATAGCCCACTCCTTCCTCGGTTTTACAATCAGGAAAAGCAGGAAAAAAGTAAATGGGAGGAAACAGGATAATATGAGAGTAATAAGGTCAGACTGGGAAGAGGACAGATCTTTTTAATCTACTGTTTCAACAACCCCATAATCTTGCAAGGCAGAGGGATAGCAGAGGAGATATAGACATACATTTAGTTATGATATGCCCTTAACTAAGCAAAATAGTTGTGGCTGGGAATAAATAGCTAGAAATGGAAGCGGGATAGGTCAAATAAGAAAATGGCTGAATAATTCCAAAGGTGGAAGGGAGCAGCAGAGGTTTGGGAACTACAGGAATGCATGCCAGAGATGATTAATATAAGCATTCATAGGCTCAAGTCCAGTCAACCATGCTTTAGACATTAAAAACAGAAAAAAAAAACAACAAAAAACCAAACACACACCACACACCCTCCAGAAGAAAAAGAGGTAAAATAGTACTGTGGCAGAGAGAAGCAAGGTAAACAGAACATGAAATCTTGTACCATCACTGCCTTGAGTAGAGTTTCAAGATATACTAGTTGGTGGGACAGGCTGCCACACTCCAACTTGAGCATATGCAAAACCAACTAGAACAGATATTCCAAATGAGAAAGCGAAAAGAGTTAACCAAAATACTAGTATCTATACTTACAAAATCCAAGGGGGCATTCACAACTCGAGATGCATCATCTGCCAAATTCTCTGTTATTTCAATCACACTTTTAACGCTGGAGTGGGTGTAGACAGCAGCAGTTGCGTTCAGAGTCACATTTCTTAATTTTGAGAGGCCACTAATTAAGAGAATTAACAAGTAATTCTGTTTTCATCAGAGTACCTTAATTAAGGACTAACATTTTCAGTTGCAACATTCACGTCTTTCTAGAATACACGATGCACTCTGAAAAACTGAGCACACCTTGCCCTATGTTGTGTAAGGGGATTTAAATTTATTATCTTGAACTGGAAAAAAAACAAACAACCAAACCCAAACTAGTTCAAAGAAGGTTTTAAATTTTTTTTTGTTTGGTTGGCTTGGTTTGTTTCTTTTTATTTATGGTCAGTTTTTCAATTTTTAAAGCCACTGAGTCACTTAGAACAAATTTGCATCGTCTAAACAGAACAGAAACTGGTTACTAGCTTAAAAGGAAACTAGAGAAATACAGAACCTAGGAGGAAATTACAAGCATCTTAAAACTCCTCTCTATTACATTTTCCTTTATTGAATTTATCTGGTTCTGGGGAAGTCAGCAGAGTTGTTCAGTGTTACCCCGAGCAAAATTTTCTGTTCTTAAACTTACATGCAAATTTTCCAGTCTGATATTATTTAACTTTTAACCCATATTTGCTGACTTTAAAGGACAACACAGCAGGAATCCCAGAATAATCTTCTGAGATGTTCTATATATATAATCTTCTATCCTGGGATAGGATTTCCACTGAACTAACTGGAAGGACTCCCCAACTTTCAAACTTAAAGAGTGCATTTGAATAGATTTAAGACTGCAACCCACTCATTTCTGCAAGACGCTTTGAAAGCAACAATGGAGGCATAGTAGTAATAGCTTCTTGATGAGATTCAGAGGCATATTGTCAAGAAGTATCCATACACAGACCAAAAGCTTTTCAAGCCATAAGATGACATAATTTCTGGGCATTCAATAATTCACTAGTTACTGTGTAAGTCAGCCACATGAAATGAGAAAATAATCAACCACCTCCATATAATTTAATAAAGGTACATTACATTAAAAGTAAAAAATACTTGAAATAGAGAATAAAAATTGATCACAGAATTGTCTGGGTTGGAAGGGACCTTTAAAGATCAACTCCCTTGCCATGGGCAGGGAACTCCTTTAGTGGATTAAGCTACTACCTATTGAAATTAGATCTGACACTACTCTAAATCTGTTGTAATTTCATACTTCTTGAGTTTATCACCTCTCCAGTGCATCTGCAAGTCTTTGGATCTGGGTGGCATGGTCCTCAGCTCTGTATACCAGGTCAAGCACTCCTCTCACAGACATCTGCCTCACAAGGTCATCCACGTGGTGTCGCAGTTTGGTGCTCCATAAGACTAATCCATCCTGGTGGACCTCCAGGTTCTGCACAACAAAATGGTTTCCTCTCTTTCATTTTTTTTTTTTCAGTAGCAAAAAACACCTGACAGTGTCAAACAGGAGCTTAAAAGTTAGGAACTTACAGATGTAGAGTTCTTCATATCTTGGGCAAGAGTAGCAGCGCTGTTCACTAGGACTTTCCCTTCGTTAATGAGTATGGTTGAGATTTCTTCACCTTCCTTTATATTTAGCTTTTTGTCCTACAGCATAAATCAAGTATTTTGTAATAGTCTGTAAAGTCAGCTATAGTGCAGATCAGTTCATATAACACTATCATTTTTTGGTTTTCAAACAGAGGTCTCGTTTCCTTTGAGTTTTTAAGGTATCATATATATTAACATGCTTATTAAAGTCTAAAAAGCAACTTTTAAACATTATTTTGTATTTGATATTTCTTATGCAACAACACTGATTGTCGAGTCTTACATTTAACTCAGCCAGGTTGCTAGAGATAAGAGGAAACAAGCGATTGGTCTCGATGATGTTAGCAAGTGCCTCGTTCACCAGGTCCTGGGCATCTTGCAGTTTGCTGCTGTGCTTTGATAAGAGCTCGTGTGCATTATTTTTCAGATCAGCAAGCTCCTGCTGGGGTTTAAGATACTCTTTCTGAACCTGGATCAATAAGTTTTCTGCAGCTCTGACAAAAAGAGAAATCAGAAAATAAATGAACAGTGAAGGAGAAACTTAGGCATGGAATTCTTGAGGAGAAAATGGGGTCATGTTAAATTAATTTAAATGCATCTTGTCACAAAAGTCTGCAATTCTTTTCTATAATAGAATACAAACACATGGTAGCTTAGTTACTCATCTTACCACAAAAAATGATGACTGCCTGAGGGAAAAGGCAGTAATGCAGTTCATAAAATTTGTATGTGGTGTCTACAGGGGAAAGGAATTAGTATAAATCGTATTTGCTTAGACTTAATTAGGGACATCCCCCTACATACAAACCTCTGTGAAACATTCCTCTGGCAACACTCTATGTATTAATTGTAGTGATTCATATTTTGAATGTGGGATCAAAACATTAATTATTAGGATTGACACTGGAAAGAAATATGGAACCAGAAGTGAAGGACATATACCCAAGAGTTTTGAAAAGTTTAAATGGCAAACAAAAACAAATAGCCTTATTAAAATGAACAGTGAAATAAGCAATTGTTTGTCAGCTGTTAATCACTTCAGCTGTTCTATTGGAGAATATTTGCATCTCTGTTTGAACACTTTCCAGTATTGAAGGAACTGAACTGAAAATGATCCTGAAATTCTTCCTCAGTTTCTTTATGTCAGCCCATATGCTGTGCACTGCAGCTCCTGTAACTATACTTTTACATAAATGTTTGTCCCTTTTAATCTGTTTTCAAATCATATAGCTCTTTAGTCAAAGCAAAAGAAAATTTATTTACTTCACTATTATACACATCAAAACACATTCCATCTTTCTTAATGAATAGCAGATGTGCATTTGCAAAACCTAATAATTCAGGGTCTCTACACTCAGAAGCCATAGCCTTAAAAAAGTTACAAGAATGAAACTCTTTTACAAGACATTAAGGGCTTCTATTTCAGCATAGTGTAAGAAGGTTATATTTCAAATTACTTAGGAACTTTGCCCTAGGTGGCAAATGTGCAGACCTGTTACAAATGTTGCTTAACAGTATGTCATCAAAAGCTCAGTTCACTGTGCCATGTGGTAACTTCTGCTCCATGAAAAATGGACTGGCTAACTGCTTATTTAAATCTGTTTTGAGCTTACAGCTGCATTGCACGATAAATTCTGCACAGTAAACAATCTCACAAATCTTATTAACTCTCTTCTTCAATCTGTCAAAGGACACTTATCAGAGAACTTTCAGAACTTTCAACAGAGCCTATAACTGAAAAGACTAATTTACAAACGCATTTTTTAACAACTCAAAAGCTTGTTGAAAATGTTGAAAATCAGAACATTCTGTTACTATGCAACAGGACATTTTGAGACATTTTTATAAGCGAAAAAACACTGCTATTTGAAGTTCCTAATAAATATCAGGTGAAATAATACATTTCAAGTCCATTTAGCTTCTATACAATTTAATATTTGCACAAGGACAAGACCAGGACAAGCTCTGTTGAACAAACTCAGACACACTACCAACACAAACATTCTATCATGCCTAATCCAAAGCACTTAATAAGAAAAGTAAAACTCTCAGAAATATTCCACTCTGGTCTAAATCTTTGCCCTTAAAGCCAATGTTAACATTCTTACAGCTTTTGGTGGGCTAAGGCAATACTTAGTATTTCTGAAGCTGGAATAACAATTTTGCTGACTGTTGAAGCAGCCAACGTTTCATGCTGCCAAGTCTAGTTACAAGCACTCGTAATGAATAGAAAATCTACTTTAAAATAGCCTTTAACTGGGGACAAATCAAGACAACAGAATGCAATCCTGAACTGTGGCTAAGAATGCTGAAATGAATGCCTTGGTTTCAATTGCAAATCTATGTGATACATATTCCAGTGACAATCATCATGTCCTTCAGCAGATCTGACATTTCCTGGGCTTGCTGTTGACTGAGACAGTTCTATGATGCCTCTTAGCCAAAAGCAATGAGATGCGTAGGAGGGCCAGGTCTGAAACAAACTGACACCAGTAAGCCTTTTTTGCAAGGGAATTTCACCACTATTGCAAGGGAATTCTGTATCACATACAAATGAACAGGCTTTGGTTATATTAGAATCATGTGGGATGCCCAAATATCATCAAATCATGTAACTCCAAATTCAGAGTTCATATAGCTCCACCTGGGCTTGTTTTCCATCACACTGCCCCTTATTATGGCATGATGTTTCTCCAGATATCTCTCCAAAAAGCAGTATTGCATATTTTAGACATAGATGAAATAATTTTCAGTAGAAAAGACTTACTTTAAGACTCTGGTAGCATTATGGTGCTGTTGAACAAAATCTTTCCTGCGCAATGCATCCAAAAGGGCAGAAATATCATCCTGCAGACTCTGTGATGCAGCACTGGACAGCGGGAGATCCAGGCCGAGTGTTTCATTTAGTGACATAGCAACTTCAGCAAGTACTAAGTAGGAGAGTAAACAATTCAGTCATACCATTAAAAAAAAGACTATATGTGAATCCCTTACGCAAACTGCAGCAGTTTCCGTGTAAATAGCTCTTTAAGAGCTGTGAAGGAAATACCCTTTTAAATGCTTTAAAGAAGTAGAAGTATCTTAAAAGCACGATACCTTTGATGGTTGTATGTACTGTGTCAATAAATCCAGTCAGTTCTTGACTTTTATTCCTGGTTGCTTGAGTTATTGTGTTAAGCTGCCAAGCTTTTTTCAAAAACCTGGATGACTAGAATAAAATCAGAGATATTTGACAGTTCTAAACCAATCAATACACATAATTTATCTGTGTTTTCACACTTTTTCCCCCAATATCAAGACTACTTTGTAAGAGGAAACAGGTTTTTGATAAGCTATATCTGTATGATTCATACATCTCTGATGCTTCCATGTTTGCAGATGTCTTAATCATATTGAAGGTTCCAGCCTCTGATATCAGTTGTGTTATCAGTTACTTTCATAATCAATAAGATCATAATTACCAGAGCTTTTCTTCATTCTGAATAGATCACAATTAGCAGTAGCAACGCTGTTAGTGCAAGTACCTGGTTAGATCATATATACAATATCAGGTATACATGGTCAGCAAAAGAGACCAATTGGCTGAAGTACTATCCTCAATCTCCTACCTATATTTTTGTGTGTGTGTGTGTGTGTGTGTGTGTTAAAACTGAATAAAGAATACAAATCTTGTCTGCTTTTCAGGTGCGTTTTCAACAGATTTATTCCTGCTAAAATCATACTATAGGTATCAAAGACTTTGTTGTGAATATTCAGCTATGAAGTAATTTTGAAAAAGCTCCACACATTAAGACCAGTGAGAAATATCTCACTTTCTTCCAGTTTTAGGTCACTGAACTCTATAGATTTAAAATAATTTCTGAACAGCTCTCTGGCATTTACGTACCATGCTATGAAATCTCAAAGGATTTCTCCAGAAAGGCTAAGAATAAAGAAGCCAGCACCTACCTCTTTCTGCAGCTGATCAACTCCTTTTGATAAACTCTGAAGACTTTCTTCTGCTGTAGCTATTGAGTAAGTTGGATCTTCTCTAGGGACTATAGACACCTATAAGAAACAAGAAAAGACAGCACACAGGAATTTAATGACTTTGTTGTGTGTCCAGAAAAGTTATGGGAAGAAAATAAACATTCACACTATTTAGAAGATTCATATTTTAAATTAATGATTTGCAAAATCATGTAAGATGACATACAGTAATTACAACTCATGCAACAGCGTGTTTCTTTAAATAAGAAAGCAAGAGTCCAGCCATGTCACACTTTTAATCAGGTAACAAGAAAGGAAGAACAATTTCTGCTTTCTTGATTCTCAGTTTCACCACAGTCTGAACTGCCCAAATAAGCTACTTTGAGAAGCCCCAAGGCCTGTTTAATTAAATGCTTCTATCCAGTCCCACACCTGCTACTGTTTCAGCAGCTGGTCTGGTCAAAACAGCGTCATCCAGAGTACATCTGTGAGGATGACCCTGGAGATGTCTATGTTTCCACCTCAAAATACAGTACATGGCACTTAGGAGTTCAGGATTTTGGTCCTCCAGATACAGTAAGGTAACACAAGCAGCCCTGCGGATCTCCTCACCAATAAGATTGAATAATAAGTTGGGTTTGGCTGCAAGGTCACCTCAAAACTGCTCTATATGGCAGTAAACAGGCCATTGTATCTAAGCGTATCATATTTGATAAAGTCAAGGTCTGCAACAGAGTATCATTTCTCTAAAGATGCAAAGAAACTTCAGGCATTTTTTACAAAGATAGCAAGTCTGGGAAAGGTTAGTTTTCATTTCAGATGTTTCAGAGCCAACCATTGTAAACACCATAATAAGTATAATTTTCACAACTTTTTAAAGAAGTAATATGCAGGGTATTACTTGTACAGAACATCCTTGTGTCAAATGCAAATTTCAAGGTCTTTTCCTCAGCATGAGGAAAGAGCAAATGAAGAGAAACAGAAGTTGAAGCTCTTGAGCCTCTGGGGATAAAGCACAGCAAGGTTTCTCTAAAAGCCCAGTTCCAGAGCCCAGAATAGGACAGCAAGTATGTCAAGGTATGTCAGGAAAAGGCGAAGCACATATAGATAGTGCATTCAATAATCACAGTGCAGACTGAAAAGCTTATTCATACATTTATTTAAATGCTAGCTCAACAAATGAAATATATATATATTTCATTTACAACAAAGTAATATATAAATAATATAAATAAATGAAGGTGTATTTCTACAATAAACGTAATGGTCTTAATCTTGTAACATTTACATATACACACATTCAAGCCATGAACTTCGGAACGGCTTCTGTTAATTTACAGGCATACACTAGTTGGCTGCAAGTTTTGCTTGAAAGCTGTGACTAAGTATTTCTTCTATTTGTGTGTTCATTTTACCTTCAGATGTTTTGTTGCATTCTCCACTTGTGACAATGCCCCATAGGGCACATGGGCAACACCAGTGAGGTTCAGTGAAAGCATGTCCTTGTTGAGGCCATCCAAAGTGTTTAACAAAATTCCTGTGCAGTTGTCATCACAAGCTAAAGAAACAATTTTAAGAGGAGGAAGCGATATTAGCATTAAAAAGAAGCACCAAGTACCGAAATTTATTTTGATTTATGCAGTATGTGCTTTCACCTTTTGAGTTAAGAGTGATTAAGTATAACAATTTTGAGCATACAGATCTGCAGTACTGCCCTCCCCTTCTTGCCCCAAGAGGGGATCTATTCCAAACATACTCTCCTTAGGTTAGCACACATTCAAGCCTTATTGACCATGCTTGCTACTGAGCTGCTTGCTGTATTATAAGGTCACTGAGCCTATTTAGCTGTATTTCTATAAACCGGAATGATGCCACTGACAGTCAAACAGGTTAGGAAGAGAAGAAATCCGAGCCTATATGGTGTCATTCCATTTATTCCTTGGTTGTTTATTTTTGGCTTTTTTAAGCAAAGCAAAACCTGAGTCCTAACTCCTATTTCACTGTAAAAGCAAATTACTGTACTTACTGTCCTTCTGCTTTCCACACTCTCATAAGGGAATACATGACTAATTACTGGTGGAGATTGCCTACATACCTGGGATAACTCCAAAAGTATTATTATACCAACCTCACATCCAAAGAGTCAATGACATAGGAATTCAACATTTTCAAATAAATAAAGGTATGCTACAGACATAAAAAAGTATTAAAGCTATCTTTTCTTGAACTTGTCTGTAACACCAAAGAAGTAATTTTAAGGATTAACTGCTTGCCTGATGTTATGATCTCTATTGTAGTTTTCTCTGTGTTCACAGTATGGTTGAGGTTGGAAGGGACTTCTGGAGATTATATAGCCCAAACCCCCTGCTTTACAGAAATACAGGTTGCTAAGATATCTTTCCTTTTATAGGAAGAATAGGGCCTGACATCATAAAAACATTCAATGGATAATCATGTGCACATAAATATCACTTGAACAGACCAAAGCCCGCGGGGAAAGTAAACAGTTTAAAAACCACCTACAAACACACTTGTCCTCCACAAGAAGATGTCTTGGTTCACACTCCTCACACAGCTGTCCTGTCACACCTTGCTTACAGAGGCACTGGCCAGTCACTCGATCACAATTAACATGAACAGAGCCACTTGGATTGCACTGACATGGATGGCAGCTGCCACCAGGAAGCTGAGGGTCACCATAATAGCCAAGGGAGCATCTACACAGGGAAGAACAGGACAAAGAACATCAGGACATTCATCATTAAATTAGACGTTACATTTATCTTTGAGAATCACTGATAGTTTTTTAATTAATGGCTTCTGTAACAGTAACTAACAAATCACTCTAAGTCCTTGAGCACTCATTCATATATTTATTTATGAACACTGGGGGAAAATGGGGAAAATTAGAGACCACCTCCTCCCATCCTCCAGTTTCTTAGGTCCTCCTCCTTGACCTTTTCGAAGAGTGGAGTGACAGTGGCTTTCCTCCAGTCCTTGAGCATCTCTTCTCTTCTCCACGACATTTCAAACATGATGGAGACTGACTTAGCAATAACATCTGCCAGCTCCTTCAGCACTCATGGATGCATCCCATTGGGGCCCATGGATTTGTGACTCATATTAATCAAACTGTCCTTGGAAGCTGGGAATAAATGGGGACATCACGTGTAACTTACCTTTCACAATACTGCCCTTCATATCCTGGGAGACAAGCATCACAGTGGTAATCATGAACACCTTTCAGGACACAAGTGGGACTAAAACTGGAGGAAGGATAAACAAATACCAGCTAGCACATGAATGGAAGACCATACAAAGAGAACACCTTCAGCCACAGGTTAAACACTGTAAGCAACAGCATCTTCTGTTCAGACTGATGCAGTGCTCTAGAATATGTACTTTAAATTATTTATTAAAAAGTTTGCTTTCCCAAAGTGACTCCATTACTATACAACATGCTAAAGCACCATATGCCTTTCCTTTTAAAAGGTAAGACAATGAAAAATAGATGCTGCATGATCTATGCTATAGCATGCATCTAACTGAGACTTGCATGAGAACATCAGAGTTCCTAGACTCTTACTCCAATCCAGTTATCCAAAAGTAAAGAACAAATACCTTTTTCAGGCTTCTGGAGAAAAAAATAAATAAATAAAATCAGACTGCACAGCACTTTTATTTTCAAAATATGAGGTTAACTGTTCCTCTACCAAACAGATACAGAAATTTCGAACAAACAGTACTTGTTCTTCCCCTACGACTGATCTCATGAAAAGCTCCTACACTAAATGTAGATAACCTGAAACTTTGTAAACACAAAAGCATTGTTTTCTGAATGAAGAAAGAGACCACATTTGAACTTAACACATGTCAGAGCAACTTCACTATCTGTAAAACATTTTATGTGGCTGATCTACTCTTAGAGAAAAAAAAAAGACATCTATCAGTTAATCTTTATATTTTAAAACCTCACAGAGTTAGCACTAGCTGTGAACAACTCAGAATATAAGCTCCATTTACTAAAACAGGTAGCTTTGAAATGCCTAAAAATTAAGGATATGTAATGATAACTCCTGTTGTCATAACATGGTAGGAATAGAAGATGGGACATACAGCACAAGAAATCCAGGCTACTAAAATGTACATTGGATTTAATAAGTTCTGGTTACCTAACAGGGTTGGCTCTGGGACAGGCACAAAGAGAGCAGTCGTTTATGGATCCAATTACTTTCCCATAGTAGCCTGGGGCACAAGCACTGCAGTAATCACCAACTGTGTTATCTCTGCAGTTCTGATATACAAAAAGGAATTCAGACAATTTAAAACAACAGCAAACAAGAGGAACTTTATCTTCCCTCCAATCAATAAATGTATACAGTTTCCAACAATCAACTCTAAATGTCACCACCAATTGGTCAGCATTCTCTGAGTAGAGGAGCCTTTTATGCAAAAATAAGCAGAATGCCTGCATATTTTCCCCTATGTGAACACCCCCTCAGGCAGGCTGACCTAATTTCTTTTCTAAATTTTCATTAAGTTTTACATATTTCTGCTTCTATTAATTCAATTCAGGGCAGGAAACCCCAGTACAAAGCAAAAATCCTCAAAAAACAAAAAAACAATCCCCCCCCCAAAGAAAAAAAAACAAACACAAAAACCAAAAAAGCAACTGATGGAAAAATTAAACAGATAACCTGAATGAAAAATATAGCTTTTAAGGTTTCAGCAAATGCATTTGAATGCTATAAACCAAGGACCATCTGCAGTTAGGATCACAGTTTAATTTGACATCATTACTGATCAACAGCCAGTGTTATTAATATTAAAATACTAAATTAGTATTATAATTTAACTGACTAGGCCCCTAAGTGAATAAAATTCAGTTTCTCTTTTTTTCCTATTTTGATTCCTATTCCTTCTAGTGTGCATATTTTAAAGGTTAGTTGAAGAGAGTAAGCAGTAGCAATACAGCCTCCTACTGTATGAGGAGCAGAAATCAGAGGTGAAAACCATTTCTTTTGCCTACACTAAGTCAGTAATGTCTAAGTAGGAGACTTGTCTGAGAATGACTAGTATTCACTACTGTGAAAGATCTATGTGTTTTTGCCCTGTAGAAATAAGAACCAGAATTCTTAATCATGAGATACATACTTTAGGACACATCTGAAAGCTAAAGCATGGTTCACAAAAGCCTGAAGGACAAAGGTAACTCACTTTAAAAATCGACTTCAAGAATAAATTCAGCACATGCTGACTCTGAACTAACCAACTCACTACTGGAAAAACAAAGCAACTGAAAAAACTTTAGGAAAGAATATTAAGCCATACCAGAGTACAGACTTAATGTGCCTTGTGTGGTTAGCTGAAAATTTGCTGTTCACAGGGCTGTCAGCCCACAAGCAACAAGCAATGTGTTAGTCAGATGTGGCCCTTCTTTGCAACCTTTGGGATAAAATGAAAGAAATGAGCAAAATAACTTGGCTGAAGCATATTCTTATACAAATTTAATCTCTGGGAGTTCAGTTAAAGTCTCAGTTAAAGCTGCACAGAGGATTCTCTTCCTGAGAAGCAAAGAATTTGACGCTGACCTAGTCTGTGGTGTGGTATGGCTTACTCCTTCCTTTACTTCTTGATTGTGTGACTAAGCAGACCTTGGCCAGATGAAGGACAGAAGCCCAAAAAGTCTCACAGAAAAACAGATAAACCAAACTGGTATATAAGTTACTTTTGAAGTACAACTGAAACTAAAATAATTAATTATTTTGAAGATGTTAGTGCTCAAAAAACTTGATAATTTTCCTGAATGGACCCCAAGGGAAATACTACTCAGATTTTCCAGTTTTCAGAGTTGGGGGAAAAATTCTGTAACAAATACTATAGCCATACGGTTATCCCAGAAACTCCTTCCATGGGTTACCACTACTGTGTGCTCAGGTGAAGCCAACAGAATAATGTATAAATTTTACATACCAAGCACTTTCCAGTTTCAGGATCACAAGCATCACTGTGGTTGTGGCACTGACATGGCACACACGGTGCTATCAGAGTGTGAAGCTCTTTTACACTGAGCTCTGTACGCTTTCCCCTATAGTATCCTGGAGCACAGCTCTATTTGTAAGGGGAGTAAAATGAAACAAACATATGATCACTCCTAGCAACAGTTACAAACAATTTTAAAAGCCATTTAACTAAATGTTTAAATTATCTCACTATTAGACACACAAAAAGGAATCAAGGATTCTGTACCTGACAGGACAATCCAGCATAACCAGCAGGACATCTACATTGCTCTACAAGACGAGCTCTAGCTCTGCCTAGATGCATTTCTTCAGACTTCACTGCAACTTCCATTGAGATATTTGCAATTCTACAACACATATGCAGAAGAGAGTGTAAACATCTAGAATTGTTCTAGCACCAAAACTGAGATTCAAACATTTTTATGTTTCAAGGTAAGGGCTGCCATACATAATCCCTCATGGTACCCTCTTCGGCATGCAAATATCTCAATAAAATCTGAAGGTTCTTGACTTATGTATGAAATTTTAGGACCTACAATAAACAAATCAGAAGAATTTCAAAGTAATATAGGTTGATTCCCATTGGTCTGCATAAATTAACAAGCCCACTACATAAGAGTATGTATTTCCATCTCAGAAACACTAGACAGAAAGGAATACATTTGTCCTACATATTTTTGGACAGCTAGCAAAAACATAGTTGAGAGCATGTGAAGCAAAAATAATCCCAAATCTTGAGGTGGAACCACACTTCTTCACAGCTGTGAAGGCAATTCAGATACTAGGCTTTCTTTGGATGCATTTCTGCTTGTCTTGTTGGTTGCTATATTGACAGATGCGATGTCCATATCCCATCTCTTCCTTCTCATTAGTAATCTAGTTCTGTTCAAAATGGTAGATAAAATGCTACCTTTCTGGGGTGGAAATATTTTACTACCACTGCCCAGAGTGTATAAAACTACAGGAGAGGCCTAGATTGGTACAAACCCTACAACTCAGGGAAATATATGTTCTAATTAAAAAAATAAAAAAAATAAAAATCAGTACTCAAAAATTTCAGTATTTATAAAAATAAGATGGGAAAGAAATAATTTAGAAAATAACTATAACACACATCCTGCAGAACACAGCTTGTCAGGCTCTCTGCTTCATTATGGGCTTTCTGTCAAAGTAAGCAGCAGAGACAGTTACTGTTTCACAGAAAGAATTAAAGAGGGATTCTGCTGACATTAAAAGTCATAGATGTTTTCTGATCGGGGAAGAATGAAAGTTGTAAATAGTAAATTGGACATTTCTCTAAAATGAGTTAAAACTTTACTGTATAGCTCAGTTGGGACTACTTCTAGGTTAAATTACAGTAAATGCAATAGAGTAAGTAAACGCAATCAGAGACGCTTTACCTGCTTTGCTGTAATCCTTGGCCATAAGCTGCCTTGATAAGGATGTATTCAACATTGCTTAGCACAGATATGAAGTCAGAACGTAAGACAGGCTCATCAGACACAGAGTTAAAATACTTCCAAGAATCCTAGGAAAACATAACTCATTAAAACCATGAGTGCTCAAGCTCACTTTAAGGTAATGATGTTATACAAAAGGTTCCTCCTTATGTTGCTCTTTCAGAAATGCAGTCACAGTGATTCTCTCTAAACTGTAGGTCTCAGAAAATAGAAAATCTTGCTCTGTGTTAGAACAAGAACTACTCTTACATCATTTCTTCTCTCCTTCAATAAACTCAACTTCCATGCCCAGTTTTTATAGGAATCTCACAGAAGGAAGTATTTCTACACCAGTGTGTTGGCTTACCTCCTTCATTTCTACCTCCTTGTCAGTTCTTACTCCATTTTCTGGAGAAGGGATGTCTACATAGATGACCAACTTGCTGGTGTGACCTCCTTTCATTAGAATCTGTGGCTCAAAATTTGAGGTTCCAAAGCCATCCAAAGCATAAAAAGCAACAGTGTATCTCAGCTTCCCTCCATAGGCCATGAGCTGTTTTGATAAAAAATTGTTACTATTTTTTTACTCTAAGGTTAGAGCTACTAGCTGAAAATATTTCAACATCATCGGAAGACTTGAACACTGACAGTTCTTTGAAGAATTGGCAATAAAACATGAAAATTTACTTCAACTCCGCAGTTTCTGCACCAAGGTTAAATATGTACTTCATAGTATCTTCTTTTAGGCCCTTTCAAAGTGTGCACTCAACCTTCATTTAATTCCTAAGCAATAGAGATTCCAAAATATATATCTAGCATGAAGGTTGAAAACTCAGGTTTCTAAAGCGAATTTGAATACATCACTCTTTCCCCTATACAATCTCTGAAGAGTAATATGTTAATTAAATATGGATGTTACCGATTTACATGGTCAAGAAAAATCTCATTAGGAAAGGGTAAAGAAAACATACTGAAAAAACTGCAGCCACTGAACATTTATAATATTATGAGCTACAAGAATAGAACTAAGGCAGGAAAAGTGACTATTATACAATATAGGTGTGACTATTGGACAATAAAGAAACTGTCATCTTACTTGGTCTCCCTGAAACTGCTCTGGTAATCTCCAGTAAAATGTTTCTGTATTTAAGTATTTTCTGACTATGGTAGCATCCAGTAAAACATCAGGAAATTGTGAAAATACTCCTTCAACTGTTCCAGTCAGGTTACTTTGAGCTACTACATGCAGAATGGACTGATCCGGAGTTAAGGTTATCTGCAACAGAAGGAGCAATAGATTTGTTAACAAAAAACCAAATCTATCTCCATTCAATACGCTGTTAACACTCTTTTGAGACAGTCGACAGTCCATCTTAGAGTAATAAATTCCCCAACAAAAAACTTAGGAAACGTGTTTGATATTTATTTTTGTTAAAAGCGAAGAGTGAAACACAGGTTTCAGAAATAAGACTGTGATCACTCATCATTTACTTTCTTTTTTTGCTCCGCCATATGCCACTGCCTCCATAAAGTAGCCAATTACATTCAGACCAATTCATGAAATCTATGCAACCAGATTAGGTACACCAGTGCAGTACCTAACATGAGGATAACACTAGTGTCTGTATATTTATGTCACTTTACTTACAGGAATTCTCACATGACCTTCTAGTTCTGAACAAAATGTGGACATCCCAAAACAGAAGCATGGAGTACAACCTAGTGCATTGTTGGCAGACAAAGCAAAAGTTCCAGGCTTACACTCACTGCATTGTAGACCAAATACATTTTCCTGGAGGAAATAAAAAGAACGTTACTTTGTTACTTTGCTAGCTGAATGAAAGACTGTTCTTTTTGGAAGAAAAACTAGTTGCTATGTAAATTGCATGAACAGGAAGTCAATTTTGTTTTACTATGTAATGCATTATTTTTTCAATTATTTGCCAATGCTGTTCAAAAAAAATAAAACCCAAGCAAACAAAAAACAAACCCAGAGCACAGAAACTAAACTATTTGAATTTCTAGCAAAAAATAGCAGCTAAATATTTCCATTCAAGACAGAAAAAGTGCAGCAATATATTTCAAGGCATAGTTTTTCGTAGCTCAATGTAGAAACATATGACCTGTTCAGCACTAGCACAGAAAACCCTGTTAGGGGTGATAGAGGTGTGCTCAAAAACATCTCAATGAAAGGATGCAGACTGTCTTCTGAAGTCCTTTCAGCTCTATAACCTCCATGACTTTTATGTACTAAATGTCCAGAAAACCCTAGTGCTATTCCAAAGGGTCTAAATAGAATCATAGAATCATAGAATAGTTAGTGTTGGAAAGGACATCAAGATCATCTAGTTCCAACCCCTCTGCCATGGGCAGGGACACCTCACACTAAACCATACCACCCAAGGCTCTATCCAACCTGGCCTTGAACACCGCCAGTGGTGGAGCATTCACAACTTCCCTGGGCAACCCATTCCAGTGCCTCAGCACCCTTACAGTAAAGAATTTCTTCCTCATATCCAATCTAAACTTCCCCTGCTTAAGTTTAAACCCATTACCCCTTGTCCTATCACTGCAGTCCCTAATGAAGAGTCCCTCCCCAGCATCCCTATAGGCCTCCTGCAGATACTGGAAGGCTGCTATGAAGTCTCCATGCAGCCTTCTTCTCTTCTCCAGGCTGAACAGCCCCAACTTTCTCAGCCTATCTTCATACGGGAGGTGCTCCAGTCCCCTGATCGTCTTCGTTGCCCTCCTCTGCACTTGTTCCAACAGTTCCATGTCCTTTTTATGTTGAGGACACCAGAACTGCACACAATACTCCAAGTGAGGTCTCACAAGAGCAGAGTAGAGGGGCAGGATCACCTCCCTCGACCTGCTGGTCACGCTCCTTTTGATGCAGCCCAGGATATGGTTGACTTTCTGGGCTGCCAGTGCACACTGCCGGCTCATGTTCATTTTTTCATCGACCAACATTACCTTGCAGGAACAGATGCCTGTTTCTTGTTCACAACCACAGAGTCCTTCAGTGGCATCACACATCTCTGTTTTGGTTCCACTCAAATCACAGTCACAGGCAACACAGTCTGGGTAGTCCCTGTAGCCTAATGCACACCTGGTACAGTCCCGTCCTCCAAATTCAACTTTGCACTGGCATTGACCCGTCAAGACATCACACTGGAGACTGGTTGAACCAATGTTGCTGCAGCTGCAAGCCTTAGATGAAGAGAATAATTGTTCATAAATAGCAGATCTTTATAAACAGTTTTGCTACAACAGAAACAGCACAGTAAAATTAGAGCAGCTCTTGAAACTCTATGTTTGTCAACAACTACTATACAATAATAAAAGTGAAAAACTTCCACATAGAATTGGGGTTGTTTGGTTTGTATTTGAGCAAAGTACTGCATTTCCAGTAAAAAGTGGACAGCTAAAAGTAAGAAGCATTGCTGATCCAAATCTGGGTTGGGAATCAAAGGAGTTGAAGGAACCCGTTCCAGAAACAAAAGAAATTCGAAGATTTTATTTAAAATTCTATTTATTGAGTACAGTAAGCAAATTAAAATAACATTATATAGTTGTTGCATGAAATAAATCTATAAGTACAATGATTTTATGAATATGATCAAAAAATCTTAATACTGACATTCTTTTAAGATTCCAAGAAGCATTAATATTGTGTACATCCTGCTCAAACTTCATTTACTATTTGATAAAGAACCAAGAATCTCATTGTATCCAAAGGTGGGAAGCTCAGCACACATTGCAGCTCATTACTTAAAAGAAATACCGTTCTCTAGCAGAGCCCAATATCTGTTATGCAATCAGTAATATGAACCTGTTATTACAAATATGCAAAGTGGATGCACCTAATTTGTCATTCTTTTTTGAAGCAGACTGGATCTAATCTTCAGTCTTAATTTCGTATCTGTCATTACCTAATAAGTCCAATTTTGCTCTGTAGTTATTTCTAACAGTGCAGGCAGAAAGTACATTTAATCTATCATCACCTGACTATGAGCATTTCCCCCCAGTCTTCTTTCCTCATAATCTCATCATTTGAGATGCAAAGTCTTACTTTGTAAAGCACTCTACACAAAAGACCCACAATATCTATTAGCATCACTATGTATCCTTCAGCATTCTTCACAGGTTTGCTGTTCACTATTAGTATTCCTTGTATTAAGCAGATTTTACTCTAGCAACAAACACTAGGTACTATGCTGCCTAGTCTAATACACTTTATGATCAAACAAGTTGACAACTTGGCTAAAGGTCTACAGCTCTGAATATTAAACCCTATTTTAGGAATCATAATAATAGAAATAATTTACGTGTACTTCAATCTCTATCTATATGTGATAAAGATAAATAAAGACTTAAAGGTACAATGAACTGTGCTGCAGCATACTTGAAAAAGGTAGAAACAAAACATGACTACAGCTCTACTCCATCAAAACACCCAGATATGCTGCTAAATACCAAGAAAATAGTAAGAAATGGATCCAGATGAAGTATCCCACTAATGCAGTCTGTTTGCAAAACCAAACTAGCTGGGTTTCTGATAGCATCAATCCCATTTCACCCATGTAAAGAGTATGCAAGAGCCTTTCCAGGGTTTGCCAGTAGACGTTGCACTGAATCTCAATCTTCCACAGCTGACTATTCAGCCCAGGAGAGCCTCTGTTGGGATGTTACCTGCAGATCACAGTACTGCTTATTGCATCAAGAAAGTGACTAAAATACCTTAGAGTAATTTGTGTTTATTACTGCAATGCTGTAACCAACAGGAATGCTAAACAGCTTAGCAGAAGTGAGCAGTTACATAATTAATTCAACTTGATCATTGACAAGTGCTGGGGAATCACCCCATGAAAGGAATACTTAAATGGAAACGCACAGGTACCAGCATACTGAATTTGCAGAACACAGGATAAGAACGAGAGTAGCCAGTAGCTGACAAAGCAGTGGATTAAAGAGAGGCTGCCAAGTAAGTTTCTTTAAATCACTAAGAATACAAACCATGAAGAGGTATTATAGAACTATTTTATCATCCTTAGTTTAAAAAATTAAAGACAGAAAAAACAATCTGGCTGATACTTGTACTTATCAAGTACTTACTGCATATAATGACAGACCTTGTCAAGTTAATTATATTTGTGGTTTCTCAATTGAAATTAGCCATTAAATTCTTGTAATTCTGAGGCTTTTTAAAGTCTCACAAGTTATAAAATAAAGATTGGCCCAATGCCATTATCTGTCAGGAATTTAGTGCATGAACCTAATTGCATAAATGGTTGCTACCCCTTAGATCCGCACTGAGTTGGCATTTTACTGCTTAATCATAAATACTAAGCTGATGTAATGAGAGTTACCTTATATCATTTTAATATTAAATATTTAGAACAAGAACATGCAGTGACTTTCCAGATAAGCTAAATTTCATTGTTCTTAAAACCATAATATTACTCCTTAATTAGCACGGAAACTATGTTCCCTGTTGCCAATTGTTGCTATGAATATGATTTAGTACCACTAAGCTCTTGAAAATAAGAAAACACACTTCAAAATTTTAGTATGATCTACATGCCTATCTAGAAGAGGCACTCTGATCATTATTTTCAAAGACAGCTTCCTCGGAAGGCTCCTCAATAAGTCTCTTTTTTTTAATGTAAGCATGTTGCCCTAACACTTAGAGACAGAAAATAAACAGGAAGGTTCTCAAAACAAGACTCCAATTCGGACATTAGTATAAGGAAAATTGTTTTGAACAGCCATGGCTTTTTGGTCAGCCTAACATACCTTGCAGCCAAATTTTGGAGACAGTCCCCAGTGATATTCTTCACAGAGTTCACATTTTGGTCCCTGAGTGTGAGGGGGACAAATACATTGGCCAGAATCAGCATTGCAGTTGTTCTGAGTATGAGCACAGTCACAGGCTGCAAGAGAAGTAGGACCAAGTAATTAACTTTATCTTTGCTTTAGCTACAGAGACAACTAATAGTCTTACTCTTTTTAAGCATGCAGTACAGTTTATCCATTCTGCTACGAACTCCTTGTCACCCCTAGTCACTAAGAAACAAGCTATGACCACTGTGACATCTCATCTTTTTATTGAAAGCCCATTATTTCTTCTTAACATAGCCTGTTTGGTGGTTTAAAAAGCAGTGTGGCATTTCCACAGGTGAACCAATAAAGCTAAATGAAATTATTGTGGAGAAGAATAAGTTTGTAAGAAAAAAATCTATTATTAAGGACACAAAACTCATCAGGAGATACGATAATGTTCTCTAGCAGGTGTAAGGATTATTCACAGGAATTAATATTTTTCAAGAACCAATTAGTGAATAATAGGAATGGATAATTACTTTTTAATAACTAACTGCTGCATGAAGCACTTGTCTATTTACAGAACCCAATGCAACTCTTGCTAAAAATCAGAAGTTCAGAAAAGTGGTTTTATTAATTGCTTTAATAACATCTACAAAATTTTCAAGACTGAAATGGTTAAAAATATTTAAGGGATCCCTGATTCTTAATAAAGACACAGTATATATGTTCCAAAACACAATCCTTTCACATAATCTCACTGCAGATTTCATATTCCTGTACTATTTGAGGCATGAGAAAAATGTTTCTGTCAGGTTGGAGAAAAGGTAGGCATTCCTTTAGCTATACTCTTGAAAAGGGCATCTTATTAACATGATAAATTAGGGGATTCGATGGCACAACCTCCATTTGAATTAACATTTTCCCCTGTACCATGATGAAAAATTGTAAACATGATGATGGGAAAATAGTGTCAATGACATCTTATAAAACTATAACACATATTTTTAAGAAATAAATTAAAAAAAAAAAAAACAAGGTAAAAATATGTAAGAGTAATAGCTCTTAGTTTGTATGATTGCAGCAAAAAAAGGTTTTATTCTGTCTAACGGAATAAAAGTTTTGTACCAAAAAAAGAGACGAAGGAGCTACTGAGGATGTAATTTCTCTCATACAACCTTTATGTGTTGTTACTTCATAGTCACAACCTTTCACAAGGAACCACACAATAAGAAATGTTTTGTTTCCTAGCTTAATCAAAGTATTAGGAGACCGTTCTACAGATTTTTCCATACAGTCATCAGAACTGACCTTTGACAGAGTTTAACATAAAATATATTGATGAAAGAAATTCCAGACAAACCCTGAAAGGATCATGGATCAGAGCTTACGTGTGCAGCCACCATCCTGGAACGTATGAAAGCCATGAGCACAACGATCACACTTTTCTCCAGCCACTCCTGGTACACAGTGGCACTGCCCCTCATGATTGCAGTCCTCAGAGACTGAGCCAAATTGACTACAGTTGCAGGGAATGCAGCCAAGCCCAGTAAACAGGCCATAATAACCGTCCTGTTGGACAGGAAGTAAATACATTTGAACTATATTTCATAATTTTTTGAAAATAATACAATGTACACTCTTATTTTCTCTTGTTTACTTTCTCTGCTGTCTGGCCTGCATGAATATTCGTCAGCAGTGTGTGACTGCTATGGGAGGATTCCCCGGCCTTATCTCTTCACTGTTCCTAGCCATACGGAAGTATGCATTGGGTAAAGATGTGAACACTGAAATGCTCTTGTGGTCCTCTAATCTCATTAATTAGATTTATGTTTTAAAGTTCCAGGATATTTTACTGTACTGACCAAGCAGAGATTTCTGTGAATGTGAATGAAAGACCAGAACAGAGCAGGGTCAGTAACCCATTGTACATGTGGATTGAAAGGCATTCAGCTGGGCTGGCACAAGGGCTGTAACTGGGCACAGATTTCCTGCTCTGGTCTCTGAGGCAGTTCTACACTTAGCAAAGGCTGGAAACTGCTGTTTTGCAATACCAGTAAATATCTACTTGTTCTAATAACAGGCCTGTCTTTTAGCAGAATCCTTTCTTGGCGTTCAGCCACGATGTATTTATTATCACCAATCACATTCTCCAGATATTCCCACTGAGACTTCATTTTGCAGAAGCACAGTGCTAGAACCCCTTTGGGTGTTAGCAGTGTTCAGTTTTGTTTTTTTGTAAGTCAACATGGCAGCACATGTTTTTTTGTAAGCCAACATTGCCAGTGAACGCAAGATTAGCCTGAACAACCCTATTCAGAAGGATGCTGAGTCAACTACATAGCTTCACATCTGCAAAGAGCACAGGCAGAGCAATTTGCAACTACAAAAGCCCGTGCAGACAAACCTTTGGTCTCCACTCCAGTAACAGGTCCCTTCTCCCCTGAATACATTTGATGCTATTCTCTCTAGAATAGCGTACCTGCTCTAATCAATATCTATAAACAGGAAGGCCAAGATACAAAAAAAGTAGAGATGAGGAACAGGTAAATACATGCTTACCAAGCACTTATCACATCTTTCTCCAATCACATTTGATTTGCACTGACAGAGGCCTGTTTCATGATGACAAGCGGTCGAAAGGGAACCATTCACATGGCATGCACAGACTAATGTTTAGACAAAAAGAAACCAAGTTAAAAAACTTTATTAATGTCTATCTATATGCATTATTATACAGAATTCCAAATTTGGTATAAAATAGGTGTTTCACCTGTTTATATCCTACAGATGTTGACATCTCTCTACTATACACTTGAACTGAAACATAAAAAAACCCCCAAACCTCTGTGAATAGATACATTTGAGAAGTTTGTTTCTTCCAGCCCTATATGTAACATTCAGAAGTAGGAAATGTCTACAGGTCACTGGAAGGACAGTGTCAAGCAAGCCAGCATGTTTGAGGAATATGAAGTGTCAGTCCCTAGCACAAAATATTCCCTCCTGAGGCTAACCCAACCCCAGTTTTCAACCTGCACTTGCAAACTCTCAACTTGAAGGTTAATGCTTTCAGCAAAGCTGCGTATCTCCTCATCTATTCTACACGTACCTCCCATTTTTCTTTTAAATTTTGAGAGTAATGATACTAGCTTACCACGACAGTTTTTCTCAATCACTGCATCCCCATAATACCCATCAGCACACTTTTCACAGTGGTGACCTGCTGTGTTCCCGAGACATTTCAGGCATTGCCCTGTGAAGGTATCACAGTGGCCATCTTCCTGAGGGTTTACATTGCCATTGCATTCACAAGGAGCACATGATTGTCCAGGCATGAGTGGATTTCCATAGTAACCATTAGCACACCTGCACCGAGATTAAAAACTTTATCAGCTAGAATGCAGTCACGTAAAACACTGCCCACCCAGTGGAGCATTTCCTATCAAATTTTTATCTAAAATACCTCTGTATTACAAGCAAAGACAAGATGGGAAGGAAAATCTTATTGGGAATATTCTGTACATGTGGTATGAACAATCAAGGCAAGCAGGATGATGAACAGTTAGTGATGTCAGTGATAGAGATATTTTACCCTAAGCTAGTGTACATACCTTCCACACTGAGAACCAGTATAACCTGGAAGACAGTTGTCACAGACAATTCCGCCTCCTTCACTCAGTTGGCAAGTAGGACTGAAACTATCAACAACAGTTATGGCAGTCAATATCAATACACAGAATCACAAGACTTTCACAAACATTCAATATCCACCCTTCAAGTCCATGCACCTACCTATTTAACCACATAATTGCACATTTTTCTAAATTAACATGAATGCTACAAACATCAGAATATTTAAAAGTAAATTTATCATTTTAAAACCTCAAGAGTATTGAGGGTTTTTTGTTTTAAAGGAAAGCAAGACTCTAAAACTTCCTAAAAGCCTGTCCCTCTTTCTAGCAAATCTGTCCAATTTCTGTAATGAACTCTTTTTCATATGCAACACTCGAGTTCTTCTGTTGTTTTCAGAAGCAACATGAAAGATAACAGCAATTTTGCTGCCAGAGCAAAGGATAGCTCAAAGTATTACTTCACGGACAAACTGCATGAGTTCACTCAGCCTGTTTTAGCTGTCTGCACATTTGTCTACCTGGAAAAAACTCTTTCAAGAAGGTACGCTGAAATGAAGAGAGAGAAAAAGTCTTTCTCTCCATCAGATTTCATGTTGTTTTTTTTCTTTATCTCACTTTCTGATTTTGCTGAAGAAGCGAAAGAAAATCTTACATAAGCAGCTTACTTGTTCGCAGCAGAACTCAGAGGACATGCACAGGGCTGGCAGTCCTCAGAAGTTCCTTGGGATGGATTTCCATAGAAGCCAGGCAAGCACTGATCACAGAAAGGTCCTGTCGTGTTATGTTGACAAGCCTGCAAGACATGGAAAAAAATCTTCTTTTACTTACTCTTGATGTTTTTCCAGCCCCTGAGGGATTCCTGATGGAGTCTGCTTCTGCATGCAGTATAACATTCGAGGAAGCCATTCTTCAAGACATGAAGAATGGAGTAGAACTTCAAAATTAAGCGGGGTTTTTTTCTGAGTTGTAACAATAAATCTGAATTGTTTCTTTCCTACATTTTAGAATATACTTTGCGCTATGAAATCAGCCACATTACTTACACACAAGCTTACTTTGCATATTGCACACATTTAGAGTAACAAAGTTCTTACATATTTATTACTAGTATTTAGCTACTTTATTTCTGTGTCCTTTAAATTTCAGAAGAGATCTTGAGAGCTAAATTCTCTCTTCAGAAGGTAACATGTAATTTCCACTGATGTCAGTCATGGAAAATGAACATATATCACAAAACTGGTATTCCCCCAAAACACTGCTTAATTTTGTTCTCCGCAGGAAAAGTTTTATTGTCACATGCAGCAAGTAAAGTAAAGATTTTTATCAGCCAGTATAGGGTGACATTTTTATTTCAGTTCTGATTATTCCCCACAAGAAATGATAAATTGAAAGAAACTCTTTATTAGAGAGCACTTTCATGGACAGCCCCCCCCCCCCCCCCCCGAACATATTCTGAAATAATAAAAAGCAAGAAAAAATGAAACACTTGGTACCCACAGATTGAAATTTACATACACTGTAAACTTGTCTCCCACAACCAAAAATGCTCTTGTAAATAGGTGCGTAAAACACAAAACACTTTGAAGGATGACTTACAAAGCAAACACCATGAATATCACACTCAGTTGCATGCCCATTGCATTTGCAGGGTTGACAAATACCTCCAAAGAGTATTCCATCTACGCGATAGTACCCAGGGAGACAGGACTGAAAAGAAACCAGGAGGAAAAAGCAGTAGCACTATGTGTGTTAAAAGTACACATGAAAACATTTTCAAAGAGCCCGCTTCCGACCACCCACCATCTGCCTCATTCACACTGCGGTAACCAAATGCTCTTTCAACACTACTGATGTCACTGAAGCTTTTTTCTGGTGGTTGTTTTCTACTTACACTGAATAAAGGGGGTAACAATTAACTCCATAAAACTTTGATTCAGCCCTTTGTGCCCTGAAGGCATAAAAGCTAAGTTTTGTGCAGTTGAATATGAGAAGTTCTTTATTATGGGACAATAAAAACCAGATGTTCTGCCTCCTCTGCAGAATCATTAATGATGCTATGGCACAAGGTTTCATATCAAAATTATTTGTAAAAATAATTTCTGCTACTCTGTAGATGGTGCTCTGCCTCCCTAATCTTCTATTCACAGATACATAAGACACCACTTTGTGTGACACATTTGACCCTTGTGGGATCTTCCAAAGTCTAGCATTCCTCCCTGCTAAGATTCCTTATTGCCTCCATAAACTTAATGACATACAACAGAAATAAACTACACACAATTCAGATCTAGAAAAAGTGCTTTTACTGAGTAAGGTAAGATCAAAACAACTTTACAGAGCTTTTACAGCTGTTCCCTCTGCAACACTGATGTTCTGAAGTGCATCATCATATTTTAATGCCACCAAAAAGAATTCAAGAAATAAGTTTAAAATCCCATTTAGTGTATCCGGAAGAAATATCTACAGCACTGTGTACAGTATAGTAGACAGCACTTCACCACGGAACATATACTTTTATGGCAGTATAATTAGAGACAGCCTGCCTTTGAAACCTATCTCCTTTCAGGTAGAAAATAATTTTGCATACATATAACACTGCAGGAGGTTACCTCACAGGATATTCCTGTGTAACTTTGAGGACATTCACAGAATTCCACATCTGGTGCTGAAGAAAGATCTATAACATTTGCATTTGCAGTATCCAGGGTCACAGAGTCCAGCCTAGGATCAAGGATGAAAACATCACATCATTGAGTTTGAACAGGATAGTTCACTTCTAGGGGAGGAACATTGCTGAGAGCTGCTCCCTGGCAGGGACAGCTAAGGGAACACGCACAGATGCCTGCTGTGAAAGGACTGTAATCATAGTCTTATCAACTGCATTTGCAATTTGGGGAGTAGATGTGCCCTCCTGCTGTTATCATCGGTTTTACTACCATTGTCTCTTCTCCCATGGAGAGGTTTAAACAAAACCTTCCCCTCTGTCATGATATTAGAGGTACATCAGTAGGGCAGCCTTCTACTGCTGTCCTGAAATAAGACAGTTTTATTGTACCATGCGTAAAACAGACACATCTCAGATGAGTAAGTAGTGAGAAACAGCGCCAGTTCATTGGTGCTGCACACAGCAGAACAAAGCAAAACCTCTTACTATAAACAATGGGATTTTGCAGCAGAGACGATCTGAGAGCCACAGGTAAAATAATTTAATTAAATCTTTAAAAACATTTGAGAAAGATGGACACACTATCTCTAAATGGACATAAATATCACCAATACTCAAGGGCAAAAAAGTGCACAGGCAAATCTGGTATCAAGTCCAGTGTTATTGACATGAAAGGCTACCAAATCAGGAAATGAGGAAGAAGGAATTAGGAAATGAGGTAAGGCTAAGGAAGTAAATAGTGATGAAGCACTGGAATCGATTCCCTTAAGAGCGATAAGACTTTTTTCCTTTATCTTAGATAAAAGGTAAAACAGAGACCTGTAAGGTCTGATGTAGATACTGCTAGTGCTGGCTTGAGACTATAGAGTGACCAGTTAATCAATTCCAGCCCAGTTTTCCTATTATGCGCTGCCTTAGAGATGACTGCCAGTAACATCTACAAACAGACACTAAAAGAAACTACAGCCAGCATCTTTACTGGCAGGTTTTCAATAGTCAGATGGATTAACTTGCCACATACCAAAATAAGCATACTGTTGAGAGTTTCAGAGGTATTTCCCTCTAACAAAGCAGTCATTGTTAACAGGGCTTTTATGCAGTATTCCTTTTAAGTAGAAAACAATGTTTCTGTTTTCAGATATCTTTAAAACGACCAAATGCCCTTTTCCACACATTCCACATGAGTATATTTTTGGGACAAGATCTGTTTTGAAAAATTCAATAGAATTTTTTTTTTCCCTAGAAATTATTAATGCAAAACTTTAGGAATACTGCCACTACGACTATACATATGCACAAAACCAGTACAACTACACAGATGAACTTGTATATTTTCTCTCCCTCACCTGTACACAGCTTTTTTGGCAATGTTGTAGTTGGCCCTGATCAGAAGATGGGTCATGTTTACCAGCACAGTCATCAACTTTTCCCGGTCTATAGCTTTTTTTGTATTGAACTCTATGAAATTCTCTGCTACAAATCTCACTGCATTAGAGTACTCCTCATACGGCTGTAATGACAAGCCTGCTGCTCTTGTACTCAAAATCTGCCCATTACCCTGAAATTGAAAGACAGAGAAAAATTTTCTGTATTTGCACACAAATATTATTAAGCAAGTGTCACATACACATCCAGGTATCATCAAAAAGAGGCAAACTGATTTCTTGCACTGGAAAAGACTCTGACTAAAAGGTCCGCATTTTTCTACGGCTTCAGGAAGACTGCAATCCCATTCTATTTTGGCTCAGAGACTTCAGAAATATTTGATACTCTTTTGGAAAAATAATTAGGTTAAATTAAAAAAAAAAAAAAAAAAAAACAAAAAAGAAAAACAATCAAACACAGCCTTCTTCTACAAAACAGAATATCTTTTCTCCTTTGTCCTACTGTGAAGTACATATTTTACAAAATGATGGTTTTTTGGAGGTGCCAGGATTCAATATAGAGCCTTATTTTTTACTGCAACATAAATCTAGGAAAGTAAGCAACCAGTAAGAACACTCATCTGTTTCATAAATACAAGTCCTTCCAGCTTATTGTAGTCCCTTTTCTAAACAGAGCTTGTACATTTGCTAATGAACACCTTACTTGTGTGCACGTAAGTTAAAATCTAAGTATTTATCATTTAAAACAAGTATTGTATACCTACAGTTTCAGACAAATGGATCAGAAAAACAAGTAGTAAAATTAAAACTGGCAAAACTACTACTATAAAAACATTATTTTATTTGCCTTTTTTTAACCCCTTCATAGATTCTTAATAATGTCTGAATAGTAACAAGGTGAAAAAAAAAATTATCCACCTGAATGATGACATCCACACTAGAGACTATATCACTGTCCACACTCTCCATTGGAATGTCATAAGATACCGTATACTTCAAGTCTCCACCAAAAGCTGTGAGCTGAAATAAAAAAAAAAAGTAAAGTCTCAGAAACATAACCTCCAACCAACACAAAGAAGTGACCTGGGACAGTGCAATGTCCTAATTACAGGAGTACATGGCTTCCAAATACCACTTTCCAGGGAAAATTTAACATGCTGTATGTATCAGCACAAGGACAAGCCCTGGCTTGTTGCTGTGCAGGTGGTGAAAGGTAGCTGAAGGCTCTAGAGATAATTCAGATAAGTGCCCTCATCCAGTGAAACACCTACAGTACTTTCGACAAACAGCAGAGGTTTAAGCTACCGTCCTAGCCACAGGGCACAGCAATGTTGGAATTAGTCACATTCCATATTCCACCTTTTAGGCTTCTTAGTCCCACAACTGCTGCTGGCTACTTCAAAATAAGTTAGAGAGTAGTACCAACAGTTAGACCTATATGAAATGAAAAAGACCAGAATTTGAGTGAAAGTTGCCCTGTGCAAAAATAATACTTAATGATACATTTCCGACACTTGTTTTCAATTACTGTGTCACCACACTAAGAAACAGGGCTGCATTGGCAAAGATGCTGGACTGAATTAAAGGTGATGTTGCAATGTTCCCTGTACTTAGCACTGGTGAGGCCATAGCTGGAGTTCTGAATCCAGTTCTGGGCTTCCCAGTATAAGAAAGAGGTGGACATCCTGGAAAGAGCCCAGCAAAGGGCCACTAAGACAATGTAAGAGCCCGAAGCATTTTTCATATGAGGACTGAGAGTATGGGACTGACCAGCCTAGAGAAGTCTCAGGGAGATCTCATCAAAGTATACAAAAACCTGAGAGGAGGATGAAAATAGCATAGAGACACACCCTTTTCAGTGGTGCCCACTGACAGGACAAGAGGAAACAGACACAAGTGGAAATGCAGGAGATTCCCTCTGAACATCCAGTCAACCATTTTTTTATTGTGATTGTGATCAAACACCAACATATGTTGTCCTGGGAGGTTGTGGAGACTATGCTCTTGCAGATACTCAGGAGCAGCTCTCTGGACATGGTGCTGAGCAACCTGCTGTCAGTGACACTGCTCAAGCAGAGAGGTTGGGCAAGATGACCTCCAGAGGTCCCTTCCAACCTCTACTATTCTGTGATTCTGCTGCAAAAATGCCAGACCCAGAGCTTTAAGGAGTAACCAGGGCAAAAATTAAAGACTAGCTTGTTAGACGCTAATGAATGTGAAATGAAAGATGGCCAAGAGGCAGATAAGAATTTAATGGTCTTGTCTACTGCACTGGACAAGATGTGAAGGGTGTAAGCTTTGGATAGGAGCCAAGAGTATGGAGAATGTGAGCGTGTAAGCTAGTAACAGTCAAGAAAAAAAAGAAAGATCATATTGTATCAAGAATAGGCAGAGAAGAAAGGGGGGAGATAAAAAGCTCAAAGAGCAAGAAGAGGGTACTGGGAATGTCTGGCTCAGAACACTATGATTTGAAGAGCAAAGATAGATTGAGAAGTCTGGTAATATTGTGGTTTATGTGTAATTTTTAATTACAAAAAACTACATAGTTAGATCAATATGTTATGATTAAAAGAGAGAAACTATGAAGGAATTTTGACTCTGACAACTTACTTTATTTCCTAGATATGTCTCAGGTGCTGACCAATAGTAAGTGTGTTTCAGTACTTTCACAGCCTCAGTATTGTTAATACTTATTTGACGGGGTCCATCAAATTGGCTTCGCTGAGGTTGCATGCTCCTTGTGTTATACAGATCAGTAACAAGCCATCCAGTCATGTCTGATATCTGCAAGAAGGAACAGTGACGTTAATGGAGTCAGGCTTGGTGTCACTGAGAAAGCAGACACTAAACTCAACTGAACTGATAGATCTCTAATGCTTTCATTAGCCCACTCTGACAGCCAATACATGCAAATACGCCACTTCAGACTAGGACTGTCTCTACCTCTCTATTACACAGGAACAAATATCAAATGAGTGTGATTTTCATCCTCTTAATAAAATTATCATTATACCTATGTAACTCCTCGAGAGATGCTGATTATCTCAGTTGCCAAATGACACTGAAAATCCATTCCTCTGTAAGGAGACACATGCCAGAATTTGGAGTTAACTTGGGCACATGTCAAAGAGAAATACAACATATTTTGCAGCTGCCTGAGGAAAGAATATTAGGTCATGGACATAACATATAAATACCTGACTGATGGGCCATGTTAGACTGTCACAGACATCAGAAACCCCAAAGCAGAAACACTCTGTGCAGCCCTGAGGATTTCTTTCTTGCAAATTGTAGAATCCTGGTTTACAGAAATCACAGTTTTCACCTTCTACGTTTTCCTGTAAAATGGCGTATTTGTTTTGCATCAGCATTATTATGGTAACAAATACAGTGAATTAGATGGGATTTAGGCATAACAGCATTCAGAAGGTTGTAACAGAAAAGAGATTTCAGCACAGAAGGATTATTGAATAAGACTCAGAAATTAAAACTAAAACTGATTTGAAAAATTAATCAGAATTTGACAATTCACCAAAATCTAAAAATGCTCCAGGAAGAGCTCTATTATGGTGAAATTTCAACACATAGAAGGGTTCGAAAAGCTTTTGCTAGTTTGCCAGACTACTTCTTATTGAGCAAATTTCACCAGAAAGAAATCTGAGACCTTTGGTGACAACACTACCAACTGCCTCTTCTTCTGGACCAGTGTTTGGCATGCCAGGTTTACATGAGACTTCTCTAAAGAGGTAGGCTATGTGCTTTTGTCAGCAAACTGTTTTTGTAAACCATGTGAAGAAATTTATGATCTGAGCTCTGATTCAAACTCTGAAGATGACTGCTGTCTATTTGTTGATATCCAAACTTCGGGAAAAATCTCAGGAAAAGGGCCTCCTGATATAATGACATTTTTAAATCTTATATTTTTACAGAAATAGTATTTGTATGCTCTTCTCAAACTTTTTTTCTCAGTCTTCAAGATGCACTTGGATCACACATTTCACTCTGTCTCTAATGTTATTAGTCAGAAATTATTATGTATTTCTCAATGAAAAATAAAAACCTTTCTCAATGACTAGATCTCAAGAGCTGCATTTCACTAAAGATCAAATAATATGAAACTATAGAGTATAAAAAGGTATAGCTTGTACTATTATGTTCACAAAGGCTGCATAGGCTTAGAAATCTTGTCTTCTTCATTTAGTATTTGAGCACACAACTTTCCTTCTTCTTTCCTTTTACCTCTATAGGTGGGCTGCCAGCTGGTGACACTCTCTGTGATCCGACCTAAACATTCTGGACACCAGGCTCATGCCCATGACAGCATTTAAAGAGGTCAGTTTCTTATCCAGTTTCTACAGAAGCTTCCCCAGTTAGCTGCATTAGCTGATGTAGTGCTACTCTGGCTCAAAATTAGGAAAATGGTTGTATTTCCTTCTTCATATTTTAATTGGTGGATGGAGCTACTTCTTTGTTCCAGACTCCAGTTATTTCTTTGTTCAACATTTTGGATCAGATAAATTATGCGAAAGGAGTAAGAAATTTCAGAAAAATTGTCAAACAAACCACGAATATTTGGCTCCTATTCACTGTCATACTTGGCAACAAATGCATAAACTACTAGCTAACATTTGCTTCAGAAAATTAAGTGCAACTTCTTTAAATATTGACACAGAGCTTTGTAATAAAGTTCAGCAGAATCTACAGCTGCAGGATATTTCAAGGGGTTTGGATATTTACCAAAAACTAAAGAAGGCTGCAAAACTGCTCTCTGGTTTTGTTTCGGGGTTTTTTTTAAAGCATTTTTTTTATGGTTTATATTTTGTAATCAAATACTTAAATCGTATTTCATACATACATCTAATGTAATTGTTCCAGCAGTTCTTTCCAAATGCATGCTGTTTCCTCACATAAAACAGATGTTACGAACACGTTCTTTCTTTACAAGAAATCAGTGACTTTGCAGAGAAATACCAGCTCATCCCTAAATCAAACCCAGCTAGGCATGCAATCATTCTGTGCCCACCCACATGTGCAGTTATTATTTGATTTTAATGTCCGTTTGGCCTGTTATTATAGAAAATTGTTCATCAGCAATATACAGAACTATTCAACATAAGTTATCACATTTTTCAGTTCATACAATAGTTAGTAATAAAGTTTTAGGTTGTCAGGTGTACAGTTACACCAGGTTGCTTCTTATAACAGCGATCTTCCCAGTTAATTAATTTTCCTTATTAAAAAACAAATCAATCCACAGATTCTATTTGAAACAAAAATGACAGCTTAATACTCACTTTGCAAAGACAAGGTTCTGTGCATGGATCTTCATTAATGCTACCAATCAGGCTGCAGTTACAACGCTGGCAGTTTGGATAGCCCCGATACCCAAATGCACAATGATCACATTTTTCTCCTGTGTAACCTTCTCTGCATTGACACTGACCTGGCCAAGTGCCTTGAAAAGCAAAAATGGAGAAACAAATAAATAAAAACAGGCAGCAGACTGCATTCAAGATGTCTCAGAGGGTGCAAGTAACTTAACATTTCTTTTTTATTACACTCCATGTTATGTTTCAGACTTGGCGTAACCTCAGTCTCACCATCTACTTTTCATGTTTAGAATATGAGATGCATAGAAACTGCAGCAAAACTGATTTTGTGACAGCTATAACAGCATTCATGAACAACAGTGTTAGATCTGAGACCTTCACATTGTTTTACATAGTCAGAGGCTGCCACCCCCACACAAGAACACATTCAAGGACCTGACATACCTTAAATCCTAAAGGGATGTTATGCCTCACCACTCCTTCCTAAATATTTGTTATTGTTTTGAATTGATACCTAACTGGCAGCCCTTCACAAGTAGGCAGTGTTTCCTCACACTTCAACATCCAGGAACACACCCAGATTTAAATTTTATCAAAAAGGTGCTTCCTGCTTCCTTACCACTCTGTGAGTCAGAATCGTGCTCATCTTTAATGCAGTCAGAACTCAGAGAGCCAAACGGGTCGCAGTTACAGGGATAACAGGGGTGATCCTCATAGGGAGAAACCTACAAAATGAACATTCTCTGTCAAATTCTCACAATATTCACTGTGAAAAGTAAAGTTACATCTGTTTCTTGTCTGGTACTAGCCTGGAACTAGATCACTGGAACTAATACGAATAAAGACTTGAAAAGCTAATAGGCAGCAACAGATCAAGGGACTAGTTTAATTTTAGCAAATAGAGATCAGGGGATTGCAGCCTAGAGAAAACTTAAATGTGGAAATAAAATTCGGTCTTCAATAGCACAAAGGTACAGTAACTCCTAATGGTTGGAAGATGACGCCTGACACATTCAGCATAAATATTTTTTTCATGTAACAGCAATTAACCACTGTGATGGTTTGCCAAAGATTATGGAAATGTTTAAGACAAGAATGGATGCTTTTTGCAAAGATACTCTGGTTCAAAGAGGAAGGAAATGAAAGAAATCCTTGGCTCTGTGTTCAGTGGGAGGACAGATTATCTACTCGTGAAGATCCATTCTGATTCATGATCTATAGGCTTTGAAATACAAGGCAATACAACTGATATGACAAGGGAAGTTTTCTGAATTTTGTTACAGGGAAAATTTTTCTTTGAGGTGCTTCAGATGTAAAGCAAATCAGCAATGTCCTCTAGATACACATTTATTGTCTACCAGTTGACTGAAGACTTCTTCAATGCTTCTTACAGCAAGTGAATTAGAGAATCCCCAGGTCCAGTTTACTTCTTTGGATGATCTGTACCTGCAGCCTAATCATACACCTCCAGACTCAGCCTTGCTCTCTGCATCAATTTATACTGGTTTTCTAAAGCACAGGTTTCTAAAACATGCATGAACCTGCAAAAGCAAGATCTTGTGGAGCAGAAATATAGTTCAGCATGTCTTGTTATACAGAGACCTCTAAAATTGCAAGAAGTTCGTATGTTTAACTCTGTTAGTCACACCTTAACAACTGTCTTTTGTGGAGTTTAGGCCATTTTTCTGAAGAATGACACTTGTCAATAAAATGGAAAGTACACAGACTCAGTAAGGACATACTCTACAATAATCATGTCAAGAATAATATTTCTTACATCTCACGAGACAAAGAGTCTGATCTTAGTACCATGTAATGGTCCTTTTTAACACTGTTTGAAAGTAGCTGATATAGGATAGTACACAATTTTGGCACTTCTTAAGACACTGAAACTTCAATACTGGCACTTTCTAGAGCTTTATCCACAGGAGAAATGGGTTTACTATCAAAACATCTACATTTCCACACTAGGACTTCAAGTTTTATCTTCACTTATTCTTCTCTTCTCCAACAGCTTGACCTACCCTCCCACACAACTGGTCAAGCATTTTGTTTTGATCTGAAAGTTTTGGTGGCATATCATATATAAAAAAAAAACCAAACCACCTCTATAGTTCTTTGCTGTTCTGCAACTGATAAAAATATATATATATTATTTACAATCAGATAAAATACACATCATCATGTCATGCTGTAATTCACCAAAACATTAGAATGGTACTTTTCCAAATCTTACTTTGTTTGGTCTAAAATATCCATCAGCACACATTTCACAGTTGATTCCAGTAGTATGTTGTGTACAGTTTAAACATACGCCACCTCCTATGTACTGGCCATGAATATCCATGCTCCTTTTCTGATCTGCAATACTCTGACTGTAATAACAATCTTCTGCTTTGTTATGACAGTTGCACTCTAAGAAAGAATGGAAAAGAAATATGGGGGTTTTATTTACATTTTGTAACAGTTCCTATAACTGACATTTTGCAAAGTGGAAAGTATAAGTAGAAAAGCGTATCAATCCGTCTCAAAAATGTGGGTTTTTTCTGTTTAGCCATGCTATAAGCTTCAGCAGTCTTGATACACTGTATTTCTTAGCAAGTAAGCACATTTCAAAACCATTGTCATGACTTTAATAGCACTGTTTTTAACAATATTCTATAGATCCCATTACGACAATCCTGTCAGGACTGATGTCTATAGTGATGTGTGCTAATAGCAATAACTTTAATATAGTTATTATATACTTATAACTAATTACATATACTATTATGTAAGTATTTATACATACTATTTATAGTTATACAAAAACTATTAGTAATTACATAGTTATAACCATTGTTCTTTTATTGTCTATCCTCTGCATTACAGAAGAAAATGTGCCTATTTTTTCTCTTATTTGTACCACAGACAAAAGCCTGAGAAGTCAACACTGCCAGTACACAAGTATAAGCTCAACTTAGGCTAGCAGATACTGCAGTCCAGTCATAAACACTTACTTTCCAAAAATATTAAGACTTGAATAAATACTTCCTCTAAAGAGACCACTTTCCCATATGCAACTGTAAATTTTATCTAATAGGTTCTTAACTTTCTGCAGCTCATACTATGCATTAGCAATGTGAAAAGAGAAGATGCACTAACTAGCAACACGTTCAGCCATACTGGTACAACTTAAGTCAATCCATCAGACAACCTGAAATGCAATTGGCCAATAAGCAGTTTCTTTCAAAGCATTTGTTATCAGAACATAATTGTTTATCTGACAAAATTTATGACCAACATAAGAAATTTGCATTTCAAGTACCTAACAAAATGATTGATGTAAATCTGCTCATTTTTAGAGGAGCATAATAAATTCCCAAGTCTGTTTAAAAGAAAGAGATTCTGAAAGCTTTACTACATGACAACTTCACTAGACAGTGAGTCACACTGGATAGAATATTTAAAACAATCTTAACAGTTACAATTAGAAGTTAGGTTCTCTACCTTAAAACAATCCAATGAAAGCAGTTAATAGTTGCTGGATTTTTCTTGGGAATTAGTATGAACAGGCATGAAAAGCAATCTCAAACAAGAAAATAATAAGCCTTGATGAAACAATCTAAACCTCTGTGCATACTTACTCTCACATTTGTTCCCAGCGGAAATGGTTCCTGGTCTCCACGGTTTCTGGTGGTAGCCTGGACAACACTTATTACAGCTCTCTCCACATGTGTTGTGTTCACACTGGCACTGCAATTTCTAAGAATAAAAAATTTGCTTTCTTGAATTATTTTTCCAATTGATAATTTAATCAGTGTTGCCAAAAGTCTGTCTAATATCAGATTTACTCAAAAAAATGTCAAGATCCAGAATTAGCATTGGACTGCTCGACCATGCTGTATCATCTACCTGGGAATAGTCTTTCTAGAACAGGAGGGACAAATCTCCTGTGTTGCAAGAGAGATTATTTCCTGTTGTGCCCCTTAAACTATTTAAATTTAATGCCAAAGAGTTTATTTTGAGAAAGTTACATTACCAGAGACCCAGATATGCATGCACAGAACAGGAAGAAAATTATAGCAAATAATTTGTGTACACCACATCGTAAGATCTCTTTTAGCCTCGTCTTTCTCAGCCTCCTTAGGCAAAGTCCTTTTTTCAAAAAAAATTGGAAAAGTTGTTTCCTGAAAATAAATTAATGAGATTAAAGAATACCTTTGTTATTTCATCCAGAGGGCAGCTTCGAGCATGGCCATAACAAATACACATACCACCAACAGAGATGTCCTTTATCGAATAGTAGTACTAGAAAAGAAAACAAAGTTGAAAAAAGGATGAATAAAAGACATTTATTTGTATTTGCATCTTCCACCTTACTCTGGAAAATCGAATACCAGCATTCAGCTATTCTGCAACTTGAAAAATAAAAGAAATACTTGAAAATTAAAGAAGTTTTGAATTTTTGCCAGTTTTGGAAACCTTCCATTTTGTGATTTTTCCCCCCCCCAACCCTCCCCCCCATTATTTTTCCCCACTGGTACAAAACATTAACTTTTAACTTTAAATAAGCATGCACAATTCCTCAGCTTGAGGAAAGACTACCAAATGTAACTTCAGCAAAAATTTACTTGTAAAAAAACCCAACCTTTTTCACCCTGTAAGAAGCCACAAAGCATAATAAATTGCTATATTTTAATTATATCTGTGGAGTAACAGTATGATTTCTTAAAATGGGAACTCTGACTTCCCTTAAAACCAGCCTGTGCACTCACTTACTGAACAGCTCTGTGCTACTAGTGTGTAGGCAGTGTATCATTCTATCCAAATTCTTAGCTTAAAAATCAGTGATACAGAAGAGTACAGACCATTAATATTGCCAGGCAGTGAGCAAAAGCAACACACATAAGGAAAGGATTTAATTTTCAAGGCAAAGAAGATGCAGGAAATGACCATCTGGGTTCAGTTACAGCTGCAGTATCAGCATGATTGGCCAGTTTGTATCCTGTGAATCATGTACTCCCGGGGAATGAAAAAGAAACACTTTTTGAGGATACTTCTAAGGAAAGAGTTCAAGACTCCCAGACCTAACAACTCTACAGTCATCTGCTTCAGGAAGACAAGGCAGCCCTGGGTGGTCATACATGCTGACTCCTGGACTGTTAATTCTTTGAAAGATCTTGGAGCTGGAGCAAACTAGCTTCTTTGACTTCATACTTAATGTTTTATGGTTTTAGATTTTTTATTATATTTAGTATTTTATGGTGGCTTTTTTTCATGTTACGGGCTCGAATTGCAAAAAACATTCAGGGACTTATCACGAATTGCTAAGTCTTTAACTTTGCAGAAGAGGAGAGAAGGAGATTGAGGCTCAGAAAAGTAAGAGGACAAAAGCAGAACTGTGTTTCTCGCTGTGATCCCTGCTTCATCTGCTTTTATGTCTGTTTTCTTAAAACTCACAGTGTATGGCTCACAGCAGCTGTGTACAGCTTGAAGTTGAATGAGAGATCAGTGCCAACCAAATGCTACAGACAGAAATAAATATCTAAATGTAATACAAAATAAAGGTGTCGCTGAACACTTAGAAAAGAGCTGCATCAGCCCTTTTACAAAACTATGTACCATAAACTGAACACAATTGAAAAAGTACTGCAGTTGCATCAAAAGCAACCTCGAGTGACATTTCCATCAGCCAGACTGTATTTTTTATTTTAATGATAAAGCATTATAAAAATGTTCCTAGCATAAATCATTTACACAAGCAAATAAACCAAAAAGCAAACAAATAAAAAACTATCTCTAAAAAGCATATTTTCAAAGTTGTTTCTGATGAAGTATTGTTAATAATGTCAAAGGAAAGGCAAGAATTATCCAACAACCTATCAAACCAGCTCTGTGAATGTCAAGGCTCATGTACTGTCTCCACCTCAAATAGATCAGAAAAGGCTTTCCCATCAAGTCATACTGATTACCATTTATGAAGAATCAGCTTACCCTTCTGGTAACAATGGGGTCTAGTTCTTTCGGATCATTATGGCTGAGAGTCATGAGATCAGCATTAAGAGTTCGAATGCGCTGCAGCCGTAGGCGAATGTACCGTGCAGAAGTAAACTCCAAAAGCTTTTGTGAAGGATCATCAGCACTAGGCCTACCGTTGATCAGTGACGTGTGAATCTAGAAAGAGAGATTGGCTCAATCATAAACATAATTGTAACAATAAACATCGTAGTGTGAGAATTAAAAACACAGCTTGTTTTCCAGCAACTCAGGATGGCGTGATGTTAAACTACCTGAAATTCTTTTTTTTTTTTTTTTCCCCACCCTCTACTTGCAGGTAGAATTCCCACTTCCTCACTCACGGAGTTCCAAAACACCACTCTCAGCTTATCACAGCCTCGAGTCTCCTGGACTTTCATGGAGATAGCATAAAGATAAAAACTAGTCCGTGGGTTTCCTTTCTCTTCCTTATTTAGATGGAACATGTAACTCTGGTCATAAGCACAGTTTTGTCTTTCCAGATTCCTTGTCTGCAATTTGTAAAGATCGTATCACAAAACCTGTTAAGGTGCACATGCCCAATCTGAGTCATTAATCCTCTGCTTCGTGGGGACAAGGCTGCCCAATCAGCAAGGACTACACAAGTGATATGAGCTCACAGTGGGAAACCACAACACAGATAACTGAAAGCAAAGTGTTGCCATCACAAACCAATCCATCTGGCCTCCACATTTCTCCCACAATCCCAACTGGCCCCACTGTGATGGCTTCTGGTATCGATTTGCCCAACTTGTTCTGGCAACAGCTCCTTCCTTCTCTCCAAAGCAACTTACAAACACACAAGGATTTAGTCTCATATGACCATGCAGTTCCTGCACTGTTTCATGGAAGAAACTGAAAAATAAGACCAGAAAGGCCTCACACAAATGTTAAACAGTTCACTCGGTATCATAGCAAATAAGGAATCATGCTTTCGGCTTGTCAGCTACATTTTAGAGTGCACTACATACCTTCAGTTATGAAGAGTAATTTTGTCTCATATGCTACTTTTTATAGTTTCAACTTTCTCCAGTACTGTCAAATTGTTCCTTTGAAAAATGGTTTGAATTAAATCTTAATCTTAAAGTTAGGGGCTTCCGAGACAGTAACTGTTATTTCAAGGACATACAGAGAATAGTAACGGCATGCGCACTCACAACATTATAATTTTGCCATTTATGGACTATTACCATTCCTTCTAAATATTCTAATATTGTGTTCAAAGCATGTCACTTTTCTAATGGTCTATTCAGAAACTACCTATCACCAATTTTCCAACTGCAGAGTAAGCTATGACACACACAACTTTTTCCAGGTCTGATCCTACAAATAAACACCACCTTACATAATATTCAGCTCTCATAAAAACACACAGCATTCTTCTAGTCCATTTCCTATTTTAAAGCAGAATTTAGTGACTTTTGTTAGATGTTTGACCAATCTGTTCTTGAAGACCACTAGTAGTGGTGACTCAATAATCCTCTAAGGCAAACTATTCCAGCCTTTTCTGGATTTATTGTCAGAAATCTCCTACCCTCTGAACAATGTTTTCCTTGTTGCAATTTCAGACCACTTCTTCCATCCCATCAGACATCCAGAACAGATTATTCCCCCTTGTCCCCATGATTTATACAACTGAAGACTGAACATGCCCACCCCATCTCAATCTGTTCTCTCAAGGCATACCAGGCACAACATATTCATTCAGAAGTCATGTATTCTGCTGGGAACTACAGGACAGTAGACCAAATATTCAAGTATCACTTCACTACTTCTACTGGAAAAATATAATATATATATATATATATATATATATATATATATACACACACACTCACTATAGACAAACTCCACTTTATTACAGAGCACCACATCCTAGTCTTATTAAGCCTTAACTACAGGTGTAGAATTTTCTGGGCTCAGTGCCATTTTTGCAACAAAAAGAGGAGGACCTAATCATGGCATTGGGAGTTCTAGCATGTCGTGCTTCCTCTTTATCACTTAGATTCTAGAGATTTTAAGACCCAGGAAGGCCTCTTAAAACCAATTGGCCTTACCTCCTGTGTGACACATGCCATTGCATTTTACATAGTCTTGCCTAACTATACCTCTAATTCTCTGGTAATATATACTCTCTCTATTCATGAGTAGTGCCTTCAAATGATGAAATATGAAACATTATTCACATTTTAACTCCAAAGCTATCTACTGGCTTGATCAGAACAAATTCTGTAATACTGTACTATAATTTTATAGAGACAAAAGAGGAATCTTTCCCAGCAGGAAAAGGGAGAAACAGTAGGTATAGGAACTAAGACATTAAGGAAGAAAAATACTTTTTCTCCATGTACACTGCTACACTCTAATATACTGCTTATATATGGCTTAGATACATGGATATATTTGTGCTATATATTTTTGGCTTACTTATCCCCCATGATTCGAGACCATTTCCAAACAACTGTACTTTCAGCCTTGGAATTCATCATGAGCACTGACTTCATTACACGGATTTCTAGAAGCAGATCTCCAAGCAGTATAAAGGAGGCAGACAGCAGAGCTTACAGTAGAGTAGCTATGCCTCATCAAATCTGTGAAAAATCTAGCAGCCAAACTGACAAAATGTCTGATATGGCAAAAAAATGCTACCAGTAAGTGACATCTACATTTAGACATTTAGATCCTTCTGATCTGTGGGGGATATGCTTACATCATTGCAATAAACATTTGACTGAAGTGAATGGGACTTGATGTAACCAAATTTCTTTGCGCTTGTTTTTTCTTGCTGAAACATAGTTTTAAGTTTATGTGAAAGTTTGACACACTTTGGCCCTTAGCTGCATACACTCCATTCTTTTTTCAACCAAAAAATCAAAACACATTGGCTTCTGTTAGGCTAAGAGTTACTAGCATTCTCCATGGGATAACACTGCATTTATTATCACAGCCTTACATTATAGCGTACACAATGGAGTAACCGCTGGGTTTAGTGTATTATTTCATTATGTGGCTGACATTATATAATAAATTACACAAGTACGATGAATAGTTTGCTAAAAGCAAGAACAATCAACAGTGAGGTTGCACAACTCGTAGCTCTTTTAATTATGTTACATCCCTGAAACAATGCCAATGCTTGTTTAGGAGTTCCAGCTGTGCCGAGCACTTCAACAGTGTCTGCAGCTTTATCTCTCACAACCAGGTGCTCCTAACACAGGGGTTTTATTTGCTAAATGAAAAAACCTGACAAAACATAGAACCTCTGTTATAGTCTTTCAGGATAAAGCAACTAATAATCCACAGCCAATAGCTACCATCAAAGCATCTGGAGAGAATAAAAATGTTTAGTAATGGGAATACTTAGAACCAGAGACATGCTTCATCCCAACATTTAAAAGTCTGCTATACTGGTGTATGGTGTAAAGACAGTATCATTAAAGAAGGGTAATAGATTATCTGGTAGTGCTGAAGGCAAGGAACTCTGTAGCTGTAACCCAAATGCCTTCGAATTGCTATCAGTCCATGCTCTTACTCACAAATAGCAAGTTCAGAAACAAACATACCTCTCCATGCTCCAGAGGAACTAGTCTGGAATAATAGGAGGTGCAGATCACTTCATCGTCTCTCTTATAAGTTGGCGGCCCAATTCTTGGTGTAATATTATAACGAGTTAAACATTCAGTATCACTAATTGCATAGTACTGCCATGGTCTGAACTCTGTGCCATCTATGGAGCGTTCCAAAATCCAGTTTCCAGGTCGTGGAGCATTAGCAGCTTTGATAATGACATATGCAACTTGAAAGACCTGAAAAAATGCAAGAAGAAAGCCTTAACACTTTATTATGCTGTAAAAGACCGATGGAAGCCAAGTGGGCAATAAATTCTAATGTTAAAAGCGGTATATGGTTTGCCTGGGAAGTGGATAAAATTTGGTGCAGTGACTGGGCAAATTTTTTGCACAAACTTTTGACAAAAGGCCAGTCTAATCTTTTATTAACAGAAACATCTATCATTTTTTGCCCAAACTCTGAACATTACACCAAAACATTTGTTCATGCAACTAAAAAAGACAATGCATTCCATACATCATTCTGGGTAATAGCTGAAATCTGCATGTACACTGTATGTTTCAGCATTACTTGGGTCTAACATTCTTTCTATGGGAAATATGCTATTTAGCTTCACTGCATGACTGAGGGCTTCAAAGAACTAGGTTGTTCGGCTTTTTTTTCTTTTCAGAACAGCTGCAACCCAAACAACTCTTTTGTTTCAGATTTTAGCTGGGAGTTTAATCCTCTCAGTAACAGCATTTCTGATAAGCTTTTTACACCCTATATTAAAGCTCTCTGTGCATTCCATTTTCATTTTGTGCTAAAGTTATTTAAGCAGACTATTACAGACACCACTGAAAACACGCAGAGACAAATAAGATTAATGGTACAAATATAAGCATGATAACCCTATTTAAGAATAGTAGCTCTTTTAAGATGTGCACTTTCTAAGCCATACAGGTATCAACTATTTTGTTAACAATCCTGGGTCCAAAGCAAACAGCACTGTTCAGCACTCCAGTGAGTAGCCAGGGCAGTAATTATGTTTATATCACCTTTTAAATGACCTTGTCAGGGCAGACAGATAACCCACACTGGCCCCCAGCCAGCCACAGCATTAGACACTCACGCTGAAGTGCACTTACTGCAAAGCTGTATCTTCTTCTTTACCCAATACCTACTACATCCCCTCATTTAAAAAGACTGGTTTTTCAAACTTTTAAGACTTCTGTAAGATGAGTTTAATGCCTTACATACACTACAGTATCAAGCCATATTCACATGAATGAAAAACGCCGTATTATTCAACCATCTCAGAGGTATGTATTCCCACCCTTGAGCAGACTGCCTGGTCAGCTGGTATAACCATAACTCCTGCATGCATGTGCAGTATTAATACTATGCTGAGCTCCAATTTAGCCACAATCAGCTCTTCGAGACATTTTTAAATTTAAATTTTTTTAGAGTTTTCTTTGTTTTTGCAATACTGATTAAAATCAGAGCAAGAACAACACTTGCCACGTAAGAGCAGATTTTGATTTTATCAAAGGGGAAATAAACACACAGAGTAACTGCATTGTGTGTGCAATTCAGGAAACTACTTCTGAAACAAAACATTCTGTAAGTTAACAGAGCTTTGCTTAGGAGATCTTGCAGACATGAGAAGGAAAAATAATGGTGATACTTATCTTCAAATGACTTACTAGCTTTAATACCTTAAAAAAAGTCAAATTATCTCAGTTCTGATTAAAATCAGACGTAACTTAAAACATGATATTCACTTAGTCTGATTTTCCTTTCAGGCACTCCAGTTTTATCCTTTGAGACAACAAGACAACAAGACAACAAACAGAACATTACCCATCGTTTCAATAAAAACAAAAAAATTTACACAAACTGAGGATTTTGTCCACTGACTTTTATGACATTTCAACAATGCAAGAAGTAAAAAAAAAAGAGAGAGAAGTCTGCTCACTGTTTAGTCACAGCCTCACAGTCTTAGAAATAAAACTTCTCTGGGGTCTGCGAATCCTCTGCTGTCCAGCACAATCTTAAAATTTCAACGTTAAGTGAATACCAAGAATGATAATCCAGCTGCCATGAAAAGAGTGTCTTTTATATAAAACTTACATCATGCCAACAAGCTCCAACTAAAAAAAAAAAATAATCTAAAGTAGATGCTTTTAAAGAGAGAAGAATAAAACCTGGGCTGACTCCAAGTCAAGCAAAAGTATTCCTTACATATATTCACTGATTCAGTTAGTGGTAGTTGAGTTATATGCTTGTTTAACACCACGTCATAATATCATTTTGGTGCCCCTAACCTCAAGACACTTGTATGTGACACAAGTCACTTGCATGGGTATTTTCTCCATCACAGCAGAGAACTGCTGAAAACTGTTAAAACTAGGAAACTTTCTTTGCCTGAGCTATGCACCTCCAAGTTCCTGTGAAGTCAATCATTTCTCTCAAATGCATAAAAGATGCAAGACTGGAGCCCCATTTTTTTTCAGTGCTACGGTAGAAAATTTTCCTGAAAAACTCTTCTATGATGTCTTTTATTTATCTACTTTTCCTCTCTGCTTGCTATCATCAATTAAACTACTTCCCTACTTATTACACAGTCGGCTGAACAACAAACGATCAACTTTTGATTACAGTGAGATTTTTCAAGACCCATTATAGTCTGCAGCTGATGTAGCTAGTTTTAAATCCAGTTCCAACTAGTAACAATGAGCTATGCTTCATCAGAAACTAACTGCAGCCACTGCTACAGAAATGAAAGATATTCTTAAGAGTATGAAGGTTAAATTTATTTTAAATATCAATATTCTTGGTGAGGGGGGAGTGAAGGGAAAAGCCAGTTAAAGATAAAAGCTTTACAGCAACTGTGAACATATTCAATGCACAATTCATTAAGTCAAATCTTTTCAAGTCAATGCTTTTCCAGAAAAAGTGCGGCCATGTTTGGTACTCAACACATCTAGGAATTGATTTTTCCCACATTCCTACAGTTTATCAACAGCTGAAATGAAGGTATTTAGCACTACAAACCCAAAAGACACATTCAAAAATCAGCAAATGGTTCCATAAACATTTACATATGCATAATGTAGCAAACCACTGCCTTGTTTTCTTCCCCCAGTCCTCTCAATTCTTGCCCATTTACACACATAGCCCACAGGTTCCCAAAACTATTTCATAGGTAAATTCACAACATAATGACTATCAGCAACACCAGGAAAATTAATCAGTCCTTGAAGTAATATAGGTTAAATAGAAATCAAAGGATTTTGTATAAATGCTCCTGCAGCCAAGAAGTCATGAGAAAAACTATAAGTAGGAGTTACATTCTCAGGGATTCTGTTCCCTAGCAAGGGAATTAAACTGGCAGAAGGGATTAAGGTGTTCCCAGTATTTTCAGATGAAGTTGTTTTAGGGAATGTCAGCAGGTAGGGGTTTCCCAGACCTCATATCCCACAGCTTCTGCAACCCCAAATGGATCTGAGCCAGGAATTCCATGTAATGCAAGTTGATTTTCCAACATCCTTAGAGCACTTCTTCACATACTTTTACTTTTATAAATTCTTCAGGTTTCAATATTACCAAAGGCAGTTTCTTACCATTTTCCACATCTAGTGCCCACCAACCAGCCACATGACATACTTGACCTGTGTGGCAAGAGCTAATGATTTGTATACTTTAATTTGACTGTATAGCTTTCCCAGAACTCATTTCCTTATTGAGCAACAAGGGTAAAAAAGGGCAAGCCTATGCAAGTTAGCAATTCCCAAGCAGCCATAGATTAAAACTGTCATTTTACAGGCATTTAAGCCCTCACTGTAAAGACCAGACAAATAAACTAGTACTGAAGAACCTCTTCTTTGCAGCAGCAATACCAACATAGCAAGTCACTTCTGCTTTATTTAGCTTTCGTAACGACCTTGCTTCCCTGAATGGAGATGCAGCAACAGCAAGTGCATTGTTCCTGAAGCACATTCACGAATGAATCCTTCTCCCCACTCATCAGGAAATTTTGCACATTTTTATTCTCAAGACTGTAAACTCAGCCAGCAGTGGCCATGCAGCAGATACTAGCCAAAAGTCCCTATTTCCAAGGGCATGGTCAGTGCTCTATGAGCCACACAGGTACATGCCCTGTTAAGCAGTTTTCCTGGTAGCTTTTTTGGATACAGACTCCCAGTTTCGATTTTCAATTTACACAAATGCAGGCAACAATAAGGAAAGATTCTGCCTTTTCATAGCTACAAGCATTTGACCTCCAGACTCCAGAAGTGAAAAATTAAAAGGAAAGATGAGTCCAAACACATATCCCCCCCCCCCCTCAAATTTCAGAAATATTTAACCTATTGAGAGCAGAGGTACCAACTGCTGCTCCAAATCTACACCCCAATTCAAATCCAAACTCCACATGACCTTGAAAAAACCTGAGAGGAGGATATGATTTTAGGACCTCAGGATCACTTTTAGTGTCCTACTGCATACCTTATTGAAATCACACTGGCATAATGTAAACCATGTAATGCAGAAGACCACAAAATGAACAAACCTGGAGGAACGCAAGGCTCTTGGCAGACTGGTTCCTGAAGTTTTATAAATTCAGCTAAATCTTTCCTTAAAGAGTGCAGAAAGGGAATCTAAAAAACACCTAAGTGCTTATCAAAATAGCATGACAAGTCTTGTGGTGAAAACGTTTATTACAACTAACATTACTCCACATTTTAAGTGGAACTGCAAAATCCATTCTGCTCAGTGCTGTGAACACATACAAACCTGGTTACCAGAAAAGCCTCTTTTTCTCAGATTTTGTTTTATAGTCCAAAAATGTCTAAAATTAATCTGTGCAAACTCTCAAAGAGTGAAAGACTACACAAAGAGAGGAAAAGGACCTGGGTGGTGCTGGTCAACAGCAGCAGCACTGGGCCAGTGGTGTGCCCAGGTGGCCAAGAAGGCCAATCGCAGGTGGCCAGCAAGAACTAGGGAGTAATAACCCACCTGTGCTTGACACTGGTGAGGCTGAACCTAAAATCCTGTGTTCAGTTTTGGGCCCCTCAGTACAAGAAATACATTGAGGTGCTGCAGTGCGTCAAAAGAATGGCAACAAAGCTGGTGAAGGGTCTAGGGAACCAGTTTCATGAGACAGGGCCTCTACAACTAGGTGAAAAGAGGTTGCAGTGGAGTGGATGCTGGTCTCTTCTCCGAAGTAACAAGTAATAGCACAAGAGGAAACAGCCTCAAGTTGCACCTGGGAATGTTTAGACTGGATATTAGGAAAAATTTCTCCACCGAAAGGGTTGTCAAGTACTGGAATAGGCTGCCCACAGAAGTGGTGGATTTACCATCCCTGGAGGTATTTAAAATATACGTAGATGTGGCATTTAGGGACATGATTTAGCGGTGGACTTAGCATTGCTAGGGAAGTGGTTGGATTCAATGATCTCAAAGTTTTTTTTCTACCCTAAAAAACTCTATGATATCTTGAGTATCAGCCTATATTGTTCACAGAAATACCTTCATAAGGGATAAAGATGGCTCCAGGTTCTTATCAGAGACTGTGAGGCCTAGCAATTCCTTATGACACTTTGCTCTGAGGAGTCTGCGATGTTAAAAGTGCAAAATAAACTAAATCCAGTAGAATTTCTAGTCTCCTAATCTACCTTCTATTTGATATTAATTCATTATATGCAACGGTTGTTTCGGAATAGAAGAAAAACTCATTTTACTTAAGAACTGTGTTGTAAGAATGTACAGATGAGCACCCTGAATCTTGAACCATCAGTTTTACAAAGCCACAACAAGCTTTTAACGAAACTTGCCACATACAATAAATTAGCATTGGTCCAGTGAAGTCAACAGAATAATATCTTTTTACTTCAGCAAAAAATTTGTCCTCAAAGAAATACCTTCTTGCCAACTGATTTCAGTATAAAAGCTCCGCACAAATCATATTAGGATATTTACATTCTTTTTCACCCCTTAATAGCAGAAACTACAAATTGGTCTTACATCAGCCCACAAGTGGTAATCCAGTATTCATAAAATACTCATGATCTATGAATAGATCAGGAGTGAGGGTATTTTCTCAACTTGATACTATGGGTCTTCCAAGAACAACTGGTCTTGCTTTATAATTTAAGAACTTTGTGACATACAAACTTGTGCCTTTCTGCTATGCCTAATATAAAATACCCTTGAATACCTTTAAATGTCTGATGCATGGTCATAAAACTGAGGAAGGTGTTCTTCATTTAATGGTGTGACAGAGGAATGCTTTACAGCTGGCCCAAGCATGCTGCTGACCCTTATAATAGGCAGCATTCATTTCAATTCATTGAAATTTCACAAATTAGCTGTCCAGAGGAGTCAAACCCAGGCAAAAATGCTGGTTTTATCTAAAATTTTGTTTCTGTAGAATTGCCAGTGTAGGAAGCTCAAAGTCATAAATAAAATCTTGGTATCAATATTACACTTCATTGCTAAAGCACTCTTTCCCCACTTCTGGACCTCTGCCATACCTTTAGTGGAAGGTAAAGGGCAAGCAAGACTACCATACATCTGGGTCCTGGAAAAACTGAAAGGAGTATCACAATACATGCTCCTCGTTGCTATGATCTATGTGAGCTAAAAAAACATGATGTACCCACTGACTACCCATAAAAAATCATTAGCATTAGTTATAAAAAGCACAGACTCCGCAAAGGAAAAAGATATAAACAGCAATTTCAGTACTGATTTTATTAGCCCTCTTTTCTGAATAAAATTGCATTGAACTGCTCTTCAGTCCAGCTGGTTTTAGAATAAATAAGCTAAGTGCAAGGTAGAAAATTAGGTGAAAGAATATCCCCTACTCCCTTCAACTCTGAACACAGAGACGAATACAGTCAAATACAGGATAAAGGCTGTGGTCAGAACTTCACCTAGGATAAACTGGATTGGAGCCAATTTTCACCAGGGAATCTTCCTCATATCTGCCAGCCAAGGCTATGTTCAGCATTTACCAACCTGACTGCTTGGATTATATCTCTAAACTGTACACTGGTAACAATCCCAAGAAAAAATCCATTATTCTTACTGCTACAACTTCTACTTAAAAAAAACATATATAATGACCAGATGGTCATTCTTCACATCACAAAAGGGTGAGAACACATTCAATACTGTGGTAAGGAAAGCTAAAGGGCATTTACTTTGATACATTACTTGACAAGAGTACTTGACAAGCGCAAAGCTTGAAATGTATAAAAAAAAGTACCAATGCTAAAGATATGCTGCAAGATATAGATACTGACTTCCAGGAATACTTTTAAAGATCCTAAGAGAGTATTTTAACTCATTCTCAAGCACATTTATGAAGTAATCAGTTACTAAAATCACTAAGATTTTTCAAACTCTTTTTCTTTTTGTGTTTTCTTTGCTTGTGCTGACTCGCTTAAAGTAAGCATACCAAGTCAGCTCTAATAACTCATTGACTTCAAGGGATCTCTATTAACCAAATCCTTTCTCACAGAGCAGTAATTTACATTCAGTTTGCATAGCCTTAGATGCCTTCTCTCTCTCAAACTCTCCAAGGAAAACACAGAATAAAGGCCCCTTGGGGGAAGCTTTTCAAATCGAATTAGCGCAACTGAGCGTGGGTCAGGAGAGGGAAGATATGTATTTGGTGAAACATCAACAGCATTAAGGCTGTTCAGCTGGTCTGTTTCCAAAGTAGAAAATGTTCTATGAGGATAAAACACTCCATTTTTCCTTCCTGTTTGTCCATTTACAAGCCAAACACAAAGGCAACTCTTCAAACAAGAAAGTCCTATCCAAACCTCCTGTTCCTGACAAAAGATACCCTATGATTATTTTCCTAACAGTTCTGCTTTCTAATTAAAGAGCAAACTAGACACTTGTTTAACCTACGCTTCATTTTAAAACATCAAAGTTAACCCTTCTGTTTTAATCTTTAAAATAACTTTCATGCAAGGTCTACAGATCTTGCAAAAGCTTGTTGCCAACTGTACGCTCAAGTATGCATTTCTTAGTAGCAAAGCTTCTTCCAGAGTTTGGAAGCATCCCCATGTTAATAATGGATTGTTGATTCTCAAAGAGCTTAGGTCAACGCACGGACCTGTTCAAAGCAAAACAACAAGCAAAATCCAAGAAAAATACCTGTTCTTCAGAAATCACTTTGTCTTTTCTTGGAGCAGGGTAGGAGACAGACTTCTGATTCTTCCATATTTAACAGACAAAATAATATACTAGCAAATGCTCTGTCCAGTTTAGCAGACTCCTGCCTAAGAATGATAAGTCTCTCCAAGCTTTGCCATAAAGTGCCAAAACAGAGGAAACAAATTCTACCCAGACAGTTACAGCCGCCCAAGGGTCATAAACCACTCTTTTTAGAGACATAATCCATAGCAACTCAGAACAATTGTTAGCAAAAGTTCATAGAAGATAGAACATTTCTTCCCAGTGCTTCTTCCAACAAGATGGCGATCACAGTCAGAAGAGAAGCACAGAAACTGACAAAACAACTTTTCCTTCAACAACACTAACTTTGCCCCATTTTATGCATGTTTCACTTTCTAGTACTGAAGAATATCAGCTGAGGAAAGTTTGTGTTTCCAGGGTTCTGGAGATCCTGCAATTGAACTTTCTGACATTTTACACTTCAGTCTATTATGTTGCATTAACAGGTTTACCAGATTTAATGTAAATATGCAAAATACTGAGTAATTTAAACAGAAGAGTTTAACTTGAAATCTACTGCAAGATAACTGATGTGAATACAATAATCCTCCAGTCACCTTTCTCTCTTCCTCTGAAACTCAGTGTCTGAGTTACAATATCTATGGATCTAAAGAGTTTGTATTTGGAAGTATGTTGTTCTGTTTTCTTACAGTAAACATAAAATATTTCTACCACGCCCTACTCCAAATCATTTACTCTTTTACTAAGAAACTGCACAGAGATCAGGTGACAGATTGATAGTTAATAAACAGAAATAGATGCATCCTCACATATAGAATCTGTGCTTTTGACAGTACCCTGAAAACACTGCGTGCTGCTTGAAAATCAGCCTTTGATAACACAGTTTCAAGTAATTTGCATGAAATCAAAAGTAGGGGAAAATAATATTAGAGGAATGTTGGGGAAAATACAGTAAGGTCAGGTAGAAGAAGGTTACCAAGACAGAAGAAAGGCCTGTATAAACACTCCCATCCACACATACACAGTTGTTACTGTGCCACAAATTACAACAAACTGTGACCTATATGCTTACAAACATAGTCACTTCCACTCCAGTCTGATAGGAATCAAATCTCCGAGATGCTCTAGAACAATAATTGAGAACTCAGTTAAACTCAGTTCATGTTAACTTTAGCTATGTGCTACTAAATGATTAATTGCTAAATAACCTATAAACACAGAAAAATGCAATCAATTGCATTGGCTTATATCCTACATACAATAAATGACGCTTACCTAAGTATTACTCACCTGTCTTAAATCCAAGGTGATAGTGACCCAGTGGTATTGCCTCCCATTCTGAATGCTTGGACTTTGCCACCAGTTATTGGTACCATCAATTGCACTGGAAATTGGGTGCTGTTCTGTTTTAAGCCAAAAATAAATTTAACATCTCTTGAAACTACATGTTGCACATTTTCGCCAAACCAGCACATTTATTTCACATGGAGCAGTTTCTTCCTGTCATAAACTAGTAAAAACTGAAAACTACTCCCTGACAAAAAGGCTGTCACTGGACTCTGGAGTGCTTAACAGTGATTAAGATGTTCAAGCCTACTTATCAGCCCTTTGCTCTAAGGTAGTTTCACTCACGTAGTAGAGAGGCTAAAAGTAAAAAGTACTTGACCCTAATACACCCTGCATTCATAGGGAAGGGTCAAAAAGAATGACAGAAACCCACAAAATAAAACAAAAAACAAACAAACAAAAAAAACCCAAACATATGAAACTTGCCTTTGGGATTGGCACTGTGGTGGTCGCAGACGCGGCACTGGGCATTGCGCAGGGGCCGTCCTGGGACATGCTCCACCAGCTTGCAGAACATCTCTGGTCCCTTCTCCCCACAGGTAGCATTGGTGGATATGTGAGCATTGCTGGCCAGGTTCAAGATGGCAGGGAACAAGCCTTGAAAGAAATAACAGTTATCAGCCGCACCATAAGGCAACCAAAATACAGACATGGGTATGAGAAAAGTCTCTGAACATAGAGGGTTTCATAACAAACTTCTAGCTTAAGAGTCAGAGATACAGAAAAATACAATGAAAGCAATTAATTTTGTGAAAATATTATCACACCGCCCTGACACCAGCACATCAGTCATCATACTCCTGGGGTGCTGCAGCCCTGCCTGCCCCTGCCTACAGCCCAGGGCCTTGTTTCAGCTTCCCAGGGCTCCTCTCACCCTGCCTATGGCTCCATTTCAGCCTCTGCAGGGCCATCAACCCCTGCCCAAGCAATATTGCAGCAAAACCAGCCTCCAGCTCCCCAAAGCCCAGCCATGGAGCCTGCCAAGCTGAGATCAGCCATGGGCTCACATCCCAACCCCGTTTCAGCCTGTCCCCAGGGAGGTGCCCAATGCCCGGGGCTGCCCCAGTGATCCCAGCTGCCCTGCTCCTGGCTGAGATGGTGGGATGGGCACTGGTTGTCCTGCCCTGACAGACCCTACAGAGAGCCCCCAAGGCCCTCAAGGAGCCCCTGGTCCTCATGGCACCGTGATCGCAATAACCTTGTTATTTCACTCCAACTTTGGATGCTTTATTGCTGAAGAATGAAAGAGTTAGTTAGTAAATTAACTCTTCCAGTTACTAAACCTTCTCTTCACATTGATTAAAACCAGGAGGACAACTGGCCCGCTGCCAGAAGCAAGGAGGAACTGTATAGCACGCGCTTGGCTGGTGTAGAAAATGGCATTTAACAGGAGCTCTCCACAGCAGCACTATGACTGCCCTGAACAACATACTCTGGGCTCACAAGTTTTAAGGACTGCACTTTAAACCTTTGCTCCAGGCTTTTCTGCAGCCTGTGTTAAGTCTAAGGGATTTTTTTGCTTTCCACTTATTAATCTTTACACAAACAGTTTATTGTAGTTAAAGTGCACTGCAGTTGAAGTGCTCTTGTGCACTGGAATAATGAAACAACAGACTAAGCGTGTCAAGATTACTGCCACCAGGTTGAGAATCCTTAGTGTTTTATAAAAGGAATAAAGTTGTAGTTTGGCTTGAAATCTACTGACAAAGTTTAAAGACTACTGCATGCCACCGAAAGAAGTTAAGGACAGCTTTTCAGCAATATTGTTATCACTTTCCAGCCTTCCATCCTGAGCTAAAAACTTATTTTTTGCATGTTTATGGTATAAGAAATACTCCATTTTCACTCCAAAGCAACTCCAAAAAAAGAAACTGAAGTGAGAAAGGAGAGTCCTGTCTTTAGAGATTAAACACAATGAGCCAAAATCAAAGCTTTGGTACGGAGTATTAACAGTGCTGCAAGAATTGCTACTGTTGAGAATTGTGAGGTATTTTCTTCTGTTACAAGGAATACTGTGGGGAAAAAAAAAACCAGTCATATTTGTGAAAATATATGCCTTTTCACCCCTAAAGCTATATGGATTATTTTGCTTCGTTAATCTAAAACATACACCAAATAAGATTTTATTATCAATATTTTGCTTTTCTTAACAAGTCTCTGAACATAGAGGATTCATCTCAACAGCTCAACTAGCTGTTTATCTCAGCAAAGAAACATTAAATATTCTTTTCAATTGTCTTTGTTTGCCCAGTAATTGCATTACACTGGAAATCCTGGAGAAAAGTTTTAGTGCTATTTAAACCTTGACTTCAGCTATTGAAAATGTGGATAAATACTAACTCTCTGCACCACAGTATGAATAACTGTGTGTTTTCAATTGTGCTGTACTCAAAACTTAACATAAGGGAGATGGAGTTGGTTTTTGGTTAGTTTGGGTTATTTTATTTTGAATTAATTTCCAGGCCTGGTCAGATGCCTTGTTCTCATTATACCCAAATCTGATTCAGATGAGGATGCTGGAGACATCCTATTGGCCACTCTGGTGAGGCTCTTCTGCCAGTAACATGCTTTCTGCACAGTCTTCTCTCACCTCATGCAGTATGGGTGCAGTATTGCTCCAGACCTAAAGCTGAAAGCAAAGTAGAAATGCTGCCCTCCATTTTCCTACTGGACAAGAAAGCTCGGTGGCTGAAGGGGGTATCCTTTTTTTACATTACTCTTTAATGATATAAAAATCTTCCTTATTCAATATTCACTACTGTTCATGCAGGGGTCTATCAGCTAGTCTTCAGAGCTACCCATTACTTTCCAGGTCATTCATTACCCTCACCCATGTTACACAGGAGCCCTGCCATTTCTTTCCAGAGTCATTTGTTACAGTGACATAATTTGCCTACAGTAACCTTCAGCCAATGGACTTGTGCCAAAGGAATAGCAAAGCTCTGAAGAAAAAGTGCTGATGACAAGTGCTGCGCTGGCCAAGCTTCATTCCAAAACCCCAAGCTCAAGTCACTGTAGCATTCACCCTGGACTCAGCCCTTTTGTCTGCTCAACATCAAGCACCTCACTGACTTCTAATATATATGTCAACTGAAAATGAAGTGAATAAGTGTATGGCAACATTAAGATCTCATGATGAATTTTCTGGGTCCCACAGAAATAAGAAGAATGAACACTTCAACCCATCTGAGCTGCACTGGAGCTTTGCCCAGGATCCAAATAAAAACAACAGACATTGGATACGCTTTTTATGGTCCCCTAATGGAAGAAGACAAACCTCAGCTTGCTTTCACTTGGGAGGGGATGCAGTATACCTTTAACCAACTCCTGTAAGGGTATAAACACTCACCCACTACTGCCCACAATGCTTTAGCTAAGCACCTTGATACTGTGGAGGTGCCAGCAGGTGTCCACATATATATCAATATATAGATGATATTCTAAGTGGGGGAGACAAGAGGGATGCGGACCTGCTTGAGCGAGTCTAGAGGAGGGCCACAAAGGTGATCAGAAGGCTGGAGTATCTCTCCTATGAAGACAGGCTGGAGAAGAGGATCAGGGGAAACCTTATAGCAGACTTCCAATACCGAAATGGTGCCTACAAGAAATCTGGAGAGGGACTTTTTGCAAGGGGACATATGAACAGGACAAGGTGAAATAGTTTCAAACTGGAAGAAGGGAGATTTAGATCAGACATTAGAAGAAATTCCTTGAGCAGGATGAGATGCTGGAACAGGTTGCCCAAAGAAGCTGTGGATGCCTCATCCCTGGCAGTGTTGAAGGCCAGGGACACGGCTTTGAGCAACATGGTCTAGCGGGAGGTGTCCCGAGAGGTTGGAACTAGATGATATTTAAGGTCCCTTCCAACTCTAAACTCTATGCTCCTAGCTGATTATATTCACTTTAATTTGATTCTCTTCAACACAATCATATTTTAAGGCAATCTGCAAAGGCGAAGCAAACAATTTCAGGGGACAATGAGATTAGCACAGGAGCTGATTTATTAAGAGATAATAGGTATGTTGAAAAGATAAATGAACTGTATCTTTAAACAACATTGATTCTATTCACTCTTTTAAGAAAAGCTGGGTATCCAGAATTCTGAAGAGCTCTTAGATGCTCCTCTGCCATCCTCCCTTCCCTCTACCCCCCAAAAGATAATAATAGTAATAAAAAAAGAGACTAATAAAACCATCTGGTAAAATATATTTTTATCTCTCCTAGGAAAAAGTAGGCATGATTAAGATGAGCACAAAATCAGTCACTTAAATGAGCTGGTTACAGATAAACAGATGACTGTCACTACACGCTGCTACAAGTGATGACAGTGGCCATAACAGACATAAAACTGATAGAAAATACCACGTTTCATTAAACTGCAATTTTAGCAAATGATTTGTGCATTCTTGAAGACATCGATGTGACTTTTACAGTTTGCCATCTAAAGTCAAGCACAAATGATTGAATTTTATTTATCATACTTATTCCCACTAGAAAGAAAGACAAGTGCTACATACAAAATCCTCACTGTTTCACTGCAGAGCTGTCAGGCTCCATTATAACATTAGATAATCCTAATTTTGAACCAGCCTTGAGAGATTTCCGTATGGATGCCAATAGATCCATATGGATTTGACAGAATTCGGTAGTAGACTTCTCAGCTTGCTAATCTAGTTTGGTTGACTATATCTCATTTGACAAAATACCTCACAGCCAGCTTTGCACATAAGTACCTGCTACTTTATCTTTCAACCATCAAGCCCATCTCTGTTTGAGAATAACTGTTCAGCATTTTAGAAGAGGCTACAGTGGTCCTGACAAAAGCTGGAAGAACTTTCAAATTCAACTCATTTACTTCTAACTGCTGCCCAGCTCTTTTTGTTGTAAGGAAAACTCTCTAACTTGATTTTTTTCATGCTACACTCAGCTACCCATTTTCCCCAAACCAGAGAACCACACACCACACAATACTAGAAAATGAGTAGTATATAGATGCTAATTTGACATTAAGAAAGAATAACAGATCAATACACACTTATTTGGGAATTATTCTACCTGAAAACAGGGTCTACAGATGTCTTCACAAGCTCCTTATTGCATATATAAGTACCATCATGTTCCCTGGAGACTCAATTTAATTCTTTGTGGTTTTACAAATTTTGATTTTGTTACAGATATAGACTACCAAGCACCCCAGCAGTTTTTACAGAGAAGAATTTTGAGGATTTGGAATATTTCCAAGCTTCTGGCAACTCCAATTGTGACCAATGCGTATCTGTTGATACATTCTGGATACACGTGATTTACTGCACATGAGTAGACCAATTCCATAGTATTTGCACAGTGGATCTGACGTATCCTAGACCTGAACATTTTATCTAGCTCAGCTAACCTGCCCACATACAGAAGCATCAATGCACTTCAAAGTCATTAGACTTACTCTCCATGCTTAGACCACAGCACATATACATCACTAATGGAAATACGGAAACCACACGCAGTTGTGTGCCATTTATCAAAGGCTTTTTAGACATATTTATTCCCTTCATTCTCTTTAATAAGTATTCTCAGGACCCTTGGCTGCATTCTGTCCAGCTAGATCTGAATGAAATCTCAATTTCACTGCTAGTGTTTTTTTTCACTCAGGAAATTAATAATATTTCATCAGTGTTCTGTTTCAGGTGGAAAGAAAGTGGATTTGTGCATTTTGGAAAAATCCACACACTGTTGTGTTTTTGACCATGCTTGACTGTATGGATTATCACAATGTGACTGACAGATAGGGTAAAACTGTACTTCTTCATATTTTACAGATGACACGTGGAGAGAGAGTCACCAGAATAACAATCTTCTTAACAGAGGCAGAGCTGACTAAATTCATTATTTGCAAACACAGTTGTACAAACAGAAGGATACCTATGAGTGTTCTGCTTTACACAGGCTTCCTTGTGTCAGAAAATATGTTCAATAAGCTCAATAAAGATAATACTACTTCTTGCTATCCTGATCAGCACATTGAAGATGGCAGAACTTACAGGGAGGCCACACTTAAGACAGCTTCCCTTTGAAAGCAGATTTGCGAATCTGCCTGATATCACCTGAAAGCTGAACAAAGTCGGGTGGAGTTTGTCAAGGTTCTTTTTAAGAAATCAGAAGACAAAAATTATGGGGAATGAAGGCAAAAGATTATCTAAAGCAAGCAAAGAACTGAGTCCAGAAGATGACATAATATTTCCTGGATTGTTCATCAGTGTATGCAATGAAGACTCCCAACTAGACTTCAGTGAGCAGCTCTTCAGGGCATTCAGCGAAGCAACAGCCTGATTTTTCCCCAAGTATTTGGGCTTTTCTGTGCTGAGCATAATAAAGCATTAATCTGCAAGTGAACAAAGTAGATGTGACTTAAAAAACCATAAAGAGCTCATGTGTGCAGTATCAATAAGCTTTTTGTGTAATTTCTCGGAACACAGAAACACTTGAAGGGGTCTACTCTCATTTGCAAGTTAGCGTTTTTAAAAATGTTAAAGCCATCAGTGGTTCATAACAAGCAGGCAATGTTGAAGATTGCTCACAAGCAATACATTCTCCATTTCCTGAAAACATTTATAGAGGACACAGTGACAGTTGTTCAGAATAGTTTGATGCACTTCTGGAAAACAAAAGGCTAAGGACAAAATGTAATAAAATGTCACAGAGTATTAGAATGTCTAAAATATGTAATAGTATTACACTGCAGAAGTCCAGGTCACATTTTTTATAACAATCTCAGACAGTTTTCAATAACACAGATTTGGTTTCATTTTTCTGTCTTATTCATGTTTTGAATTAAATGAGTTTACTAAATAAAAGCCCTGGAACTACCAGGCTTGGGTTCAGATTCCTTGCCTGCTCAATAGATTTATCCTCATTATAATCTACTAGCAAATGTCCCTTAATGTCTCCTTAACCTTTTCTCTACACTTTCATCAGAATCCTATCCTGTAATCATAATGAAAAATCCAGGCTGATTTCCCTAAAACAGAAGGGCACCACTAACTTCTAATTGCAGGGATTAAGGCACTTATTCCTGCTTCTTAGCAAGAAATCTGGGATGTAACGCTCAACATGCCTTATAATCTATTTTGTGGAAAGGATGCCTAAAAACATGCATTAGCTGCCGCACTGACACATTTGAAGACCTGAAAGCTTCACTACAACTTAGACAATAGACTTAGGCAGAAAGGCACTTCTTAGAAGTTTATTCAAAAACTGATAACTTGTTTTCCTGTAGCCCTGTGGAGAGGAGAATTTCTGCTAGCACAATACAAAGTTTACAGCAGCTAACTAAGGGGCATGGTTTTATTAGCAGAATCCCTGCAAACTTTTATTTGCTGTTTAGATCAAACCACTTCAGATTAAAATGAAATCTCACCACCATGACAGACCAATATCTTCTCCTAAAACCTGTTTCCTATTTCTTGTCATACTGTAGAGCAAAGCTGACTAATCGGTCAATCATAGAAACACTGGCTGGGGAACATAACGTTTATTTAATTCAAACAGTTTTTCATGTAAGAACATACTAAGTTTGTCTATTCTCAAGAGCTTTCAGAGAGGTCTATTCCTCAACATCCCTGACAAGTCCACTCTGGTGTTTTATCACTTAGAGTTACAACTTTTTTAGTCCTCTTTCCTGCATTCATGATCTTTCATTATCTTGATTACAGCTTTGATTACCTGAAAGGCTGTTATCACACACCCTTTTCTCTCTTCCAGACTAAGTAAACAGCCCTTTCAATCTTTGCACAGTCGATTTTTTTAACCTCTTATCCTTCTGAATCTTGGCAGTTTGCATCTCTCCAATAGTGCAGCTCCTCAGATCTCATCAGCACTAACTGGAGTAGAATAATTCCTTAAATTCTTGTCAGTGTTGTTAACACATAGAATCATAGAATCATACAATAGTTAGGGTTGGAAAGGACCTCAAGATCATCGAGTTCCAACCCCCCTGCCGTGGGCAGGGACACCTCACACTAAACCATGCCATCCAAGACTATGTCCAACCCCACCTTGAACGCCGCCAGGGATGAAGCATTCACAACCTCCCTGGGCAACCCATTCCAGGGCCCCACCACCCTCACAGTAAAGAATTTCTTCCTCAGATCCAATCTAAACCTCCCCTGTTTAAGTTTAAACCCATTACCCCTTGTCCTCTCACCACAGTCCCTAATGAAGAGTCCCTCCCCAGCATCCCTATAGGCCCCCTTCAGGTATTGGAAGGCTGCTATGAGGTCTCCATGCAGCCTTCTCCAGGCGGAGCAGCTCCAACTTTCTCATCCTATCTTCATACGGGAGGTGCTCCAGTGCCCTGATCATCCTCGTGGCCCTCCTCTGGACTTTCTTGCTTCCAGAACAATCTGCTGATTATTTTACAGCTCTATTCTGCCAAACTTTTGGAAATCACACTTAAACAATGCAACTGGAGACCAGAAGAAAGAACAACAAAAAATCCATTACAGCAGTCAATGTGACCCAAAATATTCTGCTTGAACCCTGCAAGCTGTTAGAGCACAAACAAGCTGGAGAAATCCAAACCCTTTCCCTTCCTCCCTCAAAATGGCAAAGGGTTTCTCTGCCAAACATTTTCTGCTGTTGCTTATGTGCATTCAGCATTATTAATGAGAGCTTTGACAGTGACAGGGTACTGCAGCAACAGGCATTTGCCTACTGTGGTCTGCCTGGGCAAGGTGATGTGCTAATTAACATTCAGTACTCAGAAATGTATTGGAAAAAAGTATAACACTGCAAATTAATAACATTCTGTTAAATTCAGACTGCATAAACTGAAGGCAAAAGTTTGCTTACTCAGTAATGAGCATCAGCTGTACTATTCTCCCCCCACTAGTTTCCTCCATGTAGTTTGTGAGGGTTAAAGAGCAAAAGTCTGGTATAACTTGCATGACTTCTTGAAAGTTTCAAACACCAGCATACGACTAGGTTGCTAGCCAGAATGTAGCAGAGAATTTGAGCAAGGCAAAATGTTTTTTCCAGAAATGGGACAGAAAAACTGAACCCTAATAGGATTTTAAATTTCAGTGTAAGGAGCAGAATGCTAAATGTAAAAGGCAATGGAAAAGTAATTGAGGAAAACATTACAAAAATAAGGGAGGAAAACATTACATGCCAAGTAAGACTTAATTGTAAGATGCTAAGTTTCCCAATATGCAGTACTGGAAAGATAGAGAGTTAAAATTAGGGAATTCTCAAACTCACTAAAAAATGTCTACAAAAAAATGTAGATTAAATATTTAGCAAGAAAATAAGGTCAAACAATACAGCTGTACAAGAAACTGAAGCTTGTCACCTCTGTTAGTTACATAGTAACTAATGTTTTCTCTACAAAAATATTCAGGTTTTTTATACCACCAGTTTAAATAGTAGTTAAATACTGGTTTAGACTGATTACTAATACTAGATCTAATCCTTTAGATTATGAAACTAAGTGTTAATAAGTTAACTAATGCAAACTTTACAACATCCTACCTTCTCAGTCCCTCTCATGCTCAGAGCTTGTAAATGTAGACTATTGCATACATAGACTATGGCATATATAGACTATTTCACAACACATGTACTCAGATTGGAAGTAGAGAGGATAAGGATGCAAAGATATGGGTCAGTGTGCAAATGCTTAACACTGAAGGAGTTTAAGCAACTGGTTTTCAATCCCATCCTGAGATTCCTACAAATGAGCTACCTCATTTCCCAAAGGAGTACACCTCACCATTGGCAGTACACATTCAGTAGAATGTTTTAAAAGAACAGAAAAACGTTGGCAAATACAATAGGTTTAATAGCTTACATTACAGCACTGAATGTGATTTCTGTTACTATGTCTCAGACCTTCACAAATTGCAGGGATCTGAGGCAAAAAAAATAAGTTACAGTTCTTAGGGATAAAGAATAAGAACATCAAAAAGTTTTATCAGAGCAATCTCTAATGCCTTCAATATTGGCAGTAACTTGCTGCTTTCTTTCAAACCAAACAACTAAGCGGCAGTCGGAAAACAGAAGAATACTAGCTTTCATGTTCGTTTTCCTCATCAGACAGCAAATGATATAAAAGGTGGGTAATTTGTGAGCACTATCAAGCATTTTCAAAGCATAATCAATATTTCTTCCATCAAGTTATGTCTTGCATGCACTGTTTTTTTGTATGGTGCTGGCCTGTTCAAGAATATGCCTAGACATTGTCACAGCATTTAAACCAAAGCAAAAGAGGCAAAAGTTGACAGATGGGCAGGCTGCCAGGGAACAACAAACCTGCTAGACCATGAAATTAGTTCTTTCTTGCTCATGCGAAGCTTTTTCCACACACTGAGGAATATACATTACTGTGTTTGTTGTTTTGGGGGTTATTTTTTTTAGCATTACACTAGCCTTTTTTCCTGAAGTCACCTTAATCCTGGGAATAATTTTCACCCAAACCTGAAGTAAATACAAGCCACAGCTATTAAATACTTCAGTGTCTTTGTCAGCTTTGCTTACATGCAGCCTAAGACACAGTATTACCTGTCATGATTTAAGCCTCTCAGCCACGCAGTTTGCTCACTCACTCCCCCCTCTTTCTTCCCCCCGCTCCCCTCCCGAGGGGATGGGAAGGAGAATCGAAAGAATGCAACTCCCACAGGTTGAGATAAGAACAGTTTAGTAACTAAGGTATAACACAAATCACTACTGCTACCACCAATAATAGTAATGACCAGGGAAATACAGGAGAAGAGAATACAACCGCTCACCACCAATACCCAGCCTGACCCAGCAGCGAACCCCCACCCTTTCAGGTCTCTGCCCTCCGTTTTTACATCCTGGGCATGACGTGCTGTGGTATGGGATACCTCTTTGGTCAGTTTGGGGCAGGTGTCCTGTCTCTGCTTCCTCTCAGCTTCCCCTCCTCCCTGGCAGAGCATGAGACTCAGAAAGTCCTTGGTCAGACCAAAACATTACCAAGCAGTAACTGAAAACACTGGTGTTATCAGTACTGTTCCCAGGCCGAAAGTCAAAAACACAGCACTGCACCAGCTACTAAGGAGGAGAAAAATGACTGCTACTGCTGAACCCAGGATATTACCCTAGATCACTGTGACAGTAGTACTGGCAGTGTGAATGGCACGTCAAAGACTAGGGACCTCAGTCATTTGTCATGCATATGTCCCAGTATCAACAAGACAGAATATTTCTGGTCTTTCCAGTGTTGGGTCTAAAGCAGCCTTTTTCCACCCCTCCTCCCTTTTACTATGACTACCTCAATAGATGCTCACTCTACACTTCTTTCCGATAATCTGTTTTCAAGCTGTGGCAACAGTCTTCCTTGTAAATGTAAATCCTGTCTGTGTTTAATCCAAATGAAATTTGCATGCATAAATGTGCAGCTTTAGGCTTCACACTGAATCATTTATTATAATCAATAGAAAGTTATGACCCAAGTATTAGCTCTTTCCTGATTCTGAATTTATATTTACACTTTGCAAAGTCTAAAAGACCTGAGCTTGAGAAGAATTTTAAAGGTTTAGTGGTCCCAGTCACTTTTGCACTGTGACTCAGTATCACAACCGCACAAAATGTTACTACTTCTTTTCCCATGTAAACATAAAGGACCCCTTGAGGCAGCTGGCTTCCTGTGATCACAAATGAAGTATTACAGTAAGAAGCTGCACTACAAAGGAACTCTGAAATGTATTTTTCACTTAGTTCATTTAAGCTTGCTATTCACCAGCCATATGTAAAAACAAAATTTATTTCACTTTTTTTTCACTAGTGCATTCAATATGAATGCATTATCTTAATATTATGAATTACAGCTGCCTTAGAGAAAGTCAAATTTTTATTTAAAATAAGTGGAATTTTTACGTTAACGAACAAAAGCTATTTCAAGTAGAAGAGTTTTCCGCACTTCAGAACTACCAGCACTCCTGTTTTACAAGGACATGTTTTTTTCAGATATGGAAGAAAAATGTTTTCATTCCAGCAGGCACAAAGCCATTACCCAGGCACATAAGATCTGTATCACTGCCAGATCTTCCTGGGTAGAAGGAAGCACACTTCCTCCAGCTTAAATGGAACTGAAAGGATTTGCAACTGTGAAGCACTGAAGGCATGCAAAACTTGATCATTCCCTTATCTCTACCGACAAGATTTTGCAATCTCTGATTTAAATAGCAATTGGGAAATAACTTCTGTAGGGTTTGTTTTGGCTTTTTTCAGTTATAACCAGCTGTTCAGTATGCTGCAGAACATGTTCTGCTTTTTGCAAAAAAAAAAGATATCCTGCTACTTTTTTCTAGGTATTTTACTCCAAGCAGCAAAGTAAAACTGTAAATCACAATGCCTTTCTTTACTTACATCTGCTGGTCTCCAGGCACACAGGTTAACACATGTACACGCCACATATTGCAAGTGTTCTAAAAATATTAATAGCAAGTCACCTGTTGCACATTTTCTATGTTTCAAACCCTCACCACATTCAAACCCTCATTATCTTTACAGCAAATGCCTTCATGAAAATCAAAGACATTTGTGTCATACAGAATAAATCCTGAAAAAAGTGTGATTTTAAGGACACAAAAATAAAGAGGGGAAAATAACAACCACGATTGCAAACTTTGTAAAAAGTTCTCTTCTGTACTGCCATCAATGCTTGATAACTCAGCCAGCCTCATGGAATTTTAATCAAGTGTCCTGAAAGTATTTTGCCTTTGGCCTGAAAACAAGAATGATGCATTTCAACCCAAAGGGCAATTTTCATAGAAAATTCTAAAAGCCTGAAGACCACGACTGTTCAAGCAGTTCCATTTAAAATTCAGCAATGCTACACTGACACTAAAAAAGTTGCAAAGCATATTTTAGATCCTACCCTGAAACACATATTTTTGCTGATTACTGTTGGAAATGAAGTGATCATACTGGTAGGGCTGCAGATTGGGAAGCTTGTTTCTGGTTGTCCTTCAGAATAGAAAAGCTGAGGAAGACTGCTCAAGTTAGAGAGCGATTGCATCACCAGTTGGTGCTATGTGGCACACAGAAGTACTTCTCCTTTGGGACAAATATCCCGACATGTTCCATGCCACTGCACCACTGAGAAGCCCCTTCTTGTCCTCTTTTCTTGTCAGTACAGCAGGATTTTCAGCTTACCAGAGATATCCAAACTTGGATTTGTCCATTACCACTATTAGCCATGGCAGCACAGAAATAGCAGATCCTTATACCAAGAACCCACAGCAAGAAGTCTGAGCAATCTGACATGTCCCTGGAGCTAAAGATCAGTGTGGCAACCTCTGACCCATATTGAGATACACACTGAATACAGCTGTCCACTAGCAGTCATGCTTTGTACCTACTGCTTCATTGCTGCCTTCACACCATATATTATCACTCATCACACTGGAAAGATCTATTCTCCCTTAGTCATCATGCAATTAGTCTTGAAGTTCCCTGCCCTGACACATACATCTCACTGTTTGCAAAGAGCAGCCTCCTCCACCTCACAGAAAACCTGTGCTGTACTCTGCAGAATCATTTCTTCAATTAGAAATGCCCCCACTACAGTATTATCAAAATGCAAGCAACAAAGCTGTCCCTTGTGTAACCACTCAAGAGTGGCCATCCATTTGACTCTGGTATTAGCATCTGCTTCAAGCCTTTAGCTATGATAAACTTGCTCCGTACAATGTTGGCACATACTGCAAACTTTCTTCAAGGAAAATAAATTGGGATAAGGCTTGCAAGGTCTTATTCCTGTAAGTTTTAGCTTAAAATTCTTGCTTACTTCTAAAGACCATTTCAGTAACAAGCTCACATTTTTACAACAGTAAAAAAAATTATGGCTCCTAAAATTCTGATCAGCTTTGAGTGAGACTTATCATTAATATCCAAAATAACCCTTAAAAATACCCACGGCTGGTTGGTTTTGTTTGGTTGGGTTGGGGGTTTTTGCATCAGATTTTCTTTCTATTTGTAAAAATGTTTTTCTTAGTTCTGCAAATGTAAAAGCAAATTGGATTAGTCAGGCAACTAAATAAGGCCCTTACCAAACCAATGCATTAGTTAGCAACTACTGAAGGAATAAATGAACAATTGTTGGTAGATAAATTTAAATTTACAGCAATTCTCCCAAAGTGAGTGGAGTTTATTTGAGCCTTCATTTTCCCATCCAAATTTTTATCTCTTCAGACTATTTTAAAGGGTGTTTTCTTGTAGAAGTAATTGAGCACATATTTTAGAGGCTTTTCAAGTAAGAGTAAATAAAAGGAATCCTAAAAATTTCAACAGCACGCATTTCACAACCCTAATTTAAACCAGGGTTTCCACAGATCCTGACTATTCAAAGGAATTTCACTTCAAGCTTCTGTTATCTAGCCCTTCTCAGCCAATAAAATAGAAACAATCTAATCATCAGAGGCATTAGCACACACTTATAAGCCTCTCTTGCTGTCCCCTCTTACAACAGTGCAAGATAGGCCACAAAAGGCAGCAATGCAAAGGCAAGTGAAATAAATGAATGGTGTGGCATGGAGAACAACAAAACATGTATTAGCTATTCATGCAATTGAATGGGAAATTTCCTCCATGTAAGAGAAAACTAGACAAGAAAACACACTGGCCTTTCTTCCACAGTTTTATTAGTAGTGAAGCACCTACAGGAGCTGGTTTTCTCACTTCTGTAAAGCAACAACCAGAAACAGGGAGGGCATAATTTGATTAATCGGTTTTTCAAGCACAAGCCTACTGCTGGTGCTAGACTCAAATCGATGCAATTACTGTCTAGATATGCCCTGATGGATCTGGAATAGTCCTGAGAAGTCAGCAATGACTGGCCAGGAGGAACACTAGGTGCAACCAGGCTCCCCAGCTTGACATCCTCCCAGGCATCCAGCCTGCCCACCAGCTCATGTCATTGCTGCAGAGCTCATTCTGCTGGTGCCCATGATACAAAGTGAGGGATGACCTAGACCCTCCTCCAGGCCTCCCTGGAAGGGCAGCACTCAGCCAAAATCAAACTGCACTGGAAGCACCAGTCACTAATAGGTTTTCTCCTCTCCGTCCCTCACAAACATTTCTTTACATGCTTCTTTGATCAGATGAGTTTTGTGACAGAAGGCAAAATGCCAGTTGTGCTTTCAGAAAACTGAATAAACTATCAATACAAATCTAAGCAAGCACCAGCCTGCATTTATGCTCAATGGTTGAATTCCAAGGTTTATTATGACTTGTGCCACTGATTTGTGAAGAGCTAGTAATTTGCTATTGAAAGCAAGAAAATAAAATCCAGTGATCAGATTAAAGCTATAGAAATCGTTCTTGTGAACTGTCCTCTCAGCCTTTCTGCAAATAAAAGCTTACAGATATATGATAAAAGAAGCAGTGGACATGGGCCTATCTTTATGGTCATTTTGGAGCAAAACAGCAGTAAAAAATGTAAGAAGTGCAAAGGGAAAAATAAAGTTTCCACTTTGGGAAGACCATATCTTAAACAGCTTTTTAACCTTTATTCTCATGCGGGAATTAAGAGGGTGGCTGGATCTCACTGCACAATAAGTGAGCTCACAGAAAGGAATTACATTATGTTTGCAAAACAACTTTCAGATTTGAAACTTTAACCTAAAAGAATTGGCTAGGGAATATCTCTGGTGGAGTTGGTACTGCATCAAATGACAGTTAAGAAAAAAAATCACCAAAGGCTAACAAGTTAAAGATGATAAAACAGAAAGAATTGCTGAAGGCTGAAATCTACTCGGCCTACACAAAGCAGCAGCGGGATCTTCATGGCCTTGCCTGGTAGGAAAAGCCCAGAAAAGACAAGATGAAACAACTGAGTCCATCAATCCCCACTAACTGCTGCTTTACACAGCCTGCAAGGTTGGACCACTTGTGGAAAGGGCATTGGGTGAGACTGTCTGCCATGTATCCCACACCCTTCCAACAGCCTTCTGAGCTCACACGCTCACAGTGATTTTCCAGGGAGACCTTAAAACAAAATTTAAAACAAAAAATTCAAGTTTTGGGGTAAAACCAAAGAATCCTATAAGTCCATTTTGCCCTGCTGGGAACACAAGGGAAAACTCAGGAATGGTAACTGTTGCTTCACAATCAGGAGGGGAAGTCTGAATTATGTCCATCTACCTGTCTTTGTGATAAGGATACTGAAGGCTTACACTTTGAAAGTATTTTTAGTCTTACACTTCTATGCTTTCTAATTTTTAGAGTGCTATTTATAGCTACTGTATCTACAAAATAAGTTCTCTAGTTTTCCTGCAAAACTGTGATGTATACAGCTTTTAATACTCAAAAAAAAAGGGTATAAAATAATTACATCTCAGGGCAAAAGCAGGTTTTTTCCCCTCTAAAAAACACAGAATGACTGAGAAATCATTAAAGCCCTTAAATAGCAGAAGTAACTAAAAAAGAATGAGCACAGCTATATCTAACCTTTTCCTTACCCACAAGCAAATGAAGCACTTGCCTCAAATGTGAAAGTCAGACAGAGCTGTACCTTTGTCCTAGTTCCCAGAGGCACTGCACCCAGCCTCTAAGATATCACTCAAGTACCTAAAAACATATACAAATGGGAAGTTCGATTGATGTGCATATAAGGTTTAGGCCAATTAACAAATCACAATTCCTGCAAGCTGACCTAACCAACCTCATCTTGCAAAACTTCTCCCGTACACCATTCTTCTGTTTGGTCAGAAAGGGATACCTGAAGGAGAGAAAAAATACATCTAGAAGAAGGCAGCAAACCCCACCTGAAGATCCTGTGTGAGACTGCTGTAAATACCAACAACTGATCAACACACACTGATAGTCCTGAATTTCCAGAGATGCATTTTCTAGGCCTTCAGGGAACAGAGAAAATATTTATGACAGACAATTTCTTATTTTTATCTTAATCTTCAGTCTACTTAGAATGCTTTCATGGGATTTTTCTGTCACATACCTTTGTACTCTGAGAAAAGAAGAAAGTCTTGTGGCTTGTTGATGCTGACTTTCTTTTAAATAAGATGGGAAAAAAAAAAATCAAAGCAGCTTTTAAATGTAGGACTTTCTAATCAAGGCCAAGCACAATGTCTTCCCCACAGAACATCCAAGATGTTCTCTGCAGACCAACAGAAAAACTGAGTTTCCTCCTTCTTCTTTATTCCTCTCTCCCATCCTTAAGTCCAACCTCAGTTAGCAAAGTGTGCACCTAGTTGAGATCCATTATCTTGTACGTTACTGTTTTTACACTACAGACTCCTTTTAATACAACTGAGCTCCATTTCTATTTAATAAAAGTTTGAAAATATATTTGTTGCTTTTCACGAATTTCGGAAGCCTTGTCATTTTAATGCAATGGTACCCAAAAAGTCAGCATTCCTGGGGATGCGCAATGCGGTCTTGGAGGTGACTTCATAGACGGCTCATCTAAAATTGACTTCTGTAGAGTACTATATAGAACAAAGTCCGCTACACCAAAGCCTCAACAGCTAAAATACATCAGAGAAAACATAAGCTCCAGAATTACATCTGTTCTACAAAGTTTTGCTGTGGTGTGCAAAGTTCTGTAGCCCAAAAGAAAGGCAGATGCTGCAGCTACATGCTCCCAGATCCAGCCAGTAGTAAAGCTGAGCATGTATTCCCAGCAGGCACACACATTAGCCAACACACACATAATGCAACATATATATGCATATACATATGCCCAGTCACATAGATCAACAAAGGCAGAACAGAAACACACGAATGCAACCATCAACAAGTCTCATCCTGTTCACTGCTCCCGCTAATCAGGGATGATAGCAGAAAACATATATTCACGTAAAGATATATATGCAATGTGGATTCCTTCAGTAGCCTGACTTGGACTTTCAGTCTGTCCAGTAACTGCCCCTTCCTAGATGTTACTAGGGTCTCTCCCTGCTAACACCTGCACATGTAAGCCCCTGGTGCCCATAGCCTCACTCCAGCCACCAGTTCATAGACTTCCTTACACACACCACCATCACCTCATCACACCCAACACACCAAAACACACTCACTATGTATCCCTCTAGTTACTGGCCAATATGTTCAGTCTGCCTCGCAGCTGGCGCTAGATCTTCTCATCTCCAGTTGTCTGAGGCAGACACAAACATGCAGATGGGTCTCTTGGTTGGCTCCTAGATCCAGTGGTCTAGCCAGCAGTTGCCTTGGATCTCCTCTTCCCTCCAGTAGCTTATTTCTGTAGGCTCATTATTAGGTTGCCCCACCTTGTTCCTCTGTGCTCCTTTGTGTGTGGGGGTATGAAATTTATCACATAATCTAACAGGTTAAATACAGGCTGGACAGTTAATAAGTATCTTGTGGCTCTACTACTTTAACCCACATGAAGACACAAGGGGTGTATAGGTTCACTGTATCTGAGGTTTCTGACAGAGGGAAAAAGTGAGCACTTAAGCCAAGTATACCATTCTGCCCAGTTTTGCCAAAAATAAAAGGTTTTGGCTCACCACAATGTTAAGTGATCCTGCCTCAGACTCCCATCATATTTTTAACTCCTGCCTCACACTGCAGTTGCAAACAGTACTGTCTTGAAGTTTTCTACAAGTCTCAAGGTACTTCACGTTTCTGCTGCAGATTTCATTAAAAAAATGGTATTTAAGACTGATGGAAACAAGCTCTATTCAGGCCATTAGCAGACACAAACCTGCAATACCGTACCATAAAGTACCTATGGCATATTTTTTTTTTTCATCTTGTACAAAAATCATTTAGGAATACAAAATCCAGCTCATCTTGAAAGTGGAAGAAGACTTTCTTCAGCATTTTATGGCCATCCAAATACACTCTGGAAGTCTGACTCTCAGTTTTGGAAGTGTCAGAGGAAACCATATCAATGTACAGAACACCTTTGACGGTATTAGACTGTAGCAAGACAACCAAGATCTACCTGCCTAGGCACATCACCTCTGAAGAACTAATTCGCCATCCTCAGTTAGGCACTAAAAAGTCTGTCTCCACCAGGTGGGATACACAGCCGTCCTGCTGAGTGGTGTGAGGCTTGAGTGACGCAGTAAAAATACAGCAGACATGGGTACAATAAGAAAAGTTCTTATCCTGAATTTAAACACCTGATTGATCACTGCTTGCAGCAAGTAAACAAAAGAAAGTAAGGCCTGCAATTGGATTCTCCTTCCATCCTTTGAATGCCCTAATGATCCAGCTACAGCATCAGGTTTTTTTCTTGCCCATTCTTTGCACACATTAAACTTCAATTCTTGGCTGCACAGCAGCTCAGTTTGGAGAGATTTCACACACACTTCCTCCTCCCCTGCATTACCTGTTACACCAACATGGTAATATATTCAGAAATTGGAGATGTGGGTTCAAACTATCCCAGACTAAGGAGATTAACCTAAATCTCCCACTTCCTGGGCAAGTGCTCTAACAATCTGATTTACATGCAAACCATATCATTTGTTTCATCAAAAAAAGTGGCTGCTGACTATAGTGTCATAATTTGTGTATTAGTCATAGCCTAAGCATACTTAAACTAACAAATCAGATTCTATAAGCAAGATAAGTTTGGAACCCAAATGATGAGAAGTATGAGAAATACCTGTGTCAAGCTCTGCCCAGATGAAGCACCCGAGGCACCTCCCTGGGACCATTCAATCCCCTCAGCATCAACACTTAAAGACTATTGTTTCCAAACCTCCAGGCAGGAACAACTGAGCAGGCTACTACAGCACAACAGTTAACAAAAACAAGCTGATAGGAGTCCAGCTGAGGAAATATTTAGTCTAAAACTACAGCCTTGAAAGTTACCCTTACTACACTTTAACAGTAGCAGGATGGGTTTTTTTAATTATAGAAAAATCACCTGACAGGGACAGAATCAAATTTATGACATACAGGCAACAGTGTGCAAAACCATTAACTGATATTCCTTTCTACTTTGTAAGCCTGTCTAACTGTTACCTCCAGTATAATTAAGAATGCATTCCAGCAGAGCAAAGCTGCACATAAGCCTCTGAAATGGCTATTTGCTTCTGAGGTTGTAAAATTACTCTCATCTAGCTCCAAACCCTAGCAATAAATGCTTCAGGAGAAGTTACTCAGTAAGTGGAAACAAAAGACATAACTGAAAACACAAACTCAACTTTTCAACATGATGGGGACACTTTAACAAAGCACCAGCAATTAAAACACCAACCACATTTTATAGGTATGTAGATATTAATCTTTAGGCTGAAAGAGCCAACTATTAATCTTCAGAGCTGTTCAGTGCAGTAACTACTATTCTGCAATTCTCTTTCTTAGATCGGACTTCTGCACCTTCTAACAGACTCTTGCAACCACTGTACACTCGTTTCCTCATCTACTGACAGGGCAAAAAATCCCAAGAAATGTGGAAAGTTCTAACAAGGTACTCTCCATGGTCATGCCAAGATGCCCTTCCCCAAAACTTCTCCAGCGCTCTCACAATGGCTTTGAGAAGTCTTTCCAGCCTCACCACAAACTGTATTTTCACATCACCACAGTGCTTGTAAGTTTGAGCTTCAGCTGTTTACTTCCTGCAAAAGCAACAGAGCTATTCTAATCTGCATTGCATTCTTCACATTGTTTTAGGACCAGTTATCTTGAATTCTGGTCTCTGTAAGGCAGTTATCCACCAGCAGGGTTTGATACTGCTTCCTTGGATGGTCTGTGATCTCATGCTGAGAAAGAAAAAATTCTATCAACCTAATCAAATGGGAAGAATGGTCTCCTGACCTGATCTTTCAACTCCAAAAATGTAATTATGAATTTAAATAGCCCCAGGTTGGTGGCTTAAGAGCAATCAAATACACTGGCATCTTCCATCACTAATATAAAAAAATGTGTTTTATCAGGATGCCTCTAACAATGTGACCTGCTACATAAAAGCTGGAATAACAGAATTAAACTATTTGCAAAAGCTGCAGAAGATCACTAAATTTCTAAGAAAAAGGTACTGACTCTTCTTAATTACAGTTGACCAGCTTTAAGAAAATTCCTACCTCTTAAAACTGTGTGCATATTCAAATATGAGTTAATAGTGAGCGAAGGTTATTTTGGTGTGCAAAAGATGGCATCTTACCAAAAAAATAACAAAAAAGTGAAAAGTAAGTTATGCATCATTTCGGCTGGCTTTTCATTTGTTTCTAGGATTGAATTTTCATAACCAGAGTGTATGTATTTACAAGCTGAAATATACAGACTCTGCAACTTACTTAGGCTTGATTTTGCGTCCTCACCTGGACGATGAGGGTTTGTACACACAATGATACTAATAAACACACTGCAGTGTGTAACCATCCAGATGCTAATCTCCCACACTGTATCCATCTTGAACACCACACTTAGCCATAAAGAAATCTTAAGTCATGCATCTGCACAACATATGCCTTTCAACCATTTTCCACACTCTTCTAAGAGAGAACAAATGCAGCTGGGCTGTAGTGTGCAAGAGTAGGGATCAGCAGAAATTCTGCTGTTGACTCCAGCAGGAGCTGAATCAAGCCAAAGGTAAAAGCATCTGGTACCTACCAGTGCTTCCCCTCCTAACCGAGCACACCGCGGTCAACTACCGTTGACCCAGGAACAGGGAGCGAGATGCTGTTGCTCCCTGCCTTCAGTCTCCGTAAGAAAATACAAGCTACTGCACTCTGAACAAAGAGGATGCCTCCGATGAAGTTACTCGCAAACCAAGACCTCGCCGCGGAGCGCTCCGGCATCCCGGAGGCAATGCACCGCCCAGCCCCACGTGCAAAAGAAGAGAAGAAAACTTCAGTGAATTATCGCCATCACATCCTCACGCTACCCCTGCCTCATGCTTGGAAAGTGGTTTGGATCCTCTCACTCCTTCCAACAAAACTTGATCTGGGTTACATTAGCGGCAGCGTGAGGTTTCCTTCATGCCTGCCTGCCTTCTCCCTCCACGGAGCGAGATCCCCGGGGCTGCGGCCCCGTCTCCCGCCAGGACAGCGGCTGTGCTTGCGGGTCCGCTGGATTGGGGTGCGCTGCTGTGGGGGCCAGATCCGACCGCCAGTCCCCCGCCCAGCCCCCAGGAGCGGGACAGCGGCCGCGCAACCGGGGCCGCCCCTTCTCCGGGTTCCTGCAGCTCCGCAGCGGCCCTCGGCTCCCACAAAGGGAGTGGGCGGCCCCGGAGGCAGCAGGGCGCAGTGGCCCCCGCCGCCGAGGGAGAAGAAAGGGCTCCAGGAAAGGGGGGAGGGAGGCTGCAAAGTGCAGAGACAGGGGGAGAGGAGGGATGAAGAAGGGGAAAGAGCGTGGCAGCGAAGCGGCCAGCACCGCCGGACCCCAGCCCGCCTCCTCCCGTGGGTCACCCCTGGCCGCACAGTACGGCCGCCCGCACCAGCTCTGCCCAGGACACGCCGCCAAGGCTCCCCTGCCCCGCGGGGACGAAAGCCTGCCTCGGGACTGCAGGCAAACTCCGCACTCACGGTATTGCACTGCACTAAGCACCCCGAGAGCCGCGCACTCCCGCCGCGCTCACCTCGGGGCTGGCCCTGCCCCGACACCCAAAGCAGTGAAGCCGCAGCCAGCACCGCCAGCAGCCTCCCGCCGCCGCTGCCCATCGTTACCGCTGCCGCCGGGATGAACGCTGCCCGCCCTGCCGAGCGCGCCCCCCTTATAGCCTGCCCGCCCGCCCCGCCCCGCGTCCGCACCGCCGGGACTCTGTCGCACACACACACACACCCCCTCCCACACTTACGCTTGGAGACCCCAGTCACACGTGTCCGTCCCCACAAAACCGCCGGCGAAGCACCGGCGGTCCTGGCCGCGGGTTGCGTTTGATGTGCAGCTCGCAGCGAGCCCCGACTCCGATGCCTTAAAACGTTCTGGAAAGGTGTAATTAATGAGCTGAGACTTGTAATGAAAGGGAGAAGGGAAAGGTGAGTGTGCGAAATAATAAGGTAAAAACGCGTGTGGGGAGAAAGCGTTACTAAGCTGATTCAACACGCGGGTTTCCTGTACGGCTGATATTTTCACGTGCTTTAAAAAAAAAATCAGCTGCTGAGGCTTTCTTTGGGCATTTGTCATCCCCAACTTTGATACTTCATGCCCGTGTTTTTCGAGCTTCTGCTCCACACAAGCGCAGCAAATCAGCCATGTTTGTAAATGAAACGAGTTCCCTCCTCGGTAGGTAAACTAAGAGGTTGGCTACTTTTGTCCTGTAGGAAGCCTTTCCACCTTTTTAATGATCAGCTACCTCTTGAAACTTGCTTAAACTACAAAAAACGGGTTGTAGAAATTCCTCAAGATAAAGACGTTTCTTTAATACCTCAGGAAAGCACATCCCCACTGCACTTCCCTATTTCAAGGTTTGTCAGGTTGCAGAGCTCATATCTACAATGCTCCTTAACGAATATTTCAAGTAGGTTGCAGCAAGGAACAGTGTTTTCCTGGAAAAAGAACCAAAATAAGTTGGTTGAGATGGGGGAATTTCTTTCAAAAGTGTCTCTCAAATGCGAATCCTCGCTTACAAGGCACGCTGATTGTTTTTTAGGAAAACGTGCTTCTCTGAATGGAATTGCATACATGTGAAACCGTGTTTTAAAATACAATAATAGGTATGAGTTCATGAGCAGAGTTAAGCTGCGTGTTCTTCAAATCAGAGGCAGCTGCTTGTGGAGTTCAGACTTCAGCTTGGTTGGCTGATTGCTTTTATGGATTGGGGTAATGAAATTGAGGGAATTAATAACAATTTCCATCCTCATATAAAATAAAGCTATTTCTTATAACTCGGAGTTATGATTTATATTTGAGAAGGCATAGCAATTTATATTAAAAACATAAACAGGAAAAAACTGTGGCTCAAGAAGATAAAAAATGAGTAATTTCTTCCATAAAACCTTATCAGAGGCCTTTGAGACTGCAAATAAATAACACTCCACATCTGTACCTTCCAACAGATCTGTCTTTTGCTCACACCAGGCGCTTCTTAAATTTCAGGACAGGCAAGGAGGAGGAAAGCAAAACATCTGTGGAGGGAAAAGTCAACAAATTTCAAGAGCCAGAGTGTCATTTGTTCTAAAATCATAGAGGTCAGGTTAAGGAATCCTCTGTGCAGGATTACAAGTACCAGTTGGGAGCCAAGTACAAAGGAAAGGAAGAGAGGGAGCATCTGTGCAACATAAAATCCTGCCATCTTACAGCTTTATAACAGCATTTAACTATTTCTTCAAATTGCAGCATGCTGAAGTGTGCTACTGACATCCATGCAGTGATAAGTGCCAGTTTATTATTACGTGCACTTATCCCCCTCAGAATATTCCACAAGAGCTAGAGAACAAATCTTGAGATCCAGACTGTATCGTCTCACTCAGTTATTATTGTTTAACTAAACATCTCTGTGTACAACTTGTAACTCAGATATATACACTGAATTACTCTGCAGGACTACATCACTGTTTTTCAGTGCTCACTGTAGTCATTCCCTAAGAAAACAGACTCTTCTCAAATTTCATTTGAGTACATACCTTCTTAGAGAAGAGAATTACTGTGGTCCCTTTTGCACAGTTCATTGCTGGAATTGCAAAGTATCAGGCAATCATAATGTCCCCTGATTCAAGACATGACACTATTAATATAATTCTTTCCTAACCTGTGTTTCTAATGAATGATTATGACATTAGATGAGAATCTCAGCTTCTTAATCAAGTATAACTCCACTACACATTTACACCAAGTGAGTGCACTGGGTATTACAAATTGAAGATTCAAAATTTCTTAGTCTGTGACGAATTGGGGGGGCAAGACTGTTGGTTGATATTCAAGGCTCACCTACTACAAGCTCAGGAGTGTTGCGTCCCAACTAGAAGGAAGTGCGGCAGGAGGGCCAGGAGACCTCCTTGGATGGACCTGCTGAGGAAAATTTAAAGGAAAAAAGAGGCTTACAAAAGGTGGAAGCAAGGACAGGCAGCCTGGGAAGAATACAGGAATGTTGTCCTGGAATCTAGGGACCAGGTTAGGAAAGCTAAGGCCCACTTAGAATTAAACGTGGCTAGGGATGTGAAAGATAACGGGAGGGGATTCTTTAGGTATGTTTCAAATAAAAGACAGACTAGGGACAACGTAGGCCCTCTCGAGAAGCTATCCGAAGAACTGGCTACCCTGGATTTGGAGAAGGCTGAGGTTCTTTATGACTTCTTTGCGTCAGTCTTCACTGGCAAATGCTCTGACCACACCACCCAAGTTTTAGAAGACAGACGCAGGGACAGTGAGAATGAAGACCCTGGGCCCACTGTAGGAGAGGACCTGGTTCGAGACCATCTTAAGAACCTGAACATACACACGTCCATGGGACCAGATGAAATCCATCTGCGGGTCCTGAAGGAGCTGGCAAATGAAGTTGCTAAGCCACTGTCCATCATATTTGAAAAATCATGGCAGTCAGGTGAAGTTCCCAATGACTGGAAAAAGGGAAATATAACCCCCATTTTCAAGAAGGGGAAAATGGATGAGCCGGGGAATTACAGACCAGTCAGCCTCACCTCTGTGCCTGGCAAAATCTTGGAGCAGATTCTCCTGGAAGGCATGCTGAGGCACAAGAAAAAAAACAAGGTGCTTGGTGACAGCCAGCATGGCTTCACTAAGGGGAAATCCTGCCTGACCAATTTGGTGGCCTTCTATGATGGGGCTATGGAACTGATGGACAGGGCTAGAGCAGTTGACGTCATCTAGCTGGACTTGGGTGAAGCATTTGACACTGTCCCGCACAGCATCCTTGTCTCTAAGTTGGAGAGACATCAATTTGATAGGTGGACGACTTGGTGGATAAAGAACTGGCTGAATGGCCGCATGCAAAGAGTTGTGGTCAAAGTCTCAATGTCCAGATGGAGACCAGTAACGAGTGGTGTCCCCCAGGGATCAGTGTTGGGACCGGTCTTGTTCAACATCTTTGTCAGTGACATGGAGAGTGGGATTGAGTGCGCCCTCAGCAAGTTTGCCGATGACACCAAGCTGTGTGGTTCGGTTGATAAGTTGGAGGGAAGGAATGCCATCCAGAGGGACCTTGACACGCTTGTGAGGTGGGCTGATGCCAACCTGATGAAGTTTAACCATGCCAAGTGCAAGGTCCTGCACTCCTACACCTGGGTTAGGGCAATGCCAGGCACAGCTACAGGTTGGGCAGGGAAGAGATTCAGAGCAGCCCTGTGGAGAAGGACTTGGGGATGTTGGTCAATGAAAAAAATGAACATGAGCCGGCAGTGTGCACTTGCAGCCCAGAAGGCCAACCGTATCCTGGGCTGCATCAAAAGGAGTGTCACCAGCAGGTCGAGGGAAGTACTCCTGCCCCTTTACTCTGCTCTTGTGAGACCTCACTTGGAGTATTGTGTGCAGTTCTGGTGTCCTCAACATAAAAAGGACATGGAACTGTTACAACAAGTGCAGAGGAGGGCCACGAGGATGACCAGGGGACTGGAGCACCTCCCCTATGAGTACAGGCTGAGAAAGTTGGGTCTGTTCATCCTGGAGAAGAGAAGGCTGCGTGGAGACCTCATAGCAGCCTTCCAATATCTGGAGGAGCTTCGTAGGGATGCTGGGGAAGGTCTCTTCATTAGGGACTGTAGTGATAGAACAAGGAGTAATGGGTTCAAACTTAAACAGAGGAAGTTTAGATTGGATATGAGGAAGAAGTTCTTTACTGTGAGGGTGGTGAGGCACTGGATGGGTTTCTCAGGGAAGTTGTGAATGCTCCACCGCTGGTGGTGTTCAAGGCTGTGTTGGACAGAGCCTTGGGTGGCATGGTTTAGTGTGAGGTGTCCCTGCCCATGGCAGGGGGGTTGGAACTAGATGATCTTGATGTCCTTTCCAACCCTAACTATTTCATGATTCTAAACTAATCCAATACAAAAATGGAATGCCGGGGCACAGGTAAGATCTTGAATCAAGATCTTGAGTCAAGAAATACGTGCGGGAATAGAAGCATTTTAGGGCACTGCACTTTTGTGCATGTTTATGCAGTCCCTGAAAACCATCTGCGTAAACAGAAACTCTGAGCACTGCTAAGACAAGAAAAAAGCTATTTGTAAATATACAGAGAGTACTCAGATAAGCGGTTATAGGGAACTTGTTAAAATCTTGCTTTCTCTGTCGTCAATTTTAATTAATTAGGAAAGGGCTAAGTGTTTCAGTTACAAAGGAATGGAAAATCCTAATATTTAGGATGATGTAGCACAAAGTGAGTATGTTAATCTAGCCATCTGTGGATAACAACCTATGGATAAAAACACTGCCTTTGGCAAAAACAGAGGTTTGGGAAAATTCAAACTAGAGAAAGCCGAAATACACAGAGTCTGAATGGAACCGCTCTGCTATCCTGCACCTAAGTAAACTCCAAGTGAACACCAAATATGTTTTTTCAGCTTTGGTCTGTGCTGCTATGCTTAAGGATGAACTATTGTGTTAATGACAGGTTCCCTTCAGGCCTCTCAGGAGCATGAGGTCACCTCCTGACCCCAGAGGGCAGTGGGGGCACCCATAGCTGTCAGCAGTGCCGGGCTTTTTGTCATCCATAGTATTTAATAACTTCACATTCCGCTATCCCACCTTATCACCCATCCCACTCTCAAAGGATCCTTTGTCCTCACACATATCAGGGCGTACTGGGGGGAAAATTCCAGTGGTGAGGCACTGGCACAGGTTGCCCAGGGAAGCTGTGGCTGCCCCATCCCTGGCAGTGTTCAAGGCCAGGTTGGACAGGGCTTTGAGCAGCCTGGTCTAGTGGAATGTGTCCCTGTATGTGAGAGAGGTGTTGGAACTGGATGAGCTTTAAGATGCTCTCCAACCCAACCCAACTGTTCTATGGTTATATGATTTCTACGCTGCAAACACTAGCAACACAATACACTGGCACAATATATGATGGAATTGGGGTAGGGAATTTGAAATAGTTTCCAGAAGAAGGCACACTGATACAACCAGTCACTAAACCCACCCAGAACTACATTTAATGGCAAAGTAAGGGTTTTTTTCATCAATAGCTGTACTGTACAACAAAGGGTCTCTATTTTTTAGCTGATTTTTGTTGGGCTTTTTTGCATACACTTGTTGTCCAGTCTTCCTTTCTGTCCTATTATCTCATGAGCACCAGCAAAGTGTTCTGAAAAAGCATTCTGGAAATAATAATCACTTGTAATCGGAGGAAAAAAACCAATACAGTAAACTGCTGGTCTGCTTCTAATAAACATTCAGCCGCTACTAAAAGCTGGTTTAGGTAACTCTTCAGTTGTTCCCCAGAACCTTTAAAGTGCTTTTCTCCCTCCCCCAGAGAAGTATGTTTAGTGGGAGGTGTCCCTGCCCAGTGGGAGATGTCCCTGCCCATGGCAGGGGGGTTGGAACTAGATGATCTTACGGTCCTTTCCAACCCTAAATATTCTATGAGTCTATGATTCTATGTCCAGAAGTTCGTAAATCTGAGCTGTGACAGACCAAAGAGAGGAGTAAATTCAAAACAAAAGCCCCTTCACAGTACAACCTGCACACAACTTCCTCTCAGCAGGGACGCCACCTCAACAGCTTGAAGGACTGGAAATGTAACCCAAGGAAAGAGGTGTATGCAAGGGCATCTTCCAGGTCCCTCTAGGTGTTCCTCAACTGGTAGCCTGACACTTGGCTTCGGCAGCAGATGTCTTTGGCCTTTCTAATCCTGAAAGTAATTTCCAGCTGTAACTTGGAATATATGTTATGACAGCTTGGTGCTTAGATGACAAAGGCTTCCAGGAGTATTAAAGAGAATCCGCTATTTTGGAGGAACCTGAGAAACAGCTGCTCCAGGAGACTGCACAGAGCTGTCACAGAGCAGTGAAAAGGCGCAAGTGGATTTAATCCCTCCTGCTAGGCCAGCAAAGGCACTGTGTGAGCTGTCCCTGAGTGTGCTAGGTCCCTCAAGGGTTTGCCTGCTTCATGGTACAAGTTTCGCTGACCTCAGAAGTTGCCTGGACTTAAGTGCTCAGCGAAGAGGAGGGCAGGTTCTGGGGAGAAGCAGGCACTTTAGGACAGTTTGGATGCAAAGAAGTGTGAGCAGAAGGAAATGGGAAACTGTGAATTCCTGCTCCGTTCCCAGAACAGTAAGTCCCATAACACAGAGGGGTTTTAATCCTTGGGCTATTGCCCATGCCTGGTACATATCTCCATCTTCATGCACTTGCATGTCCTTCACGCTGACAGCACCTAGGTTTAGTGGTACCCTTTCCTCCAGGCTTTCAAAGGGCTCTGAACACCCAGTCACCCCCTCATATTACCAGCCATAATCTATCCCAGCTGCTAAAGACAGTGGGTCCAGCCCCCGCCTCCCAGGCTGCTGGGAACAAGGTGCTAGGGGCTGCAGCAAAGAGGACAACATCCTCCTGCTGAGGAGGAGACGTGGGTAGAGGTAGGAGAGTACAGAAGCACTGTCACTGTCTGTTCTTGCATGGGGAATGTGCAGGATCCTTCCCTAATCTTCATAAGAATGGCATAACATCAAACTGTGTAATAAAAGTGATTTAATAGTAAGACAATAACAAAAAGAATAAGAGGAATAGTGATTCTTTGCTCTCTCCATCTTGGGAACCCTTCTTTCATGCAGCATTGGATAGACCCAATGCAAGCAGTATTGTTGTCCCAGATAATTTTGAAATTAAATATGTCACTATCTCATTGTATTGTGATTAACATATTGCATGCCTGGATCATGCCTAGGCTCCTGACTATGAAGATACTTCTTGTAACTCTTGTCCTTTTATAGCTACCAAAACAGGAGATACAAGTGGCAAGAGATGCTGGTTAGCAGGAAGCCATGCCTGCAGAGGGTGACATGGTTTGGAAATAGATTCCACATTACAAAATAAATGGTGATGTTTTTCTCTTGTTAGGCTTCTGCTGTTTTCCTACTAGAACTGACTCATGAGCTCCAATGGTGTTGAAGGCAAGACTGAGCATGTTTTCTGTGAACAGCTCACAGGCCAGAAACTGTGATTATTGTCCAACAGGAATGATTGGATGGTGTACTGTATTATGATCAATTAATTCCTCCCCCAAAATCGTAGTGAATTCACATTATTTTCTCATTTGCTGAAAAAAAATGGAACTCATAGGTAATACCATACTGTCACTGCAAGTAATCAGCAACAACCCTTCCATGATGCAGTTCCCAGTCTGGGCATGGGACTTTTCCTTGTATTTTGACAAAACTGTTTGCAAGAGCTTGAAGGCTCCAGTGACTCATTGTCGTGGATTAAGTCTCTATAAACTCACGCAGCCGCTCTCTCACTCACTCTCCACTCTTTCTTCCCTCTGCTCCTGGAGGAATGGGAAGGAGAATCAAAGAATGCAACTCCCACAGGTTGAGATAAGAACAGTTTAGTAACTAAGGTATAACACAAATCACTACTGCTACCACAAATAATAATAATGACAAGAGAAAATACAAGGGAAGAGTCTTTCTTCCCCCCCACTCCAAAGTGTGGGGGGGGAGAAGAATCAAAAGAATGTAACTCCCACCAGTGGACATAAGAACAGTCCAGTAACTAAGGTATAACACAAACCACTGCTGCTACCACCAATAATAATAATAACAAGAGAAATACAAGGGAAGAGGATACAACTGCTCACCACCCGACGACCGAGCTGTGAACTCCAACTGTTCCGGGTTCCGGCCCCAGTTTTTTTTTACATCCTGGACATGACGTGCTGTGGCATGGAATAACCTCTTTGGTTAGTCTGGGTCAGGTATCCTGTTTCTGCTTCCTCTCGGCTTCCCCTCCTCCCTGGCAGAGCATGAGACTCAGAAAGTCCTTGGTCAGACCAAACATTCTAAGCCGTAACTATAAACATCAGTGTTATCAGTACTGTTCCCAGAGCGAAAGTCGAAAACACAGCACTGCACCAGCCATTATGAAGGAGAAAAAAATGACTGCTGCTGCTGAACCCATGACACTCATGCAGGCAAAGGAGCATCCACGGTTGCATTCTTAATGTGAAAAACAAGTGTTACGAGCAGGAAAAATCTCACCAGTCATCTCCAAACTAATTTTGGACTTACTTATGGGACAACTTGAAGGATCCAAACCCATCACTTCCAAATTTTTCTTAGGAAGGGGAAAGAGTATGACTTGAAAGAGTATGACTCACAGAGATGTGCAAGCTGAATGGCCTTTAATTTGTGCTCTTAACATCTCACATAGTCCTGAATGGAGAGAGAATTTATAAAATAACTCAACTTATACTTTTAAACCATGATTAATTTGTGAGAGAAGATCAAAGTTTATGACTATTTTTTTCCTCCTTATTTTTTTGCAAAAATAAATAAATAGGAGTTAATCAGTTAATCATACCGTCTGCTCTTTTCTTTGGTGAATTTGCATTTCTTCTCAAGTGCAGTCAGGTATGCAGCTGGGAAAAGATCCGTAGGACATCCACATTGTTCTGGTGGTTGAGCTTTTAACAGCAAGTGCTGAGATTTTGCTGCCCGTAGGCATATACCTACCTGCCTGTGCAAAATCTATGTTAAAGAAAGGTATCTTGGTGTGAGATTAGCGATGTTTCATCACCTTTTTGGTAGGATATCTACTGATAATGCAAGAATCAAAGCTTTGAGAAAGCAGAAGATGAAAGCCAGGAGCTTAAATAGGTGACCATAGCCCAATTTCTGGAACAATGAACATCTCCAGTTGTCTTCTATAGCTTTTAAAATGAAGTCATTTATTTATACACTTACACATGAATTTGATGTCAGCACTAAGCTTCTGTTATAGAAATTTGCCATAGAATCTAATTCAAGAGGCAATTTAACTATTAACGTGGGAGGAAAAATGTGCCTAATGCAAGCTATTTTTTAATCAAAACTGCCATTCCTGCCGTTGCAAAAAAGTGCCTGACACCTATCTGGAAAGCCATTATTAGCAAACTGAATAATTTATCACCTCCAATTTTCAAGAAATTAGCTCTGTCTAAGACTGAAACCAGAAGCCATTTAAAAAATAGTAATCTAAACATCTATGTCAGGGTCCTAATTTGAGAAACAAGTAGGAGTGTCCTAAGGTGAGGCTTAGGGGCCATCATTTCAAAACCAGCACTAACTCTTCCTGTCTACAAAAGCAGGTGAATATGCCTTCCCTGCTACCTAATAGGTACCCTTACATGTATTTGAACTGAATTTTCACTAGTGAATTAAGAAAGGACATGTAGTTGGGAAATATCTGTGCTCCACTTTTCTAATGCTTTTTAGAGAGATCCTCTGCTGCTCCAACATTACCATTAATATATAAAATGGAAGCAGAGTTAACTTGCTCCGAGGGAGCTTCAAGTCCTCGACAAGGCCTGCCCAGGAGCCTGCAACTCCGTGGAGGCGAGCGGCTGACTCAGAGGGGGCAGCGTCAGGAGGACAGGTGGCAGATTCAACCCGGGCATCATCAGCCATTTCCGGCCCGTTGCTGAGGTGACTGTCCCGCAAGGGGAGGCCTGCAGCGCCTGATCGGGGGGGGGGGGGGGGGGGGGGGGGGGCGGGGAGGCTCGGCGTCTACGAGCTTCACCTTGGAGCAGCAACTTGCCCCGAGGGAGCTTCAAGTCCTCGACAAGGCCTGCCCAGGAGCCTGCAACTCATCGGAGGCAAGTGGCTGACTCAGAGGGGGCGGCGTCAGGAGGACCGGAGGCAGACCTGACTGGTTAAAAACCTGCCCCAGGGAGCGCGGCGAACAGGGCGGGCAAACAGGGCGGGCTCGAAGCAGGTTGCGCGGCAGTTCGTGCGGGCAGGCGAGCGGGGTGGTGAGCGGGATGGTGAGCACTTGCCGTACGGGCAAGGCTTGGTCTGGGAGCTCTGCTCTGGCTGCGCCAGTGGTGGCCAGTGTAGGCACCCAGACGGAGCCAACGGGAAGGGAGGCTGTAGTGCAGAGCTCGGGGTATCCTAAGGGAAGGGTGAGCAATGGGCAGGGCTGCACTCTGCGTTCCCTGGTGGAGGTCCTCCTGCAGCAGGTGGCTGAACTGCAGGAAGCTGTTACCAGGCTGAAAGGTGTCAGGGAAGCTGAGGGGGAGCAGCACTGCTTGCTCCGGGACCAGCCTGTTCCGGGCCCTCGAGTGTCTACTGTTGCCCGTGCAGGAAAGGAGGCTGCTAACCCAGGAAGCTGGGAAAAGGTAACAGAAAAAAAAACAACAAAAAAAGGAGGAAGAGGGTAATTAAAAGCAAGGGGCTTCCTCCTACGTCTGTTGTCCCCACCCAGAACCGCTTTGCTGTCCTGCAGGGGGCTGATGAGCAACAGCGCTCCCACCAGGCGCAACCAGCTAGTGCACTGGTAAAGAAGGTCACTACTGGTCGGGGACTCTAATCTGAAAGGCACAGAGGCACCCATCTGCCGGCCTGACCCAGGCTCAAGGGAGGTGTGTTGCCTACCAGGGGCTCGGATCAGGGATGTGGCTGAGAAGCTGCCTGCTCTAGTCGGTCCCACTGACTATTACCCACTCCTGGTAATACATGTGGGTGCTACTGATATAGATAGCAGTAGCCCGGAGACCATAAAGAAGGACTACAGGGCTCTGGGAGAGGTGGTTAGGGGCTCTGGAGCTCAGATTGTCTTTTCGTCAATTCTCCAGGATACAGGGCAGGACCTTGAAAAGGCTAGGAGGATTGGGCAGGTTAATAAATGGTTAGAAGGGTGGTGCTATAGTCAGGGGTTTGGGTACCTTGAACATGGGACTCAATATAGTAGGCCAGGTCTACTGGGGGCTGGTGGAGCTGGTCTGACAAAGAAGGGGAAGAGCGGATTTGGTAGGAGGCTTGCCAGGCTGGTCAAGGATGCTTTAAACCAGATGTGTTGGGGGAGGGGGGCATCATTCCATCCCAACACACCCAGTCGGTTGGTAGCACCTATAGTAAACATTCGGAGCAGTGTAGGGATATTCCAGCTGCTCCAGCCAATGACCCGACTTCAATTGGATCTCGGCTCAAATGCCTCTACACAAATGCCCGTAGTATGGGGAACAAACAAGAGGAATTAGAGATGTGTGCACATCTACGGGGGAATGATATCATAGGCATCACAGAAACATGGTGGGATGGCTCCTATGACTGGTGTGTTGGAATGGAAGGTTACCGGCTCTTTAGGAAAGACAGGCCTGGCAGACGGGGAGGGGGAGTTGCTATTTATGTTAGGGACAGGCTGGAGAGCATGGAACTCTGTCTGGGGACAGGTGAGCAGTCGACAGAGAGTTTGTGGGTCAGGGTTAAAGGGAGAACAGCAATGGGTGATATTATTGTGGGGATCTGTTACAGACCGCCTGACCAAGGGGACTTACTGGACAAAGCGCTCCATAGACAGATAGGAGCAGCCTCACGCTCGCAGGCCCTTGTTCTCATGGGAGACTTCAACCACCCTGATATCTGGTGGAGGGACGGTACGGCCCGGCACAAGCAATCCAGAAGGTTCCTCGATTGTGTGGAAGACAACTTCCTTCTGCAAGTAATAGAGGAGCCGACAAGGAGAGGTGCCATGCTTGACCTCGTTCTCACCAACAGGGAAGGGCTGGTTGGGAATGTGACGCTCCAGGGCAGCCTTGATTGCAGCGATCATGAGATGGTTGAGTTTGAGATCCTCAGGACAGTGAGAAGAGCGTGCAGCAAGCTCACTGCCCTGGACTTCAAGAGAGCAGACTTTGGCCTCTTCAGAAGCCTACTCAGTAAGGTTCCATGGGATACAGCCCTAGAGGGCAGGGGGGCCCAAGACTGTTGGTTGATATTCAAGGCTCACCTGCTGCAAGCTCAGGAGCGATGCATCCCAACTAGAAGGAAGTTCAGCAGGAGGGCCAGGAGACCTCCTTGGATGGATAAGGAGCTGCTGAGCAAAATTCAAAGGAAAAAAGAGGCTTATAAAAGGTGGAAGCAAGGTCAGGCGGCCTGGGAAGAATACAGGGGTGTTGTCCGGGAAGCTAGGGACCAGGTTAGGAAAGCTAAGGCCCACTTAGAATTCAACTTGGCTAGGGATGTTAAGGATAACAGGAAGGGATTTTATGGGTACATCGCCAATAAAAGACAGGTTAGGGACACCGTGGGCCCTCTCCAGAAGCTATCGGGAGAACTGGCTACCCTGGATTTGGAGAAGGCTGAGGTTCTTAATGACTTCTTTGCCTCAGTCTTTACCGGCAAATGCTCTGACCACACCACCCAAGTCTTGGAAGGCAGACGCGGGGACGGTGAGGGTGGGGACCCTGGGCCCACTGTGGGGGAGGATCTTGTTCGGGACCGCCTTAGGAACCTGAATGTATACAAGTCCATGGGACCGGATGAAATCCATCCACGGGTCCTGAAGGAGCTGGCAAATGAAGTTGCTAAGCCACTGTCCATCATATTTGAAAAATCATGGCAGTCAGGTGAAGTTCCCAATGACTGGAAAAAGGGAAAAATAACCCCCATTTTTAAGAACGGGAAAATGGATGAGCCGGGGGACTACAGACCAGTCAGTCTCACCTCTGTGCCTGGCAAAATCTTGGAGCGGATTCCCCTGGAAGGCATGCTAAGGCACATGAAAACCAACAAGGTGCTTGGTGACAGCCAGCATGGCTTCACTAAGGGGAAATCCTGCCTGACCAATCTGGTGACCTTCTATGAAGGGGCTACGGAACTGATGGACAGGGGCAGAGCAGTTGATGTCATCTACCTGGACTTGTGTAAAGCCTTTGACACTGTCTCCCATGACATCCTTCTCTCTAAGTTGGAGAGACATCAATTTGATAGGTGGACCACTCGGTGGATAAAGAACTGGCTGGATGGCCGCACGCAAAGAGTAGTGCTCAGTGGCTCAGTGTCCAGCTGGAGACCAGTAACGAGTGGTGTCCCCCAGGGATCGGTGTTGGGACCGGTCTTGTTCAACATCTTTGTGGGTGACATGGACAGTGGGATTCAGTGCACCCTCAGCAAGTTTGCCGATGACACCAAGCTGTGTGGTTCAGTTGATAAGTTGGAGGGAAGGAATGCCATCCAGAGGGACCTTGACACGCTTGTGAGGTGGGCTGATGCCAACCTAATGAAGTTTAACCATGCCAAGTGCAAGGTCCTGCACTCCTACACCTGGGTTAGGGCAATGCCAGGCACAGCTACAGGTTGGGCGGGGAGGAGATTCAGAGCAGCCCTGCGGAGAAGGACTTGGGGGTGTGGGTTGATGAAAAAATGAACATGAGCCGGCAGTGTGCACTTGCAGCCCAGAAGGCCAACCGTATCCTGGGCTGCATCAAAAGGAGCGTGACCAGCAGGTCGAGGGAGGTGCTCCTGCCCCTTTACTCTGCTCTTGTGAGACCTCACTTGGAGTATTGTGTGCAGTTCTGGTGTCCTCAACATAAAAAGGACATGGAACTGTTGGAATAAGTGCAGAGGAGGGCCACGAAGATGATCAGGGGACTGGAGCACCTCCCCTATGAGTACAGGCTGAGAAAATTGGGTCTGTTCATCCTGGAGAAGAGAAGGCTGCGTGGAGACCTCATAGCAGCCTTCCAATACCTGAAGGGGGCCTATAGGGATGCTGGGGAGGGACTCTTCATTAGGGACTGTGGTGAGAGGACAAGGGGTAATTGGTTTAAACTTAAATTTAAACAGGGGAGGTTTACATTGGATCTGAGGAAGAAATTCTTTACTGTGAGGGTGGTGGGGCCCTGGAATGGGTTGCCCAGGGAGGTTGTGAATGCTTCATCCCTGGTGGTGTTCAAGGTGGGGTTGGACATAGCCTTGGATGGCATGGTTTAGTGTGAGGTGTCCCTGCCCATGGCAGGGGGGTTGGAACTCGATGATCTTGAGGTCCTTTCCAACCCTTGCTATTCTATGATTCTATGATTCTATGATCTTTGAAATTAACTCTGCATTGTTTGAAGCTTATGATCTTGAATTAAATACACTTACATTGAACTAGCTATGGATAGTTATGGAATCTGTCTTTGAGTTGTGTTGAAAGGATAACCTGACTTGCAAAATAGGGGAAATCAGATGCCCTATTAATTCATAAATGAATAAATATGGGCAAAAGGACAAAGTTTATGGGGCAATCATAGTTTAATTACTCTCAAGTTAAATTGCACTGACTAGAACTCATTTTCCAATTCCCTTTCTACTTGAGTGCAAAGTCAGTGTTAAATGCTACCAAGCCTGACAGTAGTCTTTGCTGTCCTTTTGGCATTGTGTAATGATTCTATGGTTCTATGCGCTCAGCAATGAGGAAGCAGTCCAACATATTTTAATATCTAGCAAGGTATCAGCTCCACTTTAAAAATAATTATAATTAAAAATTCATGAGGTACTGGAAATATTTAGAATCTGAATTGCACAGCAAGAAGAGACCACACTGTCTATGTAAATATTGTACACATGATGGAAGGAAGAAAGGAAGGGAGGGAGGGAGGGGAGGAAGGAAGGGAAGAAGGGAGGAAGGAGAGATCATCAGGCTGTATTTACTAAGATGTTTTCTGTGTAAACTCCATTGCTAATTACAGGTTTGTTCTGGAGGACAAGACACAAAGCCAATCAGCTCGATGAGGGGAGATCTTAGGAGGTGAGTTTCTCTAGCTAGTCTTTGACTTCAATCAAGAAATGCCTGTGTTTAAATAAATGAAAACGTTATCAAGCTTCAGTCAATGGTTATCTGCAGCAGTAGTGTAGCGCTGTATTTACTGCTCCTGTACATTTGTCATCAGGGAGCAGGTGCCATCCTGCAAGTGGCAGTTAAAATTCTTCCCCATCTGCAAAAACTAATTTCTCCTTCCCCATTCCCTTCCACTATCGTGCAGCCAGAGGTGACTCACCACAGGTACTCCCAGGAATGTGCACCTCCCTGCTTAGAGGCACCATCAGCCTGAAGATAACTTTTGTAGGTAATCTTGAGCTGCCTGTGGAGCCATTGACTTGTCTCTTCATTTCAGTTTTTGTCAGTACAGGGGGGAGAGAAAACCCTGTGTATTGCATGCACAATACAGTCAAGCAAACTTTTTATAAAAGTTTTTTATAAATGCCATCAAGGAACAAGAAAAATAGTTATTACTGCTGTGGGATTTGTTTTTAAATATCAGAACTACAGATGATTGAAAGCTGCTCTCAAAGAGTGGCTGAAAATGAGCTAATGAATCAGCACCTAGAGTTTGCACAGTGATTTTTGGTGAATACTTTCTATTATAACATTTCCAAAGTACTCTATAAACTGTAAGCTGATGACCCAAAAAACATGTAAGATTCAATTAATTGACATGACAATGAAGCCACAAACACAAGATCATACAGGGAAAAAAAAAAAAAAAAAAAAAAAAAACCAACAAAGCAGCAAACAACAACTTCAAATCCATAAACAGATCGCTAACATGTAGGTTAAGAATTTCCTAATGCGACTGCCTTTTATAGCAGTGGTTCAATTGTCAGATGCTCCTAAGTTATTTGTGACGAGGCTGTGCCTTGTTGGATTGTGTTCTTACAGGATATTTAACTGTGATTTTAATCAAATTTTTAATACTACTATATATCATGTATTTGTTTTAAAAGTAAAGAAGTACTTCGAAAGTTAGAAAAAGTACTTAAAAATATTAAAAAATATTTATAATAAAAAGTTAGTTATTAAAAATATAGAATCATAGAATGGTTTGGGTTGGAAGCGACCTTAAAGATCATCTAGCTCCAACCGCCCTGCCATGAGCAGGGACATCTCCCACTGGAGCAGGTTGTTCAAGGCCCTGTCCAACCTGGCCTTGAGCACTGTCAAGGATGGAGCATTCACAACTTCTTTGAGCAACCCATTCCAGTGCCTTGCCACCCTCACAGTAAAGAATTTCTTCCTTATAGCCAACCTATATAGCCCTTGTTTGAGTCTGAACCCATTACCCCTTGTCCTATCACCACAGTCTGTGATGAAGAGTCCCTCCCCAGCATCCTTGTAGGCCTCCTTCGCATACTGGAAGGTAGCTATGAGGTCACCACACAGCCTTCTCTTCTCCAGGTTGAACAGTCCAAATTTTCTTAGCTTGTCATAGGAATTACATTTAATCAGCTTATTGAAATTTCACTTTTAAAACCTGTGTTGGGTTTCATTCAAATCTAAAAATCTTGCTACGTAGTGCAATCTCCAGTAAACTCCGCGTTTTACCGATTTTATTCTGCAGTCATTTAAAGTAACCACTGGATGGCATTGTAAACCTGCAAATCAAAACCTTGAATTCCTTTTCTAACACCCGCTTTAACGTGTAAATAAAATCCATGTAACATGTATTGCCAAGCAGAGCTCACCAGCTTCCTCTGTACTGGTAACTTTTGGTTTTCCACACCTTACACGAAGCAAACCCGAAGGCCCGGGTGCAGTGTCACACTTTGCCTGCTGCTGTCCACTGTGGACTGGGGCCCTTGGTACCATGCAGGAGGTTGGCCAGCTCTGGGTGGATGCTTCAGGCAGACAAAACAGTCACTCTGATGGAAAAAATGATGAGACAGGCTGTCTGTGGGGGAGTTTTTCTCTCCTGAACAGCTTAGCATTAGCTTATTTCATTAAGCATGAGTTTTATGCCTTTGATTTCATGTAACTTGCCTGATTGTCCTCATCATGCCTATAGTGCTTGAAGATTGAGAGTATCAGGCTTATTTCACACACTGCTTCCTCAACAGCATTTCTGTAAGAGTCCACAGAAGATGGCAGAAGGGTGGATGGGAGAGGGATGAGGATGGGCACAGGAGCTAATGTGCAAGTTTGACAATTAATGTGAGTACAATGGGGACTTCTTAGCTGTAGCATTTCACAGCACTTATATGTAGATGGATCTATCATATCTATCTCTTGCTTCATCTAAATGCCACAGCAGCCCCATCTCTTTGAAAAACAAAGAAAAACAACTTTTGTGGAGCCTTGTATTCCCTGAAAAAATTCTGATATTGAGCTCCTCCTGGCATCATACTGAACTATCTTATTTGCATTTGGCAAGTAGGATGCCTTTGTAGTTCATGGGTGTGATTGCTTTGCCAAAGTAATGGGTTTAACTGTTATATATTTTGTGTAACACTGACAATAAATTCTACATCCCTTCCTGAAGCAAATCTCTCATTAAAGTCAGCTTGAACTTTTCCACAGGGAAAAAAAAAAAAAAGGCGAATAACTGGGCCTGGAATTTGGAATTACCATGTGCCAGATTTTGCAGCAGTGACTGCAGTGAAGCCAACAAAATCCAAAGAATTTGCTTGAGATGAAATCTTTAGCTAGCAGTAAATAATTAATAGGCAATTGTTACTCAAAGAGATTATCTAGGGAAGCTAATAGCTGCTCAATTTAAATTCAAATGACTTTTTTTTCTCTAATACGTATTTTAAACCACCTGTCTTTAAAATTAAGTTCATTTTCATGCCCATGTGTATTGGCTACTTGTTATAAGAGAGCCTTTCCAAGAATGTCTGAAAAATAACAGCTATCTTGACAATTTTCAATACATCATTCCTGGCCGGGAGTCTCAGAAGAAGAGAAACTAAACAATGATTGGATTATCCTTTTATCTCTAAAAGTGATCTTTCTGAATCAGGGCTGAGGCATTGGGAGGAAATGGATTTGGAGCACTAACATTTCTCCTATCTTGATACCCTCTATTCTCTGAATAGCCAGTGTCCCAAATTTCTACTTTATGGACAAGGTTTCACAGGGCGGAGGTAGAAAATGGTCAGTGACTAGGTGAGGGGATTAGCATACAGGGTAGTGGTAGCCATGCACTAACTGAACTCCTCTTGCAGAAGTGCTGGAGTTGCAGAAATGCACCTGCTTTAAAGGCAGAGTGGGATCCACCAGAGTCACACGGATACAGGGAATGTAAGCTGGGAGTTAAACAGCTAAATGAGGAGTAATGCCTCCAAAGTAAAGGCAAAAGGTCCCAACAAGCACCCAACAGCTCTGCTCCCAGCTACCAGGTTCCCAGCCACATCTGTGCCAACAGGCACAACATGTCTGTGCTGCCTGTCTTCTCTCTGCCTAGGCTTTGCCTTCTTCACCTCCAGAGGCAGAGGAGGAAGAGGCAGCTGTGATCAGGACATGATATTAAGGCAGGCCAGATGCTGCTTGTGGACCTGAATGCCCCTCTCTGGCCAGAGCACACCCGCTCAACAGAGAGATGAGCGTTGTATTTCTGTTTCCAAATGGCATCATTTGTTTTGCAAACAGCAAAGTAGGCACATGCCATAGCTTTTTAGCTTTTCAAAAAGAGGCATGTGGCCATGCTTTTCAGGCAACCCCAGTCCAGCTGGTAGAGCAAGGAATAGTCAGAGACAGTGGTGGAGCAATGCTGTAAGCCACTGAGCGATGCTAAAGATCCCAGTTTCAACATCTCTGAATAAAAGATACTCTGACAACATGCCACAGTGTTATAACTGTCTTCAAGCCTTATTTTTTCTAACCTGAAGGCAAGCAGAATTAGAGTATTCCTTAAAACACCCATCATTGGTATATTTTAATCACACCATTATTTGAGGCAATCAACAAAATCACAACTGCTGACCTGTACATATGTTTTGGTATATAGGCAAGGGCAGGTTAGATGGGGCTTTGAGCAACCTGGTCTAGTGGAAGCTGTCCTTGCCTGTGGCAAGGGGGGTTGAAATTAGATGATCTTTAAGATCCCTTCCAATCCAAGCCATTCTATGATTCTGTATTTAGGTACCCATTCTTACATAACCAGTGAAGTATTTCAGTAACTTCTTGATGCTCTGCTAGGATGCTCAGTGGTTTAGAGAGGAGAAATCTCACAAACAAATCTTGTGACAGCAGGCCTCACACAAAGCCTGGTTCCTATACTCCAGTGTCATCTGCATGTTCCTTAAAAGTCTTTGAATTAATATTTTAAATATTTATATTGTGTCTTCTTTTCCTCACTTTTGTCAGGAGCTAATGGGCTTTCAGTTAATAAATTACACCATGTACATTTGATAACTTCAGGAGTGTGTGCAAATCTCTGTTCAATTAGGGTGCAGAGACTCATGTGTTTCCATCTTAACTGCCACAACAACTGAACAAATTCAGTGGATTTTATTTGCCACTAAAATGTCAACAGAGAGTTTAAATACAAAGAAATTATCTGTTCAGGCATAGTTTTGTATTAATCAGCAGACAGAGCTCTTCCCAGTGTCAGAAGTATGGAAGGGGTGCAATGATGGGCTTGTAAGAGTCTATAAGAAAGCTCCCCCATTTTTGACTTTGAGTTACATGTGAATGCTTAAGATGCAAAGCTAGAGGGTCACATTCCAGCTGAGAGTTAACAGGTGTGACTTCCAAAATAAACAACTTTGACTGACATTGATTCCAAATTTGGCCTGTTGTTTAGACAATATTTTTGTCTGCTTAAGGGCCCAGAATACAAAATAGCTTCACACGGTCACAGATGTGCTCAGATCATCTAAATGCAATGGGTTGCATAAAAATGTTATTCAGTTCTAGAACATAGGATTTTTAGTTATTGTCCTGTAAATATACATTGCAGGTCTATACTTCATGAAATAGTGGGCACCTACAAAGAGATATAACCAGAGGTCATAGTAATACTTAGCACTATGTTTATTTTTTTAGCAATATTTTTTTCACTATATCACTGTATCGTGCATATTCTTCATGTCTAAAACAAAGCTTATCTGTCAGCACTCGTATTAGAAGCCCCCAAATGACCTAAATGCCTCAGGAACTATGTCTTCATGAGGGGCCACTCTTGCCTTCAAGTCAGCACAGATCAGGAACTAGAGCTCTGCTGTAGCAAACACGATGCTGCCAAAGCTTACACCTCAGCTGAGCTGTGCAGTAGAAATTATGGCCATGCGTGGCTTGAGAAGGACTCAATGTGGAGCACATCAAGAGGAGCCTGGGGGTTACTGCTGCAGTGTCCTGCCTAATTCTATTTCCCTTCTCTTTTTTTCAGCCATAGGAGTGAAAAATAATACTTCCTACAAGCTGTACGCATAGTACTGGAAAAAATATAGCCCTGATTGCATCAGAGAGTACAAACACCTTCAGAAGCTACTTGGGAAAAAACTGTCTCTGTAGCGCTGTCAAATGCCACTGGTCAGTCCTGTGGTAAAAACACAGAGCAAACCAATGAGGCTTTCCTAGTAAGAGCAAAGTGCGAAAAAGTTTGCCAGGCTGTGAAATGAGAGAGAGGCTGTTAGTCTATCACAGCTGATGTCTCACAAACCAGTGGTGCAGAGCTGTGCTTATTACATAGCAGCAGAATCTCTTACAAAATCAGTTCTCATTTTTGCAGCACATGCTATATGCTGCACACAAGCAACTCAAAGGACAGTCCCTCTTCCAGTGCTTTTCCTGTGACTGCCTGAATGGTTCAATAAGTTATACAGACACCACTTCTGCAAGGACATATTATGGCTGTATACTGCTGGTAATGGAGAATGCCCCTTAATTTATGACTTCTACATTTATGGCACTTTTTTTTTATTATTGAAAGCATTTATTTGAAAACTAATAAAGCATGTGAGCATTATATTAATAGCTAAGATTTGTTTATGAGATTAAGTAGGGAGAGTTTAGGCTGACACAAATAGCAGCTCTAACTAGCGGATTATTGCCCTTCCCAGAAGACTGATTCAGGAGACTATCAGCAACTATTAATACTGAAAGACAACATGCCATGTCGTGTGTTTTCCTATGTCCATACTTGTACACATCTTTTTGCTAATTAGAAAGATAAAAAAATATGTTTGGCACCTGAGTCTTTCTGTATGAAACCTGGCTGGTGCCTCAAAGGAATGTGAATTTATATCAGATTGGCAGGTCATTAGGCTGCCCTCCAGTTTACAATTTCCCAATCCTCAGCACCTGTAGCGTGGCTTAGTCCGTGGGGGCTGAGATGTTTTCTGTAGCCTTTGATAACACTGGCAGGTGAAATCCTCCTAAAAAAATCTACATCATTCTTAAGTCTATGTGTTGCTCTATTTAAAAAATTTCCCCTCCTTTTTGCTGCATCTACCTGTGTGCTTCTTTCTTCCTGTGCTTCCTACAGCAATTCACAACAGCTTTAAGCAGCACGAAACAACTTTCTCCCTGTTTAAATGCTAGTAATTATTGCTCTTGGATGAGTGTAATTTATGGGATAATCATGCAGCTTTCTGCTGCTTACATTCACCTTCTCCCTCTTGTTTAGGAGGCAGTCTTGTTTAGCACATACATTCGTACAACTCATATATGAGAGGCCATATCCTTGACTTATCATCATCTGTGGGTTTTTTTTCACTTGACAGGTTGAAAAATGCATACACCTATTTTCTCTGATGGTTCCCTTATCACCGTGGGCCTTCCCGAGGCTATGTCTGCTCAACCATTCAATTTTGATTGTGGAAGCAATGTTAAGGCCATTAGCTGTGTCCACATAAGGATGCTGTTATAAAAGTTGACAAGCTTATTAATCATAAATTCAGTAGACATTCTGCTTCAATCTTTCTAGGGTCTGCTTATGCTTCATTTATGATGTAAAGTGAGGGTTTGAGGGGAAGGTGATGTATTTTTACATTAGTATTTATGTCAGGTAGCAGACAATATTCAGTATTTTCATATCAGTTTCCACCCAAGCAAGAGCACTTAGCCCTTTTTCACCTGCATTGCACATAGTTTGCTCCAGAGTGAGACAACGAAAAAGTGCAGTTAGAGAAGTTCAAGAATAGGTGGCTGCAGTCAAATGTTCGCTCTGTCTTATCAGTGGGGGATTATCACTGTTCCTTTGTCACCATATATTACTCAATATTATTGCAGTATCATGACACTATCATCTGGGGGGTAGGTAAAAACAGCATATTAAGAAATATTTTGTTTGCTGCTCCATTCCACGAGCAGCTTTTTCAAGTGAAGCTGCCAAGATCTCTATTCCAGAGCACTGGTGGTTTCCAGGCTGCTGGTTAAATATATCTGGTGAAGATTATGCATGTATATTCATCTTTAGATTGCCAAACAGATTCAGTTAAGACATTTGTAACACATTGTATGTTCAGCTTGGACTCATGAAATGGCTTAGCAAAGTTCATTAGCCTTGGAAAAGTTGAATCTATTTCCACTGAGGAGGGGGGGAAGCAGATTGTAACTTTCTGCTAGCATCTGCCAGAATGTTGCTCTGAGCCCACCAGCCCAGCTTATGCCTGTGCCCAGCCCTGGCTACAGATAAGATTCCTTATCACTTGGAAAACAACTGGCTGCAACTCTTATAATTGCATTTTCCTCTAATTGGCTACATTTGTTCAAATCCAATACACTAAAAGTGAAATGCATCGAGGCAGAAAACGTGCAGATCAGCACCAAAGACAGTGCGAATGCAGTGGCCTGTGAACTGAGGCTTCTGAATTTTGCACATGTAGGGCAGCTGAAGACTGCAGGAAAGGATGGCAGATTCAAGACCACAGCATGAGAAGAGACATATGGGTTACCAGGTCTAGTCTCTGGATCTTGCAGGCAGCCATATCATAGAATGCCTTTTGTCAGTTTATTGAGCAATGTGTGCAGTAAATTTTCATGACAAATGCCCAGGCTGGCACTGTTGTTTCAAATCCTCTGCAGATATTGCTTGTTAACTTCCCTGGTCCAGAAAGATAAGATTAAAAATAAAATACTCCAACCCCTCGCACTGCTCACCCCAATCCAATCTCCTGTTTTAATTTCATTCTTAAATGTCACTATTGCCATTTGGCACACATCATTTTCCGCCTTTTCAAAAAAGCTTGCCTTGTTGTTAGCTGACCTGGCCACATATCAGTGCATCAGAGCTCACCTTTAACTTACCTCCACAGCTACAGAATATGCTGTCATTCCACCTCAGGTGGAATCATTAACCACAATATCCTGTCTGCCCACACTCCCATAACTGCTGAAACCCCGTGGCTATAGACCACAATTAATCTTCTGTGATGTTCAGGTACAGAACAGATACATGTTTGATTCTCTCTATCGGGAAGTTGCTCATTAGAGATTGTAAAATAAGAGAAAGGATGATTATTGGTGGGCCTTTCTTTTTTCTTGTGCCTGTACTCTTTTCTTTTGCCTGTACTTCAGCTTGAAGATCTTATTTTCCCTTTGATTTGCTCTATTTTATTGCTTTTAAGATAATTTTTTTATGCAAGTTACTTTTCATGTGCTTTTTTCACCTACTGGGCTATACTTTCTGCCACCAGGCTGTGCTCTGAGGGATGTCCTTAACTCCTCTTAACTGCAACTTGACTCAGATCTCACTAGCCTTTGACCATACAGTGACTCATATTATTTCATAGGATTTCACATATTGCTGTCATACCAATAATAGCAAGATACAGTGCTTTACTGATTGCTTGAAAAGTTTGATTTGTTCATTCAAGCCTCAGAATCTAAGCATCAATATCTTTCTTTAACTTAGAGCTTGGATATTTAAAAGTCAAGCTATTAATTGTCAGCATTGAGTCTTCAAATGTCTAGAGGGCTGTCTGCCCTTTTGTTTGATAATGTCTCTGAAAAATCCCAAACTGAGACACTGGTATGTGTTTCAGGGAGTTTTAATTAGATTCTGGTTTATCATTTGTCAGGCATACGAAAGTAAATGCAGAGTTTCTTCTTGTATCAGTAGAATCTGTGTAAGAGTCATGGATCTGGGATTAAGGCTTCACAGCAGCTTTGATTCAATTATTTCCTCAGTTCTTTTTTGCATCATTATTGTCATAGACTCTGGATGGAAATATCTAAACCCCTTCACACTAGGTCACATAGATTTGCAGTACTGATTTGCCAAATTTCATGAGGACTAAGATAAAAAGGGCTTGTGCTTTCAATTGGAGAAGCATGCTTTTATTTTAAACACAAAATCAGGCACAAAAAGTGGTAATTTGGTGTTTGATTTTATTTCTAAAATAAGTTTATAACTTCCCTCTGGCTTTGTCCTTAAGACTTTATGATACAACAGCATTTTGAAACACACTTAAGCAATAAGAACATAAAAGAGGTGCAGAAGCAATTAACTTTGCAATAAATAACATTCAGTTACCTGGTCTTTATTGTGGCACGCAAAACCCCATGGAGTCAGGACACATGCACATTGACATTAACAATGACTGGGGAGAAATACTTATTTTTTAAAGTCTATCAAAATCAGCATATTGGCAGATTGAGCAGGAGGAGTCTGTAAGACTCTTACTAGATAATGCTGAATTAATGGTCTAGCTTAAATCCCATCTGTCTCTAAACTGCAGGTGCTGTACTCAGTACCTCATGGAAATGCTTCTCTCTGCTCAGGACCCTCAGAGTCATCTCTGCCTTTCGTTTCCAGAACAGAGCATGGATTTTCAGATTCCAGAAAAGTAGGTAACTACAGTGACCCACTAAATGTAAAATACTTGCACAGTCTTTGGAGGAGGGACTGGGAGTTCTGCCAGCAGACCGTACAGTCACACTTATTTCTGGACCCTCTGCACCCACGGATGTTTAAGAAAACCCTGCTAATTTGAGCAACAGCTTTAGGAGAGGCGGGGATATTCCCTCATCCCAGAGTGACGCATAGCCCCTGGTCACAGGATGCTTCAGAGAGCTGTGGTTTGTACTCCACAGGCAGCTGAACTGAACCTGCTCCAGGTACTGAAATAAGTCTGGCTGGAATTGTCACCCAAATGCAGACAGAAAGAGAGAAAGAGAGAAAGAAAGAAAAGTATCAATGCATTTTGTGTGAAGGCCAACTGAATAGGCATGTGATGGACACTTAGCTGATCTGACTCCTGTGAGGCAAGGCAAGAAACACCTCTTTTTAAATCAGATTAGATTTAGGCAAGGAGAATTCAGGCTCTCTTTTCTACTTTCCAAAAATGCTGTTTTCTTTCTTATAATGCCTTCAAAATCTAACAAAATGACCTTCAAGAGCTCTATGAAAAAGAGTACCTGTAGCAGAGGTGGTGTGGCAGCAGTTGTACTAAAACCTACTTTTTCCAGTTTGGGGAATCTGTTCCAACTTTTTTTTTCAATTTGATTCAGAAAGACACGGACCACAAGCAGCATTAACAAACATCCATATTGCTATCAGACAGGTACAGGCTATTTTATGGGTGCTTATGAATGTAGATGTGACTGCTCATAAATGTAGTGATGAATAATAGAACAGCAAATGCTTTCTACACTGCAATGGTATCCTTCACATAATGACCTCAAATACAATTGTAAATGGTGTCAAATCTGTCACCACACTGGCTGTTACGAGGAGGAGAAGGCTGAGACACAGAGGTGGTGCACAGATGACTAAATAAAGCAGGACAGGGCCCTCAGTGTACTCATGAGTATGGGACATGTCCATGTGCTAAACTGTCCTTTCCCTGCAAAGGAGAGGGAAAGCATCTAAAGCAAGTGGGGTTTGGTGGTGCCTGGGAGAACTGTAGTAGGCACAGGATGAACCAGTGCCCAGAGGACACGGGTGATGCTGCAGCGCAGAATCATGGGCTGCCTCTGTTCAGTATAGCCAGATGGACTACCTGTTTGTCTTGTGTATACACCGAGAAATCGTGACAGAAGTAGGAGCTGACAAACCAGTCATTTATGCACTTTATGGAATTTCAAAATACTCCTGAAGTTTGTGGAAAAGAAATAAAACTTCCTGTAATTACATCTAACATGAGAGTTGCTCTGGCCTCTGAATACCAGCAGAGATCGAGCCCGTCATGTCTAGTCTACACACACTCACAAAATTCAATCTCTCTCTTTTTATTGCATAAATGAATATGGATAATTTAAGCTTATCTTCTATCAAGAGGTCTGCAGAAAAGAACATTGCCAAAGCTCTTGTTAAATGAGCCCCTGCTCAGGCAGTCATTCACCTCCAGGTCCAATTCTTCATGGGTCAGGCAATCCAGCAGCTCCACATGGGACCGTACTAAAGCATTCCAGGAAAGCTCCAGGGACATGCAGTCATTAAAGGCTGTTAACAGCACCATAATTAAAAACAAATTAACAGGAAATCTGAAACTGCCTTCAGAATTGTTCCTGTCTTGTGTCACATCTCATAAATCTCAATTTGCCTTTGAAATTTGACATAGTATTTCAGAATAGCTGCAAGATCAACAAGCCAACAACCTACAGAGTAGTTAAAAACCTACAAAATTTGCTTCCTTAGCACCAAGACCAGAGGCGATCTTTGACAGTCTGTGCGGCACCCATACTTTTAAAACTCTATTTATTTTAGAGGAAAGGAACAGCACAAGAGAAGATGGTTCAGGAGCTGCAGTTGTGTTTGTAGTGAATATTTCTCCAGCATGGCTGTTGCTTTCTGCTGAACTTGAAAACAAGTTAAGCCCTTTTAGTCAAAGCATCCTTCTTGTCACAGTAAGTAGTTAGGTAGTCAGGTTACATAGTTCTGCATCTTTTTTCAACCAGGTATTTATTAAGGATGGGTTAGGTACTTTCTGCATCCTTTTTAGCCAGGTGATTATTAAGGATACCCAGATAATGAATGAAAAGGAAAATTTCTTCTGAGAGAGCATGACTTGAACTTCACAGCATTTTAGAAAAGGCTATGCTTAGAGATTGAATATATTCCTTGATATAGTAATAATTTTTTTAATAAAGCTGAGCCAGAGAAAATATATGGGGTTTTGACTCCATAGAGAGCATGAAATTTGCTTCAAAATCGATTACAAACCTATAGGTATATGCTGATGAAACTACAGGTATCTTGTATGCTCACCACTTCAAAAGACAAAGTCAGAATTTGGTTTTGCATGAAAACAAAATCTAAACTCAGTGTGTCAAGAAGGCAGTTATGGTTTCATTAGGAGCTGTCGGGTATTTCCTTAAAAACTCAAATCCTCTGGAAAAGTAATTATGTGATGATCTCAACTTTCATTTGAAAACAATGCAACTGTCCAGCCCCCCACCTGGCTGCAAAGAAAAGCTTAAAAATATTCCCAAGTGTATTCAAGAGACTCCAAATCTACACGCAAATAAAAGAGCCCATAGACAATAGACTTTAACATTCCAGGTCTTTGTGCACTCATCTTGCAGTTTTTCTCAGGGCTGACAATCCTGCTTCCTTCAAAATAAAATCTAATAATTTGCGTTGTCAAAGAACATCAGAAAATATAGCTTGTCATTTTTGTCAGCTTACCCAGCTTTTTATCATTGCTAATAGTGCAGTTTCTCTTATTGTAGTACTTAGACTACAGAGTTCTTCAGCAAGTTTTGGGTCATTTTTTCCCCCTGCACACTAACTTTTTGGTTAATCCATGGAACAATTATCAACTACGAAGTTATCGTGTACATTTTACCTATTTGCCTGGGTTTTGTTTTTTTGGGGGGTTTTTTTTGTTTGTTTTTTCCTGCCAAACTTGCATGCATTAAATTAATTTCTGCTTTCTGACAGGGTGTGTCGACACAGGTCAGCATTTCCCCGGCCCAGCTACTAAGAGCAGCCCAAAAGAACCAATCCATCCTTACAACACAGAGCAGGGCAGCAGGCAACTTGAAGAAAAGGGAACTGAAAAGTGTTTGGACAAAGCCAGCCCAGGACACCAAATGATAAGGGACTCTTTTTGTGCAGAAATTTAGTTCCTGCAATGTCCAGATGAGGCCACTGTGGTTTTATTATCTCAATGTCAAGAAAGGAACTTAATTTGGTTACCTCAGAGTTTCCCATCTCCCCAACTGCAAGCGTGCTCAATAGACTGTTTTTCTGTTGGAGAACAAAGAAAAGGAAATGGTTATATTTTTTGTTTCACGCAGTGGTTACGGCAGTCGTGGAGGCAGGAAGGGAAGCTGGACAATGGAAGCTGCAGATGTGGAATTTCTTTTTTAAAACCCCATTGTTGCTGCTGCTGCTGCTGCCTGACAGGCAGTGGAGGTACAGCAGTGCAATAGCAGGAGATGCTGCAAGACTGAAGCAGAGCAAGCATTTTTGTTTGATAGAGAGCCCCAGGTGAAGCTTTCCAGCAACAGCCTGACCCAGACTGTCCTGGGCTATATCACAGGCATAGTTTCAAATCCATGGTGTGATGCAAAACCAGGGAAGGGTACAGAGCACTTTGGCTGAGTCACAGTGTTAGGAAATGGGGATTTCTGTGCTAAGAGGCTGGACCAGACCCTGCCAAGTCCCCAGGCAGTGAACTCTAATGCATTTTGGAGATGGGGATGACATTCTCTTCCAAAAGTATCTGGCCAGCTAGGGGGGAGACTGTGGCTACAGGGAGAGACTCTATTTCCTTTGTGGTTTGTTTTCATTTGTTACTAAAAGCAACCTCCAGAAGGAAGAGCTCTGAAGCGACCGTGGGGACATGGGCACATGTGCGAGCCCAGCCACAGGGAATGAGGCTGGCCACCAGGCAGGGCTGCAGCAGGTTCCTCGTTCCAGCAGCATGACTAAAAAGGAAATGCCTAACTTTGCAAGCAGTCTCTAAAAGGCTTTTTTCTTCTCTGCAGAAAAGAATGCCTTGTTCAAATCCATTTAGGCTGTCTTATAATAGGTGCATTTTTAACGGCAACTGGGCAGACAACCCAGAGTTAGGACTTGTGAGAGGCTCTCATTTTTGCTTGTCCACCTGCTGGGGCTGAAGGGCCACATTTTAGCCTTAGGTCCCCTTGTCATGCAAGGCCAAATCCAGCTGAGCTTGGCCTGATGCTGGGTGTCCTCTCCCCACAGAGCCACTACTCTGCCTACAGCATCAGGGTTATCTCTGTCTCTCTGGGGCAGCATGTTTGGGCTTCAGCCCTTTTCAGGCTTGTCCAGGCACTCCAGGAAAAGCAATACATCAGCCTCGGGACCAGCTGATTTTATGCCATGCAGCCCTGTTAAGGTGCACATCTTGATTGGTCACCTTGCTCAGCTTTCCACCATCTTATGCTTCTTCCTGTGGTCCTGTCTCCTTTCCTATTGTAGGACCCCACTTGCCAGACGCAACCGCAGGGACACATCCCCTCTCCCCTCCCTTCTCTAGCAAGCACAGCTTTAGGGAGGGGCCCAAAAAGACTGGCAGTATGAAGGGACTGCAGGGATTGACTCTAAAGAGGTTGCTGGAGTGCCCTGACTCCCAGCTGCAGCTTCATACATAGTCTTTTAGCACCTGAACTAGTGCAGGATTTTAAGGAGAGATGCTCTGAAATGAGGTGTTGGGGGGTGATATAGGCATCACCAGATCTCTCAGGCAGCAGCAAAGCATCTCCATCACCACAGATCCACTGGAGAGGAAAAGCCCTGAAAGTCCTGTACTATTTGCTGGAATTTTCATTTAGTTTAAATGGTGCCTGAAGGTTTTGCATATCCTTTTTAGGGTCCCTTTAAGTTTAAATTCACTGCAGATTCCTATAGCAAAACAATTTCTTTTCATCAGCAGAGCTAGCTTCAGCTGTTGTTGGGTATTATTATACCTCACTGCTTCCTTCCTTTCCCATCAGTTCCTCTATCCTGGAGTTAAATGTCACATAGTTTGAGCTATTTGACTGCTAGTCCCCCTGTACCCCAGAATAGCCCAGAAAGACAGAAAAGTTCATGGCAAAAGGATCATCAAGTGTCACAAAAGATTGCAGACCCCCAAATTCTCACTAATAGATGTGAAAGTAGCACAAGATATTTAGGCTGGGGTAATATGGGCAGAACTGTGTGGTATGACTACTCACACTTGACAATGTGGGTAGCAAGCAGTCATCCAAGCGGGCTCAGATACCACTGGAAAATGTCATTGCTGCAATGAGGGTGGTACCCTTTTGGAAAAGAAAAAGGCCTATCCTAATCTCAAAGGAGATATAAAAGTTAACACTTTTAATGAGAATTAACCTTTTCTCCCCCCCCCCCCTTTTTTTTTTTAAGTAAACAAAAAGAACTCACAAGAAAACTCTTTGCCATCATTTTTGCAGTGTGCAGAGTTTTCTGGTGGACTGGTAACTACTTCAGTGAAATCAAGAACATAAAAATAATTGGGAAAATGTCCTTTAAATCTGAATTGAAATGATGGCTTCTTTGGTTGCTTGTTTTCTCCTATAGCTTGCTTATTTGTTTTTTGAAGTCACTCTTGTTAATTGTTCTGTAGCCATGGTATGAACCAGATAGCCAAGAAAGCTGACATGGTGAAGTTATATACAGCATCCTTGTGACCTTTTTCCAGTGAAGATACATATCCGTCCAATAAAGCCCAGGCCAAATGACAGTGACAGCTGCCTCGTGGCATTCAGTTTGAATTGAACAGGTTTGCTCACAAGTCAGGAGCAAGTATTTCATTACAGTCTGTGCACCAAGACCAGCATAAGCCCCCAGAAGTGAAACTTTCCCTCAGCAGCTATGGAAACTGCCCCAGTGGACTGAGATGCACTTCACAGGCTCCTCCTTGTCTCCTTGCTTTGACTTTCCTGCCTCCTGCAAGCTGTCATCCTTTGTTGGCATTTGCATGTTGGTGTAAGCACTTGCAAGGGAAGAAAACCTCACTTTATCTCTCAGGAGGGATCCGGGGTGTTATGGGAACTGAGCACTCAAAGAACGAGGGGCGAAGGAGCATGTGTTTTCTGAGGAGAGGTCCGAAGTTGCCTGCATGGGAAGATGCTCTTCTCTCAGGGAAAGAGCCTAAGTCACTGCTGAAACAGGGGTTGCGTTATGTCAGCTTGAGCCTTATAATGAAAGGGATGACCAACACACCTGACTTCTTGTGGGGACTGCCTGAGGTGCAGAAACTGAACCTTTCACACAACCAGCTGGTGGTGATTCCTCCTTCATTGGGGAAACTGGACAGGCTAGTAGTGCTGAACTTGAGTGACAACTGTCTCAAGTACCTGCCTAAAGAGATTGGGCTGCTGAGGAACCTGAAGGTCTTGTTCGTCAATATGAATTGCCTGACAGAAGTGCCAGCAGAGCTCAGCTTGTGCAGGAAGCTGGAGGTTTTAAGCCTCTCACACAACTGCATCTCTCAACTGCCTTTGAGTTTCAGCGACCTGACAAGCCTGAGGAAACTGAACCTCAGTAACAACAGGTTTGTGCAAATTCCCCTCTGTGTTTTTGCACTGAGGAATTTAGACTTTTTGCACCTAGGGTCTAACAGACTTGAAAACATCGCAGACAGTGTCCAGTATCTGGTCAATCTGCAAATCTTTATCATAGAGAATAACAACATACGCATTCTGCCACGGTCTCTCTGCTTCATCACCACTCTGGAATTACTAAATGTTGATTACAATGCCATACAGACTGTCCCAGATGACCTCTACCTGCTGCACCAGCTGCCACGCATCGCATGGAACCCAATGGATAAAGGTCTCCACATCACCCACAACCCATTGTCCCGGCCTCTGCCTGAGATCATAGAGGGGGGGCTGGATGCCCTCTACACTTATCTCCGGAATAAAAAAGAGCACAACTGAGTTTCCACCAAGCTTGGGATTACGCCTGTCATCAAGACTTACTTGCATTGGAGCACTTTCCTGCACTGGCATTTCCACATCATAACGCCCGGATGTCGAAGACTGTGGATGGCTTTAGTAAAGGTTGGAGGAAAGCAAGTATGATGGTCTTGTTTGTGAAGAGTAAACTTTCTACAAGTAGCCACCTCTGCAACCTTTAGTTCTGGTGTGCTTGTTTTTTTGGGTTGTTTTTGGTGTTGTTTTTTTTTTTCTAATGGAAAAAACAAACAACAAACTTGTGATAAAATGTTTGCTCTTTGTTTGACAGAAACAAATTAAGTCAGACTGCTAGAAGTGCAGAAATTTGTATTTGCCGGCTATTAGGTTAGAGGAATATTAATATAAATTGGATTTACTATATGTGATTGCTGTTGCACTTTAACTCCTGCTCACTTCTTCATGCACAGATAAACTACTATATAAACAAACACTGCTATCTAAGTGACTCTCAAGGAAAATGTTCACTGTACTTTCAGTAGTGAATATATCCTGAGCTATATTAGCTCACAGACAGTATATTACTGGCCAGTTCAATACCATTTGTTGTTTACCCCACATCTCTGTGCTAGACTCTATAAATTACAGGTGAAGATCGTTGCTGAGGAGGTGATTTCCTAGTTTTTTGGAAGACCCCAAACTTCCCAAAGTCCCTAGTTCCCTTCATGAGACATGCAGCCTTTCCCAAGGAGCCTTCGAGGATGCTGAGAGTGGTTCATCACATCAGCCGGGAGCAGCACCCCCATGAAGCAGAGAAATGAATATGGGTCTTTACTCCTTCAAATGAAGGTTGTCAGATGAAGTTGTTCATTACTAGATGAACAAGTGCACTCCATTCCCTTTCCTGCATCCCTGCAATCAGAGCCATGGAGTAACTTTACTCAGGAGGCAGTACTTGTCTAGAGGTGAAATATTTCTTTCAGGAAAAGCAGCCTCAAACCAGTCATTGGCTTAAGTAAGTGCTTCAAAACCAAATACTTATTTCTGTGATTTTCAGTATCAGCCAGTAGCATAAAATTCAGGTCTTATGTGGTTTCTCATATTGATCTTCTGTGAGTGTCCTTCATCAAAGTTTTATCTGGTAATAAAGAGGCAGTATGAAAGAGCTGTTAACAATTTATGCAACCTGGGTTTTTTTGTTCTCTCACACCAGTGTAAAACAGAAGCAACTTTGTTGAAATCAGTTGAGATAAATGCTTGTAATGGCAGCATGAAAGAGGAATGAGCCTATAATTCTTGGGCTAATTAAGAGTATTCAATGCCACTTTTAAAGCACTTTCTATCCCATGTAAAATCTCAGGAATCAATGATTACTTTCTAAAACATAATTTGCTCAAAATTATGGAATGCTGTGGAAGGCTGAGCCTGCTTCTAGTTAACTTAATGGACAACCCCTGGCTGAGGGAAAATCTCTTCAGCAGAGGTAGAAATCTGATAACAGCCAACAATTATGTAATTCATAGGTAGGTGAAAGCAGATGCAGATACAGCACCTTTGCCAATGCTAATATTTTAAGTGCAGTATTGAACATAGCCATGAAGAATCGGTGCTCAGAGTATATTCCCTCCTGGGGCTATTTACCCTGTTATTTTATTATATTGAATTGTTTTGTGTATAATTTCTTATCTTAATAGAGAATTTCAGTGTTACGCCCAGGAATCACAGTTACAAAGTGTGCAGTCAAGGACAAATGTTACGTTTCTAGCAAATGCGAAACCTTTCTGAGGGGCACATCCGCTTAAGTGTTAACCCAACAAACAAGCAAGGCAAGTAAACAAACACCAAAGCAGGTTTTTGTGACTTTTTACTTAATGTATGTTTCAACTGCAAAGACATTTTATGTGTGGCTTTACGGACACTTATTTCACCCATGCAATGAGATTTATAGCAAAGTTCCAAGTTTTTAAATGAAGAATGAACCTAATAAATTAAGATGTGGTTCAATTAGCAACAAGAAATAAAGCTGCAATTATTTATAGAAATACCAACAGATAATTCTTGGAGGGGATTAGGCACAGATTGTTAACTTTTATAAATGTCTAGTTCATATCCCTAAGCCTGGCATTCATGTAAACACTGCAGTCCTGCAATAGTGCTTTGCAGGAAAATTAGATGCCTATGGCATTAATCACCTGAGAAGATTTTCCATATAACAGTATCCAGGATTATATGACACCAGATAGCCGCTGATGTGATCTGACTAAAAGAGGTATGCACAGTCATTTACATGGAAGATGTCAGGCTGGACTGTGTGTGTTCATTAGGATACCACTACAGAGGGTGAGAAAATGTGCATGTTTCAAGACAATGGTCTCCAGAGAGGGGAATAAAAGGCAAATTTGACATAATCATGTGCATCTGGAAAAGCAGATATAATTTGAAGTGCAATACCAATAATTTAAAATTCAATTAATTGAATAATAATAACCTTTTACTCAAGCTAATAAACTTTTGTAAGCACATGAAACACGTTAAAGTCTCTGTGTTCTTAAACAGAATAAGAAAATTCATTGAATAAATGGTACTTTAATGAATAATTCAGATTTTACCATTAAGAAGATAATTTCTACTGAACTGCTTTAGTCTTTCATTCCTCAACCAAGACCCTTGTAAATATCTTTCTTGGAGATACAGAAAATGAACTCACATGACTAAAGGTCATGTTCTGAATTCTACCTTTAAAAAAGACTGTATATCATTTAATATATAGAAATATCCACAAGAGGAAAATAAAGACATATGTATTTGCATCTGAGAGGAAGCAAGATAGAGAAAGCAATCAAGAGCACAGGAGGGAGATAGAAAGCATGACGTCACACCCTGGCCCTAGTTTTGAGTAGAGCATTAGCAAAGAATTGGTGGATCTCAGCATTGTCATCTGATATTAGCTGCACACACGACAGGGAATAACGGATCTGAAACGCTTCAGGGACTGTAGTCATATCTCATAATATGCGATGACAGTACCACTTCTATGTGTATATTAAATGATACAGTTTTGACTTACAAAATTTCAGAGAACTATACACAGAGTGTTATATTTGTTACTAGCACTCACTAAAGTCTTCTCACCTGAAGCTCACAACAGCATAACTTTTGATGCATCTATTATTTTTATTGTTATTGGTGGTGTTGGTCTTCAAGGAATGGAAGAAGTGGAATCCACTTGTGGAAAAGGATACTCTCTTGGCAGGGTGACTTTTCTATGGTTACTGCTCGAAGAAGCTCTCAAAGAGCTTAGAAAAATTCTTGATGTGGATGAAAAAAAGGGCAAAGCACAAGAACAAAGTCGAAAGAATATAATCAGGGGTCAAAAGGTTGAGATAAATGTAGTATACAACAGGGCTATACAATTTGTTCCCCAGCTATCATCAAATACACTGGTGGTACTTTTGGTGAGGTGAACAGATACTATTTTTATTCTAAACAGAAAAGAAAGCTGTATTCTGTGAAAAGTTTCAAGTCTAGTCAACAAACAAAGCCTTTGAAAATTGGAACTTTTCCGGCTTTTGGCCTACCCAAAGTTAGTGACTTCAACTTTGACTGAAAGGAAAATGTTTTCATCTGAAGTGTTGCTGTAACATCTTACTGGAAGTTAAAGCTGAAATGAGTTGTACCTGCTGCTCTGGGGTTACTGGGCAAACCTGCTATGTGGGCAAACTTCCTCATGCAGTTGTGACTTCCCAAAATCTGTTGCAATGTCCCAGAAACCCCATGGGGCACCCATGGACACATAGTCTGGCCAGGAACACCAGCCTGTTATGTGAGCAAAGCAGCAAGAGCTACAAAGACCAATTTCTAAGATGCTCTGGGATGGCATTTCAAAACAGAATTCTTCAGATTCCAGATTGAAGCTCATAAAATTTGGGTTAAATATGGTATGATTATTATTTTGGTTGAAAAATGTCAACTTTTTTTTTTTCTAACTTGCCAATAGTTTCTTCATTTTCATCAGGATTCCTTTTTTTTTTTTGGTCAAACTCAAGAACAGTTTTTAGGTATTTTTACTATAATGATATGCAGTCTGCAGCTTAAGCTTTTTTTGGATTTAAATGAATTAATTTCTTATTACTATGCTGTAGCTTCAGGAAACCATATCCTTCAGTTAGTATTTTTAAGAACTTTACAGTCATCATTTAAGTGAAGGAGGATGCATCAAAGAAGTGTTGCATTGATCCTGAAGAGATCTGAAAATATTCTTTACTTTGCTAGACCAGCACATTACTTGAAATAAAACCCATATCACATCATATAATTTACACAAGTAGAAAAATCATTGATACTTCAGCTTATGTCATTAACCAAAGGAAAAAAGAAGCTTCTAAGGCCTTCAGCAGATGAGAGACAAATAAAGGTAAATAAAGACAGAGAAAGAAAGAAAGCAAGGAAAATGAACTAAACATCTGGTCAGTATGGTTTTACCAAATTCCAAGGGTAAATTTGCTGCAGAACCTTGAGATGATAGTTCTTGAGTGATTCAAGGAGTGTTTCAGTCTGCCTTGCACAGTTCCATTAAGCATAATTAATAGGTATGAAAATAATTATATAAAATTAACACTATATAAGGTTTTTTTTAAATATTAAGAAAATAGTCATATTATTATGTCACATGTGTTTCTATAGTCGACATATGTGGGAGCTGAAATACTGAAATACCTACAGCCAAAGGAAAACTTCTGCTGACTGCATAGAAGGGTCTGCATTTATATGAGAATATATACATTTACCATTTTATATATGGCAATAAAAAAGATTTAAAGACTGAATAGATGTTTAAATGGGTATGAAGCTTTATATATATTTGGAGAGAGATACACTGTAATATTCATATGTGGAGTAAGCCTGAAAATCCTTTTATAAAACTGCATAATCCTTTCTCTGTACAAGTAAGAGGCAGAATAATAATTATAAAAGATGAAAAAAGAGACACTGAAGCAGGCCTCTTTAGAAATGTATTAGGTTATCTGAACACCCTGAATATCCCAAGAGGAAATCAAATTCACATAAAGATTTTTTTAAAGTGGGAATTACATAGGAAATGTTTTTTCTCCCTCCCAGCAATCCAGAGAAAAGCAGACTGCTGACAATATTACTTTTAAACTTTTCTTTCACTCCCATACCCCCATTGATTCCATATTTTTGTCTGTGGTGCGTTAAAGGCCAGCCAGCCTTCAAAAAGCATTCCTTATCACTGTCTTCTTCAACCCAGTGACAGCGTCCTGCACCAATACAACCGCCTACTGCGCTGAATAACTTTGCAGGGTTTAGCGACAAAACCTGAGATTCATACTCTCAAGTATGTGGAGTCTCATCATGCATAGCTAAAAAGGTGGTTTCCAGTGAAGCAGGAAGTGTAGCAACAGTTTTAGAAAAGGTCACTACAAATTATACTGCCTCATAAAGTGAGCTTACCCAGGCAGACTGAAAAGAAGACCAAAGAGCAGAGCTTTATGTTTTCCTGGGGCTCAGAGGAGTTTCAGATACTGTAAGTTCATTGATGGATATCCTCTTTTAATTTCCACTTCCCAGACATAAAAAAATAATAAATTTCTCTCTCTCTTTTTTTTTTTTTTTTTTTAATACAACTCTGAGGGAAATACATCCTGCTCCATTCTATGCTTGATCTGATGTCCAGCCTCTGCATCATGGGTGTATACACAGAAATAACAAATTGCTTCTCCCCTCCTGCAAAGCCAGTGTTGACAGGTGAGGGTGGGTGTGAAAATGTACCAACCGTCCGATCCCTTACCGGTACACAAGGAGGCCAGGACGGGGGAGGCTGGCAGGCTCCGTGACCACCAGTCATGAGACTGGTAACTCACCCAAAACAGACTCCATGGTCACAACGCCAACCTTATGCTCCTGCCTTAAAGATTTGACAGTGGTTGGTACCCAGACACAGTTTCTATGGTTAATAGGGAAAGATAGATGCATTAATCCTGGGAGGCACTGGGAAAGAAGTATTGCTCTAATGCCCCATGTTGTCTCAGGGTCTCTCTTTGCTGGACAGAAAGAGCCCCAGGATGTCTGCAGACTAATTTAGGCATCTGAAGCAAGGCCAGTGAAGCTGCAGGGTAGAAATACTTTTCTTTGACTTACAAATGCCTCCCTTTGCCTGGCCTTCCCTTTGCAGCAGCATGCAAAGGACACGAAGCACTCTCTCACAATACAGTATAACATTCAGACTTACTGAGAAGGGTTGGAAGATAAATCAGAAAAACACCAACAGGCTTATAACACTCTGTGCCAAATGCTTTCAATGGCATAAAATTCTCACTAGCTTTCTCCCTAGCTAGTAAAATGCTCCACCTCAAAACAGGGGTAAGCAGGACACATTTAAAAGAAGCCTCTGTAGTTTTTACAGGTGGCATTCCAAAATCAGCTGAAAAAAATATTTACCAAGTGAGTTACAGCAAAATTACAGTAAAAAAATCACTTCCTTCTAGAAAACAAAGCTGTTTTCATTGTATTTTCCTGGTTGTTTTTGTTCCATTTTGTTTTTAGAAACATAATGGAAGTTTCTGTATGTATATATGGGGGTTTGTATTGGTCCATGCATGTATTTGTATTTCCCCTATAGGGAAAACAGGCTATTAGTGGTTCCTAAATTGTTCGCCTGTGTAAGCAAGTCCCTCTGGCATAGAGTAATATAGCGCCCTGTAAATGCACTGATGGGAGAGCTGAAGAATCCAGAAAAATAAAACCTTCACTTTGGGAAATTAATTCAGTTGAATGTGACTTGGTTAAGATAGTGCTTTTCCATAGCAATTTCTGTGCACAAGGGTCCTGTATATCTGTCAGCACACTTGCCTTGTTTTTCCAGTTGGACAATAACATTGTAAAAAACAGATTGTAAGGTGGTGTTTGTGTGTTCTGTGCACATACAAATGAAGTTAAATATACTAACCTTGAATTCAGTTCATTAAAGAAAAACCCCTCTGAGCATGTATGTGTGTGCATTTGTGTGTGCATGTTTGGAGGTATTTGGGAGGTTTTTACAAATCTTTGCAATGTTGTATCTGAAGAATATGTGTGAGCTGACTGAAAAGTAGCATATTCCACTGCAAATGAAATGCTGGTAATTTAGCATCAAAATAGGATTTAAAATATATGGTGGTAAATTACGTTGCTTTTGGCTTTCTGGAACATGAGGGTTTTTGGGTGCTTTTAAGTGTTAGATATCACAAAGTCTGTTGGGACTTTTACTAAGCAATGTGGGATTTAAAATATGGAAGAATTTGGATTAGTTTGTGTTATTTTGATCAATAATCATACAAGGAGGTACATTCATTTTCTGTTAGTCACTAAAAGTTTAGTAGCTCTTGCAGTGAACTATTTGAAATGCATTTTTTAGCCCATCAAATAAGAAGTTAAATTCTACACAGCCTGGTCTGTCTAAGAAAGTGTATAGATCTGACATCAAACTGACTACTTTTGGAGTTCAGTTTCACACAGATGTTTTTAAAAGGCTCAAATGGAAAAGTTCAGATGATTTTCCCACTCAATTGTCTGGGCTACTTCTAGAGACGGGTGATCCCCCAGGGGTTGGAGAACAGAAGGTAAATGAGTGCCCTTAGTTACATTTGGTAAGTTTTCAGTTTCACAAAGCCCATGTCGGGGATTGATTTGATTTATTTCTCATTTGACTCAAAGTTATAAATTTACAGTGGTTATGACGGTTTGTCTTCCTTGGACTGACATGCAGATATTAAAGTGCATGGGTGAGAAAATTCATCCAGCATGTCCAAATCCTCCTAAGGACTAGCCTTAGAGGAGGATATGGAAATTTATCAGGGACTCAGAATTCTCCGTGATGTATCGGGGTGTCCATTAGAGAGTCTATTTAATGTTCTTAGGCTAGGCTAATATGTTGCAAAGCAGTGACATTTCAGACCTAATCTGTGAAGCTAATAGCTCTTCTCAGTAAGTCATTTTCACATTTACATCACTTTAGCATAGCCAAGATTTGGATAAAGATAAGCATTGCTTTTTTTCCTGCCAGTGTAGCCAGGGTGATGAGTCACCAAACTGGGATTTCTGCAACAGTCCCCCCTCCCTCTAGCAAACCCCAAACCAGCAGCTGGCTATTCTGAGCAGGACCTAGGCTTGTGTGTATATTCAACAACGAATACGCAGCAGAAATGCCCCATGTTTGCCTTGCCACAGTTCATATCAGCAACAGTATATTTTAAAATATCAAATAAAGAATAAATGTAAAGGGGGGCAAGGGGAAAAGAATTACCACTTTAGAAGCTATTGCTGGCATCTATTCTCTTTAAGAAGAAGCCAGGCCAGCTGAAGTACAGTTTCTTTTATACTAGCTATCTGCATTTTCTCATTAATTCTTTGCCTTTTTCTTTTCATTTGTCCTTTCTTTGTTTTATTATGTTGTCTCTTTTCTATTGCTACCCACTCTATTTCTGTTTTTTTCTTTTGCCTCTTTGTTTCATATTAATGAGTTGCAACATTTTTAATTAAAGTCGAGGGCTTGACTGATGCCAGCTCAATCCTCCTTTTCTGAATTTGCCCTCCAAAACAAGTTAATCATTAGCAGAGGCCTGTCTTCATCAACTACACTGGGGGATGACAACAACAAAAAGGGAAAAAGGAAGAAAAAGAAGAAAAACCAAATAGAATAAGTGAAAAATGGTAAACAAGCCTCAGGAAGCAGTAACTAGCCAGAAGAGCAGAATATACTTGGCACTTAGTGGCATTTTTCTGTGCCCCTGTAGCTCATAAATACTCAGTCTCCAATACAATTCAAGATGGACATTTATGTTAACCAGTTACCAGGCTATTTCAAATATTCAAGACATAGGAAAGAGTCTATACACAACTGTGAACAAACAAGTCCTGTCCTCACCTGACTTATAGTGCAGAGGTCCCTCTTGGTTCCTACAAAGCTGTACATGAATTCACTGCCTCTGTTACCCGTATTTTGGAAATGAGGAATTTTTGGTCCCCCTGGGTGTCATATTCATAGAATCATAGAATAGTTAGGGTTGGAAAGGACCTTAAGATCATCTAGTTCCAACCCCCCTCCCATATTGCTACAGAATGATTTATAAACACATAAAAGCAGGAACAGATTCACTTGTCTAGCTCCAGATTTTGCCATGTGCTGTCGATGGTGAGATTTATATCTAGTTCTCCATTTCTACTGTAAAAATATGCCTGCCTGCCTCACTCCCTTTCACCTGTGTGCAATACATTCCTACTCCTTGGTATCAGTCCTTTAAAAGTTGTAGCCTGAAGCTGGAGCAAGGATGCATAGCCATGATTTACAAAGAAAGAGTAGTGACAATCACATTGTTCACAGAGAGGAGGAAAAAAGGTAAGATAAAGAAGACACCAGGATCCAGCAAAGAAACATAAATTTGCTTGCCTAGTTTGGACTGACTCAGCTGATGTGCATGTGCAGTCTGAAGCTCAGCACTGCCTTGCCATGATTGTCAGGCAATTAGGGGTTTGGGGCTGTCCTTGAATGGGGTACTCACCCCAACAAAGCAGGACCAAGAGAACTGCTCCTACAAGCCTTACCTTTTAGGTAGGCATGCAGAAGTGAAGAGGGATGGACCTGGTGTACACAGGATCTTATGGTATAAGGTACGTTAACAGCATAATAGTATAATTTATCCACATTCTGGAAAGAATCAGGGTTGAAAATAATGATGCTGCTTACAGCTGGGTGCTTGAAGTTGCAGCCACCTCCATGGAATGTGGTGCTGCATCAGTTTTGCGTTTAAGGGAAGGGTACAAAAAGTCTTCTGCCTCCAAGGACAACCTCCTGTTTCAGGATCCTGAAAATCAGAGATAGATTTGAGCCAACCGTACTAGTTTAGTAGTCATTTCTCAGCCTGACAATACAAAACATAAATCAAACCACTGTACAGTATCACTGAATACATACAGTTAGAGTCTTATGACATAAAAGCAGGCAAATATTATGACTAGAAGGACATTTTAATACATTATACTCATACATGGTCATTCGGTGTCAAATATATGAATTATTAAGCAAGATATAATAATCCCACTATTAATGTGAAAATGTTCATATTTATAATCTAGAGATCTCACTGATGAGGCATGATTGTTCAACATCCTAGAAGGAAGCTTTCTAAATTATGCTATTCCCCATTGCAAGTGAAGGACAGATCACAGACTTAATGGAAAGAGCATTTTTGTTTTCCCTGATGAACAATGGGATTTGCATTTCAGCCCTCCAGCAAGGAGAGTTACTCTTGATACCTTCTAAATTAGTACCACCTCATAAGTTGCACCCAGGGTATCTCCTAAATTAACAAGTAATACATTTAGGAATCCATGAAAGGCTTGTTATCTCCTGTCTGATATATCATTTGCACTGTATATAACTCCAGACATAGTGTGCCCACCCCTTCTTCTAGTGAAAGATTCCCATAGGTTAAACAGGGCATTGTAGAGGTCCATTTCTGGCTTCCCATTATACTTCTGTATCTGCAGAGGAATTAAGACTAACTGCAAAAGAATTGTTCCCCTGGCCTTTCAGTTTATGTGCTTTCATAGCTGTGGAATAACAACAGAATTGCCAGTCCATTATGCTATCATTTCTATTTGATGGTATAAAAGTAAATGCTATATTCATAACCCCACCTAGAGATGAAAAAGAGCTGTCATTCCAAAGTTGGGATATTTGCTTCTGCATCCCAAGCCCTCCTGGCTATTTTAGATACCTATGTTGCTCCAGTCATATTTGAGCTGCCCGTACACCTCTGTGTCACCATCCAGGGTAACGGCAGGAAAAAACATGGGGAGAAGTACTGATCTAACAGTTCCCTTTGGGAAGTAGCTGCTCATTAATATGCTCTCAGTCTGTCATGCTTTGAGATGCTGGTCAAAGGTGTTTGCAAAGCTGGAAATCAGGATATGTGGATGTCTTCAGCTTTGTCTGCACTAAGAATTTAACCCACTGCTGACAAAGCACATCAGCAGCTTGAATAGCTGGAGCAGCACTCACACAGGTTTAGCCAGAGCATGGAGACACTACTAACAGCTCCCTTGTCTGAGTTCCCCCACTGTCTGCTTCAAAAATCTCAACAGTTGTTACTGTTGTTGATGCCAGTTCATCCCTTCATCCCATGTTGAATGCCTTCATCCCAAGTAGAGGACTGCTGGCAGCAGAAAGCTGTTTCTAGGCAAACTTGATCTCTGCAGGTATTTGCTGTAACAAAGATGCCTGAGACAGTGTCTGGTGGTCTCTGGATGGGGTTACAGTGATTCCTTATTTCCCTGAGGCAGTTCCCTCGGCTGCCTTTCCAGCAGAGACCTCACTGAAGTTCAGCTACTTTCCGTCAGCAGGTATAGGGCACAGCAAATGCTGAATCTTCTGACTTCAGAAGGAACATATATTACTTATTTAGTTTTTATTGTGCTGGCTAGAATAACTTCCACCTATGAGCTTTTAATACTGTTCTCAGCTGTAGCTAATAAGCATTTCACAAAGATGCCCATTACCTTGGAAATGGGTGGCCAAGAATTTCCACAATACGCGGTTGGGTTTTTTTCAGACTCACAAGAAGACATATATTTATTTCTGGAGGTACCTTCCAGCTGCTCAGTGAGGTAACAAACATACAAATCTATCTACAGGCTCTCTGCTACTTCTTTTGTGAGCTGCCACCATTTGCATTATAAACATTTTAACAAAGACACATTGAGCTAAATTTAACCCCATGACTTTGATGAGTTTAGTCCACTGACTGTGGAGGAAAATACAGAGCTGAGTCTTGTTTTTGGTTAAGCTCATGAGTACAAAGAACTCTCTCAAAAACTGCCACTGTGGGACCTCAGCCAGCAGAGGCCCATAACCAAATAATGGGAACTTGTTATCACTCTTTGATTATAAGTGTCTGTTGGCTAAATATGCACAAAACTAGAACCCTTTATTTTTAACAGATAATCTTGTTGCATCTGTTTTCAAAGAACAAAGTTTCCACTCTCCATTTTTGAAGGTCCCACTAACTCACTTAAATATCGAAGGCTGAATTCCAGAACGACGAAATTTGATTTGTAGCGAGAATCAGATCAACAGATTTTTCTTATCTCAACGAAAATGTCCCTCGTCTATGTGAATTAGGAGTCTCAGTCAACTCTGAGTTGACTCTTACAAGCTCCCAGGATTCAATTTCCTGAGCAGGAGATAGTATAGATTAGTTTGATTTATAATAAATTTTAACCCTCCCAAGTTAGCTGCCAGAAAGAGGAGATCTTAAAATATAGGAGTCAGATACTGAGGTCAATAATTAATGTGAAGCCTCCAGATCTTATAGCTATTCCAATCTAAAGTAATCATATAAAGTTCCAAGAAGCCAAAAAAGAGGCAGAAAGTCACAAGGAATACACCCTTGATGGAGCCTACGTGTCCCAAGGCAGTGATTCAGGTACTTTAGCCATGGAGTGTGTGTTCATTCATTACCAGTAGAGACTGGGATTCGTATTTTGAACCCATGCAGAAGCTGACTTCCATTCTGGAGCTCATCTCTCTTCAAAGCAAACACCTTATCACCAGTTTTATCCTTTTCTTAAATTCAAATTTAGACCCTTGATTGCAAAGATAAGGTGTACAACATGAAGCATCTCTGAGTTACCACAGAGCATCTGTTGCCCCAGAATCCCACACCATTTAGTCCCAAAAGCACTGCTCCTCCATGCACTGTTAATAAGCCTAGGAACAGTAGCGAAGGACATAGAGGACAGCTTGGAGGTCTGCAAATTAACAGGAAACTGAAGTTCAACACCTAAAGCAGACAAACTGCAGGAATTTTGTAGCACATATGCAAAATGAATAGGTGCCTGAGCAATGGTCTAATGGCAAAAATGAGTAGATGCTGGAGTATGTCAAGAACAGCCTTTTTCCTACAGAGTTTGAGAAGAGGAATGTCCTAGTATGGGATTTTTTTTAAATGGGACCTATTAAATACACCACCACCTGGGCTCATGTTGTTAGACTATCCATCCTGCAAAATGTCCTTATGGAGTAAGTTGAACATCCAGAGGGATATCATAGGACAGGGAATCACTTTATCAAAAGTCCATTCCTACACTGCCATGTAGGACATGTTTGTAGGAAACTTTTAAAAAATAAGCATGCTTGAGTAAAGGCTAAAAAGTATTACCTGCATAAACATGGATGTGTGAATTACAGACTTAAATCCACCAGAATTGTGCATGGAGTGGCCACACCTGTATTTTATGGGTCCTGTCAGGTTCAATCTTTAGCAATGAATTTTTAGAGCTATGATGAAAGGCATTATAAAAATTCATAGTATTGATTAGACTTTTCTGTTATAATTGCTTCAGATAATATAATGTATAAAGGTATTCAGAGATGTAATGAACACTGTGAAAAGAACTGTGTATAAATATATGGATCAAAACTGACATCAGATTTCCACAAGTAACAGAAAGCTCTTTTACAAGGTGACAGAAATACCTCGTAGAAAAGAGATTGGATAGCAGCCATTTGGTTGCTTACACATTCACGATACATGCCTCCCTGATGGACTGCTTTATAGTGGACTGATCCTTCACAACTGCCTGAGCACGGGGTCCTGCTATGCCAAGAGAAAGAAAACCTGCTTTTAATGGGCACTTGTGAAATAGAAATGTTTTCTCAGGAGGGCTGTATACACATTTGGGAACAAAGGCTGGGCAGGAGGAAAGGCTGGGTTTCATCCTGCCCTCCTCAGCTCAGTGCTACATTGGGATTTCAGATTTGCTGCTATCACCGCATCAGAACAGAGCTTGCTTTCACAGAGAAGTATGCGGCAGATGGCACTGTTGCTTTAGCAGTCCTTCATCAGTCTCTTTTTCTTTCCTTTTAGGAAGTCCCAGGTAAATTTTTCCAACCTCTTTCTGTGGGATTTTACCCCATTCTCTGTGATCAGGTCCATCCACACCTGAGCACAATGCTGCAGCAGCAGGGTACCTTGGTGTGAGCATCTCCTCCTGGGCAGCCCCATATCCACCCCACTCCTTGCTTAAGACCACACTAACTCCTGGCAGTTGCTTTATGTAGTGAAAATCTTACATTTGCATAATAATTTATTCCCATTGGTTCCCTTGTATGCCCAATTTAATTAGTTTGTAACATTTCAGTGGTGTTTTTCTCAGATGTTAATAGCATGTTGAGGAAGCTGAGCACGTTTCGGCCATGTCTTTTCACTTGCAGTGCACACAGACTTTCATCTAACTTTGTCTCAGTGATACTTTTCTTTTTTTTCTTCATGCTAGATGCCTTGATGCTTATTTCCATTCATTTTGCAATTCTTATGCCAAACAGTTTTTAAAAAGGCTAATATTTCTGGGTTTCCCTTACCCCTTTATTGTCAGTCATTTAGATGTTAAATTAGTTTAGTCTTTCCTAGATGTGTTTTAATTAGATACTTGTTTATTTACCACTAGCTGCATATGCATGACCTGTCTTTTTAATGCAGTCCTATCCTGAAAGCTGCTGAAAGCTTCTACTAAAATCAACCAGCATCAAGGCAACTGGAAACTTACCGGAGATTTAGTTGTTAAAAAAAGACAACTGAGGAATCGCAACTGCTTTATGTCTATCCTGACAAGTGCTCACCCAGACAGGATTCTGCCCTGTTAAAAAGCACAGGCTTGGTGCCCAGATGTGACCCCCTGAGGTGCCTGGCCACCTGTGTGGAAATCAACCCCCACCATTTGGCATCATTTCTGCACAAACAAAAGAGTCTGGTGTTTGAGATCAGGAGGTAAACATCCCACAAGGGGAATGAAAGCCACCTAGTGCAGTTAATAAGAAACCCCAAGCACAGTGGAGTGTCTGAATCACAGCAACCAGCACAGGTCCTGTTACCTGAACCAAAGTTGCAGGCAAGATCTGCTGTGCTCCTGGTTCTGACAGGTAGGATCCTTGCCTGAGGCTAGTGACCCACATTTCTCTTGTGCTCGAGCTGGACATGTATCACTGTTTTTCTCTGGAACATGAGGTATGGGTTCTGGCACGTACTTTGTACTTGTCTGAGAAGTAGGAAACCTTTCCCCTAGGCTGATTGTTCTTACCCATTTTTACCTCTTCCTGTGGAAGTGGTGGAATAGTAGAGAAAGAAAAGTGACTTTATTTCTCTACAATGTCAAAGCAAGCCTCACTTGAGATCATGGATCCCTTCATGAGCTTGCGGCACTCCTAATCTTTGGACTCCAGGTTCCAAGCACTTTGGATCAAAAAGGAGGCACTTGATAAAGATGCCACCAGGATTAAGTGACTGCTGAGTGCCAGTGTCATACACAGTTTTTAAATTAGGCACTCAATCCTGTTTTGGTAACTGAAGTTATTTCTATGCTATGGAAGTCAAGAGTTCTTTCCACCTTCTGTTGTTGAGGAAAACCATTATCATGTGCTGCTGTCATTCTGAGACAAACCTTTCTGTCCATCATACTTTAGTGGAGTCCCTTTGTGCCCTGAGTTTTCTACAGGGTGATGCAGTGAAATTCAGCATCAATTCAGTCTAAATGTGTAGGCACCAGAGTTACTGCAGTTACTACATTCCTTATCACTTTTCCCTTGTATATTTGAGCTAGAAGCATATTTGAGCCACAGCAATTTAAGATAGACAGATTTTTGTGTCCCCCTGAAGCCCACAGGTCTTCCATTAATTTAAATCTAAATAAACCTTGAGGCAAGAATGATAAAACATAATCCTTGGGGATGCACATAGGGGCAATGGACTGGCTGAATCAGAAACATATGACTCCGGGTGCAGGAACTTCCTGGCTGCAAGGACAATGGGAAGTATAGGAACTACTAACTTGGTGTGAAATTCTGAAAGTCTGTGGTGTTCTCTTGTCACAGTGTAAATGTTCAGTCCTTTGTTACAGGAGTAAACTGACATGAAAGGATTTAGAGAATGAAAGACCTGTCGTTAGGTCCTCCCTTCAGTTTTTTCTGGAAGTTCAGGATTGCTCCTTACACCACAGAAATGTTCATCCTCTTTAGGCAAGAAGTGTTGCCCTTTTGGTTTGTTGCTGTCTGCAATTCAGCTAAAAATTAATTTTTAAACCATCACAACTATGAAAGCAATCTCAAAAAAAAAATTCGTGTATGTTTTCTAGGAGAATGAACATGAAAGACAAATCAGGCAAAACAAAGCAAAATAAATGCAAAAACTGTAGACTGAATTATATAATCTTTACTCACATGAATATTAACTGGAACTCTTCACATGAGTAGACATTGCAAAAGCAAATCAGTATCTCATAGGCTTGCTTTTGTTTGAAGACAGCTGGAAAACAATGTATTCTTTAATGACATATGGATGTTAATACAAATTGTATACTCTCCGCTAATCAAATACTCATGAAATGAGCACATCCATCACGGAAATTAAACAATAACTTCTTACTTGAACAAATTCTGCAATGAATATGCCACAAAAATAGTTAAGAGATAAAGTCAATTGGCTAGAACTTCATCATAAGAGAATGGTCTCCATTTGTGAGATTAAAAAACCCAAGACAAATCATGAACAGGTGTAAAATAAAGTCACAGGCATGTTTTCTTTTCAAACTATGAGACATATTCTGTGACAATATTTTATTATAACCAATTTTGTTTCTATTAAATCAGTTGATGGAGGGATGCTTTGGACAGCTGAATGACAATTGTTCTCTGTCACATTTTGGAAAATCTGAGTCTTGATTAGCTTCAAGAACTTTTTTTTTTCTCCTAGCCAATAGTCAACTCAATCAATAAAATTATAATTTCTTTTTAAGGTGCTACATATTTTTGAAAAGGAGGCTATTTTATTTCTTTATGCATCCAATTAGACATGACAAGACATGCTTTGAGTACATCACCGCCCACTCATTTCTTCAGCAATGTCCATAAGAAAAGAATAAAAGAGTTATTTTCAAGCATCAAAAAACTCTTGCTGATGTTTGATTTCAAAGACAGGAAAAGGTTGGTTTGGTTCTTATTTAATCTCAAGCTTTTCTTTGGGGCAGAAAACATTGATATTTTCATTCCTCTTAGGTACACTGGATTTTGCCATGTTTTCCTCATATTGGCATAGTAGACTTCCTCATCTCCAGCACTGCAAAGACAGGCAATGTTCTGCAAAAATACAAAATGCCTAACAGCCTCTGGGAATCAGCACAGAGCTGGAAGATAGCATTTAATTCCAGTTCTGCCAAGTCTTGTTTATATTTCCTAGTAGTTCCCAGCCATTGTTTTAGACTTACCGCCACCATTCTAGGAAGCTCTGAGGTTTTAGTCCCTGGTTTTACAAATAATTCAAGAGAGAAGTTGCTCAAGTTTACTTCACATAGAGATGGAACCAGAAATCTGTATTCGAACTGTCAAAATCCTTGACATGATCAGAAAGCACCACACCATGCAGAAGTCAGAGTACCAGCTATGAGAAACACAAGTTCATTTCTCTCACAAGTTCATTTCTCTGCTGTAGCCTGTGAAAATCAAACTAATTTTTCTTCTTGCAGAGAATCCTGCTACATGCTCATTTTAAGCTGATTGCACAAAATAGCTAAGGAGAAGCAAAGCTGCAAAACCTTAACACTTGCTGGTGAAGACATTTCATCTTGAATGAGTTTCACATACCTTTGAAAGCCATTAACAAGAAACCTCCTTCACCTCACCTCTAGGTGGCCATATAGGTGCTTCTGCATGTACAGGTGGCCTCTTTGGTGCTCACTTTTCATCTTCTCGTTCTTTTTGTGTGTGATGGTATTGCTTCAACAGCAAGGGATAAGGGACCTTCCATCCCAGGTTAGTTTATGAGCTCATCTATGAACTAGGACAATCACTCCTTTATCAGAGTCACAGCAGAGGAGAGAATTGAACCTTGGCTTCTAATTTTCAAGGTGAGAATTTTCAGCCTCAGGTATATGAACAGAAAAGGAGCAGCTAATGAGAAATAGCAAGTACTCTAGGTTGTATAGACAGGCAGCCCTGGCCAATGACAACTGGTACTTTCAGGACCCATCTATTGCATCAAGCTCCACATGCATGGGGAGCTGGCAGGCACAAGTCCCAGCAACTGGCAGAGATTTGATGTCTCTGAGATCTGATGAAGGTGAGCTCCTGCTAGTTACTATTTAGACTTAAATCCAAGCTGAAGTTTAGATCCAAGTTGAAGCAACTGTTACCTTCTCCAGATGTTACAAATGTTCTGATTGATTATATAAATGCCATTAGCAATAAAGATTTTTGATTTGGGTGGGTTTTTATAGATAGCAGTGGCAGTTATACACAATGAATGATTTGACTCATTATTTTTACTTTGACATTGCCATTAACTGTAGCTATAACAATGCATTTTACCTCTTTTAGAATACAGACCTAATCTTGCTTTCATTTAAGTTAATGGCTAAATTGCTATTGACTGTGGTAGGAAGAGCTCTATGCATTACTGCTGTAATGTAATTGCTTCACTATGTGGATCAGTGTTTGTAATACAGGATTTAAGTTAATAATCCTTTTTATATTGCTATATATGTGAAAGGCAAGCTTATAATACACAAATAATATGGTCAGTGTTGGCAATAAGAGAGATTGCATCATACAACTTACATGTTCCATAATGAACGTGCAGATTCTAATTAGAATTAGAACTAAAGTGAGCACTGTCTATGGATTTATCTTAACTCGCAGGGATTATCTTCTGCTTTATAATGTGAATGCAGCTTTTAGAAACTGGAAAAAAATAATGAACTTCCAGGTTGATTGAAGCTGTCAGAGTAACCAGGGCAAGTTAGAGCTTGAAACCAGTTGTTGAAGCGGATTTTAAGACATATCCTTGCTTATCATAACTCACATTCTGCCTCGTTTGATAGGCTCAGGGCTTCACCTCTGAGAAGGAAAAGATGTGGTACATCATGTTTTGGAGAACATAAGCAGATTTGATAGAAGTCTGGAAGCAAGGACATACTTTCATGAAAATGCAAATTTAAGACTGCATGGATTTCACTCCTACCTCTTGAGCAACCATCTCAGACCATCTTCTTTTGAGAAAAGACCCATTGCAAGTAAGTTCATTGCAATCAGTTTGGGTCCTGAGTTTTCTTGAATCAATAAATACTTCTGAATTTCAAACAAGCATGCAAATGTTTGGTAATGTTGCACAAGGCCATTGCAAAGGGGCAAAACAGTTTATACAATATTATTTGTGTAGTCAGAGCAAGAATATATTTGGTATGAAATACCTGAAATAATTAATTATTGAGGTCTAAGGTACTAGTAGAGCAAGTGTTTTGTAACAGAGACAATATTTCTCTGTGTAGTTCGCTACGTAAGTAAATATGCTGTCTAGCAGAAAAATTGACATGAGAGTACAATTTAGTCAACATACATAAGAAAACCCAAACCTTAAACACACTGGAGCTAGTTATCTACAGACTTACACAGCTAAGCCTCCCATCTCAGAAAAGGATAGTAGCTCTGGTTTGTGCTGCCACTGCCAAAATACAGGACAATCACACAAGACTGAACTACTCATTAGCACAGATAGTGGTTTACCGGCAAAAACACTCAAGCATATATTCACTAGGGAATATCAGGAGCTATTACTCCCACCCATCTTCTGTAGCACAGTCACTAGTCACATGTTCAATTAGTACTGCAGTTTCCCTGTGTCCTGCACTGGAAAAGCACCTGAAGAAACACCCCTGAAGAAAAAAATTGCCTACACCCTTGAAATGAATGACTTCCTCCTCTTGCCTCTCCTCTAAATGTAGAAGGTGAAGGTGCCATGGGATCATGCAAGGATGGGGTGGCTGGATCTGCATATTGCTCCCTGTGTATTTGAGCTTGGGGGTGCTGGTTTCTGTGAGCATGCTTGAAGTAAAAAACATCTCTAATGCTCTCTGCTTGCATATACGTCTTCAGGTAAGTAATTACCCGGTCAAAAATTGGTAAGGATCACAGAGCCAGCAATTATTAGAAGTGTGTATATCTAACTGAAAAACAGAAACCTCTGAGGTGTGACCAAACCAAATTTCCTGTCCCTGCCTCCCTTTCAAAAAAGAAAAAAATTAAATTGTTTTCTCAGCAGTTGAAGAGCTCTCACAGCAGAGTTGGGAACGCCTCCCTTTCCTGCTTCCTTCTTCCCTCACAAAGCTGTAAACTGACAATTAGAGCATGTCCTAAGATGCTGGAACATTCTTCGAGCTTGGGAGTAGAAGGGAGGGTATTGCTTTTTAGAAAACATCTTCTGCTACCACAAAGAGCTGGCTAGCTTCTATGCTAACATACAAAGAGAAAACAAGACGTTTGTCCTCTGACTTACCTAGCTCTTTCTGAAAGAAAAAATGTCCATACCCACTGTCAGACGGTGGCAGGCTGTAAATCTTGTGAGAAAAGAGGAATATTAGTGCTTTCCATCCACGTCTGTCTCAAGGACTGCAGACCTAAGGCATAGCTTCGCCCATGAAACTCTGCTTTGTCTCCTGGCAGAGGCAGCTCTCTTCTTATATCCCAGATCCACACACTTATTCCACTGAAAGCCTACAGGCAGCTCTTCACTGTATTTCAAAGAGCACAATAGAATAAGGGTTCAAGTTTTCCATGCCCTAAGACAAGCTGTCAGGATGCAAACCTGCACTCAGACGTTGCATTTAATCAACCTCCAGAGCCTGATGGGGCAGAAAACATACATGTCCCCTGCCTCCTGGTGCCTGTACTGACCCGCTCCATACTATTCATTAAACTTCCTTTCAGGATCTGGATCATTTGGAGTGTTTGGAGTACTTGCATTAGCTAAATTAGCTATATGGATATAAATTAGAAATTTAGAGCAGTGGTATAGAAACAGGTTTCTAATTCTAATTAGTTCTGCCCAGTTTTATAGGATTTTGTAAACTTCTGCTTTTCTTTCATCCTGGACAGTTACATTTCCCATGTGAATAAATAATTTCAAAGAAGAGTAGTATCATAGACAGGTTATGTCAGAAGGGACTTTTGGAGGTCAACTAGTCCAACCTCCTGCTACAAAGCAGAAGTGATTTCAAAGTCAGATTAGGATTGCTCAGGGCCTTTACCTTTTGAGCTTTAAAATCCCAAGTGGTAGACTTCCACAAACTTTCTTGGCTCCAGGACTTAAACACTTCTACTGTAAAGAAAAACTTTTTTTATATCCACTTCAAATTTCCCTGGATGCAGCTTGTTATTGTATTTCACTTTCTGCCTCTGAGAAGCGCTTGGTTTCCCTTCTCTGTAACTTGTCTTTAGGCAGTGGAAGGTAGTTAGCTTTGCCCTTGACTTTCTCTTCTGCAAACAAAGCAACCCCAATTCCCTTTCCTCATGTGTCATGTCCTCAGCTGACAAGCACCTTGATGGCTCTACAATGAACTTGGTCCAGCTTGTCCATGTCTCTCTTGGACTGAGTGGCCCTGGACTAAATATGGTGTTTCATGTGCAGCCTCTTCAGTACCATGTAGAGGAGAATAATATCATTTCCCAGCTTACTGGCTATGCATGTGCTAAAGCAGCCCAAAATCAAGGACACCTCCATTACTGTCTTCTGTGCAATTTGTTGTTCACCAGAGCCTCAAGTCCTTTCCTGCAGAGCTGCCTTTCCTCTAGAACCTAGCCTGCGCAACAGCATAGGGTTACCCTCTCTTGGGAGAAGGACTTTGAACGCCAAGAGGCTCCTGTCAGCTTATTAATTCTGCTTGTGAGCCTCATGTAAGTGTCAACTGTACCCTTCAGTGCACGGATGCCTCACCCTAAGTTAGCACAAGGCATGAGCTTGCTGGTGGTGTTCACCAATCAAGATGTTTATGAACATAATTCAGGGTATGTTAATAGGTGTTAAACCCAGTAGACTTCTTCACATGCCAGGACAATGCAGCAAAATCTGAATTTCTTTGGGCTCTCTTTTCTTTGTTTTGATGGTGTTTTTTTTAATCTCTACAGTTCTAGCAGGAAATCCATGCAAATGTTTCTGCCATTTTTATGACTTATAAAAAGCAATCTCACTGCTGCATCATTTTTGACCTAAACATCTACTTAGCAGAAACAGTAGCAATGCTAATACTACTGAATGAGGTAGTTATGATTTTCTTTAAGCTCTAAGCCTTAAAACAGCATATGTCTTAGTACATTCCAGTGATGTCCAAGGAAATAAGCAAAAAGTTCCTTCCTTACTAAAATGTAGCATGAGGTGGTATTTGTGGAAGGGAAGACACTCAGTAGAGGCATCTAAAATATGTCCAGATGAAGCATTTTCCCATAACATCTGAAAACTCCTATCCAAATGCCTTATCTGTTAAGATCGCAGCAGTAGGGCCAATTGTATATTGCATTTTTATGTATTCTTAATTCATTCTGCAAGCACACACGTATACACCCACACCTGTGCATGTGTGCTCACATTTTATCTTGTTCCCTCTCTCCCCCTGTATTTTTCATTTCTTTCAATTGCCATCATATATGTTGAATTGTAAAATGATTCATTTTCCCCATTTAGTGCAAAGCTACTTTGTGCTTAGTCTTACTAGTCTATTCAATCCTTTTGGTATTGGATATAGGAGGATATTAAGTTTAGGTGGTATTTTTCAGGTTTTTGTTGTTTTAGAGGAAAAAAGCTTCTTGCAAGCTATTATTTTCTGCTTTTAACTATACAATAGTAATAAGATTTACTTTCTAAAAATCAAAAGCCTAAAGCTTTCTTCTGATTTTGAGTAAAATAAACTTTCCGCTTTCTTTTCCCTCACAAAGGATAAGAATTACAGAACTCCAAAAGTATCCTCAGCTGATACTGTTCTTGTTTTCAATTTCCCTCATTCAAAACAATTTACATCTGCAAACTTCAGTATCTTCATCATCCTTATTTCTGAAACTCTTCCTTCTGTTTCTAGAGGTTGTCCCCACTCTCACTGTGGGATATTTAGAAGGTATGAGAAATCATATACCATTAGCAGCAACACAAACTGTTGTTTGACAGATGCTGAAGAGGGAGATCACTGAGAAGGAGGAGGAGGATGCTTTCAGCCACTTCTGCCATACCCAAAAGAAAAACAGAATTGCTCAGCACAGGCTGCATGTTTCATGCACCAATCATGGTGAGTGTGCCAGGACAGTATGCAAAGCTTTATTTTCCCCTCTCTTTTTTTTTTTGGTCAGTCTGTGCACATAAATGATTTAAGGGGTCTTTGTTTCCCTCTTTGAAATCCTTACCAAATTGATAAAGCCAGAAAGATTTCTAGGCAAGGATTTCCAGCAATGGCTCTTGAGTGCTGGTTTCTGACTACCACCATCTCAGGGCTCCTCAGCAGCTGCCTCTTTCCACTGGACTGCTCATTCCTAGAGCAGGAACATGGATTTTGCAACATAGAAAGAAGAAACTTCTCCCTTCTCCCCTCCTATCATTTATGGGAATTTCACAACATGGTATTTAGAAGCTGAATGACACTCACTTAACCCAAGTGAACTGACTTTTGTAACTGTTAAAGTCCTCCAGATTGCTTTCACAATGGGAAAGATATTGATGCTATTTTAGGCTGAAAGATGAGACTTTCCACTGTATCTTCTAACTGACTGTGGGTAGCACAGCCAGAGGACTTAGGGGCATGAGGAATGCTAGCAGTAAGAAGATGGCATGTATCAACAAGTTTTATGACCTCTAAAATGCTACCTTCTTGTCTGATTTGCCCTCAGTTTACTAAGAATGGGAAAACATTGCTGCTGTTCTAGTAACCACACATCAGTTAAACCATATGGGCAACACAACATCAGGTCAAAACATACCCTATTAAAACTGGAGTAAATATCACATTGCTGAAGTCATCGCAAAAGCTGCACCAAAAAAAAAAAAAAAAAAAAACACCAAAAAAAAAACAACAAAAAAACAACCACAAAAACAAACAAACAAACAAACAAAAAAAACTCAAACACAACCTCCCTCAGCAAACCAGGAATGTCCAAGCAAGTTTACTGTTACAGCTCTGCAGATACATGTGTTACTGCTCCATTTGACTTACATGCGGGACTGCAGCAAATTGAAAGGAAAATCGCATCAGGTTATGCCAAGTCAACCGGAGAAATGTATTGTGTCTCCTTAAATACATCCTTTCTCCCAGTTTCAGCTGAATAGTACCACAGCTGTTCTTGTTGTTGGCAGTGTTATGTATATGTTATGCATTGGCTTCTGCCAAGTGAGTTACCGTGGAGGAGCTGCCCCTAGAAATGCTGACCTGCTGCTAAATACTGAGCCCCTCTAGGGCACTTCTAAGTGGTTGCCCTGAAGATGGGAGACCAAAACTGCAATAAATCCTTCTGGAAATTCAGGGCAAGTATAGCACTGTCAAATGAGAGAGAGTCAGCCAATTTAAAAGTATTAACTTGCTTCCCATATGTTTTGTAAGTACATAAAATAGTATCATTAGCACTAATAAAACTGTCATGGTTAAAACATTTGTGATTATCTACTATATGTGATATTCATTTATGTACATTATGGAGAGGTGTGGGAGTGTTTACAAAAGGATTAACATGTTACCAGCAGTGACAGCCACACTGAAAATTATCTATTATCAGCTCTAGGTTTTCTGTTGCTTTTAACTTTTCATGGTTTTTTAATGCCTGGAGCTTGATTTTGGGGATGGGAGGGAGCAAATGTTTCTGTTACCAAGCTCAGCCACTGACAAAGAGATGAAAGAAAAAATATTTCTTTGCCCTTATTAAAATAATTTTAAATAAGTTACCCTATTCAGAAAGTAATTCTATTGAGTATTAAAGTTTCAGACCAATCAACATATAGGACCATCCACTGAAGGGCTGGATAAAAAACATGCACTGAATATTTATCTGCTGGGTGACCTTCCTTCAAGCACCTTCACCAAGACAAGGAACCAAAGGAAAATGAGGGAATGCATTTGCTAACAACCTTAGCAAGACAGAGGAGGGTTTGGCTGAGCACTGGTTTGGTCAGAGGCAATGGGGTAAGGGGGGGTGTGGCCCCTTTTCCCACATAGGCCATGAATATACAATAACAAACCACCAACATTGCAACAGCAACCTGTTGGAGGCAGAAAAAATTTGGGTGATTAATACAAAGTTAAATTCTCCAATACTTTCAGATGCACACAGAGAAGAATCCTGAGTCCCTGAAATATCTTGGTCAATGATGTACCAAATAATTGCTGCTTCCTTTTACTCTTCAAGAGGAGGGAACTGAAAATTGTGTATTCGCTAAAAAATATTGCCCTTTGCTATTGGTCTCTTGCATTTTTCAGTGCTTTCTCTCTTCATGTTACCTCCAATCTGTTGCTTACCTAATAGCATTTCAGACTTCAGAAATCTGTAGAAATATGACCAGCCTAACGCCACTGTTTTCTTTAGTGACCTAAGTGCCATGTGTCCTTTTGTTGCTTTCTGATTGCTAGAGGTTGAGTTGTAACAAAATAACCATGCCTTCACAGCATCTCCAGGCGGCTCCTTTTGTTTCTTCTTCAGCCAGAAAAATCTTCTGAAATCTTTTCTTGGCCCTCTTAACTGGGGAGTGATAAAAAGCTATGCTCTGGAATATAATTTGCTACTTCATGAACACTAAGCTGTTTCAGAAACAGATGGAGGTTGGATCACTGGGGGGAAAAAAAAAATGTTAAAAAAAAGCCCAAGGTAATTTTGTGATGCTCAATATAACAGTTCTGGGAAGAAGCCTCCTTTCATATTTAAAATCATTTGCTATTTAAACAAGCTGGTACATTTAGAACCACCCAGTGGATGACGAATCACTTCTCCGAAGGTATGACTGCTTCTCAGACTGCCTGCACCCTAAGCACGCATAGCAGAGCCATTGGCAAATTCTGTTAATATATTTTTACCTCTTCGGAAAAAAAAAAAAAAAAAAAAAAAAAAAAAAAAAAAAAAAAAAAGGCAGCTAATCCAGTCCTGGGAGTTCTATTTAATTTTTGCCTCAGGTGTAATATTGCCAATTTAAAACGTGGGGGATTTTGGATCTCAGAAGAAATCACACTGGGTAAAGCATGAAATCTGGAAATCCAAGAACTTAAAGATACTGGTTGTATAAAATTGACTTTATTTTTCTACTAGATGTTAGACTCATGAGCAGCTGACATGAGCAAAAAAGGAGCCCAATAATGCTGTGAAAGGTAAAACTGAGTTCAAGTGGTAATGCTGCCTTTTCTATGCTTGGTACTCAGCACTGTCCATAATGCATATGTTTGCAATGTTTTCTGATTTTATTTACTCCAGTGTAAACTCCAGAGTAAAACTGTTATGAACATGATTATTTTGGCTTTGCCTCAATGTAAGTGATTTATCCTGCTGTCTATTTTGTCCCTATAACAACAACAAGGATTACTATCACCAAATGATGGAGTATAATGTTTCTGATTATGCTAATAATAAACCCCAAAGAAATCCTTCAATCTTACATGCACATAAGCAGCAGAACAAATTCCCTTGCATGCACGTCAAACAGCAGTTTATTCCTTTTCTCTTCCAGACAGGTTTAGAAGGTAAGCTGGTACAACAAAATGACAGCTGGCTCTGTAAAGTCTGTCTCCATATCCATATCTGCCAAGGTGCTTGTCTACTGCAGTGGTAGGTACCTAGGATGTATTGCTATGTCCTTAATATTGTTGGTTTTCACTACTTATCCACTATCAAAAAATGCTTAATATCCTCATAAAAACAAAACAGGATGTGATTCCACCCCAAATGTAAATAATTTGTAACTACATGCTACAGCTGAGCAAAACGCCTCTTCTGTGTTCGCAGAGGAGCTGTTCTTGCACAAGCAGCAATGAATGTGTTTTAAGCGGGTCTGCTCAAATACTTCAACTAGCAATAGTTTATACTGGATTTTAACACAGTTTACCACTGCTGGGACATTACATTCCACGTCACATTCCCCAGTCTTTGCATAAGCAATTACAAACATGTCAGACAAGGCTCTGATGATACCTTTTGCAAGAAAAACTAGTTATTCATTTCATATATACCTTTCCTGTGTACAAATGTGCAAATGTGATAAACCAAAATTAAATTCAACCCTGCAGTTAAATCTTAATGCAACTAGCTTTTTTTTTCCCTAGGAATGATGCCTCAGGCAAGGCAAGAGTGTCTCTGCAAGGAAAAGGATTAGCATTTTCTAAAATTTCCAGTCTTTTTATCTACCACCTTTTCCTAAACTGCTAATGCTTCCCCAGCTATTAAAGCTGCAATGGCTTCTGTAAATCCACTTTCTGATTATGTGAGTTAAGCTATGCATTTGAGACCAAAAAAAATATAAAATACAAGCCTGAGTGAGTTATGTCACAAATTGCCGTTACTGCTTCAAATCTAGACTATCAAATACACTGGCACATTGTCCAAGATTGTTCCAGCATTTAAATAATAGTATTATGAGGCCTTTAGAGAGGTAAATGAATTACAGTCTCTTTGCAGGTGAGATAAGGTTTGTGGGTGGGAATAGCTTCTTTTATTAGACCAGCCATTATAGTTGGAAAATGCAGGCAGAAAGGGTTCATACACCAGGAATGATTATCTCCTTTTCCCACTGTATTAGTTTTTCCAGTAAAGATCGGCAAATTTTACCATGCCCATATGCTTTGACCATCACAGTTATAACCAGAGTAACACAAGGCTTTTTAAAACCAAGCTGCAAACTAGAAATACGCAAAATGAAAAACAAGAGGACATATTCAGCCTGCAGTGGTTTTGAACTTTCTCAACTTCACCAAATCCATTGGGGCTTGGACTATTTGGAGTGAGTCTTTATAAATTAAGATCTGTGTACTACATTGCTAAGAACAAAAAAGCTGCTTTTTTTCAAGGTTGTCTTCTTCTAGTAACACCAGAAGACAGGAAGGGAGACAACTGGCCTCCTCAGAGCATGCTTTTGTGAGGCTGCCTGCATGATTTTGCTCTGGCTGTGTGGATCTTTTTAGGAAAGGATTCAGTGGCAGACTTTTCTATACGCTTCATGCTTCTGTACAGGATTTAGCAAATATTCATTGTTCACGCATGTTATGCATGTATTTTACAATAATATTTTCCCCATATAAGTTTAAGAAGCTGTTCTATGTCCTTGATTTCTTGCACATTGCTCTGCTCTTCCTTTTACTCCATTTCTTTTTTCTAGTCTCAATCTCCAAGCTTTTGCTATATTGTCTGCTTTCCTATGAGCACAGCTGCTAGTATATTGGTTAATATATCTTTAAAAACGTCAAGAATTTTTGTCTCCAGGACCGTCTTCTCATTTCTCCTGAACGTATTTTGCTTCTTGTCCCAGAAGCAAAGAAAGTAAAACAAAATTCAAGTGAGATGGCATAATTAGGTCACAATTTTATTAATAAAAATCATCTGGGAACAACTGTTAATAACTTGCACAGGATAGGTCACAGTCTCTTCCCTAATTGTTTTCAGTTGCTTGAAGGCTGCTTCCGCCTTTCCTGTCACCCCACTCTCCACCATCTCTCTACCCTATGGAGATCTCCTCTGCTCCTTTCCTTGGCTAATCCCCAGCCTAATTTTGGGGGGCCCTGATCATGCAAAGACCAAAAGCCTAGGAAAAGGAGATTGTATCCTTTCACGGACATAGTAGGAGCTCTGCTTTCCACTGTGCTCTCATCTGATTTGGCTTTATCAAACAAGGGATCAGATTCCTCACCAGATAAGTGTCTAAAGTGGCTTTCTGTCACTTGCTGAAATGGGCCAGTCTGAACTTATCCTCTCCAGGGTCCCAGCCATGTTCCTGGGAAAGGCAGAATGATTCACCCTATCTCAATCAATCTGGTGATGGAGAAAAATTACTCAAGTCCCCAGAGTGTGGGAATGACTGCAGCAGGCTAAAACCCAGTGTTTTCCTGAAGCCATGTGAAGGAACTCCCCTCTTGGCCATGGTGAAGTGGGTCTGGGACAGGGAGGCAGCTTGGGGAGGAGGCACCAGCAGCTATCAGCAGCCATTCCCAGCTGCCTACACAGGAGCTACAAGCACCACTGTCCACACGCGTCTTGCTGAGCCACAGGCTCAGCAAGAAGGAGAGAGTGGGCTCAAACCCTGAAAAGTTACTTTCTCCCAAACCAAAAATATACAGTTTCAGCAGCTGATGTTTTGACTTGTCATCCTTAAAGAAACCCCAACAAACCCTGTGACAACATGAAACTGCTGAAGTTACTGAGAGAGAGAAAGCCTGCCTGGTTTTATAAATGTGTCCTTGGAATTGCACTGTGCTACCGTCTGTGTAAAAAAATACAGAAAGCCTGCAATCAAAGTAGAGAGAATAGGGCAAAAGGAACATGAAAAAGAAAGCAGTTTGGCCAAAGTCATGTAGGCAGCCAGTGGCAGAGCAAGAACTAATACCCTCAGTCTCATAATACCCAGTCCTTTTCTCCTGTCATCTGAAAATGCTTTATTTCAGGCACTTGCTATTTGCTGGTCTCGGTGGGTCAAATTGGACCAGAACATTTCAATGAATAACAATCATTTTTATGTTCCAAGAATCACACTGAACAATCTTGCAGCTGAGGTTTCTTAGGTAATACGCAGCTGTTAGACGGAATGAAAGTTTGCCGTAAGTGCTTGCTGCTGAAATGTGAGAGTGAAAGATGACTTTGGAGAGCCTCAGTAGTAGCTCAGGAAATGTGTGTCCTCCCACAGACAGAACAAGGAAATTACATAGTCAGGGACAAGGCAAAAATCATAACTGTTTTTTATTAGGCTCTGTCCTCTATTCGTTAGGATTATTGCCTTCACTGTCGTCGAACTGTAAATCTGTTTTTTGATTCTTTACGCTGTAATTACAACCTTGTTTGGGGGAAGTAATATAACTGAGGATGAAAAAATATCCCAAGCCCTCCCAGTAGAACTGGCTTAAAGGGAAGAGATGCCTTTTTAATAATATATTCTTCTCCTAATAATATAGTACAGCAGAACAATCTACAATGTATGGCGGCAGTCTTTCAGGAATGAAAACAAGAGATTTAATTGAACATCTATCCTGGAGCATTCATTCATTCTCTGATATCACATTACATGTAGAAACATTGGGATTCTATTTCAATAACAAGATGATGTTTCATTCAGGCTCTGGGGCTTTTTCTGTACTGTATATATTCCAAGGTCTGCAAAAGCTGGCACAATTATAAAACTATCATACTAATGACTGGATTGTGTTAATTGGTATTAAAGAATATTTATGCTGGATTGACAAAGTTAAAAACTTTAATTGGGCACAGACACTTGGGTGACACTATCCAGGGAGCCCCATTAGCACTGAATTGCTGTAGGAGCTTATCCTTGTAGCTGATGGCAATACTGCACAGTGAATAAAGATGCAATGTAACAGTAAATTTGCCACCTTAGATTTATGATACAGAGAGGTGCAAACCACACTCCATTCTGCATGGTCTGAATTACAGATCTCTATTTAGCTGGACAACATAGACCTGCTGGTACAATTGTGCCTACGATTACAACACTCCAGAGTGTGAGTTGCATTGTAATGCAGTTATTTATGCTGTACCTTTTTGCTTAAGGCAATAATACATCAGTACATATATTTGAAAGTCAAAGGAAATTGTTATGCCCCATTACTTGAGTGAACTTTCCTTAAGATAGATACAAGTGAAACTCAGAGAAATTTGAGTTTCTCCCCACAATCATTCATTCGTAATTTTTATGCCAACCTTCAGAGAAGTTTTTCTTTTGACAGAACAGCAGATAGTTCTGTGCCTCTTCTCTCCAGTATCTCTGGAATCTTCACCCACATTTAAGAGCACATAACTTCAGACTGCACTGAGCAGCAGAGCAAATTGTATTTCTCTCATACAGAGACTGGTCTGGTCAGCTACGCGGGATACTGCTTCCTTTGCTGTCGCTCCTCTAGTCCGGTTTATAAACACAACCTCGTGTATCTTGAAACACTACAAAATCCATTAAGAGCCCTTTGCCTCTGTGCTTCCTTCGGATTTTCCCAGCAGCCATGAGAGCTGGGGCAATGGAGAGATTGTGGAGCAATAGAATTTTGAATACATTTCTGGAGCATTTCCAGGGAAACTTTTTTCAAAAGCAGAGGATGTGCCCAAAGCTTTCAAAAAGAAATGGATAAAAGGGACCTGAGTCCTCTGGTTACCTTAGAAAAATTCTCATAAAAGTCCACTTACTTTTCCACATCACGGAGTAACTTCCTTTAAAGATGACCCCTACCACTACAAGGCAGGTGACACTGACAGCTACAGGGTTCTCAAGACAGACGCTCACTCACCATTTCCTATGCTGCGTCTCACAGCAACTCAGCAACTGAAAGCCACTGTCCAATGGGGTCATTGGCAAGAATTATTTGTTCAGCCTCAGTCGCTGAATTCTGGTCCAAACATTCTGGGAGCACTACACCAATATCCACCATTGACAGTGACTTCAAAGTGTGGAAAAATCATCAGGTTGCACCAAGAGAGGCTGGCTGGCAATTTGCATGGCATGGGGATACCCTACTAGTGACACCTTAAATGGGGAAGCAACCCATATGCTACACAGGCTTGCCAAATTCCTCTGTAAGGTCATTTCACCTCTGTCACTACAGAAAATATGTTTAGCAATATTTTGTGAAAAGATAATAAGAACCTTTTGATTTAAAGTTGCTTTACTCACTGTTAATGTCTCATCAACTCATTAATTATGCACTTGTTTTCTAAATATTACTTGTAATTCTTTAATATTCCTTATATTTCTTTAATATTACTTACATAGCAGCCTTCCAGTACCTAAACAGGCCTGCAAGAAAAATGGGGAGGGACTTTTTACAAGGGCATGTAGGGATAGTGCAAAGGGTAATGGTTTCAAACTGAGAGTAGTCTTAGGTTAGATATTGGGAAGAAATTCTTTACTGTGAGGTTGGTGAGACACTGGAACAGGTTGCCCAGAGAAGTTGAGGATGCCTGTCCCTGGAAGTGTTCAAGGCCAGGTTGGCTGGGGCTTTGAGCAACCTGCTTTAGTGGAAAGTGTCTCTGCCAATGGCAGGGGGTTGGAACTAGGTGATCTATAATGTCCCTTCCAGCCCAAACCATTCTATCATTCTATGATATTCTGATTCTGATATTTGACAGAAAGCAGCTGCAAAATACCTCCTTAAGTCCACTTGTGCTTATCATAACTGTTAGGACTATTAATTCACTGCAGTATACTTTAATGTACTATAACATTTAGAAATGGCATTTGGATGTGCAGTAATATTATTTTGCACAATTAACCTCTGGTTCCCTTCTATACAAGCCTGTTCTGAAGAAATACCAGTTACACTGTGTTATTTTCAAATTACATTGGGGTTTGTGCCTTTTTCCTAATAGGTTGCTCTTTCCTTAGAGAGTAGTAACACACATTGAATTGTAATAACACTTTATTGTCCTTGTGACAAAACACTATAAATCACAGAGATAAAAGCAGATGAACCAGTTCCCCAGCCCTGGTCAAACAGCTTCTGACTGCAGTTTTCAAAATCCAGTTCTAGATCCATATGTTAATTTTGCGACCAAAATGAGACAATATAAACAATGAAATATTTCTCCTTGAAAATGAAAATTAAAAGAAAACCAAACATCTAAATAAATCCAGCTTAAAATCTGTGCCAAAGACCAAATTTTTCAGTTCAGAGCCATCCTAAGATACAGCTGCATCGTTTGTTTTATTGCTGAAGAAATGGGAAGTAGAAGGCTCTGTGACAGTGCAGAGCAGAAGAAAAGTATGCAAGATGGCTTGTTTGATAAATTTAATCTTGAGCCCTTTTATTATTTTACTGGAACTGATACCTTTCCAGAGGCTTAGAGAATTACAGAAGTATGGGATGATTCTAAAATAATGGAGAAACATGGGGGCTTTAATTTGATTATAATAGAGATATGCCACTATAACAGCAAGCTCCACTACAGTGATGGAGGCCAACTCTGAATGTAGGATGTTCTTAGATGAGGAATATACCATTTTAGTTTATTCAGGGTGTGGTGGGTGAAAATTTTAATCTCTTTTATTAATCACACTAGCAAGGTGTAACAACACTGAGCCACAAACCAATGTAGCTGATCTCACAGATTCATCTTTCTGGTGGAGGGAACCGGAAATAATAGTTTATGAGATCTGTTTGATAACTTACTGCTTTGCAGTTCTATTCTGTCCAAATGCAGAAAATTCTTGACATAGGTATTTCTTTTTTTGTTTTAACATAGATTTTATTATTTTTGAAGACCTAGAATCTCAACAAGGAGAATCTTTCTATAAGACTCTACAACAAACCAGCTAGACTTCTGCTCTTCTTTTGCTAGCATATTTTTAATGACAATAACTTAGCTGACTGTGTTATCATCTTAATTGTAATAACACATCTAAGATCAGAATTTAGCCCAACTTATTTTTCCTGTCTAAGAGAATGGATTTGTCTCAGCCAAATTATGCTTACTGATATTTCATGCGTAACTTCAACTGAAGACTATCAGAGTTGTATGTGCGCATCTCATCACAGAATTTGGCCCAAGGGTTTAGAGCTCTCAATAGTAACAAAACAGATTATGTACAATTTTCTGACACAAATAAACAGTCTTAATGCTGCAAGGTTTTAAAAATTTATATTCATTCATGCCTAGATGCAGGATAACAGTGGAGGTGGAATGAGTACAATCTTCCTTCTTACACTGCTTATTTTGTAGCAGAGTGATAAGATTCAGCAAACTAGTCTCCTCTGGGTAACTCATTGCGTTGACTTTCATCTGAAGTTACAAAGCTTTTCACGAGAGCATGCTCTTAATCTCCTCTGCTTCTTGCTAGATTTTCTTATCTTGGACTATCACGTTCAATCACATGTGAACACATTACTCTGGCATTTGAGCTGCACAAAATCTATTGTGTGTGGTTTCAAACAAGCTTTAATGTACCTCCAAGTCGTTCAGTTTATTCATTTATTATACTTTTCCAAATGGGGAAAAGTAATTTCACAAAGCAGGAATGAATTGTTCCAAGGCCAGTGTTTGTTTATATCGAAGGGAAAGGTTCAAAAACATCATCAACAATGTCTTCCCCTCAAGTATACCTAGGAGAACATTCGGATTTACCTCAGGTAACCAAGAGAATAATTTGGGCTAATAAAATCAACCATGATTAAAAAAAACTATCTAAGGATATGATTTTACACAGCATGGATGCGAAATGCTGCACAAAAGCAAGGTTAAAAGATATGTGTAGGACAGTCAATGTGGGAGGACATAGTCCAGCATGAGGGGATGGATGCTGGATGGCTGCCAAGCCCATATACTGGGCATGATGTGCTGTGGTATAGAATACCCCTTTGGCTAGTTCAGGTCAGCTGTCCTGCCTGTGTTCCCTCCTCCCAGCTTCTTGTATCTCTCCTCGCTGGCATAGCATGAGAGACTGAAAAGTCTTTGATCAGGGTAAGCACTACTTAGCAACAACTGAAATATTGATTCAGACTGAAGCCAAAACATGGCACTGTGCCTGCCACTAGGAAGAAAAATAACTCTATCCTAGATGAAACCAGAACAGTATCCACCTCTTATTCCCTCCCATAGCAGGAAAACTGCAGACAGATCAAATACCCCTTGATATACTGACTAGTGGCCTGGAGTTCACATGGCATCATAAGTGCCCATTGCTTGCCCATTCATATGTTTTCAACCCTCAGCACTCATGAATAAAAGCAACTATGGATGGGTAGACTTACTTTGACTCCCCATGGAGGACTTTGCAGAGCAGCTCACTCTGGTGCTGCAGAACACCTACTAGCATGGGGACACGGCAAGTTGGTGCCCCACATGGCTCTGGGGAAGGAAGGTTGCTCATGAGGTTCAGACATGTAAGCGAGGCTTGGAAGATTGGGCAAGGTTTGCACATGAGCATGCTGAAGGGCCTTAGGGAGGATACGGAGGGCATTGACTTCAGCTTCTTTGCGCAGGTATGTAGTCCCACACAAAGCAGATGTTGCCCACAACTGAATCCCACAGGCAGAGCTTCACACCAATGCAGATGATGAGATGCAATGGAAGACAGCAGTGAGAGGAAGCCCCAGTTCCTTTGAGGCTTCAGTATCTGCTCTCTAAAATGGTGTAATAAATTGCACAGACATAGGGGTGAAATGAGGAAACAATGTCCTAACAGCTGGATAATGTGAATTTCAGAGTAATGCCATCCTCAGAAAAAAAAAAAAATAAATGAATAAAGGACTGACATATTTCCATTCCCTAAAACTCTATTTGTGTGAGATTTTTTTCCTTAGGTCCATTAGAGCTACTTCTCTTTCCTATTTCCCTCTCCTACTATCCTTTTTATCATCCACTTTACCCACCTATCTCACTTTTCACATTCCTCTTCCATTTTCATGTACCCTGTCTTTCTGTGGCTCTGGCTATCACTTCTGAAGAGCCTGTAGTGTGTCCCTGGGGCTGGCTTCTGAACAGTGAGCTCCAGTGCCTCAGGAAGGTGACCTGTAGTAGTCTTAGGCTTGACTGAAAAAACAGCAAATAATGCAAATATGACAAGATTTGTGCTTTGCACCCCTAAACTTTGCACACACCCCCCCCACACACAGAGCTTGGGACTTGAATCCTTGGTGGTAATGCAGCACAGAGGTTTATGCATGTGCAGGGGGAGAGGATTTATCTTCAGATGTCCTAACCCACACAGAAGGAATAAACACACAACTTTTGCACTATCTACTGGGGAAAAAAAAAAAAAAAACACACAAAAAAAGAAAAGTTGGACACAGATGATAATCTGTGGACTCTGTTGGAACTATGAAGCTGGGCTCTGCTGTCTTATTGGAAAGAGAGGAGGAGGTAAAAATAGAACTTGTTCTTGTATAGAAGAGTCTTTCATGCTGCTAATCAATTTGGTGGCCAAATTTGCTATTGTGGTCTGATGGTTTAGCTCTGCCAAGTCTTGTAATTATCTCTATTCCCATTCTCCATTAGTGGCCTTTTCAAAGGATATGGGTTTTCACAGTGTCAGACCATGCCATGCAGTGAATAGCACACCATCGGTAGGTTACAAACATAATACAGCTTTACAAACATAAATGCTTTACAAATATAGCCTCTTGCAACAGTAGGTGGAACACAACAGTTATGTGTTTCTAGGCCTCGGGGTTATGGTTTCCTAATGGGTGACCCTTCCTCCCTTCAAATCCTTTTCCTTGCAGATCATGGTGTGACAGTCCCATGCTATCTCATTAGCTGTGGGAAAATTAACGCATATGAAAAGATGAGGGAGCATTCAGATATCTACAGCTGACAGGTAGCATAAAAGTGCTTGGAACAGCCAAGGGACTCTGGCCAACTATTTGCTCTGCTTATCATTCCCCTAAACATCACTTCACAAGAGGCTGTTTTAGAGGAGGGCACCACACCAGCCCACAAGCACAACCCAGTCTTTGGTGCGGTTCTCAGAAGAGCTGCTACACTTGAGCAGTACCTTCATATGCGAGTGAAACTCACAGAAGCCACATGCCAGAGCTATGGGAAGACCTGCTGCGGCTGACAGTGAGCAGGTGGTTTAATGATTGAAGGCAAAATGAAATGTCTGTTTTGACTGAAGGGATATGTACTGTTTTCCCAGGAACTAAAATGTGGCCTGGGGACCTTTTAAGTGCATGCACACATGCCAAGCACAGTATTTAAGAAATGCAACATCACATACAATATTTAAGTAATGAAACACAACATTTGAGAAAATGAGAAACACCACACTAAAAATTCAAAACAACTTCTTTTTTTGAAAAAGAAAAAAAGAAACAGAAAACTGAACAACCAGATGAATCCCAAGAGAATCTGATGATTAACTGGCTAAATCAGGACATCTGCAGGATGTAAGAATAATAGAAGGAAGCGGGAGTTTTGGCTACCACTTTTATAATTAGCAATTGTAATGATCTTAGTGGTGTCCTCCTGAAAGAATTTGAATATTCATGTTGAGGCACAGCATTATGTTTCAGCGCTTTTGGTAACTGTAGCCACTTGCACAGAGTCAAGCACACACTCAAATCAGGAAGTCAAAATCAGTGCTCCAAATACTTTCTGTCGGAAATTGTGAGGAAAGCTGTTATTTGCATGCAGTAAGATGGGAAGAGAAGCAGAGTGTCCAAATGTTCCCTTGGCTTTTTCAGTTTCCAAAATAATCATCCTGCTTCTGCTTCTGCCTTCTTTTTTTCTTTTTTAATTACTGATTAAATTCAGACTTGACCTGAACAAATGCGAAATACATCTGAATCCATAAAGTTAGATTTCATAACATCAGGCCAGACTGCAGCCAAAGGCACCCAAAGTTGCACTTACTATCTATAGAAAGCTGAGCGTCCATCCACTCTTCCTGGCTGGATGCTAAAATTTCATAACGGCCTAGGCTGATCCTGTAGGTCATACAGGGTTATTTGCAGTCATACTTATTTAGTCATTTACTGGACACTCTGACTGTTTCTTAATTTTATCACCTTTACAAGCAAGTCAGACCCATGCCTAGTCAATCCCCTCTTTCTATAGGTTTGTGTCACAAAGGAACTAAGATGGATAAAGCGCCTCATCTTTGCAGAGAAACATTTAGACCAGAGTCACTCCTCTGAGAAGCAGTAGAAAGAGGGACCCCCACCTGCCTGCTGATAGATCTGGAACCCCCAAAAGTTTGCATACAGCCAGACAAATTGGAGTGATCTGAAGAGAATTTACTTCCCTTGCTCTCTTTAGTTACTGGAAGGAGAAAGCACAAACAGACTCATGTAAATTTGATTGTGTGCGTGTGTATTTTTGGACTGTGGACACTAGGCAAAACATGCAAATGCCAGTTAATGACTGATACACAATAACAAATGTTGTTAGGTTTGTAGATTGCTCTTGAGCAACTAAACTGTTTACTTCTATCCAGGGCAAGAAGGAATTCATTAGTGGTGTGCCAGAAGGCAATGATCCAAGTGCAACCCATGTCCAGAAGAGCAGGCTAGCAGCTGCAGTGCAGTATCTAGGGCAGAATCAGCTTGGTAGGTTGGCACCTAGGGAGTGTTACAGGCATTTAACAGGCTGGTTGGGTCCGGTCCTGGCTTTCTATCAGTCAGGGTCAGATCGATTTCACTTCTGTGCTCAAGCAGTGCAATACCTACCCACAGAAAGGCTCTTATCATCAAAATCCTACACTGACAATTGGTATTTACTCTTTTTTTCACTCTGCTGAATATGACACAATGTATACGGAAATCTCCTCCTAACACTGCAATTTTTTACCAGTTTTTTACCTGTTTGTAAAGGTAAACAGGTTGGTTTATTGCACACAAACCTCTGCATGCTTCAGATAGCTCCATGCCCTATGAAGTGTATTTTGGGGAGAAAAATCAGCTTTCAAACAAAGAGAGTATTTCCATGGATGCATGTTTCCATGGATTCATGTTTCTTCCCCAAGCATCTGACAGAAAGGAAGTGGCACCGCTGGTGGTTTTCCCCTCAGAGGCTGGTGTTCCCTTCACAAGCAATCCGAGGTGTTATGCAGTTGGCTTCACTCATGTTCGGTGCTTTGGATAGTTGTTGCATAAATTAAACTGCTCCTCTCCGCTTCAGCTTTAAGTCTAAGGTTCATTTCTGTCACTGTCAAGATGATCCTCAAGTCCCATCAGTGTGAAGTTCAAGTGTCTAGAGGTCCCACTTTTACCCTGGGCTGGCGTTCAAGTCTTCCAGGTGTTGAGATATTTTTAATGCTAGTACACAATATGTCTTCAAAATTCCTCTATCCAGATCAAAGGAATGTTTTAGTAGCAAAAAAAATATCTCTGATGGCCTTTGTCTTTCATTTGTGCACCATTATATTACCTTGTGTTCAATTAGAAAAGCTATAGGGCTTTGAGCAGCCTGGTCTAGTGGAAGGTGTTCCAATCCCATTGGCAGGGGTTGGAACCATCTGACCTTTAAGGTCGGTCCCTTCCAACTCAAACCATTCTATGAGTCTATGATTTCCACACAAAGTGAAGCAAGTTTACCATGTATAAAAAAGGTAATATAAATCTGACATAGGTATACTCAGCAAGTCTGAAAAAATAATGCTTTATTGAAGGCCTTCATATATTGTAGACCCCTCTGCACAGCAGTATCATAAATACCCTTTTGGGCACTGGTGTGTGTACCCACATGCATGAAGTTTGGCATGCGCTAAGGTGCCTTGCCAGGCAGCTTGAAGGCGCTTCGCTTTAATTGCATGATCTTCTACATCAACGCTGTTGAATTTTGGCCACAACTTGAAAGGACTCAAGTAAGCAACTGTTCACACTGCAACTTAAGTCCTAGCCTCCAAAATCTATTTTTTAAAGTCCAGACACATCTGTGAAGAGGAAATGTATGTAAAACAGGAGAATTTCAGAGCTAGAAACTATGAAAATCCTTTTCCCTAGCATATTAAAATCAGAATTTTATATTTGCTCATATTTGCAGATCCACATCTTTCAATTTTTGTTGGTTGAAGACTTACCTTTAATTCTACAATAAATAGAGTGTAATGTTTAGGTCCAATTTGTATGTTTTGGACTGCATTCAGCTGCACAGATTTGCAAACAGCAGCAGTTGGACTCCTGAATACTGATGTGCTGATACTGGAAGAGCTAGCTCAGGGACCCCAATTGCCAGCTCCTGTATTACATGACAGTCAATGAGTAAACAAATTAGCAAGAAGGGGTTTTGTTTATCTGCTTGTTTTTTTTTTTTTTTTTTTTGTTGCTGTTGGTTGGTTTTTCTTTCTGTTGTTCTTGGTATGTGGTGGCTGTTTTGTGTGTTTGCTTGTTTTTTGGTTTTGTTTGGTTTGTCTTTAAATTGTAATATTTGTGCAGAGGAGGAAATAACCCAAAATTTACATGTATGGCAAAAGCCTAAGAAATATCCTACTTGCCCTTAGATGGACTAATCTTGTCCTATAAAGCCCAGCTGAACAGCAATCACATTACTCAGGCAGGCCCCTTGTCCTCATACAGATGCTGGCTTGGAGGTCATTGGAAAGGAAAGGGAGGAGCATCCTGTCTGCAAACATTTCCCCAGAAAAAAAGCTTTGCTGGCAGAGCCAGGAAAGATGCTTTTCAGTGATAGCTCCAATGTTTATTGTTTCATACAATATCTCCAGAATTTTGGAAGGCAATATCGAGGTAGAAAGGTATTGTCTTATAGAAAAGGATAATGAATGTATCCGAGCTTTGCTTTTGTGTAGGGAGATGAAATGATTCCCAGAATATGCTGCCCAATAATGTCTTTCTGCATTGAATACTTCCAAGTGGATTGTGTTAAAAACTGCAGTGAACTGCCACCAATCTCTTGGATTATCTCGTTTGGTAATAAAGGGGGTGCTCACGATTCTATGCATGTAAAGATGCAACAAGTTGTTTGAAAGGTCTCTCTCCAAATAATAGGATGCTACAAGTTTTCAGTGTAGGATTTTGTTGCTGGCTTGGTTTTCATTGGTATTTTTTCCACTCTCCTCTTGGTTCAAATATTAGGAGACAGAAAAAGCAAGAGAGTGACACTGAAGGCTGATTTTTGCATTATGACACTGATTGATGAAAAATTCTGACATCATACAGCTCATGGGTAGACACAAAGAAAGGGAGACATGAGCACTGGATCTGAATTTCAACACAAGGCTACTATCACACATAAGGTGCGGATAATGTAACAAAAGCCATTGAATATAACAGGATTCCTACATTTATTCTCGGCACACAGTTCCTAAAAGGTTATGGGGTGAGCAAAGGATACCAAGATTCCCTAATCCACTTAGGGCTCATGGTGGGAAAAAGCATAGGAAAGCTGATCCAAGAGTCCCAGGTTTTACCCTCATTTCTCAGAGTTCAAGGCCCATCAGCCAACCTCTCTCCTACTGCTGGGTGGCTCTTGGCTTGCACTGCATCCAGCCATACCAGATGGCGTACCACAATGCCCCAAAGTATTATTCCTGTCCTACAACATGGGATTTTTTTCTTAGTTGGCTTATTTAAAAAAAAAAGTGATCCAAATATGTCTATAAACCTCTTGCTGTCAGACGGATGCATTTCCCACCACTCTGAACTACTTTTCCACCACTCCTGGCATATGGAGTGTCTTTCCCTGTGAGTCATATCACCTCTTCCCATGCTTGCTGACATTTTGACCTCTTTTGAATGCAGCTTTCCTCCTGCTCTCACTCTGCTTCCTGTCCACTACACCCGACTTGACAGCACTGCTGACCAGGGCAGCACATGGCTTGCCTGATTGCCTGGAGCAGCCTGACATCCCTTCCCTAACAGATCTGCACTGCTGCTCCCATCGCCTCCTTTTCTCCAAGAAGACTTTTCTGAGTTGTGCATTCTCCAAGATGACCAAACATGAGCTGGCTGTGCTCCAGTCCTCCCATTGCAGATGGCAGATGTACGGGCGCTCTCCAGGACTTCCAGCAGTGCACCCCCTTTCAATTATTGCATCCTCTTGTGAGCCTACCTCATTAAACAGCGTGTGTAATGCATATTAATGGCCTAACCTGCATGACCAAGCCACTCAAAGACCTGCAAAGCTTCCCCTGATTTCTGTTCTGTTCCTCTGACTGAAGAGACCAGCCAGAAAAAGCCCAGCACTGCCATATCATATGGGACCTTTCCTTTGACCTTTTATGCTGGTCATTCTTTCCCCTACTCTCCCAGGAGAGGAAAGAAACAGTGCTGGTCCATCTGATCCCACTGAGTGGGGATATTTTGTAAAACCACCTTCTATAGAAAGAGACTGTTTTTTCTCATGGGTGACCAGTCTAGTACATTTTGCTGCTTCCTTGTAATGTTTTGATAAAGAGTATCTTAGCCCTGAGAAGGGTCATGTACTGGAGCAGAAATACCAGTAAGGCATCTCCTTAGGTAATGGTCATAGCTATGTAGGTCAGTGGGTGAACCAAGAATACTTGTGGATAATTAAACTTCCTGTATAGGCACACTTTGGCCAGGAAATGAAGGGTACTTAAAGTCAGAAGTGCCCATTGACTCCAAGGTAGTCTCCTGTACAGATAAGCAGAAGATTGACATGCCAGGGTCAAAGTACAATCTTTTGCTCCTCAAACTGGCATCACTTAAGAGAGATGGAATGCAAAGGGAAAGCACCATCCTGGATTGCCTGACAGTAACTTATCTGAGACCTCAGCAGGGAGAATATTCCAGGTTAAATACTTTTTTAAATGTATTTGCCTCTTCTTATATTTTTTTAATTGTCTATAAACATGCTTTTGCAATTCTGTTTGTCATTCTGAATGATTTACAGTGAGTGAAACTCAAGTTTAGGCCCATTTACATGCAGCTTATTGCAGGTTTTCAAAATAGAAATTCAGTCTGATCCAATTTAACACAGGGATCACATGGCATGTCTTCTTGCCTCAATTGGATAATTCTTTGATTCAGCTTTTTGATGTGAATATCAATTATTCATTTGAATTTTAACATTCTAGTACTACTTGATGTTATTCTAATAGTATATGCTGTTTCAGCAAGTATTTCTGTACAGATATTACTTGTCAGTAAATTTATGGCGTGAAAATTAAAACCAAGGAAAGGCAGAGTTCCTTTCAAAATACAGATGAATATTCATAAAAGCATTACAGTGTTTGACTCTCTCTGATGTTTAGTGCTGTTCATTCATCCAAAGTTGGAAGGATATAGGCTGAGAAATGCTTCAAGAGAGCAGCTAAATGAGGAGCAGGGGAGATTAAGTTATAAGTAACAAGATGATTGTAAAAATCCTGGACATTTTGGGGCCGCAAAGCCTTTATCAAAGTTGGGAGAAAATTCTACTGGGTGTTACACAGGCACGATGTACAAAACTAGCTCAGAAAATAGGACATTCAAATCCAAATTACTGCAAGCGCCCTGGTCTAACAGTACGTTGTGAATAGGAGTATACAAAGCATACTGAGAGAACAGAAATTTTAGTGGGCTTAACTTTTCATCAACTTTGAGGGCCCATTTCTAAGGTTACAACATGGAGAAATCTACATTGGAGACTGATACAAAAATGGATAGGTCAAATGCTTCACAGGACGAAAAAAAAAATAAAAAAATCAGGGAGAAAACAGTGTATCCAAGTCTCTCAGTAGGCTGCTGCAATAAGAGGTGACTAAGTTGGTCAACCAGGAGTACGCCTTTAATAGCAAAGCTACTCGAGAATGCATTGACTTCAATGCCTTGAATTATCCGATTTTTTTCTTGTCACTGAATTTTGTTTTGTTCTCCGTTGAAGTGTTCAGAGCACTCTCTCAGATGCAAAGGGATTGAGTGCATCCCACAGAATACTCAAGAGGTTTGACAAAATAAAATGCAGTAAGGCTTTGCCAGTGGTTGCATTGTGGAAGTGTCGGCAATTTGAGCCGCAAGCGGTAAAGGTGAAATAGCTGTGTAATTATACTCTTGGTCAAACCTCTTTGAAAGCAGCAGCTAGGGGAATGTCTAATCACAGTTCCCCACTTCAATATAGCTGCAAGAATACAAGTGCGTGGCTCTGATTTCTCTTACATATGGGGGAGTTGATACCATTGCAGCTTCATCTCCACATCCCAAAGATGGAGCACAGGCACCCAGAAGCACAGCTGCCTCACCTCTCCTTGTTCTGTTGGAAATTTTCTGTATTGCAGGAAAAAACTACTGCAAGGACAGAGAAGCTGAAAAAAGGAAGGAAGCAAACAACAGACTAACAAAGAGGAAACCATCAGGTATAGGAGGACAGGTAGAACAGCTTCAGAGAAAGAGCCTGGAGAGCTTTTGGGTTGGGTGCTAGTTCAAAGAGACTCTTTGCTCACTGCTGTGCTTTTTTTTGTAGTGTTGTTGTTTGATTCCAGCTGTAATCAGGCAAAATAAATCAGAATGCATAGCATATACCTAGTTTCGGCATGAATTTTGCTTCCTACCAGGCAGCACTTCAGTTGACTGTTCAGATCAGCAGGCAAGTTAACCTCTTTGGAAATGGAAGGAAATGCAACTACTGTCCTCCACAGAAGAGAGCCATAAGAAGCCATTAATCTCCCTTATGTAACCAGGCAGGTGATATGAAAATTTCCAGATGGTGTGTTTGGATCTCATTCTGCCCTGAATTTAGGATGAAGCTGCCACAGGCCTCTGCTTCACTCAGTGTTTCATCAGCTGATGTTCTGAAAGCTGCTTTTTCCCCACACTGAGTTAAATCTTCAATAAACCCGTCATTTTTCAGAGGATTGGACACATCAAAAATAAAAATAAGGGTCTTCTGAGATCCGAAGATGTAGGCATTAATTTGAACCTATGGATTTGGACCTGTGTTTCCTCTACCCTTCCCCTAAAGGATTAAAGGGTGTGTGTGGAGTTTAGGTTCTAGTCTCTGTTTAAGTCTGAGGGGTGAAGGGAAAGCTACCCCTTCATCTTGTCTCTTCACACAGTAAACACTGGATGAAATTCATACTGCAAGCATTGGCAGTAGAGCCCCTTGCACACACCAGGAAAAAGAGATTGAGTGTCTCTTGGCACATCCCGTCAGGGGACTTCTTTTATCGCTTGAATCAACAGAAGCTTTGGATCAACAAAAAGAACTGAAGCAGGTGTCTCGTTTACCTCATGCCAATCTATCCTTCTCTCCATCTTCAGAAAATTGCTCTTCAGCTCTCTCAAGGATACTGAGCACTTGGGTGACCATTTGTTTCTGCTTTATCTTGACAGTACAAACCCAAACAACAATAACTCTAGGATGCAGAAAGACTCAAAATCACCTATGCTTTATTATTATTATCATCATATACATGATATATTGTATTAAGAAATCCCACATGCTATGTCATATTATCAGATATGAAGCAGTACTCCTCTTCAAGGTTATGTTTAGCACTCCAAGACTCTGAAAGAGTGGTTTAACCTTCTGTCCCTTCCCCCAGTCACTCATTTACACTTGTTATGCTTTCAAGTCTGTGTTGGCAAGGCTATTTAGGTGTTTTGCACTGAACTAGGTATTGGAACTAGGGAGCACATGACAGGGAACTGGTTTGTTTTTTTTTTTTTTTTCACTGGCAGTGCTAATTGCTCAAATTGTACATCTGATTATGGCTGCAGGACATGTTTTCTTGGGCTGACTTAGTAAAATAGCAGCTTGCTCCTGCCATGCTCTAGTCTTACTAGTCTTACCTGATAAGAATAAACACTGTTCCAAAGCCTTATCGTGCTTCCACATGAATGTTACCCTCTTGAAAGACAGGATATGGGATCTGTCCTGCTGCAGAATGGGAGCAGTTCTTCTCAGTTTTTGGGTTTTAATCTGTAGAGAAGAGCAGCAATTTCCTGCCCTGCTCTCCCAAAGGAGATGCTTTTGAAACAGCAGAGAGTCAGCTGTTCTCCCAGATTTGTGCTCTCCCCTTTTCTTGTGTTTCCTTTTCATTTATGCCTTTTTCTTCCTGTTCCCTAACCTGCTATAACCTACTTCCACACTTCTGCAACTGCTTAAAAAAGAGCGATCTCCCTCCTACTCCTTCCCGCTGCCTACCTCACCAACCTGTTGCTGGAATCTCAAATCCTCAAGCACTAAAGGAGAAGAGGCTTTTTTTCTCAGCTAAATTAACACCAATCTGCTCTTGTTAGCTTGTCATTCTCCTGAGAGCAGCCATACAACCTCTTCATTTCATTTCCCCTTCTCTTGCTGCTTAAGAAGTAGCACATCTTCACACCAGAGACACTTGCGTGAATCAATTTGCAGTGACCAGCTTAAATCTCTCCTGGGCCACTCTAGTGTCTTTCATTTGGAGCTGTACAGTAAAGAAATAGCTGCCCTGCAATGGTTGTAAAGGAAACCTGACAAGGGACAGAGGGGAAGTGCTTGTGTTAGTGTGCAGTGCTTGCTCCTCAAGTCAACTTCCACAGCCTCAGTGGGAGCATCATCAGGTCTGCTAAGCACATCTGAAACATTAGTCTTTTTTATGATCCTTCCAGTTTTCTTATACACATTGGACATTTGGGCATTTCTGTAGAAAAGTGGTCTGATTTCTTCCCTTAGGATCAGTTTCATGCCAGCAATCCTGGCCAAACTTGACACAAGCGACGGGTGAAATCCTGGCCTAAAGTCAATAGCAGAGCTCCCATGAGAGCCAGAGTCCAGACCAGACTGTCAGCTTTTTCCACAGGAACCAGCCTTCTCATGCCTGCTTGTCTGGAAGGCTTTCTGTCAAGAGAGATATTCACTCCTTGTGGAAGAGAAAGGGCTGGAAGGCAAGCAGAACAAGCCCAGTGTCAAAAGGACCTTAAACATGATGTTAGGGCTTTTAAAGACAGTCTTCCTTTTCTTTGAAAGGTGTGTTATAAATGTAGCTGCTAGGTGCAAAGCTTCCCCAAGTCTCCTTACCCCCCCCCTAGAATGACAAAACACACTGTATGAAGCAGTGCATACCCTTTCTCCCTCTTCCTTTTCTCCAGTGAGTATTTCTCAGAGGAAATAACCTAAAAGAAACTCATTCTATTCTGCAAGTCACGCCTGGAAGGGAGGAGCTATCTAACCTCCTGACTGATTATTCTTTAAAAATAATAATAAGAAAACCACGCTTTAATTTTTTTTTTTTAGCGTAGCCTTCATGGATAAATCAGCTCCTGACCGACCCCACTGTCAAGCCGCGGCACCAGCAGCTATCCAATTACTCACTAAATGTCTGTGAATCATTTGGTGTGTTAGAGATGATTTGCTGTAGGTTGCAGACTCCCAGTTAGTCTGTCTTGCTGGAGAAATTAAAGTCTTTGTTGCCATAGTTTTGCTGACTCTTTTTCATCATTGTGTTTTGTCATTTCACTACACCCCAAAGATGCAAGTAAAATACAAATAACATCTACAAAGATTTTAGTATCTTCCAGCCTCTGAAACATCCCAAAGGCAGGGGGAGGGGATCCTCGATATAGTCACAATAGCATTTTCAGGAGAGAAACTATGGATGTTTTAAAACCAACAAAAAGTCAATGCTGTTAGTAACACTGATTTCCTTTAGTTGCGTTTGGGTGAGCTCATGACACTATCTATCCTAGGTCTGGATAATCCTCTAAATTCCAGGAGAAGTTAATTGGGAGCATGAGATTTTCATGCCAAATCCTCACTTTCCAGCAGGAATAAATAGCAATAGCTATTTCCTTGTTCTTTGCCTAAGCTATGCAATCATATACAAAGAGCTTACACGCTACACACTTGCAGTAATTTAAACTTTTGGGGCTGCTGGTTTTGTTTGTAGCCACATATTTGCACTAACTAATCAGAAATATACTTGCTATCAAAGGCAGAATATTCCCCTCCCTGTCCAGCAGATTGGTTTACTGCAAGAAAACTACATACACAGGCAAATCTCCCAGACATGTCAGACTTCTAACAGAGCTTTGAATTCTCTCAACAGTGAGAGGTAGAACATTAATAACCACCACCATAGAACAAATCTAAAAACTGCAGAATAATAATAATAATAAAAAAGATATTTATAGAGGCAACACAGGAGATGCAACAGTAAAAGAGTCTCCCTTCGGATCATCAATTCATGAGTTCTGTGATCCTGAATAACGGGCATGTTTCCAAAGGATAAAATAAACCACATCATCTATTCCAAATCACTAACTTTCCTCTTGCGTTTCTTAAAGGTGAATTGCAGCAAATGTATAAATTTTAGTGTGTTGTAACTTGTGTGTCTTTTACTACCATAGGAAGTGAATTCCACAGAATTTATTGGACATCATTATCTTCCTGTGCTTCTTAAAATTTAAAATTTGTCACAGCAGCAGCAAAGCTGACACAGTGTAATACTGGTGATAGAGAGATACTCTCTGAAAGAACTCCATAGGAAGATCTGCCAATAACAGTATCTGTAATGATATTTGCTTCTTAAAACCAGTAGAGCTTCCAAAATTAAATAATGAAATGTTTGTGTTTGAAAAGGATTCATGGACAGGGATCACAACCAACAGAATAACATTAACTGATCTAAGCAGCAGCATCAGAAAACCCAAGCCTCCATGGAAGCAAAATACTCTGCCCTATTTCATGCAATCTTTAATTCTTCTTAATAATTTCATTTGGGACTCTGATAGCAGATGTAACCACTTGCTCAATTACAGAGTGTTTCACACCTGCTCTACCCAGACTGAAGAGGCAAACAGGTGAAAATCAAGCACCAGCTTACTCTAATCAAGGCACTTCTTGACAGAAAGAGCATTTTTTACTGCTGAGAAACACTGCGGCAGTCAAAACTCTGTATGTAACTTACCGTGTGGAAAGTAAGCCCTTACTTTTATAACACATAAGGGTCATAATTGTAAACTAATTATAAGTTCAGGTTATGACTGATAAATGAAAGGTAGCATTCAAAGAGGGATGTACTCAAATGTACAGGAACTAGGTGTCTGCATTTGTGGATATGGACACGTGTTTGTCTGTTTCATTGTAGGTGGATAGGCAAATATCAAGTGCTCCTATCTGACCATCATTAATCAACTGAATTTCAACAGGTGTTGTGGTAGAAATGCTTATTGTTAAATTCAATACTGTTTTCATTCCAGCCTGAGGAGTGGTGAGATTTTTCTTTTCTGACTTCTTTACGTGATCCCATGCTGATTTGAGTAAATGTAATTTCTGTGAGTTTCATGCGGTCCCTAATATCTTTTCAGGGGCTTTCTGACAAGATGTATTCTATGATTTGCTTCTTTTGAAGTTATCACATCTCTCTCTTGCAATCCACCTGTTTATGGGGTAAGTTCACCCAGTAGTTGATTATTAATCCATATAAGCTTACTGAAAATGGCTGTATTCAGACACCATTGTATTTGCAGTGCCTTCAGATCAGGGTTTAGGCTTATGGACCTCTGACTTAACTTCAAATAATGTTTAGGAAAAGCCAAAAAACGTAATACCAATAAACACAGGGAAACTTCAAAAACAGCACCATATGGTACATATGCGACTATTAAGTACCCACCAAGAAATCCTTGGTCTATCTTCATAAATACTTAATTCAGAGATACCCCCATAAGAGAGCCCCTAAATAACCTTTGAATAGCAACCACACACTAAAGAACGAGCTCCATGGTCTCTAATCCATGTGAAGCCTTCTTCAGTTTTTGCTTCTAAATAAGCAGGAGCTGACAGTAAGTTCACTTGGAGTAAGACACGGTACCAAAATGGATGTGCAACTGCTTGGTCTCTTAAAATCTGTAAGTGCTAATGGCACCACAATTAAGATATTCTGGCATTCTGTCTCAGATGCAGGCAGGAAAGACTTAACGTGATCAAATTTAGACAGCAAAATTGTATGTTCATATCAAACGTAAACAGATTCCCATCTATGATCTTCTGCAAGAATGTGTGAAAGGCAAGCTGGGTCTGCCAAGTTTTTCTAGTTAGTTTTTTAAGGAGGCAGACAAGGATTAGGCAGCTAACAGAGGAAATGAAAGACTATTTATCACTTCATGTTTTATAAACCATTCTGTAACAACCTGTAAAAATGTCAAACACAGAAATCCCTTCATTTGGCATTTCCTCTCTGTGCTCTTGTGAGGAATCCAGCTCAGCAGGAAGTTAGACCTGACACTTTCAGATTCCCCAAGTATCAGTTCCCTCTACTACCACAAAAAAAGGAGAAAGGCCAGCTAACGGCTATAGAAAACATTGTCATTTTTCAAACATCAGGCCACAAGTAGGAACAGATCATGACAACCTCCCCCAGGTCTTAACTAGAACAGCAAAATTGTAAACCCCTGTTTGTGCTTCATGCAGTTTGTTTCTTCAGCTGTTTCCTTCCTTTGGTTTATTTTACGTAAACACATCCATTTTGTGAGCATGTGCTCAGGTATAAAGATAAAGAGGTAGCACAGGCCCTTGTTTTTGACACTGAAAGCAGTGAGAAACAGCAATTAAAGCTGCAGACTGTAGCAAGTATGAAATCTATTTCACTACAGAAATTGTATTTGGCTTTCCTTTAATTGCGGGTGATGGTAGAGCCTACAGGCAGGTGTCCCAACAATTCCACTAAAAACCTCAAGTGCCTAAAGCTTTACATAGAGATGTGTTTGAATAGGGGTTTTGTTTATTGTGGGAAGGTTACAGAAGAAGTACACAAAGGTATTTTGCAGATCGGTGCAAGGTGGCAAAGTGATTTGACTACTTGAATGTTTCTTTCTGTATATGTATCTTAATTGCATCTCAACTTCCCTTTAAAAGAAATAATCTGTTTATTTCAGGCAAAACCTAGAACTTCTTCAAGACAGATAAAGACAAAACAATTTCTTAAAACTGCATGTTGACTTCTAGAAATTACATAGTCTGAAAGCAGCTGTCTTCTGCCTTGCTTTCCGTAAAGGTGCCTATCACATCCTCTAAGTGATGTATGCCTGCTTCTAGTCTGACTTCCACAAAGAGGCATACAGAGGGAGCATGGAGACATTTTCAGAAGCAAAGATGGTTGCAGGATTTTCAGCCTGCCAAATTAGGTGGGAAATGATGTTTCCGCTACAGTTGCCAGCTTTGTCTTATCCCATTCCTGACAGAAAGCCCAAAAAGTGACATGACTGATCTCCACAGCATCTGAAACTACAGGTACTTTCAATATGAGTCACCTGAATTGATGGTTCAAGCACTTGCAGCTGCTTGGCTGCTTAGTGTGCCATTAGGCACCTTATTATGCCAGCAGGCCCAGCTAGAGAGCCTACCCATAGGCATATCTGCAGGCTGCTCCTGAGGTCTCCTGTCAAATGGGATGGGACAGGGATGCGTTTGTCATCCAGCTTTTCTGGAGATCCCTGCTTAAATGGGGAGCAGACTTAGCCAGCAATTTATGTTGAGCGAAATGGAGGGAAAGCCACAACAATACCTGTCTTGCTTTAATGAGAGAACCCTGAAAATCTGCCAGTTCCAGCCTAACAGTGCTGCAGTCAAGCCGCCTGCATCTGTTGGCTAACAAAAAAATCCTGCTCCAAATGGGAAATGAGAGATGACAAACCAGTTCTCTACCTAGGTTTACTTTGAAAATTTCCCAGAGGATGGCTGTGGGTCTTGGAGCTTATTTGCATTGTGTTTATTTTGGGCTGTGAAAAGAAAGGAGCTTAGAATTTGTTGCTTGGGTCTAGGGATCTGCCAAATGCTGAAGAAGAGAATCAAACCCCTGAAACAGTTCTGGAAAATCCACAAATATTAATTACTAACTAGAACCTCAGTCTAAGCAGCAAAAGCATAGAGTAAAAAGTCCTATTTTATGTTCCCCCCTTTCCCTCTCCTCCCCCACAAAAACAAAAAAAAACAAACAAACAAAAACAAACAAAAAACACAAACAAAAAAAACAAAACAAAAACACAAACAAACAAACAAACAAACAAACCAAACAAACCATGAAGAATCAATTTCAAAGGTCATCCACAGTGCAAATTAGACAGCAGACCTCTGAGGGTTGGCTTGGGAGGTTACTCGGGCCACGGTCATCATTGATTACCTACATTTGAAGCTTACTAGAGTAAGACTTCACCGACATAAGCATGATGATGTGCAGCAACTAGGTTTTTTCAGTGCTTGGCTCCTGAATCATTTTCTCCATGCTTTCCAACATTATGATTCAATTTTTGCATTGGTCTTAGTCACTGCAGTGTATATATAAAAATTGCTGTTGAGCTGTGATTTTAAGGCGTTCTACTGCATGATGTAATGTTTTCAAGAAAGTTATCAAATTCCCTCCCAAAAGTTTACATGGTATTAGCCTCTCCTTTTGATGGTTATTCTGCAGGAAGTGTGCTCAGACCTTTAAAAAATTTTCTAATACCACATGGACTACAGTGTTCAATCTACAGCTTTCACAGTCTTATACTGAACTCTCTTTAACAAGAAAAGCCTAACAGAGAGCTACAGATGTAGTCTAGATTAGCATTACTAAGAAAAATATGATAAAATGGGATAACATAGCAGTTGTTTTATGAAAATAGTTATTCATAGAATAACAGAATGGTTTGGATTGGAGGGGACCTTAAAGGCCCTCTAGTTTCAATCCCCCTCCCATGAGCAGGGACACCTTCCACTAGACCAGGTTGGTCTATACTCAATTATATTAAAGCTGTACCAGGAACTAACTTTTATGATAGTTGTAAACACCACCATAGGTTTGGGTTTTTTTGTGAGCAGTCTAAATATCCTAGATATTTACTCTCACGTAACTATGTTTAACTCGTTTGCAGTCCTGTGTCTAATTGAACAACCCAAAGCAAATATGCCAATAAGTAACATTGTTTCCCTGTTCTGCTGGGAAAGGATTAATGTATATATACAGACATATATGTAGGTACATATGCAGCACTGATTTCTGTAGAAACTCTACTTGTAAAGACAGTCACAAAACCTGACTGAGTAGCCCTGTACAAAATGAGGAATTTGATGTTACTTACTTGTCCTTTAGAGTGCTGGATAAACGTATTAAACTGGACTTCAGCATCCCCCTTAATAGTATTCCTGTTGCTAGGAAACAGTTCTCAGGACCCCACAAGCCTTGTCTTTGGGACTGCTTTCATACTTTACCAAAGCCCCTGCTCTGACATGCTTGAAATTGTGTTTCCATTTTTCATTGTCTTTCCTGCTATTTTTCTCCATTTGTTTTTGCTTACAAAATCCAATTTTGCAAATGAGCAGATACATATCATGTAACCAACCAGCTGTGCAAAATGGAGCTCTCCTTCAAAATGTATCCTTGTGGTATGCACCAAATATATTTCTGAAATAGCTTTTCACCCTCACTATTTGTCCTGGGATAAGTGTTAGAATGGATTGGACTACTCATGGAAGATTACCACTTTCTAAGTATTTACTGAAATAGCTGTATTTCTGTGTAAAATACAATGCTTTCTTTCCCTTCATTGGTGAGGTATTTATTGCACCCACTTACTGCAAGATTATGCTTAATTGGAAGCTCATTGGTTTATTTGATGCTCTTTTAGATTATTTCACTCTGCATACAAGACTTCCCATGGATTTCCTAGAAGGAAAGGGCACTGGGTCCTCCTGTTTATCAAGCTTATAAATAGATTGCACAGTTTATCTTTCAAAAATCCTAGCAAACCAAAATTTTAATTATAGCTATATAATTATTAAAATATGTTCCTAGCTAAGCTTATTATCGCCTCTCAAGAATCAATGACATAATAGATGCCATGAATTTGATGACAGGGCTGTTTCAGTGGTTCTTGTTTTACAAAGCACAAGGAAAGAGGTGGTGAAAAGGTCACAGAAGGTGGCAAAATGGGTGAATTCAGCATTCTGCTACAGAAGGCGCTCTTTAGCATCCTCCAAGGATGTTTCTAAAAAGCTAGTCTGAGATATAAAAAAGCCCCAGGCTTCTAGACTTACCCTATTTAACCTTTTACGTATCCCTGATTCAACACTATCTCCAGATATACATTGCCAGGACACTTTTCCCTCAGTGTATCAAACTTCTGACCTTGCAGCTGTTGTAAGTCAATCACAACGACATGTCCTGCTGTACCATGTTATAAATAAAGGTAACTTGCTCATCAAATTCCAAAGAGCTACAAGTACTATGCAGCCTGATCCCGCAGTTCTCACACAGGCAAGGCTGCCACTGAGCTCAGACTTTATTTATACTACTGATGGCCCCAGCTCCCTTTTATTCATGGTGGTATAAATCAGGATTCACTCAAATAAAATCATGGGGTTAGGCAGAAAATCGAGTGTGAGTGGAGAACCAAAGGACAAATTCTTGTACGCAGTAATCCTTCAGACTTCAGTGCAATCCCTGAAACCTTGCCCAGTGGAAATTCTGTCCCCCAGCTACCCAAAACCAGCGGATACCTTGCTTCTATGGAAACAGTAACTTCAGTGCTGCTGAAAATGGTTTCCGAGTAATTTGCAGTGGTCACTTCTTACACTGCCCACTTACAGAGTTGGGTTGCTTTAGCCAGGCTGTAAGGTCTTCCTTCTGCTTCTTGCATACTGCAGTGTATTGTAAAGGCTCCCAGCCCTGTCACTTTTCTTTTCCAAATGTAAATTCAAAAGCTGCAAAAAAAAGGAAGAAAAAGTTGGAGTTAGAAATAAGTTGCTGAAAGAATCATCCCATTGTCCTAAAAGGAGGATCATGATTTTCCTTTTTCTGGTTATGGACCTCAAATTAACCATAATGAAATGCTGGAATGCTTTATTTATATCACAATCATAATAAATATCATAATAAGTAATCTAAAATTCATGTTGCTGCCAATGCAGGCCACTCAGAATGCAGGGTGCAAACTGATATACATGTACTGTTGATCACAGTGAGCCCCAAAAAGAGACAACATTGTAAAACAAATCCATCTATATAGCACAGTCTTGTTGTGCAAATCCCAGTATTAGTGATAACTTCCCCTCAGTGAATTCAGAAATTGCCCAGTGAATCTCTAGCATCAAAAAAATACATAAGTTGTCCTTGGGTTTTACATCCAAATCAAAGCCCTGATTTCAGAAAAAATATATTGTTCCAGTTTTAAGGCTGCTTTGGGTGAGGTCGTTAATGGGACAATATATTTATAGGCCAAATCAAATATGGGCTTAGTCAAATTCTTGTTTTACTGTAGAAGAGCTGACCATCATCACTTCAATCTGCTTGGCTGTCATTCATTAAAATATGAGTATCAGCTATTTCACTCTGGGCCTAGTGACAAGACTAAATAGTGCCACAGTAAAGTAAAAGAGGTATGCTCCAGCTGTCCACTACATCTCCTCCATCCTAAATATATCTCTTCGGTTGTTTAGCTGGCTTAGTTTCCAGGAAGACTAGCGAAGGTTTAGCTTTACATATGGCTAGCAAAATGGATGGGCAAAAAATAAAAGAGGGTTTCTGGGGAAAGGTTTTTTCTCAAAACACAGTACGGAGTACATGACTTAGGAAGTAGTTTTGCTGTCCCTGTGTGTTTTGTTACAAAGAATTCTTGAGCAAGCTTGATAATTCTTTCTTTTCTTGCTTGCATTATCCTCTTTCAAAACCTCAGTAAACCTCTCCTTTCTCAATATACCTACAAAACCTTGGCAACAGATAGGTTTTGCTGTGCTAAGAACAGCATCTATCAATCAGGTTGGTGGGGAAGGTTTTACTGCTTCCTTATATTCGCCGTCTCCATCTGCTGCCTAATACACACCATTTGAAGCTCTTGGGGTACGGAGATGTCTCACTGTTGTGGGTTTGTGTGGGAGGTACTGGTACAAGGATAAAACTCTTAGTTCTAAGTTCTAGAAATAATAATTTTCAAGGTTCCTCAACTGTGTCAGCAAAGTGATATTTATGGCAGTGACAGACACCTTCACACAAAGAGCCAAGACACAACTCTCCCAGCCTGCTCTTGCCTTTGCTTGCAAATGCTTTGTTCATGGACCCCACTGGCAGAGAGGGAGAGGGAGAGGGAGAGGGAGAGGGAGAGGGAGAGGGAGAGGGAGAGGGAGAGGGAGAGGGAGAGGGAGAGGGAAGGGAAGGGAAGGGAAGGGAAGGGAAGGGAGAGTGGAGGAAATAGCTTACAGAATGTCAAACATAGCTTAAAGAAAGTCAAAACCATACCTTTTTGTGCTCCAGGAAAATGGCAGTAAGCCACTGAGGAAGAAAACAAGCTGGATGAAGATGTTTTTCAGACACATGAGAGACCTGGAACTGATATGATTCTCTAGGGTGTGTCAGGAATTACGAGACAGCTTTGGGATTTCATCACCTTCATGGTGATGGAAATCAGAGAGATGGAGCCAGATGAGACCCCAGGCTCTGAGGATCCCTCTAGGCAGGAGAATTCAGAGGAACACCTGTCAGAAGAGACATACATTCTAGGCTACTTTCATGGTCATTGTGGACTAAAACTGGGGAGCTTGGTATGACCTGCGTGTACTGCAGCCCCACCTCTCATTAAGATTTGCTACTGTGAAGTTCCCCCACGCTGCATTTGCTTTCCACTTTGCAGAGGGCCTGGAGCAGGGTGGACTCTGCTCCACAGGTGAGACTAAAGACATTTGTGTGCTACCATCAGAATGGCAGGGCCAAGGGAGTCCTGCCTGTGGATTCGCACCTCCCATCCCTTTTACATGCTGAGCTTTTGGACCTGCTGTCCTGAGTGCACAGCGTCTGCCAGGCACTGTGCCACAATTCCTCTCTCAAGAAAATACAGGTGGAAGGCAGCTATTGATACTGCTCAGCAGCACAGTCATTTAGGCAGCATGGTTGCTGGGATGCTCATCAGAGAGGAGGGTACTTTTTAATGCTCTTCCTCAAGCGACCTGTGAGAGTCCCAAAGAAGGTATGTTGGAATAGCTAGCTGAAACAGATGTTTTTCTTTCTGATGCCTTTGCCCTATAAAGTATTCAGGTTAACAAAGAGAAGCTCATTCAGTTGTAGAAGCAGAGGTGCCCTCTGGACCCCTATGAGCCTCTTCTGCCCAAATTAAGTTGTCTAGTGAGGAAGCTTCCCAAGCCTGCAACTCATTTTGAACTTACATACTTCGTGGGCCAGTAATTAAATATATTAAAAGGAAACTTTAAGGGAGGGCACAATTGCTTCATTTTGCTCACCTGTTTGCTTGTTTGTTTGTTTGGAATTAAGCCATTGGAGGTGTGATTCCTCTGATGTTTAGAAGAAAACAGACTACAAAATATCCTATCTCTTTTGTCTCTTGGCTTTCTCAGTGACAGACCATATTATTCAGCAGGAGAAAAGGAAGCTATGGCTTTCATCTTGGCTTCTAGCTACTGGCACTTACGTTTATGTTATCAGCCTTTAGGAGAGACTGTTGCATTTTAACCATTTTCCTGATTGCTCAATTATCAATCTGTCATTTCATCCAAATTTCAAGGGGGCTTGACCAGACCTGGTTTTACCACAGATACAAAGCTGATTACCTCTTTGGGATCCTCATAAACTCCATCTCTGACACAAGGTTTTCCTGCAGAACGGTCTTGTTTTTTTTCTTGGAGGCCCTTTATCTGGGGTTATTACTTTGGCTGCCTTAATAAGAAAGAGCCATCTGGAGGCATGGTTGACCGAGTTTGCACCTGCGTCTACATCTGCACTGTCTGGCCATGTCAGGTGGATGTTCACTTAAAAGATCCATCTCAGTGTGAGAAAAAGGAAAAGAGAAGGGAAGGAGGGAGGGTGTAAAACTGTTATTTGTGCCTCACTGCAACAGCAGGTGCACCATATGGCTCACAAAGTAATTAGGGTGAAGAAACAGCGTCAAGACTTCGTGTGGTGTGGTCTGTAAATGATCACCAAATCAAATCCTCTATCAAAGACGGAGTTTTCTCTCTCTCCACTAGCAAATCGATACACATTTGAAACAGCACATGTGATCTGCTGCCTTACGTGCAGGCACCTGGAACGCAGACAGAAACCTGGTCAAGAGACCATTCTTGTTAAGCAGCCATCTGTCCTAACAGACTGTCCCAAAGCACTCCCAGCCTGTTGATAAGTTATGCTTCACTTTATTTGAAGACCATCTTTCCTAAAACAATGTATTTTCAGCCCCTTAAGTGGTCACCTAGAAAAAATTTTACCATGCAGTATGTTAGGTAAAGAGTACAAAGCTTCCTGGTAGAGTTATGCTTTGGCAGCAGAACAGGACTGTGAGCTGGTTTCACCTCCAGACCTAATTATTTCTAAAGCTTCTCATAGTTTCCCCCCTTTCTTAGCTTTTCCCTGTGTTGGCTCCCATGGACACAGGGAAATACTGGCTCCTGCTTGAGTCTGCTGAACTAGTTTATGATCAGAACATGATAATTTGCTATTCCCAAGTCTCAGCCGACGGTGCCTCAGCAGAGGACCACTGTGTCTCTGTACAGTCTACTGTTTTGAAAAGGACTGCTGCTGCACACCTGCTTGCTGTCTTTCTCTGCACATACCCTGTCTGTAAGTCATCTAAAATAACCACCCTAACTACTAATGTTTCTCTCCTAATTTTTTGTGGCTTTGTTTCCCATTTCAAATCCTGCATTGTGCCCAAGGAAGAAGCTCTGCACCATTCTGGCACCATGGGAGCAACATCAATGGAGACCACAACCATTGATGAGCAGTTTAATGACAGGCCTGAGGTTTTAAATATTTTTACATTGGTATTTCTGCTTGTGTTCTGGAACACGTCTCTGTCACACACACCATTTCATCAAATAACTGCAGTAAAGCAATACTGCATGGAAAAGGAGAAACCCAAAACTGAGCTTGCAGCTGGCTCTTCAGATAATCAGAAAGTGGTAAGGGAGCAACTGTACAAGGCTCAGATACTGCAGGATAAATTCTGTAGAAAGACTTACACATAGAGAGAAGTTTCAAAAATGTGCATTTCATCAGCCTAGGATTTAAATCTAAGAAAGCAGCTTGTTTTCCTGCTGGTATTTACTACAAACTGAATCATTTTTTATTTGACTGTCAGCATGTTTGGGTTTTTTTCCCAAATGACATTCTGCTATGATGAGCTCTTAAAATCAATAGAAGATTTACCTTTCCAAGTCTGTGATCTTTTTTCAGTAAGCCAGTCTGTAGCTGAATGTTCTCTGTTAAAGGAAGCTGTGACTGAGTTAAAGTAATAGTGAGTCCCTGTCACAAACATGTGCAGCGTGCAGGAGAAGAAACGTTACATGGGCTGCAGTGCAGGGTACTGTAGTGGCCCGCTGTAGTGTAGGGGATTGTAGTCGGGAAGTAGAGTGAGAAGCATGTGATGCTGAACCCAACAGAGTTCTCTAGAACCTTCATTTCTGTTCTCCAGAGCAGTAGCATTTTCAGTGTTTAGGTATGTAAATCTGAAACTGTGATTTTAGTTTCTTGTTTGTTTGTTTGTTTTTTAAACCCACTCAGAAGCTAGCCAGCAGTATCTAAACTTGCTGGGCTTTTTTTGGCCAGAAAGTTTGGCCCAGCTCTTATTCATTTTCTACTGATGTTCAAAAGCTAATCAAGGGACAATCTACTTCCTCTGAGGAACCGGTACAGCTCTGAGGGCCCTCACAGAAAACAGAAGAGCTCTCGCTTTCTTTTGAAGTGTCCCTCTCTGTATCCTCCCCCTCTCCTCTTCCCCAGGCTTGGCAGGCCTGAGTCCGATTCCTGATCACATGGTGTTGCAGAAAAGATGCATGGAGGGAACATCTCCATTGGTCTGCTCAGGAAGAAACTCAGCTCCTCACCTGAGGTACCAGGTTCTGGGTCCCCACCACATGAAGGGGCCTTCATGGCCTTGGATGGTTTGGCACATGATCTGAAGCTTAGTCTTTCCTGCTAACTAGCTGAAAGCAGGTACCTGTTCAGGGTTCTCTGGACCAGCTGGATTTTAGTTTCTGCTCAGTGAACTGGATGTTTCTGTTTCAGACAGAGCAGTGTCTAATTTGTAGACTTATAAATCCTTTATTGCTCCTAGCCCTCAGTTTAATATAGAGTCAGCAGTTCAACTCTTCTAATTTCTGCACTCTGTTCAAAACTAGATAATTATCTATCCCTGTAATTACAATGGTGAGCAGTGTGTCAGTACCTGACACGTGCGCTCCTGGTTATCAGAGCAACATTTTATCCTCTACTCTGGTAAAAAGGAGCCGAATGTCCCCATTTGTATTGCTAAATTCAACTTCACACATCAAACCTAAACAAATAAACCAGCTTTTGTGTATGTGCTTCAGCTTTTGCTGCTTCCAGAGTGGATAAGCTATTGTGGATCTCTTTGCCATGCATCTGGAGTTTGCCCCACCAAACATGTCTTCACAGAAATGTGAAAAAATTATCTGTAAAATATCTAAATCTTAATTTTCCTGTAAAAGACATTCTATGTGCTTTCCTCAGCTTTAGTTTGCGTTTTTGCCTTTGCTTTTGTAATATCTTCATGGGTACCTGAAAATAGAGTTTATTTCCCTATTGCTTTTGATTACTCCTGGTTGGTAAACAATGAAGATTAATTGTTTTCTGATGTGGCAGAAGCAAACGTGATTCTTATTCACAAGTAACCTTGGCAGTCAGGAGGGGCACACACAGCCCGGGGAACAATGTTCCTTAGCCAGCTGCACTTACAGAGCCACAAAGCAAGCTCATGTTCTTGCTGTTGCTTAGGTAGAAAAAGCTATGGCAGAGAATTAAGATACAGTTCAAGTCTCATATTCAAATTAATAGGTAATTAAGTTGAAATACATCTTTGAACTTATTTCCCTGTTTTTATAAAGCTCTTAAATTTTTATGGAACATTTGAGAATTTGCTTGTTTTCCTGTTGTGTAATCTCAGCTTCCATATCTTTCTGCAAGACCTGTGGCAGAAACATAAAAGTGGTGATAGGGACTGCTCTTACAGCATGTCTGCATGCTGAAAAGAGCAGGAAGCAGACCAGCCCCATGGCAGCCTGCATCCCAGCCCTGCTGCAGAAACATGAGGCTTTACTCTACTGGTGGAGGTACAGTGCTGTGTTTTAAAACTACCGTTGCTTCTACTTTAGGCTAGTGGCAGAGCTCTGTATATAGCAATGTGTGGACATACAAGCTGGGATGAAATCTATTGCAGGCATCGTGCTGTATTCCTTTTCAAAACACAAACATACATTTAGCAAAGAATGGAAGGGGGTGTGTGTGTAAACTTTAAGGTGAACATCCTTTTTCATGGAGGTATATAGGGAGTCAGAGTAATTTAACAGCTTATAAAATGAAGGAAATGGATATACTTGCACTGCCAGATAATGGAATATAAAAAATTGCTATCGTTCTGCAAATGTTATATGTTTGCAAACAGAGAAAGAAAAGAAGCAGAGAAATTGTACCTTTAATCTAGTCATTTTGCTTTGTGGTAATGTTCCTTCAAATCAAATTATTCTATAATGACCTATTCAGTGTTTTGCATTATCTTTGAAACAAACCGTCTATTATTTTGGTACTTCTCTGGCAACTAAATATGTGTCTCAGCTCTTCAAACATTGATGTAGAAAAGTAACATTTATTTCTGTTTCACAAGTAGGAAACTGAGGTATTGTGAACCTAAACATCTTATTTACTGGTGGGAGAGGTCCTGACGAAATTCTGCACTTAAGTTTTGCAATGGCAGAATCAACAGAGGACAAAGATCAGAGGACAAATGAGGACAGGACAGTGGCTGAAGCTAGATCACCTGGCACTGAGCTTGAACTGTCCTTCCTTAGTTGCAGCAGGAGTTTTTCCCAGGTAATACTGTAAAATTAGGTCTCTATGCATGTTAACATTTTTAATAAAATCCTTTACTCCTCAGTCATAAATATAAAAGTCAAATCTGGAGCATTTAATAGTACAGTATTTACTCATCGTCAGCTTGGATCCAAACACCCTTTCAATAACATTATTCTGCATTATGAGGCTGCCATGCCGAGATATTGAGCTTGTTTTGAGCAACAAACCAACTGCTCTCAATATAACTGTGCTGAAACTATTGTAGGACTAGCCCTATGTGGCAGTTACACCATTTGAATAAAGAGACTTGGTAGAATATTTCTTCAGTTTTTCTAATTAAAATAATAATTACATAGTGCCTATTAGCATGGAATTCCAAATGTAAGCCTCAGGGTCAAATGGCTTAGAAAACTGAAAATGTTCACTCCCTTTGTAGGGGAAAAGGAGACAGTTCCAGGCAGCTTCATTTACATAAATAACAAATACTGTTTACCAATAATTCTATCTACTGAGTTCTGCTCTTCAGCTGGAATCTGTCTGCATAAATGACAAAAGATTATTGTTCATGCACCCTAACAGCATGCTCCCAAGAACTGGTCAGTCACTCTTATCGACAGGTAGTCATGCTCGACAGTACAGTAGAAAAAGATCAGTTAGAGGGTGCATGGACTTTTTGTGATCATGGATAGTGTTCATAGGTCTGGTGCTCAAGAGAATGGCAGGTAAAGGTCATATAACCTGCTTAGTTTTTGGACTGAAGACAACACATGGTCAAGATAGTTAGAAGGCGTCTTTGGGAAGACAATACCAAATCAGCAGAAGTAGATCTGAAATCACAGAACCAAGCCAAACTAGCTGCACATCAGAGTAGATGCTGGTGAAGTGCTTTTCCTTGAACTGAAGATGTATAGTGGAGGATCAATCAATCAATTTATAAGCACCTCGAGGGTAATAATAGTCTAGTGAATGCGAATTTGTCAAGGACAAATTGTATCAAACTAATCTAATTTCTTTCTTTGACAGGATAAGTGAATAAGGGGGTAGCAGTAGATGTGATATATCTTGACTTCAGTAAGGCTCTCAAGTCTCCTGCATAGCATTCTCATAAGCAAATTAAGGCATATGATTAAATCACTGCAGAGAAGGCTCACAGCTGTTTGAGAAAACAAAATCAACAAGAAACTGTCAACGGTTTGTTGTCAAACTGGGCGGACATTTGAAATGGGGTGTTTCTGAGCCCACTTCTGTTCAGTCCTTAGCTGATCAATGATCTGGATGATGAAATGATGAGGATGCTTTAAAATTTGGAGGGAGTTCCAGAAACTGGAAAGTTGTTCTGAAATCGGCTGGTGGAAATTTAATACAAGCATATGCAATTGTTATAGAACTGCTTTGCGTACATGAAATGCGGAAAAAACAATTAGGAAGCAGTGACAGTGGACAGGCAGAAAATGAGTTAGAAATTAGGGGGACAGACAGTGGCAACAGTGTGATACTATGTTAAAAAAGATTCTTCTTATTCTTGGATATATTAATCTTCATTTGTAAAGGGCAAGAGGTTCAAGGTGGCTCTAGGTGACCCTGCTTGAGCAGGGGAGTTGGACAAGATGATCTCCAGATGTCCTCTCCAACCTCAACCCTTCTCTGTTTCTGTATTAATCTATCTATTATTGAGACTACTGATACCTCAGTTAGGATGCAATTTCAGGCTTCAGACTATAGGAAAGATGTAAACAAATATTAAAAGGGCAAAAAGAAGATAAGATAAATGATAGACACTTGAAAAACCTAACATCTGAAATAACTTCTTAATGTCATTAAAACACGTAACTAATATTTGAAAACTTGGTGTTCAACAGACTGCTGACCTGGTGTCATTTTGTTGCATATTTAGAAGTGTAAAAGTTCTTTATTTCTTTTTTTCCAGTTGAAGCCCCTAATGTTTATCAAGTTTTCTTCTTTGCCTTTTTGGTGGTTTGTCTTTTTCGTGTTTAGAAATATCCCTAGACAGATGAAAATCTGCTCTTGATGTCGGCAACTAAGATTTACAGAAAAAAATAATTTCAGATCTGTGTGCTTAGGGCTTTGTAAATTTTATAGTATTATGCAACTTTCTTGTGCATCTCTGTTTTACTGATTGGAACAACACAGGTGAACTAAATGAGTAATGTTAGTCAAGAAAACACTGTGGCTTTATAGAGTAACTATTCATGAAGAAAAAGCCTTGAAACACTTCCAGAACTGGAAGCAGAGAATTTATTGCTCCTGCTGGAATCCAGAATAACTACTGCTGTGTGCCATCATTTTATAATCCTTGTCTGTCAATAAACATAACTGTAGCTAGCAATAAAAATGATACAGGCTCAGTCAAGCAACGCTACTCTGGTAAAACAAATTTATGAGCCAGTTAATATTTTTAATCCTGTTACAGAGATGACCTTAAAACCCAGACCATTTATCTAAGCCTCTGTTCCCTAAAGGAGCACATGTGGATGTCAGATAAGTGAAACTTGCTTTTGAATCATGTTGATCTTGGGCTGAGGTTGGGCAACAAGAGGGAGAAAGGGTGGAATGGTAGACATCTGTCCACAAAAACAAACCAGCCCCATTAGTATCTGTCTCCTAGCTAGTACAGAGTTGGTCAAAAACTCTTGGAGACTCAAATGAAGCCATTCATCGGATAGCAAAAAATTCAGTATGTTATATCTTTTCCTTCACATCAGTTACATGCCAGTGATTATTCCACTTCCACCACTGATCCAAGATGACTTATCACAACAGGGAATCATTCTGTTTACACCACTTCAGAAATCTCTGACATTATTTGATCTACAGCATCCATTTGACACACAGAATACATTTCCTTCTCTATCGTTTTATCTTATTAGCAAGATACAGCAATGACACTGTCTGCTAATTGCTATCCAGCTACTGCTTTGTGCCTTGTTAATTTTGACTAAGACACTTTTCCTGCATAGCACAGTGTGGATATTCATAATAGGGGAAAGACAGGTAGTTAATTGGTGTCTTGAGTGTTACACAGACAAATAAAAAATTGACTGATACTCAGGGTTTTTTTCTGATGGAAGGGTCAGCTCTTGTCACTAGTTTCTACACTGCACTCTTTCTCTCTGTCCTGCAATGTATAATGTCTTACCCTTGTAAATGGTGCTGAAATGTGTAATGGCTACTGGAAGAAAACATGCTGCTGCCCACAACTTATGATGGATTCATACAAAGGAATGCTCACTTTTTGAAGTTCATGCAGGTATTCTCCTGAAGGTGAAAGCTAAAGGCGTCCTAGGACAGAGTGCATTTTAGCACTGATTTTCTATGTCTCCTGAAAAGTCTGAAAGACATCAAGGTAAAGCACATCGCATTAACAAACCCGTTACAGGATCCACCCAGTATGAAGTGAGAGGGGCTATAAAAATAGATATTGTTCTTGTTTGGGAAAGACAGGTGGGTCAGTCTAGCAACAAGTTCTGTTTCTAGTTCTAGTTTGTCATATGAAGGAGGAATTTTTGATTGCTACAGACAGTGATCCTTTGAGTCCTGAAAGAAAATAGCAGAAAGTGCAAGAAAAAGAGTTTTCTTTCACCCAAACTACTTACACATTCTATTTGTTCTTGGACCTAGACCCATACCCAAACCTTCTGCACTGCCTCATCAAAAATACAGGTTGATGTTTCAGTTCTTATGTCTTATGTATACCAATGTCCTCTACTGTGCACATAGGCACACATCTGAGGCAAAACAAATGATGGCTTTTACAGAGTGTGAGCTAATTGTTGAGATGATATATGCACAGGGAAAGCATTCAAATATCCTAAACCAGGAGATAATGGAAGCTTTCTGGTCATGAGGAAATATATTTACATACCTGGTCTTGTAGAAGAGATGGATTAAATGTTAGTTATCTTTCTGCAAGTTGGCTGTTTGTGGAGAAATGGAGTCCTGCAGCTCCCACTGAAGGCAGAGTTGTGAGTATACAGCACCTTTGAAGTAAGAACAAGACTCTTAGATATACATGCCTGCATTAAAAACAAGTTTGGTAACTGTGTGGAATGCTATATATAATTTTTAATGTCTGTTCACTATAAATGTTTACTTGTGAGAAAATGTTCTGGTTTCGCTGTTAATTTTATTCAAATTTCTGTATCTGAAGAACAGCCTTCTGACAAATAATCATTTAAGTGTACAGATGAAAACAAACTCTAGCAAGACTATAGCATCAATTAATTGATAAGACATTGGAATGGCTCTCTGGATAACAATCAGAAGCAGCCAGACAGGAAAATCAAGACATAAGATGAGTGCAACAAAAAGGCTTCCTAAATTCAGTACAGTCTAGTGACAGCCAAACTCTCTATATATCTTCCTACAGAACTGCAAGAAGGTCACGTGTGATCTTAATCATGTGTGATGATATGGGTGAGCACAGCTCAGTGCAGCACCCTTGCACCCTTCATCTTGCCTAACATGCCAGTGCTCCAGCACACAGAAGCTGATGAGTTCCAACTTCTCAAACACTGTCTGAACTTACAGACATTATCAATTTAAAAATCACACCTCCACTAGAAAATATTTTACCTATATTGTTATAATAACACCTATGACTAAAGAGAGGAAAAAGAAACCTATTGATTTTTATTTCTTCTCTCCTGTTTGTTCGGGTGGGGGGGTTTTGTTTTGTTGTGGGGGGTTTTTTTGTGCATATAAAAGCAGTTTGTACCTTGCCTGTTTCAGTCTAGTCACTCTGTTATCCTGGGGGAAGGGAGCTAAGGGAGGGGTTGGGGAAGGAGAGAGAGGAAAGCATCACATAGCAACAAGAAAAGAAATTAAAAAATAAATAGGGTAATATGATTTCAAAATCTGAGGGGAAAAAAATAACCCAGGTGTTTGTGGATGTATCTAGAGAAGGATAAGGAAAGTGTTTTAATTGACTGGATTTTGAGCTAACAGCTGCTCTTGGAGAAAGGAAGGCTGTGTCAATTTTTTCCCTGCAGGGAAGGCAGAACAAGCGGGGGAGGAAAAACAGGTGAGAACCCTTCTCCCTCCTGTGGCTACTATTCTGTGCCTGTGTTGAGATGTGCATGTGCTACACGGAGCCTGGACAAAATGACTGATGTACTTCTCTCGCAAGGCTGTTTGTGGAAGAGCAAACACTCTCCCAATCAGTTCACTTCCCCCTCTGTGTCTCAGTGCAACTGCCAAGCTTGAAAATTATAGATATTTCATATGCTTAAGGAATTGCTAACTCACACTCCTGATTTCCTTTTTCTCTTCTTTTCACTGGGTGGGCAGTTTTCATTTTTCACAGTCAATATCACTCCTTGTTTTCTCCTTTCAAATCTAACAGTGACACAGAAAGAAAAAATGAAGATGTCAATACTATAAAGAATACCTCATTAGTTTTGATTTATTATTTTTCCCTTCCCTTGCAGAGAAAACTGTGGATTTAATTTGAGGAAGACCCAGTTGGTAAACCGCTACTGAGCAGGAATTCAGCTGGAGAAAAATGCAACTCAACAAGAGCAGTTTTGATAAGCTTACTTAAATCCCTTAAACATGAGCTCTTTCTTCCCCTCTCCTGCACAGTGTTTGTCATATTGGCTTTTGTAACACTGACTACCCTAAAAGGCTGCCTTGAAATTCATTTCACAAAATACCATTTCCAAAACATGTTTTCAAAACTTTATTTATGATTAGAGAGGGGAGCTGAAAATTTAACCTTTGATCTAGACTAAATAACTTTTTGCCAGCTCACCCTGAACTGTCATTTCCACTGAATTGACTAAGAGACAGAAGATGTGAGAAGCAAAAACCTGTTTTCTGAAAATGCTCTGATCTTGCCAGTGTCTCACAGACAAGTTGGAACTAGTCTATCGCAAGCTGCTTTAAAAAAATAATATTTGTACCATTGCAATATTTCTTCTTGGTAAAAAGATAATTTAATGATGGATTTATAAGTGATGGAGCCTGCTATTTCCCCACCCCATTTGCCACAAAGTGCAAGAGCCTTTACTCAAAGAAGCCATGGCTAGATCTAGGCAGTGCTGATTCCAGATACCCGTTTAGTCCTGGCTGAAGAGGTTTTCTACTCACCATGCAACCAGAGGTGACTGATCCCACAGTCTGCTATTGATTCCTTTTGCAAAAATAGCTGGGTTTGGGTAAGTGTTTTCAGAACTCACACACTGAGGCAAATTTCAGTTTCCTAAAGCTAAATACGTGTTCTGATTTTCCAAATGATCAGAGAGGCAATCCAGCTCAGTGAAACAGGCATGGAAGGGAAGGAGGGAGAGGGAGCAGTGGCAGGTTCAGTTGTGTTTAAAATTCATACTGACATATGAGCTTTGTGGGATTGAGTCCTGGCTTGCCTTATATTTCTGTAAAGTATTTAGCACATTTTGGGCCCTGCGAGCTGTGCATTAATAATGATCTTGGCTCACAAATAACACATAACAAAAAGCTCAGCACAGTCAATATTTAACCTGGATTGGGAGAGAAGAGAAGGTGGCACTTGAAGCCCTGTCCATCTGAGTGTACAAGCTGCAAGGTAAAGCTCTTTGCCATCCAGCAGATGTTCCCAGTACATTCATGCCTGCTGCTTTTTTCATCAGCACTGAAATGGTGAACAGTGAAAATGATTTAAAATACTGGTGTTGGCTCCTGATCTTTTCTTCAGTGCTCTCTGTGAACCCAGGCCAATGTCAAATTCTTGGTTTTGATTCCAAGGATTTCCCTTGCAGCAGCTGAGACTAGCAGAGATGGCTTAGGAAAAGGCTTTGAACATAAGTGTGCCAAAAAGGTGCTGTACCTCTTCTAGAGCAATTCTGTACTAGAGCAACTCAAGATGGGTTGGGCTGTACCTATAAAGATTACATGCTATTTAATAATATGCTGTTCATCTGACATACATTTCATGTAAAGGAAAAAATTATTCAGGAAAAATAATCCAAAAAAAGAAGAAAATTAAGTCCAAAATTGTAATCCGTATTCTGGGCTTTTACAGTGCTAATGCAAAGTCATAGGAAAAGGATATGATGATATACAAACTTGGTGAGCCACTGGAAACAATGTGAGATGGTGCAGTAATGTTCAATAATGTTAGCAATAACAATTTGCGTCTTTGCACTGTTCAGTGCAGGAAGATGATAGAAAAAGAACGTAATACAGTTTAACAATCAACAGGTTTTAGAATGTAATATTCCTGAAAGGATTTTCCTGTGAGGATTCTACCCATGATAGTGGAAAAAAAAGGAGAGAGAAATTCTCTGTATTAATTCTAGGTTTATAAAGCAGTTTCCTTTTTCCAAGAAAAGTGATACTGAAAGACAAACAAACAAAACAAACAAAGAAAAAGGACTAAAATTTATGCACCATTTTGTAACTGTTAAATACAGATGCATTACAATAATACAGTTTCTTTTGTTTCTATTTGTAAAATGTACAAGTGTTATAAATATGTTAATCTCCTTTGTTGTTACAGGTCAGCATGGGCTAAAAAAAAATGATTGCTAAACAAGCTGCAGTCAATATTTATTTTTGTACTTCCCAAAATTTTATCCAGTGGTTACATGTTTGTGAATATGCATTTTGTAATTTATTTCTGCTAACAAACCCTGCTTCTACAGATAAAGATTTTTCAGTTCCTCTTTAGGGAGAAAGTCCCTAAAAAGGTGGGGGAGCATTTGTTGTGAGGGGACTGGTGGTGTAAGGCAGTTGCGAGTACCAATTAAAAGCAAAATATCTCTAGAGAGACTTCATTTATGGTTTTTTTCTCCTTGCAGTGAAACTTTCTAATGAAGGAAATGTCCTTTACCTCCAATGCTAAGTGCTGCTACTCTGAAGCGTGTATTGTAACTCCAATCTTAAAGACTAACAGATGTTTTAACTTCTGTTAAAAGACAAAACACATATCTTTTGAGACTCAGTGTTAGTGTGTGCTTGTTTACACTTGGTATCCTTAAGGAAAACAAACCTTAACCTTGGCACAATGATGGAAACTGAAAAAAGTGATGCTGAATGACTGACTCCATTTCCTTTCAAGGCCCCAGTGCCGCAGTACAAGACGTTTTCCTGCATGACATGCAGAAGCTTTAACAATAGCATGTGTGGAAAAGTGTTTAAGTGATTTTTCTTGAATAGTCAGGGATGAATTTCTGAAACAATGAACGTTTAGAGCTAACTTCCTTCAGCCTTCTTCCTCCCTGCTCTGCACCCCCCCCTCCATAAATTTAGATGAGATTTTTATATCATAGTTGAAGGTTCCACATTGATAAAATAAATTAGGTACATGATGCACTGAGCATCAATAGGAGCAGGAAAGTTTGGGGGGAAGGTTAGGCATTTTGTTTCATTAAAAAATTTTTTTTTTTTACTGGTGCAAACTATTTGATGAAGATAAATCTCTAGTGTGTGCCTCTTCTTGGTATCTAAATTCTTCAGTGCAAGGAGAACACCTGAAGAACTGAGTCTTAAGTACAGTCAGCAGAGGGAGGTATTTCTGGGGGTAATTCAGGCTGTTCTTTGTGAAGGATGGACACCTTTTCATCTCTCTTACCATCACCTCAGTGACTATATAAGCTCAGATGGCTTCTTTACAACACTCCAATGTTAATTTTGTATGTTACGTGACAGAAAGTCATCCTTGTTGGTTGTTTTAGGGGTTTTATTTCTTTTTTTCTTTTTTTTTTTTTCCTCAGCACCTTAAAGTGAGTGTGGAGTACTTCAGTAAAAGCTGAAGCTAGTGATAGTTTTCTTGGGTCATATCCACGGCATAGAAGTGACGCAGGGGCTCAGTTCTGCTTTTTCATGGTTATACAAACTGCCACTTAAAACAACACTGAGAAAGGAAAGCAAAACAGTGCCCCAGAGCATGAAGAGGATATCCTACTTCCACTAACCATACATGGATGACAAAAGAAATGTGATTTGACTGAAATGGCACAGCTAGTAACAATAGAAATGTTAAATATCTATAATATCATATAAAGCAATGTTTTGATACCATTATGAGTGAAGGATTTTCCAAACAGGAAATCTACCTGAGAACCTGATTCACCTGAGAACCACCCAAGTGCAATGTTTAGAATGTTGTATGATCACCTTAGGTTTTAGTTTCAAAAGAAGTAAAACATTCCTTGTGAGCTATTTTTTCTTTTTGCCACTTAAACTATACTAATAAAAATGCCTGCAACTGTTTTTCTTCACAATTTGAGAACAGAAAAGCCGTTAGCTGGGGGTTTGCTTGTTTCCAGATAAACCTCCAGCATTGCCCTGTTCCTTGCAAGTGTTTCTTACGTTGGCTGCACCTCTTTAAGATTGCACAGTGAAGCTTAAAGGTTCCTTTGCAATTTGTGACCTCCATGACTTTTCTAAACAAGGGCAAGGGAAGTTTCAGAGGCAGCGAGTTTGGAGTTGCTTTATGTTAACTGACTCATTAGCATTCACAAAAACAATGACCTTTACTAACATCTTCTCTAACGTGGCTCTCTTGAAACTAAATTCTTCCTCTGCCTTGATGGGTTACATCACTCAGTGTGTGTGTGACTGCTTCCTCCGTTATTACTTCTCTAATTCCCATTTGGTGCTGAGCACAGCCTAGGTTTCTATACAACTCTTTAGTCTGCTCTCTTCTGGTTTTCTTGTTTGTTCTGTGCCATTCGTTGCTTTCTGCGCTTCTGCAGCTTCTGTTCTTTTTAGAAATACCATGGGAGTGACCATGGTTAACGCAAACACTTCACAGAATTTCTTGATTCCAGAATTATGAAAATCTTCTCTTGTTGGTATTTTTCCATTATTCACTGTACAAAGTGCTGAAGCAATACCTCAAGGAATGTTGTTTTATTTTTCCTTGCATCATCCCCAGTTTCAGCTGATCATTGATTTCTTCTGAGCCAGAATTCAAATATGGACTCTGTTCATTCTGGCTCCTGCAGATCTTTTGACTGCCATCTGACCACGGCCCCCATAGCTTTCATCTGTTTTCATTCCAAATCCTCCTTCTAAAATGTAAAATGATGGCCTCTAGCCAGCATGTTGCATTTTACTTTTCCTGTGTCCCAGACCTCAGTTAAAGATTTAACAAAAGCCAAAAAGCTCTCTTTCAAGCCAAATAAAGGAATAAAATCTAAAAGTTTTTCCAGATGAAAGTGTTGGAGCTTTCACAGGCAGCTCATATACTCTTTGGCAATTGAAATCTAGCACAAGCTTTGTCCACATAATAAGAAATAGCTTTTTTATATAATTTATTTCTGGAGCTTCCGATTGTTGCCCTTTACTTTTAATACCTCTTATGTTATAAAATTTACATGAAAGATGAAAGCAAATGAAACGTTGCATCTATGGAGGCAGACTCCCTGGGTTATTAGCTCTAGTTCTGTGCTGGGAGTGAAGGATAGTGGCAGCTGCTTGTACTTCAATGAATACTGCTCAGCTTCCACTTGCAATCATGTCATCAGTCCCCACAAGGGTATGGAGTGTCTGTCTTGGGCTTTCCCATACATGTGGAAGACCCCTCTTTGCAAGGACTGACATGCCCAGTGGATCTTGTAAATGATGTATATATCTGCAGAGCAGTGATGCTTTTGAACATCAGCAGCAGAGCCCCCATTTTAACAAAGCACTCTGATAAAACTGTGTTATGCTCAGAGGATTCTGTTTTTTAAAATCCAGTGGGAGAGGGGGCACTGAAAGCTGATAATCTTCATACTTACTGCACTGTGAGCTTTTGTTTGCCATTGACATGTCTTTGCAAGGAGAAACTCAAATGAGGGATGGGCTGGAGAAGAGGGTAAACTCTCCCACTTTCCAAATGACAGGCCTGTTGCAGTGTAGTTATATACTATACTCATGCTAAGCTTTTTCACAGCACAAAGTACTACTCAAACACAATAGGTGATTACTACAATTTCCTCTCTTTGGCTCACAGACATATGTATGAGCATCTCTTAATTTGCCGTTTGTGATGCTAAATGCTGGACAGGATTTTCCTGCCATTTATGTTCTCGGCAGAAATTTTCCTCTCTGTACAGTGCACTGTAAGTGCATGTGTCTACCAGGGCAACCCAAACCCAGGCCAGGCTGCTGTTAGCCTGCTGGGGAAGACAGTCCTGGATGTACTACTGGAAGAGATGATTCAGAAGCACTCACAACATTAAAACACTTCTGCCCAAATATATTACACAGATTTGGTATGTGCGACACTTAAAACTGATCCATCTGGAGAGTGATTTTAAACAGAAGATGGTGAATTTTTATTTCTTAGATGCCTTTGAAAGAGAATAGATTTGCTTCTCCTCCCAAACCACAGGCTTCTTTCCTTCCTTGTTAATTCCCAGAACATCTTACTTGGCATAGGCATTTGTGAGCCACTGGTGCAAAACTAAGTTTAGCACATGAAAACAGAATCACAGCAATTGCTGATTGTTCTGTAAAACTTGGTTTCACATAATGAAATATCAGCATTTGGGGTTTTGTTTGGTTTTCTTTTTCTTTTTTTTTTCTGTTCCACACATTGTACCTTGAACTTCGTATATTTCATGGAAAAAAATATTCTGTTTTTCTCGGGGTTTGTTTTGTATGGATTCTGGCAGACACTTTGGAAGTCTTAGCACCAGAAGTATTAATGCATTGAATCATATAAAAAAATTCTCTCACTGTTCCAAGTGCCACGAGAGTCCTAAGGTCCCAAATACATGTATTTCCTGTGAAGTTCAAGAATAGGCTTTAATTAAGCTGAGGAACAGGCTGGCAGCTGCTGCCTGCAGCCCAATGTGATGGCAGGGACAGAAGAAAGTGAATGTATAGATAGCTTTCAAATGAAGTTGTGAGACAGAAAACTGAAGAGGTGGGAATGCAGAGGTGAGTTGAAGGAGGGAGACAGACAGGAATATAGAGGTATTTATGTGATATAAATGAAAGAGGAACAAGGACACAGAAAATTTTGAAAATGCACCGTGGAAGGAGATCTATTCTCATGAAGAACGTATAGGTGTGGCATGCATGTGGCATGCACAGCCTAGCCAAATGAAGACTGTGTGGATCTTGTTGATGTTTATAATTTCTTTCTAACGATACATTCCAGGGAGAGCAGAGAATTTCTTAAACTAAAGGACTGAACTTGCCTAAAAGGAAGAAACTTAACCATAGAATCATAGAATCATAGAATAGTTAGGGCTGGAAAGGACCTTAAGATCATCTAGTTCCAACCCCCCTGCCATGGGCAGGGACACCTCCCACTAAACCATGCCATCCAAGGCTATGTCCAACCTGGCCTCGAGCACCGCCAGTGATGGAGCATTCACAACGTCCCTGGGCAACCCATTCCAGGGCCTCACCACCCTTGCAGTAAAGAACTTCCTCCTCATATCCAATCTAAACTTCCCGTTTAAGTTTGAACTTGTTACCCCTTGTCCTTTCACTACAGTCCCTAATGAACAGTCCATCCCCAGCATCCTTATAGGCCCCCTTCAGATATTGGAAGGCTGCTATGAAGTCTCCACACAGCCCGCTCTTCTCCAGGATGAACAGTCCCAACTTTCCTAGCCTATCTTCATACAGGAGGTGCTCCAGTCTCCTGATCATCCTCCTGGCCCTCTTCTGCACTTGTTCCAACAGTTCCATGTCCTTTTTATGTTGAGGACACCAGAACTGCACAAAGTACTCCAAGTTAGGTCTCACAAGAGCAGAGTAGAGGGGCAGGATCACCTTCTACCTGCTGGTCACGCTCCTTTTGATGCAGCTCAGGATACGGTTGGCTTTCTGGGATGCAAGTGCACACTGAAGCCACCTCATGTTCATTTTCTCATCGACCAACACCCCCAAGTCCTTCTCTGCAGGGTTGCTCTGAATCTCTTCTCTGCCCAACCTGGAGCTGTGCCTGAGATTGCTCCCACCAGGTGTTGGACCTTGCACATGGCATGGTTAAACTTCATCAGGTTGGCATCAGCCCACCTCACAAGTGTGTCAAAGTCCCTCTGGATGGCATTCCTTCCCTCCAATGTATCAACCGAACCACACAGCTTGGTGTCTTCTGCAAACTTGCTGAGGGCGCACTCAATCCCACTGTCCATGTCACCAACAAAGATGTTGAACAAGACCGGTCCCAACACTGATCCCTGGTGGACACCACTCGTTACCGGTCTCCAGCTGGACATCGGGCCATTGACCATAACTCTTTGCGTGCGGCCATCCAGCCAGTTCTTTATCCACCGAGCAATCCGCCTATCAAATTGATTTCTCCCCAATTTACAGACAAGGATGTCATGTGAGACAGTGTCCAATGCTTTCCACAAGTCCAGGTAGATGACGTCAACTGCTCTACCCCTGTCCATCAGTTCCGCAGCCCCTTCATAGAAGGCCACCAAATTGGTCAGGCAGGATTTCCCCTTAGTGAAGCCATGCTGGCTGTCACCAAGTACCTTGTTGTTTTTCATGTGCCTCAGCATGCCTTCCAGGAGAATCTGCTCCAAGATTTTGCACAGAGGTGAGACTGACTGGTCTGTAATCACTCATCAATCATAAAATCAATGAGGTTGCAAAAGACCTTTAAGATCATCAAGTCCATCCATTACCTCAAGATAAAATCAGAGTGGAAACTGGATTTCTAATTATAAGGAGATTTCTTAACAATTAGGCTTTGTGGGAAATCAGGTGAAGCCACCACCTTTGTTTAAGGTGATGCTTGATCACTCTGCGAAAGCAGTTATATGCAATGAATCTTCCCAGGCCTCTATTTCTACAATATAGCAAATTTACAAACACATATGTCTAGAACTAGATGAAACATGAAATGGATAATATGAAAGTTTATGTGACCTTCATTGGTGTTATTGTGGAAACTGTGATAATACCACCATAGCAGTAAATGTTCATTTCATTTATGTTTGGGGAAATTGTTTCCTGGAAACATTTATTGTCATGGAATATTTCACCTGAGACATTTTCAGTAAGATACAAAATGTTCTATAAGCAGAACGGCTTTAATATAGCATTGCTTTCTGAAACTGAAATACCTTAGGAAAGATTGTTTCTATAGTAATGGGTTGCACAAGAAAAAAAAATGGCTTGAGAATGTTGGGGGAGGAGGAAGCAGGAGCTTCTGTTGGGTTTTCTAGTCAAATTCAATGAACTACTGTGTAATGTTGGCAACAAAATTAATGGAGAAAATTCTTGGTTTTTAGAAGATATATCCATAAATATGAGAAACTCACTGCAAGTCAAAGTCACCAGTCTCTATATGTGCCAGTGACTGACCCTTTTACATTTCAGTGCACAAATTAGAGCTGCTTCCTGGGGTCTTGGAGACAATTCCATATTTTTTGGCAAATCCATTACTAGAACAGTGCAGCATGTTGGGACAAACAAAAACATAATTTGTATCATTCAGATTTCATTTGTACTGCGGTCACCTCACCTTCCTGCTCTTTGTTTTTGTTCCCTTGATCCTCCGATTCGTTCTTCCAAAATTACTTATTTTCTTTGTAAGACATTAATTTTCATTGTCCTGGAGACTAACTGGCTCACTTTCCACTCCAGCTCTGCCTTCTTTTTCTTGTACGGCTTACATTAAACTGACTGCACTAAATAAGAGTCCTTAACTTACCACGTACAGCAGGGGAAGAAGCAAACACTGTATAAAAAGGCCTAAACAAAAACTGCGATAAAAGTCTTGCACTGATTTCACAAGCATTACTAACTTTTCCCTAACTTGGACAGCATATGAAAGGCATATAAAAAGTGTGTGACAAGTAAAATAAATTTAAAAAAAGTTTTCTTAGTATAGTCATGGTAAAATCAATTATAGTCATGGTAGTTATACAAAGAGGTACATTTTGTACTCATCAAGGAAGATGGTAAAATAAATACTCTTCAAAGTGTTTCAAATAGTTTATTACAGCTGCTCTTCCCAGTGCTTTAAGGCTTCTCTCTCCCCTTCATAGGTAAGTAGAAAAGTATCTCTAATGCCTTGCCTTTGTGAACAAAAATAATATACCTTAGATAGCTATACCTTTAAAATACCATGAATAAGCACTTACAAATGTCTCACCAGCTGAAAAGAAAGTAACCTAGATGAGAAATTAATCATTTTCAGAAGCTGTAGTTATTAACAAAATATTAAATCTTAAGAAAAACATCCATGAGAAAGATTTTGTCACCTTTATGCAGGCTTAATAATAACTTACTTGGAAAAGAAATCCCAACTGGAAATTAGTGAAGGAAGATACTGTGCTGTCTGTTTAAGTGTGTCAAAGCCTGAGCCAACTGTAATGGAAATTTTGAGATGCTATTTTTGGCTATCTTAAATATTGGTTCAGTTTGAAAGGGAACAATTTAATAAGCATGAGTCATTGCGGATTTCTGAAAGGTAAATCGTCTCAGACAAATCATAGTACTTAATAAAATAACTATTGGTGTAGATATAGCCAGCAGATTTAACATATTTGGATTTGTACAAACCTGTAGTCAACTTTATACATGATGGATTGTTGTGACATGATCTTTTCAAACACAGGACAGGTAATAAAATAAAAAATAAAACAAAACAAAACAAAACAAAACAAAACAAAACAAAACAAAACAAAACAAAACAAAACAAAACAAAATAAAATTAAATTAAATTAAATTAAATTAAATTAAATTAAATTAAATAATAAGGAACATCAGGGAAGAGGAAAGCAAATGGTTGAGATTACAAAAGCCTTAGCATTTACAGAAGAGCAAGGTCCAAGAGGGATCTCTACTGAGATCAAAGCCTCTTAATATTAGCTTACATAATATTCAAAGAACTATGCCTTCTAATGGAGGTTCATTAGATTTTTGCCAATTGCTGATCAAAAACTGATCTCATAATCAATTTAAAGAGAGTAAAATGAAATTACATTTCATCTGTTTTAGGATGATCTCGCTTGCATGGCCAAACTAAGAAATGCAACAGAAAAAGATAAAAAGCATTTTAATGCATAACATTATGCGTTTGAATAGAAATGAGGTATTTGAAGTAATACATTATTCAAATGACATTTGATTTGCTAATATGATTGAGAGAAAGGCTTCATGTTTGACAGCACAGCAAGCATTTCCAGGCATACTTGTATACAATAGCAGCTGCAACAGCCAAGAGGATTTGCTTTAGCCATCCATACATGTTTTGTCACTTTTCAGTACTGTTGCTTGTGCTTGAGGGTGAAGAGGCAATTCCTTTCTGAACTGTAAACCAAATACTGGTGATGGAAAAGGCCCTTTGGAAGAGAACTAATTTACAACTTAAGTCTGAATATTTTTAAGACCTCCAGCAATAGATTCACACTGTATATTTTTAGTTGCAGGTGACCTGAATCACTGTCTGGTGGCATCTCTAACATATATAGAGACTTTACTGCTTTACTCAAGATTCTCTTTGCTGCATAAGTAAATGATGTGAATGCCTCTTTAGACCATTCAGTGCTGATTAGTAGGAAAATTAGGATTCTTAAAGTGATAGGAAAAGTATAGCATATATCCTACAAATAAAATTAAACTTGGTAATTTTAGAGATTTTTTTGACAGATAAAAGCTTGAAATAGACATAGTTTCTATAAATTCAGAAGAAAAGCTTTCTATGAGTTGTGGTGTTTTACTAGTGCTGACATACTGAAATTAGGATTTTTTAGCTTGCTTTAAAAGGCATTATGTGATCATTATGTGTAATATATTAAAAATATATTGATCAATCTATCATCTTCCAAACTTAATCAACTGGATTATTTTGCTTTGATTGATGTGAGTAGGGAATAAATGAAAGTATCATCATTTAAAAATCAAGTACTTACAGTTTTGTAGGAATCTGGCTTCCTTTGAAAAGTCTCATCTGTTATCATGTGATGAGGATGTATCAAGAAAAGCACTTAAAATATAATCATCTTATTAAGCTACTTTTTTATATAAACATGTAGTTGATGGCTAGCAGACATTGCACTCCCCTAAAGTAAACCCAAAATAATGAAGAAAAAAGAGTATTTTGCTTATGTTTATCTAACATTGGCACAAAAAACTCAGTTACAAGAAAAACAATTTAAATATGTACTGAAAGTAAACGTTGCATTTTACAGCTCTTGTACTGCAAACATTTTGATTAACTTACTTACCGTTGGTATTACATTAGCAAATGGTGCTTTTTAAATACTGTTCTGCAGAGCTCTACACAGACTTGTTCCACACAGCTCCTGTGGAGTTCAGACAGAGCAAAATACGGCTCACTAAAACTTTTGCTTTAATAATAAGTGAACAGAGAACAACTCAGTTAATTAGCTCTAAATTAGAACACTGTCTGCATGTATGGTTGAATACCAGTTAATATTGCAGGATTCTGGAGAGCACATCAGGCCCACAATCCCAAACCTGAATATGCATATTTATTATATCTAACTGCTTACTAGGATAGGATAACAAGCATAATAGTGCATTTTAAAGTAATTTTTGGTTTTAATTCAAGGTCTATAAAAATGTGTCGATCAAACCCTGCTTGTGTTATATTTCACAGCAAATGTCAATAAACATCAACCCAAAGGAATTTTCCTCAAAATCTTGCCTCCGGGAATCCCACAGTCACGACAGTACAAAAGTCAGGGTAAGCGAACAAGCTTCATGTATGCCTGAAGGTCATCAAACTTGTGCTTGGATCAATTAATAGCGGGGTCATCGACCATAAATGCTCTCTCCTCTGCTGCAGATTCAGAATATAGACTCCACCATCAGAATCAAGCATTTGAACTGCAGTCCTGGTGCACTGGGAGAGACCATATTTTTCTACAGCTTTACTGTGGGCACTGTAGTTCAACAGAGCAATATGCACTTCAAGCTGCCTAATAAATAGTCAAGGTTCCCAGACCCTGACTCCCTCTGCAATCACCAGACAACAGTTGCAATGCCTGTTTTAGCCACCTGTATGGTATAAACATATTTATTTTGCAGACAGGACACAAACAAGCTCTGTCCTCACTCCCAAGCTCTAGGTCCTACTTCGCAATAACATTTCACACAGTTGTGCCTGATGCAATGGTGAGACTCTCACATGTTGCTGGATTTTCAGAGTCTCTGAAGAATAATGGGAATAGGAAAACCTAAATCTATAAATGCTAGAAGAGTATAAATTCCTCTACTTGAGGAAGGAGAGGAAGTAGCTATAAAAATAAGCAATAAACAACAGAGGTAGGCAATACTGAATATGAATTCTCTACTAATTTCTGTCAGTGTTTTAAAATTGAACAATAAGTCATTCAAGAAGCCTTCTTCTACCAAACTAATTCCTTTTGCTTTCTGCATTTATTTTTTTCAAACTTACAGTTGGAAGCAGATAATCATAATTTTTTGCTGGTGTTTTCTCTCTAAGGAAAACTTTCACTGTTCACAGCAGTTAGCATTGAATTCTTCTAGTCCTCTAGAGGTTAGCTTTCATTTTCTCAGTAAAACCTCATGCTGCCAATTTTGCCCCTTGGTTCTTTAGAAAAATGTGCCTAGAATATTCCTATTTGTTTATAGTGGAGATATTATTATCTTGTAATTTCCTAACATAGTCTTCTGTTAGGAATAAATCTAGGTTATATTTGCTCTATTTCTTATGATTTTGTGGATAATGTCTTCCCTACAGTCTAAGAAACAAAAACAAAAACAAACCCAAAACAAAACACAATTCATATTCTTCTTGTAATTCCGTGAAATATTTTAACCACTTCAATTTCTTAACACATTTTTAATATTTTACTTGGGAATGTATTTTAAAGATTTCTTCTCTGAAATTAATAACTGCAGTATGTAAATTGTGGTAAAGACAGATACTGGACTTATTTCAATTCTTTGTCAGCACAGATAGTGAATTTATTTAATCATTATAGCTGCAGAAACCTATGTCTGCTACGGAATTCATTGGTGAGAATAGATGAAATATGGAATTACTGCTTCAGATATATCCTCAAGCTATTTAAGGAGAGGTATAGTAAGAAAAACAAACAAATGAAAAGAAAATTAATTCATATATCCGTAGGTACTAAAATATGTTACTGCTTCAATCCAATATATTCCTTTGCACATCTACTGCCTTTTTCTATATTTGTATGGGAAAAATATTGTATTGCCAAGGTGGCTTTCCTTTAAAAAGTAACAAAGCTAGCGCTTAAGTTTTTGAAATATCTACATTCAAATAAACAATCCCTTCACTTAACTTCAGTCCTGATTGAAACGCAGTCCTGCTCTCTCTGCTTTGAACATAAAGCATGCTCATTATAGTGTAACCAGTTTTCAAGTAGCTTTATCTTATAATATACTTTGAATGAAATACACTAGTTTTGATTCACAAAAATATTTTATGATCTGATTATAGATCTTGCTGCTTCAGGGGAGAAATTAAGAGGTGCACTTCTCCTCTACAGCTCCACCATAGTGATTGGGCAACATTTCAAACCTTACTATTCCCTGTGCAGACCACTCAGCATGTGCAAACCACTCACATTGCCATGTCCATATTGAAGGGAATATTTCTGTACAGTCTTTTAAAATATGAAAATACTGGAATCTTGACAATTTAGTCCTTGCACTTCTGAAAATTTTAGGGGACAAGACAACCTATATTTTCTTTCCAAATTTCTTTACCATATAACATTTTTACCATTTTCTCTCTCCATAGAATATGATTTAGTGACAGGTCTGAACTCTTTTGTCACATTGTGTAGGTCTATTAAAGTTTGTTTTCCACTCCCTACAAAACAAATGTAACCCCCCTTAAACCTGAATTTGAAATGTGTAATTTTGAACATTATTTTATTGACTGAAGTAGAAATAATAATTTTCTCCTCTGCTTCTTGAAGAATAATGCATGTTTATGATCTTAAATATACAACAATGTAGCCATGCTGATTTTACAAGTAAGGAAGCTGTTGGAAAGAATCAAACACCAAAACATTTTTTACTTAAAACAGTCTGTTTATGGAAAAGACACATTTTGGGATGAAAATTAATGAGTTGTTGAAATGTCGACTTTCAACGTTTTCTAGAATAACAACAAACTCCCTAAATCCCTCAGGTAAAATTTTTTCGTTTTGTCTGGAATACTAAAATATCCATTAGGCAAAAAAAAACCCCAACCTCCAAACCCAAAACCAACCGCCCCTCCAAAACAACCACAGCAACAACCAAACAAACAGAAATTAAAAAGAAACGGATCATTTTGTAGGTTACTTGTTCGTTAGGGTATTCTTTAACCCAGAAGCAAATTTGGGTTCCAAGCCTTGTTCCACAAAATGTCTAAGGATGAAATACTGGTAAATAAAGGAATTCCAGATGTGAGAATTCCTTTTTTGTGGCTCAATTGTTTCTCTAGTTGGCAGTGTAAAGCCTTTTATGAAGTCCCTTGAGAGGCTGTGTTTAACTCCAAAGATTAGACTTGAGTGGGAGAACAATTTAACATTCCGTGTCCTCTTAGTTTTTATTTTGTTATTTCAAAAGTGAAACAGAGAACTTATTGGTGTGATAGCCATAATGTCCACAAAAGTGCTTTAGATGCAGACTTTCTTAAATGTAGACATCTAACGAGCTCATTATATATCTTAAGATCATTCTTTTATTATTTTTCCTCTCAGTAGCAGGAAAAGAACAAATTAATCTGCTAATTGTTTTTCTAATAGCTAAAAGGACTGAACCTGACTTTTCAGTGGTTAAACTGGATTTTCTCCCACCTGCAGTGATATACTGATTTTTCCAAAATATACATCAAAAGAGGCACATGCCAAGTCAGATGGTATAATTATATACCTCTCTTACCTATGTAAAGAGAATACTACATATATGGACTTAAGTAAATTATGACACTTCCATAAAAGTGTAGAAAAAATTACTGTTATGGATCTCTTGATGTTCAGGACAATAAGTGGCTTCCATCTTTTTGCTGTGGCTTTCTCTGAGTTCCAAATCATGACAAACCTGCTGCAGAATGGGTAGTATCATACATAATGTGTACCAACAGAATATGAATATTCTGTCAGCATCAGGCCTTAGTGACTTATAAACTCCTGCATCGCAAGTGTGTTCAGAAGAGGTTCACAGGTGATGAACCTGAAATAGTGTTAAAAAAGCCAGTGATGGCCTGCTGGCTCTTCAGTTCTAAGCCAGAGTTGAGCTAATTTAGTGAATAGTGGGATGTTATTAGAAACTTTTTCTTACAGAAAACAGAATCACAGGTACAAGGTGAAGAAAGGAGAGAGAAAAATGAGATGACAGGGCAAGCGGAAAAGAAGGCTAATGAAAAAGCAAAATTAATATAGCCTTAGAGCTATAGCCTTGTAGCCTTAAGGAAAGATAATACAGCCTTACACAAAGTGGTCTTTTGTAGAAAAACATGGAAATGGTCTTTCTGGTTATGTCTAAACTGCTGGTCTCAGGAGCATGTGCATCATCCTGTACTGTCATGTGAATCCCTGTCATAACCATCCACTAGCTTCTCTGCACTTCCCTTTCAAAATAGGTAAAACTTGTACGGCAGAAATGGTGTTACATTGCACCCTGGTTTTCTGCTGAGGGACCAAGAGGCCAGAGCATGCCATGACCTCACTGTTTAGCAGGTTTAGTCCTGTTGTAAATCATACACTCCTGGAGAGATGAAATGTAGTGCACATTCCCATGCATGTCATTTACATGGTAGCACTAGACGGCAAGATGCCCCCCAAAGTATAAAAAAAAAAATAAATGTACTGCAACATTATTGTAACTGTAACAGTACCACAGATATTAAAAGAAAAATTGATCTGAAAACTGTTGATGTTGATTGAACTGGAAAACAGGCCTCAAAATGTAAAGTCTTATTATCCATATCATGAAGAGTGGTTCAATGCTGTGAGTCATCATGACTAGAGCAATCCTTTTAACATTTCTGACAATGGTATTTTGTCTCTGAGAGAGCAGGGAAAGGAGAAAATAAACTATTTTTAGTCTCTGACCTGAGAATATCTGGGACAAAAAGAAGAGGCATCTCATAGAGTCTCTTTTGAGGTTTGTTCCCAGAAAAGGCCTCAGTGGGAGAGGTCAGTCCTCTCTGTAGTGGTTCCCTCCCTGACCAGCTATTCCTACATGAATATACGAAGCTCCTTTCAAGTTCCAGCACACCACACAAAGAGGATAAAGATAGATCTCTTTACCTAAAGAAGGAGCTAAACATTTAATCTGTGCATTGGACTTCCCAAATTTGGAATGTAAAGTTTTATAAACATAGCCATTAGAAAACCATTTGTATGTTGATAGGTCAAATATAACACCAAGACTGCAGTCCTAAAAATGGCAAACAGCAAAAGGCTTATCCTAACTCTTGCTCTGCTCCTTTGATTATGTAAATACATTGCGCAATAATAACTATGTCTGACAACAAACAGACTGTTTCTAACTCCATGGTTTCCCCCTTAACACCTAGAACAAAGAGTGTTCTTGGAGGTGGGGACATGAGAGGAAGGGCTGCAGCAGTCAAGACAGTTTGGCAGTGTGCTACAATCAAAGAGGTACCCAGAGCTTTAGCAAATCACAAATGGTCCAACTACCTTGGCCCTGTGGGCCCTAATAAGCAAAAAAGTCAAATCTGTGTCTCCACACTGGAAAGAGTAAAGGAGCCTTCGATTTCATAAGTCACTTTCACACTGGCAGAGGTGAGCATGTGAAATCCTGCTAGCCAGGTCCTATGGATGAGTCATGCTACTGGAGTTCCTGCTCCTTTAGCAGCCCGCTCCCCTGCATCACACCGTGCCTAACCCCTCTCTGGAAACCACACTCTATTCAGTGTATCACTGTTGCTAAATATTTTAGCTGTGATACACAACGTGCTTGTTTAGCAACTGAACTGAAACAGACACTTGGCCCATGGGCCTGAAGGCTAGATTGCCACTTAGAGAAAAGTATGCATAATTAAATTCTGCCTCATTTTACGCCTTATCCTCCCTCTCCACTTTTATCTCCAGCTACCATTAACAGACTCCTTTTCAGTCTCCCCCTTCTTATCCTTTTTCCTTCTTTCCCTTTCATCCTTGCTTGTGTCTTTTTCATTTTCCCTTACTTTAATTTTTTTCCAAATCCTTTTGATCATTTGTCTCTTCAGACCCACAGCTCTTTACCCTGTGTTCATGGGCTTTTCCATTTTATATCAGCTTCTCCCTCTCTTCCTTCTTACTATGTTCCTATTTCTTCAGATGAAATAACCTTATTCCAACAATCCCGGGACCTGATCTTCAGCATTGTCTGTTAACAAATTTTAGTGACTGCTCCTTAATGAGCAAATTTGGATGGAAACAAAGCATATGGCTAGAAGGAACAGTGTGGAAAATGGGGTGATAAAAATCAGTGGCATGAAAATGAATTTAATTACATTATTCTTATCATTGTATCATCCAAATGCTCATTTGCTTTGACAACAATTTTCTCTCAGCATGTGTGACATCTTAGCCATATACTTAATGCATAGCTTTGTCTCTCATTTGTTATTAAAAAGCAGTGAAAGATTTGTCTAAATGAAATCTGATCTACATTCTACCAGCAGGAATATAATCTTCAGAGCAAATGATCTTGCCAAGAATGTCTGTGCAGGTCATGTATGCATGTATCTGTTTTAATTATCCCCATATAAATATGCTTGTTTCCTTTAGCTATACATAAGCACATACCACAGGTACACAGGAATATAAAGTAAGTTATCCAGTTACAAATTAATCTCATTATCCATTAAACTGGTACAAATAGAGTGATTTGTTCACTCTCATATGCTTTCAGGCAAAGTGCCTCTGCCTTGAGTCCTCTCACTTTCTCGAGTTTCCAGTTTGAAACTAAGACTCTTGAACTTAAGATTTCCTGGCTAGCAGTCTAACATCCTTTAAAATAAAATAAAATAAAAATAAAATAAAAAAATAATAAAAACAAACAAACAAGCAAAAAAAAAAAACAACAAAAAAAAAAAAAACCAAACAACCCTGATAGTCCCCCAGCTTTCCTTACATTGCCAAGCCCTCCAGTCATGTACTGTGACAGAGTGGTTTGCAGATTAAGCACATAACCTTCAGGCTCCATGTGCCAGAAAAACATGGAATTCAAGTTCAGAAAGAAATGCCTTTAGTTTAACTTGCGAGTTCTCAACATTTACAAGTGCTTTGGCACACTTTCTGCTAATCTAAACTGCTCTCTACATCTATATTCTTTTTTGTCCGCTGCTGAGGCTGATCAGTCTCTTCTTTCCTCCTTTAGTTCTGTTTATGCAACAATGTCCTACTCTCTTCTGCGCAGCTGAATCCCACTCTGACCTCTCACTGTCTGATGATGATGAACATTAAATGTCTTTTTCAAGCAAGCCAGCTACTGAGGATGACATAACATACAGTCAGAGAATCCCCTAAGTGCATGGTACAAAGCAGACCTCTTAATTTGGTTAAGTTACAATTCACTTTGTTGCAATTTCTTAACAAAAACACCCTCTTCCTACAGTTTGCAGCATTCTAAAACATTGTAACATTCCATGCATGAAAGCTTATCTTTTAATACTGGGTAAGTCTTCTGCAAACTCTTTCATTGGTACATGAATGATATCCATAACATTAATTTCTTAAAGTCTTTAAAATAGTTTGCATTTTATAGACTGTAATTCATCATAAACACATTATTACACATGTATTACAAATGAAAGCTCATCTTTACGATGACACTGACATTTTGTTTGAGCAGAGCCAAGAGAATGACACTGATATATTTCCTGATTTCCCTCACCTAAAGAACTCAGCGAATTCAGAAAGAAAGATGTCATCAACTGGGATCAGCAATCGCTTAACATATATATTTTTAATCGGGACTTTCTGTGTCTTTCATTGTGCCTGGTAGAGTGTTCTTCTGCAGTAATTTTTTTTTTCAATTGTACTGGACTGAAAGGACCATGAAATCTAAGTGGACCATTTTTTTCCAAATAACCTTTTCATGTTTAGCTATTTGTAAGTTCCACTTTTCTTTGTCAGTCACAATGATTTCATTATTATCTGGGTCACTTTATACTGGGTCTCTGTTTCCTTTCCCCCTTCATGCCTTCCCGCTTCATTAGTGCTTCTGTTACATGCTGTTTTATTTTTTAACTGCACCTTTCCTTTCTTTGTTTCTTTGCTATCCTTCCCTTCCTTTCCTTCCCCTGCCTTTTCTATTTTTTTCCCTAGAATCTTCAACCTCTTCACAGAAACTGAATCACAGAGAATTAAGAAAAATGAGGGAAATTGTTCTCAAGGGCATTAGGAGTAGTGCAGAAATGTTTGCTTCTCAGTAAAACATAAAATGTTCAGTGAACGTGAGGGACATTTTCACTTACATTTATCTAAAATAGATATAGCTAATACAGCCGATGTTCTGCTATTAGTGAAGAAAGTCTTGTGGCCATGTGAGCTGCAACAGATTAAAGAAGCTGCAGCACATTTATGTCAAAATGGTATTTATAAAGGTCAAAATATAACTTAGCTACTGAAGATTTAAGTACTGGTTTTGGAAATTGTAACCTTAAGCAGACAAAAAAGCCTGTTAAGTTAGGACAGGAGGAATTATATGTAATTCTTGGTTCTTTTTTTCTCTTTTGCCATGTGCAGAGTGACATCCTTCTAACTTAATCATGTGCTAGGTATTATGAACAGTACAAAACTGCAACATTGTTTACATTATCTTCTTGTGCAATCACCATTTTTAACAAAAATATTGACATGCCTATTTAAAAGAGTTATTCATCTTTACTATTCAAATCCCTCCCAATTCCTGTCAGATTTTATTTTAAATCAAATTTGTTATTTTACCAGTGCACTTTGTGACTGTTGCAGAACCAAACACACAAAGTTCAAAACTGGACCTAGAAAAAGATGAGAATAAACCCAGTGACTTCCTTTTTTGTATCTTAAACAGCTATCACTGTGCTATCTGTAAAAGTATCTTCAGAGACAGTCTTAAGGCCAAATGCACTCTACAGACCACTCATGCTTGAGATTGGATATGAAGAAGAAATTCTTTGCTGTAAGGGTGGTGAGGCCCTGGAATGGGTTGCCCAGGGAAGTTGTGAATGCTCCATCGCTGGCGGTGTTCAAGGCTGGGTTGGGAAGTCTTGGGTGGCATGGTTTAGTGTGAGGTGTCCCTGGCCATGGCAGAGGGGTTGGAACTCGATGATCTTGAGGTCCTTTCCAACCCTAAGTATTCTATGATTCTATGACTCTAGGCTGACACTCACAATCACTTTCACGCTGTTATTTCCCAAACTGGTGAGAGGCTAGTGCAAAAAGCTTCCAGGTCATCCCAGACAATGGAAAGCATAATCCATATTACCACAGATCCACTTCTGCTGCAGCTGCAGGAATACCTTCCACTCTGCATTGACCCAGGTTTCCCCAGACATCCTCCTTAGGTCAAGATTTATACAACCTGTCCTTGTATCATCACACAGAGCCACCAGTAGCCCCAGTCCTGCCACAAAGAGGACCTACTCTTTGTCAGACTAGTTAGGGGCACTGTTTTCTATCAGATACAAATGAATAAGAGGAGAACTCTTTCAGGGGACCTCTTCTCCAGACCCTCACGGATTTTGATGAAAGATGGAAAACAAGACCCGGTGAATATCTTTCTGAGGTTCCTAATTCCAAACCATCCAGAATAGACCATAGCGCAGTATCCGGAGGTTCAGCTTCACAACTTTGAGGATGAAGCAAGACAGGAAAAAGCAGAGATAAGAAGGTACAGGAACTGCTGTATTAGCATACATACTAGCTAACATCCATACTTCAACTTTGACCCTGGCCATTGCTGGAAATCATATTTTACAAAATTGTTTTCTGCTTAAAGCAGCAGTAGAATGAGTCTGGGGTCACCTGACATTTGCCTTGTGAGTCTGCCTTGTGATCTCTTGCATTTAAGCCCAGGATGCTTCCAGTCAGCTTTATCTGTAGACCAGTGGTCCAAGGCAGTCTCCACTGCTGTACTCTTGTCTATCCCTTCTCCTCAATCCTTTTTCTACCAAGTGGAAGGCCAGTGTAAAGCCTCAGTGCTATTTCCTTGTATTTTCAAGCTGGCATGCAAAAATACAAAGCTATGCCTATGTAAGACAGCTTAGTATCCTGAAATCCAGCGTTAAGTGCTGAGGGAGCTGTGTTTTTACTATTGATTTCACTGGAAACAGGACTTGGTCAAATAGGAACAGTACTACTGGTGAAAGTGTTAAGGCAGAAAAATCAGGCACAGGCTTGTTCTTCTACAAGTGTGATTACGAAAAAGCAAAAATATTTTGCTTTCTCCTTTTCAGTTTTCTCCCAGTTATTCTGTTCCAGAAGCTGTGTATCCCTGGTTTTGAGGCATTTCAGAGACAGACAGAATTAGTCACTTCCATTTACGCTATGGATTATTCCAAAGTGTTTGGTGCTCAGATGGAAGAAATTCTAAACTTTTAACTCATATCTGCAGTGCTTGTGACCACAAAGTTTATTGTACATAATTAATTCAATTATATTCTGAAAAGCTCTTTAAATTCACTGTTTGCACCTGAACCTTTGAATTTGGCAGAGGTAACTCTGAAGTTGTAGAAATGCTTCAATCTAGGTGTTTTAAAACTTGCTAGTGCTTGATTTTAGTAGTATTCTTTTAATATATTTTGTTTGCACTGTAATAAAAATAGAGTTTTGTGATGAAAACTTATTGCTCCTGATTTAGCATCTGTCTCTCTGGAAACAACATATCCTTAGTTTATAGCTTCAGACAATCAATGACTGGTCAGTTCCTCAACATGAGAGAATTTTCCTTAGCAATGCTCACATCTGATCACGGCATAGGAGAAAGGAGAAAACAACATTGTATTGTTTGCCACATAGATTCACCTTTCTGAGAGCTTTAACTAATACTACTATGTAGGCCTTTGAAGTCTACCACCCTTTGATGGTGAGTAGACCTTTTTTTTTGTTTTTATATGGGTAATGGTTTCACCCCCAAACACACCTGTAATTCCCATTAATACTGATGTGAGGCTAACAGAAACAATTCTACTACACTGAAGCTTTCCTGCGCATAGAATTCCCATTAACTTTAATCTAAGTTCTGCACAACAAGCAACAGCAGGATCAGCACTCATTTTGAAAAGCAAAGTAGTATGTAATGATTTGCCACATGTGCAATGCCTTCCTGACTTTTATTTACCATGCTTTTATTTTGGTAATAATTCTTGCCTCATTAGAACGGTTATTTAAACTTGTGAGAGGAATCCATTTCAGCATTATATTTTAGCACGCACATTTGTATCCATCACAATTCTTAATTTAGGTTTAATAAAATAATTTAACAGTATAAAATCAATTATTAAATAATTGATTTTTTAGCACAATAGTACACAGAGCAGGAGAATCAATAGCATCCATAGCCACAAAGAATTCCAAGTTATCATTCCTGATGCCTTTGACAAATCAATGGGTAGTTCAATTCCTACTAATTTTATTATGTGTAGCTTGCTAAAAAATTTCACTGTACGCAAAAAAGTCATTCTTCAATTCAGTACATTTATGCTCTTATTCTCTCCCGTGCTTGCTCCCCTTTGCCTTCTCGGGGCCACACTATTTAAATAAGCTCCCATTATTTTCAGTAGGATGACTTGCTAAAGGGAAATATTTGTGTCCCTTCAGTGGACATCTGCTGTTGGTATGAAAGCAATCAAGAGGAAAAAATGATGGTATGAAGCACATTTAACTTTCACGCCTCTTCATCATTCTGCACAAGCGAACACCAACAAAAATTCAATCATAAATATGTCGAAATATATTCCTCCCCTTTCTAAAAAAGCAGAACTAAAAAAAAAAAATCAGAAAAAAATACTAAAATAGTAAAGAAAAAAATACTAAAGATAAGTCAATTTTACGTGTAAACCTTGCAACTTCGTAGCACCTCCCTTGACCCATTACTACCATTTTTCAAAAAAACAAAAAAGAACTTCTAGATACACAAATATGAAATAAATTCTACGAATGACTAACACAAACTGCATAATTCAGACTTGTCATCAGTAGAACATATAATTTACTTATCAACAACTTTTTAACATATTAAGGTAAAAACCTGCAGTCAGCACAGGTGGTGGTGTGAGAGATTGTACTTACATCTATGTTCATAGGCTGCCTCTGATGGATTCTGCATCACTGACTACTGTGGGCTCAGAATTGCCTCTGATGAGATGGTATCACAGTGCTTTGCAACAGTATAAATTGCTATTAAAGTAGACTTCATGGAAAAAAAATCTTTTTTTTCTTTCTTTGTTTTTTTTTTTTTTTTTTTTAAAAGACAAGATAAAAAGTGCATTTCTTTTCCTTCAACTGCTACTGTAGGAAAAAAATCTTCACTTCATCTGCCAATTGGATCCAATTTTGTAACATCTCATGCATCTCATATGACAATTGTATTGAAGCAATAGCAGGAAGTTGTCTAGAGGTGCTGTTGACATGAATGCTACATTGCTAAATACGAGTTAGTAATGAAGAGGTAGAAGAAACACTAATTCTATCCATCAACAACTGTTTTTAAGACCCACAAAGAGAAACAAAGAGGCTGCATATTTCACTTCTGTTTCACAAACTCCTAATTAGCTGTAAATTAACTTTTGTAAAAACTTAATCTTATGCCAAGGCACAGCTACCATTATTTGATGCAAATTCAGAACTATTGAAGAAAAATAAGAAAAATATAGGTGAGTGAACAAGCTCAAGGGAAGTCAACAGGCAGAAAGAAAACTAACCTTATATTGAAGACGTTTTTTCAGCTGGTTTTTGCTTCTTTTCATTTTTTCAGCTGGCTTTTGGGTTCATTTTTGGTGGAGTGAACCCAAGATGTCAGTTCTCCTAATTGGAGATACCATCAGAAGGGCTCTCACAGATGTGATCAGTCAATGCTAGCACTGATGGCATCAGACATTACTATTCTAGTTGTCTGCTTCCGTCCTCTGCCTTATATGCAGACAACTAAAAAACAAACGTTTGTCAAGTATTTCTAGATTGCTACTAAAGGATATATTCCATCTGATGAGAGCCTGCAGAAAACTACACTTTAGAAATGGTATGGAGAGGGATGGACTAATTTTTAGCAGAAAAAATATAATGCTATAGCTCTGCTGATATAATTCAGTGTGTGCTTCTTCTATTATGTAGTAAATGTTAATTTGTTTTGGAACAATAACTCTGTCTTGAAAGACTGAGAAGTTGGCTAACTTCACACTGCTTATCTCCTAAATTTCAATTCTTCTGGTCTCGCTCTTTGACACAGTTGATTATAAAAGCACTGAATAGAAAGAATGGCAACTTGAAGTTCAAATGAGTAAGGAGAGGTAGAGCAGTACAGAACTTTGAAGACAATGAAATTAAGCCTAAATTTGTAATAGGAAAGGATGTTAACCCAGATGAGTGACAAGATCAAAGCAACGAGTGACAAAGATGATATTACAGTCTGTACTTGTACAGACTTTGAAGACTGAATATATGAATATTTGCAAGTATTTGCATTTGATCAATCCTGTGTTTCTGTTTCTTTCTGCTCCTGGCCAATCTTATGCAGCCACAGACAAATCTGAAGGTTATACTGCTCTCGGTCGGCATAAGTAGGTGTTTGTTTAACATTATTAGGTATTTGAACCATCTTGCTCTCCTCTCCTGTATGTACCTCCTCATAATGTTGATAGATACACAGGTAAGGACGTACACTTTTTGGGAGAAGCTAGGAACAAGTGGTAAAAGAACCGTGAAGATGCTTTTCTTTACAAAGTAAATTATTTTCACTGTATGGGAAAGCTAGAAAAGTATAGGAAGTACAAGGAGCTAGAAAAAATATTGAAAGCCATGTAATATATTTGAAGATGCAAAGGTAGAAAGTGAGATGGCTCTGAGTGCAGTAATAAGTCTTAATGGTCCTGATCAGCCTCACCTGCATTTAGTCTCTGCCTAGTCTTCCCAGGAGCCCCATTTCAGATCATGCTGGGGCTTTTAGTGTCTACTGATGCTACGCTGCAGGCACACTGGTCTCTGTGTGTCTGGTCACAGACCCTGTTTACCCAGACCCTGGCCTTTGGATTGACTTCTGGGCTTGATCTTGGACCTGTCTTGTCACTGTGGAGCTGCTTGGTGATCACCAAATATGATCCTAATTCTGACTTGTAGATTGTCTTCCTGGCTTAATCTCAGACCTGCCTCATCAACATGAACTTGCCTGATGATCTGAAGTCCTGGTTGAATCTGGCCATGCTCTCTCAGTCTGCCCTACTTAGCTTGCTGGGGCTGGTGGATTATACCCCCGGCCCCTCTCCTGCTGGGAGGTGTTACTGCTCTCAGCTCCTGGTTCCCCATCCATTAAGGACCAGCTGACCATTTCTATTCCCTGACAGGAAGTTCAACTTTGAAGAGCCCCTCTTCTCATATATACTATACAGTGATTAACTATTTCTTAGAGTTAAAAGCCACAATGGTTTTAAGTCTTCATAGATTGTTAAACACAAATGATTCCTAATGAGATGCTGATAATCAGAAGACAAGACAGTATTTGGCTTGCAGACATCAAAATGCATCAAACACAACCCAGAATGAGGTACATGTTCTTCCTTGTCTGTACAAATCACATGAGGGTAGGAGACTATGTTGATTAATGACCAAAACCCCCTTCCAACTTTGCTCTTTGTTTCCAGCAGAAGGGATAGCATTGCATACAGAGTTAAAGTTTTTACAAGTTTACAAGCTTCTACCTGCCTAGGCAAACCTCTATCTTATCCACCTTATTACAGCAAAGTGCGACTTTATGAAATAGTTACTATTCCACAATGTAGCTATTTGCTCTTGGGCTTGAACTAGCAGTAACCATCTTGCTACAATGCCATCTGCTGCTCTTCGCTCCTTTTCCTGGCTTTCAGATCCTAAAGGTCCCCCACTGATTCCTTGGCTATTTCAGACCTTTTTCTCACCTCTATATCAGCAATTGCTCATTAAAGATTGTTTCTCTCTCGTCTTTTAAATAATTTCTTTCCACAGATCTAGATGTGCTTTCTCTCTCAAGTCCCATCTATAGTTTCATATAGAAGCCAAGAGTGGACATGTAGAATTTCCTCAGCTATCATCAAACATGTTATTTTTTAACAGTTGGAAACAAAGAGAACTTTGGTTTTTAGTACCACCAAACTTCAGAGTGAGCAAGTGAATAAGGCAAGGTGTCCTTGGTGCAAAATGGATCATTATCATTGCTTGCACAAATCATTAGTACCAAAAAAAAAAAAAAAAAAGAGAGAAAGAAGCAGGCAGTCATATTACACATGACAATATCTGATAGGGAGCAGCCACAGTTGTGATTAGCACATCTCAGTGCCAAATGAATAATCAGGGATCAATTCCAGTGCCAGCAAGCCCCAGCAGCAATAAGCAGGAAAGATGATGAGCCTCTACTGAAGATGGAACATTTTGTATGCAGCAACTTTTGCAGCTGGTTTATATTGACCTTAGATTCCAAGGAGTTCTCTGTTGTTCCTCGGGGGCAGGCAAAGACAGGGTATGTGATGGATGCAATCTTTTAAGAACACTATTATGTCCTCACTTTACCCCTCGAAAAATAAAAAAGGGCCACATCTGACTTTTTGAATAAATACTAGATTTATTCAGAACACCACATTTATCACTGAAATAGCTCTTCAGTAACAAATGAAGCTTTTACAGCAGCTATAGATACAGATATATTAAACACTATGAAATAGAATATAATTGAGTATAACACAATCAATAAATCCTGATACATACATAAACACTTTTTTATTTTTGAAGCTTTTGACAAAAAATCAGCAGTGAAAGGAGAAGGATATAAATAAAAATCTAGGTGAGAAGATAAAGCTAAGCGACAAAGATATGTGAAAGGAGACGATGTTGCTCTGCATTTAAGAAGAGTAACAAATGGATAAAAAACCCAAAACCTTTTAGGTTTGGCACATTCTCCCTCAACCTACAGAGATAATGGAATTTCTCTTGCATGGTCCTCCTGGCCAAGGATTTACTCTGGAGTTTCACTGTAGAAGAGAAGTAATTTCAATCAAAACAGAATCTGAACCATTGTCCATAATCCTTCTAAGAAAGAATATCTTACTTTTGCTTATTAGCTGTACTTAACTAAGAAAATGTGCCCGTCTTGTGAAGAGAATTACTTTTTCATATGATAACAGTAGCGTCACTGAAAGATTCACGAAGCTTGTCTGTCTGAGCTTTATAACAAGATGGAGTAGACTACTGAAAATCATTCTTGTCCAACTACTTTATAGTGCAAAAAATAGCTTCGAGCTGCGAGTGATGTTATCTGCTACCGATCCAAAAGATCAGGTTACAGCTGTGTAGCCCACGTTCTTGGCCACTTAATCAGCATTGTCACAGGTCAGAAAAAGGCAGGATGTTTGACTCCTCACTTTTCTATTTGTGCTGTAACACGAGCAAGAGTGTGTTCCTGCTTCGTATCATTATAGGAAAGGTGACTTCATGCCTCAGATTATGCAGGATGGCCTTGGTGTCTTACAGAACTCGAGATATGTTTACTTGTTCTTGTGCCAGAAATACAGAATGAATAGCACTGCAAATATCATTAGTACCTTACAGGAAAGGCAATAGCTGAATAGATAAACAATATATATGTAATTGTTCAGCATATATGTATGCATACCCTAAGAACTTTTCCGTGACACTGGTCAAGTACTTCTGTTTCCACATTATGGTAAGTATTTGCACCTCACACCTCTTCAACCATTAATACAGTTCTCTCTCAGTTTGGAACTTTCAAAAATTATTTGTAAGAAGTAGCTCAGAGATCTGGAATATTGGAAACAGATCTGCAAGAGAATGATTAGCAGGGAGAGGGCAGCTAAGCCAGTGAAGTTTGTGTAATAAACCATGTAACTATTTGTAATTTATCATCAGGTTGTTTCATTTTCCCTGAGTGGAATATATACAAATTTCATACTTAAAAAATAAAACAAAAACTTTGCAACAAAGGCTGGTTGTGTGCATTTCTCATTGATGTACATTAAAATCTAGGAAATAGTTACAGCAATGTCCAGATTATTTTTTCTCTTTATTCCGTATGTTTTACTCGCTCTTTTGACTCCTTTCAAACCGGAGTAATTCTATTTGTGATATCTGTGATTTTGTATGTTCCTAAGCTGAAGTGTAAGTAGGGAGTGTAAACACATACTTCTTTGAGGTGAACTTCTTCATGAAAAGACGCAAAGTATCTGTTTGTCAGTAAGAAACAATCAGGAAAGTAATTTTCTTCCTTTTTTCTTTTTTTTTATGATTCCAATCCCCTTTCCAGACACAGTTTAGCTCTTAATGAACTCTCTTGAAGGCATTCTTGGAATCACACCATAGAGAACCCATGTTTTTTCTCTAGTGTTTTCTTGATGCTCTAGTTATTTTTTTTGGTAGTGTTTCTGGACTCTTTTCATACATGCTCCAGTACTAAACCACAGCAAAACAGAGCTAACAATTCCTGATCAGCCATGCATGACCTGTGTTTTCTATTGTTCTCACTGGTTTAGCTATTCCCTGGTGCTTAACTCTTTCTTAGATTTACTGTAATTAAAGCAGAATGGTTATGTCTCTGAAGGTCAAGCACTTTAGCCTTACTCCTACTATAACTGGGACCAGTCTTACTCTTCTGTAATCCACAGGACTTGGTAACTTTCGATTCCATCTTCACTAGGCTAACGCTAGATTGCTGTGGCTATAGGCATGGAGTTCTTGATTCCCTGTAACAAAGATGGGGTTGAAAGTTATGGGGTTAAGATGGGGTTTTAGGTCTGAACATGATACCTCACCACACGGCGTTAGGATTGACATTGCCTGACCAGAGATAAAATTTTACATGTGTCTGGACATTGCAAACCTAGACAGAAGTCATTGTTAGAATAAGAATTGGTTTTAATTGTCCATTTCTGGATTTTTAGTGACAGATCTACTAGAACACACATTTTAAAGTTAAATGTACCTTAAATTGAGTTACTTATGAGACTTCTTGAGGGTTGTTAACAGTTTTGTAGTTACAAAGGTAGCACTTTCAAGACTAGCTATATCTTGTAAGTTTAGAAGCTATAACTGCAGCTTTTAAAGAACATAAAATTTGCATAAACTATGCAACCAGGAAAACTTGTGAAATAAAAAAAAAAATGGGATTTTTATTGCAACACACTCCTAGGTTACCAAGGCTTTGGGGGATCAAGGTAACTTTTTTTTCGGGGAGAAGACTGGGAAGTTTCAGGCAAGTAATAAACGACAAAGATGCTCACAGTTCAAAGGAAGCCTGACGTCAGGAAACACAACAATTAATGCTATTCTGCCCCCTTGCGTTAACTTCTGAGGTAGCTGCCTTACCCCCACACATCTCAAAGTTCACGTCCCTTCGTGAAGATTGCATCACGTAACAAATGCGTTAGCGAAAACATAATAGAGCAGTGTCCTGACAACAGCACGGCTGGGCGATAACTAGAAATGATACAGGTGCGTGCCTATGTTTGAAGATGGTGTATTATATGTAAAACTAATGCAAAATAAGCACAAATCATTAATATGTTGTAACTTGCACAACCATGTGGGGGATGGGTAGAGTTAAGACTTCAACCGAAAGGAGAGTGAAGCCAGCTAACTATATGAGTAGCACAGAAAACAGAAAACCTGTGCTGGAGAAAAAAGGAGAATCTAGTACTTGAGCTCTCCCATTCGTTTTTGCCAGCTCAGACCCTTAATTATCTAGAATCTTGTTTTTTCCCTTTTAATTGTAATCCACGGGGAATAATAAATAGGCATTAATTTTGGCCACACGTGCTCTTGAAATAAAAAGAAAGCTTGCACTGAAAGCGATAGCCAACAAAAATATGTCCACCTTTAGAAGGCCAATTTAGAAACTGGTTTAAACCCAACAAACACAATCTCTGCAGCGCCTTGGACACAAGGAGCCAAAGCCCTAAAGCGGAAAAGATTGTCAAGCAGCTGTATTTCATTCGTGATGTAGAGATAAATGCCAGAAGTCGCAGAGTGCAAATAACGAAAGGTAACTGCCATTTTAACGCGATTTTACTTCCATCATTTACTACCTAACCCTGCCAACTCCTGACGTCATTCTTCACTCACAGGGCTAAAAGCTGCGCCCCTAGATTGAGCTGGGGGCTGGACTGGGCGATCTCCAGAAGTCCCTTCCCAAGTCCCTCCCTTCCAAGCCGCCCCAAAACGCTGCGGAGGGACCCGGAGCGGCTAGGATGGAGGGCTGCGCAAGCCACTTAAGTTTTATTTAGCGGCACACGAATGAGAAGCAATTTATTTACAACGCAGTGCCGCTCTCCGCCAGCCCGGAGAAACCCATTTACATCTCAATTTCCTTTCAGCATCAGCCTTTCGCTGCGAGGGTTGGGCTCTTATGCCTGTGGTTTCTGCGGAAGGCTGAGTAGTGGCCTCCAACTAGTTCTCCCGACAGACTCCAGGCAGCCTGTAAAAACAAAACGGTTACGAGGAGCCAGCGCGTTCCCCGTCTCTCACTGTTCCATCCTCCCCTTGTCCCGTTGCCCCGGCGCAGCGCCAAAGCGGTGGGGCGGGGAGAGCGGGGCCGCTGTCCCGCTGCGGCTGCAGCCGCTCCCTCAGGGCCGGGACAGGTAGACAACGGCGGTCTCAACTTCAGCGCCTGCGGCTCTCGCCAGGGCCGGCCCGCGGCAAAGTTACCGAGTCACTGGGTTGAGATTTTGGTTCGTTATTGTTATTCCTCCCTCTTCCTCCCTCCTCCCCCCAGTTCTTCCCTCCTCCGCTAACCAGGAACTTTCGACCTCGTCCTGCCAGGCACGGAGCCGCCTCCTCTGCCCACAAAGCCACTCTCGGGGCAGCGAAGGGAGCGGGAGCGAGGCTTGGGCACTTCGCCTCCACCGGCGACGGCCGTAACCGCGATCCCGCCCGCGGCGCCCCGCCGCTGCGAGCCTCGCCCTCTAGCGGGAGAGAGCGGCGGAGCCGGCGGCTGGGCGTGACTTCCCGCTCTCCCTTTAGCCTGCCTGCCTGCCTGCCGGGGGGGACCGCGAGTCAGTCAGGGAGCTGAGCTAAACCGGGACTAACGGTGGCGCCGGGCGAGGAGACTCCGGGATTAACGGTGGTTTCCCCCCCACTCCGCGGGCACCGGGGGAGGCAAGCGGCCCCTGGGGTGAGGGCAGCGGCGAGGTCGGAGGAAAGCGGGAAGCCCCCGGCCCCTTCCCTGGCATCCCTCTTCCCTGCCCTTAAAAGCGAATAGAGGGCGAGGAGTGGAATACAGCCCGCGGGGTACGGAGTGGGAGAGTCCGGCTGCCCCCTCCCCGCCTGCACTGCTGCCTGGAAGGGGGCGAGAGGGGCGCCTCCTACTTTGGCAAACACTTTGGCACTTTGCTGGATCCCGAGCAGGAAGGGGTGGAAATATGGGGAAAGTTGGAACTTGCCTGGTTACTTTGGCCGGACTTCTACTGGCAGCGGGAGCGCAGACTTTCACAGGTAAGAAGCCGTTTCGCCTGCCCTGGGGCCCGGCAGGGCTGCCGCGAGCGGGGGCAGTAGAGGGGCAAGGGGGGAAGCGCTGCGCTTTCGGAGCTGGTTGGGTTTTGCTTTGGGGTTTTATTTTATTTGCTTTCTATTATTTTTTTTCTAATTTTCCTTCCCTGTCTCCTGCCGGGGCTGACACTTCGGAACCGCTGCGTACATAGCGGGGGGAAAAAGTGACCGGAGGGGGCAGCGGTGGTGCCGGGATGCCCCTGCGGGCTAAGGGGAAGGGCGCTAAGGAGGCAGGCGAGAGGCCTTCGGGGCTCGGGCAGCTCGAGGGCAGGGCTGGAGAGGGACGGGCGGGACTCAGGCTCACCCCTGCCGCCGACTTCCCGAAAGTTTCCTCGTGCCCCGGCTCGAGAGGTGGAGGGGCGAGGTGAGCCGCCGCCCAGCCACGGGGCTGACGACGGGGGAACTGGAACTTAGGGTGCTGCCCGGCGGGTGCTCCCCCGCGCTCTCTCCCGGAGCTCCCCGCCTTTCGCGCTGCCCCCACTTGCGGCTGTGGAACGCTGGCAGAGCCGGAGGTAAAGCCCTGGCCCCTCGTTTTCTGCAGCCCCCCCAGGATCGTCACCTCGGAGGGCAGGGCAGAAGCTGCCCGCGTCTGCTGGATGTCAGGATTTACATCCAGCGCGAAGCCCGGTAAAGCGCTCCATCAACAGCGTTTTATCTGGTCCCTGAAGTTCTTAGACCTGCAGATGGTTATCTTGGTCTCGAGTCCTCTGCCTGCACCCCTGCCCTATTTATATGTTGAAGAAACCCGTAATTTTAGACAGAAACTGGGATTGTGAAATAGTTGTGTGTGCTTCACTGCGAAGAGTAACTTCAGATTTTGTTTTGTTCCTAACATGAAGTTGGTGCAACTGAAAAGCACGTTAAATTGAAGACATCTGGTCTTCGGTTCATGCGAAGTGTGCTTTGATCTGGTGGTGGGAAGCAGTACGTTTGGCTGTCTTGTTCACGCTGCAGAACAGTTTATGTTTTGTATATTATATGTTGCTTCTTTGCAACACCGTAGCTACGTCAAGTTCCATGGCTAGGAATTGGTGGTCTGTTTTAAAACTTGCTTTAAAAAAATAAACATTTCTGGGTTTATGTTTTGTTCCAGGGACCTTTTGTATACGTAGCTGCATTTCCCCTAATTTCTCTCTAGCATTTTTGCTGCAGATGAGACAGAAGATCCATAAGCAGAAAAATGTTTTGTACCGTGGTGATATATAACAATGATGAAATCTTTCCCAAACAGTCATGTTAGGAAGAAGCTATGCTCTGTAGTGAATTATGGAACTGAACTCATGTATATTACCCCTATAACTCATTAATATAGTAAGTCTAGTGTCCAGACTTCAGTAAAAGCTCTTGCTTTATTAAGATAAATCCATAACTCATTGCTGACCTGCATGAGCTGTCTTTACTTCTTGTTTAAAGATAAGCTGGGGCTACTCTTCTGGCTATTAAAATGACTTGTGTATGTGATATGCTGATACTGTACTAGGGTCAGAACAAAACTGAATGAAATTTCCATTTTTGTACTTCACCATTTGAGGTGTGTGCCTAGGAGTTATTTTTGCTTGGGGGAAAAATTGCTGTTGTTTTTGTTAAAAGCTTGATGTATCAGTGTCATAGAAATTAAATTACAGAAAAATCTGGCCTTGAGTTGGGTAACTTGTCTTTTGTAATAGCTATCCCGTGTTGCAGATGGGTTATATGACTAATGTATAAAAAGTTTAAAAACAAAGGAAAAAGAAACAAAACTAGCTTGGTACTTGTTCTAAACAAAGAATAGCAGTGGTGAGCTAAGTAATCTCTGGCATTTCTACTTCCATTTTTATTTTTACCCTTTTCTAAAATGACTGATTTGTTTTACAGAGCTTGATTCTAACTTTGCATTCAGCTATTGTTTCATTTAAGTTTCTTATTTAGAAAACAATGTTACTGGAAGATCAGATCTTGGCTTTTTAAGGCCTGGAAGCTTTCAAGTAATCTTTTGAAAGCAGCTTAACAGTTAATAACAATGAGATTTTCTCTGAGTCCTTAACTAAAGAATTTAAAATTCTGGATTCATCAGTTTAAGAAGCAAATGGTCTCAAGAATTTGGATTCATGAGATGCTACTGAAAAACAGTATTTTAAATGGACAATGCTGCTTGTCTTTAGAGTAGCTGGGGTCTTTCTGCAAGAGTAGGTTTGGGTGGGGTTTTTTTTATGTGGTTGGTTTTTTTTTTTAGCTTTTCCCTGAGAAACCGTAGCACACCTGATTTAGCTGCTTTTGTTTATAATTTTAACATAAATATTAAGTGGTCCCATGCGAAGACTAAATGCTGATATTACAGAGGTTCCTGAAACATGGCATTCCTGCCATATGAAATGCCACCTGACTCCACCGTGTTTCTTCTTCCATCTCCTTGCTAGATTATTCAGACTAGGGAAAGCAGTCTATTCCTGTAAGAGATTTAGGTCAAACGTAGAGATGTAGAAAGTTAGAAGGGGCACTGTAAGCCTGAATATCAGGCCTTATATAAATAAAGGGTCTGGATGAGAAGATTTCTGTCAAAAAGCAAAATGGGGAGCTGAAATTGAAGGCAAGGAGATGTGTAATAGAACTTGGAAATGGTGATTTTTATTAAGTATTGTGTGCAGATAGATGCAAATTTGCACACAGCTGAATACTGAAATTGATGCTTCTTGCTTATAACCTGAATCTGACCAAGGGAGGGCTATTGAGAGGGATCTGGATGGGTGGACTGACTGACTTAACGTGCTCATCAGAGGCCATTCATAATGAACTTTGCACAAGGACTAGTGGCAATTATTAGCGCAATAGCAGAAAAAGTGCTGTACAAAATTGAAAATTACTTTTCCTAGTGACTAGTAAAGGCCTTGCATAGAGAATAGTGGTCCTCAAGCTATTTTATGGATTAAAAATACAAAAACTTGCATTCTGGATAGGTGTTGTGCCTTATATTAATGTATTTAATTTCTGAGTATAGGTGCTCTCAAACAAGAATTGCATTTTCCAAAACTAGAAGTAAGGAAGAAATTGGATGTGCTGCAGTTGAAATTTACTGTGATGAAGTTGGTGCTTGGTGATTACAGAGAGGGAAGATGAAAAGAAAGAATATAGGTTTAGTCTTTATAGCTCCTACCCCATCTGAAATGCAACTTCTGGCAATGGAGCAATGTATAGAAAATAAAAAGTTTCTGTTATGATTGACCATGTTTAAAGAGATTTTTCAGAGTATTTAGCATCTCTGGAAGTCTTGAATGGATATTCTGATCACTCTACCAGCAAAGAGCTCTAAGTGTGGTTATATTTCATTTTAACAAATTCTGTTGTTGCTTGCACTGCTTATTCCACCTGCTTTCCTTCCTCTCCACCCATCCATCAAGTCTGTATTCCTGCACTTCCTAAGGGAAGTAACATATGCTAGTGAAAATGCAGCTTTATTAGTGGCTGACACAGTTAGCTCATCAACAAAACTCTTCCAGTTAAAGTTCATAGTGTGGACTTGGCCTCACTAAATGGTGAGAGCTGTGGGGAAGATTCTTAAACCAAACTTCCCTCTGTCAGAGATTTCTGCTGCTACTGTTACAGCTCTTAGGTGAATAGGTGGATTACTTGATTTGTGTTTTACACCTAAAGGTATTAATCTTTAAAATAGTCCAGCAAATTAATGGAAGCATGTTGAAGAATTTGCTTCTAAATTTTGCCCTTAAAAAAAAACAACAAACCACGACAAAAACCCCAACCTTTGACAGAAACAGAGGAACTGAAGTTTGTGTTTCTCTGTAAACTGGGATATACTTCAGAATGTTTCAAGAAAAAATGAGTCTGGGCTTTGGAAGTGGCACAGTTTGTCAAAAAAGAAACTGTGTAGTGGGTATGTGGGTTGGGTTTATTTTTTTGTTTAGCTATTCTGGTCTTGTTCTGGTTGCAAAAGTTAGTGATGAATCCTCATCAGAAATTAAAAATGGATCATGCAAAATATTATAAGGATGTAATAACACAGGAAGAGAAAAAAGTCCTGTGATGTTTATTTGGTCTCTCAATGTAATGTTTGTCAGAATCTGCAAAGAAAACAAATCGCAGTGTCCTGAAACAATATAAAAGCATGTAATTGATGAAAAAATAATGTATTTAGTGCTCTAAGGAGTTGCTAGATTGACAGCTAGAGAGAACAAATCCTCGGGCAAATCACAGAACATGTTAGGATAGAGCGAGTAAGCTTCTGAACTCCGTCTCACTAATGTCATTTGAGTCTGACCTGAAGAAATGTGGACATCATTTATTTTTCGTATGTGCGTACTCATGCACTGAGATGGTCAGCAAATGTGTCAAAAAACCTAGTTGCCAGTGGCCAGGTCAGTTTTACACATTATTGCTGAGACAGTCGGTTCCGTTCGCATCATTAGCTTCAGCTAGGGGAAGATAACAGGTGTAGACCTGACAGAGCAAAGTCCAGTGATGTTGTGGGGTCAGGACCTGTGAACTGATCCTGCATTTCACATGTTGCAACTCTATGCTGAAGGAAATGCTATTTGAGAGGGATCTCTATTGTGTTTAAAGCTCATTAGTATCACTGTCAAAAACTTACGTGAGGTAGCTACATCACTGAGTTTTAAAGATGTTTCCCCAGTAAATGACATGCATTTATGAACCTTTCAGCTCACATTTACAACTGTTGTATAAAGTAGTTCTGAAAATTTTCCAGGGAATAAATTCTTTGTTGATGTGTGAATGCAGCTCAGTTTCTTTTGGAAAAATTGAGGGAGTCCTCTTTATTTCATTTGATATTGCTGGTAACTTCCAGATCCGTATTTCTGTTTCAATGTGTAATGTTACCAATGTATTAAAAAGCATTTTAAAAAACCCAGACCAATTTGGAGCATATGGTTGTATATTTTGGGGGGCGGGAGGAAAGGGGGAGAGGGAGGGAAGGAGGAGAAGTATAACAAATTTTATTGTCACTTTATGTGAACATAGTGGAGTGAATAAATACTCCTTTCTGATTTTTGTAGTGTCTTTGAGTTTTGCCTGCTGTGATCTGCTGCTGATCACTAGGTGTAGCTGCATCTCTAAATCCACTTTTTGAAGCACAGAAAGAGGAAGGGCTGTAAACTGGGCTTTACGAGAATGTAGGTATATTATCTGGAGCTGGGAGGTGTGAAAATACATGATGGTTTTTTTTGACCCAGAGAGTTTTAATCCACTGGTGGCTTGTTTGCACCAGTTTGTTTATAATACAAATGAATTTTTAATTACTTGTAAAAAGGCTACTTTCAGTATCGGTTAGTATATGACAGAAGGATGAATGAATAATATAATAGAAGTACATAGCAAAATGCATGAAATTACGAAGAAACTGTCAGTAGTTTCCTAGTAGTTTTAAATGCAAGCTTTATTGCTATCAAGATCTAATAAGGGTGTATCTTAACCATCTTGATTGATCCTTGTCTTAAGGAAAAGCTTAAGTGTTATGTGAGTATATATCTCTTCTCACAACCTACCAAGCTTTCTGTTCCATGCAAAAGAGTTCTTTTTAGAGATGATACTGATGTAGGTGGAGTTCTGTTCTGCTTTTGGAAAGTGGTGTGTTGGTTTTTAAGCCATGTAACTTCCATTAGGGTTACAAGAAGGTACAGAGGGTACGTCCCTACGTACTCTTTAAAAATGAAAAAAAAAAAATTTAGTCATAAATTACAATGATTGAGTGTAATAATAGTAGTTTCTGAGTTTAATAATAGTAAAAATAAAGGTGTATTTATGCCTCTAATGCATACTCATGTTCAGTAGCTGCAGAGAATAGGAAAGAAGTGTCTCAGCCAGAAGTGTCTGACTCCACACTGACCCTTTGCCACCTGAGAAGCAAGGGTAGGAAACAATATAATGACCACATTTGTTCAAGCAAAGCCACAGCAGCATTGACAGGAAGGATTACTGAAACCAGTTGAGAATTAGGGTGTTTGAAGGAAAAAGCTGGGAAGGAAAGTATAACATTTTCTGGAAGAGTGTAAGAGATGAAACTTACTGAAAGAGAAGATGTTCTAGAAAAAAAATCTGAGGCCCTAAAGGTAGCTAAATTACATCTGGAAAACAGAAATTAATTTGTAATTATTCACATCTTCTTATTTTTGTCATCTTAGTTTTGAACATGTTTGTCTTTAATAATATGTTCAAGGCTTGAACATGTCTTCTGGCAGTGTTATGTAACAGTAGTTGATTATCTTTACACATATGATTAGCTGTAATGATGTTAATGAATCTTTAATTTTTTTCTGTGGAATGGTATAAAGCCAACATTTTCCTTATGAGTGTGTTTGTTCTCTCTCCGCCCCCCCCCCCCCCCCCCCCCCCCCCATGTAATCTGCCCTGATTTAGAGAGCAATAGGGTTTGGTTGCAGTAGGGTTTTTACTTGACTTGGCTCTTCCCTACCCACCCCCAAACCTCTTCAGTGTTCAGCTTTTATAAATATCTCTTGCAGCACTGTTATGTTAATCACGAGAAATGTGTTTTTGCTCTGGAATAACAGCTAATTGCCTCTTTCATCACTTTAGCTCTTCATCTTCTAGGAAAAGGAAATAGAGCATCTTATGACTGTATTAGAGCAGTGTTGTTTGGTGTTTGTTTTGCTCTTTGAGGTTTATGGCACAATTGTTTTGGGGAAGTTTTCAGAAAGATCATGCTTTATTACCTTGAATCCTATTGCCACATTTGTCCTAACTCTAAAACCAAATATTTTTTAGATTCTATTTTTGAAAGTAATATACTGGATAGATTACTTCTGTCTGTGGCCTTTTGTTTCAATTCTGTAGTGCGTAAAGATAGGCTGATTAGGTGTTGTGGTTTAAGCCCAGCTGTAAATCAGCTACGCAGTTTGCTCGCTCGCTCCCCCTGCCTTTCTCCCCTCCCCGCTCCAGGGGGGGATGGGGAGGAGAATCCGAAGAATGTAACTCCTACGGGTTGAGATAAGAACGGTCCAGTAACACAAACCACTCCTGCTACCACCAATAATAATAATGATAAGGGAAACAACAAGGGAAGCTATTACAACCGCTCACCACCCACCAACCGATACCCGGCCTGACCCAGCAGTGATCTAACCCTTCTGGGTAACTGCCCCCAGTTTATATAGTGGGCATGACGTGCTGTGGTATGGAATACCTCTTTAATCAGTTTGGATCAGGTATCCTGTCTCTGCTTCCTCCCGGCTTCCCCTCCTCCCTGGCAGAGCATGAGGCTCAGAAAATCCTTGTTAGACTAAGCGTTACTGAGCAGCAAATAAAAACATTGGTGTTATCAGCGCTGTTCCCAGGCCGAAAGTCAAAACCACAGCACTGCACCAGCCGCTAAAGAGAAAAATGACTGCTACTGCTGAACCCAGGACATTAGGTAACAGAATTGTTTAGTTGTGCTGGAAGATTCTAACGTAAGATTGAAGAGTATATTACAGCAGTTTCTGTGCACTTTTCAGGTGAACAGGTAGTGAACCACTGCTGTCTTGAGGTTTTCATAAAGGAGTTGTTCTTATAGGTAAGTTAATAGAGGGGCTTTTCACATTTGTTTTTCTAGTGAATATGGACTAGATTGAGTAAATAATTCCCATCCATAATGTGCGTTTCTTTGGTTGTGTACATGCTTGTAATCTATACACTGGTTTGTATGTCTGTGTCTGAAAAAGTTGATAAATTTTTACCCTTTAGCAGACTTCTGCATTTTTGATGGTGTACTTTCAGCAGAGGTGGTTGCAAAGGAGTTATTTTGGTTTTCTGGTTTTGGGTTTTTTTTTTTTTTCCTTCTCTTTTCCTTAGAGGTCAAACAATTCCTTATTTTGGGAGCTGATGCTTAGTAATTCTTTTATAGCTGTAACAATAACTTATGATCAAAAAAATTGTCACTTACATGCACATTTTAAAGTTTTGGCTACCAAGTTTACATAGTTTCTGTGGGGATCAAGGATCTCCAGGTTTGAAAAAGGGCTATCACCAGGATATATATCTCAAGAAGAAGCTATGGTCTTCCTAAAGGAATTCATGTTGTCCTCTGCCTGCATAGAAACTTGTTTGTCTCACTTCTGCTGTTTTCAGGTTCATGGCTTTTTACTGTTTTAACAAACAATTCAGGTAAAAGTTGAAAACAAACATGCAAGTCAACTGCTGTCTCAATGAACTGTGTTAGCCCCCAGAGTAGACATAACTGTTTTCTCTGTATTTTTTTTATAGTTGTTTTTTCTTCTTATGTGATTTATGTATTTATTTTGTTTCTCTTTGAAAATAAAAATTTAATTATTACCTATTCCCTCTTCCAGCCTTGCAGTAAATAAAATTGCGGTGAGAAGTCCAGTGATTCCTAAGAACTTTACAGCCTGCTCAGAGAATGCTCACAGGCTTGACAGAAACTTGTGAGGAAATATATTTGTGTCAAGGTTGACGCTGTTTGCATATCTGTATGGGACTATATATAATTTGTTGTAATTACTGTGATGTTTCTGTCAACCAATATAATTCAGGATCAACAGAGTTCTGACAACTACAATTTTGGGAAGTAGTTACTATTTTGATAGTGTGAGATCTCTTACCTCATTGTTTAAAGATGTGTCATATAATCTTAACCAGGAAATTATTTTTTCTCAGTGGAACTTTCTGAGCCTGGTGATTTTTCTGGTTGCACATTGGGATGACATAGCCTAACATGAATCTTATCATCGGTGCACAGCATGAAAAAGGCAGATATATATTTTAACTCCAGTTGTAATAGTCAGTTGCTTAGCGATCAGAACTCCTACAGAGGTGTGGGAGACCTGGATTTACGTCTGTGCTCTGGCATTTGATTGTGCTATGGGTGAAGATTTTCATGGCCAGGCTTTTCTGTTTTTTCTGTGGATTTTTGTTTAGTTTTGATCAGTAGGGTTGTTTTACTTATTTTTTATTTTTTTTCCGTGGTTGAGAAATCTGCCAAACTTTCATATAAAAAGAAAAAAAAAAAGGTGGCAGTTCAGATCCCCCAGTGTATTTAGAGAAAATGTACAGCAGCTATTTGTCACCACCTGTAACTTCAGTTTTCCCTCAAACCTTAGCAATGTGCTTAAATAATGTCACATGTTTAGGAGATAGAAACAGTTGTGGGCATTTTCAGGAACCATAGTTCTCGGTGGGGTAGTTCTTATGTTAATGACTGACAATTGCTGTAGCATTTTTTCCTTTAATGTTACCTTTTCTGAATTCTGCAGAGTAGATGAAGATGATTTTACAAAGCGCTGCATTCAACACTTTAACATAAGCACTTTACATAACACATCACTTAAGCTGTTTTTCTTTATAACTTCTGCAGAGACAGCTGTTACTGAAGTAATTTCTCTGTTATGTAAGGTAAATTGTTGTCCCAGTGATAATTTTCAGACACTGCAGTTAATGCCCTCTTTACTGTGTCTGAAAGTTGTTAACTTGACTAGGTCCTAGCTTGGGAGAAAACCTTTGCAAGGAAGTTTCTAAGTATGAAGGCAACTTTTTGGTTAGGTCTGTGAGTGTCATGAGAAACCAACAAACCCAAAAGACAATTAAAGTGCATGTTTAGTTAAAATGTTAGGAATTGAAAATTGTAACTGGAAGCCTGTGTATTGCCCAGCATTACTGCCCTCTGTTTATAGTGACAGCAAAGCGCGTGGATTGAAGAACACATATGAAGGCCATGATGTGTGTTTTATTTTTACTTTAAGAATTGCTCTTAGAATTGCCTACATAAATCTAGGCTAGTAAGGAATTTATGTGAATTAGCCTAGCAGTTTCATTCAGGGGTTTGGAAAACAGGGGGGTTTGGCTTTTATTTATCCAAGAGTGTTTGAGACTAGCACACACCCATTAGAGCAAATATGCATTGAAACTGCCTAGGGCTCAGGAGCCCAAGACAAGTTGAAATACAGTCTTGACAAATAAAGGCCTGGCTTCTGCAGCAGTCATTCAGCAACAGCAGACATGGATTGGGGTTTTCTTGAGTTTTGCAAATGAGTCTTGCAGAAACTTCAGCTTTGCATTTTTAGATGTACAATTGCTTGACAGTCAATTTGTCCACTAGGATCTGGTACTTCTTTGAATCCTGAATATTGGGAGTTAAATATTACCCGTGTAAAAAACTTGACACAACCACAAAAAGGTGTGAACATAAGAAGCCTTAAAATGTTCTTCAAGTTGTAGCCCAGTGTCTAGCATCAGATTATCCATGCAGGGAAATGATGTGGAAATAGCCCCTTAAGAATAATACTACTCAGCTACTTCTGTTCTATTTTCAACCACAGACAAAAATACTGTTGTGCTTGTGGGTTGATTTGCTGGCAAACCCATTGATCAGGGTGCCTTTCAACCTTATTCACCTGTACCTTCCTTTGTCATACAGTGGACTTAGAGTCTAGAATTACAGGCAGTGATTTTCGAATTGGGAGTAAAATCTTAGGTGTTGCATATGTTCAGACTGAGAAGTTTAGGTAAAGGCTGTCTGGATTTGGTCTAGCTGTATTGCCAAGGTTACTTCAAGGGGAATTAGGGAACATAAACCGTGCGTACATTGTCTGCTGCTTTTGAAATTATTTCTCTGATTTCTACAGAGAAAACAGATACAATCTTTGGAGGTCTAAATTTTTATGTGGAAGGTACCTTCTATGATTCAGTGATGACTAGAAATAGAAAGCAGCTGTGGACTCATCAGTCAGGAGCTTCTTTTGGAGGTTTTGGTTACATGGGTTGCAGTTTAGGCTGCAGCATGGAAGCTCGTATTTTGAAAGTTATTGCTTGCCTGTCACTTCTGTTGCATTCATTGAAGAAATTGAGTCAGTTTCTTATGTGTAGCCCAAACTCCAACACTTTGTAATGAAAACTGTCAATGTTTTTGAAGATCTCAATTTCAAAATTACTATAAACTTGTAGCTTCCAGAATTGGACCACAGTAAATCTCGTCAGTGAAGTAGTATATGACAAGCTTGTTTGCTTCAAATCAATGCTTGTAGTGGGTGGATCACAGGAGTTTTTCAAACCACAGTTTGTGAGCCAGTCACTCGCTCTAAGTGAGAAATTGCACTTTTCCAGAACTTGCTATGTTAAAGTCTTCGCAAGCTGCAGAGTGCTAGGTTTGCAGCAGTGAAAAATTAATTCCGGCTCGTATGCCAGAATTGGCTGACGTGTATTTCTGGGCTGTTGGGAGCTGAACTGAAAAAAAAAAAAGAAAAGAGATCTGTATGCTTGAAACTGGCATTGAGCAAATATGTGGCATTCACCAGCAGCCCCATTCACATGATTTCAGTGCTTTGACTCTACACAGTGGTCTAGCAATAAAAGAAAGAATTGGCCAATTACAGTAATCTGCCAGAGTTGTGTACTGTGGAATTTTGTGCAGAAGAAGAGGAAGGGTTCCTGCCTACTCTGAGTTCCATCTACAATTGCACTTTAGTACCAGCTATCCTACAGCAAATAACATACATATTTAACAAAGCTGCAGCCACCAGGCCTCCTTTAAGAACATAGTGTTTACCTGCCACTTCCTGTGCTCTCTCCCCCTACTTTTCTCTGTTCATGTCTATTCCTTATTGCTGTGTGCCATAAATTGCAACTCATTTATGCCTTCCTCTGCCACCTCAATTCTTTGGGCATCTGTGACTGAGCTGAGAAGACAGTGAAGACTGGAGGATGGTAGGTCCCATTAGGGTATCACATCGTGCCATGGGCCACCCTGCTGCCCCTGTGGTTTGGAGATCTACGTGTGCATTTTGAGAGAGCCCCAGAGGCTCTGGCGGGGGGCCTGTGACAGGCACTTGGGAATACAATTCCTCAATGCCTCAGTATTACTTGTAATGAAGTGGTTTGGGTTTTTTCTGTGTTTTGTTTTTTTTTATTTTGGTTTTTTTGCATGTCTTTTTTTGTCCATTTTTTTTTTTCCTGAGACAGATGAGATCAAAATGATCCTATGCATGCGCTAACACACATGGCAGCAAAGCATATGCTTATTACTAAGTACAGTGAGTGAAGTTTAAGTTTTTGCACTGAATACGTTCACACCGAATGCTTGATAACAACAGCAGGCGCTGCTAGTGGAAAATGAGATACTGTTGGCCAGATCTAGATTTCAGACCAGATGGACATTATTCGTAATATTATTTGAGTGTGAATGGGTTTTACTAGAGTGTGAAGTAAACTGATGAAGATTTTTTTTGTTTGTTTTCCAAGCTAAAACGAATTAGTACTACTGGCACTATTTACACAAACACAAACTCAAAACCTAAAGATGAATAAGGCTGTTTTTGGGCTAACTGTGAAAGTAATTACAGAAAGCTCCTGTTGACACAATAATTGCAAGTAAATCAGGTGTTAACAAAAGTCAGCATGAACTCACATGAGCATTTTGTAGAAATGTAGTTACACGTATAGTTTCTGGAAATATAGCTTGGGTTAACCTGTGTTCTGTCCATGCTATTTTGGCCTTTGTTTTTATGTACACTTTTAATGCATATAAATGCATATGCATAGTGTATTCTGTGCTATCAGTGCATATTTTTACCAGTGAAAATTGTGCTTTGAGTTTGAAAGTTTCCACTGTACTTTGTGCAAATTATTAATGTGGTTCCTATTGATGAAAGTTCAGTATTTAAGCAGGATGGAGGCTGTGCTCACATCATTGCATACAATGCGATATATATTCTGTGCAGAAGCTGAAGTGGTCTGTTAAAGCGTTCAAGTTCTCACCCCATATTGAGGGCAGAAGATATCTTCTTAATCCTCATACGGCTGGTGTCTCTGCTGGAGTGTTAATAGTCTAATTTGTGAGCTAAATTACTAATTGTATTATGAGTCTAAACCTTATTAAGCCTTTTGTGTAGAATTAGATCACAGAGCTTTGGGAAGCTGAATCCTAGTTGGGTTATGTCTCTTTAACAATGGGAGCAAGTTTCACTGACGTCTTCAGAGCTGCATAGCTCTGAGACTTCAGCTGATTTCTCTGGCTACCTTCTACAGTATTGGCAGAATCATAAGTCTGGAAAGCAGAGTGACTTTTGGAGTAGATGAAGATTTTCAAGCAGGGTCTCTGTTACCTGGAAGGACTAAGATTCTGTGTTAGCTGAGGCGAGGCCATGATTTGTGATATAAAAGGGTTACTCTGATCTTGTGTATACACACTGTGTGGAGGTTTAGCTATGGAGGACTTTTTTGCAAAAGCTTTAAAATGGCCACAGTTATGTAACAGCATAGTGAGTCTGTTAGAGGTATATTCCCATAAGAGTTCAGGTAGATAAACTCTTCAGCAGATCACTGGAGTTAGATTCTTATTTCCAAATATGCTCACTACCCACCTGGAGATGGAGGATACTCCCCTTATCTCTCACCTGTGCTGCTAGATTTCATCGCACTCCTCATCTGTTTCTGTGCAAATCTATCTGGGTCAACTGAAACTATTTTCAGAGACGGTTCATGTTCCCCATTCTGACTTTGCACTGGAGTGAGCCTGGTCATGCAGTCCGGTTGGAGACAGAGCTGATTGCCTCCAGTGGCAGATTGGTAATACACAAAGTGGGACTTAATGGATTTTGACATCACTTGCAATAAATTTTTATGTTGATGTGGAAGATGGCTGTGAACTGTTGGGCCTCTGATATGAAAATATTGCACCCATAGTAATTAATTTTCTTTAAGAGAAAATATTCACAGCAACTCCATACATTCTCATGTGTATGCATGAGATAGAGTTGCAGTAGTATCAAGTTTTAATTTACACGCTTTATACACAACAGTACTTTAATCTGTTGTGAGAAGCTACTCTTATTTTACACCTGAAGATATCAGGGCCCTGTATGTATTTAATGGCTTTGCTTTTTACTGTTGTAGATTAATGCCATTTGAAATGCATGGGCAATAAATGAAAATAGTAGGATATATCATCTTGTATTTTTAAAGAGCTTTTTTCTATTTCTACATTGCATTTTGTAATATACTTTGTCGAGTATATTAATAAAAATACAGTGTCCTGAGAAAGAAAACTCGAGGCTTCTGCATTGTTCTGTTTCATGTGTATGGGTTCTTTCAACCTACACACTGTGTATTTATTATGTTACCATTGAGTAAAGCAGCCATAGGACATTGCCAAGAACTAATTGTCTTCAGGTGTGTCTGTAGAAGCCTGTATTTCTGTGTAGCTCCCAAATTGATTATCATGCTTATTAAAGTATTTTGGTAGGTGGTTTTTGAGAGAGTTTTTGTTTGTCCGTTTTATGAAAAATAGTCCATATTCAGATGCAGCCGCCCTTGAGACCAAAGCTTAAGATCACTACATCCTAAATTTCTGCTGACAGGAGGGCAGTCATGTTGAAACTTGAAATTTACCTTATCTACCTTTTGGTAACAAATACAACTCACATTGGCTTAGATTTGCAGATTAAATAATTTTGGGATCCAGGAATGATGAACTTCAGAGCTTTTTGCGTACTTTGTCAGAGGTGTGGCTGGGAATGTAGTGATTGGACCAAATCAAGCTGCTACTTCTGTAGAAGAGAATAATGAAGGTCACTGAGGCTCATGCTTTGTTAGAAAGGCAGAACTAATATTACAAACCTTAATGGCCTAACCTGGTGTTCTGGGAGGGACTAAAGCAATCTGTATTAAAAAAGGCAAGTGAGTTACTGTGTGTCCACCCTGAGACCTCTAGTCCCTTATAGGAAAGGATTTCACCACCTCACCCCTGGTCTTGCTTTCTGTCAGGAAAAGCAAAGGTGGATGTTATCCAAGAAGCTGGTTATCTTGTTTGCAGGTTGACCAGGCAGATGTTGTTTCCGATTGACATGGGTATGTATTAGGAGGAAAGGACAGACTAGGTTGCTGAGACCCTCTATATAGAATCATAGAACAGTTAGGGTTGGAAAGGACCTTAAGATCATCTAGTTCCACATTCCTTCCCACTTGCTGTCTTTTCCTCCATTTCTAGACTCTGTGCTTAAGAAGTACAGTGTTCTTCTACTCTGGTCTTTGTTAAATTGTCTTGGTAATTTTCTTAGTCTAGCCTTGATTGGTTTTATTTATTTGTGAGGTTTATTTGAGTTTGTTTTTTGTTTTGGTTTGGTTGGTTTGTTTGTTTGTTTTCCCCTTAGGATGAGAAGTGGTAATTCAGCATCAGTAGCTTTCCTGTGGTGGTTTTCTTTGTGCTCTCTTTTTGTACAAGAGGCCAGGATCCCATAGAAAATGGCAAGAGCAAATTAGAAGCGTCAGTGTTCTTTCACATCACTATTAAGTACAAGTGTCTTTTACTGGAGGTGGTACAACAGGGAAGAGAGCATTGCCATGCTTTATATCTTTCAGGGCTGGTGTCACTGTGTGTAACAGCTTCATTTTCAGCTGCAGCTAATGTTTAAACCAATAATTAAGTGGCCTGTTAATTGATTTTTTTGAGCACTTCTATGCTTGATGTTTGAATGTATTGTTATAATATTCCTGTAGTTGGAGAATGGAATATGGATTTCATGTCTTCAAATTGCAGCATTTGAATTTTTATATTCTCTTTGGTGCTTTGAAGAAAACATAGCAGACATAGTGCCTCATCTGATGATAATCAGATAACTAGGTGCAAAAACTACCTCCACTGAAGCTTTTGCTGCTGTTTTTCAGCTTTCTGAGTCTGGGAGGGAAGTTGGTTCCAGTAAATAGCAGGGTGCTACAAGAGTTACAGGTATAGAGAAGCTGGGGAGTGTGGTGCTCACAAGTGTCTCTGAATGTTTCTACGTCTATGCTCCATGTGATGACCTTATCTACTTAATGAACTGAGATAGAAATAAAATTTAAGGATATTGGGTTTTAGTAAATATGCCCTTTGAACCCCAAACACAAGTGGCTGATAATGTTGGGATAGTACATTGATGACCCAGGGAGTTACAGACCGGTCAGTCTCACCTCAGTGCCTGGCAAAATCTTGGAGCAAATTCTCCTGGAAGGCATGCAGAGGCACATGAAAAACAACAAGGTGGTTGGTGACAGCCAGCATGGCTTCACTAAGGGGAAGTCCTGCCTGACCAATTTGGTGGCTTTCTATGATGGGGCTACGGAACTGATGGACAGGGGTAGCGCAGTTGACGTCATCTACTTGAACTTGCGCAAAGCATTTGACACTGTCCCATGTGACATCCTTGTCTCTAAGTTGGAGAGACATCAATTTGATATGTGGACCGCTCAGTGGATAAAGAACTGGCTGGATGGCCGCATGCAAAGAGTAGTGCTCAATGGCTCAATGTCCAGCTGGAGACCAGTAACGAGTGGTGTCCCTCAGGGATCAGTGTTGGGACCAGTCACGTTTGACATCTTTGTTGGTGACATGGACAGTGGGATTGAGTGTGCCCTCAAGCAGGTTTGGTGATGACACCAATCTGTGTGGTTCGGTTGATATGCTGGAGGAAAGGAATGCCATCCAGAGGGACCTTGACACACTTGTGAGGTGGGCTGATGCCAACCTGATGAAGTTTAACCATGACAACTGCAAGGTCCTACAGCTGTGTGGGAGCAATCTCAGGCACAGCTACAGGTGGGCAGGGAAGAGATTCAGAGCAGCCCTGTGGAGAAGGACTTGGGGGTGTTGGTTGATGAGAAAATGAACATGAGCCGGCCGTGTGCGCTTGCAGCCCAGAAAGCCAACCGTATCTTGGGCTGCATCAAGAGGAGCGTGACCAACAGGTGGAAGGAGGTGATCCTGCCCCTCTACTCTGCTCTTGTGAGACCTCACTTGGAGTATTGTGTGCAGTTCTGGTGTCCTCAACATAAAAAGGACATGGAACTGTTAGAACAAGTGCAGAGGAGGGCCACGAGGATGATCAGGGGACTGGAGCACCTCCCCTATGAAGATAGGCTGAGAAAGTTGGGTCTGTTCATCCTGGAGAAGAGAAGGCTGTGTGGAGACCTCATAGCAGCCTTCCAATATTTGAAGGGGGGGCTGTAGAGATGCTGGGGATGGACTCTTCATTAGGGACTGTAGTGATAGGACAAGGGGTAACGGGTTCAAACTTAAACAGGGGAAGTTTAGATTGGATATGAGGAAGAAATTCTTTAAGGGTGGTGAGGCACTGGAATGGGTTGCCCAGGGAAGTTATGAATGCTTCATCCCTGGCGGTGTTCAAGGTGGGGTTGGACCTAGCCTTGGATGGCATGGTTTAGTGGGAGGTGTCCCTGCCCATGGTCGGGGGTTTGGAACTAGATGATCTTAAGGTCCTTTTGAACCCTAAGTATTCTATGATTCTATATGAGAGGTAGGGCACTTCCACATCAAGGAGTCATAGTTTTAATGAAATTTGTCCTGAGCTCAGTAACTATGTGCCCATCTGGCTTACACCCTATTCTGCAGCTGGTTCATGTCATTAGTACTGGTCAGGATGGTCCCACCTTGGTAGAGCCTGGACTTAAGTTTTGAGATCTTATACTGGGCAGAAGTTGCCCCGTGCAGAATCTGTTCTTTTTATAGAGCGTCCACTCCATCGAAGCTTACTTCTTCCTACTGCTGCTCTATAGCAAGAGTTTACTTTATGTCCTTTTCTTCCACTTTTGATGCCTGCTTCCTTTCTACACCTGTCTGTGAGAGCAGCACAGTTGCCTGGTTTGGATTGTAGGTATCTGGGAAGAGGGAGGCTTACAGAACTTAGAATCATAGAATATTTAGGGTTGGAAAGGACCTTAAGATCCTCTAATTCCAGCCCCCCTGCCATGAGCAGGGACACCTCCCACTAAACCATGCCACCCAAGCCTATGTCCGGTCCAGCCTTGAACACCACCAGGGATGAAGCATTCACAGCTTCCCTGGGCAACCCATTCCAGTGCCTCACCACCCTTACAGTAAAGAATTTCTTCCTCATATGCAATCTAAACTTCCCCTGTTTAAGTTCAAACCCGTTACCCCTTGTCCTCTCAGTACAGTCCCTAATGAAGAGTCCCTTCCCAGCATCCCTATAGGCCCCACTTCAGATATTGGAAGACTGCTATGAGGTCTCCACTCAGCCTTCTCTTCTCCAGGATGAACAGCCCCAACTTTCTCAGCCAATATTCATAGGGGAGGTGCTCCAGTCCCCTGATCGTCCTCCTGGCCCTCCTCTTCGCTTGTTCCAACAGTTCCATGTCCTTTTTATGTTGAGGACACCAGAACTGCATGCAATACTCCAAGTGAACAAATTATTTGTCCCCTGTTGTGCCCATCTAGTGGACAATGGCATACCAGCGATTCAAGTCAGGAAACAATACTTGTGAATTTGAGTAAGTTGTGGTGTTTTTTTGTTTGTTTGTTTTGTTTTGTTTTGTTTTTCTTGCTAATTATGGTATATGTTACATATTAATAAGGAACCTTCTGTTGCCATGTGCAGAACTTCCCAGTGGGAGGTACAGGAGAAAGCTGTTTCAGAAGCAGAGAGTGATGGAGAAACCTGGCTCCGCTCTTGTGCATGGCAGCATGGGAATTGGTATTGTCTGTTGGAGCTGAGAGGGCTGACAAAAACCTTGTAAGTGTTGCATCTTTGCCACAGAAGAAGCTAGTGCTGTACTGACTCAGGAGAGAGCTGGGCTTTGAGCTAGGGAATTTGTTCTAGAAGTTTTCCAGAGATTACTGCCACTGTCATTGCATGAAGTGTAGGGACAATTTGCGAATGGGCATGAAGCTTTCTAAAAGCATTGCAAACTAGGAGCTTTTCAAGGTACATTTAGTTGCAGTGCTTTTCTGCTTAGACTTGCTTATGGTCTCCTATATTGCATTTATGCTGTGGGAGTTTGAGAGCTGTGGCCTTGGTTTTTATTCCTAAAGGAGGGAACACTTGTATTTTTATTTTTTTTTTTTAAAGGGGGGGGGTGAAAAAAGCATAACTGTGTGGTTGTTATGTTAAATGAATTTTAAAGCTGGTGAGAAGAGGCATTCAGAGATGAGAATGCTTGGGGGGAGAAATGAAAGCACATTGAAGCTGTTTCCCCTTGAGGGCTTTAGGCGGGATTGAGAAGAAGTGGTGCATACTGAAGCCTTGTTTATAGTCTTTCACTTACTGTTAATAAAACAGGGATGTTCTAAAAGGTTTCCATAATTAAAATGCAGCCTTTGAGTATAGTGCTTTTTCAGAGTGGTCTAAAACCCTGCTGCCTCTCAGACTGCTTAAATAATTATTTATAAAAAATGCTGCAGTGGACTTAGTGTTTTGAAGCTGTTTTCCGTAAGAATTATGCTAGAAATGTTGGTATTGAATATATGAAAATAGAACTTATGGGGAAGCTTATAAGTGTACAAATTGACTGGTTAGTGAGTAATTACCAGTACAAAGATTGGTTTTGCCTTCTTTTTTTCTTTTTTTAATTGCCTGAATATTAATAAATCTGGTTCATTTCTGGAAAACAGCAAGTTTTAATAGCCTAGCAGAAATTAATAATAAAAAAAAAAAGCTGAAGAATTAGCATGATAAATAATTATTGCTTCCAGGGTTTTTATTGTTGAGATAATAAAATGTTAAAAAGCAAACCACTTGAGTAGAAAGTAATTGCACTGACAAGCGCCACACAGCTAGCATTCACAATAAAGTAAACCTTCCCTCAATGTCAACCTGATTTGCTATCCACATAAATGCTTCCTCACATTATGGAAATGTGCTTTTTCTATCAACAGAAAAGAACAAAACTCTAGGCATCTAATTAATCTTGCCTGACATTTGATTTCATACTCAGGTTAAAACATGAGGCAGGTGGGTCTATTTCCCCCCCTACTCTATGTGCATGACCACAGGCAAATCTCTCCATTAATGTCAAGCTGCATCTGTGTGTCTGTGTCTCTGCCACATGTCAGTCATTAATGCATTAGTGTTGCTCCTGTTTGATTCATATGCGTCAGTTTTCTTGTCTGGAGGGCTCAGTAAATAGGAAATCGCCAGGCTTCAGCTCTACATCATAAGCATTTCACCTTGACCCTCCCTGTAAAGGAAGAGGGACTCTAGGAGAAGTATCAGAAGTGGTAATTTGTAGCATTAGGAATTTCTGAGTTGGTATGATCAAGTAGAAGAAATAAGCAAAACTGATTGGGCTTTGACATTTTTATTGTTCAAGGGTGCTCTTCTTAAAGACTAAGAACATTTAATAATGCCTAGCTGTATTACCTGCAGTAATTTAGACTTGTTGATAGCAGGATTCTTTTTCTAAAGTGCACAGAAAAACTCTACAAAACTACTCAGGAGCATTATGGGTATTTTGTTTTCTGAAATTCTAGTTAATGGTTTCTGCCAGAGGCAGCTTGCAGCACTTGAAAATGTGGTTGTTTGACCTTGTGTGCTAAAACCTGTGTAACTCCATTGTATTTTTACATACTTTGGTAGTACAAACACTTAAAAAGAACTTGGGTCTAAACTCTGCTTGTTCTTAAAAATAAAATACTGACAAACTTAAGCAGTTTCATAACTAAAAGAAAGTTAACAAACTAAAAAATATCGTCATGAACATAGCCTATATATGAAAATATTTTCCTGTAGTGTTTACATGCAAAATCCTGTGGCATTGGGAAATAAATATTTGCTTATGTAGTTGAAAAGTAATAGGAAGATCTTTTTTTTTTTAGTTTTTTCTTTTACTGACTAAATGCAAAAAGCAAAATCATCACTGGGACAGAGTGAAGTGGGTTTTTTTTAATATGTATTTTAAAAAAGTTTCAAACTGCTGTCTCTAGTGTCAGTCTACTACATAGCAAGTGTGCAAGTGTGAGTGAAATTGTTTTTCTCTGCATTCTGCATGAAGAAGGGTCTGGATGCTGTTTGGAAGAAGTGGTGTACAGCAGTTCCTAGATATAGCTGCATATCAGTCCATTCTATAAGTCATTTATTAAAGCTGCTGAAGAATCTTTAAAAAAGTAGCGTACAAGATCAAAAAGAAACTCGGCACAAGCAATCCAGGAGGTTCCTCGATTGTGTGTAAGGTAACTTCCTTCTGCAAGTAATAGAGGAGCCGACAAGGAGAGGTGCCGTGCTTGACCTCATGCTCCCCAGCAGGGAGGAGCTGTTTGGAAATGTGATGCTCCAGGACAGCCTTGGTTGCAGCGATCATGAGATGGTCGAATTTGAGATCATCAGGACAGTGAGAAGAGCGTGCAGCAAGCTCACTGCCCTGGACTTCAAGAGAGCAGACTTTGGCCTCTTCAGGAGCCTGCTTAGTAAGGTTCCATGGGATACAGCCCTAGAGGGCAGGGAGGCCCAAGACGGTTGATATTCAAGGATCACCTACTAAAATCTCAGGAGTGTTGCATCCCAACTAGAAGGAAGTGCAGCAGGAGGGCCAGGAGACCTCCTTGGATGGATAAGGACCTGCTGAGGAAACTTTGAGGGCAAAAAAGAGGCTTATAAAAGGTGGAAGCAAGGTCAGGTGGCCTGGGAAAAATACAAGGATGTTGTTCGGGAAGCTAGGGACCAGGTTAGGAAAGCTAAGGCCCACTTAGAATTCAACTTGGCTAGGGATGTTAAGGATAACAGGAAGGGATTCTATAGGTACATTGCAAATAAAAGACAGACTAGGGACAATGCGGGCCCTCACTGGAAGCTATCGGGAGAGCTGGCTACTCTGGTTTTGGAGAAGGCTGAGGTTCTGAATGACTTCTTTGCTTTGGTCTTCGCCGGCAAATGCTCTGACCACACCACCCAGGTCTTGGAAGGCAGATGCAGGGACTGTGAGAATGAAGACCTTGAGCTCACTGTAGGAGAGGATCTGGTTCGAGACCATCTTAAGAACCTGGACGTGCACAGGTCCATGGGACCTCATGAAATCCATCTGGAGGAGCTGGCAAATGAAGTTACTAAGCCACTGTCCATCATATTTGAAAAATCATGGCAGTCAGGTGAAGTTCCCGATGACTGGAAAAAGGGAAATATAACCCCCATTTTTCAGAAGGGGAAAATGGACGAGCCGGGGGACTACAGACCAGTCAGTCTCACCTCCGTGCCTGGCAAAATATTGGAGCGGATTCTCCTGGAAGGCATGCTAAGGCACATGAAAACCAACAAGGTGGTTGGTGACAGCCAGCATGGCTTCACTAAGGGGAAATACTGCCTGACCAATCTGGTGGCCTTGTGTGATGGGGCTACGGAACTGATAGACTGCTCTATCAGTTGACATCATCTACCTGGACTTGTGCAAAGCATTTGACACTGTCCCATGTGACATCCTTGTCTCTAAGTTGGAGAGACATCAATTTGATAGGTGGACCGCCAGTGGATAAAGAACTGGCTGGATGGCTGCATGCGAGGAGTTGTGGTCAATGGCTCAACGTCCAGCTGGAGGCCAGTAACGAGCGGTATCCCTCTGGGGTTGGTGTTGGGACCGGTCACATTTGACATCTTTGTTGGTGACATGGACAATGGGATTGAGTGCGCCCTCAGCAAGTTTGGTGATGACACCAAGCTGTGTGGTTCGGTTGATATGCTGGAGGGAAGGAATGCCATCCAGAGGGACCTTGACATGCTTGTTGGGTGGGCTGATGCCAACCTGATGAAGTTTAACCATGCCAAGTGCAAGGTCCTACAGCTGTGTGGGAGCAATGCCAGGCACAGCTCCAGGTTGGGCAGAGAAGAGATTCAGAGCAGCCCTGCAGAGAAGGACTTGGGGATGTTGGTCGATGAGAAAATGAACATGAGCCGGCAGTGTGCGCTTGCAGCCCCGAAAGCCAACCGTATTCTGGGCTGCATCAAAAGGAGTGTGACCAGCAAGTGGAAGGAGGTGCTCCTGCCCCTTTACTCTGCTCTTGTGAGACCTCACTTGGAGTATTGTGTGCAGTTCTGGTATCCTCAACATAAAAAGGACACGGAACTGTTAGAACAAGTGCAGAGGAGGGCCACAAGGATGATCAGGGGGACTGGAGCACCTCCCCTATGAGGATAGGCTGGGAAACTTGGGGCTGTTCATCCTGGAGAAGAGAAGGCTGTGTGGAGACCTCATAGCAGCCTTCCAATATCTGAAGTGGGGCTATAAGAATGCTGGGGATGGACTCTTCGTTAGGCACTGCAGCAATAGGAGAAGGGGTAACGGGTTCAAACTTAAACAGGGGAAGTTTAGATTGGATATAAGGAAGAAACTCTTTACTGTTAGGCTGTTGAGGTGCTGGAATGGGTTGCCCGGGGAAGTTGTGAATGCTCTGTCCCAGGCGGTGTTCAAGGCCATGTTGGACATAGCCTTGGATGGCATGGTTTAGTGGGAGGTGTCCCTGCCCATGGCAGGGGGGTTGGAACTAGATGATCTTAAGGTCCTTTCCACCCTTAGCTATTCTATGCAAAATGCATATGCAAGTTTAATGTTTATGCTAGATTTGTTTATATATGAATAGAATATAACCACAAGATAATAGGCAAAAATTGTAAATGAGAAATGTTCTCATAATGGTGAGCACTGCACTGAGTAGATGGCTTCTTCAGACATCAGCTGCTTTTGAGCAATGGCAGGTAAAGTAAGATACCAAGGGAATTAGCATACTCATGATTGACTTTTGGCAACTGTGGCTTTCACTTTGTTGTGTTGGTGCTTGGCTCGATTGTCACGCTGTAGTCTTGAAAGGCAGCCTCAGCAGATGGAGGTAGAAGATGGAGCCAGAAAATGCCACTGCCTGCTAAATTAGTCTCAACTATGAGGTTCTTCTCTTGACTTTTCCATGGATAATTCTTGACAGACTTTCCCTTCAAGAAGCAGGACTAGAAACCTAAAGGAGGAGCAGTAACGCAGCTTTGGTCCATACTTACTATTTTTTTTCACCTCAGAGAATGAATATTGCTTTCTAAAATCTTTAAGAGACTTTGAAACATTGATGTGGAGTTGGAGAAAGGCTTTCCTTCGCAGTACCCCATTTAGGTAAAAGCAGCATATTTTGAGACTGGTTGTAAAGCTTTGCATCAATGTTCTGCAGTTTCTTTTCAGTTGCTTTTGGAAGGGATTAGAGTCACAGAACAAAGTAGAAAGAAGCTTCTGTAGACTGTGCAGCCCTGCCCACTGCTCAGTGCAGAGCACGCTGCCTTCAAAGCTACATCATGTTGTTTAGGGCCTTGTCCATTTCAATTTTGAATATCTTTAAGATGGTGGGAAGTTCCACAACCTCTCTGCTTAATATGAAATTGTCAAATTTAAATTTTTTGTTCAGCATGTTAGTGCAATATTTTTATACAAAAGAAAAAACTGGATAGAAGATATTCCATGGTGTACTGAAACACAGAAGGTAAAAGCTACAGGATGTTTCAGGTTTCTGAACACACTGTTTTTGAAATACATCTGTCAGGAAGGTCTTTCTAAGTATCTTTTCATAGTGTTGACAAATAATTTTAAGGGTGCCAGTAATGTAAAATGCTATTGCTTTCTGTCTGGTTTTGTTCCAAATGAGTACAGTTGTACCAGTGACTGCTTCTGATGGCGTTATTTTCGAATAATAAGATGATGCCTTATAACAAGTAAGAGATAGTTGTTCCACAAAACATTTTCATTTGGTTTTCAAATTCACGTAGCTTTAAGGCCTAAGCTTAACTACTTTCATAGCAGTAATTGTCACTGTATGATACCAGCATTCTTGTCTAATGACAGGGAATACTTAGAGCTCTCCCTAATGAAGATGTTTTTTCAATTAAAAAAAGAAAATACACAGTGATACTAAACAGAAAACAAGTTGCAGAGCCACTAAAATGAGAAAAATGTATTTAAAAAAATCCCTGTGGAGGGAAGTTAGTAGTTGAAGGATAAGAACTCCAGTTTTGTCCCAGATAACACTGGCAGCAAAAGAAATGTTGGTATTGAGACTCAGTGGGGAGTTGGAAGGGAGGAGAAGTGCTGCCTCTAGAGTAGTTTGTGGAAAGGAGCAACAAGCACAAACATGTTTTCCTCTTGCAGGGGAATTAGAGGCTATTATGCTGTGTCAAAAGATTTTTTTCACAGAATCACAGAATGGCTGGGGTTGGAAGGAAGCTCTGGAGATCACCTAGTCCAACCCTCCTGCTAAAGCAGGTTCACCTAGAGAAGGTTGCACAGGATGATATCCAGGTGGGTTTTGAATATCTCCAGGGAAAGAGACTCCACAACCTCTCTGGGCACCTTGTTCCAGTGTTCTCTTACCCTCAGTGTTAAGTTTTATTTCATATTCAGATGGAATATCCTGTGTTTCAGTTTGTGCCTGTTGCCCCTTATGTTGTTGCTGGACACCACTCCAAAGAGTCTTGCCCCCTACTCTTGACACCCAACCTTAAGATATTTATTTGTATGCATTGGTAAGATCCTCTCTCAACAGGCCCATCTCTCTCAGCCTTTCCTCATGGGAGAGATGCTCCAGTCCCCTAATCATCTTTGTAGCCTTCCCCTTGACCCTCACCAGTAGTTCCTTGTGTTTCTAGAACTGGGGAGCCCAGATCTGGGCACAGTACACCAGGCAAGGCCTCAGCAGGGCAGAGTAGATGGGGAGGATCACATCACTTGACCTGCTGACCACACTCTTCCTGATGCACCCCAGGATACCATTGGCCTTCTTGACCTCAGGGGCACACTTTTGACTCATGACTTGTCCACCAGGACCCCAATGTCCTTCTCCATAGAGCTGCTTTCCAGCAGGTCAACCCCTAACCTGTATTGGGTTGTGGGGTTATTTCTCCCTAGGTGCAGGGCTCTGCAGTTGTCTTTGTTGAGCTTCATTACTTTCCTCTCCACCAAAGTCTCTGATTTCCTATGCTCCTGTGCTTCCCTCCTACCCCCTAATTTATCTGTTGTTGACTCTCAGTTGAGTTTTACTCGTTCCAAGTGCTGTAGAAACCTAAACCTTTGGTTTTGTTTGGAGACCAAATTAAGAAAGACTCAGAGAAATGGGCCTGAGTAGACATGCTCTGGATCCCAGGCATGCTGGCATTATTTGTTCATTTGAGACTTATTTAACGTAAGTCTTCACTGCTGTCTGCTTTCCTTATTTATCCTTCTTGCAATAAATTTTGTTATTGCCAGAAATGTTCTAAGTAATGAGATGACATATGCTGGTCATTTCCAGGGGATTAAAGTTCATGTTTTCAGAGAATTCCAGAGTTTATAGTCACAGTAAAAACATCTTGCTGGTAATCACTGAACAGTGAAAAGGTTATGGGTTATTCCATGTTTAAATTAATTACCATGTCAGACTTCTAATTAGGAGTTGGTGTATTATAGCTGAGATTTCATGAATGACTAAAATCTGTATTTCTTTCTTTCTGTGTTTCAGGAATCTCAACAGGCTCTGTAAAAGTGACACCTGAGAATCTAGGTGCATAGTGGGCTTTTTTTGTTGTCTGTTTGTGGCTTTTTTGATGATTTGATTTTTAGTGTTTTTTTTGTTTGTTTGTTTGTTTTGTTTTTTTTTTTTTGTTCTGTAGGACGTTGCAAAGGGTTTTTTTTTATTTTTTATTACTGCTGGTGTAGCTAACTGTGCTGATTTTTGTCTTAGAGGATAAAATGCAGGCGGCTAAGTAGCATGCTTCTGCATGTAGTCACGTCGCTGCTATTATCATTTGAATCTGTGTGCACATGCAGATGGGCATATAAGTGCCAATTTTAAGAACTGTCAGTTCAAAACAAGAAAAAATAAGTAGTTTTTAAAAAAACGCTTTGTACTTGCAGATCAATAGAATTGTGCATCTCGGAGCTGGTGTACATAAAAGGTATATGTGAGCATTTTCCCAGAGGTAGCCTATTTGACTCAGGCCAGCATGGAAATAAAGCAGAGCCTCCTAAGCGTAGATTGTCTTTTTTCATTCTCAGTCTCATTATTTGACACTAACAGAACTCATGCTACTTTTAGCCTTTACTGCTTTTTCAGCATTAACATTCTTTTTACTGTACTCCTCGCTGACGCAGTAATTGTGGCTGTTTGGCGTATTGCTTTCTATAGGGAGGAAGGCATTTTGAAAAGCAGCTAGTGGTTCTACAATTTGAAACTTCAAATTCTAATTTTACAGTGGCTGTTTTATGCCATGGGCTGTTACTTGTGAGAGTGAAGTTAGAGAAATAGAGTAGGCAATGTATGGTGTGCTGCATTTCCATTTTACTATCCCTTTGTCTTCATTTCAGTAGTTGACAACTGCAATGTCTTCACAGAAATGTTGGTGCAGTGGGTTTTGTGTGTGGTAGTGGCCTTGGGTTTTTGGTACTTGGGAGAAAAGGGAGCTTTGGACTTGGGAAAACTTGATGAAGTCTGTTGTCAGCAGAGATGCACTTCTGAGCATTGGCAACCACGGTTCCGTGTATTTTTTGCTATTGTTGCCTCTAGTAGAATATTTAAAATTATTTTTTCTGATATAATGTTGTGTTGCATTAGAAATGCTGTATTTGAAACACAGAGAAACTACTGGAAGTTAAATGCTGTAAGGGAGAAACTAGAATTGTAATCCTAGGCTCACTCCTGTCCGGATCAAGATTTCACAGGGGGATGTGCCTCATTCTTCGAGAGGAATTGTAGCATCAGGAGTGTGAGAAGGTAATAAAGGAGAGACATTGATGAAGCCAGCAAGCAGAAGTTACACAGTTGAGGACTTTGATGTTTCATTGCATGGTTGGAAACCCACCTGATTCTGATGAGCAGAATAGAGTCCCAGCCTTATGCTAGGCCAGCATCTTTATAATTTAAGCTAACAGGAGTAAAGGAATGTTTTTAGGTGGCATAGTTGGAAAGAAAAGCCTAAAACCGTGGGCTATATGCTAACTGCTGCAGTGATGCTTGGCTATAGATACTCTTTCTTATATGGATGCTGATTTTAGTTTAACATTGTAGGCACCAGTACACCTGTAAATTGTCAGGTCAGTTTTGCTCTCTAACTATAAATGCAGAAGCAGGCACTGCAGCTGTTTACTGTGGAGAAGACTAAAACAATACTGGCAGGTTGTGGCAGGGAGGTTGCAAGCATAAAAGTCTCCACCTTTGCAGCACGCATCAGTCAAGTGTCAGAGGGTTGTAGGAATGGGGCAATAAAAGTAAGGTATTTTTTTGCATTTCTCTGTTCTTTTTTTTTTTAGATTTCCGGTGGCTTTCCCTTTCCTTTCCCTTCATAGATTAGAACCTACAGATCTGCTTTCCATTACATCATTAAATAAGGCCTCTATTCTTAGTTTTTTGTGTTAGCATTAGTTCTTCAGAATGTATTTAAGATGTCCTAGTTGTGAAAAGTGAAGTTTTGTGAGAGAATCCTAGTTGTGTAAGAGAGAGATTGCAGGGATAGTTGGGAAAGGAGACCTAGGGAATTGTGAAGAGAGAGAGGATATTGACAGAACTGGGAAAAGAAAGAGAATAGAAAAGACAGGGTGTAAAACCCTGCAAAGCAGAAGAGCAAAGAATTGTTGAGAACAAAGCCAGACAGAAGAGAAAAAAAAAATATGTGTGGATGTGGAACATATGGGAGTATTTATCTCATTTATTATGTGTAAGAAAAGGAAAAATGAAATGAGAGGCAGCAACAAACTCAGTGTTTTCAGTATTTTTAATAAAAACTAGTTAGAGTATGTTGCAGCTAAATGAATTACATGATGATCTTAAGGTCCTTTCCAACCCTAACTATTCTATAATTCTATGTCTGAAGAGCTTTTTTTATTTTTTTGGGCACCTGATGACGCATGCATTTTCCACTCTATGTATAAGGTAGATTTGCTGCTGTAATGGACGTCAAGTTGAATTTTCAAGTTCTTGTATGCATATCAGATGTGAGTAGGTGTTGCATTGTCTCTTTCTTTGCAATGATAGTTTGCCCTTAAAGCAATCTTTAAAATTAGGGTATTCCTCCCCCTTCCCTCTCTCCCCCCATTTTCCACACTTTTCTCAGTCTGGGCAACCAACTGGTTTTAGTTGAGCATGAAAATAAAGTAGATTTGTCTACTCATTTAGTTGGCGTTATCCAGCCGGTCGATACTGCATTGGGGCAAAGTTTGAGGCTAATGTGTTGCTCTGCTTTTCTTTATGACATCCGCTGGAAGCCATTTATAACTTAAAAAAAACAAAGCAAACAACACTCAAATGAATAAAGAAACCCCACACAGTGAGGTTAACAAAATATAATCATTGATGTTCAGTCCCCTGCTCAAGCAGGCTGAATGTACAAAGCAAATAATGGATGTTTTGCAAAAGTGTTGTAGATCTCTATGTAGGACTATATGGGTTGTCACAGTCATTATAGAAAATGTTGTACTACTGAACTTTATCTAATATATTCTGTTAATTATTTTAATGAAGCATAACATGTATTTACATTATTAAACTGAATTGCTGCAGCTATGAACGATCTATATATTTGCTTCAGGTGTCTCAGTTCTTCAGGCAAATGTAGAAAAATGCTTTGGTCCTCACTACTGTCACTTCATCAATGAAAGGTATTTCTTTGGGGTATGTAAGTTTAGTTGATTGAAACACGATTTTGGATCTTATCTGGGTGTTTGTACACCCGTTCAATGAGAGAATTTGTGATTGAACTGGTGTGTTTAATGTGAGTCGGTGTTGCATGTAGTCTTTTATGAGTACAGTTATGCAGAATGAGTTATTTAAAATAGAATTCTGCCTTTTGTAGAAAATGCCCTATATATTATGGCTAAATTTTCTTTTGACTTTAAATATTAACTATATAATGGAGTTCCAGTGCCTAATTATTTTTGCTGCAAATGTATAGCATAATGTAATTTAAGGCTTGGAGGACCATTAAATCACGATCTCCTCTGATCTCTGGGGCATAGATCAAGTATCATTGCTGAATGAAGAACAAGTAAAGCTGCATTTATGACACCAGGAGAGGTGTGCTCCAGAGTTAGTGTGTGAATTCAGATGGCACTAATTCCCTTTTGAATACGCACTGACAATGTGGAGCAGTCTGTAACAGATCCCCACAATAATGTCTCCCATCTTTGTTCTCCCTTTAACCCTGATCCACAAACTCTCTATTGACTGCTCACCTGTCTCCAGACAGAGTTCCATACTCTCCAGCCTATCCCTAACATAAACAGCAACTTCCTCTCCCTGCCTGCTGGGCCTGTCTTTCCTAAAAAGCCTGTAACTTTCCATTCCAACACACCAGTCATAGGAGCCATCCCACCATGGTTCTGTGATGCCTACTATATCATACCCCCGTAGAGGTGCACACATCTCTAATTCCTCTTGTTCGTTCCCCATGCTACGGGCATTTGTATAGAGGCATCTGAGCCGACCTCCAGTTGAAGCTGGCTCATTGGCTGGAGCAGCTGAAATATCTCTACATTGCTCTGAACGTTTACTATAGGTGCTGGCAAGTGACTGGGTGTGTTGGGATGGAATGATGCCCCCCTCCCCTAACACATCTAGTTTAAAGCATCCTTGACCAGTCTGGCAAGCCTACTGCCAAATCCATTCTTCCCTTTCTTTGTCAGGCCAGCTCCACCAGCCCCCAGTAGACCTGGCCTACTAAATTGAGTCCTGTGTTCAAGGTACCCAAACTCCTGACTGTCGCACCACCCTTCTAACCATTTATTGCAGGGACAGTGAGAATGAAGACCCTGGGCCCCCTGTAGGAGAGGATCTGGTTCGAGACCATCTTAGGAACCTGAACGTATACAAGTCCATGGGACCTGATGAAATCCATCCACGGGTCCTGAAGGAGCTGGCAAATGAAGTTGCTAAGCCACTCTCCATCATATTTGAAAAATCATGGCAGATTCTCCTGGAAGGCATGCAGAGGCACATGAAAAACAACAAGGTGGTTGGTGACAGCCAGCATGGCTTCACTAAGGGGGAAATCCTGCCTGACCAATCTGGTGGCCTTCTATGATGGGGCTACGGAACTGGTGGACAGGGGTAGCGCAGTTGATGTCATCTACCTGGACTTGTGCAAGGTGTTTGATACTGTCCTGTGTGACATCCTTGTCTCTAAGTTGGAGAGACATCAATTTGATAGGTGGACCGCTCTGTGGATAAAGAACTGGCTGGATGGCCGCACGCAAAGAGTAGTGCTCAATGGCTCAATGTCCAGCTGGAGACTAGTAACGAGCGGTGTCCCTCAGGGATGGGTGTTGGGCCCGGTCTTGTTCAACATCTTTGTTGGTGACATGGACAGTGGGATTGAGTGCGCCCTCAGCAAGTTTGCCGATGACACCAATCTGTGTGGTTCGGTTGATAAGTTGGAGGGAAGGAATGCCATCCAGAGGGACCTTGACACGATTGTGAGGTGGCTGATTCCAACCTGAAGTTTAACCATGCCAAGTGCAAGGTCCTACAGCTGTGTGGGAACAATCCCAGGCACAGCTACAGGTTGAGCAGAGAAGAGATTCAGAGCAACCCTGCAGAGAAGGACTTGGGGGTGTTGGTCAATGAGAAAATGAACATGAGCCGGCAGTGTGTGCTGGCATCCCCGAAAGCCAACCGTATCTTGGGCTGCATCAAAAAGGAGCAGGACCAGCAGGACGAAGGAGGTGATCCTGCCCCTCTACACTGCTCTCGTGAGACCTCACTTGGAGTACTGTGTACAGTTTTGGTGTCCTCAACATAAAAAGGACACGGAACTGTTGGAACAAGTGCAGAGGAGGGCCATGAGGATGATCAGGGGACTGGAGCACCTCCCATATGAAGATAGGCTGAGAAAGTTGGGGCTGTTCATCCTGGAGAAGAGAAGGCTGCGTGGAGACCTCATAGCAGCCTTCCAGTGTCTGAAGGGGGCCTATAGGGATGCTGGGAATGGACTCTTCATTAGGGACTGTAGTGATAGGACAAGGGGCAACGAGTTCAAACTTAAACAGGGGAAGTTTAGATTGGATATGAGGAGGAAGTTCTTTACTGCAAGGGTGGTGAGGCACTGGAATGGGTTGCCCAGGGAAGCTGTGAATGTTCCATCGCCGGTGGTGTTTAAGCCCAGGCTGGACAGAGCCTTGGGTGGCATGGTTTAGTGGGAGGTGTCCCTGCCCATGGCAGGGTGGTTGGAAGTCGATGATCTTGAGGTCCTTTCCAACCCTAACTGTTCTATGATTCTGTGATTCTATCTACTGCCAAAACTGAAGGCAGGCATGTATAATATTTTTATTTGTGCATTTTTTCCCCATTCATCAAACACACTTTGTAAGGGAAAGGTTATGCAATATAAACTTTCTCAAAGTAATTTTTATTTGAAATTTCTAGAATTAAAAGAAATCCTTTCAACATATAATACATAGTATAGATTAGAATGCTTATCTGCTCTATGTAGATTGGAGTGATCTGGGGAGACAGCAAAAAAGAAATACCTTCATTTTTTGTTTTAATTAAACAAGACATATCAGTTATGAAGCTCCTTGTGCAAATAATCTGCTTAAGTATATTTTTATCAGTCTCATTTAAACTATCATGTTTGATATCACTGCCTTGTAATGCAACTACTGTGACCTACTAATTTGCCACTAATTCTTTATTAACATAATCACTGGAAGTTTTAATAAAATCAGTCTGGCTGATATTAACAATTTGCTATGGATTTGGTACTCTGTGCTAGCGCATATACAGTTTGTTGTGCTCTCTTCCTGCTATACAACTTGCTGAGAGTATGTTTCCCATTTTCTAAAAGCTATGTACAGACAAACCCAGATGCTTCTTTGGAACTAAGTTCTGGAAAAGTATAGTTGAACTACTTGCCATTGGTCTTAATTATAATTGGATTATATGTAGAGATTTCCATGCTAGAATTGTAATTTGTTTTAGAAAGTTTTTTATTCCTGATCTCTTTCAGAATAAAATATGTTTGCAATTTTTACTTTTTGTCTAGAAGTATTTAAGCTGGGGAAAAATGGTGAACAAACCACTATTTCCTCTGAGCATTTCTTTTTCTGCAGAAAAGTCTTTAAAATTCTTGCTGTTGTGTTTTTATTGACTGCTGTGGTTTAAGCCCAGCCGTAACTCAGAACCATGCAGCCGCTCTCTCATTCGCCCCCTTCCTCCTCCCCCGCTCCTGAAGGGATGGGGAGGAGAATTGAAAGAATGTAACTCCCACAGGTTGAGATAAGAACAGTCCAGTAACTAAGGTATAACACAAACCCACTACTGCTACCGCCAATAATAGTAATGATAAGGGAAATAACAAGGGAAGAGAATACAACCACGCACCACCTGCCAACCGATGCCCAGCCTGACCGAGCAGTGATCTAACCCTTCCGGGTAACTGCCCCCAGTTTATATAGTGGGCATGATGTGCTGTGGTATGGAATACCTCTTTGGCTAGTTTGGGTCAGGTGTCCTGTCCCTCTCTTCCCGGCTTCCCCTTCTCCCTGGCAGAGCATGAGACTCAGAAAGTCCTTGGTCAGAGTAAACATTACTGAGCATCAACTAAAAACATTGGTGTTATCAGTGCTGTTCCCAGGCCGAAAGTCAAAAACAGAGCACTGCACCAGCTACTAAGAAGGAGAAAAAGTGACTGCTACTGCTGAATCCAGGACATTGACTTAAAAAGAGGCAGAAATAGGAGCTTATTGAAACTACCAAAAGATGGGAATACCTGTAATGCAGTTAATCTAAATAAAGTATGGTGGTTCACAGTGAAACTGATTATGAAACAGTTTTGGCAGACTGGTTTTGGGTTTGTTTTTCTTTCCTGAAGTAGTTTGTATGACTGGGCACATAGACCTCCAGTTCAGTTGCTGCTGCGCCTCCAAAAAACGATTGTCATAAATGCTCTAAAATCTGTGAAATATTTGCTGTCTTTACTGTATGGACCTTTATTTCATTTTCTATGAAGTTTTCATAACAAATAAAGTTTTTTTTAGTTGTGGCAGCCTTAATGGAGAAACAGCTTAATTATTGATAATTTACAAGGGTGGTACACTGGCTGTATTTCACCCATGTAAATCTGCTGCTGCCTTAGCAACAGCTGGAGTGTATCATTTAGTGCTTAGGCTATTTGTGGGCTATACAATATTATAATTATAGAAAGAAATGTACAGATGTAGGGGGCTTGAATATAAATGAGTTGTGCCTCATACAGTCTTGGATTTTTTAGAAGGGATATACACAACGTGTGTGTCTAGCTCTCAAGTTTCTTGTCCCCCAGTATTGTCCATAGTGTAAGGGAACAGTTGGTTATTGTTTAGGACTACTATACTGGAACATAGGAAGAAGGATCATGGAAGCAGATAGAAAGCAAGAGATCCATTGTATATTCATTGTGAGAAGTAGGACAGTAATTCAAACCTAGACTGGTATCATGGCTGACACAGTGGTAGAGCAGTGGATGCTTTTGGCCAAGGAGAAGCCTACAGCTGAAGATAAGGGACACACTCAGGAATGGAGAGAATAAAACATTGATTGCACCAGCTTTATTAGAGTAATTTCTGCAAAAGAAAACCCACACAAAACCCCCTCCTTAACAAACAAACTCCACAAATAAGCAAACAAACAAACCAAAAGAAAAAAGATAGATTACAAGATTCTGGTTAGTTTGTGTCTGGATGGGGCTTTGAGCAACCTGGTCTATGGAAGGTGTCCGTCCCCATGGAACTAGATGATCTTTAAGGTACTTTCCAAACTAAATCATTCTATGATTCTATGGTTTTCTATTTATTATGTAGCAGAAATCTCTGTCTAGCAGTAGCCTTCGTAAGAGTGTCATTCCTGACACACTTGACATTTTAAGTGGCTGATTTTTTGTGTTTGTTTACAAAGATACTTTTTGTTTGTTTCCTTACTCTGTACTTGACACTGTGTGTGAAATATTTTATTATACTGTGTGCTGTTCTTAATGATTGTTACTAAATACAGATGATACACTGTGGAACAAATGTACAAAGCCTTGCAAATACATCTAAGGAAGATCGTTCACTCTCTATCATCACCTTCCTTTTCCATCTCCATGTAAATGAAGGACTTTGCTGTACGCATTTGTTTTGCTTATTGTCGCACTATATTTACCACTCTTTTTCCATAAGAACAGAGCTTTGTTAGCAAGCAGGCTCCTCAGGGGAGCAGCTCTTCTCAGGAAGAATAACAAGTACTTGAAATATACTAAATATATTGAAGAAGTCTCAGTGTATTTACTTAAACATCTGTTCACACAAGTCCTCATTTCAGCTTTTTTTTGCACATGGATTGGATGACCCATTATTAGTTATATTTTGTTTCCTTCAAAAGGTACCAATTTTGTGCACTATAGTACTCAAGTGTCATTGTAGAAGAAGCACAGGTTAAAACAGATGTCATGAATTAGGAAAAACAATGATGTTTTTCATACAAAATCAGCTTTAGAAGTTTCTAAAGAGTTGAAGTAAAAGTAATGGTGGTGAAGATACTACCTTTTAATCTGCTTCTCCAGACATAAGGTGTTCAGCAGTGCTTTAGTAGAGTATTAAGCGCAGCCAAGACATCTGTAGTGACTTGACATGGCGAAAAAGCTTAGAAGTAATATGCCAATTTCTGCAAGCAGTATAGAGCAGAAAAGGGAATTTATTATTAAATGTTTATGAAAAGAACAGGAAGTTTTAATGTGTGAAAATGCAGAAAAAAGAAGAAAGCCTAATTGAATGGTGGGGAAAGCTGCAGCTTTCAAAGCTAGCGGTGGCTTTTTCTTGCTTCTTAAATTAAGCTAGGAAGAAGGCTTTCTTTTCCGCTAAATAGCATAATTACCCCTACAGTAACTGTGTGTCTTGAAGTCTCATGTTTGTTTTCATGACCTGCTTGTTTATTTGTAAGAAGTATTATTAAAATAATTGACAGGCTTTGCTCAGTAAGGCATATGTGGGAAACACACTAAAAAGCGGGGTATGATAAATCATGCACAGTATGATAAATGGTTTGGGGATTTTGGTTTTAAATTCCATCAGAAGGATTAAGGTTTAAGGTTCTGCGTTTTGGGTCTAACTTTTCCAATCATAAGTTGCCCTGTATCAATTAGATAAACCACAATATGTTTCTTCCTCTTTTTGATTCTTGGTAAAGCAAGGATGATTGTAAACCAGCTCCTCTAATGTGGTATGAATGTTACTTAAGTGTATAGATTGTTTTGGATGTATTTGTTGTGCTGTACTGTATATTTGGTTGAAATCCATGAAATTTTATGAGAGATCTGGATTTAACCTTTGGTTTCTAATGTCTAATGAGTTGTTCACAGCCTTCATTTTAAGTTGGGAATTTTTTGTCTGCTTAAAGAAATTCCCAAATTTAATACGTGGCCTAGTTTTGTCTCCAGCACTGCATAAAACTACATTCTGAGTAAAGGCTTTTGTGCTTGAAAGGTGGTCTGCTTTTTGGAGGTTTTATTTTTTTAATGATTTTTTTTTAATTTTATTTAGATTAAGTGGGTTAATACACTTATTTTCTGTCCTTTATATCTGTGCCTTTCTTACATTCTTGGGGAGCACTGACGTTCATGTTTTAATTTCAACTGGGCATGTACCTCTGAAATGAATTTTGGAATTGGCTGGGTTTGTGTGCCTCAGATCATATTGCCAGACCCTCCTGGAAGAGGCAGATTTGGACTCTTTTTGGATGAAACTGAAGCAGGAGTTGTATCACCTCCTGAAGCTACTGGGTGTCCAGTCCTTGAGACTGCACTGCCATTACTCTAAAGTCAAGTCCAGTGTGGACAATGGCCCAGCTCAGCTGTTCTGCTCTGCAGGGCCCTCCCACCACGCAGCACCATTTTGTTTTGAAGCCCTTATGGGTATGACGATGCTGCAGCCAGAAATATGGCATATGTTTGGACACATTGCTGCTTTGTGATGCCCATGTGCCTGTTGTCAGTTAGTGACTGTTGCAACAGAACATAACTGTGTGTTTATTTTCATTCTGTCATTATTCTGTGTTTGTGTTGGTTCACATTCTTCATAAAAAAATAGGGATTAGACAATGAATCCTCTGGCTGCATGGGCAAGGGCACTGTACATCATTAAGAGAGTAACGAAGGCTTGGGCTCTTTGAAAAACTTTGAAATGCTTTCATTTCTGATTTAACCTGACCAAAGACTTGAAATTTTCATTTTAATATATTCCAGGGTCTATCTAAGAAGCTTTCCTTGATATTCTAGTATTTGATTAATATACCTGTTACTAACCCAAAAGAAAGCTTACGTAAGTCTGTGTACATAGTAAAACTAGACTTATGGTATTTTGTAATAGATGAATTTTGTTTCTTTTAATGAAAAAGAAAAATACTTACTGACAGACTGAATGGATTAACAACTATTTTGGTTTACCTGAAAATCCTAACTTGAAAAAATGTTCCCAAACTCTTTGCATTATTAAAGTTACCTTTGCAAAATCTCTAGTGTGTGTTATAGAAAATAGAGTTGTTTGCTAACCAACTCTATAGCCCTTATTAAGCTTTTTCCATTCTGTAAAAGCAATAGCTCTGAAATACAGAAGAGGTTGCATTAAATCCTTGGCTGGCAATTTTGTGTGGGATTGAGTATTGAAATGCAGCAAAGCAAATAATGAAGGCATATGTTTACCTATAATTCTTTTTACCTTGGGAGAAGGATTAAATGGGAGCAGTTTGGTTGTTGTCAAATTCTTAACAGTTGCTTTCAAGCATGAAACAGTCCCTGGGCTCTCAGAGGATTTACTTAGCAGTTTGAATAGAGAGGTCTTTACTGCTAATGGAACTGAGATGGCAGGCTTAAGCAATGGGGTGCTTTATAGCCTCTTTAGCCACTTGAGAAGATATAACATCAAATAGCTGAAATTGTCTTGGTCTCCATTGGTGTTTGCCGGGTTGCACAAAGATTGGTGAATAAATAATTCAGAGTTGTAGGAATGTCTTGATGGCAGAACATTGCAAGTATCTAAAAGCTTGATCCACAGAAGATTTAGTACTAGGAAACATTCTGTAGTTTTTTTGAGCTTTACCCCAAGGAACATTTACTGATGATACAGAAATAAAATAATAATAATTGAAAAACAAAACAAGACCCGATCTGTTGGGGTTGAGATTTGTACAGAACGATTCCAAAGTTTCCTTCATAAAAAAGCATATGCTATCTTTGTGGAATGGCTTACAATTACTGAATTATTTCATAATTTTTAATATGAAAAAGTTGAGAGTTTTCAGTATTTGAGATGTTCGCTGTTAAATTCCCTTACTGTGTGATGACTTTGTTATAAACAAATAATGTTTAATAAGATCTTTACTAAAACGTTTAGGAAATGTATTTAGACAATCCACAACTGTGGATTCATGCCCAATCCTACCTATAAATCAGATTTTCAGTTTTGTTTTTACCTTGAGATTTTTTGAGTGTTTTGTTTTTGTTTAAGATTTGCTAGGCATGCAGAGTGGATCCTTCCTTTGAAAGGAGGAGGCAGCAGAAAGGCTACTAACACTGGAAGACTGTTCGGTTTACATATTACCTTTGTTTTCTGCCAAGTGGGACAACATTATTTATGATTTAAGATATACAAAACATTCCCACCCGTTCTCTCCTCTTCCCCCTTTAAATTTCTTACTAAACCTGCCAGTGAGATATCTACTATTTAGAAGCTTTACTACAGGGATCAAAATGTAATGTGAGAAACTATTCTGGTTGAATACCCACAAACTTGGGCTAATTTTCAGTGCTTTGAAAAGATCCTTGCCTACTCAGTTCTGCCCACACTAATTGCTGAATTTGTACTGAAGTCTTAAATTTCAGCTTCTCTAATCTTTCCTCTGAAGGCTATCAAGTCTCTGCCATGACTCATTTGTAAGAAGGTCCAAGAGCAAATAGAATAATTTATAGATTTGTAGATTTTAATCTTCTCTGTTGCCTTCCCATTATGTGATGGCTTTCTCATTACATTTTGCACCTTATTTGGACCTGTAACTGGAAAAGGTTTTGATACAAAAAGTCTATCTGATAGATAACAAGCCATATCCTGAGCTAAATGGTTTCAGTGGTAAATTACTGTCACTTGGAGAATTTAAATGAATGCCTGTTTCTAATTTGAATTTGTCTGATTTTGAGGTTCTGCTCTGTTGTATATCATTATGCATTTTTTTTACTAGGTAAGGAAGCTGCTTGTTCTCAGGAATCTCCTTGTTCTTTAAATTCTTTAGACCATGAGCAAATCACCTCTTAAACCTTTCTGAAATTATTAATTATTTAGACTTTATAGGTCTCTCATCAAATGACAGATTTCCCATACCTTCATTAATGCTTGCAGTTCTTTTCCAATAATTCTTTGTTTTCTTCTGCCAAAAGCAACTGCTGTATACTGAAGCTGGTTAATTCATCTAGCTAAAATAACTGATACTATATTTTATTAATGAATATTTTGATTGCAATATCAGCAGTAGAAGCCTGCTTGGCTTCATGCTTTTAATCCTTCAGGTTACTTCTCTTTAGATTCCCTCTTACACCATCTACCCAGCGCATTAAAAGTTAACATCTGAGACTTCAGAAACTAAAGTTTCTGTCTGGTGAAAAAGCTCAACTATTATGACTGCTAGTGATGACATCGTGAAAGCCAATATGCTGTATCTTCCACTGGTCCCTTCATATAGTTGATGCATACTGTCTCACCTAACACATTGCTTTTAGCTTGCAGTAGAGCCAGAATCACTCTGATTAGGTTCCCTTACAGGTGAAAAGAACATTCACTCTGATCTGGTTTTGTTTTGCTGTCTTCTGCAAAAAATTGTTGGTGAAATTTAATGACAAGTAGAAGGCATTTTGAAGTTTACTGCCAGGATGAGAGGACACTACTATCTTGGGCAGAAGTTGCTCCAAGGAGGCTGAAGCCAAAGAAGATGTATAGTGGTTGGAAGCATTTTGCTATTTCTAGGAAAGAACCATATTGATAAGGGGCACCCCAAAGAAAATCCAGAACGCTTTCGGATAATATCTCAAATGTCCAGCTGGATGTGTGCTCTGTGCTGTACGGGTTCTGTCAAAATGGTAGATGAAGTCACAGTTTCCGTGGAAGAATGGAAAAATGATGTCCATCTCCCACAGTCTTTGAAAAACTTACGACAGATTGGTAGGTTTTAGTCACTCTCCTGGGGTATTTTGTTGCTAGGTTTTTTGGGGGGTTGTTTTTTTGTATTATTTTTTTTGGGGGGGAGGGTTGGTGAGCGTTTTTTTTTGTTTCGTTCTGTTTTTCCTGGTCAGGGCTTCCTTCGAGTAACACTCCATTTAGTGGCCTCTTGCTGTGGAAAATAAGGGCACTTTTGTTCCGGTCAGCAAGGTATTGTTTCGATACTAGCCTTCTAAAATGAGTATCTCTTCAGGGACTTACTTGGCTAAACTCTGAAGTGTTCTTGGGAACCTAAAGACCAGTCACCTCCTGTTATCCGAGAAATAGCGTACTTAAAATTCTGCTTGTTTTCAGACGTAGCCAACTTTTACAAGCTTCTTTTCTTGTTCAAAAGAAAGGCAAAGCCGTTTTCCAGGTCAAGGGCTCTTTTTCCTCAGCTGTGCAGTGAGGCACATGACTTCTGAAATCAAGAATATGAAATGGGACAGGTTTATTCTGCTCAAATCTTTTGGGAACCAATGCAGTAAGGCATTTTGTAACTATTTACCAGTATGCCTGCAAAGTGTTTGGGATGAATTCCTTGTGGATTTGGAGGTTTGGTGAATCTTGGCGTCAACCAGGAAGTAGTTGCTCTGGTGGATGATTTTCACCTGTAAGCTCATAGGCAAGGTAGATACAATTGTAGCAATTCAGTTGTCTGGACTTACAGAGAGATAAACAGATTATTGGTGCTAGTGAGATAACTGGGTTAATGTTAAGAAGACATTGGCAAAAAGATGGTGTTTAACTGCTGTGAGAGTGTATGTGTGGTAGAGAATTTATTTTCTTAAAGAAACACTGACTTCTGAAATCTTAGTCTTACAAGAACAACACTCTGTGTCCTTGTATTAGAATGGGCAGTTTAGCGATATGATCATTACAAATCCCTTATGTTTAATATCTAGCACTTCACAGTGTACTTGTAAAAGGATGGGGAGGATATCAGAAATCCTGTGTTGAAAATTCCAGCTGTGCGTACAGAGGTCATTGTAGTGGGGCTTGAAGTTTTCCACGAGCAAATCATGACAACTAACAGTGATGAAAGGAACTCCGTTAATTCAAATGTAATAGCTATTTAGAGAAATTGGATAGATGGATGCTCTGCAGTGTTAACTAATTTACAAAAGAACGGGTATTAAATGAATTAAACCAAATGAATTGCTCTTTACTCTGGAAAAGTAAATTGCTAGTACGTGCAGGTTATATGCATGCGCTTGCAAATACTGGGCTTGATGACTCTCGGTTCCTCTAAAATATGATAATAAAGTTCTGTTTCTGCTGGTAATCACCAATTAGGCTGAAATCTTTGTTTACTGGTCTTGAGATAGTCTTCCAGGCCTTCTGCATTATGAGTATGTAACAGGAAATTTTGAGCTCAGGGTCACCCAAGCTAAGAGGCAGCCCAGCTAGATGAGCTCCTAACTGGGTTTTTGGGTTTGTGTTTTTTTGTGGATTTTTTTTTTTCTGTTGTCAATTTATAGCCTTACAAGTACTGGATTTGAGAAATAAATGCTCAACTTTGAGAGAACCCAGCCTTCCTTGTTTTGCTGTTTTGTTTCTGTTAGTATTTTGCATACGTTCATTTTGTTTAAAGTGTGTGAGAGAAGAATATTTCAGGGATGCCTTTCATCTGTGGTTTCGGCACATCAGTGTTACCTGGCTCGTTTGTGGCCCAGCATTTTAACACTACCTGAGTAAAGCCCATAGTGTAAAAATTAGGATTCCCCTTAAGTTTTTAAAAGGTCTGTGTTGGTATTGCTGAAGTCATATTATGGATATTGACAATGCTCAGAAACTTGGAAGTAGGTGTTGCTTTCTCACACCCATACTCTAAAAGCCATTAGTCCTTCACTACAGAAATAGTGAATTTCCATACCTATTTGCCTTTGGAACCTATGATCATGAGATAAATATGTACATAACTATTGTTCGATGAAGCAGAAATTTGTGTATGTATACATACAAAAACACATAATGTTTCGTTTCCCTACAACACGGTGGCGTATGCAATATTGGAAGCTGCTAGAGCTCATGAAAAAATCCAGAGGATACCAATTATATTTCTGTTAGTGGAATATGTATAACCTCCAGGGTTGCCCTCTCTTGCAGCTTTTTGTTTTCCTATATTTTGTTGCTTTAATAGTATTTACACATTTGACCTCTACATCTTGTGTCAGAGCTTTACTGAAATTCTGTACAGAAATTCTGCTTTTGTAGTTTGTGTCCTTTGCTATGGCAATCTTGTGGAGATCTTTTTTATTTAAAAAATCAACAGAATTTGCTGTTGTCAAAGGTTGATTTTACTGGGCAAGAACTTTTCCCCCTGTTTTGGGCTTAATAATAAATTAAAAGGTATTTTTTAACTGAGAAATGAAAGATTAAGAGATTGTTAACTGCCTTTTAAAGGCCAGTTTCCTTCTTTTGTTTCTCTTTCCTTGCAAAGGAAGCTAATCTGTTTTTTGACTTGTGGAAATTGTTACATGATTTGTAGATTACCAGAAGGTACTGGGGGTGGGTGGATATGAGAGGGTCTGTCAGACTGTGAACTCTAGGCTGTAGCAGTTTCCACAGTTAAATCCTCCTTGTACCCCAGCATTTAATGTCCAGGTAGTTAACTTCCACCTGCTGTTCATACGTGTTTCTTTGACCCCACCATTCTATGAAGAACCCACATTTGGTTGATTGTCTGGGTTTGTTGGGTTGTTTTTTGGGGGGGAGGGGGGGGGGTGGGAAGAGGTGTGTATGTTTGTTTTTAAATACTTTAGCTTTGATCCTTCCTTCCTGGCATGGAAGCCCTTGTTCTCCATACTTTACCTCTGAACAAAAGCTTTTGTATGTGCTTGTCCAAATGATTATTTACTAGTCTCTGACTTACTGAATGTAGCTGAGGTTGCTGTGTAACAGTCTTTATTACTTAATGTTTTTCTCAGTCTTTTTGTCATCTTCAAACTGAATTTGGGGTTGGTGCAGCTTTCTTAAAGGTCACTAATGCTGTCCCACTCAACATTTTTGTTAAGGTCTTCCACTGTACACCTAGTTAGTTTTGGTTTGTTTTGGTCTTTTTCCCCCTAAATAGTTACCACTTGAGATGTGTTTTAGGTACTAGGTTTTCTCCTAGGTTTTAGTTAATTGAAGAAATGTCAGAAATTTTATTCAGTGTTCTGATTTTCTTTATGCAGTGTTTTAAAGTCTTCATGAAAAAAGTGCATCAAAACTGTTAACTTTTGATAAATTTGCTTTTAACTACATATTTCAGTTTTTCAAGGTATTCAATATAAACTGCTGCAAATTTATGGTAGTTTGATGTAATTGAACTTTGTAGCAGCTGTTCTCTCACTGGGGATTGTTCCAGAATTCAGGGAGATACGGAGAGGTTTCTTGTTCTTGTCTTTTTATTTTTATTTTTAATTTTTTTTTGCCATCGTAGCTTTATCTTCTGATTGCAACTTTATTTTCTGAAATTTGCTGCTGTTCCAGGACTTAAATTCTTGCGTAATTATTTCCTGAAATAACAATGCCTGACTCAGAAATTGCTTAAGTCATCTCTCTCAGAAAGTCTGAACTATATGATCTTAGTAGAGCTGCCTGTGGGATGTTAGTCATTGATTAACATTCTCCTTTACTAAAACAAAAAAAAATATTAGAGACGGCATTGTAGGAGAAGGATCCCTCCCCTGTCTTACAATGCAGGTAATATATCTGCAGCTTTGGATGCTTTTCCTAGTGCTGCTCTTAAATAGGGGCTAAAGCAAGTCTGTAAACCTAAAGTTCAGTTATATCTTCATTTAATGAACTGTATAACTTGATGTAACTTGACATATTTTCTGGTTTTGAGTTCCTCAGCCCTAGTAAATGATCAAAAGTAGTCAGTAACTTAATCAGGTTCATAAGGCTGTGCTTAGTAATACAGCTGGGTAATTTTAACCACCTTCATCTGGAACTGGACTGGGGAAATGCATTGGAAGCAAATGAAGGTGAATGGGATTATGCTTGTGAGATTAACACTAATATAACTGTATCGAAAGCTGGTTTGTAATCTTGTACCCTATTGTCACCAAGTGTGCTATTTGAATACAAAGGACAGGAAGTCTCAGGCATGGCTGTACACCCTTTTTATGTAAACCTTGAGTCAGAAACAAAAGCTTTAGCTTTGCCAGATGCATTGTATCTGCAGTTAACTGCCGTAAGTGGTGAGGTGTATGTGACTGCTCTGCTTGTTGTTCTGTCAGTCCCTCATTTCAACAAGGGAACCTGCTTCTCCACATTTAACAGCTGAAAAAGCCCTCAGAGGTAATTAGCTCCTGTTAATTGTGTGAAAATTGGTGACTGAGAGAGATTCAAGTTAGTGTGTGCCAGTGCAAATGGTTGCTGCAGAAGCTCAGCTGTAGGGTGGCCGAATGCTTGCAAACTTGGAACTGTCACTGTGGGGATGCTCTGTTACAGATGATGGGAGGCAAGAGGGAGCATCAGGGTATTGAGGGAAACTTGAAGATACCAGTTTGTGGAAGTTGTGATAAGCTGTTACAATTTGCGGAAGGAAATCTTGGGCTGTTTCCTAGAGCTTTTTTCCATTGTGGAAGAAGCCAAAGAGCTGATTTTCTTCCTTTAACTTTGATAAAACTCAGATATACAAGTTTAAAATTTGCTTTCAAGAGGCATGCAATGGAGAGGACTTCTGAGAAAGATATTTTGTCTCTTCATTGCTGTATTTTCTTTCAGAGTTGCTTTTAGTGTATTTAACATTCTGCTGTGTCCTGAGGGTAGTTCTTAAGCTTCTGTATGTTAACATTATTGAATTAATTATTACTGTTATATGGACTTGATGAAGATTAGGCTTTGCAGTGTTTCAGGTTGTTTGCCTGAGGTTCTAAGCTGAGGAATATGATTAGCTGATTGGTCTGCCATGACTTTAAGTCTTGGCCTAAACACAAATAGGACATCTGCATGAGAAAGCATGGATTGTATATTTCCATGGTAGTTAAAAAATAATTTCTTTTGAAAAAAGATGAAGATTAGAAGAAGAAATATGAAGGCTGCTTGTGTTCTTGTCAAGTTGCATTTCTTTGTAAGAGTGCTACTTCAAGTAACTGCAGATATATTACCTGTGTCTTTTCAAGGCTGAACAGGCCTACGTCCCTCAGCCTTTCCTCATAGCAGAGGTGCTCTTGACCCTTAATCATTCTAGTAGCCCTTTGCTGGACTTGCTTCAGGAGCTCCATGTCTGTCTTGAACTGGGGAGCCCAGATCTGGACACACCACTCCAGGTGAGGCTTCACCAGGGCAGAGTAGAGTGGGAGGATCACCTCTCGCTCCACATGCTGGCCACACTATTCCTGATGCACCCCAGGATACCATTGGCCACCACGGCCACAAGGGCATGTTGCTGGCTCATAGTTAACTTGTCCACCAGGAGCATCAGGTCCCTCTCTGCAGAGCTGCTTTCCAGCAGGTCAGCCCTAACTTGTACTGGGCTGTGGGGTTATTCCTCCCCAGATGCAAGATCCAGCCCTTGTGTTTGCTCAATTTCAAGAAATTCCTCTCTGCCTGTCTCTCCAGCTTGTCCAGATCTTTCTGAGTGACAGCACAGCGCTCTGGGCAATAGCCACTTCTCCTAGTTTTCTGTTGTCAGCAAACCTGATGAGGAGGGGCAGTCTTCGTCCAAATCATTGATGAATGAGTTAAATAATACTGAACCTTGAGTTGAACCTTGGGGAACACTGCTAGTTACAGTTATTCAGCTAGACTTTAGTAGGTTGTTCACCTTTTGTTGTGAATGACATGAAGTGAAAGAGTTGAACTGCATAGAATCATAGAATCATAGAATATTAAGGGTTGGAAAGGACCTCAAGATCATCGAGTTCCAACCCCCCTGCCATGGGCAGGGACACCTCCCACTAAACCATGCCATCCAAGGCTAGGTCCAACCCCACCTTGAACGCCGCCAGGGATGAAGCATTCACAGCTTCCCTGGGCAACCCATTCCAGGGCCCCACCACCCTTGCATGTTGACAGGGACAGTACCATCTAAGACCTTTGTCCTGATGCAGCTTGCGACCAAGATGCTGGCTTATAATTTTTGCTTGTGGACTGAATGGCAGGTAATGGACGTTTTGTTTAGAAGTTGAATTATGTTGTAGGAATTTCTTGCTTGAGTTCATCCTTGAACTGAAAAAAAAATTGCTCAAAAATACGAGGAGCTTTGAAGGCAGTTTCTCACAAAGACGAAAGGCAATTTAAGTTAATTGAAATAAAATACTATCCCAAAATATTTACCAGACCAGTGGTGGAAATATACTACTAACTTTGTATAAGGAACAAAAATATTATATTCAGAACAGCTGTCTTCAGAAAAGCTTACAGGCCTTCCTGATCTGCTTGTTCCATAATAGCCTTCCTCTCCTTGAAAAATCCTGAGAGAACTGGAACATTTTGCATCTTTTCGTGAAGGTCAGCATTGTGTAGTTTTGCAGAATCAACCAATTTCAGAGTTGGGCACCCCTGCTGAAAAGCCCTGCCAGAGCATAATACAAAAAGAAAAGTGTTTTCCTAAGTAGCTGACTCAAAATTAATGTCAGTGCTACCAATCCAGTGCCTCCACACTTCTCTCCCTAGCAAATAACTCACTGAACCTTTGGAAATCAGCAGTCATATAGCGTAGATCAGAGAAGATCTCAGTAAACAGATGTGTCACTTTGTGGCCAGTATAATAACATCATGACTTTTACAAGAGCTGCATTATAACATGGAGAAGAGGGAAGTGAATCTAAAACATGTGAATGAGGTTCTGGCCATGAGCACGAGTCACAAAGATCATAGAATCATAGATGACAAAGAACAAGGGAACAAACCCAAACTTAAATACGATGATCTTGGTAAGAATGCCAATTGTGAAAGTGTTGTTGAATGCTCACTGCAGTTACAAGTGTACTTGTAGGGAGGCAAATGCCCTATCTTTAAAGAAAAACAGCAGAAGAAACTAAAGAAAAAACCCAAACAATTGCAGGCTGCCTAACAACTGCAAAATGAAGACAAAATCCAGCAAGGAACCAATAATTAAAGGCAGTAAGTGGAGGCACTAAGCCCATCCATTAATAAATGTACATCAACAAAGTAATCAGCAGATTAAAGTCCAAATAATGAAAACATTAGGACTGCAATACTAATTTAAAGAACTAAAGTAAGCAGAGGAGACATTATCATTGTCTCTGAAGATTCACCCCGTGTATATGTCCTCAAAAATAAAATTTAATTTTTAAATAATTAAATAGCTTTTACTGGCCTGGGGGGGAAGTTTAATCTACATATTTTGTGGTTTAGTTTTGCTGAATAATAGTGGGTTGGTTATATTCCACCCACAAGCTTTTAAAATCAAAATGTAACCATTCTAGTCAGGAGTAGATATAATACCACCAGTAATTACTCTAAATATTAGTAGGTGATGTCGTTGTTCTGTGAGAACAGTAGTAAAATAAGAAGGAATAGTATCTTTTTGGTAGTAGACAGTAGGAATTTCACTAATAAATGTTTCCCAATAGAAAAGGTATTTCCATCATGGTGTGATCTGAAAAAGCCTGAAAGAGAATCATAGCAAATTAGTCTTGAAAAAAAAACCCTTGAAAATCTGATCTTTGCAGAATGACAGATTTGCCATTTTTTAATGATAATTTTAGTTAAAATTACCGTTACAGCTTTATTAGATGGAAAGATGGCCAAAATGCAGTGACATATTATGAGTAGTCTATTATCTTTTGAATAAAAAGAGACAGGATGAATTTCCTAAGCAGTTAAGTATTGTAAATGACAAGATTTCTGATTTAAGGCCTTTTTAACAGTTTAAATGACATTGCAGAATGTCACTTTTTCTAGGTCTCTCCTCTCCCTTTTTTCTTTGTCCTGCAGATTTTTATATGACGTTAAGTTTTACTCCCATCTATCCACGTCTACCTACTCATTCACTGTTGTAGTTGTGTATGCCACTATTCCCACAGCAACAGGTGTGGAAAATAATTGCTACTAAAATCAGTTGAAATGTAGTGCGAGAAAAAAAGTTCCAATTCATTGTAAGCATTTATTTAGGTAGTTGGTAACATTTTGATATACGCTATTTAGCAAATTACTAAAGTTTCTGCAATTTTTAGCGCCACATGTGATGAGGTTATCTATTACAATCTTTACAAAATTGATACAGCTAAAATATCTTCAATAGTTTTCTGTTCCTGTCTCTTCAGTTATTAAAATTATGTATCTGTCAAAAGTTCATTATGGTACAAAGATGAAAATCCCATTATTTTAGGATTCTAAATGTCTTAGATCTGGTTGAGAACATCATAATACGATGAAGCCACTTTCATAGCTTGTACAACTACAATTTCCAATGTTTTACTTTTCCATTCTAGATACTTGCCAGGCACATAGTGCGTTGTTAAACCTGGGAATGGTTGAGGCTGCGGGGTCATGGGTGATCTGCTGGAATCACATACTAGCTGCAGTGGCTGATGCTTCTGACTTGCTTAGATATAAGGAAGAAGTTCTTTACTATGAGGGTGGTGAGACACTGGAATAGGTTACCCAGAGAAACTGTGGCTGCCCCATCCGTGAAAGTGTTCAGGGACAGGTTGGCTGGTTTTTTGAGCAACCTGGTCTAGTGGAAGGTGGCCCTGCCTGTGACACATCATCTTTAAGATCCCTTCCAATCCAAATCATTCTGTAATTCAGTGTTTTCTCCAGTTCTGTGCTGTATGTGCATGTAATAATAGCCTGTTTCAGATACTCCAACACCTGCTGGCTCTTATACCTCTATCACAGAAGACTGCAGAGTAGTCATTAAAACAGAGGTATGAGATATCTGTTCCATTGTTGACATAGCTACAGCCAAAAGGTAATTTTAACCAAAAAGAGCAATGTATATTTAAGAGTACTGAATTAGCTTATGCTCTGAATCAAAACACATTTCACTTTCACATAACAAAACATATGTGATCATCCTGATTTTTGCTACTAGGATAAGCAAGCTGCTAAAGTGCAGCAGTTCCTGTAACATAACAGAACTGCAGTGAATGCTGAAGTCTGTTGGCTGTTTTTTCAGTACTCTTAATAGTTCCAGAAGTTATGAAGGGAGCAACTTCAGGTGATTATAATAATGTTTATGACCACTTTAAAGTTCAAAATATTTTTTTAGGTGTAAATTCAGTGTACTTGTTCAGTATTTTTCAGTCTTGCCTTCAGTAATCTTGTGTTTTCTAACAGTCCTTTTTCACTTCCTAACTTGCTTGTGTTTGGAGGTGACAGCAAGAAGTAGTGTTACTTGGATGTTATTCACCTCTGCTAATAGACTGCACTGTAATATTTCTGGGAATCTTGATATCTGGAGATTGCCTCTACTGCATTAGTCTTTTCTAAGTGCTAAATTTTTTATAAATACCTAATTTAAAAAAACCAATGCAATATATTTAATGATATGAAACTTAACATTCGTTACAAGCATACCAGTATCACTTAAGCCTTTCAGACTTTTTTTTCTGGCCTGTTATAGTGTATATTCTAAGAGATCTCAGTACAGCAAGTCTTTGTACTTTGGCTTTTTCTTTCCCTACTGCAAAGCTTCGTGATCCTTTTTTTTTTTTCTTTTTAATCTTCAGGTATCACGTGATCTTGCAATAGGTAATTTTAGTGACATTTCATATTGATTTCTAAGATGGATGCAGTTTATCTTTGAACAACAAAAAACCTGAAAAGTTACGTGTAAGAGCATGTGAATGGCATTTTAGTAGAGATGTGTATGGTAAGAGAAATAAGTTAGAATTTCAACATATTTCTGGTTTTTGCATTCTTCAGTTTCTTGGTTTTAATTTGTGGATCAGCTAAGTTAGCAGATACTTTTTCTGCCCATTCCATTTAGAAAAGTTATTCAAAATGCAGACAAGGTGCAGCAACAACTACCATTTACTTTGTCATATCAGTGAAGAGGAGACAGATCTCTTTAATGTCACTTTTTCTAGAGTTTTAACACTTGGATTTTTGTTTAGTGCCATTAGACACTCTTTGAGATAAAATAGAATTGCTCTCTCAAGGACTTCTGTTGCTAAATTCAAGTTCTTACATGCATGGGAATGAGTTTTATGGACAGTAATCTTCTGGTGATGGGAGCTAATTTCTTCAACCACTTTTGGTCATGAAAAGCCTCTAGAGTTTCTTCAAAAACCACAGGAAAGGCAGTGATAACGGCTGTGGGATACCCAGGCGTTAAATGCTGTGCTATCTGTGGTTACTTCACTTTGAATATGTGGAGCAGGTTTTGCAGTGATATTAAAAATCCAGGTCAGTTCTGCACCTCAGCTATTGGAGGCTGGAGTGGTGCAGCACAGCTTGCAGTATGAGGCTGCACATGCCTTTGTTTTCTTTGGAAATGCTGCCTCTCGGTGCTGCTTCATCATTTAACTTGCAGATATTGGCAGCTGGAGAGGTTTCTGAATTTTGGAAATCCTAAACTGCGCATGGTACTGGAAAACCACTGTTAGGTTAGCTTTTCGTTAGCTGAAATTTGGATGTTTGCATGTTCAAGTCATTGCACAAAAAATCAGGAGGAATTACTTGATATGTGTATTTCATTAATTGGTGATTGTCTTGAACTTAGAAGGAAGACAGATAGTTTTTTCGTGTGTGTTTTTGTTTGGTTTGGGTTTTTTTTTATTTTTTCTTTTTTTTTTTTAGATTGGGTTTGTGCTTTTTTTTCCATCAGTTGTGATGTCACGAGTGAAAATCCCTATTGGTGTTTGGTGGATCACAAAGAATGGCTGGTATTTTTTCATGAAGTATAAAGAAAATCTATTGTATATGTCTATGTAATCTGTGTATGTCCCATCATATGTTTAATTTCTTTTGATGCCTTTTTTTGGGGTAGGGGGTGTGTGTGTGAACGTTTAAAGGGACTTTAGAGCAAACTTGATTCAAATTTACAGAACTTACTAAACATGTTGTTACTGGTTAAATTGGTGAGAGTGTAGAAGAGCGAAGTATGCTCATCATCAACAATTGAGGTGTCTGTATTTAGAAACTTAGTGTCATTCACTCGAAACAAACCTCCAACTCTTTTACAGGTCTTTTTACAGTGAACAAACACCGTTCAGCAAAAGAAGCTGTGATTTCTGCTGAGTTAAATTGTCTACCTGTCTTTTTGTTTAATAACAAGATCAAACTTGGATTTTTATGTCAATAAAAGCAGTGTACCCTTGCAAGTTCTCTAGCACTCTTTTCTAGGGATCAGGCCCCAAGTTCTATATAGTTTGAGAGTTTGCTTTGTGTCAGTGTTTAGTATCTTTGGTTGTTAGCTGTACAGCTGCTAAACCAAACACTTAACGTATAAAAACATGCTTCATACTTCTACGATAAACCATATGTTCAGTGATCTCTCACAACAGGACATTGACTGATTAATGTACTGTAGAGGGAAACTAGGAAACCTCTCTTTTTCTTTCCTTTTTTTTAATGGTAATTTTTATTCCTGTGATTGCCTCGGTGCCCTGAATACTCCTGTGTCAGCAATTAGCGGTAGCAGTGTTTCATTAATCCGTCAGATTTCTGATGCGGCACATTCTGAGACCAAGAGATAATAGGGAATCATTTGTTTAAACCTCAGGATTAGCCTCTGATGCGTCAGGCTGCAGTGCGTCATTAACAGCAACAGTGGTAGAACAGTAAGCTAAAGCAGATACATGGCCTGTGATTGGTACTCTGAGATCAAATGACTGCTGTGCTGTTTTTTTACCTTTAAGCTGGTAAACAGGTATTGCAGCTTACATAAATTTGAGTAATATCTGTGTGTTTATATTTCCCTGTTGTATGAATCACTTAGTGGGTTGTATTCCATAAATATTTGTTTTACCATGTTAAAATAAATGTAAGTCCACAAAGTAATTTTATAAGATATCTATATATATCAACAGACTCTGAACTTTCAGAATACTTGCCAGCATTCATGTTGGTAAGTCCCTATAGGACTTAATTCTGAACAGCTTTATATGCATACATAAGCAAGAAACATCATGGGTAGTTATTTTCATTGTGCCATTAACACATCTGATACCAAATCCGTACTGAAAGGAGCTCAGTTTTGTTTTTCATTGTTAAATGCATCTAGATTATTATTAATGCAAAATGCATTTGAGATGTTTCCTTATACAACACAGCAGTTGTATGAAACCCGGGGAGTTTTTATGTTCCTTGTAAGCTTTTGTAAGGAGATACTTGGTTTCTGTGCTGAAGCACTAGCTTTTAAAAGTAAGAACTCTTCAAAATGCTAGCAGTTGATTTAATTTGTAAATTACACAGTATATTGAACTTGCAAATTATTGTGCCATTAGAGAGATAAAAGAGTATTTATAGGTGCTTTCTCCTTTTGATTGAATGGTACTGTCACAAGAGCACTGTAAGTGCACAATGGCTGAAGTGATGAACCTTGCAATCCTATTTGGCTCATATGCAGAGACAGCGAGAGATCCTGCAGGGCTGAATGGCAGATAGCAACTTGTCTACAGTGCAATCACAACAAGGCATAAATGAGCTCTAGTTCACCTGTATTACCACTATCAGGTTTGTTATCAACAAATGTCAAAGTCCCATGTAAGGGTTGTGCTGCACAGATTTAGGAGAGGTTTTCCACTTTGACCAGATAGTTTCAATCTGTCGCTATTACTAATGCTCAAAGACTATCAGGCTACTTCTTGTTGTAAATCAGCCACTGGCTTTGACATCAGGTCCACTATCCTCTTGCATATCTTTTGGGTTTTAGGTCACTTCACTGGCTTGCAAACCTCCTCAAACCTCACCTGTAAGATCATAGAATGACAGAATAAGCTGGAAAGGACCTTCGAAGGTCAACTAGTCCAACCCCCCTGCAATGGGCAGGGACCTCTTCAGGTTGTCCATAACCGCATCCAGCGTGGCCTTGAATGTCTCTAGGGATGGCACATTGACCCCACCTCTCTGGGCAACCTGTGCCAGTATTTTACCACCCTCATTGTAAAGAATTTCTTCCTCATGTACAGCCTCAATCTCTTCTTTTAGTTTAGAACTGTTACTCCTTGTCTTGTTGCAACAGGCCCTGTTAACATGTCTCTCCCCATCTTTCTTATAGGCGTCTTAAGTACTGAAGAGCTGTGGTAAGGTCTCCTCATAGTCTTCTTTTCTCCAGGCTGAACTAAGTTACATCAAAGGAAAACTAGCTCTTGCAGCCTGTCTTCCTTTGCCTGTTGTTTCAGGAAGAGGACCGTGAGGGAGCCACAGCCAATGTGGCATCTGTTCCAACATGGGAAACATTTTCCTGAGCCCTCTGGCTGCAGAATGGCTCCACTGCCCATAGCACAGGTTGTGCTGATGGCTGTGCTCCACAGAAAGTGAGGAGATAAGGGCTTCCTCCTGGTTCTGCTGACAAAATAACACAGCCTCAAGGTCAACCATGACATATATATAAATCCATTTGCCAAAATGTACTCTTGCCTTATCTTCTGTTACTGCAAGCACTGGGGGGGGACTTAGTTGAGGACAATCCTATCCCGGTCCTTTCTAAGGCCAAGCAGATCCCTGCTTGGATGCAGTATGGAGGTGGGTGGGAGGGAGGGAAGTGAATCTCTTTGCTTTTCTTTCTTATCTTGAAATGTATCAGCTGACGTGAAGGCATAACTACCCTACAAAGGGAGGTAGAATTTTGTTTGTGTTTAATTCAGTGCACTGGCTTCTTGTGTACCTGGTATTCTTGATTTGAAATTAGCAACAACTGCTTGAACAAACCTTTTGCTTTTAGATTCTGTTATCTGTTGAGTTCCTATGTTGCCTATCTAACTTTGGTCTGAAATGTTCCGTGTCTTCACAGCTTTTTTATATTCTGTGGGTTTTTTTTTTGTGGAAAGACATAGGAAGAAATACAAGTCAGCGTGAACTGGGATGGATTAGAAATTTGCTAGCTATGATGCCTGGTTTCATGGTTTCCATATTTTTGAATGACCACCTCCTGTTACCAGTATTATATATAAAGACGAAAGTATAACAGTTTTGAAATACTGATTTTAATCTTTAAACATGTGGACTTTACCTTCTAATTCTTTTTTTGCCTGTTGTAATTTCCTTCTGTAATTTCTACGGATGGTAATTACAGTGTTTAGCAGAATCTTCAAGTCCACAGGTAAACGAGGGAGAAGTCAAGAAAGAATAAGAAAGTCATAGATTCTGGCAAGGAAAGCTGATTTACTGTTCTTTGTAATGAGGCAGGTTGCAGGAATAAAAATAGCATGAAAAATACATGGAAACATTTTTAAGTTTTTGCAAATGTCTTTGCCGCTTAACTGCTCAATATCTAATTACTACTTCTATTTCAAGAGAACTGATTTTAAAAGTAGACTACAATAAAATACAATAAAAATGCTTATTATAGCTTAAGTTGGTAATGTTGGTACCTTTAATTTGAGTGGCTACAATCTCATTCTAGCCTTTCCGCTTCCACTTTGTTTTTGTTGGCTGATGGAGAGTATTATCTCTGCATTTCTAAAGAAGCCAAATAACATCCTGATGTATAGGCATTGCATGAGCTAGTTAAGTCTGAGATTGCAGCTGCACCTTATGTTATAAGGAAACCAGTGAATAATGAACAAATACTTCCTGAAATGTAAAGTATCAGATGAAGAAGACTTCAAAGCTCAGGATTTTATAATTCATTCTATCTGCCATCTCCATTGAAAAGTTTTTCTTTCCCTAAAGTGTATATGCCTAGGTTATATTGTGAATAAGAGGTATACTTACAGGAAATAAATAGCAATCCTTTAGGTTATGTTGAGTCAGCAGAACCTAGATACGCTAAGAAGTCTTACTGATGTGCAATGTTTTCATAGAATCATAGAATCATAGAATAGTTAGGGCTGGAAAGGACCTGAAAATCATCTAGTTCCAGTCCCCCTGCCATGGGCAGGGACACCTCCCACTAAACCATGCCACCCAAGGCTCTGTTCAACCCAGCCTTGAGCACTGCCAGGGATGGAGCATTCATAACTTCCCTGGGCAGCCCATTCCAGTGCCTCATCACCCTCACAGTAAAGAATTTCTTCCTCATATCTGATCTAAACTTCCCCTGTTTAAGTTTGAACCTGTTACCCCTTGTCCTCTCACTACAGTCTCTAATGAAGAGTCCCTCCCCAGCATCCCTATAGGCCCCCTTCAGGTATTGGAAGGCTGCTATGAGTTCTCCACGCAGCCTTCTCTTCTCCAGGCTGAACAGCCCCAACTTTCTCATCCTATCTTCATATGGGAGGTGCTCCAGTCCCCTGATCATCCTCGTGGCCCTCCTTTGAACTTGTTCCAACAGTTCCATGTCCTTTTTATGTTGAGGACACCAGAACTGCACACAATACTCCAAGTGAGGTCTCACAAGAGCAGGGTAGAGGGGCAGGATCACCTCCCTCGACCTGCTGGTCACGCTTCTTTTGATGCAGCCCAGGATATGATTGGCTTTCGGGGCTGCAAGCGCACACTGAAGCTGGCTCATGTTCATATTTTCATCGGCCAACATCCCCAAGTCCTTCTCTGCAGGGCTGCTCTGAATCTCCTCCCCGCCCAACCTGTAGCTGTGCCTGAGATTGCTCCGACCCAGGTGTAGGACCTTGCAGTTGTCATGGTTAAACTTCATCAGGTTGGCATCAGCCCAAACCACAAGCATGTCAAGGTCATTCTGGATGGCATTCCTTCCCTCCAATGTATCAACCGAACCACACTCTCTAGTTGTTTAATTCAGTGAGACCTTTCTGTCTGGAAATGCTTAGTTTGTTGTGCTGAACCGATTGTCTTCCAAGTGACTCTGTTTGAATGATTCTGGTTGAATCATGTGCCCTTTCAGTCCTTGTTGTCTCCAGATGTCTCATTTTTCCTGTATTGGTGAAACACTAGATGATTAATATATGCTACAAGCAGGTAGAAGTTTGTGGAAAGGTGATATTCATTCTGCAGGCTCTCAGTAAGGACACTGAATGCAGATCATTGTAGCCTTCAGTAGGTGTGTCAGTCTGTATGAGTCTGTACAGTGGACTCATCTTTGTTGTTTCCTTGGGGACCAAGAAGGTTTGGGATCTCACAAATATCTACCCCTATCCCCAAAGCTATTCTCTTCCATTCCATGTTATGGCATTTGCAGAATTCTTTGCAACAGCCTTGGGGATTTTTCTGACATTGAAAAATAAAGGAAAAATCTGCAACAGAATGACCTTTTATTAACTAGAAACCTTAAGCAACTTGTCAGAGCTGCTGGGGTAAAAGCAACACCATAGTGTATTCAAATTTAAAATTGGGACAGTTACATTTTCAGTTTTGTGTCTGTTAATGCCTTCCCTTATTCCCTGGCTGGCTGAAATTTTCATAATAGGAGCCTTTAGCTGAGGCTTTAGAGAGACTGTCCAGTTGACTAATAATATGTAATAATATATAATCTGCATATACTGGAAAATTGATCAGGATTGTTTTCCACTGGGCTGTATAAAAAGGTTGCATTTCCTCCTCTGGCTGCTTGGAAGCCTTTCTTGACTTCACTGATGGGCATTTGAGGGCAGGGGTGAATAGCCCATTTTCATTTGGATAGCTGTGGCTGAGCGTGAGCTGCTCTTTCCATGGTTGTTGCAGTTAGAAGGAACAGCTGAGCAATTTGCCGTTTGCTTGTATCTTCTGGGGCTTTCTCTTCCCTTTACATTAACTTATTTTAGCATCATGACATCATTGCAAATTCATCTGACCTGAGGCAACCTGATCTGTGGTCAATGATGATAGTACTGTTAAGACAGATATATAGTTATGGTGGCATGCGGGTAAAGCTGAATTTAAAATTTGGGATGCTATTTCTGCACCTGGGACTAATCCTCTAAATAAGAAACAAGCTTATTACACGTTTCCAGTAGAACTTACTTTATAAAGCTATCAGGCTTAAAAAAAAAAGAAAATCTGCCTCTGATGGATGGTGAATCAATAATCTCCTGCTGTATATGAAGTGTTCCATAAAGAAGCTCCATTTTAGGAGAGTAAATGGAGATTAGGCCTGCTAGGAGAGAAATTTTGTGTTATAAGTCATCGAGGCTGCTTATTTCTTTTCCTCCCTCCATGCCCCCCTGCCCGGTTTCTCTCGCTTTTTCCTTACAGAGAATATTGTGCCAATGGAGGGAGAATGGTAGTCCTAACTGTGTTACTTTTGTTTTGCGCAAGTGAATATTGAGAAGTTCTTGGGGGGTTCCTTAAAAATAATTATGTCTTCAGAAAAATAATTTTGTCTTCTTGTGCCCTACTCCCCAGATGTTATCAGTGGGCCTTACAGAGCATATTTTGCCATATGTGCTTGTGCAAAAGCGGAGTCCTAGGAGGAGTTAGGAAGAGACAGTGAGGTATAGAGGGGCTGCTGAGAGGCAGAAAAACCAGCCTGTGAAGGGTCAGAGCCTGGGGAGAACAAGGTAGGAGTCAGCAGGGAGGGAAGGTGAGTGGAGGGTCTTCAGTAAAGCGGCTGGTCTTCTGCTGTGGCTTGTTTTCCAAGGAACGGGGGCATAAGGTGGGTAAGTTATTTTTAACTTCCTTTTTGGAGGGTGGAAAAGGTGTTATGGTGCTTTTATTTGACATCACACCGAATTATTGATCAGTGAGGACGTAGATAGAAACAGATATACACGCACACACACGCATGCATGCATGCAGTGCATATATATATATTTGTGTGTCTGTAAGTGGAAAAGGCTACTGTTTGAGATAACCAGGCAATTTCGCATTTAAAAATACAAACAGTGAAGAAATGATAGAATTTCAGAGTCTGCGTTTTCAGCTGCTTTCTCCTGATGGGATCAAATAATAGGATTAACACTGCAAAACCAAAACCAGTATGTAAATAGCCCTTGCTTTAAGTTATGCTACAGCTAAACAGTTTGTACTTCTCAGCACCTATAAATAATTGGTAATTCTTGCATTAATACGTATGTTGGTAAAAACTCTACTGTTTTTTCATGATTATAAGCACCACCATTAGAAGAATATAGAACAGATATTCACGCTGTGTGACAATCTTCTACTGTTTTATTTCCTGTTTATATAGGGATATTGGGTTGGAGCAGTGCTCACTTTGTAGGGTAGAAGGTGAAAGTATGGCCTGGCTTGCCACAGAACCTCATCAGAAATATAGTCAGCTTCTGAGGACTGTATCGGATTTAAAGCATCCACCTTTACCAGGTTGTAACCTGTCTAGCAACCACATAAGGTTCCAGAAGTTGTTCAGAAAAATCTTGTTGATTCTGATGCAGTTGCTCTAAAGACAGTAACTGCAGTGGGTGCAGGTTGCCTGGATTCCTGCTTAAAGTATCTGGCAAATTGCATCCAAATCGCCAGAGCTAGTGTGTTCATGCCTGTGTATCAGTACTCTTCTTGCCTGTTCTGTCTGTTTTCTAAATTACCAGCATATGTTTGGCTGGGCTTTGGTGATTTGTTATGAGGACACCTCCCGTTTTGCTTGAGAGTGCCAACAGGCTCTGTTAGAACACAATCTTCAATCCTAAATCCATTACATGTCAAACCGAAAAGATTCCAACATTTGTCTTTGTCACGTGTGTGTAGAGTTTGTATCTCAGATGCTTTAAACCATACTGCCATTCAACTCAATGGTACCCTGACTGTGGAGTTCAGTTGAAAACAAAGTAGATCTAGGATGCTTCTGAATATAAAATTTGTAAAGTTTTGTGCTGTCGATTTTTGTGACTACAGAACTTGTATAAAATAATTTTATAAGTTGTTAGCTGACCAGAAGTGAAAGTCTTAAACAAAATGCAGTTGTTTTAACTGGCTACATGGTAAATTAATAAGAAATGTCTATAATGAAAATTTTCAGTGCAGGACTCCAGTTTGGTCTACACTTCATTAAATGGTTGTGAGTTTTAGGGTCCCTTGGTCAGATACTGTCAGATCTATGCTTTGACTTTGTGTCTGCGGAGGACTGAGGGATGATGTCTGTGATTTGTGGTACTGTTCTAAACATTCCAGAATATTTAATATTAATGTGCCTTAATTTATAAACTATTCTTAGCAAATGCATATGTAACTCCTTAAAATCGTCAGGTATAAGAAAGATTTAACAAAATAAAATCTAAATCACTGTGTTGTGATGAAGTAGGCTATAATCCTCTCAGTGAGCTTTCATGCTATAAAAGGGAAATGGCTGTTCTGAATTGAATGCTCATACAAACCTCTTCTGTTTGCCGTGTGTCAAACACTCAGTGTCACATGTAAAACTAAAAATATTTTACAATGAGACGAAAGATAAACTGTAATGGAACTAATATGGTCATGATGGCATCATTTGTAGATGGCCTTTGGTCTTTCAGTAAAGTGTTGCTGATCTCTGAGAACAATGATAAGTATGCAGCCTGCTAGCTTGCCTCCTGTTTATCATCTCTTTGCTTATTATGAAACAGGATCAGTGAACTGCTATGTAGAAACTTAAGCATGTTTCTCTGTCTCTCTTTTCTAGTTTTTAACTGTTTTTATCAACTTCATTCTGTTTTTCCAGTCCTTTCTTACTGGTGGTAATGGCAGTGCTGCTTCTGTCTGGTTTACATTTCCTTTAGGAATTCTTTTCAAATTCTAGCCCATATTTCTTTCATGGTCAGATGGTCATTTGGGCTAACCGCTTCCAGTCAGTCTCTTATTTCTCAGCATCAGTCTGAGTGAAAAATGGGGCAAGTTGGTACACTGAAATGTGTGTCCCCTCCCATGTTGTTATTCCTCCTCCCCCCCCCCCCAAAAAAAAAAATGTCTGTAATCATTGTTCTGCCATTGAAAAAAAAAATATAGTCTTTATTGTTGAAGGCTACAAGTCACATTGGTTTTCAATTTCTGAATTATACACTGACAGGAGGCAGATTGCAGTGAAGACCATAAACTGACAGTTTAGGGCAAGCATGCTATTGCCTGAGGCAATCAAGGATGTAGACCACTCCATCCTTCTGACTTAGGACATTCATCCCTCCTGAGGTTCCTTGTCCTTTCTGATGATAGATTGAGAAAGACAAGCAGCACATGGATAGACAAACACCTCACCCAGGCACTTGGTGCCATTTAACAGTTTCTTCCTGCATTTGACATTTTCGTTTCCCTTCTTCACCTCACTCATCACTAACTGTTTGGGTCTTGTTTTCTGTACACAACACTAATAGAGAATGACAGAATACAAATACAAGCTCCATTACTCATTTTATATGCTGTATACTTTAGCAAAATATAAGATTATATAGGAAGCCTCACCAGCTGAACCATGAAAGGAACACTTAAGATTTAATTGACACTGACCTTATGTGACTGTCATTGAGGAATAAGTTATTTGGATTCTTTTTTTTTTTTGTGGTTTTGTGGGTTTTTTGCTTGTTTCTAATGAAGCGTCAATACCCATGAATGTGCAGGTATTCATTTATTGCTCCGTAAAACTTTCCTGAGTTTACTACCATCACAGTACCACTATCAAAATACGCTTTGCATGTCAAATAATCTTCTTGTCTTGTTACTGTGTTTTGCTCAGGTGGAATCTTAATATGGAAGTGAGAAACTGTAGTGCAAAACAGATTCCTTCATAGACCAAATATGTGATCATGCACATATTTTCCAATTCAGTGTTACAAGATACAAGCTCATGTTGCAGAGGAAAGACTCTTTACGGAGAATTTATCTCAATTTCGTGCATATTCTTATAACTGAGAGATGACGAGGAGTTAGAATCTTGGCAGCTTGGTTAGTAAGTGGAGAAGGAGAAATTCCTTAATAATAATTTCAGTTCTGGTCTCTGATAGGGGCCAAGGTGATGCATAGTTTGATGTTCTTCATAGCAGTGTGAGGAAGTTCTCAGAACAACCACAGCAACCGTGTGAACCACTGCAGGAGATGATTCCTAATCAGTATATTCACCAAAAATCCTAGCTTTCATCTTTGATACCAGTAAGCAAAACATGCCTTTCCATAGCTGTACTGTTGACATACAATCTTGGAATCAGCTAGATTGGAAAAGACCTTTAAGATTATCAAGTCCAACCATTGTCCCAGGACTGCCACACTAAACCATATCACTGAGAGCGTCATCTACATGGATTTTGAACAGTTCCAGGGATAGTGATTCCATCACTTCCCTCAGAAGCCTGTTCCAAGACCTGATTATCCTTTCTGTGATGAAATTTTTCTGAATATCCAGTCTAAACGTCCCGTGGTGCAGCTTGGGGCCATTACCTCTTGTCCTGTCGCCTGTTGCTTGGAAGAAGAGACCGACCCCACCTTGCTACAACTTCCTTTCAGGTAGTTGTAGAGAGCTATAAGGTCGTCCTGCCTTCCCTGCATTTCTTCCAGATCTTTTCTGGTAAGATGATGCACGAGGCTCTTCCGCAGATATCTTCAGTAACTTATTACTGATACTTCTCATGCTCTGAAATAAGGCTGGATTAAAATAGGCATAATTCTAGGTGATGATACTAGTATATGTTAGTGTAGATTTTTGATTAACAGCACTGATACTGTGCAGAGATTTCATTTTGAAATCTGTTCTTCCTTGGGGAAACCCTAAACTGGGAAGGAGATACTAGATATCTTCAGTAATTCAGATCACTGTCCATTTATACACTTGGATTGAGGTTTATGTTTTCTTTTCTATTTCTGAGGATTATTTTCAGTAAGAAGGAAATACTGAATTTGTCAGAAATCTGTGGTCAAGTGTTCTATCTCATAACCTGTGCACATGGTTTTATCTTAATCTCAAAAGGGAAGAAAGGTAGTCTTTTGTAATAGGAAATAATTACCTACTCAAACCCACTGAAAAGAAGGTACAAATGGCACTGTTAAGGGTGAATTAACAGAAAAAGAGGCTTCCAGTGTTCTGCTGCTTCTCCTTTCAGGTGCTTCAGTGCATTGCGTAGAACAGTTTGTGGAGCTGTGATTTAAATTAAAAAACTTGATTTAAATCAAGTTCTATGGGATTGTTTAAACTGGGCCCTCTCCAGAAGCTATCGGGAGAACTGGCTACCCTGGATTTGGAGAAGGCTGAGGTTCTTAATGACTTCTTTGCCTCAGTCTTTACGGGCAAATGCTCTGACCACACCACCCAAGTCATGGAAGGCAGACGCGGGGACGGTGAGGGTGGGGACCCTGGGCCCACTGTGGGGGAGGATCTTGTTCGGGACCACCTTAGGAACCTGAATGTATACAAGTCCATGGGACCGGATGAAATCCATCCGCGGGTCCTGAAGGAGCTGGCAAATGAAGTTGCTAAGCCACTGTCCATCATATTTGAAAAATCATGGCAGTCAGGTGAAGTTCCCGATGACTGGAAAAAGGGAAATATAACCCCCATTTTTAAGAAGGGGAAAATGGATGACCCAGGGAATTACAGACCAGTCAGTCTCACCTCTGTGCCTGGCAAAATCTTGGAGCGGATTCTCCTGGAAGGCATGCTGAGGCACATGAAAACCAACAAGGTGCTTGGTGACAGCCAGCATGGCTTCACTAAGGGGAAATCCTGCCTAACCAATCTGGTGACCTTCTATGAAGGGGCTACGGAACTGATGGACAGGGGCAGAGCAGTTGATGTCATCTACCTGGACTTGTGTAAAGCCTTTGACACTGTCTCCCATGACATCCTTCTCTCTAAGTTGGAGAGACATCAATTTGATAGGTGGACCACTCGGTGGATAAAGAACTGGCTGGATGGCCGCACGCAAAGAGTAGTGCTTAGTGGCTCAGTGTCCAGCTGGAGACCGGTAACGAGTGGTGTCCCCCAGGGATCGGTGTTGGGACCGGTCTTGTTCAACATCTTTGTGGGTGACATGGACAGTGGGATTGAGTGCGCCCTCAGCAAGTTTGCCGATGACACCAAGCTGTGTGGTTCAGTTGATACATTGGAGGGAAGGAATGCCATCCAGAGGGACCTTGACACGCTTGTGAGGTGGGCTGATGCCAACCTGATGAAGTTCAACCATGCTAAATGCAAGGTCCTCCACCTGGGTCGGAGCAATGCCAGGCACAGCTACAGGTTGGGCGGGGAGGAGATTGAGAGCAGCCCTGCGGAGAAGGACTTGGGGGTGTGCGTTCATGAAAAAATGAACATGAGCCGGCAGTGTGCGCTTGCAGCCCAGAAGGCCAACCGTATCCTGGGCTGCATCAAAAGGAGTGTGACCAGCAGGTCGAGGGAGGTGCTCCTGCCCCTTTACTCTGCTCTCGTGAGACCTCACTTGGAGTATTGTGTGCAGTTCTGGTGTCCTCAACATAAAAAGGACATGGAAGTGTTAGAACAAGTCCAGAGGAGGGCCACGAGGATGATCAGGGGACTGGAGCACCTCTCGTATGAAGATAGGCTGAGAAAATTGGGGCTGTTTAGCCTGGAGAAGAGAAGGCTGCGTGGAGACCTCATAGCAGCCTTCCAATACCTGAAGGGGGCCTATAGGGATGCTGGGGAGGGACTCTTCATTAGGGACTGTGGTGAGAGGACAAGGGGTAATGGGTTTAAACTTAAACAGGGGAAGTTTAGATTGGATCTGAGGAAGAAATTCTTTACTGTGAGGGTGGTGGGTCCCTGGAATGGGTTGCCCAGGGAAGTTGTGAATGCTTCATCCCTGGAGGCGTTCAAGGTGGGGTTGGACATAGCCTTGGATGGCATGGTTTAGTGGGAGGTGTCCCTGCCCATGGCGGGGGGGTTGGAACTCGATGATCTTGAGGTCCTTTCCAGCCCTTACTATTCTGTGATTCTGTGATTCTGTGAGAGTCCCACCTGCAGGTGGGCAGACAAACTGTAGTCTGCTCACTTGTGAAGTTAGTATTCATATTGTTTTATGTGGTTTATAATAATGGAAAGTGAAAGCTCATCAGCTGTGGATTTTGATTGCTGAAGAACTCAGCAATATATATTCACTTACCCAGGGATCATGAAGAGTTATAATGGTTTTGCTATGTCTCTCTTACCTTCTATCATTATAGCCTCCTGTCAACATGGACATTATCTCCAGGAATAATGTGATGATAAATATGCTGTTTAATCCTCTTGCACATTGAGCTGCTATGGAACAGATTATGAAGACAGAGAAAAGTTTGAGCATTATATAGATATTGCAGTCATGTGTATCTCTCATCTCTAATCCCCCATTCTTGAAAACACAGAAATTCTCATAACTTCTCATGGAGAAATTCGTTACACTGGGTTAGGAAGCTTTGCAGGCCACTGTGACTGATTTGGTTGTCCAGATTAATTTTATGGCTAGAAACTGCATGTAAAGTCATATATGGTCTCAAAAGGATACTGTTACTGCATATTTAGCATTAATGCAGAAGAGCTGGTCGTTAAATATATAAAAAGAAAAATCATGAGTATTTGCAGATGCTTCACTGTGAGTGTAAAGAGAATAGCTTGTGTATTCCTTCAAGAAAAAAATTGAAAGTTAATTTTTTATAAACATTTATAATGTTACTCATAAATTTTCCAATTTCTCTGCTACTTAGCTACAATACATTATTTACAACATAAAAGATATTAATTTGAAACACTGATCTCTAGAGATAAGACATCTTTCCTTTTCAATAAACCATTTAAAATACAAGGTGCCTAGCAAGAGTTTTGCAGGTAATATTTCCGATTGCATTAAAATAATTACTTATTTCAGGTTGTATTATTCCAGACATTTGTACTCTGAGGAGGAGTACATGACAGGATTTAGACTTTATGTGTGATAACACCACATTCCCCTATGGAGTATCTGCAGAAAATGAGGGCATAAAATTTGCTTAGTCATAAATACTCCAGTCAGACATGCATGCTTCTCTATATATGATGCACATATGGTTCACTTCCAGAATACAAAGTTTGGGTTTTTTTTAATGCCTCTTTACTAGATGAATAATATTGGACAGAAAGGCAAACCCAGTCTATAAAATAATTGATAATTCTGAATTCTTGAGGAGGTAGCAAAAACTGGTGAGAAAGTTACAAGTATCATATTTTTCTGTAAGCATATGAATCTCAGTACCCCATGACAATAAAACTTCTGGGAACTCTTTAGTTATCAAGAGTTTGCTGAATTGATTTACTCTGCAGCTGCCTTCATACATAGTTCCCTATTTGGAGTGCAAGGGTTACATGCAATTATTAAAGCAGCTTCCATCGTCTTTCTGCTTGCTGTTACCATCTTCAGATCAAAGAACATGTTGGAGTTTGTTTGCCCCTGTGTGTCTCATTTGAAGAGCTGACTGTTGTCTTTCCTGAGTATGCTTGACTGATAACTGGCACTTCACTGGATCTTCACTATTCAGTGGACTTCTGTGCTTTCCGAAATCTGTCTGCTCCCATATGATTCCTAGAATAGCTAGTTGAAGGATAATGCATTTCTTGGGGAAGAAGAAAACATTAAATGAAGATCCAATTTGATGGAGTTTTTAATGTTGAATAGCCACATGAGTGGAGTTCAGACTGCTCTTAGTTAAAATGCTACACTTAAATGCCAGTGATGTGCCAGACACTTCTTCCTTTGAATGGGTGGAATCCAATGCTCAGTTTCCTCCCAGGTATAACTCGGGAGCAAGGAGTATTAACTTGGCTTCTCTATTCTCCTAGTGTCTTCTTGCCATTAAAGGTGAGGAAGTGTGGTTTGGTGTAGGTGATAGAGGCCAGTTTTGTCTAAGAAGCAGATGAAAATTACCCATTTGCTTGTTGGGAAATAGCTCAGCTGGTTCTGGGACAGACCAGAATGCTGTAGTGGTTTGTTTTTATAGAAATTGCATTGAAATAATGGATTGTCAGCATCTGGCATGTGATACCCAGGCCATCTCCTAGGTCTGCTGCTCTTCTGCTGAGACAATTTAAGTTTTCCAAACTATGCTAAGGTAAAAGGCTGCTCTGTTAGAGTATTCTTGCTAACTGGTTTTCAAACAATGAAGGTTATTTTAAGATTAATTTCTTGAATGGCCACTTATTTGGTAAAGATGAAAACTCTTTTCTGTATTTCTGTAAGAAATTGCACACTGTTTGGTGCCATCTGTGTCTCCTGTAATACAGAAAATGTTTGGCATCATATGTTGCACTTCACATTTCAATTGCAATTCCAAGGTGATAGCAGAGGAGCAGAGTGTATTGTTTTTTTACTATATAACAGAATTGGCATTCACATGAAGTTAAGACAAATTCCTCTGAATCATTGTTGCATTTCATGCTCTTTTTATACTGGCATTTGCTAGGATATGGCTGAACATGTTTTTTGGTCTTGTCATCGCTCCTCTTGACATGCTCTTTCCACTAGAAGGGTATGAAATCAGCTAAGGTATACTGTCAAGGGAGTTGTTACATGGAACATCATCTCTTTCTCTCTTTCTCATGCATTAAAAGTAATATGCAGGGATATCTTGCCCATAAAAATTTGTTATAGTTACTATATTGTGTATTACCAAGCTCGATGAAGTTTTCTTGTGATGTGCATTTGCAGTAGATACCAGAGAAGGGTGGGTTAATGTGAAATGTGGATGCTTGTACTCATAATTCAGAATTAAAATAGAATGTTTATTTTCGCTGCCTCTCTCCCCCATTCAAAGTTAACACATTTATTCTCATTTATTTCGCAAGTAAGTGCTGCATAGCTGTGTTGTTTCTTCTCTCCCTTCCATGAATGAGTCTCTAAATTAAGAATATGAAACATTTGTTTCATTTACAATGAAGAGAATACTAGAGCTTTGATTATGAAACTTGTTAGTGTACTTTAACATTATAAGCAACTTAAGCATATGCTTGGATATGATGTCGCATCTGTTTATGGAAGAAGAATTTTATGAGTAATCACTCTTGCAGCAAAGTAGCAAATAGTAAAGTCAGGAAAGGACATCTGGAATCCTGTTCTCTGGCCACTGACCTTTACTTTTTCATGAAGGAAGTGGATGTACTTTTCAAATACAGCAGGAGCTTCCAGGTAGAGTCACCACCCTTTCCTGGCAGGGGTAATGGTTACTAAGTTTTGTCATGGGTCCAGTGCCAACTTTGTGTATAAAACTTAGCATTTTTAGTAGACATTCAGTAATTTAAAGTGCTAGTAGGTTGAGTGGCTCTGGATGAAAGTAGGCAAGGTGCTTAGTGTAACTGAAAGATCTTGAAAGGGAGAAGATACCAAAGATAAAGTAGTCCAACCTCAAAAGGCAATATTTTTGTTGGAGAGAAGTATATTGAAAGTATATGCTCGGAGGAGATAGAGAATGTTGGATCAAGGAAAGTTATTTTAGGGGAGAACTTTAAGTCATTTTATTTTTCTTATTTTGACCATGCAGTTTTTCTTTTCTTCTTACACCTTTTTCTCTGGCATACGATTTTGTGTCCAAACCACCCTTTTTCTGTGCAGAAGGAGTAGGTAGGTGCTGGTAGATCTTTGCGCGCAATGGCTTCAGTGCAGATTTCAAGTGCATGTAATTGTTACATACAATTGGGCTGGGTTTAGGTGGTTGCTAGAAAATGTAGCAACTCTCAATTCTCCTCTCTCCTGGGTTCTCTTGTTTACTTAGCTTACTCTTTCCCCAGCATACTGGCAGCGTCATCTGCTTCCTTGTCTGTCTTGAGAGGGCTGAGCTGTTGAGATATAATTAGCAAAATGTAGTAGGTGGAAGTGGAACTACGTCAGTGCTTTGGTTGGTTGTTGGTTGTCAGGAACATGTTCCTTTTTTTTTTTTTTTTTTTTTTTTGTTTGTTTTCCTTCTGCTTTGTTCCTTTTTTTTTTTTTTTTTTTTTAAGTAAATAACATTGTAGTGTACTGTAAAGATTGGTTCAGATATACAGGTGAAATGTGGATGAGAAGACATCTCTGTGAACTGAAAGTGCACAGGACCACAATAGATGTGCTTTTGAGATACACACTTTGAGCAGAAAAGAATTAATAAATAAACTTATGGGCTTTATAAATGCAATTTCTGTTGGTGGTTGTGATTTAGTTGCATCTTGAAGAGGACAGAGTAAAATGTACTGTAAGGACAGTAAATGTGTTGGAAACAAAGCTGAGAAAATTTTACTTTTAAAGGCCAAAATTTATTAAAAGGCAACAGTATTGTGAATGCATAATTTATGCATAAAGACTGAATTGTGTTTTGCAGAACGTCTTTTGTTCTAGTTTATCTCTTTATACAATACTCCTCTAGTCCTTAAATATAGTTTACTTATGCTGGAAGACAAAGTTCTGTATGTTTACAAATCTGCACAATGATCTTGAGAGAAAAGAATTGTGTAGTCCTATTGTACTCTTGCAAGTGCCTTTTTCATCTTTGGTCGAGTCTGAAATTCACTGGAATAGATCAAAAAAGAAAACAAAGGAGTTTGCCTATTCTTGGATTTTTTTAGCATGTGTACAATAAACTATTTCTTGGCAAACAGGACTTTCAGTAAAGAAACAGTGTGTAATTGTTTTAAATGGTCCCCATACATTCCACTGAGTCAGAAAATAGAATATTGGACGTATGAGTCACATTTTTGGTTTTGAAACAATGTTGTACTTTTAAAACTTAACATGGGGTACTTGGAGTGTTTTGGGTTTGGGCTGCGCGACATAGTTTATATGCTGCTGGGAAAAAGAGGATATTGCTTTTACCAGAATTTAGTCTCAAGTGCCTTAAAAATTTAATCACTGTATAGATCAATATATAAAGGATTCAATATTTTGCAAAGCTTAAAGGAAGTTTGGAGTTACAAGGTTTTAATGAATTATTGAATGCTGCTTGGGGGAGAGAGATTTAAATAAACTAAAAATAATATTTTTCTTTTTCTTTTTTTTTTTTTTTTTTTTAATGGAGTGCCTTGCTTTGTTAACAGAAGCTTAAATTATCCTAAGGCTGAAAGACTGTTTGTGCAGAAGTCACCAGGCATGGTTTGCCCCAGAATTATTTGGAATGACCATATTATAAATGCAGACTCTTTCAGGGCTACATGTAAACTGCATGCCATCTCATAAATTATTCATCATAGCCCACAGGTATAATTATTCATAGAAGTGAAAATGAAGAAAATTATTTCCTATTAATGTTTGCTTATTCAGATAGTTATTTTACTAACTTTTATTCAGTTTTTAATTTTAAATTGTCTGTGTCCAGCTCATCTAATGTACATATACTTTGTATGCATTTTCTTTGTGACCTAGAAACCATGAAAGATGCATGAATTATATGTGTTAATGTTTCTGCAGCAAATTATGTATTTTATTTCACTCTTGCGTGTTGTGTTTTTAAGCAACTCCATCCTTTATCTCAGCTGCAGAATACAGACTTGCCATATTCTGAGACTAGCTGTAATGCATCAGAGGATTTCAAAAAGGTGCCGAGGTTGATGAAAGTGGGGCTCTCTAAGCTGCCATCTATAAAATATGAGTGTTGTATATGGAAAATAAAAGGCCTCTGTGTGAAACAGAATGTCAAGGAGAACAAAATTGCTTTAGGTCTCATTCTTCAAACAGCCATATATACAAATGTTTTTGCTAATGTGAGTAGTTGAATAAAATTAATCATGTTTGGTGTTTAAGATAAGACCTCAGTACTCCAGCCTCTCCAAAACAAGTGCAAAATTTATTAGAGCTCTTCCTGTGCTTTGCAATAGCTGGTCGAGGCAGTGTCCATGTTGCCTCTCAACTGTTGTAAAAAGCAGAAAAAACAGCAAGATAGTGTATATTTTCTTTTTAATTAATTTCGGCCTCCTTCTCGTATGATTTTATAGCATTTCTATGAGTGACAAGAGCCTTCAGGTGTCTTTATATTTTTTCTAAATACGACACAGAGCTGGAACTAATTTTAAAATCAATTTCATTGTGTGATTTCTGCTTCTCTTGAAGCATTGTCATCCATTTGTAGGTAGAGCAAGTAATGAAAAGCAAGTTCTTCAGTTAAAATAAAATCAAGCTCCCTCTTCCCCTCAACTCAGTCTAGAAAATAGGGGACCAATTTGTTTCTTTTGACTTAGTGTGTTGAAGTCAGGCATCTTGTGTAACCTAGTTGTTTAGGCTTCTCCACTCGTTAGCAGCAGGAGACATCTTACTGGGTCTCACCATTCTTAGTTTGGGATGAATTACCTTAGAAAGTGGCTGTCCCCTCTTTGTTACAGAGAGAGTATAAATGACTAGCTTAAAATAAATAATGACTTTCCAAGAGCTGAAAGCCAGTATTTTTGCAACTCAAGCCATTGGGAATCCTCTTCAGATATAGTGCTGCAGGTGCACAGTGTCGCCATCACTTCTGTCATCACTGTCATTGTTTGAAAGCAGAAATAAATAGGTGCTCTTTGCTTTGCTTTTTCTTGATCTGTCCCTGACCTTTCCATAGCTTGAATTAAAATGTGGTTATAATGTAATTCTGTATTAGGAACTTTTGAAGAAAAAAGAGTCATCCTTTATGTATTACTATCTAAGCAGACTAGTAAATAATTTAGTAACTCTGGAGAGTCCCAGTAACAAAAATACAAAATTAATAAGGATATATAATGGTCTTGGGAAAATGTGGTTTTGTGCTTAAGTCTTCTCATAAGTAGGTTTCGTCGACCAATTTGTAGTTGATATATGTTAAGAGTTTCAAAATTCTGAAACTATTCAGTAATTTTAAAGTTAATCAAGAGTTTCAAAAGAAAAAAAAAACAACAGAATGATATTTCAAAGTGGAATGGGTCACCTTGCTGTAGTCCTTGTTTCTTTTTTAAACTGAGATAATCTCAGTTTAGCAGAGGTAGAATTACCTCTCCTGGGGAGAGACTGTGCTTAGCTTTCTATGGAAGTTACAATAGGAGGGCTGTCAGATGTAATGGTGTTTTTCTGCCACAGTGAGTATTAGGTACAGTAGTGCTGCCTCACTGAAACCAGCAACATCCCACATACTTTAACAGAAGAGAACATAAACAAGGATCAAAAAAGTCCGGGTAATAGAAATCCATCTGGCTCTCACATCTTTACCTCATCAATTATAAACTGCTTGTGTTTGTGTTCAGGGACCTCAACAGCCCCTTACAATGCATCTCCACCCTGTGCTGTCTTTTCTCATTCATATAGACAGGCTGGTGCCAGCTTCCATCATCAGATGAGTACAACTGTGGGTGTAAGTTTGTGTGACAGTTTATCCATCTCTGTTCACTCCATAAACCTAATTGTCAGTAGATGGCTGTCATCAAACTTGGATATGAAAATGTGAATGTAAATAAATAGAAGAATCACAGAATTTCCTGCTGGCAGTGAGACTCAAGAGACTTTCTATAGAAATATCTTCAGACTCGTAGATCTCTAAATCAGTTGACTCAGATCCATGAAGTTCTTGGGGACAGACAGGCTTTTCCAGTCTGGAATACCCAAAGACTTTCCACATAATTTTTAAACTTTTACTTAATATAAAACCAAAAATAAGCATTAAAACCACAAACAAGGTCATGTTTGGACTGTGTGGTATTACCAGAGATATGCACAGAAGGAATGTGGATCCAGGGCTCACATCAGAGAGTGGCTGGTACTGTCTCATCTCCACTGTCCCTTGAATGGTCTGTGTGAAATGGCACAGGTTTCTACCTTCTTGTTTAATTTCATGAACTTCAGCTGGACTTTCTTCCTCCTCTCCTTATCGCTCTACTCCCTGACCCATCTCCTCCTTCCACTCCCTGCTTTCTCATTTCCCATATTTCTAAATTTTGGGGAAGGTTTGATCTTGGCAGAATTTTGCTAGCAGTGTCTTGTGTTCGAACTGTGTTGAGTTACAGCATTTGAAAGCTGTTCAGTTCACATTTCTCATGTGGGTGTAGATGGAAGCAAGATACAGAATTGGCCTGGCATTTAGTCGGGTACTTAATATATCTATTTTTGTTGCCAAATGCTGGGGGTTTTGCTGACATCCGGATTTATAAAGTTGTTCTTTTTCATAAGTACTTTGAGGAATTCCCAATATTAAACAGGCTCGGTCTACTATTAAGGATGGTGGTTCTTGAACAGACTCCGTGACTGATCAGATTCTTTTGCTTAAGCTGATACTTAAAGCAAACTGATTTTTCTTCAGTGAATGATACCTTATTTTCCTAGTGCTGTTTTCGAAGTCCATTTTACTCAAGTGTCTTAGTTCTCTCTGAGTTGGTCAGGTTTTTCCACAGAATTTTATAACCCTCTCTGTAATACTTGAAAAGTTAAGGATGTACAAATGTGTTAGGACATAAAGAACAACTGAAGTGCGCAGATTAAAAAAGAAATTATTCAAGAGCTTTGATTGAAACACATTGTTAAGTTTAGGAAAAGAAAGAAATAATTGTTTTCCTTAAATATAAACCTTTAGTGGAAAACAAAAGATATTTTAAAGATGTGAGGTATGAGAACAGTTTCTTCAATGTTTATAAAATGTGAATGTTCGTCCTTAGGCATTAAAATCTTCTTGTGCCTTGTCTGGTATCTCCCATTTGTCCACTTCTGTTGCTTTTCTCTTCACTTTAATAAGTGATCACGTGTGCACCAGCTAAATGTCTGATAAATCTCCAGGCGAAGCTGGGTTGACTTGTGTGGAACTGACTTTAAAAATATTTGATGGAACATTGCTTCAGTCTCTGAATACTTGTCAGCTTAGATTTATTACAGCTGCTCCCATTACAAAGATGTGCACTTTGGTCCTTAGGGATCTTTCTCCTTTGCTATATAGTCCCAGCTATTGCAGTGTTGCAGTCGATCAATTATTCACTTCAACGCTTTGAGTCCAGCAGAACATTGACAGAGTAACTTATCACCACACGTTCCTGATTACTTTTCTTTTGTATGTAGTTTTTTGGGTTTTTTTGAGTGAAAGCACTTGTATATTTTATTTTTTTTTAAGTAGATGGGGGCATGTTAAATTTTATTCATGTGTGGAAAAATGCTCCAGTGTCTTCTGAAGCATCACACAGCGTGTGTGAAATAAGTGAATGAAATATCAGTAACTCTCCTTAATATGTTTCTTATTTACATCTGATTGTATTTTATGTAGTCATAGCCCAAGTTTCTCTATGCATAGGTGAATTACTATATACAGTTGTTGTGGGAAGAGGAACAATAAGGGAATTCTTTGGAAGATCTTTAATAAATATATTAATCTTATAAAAGTATTTTCTTAGGAATGCCTTCCAACAGGCAATTTAAGAGTTTGGACAGAATCATAGCTGGCATGCCATACTGCTATGTAGCTGTGATATGTAAAATAAATATTCTTAAATACACTTTTTAACCTCCTGAAAATGCGTATAGCCTCAGTGGATTCTGGTGTCAGCGAGAAACACTCATTTTACTAAAGTAAGAGGAGCGCGTACTTACAAGGGTATAAGCAAAATTGATGACTTACACATCTACTGTTGATGATAATGATATGAATTGTTGATTAAAAATATCCCTTGAAACAACAAAAAACCTAACCCCCCCGAAACCTCAAACCCCACCAAATTTCTCCTTAAAATAATCAATGGTACAGACTTACAGTGGCGTCAAGTGGAACTAACAATAAATTAACAATACCTTTAATTAAATTGGAAACTTTTGAGCAGTTATATACCAGGAAAAAAATATTGCCTATGTATTACCATACTTCTGTCTCATGTGGTTTGAGAAAAATTTCAGTAGTCAAGGTTAAACATGTAGTAAGCATATTTATTGCTCTCAATAACATAAAAAAGTACATTCTCTAATGTCTTGGAGTGGAAGTATAATTTAAAATTCCAATCAGTGTTTCTTCCCTGTCCTCAGGACAAAATCTTCCCCCCTCCCTTTCCCTGCATCTATGCTGGAAAAGTGTAGGTCAAAACTGCAGAACCTTTTAGTGTTAGTGGTCAGCTGTGCTATTTAAAGTTCTTCTAAGTGGACCCCTGTGGAGATGGTCATTTATCACTTTAAAGTGGACTAAGTTAGCACTATGAGGTCAGTTAAATGTTCCTTCAAGAATTTTCTTCTTTTCTGGGCCTTGGGGTTAAAGAATAAAAGTGCACTTGTTACCAGCCCTTGTCAGAGAAGCTACCCTTGACAAACTTGAAACTGGTTATCATCCTGACACACAGCGCTGAGCCATGCTCTACTTCATGAACAGTTGAGATTTAGATTGACTTCCTTTTCCTTCATCTGACAATTTCCTGGTTTCCTTCTGTTCAAACAAAACTAACTGCATATTCACTTTTGGGGAGAAACAGGTGGGTTTGTTCTGGAGCCAAATGATTTTGATTCCAAATTGTTTAGTTTTCTCAAGACATTTACTCAGTGCTCTAGATTTTGCTCTAGGCTCAATGCTCTAGACTTTTTTCCTGTGAATAAAAGGATGAATACACAAAGAAATGTGTAACAAAGGATTTTTCCCGTAGTTTTAGTGAACGAGTGTCTTCAATACATTTGTTAACTAGGATTTCAGCCCACAGAGTAAAGCTGAGGTGAGGTGGTGGAGAAGGAATCAGATCTTACATATAATCTGTAAAGCTGCAAGAAAAAAGCTCTAGCGGGAAATGGAAATTAAGGAAAAAGTGCCAGCATTATCAACCTTTTACAGTAAACTTTGTCATATGAATTCTCTCCCCTCTGAGAGGAGAATTCTTACTAGCATGCATCTGTTCTCTTAGAGGAACCTGGGATGGGGAGGACAGGCTTAGCTGACCTGCTGTTGCCATGTTTATGTTTCTGCTGTCTTTTCCACTAAGATTTTAATTGGAACGTCTATGCTCACAAGATTATTTTAACTGATTTAATATTTTGGTAGACTTTTAATTTTGGGAATGTGAAGCTGTGCTTTGAAGTTGGTTCATCTTATTCTCTCAGCTGAGTTCAGGTTGCTATTTGGCAAAAGGCTTCCAGCCACTGGATGGCCTTTGCAGAGGGCAGGATACTTCTTGTGAGGTTCTGTATTCACATTAGTGGGCTAGAAGTTCTGAAGTGAATTCAGTTCTTCATTTGAAAAAGACTCTACAATGTGATACATTATGTTACTTGATATTGGCTGGGTTTTTTTTGACTGTTGGTTATTTAATTCTCTCTAAAGTTCCTTTGAGATATAAATGTTGGGCTTAGCTTCAACCACAAATGGTTTGTGACCCAGCTGGTGGTGGGGAGAGGGAAGAAAGAAATATTCCTGTCCAAATCAAGTGATTCTGAAGGGCAAGCTTTTCTTATGATTTGAAGACTACCATATGATATGGGATTTGATAGTGTCCAAAAAGTTTCTGGGCAAGGTACTTCAAGTTTGAAGTTCTCCAGAATGCATTTAGTTTCTTTAGGATCTGGGACTATGAAATTATTTTTAAATTTCTATTTCGAGCCATTGAGGAGCTTTTACAAATCTCTGTATTACTGTTAACTATCATGACTTATTTCAGTTGTGCAGATGGAGTTCGTAGGCAGCCAAGAGGGATGATGATAGGAATTTTAAGTTGTGGTGTATTTGTCAGTTGGGTAGTCAGCATTATGAAGACAAAATTTGGTATATAATCAGCTTTCAAATTTGCTGTTTTTTCAGCTCTTTGATGTAAGAAGCAGATGCTCAGAGCTTCTTTGGATACACTTGCAAGGCAATTTATGAATTATGCTATTTATGAAACACTCTATAGAGTATCTCTCCTGTAGATTCTTGTGCTGGTGTTTTCTGTGAAGAGATTGTTTACAGTCCATTCTTATACCTGTATTCTTGAGTTTCAATTGCTTCTTGCCTAGGTTAAAATCATAATTAAGTAGATCAGGTTTGGATTTCACATACAGGCTGAGCCAATGTTCAGTGTATTGTTCCAAGGGACTAGTGCTGTCTTGATTGTTGCTTGGTTAAGAAAATTGAGTGAGTACATGTTGTTAGATTTCACTTTGAACCTCATAACTAACTTGCCCTTTCCAGTTAACACTGCCCACCCACCCACAATGAAGAGGTCTTCACTGAGCAACTTAGTTTAAAAAGGAAGCACCATTTATTTTCCCTTCCCATAGAGTTCTATATGTTAAAGGCCTCCCTTTGGCTTTCAGCAGGCTGCCTGTTGACGAGCAGATGCTGAAGTACTAAAACCCTCTTTCCTAGATGTTGGAGATTGTTGACCACATGTGCAGGGGTCATGGTTGCGTTTAGAAGTGGAAGGGGAGGGGCTATTCTCCAACTTCCAGTGGCTAATAATTGGTGAGTATTGTTGGGACATGTTACTTTGCTAACCTTCGGAGGTTACGTCAGAGTATGTTGCTTATTCAGTTCTCTGTCTTGGTCATTAGTGCCAGTCTTCATAAAGTTTCCGGAGTGGCAGCTAGGTTCATGGTGAGCCACATTGTAAATATGCTATCATCTCATGAACATGTGGTACAAAGACTGGTCTAATATATAACTAGTCATCAGGGAGAAAGGTGAATTTTATGTAACTTCAATTTTAAAGATATGTTCAGAATTAATTGCCTGAAGTATTTAGACAAAAGAAGGAATGTAAAAATGATGGACAGCACACCATCTTCCCCTTTGGACTATGCATGTGAAGTAGGTGAACAGTACTCCACCAAATAAAATCTCTTGTGGGTGGTGATAATGGCAATTCTGTGCTTGCATATTCAGCATATTTAAAAATGGAAGGTGAGCTGAAGAGCTGTTTGGAAAGTTACTGTCATTATCAGTGGCGGACAATTAGAGGAAAGAGCGAGATACTTTGTATATAATGGGAAAATATGGGTACTTTAGATGTCTGGCTGTAAGGCTATCTACTATTCACTGTCTGATTATCTGGCATCTTTCATAATCTAATGTATCAGTCCTCTGGAGCCCTTTCAGGAGAAGTGCTTGTACTATTAGGGTTTTTTTAAATCAGAAGCCAAGGTATAAAGTGCTAAACTCAAAATATTTTCAAAGGTAAGTGTCATCTAGAAAAGTGAGATACAGGTCTTTGAAATATGCAGATTATGAATTAATGTATACATTATGTAGGTTGCTTGTTCTGCAGTGCTTAACTGCTGAAGTCTAGTGTAGGTGCAGTTATATTGGAATGAAGATGATTTTGCTAACAGTGGTTTCCCTTGCTGAATGGGTATATAAGTACATAGCAGGGCTTTTACCTGCAGATCTACCCCAGCAAAACTTTCAGCTGTGGTTTTCCTGGGGGGCGTGCAGGAAGCATATTGTTATGTGCCATACTGAGCTGCAGGTTCCCGAGTCCCCAGTCATGCCCATTTGGTGTTTGTTCTCTCTACTGCCTGGAAAATCAGGAACAAGTGAGAAATCATGTTGATTATGATGAAATAAAGATGTGCTTTATCCCTGCAAATGAGTTGCAGAAGCTAGCTTATATGTTTAGTCAGCTAAGGATTCTTTATATACTTAAGTTCTTGCACATCTTTCATCTTTCTCTGGCACCCAAATTTAAATCCGGCACTCAGGGATATCATGCGGATTTGTAGACTTGTTGGTGGATTGTGCTTCCATAAAACAATGAAAAGATTATGCTTATCCATGCTTATTGCATCTGTAACAGATGTAATATTAATAATATATATCTATTTTTTTTTTACTTAAGTCACTCAACTATAATCAAGTGCAAATTAACTGAAATTAGAAATAGTCTTTGTCATTTCAGAGCACTTCAGGCAAAAGAACACATCTGATTATTGCTTGTGAAAGGTACTGATAGTTACATCCTTTTTGCATACAATATGATTTTCAAGGAAACAAAATCATGTTGGAACATGCTTTTGCCATGGAGGTGGGCTTGCTGGCACATTGACTGAAGTGTTCCTTTGGTGGCTTGCTGTATTTTTTTTGTGATGCAGAATTTGGGGTTTTAAATGCATAGTATTAGGTAGTGATAGATGGTGTTTAGGCTCTCACTTAATGCTATGGAAAATTCCCTCAACTGTGGAGACTTTTAGTAGCTTCCTACACCATTCACCACTTCATGGGATAGAAAACATGTTGGGAAGGGAAATAAGAGTCAAACTGCCATTATTTCAAACTGATGACCTGGTCCAGGTGAAGTCACAGGCTGCTCAGGAGGGTTGTGCAAGCTCCTTCTGTGGAAACATTCAAAACCTGCCTGGACACATTCCTGTGGAACCTGCTCTAGGTGGCTCTTCCTTGGCAGGGGGGTTGGACTAAATGATCTCCAGAAGTCCCTCCCAACCCTAATGATGCTGTGATTCTGTGAAGCCTGGCTAGCATCTCACGCGTATGTTATATTTCTAAGGTTTTTCCCAGTGACTTGTACTTGCAAAGCCTGAGATACTCTACTGGTGCTCAGGTAGATCGGCAGGGTCAGCTGAAGTTGCTCATTTTTCTAAATGAAAGTATGTATGTTTTTTTTTTAATCACTGGGAGTTTCTGTTTTGAAGCATGTGTGAAAGGAAATGTGCTCCACAAATACACAACATTCCAGAAATACACATTTCTCCTCTGTTACTGCATCCATTGGTTAGACAGGTGTTTGACATTAGCACAGACACACTATAGTGTGGTTAGCATAAACTATTTAATTACTGTCCTAAATTTCTAAATTGGTCTGTAGATGAATGCCTTTCTTCATCAGCAGCTAAAGTAAGATAAAATGAAAGGCTGGAACAGGAACACTGATTTTTAACTCTGCAACAGTAGAATGCTTCTCTAGATTTACCATTTTCTTAAAAGGAGTTCCTTTAGAAGTGGAAAATTAGGTATTGTTTTGAATATGTCTTAGAAGAATAATTGTGCCTTGTATATAAACAACAGGTAGCATTTCCAGTGGCTGTGTGCTGTACTGAGAATACGGGTATGTCACCATCTGCTTCTTGTAAAAGGATTGCATTTATGTTTAGTGAATGCTTTAAAATAATCCTTTTTTATTATTTTGCAATATGATAATATTCCTTTTAAATGAACAACATATATGTTTAACATGTATTTTTTAAGAGTCAACAATTTCTGTGAAAGCTATCATGGTGTAATAGCATTGTATGAAAAGCTTCTTTCCTTTATAAACCCTTATATTTAATCCCTCAAAGCGGCAAGCAACATGCTGGCCAGAGAATTAACTTCAGATTGAAGATAAAGGAGAGGCCAAAGTTAATGACAGCTACAGAAACCTGAAAGATATAATTTGAGTAGGAGAGAAGAGCTTACAAAACAGGCTGCAGTATTTGCTTTATGACAGATAACTGTTGCAAAGGGAAGTGTATTTTCTGTGTCTACACAAAACCACATTTTCTGGTAAATAGGTTCTTAAACTCATATTCCTGTGAACATGGAGGAAATAAGTTACATGGGTTATGTTTGGGATGATACTGGCTAGCTATTTGAGTTTAGAATTTAAATGGCAATACTGTGTAATATAAAATTAATTACACTGATCGGACATAGAGTTTCTATTTCATATTATGAGACAGTCAACTAGAAAGATAATTTCTTTAATGGGAAAATAAAGAAATCTTGTTTGCTGCTGAAACACAGGAAAAGAGATACCATGTTATTAAAGTTCAAAAAATATTATGATTTTCATTACTTTAACCTTGTTCTTACAGAAACATAGTAAATATTCTCTGATGTACTTAGCAATTGTTTTCAGTCTTGTTTCATGAGGCACTTTAGTTATGTATAAATCTCAGTGAGTTTCTAAAAATTGATGTGATGCGCCAGAATGTGCCAGAAGTTAATGGTGAAGTCAAGTGAGGATTCACAGCTGTCTTGAAAAGATTAATTTCTTCGTAAGACCATTTAATTTCATTTGATTGGGGTAATATAAAATACTATATGCATTTCGTAGAAGTCAAGATGTAAAAGAATTGGTCAGGTGTATAATGGACATTTTAAAGTAAGTGTTCTCTTCATTTGGGTGTTCCAGGCAAATGCTGGACCAGGCACTATTGTTGGCCTGTATTCTACCTCTCCATAATTCACGAAGTCCCAGAATGTCTGAGGTTGAAAGGGACCTCTGGAGGTCATTTGGTCCAGTGCCACTGCTCAAGCATGGACACCCAGAGCCAATTGCCCAGGACTGTGTCTGGATGGCTTTTGAATATCTCTGAGGAGGATGAAGACTCCACAATCACCCTGAGCAACCTGTGCCAGTGCTCAGCCACTGCCACAGTAGAAAAGTGTTTCCTACTGCCAGAGGAAGCCTCCTGTGTGTTTAAGGTTGTGCCCATTGGCTCTGGTCCTATCTCTGGGCACCACTGAAAAGAGCCTGTCTCCATCCTCCTTGTACCCTTCTTTACGTGCTTAAAGACACTGATTGGATCCCCCTGAGCCTTCTCCTTTCCAATCTGAACAGTTCTAGCTGTAGGATTTTTCTCATAGGAGAGATGCTTCGCTCTCTTCATCATCTTTGTGGCCATTTACTAGACTCTATCCCATATGTCTATGTCTCCCTTGTATTAGAGAGCTTAGAAATGGGCGCGATCTGGTGGGAATGGTTGGAGATAGAGGGGAAAACAGTGATTTCCAACCTGTTGGTGGTGCAGTAACACTGAAAGCCAAGGGTAGAGAGTCTGAGGTTATGAGACCTTCCTTCTGTCCCAGCTCAGCTCTACTTCTGGGAAGATTCAGGAGTTTTTACGGTTATTCATGTCTGGATCTTTGTATTCAACTTTCACTTGCGCTGTGTATCAGTGCCGCAGGAAACTGCTTTGTTACAGAAGACGTGCACCTTTGTTTATACTTGAAGATGCAGTCTCAGTGGTGTGGTGTTGCCGTGTACCCATTCCTCTGTGATCCTCTGAAGTTGGGTTTATTGTGTTCTGCACGCTTAATGTGGGGAGAAATAATGAGAGTAAACTGTAGTTGTTCCTTAAGACATAGTACAAGTAGATAGTAGTGGTGTTCAGCTTGCATGGGTACAGGACTGCTACAGTAAAAATAAGATAAAAAAATTCATTTGGAAAATGTACACAAAACCTACTGGAACCATATGATGAGGTGAACACATAACAATATTCAAGCAATGCAACTGTCATGATATTTTCACATACAGAAAGAAAAACACTTTCATCAAGTCTGCTAATAATTCTGTGCATCACATGGCACTGAGGGGTACAGGAACTTTGTCAAATTACTGTTTATTCTATTGAGAACAGAAACAAGGCTTTTACATCTTCATAATTTACATGGGGTATCTGTGTACTGCAGCTTCTTAGAAATGCATCATAAATTAATGCTGCTTTTGAAGAAAGAGGTAGAAATTATCTAAAAAATACATAAGTAATCAGCAGCATTGAAACCACTTGAAGAATGAAGCTGATACAGTCTTGAGAGTTAAGTAGGGCAGTTTATTAAAACAAATGGAAGTTATCAATTCCAAGCTTTCCCACTTTCTGAGCCAGTATATTAGAGCAGCAATAAGCACTGCGTAAGAGAATACTTTAATGACAGAATCCTCTTATCTTCGAAACCAAGTAATAAAAACAGTTATTATTGTCTGGATGCAGCTAGCTTAGCCTTGGGATTAAGTAGCACGAATAGCGAGTCTGCCTTTTTAAAGAACGGCTGACTGGTTCTGTGCCACATAGGCCAGGAAGGAGAAAGCTGTGGCTTTGTTTTATGCACACCTTCCTACACTGGTCAAAAGGTAAAAGGTGGTAATGTTGCTTTTGAAGAATTCATTAATGCCACTTATAAAATTTTAATGCTAGCTTTCTTGAGGTTCATACTGACTTAGTTACAGTGATTATATCCAGTAATGGAAGATTGTTGTGGTCTGTGTTTTAGAAAATTCAGAATATTTTTTATTGGGCAATAGGTGAAAGTATTTATTTGGTGAATATTGTATGACGAAAAAACAAAACTGATATCTGAATTCATAATGCCTTGATCCTGTGGAAAACCTTGTTTGGGGAATATTTCCTGGCATGGCATGAGCTACCTATTTCTTTCTGATAGCTTTCAGGGTGGTAAGTGTTTTTTCTCTGGAGAGTCCTCTTAAACTGAGATGATCAAGCTCTGCTGTTAAGCAGTTTCAAAAGGAATTGCATAACAAAAGTTCTTAACAAAGTTCTATCTCTTCAAATTGGTGTCTTGCATAGCATTCAGTCAATTTACCTTCAGAGAATGCCTCAGGGTTCATGTTTTTTCTCTCATTACTTCAGCCTTTAGATCTCAATTAAGCAAAGTAGCCTGGCACAAGCATATTGTTATGTAGGCAGTCCTGTCAAAATAATGAGGCTCTTTATATCCTAAGTAAGCACATGTTTATGTCTTAATAATGTGGAAGGTGAAGAACAGAGAGATCAAGCAGTAGTTCTTCAGCTGGAGGTGGGTCTCCTCTAAGAGAAGACATAGAAAATAATACTGTAGAGCTATTTAAAATGGTTTTAAGCACTCTGCATAATCAAGTGTTCCTAATGCATAGTTTATTGCTTTCCACAAAGAGTGGTTGTTACTGTTTCCTCTTTCTTTGGCTCTCCTCTCCTTTTTTTATAGCCAACATAAAAGATTTAACATTTTTATTTTGTGTGGTGTGAATATTTCAAAATACAGGTTGATGGCCCAGTCGATGGAAGGAAAAAGCTCTGTGCCTCTGATGTGTCACTTTTCACTGCTTCTAGGAGAATCAGTTTATCCGTCTTCATGGTATATCTTGAAGGTCGGTCATGAGAGTTAGCATGGACAACGGGAAAAAGTTTGCCTTTGAATTTCATTTACCAACATGTCAGGTTTGACCCAGGTCATGGAGTCATTTAGCTGAGACTTAGAAAAGGCCTTACCAGTGCTGTGCTGGGCTTTCTTTCCTGTCTGTAAGGAGTGACTGCCTTTGTAAGTTCAGACATATTCATACAGACTTTAATCTCCAGTGTTAGCTCTTTCCTGCTGACTGGTTCTAGGCTTCACCAGACTTCTGTAGAAGAGAACACAGAGAATTTAATGAATCTGCAGAATTAAAATCGTGGTTTAAATGTGCAGAACTGTGTTTTTATTTCTGAGCTTGACAGTTCTCTGTTTAGTCAGATACAGATACAGCAGTGGTGTCTTAAAACACACAGTGTCTGTAACACCTACCTACTTGAACTTTCTGGGTCATCAGAAGCATTTGATATTTTTCCCCTAATGTCTCCCCTACCAAAATACACTGTTCAGATTTTGCTGAAACTGTTCCCTTCCAAGTCTCTTGAGCTTTTCTTAGTCCTTTTCTTTTGTATCCTTTCATCCTACCCGGAAAAAGATAACCTGCCAACTAATTAGCCCGTCTAGGTTAAATAAAATCACCTTATCATCAGGACATTTCATATAACTTGTTATAAATGACAGCATTGGCACTGATTCACTTCTTTCACTTAAATGCTTGTGGTCTTGTTAACAGAGTTCGTGCGATGAGCAAACTGAGCTGTTCAGAATTGCAGATAATGATCCTCTGACTTCTTTTCACCTTTATTCTCTCATTTGATGGGACAAGCTCTAGTGCATTCAGCTGAATTATTGAAGTGATTTTTGTAGTACGTGAATCCCTTTGAAACTTATATTTCCTTATTTCTTGCAAAACATAATTATCGCTTCATTAGAAAAATATAGTCATGAGATTGTGCCATGGATAGCCAGTTGGTGCTGGTTTTCTTGTTTGATCATTAACTGAATGTTGTAGTGAGACAAACATTTTGCTGACTAAAATGCCTACAAATACTTGGTCAAGTTCAAAGCCATTAACTGTTTTGGATGACCTTGAGTTTGCAAAAGCACATTCAGTGTGCTGCGTGTGCTTTTCTAAGTCTGGGGTTTTTGCCATGGGGAGGGGCAGCTGTAAGCATGTCTCCATATTTCTGTTCAAAACATTTGCTCATGCTTATATAAATAAAATGCTCAGTTATAAGACATCATTCTTCCAGTTGTGTTTTTTTATAAATTATTTTCAGTTATGGCATTAAGTTGCAGGACAACAATATGAACAGTCACAATACTGTTTGGGAAACAGCCCATTTCATGTTCTTCATGTAGTCTGCGGGGAAGTTCTTTGTCCTGCTGAAGCTGCTGTTTAATGTGATAAAAATGGTGGTATTGCATATTACAGTAAATATGAATAGCTTCCTGAATTTCAAGTAAGTAGACTTCCAAATTAGCAGTCGCTTAATTTCCTACTGATCTAAAAGACTTGGCTTAATTTCAGTCCTTTAGAAGTCAATGAAGTTACTTTTACGTTATTCTTACTTTTTTAAAAGATGAAAGTTGACTTGTGCTGATGGGCAGAAGTTACTTCTTAGTGATAGGGTTTGGTGTTTCTAGGCAGTCATAATAATTAATATTTCTGTGTAATATAGCTACTATTTTTGTGTAATATATAGGAAAGCTATTATCACCAAGAACACTATCTCATAATTAATTGAAATAAAATGATGTTGGCAAAAATATTGGCATGGCACCTATTGCAGCCTAAGACCATAAGGAATGTTTATTATTAATACAAAATCTAGTCATACTTCAGTTCCTTTGTGCGCCCCATACAACACTGGCAGCACTACTAATACTTTAAATTTCAGGCATCAGTAGAAGTTGTGTACTGTTTTAATCACTTTAGTGTTGGTGTCAACATTTAACATAATAATTTAAAACCCCCAAGAGAGTAGTATTAGCCAGTGACAATTTCCTGAGCAGGCTTTTTTATCAGTGTAGGAATTGTACCCATCGTATTACATACCTTCCAGAATCAGTGTTCTCTAAGATCACATCTGCAAAATTCAGGCTTTTTGGATGCAGATTATTTAACCACACTTCTTGCCTAAGCACTTCTAATATTCAGTTTAGCTGATGTGATAATAATAGGTAACGTAAGCATTGAATCTTGACTTCTTGGGTTAGAAATTCCATTGTGCATCTTTCTTCTCATACCTAGTTGGCAACAGTTGTATTGTGTAAAGTTGAGTTTTGATTCTTTGAAACAAGAAAGTAGTTCTATCTTATACGGTGTTACATGATATTCACAGAATCACAGAATCACAGAATAGTAAGGGCTGGAAAGGACCTCAAGATCATCGAGTTCCAACCCCCCCGCCATGGGCAGGGACACCTCCCACTAAACCATGCCATCTAAGGCTATGTCCAACCCCACCTTGAACGCCGCCAGGGATGAAGCATTCACAACTTCCCTGGGCAACCCATTCCAGGGCCCCACCACCCTCACAGTATAGAACTTCTTCCTCAGATCCAATCTAAACCTCCCCTGTTTAAGTTTAAACCCATTACCCCTTGTCCTCTCACCACAGTCCCTAATGAAGAGTCCCTCCCCAGCATCCCTATAGGCCCCCTTCAGGTATTGGAAGGCTGCTATGAGGTCTCCACGCAGCCTTCTCTTCTCCAGGCTGAACAGCCCCAATTTTCTCAGCCTATCTTCATACGAGAGGTGCTCCAGTCCCCTGATCATCTTCGTGGCCCTCCTCTGGACTTGTTCTAACACTTCCATGTCCTTTTTATGTTGAGGACACCAGAACTGCACACAATACTCCAAGTGAGGTCTCACGAGAGCAGAGTAGAGGGGCAGGATCACCTCCCTCGACCTGCTGGTCACACTCCTTTTGATGCAGCCCAGAATACGGTTGGCCTTCTGGGCTGCAAGCGCACACTGCCGGCTCATGTTCATTTTTTCATCAACCCACACCCCCAAGTCCTTCTCCGCAGGGCTGCTCTCAATCTCCTCCCTGCCCAACCTGTAGCTGTGCCTGGCATTGCTCCGACCCAGGTGGAGGACTTTGCACTTAGCATGGTTGAACTTCATCAGGTTGGCATCAGCCCACCTCACAAGCGTGTCAAGGTCCCTCTGGATGGCATTCCTTCCCTCCAACTTATCAACCGAACCACACAGCTTGGTGTCATCGGCAAACTTGCTGAGGGCGCACTCAATCCCACTGTCCATGTCACCCACAAAGATGTTGAACAAGACCGGTCCCAACACCGATCCCTGGGGGACACCACTCGTTACTGGTCTCCAGCTGGACACTGAGCCACTGAGCACTACTCTTTGCGTGCGGCCATCCAGCCAGTTCTTTATCCACCGAGTGGTCCACCTATCAAATTGATGTCTCTCCAACTTAGAGAGAAGGATGTCATGGGAGACAGTGTCAAAGGCTTTACACAAGTCCAGGTAGATGACATCAACTGCTCTGCCCCTGTCCATCAGTTCCGTAGCCCCTTCATAAAAGGTCACCAGATTGGTTAGGCAGGATTTCCCCTTAGTGAAGCCATGCTGGCTGTCACCAACAACCTTGTTGGTTTTCATGTGCCTTAGCATGGCTTCCAGGATAATCCGCTCCAAGATTTTGCCAGGCACAGAGGTGAGACTGACTGGTCTGTAATTCCCCGGCTCATCCATTTTTCCCTTCTTAAAAATGGGGGTTATATTTCCCTTTTTCCAGTCATTGGGAACTTCACCTGACTGCCATGATTTTTCAAATATGATGGACAGTGGCTTAGCAACTTCATTTGCCAGCTCCTTCAGGACCCGCGGATGGATTTCATCCGGTCCCATGGACTTGTATACATTCAGGTTCCTAAGGTGGTCCCGAACAATATCCTCCCCCACAGTGGGCCCAGGGTCCCCACCCTAACCGTCCCCGCGTCTGCCTTCCAAGACTTGGGTGGTGTGGTCAGAGCATTTGCCCGTAAAGACTGAGGCAAAGAAGTCATTAAGAACCTCAGCCTTCTCCAAATCCAGGGTAGCCAGTTCTCCCGATAGCTTCTGGAGAGGGCCCACGGTGTCCCTAACCTGTCTCTTATCGGCAATGTACCTATAAAATCCCTTCCTGTTATCCTTAACATCCCTAGCCAAGTTTAATTCTAAATGGGCCTTGGCTTTCCTAACCTGGTCCCTAGCTTCCCGGACAACATCCCTGTATTCTCCCCAGGCCGCCTGACCTTGCTTCCACCTTTTATAAGCATCTTTTTGATAACGCTGATAATTTTGCCTTTCATGTAGTCATACATCCATGTGTATACTATTTGACAGGGCCTCTTTATTAAACAGAAGAGTGAAATACACTGTGTAACTGATAGTTTTCTCATAGAATCCTGTATTTCCATATTTATCCTGTTTATGCTAATCATGCAATTGCCGTATATTCATATTTGCAGATTTTCATTCTGTGCCTGTTGATTTGGCTGTTTCAACTCTGTAGTTTTTATGTCTGAAGATGATCCATAGAAATACAAACAAGGAATTGTATCAGCAGTATTTCATTACCAAAGCTGAAATACGTCAGACATAATTACCAAGACTAACATCTGGAGTGGTTTATTGAAGTAAAACCTGCCAGGATTGTTAGCACATACAATGGTGCATTATCCATATGTATGAAGCTTTATAACTGGAGCAAGTTGGGCGACTAATGCAAGTGGAAATTATAAAGCACAACAGAGATAGTTTATGAATGCACCTACTGTGCTGATGTGTTTGAGTAAACTACTCAAAGAAGCTGCATCTCAAACATTTCCAAGGTAGTGTGTACTGCCCAGCTATAGGAGATTTTGACAAAAGCCTTGGGATACAGAGTATTTGAGCTTACGGTTAAATATAAAGTGAAATGTGGGACTCTTCAGCAGAGAAAAGGTCCAAGGCAATGTCATAGAATGAGTGGTTAAATTTTGTACCCTTTTTTCAGGCCACTATTTAGCTTCATTAGGAGACAGTTTTGGAGTGCTGAGAGTCTTGCTACTGGTTCTTCCACTGCCAGAAACCTGACAAAATGGTTTGGAAAAAGCATAACTATCTATATTCTCCAGGCTGTGTCTCTTCATAGTCTCTCCCTGCTGGTAGAATGAGGGCCAATGACCTGTAAGTATCTGATATTACAGACAGGCATAAAGCATATCATGTATCTTGATGAATCTAAGGTACATAGGAGATAATGAAATAGAAATTGAGAAATGCTCTCAATCACTTGGAAATTTCCCACCACCATTTTAACATTTTCTACATGAGTATTCCAATACTGGATGGGATTTTGTGCAGCCACTCTGCAACACAAGGCTTTAATAGTGGATTCTTGTGTTATAGTTGCAAGCAAAAGTAAAGTACATATGGCATCTGTGCTGGGAGTGTTACAGTGGTTGTTTTTTTCTGGTGATGATTTACACTAGTAGCATGGAATAACATTAATATGATTATTGCTGTAAATCCCCTGTACTCATCCAGTGTTTACTTGGCAGTATCTCTTTCTAGCATGTGTATTAGGATAATAGGTTAAAAGTCAAGAGCATTGGAGGGATAAAATTGATATTTTAAACAATTTTCCGATGTTCTCTGAGAGTTAATTGTAAAGCTTTTATTTTATCTTGCTTTCTTACACATCCCATTGTCATGAATATTCACTTTATGGCCTTTTTCCCCCTTATTGTCTGTTGAATGACTTGATGATTGGCAAAAAGACTTAAAACATTGATGTAAAATGCCTCTTAACTAGGACATCAAAGACATACCTATGTTATTGATTTCTGGATGTTTTCAGTTATTCCATAATTTGTGAATGTATTTCACATGGATTACTTTAAAAGTTCGTAAGAAAAGCCAGTCTCAAAGTGTTCAGCTAGTTCCCATACCAGTTTTGGTAGGTACTATAAGGTGCAGAAAAAATACTTTACTGTAAAATGCTTGTTTATGTGAACTTGAAAAATAGCCTGCTTTTGGAAAGTGATAAAACTACCTCAGTTAATTTTTCAATGAAATATTAATACCATATAATTAATATAAAATGACATTAACAAGATAATTTGGTATGTGTAAAATTAAATATGTTTAGTGAGTGCAAATCAAATATTTGAATTTAAACCCAGGTATTGCCTTAAAAGTTGCTAGTAGTTGCTGGTTGCAGAATAGGCATTGTCCTGTTTACTTAGATAGCTGCAATAAATACTTGTTTACTGATCTGCCCTCAGCAAGAGTTTCAATTCATGCTTAATTATTAAGAACAAATGAGTCCCCAAGGAGATGTCATGTATTTCATTATATCTAAAAAGAGCTGGAGTGCTGTTCTAATTACTTTACTAGTTTCTTTGTATGCCATTTATACCTGATACGCTGGGAACGTCAGGATTTTGTTCAGAATTTAATAATGTTTGAGGTTTTATTTTTCTTCCTCATTTTCAACAGTTTTAAGAAATTGGGTAATTCACAAGGAAGCTTTAATTGTAAAATGTACACCTGCATTAGAAGGTAATAGCCTGTTAGTCTAATACCTTACATGTCTGAGGGTAGTATTTTATATTTAATAAAATTAGTTTAATGACACTGAAAGTCAATAAAATCATAGTGGGTATGGTGCAACCAGTATTCGAAAATAATCATAGTAACTCCATTTCGTATTGAGGATTTTCCTCTTGGGAGGCAGTTATATATACTTAAGTTTGGAATTTTCTTTTTGGGGTTGAGCTGAAACCTGATGACTTGAGATATGTGAGAAAAATCAATTATTTTTAAAAAAGACATTTATTCAGATGATGATTTGTATTTACTTTCAACAATAAGTGAAAATAAGAGGCCACAGTGGATTTAATTTGGCTCAACTTTGTGAAACTCATGTATAATGTACATGGATGACATGCGTAAATTGACAGTAGTCATTTATTTTAGAAGTAATAAATGGTATAATGAATTACACTGATACATTAATTTTTCTTTTAGATCTGTATTTCCATAAGAATGCTGAAAAAATGACACTTGACAGTCTTATGGATAAAAATGCAATATATAATGTGCCAGTGCAGAACTGAAGCCTCTATTTGATGAAGCTGTGCCAGTGCAATTTATTTATGCTGCAAACAAATCTTATGCATTTGAAGATCAAGCTAAACACATATTTCCTTACATATTGCTGGTTTGGTTTTGCTCAAAAGAAAGGAAGTAAAGCTAAAACAGAGCTTAAAACCAAACTTATCTCATTTCCAAACAGAACGATGATCACTATTTAAGAGAGTGTGCATCCTCCTCCCTCCCTCCTGAACCCCTTTAATAACCTCCATGTAATCCTTTAATCCTGTAAGCTTTTATCTGGGGCTTTGTAAATATTACTAGAGCAACTTTCTTTCATTACAGTATCATCAAAGAATGGATTTCTGATGTTCTGTAGTGCACAGGAAGCATTAAGAATTTTTTAAAAACAATTCTTTTTTGTCACTGTTTTGCCTTTTAGATGTAACAAGTTTTTTCTTTCTCCCTGCTTCTAATAATATATTTGAAAGGCTTTTACAGTTTGGAGGTGTAGGTATAAAACTCTTGCAATTCAGTGTTTTTCCACAAAACTTCTTAATGGGTAATTACTTGAAGCTTGATAAGGAATGTCATGTAACTCACTTTATTAATTTATGGTCTAAGAATTCTTCCCTTTGTGTATGGCAAGCTGACCTTTTGCAAATTGCCAAGACAGGAGGAATAAATGACATTGTTACAATGAAAAAGATGTATAAATGGAGTGTTGCATTTTTAATTTTGAAGGCTGAAGGTCCAGTCATGTTATTTCCAAACTTTATTAGTGATTGATGCAAAATTAATTTTCTAATGTTTTGATTAATTTCTTTAAAAGCTTGATTGCTATAAGAAAACTTCTGTTTAAAACATTAACATTGATGTCAGTATTCTGATCTTTATTCAGGACAAATCTTTAAGGTATTTATGCAGTTGTAGTTATTTTAAATGTAATGTGTGGATTATATTTTTGTTAATTAGATTGTAGTTAGGAGTAATGTCCAAGTGTCACTGAATAAGCTGCAAATCCCTGTATTTGCTTTATGTGCTAAAAACAGAGTGTAGTCTTTGTAGAAGTTGTCTCAGAATGGTGTGAGTGAAGTCCAACAATTTTTTGAAGCATCAGATCATAGATTATTCTTGTATGGAAACCTATATATCTTGTAGTTCTCTTCAGTGACTAAAATTACTGGGGAAATATCTTTATGCAGAAGGACTGTAAATGCCTCTTCCTGGATCATTCTTACTATCATCCAGTGGCAGCAGGCAGAGGGCCTGGAGGGGCATTTCTGTTCCTCAGCTTGAAATACTCATCTTTGAAAGGATTGATTCTGACTTTCTGATTGCCTTTGTCAGGAACGTGTATGAAATTTCTACATTGATATATGTCATAGGTATTTTTACATGATTTTGTGGGTGGGAAAAAAGTAGCTGAACCTAAGAGAGGATATAGCTTTCTAGGCTAAATTTGATACATATCTTACTACCATGATTTATGTGTGTCGTGGTTTAAACCCAGTCGGCAAATCAGCCACGCATCCCTTGCTCACTCCCCCACCTTCTTCCTGCCCCCCACTCCCACGGGTTGAGATAAGAACAGTCCAGTAACTAAGATATAACACAAACCACTGCTGCTACCACCAATAATAATAATGATAAGGGAAGTAACAAGGGAAGAGAATACAACCACTCACCACCTGCCGACTGATACCCAGCCTGACCGAGCAGTGATCTAACCCTTCTGGGTAACTGCCTCCAGTTTATATACTGGGCATACTGTGGTATGGAATACCTCTTTGGCTAGTTTGGGTCAGGTGTCCTGTCTCTGCTTCCTCCTGGCTTCCCCTTCTCCCTGGCAGAGCATGAGGCTCAGAGAGTCCTTGGTCAGAGTAAACATTACTGAGCATCAACTAAAAACATTGGTGTTATCAGTGCTGTTCCCAGGCCGAAAGTCAAAAACACATCACCGTACCAGCTACTAAGCAGCAGAAAAATGACTGCTACTGCTGAACCCAGGACAATGTGAAACATAACTAGCAGTATTTGTGAAACAAATTGGCCTCCAGTTTCTTTATATTAAATTAACTTGTTCCGAAGGACTGCCAATTATAATCAGGCTTCTCTTGAAGAATTTACTGGGGATTACATTTTTAAGAGAGCAATTTATTTGGTGGAAACATGTTATGTTATTTACTTAACAGTGCTCTTTCCATCATTTTACTGAAAAGTTCTGGCCTAGTGTTTGTCACTGCAAGTGTTCAGCCTAAAAATTATTGCAGCGAAATATAATAAGTATTGAAATAGGTCTAGATTATTTAAAATGGGGTGAAATTAATTATTATGTCTCCTGCTTTTGAGAGGAAGGAAAAATATCACATTGACTGGACTTACAAAGGAGGAAGAACTTTTATTAAGTCTTAATAAAATTCACATGGTACATTTTATTGTTGACAATATGTTAATTTTAGTTTTAGTTCAAGTTTAAAATGATGGAATGCTTAGTTGATGTTGCTGCATTTCAGTGATTGGCCATTGCAGATAGAAAAGGTACTTGCTGGTTTTATTCTATCATCTTCTTTCAGTAGCTCTATTTCAAAGCTACTTAAGATAAATTTAGCTAGAAGTATGTGTTTGGAAGCTGGAAAGGAATAAATTTAACTTTTTTTATTCATTCTAATACTAATGATGATTTTACCTGCCTTCATATGGTCAGTGTTTCACAAATTCCTGTATTTCTCTCACAGTTTCTGAGAAGATGTTTTGTTTGGTTGTTAGGGTTATTTTTTTAGTATTTCATTTTAAGACTTGCTGTATAATCCGTTTTCATGCTTGGCTCTTTTGGTCTCCCTTTGCTTTCTTAGTTTTTCTCCTAAGAAAGAAGGGACCTGAGGACTTACCTTTATTCTTATTTTTACGGCCAGTATTGTTTTTTAAGTATTGGTTGTCTGTGCTCTAGCAAGAGTTCTGTTATTTAGCAGTCTTGAAATGAGCTTGCTTAAGGTCACTTCTGGTACGCCAGTAGTGCCCACTCCCCAGACACATTAATAAGTCCAACAGAATTTACTATTCTTATCTCCATAAAAATTCAGCTTATTCACTTGTAATGTGCAGTCCAAGGACTGATCTCAGTACCTGTGTCTGCTGAAATACGGAAGCAGGATAACAAAATCTAGATGTTCGTGATCTTGCACGTGTCGTATGAGAAATTGCCATGTCCCCAACATTTAATCCATGTTGGATTAAATACAGTGTAGATGCAGTAGGATGGAAAGAATGACAGATGTTCTTCAATCAGCCTTGACAACTAAGAAGGCATTCTTCATAAGGAAACTGTTATTGTGTTTCTGGGAAGGATTTTAATATGCCTAAATAGATATTCTTTGCTTATTGACTTGTTACTGAAGATGGCTGTTAGTGGCAGCGGAGAAAAGCTATCCTTCATATAAAACCTGACAAATTCCTGCCCTGGGAAGCTTTGTAAAATAATAAATATCTGAGAAAGCCCAGAAGCAGCTACGGAACTGCGAGAAGTTGTTGAATAATAAGAAGTGATGAAAAGGTCAGGAGAAAGGAAAGGAGAAACCTTGCTCTCTGTATTCCTCTAGTGTAGGCTAGTGCAAAAAGGGACAGATAAACATGGTTTAGTCTTTGTCTTGACTGTTACCATAAATCTGCTGAAACAAGACAGAACAAGCAGTGAATGCAATTTGTCAATGGGCCATCGTCTTTCTGATTTTCAGGGCCTGAAGTGAGAAGTGTTAGTTTCAGATCCAGTAAAAATACTTTAAAGAGCTTAGGTGTCATACTGTGGAGCTTTTTTGGGTATAACAGTGAATGCTAGACTCTTGTTGGGCATGCATGGTCTTCCTAATACATTTGGGGCATTCTCTGTGGGAGAAGAAGAAAGCTACGCATTCCAGGATGGGTGGCAGAGTAGGCAGGCAGCTTCGCCAGCTCACCTTGCCAGTTCTGCTTAGAATTAACCAGCAGTGAAACACTGAAGAAAACAGAATGCCCAAAAGCTATCAGTGGGTCTTCTGGCAAATGCATCTACCTGACAGTCCAGGACTTGCTCTTTATACAATTGCTGCTTCCCCTTCTTCTGGTTATGTTTTTTTCTCTTGTCTTTTACTGTATAGTAGCTTGAAGTTGTTCACCTTCAGGGTAAGTTCTTTTATTGTGAGATTGTAGTGTCATCAGCCATCCTTCTGTTTTCTTGTCTTTGGACTGGTGAGTCTTGCATCCTTTTCTGCACTGCAGTACATTTTAACAAGCCAAACCCAGGACAGAGGGTATCTTCCCTCAAGAGAATTTACGGTTTATGTTGGCCAGTAAACTGAGATCTAATCTGTTGATGTAAAACCAGGAACATTGCAAGCCCCCTCTGCTGCTTTTAGAAAATTTGTTTGTTGCTATGTTGTGTGGTGTTCCTTTCTTAGGGTGTATGCTAGGCATGGTCTCTGTTGCAAATAGCACCTCACTTTGGGATCTCAGTAGGGCTGATGGCACCTGGCACAAGTCAGGCTTATGGAGAAAGAGGGCAGGGCTCAGCTCAAACCTCATAGTTCAGCTGAGCTTTCAAAACAATCAGGCTGCTGCAAGGGGTCAAGTGCAAGCATTTCATACAGCCTCTTTGGGCTCATCATAGCCTTAGCTCTAGGGAATGCAGAGCTGAAATTCTGTCACTTAATGAGTTTAGGTGGTTTGGGATTGGGGGACAGCTAAATAGGAACAACAAATACCAACTGATTTTCATGTTAAAATTTTCTCCAAATTGTACTACACCCAGTTGAGGGTTTTTTTATGTTTTCTTCACCATAGCATCTGCACTGGTATTATAATCTGTTTTCAACTACACACATAGCTTTTGTTGTCCAAGTAGGACCCAGTGGGACAAGAGTGTATGATTTTACTTAATTGTTTTTCTGTAGCACTTATGTATAACAGTTTCTTCTGTCTGCTCTTTGAATATTAATCTTTCCAAAGAAAAATAGGAATTACGAAGGAGGCCCATATCATAAAAGTCCGCTTCTATCTGCCCTGTGTCAGGTATGCCTTAAAGGAAGGGTGCTGGGAAAGTTGCAAGGAGCCGAAAATGGTGATTTAGATAGGAATAGCTCTTTCAACCTGAAGTATAGCATTGCTGCGGCTGCACTCTGTAATTACAATGTCACTTGAGAATTGCTTAACAGTTTTGATGCTTTAAACTATGACAGACTAATTCTAAGAAATGTTATTTCAGTTCTGTGGCACTTGGAGTGGTGCACAGCTGCTTGAAATTTCTGAATGTACACTACTTTCTGCTTAGAAATTTGAGACAAAAAGGCACCTCTGAAATGAACTGTCAAGCTTCCTTAAAGAAAGATGATTCAGATCTAACCTTCCACAGTAGGTGGTATCACTAGGGATGAATGGAGAATTCTGCAAGATGTAATGCCATTTCACCAGCAGGAAAACACTTCATATTTAAGATAAAAATCGTTTTTGAAAGCTCCTGGCAGACTCAAAGTGACAAGGTAGCTCCTATGTATTAGGTCTATAGCAGGACGGGAAACATCAGAAGAACAACCTGGGACAATATATTTAAGGAAAGCTAGGATGAAATGAAGGTAATACAAATTTAATTCCTCCCTGAGCTTTTTTACTCAGAAATCTTGTAAATGTCACATTTGAGTTTTCGCAAGCTTTACTTAAAATAAGATTCCTTGTGCTGCAGCGTGTGTAACTGTCAGGATGCATTTATGAAGCTGTATACCTGTCAGTCAGACCATATCAGTGAGATTCGACAGAGCTACTGCCTCGTGTCTGTACTTCCATAAACTTTTCATAAGTCTTTTCATCAAAGATGGAGAAACTTGCTAATGAAGTTAATAGTCTAGCTTTTTTAATTATTATTATTACTAAATTTTTTTCATTCCTTTCCTTTTTTTTTTTCTTTAAAGAAGCCAGTCTAGGTTGAGTCCTGCTTCCATCTGTTTGACAGAAACCTGCTGTGGAAGGTACTTCACTGTGTAGTGTGGATTGTGTACATAATGCTGTTCTTCAGCTGTGTTAAATTATACCTCACTAACAGCTGAAGTAAATACCCTGTAATCTTTGAAATGTGTGGTACTTTGTCAAAACAATTCCTTTTGTTTTCTTGGTTTTGTTTCCTTTTTTTTCGTAAGTCTTAAGGGACACTTTTAAAGCCTGACTGGATTTTCGTGTAGACTTGTCTTTCGTTGATGTACCCCCACAGGTTTCACGGGCTTTCTCCTGGTGCATATCAGAACATCTGAAATCAGAAGTGGTTTCTGTTAATTTTCCGGTACTTCCCTCCAGATATTTTGAGTTGTGGTAGTTTATGAGTACACGCAGAGTTACACATGGAGACATTCACTGACTTTTTCCAAAGAAAATCTCTGTATCAGCCATTTCTCACTTTATAATTTCTTCCAAACTGAGGAACTCCAGGCACTGTCCATCTGTGGTTAAATGAAGAGCAATCCAGTTGAAGGACATAATTCATAGTAAAAATACATTCTTCTGGAATGCACACTGTTTGAGCATGGATACTGAAATGGCTAGAAGTCAGAAGCAGTCACATGCAACAATTACTGCAAGATAAAAACCCTTTACAAAAGTAGACAGTATGGATTTTCTTTTCTGAAGCTTAGTGCTCTGGGATTTTGTGGAATGTGACAAAATGTACATTCTGTGAGTCCCTGTGCGGGTGTTGTCAATGAGCAGATAATTACACAGAATCTAGTTCCAACCCCCCTGCCATGGATGGGGCCATCTCACACTAAACCGTGTTACCCAAGACTCTGGTCCAGCCTGGCCTTGATCACTACCAGGGATGGAGCATTTACCACTTCTTTGTGCAACCTATTCCAGTTCCTCACCACCCTCACAGTAAAGAACTTCCTTATATCTAACCTGAACTTCCCCTCTTTAAGTTTTAACTCATAACCCCTTGTCCTGTCACTGCAGTCCCTGATGAAGAGTCCCTCTCCAGCATCCGTGTAGACCCCCTTCAGATACTGGAAGGCTGCTATGAGGTCTCAGCAGAACCTTCTCTTCTCCAGGTTGAACAGCCACAACTTCCTCAGCCTTGTCTTTATATGGGAGGTGCTCCAGCCCCCTGATCATCCTCGTGGCCCTCCTTTGGACTTGCTAATAATTACCAAATGGCTGCTCAATTGAAGTTTTCTTAGAAAATATTATATTTAGCAATGTATTTCTTGTTTTTCTTCTTTTATGAAAGAATTGTTTTTACGTAATTTTCAATATGTGACCTCGGTGCCATGTTAGCTAATTGCTCGAGGATGTATGGGGGGAAAAGCCTATGTCTTTTGAGGGGTTTGATTCACTATACTCTTCTGTTCCCCAAAGTTTTCATAATGGGCTATTGAGAAACATTTTTACCAGATATGGGTTCATTTACTGTATTTAAAATAGAGATAGTAGCAAGTGTTAGTTACATTAGACACATACATTTATTGTTGCTGTTAATGTCAAGGAACTTATTCTGCAACATTTTTGGCCTTCAGCTTCTTTGTCATAATTACAGAACATTGTACTGTTCTGATGGAGATGGATTTAGACTATTTATTGACTGAATGTTTTTTCATGAAACAGGGTGGTGAACAGAAAGAATGCATTGAAATTCAGTAATATGCATAATTCATCTATCATAATTTAACAAATGGGAACTACTAAGACAAGCTGCCATCCATCACAATTATTTAACTGCACTCCAGGGTGAGTTAAATTGTATTAAACAACTTTTGGCTTAACAGATTTGGAGATTGTATTGAGCAAGTTGCATCTTCTCTATCAGGTTACTGCTACTGTTCAGTGATGTACAGTTTTGACATTTGTTACAAAACATTTAATTTGAATTAGATATTTTTCAAAGCTCTTTTGAAAACAAACTTGCATAAGTAAAACATTACATGTGTCTAGCACATAAATAGCTGCAACCAAATTTGGAAGCAATACTGCTGTAAATCTGAACTGTTTAACTGGTACCTGCTTGTTTCCTGGATTAGATGGTGGGGAGGCAGGGGGTTAAGGGAACTGATTTTTCTGATTTAGGCAGTTGTGTCCAAAGTCAAGGAGAGGTAAATCATCTTGCAGTCCTGAGACTCTTCAACCCTTAGATTCAGCATGTGCCTGAGTTTTCTTACTTTGTTGAGTATTGTATGTTGCTTGTATGACAGCTTAGCCAAACTAAACTTTCTCCCCATTAATAAGAGACAAACTAAATAAAGAGGGAAATCCAGTTAACCAGGTAGTACCTTTGTACTTTGCTACACATGACAATTACCTGTTAAATTAGATTTACATATGTTAGGTAAGAAAAAGCTAGCACATTTTTTCTGAGTTCTGCTATTCCACAAGGGACTTTCACATAAAAGGAATTATGGTGTGCTAATGTTGGACTTCGTGGCATGTGGTGATTTAGAGTGAGTATTTGCTTCTGGACCATGTCACTGACTGTGAAAGAGACTAGCAAAGATCGGTAGAAATTATTGAGAGGATACAGTAAGAGCAATGCTGGTAGTGCAGGGCAGGCTGCACTAGCTGTTGAACATAGCCAGGTTCTGCAGCTTATATTTGACATGTTGCACCACTGTTGCCAAAAAGTCTTCATCCTCTGCCCATCTTAAGAGGATCTGAAATATGACAAATTTAACTGTCAGGCTTTCTTCTTCAAGCCGTTGGAATGTAACTGCCATCAGACCCAGGTCATCAGCTTGGAGATTCTGACTGTATTGTAAATGCACTTGGCTGCTGGTCGGTATAATGGCATGGGTGTGATTGAGCAGCATTACACTGTGCTGTATGACTTGGCTTGAAGAAACTTGGGACCTGCCCCTGGAAATGCTAAATGGAGCAGACTGTTGGGCAAAATACCACTGTTCCTGCCATGGGGAATTCTGCTAGGAAGCTGTGCTGAGCACAGATGTTGTTTCTGGAATGTTGCAGTTGTGTTTTCAGATGAGTTCTTAATTTTGAATGTAGTACTCTTGTTGCACTTAAGCACAAAATGGAAGTATCTCTGCATGCATTTTAGTTAAGGAAAAAAAGCATAATAAAAGGGCGGAACATAGAACCATAGCTTGTGGATTTGAATTTGTAGTGTTTCTTGATATACTAATATAAACTTCATAAACTCAAATTAACATAGTTTTGTTTCATCTTAGTAGTAAAAAGTCTTTCCTGCAGATTTTCTTTGGTGTCAGATTAGGGTCTTTGCAGTTCTTACTCTATTGATAAGTAACTACTGAATTAGCAACATCGTAAAAAAATGCCTTTGAAAAGCTCTTCTTCATTCTTCACAAGTTCAGTACTGCTTCCAAAATATCCAGAGAAATCCTTCAGATATTTCTACCTGGTGGAGTTTTCGTTAAGTCACCATAACATTTTTTTTAAAAAGCTTGTATTGTATTCCATCTCTTCTGAAGTGTAATAATATGATATCATAGAAACAATTAGATCATCAAGTCCAACCATTACCCCAGGGCTGCCAAGACCAACACTAAACCATATCACTGAGGCCCTCATCTACACAGTTTCTGAGCACTTCCAGGGATGGTGATTCCACCACATCCATGGGAAGCCTGTTCTAAGACCTGATCACCCTCTCTGTGAAGAAATTTTTCCTAATATCCAATCTAAACCTTCCCTGGTGCAGGCTTGAGGCTATTACCTCTTGTTGAATCACTTGTTACTTGGGCACACTGCAGGCTCATGTTCAGCCAGGCATCAGTCAACACCCCCATGTTCTTTTCTGCCAAGCAGCTTTCCAGCCATTGTTCCCCAGGCAGGTTGAATGGGGTTGTTGTGGCCCAAATGCAGGATCCAGCACTTTGCCTTCTTGATCCTCATGCCATTGGCCACAGCCCATCGATCCGTCCTTTCCAGATCCCTCTGCAGAGCTTTGCTGTCCTTCATCATATCAGTACTCCCAGACATCTTGGTATCATCCACATATTTACTGAGGGTAACTCAATCCCCTCATCCAGATCATCAGTGAAGATATTAAACAACACTGGCCCTGTTCTTTGCAGAAGAGTCTGAATGATAGTCCATTCTTAATCCAGTCCTTTTCATCTTCCCTAGGTTGTCTCCTCTACTCCTGAATGCACCATCCTTATGCTGAGAAAGTAGGGGGGGGTGCTTAACTCGTCTTAGATGATGCTCTTTGCACTGTTCTTTCTACTCTTTCCCATGCTTCTTGATTTAATGAATCTTGATGTTTTATTGGGGCTACAGCTCTAGTGCTTTGTTTTCTTTGATACATGCATATTGTTTTCAAATATTACATAATTCTAAAATCAGATATGTTTTTTTCTTGCCTTTGCAGAAAAATGTTGTATATGCCTTCCTTGCCTCCTCCATCAGTTAACTGCAGGATCTGCTGGTGTTCCTTTGTATAGCCCATTAGAAACCCAAAACTGCATTCCCTGCTGTTGTGCTAGAATGAGTGTTAATACTGCAGCCTTTCGCTTGACTTGCCTTCTTCACTAAAAGCTTCCTGCTGTCGGCTTTTATGGATTATCAAGTTTGTAAATTTGCTGTTGGCTGTAACTGCATCTTTCTTCCCCCTTCCCTTAAGCAAGGCTAGTTAGCTTTACCTACCTGCTACTTGCGGTCTTCTTGTAGCTGTCTACAGGCTATCTTTCATGCTCCCTAGTCAAGTGACTTCTTCCACATGCTTATCTGAATTCAAAAAACATCTTCAAACGTGACACTGAGATTATGTGCAAGTAATTAGTCAACTGATTAGGATGAAGAGCAGTGAAAGGCAGCTAAGATGATACTAATTAGGGGCTTTTGGCAATGTGAAAGATGAACAAAGATGATTACAGAGAGATGGGCCTTAAAGGCAAGGATTTACAGTTTTTAGTAAAGGATTTACAGTACAGAAGCTGTTGTTGATTCACCATCTGTGAGAACTACTGCAGAGTGTTAATTTGAGGTTTTATCTTGAGGTTCTCTTCATGAGTAACTCTGGGATAGTGGTGTGCCCTTTTTAAAATAGTGAAGCCATTTTTGTTGCTTCATTTTTTTGCTTGTCTATTTATGGTGAGCTTGCACAGGGACTACTGTTAGCTGTATCAAAAAGACCTCAAAAACAATTCCATTCTTGTCAGGTTTTGTGCATGTCAGATGGCTCCACACAGTGCTCAGGATATTGTAATGCAGGGATTAGCTCCCTGCAAAGAAAATGCTGGAGTTGGAACATTACAGTATATAAGCTATAAAGTCAACAGCAAGCAAGCAGATAAGAAGGCTCTAACACCATTCCTTCTCAAGGAAGAATATGATCAGAGGGCAGCTGAGTGAATGTGCATCATCCCCATTGCCTTCATATTCTGTGTCTACCTGGCTCTGAAGTATAGCTGGTTAAAAGTACAGATTGTAAGTAGGCCATTTCTTCTGTTTTAATAGGCTTATCTTGGGAAAATAAACCAAAAAACACAACAAGAAAAAAGAGGTGTAGGAGGTGGGGTATGGGTGAATGCCACTAGTCCTTTGGGACTGAAGAATTAATCTACTGCTGAAAATCAGCAAAGGAGTGGGAGGTGTCCCTGCCCATGGCAGGGGGGTTGGAACTTGATGATCTTGAGGTCCTTTCCAACCCTAACTATTCTATGATTCTATGATTCTATGACTTTAGCATTAGTAGTAGTATCGCATTTACCTTAAATAAGTCTCCAATATGCATGAATTTGAAGCTAGACTAATACACTTTTGTAAAAAATGGGAAGCTAAGTATGCCAAATAACACTGAGAAAAATAAGAAATACAAATTTTATGTCACTGTGGTTCCTTTAGTTTAATTCTCGGTTGTTCTTGGGCTTACCTGAGGTTAGGGGGAAAAAAAAAGAAAGTAAAAACTGTATAAGAACATGGGAAAATGTGGCTGAATGTAATGTGTGTATAAAATGTGGGACACTTGTCTTGTAAATGAGGCAATTTCCTTGGAAAGGAGATCCATTATTTTGTAGTACTTTCACAACTGTGGAGAAACAGAGGTGCATTTTGTCAACTATGTTTTAAATTTTGCACAGATAAAATAACTTGCTAAGGAATAGAAACTATTAAACACCGTGAAACTGACCATTCATCTTGTAACTACTAGTCTCCATTTTAAAAGAACAAAAGCTCATTATAAATTTTTCTCCAGAAAGATCTTATGCGCAGAATTTCCTGCCTCCATGAATGTTTGTTTAGTCCTTTATTTACTTTTGTTGAGCTCTGTTTCTGTAGCCCCATTGTTTGAAAATCAATGCCTTTCCAAATAAAATACCGCATTTCCCAGAACACTGCTAATCATTTCATGTCACAGGTGAGTTATATCACAATTTTTCTTTCCACTGAGAATAAAACAAAGTGTGTGAAAAGGCGTATGTGTGTTCCTAAAAGCCTCAATCCAGCTTAGTGGAGATATTTGAAAGGGCAGTGACTACACTGATAGTGATGGTGATTTCTATTGTAGCTGATTGTTGTACATCATTGCTCTTGAGCTACGTATGTTATTTTCATGAAACCTTTTGGACGGGTAGGATCTATATAAAAATATCTGTGTGACTGGTTTTATCTTTAAGTCTCTGGGTTTTTTGTGTGTGTTTTTTCTTTTTTTTTTTTTAATTTTCTTTTTTTTTTTTTTAGTTAATGCCCCATACTGTCCTTACTACTATTGTTAGTAATTTATTTATTAGAATCATAAACCCACATAACTATATTGTTAGGCTTGTTTATCATAGAACATTTCTTTGTAACAATTCATAGGTGCTTATTTGTGCTTCCAGAAGTAATGTGGATTTGGAAGTAGTAGAGAACGAGGTAGTCAAATTTATATGCAGAATGTTACTAATAGCAATAATAGGTTTGGTTTATACTTGTTAAGTAAATAGGAAAAGTAAAATGGGTTATAAAACTGGAGAGGAAGTGGGGGAAAGAGGTAAAGGAGAAATGAATGTGCATTAGAAAAAGTTAGGAATTGTTAAAAATTGGTAAGAGAAAGCATTAAAAGGGTGAATGGGAATGACCAAGTAATCATCTGTAAAAGCAAACTTTAATCCAGTGCGAAGTAATAGAATGGCTGCCTGGGAGTCACCTGTGTTGTGTATTTGTAGTTCTTCATTAATTAATTTCAGTCAACATGAGGTTTTGCGAAATAGATCTTTTCTCGAGAGAATGTGATGTTTTGAGACAAGATTGACTTTTCAAAGATATGTGGCATTTAATATTTGTAAAATACTTTATTTGGTGCCATTTGAAGTCTAGAAATTGGAATAATACAGAACCATCAGCATAAATCAAGTGTGTCTTTTTAAAAATGGTGAATAGGTCTCAATAACATAATTGTAGTTGGTAATCAATGTGGAGTATGTAGAGGTCCTCTGAGGATTAATTTTAGATTCAACAGTGTTTAACCTTTTTATTAGTGATAAGGAAGAAATACAGATATTCTGTACAGGTAAATACAGATAAAAGCACGCAGATGACAACAGGGTTAGTGCCATGCTAAGTAGTTATCAGAGGGGAGCTGAGTTATCTTACAAGCTGGAGTGCAAGAAAGCACTGCGTATTTTAACACAGAAACGAAGACATGCCTCTGGCCTCAAGAAGCACTATCAAGCAAACAGCAGTTGAAAAAAACTTGGAAGCCGTGTTTTTTGACGTCTGATCAGAAGTGTCTGAAACAGTAGGAATACTTGGCATTATTATAATGTCATCAGAATACTTGATCTAGCTCATGCACCATCACAACTCATGAAGGATGACAAACTCAAGGGAGCTCAGAAGAACTATGTCGAACCATTAAGTGTTTGGAAGCAAACCTCTGAAGTTCCTTAAATTTGCCAAATAGAATGTATCCAATAAATCAAAGCTACTACATTTGATCTGGGTTTGCAAGCATGCTGTAGAGAATCGTTGTTTGATACTTGAGGCAATCCACAGCGTAGCAGGCCACTAGTAAAACAAGCCTGGATGACTGAACAAATTTAGGCTGAGAGTTAGGTGAATTAAGTTTTGGAAAAAAAATAATGAGTTGAAGTAGACATTCTTTGGTACCTGCGGTCTGGATGGGATGCACCCATGAGTGCTGAGGGGGAGCTGGCTGATGTTAAGGCCCTTTCTAACCCTAACTATTCTATGATTCTATGATGTCACTGTGAGGCCATTGTTCATAAACTTTGAAAGGTTGGTGACTGGGAGAGGTGCCCAAGAACTGGAGGAAAGCAAACGTCATTCCTATCATCAAAAAGGGCAAAACAGAGAATCCAGGAAAGTACATGCAGATCAGCCCCACCTCGATCCCTAGGAAGGTGATAGAGCAACTAATTCTGTTAGCCATTTCCAGGCATACGAAGAAGGAGCGGTGAGCATGAACTCACCAAGGGGAAGTGACTGATTTGATAACCTTCTTGACCAACTTAATAGCCTGCTATGTTTAAATTACTGGCTTAGTAGATGAGATGAGAGCACTGGATATTGCCTGTGTTGACTGCAGTAAGGCTTTTGACACTGTCTCCTACAATATCCTCGCAGAGAAGCTGAAAAAGTATGGGCTGGATGGACAGATAGTGGGATGGGCAGAAAACTAACTGAACAGCCCCGCCCAGAGGGTGGTGGTCAGTGACGCAAAGTCCCATTTTGACTCAGTGACTGGTGGAATACCTGTGGGATCTACAGGGTCCAGTCCTATTCAGCATCTTCATTAATGATCTGGATGGTGGGGCAGAGCGTACCCTCAGCAAGTTTGTTGAAGACATCTGGGAGGGGTGACTGTTACACTAGGGTTCAACAAAGGGAAGTGCAAAGTCCTGTGCCTGTGGAGGAACAACCCCAGGCACCAGTACACGCTGGGTTCTCGCCAGACGGAGAGCAGCGATTTGAAGGTCTGCCTTTAAGTTCAGTCTATTTCAGTACTGATAATATCACATTTTTTGGGGACAGGTTCTTGTGAGAGCTCATTAGGTCATCACTGTTGTTACCTTGTAATGTGACTGACTCTTACTGAGGAGAAATGTCAGCTCTGACATTTTCTTTTTCACTTGTGCTTGCATTATTAGTATCATTTTCAGACTTGAGTTTCTTGCAGGGATTTTTTTAAGCTGCTTGTCCATTTGGTGAGGGTTACTTCTAAAACTAGATAGTATCCTTAAATCCAGGGACAACTGACCTGCAGTGCATTGCGGTTTATTTGAGGCAAATGGTCAAGTGAGGTTGTCATTGTCACCTGCTTTGTGGCAGACATGACCGTCTGACATACAGAACAACTGAGAGTACAAGTGTCTAGTTATATATCAAATATTAGTAAAGCTTAATTTATTTCTTATTTTTATGTAAAAAAAAAAAAAAAAAGGTGAAAGTTCTAATATTTTCTTTCCATATCAGAATGGATTGTCTAGCACATACCCCACTTTGGAGTCTCCTGCTCTAGGCTGTCAATGTTTGCGGTGGGTAACGTGAGATGACCTCCCCAGGTCCTTTCCGACCTCAACCCTTCTGTGACTGTTATTCAGGAATCTAAAAATGCTGAGAAGTAATATTGCAAATACATTAAAGTGATACGTTTGAGATGGTGTTGTGGTGATAACGAGATTATTCTGCCCAAACTCATTTTCCAGGGAGACCGACAAACAAGAAGAGAACTCAATAGCTAGATGCATAGTTGTCAAATTAATACCAGGAGACAGTTGTAGGAGAGCATCATGCTTCCACACTTGAAGCTGAAAAGAGGACTGTGCTGTTAGTTCGTGGGAACAGTACTTTGAAGGGCTGTAAGCAGTTAGGAATGTTTGCTGAAATGAGAAAGATTGTACTGTTCATCAGGATCTATACAGCACTAATAGGGAGGCTGAGGAAGAGAGAGAGGCTTTTTGTGAAGGAAAGGTGTTTTTTGGTTCGTTTATTTTTTAAAGACTGTACTTCCAAGTCCTAAAAATGTTAAACATTATGGGGAAAAAAACATGTGAAACATACTGACTTACTGTGTTAAACTGTTGTAGTGTGTTTTTAACTTGAACAAATAATATTTTACATTTACAAGACATTGTGGACTATCACCCTTGGCTCCAAAAGGAGCGGAGGAACTTTAAATGTGAATAGGTTGGGCTGGCTGAGAGTAGGATGGGGGACTGCAGACTATAATTTAACGTGATAGCAGGAGAAATATTGAATTCTACCTGTGAAAAGAGTTGAGAGCCAAGGCCCCTTAATGGTGCTCAAATAGACTATGAAAGAAGAGAACACGGTGAGGTTAGTAACTGACATCTCTATAATTTAAAATGTTTAAAATATGTGTTTGCATATGTCAATAAAAGAGAGGCTGTGCTTCAGGCAGGAATTAATTACTTTACGTCCTGATGTCTGTGCTGTGTGTTGGCTTAGACTGGTGATGACAGATTACTGTACCACTGTCTTGCATCCACTTGAACTATCCCTGTATTTGGAAAGCATTGACTCTTGACACACAATTTGCACCCATTGAATCCTTAAGACCTTTTGGCAACCTCAAAAATAGAGGCCAAACATTAATATGCATTTACGTAAGAAGAACATTGCCTCAAGAGCTCAATTGTTTATTGTTTTCTCTGTAAGTAATTAAAGATAAACCAAGAAAGATACTTCAAAATACAGGTAAAATATATATTTCTATACACTGTAATAACAGTTAAAATTTATGAAAATTCCACTTTTAATTAGGTATTTTAAAGTAATTGAGCTAAAAAAACTCTGAGCTCGTCTAATCTGTTATAAACCAGACTGTCCTAACCTATAGATGAGCATACATTTAGCTTTTCTTAGATTATCCTGTCCTGAAGTGAACTTTGGCAACAGAGGGCAAGACCTTCCCAGTTTAGTAATGTTCTGGCGTCCCAGGAATAGCAGACCCTTTTCACAAAGTATTGGAGTTATTTAGTCCAGTGTGATGACCTGGACCAAACATCGCTTTTATCAGGCATGGAGCAGGAATTAGTAGAAATCAAAAAATAATTTGAATCAGCCTGACAGTCTTTGGATTTGTTGGTACTAAGATACTGCAGTAACTCACATAGAGAACTGAAATGGTTTCTACAAGGTTAAAAAGTGTGAAGCTCTCTCTGGCCTTGATTTGTCTTTTAGTTGTGGTACAAGGTTTAAGTGAGTTTACTAATGACTTAATCCTCTTATAGGCAAGAATTGGAAGTAATTATTTTATCTGGGTAGTGTAGTGATAGTGTGCTGTTCTGCTATGTGGGAAATTCAAGAGTTTGCTCCTTGGGTCATACAAGATGTGGCCTGTCAATATTCCAGCAGTAGTGTTTTTAATGCTGTCAAATATGTGTCTCTCTTACAGTTGATCAGACATTGTGAAAATATCAGAAGTTTTTAAAATTAATTATTTCTTCTCTTTCTGGAAGGTTATAGATGTTATGAATGAAATAAAGTATGATATATTGCAAGAGATAATGACTGAAAATGAGTAAAAAAAAGCAGTAGCTAGCTACATTTAAAAATAGAAAGTTATTTATACCTGTAGCACAGTGAAAGCCTGTTGTGCTGACTGAATTTAACAAGTGGATCTGGGATTCAGCCTTGGTGCTGCTAATGACTGGAGGCGTTATTGATGTAGTAAATTAATTACGGGTGTGATGAAGTTGCCTGCTGGAAGTTTTTGACTGCTTCATCACTGTGGCACCTCCTACAGGTTAATTCATTGCACAGCACAGGTAAAACCTCCAGATGGAGGTCCTGCTCTCTTGTCATCCAGGCACAAAGAGTTGTATTGACAGCAGTAACTAAATCGAGATGAATATTTTCTTGAATTATTGATCGAATAGCTGGAGCTGTATCATGGAACTAAATGGTTTGGGATGCATCTGTAGCAGTTCATAGTCGCTGCATGGGAAAACACATACACAGTAACTTTAAAAGGCAAAACAAAATGATTAACAGCCTTTCTTAGCTGAAAAACAGTTCCCAGATGAAATGAGGAAAAGTACCACAGAAAACCTGTAGATTTAAAAAAACTCCAAAGTTTTTGATAAGCAGGCAGGGAAGGAGGGTGCTGCAGGGAAATATCTGTTTGTATTCTTTCTGTGTGTAAAATTCACTTACTGCATTTGTTCTCAAATGTCTCAGTACCCACATTACAATTCAGAACATAAACAGCCTGTTTAATTAGATGATAAACTATTTCACTTAAAATTTATAGGGAAAAATACCATTTGTAAGATAGGCTAATAGCAAATGGAATGAATACCAGTGTGTCCTGTGTGATTTTGCATTTGCTCTATTCATTCATGAAGTATAACATAAACCTCAGTATATTCTGTCCAAATCTAGGCCTTTGATATATTGGGCAGAACAAATATAAAAAACATCTTGACATTATTAGTTTTATAAAAATATTTTAATTTTGTGGAATCCTTTCTGCAGAAATGGTTGATGTTTTGGGTTTTTTAATAGTAGTATAGCTGAAAAGCCTCATGAGACTAGTAAAACTGATGCTGCTTTTGTTCTTTACTTAAAGCTGGAAGTGTGTTGTAAATAGTCTGGGTTTCTCATCCAAGCTTAGTATGCTGTTATCTAACAGGATGCATTAAGTGTTCTGTAGCAACTGCAGAACTCATCAAACAAATGGAAAGATTAGCCCTGAAATCAAGCTTCAAACTTTTATTTTCTCACAGTCAATAGGCAAGTAATGCACGCTGGATTTATAATGATATTGAGATTGACTGCTTAAATCCTTTTTAAAGTTCAAAGCTGGAAACAGATTGTGTGTACAAGCAATCCACAGTAGAGTTTCTAAGTAGGGCTTGTGATAAATAAGTGAAATTGGGTTTGGCTGAAATGGCCCATCAGTCCCATAAGGGTTTAACAGAAAGATTTCAGGCTCAGAAAGACAGGGGTTTTGGAGAAGTATCAAGCATTGGTTTCACATCACCTGAGATTGCTTTGTGGAGTCTGTCGCCTGGGAGATGTAAGACAAGAGGCTCATTAAAAATGAGCAACACCAGAAGAATGATCTAGCTTCAAGTACACTTGTGTTCTTTGGCTTGAAGAGTTTAAAGGTGAAGATACGTTTTAAAAACTCAACTGGCAGATGAGAAGAGTGTTGCCAGGTTTCTCAATGAAATCCCTTTAAATATGGATAAATAGAATATTATCCTTGTTTTTTGACAATGGCAAAGAAACCCACCAAAACTCAAACTTCCTCAGCTCAGAATATCATGATAGTTGGATGAAATTATAGTTAATCTCTCAGCTATCAAAACTGTATTTGCTAAAACAGGTTGTCTTCGGTCTTGCTATCTGATGAATTCAGAGGCAGTATTAACTGTCTGTAAAAGGTGTGGAAGCTGGGGAAGAAATGAGCCTCGGGGCTTACTTTGAGGATATCCTACACTTTAGTAGCAATCCAGCCCTGGTATCTTATCTTATTGTGGGCCTATTGTCTTAGAGCTGACTTTTACCTACTCCAAGACTTTGATCTATTTTGCACTGTTGTATTTATTGACCTTAGGAAAACATGATGATACTGAACTTCAAAATCAGAACTTTATTTGCTTCTTATTCTGATTCAATCTGTGCTGTTAACAAGTACGCAGGAAAGTTTTTTTAAATATCACAGGTTTTGATTATTCTGTGACAGCATGAGGATTTATTGGTGACTGTCCATTTACTAAATGCTGTTAAGAGCAAAGTGACTTTGACCTATGAAGTAGCATTGGTTTGTACAGTCAAAGCCAAGTGTTCTTTAGCGCAATCTGAATTGTAAATTTATGTGATGAATGTGTTGAAGCAAGACTGTCTTTTTTTTCATAGTCTCATAGTATGAAATGCAGATGAAATCCTATTTGTTTTATGAAAACTTGAATGACTTGGCACAACCACAGACGTAAGAACAGTGGCTGCTTACTGTGTTGCTTATTCTTGCCTTCATTCATATCCATTAATTCTTGCACCCTTATTGCAACATGGGGGAGATAATTGTAGAGTACAATTTCTAATGAAGATGTTGGATTTTAGTAACTTTAAGTCAGAAGTGCAATTTTTCAAAGTTATTAAAAAGTACCTGAGTGAAAAATCATATTACACTGAGATCAGGAGCTTAATGGTCTTGTGAGCTTAACGACTGGCAGTGGTATTTGTGAAAAATGGGGCTTGACTGTCTTTTGTTAGGCTGTATATCCCCAGAGCCCTAGGATGGATGTAACATGAAAAGGTTTGTCTGCATGACAACTGAAAATCTAATACAGTTTTCCTGAGCGAGTGTTAGAGAAATAATCTGTTGTGGTCTCATAGTTACAGTCTTGATGCCTGTATGTTTCTTAGGTTACACTGTTTTAAATAAAGTGTTGGGGTGAGCAGACCCTTTATTATCATGGATTTTGGCTGTGAGGCATGTGTTTCAATCCCCTCCTCCCAGCTGGGGTGAAAAAAAAAGACTAAATATCCACCCCCACCCCCCCCACCCCCCGCTTTTTCCTTCCTTCTCAATTGCATTTTATTTCATCTCAGATTTTCCCCTTACTTTTTTTTTTTTTTAATGTCATCTGTGCAATTCTGTATTGTTTCCCACTTGTGCAGTTGTATTGTTTCCGAAATGCCTTCTCCTGCTCTCCTCTCCCGTTACCTAGACAAGTCTTTCTGGAGCAGTTCTACTGTGATACATGTGATTTCTAGTGATACAAGATGCTGGGGTACTCAGGTGAGGTGAAATGGGAAGGAGTAAGCAGTTTTTAGGATAAACAATTAAAAAAGTAGGTTTAATATACAGTACTGAAAGCAGACAGCTGTCTGCTTTCTGTTGTCTTTTGTTCAAATTTGCTTATCTCCAACAGATCAGCACAACTATTTAGATCCTTTGTAAATACTATATTGAGAAATTAATGGTGATTCTTGAGCTTACCCTTTGTCAGGGCAGCACTTCACATAAGGAAACAATTTAGGATTTTGCCACTAGGCCTCATCAGCTCTATAGGAGCAAATGAAACAAGTTTAAAAGAAATCGAGTTAATAATTTCTTGATATGTTTAGATGTTTTCTCTAATTCCAGCTGCACGTACTTGGACATGTTTTGGTGATAGCTCTCCTCAGTGAACTGAAAGAAGTGAATAGAACTGCAATAAAATCCAAGTGAGGGAAGGATGGAGGCATTCTTCATAATACTTTAATTGATAGGTGCAGTTTCTGTTACCAGTGTAAGAAATTGCAAATAGATGTTGAGTGGAAAAGAGGAACCTATGGTATGTATTTTGTCCCTTGGCTGTCAGAAGGGTGAAGTGCTGCAGACCGCTGCTTCAAAGTCAAAACTGGCTAATGTATGGTCCAGGAGCTATCCTGAAAATTACCTTCTTCAGTTTCTTCCCTAGGAAAAGGTAAAGAAAACACTGTCGTGTGTTTTACTGTAGTTTTTCAAAACATAGATGTCATTTCAAATCCTTTAGAGCTACTGCATATTAATGTGTCAAAAGAAAATATGTTCAGGTGTTGCCTTCCGTATATATTACTGCAGTATGTACATGTTTCCCACCCTTCCAATATGTCTCTACTAGTCTGCCTTTCAAGTAAATGGGAAAAAATACCTCTCCCACATCTCTGTTTTGTATCATCTTTCTTTACCAACCAAGGTGATTGATTGAATGCTTTTACGTGTTTAATGAAGGGATTTTGTGCACTCCTGGGTGGTATTTATAAATATAAAGTAAATCCTGTGATATAAACTATAAGAAAGAGGAGTTTGTTGTTTTACTCGGGGAGCTTATTCCACTGCCAGAATGTCTTTTGAATTTTTACTTCTATTTTAAGTATGTGAAGAGAAGGTTCCTTTTGTTAGTTATACGTGGGTCAGAGCTTAATGTCAAAATTTTTCAGGCAGTTTACACAAGAGATTTCTGCACTTTGAAGCGTGGTTTTGTCATGTATTTGTGATAAAAAGATACAAAACATATAGGAAATCTGCCTTCTAGTTATTAATTTTTGTAGTGGTTTTGACCACAGTCCAGAATTTAGGCGGGCTGAAACAGCTTCAGAACACATGTACATCACCTGCCTTCCTTTTGCAGCTGGTATGCCTGATGTGATTTTTTTTTTAAATACCCTGTATACATCTGTAAGTTGAATATATGCTGCAGACTGGACTTCTAGTTGTTCCTGAAAAGTCATTGCAAAGTACTTATCATATGGAGATTATTTCTTTTTAATAAGGCTTTCTTTCAAAAAATCTTTCGTAATGATATTTAGTACTTTTGTGAATTCCATGATCTGGAACTCAGTTTAAGCATTAAATTAATAAGGTACAATGGTATGGATACAAAAATATGAAAACTGAAAAAAAAACCCAACAAAACAACCCAAACCAAAACCCCACACAAACCACCAAAACCCTTTCAATCACTAATATTTATCCATAGCAGCTATTTGTACAGGGTATTTCTCTTCAGTATTAACTAGGACCAGAAGACCAGCTAGTACTTTTAACACCCATCATGGTATCTTTCATTATTACTAAAGCATAAACTCTAACTGATTTCTGCAAATAAGCTTGTTTTAATAATACCTCTCAAAATAGGGTTTCTTAAATATGTTTCTACATAATCCTCTACTTTATTGGATTTAACAATCTCAAATATTTCTTTTTGTAGATCTGTTCTAATTAATGGTAACTGTAGTAGGGATATAATTTGTGTACGTGAGCATGCATGCACACTTTCCCTTATAAGCCATACTATATATTAAGAAAAGCTATCACTAATATTGTAAAATCAAACACCCTGGCATTAAAAAATGCCAGGAATAGATTTATTCAGATAATAGTAATGTGCACTCATTTTTCCTCATAAATATTCACTGATATAAAAATGACACAAATGTATGTATATTATTTGCTTACATGAGATGAGTGATATTTATTTTAGGAGCCTTTATTAATATCTTTTATCCTTGGTGAATGGTATCTGTTCCTGTATTCTCGTATCTAAAAGAAGTTTAAATGCACATTTTTTGAGGAAACTGTTCCTTTTTTTTGGAGCTTTTCGCCAGAGTCCAGGAACCCAATTTTGAAGTATTCTTGGTGCTTATTAAGCAAGTGTAATTTTTTTAAAAACATTCTATTTGCCTAAATGCGGGCAGGTTTCCAGGGGGACTTACAACTGACAGATATGTTTTCCATAAAATGCAACTTTGCTTACAGTATCCCGTGTCACCAAAATTGAAACATTTTTAAGAGACATTTGTGTTGATTCAGTTCTGTTTGATGAGTGAGGGGAGAACAGACAGAACAATTGTAAATGTTTTATGAACACATAGTGAGCTTTTGAAGTCTCATAAATAACAGCTTTTAATTTTTATCCAAACCATTTTTTTTTCTCTGCATACTGTCATCACCTGCAATACTGCTGAATTGGGTCTGTGAATCCAGAGCTTTCTGACATTCTCATACCACCTTTTCCATGTTTCTTAGCACAGTTTCATATCATTTTCCATCTCTTTCTCTCCCTTACAGCCAGAATTAATGTCTGGCCCTTCTTAGTTGCAAAACACATCCTTCTACCTAAGCATCTTCTCTCTGGCTCATAGGATTTTTCCAGGTAGCTTTTTCATCCTTTACCTTTCTAAAACCCTTCCTGAGCACGGCTGTGATCAGAGAAGTTCTTTAATTGTAAAATCATTTTCATCTTGCTTGTCTCCCTTACCCCTGCATATATGCAGACTTGACAAAACGTAGACCCGGTTTTAAATTAGATCGCCTTTATTCAGCACATGGTTTTTCAGACTCCCTGACCAGTAATCTGGATTACAGTATTATTTTACAACTCTGGCCACTTACCTCTAGTATATCAAAAACTTGGTATATTTTGAGAGAAAATAAATGTTCTGCTTACTTTAAAACAGACTACCCACTGTTGAAATCTCACTTGTAAAGCCTGGACAAAAATTGTGATGTGTGTCTTGGCAGATATGTGGCTGCTCTGCATGCACTTCGGGGGCGCACAGAGAAGAGTTTTTCACTAGCGATCTCTGAGCTAGCATATCTGCAAAGTCCTTTTAACATGTGATGCTGTAACACCTTTGAAAGGGCAGGTGGAGCCTTTTTTCCTGAGATCCCAAACACAAAGCAGAATCCAAGCAGGCCATTATGTCCAGTTTCTAATCTGTTCCTTAAAATGTCCATTTATGTAGCTGTAGTTAGTTTACTTGAAGTTTTATTGGCTCATTTATTGATTTCAGAGAGTTAAACAATCTCTTATTAGGTGATTTCTGTTATCACCCTATCCTTAATGAAAGTTGTACAGCAGACCAGTCTCATTATACAGGTTTAGAGATAGCATCTTAAGTTTTTTTGCTTCAAAAATTGTCCATTGATTTCCACTTTTGCTTTCTCTGTTAGCCAGTTTATAATTGAGAATGGCATTTTATTTCCCACATTATAACTTCTTATTTGCCCACAGGGGAGTAGTTTATTCTCTGATTTGATGGTTTGTCTGGTTAGGGGCTCGGAATCCTCTTTTCTTAATGCTTTGTTTTTTGTATTAGTTTTTAATTGCCATGAAAGTGTCTAGATAGGGCCCTTGCATCAGGTTTAGTATGTACATATGTTCCCTGCCAATGCTAGCATTGATACTCATAAGCATTAGAAGTTTTAGCCCTGAGATCTTTGCAGGAAGTGGTGTGTCCAGCTTAATTTAAACCTTATTTTATGTCATTTTTTGCGACTTAACCAATTTTTGTCTTCCATTGTCCTACATTTTGATAAGGTATTCTTTGAGAATACTTCATAACAGGTGTCATAATCTGTAAGACAGAATACTTTATTCACATTAGGAAAAATGTAATGTATTCTTTATGACATTTACTTTAATTGGTTGCTTTCATCTTAGGTTATATTCCTCATTTAAGCTCATAAATTTTTCAAGATCTAAAGTAATTTAACCAAATAAAAATAGAAACATGAAAAAAGGACTACGTTTGGATGATGGCATAGTTATATTGAACTGGATTCGTGATAGTTAAATGGATAATTGCACTTGAAAGAACCATAGGCTGTAATAGACTGCGGTTTATCTTGTACATTTGTCAATTCAATTCCTTTTAGGAATCCAGAAATATCTACAAAATGCAGCATAAGCCAAAGAATCTTAATGGGATGATACATATCTCCCGTTCTACTTATAAATATTTCAGTCAGCACAGAATTCATCCTTTAAAATATAGTTTGGCTATCCAAACTGTAATGCAAGTATAATAGGCAGGTAAATTACTTTGCTTGATTAAACTGTATAGCAGACAGTGTGTATTTTGGTTGTCATTTATAAATTCTAATAGCAAAAATGGGCAGAATTCCTCAAGTGTGCTAGTTAATTATAAACAGCTGCCTATCTTGGCAAAGTGCTGTGGAAGAGGGCAGGAGGGCTTGAGTAGCTGTGGATGTAGGGCTTTGTCAAATGTCATGACCTGTTTCTAGAGAACCTCATCTTATTTGTGATACAGTGAGATGTGAGGGTCAGAACTCTGGGGAGCAGGCATAAGCCATTAGGACGGTCGATGACTCATCTTTTTTTTTTGTTCCAGTAAGATGTTCTGTATTATTATTTGTGCAGTCTATAAACTCGCCTAGACTTCTAACACTTATGTATGGCATGTATGCTATTTTAATATACAGAATACTTGCCAGAAAGCTATGGCTGTTCAAAGCCTTCATTAGTATTCATCTTAGTGGCTGTCTATAGAAAGAAAAATGGCTTGGCAGCTGTTCTGTTAGAGGTCATCTGTGAACTGGTTAATACTTGGTACAGTTTGGTTATTAATTGTGGATGGAAACGACTTAGAAATGGAAGGAATTTGAAAGTTCCTTTTGTAGCAGATGTAAAGGTTAGATACCCACTTCGGAGAAGTTATAGTAAATTCACAAAGGTTTGAAGGATGTCAATGGCAAAGATAAACGAAAAGAAAAAATAAATCCTGACAGTGATTTAGCTATAGACTCGCAACAGAAATGAAGAAAAACAAGCAGTGAGAAACAGTCCTGCTTTGACAGATAAATGGTCTAGACAAGTAGAGCTGTCGTTCTATTTATCCATGTTTTTGACATCTTCCTAACTAGTGAGAAAGGGATAACCCTTTATTAACCATGTAGAATCACAGACTCTTCCTTTTTTTCCAGTATTGGACATTTTGCAGTGTTTGGCTGAATTTCTGGGTTTGAGCAAGAAAGCACCTTAATTATTTTGTCTTATTGCTAGAGATATGTCTGATATAATGAGGTGTGGGAGCCATTCCATACATTCATTAGTCCTGTGTTTGAATATAAACCTTTATTTTTGCCAGGTTTTGTTTTGGTGTTTATTTTTTGCCAGGCTTGACTACATTGCACATTGCATAGCTTGATAATTAAATCTATTTCCTAGTATCATTTGCAGTACCTTTGCAAGGAAGCTATCTTTTGCTTTACCTGTGGTTTGGCCTTTTCTATTTTTATAAAAAAAGGACAAATAGGTCTGTGAAAGTTGATGGTTTGCTTTTGCGCATGAAACTTAGCTTCTGGCATATTTTATGAAGTTTGAAATAGTATTTCTGCAAATACTAGAACAAATGTTTAAATGGCTGCCTAATTTTCTAAGCCTTCCCACTCGAAATGTCGCAGATGCTGTTTGGTATACTTTATACAAATCCTTTGGATTTGTGAAATGGTTTAACTTTAGAAGAGAGAGAATTTATATGCGTTGTTATCATTGAGGTGAAATATTACACTTTGGAGTTGCGAGTTCCTTAATGGGTTTTCTGTTCCCATTAGATTATCTAATTGAATCTTGTGCACCTAAAATTGTACAGAAAGATGCAGCATCCAGAGGTGCCAATTTCCCTGATAAACTTAGAGCTAATGAAAACTTCCTATGGAAAGATATTTTAGGAAGGAGAAGAGTATAAGATGACCACTAGCCAAATTTTGTTTTCTGCTTATTTATAAAGTATTCTGTATTGCCATTTATAAACTTCCAGGAAAATTTAGATTTTTTTAAAGTCTTTTTTAGAGCTAGATTTTGTCTGTTTCCTATTTTAATACAGCTTGGCAAGGCTAAGCCTACTGTGCCTATGGACAGATAGCAAAGATGATAAATAGCCCTGAAGTTTAGTTTTGTTTGAACAGCTGCAGCATTTACTTAAATATGGATAGAAATATCTGTGACTAGGGTTATGTTTGTTTTCCTGAATGGGAAAGATGTCATTCTTCACTGGAGCGAAACATCAAACATCAAAAAAACAGAGTTTTGTAACCCTGTGTTAGTCTCCTGTTAGAAAAGAAAGGTGTAAAAAAGCTGGAAAAGAGGAACAAAGCAAAACTTTTCCATTTTCTCATGGATAATGTCAAATTCCATTCTTCTAAATCTGTGACATTAGATTTTTCCCTGTCCCAGCTTTGGATAGCGTGAGTTTTTATAACACGTTACTCTTTTCTAAATTATTTAGGAGAAAGTGGGAAAAAGAGAGGATATAATACTGCTTTCTTTCAGAGAGTCTGAGACTACGTGTAGATTGGCGTTTTGAGGTAGATGTGCTGTATTGTACCAGAGGCACTGACCCCACAAACACCCAGGCTGGTACCTGTTCACAGCATAGTGCACCTGGAAGCATGTAGGCCTTCCTGTACTCAGAAACCAAGATGCATCAGCTAGACTTCGTGAGTCTCATTCTCTGCTAGGGAGGAAGGAAAGCCGGGAGGAAGGGAAGCCAGGAGGGAGAGACAGGACACCTGACCCAGACTAACCAAAGAGGTTATTCGATACCACAGCACGTCGTGTCCAGGATGTAAAGATGGAGAGCAGAGACCCGGAAGGGGGGGTGCACTGTGGGGGGTGCACTGCTGGGTGGGGCTGGGTGGTGAGCAATTGTATCCTTTCCTTGTATTTGCCTTGTCATTATTATTACTGGTGGGGGTGCACTGCTTGGTGGGGTTGAGATTGGTGGTGAGCTGTTGTATTCTTTCCTTGTATTTGCCTTGTCATTTTTTATTATTGGTGGTAGCAGTAGTGATTTGTGTTATACTTTAGTTACTAAACTGTTCTTATCTCAACCTATGGGAGTTGCATTCTTTCGATTCTCATTCCCATACCCTTGGGAGCTGGGGGGAAGAAAGAGGAGTGAGTGAGTGAGCAAAACTAAGTGGCTGAAAGACTTAAACCACGACAGATGATTAATAAATATATAATAATTTGCATTCAGACATCTTAAAGTTACACAGACTGCTATCTGCATGCCTTGTTTAGTTTTTATCTTTATGTTTATTTTACAGGATGCTGTACTTTTGATGAGCCTCTCAGTTCCTGTGGCTATAGTCAGTCAGATGATGATGATCTTAACTGGGATCAGGTGAACGCACCGCTAAAGCCCTCGTCAGGTCAAGGGATGCCATCTGGTTGGTCATTTATTTTGCTTTGTTTCTCCTTGACATTAGCCTATGTGTTTATTCAGCATTTCTTGACAGTTATTGTTAGATTTGGACAAAGTAGCATTCTGTTTAATTGCAATACTCAGATCTTCCAAGTGATTTTTGTGAGGTGTATTTTGCAAATCAAAGGTTTTCTTTTGTGGCATGGGAAACATAAAGGTTAGAAAGTAGAAATAGAACCTTGATGTCATCAGGAAAGGCAGAAAGAAAACAGAACAGTGGCATGAAAGTGAATATGAAGTAGTACTAGAAAGGGGCAGACAGGCCTACTCAAAGGAAGGAGAAAGAATAAGAGATAAAACAAAGATGGCCTTAGGCATTTTCATTGAAAAACGTATTAATCAAAATCTGTTCTGAAAAGAAATGGAGAGTGAAAAAGAGTTATGAAAAAGAGAGGTATCCTGAAACAAAGGCCCTCAATGATACTATGCTTGTTGTGCTTAAAAAACAGTTGTGAAACTATTGTTTAATGCACTTGATGAACTGCATGCAGTTGGACCTAATTTCATAGCAACGACCCTTGCATTCTGCTGAGCTATAAACTTACTCTGGTAATACAGTAATTCATTTACCCTTTCACCCACACAAACATGTAAAATCTGACCATTGGTTGTAAAATATTCACTAGCCTAAAATATATCAATTATTCCTTTTTCGTATTTTTATCCAGGCATGTTAAGAGTTCCCCACATGTACTGATCTCCATCTCCTGGGGAAAGCAGCATTTTCTTTGGCTTTTCAAAACAGCCTCCTGTAACTTGTCACCTAGAAGTAGCCAAAGCAGAAAGACCAACTTTATATAAAATCACGGTTTTAGCATCACAGGACGACTTCTACATTAGCCTCATAATTTAGTATAAATATATCCAGATCACTTAAAAGCATTGCAGATGAATATCCTGGTGTTTCATATCTGTTTAAATCATATTTTAAAGCACCCATAATGTACTTTGGCATTTGTGTACAATCTCTTTAACAGTTATCCTTCTCAAGTAAATGTTCCTCTCTTATTTTTGTATAAGGGAATTAGGAGATAAACAGTGTGAATCTTCAGAAGTGTCTGTATAAACAAAACCAGAATGTGTGCAGTCATCACTAATAGACTAATAAATGGACTAAAGTACAATGTGCATTAATCAGCCCTAGATATCATTCATTTTTGAAAATGCTCACTATAGATTTATCAGTGTTGCTGTGTGTTGTGGACAATATCACATTTGAGGTTGATGGTTGAAAAAAGTGCCTTTTCCCTCAGGACTTCATTTCCCCTGGCAAAGGTAGGAATCCCAAATTCAAGATGAATGTTCAGTTTGCCTGAGTCTCAGCGCTTGGATCGTTGTGCTTGATTGAGTTAATCATTATAAAGGAAGTTCTTGCAAATTCCTTTTTAAATTGGATCTTGTCCAGTGGTCTTGACATACACTGCTAAAAAAATTCTGGACTATTTCATTAGTGCTTAATATTGTTTCTCAAGTTGGAGCTAATACACATAGTTTATCAGACATTTTGGCTTGCAGTACAAGTTATACATTCTTTTTCTCAATCACGCCACTGGAAATTCGTTTCGTATTGCAAACTTCATTCATTACTCTCCCCACTTGTGTCTTATGAAAGCTATTGTTGGTACATGTTGTTCAGTCTTCTTGGCAGATAGAAGAGGTTCAAATCAGTGTTCTTTTCTGTGGTGTGAGCATAGGCTTGAAGAGTTTTTCGTTTGCTTTGTTTTTCCAGGGGCAGGAGTCTTGACTAGGGACTGATATTTTTATGGAGGGAGAATGATATAGTTGTAATTTCATTTATCAGATGTCATACAACTTGTTTGTTATTTGTCTTCCTGCCTTTTTATCAGAAGACTAAAATAATGTTCTGATGGTCGACTAAGAAGATATTAAATTTGGTAACAAATTATCTTTAGAGTTTAGGGAGTTTTATTTCTGCCCATAAAGGAAGTGAAATATGCTCTGGGAGTCTTGGGTCAGAAGATGAACGAGTTAGTCTGAGGAGGGTTTGGATATTGATGCCTTAAAAGGTCAAAAACCCCTTTGAGAGGGAAAGAAATGCTAATTTTTTGCAAATGAGAAGTGCTGTGTCTAAAGGCACAATTCAGTCAAGTGGTATCTAATATTTCCTCATAATTTCATCTAGACAGTTTTTTCCTGTTCTTGTTCAAATCATCTTAATGATTTTAATTAGTTTTCAGTTAGCCTTAGCCAGGGGGTTATGTGATACACTTAAAAAATGATTGCAAGTAGTTTCTCAGCAGTTTCTGAGCTGCATATTTTAGAAGAAGTAAATTCAGATGATAATGAATAGAACATCTTAGATTAATGGTTTGTGGGGAATTCTTGGCTTGAAAGCAAAAATGCTTTATGCAACGATGTTGTAATACTGGACTGAAACAAGAATTCCCAGTTCAGTAGTCCCTTGTCAGTAGAAAACACTAATGCACATAGCATTCCTAATTTCAGGCAGTATGCTCCAGTGAGTGAGTTGATGTCAATATGTAATATTTTGTATAATTTGGTGGCAGTCAGGGGGAAGCACACCAGTTACGGCATTTGATTTGTTTTAATCCATGTGAGACTGTTGAGAGCATAGCTGTACTTCAGATAGATAAATATTTTGGCTTGATGTGTTATTTCAGGGGGACAAAAGAAATGTCATATAACATTTGTGCATGTGTGTGCATGTGTTCATGTAAACGCTGTATTTTAAATATTAGTGAGAATTAATAGTTTTTTGTGAGATCTAGCTTCAGATGAAAATTGGTAAGTTGTATCAAAGATGATAATAAAAAGTTTTAGAAGTGTTTCTTACAGTGGACTTTAGTCTTTGTTGAATTGTTACTTTAGTCAAGAAATAGAAATTTAGTGCTATTAAAGTGGGTAGGTTTATAGCACTCTAATTTTCTTGATAAGCATGACTTTTGATGAGTCAGTACTAATCTAAAATTGTGTTAAACAGACCCAAAAAGCAATGGCATGTGTATTTCTGTATGTATTTTTATGGCTAAAATGAGAGTGGTTAATGCACTTTTCTCAAGTGACCTGTGAGACAGATGGAGTAAATTCTGTAGGAGGAGTGGCTCTTCTCTTTTCTCAGCCTCTTTCTCCTTGTCTTTCTGTTCCAAGAATGTATGTTTATAATAGAGTTCTAAACTATAATTATAGAAACAGTCATATTAATGACATCTTGCATTGTTTTATAGAACAGTTAGAGCAGTTTGATATTAATGTATATATATAAAATACACATTTACAATTACAGCTAGCTGTAGACCCTCTAGCTGTAGCCCAATAAAGATGTCTTCAGAAAAATATGGCCAAACATTAAATTACTCTATTGGCAACTGGTTGGCACTGGGGCTGCACTGGTGACTTGTGTGAGAGGAGACCAGGGGCTGCCCCGTGTTGGACACATCCAGTTCCAGCTGTCTCCAGTAGGCCAACCCCAGAGCACAGCTGAGCTGTGGCACCTCTGGGATAGCATGTTTAAGAAAGGGTAGAAAATGCTGGGCAGCAGCTGTGGGAAAGAGCACAGAGAAAAAAGTGAGAGGAACAGCCCAGCAGACACCCAGGTCAGTGCAGAAGGAGGGGAGGAGGCACTCCAGGTACCAGAGCAGAGGTTCCCCTGCAGCCTGTGATTCAGACCATTGAGAGGCAGTGATGTAGTTTCAGCCTAGCTGGTAACTCAGAACCAGACAGCCTCTTGCTCACTCCCCTCGTCTTCTTCCCCTCTCCACTCCCGAAGGGATGGGGAGGAGAATCGAAAGAATGTAACTCCCATGGGTTGAGATAAGAACAGTCCTGTAACTAAGGTATAACACAAACCACTGCTGCTACCACCAATAATAATAATGATAAGGGAAATAACAAGGGAAGAGAATACAACTGCTCACCACCCACAGACCGATACCCAGCCTGACCCGAGCAGCAATCTAGCCCTTCCAGATAACTCCCCCCAGTTTATATACTGGGGCATATATAATACTGTGCCCCTGCACCCCACGGAGGTCCATGGTGGAACAGATCTCCACCCGCAGGCCAGGGAGGACCCCATACTGCAGCAGGTGGACATGCCCTGAAGGAAGCTGCAGCCTATGGAGAGCCCACACTGGAGCAGGCTCCTGGCAGAAGTGATGAGTGTCCTGTCTTTATCTCGACCCATGAGATTTTTCATCTTATCTTCTCCCTCTATCCTGTTAAGAAGGGAAAGTGGAAGAGGGGCTGGGTGGGTGTCTGGCTGCCAGGCAAGGTCATCCCACCAGTAAAGGCTTCCCCAATCCAATTAATCACTTGGATGCCATGGTTTTTTTTTTTAATGACATTTTAGATGAGTGTGGACTGTAGCACTGTTCCTTGTTTACGTCGCATTGATGGCATCTTCAGTGTTGGCTTCCTTTTAGAAAATAGCAAATTTAGGACATAACAATTTATGCCAAATTCTTGCAGATTTATGTCCCACGGGTATCTACAAACCACTTTGCATTTGAAATATAGTTGCAAAGATCCTGTTCCAAACCAGCTGCTTTTACTTTTTTTTTTTTTTTAATTTCCCCTCCTGTACTGCATCAAATATGAGCTATTTATCTCAGTTATTTGTCTACTGCCTCCTTAGTTATCGCATATTAGCATAAGTGGTGTTATACCAGTTTTCCTTTCTGCTGTACCATGACGGCAGTCTGCATCATCTAATTGGTAAACTCAGGGAGAGAACTATGATTTTCTTCATGTTGCTTCACCACTGAAAACTGCTCCCTATAAATACGTATGATGCTTTCTCATTGTTTTTAAAACTTCCTTTTGTTGTTATGTCTATGAGGGAAAAAAATGCTGTGCTTTTAGTACTGTTCTGATTAGTACTGTTTCCTCATTCATTTGTTCCATTTTGTGTTTGCCTAGTGCTTCTTGTTTAGTGCTCTAAGGTCCTGTGATACTGCAAATAAGCATAATCAGTCTTCTGGAGCTTCCTGCATTTCTAATCTGATTTTCACTTGATCTCCGAAATAAAAGACTGGTTGCTCTTTTTCTTCCTCTGGCCTGTGCCTGCTTTACCCTGACTCCACAGTCCCATTTATACTCATGTCCCATCCAGCTCATTGTGGCCTGTCCCCATTTTGGTGGTGGGGTGTTCCAACAGAGTACTCTGGTACTTCACATTAAAGCTCAAAACTATTTCTTATTCTTAGCTGTTTATAGTAAGGAATGCAGGCTGAGTGTGTGGCATTGCAGTAGTGAAGCCATCTCTCTGACACGTAGCAGTGTGTCCTAGAAGGGAAGAACAATTATCGAGAGCAACAGAGCCATTGGTTGGATTAAAGGGGGAGGGGAGGGAGGTACAAGGTGAAGAAGTGTGTAAAAATATGTATATGGGCACGTACATGCATACATATGGATGACAGTTTACTGTTTGGGGACAGCTGGCATACAAACAGCAGTGAAGAGAATGCAGGATCAGAGCTCTGAAACAGTGAGTTTGGTAGGATCTGAAGTAGTCTGAAGGATTGTCGTGGTTTAAGCTTATAAACCCATACAGTCGCTCTCTCACTCACTTCCCCCTCTTTCTTCCCTCTGCTCCTGGAGGGATGGGAAGAAGAATCGAAAGAATGCAACTCCCACAGGTTGAGATAAGAACAGTTTAGTAACTAAGGTATAACACAAATCACTACTGCTACCACCAATAATAATAATGACAAGAGAAAAATACAAGGGAAGAGTTTTTCTTCCCCCTCACTCCAAGGTGGGGGGGGGAGGAATGGGAAGAAGAATCGAAAGAACGCAACTCCCACGGGTCGAGACAAGAATAGCCCAGCAACCCAGGTACAACACAAACCACTGCCGCCACCACCAATAATAATAATGACAAGAGAAATACAAGGGAAGAGGATAGAACTGCTCACCACCCAACAACTGAACTGTGAACTCAAACTAAAAAAACTCTTCCGGGTTCCGGCCCCCAGTTTTTTTTACATCCTGGGCATGACGTGCTGTGGCATGGAATAACCTCTTTGGTCAGTTTGGATCAGGTGTCCTGTCTCTGCTTCCCCCCGGCTTCCCCCCCTCCCTGGCAGAGCATGAGACTCAGAATGTCCTTGGTCAGACCAAAACATTCTAAGCCGTAACTATAAACATCGGTGTTATCAGCGCTGTTCCCAGACCGAAAGTCAAAAACACAGCACTGCACCAGCTACTACGAAGGAGAAAATATTGACTGCTGCTGCTGAACCTGTGACAAGGATGAGAAGGGTGAGAGTAGAGAAAACTCAGATGATGAAACAAAACAAAACAAAACAACCACAGATAAGTATGCAAACTTAAACCAGAATTTTTGAGATATTTGAGTGCATAGTGTCAGTTGCTGCTACAGTGAGTCATCACAGACAGCGATGCAATTAGAATTTTAGAGCTTACAGTAAGAAATTAAAATATTGTAAAGTGCCTGCTGAGTTTGTCATTTGCTAGATATATTTTCTGTTCATGTCCGTGTATTTTTTTACTAAACACTGTGTTCAGTTGTGCAAAATCTTCCAGCAATGTTTCACAGTTCCACTTGATTTCTAAAGGACAGTAGCATCATTTTTCTTCGATGCAGAGGTTGGTTTGATAGCACTGAAGGGGTGTCACTGCATTTGCAATGAGTCACTGGCATTAGATTTCCATTCATTTTAGAATTGTTCAAAACCAATTACAAATCAAATCTTCACAGGCTTCCATTCAGTGCATTGAAAGGATGTTTTCAGCAGTGAAGACTTCTGTGTTTGATGTAGTGCTGGTCAAAGCCAGGATGAAGATTCTGTTTGTGCTATTCAAGGTGATAATATGTGATTTTCATGGCTATATGTAATTTTTTGAATGGCCTACCATCATTACTTGTATCCTGAATATCTAGTGTTGCTTTAAATATTTAGTAATATCTGTGCAGTGTCTGCAGAAAATGCGTAGAATGCTTATATTAATTATTGTTTAAAATGGCCTTTTGAGACCTAGTTAGCAAACATGCATAGCTCGGAGATATTCCATAAACCAAGCTACTGATTTAAAGGAGTATTTAATATTATAGGCTGTGAAGTAGTTGTGTGAAATATGTACCTTATTGTTTTATTGTGCGTGGAAGAGTTGTGATCCATTTTAAAGACAGATAAAGCGATCAGTTGGCAAGTCTATGTTAAAGCCAACTACAGTGTCTCAGCATGTGAAGTTACAGTGCTGTCACTTTCCATTGTGATGAGTATTTTCTCATTAAGTATATTTTAGCACTGCACTGTGTTTTTAACCTGTGTTGTCAGGGATGTTTTTCTCCTGCTTAGATTCAGACAGAAGAGAATTAAATGTTTCTTATTCAATGCTGTTTCTCGCAGATTAAATAGCTGCATTTTTAATTCATGAGAATACTCTTAAGAGATAAAGTACTGCCAAAGTGTGGGTGTTGTTCACTGTGTCGCTGTGTTCAAGTTTCATTTTTTCATTGAATTTTCTAGACCTAGAACGCTGGCATGTTTAGCATTTTATTGCACATCCAGGTAATAGCTGCAGACATTAAGGACATGCCTGTTTTGCAAGCAGCTCCAGCTTGTGTTGACATATTCAAGCCAGTTTCCAATTAACTGCCTAAGCTAATATCAGTTGCTGCTAATATGGAGCAATGTGAAGGTCAGCCTGAGCAAACCACCTGAGAACGGACCCAGCTAGCTTTGTACTGCCATGGCTACAGTCCAAGCACTAAAAGGGTTAGCTACTTTAAAAACATACCTGAAGACTTTAGTGAATAGTGTGCTTAATGGATTTGTTCAACTACCAAAGAAATGCCACAAGCTATGTCTGAAGTATTGCTTGTTGTGATAACTTATGGGAATCTCAAGGTCTTTTTTGTAACTTCTGACCTGATTTACAGATTTCAGCACCTGACACAAATACTGTGCTTATTACAATGTTGAGCCTCCAGTATTCTTGCAAAGGGAAGTAGAAGGTTAATCTGAGTCACTGATGGACAATGGTCCTAGCTTGCTTAATAGGCCGGCTAGGCAAGTTATTTGAGTGTATTTTGTCTACAAGCCTAGTAGTTTCAGACGTAATAGTTGGGTTGATATGGTAATGAATTATTTAATCTTTTGTTGTAGATGTTCTATACATATGATTTATTTTACACTTTTTTCTTCTTTTGTAGGAAAAATATTTTGAGTATAAGCAGTGTGATTTATGAAGTAATGCCCAGTGTAGATGACTGACTTTCAGATTTGCATTTGAAGCAGTAGGCTTTCTTTAGCATTTATAACTGTAACTTAACAGGAGGAGAATAGTTGTCCTGTTTTCTTACGCATCCCAGCAGCCCTCTGATGCTCGCAAAACTGCAGAACATGTTCCACGCTGGAATCTATCAGTAGTTGATAAAGATTTGGTAAAGATGTTTGACTGGAAAAATTATATGATAAATTATGTTTGAGGAACTCTCCTGTACAAGACAGCCTGGGAATTCACTTTTCATTAACCCAAAGTATTCTCAAAGCGACCTGGAAGACAAAATTGACTGCTGAGGGTGTTTCTGTGTAACACCATGTAGTGCCACACAGTGCTAAGCAGGCCCTCTAGCCTAACTCATTTAACTTGCTGTGATTACGTGTTTCCTGCTGATGTATATAAAACCTGCCATCATATATGCTGAAAATGTTAACATAATAAACTAGACACTGGAGCTGGGTTTGAAATGGATTTCTTGACAACAAAAATATTTAGGATTGCAAAGTTTTACTGTTATGCATTGTAAACCCAGTCTTCCTTCCATCTTCCACCGTAGTGCCAGATGCTGTCTTGCTGGTTAAGTGCATAAGAATCTTGTTTTAGATTTCTCTGCTAAATTAAAAGTACAGTACACTGAATAACTGGGATTTTATTTATTTATTTATTTATTTATTTTAAATGTTTGTGGGGTGTTCATGAGGACTTACTTTGGATGAGGTAGGATTGTCCCAGTTGGAGAGAGGGAAAGTGAGGTAGGCGAATCCCAGCAAGAGGGAGGGAAAGTACAGCCAGTAAATAATGGCTAAAGTATTTTATCAGGGACTCAGGACAGCTACCTTTGCATTACCTTCTGATGAACTGGCATTTTTCAACTGTAATATTCGCCTGGAAAAGAAAAAATCAGTTACTTCTTGTGGAGGCTCTTGGTTCGGAAAAGACCACACAGAATGTAAATTTTCTTTCCTGGGGATATGCTGGAGAGATGTAAATGTATCCCAGGAAGCTTTAATCTAGGCAAGTTAGGGATCTCATAGTGATATAAATAAAATAGCACATTCTGTAGTCCCTAGGTACTCAGTGCTGAAGACTGTTACTGTACCTTCCCTGCCGTGGGTAGAAGCCCTGCAATTTCTGCTCCAGTTTCAGCAGACTTGTCTTAGGAAGCAGTACAAATTTTTATGCTTGTTTGCATACCTATTTTCTTCTATAGGAGAATGAAGATACTTAGCCAGTTTGAGGAAAAGCTGTGACCAGTAAAAAGCCTGTGGGGACTGTGAGTAAACAGTGAGTGTGAAGATGAGCCTGTAGGAGCTGCACTCACTGCATTGCAAGATCAGGAGGAAGAGAAACAGAGTATTCCTAAATAAGCTTTTTCTTGTTTAGTAATTAATCTACTGGAAATAAAAGCCTCTTAATTTCTTGCAGTCTTCAGGGCTTTTCTTTCAGTCTCATAGTTATCCCATTAGATTTTTTTCTCATCCATCCTGCCCTTTAGAAACTAATAAAGAGTGGATCAAAACCTTTCCTTGCATTATAGGCTTTAAAGTATGTAATATGACTGCCTCCATTTCAGGGCCTAAGTCAGTTATTTAGTGAGTTAGAAGTTTATCTTTTAAGACAGTTCTTTTATAGGACAAGATCATACTCACAGTTAAAATGCCAGTGAGCGGCAGATGGACTCTATCATTCCTCTTTAGGAGCGCAAACGTTATGATTCCTCAGGGAATCATTTTCTTGGCATATTATTTTAAGGATTTTTGCTGAAATTAAAGAGGGAATTCTTGTCTCAATTAGATTTATGGGAGATTTTTTTTCATCCCTTCTTACAGCACTTAATTTGTTGGCAGGCGTTGATGACTGATAGTATGTTAGCGGCTCGAGCTGTGACTATAGTTAGAGCAGCCATAATGGCATTGATTTGAGTGATTTGAGGCAGAGGTCATTAAATGCTGCTTCAGAAAACTATTTGGCAAACTTGTCGTTCACGGAGTACTTGTTCTTTGGGTTGAATTTGAAATTACTCTGAAGTACGAGGTAGTGATAAAGAAAGCTTCTTCTTCATTAGTGTCTAAAACGAGGCCCATATTCTGACCAAACCCATCTTTTAATCACAGTTTAAGAAGGATGTATTTTTAGCATCTCCTTTTGTCTTCCTCCTTTTACCAGAGAATTATGTGTTTTAAATTACTCTATTAACCTTAATCAAGCCTTGTAGGAAATACTCTGTAATATTTTAAAATCTGGTGTACAGTGGAAGTGTACTGGATAATGTGCGTAAGCAGCATTTTTCTGATGAAAGGAATTGGTTCAGCCAAAACCAACACATTGAGCAGACTACATATAATGACCTAGAAGTTCTGCTTGCCGTGCAGCTGTAAGTATCTCCAGATGTCAATGATTTTTGGGCTTCTTCTCCCAAGGTGAGGACAGTCATGTTGGCAGTATGTCAGGCAGCAAATGTGGCTGCACACCTAGGTTAGTACACAAGCAAAATGAATGGATTGTATTTGCTATTGTAATGAAGTCTTCTTGTATTTGAGGCAATCAGATTTCCCAACATACCAAGACACAGTCTTAATTCCCTTGTATATGCTCACAGAACTTGGAGTCAGAGAAGAAGCAATTAAAAGGCTTTCATGAATTCCATGAGCTGAATTAAAGAGCTCAGTACTTCTTTGTTTTCGGTGTTAAAGCTATATAGTTATTTCCCTCACTAGCTGAAATAATGCATTCTTCATCTAGGAGTCACAACATTTCTAATCAACTGCATTTTAGTAGCACAAAGGAAAAAAACTACCCAGTCTGGACCTCATTGAAAATGTAATGATGTACACAGCCATTTAATTATGAGGAAACAGGTGCAGGTAATTATCCAAGTCATAATGCTGCAGCAGCTAATAGCATCAAATATTTGATAATTGCATGCAAGCAATTGATCACAGTTCTGTGCTTCTCGCATGATACAGATTTGAAAGGCACTTTTCAATACATACATATTCATATTAGAACATGGATGCTATAGATGTACTCTTCTCACCCCTAACTTTATATACTGTGATTTTGCAGTGAGTTTAAATGTGATTATATTGTTAAAATCTTACTGTTTCATTTTTCCCCTTACCTTTGAGGGGAGGAATGTCCTTCTGCCAAATTTGAGTTCCTGATCTCCCCATATTGCAGTCTTCACCTCTCCCTGGTGTCACAACTCTTGCCAATTAATTCTTGAGGCATTCCGGTTTCTGCTGGAGCATGACTTGGTGGAATACATTTCACTAGTTGCTGTTGCTGAGCATTGTGGTGCCAGCCTGAACTCAGTAATCAGATGTTGTTCTTCCCAGGATGTCTGTCTCCTGCAATTGCACAAGAAATACATCAGATGTAGTGACAATTGGATGATCCTTGATATATTCTCTCACTTCTCATGTGTTACAAGCCACCAAAAAAGAAGGAAGGGGAACTGGGAATTTGCTAAAGTAGCTTGCTCTTTTGCACAAGACCTGTGTGATCAGAGCACTGTTCAAAGAAGCTAGAAATACTCCTTTCTAAAGCTTCTTTAAATTCACATCTTGCAGTTGCAAGGAAGTGGCCCAGTCTCCAAGATGAGAACCTAAGCTGGTCATTAGCTCTACTTTTGCACATGGGCTATTGTAGAAAAGAAATCAACATGAGAAACTGGTATGTAGAAATGAAGATTTGACAGGGACTTGAGAAGGCTCTGTAAGGAAAGCAGCAGGTAAAGATAAGCATGTCCCTGCCCAGTCTTTTACCTCAACAGTATTTTAGTGGTTTTCGGTTAATAGGAATCAAAGCTAATTACTGTTTGAGTGGCAGACAGCACTGACTCTGTGGTTCTCACATCTTAGGAAAGTACTGTACTGGTACTCGAAAGTGTGGTGTTGAGATCTCTTACAAGTAGTCCCCCAAGAAGGAACTGAGAGAACAGGCTTTCAGAGGAGGATTCCAGGCTTTCTGTATCCCAGTAGGGAAGGGTGCTTTTCTAGAATCTGGCAGGGTACCTGAAGAAAGGAATATAAAACTTACTATTTTCCTTGGTATTTGCTTATGAGGTTTCCTTATTAAGCAGCCACATATTAAATGAAATGCCTTTGAAAGGTCCAGGCTGGGTTGATGAGGGTCCTGAGTTCTGAGTTCTGGAAGCTCATTGCCTAGCAGTACTAACAGTGATTTTGTTTCAGTGCCTGAAACAAAAAGTTACCGTATTCTAGACTGGAGTTGGGCAGCAGCAGCATCACGTTCTCTTCATGAGCATACAGTTTACCTGTGTAAAGAGATGTGGTATGCTTCAGCAGTGTTACTTAGATGTTACTGTTCTGTGGTGTTTTTCTTGTGATGTTTCATTTTAGCATGAGGCATGTTTGTGAAGGTGGAAAGTTGTTTGGAAAAATGTCAATTCAGGCATTTTACTTGCATGGCTTGAAAAACATAAGAAGATTTACTGAGTGCATGGCAGATTTTCCCCTGCCCTGTCATTGTTCCCCTCCACCCCCTCCCTCTGCTTTTTAGTGTAGCAGTAACAATTATGTAATTAGTAAGAAGCTAATTATTATTTTAGTTACAGCAAGGAAAAGCTATATTTTGCAAGGATATATTAAAGCGCCGGTTGAATTTAAATTACCCATGCTAACCGTTGTAGTATGTCTACATCCGGTTGTACTTTAAGTTAATGCAAAGTATTAAAACAGGTCAGTTTGCCTCCTGTGCAAGTCAATAAAGAAGTAAAATTCATTAAAAAAAGTTGAAGAAGGAAAAAAGAAAAAGCCCTTGGGATACACACCTTAGGTATGGTGTGTATTCACAAGTGAAGTCAGTCTTTAGGATTTCTGTGTGTATAAAATGGATTTATATTCGGTGTAGTCTTCACATCTGTACAACACCAGCAGTATGACAGTACTTCTCCTGTGTTACAAATTCATGCCAATTAACCTTGTCCAGCCTCCCCTTTAGTTTCACCTTTATTTTCTGTTCCTCCTCTTAAAGCTGATTTGATGTTCTCTGTAGCATTGAGGTTCAGATTAGATGCATCCTTTTCTATCAAGTTACTCCCCTTTATAGCTGCTAGAGATCATTTTTCCTGAACAGGAGTGATCTCCTGACTCAGCAGCAAATGAGTCATTAAAAAAATATTCTCCAAAGTGGATTATTTCTGGAGTCTGAAATCTGTAATTGCTGTGATCTACTGAAAGATATTTAGCAATGACATATGAAATTGTCCAGACATAAATGAAAAGTCTAGTGAGTTTGTTTCCCATTAATGATTTTCTTTTCCTGGAAAGAGCTCCTCTGAGATCTTTTCTTTACCTGTATTACTGTCTTTAAGTGAAAGTTCACTTTTGGAAAAGCTTGATTTCTATCTGTAAAGACGAAATAAAAATTGATACTGCAATGATGCTTCAGAGTGCTGCTATTTATCTTTTGTGTTTGGCAAATAGAGCCTATCATGTGTAATCATAGAATGGTTAGGGTTGGAAAGGATCTTAAAGGCCATCTAGTTCTAGATCATCTAGTAAGGGAATATAGAAAATCCTCTGGTATAATCTTAAATTGTCTAGTTTCTTTCCCTGGTAAATTTTACTCATATTGCAAGAAAAGTATTTGAAATTATGTACCCTGAGGCCTCTATTTTGTCTGCTAATAGGTAGGTGGCTTTTATGACGAAGTGCATTTTAAGAGCTTTTCAGTGGCTGTTAGGCTGAAGCCTAACAGGAGTCCTAATTTTTGTACTACATTTGTTAAATGACAGATCTTTGTAGTGAAAGCAAACACTAATTGCCAAAAGATTTATTCATTTTTGTTACTTTTTGATTCGGAGGTTCTGTTACTTCCAAGATTCTGTTTTTGTTCCAATTCTGTACAGTTTATCTACTATGATACATCTTGAGAGAATATATATATTTACAAGAATTTGATTCTCTCTTCCTTCTGCTTTCAGCTCAGTATGTGCATAAGATTTCTGTGGTCAGGAAGTCTTCATAGCACCTTTCTAAAGTCTGCTGAATCCAGTAGCCACAGACTTGATGTTTTGCATCGTCTGTTGTGTTTGTTATTGTGCGCCAAATTTCTCTCTTTGCCACCTCTAACTTGAGATGCTTTTTGTAAGCATTATTATTTTTCAAGTATTCATTTCTTAAGAAAGCTTTGTTGGTGGTAATGCATTTTAGCATATCAATGATGCAGAGTCTAGGGAAGCGCAAACTGTCAAATTCCCTAAAGGATTCAGGGATATACTTTTTTATTCAATAGCTGTCTGAGCTTTGCTTTGCCTATTAAAATGCGTTCCTTGATGGTTTTCCTAATATAAAGAAAATTTGACGGAACATTTGAAGATAAGTCTAAAACAGCACATGTATTAATATTTATGGTTGCATTTATTCCAACTCCAGAACTGGGTGTAACCACGTTGATGATTTTCAATACATCTGCTGAGCCACAGGATATTCTGAGCAAAGTAGTTGCCTTTACTTTGAAATGAACACATGAAGAGGTTCAGTTTAACTTAGCTTTCACATGCATAGCTGCATTACTTAAATTCAAGATAAATAATGTTTCAGGCCACCTTTTCTTCCAAGGCATCCTTTAATACTTAATGCAAAGCTTCATAGCACATGCTTCTTTTTATGTCAGAATTAAATTGCGAGAAAGCATGTTACTGATACAATTTGTCTGCAGTTTTGGGGTTGCAAATTAAGTGCAAATAGTAGCAGATGACACCAGGTTTTGCCCTCATCTGGTATTCTTTGTCTGCAATTCTGAAGTTTCTTGTAAAGGACATGTTAATTATAGCATAGTAATTAAAAATATAATTGCTGTTTTTCTTTGTCCAGTACATTCCTTGTTACGGTATCGAAAAGCATTTTGCCTCAAAAATTTTAATGGTCTGTTAAAAGAGACAAATCTCATAGAAAATGAAATTCCTAGGTAAATTCTGAAGTGTCTTTTTGGAATAAAAATGTTTTATTACAAGAAGACAAAACTTCCTGATGGAAATTGTGAGGATAGCATACTTAGAACTTGAGCAACATGTTGATTTTTAGTAATGCATTGTGTCCCAAACAGGGGCTGAAGCTGAATTACAGTTATCCTGTCCATCCTGACTTCACCTGGGCCTCATTTACTTATGTTAGGCTAGATACATGCAAATGCTCAAAACTAAAATTGTAATGGACTGTATTTTGTGAGTATAAATTGCTTGTAATTAAAAATAAGGATAAACTTTTAGGAAAAGAGCACAATAAAATAACTTTTCTATGTCATTCTTTCCTCTCCTGCTCTTTTTCTACTCCTTCCTCTGCCTTCACATCCTTTTTCAGTAACAACAAAGAAAGAGTAGCCTAGTTTGTGTAGCTACTTTACCTTAATTCGGGGGATTATATTTACAACTCTGTTACACTAAGGAAACATAAGTGTAGTTTTACTTTGCAGTTCCAGGTTGCTTGTAAGGATGCCTGAAATACTTTTACTTTGAGACTTGGATGGGAATATACTTCTTAATTTTGCTGGACTTCTTTTTTGGGGAAAAAAGGGGTTTTTTGGGGGGTTTGTCTCTTTACAAGGAATACACCACGTACCTTAGTATCCTCTTCGCTCAGACAACTGCACTTTCCAAATATATGTATTAATTCTGGTCAATGAAAGTGGAATTTTAAGTTTCTTTACAAAATGACAACAAAAAAACCCAAACCTCATTAAATCAAAACCATTTCAGTTTTGAAAGGATTAATCAACCACTTTCATATAAACAATTGTGTAATGAAGTAGTGTAATATTTAAATATTTGTGCTAAATATATATATAAGAGGTATTAAATGTTGCTGCAGAATTTACTAAAAGAAAAAATCAAGGCAATAAAGTTGTGTGTACAATACGGTTGCATAATGTTGTAATAGGCTTTGTCTCTAAGCTGGGATTTTCTCTGCATCTCTAAAATTTTGGGGTTTTCTTGACTATTAGAGTTCAGGAAAAGACTAATATGTCTTACTCTGGCCTACTTAAGGGGTGTCCTATTCTCTAAAGGGCTTGCTTTTATCACAGGCAGGATGCCTGCTGCTGTAATGAGCTGACATTAGATGCAACCTAGTATTGCTACAGTTGAGGTTGCTGCAGTTCCTGTCTGTATTTTGCCGTACTTCTCAGTAGAGAGAGGAGAGGAGCTGAAATGTTGCTCAGACTTAGTGCTTAAAGGTAGGTTCCGCTTGGAGTTTAAGCCTTCTTCATTAGCTACATCATATGCAAAACAGCACTTGTTTGTTTAAGGATGTAGGAAACTTTTCAATGACCAAGTCAGCATTTTCTGAAACCTTTCTTTAAGTATACAAAATTAGATCAGAAGCAAGACACTTCAGCACACATATGGATTGGCTGAGAAAAGAGCAAATACAAGAGATGCATCTGGAAAAGGGTGCTTGGAAAAGAACAGAAAAAGTATGTACTCATTTTATGGTCTTGTGATTGGTTGGTTGCTTGGTGTCAGAGAAAAAAGAAAAACTGGGTTGATTTTGTTGGTGTCAGACAAATGTCTTAATTTTCCTTAATTTTCTGTTTTGCTGAGTACTCTGTCCATCAACAATTAAAGTCTAGTTCAAGACACCGTCCAATTAATAAATGTTGTCCCTTTTTATCTTGTAATGGGAGTCAGGAGAAACTGTGCTAGATAAGCAGATGAAGATCATATTGTGGTCTGAGTGGGGCAAGTTGATGAAGCATGCTCTGTGGTCAATAGAATTGGTAGCAGCTGGAACAGAATTTGGAGGGCATGAGAAGTTTCAAAAATAAAACATCCAATGAGATGTTGGAAGAACTAGATGATCTTTAAGGTCCCTTCTAACCCTAACCATTCTATGATTCTGTGATTCTATGTTAACATTCAAGTCTAATGCATCATGAAATTCCCAGAACAGTTCTTTTAGGTGTTTTCCAGTAGTTTCTCTTTTACTTGATCAATTTAATGTTGAAATGAGGCCTTTCTGGCTTCTGTCAAATGAATCCACCTTTCTAATCTTGAAACACCTTTCTTCAGCCTTTTGAAATGGAGTGGAATAGCTCCTGCTTTTAGAAGCCATTCAAGATTATGCTATGCTTTCAGCTTCTATTTTCCTGCACTCCAAGATCATCCTTCAAAAGAAATGTGATGGGCCACACTGCTGTTGCTTTCTGGTTTAGAGGTAGGCCATATCAGTTCATCCCTGTTATTTTTTTACTTTTTTTTTGTTAGCATTAGCATGAAGTCTAGGAGGGCTGTAATGATTTTGCTTAAGATAGACAATGAGTCTATCAACAACGAGCAGTTGTCTGGGTAGGGTTAGATTTTCTGCATCACTTTTCTCACTGTTATTAATGAAGTGCCTCTTTTGCTATTATATTACTAACATTTAAAATGTGACAGAAGTGTTTAACTCTGCTGTAACTGCTTTTGCAGAAGACCTGAAGCAATAATTCTTGGTTTCTTTAGTAAGCGCTACCTCGTGTAACAAACATGATATTTTAAGTGTCAGTGTTGCTTAGGATTTCATTTCTTACTGAGGTTTGTACAACTGGAGAGGAAGTACATATATTATTATTTCCTGTGGATGAGCTGGGATGAATCGTGGATTTCAGTCATTTTACACATGCTTATATGAACTTGACCAACACCTTCCCTCCCCTGCTAGGGAGCCGCAAGTGCTGGCTGCTTCTTAGGAAAAGGGGATTTGGGAGCCAAAGGTGACCCCAGCACCAGCTGTGCCCTCGCAACATCTAAACACAGCTGACAGAGCCACTAACAGGACTAATATCCTGCTAGTGGGATCCAAGGAAAGCCCCAGGTCTAGGGTCCATCTAGGGACCTGAGGCAGGAGCTGAAGGAGAAGGGCCTGGAGACAGGGCTGGGGATGGGCACTCCTCCATCATTGCCAGGAAGAACAACAGATCAGTTAGGTCCTTGATTTGGTTTACTACGTGGCCTCATAGGGCAGAAATAGAAGTGCACAGCAGAAACATGTGGACTGCTTTCTGTAGCTGTACTGGTCTGTAATGGCTTAAAGAACAATTTTGGCTAGAGAGATAGGCCTTGAAATGCTTCCTAGCCTAGCTTCTGTGTTCCACCTGGTACACTGCTTAACAGATGGTTCATCAATAATAGTTGAAACAGTTCTTTGTCCATTTCAAAAACCAACTGCATTTGACTGTAACAAAATTTCATGTTATACTAGGGAAACTAAAGGTTTTTGAAGGTTGTGCATTAAGAAATGTCTCCTGAGAAAAGACTTCTTCTTCCTTATTTTTTCTGTTTTTTTTTAGCAAAACTGGAAAACAGTTTATTCCTATTTTAATTAAGGCAAGTGGAAAAAGTGAAAAAGCTCAGAAGAAGGTGTTAGTAAGATGTTTCCATGAGTCAACCAATAAACATGCATTCCCTCACCACAAGTTGATGATCTCTGTATCTCGTAAGCAATATTTGGCATTAGCAGGCATATTACTGTGTAGTAAACAGTCTTCTGCTTCTGGCTTCAGGTAATAATAATAAAATAGTAAACTACATATAAACAGCTCGAATGGACTTGTTTTTAACATACCTGTCAAATGAATAATAGTGTGCTGTAAAGTAATTATTTGGACTCAGTATTACATAGGGAGTATAGTTCTACTTTTTACTAAACCAGAAAATTTATCAAGGACATAGTAATCATGACTAAAAGGTTACTGTTTGTTTTACTTTCCGGAACAAAATGAACTGTCTTATTTTTGTGGATGCCGTTGTCCCAATTTTTGTTTCAATTCTGTATGAACTGACGATTACTGTCCTTGTTTCATGCCTGTCTTGCATACCTAGTGGAAAAAAGCTTGTCAATGTGAAAAACAGGACAGGGATTGAGAAAAATGACATTCACCACTGATGACTATTTGGGAGAATCATTTATCATGCAAAGTAACTGTAAATGGCACATAGCCTGGCCCTCATAAGCTGGTTTCTTGTTAACTGGTAGTAATAAAATTTGCACTCTTTATTTATCCAAGAATGTCAACTGTTTTTCCAGGAATGAGTAACAAACACCTCACCTTGTAACAACCATGAGGCCCTGTGGTATCCTGCGTAATTTACAGACAATCTTATTGATCTACGCAGGTTAAGTGACTCACTTGAGATAATGAGTCAGTGGCAGAGTGTGGAATAAAGCTGAGAGGTACTTTAGACTAGTTTATGATTCCTAACAGGACGCCTATATTGCTTTCCATTCTAAAACACCAATGCTACCTCAAAGTTTGCAGTCCACCCTTTATTTCAATGAAAGTTTTTAAGTTAAAAACAACCCTAATGAAAAAGCCATTATTAAAATAAAAACTTCTTATAATGGACGTTTGAACTCGGCACTGGGCAATTATACTGAAGGAATGCACTAGAAGCAATGCAGGTGTCCCTGCATATAAGATAACAGATGTTAATGTTTTTTTCTATATTGTATATTTATCTTTCTCACACCAGTGAGCTTCAGCTTGCAGTTGACTCAGGTGAAGTTGCTCTTTATATTAGTGCAAGGCTGCCAGAAGTCCTTCTCATTCTTCAGGGAATTTTGTTGCAGAAAGCCTGAACTATGCCTCTTCAGCATTTACCCAAAGACAGAGCATTGTGTCATGTGCTTGAAATTCAAGGGTTTCTCTGCAGGTTCATTTTACTTTGCAATCATTTATAAACGTTAGTATTCTGATATTACTTGCCAACAGTAGGAAATGTAATTTTTTTAATTTCTAAGTCTTATCATGTGATACAGATTTGTGGTACAGATTTGTGATACAGATTGCTTTTGAAGGGATAGAGATTTTCTTTGACAATTGAAATTTTTGAGTCTCCATTTCCAAGTCTTTGATTTTAGAGACAGAATCTCTGTGCAGGTGTACATTGGCACTAGTCATGCTTTTCAGCACTTTTGGTGATGATTTGCAAGATTTGGGAATCTCTTCTTACCTGGGGTCAATTAGACTATTTTGAGGCTTACAGCTGCAAAATGCATGAAGGTCTATGGGAGAACAAAGCAGAAGGATAAAGAAAAACATATAAATTACGGGGCTTTTAGTAGACTGTGCAGCAGAATTATTTCCATTGGATTTTCTATTAAAATTACGACTATTTTTTAAAAATAGTGAATGTTTATATTACTCTATTATCATATTAGCTAAGCTTTCCTGTCAAAACCCAACCCTGAAATACTACTTGTCTGTGCTACTTAAGCCATTGTTAAGTAATTACAGTACCAAGTATTAATACTCCCTGTTCTCAGACAGTTAAAAAAGGAAATAAAACAGAAGATTCCTTTCTGTTGAGGACTGCCGGTTTCTCTCTTGGTCTTAGTAACCTTATTAATCAGAGTTCAGAAGTGTAAAAGAAGTAGCTAGTCTATAATTGCTGTCCTAGCTGGGACAGATAGAAAATCATAATTAATAGTAGAATGACTATGTGTTTGTGCTATAAATTTGTAAGGAAACGTGATCCGTGGGAAAATATGAGTTTAAATCTCTTTGTGGATATAAGCTAAATATTAGAGAATTTTAGTTATTTCTGGGGATATGGTCTCTCTTGAAGTGCAAACAATCTTTTCTAACTGTTTAAGCATATAGTATATTGTTGTAGGGAAAAAAATACTCGCTGCTTTTCTCCTCACGCTTGGTTAAAAAGTAATTTCCTGGTAATGATTTTCTTGGGCATCTGAGAATCCTTAAGCAACATTTTTTGTCAGGTTTTTTTCTTCACCTCTTTTTCTTTCAATGGACTGAACTAGTGTATTAACTCTTTAAGGAAAAAAGAAAAAAACAAATCTTTTTAGATGCCATGAAATAAAAAGAATGCTACAGAGAATAGCTGAAGTGCTGTTATTTTGGCTCAACCACTGTCTTTCCATCTGTTAGAAAATCATTTGGGATTTTAAAGGTACAAAATGCTATTTTTGTTGTTTAATGCAAGATTAAAATTAATTCATCTAAAGAATGCTTTTTATATGTACGCTAGCACATGTAATTGGTAGATAGGTAACTGATGGATGCAGTAAGGTTGTCAGTGCTTTCCATAGTTTTCAGACCCTGACTTGTGTGCTTAGATCAGGTATATGTTGCTATTTGCATAGTTTCACTTCTAATTAAGTTTAAAAGCTCAATCTACTTTGTAGCAATCTTCCTGGTATGCATGAGGTTGGGTCAAACCATACAGTAAATTTTTCTGTATATGATCCACCTATGGTTTTACAAATTATGATAGCTGTCGCCCCCATTAACAGAAATTAAGGAATTGGGATTCAAGGCAGAAACAAAAGCAAAGTTCAACAATTAACTTCTTCAGTCTGTTAATATATTGAATGCCCTTTCAAACTGATTTAGTTGAAGAAAGCGGGTGACTTGCTGAACACTGTGAGGGAAGGTACGCAGGGACATGATTGAGGAAACCATTGACTGAAGAGGTTTGTTCCTAAAGGAGCAAAGAAGTTAGGTAGAATGTGGCAGTACAAGAAACTCCAGAAGTGTAAAGAAAGAATTCTACATATAAACTGTGAGTCTTAAACTAATTTTTGTAGGTGTGAAATAAACATCGGTACTTATTAATAATTGCAAATAATGAAGTAGCTATACACAAAAAACGCATCCTTTCTTAGGAATCCTAGATTGTCATAAAAATAAATAGTCTTTACAGACTCTAGTTCTTAAGAGAATTAGGTTTCACAGGATTTTATTTGTCTCCCAGGTCTTTCCTTCCTCCTTCGCTTTTTATTCTGAAGGATTCAGAAAGAGTGGTTATGGATTATTGCTGAAAAGTTTACTCAGCAGATATCAAGACCGCAACTTTTCTAATAAAGTGTACTGACTTTTAAATCAGTGAAAAAGGCTTATAAATTGTAATAATTTAAGTAAGTTTTAGTGCTGCTCTTGGTTTGTTTTAAAGTATTTGGTTGAGGAAAAATGAGGACTCTAGGGAAAGTGAAGTTCAAGATTATTCCTGTCTACTTGCTTGAACTAGACTTGCAAAGCTGTAGGTCCCTCCTGGAGTAGTCATCGTTGGAATATATTCCAGTATTTTTGTCCGTGACTTTTGACAAAACAAGGAAATTCATAACACATTCTCCTCATCTGCCAAACCAGGCTGAAAATTAAATTATTTCATATTAACAATATTGCCAGCCCCTACAACTACAGGAAGTTCTGGTTGGACATTTCTCTTTTTTAAGAAAAGGCAGCAGGAGCCTGTGTGTACCATTGGCTCTTTCATTCGTTGCTTTTTCAGTTTTCCGGTGTGACTTTCGTGACTTTTATTACTGAAATACATGAAAAGGTGACAGACTATTATAAAAAGATGAGAGGAAGCAGTATATTTGTAAGGGTGGACTGATTAATTCTCACTGACCTCCATTACAATAATGATATCAACCAATCCACCTACTGAAGTGATAATGAAGTAGAAGTAATTCAGGTTTAATAAAAATCTTCCTTACATTATTCTTTCAGGAAATTAACTTACACTCTGTTAAAGCTCAGTGAGTTTTACCTCCTATATCATGACAAGCCTTATCAAAATGACGAGCACAGGCTAGGAATAGCCTACATGCATTTGTCTATTAATTTTTCATCATATGGCAAAATCTATGGAGTCACAGTCTGCACAAAAAATCAAGTTGGAATGTTATGAAATGGATGGCGTTGCTGCTTAACGAAAAAAAAATCTTTATTTTTAGAGTAAGTACATTACAAATTATTAAAAAACCTCTCGAGAGGCTTACATAGGAGTAAAAAGAGTTTTTTAGTTACAAAAGTTGGTGCAAACTTTAAACAAGGTGTGAACAGCAGCGTTCAGCATCTTTGGCATTACAGTTCATTCTGTGCATAAATGGCGTTCAGTACATAGCTGTCTGTTGTGCTTCACATAGCAACGTGGGTGTCTCAGCAGGCATTTCAGAATATTTTTTTTAAATATCCCCCTACTTCAAGAGATATGTTGACAAGAATTATATTTCAAATATTTTCAATGTGTTCCTAAGTCTTAATCTCTGAACTTGTAAATCCGTAATTGTGCAATAAATTAGTAAGATTGCTGACGTCTGCTAACTAAATGTACGTTTGGTTTTCAGGAGACTATTCTCAACTTTCCTGTGTTCAGCAGGTGATAAGAAGCAATAAAGGACAGATGACTTGGAAAAATTACAAGTGTAATAGGGAGTGAGCAAGTTAGCGATGTTCAGTGTTCAGATTAATCCAACAGATTTAGTAAACAATCCGGTTTGCCTGTGGAGCTGAGCTTTTCACTGTGCTTCAGAGAGCTGGTGTTTTCTAAGGGGTTGTTTTGTTTATAGTTTATTTTCTAGCCTTTCTGAAGAAGGGACATAGGACTCTTAAGCTGAAGTAGCAGCCATCTATTTCAAAACAAGTCGACTTCAAAACTAAGTTTAAAAGTGTATTTACGGTACCTACGACCAGTTATCCCCCTCCACCCCCTTTTTTTTTTTTTCTATTCCATCTCCATTTTGGTTTTAATAAATAGCTGGGAGTCTGGATGTTCTATATACTGTCTAAAATGCACAAAATACACTGGAAAAATAGGGACTGTATTATTTTTAGCTTGGCTAAGTACTAGAGTTGTAGGTGTTGCTTGTAATAAGGAGCGGAGTGAAAAAATACCAAGGCTATAAATGCAATTTTCAGTTTGAGGATGTTCTGCCACGATATTTCCTTAGCAAATTATTCCTGGGATGATTGCAGATAAGTCTTTGAAATTGGTGCACATTTCATTTGTTTGAAATTTCACCACTAAACCAATTGAAAATATTTGCAAATATGAGGTAGCCAGCCTTCAAATGTACTGTAAAGGATAATTGACTCTAGCAATTATTTACTGTAGGATTTAATTTTTCCTTAAAATTCTAGTATAATCTGGTTTATTATAATGTTTTATAATATTTCTGAAGACCTTTTCTTATAAAATGCTGTTGGAAGTATGGCTTATTTGGTTATGTGAAAAAGGATTTGAAAATACTTCAGAAGATACATTAAAATGGTTCACATTTGCAGACAAGAAAGGGAAGTTTAATGGAATTGAAACTTTAAATCATATCTACCTTTAATTGAACTTAAACCAAACTACAGCCAGACGCAATAAGTCAGTTTGGAAACTGGTTTGTTGTTTGCTTTTTTTCATTAATCGTTATAAATACAGAACCATTACTTCATGAGTGGTTTGACATACGTAGACCTTAACTGTTGCCTATGCTGCTTGTTTTTGTGGTTACCTAGGAATGAGGCTCAGCTTAAGGCTGCCTGCTTGTACACAGCAATTTGCTGTTAATATTAGGGTGACAGAAATAAGAAACTGTTAATGTAAAAAACATTAATGATGCATAACAGGCAGAAGTATTAAGGTGTATTTGTAGTAAAACCCATCTGTAGCTATTGTTACCGTGGTCAGCCTTCACCTCCCTGCTGCTGAGAGCATTGCAGTGGGGACGGGTTGCTCTGGTGGTGGGTTGCTAAGGAACACTTTGTGCCACGCAGCAGCATCGCAGTAACCATTAATTGAAAGAAGCAGTTGAAATTCGTCTCCTTCTTATACCTAAAGGGGGCTTACAATAAAGCTGGGGAGGGACTTTTTACAAGGGCCTGTAGGGATAAGACAAGGGGCAATGGCTTTAAGATAAAGAGAGGGTAGATTTAAATCTAAATCTAGATATTAGTTTAAAATACCTCTGCCCTGTTATCTTTTAGTTTGGTTTCTGGTTGATTCTGCTTTATCCTGCAGCAAATTTTAAATATATGTAAATACATGTTCCTCTTTCACAGCAGTTAAAGCACTTATTTATCCCTTTTCCCCCTTCAGAATCACTCGTGCCTGAATATTTAACATCTGGGTTAAATTCTGGCTTGAAAACATTTTCAAGAGTGTAAATCAGTGTTGTCCAAACTTTTTTGGCTTGAGCATTGCTACCAATCCTTAACTTTTCTTATAGAGCGCCAGCCAACCTTAATGTAAAATTTAACAGAAAACAGCATACGGAATGATGCTAAATATGGTTCTGCATGGTTCATTTGCTTTCGTTAATTTCGGCTTTGCAGGTCTACCAAGAAGTGCCTAAATATTGTTAGAAAAAATAGTTTCAGGGCTTACGAGTCTGAGTTTACTGAATTAATTAGCACTTCCTTCTCAGGGCAAGGGTTAATTCGGATGCTCTACTAATATGCGCTATATATATATATATGCTAGCATTATTTTACAGCTCCTAGCTCCTAAATTGCTCTTTAGCTACTGTACTTTGTTAACAAATTAGCTCTTACGAAATCAACTCTAGGATTTCTGTATCACTTAGGTATTTTTGAAAATTTGTGTGCCTGAATACAACGGTATTTCAATTAACAATTTTTAAATAAGCTGTGGAATGTCAGGTTCCTTCAACAGCAGGAATTCAGAACTACAGAAAGTATCATGCAGAAGTGTTATGCATGTACATTCTCAATTTTTAATCCTATTGAAGCCAAATTAAGTAAGTATCTAAGTGCTTTCCTGAACGGTACTTAAGCACATCATTAAACCCTTGTGTTAATTAGAGTCTTACGCTTTCATTCTTGGGAAAAACCCCAACCCTGTTGTTCTCTTGAACAACCCTGTTGTTCTAGTGACAATCTAGTTCCTGGGATTATGAGTCATGGAAACTGGAAGGCTTATTTCAGTGATGAATCAGGCCCAAATTAATACTTTTAATGCATTTATAGCAGACTAGAATTTGAAAATACAAACAGTATCCTCCATGGGACTGCACAGGAAAAAAGATATGTAGTTCCATGGGGTGAGTATGTGAACTTCATTGTGTACACTGGTTAAATAATTTAGGGATGTTTTCCACTATATTTAAGGTGGATACAAGTTGAGACTAACTAGGACATAGCAAATAGCTGTAGTACTACAAGACTTAAAACCAGTTCCATCTCAGGCTTGGAAAACGACTCTTTAAAAGAATGAGAAAGAAAATTCCTACCTTATCAGTGTGGAGATGGCTTTGGAAAGTCTGCCTGTTGCCACAGTGAAAGAAATGATTGTGTGAATAAACGCTGATAAATTGGTGACCTGCACAGTATTCATTACTTGTGATGTGGTCTGTGACGTAATCTCTTCTAGATAAGAGCTTTTAAAGACAGATTGTACAGCAGTGTTTCACATGCCTAGAAGAAAATAGTTGAGTCTTTTTTTTTTCCTTCCTGGAATGCCAAGAAGGTTTTTTTTTTTGTTTGGTTTTTTTTTGTTTTTTTTTTTGTTTTGTTTTGTTTTAGTTTATTTGTTTTAAAAATAATTTTATTTTAGAGGTGAGGTTTCAGAACTGTGGAATCAAGTTAAATATGTTCTTGACACAAATATGATCCTTATGCCTTAAATTATTTTGGATTTTTTCATTTGTCACATACTGAAACCCTATCATGTAACCCTGTCATAAAACTTAGGCCTTTGCTAACAAATACATCTGTACCTTTTACTTGCTTTAGCATCTGGAAATCAGGTAGGAAAGAAGAAATCTGAACTCGTAAGATATGTCACTCTTCTCTCTAAGTGTAGCAGGATCCCTAAAAGAAGAAAACCTAAGTGAAATATGGCTTTCTATACCAGTTTGTAGAAAATGCTGCTGGCAGCTTCTTTGGCGAAGGTAAAAGTGCATTAAAAAAGATGGAAAGTTATTCTGGAATGGAGATGTAATGAGTCTGTAATTCCCATACAGAGTCAGTCCAACTAATGCAGTATTCCAAGATGATTTATACACACAAATATAAATCTTGTTGTAGACCAGAGTTAAATTCCATTTTAAAAGCAGATTTTGAATTCATGGTGGTGGGGTTTCGGTTGTTTGTTTGTTTGTTTGTTTTTGGTTTTTTTTGGGTAGTCGTGTTGTTTTTTGCTTTTTTTTAAAAGATTGAAGTAACAGTGCCAATTGCATATGCTTTTCTATTAGTTTTAAAGCTTTCTTATTGCTACAGTATAGGTTGACTGTGCAGGCTAATTGCTATGAGACAATAAAAGTTAGATATCTAAAGTGTATAACTTAGCCTGTGGAAAGTGCGTTAAGGCTTAAACAGTTGTGTAGTTGCCATGGGGCATGTGAGTGCCTTCATGCTGATATAACATAGTGCTTTCCTGTGGTACATGGGCTCAAAAATAAAGGTTCTGCACCATCCTGTTGCTCATCAGCTAAACACAGGCCCTGATGTGCTGAAAATTTTACACAGCAAGTCTTACTTAAGGTCTCTGAAGTGTTTTTATGGAAGAAAAATGCTGTGAATGCTAATCTAAGTTAATTTGTAGTATAGCCAGGTAAAAGGCATGCTACTTGTGTTTTGTAGTTTCAGTGAGTGATTTGATTCACAAAAACAAATGAACAAACAAAATATAGACGTGTCTTCTGGGGAAGCATCTCTGATTTTACTTACACTGGTAAGCTTCTAATTTCTGAGTAGGATTTTTTACGTGGAAGTGAAAGAATTGAAGCTGTATATGGTTCCTGCTGAGGGAGCTTTCAGATGAGTGTATTAAGCAGATGAGAAAAAGGTGGTTGCCTTGATTCAAAAGAGTAGGTTAAGCATTACATTGCCATCTACTACAGATATGTGAAGTTTTGTTTTGGTTTTATTCTGCCCTATTCTTAAGGTAGATAAGGTAGATTTCTTGCTGGGTTATCTTTATTCACACTCATTAAGCCAGGAGTAAATTACTCCAGTAACAGAATGGCCCTTGAGGCTAATATGCTTCTAAAATTACTGGTATGTCGCACAAGATTTCAGAAGACTCCGTATTGTGGGATTTGGCACCATAGGCTGTACAGTAATGTTTTGTTTGTGTCTTACAGGTCTGTGACAAGCTATCAGACTTTTGGGTGAAATTCAGAAAATGGTTTTCATTTACTTGTGCTGCGTTACTGCAGATACTAATCTGTGCAACAACTCAGTAGTAGTTTACACACCTGATAATATTATGATGACAGTTTGCGTTTATTAGTGGCTAGGAAATTGATAATGGGCCAGGTGGCTGTGTACTTTCCAGAAAATTAGATACAGAAAGACAGTCTGCTTTCAAATGAAATGTAACTTATTGCTGGGGCGATCTAAAGTTTGGAAGGGTATACCAAGGCACGATTGTTAGTCAAACATTAACCTAACAACCTAAAGCTGAAACAAAATTGAATTTCTATAAAAGTTGTACAGCTCACTGTCTTTTGGGCCTTTAGAAGCTTTTTATTTTAACCTCTCTGTTTAACAAACCTTTCAGCCTATCATCAGGAAAGGAGAGGAGCACCAGCAGCACTTAACCCTGTTCTTGGAGATGGCTGTTAACTGTATTTACTTCTCCAAAGCTGTTAGCTGAAGAGTAACTGGTTTACCCCAGAAGCTCCCCTGAAGCATGTTAAAGCTGATTTCTGCTTATCTCCTGAGCATTGTTTCTTAAATGCTGAATTGCGTGGTTGAATGGTTTACAAAAATAACAACTAATGTTACTGGTGGTTCAGCAAAAAGAATGTGCTTAGAAAAGAAGGGAGAATTTCAGGGCTACAGCATTAATTGTTAGCATGTGCTGGTTAGTTTTATAGCTACTTATCTTCAGTGACAAAACAACCGTCTCATGCTTTGAATGCAAAGTTATAATAAAGCACATGTTGATAGGTAAGGAACTCATTGAAAAACAGCTTGCAATTTTGCTTGCTTGCCCTCACTGTGTGTGCAACACACAAAGAAGTAAAGTTGGATTGGGAAGGAGCAAGCATGGGAAAAACAGAGGGATAAAGGGATTCAAGAGGTTCATCAAGTGTAAAATACCTGACCACTCTGTACTGGTGTGACTCTGCCTGATGTTCGATCACCACAGACTAAGTCCCATTTCTAACCATCTTGTGTGTAGGTGCACTTTCATCTTCAGTGTGTGTGTGAATGCTCATGAACTGCAAACTAGGCAAACCAGAGAGGAGTCAAAAACATTTGAGTGCTGACAGTTGATGTGGGACTGTGAAAGTCAGGGACTCTTGGGTCTGGGAGCCTGAGCATCTGGGGAGGAGCAGGGTGTGGGTTCCTTTAGCAGACTGAAATTCGCATTAGCTGGAGAGGAGGAACAGGGTAGGGCTGCCCATGCTGTTTGTGTGAGTGCTTTGTGTGCTTATAGGGGCGCTTGTAGAGGCATCATTTTTGTCTGTGTTTGATCTTGAGGCTAAGTCTGTGTGTGTGCATGCCTGTCTGCTTTGGGAAGCCTCACCAGCAGCTGGATCTGGGGACAAGGAACTGCAGCAGTCCTGTGTTTGTCAGGCTGGGAGAGGAGGATTCACCCTGGGTCCTGAGAGTAGCCTAGATTTGGGTACTCTGACACTTTGTGTTGTTTTGCCAGAGTTTGTTGTATCATTACAATTTTCCTAGAAACTATTTGACATCTGTTGTAACATCCTTACTAAAGAAGTTAAATAGCATCTAGTGTAATGCTGATCCAAAGAGAATCTCACTAGCAGAACCTCATCCCTTGTTTACTGAGATTTCTTCATTAACAGTTGCTTCAGTGATTCAGGCTTTAATACATTTGATGTGCTCTGTTCTGCTGCTCTAATAATTTTGTTTGCTATGTTAAGTACTTTGCAGAAGTCTTTTATATCTTTAGCTACTGTCTTTTTCACCAATACTTGCAATCCCCTCCAACTGTAAAAGCAGACTATATTTAGCAAGACCTGTTTGTCTGTTGCTGTGTTGTTACTATTTCTATTCCTATCCTTTAGTCCAGTATTCACTGAATCCTGTATTTTGACTTTTCTTCTTTTGTTTAGGATAGATCTAGCAGATGTGTCTAGCAAACCTCTTCCAATCTCACTGCAGGTACACAGACCAAAGAGTCAACTGGTGGAGCTGTCTCTTATTAGGAACAGACAAGGCTGGGAAGATCTGTGAGTGTAGCCGTTGGAGGCAGGGAAAGAGCCTTTTTGCTAAACAAGTTTTATTCTGTTTGTGAGGTTGGAAAATTCATCTTATTTCCCTGAAAACAGAAGGAACATGCACAAAATTCTTCATGCATATATTGTCATTTTGTGTGTGACAAATGAGGTAGTGATTCAAGGAGTCTTTTAAAATTATTTTTGTATGCATGTTATATGCTCTGATAAGTCTGTGGTTGGTAACAGTATGCTTTTTGCTCAGGGACTTCAGTTCTTTGAAGGCAGAAGACAGGATTTCTTCTTTTAGAGCACCTGACCATAGGAGAAGCTTTTCCAGGGAAGAACAGGGCAAGTAGTACTAGATGTGCTGAATGGGGAGCTCACACTTGGGGAGTTTTCCTGCAGAAACGGGGAAGAGATACAAAACCAGGCCAGAGGTGATGAAAAGAGGGGAGATTTTTCTCTTGACCCAGGGGAGAACAAGTAATATTCATGGAAACCACAGAGGCTATTGGAAGTTGCTAGTGTGAAAAGCAAGCCTGAAGGAAAAGGGCACTTGTTGCAAAGACACAGTTGGGCAGAAAAGGTATTTATTTTCCAACAGCTGTATTTTATCTCTCTCACCCAAAAGAATCTGGGTTGACAGAAGAGAGTTTGTTCAAGTTATGTTCTACTAAAACATCGCTTCTTCGAAGCCTTTTCTGTATTTTTTCGCGTGCTCACTTTAAACAAAAGGTGCAGACCGGTCTCTCTCATGTTTGAGATCAAGTCATAGCATAAAACTTAAAAAATCCAGCTGTTAAAAGGAATTAGCCACCTTTAAAAAAAATCCATCTGACTGCATCATAAGCACTCTTTGAGAAAACTTGAAAAAAACTTTGTGTACCATTTGTGGGAAGACTCTTGTGATTTTTACAGATCAGTTTCCTGTTTTAACAGTTTACAGCACAGTTCTCACTGGCTGTAGGAGCTACTGGTGGAGCTGGCAGAGCATTTCGTGTTAGGCCAAACATGGGATGAGAGATCTTACAGAAATTAAAACAAGAATGTGCAAGCAGCACTTATGTTTATGTGCAGGTACCAGCTGCTTGGTATCTGGAAGTGGTGCACCTGAGCAGAAGTTCCACCTTCTTTAGGTACTGCTAGTCATGCTTTGAGAGGTTTTTCAAATTACAGGAGCTCCATAATTTTCAAATGCTACTTGAAAATCTATATTCCTTTACACGTAACATTAGTAAATAGTAGAAAAAAATACTGAAGACAAAACCTCTTCTGTTTACTATCTTTGGGAATCAAAATCCAAGGCTGGCTGTTACTAAATTCCGGTCTTCTACTTTTTGCAGTACTTCCAAGTCAGTCCATACACATGTTTATAAAGTATAATAAATAAAATAACATATATATTTGAATATATAGGGAGAGATAGAGACTTTACCTTGCCTGAAAGTGGGCATTTGGGCCTTGCAGTTCATCCGCATATGCACAGCAGTTCCAGTATCTTGGACTGTGACATCCTTAGTCTTGGGCACTCAAAGCAGTCACAGTCAGTGGTATTTTATTGGTAGAAGGCAGCTGTCCCTGTTTGTGGTGGCGGTAGTATTGGCTGGCATTTAGGGAATCCTCATTTGTTAATTAAAAAGTAACCCTTTATATCCACCTAATCACAGCATTTTTGATAACTTTCAGCCTTACAGAGATGTTTCTGCACCTGAAGGGTGTTTTGTTAATAAGATTCTACATAGAATATGTGTTCTTAAAATCAGACTTTCTGATTTCCACATTTTTCAAATATTGAAAGTCAAAATTGACCAGTACTGATGCCTAAATAAGCTAAATGCCACTGCATTGACACAATAATAAGTATAATTTTAAGTGAAATCGCAACAGGATTGTGATTATGACCTATATAGGTCATAGAATGCTAGAATAGCTTGGATTGGAAGGGACCATCAAAGGCCATTTAGTCCAACCCGCCTGTGATGAGCAGGGACATCTTCAGCTGGATCAGGCTGCCCAGAAACACATCTAGCCTAGCTTTAAATGTCTCCAGGGATGGTGCATCTACCACCTCTCTGAGCAACCTGTGCCAGTATTTTACTGCCCTCCTCACATCCAGCCTGTATCTCCCCTTTTTCAATTTAAAACCCATTACTTCTCGTCCTGTCGCAACAGGCCCTGCTAAAGAGTCTTTCCCCATCTTTTTTATAGTCCCCTTGTAAGAAGTGAAACTTTGCAGTAAGGTCATCTCTGTTTTCACAGTATGGAAGGAAAACTAAGCATTTGTCCTCAACCATGAATAAGACTGGTGAAGAATGAATAAAGTAGCTTTCTTTACTCACTAGTCACATTTTCTTCATGCATGAAAAATGATATTGCATTCAATTTCATTGCATTTGACATTCCATATATAAAAAGTATCTCTTAACAAGGTGATCTGACATGGCAAAAACCTGCAGAAGTGACTGGATATTTTCAGTTGTGCCATTTCCATCATTTTCATAGGACAGTACATTGCTTTTCCAGTTGTCAGTTTGGGGTTTTTTATTTAAACAAATATTTCTCCCCCCTCCCCCCACCCCCCCGTTTCACTCTATCTTTTGATCATCTTTTTTGTGTACAAAATTTTATTTTCCTCTGTGCTTACTTCATAGAAAATTGCCATGGATGCTAATGAGAATCACCAGGATGTTTGATTGCCCGTTTACTCTGGAGCAACCCTAGTCTGTATTTTCTTTTGCAAGTATTGCATCTTCTTAGAATTAATATTTTAATGAACCAAATGTTTGCTGAATTACTGCTGAAACATCTTTGCAGTAAGGAATTGTAAACAACAACAGCAACTGTAGCAAATTCATCAGTTTGTTGATTTAAACCCTCTGGGTAAAATAATGAAATATGGATGATTTAGGAAGTTTGTGGATTAAGGAAGCCTGAATTTAAAGGATGCTGAGTACCATCAGCTACCTTGTATTTTATTCTCAGCTTGATTTCAATGTGTACTTTCAAACTATTAAATTACATGTCATGCCTAAATACAGACCTAACCACTGAACCTACCTACATCACATTTAAACTTTTTGACTGAAGAAATATCATCATCCATGTGTTGAAACATGAAAGTACATCTAGGGAAATTAGACATTTTAAAAGGAATATGTTTATAGTAATATGTGCACTTGCTCTCTCTTATGAATGAGTACTGCATTGATTATAATTTTATATGTTTTCTTGTTGAATCCTTTTTTCCTGGCAGATAACTTGTTTCTTGGTAGATATACCAGTGAATAGATGCGGTTATATTTTGTATGTATTTCTTATGTGCTTAAATATGTGATAAATGATTCTGGAGAAGTGATCCACCATAAGGAAGTATGCCGTGGGCTTTTTGTTTTGTTTTGGTGTTTTGTTTTTCCATTTGCAAGGTTGACGTGCCCCCACACCACCACCCAATCACCTTTTTTTTTTGGTCAGTATTGTTTGTGTATTTAGTTTATCCACATGCTTTAGATTTATATAACCATATGGCATAGAATTATTCAGCAATCCTTTTAACAGATGACAATAGTAGAAGCTGAAAGAGGAAATTCCTCCATGATTTAATACTGAAGATAAGTTGACCAGATTTAAAAAAAAAAAAAAAAAAAAAGGAAGAAAGACTTCAATGCATTCAATTAACTTTTTCCTGTATGCAGACAGTAGAGCTTTAAGTAAAATACATGGGATGATTTCTGTCTAATGATTATGCCATGACATTTCATTACTTTTTTTTTTTTTTCTTGTGGAGAGATCCACAGTTAAAACAAGGTGTAGAAGCTAAGTTGATCTTTTTCAGAATTTCCATGTCTGGTAAAACATATACTGTCAAACAAAATATTGAATTCCTTCATGACATGGCAAAGATAAGGGCTTGTAAAGGATTAAGGCACTTACTGGGGGCTTCCATTAAATTTATTATAGTATCATAGAATGGTTTGGGTTGGAAAGGACATTAAGATTATCTAGTTCCAACCCCCCTGCCATGAGCAGGGACACCTCCCACTTGATCATGACACCTGAGACTCCGTCCAACCTAGCCTTAAACACCACCAGGGATGGAGCATTTACCACTTCTTTGGGTAACCTGTTCCAGTGCTTCCCTACCCCACAGTAAAGAACTTCTTGCTTACATCTAACCTGAACTTCGCTGTTTAAGTTTGAACCTGTTACCCCTTGTATTATTGCTATAGTCCCTGATGAAGAGTCCCTCTCCAGCATCCTTGTAGGCCCCCTTCAGATCCTGGAAGGCTGCTATGAGGTCTCCACGCAGCCTTCTCTTCTGCAGGCTGAACAGCCCCAACTTTCTCAGCCTGTCTTCATACAGGAGGTGCTCCAATCCCCTGATAATCCTCGTGGCCCTCCTCTGGACTTGTTCCAACAGTTCCATGCCCTTTTTATGTTGAGGACACCAGAACTGTATAAAATACTCCAAGTGAGGTCTCACGAGAGCAGAGTAGAGGGGCAGGATCACCTCCCTCGACCTGCTGGTCACGCTCCTTCTGATGCAGACTAGGATATGGTTGGCTTTCTGAGCTGCGAGTGCACACTGAAGCTGGTTCATGTTCATTTTTTCATCAACCAGCACCCCCAAGTCCTTCTCCGCAGGGCTGCTCTGAATCTCTTCCCTGCCCAACCTGTAGCTGTGCCTGGGATTGCTCCAACCCAGGTGTAGGACTTTGCATTTAGCATGGTTGAACTTCATCAGGTTGGCATCAGCCCACCTCACAAGCGTGTCTAGGTCCCTCTGGATGGCATTCCTTCCCTCCAGTGTATCAACTGAACCACACAGCTTGATGTCATTGGCAAACTTGCTGAGGGCACACTCAATCCCACTGTCCATGTCACTGACAAAGATGTTGAGCAAGACCAGTCCCAACACTGATCCCTGAGGGACACCACTCATTACTGATCTCCAGCTGGACATTGAGATATTGACCACAACTTTGCGTGTGGTCATCCAGCCAGTTCTTTATCAACTGGGTTGTCCAGCCGTCAAATTGATGTCTCGCCAGTTTAGAGACAAGGATGTTGTGCAGGACAGTGTAAAACGCTTTGCACAAGTCCAGGTAGATTGCATCAACTTTTTTGCCCTTGTCCATCAGTTCCATAGCTGTATTGTAGAAGGCCACCAGATTGGTCTGGCAGGATTTCCCCTTAGTGAAGCCATGCTGGCTATCACCAACTGTGGTTTTTTTTTTTTTGTTTGGCCTTGGTCAAACTCACAAAATGTCAATAGCTTACCTCTGGACAATAGATTTACCCGGATGCTGGTGGTTGTGTATACCTGAGACTTCTTGTGCGCATGTTTCGTGTTCATCTGTCCCACTATGTGTTTCTGCTGGTTATGGCCTTTTTACATTTTAGATTACTGAGACATAGTGAGAAATAGAATGTTGCGGATGTGCATAATATAGATTTGAGTGTAATGTAATCAGAAACTTGTTGAAAACAGTGATTACATGGAAAAATACATGAATCTTGCCTTCTTGCCTTCTTTCCTTCTGCTAAACTAAAAATCAAAAGTTTTCTCCAGGAAAGAATGGATACTCGTTCAATTGCTTCTATTTATGTTGCCTGTGATTAAGGATATCTCCCATTATGTTATAATAGCAGTCTATAAATTTAGTACACAGTAATGCCTTTTAGGAAGTTAAATACTCAAATTTCACAGTTAATTTCCTTTTTTTTTTTTTTTCAACTTTACAAATTCAGTTATTTCATCTAGAATAAAAATGAGAAGTTATGCTTGATAAATAATTTAAAGTAATTGCAAAACTGTACTATTGAATAGGTAAACCTGTTTCAGATAAAGGTGCAGTATGGACCAAGGTTCTCTAAACGCTTGCATTCCATTTTGAGAACTGAATGGGGAGGCTCTATCTCATTAAAATTCCCAGGTATCATCACCCATCAAAGTGAAATAATAATAGTAAAGAAAACCAACTAAACAGCTTAAAAATTGTTTTCTTATAACTTTTGAGATATGTGTGTGCTTATATAAGAGCAGTTAGCTATGCATTTATAGCATGCAATTGCAACAAATCCATTTCTTGACTTCTACGAAAAATGTAAGGTTTAAATTACCTCATGCATTTTATTGATGCTTTTTCTTTCCAAAGTAGACATTGTGTTGAATTTTATTTCTTTCTATGATATGATAGCATATGTATTAATAGAATTATTTCGTTGTGATTTTTTCAACCCAGAAATATTAATGTCTTGAAAATCATGTTGTATTTTTAATGTGATATCTGTGCAGTCATTCAAATTCTTTATTCACACATGTTCTGTAACATGATTATTTTGAAGGTACACATCAATGGAACACATTAATAGCACTGAAAAATAGGGCATGAATTGACTATCTGTTTATGTAGGGGTTGTTTGAATGTAAGTCTTTGAACTCTACCTTCACATTTCTTGATTGATGTTGAAGTTGGGACCATAGTGTAACATTCACCCCCCTTTTTTTATCCTCCCCTACGAAGTTTACCAGTTTGCTGGGTATTTTCATTTGTTCCTTCTTTTCTCAGCTCTTGAGGGCAGGAGACAATTGTCACAATCAGTCAAGGGTGTAGCTGGTGATCAGTTAGAGTAAGGCCAAGGAATCAAGAACATTTTAGACTCTATCTACATCATATACTGCATTCCACCATCTGAACACAGCTGCAATTGTTATTTTTTTTCCGAACTTCTTGAATCTGTTATCCCAGAAGCACTGCCGCCATCACTGATGGGCTCAGCCTTAGCCAGTGGCGGGTCTGCTTTGGAGCTGACTGTCGTTGGGTCTGTCAGTCACAGGGGAAACTTCTAGCAGCTTCTCACAGAAGCCACCCCGTGTTTCCCCCACTACCCCTTGCCACACAAACTCAATACAGGGCCTTCATATAGAAATGCTCATATAGTTGAGACCTACAGTAGATTCTTTTAACATCTGTAGATTCAGCGCTGTGCAGATCACTTTAGTGTTTGTTTGTCTCTTTATTTGTCTAACTATATATATGGATTCTAATGCTTACGAGCTTCGAAAAAGAATCTTGAGATTCTCAAATATAATTTGAGATTTAAATACCTACTGAATACAGTTACTGTTATTTTAGAAGTGAAGCAAAATGTTTTTGGGGTGTTTTTTTTAGTGACCCTTTAATTACAGATCACTATATTAGGTGGAAGAAAATAAAGAAATTGAGCAACTGACTTTGTTTTGCAGGTTCTTTCATGTTGGTGAACACATCTGGGAGATATGCAGGACAGAAAGCTCACCTCCTGCTGCCCCATCTGAAAGAAAATGATACACATTGTATTGATTTCCACTATTATGTTTCAAGCAAGACTGGATCTAGCCCTGGCACTTTGAATATATATGTGAAAGTTAATGATGGCCCTATTGGTAGCCCAATCTGGAACACATCTATCACTGCTACTTGGAACAGAGCAGAACTGGCAATTAGTACTTTCTGGCCCAATTTTTATCAGGTATGTTTTACTTTTTATGAAATTTTGTTTCTCGTAGTGGTTACCTGGTTCTTAATCATAATGTTGACTTTAAATCAAAATATTTTCTCTATGTTTTTTTGATCTTTATCTAAATTATTTTTTGTAGATAATGCTGGTTGCTTTTACATATATGTGGCTGTGTTTATATGTTTACATATACTTTTAGAAGTGTATGAAGTGTATGCACAAACACATGTTTTAAAGGTGGATGAAATAATTATATTGAAACAATGTAGAAATTTTGCCATTGATGTCAGTCAGTTGCATTTGTTTCATTAGGGATGCTAGAATTGAATGCCAATAGAGTTGATTGCAGTAGAATCCTCAAATTTGACTTACATCACCAATAGTTGTTGCTTTAGAGCCAGCATAGTCCTTTGAAACCTCAGTTTAAGTCTTCAGTTTGAATGCAATGTCCATTTGGTTTGCCCAATAGTAAACATAAATATAGCAGTAGCTTAAACCACGACACTAGTATAGGAATAGTGTTCTGATTATGTCCTAAAGATTTAGAAGTTCTCTTGACAGTTCTAAGGGTGCTGCTTTTCTGTGGGAAAGTTTACAGATGATACAGTTATTTATTGTTGCATAATAGTTCAACAGTTTTCTCCTTCTTCCCATGAAAATGCAGTCTGTCCCCATGAGCAAGTGATTAGGTGTAATAACAGCAGACCAATCGATCAAAGGTGTTATTGGGGCTCCTCTCATCTTCACTTGCAGTTTGGAAAGTTTGGGTTGGATTTTATTTGGTCCTGGGCACCACACTTACGGTTTGAAGTTTTCTAAAGAAAAGCTGTCCCAGAGATGGGGGTTCTTTGACTGCAGACCTCCCTAGGAAGTACAGTATTGTCATTCCATAGTGTTATTCCAGGAGGTGACAACATTTTAATACCTACATCAATACCCTGGTTACCAGTGTCACAAGCAGCAAAGCTTTGTTTCTGTTCTTGCATGTGATGTTTAGGGTGACCAGGTGTTTGGTGCCCTATCGTATTCTCATTATTGTATGGCGATGTCCACTACAAGGTTCTTTGGGGGGATTATAGTGGACATTTTTCTGTGGCTGTAGCAGCTGTTCTGTAAGGATGTCTCAGGTGACCTGAAAACATTCCTTTTGAACTTCTTTGCATCTAAGGAAAAAACACACTGAAGAACTTTCTGGGGTCTTTCCCTCTGTGATTGTTTCAACCACGATTGACACAAAAGTCCTGGTCCAAAAGATGAGTTTGGAGTACCTAGCCCATCTTGTCCTTGGAACATGGGATAAGTAGCAGTGAGTGCAATATTTGCAGACCCAAAAGAGCACTCTTACCCTTCTTGCATCAGATAGTGTGTTCCTAGGTTCTGTGGGGGGTATTTGCAAGGTCCACATTTGCATGCTGTGCTGTGCCTGGAGTGGCTAGGGATTGCTACATCACTGGGGCTTCCTGAGACAATTCAGGGTAAATTTATGGACATCTCAGCAAACTTCAGTGGGAAGAGTCATGATGTGGATCTTGTGTAATTTGCTGCTTGCTTGATGAGTAAATACTGGCAGAAGCGCAGGCATATTAGCAGAGTTGAGGTGTATCTCAGCATTGTAGGAGCAGCTTTGTACTACCCGCCTCTCAGGAGCATGAGGCTGTATCCTCATTGCGGAGTCCAAGCTTGATTTAGCCATATCTTTACATGTGTTGATGTGAAAGGTCAGTGTGTGTTTTGTTGTCTGTCAGAGTTCAAGGAGTGTTTGCACAATGCACTTAATCATATGGGTTAGTTTTAGGTAGTCCTGTGAGGAGCAGGAGTTGAAGTCAGTGATCCTTATGGGTCGCTTCCAGCTCAAGATACTTCATGATTCTGTGACCTTACTACAAAACCCCACATTAACAATTTTATGCAAATGTTAAGAATGCCCTCCAGGGATGCCAGATAGCCTTCCTGTCTTGATTGAAATAAGGACCAGCCTTATTATTAGCCTCAGTAGTTGGTGGGAGTAGAGCATCCAACAGACAATTTCATGGCTGACACTGGATATAATTCTGGGCAGTTTGTAACATGGGATGTACTGGAGGGTTCTGTGAGCATGCTGGGTGGTTCAGGAGTTCTATGTGGTGTATGTACATTTCACAGACGCTGCATGGATGCGTGCCTGTGTCGCACATGCCTCAGTTTGGACCATTATGAACCCATCTGTATTTCAAATGAATTTGGAGAGGGGCTTCTAGTTTCATGTCTTTTGATAGGAGTCTGGGTTTTATGCAACAGCTAACTGGTCTGTGAACCAGCAGCTGGTGAAGATGAAGATTGTGCTTCATCGCCTCACTCTAGCTCTGAACCAAAATGCTGATGTGGACAGTGGAATCTTAATAGAAGAAGACCTGACTCTGACTAGTAAACTTAAGCTAAATTAGCATGCAAATAAAAATCTAGGCAAGCTGTGATGGTTTTAAATGTTACTGTCATTAGTAATAATCTGTGTCAGTTTTCTAACAGTATGATGCATCTAACTGATGTCTGAATAATATGGATATTTGACCATAGAAATAGGAAGATAACCTTTCTAGTCCACTTTCTTCTTGAGACCTGCCGTCTGTACTGATTCACCCTTTTTCATAGGTGAACCCTTATATTCTTGGATGGGGTACTGTAGTTTAGCAAATTACCGTGTATCAACTGATATTTAATAAACCCCTGAGTCTGTCTGTAGTGGATTCCCTGTTCTCTCTTTGCCCCTGGAAATACAGGATTTTTTATATAGTCTTTCTGAGGAATATAGTAAGTAATTTTCTTTGCGTTTGCTGCCTATGGTCTGAAATAATACCTCCTTGGGTATCGCAATTTAGCTGATGTGCCGGAATGTCGTATGCTATAGTAAATCCATGGCAGTCCAGGGAATCAGTGTAAAATAGTGTAACTTCAGTGGTTTCACTGTAGATAAGCTCATTTATTCTTGAGGAAGATCTGTCTCCATTTTGACAGGTTATGGTCAATCATCTTCATTTTGTTTTCTCCATCCTCTCAGAAATCTGTGATGCAATTTCCTCGCTCGCCCAGTGACACTTGCAATTTCTCATTTTTTCTGAATTCTTTTTATCTGTTTTCATGCTTTTCCTTCTTCACAGTGTCTATTCTGGGGGGAGGCAGGAAGTTTGCTGCATGCAGCTGGGAGAAGGGCAGGGGAAGGAGAAGGGGTGTATGTGGGTTTTGTGAGAATGTGTGTCCAAATCAGGTGAGAGCTCAGATGACTGCATGTGTGGTAGGAGAAGGCAGAGGGCCCATCTGACAGGTGTCTAGCACCCAGGTCGGTTTCCTGAGCTGCTATTACTTTGATTCCAAACTCTGTCCTCCTTTGGCACAAATCCACGTTTATCTCATAACCTCCAAAATGTACAAGACTTCCTCCCAGGGATTTTTTGAGGCTGTCTGTCCTTATTAAAGAGAATTAAGGAAAGTCCAAGGAAAAATCTAAGAAATGATAGGGCCATGTTAAATTCGTATGTAAAAGTCAGTAGTTTCCCAATGAGTAACCTTCAGGAATACACTCAGTGTTAGTACGTGAAGGAACAAAGCAATGTAAAAATTTGATTTTCTTTGTTGTTTTTGTATCACATATCCATGTAGGCATCTGCATGTTTGTGAATGCGTTACAATTTTGTTTCATTAGTAGGACACCTACAAGGTGTCTAGCTGCAAATGAAAGCAAAATGTACTACAAAAATCTGAAGACAAATTACATGTGATGACATTTCAGAGTTATAGTTATTTGTACAGTTTGGGATGTTTAAAAACACAGTGGTGGTCTGTTTTGCTCTTGATTCATGGAAAACATAGGTAACTCCCACTAGGTAGCTGACTAGAAATTAGACTGTGAAAATGTGAATTAGATTGTGAAATGTGGAGTGAATTTTAATCCAACTTCTAAAGATTTATTTCTTTAAACTGTGTATTATTAACACGTAAGTGCAAAGCATTCAAAAGATTTAATAATTAACAGTGTTTTATTATTGTAACACCAGTTACCCAAGCTTGTTAATACCTTGGTTGGGTTTCCATTTAGAACTGACTATTTGGAAGTACGGTCTCCGAACAAAGTAATTGATTTCTTTTAATATGCACTTTTCTTTTTAGTAGGTAATTATTTGTGTAGGTTTCACCACGTATGAAAGCTGTACTACATATATAAATCACAATGATAACTCGCATGTAACAACAGTAATTGTAATTTAATTACTGCTTATTTAAACTTGAATTTTCAAGTATTCTTGTGATTAAGGATATGTTTCATTCTATAATTAATGGTCCTCGAAGTGCTAGTGCTTAACATCTACCATTGACTTTAGGGTACGTCTGCTTTGCAGTCCAGTTACTGATTACAGTATGGCTGTAGTAACATAGGTTCAAGCTGCCAGACACCTTCTGAGGGTTAAAGATACTCAGCACAACTTGTTGTTTTCTGCTGGGCCTGCTGGTCTCTGAGCTATTTGTTTCTAAGTAGCTGTTATATTTCTGCAGGAGCTAGTCTTATTTCTGTATTATAAAATCCTTTTAGGCGTGCTCCCCAGAGAGAGCATTGCCGCCTTCTTTTTATCATTGGTCACAGGGGAAGTTTGTTTTGCTGAGCTATCGTCTACTTGGTGCATCTTAAGCAAGAGAATCAAGGAGTTTATCATGCCATTAGAGACAGCCTCAAACAAAACAAGGCTTTGCATGATTACTAAGACCTTCACCCTCCGTACTTGAATAAAATTAGGATGTACAGAGAAAAAGAGGATTAAATACTGTGTAGATTTCTATGGGTAATGGTGTGCTGGTTTTTATATTCTTGAGGAGCAGTCTCAGTAGGTTAAGAAGCATTAACATTGATGCTTGAGATATGAGTCCTGAAAAGTCTGTTCCCTAGTGAGGAAAAGGTTGGAAGATTTTTGGGGTTTGTTGTTGTTTTATTTATTTTTTTTCCCCTCTCTTTTGGATGTTTTAGCAGGAGAAAAATCTGTTGATTTTAGGCTTGTTTCTTGCTTGTGTCTTTGGGGTGGTTTTTTTTTTCCTTTCTTTTTCATTTTTTCCCCTAGGTTTGTTAATGATTGCCAGAACAATTAGTAGTATTTAAAATACATTTTATGTTTTTGAAGCATTACAGTTTTAGAACTTTATAAGATGTCAAATGCCACTACTGGATTGAGTCTGGTGAGTGGCTTGCATTCCCTACTTGTAAGCAAGCAACTTGGGATAGCACTATTGCAAGTTACACACCTTCCCCCTATCAGTTTACATATTTTACATTATTTGCTTTGTACTTTCCTGGGAGTCAGGTATGGCAGCAATGAGCTGAAACAAATCTTGATTAAATAGAACAACAAACACTGCAGTTTTAAAATCCAGAAATGGAATTGAAAGGATTAAAAATAGCTTCCAGTGAAGTAATACTAGTCTCTATGCCACTGCACCTTCTTTAAACATAAATTCCTATGAAGCTGGAATGAGAAAATAGGGTAAGAGGCTGGCAGTAATTCCTAATCTTTTTCAGTAAGGACACAAAGGAGTTACGGTATCACTTCACACAGAGATGAGATTTAGCCTTTACCATTCTGACACTTTCTCTTGTAAATTAGGAGTTTAGGGAATAAGAAGCAGTAGATCTAACCTACCTTTTCAAATCTGGTCTTAAACTTTCATTTGTTCCATAACCTGCTTTTTACATGCTTTGCTTGGAGTTTGGCTCATGCAATGTACTTAAGTCATCAGCTAGGACTGAGAATTAAGCTTCTTGTGCAGTAAAGGTCAGGCTTAAATTCTCGTGTGTTGTGTGTGTTGCATTCAGCTGTGCGCACAGAGTTCCTGAACTGTGCTTTGAACTCAAAAGAAACTTTGAAATGCATATTGCTTTTTGAATCACCACCCTGTGTCAGGCATCTTAAATAGTTCTTCTTCATTGAGTTGGGTGATTTGGGAGTAGTTATTTTGAGAAAGACGTGACCATGTCAAGCCTCATACCTAAATTTAAAAACCCCAGCAGGCTAAAAATGGCCAAGAGTAAGGAGGCATGAGCTTTTTGTCATATGCACAAGGCTCTCATTTTCTTCAGTCTATGGTTTCTAAACCAAGAAAGCTTCTGGGCATTCAGTAGAGAAATGTAAGATGACAACTGATTTAGAAACAAACAGAGACAAGTAAGATTTAATAAGTCTTAATGTCAAGAGCTCAGTTTTCAGTGTTGCTCAGCTGTAAGAGGTTTCTTTGGAGTCTCAGGCTGGCAGCAGTCACCGAAGTGTTTAATGGGCTTGAGTGCCTTGTGTGAGTGGTGAATGGTAATTGTGCAGGAGTGAGGGGTGGGGAGGGAAATGGCATAAAGCTAACTCCCAGCTAGGGAGGCCTGACCACATATTAGACAGCCCAAGTCAATAAGCTGGGATGGGTTTCTGAGGGCCTGGTACGGCCAGGAGCCTCCCATGTCTTTGATGAGGCAGCAGTTGCTGTGATCGTGTACTGTTGGTAAAGTGGGAAGTCCTAGGATGAGTCAAAAGGGGCCAGAAGAACTCAACCCACATGTGTACAAGGCAGTGACAATTTTCTGGAGAGAAACTGTTCCCAACACCTTGCAAAATATAGTCAACGAAAGGCCATAAACAGCATGTGATACATCACTGTCCCCTTACTGGGGGTGCAGGGAAGCAGGAGTACAGCCTGACGTTGAGTAGCTTTATGAATACACCTCTTTCTTGTTTTTGCTAAGTGCTATTTTAAGTCCTGTGAAGTACAGTGTGTTTATATTAAGCACAATCCACCTTTTGACTGAAGGCGTAATTTTGCAACAACAAAGGCAGGAATTTACGGAGTGAGGTTGTGTGGCAACCAAACCTGTTTATTTCTATTGTTCTTTGGAACAGACAAGTTATCTTGAGTTGCACATTTTCAGCAGTAAGCATTTATGTTAGTGAGCAGACCCTCTTTCTTTGTTCATATGTAGCAAGGGGAAGTGGCAGGAATGGAAAGCCAATTTTGCTCTTCACTGAAGCAGGGAGGATCAGGGACAGTGCAATGCTAAGCTGCTTCTCTGGTTCCTGTTTGGCAAGCCTGCGAGGGGAAGAGTGGTGCAAATGAGCTCGCATGCTGACATTCAGCAGAGTTTTCCCTGAGCAAGTGAATTGAGTGTTTTAACCAGTTGTTTCCGGACTGATAAGGGGAGGAGTAATAGGCAAAAAAAAAAAAAGGGAAAATCCAAGGAAGTCAAAATGTTACCTTTTACAAGGCAAGCTTGTACTACTTTTCAACCGTGAAGTGATGGGAAAAAATGGATGTGAAAGAAGTTTCTAGGTTTCATTTCTACTGAAATTACTAGTAAAACTGATCCAGAATTGTGAATAGTCTTAACAACCCTAATACGTGCTTTTCAGTGAATAAATGAGGCAACAGAAATATTTCTAGGTCAATTCCTGAGCAACTTCTAACCCCTCTAACAGTGCGCAGCAGACTTACTGGGGCTTTCAGATATATGTCATGCATAGGATCGAATTCTTTTTTTAGTGTAAAAGGGAAAATCCTTAGTTAAGCAGATATTTTAGTCAATGATTTTCATTTATTACTTTAAGTAAAACAAAATACTGTATTTGGATACAGCACTTGATAGTATTTCACAGCCTGCGATTGGAACAGAAATTATGTTACCGTATTTTGAATAGGTGTCATGTTCTTTTATATATGAAGTAAAAGGCACATCAGTGATGTCTCTTTGGCACTGGTACGACTCTACTGGCTATAGTGTCTCTTTCCATTTACTATAAATTGCAATTTTTTTGTCAGAAGAGATTAAGACTTACAATTATTAAAGTTGATAGCAGGTTGGCTATTGCTTTCAATGGAAGCATGAATAAACTATCAATATTTCAATTTATATTACTTTTCTTTGGAACATGTCCTCTTTAATGCCGGTAATTGTAGTTTAATAGTGTGTCCATCTGGCACTTTCTTGATACATTGCCTTGCTTATTTGTGGTAATGATATTTTTGATATGTTGTCCAGAGGTATGGCAAGGTATTTTAGATCACTCATTGAGTCTTTCTCTGCTGTCATAAGCAGGTCTGATTCAATTATTTCAAGGTTGCAGTTTCTGCCTGTGAACTGAAAGAACTGATTTAAGTTTAAAATCTCCAAGTTTTATTTGTCTGCAAGTATATTGCAATAGTGAAGTGCCTAAAAACTCTTGGAGAGGCTGTAGCTAAGCTCCCCTGTTATGAATTATAGAAATTATTTTGAGAACTTCAACTCAGGTATTGTGTATGTTTTCTAAAGCCTCAGGTATTTGGTTTTGCTGGAAGTCAGGTAATTCTTTGGAAAAGACGCGTCTATGCAACAGTTTTAAAAAACAGTTAAAACCCTATTGTCTGGCAGTAATATTTTTTGCAGAAAACTTCTGACTGGTTTGGCTGCTTCAGAGGTGTGCATGTGCCAGTTCCTCCCAGGATTTTCTAGAATTTAGCATACCTAAAAGTGAAGAACCAGATAAAACCTCCTCTGCTCTGCAGTGGTGGGATCACAGATCAAGTAGATTTTTCAGATGGCTTTGCGCAGATATCCTCCTTACAGTAAGCGTTCAAAAAGAGAGAGAGAGGTGTTTCATTTTATTTTGGGTTTTTTTGGTGTTTTGTTTGCTTTGGTTTTTTAAATAAGCTGTATTTCAATGAAAATTAGAAAGTTATTCTTTTCTTTTTTTTTTTCCCCCTTCACAACGGCATACAGGGGAGAAACCAGTAAATGTTCCAAACCCACTGTGTTTTTATAGGCAGGTCTTTGCCTCTACACTTAGATTCAGTTAACATAATGATTTTCCTAGTGGCAGCATATTTCCCCGTGAAACTTTTCCACCATTTCTCAGACCAGGCTGCTGCTGGCTGTTCTTCACTGCTGTGTTGTAATATCCTTGCATTAACTGCAGGTTCCTGGGTCTATGCCATGGTTTTTGTGCCCTAGAGTCTTTCAGATGATCTCCATTTTGAATAGGCTTGGTAGCTCTTGAGGAAGTGGTGCAGTCTCCTCCTCCTTCCAAGGGCATCAGCATAGCTATTTTTTTTCAGGTAGCGTAACACAAACAAACAACTGTTTGTCACATTTGTTAATCGAGATTGTTCTTTTTCCAAAGTTCAGTGAGTGAAGCCAGGAGCTGCATTCTGCATCTTGCACTGCTGTCAAAACTTAGGGCTACTCTGTGCAAGTCATCTCTCTCTTTGTATTTCCATTGTAAGGCTGTTAAGGTGAGCATAAGAATGATCATGGTTGGAAAAGCTCTTTCAGGTCTTTGAATGCAAGTTATTATTTAAGAGCTTCTGCTTTTTTGGTTCAAGAACTTCTGCTTCCCAAGACAGTTCCTAAGACCTGTTCCACCAGGAGATTTTCTTCTTTGTAGGAAAAAGATGTGAATTTTTGGATGGTCTTGCTCTGAATGCTCAAATGAATGCTGAAAGCCAAATCCATGCCTTGTTTGCCCAGTTGCTGTGGATCAACGATACCAACTTTTTAAGTGCTATCAGAGTGCTATTGGGCATTTAAAAGGCCACAGGCTGGGGCTTGTGACTGAGCAATTATTTTGTTGTATAAATTGTTTCTGCAAAGTTTGTTTGGTGGCTTTCGAATTTTCCTCATTGCTGTCTTGTGCTTTTTGTTGCTGCCTGGTTATCTACGAGCAACATAGGCACTGTAGATTGAAAATTCTGTGTAGACAGGAGGCAGAACTAGAATGAAAAGTAGTTTTTTTCCTTGTCAGCCATGTGGAGTTAAAGCTATATTTCATTCAAGTGAAATTGGGATGGAGAAATGAGCAGTGTTTAGGAAGACAATGTCTGAGGGAGAAGAACAGGATTGGTGTCCCTGGATATAGCAATGAGAAAGATGGGAGAAGGCAGAGGCAAGAGACGGTGAAGAATTGCTCACCTCAAGGTTTGTTTTGAAATCACAATCAGTGTTTATTCATCACCAAGAAACTATGATATAGTATTACAGGCTGTATGTTATCCTTGTGACATGTTTCCATTCTGTGTCGTTCTCTTTCTGCCGAAATAATTGCAGTAAAAGATACGATGCATAGTGTCCTTCTGCATCTGTTCCAAGGTCAAGTAAAGCATATGCATGAAAATAGTTTCTAAACTTTCTTCCTCAGTGTATTTCCTGAGACTAGTTACAAGAGGCAGTTAGAGTTAACTTTCCAACAAAAGGATAAATAATGAAAAAACCACAACCTGGATTTGATCATGAAGTTCTTGAGCATTGGCTTGGAAATGTACCTGCTAATGTTACTGGCATATTTTCTTCTTTTCAGCATAACATTCTTGGGATATTCAAAGCTAAGGCTGCCAAAGTTTGGAGTGGTTTACTTTTGAGCGCACTTAATTCTGACTACAAGAACAGTCCATTTATTTTGTGACCTATTTATAGCCATTAAACAAACCATGGCAAATGGATCTGCTTTGCTTAATTTGCTACATTTGGTGGAAGATTAAGAGCAAGGAAAACACATTCATGAAAATAGGTGTGTTTGTCTCTGATGCCGTGCAAATCTCTGTGTAATGCAGAACTATGTTTTTTTAAAATTAAAGGAGTTTACTCTGCAAGACAGAGAATTGAAAATAAAGTACAAATCTTAATACTTAAGATGATTATTTGGTTGCTACATTAGCAGACCAAATACTGGGAGGATTTGGTTATTCCTCATTGTGAGCTATATATGATCACACATGTAAATCTCCAAAAATAGTATAAACATGAAAAAATGTGATTATATTCTCATTGATTTTAATGATAAGAACAACACATTTTGAAGGGTGTTTGTATTTTGTTTTCAAAGTGTTCTCAACATATGTAAAAAGTAGATGTATTTTCTGTAACAGAATGTTTTTATATTTCCTGTGTTACAAAGCTGCTAACTGAAATTCTCTTTTTGCTTCTCAGGTTGTTTTTGAAGTAGTCACTTCAGGTCATGCAGGATATGTGGCTATTGATGAAGTGAAAGTTTTAGGACATCCATGTAGTAAGTATCTATCCACTATTTTAAAGCTAGCCCCCTAAAATGAATGAGCCACTATGCTTCAACAAATGTGGAGCAAAAGATAAGGAGAATATCAGAAAACAATGTCACTGCTATAAATGTAGGCTGAGTACGTACAACATGTTCCTAGCATTTGGGCACTGCACCTTATTGGCTTTAAAGACATCTCTTCCATGCACCAGCAGCAGTTGGCATGAGCCCCAGAGCCATCTAATGACTTCTTCAGAACAAAAGTCATCAAGATTTGTTGACCAGTTTTCTGTCTGCATGAAAACATCTGTGCAGCCACAAGCTGAGACATTAGAGCAGATGAAATATACAAGAGTCGAATATATACGATTTTTCTTTTCAAGGCTTAAAAGGAAGAAAACTCAGTTGGCTGAGGGCTGAGGCTTTGCTAAGCAAGATTGCTTAGGGTGCTTCATGAGGTTCATGGCTTAATTTCTGCACTGTTTCAGTTCCTTATGTTTCAGGTAGGTTTCTCTATCCCATTGTTAAGGATATATAATACTTAACTACCCAAAGTTCTTTTAAAACTGATGTCAAAGCAAAACCTTGTAAATTAATGCTTTAATATGGTAATCCAGATGTAATTGAACAGACTACTTAGATAAACAATGATTTCACATATCTGCTATTTGTTACATGTGTTAAGATCATACATGGAATTGTAGGTTGTTAACTTACTGACCAAATGACAGAGTGGGGAAAAAGACACCCAACTTCTGTGTAATTGTTCAACATATCATGCTTGCATGCGTTCTTTATGGCTCGGAGGAGCTGTGATTTAAAATAAAAAGTGGTTATCTGTTAGTAACTGAGCACCTCATAAAAATGGCTTTAGTGTTAGTGGCAAGAAGATACAGACATTTCTTCAAATACAGAGACAGTTATGCAGAATCAGCAACTTATTTCTGAATCACTTAGTTCTAATAAACACAGCAGGCTCTCATGTTGTTAGACAGTATTTGTGCTTCTGCATTTTAAATTTTTATCTTTGATTCAGATAGGGTAAGTCTAAGGCAGCATTTTATCAGCTTAATAATTTTTCTTACATAGATTTTGAGAGGTTTGATCTGTGCATTTGTACCAATCAGTTCTCAAAACCTGCAAGTAGCTTTTGTTAGTGTGGAGACTGAGTTATACCCTGTAGTGCTTAGGGTTCTAATGTGGCAGTGCTGAAATGCAAAAGCTTTAATGAAAAGTTCTTTGATCAAGTAATTAAAATGTTAGAAATTAAGACATCAAACCAGTTATATTGTCTACAAGAAAATTGAAAATCATGTGAAAATTGGAATAGAGCTACTGTGTGTTTAAAACGTTGCAAGACTCATAATGCTATTATTTCTGTATATTGCCAGAAAAAATATTTTTGGAATTATTAACTCTTTAAACACAAATTGAAATAGGAAAAATATTTGCTAGGCAGTTTTCTGGGTAGGATGGATGAAGACCAAGCAGAACACAAGCTCTAGGCACATAGAACTGAAAGGAATAGAGTGTGGTGTGTGAGTGAGGTTTTTCTTGTGTGTGTGTTTGTTTTTAAAAACTAATGCCCCTCTCCACCCTCTCCACCAAATGGGGTAAAGCAGATGTGAAAAAGAAAAAATTGAGAATTGGGGAACTTACTGAAGAGTTTTACTGGAGAGTTAGACATTAATAGCTAGATAGGCAAAGAAAAAGGTGACTTTGGCGCCATCCCTGGGAGTGTTCAAGGCAAGGTTGGATAGAGTCCTGGGTGACACGGTCTGTGGTGAGGCATCCCAGATGATGGCAGGGGTTTGGAAGTAGATGATCTTAATGTTCTTTCAAACCCTCACCATTCTATAAGTCTGTCTGTCCTAATAGGGAAGCGTTCAAAAAAAAAAGAAACAGTATGTCTAATCATTTGCCATAAGGACAGTTATAATGAAAAGATTTTGTTCCGTAGTTAGATATTAGTTTGAGCTATTTTATTCCATCATGTTCTCCTTCTTATACTGCTTTGCACTGTATATTAAACAACTTTTTCTTGAATTCTGGTAGCTGGTTGCTTGTAATTCCTAGCAAACAACTGCAATTTCTCCCAGTGATAAGATCTTTTAAGAAAATGGCACAAACACTGTAAATAGTTGTGGTGTGCTGCTATAAAATATATGTTTGTTTTGCCAGTTTACTGCTAGGACTGGCATTTCCCTGTCTGAAAGTAATGTTCAGAGTCTGGCTTATTTGCTGGTATTAGTCAGTGCAAAAAGTCACCTTACCTGCGGTAGGATTTGAATGGCTGGGAATGCTGCCTTTTCATGGATAAGTTTCTGTATCAAATTTCTATGGTTTTCTGTGTCATGTGCTTGACTCTTTCCAGTAAAACAAAAATATACATACTGTCTTTCCTCCTTCAGTGGACATAGTTCTTGTTTGAATATTTATTTCATTTATTGTGATATTTGTAGCTTTAATGCTTACATTTTTACTGGAAAAGTTTTCTTTTTCTAAATGAAAAATGAGAATTGATAAGGATAATTCATTGTGTTTTGTTTCTTTTTTTTTTTTTCCTGCAGTGTAGTCGAAATTAATTGTATTTAAAGAATACAGCTGTAGTTGGTGAGAAGTGTTGTGTTAGTATTTTAGCTGTTTTATGTACTGCATTTCTAGAGCATCTCCTCTATAGACACTGTACCTGGTTAAAAAGAAAAACCTGTTTCCCTGACAACATCAGTCAACTTCTTACTGTTTTGTCTAGTTGGTAGTGTAAAGTACCTAATAGTTTGGTTTTTTTCAAAACATAATTGGTTTCCAATATGATCTTTATTAATAGAGTGTTATTACAAGAGGGACACTGAGCTAAGATAATTTTCACAGCAGGAACAATTAAAGAGCACCCATCTCTTCTGCTCTTTCCCAGGTACAGAAGTAAACCAATATAAAATCTAATGTTTAAACCTTTTAAAGCAAGGCTATTTAATTTGCTCAGTATATTGTTCATAGACAGTACTTCATGTTGTATAACTCCAGTACTCTTATCTTCTTCCGACAGCAAAAACTCCCCACTTCTTGCGCCTTCAGAGTGTGGAAGTCAATGCAGGACAATTTGCTACTTTTCAATGCACTGCCAATGGTGGAACAGAATCAGGTGACAGACTCTGGTTACAGGTAATTTCTTTACTAATGCAGTGATCTGCTGGGAGGAGAGTTTGTCACTCTAAAAGGAATGTAAAACATAAAAATGATAGGGCTGTCCATTTCATCAATATTGGATTTTATAGCCCCTTTGCGCTGCTGCATATTAGATGTTCTACTGTAGAAAGTTATACTGGAAGTTTTTTGTCTCTTGTTCCAATGGGATGCCTTATTAAAAATAAAGGTACTGGTTTTGTTACTTGTGGCAATCATGAATAAAAGTTAAGAGGAAGAGCCAAGCAAGGCTCTTCCTCTTGGCCAAGAGAAAGGCCAATGAAGAGCTCATGACTTTCTCATGTCTATGCTGGCTAGCTGCAACATTACATATAATGATTTTCTCTGTTTACCTCTATCTCTGTTTAGTATTTTCAGCTAGAATTGCATTGTTACTTTTTAAGTATGGAGAAGACCAGTATGACAGTCAGATCTGACCTTTTGTATTATAGAGCCAAAGAATCTTGCTATATTCATTGTAATGTTTTACTTATTCAGTAATGTAGCTTCTAGAGAGGTGTCAGATCTCGATTTAAAGACTCTCTCCAACTCATTTTCTTTCAGTAAAGAGAGTCTTCCCTTATCCATATATGTAATCTTGTGTTAAAACGGTGCATCTTGATCTCTTTTAGTAATGTGCAGGCAAGTTTAACTCTGTCCTGTCTTATTGCCATCATTCCAGAGTTGTCTGTCCTCTACAGCAAACAGTAGTCTGTATTTGAACTTAGCTTTAGGATATTGTAGCCTCCAGTTCCCTATGCTTTCCGTACATGAAAAACAGCATGCTAGAACTGGGACGTTGTCTGTGAGAAGTAAATAAGGATGCCTAAAATAATGTCCAAGGAGATCAGTCCGGTGAAAGTGCAGTATGTGGAGAAGGTGGAATAGGAGAAATTAAAGCAGTAGTAAGAGGTGGGACTTAGAGATGAAATTCACAGAATCATAGAATTGTAGAATCATAGAATAGTTAAGATTGAAAAGGAACTTAAGATCATCTAGTTCCAACCCCCCTGCCATGGGCAGGGACACCTCCCACTACACCATGCCATCCAAGGCTATGTCCAACCCCACCTTGAACACCGCCAGGGATGAAGCATTCACAACTTCCCTGGGCAACCCATTCCAGTGCCTCACCACCCTTACAGTAAAGAATTTCTTCCTCATATCCAATCTAAACTTCCCCTGTTTAAGTTTGAACCCGTTACCCCTTGTCCTCTCACTACAGTCCCTAATGAAGAGTCCTTCCCCAGCATCCCTGTAGGCCCCCTTCAGACATTGGAAGGCTGCTATGAGGTCTCCACGCAGCCTTCTCTTCTCCAAGCTGAACAGCCCCAATTTTCTCAGCCTATCTTCATAAGGGAGGTGCTCCAGTCCCCTGATCATCCTCATGGCCCTCCTCTGCACTTGTTCTAACAGTTCCATGTCCTTTTTATGTTGAGGACACCAGAACTGCACACAATACTCCAAGTGAGGTCTCACGAGAGCAGAGTAGAGGGGCAGGATCACCTCCCCTCTACCTGCTGGTCACGCTCCTCTTGATGCAGCCCAGGATACGGTTGGCTTTCTGGGCTGCAAGCGCACACTGAAACCAGCTCATGTTCATTTTCTCATTGACCAGCACCCCCAAGTCCTTCTCTGTTTTTGTTGTTTAAACAATTTCAGGCTTTTACTGTAGTCTTCCTTGGACATTGCACTTGATGCAAAATTTCATCAAGCATTTCAGAAATGATTCATTTTAAATAAGACAGGTTAAGCAGATGAATAGGTATAAGAAAACCCGTGCACAAGCAAATAAGTAAAACCACTTCAAAAGTGAAGACATATTTATCCCTATATGAATGATGAACTGTTATGTCTATCCAGAAAGAGCCTCATCAAGTACAGTAGAGAACAATGGAAATCTCTGTTATTTTCTTTTTGCAGGGTATTTTCAATCTCTGTGCTGATTTAAGGCTGATATTTCTCTAATTTCTCTAATGATATTTCTTTCCAGCCATTTAAAGCTGGTATTACAGTGTTGAATTGGTAAAATTAGACTCCTGTCTTTCCTAAGCCACTGAGGTTTTTTGAAAGAATGATTTTTCCAGTCATGAAAAGAGTTCAGCATATATGGGAAAATAGTGGGTTGTTATTTCATCAATGATAACCATTGTAGAGCCTTTGAACCTTTGCATAATGCTCTTTTGTAAAATTGAAGGTATAATTCAATATAGGGAAATGCTGATTCCATTCAGTTTTTCCATATATTTCAGGACAGTATAACTTCAGCTTGAATTTTTTTGCATGGAATGTATAATCGTGTACATAATTATGAGATTTATTTTCTTTTTCCTATATATGAAGAATGAGAAAGTAGAGACAGATTGACTTCTCGAGGAATTTTATCTTCCTGCAGGGCCACTGCTTACTTATCCTGCCCGTTCAACATACAGGTCCCTCTGGTAATCAGTCCGAGGTTGTGCAAATTCCAGGTGTGCCTTTGTGTAAGAAAGTTTTAAAAGTTGACAGGGTTTCCTGGATAGCTTTAATTTATTTTTGGACTTGTTTGCCAGTTTCCACAGATGTCTGCTGCAACTTTACTGTAAGGATGATCAGACAGTTCCATTTGTAGGACTCTACAAATCAAGGCAATAAGATCTAGTTCCCAACAGGATTAGCTGTATTTTACTGTTCTAAGTCACTGACTGGTAACAGATTCCTAGGCCTTGCAGTTCTCCATCAATCACCTGAGACCATCTGGTTTCATGGTGTGATATTAAGGAATTTTGTATATGCCTGCTTATAGCATCTCATGACACGGCCACAGGACCATGAGTACAATGCAGCTATCTGTAATAGCTGTCAGGAAACATGATATCTTCTATGTCATATGACTCATTAAATGGCTGTTAAAGATCCTTTCCTGCCCAGATAGAAGCAATATTCAACTACAAAACATCTTAATGAAAGATGTTCTTATGTACACTAGAGGCAGAATAAAATGAGCGCCATTCTCTGGAGACTTTCATGCTAGCATGCAGGTTAATAGGTTTTAGTGGTATTACAGATGGGTCATGAAATCTCTCTGATATGCCTCCTTTGTCCACCAGTAATACTAAGCCCTTTCTAGAATTATTTTGAGGTTGTGGGGATTTTTTGTGCTGTTTTGTTTGTTTGTTTGGGGTTTTTTTGCTTGTTTTTTTTTTGATTGGGTCATTTTTGGTGGGTGGTTTTTGTTTTGTTTGATTGGTTGGTTTGCTTTTTTTTTTTTTTCTTTTAGATTTATAAAACCTTGAGGGCAAGCTGCAGTAAATACATAAATAAATAATGGTTGTGGGATTTTTATCAGGGGCTTCTAAGCATTTCTGCCATGTAAGTCATGTGAAGAGGCCTAATCTGTTTAGAATTCACAGTTCCAAAATATCATGAGATAATGTGCTCCCAAGTGATTTCCAGTACCTGTCATTTGTTTTCAGATTCACATTGTTAGTCTGAAGTACAGGTAAATTGACAGAGTGAAATTACAAACCCACTGAGTTCAGTGGCATTTCTGACTGTCTTCAGCAGTGGCAGGATTTTACTCCTGCACTTCTCTTTTATCTTATACCTTTCACCTTGTATGTAGCAGAAGACTTTTGCTAGTAGTATAGAATTTTTATGGCAAACAAATATTTTACTTTTTGTATCCTTTTGGAGATTGTGAGTGATAGATGTTCCTTAAAACAAATGAATAATCCTAACTTGGTTGCTCATTTTGGTCTCCTTCTCTTGGCTGATCAGCTGTTGGAAACGGTGTAGATGTTCTTAGTGTAATAATATCCAGGCTTTGAAGCAGTCTTAACTGAAATCTGTAGATCACATTTTATATCCCTCCTTTTTTTTTTTTTTTTAAATATGTATTTTCTGTTCAAGCCTATCCCATTTTTGTTTCCTATGGAATATGAAATCTATTAATTTATGGAGTATTATGGATTTTTTTTGCAATTTAAAGTGTGATAGGGGAACCACAGTGTATAGTTATCTGTCCAAATTAGCCCACTGAGCCATGAAATTTGCTTTATGATGCTGTGATCCATATTTACTCTTTGAGGAGAGGGAAGACAGAAAGCTGTTTGCCTATTCCGCAGTGCAGTGTTTTGCTAGAGAAACACTTTTCCTGATCCTGCTAGGCAGCTGAGAACCCTAGTGCATGAGCTAGGACTGCAGACTTGTCAGAACATTTGACAACAAATTGTGGGTATTTTCAGTGATATCATTTAAAGTCAAGCAAAAGGACTCAAGAACACCACTCTGCATTATATAACTCTGTTTTTGTTTTTGTAACTGGTGTGCAATAAGGTCATTGGCTAAATCGTGTGTCTATGAATTCATGTCCCAATTAGGTTATGTTCTAAACATAAACATACTTTAAAAATAAATCTGATGACACTAATGAAGGAATGTTTGTAATTAATAGATGTGTCCCCTCTGCTTATGTTTTCTTTAACACATCTGTGGACAGCACAGGTTATTTGTCAATATGGGATGACTCTCTTTTTTACTGAATGATGGATTAAAAATGGCATTCCTGTGCTCTTTCCTGTGTTTCCACTGTAAGGATACAATGTAGCCGTTACAGTGGGAATTATAGCAATTGCTATATTATTTATTTTGTTCTATTTCTTTTAATTAAACAAATTCCTTCTTGATACTGCAAGCTGCAGAAGTTGACACCAATGATAAGATAAAGCACTAGGCACTTATGAAGCCGGGAATCCCAAGGAAAGGAAATACGTTTCAGAAGGAGCAAGCAAACAAACCCAAAACATTTGTAAGTGGGAGCCAAAGTTAGAATTTGGAAAGAAATTAACGTGTGGAATACAGAACAGTTAGTAGTCAAGTGAAAGCAGCTGAGACAACATCTTCTGCAAAGCTTGTTCTGTTATTGGTATGTAGTAGATTGGCACAAGAAACACAAATCTGTATTATAGGAGAAAGCAGAATTCTTACTTGGAAATAACCTTCTTTTGATGCAGCCTAGAAGACTGAAAAAGCAAATATTTTGCTTTCCACAAACATCTTTGAGCCAGGAATCTAAATTGTAGCTTGCAAGTTAGAATGAAGTTTAGAAAAATAAAGATTTATTTAAAACCAGGTAAATTTCTTGCACTGGAAGTCCGAGATATACACATAAATAAATTTTTTTTCTCTGGAAGTATATGAAGTTTGAACTGTCATGCATTGAATATTTATATGTACAAAATATTATATTAAATAGTAACCAAAATAAAAATTATTATCAAGTGAAAAGTGCTTAAATATGAAAATAAATGTTTCCAAGGCAATACTTGGAAAAAGTCGTGTCTCTGCAGTTGAAAGTTAGAACTTTTTAGCCTACCTTTTTTAAGCTGCATACTAACGTTTTGGGGTTTTTTTCCTCTTTCCTGCAAAATTCCCATTCATTCAGTAGAGGGGACATCCTCGGCTGATTAGTAGCTCCTTAGTATGTGGGTTCCTTCACACAAGTATATTTAGGGCTTCACTTTGCCTACTAAATACAATACAAATAAATTCTGAAACCAGGTTTATTAATTTTCTAATCGTTTACTGTAATCTTAGTGCTTCACAATATTAAGTTGTTTCTGTGGGATGGATTGATATGATCTTCATTTAATAGTTGAGGATCATAGACACTGATAAACAAAGTCAACATGTATTCGTTGTGTTTGGAAACAGTCTGTGAGACATCTGGACCTGATTCTCTGCATGTAAGGCACTGATCATGTGTCCACTGATGTTAGTTGCAGCTAGGAGTGACCAGTACTTTGGGGAATTGACCTTTTCAAAGAGATTTTTTTTTCAAGAGCTTCAAGAATATCACTAAACAGAAGAGTCCTGGAAGCACTTTAAGTGACATGACAGAGGCAGAGTTTTACTATAAAACTGACTCTTTTGATAATATATTCCAAAGATTTGTCATAGCATCACCAGACATGTGATAGTTGCCTTTTTCAGGGACTTGTTGTACCTTGACTCTGTGGGTAGCCTTTCTCTGGGAGGCGCTCCTCAAACAGTGGAAAGCTACAGTTGATGAGAAAGAGGGGTCATCGTTTCAGTGAAGTACTGTGTTTTTCCTAGCCTCATTCTAAAACGTGGTTGAAATTCAAATAATTATGTATAAATGTAATTCTCAGGCACATAACATTTATTGCAGAGACACAGACCTAAGTGTAATAATTTGTCAAAGGTAGGTAAGCAAATAACAATAGGATCTCTGCATGTATCTGACAGCTGTAATAAATGGCATCATCAGACTTGCCAATAGCAAGAGGTTAATGGGTGTTCTCTGATAGAAGGGGAGAGGGTGAAATCTTTCATACCTAATGGTTTGTGCATGTTGAACACATGCTACTTCCTTTGCAGCCAACAAACTGAATAGTATCATTCTAATTGCCACTCTTCTCTATTCTATGTAAACAGTTTATAACCTGTTAATAAGGGATTTCACTTTTCTTCCTGTCTTTCCTGACAGCTGCCTTTCCCCTTATTCAGTGTATATTTTTGTGTATCTTCAGTAATTTTTTGCTGAAGGTATGAAAAGTATGAAAGATTTTATTCTTCTACATGCAAAACTGCAAAACCTGTATGCATTATTTATTGTTAGTTAAAGGTAGAGATCTAATCCTGTGTCAGAGGGCGTTCTGGGAAGGAAATTACTTTCTGTAGGAATACAGACACACGCAAATGAGAGGTATCAAAAACATCCTTGTGAGAGTGTAGAACCAGTGTAATGACTCCTGGAAAATTATGAAAATAAAGTATATTTATAGGATATACAAAATTGTTTGTGTGTGTGCACATATGCTTCTTTATGTGAATCATATGAAGAATACCATAAGGTCCAAGAGTTTTGTAAGAATTTTTTGTTATGCTGTAAACTCTTAGGCTTTCATATAATTGCGATTTTCATTGCTACATCTGGAAGCACTCGCAGAAAAAATGTTTCAGCCGTTCTTGAGTGCTAAGATAATGAAGCAGTATTTTACCTGTTAAAATTAAATCATATGCATATGTAACAACTTAGTAACACAAACAGGTGGAACTATTAATGTAAACTGTACAATGAGGTAGGCCTAAAGAAGATGTTCCTTTAAATATTAAGAAAATGGTATGCATTTGATCAGTAGGTGCTTTTGTGTACTGTGGGAGCGTCAAGTGGCAGCTTGACAAAGTTTGCAAGTAACCTGAAAAGTCAGTACCTTTTGATCTTCCTCATTTGCTGAAGATGTCTTCTTACACCTTATATCTATAGTGTCAGGAGTACCACTTTAGAGAGCCATTATTATTCTTATTTAACAAGGATGATATGACACTTCAGACTTTGGACAACAATCTTATGGTAACAGGTAGTTGTTCTTTTTTCTTCTTCCTTTTTCCCTATTTTAGAACTGTGTCTCAAGTATTCAGAAACTACCAGATATTAATGAATTAACTACATACTACACTGATTTGCAGAAAATTTGTGGACATTTGTGGACATAAGCAAGTTACAGGGGATGCAGTTAAATTTTTCCCTTTCCTCCAACCTTATTCATTCCCATAGATAATCTCATTTGAAGAAATGACCCATAAGAAAAGTTGTGCTGGGATTAGCCTTATTAGTCTAACCTTTTTGACATTCTTGTCTGAATTTGAAAGTGAAGCGATGAAAGTAGTATCCTCTTTTCAAGAAACTCAGTGTAATGTGTTAATCTAATGGTTATTTTGGAGTGTTAAATAATATAGTACGTGGTGATTAACAAACTTGAGATAATGAAACGATTGACCTGTGCCATGGAGGGCTGGTTAAATTCAACTTGCATTTTAAGTGTTAGGTATGTCTGTTTCTGGACTCTGAAAACTACCTTGATATGAAGCACAGTTCAGGAGCAGTAGAATCACTTAAGGATGCATTTAAGTTAGGCAATTAATGAAGTAAATTCAATAAGCTTTCTGTGCGATGCTCTTGGACCTTTGGAAGAAAGAGTGACCTGTACAGTGAATACTGTACTTAAAATGTACAAACTTACTGTTGGAGGGTATCAAGTTCTAATTGGAATTGAATGGGGGGTTCTTTTTTAAAAGCAAGGGCTGTTGAAACTTCTTTGAGACAAGGAGAATCAAAGTAAAGATTAAATTTAATTAAACCCAAAGGGAAAATGACAGGAAGGAAAAACAGAGCATTAGGGAAAGTGTGTATTGGGGGTGGAAGCTGTTAAACTGACGTAGTAAGACCAAAACACCTCCAACCAAACCCCTCTACATTGGCTTCCCTCTTACATGAACTAATGTGTACCTAATTTATTTAGCTTATTATTGTTATGGTTGCATTTATTCACCAGTTGCATTCTCACTGTTGAGAAGTTTACTATAGTTCCCTTTAACCATAGGCATGTGTCTCTTCTTACCATTCATTCCTTCCATTTAGAAGAATCTTTTCAGTAGGCCATTGCCTCACACTTAGCAGGGCATGGTTTTTCGTCATGAAATGTGTGTGCTACTTTCTTGGCTACTTCTTCTTACTTGCTTTTTAGGACTTAGTATCTCTTTGGTTTTGCCTACTGTTCTGGTTGTTTAAAACCTTGGTTGCCCCCAGAAGACATATTGGTCTTCCTGCATCCCATGTTGTTTTTCTTCCCAACAAGGTAACACTTTTTGAATGAACAGAATGTGGGACTTGAGCGCACTGTTTTTTAACTGTCCTGTTATGTGCTTGGATAGAAAAGGCAGACAAATGCCTGCATTAGTATAGAATCATAGAATCATATGGTTAGGGTTGGAAAGGGCCTTAAGATCATCTAGTTCCAACCCCCCTGCCATGGGCAGGGACACCTCCCACTAAACCATGCCATCCAAGGCTATGTCCAACCCCACCTTGAACACCGCCAGGGATGAAGCATTCACAACTTCCCTGGGCAACCCATTCCAGTGCCTCACCACCCTTACAGTAAAGAATTTCTTCCTCATATCCAATCTAAACTTCCCCTGTTTAAGTTTTAACCTGTTACCCCTTGTCCTCTCACTACAGTATACTGTGCATTGTGTATTCAGATGAAAACTATGCTAATGATCTTTACTTTTGCATTTTTTCTCCTCCTTACTTTGCTATTTCCCAGCCCCTCCATAAAGCCTGGTGTTTGCAGAATGTCAAACCAGGGTATTTAAAATCAATAAATAAAATAATAAAAAAGTATGTTATCTTCATCTTTTTAGCAAGGTGTTCATCCTAATTCTTGAAATTTTTAATGCAAATGAAAGGATGAGAAGTACTTAGTGTTGTGTTTTTCAAAGAATTAAGATACAGTATTAGATTAAATGATTTTGTAAGTAGGGCTATGAGTTCAGCAAAATTCTTAGCAGCTACATGGGTCGTTGACACAATTTCTGTTCAAAGTATAAAACTCTCCATTACAGAGTGATTTCACAGTGCTCTGTTTTCTCCAGATGTTTCTGAGGATATAACTTCCTACAAGTCATTTTGTATTGTATTGCGTGCTGTTAAAGATGAATGGGAAGAAGATTTGGAATTTTTATGTACTTTATGAGCACTGACAAATTGTTAGATAATATAAACTCTTCTCAAACACTCTGGAATTTACTGGAAAACTAAAAAATAGATTGAGCGGGAGGGTGTTGTTTTGGGTTTTGGTTTCTTTTTTTTTTCCTTTTAAAATCTTAAAATCTCTGTCTAGTAATAACAGATTTGTTCATGTCAGAATGATGGAAAACAATTTCTGTATGTGCAGAATAACTGCTTTGAGTAAATTACACTGATTTTAATGACTGCAGGAAATGAAATAATATCTTTGTATACTTTCTGTGTGTTTAATTATATCTTCAAATAGATGTCATTGCTTAATATTTGAGAATGTGACTACTCAATGTGTAGCTTCAGTAATATTTTGCATTATTACTTGGCAGCTCCAGCCAGCATTTAGGTTTAGTCATAATAAACAGAGATTTATGGAGAGCTATGTGATTTAAAGAAAAGGTTCAGTTACCAAACATTAAAATATTAAAAGCTGAAATATTTTTTGAAAGGTAAAATAATAGCATTTTGCTTGAACACTCATTAGCTACACATGCAGAGTGCAATTCTGGCTCATAGCAGAATAATTCCAAATAGGACAATAATAATCTTCTTCCAGTACAGCCTCATTACTTAAATGAAATTCACTTGTTAACTTACACAGATGTGTAATGCAGGATAATCACAGGATCTGTGGTGGTTCTAATCTAGACTGACAAACAGTTTTCTTGGTTATGAAAGCAGTTCTAGAAATTCAGAGGTAGAGCCAACTGTCTTAATTATTGGAATGATATGAACCCTGCAAAGCAATTTTGTTGAGGTATTAATTACTATTTGATTTAGATTTTATACATATTTTAAACGAAATTACTTTTGGCAGTGCTGATGTTATTTGAGATCCCACTGGTATGACTCTAATCACAATTTTATAAATGTGCATATTTGAAATTGGGATAATGCCAACCCTTTCTTTTATTAAATATATGAAAAGCTCCTTAGTCTACCTGTATGGACAGAGGGTGACAGACTGACTGATGGTTCCTTTTAAGTCTCTTCTGTCAGAATTGTTGAAATATACCCTGAGAGTGATTCATGCAGTGGTATTGCTGGATGTACCATCCCAGAACTTCAGTCCCTTTGAATTACTGCTGCATTTTTGTTAAAAGTGTTTCTGAAAGGTTTCATATTTATCTTGCTGTTAAATTGCTGTTTATTTAGAAAACTTAAGAGTTAGTTCATTGCGTAAAAGAGACTTTAAGTCTCATTTAAATAACCATCAGCTTATTTATTTTCATTCTCGCTTGCCTGAAATGGAAAAATAATATGCATTTTAAAGTGCTTTAAGCTGTCTCTGCATGCATTTTAATATGATGGTACTAGGAATATGATTTTCAAGCTGTGTATATCCTGAGGTTAAATTAAGATTTTTTTTCATATCCCTATGTATTAAGTAACATGTTGTTTAACAGAAAATTTATTCTTACAAGTGATTTACCACTTACATATTTTCATTAGCTGTCTTAAGTAGTATTTTTAAAGATGTGCATTTGTTTGAAAAGCTTTCTCTGAGCATTTGGAAGCATCATGGATTGCTCAGCAGCCAGTATAATCTGTTATTTTCAGTTTTGGGTCTCAACGTCTTGCAGTCTTTTGTTTTGTGGTCAAAATTGTTCTGCTCTAAGAAGGTTAGATAGCTCTGCCCTGGGGCCGTGGCCTTTATAGTCCAAGCAGGTCTAACATTAAATGATTACGGCAGTTTCCTCTTTCCAAAGTCTGAGGAGTTCTGTTCACACAGTTCTCCGAGTCCCAGAGGCAGGAAAAGCTTGCAGGCTTAGTCAGTGGTAAAGCCTCAGTCAGTCTTTCACATGTCAAAGTAGGGCTGAAGTAAAAAAGTAAAAAAAACCCTATTTATCTTTGAATTGTATTTAAAGTGAACGAATAAAGCCCATCCAGAAAAAAGAAGCATACTACAGATTTGCTCCAGTTAACTGTTTTAATGAATTCTAATATAGAGTACCACAGTGCTGCATTGTAGATTATGAGTTTTATATTTGTCTGTGGAATGGGATTAGTAAATTACAGACTTATCATTTTTTGTTTAATTTTCAGTAATTTTTGTGAATACTATTAAAAATAAAAATTTGTGAAAAATAATGTAGTGGGGTGAACTAATATGTTCAATAAATGAATGTTACTTTGATATCCGTAAGTTATTTCTAGCCATTATAAATGAAATACCTGTTGACAGTACTGAGAGCTTGTAATTTTTCACACCATGCCATTTGTAATTTTTTGCACCAAAATGTGCCTGTTAAATATGGAAAAGGAAATATTATTGACTCTCTCCTCCAAATTTTGGATAGTGAAAACCATAAAAGTGACCACTGTGCAGCTTCCTGAAGAAAAATGTGAATCACAAATAAAGGGAGTGAATCTGGCCATGTCCAGATAGTTAAAACAGAAGCCATATTGTACTTATATATCAAATATACATATCAAATTATATATAGCATTTTTCAGACTAAAAATAGTCTTTTGCCATTTTTCCCTTACTAAAATAAGAGTCTGGGAGAGGTTGGCGGTGTAGGATTTTTTTTTTTATTTTTTTATTTTTTTATTTTTTTTTCAGCCTTTTTAGCTTTCTTCTCCAGTGCCTGTGGATTGAACTTTTCTTATACTTGAATGCATTACCTTCATTACCATTCCTTTATGTTCAGGTTTAAGTCAATTAGGCAACTCTCCTATTCGTTTGCTGTAGTCCCAGAAGAGAAAGAAGACTTGTTCTATTGAGGTGGTTCTTTTTTTTTTTTTTCTTGTGGAAATTAAACCAGTGATGCAGTTCTGGTGTCCTCAACATAAAAAGGGCATGGAACTGTTGGAACAAGTCCAAAGGAGGGCCACAAGGATGATCAGGGGACTGGAGCACCTCCCATATGAAGATACGCTGAGAAAGTTGGGGCTGTTCAGTCTGGGGAAGAGAAGGCTGCGTGGAGACCTCATAGCAGCCTTCCAATACCTGAAGGAGGCCTATAGGGATGCTGGGGAGAGACTCTTCATTAGGGACTGTAGTGATAGGACAAGGGGTAACAGGTTCAAACTTAAACAGGGGAAGTTTAGATTGGATATGAGGAAGAAATTCTTTACTGTTAGGCTGATGGGGCACTGGAATGGGTTGCCCAGGGAAGTTGTGACTGCTCCATTGCTGGCGGTGTTCAAGGCTGGGTTGGACATAGCCTTGGATGGCATGGTTTAGTGGGAGGTGTCCCTGCCCATGGCAGGGGGTTGAAACTAGATGATCTTAAGGTCCTTTTCAACCTTATCTGTTCTATGATTCTGTGATTCTGTATTTCTTAGTCTTTGTCTATTCCAGGCACTATGTTCCTTGAAAATATTTTTCCAAAGGAGACTAAAGAAAGAAAATCTGTTGGTTTGAGGTTTTTTGTTTAGGGTTTTTTTGTTTGGTTGGTTGGTTTTTCTTTCTCACCTATGACTTCTAGTAGGAAGTATCATGCTATTGGTTTCTGTGGATCAATTCCAGTTCCAACTTATAATTAGACACTCTACGCATTGTCTCATTGAGTTTGTAGTTTAAGAGAAGCCAGTCAAGATAATCTTTATGAGTAATAATATCACATATATTTTACAAGTGTATAATAATAATAATAATAAAGGCTTCTTGTTCTGGAGCTCCTTCAAGAATTTTGAATCCACCATTCATAACCATTTAATTCACATCTGGATTTTGGTGGGGGGGCAAAAATGCTCAAATTCTCTGTAGAGCCAAGCTGATTAACATTTAAGGCTCATGTAGTTTGTTCATTTGAACAAAATGATGTGTGCCTCTGAAATGTGCTTTGGCTTCTTTCTTTTTCAGTCAAAATTATTAATGTGTATGCATAGCATGTGTTGCATGGCCATATAAGTCAATTATTTGGTCAAACTGAGATTTCCTGTTTTAAAACAGCAGTTAAAAGAGTTGAAACCAGGTGAGATTAGTGTTTTCAAGAATCAGCAGAAGGTGAAAAAGATTATCGGACCCCAGTGAAATGATAATTTACTACAAAAGCTGCAAAGCATTGAGTAGTTCAAATTTTCATTATACTTACGCGCAAAAAACAAGGGAAATATTTCCTATGGGGCCAGGTATTTGAGCAGTTCCCTTTGTGGACTGCTGTCCCTTTATATGACAACTCAGGCTGTGTTGTTGTTGACTACTGGGCGACCTGTTGGTGGCCTGTGTGGTAAGAGACAGTCCCCGCTGTGTCTGGGGCCAGTGGGGAGTGTGCCTGCATCATGCCTTTCTGTGGTCTCTTCTCTTCATGAGCTGCAGCTAAGGCAGAAATTACACTGCCTCATGGCATTGCCTGGTCCTTTCCCTTCACCTTTTTGTCTGTTTAGCAGCATCCTGTAGCTTTTGTTGGGCGGGAACCGCAAGAAATAATTCTTAAAATATTCATATGGTTCTTCAGTTGTGTTGTAACTCATGAGAGTTCTGGTAAAGTCTGGATTCAGTTGCCCTGCATGGAAGGGTGGGTGTACTGTGCAGACTGGAGTGTAGAGGGGCTTGTTAGCACTCTAAATGAGCTGAGCTGGTTTAGGTACTCAAATTAATCAGTGTGTGGCAGTATGTTATTCTCTAGGGAATAATTCACCCTTTTTCTTGGCAGGATAAAGTAGCCTGTGTAAAGCTTCCTGATGTTGTGACTAGTAAAAAGGAAACACTAGCGTGGGTGGATGTAATGGAAGCACATGACTTGGCTGTGTGTACAGTCCTTAAGGAGTCTGAAAGCTGAAGAAATGTACTTTAAAATGAAACTTTTAAAATGTGATTTGTGACTGGTCAGCAGCTCTGATAATTAGGATCAATCAGTTATTGTCTTAGGTAAAATATAATGTTGCTTTTAAGAAATCCTAATTCTCCAAAATCATAGCTAACATGCTCTGCTTGCTTCCTGCTGTCTGCAGCCATTCTTGCTAGAAGGATATTGCAGCGGTAAAAACAGTAGTTTTGAAATAGTCATGTGAAATGTTTCTTTCCAAGCGTTGTTTTTGATAACTCATGCCATGTCAGAGAAGCCGGTTTATCAGCAACTCAGAATTCTAGGAATTTTAAGGAGCTGGTAATTGCCTGAAGTACTTCCCAAGTAATAATTTAAGACTGAGTAATTTTTAAAGGCATAATAGTACATTCTTCTTGGGGAATCTTGCAAGCCTTTTTTTTTTTTCCCTTTCAATAACCTGTGCATCCCCCACATTTATTTTTGAAGAGGAGATAACTGCCTTACTGTAGAGTAATCCTATTTACTGTTACTTCTGCAGCTTTAGCATTTTATGGCATGATGAACTTTGATGTGGTTTTGTGATTTATGGATGAGTTTAATTTATGTACCTTGTACTTGAAACTCTCTGGGTTATAACTGGTACTTTAAGGGTACTCTCAATACAGTGGTAAGTAAATGCCATAACAAAATGAGATTACTATTTCCTATATACAACTTAAATTCTGCTAGACAAACTACAAACTCTAGGGCAGAAAAACAGAAATCACCAGCTGTGTTGATGGTTTATAGATGGTAGTGCAGGAGCCTTGCCCTTCTTGAAACTTCTGAAGTCAGAAAATTCTACTAAAATGATCTGGTATCATATAATCATAGAATCATAGAATAGTTAGGGTTCAAAAGAACCTTAAGATCATCTAGTTCCAACCCTCCTGCCATGGGCAGGGACACCTCCCACTAAACCATGCCATCCAAGGCTATGTCCAACCCAGCCTTGAACACCGCCAGCAGTGGAGCAGTCACAACTTCCCTGGGCAACCCATTCCAGTGCCTCACCACCCTTACAGTAAAGAATTTCTTCCTCATATCCAATCTAAACTTCCCCTGTTGAAGTTTGAACCCATAACCCCTTGTCCTCTCACTACATTCGCTAATGAAGAGTCCCTCCCCAGCATCCCTATAGGTCCCCTTCAGATACTGGAAGGTGGCTATGAAGTCTCCATGCAGCCTTCTCTTCTGCAGGCTAAACAGCCCCAATTTTCTCGGTGTATCTTCATATGGGAGGTGCTCCAGTCCCCTGATCATCCTTGTGGCCCTCCTTTGGACTTATTCCAACAGTTCCATGTCCTTTTTATGTTGAGGACCCCAGAACTGCACACAATATTCCAAGTGAGGTCTCATGAGAGCAGAGTAGAGGGGCAGGATCTCCTCCCTCAACCTGCTGGTCACACTCCTTTTGATGCAGCCCAGGATACGTTTGGATTTCTAGGCTGCAAGCGCACACTGAAGCCAGCTCATGTTAATTTTCTCATCGACCAACACCCCCAAGTCCTTCTCCGCAGGGCTGCTCTGAATCTCTTCTCTGCCCAACCTGTAGCTGTGCCTGGGATTGCTCCGATCCAGGTGTAGGACCTTGCACTTGGCATGGTTAAACTTCATCAGGTTGGCATCAGCCCGCCTCACAAGCGTGTCTAGGTCCCTCTGGATGGCATTCCTTCCCTCCAGTGTATCAACTGAACCACACAGCTTGGTGTCATCGGCATACTTGCTGAGGGCACACTCAATCCCACTGTCCATGTCACCAGCAAAGATGTTGAACAAGACTGGTCCCAACATCGATCTATCCCTGAGGGACACCACTCGTTACTGGTCTCCAGCTGGACATTGAGCCATTGAGCACTACTCTGTGTGCAGCTATCCAGCCAGTTCTTTATCCACCGAGTGGACCACCTATCAAATTGATGTCTCTCTAGCTTAGAGGCAAGGATGCCATGTTGGACGGTGTCAAACACTTTGCACAAGTCTGGGTAGATGGGCAGGATCCCCTTAGTGAAGCCATGCTGCCTGTCACCAAGCACCTTGTTGTTTTCAATGTGCCTTAGTATGCCTTCCAGGAGAATTTGCTCCAAGATTTTGCCAGGCACAGAGGTGAGACTGACTGGTCTGTAGTTCCCCGGCTCATCCATTTTTCCCTTCTTGAAAATGGGGGTTATATTTCCCTTTTTCCAGTCGTCAGGAACTTCACCTGACTGCCATGATTTTTCAAATATGATGGACAGTGGCTTAGCAACTTCATTTGCCAGCTCCTTCAGGACCCGCGGATGGATTTCATCAGGTCCCATGGACTTGTATACATTCAGGTTCCCAAGATGGTCTCAAACCAGATCCTCTCCTACAGTGGGCCCAGGGTCTTCATTCTCACTGTTCCTGCGTCTGCCTTCCAAGACTTGGGTGGTGTGGTCAGAGCATTTGTCAGTGGAGAATGAGGCAAAGAAGTCATTAAGAACCTCTGCCTTCTCCAAACCCAGGGTAGGCAGTTCTCCCGATAGCATTATATAGCATCAGACTGTGCATATACCTTCCTGAAGAATGTCTTGTGCGAAGTGCTTATTGGTGTTCTCCTGATTCTTTTAATATTTTGATGGTGGCTATAGCCTTCCATTTGTTGAAATATGTTTCTGTGAAAAGTGTGTCTTTGTTGTTTGCTTGTTTGAGTGAATGTTTTCACTAGATTTGAATATGTGCGTTTTTTTCAGCCAGCTCTTGTAATTCTGGTAATTCCAGTAATCTAGGAATTTGATTATGATATATTTTCTGAGGGTTTGCTAGTGTTCATAGGGCACGGATCCTGTTTCATGGGCAGGTGGAACACACTGATGAGGATCTGAGAGCCAAGTCTCACTGCCATCATCTTTGTGTCAGAGAACATGACAAGATATCATCTGTGCCCTCTTATGCCTGCTACCCTCACTTTTTCAATCCTCCAGCCATGTGCCAAATCACGTGAGGGAGCAGGCTGGTAGCATGGGACTTACGCTGGGCTTTGTGCTCCTCAGCTGTTACACAGCTCGTTTTCTTGTGCCCTGCTTACACAAGATGCACGATATGTTGAACTGAAGGTGAGACACTGCACAAAGGTAGAAACTGCCCAGTTCCAATTATCACAGTGAGGAAGTGAGAGATGGAGATAGCTTTAGCCTTGTGGTCATTTGCCTGGTTAATCTGTGCCTAGTTTCTTCCTCCTAAGTCACTAATATCCCCACCTGTAGGTGCTGCTATATGAGAATCACCCACTGATATTTCTGTGCAAGCTGCGCAAGATGCATACACCAAGTAGCAGATGCAGAGAAGGAAGAAAAAGCAGACACTGAATATGCGGGGTTTCATGTTTCTTTAAAAGAAATAGCTTTAAATATTTGCGTAAAGCAAGCCAAGCAAGTAAATGTTACATTGCTCCTAAATCTTTCTATTAGTTAATCTATAAAGAGTTGAAAACAGCTGTTCCAGATGAGTGGTTGCCCACTGATGATAAATGGTTTAACTCACATGGGAAGGCAGTAACAGTAAAGTCTCACAGAGTAAACATCTGTAAAAGTAACATACAGACTTCTGCTTTTATCTTGCCTCCCCTCTTGGGGAACTTGAGATAAATAAAATGGGTTGTCAGTATTTTTTTTCTTAAGTATGACTAACGATATTCTTTACTTTTGTTTCTTTACCTAGGGTATTTATGTAAGGGATGCACCACTGAAGGACATAAAAGTGTTCAACTTTCGCCGATTTGTAGCTCTTTTCAGTGTGGTAAATGCCACAAAGCGGGACGCTGGCAACTATCGCTGCATGATTCGGACCGAAGGAGGAGTTGGTGTATCAAACTATGCAGAACTGATAGTCAAAGGTATGTCAAGATAAAATTCATTATTTGCACGCTTGGTGCATGGAATAAGGACCTGCAATTGCTAATTCAGTAAGAGTATCACCCATAGCCTGTTAAAGTCGATAAGAAGTTCAATAAATAGACTCTGTTTATGTAAATCTTAAGAGTCTATCCAGCTGTAACAATGGAATGACAGAAGAAGCCAGGGCTAATTAAACAGTTGCTTGTTGATTGTTGTTTTAAATATTTCCCCAAAATGCACTGTTTAGAACTGTATATCTTTTGAGATTTTTTAAAGCATGAGCATAATACTGGCTGTTTACCTCCTTTGTGGAGATTGCTTTCTAAAAACATACTGCAAAATATAAGAGATTTACACTGAAACAAGCACATAAAATATATTATACTCCAACATATGCAGGGCTGTTTTTAAAAACAGCAGGAAACACTTTAATAGAATGCATACATGTTTGTACTTCCTCATTATAGAAAACTGTGCTAAGCCGATTTTTAGCATTCATTATATTTAAATTCCATTTTGCTTGCTTGTCTGTGAGATAAGCAGGTGTTGATTGGAAAGGAAGAAAGTTGGGCTATGGGTTAGACTGGGGAATAATCACAGAATCACAGAATCACAGAATAGTAAGGGCTGGAAAGGACCTCAAGATCATCGAGTTCCAACCCCCCCGCCATGGGCAGGGACACCTCCCACTAAACCATGCCATCCAAGGCTATGTCCAACCCCACCTTGAACGCCGCCAGGGATGAAGCATTCACAACTTCCCTGGGCAACCCATTCCAGGGCCCCACCACCCTCACAGTATAGAACTTCTTCCTCAGATCCAATCTAAACCTCCCCTGTTTAAGTTTAAACCCATTACCCCTTGTCCTCTCACCACAGTCCCTAATGAAGAGTCCCTCCCCAGCATCCCTATAGGCCCCCTTGAGGTATTGGAAGGCTGCTATGAGGTCTCCACGCAGCCTTCTCTTCTCCAGGCTGAACAACCCCAATTTTCTCAGCCTATCTTCATACGAGAGGTGCTCCAGTCCCCTGATCATCTTCGTGGCCCTCCTCTGGACTTGTTCTAACAGTTCCATGTCCTTTTTATGTTGAGGACACCAGAACTGCACACAATACTCCAAGTGAGGTCTCACGAGAGCAGAGTAGAGGGGCAGGATCACCTCCCTCGACCTGCTGGTCACACTCCTTTTGATGCAGCCCAGGATACGGTTGGCCTTCTGGGCTGCAAGCGCACACTGCCGGCTCATGTTCATTTTTTCATCAACCCACACCCCCAAGTCCTTCTCCGCAGGGCTGCTCTCAATCTCCTCCCCGCCCAACCTGTAGCTGTGCCTGGCATTGCTCCGACCCAGGTGGAGGACTTTGCACTTAGCATGGTTGAACTTCATCAGGTTGGCATCAGCCCACCTCACAAGCGTGTCAAGGTCCCTCTGGATGGCATTCCTTCCCTCCAATGTATCAACCGAACCACACAGCTTGGTGTCATCGGCAAACTTGCTGAGGGCGCACTCAATCCCACTGTCCATGTCACCCACAAAGATGTTGAACAAGACCGGTCCCAACACCGATCCCTGGGGGACACCACTCGTTACTGATCTCCAGCTGGACACTGAGCCACTGAGCACTACTCTTTGCGTGCGGCCATCCAGCCAGTTCTTTATCCACCCAGTGGTCCACCTATCAAATTGATGTCTCTCCAACTTAGAGAGAAGGATGTCATGGGAGACAGTGTCAAAGGCTTTACACAAGTCCAGGTAGATGACATCAACTGCTCTGCCCCTGTCCATCAGTTCCGTAGCCCCTTCATAAAAGGTCACCAGATTGGTTAGGCAGGATTTCCCCTTAGTGAAGCCATGCTGGCTGTCACCAACAACCTTGTTGGTTTTCATGTGCCTTAGCATGGCTTCCAGGATAATCCGCTCCAAGATTTTGCCAGGCACAGAGGTGAGACTGACTGGTCTGTAATTCCCCGGCTCATCCATTTTCCCCTTCTTAAAAATGGGGGTTATATTTCCCTTTTTCCAGTCATCGGGAACTTCACCTGACTGCCATGATTTTTCAAATATGATGGACAGTGGCTTAGCAACTTCATTTGCCAGCTCCTTCAGGACCCTTGGATGGATTTCATCCGGTCCCATGGACTTGTATACATTCAGGTTCCTAAGGTGGTCCCGAACAAGATCCTCCCCCACAGCGGGCCCAGGGTCCCCACCCTCACCGTCCCCGCATCTGCCTTCCAAGACTTGGGTGGTGTGGTCAGAGCATTTGCCCGTAAAGACTGAGGCAAAGAAGTCATTAAGAACCTCAGCCTTCTCCAAATCCAGGGTAGCCAATTCTCCCGATAGCTTCTGGAGAGGGCCCACGGTGTCCCTAACCTGTCTCTTATCAGCAATGTACCTATAAAATCCCTTCCTGTTATCCTTAACATCCCTAGCCAAGTTTAATTCTAAATGGGCCTTAGCTTTCCTGACCTGGTCCCTAGCTTCCCGGACAACATCCCTGTATTCTCCCCAGGCCGCCTGACCTTGCTTCCACCTTTTATAAGCCTCTTTTTTCTTTCGAATTTTGCTCAGCAGCTCCTTATCCATCCAAGGAGGTCTCCTGGCCCTCCTGCTGAACTTCCTTCTAGTTGGGATGCATCGCTCCTGAGCTTGCAGCAGGTGATCCTTGAATATCAACCAACAGTCTTGGGCCCCCCTGCCCTCTAGGGCTGTATCCCATGGAACCTTACTGAGCAGGTTCCTGAAGAGGCCAAAGTCTGCTCTCTTGAAGTCCAGGGCAGTGAGCTTGCTGCACGCTCTTCTCACTGTCCTGAGGATCTCAAACTCAACCATCTCATGATCGCTGCAATCAAGGCTGCCCTGGAGCGTTACATTCCCAACCAGCCCTTCCCTGTTGGTGAGGACGAGGTCAAGCATGGCACCTCTCCTTGTCGGCTCCTCTATTACTTGCAGAAGGAAGTTGTCTTCCACACAATCGAGGAACCTTCTGGATTGCTTGTACCGGGCCGTACCATCCCTCCAACAGATATCAGGGTGGTTGAAGTCTCCCATGAGAACAAGGGCCTGCAAGCGTGAGGCTGCTCCTATCTGCCTATGGAGCGCTTCGTCCAGCAAGTCCCCTTGGTCAGGCGGTCTGTAACAGATCCCCACAATAATGTCACCCATCGCTGTTCTCCCTTTAACCCTGACCCACAAACTCTCTGTCGACTGTTCACCTGTCCCCAGACAGAGTTCCATACTCTCTAGCCTATCCCTAATATAAATAGCAACTCCCCCTCCCCGTCTGCCAGGCCTGTCTTTCCTAAAGAGCCGGTAACCTTCCATTCCAACACACCAGTCATAGGTGCCATCCCACCATGTTTCTGTGATGCCTATGATATCATACCCCCGTAGATGTGCACACATCTCTAATTCCTCTTGTTTGTTCCCCATACTACGGGCATTTGTGTAGAGGCATTTGAGCCGAGATCCAATTGAAGTTGGGTCATTGGCTGGAGCAGCTGGAATATCCCTACATTGCTCCAAATGTTTACTATAAGTGCTACCAACCGACTGGGTGTGTTGGGATGGAATGATGCCCCCCTCCCCCAACACATCTAGTTTAAAGCATCCTTGACCAGCCTGGCAAGCCTCCTACCAAATCCACTCTTCCCCTTGTTTGTCAGACCAGCTCCACCAGCCCCCAGGAGACCTGGCCTACTATATTGAGTCCCATGGTCAAGGTACCCAAACCCCTGACTATAGCACCACCCTTCTAACCATTTATTAACCTGCCCAATCCTCCTAGCCTTTTCAAGGTCCTGCCCTGTATCCTGGAGAATTGACGAAAAGACAATCTGAGCTCCAGAGCCCCTAACCACCTCTCCCAGAGCCCTGTAGTCCTTCTTTATAGTCTCCAGGCTACTGCTATCTATATCAGTAGCACCCACATGTATTACCAGGAGTGGGTAATAGTCAGTGGGACCGACTAGAGCAGGCAGCTTCTCGGCCACATCCCTGATCCGAGCCCCTGGTAGGCAACAGACCTCCCTTGAGGCTGGGTCAGGCCGGCAGATGGGTGCCTCTGTGCCTTTCAGATTAGAGTCCCCGACTACTACGACCCGCCGCTTTTTCCGGGCAGCACCAGTAGTGACCTTCTTTACCAGTGCACTAGCTGGTTGCGCCTGGTGGGAGCGCTGTTGCTCATCAGTCCCCTGCAGGATAGCAGAGCGCTGTTGCTCATCAGCCCCCTGCAGGACAGCAAAGCGGTTCTGGGTAGGGACAACAGATGTAGGAGGAAGCCCCCTGCTTTTAATTACCCCCTTCCTTCTTTTTTTGTTGTTTTTTTCTGTTACCTTTTCCCAGCTTCCTGGGTTAGCAGCCTCCTTTCCTGGGTTAGCAGCCTCCTTTCCTGCATGGGCAACAGTAGACACCCGAGGCCCAGGAACAGTCTGGTCCCGGAGCAAGCAGTGCTGCTCCCCCTCAGCTTCCCTGACACCTTTCATCCTGGTAACAGCTTCCTGCAGTTCAGCCACTTGCTGCAGGAGGGCCTCCACCAGGGAACGCAGAGTGTAGCCCCGCCCATTGCTCACCCTTCCCTTAGGATACCCCGAGCTCTGCACTACAGCCTCCCTTCCCATCGGCTCCGTCTGGGTGCCTACACTGGCCACCACCGGCGCAGCCAGAGCAGAGCTCCCAGACCGAGCCTTGCCCGTACGGCGAGTGTTCACCATCCCGCTCACCACCCCGCTCGCCTGCCCGCGCGAACTGCCGCGCAAACTGCTTCGAGCCCGTCCTGTTTGCCCGCCCTGTTCGCCGCGCTCCGGGTCGCCGCGCTCCCTGGGGCAGCTTTTTAACCAGTCAGCTCTGCCGCCGGTCCTCCTGACGCCGCCCCCTCTGAGTCAGCCGCTCGCCTCCGCGGAGCTGCAGGCTCCCGGGCAGGCCTTGTCGAGGACTTGAAGCTCCCTCGGGGCAAGTTGCTGCTCCGAGGTGAAGCTCGTAGTAATAATAGGTTACCAGTGGAAGATTTAAGAGAGTCATAATGAAAAAACAATTTTCCAAAAGCAAGAATATGGTTTTAATGGATGTGGATTACAAAAATGGACAGAAACAGGACAAGACAAAGAGAAGGAGGTTGCAAGTAGCCAGTGGACAAAACAAACTGTAGCATTAAAACTGAGATGAACTATTTGAATGGACAGATGGAGAACAAAACAGAGTGGGTGAGATGAGAATGTAATTATAAGGCATGGTGGAAGAAATTAGGTTATTTCACTTCAAGTGTGAAAAAGAAAAAGGGAAAATAAAAGGGGTGGCCAAAAATGGTAATGTCAGCGAGGAAAGAAAGGATGCACTATAAGCCCCAATAGGAGTAGCATCTTTCACACCTAACAGCAGTGAAAACGAGGAAGAATGGAGACTGCCTGAAGGAGGCAGATGGAAGACTGACTACATCAGTGACAGGAGGTACAGGAAGCTGAAGAAGTTAGTTAGATTTTTCCAATTTCTTTAATTTAGGGAGTTTTAATTTATTAGTGCTCCTTTTGATGTATAGTAGCTGAAATTATGAAGTATATCATTACAGCATTTGTGCTTACTCAGATTCTTTCAGAAAATTTGCACTGGGCACTGTGGACAAGTGGATAGCCTTAGGGTGTAATCCCATTAACTACTTGTAGAGTGGCAAAGTAATTATGGTAATCCCAGTTGCCTGTGTTGGAGCTTTTATGAGACCACCTGCAGGTCATTCCTTCTGACCTAAAAAGACCCATTTAAAACATCGTGCTGTAAAACCTTAGATGACTATACTGAAATAGCAGCATTAGAGGCTAATTAGTAAATATGCTTTTACATTGATGGCATATAATTAAGAAATTGTATTTCCTATTTTTTTCAGCAGCCTTTCTGCAGTGTTAGTTAGCAAAATTCAAAAATAATGGATCAGTTTTGGTGCAGCTACATCTTTTTTTAATCATTACCTTCAGTAAATCATGGAAAACGTACATTTACCCATACTGAATGTAATGCTTAGTATACTTGGGAATTACTGATGGCTTAATAATAGCATGTGTAGAAACAGTGGTGTAATTACTCTTCGCTTTTTGGTAGAAACAATGAATCTAATTCTCTTCTCATTTACACTGGTGTAACTAAACTGACTTAGTAGGAATTGCCCTGGAATTACATTGCTAGGATGATGGGACAATCAAACCTAGCTTTTATAAATTAAACAGAATCAGTTCTTCACTATTACTCTGTTTCATTCTGGTTGCTGAATTTGTAACTCCAGTTGGAAATAAGTAAATTCTTCTTTTTCAAAATATCTTTGCTTTGAGTAGGGAGCATGTTACAGCTCTGTACAACATTCATTCTACTTCATTGTAGACATAGTTTAAGTAGGAACTTATTCTAAGTAAATTCCAATTACTTACATAAACCTCTTGAAGGTTTGTAGTGTTGCTGTAGCATGGTGATGTGTAGCACTGGACACCAAGTACCAGAACTTCTGAAATCAGCGGAAAGTATAGTAGCAGGTGCTGAAAAATAAACCTGAAATCACAAAGGAATAGGAATGAAATCTTGAAGATAAGAGATATGTAAGAAACTGCCTGATGTTCTTTTTTTTTTAACTCTCTTTTGCATCTTTACCTGAGCAGATACAGTTATAGCAAGGTTTAATCTGTATGGAGGGTAAAAAAGAAGGCAATTAAAGAGCTGTCAGTTAATCTTGTGTTATCTCGTTAAAGAACTGTAAACATGAATATTGTCTATATAATGCAAAGAAGCCTGTCAGTGCACAATTAGTCTGGCCTTAAACAAGAAGAAGAAAAAAAAACAAAGGGGGTATTTTTTGAAAACTTGTTTGTGTTATTTGCCTTTTAGAGGATGGCGAAATAAAGTATTGATTGATCTATGTAAATAAGTCCGGGAGGTTTTCAATTTATTAGAGTGTTTGTTCTGATAGGTGAGGCTGAAAAGACAAGTGCCTTGTCATTGTGTGTGATCAAACCGCACACTATCCTCATCTAAGTTTGTCGGAGAATTGGATTGACATGTCACTTTATCTAATGAGAGACATGAAATTCTTGTCTCCCTTTCCTTGTCAGATCACCCACTTATTGTAAAAAACAGCACTTCGTATCTAATAGGTGACATAAAAGTAATCAACATTGAGCAAAAGGAAAATAGTAGGGTGGAAGTGTTTCAGTGTATTTGGTAAAGTAAATTAGACTTCAACATACAGTCACTGGGTTGAATTTTTCTAAAAGTGGGCAGATCCAGCACTGATTAGGTTTAGAAGAACAGAATGAGTCCGTCTGAGCAGACATCAGATTATTACAGAGTTCAAACTGCTTATTGAGTTCAAACAAGGTAAACCTAGGTGTCGGATTGGCTGAAAGGAGTTTTGTTAGGTTTTTAAGCAAGGGCATAGAAAGGTAGCCATCTGTAATGCAGGCAGCTTAAATGTCTGCATCTTTCCAAATGGAAGATTTAACACCAAGAACAGAAACAAACCTCTTCGGATATCTACAGCAAACAATTTATTCTGGGCAACAAAATCATTTTGAGAGCAAGAGACAGTAAGAAAATATTAATGTTTGCTTATCTTCAGTATCAGTTGTTCTTATACATTAAGTATGCACAGGTACTTAACATCTCTTTTCTCTTTCTGCCAACTACCCTTTTATGCTGGATCCGTCAGTCTGTCTATACCCTTTTTTTTACAAACTGCTGGTATGAGAACTCTATTTTTATGGTTGCTTGACAAACCCTGTCATGAATTCCTGCCTTCAGATGCTGTTATTTTGACAAACTGACTTCAGGCTGATATTGTCCTTTGTTGGTGTGTTCCTCAGCCTGAAGGTTTTGAGAAAGCCTCCAGCGAAAACAGATGAGATAGTTCAGCCATCTTAGCAAACCTGCCTTAAGAAAGTGCTGAAGACTCTGGGCTTTGAAGCAGGAACTTTTTCAGGAGGATAGTAGTTAGGTCAAAACCACTGTTTTTCTGTTCCAGTGAAAAGTCAGTTTAAAAGCTACTGAACAAAACCCAAACTTGTGGAGTGGGAATTTAATGATGTTTGGAATGTGGTGATGGTGACCACAGCATAGGGAAGAAATGAAAACTGAACAAAGCTGAGAATGGGAAGGGTAGATGAATTTAGAACACTTAGGTAAGCAGATGAGGGTAGAGCAAGAGTAGTGCAGTCTGAGGCACCGCCGTCTTAAAAAGAGAGTTGGAAAGTCAGGAGCGGGCAATTCAGAATGTTTGGGTTTGGAAGAAGTCATGTTTGGGGAAGAGAACTTTTTGTGCCTTTTTAGGCATGGGTGGTAAAAGTACAACTACTATTACTATGGGGTTTAGCAGGAATGCTAGCTAATTAGATTATGCCTGCATGGGTTTACCAATGTATAGTACAAGGGCACTTGTTTTTCTGTAAAGTTTAAAAGTAGGTATAAAATGCAACAGTTACATTTTTTTTTAAATAATGACTTTAAAAGTAGTTTCAAGAACATTAGGATACTGGGCTAGGTCAAGTTTTCATCCTGAACAATCTAAGTAAAGGAATAGTGTAAAATAATCTTGCATGTTATGCATCATACTGTTTAGAGGTATTGTTTAATTAATTAATTAAATGTTTTGGCAGGAACTATTTAAAGCATTTTTTTAAAAAAAGAATAAAATAATTGCTTGAAGAATTGTGGTGTTTCAGTCACCTCCATGTCTTTTGTTATCAGTGGGGATATTTGCTGCCCTTCATCCACAATTAAATGCTGTAAAAATGACACTGCTTTCCATTGTTTCCAGTGTCATGGAATCATTTGCATGCTCAAAAGAGGAGCACAATAATACATATATGTGTATATATATAAAAATATAGGAAAATAGAAGAAAATATTCTTAAAGCCGTTCAATTGATTTCAAGACTATACAACTGTGATGTGATTATTTTTATAATTATTAAGACCTTATTAACATGGACATAGCATCAGAGATGATTGATACTTTATTTTTATCGCTTCACCTGCTCATGATGTGCTGAACAGTATCACATGGGAATACCATGGTATTGACTTTCTAACAGTTACTATTTAATTTAAAAAAAAAATAGAATCAGGTTGCAGGATAAATGTTTAATCCCTGTCCCCCCATAAGTGTAGCCTGGCTCCGTTCTCCCACTCACTCACCTCAGAAGAAAAATGTTGTTGTTATTATTGAAGTAGATTTTTTTTTACATGCTTAAAATTAGCTGTTCTGAGCCACCAAGAAGAAATGTGGATTTTTTGTGTTCTAGAACTCACTTAAATCTCAGAGGTTTACATTATCTCCACTGGCATTTCTGTCTGATGCCTTCCCTCTCCCTATAAAAAATTTGAAAGAGCTGCAAAACATAAAGATCTTAGGATCTTGTAGAAAATGTCTGGAAATTCTGTATTATTCTGTATAGTTTAAAATGCAAAACAGTGTAAATAAAGGAGTTGACATTTCAAGTTTCCAGTTAATATAGAAGGCATAAGAATAAATAGCTTCTATGAATAAAGTTTCTATACATGTATGGTTAAATTTGTTTTTATCCTCTGCCTATGAGAAGGGTTGCTTCTTATCATAAAGGCTTTGTCTTTTTCTCATATTTACTGTAAATAATCTCTTTCTGTAGGGTAACATTAGAGCATCTGCCTAAAGCCTTCTGACATCTACAGATCTCTGGTTTAGTAGGGTGGCCACTGTTTCCTTTCCATAAGACGTTATTCTGATCGCCATTTGTCGCAGAATTTAAAAGCACTGAATTTGAAATTATGGATGAAATTACGTTCTCTTTTTTTTTTGTTTTTTTTTTTGAGTTAATGTATTTTACAAGTATTTTTAAAGGGTTCCACAGTACTGGACAGCTTTTTTTCATTGTCTCAAGAGAGATCTACGAGGAAGTACTCCTCTCAAGCTAACCAATTGTACTAAACAGCCAGTGTTACAAACTTGTTTCTGCAATCAGTTGAAATTCTTTCTCTGAATAGCCCCAGCTGCAAAAACACAGATTATTGTACCATTTTCGTAAAGGTATTAATCACAAAGTAATTTTCATGGTATGTATTTGAGGCTGTCCTAGTGGCCAGCAGTAAAACTGCTTTTAGTGAAAGGCGGTGGTGCTGCAGCCTGATACTTACCTGGTTAAGTGATTGAAATTTCTCAGTATTCTAAAAAAAATAAACCATTTTGTCTAAAGAACAAATAAAAATAGCAATAAAATAACATAAATAAAAAGTCAGAAGAACAACTTCCATATTTCAGTCATGAAATTGGCTCATTATATTTGGTAGTACACTGTGTTAAAGTGTCTGCTTAACTCTGGATCTCGTGTTTTTAACCACTCAATAATGAGCATCATATTTGTAATGAAAGGTTCATTTTATGTAACCTCAATCTCTGGTAAGAAGACTACTTTAAACTATGTTGCTAGAATTAAACTGCAGTATATGTAGGCTTTGATAAAATAATGCAGTTTGCATTAACCTTTTGCACTGTGGTCACAAAGGAATGAAAAATATGCCCTGAGGGATAAAAAGACAATAAAATACTGTCTGTTTCAAGTACTTGTAATACTTGGAATGAATTGTTGTAACTACTAACCTTAGTGACCTAACTCCTGAGTTCGCATTTTGAATGGCACTTCAACAGCCTTTAGTAGCATTTGAAACTTGAAAGTAATTAACTGTTCTTTCAGCATGGCTAAGTAAATGCCTTCGGATGCTCTATAAAAGTTCCATTTCATGTCTTGGTTCACAAAACAGCCTAATGATTTAAATTGATGATAAATCATTTTGAGGCAAGTCAGAACTGTTTCCACACATGTTATTGCTGTATGAAGCCTGAGTTTATATACTTCAAGAACAATAATTTCAATAAAACTGCAGTATGACTAACCAGAAAGTGACATCAGTTTGCCATATATTGCTACTGACATATATTGAAAATGTAAATAATATTTTCTTTATGTACTGGAATCTACCATAATATAATAAGCAATTTTTATGTCTATTCTAGTCAGTGATAATTACTTAGATGTCTTCAGAGGCATTCTGGATTGTTGCTCACTGTATCATGTACTTTATTATAATAATCAATTTGTTCTGTTAAGATGAAAATATATAATGCTAATGCCTATGTTTGCCGTTTTGTGGCGGCATATTTCAGCAATTACTAACAGGTCACACAGATCAAAGCTTACATACAAGTGTGCAGTGCTAATTAGAGACTTATCTATCTGAAGCATAGCTAATCTATGTACTTGGTGCTCTGTGGGTTGAGTACTCTTTCTGTAAATGAAGAAATGTATCATAATGCAGGAGAATTACGTTTGTTAAAATAGCAAATCTGCTATTTCCCAGAAAATAGTAATACCTATTTCCAGAGTTCCTTCTTTGTCCCCTGTGCATCATTGCTTTATGGTTTTTGCTTTAACTCTTGACTTTGAAGTCTTTGAGAAAATTATGAAATATATAAATTCAACTTCTTTTCTGTTTGCCTGTATCTCAGCATGGTTAGCAGAAGAGGATAAATCTGAATCTACAGCTTAGGGAAGACAGGTGTCTACATTCATTACATATTCTGTGTAGCCTTAAGAAGGTGCCAGTGTTTGCTGATAGATATGTTCAGAATATTGGATCAAACAGTGCCTTATTACAGCAGCCTGGTTTCATTCTACTTCAATATATTTAACCAATGGAAGGGGTATTTTGTGCAGCTGTGATGCATGAAGCAGCAGAGTAATTTCCTGGTTAATCAATAGGAAAAAAAAAGAATGTGTTATTTTCCTTTAAAAGGAGATGAGGTCTGCAAATTATTTCTGCAGTCTAATTTTAAATGAGGTGTCCATCATGTAATAAAGAAAAGTTGTTTTAAAATTTAAACTTTTGAAACCTTTAGAATGCTAACTATCAAAAGATGCTTGCTCTGTGAGACTGAGTACTGCTTCAGCGTGGCAGCAAAAATAAGCCATAGCATCAGACTCGTATTAAAGAGTAAAGAATTCCCCTCACTCTCATTTAGAAGCTCTTTCTGTTTAGCCAGGATATAGAACTTGAAAAAATGCTACATTTAATCTGCTTACACAGAAGTCTATGAAAATATGAAGGCTGAGTAGCACAGTCCATGAGAAGTAATGAATAAAAAATTTATTCTGTTTTCATGCAGAGCTCACTGTTCTGGCTATGTCTAAAGATACACTACAGCATCAATTTTAGCTTAAAAATATAGTTTTATGTAGGGTTTATATTGACATCCAGTAAGAATGATATTTTGATAAGAAAACCTGACATCATCTTGGTTTTTAAATTGTAAGTTCTAATTTGCTATGTAATGTCTGGTGACTAGAGTACCAGTTGTACCTGGTTTGAAGTTACTCAGAATAAAACAAAATTTTCATATTAGAATCACCAAGTGCATAAGCAACAGAGTTTGCATATTGGATTTTATTGGAAATAAGGTTATCCTAGTGATTATTTCTTCATAACCCTAGTTTTATGGATTCTTCAGCTCTAATATAATGCAAAACCCATTGCTTATTTGATTGTTTTAGAAGCAGAAAAAAATGCCAGTATAATCATTGCTGCTTTTTGTAACTTACTGTGCTTCAGAGCCACCAGTTCCCATTGCTCCACCTCAGCTGTCCTCTGTTGGTGCAACTTACCTGTGGATACAGTTGAATGCCAATTCTATCAATGGGGATGGACCCATTATTCAAAGGGAAGTTGAGTATCGAACTTCAAGTGGAAGCTGGTATGACATACAACCTGTGGACTCCACAAGTTATAAGATTGGGCACCTGGATCCTGACACAGAATATGAAATCAGCGTATTACTTACAAGACCAGGTGAAGGAGGAACCGGCTCTCCTGGCCCAGCTCTCAGAACAAGAACAAAATGTGCTGGTGAGTACTCAAAAGCATCTGGAAATTTGTAAGCATCTTTCTAGGGTCAAAAATGTAAGTTTTTTCACTAGCAGTTTTTACTGTGTACCTTAAGCCATCAGGCTGCAGGAATTAAGACTGAATGCCTTTAACTATAAGCTACTGGTGTATTCCAGCTACAATGACCTTGAAACCAACCTTCAGTGCTGCTGTAGAGAAATCATGCGTGTGCATGCTTTACTGTCAGGTATGTGCTGAGCTCTTTCCATTTCAGTACACCCCTCTCTTGCCAGTTTATGTTTGGATTCCAGGTGTTTTTTTTCTTCTCTCTCACCATTTTTTTTCTTTTCCTAGTATCCCAAGCTTCATAAAAATTCTCTTTGTTTTGTGTAAAGTTCCTTTTTTCTTTTTTTCAATGTCAGATATATCAAGCTTGCAGACAAGGTGGAAAGAGATCCCATGTAACAGCAAAAGTATGCGCTGTTAAGTCTCAATTAGCAGATGAAGTTTAGCAGAGGACTGCTTTCTTGAGTGACTGACAGCATGTCTTTTCTTTAAATGAGGTAGTGTGATTTATTTTGCTGTGTAGCAGTCTTGGCTCCTGTTTTGGATGTTATAATTAATAGTGCTGACCTCTGTAAAGAGAATTCAGAGTAGACCTATTATACAAAAGCAATTGTACAGTAGTTTTCAGGAAGACTGGCAGTGATATTAATTTGTGATTCAGCTGCTCACAGTATACTGTGACCTGGAGGCTTTTTTTTTGTCATTAGTGTTTTCCCCAGTATTTTGAATCTTCTTTCTGCTGCTCTAAAGTTGGTAGAAGATAGGCAGAAGTGTATCTAGAGGAAATGGGACTAAGAAAATGGTGTTAGCTTATTGATCCTAATCTTTTGAAGAATGACTTAGTGTTATTTGTCTTTTTAACAGGAAAAATTACGCACTTCAATTCTTTACTGTGAGGGTGGTGAGGCACTGGAACAGGTTGAGCAGAGAAATTGTGGCTGCCCAGTCTTTAGAAGTGTTCAAGTGCAGGTTGGATGGGGCTTTGAGCAACCTGGTCTAGTGGAAGATGTCCCTGCCAATGGCAGGGGGTTGGAACTAGATGATCCTTAAGATCCCTTTCAACCCAAACCATTTTATAGTTCTGTGATTCTATGTATTTCCATTGGATGTGAAAGTAAAGTTACTTTTTATAAAGTCAGCTGGCCACCTGTCAGTGGCTAAAGGGCATTTTAAGTGAACTGATTGGTGACATGTCAAACATAGAATGAAATATAGTTGTCAGAATCCCAGTGTTATGTTTTGAAGATGCAAGCTTATGCAAGTGCTAGCCCTTTTATATCATTTTTGTTTGTTTGTTTTTTTCTTACTGTCATTACTGGAAAGGAGTATTTAATGAAAAATACCAAAAGGCAGTACTGTTATTGTAACAGTGAAGTGTTTAGTATCTAGAAGATTTTTATTTGCTAGACCAAGATAACTTCAGCTTAGTCAAAAGTGAGACATAAAAAAAGTAGTTCCTTTCAGGAGGATTTCTGGCTGGCTATGTTGCATGGTTTAAGCCCAGCTGTAACTCAGAAAAAACAGTCTCTGGAGTCTCCCCTCCCCTTCCTCCCCCCCACTCCCGGGGGGACGGGGAGGAGAATCGAAAGAATGTAACTCCCACGGGTTGAGATAAGACCAGTCCAGTAACTAAGGTATAACACAAACCACTGCTGCTACCACCAGTGGTAATAATGACAAGGGAAACAGCAAGGGAAGAGAATACAACCGTTCACCACCCGCCGACCAATACCAAGCCCGACCAAACACAGAACCCCCTCTTCCAGGTCCCTGCCCCTAGTTTTTACATCCTGGGCATGACGTGCTGTGGTATGGAATACCTCTTCGGCTAGTTTGGGTCAAGTGTCCTGTCCCTCTCTTCCCGGCTTCCCCTCCCCCCTGGCAGAGCATGACACTCAGAAAGTCCTTGATCAGACTAAACATCTGAGCAGTAACTAAAAACATCAGTGTTATCAGTGCTGTTCCCAGGCCTAAAGTCAAAAACACAGCACTGCAGCAGCAACTAAGAAGGAGAAAAAATGACTGCTGCTGCTGAACCCAGGACACTATGCCTTTCATAATAATGTAAAATTATCTGTCTAGTCAAGGTAAGTATGTATTTAATACACAAATATTTCAGGGGTTTTTAATTAAAACAGTTTTTCTCATAGTTTGATCATAATGTAACGTAGGGTGCTGTGTAAGTGAGCTTGTCTGTGCTGAAGGCTTAGAGAGCATGGTGGGCTGATAGCCAGCAACTGAGTGCCCACGCAGCCACTTCACTCGGTCACCTCTGCTGCAGGACAGGGAAAAAACAGAAGGACGGCAAGAACGCTTGTGATTTGAAATGAAGACGGTATAATAGGTGAAGCAGAAGCTGCTCTTGCAGGCAAAGTAAAATAAAAAATTTGTTCAGTATTTCCCATCAGCAGGCAGATGTTTAGCCGCTTCCTGGGAAGCAGGGCCTCGGCACACATAGTGTTTGCTTGACAATACAAACACCATAAGAATGAACTTCCCCTCTTCCTCTTCTTTCCTTGTGCTTTTATTGCTCACCATGAAGTCGTATGGTATGGAATGCCCCTTTGGTCAGGTGGAGTCAGGTGTTCCCACTGTGTCCTCTCCCAGACTTTTGTCCACCTTCAGTCTACTTGCTGCAGGGACAGAGTGGGAAAAAGAGAAAGCCTGCAAGCGCTGCTTAGCAACATTCAAAACACTGGTGTGTTATCAATCTTCTTGTAGTCACAAATCCAAAACACAACACCATACGGGCTACTATGACGGAAATAGACTCCACCCCAGCCAGAGTCAGTAGAGAGAGAAGTCCACAATTTTAATTATATTTAAGAGCGTCATATCATTTTGGTCATTACAGTGGTTAAGTGTTAAAACATGGTTTCAGTCTCATAAACTGTTATATACTGAAAATATTTTATTATCTGGTAATGCCTTGTAATACATCAGCATTATTTGTGTTTTCATTAACCTAAATGGTAACTCTTTTCAATTAAAAGCAGAAAGTGATGGCTGACTGAAAATTGTAAATTGTGTGATGATATTAAATTCATCTCTATAAATTGTCCTTTTTTTATAGCATAAGATCCTGCTTTGAAGGTGTAGTGGTTATTGGTTAACTATTAGCAAGTGACATGCTAATAAGTGGCCCAAGGGTTTAAAAAGAGATGTTGATAAACTAATGACAGTATAATTAAGCTGGGTAGGAGTAAAATAATGCCGGTCTCCAAAGCATACCATGGAATTAATAAAGCAGGAGTCTTTAAGAGGAGAGTCACTGCACCTTTTTAATTACTGTGATAATTGTATGCTGCTTGCCTGTTCCCCAGGGGTCTAGTGAGCCACTTGGAGACTTGAAGCAGTATGCTAGACATTCAATAATCTTAATATTTCTCCAAAGCATTTGAAATATGTTTTCATTTTAGGAAAATGAGATTTCAGAGGCTTGTAATAGACAAGTCTTATCTGCAATTTTAGTCAATAAAAGCATCTATAATTAGAATGCAAAGGAAAAAATCTCTCCAGGCTTGGTTGCATCACCCTCAGTGAAGCAGTTACATGGTTTCTAAAGTGCTTTGCTTTCTTTTGATGAAATGTTATACAAATGTAAGTGCTTTTCCAGAGTAATATTCAGGAAGGCCAAGGAATTACATTCAGGTCTGAATTAGATTAAACCTAGACCATGGAGCTGAGGTTGGAAAAAGAGGAGTTTAATGGATTTTGGCCATTGTGGATTTTGGTTTGTGGAACTACATTAGAGTCAGAAAAAGGAGTGTTTCTCATTTCAAGGTCTGAGATCAAGACCTCACCTGGTTGTCTGGAATTTGAATCACCAGTTGCTGTGCTCAAAGCTTCCTCTTCCTACAGCTGTCTCATATGGTGTTAAGATCCTAGAAGAGTGCTGCCACTTAAAAATAAAAGGGGGGAGAGTGGAAGAATATACATCAGGAGACACATGACAGAACATTTCCATTTTACAGCATATCTCAAATTACTCTGATGTAGATTTCCACTATGGCGTAGTTGTAAAATAAAGATTCCAGAGTAGTCACACACAATTAGCAATATTTAGGGGTAGGATAAAAGAATGCTGCACACTAAAGACACTGTTATCTGAGAAGTAAGACTCTTAGCTTGGTGGGATGCTCACAATGTCAACTACTACTATAGAGACCTCGACCACCCAGCCATTGCTAGCAGTTAAATAGCTGCACAAATATTTGAACAAAAGAAATCACCTTGTATGTTAGCACAGAACCAACAGTGGCTCTGCCATATGGGATATAATAAGTTTGAGGATCTGAGAATCAATAGTTATTAAAAAACCCACTCTTATCCTTTGCTGAAGTAGATTGGGAATCCTCTTGTGCCTGAAAAAATCCAGAATCTAATCTCTAAATCTAACCTAAACCCAGTAGAACTGTCCATAGTAAAACCTAGGTAGGAATGTTGAAGGATTAATAAGGTAGACTATGTTTTGTAGTTTCCCGTTATCCATATCAGTATTTCTGTGGGTAGAATTATTTCAATGTTTTGCAGCTTGTTTTGTCTTTGACAGGCATTGCATGATACCCATCTTGATCCAATGTATGTACCTGCACTCCGATGGTGAGACAGTGCCCCAGTTGAAACAGTCTCCCAGAAAATCCAGAACTGCTATGGCCTCTCTATCAGGAAACTTTATTTTTTAATGATGTCATTCCTTGAATCCGCTGGTGAACAGAAATAGCATAAAGCAAGCTACTGTAGGAAGAAAAAATGAAATAAAATCCTTTCTTCTGCTAAGGGAGGGAGTTTTTAAGGCCTTCTAGGGAAAATCATTGCCTTTTCTCATCATGTTTTTTTTTTCACTGTAACATTTTGAGTATTCTAGAAAATCAGCATATTTTCCTTTCCTGAACCAGAAAACTCTACTGTAATTTAAGAAATTGAAAAAGAAGTAAAAGACTGCCATGAAAGAAACTTCTGATGGACTATCCCCAATTTGTGGTGTTTTTTTTAACAGTCAGAACTAAACCACAATTATTGCCTTGGGATATTTGCAAAAAAAAATCACTGACAATTTAACCAATAATTTTCCAGGCAGAGACTTCACACATTCCTTGTACAAGGAAGTAACAGGAATGTCTTAATTAACATAGTTCATTTTGCTGTCTCTTCTGCTTCATCACCAGAGATTGTCTGGAGGAAAGCTGTTACTCACAGTACAACTGAACTCTTGATTCACTGCTGCAGGTTAGTTGTAAACTGTCTGTTACTCCTAGAAGGCTTGTTACAATCTGGAAGAACAGAGGAAAGGAACTCTTCAAATCCCCACTCTTAAAGAGTATTCTTTTTCATTTTATTCATTTTGATCACTGCTTTGGCTTCAGCTGGGTAATTTTCCAGCGTGTCAAAATAGCTAGTTTTGTGCTGGCATCTACTCATGCTGTGAAAAAAATCCACGTGTGCCAAAATGCTCACTGGAATGAACGGTGAATGAACAGGGATGGAATGAACATCCTCTTCCCTCTGATCAGTTAAGACCTATTACCAGATCGTGAAAATTAACAGATGTGGACCAGAGCAACAACCCTGTTTTGACTATGGAATGTTAACTAAGTTGCCTGTTTCCTCTTTTTCATTGATTTAAAAGGGGGCATAATTCACAAGCATATATGACCTATAGCCATTTGAAAAACTGCAGGGACTTTTTAAATAGTCCCTACCAATTATACAGTACTGTATTGTCACACACTAACTGCGTCAGGTTGCAAGAGACAAAAGTACCTTAAGGCAGGTGGTACGGGCCAGCAACTGTCTTGAACCCTGCGTGCCAAGTCAGTGTGTTTCTGGCACACCAAAGAGTACTCTATGCCACCACTTCCTCTTGCCCCATGACGTGGAGCACTTTGCCAAGTCCTACATGGTGGACAGTCTGCAGCCCCTAGCGTATGAGATTTCGAATGCTCAGTCATCTTTGTAGTTGGTTTTACCTATTTTCCACCGTCTTCTTTTGTCATTAATTCTGTAATAAGTCTCTTCCTTTGTCAGTGTTCATGCCCTAGTCTGTCTTCAATCTCAGTGGTACTACTTATTTCCGTGCTCTTCCCTATTATCACCTGCTGCAAGCTCAGGAGCGATGCATCCCAACTAGAAGGAAGTTCAGAATGAGGGCCAGGAGACCGCCTTGGGTGGATAAGGAGCTGCTGAGGAAAATTCAAAGGAAAAAAGAGGCTTATAAAAGGTGGAAGCAAGGTCAGGCGGCCTGGGAAGAATACAGGGATGTTGTCTGGGAAGCTAGGGACCAGGTTAGGAAAGCTAAGGCCCACTTAGAATTCAACTTGGCCAGGGATGCGAAAGATAAGGGGAAGGGATTCTTTAGGTACATTGCAAATAAAAGGCAGACTAGGGACAACGTGGGTCCTCTCCAGAAGCTATCGGGAAAACTGGCTACTCTGGATTTAGAGAAGGCTGAGGTTCTTAATGGCTTCTTTGCCTCAGTCTTCACCAGCAAATGCTCTGACCATACCACCCAAGTCTTGGAAGGCAGATGCAGGGACAGTGAGAATGAAGACCCTAGGCCCACTGTAGGAGAGGATCTGGTTCGAGACCATCTTAGGAACCTGAATGTATACAAGTCCATGGGACCGGATGAAATCCATCCGCGGGTCCTGAAGGAGCTGGCAAATGAAGTTGCTAAGCCACCGTCCATCGTATTTGAGAAATCATGGCAGTCAGGTGAAGTTCCCGATGATGGGAAAAAGGGAAAAATAGCCCCTATTTTCAGGAAGGGGAAAATGGATGAGTCGAGGAATTACAGACCAGTCAGTCTCACCACTGTGCCTGGCAAAATCTTGGAGCGGATTCTCCTGGAAGGCATGCTGAGGCACATGAAAATCAACAAGGTGCTTGGTGACAGGCAGCATGGCTTCACTAAGGGGAAATCCTGCCTGACCAATTTGGTGGCCTTCTATGATGGGGCTACAGAACTGATGGACAGGGGTATTGCAGTTGACGTCATCTACCTGGACTTGTGCAAAGCCTTTGACACTGTCTCACATGACATCCTTGTCTCTAAGTTGGAGAGACATCAATTTGATAGATGGACCACTCGGTGGATAAAGAACTGGCTGGATGGCAGCACACAAAGAGTAGTGCTCAGTGGCTCAGTGTCCAGCTGGAGACCAGTAACGAGTGGTGTCCCTCAGGGATCGGTGTTGGGGCTTGGTCTTGTTCAACATCTTTGTCAGTGACAAGGACAGTGGGATTGAGTGCACCCTCAGCAAGTTTGCCGATGACACCAAGCTGTGTGGTTTGGTTGATACATTGGAGGGAAGGAATGCCATCCAGAGGGACCTAGACACGCTTGTGAGGTGGGCTGATGCCAACCTGATGAAGTTTAACCATGACAAGTGCAAGATCCTCCACCTGGGTGGGAGCAATCCCAGGCACAGCTACAGGTTGGGCAGAGAAGAGATTCAGAGCAGCCCTGCGGAGAAGGACTTGGGGGTGTGGGTTGATGAGAAAATGAACATGAGCCGGCAGTGTGCGCTTGCAGCCCAGAAAGCCAACCGTATCCTGGGCTGCATCAAGAGGAGTGTGACCAGCAGGTCGAGGGAGGTGATCCTGCTCCTCTACTCTGCTTCTGTGAGACCTCACTTGGAGTATTGTGTGCAGTTCTGGTGTCAACATAAAAAGGACATGGAACTGTGGGAACAAGTCCAGAGGAGGGCCACAAGGGTGATCAGGGAACTGGAGCACCTCCCGTATGAAGATAGGCTGAGAAAATTGGGGCTGTTCAGCGTGGAGAAGAGAAGGCTGCGTGGAGACCTCATAGCAGCCTTCCAGTATCTGAAGGGGGCCTATAGGGATGCTGGGGAGGGACTTTTCATGAGGGACTGTAGTGAGAGGACAAGGGGTAATGGATTCAAACTTAAACAGGGGAAGTTTAGATTGGATGTGAGGAAGAAATTCTTTACTGTGAGGGTGGTGGGGCCCTGGAATGGGTTGCCCAGGAAAGTTGTGAATGCTCCATCGCTGGCGGTGTTCAAGGCCAGGTTGGATATAGCCTTTTGTGACATGGTTTAGTGGGAGGTGTCACTGCCCATGGTGGGGGGGTTGGAACTAGATGATCTTAAGGTCCTTTTGAACCCTAACTATTCTATGATTCTATGATTCTGTGATTATATATCACTATTAGAAAATGAGTTTCTTCCTAAGAACTTCTGTAGGTTGAAATGGTGGCTGCCTTACTCTGTCCTTGCAGGCTTCTTTGGCTCTTTTGACCCTTTTGTCTGAAGAAAAGAAGGAGAATCTTTGTGTCACTGGGAATTAAGTTCTTCGTTCTTGTTGCTCTACCTTGGGGGACTGCCTGTGAACATGTTCAAGTTTTTTCAGGCATATAACAAAGTCTTGCCATGGCTTAGTTTTGCGATCGTAAGAAAATGTCAGCTTGAAGCTGTACTGCAGATTCTTTTCTACAGCTGTGTCTCAGAACTTCTCAATTTTATCTCAGAAGTTTGAACCAAGGTTGTGCCGCTGTTTTGTTTTGGAGCTGGACCTCAGATCGCAGACGTGTGAACCCTGAGGAGGAGAGTTGCAGATACTGCACCATTTTATACGCCAGGGAAAGTTCAATGGTGTTTCTAAAGTCACCATTCAAAACCTGAAGATGTAATAAACTTTAGTAGGTAGTTGGATTGATTTATCAGAACAGGAAGTCCACAGTGAACTTGCATTTCATGTATGGGTTTTATTGTGAAAATAAGTTACAGTTTTAGTAGAAATTTGAAATTGATAATTCCTACTGTATCGTGTACCATCCTTTTCCTAATACCTTTCCAATATACAAATCATTCCTCTATAAGGCTCACTTTCTCATAAGGGTTAAAGCTAGTATTGGATTTTTTACAGTGTACCAGGTGAATCACACCTGTTGGATGTGCAGAAGGTAAGCTCTTAGATTTTAATAGAATTCCAAGAAAATGTTACTTAGTAGGATGTATGTCCATGTCTCTCTGTCAGTTGTCACTTCCCTCTGATTTGGAAACAAACAAGAAAAACTTCTTCTTGAAAACGGCCCTACTGAAAGTAAAAATGATGTCCAGCTGTAACTACTGTCGGAAAGTTCTTCCTTCGCAGCCACTTGCCTGGAAACTAGGACCCCCATTGTTCCTTACTGACCTGTTTTTTCTGATGCTGTCTTACAAAACAGCCTTCCTTGGTGTTATTGGAGATCTTGAGTCAAGAAAAAAAAACAAGAGAAATTTCTCCCATTAAAAAAAATACATATTTTTTCAATCCACTTCTCCTTTTCATCGCACAGTGCAAAATTCCCCTCTGTGAGTCTGGTAAGTTCATGAAAGTAAATGCAGCTGCAACAACTGCCACTCCTATCTTCAAGATGGGCAAGAAGGAAGACCCGGGAAAGTACAGGCTGGTCAGCCTCACCCTAATCCCTGGGAAAGTGGTGGAACAACCAATCCTAGAAACCATTTGCAAACACGCAAAGGACAAAAACATGATCAGGATGGATCCACAAAGGAGAATTCATGGTTGATGAACCCGATAGCCTTCTGCAATGAAATAGTTTGGTAGGTGAGGGGAAAGCAGTGGAGACACTCAAAAGCTGTCTGGACATGGTGTTCGCAGGGGAAATTGCAGGTTGGTTCTCCATTCTGTGATTATTCTGCCTGTGAATACAAACACTTTTCCTAACGGCAGCAGCCAAACAAGCTGGTGTTATGTAGAAATGACTAATCCCTGCACTTTTGTGTTGTCGTTTGTCCCTAAATACGTATTTTTGGTTTAGTTACAGCATCCATAGGTCTCACTGGAGAAACAGAACATTTTCCCTCCCCATCACCTGAAGGGGTGAATGGGAAGAGGACAGGGAAACTACCGTGAAGGTCTGTTGGCCCTCTCTGATTGGCCTGCAGATGGCTGGAGTGTATAGGGAATCTAGACACATTCTGGTGATGATAAGGGGACAGAGTATCAAACCTGAATGTCAGATTGGTTTATTTTGAGGACCCTCTCATTACAATGAGGAGAAGCATTTAGGATTCTGTTCTGACAATAATATTTGGGTTAATATAGGGGTGAATACCATGTTTGTATAAAGAACTGCCAGATAGGACTGTCTTTGGTCATGTGAAAAGCACTTATATGAATGGAGACTTAATTCACTTTATTAGATTCCCATTTCAAAACATTTACAGAGGAAGAAATTAACCTGCTCTTTGAGACAAATGAACCTTCACCATCTTATAGCAAACCTGAGGGGCAAAACTATTAATTTCACGTCTGCCAGGTAGAGGGGACGTGAAGAAAGCATAATGACCCTTGAGAAAAAGTAGATAATATGATTCCTCTTATGACATATTTCCATCTCCACATTTGTTGTAGTTTCTTATTAATTCTAAAGATAATTCTAAGGTTAATCTCAAAAAAAAAAACCCTCTCAGAAAAACAATTTTGCCCAACTTTGATTTGTGAAGAATTTCTCAGTATTGACTGAAAAAAACATGGCAACCTTGGAGTGTGCTTGTTATAAACAAAGGACTGGTACATGGACACCTTTCACAGTAATGGTAGATTAGGGATACTTGTGATAAATATTGATAGGGCATTACTTAGGATTATTCTGTTCTGAACAAACTGAACATGAACTGTTTCGTGGATGCTTTGACCCTCTGTTTTCAGGAGTATTATTAGTGAAGATTTATATACACAGTTGTTTTCTATTTTTAAAAGGAATTAGAAATAAAGAAAAAGGAATTCTTTGGGTGTAGGTGCCTTCCCTGTGAAGTTCCATGGGTACCTTGAATTTAGCCCTAAAAACTTTCTGCTGAGCACTTTCTGCCCTCATCTGAGGGCAATTTTCACATCAGCAATTCCAGTTTTCACATCCAGTTGTGCCATACTGCCTTCCAGTTAAAGGCAAACTTCACTTTAGCAAATGATACGGAAAAGGATGGCTTTTCCTCTAATTTAGTCAATGGAGAGGGTTTTATCCAAAAGGAAAGCAAAATCTTTTACACATTTGAAGTAGGTGAAGTGTATTTGCTTCTCTAATTTATGTCTAAAAGAATATTTATACGTGCCTGAGCATGTGTGTATGTCTATATACATACACACATATGTATCCCCATCAATCCAGTTCTCTTTTTCCTTCATATACGTGTATGAATATGTCACCCCTATGACCAAAGGGAATTTAGGCTCTAAAGAACAGGTTTTGTAATTTAAAAAAACCCAAACAGTTGGGTGAAATTCTGAGCCTTGTTTTAGGAGCCAGGAAAATAAGATATCCCATGGACAGTAGAAGCCTAGTTTCTGAAAGATTTGTCAACTAAATATCATCACCTTATGATGGTAATCCCATTTTCCTTTATGACGGACCGGCAAGGCAGGAGGCAGCGCTCAGTTAACCAGGAGTCTGCTGTCAAATGGAGTATTTGATGTTAAGACTTCTGCTTCTCTACCCTGAGCCTCCTGAATGAGTGCACTAGCTTGGCTCTCTCTCATCTTCTGGAATTAAATTCTAGCAGGTCTGCATCAAATTTAAATTTGATCCAAGTCAATTTGGATAAAATATGCCAGTGGTTTTAAAGGGGATTGAGAGATGGATGGATGAATGGACAGGCATGCTCCTCTGTTTTATTATTTTACGGCTCACTGTTTTGTTTGAGACTGTTAGACCATGTGCTAGCTTGTATAGCATCTTTGGCCAGTTATGAAAACACAGAACTGCGCAATTCTGTTGGAGCATCTGTGAAGCATGAAACATCCAGGACTTACGTAGAAACACTGGAATCTCTTAGTTTTCTTTCTTTTTTTTTTTTTTTTTTTTTTTTTTTTAGTGCTTTACAAAGAAGTAAAATCCCAGGTTTGCAGAATGTATGGTACATTAATTCTGCCTCACTTCAAAGGAAAATGAACAATGACACCACTCAGGTGCTTCCGTTCTTTTTTCAGTGCTTGGGAGGCATTTTGGCTTTGCAAAGCAGTTTGTTTTACAAATGTAGAATTGTACACTGAATCTAGTCCAACCTTCTGAAAGTTCCCAGGAAGAAGAGCGTGTGCTGTGAGTTGTGGCTTTTTTGGTACTACTTTTTTTGCCATGAAGTACAATTACATATTTATAGCGTGCACTGTAGATGAGGTGTCTGGTTTTTAAAGCTGAAATCAGGAAAGATGCTGATGAAGTTATTTGTTGAGTTTGGAGGAAAAAAAAGCTCTTCAGAGTGCTGCGTCACTGCAGTGCTGAAAATAGGTAATTCCATCATAAAGTTCAAGTATCTCTTCTGGTCAGCAAGTGTACATCATGTTTCTAACTAGAGAAAAACAAAGTTCATACAGTTCAGAGAGCGCTAGACCTCTGTTCTGATAGATTTAAGAGAATAGTTCTGTTTGGTAATCCACCTAATTACTGCTGATTGTATTGGTTAGGCAGGGATGGGGATCCCTGTGGAAGTGAGATTCTTCCAGACTCTTTAAGTCAACAAACATTCCAGACAGAAAAATTGCTCTATATTCTTTTTTTGCTACACTTTATCTACATGGCTAGGTGGATTCTGGCCCAAAGAAAATAGAACATTTGACTGTGAAGACACTGAGTAAACAAATACTTACTTAAATATCTAAAAGGAAAGAAAAAAAATTGGAAGACACTGTGCATAGCATTATTGTGAAGTACTGCATTAAAAGAAAAAAATGGAGAGCAAAATAAGACTGCCAGTGAAGTTGATTTAAGTCTCTTGCCTTTCAGTATGCTTTTTCATCCATAGGATGATCCTTTTTAGAATGAGAATTATGATCAGCCATCTAAAATACTTTTAACAATTGTTTTTTCAAATCTATACTTCTGATGTCTGCATTTGTCTTTTAATATATACCATGCTTTGAGCACTCTTTTTATTATTTTAAATGCATTAAAAATTGTCTGTGCATTTAGTTCATAATTATTCATTCTGTTCAGCGTGATCCAGTTCCTGGTAAGAAAAAAAGGTTTTCTTTTGGGAAAGGTGGAGTTCAGTTTTATCCATTAATTCATGATTCAGAACCCTCTGAAGGTGTTTTGGTTCAGAAATTTTGCAGTAGAAAATGATGTTTATAGTGGACTGTTGTCTTTTAGTATTATACATATGGGAAAAATGCATGTAAAGCAAAAAGGCAATAATAAGTGTTTACTCTTGACATGCAGAAGTGCCTTTTCATTTAAAAAAAAAAATTATATCCTTTGGAAACAAAAATCAAATTGTCTGTCAGTTACTCTTTGTTTTGACTGTTTCTGCAGATGTTTTGTTTGCAATTAGTTAAAAAAAAAATTCAATAATTTGCTTAATTACTGTTGTACAGCATTGAGTTTGAGAGGATGAACCCGTGTGTAACTGGCGTGTTTGGCCAAGTAAATTAAAAAAAATAACTTTTAATGACCTGAGCATAATTACAGATGGCTTTGGAATGACAACTGGCAAAAATTGTACTATAATTAAATTTCCATTATAAAAGTTTCATCTTTTTTGTCTGACATGTAAGGCTAGATTGTGAAGAGTATTCATTTATAAGAGGGAGAATTAGAGAGCTATAATTTATAATTCAGGATAATCAATGAAAGCATTTCTTTTGTCAAAAAACCTTTCACTGACAAATAGCATTGCATTGTTCGCTGTTTTAAAAAGAAACAAAAATGTCTTCTCTTTATTTTTTCGCTTACTGTAAAAGGAGATGAAAAATTCTGGTGGTTGAATCAAGTCTTGCAGTAATTCAGAGCAATATCATGCAGATACGGCACTCAGTCTGTTTTTCTGTTAATTAACATTGTCTCAGACTATATCTAAGACTGTTCTTGTAGAAGTAGGATCTTTCTAAAGGCCATCTTGCCCACTTATGTTTAATCTAGAACAGAGTTGTTACCGGTAGAAGAAGTGATAGCATATTCTGGTTTTCAAACTTTCAAATTATTGACTGAAATAGACCCTTTGCTTTCTGATACCGACGTCTCAAAGAAAATGAATTAAAACATTATGAAGCTACCGTGTTCATTTTCTATGTAATCTGTCAAAGGGTGCTCCATCAAAGATCAGTATTTTAAAAAGTTTTGGCACCATATTTTCAAAGGCAACTGCAAAGCTCAGAATCACTCTCATTTAACTAACAAAAGGGTGACGCTTCTTTCATATGCTCATTTGAGCTCCGTATTTACAGAATTATTTTGTGTGCTTTCGTTATCACTGTTAATTAGACAAAAGTCTAATTGTATACTGATTCCTCTTACTATACTACCTCTTCATTACTTGAAATGTATATGCCATTAATCTCAAAATGTGATACTTACATATACAGAAAAGTTAGACTCTTGACTAAGTAAAACTGCCTTTCATCTTACTAGTGAATCTGTTAAATAAATGAATCTATTTCTGCTCGATTAACACTACAGAATAGTTTGGCATGAATCTTCCTAGGCTAATTTATTTTATTATGTGTTACAGTGACACACTCTCTGCTAAGCAGTTAATGTACAATATTGCACTGAGTTCCTGAAACAGCGGACTTGAAAATAGGTGATTTTCATAACAACAATTTTCAGAGATTGTCTACTAAAATTCAAAGTCGTCATTTACTTCTGTGTGTACTACCATTTTACTGTTAGTCTTTTGACTTATAGACCATTGCTTATGAAAGCAGTCAGTGTTAATATCTTAAAATCTGTCAGAAAATTACTGTTCTGTATTCATTTTCACACTGTGCAGTGGCTGCTTTCTGAATGCTACTGGAGGCCAATTTGTAGTCTCTTTCTTTTCATTCAGACAACAGACTTTAAACTCTGCAAACTGATACACACACTGATTGCTAAAACTATACAGCTTGCGATTAGATAACATCCTAGGGTTTATTCTGCATTTGGAGCTTTATAGATGGACAGTTCTTCAGTGGATCAGACTAGAGGTTTTTTTCCTTAAAATTTAAAGGTTTGAGCTGTCTTCTGTTGTTGAGAAGTTTTAAGTGGCATGGCCCTAGATGTCTTCTGTAACAACTGTAGTCTACTATCGGTTGACTTGACAACTTGAAATACTGAAATGGCAGGGTGACACAGTATTCTGCCTTTGCAGTGACTTAAAGATGCATGAAGAAGAAAAAGGCATCCCTCATGGAGTTTAGTGAACATGAATACATCATAGGTACACATAAACATTGAATTATTTCTTCATAGGGAATAGCTTATCATCTAGATAGAAATTGGGCACATCTAAGTAGAGCTCAGCTTCAGATTAAAGCAAATCTTTATAAAAATGTTTAGATTGTGCATAAATGGTGAGTTTCAGCTCAGATTTACAACTCTTAAATCTAGCTTTATTTTTATGAGCCCAGGTAACCCATTTCTTTTTTCTTAATTTTTTTCACAAGATTATTTCTGGCCTTAAAGGAATGCTGGAGCTATCACATGATGATGAAAAGACATGTAATATCGGATAAAATAATTTTTAACTCATTCTCAGAAAAAAATGGACTATGTTTGCTAAAATCTTCCAGCATGATGAAAGAGGAAGAGTAGTTGTTTCAGTCTAAATTGTTAATATTCAGCAAAATTAACACAAAGAGTTGGTAAGAGACTGATAATAAAAAATATGTGACAAGTATGTGCACTGGTGTCTGCAGGCCTGTATTTGCTATTACTATGCTAGTTCTCACACAAAACACCAAATTTAAGGTTACCAAATCAATTCAGGAGATAATTAGTTGCTTTATTTTAACATGCACTTTCTGATGCCTGCCTACAATAAAATACATTGAGTATCATTTAAAATAGTAGTGAATAGCTTTAATTTTATTCAGTATGAAATGTTAAAGAATATATGCTACTCAAATACTCTTTCTCAAGAAACTTAATGTGATGCCATTTTTATTGGATAGTACAAAAATGGCAGTGAATTCAAATCAGAATTTTGTCATGCTATATTAAAAGCACAAGGCACAAGATGTAGAAGAAAAGTAATTTTTGTTTATTTTCAGTTTTATGTTTCCATGGATTGCAAAAAATTGCAATTACTGCTGTTTGCAGGAGGGAAAAAGGCTTCAACAGTGTTGCAGTGGTATTAGATATTGAAATTATGACTGGAATCACTTTTTCCAGTAAAAAAAAAAACAAGCTGAAATGTGCTGCAACACAGGACTGCTCTAGAGTGACACAGGCTGAAGGAAGATACAGAAGCTGTTATGGGTCACAAAGCCTTTACCTGCTTAGAGGTTAAGATTTGTGAAAGTTGACATTTGGGCGGCTGAAGGCTCATTTCAGATAGAAGCTTTCTAGATGAGGAACAGGAGACCCTTGCGTCCTTTGCTTTGGCTGAAGCTCATTAATCCAGTCCAACCTCGGCTTGCATTTTTTTGCTGATTTCCAGCATTTTCTTTTGCTTATATCCATGGAGAAAACCACTTTCCTCCTTATTAACTTTCCCATTTTATTCATCATGTTTGACACCAGCTTTGGGTCACATATAAACTGTATTACAAAATAGGTTATATAGGTGTAACCCTGAAAAACACAGTTGATAAAGTAAGAATTCAAATAATGTTAGATTTTTTGTTTCACTAATAATGATTAGAAAAAGAAATTCCAAGGCAAGTCTGTAGTATTTATCAGGAGTAATCAGAGTAGCAAAGAAATGTTTGTTTTCAAGGTACTAATAAGACATCTGATTATGCTGTATAATTGTATTGCCATCATGCTGTTATTTCAAGTGATTTTATTTTGGGGACAGTAAATATAGGCAGTAACGCTAGACTAATTTTGCCTTCCGCAGTCAAACTTGGAAAGGTTTTGTCAATATTTTCACAATTATTTTTCTGCTGACTTTTCCAAAGAATTGCTGTGAGTAATTTGAGGGAACACTGTAGTTCGTTAGACAGCTTAGTGCCTGTGGAAACAATAAATGTTACTCCCATAAACGTATTTTTTGGGATTTAGCAGAAGTATGGGTTGCTAATTGAGAATTACCTCCAGCTTTTACATATGCTATCAGAATCTGTGGTTATGCTGCTCAGTGTAGTCAATATGCAGATAAAGGCTTTGCAAGAGACTGATTTCAAAGCAGGATCCAAACAATGTGTTCTTATTCATAGGATCATAGAATAGTTAGGGTTGTAAAGGACCTTAAGATCTTCTAATTGAATGTTTTGTGTGGTGTTTTTTTTTTTTTTTTTTGCTTTTTTTTTTTAATGCAGCTTTTAAATTAATCTTTTAAATTTAATTATCTTTTCACTGATGAGAAAATGCTTGTAAGGGAGACTACCTCCTGCATCTTTGTAAATCATAGAATCATAGAATAGTTAGGGTTGGAAAGGACCTTAAGATCATCTAGTTCCAACCCCCTGCCATGGGCAGGGACACCTCACAGAATCACAGAATCACAGAATAGTAAGGGCTGGAAAGGACCTCAAGATCATCGAGTTCCAACCCCCCCACCATGGGCAGGGACACCTCACACTAAACCATGCCATCCAAGGCTATGTCCAACCCCACCTTGAACGCCGCCAGGGATGAAGCATTCACAACTTCCCTGGGCAACCCATTCCAGGGCCCCACCACCCTCACAGTAAAGAATTTCTTCCTCAGATCCAATCTAAACTTCCCCTGTTTAAGTTTAAACCCGTTACCCCTTGTCCTCTCACCACAGTCCCTAATGAAGAGTCCCTCCCCAGCATCCCTATAGGCCCCCTTCAGGTATTGGAAGGCTGCTATGAGGTCTCCACGCAGCCTTCTCTTCTCCAGGCTGAACAGCCCCAACTTTCTCATCCTATCTTCATACGAGAGGTGCTCCAGTCCCCTGATCATCCTCATGGCCCTCCTCTGCACTTGTTCCCACAGTTCCATGTCCTTTTTATGTTGAGGACACCAGAACTGCACGCAATACTCCAAGTGAGGTCTCACGAGAGCAGAGTAGAGGAGCAGGATCACCTCCCTCGACCTGCTGGTCACACTCCTTTTGATGCAGCCCAGAATACGGCTGGCCTTCTGGGCTGCAAGCGCACACTGCCGGCTCATGTTCATTTTTTCATCAACCCACACCCCCAAGTCCTTCTCCGCAGGGCTGCTCTGAATCTCTTCTCTGCCCAACCTGTAGCTGTGCCTGGCATTGCTCCAACCCAGGTGGAGGACCTTGCATTTAGCATGGTTAAACTTCATCAGGTTGGCATCAGCCCACCTCACAAGCGTGTCAAGGTCCCTCTGGATGGCATTCCTTCCCTCCAATGTATCAACCGAACCACACAGCTTGGTGTCATCGGCAAACTTGCTGAGGGTGCACTCAATCCCACTGTCCATGTCACCCACAAAGATGTTGAACAAGACCGGTCCCAACACCGATCCCTGGGGGACACCACTCGTTACCGGTCTCCACCTCACACTAAACCATGTCACAAAAGGCTATGTCCAGCCTGGCCTTGAACACCGCCAGCGATGGAGCATTCACAACTTCCCTGGGCAGCCCATTCCTGTGCCTCACCACCCTTACAGTAAAGAATTTCTTCCTCATATCCAATCTAAACTTCCCCTGTTTAAAATTTAACCCGTTATCCCTTGTCCTATCGCTACAGCCCCTAATGAAGAGTCCCTCCCCAGCATCCCTATAGGCCCCCTTCAGGTATTGGAAGGCTGCTATGAGGTCTCCACACAGCCTTCTCTTCTCCACGCTGAACAGTCACAACTTTCTCATCCTATCTTCATACGGGAGGTGCTCCAGACCCCTGGTCACCCTCCTGGCCCTCCTCTGCACTTGTTCGCACAGTTCCATGTCCTTTTTATGTTGAGGACACCAGAACTGTACACAGTACTCCAAGTGAGGTCTCACAGAAGCAGAGTAGAGGGCCAGGATCACCTCCCTCGACCTGCTGGTCACACTGCTCTTGATGCAGCCCAGGATACGGTTGGCTTTCTGGGCTGCCAGTGCACACTACCGGCTCATGTTCATTTTCTCATCGACCAACACCCCCAAGTCCTTCTCCGCAGGGCTGCTCTGAATCTCTTCCCTGCCCAACTTGTAGCTGTGCCTGGGATTGCTCCCACCCAGGTGGAGGACCTTGCACTTGTCGTGGTTAAACTTCATCAGGTTGGCATCAGCCCACCTCACAAGCGTGTCTAGGTCCCTCTGGATGGCATTCCTTCCCTCCAATGTATCAACCAAACCACACAGCTTGGTGTCATCGGCAAACTTGCTGAGGGTGCACTCAATCCCACTGTCCTTGTCACTGACAAAGATGTTGAACAAGACCAAGCCCAACACCGATCCCTGAGGGACACCACTCGTTACTGGTCTCCAGCTGGACATTGAGACATTGAGCACTACTCTTTGCGTGCAGCCATCCAGCCAGTTCTTTATGCACCGAGTGGTCTACCTATCAAATTGATGTCTCTCCAACTTAGAAGGATGTCACGGGAGACAATGTCAAACACCTTGCCCAGGTCCAGGTAGATGACGTCGACTGCTCTGCCCCTGTCCATCAATTCCATAGCCCCATCATAGAAGGCCACCAAATTGGTCAGGCAGAATTTCCCCTTAGTGAAGCCATGCTGCCTGTCACCAACCACCTTGTTGTTTTTCATGTGCCTCAGCATGCCTTCCAGGAGAATCTGCCCCAAGATTTTGCCAGGCACAGAGGTGAGACTGACTGGTCTGTAGTTGCCCGGCTCATCCATTTTCCCCTTCTTGAACATGGGGTTATATTTCCCTTTTCCAGTCGTCGGGAACTTCACCTGACTGCCATGGTTTTTCAAATATGATGGACAGTGGCTTAGCAACTTCATTTGCCAGCTCCTTCAGGACCCGTGGGTGGATTTCATCAGGTCCCATGAACTTGTATACGTTCAGGTTCCTAAGATGGTCTCAAACCAGATCCTCTCCTACAGTGGGCCTAGGGTCTTCATTCTCACTGTCTCTGCGTCTGCCTTCCAAGACTTGAGTGGTGTGGTCAGAGCATTTGCCGGTAAAGACTGAGGCAAAGAAGTCATTAAGAACCTCAGTTTTCTCCAAATCCAGGGTAGCCAGTTCTCCCGATAACTTCTGGAGAGGACCCACGGTGTCCCTAGTCTGCCTTTTATTTGCAATGTACCTAAAGAATCCCTTCCTGTTATCCTTAACATCCCTAGCCAAGTTGAATTCTAAGTGGGCCTTAGCTTTCCTCACCTGGTCCCTAGCTTCCCGGACAACATCCCTGTATTCTTCCCAGGCCGCCTGACCTTGCTTCCACCTTCTACAAGCCTCTTTTTTCCTTTGAATTTTCCTCAGGAGGTTCTTATCCGTCCAAGGTGGTCTCCTGGCCATCCTGCTGCACTTCCTTCTAGTTGGGATGCATCGCTCCTGAGCTTGCAGCAGGTGAGCCTTGAATATCAACCAACAGTCTTGGGCCCCCCTGCCCTCTAGGGCTGTATCCCATGGAACCTTACTGAGCAGGTTCCTGAAGAGGCCAAAGTCTGCTCTCTTGAAGTCCAGGGCAGTGAGCTTGCTGCACGCTCTTCTCACTGTCCTGAGGATCTCAAATTCAACCATCTCATGATCGCTGCAACCAATGCTGTCCTGGAGCATGACATTTCCCACCAGCCCTTCCCTGTTGGTGAGGACAAGGTCAGGCATGGCACTTCTCCCTGTCAGCTCCTCTATTACTTGCAGAAGGAAGTTGTCTTCCACACAATCGAGGGACCTCCTGTGTTGCTTGTGCCGGGCTGTACCATCCCTCCAACAGATATCAGGGTGGTGAAGTCCCCCATAAGAACAGGGGTTTGCAAGTATGAGGCTGTTCCTATCTGTCTATAGAGTCCTTCATCCACATAGTCCTCTTGATCATGGGGTCTGTTACAGGTCCCCACATTAATGTCTCCCATATTTTTGTTTGGGTTTAGACAACCCCTCCCTCTATAGCATGGCATTTAGGATCACATTGCGCTTAAGTCTCACCAAAGTAAATATACCCATCTGAAAGAGTGTAGTAAATTTTATACTTTTCCATTTTACTATATTTGGTATGGTTAGAGTGAAAATATTAAAATTTATCTTGTTTTATGATGCAGATTGTATGTTTGCTTTACTCTTCCTGTCCTGTCCACCATAAAACGGAAATGCTAGAAATAAAGCAACTCAAAGATGGTGATCTAAGGGAGAGTATCTTTATTTTGTTTTCCTCCCTTTGTATAGGAAATAGTTTAACAAAAATATCTTGGGTACTACCTATGGGATTTCAAAATTTTCAAAACTAGAAATGTTTGAAAGAATTCTTTAAAAATACAGGTGACTAAGGCATTATTTAAAATAATACATTATATTGCTTTCTTTGTAAAATTATGAAACTTCCTTGCAATGTTTTCAGGAAGCAAACTGAATTGTCCCAGGATGGAAGAGGTTTGGCCGTGGCAATGATCCCATAAAAATGATCCCAGGCTTAGACACCTGGCAGTTGAGGTAGGATTTTTTAGATTGTGCTATGGGCATGTGCATTTCTCCTGGGCTCCACTTCTGGGGCTAGAAACTTCTCTGAAACTTTGGCTGGGTGACTTTTTTCACTTGTGATCCATTGTCCCTGGCCAGCCAAGGTCTGCTGGTCTCCAAAGGGAATGCCAACAAATAAAGGAGAAGCAGCTCTTTTCTGTCCTATGGGGAAATTACATTTGGCATAGACCCTCCTCAGGTGCAGCATTGGCCTGTGAAACAGATCAGAAGAACCCCAAAGGGAATACTGTCAAAGAAATCAAAGAAATGTGAATGTCCTGCATCATCTGGTTCATTTTTCTTGTAAAATAGAGGTACTTCAGAGTTGAATTTGATCCAAGAAACTCTTGCGAGTTTCTTTGATGTTTTTTTCAAACCAGTGAGGATATTTTTTTTTTACCTATAGTTTCAGCATTGAAAGGACGTCTGTCATTGATACATATGTGCCATTTGGCTTCTCTATGATCCCAAGAATTTGTAAAGAGTTTTTGAAACTTGTAGTGGTGAACTTTTTTCTTTAGTTGGATGAGACTTTCATCAAGCTATCATCCAAGAGCAAAGTCATTTAGACTATAACCAGAGTGAATTGTGAACTCAGCACACATTGATTTGCAATAAATCTAGACTAAAGAAATCTCATCTTCAGTCGAGCACTGACTCCTCCAGGGATTCAGATAAATACCAAAAGAGACAGAGCTGTTCTTTCAGAAATTAGATTTAGAAAAATGAAAGCTGTATTTCTGCACAGATTTCCAGAGATGTTTTGGGTTATTCAGAGTTAACGATCTTTTTCCCCACAGAGATATTGCACCTGCTCAAACAGTGCTAACTTCAGCATGGAACCGTTCCTGGATACAAAGTAGTAGCTTCGTAATAATCCAGTTGACCTGTGTGACCCTGTGTACGGGGGGGTCCACTGGCAGATAGCATCATTCTGGAATTCAGAGCACATTGAAAAAAGGAGTAAGTGTAGGAATTTGGACGTTAGCCAGAAGGCGGCACAGCCTCAGCATCTTGGAATATGAGAGTTTTAAACTGGCGAGGAAAGTCCCTAGTAATGAGAAGCCTTTTAGGAAATAGTTCCTGGACTAGTTTCAACTAGTATTTTTGCAGAAAAACGTAAGGAGGAGTATTGGCTTCCTAAAGGGTTGGATTCCAGCCTCAGCACATATGCTGTACTATATTTTTTTGCCAGTTCCATGGTTTCTCTAGAAACGTTGAACTGTAAACTATCGTGCAACTAACTAAATGTCCAAGTAGAGTTAGCTATAGATTTTTTCATCAGATAGACACAGGACAAGATACTTGCTTGGAGGCCTTTTCCTTTTTCACAGACCAATTTCTTTCAGTCTTACTGCTTTGCTTTTGAAAGTCAAATTTTGACGGAACTCAGATACTCAGAAAAAGCTATTTTTGGTGCCTAGTCTTCTAAGAAAGGATCATGAAATCGGCATTTTAAAAGGGGTTGAAAAGAGATTTGCAGCCTGTATAAATCCTATTACGATACAAATATATAGCGAAATTTATCTTACGTCATGGATTGAAAAATCTTTTGAAAATACAGAAGTTGATACCTTTGTTGGAAAAGTTAGCAAATTTATTCAGCCACATTTTACAGCACCAGATTTTGCTATAATAAGTAGCAGTATCACCATCAGGTAGGAGCAGCACTTGCAAATCTTAAATGTCATGGATTATATCATAAATGGTGATGTGTAAAGATCTGCTGTCAAGATAGTTATACAGAATATAGGTATTGCTTGGAAATGTGTTAATAGCAAAAGGAGAAAAAATAGATGAGATATGTAATGATCCTTTTAACAATCTGCAAGTCATAATATTTCACTTTCTTTTACATGCATACAAGTGGCAAATAAAGATATGGGCATAGAAAAGTAGATAGAAAAAGTATTTTCATTTTCTTTATAAACTCACTTTAAGGGAAGCTTGGCATATGAAAATGGCAGTTCAAACTACAAAAATATTGGAAATATTTCATCCAAGTATATTATAACCACATGAATATTTTCCACATCTTGGACTGATACTACTGCATAGATACTAGACTTTTCTGAAGTCCATTTGTTGAGATGGAAGGAACATATTATTAAATTCAGATGTTAGCATGTTTTCCCTGGTGTCTAGTCTGTGGTTTGCAGAGCTGCAAATGTTTCTCTCCTCATAAAAAACCTCAATTTCTTAACTATAATGGTGCCTGTAGTTGAGTGTGGTTCAAAACCATATAGCATTAATGACATACAAACTAATTACACCATGTGACTTTCACTGTAATAACTTATGTAGAATCAATCTTATTGTGGTTGTGGATCTTTTTCATCTATTTTTCATGCTTTTATTTTATTATCCTTGATTCTCTTATCAGTCGGTGATTTCCTTTTAACCGTTAGGATTTCCTTTTTCATGACTATACAGGGTTAGTGCTGAGCTGCCTCTACTAGACTGCAGACAAAAAGTCCAGGTCTAGGGGCCTTGCCTTCTCCACAGAATCTTCGCTGTTACCAACATAATTAGCATCACTGTGAATGTGAGAAGTCTCAGGCCCTGATGTTTAGTATATATCAAAACTGCCTGGTCTTGGGTACAGATAATGGTGACAATCATCTCTTGTATATGTATAACATTGCTGCCAGAGTGGTAATTTCACTAGTTTAACTGATATTTCTCCCAGCAATGGCTAGTAACTTCATGTATTCTTTAATTTAAAAATTAGTCTTTGAGACAAGGTGGAGATTAGAGCTCTTAATTTATACTTTCATGGTGTTGGTAGATCACATAGCTTTAGAATGTTTAAGTAACGTGAAAAGGCAAAAAGTTTAATGATTCATTAATTTGTTTTGGTAAAGCACAGTTGGGGATTTTTATTTTTTTTCCCCCCATCTTTCTTTTCCAGACCTCCATACAAATTTTAACAGCCATACAGCTGTGCTATTACTGCTTACAGCACTCTGTGTAATGCATATAAACCTATTGACAAGAGATCTGCTCAGTTACCTGCTGAGGATTATACAGAAGTAGTTGATGGAGCTGCAGAAATCTTAGCTGAAAATCACCTATTTAAACTCTGTCATCTTGGCTAAATTGGATAGTGACACTTTGGGAAATACAGATTTTCTAAATCCACATGGCTTTTACTCCCATGCTTAGTGTGTGTTTCCTAGCAAATGGTTTAGACATGGGCTAAATTTTGCATAAAAAGGAAGCAATACTGATCCATCTCCACACCTGTAGCTTCTTAGTACAACAGAAGACTTCTTAGGCTTTTTCATTTGACCGTCTCTGAATGCTCAGTTCAGAACTGCATGGGTTAAAGGCATTTGCTGACTAAAGAATAATGGGAAACAGAGAAAATTGAATTACATTATTCCAGGAGTAGAGGGGATAGATAAGATTTCTGTTAACCCAAATTAGGTCTGTATAAGTGTTCCTAAGAGAGGAATGCTTGTAGGCTGTGAGCTGGGCTGAAAGTCCTGTTTGCCTCATTTAGAAAACACAGTATGTTCTTTGGAACCGCTATGTCGCAGTGCTGTATTGCACTCTCATAGTAGGACCTCAGGTGAAGTGTGGGAGGTCTCAAAGCTCAGACAGGCCAGCTGATGCCTCACACTCATTGATGGGAAATGTGAAGCAAGGGACCAGGGGTTTCATCTGATGGCCTCAGTTTCAAGACCCTGTGATAAGATCAGAGATCTGCAGTAATAGTGATACAAAAGTTAGGCCATATTTGCTCTACATACCATAAAGCATTTGTAATACTGAATTTACTGTACCTAAAATAACCCAACATAAAAGCTACTTTGCCTGAATGTGGTAGAGGTTTTCTCAACTTCAGATGAACAGTGTATGCCATAATTGCTGGTCATAATTGATACTCGTTGTTCAGCACACAGAAAAGATGTTCCATATGGTACAGCTTGATTAACAAGGAGCAGCCAGATACACTCGCATTGTGAAGTTTTATGATTGTTCTTCCTGCAATTTGTTCCATACCAAAGCAGATGTTACATTGTCCAAAAATTAAGGAAATGTCATTATTGTTGATGTGCTTTATTTATTTACAATCCTAAGCTAGTTTTATTTTAGCACCAGTAGAAAGAGATGTTTTCAAAGATTAAATATATTATATATGTGTCTTGTTTCTAGGTATGAGTAAGGAATACCAGATAACTATGAATGACTTTAACAAAAGAAAAAAAAAAAAAAAAAGTAAAAATTTAGTCAAGGAGAAAGAGAAGCTGCCAGCGAAAAACAGGTGGGAATTTGGAAAATGCACTTTTACTGTGTTTGTGCTTCAGAAAGTTTACCAGCTGGGTTATGTTTCTGTAGTAGAAGGAACAGATCCCGAAAATACTCCCTACTTGCACAATTCCCTTAGACATTAGACTTGAAAATTCAGTCGCCCTACAAACTTGTATTACTCTTTCTAAAATACTTCCCGGATAGTGAACACAGGTAAAGCTTTGTTTATGCTCGTGTGCACCAGTGTCTTACCATGTTAATTTATTCTTTCTAGACAAATCTTTTACAGTTGAAAAGTTTTCTACTTAGGGATGCAGTATTCTATTCTAGTTTTTCAATAAAAATCAAGCCTGTGCTAGACGGGTTCAGATTTTTCTGTGCCAGCAGAACCCTCTTGAGTTTGTACACTTTACAGATACAGTACAATTTTAGAAATTCAGGTAAAGAAAATGGTGACTTCCTTTTTTTTTATTTTATTTTTTTTTTTCTCTTTACCCTTGTTGTGCTTTAAGTCCAGTCAGCCATGTAGCTCGCTTGCTCACTCCCCAACCTTCCTCCCCCTGCCCCCCGGAGGGATGGGGAGGAGAATTGAAAGAATGTAACTCCCACGGGTTGAGATAAGAACAGTCCAGTAACTAAGGTATAACACAAACCACTGCTGCTACCACCAGTGATAATAATGACAAGGGAAACAACATGGGAAGAGAATACAACAGCTCACCACCCGCAAACCGATATCAAGCCTGACCCAGCAGTGATCTAACCCTTCTGGGTAACTGCCCCCAGTTTTTACATCCTGGACACGACGTGCTGTGGTATGGAATACCTCTTTGGTTAGTTTAGGTCAGGTGTCCTGTCTCTGCTTCCTCCCAGCTTCCCCTCCTCCCTGGCAGAGCATGGGGCTCAGAAAGTCATTGGTCAGACCAGAACATTACTAAGCAGCAGCTAAAAACATCAGTGTTATCAGCACTGTTCCCAGGCCAAAAGTCAAAAACACAGCTCTGCACCAGCAACTAAGAAGGAGAAAAACAACTACTACTGCTGAACCCAGGACAGCCCTTCAAAACCAAAGTCCATATATATCTCATTAGCCAGTAACTCACTGGAAAAGCTGAGGAAGTAAACAAGTTTCTAAAGGTAGTGTTATCCTTCAGCAGTAATTTTATATGTTATAAAAGTGGTAGCTATATAAAATACAGTATCTGCTATAATATTTCAGCTATATTATTACCTAATATTATACTTCTGGCTGCATATTGTAGCTAGATCACATAAAATGAGTAGTTATATACATTGAAGGAAACATATGATATATGTGACATGTAGACTAGGAAGAAATTCCACGTGAAGCCCACAGTACTAAATGTTTATTTTAATTTACTGGCTTGGTTGCTTATTTTGCAGCTAGTATTTTTCTAGCAACAGCAGTCCAGTTATAATGATTTGTCCTCGCTGAATACATTGCCAGAAAACTGAGCCACAGTCAGCCTGTGGTTGCTGGTAAATTATCCAACTTCACAGTAGGCTGGGCCACCAATGCAGAGACCTGAGCTGGCTGCCAGTGAGCTTAGCTGGGGTCTGGAAGCCACATGGCTGTGTTTCTGAAAGGCTGTGCATTGGAGCCCTCAGGCTGAATTGACGTTGCTTCCTGAGGCTTCTCCACAGTCCCTTTTCTGCCTTAGACCCATATTGCACACTTTCATTTCAACTTGGTAGTGGCTTAATTTATGCAAAATGTTTTGTATCACCTAGAGAGTTTTTTTTCTGTCTTGATTATCTCATGTTACCACTATCTAAACAATAGGTAATTGATTCTGTCTTCCTTTTCGTTGCTCACAGCCATACAGATTTGATTGGCGCTGTATAGAATCATAGAATCATAGAATAGTTAGGGTTGGAAAGAACCTCAAGATCATCGAGTTCCAACCCCCCTGCCATGGGCAGGGACACCTCCCACTAAACCATGCCATCCAAGGCTATGTCCAACCCCACCTTGAACGCCGCCAGGGATGAAGCATTCACAACTTCCCTGGGCAACCCATTCCAGGGCCTCACCACCCTTACAGTAAAGAATTTCTTCCTCATATCCAATCTAAACTTCCCCTGTTTAAGTTTAAACCCATTACCTCTTCTCCTATCACCACAGTCCCTAACAAAGAGTCCCTCCCCAGCATCCCTATAGGCCCCCTTCAGATACTGGAAGTTTGCTATAAAGTCTCCACGCAGCCTTCTCTTCTCCAGGCTGAACAGCCCCAACTTTCTCATCCTATCTTCATACGAGAGGTGCTCCAGTCCCCTGATCATCCTTGTGGCCCTCCTCTGCACTTGTTCTAACAGTTCCATGTCCTTTTTATGTTGAGGACACCAGAACTGCACACAATACACCACGTGAGGTCTCACGAGAGCAGAGTAAAGGGGCAGGAGCACCTCCCTCTACCTGCTGGTCATGCTCCTTATGATATGTCTGTAAGATTGTACTAGTTTAATTGGAGTTCTGGCCGTAGACTTGCTTTTGAGGCATGATTTATAAAATCTGTGGTTTTGTGTGGTTTCATGTGAGCTGTGTAATCCCACTTGTCAGTTTGAATTTAGTCCTGCAAAGAAGGAACAAGTCCCTAGGGATCTTTAAATTTTTAAAAGCTTGTTATCCTGAGCCATATTCACACATTTTCCATTCTCAAAAATGGCTTCTTTAGTTAAAATAAAGCTTTGGCAAATCTCTCTCCTCCTGAGCAATAGGCTGTAAGTGGTGGCAGGAAGTATGATGTATTGGGATTATAGTTTATGCTGTAAAGGCCTGAGGAGAAGCTTTTGGATTGCCAGACTTGGTGATGTACTATAGAACCAGGCATGTACTATTTAACTGAATGTTTGTTCAGTACCCCTTCCGTCATGCAGTGAGATTTACCTCCGTCTGGAGGTACTTGGTTAACAAAACAAGAAAGGTGCAAAATTAAAACAAGACTGATTTCTGTAATAATTATGTCCTGCATACACAAACTACAGTAGTTATGTTGAAGGGCCAAGTCAGATAGTGCCCCAAAGCATTTTAACTTTTATAGCTTCTGAACGAATAGGGGCATGCTGTGACTCTGGGGCATATTAACAAACTAAAATCCTTACTTGGATGAACCTCTATAATGCTAACTCAAGTCTGATGCAAATTTTGTGAGAAAATAAAGCATTCTAATTTTTAATGCTGTCAGATATCTTTGTAATGTTCACAAAAGAGACAGATTTTCAGTACTGTTCTGGAATACTTCTGAAAAATTATCTACCATCCATGCCTGGTTATGCAGATTGGAAAATTTTTAGATGCATATGCCCTGACAGGCCCCCTCGGAGGATCAGCAAGTATTTTGGTATGGAGATGAACTGTAAAATGTAGGCGAATAGTTACGACTTGAGTATGTGGTAAATTAGCAGAGGAACATTACATGAAAGTTCTTCACCATCTTAGCAAGGTGCTAATATTGCTGCCATATTAGCTACCAATATCAGATCGTCCTCCTACATAGCATGGAAATTGCAGACTATCAGATGTGTACAGTAGGAGGTTGTCAGTGAAGTCCTGTACAATGCAAAATAGATGTCAAGAAAAATCAATAAACAGCTGCTGACACACTATGGGAAAATTAATGGGTGAGGAAAAAAGGTGGTGAAATGTGTCATTGTTAAGCTTAAAATAATTTTTTTAAGGAAAAAAAGAAACCTCTTTTTGTCTGTATATATTGTTTTTAGAACAGGTCTGTAAAAAAAAAAGGCAAATCCTCTTCATTTTGCACTGTGAATGTGTTAAGAAACAAATACTTTCCTAACTATGCTTTTAGGAAGAGTTTAGGAAAGCATATGACTTACTTTTCCAAAGTGGATGGTTGTATTTTCCATGGAGTCATAGTAACAGAAATAGCTTCTGGTTCCTCTAATAGCTTCTCTCCTTTCTTTGGAAATGGGTGTTACCCATTAGACAAACAAGGAACACCTCTATTTGTTCCACTGTACAAAACTGCTAATGCAACTGCACATGGCCCTGTGTTCCGCAAAAGCTTGAAAAACTTGAATGTAAACATTAATTTTACCTGCATAAAGGTACATGGCTCTGAAAGCAGATGGTGTTCTCAGACTGAGCTTGTAGAGCTTGACTTGGCTTCTGTTACCCAGACGCATGGGGCTGAAAGAGGAACATCTATGAATCTCACACATTCAACTACAGCAGCATTTCTAAGTTCTACCATGGAAAGCTGAGAGTAGATTTTTGTCCTGTGGCCTCATATCATATTAATATCAGCATCCAAAAGCAAAATTGAAAGGCGGCAGTTCTTTTTAAATGCTGTTCGAAATAGCTAAAGGAGTGATGGAAAAAAACCACAGCTAGGGCAGGAAGGCATGTGTTGATAATTCATTCTCGCACTACTTTTCAAGCAGTCAAGAACATAAATAACCTGCAAAGGTCAATATGTATGTTCGCTAATGCATTTCCTCCAGCAGTGTGGAATTCTATATTGTGATTGGAATAAAAAGTAGTATTTGCTTACAAAGCTTAATATTGATATCACTGTAGAATTGCACAGAAGACTGAGAAAGTACTGAGTAATTTACTTCTAAGACTATCCCTTGTCTTAATTTGATGCCTTTTTTCTGAAATATAAAGCTAACTTTTGTTAGTGTGCCTCCATTCATGTGCATTCATTTCACACCTTGATTTTTTTCTAGCCCCAGATAGACAACATTGTACACGGCTGAAACAAAACTAGCATTTAAAGGAATTTTATAGTAAGTGTATTGGAATTGTGGAGTTAGTTTTGTTTACCTTTATGACTTCATAGGGAACAGAAGAAAGAAATAAAGCAGCAGTGCATATGGAAGGAAATCATAAACTTAGGAAGAAACCTGGATTCTTTCGTTTCTTTGAGTTGCTTCCCTTATTCTCTTGCTTTATTTTATCCTATTCCTATCAGTCCACTTAGTCAAGCTAAACCTGTGGTGTATTTGCTTGAGTAAACCTAATGTTACTCAAATGGCAATGTGTTAGATCAGTGTGTGCAGTTAGTATAATAATTGCCTATTTTTATATTTTGTTCCCATTGTACACATAATACTAAAGAAGAAAAGAGAATAGATTAGTTTATAATAGAAATAGCCATCTGGGCACTCAAACACACAATTAAATATTTTTCTTGTTACTTTTCCTTCTTTTCATGAATGATTCTCATAGTCTGGGTCCTGAGCATGATAAAACTGTATTTCATAGAATCATAGAATAGTTAGGGTTGTATGTAAAGGACCTCGAGATTATCGAGTTCCAACCCCCCTGCCATGAGCAGGGACACCTCTCACTAAAACATGCCATCCAAGGCTATGTCCAGCTCCACCTTGAGAACCGCCAGGGATGAAGCACTCACAGCTTCCCTGGGCAACCCATTCCAGGGCCCCACCACCCTTACAGTAAAGAATTTCTTCCTCATATCCAATCTAAACTTCCCCTGTTTAAGTTTGAACCCGTTACCCCTTGTCCTCTCACTACAGTCCCTAATGAAGAGTCCCTCCCCAGCATCCCTGTAGGCCCCCTTCAGGTATTGGAAGGCTCCTATGAGGTCTCCACGCAGCCTTCTCTTCTCCAGGCAGAACAGCCCCAATTTTCTCAGCCTGTCTTCATACGGGAGGTGCTCCAGTCCCCTGATCATCCTCGTGGCCCTCCTCTGGACTTGTTCTAACAGTTCCATGTCCTTTTTATGTTGAGGACACCAGAACTGCACACAGTATTCCATGTGAGGTCTCACGAGAGCAAAGGGGCAGGATCACCTCCCTCAACCTGCTGGTCACACTCCTCTTGATGCAGCCCAGGATACGGTTGGCTTTCTGGGCTGCAAGCGCACACTGTCGGCTCATGTTCATTTTCTCATCAACCCACACCCCCAAGTCCTTCTCCGCAGGGCTACTCTGAGCAGGGCTGCTCTGAATCTCTTCTCTGCCCAACCTGTAGCTGTGCCTGGGATTGCTCCGACCTAGGTGGAGGACCTTGCACTTGTCATGGTTAAACTTCATCAGAATGGCATCAGCCCACCTCACAAGCGTGTCAAGGTCCCTCTGGATAGCATTCCTTCCCTCCAGCATATCAGCCGAACCACACAGCTTGGTGTCATCAGCAAACTTGCTGAGGGTGCACTCAATCCCACTGTCCATGTCACCCACAAAGATGTTGAAGAAGGCCGGCCCCAACACCGATCCCTGAGGGACACCACTCATTACTGGTCTCCAGCTGGACATTGAGCCACTGAGCACTACTCTTTGCATGCGGCCATCCAGCCAGTTCTTTATCCACCGAGTGGTCCACCTATCAAATTGATGTCTCTCCAACTTAGAGAGAAGGATGTCATGTGAGACAATGTCAAAGGCTTTGCACAAGTCCAGGTAGATGACATCAACTGCTCTACCCCTGGCCATCGGTTCTGTAGCCCCTTCATAGAAGGTCACCAGATTGGTCAGGCAGGATTTGCTCTTAGTGAAGCCATGCTGCCTGTCACCAAGCACCTTGTTGGTTTTCATGTGCCTTAGCATGCCTTCCAGGAGAATCTGCTCCAAGATTTTGCCAGGCACAGTGGTGAGACTGACTGGTCTGTAATTCCTCAGCTCATCCATTTCCCCCTTCTTAAAAATGGGGGTTATATTTCCCTTTTTCCAGTCATCGGGAACTTCACCTGACTGCCATGATTTCTCAAATATGATGGACGGTGGCTTAGCAACTTCATTTGCCAGCTGCTTCAGGACCCATGGATGGATTTCATCAGGTCCCATGGACTTGTATACATTCAGGTTCCTAAGATGGTCTCGAACCAGATCCTCTCCTACAGTGGGCCCTGGGTCCCCACCCTCACCGTCCCCGCGTCTGCCTTCCAAGACTTGGGTGGTGTGGTCAGAGCATTTGCCGGTGAAGACTGAGGCAAAGAAGTCATTAAGAACCTCAGCCTTCTCCAAATCCAGGGTAGCCAGTTCTCCCGATAGCTTCTGGAGAGGGCCCACGGTGTCCCTAACCTGTCTCTTATTGTCAATGTACCTATAAAATCCCTTCCTGTTATCCTTAACATCCCTAGCCAAGTTGAATTCTAAGTGGGCCTTAGCTTTCCTAACCTTGTCCCTGGCTTCCCAGACAGCATTCCTGTATTCTTCCCAGGCCGCCTGTCCTTGGTTCCACCTTTTATAAGCCTCTTCTTCTCTTCGAATTTTGCTCAGCAGGTCCTTATCCATCCAAGGAGGTCTCCTGGCCCTCCTGCTAAGCTTCCTTCTAGTTGGGATGCATCGCTCCTGAGCTTGCAGCAGGTGATCCTTGAATGTCTACCAACAGTCTTGGGCCCCCCTGCCCTCTAGGGCTGTATCCCATGGAACCTTGCTGAGCAGGTTCCTGAAGAGGCCAAAGTCTGCTCTCTTGAAGTCCAGGGCAGTGAGCTTGCTGCAGGCTCTTCTCACTGTCCTGAGGTTTTCAAACTCGACCATCTCATGATCGCTGCAATCAAGGCTGCCCTGGAGCGTCTCATTCCCAACCAGCCCTTCCCTGTTGGTGAGGACAAGGTCAAGCATGGCACCTCTCCTTGTCGGCTCCTCTATTACTTGCAGAAGGAAGTTGTCTTCCACACAATCGAGGGACCTCCTGTGTTGCTTGTGCCGGGCTGTACCATCCCTCCAACAGATATCAGGGTGGTTGAAGTCTCCCATGAGAATAAGGGCCTGCGAGCGTGAGGCTGTTCCTGTCTGTCTATAGAGCGCTTCATCCACCAACTCCCCTTGGTCAGGCGGTCTGTAACACATCCCCACAATAATGTCACCCATCGCTGTTCTTCCTTTAACCCTGACCCACAAACTCTCTGTCAACTGCTCACTTGTCCCCAGACAGAGTTCCATACTCTCCAGCCTATCCCTAACATAAATAGCAACTACTAATCGTTTTTTCTCTGTTTACTTTAAGGCTCAGTTCAGGTCCCTAAACACTAGTAACTAGTGACTATCTTTGGAGATTCATTGTAGTGTCGCTTCTGGTCTCTCTGACAATCCAGAAGGGCAGACGGTCTCTCACATTGTCTTATCTGAAATCCTTGTGCAGATGAAATAAACTGGAACATTTCAGGAGTAGGCAGCTATGTTTAGGCAACTAAACTGTGCCCAAATACACTTTATTGAGTCATGCTCAAATAAATTGTTTGTATGAATTTGTTGTTCGTTCATTTATATTTTCAGATTTTGATATTTACTTGTGTGGGTGAAATCTTGATAGATTAGCGCTGTAGCATCTTCATCCTCATACTGCTTCTGTAGAAGGCAAACATTTGTATTCTGTTACTCTAAAGTGCAGAAGTATTACATGGCAATTAGAACTGTGAGGATAATTGCCTCTTATGGGTGCATTATGCCTCAGTTATTTACTGCTAAGCGAAATGTGAAAAGCTGATACCAAAGCAGGCAATAATGAAGGCGAGAGCTTGACAGAAGGGAATTTATTCCTTGCTTGTATGTTCTGAGTGAGGAAGTCTTTTTATGTATGAAGAGCATGAGTCTACAGTCAGGCAAGTCTGCAGATCTTATCAAAAAAACCTTCTACTGTGGAAAATACACACCATTCCCTGTGACTGTTCATCATTTATGTGGCAATCCAGTAGTCTATTGCTATGAATCCAGAGAAAAGTTGTCAATTACAAATATCCACTTGCATGCTCTGGTAGACAGCCAGAGCCTTGAAGAAAAGGGCTTTGCTCATCTCCGTCCTTCACATATCATTTCTAAGAATGTTGTGCAGTTTCTTCTGCAAAACTCTTTCTGATAAGCTCACTGAACTGCTGAAATTGTCTTATTTCAATAAATCTACAATTACACATTTTATTTTAGAGCATCCAGTGCAAACTAAATCACAGTAGGAAAGGGCATAAAATGTGTATGTAATAACGAGTACAATGTGTACAGTTCTTTCTGCACTGACCCCAATCACTGCTTTGAAAGAATGTCTTACACAACATTGGCAACACATACTAGACAATAAAATAAGGTTATTCACAAGTCCTGCTGCTATTTTCCTTATTTCAGTCTTAACAATATAAAAAGAGTAAACACACTTCTCAAATCTTCTTTTGGAGCATCCTACATTAAGATCCAGCCTTTTTCACCTTGCTTTCCAAAGGGACTTTTGGAGTTCAGAATATGAATTTTTGTGAAATGTAAAAACATGCAGTTGAACAGTGAAAGACAGATTTTGTTTCTTTGTCCATGTCTTTTGGTGAAAAATTGGAGGTTTGTTAAATGTTATACCTTGTGAAAAGGGAAAGGTAGGAATGCAGCCTACACACTGGAGCCTACAGACTGGAGGACGGGATTTAGTGCTAAGTGTTGTTCCTTCCAGGCCCGTTGAGTCCAATACCCTTGTGTTGCTCTGAGACCATAGCATGTGCGTAAGTACTGTAGAGAATTTTTTGCATCTAAGTGAATTAAAGACTCTAGACTGCTGCACTAAGGACTTTTTATTCCAAAACCAATGGTATGTGAGGCAAAAAAAAATTAATGGCATTCTGTATAATACTAAGTATTTTTAATGGACTATTCAGAATGAAAAACAAGATGATGAGACTCTCTCCATATCTAAATATGTAACATCCTTTATTCACTATGTGAAAAGAAATGTGTTCCAGATAAGATACAGTTATCAAAGAGGTTTGTCAGAGATATATAAAGATATATTTCTTCACAGTTTTAAAATACGTACTGTAGAAATTTTTCCTTCCTGGCATAAAGTACATGATGTGTATGTATCTAATATTATCTGATGTTTCACTTGTTCTCTGAAATCCTTGCATCTGAATCTGTTCTGTAGTCTCTGATTTTGTCTTCCATTTTACTGAGATTGTCAACAGAGACAGGTACTGTCATTTAATTTTGTATGTATATATCTCTTAGGTCAATGGAATACTGAATAACTATATAATCTAGGCCCAATGGTATTATAAGCGATTAATATTATTGGTGTTAGATGAGGCACTACTGGGAGAGTATTGTCTGCTTTGTTGATCATTTAATGATATAACAAATTATTAATTTTAATATATTTAAAGGGTCATGTTATTGTTAGTAGGCTGCTGTTGAGAACTATATTCATATAGTATCCAAAGGATCTGTTATCTTTCAATAGATGATTTACCCCCCACCCCCAAAGGATTTCTATCATTTGGGTTGCCTTTTTGATTGTATTTACTTTGTTATTTTTAAATCTCTCTTTATACATTAATCCATTATCCTCTCTGGGAAACCAGTGTTGCTTTTTAAACCAGTCAGGTGTGTTGACTGGATTTGGCAATGTACATGTGCAGAGGGCTTGAAAGGAATGATACGATTGATTCCTTCCTTCACTTTTGGTATATGGCCATTCAAGAGATAAGTAGGGGGTAAAGACTTCAATAAAAGAGCTAACTGTTAAATATATTAAAGGTCATTGTGGTGATTTTTAATATCCAGTCTTGAATGGGAAGTTATTATTGTCATTCTAATGCAAGTTGGATAAAGTTAATTAATTAATTAATTACTGCAAGTTAATAGAGTAAAGCAACATCTGAAAAGTGTGTAGTATTGAAAAAATGGTGCTTGTTTTTTCTATTTCTTCTTATTTGTCGCACACCATTAAACATCTTTTCCCCTAGGCTAAACTAGGCATCTGCTACTTTGGCCTACTTATCAAAAGAAATGAAACTTTTATTGGCATGACATCATTACATTTAAGCTTCTTTAAAAGATGAAGAAAATGCCAACTTGGGGTATCTAGGTTGCCATTTAATATGTAGATGAACTAACTACTTTTAGCAGAGAGGAGTGCTAATTTGTAAATGATCACTCAAGTTCATGCACCTCTGTGTGTATTCTGCTCACACACAAGCCCCTGGAACAATTATATCCGAAATTTCTGCGTCAGAATGGCCACCAACCTCACCTCTAAAAGGAGGGAGAATAACCAGTCAGCAAGAGCAAGGAGTTAATGATGTTGACGTGTAGGCAGGTTTTGGGATTTATTGACATAAGGGCTGGATTTTAAGTCTCCTGAAGCTATTTTTAAATTGCTGGCAGATTAAAGAAGAGTGTGTAGTACACAGGCTTACACAGGCTATTGTAATCACTGTGATTTGTTTTCAAAACTTCAAATGCAAAATGGTTTGCGTTTTTTGTGGCTTTTTTTTTTTGGTTGATTGGTCAGTTGGTTGTTTTTTTTTAAGCTAAAATTAACACGATTTCTGGAGTACAGAACCATAGGTAGATTTCTGAAGCTACAATCACAAAATATACAAGAGATGGCTGCAATCCACCTGTCAGCCTAGAGCTCTGTTTATTCATCACATACTTCAGTCTCAAAGGAATCCATAACATTTTCTTTCTAATGCTGATGTCAGCTGTTGCCAATGGGCAAGCTACATTTTCCTTTGTCTAGATTTTTGGAAGCTCTGCATTCTTAGTCCATGCATAGCACCGCATTTCAAAAGGCAAGCATGGAAGGGAGCAATTAATGGCAAACTTCAGCTTGCAAAGAAAGCAGCTATCTCTGGCTTTGGTTTTGGATTTCTCATGTTTTTTACTAAGAATCTGTTTGCAAGGAAATGATGTTGAATTGAGTTTTCTAGGGGCTTGCCCAAAGCAAACCACGTTAGTAACTGAGTACTAGTATTTGAATATTTCTTAGTAAAAGCCTAAATAGTTCAGTATTATTTTCCATTTCAGTGTATCACCGTGGTTTGCTTTTCAGTGAAAAGACTCTTCCTGTTCTGAAATACACCAGGTAGCATGTCAGCCAGATTTTTTTTTTTTCTTTTCTTGTTTGTGACATCTTTTTGTCCAACTTTCTCAAAGGAATCAGATCTTGTAATTTCTTCATCCTACCAATACCAGCAGTTTGTGCAGTTAAAAGTTTTCCTAATCTTGAAGCTCAGTCTTCTTTGCTGCAGTACAAAACTGGTATTTTTCAGGTGTAGACACAGAGAAAAGGTAATTCCCTTCCTGAACATTCTGGTTGAGTCCTAGGCAAGTCCCAGCAGTGTTGCTTTTTTCACATGTGATATGCCTAAATCATAAAATCAAAGAATCGTGACAGGGTTTTTTCTTGGGAGGTCAGCCAGTCCAATCTCCATCTACAAGCAATCCTTAAAAGGCTGGCTTAGCTTGTTCAGAGCTTTTTCAGTCATGTTTTGAATATTTCCAAAGACTGAGGTTCCACAGCTTCTCTGGAAAGCCTGATGCAGTGCTTGACCACTGTGAAGGATTTTTTTTCTTCATAGTGAGTTGAAGTTTCCAAGATGAGAGTTGGCTCTCATCCTTTTGTTTTGCACATCCGAGAGCCTGACATGTTTTTGTCTGCAATTCTCCTTCATGTGCAGGAACACAGTAATTAGAAATGTCTCGTTGAGTGAGCATGCCCACATGCCCAGTTCCCCCAGCTTCTTCTCGTTATTTGATGCATTCCAGCCCCTTTATTCACCCTCTGAGCCATTCCAGTTTGTTGTCCAATCTCATGTACTAAGCAACCTAAACATTTGCACATACATACAGCCTCACTAGTACCCTATACAGAGGAATAGTCATTTTCCTTCACCTACTGCTAATGCAGTCTCATACGTAGTTAATAAGGGCACATTTCCTGTCCAATGTTTGACTTGCCATCCAGCAGGATCTCTAGGTTTGAAGAGCTGCTGCCTAACCTGTTGTTTCCCAGCTGGTCCTGACACATGGGATTGTTCCATCCTCAGTGCAAGATTTCTCACTTCTCTTTGTTGAACTTAATGAGGTTGAGCAATTCTTCCAGGTTCAACTTGTTGAGATCTCTCTGATAGGTAGTCATGCCTTCCACCATAGCAAGTGCTCCCCTGATGTTGTCGTCACTAAGCTTGGTGATACATTCCATCCATTTCTTCAGATCTTCAGTGAATACAGTGAACAGTATCAACTGCATTGTCATCCCCGAAGGTGTAGTACTAAGCAGCCATAAATTAGGCTTTAAACTGTTGGACAATATTCTTTGACTCTAACAGTGCAAACTTCATACTAACTACAAGACTGTCTTCTACAGTTTCCAAACTCAGGGCCTGTTGCTTTGTCACAGAAAGAAAATATTGTAATTTTCTATGTGATGTTTTCTTAGCAAGCCTGTGTTGTCTTCTACTAGTTTGGCAGGGATGCAAGTAGCCTGGTTAGTTGTTCTATAGGCTTATAATTCTTCATGTATCTTCCTTTAGTCTTAGAAATAGCCTTAAAAAACCCACCTGAACAGCATTACTTTTGCCTTTTTGAGATCTAAGTTATTTGAATGCCCTTCAGCATACCTCTTTTTCTCTTCTGCAGGCTAAGATCTTAATCCCTTGAATTTGTGTTTTTGATAATCAGTAAGTCATAGTTGAGGTTTTTTTAGTGCAGACTAATACAAAAAGGACTTTACATACTTCAGTTACCTTAGTGTCCATACTGAATATTTTTTCTTTTTGTTAATAGCAAGCCAGCATTCTCTTTGGTATTCTTTTTTACCATAGTTTCTGAATCAATTATACAGTTTTGCTACACCCTTCTGATTCTGTCTTTTTGGCCAGACATCTGTACTTAATGATTTGGCTGTCTTGTCATTGGCTTCTGGTATGTAAGGTTTGAAAGTAAAGAGCATTTTCCACTTGAATTTCTGAAATTTTTGTTGGATAAAATCAATATTCAGCCAACAACTTGGATAACTCATTAACCATCAGTATTTTTGCTCCAAAGAAGACAAAGTCTGTTCAAGACTTACAGGCCTATGAGAATTTCATAGGTTACAAAAGGAAGAAATGCAAAAAGCCTTCCATTCTCAGTATAGAAAAGTTTATAGAGGATTTGGACCTTGTTGCTTAGGTATCTGTATTACTGTGTGGATTCTTGGGTGTTGTTTCATATGCAAAGCCCAAGTACAGTTTTTCTGCAAGTCCTCAGATGTATGTACCCTTCTGTGTAAGCATACTGAATCTCTGAGTTACTCAAAAGAAAAAATGTCAGTCCAGCCGACCGGCACAGCAGAATAGAACAGAACATAATGTTTGTAGAGGTTGAAAAATTTGTATTATGTATTGTAAATTGAAGGACTTTTAAGTTGAAGTTTTAAGTCGAAAAGTGCCTCTCTGGTTTTAGACACAACTGTCAGTTGCAACAAAAACTGCATTTTTCTTTCACTGAAATGCGTATCAACATTAGCAGTGTGAATGACTTGCATATAATTTGAAAAATACATGTATATTTGTTTCCTTAGGAGCCTGCATAGTTCCTGAGTTTTATGCTGTTTGCTGTTTCAGCGCGTAAATCTCGTCTAGCTATTATCTGTTTATTTCCAGAGAATTTTGAGTCTATCCATATAAAAGATATCAAGAATATTGCAGAGCTAGACAAAATGAATAGCCAAAGATGTAGTGTTTTTCTCACGGTTACGTTGTCTCTTTCACATTTGTGAGTCAAAGTATATGGTTAATGAATGAAAGGTAGGTTCTTCTACTTACAATATGAAAAGTGCAGTGAATATATAGGATTTTCATTCCTAGCTGTAGAATTATCAGTGCAGCTGAAAACAGTGTTTGTTAAATAAATTTATTTTAGATTGATATTTTCAACACTTTTGAGTAAGTAAAATAACTTCTCAAGTGGTAAACAAGAAGAAACAGAGGAATTACATATTGTAGGGAGGAGACAGATGTTTCTGGGATTACACAGAATCATAGAATTATAGAATTGTTTAGGTTAGAAAAAACCTTTAAGATCATCAAATCCAACAGTTAACCCAGCACTGCCAAGTCCACCACTAAACCATGTCCCTAATCTACACATCTTTTAAGTACCTCCAGGGATGGTGACTCTCCTGAGTAGCCTGTTCCAATGCTTGACAATCATTCTATGAAGAAATGTTTCTCAATATCCATTCTTAGCTTCTCCTGGTGCAACTTGAGTCTATTACCTTAGGTAGACAGTACACACAGCCTTCCCATCATCCAGTAAGCAGGTAACAAATCATATATTATCAGAAATGTATTCCTGTAGGTAAATGGAACCCTTGGCATTGACGTATTGCCACTCCAGATTCTTCTGGAATATGTTTCATGAAAATAACCTGACCAGTCTTCATAAATTTCCACTTGTAATTCCACTTGTCAATGTTTACAACTGACAGGGTTCATGTAAGTAGCATGTACATTCACATGCATTTATTTGTTCAGCTATAATTAAGAAAAGCAAAGGTTTGGGGTGGTGGAAAAGTCAAACTTCTGATCCTTAGTTTAGTCACTTAAATGTGTTTTTGGATTAATTAAACTGTGAAATGTCTAGAAATACAGTTTACTTTTTATTCCCCCTGAAATGCCGCATTTGTTCTTCAGATATTTGGTGGGGTGATGGTGTTGATCTGTAAATAAAGGAGAAAATCTATTTATTTTTTTTTTTAATGGTAGTGAGACAAGAGCACCCTTGATCTCCCAGAGGTCTTGTTCATCTCAGAGGTGCACTGCATGGTGGAAGGTGTCCTTGTGTGTGTCTAAGGCCCAGAAGAGCTTTTATTCATAGGCTGCTTTGGCAAATCGCTCTGCATTTTAAGAAGCTAATTGTGACTCTGATCTTCAATGATCATAAGTTTTCAGATTCAAGAAAGCATGATGGTTGTTGAGAGCATCGTGAAGTATTTCTACAGTAGCTAACTAGCATCGTGTCCCTGAAGAATAACAGGAAAAAGTGTTAGGGGCAGAACATGAAAGTGATGGCAAAAAAGACCCAGAGAAGACGGAACACTGATTCACACAAAGGACAGTCAAAGGCCAAGGGTGAGGAACTAAGACAAATAAAATAATTAGTGAAAACTTAATGAGGAGGGAATTAGGAGGATCTTGACTGTGGAAATATGTAGGGAAAATAAATATCTCCCTGTGATGAGGAGGTCAAATACAATAAAACCATGCATGGCAAACTGAAAACAGCATATACCGGGGTAAAGTGACAAATGGCAGAAGATGGTTCTGCTGTTACAGGTGGAATTCAAGAAATGTGGAGGACAGAGAGGATTTCATGTATCCAGGATAATTCAAGTATGGGGGCTTTCAGGAACCCAGGAACTAAAAGTTGGGTTTTGATAATATCACAGGGACAGAGAGAACTGGCCTTGGCAATAGGCTGAATGTAGAGGGGCTTAGAAGGGGTTGAGGTGGGGGAGCTTTGACTTTTCTTGCTCTGAAACTGGAGGAGTTACGCTCTTCCCTTGTAGGCTTCTGCCCATGTTATTACTCAGTTAATAGGCTTGTAATTCTGAGTTTCTGTTGCCTGACACTAAACAGGTGCTTCAGGTTTTTTTTCTCTCCAATTACATAGAAGCAATTATTTATTCACTGTTTTCGTTAAACTTTAATAAATACATGAGAGACTAGCTAACATTTTGCTTGACACGTTAATGACTCCTTTACATCTTCATCTGCTTGAACATAACTGATGAAACCTACTGAAAATTAAGGCTATAAATTTACAGGTAGGGATTTCAGTCTAATCAATTTTTTGCCGGGAATGGTATCAGTTTATTTTTGTGAAATACATTGGTTATAAGGTGAAGAATCAATGTCTGCAAATGAGAAACAGGTGTCAGGCTTGGCAGGGGCATTACTGTCATGATCTCTGGAGGCCAGTGGATTGTGTCAGCAAGCATAGCAGTAATTCATAGCCGTATGTGAGGAATTAATGACAAAATTAGAAACTCTGGTTCTCATTTATGAGCTTGAGTTCTTCAATAATATGTTCTTCTATTCTTGCTTTTATCTTACATCTCTTCTCCCTCTCTTTCAAGTTGAAATTCATAATACAAAATATATGTTCTTTACCTGTTTTTGTTCAATTATGGCATAGGGAAAGAGGTACAGTGTGTGTCAGTGTTCCTAACAGTTCCTGCTCAGAACAGTGGAACATGCAAACTCTGTGGATGTCTCTGTGTGTGTGACTCTGTGTTGTCATGCAAACTCTAAGCAGATGTTACAAGACTGAAAAACCATTGGGACCAGAGAAAGAGAACTTAGAGAACGGTAAATGCAAAAACATTTCTTCATCACATGCACAAATACTAACACAAGAATAAAAATTCTAAAAATGTGATTTGTGATGAAAGATAAAACCAAGTGCTGTATTAAAATTAAAAGTAGGAAGCTTTTCTCCACAGTATCAGAAAGCTCTGATTTTGCAGTCTGTTTTCCTATAGTCGTTCAGTTCTACCCATCTATCAGGAAGCATTTTAACAGAAGAGACTGAATAGAACATGTCTTTGCTATTAGTTATATGTTATAAGCTTAGGAAACCCTGTGTGCTGAGTACACACTGGTTGATGAAAAATACTTTTTATGGTTATGCTAATACGGAAGTAATGGCATCATTCAGGAAAGGGATCTCTCCAAACTCTAGGACTTTGCAGCTCTAGTAGTGCAGAGTTCAGGTCTGGAATCAGGGAATAGTGATCATTTTAGATCAGCTGCTCAAGTTATGCTGGAAGTTGCTCACCTTTGGAGCTATCTTTCTGTCACTTGACAAGTCTCACTTCCTCCCTCCTCTTGTGATAACAGGAGATACCCTAGCCACTCTATCACTATGAACTCCCAGTATTGCCAAATGCATCCGCGGCTGCTAAAACTCTCATCTACAAGTTGTGGGAAATATCAACAATATGATACTTTGATGTTTCTTTATGAACATTAAGAAGATGTCAGTCATAGAATTATAGAATCAACTAGGTTAGAAAAGACCTTTAAGATCATCAAGTCCAACCATTACCCCAGGACTGCCAAGTCCACCACTAAACCATATCTCTGAGGGTCTCATCTACATGGTTCTTGAACAGTTCCAGGGACAGTGATTCTGTCACTTCCCTGGGCAGCCTATTCCAATGTGTAATCACCCTCTCTGTGAAGAATTTTTCCTAATATTCAATCTAAACCTCCCCTGGTGCAGTTTGAGTCTATTACCTCTTGTCCTATCACTTGTTACTTGGGAGGAGAGAACAACCCCCACCTCACCACAACCTCGTTTCAGTTAGTTGTAGAGAGCAATAAGGTCCCCCCTGTGCCTTCTCTTCTCCAGACTGAACAACCTCAGCTGTTCCTCATAAGACTTATTTTCCAGACCCTTCATCAGCTTCATTGTCCTTTTCTGAATCCACTCCAGCACCTCAATGTCTCTTGTAGTGAGGGGCCCAGAACTGAAGACAGGATTCAAGGTGTGGCCTCACCAGTGCTGAGTACAGGGGGATGATCACTGCTCATTAAACAACACTGACCCTAACACCGAGCCCTGAGGGACACCGCTAGTGACTGGTCGTCAACTAGATGTGATGCCATTTACCACCACTCTTTAGGCTTGGCAATCCAGACAGTTTCCAACCCAGCGAAGAATTCACCTATCCAGGCCATGAGCAGTCAGTTTCTCCAGGAGTATGCTGTGGGAGATGGTGTCAAATACTGTACTTAAATCCAAATACACAATGTCCACAGCCTTTCCTTCATCAATCAGGCTAGTCAACTTATCATAGAAGGAGATCAGGCTGGTCAAGGAGGACCTGTCCTTTATGACCCCATGCTGACTGAGCCTGATCCCTCCGCTTGCCCACACATGCTTTATGATGTCACTGAGGATCATCTGCTCCATGACCTTCCCTAGCACTGAGCTCAGGCTGACAGGCCTGTAGTTCCCAGGGTCTTCCTCCCTGCCCTTTCTGTAGAAAGGTGTCACATTGGCCAATCTCCAATTCCCCGGGAACTGACCACTAGATCAGAACTGCTGATAGATGATGGAGAGTTGCTTAGTGAGCCAGCTCCTTCAGCACTCTTGGGTGTAACCCACAGACCTTGCGTATGTCTAAGTGGAGCAGGAGGTCTCTAACCATTTCTTCCTGAATTATGGGAACTTCAATCAGCTCTCTGTCTCTGCCATCCAACTCAAGGAACTGAGTACCCAGAGGATGGCAGGTGTGACTATTAAAGACTGAGGCAAAAGCAGCATTAAGTACATCAGTCCTTTCCTCATACTCAGTCACTAGCTTTCCTCTAGTATCCTTCAGAGAATGGAGGTTCTCCGTGCCCCTTCTTTTATTGCTAATATATTTGAAAAAGTACTTTTTATTATTTTTTCATGGCAGTGGCCAGATTTAGTTCCATCCGTGCCTTCGCCTTTCTAACTTTCTACGTAATGTAGCAACATCCTTGTACTTTTCATGGAGTGACTGCCCCTTGATTCTCTTTTTTCCTGAGTTCAAGCAGTATCTCCCTGTTCAGCCAGGCTGGTCTTTTCCCCATGGGTTTAATTTTTGGCACACAGGGACAGCCTGCTCCTGCACCTTAAGGATTTACTTCTTGGAAGGTGTCCAGCCTTCCTGGACCCCTTTGCCCTTTTTTCCCAAGGTGTTCTGCCAACCAGCATCCTAAACAGGCCAAAGTCATCCCTCCAGAAATCTAAGGTGATTTTGCTGACCTTCTTCCTATCTTCTCCAAGGATTGAAAATTCAGTCATTTCATGACCACTTTGCCCAAGACGGCCTCCAACCATCACACCACCTCAAGTCCTTCTCTGTTTGAGAATAGCGGCAAATCCAGGCAGGCATCTGCCCTAGCTGGCTCACTAACCAACCGGGTTAGGAAGTTATCTTCCACTCCCTTCAAGAACCTCCTGGATTGTTTCTTCTCTGCTGCATTGTACTTCTTCCAGCAGACATCTGGTTAGGTTGAAGTCCCCCACAAGAACAAGGGCAAGCGATCATGAAACTTTTCCCACTTGTTTGAAGAACACTGCATCTATAGCTTCAGCCTGGCTCGGTGATCTATAACAGACTCCTACCAGGATATCAGCTTGATTGACCTTCCCTCTGATCTTCACCCACAAGCATTCAGCCTTCTCACTTACAACATTGAGTTCAAGGCAGTCGATGCATGCCCTGACATACAGTGCAACCCCACCACCTCTTTTTCCTTGACTATCCCTTCTGAAGAGCCTGTAGCCATCCACTGCAGCACTCCAATCATGTGAGTCATTCCACCACATTTCTGTGGTGGTGATTATGTCATGATTTCCCTGCTACGCAATGGCTTCCAGCTCCTCTTGTTTGTTGCCCATGCTGTAGGCATTGACATAGATGCATTTAAGTTGCCCTGTGGGTCTGAACTCTGACAGCAGCACACTACTCCATGGCTCATGTCTAGCGAGCCTACTGTTACCCCTTCCAACTTCAAACCTTGTTTAAAGCTTTCACTATAAGCCCTGCTAGCTCCTGGGTTAGAATCCTTTTCCCCCTTTGGAACAGGCATACCCCAACAGCCACCAGCAGCCCTGGTGCTGTATAAATTGACCCATGGTCAAAAACTCTAAAATTGTGGCGCTGACATGTCCTTCCTGGCCAGCAGAAAGGACTTAGTTTTCTTTGCTTTCTGTCAAGAGGATGCCATCCTTGAGCACCTTCTCAGTGACTGCCAGCTGAGCCCACCTCTGACGCCTGCCGGGCTGCTGAGCCCTTTGCACTCTCCCTGACCGCGAAGGCTGCTGCACCACGCTCCTAGTCATTCACCCTCACAAGGGCAGTGTTCAGGGTTAGTGCCACCCACTATGAGTCATTTGCTTGAGTCAGCAGAGCTGCCCTACCCTGGGCAAGTCCTGACAAGGACTTGGGGCTCACTTGGTGGCTCTCAGCTGACATATCTGTACACTTGCCGTGCTCTGCAGGAGACATACTTGACCTTTAATTCTAATTATACTTTTATACTGAATAAATCATGAAGTCTGGATATTCTAGTGCAATTCTTCTTTGCAAAAGCAAAGCAAGACATGAAGTATGTGCAGAGCTGCTCTCTCACTGAGGCACCACATCACCTGAGAAAAAGACATGGGACAAAGAGTTATAGTATGCTTGTCTTTTAAATAAACCTTAAACTATTGCCTGCTTTCTTCATCAAAGCTGCTAATAAATGAAGAGCTTTTGCTAAAGATGCCATGTCTTTGGTACCGGCCTCCGGTTAGGTACCCAATTCACCTTATTTCATAATAGTACCTTAGACATTTGAAAACAAAACCATGAGTCTTTTAAGCAATTCTCACCTTGTATTTGTAGGTATCATTAGCTAGTCACTGGACTGCTGAGGGAAACTTTACAGTGAACTGAAAAGAGGGAATATACTTCTATTTCCATGCCTTTTAGTAAGAGAAATCAGTGTATTCCAGAAACAGTGTTTTCTTGATATACCTGTATGCCTGCAAAGCAAAAATTACATATAGGAAATGAATACACCATTAAGTTATTGTGGCTTTATGGTATTAGCTTCAAGCAGTAATAATGTCCTTTCGATACTTCCATTAGGGTCTTTGACTCCCTAGAGAACCTTGACTTTCATCATGAAATCTCAGGCTTCAACATTCTTTGTTCATTGCTGTTTCATTTTCCAGTAGGGTGATCTGTAAACTTAATATCTTGTCTTTTATCACATGTGGAAACCGTATGAATGAGGTAGATTACATCTTTTGCCCAGTGGATAAATATGGATCTCAGACTGGATATTAAGAGCTGAACAAATGTGCTCATCTTTGACAGAGGAAGTTGCCAGCCTTCTACCTTGCAGGAAAATGACCAAGCAAAACTGGCTTGTTCCCAGAAATTGAATTGCTCTAGGAAAATGTCATGGCAAATTTCAAGACTAAATTTATAATCAGTCTGGTAGGACAGCCTTATTGCTTGACAATCACAACAATCTAGTTGTCACAAGGACTTTTGAGGTGTGCACTGCACCCATTCCAAAGCCGAAGGATACAGTGCTTTCCTGAAGAACTTATCGAAACTTTACATACATTTTGTATATGAAAGCATATACAAAACAGAAATATCATTAGCACCAAACCTGATTCCACATCCATTTGCTAGCAATTACAAACTTGCAGGGCTATGTTGCAAATGAAGCAAAGACAGCAAAGCTTGTGAAGACCGGAGAGAATGTTTTCCAAGCAAAAGATGTCTCCAGATTGACTTTACAGACAAAATCAATTGCCAACATTATTCCATAGGTAATGGGAAAGTAGATTGATAGAGGCTTCTCACTACTCCTAGCTATTCCATATTGCAGTATTCCTAGATATGGTAAATGCTTTAATTTGTTAGGCAATACATTAATAACTTCTGTTAATAAAATATACCATTGATGTGTAATAGCTTAGACTATTTGTGTTACTCCTGAAGACATTGAAATGAATGGATACAAACAAAGCTGCATGCTCAAGTTTTTGGTCACCCCCTATTAAATCATAGAATCATAGAATAGTTAGGGTTGGAAAGGACCTTAAGATCATCTTGTTCCAACCCTCCTGCCATGGGCAGGGACACCTCCCGCTAAACCATGCCATCCAAGGCTATGTCCAACCCCACCTTGAACGCCGCCAGGGATGAAGCATTCACAACTTCCCTGGGCAACCCATTCCAGGGCCTCACCACCCTTACAGTAAAGAATTTCTTCCTCATATGCAATCTAAACTTCCCCTATTTAAGTTTAAACCCATTACCCCTTGTCCTCTCACTACAGTCCCTCATGAAGAGTCCCTCCCCAGCATCCCTATAGCCCCCTTCAAATATTGGAAGGCTGCTATGAGGTCTCCACGCAGCCTTCTCTTCTCCAGGCTGAACAGCCCCAATTTTCTCAGCCTATCTTCATACGGGAGGTGCTCCAGTCCCCTGATCATCCTCGTGGCCCTCCTCTGGACTTGTTCTAACAGTTCCATGTCCTTTTTATGTTGAGGACACCAGAACTGCACACAATACTCCAAGTGAGGTCTCACGAGAGCAGAGTAGAGGGGCAGGATCACCTCCCTTGACCTGCTGGTCACGCTCCTTTTGATGCAGCCCAGGATACGTTTGGCTTTCTGGGCTGCAAGCGCACACTGCCAGCTCATGTTCATTTTCTCATCGACCAGCACTCCCAAGTCCTTCTCTGCAGGGCTGCTCTCAATCTCTTCTCTGCCCAACCTGTAGCTGTGCCTGGCATTGCTCCGACCCAGGTGGAGGATCTTGCACTTGTCATGGTTAAACTTCATCAGGTTGGCATCAGCCCACCTCACAATTGTGTCAAGGTCCCTTTGGATAGCATTCCTTCCCTCCAATGTATCAACCGAACCACACAGCTTGGTGTCATTGGCAAACTTGCTGAGGGCGCACTCAATCCCACTGTCCATGTCACCCACAAAGATGTTGAACAAGACCGGTCCCAACACCGATCCCTGGGGGACACCACTCGTTACTGGTCTCCAGCTGGACACTGAGCCACTGAGCACTACTCTTTGCGTGCGGCCATCCAGCCAGTTCTTTATCCACCGAGTGGTCCACCTATCAAATTGATGTCTCTCCAACTTAGAGAGAAGGATGTCATGTTGGACAGTGTCAAAGGCTTTACATGAGTCCATGGCCTCTTCATAGAAGGTCACCAGATTGGTCAGGCAGGATTTCCCCTTAGTGAAGCCATGCTGGCTGTCACCAAGCACCTTGTTGTTTTTCATGTGCCTCAGCATGCCTTCCAGGAGAATCCACTCCAAGATTTTGCCAGGCACAGTGGTGAGACTGACTGGTCTGTAATTCCCTGGCTCATCCATTTTCCCCTTCTTAAAAATAGGGGTTATATTTCCCTTTTTCCAGTCATCGGGAACTTCACCTGACTGCCATGATTTTTCAAATATGATGGACAGTGGCTTAGCAACTTCATTTGCCAGCTCCTTCAGGACCCTTGGATGGATTTCATCCGGTCCCATGGACTTGTATACGTTCAGGTTCCTAAGATGGTCTCGAACCAGATCCTCTCCTACAGTGGGCCCAGGGTCTTCATTCTCACTGTCCCTGCTTCTGCCTTCCAAGACTTGGGTGGTGTGGTCAGAGCATTTGCCAGTGAAGACTGAGGCAAAGAAGTCATTAAGAGCCTCAGCCTTCTCCAAATCCAGGATAGCCAGTTCTCCTGATAGCTTCTGGAGAGGGCCCACGCTGTCCCTAACCTGTCTTTTATTGTCAATGTACCTATAAAATCCCTTCCTGTTATTCTTAACATCCCTAGCCAAGTTGAATTCTAAGTGGGCCTTAGCTTTCCTAACCTTGTCCCTAGCTTCCCGGACAACATTCCTGTATTCCTCCCAGGCCGCCTGACCTTGCTTCCACCTTTTATAAGCCTCTTCTTCTCTTCGAATTTTGCTCAGCAGCTCCTTATCCGTCCAAGGAGGTCTCCTGGCCCTCCTGCTGAACTTCCTTCTAGTTGGGATGCATCGCTCCTGAGCTTGCAGCAGGTGAGCCTTGAATATCAACCAACAGTCTTGGGCCCCCCTGCCCTCTAGGGCTGTATCCCATGGAACCTTACTGAGCAGGTTCCTGAAGAGGCCAAAGTCTGCTCTCTTGAAGTCCAGGGCAGTGAGCTTGCTGCACGCTCTTCTCACTGTCCTGAGGATCTCAAACTCGACCATCTCATGATCGCTGCAATCAAGGCTGCCCTGGAGCGTCACATTCCCAACCAGCCCTTCCCTGTTGGTGAGGACGAGGTCAAGCATGGCACCTCTCCTTGTCGGCTCCTCTATTACTTGCAGAAGGAAGTTGTCTTCCACACAATCGAGGGACCTCCTGTGTTGCTTGTGCCGGGCCGTACCATCCCTCCAACAGATATCAGGGTGGTTGAAGTCTCCCATGAGAATAAGGGCCTGCGAGCGTGAGGCTGCTCCTATCTGTCTATAGAGCGCTTCATCCACCAGCTCCCCTTGGTCAGGCGGTCTGTAACACATCCCCACAATAATGTCACCCATTGCTGTTCTCCCTTTAACCCTGACCCACAAACTCTCTGTCGACTGCTCACCTGTCCCCAGACAGAGTTCCATACTCTCTAGCCTATCCCCAACATAAATAGCAACTCCCCCTCCCCGTCTGCCGGGCCTGTCTTTCCTAAAGAGCCGGTAACCTTCCATTCCAACACACCAGTCATAGGAGCCATCCCACCATGTTTCTGTGATGCCTATGATATCATACCCCTGTAGACATGCACACATCTCTAATTCCTCTTGTTTGTTCCCCAGGCTATGGGCATCTGTATAGAGGCATTTGAGGCGAGCTCCAATTGAAGCCGGCTCATTGGCTGGAGCAGGTGGAATATCCCTACGTTGCTCCAAATATTTACTCTAGGTGCTGCCAACCGACTGGGTGTGTTGGGATGGAATGATGCCCCCCTCCCCCAACAAATGTTTATGCATTATTGTGAATGAAAGAATTTCTCACATAAAATGCAAACTAACTGTGCTGTATCACAGTGTATACCTAGCTAGGTTTTAAGGCATAAACACTTCTTGGTGTATATTTAGGATTTTACATAACATCCAAAACCTACAGTAAAAATCATAGAAATGTTTCACCTTGTAAGAATTAAGTAATCATTAAATATTTAATGAAAGTGGATGCTGACTGTGTTTAATCATGCTAGAAATTGGTATGAAAGATTAAAGAACCATCATGTAGTGTAAGGGAAAACCATTACATGAAAATATGCACTTAACAAAAAAAGAGAAATGAATTGAAAAATATTTTAAAGGTACTGCTTTTTTGAAGATTCAAGGGCCTCAGGTCTGCTGTAGATAGAAGGGCCTCTAGTCTTTTGCCTTCTTACTTTACAAGTACTGGTGAACCGTTTGCAAGCACTTTGCAGATACTGTAGGCAATATGCTTGGCTTAGCTTTGTAATGTTGTAATTTGTCTTTTTGTTGAAAGGATAGATTTATTTCTTTTGCACTCACATGGCCAAATTCTGCCCCTTGGTGTGTACATTAGGTGTTAGGTTGCCTGAACCAAAATGACGGAGTGTGTTTTCCTATAGGCAATGTTTTACTATAATACAAGATTGAGATGTTAGCCTGCGGTCACAGGGTGAGCCATTTGCCATCTGATAAAGTTGTTTGTATTTTGGATGCAAGTGAGACAAACACATTTTAGAAAGTAGAGTCAGTTGCAAAAGGAAATGGAAGCTGAAAAAGGAAATAACCTTATGAATTACCAGCTTTACTTCGCCATATACCTCCAGCTATAAATGTTTGATTTATATGAAGGACTTCTTTTCTTCCTCAGCCTCAGATATTATATTATTAAAGTTAAGTTATTTCTACAATATTACTGAAAAAATACTCTATTTACAGAAACAAACTCAAAAAAGCAGTGACTATTCACAGCATAACAAGTATACAGATTGTGCTATCTGTACAGATTGTGCTATCCATATACTTCTCTGATTGGAATAATTGCTAAATAAAATTGGTAATTAAAGTTGGAGGGTTTTTTCTATCCTTTTTCTTCTTTTTAATTGTCCCGTATAGATGATGTTCCTTTTTTTCTCCTCTGCAATCTGGCCAGTAGCTTCAATTCCTTAAGCTTCAGCCTTGTCTTTGCTGCTATTTAAATTCTATTCAATAACAAGGGTGCTCACTTCTAAGTACTCCATGTGGTATAAGACACCCTTTCCTCCCCAGTGTTTGGGAATGTCTCTTCCTGCCGTTGCAGCTAGTTTGAACAGTCACACCTAGACGATCAAGCTGGCGGTGATCTGCAGTCTGCAGTGGCATAGCACAGTTCACATGAATAGCTCATTTTTTTTTTTTCAACAAACATGCTTATCAATAAGTATCTCATATGACATTGCAGCCATAAACCTGATGGGAGTCAAGAACCCAAATCCTGTATTTTGTTAAATTCTGCTTTTAATGAAAAGAAAGCTGATAGTCCTCCTCCTTTGCTCTTCTTCAGTTTGCATCTTCATTCAGTTTGTGATTTTTCTTTACTTTCTTTGCATAACTTCTAGAATGATCCAGTTCTATTTCATCTAAAAAGCGAGCTATTCATGAGCTGTTTTGTCTATTTTCAAGAAAGTAGTCAATGATGCTAAATTTTTAAATATGGCTTTTTATATTAGTTAGCATTAGAGTTCAAGATAAAAATTAATGTCCTGACATTGTGTTACTTGGATTTTGGATATGTAAATGTATTTTAAATTGAAACAGCAATCACTAATGTTGTCATATGGACTGCCAGACTTAAATGCATGTAAAAATAAATTTACATGGGAGTGAGATATCTGCAGGCCAGTGCTAAATTCCTCTCCTGATAAAACAAATAGCTATACCTGTCTGTAAATGTAATGCTAAAGGCATACACAAGATAACCACAAGATCACTCAGATTGATACTAGCATTATTTGTGCACTTCTGTAGCTTTATTGAGAAACAATAGAGTTCTTTAATTTTTGTAACCAAGTGAAGGAACTCAGGATTTTCAGTGATATTTGTGATACTGTCTGGCCTTCTTCCACCTGTTTATAATGTTTTCATAATGGCTTTTTCTGTATATACAGTATTTTTGTAATTATTATTGGGTGTTATGGAAACTCTGTATTAGTTTTGGTAGTTTGCCTTCAGAATGTTTCCAATGCTCTTCTTCCTTTATTCTTTAAGGAAATGGAGAAAGCTTAAACCAACTATTAGTAATTTTCTTCCATGACATTCCAAACAGTGCCTTAGGCAAGAATTTTGAAGTATCTTTGTGCGTATATAGGACAGCCTTCATGTACCTATTTCTTTTGTCTCCATAGCATTGCTATATTTGTTTTGTCACCCATGTGTTTCCCTCTTGACTTAAGAAATAGCTCTGTGTTAAGATCAGGAAAGCTATTTCTATTTTTGAAATTTTAAATAAGTTGCGAATTCTTCTGAAGCAAATAGGTTTATTTATTGTAGTTTTAAATAGGTTTTTGGTTTTACTGAGAGTAAAATTGTTTCAACAACATACAGTCATGTATACAGACCATCCTATGGTCTGCTGAACATACTGAAAAGAATGATGTGTCTATGGTTATGAACGTTAGGCTTTGATTTTAGCAGGAGATTCTAGCAACATCAGAAACAACAGGTTTGAATCTTGAGTCATTTGTTCATGTCATTGGAAACTGTAGATGGAAATATTGCCTTATTTTATGTGAATTCTTGGGCAGTACTTTTATATATGGATTATGATTTGGCATGATTTTTTTATGGGTTTGCTGCTTTGTTTTGTTTTGGGTTTTTTTTTGCTTTTGGTTTTCTTTTTGGTTTGGTTGGTTGGTTTTGGTTTTGTGTTTGGTTTTTTTGTTTGGGGTTTTTGTTGTTGTTATTGTTGTCGGGTTTTTTTGATTGTTTATTTCTTTCTTTTTGAAAGAGCAACTGGTAAGTGTCTAGTAGCCAAAACCAGTGGAGGTCAACCCACCACAGATGGATTTGGGATTTTGAATATTTAGGTCAGATTCACTTACAAGGGAGTGTTCCCTGAATGAAGAATACTGTAACAAGACCTCAGTAAATAGCAGACTAAAATAGACAAGAAATTTGCACTATACAAATGTTTTTGTTTAATTTTTGATGAATTCATAATGTATTAAGTACTGAAGCAGAAGGCAATTTTAGATTTATCATCGCTAACAGCATGTAGCCATGGTAGTTAAAACAGTATTATTTTAAAAATTACAGCAGAACACTCAAGATATATAAAAGGGACCTACCCAATAAGGAACACCTTTCTTCTGATAACTAAAGGCACAGACATTTTTACTCCTACTAAACAGTTAGATATGCTACAGAATAATGTGGGCTGCAGCGTGGTCTCTGTGAGGAGAGGCCAGGGCTGCCACGTGCTGGGCTCCAGCCAGCTCACTGCAGGGCGCAGCTGTGAAGAGGGGGAATCTGCTTGTTTCAGTTTGCCTTTGTTTCTCACTACTTAAATCTATTTCAACTGGCAATAAATTAAATTCATTTTCCCCAATTTGAGTCTGTTTTGCCTGTGACAGTAACTGTTAAGCAGCCTTCCTCTCTTCACCTTGACCCATGAGCTTTTCCATTTTATTTTGTCTGCCTCTCCTGTTGAGGACTCCACAAACTGTGTAACCTATTATCTTCAATTTTTTTTAGTTTCATTGTTGTGATAGAGACAGGGGAAAACCTGCAATGAGATGCTTCTGTGCTTGGAAGGAAACGGCATGATTTATAATATATGTCAGTAATTTGTAAATTCAGATTAGAGTAAAGTATAAAGAGTGGCTGTATAGCCCTTGCTTTGATATTACATTGTGTATGACCTTTTTCAGAGTAGCAATTATTTTCCGTTAGTTCAGTTTGATTGGGGAAAAAAAAAGTGCTTAATGGACTTTGAATCCTGAGTCTCTGGTGACAGATAATTTTCAAGTTTATGTAATTGCTGTCATATGCCATTCCTTAATTTGTCATACCAGCTTAAGTTCTGGTGGACTTTTACCAATCACCTTTTACATGTTTTCCATGAGGTGTGTGGTAAAACTGCAATCCAGGGCTCCTTAGTGACCTGTGGAGCTGGCTTATGACTCAACAGATAGCAACTGTCTGTCTAGGACCAAGGAAACTGTAATCTAGTCCTGGCCTCTCTCCTTTGCTCAGGTTTGCAGGTACTTTAGCAACCAACCTCCCATAACCTCCACTTTCCTGAATATTTGATGGCTGCTTTGTGTTCTTCCGTGTCAGTTATGGTTCTGGCATAAATGCACACATTCTTTAATCCATTTGACAGGACCAAATTTAGAAGAGGGAAGGAAGCAAAAGGACATAACCAAATGCAAAGTGACCTTTAGCAATTAAAGCCAGGGATGCTGCAGGCAAAAGAGGAAAATGTAGTCCTGATAAATGATTAATTTCTATGACTAGAGAAAGGAAATGACACAGGCTCAAGACCAAGTGTGGAAATAAAGCATGGCTTAAAGGAAATAAACAGCACTAACCTGTGGTACAAATTACACAAAACCATGTTTCTTCTTTATCCTGTTCTTGTATTCCTTTGTTTACGCTTTTTTGTCAGTAGTATTGTATGTTTCTGCACCTGAGGCACACCATCAAAGTCACAGCTATATGCATTTTTGTGGGAAGCTTAGGACCCTGATAAATCTCATGAGGAAAAAGAGAATTAACTTTGAAGCAGTTTAAGATCCACTACACCTATTTTTCCCCAGCTCTTTTCCTTCCTCCTCCACTGGAATTTTATTTCGTTGTTACAAATGTGTCAGAAGCAAGGATGGGCTGATTTATTCTGCATTGAATAGTATAGTTAAACAGTATAAATTCCCTTCATGAGCAAGCATGTTTTCTTACGTTTGCTTTTTACAGGGAATGGTATAGCAGAGAATGCTGGTGGCAATTCAGCTGTCACAGGAAAATTCAGACAAATCTGCCAGAAAGGGAGCAATCTGGGGGAGTACTTCAAGAAATTTTCTAGATATCGTGAGGTAGCAGAAAAAAAAATAAAAAATAAGCTGACTGTATTCCACCAGCAAATTCAAGAGTGTATGCTCGTATTGTAGGTATTTTCCAAATACTTCCGTGTATTAAGGCAATATGTACAGTTACTGAATGAGAAAGATAATCAACAACAATTTCCTTTCATACAAGGTGGCCTGATACACAAGCAAACAAAAATTACTTTACTTACATAATTTATATAAGTGCTTATATAATTCTAAAAAAACATCCCAAACTTGAAGTTACCTAGATAGAATAGGGGAAGTTTGTATTTTACTGCTTTTAAGAAAGCCTGAGTAAACCATTGTTTTTATTGGTGCTAGCTTGAGAAAGGAATTGGAGTTCAATGTTAAACTGATATTGAGGCCCACGTTATTAGTGACAGAAAGTATACAAAGACAAAGATGGGAATTTAGCTTGGTGAGTGAAAAAGTATCTTAATTAACTCAGTATCTACTAACTCTTCAGGCTTGTGTGAAGCTCCTGGAAAAGTCCTGAGGATGGGCCTAATATGAGGAAGGTTAAAGGCTGTATCTAGACTGACTGGGAATTATGTAGGAGATTCTCTTGTATAAAGGGTCTCGTCAGATATTAAACAGGTGATCTTCTCAGCTTTACAGTAATTACCTCTCATTTAATATTGTGTTTACTATTAATAGTAGTTAGTGCATAGTAATGTAGTAGGAAGACAGAATATTCTCTTCCCTTTTGACATGTATATATATAAGTTCAAAGTTTCTTTTACCAGTTGTTATGGAGAATCTGATTCATTTATCAAGTTTATGCATTTGAGAGTTATTTGTCAAAACTGATCTCACTCTACATCACTTGGTTAAGGTTGATTGCACATGTCAGATTAGAAAGAATGGTAAATATTCTTTTTGGACAAGTAACATTGATTGGTGGCATTTTCTCTTTTACATGGATTTATAAGACCATGTTGTCCTGTCATCTGGGTTCAATAAAGGCCTGTTTTCAATCCCCAATGTAGCTAACACCACTGTACATAACAGCTCTGAATTAATGTGATTTGTCAGTAGCAATAGGCCACAGTGATAACCTGAACATGCTGCTACATCTTATTCTGACTGATCTATGACATAGCATTGCCCATTTATTCTTTTACACAGCATAATAAATAGTCACTGGGCTTCTACTTTCAGGGCAAATATTGAGCAGCTGAAACAATCACTAATTTACACAATGGTTTATCTTTCCTCCAGCTGACTTCAGGGGCAACTCAAGCAGCTGCGCTGTAAAACTTAATGAGTTCAAACATGCTAATTTGTCACACAACAGGGCAAATGGTACATGTTTTGCCATTAATATTAGTCAGAATTAGAAGGTGATTCGGGCACTTACTGTACAAAAATACATGTACTCTATTGGTATATAAAGAGAACAGTTTGCCATACTACAGTGTCATAGATGTATTCTAGCCATTTCCAGGAAAATGGCCTAGAAAAAAAAAAGATTTTTCCCTCTGTCGTGGTTTAAGCCCAGCTGTAAATCAGCTACACAGTTCATTAGCTCCCCCCCCTTTTCTCCCCCTGCTCTCGGAGGCATGGGGAGGAGAATTGAAAGAATGTAACTCCCACGGGTTGAGATAAGAACAGTCCAGTAAGTAAGGTATAACACAAATCACTGCTGCTACCACCAATAATAATAATGACAAGGGAAATAACAAGGGAAGAGAATGCGACCGCTCACCACCTGCCGACCAATACCCAGCCCTACCCCAGCAGTGATCTAACCCTTCTGAGTAACTGCCCCCAGTTTATATACTGGGCATAACGCGCTGTGGTATGGAATACCTCTTTGGTCAGTTTGGGTCAGGTTTCCTGTCTCTACTTCCTCCCGGCTTCCCCTCCTCCCTGGCAGAATATGAGACTCAGAAAGTCCTTGGTCAGACAAAACATTTGAGCAATAACTGAAAACATCGGTGTTATCAGCGCTGTTCCCAGGTTGAAAGTCAAAAACACAGCACTGCACCAGCCACTAAGAAGGAGATAAATGACTGCTACTGCTGAACCCAGGACACCCTCACACTAGAACTTACACTCGTGTCCTGGGTTCCCATTTTTTGACTGCAGAGAAGAAGAATGTGTGTTATGTTAATTCTGTTTCCACTGTTTATAGTCTCTGGACAAATTGCATCTGTATGATTATGAGCCAGCCACCTGCACTAACTTTTATACATACATGGAAGTTTCTGAAGTGACCCTGTATTACCAGGTGGTTTCATGTTCAGTGAAGACAATATGTTGTGTAGTAACTGTGTAAAGGAATTATGTGTGGTGGCCACACGAGCAGTTCCTCAGGCCTTCACGTTCCTTTGTGTTGCTTGCAGCTTCTCCAATATGAGCAGCATCTGGGCTGCACACTGTGTAAATTGGTGTATAACTCTGCTACTTGTACCAGCTTCTGAAGGGTGCTGCAGGTGTGGAGTACATAACTGGTTAAATGCGTCTCTGTGTCAGATCAGGAGGTAATTACATCTGCTTTGTTAACATACAATAGACATGGTAGAAAGGGACAATAATGATACTGTAAACCAGTCGTGATCAACATGGAAAAAGGATTAAACACCTGTGATTGATAGATTCAATCAGGAGGGACAGTATAGGTCATTTGACTTCAGTTTTCCTCAAAGGTCATTCTGATCCAAGGATCTACGAAAGGTGGTTCTACCAAAGATAGAATCTGCCAGAAATAGGCACTTTATTTGCCATATTGCCATAGTAATTCTTCTGAGAATTATTTGTCACAACCTTTGATTTCTTGTTGATTTACATATTCATGGAGGTTCCTGGGGTGAAGTTGGGATAAGTTGTCACTGCCATATCTGTGAAATGAAAAGTATATGTCTGCACTCTTTATTTTTCATTTCTCAGTTAGATGTCTACTCCCTTCATGCAAAAGAAAGAAAACCTTAAGAACACATGCTTGTCTATCTTTCGAACTCTCTAGAATTAGCTTGTCATGAAATGTAAAAGTAATGTGTAGTTGTAAAAGCCACTGCCAGCATATTGCTCACTGGTGGCTGATGGCTAAGTAGATTTAGAAATGAAAGGGGTTATTATAAAGTGATTACTGAATAGCTAGGTATGTCATTTTAAACAAGCAACTAAAATCTTGGTTGCAGATTTGGAATGTAATCTTGTTTGTATCATTCATACTTAAAATCTGATTTTGATTGTGGAGGAGTAATCATGTAATGTAGGTAATTTGACAAAAATATATCGACTGATGTTTTTCTTTCATTCCTTATTTAAATGTATTAGAATTTAAATGACTCACCATTCAGAGTGTACCTATAAAATGACAACATAAAGAAATATTAGATTCAATTTACATTGATTGAGATTCAAATTTTACAATAAAGTTAAAAGTTTGGGTATCACCTTCCATAAAAGAAAATACTGTATAGAAACTAACACATAAAAAATGCTCCCTTTAAAAGGGTGTTTTTGGTGATTAAAAGGGTGTTGATGATTAGACCGATATATTTTACAACTGTGAATGTCAGCCTGAAGGCATAGGCCTCATGGGATATGTGTAGCCATGAATTGGAGAATAAGAGATGAAAAAGTTAAGGAAACCATCTCAGGTAGAAACCGTCTCATCATTCATGTTTCGATATCCAGTGTTTGTAATAGTACATTACTAAAAGCTTAAATACAATGCCTCGTCTGGTTTCAAGCGACAGCTACACTTAATTTTTGTAAGCAGTGAACTGGTGCCTCGGATGCTTATTAGAATGTGTTTTCAGTAAATCTTCTAAAATTGGTGAGATATCAGCATTCTCTCCCAAGAATTCCTATATTTCTAGGTTGCGTTTCAGCTAGAAATATCATTAAAAAAAATCTCCCAGTCATAAGGTAATATTAGTACTTATGATCCTTCCTGACGAAAGTAGACTGGTACTATATTTCACATTTGAATTTGTGGAGAAGTGAGTGAGGATTCAAGCTGTCTCATGTTAAGAATTTAACCTGCTCATTTTAGTGCTATGAGCGCTGAGTATGTGTGGTGTTGTTTTCTGAGCTCCCACATTGTGGAACTAACCAATTCTGGCCACAAAGTACAGAAAAGCCTGTGGAAAGCTGTGCTGTGCTGTAGCGAGTTAGAAATAAGACTGAGAATTAGGATTCCACAGCTTTTGCTGATGCCTTGTAAACTTTAGCAGATAATTAATTTCTTTTGAGCTTCAGTTTCTTTGTATATAAACTAGGAGAAATGCTATTATTGTTCCTCATACAGATACATAATTTTAATTACAGAACACTTTGAAAGTATATGCTAGAACAAAATCAGTGAAAGCACAGTCTTGTATCTGGTTCCATGCTGAAGAGGAATGGTGTTAGCCGTAATCTGACTAACAGCATTATACCTTGGAAGATGCTAGCTTTTCACTTTTGCCCGTTAGCCTGCTGGCATCTCTGGCAGGAAAATGAGGCTGAGTATGAGCACATGCTGTAAGTGTGAATCTTGCAGTTTTCAGATGCTGGAAGTGGTTTATTGAGAAATAGAAAACTGTCTGGGATGGGTTGCCCTGAGATACATTTTTTTATACTTAAGCCTTGTCGTGGACACCCCTCTATTGTGACAGAGTGGATGCTGATTACTGAGTAAAGGTGCTGGGCAAAATCTGCAGGAAACATCCACTTATGAGTGCTTTAAAGTCTGCAGTAATTTTGAAGGGTTCAGAAGGGATCCCCACAAGCTACTGCTCAAAGTTAGCATCCAGATAACTTTAGGGTACATACATCCTTGCATTCATTTTCCTTCACTGTCATTTTGACTCTGGAAGATGAATAGAATTCAAAAGAGGATAATTTTTTTTAAGACTTTAATTAAAAAGAACTTATTTCTCCCCCCCCCCCCCCCCCCCCAAGAATTTGCTCAAAGAAAACAAGGCATAGTCCAGTTTTCATGGTACTTTATATAGATATACAAACCTGATCATTCCTCTTTTGGGGTGCAGATGTCTTATCATTTCAGTTCTGCTGTCTCATAGTTCTTTCTCATTAGCACTGAAGCTCTACAGGGCTTGCATCCCAGCATTTTTTAAAGTGTCACAGAGTATGTTTAGAAGACTTACGGAAGTGCTGCTTTTCTGTGGGAGGCATCTATTTTTGCAGAAGGAGAGACGTGTTCTTTTTGAAATGCTATTAGGAAGTAACAGTGAAAGATTGGTGAGAATTTTAAATACCATAGCTTGAAACCTTTCCAGAAGATGCTGGCTATCTTCTGTGGTCATTTACTCCTACCTGAATAATCTTAGTAACTATTGCTATCAATTTCCATGTCTGTTCCATGCCAGGAAGTAGAGATATCCCAGATGAAGCCAATGTTTCAAGTTTTTTACAAATTTACAACTTATCTTTAGTGCTTTTAATATTTTCCCTTTCTGCCCAAACAAGCTGTGTTCTTAGATAAGGAAGATGACCACTCTCTAATGTGCCCCTCTTCACTCTTCATTTTGGGATCTTCAGCAGCTTTGTGCGCACTGGTAGCTTAGTCTTTGGTTTAACATTGAAGTGATGGGACTCAACAGGACGATAACATCAGCAACATCATACTAGTATTTTGATTTTGATCATGCGTCATTTGTCCCTTTTTTTCTTCGTTTCCTTCTCTTTGTTTGATTCCTTTCTTTTATAACCCTAATAATGGGCAGTATGCAAAATCATGAGGGTAAAGTGGCCCTTTTCTTCCTTTAATCCTAACTATAAAGCAGTTCTTCATAGTAAGCAACAAATTTGACTGTTCCTTTGGCTTTGAGATGCAGCTGCATAGATCTAATACTTCTGTTGACCAAAATAAAAATGTGTTAAAAAACGATGGAGTTACACCACCCAAAATCTTGCCCATTGAATATTTCCTCACAGCATTCTTCAGGTTTTGGAAACTGAAATTCAGAAAACACAGATCTGTTACCAGATCTGATAAATCATGTGGTATTTTGAGTAAAGAGGAGCTCTTGTTGAACTTCAATCTGTTGTTGAAGAATGCAGACGAAGAAGAATTACAGTATAAAAATCATTCCATCACAGTTTAATGTGATCTTTTACAAAACTGTCTGACCAATTTTGCAAGCAGCTTCAAATTGTTTGCACTCATGTATATCAAATCAAATAAGGACAAGCCGAACAACTAACATATTTTGCCTACTTTCTTGTTTGTTGTCAACAGCAGATGTATACAAATCTTGAGACTTGTTTTCTAAAAACAAACCAAACATTGTTACTTTGATAGCAGCTGGCTTAGAAGGAATATAGTCTCTTCCCCTATAGATGAGATTATATTTCATTACCTCATGATCTGTGCCCCTGAGGCATAACATAATATCTAGACTACTGAGGAACAGCAGAGTATCCGTGTATCTGGAGAGCTGTAGAGTGAGTAGAGAGGTCTGGCTTTAAAACCTCTGCAGGGTGGAGTTTTACCAAGTAAAGAGAAATACAGATGAAGTATGGTGTGCATAAATATATTTAAAGTTGTGATCTCCTTAATTAATTTTTGGTTAATTGTTTAAGGTTTTATTTTTTCCTGCATGGAGAATTGAACTTTCCGTGTCACCTCCTCACCTGTTCTGTTTTGTTCTTCACTGGAAGGTACTTCTGATTCAGTAAAGTGAACTGACAGCCCGATACCGGAGTAGCATGGAGTGTCAGAAAATCATCACACCACCATTCTTTTCTTCATCTCTTATTTCAGTAGGTCTGTGCAGTCTGTGGTGAAAAGACAAAACTTCCCAGACTGAGTTTTCATTCTAAACCCAAGTTTTGATGATCAATGACAGGATCCTAAAAATACACCTAAATGTCTCTCTGATTCTGAAATTGACTTTCTGAAGAAGCATTGTACTTGTGGCAAGAGGTAAAGGGTGAAGTTCTAGCGAAATGAGTTGTGAATTGCAGCTGCAATGGAAATTGATCCTGTCTGTCAGCCTCTGCTCCATATTCTCAGGAAAAGAGTGGAGCAGAGAATCACCAATTAAATGGGATGCTAAAGTGCCAGGGGCTAGAACCAGGCTTGCTAGTCCCTCAGGTCAGAGCTGCAACTGTCAGAATTCACTCCTGGATACCCTGCTGAAACTGGCAGAAGGAGAGCAGTATGAAAAATGCTGCAGGTGCCAGCAGGGGAATTAGTAAGAACTGTCTGGCCAAGCTTCTGGCATGACAGGCAGTACACTCCTTTGGGAAGAAAACCTCGTCTCTTATGAATTGTTAGGCCTTATTCTCCCCATTTGCCTCATGATTTTACCAGTGAGGCATAAGAAAATAGCTGGGATACTGAGGAATGACAGAGGCTCAGTTCATCTAGAGAACTCCCAAGTGAGTTGAGAAGTATGGCTGCATAGCCTCTCTGCAAGGTGGGCCTTTCCCAAGTGAGGAAGAAACAAAGGTTCATCAAATAGCTGTTGTGGTATGAGGTGTATATGTTGCATAACAAACGGTGTGGCATATTAATCTCCTTATTCATTTTCTGTACTTAAAAATGTGATTTCAGCTGTGATTAACGCTGTGAAATGGCAATTGTCTATGTAGCTATTCCTTACCTTACTTGATGCAAGGTAGCAACAGCAGTCCATTGCTGGAATGATAATCTTCAAGTACCACATGAATAGCTAGGGTAAGTCTGTTGAGCACAACATCAGCATCTCTATCGAATGCTTATTTTTTCCACTTACATTTGAGAACTCACTATGGGAAAGTGATAAAAAGATCTGGTAGAAAATAAAATCAGATAAAGTAAGTCGGTATGCTGTGGCAATTAAGTCAGCTTCCCCTTTTAAAACATAGTCATTAGCTGTCATTCATTTTGTGTTGCTTAACATTTTTCTTTCCCCAAGTATCCTGCATCCTTCATAATTAAGAATATATACTTTCCAGGTATTGGAAGTGATCTACTATGCTCTCAGAAGCATGTCGCATTAAATATTTCCTCTGGGGTATACAATGATAGCTCCAGAGAAGTTCAGTGCTAACTTGATCAAATGGAAACTTACTTTTCTATCTTTTGTTGCAGTAACTGCTATTTTTCATGGCTGTTTTGAGCCATATGGGGTTTTGATCAAAAAATTCCATTGTTACATTAGCTTTTATTTCTGGTTAAAAGTAGAAATGTTCCTCTTCATCTCTTTCCTGCTTATTGTATGAATTAACTGTTCTTAACCAAAAATTATATTTGACTAAAAACTCAAATATACAGAGCAGATGAGAACTGATATCCTCAGATCTGTAATGAAGTCATGTCTGATAAATCAAAGAAGCATGGTATTGGAAAGAAAAATAAAATAAACGGAATAAAGTAGCGGTACATCAGGCATTAGGTTTATTTGATGAAAGAAATAATAAAGCATCATCTTTTTCGCTAACCATCTCCATTTTGAGAATTTCAAAGAGACATTGAGGACACAAAGTGAGTAAATTCATTGTATAGGCCTGTATCTTCAGAGGCTTTTTCACGGACAAACCTCTTTGGAATATTCAACCTCACTTTCTCTGTGGACATCCCCCAAAACCCGCAGTTATCCCACTTGGTGCTTCATACAAGATGTTGCCTTAATGACTTCCTGTGCTGTGTCCCAGAGGGTTCTTTTTATATTCTAACTCTTCCTTTCTTTCCGCTACATGCTGTCACTGAGTTGCTGACACTCTACACTTAACCGTGAAGGGGTCATTAGGGCCCTATCAGTTCCAGAATCTCTTAATGAATGGTAAGAAAAACAGGTATGAGCTGTATAGCTGTCTGATACTACAGATTACAGAAGTATGAGAGGAACCAAAGCAACCAGGGTATTTGCCTTATCCGATGAGCTTTATCCTGTGAATATAAACAAAAACTGTATTGTCTCCATCTTTACAATAGTATTTCTTTTTACCCTGGTCTGTTTTGTTAGAAGTAAAAATGTATTTGTCATTCTCATAGCAATGACTTCAGGATTTAACTAGAGGGCTAACTCATACTTTTTATTAAGGTAATATGACATAAGAATATTTTCCCTCTGGGCAGAAATCTTCGATAGGTTTTGGTCCATTTACTTTTTTTCTTTTTTATTTTTTTTCACAGCTTGGAAACACTCAGTTTCAGTTTCAAAATGCTATGAATTAGTTTTATATCTCCAATAAAATGATTTCTCAGCTCCCGTGTGAGTTTTCTGATGTGCCTACTATGGAGCTAAGCAGGCTGTTCCGTATTCTTGCAGCTAGGAGCTTTGTTCAGCTGCTTAATGTTGCATGTCAGGGTCACCCCAATTTTGTTGATTTTCTAGTCCTATTAAGCCCATTCAGGTAGCAGTACAGTTACACAATACCCACCAAATATCCTTTGCTGTTCACAGTCTCACCTACATGAAGAAATGCTTAACAGGAAATAAAAAGAAGAAAAAAAAAAAGAAGAAAACTACTTTTTCATTACATTTATATCTGAATTATGCAGAAGTAAATGCTTAAAGACATGAAACTTCTAGGACTTACTAATCTTTGAGCTTTGCCCTCAGTAATCTTAGTTGTAGCAGTAGAAAATGTCCTAAACACCAGGATTCTTAGCTGGGGTATCTGTGTGTGGAAGCAGGTAAACGGCTCTATAGTGGTTTATCCTGGGTGAGTATGTTTTTGCCAGTCAGTCACTGGAAAGGAGACCAGTATTAGATCTCTTATTAAATTTGTTGTACTTTGCCATTTTGTCACCGATTGTCAAATGTTCTATGTATGTTGGTGATCAACACTGTTGGGTAGTGGCAATTAGAAAAAAAAAAAAAAAAAAAAAAAGAAAGAAAAAAGAATCTGGAGAATTTGAAAGCAGTAAAAAATACCATGCTTTGTAGATGTTAGAGAGAACAAGCAATTTCTTAACACCTTTTCTTCAAGGAGTTAAGATGAATAGCATCTTTGAACAAATATTTCAAGCATGCAGGGATTTTATTAAAAAGTAAAAAGATGAAATCCTGTGTAAATTGTTTAGAACATTCCTAGTGAAGACATGTTGATTAATAAACATAAAAGAGGGAAGATGCATATTAATTTGTTTACGTGTAAGAGGCTTCTAGCTCATTAAAACTCTTCTAAGTATTTAACTAGTGAAGCAGTGGATAAAACCAGACATTGTCTTTAATCTTGTTGAGGGCTCCAATATGAAAAAACCTCAGATTATTGCTAAATATGTATAATAGCTTTTTTAATGAGAGTGTTTTGAAAACGTTCTGGGAGGGTGTCAACTCAGTGGTTTTGCTGTGATATGGTGGAAGTTTGGGTTCACTTTTCTGTCTCAGTCACTGGGACCAGTAGGACTGAATGTAGACAAGGCCCTTGGTGGCATGGTTTGTTGGTGGACTTGGCAGTCCTGGGGTAAAGGCTGGACTTGAATGATCTTAAAGGTCTTTTACAACCTAGCTGAGTCTATGATTCTATGACGAAAATTTAACTACATCAGTGACAATCTTTGGTTCTTGTGTATAAGTAGCCATGTTCTTGGTTATGATTCTGTTAGATGTGATATATGGGGACAGCCAGCATGGCTTCACTAAGGGGAAATCCTGCCTGACCAATCTGGTGACCTTCTATGAAGGGGCTACGGAACTGATGGACAGGGGCAGAGCAGTTGATGTCATCTACCTGGACTTGTGTAAAGCCTTTGACACTGTCTCCCATGACATCCTTCTCTCTAAGTTGGAGAGACATCAATTTGATAGGTGGACCACTCGGTGCATAAAGAACTGGCTGGATGGCCGCACGCAAAGAGTAGTGCTCAGTGGCTCAGTGTCCAGCTGGAGACCAGTAACGAGTGGTGTCCCCCAGGGATCGGTGTTGGGACCGGTCTTGTTCAACATCTTTGTGGGTGACATGGACAGTGGGATTGAGTGCGCCCTCAGCAAGTTTGCCGATGACACCAAGCTGTGTGGTTCGGTTGATAAGTTGGAGGGAAGGAATGCCATCCAGAGGGACCTTGACACGCTTGTGAGGTGGGCTGATGCCAACCTAATGAAGTTTAACCATGCTAAATGCAAAGTCCTCCACCTGGGTCGGAGCAATGCCAGGCACAGCTACAGGTTGGGCGGGGAGGAGATTCAGAGCAGCCCTGCGGAGAAGGACTTGGGGGTGTGGGTTGATGAAAAAATGAGCATGAGCCGGCAGTGTGCGCTTGCAGCCCAGAAAGCCAACCGTATCGTGGGCTGCATCAAAAGGAGCGTGACCAGCAGGTCGAGGGAGGTGCTCCTGCCCCTTTACTCTGCTCTCGTGAGACCTCACTTGGAGTATTGTGTGCAGTTCTGGTGTCCTCAACATAAAAAGGACATGGAACTGTTAGAACAAGTGCAGAGGAGGGCCACGAGGATGATCAGGGAACTGGAGCACCTCTCGTATGAAGATAGGCTGAGAAAATTGGGGCTGTTCAGCCTGGAGAAGAGAAGGCTGCGTGGAAACCTCATAGCAGCCTTCCAGTACCTGAAGGGGGCCTATAGGGATGCTGGGGAGGGACTCTTCATTAGGGACTGTGGTGAGAGGACAAGGGGTAATGGGTTTAAACTTAAACAGGGGAGGTTTAGATTGGATCTGAGGAAGAAATTCTTTACTGTGAGGGTGGTGGGGCCCTGGAATGGGTTGCCCAGGGAGGTTGTGGATGCTTCATCCCTGGCGGCGTTCAAGGTGGGGTTGGACATAGCCTTGGATGGCATGGTTTAGTGTGAGGTGTCCCTGCCCATGGCAGGGGGGTTGGAACTCGATGATCTTGAGGTCCTTTCCAACCCTTACTATTCTATGATTCTATGATTCTATGGCTGGTTATTGACTGAGAGATCACCAGGAAAGCACAAGTGCAGTAGGTATGTGCTGATGTGCCTTGTCTGCTTCTTTTTATTCTTTGCTAAACAACTATGACAAACTGAGGTATTTTTACTGCTTATTTGGGGGGGGGGGGTGGAACTACTACCAGGTAATGTTTATGAGAAAAGAACCCTATGGACTATTTTAGAGGAACTGAAATATTAACTTAATGACCTGACCAAATAGAGATTGAGTAATTGCATTCAGTCTAACTTAAAAACAAATGAATAAGAAATAGCTGAAGAACCACATAACACTTTTTCTTTGTATAAACAGTCCTGGGAGAAAATCACCATGTATTTGCAAGTTTTCCCTTAAATTAGCTTTTCTTGTTAGAGACTGGTTTTGTTCAGGCTTTTGCTCTAAAAGCGTTAACGCAAATTAATTTGTAAAAAAAAATTGGATGCATTTATTTTTTGCTGATAGGTAAAATAATAAGCATCATTTAAACTGTATCATGCACTTTGAGTTAAAGCATAAAAACTTTCTGGTACTTTGCTCTTCAGTTTTCATCAAAGACTTTTCTGTCCCTTTGTCATGTTTTGTTTGAGGTTTTTTCCCTGTTTTTTCAGATCTATGCTTTCATTTCATTGTCATTTGCACTATTAGAGTTTAAGCAGTGAATTTCTGTTTCTGCTTACACGTCATATTTATGGAAATGTGCAACTTGCTACACCTGTTACTTACTACTATAATATGAATAAATAATCATACTAGAATTATGTTGATAATTTTGCAGATCCAATGCGTGGGCCACGAAAACTAGAAGTTGTGGAGATCAAATCTAGACAAATCACCATTTGCTGGGAACCATTTGGATATAATGTCACACGTTGCCATCGATACAACCTCACAGTCCATTACCGTTACCAGGCTGGAGGTCAAGAGCAAGTGAGAGAAGAAGTAAGCTGGGATACAGAAAGTTCACATCCTCAGCACACAATTACTAATTTATCACCATATACAAATGTCAGCATCAAATTAGTACTAATGAATCCTGAAGGACGAAAAGAAAGCCAGGAACTTGTAGTACAAACTGATGAAGATGGTGAGTCTTATATTTACAAATATTTATGCATACATACTGTCTAATAGTCAATACACTTCTGTATAAAAGCATGTTCTACTTTCACTCAAATCTGTAACAGATTTCCCACCTAATTCACCAATTTTAAGGTATTAAAGGGTCCATTGGAAGTGTTAAAATGAGTTTTTGCATAACCTAAAACATCACGCATCATTTAATAATTTCTTCATTAAACTGATAACTTATGCTTGAGCTATATTCTGCCTATTCAAAGTTCCAGTATCATTTTGAAGGAATTTCAGGTGATTGTCCACAGTATCTTCATGTAAGCTTTCCTATAGAACGATGTGCTCAACATTAAATATTTGTTCTTGATTTGTGATTTAATTTTTTCCTCTAGCTTTCGCTTTCCAACTACTGGACACTGTTAGTTGCTTATTCAGATAATATCCGTATATTCCATATACTGACATTGAAATATATTTATATATATTCCCTTCCTTTTGAGTATTTGCAGCTAACGTGGGTTTTCAGATCTCATTTTTTAAATTTTGAGCAATAATTTAATTTATGAATGTCTTTTTTCAAAAAAGCATGACAACAGAATTGGCTAATGTGGCTCTGTAATGTTCTAATAATATTACATGGAAAGGTCATGCTGTCCTCCTAAGTCCTCTGTGATGTTATTGTGATTATACTTGCGGAGAGTTTACTGGAACTCTGTTAGCTATGATACCAAAATGTGATTCCTTGTTGAATTGGTCATGCGTCAAGAATCAGTTTCACCTTCCCAAAGCGTTCTGTACTGAGATATAGCCCCTTCATGCTCTCTACAAGTGCACCCGAGTCTTTTGACCTTGCTTTTAACTATTTTAAAATGCATACTGTTCAAAGAAACCTTATCAAATGACTGGCATTGCTTTGTATAACAGATCCGTCCTCCTCGCTGTTTTATCGTCTGCAATCTGAACAGGAATGGCTTTGTATTTTCTTCCAGATCAGTGATAGATTTACGGCAAACATGTTGGAAAGATTTCTAGAAAAAAAATCAACAATGATGAGTTCCTCATATAACAAATACTTGGAGTCTGTCATTTAAACCTATTAAATCATTTACCATCTGCTGTCTTGGTTTTGTGTACTACTAATTTCTAATCAAAATATATGAGGGAATAAATTAAGCAATTTAGGAATGTATAGTTGCTATTGCAAAAGATTTGACAAAGCATAGCTAAAAAAACATTGTTTAATTAGAATTAATTCTGCTGTCATCCTCTAATTTTATTCAGTTCAACTGTAGGATGACAAAGCTAAAGATCTTACTGTTATCTGGGCTGTTCATATATTTTCTGTAGAATTTTGCATAACATGTTCTTATTCCTGGCCCTCTAGAACTTTATATTATTCCAAGACCTATTAAAAAACAGTATCAGTAGTTGAGAGAATACCTTGGACAAAAATTGCAACCTTTTAGTATACTGTACACCTCCGGTAAGGTACATAAATCTGGATGACCCAAATAACCATCATAATTTTTCAAATCACACAATCATGTAGATTGCAGGGGACCTCCAGAGCTCATTTAGTCCAACCTTTAGCTCAGAGCGTGTTCTACTGTATTTTCACATATAGTTTGTGGAAAAGTGCTAACCCATCAATGCCTGTTGCCTCACAGCAGTCCTGTGTGCATTTTTTAGGATTTTCTTTTCTCATTCCATTGCAAGTGTTCCAAAAATAAAATTGCAAATACATGTCCATGTTACACATATTCTTCTCTGAAAACTGCATTGAGATTGGCTGAGGGATAAGGAAATTGTTACAGAACAAACAGTAAAGAGAAATAGATGTTTGACAGTGGTCTGACATCCATGACTCTTCAGAGCTCATTCTCATAAATTAAGAGACTTTTAAGAAAAATGAATAATCTTAGATATTTGGTTTGGCTGCTTCATAATTTCCTTACATTCACCCTGTTGTAGGTCTTCAGGTCTAATGTCAGTGAGCACTGCTGTTCTGTTCAACATGTGGCTCATCTTTCCAGGCTAACCATTCTAGTTCAGTCTGTTGAAGCTATACCTTGTGACTTCAATACTTGTCCATTTTAATATATGAATGTTTACTATATTTTTCACTGCGGGACTGTAACACTATTGATAAGTAGGTACCTCAAGTAGATTTCACTTGCAGGAATTTGTATTTGAGATATTGCCTAATTCCTTATAAAATGCTGGCTTGTCCTTTTCTTTCATTAGTAGCATTTATGGGAAGAGAGTTATGCTCACTAATTCCTTCTCACACTGAAGGTGACACATTTCCTTTATGGCACGGTTTTCTTTACTTAATCATTTTTCTCCTGAACTGCCCTGGCCTTTGCTTCAGTCTTGGGGAATTAATAGTGAGACGGATTTCACGCCTCAACAACCCAAATATTAAGCAGAGTGTCTCCTTCTGAAATTTTTCTCAACAGATCATTTTTTCCTCTTTTTATCCATTAGTCCCGAGTGCTGTGCCACTTGAATCCATTCAAGGGAGCACCTTCGAAGAGAAGATTTTTCTTCAGTGGAGAGAGCCAGCGCAAACATATGGTGTAATTACTCTGTATGAGGTACCTAGCATTTTGCCATGTTTAAATTTTTATGTATAGTTTTGATTTTCAAAAGTGCATAATTTGTAAGAAATATTTTTTTTTTTTTTACAGTGTATGTAAAATGAATCTTCTTTTTGAAGATAGTACCGGTTACAAAGTAATAAAATCACATACGTAACGTAGGAGTGAATTATGCAAGAAGCAAACTGTCCCTGGGTTATCAGCTCTAAGAAACCTGATATTTTTAGAACCATGTGATACAGCATTCAACCTAGTAATGTGGATCAAATATTGTAAAGATTGAAAGAGAGATCTTAGTGAAGTTTTTAATAAGTAGGAGGCACTACACAGTGGTGACAGTCAACATCACATTTAGATAAGACTCATTACGGAGGGCCTATTGTAATAGAAACAAGCAGGCATAATTAAAAAAAAATCACCTAACATTTTTTAAATGCAAATTAACCAAAATTGTATGTTGTTAGATGTCTAAAATTCGCTGCTTTTCCTCGTGTAGAACCTTTGCCTGAATACCTTTTAGAAAAATTGACAAAAGACTGCACAGATTAAGCTGTCAGACAGTAATCACTGTTAAGCTTCTTACCTGACCTTACTACAAAATTGGTATTGAAATGGTTTGTTTTAAAAAAAAACGCCTAAATGAGATACTGTGTAAAAGAAAAGTTGAATTGAATGGTAACCTATTGATACTGTTTTGAAAACTACTCTATCGTAAGAGGATAAAATGTTATGAAAAAGTATGAATTGATTTTTTTATAAAACTAACTACTTTCCAGCTAATTCAACAGTTGCCTGTCTTCAGGGATCAGAATGTTTCAGTTAAGATGTTAATGTTCTTACTGATGTTAGGCTTTATGTACATAGACACATACCATGATGAACCATCTTTCTACTTACAAACACTCATGCACATCTAAGTACATTGCTGAGTAGTATATGCACTGTATACACGCAGTTCATTCTGTAATATATATATATGCATACAACTCCATCATCTGTAATGGGAGTTGTGCAGATGTATTCAGAGATGGAAAAGAATAGCATGGCCAGACTTTCTAAGGTAGTCAGAACTGTGCAAGTCAAAAGAAACTAGTATTCCAACAGTGAACAGAATATTGAAAAGTAAATGCTGGTATCTCCTTATAGTGTTTATCTAATGCACCTCAAATCAGAGTGTCAGGGAGCAAGGCAAACAGTTAAGTCGTAAACTTGATTTAATTACTTTTTAAGTAAAAGATACCAACGGACTGATGCAACCAAACTGTCCCTTGTTTTAAAGATGCTGACTCAGTCCAATCAGGTGGCTAACTGTGTACAGACACCTAATTGCTAAAAGTTTATTTGTCAGTACTTTTTCTGCCCTGATGTTTGCTTATAAGCCTAAAATGTATCACAAAGGTTTTATAAATATGACTGCTAAACTACCCAGAGGCAACCAAATATACACAGTGAATCATGGGGACATTTCATCTATTTGAAATGTATACTTGAGGTGAAATAAGAAAGTATACTTCAGGCATATTTTATGTAACTGAAGCAGGTCACAGGGTAAGATCCAGACAAGTTAGATGAAATTTATGTACCTGTGGTTTATAGATTGATTTAGGCTATTCATGATGTCTCAGTAGGCACCTCTCTGACTGATTGTTGTGCTGTCAAAGGTAGTGGATCCAGCACAGCTCCAAACAACCCAAGCTTGTGAAGTGAGGTGTCTAACTCCTGCCTACAACTTGTTGCAAGCCAAAGCTTAGAAAAAGAGCATCTAAGCCCTGTCTGTGTGTACATCAAATATTCTGATCATGAAAAGCACAGCCACTAAAGTTGCTGTTACACAAATATATGCTGTATTTGGTATGTTCATGAAAACTATGGTGCCCTTGGCATTCATCTTTCAGATGAGCACTAACCTAGTAAAGAGAAGGTCAGGGTACGGGACATTTCAGACTGAAGGATTCCCCAGTTCATTATAACATACTTGCAGAGGCATGCAGCAAGGGGCATATGGTTCTTCCATTCACCTGTCACCTGCCACTGGGCTGTACACAACCAAGGGTAAAAGAATTGTAGTGCCAGAAGGAAAGCAATGATGTGAGTGCCAAATACTTAAGTCTGGAACTGAAGAGGCGTGGCTTGGGTAAGGCAAAACTGCAAGTATGTAAGCCTGAGTCAGACGTAGGAGCAAAAGTTGCTCTTTCCAGGGCAAGCTCTTTAGCTGGTCGCTGCTTTTTATAGGGGTAGCCTTAAAAGTACAGCAGCAAACACGTTCTTTCAGCAGGAAGTCCCAGGGTCTTGATCCCAGCAGACACGTGAACTTAATGTGCAGTCCTGAGTCTGCATCCATGCAGCCAGTGAGAAAGCTCCATCTTCTCACCTCTGTATCTACCATTTCTTACTGTGAGTGCCTAACTTTACATGTTGTTAAAAATCTCATAACTTAGCCTGTTTCCAGGGGCCAGGCATTTGCTTTTAGTGCCTGAAGGAGACAGTCTTTTAATATATGTAGATTTTACATACATTAGAAGTGTGTTGAAGTATCAAGTATTAAAGTATTCATTGCTATTCTGAAATTGCATGCAAATCCAATTATTTCACCAATATTTAAAGAAAAAAGCCTTTAGATGAAGAAACGACATAATGACGAATTATACTATTTTCCTTTGCTATCACCAGTACAGATCCACAGTTGGAGGAATAAAGGGATTAGTCCTTTGGGCAAGGTTCTGTCTAAATTTGATAAAAATAGTCAGGATCCAGTAAGAAAATGACCCTCATGCCTTTTTTTTATATCCGTCGTTCTGGAACATCAGCTCTTAGCTATCTAATAACTAAATGCTGCAAAAAAATTGTAAAAATGTAACACAGCCTGTGGAGTCTCCAATATCCTCCCATTATTTTGAAAAGAACTTAAATGAGATTCTGGAAAATCCAGTTAAGAATCATAGAAATGTAGAAAACAGAGTTTAAAGGGAGCTGCAAGACATCATTTAGTTCACATATCTGCATCAAAACAGGATCAACTGTGTATAAAATGTAGTTGTAATGCAGTTGTTCAAGCTGTCTTTTAAAATCTCAGAAAAGAGTTCTGATCCACTCTCCCACAAGCAGACATAGCATCAGTTACCATCAGAAAGGGAGATTATTTTGGGCAATATGTAACCTTTATTTCTTTACTGATGAAAGTTCAGATATTTGGTGATGTAATATTCTTCTGCCATAAGCAGTAGAGTGATTTGAGCCATTTTTAGGGCACTTCCAGTGCAGTTTATGGATGAGGAGTTGTAGAGGATCTGCCTGTACCTACTGAAATAATGTTGGGGTTTATCTAGGTGGTATCAAAGGTTTATTACCAATTTTCCAGACTTTATTGGTATTATGTTAGATGGGTCATATAAAAATCAATTTTCATGAAGTCAGAGGTTCTAGGAAATTGCAAGTGTTTAAGGTGTGTAGTGCCAACACTTAGATGTTTCTATGTACTGTCTTATTAAGTATAATGATATGGAATAAATATAGCTAAAGGAATGTCAGTTATCACTTTGTATAATAAGAGTGTTTGGAATTATTTGCATAAAAACGAAATTTTAAAAAGGAGGGGTGACTCATTTTTACTTTTTTAATGGATTTCTTCTTTTAAAATTCTCATTACAGGGCATAGTAATTAATAGAAGAAATCTGAATCAAGTTTTACTGTGAACTTCTATTAACGTTTCTAATGAAAACTGAAAATACTGCTTGAATCAAAGAAAGAGCTGAGGATACAATATACACTCTGCATATATTACTTAACATTTTATCTCTGTTTTCCTCCAATGTGTATCTGACCTAGGTACAATATAATAACCTGAACAAGTCCAAATTAGCAATTACGATAGCTAAGCTTCAGACTAATGTAGAAGCTTTACCCACTTCCTGAAAAATTTGCCTTAAGCTGCCCTTATCATCTTTTGTGGATAATCTTATTCAGAGCAAAGTGTAATTATAATGAAGTCAGCTGGAACTGGATGCTACACCTTGTGTTATTTGTTTATCTGTTTACCTGTTTGTTTTGGTTTTCCTGTTGTTACTGATTGAAACCAACACTAAGATGAATTAAAAAAATGACACTGTTAAAGCCAGCATCTTGAAAGAATTAATGTCAGCCTTAGCCCATCCTTTAGAGTTGTAATCCAGCTGCCTCTAAGTCTCTGTATCTATAAAAGTAATAACTCATACCAGTTACAGCTGAGTTTCTATGTCCCTTCATGGGATTTGGAATTTGAAGAGTACAAGAGAGTAAGATAGCTTATCATAAAATGTCTGACAGCGCATACATCCAGAGGGTTTACCGGATAAAGATGCAATCTCTGTCCATCTGTTCAAGGCAGTTTATAACTTTCTTATTCTTTTGCAGATCACCTACAAAGCAGTCAGTTCCTTTGACCCAGAAATAGATTTATCCAATCAAAGTGGACGAGTCTCAAAGCTAGGAAATGAAACACACTATCTCTTTTTTGGACTGTATCCTGGCACTACCTACTCTTTCACCATTAGAGCCAGCACAGCTAAAGGCTTTGGACCTCCAATTACAAATCAGTTCACCACTAAAATATCAGGTACTTGATTAAATAATATTCTAATTTGCTTATGATAATATCACGTGTAATTCTTTTGTTGTTTACTTCCTCCTTAGGATTTAACAAGCAGCAAATTGAAGAAGTAAAATACATGTTCATCCCTGAAGATGTCAACGTGACATATATTAACATATTTGAAAAACTTCCAAGTGCTTAAATACCAGCTAGTACTTTGAAATTCCTCTTCCCAACTGTAACTCGTGACCCAAGAAACCCTATGAATTATGTGCCAGCAGTCAGTGCCAGCTGCTGTTGCAACATTTAGTATAGGGTTTTTTGGACATGAGGATGAAGGTTTCATTCAGAGCTTAGTCAGCCTTGACATGGTTCTAAATTAGTACAGTAGCGGTGCTGGAAAATCCCTTCAATGGGCCATGAACAATTGAGAGTACAGCAGAAATACTGTATGTCTAGCACTCAGAAAGTGTAGCTAACTGCCAGCCTGAGTATGTTCCTAGCAGGCGTGTGGACTGAAGTGGATATGAAACTGTATTAGACAAGAACATCAGTACTAGTGGTTTTCAAATAGCAGCAGCATGCCTTTGAAACTTCTGCAAATCCATGAACAATGTTTTAAAGCCATCCCAGAGGCAAAGAAACACTTCATTTCTCTGGCTGATGGGATGTAATACAATTGCATCCTCTAAAATGCTTATGTAATTGATGACAAAATGTTTTGCAAAGTTACAGTTGGAATCCCTTTACTCTTCACTTCTCTACAATCTTCTTGGGAATTAAACTGACAGTTGAACTATGGCCCCTTAGTAATATTTATAGAAAATTGCCTTATCTATTTGTGGTCAACTGGGCTTTTCAAAAGAGATAAAGGAATGCATTTGGGAACAACATCTTGTTTCTCTTTTGCTCTCATTCTGTGTATTGTCCTCATCACTCATTTTCTGTCCTCACCGGAATGAAAACAAGTAACAAGTGTTAATCATAGAATCATACAATCATAGAATAGTTAGGGTTGGAAAGGACCATAAGATCATCTAGTTCCAACCAGAGATAGATAGACAAATTTCTTTTTGGTTATTACAGGAAAGGGCAGTTAATGCGTGGTGGAAATTATTGCCAATACAGAAATTAGTTGATAATTGTCAAGTTACAAAATAATTCTTTATAAGGAGTCTTAACATAATTAACAGTGATCAGTAAAGATGGGATTCATTTTTCGTCCCATTTCCTATACTGAGCAAAATCTTTCTCTGTTAGAAATCAATTTCTGATGCATCAAGACTCGATAGGACTTAAGATAGCAGAGTCAGCACTTATTACAATGAGGAAGAAAAGAAGGAAGAAGGCTATTGATAATGGATGAGAATTCAGACATTTGAGAATAGTGCTGGATCTTAATTTTTTTTCTTTTCACAATTTGATATGTCCCCTGGTAAAACTCAGTGGTGTGAACAAGCATTTCAGGCATGTTTGGGAATGAGGATAACCTCCAGGCTACCATGTGATGAGGCTTTGCTAGCTATCTTGTCTGCACCCCACTCTCTCATTACTTTGTGTTAGTTACTGCACTAACAAGGAATGTTTATGATTTGTCCATGGGCAGTTAAAGCCATGGACAAGCTTTAATCTCCTGGGGAATTTAAAATAGAAGCAGAATGCGTGTATTTCTTAGTCTTGTTGAAAACTCACAGCTGAAATTTTAGCTGTTGAATATGGTGTCCTCTGCAGTGCTATTGGCCTGTGATCTCTTTGTCTTCTTGTAAAACTTTGAGGCTCTTGATGTGGCCAGTGCTCTCCATTTTGGAGATATATGAAAGAAAACCACTGAACATTTATGAATGAAAGGGTTTTATTTTTTAGAACAGATGAGGTGGCAGCAGTGCATTCTGACGAATTTCTGTATTGAGTCATTGCATTTTACTTTGTCTAACTCTAGACCGCATTTTCATTTGAATAAGATACTCTAAATTTCCTGTCGTGTTTGAGTAGTACTGTTCTGTACTGTAAATAGTTGGTGTGTTTCATTCTACAGTTGTGTGATTGGCACTGATGGATGAAGTGATCTGTATGTTAATATGTATTACCAAAAGCAGAACTGGTAGCAGTACATGCTGTCAGAAGTGATGGGCACTCTATTAGAAGACTGTTTTCTGTTGCATATAACTTTGTGAAAAGTCACCTGTGTGGTCTGAAATTTTGTATGCTGCCTGTCATACTTAGAAGAATTTCATCCATATGAGGAATGTGGCGGACATTGTGAAAAATTCTGCTGACTGATGCATTACTGGAGTGTTTCCAAACTGGGATTTAAATGTTTAGCAAGAAGAGAGACATTAACCTGGACCATCACTCTGAAAATCTGTCTAGATTTGGGCAAATTGTAATTTTTACAGTTTACACATAAGCAATGGAAAGTTGACAGAACTGAGCAGCAAATATTACCATAGGTACCATACTTACTGAATAGATTTAAGTTCTCTGACCTTTGAGAGCCTTGCTTGTGTGTTCATCATCTCAGTGTGGCCCAACACAGATAGAGAATCTCTAAGGGCATTACCTTTTAGTGCATCTGAGCTTTCTGCTTCCAAAGATGAAGATCATAGAATCATAGAATAGTAAGGGTTGGAAAGGACCTCAAGATCATTGAGTTCCAACCCCCCTGCCATGGGCAGGGACACCTCCCACTAAACCATGCCATCCAGGGCTATGTCCAACCCCACCTTGAACGCCGCCAGGGATGAAGCATCCACAACCTCCCTGGGCAACCCATTCCAGGGCCCCACCACCCTCACATTAAAGAATTTCTTCCTCAGATCCAATCTAAACTTCCCCTGTTTAAGTTTAAACCCTTACCCCTTGTCCTCTCACCACAGTCCCTAATGAAGAGTCCCTCCCCAGCATCCCTATAGGCCCCCTTCAGGTATTGGAAGGCTGCTATGAGGTCTCCACGCAGCCTTCTCTTCTCCAGGCTGAACAGCCCCAATTTTCTCAGCCTATCTTCATACGGGAGGTGCTCCAGTCCCCTCATCATCCTCGTGGCCCTCCTCTGCACTTGTTCTAACAGTTCCATGTCCTTTTTATGTTGAGGACACCAGAACTGCACACAATACTCCAAGTGAGGTCTCACGAGAGCAGAGTAAAGGGGCAGGAGCACCTCCCTCGACCTGCTGGTCACACTCCTTTTGATGCAGCCCAGAATACGGTTGGCCTTCTGGGCTGCAAGTGCACACTGCCGGCTCATGTTCATTTTTTCATCAACCCACACCCCCAAGTCCTTCTCCGCAGGGCTGCTCTGAATCTCCTCCCCGCCCAACCTGTAGCTGTGCCTGGCATTGCTCCGACCCAGGTGGAGGACTTTGCATTTAGCATGGTTAAACTTCATTAGGTTGGCATCAGCCCACCTCACAAGCGTGTCAAGGTCCCTCTGGATGGCATTCCTTCCCTCCAACTTATCAACCGAACCACACAGCTTGGTGTCATCGGCAAACTTGCTGAGGGCGCACTCAATCCCACTGTCCATGTCACCCACAAAGATGTTGAACAAGACCGGCCCCAACACCGATCCCTGGGGGGCACCACTCGTTACTGGTCTCCAGCTGGACACTGAGCCACTGAGCACTACTCTTTGCGTGCGGCCATCCAGCCAGTTCTTTATCCACCGAGTGGTCCACCTATCAAATTGATGTCTCTCCAACTTAGAGAGAAGGATGTCATGTGAGACAGTGTCAAAGGCTTTACACAAGTCCAGGTAGATGACATCAACTGCTCTGCCCCTGTCCATCAGTTCTGTAGCCCCTTCATAGAAGGTCACCAGATTGGTCAGGCAGGATTTCCCCTTAGTGAAGCCATGCTGGCTGTCACCAAGCACCTTGTTGGTTTTCATGTGCCTTAGCATGCCTTCAAGGAGAATCCGCTCCAAGATTTTGCCAGGCACAGAGGTGAGACTGACTGGTCTGTAATTCCCTGGCTCATCCATTTCCCCCTTCTTAAAAGTGGGGGTTATATTTCCCTTTTTCCAGTCATTGGGAACTTCACCTGACTGCCATGATTTTTCAAATATGATGGACAGTGGCTTAGCAACTTCATTTGCCAGCTGCTTCAGGACCCATGGATGGATTTCTTCCGGTCCTATGGACTTGTATACATTCAGGTTCCTAAGATGGTCTTGAACCAGATCCTCTCCTACAGTGGGCCCAGGGTCTTCATTCTCACCGTCCCCGTGTCTGCCTTCCAAGACTTGGGTGGTGTGGTCAGAGCATTTGCCGGTAAAGACTGAGGCAAAGAAGTCATTAAGAACCTCAGCCTTCTCCAAATCCAGGGTAGCCAGTTCTCCCGATAGCTTCTGGAGAGGGCCCATGGTGTCCCTAACCTGTCTTTTATTGGCAATGTACCTATAAAATCCCTTCATGTTATCCTTAACATCCCTAGCCAAGTTTAATTCTAAGTGGGCCTTAGCTTTCCTAACCTGGTCCCTAGCTTCCCGAACAACATCCCTGTATTCTTCCCAGGCCGCCTGACCTTGCTTCCACCTTTTATAAGCCTCTTTTTTCCTTCGAATTTTGCTCAGCAGCTCCTTATCCATCCAAGGAGGTCTCCTGGCCCTCCTGCTAAACTTCCTTCTAGTTGGGATGCATCGCTCCTGAACTTGCAGCAGGTGAGCCTTGAATATCAACCAACAGTCTTGGGCCCCCCTGCCCTCTAGGGCTGTGTCCCATGGAACCTTACTGAGCAGGTTCCTGAAGAGGCCAAAGTCTGCTCTCTTGAAGTCCAGGGCAGTGAGCTTGCTGCACGCTCTTCTCACTGTCCTGAGGATCTCAAACTGGACCATCTCATGATCGCTGCAATCAAGGCTGCCCTGGAGCGTCACATTCCCAACCAGCCCTTCCCTGTTGGTGAGGACGAGGTCAAGCATGGCACCTCTCCTTGTCGGCTCCTCTATTACTTGCAGAAGGAAGTTGTCTTCCATGCAGTTGCAAAAACTGTGGAGAGGAAAAATATCTCCTGTTTTCTCTGCTTATTGATAATTTCCTTTACATGTGAGCAGTGTGGAGAAGAAATACTCCTAACCTAGGCAGGAGAAAAATGGAAGAGTAGATAATATCCGAGTGTCTGTGGTGAAGAGAAAACGTAGCCAGGACTAGAAGGTGGGACTTGGAGAACCACAACTCGTACTCTGGTCAGGAAGGCAGTTGTAGTGGAGAGGCACTAAGATTAGTTTAGAGTGCACGTAGGGACCTAGGACGCATAAGTTAGGAAGATTACAAGACTTGTTAAAATGTGGGAAGGAGACCAAGGGCAAGAAATGACACTTGCAGTGTTCCAAAAACATTGAAAGTCCATACAGCTTTTTGGAGATGCACTTGTTCTGTGCTTCCCTTATTATTCCTTCAGGATGGCCAACTTGAAAATGGGGCATTATGTGGACAAATTCCGGTTAAAACTGCAAAACTAAAATGTGTGAAAATTGTGTCTGAATCTTTAAAGTACTGTAATATGCCTTTAGGCTTCCCAAAGTGGGTGCCCAGTTTACTTAAAATTATTAGTTTGAATGTTTGTACGTTATATCCAGGATTGTAAACAGAATAAAACCTTCTCACAAGGAGGTTTTTGAACACTATTTTTTACATTTGTAAAGCATTTCAAGACTGGTGAATATCAATGAAAAGCAATGAAAGTGTTAATGTTTTCACAGCAGACTGATGAGTTGTTGATGAAAGTGTTAATGCAATCTTTACTTGGATATGTAAGGCAATATGGATAATGGAGAGAGTTCATATGCCTTTCAAGTGGATGCAGCTAATACTGGGAAGGTGAAAAAGACTGGAAGATATGCTTGAAAGAAAGACTCATGTTGTTGCAGCTATTTATTTTGCTAGAGGGGCCCACAGGTTGCTATACCTATGGGGAGCATACTATGAGTAACTTCTTCAGCATGGTACACAAAGTATCCAGTGGCTGGAAGTTTAAGCCAAACAAATTGAGATGCCAAAGAGGTCTCCGTATTCATCATGAAGTATAATTAACCATTAGAAGAACCTGCAAAAAAAAAAAGATCTTGTCCCCTGCTAAATGTATTTTCTTTTTCAGCATGAATTTAGGGAAGTTCGCTGCCCAGCATTATTCCTGTGGTCAGAAAAGATCATTGTGATGACAGCTTTTTGCTTCTGTAGTCTTTTAATCTGCTAATTGTGTATCATCATCAACAACTGGACTCTAAGGATACAACAGGCTGCTAAACAACCAATTAAGCAATCAGCCTTCCATCCAATATAATGATAAAATGTGACTAGATGATAGCACTGAAAAAAGTAGCAACAGTAAAAGACAGTAACTGAGGCATCGTTTGGTTTTATTCCAACTGTAGTTCCTTAATGATGACATAGTTTGCAAAAGTGCCATTGAGTGTGGCTTCAAATGAAGATACGCTCTCATGGTGATAATCCTGATTGATTATTGTAAATTATGTCTGTGGTGGATGATGGGCCCAGGACAGCTACAGCACTAGTTAAAATTCCAGGAATGACAAATTCTGAGAGTGCATCCATATACAACTGACATACTGAGAAAGCTGGGCTCAGTTTCAAAACCTACAGTCACTTCAGCATGCACATTTGCAGATGCTCTTCTTGAGATAAGTTTTCTGTTTCCAGGTCATGGATTCTCCATACTTTCTACAAACTTACTCCTGCTAGTGTCTGTTTCCTGTCTTGAAATTGGCAGCGACACAAAATTTCTTTGTTTGGTTTTTCTTTTTTAATCCCCCCCCACCTCCCTGAAGTTATTTAACAGTAGTCTCACACTTATGTTGCAAACAGAAAGCATCTTAGGCCTATAATATGGTCTTTATATTTGAAGAAGTCTTTAAAATTACCTATTCAAATAAAGATATAGCTCTTGAAAGAAGAAATACAGGAATAATTATTATTTCTGCCTCTTTTCTTTTCTTATTCTAGCACCCTCTATGCCACCATATGAACTTGAAACACCTTTGAATCAAACTGACAGCACTGTGACAGTCTTGCTGAAACCTGCACAGAGTAGAGGCGCTCCTGTCAGGTACTGGGGGGAAAATCTTTATAAAATTAAAACCAAGTTGATTAATTTCTTGAACATGTTTTTTTTTGGATTTTCTACACAGCAATCAGTGTCTAAATTCATGTCTTTATTAGCTCTAATTAAATTAAATAACTGAAGAAAATGAAGTGCTTTGATGTTGAGTGTTTGTGTATTGTTTAAAGGATTTGATCCAGATGCAAGTGGCTTGTTCTTTGAAGATAAGGAACAAAGCCATAGTTCTGTTGTGTGGGTGGCTTCTTTAAGGTAATTGCTTACTGCGATGTTATAAGTTCAAGGGCATATCACATATTTTATGCTGAGCTACTGTCTTTAATATTCAGTCTTCTTGTTTACTTCACAGATTTAAGATAATAAACTCCTAGTAAGTTAGCCCATTTAAACAATATGTACTGTAACATTCAGAAAGGATTTACATTTAATTGACCATGATAGCTGAAATAGGGGGAAAAAAATCAACTGGAAAACCAGTAGCTTATGTTCATTAGTGTCATATAGTACCTGTTAATGCATTTCCAATTTGCAGAGGTTTATTTCACTGCCAAAAACATGGTACTGTGTAAGTCCTTCATTGATTGGAATGAAAGATGCCTACTTTTAAGTGAAGAAAACAAAGAAATGATTAGATTATTTTGAATGTGAACCAGTAGTGAGCTCAGTACTACGAATAAATGAAAATGCAGATAAGAGAAAAACAGATTTTTCGGAGGTTTAGGATGTTTCCCTTTGGCTAACCATGTATCATCGAAAACGGTGACTTTTTTGCTGAAAGGAAGTTTCCATCTGCAATGTGTGATTGTCAGTTATTTTCATTGTGATGCTAAGGTCTTTAGTAATTTCTCTTGGGGAAATATAGATCTGGTAGGCACATACATGCGTGAATGAAAATAAATGTGTTTTGGGTTTCTTCAGAATATTCAGTGTTCCATGTAATTACTGGTTTGGTCTTTTTTTTACTATGCAACATATTTACTGCTGTCTTAGGTATTATATGTATGTAGGTTTAGGTATGTAGGAAATGTCATCCTGTTGGTCATTAAGAAAACTTTTTAAAAAGAACATGTGAGACTTTGGGTAACTCTGAACCAGCTGAGAAAAAAGCCCAGAAAGCATTTAAAGCAGGTTTAATAAAACTGATTTTGCGGGTTAAATTAGAAACAGAATGATATGATATTTGTCTTACTTTATTTCACAAAGCTATAATGTAGTCATTCTAAATTCAGGCATCTGGATTAAAATAATACCAGTTGGAGTCGTTGTTTAAACACAAACGTATTAGACCATTAATAACAATAATAAAAAAAGATTCATTCCTTTTATCTGCATCCTGAACTAAAGGTGATTGACTTCTACAGCAGTAGTGACACGTCAGAAACTTCTGACAGTAGAAAGGAGCTAGTTAGGAGATTAAAGTATGCTAAATGAGGGGCTGAGTGGTTAGGAAAATAGGAGGGAGGATTTAATATAACATGAAGCTGTAGAACTGACAGATGAACACAGAGTGGCAAATTTACTGAGGTCCTTTGCAACAGGTCTTAAAATGAATGCTGACTGCAAACTTACAATGTAAGTACTGAGTGAAGCAGTGTGAAAATTAAAGTAAGAATTTCTTAATACCTACAACATTTTATCAGGCATTACACTGTCAAGCACACTGTCATTGCACAGCTTGTAGAACACATTCTGCATATGGATTTTATCATCTTATTCTGTATTCATTGGGTGTTAAAAGTTTAGTCATACTTCATTTATGCGCACCACTAAGCAAGATGCCTTGTCTATTGATTCTGCTACAACTAACAGCTTGGTTAATGCAGATTTTTGAAACTGCACTAAACTTGCAGTGTAAATGATTGTTGTTGTTTTATTGATCAGCACATCAGCCGTGTCACATAAAACTTTTCAATTCCTGAGATGGATAAGGAGAGCACAAATTGTGCTGTTCAAGTCAACAAAGGCAATACCTGAGGTCACTCAGAATTCCAGCTTTTTTTCTGTGATTAAATTCTTCTTTACTTAATATGAAACATCCTGGTATCTTACAATTTATTTAGAATCTGCACACAACCACAACAACATTAAAGGAGAGTAGGGGCAATGCTGATTGTTTAGATGTTGATTCAAAAATCAGACTTTATAGAATGTTCAGGAAACCCTGTTTACAATGATAAAGTACACATTAATCATGAAGGCCAAATGGCATTTCAGGTTGTTTTAGAATTCGTAAGACTGAACAAGATTAAAATGTATTTTGTCAGAGTTTTAATACAAAAAATACTGCTTGCTCTGTCTTCAATTTCCATCATGTTTTATGACTATTGTATTTATTTCAAGGAGATTATTTTGGAATTATATATGTTTAAAGCAGTAATGCATTCAGTAATGATGAGTATATGCGCTGCTTTAACAGCTGGCTAAGCTATTTTGATTTTTAGAATTATTGTAATTTGCAAGGCTTTTTTTTTATATCTAAGATGATGGCTCTGTAGAATTGCATAATACATGTCTTATTGTATCTGAAGGGGGCCTATAGGGATGCTGGGGAGGGACTCTTCGATAGGGTCTGTAGTGAGAGGACAAGGGGTATACAGGTTCAAACTTAAACAGGGGAAGTTCAGATGGAAGGAAGAAGTCCTTTACAGTGAGGGTGGTGAGGCACTGGAATGGGTTGCCCAGGGAAGTTGTGAATGCTCCATCCCTGGCGGCGTTCAAGGCCAGGTTTGACAAAGCCTTGGGTGACCTGGTTTATTGTGAGGTGCCCCTGCCCATGGCAGGGGGGTTGGAATTAGATGATCTTAAGGTCCTTTCCAGCCCTAACTGTTCTATGATTCTATTGTGGATATTCTCTCTTCTTTTCAATGATGTGTATTTTACAGTAAAGTTCTAAAGAATTTTCATTAAAGCATGGAACTGCAAGTATGTTTTCTGGGAGGGTTCTTCAGTACCTGTTGAGGAACTCACTTTTCCAAGGCAGTATCATTTGTATCCTTTACTTCTTCAGGGCAAGTTAGGCTAAAGTTTGAAAGACCCAGAGGCCACATTGTCTGCAGGTTCATAGAATGGTCAGGTGCTTATACTTCAGTTAAGGAACACTAATTTATTGCAGAGATCTGGCTCATACACAGAAATTAAAAATGTGGTGCTCGCTGACTGCATGTATTTAATGTTATTTATATATTTATCTAAGTTAGAGCTTTAAATTGTTTGCCACATTCCATAAGAGGTTCTTGTGATCTTCTCTGGAAAAGTTTTCCTCCAAGCTTTTAGCTTCAGCAGGGAGAAGCAAGTTTTGTCACGTAGATTTCCGATTGGTCTTGCCATAATAAAGGTTGAGTGTTTCCAGTTCTTTTACCTCACTTACATAATCAGCAAAATACTGTCGCCACACCACTCTTCCTGCTGTTCTGTGCCACATCCTCAAAAAACCAGCATCCATCAGAAAAACAGTAAACATCCCAAAGACTTTTGCCCAGATAACACCAGAACCACCTGGACATGGCAGGCACTCTGGGAGCAGCAGACTGGGGAAAGGAGCAACAATAAGAAAGAAGGCAAGACCATCCAGGCTCTACTCTGCCTCTGGTCTCTCTCACATTACTGAATTTGGCTCAGCTGGATTTGCCCCTTCTAATCAGTTAAGGGCTTGTTCAGACACCCTTTTTGCTCTTATAGACACCATATACGCTTGGTACTCTTCTGTTCCAACCTGAAGTGAGAGGATAGGAGGAAGAAATACTTTACTGTAAGGGTGGTGAGGCCCTGGAATGGGTTGCCCAGGGAAGTTGTGAATGCTTCATCCCTGGTGGCGTTCAAGGTGGGGTTGGACATAGCCTTGGATGGCATGGTTTAGTGGGAGGTGTCCCTGCCCATGGCAGGGGGGTTGGAACTCGATGATCTTGAGGTCCTTTCCAACCCTAACTATTCTATGATTCTATGAATAGGAGGGCCAAGTGTGTCAGCTAGCAATGCCCTGTGGATACGATACTTGACGTTAAGGATGCGAGAGTTCCTCCTGTGCGAAGCATGTGGTATATGTCCCACAGCACCTGGGGCTGCGAAGTCCAGACAAGAGAGAGAGAATTGCAGCAATTGCCAAGTACTATAATTTGAAAGTTCCTTAAAGAAAATATGCAGAAGGAAGCAAATAAACTTCAAATTATGTAAGCTGAAAGCTGAGAGTGTGCTTGAGTGAAGACAGTCTGTGTACTTTCAATGCGTGCCCTTTATCATCAATGTGCCCAACATCTTCAATATACATAAATAACTCTACTGGGAAAATAAAGCAAACATCTCTTTACTTGAAGTGCTCAGTTTTGAATCACACTTTTAATCTCTCTTCTCTTACTTCCCTTCTGAAGAAGTAATGTATACTATATTTCAGCCCAAAAGGCCATATGAAGTTATTAAGTATTTTGAAGTGCAGCTGAAAACTACCAGAAATTTCAAACTGCACATTATTTAAAGTGATAAGCACTCCTTTCTACTACTTCATCAGATAAACACTTCAGAATCTGTTCGGATCGTCTGAATTCCACAGAGATTTACATTTCTTATTGGCCTAATGCAGACCTCTAAAGGCACCTTGTAAATTCTGGATTCATTGTCATAGGTGGAATTAAGGCCATCTGCACGTGGTCCCTAGGATAGGAACATCATGATTTAAAGGAAGATGCATGGTGTAAAAAAACCCTTGTCAGCTCAAGTCCAGGGATTAAGTCTGTAGGTGGCTTAGGCATTTCAACAACACTCATAGTATAATGATTCTTAAATGAATGATGGAGAACACCCAGTTCATACCCACTGTCTGGTGGTAGGAAGGAGTAAATTAAACTGAGGCAGTCACCTTTGAGGTGCAAAGACTCATGTGTAATGAAACAGTTCCCTACTTGAACTACCACACACTCCACACTAAGCAGAGGTCACAGTTGCCTTCCCAGCCCTGCCACACATGTTGCGAGGTAGGAGGTCATGTCTAGGGGACTCATCTCTTTCCTTCAGCATGGCTGGTGCCATAAGGATCAGCTTTCAGTGACTGTTTTGTCACTGTGACTGCTCTCTTTCTCATAGTCTAACAGCAGGACCTTACTCCTAGTTCTCCACATCAGTTAGAGCATGCAGTACTGTGTGGACATTTCCACGTAAAGAAATGGGGTCATCTGAAGCCTGAGAGAGCTTTTGCAGGACCCTCCAATCTTACAGATAGCCTTCCAGTGAAGTCATTACCTGCCTTTATTCTTGAAACCTACTGTCTTCACAAAAACACTCACCTGGTCAGCAGATCAGCAGATTAAATTGTTTCGCTGGCAATCAGGAAATCCAAACAAAAGCCAGCAAGCTAGCCAGGCTGTTTAGAAACCCATGGCAGGTATCACTGAAACTAAAAAATCAGCAGGGCTTTGAGCACTCTGTATACAAAGATTTCAGGATATTTTTCATAACCTTGAGGAGACCAAAGGGGCATTTTTATTGCTGTTGTAAGTACATGACAGTCACAGGGCTGGGCCTTAACATTGTAATCGACTTCTCAAAGAGGTACTGGTATCTCAGTCTTGAGGTTATATGTTGCATAGAGTGCAGCATTAATTCCCATGCGTGAATTATGGAGGCAGACACTTAGGTGTGATTATAAGTTCAGGATAAGTGAACAAATGAGTTTTGAAATGAGAGAATGCTGATTTGTACAATAAGAGATGTGTTAGCATTCTGTGTGGAAAAAAAAACATGGCAACAGCACATGCAAATAAAAGCATTGCAACATCTGTATTTTTAGCTCTGTCCTCTCACAGTTCCTACCTAGCACATTATGTAATGTGCTAGCATGTTATTTTAACTTCCTTCTATTCCCAGTTACATTACATGATAATAGGGTAATGAGAAAAAAAAGAAAACCTCATGTAGATGCAGATGAGGAGAGAAATACCAAAACTGTACATTAACTGGGAGCTTGGAAAGCTTCCCAATAAAATGAAAAATTAAATTTGGCCTTTCAAGAGCTCACTGATAAAGCAGTCTAGATATGTGGTGGATTTATGATAAAGAAATGGTTATGTTGAAATAATGTTATTGTACATGTTCAAGTAGCATTACTAACTCAGTAGTATTCTGAAATGTCATGTTCAAAATATAGCCTTTAGAAATAGTGTGAGACTGCCAGGTCTAAAAAGCATGAAGGGAACTTACTGTCCATTCTTCAATTTGCTTGCCACAAGCATCCTTTCTATTGTTTAAGGGTCTGTAAACAAAAAGGTTTGAGTTGTATGCTGTAGGGTCAGCTGTTGCTTGCAGACTGCATTTTCAAATCATAGTTTTACAGCCTGTAAGGCAGCCAGTAAACTTGTTTGAGGATGTCTGTGATACAGAAGGGATGGGGTTTTATTAATACCCATAATTGTCCTTCTTTATAGCAACAAGTATAATTATTTACAGCAGAAGGGTCAATTTCAGTTTCATTGAGGGAACAGTGCAGTAATTGCTTATGCCATAAAAATGCTGTAATTCTTTTCTGTTATGCAGGAGAACTTGTCCTTGGATTGTTACTGGGACTTGAGTTAGAATTCATGGTATATGTTGTCTGGGCATGCCTGGTGCAGCTTCACATGTTCTGCTGGCTTACTCAGAAATTTCCATGGTCCTTTTACTGTGATTTCTCACATAGTCCCTTGGTAAAAGGATCATCAGTTCTTCATTTCTTTGTGTAATTATTCGTGTCACTGAGAGCCTAGCATGTAATGCTATCTGTCATTTAGCAATATGACTAATAAAAATGAATCTGTTACAAATAAAGCAAGCTATAGTGATTCTAGAATAAAAGAGAGATTATTCCATATCTCTGAAGAGATTATTTTTCAGTTTCATATCTCACCAATAATTTCTCGTGGGTTACGGTTATAATTAACAGCTGAAACATTTGCTGCACTGTTATGAGGCTCTGCTTTTTGATTTGGTTTTGGGTATTTGGTTGGGTTTTTTTTACTTTCCTTCTACATGCTGGTCTTAAGTAGGATGCAGTGGAGACCATATTGTTGCATAATTCCTAATGATACTAATCTCTGAGTTGCTCACCTCTCATGCCCGCAGTATGATAGTCCAGTTCAGCTGGGCTAGTTCTCTGCTAGCATCCTTTGAACCACTGGATCCGTCAGCAATTCAGCTGGTGAATCATAAACTCTTGAAACTCATACCGTGTTTTGCTGGCTCTGGACTGCCAAATTAAGTCAGAATTGACAAAGCATGTTTTTCTTGAATCTACTTACTGAAATGAACAGCTCGGACTCTCAGTATGCAAGGAACAAAGTAGTGTCATTTCTTCATGATCCGTTTCCATGGAATGGCTACTTAGCGCTCGGCTTGTCCTGACTTCAGACTCCATGATCCGTTTCCATGGAATGGCTACTTAGCGCTCGGCTTGTCCTGACTTCAGACTTCAGGAGTGCATATTTACTAGTGAATTTTGTATGCCCTGTACCATTCTCTGGTCATGAAGCCAGCTGGCTAGAAATAGTCCATGTACATACTGCAGAGCTCACAGGCCCAAGGTTCGCCTCTAGATTGCCAGTTGAGAACGGGCCCTGATCTTGTCTAGAAATTTTGGGGATCTGGTAGCTGGCTGATGCCAAAGCCCTGCTGGGAACCTTTCAAACCATTTAACAGGGAGGACAGTGTTGCATTTCTGTGTTCAGTCTCCTGTTAGACATATAGCTTAGATGCATTTAAAGGAGCCCAGTGTTAGCAAGTGTGAGCCACTGGCCTGTTCTGAATTATCACTTGAGCATCTCAGTAAACCAGTATAAACTTCTAACTAGGAGCACAAAGTTTCTGAAGTTTCTCCTGGGCAAGCAAGAGACCTGAAGTTCTTGTTCCTTTCTCATGGGACCTTAAATGCATTGTATTTAAATGGTCATTGAATTAAAAGGGAAATAATGGGCAAAGAGAGTAAGGAGAGTCTGTTTGACTAGGCGATTTCCTTCATGAATGCTCTCTTACTACTGTGATTCTTGTATTGCTGTCTGCATGCTAAGCCAGCTTCAGCAGGAGAGCACAGTAATGCTGCTCAGATGGCTGTGGGGTGGGAGCAGTTTGGTGAAAGACTCTCAGGTTGAAAACAGTATTGAACCCTGGCCTCCAGTTTCTGATAACATGCGTAAGTTGTTAGGTTATTGTGGAAAAAGCTGGCATGACTGTCACATCTCTCTTACGACAGCTCAGCCATTTATCCTAAGCAGGTGCAGACCTGCACAGTAAAGCCCCAAATAAAGTGTGTTTCAGGTCTTTAAATGTAAGCATCCACTTCTGGCTGTGTTTAGGTAGTTCCTCAGTTGTGGGCACATTGATCACCCCGTAGAGACAGTATGAGAGGTACAATACCACCTTCATCTCAGAACTAGCCTCTGTGGTTGTAAAGACATGTTTCTGTCTCCCACAGAGTGCGTAGGGGGCTCAAGTGTATTTCTGGGCAGTTGCCTTGAAAGAGGGAGAGAGAGAGGTGTTAACTTAGGGATCATAACGAAAAAGTGGTGAAAATTGCTGGTAATTACTGCATTGCATGATTTTAAAAGTGTATTTGGTTTATGAATACCTGAGTTCAAACACAGAACAACCAGAGCACGCCTTGAAAATGTAAGAAAGAGATGCTGGTGCCCTGTTTTTACTGAAGTATGCCAGAGATTTGTTTTCATTTTACTGTGTGCTGTGGGAGGGTTGAAGGGGGGAGTATGTGAGTCAGCTACATTTCCCTGAATGGCTGTTGTACAGGATTATGTGGGGATGTACTTTCTGGAAACATTTTAAAGTCATTTTCTGACAATATGTATCACAATAGCTGTACATTAGTTTGTAGCCATAGTGTTGAGTGACCCATTCTGAATTCCTGTACAACTGTTAGGAATTGTCAGGCACATATAACCCATTACTGTCTTTGGGAGCTTTCACTGTCAGTCTTACTGTATATTATGTATGTGCGCTTCTCATATCCTTAATGTCAGTGTGAAATTAGATTTGCCACTCTGGCTTATCGTCTCACTACAGTTCTTTTGTCTTCATGGAGGTTAGAATCTCATTGATATTTTTGCTCTCAAGTGCTGGATGCCAGTGTGAGATGTTGCTACTGCAAAGAATGGAGTTGCATTTAGTGATTGTTCGCCCATTTGACTAAATAAGCACTCAGAAGTCAGTCTTGCAGGTCACACTGGAAAATGTAGCTGCTTGGGTTCTGCTAGTTCTGAAGCCTTGGTAATGTTGCAAACAGTCTTTCTGTGCTTTAGCTGTGTCATGTACTTGAAATTTTTTTGTTGTTCTTGAGATTCAGGTGCTTTTCTGTGATAAGTATTTAAATTAACTATGTATTCTGAAGTGGCTCACAAGAGCTCTAAACTAGTGGCCATTATGTAGGTAAATGTTCGGTGTGCTGTATTGTGAAGTACTGAATTATCAACTGAGAGGTGACCTGATAACATTCTGAATGTTCTGTTTATAGATATCAAACATAAATACAACACATTATAATCCATTTGGCAGCAAAAGTAGATCCTACCTGCAGCACTGGATTGGAATGCTGCACAAAAAATATTGAATAGTCTTCAGGATTAACTTCCTACAAATAGGATGAGATGCAAAGTTTGCTTTTTTTTAGCTAATAGCAGGGATGCGTGTTGTAAGATACAGCCTCGTATCTGGAAATAACAGAGAAGAAAGTGTGTATTGATGACTCGTGGTATGACTGAAAAATCAAAACATGGCATGACTGTGAAATAGACAAATAGACTTTACATACACATCAGGTGGGGTTTCCAGCAAAGGTGACAAACTATAAAAGCCATTGTACAAGACACTGGCAGGACCTCATGTGAACTCCTGTGCCTAAATCTGATCTACCATTTTAATTGCCTTTTCCATAGATCTTTTGGCAATTGTGCATTTTCATACTACTGTTGACCTTAGGATTTTTTCTTCCAGCACCAAGGCCCCGCTTTTCTTACAGTATTGTGTTTTATGAGTAAGTTTGTATGAGCCCTTTATTCACCAGTAAACACTAAATAGTTGCATTAAAAAAGATTCTGTTCCTAATATATAAATGTGTGGCAGGAGGACTGTGGTTTCCAAGACAGAGTAATTTGGGGGAATTCCTGACTCAGTATAAAGAATACTTGACTGACATATTCTGTGTGTACTAAAGTATTTTGATTATGCATTGCAAGCAAACAAGTGAATATTTGGTGTTAAGTGTTATTAAAGGAGACCACAGAATAAAGAGGAATGCTACTTGGAAAGAGGAAGGAAAGCTATAGATGTGCTCCGAGTGCAACACTGTCTTTTCCTGTACTAGATGCTGAAAGAGTATTAATTTTACTGAACATTAACATGAAAACTTCCTTTCTGCTACACTGTTCATTTAAGTAGGAAAGGAAATCACTGGCATTTACAACAAGAATCATGACTCTAAAGCATTGCTAAGTAAAAGCTAATCTGCTCAACTGGATTACATTAAATGACATAAAGAAACATTAGAGTCACTTACTGGGCTCAGCAGCTGAAAGCAGCAACTCTTTAGTCAGGAGCACTTTAAATGCCTCAGCCTGAAACAGTCTCAGAGAGCAGTAGGATAGATGTCTAAGGCATTATAAAAATGTTAAATTTAGGGAGAAATCGCCATGGGGAAATCAGATGAGGGCGAATGAATTAACTGTGTTCCCCCATCTGCAGTTGAAGCTGTTTTCAAGATTAGTCTCGTAGGGTAGTAGAAGCACAAGACCAAAATCTCATCTGTATTTAACCGTTGTGCTAATCCTGAACTGTGCAGAATCTTTTATCTACAGCCAGATTTCCTGTGGGAAGAGCTGTACAATGTCATGCTGCCAAGGTTTCCATGCCATCTAATCCTACAAGAGTTGTTCCCAGAGCAGGAAAGAGGAAGAGTTATACCTTCACTGACAAAAGAAGGTCAGCTTTCTATTTGGACACAGAAGTCCTGAGAAACTGGGGATGATGCCACAAAAGCTGACTGGTTTTCTGTATCTGCCTGCATCATTCTGCACTGCTTATTAGAGTGCCCTATGGAGTCTTTCTGTAGGGAAGAAAGGATGAAAATGAGCGCAGACAGTAATCTCCATTTCCAAATTGCTGGACCAGGCCCCACTGCATTGAAGTTGTGGAAAGAAGCGATAGCATTGAGAATTTTGTTGTGGATATTCTTGCTGTGGTCCTGCTCTCCCACAGCTGAGTTGGCAGGAGAAAACGTATCTGTGCCTTGGGTTGCTTAAGTGATAACGCTAGGCTTTTCTGTTCCAACAGCACAGACGTGTGCTGCTTTCCACTAAGTCTCCTGTGAAAGCATAGCATCTGGCAGAATGAGAAAATGGACAAATGAGACAACATCTTAAACCACCGCAGTGGATCTGCGGGAGCTAGTCTCTCTGTGCTCCATGTTGTATCCCCTAGCTGAATAGATTAAAAACTTCATATCCTCTGTGAGTGCTTTAATGAGCAGTAAACAGTTTTCAAGCTTTGAATCCAAAACCTGTTGAAATTGGCTTGTGTATTCATTCAGCTTCCTCAGCAAATATTTTTATTTCTGTGCTGCGTACAAACCAGCAGGTTGCAGAGCATCCTTGAAAAAAGGGAGAAAATAAACATTCTCCCTCTACTTATAAATTGCTCATTTTAATACGTCTATTTGTTTAAGTCCCCAGCCCAATTCAGTAGTGAGTTTCCGGTGCACAGCTTTGTAGAATATGGAAAGTTCTCTTTATTTTAGTGTTAATATTGTCATTAATCCATTAGCCAATCTCCTGCTCTATGTGCTACTTCTGCATTTCTATGTAATAGACAATTTCCTCGATCAATTTGCATGTGTATATTATTTTGAATTCATAAATAAGAGCAGTGCATCTTGCCATGGTTACACACATGGAGGTTGTTGCATTTGCATAGTGTCCACACCTCATGGACACTCTCCAGGGCACAGTCACAGGCAGGGCACAGCATTGCAGGAGTATATGGTTTACTAGAAAGTATTGCAGTCGAATATTGCTTACTTCTAATCAGTTTTTCTTAGTAGAAGTGATTTGTTTCTAGTTTGTTTCTAATTTTGTTGTGATTTTAAATATATAAGCGGTAGGTTTGTTTTTCTTACCTTTTGCAGAATGTGTATCTTTAGGAATTTGCAGAGAACAGAATGAAAACCACTGCCCCAGGATGCAGCATCCCATATAATAAACATAAATTGGGAGTTGAATACAGGAGAATGAGCAATAGTGTATCTTTCTATTCTTTAAGAAAATCACATTATTTCTCAAAGTATTTATTTTTCATTATTCTTATACTCCATTTTCGTGTAGCTACTGATCTTCAGTGCCACTGGGGAAGAGACCTGGCATTTGCAGGTGGCCCTGGATTTCTTTAAAAGTAGAAATTCTGCAGGCAGGCTTTTGCATTTTGCCTCTTTTTCAGTTACTCCATTCCTTTTAATTCCAGTACAGTATTTTATCATATTATATCCAGCAAGTCTGAACACCGTAGAATGATAACAGCGTAGTATAGTATTTCTTAAAAAAATATTTGATTCTCAAAATTGTTTAGTGGAGATGACATGACACACACACCCTGTGTAGATTTAAAGAGCTAGGAATGTCCCGGTTAGGTGGGAGTCTGCTTTCTTGCTTTCTTGGGATTCCAAGTGAGCCGGTCATTTAGACCTTGCTAGATCTGTTCTCTACCTATTTTGTGACGACTGGGTGATAGCATTATGTCATGTCTGTAGTAAGAAAAATAGTTTGTTTCTTCCTTGCACCCTGGCTTATATAGCAGGAAGGAACTAGGTGGAATCTAATGGTTCAGCTACTGCCAATGACTTTGGTGGAGCTGGAAGAGTGTTGTAATCAATCGTTCCATTCTAGTCAGAAGCAGAGCTATAATTTGCATGCAGTAGTGAGCTTTCTTTGAATATCAGTCAGGCTCACATTTTCAGAAGGGCTGCTACTGATTCTGATAGGATGGCCTGTGAGATCTCACATGTTGTTGCATGTTAGTTTGCATGTGTTCAGAATTCTGCAATTTCTTTTTGTTTCCTCCTTGTTGGTCTGTATGTCCGTGTCATTGTGCATCATGTGCATCTTTTCTGTGACAGATTGAAAGGATCAATCAGCTCTGCCATGGCTTTTAGTTTTGAATATTTCCTTCAGATCCCCTCTAACTTCATTCTTTTTTGGACTAAATTATTTTAGACAGTTTTGCTTTCTTTAATTTCTTTTAAATCTGTGACAAGCCTTACTCCTTTTTTCATTCTTTCTAGTTGTTTTAGAAATCGGCCTTGGCAACCTGAAAACTAGTGAGTCAAATGGTGTAATATTGGCTTATAAAAGTACCTCGCTTGCTGTACCAAGATATTCTTATCTTGTATTTATGAACTTAGCTTTTTTTTTTTTGTTGTTGTTCTTTTTGAAAAGAAATTAAGCAAAGAGCCTAAAGCTGATTAAGAAGCTTTGAAATGGTCTTTGGATTGTTCCAAATATCATAAATGTAAATTCATTGAAAGTATGTTTTCTGGCTTGGTACCAAAATATATTGCCATAGTCTCAGCAAATTTTGTTGAAATAGAAAATACCGTTAATAAAAAACACAGTTCTTCAGACAATGCAAATCTTATTTTATGACATAATGGCACATTTTAGCCTGCAATAATAGATAAGATTGCTCAGTTCCTATGATTCACTACTACACATAGGATTTCAAAGTCATATTATTTGCTTTGGGCTGACTTTGACTTACAGTTGTGTTTTTTCCCAATCTGGTCTTGTTCTATTCAGTCTTTGATACATCACCTGACTTTACACTCAGGTAAATTGAGCACATGAAGAGAAATGTATTCATTAAGAAGTCTTAAAATTATTTATATGTCATTGCTGGCATTTTGTTTAAAAAAAGCCTTGGCTTCCTAAGATGGTAGGACCACATCTGCTACAGTTTGGTGCTGAGAAACTGCCAATCTGACTGAAACGAACACTTTTAGAATCAGCTGCTAGTTCTTATCAATTTTTTATACCAAATAAGGTGATCATTTTGCATACTGTGTGTGATATCTAACCTTTCATTATAAGTGCTGTGTCCTTGTCCTTGTTACAAATTTCTAATTACTAAATTGCAATGACATCAAAGAAAAAAATTGCTCAGATAAAGAAATCTTTAAATTAGTTAAGTCAAAAAATCATTAGCAAAAATCTTTCATCTTGACCTAATTTACTTGAAACTCTATGCATGATGTGAAGATTAATAACAGGTGGCCTTTTAGGGAGCTTTAGTTTAATGTTCTGGTTGTTCTTTTATTATCCCAAACCTCTATAACTAAATGATTTTTTCACCCTGCCCTTTGTTCACAAGATGGGACTGTAATTGAGTTCATATTTCTCACCCAACCTTTCAGATGTAATTAATATTTTATTATATCAGATTTTATCACTAAATAGCCGAGCAGCAGGGTATTGAGCCACACACACGGTCCCACACACACGTACACACACAAAAGTGATAGTGACTTAGTGATGCCAGGCAAGTTCCATGTAATGAGTTATGGTTGAGAGAATACAAAATACATTCATGGTACCCAGCTAATATTCGAAAGCAATTTAGGACTGATCTTATCTTCATCACACCAGGACAAAGAGAAATTTAACTTACAAGAATGAAATATTCAACAGTGTGTTATTATAGCAAACATATGGCACCTAACAAAAATTGTCTGTGCAAGACCAACTATTATCTGTTTTCATTATTATGCTTTATGAGCAAGAATGATTGAGGTCATATGCTTTTTGTGCTAAGAGTTACACACTGTTCTCTGAGCTTTGTAAGCATAAACAGCTCCACAGCATGACAGATGTAAAAATGTGAGCATTGAAGTTGATACACTACTTGTTCTTTAAACTGGAATAAACCAAAATGCCTTCCTTTCACTGCACTGCATATTGAGGGGGTCTTTGTTACTCTAAACTATTCTGATGGAAAGAAGGCGGTTTTAATACAAGTTTTGAAAGATGGAGGCAGTCTCACCGAATAACTGTAAGCAAGATTGGAGAGAAATGTTTGCTAAACCTAGATAAGTGATGATCAGTGGTTTTCATTATAAAAGCCTCACACAGAATTTGGGACTAACTGGCATTCCTGTTCCTGGCACAATTTTACAGAAATCTCCCTGTGGCTCTCCCTCTTTTCTCTTGTGTCCCTCTCACCCTGCTCCTCTTTCCCACCTCTGCTTGGAAGAGGTGGTCACCCAGAAAATGAGTAACTCATCTCCCCTAACGGACAGCTCTGTTACAGAGATGAAGAAGAGCTAAGCCTTTTCGGATGATCAGGAGAGGAAATACAGTGTTTCCAGTTACTGAAAACCTTAGTCTTACTGTGATAGGATGCATGGTCTGGAAGATACAGCACTGGAGCTCAATGCAGATGGGAGCATTCTTTTATTTCTGGTGCACGTAGGGACAATTTGTGCAGTGTTCTGCAAATCAATATATCACACTCTCTCCATTCCTATCTGTAAAATTAAAGTAAATGGAAATAGCATTTTCTTCTCTAAATGAAAAGAGAAGAATGTATCTATGTATGGTTGTGAACAATTTGGCAATGGTGAGGACTGTCATAATAAGCAGCTGTATGTATAGCTAACTGTCTGAAGAGAAACTTTTTTTACTCACCTCTTCCATGATGCAAACTGGCCTAGTGGAAAGTCCTACCCACTGCAGGGTGGTTGGAACTAGATGACATTTAAGGTCCCTTCCAATCCAAACCGTTCTGTGATTCTGTGATGCCCACCAGAAGATCTCAGAATAGTGGATTTGTGGAATGTTTTGTGGAATTATCCTCACAATCCACTCCTGGTTTCCACTTATTTTAAAGCTGTGTTGTGAGCAGACTACAAAAGAAGTAGAATGCATCGCTATTTTATATTGCTCTGTAGTGAAGTCGGTCTAAAAGCCCTGGAGAATATGAAGTCTCAGGTTAGTTCAGTTTAGACCAGCATCATTTAAGTGAGTGATACTGGTGCTTGGGCTGTAAATTAAGAGCATAAAGCCTTTTGTAGTGAGATCAATAGTATCTGGTGTCTAGAGGGACTGAGCCCTTATACTCAGTAGGAAAAAAGACTTGTTCACTGGTAAAATGAAGAAAAGAAGTACTCCTTGGCTTGCGTGTGCTATGTAACATATCCAAGATAAGAATTAAACTTTCTGGAACATAACTAAGTTAAAGTTTATACCTGATTTTATCCTCTTGTCTAAGAAAAAAAACAAGGCTTATTTATCATGCTGTTCACCTGTCTGTATGTTCCTTCCTTCCCTCATTAATTTTGGACCTCTCAGAAGTTTTCAGACGCATATGAAATAAATTAAAAGTTGCATGAATAGTAAGTTTCTCCCACACTTCGGAATCTCTGGATACAGAGGAAAGACTGACATTAGCAGATTAGCATCTGCTGAAGGATAGGCTGTGTTACAGTATGAACTAGTTAGTTCATTTCATTTGGTCCATCAGTAGAGAGCTACAATTCACATACCAGCCAGCCCATATGTAGCACAGAAGCAGCCACAGCATGTGTTGCCTCGTTCCCAGCCAATATTTGAGAGACACTAAAAGGAGCTTAGCATATTGAGGGTGGGAGCTGGGTATCACAGACAACGTGTGGAATATAGATAAGACAACGGCATGTTCTTGAGCATGCATTCTCAACTTTTTACTGTAAAACTTGTACCATCTTAGTCTATTTATAAGGCTTTGAAGCATCTTCTGTTTCAAATGGCATTTAAAGAACCCAGTACTGAATCAATGTAAATGGGATGCTCTTATCACACATAAATGAAGACATATCAGCAGAGAAGTTTATGTTTGCCAAAAATATAATCGTGACATACCTATTAGAAAGACTACCAGCTTATGCATACCGGAGTTATTTATAGGAGCAACCAAGTATCAGTTTATAGAACAACTGAAAAAATAGTAGATCACCATGAGTGTAAAGAGGTCTTGTAACAGTCATTCTTGAATAAAAGACCCCCCGAATCTTACAAGAGTGTATATGATTTCATAACTAAAACGAGAAATCTAGTAATTTTATTCAGGTGTACCTTTGTAAAAGGTGTTTCATAATATAGTTATGAAATCAAACACCTTTGCAAACATATTTCATGTAATTTATAAAAAGATAGCTGACTGTAAGCTGTTGCAAAATGTTTCATTTAAAGTATATTGGTATTAGACTGAATTTTTATTATTCCTTTCTTCCTACTACTTTTTCTTTCACTTCTTCTATATCAGAGGTGAAGGTACATCTCAACCTGTTTTTAGTATATTTTCTGTTATTTTCCTGTTATTTTCTTCTCCTGTCCTTCTCTACATTCCTACCCTGTGTGGTCTTTTGTATTAAATTTTTCAATATTTTTATTTGGGTTTTTTTTCTCAGTTTGTATTTCTTTTTTTTTCACATACACATTTACTTATCTACAAATTTAAACCATTTAAATGTGTCCTTACAGTCTCTTAATTCTAAAGAGCCAAATGTTCTCTTGCCTTATGGTAATTACACCTGTAGAAAATGGTGTAGAAGTCAGTGTGAAACAGTACCATTATAAGTAGGTTAAATTTTATTACATTCACTTTTTCTGTGCAAGACTACAGAATATGTACAGAAACTATGTATTTTCTTGGCATTTGTGAGTTTGCAGAAAAAGAAGCCAAATGCATGAATCCATATTAAGTATGGAAAACGCAAGCCGCAGAGAGATTAAGTGGTTCAGAAGAAGTATGTTTCTGATCATAGAATTTTGTAGCCTTCAGTATTTTAGAACTTCTTTTTTTTTCCAGTAGAAGAAATAATAATGAAAAACTTTATCTTGAAAATAACAAAGGGACATATATGCTTACCTTTATAGGAAAAGAAAAAAGGAAGAATTATGTGGTTATTTCGAAGTATGGAGCTGTTAATACATTGTGACTCATCGAAGTGATTGTGTCAGTACAGAATAGTAGCAAGTCCCTTGAAGAATGGGGGTGGGGGAAATTTATTTCAAGATTAAGGAATTTCAGGTGTAGAAAAGTATGTGGAGACATAGTTGTGTCATTTTCTTCCCATTTGTGCTATTTCTGACAGTCTTACACTTGTATACCAGTATGATAGTATCAATCCCAAGTCCTTTTGGGGCATCACTGTTTAAATAATTAGAAGTAATTAACCAGGTGGGGCTGTACACTCAGGGAGAAAAACAAAGACCAAAAAAAAAAAAACCACCCCAAAACCAAACCAACAAACAAACAAAAAACACAACCCATCAGTATTTATCAAGGATTTGAGGATTGGGAGGGTTAAGAGAACAGTTTTGATTCCCTTGCCAGTCAGCAAACCTCAGTTAATAGCAGAGCAGTCTCTTGTGCCACAGTTATAGAATCATAGAATAGTTAGGGTTGGAAAGGACCTTAAGATCATCTAGTTCCAACTCCCCTGCCATGGGCAGGGACACCTCCCGCTAAACCATGCCACCCAAGGCTCTGTCCAACCCAGCCTTGAACACCGCCAGCGATGTGGGCTTTATGTCTAACCGTCACTTACAAATATGTTAATCAAATGGTTCTTATCAATTTTAACATGCTGTTTCAGTAGCAAACTAATACTTGCTGTGAATAAGGCTAAATTAGCATGTGTATTGAATTTATTGATTTTTGCAAAGGATGGATGGGACAAAGTTTAAACTGCAGTCCAGCAGCACACTGTGTGTTGTAAAACAGAATACAGATTATCTACTGCCTCTTGCATTTTGGCAATCTTTTATTATCCTGCTAAAGCAAAAATATTACAAACTGAAATCCTTAACAGATTTTTTTTATTCCTCCCTCATTCTCTGTCTGATTTATTTACTAACAAAACAAAGTTATATTTTGAGTCGTCGTTTATGATAATTGAATCCAAAGGTAGAAACATTTTGTGAATGGTACATGGTTTCCTGCAATGACAAGGCTGAAGATCTGCTGGACATTCTCTGGCCCTGTGCTTAGATTCTCTAAACCAGTGAATCCATATACCAGGAAATAAGGCAAAAAATTAAATACGCTGTGTCATCAGGACTAAGTGGCACCCATCTGTCCAATGGAAGGTGGAAGGAGTGTGCCTCATTGTTTCCTTTTCCTTTTTTGCAGTTTTTCTTGTAAGAATTTTTGGAGCCCAGACTCTGAAGTCTCCCTTAAATCCTTGTTCAGATTTGTAAAAGAGGAACTTATCAGTTCTTCTGTGTTTGGAAAAAAAGTTTAAATCCATGATGAACTTATGGTGGCCATTGCTTTACCATTTTCAGAGCACATCTGACTCCTCTGCAGTTATGATGTTTTGTAGTAAGTGTTTCCCTCTTGAGGGAATTGAATTAATAGTCATATCTTCCTCTGGTGACTGTCCTTGGACGAAAGGACAAGCAAAATATCTTTAATGTCCAGTGACATAATGCTTCCCATATGAGAACTGTCAGAATTTCCTGTATAAATCCATAGGAATGCTAAGGAGAGGTATGATTTGATGTATTTTTGCCAGAAAAACCCCTTTGTAAATGCTTTTAAGTCTTGGAGACTGTCCATACAAAAGAGTTGGGCAGTCACAAAGCAGCTTAGGAGTTTTACATGAAAAACAAGATACCATTCCCCAGTGGACTTGGGTCCATGAAGATAAAGCCTGTTAGGACACTTGAGAGTTTACATTTGGCAGTATCTCAAGGGGCTGAACCTAAGTTGTCTTATCTCCTCCTTTACAGCTGTTTAGGAATTTCTGCTTTGATTTAATTGAGAAATAGGGGCCCTTGCATGACAATGGAGGTGCTGTATAATATTTGACACTCTTATGTTCACTTCAGGTCTTATTCAGAAAGATCTGCGTCTTTCTCCAGTTTGATTTTTCCCATGGGCTGAAAATTTCAGGTGCCAGTAGTAGTGTTTCCCAAGAACAAAGACCATGCCTTGGAGCATCTAACCAGACTTATCTCTTGACTTGCAAAGCCAGTAAATAAAGCCAGGTGTGAAAGAATCACTCCACTCAAGTTTCAACAAGCTACCAGCGCAAAGTATTTTTGTTTTCACAGAGGGTCTTCCTGGTCCCTTTCTTCCACTTTGGAATCAGCAGCTGTCCCACAGACATAGAAATCTGCCAGACTGCAGAACTTTGGTTTGCGTAAAGCCTCCTGACTTCAAGTAAAGATGAAAACAGAAAGTTACAGGAATTTAAAATCCTTTACTCATAAAAAGAAAAGGCAATACACCTTTAACACTGACATGTCAAGCGCTTAAATGTGAACGCTTGCAAGAATCCTGACTGCTTCTATGTTGCCACTATTATTTGCAACGTTGCTTACTTCTTTTTTCCTGGTTATAATGTAGATCTTAGTATATTACTTTAACAATGCTTGCCTCATTGCTGGCATTGGTACAGCAGTCTTAATTCGGAGGGTTGGTTTGGTCTGGTTTTGTTTACTGTAGTTCTGTATTTTCATGGCCAAATCTTATGTTCATGAAAGGTTCTCTGGCTTCACATCTGTACTGAAAATGACTACATATGGAGTGTATTTTGTTCAGTGTATATTATGTTTTGCCACAACTCCAGAAGCAGTGGCAAAGCCTATGATTGTGAGACACCTGATAAATCAGGGATTGTCATTATCACTTTCTTTTAATGCCACCTATAATAAATATACAGACTCTTGCTCAGTTGGAGGCGAGTTTGTGTCAATTTCTTGTAGTCGCCTTCTATTTGCGTGCTAGCTGTAGATCATTAATTCCTGTCCTTTAAAAAGTAGTTTCCCTCTTGCATTTCGTGATATGGTTTACATATTATTCCCAGTACTATAAAATCATAAGTTGTAGGTTAATTACAAGAATATGGTGCAATATAAGGGCAGGAGAAAATAGACCAAAATCTTCAATTTTAATCCATATAGATGTGTTATGAACATGTGAGAGGCAACTGATGACATGAAGAGATGAAGAGGAAGTTGTGTTGAAGATTATATTAAAAAATTGTCCAAAGATTGTCTTTTTTAAAAGAAGCAGTGTTAAATAATAAACTTGTTACATAGCATACGATGAGCAAAGATATATGAAGCTGTGGGTGCAAAACATGATTGAAACAACTGATACTTTTAAAAAGCACTTAAATGGCAGTATGATGATGATGATCTTAAAGATCTTTTCCAGCCTAGCTGATTCTATGTTTCTATTATAGGAGTTTCACTGTCTACACAACTATTGGTGAAATTGGTAGAGACCCTATAGATTTTTATGGTTTGGGCAATCAAGTTCTTAATGGACATAAAACCGAGCTAACAAGGTGGTATTGGGGTCTCTTAATTTTACCCTCTATTGGAACTTGAGTATTTTATCAGGAGAATGCAGTATAGTGATTCTAGAATATAGATAAACTAGGGCTGTGGGAATAAGTAACTGAAATAACTGTCATTATGGAGATTCAAGGTTATTCTGTCGTTTGATCTTTTGCCATTAAAACAAAGCAAGCCGGCAAGTTGAGATACAAAAAAAGATCTACAAGTACCAGTTTTATATGTTTATAATAAAACATGAGACTAAGAAAAGACTTATTAGAATGAGCAGAAAACTTTAAATTAGTCTTTACAATGTCACCATAACAGTCAGCAAAGTTAGCCCAAGAGTTTACACAGCTGATCAGGATACTGTTTGTGCAGTTTAACAACTTTGCAGGCTTTGTTAAGATTAATTTTTCAAGGATTATTCAAAAAGCTGATCTTGAAGAGGTTTCAGTTTTGAACAGTTGAAGCAGGCTAGAGGGAGCAAGAAACCTTCCTGTTCTCATTTCACAGTAGGAGAACTGTGGCACAAAATAATTGACTTGCCTAGAATCACACACAGCAGTTTTGTTAAGATTAGTAAATAAACTCAGATAACCTTAGTCTAGGTTCAGGTCTTTAGCCCATCTTTCTTCTGCAAAATCATTTTTAAATAATTCTTTATGGCTTCCGTTAAGTGAAGCATCAAGACTGTTTAAGAGAGAAAAAAATAAAACTGACATTTCAATAATGAAGTGATCAAGTTTGTTATGCCTTTGTTTTCAATTTAAAATTACTTTCGGCAAAGGTACAATTATAAATTTGTAAGTCTCAGCTCAGGAGCGATGCATCCCAACTAGAAGGAAGTTTAGCAGGAGGGCCAGGAGACCTCCTTGGATGGATAAGGAGCTGCTGAGCAAAATTCGAAGGAAAAAAGAGGCTTATAAAAGGTGGAAGCAAGGTCAGGCGGCCTGGGAAGAATACAGGGATGTTGTCCGGGAAGCTAGGGACCAGGTTAGGAAAGCAAAGGCCCACTTAGAATTAAACTTGGCTAGGGACGTTAAGAATAACAGGAAGGGATTTTACAGGTACATTGCCAATAAAAGACAGGTTAGGGACACTGTGGGCCCTCTCCAGAAGCTATCGGGAGAACTGGCTACCCTGGATTTGGAGAAGGCTGAGGTTCTTAATGACTTCTTTGTCTCAGTCTTTACGGGCAAATGCTCTGACCACACCACCCAAGTCTTGGAAGGCAGACGCGGGGACGGTGAGGGTGGGGACCCTGAGCCCACTGTGGGGGAGGATTTTGTTCGGGACCACCTTAGGAACCTGAATGTATACAAGTCCATGGGACCTGATGAAATCCATCCACGGGTCCTGAAGCAGCTGGCAAATGAAGTTGCTAAGCCACTGTCCCTGATATTTGAAAAATCATGGCAGTCAGGTGAAGTTCCCGATGACTGGAAAAAGGGAAATATAACCCCCATTTTTAAGAAGGGAAAAATGGATGAGCCAGAGAATTACAGACCAGTCAGTCTCACCTATGTGCCTGGCAAAATCTTGGAGCGGATTCTCCTGGAAGGCATGCTAAGGCACATGAAAACCAACAAGGTGCTTGGTGACACCCAGCATGGCTTCACTAAGGGGAAATCCTGCCTGACCAATCTGGTGACCTTCTATGAAGGGGCTACTTCTGATGGACAGGGGCAGAGCAGTTGATGTCATCTACCTGGACTTGTGTAAAGCCTTTGACACTGTCCAACATGACATCCTTCTCTCTGAGTTGGAGAGACATCAATTTGATAGGTGGACCACTCGGTGGATAAAGAACTGGCTGGATGGCCGCACGCAAAGAGTAGTGCTCAGTGGCTCAATGTCCAGCTGGAGACCGGTAATGAGTGGTGTCCCCCAGGGATCGGTGTTGGGACCGGTCTTGTTCAACATCTTTGTGGGTGACATGGACAGGGGGATTGAGGGCGCCCTCAGCAAGTTTGCCGATGACACCAAGCTGTGTGGTTCAGTTGATAAGTTGGAGGGAAGGAATGCCATCCAGAGGGACCTTGACACGCTTGTGAGGTGGGCTGATGCCAACCTAATGAAGTTTAACCATGCTAAGTGCAAAGTCCTCCACTTGGGTCGGAGCAATGCCAGGCACAGCTACAGGTTGGGCGGGGAGAAGATTCAGAGCAGCCCTGCGGAGAAGAACTTGGGGGTGTGGGTTGATGAAAAAGTGAACATGAGCCGGCAGTGTGCGCTTGCAGCCCAGAAGGCCAACCGTATCCTGGGCTGCACCAAAAGGAGTGTGACCAGCAGGTCGAGGGAGGTGCTCCTGCCCCTCTACTCTGCTCTCGTGAGACCTCACTTGGAGTATTGTGTGCAGTTCTGGTGTCCTCAACATAAAAAGGACATGGAACTGTTAGAACAAGTGCAGAGGAGGGCCACGAGGATGATGAGGGGACTGGAGCACCTCCCGTATGAAGATAGGCTGAGAAAATTGGGGCTGTTCAGCCTGGAGAAGAGAAGGCTGCGTGGAGACCTCATAGCAGCCTTCCAATTCCTGAAGGGGGCCTATAGGGATGCTGGGGAGGGACTCTTCATTAGGGACTGTGGTGAGAGGACAAGGGGTAATGGGTTTAAACTTAAACAGGGGAAGTTTAGATTGGATCTGAGGAAGAAATTCTTTACTGTGAGGGTGGTGAGGCCCTGGAATGGGTTGCCCAGGGAAGTTGTGGATGCTTCATCCCTGGTAGCGTTCAAGGTGGGGTTGGACATAGCCTTGGATGGCATGGTTTAGTGGGAGGTGTCCCTGCCCATGGCAGGGGGGTTGGAACTCGATGATCTTGAGGTCCTTTCCAACCCTAACTATTCTATGATTCTATGATTCTATATAATAAATGCCTAGATCGTTTGTGTTAAGGCCTTCTGAATTAGGGATCCGAAAGTTCATGCTGGTATCCAATAGGCTCTTATTGAAAAATTATTTTATCACTTTGAGACTTTGATTAATTAAAATTTGATTTACTGTGTTTCAGTAATGTGGACTAGTGTCTTGATTCAGCTGGTTACTAAAGCCCATCAGTTCATATACTTGAAAATAGATATACACTTAAGTCTTTAGAATTGTTTGAACTGTCTGGTTCATTTGAAAAATATTCTTAGCATCTTTGAATACTGTGTCGATCTGTTTTCTTTCTTCTTTCATGTCTCTTGTTCCACTCTGAAAAAAATTGGTGCATTTAGCGGACATTGACAGGCTATTTTAATTTAAGCAATCTGATTTCAGTAAATATCTGAGAAGGCTGGTATGTCTAATTTCTAGTGAAAATTACAGTCATCATTTTCAGACCTGTATCTCTGTGTAATCATTAAATTTGGAATTGGTTTGGAATTGTTAAAATAAAAATTAACTTAAAAAATCCACCATTTTTTTTCCCCAGCCATCTTTTTAATCCCCAAATTTGAAATATTTGAATCCTGGGTTAAAAGTAATTCCCATGTGTTCCTTTCTTGATGCAAAGTAAGTTTCAGTCTATATAAAAGTTGATTTTGTGTTCAATTTTCAGGACATTGGAATTCTACAGAAGAGCTGTGTAACATGAATTAAACTTAAATTACATTTCTTTCCTTCAGAAAGATCAATCTAAGTTCTACCAATAACCAATAATGCTTCTGGCACCTTTCAGTATAGTGTAGCTTTTATTGCTTGGAATACAGGTAGGGGGAATTCATTTTCTGAAATGTAGAGGTGTGGAAAAGGAAGAATACAACCTCAAACAAGCAGAAAATCCTAACAGGAGTAGTATAGTCCTGGTGTAGTGCTAGCTCAATTCACTAAGCCTGAACTCTTTTCAGAGTAGACAATTCAGCTGTTATATATTAAAGAAAGCAAATTTAATAGTAAGAATTAGAGGAAGCTTTTGGATTATAATTGTAATAGGGGTAATTTTATAAGATTCATTAGGAAGATCATCTCATTTGTACAAATGTAAAGCGTATCACATATAAAGTTCTGTCAGATTTCCATTGACCCAGGTACTTATAATGTGTTAATTTACATCAGAGAAACAGCAGTGTGTAGAAATTGGGCAGCAGGTAGGATTTAGTTATTTTTCATTAGCACTTGGACTTTGATAAAGGGGAACAGAAAAGAGCTGCTTGACCTTTCAGTGCTTAAATTATTAAAGAGCAAATAGATTTGAGGTCTAGATGCTTGCAAATCTAATTTGGCTTGTGGAGTAAGGATGAAAAGACATTTTGAGTTTGAAATTGCTCCAGTCAACTTAGTTCTTTCTTTAATGTATCTGAAGATGAATAGATGGCAGGCACTTAAAAGGTAATATACAAGGAGTAGTTCATGTAGTATAGCTAACATGAATTTCCCAGGGGAAAAGTAGCATTTTAATGTTTCTAAAATATCTACAATCTTTACCTTTAATCACTGAATGAAAAATTAAAGGAATCCTCATTTCAACCCATAGTGAAACAGGTCATATTACTGTCAATTGCGTTATTATTGTCTGATCTGAGGGCCCTCTTATATTCGGTCCTGTTGCAAAAAAATGGTAACAGTACTCTCCTGAAGGTGACGGCCAAACAAGTTAGTTCACTATCCATCCTACTTCAGTGAAACTGAGGGATTCTTATGTTTGCTATGCTACTAGCAAGTGTATCCATCTTTATTACCTTGCAAGATGTTAACATTGTGCTCTACTTTTTTTCCAGTACTCCCTTTAAATTTGTAAATGGCATTTATTGTAGTTTCACTGTAAATTAGTTGTTAGAGGAGGCAACACACTCTCCTCAAAGTATCTCAGATTCCCAATTCTAGGCAACTGTGTTTTGGACTAGAAAATTTACTGCTGAAATTGTGTCAAATATTGATTTGGAAGAGCAAAAAATAAGATTTTAATGTAGTTATTTCAGGGCTAGTTTTTACAGATCAGTTCTCACAGGATCAAAGGAAGGTTGCCATATATTGACCTTCATTTACTACTCAGCATGGAATTAATTGGAATTAATCAGCTAATAAAAATCTTTCTGCTAGATGAGTAGACTTTGTTTCACAGAGCTGCAAAATGTACAGAGGGTGGCCTTCAAGTGGACCCTAGAGACATTTGTTTGTCTTCCTGACTATACCAAGCATACACATGATTAAATTTCTTCCTGGGGTTCAGCATTGATTAAGACTTCTAAATTTACGTTGGCCACTTGTAGATGTTTACATGTGAGCCCAGTATTTAGTTATTAAATATAGTCAAGTGAAGCTTAGAAAGCAGTGAATTTAAACCAAAAATAGACCCTCTCTGGTCAGGTCTTGCAGATCTGTTGCCTGGGCTGAGTAGGTCCCCAGTGACTGTAGTAGGAGTTTACAGATGTATAAACATCTTCATGAAGACACTAAAATTTAAGTGTCTTAACTTTAGGCATAATTGCCACCATAGTGAAAGTCTAAATCAGGCAGAAGAAGAGGTGTTAAGCATCCTCAGTGTTAACTTTCTGGGCATTTTTTGTGAACATGGGAAGGGCAACATCTCCTAGTGGAGACGCTAGATCTTAAAAACTCAGCGAACAGGGTCTGTTGCTCATGATCAGTAGGTCTGGTAAAAAAAAAAACCAGTAAGATGACCAAGAGAACTGGCATTCTTCTGCCTCTTGCTGATGCTCAGCTATGAAGGCTATGCAGACCTAGCATCATGCTGTGATAGAATCATAGAATCATAGAATGGCTGCAGTTGGAAGGGACCTTTTAGGATCAACAAGGCCACCCCACCCCACCCCACCCCCGCACCCCCACCCCCCGACACTGTGGGCAGGGACATCTTTCACTAGACCAGGTTTCTGAAAGCCCTATCCAACCTGACCTTGAGCAGTTCCACTAATAGGCCATGATTCAATCTCTCAGCATTATCTAAACACGCAAAAGCAGCTCAAGTGTAGAAGCAGTGTGTTAGTCTGGTTGTGCACTGAGTCAGCAAGGCTCCAGGGGGCGCAAGAGCTAGAGAGCTGTGTGCCAGCGCTCAAAGCAGCTTGAGTCTAGTAAGAGCCCCAGAAGGTGCAGTTCACTTGCTATGAGCCGGCTTGGTGACTGCACAAAGTCATCCCTGTTATTTCTAAACCAGATTTGCCTTCAGAAGGGGAATAGCCATAGGTGTGCAGTAATATGACTAAGCCAATAAGCCCTGTTAGGTCCAGACTGAGACCTCCAGGGGCCCATGCCACACGTCCCTGTACTTCGGGCAATCTTCCTCAAACATAATCATGTACCTACATGTGATGGAGTTGGAACAACATGTCAGAAGACTGTGTGGATATTTCAACTTTAAGAAACATACCATATGCAGGAATGCTGCTTTTTCTGAATTATCAATCTGAAACATCATAAATTGTTATTAGATGTAGATGATGTGCAAAAATGTGGACATATTGCCACTTTAACATCAGTTACCTGTACTGACTTGCTTACCAAGATTCAAGATTCCAAGAGACAAATAATGGTTAAGAATCACTGGTCCCCAGTGAAGCAATAAACTTGCAAGCCAGTCCTCTTTAGAGACATGGACTTCCCACTTCAGAAATTTGAAAGCACTGACTCAGGTTTTACAGCAACTGCAAGGGTATAATGATTACACTGTTTGCATATACAGCAGAAATCACAATTTCTTTGTTCTTGCTTGAATGTCCATAGCACCTTTACAATGAAGAAGGATGGACTGCTCCCTGTAGGTCCCAGTATAGCAAAGAATTCAAGTGGAAACTGTTTTGCAGAATGCAGAAACACTTAAAAATATGGTTATCTTTCAGATTGTAGAAGTTCTTTGCTGAGTGAAAATAACTTCCACCAAAGTGTTTTATTCTTGCTCAGCAATAATCAGTATGCCACTGAAATTAAAAATACCCTGTACTTTTGTGCGCTTTTGTAAGTAATTATAACATCAACAGTTAAGCAAGTACGGTTCCCTGTCTCTCCGTAATTTATTTCTTCATTTTTGTCTTACTACTAACTCAATTTTCTTTAAACAAGATAAACAGGTTAAAGAATGGAATCTATAGCTTTATACTTACTTCTGTGAACAAAACAATACATAATTCACATTTTAGCACTAATCCAGGAAGCTTTTTCTGTGTAACAGTTAGAATAAGAAAGTGTTCTGTGCATTTGCTGGAATGAAAAGCTGTGGCATGTGTAGCTAGATTTGTTTTTCCAAAACAAAATTAATTTATTTGAAAGCATGAATCTATTCCACAAATTTGTGAATATCAAAATGGCATTTTCTTCCTGTGTCCTTTGCTTTTAACAGTTCTTTTTTTCTATAAATACTGATACGCTAATATGGTTTGAGTATGAGTCGACTCCCCGAGTCTTAAAATAACCTATGTGTTTCTTTTGTTTGTTCCTTTATACACTCTTAGTGTCTATCAAATAGTTGTTGAAGAAGAACGCCCACGGAGGACCAAAAAGACAACTGAAATCCTGAAGTGCTACCCTGTGCCCATACATTTCCAGAATGCTTCACTTTTGAATTCCCAGTACTACTTTGCTGCAGAGTTCCCAGCCAATGGTTTACAAGCTGCTCAGCCTTTTACTATTGGTGATAACAAAACCTACAGTGGTTTCTGGAACACCCCTCTTCTTCCTCATAAAAGCTACAGCATCTATTTTCAGGCTGCTAGCAGAGCCAATGGGGTAAGTCCTATGACAGGTGTGTTTTTCAACACAGTATGTAAACAGATGATTGGCATGAACTACTAAGACACCCTTTTTAGTTGCTAATGGGAAAATGAAGTAACCATGAAATTTAACACACTGAGTTTAAAAAAATAACAGTTTTCCTAGCACAGTATTGCTTAATGATTAAAGGTTACAGAAAGAGGAAGGGAAAACAGCGCATTTTGTCAATAGTGAATAGGCAAAGTAGTGCACTACCATTCTATCTTAGTATTTAAAATCTGTCCAGTGAGTGTGTTAGGCTGTTTTTCTTTCTTTTTCTCTTTTGTTCTCTTGCTTTGAAGAGAAGAGTGTTGTGGTGTCTTTTATGAAATTTAAGCCACACATGATTGTAAATTTTAGCACATCTGTCTTGGCGCATCCTGTCCCATTACCTTAGTTTGTAGCATCTTGAGCACCCATTTTCTCATTTGGTTCCCTGACTGAATTAGAAACCTCTTTTTTCACCCCTTTCTTCAGACAGTAAAAGAAAATAAGTAGATGGGACTGAAATAAAAAGTGTGTAAAAAGGGCTTTGCAGATCATGTTTCATCAGACTAATTCTTCCTGGAATTGTTTCTCATTTCCTGGACAGACCTACCCAGAGCCCTTCAATTCTTGATAAGCTTTAGCTGTCTGTGCTGACAGCCTGGAAATGTTTTCTGCCAGAAACCATAATGGTCCCTCTTTCACAGTGTACTGACAGTGCAGAAATGTGAAACACCATTGATTATTTTTTCTTTCTAAAATTGTCTAGCATGATGCCTGAAACTATACTATCTATAAAAAAAAGAAAGATCTCTCAAGGTCATTGTGTTGCCAAAATAAAAAAGCTAAAGTCATTCTTGTGCTCTTGTGATTATCTTTCACGTATTCTACTATGCAGGTTTCACTCTTAGAGGATTCTTAAGTGAAATGTTTACGTACCATACCCAGGCATGTCCATATGTTTGTCCATAGCATGAAAGCACATTGAAGTTGCTTTAAAAGCAGTTAAATATGTCATGAGGCACATTAAATAAACAGCCCTCTGACATTTTATCAGTACTTTTAAGAATAGAATCATGGACTTCTTTCTTTTCTTAGAAACACATGACGTGACCTTTTTCCTCTCTATTTGACACAGGAAACCAAAATCGACTGTGTGAGGGTAGCCACAAAAGGTATGTTCATATTACGTCATGCATTCTGTGTTTCAGCTTGCTGACCTTCCCTTCACACTGTCTTTGCAAATTTCCAGAAGTGTTTATTTCATAAAAGGCATCACTAAAGCCATTACAGAATTTTAAGTGATTCATTTGCATCTCTTGTGGAGATTTAGGAAGTTTGTTTGTTTGTTTGTTTTTAATAATGAACTCATTACTCACTTTTAGTTGTCTACTTGAACACAAGGTTTAAAAAATATATCCTGTGGGTTTTTATATGATCTCACAATAAATATGTTAGACTTTTATATATATAAAATAGAGTTGTAAAATTGCAAATTTCAGAGTGCATACTAGCTGCTTATACATCTGTACTGAAAAATTTCCCATTACTGACATGCAATTATCTTAATTGTTTTATAAAAGTGGAGAAATCATGTTCTTTATTTTCATGGTGCAGATCAGCTCTATTTATTGAATTGTCAGCACATGATACTATCATTTGTGAGACAAGTTTGTGGAATTGAGACAGTGCTAACTGTAGTAGGTTTGATCGGCAAACAGGGAAAGATAAACATGCTGCTGATATATTTGACTTTGGAGGCTATGTTCTGTCAGTGATTATCGTTGCAGTGTCACTTTTTTTAGTACATCTAGCTGGTAGCAACTACAAAGCCTGAGAAAGAAGTGATGAGGTAGTGTGATTATATGATTATTTGGAGTTTGTAATAGAGGAAAAGGGAAAAAAGTTCTGTTGTGAGTAGGAACAGGTACTACCACCCTGCGATTTGGGCACTTTGTAAGAGTATGAAGCAAAAACTGCTTCACCCCTTTACCGCTGTTCCTTGTGGGAGATCATGCATGTCTCATAGTGACTATCCCTAACGTAATTGGTGCCACCATGATTTCCTTTACATGTAGACTTCACAGTTCCACCACCATCGCCAAATCTAAATAGGATGGATGAGAATCTCATTGCTTAACAGAAATCATAGCATATAGTTGCCTCTGTTAAAAGGCTGGATCCTCCCTAATGTGACAGATTCTTTTTTTTATGTCTCTTTGAAATGGTTCCTGGTTTGGTAGTTTTTCCAAGCTGAAGGAAGTAATTTTACTTCTAATTTAGGTAACTGACTGCTTATTAAACCACAGAAAACTTTCAAATATCTAAACTAAAACCCAGTAAAATATAGATGAGATGCTAAATACAGATTCAAGTGGAATCTTTTTTTGTTGTTTTCCAGTAGATCCAGTGGTACTATGAATGGGACACATTTCCTCAGAAATCATAGTAGGTGATTAGACGAATGGGTTTTAAATTATTTTAAGTATTGCATTCCTAATCAGTAATAGATGTTCAACTATTTGTTACATGACTGACTGAAAACCTTAACTATCTCATTTGAGAAGCAAGGGTAACTTTATGGGTTGGAATAGCTCCCATGGCAACAAGCTACTTTGAGCTCACCCATTTGGCAATAGATATGTGAGAAAGGCAGCTTTTATTTTAAACAAATTTCCATACATTTCTGCTTTGGAAGCATGTTTCCAAATATTTTGTCATACCTTTGCGAAGCCTGTAAAATTATATGAGGGGTTGTTTTGAGGACTTGGAAACCAGAGGTGTCCTCTATGGCATTTATAGTCCCCCCTTGCAAAACTTTGTTGGGGGCCTTCTGTGAAGCACTGAATGCTTGTGTGATATTTTTAATTATATTAATTTTAAAAAATAAAATGGTGGCCATGACATATTGCAGTATGATATTATCATAGGTGTCTGTACAGATTTTTTTTTTCCTTTAGACAACAGATACTTGAGAGAAAAGTAGAGTTCTGTTCCCCTTTTGGACTTCCCACATACGGACTAGAAAAAATAGCAAAAATGCTGAATGTCTGTAGATCAGAAGTGACCACACCTACAATGATGACCTCTGTAGGTGTGGGAGAATTGTTCTGTCTTTTTCACGCTCTCCCTTTTGTACACACACCCCCAAACAGCTTAGTAACTATATTCAAGCAGGTGTCCATCTATTTCTTACAAATAAGGTTGTGAACGCTCTCCAGTACAACATCTAGTTTTCATATACTAATAACATTTCTGAAATTTTTGTATTCTGGGCATCTGTTGTCTTTAAAAGTTCAATTTTAGTGGGTTTTAAAGCTAAAAGGAAGTGTTTTAGGCCATTCATTTATAAAACTGGTACAATAATTTTTTTTAAAGTAAGGTCTGATCCTGAAAATAACAGCCGCCTTGTATAGGCCACTGGAGTTAGCAGAGGTACTCTAGAATTTAATATGGATGTGGGAAACCATATGCTTTTAGTCTGTAATCAAGTCAGCTACATACCTAATTTTGAGCTGAAAGGATAATCTCATAATAATTGCAACTGTTCTATCTTAAAGTAGAAATATATGTATTTTACTGGATATAAGGCCTGTGCCATAAAGTACACCCTGTAAAACAGAACATGACAATGCAGCCAACTGTTTGTTTCTCAAAAGCTTCTGCAATCCCATTTCTGTGGAATTTAAGGATTGCACCAAGGAATTGTGCCAAAGTGTCAGCAGCCCTTCACGGGATCCAGGTGGCCCAAGGCAACCGTCAGACTGCTCAACCGAGCCAACTGAGCTTGGTTGTCTGTATTAATGATGTGCGGTTAGCCTGTTTGCAGTCTGTTCTCAGGACCAGTATGGGAGTTCAGAACCTGATATGACTGTAGCTGTATCATTTGCTAGCTGTCTTTTCTTTAATTACCCCAACTCCAGATTATCTACGAGTTGTTGGTGCCCTTGAGACATTCTGAAGGTCATAGAGTTTCTATTTTATCACCAAGTTTTGCAGTGTCCTCTCAGTGGCTTTTCTATATTTTTGTTAAAAATGAATGAGTAAGAGTAATATAAAGATACAGAGCATTCTTGCCCTGGTTGCAGCAGAAACCTTGAGTACGTACTTTACTTTTCACTCCAGTTGATGCCAACAGGAATAATGCGTGTGGTTACTGTTAAGTATGCGCTCAACTGGCACACACTAAACTGTGTTGCTGGATCAGAGCCAAAGTGTGCCAGATAGCATGTTACTGTATTGACAGGCTTTGTGTTAGAATAGTACAATCTGACTCTACTGAGTCAAATGCATGTGTAGCTGGATAATACTTTTTTGTTCCATCAAGTATGTAACATTTTGGAAAATGCTCTTGGTTTATGACCATTACATTTTTACAAATGAAACCTCTGTTAAATGTGTTCTTTTAGAGATCATATAAAAATCCTGATTGCAATGGCTGTAAGTGTAATTTAGTATCAGAATATTGGGGTTTGTAGAGCTGAAAGTTCTCTTCTTGCTTCTCCTGAAGTCAGAGGGAACCTTTGCCACTAACGTTGCTAGGGGAAGGATCAGACATCATATTCTTGTGATGCAGAGTCTTCTGATCTTAGCTGTGTATGGAGAAAGGCTTCTAGGATCTCTGTGACTATTTGGTGTATGTATGTGGAAACTGCAGGGTTTTCATTCCCATTATGTTTTATAAGATAATTAAACAAACAAACAAACAAAAGTCAGTAAGATATTTTTTGTACCAGTGGTGGTAAAGATTGTATTTTCCTTGAAATATGGCTTTCATATACCTATTCTTTCTTCAAGCTAAGTGACTGTAAAATCTCAGCAGACAAAGTTGAAAACATTCCAAAGCTACTCCAAGTCTATTGCCATCAAATTTGTGGTGTTTTGTGATTTATATTAAGGCTATGTTTCCCGATGTGACTTACAAAACTGTCTGGATAGAAACACCTTCGTTATCTCCAAGGAATCCAGTTCTCAAGAGGGAGACATCATTGTTCTAATTTTGCAATATTGGAAGGCTTTTATTAATTATTACTGAGAAAAGGATATTATAATATTTTAAATCTAGTAGCAACAGTACTCTAGCAGCTATTATCAACACTGCATTTCAGTGTTGCAGAGGGATATTTCAAAATATTATGCAGCAGCAGTTTTGCGTTTAATTGTCTGCAGATGGTAGATGATCAATTTTCCTCACTCGTTGCCACATTTCTAATAGCACCCAGGCTGTTCTATGTAAATGAGTGATCTTTCATATAATTTTGTCCTTAATTTTCCAATATTTTTTCTTTGCATCATTCTCCAGCTGCATCATGTTGGATCTGACCTTTTAATTTTTTTTATATTCCTTAATATATATGTATCATAGTGTGCTTAACCATAGAGGCAATCATAGAACTGCTGGCAAACAAAGGAATACAAGAATTTATTAATGTCAGCCATGGTAAGAGTAATCTGTGCCAGTTAATGATTGTTGCACCTCTGACAGAAAAGTCTGAATACTTCAGGCACACAAACAATTCACATTTTTCAGCTGTTTTCTTGTCTTAGTTGGCAAAACATGAACTTGAAATTCAGACCCCAAGGAGTTACATACATACGTAGCTAAAACCGTGACAACTCTCGGTGGTCATTCTCTGAATGCCGAAGGTTATATATGCATCCAGTGTGTGCATTTTTAAAACAAAGACCCAAGTGTGTAGAAGAAAAATGAATGTTGCCTAGCTCAAAAATACTTTATATGAAAATTACCTTTAAAAATAATTCTAGAGAAAATGTACTATTATGAACTAGGAAAACGAAAAGTGAAACTAGTTCGAATTGCTTGGAAAACTTTATACTTAGTGTAAGAAAGATGAATAAGCAGTTAGCTTTCATTTAGAAAGACCAGTGCTGTGACTAGCAGAGCCAAAGAGTCTCCAGTTCCTTAAATGCATTGTATGTAAGCAATGTGCCTTAGTCCTCTTCCTGAAAGTCACATACGAAAGCTTATTAATTTGCAGAATAATCAAACTAACAACTGAAGATAAAAGGAACTTGTGGGATTTTTTTTGGTTTCTTTGTAAGAAGTTCAGACAATAATCTATTGACCAAGATTCTTTTTGCTGGCCTAGCTTCAGTCTGGCTTTTTTTTCCCTCATGCATGCTGACCTGGAAATCTTCCTTTGCCTTAGCTGCGATAATCGTGACTCAGCTTACAACACCATACATTCGCATCGCCCCTGCTGCAGGCGACGACCAACTAACAGGTCAGATGTTCAAGTACAGACAAGTCATCATGCCCATTTTGTCTCGTTTGCTTTGGCTCCTTTTCCCTGATGGTTTCTTCATTCTCTGCTCGTGAATAGTTTCCTATGTTAAAAGTTTCTTTTTGTTTTTAAATTTTTCTTCAGCTCCATTAAATTAAGTGGTGTGGTTGGCACCAGAACTTACGCGCACATCCCTCTATCTACAACTCCACTGCATGTGCCCACTGTGTGTGTGATCTGTGGAATGTTCCTTCAAGCCTGATGTAAAGCAGTCTAGTCTTGCTCCATCCATAAATTAAATGACAGTTTAAGTATCAATATATGTCTGTGCACCTGTTTATTTTTTTCTGTTTTACTATATCCAGACACTAGAATTTCTTAATCATTTAGGCTCAAGATCTGCATGTGTAAATTAGGACAAAGATCTTGCATTAGTGGGTTGGGGTCTTTTACTGCAGAATGTTGGGAAGATCATATTTTCTGGCAACATTTCAATATGCAGAAAATCGAAGAAATAAAATCAATTCCCTTTTAATTATGTCATACATGAGTTCTGTGACTAAAGCAAAATAACCTAGCAGGTCACATATGAGAATGAATGAGACTGTAAGGTTTCTAAATCTAATCGTCAACATAAACTCAGTATGCGAGACAGTTATTAGTCTGTTTGCGGCTTGAAGGCTGGTTCAGAATGTATCAGCAAATCTTTATGAACTTGGGGAAAGTACTCATCTAGTCAGAAAATACTCACATGAATAAAGGTTTTAAGAGATTTGGAAATCCTTATTTTCAAACATAAAGAGCATTAAATCTCTAGCATCTGAGTTTGGTGGAATATACAATAGCAGAAGTTAAGACCTAGTCCATCAGCATTTAGCATATGATAAAATCATTGCCTTTTTTTCAGGAATACTGGCATAGTTATTTGGGAAGCACGTAAATGTTGCTGCCGGGATATCTAAGGGTCAAAGAGGAGTTCAGATGCTTAGAATCTGGATACTGGCATAGTCAATAAGAAACAGTTAAATGATTCAGTTCATGATAAGAGGATTAGTGACATGTCTGCTACAGCTTTTAACTCTGGGTTGTGTGTTGTAATAAAAAAGCTGAGTGATCCATAATGCCCAAGTTGCCATGTCAATCAAGACAGAATTTTTGCATGTATATTTGTGTTACGTAGTAACATATGAACTAACCAAAATAACATATTTAAATGATGCCAGGAAGTACTAGCTTGTTCTTCTAAATGCTCGGTCCACATACATTTTTATAGCTTGATTATTTTTTACTTCAGAATGCAAATATATCTTTGAAGAGAGAAAGAACATCTCTTCCATCGCCTCGAACTTCAATGAATTTTTATTTCTTCATCGCAAGATTCAAATAAGTTTACAGACATATAGCTAGCACAAGGCAGCCAGCAAAGTATTTTTTTGCTTTGTCAGTAGTGGCTCATAGCATTGGCACTCTGTGGCTGTCTGTCAGATATGTGACTTTAATTTCCTTTAAAAAAGTAAAAAAAATCTGTTCTACCAGAAACTAATTTTATATTGAAAAAGAAAAGTATCAAATGGTACGTGCAAAAAGCATTTATGGCTCTCTGTGAAATGTATTTAAAAAGCCTCTGAAATCCTCTCATCATTTACACAACAACTTTTCATGCTTGAGAGACTCTTTCTCAAGCTGCCGCAAATGCAATAGGGAGTGAAAAAACCTCACCCAACCCACGTGGTTGGTCTCATGACTGCAACAGGAATTCATGGTTTTCTACAGAGACGTACTGTGTAGGGGTCCATTAGGCAGGCTTTTCTACCATATTGCAGTACAACAGCAAAGGTATTGGCAGTATCCATGAGGAACCCAAAGATTTTCCTAATAGAGATTTGCAGGAGCAGGGCTGGACACGGGGAAGCATGGCTGCATTCCTAAATATTGTTACCAATTTTGAAACATCTTCTTCTTTAGAAAGATCATGAAAATACAGCTCAGCTTTCAAACCAGCTCTACTGGCACTCATTTCCTCCACCCTTGTCATCAATGCATCCTTGCCTTTACGGGTGCAGTTTATAAACAATGCATTATTAGTTCGTATTTATTTTTCTTTTCTCCTTCCTTTTCATACAAAAATAAGATGATTTCCCTTTATAGGATTACCTGCTATTTGTCTTAAATATCGTGACAACCAGTCCTTCAATACCACTTCGCAGCCTATAGCAAAGGGAACTTTTCCTTGCAGTCACACTTAAATACCTGCAATGTAGTTGTCCTTAAGTTATACTATAATACAACATGCTGTAAAGGCAACTGTGTGATTTCAATTCTTACAAGACAGAATAGGCAAATTATCAGTGATGCAGCAACTTAGTAACTAAGGAATTCAAACTTGGGGAATTTTGGGGAATAGTGTTTAGCTTTCAGTGTTAACCTTACAGAAGGTAACTAACTTGAAATTCACTCATTTGACTCTATCCTCCTGTATATAGGGAGAATATCTATCTACCATTTGTCAGTCAGGAGAAAAGACAATGTATACGCCAAGCACAATAGTCCTCACGATATCATCTCCATGTTTTCATAAACAAATACACTTTAACAGGGAGGTTGGAATCATGTAGAAGGTTAACAAAATCTTAGCACATGCATAACTGGCTGTATGATCTTGACTTGAGTCAAGCTGAGTAACAAATCCATGTTTTTGAGAAAGCCTGAAAGCATTTGCAGTTTGCTTCACTACTTTGTAGGAGAAACTTCATGTATTAGGTTTAGATTGTCCGTATTTGGTATTCACTTGGCCCTCATCTATTTTGTTCTGTCTGCATTCTGATAAAATAGCATGCTTGGAATTATGATTAGGGTGTTCATTCTTTCAGGCATTTTCTTAATTGTTGAAATATGTCTGAGCTACTTATATTTAAATTAAAGTATTTCCATTTGTGATTTAGTGGAGCAGCCACTATTTTACTGGATATTATTAAGACTGATTTCCATAGAACGCCCTTTTTTACCACCCATTGTAATTACACATGCAGCTGGAAGGGAGAGTTCTGTAATGTGCACTCTTTGTAGATTAAATTCTTGGTACAAATCAGATATGGCATATGTCAGAAGTTTTGCAGAATTACTGATATTTAAGAATTGGGAAGATTTTTTTTTTGTTATTTTTTTTTTAAAAGAGAGTGGCAATCTTAAAGCTTAAATTATTTTTACCTGACACACATTAAGGTCTAGATGAGCAGCATATTTTATAATCATGTTAAAAGTGACATAAAATAACCCCAAAGGGTTTCTTCTCCCTTATGAAGTTAGTAGCATAATAAATACACAGTATATTTAATGCAGAGCAAAATTTATTGCTGTGGTCTGGGTCAGATTCCATTCTTAGCCATTCCACTGTAAAAGTGAAAAAAAGCAACTGAAATCATTGGTTGATTACATTGCAACCTCATTGGATTTTCTTTATGTCAAGCGATTTATTCCAGATTAATACTGAATTACTGAAAATACAGTTTGCTTATTAAGACAAAAAGCAGCAGCATGAATTTGAGAAGGAATGTTTTCCTATTTATCGAGTTTCTTGTCCTTTACAATGCATTTGAGGTATAGCAACATGGGCTGGACAGGTATTCACATTCATTTTTCTCCATCCTGGACCATGTAACACTGATTTAGATGTATTCTGACATGTTGAAACTTGAAGTGCTATTTTGTGTAATGGAGAAGTCATGGTTTCCTAGTTGAGACTACAGTTCTTTCTGTGACAACAAATCTATGTGCTGATTTGTCTGTCTGCAGGTTGAATACACCATTTTAGGAGCTTATTCTACTCTCAATTCTTCTGTACAGCATTTTTATCAGTGGGACCTGTCAATAGTTATCCAGGGGAAAGCAAGCACCTTTGATATTACACCAAGGTGGTGTAATATCAAAGCTGTATTATGATGCTGTTGCATGGCCAAGTGATGAGGAAGGCAGGGTAAGAATGGATCTGATTCTCTAAAGTGAAATTCTAAGCCTGTTTTTCATGATGGTCCCAGCGATTGTTGCACTGATTGTTTGAGGATTCTGGTCCTCTTGCTCAGCTGGGCAAAATGCAAAGCAAGAGGAAAACTTCCTACTTTCTGCAGCACCGGTTGCATGCATTTCAATGGGCTGGAGCATCACTTGTGATTTATTGCCCATTTTTGTTCTTTCACGTGTTATATTTGTCATTTTTGCAGTGACAGTTTCATCTATAAAACAGTATAGTTACAAGAAAATGTTAAGAGGATACAGAAGTGCCATGGGAGCTACTGTTGCCTTTTCTCTTTTTGTTGTTTTTTTTTTTTTCCTAGTACATTACAGAGTCAAATGTCAGGTTTTCTGTTTTTAAGACAGTGCTGCCAAAGCATCCAAGATTTTGAACTTAAGTACATGTTCCAACTTGAAAAAACCCTGAAGCTAAACAATTAGACAAAGAGGACCTAAAAATAATACTGGTAGCAATTCACAAGTGCTGAAATAACCCATAATATAAATACAAGCCCTTTCCAGCCGTAGACAGTAGAGAGCCTGAGCTGATAAGGTCAGTTACCAGTCAGGTTCTCTTAGAGATATTAAATGCTCCAGTTATGTTTTACAATAATAAGGATTCTCATAAGTTTTTCTGAAAATGAAGCCTTAGTTTTGAATGTGTTCAAATCATTACAGAAAAGCCGGAGGCAGGACTCCTTCCATTCAGCTCCTTTCACCCTGAACCGTTGGGCTGGGGACAGTGGGACCTTTGGAACTCTCCTGCATAAGTAGGAGAGTAGGGAGGATTAATTGTGGAGGGTCATACCAGCAGTTCTGCTCCTGCCGTTGATGCTGGCCAGGATGTGTAGGTTCATCACCACCCTGGCACTGTATCACCAGGGCCGGGGGTGTTATAGACCTGGGACAGGAATAGCTGGAGAAGATCCCATGGACTAGAAGAAAGTATCAATCTTTCTCTACCCATTAGGAAGGACAAGAGGCCTAATTAGGTATGTTTTGCATTGTAGAAACTGTTTGGTTTTATTCAGAGGTGTTTAAAAGTTGTTTGCCACAGAGTTAATAGTCAGTTGTTGCAGGAGCTGTGTTACATCCCACAAGTGCATAAGTGATGTGGAGACTTGAGTATTCCAGTCCATAGCTGAGAGAAGAATATAATTCTGAGTGTCAGTGTGAAATACTCCTTTCATGAAGAAAGTGAAGCAAAATATAACCTAGATCAGTAACGATGCGTCTGTTTGATTCATCCTAGCTTGAAAAAATAATCTATTTGCGCAGTAATATGTAATCTTAATTTGAGGATATCTGTGAGAATGTTTGAGTTTGGACTGGGGGAGGGTACTCTCCTTAACCTCGTTACAGAGAATGGAAACATAAAACCTAGCCATGAAAATGACAATATGAATGAACTGACCAGGATAAATTCTTAATGAACTGAAGGAATCTCTGCCATCTGTGTAGTACTGATCAGTGTCACGTCCAATACAAAATATTTCAGCAGCAGCAATCCAAAGAGAAGCAGAAAATGTAGGTAAATTTTAGAGCACATCATGTACTGTGCTATTTCATTTTTGTATTAAAAAAAATATGCCTCTGATTTTTATATTCAAAGCAGAACATATTTTGCATGTACCACAATGAAAAATTAAGGAGACAAGGGAAGAGAGAGAAATTCAGAGGTATAATTAGTAACTAAAAAACCCTGTGAATTTCAGTGTTTCCCATCTGTAGTTATGAACTGTATTCATAAAATGCTAAGCAATTAGAATTCTAATTTGAAAGAAAATGCATGATCAGTTGTTTGTAAAATATCCTGTAGTTCTTAGGAACTGCAAATCTGGTGTTTGTATCACTGGAGAGTTTAACAAATGTGTGATGCAGTATTACATAGATTGCCTCTGTTTATGTATAGGTGAACATTAAAATGTGTTATGGTTAAATAGAGTAGTACAGTGAAGGGGAGAATAATACTGTTGGCTTTAATCAAAAGGCACAGAGCATACTACCTTGGACAAACTCATATTTCAGCAATTCCTTGAAATAACTGAAATCTTAATAAATATCTAAGCTGGTTTTGTCTGCTTGGAGTAAAAACTCAAACACTGTTCAAGCTGTGACTGTACTGATGTGTACTGATGGGTTTTTAACGCTCACTTCTCCAGTCATTATACCAAAATACCCTTTTCTGCAGTAATGGGAATTAGACTACCAGGGCAAATAATTTTAGAGCTCTAGGAAAAACATTGAAGTATATGTGTGCATTTTATTTTCCAAACCTGTGAACTTTCATTTCCTTCTCTTAATCTGATTTTCTGTTATTGCTGACCACTAAGAAGTTTTTGTGCAAATAGAAAACTTCCATACAAATGAAAGTTGAGTCACAGTTTTGCATAGAAGTGGATGGAAGTTGCTGTCTTACATGGTTTCAAGCTGACAAGAGAGGAAATACAGCAGATTCAGGTTGTTTCATCTTTTGAGGGCACATCAGAAATACAAAGGGAAACAGGAAAATATAGTAAATTGTCACTGGTCAGAAGCAAACAACATATTCATGAAACCTTTTTGAGGCAAAAATATTATATTTTGCACTTTTTAGTATGCTTTGATTGAATTAGCTTCGGGTTATATGTAAGTGTGTTTGTCATTAAAAGTGATATGAAAAGAACGGATGAGAAAAATGGCTATTTAAGTCACTCTTAACCAAATAGGGCAAATGGATAGTTTTCTTTAAGCCCTAAAACCTACAGAAAACATATGATAAATTTAATGTAGATCAGAGATAACCATTCAGAGGAGGCCTAGTCTATTCTTCTCCCTGTGAATAGATTTGGTGCATCTAACATTGCTTTGGTTTGGACAGGTTTCTTGTTGGCAATACTGTAACTGCTTCTGAAATGTGAACAAAAAAATTGCTACACTGTATTGGCACAGAGTTAAATTCTGTGGAATTATTTTTCCTTTCTTATGCTGATTCTCCTTTCCAGGTCTTATAGCCATCCTTCCTGCCCCAAAACAGTGTTGACTCTGGAAATGCTTTAAAAAAACAGTTTTATGTGTTTTTTTCCTGCTTTTTATGAATTTATCAAAAATACATTTTTAAATTTCTTTTTGCATCATTGCATGTATAATTCCATTTATCTTTGAGTAGAATGAGCTGTGTTATGCTCTCCTCCAAGAAAATACATAGATAGTGAGTAGTGATAAGTAAATCCACACCTTCCTTGTTTGCAGAAGATAGCTGAAATAATAAACTTTCAGGGATGCCTGGTATTTCTTGACACTTTTCAGAGTACTTTCAGTAGTAGATCTGGTGTTGAAAGCATGAGTCAACCAGAGGTCTTCTTTGGTGACAGGTGAAATTTTAATGTCCTTGGTGAGGGTGATGATAAATTATCCAGTCTTTCTAAATGAGTGGCTAGAAAGTGGTGCTGACTTGCTTAGAAAATGTATGTATGCACACGATCAGTTGGGCTGACTGCTTTCATTTTCTTGGAACTAATTTGTGTCACTCTTCTACCCTGAGTACTGTTGACTTGAGGTTATCTAGAGAACCATAAAATCAAATGTTTCAGGGCTAAAAGCTCCTGTTGTTGTACATTATACCTGTTCACACAAGTCAGATTTATAAGATGATACTGCACTTTCAATGGTTGCAGGTTTTACCTTTTGCACAGAGCATCAGCTGGTAGTGAGCCCTGCATTTCAAAGTACTGAGACACCTGCAGTTCCAGCCCTTGTTGGTGCCTCTTTCTCAGACCTCCTTATTCAGTATGAAACCTACATGTATACAGCTAATTTGATCCAAGTATGTTCTTGTTGCTCCTTGGTCAACCCTCTTGTTCAGAAATTTGCATCTCATGAAGTCGTATTGACCTTTGCTGTGTTTGGTTAGTTGGAGAGCAGTTTGGTAAAGAAGCCCAGTTTCTTCTTTCCATAGCAGTCAGGAGAATTTTATCTTTAATTTCAGTGGCAGCTACTGTCTTTCAAATATGCTGCCATGGCCTTTCCCTTTGTTGACACAGAGGTCTCTGATGTGCACCATTGTGTCCGCTTCTTTGGCCACATGGAGTACTTACAAATATGTAACCAAAGACTTTATATTTTTTTCCTTAAGAAATTATTTATTTCCAAGAAGGATATACAGCATGTCTGTATATTCTAGACTGGTAGTGGTGTAGCTGTTGAGCCTGCTTTAAACATCCCTTAATGATCTTAGTGCTATTAAACTACAGGAACTTACACTTTCTTCCAGTATGAGTGAAGACTTCCAAGTGCTTGGGTGCCCACTGCAGAGGAAAATTTTTATGTATTTTAATTATTTAAGTTTCCTTGATTAAGAGGAAAGAGAAAAAAAAGGAGCTAGCAGGAAGGTTGGTGGGTTTGTTGCAAAGGAGAAAATGAGCTGTTTGTCAAGGCTTGCTTGCTTGTTTTCTTGTCTGTTCTTTTTTCAGAGCACAGTTGCCAGAAAAATCCAGTCTGAGGAGCCTGGATTAAAATCCTCTTAGAAAATAGATTGTGATGAGACGAAAAGATGTCAAACTGGGAACTTTATTTGGTTTAGGCATGTTTTGTAAAGAATGTTATTATTCTTGACAACCAGAAACACAGATGTTTAGCAAAAAATGTCTTTTCGCTCACATGCACCAACATGAATCATCTACCAGTGAGAGATACAGTTCATTTGATAGTTAAATGAGTCATATTCATCAGTGAAGTAGTTCTTTGCATTTCTTTTCATGCAGTTCTTTGTCGCTTATATTTACATTTTCGTAAAGAATATCAAAACCAAAATTAATAATTCATAATTATTGTTACACAGTGGAGTCTTATTTTGATAGTCCCTTCTTAGCACAGATCTTTTAACAAGGCTAGTTTTTTCCTGTATTTAAAGAACACCCAATAAAGAGAGTACAAAATCAGCATGAGTGTCTTATGGAAGTACGGAAATCTTTTTTAGGCAAGGAAGATCTGTACACAGCAATATGTATTGCACCCATGATGATAAATTACATAGAAGGTACTCTCCTGCTAAAATATAAGTGCTGTTTGCCATCTTCCCCAGACATTCAAGAAGTAGATTTAGGAGGACTAACATGTCATAGAAGGGAGAATCAGGATACATTGATTTCAACATTTAAATGGCTCCTGTGCTCAGCAAAACAGAGAGAAAACATAATCCCTACCCCGTGGAAAAGCAGTTTATACATGAGCATTTCCAAAAAAATCCAGGAACAGAAAGGGAAAATACCGTAAAAAGAGAAGGAAAGCAAACCTTACTCTGAGGCAATTACAAAACTAATATATTCCAGGCATGGAGTAGGGAGAGAAAACTGAAAAAAACACTGATCAAAACCACCTTCTGTCACAAATTATACCCTGCCCAATACCACCTCATAACTTCTGCCATATGGACAAAAAAGCAGTGCTGTTTTGAAGGAGAGCTAGGAGCACTGATTTGAAAGCTAACAATGAGGAAGGGATTGGAGAACTTTCTCCCTAAGCTGGAGTTCTACCAGGAGTCATAAAACAGACTTTGTTAGCAGAATACATGTTGGCTAGCAGATGAGGACTGAATGCCAGTCACTTACAGTATAAACAGACTAACCAGGGTGGTAATTCATTTCATCTACAAATCTGTATGTGTTTTGGGTCTTGTCCAAGACAGCCACAAATCCTGGCATCTGGAAGGGACTTGAAACTCAAATAAAAAGCATGTTGGGTTGGCTTGTCTTTTCATAACACCAGTAGTGCTGCTACAGACTTACTTAAAAATGAGGGTGCAGTTTCCTGCAGTCATGGGGAGTATGGGGATAGAAATGCTGCGGAAACTTCTGGAGGAAACTGGATGTTTTACACTACTGCCCCATTCAGGTGTATTTTTCAGTCTGTGACATAGGATTGTAATTCCTGTTGATCATTTGGCATTTATGGGAAGGACCTACCTCTGTGGAGCACCTCTTTTCATATCAGCACAGGTATTTGTGTACCTTCTTTTGACACACTGCCTTTTATCCCAGCTTTGGCACCTCTGCTTTTCTTGCCTTTATGTTCCTTCCTTCCTTGGAACACCTTAACTGTCATCATCCATAAAAATTGCATAATCCGTAAGAATTCTATCCCTCAAATCATTCTTGAAGATCTGTTTCTACTGTGTTACTAGTTGGAAATACTGAGTGATGCCAGCTAGCTAAAGGAGCAGGAAGGGTAGAAGTGTTCATTTATTTGGGCATTGTAAATGCATTTTCTTAGGGATATTTGCCTTCCCCTCCCACCTGTGATTGCTACGCTTGCCTGTTACAGCCTAGCTCAGCTAAATGGTATGCTTTTAGTGGCAAAGTTTGCTCAGCTGTGTACTTGCACTGTTCTTAGCACAGTGGGCTTCCCAATCTGATTTAGAGCTTCCAGATTCTACCAGCATACAAATAATAGAGAGTAATAATTGTAATGGCCTTTGTAGTTTGTGTTGTCTTTGGAGAGCATGGGCAGAGACTTTAAAGACAAGTTCTCTGATATTTTTAGTCTTTTTACTTTGTGGTAGGGACAACAGGATCCTGGTGATGGGTATTCCAAGGAAGCATCACACCTCTCTTCCTCCTTTCTGCCTTGTACCATTTTGCATGATTTCTGCCACCTAATCACAGTGTAGCTGTCACACAGGGGTATAATATTTCATTTTCATACTCACTCTATAAAGTATATTTAAAGTTGGTCCTGAGATAGTTGGATTTCACTGCTGGCAATAAAAAAAATCATGGTCTAGTTACTAACACAAGTTAGTTTTGAGTTTGACTGGAAAGAAGGATGATTGGGACTAACTGCATTATTACTTTAAGGCCTTGTAAAATTAGGCATTACATCAGTCACTAGAACACCTGTGAATGAAATACAATTGTGAAGTCTTAAAAGTGACTTACCAAGCAAGTAACCTTTTAAGCTACAGAAAGGAAGTATAAAAGGTGGCAGATATGGCCAGCCCTGAGTGAGAGAAATAAAATTACACCAGTCTAGTTAATTAAAGGAAGGGATTATTTGTTGACCCACATAGAAGAAATGTCTGGATCTTTTAAAGATCACTTTGAATAAAACAAGCTATAGCTAGTTTTGACTACTAACAAACAGCTTTGATCTTCATTCTTTCTTCAAAAGGATAACTACCAGCTCCTAGGTTATTAAACCAGGATTACTTTATTGGTCATTCTTTAAAATGCTCACTCATTTCTAACTACACTCTTTTGAGGGGTTCATAAACACTGAAAAGCAAGTCCAAACTTTTTTCATTTACAGAGAAAAGGAGAAGTTTTCTTCAATTTGGTCAAAGTCCATTTCTTTTACTGAAGAACATTTTTGTTCGTTTTGAAAAACAAAATAACACTTGCATTTAAGTTAAAATAATGATATTTTGCTTGGCAGTTCATTCAGTGATTAGTCTTAGTTTCCATTTTACTGAGGAATAGTTCAGCTCAGACTTTTCTATCCACAAACTACCTACAGGAGATTATTGCTAATGAAGTTTTGGGGTTGATCCATAATATGGCACTTGTGCATTCTGAGTGAGAAGGAGAAGGGAAATTTTCCAGCCAAGAAAGTGGCAGAACCATTTTCTAAAAAGTATTGTTCCTATAATACTAATACCAGACCTGTATTCTCTAATGAGAACTAGAAATTCTTCAGAGACAGGAAAATTTTTGCCTGATCTTCTAACCCTTGGTACAGAAATATAAATTTCATTGCATAAAGTAATTTAAGAATTCACAGTATGGCAGACACTAAATATTAGCAACTAGAATTTAATTCAGTTCTCAATCTGAAGAGGATGTAAGATGCCAAGAAGTAGCTGAGTAACCACTAAACTTCAGAAAAGGAGATTCTAATATTAAGAAAAAGGTAATAGATTAGCTCTGAGAGTTGGAAAAAAGTGAAATAAAATCCTTAGGTGTTTCATGGATGGTACTTTAAAGTGTTATCCCTGGGCTGCATCAAAAGGAGTGTGACCAGCAGGTCGAGGGAGGTGCTCCTGCCCCTCTACTCTGCTCTCGTGAGACCTCACTTGGAGTATTGTGTGCAGTTCTGGTGTCCTCAACATAAAAAGGACATGGAACTGTTGGAACAAGTCCAGAGGAGGCCACGAGGATGATCAGGGGACTGGAGCACCTCCCGTATGAAGATAGGCTGAGAAAATTGGGGCTGCTCATCCTGGAGAAGAGAAGGCTGTGTGGAGACCTCATAGCAGCCTTCCAATACCTGAAGGGGGCCTATAGGGATGATGGGGATGGACTCTTCATTAGGGACTGTAGTGAGAGGACAACGGGTAATGGGATCAAACTTAAACAGGGGAAGTTTAGATTGGATATGAGGAAGAAATTCTTTACTGTGAGGGTGGTGAGGCCCTGGAATGGGTTGCCCAGGGAAGTTGTGAATGCTTCATCCCTGGCGGCGTTCAAGGCCAGGTTGGACATAGCCTTGGATGGCATGGTTTAGTGTGAGATGTCCCTGCCCATGGCAGGGAGGTTGGAACTAGATGATCTTAAGGTCCTTTTGAACCCTAACTATTCTATGATTCTATGGTTCTATGATCTTGCGAAGTACCGAACAAAATGGGACCCATGAGGGAAAGTCATTAATCCGGAGCCAAAACCAAAACCAAAACCAAAACACAAAAACAAACAAACAAACAAAAAAAAACACAAACAAAAATAATAATAATAATAATAAAAAAAAAACACACACACAAAAACAAAAGGGCAAAAAAACCCCTTCAGATTTAAAATGCTGTTGTAGGGAAAGCCGCAAAGAATGGGCAATAAAAAAGACAGAGGGAAACTGAAATCACTGAGATTAATTAGAAAAGTAAACAACTTCAGGTATGGAGCCAAACAATGTTACTACTGTCTTCCACTCTATTCAGTGCAGAAAGACTGTGGAAATACTTCACTGGGTTTTGTTGCACCTTGGGGTTTATATACAAGTGTATCTCTCTTTTTCACTTCTGGCAGGAAGCACTCAAGTTCTCATCAAGTAAGGACTTTTCAAAGTCAGCACCTTAATCCTTTTTAAACTGGCAGGAAGCATTTCCTTGTCCTTACATTTTCTAAGTAGCAACCTTGAGCTGTGCAGTGCTCACTGCTCTTTGCTGACCTATTGTCTTTCTAGAGCTGGACCACAGTGTATGTGTCAGTTTGACATGGACTCTTCTAACTAAACTAGCCCTTACAGTCTCAGTAAGAAAACAGAAGGGAGGTTATTGTGCAAGGTTTGAAGTCAGGTTTCTTGTGTGCAAGGGTAGAACCAAAACCCCCCAAGTAAGTCGTTAGGTCCGTGGTTACAAGGACAGTGGACTTAGCTCAGCTGCTGGCAACAATATTGTTCTAATTAAAACCAGATATTTTAATGGAGATACAGAACTCCACTAGTCTTTCAGTTATATATTCTTAAAGGCACTAGAGTGATCAAGGAAATAAAAGATTATTATGTCAGACACACTTATCGAATCATAGAATTGTAGAATAGTTAGGGTTGGAAAGGACCTCAAGATCTTCTACTTCCAACTCCCCCCCCATGGGCAGGGACACCTCACACTAAACCATGCCATCCAAGGCTCTATCCAACCTGGCCTTGAACACCACCAGCAATGGAGCATTCACAACTTCCCTGGGCAACCCATTCCAGTGCCTCACCCCCCATACAGTAAAGAATTTCTTCCTCATATCCAATCTAAACTTCCCCTGTTTAAGTTTGATCCCATTACCCGTTGTCCTCTCACTACAGTCCCTAATGAAGAGTCCCTCCCCAGCATCCCTATAGGCCCCCTTCAGGTATTGGAAGGCTGCTATGAGGTCTCCACACAGCCTTCTCTTCTCCAGGCTGAACAGCCCCAATTTTCTCAGCCTATCTTCATACAGGAGGTGCTCCAGTCCCCTGATCATCCTCGTGGCCCTCCTCTGCACTTGTTCCCACAGTTCCATGTCCTTTTTATGTTGAGGACACCAGAACTGCACACAATACTCCAAGTGAGGTCTCACGAGAGCAGAGTAGAGGGGCAGGAGCACCTCCCTCGACCTGCTGGTCACACTCCTTTTCATGCAGCCCAGGATACGGTTGGCTTTCGGGGCTGCAAGCGCACACTGCTGGCTCATGTTCATTTTTTCATCGACCAGCACCCCCAAGTCCTTCTCCGCAGGGCTGCTCTGAATCTCTTCTCTGCCCAACCTGTAGCTGTGCCTGGGATTGCTCCCACACAGGTGTAGGACCTTGCACTTGTCATGGTTAAACTTCATCAGGTTGGCATCAGCCCACCTCACAAGTGTGTCAAGATCCCTCTGGATTGCATTCCTTCCCTCCAGTGTATCAACTGAACCACACAGCTTGGTGTCATTGGCAAACTTGCTGAGAGCACACTCAATCCCACTGTCCATGTCACCAACAAAGATGTTGAACTGGACGGGTCCCAACACTGATCCCTGAGGGACATCACTCATTACTGGTCGCCAGCTGGACATTGAGCCATTGACCACAACTCTTTATAATAAATAGAGCAAAACACTAGAACTATAATATCATGATACAATAGAATCATAGAATCATGGAATGGAATGGTTTGGTTTGGAAGGGTCCTTAAAGATCATCTAATTCCAACCCTCCTGCCATAGGCAGGGGCACCTTCCACTAGACCAGGTTGCTCTGAGCCCCAGCCAGTGTGGCTTTGCGCCTTGTATAGTTAACATCATTTATGTTTACTCTTTAAGTACATATATACACAAATATATGTATGTTAATATTATTACTCAGAAAATAATGTCTAGTTAATATTATTTCTGTAAAGAAAGATTACATTTCACTTAACTGTTTCAGTTGTGTCAGTACAGCAGAGTAAAAGTGAAACCACGGCATCATTTTTGTAGACATTTAAGATAATTTTCTAAAATCTTCCTAGAAAACGTACAAACAACACTAAAAGCACAGATTGACATTGACGTTTATCAAGTGGCAAAACAAATTTTGGAGCTACTGCCCCTAGCTGCTTCAATCCCCTTACACACAGTTCACCTTTCTCTCCATGGTGCCAGTGCAATTGCCTGTGTGGCTGTAGGTTGTAAGTGAGTTAAGAAGTGATTATGATGTGAGAGTCAAATATTACTCTGAACCAAAATCTACCTTTTAGACAGAAACTAGAGAGAAGTAAACTGCCAGCTTTTGTCATAGCAAATGCACTTCAGAGTTTAATATTATATGCTGTACAGTATGTTTGTTAAATAACATGGAAGGGTGAGTGTTAAAGCAGCAACTCTTGAGTATGATGCTAAGTGATGTGTGTTACCAGAACTCAAACAGGACTCTGAAGGATTTCAGCAGATCAAAACCAAACCGAATAAAGAGGTTGTGCCAACTGAAATCTCAGTGTTGATAAATGCTGCGTAGTATTCAGCAGAGGTAAATTTGAATTACTTTTAACTCATATAAGGTTCAAAATTGAACACTGCACTGAAGAAAGAGATGCAGGTTTCACTGTAAACAGTGCACCAGTGACCTGTTCAGTGTTCACCTGATGTCAAAAGGAAACCAAACAGAATGCAAAGGGGGATAAGCAGTGGGGTGGAACACAACAGTTTTTACAAATCCTGTTGTACAAAACCTGAGGTATGTTAAAGGAGTAAACAATATTCAATGCAATTAAGAAAGTTGTTCTGGAATTTATAACACTAAAAGGCTCAAGGGATGCTCAAGAAAGGTGAAAGGTGGCAAATTTAATTCATTTACCCAAATGGATTTTGGGACCCACTGACACCAGGAAAGGTGCACCAGTCAGTCAGGGAATGAATGAGATGCTTAATGGAACTAAAGGAGATTTTAGGTAATGCCAGTCTTGGGTTTTTTATAATAATTAATGAAGGCATGTCAAACGTCACATTTCCAGTTTAAGACAATCTGTTATGAGTTAGGCTGAGTCCATCATAGTGGGAAGCTTTATTCTATGTTTAAATCAGGGTGGCATTACATGCACTTTTCTTAGACAATTTGAGATGATCCCTCACTTCAATAATCAATAGATAATGCAATATGGTGAGTTCCAGAGTCCTGATGTTAGGCTCTGTATCTCTTTTCGTGTAGGCTTTCTCTGGATAATTTGCTGTAGTGGCTGATTCCCCAGCTTGTCCATGACTCCCAAGAGAGTAATACTTTGTGCCATTGAAGGCATTTCATTGAAGTTGTGCTCCATGATACACAGAAAGTGTGTGTGCTCTGATAACGATTTCAATGTTGTCCCCTCTGCCTAGTGTAAGTCTAAGTAGTTCCACTGAAGCGAGGACCCTGTGCTGTCAAAGGGAGACTTGACACTGAGATAAAATACATTGGGTAGTTGAGAGTTGCATGTGAAAATGTAGCAAGGCTGTTTTCACTTACTGTTTGTTAACGTTTAGTGTTCATGATCCCAAAACTAGCATTGGGAGTCTTAACAAAAGGAATAAAACCATGAGGCAGAATTTGATTTAAAGAATTGCCAATGATAATTCCAGGAGAGTGAGGTAGTCTGAGGGAGATTATGAAGACTAGACTTTGGAAGGAACAAGTCTTAGAAATTGCATCTAAAGATATTTCCTGTTGTTGACTTTGCATTTTTCCTTGCCTGGATTTTAAATAAAAAAGAGGACTGTGAAGTCCGTGTTATGTCTTGCTATTTGTAACATACTTGGTTCACTATTTCCTGTTTGCCAAGTTTAATTCAACAGCTGCCTTTTGCACGAAGATACTCTAGATGTCTTCTAAATATCTGCTACAGTTTGAGTGCCATGCAGATTACAGCAATACAGTTTAACGAAATTATTCATATATGACACAAGGAAAATAAAAATAGAACTGTTTATAACAGGATTTTATGCATCTGCATTGTAGAAAATAGAGATTGATTCTGTTACCTTTACTTGTACGAAGTGAGAATTTTAATAATTCAGAATTGTGTTGTACATTAACAATACAGTGTACTGCTATTGAACTAATACTCTGGTGGGACTGGGTACAGAGACCAGCAGCAGATCATCTTCTCTGACTAAGCCTCACACAAAATACCATGGCCAGAATTTTCCTAAGAACCTGGTTCCTGCAGTTAGCTCTAGATATATCTCGCTTTAAGGTTATCACCTTTTCTGGCAGCAAGACAAATCGCCAGGTTTTCCTGGCATTCCTGCTTATAAGGAGTTTTGAAGATGTAGGTACACAAAAGTGTAACTGTGGATACTCAGAAGTACTCACATCTTAGAACTGGTTACAACTGAGAAGAAGCATCGGAAATGCTTTCATTGGACTTTTCAGAAAATATCTCTGCATGTAAACTGATGACTGATTCGCTTTCCCTCTGTAATGGATTGACCCTGGCTGGACCTCAGATGCCCAGCAAAGCTGCTCTATCACTCCCCTCCTCAGACGGACAGGGGAGAAAAAAAGTAACAAAAAGCTTGTGGGTCAAGATGCGGGCAGGGGGAGCTCACTCACCAGTTGCTGTCATGGGCAAAACAGACTTGACGTGGGGAAAATTAATTTATTACTAATCAAATCAGAGTAAAATAATGAGAAATAACACCAAATCTTAAAAAACACTTCTTCATGGGCCTAATTTCACTCTCAAATTCTCTACCTCCTCCCTTTCAGTGATGCAGAGGGATGGGGAATGAGAGTTGTGGGCAGTTCATCACTTGTTGTCTCTGTCGCACCTTCCTCCTCAGGGGAGGACTCCTCATACTCCTCAGCTGCTCCAGTATGGGGTGCTTCTATGAGGTGCAGTCCTTCAGGAACAGACTGCTCCAGTGTGGGTCCCTTCCACAGGGTGCATCCTTCAGGAACAGACTGCTCCAGTGTGGGTCCCCTGTGGGGTCACAAGTCCTGCAACAAACCTGCTCCAGTGTGGGCTCCTCTCTCCACAGGGCTACAGATCATACCAGGAGCCTGCCCTGGTGTGGGCTTCCCATGGGGCCACAGCCTCCTTCAGGCATCCTCCTGCTCTCATGTGAGGTCCTCCATGGGTTGCAAGTGGAGGTCTGCTCCACTGTGGACCTCCATGGAATGCAGGAGCACAGCCTGCCTCACCATGGTCTGCATCGCGGGCTGCAGGGGAATCTCTGCTCCAGCACCTGGAGCACCTCCTCCCCTCCTTCTGCACTTGCCTGGGTGTCTGCAGGGCTGTTCCTCTCACGTATTCTCAATCCCCTCTCCTGGCTGCAGTTGCACAGGTTTTTTCCTCCTCCTTCTTAACTCTGTTATCACAGAGGTGCTACCACTGTTGCTGATGGGCTTATCCTTGCCAGCGGCAGGTCCATCTTGGAGCCATCTGGCATTGGCTCCATCAGCCACAGGGGAAGCTTCTGGCATCTTCTCACAGAAGCCGTCCCTGTATTCCCTCCCACTACTAAAACCTTGCCATGCAAACCCAATACACTTTCCAAGAAAGGGAAGTGAAGAAACAAGTAAAATATAATTGGTGGTATCAAAGTGCTCCATGAAACCCAGACAGTGAGAGCAGAATGTGTTCTTGAAATATTACACTTCACTTAGGCTTTACTCTTCCTTCTCCTTTTCCCAAAAAGCTGTAGCAGGAAAGTGATCCATAATCCCTATGTCCACTTTATGCCATGGTTCCTCAAGTAATGAATGCTGTCACATTTTGATTAAAAAAAAAATAGAAGTCCATAAAAAAATCAAATCGTCTTAGCGAATTGCATGTTGCTTCCTGTACATTTTTCATCCTGAACTCATTTAGAGGAGGAAATGGATATTTCATCAGACGTGGATTTGACGTTCCATCACATTATACAGTAAACAGTACAAACGATGTTATTTTTTTTAAATGGAGAAGCTGGAAGAGCTTAGACAGTAGCTGCTGTAAGGCACTGGTTATCTCATTTAAACAGATATTAAATGTAGGTGCCAGTGGTGTGATCATCAGCTGCTTCCCACTTTGTGAATAAATTGTTTAGAAGGAGTCTTTTTGCCTACCAGATGTGACCTAGATTTAGATTTCCAAAGGCAAAAAAAAAAAAAGTCTATTGTGTAAAAAACAATCGTGGGTAAAATGCATGGAAAATGAGCTTATCTCACTTTTCCAGGTGTTTAAGCTAATATGTTATGGAATTACAGCTTCATTTATGAAAAATAATTGAGGAATATGTTCCAGCAAATCAAATTTGGATAAAGGCTTAGGCTGGTTATTGTGTTGTTAGCAACTTTCTAAATGGCAGAAAGAAAGGGTAGCCAGCACAGATAATAAAAATACAGAAATTTGTGAATCTGTGAAGAGGCTCTTATACAAGGTTCAGGGCTGGCAGAGATAGCCCACCTGTGTTGCACTCTTGCAAAATCTCGTGGAACAATATGAAGAATTATATTCTTATCAACACATATGGAAGCAGAATATTTTTCTTAAAATACCAGGCACTGATATCTGTTGGCCCTGGATAAGACTAATGACATCAGTAGGTTAAATGATAACCATTGAAAGAATAACATCCTTATTCTTTTTCTCTCTCCTTTTTCCTTTTACTGATTCCATAGGGGCTGCCACTCGAAAACCAGACCCAGAGCCTGAGAAGCAGACTGACCATACCGTTAAAATTGCTGGAGTGATTGCAGGCATCTTGCTGTTCGTCATTATTTTTCTGGGGGTCGTGCTGGTAATGAAGAAGAGGTGAGCAATTAGTAGATGTTTTCTATGTATGTATTCATATCACAGCATCTCCTGCAGCACTTCTCAGTTTGATATTGGCAAAAATATCCAGCTACCTTCATGCCTTTTGCCACAGAGTTTAGGAAGTACTGCTCTCTCCCACCCCAAAGCTCTGTTGAGTTTTTACAAAACCACAATATCTGTTTCATCCCACCGATTTTCTGTGAAGCAACGTTTGTGGCTTTGTTATAGAAGAAAAACAGCCAAAGGTTAATGGCTCTAGCACTTTATGCATTAGTACTGCGTGATGGACTCTAATAATAGAACAGTATCTCTATCCTGAAAGTGTGAGTCTCCACTCTATTCAACAGATCAGCTGAAAATTAGATATAGTTTCATTCTTGAATGTAAAAGAAATCCTCAATCAAACTGGAACTAGTTCTAAGGTGATTTGTGCTGAGAGTGGGGTCTCTATTTTCTGCATAAATGTCATTCCCTGAAAAAAAAATGAAAACGTTGCAAGGGTGCTGACTGATTCCAAATGCTGGTTCAACACACACATGAACTGAGGTTGTTTTCTTTTGAATAACATTTGAAAACTAGTAAAACATTAGAAGTGTAAGGCTTGTAAACCTGATTGCCTTTCTCAACACTGTGAAAGGAAAAATAATAAAGGGAAAAATACCTCATAGCTAGGGAGGTGGCCTGGGTAAGAAGAAAATCCATGTGCTCATAGAACCTAAGTCTAGATTGGAAGAAATTAGTTAGCAAATAGAATTAAGATTTTGGTTGTATCCTGAGCAGCTGTAGAGATAGGTTTTGTGAATGTGTGAGGGCTGTGTAAAGAGGCTGAGTCACAAATTCTCCTTCCATGTCTGCCTTACTGTCCGTTAACCCCTCGCCTCTTTGCGATGCACTCAGTATTATCCCCTATTCTTCCTTTGTTGGCAGTCTTGGCCTGATTTTGCTCATCCCAACACTATGTAATTTAACTGTATGTTAACTAGTTTGGCAAGTCTGAGATAGTCCAAACCCCTGAAATGCCTGAAATTCTTCCGGAATTTGAACAGAGGTGCACAGCTCAGGCAGCTGCCTGACAGTGCCTCAGGGCAGGCAACAGAAGTAGCTGCTTTTCACTTTCCTTGAAGAAAGAAGCTGGGCCCTGAGATAGAAGGGCTCTTTGCAGAGAAAGGTGAGCTCTGGCCAGGGCTGAGGGATAGGTCATGACAAGAGGAAGGTAAAACAGACAAATGCTACCATACAGAAGAGATTGACTCTTAAGCCCCAGGGTTAGTCTGGCCGCAGCAATGAAATTGTGACCCAGTAACCAAATCTTCTTAATAAAGTACAGTGTAGCCGAGTTAAAATCTGTTCTGACTTCACCGTACTTTTTTCTTCCCACTTCAGATTTCTTGCATCATTCATACCTTCAATTTTAACAGTTGAACTCCCAAACTCCTCCCTAGGGCCAGACACCGCACTTGCCAGCAGGGAGGAAGGCTTCTCACATTGTCTGGCCAATCTTTCTCATAATTCCTGGCCAGCACTCATCCCTCTCTCTCTACCAGCTCTAAGCCTTTCCTTAAGCGATTGCACCAGAGGTAGAATGTATTCACCTGAGGGAGACAAGTTCTTCTTAATCTTGAAGGGCAAGCATTGTAAAATGATCCAAAAAGTTTCACAGTAAATAAGGTGTCAGGGTCTCTGGCTAAATGGATGCTATACCAGCTCCTGCTAAATTCTCTAGGGAATAGCTCTTTGATAATCTAATTGTTAGAGGCAGGAAGGCTTACATCCTATGTGTTTGCATGTTAATGCAGAAGAATACTTGATTCTTTCTGTCTACCACAGCACAGTAATTATTATTCATAGTATTTCTGTTGTTAGAAGAAAAGTGCATTATGTAAGCCTCTTTGAGGTTTGGAATAAATCTGCTTTTGACAGAGATAAAACTATTAAAAGTACAAGTCCAGGAACTCTGTTACCAAATGCAAACATTTTCATTGCATAGTACAAAAAGAATGGTACCAATAACTTAAACATATCCCAGAATGATGGTGCAGCCTTGAACAAAACAAACTGTGAAAAGAGTTGAAGTGAATATTAAAAAGTAAGAATGGTTCATCTGTGTAACAGGATGTGACTAGGCTTTAATGAGAGTTTCAGGAGGTTGCTATATTGTGTCCCAGACTTCTAAAGCAGATGCTATAGCATAGAAGGTCCTGAATACAATTATACTCATGACTTAAGCAAAAGATGAACCGATTATTCAATAGTTTGTTATTGGTGCATTTATTCACTATGCTGCTGAGAGCCCCTATGGTTTCACCTTGGTTGAGTTGCTGTGTACACATTATGCATTTGAGGAAAATGTGTGAATCATTTTCTATTATAACTGTAGTGGTTTTGCAGTTTTATGATACTTTAAAGTGCTATTTCTGAAACAATCTTATCAAGGTAGCATATCATTTGACTACTGTACTTGATCATTTTATTTCATTTACTTTATTAGGCATTTTACTGGAGTAAAGATGAGAATGAAAAATAAAATAGCTCCTTATAATTCAGTGGCACCTTTCCCCTGGGAGCCACCTTCCTCTCTCCACTATTATGTGCAGACTCCCTGGGCTACAGTGCAAGGTTTCACTGTGCTGGGTCTACATGTTCTGAAACTTTTCTTGCTTGGAGTTGGCTACAGCAATATACCATTGACACTCCTCTATCCCAAGGTGTATCCCAAGGCATATACTGTCTGTTATTCATTCTTTCATGGAAATTGTAGACTTGATCTCCAGATCTCACCAGCAGATTAAATTTATTCTGTCGCTGGGGCTTCATAGGGCTTAATTAACTTAATTTCAAACCATTGCTTTCCATTGTCAGGAGATTTGGAAAGCAGGTTTACTATATGTGATAACCATGACTTTGTCCAATATAATCCTTTAATAGACACCTCATTTCATCCAGCAACCATTCTTTGCAGGGTTGGTGCCAGGCACCATAGATTTTCACAGACCAGCCTCTTTGACTTTTAATTCAGTAGCCAAACAGACAAGACCAACATTCAAAGCAGAGCTTTCAGTGCAGTACAGACATGCTTTGGATATGATCAACTATCAGAGCAGTAGGTAGAGGAGTTCTGCAAATATCAATAGTCATTATTATTGTCACTATATAGTGGTATTCTGAAGTAGTTATATCATAAGTTGGGTCACAAAGAGATTAGGTGGCCTCAGTGTACAGTATGGCATCACTAGTGAGGGTAGGAACATCATGTGCACTAAAGCATTTTGTGTGTGGACACTCAGTCTTTGACTAAAATAAACCAGATTTGTATGCTTGTCACCTGGGTCAGTGGAAGGTTAGTGGAAGACTGTTAGTGATTAGTGCTTTCCTGTTTTACTCACCACTTGGTTGTTCGGAGTTCTTTATCTGTTCTGTTCTATCTTATCTTTATCCATTCAACCATATTCCTGCATAAAGATGTCATGTAAGGTAGACTAGGAACATGCAAGCTATTCCTGATACCAGTATGGTCATATCAATGAGATGATTCCTCTCTGTGAAGCCAGAATAATGCTAGTAGGCTTTCCTCTCCACAGCTGGGTACTGAATCTCTCCCACAGGAGGTCACACAAAATCAGTGGAAACCAATGCATATGTAACCACAATATTGCTCCACAATAAATTGGATTTTGAATCTGATCCTGACTATTAAATGTCAGGCAAGATCCTTGATCTCTGCCAGTCTTTGATACACCTGCATAGGACTTTATAAAAAAATAAAATGCAGCAAGTTCACCTTTTGGTCAACTTAAAGTAGAGGGGTGAAAATGAGGTAACTGTTCCCACGACCTTTGTAAAAGCAATAGCAATTAAATCAAGACTTGAAAAAAACAGAACCTTGCTACTTTACTCCTTTCTCTCTCTTTTTTTTATATATATGTGTTCTATTTAAGCTAAATTTAAAAAATATGCAGAATTCGAGAAATTAGATTTGTTGGTCCAAGGTTTGCGTAATAGTATATATGTTTTTGAGGCAGCTGTTTCTTTCAGGGCTACCATCTTGCTGCTGCAGTGGGAGTGAAGTATGGAAGCAGTTATTAATATTTAATTATATTGGCTTCTGCTTCAGTTGTAGACTAGAGCTCTTCAGATCACTGCATTTCTCCATCCGAAACGGTTCTTTTCTTTTGCCTGTCTTTAGTTTCTGGTTTCAGCCATCTCTGTGCCTGAGCCTTCCAATAGTTTCTAATATATGTAATTGTGGCATCTGTTTAACTCCGAGACCCTAGTTCTCAGAAGGATAAGGTAGGCTTTTGCACTCAGTGGAGCTGTTCTGAGAGTACGTTGGTCCCATTCCCTGATTGCAAATCAAGCTGTTCAGTTACACACCTTTGCCAATAATTTAAAGCAGTTAGGATAGAAATTGGAGATAACAGGGCTGAAGGAAAGCTGCAATTTTCTCCCAGTGCTACCCCTGAACCTCTTGTTCGCTCTAGGCTAACTGCAAAAGAGAGACAGTGAAAGAAATCACTGCAGTAATTACACAGTTCCAGAAGTTTGTGCTTCAAGTGGTACAGTCCTCCTGCAGCCAGTTGGATTGGTTTTGATAAGTTTCATAGTGGGGCCTTGTTGTACAAGCGATACTTGTGAAATTTATTTATGTCTTCAGTCCTGAAGGATATGAAAGTGCTTTATGTTATCCCTATACACAGAAAGAGTTCATTGACATAAGACAGCCTTTCTAGTGGTATATGTCTGAAGAGCCATGTACAGAAGAAAATTTGGCAAAGATTGTCCAAAATTTTTGGGTCACTCTCTTTGAGAGAAAAAGGCGTTTTGTACATAGAAAGTTTGTATACATTATGGAGTAAGTAAAATGGAACTTGTCCATATTTCTTAAAAAAGTCAGATCTTTCCAATTGTGAATGGTGCTTTTGCATGTGGCCCGAGGACTTGGAAGTCTGAAACTCACTGTTTCTGTAGGATTTTAATTTATTCTTTTTACCTGTTTTTTATTTGGTTTCAGGTACTTTTGAGAGTCCAAAAACACAGTGCTCTTTTTCATGGGCTTTCATATGGAAAATCTTACAACTGTGACAATATAAAAATAACTGGATCTTGAGACTTAATTTTACTCATCTCATACAAATTTTTAATGGGGCATTTACACAAATTAAAGTTCCTGGATATTCAGCAGTTTTTTCATAAGGAATAATTTGTCTCTATAACATATTTGGCAGAATTCTGCACATAAGTACCAGCAGTGCTCCACTGATAAATTGTATTTATTGTTGTTTCTCAAATTATTACACATCTTTTAGAAGTATGAGAACATTTGTACTAATTACATTAAATCTCTGTCATGGCAACATATGGCAAGAAACAATGTTGGCAGTGTTATGAGATAATAAATGAAAGTGAGAGAATGAGTTATTCTGAGAAGAAGGGCGGGGGGGATATAATTATGACTGAAGCAGAAAACAACCCGTTGCTAATAGAGCAGGTAAGTTGATCTGCTTTGATAGGACCTGATTCTTTGCTTCTTACTAAAGGCAATAGGGTATATGGGCTGGTGGAAGAAGCATATAACTGTTTTGCGTCTTTCCTGTTACTCTCTTCTTAGATATCTTTTAAAACTCAACCCTAACAGGTGTGCCTTTTTGCAGATGTGCCACATGATTAAATATTAAGGGTCTAGCCTCTTGTGTTTGAACAATACTGTTTGCACCAGAAAAATGGGAATAAAAAATGGGAAATATTTCTAACAGCATCTTCACACAAAGAAGATGAGAGAGAAAATTTGATGAAAGCCTAGTTTTCAAAGAGATGCCTGAAGCATATAGCTAGAGGCAAGTTAACGTTAGTTATAGTCCTTTGCAAGGCCTGTTTACATGTTTCCTCTGTAGCCAAAGGGCTGTATGTATGTGCTGTAATAATTACAAAATTACTTTCAGTCTTTTATCTTACCTACCTACTTGACATTATGCTTGGATATGTTTTAAAATCTCCAGCCTCTTTTTAATTGCAGTCAATACATGGAATTCATTTGGGTTGGAACTTGCCCCTTTTGAAGCATTGCAGTTCTGCTTGTAGTGGGCTTGTAAGTGAGGGAGAGAGAGATGTAAACCAGAATAGTGTAGCTTGAGGGCTTCTGTGCTTTGTGCTTATGCAGAGCGTGTCTGGGTGGAGGACCAGGCTGTGCAAGAGGTGATGCAGGAAAGACTGACTGGGTCCATACTTCTCAAGATATGCTAGGTGTCCCCAGAGTCTTCTCTTCTCCAGGCTGAACAAGCCCAACTCTTTCAGCACTGAGAGGTGCTGCAGTCCTCTAATCATCTATGTGGTCCTTCTCTGTACTCGCTTGAGCAGGTCCACTTCCTTGTGCTGCAGGCCCCAGAGCTGATCGCAGTACTGCAGGGGGGGTCCTGTTGAGGTGTAATTGGACATGTTTTATAACTTAAGTTGGGAGTGTTTGTATGCAGAGATAAATGAGCATTAAATACATCACATTTCTTAGATAGTAGGTGTACTTTAACTTGGTTCGATTTGAACATGCATTATACATTGTATTGCTTAATGTTTTATGGAGATTGGATATGTCCTCTGTCTGTTCCGGACGCTGCATGATGTGCTCAGATATGCATTCTTGCTACCTTTCATTTGTGTCGCCAGTTCTGGTCTCAGTTTCATCTTGATTTTTCATACATTAATATTTGGCTTTTCTTTCCTTCCATTTCATCTTTCCCACCACTGCCTAATCCTTCCACCATCATGGCAGAAGAAGCTATCACTCCTACACTTACTACCTGTAAGTAACTTCTTTGTCATCAGACACGCACTTTCTGCCATGTTGTTTCATGCATAAGTAGTGAATGCAAATCTTGAAAGTTGCTTTATAAAAACAAACTTCTTAAAAGTTTTAGCAAAAACAGTATGGTAATGAAATATTAAGCTTTATAGCAGTTTTTTTCTGCCTCTTGCTGTGCATTAGAGTCCTTTGAATGTCATTATGTAACGAATTTTCTAAATCAAAACATAGTAAGTATAAATATCGCTACCACGTCTGTGAGAAATTTTCATGCCTAAGTAACTATATTTAGAATATACGTAGTGGTTTCTTTCTCATCTGTTCTGTGAGAAATATAACGTTGGTTAGACATGTACAGCAAGCATTTCCATTTGTTGCTGTGTACATATTATTACTTGTTCATGAATAATGATCATTCATAAACATTATGAGTTGCCATTACTTGTGTGAATTTCAAAGGAGAGAGCACTAAAAAAATGAGAGCAAGATGAAGCATAACTTTCAGTAAGTAATAACAATTCATTTTGATACAGTCCTTAGTAATACCATTATATGATTCTTTATTTACCCAAAGCCTTTGTTTCATTCCATGCTGTCAGCAGGTGATGAATGAGGCAGGTTCTTCTGTGAATTTAGCAATTCCCTTTC